>LR990236.1:3275000-13275000 GCA_905147385.1 Limenitis camilla
TCTAAAATTTTAATATAATTTTAGATCTTTCCTGTAATAACATACAGTAATGTATATTATTAGACGAGGAAAATAACAAGTAGAAAATTTTCCTGCATTGTGGTGGGATATCCAGATAATAAAATATAGCTGGCAAATTAAAACTGTTTATGGTACACATTCCTGATTGAATTGTAATATGTTATTTATTGCAGTTATAATTATTCTTCTCCTGTACTATTTATAATTTAGAAGTTATTCGCATTATTCTATACTAGCTGCGCCCCGCGATTTCACCCGCTACAATTTGGATAATTCACTCTAATATCTTTATAAATTATGTGGATGTATGTTTTATGGATTTTGATGAAAATTTATAATTATATAGTGTGAATTATAAAAAATATCCAGTATATTTTGGATAATTCAGTGAAACCGCGGGGCGCAGCTAGTTTAATAGTTGAGAATCTTAACAGTTTTTTTTAAGAAATCGCTTTTTTTAATTTTTACATATAACATTTAAATTTGATAGTCAATTACTAAAATTACTAGTATTTTTATCATTTGAGTAATCCTGATGATTTGATGAAATTGGCTCGTTACTCGTTATATTCTTAACTGACCTAGTGTAGAGAGTAGTGTGTGATCAGTATCGTTCTATAATTATCTCGCCAGTCTACGGTGGGTCTGGTGCGTGACGTCACAGTGCATTGCCACTATTTCGGGACTATTTATGTTGTTACTTCCAAGCCAGGAATCTTTACAACGCGGCGTGATGCGTATTACGTCAGAGTATGCACCACTAGTATGGCTCGTAGTAAATAAAACATTTGCTTTACAGTATGCCTGTTTTTTTATTACAAGCTTTTATTTAATTTGCAATGTACATATGTATGTATGTATGTATGTTACAAATCTTGCAACTCAATTTTGAAGCAGATATCTTCACCCAATTGAGCTGAAATTTTGTATAAAAATTTAATGTAGATTACAATGCATGGTTAACTTTGTAACTTCATTCTAAATCCAACATGGCGGCATATCCAAGATGGCGGACTAGTTATTTTTAATGCACTTCTACAATATGTGGTTTGCTAAAAATAATTCGAAAAATAAAGTGACGTCGTTCTAATTCCAACATGGCGGCATATCCAAGATGGCTGACTCATTTTTAATGCAGTTCTACAATATGGGTATCACATGAAAGGACTGAACTAAAAAATCTAAAATTTCTTATTTCTATTTTAAATCCATAATATCCCACGTAATGTCTAATTATATCTTTCTCCAGAAAAACCGATATTTGCCAACGAGTCTTGTTAAAGTTTATTGAACCATTTTGGATTACCGTCCAAAATGAGAACATACAGATTAGAGACACAGGAACACAGACAGATCAGACAATGTAATTATTTGTTAACAATGTATTTACTTCTAAATTAAAACATCTTTTTTCTGTCTACAGAAAGTGAAGCAAACATTTCATCTCGTCTCGTAGAAAGCCAAGTGTTTTTGAGACAAAGAGTCTAGAAATAGTAGATGTATGACGGTCACACTTGAGGGTTGAGGGCTGAAGCTTAAGACACGCTGCTGAGGGTCAAGGGCGGCGCGATCGATGCGCCCGGCGCGTCGCCCCGCCGCCACCGTCTCCCATCTGTGAAGGTTAAACACATATTATACAAAGAAATTTTAACTTATTTGTACATGTATTATATAAAATTCTCGTGTCACAATGTTAATAACCATACTCCTCCGAAACGGCTCGAACGATTTTTATGAATTATTTTTCATCCCCCTAAGTGATAAGGGTGGCCCACACAAAATTTACATGGCAAAACAATGTTTGCCGGGTCAGCCTAGTCTATACTATTATATAAAGAGGAAAGATTTGATTGTTTGTATGTTTTCCGGGTAACATAGGCTATGTGGTGTTGCCATAAATACTCTAATTAAAAAGATATGGCCATTTAAATGCCATAAGGTGGCCATTTTGTAAATTGAAGGGTTTCTCAGGAACTACTAATCCGATTTTAATTTTTTTTTCACTGATAGAAAAATGCACTTTTCGTGAGTGACAAAGGTGATTTAGTGTTGCCATATGCATTTTTTAATAAATAGAATATGGCCATTTTGTCGTAACTAACCCAATTTTAAAAATTCTTTCGCTAATAGAAAACTATACTTTTCGTGAGTGACAAAGGTGATTCAGTGTTGCCATATGCATTTTTTAATTCACGAATTTGGCCATTTTGGCGTAACTAACCCGATTTTAAAAATTCTTTCGCTAATAGAAAACTATGCTTTTCCTGAGTGACACAGGTGTTTCAGTGTTGCCATATACATATTTTAATTCACGAATTTGGCCATTTTGACGTAACTAACCCGATTTTAAATATTCATTCGCTAATAGAAAACTATACTTTTCGTGAGTGTCAAAGGTGATTCAGTGTTGCCATATACATTTTTTAATTCACGAATTTGGCCATTTTGGCGTAACTAACCCGATTTTAAAAATTCTTTCGCTAATAGAAAACTATGCTTTTCCTGAGTGACAAAGGTGTTTCAGTGTTGCCATATACATATTTTAATTCACGAATTTGGCCATTTTGACGTAATTAACCCGATTTTAAAAATTCATTCGCTAATAGAAAACTATACTTTTCGTGAGTGACAAAGGTGATTCAGTGTTGCCATAAACACTTTTTTAATTAATAGAACACGGCCGTTTTGTTACTACTGATCCGATTTTAAAAATTCGTTCACTGAGGAAGTCTACAGTATTTCTGTCTCTCTTCCTCTTATATACTATCATTCTCTCTCATCCTGTCTCTTTTTTCTCTCTTTAATATTTATCTTTATCTCTGTTCAGAATGGTCAGTCTCTGTTCGGTTTTTTTTACGAGAGTCTCTCTCTCTCTCCTTTATTTTTATTTTTGTACATATATTCTTAATTTAACATATACTTTAACGTAGACGAAGGCACGGTAGTCGACTAGTATTTAAATAAAATGAATATTTGTTTCTAATATAATAAAATATCATGCTATATATTTATCTATTTTATAATATACATAACATAATAAATTACCTATATATTTTATTCATTCATTACATGTGCCTAATTCTAAATTGATTTGTTACCTATGATGTCTGATAATCATGGAAGGATAGGGGGTGATAGTGAAAGAAAAGAGTAATATAGCATTAAAATGTGTAATATTATTTATATTTTTTTTGCATTTGAAAAATAATCTATTTTTTAACGGGAACCCTTCACACAGGATACCTTAATCCCGAAATATATAGAACATATTTTAATTCCAAACTACCAGCAATATAAATTATTAGTTTGTTTTTGTTTGTTATTCCTAAAGATCTTGAATAAAGTCATAAAACGTTTGTACTTATGACCTTTCCCCCTTATCGAAGCTAAGGTTGGCTGGCTGGCATAAATATTGATTTCGCCCCGCCCTGGCTTCCCCTGGTGCAATTATCCTGTTGGTTAATTTTACATTTTGAACGAAATAAATATATATATGACGAATTCCCGAACAAGTTTTTGTTATATTTTTTAAGCAATTATATACATAATTTATATTATATACGAGTATGACTAATTCCCAGTCATAAACGGTCCCATAGTTCACACTAGCACTTCATCCTCTATTTTAACCCCTTCAAAACTTTTTTTCACGATAAAACGTAGCCTTTCCTAAGCCAACCAAATTTAATCAAAGTCGGTTCAGCAGTTTAAGCTTAAAAGCGTAACAGACAGACAGTTATTTTCGCATTTATAATATTAAAAAAAATATTACTTTGGATATTGCTAAAGATTTAAAAGTATTCTGCCTCCAAAAGTCTAAAGTATCTTAATTCCTCATCTAAGCCTCAGTTTAGTTCTTTGAACATATACGTACAGACAAACGAATAGAAATATTCTTATTAAAGACAAATTAAGATGTCTCGGGGAGAATTGGCGTGAGGAGAATTTTTATTATTATCGACTACGAAACTTATTTGTTCAGACACGAATAGAATATGAAGAGTAAAATCTGTCTGCAAAGTTCATTTCTTTTAACTCTTGCTGAATGTTAAATAAACTGTATTGATTTTTTATGAATTAAATCTCCATAGATTTACGGTGTTGCTTATCAATGCTGACATAAGTCTATAGAATCTGAGTTTTAAATAATTTCCCAACGACGGATGTTATAAGTTTAATGTGTGTGTCTGGATGTATGTGAGTGACATTGTAAAACCCAAGATAATGGAGCGATTCTGATGAAGTTTAAAGAACTGAAGACTATTAGCTCATTTCTAACTTGACAGCTCAGTGACAATAGTAATATATTGAAAATTATAATAACTTCTTATAATCATGGTAACACACTGACATTGCTTAGACTGAGTAGATGTAACGATACCTTTCTTTCGATAGAATCGAATATCGCTTAGAATCGAGTATCAAGCTTTTTTAAATATGTTTTATCTATCATTTGTTTTTCTGGAATTTATGAATATTTGTAAAGTCTATATTGACTGCTGTTTTAATTTTTTTTTAACAATATAAAAAAATTTGCTTATACAAATTAATATCGATTCTTCTAAATTGTTGTGTGGGCATCGATACTCGGAAGATACTTCGATACAACCACTTAGAACCCTTTTTCGCATTAAAAATCAGCCTGTGTCCTTTCTCAGCCTCTAGACCATCTGAATCCAAAATTTCATTTAAATCGGTTCATTAGTTTTGGCGTGAAAGCGCGATAGACAGACAGACAGTTACTTTGGCATTTATAATTTTAGGATTAGGATATTATTCATATTTTTATGATTAATGTGACTTGTTAGTTATTATTAATGTAAAAATGTTATGAATAATATAAGAACTATTTTGATTTCAGGTTTTTATTCATATTTAATAACGCTATGATCGATCAAAACATTATTGAACATGACGAGTTGTTTCAACGAGGAGAGGGTTGGTTATATTTTTAGAATGAAGGACGACTTGTTTTGTACCCAACAAGTGGTGCGTTCATACATAAACTTACGGACATAAGGATTTTATACTCCAACTTACTTAGAAATACTTATTTTATAACATTTTTTCCTCTAGTTTTATCAACTGTTTTATGTCTTCAGTAAAATAAAATCATTGAAAATGTATTTCAAAATTTATAGTGCATAGAACAGAAATTTATTTATTAAATAAAATAATTTAATAGGAACTGGTTTATGTGAGAGTTGTTCATTTTGAAAATCCACTCCTAAGAGGGCAATATAAAGGATAAATAATAAAAATGTAAGCATATGATAATATAATTAAGGGAGACATTGAACTTAATGTAAAAATTAAATAAAACTAGGCAACCCGCCCTTGCTTCGCTGAGTTTTCTAAATTAGTTGATAAAGGCGCTATTGTTGCGTTTACCCATATCAACACGTATGTGATTCTGGGTACACGCAGCCGTTGCTAAAAGTTTTTATTTCTATTATGAGAAATTGTAATTATGAGACGGTTTTGTAAAAGAATATAAGAGTATAGGTATATAATAGTAGGTAGGTGGACGTAGTGACTTGTGCGATTTGATACGATGTACCAACTACTAGGACTAACCTACCGGCAAATGGGGATGAATGAAATACGATGAAAATGATGATTACGATGATACTTAGATTCTAATGTTATGTTACTAAGCTAAGTAATTGTGAATATAGGAAATGCTATTTAGGTACATAACAAAATATAGAGGTAACACTTATTTATTATAATTGTTTTTTTTTCTTTGAATGTTAAACTCTAGCGCCTAAACTACTGAACCAATTTCAATGAATGAGGTGTTAATAGATTCGTAATAATGGCCCGGGTGACATAAGCTATATAAATTTTATGAAAAATTTTTTCCGACGGAAAAATTCTAACCTCGAAAAAAATTTAAACTGAGATAATCATCACGTGTTTGGTATCAAAAGAAAGGTCTTCGCGAGCATATAACATATAGAACAGAATAGAATAGAATATCTTTTTATTGCCTACTATGATATGATTAAAGAAACATCTCCATGAAACAGATACACATGGGTGCGATCACGGTTTTACCTTGACCATTTTTATTCATATAGATACATAAATATTGTAATTTACATATAAATAAAGTTTTAATTTGAAGTAAATTTATTCAATAGTATAGGTATAACGTGTGGAAACAATTCGTCACAGCTCAAACCTCAAGGCAAGGATCGTCGCGAACATTATGCACATGCTAATGAATCATGCGATCACGTATTCTCTGCGAGTGCTTACAACAATAGTATTTGTAATTCTTGATACACGCATCCTTCGTTGACTCAACGGTAGAACGGATATCAATATTAATATTGTTTCCCTTAAACATATTATTTTTTGTATACTTTTTCCTGTCCAAATACACAATTTAACTTGCAACATAATATATCTTTTTAATTTGTCTTTAAGTAGTATTTTTAGTTATTTAGGCTAATTATTTACAAATAAAACACATACGTATAAAAACATTCACATAAACTTCACATATTTCTATACAAACTTTCATTCTATAGTTATTTTACACCCTTAAAGGTAAAACTTTCAAATTTTGTATGTTATATTTATTTAAATCGAAAACAGCCTAAAAAATAAGTTTCAAGATTCTAGCTCTAAAAATAACCCGTTAAAACCCTTTTTCGCATTTATAAATATAAGGATTTTGCTTCATTTTAATTTAATTTTAGTGTAAAATGAACACAAACATGAATTTCAGTTATGTTATCAATGTGTAGTTGAGACTGGATTTTTTTTTGTTCGAGTTGGTTCCCTAAACGGTTTTGACTCACATTTAGCTGGAATTGGATAAAAAATTAATTGTACCTGTTTTGACTCGACTACAGCGAAGCCAAAAGGAATGTAAGGTATGTTTGTATGTATAAGGGATGTTGCGAATATTCGCATCAGCATCCGTATAAATCCATGCGGATGCGGATTAATATACGAACCCTTGCGACACAGACTGGAGTCCGAAAAATTCTACTTTTCATTAAATATAATGCTCCAATATTTAAATTTAATTACTAAAATAATTAATTAGTAATAGTAGTTCATTCACTACATAATTATTAAATAAAAAGAGGGTAAATAATGCTGTGTTTTTTTACCCTACCAACCCAACACTTAAGATTTTTATACAGATCCGCATCCGCATATGCATTCGCGGATGTGAGCCTCTTAAAATCCGCATCCGCATGTGGAAAAAAATGGATCCGCAACATCCCTAGTACGTATGTTTTAATGAATGAGTCATTCAATAGGTGTCAATAGATTCGTAATAATGGCGCGAGTGACATAGGCTATTATAAAAATTTTATGATTTTTTTTATGACGGAATTTTAACTTCGAAAAAAATTAAACTGAGATAATTATCACGTGTTTGGTGACAAAAGAAAGGCCTTATTATATTTCTGATCTGATTAGTGGCGCTGTTAAAAAATTTGAGAAAGTACATATAAGAAAAAATACTGGAATCGGATTAATTATTATAATGTAGGATAGAATTTAGAATACATTTACAAAGAACCTCTACTGAGTAAATGAAGGGTACTCTCAATAAATGCAGAGGGCTTTTGCTGAGGGTTACTCATGGTACTGTACTGCATGCTTTTGTTTATATCTAAACATACCTACTCTATAGCATCTGATTCATTGAATATAAAAAAAATTCTAAACATTACTAATTCTATTTGATTTAGTATAACTTATAAATTATACTTCTTACTCATCGATCGATTAAACAAGAATCGTGCCGTGAACTCTACGATATCAAGTTAATTTTCTTCTCCAGTCTGTAGGTCTTTGTTGGTTTCTTTGTTTACTGTTTGGTTTGTCACTAATCTCTGAAACTACCAATTTCATTGGAAGACATTGGGGAAGGTTTATAAGCTACGACTGGACCGTTTTCGATGAGATTCATAAACATTTATGAATATATATTAATAGTTTTTATTATGATGAGCAATTGTGAAACTGTACGTCTGGACGTTTGGATGTTTGATACTTGATCATACGAAAACGGCTGAACGGATTTCAATTAAATATCGCTCACAGATACTTTGTAACCCGGATCGACTTATAGACTGTTTTTATCCCGGAAAAATTCATAGCTCCAGCGGGATAAACATACATTTTATTTTGTCAAGTTTAGGATTAGCGCCAGTAAATAAATTGAACATGAGGGTGAGAACCCACGTCCTTGACCGTCTAATTATGACCCCTGGGCTCTGGTTTTCAAATTGAGGGGACAGACGCGAGGGTCGAGGCTGAGTCAGCGGCGTAGTACGCAATACGCATGTGCAAATCAGACTTACTCATCGTAGTAAAAATTCCGATAAATATTCTCGTTAAGGTTATATTATTGGATGAATCATACTTTAATTAAATATAACGGTGGGTTTTAACTGGAAATATAAAATTTCTTTTTTCTCATATCAAACTAATGAATCATATATACTTTAGTGCCTAAATATTTTTTTTTGTCTTTGTTTACTTTTAAAATTTTAAAAAGTAACTAATTATATCTGGGGCACCAACGGTTTATTTTAATTATTATTTAATTTTAGCTTTGAGACCTTTTTAATAAAAAGATTAAAAACATTATAACGTAATAAATTTTTGAGTTATATAAATTAGTAAAACTGACTAAATTATAAATTATAGCAATTCCATTAACATCTTCATCAAAAAGTGTCACGTAGTTTTATTTATCACGTTTACTTCTGATAGTGAAAGTTATAAAACATTTTCTAGTGAAATTATGAAAATGCAACGAATTTAAGATTGTGATGATTCTAATGAATATTGATTAAAGAAAGAGGTTTCTCTTGGCTAAACAGTAAACACATTAACTGTATTACGTACGAGTAACAGTAAAAATTTCTAAGATCTTATCTTTTTTTATTATACCTACTTAAATTATTCACTCATAGCCTTTGAATTAAAACAAATTCAGTAGTTTTCACTTTAATTAAATCTTAATATATTTTAACTATTTTATTTGTTATTCTTATTTGGTAACTAGCCGACCCGCGCTACTTCGTTCGCACGTTGCTTCTCTCCTATGTTACTCCTTGTTACAGCAGCTATCTGAAAGTGAAAGTCCCGTCAAAATCGGTCCAGCCATTTCAGAGCTAAGCCAGAACAAATAGACAGTAACAAACAATTGTTTTGATAAACGTACTAGCGTGTATACATCCAAATGCACTCAGTAAATAGCTGTTATTTTATTATTACAAGCAGACACTCGCAATTTTATTTATTTGTATGGATAATATTGTTTTCTTTAAGTGTGATTAAATTCCTAATGCTTATAATACTCGCAGTGAAACATTATGTGGTGCATTGAATCTCAGGTATGCAACGCTCATGTGATAACAATCGTTGCAGATAAGGCATGCGTCGAGACAGTAACCTTAACAAAACAAATGTGATGCATAGAGTTGAGTATGCTAACGTCTCACGGACCCTATTTAACTTAGCCGGTTTATTCTGCTTCAAGTCAATACACAAAGCCAACGACAATATTGGATTGAATGAATCGCTGTTACTAGACACCAACACTGCTAGAGATCCTGGTGTGGGTACGAGTCCGCAATGTACATACAGCGACCGTTGCCAGCGTTAACCAATCAGAACCTCCTGTCCATATATGGTAAAACCGTCGTTTTAAAGAGTGGAAGACTGAGGAGGTCGACTAGTCTATTTGCTGCAGAAAAAAATAATTGCAATTTTAATTTATGAACAGTGTAGCAGATGTCAGCACCGACTGTCATAGTATTGATTTTGTAGGGAATTTTGAAAGCTACCTATTGTAATAAAATTAAAAATTTTAATAACAGTTGTCTAGGGCTTCAGCGTTCCGTCCTATCGTGTCACTAACTAGAAGCAGCTACCTGCTAGTGAAGTAGATCGACCTTCGCGAGTGTCGAGCTCAACAAGCGGACGGTATTTTCTCACGGATCGATTTCTATATTTTTGTTGTCATTTTAATTTCACGTAAGTTAATTACTTCAATTGTGAATTTGTAAACATGATCTAATTAATTAATTACAAAATATTACTTAATACCAATAAGCTTAAAATAATTAAATAGAGTTTGAGGATAATATAGTTTATTTAGCAGACCCTAAGTACTGCAGAGTATAGGACCGCGCAAATTCGTAATTTGCGTATTGGGATGACTAATATCGAACAGTATTTCTGTTTACTTTCGCTACTGAGTTTAATGTAGGTATGTGTAAAGTCCATGCACTAATTTTATTAGACTCCGCTGGTCGCGAGCTTGACTACAGAATCGAGTATGAAAGAACTTCAAGCAATATAATTGTGAGTAGTGAGATGTCGTTATCAAGCGGGGTGATATCAACGCCGGTCACCGCCGCGCCGGTTCCGCGGCGTCAGCCGGGGTGGAGGGCGAGGGGGGATGCGCAGACTCCTTGCACAGCGCAATACCATATATGGTCACGAAAACTCAGAAAGCCTCCGATTGGTGGAGAGCTCACCGCGCTCGCGGGCTCGCGGGTAGGGGGGCCCCGATATGCGGCCTCATTTATATACTCCGGGTCCCGCAGCCGCTAACATTCCACGAAGTGTGCTCGAGTTGAGGTGTTGTGCAGCATAACCGAGGCTGTGCAATAGCGATATTAATTTATTTATTTAATAGGACTATTTAAATTAAAGTAAGTTATTCAGATGTGCATCTATTTGTGATTTCAAGTGCATTTTTAGTGTTTTGTGAGTCAAAAGTGCAATAATTGTGTGTGCGGTCAGTGACACGGAGTCGGGCCGGCTGCGTGACGCCGCGCGCCGCCGGTCGGGACACCGGGAATGCCGGTGCCCGGTTGTGGTAGGGCGTGGTCGAAGCGTCTTCTATATAATTGGCAATAGTATTTTCAAATGATCATTTTGAAATTAAAATAATAAAAGTGCAAATATAAATCAGTGACGCTCGACTTTTACCAACCGGTATCCGCCCCGACTCCGTGTCTCACCGCTCGACTCGTGAGCGCCACGTCTGTACAATGGCTTCTCGTTAAGCAGAACCTTATTTGGTGTCTTGCGATACCATCGCCCACTTTAGTACTTTAATGACGTGGGTGATTCCAACGGCAAACCATATATGGTATTGCATGATAGTTATTGATTTTGGCGTCTCACGTTGTTTCTAGAAGAAAGTTAATTTAATTAGTCTAGGTTATTGTACTAGATTTTATAATTAATGAATTTTAATACTTAAACCTACTAATTATTAATTAGATTTTAACAACACTTCTAATAATTTTTTTTTTCCAGACTAATTCACAATGTGCGACGAAGAAGTTGCCGCGCTGGTAGTGGACAATGGCTCCGGTATGTGCAAGGCCGGTTTCGCCGGGGATGATGCGCCTCGTGCCGTCTTCCCCTCAATCGTGGGCCGCCCACGCCACCAGGGTGTGATGGTTGGCATGGGTCAGAAGGACTCATATGTAGGTGATGAGGCACAGAGCAAGAGAGGTATCCTCACCCTCAAATACCCCATCGAGCACGGTATCGTCACCAACTGGGACGATATGGAAAAAATCTGGCATCACACCTTCTACAATGAACTCCGTGTTGCGCCCGAAGAGCACCCCGTGCTGCTCACCGAAGCACCTCTAAACCCTAAGGCAAACAGGTACGTGTCTCTGACTGGCTCTAGTATAGCTTTGTGTTTTGAAATATCAAATTATACAATTAGTCCCTAGTATTTAGTTACTGATGTTTTGCTAATCTGGGATGTTTCCTTGTTACAGAGAAAAGATGACACAGATCATGTTCGAGACCTTCAACACACCCGCCATGTACGTCGCCATCCAGGCCGTGCTCTCCCTGTACGCGTCTGGTCGTACCACCGGTATCGTGTTGGATTCCGGCGACGGTGTCTCCCACACTGTACCCATCTATGAAGGTTATGCGCTCCCTCACGCCATCCTGCGTCTGGACTTGGCCGGTCGCGACCTCACAGACTACCTGATGAAGATCCTCACTGAGCGTGGTTACTCCTTCACAACCACCGCTGAGCGAGAAATCGTACGCGACATCAAGGAGAAACTCTGCTACGTCGCGCTCGACTTCGAGCAGGAGATGGCCACCGCCGCCTCCAGCAGCTCACTCGAGAAGTCTTACGAGCTTCCCGACGGTCAAGTCATTACCATCGGAAACGAAAGATTCCGTTGCCCAGAAGCCCTATTCCAACCCTCATTCTTGGGTATGGAAGCTTGCGGCATCCACGAGACCACATACAACTCAATCATGAAGTGCGACGTCGACATCCGTAAGGACTTGTACGCCAACACAGTATTGTCCGGAGGTACCACCATGTACCCAGGTATTGCCGACCGTATGCAGAAGGAGATCACCGCCCTCGCACCATCCACGATGAAGATCAAGATCATCGCTCCCCCTGAAAGGAAATACTCCGTATGGATCGGAGGATCCATCCTCGCGTCCCTGTCTACCTTCCAACAAATGTGGATCTCCAAGCAGGAATACGATGAGTCTGGACCCTCAATCGTGCACAGGAAGTGCTTCTAAGCGCGCAGGCGCGCGTTGCTGCCACCGGAAGCGGCCCGCGGCTCGGTCGGCCCCGCGGTCGGCCGCTCGACTCAGGCTTATAATCTCCGTTAATTTAATTGTACGTAAGATATTATATGTAATTAAATCGTAATAGTGACGGCAGGACGGAGCGCGGCGCCGCGGGCGCGCCCCGACCGTCGGCCTCGGTACTGCACTCGCCAAAGGATCTTTTTGTAATCTCATGAATGATGATTGTATGTGCTGAAACGGATAAGACTACTTTCTTACTAGGTCATTTATAAATTATAAAATAACAAAAATACATGAAAAAAAAACTGAAAAATTAAACCTGTCTTTTCTTTCTCTCGCCCTTGACACAGTTATGATCAAAACAAACTTGTACTCGTAGGTAGGTGGGGAGCAACGCTCGACATTGACTTTGTACCAAAATAGATACATCGGGATGGAGAGCGGAGGCTAATCGTAAACTATAGGAATGTATAGTATAATTTCGTTCAAATAAAATTGATAGCAATAAACATTACATTACTAAACATGTAGATTAGGACAGATTTGTAGGTGGGGGAGTAAACTTGCTTGAAAGATTGTATATTGATGATTTTTTTGTATGCATAGGTACTTAAATAATAATATATACAGATGTACTTCTTACTATCTTTAGTTTCCTTTCGAATTAGCACTAAAAGCGAAGGCGAAAAATATTTCTAAACCAGAGGTTCCCAAATTTATTCGACCTTTAAACACCTAGCTATAGATGTAGTTTTACTATATTTCTCAAGCAGATATACACCGTTTCTCATATTATTATCAATTTCATTTTTTTTTGTTAATGTCACCTACCTGTAACCATTATAAACACTTGGGAGTAGATATAGACCACTTTGGGGATCATTGTGATAAACAAATAGTTACAGTTTTGAAAAATATTGTATGGATCAAATATTCAAGTATCCTTTTAGATTTGACGGTTGAATGACGTCATCTATTTATTTAGGCATGTGATCTTTATCGTAACACAGATGACTACTGAATGCGTCATTGATTACTTAAGTACATAAAATAAATGTAACAAAAAAAAACCGGACACAAACAAAATCATCACTAATTAACTTCTCACATTATGCCTTAGAATTTTAGTAAACCTTGCAAAGATGCCTCTCCCACCACTTCGTATAAACTTGGCATATATACCTAAAGCTTATGTAAAATTTTGAAAAAAAGATATTTAGTTATCGCTGGACACGTTTGAAACAAAAACATAAAAAAGAAGTAAAACTGTTATATTGTAGCTAAACTAAAAAATAGTTAGTTCGCCATATAAATCCAATTAAGACTGACGTCACTTTATTTTAGAATTATTCTTAGCAAGCCATTTCAATTGATACCCATACTGAAGAATCTTGGATATGCCGCCATGTTATATTTAGAATGACGTCACAAAGATAACCATGCAAAAATTAATTTTGTATACAAAATTTCAGCTCAATTGGTTGAAGATATCCGCTTATAAATTGCGTTGCAAGATTTGTTACATACATACATACATATTAAATAAAACCTTGAAAAAAAGTGTTAAGCCCTATAAGATGAACTTACGAATATCAGCCTAAGTATACAAGTCCCTAACTATGAATTTATCTTTGTTAATATACATACATACAGGAATTCAAAATTGGTTGATAAAAAAAAAACTAATACCAAATACGATTTGTGTACCTAAATTAAATAAGATTTAAAATTGGTCAAAAAATTCTACAGGCTTTTTTGTTGGCCTGTATTTGACTAACTTTTCATCCCCCCCTTTCAATTCCTTACAACCCTTTTTTCGCTCTATGTCCTTTCTCAGGCTCTAGACTATGTGTATACCAAATTTCATTTAAACCAGTTCAGTGGTTTTGGCGTGACAGACAGACAGAGTTACTTTCGCATTTATGATATTAGTAAGAATTACATTTTATATGTAATTGTTTATCATCTGAAAAATCTGGAAGGAGGTAAATAAAAGAAATATACGTTTCACAATTTATTTTGAAACATCACAAATATTTCGACATGATTTAACAGTAAACTTACAGTTAAAAATTCATTCGATAAAACACAAAATGAGGTTAAAAAGTGACGACGACAAATAGTGTATCATAGTTAAATATCTATATAATTTAAAATATATAAAATCAGTTTGTGTTAAAATATTTGTCGCTATCGAACTATATTAATTTGTTCCCATGAGATAATTTAAAAGAGGTATAATTCCGCAATAATTACAAAAATACTATAATCCTGTAAAAAAGTTAAAATTTCATAGATCTTTTTTGATAAACCTTATAAAAGTGATAGTATAACAAAGTTAGTGGTAACTGGTTAAGTAAAAGAAAACTTATGTATAAGAATTAAATAAATTCACAAACAAATTAAGCTGCCATTTTCGGTTTTAAATAACGGGAGAATACAATTCCTTACGGCGTGTTTAAGTATACTTGACGTTTACCCATTATATTCAGTCTTTAAAGAATTGACCATCAATTTCTTGGCTACGTTAAAGTATACTTGAGAAACAGAAAAAGAATCTCTTGAAAAACAAATATTATCCTGAATATTTCCAAAATACAATTAGTTTTGGTTAGAATTGATTAAGTATACTTGAAAATGCAAGGTGGTTAAGTTGAAGTATATGTCTAAAACATTTCATTTTTCAGAATATAATCTCTTACAGTATCAATATAAAAATAATGTTCAAGCATACTTGATCATTTAGCCCTCTTTAAAATTATTCCTTATAGCGCGCTAAAGTATATTTGAGATAACAAGCATATTGTGTTTATGTTTTTATGGTATTTAGCCATTTTAAACAGTCTTCAAATATATTGAACATCAAGGCGCTTGACATTTATATGTTATAATTATTTTAGAACAGAATTCTTTGAGAGCTACATATGTTACAGTATGCTTGAGATTAAATGTTATTATATTGTCAAGTATTTTTTTACATTTATCTATTTAGAATACTATTATTAATGGCTATTCTTGATTGTGCTTAGTAAGAATACCTCACACGTGTTGTGTTTAAGTATACTTGACGTTTACCCATCTAATTTAGACTTTAAAAGAATTGACAATCAATTACTTGGCTACGTTAAAGTATACTTGGGACTATAAGGACGTTAAGTTCAAGTATATGTTATAAATAATCATGTCTAAGCCATTTTATTTTTCAGAATACAATCTCTGATACTATCAGCATAAAAAAATTAAAGCATGTTATGTTCAAGCATACTTGATCATTAAGCCATCTTTAGTTATTCCTTATAGCGCGCTAAAGTATACTTGAGATAACAAACAAATTGACAACCAAGCTTTTAACATATATATGTATGTTACAATGAAAAAGCAATCTTTTCAGAACAGAATTCTTTGAAGCTGTTGATTTGTATTAATTATGGCTACTCTTGATTATGTTTAATAAGAATACTTCACAGGTGTTATGTTCAAGTATACTTAACGTCTGGCCATTAAAGTCTATCAGAAATATCTTCTAAAGTATACTTGGACGTATTGATTGTATATTATAAAATGGAAGGAATGTCTTCTATTTAAAACCTGGCAGATTGTGCATAAGCGATAACTAAAACTATTCTATTCAAGATTCAAGTTAGCTCGGACGTTGGGATCCCTTTATCAATACATTAGTTTTACATAAAACATTTAGAGGGTAGTTGGCATAAAATTTACTAACGTCTAACTGGACTAGCTCCTTCACTATACCTAATTTAAATATATAGGAAATATAAGCCTTAAGGTTGCGCTTCCACCAGATCTGTTCCACCATTCGACACACTCTAAGTAAGACTACTTTAACAAAGCGATTCTGTTGTTTCTTAACAAACATGTTCCTCGCACAACTCTGATGAAAACACAGCTTTATATTAATTATAATCTAAGGGATTTGTACTAAAAAGGATAATGTGATTACAAAGTAATTATTCTTTTACAATCATTAGAATAAAATAAATTTTCCAAATTTTTTTTTAAATATATAAACAATAATTTATAACATCATTTGTGATGGTGAACAGTAAAGGCTTATATTTCCAAGATCAATATATTAAAATACACTAATTAAAAACATAATTAAATGAATAACTAAAATTAAACTACATCTACGAAGTACTCAGAACAACTAAGCGTATAGACGGTGTGCGGATCAGATTCTATATAAAGGTTTGTATTTTGCAGGCAAAGAGCATTAAAGTATCTAAAATTAAATATTGATATCAAAATAAAGTTTTTTTTTAAATTTAATATTCAATAAAAATAAAGTTTCAAAGTGTATAGTCAGTTTCAAATTTTTTTTTTGGTATTCTGTGAAATCACACATACCTAATAATATGATTAAAAAGCGCTGGATTAATGTTAGACGCCATTTTTTTAATGGAAACGGCAAAGGTATTACACCGTACAGCCTTGTCTTTAGTAAAATTACAGACGCTAATTATTTATTTCCTTGAAAAAACTGTTTTTATACTAGCAATTAAGTGTTTTCATATAATAAAAATATAAATTAAATAGATAATTCAAAAGTGAGGAAGCAAATACATGACAACATTATTAATATATAATATTTGACTTAAATTCCGTACTTGACATTCCGTATATTTAAAATGTTCTTACGTTGATAAAATTCCCCGAAATATCGATATTACAGTACAACTACAATGCTAGAGACATTATAGTTGTACTGTAGTATCAACACTAACATTCTTTTACTTTAAATGCACTAGGGTAAGTGCATTCGTCAAAAATAAAACGAATAATAATATTAGAATATTATACCGTGACTATATTTTCTACATAAATTTCTACTAAGACGAAAGCATAGCGCGATCAAAATACGTATAGCGCCATCTAGTGACGATTTTATAAACTCAAGGCTTTTACTACAATTCAGGCGTCACTGAGGTTACGGTACAACCTTGAAAATAATGATTTTAGAGTTAGTAAGTAAATAAAGATAAAGCAGAAAGTAGTAGAAAGTGATTTGTACAATTTAGATGTGATACTTTTTTACAATTAGCCCGCAAAATACCTTGAACCTAATATTGGACATTTGTGCGTTTGAAACGACTGACTTTAAAAATAGGGCATGCATTACTAATAACCTATAAGAGGTTTTAATATAGTTAACTTTAAAAAACGTTAGTTTATTAGTTAGTCAATTTTAATGTTAGTTTAAAAGTTATATATTTATGTGATATATTTTATAAAAATAGTCACATTGTGAGTTAATATTAAACTTCTCAAAATCATGTCCATAACGAACATAGTCACAGTATAAATATAGTCGTTTCAACGCACAAACCTCGCCTATTTCTACACTAAAGTCAACTGATTTAATTTTGTACTTTGAGACCTAATTTTAAATATAAGGCCACACTCACCCCATATTACACTATGGACATAAAATCGATTCTTTATAAAAATCGATACCATTGCGATAGTGTAATAAAACCTTTAAACACTGTCTGTATGTTCACTGCACTAAGTCTCACTGTCTCTTATACTATCCTCTGTTGCTTGTCTGATATCGTTTAGGGGGTTTCCATGGACTCTAAATCTGTAGACGCAGGTATATGTGGGGTTGCCGTGGTTACTCTCGACGCGCAGTTCTATCGTGTCGTAGGCTACGGGGTACTCCACGCCACCTATGTTAGTAGTTTTAGGGTACTTCACTGGGAAGTATTGTATTGATGTGCCGTTGGCGTCGTACATGTATTCGCCGAAGAGATGCGGTTCGGGGTCCAATTCATTATGGAGTCCCTGTAAAATGTTAGATAGAGTTTTCATTTTTAACCTTCACAATTTACAACTAAAGAAGAAGTTTCAAATTTGTTATGTTTCCGTCTACGGAAAAATAAAACTCATTAATTATAATATATATAAAACTAATTAATTAGCGTAAGGTGATAATGATATGCTTTAATATCTGTTTTATTCCAAAAAACCTATATTTTAAAGAAAGACCAACATTACGTATTTTGTATTTAAAAAAGCAATTTAGATTTCCCTTGAAAATGTTCAATAGTGTCATGGCGTTTTTAATGACGTCATAGTCTGCCAAATAAAAATGTTTACATCTGTATGAAAACGTCAACAACAATGATGTTTTGCGTGGCGTGACGTGACACTTTCTGATAGGTTTTCGCTGTCACGTGACTTAATGCCTATTTTATTCGAATTTATCTAAAACTATGAATAATATTTAACTTTATGAGAAATAGACTGGTTTTTTCTTACCTACGTCTCTTCATTTATAATAAGAAACTATAAACCAAGCTATTTGTTATTAGTGGACACAAGCCTATTGGGTAATAAAAACCACTTACATAAACGGAGAAATTCTTAGGAGCAGACTCAATTTTTCCATCAACAGCGAGCAGTCTGGACATGTGCTCCAGCGAGAATCCAGTCACTTCAATGATTGCGTACGTCCGTAAAACTATATTACAAACATAATATTCTATAATTATTTATGTCAATAATTTTAAACCTATTTGTAAATTCAATAAAAAACGAAAACCTTTCGGTAAATTACTGGCCAATTACTATTTTACTTGATTTCATTATATATATAAAAGTACTATTGAAGTTTCTTTGTTAATTCATTTATAAAATAAACAAATATAAAATTAATAGATTGAATATGATTGATCATTGTACTTTTTGAACAAAATGTTGGATTTACGTTTATTATGAATTGAACTATCATCAAAGACGCAACTCGTTTTAATACAGAAACTCCAAAATTTAAATCGATTTAAATATCGAATTTATAATTGATAAGGAACCAATGTTTATGGTAAACTTACCTAAGTAACCCGGGAAGCCCTGGAAGGCCCAGCATTCAGCGGGCATAGCCCCGGGGGACAGAGCATACCGTGGCGAAGTATACACCCACCACACAGGCAATCCCAGGATGGAATACTGCTTGGTTTTTATTTGATATAGCTCTGTGCATCTTGTTGAGATCACTTGACCACCTGAAAGGAATACACTTATCAATTAAATTTGGACAAATTAGATATTTTAATCGCGTTTCACCACATTCTACTAAATTGTTGGTTTCAACATCTCCTGGTTTTTATTTTTAGGAACAAAAAAGAAATGATTATTAACCGTCTTCAAAAAAATAAAAAGGAAGGTTCTCAATTCACTAGTTTTTTTAAAATCTATAATCTAAATATTTATGAATGTCAGAAATTAAAAATAATTCATTTATATTAAATCAATTGTAAATGTTTTTTTTTAAATAACGTAAACAATCATATCATTTAGCAGTTTGATTGGATATCCCTTTCTTCTAATTAGGAATTAAATCCCAGAAAAAAGAAATCACTCATGTCATTGTAATGTTATGGTTACCGTGACAATAGTAATATCATATCACAACGACACTTAAAACATAGTTAACTAAAATTTTTTGGATTAAGTAGACTTACCAGCAGATTCCAAAGCATAATCCACCAGCCCAGTTTTATCAGCGTCATAAACATCTAACATCCCTACCACCATTTTCTTGATCTCTTCCAAATCAACCGACTGCACCTCCACTGGTCGCGTCTCAACTTCTCTCACATATTCCTTCACTTTCTCCACGATCAACTCCATTTGCCGACGTTCTATAGACAACAGGTATTCTTGTACAATATGCCGAATAGCATCCTCATTTATATCAGGTTTCCAAGAATTAATCAAACGCTCATGTATCTGTTGACTCAGAACTTCCATCTGTTCGTTTGTCACATAATTTTTATCAAAATGCTGTTTCAGTTTCGCAGCAATAGCGTCACTATTATCACTGTTACTTAAAATGGTAATGAGGTTTTGTTGCAAATGCTTAAACGAGTACTGTTCGATTTGAGCTTCTAAGTTGTCGAATTTTGACAATTTTTGATCAAAATATTTCAATCGTGTATCCACATTTAAAGCCCAATTCTCTAAAGCAGTAACGCGTTTTGTTAAATCCGAATCTTGTATAATTTCTGGAGGTCTGTATGTGTCTGCTATACTTTCTTTTAATACTCGATCATTGTAGTGGTAATCTGAAAGAAGAAATTTTTTGTTAAATTTAATGAAGTACTTCTCCGTCCTTCCCACATAATTTGGAAGTCACAGATAAAGCAGGGAAGGACAGAGAGTTAATTTAATTTAATAGTAATGTTTACAACTCACCTAAGCGTTGCGTCCTGACAACTTTCAATAGGTGAATTAGCCTCTATCCTTCCCTGATTTTTTTATATAATATTTGTCTGCAGGGAAGAATTATGTGGGAGTGGGTAAGGAAAACACGTATATACAAATGTTATAATTTAATTGAAAATAGCCCAATAATTAGTATCATTAATAACATAAATACTTCTTAGTTTAGCCAAACCATATAAAATTTACTTAAAATTAATCGTAGAGCATGAGCGCCATCTTGTGACATACATAAAAACAATTGTAATATAATGGAGTAAAAAATCTCATTAAACATGTTTTTAAAATTATTATTTTACATTCTAATTCATAGACTAGGATGTTAGTAATTTTAATATTAATCAAAATCTATAAAATATGGCCACTTAATATCCAATTAGGTACATATTTAAAGCTTAGTTTCTGAAAGCTGCAACAAAATTGTATTAAAGCAAATATTTTTTTCATAACATTTAAATAAATATGTTTGTACTAAGCACACATTTTAAACTTAAAAGTAATCAAGAATAAATAATTTGTACCATTGTAGTAAGAAAATAAATATCGTATTTGTACTCTATCTTCATTGTAAGTATTTTAAAAAATTAAACGAGCTACTATAAAGTGCAATTTTTAATCGGCCGACAATTTTTTAAATAATTGCTATTATAGTCAATTTTTTCAAAAAAAAAAAAAATGCATTCATTTTCAGCTGCTTTTGCTAATATGTCGGCCGAATAAAAAATTCCTTATAGATAACTTTTTATAATATAATTTCTTAGGGAATGAACTAAATACTTTAAGTACACACATATTAAAGCATTACAAATAAGTTCCCGTTTAAAAAATAGACTAACTTCAGACTAGTTTAAAGCTTCTCTAATAGTATTTTTTAAAATACTCAATACAACTGGCCAATAGAGATCAAACAATCAATACAACTATATTATTAAAGTAATTTCACCATTTTGGATTTATTTATAAATGGAAAAAGGGACTATTCTATTCACCTTGGCGTGAGACACAAGTTAAACAAATCATACTATCACTAGCTGACCCATCATTGCTTCGCGAAGATGTTTGGGCCAAGTGAGAGATAGTTAACGTTTTATTAAAATTGTATTTCTCACCTTTTAAACGTTCCTTAGACTTATACAAATATTTCAAAACCAAGATTAGTCAAATCCGTTCTCAAGTTTTAACGAAAAAAACAAACGTCATTTTCATATAAAACATTAAAGTATATTTGTTATTTATCGGTTTATAGCCGCCATTTAATTTTTTTGTTTACAGAGTCACGCCACAGTATTTGAATTTGAATAGTAAACAAAATGTTCGATCGCAGTTCCATTTTCAAATAATTTATGTGTTCTATTTTCTAAACGTGAACGCGCGTAACTAATAACAACCATAATAATGTGACAGTAAAATAAAAAAATAAACATTTATAATAAGTAATTATAACAAAGATATAAGGTATTATTGAGACGGAACAAGATATATACAGTGCGTTCCACTAAGCGATCAGAACGCCTAATGACGTCATGACTTGTGCTCACTCAAAGTTTACGACGACCCATATCAAATCGTGGGTCGTTGTGTGCGTTTTAAAATAATTGGCGGCATTTTTAAAACAACAAAAATTGCAACGATGTAAATAACTTTATTCTGCAGCGCATATTGATGTAAAATTAATTTTAGTTTCAATTAAATTATAAATGTGAAAAAATCAATCAATAAAAAATATGAATAAAAATTAATTTAACTAATAACTATTGAAGTTTATTGTTAAGACATAATTGTAAATTATAATCTTAACCTCTTGAAACTATTGCTTTATAACTCGCCATTTGAATTAACGATCGTAATGCCCGCGTATAAGTGGAACGGGAAAAATCGCGGTCGTGAGCGTGGTCGTTGTGAACGCTTAGTGAAACGCACTGACAATGTCGTTGATATTTCTTTTAATTTATATAATTACTAATACATAATTTTACATATTATATAAACTAAATATTGCATATTTAGTAAATCTATTATGCATGAATATAGATATATAAAATATTTTTTTGCAATTACTATTTACAAAATATCTTTAAATCTATAAGTTTTTATTTAAAAAACTTATAATAAATTAACTCGTAACGGTCGTAAGTCTACATTATTATGGTTGCCCTAAAAGCAAATCATCCAACATTCCGTGCCAAAATCGTCTTATTTCCTCCGAACAACTCTCCGCTACATAAGAGAGATATTCCGCAGCATCTACAACTCTATTCTGAATCACTTCTTTAGTTACTCTTGGAAATTGATGATCTTTAAAAGACTTTTCAGGTAAAGATCTTTCTGCTACCAATTCATCTGACTGAGACAATTCAGGATATAAATTTATTTTCGGGAAACTTATATCTGGTAGAGTAAAATTGGGAAAAGTGAAGTTTAAGTCGGGTAAAGTGATATTTGGTAGTGAAATGCTCGGTAGCTTAGCGGAGAACTCGGTGAGGTCTAAGTTAAAATCTGTAAAGTTTGGTAAAGCCAGATGTTCGTAGTTTTCGTATGAGTAGGCCACTGAAAGGAATTGTTAAGTTAGAGGTCTGTAGACATATACATATCACAGTATACTTATATTTTATCAAGTGATTCATTTGACCAATTTTAATGTATTTACATATTACATTTAAATAGTATAATATCTTTTTAGTTTTTTTAGGAAATAAAAATAATTATTAATTATTTATTATTAAAGTAAATGCATTTAATATGTTATGTTTTTATAATAATAATTCTTTTTAAGTTTTAATCCAAATTGTGGTAGTCACTGTTAAATAAAATAAACTTACATCCATATCCAAATGTAGGAAGAATTAGAAGCAATAGCCACGGCCACCATTTTCTTTTAGTTGTTGCCTTTTGGTATTGCCCTGCATATTTCTCACTTTCTATGACTTCACTTGGTGATATCTGAAAAAATTATTAAATTTATTGAATATGTTATTTTTAAAACTACAAAAATACAAACCTTAAGACAACAAAAATTAATAATAGTTTATCATGGTTATTTTTAATGGGGTCTTTAAACTGAACTGATTCAATTATTGTATATTTGACTGTTCCCAAAAACAAGAAATATTTAAAGCAAGTAAAATTAATAATAAATAAATAAAAAATTATAAACTTAAACAAACCATAATTTTACATTTAAAGATTTTCTTACTATTATTAAAGAAATAAATTATTTATGAGAGATAGATAGATGAAGAAGAGAGAGGTTGTTTACTTATCTTAAAAGATATAAAAAACCCGTTTAACTTACAGTTTCAGTAATCGTAGTGACTGTGGTGGTAACAACAGTCTTGATAATAGAGTAGACCCAGTAGAAGGGAGCGGCTACCACTGATGCTGTCTGTGATACAATGCCTTCTGAAATTATTATCATAAAATTAAAACTAAGACTTTCATGTTATTATAATTTGAAGAATATTCCAACATATATCTAGGAAAATATGAAGGTGGGGATATAGAAAACGTAGAAAAGGATGATATTGAGTGGATTATTGTATAAACGCAACGTAGCTACTGCTACTGAACCAATAAATAACTTAACATTAAGATCTCTTACAAATACTACAGGAACCTAGGCAGTGCCTTGGACTTGTGACCAAGGTGTAGGTTTGAGGACGTCCTTGTCACATATGTGAACACCTAACTCCACTGCAGAACCTGGTTTTCTGTATATTCTTAATGTTAGGCTAACCTAAGTGGTATTTTTGAACTATATGTCTAGTTGATAGGTCTAGAACTCTAGACACAAAATAATGAATATGAGAACTTTATGAATCTCTAGTAAAAAAATTCATCATATTTTCCCAAAAACAAGATGTTTGAGTTTTTTAGACACGTAGCCCTTGGAGCCCTTTAACTTGGAGACAATCTCCAAAAACTCATAATCATCGGAAAAATGGAGGGGAAGAGACCGAGAGGAAGAAGTCTTACGAAGCTATTTGTGCTGCTGAAAGGAATATATGGCTTAACATCCTCAAGAAGTCAACGACTCATGATGGGTCACGACCCCCAGCATTGGGGTAACGACGCAAGGAGGAGGATTATCTAGTATTAATTTTCTCACGTATTCAATTCATAAGATAATTATTAAGCGAAATAAAAATGTCTGGAAAACGTGATACTTACTTTTAGCCGGCCTCCTTTCAGTATAAGGATACCTATGCGAAGGTCCCACCACTTTTCTATACGCACTGCTGGCAGAGGATGTGATAGTGGTCAAGATGGTCACTAATAGTCTTGTAATCCACCAACGCTCATCGGTCTTAGTGTAGCCGTTTCGTGTGTATGCACATTCGTCATCTGAGCTATCTATGGACTGAAAGAAGAATTAATAAAAATTATTTTTTATTATAAAAATCTTAATTTCAATTTGGATTATAAACTACTTCGTACAATTGCTTTATCAGTTGTTCGCGTCAGTATGCAATGTAAATATACTCGCAAAATCTTATAAATATAGAATGTTGGGCTACAGACTCATATTGAATGGCCTTCATATAATCATAGAATAAATTATTTTTACCCTATAAGTTCTTAAATATATATTTTTTTTTATTTGGACAGCTGTAAAATATATTCAAAGGAATTTATAGTTACTGGCAGGTTTTGTACAAAGAAATATTCAATTTAAAGGTATTCCATTTTTGAATGCAAATAAAAAAAGAAACTAAAATAAATTCAAACGATGGACTTATTTTTGCTTTCAAAATTCATATGTACTGGTAGCTTCGAATTTTAAAAATTTAAAACACCATTTAGTAAATATGAAATAATTTTTTTAATATGTTACTGGCAGTTAGTATAAAAAGAATATTTTTAAATTTAAATCCTATTATTCCATTTCTAATTTGATTAAAGGAAGGATGAGAAATTATTTTTGATGAAAATTCATAGATAATAAAAGACAGCTTTTGTAAAAAGAATATTTTTAAAACATTCCATTTTTGAATTTGCATAAAAGTAAAGTTAATTACTTAATATGACTGTAAATGAAGTAGGTACCATTAATATTTTTATTTTCGAACGTCCGTATATAAATTTACATAACAGTTAACGTCATGCACACTGAATGCAAAAGATAACGAAGTATTATCATTATTTGCCAAAATTTCAATATACAATGAAATTAAAGAACAAAAGTCATGACGTCATGATGATGTTGAAATACTTTAAATTAAATAAGATTTAACAGGTAATATTTCTAATATTGTATAGTAATAAAAAATGTAACTTACAGTAAACCTTTTCCGGGCGGTGCTAGTCTTCCATACACTTGTCGGAATTATATCCGGCTCGTCGATAGTGTTCGGTCCTTGTATGCGGAACTGTGAGAGCGAACGTCGAGACATATTCGGCACCGCGACCTGTCCTGGAGCCAGCTCCACCCGGTCGCGGGATAAATGAGAATATGTGTAGTCCGTTTTGGGGTATTTACTGTAAAAATGACAGTGAATTATTGAATGAGCGTAAAATATAATGAGGTCTTTCCAACCTGTTTCTAAAATATTTGAATTATAATAACTAAACAAACTCGTTAATAACCAGTTATCGATGCTTTTACGCACTATTTTTTAAGGTATAAAAAGAACGACCCTGAAACTTACAAAAAACATTTCAGACCTAAATGCTAATTTATTAATATTATTCAAGCGGTTTCTTATTTCAGACTAACGTTATTTACTATTTTATAAAGTTAATTTTAATTTCCGTCAAATCAAGATCTGACCGCACAAGATCTCATCGATTCCTTTCTGCGTTACAGCATGAAAGAAGAACAAACAGACAAAGGTCTATATATAATAATAAGCTAAAGATACATCCAAGTACCTCATTGTAGTTGTTGTCATAATACAATCAATCAGCAAATGTTCACACAGCACAATAAGCAGTTTTTACACGATAATTGACTATGTTACATTTATTTAAACTATCTAGAAGCTCGAGTACATTCTAACAAACAATCATTTGACATTTGCGGCGCGCGCGCAGACTCAAATATAGAACTGTACTGTACACCCGACCACACGAAAGGGGCTGTTTTAGTGATTATATTATTCTAAACTCTAAACCACTATTACTAGATTCGACTCTCATTGAGTGTTTTTTTAAAGCAGTGCATTGTTTGTTTTCTTTGTACTTGTACAAGGATGAATAATACCAATGATGACTAACCGAAAACTTAACTTTTTATAGCAATGTAAAACCTTCTACTATCACTACATAGTATAAAACAGTCGCTTCCCGCTGTCTGTCTGTTCCTATGTATGCTTAGATCTTTCAAACTATGCAATAGATAGAGTGATTCATTAGGAAAGTTTATATGTATAATACATGTATATTATTGTAGAGAAACACTGATAATTTTAGAGGTTTATAATGTGATGTCGTAAATAAACACTTTTGTTTGCGCTCACATTGCAAACGCTGGCTGAACTCTACGAGATAGATTAAAATAATGTACTACAGTATTGTACACGTTAAGGATAACCCACAATAACAATTTTTTATCCTTTACTTTTTACGAGAAATAATGACTTATTTATGAAGCGATTTTAAACAATACAGCATTAATTCTTATCCAATTAGATCTGGCATACATTGTGCCTTTAATAGATCAATACGGCCCTTTATAGTATGAAATGGAAATGAATATTTTCGAAGATATTAGATGTAAAATGCAGGGACAATGGTCGACTAGTTAATAATAAATTAAAACTAAAACATATACCTTAGTACGAAGACTTCTTCAACCGTCTCGACGTTCACAACTTTCACAACATTATCATTATCAATATCCATATTTACAAATAAAATTAAAAGTCAATAAGTAATTAAATTATATAAAAACAAGCATTTCAAATTAATACTAGCAGGCAAATATTAAACGTTAAATCTAACATGGCGTCAGTTATTATAGAGATCTACCCACTTTGTAGCGAGATTTTTTGGAATTCAAAATAAACTTTAACGACATTACATTACGAAGTTAAGTTCGATCGTTTATGTTTAACCCCTGTTTATATAAAATGTTTATTTGCTTGCGTACCCTTATAAGTTTGAATCGCCCTACAACAATTATGTTATTGATATATTTGATTTTGGCTTGTACATTCTTTTGATAGTTAAATGAACTTTACCACCCTCTTTATCACAATTTATTTGAATTTGAAAATTGATAGTCATATTTGATATATTGTAATTTTCTTGGAATATTAGAAACTAGTCGACCCGCCCCGGCTTCGCTCGGATAAATTTTATCACGTGTAAATAAGCGCGTTTAATTTTCAACACATTTTTCTATATGTATATGTCGAACTCCCATACAAAGTTTTATCCCCTAATTTAACCCTTCCAAGACTTTTTTCGGGATAAAAGTTAGTCCAACTATTATAGTTAAGTCACTATAACTACTTTTTTATATTTAAAAAGTTGATAAAAATGCCTATCAAAATCAGACCATGTTTTCCATACCTTTGTATTAATCCTTATCCAATTAAATTATTTCATATTCAATACTGTTTCAATACCTGTAAATTACTTTTTGAATTATTAAAATCGGACCTTCCATTCAGAAGATATTACGAAATTAAAAATATCAATATAAACAAAAAATACACGCCGACGCGACGGGCCAGTGTAGTTCTATCTCGGTGATACTCGAAGTGCAGCGAGTGGTAGCGAGGTACGCCGAGGTAGAGGGGACACCGAAATGCGGGAGAGCCAAAATGTTTTAAACTAAATATTCCACCCGTGCGAAGCCGGGATGGGCCCCTAGTATAAGTATATAAATAAAAATAAAGGTCTTCGGTTTTGATATCTAAACACTTGTTAAAATATTGTTGTTACTACTGAAATTTCAAAGCATCTTTATATTTATACGTGAAGCAAAATCTTTGTACCTCTTTTTACCAAATTTGCGTGGACAGAGTATGAAATTTCCCACACTTATAATTTATATAGAAAAGGAGTGCAGAATACTAATATTTTTTTTAAATTATGCATAACAAATACATTAAATCAATGAAAAAAAACATTACACACTACCATATATTTGACACACACACGCAATATTTCTCTTTTGCTTATAGTATAGTCGAATTTCGATAACTAGGCGACACCTAGTCTATACTAATATTATAAAGAAGTAAGATTTGTATTTTTGTATGTAACGAATAAACATAAAAACTACTGGACCGATTTCAAAAATTCTTTCACCATTAGGAAGCTACATTATCCCTGAGTAACATAGGCTATATTTATTGCAAGAAAAAATTAGAGATCCTTAGGAAATCTCACGAAAACCAACCCAAGGTGCCAAAAAATTTGCCATAAAATATCTTTCATCGCATAGCGCATGCGCAAAAAGTATTGATGATAGAACAAAAAAATGTTCTACAATATTATAGAACGTATCAATATCTACAAAAAAGTCCGCGAGACCATATGTCCAACTATTATAGTTACGTCACTATAACTACTTTTTTACATTTTAAAACTTGATAAAAATGCCTATCAAAATCAGACCATGTTTTCTATAACTTTGTATTAATCCTTATCCAAATAAATTATTTCGTATTCAAGACTATTTCAATACCTGTAAATTACTTTTTGAATTATTAAAATCGGACTTTCCATTCAAAAGATATTACGAAATTAAAAATATCAATATAAACAAAAAATACACGACGACGCGACGGGCCAGTATAGCGACGCAGCGCAGCGAGTAAAGCGGCAAGAGAGGGGCCACCGAAATGCGGGAGGGCCAATATATTTTTAAAAATAATATTCCACCCGCGCGAAGCCGGGATGGGCCGCTAGTCATATATAAAAAGAGGATCTAAGTACATTTTTTTTAATGATTGATAAGGGACAAACGAGAAGACGGCCACCTGATGGAAAGACGCCACCGTCGCCCATGGACATCGACAAAACTGGAGGGTATCTCTTGTTTTGTGAATGCGTTGCCGCCTCGAAGATAGAGTGAGGAGGAGGAGCGAAAAGAAGAATATAGCTTTTTAATTAATTGACATATGTTTTCAAGTAAAAGAAATCCGATTGTTTGAAGATTAACATCAGATGTTTTGTTTTAATTTATTAACTAATATATAAATAGACCTCGATATGCTACGAGTGATGAAATTCCTTTATTATTTAAATAAGAATCCGTAAAACGTGAGGTCAATATAAATTATAAATCCTAACCAATTTGCAAGCACAAATATAATTTGCATTAAGCAACCTAGCCTGTGCTCGGAATTATTAGAATTTGTACAGTTAAGTTTAATGGACTAGAATAAACTTACGTTCAAATAGTTTTTAGTCACATTGTATTCAATTATTACTTGAAAGTTTGAGATAAGATGCATTTTAGAATATTTAGAACATGTATAAAATATTAATTTATTATTTAAAATACAGATTATAACAATTACGACAATATAAGCTGATACCGTCTTTCAGCTTCAGTCTAGAAAATATTATATTGAAGTGCTTTTTATTTAAATAATTTTAAAACACTTGTTTGGCTATTTTAAACTTCAAAAATATTGCTGAAAATAAAAAAAAATTGTTTGCAATACAAAGATATGTCAAAAAGTGATTTCTGCTTTTTAAAAATACATCTTGATCTTTCATTTAATAACTAGCCGACCCTCGCGACTTCGTGCCGGTGATCATCCGCTCCTATTGGTCTTTGCTTGGTCATATATAGGCTATAGCCTTCCTCAATAAATGGGCTATCTAACACTGAAACAATTTATCAAATCGGACCAGTAGTTCCTGAGATTAACCTGTTCAAGCACACAAACTCTTCAGCTTTATATATTAGTATAGATAAAGATGTTCTAGTCAATTCTAAAATAAATATACACAGAACTTTGCAAAACATTGAATTGATAACGTTTTTTTTAAACCAAGAAAAGTAATTCCTTTTGTATAGCATTCGCAAATAATTGATTATGAACTGAAGAACAAAAGTACAAGGCCATGGTTTTATTTTATACTAGCGGCCCATCCCGGCTTCGCGCGGGTGGAATATTATTTTAAAAAATATATTGGCCCTCCCGCATTTCGGTGCCCACTCTCTTGCCGCGTTACTCGCTGCGCTGCGTCGCTACACTGGCCCGTCGCGTCATCGTGTATTTTTTGTTTATATTGATATTTTTAATTTCGTAATATCTTTTGAATGGAAAGTCCGATTTTAATAATTCAAAAAGTAATTTACAGGTATTGAAATAGTCTTGAATACGAAATAATTTATTTGGATAAGGATTAATACAAAGTTATAGAAAACATGGTCTGATTTTGATAGGCATTTTTATCAACTTTTAAAATGTAAAAAAGTAGTTATAGTGACGTAACTATAATAGTTGAACATATGGTCTCGCGGACTTTTTTGTAGATATTAATATGTTCTATAATATTGTAGAACATTTTTTTGTTCTATCATCAATACTTTTTGCAGCGCATGCGATGAAAGATATTTTATGGCTAATTTTTTGGCACCTTGGGTTGGTTTTCGTGAGATTTCCTAAGGATCTCTAATTTTTTTCTTGTAATAAATATAGCCTATGTTACTCAGGGATAATGTAGCTTTCTAATGGTGAAAGAATTTTTGAAATCGGTCCAGTAGTTTTTATGTTTATTCGTTACATACAAAAATACAAATATACAAATCTTTCCTCTTTATAATATTAGTATAGATTCATTCCTTGACATTGGGTGCAATCTAACACGTGTATTTAGCTGTAACCGCTATGTCCCAGCATTTTAAATCTGCCATATCTTCGAAAATATTCATTTAAATTACATGCTGTGATGGATAAGGATTAATGCTTTATTGTTTAAAATCGCTTCGTAAATAAGCCATTATTACTCGTAAAAAGTAAATGATAAAAATGGTTATTGTGGGTTATCCCTAAGAGATAGATATTTACCATCGCGGACATTTTGTAGACTTTTTTAAGGTGTACAATACTGTAGTAAATTTTTTTGATTTATCTCGTAGGGCTCAGCCACCGTTTGCAATGTAAACGCAAAAAAAATGTGTTTTTTACATCACATTAGAAACCTCTAAAATTATCAGTATTTCTCTACTATATTATGCATGTATTATATGTTACACATAAACCTTCCTCTTGAATCACTCTATCAATTAAATGCATCAAAATCTGTTGCGTAATTTTAAAGATCTAAGGATACATAGGGACAGACAGATAGCGGGAAGAGACTTTGTTTTATACTATGTAGTGATTCTTAGATCTAACTGAATTTTATTATTTTTTTCTCTATATTTAACTACAAGATACACAATTCAATTGAAGTACAGTAATTCAGGAAAGCGGCAGATGCGAAATATCATGATCGGAACGTATTCCTTATAAACATCTGTTTCAAGGCATGTGCAAAATAACCTCCTGAATACTTGTTTCACTACAAAAATGAAGTCGTACAGCATTTATTTTAAACTGATGGTTTCTGTGGGTATTGAAGTTGATCATATAGATTCGCTTCTCGCTGTCTGTCTGTCGATTGCTATGTATGCTTAGATCTTTAAAACTACGTAAAAGATTTTGTTGCGGTTTTTTTATTAGATAGAGTGATCCAAGAGGAAGGTTTATATCTATAATACATGCATAATATAGTAGAGAAACACTGATAATTTTAGAGGTTTCTAATGTGATGTCGTAAAAAACACATTTTTATGAGCTTACATTGCAAACCCTGGCTGAGCCCTACGAGATAGATCAAAATAATGTACTACACTATTGTACACCTTAAAAAGTTCTACAAAAAAGTCTGCGATGGTATATGTCTATCTCTTAGAGATAACCCACAATAATCATTTTTATCCTTTACTTTTTACGAGAAATAATGACTTATTTACGAAGCGATTTTAAACAATTCAGTATTAATCCATATCTAATTAGGTATTAATACATTGTGCATTTAATATAAATCAATATGGCCCTTTATAGCATGAAATTTAAATGAATATTTTCGAAGATATTACAGATTTAAAATGCAGGGACATAGCTAGGTTACGGCTAAATACACGTCTTAAATTGCATCCGGGCGAAGACGGGACTGTTCGACTAGCTACAATATATTATAATATATTATACTTCAAAAAACATTATGTAACTACTATGAACTCATTTCTAAAGAAAAATAAAACAAAAATACTACTACATATATGTCAGGAGAACATTGTATATAGTATGGCAACACTAAATAATCTATGGTTTTTAATCTGTTAATGTGTTAAACTTCTATATTCTATTTCTATTTCAATTCTGAACTGCTATCGCTGATTTCGAAAAATATCTAATTTAAAGAATCAACCTTTATTCTAAAAAAAAAAACTATGCTGATTTTATTTAGGAGAGGAATTTAAAGCGTCCTCTTTTTAAATATCTACAAAAATAAGTTGGAGATTTTGGATTTTCATTTAAATGTATCAAATGTATTTAGTTCACCATACGGAATGTTAAATGGCGCTACGTCACAAGCAAAGGGTCTCCCTATCGAATCGGACGAACGTGTATAAATTAGATCGTGATAGAGCAGCACGCTCACATCTATTAGGGTCTGCGGTCTGTCTGTGTACCAACTGTAATTGTATGTTATTCAAAACAACTTTAAATAGAGAGTATTGAACACTCATTCGGTTTGAATGGCAGATCTGTTACAGAATGTATCTATATTTGTATTTAAATGTTTATTACTACTGATAACTACTAATTAGATGATCCGTCCGTCTTTTCACAGTCAAAGTTCAACAATCTATTAATTTTCCTACGACATTGCATTAATAGTGTATCTCGTATTTATATCATAATTATTGTTTAGTCTGGACAGCAACTATGCAGATACATATTTATAGATTTATCTTCTACTAAGAAATTGAGTTAATTAGAAAGTGTCGATGAGACCATCAAAACTTAAATCAACCACAGAGAATAAGATGAGGAGGACCCCTTAACATGTTATTGGATACACCCCCTTCTTATCCTTACTAATATTATAAATGCGAAAGTAACTCTGTTTGTCTGTCTGTCGCTCTTTCCCGCCAAAATTACGGGTACGATTTAAATGAAATTTGGTATACAGATAGTCTAGGGCCTGAAAAAAGACAAAGGCTACTTTTTAATGCGAAAAAAGGGTTGTAAGAGGTTGAAAAGGGAGGATAAAAAGTTGTATGGACGTATCGTCATTTTTCGAGTGTTGATTCGATATAAATAAATACGACATTCAAAGTGTAAAAGTTTTACCCTCAGGGGTGTAAAATAATAATAGGGAAAAACACTATTACAAGCGGACGAAGTCGCGGATACAGCTAGTATTTCATATTTCCAAATCATATACACTACGAAGCGAAGGACCGAAGTTTCTAGAGACTGTTGTTCAATGACAATTGAATTATTTCTTTTCTTGTGTTGTATTATAAAAATTCTAAACTAAAAATTATAATCAAAATATTTATAGTACTTACTTCCAATACTCTCCAGCCATCTTGTAAAGTCGATACGGAAGATGTTCAGTGGAAGGTTCTCGGTCGAGCAACACGCTCGCATCAGCTAAAGCTTGTTCTGCGAACGAGCTGTCGGTGGAGGAGGCGCTGTAAGCTGGACTGCTGTACCGGGTTGACCTGTTAGCAAATGCTTTATCTCAGAATCTCACGTTAAAGAGAGTCTTATTTTTATTATTATCTTGAATAAAAAGTTTAAATACTTAATAGCAATCATAATTTAAAAAAAGGTCATACAAAAAATTTTCCTAAAATTATTCTTACGTAGATGGAATTTTAATCAGTAGAAAAATTATAGTTTAAACAAAGTGCAAAATTGCTTTTTTTTAAGATTACTAGTATGGGTCACATACAACTAGTATTCCCTTTACCCCTCCTACTAAGCTAAAATGCTTGTGTTAGGAGTGGGCCAAGTCAGTAATCTAATGACTAGGACTTAAACCCACGACTTATCAATTGTGAATCCAACGCCTGGACCACTTTATTTTTTACTATTTCACTGAACTACTCACGCTTCAAATTATATAATAGAATTTATTTTAAATAGCGTTGAAGAGACTGTAATTATTTTAATTCAAAATAATTGTGAATAATTTCCTATATTTAAAAAGTAACCTAAATATAAACATTGTACTTATTACCACTTCACACGTAAGATAATTCCTATACGCCCAATGCAACGAATGTTGGAGGAGAGCCAAAACAAACATTGTAGGTTCGAAAGTATCGAGATTTATTCTATTCGTATACTCTTTGAAGGCTCAGAGGCTCTGAGCGTAGGATTATAGGAAGTTAACAATACAATGCGAGACGTGTTTGGTCATGGGTGCTGTAGTCACATGGCACGTTTGGTTTTAATAATTGATTTTACCCGCAACTTCGTTTGCGATATTGTGGTAGACATATTTTATAATTTTACTAGGTAGTCATACTAACTTTACACCCCCCTTTTACTTTCTTTCCGTCGACTTTTAATGAAGAACCTTCATAATGAGGTTCATTCAAATAACTTCAACAATGACAAAGTTTCATAATAACTTTGCACCTCCGTTTTACCGTCTTAGGAGGTGAATTTTCAAAAATCCATTCTTAGTGCTCCCCTACGTTATAAAAGGAATCCCTGTGCAAAATTTCAAGTTTCTAACACTTATAGTTTAGGCCCTGAGTTGATATGTCAGTCGGCTTAGATTAAAGTTCAGAACTGATCCAGCGATTGGATTCCAATCTTATATGTACTTATATATAAAGCAAAGTCGGGTTTGTTCCAATACTAATAATTTGAGAAAGGCTGCACCGATTTTCATGTTTTTTGATTTGTTGTATTTGTCTCCGAATAGCAGAATGACTATTAAAAACGTTGGAAAACTTGACGAAAATCATAAAATAAAAGAAAAAACAATTTTACCATACAAAATGTTGATAATGGGTTTTGTAACTGTCCAACATTTAATGTTCATCCCGTCGATACAGTAAACTCTCCCCTCAAATTAAACAACTTAATTAATTAAAGGTTTCGAATCGACAATATATATCACAATATTCGGTTTATGGCGTATTTTAGATTTTAATATTATTTATTTGTCAACAGTTCGGTTATGAGCGGTACGAAATTCACCGAGTCAGCTATTGATTAATAAAAAGCCGACAAATATTTTCGTTAATACAGTGAAACCTGGTTGAGTGGGACCTGGATAAGTGAGAAACCTCCATAACTGGAACTCATGCTGAGGTCCCAACACTTTGACACTGAATTACCTCTGTTAGTGGGACGAAGCAAACCTCTATATCTGATATTCGTTCTTTCGATTTATCATAATAGTTACCTCTATAACTGATACAGCGAGTGAATTTTATATCCATAAACCTCTGTTACTGAGATAACATCGTTTTCTTTGTTTGTTTACATATTTTTATTCTAGCCGCAAATTCCGCACTTAACTTCGTGAGCAATTTTGAGCCTCAATGACTTTCAGTTTTACATTTTCTTTACTATCATACAAATGTTTATTTGAAAAATGTTAAAACAAAGGCTAAAATCTTTATCAGTACGAGAAAAACTGAAGTTAATATCTGTTTATGAAAGTAGGAAGTGGAAGGAACTGTGTCGAATTTAATGTGCCAAAATCTACTCTTTGTAGAATAATTCAGAATTACATATGTATGTGTATCTGTTATTATTTTATTTATTAAAACTCATTTATAATGTTTACATAACACGTTATTTTATTTAATAATCGCAACTCTATAACTGAAATAACCTGTATTCTGACCTCTATTAATGGAACCCTCTGTAAATGAGTCAGATATTTATTTATACCTGAATATCTGAGACACTGGGTAAGTGGAATACCTCTATAAGTCAAACCAATTTGCAGGTCCCTTGATGTCTCACTTAATCAGGTTTTACTGTATTACATTCCTTAAGATAATGTGCTAAAACCGGTTTGCAATTGAGAATAAATTTTGTAAAATATACATATCATAATACAAATCATCTGAGATTTTTTACGAGATATATTTTATATTGTCAACTTCTCGTTATAATTTAAGCAAAATACAGCAATTTTATTTTATTGCGTGTTCAACCTCTATGAATGTAAAATAAGAGTAGCAGTTAAATACTGTTATACATATTTTAAAATCACTATATCTTTAAAGCTACGATCGTTGAATATAAATCGACAACATTCATATTAATACAGAAAGTATTTTGTATGATTCTAATCCGTTAGCTTATTCCAGAATGAATAATGCACGATACATGCGACAAATTGGCCATCTCCTCTTGTTTAAAAGAATTACTCCATAAACGTTAGTCATAACGGTCAAGTTTAAAATGACCGTTAACAGTTTGAGTATTTACGTAAAGACAGCTGCAAAAACTGGTTAACATCTGCTGTAGTATTTAAATTTTTTCTTTGCCAACCCTATGCTTCAATATTTTTACCTATATAACGTGAAGGAATGTTTTATACGAAATGACGCTTGCTTTATTTTTGCATAATCCTTGACCCAGTTGCAAATGCTAGTCATCAAACTACTTAGTGGTTTTAAGAATTGGACTTATTCATAAATAGTAATACAATTATTACTAAATTATTTTTTTAGTTGTAAAACATAAATTGTAATAATTAAGGAAAATACAACTTTATTAATAAAGTTTAGGCTCATGGATAGGACGTGAACCACGTGTTTACATTTCTATTTCTTTAGGTGTATTTTATAAATCTCATAATGAATTTATTTAATTACTCATTTAAATGATCGTTGTAGCTTTTAGTTATTGTTTTAATTTAACGGAAAACGTGACGCAGCCCAACAACCTCAAAATGACGGCACTTTCCTCTCCACCGCGCGTTTATCAGTGATGTAGATGATAAATATCTGTAATACGGATACTGTATCCTTTGCTTTTGTCTTCTATTATGAAAGCACTCTCAAAGACGTATAAACGTCAAAACGTATATCCTTAAATTTCAGTTATTTTTCATGAGTATTAGTAGGATCTCACCTGTTATGCGTCACGTTGTGCGTAAGTATGGGACTGAGAGTGACGTCGGCGAGCGTGCTGTATCGCTGCGAACTCGTCGACACTCGCTCATACTGGCTGTTGATTTCGTTCTGATAAACAAACAAACATAGGTCAATAAAGAATAATATTATAACAAGCGGAAACTACGTAGTTCATTAAAATTAGATTCACATCAAGGATATTATAACAATTATGTTGAAACACATAAAAAAATTTAAAGACCTAATCTTTTCATATTACTGGGTTTGAGTTAACGGAAGACGTGAAAATAGGTGGTAGCCATTTACGAAACGTCACCGAATGCAAAGTTCAACTAACCTTGTACAGACGTCGCGTCGTTTATATTATATTGTTTCACATCAAGGATATTATAACAATTATGTGTTTCAGAAGACGTAAAAAGTTTAATGACCTAATCTTTTCATATTACTGGGTTTGAGATAACGGAAGACGTGAAAATAGGTGGTGGCCATTTACGAAACGTCAACGAATGCGAAGTTCAACTAACATTGTACGGACTTCGTTTATATTATATTGTTTCACACAAGGATATTATAACAATTATGTGTTTCAGAAGACGTAAAAAGTTTAATGACCTAATCTTTTCATATTACTGGGTTTGAGTCAACGGAAGACGTGAAAAAAGGTGGTAGCCATTTACGAAACGTCACCGAATGCGAAGTTCGACTAACATTGTACGGACTTCGTTTATATTATATTGTTTCACATCAAGGATATTATAACAATTATGTTTCAGAAGACGTAAAAAGTTTAATGACCTAATCTTTTCATATTACTGGGTTTGAGTTAACGGAAGACGTGAAAATAGGTGGTAGCCATTTACGAAACGTCACCGAATGCGAAATTGAAATAACCTTGTGCAAACGTCGTTTATATTATATTGTTTCACATCAAAGATATTACAACAATTATGTTTTTCAGAAGACGTAAAAAGTTTAATGACCTAATCTTTTCATATTACTGGGTTTGAGTTAACGGAAGACGCGAAAATAGGTGGTGGCCATTTACGAACTGTCACCGAATGCAAAGTTCAACTAACATTGTACGGACTTCGTTTATATTATATTGTTTCACATCAAGGATATTATAACAATTATGTGTTTCAGAAGACGTAAAAAGTTTAATGACCTAATCTTTTCATATTACTGGGTTTGAGTTAACGGAAGACGTGAAAATAGGTGGTGGCCATTTACGAAACGTCACCGAATGCGAAGTACAACTAACCTTGTACAGACGTCGTTTTTATTATATTGTTTCTCATCAACGATACTATAATAATTATGTCTTTCAGAAGACGTAAATTTAAAGATCTAATCTATTCATATTACTGGGTTTGAGTTAACGGAAGACGTGAAAATAGGTGGTAGCCATTTACGAAACGTCACCGAATGCGAAGTACAACTAACCTTGTACAGACGTCGTTTTTATTATATTGTTTCTCATCAACGATACTATAATAATTATGTCTTTCAGAAGACGTAAAAATTTAAAGTCCTTATATTTTCATATTATTGGGTTTGATAAAACGGAAAATTTGGGGATAGGTGGTGGCCATTTACGAAACGTCACCGAATGCGAAATTGAAATAACCTTGTGCAAACGTCGTTTATATAATATTGTTTCACATCAAAGATATTACAACAATTATGTCTTTCAGAAGACGTAAATTTAAAGATCTAATCTTTTCATATTATTGGTTTTGAGAAAACGGAAGACGTAGATGAATATTTAAATACGTTTATACAAAAAAGACAAGTTATCGTCAACCATGATGTCATCGGCATGGTAGTTGAATTGTACAACAACAGATTGTATTGAGGAATTTCTTGCAGCGCTAATTGAAATACGCGCAATCTATCGATCTACGAAACCGTGAGTCAGAGCCCAGAGGTAGCCGCTAGCCAACGTGACGAAGGCAAAAACATACTTACCATAAATTATGTGCTAAGCTCTATATTTAATACCGTACCGTAATCTGTTTAACACTATTTTATAGTTAGTAAAATTTTAAAACACAATCGTTACTTAATGCCGTCTACCTGTCGCGCTTTCACGCCAAAACTACTGAACTGATTTAAATTAAATTGGGTATACAGATAGTGTACAGCCTGAGAAAGGACATAGGCTAGTTTTTAATGCGAAAAAGGGTCGTAATATCTAAGTGTAAACAGGAATTACGGCACATCCTTGATACGCTGTTGAAAAGTTTTACAACCTATTTTATTCTACAGCATTCATTATTTTAGGATTAAAATTGCCTAAAATCCACCTAAATCCTTATTCAAAATATTAGTAAGTAAAGAAATAATTCAGTGTAATTTGAAATATTTCCCAATCTATAAGCCAATAAAATTACATTTTTGTACTGAAGAATACAAAGACAGCTGTAAAATTGCAAGTTTATGTATAGAATATGAATAATTCAAGTTTTTATTTTCTTTTTAGTCAGGTGCTTCATACAAAATGCAAGGCACGCGTCCTACTTGTTTGCCACATATGCCGTAATTGGTATTACCAAGGTCACCTATTTAACTTGAACGTTGAAATTTAATAACTAGACTTAAAACTCAGCAAAGTAGTATTGGATTACGATAACAAATAGTTTTATCAGCAGAGCTATCGGATTTGTCGTATAAATAACTCATAGCGTTAAGTATCGCGTATCACTTTAGGAATATCACAATTTTCTACAATTTTGTAGTAAGATTTCTTTATTGTCTAAAAATGTTTTTCAACTTCGTCCGCGTGATGCTCCGCTCCTATTGGTCTTTGCGTGATGATATATAGCCTATAGCCTTCCTCCATAAATGGGCTATCTAACACTGAAAGAATTTTTCATATCAGACCAGTAGTTCCTGAGATTAGCGCGTTCAAGCAAACAAACTCTTTTCAGCTTTATATATTAGTATAGATAAGAATCTTCGAGACTACACATTAAAAGTATTGTCAAGGATATTAAATTTCAGCTAGCATTACATTAATCACGTTACTTTGAAATATTAGAAAAGGAAGAAAGGATTTTTACACTTAATATATAGTTTTACTTTAGTTTTCAAAATAAAATGGATTATAAGTATTATTAACCCTGAAGTTAGAGTCATCGACCTCGTGTTGGTAGACGATCCACAAGCCGCGGTGTCAGTTTCAATATATCAAGATAACGTGCAATATAAAAGCAGAGGGAAGATAAAGGAAATTATTTTATTAAGTACTCTAAATCTTTTATGAAGAGCACAGACTGCAGATGGAAGAATATTATTAACAAACCCATAATATTAGATCAAATAGAAATTCCGAATTAAATTTTTAAAATTCATATTAAACTTTTGAAATTTCTGAATTAAAAAATTACGATTTGTTTAAATTTTGCTTGTTTATTAATAAGTTAAGTTTTATTAAATTAATGGTCTATGACCGTAGTAGTAGTGTGGATGTGTTAAGCAGAATTCTATACACTTGTAATACTAAAAATTAAATTAAATACATTAACAAAAAGAAGCAGGAAAATGTAATATACCTACACAATGTGGCTTAGTTATAGCATAAAAATAGAAATATTTACATAAAATTAATCTGTAAATTTAGTGGTTCGACATGTATAACTACTGCACTTGAGAAGCTAAAAAAACCAAGGATATCGATACTTAAATAAACGGCAAACGGTTTATCAATAACTGACCTTGTCTGTGTTCAACATCTTATTATACTTCTTAGAAAATAAACATCTTATTGATCGCACTGTTCTCCTTCTCTCATCACCATAGCAACTTAATAATAAGACGTACCTCACATGGCCGTATCCTCGGAAGTCTAAATAAAACACAGCAAACTAGGTCAAGATTGAAATGAAGAAACGCGGTAAATTAGGTATTTAGATTAGCGTACACGAAATGTACCACAATACGATGTTAGCAACTTATCACGCAGATGGTAAGACTAATAATGTCCATATGTGTTGGGCGGGCAATTTAAAAATAACCGACGCGGGAGTTCAATTTCAGTTATATTTGGATTTATAGTTTTCCTGCACGATGTCCTTATGATTTTCCTTATATAAGGCATATTGTTTTGTGGTATTATAAATATATTAAGCTATAAATTGTAGCAAATCCTCTAAAATCATCATTTGTCATATCATTTAATAGAGTAACAGTAGGAAATATTTTATTCCATTAGTTCAACATATTCATGCGGGTTCAATTGTTTACTAGCTGACACTCCCTTTCAATAAATATGGGGATCTCAGGGACGTTGAATTTTGGTCTAAGAACATCTGACGCAATTTTATATCAACTAATATAGAAAATTAGATACTTCAGGGACTTAAAAACATAGTGACTAATCCACTGTTTTTCGCAAACTAAACCGTTTTTTATTAGTAAACAATTATGACTTTTTAGTATAATTGCACTTTTGAGTTCCCTAAAAAGATCTCAAAGGTGTGTGAAGTCTGCCAACCCGCACTGGGCTAGCGTGGTGGATTATGGCGCACCCCCCTCCTCATTCTAAGAAGGAGACCGGGCTCAGCAGTGTGCCATTAATGGGTTGTGATGATAATATATTAAATTCATAATAAAAGAGCAAATTACTTGACTCCCACGACAGTATTTGTCTCGATTGCTTTTGTGTTCCGGACCAGTTAGAACGGACGTCCGCAATTCGCGGATAAATTAAGGTGGGACTAATAGTTAGATATTTAAACTAAGTTTATAAATAAGCTTAAAAAATATATTCTTACTTTCTTTGTGGTTTTGAAATTTTCTGCTCTATATAGCATTACATATGAAAAGTATAGAAATAAGGCTACAAGCCTAAGTTTACAATAAAATTATTTTATCAGTATACAAGTAGACTTTTAATTAAGTAATATGTTTGCAATAAAGTGGATCGTATGATCGTACTTAAGTTAGTACAAAAATAAATCTATACTTAATATATAAAGCCGAACTTTGTTTGAACTACTGGCCCTATTTGAAGTCTTTCAGTGTTAGATAGGTCATTTATTGAGTAAGGCTATAGGCTATGTATCATTACGCTACAACCAATAGGAGAGGAGTTACACGTGAACAAAGTAGCGCGGGTCGACTAGTGTTTATATGTGAGTAGAGAAGACATGTAGTTATTTATAACAAATTAGTATTCTCATTTCTATGACTGTAGAAGATAGGTAAGTATACTTGTGCGCGGCTAGTATAAATTAAATTCTTTTTTATTGTGACAGTGAGAAAAGGGCTTTAGATTAGAAAGCACCAAAAACATGAAAGCAACGCAAATAGTCGCATACAATGTTGGTACAGTAAATTCATGTTATGTAACATGAGTAGCTACCACTTAACATGTACTAGACGAAAAGGAAAGCACTTATTAAGCGTGGGCGCCTGGACCAGAATGATTGTTATTTATGTTGCATTATAATTGTTATTCAATTAAGGAGTCTGTTTGTGAGGGGTTGAACGAACTTTTGTACTTATTTGGTTTAGATTCATGTGGGGAAAGGAGTTGGTGGTCATTTTACAAGAATTTGTATTATATTTTCTATATAGAGTGTTAGCAGGAATAGCTAATACTAAGTTTTGTAAGGATTTTTTCATCCCAAATGGGTACAATATCTGCCAAACTTGTGTATTATAGGGGTAAAATTTTGGAAAACCGCTTCTTAGTTTAGCATATTTACTCTACAAGAGATTTCTATATTAATAATCTTGCATGTAATTTAAGTAGTTTTTTTATGCATGTTTTTTTAATAAAAATCTTTATATAAATGTATCATGGAGAATATACCAAACTGCATTTAATTATCTAACATTCCACATCAACATATCCAAGTTTCGTATCTCATATTATAACTATGGAACATATGTGTTGTGTCTTTGACCTTGAATTGATTGTGACCGAGATAATGTGCAGTGCTATCTATTATATGTATTTGTTTACTGACACAGAGTATTATACAGTGTTAAGTATGTCAAAAAGTAGAACAGACATTATTCCATTATTTACTGGATTATAACTTGACTTCCAAATCGAAAAGGAAATCTGACACTTAGTTTTGATATGGTCTTTGTTTTTTTGTTGTCTGAAACGAAATTACCTATGAGATATGAGATACTGATAAAGTCAGTCACTTGTTATCACTGAACAACATGAAACTTAATACATAATTAGGGATTTGTTGTCTTACTCAGGGCCTTAACTCAGATTTTTCAGTTATGTCTATTTTAAGTTTAGTATTATAATTTGCATAACAAGTTACATACTTAAAAGTGTGTTATGTTAGCCAAACAGCTTTAACAAGCACGGTAGACTATACTCCAAACCCTTTGCATTCTGAAAGAAGTCCTCGGAAGAGAGAGAAATTGGTAATAATAAACATGGATCTCACTTGATAAATTTCTTTCCCATGCCCCTTCAGCCTGTCAAGACTTTCTTCTGATGAATAATCAGATGTTTTGATCAGTTTTTCCGACTGTCGGTTAGAATGACGCGTACGATGCGCGGGCGACGAATCTTCTTCAACTTCAGGCAAAGTTTCTACTTTCTTCGTTGGTGAAACTTGTCTGTAATAAAATAGATAAATAAATACTGGAATAATAATAAATACTATATGCCTAACTACCACATTTAATCTACTGTATTTACAGGCAATAAAAAAGCTATTATTTTACAAAATTTCTTCAATAATTAATAGAACAATAATAATTTACATTGTGAATCATTTGCATTAACAATATTTTGCCAGAACAATTAATAAGGTCATTTTATTTTTAACACTGTTTTGTAAACAATACATTTTTATCAAAATTTAATAAGTATAAGAGTTAAATACAACAATTTACTAACATTGAGTTTATCTTTATTCTCATTAATCAAACATATTTAATTACTGACCCATTCTCACACAATTGCAATTTTCACTCTAGAGATAGATGTATTTCATATGTAAATTATTCCAGGATAAAAGTAAAGAATTATTTTACAACATTGAAGAAGGACATACTATCATATTTTCAAGATTAGTATTTCAGAAAAAAATGGAGATTTTGGTTTCAGAATGAAACCTTATAAGTTATATTGAAGTTATTAAGCTTCATTATTGACTAAAGTTCAATAATTTTTAGCATACAAATAAACTAATTATCTGTACAAATAATAATTATTAAGAATTGTTATTTATTTATTGAAATTATCATTAAGATAAAATAACTGTTAAAAAGCCTAAACTCTTTGTGCCTGATTTACATATGTGAACTGAATCTACATAAAATTTCTTAATCTGTAGTAGATACTCATGGTACTGTGTCATAGTTGTATTTTGGTTAAGGTCGCTTAAGCCATATAACCATAGTTGACCTCAATGGTAGCCTTCTAAATATGACATCACTGAGGTAACCCAATACAATTTACAATTCTCAAACTAAACTAAATTCTCATTACTACTAACAAATTTTCACAGAATTGTTTACATTATTATAGTCTGTAGGCGTTTATTTTCTTATTAGAGTAAATTATTACACAGAAAAGTGAGAAGTTATACTTCCGAGAGAAAATTTAATTTAATAAATCCAATATAAACTCAAAACACAATTAATTATTATAGTATGTAGGTAATTTAATAATCAATTTTTAGGTTATATCAATTAAGTGAAACCAAATTTATTCTGAAGTAATGGTTTATAATAGAAATCGAGATGAAATAAATTATGATAAACCATATCTCAGTAAGATTTTAAAATAAATCAGTGATTGAATTTATTTTTTCAGCACATTCAAATGAAAGCAAAATGTATAGGAGATTAATAAAAAAATTTAAAGCCATAGTGTTGACTAAATTTTAACTTAAACTTCAAACTTAAATTTCATTGGAAATTGACAACCTTCATACAAGTAATTATCTCTTTTACCACAGGGAGGTAGGTAGGTTAGAGGTAGGCTTTTAAAGATAAATAATTAAGTTATATTTCTTAGCTTATGATAGAAAATTTATTTTCAATACTGTCTCCTACAGGATAATAAAAGTTGATAATTGCTATTATTATTAAAATATCGACCATCTCTTATAGTGTTAAAGTTGTTTTGTGTGTTGTTTAATGGTTATTTATTTAATAAATTTATATTTGTTTACATTATAAATAATTTGAATTAGTAAACTTACTTGATCGGTGTGCTTCTTTTGATAGGTGTTTTTCGTCCAGATTTGGTGTGCGTGTGTTCCTCACCCTCCAAACAATTCTCATGGTCGCAGCTGGAACGCAAAAAGGGTGTTTTGGAGCGGGACCTTGACCTCAATCCAATAACAGTCGGATTCTCCATTATTAAAAATATTTGGACTACGTTAATTTGTAGACTACCACTTTAGCATATTTATACACTTGTCACTTAACAATTATACGCACGTCAATATCTGTATAATATAAAAACTTAAACACGCAGATTATTGCACAAGAAATCTATTTTTGTGGCTTCGAGCAATGCCGCCAAAATGTAACGTTACTTCTATAAATTTACAACTGTTTTATTACTTCCATGTCTCAAACAAAATAATAAATAATTAACGACATGACAGACCGATCAACGTACAAGAACATTGTACTCTATTTTGTATATGAAAATAAACTAAATAAAGAATTTCGTAACGTCTCGCCCGTTTAACATAAACTGACATTAAGTTCGATGACGTCACTAATAATATTGAAAAAGACGTTACAAACAGTGTTGCTATAGACATTTTTTTTTTATCTTACCAATAATATAAATAAAATCGTACACTACGTTTGTTGTTTGTTCCATAATCACCCAAAAACGGATTAAAAGATTTCGATCACCTTTAGCACACAAATACTTTATAAACTGGATTAACACATAGGCTACTTTTTATCCCGCTAAATTAATAGTTCCTGCGGGATGATGATAAATCGATCAATAGAAATTAAAAGCATAATAGATTTATTATTTTGAAATTATAATTTGTTTTTAACAATTTATCCTGCTGTTAGGTGTTATTTTACCCTGTTTTCCAATTACAGAGCATAATGCGACTTAGTGGCGCACAATGCCGAATTATGCTGAAGCTTAATTGGAACGTGAAGTTTTCAAATGCATCAACAGAGTGCGCTAAGTTCAGTGTTGAAAAAAAAAATAATCATAAAAGAGTTAACCTCAGTGGATTTTGATTATTTCATTAAATTTTTTTTTACGTTTTGAGTAATTTTTTTAAATGAGTTCTAAAACAAATATATATACTTTTTAATTGAATCATCTTATCCAGATGCTAGTGATGACGATGATTGATGAGTGCTCCGAGTTAAAACAATCATTTAGTTCATTATCAAGTGATATATTTATTGAAAATATATATATTATGATAATGAAACAGATGAGTTATTTGAGCCATTGATGAGTCTTGTCAAAAAAAAGCAAAGAGTAGAAAATTATCTTAATGTAGTAAAAGCTTGGACGGATGCTGAATTTAAACAAAATTTCGATCAATGCCAACTTAAAGAAAAAACAATTGTCTATTTTCTGTCACAGTTGGTATCGATTGCGAGTGAGAAACAGTACTTTTTAAAGTGCTCGATTGTGCGAAGCGTTGCAGCTGTAGTTGGAACATTCAAAGTTTAGCAATTCAAGTAGAGCATTATGACGCATAATGCGCTCTAGTGCTATAATTCAAGTAGCTCAGTGGTGCGGGCGTTGGATTCACGATCGATAAGTCGTGGGTTCAAAACCCCGACATTGGACTACTGGCGTGGCCCACCCCTGACACAAGCTATTTATTAGCTTACTAAGAGGGGTAAAGGGAATACTAGTAGTATGTGATCCATACAGCTAGTAATTTTTTTTTATTTAAAAAAAAAATGGAAAACTACCTTAAAAATTTTAATTTGTCTACTTTTAAGTATACTCTCTTATCTACTTCTTTCGGTTCTTATTTTCATATAATAATATATTTAAGACCTGTGTATTTCTCAATAGTATACGAAAATGTGTACAAATTTCAAAATTATTAAATGTTTCTGCTTTTTACTTACCCACACTGTCCGAGCATTCAGGATTGTTCTAGCCATACCGGCCAGTGTCTGCTGGTTTTTTTAATAGTCGGTGAAAAATGAATTACCTATTATAATCCATTATAAGACGGACACTTTGGTAGTGGTACTATTGGTACGATGTCAGTAATCTGTGGTTCTGTATGTGTTAACGTCTCTAAAGTCTGTGGTTGTACTTGTAATATAAGTAGATACACATAATACAATATATGGCGGCAACTTTATTTCAGTTGTGATTTGTTATTTTTGAGCTATAAGTGTAAATATATTCTATGCATGTTTATAGTATACATTTATAAAATTTGATGAAGTTGAAGATAATAGAAGATTAATAATATTGTTCATTATTCGTCATGGAAGCAAGTCAAACTTTGAATAAAATATTGAAACTCGCTCAAGACAATAATAGTGAAGAGAAATTGCAAAGTTTCTGTAAATTGAAGCTAGAAAAGGTAAATATTTGATATCAAAGTGAACCAACATGCAAGTGTAAACAATCACATATGCTTGAACAAAACCTAAATCAACATATTGAGTATTTTGTAGTTTATGGTATAAGGTTTTATTATATTCTATAAGATATCTATATATAAGATTGAGAGGAGAGTTGTGGAATAATCTACATTTCCACTTTTATAAATTTGGAAGTGTGTATTTATTTGCCCTTTTTTACGCTGAACAATGTATTATTTTGATTGTGTTTGATCAAGTTGGAAGATACAGGCTCTGTACATTGCTTTTTATTAACAATGAATGTGTTACCATTAGTACACCAATCTAACATACAAGCTAGATAATAATTTATTTATAAAGTTATTTATGTTTTTATATTTTTAGGTGATAGATGATTTACCACAGATAATTTTGCGTAATGATGGCAGAAAAATACTTGATTGTATTTTTACTGGTTTACCAGATATTGCATGCCCAATTAAAATAAAGGTATGATGTAAATGATAATATTAATATTATAATGTAATATTGTTACAATAAAATATTATTGTGTAATGTTTTTGTTTCTCTAGGTTATAGATATGATATTTAAAACGGTCAGAAAAGAGGAAATGTCTCTAACTCATTGTGCAGATTTAATAAGTAGAGTTTGCCTTGAATTACCAAAAATGCCAGTGGACCATTTAGTGAGGTGGAGCAGCAGTTGTGTACAATGTATAATTGAAGACAGCGATGTAAATATGATGTAGGTTTCATTTTGATTTTAATTTTATATTAAACTAGCTGACATGAGGGTTTATTAAAGTACAGGTAACACTTTTATCAAGATTGTTTATGCATTTTTCACTGTTTAAACCTTTCTGGGACTTCTAAAAATAATTAAAAATCAAAATTAGCTAAATCAGTTCAGTCATTCGGTGAGACTAATGAACAAAATTCTTTCTAAAACAAAATTCTAAAGTGGTTTTTATATATAAAACTAAGGAACTATGAGGAACTATGCAGTTGGGTAACTAGCTTTCTTCGTGGACGAAACAAAAAGGTCTCTGTCGATGGAGTATGCTCACAGACCATGCCCATTAATGCTGGTGTACCCCAAGGTTCAGTACTATCGCCGACACTGTTTATTCTGCATATCAACGATATGCTGCTATCTAACAGCTTGGGGCTCAAACAGAGCGAGATTGTATTTCACACCTGGACTCCGGCTTTAACTATATAAAGCCCAGGTTTGTCCGCACATGGAGTACTGTTCTCATCTCTAGGCTGGCGCTCCTCAATATCAATTGCTCCCACTTGACTCTATCCAACGCCGGGCGATTCGTATTATCGACAATCCAATGCTTACAGACGGTCTAGATGATTTAAGTCTCCGGAGAGATGTTGGCTCTATGTGTCTTCTACCGTCTGTACAATAGGGAATGTTCTGAAGAGCTATTCGATTTAGTGCCCCCAACTCTTTTCCACCATCGCACTCTCCGCCGCTGGGACAAATTCTACCCTCACCATTTGGACGCCTGGCGTCCTAGTAATGTACGTGCGTCAAGATCCTTTCTCCTACGCACGTGCAAGCTATGGAATGACCTTCCCCCAGAGGTATTCCCAGAGGACTACAACATGAGGGTCTTCAAATGGCGTGTGTACAGGTTTCTCAGAGCTCGGCAACGCATCGGCAGCTCCTCGCGTGTTGCAGATGTCCATGGGCGACGGTGACCACTTACCATCAGGTGGACCTTCTGCTTGTTTGCCCCTTATTAATTATAAAAAAAAAATACTATTTAAATTATAGAAACATGGTATGCTTTATTTCCCAGATTAGTCTCATAAATATATATTTTAAATTTTTCCTGTTTTATTCAGTTATAAATTATTCTGATAATGGACTAAATATATATGTAGTTAGATCTTTAAGAATATACTCTATGCCCTTTAGTATGTTAAATAATATTTTACTGTTGTGTTTTCTTTTAGTTGGAGGGATATTTTACCTGAGTGTCTTAATGCAGTATCAACATATGATGTTGTCACCACCTCTGGAACAGAAATGTCGGGAATGGAGTTTAAAGTTCAGTGTATTCACACACTATGTCAATGTAATTGGACCGAACGCCAACTCGTCCAGCTGGCTGCTATGTTTAAGTGAGTCTCTTCTATTAAATAATTATTGGTTAATTTATTTACTGTTTATTATGTAAGGATTTTTTTATTAGTTCGATAATTTGTTCTCAATGACAAAAAAATGTGTTGTAATGAATATTTTAGGCTGAATAATACTGCTGAGTTGTAAACGATTTAAATTTTAAATGTCAGCAAGTTATTCAAAAGTTACATTTTTTGCAAGATACAGAATAAATATTCCATTAGGGGCCATTCATTTATAACGTAAGACGATTTAGGGAGGGAGGGGGCTCGACCATGTCTTATTTTTTCTTATATAGGGGTAGGAGGGAGTCTCTTTCTTACGTAAGATCACAAAAATGCGAAAAGTTAAAATTATACTTTGATAAAGCGCGGGAAACACCGCGAGTGCCGAGGTTCGCTCGTATCGAGTGGGTTTTGAGCCTTACATACTTAATAATAAATATTAAACAGGGTGGGAGGGGGTCGGACTATTCATATGTTTTCTTATAATAGGAGGGGAAGGCGTAAAAACTAGAGAAAATAGTCTTACGTAATAAATGAATGGCTCCTTACACTATTTAAATATATAATTTCTTTTTATTTTTCACTTATTTTTTTAGACTTATTTCTTTGATTGTACTATTATACTCATTATTTTATGAATGATTCAAAATTTTAAAAACATTTTTGAAACAATTCATTTATGTTAAGAATTTCATTCAAATTTAATAAATTTTTTTTTATTTTTTAGAGATTTTCAGATGCACCACAAAAATTCACCATGGCCAGAACACAAACAAGTTGTAAACAAATTGTGTAACAATATAATGGATATACCTCCAGAAACTTTGCCTCCATTGGTACATCAAATGTTAATGTAATATTTTCATTCTCTTTTTTTCTGTAAGAGATTTTTAAAAATGGTAAATATTAAAATATTATATACTTTACAGACTATGTAAGCTGTATAATGCAGAAATTGTCTTATCACATTTGAGCCATTATTTCAATATACAACTTTATAGTAAACTGGAACCCCCACCTAATGATACTGAATCTACTACTATGGATCTTGATGATATAGGTGAGATTAAATTAGCTAAGTGACAGTTAGGTTTGCCTATAAAAATGACATAAAAGTGCCCGAAGCCCACACATTTAAAAAAAAATTGTTCTGTGTTCTGATGTAAGTCACATGTTAATCTCTTTCTAACAATTGTGTGTTTAATGGCAGACTCAATTATATAAACATAATATTTCAATTTATTTTGACATTCTATCCTTACAAATAGTGTCCGTTTGTCGCGTTTTCACGCCAAAACTACTGAGCCGATTTAAATAAAATTTGGTATACAAATAGTCTAGAGCTTGAGAAAGAACATACGCTACAGTTTAATGCGAGAAAAGGGTTGAAAGAGGGGGATAAAATGATAAAGTAATAATATACTTCCTAAAAAAAGATTACAAATACTACACTATCTCACATTATTTAAATAATATTTGGATCGTCTCTTGTGTTTTGGATATCTTTTGATTCGAAGACTTAAGCGCTGACTGTGAGTCCATATTATTAGGGGGCGTCCATTATTTACGTGAGGAAGTACTAGGAAAAAATCTTACAAAATCTCACCAAGGAGTGAGGGGTTCGAAAATTTCTCAAATATGTAATTAATGGTCTAAACTCGTGTTTTGTTTAAATCTTTAATTTGAATGTAATATTTTTTTCAGTACAATACAGTCCCGCTGAACTTAGTAGATGTTTGTCTACTTGTTTGTATCACATAACTCAAGGCAAGGCGGATCCTGAATTAATTCGTAAACATATCAAACAGTGGTCGACAACCCAACTATTAAGGGCTCCATTTGTTATTGATTTGGCACTTGCTGTATCTAATAAGGGATCAGACTTTAAGTCAGTGTGTTTGGATGTGGGTATAATTTTATATGTATATTTTATATTTACTACTTTTTTTTATAATAAGCTTGTAACCTGCTGCTAATGTCCAGGTCATTCTCAATTCTGTTTAACACCTGCAACTAAGTGGAGTGCTTTTTGTTTTCTTTTTAATCTTGCAATATACATTTTTCAATTAATAGAATATGGCCATTTGGTTGCTACTGATCTTAATAATTCTTTCACGGAGAGGTCTATAGTATTCTCAGCTCTTCCTCTTTTATACTTTCATTTTCTCACTCTTTTTCTCTGTTTCATTTTTATCTTCATCTCTGTTCATTCTGTATATTTTCACTTTTTTTCTCTCTATTATCTCTCTCTCATTTATTTATCTCTCATATTTTTATCTTTGATCTATCCTTCTCGCATTTTTATTATCTCTCCCTTTTCTCTTTTTTTTTCTTTCTAAATTTTCTCTTTTTATCTCTTTTTCTAACTGTCTGCCTTTTAAAATATACACAATTACTGAATGATATGTAAAATATTGAAAATAATATCAAACATATACTTCTAGGTAATAAAATCAGCCATTGAATTACGTATACTAGATGAGTTAAGAAGTAAAGAGTCTGCTTGGGTTAGATCAGTGCTGCCACCTGATGTAGATATCGTAAATGTTCTTAAAGTACTTACTACTGAAAGGTAAGACTATTTTCTAGAGAGTGTTGTTTTAAATTATTAAATATATTTTAAATTAACTGACTTTATTTAAGCATTATTCAAATTAATGAATTAAATAAGATTTTAAAAGAATATTGCATCCTCATATGTACCTAAAATAAATAAAAAAATTTGAAGTTTTTATTAAGGTTGATATGATAAGAATACAATCTAAAAAATATGACTATTTCTTTCAGTGGTAACCACCGGCAAATAACTGTGCTAGGTTTAATAAATTTGGCCTTTTCCCTACTGTCTGTATCACGTACAAAACCCACAGCACCGTCATGCTGGTCTCATGGCAAATTAATTCTGGTGCGACTGTGCAGTGCTCAACCAGAGACTGCTTCACATATACTGGGGCAGCTCTCAGATAGGCTCTTCAGTGATCAGAACTTACAGCAATATACTGGTTAGTGCTTCGTACATATGACACACAATTTACTTAATGACACACAATTTACTTAACAATAGTCCCATTCTGACTATAAGTTTAATTTAAAAAACCCTTATAAGTAAATAGTTGTATGAAAACTTGAATCTAGATTATACTATTCTTCTGGTGATATTCGACAATAATATATATTTTTGTTGCACATAAATAAGTACAGAGAAAATGTTACAATACATTGTAAGCAAAGCAATAATGTGTTATCTTTTCCTTACAATTGAATTGCGCTGCTAACTCCGGACTAACTGAACTGTCTTCGTTACAATGAGGGAAATTTGTGTCTTTTACCACTTTGGTGACGATTTACTAACATAAAATTAATATCTTTCATAGAATATGTAAATACCGTTGCTAGTATTGTACTTAGAACATATATTTACCATTTCTAGATTGTCTCCATGTCCTGTGCAAGCTAACACCAGTGTCCGTCGAGCGTTGTACAAAACTGATCACAATATTAGAAAACTGTCAGCCATTAGGTTCCTATGAACATTCAGCCAAAACATACGAAGCAGTTAGTCCGTTGATTTCATTCAGTACCCGCGTGCGGGACACCTTGGTCATGGTCTGCAGGAAAGGACTTTACTCTCGGTATTATTTTATAAAATTATTAATAAAATTTTACTTGTTAAGAAATAATATTTTTCTCCTCATAGAAGGTCGTGGATCAGGGGAGCCCCTCCGTTTGATATAGATATTTTATTTGTTATTAATTATTCATTAATTAATTGCATCGTCTTTGTTGTCTGATGTCCTATCTATGCGATGTGCCCAAAAAATTCAAATCTTATTGACACTATATATACTATAAAAAATGTATGTATATGTATAGTAACAACTCTACATTAATTACAGTGATACTGCGCATCGCTGTCTAGCTTTATCTGGATTTCTCACAGTTCTACGCTACGTGAAATTATCCAAAAAATCCGTATTGAGTCAAACTAGCAGTACTGATGATTACAGCGGCCATTCATATCTTACACAAATCACTGTCGATATGCACGCTACTAGCCAGGGATCACAGTAAGTATATATTTACATAGAAATTAACTAGTTTTGTATTATTCATACATATTATTCATAAAAGAAAGTCAGGTTTGTTTAAACACTTTATAACTCGAGAACGATTTTCAGGGTTTTTAATTTGTTGTATTTGTCTCCGTCCCGAATAGCAGAATAAGTATAAAAAACATTGGAAAATAAACATTTTCCCATACAAAATGTTGATGGGTTTCGTTACTGTCAAACATTTAATGTTCATCCCGTCGATACGGTAAACTCTCCTCTCAAATTAAAGAACGTATGTATTTAATTAAAGGTTTTGAATCGACAAGCACCATATCCACAATATTCGGATAATGGCGTATTTTAGATTTTAAAATATAGAATAATGTCTATTAGGAAAAGGATTGACATATATATTGGTTGTTAACAGTTCAGCTAACACAACATTCATTGACTATTATGCGCGTAGTTTGCCGGGTCAGCTAGTTTAGCATAATTTTAAGGTATATTCCCAATTTTCAGGGTAACATCACGCATGCGCAATGAAACAATATGCCTAGAAGTTATATCCATACTCAGAAGAAGTTTATCACAAGATGCAGATGTAAAACAGCTTTTATACACTGGCAAGTAACATTTAATTCTAGAAAATAACCTCAAGTTCTCCTGTGTTAACTGCAGAATTGATAAACTAACATACTAATATCATAATTTGTTTAATCTTAAAATTTTTGAACAACTGCACCAAATCGAGTAATTATTTTTTATTGTGTTAGGTATCAGAAAAAGGTTTGTATAAAATAAATAATAGTTTAAAAAAAAACTAAAAAAATACGCTTTTATAGAAAATCCAACTAAAAATAGAAAATAAATTCTAATAAATTTGAATAAAAAATAGTGTAAGAAAATATTAAAAATAGTATTAAAAAAAAAGCGTGGGGCAGCAGGGGGATGTTTTGAGACGATATAAAAACTTGATTTTTGAACCAAATTTTGTTAAAATTTAACAATTTTACTGAAAATGTCGATAAATTTTACTATAAAACGGGGGTAAAAACTACCTTAGAATATAGGGGGATGATGTACGTATAAGATAGGGAAAGTATAAAACATAAATATAAAGTGTGTTGACGCAGACACTCCGGGTCTCAGGAAAACAAAAAATCGCTAATCCTGATTATCCTAGTAAGGATAACGGATCAATCTGTTTAAAATATTGAATTGTCATCGATCGTTAATAAGTATGCTAAATGATAATCCGACATTTTGAAGGGGTACAAATCATGTTCAAAGATTCCGTTACATACATACTAACATACGTATGAAGCTAATAAAAGCGTATTAAAAAGAGGTGGTGTCCATAGAAAATCGGTATACATAATATATATATAATAGTCGGACATACTGTATATTATAGAATAGAAATTCACTAGAAAATAGTGGGAAAATAGCTTAGTTATGGGAGGCAGAGTTTCAATGAATATACGAGTGTGTGCGTGTAGGTTAGCGATTGAGTGACAATTTTTATATACCTCAACGAAGCGAAAATGAGTCGGCTAGTTTATTATACAAATGAGCTACCTTAGAAACTGAGTTGTTGTTAAATGATGTCTTTCTGTTAGAAATTACTTTTTGTTATAGATAATTGTTACATTTAAGAAACATAAACTTTATTACATTATTGTTGTTTACTTTTTAGAGTTGTACGACTGTGTGAAAGAGAAACAAGCTCTCTATGAACCTATTTTGGAATTGTTTTATGAACATCTCACCAAATATATGCCTGAGGAAGGAGGTACTGGACTATCGTTAGACTTGTGTGTACAAGAGAAACCTACTGCTGCTATTTTAACAGTAAGTCAATACAATAACTCATTTGTTAGAAGCGCAGTAAACTTAATAATAATAGCAACCCTGTCTTGTAATATATTGTCGTGATAAATCGAGGTAAAAACAATCATATTTCCGGAGTTAGTGCAGTGTACACAACAAGATTTGTTAAGCAGTTTTGGAGTTAATCGTGACTAGGGCTTCCAACCCCGGTATTGTGTGTAATTGCGGGATTACGAGCGCGGGATTTGTGAGAATGCGGAGCAATAAGAGCGTTAACAATATTGTCAGGACTTAGTGTAATTTATCCGTCATCTAAAGGTAATACGCCGAAAAGGCTTTCTCTTATTAATTCTGTTTTTTTTCTTTGATTTCGATAAATGGGTAATTTGGTTGAGCTTTAAATAGTATTTAGTAAAACCTTAATAAATGTTAACTTATGTTAATTTCATTCCTTTACGGGATCCCGTATCCCGAGCGCGAGATTGAAAATATTTAGCGCCAGAAATACCGACATTGAAGACAGAAGTTTAATATAGATTTTATACTATTTTAATTATAAATAGCTTTTCAATTGAAATATACATTTTTGTAAGGGGGTTAAATATATTTTTGCTTTACAGGAACCAATGGGACGGTTAATATACATTATCGCACAATTTTTACAAGCAACAGAAGATAACGACACAGAAGATATACTTGGAAGCCAAAATGAAACTTATATGATGAACAAACTAATGGAAAATATGGAGAAATTGTGCAAAATTGATCTTCAAGCTCTCATTAATATGGTTTGTTTATTTTCTTTTAAGACTAGTATTCTGGTATTTATATTTGAAACTTGTTTATGTGGTGTGTAATAAAAAAAAACAATTTAATTCGCGAACAAGGTGCGTTGTAATGAAAGTTTTAAACTAGTATTTAAATTGTTACCTACTAAATTCAAAGAAATGACTAGGTTAACCTATATTTTCAAATATGCTTAATGAAAATAAATCAATAATAAAAACTTTAGTTTGCTATTTGCTCTATTGCTAAAAATAAAATTATCTAATCACTAGTCGACCCGTCCCGGTTATGCCCGGGTGCATTTTACCATATATTATTTAGGTTTAGTTTTACATTTGAATCACTAAAACACTTATTAAAGTAATTTCTATTTATGACTAATTTCCAAAGACAACGAAATCCCAGCTCAACATGCACTCAGTCGATAGATGGCTTAATCAAACACTCATTTGTTTAGTTTGTATTCTTAAGTATTAGTAAACTTTCTTAAGAGTTATTTTTTTCATTGTTTTAGGAAGACATTGGCTTGACCGACTTAACAACAGAATCAAAAGCTAAACAACTAAAAGTACAACAAATAATACAGTGCTATGAAGCTTTTATAGGTCATTATGTCATGCAGTGGACTCAGTACAACACTAACGCGGCTTCTGTGTACGGGTTGTATAAAGCGTCTAACGAGTTGTTAGAAAATGCGAAGGTGAGAAAATACTGTAATACTTTTTTTTATGATAGATAAGGGACAAACGAGCAGACAGTCCTCCTGATGAAAAGTGGCCACCGTCGCACATGAACATCGAAAAAACTAGAGAGTATCTTGTTTTGCCGATGCGTTGCCGTCTCGAAGATAGAGTGAGGAGGGAGAGCAAAGATAAGAATGCTGCAATTTTAGTGGACCCTGAGCAAGAAGCCGGTGTTCACTGGAACCGTAGCATTAATGGGATGGGAGAGGGTAGATCTTATATGCGGCTCGACCGGAATATCTCAGAGACACTTGGCGGTCAGATTCGCATGCTGGTCGCAAACCAGTCGGGGAACAGATCCCTTACCACCCAGGGGGTGTTGGGTTACTTGGTTCTTACGAGATGCTTTCCCAGCGGCAGAGAGGAGTTGTATTCTGACCCGTCCCCTCACAGGTAAAAAAAAATATATAGTCGCGGATTCCTGTGTTATGTAGTTTTATATATTAAAATTCATGAGTCCTATTTCATTACGTTAATGTGCAGTTTTAGTATTGTTTGTTTATTATTAATCATGCCTATTAATTATAAACTAGCAAACTGTATGTGCCCAAACAGCGCTTGCGACTGTATAGTAACAATGTAGGTTGCATGGCAGTCAAAACTTACAATAAACTACCTGATGCCATAAGGACTATGCCGCTAAAAAAACTAAAAATTTGTTTATTTCATTTACTCTTAAAGGAATGCTTTTATTCCTTTAATGAATTCCTTGAAAACAATTTTGACTAATTTTATTATTTATTTCTAATCTAATTTGTACTTGATCAATCAAAATTACTAAATTAAATGAAATAATATTATAATAATTTATAACAATATTTCCACGCCATTGTAATGGCAAAGCATGCGGCCAATATACTGTTTATAATCTTTTGTAATATACCGTGCTTATGGGAATAAATGAATTTGAATTTGAAAGCTAACTCTGAATACTGCAGGCAACGCCCAAATCGAAAAAAGTTGGTACAAGTCAAGCAAAGGATACACAAAAGTCACCGAAAAAAACACAAAAAGGCGGCAAGGGAAGCAAAACAAAACCTATTTCACAAACAGATAAATCGGATAAAAGTAAAAGTTCAACGCAAAGCAGTAGTAAATCTCAAAAGTCACAGACATCGCCACAAAAAACGAATGCACCTATTAAGGTGTCTAATCTAGTGAAGAATAGAGCTGGACCCTTTAAACCTTTGCCTTGTTTGTGGGATATGAATTTATGTATTCGTATCTTACATTTGCTATACAGGTGAGTTTCGTAGCGAGATGATAAATAGCCTGTCTTATTAGTTTATACTCCTTGTTACATCAGCTATCTGCCAGTGAAGTCTCGTTAAAATCTATCCAGTCATTTCAGAGATTAGCCGGAACAAATAGATAGTCGGACAGACAGACAAAAATTGTAAAAAAAAATTGTTTTGGTATATGTAATGTGTATACATCCGTTTGCACTTAGTAAAAAGCAGTTATTTTAATATTACAAACAGACACTCCAATTTTATTTATTTATATGGACTAGTCACCGGGTTTCGTACGGGTGTATTTTAACACATACCTACTCAGATTTATTAATAAAAGAAACATTAGTTTTGTTACTCCATGCGATATCCGAATGGATTAACTAATAAGGCCTGAATATCAACCCTAGGAAATCACAGGCTTATGTTGTTGGCAGCAAAGGCGAGAGTCGACTATGGAGCATTCCGGCAATCCTTTATGACGGTTCTGTTATACCATACAGCTCAACTGTAAAAGATCTAGGCATATATTTAGATCAATCACTTTCCTGGACTGAGCAAATAAAAGAATTAAGTAGGAAAACATTTGGAACCTTGAGTTACTTGCGTGATCTTCAAAATGTTCTACCGATTCCTATTTTGTTATGAAAATTATGTTAGCAAACTCTGTCTTATTATCTCGAGGAACAACGTAATAAGCTTGAGCGAATACAAAATCTCGCCATTCGTTTTATTTTCGGTCCCCGAAACTATGACCACCTATCAGAATTCCGTTCTAAGCTCAAGTAGTTCCCTATACGCCGTCGCCGGGTAATGCATATTCTTTCTCTTCTGTACTGTGTGTTAAAAAAACCTAAAACTTACAAAAAATCGATCATCTCGAAGTCTTATGCTTAAAACGCTCGTACATAACTCCAAAATTTATACACAATCATTTACAGTACGGGCCGTATAATTATGGAACTCTTTACCACAAAGCATAAGACTATCAAAATCTCCCGATTTTCAAAAATTCTGTAAAAGACTTTTATCTACTCTCGGGCAGACACTTATGACATGAAATTTTTACAAATATATATTGTATATATTATGTTCATTTGGTTTATGCATTAGGTTGTAATTATTTATATGTAGTTTATCTTATTCCCCATTCAATAAAATATTTCTTAACCATAAGGCCGCCTCTTGTTCTGCCACGTTTTATTGTATTTTATTACATAGTTGTATTATTTCTTACTTAGTTGTTATAATGTTATGTATGTGGTGAGCAAAAAAGTATTAAATAAATAATTAATAATCACTCACAAAATAGGATCGAAAAACATAATTTTTTTTTAAAATTTATCATGGTTATGGTACCTGCCCTTACTGACCCGTCTCAAACATCCATTCTGTATAAAACACAGACGTTCAATAAACATATTATTTCATTATTATCCTACATTAATTATGAATAAAAACATCTTATGTGTTAATCCAAATTGTAAAGTATGTGTGAAATCCAAACATACAAACTTTCTCATTTGTTATACAAGGTTTATAATATTAGTAAGATAGTAAAACTAACTGACATGCACTAGATTTGCTGGTCTATAACTCTATGTTTTAAGTTTGACCTGCAGGAATACAACGCGTTTATGGAAAAATAAACAGACAGTAAACTATTGTAAATGTCGTCAAATAAGTTAGATTATTCTTTATACCATTATTCTATGCCTAAAAATATTTTCGTTTTAATCAATTAACAGTGAAGAAGTATCCTGGTCTTCAGTAGAGCAGCGCAACTATATACGCAGTAAGCGAGACTTCCATATATTTGCTCTTCGTAATATTCAGAGTGTATTGGAGAATGTCGACAAGCGTGCAAAGGTTAAAATCCTGCAGATCGCGGATATACTGTATAAGCGCTGTATATCTAGGTATGTTTAAAAAACCAAATTATGAAGTGAAATAATATGAAAGTTAAAAAGTCACATTTTTTAAAAATATTTTTATATGATAGATAAGAGACAAATAAGCAGACGATCCACCTGGTGGAAAGTGGCCACCGTCGCCCATCGACATCAACAAAACTAGAGGGTATTTCTTGTTTTGTCAATGCGTTCCTTGTCCTTGTTCTCGAAAATAGAGTGTGGAGGGGGTGCGGTTTCATTGGACCCTGAGCAAGAAACTAATGTTCAACGCATGGAACCGCAGCATTAATAGGATGGGAGAGGAAAGGGTTAGATCTGGCCCACATGCAGCGGATATACATGCTAGTGGTCCATCCAGCCAGTCTGGGAACTGATCCCCTCCCCGGGGGAAAATAAGGGGGCTAAACATTTTACAAAGGATTAGAGAATATGCCTGTCACTTAAAAAGGATGACATATTTTTATTCTATAACTTGACTGCTTTAGATTAATATTTATATCATTACCTTTTCGTGTTGTTTTCTATTGATTACGAAAATCAATTTTTCAAAAGTGAAAACTAGTTGAACGCAATGACATTAGTGTTATGGAATGTAACGTCATAGTATACAATAAATTGTCAACAAGTTTATTATTGAAAACAATATTTCTAATGATTGAATGTTTGCTATAGTGTAATGGTCGTAGATTCATATTTCAGATTCATATTCTTTATATACTTTTGATTATAACCCTTATAGATTTCGGGACATGTGCGACTTCGACGATCGTACAACGTTAGCGTGCCTTGAGTTATTTAAATTGAGTCTGAATTTGTTGTTGTCACCGAATTTCTCATTGAAGATTGACAGCGTGCTCACAGGAATTAGTAAGTATTGAAAAAAAAATTATTGCCAAAAAATAGTTAAACTAAAATAATAATTATCTTTTTAGTGCTTTTATTATTTTACTTTTATCACCATAGAAATTAAGTTTCCAAAAATCTAACTTTAGTCCTCATTTATAGTTTGGACTGTGCTAGCTGCGTTGATATACAAATCAGGCAGTTATACTCTATAGATTTAGACTGATAGTTTTTCAATAAAATGATTTACTTTCACAGCTGATATCATGGACAAACCAGGTTCAGCATCGCTAGCAGAGATCCTCCAAAAGATATATACAGCCTTAACCATCTTAGAAAGTGAGGCCGCGGAAGAAGACTTGGATATCGTGAGAAAGAAGATCTTGGTAACACTCGTGCAAACTACATGTACACTCTTAGAAGCGCCTGTGGTTGCCTGCAATACGTTACATGAGGTAAAATATATAGTAAATAGAGTTGTATATATATATAGACGACCCGCGCGACTTTGTTCGCATGTTGCTCCGCTCCTATGGGTCGTAGCGAGATGTTAAATAGCCTAAGTTACTCCTTGTTTCATCAGCTATCTGGTTTTGAAAGTCCCATCAAAATCGATACGGTTTAAATCCATATGCTCTTTGTAAAAAGCGGTTATTTTAATATTACAAACAGACACTCCAATTTTATTTATTTGTATGGATGTATGGATATCCGATTGAATGAAATAAAGCCTACATTTTTCGCTAGAACATTACAATTGTAAAAACTGCATCTAATTTCATATAATTTTGAAGTGACAAACAGAAAAACAAAAATTCTGAAAATAATATTTTGTTTTGTATTTGTATTGTAGAGATCTAATTATAATCTTCTTTTATATATAAAAATGAATCCCTATTTCCCTTGGTCACGGCATCACGCATAAACGGCTGGACCGATTTTGCTAATTCTTTTTTTGTTGTGTTTGTTATTGTCGGGAGAAGGTTCTTATGGAAGAAAAAATTTAAAAAGTAGTGCGGAAAATTAAATTTTTTTATTTTTCTAATGTCAGCCAATTCGTATTCAATATTCATAGTTAAGACAGGACAACGCCTGTGGGTCAGCTAGTTTTAATATATATGTAGGTACATGGATCATGGCTTAAAAAATGCATTAAACGTTTGTTTCATTTTGTACGACAATTATAATTATATATGAATATTCTAACTCTTATGAAAATTTTAGAAAACTACTTTTGCCGTATATTTACGGTTACCTGAGATGCGCAAAGTCGGCTTTAAGTTGACTATAAGTAAAGTGATGATTAAGTCGGTATAACAATGAAACCTTAATTTGAATTTAAGTTATTGTACTTTTAGGTAATTTTAAAACTAGAAGAATATGTTACAACAAGCAAACAAGTAGAAGTCTTGCCGCTCCTGTCTGCGCTGTTGACCGCGTCAAGCCGGGACCAGCGCGAGGCTACGCTACTGCCGCAGCTGTTGCTCAAGCTGAGAGCTGAATTAGGCGATATTGATGTTAGTACTCAGATTTATCTGTTTAAATTTACCAAAACGAATCAATTTTGGGCATTGTGTAATAGAGTATGAATAATTTTACAATTTCGATTATTCACTTGATTACTGCGCGTTAACCAATAAATATTTAATTAACACTAAAATTACAAAAAAATGACAAAATGTAAAATTTTAAGATCCAAAAGCTTTTGTTTATATATTTTAGAATAAAATTTATGACTTTTTTAAAAGTACAACCTGACTATTAAAGTTTTATGTTATTATATTTATTATTTATATTTAAAAAAAATGGTAATTTAAAAAAATTATTAATAATAATAAAGAAAGATAAAAATTAAACTATATATTTTTTATAATAGGATGAAGAATCTTCATCTAACGAGGAATCTCCATCAGAGTTCCCAACTATTGACTTGCGGACAGGACACTCAGTGCTAAGTCAAGTCTGCGTGCACTTGAGCAGTAGATTCAAATTCGCCGAACATCTACTGAATCGTGCTCGAGATTTATCCAACGCACTGACTAATAGTGTTCCTTCTCATCAAAAGCGGATTGATAAAGGTAAAATTACACAAAAATCACGAAGACATCAAAAGTTTTTTTTATGGCAGTTAAGGGGCAAGAGAGCAGACGGCCCCCCTGATAGTAAGTGGCGTCGACCGTGGACATACATACAAGAGACTAACTCTTGCTTTGCCGATGCGTTGCTACCTCTAAGATAAAGTGAAGAAGGGGAATGAAGAGAAGAATGCTACGGTTTCAGTGGACCCTGTGCGAAAATCCACAGTTCACTAGAACCGCAGCATTAACGGGATGGGAGGGGGAGGGGTAAGTCTCCAAGTCGGTTGGATTCGCATGTTGGTCGCAAGCCAGTCGGAGTGTTCTTCCACCATCAACAGATCCACAGTTAACAGATCCCCTACCATGAAGGGGTGCTGGGTTACTTGCCCCTTACGAGATAGTCTCCCAGCGGAAGAGATTAATAGTATTCTAACCCGTCTTCTCACGGATAAAAATACAGGTAAACATTACGTTGAGTTATTTATTAACTACGAGTATTTTGTTTTAGAACTAAAAGAGCTGTATAAAACTATAGTCATCGAGTTCTGTCAGTTAGCGCGGTGGACGTCAAAATGTGCACAGTTAAGATGCTGTATTGGTGGAGGAAGTGACAAAGTGATCAGCAATTGCGTGCGACTGTACTCTCTGCTGGCGATGTTGGTTAAACAGCTCGATCCACCTATGGCTACATTTTTACGGTATATATTATTAATTTTTTGCTTAAAAAGGTATTAGATGTATGAAGTTATATAACTTTATAATTTAATAAAATTTGTTCTACAGTTTTTAAAGAGTTTAGGTTCCGACACTGATTTCTAGAATTGTCGAAAATTTACGACTTAAATGTCTTTTTAGAATTAATCGTTAGAGTAGAATCTTCCAAAAGCAAGTAATTTAATTGTGGTTTTTTTCTTTACGACAGAGACGTATATAACTCAGATCGTTGGGTTAATTATGTAACAAAGAATTTTATAATATTTCTTCCATAATTTCAATGTTAAAAGTCTTCAGGTTCACAGGATTTTAAAACCATCTGTGATATCTAATTTTTATAATTGCTTTACATTGTAATATAAAAACTTTATAGGTATTGGACTACAGAAATGTCTTTATTACAGACTGGAAAGACTACTTAAATACACCGGAAAGGAACTATCATCAGTAACCGACAAGTTAATAACATACTTGGAGTCGTCTCAGCAACAACCAAAAGCGAGTAAAGTGTTGCGCGATACTAAGTTAATACCGCGGCTTGTGTTCGAAGCGGAACAGTTCAGCAAACGCGTTATACTGCTTGGGGTCAAAGCTAATGTAAGTAAACTAACTCGAGATTTCAAACTATCTGTGTTCCCTCTCCCATGGACCCCTAAACGTAGAACGCCTTATGGTTTTCCACGTTTAACCGCATCATTTTGTGATTAAAAGGTATCAAGCAATCAAGGTATAAATGAAGAAGGAAGCAGTGATAGCCCAGTGGTTAAGACTTGAATGTCTTACTCAGGAGGTCCGAGTTCGATCCCCCACACAGGCACACACCTGTAACCTGTCTGAGTTATGTGTGTTTTAAGCAATTAAATAAACTTGCTTTAACGGTGAAGAAAAACATCGTGAGGAAACCTGCACTCCTGAGAGTTCTCCATGTTCTCAAAGGTGTGTGAAATCTACCAACCCGCATTTGGCCAGCGAAATGGACTATGGCCTAATCCCTCCTCATTTTGAGGAGTAGACTCGGCTCAGCAGTGAGCCGATGATGAACTTTTGTTTGGTGCGAATAGACTAAAAACTACTGAACTGATTTTAACATTTTTTTTACTGATCTACATACTTTCCGGGTAACATAGGTGTTGCCATAAGTTTTAAAATTAAAAATATATGGGCACTACAGTGAAAGTAATATTAGAAACCACTGATCAGATTTTAAAAATTCTTTTACTTATAGAAAACTGTGCTTTCGCGTGAAATTTGGTTGAAAAATTTTCCAAGGGTCAGTCACTCGCACTTGACACCAAAATATATTTTTAATTTTAATTTTAAATAAATTTTTAGTTGAATTTCCAACAATACCTGTCACTCGGAACTGCGAGGGACTTCAAAATCAAAGCGCCAATACTACAACAAGTACTCGACATTCGAGAACCGGAGGAAGAGGCAATGGATGGTAAATGTTTTCATATTAATCTTATATTACTAATATATAAAGCTGAAGAGTATGTTTGCTTGAATGCGCTAATCTCAGGAACTACTGGTCCGATTTGATAAAATCTTTTAGTGTTAGATAGCCCATTTATCGAGGAAGGCTATAGGCTATATATCATCACGCTAAGATCAATAGGAGCGGAGCACCACGCGGACGAAGTCGCGCAGGTCGACTAGTATTTATATAAACTTATTGTATGATTCTGCTACTTTTGAAGAATTTTCCTAGCAATTTTTTTCATAACTTTGTTCCTCTAAAGTCTAGATCAATATGAGTATATCGATATTTTTTATTTTGATGTTATTTATGAAGAAATTAATTTAAAAAAAATGCGTAAATTGTGCAGGAAATTGATTGTTTACACAATTTGATATATTTTTATTTTCTTTCTCTTGACGATGAAATAAGAAGGACTTGGCTTAAGAAACTTCTCATTTAATACCTTATTTTTATTGTATTAAAAGTTATTTTACGTGAAATATTAATTTTAAAATTCATATTTTTAATGAGAGCTCACCGTGTACCTTATAAAGTCATATTTTGGTAGGTAATGGCCGATGTATTTCATTCCATTTCAAATCTTTATGTGTTTTTTTTTACGCTGTAGCATCATTTATGCAGATAACGTCTGAATATACAAAATACATTGTTTCGCCAAGTTGAAATATAGATACAATTATCATTGATGACAACCCAAGATATATTTTAACTGCAATGTTGTAAAAAAGTTTAGTAAACTTAATAATATAAATAATGAATATTGTTCTAAATATTATTTTATATTAATATAATTTTGATTAACAATGTACCCATTGTTTAGTACTAAAAAGTTACTGATTAAACTCACTCATTTCACGAGAATATTAATTACTTGTATCTCAAATTACTAATAATCCACCTTTTTTTTATGATTTACTGTAATATTCTGATTTAATGTTTTTTTTTATAGTGGACGATAATATAAGTGAAGCACCGACGGAGGTCATAGCGGCGCGAAGTGATGTAGAGGAAGACGTTGAAGATGAAGGTCCTACTCCTAAGAAAAATAAAAAATCATAATTAATGGTAGAAATTCAATTTATATAATATTTTTTCGTGATTTATATTTAGAAGTCAGACTGTAAAAAAATGTGATTGTAAGAATAAAGTTTGATAATATTTTTAATATATTAACATATTATAGTCATTACTCAGTTGTATTATGTATATACAATAAAAAATATTATGTTGAAATGTTTCTGTTTTATTGATTTAAAAAAAACTACATAATGTACATTGACAATAAAAAAAGATATCAACAGATTAACCACACATGATTGGGAATCGAATCTACCACCCATCGGGCTATTACCGATTATATAACTAGTACTAAACGCTACTATCGTGAGGCACTTTAAATAAGATTAATAAATAGTTTGCGTATCAGTACGAACAGGGCCGGTCTCGACCTCGTAGGCGCTCTTGGCGAGTTATATTTCTGGCGTCCTTTGGTAGAAATACTGGCCAAACAAATTTTCTTCAAGGTTGACTATGGCGGCACGGGCTGTGCGCTCCGTCTACTCCTAAAGTCGCTACCGGATGCAAAACTGCCTTGAATTTAAAATGTGTAATTAATCTGTGTAATATTTTAGTTACAAAAACTATTATAATGATTATTTATTTGTTTTATACAAACCAAAAAGGCTTTAGTAATTTAATAGATACATTAATAAACCTTTAACTTCTTTAAGAAAAATAATAAAATATTTTTCAAGAAAAGAAGAATTTTAAAATAATAGGTGTTCTAGAAGGTTTCTTTATCGCTGCTCGCAATTCAATAGTCAATCAAAACTCAATCTCCAAACCTTCAACACGCAGAAACATAAATAAAAAAAAAAGCTCTTAGTTCATAATTCACGACAAAAGTCAAAAGGAAAATATTAAGATGCCTTGCTATCCTTGCTGCAGTCCTTGCTACTCGTGCTGCGGGTACTACTCGTGTTGTTCGCCATGCTACGGATGCTGCTACCGTTGCTGTTAAAGGATACTCCTACCACTGAAAAAATGTCTAAATAGCTAAGCGTCCTTCGAAGTTATGGCGATGGTAAAACTGTTTCGGTGAAGAACCATTGTACGAGGCATCCTCAGTCACGGTCAGAGGACTAATGAAGCAAACCACGACATCCTGGACCTTTTGCTCCGTTCAGAGCCTGGCTCCTTACTGAGTTACGTACCTTTGCGCAGAATATTGCAAGTCTCCGGACCAGAGCAAAGCTCCTCAGCTGAGTTGGAACGTTGCAGCAACGATGTCGAGCTGGACTCCGTCTGCCAGGTGACCCTCGTGAGCTCCGAGGGTTATTCGCGGTTTGCATGGATAACGATGGAAGATGGTTTTTTCACCATTTTGAACTTTGTCGTCAATTCCGTAACTTTCTGTCTTACAATGTAATTCTGTATACGGTCTTAAATAAACGTTCAGGTCACTTATTTGGGATTTTATTTAGTTTACTATTTGACATTTAAATTTTCAGCATAAATGTACTAATAAACACGCGCAACTTCGGTCTTGTAAATGGTGTATGTAGCTCTTGAGCAATTCCACGCGGACGAACGCGCGCGAGTCCGCTAATCTTATGTTAAGCGGGCGGTCTCATGGCTTAGCCATAAGACCACCCGTTGTACTTATTATTAATTGCTAATTATATCTAGTTTAAAGTTCATTTTTGTGGTGTACAATAGTTGTATAAAAAAAGAATAATAAAGCTGGAAAATTCTATATTTGGTAAACGAATATGAAGACTGCACGCGTTCGTAGCGCAGGGTCAGGGAAAGACGTAACATAAATGTAATACAGGTGAAATCATATACGCAATGAGGAGTCGGTGGGTTTGCGTATCCATACATAAGTTTTCAACTGACTTGAAAAAGTGGAAATTTCTGTTAATAATATAATAACAAAAAATATAAAGTAGGTAAGCTTCATGGAGTGAATCGTGAAGGTTAAAATCTAGTGATAATTTGGTGGTGGTACGCTTTTTTAATTTTAATAGTAAACATGGAGGCGGCAGCAGCGATCGTCAACGTAGAGCGTATCCAACAAGCGTTTCGAGTAATTGGAACTCTAATGCTCACTGCATATTTATTACCTAGGCAGGCCATAGTCAAAGGTATTTTTTTATATTATTATTTATTACAGTTATAATACGCTGTCCAATAATATTATTCTGTATTTTTTTTAAATGCATGGGATATTTACGTCAAATTACATACACACTTTAAGATCACTTTTGAAACTGATTTTCATAATAACCCATCGCCTAAATTATTTTTTCACAATCTAATATATAAAATTCTCGTGTAGCGGTGTTGGTTACCAAGCTCCTCCGAAATGTCTCGACCGATAGTGTAGATTGATAGTGATATGGGCCCACCTCAAATTTTTTAAATTTATGTGGCAAAACAACGTTTACCGGGTCCAGCTAATTAATTAAAAATGTTTGTCAATTATAGGTATGAAGTAAATATCAGAATACTACATTCTAGTTATTAGGTATTGCGAAAAAACACATGTGCAAAAATTCTGTGCAATTATCGTCCGTATTCATGCTGACCTGTATATTCTTGGAACTCACAATCTTATTACCTACTTATATCTACTACATATGGATATCTTATTATCCCTATCTAGGTGTGTCTTGTTTTTTAAAAAACGAGTTGTAGTTTAAAAATTCTAATTCATTTATATATTATTTATATTACTTTTAACTATAATGAGGTGGGCCACCCAGACCTACTAAATATGCATATAAAATTTCATAAAAATCGGTCGAGCCGTTTCGAAGGAGAATGGTAACTAACATTGTGACACGAGAATTTTATTTATAGGAAGATATCTACAATTAATACAGGTTTTTTTGTACAGATTTTGACGAATACGACTTTATAATAGTTGGCGCTGGGTCTGCGGGAAGTGTTATTGCTGACAGATTGTCCGAAGTATCTCATTTCAATGTTTTGGTGATAGAAGCAGGGGGTGATCCGCCATATGAGTCTCTGGTAAGAATCTGTATTGTGCATTCTGTGTATATTAGGATTTAACAAACCTCGTAGCCTAAAGAAGTTTTGTTTTTCACATTAGTAGCGGTATCTAATTTGAAGAATAAAAAAATCCTTCTGGGTTGAGGTCTACACGTAAACTTAAGCTTTATGTCCCTGAATTCTCTACTAAATTTTATAAAAAATCCTTCACCGTGCAAACTATTAGCTTATGGAACGATTTCCCCTCAATATTAGAGAATCAGAAGCCTGAATAATATTTATTATATATGTATTGTTTTGTATATATTTAAAATATACTATATTAAAACCTTAGAATATTTATTAGTTTATTATAATCATATGTATACATATTATACAATATTATTGTGTAGATGTGTATATATTTGGTTGTAATTTATTAGTATCAGTATATTGATCAGGATACCTCCGCTCTTTCTAAGACAGGGTTTTCTGGAGGAGAGGGCTAACTAGTCATAAGACCGCCCGATGTACTTCATATTATGTTTAGTTTATATTTTATTTTATTGTATTATTTTTAAGTAGTGTACAATAAAGTTATAAATAAATAAAATAATGTGGCTAAATGGCTACGTAATAAAATACTATACTGAAACCCCAACAATATTTTTCAGGTGCCAAGTCTGTTTGACTTTCTCCCTCGAACTAAGTATGACTGGAATTTTACATCATTCGAAAATGAAACTATCAGAAAAGGATTTAAAACTAATTTTTATAACACCACCTGTGCTAAAATGTTGGGCGGTGGAAGCAGCATCAACTACTTGTATTATGTACGAGGTTGTCCAAATGACTATGATTCATGGGCAAACATATTTGTCGATAAAACTTGGTCTTATGCTGGGGTTTTGCCATACTTCATTAAAAGTGAACGCTTAGAAAATACCGAAATATTAAATTCTCCATACAGGAGTTATCATGGGACGACTGGTTTCTTAGGTGTCACAAGGGAAAATAGACTGAATATCGATAAGTATTTACAAGCTTTCGGCGAGTTGGGTAATGATATACTTTTAGATGTTAACGGAGACCAATGCCTCGGATTTTCCAGGTCATTTTACACAATAGCTAGAGGGCTAAGACAGACGACTGCAATTACAAATCTAGGAGCTAATAGGGAACGCCCGAATTTACATGTTTTAAAAAACACCTTTGTCACACAAATATTAATCGATGAGAACAATAATGCTATTGGCGTAAAGGCCATTATAGATGACAATAAAGAGATAACTATAAAAGCTAGACAGGAGGTTATCATATCAGCAGGAGCACTTAATACCCCGAAACTTTTAATGCTATCTGGTATTGGCCAGAAGAGTCAATTAGAAAAAATGAAAATTAAATTGAAAAGTGATCTACCCGTTGGATTAAACCTCCAAGATCATCCTTTTATTATGTTGCCTATCAAACTGGAAAAGCCGCAAGATGAGATTCCTCCAAACAATCCATTTGAATATCCATTTCCAACTTTTGTAGGTTACGTTACGCTTGATAAATTAAAATCCAGTGCCGATTATCAAGCCACTCATTTTCTGATTACAAATAACTCTGTGGAACTCTTAAGCCTATGTGTGAGTAGTGGTTATAAAGATAACATATGTCGAAACTTGTATGAAGCTACGAAAGATAGAAAATTGATGTTTTCAATGTTAACTTTATTGCATCCAAAATCAAGAGGGCAGGTATTGCTACGAAGTTCTGATCCGAGGGATTCACCACTTGTAGATCTTGGTATACTGTCCGATGAAAGAGATATAGATGATTTTACGAGTTACATTGAAGATTATATTAGAATAATAAACACGACGTATTTTAAGAGTATCAATTCAGAATTGGTGGACTTGAAAGTGAGCGAATGTATAGAATTTAAATTTGGGAGTAAAGATTATTGGAGGTGTTACGTTAAAAACATGCCTACAACAATGTATCATTATTCTGGTACTGCTGCAATGGGCTCTGTGGTCGACAGTAGGCTACGTGTGTTTGGTATAAATAGACTAAGAGTTGCTGATGCCAGTGTGATGCCATTGGTGATTGGTGGAAATACAAATGCGGCAGTGATTATGATAGGTGAAAAACTAGCTGACATGGTGAAAGAGGAATATTATAACCGAGAATATAGTTTTCCGTTCACATGGAATTATTTTTATTAAAAGTAGTTCGTTATTGGTCCAATTTTATTTACTTCTGTGTCCCTTATATTTAATATCTATATACATCATAAAAATGTAACTAATCGAATATTTGTTATACATACACAGAAAATAGTAAATAAAACTTAATGTGAGGGCTCATTAGAACGCCAATAAAACGGAAAACTTATCTAATTTTATATTCATACTAAACAGCGTAAGCATCATAAAACATTATATACGTTTTTCAGATATATTATTAAAGGTGTAAATGAAAATCTGACCTTACTTACTTGGTAAAATTAGATAAAAATAGTTTTCATTTAAAATGGTTTTTACCCAGCGATTGACTAGTAAGTTATGATTTTTTTTAATTTCCTATAAGTCAACTTATTACTTCAAAATTACAAACTACTTCATAATTATTAACATTTAATATTAATAAAAATAATTGTATGTTTGATTTTTCTTCATTTTTTCCCACATTTATTTTCTCAACTTAAACTCTCAGCGGATAGTAACGTCTAGTTACACGCTGGTCCACAACACGACGCGCAAAGTCCGCCAGTGCAGCCCCCGATACAGCCGTGGCCACACGAGAAATAGGACCCAGCGACGCCTCCACGAGCTCTGTAATGGCAATAATTATATATAATCTATTGCATCATCATTCACATCATATTGCCATTCTTAATAGTAATTAAACACTATTTACTTTTATACATCTCACATATTTTTCACCCCCTAGGCTAAGTAAGGAGAATGAATGTAAAAACAAAGACTGTGAAGATCGATCTATTAATTAATTAATTAATTAATTATTTATGAATAGATCATTTAATTATACAAAAAATTACTTCAAAGGATACAAACCCATGAATACATCCGAAATCTCCACAAGGGCTGCTGCAGTTAGCGCCTACCGCGTGCACGCAACATGGTCCCATGCACGAGTCCATGCGTGAAGACCCAGGCCCACAAGGACCCGGCATGGGTCCTTGGCAGCCGAGACAGCAATTTCTTACGGGCATACTGAAAATCCGGAAAAATACTCGTTTGTAAATAAATGTATCAAATAATTAACGAAAATTTGTTAATAAATGCCACTATTATTTTCTATGTAATTTTTTATTTTTATAAAATGACGTTTTTTTTTTAATTTATACATATTAAGATTCGATCGAGTGTTAAAAAAGTCAAAAAGTTTTTATGCAGTTCTATTTCCTTTTTTAATTTTTACGTCAAAATAAACGTCTAAACTTGAATTCATTATTTTTTTTGCATCTCCGCTGGATCTTCAATTTTGATTATTATATAAATTTTTAGTGAAAAACTTAAAATGCCTTGTTGCGGTGTTCCTTGCTGTGGACAAGTCGCTGGTTGTGCCTACCCAACACCGTTCTGCGGACCGTGCTGCGGCGTTTGTGTGGGACCTTGCGGAAGACCCTTCGGCACATACAGCTGGCGATTTCGTTCTTGTTAGATTTTTACGAAATGTGAAGTTTTGATGCAGCTCTAAATAAATAAATTTAAAGTTTAAATGTTTGTTTGTATTATACCGTCAAATATAAGATTAACCACGTTGCTTGATAATCATTTCAGTACAAATATTCTTATGAAATTCTCGTGTCACAAAGTAGTTACCACACTCCTCCGAAACGGCTCGACTGATTTTTATGAAATTTTATATGCATATACAGTAGGTCTGAGAATCTGCTACTATTTTTTATACTCCTTAAGTGATGAGAGGGACTTTTTTAAATTTATATGGCCAAATCGTTTGCTGGGTCCGCTAGTAAATTATATTCCTTTGTACATTTTAGAGGACCTATGAGAATTGCGATAAGAGTGGAGTTGAAATTCCTAGAGGAAAGATTCTTATCGGGTAAAATAAATTGGGTATTTAGTTTCTTATTTATTCCTATCATATTAGAAGTGTCTAGAATTTCAGACTTAAATAGTTGAAAAATATTGATATTTTCCAAAAAAGAAAGCGAAAATGATTTATTAACTTATTAATAAAAATCAATGGTTTGATTTGATTATTTTTATTTTACGCAAATACTGTTTCGAATTACTTAATACTTATCAAGCAAATATACATAAGTATAAAGAAAACAAATTTTAAATTTCACAACATTTATTCATCCCTTTTATTAGACAAAGATCATATAAACACACAAATTTAACACATTGGGACTGCTACTGATAATGACAAGATGCACGTAACTCAGCAGCATGGGCCACATCCCCCACATCCGCCACATGGACCACACCCGCCACATGGACCACATCCACCACAAGGACCGCATCCACCGCATGGGCGACAGCCTCCACACGGACCGCACCCACCGCATGGACCACAACCAGCGCAGGGACCGCATCCTCCACAGGGACCACATCCACCGCATGGACCACAGCCGCCACAAGGCCCGCATCCTCCGCAAGGGCCACATCCCCTACATGGCCCGCATCCGCCACACGGTCCACACCCGCCGCATGGTCCACATCCTCCGCATGGTCCACATCCACCACATGGCCCACATCCCCCACAAGGTCCACAACCGGGAAAACAGGAACCGCAGCACGCCATCTTTTTTTACTTATCTACTTTTATTACTACGTTTGATAAAATTTTACTTATAGGTATATAATATATTGTTATTTTTATAACTTTGTAAATTTAAATATAAAAATAAAAAAAATATTAATTTTTTTTATGCTTTGTGCATCCTGTGTGAAAATTGATTGAATACTGAAAAATTGTCTATTTGTTTCGAACTGGTTTCCAATTTGTTTTTATTATTCTTTTATAGCAGCCAGTAGTTTGCGTTTATAGGTATGCTAATGGATATATATATTTTTGGATCAGAAATGTAATTTCAATTAAAAAAAATAAGTTTTATTATGTCTAAATAAGAAATACACTTTAAATAAAACAATTTAAGAATTACATACTTCAAGAGAACAAATCCAAACTATAAATAAATGAATTACTTACAAATCGCACCAACAAACAAACCAACAGAGCTTCCGCACACGACCGAGTCGAAAAGAATAGTGGTGACTGTGTGGCGGTCGCTCGCTTTTTATTATACTACTCAGTACCATTCATTGTCGGTCGGTTTCTATAGATCTAACACGGTCTCTCCTGACTACGCGTCGTCCTCGACCGCGTCCCGTATGTCCGGCCGCGCGTTGAGCGTTGAGGCTTCTGTACTCGCGTCCGGATGATGTGGTACCACAGCAGTAGCTGGAGAACGCTCAACACCTTCTCCCGTGGTAGTCGTGTCATCATGGTTCTCGTCATCTATAAATTAAACAAGTACATTTATTTTCCGTAGGTATATGAAGATGTCTAAATCTTACATTCATCACGCTTACAAGGCCCTCTTTCAGTATAGATCATACAGATGAAAATAATCATTGAAATTCAAAAGCATGCTTTTAAAAATCCATGAATCCTTATCTACATACGTCAATCTTACGTCACCTCATGCTGTCATCATGCTCAGTGCCATGGCTTCCAGACACGATATGTAGGGCATGCGTCGCGCAGACCGCCGCCGCTAGGATCGTACCGCAGTCCGTCCTCTACATACCCAGCCCTCGTTTGAAGGCGTTAACCTTGACAGAGGTGCCTGCAGTACACCCCAGGAACAGACGTTCACACATGCTTGGTAGCGCAAACGTACCGCGGTGCGATGCATGGGGAGCGTCCCGCAGGCACGTCCCCAATAGCTACATGGCATCGCGCAGACTACCCCTACGGTGACGTCTCCACACAAGTACTCACGCTCGAAGAATGCAGCGCAAGTCTCTGGACACCACTCTCCACGCCAGGGCACCATGTGTTGCGCCGCGGCTCTGGTGACCTTGCCGTAGGAGCCGCTCAGCAGTCGCAGCTCATATCGTCCACCGGGTAGCGCACAAATAACCCTGTAAGGGCCCCGCATACCTGGATCGAATTTACCTGTCGACTGAGAATTTTTAATTACGAACACAAGGTCATTAGTTTTAAATTCACGAGGAGGATGTCGTTCTCGATTGACGTAGCTATCCTGCTGAATCTGGTTACGTTTCAACAACTCTGTAGCACGATTCCGCCGTAATTCACGTTCAGCTTCACGATTTGATTAAGTTCTATCAATTACCAGATCTCGTACGAGCGAACGTATTACCGGAGTGCAAGCGTCAACTCCGATGAGAAGGTTTAGAGGAGAAAACTGTGTTGTTCTCTGTTTCGTAACATTTAGTGTAAGTTGCAGCTTCCATAGGGTATCCGCCCACATAGCGCCCGTGGTTTACCTCTATGCGAATCATATTTAATGTAGTTCGTATGTATCTCTCTGCTATGGTGCATTTCTGGGGTAATGTAGTGAATTGCTGCTCCAATCTCGTCAATAAATTTTTTGAAATTATGTGACTCGAACATACGACCCTTGTCGGTGACTAGTAGCTTCGGTACTCCAAATAATGAAACAGCGTTAGTGAACACACGCAGTAGCTCAGGATCGTCTTGTTTGTATATGGGGTACAGTAGGCTATACTTAGAGTACGCGTCTATTATCAACAAAACAAACTTGTAGCCCTTCGACTTATGGAGGGGACCTAACACATCAATATGTAGTACAGAGAATGGAATGTCAGGTTTTTCCCAAGAAGTTATACTTTGGAGGGATGCTGATGGCACTCGTTTTTTTGATATACAGACTACACAGTGATCTATGTATTTTTTTAAAAATCGTCTCATGCCCGGAAACCAAATGCTTCAGAATGAGGTCTAAAGTTTTGTCGTAGCAAACGTGACTATTTTCGTCGTGAAAAACGCGTAACAAACTTAGCCGGTTACCTTTTGGAATATAACAGAGGAGTTTAGGTTCCTCGCCGACTGGGGTGTATCGATAATACAAAAGATCTTTCTTGAGAACGTAGCGATTGGGGTCCAGCTTACCCTCTTTAAGCTGTTTTATGAGTTCATTGGTCTCGCTATCTGACTCTTGAGCTATCTGTGCCCAGTTTCTTGGTTTCGTGATATTATAAACCTCTGCAGTGGGATTTCGGCTTAGAAAGTCAGCGTGTGACATCATGGTACCTTTCCTATACTCGATGTCGAACGTATAGTCTTGGAGATAAACCCACCAGCGCGCGACACGTGGAAGTAGATCTTTTTTTCGTTCCGTGGCCTTAAGGGCGTTAAAATCGGTCACGACTTAAAAAGTTATACCCATAAGATAGTGCCTGAACTGTTGTAACGCTTTAACTACGGCGAGTGTCTCTAGCTCGTAGGAGTGATACCGACTTTCAGCACCCTGTGTTACTTTACTGTTGTAGGCAACGACTTTCTTACCACCGTCTTCGTGAGTTTGTATAAGTACGGCTCCAAAGCCAATACTACTAGCGTCTGTATGAACCTCCGTGGGCAACTTGGGGTCAAAAATAGCCAATGCAGGTTTGCTAGTTAGTAACGTTATTATTTCTTGGCGCACTAATTCTTGTTCCTCACCCCATTTGAATGAAGAGTCTTTCTTTAACAATTTGGAAATACAACGCGTTTTAGTGGGATAACCTTCAATATAACGCCTAAAGTACCCAGCCAGCCCCAAAAATTGGCGCACTTGCTTGACATTTGTTGGCGGTAACGAATCTAATAGAGCCTTAACCTTTTGGGAACTCGGCCTAACCTGACCTCCGCTTATTATCCTACCTAGGTATTCTATCTCCGTAGTTAAAAAGACGCATTTTTTTAGATTTATAGAAAACCCAGCTTTAGTTAGGGTGGTGAGGACCTCACGTAATAGTTCGATACCTTCGAAAACCGTGGCGCTCATAAGAAGTACATCGTCTATATAGACCAACACATTACCCGCCTCAATATGTTTTCGTAACGTCTTATTAATGATACGCTGGTAAATGATAGGGGAGTTACACAGACCGTACGGCATTTTCATATACTCGTAATGACCCTCTGGCGTAACAAAGGCTGTTTTGTGTATGGAATCTGAGCTGACTTGAATTTGATGAAAGCCAGTTGCCATGTCTAGCGACGTGAACCGAGTTATTCGCCTATCGCCCAGCCTATCGATATGATCATCAATTAGCGGTAACAGATATCGATCTTTCACGGTAATTCTATTGAGAGCCCTGTAATCCACGCACATTCTATCGGATCCGTCTTTCTTTTTCACTAAAATGATAGGACTAGCGTATTCGGATTCTGATTCTCTAATGATGCCCTTTTCTAATAGATCGTCAACAATTTCCCTAACCTTCAATTTTTCTGGTAAGAAAGCTTGTAAGGCCTATACGTGATCGGCACATCACTTATCAAATTGATATGCATCTCACCAGTTGTTACGGTGGTAGACGCAGTACCGGATATGAAATAGTCCGAAAAAGTGTTTATAATACCTAGGAGACTTTCGCGGTCAGTACCCAATAGCGGCGTTTTTATATCGACTTCGCGTTTACTTGGGGTCGCGACTACATTTGAGACCGTATTAGTATGTGTTCGCGTAAGATATTGTTTGTTCTTCGTTCGGACGTACGTTATACCATCCCTGTTAAGGACATCGGTACCTATTATAATCGGCGTCGACATATATAACTCGGGTACAACTACTAAGTCCGCTTCGATTGATATCTCGCTAAATTCAAGCGTAAGAGTTACGTATGATTGCGCCGTGATCTCAAGCGCACTTAAGCCCTTCAATATACAATTTGTAGGATGTAGTTTGCAAGAAAAGTATTTGATTACGTCGGAAGAAATTAGGGATACGTTTAGAGCGCCACTATCTATAAGGACATCGACCGGAATGCCTTGAATAACAGCGGTAGTGATATCGCTATTTCTACTATCGGGATGGCTTTGACACAAGTTTACGTCACGCTTATTTTGTGTACACTTAGCCTTAGCAAAACAGATGTCTTCAGAATGACCGCCTTTTTTACAAAATGAGCATATCACTGCGGGTATATATGTAGGTTTCGCTTTTTTCGGGCACTGGTAACTTTTATGACCCGGCAAATGGCAAACAAAGCACTTCGAAATAGGGCCCGGTTTTGTAAAGTTACTTTTCTTCGGTTGAAAAGAAGTTTTATCCCTAAGTAACGATTTACTCGCGCTAGGTTTAGTGTATATCGAAAGAAACGACACAAGTTTCTCAGTAGTTAAATCAGCGTTAGCTGCAGCCGCCCTTACTTGAGGATCAGTAATACCGCGTATCGTTATGAGTGTTATTAATTCCTCACCGAGACCCTTGACTATTCGCAACCGTAAAAGAGTCCGACGTGCATATTCGCTATACGTAGGGTAGTTGTCAGATGTTTTATTCATTGCCTCGTATAAAATATTTGCGTAGTCTAACTTTCGGGGACATAAGGGTCTAAATTCGAATTTAAAATTACTCCACGACCTATCATTCGTAACCCACTCATTCAACCACGTCTTAGCATCACCTTTTAGGCAGTTCGCGACGCGTGATAAACATTCGCTGTTATCCCAGTGGTTTGACAACTGTGCACGATCTACTTCATCGCACCAAACATCTATGTCATGAATAGCCGGATCAAAGTTTGACACATAATAATCATTAGGACGATTTGGAGCAATGGATTGTATTGCCTCAACGAGAGCTTGAGTAGCAGAATTATTTTCACAGTTATTTATTTTGGGGGTAGTCGTGGAACTATTTTCGATCGACTCTAACCTACTAAGTATCGTTCCCAATGTTTTATCAAAATGTTCTCGTAAACTTGGTTCACTTTTACTATGTTCATTCGTTTGCATGTTTACTGGCACTTGTGTATTTAATTGTCTGTCATTATGAGAAGATGACCTTGAACGAAAACGCACTCGCAACTAAAACCGTGACGATGATTCACGCGTAATATTTGGGGTTCTACGTGAACCAGATAAACTACGCGAATGGCTACGTAAGCACCGCGACCTACTTCGTGAGCGTTTCGATCTACGATGTAAATCGCGTGATCTATTTCTTTTAATGCTACTACGCGACCGTTCGCGTGTTGGTTGATGCCGGTGCGATTCTCTACGCGATTCCCTTGATCTTGGCATGACTAATTAGACTTTTTGCAAAGAAAACAAACCAAAAAACAAAAAAAAAATAATCATGCAAGGTAGTAACAAAAAGAGTAGTTAGATTTGTTCTCTGATTTTTGGTCTATAAAATATTCAAGATGCAACGTTGTTAACCCCTTGGATTGGAATCCCACTTCTGATTTTGGATCAGAAATAAAATTTCAATTAAAAAAAATAAGTTTTATTATGTCTAAATAAGAAATACACTTTAAATAAAACAATTTAAGAATTACATACTTCAAGAGAACAAATCCAAACTATAAATAAATGAATTACTTACAAATCGCACCAACAAACAAACCAACAGAGCTTCCGCACACAACCGAGTCGAAAAGAATAGTGGTGTCTGTGTGGCGGTCGCTGGCTTTTTATACTACTTAGTACCATTCATTGTCGGTCGGTTTCTATAGATCTAACAATATAGTTTAGACAGGGTCACTATTACACGGGGGATAAATATGTCCACACTTTTCCAACACAATACAGTTTATTACACATACACAGACAGTACATATACACCATACAGAAGAGTGAAGCGACAGAGATGGTAAGAACAATAGAAGAGAATATATAGTAAAAGAAACAAGTAACGCGAGAGACGTAAGCGCGGGCCAAATCGATCGACACGGTACACGCCCGATTCATGCGCAGGCGTCGAGCCAACTGCCAACCAGTGTTGCCAACTCTGAAACCTAGCGGATGGTAGAATGCATTTAAAAATACGGTAGATTTTCTGAAATTATGTTGTAATTTATATTTGAAATACCTTATTTATTTTGTAGTATGTTAAGAGTCAGAGTTGAAAAAAAAGACATATTTTTAACCAGAATCAGACAGTACAATTCTTTCAATATTTTTATACATATCAATATTATGTTTTTCAATCATAGAGGGAGTGGGATTAAAATCCATACAGTTTTTTCCGTACCACTGTATGGCCTGCTGCGATAAAAGATAACCCTTGATGGATTTTGTAAGAAGTTTATTCCGTTATTTCGTTTTGATGTCGTTAACACTACTGAAAACTCTTTCGCACTCAGCATTTGAATGTGGTAGAGACAAAATGGCCAACATAAACTTTGGCAAAAAAATAGGTATTCTGAAAAAATACCTGAAAAAAAATATTAGGCTGTTACAAAAATAGAATCCCATATGAATTAGCTTACTTTAAGTTTATTTGGAAACTTACCTGGTGCCAAAATACGTCAGGAGGTTGACTTAAATCCAAATCTTTTTGGTAAAAGGGCAACATCCGCCACTCATCATCTAGTTCTTGTTGATATTGGATTGTAGTTGGAGTAATTCTGGGCAGTAATGGAAAAAACGATGAAATTGACTCTCGTGTATGTCTACAATATTTAAAATAATTAAATACAATCTTCAATGGGTGTTACGGTAAATTTTGCTACCGTAATTATAATCCTACGGTAGGTGGTAGATACTTGTTGATTACGGTGTTTTTACCGTAATTACGGTGCAGTTGGCAACACTGCTGCCAACTGCCAAGGGCATACGCTTGACCCGCGGGCGAGTGGCGATCCTCTATACTATACACTGCCGGTGAATGTTAATACTTCGTTACGCTGAGGCGCGAGTAATCAGTTATGTTATTTAATGTTATTGTAAATATTGTAAATGTATATATATATGTTAGTTATTAAGTGTTTTTATTAGTAGGTATGTGTTGGTTAATTTTTATGATGAAATGTTGTGAATACGCTACATCAGTCCCCCCCGAGACCGTTACTACGGGCGATAGAAATCCGGAGGACGAGTAACTCGGCGAAAACGAGTTCTTTTCACTACTTGAGCTGGCGCTTGAGATTGCGCCGGGTTGTCTTCGGAGACTGAAGAAGTTGGAATAGGAAGGCTGGGAGCCGGAAATGAATCTGTCAGAGTGTAGGCGCGTTTTAGCCTATCTATAGATACAGTGACGCTTTTGCCTTTTATTAATAATTTAAAAGTTTTGTCTCCTCGTTCTAGAACTTCGTAAGGGCCGGTATAAGGGGGCTGTAGTGCCCCTCGTACCGCATCGTCCCTTCTAAAAACGTGACTACAAGAGTTAAGGTGTTTAAAAACAAATATTTTGTCCTTGCAATGTCGAGCAGCCGGTGATGGCTGCAACTTAGAGGCAATACTACGCAAACGAGCTGTAAAATCAGACAAATCAGTACTATCGGGAGCGGAAGTGTGGAAAAACTCTCCTGGAAGACGCAGCGGCTCACCGTATATTAATTCGGCAGAAGAGGCTTGCAGATCCTCTTTGAATGAAATCCTTATTCCCAGGAGGACTAAAGGCAGTGTGTCAACCCAATTGGAATCCATGTGACACATAAGCGCTGCCTTTAGTTGACGGTGGAATCGTTCCACTAAACCGTTGCAGACTGGATGATACGCGGTAGTACGACGATGTTTGAATCCCATCACTTTTCCAAGGTATTGGAAAAGAGAGGATTCAAATTGTCTCCCACAATCAGTGACTATATCCGTAGGACATCCAAATCTTGGATATTCACGATATTAGAGCCTTGCCAACGGTGTCCGCTGTCATATCCGTCATTGGTGTGACTTCGGGCCAGCGTGTGAAACGATCCACAATTGTTAGGCAATAGCGATACCCTTGTGATGGGGGGAGTGGACCGATAATGTCTACGTGAATAAATGCGAAACGGCATCGAGGTAAATTGAATGTGCCAATGGGAGATGACGCATGACGGTGTACCTTTGACCGTTGACATGCCAGACATTTTTGTGCCCACTCTCGACAATCTTTACGCACTCCTGGCCAAACGAACCGCTGAGCTATTAATTTAGCGGTAGCGTTGGCGCCTGGATGGCTTTAATTGTGGAGATTGTCGAACAGTTGCTTTCGTAGCGACTTTAGCACGAAAGGTCGTGGTGAATGTGTACTTACGTCACAATAGACCATTTTTGAGCTATTTGGTATGGGCAATTTCTCCAAACGGATGGAAGATTCCCCGTTTCGGAGCTGAGCGAGTTCTTGGTCCGAACCTTGGCATGTGGCCAGCAAGTCGTAATCGATGGGCATCTGCAGTTCATCGATGCGTGACAATGTATCCGCGACAACGTTGTCTTTGCCGGATATGTGCCGAATGTATCGTGAGTCGCCTGATTTGATTTTAACAGATAAAACATTATGAGAATTAATAGCTAATACAGCAGTAGTAGACAGAGTTGTAGTGTTATCGATTATTTTTTTATGCTTACAGTCTACGACTAAATTGTAATGGCATAAAAAATCAATCCCTACAATAGGTTTTGAAACGTCTGCTACATCAAAATACCACGGATATGATCGGCGAAGTCCTAAATCCAGCTTCAGGTGTGCGTAACCGTAAGTATTGATACCGTTGGCTGCAGTCAGATTGTAGTTCGTGGGTGTACGGCGTTCTCGTAGCAGGTATCTGGGAAAAACGCAGAGGTCGCTACTTGTGTCGACCAGAAACTGCGTTTTCGTGTTTCGATCCGTGACAAATAGGCGACCCGGAGTGGTGGGACAATCGTCCGTCGCCATTATCGACTGCCCTGGGCGTTTCCCGCGTTCTCGTAATCGCAAGGCTTTTCACATTTGGTCGCGTTGCTACCAAACCGACTATGGTACCAGAATATAGGGTACCGGCGGTGACTGGACTTTAACCTCGTTCGCTGCCGAGATCCCGATGGTGAACGTTGACGCTGCTGTCTAGCACGATTGTTGAAGTGGCATGACGTGCGAGTATGTTCATCTAGCTTCAACGCGAGCTTTTCGACCATCTTTTTCAGCTCCGCGATCTCACCGGTCGGGTTGTATCCTTGGGGCACCGCAGATGACGTTGATGCGACGTTGTATGGCGATGTCAACTCCTGGATGCGGTCCGCCAGGTCCGAGAGCTGCTCCAGAGAATGTGTGGGCTGTGATGACAGAACTGTCTGGATTTCGTGCGGTAAGCGATTCGTAAAAATTCGAAAGTCGTCGAATCAGCTCGGTTTTTATTTTGTCGTATTTATTTTTGGTCGGCGGATTGATAATTATATCTTTTACGGCCTTCGCATGATGTAAATCTAAGTTGGTTATAACTTGTGTGAATTTCATATGCTCGTCTCTTATACTATAATTATGGAATTGGCCTTCTAACAACGCGAACCATATCTCGGGATCTTCGGGTGAAAATGGTGGGACTTTCAATCCGACATGTTTAGCACCATCCGATACATCGTATCGTGGGGTCGAAACAGGCTTCTTACTGCGCATAGTACTCGGACTTCCGTCATCCGAGTTGTCGGTTTTCACTGTCTCACTACTGTCGCTCATTTTACGTGTTCTCGTGTCAGTTTTCACTGTCTCGTTGCTGTCGCTCATTTTACGTGTTCTCGAGGGGTCACCAATATAGGTATGCTAATGGATATATATATGTCGGAGCATAGTAAAAGATTATCGGCTCTCTGCACAGCCGCAATGCGCTGCGCAATCTGCGCGGACGCAGGCAAGCCGTCGGGCCATAGAATGGGGGGCAAGAACTGCAAGCCCCCCCGTCAAGGTAAGAAAGCAGCCGCTCCGGAGGGGAGCCCCTCTGAGAATGCCGGCCCGCGTGGATCGGGCTGACCGCCGAGGCGTCACGGTTGTTTGCGAAAGCGTTCCCGTGGCGTCTCACGTAGGCGGAGGAGGGTATCGCTGGTTTTAGTGGGTATGCCTTGAACGCCGCTAGCCCAATGGCGGGCGGCATCAAGGAGAGCCCCACATAACCTCCCTCTTGCTAGCGGGGGGTATGCATAAGGTCGCATTTCCAGCGTTAAAAAAAAAAAAAAAAGGTTAGCCTTGGGTTTAAACAGAGAGCCTAGCAGTGGAGGTGAGTGTTATGATCATTAAAAGGATATCCTTTAGACTACACCTTGGTCACAAGTCCAAGGCACTGCTTAGGTTTCTCTCGTAATTGTTAGAGATAATTTGATAATTTATCGGTTCAGTAGAAGTATCTACGTTGCGTTTACTCAATATTCCACTCATTACCATCACTCCCTTTTAGTGTTCCCCAATATTCCCCATCTTCCTCCTTTCATCTCCTTTCACATCGTTTTAAAATCCCCGACATATATATATATATAGTTTAGACAGGGTCACTACTACACGGGGGATAAATAAGTCCACACTTTTCCAACACAATACAGTTTATTACACATACACAGACAGTACATATACACCATACAGAAGAGTGAACCGACAGAGATGGTAAGAACAATAGAAGAGAATATATAGTAAAAGAAACAAGTAACGCGAGAGACGTAAGCGCGGGCCAAATCGATCGACACGGTACACGCCCGATTCATGCGCAGGCGCCGAGGCGCCGATGTTTATTATACTCTAATGTTATTGTAAATATTGTAAATGTATATATATGTTAGTTATTAAGTGTGTTTATTAGTAGGTATGTGTTGGTTAATTTTTATGATGAAATGTTGTGAATACGCTACACGTTATATAAAGAGGATCTTGCCAAAAAGTAATAATTATATTTTTATTGAAAATTTAGTCTTCTACTATCATGTACATGCTTTTGTTCGGCTGTGTCTCATCTGTATCGTAGATATATCACTAATCTGTGCAAGTAACGGTTTTAAAAGATTTCTTTTTGTTTTTTTTAATAACCGTATTAATTGAATTGCTGATTGCGTATGATATTTAAAGCTTTAGTTATTAAATTCATTTTTTGCTTTTGATATTCGTTTTTCCTGCTTGTTTCTTAAGAGCAAAGTCATGGATGTAACAAATTTTAGAACTCATCAATATAGGCGTAATTTTTTTATTAATTAATTTTTAATAGAAAATACCATCGTTTTTTATAGGTAGGTCCGAAATTTACACACAAAGCTAGTTAATATTTATATATGAAAGACGAACGACGAAGTATGAAAGGTAGAAAATGGATAGCATTCTCAATTTTTTGGAATCAAATGCAATTATACTATGTTTAATAATATACAATAATTGTTTTTTTTTAGTCGGTGCCAGCTAGGTGAGCAGACGTCTAGTGAGATAAAATAGTAATAGGTATATCTATTGAACGAAACGAACGAAGTAGTATGTACAATTGTACTATTATACTACTACGTATTATACTATTACTGGCACAGACTACAAAAAAAAAACAATTATTGTATATTAATGTCCTAACAAAGGCAGGTTGATAAATAACAGAATTATATCTTACTTTTTAGAGCATTTTTTAGAGTTTTAAGTCTGTTAAATTTTTTGTTAAAAATGTTTTATTTCTTGCTTTTTAGTGAATACCATACATGTTCTGTAACTCATTTATCGCTCATGCTCTAATTCACTTTCTCACCTATTTACTCATTCACTCACTCACTAAATCTCCAATTCACCCATTGACCATCTACGCACCCATGCACATTTTACCCATTTACAAAGTGATTCTCTCAATTTACCTAATTACAAAGTATCTTCTCACTTAACCATTATCTCAACTACTTAACTGTACCACTCTACTCACCCTTCTATCTCTAATCTACTGCACCCACTCCTCATAAATAAGGTAAGAAACATTTAGATCGCCTGATATATCGAGTATAAACAATCACACTAAATGGGTTCATCAAGTTATTTCGATGTTACAAACAGACACACAGATACACTGTTAATTTAATAAAACAATATTATCTTTATCTCATTTATTTCACAAAGAAAAATCCGTATCAAAATTGGCCCAGTCTTTCGGGAGTTGGAATGTCACAGACAGATACACATATACACTGTTAAACTTGTAAAACAATGGCATCTTAATCCCATCTGCTTCCACACAGAAAAATCCGCAAAATCGGTAAAGTTATTCGCTAGCTACGATATAGACAGACAAACATTACCATTAAAAAGTGACTTACAGCCAAAGTAGAGTTGAAGACTAATTACTAAAAAGAAGACCATTAAACCCAAACACGACTAGTTTACGTTGTCCCAAGCCTGTGTTCCAGTACATACCTTCCGGTTTCATCATCAATTAATCGTAGATGAAGCCGGAAGGTCTAAGAATCTACTGGTAATATCAACGTGATAATTATTAATTAAAATTTTCTCATAGTAATAGTTGCTTAACATTCTTAACTATATTATAGGTATCTGTGGTCTTCCTCATCAGTTCCACTTCACCAAATGATAAATTCTGAACGAAAATGCTTAAAACCCTTCTGAAAATATTGTTATATGTGTGCCTATAACTTTTGAGGAGTTCTCTCAATTTTTCAAGGATCTCATCATCAGAACTGGAACTGGACTTTTTTTCAAAAAAAATGGGACCAATCTGTAAGTATGTCCTACCAAATACAAAAAGAAATTTCCAATTCGGTTCATTAATGATGGAGTTCTGAGGTAACAAACAAAAAAAATAATACAGCCGAATTGATAACCTCTTTTGTTTGAAGTCGGTTGAAAATCTAATGTAAGGATTGAGCGGATCTATGCTTTAGACAACTTTGTATGAAATCATTTTACCTGAACAATTACCTCATTATGACTTTAAGATTTTTTTTCTGTTAGTAATTTTTCCAAGTAAATATGATATAATGTTACCGGTTTTATGATCTCATCTGGCTATCAAGAAATTTCAATCTTCTCATAAAAATGCGATTAATTGTCACCTATGACTCGTTGCGTTAGCCTGCGATGTCATCATATTTACAAAGAATTCATCTTATTTTATTGGAAGAGGAAAACCAGGAGAAATATTAATTCTTAGCAGCCTTTCTATTGTACTGATTTTTGATTTTGAACCAATTAGACATGCGAATAAGAATGGATGATGGATGATTTTCTAAAAATACTTAGGTCTAAAATCGATTCTCGTTTAACTTATTCTTAGATTTATTAATCTATTTATGAAGACGCCTTTTTTAAAAATAGATCTTTCGGGTTTTAAATACTTATTTATAATTTAAAAGGATTTCTCTTAAATTTCGATATTGTTAAACTGTATTGGCTTTAATGTTTTTAAATTTTTGAATATAAATTATTACTTTACCAATAAGAATATTTTAACATATCTTAATCTTATGTATTTCTAATGAATTCACATCTTAATTAACTGCAGGAAACGAGACTTAAAAAACTGCAAGAGATAAGTTTTAGCGTAATTGGTGTGGCAAGTGCATGCTTAACCTAATAAAGAGGTGCGGAAACAACCACATTAAATTATACCATGAAAAGCATATCACGGTAAAGCTTATGGTTTTTTCTCTCCATTATATGATAAATTCTAAGTATTTTATTAAACGGCTTTAGCGTGTTTTGTTCAAAGTAACGCCTTTTTAACCCTAAGGGAGAAGGCTAGCTTTCAAAGCTTTCATTTCGTGGAAAAAAAAATGTATTTTTTTCTACGAATTTGAGTTAAAGAAATGTCATGTCATTATAACAATACAGGATTTAAAAATGGCGAATTTTTCCTGTACTTTACTGCTTTTTTAAACCCCTTTATGAATTTAATTTCCAAAAATTCATTTTTATTGCTGTCCTTATTACCTCCTCCAAAATATTTTGTATTATGACCTAGTTTCGAGTACGTAATGGAATTTTACTTGCATAGAAGTAGGAAAATAATAATTATAATTATATTCTGCTTTGATTTATTTATATACTCTTTATTCTGAATGTAGAATTTGCGTCATATACAAAAATGTATTTTATACCATTTATGTATTCTAGTAAAACGAGTCGCTTTTTTGTGTCCATTTTAGGTGGATGTATGCTAATTACTTGTACGGACATTTGATTTATGTATTTATACAGAGGAATGTATTTATAATGAGATAACGTTCTGTCTGTATGTGACTAGAAATAAAAAGTGAAAGCTTTTTTATCATTTTGTAGGTAATATATTTAAACCACTAATGTCTAAATAAATAAATTTGATTGATCATTTTTTTTGGAAAAACCATAACCCAAAGATCCATATACCCTATATCATCTAGTCTACAAATAGAAAAATCCTAACTAATATTATAAATGCAACAGTAACTCTGTCTGTCTGTTGTGTTTTACGCCAAAACTACTGAACCGATTTAAATGAAATTTGGTATAAATATAGTCTAGACTCTAGAGCATGAGAAAGGAAACGTTTTAATACGAAAAAAGGTTATAAAGGGTCGAGAGGGGGGGATGAAAAGTTGTATGGGAATTTCGTCGTTTTTAGAGCTAGAAGCTTGAAACTTATTTTTGAGGCAGTTGATTCGATATAAATGAATGTAACATTCAAAGTTTGTAAAAGTTTTACCCTCAAGGGTGTAAAATTACAATAGGGAATATGGGATAAAAGTTTCACGCAAAATAGATGCACAGTGACGTCGAGTTGCGGAAACAAGCCCGTTTATACTTATGGGATAAAAGTTTGTATGGAAATATGTAAGGTTTATGTGAATGTTTTATAACAAGAGATACATACCCAAAGACACTATTCAACGCGGACGAAGTCATGGGCACAGCTAGTCATTAATAATTTAAACAAATGCCATCGTTTTATATGAGTTTTAGTTTGTACTTACATTACTGTAATAATATATATATACTTAAATAAAACTGAAGAGATAATAGCAGAGAAAAGAAGTCGATGTATTTTTCTTTCTAAATCTATCTAATCTAAGTTATTCATAACTAAAGTTAGTAATTATACTAGTATAAAAATTAATACTTTACTGTCTATAATCATAACAGTACATTAAAATAACTTCAAAGAGTTTAAGTGAGGTGAAAATACCGTAAGCTATAAACATAATCGCGTGTAGCTGTATCGAAACATTTCTAACTTTATGTTTCAAAGTATATCTAAATAGAATAGTAATTGGAAAATCTGCAAAAGTATCGATGCCATTATATATTTCTGAGAATTGAGCGTTCCCGGTAAGCCTGGTTAGAAACTTCGCAGAGGATAAATTCTTGGAAATATTGTTTTAATAACAACTCTCCTAACGATTCGACGTAAATTGCTTTAACGTGATAACAGGTTTGTAACTTTGGTGCTGTTTATAATAATATTCGTATTTTATTATATAACTGATGTCCGTGAGTTTAACATTTTTAAAATTATAATTCTTTTGTATATGAAAATCCAGCTTACTTAGTCTGCGATTCCTCCAGAGCGAGGATGCGTAGCGAAGGATGTGTTTATTATGAACTCGGATTTCTATGTTAAGAACCAATAGAATCGCATTGTTTATCTACCATCGCTCTCAGTCTGTTTTAATTTAATTTTAGATATAAGAGGATTTATTTAAAATCATTTACGTTATATTCATATTCATTTTACTTGGAATTGTTAATTTAGTTTCAATTATTTTTCGAAGAAAATGTAAATTCATTTTACCATGGTGAGGGTGGATCGGATAGTTCCAATAAATATTAGAGTTTTTTCTCGGAAAATCCAATACTTTCAATACGTATAAAATTAATATTTATGCACTGCAATATACTACAGAAATATTTGTAAAGCTTATAAAAATATTTGGTTGAGACTTTTGGAGCTGCAGTTTTTAAAAATCAAGTCTACCAGTTAGTATTTTTTTTATATTTTATTTTGGCATTCAGTTTTAATCTGAAAATATTATACTATAGGTTTATATTAGCCATTAATATTTACGGCTTATTCACATTCTTTGAAAGAGAAAGGAGGCTACCTGTGACTGAGACGCAACAACGAACTCTCTTAAATCCTCTAATAGATTTTAATGAGTATCTGAACGAGCTTAAATTTTAAACAAACAATTACCCCACGGTTTCATTTCCATAGACATTTTAACATTAAAATCAAAATGCGCTTGTTTGTATGTATACATACATCGAAGGCTCGCGAAATCTCTGGCAAACAAGCAAGTTCGAACTAAAGTTTTGTCTAGGTATGCGAATTGTTTTGATGTCGATTATTTTAGATATCGTCGAGATTGTCGATATCTTTTCTGTGAACAGAAAAGGGAGAGAGGGTTTACTTTATTGAGTCTCGTCCAGTTATCTTATATATATAACGAGAAACTTACTGGGTGACTGACATATCAACGCAGGGCCTGTACTATAAGGGTTAGAAACTTGAAATTTTGCACAGGGGTTTCTCTTATAACGTAGGGGAGTACTAAGAAGAGATTTTTGAAAATTCACCCCCGAGGGGTGCAAAATTGCTATGAAACTTTGCCTTTTTTGAAGTTATTCAAATAAAATTCAGTATGAAGGTTCTTCATTGAAAGTCATGAAACACGTGTAAAATATTTTTTCAAAAATCATCCCTTAAGAGGGTAAAAGGTGGATGCAAAGTTAGTATGACTGCCTCATAAAATCATTAAATATGTCTACAGACGATCTACTGTAGGCTAATGTACCTATATTTTTTATACCCATTTTAAATAAAGGTTGCCTTGACCAGCAATTAATTTATATGCCAAAACAACCTTTGCCGGGTAAGCTAGTATCAATATATTTTTATTATATAATTCACTCTCTAGTGATGACACCTATGACCTCCATTCTTCTGGATGGAGTAATTTCTAAAATTAGCGCCTTTAAAATATTAATATTAATTCCGGGTTTCAATGTATTGTATTGTAATGTATAACGGTAGGATGGCACGTGTTCGCCATAGTGCAAGGTGCGTCGTCGCCGGAAGTTCACCTTAGCCTCGTGATCAGATACGAGTAGCGACAGGAAGTAGTATGTGAGGATGATATATTAGATAACATAACACTTTATTATAAAAGGAACAATGGCACGTCTTATTTAATTTAAAAGACTTTAAATTATGAACGGACGCGGAAAATGTCTTCAGTAAATGCGCTCTAAAATAGTTATTTAAAGCCAGCCTCTTATTTGTCGAAGGATTAGAAGAAACAGGATGTTGTATCATCGATTTATATTTATATTTTTTTTTAGGATTTAAATAAACTAATTTTTACAAAAGCGATAACATTCATGACAGCAACGAATATTGACACACTGCCGCCGTACGCGAATTTGTACTATTTTTGACGATGGATGTTGCGAAAATTTGTTTTCCCTACTAATATTATAAATGTGAATGTAAGTTTGTTTGTTACACTTTCACGCGAAAACTACTTAACCGAAGATAAACAATTCATTTCTATTGTAATGATCTCTGATTTAATGGCTTCAATGCGAGCGAAGCGGCGGGTGAAAGCTAGTTGGGATATAAATTGACTTTTTTGGTGTAATCGTGGTTTAGCATAGAAAAATAGAGAAATCTGAGTAATAGTATATATTATTGGATGCGACTTGTAGCTTTATTGGCGTGGCTCTTAAGCTTAATCGTTAAGCTTTCACAATGAATTTTATAAATATAATTTCCAAGTACCTATCTATAATTAAACAATATTGCGTGAGCGTATGACCTCTGACCTCGTTTAGGCGAAGCGGCCGACCTTCCATTAGGACAAATCCTTTGTTCTGCAATGAATAGCTTGTTCTGCTGAGATTTGTATTGATTATAAGCTCATGATCATGAATTGGCAAATCTACTATTACTGGGAATATGAAAACCGTAAAAATTGTAATTAACACACAGATCTACGCGGTAGAGACTATAAATAACGTTTACGAAATTAAAGTGAGTTTTATTGAAAGCTATTTTGACTAATGTCGGCCATAATTATAACCACAATCTTTTAACATTAAAATGCAATCCAAAACGACAATAATATAAAAAAACTGATTCATTTTTTGTTTATTATGTTTAAAATATTCAATACGAAATGAAATGATGTGTATGTAATGTACTTATAAATATTAGCGAGTGTTACACAATTGTGATGAAGAACTTACAAATACAGGAAGTATTGTTCCTATTTTGCAAATTATCAATTTTAATATTGAAAAAAGTATAGGTTTTGACATAACACAAAATTATATACACTACAATCTTTTCCCTGAGAGTTACCTCAATTAAAGATCAAAAAAATGTATATATACTCATAAAAGTATTGTTATATAATATTACTAGCAGACCCGACAAACGTTGTTTTGCCATATAAATTTGGGGTGAGCCATCCTTATCACTTAGGGGGATGAAAAATAGATAGTAGCCGATTCTCAGACCTACTGAATATGCATATAAAATTTCATAACAATCGGTTAGCCGTCTCGGAGGAGTATGGTAACTAACATTGTGACACGAGAATTTTGTATATTAGATCATGATAACCCGGGGCGTATTTTCAAAATGAAGTAAAAACGAAATTTCCAACGTTGACCTTTGTGCATTAGTTTAAGTCCATTGCAGGGTATATTTCATAGAATCCGGCGATGGAAGGGTCGGGGCCTTCCACGAAAGCTAACACAATAATTGTTTGTTCGAGTGTTGAACGTGTGAGATTGATTTTGGTATTGTTTGGCATCTGTTTGTAGTCTTTTGTGCCTTTTGACATATATAAATTTATAATTTATGAGAGACCGAATATTATTAAGTGCTTATTAAAAAAACTGACTACTACTGAAGAAAAGAGCAATATTTCTTTCAACACATACACTCCTAAAGATAAGCTTGATACAGGTCTCTTTTGGTAATTCTTATGTGGAATACGGATAAAGATCAAAAAGATGTATTTTGTAACGTTTTAATCATAATCATTACGTTCAGTAGGCAAATTGATGATTGCATCAGACTGCAACGAATCAACCGGTTACTCCCCATTCCCCTTTATCCACACACATCCTGCCCATCATTTTAATTAGAACTTCCATTCAAATCTCTACAATATGCTACGTAGTTAGAATGTCAAAAGCGGGTCTGGCTCTATTTGAAATTCAAATGAAAATGGACAGGTTTGAAAGTGTAACGCGGTATTCCGTAATACACGTTGGATAGTCTAATGAATCAGTTAATTGGATATCCCGTGCAGCAATATTTGAAATGTTATCTACTAATTGGATAGTTTGCATATCCAATTACTTCAAACTGTTAATAGATATATTTATTTACAAGTTTCTCGATATATAATGTCACATTACCTATATAAATTTACAACCAAGTTTTGTACTTAAGTATCTGGTATATATCACATTATTAGGTTTAAAGAATTTATTGATTGCTTTAGTTGTCTACTGTATAACATATTCTTTCCGTAATATAGTAAATTAAAAACAAGTAGGGTAAAAACATTAGCTCCTGACCAGTCAAGAATTGATATTTTTTATGGACTTCTTTAGAATACTGAACCCCTGCTAAATATGTGACAAAAACGCAACTTTAGGGATTTACCCTTAAATAGCGTTTTTTCAGTGGATCAATCACAAAAAATGTAACCAAACCTTACTCAATATTTTTATATACATTTTTTAAAAAGTTTTCTCTAATATGTGAACAAAAATAGGTTACTGTTTTGGTTAAATAAATTTTAACCTAACTTATCCCACATTCTTTGTTGTTGTTTTTGATAAATATCATTGGACGATTAATTTATGTTATTTACTCTTTATATATTTATTAACAAATATATATATTTATTTCTAACATGTAGCTATATAATAAAACAAATATTAATACACGATATAATTTATTAAAAACTATTAGTAAAAGTTCATCAGTGACAGTTAAAGCAAGGACCAACGGGTGAACAGCAGCAACCCCGGACACACGGCATGCAGCATCCGCTCATGGGTGGGTCACAGCCTCCAGGACATCTTGCGAAGGTATGCATATTGAAGTCACGGTAACAGCCGTATTGATATGGCATATTTATGTTTAATTATTATTTTTGGATTTTTTAAATTATTCATATGTTTTAAATCTTTTTTCGTTACCAATATGATATTGTCAATTTACTGTCACAGATCAAATAACACCCAAATTTTGTTCATATAGGTATTGTCTATGGAATCATGCCAGTTTTAGTTCCATTATGATTATAAATACGTATATAATATAAATAAGTTTTAATTTCACTTAAACTTTTAATTTAAAATAATTTCGTAATCATCAGTAAAAGATGTTATGCCATAATTTTGTTTTTTTTTTCAATATACTGATACTGGCCGCTTTAATAATTGAACATAGACAATATAGTATATAGAAAATTCCTCATAATTTTGTTTTTTTTTTTAACTTATTTGTGACAGAACAATCAATAGTTTAATAGTTTGTATAAAATTTTCAAGTTTTAATTACAATGCCTGTATATTATGGTGGATTTGTTGGGGGACCTCAAGGAGGTGGCTACTGCCTGTACTCGTATCGGGCATGTAATCCCACTATTGGTGGATGTGGACCCTGCGGACCTCTGCCAGGACCATGTTGCAACCTATCTTGTTAAAGGTAAAGCAGCTTGTCATCCCAAATGAAAATGCTATCTAGATCTATAATCACAGAAATTATTCATAATTTATAATTTCGTGCCAATTTTATTTCTCGAACTATGGATATTTACTATTTGTTATTATTTATTGAGAAGCCCATAAATACACTATAGTTTTTTTAACACAAACTGCAAGAGTTAAAAACGACTCGTATTAATACGAGTATAAGTTGTATTCATTAACAGTTTTTTTAAATATTGCACTACAAGATATACCTCATTATTGATTCTCATATATGAGAATGGTTTTAGAGATTGAAATACTGTGTAACTAAACATACTTTCTCCAAACTCTAAAATATAAATTTAGACCCCAGCAACATTATTTTAGCATGTACTAAAGGCACAACCTACTAAAAAACACTAACTTCGTCTTTCTACTATACTTACTAAAATAATAGTGCCCATGTTATTTATTTTAATAATATTGCAATATTTTGTTCCAGATTGTTGGTTTTTCCGGAAAGAACTTGTTGAATAATATGTTTTGACGTGTTTCGATTTCTGAGTATGTAGTATTGCATAATAAAATTTACGAATAAAAATATTACCTATGACAACGCTTTTTGCATCATTACAAAATTCACAAATTATACACAAAAAGAATTACAACCGAATAGAATTTTCATTAAAAGTTAAGAAGCATAGATTTTTCGGCAGTGAAAAAACTTTTGTGTTACCTTGAATTAAAAGTATTCCATTTCATACCTTAAACGAATTTTTCTGTGTTATTCATTCACGCTCATTTTTCTCACAAGTTTAATATACTCGGACGTATTTCGCAGAATAAAAAGCCTTGGGAATGTAACAATTTGACAGCAAATTATTTATCATATATTTTTTCTAGAAATGTACATAAATAATGACATAAAATGACATTTTCTGCAGAATATTTTCCTGGATAAATACTCGGTAATCTTTTAATGACATTTATTAGTGAATTGCAAGTAAATATACCGTTAGTGTGTAAATAATTGAAATTAAAAATGATAGCATGTGAAAGTACGTCTTATGTAGTTGTGTTTGGAGTTAAATTAGTGTGTATATTTGTGTATATTGTTCCGCTACATATGTGCAGTGGAAAGGCGGGCAAATTGCAGTGTTTCCGGCGCTCTTCCACGGAACAGCGCTACGCATTCACCGTACTAAATCATGGGAGTTAAACATTTTATTTACCTTATAAATAAATTCTTTTTTTATATAAAAATTATTTTATTTAATCAGATTAACATTCCAATTTAAGTTTAAAATCCATGGGATTCTTAAGATGATGATATATGTCGGAACAGAGAGCCGAGTTGGTTGAATTAAGTAACCAAATCTAATGATTTAGTAGTTATGGGACAGGAACACAAGTAGTGCCTTGGACTTGTGATCAAAATATAAACTTAAATACGTCTTTTAAGCAATTACAACACTCACCTCCACTGCCCAGTCTCAACATAAACCTAACCTAAGGTTGTGTTAACACACCTAAAATACAATATAAGGACTTACACAATATACTTGATACTTAGTCGGAGAGGTCCAAAATCATCAATCAATCCAAGTGTTGTTATGACGTAAGGGAGGAGATTATACCAACCATCATATACTACCCACTCAGTCATATATTATAAAAATCAAAGAATTTGGTTTATGAGATGCCAAAAATAACTATAAAAAAAACATAGAATTTTTTTTTAAATTGGATTTATATTGGATCGGAATACCCCGAAAAATTTAGTAAACAATTGTTTATCTAGTCATTAAAATATAGATGGGTACCAGATTAATCAACTATGAAAATCAATATTTGATTGTTATAGATTCATAGAGATTCAATCAATATTTGATTGTCATAGATGATTAATCTGGTTGAGCAAAGGCGGCCCTTGTAATGAAAGGCCCTATTATTTTATTTATCCCAAAAAATCCTGAAACATACTCTAAAAACTGAATAGAACATTCCTTAAACTTTCGAACGAGTATCTGAAACTGAAACACTGAAAATATTTACATAATAACATGACGAGAGATGACGTAACGCTAGGTCATACAAGTTAGCAAGGTACACTGATTTTATTTATTAATTTCTCATAAGCAATACAGTTAAAATAGTCCTAACCGAGTACGAATGTACTGGTAGACAGTTCTTTCCCAGAAGCCCAGTGCAACTGATGCAGTGTGTCTGATTTAACATAAAATTAATTAATCATCATCTTCGCGGAATATTGTTGTTATATTCAATTCTCAAAAGTTATGTTTCTATGAATGGTTATCGTTATTTCGTTTGAAGCTTAATCAAAGTTATATCAAACTAATTTCTTTGGAATTAAAAAAGTCCCCTCGAGTTTTTTTAAGAAATTATGGTTTCTAACGATTAATCTGTCATGATAAAACTAACTAAAATAAAATGTAAGTAGTAAACTATAATTAAATAGAGTTTAATGAAAAGTCAGGAATCGTTTTAAAAAAATTTAATGACCAACGCTTTAAAATATATTATTTGTCGAAATGAAAAGTTTTTTACAATTATATTTGGACACATTTAATTTAACTCAAATACAACAAAATAATACTTATTACCTTAACATGAATCTATTATATAAAAAAAAAACTTGTGCAGAAATTTTGTGTTAAATTTATATAACCGTTATTATATAGTGTTGAGGTTTTTAAATAAAATGCTGAACTTAGTTTATTTATATAACTTCATATTGTGTTCTTAAGGTTACCCGTAAATGAAGTAGTTCACAAAATTAATGAGTTCAGTGAATAACAATGCAACGTCGCGCCGTCGTTTCACCGGAAAGGTGCGCTACCACTGGAACACTGACATCCGTCGGAGCTTCCCACGACGAATTATAGGAAGTGTTCTAAATACCTATTTGAGTGTCGCCACTCGCCACGCTTCTACGAAATTTTAAATTGGTCCCCTCTACAACGGTTGCAGTACGCCATTCAAACATTCAATGCAATATTAATTGTGAAATACCGACAAGTTGACAACTTCTCATTTTGCAATATTCATCATTAGGGATAACTCTATCTATTTCGAAAAAAATGATTTAAACGGACATCCCAGCCACCAGGATCGACTTAGTAATCGAGAATTCTATTTGCAACAATAAATATTTTTTTTTTTTTGAGATCTATAGTTTGGGCCATTTTTCTTACAAGGGGGTGTGAGGGAGTCTCGAAACTTCTTACGTAAGATCACAAAAATGCGAAAAGTTAGAAATATTCTTTGAAAAAGTGCGAGGGCCGAGGTTTGCTTGCCCCTGGAATGAAAATATTATGTAGGTAAAGATGAATGATTAAAACCAAAGTTTATTACCACCAAAAAATAAAAATTAATAGTACCTTTGTAAGTACAAATAAACATTTCTAAATATTGTTACTTTGAAAAATAAACATTACAAAAAACGTGTAACAATTTTTTTCCTTTAGATTCTTATGTAACAAATATTTTACAAGGAGGAGGTATTTTGGCCTATTCTTATTTTTTCTTATAATGTGATGTGTAATAGTGCGGGAAGGGGTCATAAACTAGCGTAAATAGACTTACGTAATAAATGAATGGCCCCTTGTTGTCAGATAAACTATAAAAACCATTTGAAACCCTTTTTCCAAGATGGCTGCCGATTGCAACCCAAACTTGGATTTAATTTTATACTAACCCCTAGAAATCTAAAAAATAAAATTGCGTCCAAAACAAACGCACGCTAAATGTAAGTTCTTAATTAACTATTTACTTACGGTTATGTAATAATTTTAGAAATGCTGCAGCAACTTTAGTACCTACTAATGATAGCAAATCTTGATGGTTGGTATTGTATGGTTACACTATTTACAAAAGTATCGGAGTATCGGTATAAAATTTCAACTCAGACTTGCAATTTTTTAAGAAAAATTAATATAAAAACATTGCAGCTTAACAAAATCTTGTAAAAAGACACTCCGTAAACTTGAACCTTTCATAGATTGATCTTAAAACGCCATCCTTATCATCTATTGGACTTGGAACTTTTTAGTTGTTTGTAGTAGGTATGTTTTGGATATCTAGACAGTGAAAGCAGTAATGAAACAATATGAGTTTTAATTAACACCCTTATTGTAGTTTCGCTTGCAACGATTTAACAATGTAATTAAATCTAAAAAAAAACTTAGTATTAGGTGTATGTAGGATTGTGGGATAGGAGATATATAATAAAACTCTTTAGTTACCTATTAAACCCTTCTTCTTTAAAGCATAAAACAGGCGAGTTTTACCCCGAAAAGATGCATAATTTCTGCAGGATATAATATTTAGCAATTTTATCTATAATGTACAAAATTTTCTTTTCATATTTTTAGTTAATAAAAATTCCACGTCGAACAAAAAATTGCGCCCGTGCGAAACTCTGGTCGCTAGAAACTAAATAAAACTATGTCGGAGTTACATCCGTTTGCTATTCTATACCAAATTACATGTCATCATGCTTCTACGAACCTGCGATTTCTCAGTAGGGTGAGCACTGCGCAGTCGAATTGAACTAATAGCCCGAGAGACCTAGCCAGCTAGAGTGTAGACCTATACACTAAAGTACAAAGAATCATTCCATAATATGTACCAAAAAATATACTTTTTGAAGCTTAAATAATAGGTTTAAACATTACTAGCAGTATGGATCACACACTACTAGTATTCCCTTTACCCCTCCTAGTAAGCTAATAAATAGCTTGTGTCAGGAGTGGGCCACGCCAGTAGTCCAATGTCCGGGATTTGAACCCACGACTTGTTGATCGTGAATCCAACCCCCGAGCCACTGAGCTACTGACGCTTCAATAAATATAATAAATGGATTAATACGATGATTTATATTGCTGTACGATAAAAAGTAGGAAAATTATGTTATTTTAAAATTAATGATAAAAAATGCAGCGTGGTCGGTGGCTGATATTATTTCACTTAATGTTGTAATTATATTATTTTTTTACAAAAATCATTTAGGCTTAGATTATTTATATGTAAGCATTTAGGAATATAAAACTTGTCAAATGACGCAAAAGACATTTGAGTTTGAGAACTATTTTATATGGCAATGGAAAAAAGTCGAAAGTCCTTTATTTTTATTTTAGAATATTTTATGTTTGCTACCTGATAAAATATATTAGGCATATTTCCAGGATCCCTATAGTATAATCTAAGTATGAATGGAAAAAATTAATCGCTCTCAAAATTTTCAGTACAAATCAATGTATGAAACTTGCCATGGTTCTTTGACAAATGTCTTATATAAGGTTTAAAATTGCTTTAGGTTATGAAAGAGAAATGTAGCACACTAAATCCTATATGAAAGATGAATGAATGATCCTGCATGAAAGATGAATCCTAACGTATTAAAAATGAAAAAACTACATACAAACTTACATCTATTTAGTAGGCTTTGTCCTAAAATACTAAAAATTTCTACTCTCTATAGAAGAAGATAAAAAAACATCTATCTTAAAAAAAGCATTTTTACTTCCTACCCGTTGATCAGTCGGGTACGACTCGTTGAATCTTAAATATCTCAACAATAAACTCGTTAGCGTTTCAAAATAACTTGTGACCACAATTATACATGGTTAAATAATACAATTTATTATTAGCTCAAGATTGTATTGCGTGTGTATCAGACATTTCTTCCATCCTGACCTCGTGACCAGCTTCCGGCGACCTTCAGCTTCGCAAGACATGACGTGCACACGCGTCACGATCTTCTGAAATAGCCAACTTTGCGACAAATAAACAAATTAAAATATCACCGGTCTGCTTGATTTAGATACACAATCATTGGAACAATCTACATAAAAAATATGTATCGTTAAAATCATCAGACTATTTTATGTCAGAATTCTTGGACTGATTTCAATAAGTCTGATAGATTTCTAAGAACACATATTTACACTTGTTAATGAAATGGTTTTAGAATACCACTTAGGAGATGTAATAAATAACATCTACGATATTGTAAATGCTAATGAGATAATGTATAATGTATGGCTTGGGGAGCCAAGGTTAGAAAAAATAAAGATACGCGCAGTCGGCTTTCATAATTTTTTAAATTACTCAAATTTCACTAAGGTTATTTTTATAAGAACTTTAAATCATTATAAGTCAACTTTAAAAAAATAAGAACATTCCAAAAGCATCTTCGAAACCAGGATTGATGAAGGTTGAGGAAGACGGGGAAGGGGGAATATGCATATCACATTAAAGTTAAATATTCTTTGAAAAATTTAATTGCTATAGAATAATGCCAATATCTAAAGTATTTATTGATTTTAATAAAATGAGAAAAAAAATAATATGTGACGTCACATAATGCAATATGATGAAAACGTGTAGGTACATAATATTATGTAGTTTTCGCCGGTTTTTGTATTGATCTGTTAGTACATTTTATCTTATTTCGAGTAGACAATGTATAATTTTCATTCCAAAAGAATTGTTTTAGTCTATCAAGTGATATCGCGCAGTAAGTATTAAAGTAGTGAGACTAATAGTGTAGTGTTGTTTTTTGGCGTGATGGCTAGGCCTTTATTAATAATAATTTGCAAACAACACGTGAGTAATGTTCTTAATTATTTTAATATTCGGCAGCGAGGTCGTGCGGTGGAGGTGAAAGTTTTTGCATAGTGTAAGACGTCTTTAAACCTGCTTCTTGGTCTGAAGCTCCAGGCACAGCTCGACTTACATCTAGATTACATTTTAATATTGTTGTTTGAGTGTTACTGCGCAGTATAGCTCCCACACTTCTAATAGTTCTATGACGCATTAGTCCTAAAATTCAATAAATTGTATACTGTCAATTATTATATAAATCGTGACGTCACGCCAAGTGCGTGCTGTACTACTCTTCTCTACGTTCCTAGAATCATTTTTAATAAAACTATTTTTAAGCTTTGTTAAATAATATCTACGCACTAGGCCCTAATGGTAGATCCAATTAGAATACTTTTAAACTGACGTCATGAAATGTTTTCCAACTGTTTCACATTAATTAATTAGCCGTTATTGTTTCAGCGAAAACTTTTAGTTATTTTCAGCGTTATCGTTTTGCTATACTAATTGGAGTTTTACACAGCTCGTAAAATAAATGGTGAGGCTAAAAAAATTAGATATATTATTATAAAAACAAACAAAGAATGCTAGTTTGAAAACATAACAATGCCATCTGTTAGAAACTTGCGGAACTAGAGATAATAATAATCCCTGTGATTCCATCAGAGATGTTTGAGGATGTGTAGCAAGGGATAAGTTTCTTAAGAACCAATAGAATTGTCTCGTTTACCTAGCGGCACTCTATTAGTTTATACAAACGCATCTCTCACTACGCATCCTCGCACATCTCTGGTGGGAACACCACACCGCATTATCCACTAATAAAATATATTGCAATAAAATAAAGGTTGTTTGTATAATTGAGATAAAATCTATCCTATCTCTCAAGATAAACCGAAAAATTTACTTAAATAGTTTCGGAGAGAAGTAGTACTGAGAGTAGTGTAGAATTATTTTTTTTTAACAAAATTGTTACCTAATAATGTTTCTGTTATTAGATAGAGATGTAAATTAGAAAGTCATCCCTTAAACGTGGCCCTGAGTCACAAATCCCAAGCATTATTTAGGCTTACAATGTTCACATATAGGTCAGTTATTCTGTATTCTTTATTAATACGGATACCAATTTAAGTGATGTAAGAATAATAGAATATGTATAATGAGTGTCTAATAATACAAGTCACGATGTTGACACCAGAACAAATTAGCTCTCCTTATTCGTTCCTAGTTTATTATCTTCAATACTTAATGCAAAAGCCTATAAACATTTGCATTTTACTAAGTAGAATTTGTGTTTTTTTCACGTCTTCATTATCTTTATTTGATGTAATAAATTCTACTACGGAATAAAGTTAGATGTAGAATAATTAGAGTCAACAGGAAATATCTCACTAATATTATAATCGCGAAAGTTTATAAGAATGTACGATTGTCTGGATGTATCTTTGTTACTCTTTCACGCAAAAACTACTGAATGGATTTCGATGAAACTTTACAATAATATAGCTTACACATCAGAATAACGCATAAACTATAATTTATAATGATATAGTGTTAATTATTCAAAATATAGCTGGCGAAACCGCGGTGCGCAGCTAGTTTTAAATATTTTCTAGTTACATAGATATTTTTTTTTATATTTTTAGATTTATTAAATAAGTAGTTATTGTTGCAGGAGTTAGTTTTTTGAATTTTTATTTTATATTACTATTTTTTTTTAAATTGAGGATTTATGCGATCTAGCTTTCCTATATAACCAAAATATATTCTAAACATAAAGTTGTATACAAAACTCTAAAGTACAATATAGGTTTCATTTTTGAATTAACTAAACTTAAATATGTACGTTTCAGTTAAATCTAAATGGATATTCTATTACTAACTATAATTCGTATATTTAATTATTATGTACCAGTGAATCAACATACTTACGCAAAACAAACCCACTTACACGTAGCTACTGCGTTGTTTAAATTTTAAAGCCTACAAACATTTTGGTTTAAGATGTTTTATAGTAAATGATTTAAAATGAACACCAATATAAATTCTTCCAAAACCCGTTATAAAAATAATAATAAGATAGATTTTTTATATAATTCCACAGTCGGCAAAGCTCACAGATTTTCAACAAGTATCACCATATTTCCAAGAACCGAATTTGTCCAGAATTATTCCTTTCCACTGGGGAAAATCCGCTCAGTAAATTTTAGTTTATAATTAGAGAAACGCTGCGACTTACGAGTTTAATTTCGACTCGCATTGTGACTAGGTTTACCAAAATTTTTTCTGCATAAATATGTTTTGATCATTTTAAATTGCTATGTCAGGTGAGCTCGTTAAATGTATTGTATAATTATTCCAGAATTGATAATGATTAACAGCACTTTAATTTAAAGGTACTTTCAGGGCCATGAGTAATCTCTATGAAAAAACGCTACGTCATTTAACAGCTGAGTTATTGGTTTTTTGTGTAATTGTGACATAGTTTGTTTGTTTGATTAATAGGAAAGTCGTAAGAGTATAAGAGATGATATTTTATACGATAATCCCATTTGTTGAAATTGCCAGTTTTGTTATAGTGTGCCTGTGTGACCATTGGAAATATGTCAAATATATTTTTATCATTTTCAAATTTTTTTAACACGTAGGTACGTACGTATATCAAAAAAACAGGGATCTTATATCCCAGAATCGATTAGAAGGTTTCGCGGTCAAAGTCAAAGTCGTCGAGCACATACTAGTTTATAATATTAGTCGACATGTTAGGACGCGTATAGAAATTCCCCTTACCTTAATTATAATTCATACGGTTAGCAGTTTGGTAGTGAATCAGTGTAGGAATAGTTACGCAAAACGAAATACGCGCAATAGCGTGGTGCGTCGGTGTCGCGCGACGCGGCGCCAGCGCACGCTCGTGATCAAAATAAACGATAATTATTTCTTAGAACGCTTTGTTTATACCACACACGTATTTGTAAATAGATTATGGTTCAATATGGAAATGACTTTGTTTTTCTACTCTTATAAAGAAAGAGAATATTCAGTTAAAAGAGTTTTAATAAGAAAAAATCTTTTATAGTAAACCCATCTTACACGAATTTTCGCTTTTCACAAAATTAACATATGGGGTAGGGTTGTATGATAAACTTTAACATTTTTCTAATTCTAATCTAATCCATACCTTCATTGCTTTTCAGTAAAAACGCTATTTAAACTATTTATGTTATATTTTAAATCTAAAACATAAGATATTTAATTCATTATATCTTGAAAAATGATTAAATGAAAATAAGATACAAATAACGAATAATACATTGAAGTTTCATAATGATTTAAACTTATTCTTTGTATATAAAAATGAATTGCTGTTCGTTAGTCTCACTATAACTTGAGAACGAAGAAACTATTTTTGTTAATATTAGTTAAGAATTATTTGTGGGAGGTTTAAATGTCAAAAATGCTAAAACGATTTCGATAAAACTTCTACCTGGCTCAGCTAGTGTTTATATATGTTGGAGCCAAGAAAAGCAACGAAATATTTATTTATATTTTGATTTTCCATGCAAGATTTCAATAAAATGTAGCGTAAGCGAATAAAACACCAATATCGGTAATAAATTTCACTAAATATGGAAACAGGAAACGCATCACATTTAAACGTATAGCAATTTATATATACGGGAAGTGACCGATGTAATTCCGGGCATGTCAATTTCTTTAAAGGTCACTGTATTAATTTGTATATTCATTCAGTATTTACGAGAACTTACGGATTTATGGCCTTTATTTAAGGTGGGAAATGCTATTTACGCACACTCCTTGAAGGGGTTATGTACTACGGGGGAACTCTCAGCGATAAACGCTTCCTAATTAAAACCCACCACCTACTGTGCCGTATGTGAGCCGCCGCAGGAACGCGTTAGGCTCGCCATGGGCTCGCTTTACCGACCATCTAACATAGGGTGGATACCAGGACAAGTAAACTCAAACCTCCAGTCCCCGGAGGAGTCAGAAACGGCCCATATCGCTCGAGATCGGGACTCTTACAAGTCATCACTGCAAACAGTGGCATACCCGGTGCGACCCGAGCCTCCAGCCAAGGATCTCTCTGGACTTAACCGCAGTCTGCGACGCCCAGGGTACGAATACGAAAGTTGGAGTTTAAGGCCCGCGCCCGTGAATCCGGCGCGCACCCAACTTTGGCGCATCCCTCTACGCAGGCCTGTTCTACAGCTCCCTCCATCCCGGAGTATGCGATGGACTGCACAACAACAAAAGAAGTAATAAATATTAAAACTATAATATTTTTAGGCAATTTACTTCCTAATTGTACAGTTCATTGAAAAGCGAGCTAATTTTAACAAACAAGTCTTAATTGCTAAACTAGGCAAGCTTCGGTTAATACAGTATAATATTTATAAGAAAAAGCGATTAGAATTATTATTCACCAAAACCAAGACCAAGTATGTAAGACCAAGACAAAAACTAAGAACGACTATGCAAGACCATAAATAAATAAAAGAAAATAAACATTATAAAAGAAGAACCCACAAAATGTTCTTTATTGTGATAGCTTTCTTGAAAAATTCATAAAGTGGAGGAGCAGCAAGATAGTATACAAAAAAGACCTGCTCTACCTCCCTTGCTCTGCTTAACACTAACACAACAATAAAATGTTAAAAAAGTCGCGTATTTTTATATATATACAAGAAGCATAATTTATCAAACCCAAACAAAAATTACATTAAATGAATAGGTAAAACAACGTCATGTTTTCCAAAAATATCCCATTATTTTGTGGTTACATAGTACTTAACAATAATGTGTAATTATCTACTTAAAATAATGCGGTTTCAATTTACCGCTTCCAGTGAAATGAAACTAGCAAATTATTCGTTAATCATCGGTTTTTTGCTGTAGGCATACTCGTAGTTCAGCGAATTTCACAGAACTAAATAATTAGTTTCAGGGTAATTGAAATTATATTTTTTTCCATTTAAAAATATTTTTGAAGCTTGTTGAAATATTTTTTGATTGACATACTAATTAATGGTTTATTAGTATGAAGATTTATTTAATTAAATTATCGCTGAAAGAAATTTTATTTCATATAATAATAATTGGTCAAATGTGAACGTTTGCTCACAGATATTTTATAACCTGAATTAACACATACTATAGGATACTTTATATATTTATTTACTATTGTCGTTGGTAGATGGCGTTGCATGTAATTACTACATTTTAGTCTAAAAATTGTAATTAATAGTTCGGGATTTCTTTATTAAATTAAATCATTTGTGTGCCTGAGAATCATAATGTACTAACAGATGTGAGCGACTCAGGGTCGACCGCCATTTTGCCAATATACGAAGTAAAGGGATCCAAAAATTAAGTTCTTGGCGTATCATTTAGATTGTTTTTAAGTATTAGTGTTTAATAATATCTATACTAATATATAAAGCTGAAGAGTTTGTTTGCTTGAACGCACTAATCTCAGGAATTACTGGTCCGATTTGAAAAATTCTTTCAGTGTTAGATAGCCCATTTATCGAGGATGGCTATAGGCTATTATCACGCTAAACATCATAAGAATAAGTCCATTTTAGTGTTGTTTAAAAATGCTATAATTAATGTTCAGCGAATGTAGATAGCAACTTTCCTTACAGATCCTTAGTTGGATTACAATTACTTTCCAAACAATGTATAATATTTATGATATGCTATCGTTGAGGTATTGAGACTTCTAATATAAAGGCAAATGGGCGTTTTTATTAACATACAACATTAACGTCTTCATCGTATCCTATTATAAAAACATGTGCCATAGCTAATGCTGAATAGAATTATGTTCTTTGTATTTAGATTTGATAGTTTTAAGGAAAAATTAAACAATACCTGTTATTTGGATAATCCAGCTTATTGTTAGATAAATACTGTTAACACTTAGTTAAATATTAATAGAATAATGGATTTAGTCTAGTTAGAATTGATATTTTCAGCTTTCACCTACCTAAAACACTATCTATATTAACCTCTATATACTTATCTGAGTCTGTATGTCCTTCCATTTATGTTCATTATTCATAAAATTTGAAGTATCATTATGAGTTTTATATGATTCTTATGGTAGTGTGATTAGTTAAGTCGTTAGTCGATGCAATTTATCACGCAATATACTTACACCCCCAGAAACTCCAATTTTTCTGGGATAAAAAGTAGTAGTCTATGTGTTAATCCAGGTTATAAAGTATCTATGTAGCAAATTTCATTAAAATCCGTTCAGGCGTTTTTGCGTGATTGAGTAAGAAACATACAAACATCTAAATATCCAAGAATCCAAACATACAAACAAATAAGACTAGTAAGTAATATTACAGGTAATATATTAACTGTTGGTAACATTTTTTTTTTTTTTTAAAGATTATGGAAGCAGTATGGATCACATACTACTAGTATTCCCTTTACTCCTCCTAGTAAGCTTGCATGCTTGTGTCAGGAGTGGGCCACGCCAGTAGTACAATGTCCGGAATTTGAACCCACGACTTGTCGATCATGAAACCAACGCCCGAACTACTGAGCTACTGACCCTTCATTAATTACTTAGTAATTTCAAGTTTATATATTAATCATAGATATTGTGTTTGATGTAGAGAAATGACACAGCTGTTTATAAGCTGTATCCACTCCACCGCTACTAAGAAGGCAGTAATTCTCGCAAGTCGCAGTATTGTACAATATTCCGCGAATGTATCGGCTTTCTATAAACGGATTACTATGAATTCGTATCTTAGTTAACTATTCGAGTTTTCGAATAACTTTCTTGGTTGGACACTTTCTAGAAATAGCTACATTACGTGCGTAACAAATATTTAGGTACATTCATAAAAATATGTAACAAATATCTAAGTATATTAAATCCAAACTATTATGATATAGATTATATTACAGATTGCAAGTAATTATTTATTTATTTAAATATTTTACATTAGCTGACTAGGCAAACTTCGTACCGCCTCAGAATCGATAAATACAAAAGCTGAATGATATTTGCAGATCTAACCTAACCATCGAAACCATTTCTCTTGGTGGTAGGGGATCTGTTCCCCGACTGGCTTGCGACCACCAGAAATCGAATCCGACCGCCAACTGTCTCTGACGCGTTCCGGCTGAGCCGCATGTAGGCCAGAGCTACCTCTCCCTCTCCCATCCCATTACTGCTGCGGTTCCAGTGAACACCGGGTTCTTGCTCGGGGTCCATTGAAACCGCAGCAGTCTTCTCTTGCACCCTCTCCTCACTCTATCTTCAAGGCGGCAACGCATCGACAAAACAAGAGCTTGTTTTGTCGATGTCTATGGGCGACGGTGGCCACTTTCCATCAGGTGGACTCTGCTCGTTGGTCTCTTATCTATCATAAAAAAAAACCAACCAAACTAACCAAACCAACCGAACCAACTAAATAACCGAACCAATCGAACCAACCAAACCTTTTAAATTTAATTGATTTCTAAATGACGGGACGAACATCACATGTTTCACAGATAGGAATAGTTTCTAAGAGAAAAGCGTAATTGTTGTTTTTACTATATTAAACGCATTTTTTTCATATTTACTCACCTTTTAAACCTTCTCTAGATTACCTGTTCTTGAGGTGATTAAATTATAGGTAAAAATTTTAATAAAATCGTTTTAGCATTTTTCTTCCCTGGAATTCGAAACCAAAATTAGCCAAATCTGTCCAGCCGTTCTCGAGTTTTAGCGAGACTTTATAAAATAAAAAAATCTAAGGCGAACGTTCCAACCTTTTATTCCGATAGTTATTTTTTTTACTACCTGAAGTGATTATACGACTACACTAGTCACACAATCACATTTAGGAAAATTTCCAATAATTAATTTTCCAATAATTTTAAGGTTTTTTTCAAGGTCGCGCGTGATGCGATGTGTCCAGTATCATTCTATCAAATATTTGGCAGCGAAATAATAGTGAGTGTCTGAAATTGACATCGTAAAGAACTTATCCGAGTACGAAATCAAGTTTCATACAATATTAATTTGTGTTGTACTTTCATACAATATTTGTCATTCCTACATCTGAAGTGGGGTACTGCGTAAAACGAATAATATATAATAAAGCCATTTTAAAAAAGTACTTATATGGCATTGTGCCATAAAACGAACATTAAATTGTCCTCAAGTATTTTACTATCTCATTTCCTGGCCTTATTCAAAGGACGACGAGTGTACATTACATGCAAACTAGTTTCTACAAAGACAAAGAGGAAGTCCGTGACAATTTTATATAGAAAACTATTTGTGATAATGCAGTTTTACACGAACAGCTCAATACTGTATGTATATACTAATTACACGCTATTTCTGTCTCATTCTAACACTTGCACTATTATTAAGTTTAATGACTAGGACAATTATACAGTTTCGTTTGCTTCTGTGAGTTTTTTAGATTTTTGGGTTATATAATTACTATAGTTATTTCTCGATTTTTTTTTATGTAACTAGGTCGGCAAACAAGCGTACGGCTCACCTGATGGTAAGCTATTACCGTAGCTTATAGACGTCTGCAACACCAGAAGCATCGCAAGCGCGTCGCCGACCCTATCCTCAATTCCCCCCAGGAGCTCTGGTCACCTTACTCACCAACAGGAACACAACACTGCTTTAGAGTAGTGTTATTTAGCTGTGACCTTCTGTAAGGTCGAGGTACTACCCCAGTAGGGCTGCTCCATATTTGAGCAGGAAATTTCCTGCTGTGCCCTACCTCAGTTAAACACAGAATTTAGGATTTAGTGCGACATTATAGTGATGCTTTCATTGAGATGGTCGCTTAAACTAGCTAGTCCGGTATTAGGAGCCTGAGCTTGCTTAAGGTTAATAGGAGAAACCATTTGATATCATACCTAATGAATGGTAAGATTATGTAAGCATTATGATTAGCAACACGACACTACAAGCGTAATGGCCACCAGGCGAGCTCCGTTTGACAACAGGCTCAAGTCTATCAAGGAACAGAGATTATATATTGTCTTGTTATAAATTGTTACGTTGGTATAATTGAAATAAAATAAAAGTTATAAACGATTTTGTCCCGTGAGGGGACGGGTTAAAATACTATTCCCCTCTGCCACTGGGAGAGCATCTCATAAGAGCCGAGTAACCCAGCACCACCGTGGTGGTAGGGGATCTATTCCCCGCCAAGTGTCATAGACGCGTTCCGGTCGAGCCGTATGTGGACCAGACTTAGCCCCCTAAATCCACAGCATTTTTTTTCTTCACTCCCCCTCCCTACTGTATCTTCGAGGATGCAACGCATCGACAAAGCAAGAGGGTATCTCTTGTTTTGCCGATGTCTATGGGCGATGGTGGCCACTTACCATCAGGTGGACCATCTGCTCTTTGTACCATAAAAAAACGATGTTGCTAAACCTAGTTGATTCGATCCAGCTTAGCATGGGTACAATATACCACGTATACTTTAATTTGTCAAAAGACATTTGATTTGTAATATATTGTTGCTAAATTTATTATTATTATTATCCTACAGGAATTTTGAAATTTTCCGAGATATGTTTTAGGCAGGCCTAAAAGTAATTGTGTGCCAAATTTATTGGAAATCCGTTCAGTTCTTTTTGCTTATTTGAATAAAAATCTTAAATAAACTAAATATTAAAACTAAAATTTATAATATACTGCAGTTGGTATATAATATACTGCTTCGTGCAGTTGCTGTTATGAGATTCTCTGACATTAATATTATATCGATGCCGATAGAAAACCCAATATAAAATGGCAAATACAATTTCAAGTATACTGTACAGAGGAAAGCTGTATTTTATTGCTCTTCCCAGAAAATGCTTTTTATTAATGTTAAAAACGAGTATTGAGAAGCATCAATCTTTTGAAACCAAATAATCGATTGTGATTCATGTGACGATTAAGAACTATAACCAAATTTATAATCATCGAGAATATAATCAGGAGCTTACTTCATTTCTGAAAGAAGTAATTCGGTTCGTATTAATCATAATGTTAGAATCTGCATAATATCTATATATATCGCAATGGATAAATTTTAATTTTTATAGTCGAAATGTAAAAAACTAAGGAGACTATAGTCTTATTTATTTATTTAATGGTTAAATGCTTATAGAAGCCGCCACACAGCCGCCAGACATTGGCTTTTAAATTCTCTTAGGGGCCATTCATTTATTACGTAAGACTATTTTCGCTATTTCTTACTCCCTCCTCCCCTATATATAATAAGAAAAAATAAGAATAGGCTGAGTCCTTCGCAAAACATAAAAGAAGTAAATAAAAAACGAAACGTAGTCAATAAAATTATTTCATTTATGCTTATCAGTTTGTTTTTTTATAGTATCAGTCGGAAACGGTGTGCGCGTCCAGCTGTCACTTAATTGGGTTCTTACAACAATAAGGAAAACACAAGGAATTTCCTGAACCGATCGAATTAATGTCTTTAAAACGTTTTTATGATGTAATAGGGTAACTCTAACCATGACATTGACTCACGTTTAGGATAAACCGTGACACAACAGGACAATGTGTTACGTAATTTTTTTTATCTAAATTACGAGTATAATAATTGCTTTGAGATTGATTCGGTCGATCGTTTTCCGCATAAATTAATTCAGGATAATTATTCGCTTATATTTTACGCTAGCCGACCTGCGCAATATCATCCGCATGATGCTTCAGTCCTATGGGTCACACCTTTATTGTAGTGTAGTGATGTTAAATAACTTATAGCTCTATCGAGGCTGTTTAACATTATAAGATCCAGTATATCCTCCTTTCCTTTTCCTAGCTTTATAGTATTAGTACAGATTAATTCTACAAGAATAAATATGCTCAAATTGGTTATTATGTTGTATACAATACAACTTATAACAAAAAAATCTATAAAAGATATCTTACATGTGTCGTGATTTTATTTTGTGGGTAATATTGAGTACCTATTGCATTGTATAATGTATGGAATAAACATGTATTTGAGCTGACACTAGGTTTGATTCATAGAACATGTTTACTGTGTAAGTAATTTGCTGTAATGTAATCTTATAATATTACTAGCTGAGCTGGCATTGTTTTGCCATAAAAATTAATTTCTGAATAAACCTTAACATCTAGGGGTATAAAAAATAGTCTACCTATTCTCAGATTTTCTATCATATATAAACAATAAACTTAATATCTCTAACTTATAACTCATTATCCAGAACCTATCTAGGTAAATACGCGCCAATAGATAGAACGACAAGACAGTACAATGCACTAACACAGTAAAGGACTTTGAATCTGATATCTTTGATGGCAAATATACAAAATGTATAACACTTTTGAAATACTTCATAAAAAGGAACAATATTGATCTTTTCAAAACATAATAAACAATGAGGATTGTGACAGGTTATAAAAATATCATTATCCACTCTGCTTTAGATTCTTATATTCAATTTTTTAAAATCATTATACTACTTGTAGCTGTGTCATAAACAGCAGCAGCAGCTATTACTTAAATGTATGTTGTGTACATAATTAGGAAACTACTTTAGTATATTGTTTTTAGTAATTAATATTGTGTTTAGCTTTAAGTACTATCCTCTTGGTCAAGCCATTTCAGAGGAGTAATATATTATACATTGTGACACGAAAACATTTTCCGCAGATTATACCAAAGTAACCTTTTCATTAGTCTTAGCAAGTTATCTTAGTGACCTAGTCATATAGTAATATGGCAGTAGAGGATCAAAGTTTGTAAGGATACCTTTATCTTAGAGTAAACTTAGCTCAACGTGGACGAAGTTATGTGAGTCGACTACTTTTTATTGTCATGATGTTTTTTCACTAAAACCAGGCAGTTCTCAACTCTATTGGTTTTAGTGGTAAAACATGTATGATTAATAAGTAATATAATAATTTATTAATTAAGATTAACTTCCACATCGTTATCAATTTGTTTTATTGCGTACATTATAGGAATATTTTACATTACATACAGGGCCGGATTATCCATAAGGCGGATGAGGCAACTGCCTAGGGGCCTCGCACCTACTAGGAGCCTACGGAAACCTAGTCGATGCGGGCACCAAGAAACGTTTCATTCGTGAAAAAATATTTTACTTACTGTAAAAAGTCTCATCTAACGGTATTTGGTTGAATGTGGAAGTATTCTATCGGTAGATCTATGGCCTATATGTATCAAATTATTTCATTGGGGTGAAATGAAATGGGTCGAAGTTATTCCGTTAGCTGTCACTGACTTTATTCACGCTGGGTAAAACGCGGACTCCCCGATCCGTTGGATGCGTTCTGTATTGTCAACAATAGTTTCAAAATACTTGATCGGTATTGGCGATTTGTGAGTATTGTGACCAAGAATTCAATTTTAAAAGTTGTACTATGCTCCGTGTTTCGAAGAACGAGTGTACCTTATTAAACAATTCAAGTTATTGTCAAGTAGGTAAGTAAGTTTAATTATGAGATCCATTATGAGACCTGGACAATCACTTATTTATAACTATAATCTATTCATTTCATCAGATCATTTTATTTAATATCATCATCATCAGAGCATTTCATTTAATAAAAGCAAAAAGCAGCTGTCTTGACTTTTGTAATAGAAAAAAATATTTTAAAAAGTATGAAAAGGCTAAAGGAAAGAGGCCCCGAGAATTGTATTGCTTAGTGGCCCCGATAGGGTTAATCCGGCCCTGATTACATAGCCAATAACACGTGTTTCTACTCACGTGCAGCTTTTCCACAAATTGTATCAGTGTTCAATACTTTAATTACAACCTAGCCTCCTCGCCCTCGCTTCGCTGAGGTGGATTCAAACCATTAATCGTAAAGGTTTAGGCAATCTTAAAGGTTTTATTTACTTAGTAGAGAGCGAACGAAGACTTCGCAATGTTTTTTTAATGTGATAAATCCTAAAATTACTATTACCTAGATAAAGAAAAATTTATCAAAACTCGAAAAATGATATAAACGTCTGCTAGCAACATTTTTGATAACTTTTTTGGGCTTGGGTAGTTCTTCTTGATTTATTGGCTCGACCTTTAAACTCTGTCCCTATAGATCACAGGAAGTTTATTGAGTAATTTCATAAAGTGAACAATAGTCATATGGCACTGGTATACTTTATAACACATACTTAATGTTATTAATTGTCGTAACCGCTTGAATATTTACAACAATATCTTGAAAATTAAACGCTTTTGATAAATCTAAATATTTTACGTGATAAATTACACCCGTGCGAAGCCGGGGCGGGTCAACTAGTTTTTATATATAAGAAGATCACACTAGACTACAGTTTTCCTTTTTAAGTATATTACTTTAGATTTAGATGACCCAAATTACCTGAGAAGTCACAAATAATCATGTAATGGTGAGGTTTTCCTTAGAATTGCCGTCTGTACGTAACTCATACGTAACGATCGGGAAATAAAATGAGGTAATATTATAGAAATACCCAAATATGTTAACTGACGGGTTTATTTACTCCTCTATTACTATTCTTGTGCAATAGAAAAGGCTGAAAATTAAAATAATAAGTGCTTTCTATTAACTATATACATAGTAACTATTTAAAAATTCCTAAATATTTGAATTTACTAATAGAGGTCGATAATTTATAATAAAAAATTATAGTAGGATTAAACCCATTGGAAAAGGAAGAGAATATAACAAAAATAAAAGGAAAAATAATTTACGGGCGATCTCAGGTCGTGAAGTGGAAAAAGGGGGGCGGGGCGTCTGATAAAATGCACTATAGTAATGTATATATTTTTTACATCATCAGAAAGAAGACGTTTTAACAAACAAAAACGCCACCGACTTTTTTGAAAATACAGATGTTTTGACGTGAGATTTTTCGACTAAAAATTGAGGTGGTTTTTCGATATTAAGTCAAAATAAGGTTAAAAACACGATATTTTAAATCAAAAAAATTACAGTATTTGGGACATAAAAAGTTAAATTTTATCCAAATTTCGTGAAAAAAAAATGTTTTTATATCGAGGAAGGCTATAGGCTATATATCATCACGCTAAGACCAATAGGAGCGGATAATCACGGGCACGAAGTCGCAAGGGTCGGCTAGTAATACATATAAATTAAATATTTTATAACTATTTATTGACGACTGAGAACAGTTTTGAGTGTAATTCTTATTTGGTCATCAAAGGTCAATCTAATGCCAATTTATCGGGACAGACCTTAGAAACTGTTGAACCAGTGTTAATAGTTTTTTTTATAGAATAATAAAAACATTACTGTGGAATGCAGGATCAAAAATAAAAACAAACATATTCGCAGAAATATTCGGATATTGATATAAAATTGTTGAGAATAACAAAAACACAGGAAAAGTTAATTCTGTTTGTTTTTATTAGTATTAGTTTGTAATACAACGTACCCTTGACTCATTCTACGAACTAGGTAATTATATCAATGCTATTTGATGATTACGTTATGGAGAAATAAGTAAATATAATAATTTTATCTAAAATTACTTCTGCGTAAAGTTGTGCGTTCTTTTTATTAAAGTAAACACTTTTAATCCATGTATTAAAATGTACTATGTATGTTTTTATTAAGTATTGGAGAGTTTTGGCGTCTGTAGCTATTAGAAGATTTATTTAATAATAATAAAAAGAAAAATGCCTTTTATGTTATTTATAATATAATATTAATAAATATAAAAGTAATACTAAAAATATATTAAACTTTACATTACACACACTACTGCGATACGGCACACATTAATATGGTGTGATGTATGTATGATATATACTTTTTACTTTGCTGTCAGTTTTAGACAAACAAACAAGTTATCCTACGCACTGAAATCCAATTGATTCCCTTCTTCGTTGTATTCAGCAACCATAAGGAAAGCACACAGCCTTCTTCTTTGACCTACACGGCCCTACGGAGTGACTTTGCGTTGGCGTTAATTTTTCTCGTTCTTACTAACAGTCTCACAGAAGTAGACTTTCGCTGCCCAACACCTCTTATTGTCACACTTCAGCGAAAGGTCCTCCTACGATTGCCATTAGAGCAATGCATTGACACCCCCAAGCTCAACACATCACCATCACCGCCTGGTGCTCTGTATCTTCTCTGCAACCGCGGCAGCTTGGCTTCTCATCTACATATTCCCACCAGCTTACACGAATACTTACCGAAGCACCCATATCTGGTTAATATTAGCATTATGTAAATCTAGCAAATGTGCATGAATTGGAACACGGAAGATAAAAATATTTATAAAATCGTGCGTGATATATCTATTCCCATTATAATGTATTTCTCTAAAACTTTTATACTAGAGACATTATCACTGACGCAACATGTTTGAAGTAGAGTTTTCAATTGTCAAAACACGAAAAACTACTTAACAAAAGTCTGAATGGAACAATTCCACGTCGCGTCGTCAACTCGTCACGTCCCTGCCATTCACTGTTTTATTAGATTACATCAGTATCTTGCCAACACAAATTTACTTGAATGGAAAATTTTGTCTGTTTATAGAGAAGATACTTGTTTAGTCTACGTTATGAAGCTTTATAGCTGTGATTCCTTGAGGGCATTATGCCTTATTAAAGCTTGCTATGTAAACTTTATTAAACTTACAATTTTTGATCACAAAAGGCGCTAGGAAACTATGTACCGCTATAGGTATATAGGTAATAAGTATTTCGCTCATCGGCGTAGAAGATGCTTGGCGAGTGCCTGGATAAATGTCGACGGCCATTGACGCGCTGTCACCGTACGTGAAGTTCATCTAACTTTTAAATGCTTCACTCATACAGTTTATGCGAGTTCTCACATATTTCGCCACTATTTGATTTTATTAATTACACTTAAAAGACTACAATGATACACAATCCAGATGGAAGCCAAGCAGTGCCTTGAGCTTGCGACCCAGGTGCAGGGTTAAGAGCCCTTCTACTACCAGTAAACGCTCTACTTCACCGCTCACTGACTAATTTTTAACACTGCTTCAGTAAAATAGCAATTACAATAATTATTATTTTAATGTTCGGCAAACTATCTTTAAATACACAACACTTTGAAGTCAAACGAGATCCGAGAACAATTAAACCTAATTGCGTAAAAGTCATCCTTTTTATAATACATAATACCCGCCTCATCTATTCCCACTTTAATGACACGTAGGGTCATAGGCCTGTGTTGCCAAGCTAATATTCGATAATCAAGATATTGATCAAATTATTCTAATTATATTTAATATCGATATTTCATAGTATGAATATTTTAATAAAACCTAACTAAAAGTTCTATTGAAATCATTAGAATAAAATATATTCATAGAGTAAAAATACTTTAATGAGAATTCCTTATATAAAAATATACTTACAAATGAGGGGACGGGTTAGAATACAATTCCCCTCTGCCGCTGAGACAGCATCCCGTAAGAAGTAAGTAACCCAGCACCCTTTGGTGGTAGGGGATCTTTTACCCGACTGGCTTGCGAGTATCTTGTTATTATATCGCATGAATGCCAAACCTACCCCGTCCCTCTCCCACCCTATTAATGAGGAGATACAAGAGACACTCTATTATCACCGATGTCCATGGGCAAAGGAGGCCACTTATTATCAGGTGGACCGCCTAACTTAACTGTTAACTTTAAAAAAATATATTTTGTGACATCTAGGACACTGACAACGACATCAATGAACCCATATTATTTTAATAACATTTCAAGAGCAGCAGATTCCTTATTTTTAACTCTTGTACAAATTAGTGATAGCCCACAATCGATCAAACACATCATACTAATTTATATGATTAGTTTATTATCTATTAATATTGATCCATTTTCTCCGAACAATAATCGTGTTCGTGCGTAATACGAGTACATTACTCGTATATTAGGATTATGATATAGTTATTATCAGTCATTTGTTAAATTATTACTCCTATTTTCCAGATTTTTTCATTTGATCAGATGGCATTTCGAAAAAGGATCTGTATGTGAAAAGGAACTGTATGTCTTTGGCGCCATGACGTTCGAACGGTTTTCTATAGTTGGCAACATTGTCTATTTTCGTACATCGGTCCTATATAAACTGTGTAAAGAGTGGCGAATATCTCTTGCTATCATGTAAAGTATAACTAACACGACAACAATATCCTAATAGTACATTATGATACAAGGGTGCTAAGTTGTACATACGACGTTTTACAACACTTTTGCGAGGAAAAAAAACATCATACAACAACTTACAGACATACAAAGAAACAACCACCACGTTCACACCACGGCGTCGCACGGCTCGCTTTTTATTATGACATGCAGTAGACGTGACGTGCGTCGTCCTAAATTGAACGATCTATTAAAATTAAAATAACTGTATAAAGAAGCGTACGAGTAGATAGTTCAATCCACAACGAAGAACGGTCCATGTATAATTTTCTCACATAGAAGACATAGAAATAACTGTATAGATAAACTTACGTACAGATAGTTCAATCCAGTACACGCCGCCTTCTATTTATATTTACATATAGTAGACGTGACTTGCGCCGTCATGGATTGAATTATATATACATACATACAAAGAAACAACCATATTAACAAACATACGTATGTAGGAGTACAAAAAAATATGCCAAAAATGCGGAGTATCTAGCAGATAAAGTCGCGCGTGTCGTTTATATAAACCCATTACCGCACTAGTGCTGTAATGTAAAGTAAAAAGCACGCGTGTGTTATGCAGCTGCTTACATTCACAAAAATAGTGAAACAAAACACCACTATACGAGCAAGTGTGTTGATATTTATATTATTTAACTATTATTGTGGTGATACCGTAATGTATATTATGGAGGAGATTCTTAATTAAATTTTAATGTTCTTGAACCGTAGATCCTTTTTTTTAATTTCCTTAGAATACGAAGATATACTAGGAAGTCATCAAATAAAATATGTATACTAGTGATTGAGATAATAATATAAGTAGGTTTCTGACTACCCAATTAAAGTTAATTTGGTTTGGTTAGCAAAGTGTAGGTATTCGCTAAACTTTATACTAACTAATGTTATAAACTCGAAAGTAACTCTGTCTATGTGACTGTCTGTTACGCTTAAACCACTGAATCGATTTTGATGAAATTTGGTATAGAGATTGACTAGAGCTTGAGAAAGGACTTAGACTATGTTTTATCGAGAAAAAAAAGCGTGAAGGGATTGAAATAGGGGATGAAATGCATGACGAGCTTTGTGATCGTTTATGTCTGGGAATTTAGTCATTTATAAATTAATGTTGATGTTGAAATTTAAATTTTAAATTTGTAATTATATGAAATTTACTAAACTTTGAACCTGTAAATAAAATATCTTTTATAATTTAAATCTCTTAAACTATTTTATAATTTACAAATAGTAGAAATGTCGAGCGGACATGCAATGCAATTATAGTGTTCTTCCCACACACTCGACGCAAATATAATTAAAACCCTACAAATATAATTAATTGAAGCTTTATATAATTATGCTTCAAGTAATTTATTTCATTAAAAACCTTTAAAATACTGGAAATTAATAATTAAACATGATTTTCAACGAATAACACAATTTCTTGTTTACCTTTTGAATTAATTGAATCTAATAAGCGACTGATTTTTAAATATTTCATTGTTCACGTCTTTGTGAAAAAAGATTTTTATAAATATGGTTAAATCCTGAATTTACGAGAAATCTGTACTACTGATAATAATTGTATTCTTCCGCTGAACAATCGCTAAATAAACGTTTAAAATTAAAATTTAAATGTGTCAATAATAAAATCGTTGAATTTCTGTGTTTGTCCTCGCATCACAGTAAAACAGCTGATCTGATTTGAATGAAATTTGGTACACGGATATTTTCCAGGTGGTAATACACACATAGAGTAGGTACTTGTAATCCTGCAAAAAGCACTGTTCTTGTGGGTCAACTAGAAAATATTCAAATCAAATCAAAATCCTTTGTAATTGATAAGAAGGTTTATTGACATAGATATATGTAGATTGTAAAGTATTGCTTTGGACATTTTGGCCAATTCAATACTGCAATTTATGGTTTATCAATAAGAAAAGATAAAATTTCTGGGGGCGAAGATGTCAACCGATAAGAACGGGTTAAAGATGATAAATTTAATCAACTTCCTTTAGTCAACTTCCTTTTTGTTTAAAACCTCCTGTACTTAACCCAAAGAATACCACGAAGGTTTACAACATCATTTACTAACAATACAAAGACGAAGGCAAAATAACAGCAGGATAACCAGTTACAATAAAAAATAAAAGTAAAGTAAACAAACAAGATAACGTTTCAACATAATAATAGGAGGTAAAAAACTTGCTTATTGACCATGGCGCATTCGCAGAAGCTGTTTTTCATCAACTGATCAAGATATCTGATAAAACCTAAATAATCTTGTTTGACAAATGATATAAAAACAGCGTGCTTATAATTTATTAACATTATAAAACGATAAAAACTTCTTAGCTACACGGTTATATGGATAAAAACTACTGATCTGCAATTATATTATATATTTGTTAGGTACTGATGGTTCAAAAGTATGATGATAAGATGGACATCACCATCTTGTTGACTCACTCACTTTTACTTTTATATACTAGTCCTGACAATAACTAACACAACAAAAACAGAATTGTCCGATTTGGTGCAGTCGTTCTTAAGTTATGCGCATACATACATGGAACTCAATTTAATTTGACTCCCCGAACTGTTGTCCTGGGGACATAAAATATTTTTTAACGATTTAAATTTCAATAAAGATTAAAACAAATACTTTAATTTATTGAAAAGTAATAGATGTTTTTTTTGACACAATTGTTTTAGTGCTTCGATGAATGATTTTCGATATAATTACACTTACATTGTCTCTTGGACGACAACTTTTCGTAACACGTAAAATCTTTTCATTTAAATAGAAAACGGGATCTTTGTGTGATAAAAAATACTAAAAGCTAATCCATTATTTTGTGTACTATTTAGAATTAGAAGTAAAGTGATTTATTTTCAAAATAAAATGGGAAATATAAAGAATAATATGCTTTTTAGATACGGGGACAACTTGGTTGTACAGTAGACGTTATTTGGTTGTTCGAAGGAATTGGCAATGTTTTTGTAATTAGTATGATGTAATTTTCATGTTTTAATGAAATATTAATAAAACAAATGTATGAAATTAGCAATAAGTATTTATTAGATAAATTTCTCAATATTTAACAAAATAAAAAACTCTTATATTTGAAATGTCATATTTTGGAATTTGAGATGTTTGATTAAAAGTAGTAAAATTTTTTAAATTATCTAAACTTCACGTTTGAACTAAGATTAAAAATTATAAGGTACGCTATAATTAATCAGGAAATAGCAATTACTTATGTTTTTCTGCTGGTTGTCCTACGGACACACAATAAAGCTACCCACTCTCTTCAAATCAAGTCGGCTGACTGACGCCGTAGTTATTGCGAAAACAATAAAGCGGCTAGTGCATGTGACTCACAAATAGATTACTTTATTGACACCGTACTAGCGCGCCATCTATATTTTATTTCTACACATTGTTTGTGGTTGTCCAACGGACAACATGAGTGTAAGGTTTTTTGGGGACTGAGATAAATAAGAAATAATTTAAAGTTGACAAAGAAAAACGAATTGATTATATGCTTTGTAGAAATTATTTTTTAATAAATATAAGGAGATAATTTTTTAAACATTTTTTTTAATAATTTCTTAAAGGTTTTGTTAGCCTGTAATGATAAGAATAAAATACTGGTTAAATATCTTCAGACACAGAAGTGTTACCGTCGGACAAATAAAAGATAATTGACCCATATATTACCACTGAAAAGGAATTTTTGAAAGAGTTTTTAGTTTCTCTACGCAAGTGTTCCTTTTTACAATCCTTACATTAGCTCCACTAGTAGGAAATTAACAATATATATTGCATTTGGAAGTCATCACCTAGTTTCGCCTACTTCTAAGTATGATATCTTGGAGGTGATAATAGAACCAGGTGGAACTCTTCAGTGGTTATTATTAAACACCTCAAAAGATAATTAAACCATAATTCCAAAACAAATTGACATACGAATCAAATATGTCACACGCTTATTCAAACAAAGAAATAACTCAAAAATGACCAGTTTGGGGATTTTAGTATAAATCAAATTAACGTAGCTTAGAGAATATTTTCGCTCCAACAGCCGCTCGATTTGAGTGTCTATGAGCGAGATAAAAGATCGACGCGCTCTTTTCAACGTATTCGTGTGACAAGTTTGACACAAGTAAAGAAATGTATTCAGTAATCCGTCAGCTGTGATTCAAGTAAAGCAATTCAAAGTTAGAAATAAAACGTAAAAATTCTCTATATTATTCAAAAGTAAGATACAAATCATCTTTTCGTTTTTTAGTAAAGAGATATTATTTCGGCTTATTTCACTGTATGATTAAAATTAATTCACGCAGTAGTAAAACCATTTAGACTTACTGCAGTTTATTTTTAATTAATTTAAAAATCATTTGCATTTACTTAAATTATTTCAGTTTAGTATTATTAGATTTTGTTAAAACTCACCCTGTTTGTGGCACATTTAATGTTCATGCAGTTTATTAATAAATAATACTCTAACTGTAAATATTATATATGATTATTTCTCTTTAACATTTAAAAAACACTAAACTTAAACAGAATTCTTGATATAATTTCTCTATTTTAGAAAAAAAATCTCGTTAACTTTTATTAATTATTGTAACAGACTTTCATAAGTATTTTAATAGATTTTCTTTTTTTACCAATATGACGTATAAAATTGATATCGACGCCACCCAAATCTCAAACCCAGGACGAAGATATAACTTCTGTTTGAAGTGGCTGTGATGCTCACATGTTTGCTTGGCATCTCAATTTTAGTCGGCTCTTGCGTCGGAGTCGCTGCCACAGTTCCTTACGACCGGTATCACCCACCCGCTCCATAAGTCAGGTAATGCCACGAAAAAAAAATTATAGACCAATCACATGTTTACTAACTATCTATAAACTTCTTACATCCTATCAATGCTATCATTTCTGCCTCTCAAAATGGATGTAGGAACGGGTCACGGGGCACTAAGGACCTACTCCTCATTGACAAGACCATCAGCCAACAGGGGTTCGTAGTTCTCGAAGGGATTTGTCGACATGTTGGATAGATTATAAGAAGGCCTGTGATTTCTTGCCACATGGGTGGCTCATGGGGGTGCTGGAGTTGTATAAAGTAAATCCAACTCTTTGAGATCATGCATGAGGCAATGGCGGACGGTTATTCGATATCAAGGGAGTCGACCAATCCAGGGAAATAACGAACCTATAAGGATTGAGCGGGGAACCTATAAGAATTTGATATTCCAAAGCGATAGTTTGAGCCCATTGTGATTTTGCCTAGCCTTGAACCCTCTTAGTACATTGCTGGAGAATTAAGGGTTGGGCTATCGTTTGCGGATAGGTGGTCAGTTAATATCCCACTTGCTTTACATGGATGATCTGAAACTGTTCGCTCCAACCAGGTTACAACTAATCGAGTTACTAGAAGTAACGGAAACTTTTAGTAACTCTATCAAAATGAAATTTAGAGTGGAAAGTAGTGTGCGGTCATGCATGTGTAGCGAGGGAGGATTGAGGAATTCGAGGAATTACAATTGTCGGATTCCCTAAACCTTAGATCACTTTCTGCTGACGAGACCTACAAGTACTTGGGTATGTCGGAGGAGTTAGGGATTATCGAGATTGACATGAAACAATCAGTGCGGGAATGCTTCGTTGCCCGCTTGAGAAAAGTATTGAAAAGTCATTTGTCAGGAGTCGAGGTAGACTTTAAAGCGTCCGTATCTTGGCTACGGTATGGCAAACTGTTTGGAGAAACCGAAGGTTTTGTCTGTGCAATTATGGACGAAGTTATCATGACGAGGAACTACTGGACACGGTGGACATATGTCGGGCATATCACAGTCCGAGCAAATAACTCAGACATATTATTTTTGGTTGTCCACGTCTTGCTAACGGCGAGTATTTTCACAGACACAACTAAGTGGCTAAGATTATCCACCAGCAACTTGCTCTTCGATACATCCTAGTGGAGTCCGAGGTTCCGTACTATAGGTATGCGCCCGACCCAATTCTCGAAAATGGTCGTGTCACGTTATACTGGGATCGAACTATCATCACTGACGGGACTATTGTTGCCAATAAGCCAATTGTGGTGATACTCCGATCGATCATCGGAGGATCGCTGCACAATGATTGTTGACGTCACCATCCCGCATGACGGGAATCTCGTGAAAGCTGAGAAAGATGAAAAAATGAAATATCTTGACTTGGCTCATAAGATTGTCGACATGTGGGATGTGGACTCAACAGTCGTTGTGCGGATTGTCGTAACGGCCAATGGCCTAATGGCCAAGAGCCTCAATCAACACCTTAAAAGGCTCGCATTAGATGGATGGGTCAAGGGCCTGATTCAGAAAGTGGTGGTGCGAAAGTTCCTTTCTCTGGAGCTGAACCTAACCTAATCTAACCTTCGGTAGCTTGGACCGTGTTTCCGCTGCCTTGCCGTTTGAAATAAACCGAAATAAAGCTTATTAAAGTCACACAACTAAATTAGTATTTTATTAATTTACTGTAGAAACTCGTATTATGCCGGACGATATTCAAAAAAATCACCTACATTTTAAATGTAAACTGAAATAAGTATGAACTTTTTTTTCAAATTCATATTTTACTAATTCATTAATATTTAATTTCGTTTCTTTTAATTATCACTCAATCTACAAACATTAAATTAACATTTAAAACATTAACATATTTAATCTTTTATTATTTATAATTAAATAAAGATGAGGTGACAAAAGTTGAAACTTTAAACGCTCATTCCCAAAAAACGTTATTTTTGTATTACTTCTTTGTTTGAATAAGCGTGCGATGTATTGAAACTATGGAGCATATTATTAACAAACATTTATTCAATTGTCCAATTAAATAATTTATGGAATTTCAATGTAAGCGAAAATATTTATTATTCTACGAACAAGATATTATTGTATAACGTTCTACAGTATTTTATGTATTATGTATCATCGAATGCGTACCTATTAATGTATAGTTCCAGTTTGTCTGTTACTTTAAAGTTGTTACGATTATCAAAAAAGACTTATGACAGAGAGAGTTAGCAACATCGTTTATAACTTTTATTTTATTTCAGCTATACCCACGTAACATATTATAACAAGACAATATATAATCTCTGTTCCGATAGACTTGAGCCAGTTGTCAAACGGAGCTCGCCTGATGACCATTGCGCCTGTAATGTCGTGATGCAGGGTCTCCATTATTAAGGTTTGGAGTAAGTTTTTAACATTGGTTACTCGTTTTCCGTCTTAAGTGCATATTAGTGCGTGTTACTCATGTAGATAGCAGACCATACTTTACATTTTTTCCAACCATCGACAATTCTCAAGATATAGATCCATTGTGCCGGCGATAACAACATAAAATTTGTAATTGTTAAAAAAAATTGACAGTTTGGCGATCAGTGATAGATTATATGTTACTTACGATTGTTCCCTAAAACAAGTCAGTTGTTTTCTCTATCTCATCTATCATGGCGATATATTTATCTGGCTACCTCCTACTTAACTCTACTACACGTATTATTTAAACTTTTTAGAAATAATATTTCCTTCAAAGAAGTATAGCAATAGTGCTATTGAAATCAATGTCGCCAAAATTAAAAACACTACTCTCCTTAATACATAATGTTTTTATAAGACATATGTTAGCTGAACAAATACAACAGAACACGGCAACTGAATTTCTCAACGCAAACATTGTGCGGTATGATAGTTTACACGACATTTCGGGGAACATGCGGGCTGCGAGCTGCGGCCATTCGAATAAATATCGATTTACTTGATAATATTCTCTGAACTGAACTGGAAATGAACTCGCTGAATGTCGTTCGGGACATCCTTTGCTCAAATATCAAGAAATGATAACGATTGTCAGACTGCTTGCCTTTATACACGAAATTCCTTGGAAATTCGGTACATGTCATTTTTATAATTGTAATATTTGCTAATGTAGATTGTAAGCAAACGGAGATATTTATATTTCCAATTTAATTTACTTAATATTTACAATTCAGATATGCTCTGATAACAAAATACGACCAAACTATTGAATTTATTTAAAACTAGCTCTGCCCGCAACTTCGTCCGCGTGGAATAGTGTCTTTGGGAAGCATTCTTATTTATTTAGGTTAATTATTTTACAAATTAGACACATACGTATCTCTTGTCGCAAACTTATAAAAAATTTACATTTTATCCTCTTTTGTCTATTGTTATTTTACATCCTTGAGGATTAAACTTTAAATGTCATATTTATTTATATCGAATCAACAGCCTAACAAAAATTTCATGTTTCTAGCTCTAAAAATGAAGATACTTCCATACAACTTTTCAAATCTTCCCTTCCAGGGTTGGAAGGGGAGATTTGAAAAGTTTTTTGCATTAAAAAGTAGCCTATATCTTTTCTCAGACTCTATACTATCTGTATACTAAATTTGATTAAAATCGGTTTAGTAGTTTAGGCGTAATAGCGCGACAAACAGACAGAGTTATTTTCGCATTTATTCAAAATTATTTGATCAGTCTTAGTAGCGAAGATCAAACTTAAGTTTCTGTTTGCACGAAGCAAACAACAGATAAACATATGAAAATTTTTAGACACTGGTTTTCTGCAGATTCCAGTATTTGTATTTTCTACAAAGCCTCAACCTTTATGTGTCATGTAAGGACAATTGACTATAAACTCTTAATTTATAAAAAGAAGACAGAGGAGGACTCAGAGCTTCAGAGTTACTCCTAGTGTACTCGCGATGTAATTCATATTTATTTTGTCATGATGGCGTATTTCCATTCAAGTAACAGGATGCTACTCATATCAGTCGTACCAACATTAAGACCAAGTAACAGTAACTACTCAAATTATAAGCGTTGCCAACATCATAATTAACAAAACGTATTAGCACGATAAATAAAAACTGTAAATGAATTAACAGACAATCTAAAAAAACACTGTAAGGCATTAATATCTATGGATGGGTCCAAAGGTATTTAAAAGAATTTATTTACTGTAAGAATTATTTAATTTTAATTTTAAATTAATTATGAAATAATGATTGAAATCTAAAAAAATATATTAATAAGATATGTCAAATAATCAATAGTAAACAGATAGACATCGATTAATTATGAATTGGTATAAATTAAACGATTAAAATCTGAGGTCACAAGGAAAAAATGGTCCTATTATTATTTGACATTTCTGGGAACACTCCAGTGAGCCATGTTGTCAAATAATATCGATCCTTATGATAAAGCTCTTCATAGAAGTGGGGAACGAACTCCATCAAGGACGGTCGGGGCCGAGCCTAAATTTCGCTTAATAGATTTCTTGGACTGTTTGATTGATGATGTACTGTTTCGATTATATTATGTATAGCGATATTCTATAAAAAGATGCGTTATACTGAGGTAGGGCACAGCAGGAAATTACCTGCTCAAATATGGAGCAGCCCAACTGGGGTAGTACCTCGACCTTACAGAAGATCACAGCTAAACAACACTACTCTAAAGCAGTGTTGTGTTCCTGTTGGTGAGTAAGGTGACCAGAGCTCGTGGGGGAATTGGGGATAGGGTCGGCAACGCGCTTGCGATGCTTCTGGTGTTGCAGACGTCTATAAGCTACGGTAATCGCTTACCATCAGGTGAACCGTACGCTTGTTTGCCGACCTAGTTACATAAAAAAAAAATACTAATATAACAAAAAACGAATGTTAAACTTACATACCAATGCAGTGCAGACTCTCCCTCACTCCTATATGCATAAGAATCTGCACATCTCTTTTACTCGTAAGGTAAGCAGGGTTAAATAAAACGAAAAAATAAAATAATTTTAATTTTATTAAGAATCAGATGATTTATGAAATATAATGTTGAATAGATTTTTAGTCAGTGACTGAATGTTGGGCAATTACCTCACTTTCTTGTTGCCATTATATTTTTTAGTTAATCTTTTTTAATATATAAAAATGAATAAGCATTTGATAGTCTTGCTAAAACTCGAGAACGGCTGAACCGATTTGGCAAATTTTGGTTTTAAAATATTTATTGAGGTTGAAGGTATAATAAGCAGAGAAACAGAGAAACTTTTTATTTTATAAACGATTATATTATAAACGGTAAAAATGGATCAGGTACCGTTACATATAAAAGAAATTAAATAACAAATTCCAATAGACACAAAAGGATACTCGAGTAATCAAAAATCCTTGTATAACACAATACTTTCGACATTTAACTTTACAAGTGGTAATACATGTCTAGATAATGTTACTGATAACTTACCTGGAAATTATTTATTGGACATTCCATCTATTGATCGCTTATCTATGTCTTATAGTGTTGCTATGACTTATATGAGTCAAAGGTTGTCTTATCATAGATCGACAATTAAATGTATAATGTTGCTATACAACATTACTTATATATTTAATTTACAACGCTCTCCAGCACTGCTTGACCACGTTCCCTATTACAAGGCAATATTCATAGTATGAAGATCGATCAAAAGCGGACAAAGGCTATCAACAGTGTTGTTTAATTGAACTTCTAGTATTATTTCTAAGTCTTATATAATTTTTATACATTTTATTATTTTTTAAAATTGCTATAATTGAGCTGAAAATTCCTTTGGAATGTAACGTCATATGTCTTTAACATCAACAAGTTTGTAGTTTTTGGGCAACACTAGTACTATTTATTGCCTTTTTGAGTTGTTCCGTAGTGCAACGTAAACTACAAAAGATTCAAAGATTCATACACAGATCAGATTGCCCGATATGTTCAGCTTTGACTATTATTATAGTTCATGACGTCACGCCATGTGCGGCAAAAAGACGCGCGTTTATAGTGTATCTGCTTAGTAAATTGGACATGTTTTTATTAAGTGATAGTCTAATTCGGATAATGTTTAAAAAGACTTTATATAGGTAGATTAGATATGTGTTATCGTATCGTTTGATTATTCTAATCAAGCTTTTTGCAAGCATTTTTTCCAATATTAAGTAAGGAAAAGCGATCTTATATGAATAATGATTGTACCATTTTCTAAGATAATAGGAAGGGATTTTTTACAAGTTCGAAAGAAAAGGTAGGATAGAGTGGTAGCCACAGTGTACAAACAAGTCACTGACCCCACCACCTAATTAAACTTATAAAAAGTATTTTTATATCACAGAGATAAGGGACGTATCGCTGCTATTGAATTATTTCACATATCAATCGTATTCATTCTCAGAATTTTTATCTGTTATTCTTAGAATGATAAGAAGTGCTCATATAAATGGGGTTGTATGTTTCCGTGAAACGTTATCTGTGGCTATACTACAGGCTACGTTCGACATACGTTAGCGATTGCGTTAAATATTGTATCGGCTCCATTTTGTCTGAAGCTTTGAATTAGGTATAAACTTAGAATTAAGAAACAAGAATTTTTATTTCGTTTTGCTGAGATATATTTAAATAGTTCAAATACGCTCTTCCTTACATACTCACACACTCATTCGTTAACTCTCTTCATTACTTTACTCGTTCATTTATACAAAATAACTTTTTCACTAGTTACAGATTTAAATATCTTTTCCATTGGATTTTTCAAAGATTAACAATATAAAAGAAGAATTATACAATTTGGTGCGGTCGTTCTTAAGTTGTGTGCGTACAAACATACAGGTGATTTTTATTTAATTATATAGTAATTAGAAGAACATCCTGGCTGAAAAACCTACGCCAATGGTTTGGAAAAAGCACTCGTTTCTTATTCAGGGTCGCGATATCAAAGATACAAGTTGCCTTAATGATCGCCGACCTTCGAAATTCTTTAATTTTTTTGACAGAGAGTAGTTGTATATTGATGGTGCACTATGGCACTATGGTGATAGAAGGTGGTCTGAGAGTATCGATTGTTAGTGTAAGTAATAGCATAGTAAGCAGGTATAGTGAATGCTATTGGTAGTATCGATGATCTCCACGAGCAATATCCTGTAATATAAACAACAATAACTCAAGAAATCAGTAATAAATATTGTAGATCTTAAAATTAGGGTTTATTTTAAGAACCAGTCGAACAAATATTTAAATTTTTTTACCAAAAGAAATTTTTATATCCGGATAGTAAATAATTGAAATGTTTCTTAGAAGCAAAACAAAATTTATATCATAGGACTTTCCCCAACGATGTTTAAAGTTTTATCGTTCTTTGAACACCTTGTTATTGTCAACGGATTTTGGATAACTATAATTGCATGACTTCCCCGAAAACTGCGTCGCATTATAAAATGTTCGTTTACTTTGCTTATTTATATTTGATAAAATTATGTTTGTGTTAAAAAGTGATTTCACAATAAATTTTGCGTAGATCCTACGTAGATAACTAAGAAAAAAAGTGATAATTTTTATTTTGCAAGAGGTTAAATAAAATAAAAGACGAAGATTTTTAATCTGTGAAATTGTAATGTTTGTAATCTGCGGCCTCTGTTTCCTTTTTCTCTACTGTGCAAGTGACACTGATTCCTATTTCTTTTTAACTTGTAACTATTAAAAAAAATTAAACCAAATCATCACCTTTTGTTCTATGATGTACATCATAGAGTAAATTAATTTATATGCAAGTGTACCTTCCCTGAGGAGCTCACGTGTCGTCAGTTTTATTTCTAAGGTTCGTTAAATGTTATTCAACAAGATACTGCTTAAGTTTCTGACTAAAGTTTAAAGGTATCATATTACTTTATACTATGCAGTAATAGGTGTATGAACTTATTATTCACATACAGGATAGGGTTAAAGTTTATTGAAGTGAAACAGTAAGCGTTTCCAAGTAGAAACGTTTATTTCATAGTTCTCGTAGCGTCACGTCCGTACTTTGCTGTTTTCACATTTGCTGCATCATCATTTCCCTTAAAGAAGTAATAGATAATTTACTGGAGTTGACAGATGCTAATGTCATTGTCAAATGTCGTTTTCATACTTAAGCGTAGTGAATTTTTCAACGCAATCAGATTATTGTAGGCGAGTTAAAACAGCTAGTGTTTTTCTGGTATTATTATAATTCAGGGTTAAAAAAATATAGGCGATCATGAGTATTTGAGCCGACGGCGCAGAAGATCACACCTGATCACAAGTGAACATCAATATCACAGAATCGCTCAAGTACGGCAACACTATTCCCGTGACATTACCAACTGTCAGTTTATTAGTCTTGGGCCTAGTCGGTCACCAAAAAGAGCGCTCCTTTTAGTTCATTTTCCAATGGCGAACTAGTTCGCTCTTTTAGTTCGTTAGTTCTTTCAGTTCATTAGTTCGAACGAACGAATGAAATTCGTTTCAAGTCAGTCTCCAATGTGACTGTTTTTTTTAGTTCGCAATCCAATGGTGAACTAGTTCGTTAGTTCTTTTTTAAATAATTTAGTAAAAAAATTATATAAAGAAAAAAAACCATTGATATTCTCAAAAACATCGATGTTAGAAATATCGATATTTATGAACAATATACTGATAATTCTATCACCATTTAAATATATAAGTATATATCGATTTTTTATTAGAAATAAACCACTATTTTTATTTATTACACATTTATTTTTATAGAAAACAAGTAGTCAAGTATGGATGAAACAAGCATCCCTAGAAGTAAATAATTCAATTAAAAAAAATATAAGAACTAAAAATAACTAAGAGCGAGATAATCGACGAACTAGTTCGTGATATAGGTCAACTATTCACCTAAAGGAGCGTTCTTTTAAACTAAAGTCGTTCACGAACTACCCAAGACTACAGTTTATTCCAGTGAATTTTTAAACCTACTTATGTATGTAATTTCGTTTGATTGAATAAATATCGAAGCGTTGTCATGGTTCGTGGAAGCGTGATTTGTTCCGACAATTTATCCCGCATTCATTATCGACAATAAAGTTGCGTATCATCATCTCCGGAAGATATAAATTTAATTATATCTTCGCTTCTAAAGTCTGACAGTCTAAAAAGTTTCTTAAGTAAACCTTTCTTGTTAAAGAAAATGTATTGCGTTTTAAATCTTACTAGTAAAATAATCACTACATAAGCAAAATAAGAAATAGATACACCGTCCCATATAAAATTTCGCTCAAAACTGTACTTTCGAAACAATAAGTAGTTATATGTTATAATTAAAATAAGGATATAGTCGACAATTTAAATAGAAATGCTATCCTTTGCTCATTACGTTCAGTTGGCAACTATTTAATTTATATGCATTATATTCCCACATCCGCAAAACATTCTTAATTATCCTACTTTAATATTAAAATAGAAAGCTATTATATATTTGAAATAAATGCTTCAACAACTGATTGTGTACATTTAAGTTTACATAATAAGATACAACTTCGTTGTGTAGTAGCCGACGGCTAATTTTAAGTCTGAGAAAAAAGTAGTGGGGAAACCTGCTCACTGTGTTGTGAGCGTTATGAGTACTTGTATTGGTGTGACGCGCTGCTCTCGCCCCATGCTCCCCGCTAATAAGACCCTAATAGTGAATTCAGCGCATTCAAGGTCAAACCTATACTTACGTGCTGGAAACTATACCTATATTTGTTTAAACAATTTTTTTTATAAATATAAACATGATAAGAATCATGCGGATGTCTAAAAGGAACAATCGATAGTTATCAAGCCTACTAAAAAAAGAAGGAGATGGAGCATCACATATAAACTGCATTATTAAATTTATTAATAATCAGTGTAATACAAACAAAATATCTACTGGAGAGAGAATGCAGAGATGTATTAGACCTAGCAAGTGTAATAAATGAAATTCAAATTAAAAACTAGATCAAATAAATATTGTATGTATAAGTATATCTCACATATTTTAGAAACTTGTTCAAATAAAATTAGATATCCAACGAGGTCATAACTAGTGCGCATTCCACGCACGTTAATAGCGAATTTTTACTCGTATAACTGTTCGGCGAAGCACATTCGAATGTGTAATTAGTAATTACGGACAGACGGGCCGCTTCTTTACCGCGAACCGTAATTAACGGCCATTGCTGTACTCAGAAGTATGATGTTTCACAAAAACTACATTACAACGTGTACCTGTAAATTTCCTTTTACGAGTTCACTATTGGGACTCATTCTTATAAATTTCATGCAACGCAAGTTTATTCATACGAATAAAAAAAATTGGAGTGTCTGTTTGTAATATTTAAAAAACCGCTTTTTACTAAGTGCATATGGATGTATACAGGCACACGGTACATATACCAAAACAACGTCTGTTTCTTCCGGTTAACCTTTGAAATGGCTGGACCGATTTTGACGGGACTTTCACTGGCAGATAGCGGATGTAACAAGGAGTAACTTAGGCTATTTAAAATTTCGCTACAACCCTTAAGAGCGGAGCAACACGCGAACAAAATCACGTGGGTCGGCTAGTATTTTATACGAATATGTAAAGCTAAAGAGTTTGTTTATTTGTTTGCTTGAACGCGCTAATCTCAGGAACTACTGGTCCGATTTAATAAATTCTTTCAGTGTTAGATAGCCCATTTATCGAGGAAGGCTATAGGCTACATATCATCACGCTAAGACCAATAGGAGACGATGATCATAATAATAAGAAGCGTAAATTACAGTCACACAGTCTAACGTGTTTATTTTCGTAGTGATTTCGTATATTTATAAAGTGACAATGTTTATCTGTGAGTTTATAAATAATGTATTGATATTTAACCAACATCAATCAATTAAGAAGTTTACCGCTATAAAAAATTACATTATTATTGGTTTAGTTATAGTATGATCACACTTTCTATTTGCCCCAGTATTAATAGTTAATTTTCTTACTGAAATCACCGTATTGTATTATTATTATTTATATGACTAATTGAACGAAATTTGATAAATTGACTTATTATTTTCTCCCTAAGAAATTCCTTACAAAATTGTATATTTCGATTGTTTAGTTATTAACCGTATAAAAGCAAACAAATAATTTAAAGAATTTTACAGAATAACTAAACAATAAATATCATTCTATATATACACCAACCTAACACACTAATTCCCTAAAATAAAATAAAAGATCGACAAAATAAAAAAAGAACCCTACTATCTAAGTTAAGCCTAACATGTTTGTACATTTACAATGCTTCAACTTAGGTAGAGGCTTAGTTAAAACATCTGCGATCATATTGTTTGTGGGAATGTACTCAAGGTTCAGCTGATGGTGTGTTAGTGAGTCGCGTATGAAATGGTGTCTGATGTCGATGTGTTTAGTTCGTGCGTGGAAAGTATTGTTGCGTGTAAGTTTTAGTGCACTTTGATTGTCTGAATAGATTTTTATGGGATAGCCAATGTTAAATAATTCATTAATTAGCAATTTTAGGTAAATAGCCTCCTTACATGCTTCTCCAAGTGCCATGTATTCGGCTTCAGTAGTGGAGAGCGCAACGGTTCGCTGTTTGCGAGACTCTCATGATATCGCACCACCTTTTATTTTAAAAACATAACGGGTACAGGATCGCCTGTCAATAAGATTATTACCATAATCGGCATCAGCATATCCTATAAGGTTAGAGTCACTGTTATTAAAAGTGAGTTTTGAATCTTTCGTACCTTTTAAATAACGAAGAACTCTCTTAGCAGCTTTCCAATGTACCTCCCCGTACATGACTCAAAATCAAAAAAATCAAACAACTCACTTAAATGACTCAAATTTACACGCTTCCCGGACCATAGTTCTTCAGGAATTTATTATATTTAGAATCTTGCAACATTGATCGCGCTTTTTCAATGATTGTGCGATTCACTCTCTCAGCAATTCTCAGTGGATTGTACAGAACTGAGGTTTGGTGCAGTATCCTATTTTCCTTTAAAAAATTGGTCATATTACTATTTACATACTCGCGACCATTATCGCTACGTAAAACTTTTATTTTTAAACCCGTTTGATTCTCCACCAAATGCTTAAATTCTATGAATTTTGAAAACGCTTCGCTTTTTGATTTCAGAAAATAACCAAAAGTTTTACAAGTGAAGTCGTCGGTAAATGTAAGTAAATATAGGGCACCACTCCATGATTGTGTACTCATAGGTCCACATAAATCCGAATGGATAAGTTCTAATTTTTTATTAGACCTGTTTAGAGAATTTTTGAATATTTTCTTTGCTAGTTTCCCTTGTAGACATGGAACACAGTTATAAAAACTATCTGTGTAGTCTACACCTATTTTATTGTTTCGTAGTATGTTCATAGTTTTGACGTTAAGGTGGCCTAGGCGTTTATGCCAAATTAATGCAGACTCTTTACTATTTGTAAACAATGCTTGTGTCTCGGGTTTCGATATGTCAAGCTTGGACATCCCTTTATGGTTAGCGGCTGTAGCTATAACATGACCCTTGACTTTACATGAGTCTTTTAAAATTATTGACGCACCTTTATTTGAAAATAAAACTACAAAACCTTTTTGAACTAGACTACTTACGGATAAAAGATTGGTTACTAAATTAGGGACATATAATACATTTTTTATTTTATTTACATTATGAGATATATTTACACAAACTGTACCTTGCCCTTCGCTCATGATCTCATCATTATTTGCAACAGTGACCTTTTTATGTAATGGAGAGATATCATCGAACCATTCTTTCCTGTTACTCATATGAGCGGTTGCGCCAGAGTCAATATACCAATCGCTAGAACCTGGAGGAGAAACCAAACAAGATGAAAGTGTAATATGAGAAGTGTAATTAGTGTTAGCATTAACCTTGGGAACATTCTCCGCATTACAATGTTTACTATTACAATAAACAGTTTTCTTCGACGTAGTAGACAGCGCGGTATCCACACTGGGAGAATGTGAAGCACCTCGAAGATCTTCTTTCGACAGGATTGCTGCTACAGACTCTGTAGAGATTGTTGATCCCGAGTGTTCTAATGCCATCACCATAGGGTTGTAATTTTCAGTCAAACCCGCAAGCATTACGATTCCTACGAATTCGTCCTCGACGGGAGCATTGATCTCTATGAGTTTCTGCTATGTACTCCTTATATCATTAATATACGACTCCATAGACTGGTGCATGTTGAGCTTGGTGTTAAATAGTTTGTGTAAAAGAGTAAGTCGCCTTAGTAACCCACAATCAGCATAGGTATTTTGGAGGCACATCCAAGTTTCTGCTGCTGTTTTTGCAGACATTATCACGGGATAAATTTTCTCATTAACGCACAGACAAATCTTAGAACGCGCTTTGGCGTCTTGACGTTGAAAATCTGATATTTCTTTCGAATATGCTACAGGACGTTCTATACAGTCCCATAGTTCGCAGTCAATGAGAAACATTTTCATAGCAAACCTCCATGTTGTGTAATTTCTTCCACCTTCAAGTTTTGCGATGACTGCTACGCCTGTAGACGAGACGGCAGGGCCGCTGCGTGATCCTGATGGTCGGCTGCTGGCACTAGTGCCCGTTCGGTCTTCTTCCATTTTTTTAAATTTAATGGAGCACAAAACTTGGGAATCTTAATACTGATTCTTTTATTCCGTGTATTTATGCCTTATTTTAAAGCATCTGGGCCCATAACCTCTTGGATATATGAAGAAAAAATAATAGTTAATTTTTTCTTACATGCTTTATTGCAGTGGAAGTATAAGACAATAAAAATAATATCAAAATCTATTCTGAAATATTTTAAATGTAAATGTGTTCTATTAAAAAGGTAAAAACCATGAAGGTTTAACAATATTCACATAATTTCAAGAATTTACATATCTCATTATTCATCACAAAATATGTAATATTTCAGTTATGATCAACATATTTGCGTGAATTCTCTGAAAAATGTATATTACATGGTATAATAAAATAAATTATAAAAGATAACAATTGTAAATTCCGCTATAACAATTGAACGAAATATGCGCAGATGTTAAAAATTCTCTGAATTTTCTGGCTCGTGGAAATCGTTACGCACATCATTATGTGAAAACAATAACAAACGAACCAACCAACGTTTCAATTTTACTTGATACTCTGAATAATATAATAAACTAGCCGACCCGACCTCGCTTCGCTGAGGGATATTCAAATCTATAATGTGTAGTATGTTATTGATTTGAAGTGGACACCACCATCTTACTGACTATCTTCTGTCTCACTTTTCTTCTTTTTTTTATTTTCCTATTGTACTGATAATAACTATCAAAACAATACGCGCAATTGTTTTGAAGTTATGCGCTTATCCTACTAATATTGTACTAATATTATAAACGCGAAAGTTTGTAAGAATGTATGGATGTATGGACTTCGTTACTCTTTCACGTAAAAACTACTGAATGGATTTTGATGAAACTTTACAATAATATAGCTTACACATCAGAATAATATATAGGCTATAATTTATAATGATATAGTGTGAATTATCCAAAATATAGCGGGTGAAACCGCGGGGCGCAGCTAGTATATTATATAGAGACGATTTATTTTTATTCGCTTTTTTTTTGTGTAAACGTAACTTCAGTAATATTGAAAATAAACAAGAATCAAATTATTTTTTTATTTTGTTCTGCATAGTTTACAACTTTCTTCAACAATTATTGTCCAAAAATATTTTTTTTTAAAACCCAACTGAATAGTTTCAGAGATTAACACGTTCAAATAGACAAGGAAACAAATACTATTTATATTATGACATTATTTAATATAATTGTTTAAATCTTTGAAATACTTTTAAATTTGAGCGAACTTTGTTTTAAACCACAGATACAAATATTATATGGCTTCGAAATTCACACATTCAAAGTTTGAATGTGCTTATGTACAAAACAGCCAGCGTCACGTGCAATGAAAAAACACGGAGGAGACTGAGCGGTAAATCTTACTAAAAAGTTTATGAGATTAAGTGACTATGAAAAAATGTTGATAGATGCTACGATACAGGAACAACCTAAAACAATAAAATTGAATAAAACAGTTATACACAACATGAACAATAAGATACAGAAATGTAGAATTATGTGATTATAGTGCCATTTCTTTCTACTCATTATTTGACATTAAACTTCCCGTCCCACTAGCGCCGCCTAGCGCAAAATTAGTGCACAAGTTTCCAGAATTCTATAGGTCAAACAAATTTTTATTGTCATTGTCGCAATGTTGTTTGGTTTTCATAATAAAAACAAATTGTTTTTTTTTGATACGTGTTGTAATGTTACCGGCGCAGCTGTGCACGAGATAATTTAGTTAATGCACTTTTAATCGGTATATAATTATTGCTATTGGGGACAAGTTACGGGAAAGGCATTAACTAGTACCCAGAAATATCATAATGATACTGCATTTACGTGTGCTTTTAACGTTAAATTATAGTATATTGTTAGATACAACGTAAATAGGTCTATAATATCCGCCTTAGTAATTAAGTATAATATTTTTAATGGCAGCCATTTTCTAAATACAAAATTATATTATATTCAACTATTTTTATTAATAACTAGCCGTCCCTTGCGACTTCGTCCGCGTGTAGCCCCGCTCCTATTGGTCTTAGCGTGATGATATATAGCCTATAACCTTCCTCGATAAATGGGCTATCTAACACTGAAAGAATTTTTTTAAATCGAACCAGTAAACAGTAGTTCCTGATATTAACGCGTTCAAACAAACTGTTCAGTTTTATATGTTAATATAAGTATAGATAATAAATTTTAATTAGAGATATTGTAAACGCTCCAATAAAAGACTAACTAACAATAAAAGACTTCTAATTTCTCCGATATAAATATACATACGTAACATAAATTTCTAATTTAAAAGTTTATATCAAAGTAATGAATAAAATAATAAAAACTGATTCTTGCTGTCTAATGGCCTTGCTGAATTGTGAATCGAAAACTGTTTTTAAATTATGTATTTCATTTGCCATCGACAATCCGCAGTTTTGGACTGAGAATATAATAAATATAGTTCAAATTTGGATTCATTTTTTCCATCACTCCTGCTTTTATAGCCTAAAGTTTTTCTTAATTACCATTTTTAGATTTGTGGATGATATCAGTGTTTTCTATAATATTATCACAGGTATATGAAATATTTAAAATTAAAAAAAAATATAATATAAAATAAGGTGTAAGTACTCGTAAGTGGTTGTGCAGGTATCTTAGATTTGATTGAGATAAATGTTTGAGATGTTTTTGTTAATTAGCAAATTCCGTGTAAGACGTTGTAAATATATTCTGGGAAGTGTTCAAGCGACTTTCGAGAACAGATGTCAATCTAGGAAAACTAAATTATAGTTAATTTAGATACAATGAGCTTGTTTGTGTAATTGCAATGGCGTTTTATAAAAACACCGCGTAAAATGCTGATATTTTTATAATTATGGTAACCCAAACCTGCAAATCATTGAATTTAAGGTAATTAGTATTAATTGTAGAGTCTCAGAATCTTTGAAATTTTAAAAATAGGTAAATATTTAATTTATTAGGTTTATACAAAGTTATGCAGTGTTGTTTTATTTAAAAAAATATTTTATAGATTAAAATAAGGTTCGTCCACATTAAAGTTTTAAGGAGATTTATTTGGATATGTTTATCTGTATAGCGAGAGATATTCTAGGAGGTTAATAAAATTAACGTAAAAAAAATATAAACCTGCGTTTATATACCAGAAAAAGATTTCAATATTTTCTAGTAGGTATCATTTTATTTGTGACAAAATTAAGCTTGACGTCACTTTTTCTGCGACACTTAGCAAAAGATAGTTAAAACGAAAGAATTACGAGGTATTTCACCGTAGAAAAAGTATATCTTTCTTACGGCCGAAATCGAAATTTTTATATTTTTCTTTAAAACTTGAAAATTGGAATTACTACTTTGAAACGAATCTACTATGTACGCTGTCCTTGATATTTGTACACGGGTAGAATTTTCACCTACGAGCTCTACGTTTATTTATGGAAATAGTATTAAAATCTTTATACTACTCGTAAAATAAATTACAATTTTGCGACAGCTAACTGCAAAGGTAGTTTACAACAAAAACCTGTTTTATTTTATATGAATTTGCAATATGTAGTTTTAGTTATAGTGTGGCATCATTGATTTGTATAACATATTGGTTTCGAAAGCTTCCGACGGATATGAGTTGAAATAATTATAACTTCCTTTGAGACATGGAAATTTTTAAAAACCTTAAAATTGTTAAACTCAAAATAAATGAGTTGAAATTGCTAGCCACTTAAGTTATTAACAGTGTTACTAACACTAAATATAATTATGTATTTCTATAAGGAAGCTTTTTTATTAACTTAGGTACAACAATCATTTTAATATGCGTCCATTCAGCCATAGGATCGCCACTGCTGGACATAGGCCTCTCCTAGAGATTTCTAGTACGAACGATCACCTGCGACCTGCATCCACCGGCTCCCTGCCGCCCTGACCAAGTCGTCTGTCCACCATGTTTGAACGCCTTCCAATGCTTCGGCGTCGTATCCGTGGTCGGCAACTAGCCACTTGAGAACCTTTCTGTCCCAACGGTCATCGGTTCTACGGGCTATGTGCCCAGCCCACTGCCACTTCAACTTACGCAAAGCCTCGAGTGAGAGACCACGTCTTGGATCCGTACGTCATTACTGGTGACACATACAGTTCGAAAACTTTCGTTTTGAATACACCCAGTGTATTCAAAAAGTTAAAATAAACGAAAAGCGAAAACATCTAAAATAACCGCGCTAAAAGCTCCAGCTAGGCACCTACGTGTCACGTAACTTGATCGACTCACTCTAAAAGTATTTATTGCGAAAGCTAAAAAGTAGGATATAGTTGCAAAATTCAAGGAAAACATACAAAAACTATTAGCCTTCTAATCCATTACTACGAGAACGGGGCAAGATAATTTATTATACTGATCGCTTCGACGAAACTCATTCGTCTAAATTGCACATCGTTTTTATCGCAACGCCTGGGTTTGCATATCTATTACTTACTAATACCTAGAATTCATTTATCTGTTCTACATTAAGATTGTTAAAATTATTATCTACATCTAGCAATATCTTTTATCTAGTCGGTGTGATGCAACAGATTATGTCACGAGGATCATTCATATTAATGTTTAATATGAACCTCAATAAACCTTTTAAGACTAATCTGAAGTAAATCAATGATCTACAACGTCAGTTACCTTTCTTCAAAAAGATAGAATGCAATATTAAAATTAACATTTAAACAATCAGAAAACAGTCAACATTTATTTTAATTTTATTTTTATAAAGTAAATTAAGTGTGTAAATAAGTAAGAGCAATAATTAGAGTTACACTTTTTTATTTCAAATTTACGATTAACTATTTTTTTTATATAAAGTAATTAATATCAAATATTTTTAAATTGAACGTATCTTAAAGTGGTTTACAGAGAGACGTGCAAGATGGCGCATCATAGCAAGATTAAAACAAAAAAGAAACAAACAATTCTTAGAAAATTTAAAAAAATAATCATAAATCAAGAACGATTTGATCATTTGATTCGAATCGAACAGAAGATCGATTTTTAATCTTTTAGGATGAGTAAATAATCTTGAAGCAATAAGTACTATAAGCATTATTATCTTATTTCTATTTACAAAATTTGTAAGTAAGAAGACTAACTAAATAAAACTGAAACATGCCGCATTTTTTAAATTTACAAATTATAATTCTCAGAATGTGATGTGTAAAGCAAAAGTGATAGACAAGAAAATAAACAAGAGGAAAAACCCATGAAAATAACTCACTTTGCTAAGTAGGGCGAAAAAACAAACTCGGGTTTTTCTTTAAAACTTTTAACTGTCTGTGTATACTGTATAGGATTGGTCAGAATTTCGGCACTTGTAAACAAATGTAACTTTTCTCTGAAGAATCCAGTTTATCTTTAGACTTTCGCGTGTCGGACGAATTCCGCTCAGGAACTGCGAAACGTTGATCTCGTAATTAATGTTGCTGTATAAACGGACAAAGAGTTTTTAGTTTTATTTTTGGTCGCCGAAACAGAAGGTTTTAATGTTTGATCGGTAGTAAACCCCTCGGGTTTTAAACTGGAAATTATATGCTTTAGATGACTAACAAATTATTGCTTAGTTTTGTTAGTCAGAACTTTACATGTCTTGTATATCTACAGTGTTACGATTCGACCACGAGCTATATCACGAGAGTTAGATTCGTTTTATTACAAGTTTAACTGTTATAAAACTTTTGAGATTAAAATTCAATTCTAATTTGTACTTATATCTATATTTTTAACAATTTTACTTCATTTTGTGTAATAAAAACATAATAATTTTAATGATCAGAATAATATCGAGAATAGAAATAATATAAAGATTTTTTTTAACGTGTCACCACTTTATTTTGTAGTATTGCAACCATGATAATTGAATATTTCCTCTAGTGGCAATATTAGTTCGAACCTGATTGGCCAATGACAAACAACCGCGAACACGCGCCTTCTTTTGGCCAATCGAAATTTCCCGCGTACAAGAAGTATGAAGTTTTGAATTTTGAAAATAGTTTTGGAAGGTGATTCAAATTAGGAACTGGATAAAATATTAAAATATTTTTTATCGCAATTTACAGTCGACGCAGTTTCTTTTTCTTAACAATATTTTAATAATAAAAAAAGACTGATTTATAAAAACAAGGAGTATGTATATTTTCAAATATGAAAAATGCTTTATAGTCCATATATCATTTAAACTATTTTTGAACTAAACAAACCCTTGTAAAGCTCTGCTTTCACAGAACTCGTGTCGACTAATTTTTAAAACCATTTACTAAAACTATTTGTGAAATGCTACTTAGGAAAACAATACATTCACACTTAAATAAGATCACAAAGATTCTTTGTTTATTGTATTTTAATTTTTATTTACTTTATAAGTATGTTTCACGAAGGAGTCTGCAAGTATAATAATTTACGAATTCGCTAACCAGGACTAAGCCAGTGTCTCGCATCTTATTTATATACCAGTTGTATGTAAAAATTCAATAAATTAATAAAATAAAAAAATACTCATATAATTTTATTTAAAATCAATAGAAATGATATAATAGCATTACAATTCAAAACAAAGGACTAATTTACTTATTCACGTGTCAAAGACGCCTCAGTCGTATTGACGATGTCACGAACGGGAACTAGCTAATTAAAAAAATAAATAATTCAAGGAAACTATAGTATATCATGTAACATTTCTAGTAAAACAATTGTGAGCTATACCTGGAATTCTAGACAAACAATCGTAATTTTCCAAGCGTACTAAACAAAATGATTCAGCATGTCAAACGATACCTTTGTATTTTTAATTTGGTTCTGTACATGTCTATAATATTATTTGTCAGAAAATAAGAGAGGAATGTCCCATAACTGTACAGCAAGACGTATATACATGCAAAGAAAGCTAGGCAATGCCTTGGACTTGCGACCAAGGTGTAGGGTAATTACAACGCCCCCCGAACACTAACTACAATAGATAATTTATATTAAACTTACGTGAACCTTAAGAAGGGTGACCTTAATCACGACACTACACTGTCTCTACTTAAGTCTTTCCCCCACACTAAACATTGTCTATAAAAGTGCAAGTATAGTAATTCATTGTCGCGCAGTGTCATAGGATCCTATGAGTTATTAATATTATACTTTGATTATTTTAATGTTGGATACCAAGTCATTATGCGGTGATATGACCATGTCAAGGAAGTCCATAAACCTGCTTCTGGGTCAAAAACCCCAGGCATTTTACAGATTTAACTATTCTATGGTAATAACTATTATCCGCTTGCTATTGCTATTGCAGCAATACAAATTCAGATATGGCATTAAAAAAAATATTTTAGGAATTACGGAATCCTAAAGAATTATCAACACTACAACTCTAAAGTAACTCTGTTCTACTGACCATAAATACTTTTTTACTTTGACAACATTTTGTCTTTTTATAATTAACACAAATAATTAACGATACTAAAATTTTCCTTGTTATATTTTATTATAAAATAGGGTCGTAAAATTAGTTTTTAATGCACAATAGATAAAGGGGATTCACCCCTCAATCGTATCATAAATAATGGTCATCGTGTCAAAGTTAAACTGTAAATTAAAATGAAAACAATAACTCACTTATATTCTTCAGAATTTTACACAAATGAAGTAAAAATCCTCAGATAAACTAGTCTTAAAAGTGTAATTTTTTAAACGCAACGCAAATTTTGTAATTGAAATATTATCTTATACATAAAATTCTCGTGTCACAATGTTAGTTACCATACTCCTCCGAAACGGCTCGACCGATTTTTATGAAATTTTGTGTGCATGTCGGGTAGGTCTGAATATCAGTCAACATCTATTTTTTATACCCCTAAGTGATAAGGGTGGCCCACGGTGGCAAAACAACGTTTGCTGGGTCATCTAGTATTATTATTCAAAAATTATGCTAACTACGTTCTCTACTAAACTACTACTATAAATAAAATAATTATGACTGAATATTAGCAAATTTTTAACGCCTTATTATACGGATTGTCTTATAAGTACCGTGCGCTAAATAATTGCGCCACTGGACGCACCAAAATTGAAATGGAAGTGGGCGGACAACAGATTATAGATGGACCAAAAAAGTGACATTCTGGAACGGCCCACTAGGCTAAAGAATAAGAGGTAGACCTATTACAAGATGGGATGATATTAAAGTAATAGCTAGTCTAAACTGAAGACAAGTAGCTGAAGACAGAGTCAAATGGACATCACTGGAGGAGGCCTTCACACATTCTGGGGTTCCGGTAGATTTTATAAAAATTAAGTAACTATAAATGCTATGATATAATATAACACATAGGATACACATAAAATTATATTAAATTAGATAAAAATAAATAACATAGAATAAGCTAAATAAAACTAACACACACATAGATTTTAAGAAATGTAAATTTACTGGAAATAAAAAAGTTTTTTGTTTTTATTTATTTATTATACGGACGAAAAAACCTTTACAATAAAACAAACTATAACTTCTTATTAATTGTGTATTTTATATGTGATTTTATCATCAACAAAAATTAATTAAAAGATACTATAAATAAAACCTATAATCATGCCCCTTTGTTGAGTCTCTTGCCCAAGAACAAGACAATGTTTATTTTTTGTAAGTGAAAGGGGCCGACGTTATGTAAGATGGCGCCAAATAACGAGTGTTAAGCAACCACAAGCTCTCTATTTTATTGCTGTCGAAATATGGCCGTTACACACGTGGAAGCCAGCTGTTGGCGGCATGGTGATACCAAAAGTGATTTCTAAAAATATTATAATTTTTAAAAATTATTATATGGAATATTATTAATTGTTTTATTTGGATTGGTGTCATTTGTGTCATGTCATGTCATTGTAATTTCTGGAAGTTGTCGACAAGACACGACGTTTTGTTATAACGGCATGAACGCTCACCTCTACTATTCAAACTCGCTACCTAATTAGTCCCTTAAAATTGCGTTTTTTAGAGGACGCAATTTTATTCTTGGGATGTGTAAGGGGGGTAAATTAGGAGCTTATCTCCAAGTTTGTGGAGTTAAGCTCTTAAGGGTTGCACCCTTGTCCCGTGGCCGCCATATTGGAAAAAGAGGTGCAACCCCTTTTTTTGCAATGTCCAAAACTATTAATCGGACAGAAAATTTGTAAAAACATAATTGGTAGAAAATCATATTGTCTACACACTAGACTTGTACTAGTCGAGTGTTGCCATGTAACACACTCCGATTGTAACATAGTAACCTCGGTAAACTTTTGCGTCAAAATGCATATTAATTGTTAACCAAATAGTTTTAAATAAAAGTTTCGATTCACGTCGCAGCAATAATCGACTATTGTGTTTATCTGTGGCGTCTGTCATAAAATCTGAAAAAAATTCCAAATATTCTGTTATTTCAATTATTTACCTATTTAATATTATGAATACCACTTAAATGGATATTATTTTAAATTTTACTTTTTTTTTTAAACTAAAAAAATAAATATATCAGTTGTTTTGTTCGCATCTGTATGGTATGGAGAAACACTCGGGGCAGTAGCGCATGTCACACGCGTGGTTCGCGGAAGATTATCTGACTTGTATTTATTGTTACTTGTTTACTGCCTACAATAGGCTATTATATTATAAATTAATTGTTTCGATGAAAACATAATAAGTGAACAAACCTTTATATATTTTTGACGATTTTATATACAAAACCGACCAAGTGCAAGTCGGACTCGTGCAATCAGGGTTCCGTACAAACATAAAGCTATCGTCACATAACTACTATTAAAAAGTCAGTGTGCTTTTTTTAATTTTATGACTGAATTCAACGCGAAGTACTTTATATGACTTGGTTCCCTTGCAAAATGTCCTTTGATTAGATGAGTTACAGATCACATAAAAGTTATGCAGATTGATATGCTCCTGTAGAAAAATGTATCTTAGTCTAAATGTAGAGCTCGAGTAAATTTTATGAATAAATAATTAATATTTTTGAAGAGTATAAACATGAATTGTTTTTATACCCTGCTAAAAATATAGACAACGGGCAAGACTATTCTAGTCATTCTCACTAAGCTAACAAAGGTTTGTTTAAAGGGTGAGTTCATGTTTGTAATGTAATGGATAAGAATCGAACGCACGAACTTTTGATCGTGATTCCAGTTTCACTTTGCTTTGAAAAATATGCTCTTAGAATTTTTGCTATAAATGAGTGTCGGATAAAAAGATTTTTTATTATATTTGTACATAAGGGGATTTAGGGGCAGGGAACTCAACAGCTCTATTGGCGTATGGCAGATGTTCGGAAGTGCTGTCAAAGAGGGGTGCTCTATTCAATAGCTTTATCAATTATTTTTATGTGTATAAATAAAGCAGCTTGCTGGATGAATAGAAAAATTTTCTCTTAAGTTTTATTTTTCTAAAGCTATTTCATAAAATAGAACCTTATATGTACTTACTATTTATCACTCATTGTGAACCCGCATCGCATAACTACAATTGAAATCTAACTCTATCTAACGACAACTGAGTGGCAAAACGATAAAAGGTACTTTACACCTAATAGCTCGTATTCAAAGATAGTTTTTCACACAAAAGAGGCGAGACATAAAAGTACCTACCAGACGAAAGCTCGTTAAAAATAACTTTCTCTGCTCTTTCAAAGGGCGTCTCGGTAAGCTTAATCCATTAACGTGTCTGTAGCTATGTACTAAGTTGTGGGCGATCTTTGGTGTTGGGCGCGCTGGCACGAAATAGACCAAGTGAATGAACTTTCCGTTTATTGTTGCATGTCGGATAGAAATAGGGGCGAAATGATTGATAACCCCAATCAAAACGAGCTAATCTGAATGGTTCCGTAACGCAGATGGCCAACGTGCCACAAAGAATATATTTTATATAAATTAATGACAATGCCTTGAGTTATTTCTCAGAAGTTCCAAGGTTGGTAATTCTGGGAAATGCGGGCGCGCCGAGTTACGTGAAGCGAGCTGAGCGTAGCGGGCCGCGGCAAGCCGTGTGTTGGTGTTTACCTCCGCCGCACCGACGCGCGTCGCCCCTACACTACAGCGTACTCTCTGGCTCTACCTCTACCAGTCGACTTTCGTGCATGACAGAGGAACTACGCTACGGCGGCCCGCAACGCCGAACTTTCACCTCTCGCGATATCTTTATCTGTGATAAATACACCGACATTGAGTGAAATTGAATGTGCGCGTTCTTAGAAGAGGTTTCTGCTACGGCACGCGGACGGACGGCCGCCGGCGACGTCGATTTCTGCAAATTAATTTCTCCGGTGCATTTCGCTTCTACGAAACCGACTGTAAAGAGTTTACCGGGAAGCGAAGCAATAAAGTGGATTTGATATATCATCAGTAATTATAAGTGAACTGTGTTTCCGTGTTCTGGTGATACTCAAGGCGTTTACATTGGATCCCAATCACCCGATCGCACCTCCAATGGTGGTCAAACTACCAGGTGAGACTATTATTTTTTTTATAACTAACAATATCTAACAATTCAACATTAATTGTAAGTCATCCAACTGCAACGGATTCTAGACATGGTGTCAGATGAAAGTCATTATTTATTTAAATAAGAACGTGAATAAAGTTTCAACTTACATATGGCGATGGCGCCAAACGATATCGTAAAGGTCTTCAGGTCATCTACAATATACTTCGTTGTCCCGGTTTCATACATGACCAACATTCTATTTATTTACTATTCGTTACTATATTATTATTAAATGACACGTAAAAATAGAAAAGAAATATGCATGTTTTCTAAACTTTCACAAGAATACTCGGAATACGTAATTTGAGTCTACAAAGAAGATCTCTCGCAAGCAAAGTTTCAACAGGTTAACGACTGGCTCACCTTGGCGTGTAACTGCCGGAACTTGGCGTGAAATTTTAATTTTCATGTAGACGAAAAATCATTCGCTTACAAATTAACTACATACTTGATAAACATATTAGCCAAGTGCGAATCGACTTTCATAAATGCAAAGTCCAAGCGCGTAATGGACTAGCTTTGTTTGTTGTTTCACTTTACATTTTGCTTCATCCACTGCTATCATTGCTGGTCAGCTGTTCTTAGTTATTATCGTAATAATTAAGATAGATTCAAAACAAATAAAATGTGTCATTCTATGATAATTTAGATTACTACTTACTCAAAACAGTTTGTAGTTTTTAAATATTACTTTGTAAAATTTTATCACGGAACCCTAAAAATAGTCAATATATGCGAATCCGATATAGCACGTTTCTTGCAAATACGACGAATTATCACCTATGACGATGTTTTATAATGTAAGCACTGAAGAATAAAATTGATAAAGATTTTGTACTGTTTCAGAATAGTTCTTATGTCCTAGAAATATCTAGATTATTGAACTCTGAACTTTCACTTTTATAATGGGTACGTATACATTATGTATGTAGGTAAGTTATATGGATGTTCGCCGATAACATTTCTCTTTTCTTTAATAAAAGTTTTATTACTAGAAAAGTTTATGTTCAGATAGTTTTTCTAACCCGATTAGCGGTACTCAATCCTTCACAAAATCCTTAAAAAGATCTGATCGAGTACTAAATGTAATTTTAATTTTTATACTATACTGGTCGACCCGCGCGACTTTGTTCACGTGTAGCTCCGCTCCTATTGATCGTAGCGTTATGATATATAGCCTATAGTCTTCCTCGATAAATGGGCTATCTAAGAGTGAAAGAATTTTTCAAATTGGGCCAGCAGTTTCTGAGATTAGTGATGATTAGTTTATTCAGTTCATTATTAGAAACCAATATGGAGTATCATACGGATTACGAACTTTTCATTTAAGAAGTAATTTTTTCCTGTTTATCTAAATAGATTGTTCATTGTACTAAAAAAAGTTTATAAATTCGCTTAATATTTTATCACTTTATTAGAGCCGAATTTTATTAAAGTAAAAAGAAAACTTTCTTCTTTAAAAACAAAAAATTCTAACTTCTTCCAAATTTTTAATTTTCCAAATTTTATTGTTATAAAAAGAAAACATTCATTTAAAAAAAAACTAATTTCTTAAAAAAAATTTAATTTCTTCCAAATTTTAAATTTTCCACCGCACCAACTTCAAAGGAAAGGTTTTAACCAAAAAGATTTAAAAGGTTAAAGTTTGTAAAGAATAGAGAAATAAATATCATAGTTAGCCCTCATAAATTAGAATTAAAATCCTGGTTGTCTATATTTAGGAAAAGGATGGAGATTATCAAATTATTTTGGATTAAAATTATCTTAAGCCACTTATCCACCCGCCTCAGCTATTCACGGGTCCTACTTAGTAGATAAACTAATAATAGATTTAACAAAAAACATTTAATTATCAATACCTTTGTTGTTAAAAAAAATTCAGGCGTTCGATCGATTCGATCTCGCAGGGACTATGAATTTTGTCGGTATAAAAGATGGCCGTTTGTTAACTCATGTTATAATGTATCTGTGTGCCAAATTTTATCACAATCCGTTCATCCCTTTTTGTGTAATTGAGTATTTTATTGTGAGTGAGCTCCTGTTTCCGCACTTAGACTCTAAATCGGTCCATTGTGCGTGCAGGTATGACTAGCTATAAGAGCCAGCCCAGCTCCTTCTAGAAGCGGAAAAGATTCCTGGGAACTTTACAGGCTTCTTGTAGCGACCTCATGTTCTTGAGGATTTGTGCCCGTTGTGTGGCGAAGCCCACGCATTCCAGGACAACGTGGGCAGTCGTCTCTTCTGCTTGCAGACAACCCCTACAGATAGGACTGTCAAGCCTATAGTCAATAAGTGTTTGTTAAGAGGGCAGTATCCCGACATTACTCCCACTATTTGACGAAGATCAATGCGATTCACACTGAGCAGTTTTCGAGACAAGATCCTTGACAAGGCAGGGACGGCTAGTTTGGACTGTCGACAGTCTGTTGCGTTATTCTATCTCGCATTGTGCATATCTAGGGTGAACTGAAGCAGCCATTAGCGAAAAGTGCTAAAGGAGAGAGGAAGGTATGGTACAGGGCCTACCACAGTAGTCATGGATCCTCTTCTCGCCAGCTCATCAGGTGCATAATTACCTAGAGATCCGCTATGCTACCCACTATGTGTAATTGAGTAACAAATATACATTTATAATATTATGTAAGAAATAGTGAGTTTATAATAAAACTGCGTGCAAAAATGTAAGTTAACAGAAACTTGGAATGTGCTTTTATAATAGTCATTCTCAGCTTTGGTTTTTACTGAAGATTCTTTGTTTAATTTAGAATAATTCTTTATATCTAAGTATACAATTACCATTAATGTAGCTTGAGAGTAGAAACTTACAGTTATTTCACTTAATCGCTTCTTCGTAATACAGAGGCGGAAGTATTATTATCTTTTCCTGGTAGTTACTGTGTTATCCGTTGCAAATGGCTATAAACGTGTAATAAGAAATAAAAGCAAATATCATTAACAATTTCCAAAGAAAATTATAATGTAAAAACGAACAAATTAGAATTCAAACTGTTGATAGCAAATATTATTTAAAAAAAAAACTGGCGAAGGTAAGTGCACGTGTAATGACTTTATTTGTCTATTCTATCCAATACTATCTATGCGTAAGTTATGACGTTTATTTACAGGTAATAAAAAACATCTAATCTAATCTACTTTATCTTAATACTTCTCTACTCTTCGAGACAAGTAAATAAAAATATTTTAAAAAAGTTTATTGTATATTCAAATATGCACCTTGAAATAACTACCATAAGGTTGACATTTGTTTCCAACATGTAAAGAGCAAAAATCGTTCTGAGCAGGACCGTTGTCTAAAGGGGACTTTGTCTCTTTCTTACGGTGTTTTGTGACAGTATTATTAATAACACAATATTTAACTTTGTTCTATTCCTTGAAGCATGTTCATACTAGTAGAAAGAGATGCAATCCACTATAGTGGCTGTACTATTCAGAACGGAACAGAATTTTTGTATGTAAATTTCTTGATATTAACATATAGATAACTCTTAGTACAAAATACAAGAGAAGTATACCTACAGAGAATAAATAGTAATTGATTCCAAAGTCAATAATAAATCGGCAATTATTTATTAACATTATCATATATTTAATATTTATTGTGTTCAGTTCATAATCTATAAATATTTAGGTAGAAATGTCAATTACAGTAGTAGTAGGTAAAGAATTATCGTAGCACGCAATTATGTTTAATTTCATTAGTATGCTGATCGATAGCATGTTAATCAGATTGAAACGTAATTCATGTTGCTAAATTGTCAATGTTGCCACCCTGGCGTACAACTTAATAGACACTAGATTTAAAAATTAAACTCAATGTTAGTCAAATTCCATATAATTATAATATTAGTTATTCTTATATTTTTAACAATAAGACGATCATATCTATCAGTTCCGTTAAAAAGTCATTTCTATAATTTTGGCGGGAAACGTTCTGATTGGACATAGAAATTAGCGTGTCTACTATTGCTTGTCATTTACTAATCAGATACGAACTAATGTTCCTATTAATGCGGTCCAATTAGACCAAAAAATAAGAGTAATACTACCTAAATTCTCACTAAGCTGAAAATCAGTAAAATTGTTTAAAATATGATTAAAAATAAAATTTAAAAGTTCCCCATCTTTCCCCTGTATGGAAAAAATTTTATTCAAGATCAGAAAAATGAGTTTTTTGCGATTTTCACCAAAATGGTAAGTTTTATCATAAAAATACTTCAACCAAAAATTGTAATCGTCATAATGCGTATGCAAGAGTACGCCACGTATACACGCATATTATGACGATTACAACTTTTACAACTTTTCGAATCGTTGTTACAACTTTTTCAATCTCAAAACCGGTGACTCGTAGAAAAAAAAGTATTGATACATTTACAATTTCGTATATATTGGGTCCATTCACTGACTAGCCGAAGATTTAAGAAAGGTTTCTTTCATAAAAAATATAAAAATTGAAGAAATTTTTAAACTACTATCGTATGGCAGTAGACAACTTCGTTCGTCCAAACATTACCGACAGAAACGTCAACGGTTAGTGTCGAAGTTCGTAAATGGAACATTGATTTTTTTATTTGATTTGCTATTATTACGCTACTAGAGGGACGAAGAATTGAAGTTTTATCCCCTCCTTTAGTTTTGTTTGTGTTGCCAACCGCTTCTGTCTGTAAATAAACTATGTTATCGTTAAATCTATGTCTACAGTATTATACGTATAATTAAAGCCCTTGTTTATTATCTGATTTCATATTAAAATTATATCTACATGGCCATGAATTCAATTATAAAATAATATGCATGTTATCGAATTTCTAAGATTGCAAATAATCAAGTTTTTTTTCTGCTTATGCAAGACAAGGTCGTACTTGTGTAAGCAAAAACTTAATAGCTTACCTAAAGTATAACGTAACAATCAAAACATGTTTATTAATTATTAAAATTAAATAGAATTGCGAATTCAATATTTAGAACAATTTTTATCTAGTTTTTGGTAATAATTTTTTTATTTGAAAAGAGAGATTTTTCTACATTAATTTTTTTTATTTTAATAAATTAAAAAAAAATAGAGGTTGCAGAAATATCTGTACCATTTTATGTTTGCAATATTTTTTTTCTTACCATAGTTATTGTTGTCAATGTTTCCCCAATGTTAATGTTGAAAGATGAAAACTATTAGTATTCCATTTAAATTCTATTCCAATTAAAATAACAATTCATACAATGCCTCATTTACATACAAACAAACTGGTTTCATTTCACAATAAACGTAATATATTGTTCGTGTTATTCCATTGAAATATTAATTACTAGAGGATTAAGGCAAAGGATTGCTATGTTTTGAATGAATCTACTAGTTTTAATATTATTAGAGAACTTCGTAATCTTCACTATCTTTCACCCGCTATATTTTAGACTAGTCGACTACCGTGACTTCGTCTACGTTAAAGTATATGTTAAATTAAGAATATATGTACGAAAATAAAAATAAAGGAGAGAGAGAGACTCTCGAAAAAAAACCGAACAGAGACTGACCATTCTGAACAGAGATAAAGATAAATATTAAAGAGAGAAAAAAGAGACAGGATGAGAGAGAATTATAGTATATAAGAGGAAGAGAGACAGAAATACCGTAGACTTCCTCAGTGAAAGAATTTTTAAAATCAGATCAGTAGTAACAAAACGGCCGTGTTCTATTAATTAAAAAGTGTTTATGGCAACACTGAATCACCTTTGTCACTCACGAAAAGCATAGTTTTCTATTAGCGAATGAATTTTTAAAATCGGGTTAGTTACGTCAAAATGGCCAAATTCGTGAATTAAAATATGTATATGGCAACACTGAATCACCTTTGTCACTCACGAAAAGTGCATTTTTCTATCAGTGAAAAAAAAATTAAAATCGAATTAGTAGTTCCTGAGAAACCCTTCAATTTACAAAATGGCCACCTTATGGCACTTAAATAGCCATATCTTTTTAATTAGAGTATTTATGGCAACACCACATAGCCTATGTTACCCGGAAAGGATGTAGCTTCCTATCGGTGAACGAATTTTCAAAATCGGTTCAGTACTTTTCGAGCCTATTCGCAACAAACAAACAAACATACAAACATACAAACAATCAAATCTTTCCTCTTTATATAATAGTATAGATAAAACACACTATATCATTATAAATTATAGCCTATGTGTTATTCTGATGTGTAAGCTATATTATTGTAAAGTTTCATCAAAATCCATTCAGTCATTTTTGCGTGAAAGAGTAACAAACATACATCCATACATTCTTGCATTTATAATATTATTAAAAATTTGTATGTTTTGTTTTGATGTTTCTTACTCAATCACATAAAAACGGCTAAACAGATTTCGATGAAATTTGGCACACAGATACATTATAATCTAGAAAAACACATAGGCTACTTCTTATCCCGGAAAAATTCTTAGTTCCTGCGGGATAATAGTGCGAAGCCGTTGCGGGTTTACTTGTTTCTTCAGTTCTCAGTGAAGGAAAGTATCCAAATTTGACGGATATTTAAAAAAAAATAATATCTATAAAAATATTAGAAATTTCGTTTCCATAATTTCTTTGTTTTGATCCTAAACTATTTTAGTTTAGTTAACCTATAATATTATGGATTCACAATCAGCGCTTATAAGTGCCCGAACTAAAAGAGACAAAAATATTCATTTCTTTTTTTAGTCACATCGCAATCGTCTTGCCCGTGCTTATCCGCTCCTAATGGTCTTAGCGCGATGATATATAGCCTATAACCTTCCTCGATAAATGGGCTATCTAACATAAAAAGAATTTTTCTAATCGGACCAGTAGTTTCTGAGATTATCGCGTTCAACCAAACAAACAAACTCTTATCTTTATATATTAGTATAGATATATGTAGAGGCCTAGTACGGTTTTTTAATATTTGTATAAAGATCTATCGTCCATATTATAGTAGGTCAATGGTTACCTAACTCATATGTAAGTAAGTAAATAAAAAGTTATGAAGCCTTAAAACCTGTATTTCATGGAAGTCTCCTGGAGTTTCTTTTAAACTTTATGCTTCATAATTAAAGTTTACTCGCGAAAGATTTTATTAACCTTTAAGTTTAAGAACTCTCTACCGAGAAATCGTTTTAATTTAACGTTGAAACTTTTATAATATTGAGTTTAGAAAATATATGTTATATTGAAATTTTACTGTTAAAAGTTATATTAAAAATTAACTTTTTTGAAATTTACGAAATCATTACTAATATTATAAATGCGAAAATATGTGTTTATGCTGTCTGTTGCGCTTTCTCGCCAAAAACACTGAACCAATTTAAATGAAATTTGGATACAGATAGTCTAGACCCTCAGGGTCTAAGGACAGGTTGTAAAGAGTTGAATGGGAGGGATGTAAAGTTGTATTAGAGCTACAAGCTTGAATCTTATTTTTTAGGCTGTTGATTCGATAAAAATAAATATGACATTCAAAGCTTGTAAAAGGTTTACTCCCAAGGGTAAAATTAGCATAAGGAAAGACACTATTCCACGCGGACGAAGTCGCGGGCACAGCTAGTATTAGTATATATGTATACACAATATGTAATTAATATGTTACTGAAAATTAAAAATAGTTCAATCTCATCAGATATGTTAGAATGCGCACCGGCTTTCTTCGTTGTTGATGATCAATTTTTCTTGAGCAGTGTAGTAGTGAATGATATAATATTTAGAGTTCGTATTAGTTACTGAACTCCAAATACGAGGCTGGCAGCTGTAAAAAATAGACATTTAAATATATCAGTAAGTCTAAGAGAAAGGGAAAAAGAGATATGAAAAGACGTTAGTTGTTGAAGAACATTGTACACAAAAAAAATTACATAAAATAGTAGTGTGCAAAGGCGGTCTTATTCCGCATAAGAAATCTCTTCCAGCCAACCTTTGAAAATATGAAAGGACACAATGAAAAAATATGTGGCAGTTTTAATGTGTACAATTAATACCTGTATGGTAATAAAGCATAACATTAAATGACGCTGTCGTTGAGTAGGGCAACTACAACAGCATACGCAGTCCGAAAAATATAGTTAAAAAAAATACTAATAAAACTAATAGTTAAAAAAAATAATTATTATTAAAAAAAAGAAATAAAATAACGACCTTGAATTAATTTTTATCATAGAAATTCTTTACGACGTTAGTCAATTGTTTCTTAATAATTAAATTGAAAAGATGTAAAGAATAAAGAAAATATAGTCAAAGTACTCCCATTCCTTACATTCCGCACCTCCATAACACTAACCAAATATTAAAGTTATAGCTCGAGCAGTGTAGTAGTGAATAAATAAGATGTTTTATATTCTCCAACCTTCGCATCGAGTCCGACTGCGAGGCATGACAACAGGAATCCAAACATCGAAGCCATTACTAGTCGTACATATTCAAATCGTCATTACTGGCTACAAACAATCGCACATTGTCTCCATTTAGCGGGAACAGGTAAATCGAGTACCGGGAACCGTGCATTTATTTCTACAAGACAATAGCGTTTTTTACCACCTATTTTTAAGTTTCTAAGAGCCTCTCGATTCTATTGTTAGCCTTCATTATACTATGTCTTGTGATTATTTTCGCTTCTCAGAAACACTAACAATTTTCTCTTATAATTGTGTCAAGGAAATTGCTTGCACGCGTATTTAATGTTTGCGTCATGTCTTTGAATACTATTGAAGAAAATCTATACTAGAATTTTAATTAGTTGTAGTAGTAATTCACGTCGAATACAACTTAATACTTTATTACCTCGGGTAAAGAGAAAATAAAGTTTCTATTGCGAAGGCAAAAAAAGTCATTTTGAACTCGGTATGAATGTTATTATTTTAGAACCACTTTCAGAACAATATTTTCAGTTTTTTCAAATACTGTCAAAATTCGCGACGTAAACTCTTTACATTCAATGAAGTAGAAAAGAAATAATTACAGCATTAGTAAAAATTTGTTAAATTCTGTACATAGGTAATATTACTAAAAAAAATTATTAAAATTCCTATATAAATATAATAATAAATTTTCCTATATAAATTTAGATACATACATTCTCCATTAGTAGACATCACTCAACTGAAAGATAAACTTTCTAAATTATTGACTTTTTTAATCAATTACGATCTTATTGTTTTTTACTTTCGTACTAATAATTGCACAGCCAACAAGTGCTTTATAGGTCGAAACTTTTTCTAATTCTACAAAAATTATGATTTATAGGTGTCCTTCGATTCGGAATGGCATGTAGAAACTTTTTGAAAAAATTGAAGCCGCTACCAAAAAAAAAATTATATATTTAAAATCGCGATAAAAATTTTGTACCGCGGATTATTTATTGTTCATTGATAGATCCTTTAGGCGCCTGAATTTTTTCGCTTATCCAATAAATGTCCAAAGTGTGCGTGGCTTGCGCGAGCCGGAGTACACGTTTTCGGGCGTATTTTCAACCCTTTGGGAAAATTATAAATATTGGTCATACAGTTCCGGGATCATGGATTTTTCTTTGAGAAATTTCCTGCTCTCTCTGAATCTTTTTCCAAATTTCGAAAATCCCAAATTGTTTTAGAGATATTTGCAAAAAACCAAACTACCTTTTTTCACTTAATTATTTATATCTTTGCTTGCTTATTAAGCACTTGTTGACTAGACTATAACAACCTTCAAAAAAACAATTAGATTTTACTGTTAATAGGGTTTAAAACAAAGCAAGAATATCAAAACGACGAGTATATTCAAATGAGGTAGTAAAAGAATATAAGTGAAGCAACATTTAGTATTGCGATACTGCGTAATATATTCTGCTTGATATATCAATGAATTCTACGTACCGTGCGATTACGAAACGCATAAAAATAACTCAATGGGTTACTTCATTACTTTTTGCGACTTCCGTTTGTTTCATTTTGAACTTTATTTTTATCGACAATCAAAAGATTAACTAGTCTTAACATTCATACTAATATTATAAATGTGAATTGATGTGAAAGATGTTTGGATGTTTGTTACTCAATCACACAAAGATACTTTATAACCTAGATTAACACAAAGACTACTTCGTATCCCGGAAAAATACATAGTTCCTGCGGGATAATATTTAAATGTTTAACACCTGAATATTTTTAATACAGCAATTTATTGAAATTATTTTTTTTATTCAATCTAAGTAGATACACGTGTCTAAGCGTCCGTAGCTCAGTGGTTCAGGCTTTGAATTCACGATCAATAAGTCGTGGCCTACTGCGAGGGGTTGGGTGAGGGGTTAAGAATACTTGCAGAATGCGAAAATAAATACAACAAAAAATTGTCCCCAAACGAAGCCGGGACGGGTCGACTAGTTGTAGATATGTGCGAGTAAATAAATTACAATATGTATGTTCTATGTTAGTTTAAACTACCTTAATGTAACATTTTGATATAAACAGAAACAAAATTGAGTACGAAGGGCTATCACCTGTTCATCGATAGAATAAAATGAAATTGAAATAATTATTCCTTTGTATATACAACTCTATAATTAAAAATGTTTGTTTTGGACAGATGAATGTAGAGTGCTCAGCTCTCTGTTATATGAAAAAATATAATAAATATTTCTTTACAGTTTTTTAATTAGTTAGAGTACCTTAGTAACAAGTTACAATCTTTGTAATATTTTTCACTTCGATGATATCTTATACAACAATTTTTTTTTACAACAATTTTTTATTTATTTGCAGAAAAAGACAAACGTTGATTACGCACATTTTCAATGTATATAACTATACATTTTAAAAAAATCTGGCTCATGCTGTCTAGGACTCTAAGTTCAGTACATGGTTGAGACCTAACTCCTAACTAGGTTTTCCTGTGTTTAGGATATTAGTTTTCTCCTGCCCTCACTAAAGAGTACATTTTGTTATAAATTGGCCAACTTTGTTTACTACTAAAAAGTATGTAAATGGTGCGAAGTGTAGTAGTGTTTTCAATATTTTAAATATTATCTTAATATAAAATATTATACTAACAATTTTTCTTTTCTTTTTAAATATATAATATAAATGAAAATAAAAAAAAAAATTAAAATCTTTTAAATAAACTTGAAGATAACAATGCTATTACTTAAATAAAATAATAAATATTTAAATAATTGTTAGTTGCACGTCGTCCATCAAATACCCTCTGTTGTTTTATAAAAGCGTCAGCGCGTCATCGGTAAGTAGCTGACACGGGGCCTTAGAATAATGAATATTGGAAGTGGTACATTATAGTATATGAAGTACTTGCGTAAAGTTAAGATTTAGACAAATGTTGTCCGTTAGTTAAAAATATTTATGTGTTTAGTTATAGATATTCTTATTTATATTCATTTATACTTTTTATTTAACTTGCAGTAATTTATTTTAATATTTCTTTTAGTTAGTAATTACTTTAATTAAATGTTGATCTCTGCTACTATTTAATATAAAAAAATATTTAATAAACACTCTTTAAATTTTCGTTTATTTTTAATGAAGTAAATTTTATTATTTTAATATTTTGAGTAGGTTCTCAGTTTCTTCGTAATTTAGTTGTTTAAGCCAATTATGTAATGTATGTTTTAATTTATATTTAGACAAGTGTATAATGTTGAGTTCCTTATTAATCCTGTTATAGAGATACTGAGATAAAAAGTTTATTTGTCGATTAATAAACATGGTTCTTACATTTGGTAGTGAGCAGACGTTTTGTTTACGTCTTTTCTCTTCAATTTTATTACATACGTCATCGTAGTTAATTTGGCTATGCTGGTATAATACTAAATTTAAAATATATAATTGTCTTACTGATAATAATTGACATTTATCATAGAGTTGTTGTGTACAATATCTGTAGGGTTTAAAGTACAATACCTTTAGTATACATCGCTGAGCTCTTTCGATATCCACAAAATGACTTTTGTAAGCCCCACCCCATACAGATAGACAATAAGTGAGAAGTGGTTGTGCTAAAGCTATATAAATTCTTGTCAAGAGATCTTGGTTTGCAATGTGTCGGAGATTTTTAAAAATATATATTAGTTTTCTTATTCTTTCCGTTTGATTAATAATATGCATGTCCCACTTTAAGTGCTTATCTAAATATAAACCTAAATATTTGATTTTATCCGTTGACATTAAAATTGGACAATTACACGAGGTAGTATTCGTGAAATTGGTGCAAGAATGCATTTTAATCTGAAAATTTGGATTTGGATTGCTCTTGTTTGAAATTGAGAATGGGATGAATTTAGTTTTCTCTATATTTAATGTTAAAATATTCTTCCTTAGCCAAGAACCTACTTGCATTAATCCTTTTTCGGTAGATCTTTTTACATCTTCCCAAGTATCTCCAGAAAAAATTAACGCGGTGTCGTCTGCATAGGTTGAAATTATAGCGTTAGGAATATGCAAACTACACAATTCATTGATATATATATTGAAAAGTGTTGGGCCAATTATACTACCTTGGGGCACTCCAAAAGTGACCTCAGCCTCATCACTGATGTTGTCTCCTATTTTAACGGATTGTCTCCGTTGAGACAAGTAACTTTCAAATAATTCAAGTTGTTGTCCCCTTACTCCAATATGTTCAAGCTTCTTTAGTAGGATAGAAATAGAGACTGTATCGAAAGCCTTAGATAAGTCCAGAAATACTCCCAAGCATTTTTTGCCACAGTCTAGTTTATTTGCTATTTCTTTAATAACTAGTGTTACTGCATCAACTGTACACCGTTTATTACGAAAACCAAACTGATTTGCTGATATAATGTTATTAACTTCTAAAAAGCTTACCAACCTCTTTTTAATAAGTTTCTCAATTATTTTTGATAATGATGGAAGTAGTGATATCGGTCGGTAGTTTGAGACACAGTCACTATCTCCACTCTTGTATATCGGACATATTATTGACTTCTTTAGAGCTTGGGGAAAAACGCCTGCCTGGATACAGATATTACATATGTGTGCAATAGGCATAGCCAAAAAATATTTAGCACGTTTGTAAAAGTCGCTCGATATGCCATCCCAGCCAGGAGCACTTTTCGATTTAAGTGTGCTTATTATATCTCTAATTTCTAGCTCCGACGTTGGGATAAAAGCAAAAGATGTATTAGGGGACACATTATTCTTTATGTTATTACTATCACTATTTTGATATTCGAAAGAGCTATTTATTATTATTTGAGCCAAAGAAAATCCTATGTTTGCAAAATAATTATTTACATAATTAATAGATTCGTGTGCCGTTTCGCATAGGCTAAGAAGGCTATTGTTATTATTCTGCTTTTTAACTAAATAACACAGGGTTTTTATATTTTTCCACATAGTTTTTATCGTGTTCAGAGAATTGTTAAGTAATTTTTGTTCGTATTTTCTTTTAGTATTTTTTATAACAATATTACACAAGTTCCGATAGTTTTTATAGATGTTCTGTAGTTTTGCATCATCAGGATTTTTGCGCAATTTTTTATGGAGTTTATCACGTTTTCTTATTGATTTGAGAAGTCCTGGCGTTATCCAGGGTTTTTTCACTATTTTAGAACTAGGAACTTTAATGTATGTAGTATGTCTTTTAATAATTGTAATTAAGAAATTTAGAAATTCATTAGTTGAAATATTTGCATCGTATAAGTTTAGTATAAAAGACCAATCGGTGTTTTGTAACTCTTTAAGTGCTGATTCATAATTTATCTTTTTAACTGTTTTGAACTCTTTGTCATTTTTGGCCTTTGTTTTGGAAATATTAGCTAATACTGTGTAATGATCGGTTATGTCTCTTTTTATAACAATTATTGTATTTTCTAGTTTACTTTTTAGCATAACGTGATCGAGACAACTGTTAGAGCGGTTAAAAGTAGGAAAGGTATGACCAGGTAACATTCCATGAGATGCAACTAAGTTTAAAAGTTCACTTGATTGTTCTGTAATAATATTTGGCCTGATATCTATGTTAAGATCTCCTACTATAAATAAGTTGGTATACATTTTTTTACTTTCCAAAAGGATGTCTAACGATGATATAAAATTTCTTATGTCTTTAAAAGTGGGGGGCCTGTAAATGCCAACAATACAGTAATTTTCAAAGGTTACTACTAGGCAATTTGCATCCAAAACATTTGTTTCTGCGACGTTTACGTTTAAATTTAATTTCACGTATGCTATAAGCCCATCGTTTTGATTTAGTAATCTTTCTGTTTTATAAGCCTGATAACCATGTAAAATAGGGATTGCCTTGTTTTCATTTAACCAACATTCGGTTAAAAAAATTATATCAAGATCCATATTAATTCTGGACATAAAGATACTAAAATCCTCAATATTTCTATACACACTTCGAATATTTTGTGTCAGTATATTTACAGAGTTAGCCTTCACTTTAATTAATTGAGCACAATTTTCAGCCTCATCTACAGTATAAGCCCTGGTAATAGATATATTATCAATATCCAGAGCTAGTTCATCTACGTTAGTGTTCGTCATCTTTTAAATTTTAGTATTAAGATCGTAAAAAGTTTAAATTTATTACTGTAGATGATGACTTTGTGAAATTGTAACTTAGTTTTAGGATTTAGAATGCAACAGACTTTAAGGAATTGATATCGACATCGTGCAGAGAAAAATATGATAAATAAAATATATATTAAAAATTTTACCAAACAACATAAACGTAGAAATAATAAAACAAAATAACGAAATATATTAAAATTTGAGGAGGCAAAGAAAAATAAATTACATTCTGAGACCAATGAACCTAGTCACGATTTCTCATCTGTGGGGCCTAGCAACAAGTCATCAAGCTGCTCAGCATTTTTAATAAGAATAACCGAAGATTCCTGAGTCTTTTTCATCAAGATATTGCCACGCTTGACCCAGCAGAATTTGAAGTTATTTGATTTAGCAAAAAGGCGCGCTTGGTAAAAAAGTTTTTTCGTGCTAGGAGTTAGGCGCTCAGACATGTAAACAATAGAAACTTTCTCACCTACTATTCCTAAGTCACCTGAAGTAAGTTTTGTCTCAGGATGTTCAGGATGATCTTATATTATTAAATTATCGACAGTTATCATTAAGCTCTGGCACTGAAGCATTTCTTCCATATTACTCATATGGAGGAAAATTAATACTTTTGTGTAAGATCTTCTGTAGTTACGTGTTGTCATGTCATATTTGAAGCGCGGTAAAGGTATACAAAACTAACATGATAGTGAAGAAAAATCCCTAGAACCTAGTTAACAAGAGTTCCTTGCCTTTAACGAGAATTTCATAATAACGCTAATATAAAAGGCGCAAAAACGTCGGCAAATATAAAAAGATAAAAATGCATGCATTTATGGGCGTAAATTGTAATAAAATGTGTATTCGTCATAACTCTACCACACCGCCATGCTTTTATGGCAAGCGCTCTTGCATAATGTAGGCATTCCTAGAAACGGTTATCGACATTGCGACTATAGCGCTTATCTCATAAGCTCGCTAAAAGCGGGAAAGGTGTGCTATTATTTTTAATTACCTACACTGATAACTACAATTTTATTATTAAGTTTTATTTAGATATTATATATGAATACTGGAAACCGAAACAATTGTTCTGAAAAGATCACACTGGTTAGATGGTTTAAAAATGTCATTACATGTAGATATTTCGTAAACTTCTAAAAACTTTCCTACTTTTTATAAAATGAATGGACAAGTAGTACGCATCCTCGCTTCGCTAAGGCAAAAATTTTTTTTAAATGTCAATTTCGTCCACACATCAAATTTAATCCAAACAAAACCTATATTCTATCCAAAGATAAAATCTATTTACTTAGTGGATTAGAGAAATAGGTTTTTATTTATTTTAATCAGATATTTGTATGGTAATAAAGATATAGTAAAGATATCTAGAAGAGAATGATTACAGACAGAGCTTCCGCTTAGAATTTAGGTGCGATAACAAACTGGCGGCGACGAGATTGATACATCCCGTCGTCACCTCTTTGAAGTGTGCAAAAAGGGAGCTAATGAGAATGAAATATTTTGACGATTTCCTCCCAGAGTTCCTATACGAATAACTACATCGTGACGTCATTTATCCCTGAGAAAATATACCAGACCGACAATCAGAATTGCGGAAAGACTCTCTTAGCTCCATTATTCTTTAGCTGATTTGGAAAATTAAAATTCTAAAAATTATTGGTCAATTAATCAGGTTTAATATAGAGATTATATATAGATATATAGAATTCACGTAATATAAAATCTACTCATATTTATGGATCCAAATTACATTGCTTGTATATTCGATTATAAATAAATTGATTTAGCTTCGCTCTACTAATCATACAAAACGTGTTTCCATCTCATATCCAATACAAAAGAGCTCGTAAAGCTTTCTCTCAAATAAATTGAATGGTTTGACGCAATTCCACCTACGGCTTCCAACGCGTTCATCTCTATAGCGATCTTGCAATTACTCGCAGCATCATTTCCTATCTATTCTTTACGCAATCATTTCTAGGTAAGATTAATTTGTTTATTTATTCTCGATCGTTTGATAGAATAATTTTATAATGGATTTATTTAACCTAACCTTAGGTTTATATAGTGAAACTAAGCAATGGAGGCGTTAGTTTCAATTGAATGAAAGGATCCTTTAAGCCTACACCTTCATCAAAAGTCCAAGGCGCTGGTTAGGTTTCTCTCGTAATTATAAGTGATCATATTTGATTATTTATCGGTTCAGAAGCAGTATCTACGTTGCGTTGCAATAGTCCATTCAATATCACACTCCTCTTAGTGTTTTCATATACCCCCTTTCACCACCTCCTTATCATCATAAATATCCGAGTATTAATACAAATTACTCATCCGGCTTCGTATTGGTGCTCATCATTCTAATTAGAGGTAACAGAAAGTTTTATATCTTAACACGACTTCATCTATAATCGCTTTTAATGATAAGTATCATGTTTTATATTTTAACTAGTCTACCCTTGCGACTTCGCCCGCATATAGCTCCGCTCCTATTGGTCGTAGCGTGATGATATATAGCCTATAGCCTTCCTCGATTAATGGCCTATCCAACACTGAAAGATTTTTTTACATCAGTCCAGTAGTTCCTGAGATTAGCGCGTTCAAACATACCAACTCTTCAGCTTTATATATTAGTATAAGATTTGTTTATAGCTTCCGTATTTTGTGTGCAATAAAATTTTTCATACATCTATTGAATACTTGCGTAATGCAAATAGCACAAGATGTTCAAGCATTGTGTCAATAATATAGTTTACACCGCCATTTCTTAGTATGCTATAAAAAATATTAAGGTTAAGTAAACATTAGAGATAAAAGCTATCAGCTATTTAGATGGGCCAAATTAAATTTGTTTGTTTGCTTGGACTCGCTAATCTCAGGAATTACTGGTCCGATTTGATAAATTCGTTCAGTGTTAGATAGCCCATTTATGGAGGAAGGCTATATAATATATATCATCACGCTAAGACCAATAGGAGCGGAGCATCACGCAGACTAAGTTGCGAGGGTCGACTAGTTTAAATTAAACTTTGTGCCCCTTTGTAAGCACTAAGTAAGTAAGTAGTTTACGTTTTGTCATATTTAAAAGTTAAAAAAACTTAATCATTTCCAAACTTCAAATGCTATGACTCTTATTCTTCTATACACAGGAATTTAGGTTTAAGCAGTTTTAATAAAACATTTTTAAAAAATATATTTAAGTCTTCTTAAGTCGCGTATGTCATTTATTTCTTCACTGAATTTCCTAGTAAATTTAAATATGGAAACCGTATAAGTTTATAAAAATGCTTTAAGACGTATTATTGCATGTCCATGACTTATTAGGTCAACGAACTTACGTCATTCAGTAATGGAGATGCGGTGCGTGGGAAAATTATTTTTAATATAATAATTTTTTCTCGATGCTCGATTCGTATTTATTCGCATACCTGTACTTAATTATAGTAATGGCTGTAAATGTACATATTCTTAATTAAAACATTGTATTTAATAAAAAATATCTATGGTTGTATATAACTTAATTTTAAATAAAACAGCTTATTATTAATTATTTAAAATTAATTTAATTAATTAACATTTAGCTCTTATGGAGAAATATTGTCATAAACGTATTTTTTTTCAAACCGAATTAAATATGAAAAGAAGCTACAAAGTGTAGTTCCGTTCGTTTCTGTTGGAAGAATTAATTAATTGCAACAATGACGGCAGCTCCCTACCGAAAAAAATTCAATAGAAAACATTTTCTATTATTTTATATAAACTTCAATTAATTTACAATGTATTGTTCTTTGTAAGTCATAGATAAAAAAGTGAATATAACTACAACAGTAATAAAATACTGACAGACTACAGAGTATGCAAATGTCATAGACTATAGAGTAAGGAGCTTTAACCATAAGTAAAGATTTAAAACGCTCTACTAGGAAAAGGCATTGGATCGCATCGTAGCGGCGGCGGTGGCGACGTGGAGCGGCGGGATGGGCGCGCGCGCAGGTACGCTTCTTCCCGGAACGTCGTTTTTGCTCCTTTTTCGATTCGAGTTTACCGAGAACCGAGCCCGGTGGCGGGTCTACTGGGAACGCGTAATTAATCCTTAGAAGCCTTCAGGGTTGTTGCGAGAAATATCATTTTTTTAACCCTTTTTTTTACCAGAAAGAGGGATGTTCTTGTTTGAAATCATTGTATGTTAATTCTTATGCAGTACCACCGCCTCATTATGGCTTCTCTTGGGCGTTAAAGAGGATGAAAATCGCAAAAAAATGAGATTTAATGCAAAAATTTCCTAAACAATTACACTCTTTTCGACATATCCATAGATTTTTCATTTAAATAAACCTAATCCTGATATTACAAAACAGCCTTCCCGCATAGAAGTTTTGGATTGATGGGCTTACGGCAATTGATTTTTATTTTTATGTCACTTTGACCTACTATCACGTTTGTAGGTCAAAGTGACATAAAAATAAAAATCTTCTGAGTATTTTATGATTTATAGGTGAAGGTTCATATAAATAATTTTTATTATTTCTGTAGTAATGATAAGTAATATACATGTCATGATTATTATTGTACCCAGACTTGGCGTCAGACTTGAGGTTGAGATTTAAAATTAAGGTTATAAAAGCTTTTTATAACTTTAAAGATGAGTATTGTGGTTAACGGAACTTTCAAAATTACAAATGACGTTCTAATTTTTTTATATTATAGACTATGCATAATTTGTAAAAGAAACATAAATATAATTTTTCACCCGTGAGCGGACGGGTTAGAATACTATTCCCATCTGCCGCTGGGAGAGCATCTCGTAAGAGCCTAGTAACCTAGCACCCCCTTGGTGGTAGGGGATCTGTTCCCCGACTGGCTTGCGACCACCAGCATGCGAATCCGATCGCCAAGTGTCATAGACGCGTTCCGGTCGAGCCGCTTGTGGGCCAGACTTACCCCCTCCCTCTCCCATCCCAATAATGCTGTGGGTCTAGTGGACTCTTGCCTAAGGTTCGCTGAACCCGCGTCATTTTTCTTCTTCGTTCCCCCTTCCCACTCTATCTTTGGGGATGAAACGCATCGACAAACGAGAGAGTGTTTCTTGTTTTTCCGATGTCCATGGGCGATGGTTGCCAATTACCATCAGGTGGACCAGCTGCTCGTTTGCACCTTATCTAGTATAAAAAAAAATATTTTTCGTAATTAAACGTATATAAGAACATTGTTCCGTTAAATTAAAAGAGTAGCTCTTAAAATACAAAATATACCTTTCTCTAGAGCTTCAGATCTTATTTAACAATAGTACATCTTATAAGGTAACTCGTAAATTAAACAAAAAGCTACACATCTAATCAATCTTGGCGGATTTCTTTTAAAAAGTAAAAAGAAACGGTATCAGACCGACATCGACACAACTGCTGATTATCTCCGCGGTTGGGCGCAACAAATATCATTGGCCTAGGACGGGGACGCAAAGCAAAAAGATACCGATTCCGAGAAACCGGACTAGTTTAAATTTCAATGGCGGAGTACTGCGAAGTCGGTCGACGGTTTCGCCTAACGAACCGATTGAAATACTGCTTTGATCTCGATTTATTGTGAAACTAATCTCTATTTCAGACGACTTAAAGTTTGGTTTAATGTGAAACGCTCTGCTGATTTTCCTCTCCGAACTCGTTCTCCGGGTCGATATTTTAAAGCCATAATCCTTTCGCCAGCATTTCTTATTATTTCTGCTAACTCAAAGTTGATCAGCCTTCTTTGTGTTTAAATATTTTTGAAAACACATCGATGGGTATGTATATAATAGGCTATCGCATTCGTTGTTAAATACTTCTTTTTAGTAGATATAATTAATAAATTGCACTAAAAATGACTCGTTGTTTCCAAATAATGGCCTATGTTGTACATATTTGTGTTATAATAAAAAATCAAAATATGTAGTTATAAATTTAGTATTATTGCCTAGAATACAGGTCAAAGATGTAAATAGTGTATATTATAGAAAGTTTCCTAAACTTTGTATTAGCAAAAGAATCGCTACATTATATTAAATTAAGACCGTAACTAATGTGGTCATTGTGAAAAAGCGTTGTAAATATCTCTGTCAGTTGTTATAAATTATGATCAAGAGATATTAAATGCAGCGAAGGTTAAGTATTAGATCACCTGATGACCAGTCAATCCGTCTGCATATTTCGTTCTCGGCGTCGGTCGTCGTGACGTCAGCGCAACGTAGACGGTATATAAAACTGACTGATAAAATACCGCACACATGGCATAATGACTCCTCAATTAAATCACTCATGTCTAATGACGGTAAATATTTAACTAAAACTCGATACGGTGTATAAAGTGACATAATAAAACGTGAATGGAAGCAAATTTGTAAAGCAATAACCTGTTTAACAAGTTTATAGTAGGAATCCCCTTTCACTCGGAAGCAAGTGTGGGATAAAAATAGTCGCTCTTATTTACAGATTACGACATCTAATTGACCGGCTATAAATCGAACCTATGGTGGTAAAAGTATAACGGAGCGCCTTTATTTAAAACCGAATGGGCCACGGGACACCGTTCCGAGAAACGCAGCGCAACGTCGAACACCAACCGGTCGGCAAAGTTCTTGGAACACGCGAAGGTTGCTCGGCTAAACTCTTATATTTGAGCAAAACGATTATTGCCGAACTCAAAATGCGCTTTCAGCTCGAGATGCACTTTACTCGGCTTTTTATTGATAGCAACTATTGCTTATGTCGGATTCAGGTCGATCAGATCGGTCTCTCATCTACCAGACTCGTTTAAACATAATTCCACATTAATGGGGCTCTCCATAGTTGGTATGAATGTGTTAAAACACGATATAAAAACAGAAGATAGCAATTAAAGGACTACCTAAAAGGAAGATCGACAACGAATTACGAGGCAAAAAATATTTAGCAAAATTACTTTACCTTGTGATGTCTTGTATCTACCTTAATTTCAAGTTATTTTTCTGCGAAAATTACTTAAACGTCGGTCATTATGTTAGCAATTACGAATGCCTTATTGAGACGCGTCCGAACGTAGTACTTTTATTCTATTTTTGGTTGTTTTGGATATGGTAACTCATCCTTTGTTGGCAACTTTCTATTAAAATTCCTGCGATGTACCTGAATAACCTCCGCTCTCTGATGAAATCGCTTAACCGTGCTTTCGGTGTCAAAGGCCATGGTGGAATGGAGCTAAGTTAGGTAAGTAATATGTACAATAGGTTTGCGTCATGTTAGTATGACCTTTATTCATATAGTAATAAAGACTAAATTCAAACCGTATAAGTTGCGATGAAAGCAGTTTATCGATGAACGCTATAGCACGTAAATAGCATAATTTTAATACTTGTACATTATATTCGAAAGCATTAATCTGTCTTAGGTATCTAGACTGCGTATGTAATTTCTTAGAAATTTAATTTCACGCTATTTAACCGTTTCATGTACGATGAAATTGATTGTAGATCTCAATTTGTATGGTATCCTGTTATGGTTCTTAAAATACGGCTAATTAATAAGTATTTCTCAGAAGGAGAGGCAAACATGGAGTAATTTTCTTATTCGATAAAATGTCAAACTTAAAAAGTTGTTTAATTGAACTTGTTTCGCAGAAACGGTTTAAGAGAAATCAATATACAAAGTTGTATAATATAATAAAGTTATATATCTGTACTAATAAAGATATAATAAAAATTGTATTTCAAAATAATAAAAATAAGTATTAACAGCTGAGGTTAACACACTTGACCTTAAAAGTAAAAAGTGGTTAATATATTCCATTAACGATATCCATCGACTGCTATATTGTGTTTGCCTAACGTCTACTATTTTAACATTTAAGTGGGCATGACTGGTAATTTTCTATGACAACGATATTATAATTATTTTAACTCACAATTACGTCACTTTGACGTAGTTGTGAGTTATTGATAGTATTTCAATTTTTTTGCTGCAGACAATTCCTTGGAGTAATTGTGTATGTAAACACATTCCTTTAACTTTTCTCTAGCGGTTTTAGTCTTCAAAACTACATTCAATTAAATAAGTTTGTCTTATTGACAAACATATATACGTACGGAATAAAAATTACGATAAAAGATATGATGAATATTTTTTTAGTCCAAGTTATTTACCACGAAATCTGTTTCTAGGTAAAGCATTAAGTCAATAACAGTTTTTCTGTTATTTTATTCCATGAATCATTATGAATATTAATATATATTTGTTAATGTAAAATTCAAATATATTGAGCCCAAAAAGGCATGAAAAATTCATTTATTTATGAATAAACTGTATTATTATTGTAAGTTATCCTCAAAATTTCAAAAATTACGGGTCATTTATTCAATAACATTCTTGAATATGTATGTTAGCGCGTAAGTTAGTCTTAGGTCAACCTAACCTTAGGTTTAAATAGTGAAACTAAGTAGTGGAGGCGTGTTAGAATTCTGTTAAAAGGCCTTGCAAACCTACACCTTCGTCACAAATCCAAGACACTGCTTAGGTTCCTCTCGTAATTGTAAGAGATCATTATGTTTAGTTATTTATCGGTTCGGTAGCAGTATCTACGTTGCAATTACCCAATACTCCCTCTACTTCGCTTCTCTTTTTCATTTCTCCGAGTTATATTTTTCCTTTTAAGAGTGTTTTATTCCATTTCAGACGTACAAATATACATGTGTCAGTTACACCGATTCGAGGAAGTTGTCTGCTATTAATATACGAGCTATTTTCACTTTAGATGATATGTTATGAACGCGATGCTCTGGAATCCATTTCATTAATGTATAAATTTCATAATTCATTCTCGCGAAACGTTACTGAAATTAATAAACATATTTAAATATTTTATCAACCGCTTTTATATTGGTTAACGGGAATAAAACAATTAAAATGGAATTAAAGTAAATTAGCTATAATTTGTAAGTAGGAACTGTTAGTTAGTATTCGTTTTTCTTATCAATTATAATAATTTTTTTTTAATGATAGATAAGGGAGAAACGAGCAGGCGGTCCACCTGATGGAATGTGGCCACCGTCGCCCATGGACATCGACAAAACTAGAGGGTATCTCTTGTTTTGTTGATGCGTTGTCGCCTCAAAGGAAAGAATGCTGCGGTTTCAATGGACCCCGAGCAAGAACCCGGTGTTCATTAGAACCGCAGCAGTAATGGGATAGGGAGGGGTAGATCTGGCCCACATGCGGCTCGACCGGAACGCGTCAGAGACACTTGGCGGTCAGATTCGCATGCTGGTGGTCGCAAGCCAGTCGGGGAACAGATCACCTACCACCAAGGGGGTGCTGGGTTACTCGCCTCTTACGAGATGCTCTCCCAGCGACAGAGGAGAATTGTATTCTAACCCGTCCCCTCACGGGTTAAGTATATATTGGAGAAAAATTGGAAAAAAAAAACAGTACAATTTATTATTCGAATTTTTTCGTGTCATTAGGAGAAAACCAAAAAATGTTATAATACGTTACGTACGGCCATCTTGATATTTGACTCATGGAAAACCCGATTTAATGTACTTAAGCTATTGTCAAGATAATCAGCGATAACAACACTTTACAGCCGAAATAATTATTATCAGAGCTTCTAAGTATTTTTGAATATATCTGAGTCATGATACTTCGCAATCAATGTCGAGAAATAAACTAAATTACTGATAAGTGGTAGGCGACTTAAAAGAATAATATGAATCATTAATTAACTGTTCCACTAACTAGGTATATATCTGTCTTCGCAAAGATGAAAATTAATACGTAAACATATTTTATTATTATCCCACAGGAACTATGCATTTTTCCGTGATGATAGGCTACCTGTTAATCCACATTATAACGTATATGTGTGCCAAATTTCATTCAAGTCAGTTCAGCCGTTTTTGCATGGTTTAGTAACAAATATTAAGTACATAAAAAAATAATAACATTTCACTATAGACAGGAAGGTAACAATATCAGAGACGTTATCCTCAATTAAGGTTATACTACACTGAACTTAAAGGTCCTAAAGGACAGAACCTTCTTCTAAGACAGTTCTTTAAATAACTTTAAAATAAACCGATAAAAACTGTTGTCTAATTAAATATAACCCACAGTTTTGCTAAGTAAGTACGACAAGAGTCATAAATTTCGTGACGTCACATGTCAATATAAATTATATGACGTCACTCCACGTTTAAACTCGCAGATGTGACCAGATATGAAAATGAAATGGATTTTCTAAATATACTAGACGTGCCCGCGACTTCGTCCGCGTGGAATAGTGATACTTCCATACATCTTTTCATCCCCCCTTTCAACCCCTCACAACCCTTTTTTCCCATTAAAAAGTAGCCTATTTTTCTCAGGGTCTAGACTATCTGTATACTAAGTTTCATTTTAATCGGTTCAGTAGTTTTGGCGTGAGAGCGCGACAGATAGACACAGTTACTTCCACATTTGTAATATTAGTAAGGATTGGATTTTGCTTTATATTTTATTTTATATTATTATACAATATATTTCATAAATTACTTTAAGCGGGTAAACGAGTTATTATAATATATATATAATATTTTCCGGGAAAATTAAATGTTAAAACCATTTGACGATCGAGTGAGAATAAACGAAACTAAGAATAGGATTCGGCGAAAAATATGGCTGAAGAGACATCGAGACAAGTAAAAAAATAGACAAGAGATATTCAGATTTTACTTCTACCTAATATAAGTTTTATTTAAAGCTATTTAAATAATTTTAATATACATATGAGTATATACGGCATCATAACGGAACGAAGTTATATTTAAACATCAAAGACATTTCCTACGGAAGTTTAAGAGTTCTTTTTTAAAAGTAAAACTCAATCTAAATTAATAATATGTGTTTAAAAACTTGCGGTGACACCATCAATATTATTTACGTAAAAAATCAGATAAAAACAATGACAAAGCGTAAGTTGTCATTTTCCTATTTTTTTTAATACCTGTAGAAAAAAATCTTAAAACTTTTTACAATTTTCAGTTTTTAAATATAAATTATCGAGATTTATGAAACTGGAAATTATATATAAGATCGAGGACTTGAACTTAGATTATACGTAACAGGACTTTGACCCTGATCGTGTGCAAAAGCTATCAATTAAATAATATAACATTTACATACAGAACATATTCTCAAATTTAAAACATCAACAAAAGTGACATTAGTGATTATTATCTGTGATAAAACCTCATCCATTTTTCATGCTCTTCCGACAAGTAAACTCGAAGTGTTGCGAGTGTTCGTGTGAAAAATCTACGTTGAATTTTATTATTTTCTGTATTATTCTATTTGCATCTGTTTATTACACCAACTGTTTTATGAAATTTATATTTATGATATTAAATTTGAGTGGCAATGATTCAATCACTTTGAATTCTGGATAATAGGAATAAATAAAATTTTGATATACTTACTATAAGATATCGATATTTACTATTGATATCGTTTTTCTCTAGCTTTGCTCCCTTATTATGCTCTTAACAATAGTTTCTTAGAAAATCCACTAATACAAAACGATTTATTATAGGACATGAAAATAAAACGTATTTAAACGACAAAGTAATATTCTAACGAGTCTAATGTGTGAATAATTTTATTAGAGTGAAACAGTAAGCACTCGTATAAGCTGATTTCTAATTAACTTAGTTTTAATTAAAGCGACTTCCAGGATTCATGTTAACGCCGCCTTTCAAACTAGTGAACTATATTATATTACTTCTGACTTCGTTTGCATGTTGCCACGCTCCTATGGGTTAAAGCGACATGTTAAATAGCCTATGTTACTACTTGTTACATCAGATAACTGCCAGTAAAAGTCCTATCGAAATCGGTCCAGCCATTTCAGAGATTAGCCGGAACAAACAGACAGACAGACCGAAAATAAAGGTGCGTTACCTTTAACGCCATTACTCTTTTTCACTGAAAATAATTCATCTGAAACGCTTAATGGCCATTTACTTTCACTAATTAAAAAACATTTTTTATTTCAATTAATATTTTTAAAACACTTTCTTTCTTTTAAACAGAATTTCAAAAAATATCAGACTTCTTTTTATTGAACTTTTTACTTAGTTAGCAATATGTCACTTATTTATTACATACACGATTTAAAAAACGGAACGCTTACAAAAAAAACCATGATTTTTTATTCGAAATACGTAATTGGCGAAAACATGACGTTGCCTTAATTGGCTTCATTTGTCATAAAACGGACTTTTTAATGCTTTCTTTATTTAAAATATGTGAACATGCTTTAACGGTACTTAATATAATATAAATAATATTGTACAATAAATTTTATGTATTAATACGGTAGATGGCATATTTAAAGTATAAAAGAAAATATACCGAGACGGATTTTATATTGCCAATACCTACATCAGAATCATCATTTAATTAATTTACTTCCTTATTAAATAAATATTCAAATTATGTCAAAGTAAAATGTTTGTCTATTATTGTAATGTAGATAAGATTTTAGTTAACTGTGACACCTCGTCTTCTCGCCTAAATTAATGGGGCAAAAATCTACACAGGGGTGTTTTTAAGGGGTAAAATTTTTTGGTGTTATATTTTTTAAAAGGTATTTTCAGATAATTATTGTGATTTTAGTGGTTTTTGACTTGAGCTTGAGGGAGAAATATTTTTTGGGATTTGGTTACATTGGTCTGTATAAAACCTTTTCATCGTTTTTCTCAGCTTACCTATGTCTATTCCGAATAGGCATTCAAAAATTTAATGTTCCAATTTTGAATTAAACATTTGTTCTTTGACAAGATTTTTTTTGAGTGAATTTTAATTTTTGAATAAAGAATATTTCTGAATTCTTATGAAATAAGATAAAAACATGCATTACTTATTCAAAACATAAAAATATTTAATTTTACAAAACAAAATAATACACGGTACTTTTGCTTGCTAGAAATAAATCAAGGCACTATGATTACTATCTAACATGGCAAAAAATTTTAGGTCATGGTCTCCTATACAATTTTCATGGAAACCGCTTGGCATTTTTTCTATAAAGCGTTCTCATGCTCTTTATTTAAATAATTTAGATGAATTATAAATTTCAAAGTAATACCTTGGAAATATAAACATATAGAAATAAGATTGCTCAGTTACTGCAAAACAGCACTGAAAAAAAATTGCAATATTTAATTATAATTTCGTTATTTCCGTTAATATTGCTAAGTGTTTCATAGTTATTTTATTTAAATTTTATCTATATAAACTAATTAATAATAAAATAAACTTTATTTACATATTAATATTAACACTTTAATCTTAATTACGCGTAGATATGTGGAATGAAAATTGATATATTATTAAAATTTTAAAGTCCGAGGCTTTCGCAAATTTTAGACCTGGCAACCTTAATTATAATACACATGTTAAACATAACTATGTTATTACGCAATAACGTGTACAAGTAATGAGTTTTCTTGGTAGAGTTCATGATGTGCTTGTGAACAGCCGTTGAATCTGACATTTCAATGCTATGAATATTTATTACTTTGTACGAAAGGTGTAGTAAAAAAGTTTCAAGGAATTTTTATATTAAGTCACATTTTTTCATGTTAATAAATAGCTAATGACCAAAGAAGATTAGAGACTTCTCGTCGAATTTTGTCAAAATGTTCACATCATTTTCAGATAAATTCACAGACAGACTCAATAATATCTAAATTAATTCAATCTCCTCGAATTAAAATAATTACATCAAAATGTCGATGGATTCTGATAACTAATTACATTTTTATTAAAAGATGATCAAATTTTTATTAGGCGTCCTTCCACGAAATCCTTTCGCAGCGCTCATAAAAACGTTGATTTTTTATAGCTCAACATGGCGTTAATATCGGCATGATTATTCGCAGAATATCTGAATTTGTTTCTACGAACGATCGATTGCCATTTATCTTGCGACTGTTTCTCAACTGAATCTTGTTTGTGGTAATTTATATACTGGAATACAAAGTAGAACAACTGGTTTTTATTCATTAATTATGACACTAAGAAATATTTTAAAACTACAAATTAAATCAATTTTGTGTATCATTTATGATATAAGAATGTATCCTTATACGAGTATATAATTATGTTTAAATAATCCATACAAATAAATAAAATTGGATTGTCCGTTTGTAAACATTTTTTACAATTTTTGTCTGTCTATCTGTCTGTCTGTTTGTACCAGTTATTCTTTGAAATGGCTGGACTAATTTTGACGTGACTTTCACTGGCAGATTGCTGATATAACAAGGAGTAACTAAGGCTATTTAACATCTCGCTACGACGCATAGGAGTAGAGCAACACGAAGTCGGGCGGGTCGGCTAGTTATGTTTATAAAGGTTTATATAGACACGTTATCTTGGTACAAAAACGACAAAAAAGAGCGGTAATTGCCCTACTAGCCACGTCTTTACGTTACATTATATAGTTTTTTGGGCTTATTCCTAAAAGTTTTTTGATTAAATGTCTCGCAGGGTTTACAGACAAGGTTTGCAAGTTTCATTTCATTAGTATGAGCTATAATTTATAACAAAAATATTTTGTTTTATTATTTAACTTACAAGTGAGAGAATGTTTTGTATATAATAGTGATTTAAAGTCTAGTTATAAAATATAATACAAATAAGAGACGCTAATGAATATATCACAAATTCCAATACTAATGCAAATATCACGAAGTTACTTTTCTAAAATTAGAATATCTTATCAGAACACCAATTTTACAATGTCGTTGAGGACGATGAACTGTTTAGTAGCATGCTATGGGATATGATGTCATATTTCGAGACACAATTCGTATATAAATCAATAAACTTACGCAGCTACAGTATATTATACGTGTGTCAAAAACGTTAGTTTAATAAACTCGCTCATAGAATTAATATTCAGATTTTGCAGATAATTATGACAACAGTAATTATCTCAGTAAGATTGAGTCGATGACAAAAAATGGCGGATTAGTTCTCCGAAGCAATGACGCTGTTTATTGCCGGTTGATTGTAATCATACTAATTACAATAATAAAAACAGTGTTAACAGATAACTTTTCTTTATTGATTTACATTTTTCAACAAAAAGATCAATTTTATAGTCAACTAGTAACGCTCCGGTTTCGCACGGGCTCAATTTATTACGTACTTTTTTATTTATTATTTTTGAATATATTGTGGTAAATAACAATAAAAATACAACAGTAAACATTTTTTTGAAATAACTGAATTTTTTGGTAGAAAAAGTAGCCTATGTGTTAATCCATGTTATAAAGTATAAATATCCAAACATCTGAATATCCAAATAAACAAACTTTTACATTTATAATATTGTTAAACTTCACTTAGATAGATTTTTAAGCCGTACGCCATTTTCAAATTATAGTCAAAAGTTACAATGGAATGAAAGTTAATAAAAGAAAATAGAGTGGAAGGGAGACGGTAATACTATAGACTTCTCTCAGTCAAAGAACTTTTAAAATCAGATTTGTATCTAGCTGCCCGGACTGTGTTCTGTCAAGTTATAGTTTTTTTTTATTTTATTAATTAAACCTTCTGTCTTAAGAAACATACAAAAAAAATTTGCCGAATTGGTCGAGCCATTCTCGAGTTATGCGCTTTATAGCAACATTCATTTTTATTTATATAAAAAATGAAAATGTAAATGGTGTTACCATCTAAAATGTATAGAAAAAGATAATCGTGAAAAACAACTTATCACATCACTATTTATCTATAGTTATTTTTGAAACAAATAAAACTGTAAGCTTTTCACTGATCCTTAAAGTTAAATTCATGATAAGAAAATAATAATGTCACCTATTTTTTGGTATTCTATTTTTATTTTTATAACGACGCCATTAGTGCCGTTTTTAGCAATTCTAATAATGAAACAGTCGACATTAGCTAGGTGAGTCAGATTTACCTATATAGGCACTTCGCGAGAGTCGTGCGGTATGACGCGACCGTTCCAAGTAATAACTAACACCCACTATTTGCTGCATTTCTTTTTAAACCTACGTAACTATTTTGGTCTCTATATTTAGATGTTAGCCTCGAAACTTATGATTGTATCATTTAAATTAGTAATATTTTGTACATGGCCTTTATCTATTGTAGTTTATTGCTTTATTTTAATTAATCATTTGTTGAAATGTATTTTCAAAAATTATTATTTGGTATTAAAAAAATATTATTTGGAAAATTATTTTATGTTACAAAATTTTGTTGTATAATTGTCACAAAAACTGGCCACATTAGACAAAACATGGAACGAATTATACAACTACAGGCTACAGGCAAAAAGGCTAGTACCCATATCCCTTAAACAAGATAATTAAAAAAAAGGTGTAACGAATGTTTTTTTTGTTATCTGTGAAATAAGGAAGTGACGCGTAATATGTTTTTATTTCCGTATAACACATTATCAGTTACCATAAATATCAATTAAACTAATTAAGAGCGTTAATTACTGAAGGTGAGTTAATTAAATTATGGATTCCACACAATCTCTATGAAACCAACAATAATTAATTTCATTTTAAATTTACACTTTCGACGGTAAAATTATGCCCACTTTAGGCTGCTTAATTAACTTTAAATTACTTAAAATGTAATTCGAGTCGTTAGATTCTTGCTTAATAGAATAAGTAAAAAATGCAAGAAACTTTGGATTTGAAATACTACGATCTTAACATTCTTACGAATAGCACAAGTAACATTTTAATTACTTCTTTCGACGTTAATGTTGCAACTTATAAGGTTTCACACTGACGAGACAGCCTTCAAACGACTATGGCTTACGGAATTTGCTATATAAAAGGGTTAAATTGTCATTTGAGATTTAATTAATCTATATAGGATTTCAGGATTTATTAGTAACACTAAGGACATTTGTTCCAACGAACTTTGTTTTAGTTTCTTCGTAAAATCGTTATTTTGATCGAGAGTAAACTGTGAGTCGTTTCTGAGATAGTCAGATAATATGATATATACTCGTCATAATATCTTTTCGTCAGAAATATACCAAAACGTTTGAATACATTCCACCGAACCAGCAGACCGATCGTCAAAGGACATAAACTTTAAAAATAGCTAATTCGTCAACACACTATTTTATGTTACAAAACACAAATTAAGCCCACAGTTATAACATTCATCTGGCTTACTGCCAGTGGGCGAAAGACATTTCAAATTTTTCGCAGTCTACACTCCTGACTTAAAATATTTCACGCGAGTCAATTGAAGTAAGTACGCAAACCATTTTTTTAATGAAACCCAGCTTCATCTCATCATCATTCATAAGTACACTTATTCCTTTTATAAATGAGATATTCAAACGATATTACTATTTATTATAATAATTTCACCCTTCAATGTTGCTCAGCTTAGAAACCTCTCATTATTACTTTTCCTTCGTTCCGTCAGTTTTTCTAATAGAACCATTTTACCCGACAGCAGGTTTTCTGTCCTAATATTTATTATGGAATAACTATTTCTAGAATATCTTGATTTATTATTTCAATTAGTAATTGCAAATAAGGTGGAGAGATAAGAGAGAAGAGATAGGCTTGTGTCCACTATTACCAAATTGCTTGGTTTATAGTTTCTAATTATAAATGAAGAGACGTAGATAAGAAAAAACCGGTCTCTTTTACATAATAGTTAAAGATTATTAACATTTAAAGAAAATAAATAAAAAAAATAGGCATTGAGTAACGTGACAGCGAACACCAATCAGAAAGTGTTACGTCATACCACGCAAAACATCATTGTCGTTGTTGACGTTTTCATACAACAGAGCAGAAAAAACAGAAAACAGTTGACACGACACAAATTTAAACAGTTTTATTTCGCAAACTGTGACGTCATTCAAGACGCCATGACGCTATTCAGCGTTTTCGAGGGAAATATAAGCTTTTTTTAAAATACAAAGTACGTAATGTAAATATTGCATTTTCTTTAAAATTTAGGTATTTGGGATAAAATAGATAGTAAATACGTATATAATTAACTAAATCTTCAAATTTAGTTAACTAGCCTATTGCCCGAATATAAATTATCACTTTTGGATGTATTCGCGGGATAAATTCTGATTGGTCAGCGTTTTATCTTTGCTGTGCTGTGTTGTCATTAGAAAAAAATATCAATTTATATGATGTTGTAGTACAGAATAAAGTCAAACATTCAGGATATAAAAAAACACTTAATACGCAAGACAAGTGGACGACGCATATTAATTACAATTAGGCAATAGATGCATATTAATGATGTAATGATATCATACGATCTCGCTCGTGACCAGTCTAACGTGTCGAACTTTATTTACGCTTCAATAGAAGTTTATAGGTAAGGTCTAAATATACACTGTATTTGTTATTACTGTTCCTAAATGATTTCGTTATGTTGTGGTATTTTATTGCGATAACGTTAAAAAATATTTGTTCCTAAACACGTTCGCAGTAGATTTTTAATTTAAGGGACTCTCCCTTGTGAAGTTCATTTATTACGTTTCTTTTGTGATATTTACATTATATAAATTCCCGTAAATCTATCTCATATTGGTACGTATTTATAACTGGAAAAAGTATTTACTAAAATCGATTAATGCAAATCGATTTTTAAATAAATTTTTCAATTATAAATTACACAATTTTTATTTTATTTATGGAGAGTGAACAAAAAAGATTGTATGCATTTTAAAATAGATTATTTATTACTAAAGAAAGAATTGTGTCTTAAATTGCAAAACCTACGACATATCTCGTGTTTTTGCTTACCCTGATATCAATAACTATAAATAAACTGCCATTGTCCCTACTTTAATCGACTTGACATTTTGTGGTCTGCAATATGATATGTACATTGTTTACTCTCATATTAATACTAAGAACTAAGTTTTACACTTAAATATCAACATAAATTGTGTCAATACGAGCTATTGCCCCGGCTTTACACGTAGATATTTAATCATTAAATTAATATTTACATAGAACACTCATACAGACAATAAACACGTTTGATATATCAATACTTAATACTATACAAGCAACCATACAACTTCAGCCACCTTTATAGTAGAGCACACTCATATAGTCATAGCCCTATAGTCTATGGATTTGGTTTTTTCTAAAAAATATAATCAAAAAACCAAAGTAGAATTCAGTTCGTTCATCCTTAACATTTATAAAATGACTAAATTACGTGTTAAATCATTAATGCAATAATTTTGAAATAATTTATTATCTTGCAAAATCTGACGCCTCGTTTCATACGTTACGAAATTAAATTCACAGAAGTTATACAACACGTTATCGATTCTTATTGGCATTTGTCATAGACAATGTTTACTATTAATCACTTTTCTCCGTACTCTGAAAATAGCAATTTTATTTTCATATTGTGTTCAGTTTTAAGAAAGCAAATAGCAACAAAAAGTATTCTTAGAAAGATACAGTCACTCGAGAGAGAATTTCAAGAACACGTCTTAACAATACAAAGGGAGGACAATGTAGTCGCATTCTTTTATATTTGTATAAAATATAGCCATTGTAAGGTTAATTTTTTGTAGGCGTGATCTCGACACTCTTGACGTGTTAATATTTGGTTTTATTGTTTATCTGTTATAATTGGGTGTCCATTCGAATCCATATATAGGTAGTCTATGGTAAAAAAAGTTTATTAAATTAAATATAATAATAATAAAACCCTTTTTAGTTATCTGAAATTTAAGTTAGAAGCCATAAGTTACTAATATTAAATTATAACGCGTTATTCTTGTGCGATTACTTGGCTATCTCGATTATATATAATAAAATGACATCATCTATACTTTTTCTATTGAAATGATTTACGGATTAATACCGCTTACATTTTTCTTATAAATTTACTTTGATTGGAAGTGTGAAATTTAAGGAATTCTTTTTTCAACACGGGTAACATATGATTCAACTCATAAAAAGGTTCTTTATGTCTCGACACTACAATAATTAAAAAGGCAAAAACGGAACCCTATCACTAAGACTCCACTGTCCGTGTCCGTCCATCTGTCACTAGGCTGTATCTCATGAACCGTGATAGCTAGACAGTAGAAATTTTCACAAATGATGTATTTCTGTTACCCCTCTAACAACAAATACTAAAAACAGTATAAAATAAATATTTAAGGGGGATCCCATACAACAAACGTGATTATTTTGCCAAATATCGATACGGAACTTCGTGTGCGAGTCCGGCACTTGGCCAGTTTTAAACCCTTATACGCAGATTTTAAATATATATATATTAAAAAGTTTGTGTATCTTTTGTGTCATATCAACTGGATAAATATATCTGATTTAACAATACAATCATTATCAAGCTATAAAAGAAATATGTTTATTTGTATTTTCCAACCGGTTCAACCACCTCGTCTTGTTTACGCCGTGGACATGTTGTTCCTAGAAGTACTCATTATGGCATGAAACCATCATGACCACGGATACTACCAGGCATACCTAAGCGCTGTTATTGAATCAACCTATTGTGTAATGTGGTTTATAATATTTTGTAAGTATAATTTAATTAGTCATCGACTTAATTATATTCTTTTATAGGTTCCACGTACTAGTCACTTAAGAAAAACCTATGTGACTATTTTGACAATTAAGTTGGTGCCACAGATTATATATTAATTGTTGCTTGATATTCAAATTCAAATATATATATTTTTTTAATGGGAATATGGACATTATTATTTATGTTTAATTATTTAAAAAAATGTCACATGATCTTCTTAAATTTTAATATAAAAGCCATGATAGTATTTAATATAAAGGTTCTTTGTAATCTGACCATAGACAAGCCTATTGTGTAGCAGTTCGCAGAATGCGTTTCTCTACTTCTACCTTTGCCCTATATGGTAAGTTGGAGCGACAATACAGACTAACACTGCTTTTGAAACAATACTCGTTACAGTTCCGTCTCAATGCGGACTTAGAAACCATTATCGGAATGAGTTCTGAGAATGTATACTCATCGGCCATCGCCGGTCCTTCAGTTAAATAAAGGTACTAAGAACAACGGTATGCTCCGAGAAATCGTATTGCGGAGTTCTGTGAACTGCGGTGACCTCCTAAATTTGGTTTGTCTTGTTCCGGGAAATTGGTGAAATTTGGTTAACCAAATAAAGCTAATATGTCAGGTACAGCATTGTTAATAATCGTTAACACAGAGTGATTAAAACGTGTTATATCAACTGTAATTGTAAATATTGGTTTTATTTCATTTTGCATAGGTTACTCTTAGCTTTGAATATTTTAACGTTTATAGTCCTTAATTTGAGGTAGGTTAAAAGTTTTTACATTTTCACTTCATTGAGATTTATCGTTCTAAACTTTTAATACCGTAGTGATGTGAGCACGGGTCACAGTGCTAAATTAGTATAAAGTCATATACCATATAAGGTCTAGTTATTATTTTATTGTTATAACAAAATAAAAGCTTCTAAGTAATAAAATCTTTGTAGGGGAACGTACTCAAATTGCTTGAAAACCGCACTGCAGCACAAACTGTTACTTCTCAATCAACTAACGTCCCCGCGTGCATACGTCAGTGTTGCCATATTTGAATATAGCACAAGATTTCACTAAAATATATTTACTACGTGACCATAACCTAAGACCCCCCCCCCCCTCACCCTTTTGAGCAAGCGTGGTATTTTAAAGACCCCCTCCCCTCAGAACGGGTCACGTAGTATGGAATTATGGCCGTATGTTCCCTAATTTGGCCAATTAAGAAATAGAAATTTTCCGCAGTCTGGGTGCGTATTTATGTGCCTACATGGTCGTTTTTTTTATTTATTAATATTCAGAATTTCAAAAACTGCTAAACGTAATTTCATTATTATATTTTCTTGATTATCATGGTGTTCGGCAAGTCATATTCCCGTAATTTTAATAATCTGATTGCACCAGCGGTCTTAGTTCTAATAAATCCACAAAAAGGAAATAAAGAACAGATAGTGTTGTTACGTAAAACAATCAATGATTAATATTTTTTATTAATTTATATTATCAATTGTCGTTTTTACTACTTATTTATATAATCCCAGATAAAACAATTATCAGACTTTGCGATTTAAAACTGTTTATGATCTCATCGTGGTTTTAATGTGAATTTTCGTATCGAGAAATATTGAATAATACTAACATTGCGGAAACTACAGCTGCAAACTATACATATATTCATACTTTATTTTACTAAAGAATTTTATGTGAATCTCTACAAGAATAAAGAGATAGAGCAGCTGCGAATCAAATGTGTGCAACTTCGTGAGCGGCAGATGGCTCATGGTTGTGAAAGCTACGCAGGTAGGGGATTCCGAGAATGCCAAATATAATCTCTACGGGGAACTCGCTCTCTATATCACGTTCGAATGTGAATTGTACACCTGCGTATTTACTTAAAACTTAACTACAAACATATTCAAAATTTACTAACAAATTGTCAATATCCTTTAACGTTATACAGCAAATCCTTAATAATATTATAAGTGCGAAAGTAACTCTTGTCTGTCTGTTGTTCTTTCACGCCAAAACTACTGAACCGATTTAAATGAAATTTGGTATACAGATAGTCTAAAGCCTGAGAAAGGATAGGCTACTTTTTAGTGCGAAAAAAGAGATACATATAAGGGGTTGAAAGGGGGTGATGAAATTTTGTATGGAAGTATCGTCATTTTTGGAGCTAGAAGCTTGAAATTTTTTTTTAGGCTGTTGATTCGATATAAATAAATATGACAATTAAAGTTTTACACTCAAGGGTGTAAAATAACAATAGGGAAAGACACTATTCCACGCAGATGAAATCGCGGGAACAGCTAGTATAATAATATGTAAATAAATGTGTGTTATGTAGATATTACATAACGATCTCTCTGTATACTTTTTAAGTTAGTGATTAGCTTCTATATACTTAATTCTCTGCAGTTCAGATTACGATATATGGATATTTGTTTTTTTTATATTTAGTTTCTATTAGAAATCGTAAAAAGTTACTTCGGTTCAAGGAAATATTCGTGACTAGAGCTGCACGCACAGTTACGGTGGAGTGAACCTACTCTGGTAACCGGGTCACGTGTTACTTAACGTATTTCGGTCGAAGCCGGCCTTTTTTGCCTTGACTATCATTTTAGGTAATTATACCTTAGATAAGTAAGAAAAAATAAATGAAAAAGTGGTAATAATTATTTTAGGCTTTCTAAATAATTTTTTCGTGTAATTTTCATTATTCATTATTTATTAGAATGAATCGAGTAGAATAGACATGAATGTAAGATTACGCAGAATCGTGCGCTACGTACAAATACAATGCAATGAAGATAGCAAGCAAACGACTAGATAACTGGATAATTGTTGTTGGTTAGTGAATGAATTCTCGGAAGTAGTGAACGTTCGAGTTTCGTATCACTCGGGTGTCGCGGTCGCTCGACAGCTCTACGAGTCAGATCCCCACTTTTCGTGCGTGAACGCGCTCGTAGTATTCACCATACCGTTGTGGATCGTTGTCGCGTTAACAGTTTACTGAGTGCTATTAATAACTTTGTTTTAAATAAAATATTCGTATATCGAATATACACATACAAGTTGTCTATGGTTTGAAGTGTACAACACTATTAGTATTGTGTCAAAACAAGTGTTCTTGTTGAACTGTGGATTTGTATGGAATCGTTTTGTGTTGTGTAGTTATTTAGTGAATTAAATCGTGGCCTCTGGAGACGAGGCGGGTGGAACACGTAATAGTCCACCGAAAAGTGAACGCCAAATGTGCTTAGTTGAGCGGCGAGAAATAAAACTGAGTCCTTTGAATATGACGATAGCAACGAGGTTACCGACACAAAGTGAGTTGTTATACATTTTCAAAAATCATTGTATTTAATAATTATGTTTTTCTCGGTAATTATATTACATACTGAATATTTTATTATAAAACTATTTACATAGTGTGTTAAGTGTTTTAATTAATTCTTAACGTTTCAAACACTCGGACAAAAGTTGTAGATAATTAAAATATGGATATTAGAACATCGATTAATAATTAATGCCTATAAATTTAGTTTCTTTTATCAACTAGTAGTTTTTTAGATTAGGTTCAGATGTTATATAAAGATTATTTATATTTTTAAAAACTGGCGATTATTATTAATGAAACGGTTATTCGACACGGTTTATTTTTAATGGATTTTAATGATAAAAGAAATCAGTAGAGTTACAAATAACAATTTCGCATTTCCTCATTGGCTTCCATTAATTGTATAATAGTCAGTATTTGGTTGTTTTTTCCTATATCTCAATAGAATTGAAATAGTCAAATATTAATTAGCTAAAATATCTCCTCACCAGTATGAAAGAAGAATAAAACATCAAACACAATTTTACATTTACAATATTAGTAGAGATAATGTAACTCTTATATCTATGTATATGCACAATACGTAATGATAACAGAAAGACTGAGCAAACAAATTCTGCTAAAGCCATATAAACTAGATCTATAAATAGTTGCTATGAGAGATTGGCAATGTGTGAGTGAGTTATGGAAAAATAGCACACCATATGTTCATATCAATGTATTAGCCAGTATTTAATGACATATGTTATCACAGTTATTTGATGATGGATATTTAATTTTCATATGAACTTTTGTCACTTGGTAACAAACAAGTGATTTTTATAAGGAAATATCAAACAAAATAGAAATTTCTGTAAAATCTTTAGGCAAATCAAATAAAAATAGATTGTCTAAACACAACTTAGATTATTTACCGACATGTCTATTGTCTCATATTAATTATCAATAAGGGAAAAGGTCTCATTTACTTTAGTTGTTAAAAACTACAAATAGCTAGAAAAAAAATAAAAAAAATAGAGGAGCATTCTGATTATAGTGATGTAGATTCTCTTTATCAAATAAATAAAATTCATTGATCAAATAACTAATATTTACATATCTAAATGTAATATAATTTTCTATTAGTTTTTATTTTTTACAAGGATTTTTTTTAGATAAAAAACATTGTGCCCACAATCTGATATTTGAATTGTAACAAATTATTTATAACTGAATGTTTACAATTTAAAAAAAAATAGTTTATGATAATTTTATATAAAAAAAAATTATTATAAATTGTCATTGTATTTAGGACATTCATATAAATTGCATTTAACATACAGTCATACTAACTAATATATAAAAATGAATCCTTATTTCCGTTGGTCAGATCATGCGTGAATGGCTGGATAGATTTCACTAAAACTTATTTCGTTATGTTTTTTATTGTCAGGAGACGGTTTTTATGTAAGAAAAAAATTAATAAGTGGCGTGGAAAATTGGAAAGTTTAAGAAACTTAATGACCATACTAACTTTTCAAATGTACATTTATGGCCTTTGACATAACTGTAATATTAAATGAATTCTGTATTAAAATCTGAGCACCAATATTTCACATTTATTCATTACTTTTCTTACCATGTTAACAATAAATTCTATTGTTCTAGATGCATGTGTGGAAGTGGGAGTACCGCTCAACAGCTGGTCCTCAGGGGTTGCTTGCTGTCCAAACTGCAGACATGAGCTACGAGTATCACTGGCCTGTGCCAAGGCCCATATACCAATCACACCAGTCTCACAACCATTTACAGTCCAGCCAACCTACTTGCCACATAATTTGTATGCAACACCACCTCCTCCCTTAATTCCTTCCCCATATAATGATGAGTTGAGAAGATTAGCGGAGACCCTTAGAGCATTAAGATTATCTGGGTGGTACTATGGAAATTTAGATTGGCAGGTTGGTATTCATTGATTTTTTAACTATATAGGCTATGTATAACAAACTCTCAAAATGTCTGAAATAAGTATAAGGCAAATGATCGAAAATTTGGGAAATAATTAACTAGAATTCCATTGCAATATTGCTCTTAAACCCAATTAAAACCGGTTTAAAAATGCAATTTTTAATATTTTTTTCCTTTTTTCCAGGGTGCTAGAAATTTACTCAAAGATGCAAGTGTAGGAGCATTTGTGATCAGAGACTCGGGAGACAGGAATTTCATTTTCTCATTATCTGTACAGACTGAACGAGGACCAACATCTGTTAGATTACATTATGAACAAGGATTCTTTAGGTAAGCAACAAATATTTATAAAAAAATGTAATGTGAAATGTCAATAAATCCCAGAATATGGCAAAAAAATATACATTGATAACATTTCTAACTATCCTATCAAAGTATTTGGCTTTCACATATTAGTAATGCAATTAGTCATCTTTCCTTGAATTTGTTTAACATTTCACTTTCATTTATTAATTAAATACCAGTTATATATTTAAAAAATGATTATCATATGTTACTTGATGATAATACATTTCTTAAAACATTTTAAAAATATTTTACAATAACCAATCACTGGGTAAAGAGTATAAATACAAATATAACATGGATTGTTTGTGCTTATATTCTTTTTTTTTTTTTAAAGATGTAAAGTTTTTGGTAAATTGCTTGGTATTATTTATTTGACTGATTCAAATTTCACGTTTCACAAGTTACACCTGACTTGGCAGAATGTTATCAGAAAGCATGTACTATCGTGTTATCACGGCATATGAGTATTTTATCAATTATCTTATCAAATTCAACAATACAACGTAATCTTGGCGCCTCTCAATTGTTTTTGCTACTTGCCCAAAATATATATAATATAAAACATTCTTAAATCTTAATTAACACAGTTTTTTGTGAAATGTTTTGTGAAACTATTAAAAATCAAATGAAATCTGTAGCTGGTTTTTTTTCTTAAAGAAGAAAGTATACACAAAACTCTTGACACTTTCTCATGGCAAACCATGATGACAATTTTAACAAAAATGTTAAATTAAAATACAGAGAAAAATAAATTTAAATGAATCACCAAATATGTAACATAAATGTAAATATTTCATTCAGTTTTCTTAGGAACATTGCTAATTACATAAAATAATACTCTGATTCATATTTCATATACTAAATGAGTAACTGAGGCGTGTCATTGTTCTCCGTAAGATGGTGCTCTGGGTGAATTTAGTTGACCTAATAACTGCGTCACAGTTACGCTAATTGATGAGTTACGTAACAGCGGACACATGGACACTTGTAAAAGGAAATTAAATATAATATATATATATAACTTGTTATTAAATAAACAGAGCAAACAATCAGAGTGACCTCGACTAACAAAACTTGAGAAGCTGTCCAATAATGTCTATGTCATAGAATTTGTTTTTTTTTTTTTTATGATTCAATTTATTAATTTTAAATTTCTTTCTTTACAGATTAGACTGTGACCGTCCACTTGCAAGGTACATGCCTCGCTTCAGATGTGTAGCAGAACTTGTGCAGCATTACACCCGTGTGGGTGAACGTGGCCCAGCCGGAACTGTCTGGGTGGACCGGGAGGGGTGTCCCCATTCCCCAGTCCTTCTCAAGACACCTCTAAGGAAATCGCCACCAACATTACTACACTCAGCTCGTCTCGCTATCCATAAAGCATTGGATTCAAACCCATCAACACCAAAGCTGTGGTGCGCACCCAAGCACAGGCTTCTACCTCTACCCTCCACTTTAATAGACTATCTCGGCGAATACCCCTACTCAATCTAACATTTGAATCTATACTTTAGTCATAGTCCAATGCGTCTGACGATGCCTAGTGAAGATATTAGGGTATTAGAACAAATATATAGCCTTTGTAATGGAAATGGAGTTATGTACAAATGTGCATATTAACACTAGTACGGGATGCTAGATAAAGGGCAGGCTCCTTTAACTAACAATATTATTTTTTAATAGTAAATTGTAACTTCTGTATTATTTAAGTATTGAATATGGGACTCAACTATTGTATTTAGTGAAATGTACGCAGTGTGTAAGTCTGTCTGTATATAAAGTTTTGAATGTATTGCAAGACTGAATTCCTTAAGCATCTATGAAGTGTCACTGCTGCATCAGTATCCTTATCTTCTGGTTTCATTTAAAGAAAAATAGCTCATACAATAGAGAATATATATTTTTCTCTCTATCTTTGTCTATGGAAAGCGATATTCATAAATGCCTAATCTTGTCCATTATAATATTAAGGTATCATCACACTATATTAGAGGTATATTTTAATTTATTTATTTCTCAACTAATAAATATAGATTAATCGCTGATACTTACACAATTTTTATTTTGTTCCTATCTTAATTAATCCTATGTTAATGTAAAAGTAAGGAATATATTGAATCTTAAAGTTTCAGTTTCGAAGAATAATTTATTAAATGTATGTTTAATTAGTTTTTAGGAAAAATAATAAAATATAATTAGTTAATTGATGGAAAATTGCTTATTAAGTTATTGATCATTTTGCGCTGATTGATATGTGCCATCAAATGTTACACAAACTGGAATAGAACTGAATATTTGAATTATATGCAACTACAGATTAAAAATTGTAAATGTCATTCTTATTTAGAACATCTATAAAATGTTCAAATTTGGAACATTTAGAAATTGTGAACCATTTTTTAAATTAAGAATGGTAAATAATTTTATATTCAAATTTAGAACATTATAGTAACTTATCTGGCCCTTTGAAATATCAATCTGGGTGCTTCTCTACTTAGTTTGATTTTTAAAATTTATTTCTACTGGCAACACCACATGCTAGAACAGCGACTCTCATCAGGCCTATAAGTTTGTGGTACTATACCTTATTCGTCCCAGATATTTTGGTTTTGCATATAATTCAACCAATACAACAGATAATTTGAGGCTGAGAATGTATATAGTTAGTTTTGTTTTACTATTTATTATTAATTGTAATTAGAATAGAAGAAATTAATATTTCAAGTTGTATACCATGTAATGGTTGCTTAGCGTAGTGCATCTAGAGATTTGGCTAGTGATGTTCACTAATCTAGAATAAATCATGTACCTTAAATAATCTCAGAATAATTTTAAGCTTCACAAAGGGTTTGTTTGGAAACAAAATTGGTGTCAGCCTCAAAGCATATGCATACTTCATAGCAAAATTAATATGATTATTTTTTATACAATTTGTGTAAACACCAGTTAAGTAAGTGTGACATAATAGAAGATGTGTTTGTTTGTAGAGTAATGTATGAAAAGAACTGCAAATAATTTATATACAAAAAATATACATTCGGCCTTTAATTTTGTGTTTTATTATAACTATCCTATAAACGCAGTTATTGCGAAATACAAGAACAGAAGGATTATTCTGAGAGTATGGCAGAATTTGTGAGGCATTTTTAATCAAACCAATTAACTAAATCCAATAATTCTAACTTTTTAACTCTCTAAATAAAAGCTTTTATATTATATAAATTATGAAATGACTATAAGTAGATACTAAAAGTTTTAAAGTAAAAATTTATTTTTTTCATTTAAGTGCATTCAAATAAAAGCTTGTTTTTTAAAAAGATTTTTAACTTTTCATTTATTTTTGACTTTTTAGTTATCGCTTTATTCTTAGCAATTTGTTTCATTATTACTTAAACAAATACCGTTATTGTGGCTGGACTAAAAAAAATTATTTAATCCGCCATATTGGATTTAGACTGACGTCACTGTTTTTCGAATTATTCTTAGCAAGCCCTTTCATTTGATACCCATATTGTAGAAGTGCATTAAAAATAACTAGACCGCCATCTTGGATATGCCGCCATATTGGATTTAGAATAACGTCACAAAGTTAATCATGTATTGTCATCCAAATTGAATTTGTATACAAAATTTAATCACAATTGGCTGAAGGCATCTGCTTCAAAATTGAGTTGCAAGATTTGTTACAAAAATACATACTTTGCAAGTTAAATAAAAGCTTGCAATTTTTAAAATTTCAAATAATCTTGATTACATATCGAGACGTGCCAAAAGCGAAGCACTAATACGTGAATGATGAAATGAGAGGCGGTGGCTGGAATTTTTTTTATTTTTGCTGTACCCAACATAAAATAATTTTTTGTCTACTCTAAATTAATGTGCGATATGGCGGGTAATATTTAGTTAGGTTTGATATTTGTGCTAATTCATTTAACTATAAATAAAATATTATTTCTAAGCACAAAAATAATGTAGGTAATTTTTTTCGATATAAAAAGTATTTACAATTTACATGAGAGCCATTGCATGGGGCGCTCTCATAACGGTCTTAAATTGGCAAAAGCAGAATTGGATATCTTTTTGCGTACAAGAATCTTTTTCCCTAGACACTTTGGCGCTAATTGTGATTCTATTATTATAGATCATGGTACTTTGAATTATAATCTTACACAATAGTATAGCGGATGTAACGCTTATAAGGAATAATAAGGAATATTTTAGTAAGGAATTAATAGCAAAACCTGAACACCGCGTTAAGTACCTAACTTTATTGTTTCTATATGCTCAAGACTATATATATCCTCCTAGTTTTTTTTAAGGCTCGAGTCGCTATTAAAGGTATCCGGCTCATCCTAATTTTAGACTCCGAGCGTTTTAGCACTCCGAGTCTCGAATATCGAGTCGTCTTTATAAATAAGAGTCAAGGATAAAAGGTCCTTTCAACACTACCTAAAAGTTTTGATGCCATATCATTTATTAAAACAAAAAAGTTATAAAAATCGTCAAGCTGACGTTTTAAGGGAGGTGAAAATGATTACAACATCGATATACATTTTATCAATGTTTAATAAGTATCGATACCTTATCTTACTAATATCACTTCGTAGATTGCGCAATTTCCTACCCATACCCACAAAGATTGCGTTGGCTAATTCGCTCCTATTACCAATTCTTGATTATGCAGATGTATGTTATCTTGACGTTACTGAGGAGCAACTGAATAAACTTGAGCGCCTTCAAAATCTTTGCATAAGATTCATATTTGGACTACGAAAATATGATCACGTCTCTGAGTTTCGTAAACAGCTCAAGTGGCTCCCTATCCGACTTCGCAGGAATACTCGAATACTTCATCTTTTATACTGTGTGCTGTTCAATGCTTCTAGCCCTTTTTATCTAAAAGAGCGGTTTGAGTTTCTTTGTGAAACTCATAGTCAGTCACTCCGCTCTGACAACAATCTCATGCTCAAAACTCCATCACACAATTCCGGTTTTGCTACGAATTCCTTTATGGTCAAAGCAGTCTGCCTGTGGAATTCTCTTCCAACTCATATTAGAACGGCTAAAACTCTGATTAGTTTCAAAGACCAATTAAAATTATATTATTTATCGATCTAAGCTGTTGTAAATTTTGTTGTAATTTTTTTATTTTATTGGTAAAGTTATCATTGTAACAATATTTATCTAATAAATATATGTATGTTTTATTGTATTTATACTTGTAGTGTATGTATGTATGTATATATGTAGGCATATTGTATTTATCCATGTAGTGTATGTATGTATGTATATATGTAGGCATATTATGTTTATGTATGTAGTGTATGTATTAATATATATACCTGTTTATGAATGTATATTTAAGTTGAAGTGTTTGATTTGGTTATTATTTTTAATGAGTGCGCCTACCGTTTCTTTTTTTTTTTTTATTAATGATTCCTGCACCGCAAGGTTGCCTGGAAGAGATCGCTCTGAGCGATAAGGCCGCCTATTGTACATATATTTCTTTTGTGGTGTAATTTTTTGGCTTACTTTTGTAATATTTGGTGTACAATAAAGTATATTTATTATTATTATTATTAAAGTAAAATTTTGTATGTTTGTTACTCAATTACGCAAAAATGGCTGAACGGATTTTATATAAATTTGCCACACAGATACTTTATAACCCGAATTAACACATAAGCTACATAACATCCCGGAAAAAATCAGTTCCTGCGGGATAATAATAAAATATATTTACTATAGTAAGCTCCTAATTCATTATAAATTTAATGTTTTTTTGTTATATCTAAGTATACGTGGTAAATTGCATCCGTCCAGACTAGTAAGTAATTTTGAAAAATCTGTTTGATTGTTATGGCAATAACTTTGATAAGTGGATACATTATAAGATAAATATACAGTTCTTAAAATAATATCTGCTTAGATATTAATTTCATATTTGAAAATAAATATCATAGTTAAAAATATCTGCGATATATTATATCGATTACACATTGAAAAACAAATCGATGTTTTGTTACATTAATATTTTTTGCCTAGTCGACTGTCAAACTCAAATTTGCTATTGATTTTATTTCTACTCTAGATAAAATAATTAAATATTATTCTAATAATAAGAAATGTAAGGCGTAGATTCATACATTCCTCTCAGTGTAAGCCATCAAGCCATGTCAGCTAATGGTACCGGCGCCAACTATGCACCGCTGAAGCAAATACTATCGGATTCCGAATCTGAAGACGATCACAAGTTAGACAATGTTGTGCACATCAAAGCCTCCGATAGCTGCAACAATTTGGACTACAATAGCGGACTCCAATCCTCCAAGAACTACAGTATGAGTGACATGGATGAGTTTAATACCAATGAGAAAACAGTGGAAAGCACAATGGATAACGTAAGCTTCTTACAATCCGATGTGTCGACTAAAATGTCGTTTACGCGGCGGTGCGCGTTTTTCGCATCTATTTTTGTTTGCGTTTTTACCGTTATCGTCTTCCTTTGGGGCATACCCTGCTCCAATGTGGGTAATTGTGCTAGCGACTGGCAGGACAAGACCACAAGTTGGGAGATTCCTTACGATGAAATTGAATTATCAGGCGCAGTTCAAGTAGTTGACGGAGCTATACCCAAAACAAAAAATCTTATTTTTATATACCGTGGTAATCATATGAAAGATGAAAAAAATAATCATGATAATGTTAATGGAGTTCTATTAATTGTTGGTAATACTGGTAAAGTTGGTTGGTATACTAGAGAAGCCAGAATACCCACTGAAATTAATTGCCATCTTATTGATGTGAATAGAGATAAGCAGAAAGATTGTATAGTATCTGGATCTGAAGGGCTACTGGCTGCTCTGAACCCTTTATCGGGGACATACTACTGGTATATTCTTAAACAAGGAAAGATCTTTAGTGACATTGCTGCTATAGATTTTCCAATTGTCATAAAGGATATGGACAAGGATAATGTGAATGATCTTATGACTGTCGCAACTATGTATCCTAATACTAACCACAACTCATTGTTGATAATTTCAGGAGCAACAGGAACTATCATCGGAGAGCCTATGCCTATCGACAATTGCATGTCAGTGAAGCTCTTGTCAGAATCTGATCCTATTACATATCATTGCAAAAATGGTACTTCCGAAGCTGTAAGACACATAAAATATTCTATATTGTATAGGAAGCTGTTTAAACTAGATCAAAACATAAATCATTCAGTGCCCATATCAACAATGTCGAAAAGAGTTAACAACATAAGTTTGAAAAAGACAGAAAAGGCGAGTAACTGGGAAATATATAAAAATGGTCCCGGAAAATTAATTGTTGAGAATTCTGGTGAATGTCCCGACTCGTGCAAAGTTGACCTAAAACTTCTGCTGGAGAAAAATGGAACTACAAATGTCAGCTGGGAGTATTCTGCAAACCATGTTTATGCAATGAAACCCAGCACTTTTGCTTTTCCAAACACAATCAGGGGCTTTGTGCTGAAATTATGACAGTGGAACAGTGCACACCTGGCAGAGGGTGCACTTAAAATTGATGAAGTGAGGTACAATGTACAAAACCAGAGCCCCAAAAACACAAATGACATCTTTTTTTATCGACCATCAATAAATGTTGCTTCTATATCATCATTCATTAAATATACAAATTTTACCGCACATGACATTTCCGAGAGGATTGTGTTGGTGTCGTTTAAAAATTTGCAATCGTATGTGCATGTTAATGTTAGCCAAACAGACATTGTTCAGATTTGTGTTAGAGGATCTATAGACTCTGGAGTTCCACTACCCACTTGCCAACCAGATTTAGAATATCAGGAAAAGTCTTTGGTTATTGCCGACTTAGACGGAGACAAATCTCATGAATTAATATCATATTACAGCACATTTCAGCCTCCGGAATCTTACTCTACAAAGAGCAATCCATATAATAATTGGAGGTTAACATCTATAGTGAGAGTTATTAGACTGGAATCTGAAATACCAAAGCTATTTGAATCTGATAATAATTAGTTTATATGATCATTATATTATGCCAAAGTTGCTCTGCTTGCTGTACTTAGCTTAGCAGTAGCTTCTAGTCACCAAAAACCAATTTAATCGTTCAATTGTATAAAGGTTGTATATCCAATCACAAAATATCATTAAATTGTATCTTTCAGATTTAATAGGGCTGAAATGGTGTATTAATTAAGTAGATATTATTCAACTCATACTTATTAGAGAAATTAATATGAATTGTTTAATATAACTTGTAAAAATATTAATCAAGAACATCGTGCCGCACTGAACTCTACCTACCGCTACGCATGCTTTCGGTATTTCATAATCATGATAGGATCAAGTGTTACGTCAGTCAAATCACATTTTATCCCTTTTTTACAGTCAAAATTAATATGTAATCAATTTCAATCCAAAAATCCTTGGATTACAGATTGAAAATACCTATATTCCAAATTTAAATTTTATATTCTTTAAAATCTTTCAATTTTTTGATTGATTATTAATTTTGGCCATTAGTATTATTATGGTTTTTTTTTTTTAAATAAATAGTCCGGTATATATAGAAAGTTTTAGCCCTACTAGATCTGTCTTATTTTTAATAAAATAAAAAAATTTGTAGTTTTTGCTAATTGATTGATGTGTTCAATGTTAATAATATCACAAATAACTAATCATGTTACAATTGAATCTCAAATATATTGACTGTTAGAATAATGTTTGTATTTTTGCTTTAAATTGTGGCTTAGAGTTTATTGTCCAATTCAGATATTATTTATGGATTAATAAATATAATACGAATTTTATTTATCTTTTATTTTAACTAATTTTAGGGTTTCGTACGTTAAAGGGAATCACTTTGTTGCTAATCAAAAAATCAAACCTGTGCGCGCAATAACAGAATAGAGCCATTGATCTGATTTCTCACATAATAATAAGGGTTAAAGTATGAAATTGCCTACAGAACCTTCATGGTTTGAGATTTTTGAGTGAAACTTATTTTACGTGGTACCTATGTAGTTCTTCTTTTAAAAAATGTGCATACGATTATCGACTTTCAGTTGTTTTTTTTATCAGCTTAGACAAGAAAGATGGATACTTCGAATATTCGAGTGATATTTGAATACGAGTTCCGACGCTAAACTAACGAGGCAGAAACAGCTCGCAATATCAATGTTGCGTTTGTAGAGGGGCCTGCTAATGAACGTAGCGTGCGATTTTGGTTTAAACGCGTTCGTGATGGAAACTTTGATTTGAAGAACGAACCACGTGGAAGAGCGCCCACACTGGTGAATAACAATGAATTGAAAGAGATGGTGGAAGCCGATCCGAGCCAAACTACTCAGGAATTAGCGGCATAGTTTAACGTTACCTTACCAACAGTATTGACTCATTTGCGTCAAATCAATAAAATAAATATGAAAAATGGATCTTCATAAAGCACGAGAAACCGTTTTACCTCTACAGGAACTGCAATTTGAAACCATTCGTCATCCTCCGTATTCGCGAGACCTTGCTCCAACTACCATTTTTTTCGTGATTTGTACAATTTTCTACGTGATAAAAAGTTTTCTTCTCAGGAGGCAGTACAAAATGCTTTCACACAGTTTGTCGAATCTAGATCACCGAGTTCCTTATAAATTGGGGGTAGTTTATATATTTTTTTTTGTTTTTGTTTTAGATAATTTGATTTATTTAAAGATGCTGGTTATCTTCAGAAACTTGGACATGGGAATTAAAGAATTAATGGCCGAAATTAATTATATTGATTGAAAATAGATTCCAAATTCAAATTTATGTATAGAAAATTTAAAATTGGAATCAAGCTGAGGCTTTTGGATTGAGATTATTAATTTCGGCCGTATGAACTTTCAAAGCGACTACATATCTTGAATCTTATTCTTTAAAATAAAATAAGTATAGACAAAAGGTATTTATTTATATTGAAACCTATGTTACATTTAGAAGATTTTTCTTAAATTAATTTACTAACTACTTTTACGTAACCTATTATTTAAATAAAAATAACACCGGCCCGCAAAACAAGTGGTCTGTACTTGTGACTGGCCAAGCAGTGGTTGAGACTTCAAGTCTTACTCGAGAGGTCCGAGTTCGATCCCCCACACAGGCACACACCTCTGACTCTGAGTTATGTGTGTTTTAAGCAATTAAATATCACTTGCTATAACGGTAAAGGAAAACATCGTGAGGAAACCTGCACTCCTGAGAGTTCCCAAAAAGTTCTCAAAGGTGTGTGAAGACTATGGCCCAATACCCTCCTCTTTCTGAGGAGGAGACCCGGCTCAGCAGTGGGCCATTGAAGGGTCGTGATGATCATTGTGACCGGACCTATCTTTATGTATTACGACGCGCTGAATCCGAATCTGAACCCTCGGAATTTTAAGTAAATTGCAAAAAACGTACGAAAATCGCCAAAAATTATCAGTTTTGGTACGAAAATGCCTGTGATACTTTATATTATTCTGCTTACTATTAGTGCTAATACAATCTTTATTACTTACAGAAATGCACGCAAGGGCAAAACGCAAGAGCGAAGAGTAGATTTTATTGATTACCTACTAAGTAATAAATGCATACTTTATCTCACAATTGTTGAAGTGCATTTATTTTATTAGTAGTAAGGTCATGATGCTAAATGGGGATTTACTCGAGCGTCTTAGGAACATATAACATTTTGTAGATTAGATGATAGTGAGAATAAAAGGTGATATTACATTTCCCATTTTAACGTTCCGAAAAACATCTATAGCTTTTCAAAAATTGTAAAATTAAAAAATTAAAAGAAGATAATAAGCCAGAAGTCAGATATTGATGAAGTTAAGATGGTCCGACTTGTCACTGATGTGACGTATGTTCATCTACCGACTTGAGTTGTGGGGGTGGCCATCTAGAAGGGTAGAAAAAAAATGTTTTCAAGCGCCGTCAGATATTTAAAGGGGATATTAAGTGATACATACATACATAAAATGACATGAATGCGTTGTTTTGTGATTATCTGTGATGATGTTATGACGTCGGAAAGCGGTGTGAAGATGGTGCGAGCTCGTCCGTGGTCCGCCACGCCCAAATCGTCAGATACATGCATTCTTTCATGCAATTAACCCACCTTACCTTAATCAGACGACGACTTACCAAATCCAGAAAAATCCCTCTTGGGCTCCCATACTATATTTGACTGACACCTGACCTAGAACAGCCTACTGTAAGACCGACTAATTAGGGACCGCCTTCAGACAGGAGTGTCTTACAGTTCACAGTCTATCGATAGTTCATGATATCGTGAGATAGATTGTAATATAAAGGTTTTGACAATTTCACGGTGACATATATACATTTTTGATTTCCATTTCTAAACCAAATTTCGACAAAATTGGTCAAGCAGTTTTCGTGTGAAACCCCCTTTAGCATTCAACTGACCTAACTCAAAATTCAGAAAAAGACAGAATCATGGGTTATAAGGGTGAGTAAGTATCATAACAAGTTTTATAACATGGAACTATAGACCAAATATGATTTTTATGTATTTTCGTCCGCTTTCAAAATCTGAAGTTTATTCAACCATAAGACTTTTAAAATTTAAGTTAAACTAAAATGAATGAAATGGTAACCAACCCAGCAAAAAATGAGATTAGTCGACGGTTTTAGACCTGTGTTATTAAAGACATGAAATTTTAGATTTCTGTAAGTAATAAAAAGAACTTAAATTCGGGACGGATCTATCGCACACATCAGAAGGTCCAATTTAAAAAAAATTTAATCAACTTTCGCAACGGCAAAGACGTTAATTATTCATTCATTTTATTTTTCCGCTTTAGGGGTCCGTTCAAGTATGACGTAAGCATTAAAGGGGCGGAGAGGTCCTTGCTTTGCCTATTTTTGATGTCATGAGGGATCTGCATGGTGATTACGTCAGCGATGTTTAGGAAGAAAGATAGGATAGGTGGTAGAAGACTAAAAATGATGGTGATTATAAGAAAAAAAACAACAACCATCTAATCTAATCATTGCGAGGCACTTTATTATTATAAAACAATCTCCTAATATATTAATAAACCTTAGAGATATTTAACGATTATAATACAGCACCGATTCTAATATAATTTATTTGGTAATAGAGCTTCCATGTTGGAAAGAAAATTGATATTTATTAAAAAGCCAGAATAGAAAACTTTTTTTAATAAAAAAAAATCTCTAAGTGCTACAAATTAATATTTAAGGTTGGGTGGAATGCGCAATATAACACATGCTCATATTATATAGCATTATATATTCCAAAAAATAAACTCTGTGCCATTTTAGCTTAACCTATTAATATCAAATCTATAAACAATTACAAAACATCAGCCTTTTCATTATTATTAGTAAGAATAGTAGTTTATCTTATTCTATACCATCTGTGGTAATAATTATGTAAATATTTTAATTTTTATTTGTTCCGATTTAATTTATCACAAATTATTTACTTTTTATGTGAACTTATTATTAATATAATATATATGAAAAGTAGACGTCGTGGAATGAACTATCGTATCGTAACAAAATTATAGACAGCTTTTCTATGGTCGTATCCGGTTAAACCTAAAAAAGTTTCGGACTAAGTCAATCTAGAGGCTGATAACGAAAATGATAAAAAGTAAAAATATGAATATTGCCGTTGTACAATAAAATATTGTTTGTTTTTTTTAATAGCTATAAATAGAATATTATTATTACATACATATCCGCGAAATTCTAATTTTCAGCCGAAACTTCAAGTTGTCGAGTAAGATTCATGTTAAGCCTCCTCTACACTACTCGCGAAGTTGAACGATTTAGGCGAATACGATAGTTTGGCTTACCTCTTCAAACTTTTCCTCGACTTCCATTTGTTATCGGTTTTTACGCCCGAGTCAAAGGGCCCGAAGTGCGTGCACGAAGTACCTCTCTACACTACTCGGCCGACTTCAGTACTCATCTAGAAGTGCATCGTGTGATTTCTGTTATTTACTAGTGCGCGTGACACGCTTATGAGCAATATACAATGGTCACGTGAGCAAATTATGTTGTTCCTGGAAACTGCAACCAGATTATTTGGGACCCAATGAGAAATGTCATACGTCCATTACAAACATGCGCAGAATTTCGGCACCACAGAGTGAATGAGGTCATCGCGAAGTTGAACGAGTTTTCTAGAGTACTTCGCCGAGGAACTTCGCGAGTAGTGTAGAGGAGGCATTACAAAAACATGATCGAAGTAAGTATAGTATAGCCTCCTCTACACTATCCGCAAAGTTGAACGAAGTTAGACGAATGCGAAACTTTACCTTGCTTCGGGCAAGTTTTGGATTGGAACAAATAACAATGGATTTGGAACGCAAGTAGTGTAGAGGAGGCTTAAGATTAATAATTCACTAGGATAAACTGATAGCTGTAAAAGTCACTTTGTGGAATAATGCTTAAGCGATTCATCGCATTTGATGTTCACTTGTGATGTTTTAGTTCAATGATACAGACTCAATAGATAATTATTCATTAGTATTAAACTAAAACAACGATCCAACTAATCCCTTAAATATGACAACATTGTTTGACAATGACATTCTCATCTGTCAGTTGACTCGGGTGAATTAATAATTTTACTTTACCGAGCTTGTCGCCTAAAAGCTATTAAACTAAATTGACTTTCAACATTTGATAGACAGGGGACAGGTCTCTCTATTTTTAGTAGTTTACTATCACAAAAAAAGTAAAAAGGAACAAATCACGTTATTTTTAGTTAACTAGATTAGTCCTAAATTTTAGTTTAGGTTTGTTTTTACTCCTTCACTACATTATGTTAAAAAAATGGAGTGTTATACTACTCAGCCCAGGATTCACCTAAAGGGAAGGCATCTAGGGTAGGTATTAGTGAGCCAAACTACAACAGCTTCTGTGCTAAATAGTTTAAAGATAACTCTTATACTTAGCATAAGAATCACATGTATTTTGTATACATAGACATTTTGTTAGGTTCATAGATATCTAGTCGAATGTAGCATCAGCTCGCTAGCTAGCTGGTAGTGGTTAGGGGATTGAATTCATGATCTTAATGCCGTGGGTTAAAATCCCTCTGATTGCATTACTAACGTAAGCCCAGTCCTAACACAAACTTAGGGCTTAAGAACTAGAAGTTTGTAATCCGAGCTATTAGTAATCTTCTTAAAAAAATATTATATTATACATTTTGATTGATTTGACAATTGCTTAGTTTAATCATATACCTATAACCTAGGGTACAGTTATATTTGGTGAATCATTTTTCTGTTTAGCAACAGAGTATCCCTTCAGGTTGACGAACTGTCCGGCGGCCAACTGCTCCGCGATGCTGTACCCGCTTGTGTCGAACAGTTCTACAATTACTTCGTCGTATTCTTGAGCGCTGTAATATAAAAGGTTATATTTAAAAAAATACGTTTTTGCTGCTAACAACTCCTGAGGTGGATGCGTATCCTAGTAAATAACTATGTATGTTATTACTAATGTATTCCTCCTTCCCCTTCAAATACATGACATATATTTTGGGTATAAAGAAAAGGTCTCTCCAAAAAATTAAAAAAGAAATTTGTTACCTTATAAAAATATGATAAAAATATTGTAATATTTTTATAAAATATGTTTGTACTGGTTTTTCTCGTTATTAAAATTAACAAAAATGATAAAAAATCTACATAATAGTTTATTTCCCACTATTCAACAAATTACAAACCTTCGTGAAGCATCATCTAATATCCAGCTAGTCCCACATACAACCTCTTTCACCTATACTTTGTTGCAAAACAACTAGCTGAGTCGGCAAATGCTGTTTTGCCATATAAATTTAAAACATTTGGGGTGGGGCACCCTTAACACTTAGTGGTATAAAAAACAGATGTTGACCGATTCTCAGACCTACCCGAAATGTACAAAAAATTTCACAAAACTCGGTCGTGCCGTTTGCCGCCGTCGTCGAGGAGTTTGGATTTTATTATTAATTCAAAAAATTCAAAATCTAATATTCCCTGACCTTACATAAACTATAAAGATTATAGTGACTCACATGATGTGTGCCTGCAACGTCTTGTCCTGTATGAGGTTAGAGAGCGCTTTCTTAGCAGCAGCCCATTGAGTGGACTCGGAAGACTTGGCGACGACTCCAGCAAGCACGCACCTCACCGCCTGTGCCTCCAGGATACAAAGCCTGGGGTCCAGCTCGCGGACCGCGTCCTCTTTCACCCATACTATGTTCCCATAGTCTATATACATGACCTGAAATTATATTTTATTAATAATGATAGTTATGATGTTAGTTACATTGATCAGAGTAGCATTTGACTTCGAAGGTGGCACTACTGATAAACTTAAAGTGGATAGGTGAACGCCACGACAGAAATCGCGAGTAATCAAACAGTAATGTGGAGTTCTGTGTCTCGAATTGAAGAAACAAGAAAATATATTATATAAAATACGGGTATGTTTTTAAGTTGTTTTGAAAAATATCGAAATGGCTATGCCTTGCCATAATTTTAACGTAAGTTATACGCTTTCATAACTAAAGAATTTGTAAATGCTAGAAAAATATATTACAGTACAAACGAATATATTAATTAATTTATTTAATATCATTAGTTTCTAGATGCACGCTAAAATATTCTAAAATTTTTAAAATTTCTATGCGATTACCTATATATATAAATATATTATTAAAATTGTATAAGACTATAATAATATTAAAATCAAATGAATAATTATAATTCTATTGATTATTCTCATACTTTGTAAATAAATATAGATAAATGATATTATTTTATTGTTTAAAAATATAGATCTGTATTTACCAACATTCTTGAAATATGAGTTATGATTTTGATTCTGAATAATTTAGTGTAGTTAGTTCGATGAATGGGAATATAAAAAATATACCTGGAATTATTTTCTATAGGAATTCAATAGTATCCTCTTCATACTTCACTCAAAGATGGATAGTTTAGTTAACAAGAGTATCAAGTACCTAATATTGTATGTACAATCTTAAACTGAATGTATACCTCAACGTTCTGGTCAACGCGCGTGAGGGAGAGGACCTTAGCACGATACCACTGCTCGTCCTGGTAGAGGGCTGCTACTAATTCACCAGGGGAAGGGATCACCTGTTAAGATAACAATCAAAATTGCATATAACACTGGTAAACACAGGTTTGTTTCTCTTTCTTCTATAACACTGGCATAATATTTTCTCTATAATTTCCCAGATTACCAGAAAATCTATCCAGATGATTAGTGTTTGTTGTGTGTGATATTTACTTCTAAAATAATAATAAAAACTATAGCAAACCCAAAACTACTATTTATATATTACGAGAATATGTAATTGGAAATCTATTAATCTGTAATCTGAAAGAAATCTGTGGCAAGAATTTTCTATTCGTCGAGCTGTGTATTGGTTTTATCTTATTTAAATGTATATAAAATACTTGAATCACTTTTATATATGAACTTAAATCATATGCACACTGTTTAAAAACGTAACATAATAGGTCGGTGAAAAAGTCTTTTCGCATTATAGTATGTATGAACTTGTAATAAAATCTCTTTGGCTATACTATTTGTATCTGGCTGGTTTTGGTATCATTTTAATGAAGATAATTCCAAATTCAAATTAGGAAAATGTTTGATTTTTATTTGTTTTTCGTACTGTGAAGATGAGTAAGTCTAATGAAGAAATTCGATACATTTTAAAATTTTACTACAAAAAAGGTAAAAATGCAACGCAAGCCGCGAAAAAAATTTACGATGTTTATGGACCAAGTGCAGTGTCTGTGAGAGTAGCACAAACTTGGTTTAAGCGTTTTCAATCCGGAAATTTTGATGTCAAAGATGCACCTCGCTCTGGTCGACCTTACGGATAAAATGAAAATCGGCATATCAGTAGTTACGACGTAGCTGTAGAACTGGGAATTGACCGCAAAACAGTCTCAGGTTAACATCACGAGAGGACTGATAAAAATTACTTGTCGCGGTTTTTTGATCAGAAGCCCCAAAGTTTCTATAGCAATGGGATCATGTCCCTACCTACAAGATGGCAAAAAGTTATCGAACAAAGTGGTACATACTTTAGTTAAATGTAAATAAACTATATTAAAAAATGTTTTGAATTTTCTTACATAATGCGAAGAAGCTTTTTCCCCAAACTTATATTATTATCTAAAAGGCCTTTAAAAAAGTTTAGAACGTCTTAATTTTTTTAATGAATGTGTTTCTACTACGGAGTCGCAATATAAGTATTAAATGACGTACGATCACTGTTAGGCAAAGACAACGCTAGTGTAGGCTAGGCGGGTGGCGGGGGGAGGTGCTCCCACTCTTTACCTCATGTGCCGACTGCAATCATCTGGAACGCTTACTATAGACCCCGCTTAAAAAAATAACCCAACTGAGCCCGTTTGAATGCTGTTTTAATTTAGGATATCATATGGAGTTCGAATCGTAAAGATACAGTATGATATTTTTTAAGTCTATTGTTTGTATGGGATTATAATAATAATACCAATAGTGATAATACGTCACTTACGCCATTATGCCTCGAAACTCACAAACTTTATCAATCTATACTAATATTTTTGAGTTGTAGAGAAGAGTTTGTTTGTTTGATTGAACGCGCTAATCTCAGGAACTATTGGTCCGATTTAAAAAATTCTTTCAGTGTTAGATAGCCCATTTATCGAGGAAGGCTATAGGCTATATCATCACAATAAGACCAATAGGAGCGGAGCTACGCGCATAAGAAGTCACGCGGGTCGACTAATAATATATTTTTTTAAATATATCCTACTGAATAAAAAAAACATGACATATGTATAAATTTGATTACCTTAAGAGGTTTATAGGACATGCGCGTCGCTGGGCAGTTCATGTCTTGCACCAATTCTTCAAGTGTCGAAGGAGGCAGAACTACTCCAAATTTTTGTTTTGTTTTTTTAACTGTAATAAATGGTTATACTCATAAGTTATTTTTAGAATTAAATTTTTCTTACTTACATACTTTCTACAACATACTTAAAAGTTATAAATATAAAAATTATTTCTAAGAAAGTTTTTAACACACACTGTTAGCAGAAAGTTTTTATAGGCTTTTTCGTCTTCTTTTGGACGAAATTAATAACCGATTTTAATCCAAATTCGTTGGATTATAGATTGAAAATATATTCAAAATTTAAAAAATCAAATTTAGTCTGTAATCAAAAGATTTTAGAATAATTTTATCACGTAGGTTTAAAATGATTATTTCGCCATATTTGGGAATAAATGTAAAGCTTTTTGTGATATAAAAGGGGCAACTTGATGGTAAGTTTTAGTTAGGTTCTCTTAAAAACATATTCAAAACTTTCAAACTAACATTAATTTGACATTGACTAGAGAGTAGTTTTGCCTATGCGTTGCCGCCTCGTAAGTTGACTTAGGAGGGGGAACGAAGAAAAAGAATGCTGAAGTTTCAGTGGACCCCGAGCACAAGAACACGGCGATCAATGGAACCAGCATTAATCGGCTAGGAGAAGGAAGGGGTAGATTCTAACTAAATAATATTGAAATAATGAATGAAGCAGAATAAAGCTTGGACGGTAAATACTTAAATGTAATAATATAAGAACTAACCAGGTAAGTTATTAGGCACGAAATGTACATAGAACCGATCGTAGTGAGCCACGTAGGTGACGAAGACCCGATGCCACGTGTCGGGCGCGGGGAGCGGCACGGACTTGCACTTGGTGGGGACCGATATCCTGTCCTGGGTCCATCCATCTGTTACAAGTAAACACAAATACACATTATAAAAGTATACACGGTACATATACCAAAACAACATTTTAATAATTTCAGTTTGTCTGTTTGTTCCGGCAAATCTCTGAAATGACTGGATCGATTTTGACGGGAATTTCACTGGCAGATAGCAGATGTAACAAGGAGTAACTTAGGCTATTTAACATCTCGCTACGACCCATGGGAGCGGAGCAATACGCTAACGAAGTCACACTTTATTATATAATTGTCGATTAAATTCTGTAATTGTAAAACCTATTCACAAACAACCAAAATTAATAACCAATCTGCGAAGACTCCAATTTCGAATTTGTGTATAGGAGATTCAAATTTGGAAACTATTTTCGATCTGTTAAATTTCGGCTTTAAATATTGTCTTGATATGTACATATAAGAATTTGGTTCTAACTTAGCACAAAACTTTTAATATTGATTAGTTATAAGCATTAATATTATATATTATAGTTATAAATGAAAAAAAAAAATGCATTAGAAATGCATAATTAAATCATCGAAATATTTAAGAAAAGTTCAATGAACTTTTTTTATGTCAAGTCTTGTATGTGTAGTAAAAATAAATAAAATAGGTATGGTATTGTTTATAATAGTCCTCATATTTTGAATCTTGGCGAAATCGGTGATTTTAGAAGTATAAGTACGAGATCCTCGGATTATGGATTAAAGTTGGATTCCACATTTAAATACCTGGATTATTTCTCACATGTCTTTTGGTGCATCGTGCACCCTTGAAACACGTCTTTTCTGGACCGCCTTTGTAATGCTTGCAAATGTCAATTTCGTCCCGATTTCGGTAACCCTAAAACAAATATTGTAAGCACAAGTTTTCTCAAAAAGTTCTAAGAAGCCAACCAACCTACCAACACTAATGGTTTATTAGTGTTGGTAGGTTGGTTTATTAAACTTTTTCTATATAATATAATATTGATTATAAGTATTATGTATAGTCTAATATATTTTATATCTATTGACGACTATTAAGGTCTGTCCTTGCAACAGTTTCTGATTACTGATAATATCTACAAGGTATTTTCGGTTTTTGAGATACATTAAATTTTATACTAATATAAGCTGAAGAATTTGTTTGTTTGTTTGCTTGAAAGTGCTAATCTCAGTCTAGTTGTATATAAAGTTTTATTTCAAAGATCAAATTAAGGGATATTAAGTAAATGTTTATATACCGCAACTGCTTCTACAGGATCCTCATATTCTGGACAATCGGTTATATCAAAAACATCTTCAAAGAGCTCTGGAGCTTTTACTGATTCGCTACCTGTCCTATCAACTGAAAACAATAAATTGGTTATTTAAATTTATATTATAAAACAAAATATATATACACTTCTGTCTCATGAAATTACATCTTGACACAGACAGACTAGCTAAAGAGACAGTTAGTTAATTAAAAAATGTTGCTACCAACTCTTTGGTCTGAATATTCTGATGAAAGATCATCATAATAAAGGTGTTTAGTATAGAACAGTCCAAAGTTGTCTCTTGCAGAAATTGTGGTTTGAGGATTCCAATATAAACAGGGGTGATGTAATTACTGCCTTAAGGCTTCAATCCCATCCCTAAAAAGTCTATAAGTATAAGTCCCATCTCCCAACTGCGCAGAACGTGGACTGATAGAAAACGTTTTCACATATTGGTGGAGTGTGTACGGAATGAGCCAGAATGAATTCAGTTGAGAACCGCACTACATGTAACAGTATCTTGTCCTCACCGAGTTCCGCTGATGCCAAGATGCTGTATAGTATAGTTAATGTAGCTCTTAAGCGGCGAATTTAGTTGTTTTTAATGGTTGCTACTAAGGGGGTGGCATGTTCTTTTAGACAAAAAACCCCTAAATAAAATAAATTAGTTATCTTTTAAATGAAGTGAATAAATAATATCAAGGTAGGTATTTGATTTATTAAAAAAATTATATTTACTTTTTTGTGCCAATCCTTTATGTATCAATATATCATTAAGGGATTCGCCAGATGACTGGAATAGGTAAACCTCAAGTGATTCTGATGAACTGTAAAATAAATCATGTATTATATAGAGAATTTCTATGTACAATTATTGTATTAAATATAAAGAATACCAACTTTTCTTCAATTTTTATCCAGCATGGCTTTTTGCAAAATTCTTTAATAATATTTTCTTGTTCCTCGGTGACACTCTTGTTCAATTGTGCATTCAGCTCAACCTATAGAATATTATACACTTTGATTATAAGAAATTTTCTAACATTATAAAATCCCATTTCATAGAATATTTATTTAAATATGTATATATATAAAAGGAGAAGCTTAATGACTGGCATATCAACGCAAGGCCTGAACTATAAGGGTTAGAAACTTAAAATTTACACAGGAGTTCCTTTTATAACGTTTATAATTAAGTCAATACTTGAGTCAGATATTCTATTTTGCAACTAGTTGACCCATACTCGCTTCGCTGAGGTGATTAAACTATAGGTAAAGCATGTTTCACCGTTTAAACCTTCACTGGACTCCCACAAATAATTCAAAACAAAAATTAGTTAAATCTGTTCAGTCGTTCTCAAGTTTTAATGAGACTAACGAACAGCAATTCATTTTTATATATAAGAAAAAAGAAGAAACATTTAAATCTATTTTCTCACCCCTGAAAGATGACAACATCGTGCATATGGCGCCAGCGTACAGAACCTGGGATGCAACGGCTGAATTAGATCGGTCGTAGAACATTTGGTCTCTCCAGTGTCGACCAGGAATATTTCAGCTACACTCATGTCGGTCTGGTGAAAAAAAAATACATTTATTGGTAATATTTTGTTAAGTATGGGTTATACTATACACGCACCTACAGCATCGCGGCTTGTTAGCTAAAATGTTACTCCTTAGAATTATATTTTAGTCACAGAGCTACAGCGGCTTGATTATTCGCGATTTATATTAATGACTTCTGTCATGGCGGTGTCATTATTTGGTTACCTCTTATCTTTTGTATTAAGTTTATCAATTGTGCTATTCAAATTAATGTTACCAGCATCATAACTAACCATTTCTAACAGTCTATAACCTAGAAAAAAATACCTGTATTACTACATATATAAGAGAGTAATTAATTGGTATATTGAAACTACAACCATTTTCGATTTTATAAAAAGAAATTACTGCGGCTAAGAAAATATTTTTTTTTCCTGGATGATATAATACTTTGAGACTCATAAGCTGTCTTAAATAATAATTCATTCATTCATCAAAAAAATTTACCAAAAGGTTACAAAAGTTCTTAAGTTTAACATATACATATTTCAGTGAACAAAAAGTACTAAAGCTTAACATAATACCAACATGAACAGAAAGCAATGGAGACTGGCGCCAGAACTATTATACCCTGTTATTCAGGTTGTGAGACGTTACGTTTCAGTATATTCAGAGATTACCCCCCACAACCCTTGGCTCTTTATAATATCTTGTGTATAAGTATATTAAATTTGTTATCTATCGGTTCTCAATGAAATTTGCAATACCGATTTTAAATTTACTCTTGAATAGCCATTACCTACTACACTTTAAATAACCAAAAGTTTATTAGTTACAATCACATTTGTTATATTAAAAGAAAATACACAAACTCTTGCATTAAGAATTTTCTTTCATAAAATTTGTGTAATATGTTGACAATAAAATAGAAAAATAAAAACACAATTTTTTTTTAACTTAATTGTATAATCTTGTACTGTTAAATATCGTTGGTTTAAATATAATTAGTATAATTTGATCAAGTAAGCGTTATTAAGTTATTTAAAGGGAGGTTTTAAATATTAACTTGGCAACACAGGCCTATTACTCCACCTGTCATTATAGTGGGAATAGATGAGGGGTATTTTGTATTAAATGATGACTTTTACGCAATAGTGTTGTGTATTTAAAGATAGTTTGTAGAATAATTAAAATAATTAGTGTAATTGCTAAATATTTAACACATTACCTCAGTGAGTCTTATAAACAGAGCTCTAAAGTACAAATCTGATGTACTATCGTAAATGGCGCAGTAAGTGAGCGCCATTAGTTCCTGTAGAGTCAATTCCACTGGATTTTCTTTATAATAAGTTGTCATTTCTGTGAGGAGACTGAAATAAATAAAAGGACTATTAGTGGATAATCTTGAAATAAGTTTATACTACAACTTAGGATTGTTCAAAGTAATCCTAGGAAATTATTTAAGAATAAGTGCAAGTTTTAATCCAATTATTTGTATTTAATTCTTTTTGCACAAATTAAAAAAAACGTTCTACAAGGCGAGACTGAACGCTATTACACCAATTTCTCTATTTTTTTTATGGCAGATAATGGACAAATGAGCAGATGGCCCACCTGATGGTAAGTGGCCACCGTCGACCATGGACATCGGCAATATAAGAGTGACTTTAGTTTTGCCGAGTTAGAGAGAGAACGAATAGAATAATGCTACCGTTTCAGCGGACCATGAGCAAGAACCCAGAGTTCACTGGTACCGCAGCATTAATAAGATGGGAGAGGGAAGGGTTAAATCTGGCCTACATGTGGCACGACCGGAACGCGTCAAAGACACTTGGCGGTAGGATTCGCATGCTGGTGGTCGCAAGCCAGTCGGGGATAAGATCTACTCCCCGGGGGTGCTGGGTTACTTGGCTCTTATGAGATGCTCTGTAGCGGCAGAGGGGAATTGTATTCGAACCCAGAACGGGCCATGTTTCAGTGTTGTATATGTAAAGATAGTTTGTTGAATATTTAAATAATTAGTGTAATTACTATTTTGCTGAAAAAGTGTTCAATATTAGAGTCAGGAAGTCGAGGGGTTTTTTTTTTTAAATTGTAGCCTCCGACCTTTGGGAGGCTACGACAAGACTCCTTACAGTTAAGTAAGTCGTTTTTAGACGGGTAAATAAGTTTTTCATGGGTTTATTTTTATTTATAAGCAAATCAAACTAGTATTCGAATTTATAGAGACTGGTGTTACATTTTCATCTTTCTTATATTCCGTTTATGCATTAATCTATTTGTTTATACCTACGTTCCTCTATGTTGTTCATAGACACGCATCTTCTGTATTTTATATATTATTATCATTACAAGGAAATGTTAGCTTTCCGTATACATAACAATTATTCCAACTAGTTTTCCTAATATCTATATTTACTTTTATATTTATATACTATAATTTAAGGTTACCAATAACTATTTAACATTACACGAGATTTCATTTACATCTGGAGTGTTTACTGGTAGTAGAAAGGTCTTTTAATCCTGCACCTGGGTCGCAACCCCCAGGCACTGCTTGGTTTTCGCCTGGAATGCATATTATTGTAGTCTTTTGAGTGTATTTGTGCAGTAAAGCTACCGCTTTTAATAGAATAGTGTAGTTTTTAGTGAACTTACTCTAGGACGTCATTTGGGTCCTCAGTAATAATCCAGAAGGACATGCCATCTATATGCATAATGTTTGCAGGATACATCTGTTCCAGTGCAAGAACAGTTTGAGCTGGCAGGTTAATCTCTTCTGCGAGTCCAGAATCTAAAAGAACATAAATCTTTAGCTGACTTTATGATTTATGATTCTATTACTGATTTCTTTCAAAGAAGTAAATAAATAAATAATACCTTAAATTAAAAAAATCTCTTTTAACCCTTTTCGTTAAAGAAACAGAGAATTTTTTTTCAAAATCTAACCGATTTTCACATAGTCCACCACGCTGGCCCAGCTGTTGGCAGACTTCACAAACCTTTGAGAACTTTTTGGGAACTCTCAGAAGTGCAGGTTTCCAGAAGTGATGTTTTCCTTCACCGTTAAAGCAAGTGATATTTAATTGCTTAAAACACACATAACTCAGAGTCAGCGGTGTGCGCCCAGGATCGAACTCGGGACCTCCCGAGTAAGACTTGAAGTCTCAACCACTGGGCCATCACTGCTTTTAGATATAAAGGTATGGAGATTTAAAATGATGTACCTCATATACATAGACCGACAAAAGTGGAGGTGGACTGGCAACATGACATGTTGTGGTGCAACACCGACAAATGGAGCCAGCAAGTCACCATTTGGGACCCACGATATGGTTTAAGAAGAAGCCGGCAGTCAACAAAGAAATGGGAGGATGACCTTATACAAACATTAGGTCCACGGTGGAAATTAGAGATCTAATTTAACCCAACTGCTTCATTCTAGAAATTGTGAACAAAATAGGGAAATAAAAATGATGTACTACCTCTAATACTTTGAGAACCATCAACTGCATTACAGTTTTAAAGAAAGACAAACCAACAAAGTTCTGCATTTATAATAGCTTTGGAAGTTTAACAGACTTAATAAGTCTTTAGTTATGGTGAGTTATAGAAAAAAATAACTTACTGTCCAAGTTCAACCTTTCAACATTTTCTATTACAGAGGATGTCGGATCTTGTACTTCTGTCTCATTCTTCGTTGCTGGAACACTTTCTAATGAGCATGAAGTGCTAGAAAAGGCGATCAAAAGCTGTTCATCTTTAGGTACTTTGCGCCTTACTCGTTTCTCTACACATTTCTTATCACATAATACTCTCTCAACTTTGGATGTGGATGGAGTTGGATCACTTAATGTATCAATAAGATTGAATGGAACTGCTGCTGGTATGGGTTTTAAAGGTATAGAAAAGTCCTGAACAGGAGTATGTTCGGAAGGTTTCAAATCTGAAATTTATTTATATTTGTTAGTAATATATACAAGTAGATTAAATATAGTAAGTGGTGGGAAACAATCTTACCGAGACTACTAACAGCCAGGTTAAAATCAGTTATCAGATATGTGTACTCGTCCAGTTGTTTCATGCAGTTTAGAAACCGTTCCTTTAATTCAGATGGATCACAATTTAATTTCTGTATTAAACCTTGTGCCTGAAACATGAAAAAATAAAATTTAGCAAAAATTAACCTCAAACTAAGTTAAAGCTTGTGTTAGGAATGGGCTACACTAGTAGTGGAATGACTTGGTTTTGAACCCACAATTTATCAATTGTGAATCAACACCTGAACTGCTGAGCTACTGACACTTCAATCAATGTGTGTTATTCCACTTATTTCTCTAATACTTCACCATATAAATAATGGAGCTTGGGAGCCCTTTGGGTCTTTAAATATGAGTACAACAATCACCTTAAATTCTGCAATCTAACATTCTAAGTGAACTAAATAACAAAGTTTTGACCACTTATACTTTATTCATTACATTTCTTCTTTCATTATAATAGTCAATTCTAAGAACTTAATATGGGTATAATAGTTAAAAGTTATTAGTAATCTCGCTAACAACTTTTAGAACTATAAAATAATAATAACAGGTATAATATGCAAATAAATGTTTACCTACCTCCGTTTTTAACTTTACTACATTATCAATGGCAATGTCACATTTATCCAGAAACATGTTAATTCTTACTTCCATTTCATTGTGGCGATGCATGGCTAAGCTGGCGAGGTCTATGAAACTCCTGAAACATAAACAGCTACAAATTATTGATTCAAAATCTCTATAAGTAGAGGCTGCATGGTCTATGCCTTTCTCAAATGAGATAAATTTAAAAACAACAAGTTTTATTACTCACATGATTTTTAATTTAATTTTTTTTTCAGTTTAGTTTTTACTTAATTTAGGTTAGATCAATAAATGACAATTAATGTTATTGAAGAATGTAACCAAAACAAAACAAGATCGAACGAAAGTTAAATTAAAAACGAAACAATACCATGAAGATAGGTGCAAAACAGTATTAGTTGTTACCAGCTCTCAGACATAATTCACCCTAAAACTTAAGTCAAAAACCTCTAAAATCTCAATATTATGCAATTATTATATAATACTTAAAATCCTCCAATACTTTTTTTTTTTTATAATAATAGATATGGTGCAAACGAGCAGATGGTCCACCTGATGGTAAGTGGCCACCATCGCCCATGGACTTCGATAAAACAAGAGATACTCTCTCGTTTTGTCGATGCGTTGCATCCCCGAAGATAGAGGGAGATAGAGGAGTGAAGAAAAAAATAATATGGATTCAGCGGACCCTGAGTAAGAGTCCAGAGTCCACAAGATCCGCAGCATTAATGGGATGGGAGAGGGAGGGGGTAAGTCAGGCCCACATGCGGCTCGACCGAAACGCGTCTATGACACTTGGCGGTCGGATTCGCATGCTGGTGGCAAGGCTGGCAAGCCTGTCGGGGAACAGATCCCCTACCATCAAGGGGGTGCTGGGTTACTCAGCTCTTACGAGATGATCTCCCAGCGGCAGAGGGGAATAGTATTCTAACCCGTCCCCTCACGGGGGAAATATTACTTCATCACTCCTAAATGTGGGGCGAAACCTCTAAGTTAGATAACCCTATCTAGCTACTACAGTATATCATATGATTAGTTCATATATTTTAATAAGCTATAGTCAATTATAAATAAAAAATTGTGCAAAATAAAAAAAAAGCCACTGAAAAGTTACCTGCCAAAAAAAACGGGTTACACTGGGGTAGTGTCGGCAGAAGTTAAAACTTGAAACCGTTAAACAAGATAATTAAAATATATATATAAAAAACTTGAACATTAACGTTGTGCATTTTTGAATATTCCCAAAAAATAAAATTAAAAAAAAACACAACTGTATTATTGAGATTCGGCTTGCATAGGTCGAGACCATCATGTCGTCACGTCATGGAACTTTGGAAAAAACATAATTAAATGGTTTAATTAAAGACCACTAAACTATGATAGTCAATATTAACTACACGAAATCACTCCTCAAACTGCCGATGAACTTGTGACAGCCAATAAAATATCCAATTGAATATAAATATGAATGCAAGACTCCGATTTTACATTTCTACTAGTTTTAATTGTTAAAATCTGACGCCTACTAATTTTCCTGACGCGAGTTTAACATTTTTTACCCGTCCTCAAAAACACAACTGCACAATGTCGCTAAAGAAGTTTTCATTTGAAAAATCCAAACAAATTTGCGCTCTAAAAACCTCTGTATAGATTTTTTCTCCCTAAATTTAGGGGGTAAACTCCTATGTTGGCAACCGTGGTACAAAAAAAAACTGTGTTAGTGTTACCGATAGGTGGACAACCATTTCCCGTTTCCTAAACGAAAATTATACAATTTTACCCAACATATATTTTCTTTACTTAATACTAAATTTTATCACTAATTATATTTTAACACACGATAAATTTTTTTTTAAATACAAACTTTTTAATTTTCGGAAGATTTCAATGTAGTGAAGGTGGGTTTTTTATTTAGAAAACAGTTTCAATTTTCAACTGAACCTAAATGTGTTATTATTACTGAATTAATTTCCCAATCAAGCACGTTTAATTAAAAAAAAGATATACCGTCATCCATGTCTTAATTTAGAGATGTAAATTTATTTATTTTGAAATTGACAACAGACATGACAACCTCTTAACCCTCTTTTTTTAAAATTAAATTACATGTACACATAAAATTACTGACAAGACTTAAATATATTTTTGTATAACTCATTTAAATCAACCAGTATAGTCAAAAAAAAATTATCACTAATAAATATACCAAAAATTTCCCCATAACAAATTAAAAAATAAATCAATAGTATTAATTGCCCGGTCCGTACAAACACGTTTTATCAGTAATTAATCATTTTAATAAGGAAGAAAAATATATTCAAAATTATCCGGAAATTTAATTACCTGAAAAATGGGTAACGATCCGCCTATTGCAACCCAGTACAAGAATGATGATTTAAAATAAATATCAAATAAAATATAGCTATCGTATAGGTGCAGTAAATAATTTTTTTTATTTCTTATTATAGATAATAATGTAATTTTGAAGAACTATTAAAAAATTTTAAATTTCTTTTCTATTCACTGCTAGATGGCATTGTTTTATAAACTGTATTTCTGCCACTAGCCGATAGATGGCGCATGAATTCGCAATAAAGAATATTTTATCATTCAAACCGTAAAACTGTTGGTATTACTATTATCTTCTATTTGTAAATCTTTACATTTTATATGATTTAGTATTGTGTCTGTTAATTTAGTTGTTATTTTTCTTTTCATAATATAATAGGATTTAAAGAGTAAGGATGATCAAAAACTTTTGAATTTAATATGGAGAAATGAAAACAAAATTTATTCACGTAAAGTTAAATAATAAAAGTCCATTATTAGTTGGACTGGAAAGATACACAGTTTCAATTAATATGGCCAGCAAACTAAACAAGAGCTGTATAATAAATTCAGGAAGGCCTGTTTCGCGCCATTCTAATTGGATTCAGGTCCGCACAACCAATTAGTGAGAGAGAGGCAGATATGCAGCGGTTCCTAGCGAGCCTCCATTTTTGCGATACATGTTTTAATTACTAGATACATTTGCTCGTAGTTTCTTGCGCATGTGTTCTTGCGAAAGCCAATTAGGGCATCATAAAATAAGTTATAATCTAAATATTAAGTATAGTTATTGCAATGCTTATGTCAATTTACAAAAAATAAATAATAAAAGTTCATCAAAAATGTATGATGGTCCTTGCGGACCCCACTGAAGCACAATCCTGGCCTTTTGAGGATGTAACTTCACGTACAAATAAGTTCGTTTAATCATTACCTAGATGTGTAAGAATTTCTGATACTATCTATTTCGGATACCATTGGAAGAAGCGTAGCTTCCCACAGGAAGATTGAACCTTTGTTAAACAATTAGGTTACTTGTCATCATCAGCATTAATTTCTAATGACTCAATAAGAGCAGTAATAAGAGAAGGACCTATGGTCAAAGAGATTACACACTATTAACCTCCTTTCTACACGTAGATACCATGTTCTTAGCATAGCGGGGTCCCCAGTCGGAGACTTATTGAAATACGAAAACATTTATTGGCAAGGAGTGTCACATTTAAATATTAATTAGGTTTTTTGTATAACATATATTGTGTAATGTTATTGAGAAACGTAAATTTCAACATTCACAATTTTACAAAAGCGATTTTATTTATAACTAACGTAGTATATTGGTATATTTGTGTATATATCGATGAAGCAAGATTTTTACCCGTGAGGGGACGGGTTAGAATACTATTCCCCTCTGCCGCTGGGAGAACATGTCATAAGAGCCGAGTAACCCAGCACCCCCTTGGTGGTAGGGGATCAGTTCCCCGACTGGCTTGCGACCATGCTTGGCATGCGAATCCGACCGCCAAGTGTCTTTGACGCGAGCCGCATGTGGGCCAGATCTATCCCTCCCTCTCCCATCCCATTTCTGTTGCGATTCCAATGAACACAGAGTTCTTGCTCAGGGTCCATTGGTACCGCAGCAGTCTTCTCATTGCTCCCCCTCCTCACTCTATCTTAGAGGCGGCAACGCATCGACAAAACAAGAGATACCCTCTAGTTTTGTCGATGTCCATGGGCGACGGTGGCTACTTTCCATCAGGTGGACCGTCTGTTCGTTTGTCCCTTATCTATCATTAAAAAAAAAGCACGTGGAAATTTTTGAAGACAGATTTTTCAATATTTCGACCAAATGGTTTTGGTTAGCAAATGCCTACCTTCTCTCCCCTAGAATATTAAAAAAAATATTGATATTTTATAATCCATAGTGGTTCAGATAAGGGTGATCCGAATTCCACCCTAGGCACACCTATGACTTTTCTGGGTTATGTGTGTTTTAAGCAACTATATATCACTTGCTTTAACGGTGAAGGAAAACATCGTGAGGAAACCTGCACTCCTATAAGTTCTTTAAAGTTTTCAAAGGTGTGCGAAGTCTGCCAACAGGCACTGGGCCAGCGTGGTGGACTATGGCCTATTACCACCATCCTCAATCTGAGGATGAGACCAGGCTCACCAGTGGGCCATTAGTGGATTTCGCTGATGAACCTAGGTCCACCCACCCAACTTTGCCCATTGATAGTTTCAATATATTTAATTAATATGAGACTGAGAATCGAATGATATGTCGTCGCTGTAGCACGTCGATCACTCGAACACTATAAAATAGCAATATATCTAAATGTAAGTAAAACACAAGAGTATCGGTAATTATTTGTGATAGGCGTTTTGCGAGTAGCAGCCATTTTTATCATTCCCTAGTCAGTCCAGAGTCGCGCTTGCGGTGGCTCGCGGCGACCCCGCGCTATCATTACCACTACCGCCCCGTTTAACTTAATTCCAACTAATGCCCTGGACAGATACTTACCTTGATCGATGTTAATGGCCTTTATTGATATAGCCTAGATGTTATAGTTTACTAGTGGTTAGGGCCCGTAAATTGCCTTAATATCTCCATTTCACGCGCTCGTGAGATCTTCAAATTGCCGGTTGTTATGCCTTTTGAGTTAGGTGTCTGATAATTCGCGGCCATTTACAATAAGGATGGATGTCATATGTCATGGTAATGATATATTTTTGCTTGAGTTGCTGTAGTAACATTAATTGAAGGATAATAATCTAGTTATAGATAACATACTGTATTTAGTGACTCTTTACAATAAGCAAACATCTGATCAGAGTATTTTTCTCGGCATAGTTCGCGATTACTGTCATGAAGAAACAGAGATTTAGGATCAATTAATTAAAGAAGCAATCTCTTGAACTCACGACATTAATTTCTTAGATTGACATTTAACTGAAACGACCCAATAAATAGATTGTAATGACAAACAAGGATAATTTTATCGAAGTAAATTAGAAGTAGAGAGATGGACAAGTTCAAGTTCTTGTCATATTCAAGGAGCTCCTTAGCATGGAACACCTCATGCTTTACCATCTGTCGCCAAGTTTTTGAACATTATGGCGCTTCAGTCGCTTGGTGTAGCTGATAGTTGCTAACACAGTGGCCAGGTCATTTGGGTGGGTTTCAAGTCGTATTTTATATCTATTTCCTATTACTTTTAGCTCCTCCTTGAAGTTCTCATGTTCAGGGTTTCATGGATCTCAGTGTTGTTGATCAACCATTGAGATAGTTCTTAAGACGCCGTTTTGCAGCCTTTGCATTATGTTTAAGATGGAGTCACAATAAATAAAACCTTTAACTAAAATTTAACTCGGTCTTTTTCAGATTCAATTCTGGTATGTCCGATATAGATAGACTTCAGAACTACCTAGTAAAGACCAGAGTTATTCCCTTTTACCCCGGAAAGTAGGAATGATGTCCGCCGAAGCAACCTAATACTTTTCTTCCTTCAGTTTTCATATCTTCATTTAAGACTCTACAGCCCCGGGTGTGCCTTGGCTTGGTCCTGAATATTTTTCCACTCCAATCTATATACTATACTCTAGTTTTACCCATCCTTTCGACATGCCCTGCCCATCTCAGGCGTTCGACTTAAATGGTCTTTATGATGTTGGGCTCATTATAGATCTGATAGAGCTCATGGTTATACCTTTAGTTCTTTTCAGTTCAGTTTTCATATGGTAAGGTTACTAAGGTATATCAGTTCGTATGCCCCTGATCTGTCACAAAAATGGTAATTATATTTAAAACATGTATATCATAACAATGATTAAATAGGTAAAGGTAATTTCTACTTTACTCATCATTCTTTATTGATTAAGCATCTATGATAAGCGCGATCATTATCAAGGGATAGCATAGGCAAGGGGCCGCAGGAGGTTCGTGTAGATACCAATCTATAGGCGAACACGTATACAGTAATATTATTTCATAAAAACATTGAATGTACTTCTAAAACATGTTACACGGTAGAAAAGGTGTGTCCTTATAGCTTTTTAAATAGATACAATAATCAACGGATAAATTTAGAGTTATATTTATCCTAAACATTTATTTTAAGAATACCTTTGATATAAATTAAAAGTATTTCAATAGATTTGACGCAGTCTGATTAGTGATTTTAAACAGCTACAATTGTTTAGTGTTTTATTGTGGATTACTTGAGTATTGGTTTAGTTAAATGTCAGAAACTGAGCTCTTTAAACGTCCGGGTCTGTCTGTCTGAAGTGCATGTTTAAACGTATTGCTGTACAGTATTGATTAATATTTATTATCTAATATATAAAATTCTCGTGTTGCGGTGTTTGAGACTAAATTCCGCCGAAACGGCTCGATCGATATTCATGTAATTTTGTGTGCATATCGGGTAGGTCTGAGAATCGCACAAAATCTACTTTTTATACCCCTAAGTGATAAGGGTGGCTCACCGCAATTTTTTAAAATTTATATGGCAAAACAACGTTTGCCGGGCCAGCTAGTTAGTTGTATAAATATTGCGTTTTGGAGGCACTTTATCTGATGTAAGGATTAAGATTTGAAAGTTAGCAATTGTATCAGTTGGTTTTATTTGTTGATATGTATTGTAATTAAATAGATCGTTACTGCAGGGCAAATTACAATTACAACTGCTAGGAATCTGATGTGCGTCGAGCTGAAGGCGTCAATACGCCCCGAGCTTCGTTTACACGGGAGAGTGCGACAGACTAAAAATTATTTATTTATTAATTATTGGGAAACAAGGGTAATAATGAATCCATTATCAGATGATCTCTTGATCTCTTGGCAAAATGTAAGAATTCTGAATGAAAAACAGTTACAAAAATAAGTACTACATTATATTTATTATATGTATTGCTTAAAGTTGTCATTACCTAATTAAACTTTTGTTTTTTCAATCCATAAAAAACAAAATGTAATTTTATAATTCTTATACTTTTTGCCCGACATATATACAAATGTCAATGGTGCCAAACGGTTGATCAATCAGTCTATAAATATAAAAAACATATTATTGATTTGTAGTTGTCGAATGCGCAAATATAATTAGATTCAGCTACAAAGTACGTAAGTTGGCAACACTGACTGAAACTGACCTACTGGTAGAAAGGGTTGGAGCTACGAATAATCGCGATGAACATGAAAACAAAAAGCAGTCACATTAAAATATATTCGTTGTTATTACTTTATTTTCTGCGCATATTCCATTAAGGCTATAGAAAAAACAAATTGAGAAACATTTCTATATCGCATTCAAAACAAATATTACTTCTTCCATTTCACTATAATGACATGTGGGATAACTCGAATAAAAAGAATCTGTTGGTGAAATGGAAAATAACTCAAAACGAAGCAATGACATTTTATAAATAGACGGGCTATAGACTAAGAGCACTGCATTAAAACCGGAGAATATAAAACTATACTTACTCATCAATAGGCTGTTCGGAAAGAAATGAAATGAGAGATGATTATAAGCCACACCATATTGATCCGCTCTGCCGGCAATCAACATCTCTCTCTCTCCCTCTTTTAAGGTAAGTAAAGTTAAATAAAACACAATAAAAACAATATAAATATGTTGTTTTAACTTTTTTCTTTTCTTTCACAGTTGTAGAGTAAAACGTACATCCTACTAATATTATAAACGCGAAAGTTTGTAAGAATGTATGGATGTCTGGATGTATGTTTGTTAGTCTTTCACGCAAAAATTACTGAGTGGATTTTGATGAAACTTTACAATAATATAGCTTACACATCAGAATAACACATAGGCTATAATTTATAATGATATAGTGTGAATTATCTACTACATAGCGGGTGAAACCGCGGGGCGCAGCTAGTCGTCTATAAATGCAGATAGATATTTAATCCGCAAACTATTAAGAATGGATGTTTTATAAACTAACGTATGACCGCGACACTGGCTGATGTATGACTGATTGAATGTTGGGCAATTACCTCACTTTTTTAGAATTATAGACATTATTGTACATTTTATTGACTTTTCAATTCTTTGATATAAAAAATTCCTACTAATATTATAAATATATAAAAAAATGAGTTTTAGTATGCAATTTGTAATAATTTATACGATTAGATTGAAATTAAATACAACGAAAAAGAGTACACTTAAAGATAGTTCAATCCATGACTACGTGGGTAGGCGAGCGACGAGATGAGAACTGAACTATCTATATGCTTTGTTAATCAATGATTTTTTGATCCGAGTTATAAATCAAGTGACAAATCTATGATAACAATTTCGTTTATACTCTGTGCGATGCGTGATAGGTTGTAACAAAACGAAGCACAGTCGGCTTGTGAGCCTATAATTATGCCCAGTATCCAGCTGTTTCGCCCGTGGCCCGTAATTAAAACATAGTTAGAGGAACGGAGTACGGACGCCTCAGATTAATGTCTTAATAGAAATGTATCACTTGATTACATTAATAAAGAACAGCGCATTATCGCGTTTTTAAAACGCCCTGCTTGATGGATAACATTATTTGTGTGTAGGGTTGGTGAACTTCAATTTTCAATTTAATTTTATACACATTTAAAAAAAAATTGAAAATAGTGAAATACATGGCTATATTTATTCTAATTTTTAATCTATAAAGAACAACATAATATTAGATTTATTGGTTTATTTCATTATTTATTATGCATATCTTAACTTCGTTTTGGGTATGATTTTATAGAATTTTATGCGACATCGTTCATCGAGAATTTATAATAACTGAGTGAATTTAAAGATTTTCGCTGAAGCAAAAGTATATTTTATGTTAATATACCTTACTAGCCTGTAGGCAATATTTCAATTAAATCCGTTGTCCTGTTTTTGCGTAAAAAATGTTGTTTCTATCCCTCAGGGCCTTAGCTTTTTCGGAATAAAAATAGTCTATATGTTAAAGTATCAGTGAAAACAAATTTCATTTAAATCCATTCAGCCATTTTTATCTAAGAATCAAACATCCGTTTTTATCTAAAAACCAAACATCTAAATTTACACATTTATAATATTAGTAGAACATAATTCATATAAATATCTTTCCTGGAATAAAGATATATAAACTTAAGTAAGGATTATTAATAAATTGTCATAAATCTTTACAGCTGTTAATATTTAAGAATTGCTCGCTTAATATAATTTGATTATTCTCAAAAATTATATTTAGAAGCCAGATACCATTTAAACAGATTAATGGTATGTCTTTTTACACGATGGTGAACCCTACATCTATGAGAATGTTTTGATGACTCCCCTGGTATGTAATGTTACATTGTGTAACGGTTCTATATAAATCGTAATCTGTTAATAAATCAGGATTGCGGAAGGTGTTTAAAAATGAATTACTTATTATCCGTTAATTACATTGAGTTATCAATAAATACTAAGTCGATATTAAATAAAACGATAATTCAATTTTAGATATTAAGACTTTTGTTTAAAATAAAGTTGATTATTTTATATGTCTAAAAGGAATTTTACAAAAACATAATATTATGCTCACCTATTGTTATTCGATATTATCAACATTATCACTTTAAATACATTCTTTATCACTTTATTATCAAAGGACATCTTTCTCTTTCCGAATTCCCAATTTGAATATTCATAACAAAAATATTTTCATGTTCCAAAATGTCACATTATCATTTTTGGCGGGAAATGTACTGACTGGCCAATAGAATCATTGTCTTATCAGATGCGTAATAATGTTGCCACTAGAAAAAAAAATAACATTGCAATTGCTATATATATATAGAAGTATTTGATAAAAATCTCGAATATGATGCCAATAAATTTCAGTGAATTTACTATCTTAGTTATAATTGACAGCTGATAATTATTTATAATCTATGGTTTACGCGGTCTTGGAATATCTGTGAGACGCTATTTGGAAAATAAAAATGAAATTATAATGTAACTTATTTATATAATTTAGAACAAATATAATCTGTGAACGGGTAATAAACAAAGTGTAACCGTAGACAACAAGTGTGAAGAAAACAAAGAGGCTTTGCAGGAGCATGGACCGGTTGTAGCCCGTGTCATGTTTATGCTTGCCAATGACATGTTAATAAACGCTCTCCGCCACGCCCCGTCTGCGTTCGTACTTTACGTCCTTATATGGGTGCCACAGATTATAAAGCTTAGAGTATTTCATGGCCTATAAACTTACCTGATAAATTTAAATATTTATTACTCTAAAACAAATTTATTTGAAGTGCAACAAACATTAAAGATAATACAAATAAGGGAACATGGTTTTAAGAGTTTTTAAGTCTATTCAATTATAAATAAATGTTTAAAGTCACAAACACAGAACACTAAAATAATAAACCTTGAGGTTCAGATAATTTTTATTCCATAATAAAAAAAGGCAAAGGTATTACACCGTACAGCCTTGCAGACAAATAAAAACTATTTTAAGAAAAATATAACATTGTAAATTAGTTTTGATGATTTTGTACTTTTGGAGAAGAGAAAAAATAAAAATGCAGTTATATTATAAATAAAAAATAAAAATATATCATTTCAATATCAAACTATCGATGTATCGCAAAAAAAATATTAGTAATCTATACTATTATATAAAGAGGAAAGATTTGATTGTTTGTATGTTTGTTTGTTTGTTGCGAATAGGCTCGAAAAGTACTGAACCGATTTTGAAAATTCTTTCACCGATAGGAAGCTACATCCTTTCCGGGTAACATAGGCTATGTGGTGTTGCCATAAATATTCTAATTAAAAAGATATGGCCATTTAAGTGCCATAAGGTAGCCATTTTGTAAATTGAAGGGTTTCTCAGGAACTACTAATCCGATTTTAATTTTTTTTTCACTGATAGAAAAATCCACTTTTCGTGAGTGACAAAGGTGAATTAGTGTTGCCATATGCATTTATTAATAAATAGAATATGGTGTTGCCATATACATTTTGTCGTAACTAACCCGATTTTAAAAATTCATTCGCTAATAGAAAACTATACTTTTCGTGAGTGACAAAAGTGATTCAGTGCTGCCATATACATTTTTTAATTCACGAATTTGGCTTTTTTGACGTAACTAACCCGATTTTAAAAATTCTTTCGCTATTAGAAAACTATGCTTTTCGTGAGTGACTAAGGTGATTCAGTGTTGCCATATACATTTTTTAATTCACGAATTTGGCCATTTTGACGTAACTAACCCGATTTTAAAAATCCATTCGCTAATAGAAAACTATACTTTTTGTGAGTGACAAAGGCGATTCAGTGTTGCAATATACATTTTTTAGTTAAACGAATTTGGCCATTTTGTCGTAAATAACCAAATTTTAAAAATTCTTTCACTGAGGAAGTCTACAGTATTTCTGTCTCTCTTCCTCGTATATACTATCATTCTCTCTCATCCTGTCTCTTTTTTCTCTCTTTAATATTTATCTTTATCTCTGTTCAGAATGGTCAGTCTCTGTTCGGTTTTATTTTCGAGAGTCTCTCTCTCTCTCTCCTTTATTTTTATTTTCGTACATACATATATTCTTAATTTAACATACTTTAACGTAGATGAAGTCACGGTAGTCGACTAGTAAATAATAAAGATATTTCGATATTTTATCAACAGTCCTAATTGTCAATGAATTCTATATTAAAGTAGTCAAGAAATTTATTATTAATTTTCATTTCATTCAGGCCTGTAAAATAAATTATAAGTACCTATACAAAAAAAATACAATCCGTTGCTTTATTACAGCATAGAATAAAAAAGGAAAGCACCTTTTAATTTATAATAACAAAATAGGAGTAACTATAATTAATTTTCTTTTAACTGAAAAACAGGTTACAATTGTTAAAAGAGATCCTGCTATCTATTATAAGTAATGCTTGAAATATCCTTTCAAACACACAATAGTAAAATATCAATAAGGCAGAGTTTTCACTCAACCATTATTAGCTCTCTACATGTAATAGTTGCGTCTCAATTTCGGCATCCATTGTGTTGGTAACAGTGACAAACAAATTGTCCGCCATTACAGACTGTCAGAGGTGTCAGGCACACTAAATTAATATGGGAACTTAGTCGATTGACATTCAGAAGAATAAAGAGTAGGGAAACCATGATGTTATCCAACCAGATATATTTATAAATGTATTAAAATTTTACTTTACGTCGATCGGCGTATTTCTTCTTATTTTTGTGGCAAAGATTTCCAACGTCGAATGTTATTACTTTAAGATGGTGAATTTTTTTTCTCGATTCTCTAATAATATAACTTGTAACTTCTTTGTTTACTATATTCAAATACCCTCAGCTTTTTATAAAAAGTCGCACTGCTGATAGCGATCGGCGGACGTGTTTTAACCTTTTAAATATTAGTAATCCCTAGTGTTGTATGCGCTTTTTTTCAAAATTGTCCCATTGTATAAAGTTTGTGTTTGGTGGACGGGGCCCCCAATATATGCAAGATCTAGCAGTTTTATTGACTATACGGGAATAAATATTAAAATCTAGACTTTTAATAATTTGTAGTTCAAATTAAATAATAATGTAAGTAGAGAAAATTCCAATAAAGAATTTCAACTGAATAGATTTTATAAATATATAAATTCATAAATAAATTTAATGTATTTCAAAATCCTAGTATATCTATAATTAAACTTTATTTTGAGTGTGTAATTTAATTTGTAATCGTGGTTTATTACCCGTAAATCATATGTGGAGCGAATTTTCAATTTAGTAAGACGTTAGAAATTGTTACAAAAATTACTTTTCATGCTTTGTGTGCAAACGAAGTTGCGAATGAATTCTAAATTATGTGAACCTTGCTCCACTAATTCACTACAATATTATATATGTCTCAAATGAGAGAGAAATAGTACCCATTACTCTACAACAATACGTATACGCACGCAATTTAGACGGAGTCGAGCAGTGCCTAGGGCTTGAGACTCAGGTACAGGTTTAAAGAGTTCTTTCATAATACGCCAACTACAATAGATAATAAAGTTACGTGGACCTCAAGAAGGCTGACCTGAACCACGACACTATAAACTGAGACTCATCTAACACACTAAAGGTTATATATTGTCTACACGTCGGTATTATTCAAAATATAAAATGACCTAAGAAAATGCCGGAAGTTCGGAATTCAGATAGAGACTGAATAAAACAAACAAATACTTATATTTGTAAGAATCATATATTTTCTTTTTCCCATATTAACAATAATTTTGCATACCCTACCACAATAATTGATCGTGAGTGAACGAACGAGTGAACGAATGTTCTCACGAACGGCTCACCTTTGATTCGAGTTTAATAACTCGTTCGCGTGAATGAAATTGATTTGACGGCTGTTTTGACTCTCAAGTATAAATGAGATGCTGATGACATCTTTTATAGGATAATTGCTTTATTAGTAGACTCCAAATTGTTATATTTTTAAAATATGTGTGATTATAACTGTATTTCGTTATGGCTGAATTGGAAATGGTATTTTAATATCGATCTATAAGGTACCTATTTATATCTTTCAAATCTAAACATATGTATTATATTTGTAATAAAATTGTAACTAGCCTATAGAAGTCAAAAAAATTGCTTTAATGTTTCATCAACCGACCATTTAATATTTTTTTTGAAAATAAAATTGAATTAAAATATTTTGAATTTGAGTACTAGTTTTTATTTAATTTAAATAGTATTTTATGGCCTTATCACCTAGGGTCGAAATGTAGTGTATAAAATATAGATAGACGGTTTGACTGAAACTATTAGATAATTCTATCCAAATTTACATTGACGATATTATTTATTGTTAATTAATAAAAGAGAAGTTGTAGTCTACATCCAGACAGTATGACGACTTTAAAGCAGGTCGTCTACTAGACTCACTATCAGCTTATAGGCCTATAGTGCTATTGAATGACACGGGGAAACTTTTCGAAAGAATCATTGCATCTCGTCTAAGTTTGCACCTCAAGGATATGAAACCGGGACTCTCAGATGCACAGTTTGGGTTTAGGGCTGGTCGGTCGAGGTTGGATGCTCTGAATGCTTTAAAAGCCTTATCTACTCAGGCTATAGCTCGGGGTGAAGTCTTGATGGTCAGTGTCACTTGATATCGCAAATGCTTCTAACAGCTTGCCCTTAGATACAATTAAGGAGGGATTGCGCTACCATCGTGTACCGTCATATCTCCAAAGATTATTGGAGGATTATCTCCAGGACAGAGAGATAATATGGGAGGGAGCAGATGGCAATGTTTCTCGCTACATGGTCAAATGTGGTGATCCACAGGGTTCGGTATTAGGACCAATCCTGTGGAATATAGGATTTGATTGGTTGCTACGGGGACAACTTCTTGCTGGCATGCGAGTGATATGCTACGCAGATGACACTCTTGTAACCGCACGTGGACTTAACTTTGAGGCTGCTGATCGCTTAGCTGAAGTGGGGACATCGCTGATCATAGATCGCATCAACATGCTTGGCCTTGCTTACATCACTATCCATGGGTCGACAATAGCAGTAAAGCCGCAAATGAAATATCTGGGCCTTATTCTGGATGGGCGATGGAGTTTTGGGCCACACTTTACTCAACTTGCTCCAAAACTCTTAAATGCCACTGCTGCCTGCCGAAGGAGAGAGGCGACACCTGCCTGTCAGGAATGCGGTTTATCAGTCGACACAGCACATCACACGTTGTGTGAATGCGCAGCGTGGGGACCCCAACGTCATATCTTGGCGTCTGAAATAGATAGAGACCTGTCACTGGTAAGTGTGGTGGACGCTATGCTCAGCAGTGAGAGGTGTTGGTCTGCAATGGTTTCCTTTTGCGAGACAGTGATGGCTCTGAAGGAAGCAAAAGCGTGAGGCAGCGGGCCTCACAATTCCTACACGCAGAAGAAGACAAGGCTTGAGGAGGGATGCTTTGCGCAATCTCTCCCCCCGCTATAAAAGGGCAAATATGAAAAGGTCATTATGCGCTGGGACGACACGGTTGTGTGCGCGAGCGATCCCGTTTCGTCACATTATAGCGATGAGGGAGCGATGGTTTTTAGTGGGTATTCTGGCAGTGCGCCTGCGAGCCCCACATACCCTCTCGGGATATAACTTGGGAGGGATGCGTAAACTGCATTTTCTATCGAAAAAAAAAAGACAGTATGACGGCTTGACTATAATCTCCTCTTGGGGGGGTTATACTTTAGACTCAGAGCTTCAGCGTTATTCCTAGAATACTCGCGATGCAATCAATGATTATTCCGTCGTCACGGCGTATTTATTTTGCAATCCCCTCTTCCTTGACTTGTGTTTATCAGTTAGACAACATTCAAGTAACAGGATGCCACTCATATCAGTCGTACCAACATCAAGATCAAGTAACAAGATGCTACTCAAATTATAAGTGTTGCCAACATCATAGTTAATATTATGTACGAATTAACAAAAATTTTCAGAAATTCTATTTTTTATTTTAATTTTTTTTTATTTAAGGTGTTAGCCACACCATATATAACTTAGTATTCCCGGGTAGTATATTAAAGTAGTGAGATTAATAGTGTAGTGTTGTTGATGATTGTCGAGGAACATGTGAGTAATATACTGTTTTTAGCGAAGTCGAGCGGTGAAGGTGTGAGTTTACGGTCGTCTTTAAACCAGCTCCCGGATCTCAAGCCCAAGGCACTGCTCGGGTTCTGTCTAGATTATTAGTTTGAGTGTTACTAGGTATAGCTCCCATAAGCTTAATAAGGGGTACTACGCATCGTAACGACTTCGACTAGCTTTATTAATTTGTTATCATATTTGTTAAGAAACGAGCGGCCTGCCCTCGCTTCGCGCCGGGTATTTAAAGCAATATTATAATTGATGTCCTTAAATTGTCACTCTGTAATTACGTACTTTTTCATAATTTGAAAAAAGAGTGAGAAAAAGTTATAAAAAGAAAAATAATAGAAAGAAAAGAAAAGAGACAGATAATAAAATAGGGAGGACAGTGCTAAAATAAAATTGAATAGGTAAAGGAGAGAAAGAGAGATAATCGAAAGAAAGAAAGTGAAATGGGACTGATCATTCTTAACAGATAAAGATAAAAATTAAAGAGAGAAAAAGAAAGAGGATGAGAGAGAATGATAGTATATAAGAGGAAGACAGACAGAAATACTATAGACTTCTATCAGTGAAAGAATTTTAAAAACCGGATCAGTAGAAACAAAACGGCCATGTTCTATTAATTAAAAAATGTATATGGCAACACTAAATCATCTTTGTCACTCTCGAATAGTGTAGTTTTCTATCAATGAAAGAATTTTTGAAATCGTATTAGTAACAACAAAATGGCCATATTCTATTAATTAAAAAATGTATATGGCAACACTAAATCACCTTTGTCACTCTCGAACAGTGTAGTTTCCTATCAATGAAAGAATTTTAAAAACCGGATCAGTAGAAACAAAACTGCCATGTTCTATTAATTAAAAAATGTATACGGCAACACTAAATCACCTTTGTCACTCTCGAATAGTGTAGTTTTCTATCAATGAAAGAATTTTAAAAACCGGATCAGTAGAAACAAAACTGCCATGTTCTATTAATTAAAAAATGTATATGGCAACACTAAATCACCTTTGTCACTCTCGAACAGTGTAGTTTCCTATCAATGAAAGAATTTTAAAAACCGGATCAGTAGAAACAAAACTGCCATGTTCTATTAATTAAAAAATGTATACGGCAACACTAAATCACCTTTGTCACTCTCGAATAGTGTAGTTTTCTATCAATGAAAGAATTTTAAAAACCGGATCAGTAGAAACAAAACTGCCATGTTCTATTAACTAAAAAATGTATATGGCAACACTAAATCACCTTTGTCACTCTCGAATAGTGTAGTTTTCTATCAATGAAAGAATTTTAAAAACCGGATCAGTAGAAACAAAACTGCCATGTTTTATTAATTAAAAAATGTATATGGCAACACTAAATCACCTTTGTCACTCTCGAATAGTGTAGTTTTCTATCAATGAAAGAATTTTAAAAACCGGATCAGTAGAAACAAAACTGCCATGTTCTATTAACTAAAAAATGTATATGGCAACACTAAATCACCTTTGTCACTCTCGAACAGTGTAGTTTCCTATCAATGAAAGAATTTTAAAAACCGGATCAGTAGAAACAAAACTGCCATGTTCTATTAATAAAAAAATTTATATGGCAACTGTGTTCTAATAACTAAAAAATGTATATGGCAACACTAAATCACCTTTGTCACTCTCGAATAGTGTAGTTTTCTATCAATGAAAGAATTTTAAAAACCGGATCAGTAGAAACAAAACTGCCATGTTCTATTAACTAAAAAATGTATATGGCAACACTAAATCACCTTTGTCACTCTCGAATAGTGTAGTTTTCTATCAATGAAAGAATTTTAAAAACCGGATCAGTAGAAACAAAACTGCCATGTTCTATTAATTAAAAAATGTATATGGCAACACCAAATCACCTTTGTCACTCTCGAACAGTGTAGTTTCCTATCAATGAAAGAATTTTAAAAACCGGATCAGTAGAAACAAAACTGCCATGTTCTATTAATTAAAAAATGTATATGGCAACACTAAATCACCTTTGTCACTCTCGAATAGTGTAGTTTTCTATTAGTGTAAAAAAAATTTAAAAACGGATTAGTAGTTCCTGAGAAACTCTTCAATTTACAAAATGGCCACGTTATAGCACTTAAATGGCCATATCTTTTTAATTAGAATATTTATGGCAACACCACGTAGCCTATGTTATCCGGAAAAGATGTAGCTTTCTATCGGTGAAAGAACTTTCAAAATCGGTTCAGTCGTTTTCGAGCCTATTCGTAAACAAACATACAAACAATCAAATCTTTCCTCTTAATATAATAGTGTAGATGAATAGAAATATCTTCTTCTGTAAATTACAAGACACATGTGGTACAAAAACTGATCCCCTATAACAAAATAAAGTAATTAAGAAGTGGTATCATTAGAGTATTGTGAGGAAATGGCTCAATCTTCACGCAGGTGAGCGCTGGTGTGTAATTACTACGGCGTCAAGTGGTTAAAAATGCATTAGCGGCTCAGAGGTGCCCAGAATTGGTTTCACTTTACTCTTTACTACTTGACTTTAAAAAAATACTAAGTACTACCGAAAAGTTTTAAGCAACTCAACAAGGCTGGGCATGGCAACACTAATAAACTCTACTGTCAGTGGTCACATAGTAAAATGTTTATAAAGGTGTAAGATTAGTTACATACGCTCTTAAGTACAGAAAGTAAGGCAATTACCCCACATTATATCAGACAAGACTCCGTGACAATAGGTAACTACTGTTGTATATTGAATTTGGTTGGATAAGATATTTTTATTGAAAAAAAGACTCTCTGGGTATATCTTTGGTTCTATTTTTAAATTTACTATGTCTTTCGAATTCGAACATATAAAATAAATAAAGAAAATATATTTTAAATAAAAGTTTATTTTTTTTATTTTTCCCATTTTTTTATGGTAGTCTAGCTGCACCCCGCAGTTGCTCTCCCAGCGGCAGAGTGGAATAGTATTCTATCCCGTCCCTCACAGGTAGGTAGGAACAAAATGTTAAATTATAATACTGTCCAAACTTCTGAAATCATAGACAATAATTCTTTTAAATCTATTTCGTACTACAAATACAGTTCGTAACAATTGGATAATAAAATTAGAATAAAGCCATTGATTCGAATGCTAGCTCTAAATTTTCAGGAGCGGGCGCGGCGGGCGCGGCCATCTTCCAAATTGCCGCCATAAACGCGATAATTGGATAATCTCATTGGCCAGAAGCTTACTGAAACCAATTTTACTAGACATTTTAAATTGTTATGTTCTTTTTGTATATGTTAATTCAAATTTACTATAAATCTATTAAGCGTTTATAAGAGTAAACTTTTTCAGTTTTATATTTTAAAAGTTTCTGTTCATGAGTTTGCTTTTCTATTAAATTGTATTTAAGGTTTTGTGTGGATACCTATGTAATTATTTGAATATATTACGGAATTATAATAATATAAAATCCAAGTTAACGTTTGATTGTTGTAAAATCAAAATAAATTATAAAGAAGTCCTGGTCAAAATAAGATTAGCTTAGATATAAATTATAACATTTGCCTACAACAATTATATCTACGCCTTTACGTACTTTTTTATTAACAGTGACACAAGTTAATCAACATCTAATAAAAATCTATTCCTTTCTATGTCAAATTAAATTTAATTTGAAAAAGAAATACACAACACTATTTAAATAATTAATTGGTTAAATTTTTAATAAGTAATCACTGTAATGTTTACACAATGAGTGAATGAATTGTCATACCTTATTATGTACTGACTTTCAATTTCCTTACTAATATTATAAATGCGAAAATAACTCTGTCTGTCTGCCGCGCTTTCATGCCAAAACTACTGAACCGATTTAAATGAAATTTGGTATACAGATAGTCTAGAGCCTGAAATAGGACGTAGGCTACTTTTAATGGAAAAAAAGAGCGATAAAAAGTTGTATGGAATTATCGTAATTTTTAGAGCTAGAAGCGTTTATAAAAGTGTTACCTTCAGTGGTATAAAATATCAATAGAGATGAAAGTTTGTATGGAAATATGTAAGGTTTATGTGATTGTTTTATAAGTTTGCGACAAGAAATAAGTATGTGTCAAATTTGTAAAATAATTACGCTAAAAGTGGACGAAGTTGCGAGCATAGGTAGTATAATTCATAAAGTAGTATGATACACTATCAAAAAAGGTAGATAGTCCTAACAGTGAACAACATAAAGTCCCGTATTTATAAACACAGCAAACGCGCCCCATTCTATTCTACGGGTTAATTGAGCTATATAATTTGACACCTCGCACTGAATAGCCAATTATTAATATGGGCCCTTGATTAATTGTGATATCAGCATTTAATTTTCGTGTTAACACTCGCCGGCCGCCATTGTCCGCTCAGCTTTTGTGTGCCGTGACGTTTCAATTTTGAATAAATTAAATTTCGAACGCTTCATTTTTTTCGAACCTTTTGGCTTTATGTTTGGAATGAGTATCTTCTGCCAGTGTTAATTTATTACCGTTGTAACTGAGAATAGATTTTTTATTACCTTCAGTTTAAGAATATAAATATTGCAAAAAACCAACCGTTATGACAAATACGTAGATTATTTCTAATTATTTCCGTCAATGTACGGTACTATTAAATTAATTATTTTCAATTATAATCCAAGGTTATTTTACAAAAACTCAAGTGCAAATCATTTAAAATAAATAATTGAAGATCTCATTAGAATACTAAGCGCTCAAGGCTAAATAGATTTAAAACGATTATCATAAGAGTATTAAGTTCGCGTGCAAAATCAATGTTGACGTTTTTACAGTTTTTAACTATATTAAAATAATATTATAGTTAATAGTGTATAAGTTAATCAATAGATTAGATTTTAATAACATTTTGTTTTCAATAATTGGGTCAGTAACCTCCATGATACCCAATAAGAGAAGTTCTACATCTCCTAGTTCCGATGCAACGAGTTGCTCTAAATAACAAAAAAGTAAAATAAAATGACCATCACACAACATTTTTCAATCAGACAAAGCCGAGTTTATAGCTAGTATTAAAATAAATTGAAAAAGGCGTGAGGAAAGAATTTAACGTTGATAGAGACATAAAACCGTTTAACGTTTACGCGAGAAAGTGTTGGTCGTACAAAAAAACGAACTTAATAACAACTAATACATTATTAAGTATACGTATTTTAATCTACACAAATGTCTTTAATTCAGACGATGTTTTCAACTCTATTTGTATATTAGGGATGGGACTCTTGTTAGTCGATATACGACATTGTTTAGGTTACATTTTTCTAATCATTATGACTCGCCAAATATTGTCATTTTTTATCTAATTTTGACTCCTTAACCATTTTAAGTTGTCTGTTATCTATTCGTTAACTAATTTATTATAAATAGAGTACGTTTTGACATATTTATTTATACTGGAGATTTGGATTTAAACTAGAGATTTAGATTTTGCTCGCATCATACTGAGGTTTTAGTTACCATAACGACAAAATAGATTTAAATATGGACGATTACCACCTTAGGAATTAAATCAAAAATCCTTCTTTCAAACTCATTTTCATTTCACCTACAGTCTATATCCCCTTCCATAGCTCTAGGAGTTTGGTTTTTACATTGATATGTCAGTTAGTCAGTTATTTTTATTATGATTCTACTATATTCTTAAACATTTAAAATATTATTTTATTTCACTTATAATTGTTAAGATATAAACAAACATCGATAAAAATAATTAAAAATAGTATCATCACTAAATCAACTCGCAGCGTTTGGACAGTCGGCAATACAAGTGATTATTTATGGGCGATATATTTTTGGGATTAGTAAGAAAATTATTTCACTTCGGGAACGAATTAAGGCAAGGTGAGGCGGACTGAGGCAGACTGAGGCAAGGTGAGGCGGCTGAGGCTGACAGGGTATTAATTTTATTTCTTTAACAATAAAAGCTACTGTTCGCGGTATCGTATCCTAAAGTCCTGGAATGCGTTTGTATAATAGTTTTAAATTAAATTAGGTCTTTTTATTTTGAAGCAAAATTATATTTGTAGATTATTATTTCTTTTTTGTATCTTGAATGCAAAGTACCATTACATACTCAAAATTATTTCCAATAATTTGAAATACTGTAAGAAAAATCAGTCCGTACTCTATTAGTTTCGTCGAATATCAATTTTTACTTTGAGTAGCAAACGTTTACTTTGAGTAACATCGTGATATTGTAAATAACCTTATAATAAGACAAGATAATTTTAGAAAATCGTGATTTTTTCTAAAGATTACCTGAGATATCTAGAGATAAAGTAGGGTAGGGTTAAAGTAGCATGATGACATCAAATATTTTTTTTATAATAGATAAGTGATAAACGATCAGATCGATCCACCTGATGGAAAGAGGACCGTCGAGAGAGAGTATCCTTTTACATAGAGTTGAGGAAAGGGAGCGAAGAGAAGAATGCTGCGGTTTCAGTGGACCCTAAACAAGAACCCGGTGTTCACTGGAAACGGAGCATTAATGGGATTGGAGAATATATCCCACCAAGGGGGGTGCTGGGTTACTCGCCTCTTATGAGATGCTCTTCCAATGGCAGAGGGGAATTGTATTCTAACCCGTCCCCTCACGGGTAAAACTCTTATTACTGTACGAAAGCTTCTTCTTTCGGGTTTTGTACTTGATACAAGTCACTAAGTTTTGGGTTTAGATATACCTATGTATAGCTCTATCAATATTGTTTCATATATAGTAATGTAAATACAAAAAGTAAGTAAAGCGAAGCAGCGAAAAAGATTGACACATTTTACCAAGGTGACTATTAACTCGCAAACCATTACTAAAGCTAGCTTTTTTAATTTTAAATAATATATATTATAATATTTAATGTTTAATTTATTCAGTTATTAAGTTACTAACGAGATATAATAATAAGGTCATTTATTAAATGTTTATTGATTAATATTTTAAATAACTATAAATTTTGATGTTGAATCGTTTTCATGGCACTTTTGCGTGTTAACGTATCGTTTATTTTTGTTATGAAAATTAACTTTTTGCCCGGATTGTGAAATCACAGATTATCAACAAATTGATATAATAAAACTGTTTATGTTTTAAGGGTAAGACTAACGTTATGTATATAATGTAAAAATGAATGTCATCAACACAATCTCCTTTAACAAAGAAATATTAGAAACTACGACGAAGCCTCGCTTCGTTGAGGTTTAATGATCCTTATGTAACGATAACCTTTTACTGAAATTCTAATTATATTGAAATTAAGCCATTTATAGATAAGTTAGATAATGATAAGTTCGACTAGTAGCCGCCAATACTATTTCGTTCAGTAGTTTTTGTGTAATAAACGTACATAAATTATGATAGACAAACATTCTAATAATCAGTCTTTTTTTATGGAATATAAGGTGCAAACGAGCAGATGGTCCACCTGATGGTAAGTGGCTACCATCGCCCATGGACGTCGCATACTCGAAGATAGAGAGAGGAGGGGGAGTGAAGAAAAAAAATGCTGCGTTTTCAGCGGACCCCGTGCAAGAGTTCACTAGATCCACAGCATTAAAGGGATGCGAGAGGGAGATCTATAGTCTATAACACTTGACGGTCGGATTCGCAAGCCAGTCGGGGAACAGATCCCCTACCACCAATGGTGAGCTGGGTTACGCAGCTCTTACGAGATACTCTCTCAGCGGCAGAGGGGAATAACCTATATAATATAACCCGTCCCCTCATGGGTAAAATGTACAGCAGCTATTCATACTTACAATTATAATTTACCAGTCAAATTTATTTAACGGAGAGCGAGTTTATTCAATGAGTGAGTGAGTGTATGATTTTTGACTTTAACCTACTTCTGACAACAATAAAACTGAAAGCATTAGTTATTCAATATATTCTAAGCGTAACATCGTAAATGTTTATGGATACCATAAAAATATTAATTCTTATAAAAAGCTGTATTTTACTTTGGCGATATAAAAGAACCTCTCCTTAAAAATACCATCGTCTGATATTATTTAAATTTTTCAATTAAGTCATAGAATTTAAATTGATTTGTAGATATAGGTGTGTGAACCGACGAATACTTTACACGTTTTTATGATTTATGTTTATGTAGAGGTTTAATGCCGCATTTTGATGAGAAAATTATAATTACATTGGTTTATTACATAAAAACAATTTTTTTACCGTCAAATTAGTGCTGTAAAATTAAATTCGATTCTACGTTTAGTTTAAGGGTTCCTTTCCTAACTAAACGAAGAAAACCTAGTCTAGATAATTTATTTATTATATTTAATAAAAATAAACACTTGAATGAATGACCTTGTTGATTTGAAGTTGAGAATGAAAACAGCACATAAAAATTTAGCTGTAATCATGGATTTCCTTTTAAAGGTTATTTGATAAGACAAATCTGGGTAATGTTTTGAAATTGTAATTCTTGCCGTATCTTTTTCTACTAATTGTTAAATTTAATAATTTCCTTTTATCAAGACTCACTAAGCATTTTAAAACCATACTTACTCAGAAATTATTAACCAATTGAAATATTTATGTTTACAATTGACTTTAATTCGATTTCATTAAATCATAACATTTGAAAATTGTTATTGTAAATATTGAAAATGTCATATTATTTGTTAGTGTATAATATAAATATACATATAACCATAATTTTATATAAAAAATAACAAATTTTCAATTAAAAAAAGTTCAACCGGTAATGAACCCTCGAAAGTCTTTAATTCGTCCTTAACCGGTTTTATTTTTTAAATATAGCTGACTATTACTCCGTGTCTGTGCGAAATTTAAATTTATAGTTATACATATACCGGAAAGCAATTTCGATAGTTTCCGGCTTTTGATATATTCTAGCCAATCATGATCATCACCCGTTAATGGTCTCTTCCTCAGAATGACGAGGGCTTCTGCTCAGAATATTGGCTACTGATCATTTTAAAAAGGTTCCAGTTTGCCTTCCATCACTGGGCAACTTTGATTTAAATAGCATATTAGTTACGATAATTGTACAAATGTCACATTTCCTCCGGAGATGGATTTTAATAATTATAGCTTCTATATGGTGGATTTTTGTCCAAAAAAGGGTTGAAGGTAATCTAAAGTGGGATTATAAAATATGAGGAGCAACAAAGAAGATATGTGAACTTACTAACAAACATAAACATGACTAACCCAGGCAGCTCCTGGCTCTTCATGGTTCAGGTTGTTGAGCAAAAACTTTGTACTTTTAAATGATTCACTGATGCTGAAATCAGCCTAGTAGTTATAGCGATTAGCAGCTATAAATACTTAAATTTTTTCTTACTGTAAATGATTTTCTCTTTTCCAAAACCCGACTAATAAGTTGCAATTTGTCTGACTGTCATGACAATGTATATTTATTCAAAAGTCTAGTGCCATATTAGTTTGACTAGATTGCATTAACTTTCATTCTTAGTAAAATAATTACATTGAAATTATTGTTAAATTTTCGTCACTCTCAAATTCCCGATTTAAATTTAAAAAAAGTAATGTGAATAGTAACTAAATGATTTAAAACATTTAATCGTTTAAATATTAGTTTTGCAATTTTTTTTCTCTTTATTTAAAGGGCTTGTAATCAAGATAGCGAACATGTCACCCTTGTTACTAATACACAATATATAATAATATATCCTTATTTATTAACTAATGTAGACCTATTATCTTTCGCCAACTTTGAGTGAGAGTTTAGCTTAGCAATTTAATTTCATTTATAATATTTATTATCCTTAATATTCTTAATCATATTTGTAAAATAGATATATTCCAAGATGGTAAACAGATTTGACTAGCCTATTATTACGTGTCAAATCAATAAAGATTTTAAATACTAAAGACAAGACTGTACGGTGTAATACCTGTGCCTTTTCCATTATGGAATAAGAATAAAGAAAAAAAAAATGAGACATGTCAATAGTTGTTTCGAAAACAAATGGAATTGAAATAAATTGTTTAGTTTCTTAAGCTCACATACATACCTACAGATAAATAAGATCTCATACTTCAACGAAAAAGATGAAAAATACAACGAGCTGTCAAAAAAGGTATTAATTAATCGATATTATCGATATAATCTCGTTACGAATTTTAACGCGTCCGTTAATGAGATTCAACATGTATCGATATGTCTTCGTTAGCATACAAACACGCTTAGGAAATTAAAATTATATAAACGTATCGATGATTTAGTAATACCACTACATATTATAAAACAAAGTCCCGTGCCGCGTCTGTCTGTCTGTTCGCGGTAAACTCAAATCACAGATTTTCATGCAGTTTTTAGGTTAAGGTATATTATTGAAATAAATAATAAAATTAAACAAAAAGTAAATTGGTGAAAGACACGGAAAAAGTGTAGTCTCCTAGGAACTTCCATCGAAAACACTGCCTAATCTCTCTTTGAGGTAGGTACCTATAATGAAACAATGTCTATTGGGATATATATAGGCATAATAATTATGCACTATTGGTGCGAAGTCGGGGGAGTTGCTAGTCTTTACATAGTATCAGACAAAGTAGTTTCCCGCTGTTTGTAGTCTTAGATCCCTTAAACTACGAAACGGATTTTAATGCGGTTTTCACAAATAGATAGAGTGATTCAAGAGGAAAGTTTCTATGTATAATACATACATAATATAGTAGAGAAATAAAGTTGGGGTGGGTCACTAGTTAAAATATAAAAACATGTCGTTTGTAAACGATTTAGGTGTTCATTAACAATCACCCAAGGTTTTGTAAGATTATGAAAGATTATATTAGTTAATTCTTGAATTTGAGAAAATCAACAATCTTGTCTATGATTATTTGTTTTATTACCTTCAATTTCCTTCAATGTTTATCTCTTTTTGAAATCTATACAAATATTATGAATTTAAAAGTGTGTTTATTAGTCATTTTTTCCGATAAAAAATTTCAAACAATATACTTATAATCTATAACAGTTTCACAAAGTTTCTTTAGATAAAGAGATTTGGTATAGGACCTTAATATCAGATCCATATATATCGCCTTGGTTTGAGATGAGACTTCTAGTTTGGATAGATGTTCCACTGTGAATTCGTTCCGGGAACATTCCTCTATACGAATTTGCTTTTAGAATGAGAAAAGTACAATCACCGAATTGCACAGTTTGTGGAGTAAAGAAAAAACCTATTTCATGTTTTGATGGAATGTGCCCGAAACGAACATTTGCAGATATCTATAACCTAGTTAAGTTACCCTTAGATAATAGGTCAAGTTTAGTTAATAATTAAGGATGTTTTATTATACATTGTGTATTACTAACAAGGGCGATATGTTCGCTGTCTTGGGAACAAGCCCTTTAATTAAAGAGAAAAAAAAATTTTTAGTACTTTAACGTTATTATTAATATTTTTCATTTATTATTTTCGTGCACTCTTTTTCAAGGTTTTAATTCAAAAAAATTATTTTGTTTATTTATGAGTATTTTTCAGCCATTTATTGATAATTGATTAAGCTGAAATTTGTCTAGTACTAATATTAGGTAAATATCGTAGGAATGAATTTTGGAACTTGTACCTATTTTTTTTTTTTATTGATTTTTAGAGTATTTTATCCATGGAAGCAGTTGTAGAAATAATAATATAATGCGACAATGTACTTAGTCATTTTAAATGCGAACAAATAAAGTGGAATAATTTATATTGCAATAATTTACAAGTTATAACAAAGTTGTTATTGTTTTTAATCGTATCAAGGTGTAGTTAAACCATAAATTACAGCAAATATCATGTAAATTGAGCATATAGCTATGATTTATCACCAGGCGTGAGCCGCAATTACTTCCACATTCACTTTGTATACTGCATTTATTGGGAGTGATATATTAATTGGAGGTCTGATTGTTATTTATTTATCTACAATTAACTATATATAAGACTAGCTGTTAGCCGCAACTTCGTTTGCGATATTGGGGATTTATAATTTTATGAGATAGTCATACTAACTTTGTACCCCCCCTTTACCCCCTTAAAGGTGATTTTCGAAAAAACATTTTACGCATGTTTCATGACTTTGGATGAAGAACCTTCATACTGAATTTAATTTAAATAACTTATAAAACAGCAAAGTTTCATACTAACTTTGCACCCCCGTTTTAACCTCTTAGGGGGTGAATTTCAAGAATCCTTTCTTAGAGCTCCCCTACTAATACTAATAGTTTAGACCGTGCGTTGATATGTCAGTCAGTCAGTCAGCTTCTCCTTTTATATATATAGATATACTGCATCTTAACATCTAAAAGACAGTAATACTAAAGATTTTACACAGATAGCCGGTTCATCACGAAGATTCCAATGAATTTCCCATCAGGAATATTCTTAAGTTTGAAAATTTTAGTTTAATCTAAATTATTATGTATTTCATATGAAATAGACCGCAGTATATAAATCCTGCGTCACCATATTTGTCCGCGATAATCTCCGAAACATTAACCATTCTTTATGAATTTTTATATTTTACTTGAACTTTTTTTATTATTTCAATTGTCCAATAGATGTAACATTATTTCAATATTTTAGCAATAGCACAAAGTACGTAGAACTTTTATTGTTTATTGTAAATGAAAATAGATAAATGCAGAAATATTTATTATACCACATTAGTTAACATAAACTTAACCACTTAATTTACATTCGAACAGGAAAATTATAAGAATGACGTATGTCGCATTTTTAATTTAAGTATAATAAATTAGGGTATTATGTATCATAACTTCGCGAATGTTAATTTAATTAAATATTCAGGGTCGCATTTGAATAAAATAAGTCAAAAACAAACTGCTAAGTCTTCTAGCTTAAAGATCAGTCGCTAAAAGTGTTTATTGGATTATTTGTATAAGTACGTAATAAATTATAGACACGAATAGATTTGTATTAATAATTCGGCGTCGGACAACCGTCCACTTATAGCCCATAAATCTTTCTTGTTGTCCTCTAAGCTTAATAATAATCACCTAAAAAATTAACATACACAAATGTTGTAACCTAGTGTCCAATTTGACTAAGAATTAATTAAAAGATTGATTATTTTTCAAACTTGCAACTTTTACTTTTAAACGTGGGATCGCTTTCACTACAAACATGGTAAGAATTTTGATTTTTATCTTCTTTATATTTAATTCATTATATTGTCTACTATAAAAAAAGAAAACACTTTTTCTATTAATTCATTTATTTTGCACAGATATCATTTTACATTGACATTGACAGCTTCGGTAGTCTCGTTACTAGTCTCTACTATCTCTAGAGTCGGGATCCAAAATAAAGTGATCATAAGCCCTTTCTAATGTGAAGAATACATCAGTCATTAAAAAACTCTGTGAATCAGTCATAATAAGTGTTGTTTTCTATTTTTTAATATTCCTACAGCCTCACTTGTAAAGACAATTGACAGAGTCTAATGCATGCCACGTGACTTTATGTTAATGATGTTAACTCTCCACTAGAACGTTTAAAAGCTATAATTCACAAATTGAATGAAATCGAGATATATGGGAAAAGTAATTGTAAGTGCAATAAGTAATAATTGGTTCAGATCGCAAATGTCGAGACGTATGAAATCTTAGCGCGGCGTCTTTGCGGCGAAGATGTTATTTACGGCCATTTCCACACAAATCGCATTGCAACGAGCCCTTTCTTATTTTTCTTTGTTATTTATAAAGCTGTCAATTTGAGAGCCGTTTCGGGTTAAAGTGGAAAGGAGCGCAGATGCGCTGGCGATCGTAACTCAGTGAAAAAACTCAGTGCGAGGGCCGAGGCGCGGGGCATTAAATTATTATGATTTATGTGTTTTAGTGAAGCGGTCGAGTTCACCTCCTTAATTATATATGAGGGTTAACGAACAATGGCTGATGGCCGGCCTGTCTTCGTCCAGACGAAACTACTTGAATACTATCGATCGTCTTCACTGTTTACATATTAGATTCCGAGAAATATTTTGCATTAACTGATTTACTTATTAGTTTCACTTGTAACAAGCTAACAATGTAATGCCGAATCTTGGATGTCAATTTTAATCTATATATTATCATCATATAGGAATGAAATTTTGTTTATATGTAATTTGGATGACAAACATCATTTAATATCTTGAAGCTGAATTGATGACGGAATCAAAAGGAGAATAATAACACTCTTCTGTGATTACTAAGAAACTCCAATAAAACAATATTATGTTAAAGCTATGTTATGTTACCGAAAGAAAAAGTTATAAACTCTTGTATGTTTTCTAATCTTTTAACTTTTTCGATTCGAAATCTTTGAGTAAAAGCTGTTTAGAACTTAATCCAGTTTCTCGTAATTTTCTTTGAATTATCCTGTATCGAGGTCTGTATTAAATTTTACCTCATTATAGTGTTTTTTGCGGTCGTTAAAAAGGCGATGAAAGTCAATCACTCAGGAAACATCAACGTAATTGACATTAATGACTTTATCATTATGATACAGATATGGGCAATATTCATTATAGTTTTATTATGTTAAGTATTATTTGTTGAAAGTTTTAATTCACTCTCCTTGTATATAAAAAAGTAATATGTTTTATTGCATAAAGTGACCTGATGTTCATACTTTGTTTATTGCGTTCGTCTGTCTGTCTGTCCTGCTTTAAAACAGCTGGGTTTTCCGAACCATTAAATGTGCAAGCCTTATTATATATCAAGCATAAATTTATGTAATTGGAGCGAGTGTAACTGGGTGTGGGTGCAAATATCTACGCACTACCCAATCTCTCCTCACTGAAAAATGTGAGGATATTTTTCTAGTAAATAAATATAAAGAAAAAATTATTTTATGGTGTATCGAAGTTTTGCGGGCATATGCAAAATAATTCACTCTGCTTTGCATCAAAAGCGGATGACAGTTTTAGGAAGCAAAGAACAGAGGTTATAATCCAAATATTTCTTAAAATTCATTTATGTAGGTATAAGTATTTGTCACAGATTTCAAATCTATTAATCAATAATTTACAGGTACAGTTGGACAATACGTATTTCGTATTTTCAATTTGAAAGCAATGACATTTGATACAATCGCACATATCTAACATTTGCAATAATTTCTATAGTATAGAAAATACTTCGCGTTTTATGTAAATGCACATACTCTAAGTAAAATGTGATAATAATAACCTTCTTAGCTGTCAATCCGATTCGCCACACCACAATCACGTGGAAATACTGAATAGACTATACCTTTATGAAGAAATTCAAACGTTTGAAAATACACCGTACAAAGAAGAGTGTAAAGTTGATTTTATAAATTGAGTTGTAAGTGACAATAGAGTAGAAATTGGTTGTTATTGCTATATGATTAAGGTTGGTAGTGGGGTGTAGTTTGTTGTGAGATAGGAATCTGTCGGAGCGAGCCGGTGACCGCGCGTTATAATGACGATGTCGGCAAAGAAGTCATTATTCATTTTTTTAATACAGTGTTTTGTTGAAACGACATTTTCACTAGCGTAATCACGATTTGTACAGGCAATATATCAAAGTAATAAAAGCCAAGTTATTACGGAGCGGTAACTCGCTGATGATTTTCAATTTGATGTCTTCATCGCGCTATTTTACTTTACAATAGATTCCATATACGTATAACGTAGTCGTGTGATCAGTTTTATTTAATATTTCACCTCCCTTTTAACTTTATATATAATATCTCCTTAAATACAAGATTTACGACACCCTCCATTACATTATTTTCTAATAGTGAAAAAAAAATTAAATAAGATGATTCAGTGATCACCTTAATTATGATTTTCAATAGATATGAGAGTTTATGTTTATTTTATACCTATATAAACTAAATTATTTTTTCTTCTAAAACCGCTTCATTTTAGATTAGATTTGATATTTTGTTACACAGTGTAGAGATTCTTATGTAGGAAGAATCATTTTTTGTTTCTTAGTAGAAACAAATAAAGCTGTTGTTAGAAGTCTTCTTGGGACTAATCTAGAAAAAATATTTAGAATTACGATTTTTAGTCAATGCAATTTAAATTTTTAGTTTTAAAGCTATGTCAAATAAAAATTAATTAATAAAATCAATAACAGTACGCTACAGGATCGTACGAATATTAAACGACAATGCGCGGTACAATAAAACCAATTTGGTTACTCCAATAATTTCCCAACTTGCATTAACATAAAAACTGAAAGCTTTTAACCTACAATACATTGTGTTCGAACCGCAACAAATAATAGTTTCCGACTGAGCTTGAGTTACGACAACATGTTTCAAGAATACAAACTTAGATCTACACTTGAAAATTTTGATGATATTGTAAAATAGCTTTTAAGTTTAGATGAAATAGAAGTAGTTGTAATATTAAGAACTGTTTTTGAGTTAGTTTGTATTATGCGTAAAGCAGAAGACCCATCGCAAGTGATGGCTCAATCAATGGGGAGCGTTGGAGGTGTTAGACGTGTCGTCAGGAAAACAATTTGCTTTACAATGTACGGAACATTCTGTTCTCAAGCTATTCGCGCTTTATTGCTTGTATGGTTGGCAAAAACGTTTAGTACTAGGTTTAATGGTATTGCTTTTGTTGAATACTAAGTTTTGATCAGTATACAGAATATATTTATAAGTTAGGCCTACTTTATTCTTTTACAAACTTTTGTAGACTTAAAAGATAACACAAACATGGTCATAACCATACTTGTTAATCTAATACTTTATTTTTATGTGAGGACACTCAGCAGTGCCTAGGACTTATTACTTTGGTGCAGTTTAAGGTTCCCTTTTTAAGTACGTTAACACTACTCTCGACGTCTCTAATTAACAACTAACTTTTCGACGTAATAAGATAACACGTCACGTGATCCTCAATAACGGAAACAACACCAGTTATTGGGGTTTACAACCGAGGTGCAGGTTTAAGGAATGCTTTATAACAGTAAATTCCTTCTATTCCTACCAAATTCTTTTCCTTAGTTAAAAAAATAGATATTTTTAGGCAAGATTATGATTATCATATTCTCTTCCAAATTTTAAGGATGCCATTTTGGGCATAAAAGAAATGGCAAGAAATAGTATATTTGAGGATATTTGATAAAGTTGGGAGGAAGAAAATAATATTCAGCAGGTTAAAAGTATTTGTTTTACGTTTTCACTAATTGCAGGGGACGTATCGGGAAGTTGGAGACACAGTCAAGGATGTAAGAAAACGCAAGTATAAATTACATAGAGTATAAATAGTTCAATCCATGACGGCTCACTGCTCTAAAATAATATTCAGCAGGTTAAAAGTATTTTTTTACGATTTCGCTAATTGCAGGTCACATATCGGGATCTTGTAGAAACAGCCAAGAATGTAAAAAGCAAGTATAAATTTAATAGAGTATAAATAGCTTAATCCATGACGGTTCACTGCTCTATATCAATGTAAGGGTCTATATTACTCACTCTATATAAATAAATTCAGAAGAGAATCTTGCGCACATATGAATGAAAAAATAAAACAAAACTCTATTAGAAGAATAAAAAATAGATTGGTTATTTCAAAGAACACATTTAATTGATGGCAGTTTAAATAATACCGTTATAATACTATTATAATTTAGGGGCGGAAGGAACCAGTAAAAGTTATGAAGGGTGTCGAATAGAGTTATTTTTAATGCGTCATGATACATTATAACAGTTTTTGATTTTGTGAAAATTATGTTCTTACTATAGCTGTACACTTATCCAATATACTATCCCAGAAGCCCTAAATATTAGTTTTTGATATTTAGGTAATTTAAATTTTGGCCAATTTACTTATTAATTAAGTACCAATATTAATCAGTTGTTGTTTTGAATTAATAATAATCAAATAATAATAGAACATGCACTTTGGATAGTCGTATGACTACATAGTTTATTACTTTGCTCTGACTTGATTTCATTGCTTAAAATGACAAATTAATATACACTGTGGAATTATAAAATATATGCAAGCATCTCCTTAGAACTAGGTAGTCCTTAAAAAGGCGAAAACGTCACAGATTTATTTTTATTATTGAATAAAGATGGCATAATAAAAAAATTATACAACACTTGGAGATACTTATCATTAGGTTGTGGTCTACCTACATGAATGTGATCATTTCGCAAGGACTTATTTCAAAATGATTTATTGATATAAGTTTTGTTTGCTCTACAAAATAATGTAATTGAAATAAAAATATCAAGAAATCAGTGGATAAATCCCCAATAGTGTCTTTCACCCTGGCATTCTTCTCACAGCGGGGCGCACGCGCAGCGGGGAGCCTCGTTATTAGCACCTCGCTGTTCAAAGCATGCCGCTGATCCCCCTCCACTCCCCCACCAATCCGCCCGCACCTTCCTCACGGCCCGCGCAATCTGTCAGTCTGTCAGCTTGAATTAGGTAAGTGAAATAATTTTAATTATGATCAAAGATCGCCTTTAAACCGATCTCAAGATGCAAGATGTTTTAATTTGTACTTTAGGTTTGTTTTTGCTTTAAAAAACTATATTGAAGAAAATACGTATGTTTGTTAGCAACACTGTTGGTAACGTTTACTTTGCTATAGTTTTTTACTGGGCACTTGGTCAACTACATAAACTTATACTTATCTCTTCTATCTATCTACCTACCTACCTACCTACCTAACCTATCTATCTACTCTACCTACCTTTGCAGAACTGTACGTAAAGAGTTTGTTTAATCATTGATACATAGGTTTTCTTTAACAATACTTACGTCGGGTAGACAATTTATAGGGTCAGTTTCTAGAGATACGCGTAGTTTGACGAGTAGTTTCAAAGACAGTAGTGTTTCTTTTCTGTATATTCAGTTAACTTCACAATATATGTATAACTTCACGATAGTCAATATTTGTTACATATTTTTGTTGACATAAATGCATATTATATTATGTTAACGTCAGCATAAAAAGGAACTAGGAGCTTTTGTATACACAGCAAAAGATGGAAAAAATCTTATTTTCCCTCCTAAGAGTGATGGGGAAATAATTAAAAGAGTTCTACTTAATACTTAAATAGTCTCTTGAATTAATTTTTACACATTAGCTTGAAATGACTTTCTGTAAAATTATTTCAAATACATTATATTTTTTCACACATTTCTAATCTAGTTCTATAACCGTAATCTCCCTAGACGAGCTGCTATTGGCTGGCTGTTCCCGCCCCTCGCTGGGCGTGCGTGTGCGCAGCCAAAACAATGAGCAGACTTCATTTCACGCAATTAAACAACTAATGGAAGATTCGTGATAGTAATTGTGGCTGTAATAAACTGTTTGTGTAATAGAGGTATGAAATTAGCGCCTATTAGGGATTTACAAATAACTTGCCAATTGTAATGTGTGAGAAGAATACTTTAAATGATCTTAAGTAGAGCAAGAGTTTGAAGAAAGAATTAATGATTGACGTTTCCTAACATACTATAACTTATATAGTTCAGCAAATACTTATTAGATTTTAACCAAATTGGAGTTATTTTACTTTAAAATACTTTTGAATAATAAATAGGAAATTAAAAAAAAATCTTGAGTATTTTTTGAAGTGCACTTACAAATGATAGCAGTCTTAAGTTATTTTGGGCTAAAGAGTTTCGGGCTGTTCGAAAAAAAGGTTAATTCTGGGATATCTAATCTAATGAGAAATATTTGTTTAGGTCTAGAAGTGGCTATGTTAAACTCATTATTAAGGCGTGTTGTCATTTATTTATTATGTTCATTATTGAAAATTCTTATAAAGTACATACCATATAGCGAGTCGTGTTTCATTTATACTTCCAGTACATCTGTTTGTAGTTTTGTATAGATATGGGTATGGGTATGGATGTCATTGTTTATGTATAAGTTTCCGATATAATTGAGTCGGCTAATAATGGAGTCATCACTCGTGACAGTTTCACACCTCGAGACGAACGTTATTAAGCGCCTTGTTTTATTTTCATCTCGGCTTACGAACCGCCTTTGTGTCAGCCGCGCAGCGCAGCTCGCTACAGTAAAGGCATAGCTTCCTTGTCATTTTGTATTTTAACTGACTTTAAATAAGATATTAATTCATAGAATATATGCGTAAATAAGATATTAAATTAAATAAGATATTACTGACTGTCAAATATTGCCCAATCATTTGCAACTAACTTCAAAAGCTGTTTAAGATTAAATTATATGTATTGTTTAATTAATCATATTGGACAAAAACATCCAATTTGTGCATACGTAATAACTTAGTGTTATAATATCTTAGTCTGTCCCTTACGATATCTGTCAAATATAATTTTGTCAAACTGAAAAATTTCATATAGATATATTGTATGTTTGTTTGTTGCGAATAGGCTCTAAAACTACTGAACCGATTTTGGAAATTCTTTCATCGATAGAAAGCTACTTCCTTTCCGGGTAACATAGGCTATTTGGTGTTGACATAAATATACTAATCAAAAAGATATGGCTATTTAAGTGCCATAACGTGGTCATTTTGGAAATTGAAGGGTTTCTCAGGAACTACTAATCCGATTTTAAAAATTCTTTCACCGATAGAAAACTACACTATTCGAGAGTGACAAAGGTGATTAGTTTAGGAATAAATTACATAAAAGTAATATGCATAATTGGTCAGTTATTTATTCGTCTCATCTATCGTGGTTCATGGTTCATAATTGTCATCAAAATGTGATGTTATCTGCTGATGTAGAGATGCTTTAAAGCTTAGATACTTTATAAAATTTTATTATATGTTATAATTTTATGTGAAAAGTATATTAATATAAACATTTATATATTAGTATTAGGTGTTTGTGTATGTGAATGCGCCCCTTGGCCGCCTGCCGCGGTTGAACATCGTGAGGTGTTAAGCAGACGAGATAACGTAAACTCGCGTTTAATAAATTGAACCTGAATGTTATTAAGATATTATCAACGAATAAATCGTCTGGAACTGACTAATTATCCGATTGCCATTGTGCAATAGCCAACAGCCCTTTCAGAATTTCATTTTGTTTATAAATATTATCAGGAATGTTGGTTAAGTCAATAATTGTAAGTATATCTTAATAATTTTTAAGAAAATCAACAAAAGAGTTACTATATCAGCGTGTATACAAATATATTAGTTTGTAGAACTTAAACAGTATAATAAAAATTTACCTAAGTGCGAGTCGGACTCATGCACCAAGGGTTTCGTTTAATATCAACAAATCTGTTGTCTTCATAGGTCACAATCATTTGACTGACTTCAAAATAAGATTTTAGCTATGAAACAATTTTTTGGGATTTTTTAGACCTTAGAAACCTTTTATGTTTAATACTTGATATGGCTTATTATCAAATTTTATGATTCTAGGTCTTCTGGAAGTACCATTACATTTGAGATTCTTATGTAAATAGCAAAATATGCATAAACGGCCGTATCTTTTGATAGCTTTCACTTGGACTTTGATTTTTTAAAGCTTTAAAGAATTATTAATTTCCATATGATACTTCTGACAACGAAATTATCGTATATAAGCGAACCCTAATAATAATAAAAAAGATATGTATCAAATTTTTAAAATTTATAATACCCCACTTAACAAAAGATTTACAGATTGTATTTGAAAGATTGAAACGGCTAATCGATACGATTGTGTAATCAATAAGAGCCTGAGAGCGCGACTCACGAGCTATCACTCTACCCTTTGTGTGATAGAGCAACGTTTTGTCGAATTATTGTAATATTGATAACTGATATTGCCTTCATTGTAACAAAAACTATCTCTATTCATTGTAAAATTCAAATCTCCTTTTTATTTTTTATAACAATTCCGAATTTTAAAGGCATCTTTTATTTTGGTTGGACTGAATTGAATTCTCGAAAAAATATTGTATTAAAAAATCAAATTGGTGTGTTGTCATTTAAACCATATATTTCCTGATTTCTCCCAAACCTAACTATCACTATTTTCAATAATGACTACTCGTAACAACGTCGTTACATTTTTTTTGAAGTTACATGAAAAGGCAGGCCTTGGCTTATGCATTTTAGAAGAGAAACATTGATACTTTACTATGATAGTTAATTTTATATATAAAATTCTCGTAACACAATGTTACTATACTTCTCCGAAAAGGCTCGACCGATTTTAACTGTCGCTAATCTATCAGAGAGATCATAGAGCCAGTAGAGTATTTAAATTAAGTCAATGGTAACTACCAAATGTATTAAATTTTGATCGGGTTGATAAAGACCGAGTTTTTTTGGAATAAAATGTGGTATTGCATAAGCTATGTTACCGTAAAGTTACAGTAAAATCAATTCAGTAGTTAATAGTTTTTACGCAAACGCGTCTAATGTTAGGAATACTTCTGAATCATTTTAATCAATATTAATAACTTCATTACTATACTTTAATGATTCTCAGCTGCCGACAAACAGAATTATAATTTATATCTGTATCAAAGTTAGTTTTTTAATTAAAGGCCTTCATAAAATTGAAATGTACGCTCATAAAAATCAACCAAATAAATTACACTAATAATAAATAACATACTAATCCTACTTTTGACCTTGATGTTAGTAATTTAAAACTGTATACAAAATCTAAAATGTGTGAATTACCAGCTATTTAAACCTATTGCTATTAGATACCTGGGCCTTGAGACTCAGGTGAAGGACTCAGCTGTCTAACATTTAACTAGTAACTAAATCAAATCAAATCAAAATTATTTATTTCAATTAGACTTTTTTGAAAAGTACTTTTGAAACGTCAAAAATTTGTCGGTCAGTTAGTTTGTCTGAAGCTACCACCAGCTCGGAAAGCAGTTTTCTGTTGAGAAGAGCCGGCCAGAAACTCAACAGTCGCTCTTTTCAAAAAGCCATGTTTACATAGTCTGTTATACAAATGATTTAACTTGAGAGTCAACGTCACTTAGAATCCAAGCATTCTCATCATTTAAGTAATCCTGTACATTATAGTATGCTTTATATATTAATGACATCTTGATACGAGTTTTAAATTGTTGAAGTGGCAAGTCTAATATAGGCTGTGGAATCTTATTATAGATGCGAACACCAAGCCCCATGAAGCTATTACTCACTTTGTGGAGACTAGTACAATTAATAAAATTATCAACCCACCTTATTCTCAATAAGAGAGAGTACTTACACTGTACTACAATTTTAGTACTACTCTACAATATACAATATTGATTCAATGAAATTACTTGTCAAACTGTGTGGGGATATTCTGAAAATAAACTAATACGAACCCGGATATATAATATTTGAAAGAAATTTGAATCAAATCTATTTTTTTTATATATATTTATTAATACTTGGATAAGTTAATTAAATCTAAGTTATTTAAAATATCAATCAAATTAATTTTTTTATTAAATTGATGATATAAATTGAAAACAAAATATTAATTTTATTAATAGCAATATATTAATAAAAATTCTGTCTAATACAAATGTTACATATTAATTTCCTTCAGTTATAATTACGTCAGAACATTAATACGCATAGAAACAAGTTATATACTATTATGATATTAATCATATTTGTCTGTCTATACCTATAATAAAAATGTAACTTATCGGATGTATGTACATAGAAGATATTTAATAAAACTTTATAATACCAACAGAAGTCACAAAAATAATATATAAACATTTTGTTTGTCTTGAATATGATTTGCACAGTTCTAATGCTACAGGTCTAACTTAAAATATAGGTTTTGTTTAATTTAAAAATATTTCAGCCCAAAATGATTAGAGCAAAATGGTTAGTCATATATATTGAACTAGGCAACTCGCTCTCGCTTCGCTGAGGTGTATACAAACTGTTCACTCACTCACACACTCATTTATTCATTCATACTCTGCCTGCAACAATGAATCATATATCGTTTAGGTAGCGTTGTTAAGAATCAAATCAAATCAAAAAAAAATGTGACTTTCTATTGTTAAAAGAATTTTCAAAATCAGTTCAATAGATCCAGAAATTACCCCCTACAACCTCACAAACTTTACCTCTTTATAGTGTTAGTAAAATTTCACATACTGAAAGAACATATGATATTTTTTGTTAAGTAAAATGTTATTTAGACGTTTCAGTTCAGTCATATAAAAGACATCAACGCGTCACAATTTTATGTTTTCTCAAATCTTATTCTTTGATTCGTGATAATTTAATTTCGGACTTTCAAGTATATCAAGTTCAAAATAAATGTAAATACTATTAAATTTAAAATCATTTATATAATAACAATATAGGTCTATGACTTCTAAAATAAAGATAAATTCATAGATTAACCATTATAAAACGAATTGTTATCAATTTACTACTAATTTAAGTAAAAATTTTAATAAATTTTTTACAAATATATTTTCCGGTAAAAATCGTATTATTATAAGCTTTTCTTTAACTTGCATTATGGAAGACTTCTAAAGATGATAGTGGAAGGTGATCAACTATTTTTGATGATTGTAGTATATTCCAGAGCGTAAAACTGGAGACACAATTTTTATTTCGAAGTTATGTTTAATTATTTTACATTATAAATAAAGATATGTATTTCAATATTTTTACATCTTAACAGTAGTTGGACTGGCTATAATAATGTTAATAAAATAAGGTAAGTTACCTGTTTAATAAACAAGTTAGTTGGGTAATATAATTAGAACATATTATGGTCTTAACTTCTGCTATCACAATCCCGCCGACTACATTAACGCATATAATCCGCATAAGGTGAAACGGAGTAGGTACACTCGTATTCAGAATAAGTATTATTTTTCTTTTTATTTACTCCCATACTTTAAATCCTTTATATAAAATTCTGAAACAGTTAGCTTACTGCCAACATTAAAACACCCAATGTCCTAACAACCATTATATCATCCAATTGGATGATATAATGGTGTACTGAATTTCATAATATCAGTCCTTTGTTTTTTTTTCGATTCCTTCTGCACAAAGGGTTTACTCAACAGACAGCCACATTCTTACTGCTCGATGCGTGGTATCTGTGTAAATAAAAAAAAAAACAGTTATTCACGCGCGTTTCACCTAGAACATCGTGCGCCGTAAAAAAATATGTTTTTCAAATCCCGCCATTTTTCTTTTATAATTTTATATTTTGTTTACAAAAAAATAAGCAATACCTTCCAAAATTAAAGAACATGTTAAACTAAATTTTAATAATTGCACTATACAAAATGTTCATTACAAAATCAATAAATGATTGTTTCATCAATACTTAGTGTATTTGTATATGATCAGTAATGGATGATGTTAGGTTACTAGGAGTGGCTGTTTGAATGTTAGCAGTAAGCTAACTGTTTCAGAATCTTTTATAGACGATTTAATCATGTATTAAAACACTCATGTGATAAACCCACATTCATGTTTTAATACCCCTTATTATATAACAGTTGCATAAATAACTATTATTAAATTCTGTGGGTTATATAAATAATTCAAAGCTTTCATTGAGTGCATTGGCTACGACATTACGGCACTACGGCATTCACGCAAATCTTTCTTTTTGTTTCCTTTTTTCACAATATTTTGAGAAGCAGTCTGCAAAATAATAATATGAACTCTCTGTTTACGATTAAGCCAATGAATTGGTTCTGTGGCTTGTAAAATTATTTCACATGTAGTACCTACCTATTAGATGTGCCCGCGACTTCGTCCGCGTGGAATAGTGTCATTCCCTATTGTTAATTTACACCCTTAAGGGTAAAACTTTTACAAACTTTAATGTTATATTTATTTATATTGAATCAACAGCCTAAAAAATAAGTTTCAAGCATCTAGCTTTAAAAATATTGATACGTACATACAACTTTTCATTCCCTCTTTCAACTCCTTGCAACCATTTTTTCGCATTAAAAAGTAGCCTATGTCCTTTGTAGGGCTCTACAATATCTGTATACCAAATTGCATTTGAATCGGTTCAGTAGTTTTGGCATGAAAGAGCGACAGACACACACAGTTACTTTCGCATTTATAATTAGTAAGGACTAGTAAGGATTTTATAAATTTGTAGTTTAAACATTAAGTAAATTAAAAACCGAGAGAGCGAGTCGGTCTGGCGCACGAAGGGTTCTGTACCAATATTTGGCAAATTAACTCGACAAAATCACGTTTGTTCTATTGGAGCCCCTCTTAAAAAATTATTTTATTGTGTTTTTAGTATTTGCTGTTATAGGGGCAACAGAAATACATCATTTGTGAAAGTTTCAACTGTCCAGCTATTACGGTCCATGAGATACAGCTTGGTGACAGACAGACGGACGGACGAACAGCGGAGTCTTGGTAATAGGGTCCCGTTTCTACCCTTTGGGTACGAAAACCTTTAAAGGACCATTTATTAATTATAATTAAATTTTATTTTCTATTCACTTACATACATAAGAATTACAACCAAGAGAGAGCAGATTAGAATCTTACTACATATCTATAACATCAAATCTTTATAGTTACTTAGTCTTTATAGTTACGTTAATTATGGTCACCCTACAAAGTCTTTGTCACTTATGAATATTGTAGTATGAAATAAATATCAAAACCAGTTAAGTAGCTTTTGAGTATATCCATTACAAATTCAAGACTTAGATAACAATGATGTTTTTCAACTGAACTGTACTTACTACTTACATTAAAACACAAGTAATTAGCAATAAATAAAATATTCAATTAGTACTTAAAGTTAATTAACTCGTCGCTCGTCGGCTGTGCTAAAGCTAATTTAATTATAATATCTGTCTGTTGCGACGTGCGCCGGCGCAGACAACGAAAACTCATAGCAAATATGTTTTTTGAACTGAAATCTTTGTTTGATTAATAAGAATCAATACATAATAATATTACATAATGATGTAAATGACCTCTGGATGTTTTTAAGTAGGAAGAACTTAAAAATTTAATTAAATTAAAACTTTTTTTAAAATTATATCTTTTATTGGAAATCGGCTTTTAAAATTAAAAATAATGATTGATACTGTACCTTAATATATAGTTTATACAAAATCATTACAATTGTAATAAAATATTTGCTGATAATAGTAGTGATAAACAAGACATGACGTCACACTGTATTTCGAGTATGCCTATTTTTAATTGATAGATAAGATCTTAATTAATAGATATATCTGTAAAAGTTAGCAACACCGTTGATTAATCTATTTTTTTTACATCGGTTATAGGTCCCATGTAGATGACATTCGAAGTGGGATAAAGAACTCGCCCCACAAGCCCACAAGTCACGTTAAAGGTTCTTAGCGTATAATCGTCCTGACAGTTATTTAGTTTTCATTGCGAGTAGTGTAGTGTTAAAAACTACAAGTGCGATTACACAGTTGTGAAAGTAGTTTAAAATCTTGATTAATATTTTAAAGTAGGATAGGTAGTCGAATAATTTTAATAATTTATTTTGAGTCCAATGTACTTGCTTCTCGAACAAAAGTGTAAATCGGTGTTGTGTAGCAGTAGATTTCCGGAGTGAACACTACTGTCTACTGTACTGGTAACATGGTGATATACGTTAAGAGTTGACCTATCATACCATTATACTATCAAATTTTGACCAGTAAGCGCATTAGTGATTGGTAAACATAAAGTTCAATAGAGTGGTCATTCTAGGTTTAATAATTACTCCATTCGGGATGAATGGGTACGCAGAATGGCCAAGTTAGCAACACCGTTGATAAATCTATATTGACTGTATATAACCACTGTTCCTTAGACTTGAGCCAGTTGTCAAACGGAGCCTGATGAAGATTATGGCTGGCAAAACAAGAGATACCTTCTTGTTTTGCCGATGCGTTGCATCCTCAAAGAAAGAGTGGGGAGGGAGAGTGAAGAAAACAATGCTACGGTTTCAGCGGACCCTGAGCAAGAGCCCAGAGTTCAGTAAATCCGCAGCATTAATGGGATGGGAGAGGGGGGTAAGTCTGGCCCACATGCGGCTCAACCGGAACACGTCTATGACACTTGGCGTTCGGATTCGCATGCTGGTGGTCGCAAGCCAGTCGGGGAACAGATCCGCTACCACCAAGGGGGTGCTGGGTTACTTGGCTCTTACGAGATGCTCTCCCAGCGGCAGAGGGGAATAGTATTCTAACCCGTCCCCTCACGGGTAAAATATATATTATAGGTATAACATAAAATTTTCTGTAATAACAAAGTAGAGTTTATACCCATAAAAGTGAGAGTTAAAAACCCAGAAAAAATACAATAAAGATGGTCAAAGGATACCGAATGTAATTGCCATCCATTTCTGGCATCCAAACATGGGAATTGAGAAATATTTTACGATAAATGATTTAACAATTACAGGGCATTGCGATATGCCAATCTTTATTACCGACGCAACGCAACGTGATTGCATTGCCACGCCTCGGTGGTACTCGTACGCTGAAGTATTGCTTTTGCCCTTGATTCTGCCTGCTGATTTGTCTGCCATCCGTTAATGCGTATTTATCTTTGATTTACACATTTATGGTATACAAACTAGATACTTAATAAAATTTTAAGCAATTAAATATTACTTTCTTAAAGGGGGAAGGAAAACATCCCTCCTGAGAGTAGGAGGAAACCTGCACTCCTGAGAGTTCTCCACACTGCGCCACCGTGATGGACTTTGGCCTAAAACCCTCCTCATTCCCTGAGGAGAAGAACCGGTTCAGCAGTGACGAGTTATGATGATGACGATTTAATCACCCATGATAATCCGTCCATTTGATATTTTGGAGGCATTTAGTATTTTACGAGTAGTGACGTCTAATACTGAAGTAAGAATCCATCATATTTCTAGGACGCTAAATAGTGCGTAAATGAATGAGTGTAACAGTGCCGAAGTTCACGCAGGCAAAGTCGTATGATAAATGCTTGTAATGCATTTAAATAAAACTGTCGCTTAAGTATTAACATGCACAAACCGAATTGTATTTTAGCTGTATCTGTATGATATAATGTCATACGTCTTTGCAAGAATATTTGAATGATATATAAAACATACATTATTTCAGCTATCTAGAAGATTATAACCTTAACATCTTAACAACATGTTGGCAAAATATTGTGTAATATATAATCTGGTATAAGTACTCTTGTAGAAAAAAAATTGCTTTTACAAAAATTACTAATCAATAAAATTACAATGAATAATACTTTTTTTGAATAAAATTTTACTGTGTAATTTGTTATAAAGACATTTGCATAAAGAAGGTATCGTTTAACATTATGGGTTGTAATTTCACTCATGTTTCGCTTCAATTCGCTTAGATCTTTTAAACTACACAACGGATTTTAATGCGGTTTTCTTTAATAGACAGAGTGATTCAAAAGGAACGTTTGTACGTATAATAAATGCATATTATAGTAGAGAAAATGTGCGTGTCGGAGGCGGGTCGCTAGTCTCATTTTGAAGCCAAAAACTATACTATTATTGTTCTTTGTCTCCTTTAAAACAATAATTATTTCCCTTTGTTTAGAAATAAAAACAACAAACATCCGCTTATTTACATTGTTAAATAAATTCTCAATAACATGGTATAATAAAGGCGTTAACATCTTAACTTAATTGTGGTTAAAAGTGTCCAGTCATTGATCGGTATCTAGCGTTGTTTTTATAAAGACCGCTTATACAATTTCTTTGTTACAAAACGGTACTTCCTATTTTTAAAGCGCTTTTTGGATTAAGAGTTTTATTTATACAGACACATACATCGAATTCTACCTACATATAGGCAGTTTTATGTGTCTTTTAACTCCTGCAACGATGACCTACTGCCATTTAATATTTAACATGACATATAGAATCACTATTAATATCTATATGGAAGTTATAGTGCACAGTAACACGTATAAGACAATAAAAATATGCATTTATGACGGAAACCAAGAAATATAAATACAAATACAAAATCCTTCACAATGGACTCATGGTCATCAGGCAAGCTCCCTTTGACAACTGACACAAATCTATCAGTTCAGACAATATATAACAGAGGATATATATTGTCTTGTTATATATTGTTACGTGGGTATAATTAAAATAAAATAAACGGAACTACTCGCGAATGACGCAAACTCTACTTTTAACTTTTTATTGGCTGTTGGTTTATATTAAAAAGATCCAGTGTCATGACTACTTATAAGTTCTGTCAATAATCAAATGAGTCATTAACATAATTATATCGTTTAGTTAAATGTTAGTTGGCCAGTTCTAACAGTGAAAAATGTATTCTTGCAATCTAATAAGGCCTTGTAAATACGTAGTAGAGTCACGAGGACCAGGCGCTCTCGGTTTTCCGCCTGTAATTAATTACTGTTTTTTATATGTTACAATATATATGTCGGAAAATAGTAAACGATTATCGAATTATCGAATCGTAATCGCCCTCTATGGCGCTAGTAGTAGTCACTTCCGTTATTTTGACAGTCTCGACTCTTTACATGCCAACGACAGTCTGAGTGTAGTCTTAGTCTTGAGTGGTCAATAAAGGAATGAAGTAGTCTCTAGATAGTGGTAGTGAAGTGTTAAGTGCAGCGCTGGGAGTGCTGTCCAATTAAGGTCATGTGAGTACCTTACAATGTAATTGCCACGTCTTGTGACAGGTAAGGTTTATGCGAGCTTAACCTTGGGTTTAAAACAGAGAACCTGAGTAGTGGAGGCGAGTGTTGGAATTCTGTTAAAAGAGCTATTTAAGCCTACACCTCGGTCACAAGTCCAAGTCACTGCTTAGGTTTCTCTCGTAATTGTAAGAGATCATATGTGATTATTTATCGGTTCAGTGGCAGTGTCTACGTTGCGTCTAACCAATAGTCTATTCACTATTATCACCCCTTGTATTGTTTTCAATATTTCCCCTCTCCTTCTTCCTTCTTTTCATTTAAATTCGCCGGTAAAGGCACATTCTATTTTAAATATTTCCGAACAATCGGATGGTTTATCAAAATAATAAGGCGTTAAGAAGAGACCTTTAATAGTTTGTTAAGCGCCGTAACGTCGGGATAATAAGCGCTGCCCGCAATAACAATAACATGAAAAATAATAACCCCGCGATAGGGTCCGTACCGCTTTGCTGATGTTTTTGATTTTATTTTAACATGTAAAATACAATATTTAAGAGAATATGTATATATGATTAATTTTGTAAGTAAGTTTGTTACATCATTTCATATATTAGCGGAGTTTGCATCGTGATTATCACCATTTGTGGCGTGCAGCTAATACGGGTGTAATTTGCTTTCTTGTCATTATTGGTACGTTTGTTGTGAACATAGCTTTTTCTTACCGGATCATAAATTGAAAATACAGAAGTAAGCTAAAAGAAACATTATTTAAACTAATAATTAAAGAGAATATGCGGTCTGTAGTCTCCGCGACGAATTGAGTTCGTCTAGTCACATTTAAAATCCTAACACATGTAGTAAAGAAGTATAGCGGATATATAGTACCGAACGTCTCCAGAGGGGGCATAACATTTCTTCTTTACGTGATGACTTCTTCTCGCAGTTTTAGTATAAGTAACTAAATAAATAAAATAAAGAGAGAAGAAAATAATTTAAGCGCTACAGATCGGTAGAGACAGTACAGTACATGTACAGTGTTGATCACCTTTAGAAGCTTCCAAACAAAATTGACATAGTCTGAGACAAAAAGCAGTTATAGTATTAGAAAATAATAACCACTTAAGATGATATTTAGATTAATAACATAAAGAAAGAAGAAAATAATTTAAGAGCTACAGATCGGTAGAAATGGTACAGTACACAGTGTTGATTACCTGAGAAACATAGCCAAAAAAAAGCGGACAAAGTCTGAGCCAACAAGCAGTTTTTAGCTTAAGCCAGTAACCACCACTTAAGATGGTATGTCGATTAATAAAATAAAGCGAGAAACAAAATCATTTAAGGTACAGACGGTACAGTACACAAAGCTTAATATAAATGGCGGGGCGTGTGAGCGTGCTCGCGATGTCCGATAGCGGCCGCGGGAGTGTTAACCGAGACGTAAATGTATTACGGGCTATTCATAATGTGATTAATAATTTTGTAGATATCTTGAACACCGTTAATGTTTAAGGAAATTGTTCGATTTCATTGAAAATTATAAAGTTGAACTTAATGAGAAAGTGCAGCGAAAATATTCGAGTACAGTGTGAACGTGATTTACTGATGATCCCGGACGTCCAAATTAATTGTCTCGTTTCACTTTTTATAGTTATGTGCTCTCAATTTAAGAATAGTCCAGTAACGGATTAAAACAGTCAACTAAGTGTCGCTACATAGAGTTTTCACTGTCAAATATTCCATATTTTAAAAATGAGTATCTCTGAATTAAATAGGCTTATCATATTAAATGATAGCAAAACGAAACAACGTTAATATTATGCTTTTTACATGTGATGTGCTTATTAAACGAATACTTCGTGATGTACCACTTATCAAGATGATATTACTGCAGAAATATTTTTATGTTACTACTAGTAGGCCAGCCACAACAACTACAACTCACTAAATCTACTTTTTTCTGAGATTTAATATAAATTTAACGATGAATTTCAATTTAATTTGCTTCCGCAGCAAAACTATTGTAAATGCCATATTCAATTTAATTTCATGTTGCGCATACAAAAATACAAACAGCCTTTTATTAAACAATTTAATGAAATACTAGCGAACGCGGCGAACGTCCCTGAATGTCGTGTTACAGATTAGCTGAACTTAATTTATGATTGACAGTTGATATGTTTGAAAAGTTGACTCGAACCCTTGAATATTTTGTATGGGACAAGTTTTATCTTTTCTTTTCTTTTTATTTTTTCTTCAATTTTCCAATGGTTTTACTATTTGGGACGGTGACAGTACAACAAATCAAAAACCATGAAAATTGGTCTAGCTTCTTCTTGAATTATAAGTGTTTGTACAATTCCGACTTTGTCTCCTATAGATTTTCTATGGACACATATTCGACAAGATACATTTAATTTGCGTTTCGATATTTATTCAAGATTACTTTAATCTACATTTACTCTTAACCTTGTATTTGAAACGATATATGAATATCTTAGTATTAGAGTTCGAAGAAAATATCGTACTCTAAATACTCTTCACTCCATTCTTGTAAGTGCTAACTCTCCGGATTACTTAAAATCTAATTTTCGCTTTCTTTCATCTCTTAATGATAGACTACTTCGTTCACATCTACAGTATAGGCTTGCCATTGAACCTCACCATACGACATTTGTATCTTCCTCCTTCCAGAATCAAGCCATACAGCTCTGGAATGACCTACCTGTGCAATTACAGCAACCAATTAGTCACCTGTTATTTAAACAAAAAATTAAAGCATATTTTATTGATAAAGTTATACCTAAATAGTACTGCAGACGTAATTTTTTTTTTTTTCTCTTCTCCCCAATTGATATGTTCGTAGCGTTCGTGGTGTTCTTTCTTAATTTGAATATCCAAGTGTTGAGCCCTGTCCATATGTATATATATATATATATATATATTCAAATAATTTAATCAAATAATTTTGTTTTGTGACATTTACTCGTTTTATATTTATTTATAATATTATTTTTATTATATATTTTTATATATATTGTTTTTTTATATATATGTATTATAGTTTTTATAATATATATATGTATTCTTTGTATTATATTGTATGTACATTTATACTAACATGTATGTAATAGAGCGTAGATTATATAGTCAAATATTTAGTTTTAGTTAGGTTTATGAGTTAGATGTTTTTTTTTATTCTTAGATCCTGTATAATGGTTTTATTATAACGCACATGTCTATCTGTTCATAACCCCTAAGGTTGACTGGGAGATAGCACGTATGTGTTAAGTCACAGTTACACATCTTTTTGTTGTTTGTGCAATAAAGACAAATAAATTAATATCTTTAATATTAATATACGAATATAATTTATAGTATTCAGAAAGGAAACATTTTTATAATTGACAATGATAATGTTTTCTTTTTTACCTGGAATAAATATTTAAAAAAAAATATCTCAGGCTTCGGGATGTTTATTATACCATATAATATTGTTTATCCTGACACAAATGATGTGCTATCATCTAATTTCAAGCTTCCCGTTCAGACAGATGGTCAAATTAAAGTAGCGTCGTTAGGATTTTATATTTTAAGGCGCTATATTAATATTTATTAACTATAAAAACAATTACCTCTAATCGATTTAGTTTTAATTAAAAAATATAGACATTTAACAACTGACGCAAGGATACAAAATAATATTGTTGTAATAACAGATTTGGTATTTTATAGAGTTCCGTACAGAATCAATCAAATGACCCTGCTCTGTAGCATACTTATGCTGCTAAGTACTTACCTAATGATACTTTTTCTTGTATAACAGAAAGCCGAGCAGTAGCTGGGGCTTGTTGACCCAAGTAAAGGTTTACAATAACATTTAACCCAATTGTAACATTCACCATTCACTACACGATCACAGCCACTTAACAATTAAACCAGGATAGTATAAGTAGTATAATAGTAACCAGGATAGCACACATGCTAAAACATACCTTTATCAATGTTCACTCCTTGAAATCACTTTTAAGATTGCGTTAGTTCTATCGGAACAAACGTTATATATTGTAAGTAAATGGTAAGTTTATAAGAACGACCTGTTAATCAAAAGCGTTAGTAGCTCAGTGGCTCAGGCGTTGGATTCACGATCGAGAGGTCGTGGGTTCAAATCCCAGTCACTGGACTACTGGCGTGCCCCCTTCTAACACAAGCATTTAGCTTAGTTGGAGTGGTTAAGAAATACTAGTAATATGTGATCCATACTGCTAGTATTCTATTTAAAAAAGACTATTTATCTGAAAAGATTGATTTTTTTATGATTCTTTTTAACCGACATACTTTTTTTTAATTTAGTAAGTTATCTTTTATTTTCAAAGATTTATTTAGCCAGTACCTTATATACAAAAAAGTGAAAAACATTTTTCATTTCAAAAAATCGATATGAGCAGGAAATTTGATACTTCACTTAATCAAGGATAGTCTACCAGTTATTAATAAAAGAACTAATAATACTAATTACTAAGTTTACTTTTTTTACCACTGATTACCTTCGATATGTAATTTTATAAGCCCTAAAAGCCTAAAAAGAAAAAGCCATTAATAGTTTTAAGTTTAAAGCCAACCAATTCAAACTACAAAACGACTTAATTAAGTTACATAATAGGATACAATATTTTGCAAAGGTCTCAGAAGCCGAAAACATTAGGAATGATTCAATTATAATCCAAATCAATTTGTGGCGTCTGAGAACAGAGAATTTAATTAACAAAACCGAAAACAAATGTCAAAAAGACGTTAAGAAAAAAGAATAAAGCCATTATAAGAATCCTCCTACGAGTATACTGTATACCTGCCAGGCTAAATTCCCGCACCTTGTGGCAAATTGAAAACGACGCGCTTGCTCTCCGAGCTAATAATAAATTCTCAAATAATAATAATTCATAAATAATAATCGTGCTGGAAACAAAATAAAAATATTATACACATCGGAATAATGAAGGATTCGGATCTGGTGCGGTTTACACGGCACGGTTTTATGTAGAGCAACTTACAATTTAAATTAATATAAACAAGCAGAATTATATACACTATGTTAGTCATGTTTTGTGATATCGCTTCGCAGTGATTTATTGGTTGGTCAACAGCTTAGAGTTTTTTTTAAAATGTTTTGGCATTAACTTTTTAAAAATCAACCAAAATCATCATTAGCCAAATCGTTCAAGCCATTTCCGAGTATAGCGAGACTAAGATAAAAAAAATGTATGTTCCTTTTGTCTTTCTAACAGAGAGCTGTCACTGCGTTAAAGATGAGCGCCTTGTGATATGACAACGCGGTAGTTAAAAGGCCATAAGCAATATATAGGTAAATATAGAGTATTCTTTCCTCTCAAAAATTGTATAGATCATGTTGAATAGTAATACAATCAATACTAATATTATACATTCGAGACGCGTTGGTTCGTCTTTCTTTCACGCTGTAATGGAGCGACAGATCGACCTGATTTTTTTGCATAAAGAGAGCTTAGCGACCCGCAATTAACCATGAGCTATATTTTATTGTGAAAAAAAACTTAATTTATGATTGACAGCTGACGTGTTTTAAATGTTCAAATTGAAATGATTGACAGTTCGAAAATAATTATTTTTATTTTATATTTTCGTCAATTTTCCAGAGGAGACAAATACAACGATCCAGCCGATTATTATTACCAGGCAGATTACTATTCACTAGTAATAAAAAATATTCGAATCGACTAGAGTTCTAGAAACAAAATAGAATGATATTATAACTTTTTCGTTCAAAAACTTTCCTAAAAGTAATAATTTATTAAACAAGACAGCAAAGAAAGTATCCCGTGTGTTCCCGAAGCGAGCACATAAAATTGTTTTTTCGAACAACAGCTATAATTAGGCGATACGTTACGTTTTTGTTTGGCCCACATTTCCCGATCCTCTAATTTTTCTGTTTTTTGCCGCTCCTTTTGTAGTCGTTAATATGATTACACCGTTGAGATGATGGCTTCATACGTGTTTTAGGTTATAACTTAATTTGCTTGTACTTATTTGTTTTTTATTGTCCGACTTCCTCGGAGCGTCTGTGGAGCGTCGAGCGTCGATCGTGTTCCAGTTTTTTGCCGGCGGTCGTTAGGTGGAGATGATTGAATGTGATGGTGGGCAAATTGTCAGGTTCAGCGTGGTACGCGTAACGCGATTCAATAACGTCACGTATCGACTTTGATTCCGAGTGTTGACTTAGGGATTGTAATCGTTTTTGTGGTCCGATTTGTGTAGGTTAAGTTGACGTTGCGAGAACGTGTCTAAGTATATACACTTGCAACGATTGTATCTGAATATTCTTATTTGGCTACTGTTGTTAACTATTCGGTAAATTAAAATATTGATTTATTTTAAAATATTTTTTATAATGATTCAAGAATATTCGTTGCAAGTCTAGTCTGTAGTAAATACGTGTAAATTAATTAGTAAAGGCGGTGTGGTGTCGGGTGTCGGCGTCGGGCGTTAGGGCCGAAAGTCTTAATATGTTGAAGCGGGCTGGATGGTGCTGGCGTGACAAGTAAATTGAGCGATCGAGGTGCGACGTGAAAATTGCACCGACACGACACGCCGACACTTTGCACCGCGCCGCCAGTGTCGCCGCCTACGGACAAACTTAGAACTCCTTCTTATTTAAATTAGTTGGCATTATTTTGAACTTATTCTTAATAAGTAAATGGTTATTAATCACACCTAGTTAAAGAAAAAAGGGCAGCAAGAATTCGGTAGATTACTGCCTGTAATTTTGCCGAGTATGGAACTCGATTTTTTTAATTTGCAAAATATTTAGAGATGCCATTAAGATATTTTATTAACCACATGTTTTCTAAAATAATAGCAGAACGAATATTCAACTACCAAGTAAAGATGTAATTATTTATTAATTTTTTAACCCAAAAAAAAATATAGAAATATTCTGATATTGATAACATATAATTTTAATTATAATAATATAATAACTTCCCATAGACAATAAATCATAGTGACACAACACCTTTGCCACTAGGTGGATTAAGTGATTAATTCAGAGTAATATGTAATAGCTATAATAGTTTTATTTATTACACTACGATCGTAAATCGCTGGAGTAACACCAATAATTACATCGGCTCGTACCTAAATCAATTTTATTGGATTGCCCACCTACTTACTAACTATACTAAACTATTTCAAGAGACCTTCAGGCCGAAAATAAAATGCAACAAGTATATTTATTTATTAAACTCACGTAATCCTCAAAAAGGTTGATTACTACACTAAATCGCACAACTTGCGCTACTTTAGATGATGTTAGCTGTTGAAATCATTTGGACGACATCCTCAATTCAATTATTGGGAATGTGATAATTGAACTAATAATCATCGAAAACAAGAATGTTATAACAATATATTCAAACTTTACTTATTTACCTCTCTATTTAATAGTAAAAACTGTTTCAAAATTCATTATGTGGCTTAAAAGCAATTACCAAATAAACAGACAGACTGAAAGACTAAAAAAGGAAAAGAGCCTTACAAATTTAAAATCTATATTTATTTGTCTGTTGGAATCTAGAATGAACTTGGGACATCGTCTTCAACTTGAGCTTGAACTTGGGATCTTCAACTTGGGAAACCGGCCAAGTGCGAGTCGGACTCGCGCACGATGGGTTCCATACTAATATTTGGCAAAAAAAATCACGTTTGTTGTATGTAATACCTAAAATTTTATTCTGTTTTTAGTATTTGTTGCGGTAGGGGCAAAAGAAATACATCATTTGGGATAATTTCAATTGTCTAGTTATCACGGATATGGTTCCGTTCTACCCCTTGTGTACGGAACCCTAAAAAGTTTGTTAGTCTCACTAAAACTTGAGATTAACTGAGCCGATTTGGTTAATTTTGGTTTTGAATTATTTTGAGTCCAGGGAAGGTTAAAAAATGCTTAGATGATTTTAATAAAAAAAAATCTTGTTATTTAATACACCTCAGCGAAGAGAGGACGGGTCAGCTAGTTTATATCTAACTTTGTACAATACTATTTTTTAAACTGAAAAATATTCTGATAAAGAGTTACACTATTCTCAAACGATTATTATGGTGTTCTTTATTTTATATGTTATTTAATATTTTTTATATTAGATTACGTATGTTTTAATAGAAATAAGAAAAATGAATGCAATAACAATTAAGCTATAATTTTTAATATTACAATTTATTAATAATAATAGATTTATGAAGATGTATGTAAAATACAGTAGATCATCTTATATCGGTCGATTAAATACATTGGGCTTTGTATGATAATTTTCAAATCGAGCGATGAAAAATTGATTTTGCCTGATACGCTTTTGATTATAGGCTGGCGGTCGTTAGATACAATTACCGGTTAAAGTGGATTAGATTGTCCAACGTTATTATACACTTATAGAGTTATTATATCAGAGCTATTATTTAAAATATTAATTTATTAAGTTTTTAATAACTTTGAACAAGCAGCAGCAACAGATATGTATCTTGAGAACGACTCCAACAATTTGGATAGACTTTTTTATACCTATTCCTGAAAAAGTATTTATTATATTCTCTAAATTCTAAGAACTAATATTTCTCTATTTGTTTTTTGATTTTAAATTACTCATATTTCAAAATTTTATAATATTATGGCGTCTTTTAAAAAAAACACAGAACAAAATTCGGTTACCTTGGTTAATTTATACTATTATATAAAGAGGAAAGATTTGGTTGTTTGTGTATTTGTATGTTTGTTTGTTGCGAATAGGCTCCATAACTACTGAACCGATTTTGAAAGTTCTTTTACAGATTGAAAGTTACATCCTTTCCGAGTAACATAGGCTATGTGGTGTTGCCATAAATATTCTAATTAAAAATATAAGGCCATTGTGTATGGTGAAGGTTTTCTCCAGAACTGCAGATTCGATTTTAATAATTCTTTTACCGCTAGAAAACGACACTATTCCTGAGTGACATAGGTGATGTAGTGTTGCCATATACATTTTTTAATTAATAGAATATGACTATTTTGTTGCTACATATCCAGATTTTAAAAATTCTTTTACTGAGAAACGTCTATAGTAATGAAAAGCTACACAATTACAGAATGAAAATTTAAGTACATCAATTATAATATTGCTTCAAATACCCGAAGCGAAGGGAGGGCAAGCCACTTGTCCTTGATATACTGCTTAGTTCACGTGACGGATTCATATTATTTCGTAGGACTGTAATAACTTAATTATTTGTTAAGCTATATTAAAATAAATTAAGTTCTGTAATATGGCCTACTTCTTGCATGATATAATAAAAATAATAAATTGGTAAATAGAATTTTCAGGGGGTGTTTATCACTATATTTTAATTCAACACAAACGTAATTCCTAAAAACACACGAAATCACAGCTAGACATGCTCTTTGTCGATAGATGGCGTAATCGCAAACTAATTTGTTTACTTTGTATTCTTAATTATTATTTCTGCGTCCAAACACTGTATATGTCCTTCGCCATGCTCTTATCTATTGCTGTAGCACATTTCATCAAAATCGGTTAAGTGATATAAGCGTGACTGCGTAACAGACAATAGAGACCTATCTATCCATCAATAAATGTCGTCAGTAGTTAAATCGTACTTTGGTTTTTATTCTTAAGTATTACTTACCTTTCTTTAGTAACTTCAAAATGTCAATTCTGACCTTAATTGTATCATAGGTTTTCCCTTCTTTACTTCTGGAATATCTAGAAACTATCTAAATATTTCTATTATTCTCTATGATAGTATTTTTAACAAGTGCTCGTAAAAGTCAATAGATATCTTTATTTTTAATAAAAATATTTATTACATTACATTATTATAAGGTAGAAGGTTAAAGAGAAATGTAAAATATCCTTATCCCACGATATCGTGTCGTGTCACCAGTTTCTAAACCATATATTTCAAAAGCCTATCCCATAACACTTTTCTATAATAAAATCGTGCATATAATAGCATACTTAATTATTTAATTTAACTTCTCGACTTTTTAATTTCCTGCGAAAGTCTTAATGAAGTGAGTTATGACACTTTTACACGAATATGTTTATTTTGGTCACGATTTTTGTGTTTCTGCCTTTAATTATATTTAAGGTAATGTATATTTAAGTTAATAAGAAACTGGCCAAGGGCGAGTTGGACTCACTTATCAAGGAATACGTATAAACTAGGTTAAGGGATATCTTTGCACTCGAAAAACAGTCTTTTCAATATAGGGTATAGATCACCAGCCAGCTTATTAACAATTATATTACAAATAAGTTTATATAAGGTTAACTTGTTGGCTTTGAATGGTCTTGGTGGATGAGCAGGGTACCCAGTAATACGGGCTTACATCTAGTACAGGGGCTCTTGCAACTAGTTTCAAATGTAACATTATTTAAGTCAATATAGATATTTACGTTTTTTTTAATAATAATAATAGCCTTTATTTCTGACAGTGTTACATTTACAGTTTATATAATCTTACAATCATTTTTTTACCCATTACTAAACTAATATTATTTCTATACTCTACGCAGCGGCGTAACTACACCGTTCGGGCCCCTGGCAAATTCATCTGATGGGGCCCCCTCCAATATTAAGAAACTTAAAACAGGCACACGCCAAGCATCTTCTGCGCAGGTGTGCGAAATACTTATGAGCGCCTATACTTGAAGAATAAAAAAAAGGTCGTTCGCCAACAAGTATCCTGCGTGGCAAATACCTACACCTTAGTTATAAATTATACTAAATATTGTAATAGTAAATATTAAGATCTACCTGTGCTCACTGCCTTCTCTGACCGGGGGCCCCCTTCGACTCGGGGCTCCTGGCATTTTGCCGAAATGCGACCCTATAGTTACGCCACTGATTCTACGCTTAATTTATATAACGGCAATCCTGTCCGTGCCACTTATTGATAAAGGCCTCCTCCATCCTTCTCCATTCCTCTCTATTCATAGCTGTTTTGGTCCATGTTTAAGCTTATTAACTGCAATAAAAAAAGTGGCAAAATGTGTCAAAGTAGTTAATTTGCTATAGTTAGTAATACCGTTGATAACATTATGTTTGCGGCTAGTATCTTTTATTTTATTCTGTACTAGGGGCCCGTCCCGGCTTCGCACCGGTGGATAATTTTTTTTAACATTTTGGCTCCCGCATTCTGTCGCTCCCTCTATCGCCGCGTTACTCGCTGCGCTGCGAGGCACGCCACACCGCGCCGGCTGCCCTTCTGGGATTATTTTTTATTTATCTTTATATTTTTATTTCGTAATATCTTTTGACTGGAATGTCCGATTTCAATAATTCAAAAAGTAATTAACAGGTATTGAAACAGTCTTCATTACGAAATAATTTATTTGGATAAGAATTAATACAAAGTTATGGAAAACATGGTCTGATTTTGATAGGCATTTTTATCAACTTTTAAAATGTAAAAAAGTAGTTATAGTGACTTAACTACAATAGTTGGACATATGGTCTCGCGGGGTTTTTTGTAGATATTGATACGTCCTATAATATTGTAAAACATTTTTTTGTTCTATCATCAATACTTTTTGCAGCGCATGCGATGAAAGATATTTTATGGCTAATTTTTTTGCACCTTGGGTTGGTTTTAGTGAGAATTTCTGGGAATCTCTAATTTTTTCTTGTAATAAATAAAGCCTATGTTACTCAGGGATAATGTAGCTTTCTAATGGTGAAAGAATTTTTGAAATCGGTCCAGTAGTTTTTATGTTTATTCGTTACATACAAAAATACAAATCTTTCCTCTTTATAATATTAGTATAGATATAACCTCTATTTTGACAGATTTAAGTCGGTTGAATACACTATGGAAGTTTGATTTTTAGACCGTCAATCCTGACAGGTTTTCAGGATATGTCCAAATATAGATTATCAATCCAATTTTGTTTCCTCCAGATTTTTTTAAATATTATGGACTAAAATATAAAATAAAATCAATAAACTGCTGGATAAAAGAAATTGAAAATGGCTGCGTCGACTTTAAATTCAGCTAAACTGTTTACACTGTGTATGTTAAATGTAAACAAAGGTTATTAAAGAGTATTACTTTAAATGTTTAAAGTGATTTTTTGTAGACCTATAACTTGATATTATAATGGTAAGATAGCGGCAAGCGTGCAACGGCGATGTTACTTATTTCTAGCACGCAATCTGTTTATGTTCATAACTAGCTTTTGTTCTTAGCTTTTTCTGTGGAATTTGTAAATTACAAATATTACTTATATTTTAAGAAAGATGTTAATGGCGCCATCTATTGGATGTTCACCCTACCTTGATATTAATGCTGAAGTGTTGAGTCAATAAACTGACTAACACCGCCATCTGTTAGAAACCGTGGAACCTGAAAATAATTATATATACTTTGTCCGACAATTTAATTTCGTTTATTTGTAACCAGTCAACCTACCCGGCTTTGTCCGGTTGATATTTACGACGTGATATTATATAAAACCAACTCCCATATAAACTTTTTTTGCCTCCATTTTAACGAATTTGAGGACATTATTTGCAGTAAAATGTAACCGTTGTTGAGTTATAAATGGTGTAATTAGTAATTATCTATTTATATAAAACAAAGTCAGACTTTGTTTTATATAAATAGACTAGCTGACCCGGCAAACGTTGTTTTGCCATATAAGTTTGGGGTGGGCCCCCTTATTAATTAGGGGGTTGAAAAATAGATGTTGACCGATTCTCAGAATATGTATATAAAATTTCATAAAAATCGGTCGAGCCGTTTCGGAGGAGTATGGTAACTTACATTGTGACACGATAATTTTATATATAAGATAATTAAACTTTCATAAATAATTTGAAATAAAATTTAATAATTATAAATTCAAACAAGCCTTCGTTCGCGTGTTGCTCCGCTCCTACGGGTTGTAGCGAGATTTTAAATAGCCTAAGTTATTCCTTGTTATATCAGATATCTGCCAGTGAAAGACCAATCTAAATCAGTCCAGCCATTTTAGAGATTAGCCGGAACAATCAGACAGTATTGTAAAAAATATTGTTTTGCTATATGTACCGTGTATACATGCATATGCACTTAGTAAATAGCGTTTATTTTAATATTATAAACAGACAGTCCAATTTTATTTTTTTGTATGGATGAAAACGAATTTTTATATGTTTATTGCGTCCACTGTTTCATTGTGATGAAACTTTGGAAAGTTGTAGGTGTGTTGTGGTTATGCAAGTGAAGCTTTCAGAACAATGAAAACTGTGAAATGATTTTAATAAAACTTATATCTTTATACTATATACCTCAATGCAGCGAGGATGAGTCAACTAGTAGAAAAAAAATACCCTATCTCTCAAATTGTTTACAGAAGAGTGCAGAATTTAATCAAGATTAATTAAGTAGTTTTTGAGTTCATGGCAGCACTGTTTCATTTTACGACTAATGCTTGGCAGCTCTATCTATATTTGCACTACAATAGTGCCTACTCCTATTTGTGTAAGGTTGTATTATCAGTGGAATAAGTTTATAGTCATAAGCATGATAAGCTTTAGTGATTTATCTATCTATTATAGTAATAAATTTTCGTTTTTAATAATGTCATATAAAGCTATTCCATTTATTTAATGCTTAATATATTAAACATATCTGATAAGACATTCGTATGACGTGAATGTCCCGATCCTGTAATTATAAACGAATTAGACCAAAAACTGTGGCATCAATGGGCACAAATTGATATAATAAAATGTAGTAGAGGAATATAATATTAGGGGTGTCACTTCCTTCCAAGTTAAGAGTTCCATACTAGTATTAAAAGTAGATATGTATAAAAGTTCCATATCGAGTTATCATTATGATCGATAATTATCATGATAACGATAACTCGATTTGGAAATTTCTCCGCCATACGTATTTCGAATCAAGTTACTAAACTATTACTATGATTTTACATTTCTTATTTGATTTTAAGAAGTTCCTTCAAATAGATCTCGGAGATTTTATGATGAGATGGAAGGAGGAGAGGGGAATATTGAAAGAACACCGCAATGTAGATACTACAACTGAATCGACAAATAACTAATCATTATGATCTCTTACAATTACGAGAGGAATCTAAGCATTGCCCTGGACTTTTGACCAAGGTGTAGGCTTATAGAGATCTTTTAACAGAATTCTAACACGCGCCTCTATTGCTCAGACTCTCTATTTAAACCCTGTCCGCCTGTCGAGGGTATATAAAGAGTCGAGACTGTCAAAATGACGGAAGTGACTACAACCCTACTCCAGCGCCATAGATGGCGATGACGATTCGATTATTCGATAATCATTTATTACTCTCCGACATATATATAACACGTAAAATTTATAACACCCTGTTGTTGGGGGTTAAAAACAGCAGCGGACAAAATCGCTATTATATAGTTATTTTACAAAAGTTCGTCCCTGTAATAATGTAAGGTGTCGCCCAATAGTGAAGTGATTAAATGGGCCTCGTGCGCGATTTGTATCAGTATTCCGTCACTCCGACAATCATTACCAATTTGAGGGACTACCCTAATGTAATGTTTGACCTGATTACATAAAACTACGACGTAAATAATAGTTTTGAAGTTTCATTAGTTAGGTGGACAAAAAAAACATTTTTAGTTTGTAAACTCTTTACTTTTTTATATATATCTACGACTCCACTTATTTTTTATTTTATAAAACAGGAAGGCAATCCAGCAGTCAGGTTACCAGATGTTAAATAATCTCTGCTCACGGACTCCTACAACAATATACGCGAGTTTTCAAGGTGCTCATGTCGTAATGTTCCGGATATACCGCCGATGGTAAATTCCATAAGTTGATGGTGCGTGGAATAAAAGTAGAAAAACGCATTGTGCAAGCTCGCGACACATCCAGATGATAAGTTATCTTCTTCACTCACACTTACAAGAAAATAATAATATGCACTTAAAACGGAAACACATACTCCAAACCTTAGTAACGGAGACAGCATCACAATACCATACCACAGCACAAGCACAATGATCACCAGACGAGCTCCGTTTGACAACTGGTTCATGTCTATCGGAACATAGGTTATATACAGTCTTGCAATAAAATATAAAGTACTAATCGCGAATATAAAGTTATCAACTGTATTGCTAACTTTTCATGAAAATTCAACGTCGAAAAGTATCTCAAAAAAAAAAAACGTCTAACCGCGCGACTTAGCGTGATGCTCCGCTCCTATTGGTCAAAGCGTGATCTTATATAGCCTATAGCCTTCCTCTATAAATGCTATTAACTTTAAAAGTATACTTTACAATTCGAACCAGTAGCTGCAGAGGTTAGAATATCGATATTTTCGATACATCGTATGTAATCTTGAATTGGATAATTGTAATAGAAACGACCGAAAACTGTTTAATATAATTTTTGAGTGTTGAGTTTCATAGTTTTTGATCTAAACTTTGTAATTTTATTTTAAGGTTTTTATTTCTTTTTTAATTGACGTCACAGCTAAGTATTAAAATAAAAGTTTCAAACGTTTTATTTTAAGTGTAGTAATATTTTCAGCACATATAAATATTAATTAGTTTTTGAAAATCGTCATGTCCATTTCGGGAAATAGGGACTTTTTGTAAAAAAGAAATAGAGTAAATGATATTCATCTTGTACTTTATTGTAGACTAGGGGCCCGTCCCGGCTTCGCACGGGTGGATAATTTTTTTTTAATATTTTGGATTCCGCATTCTGTCGCTCCCTCTATTGCCGCGTTACTCGCTGCGCTGCGAGGCACTGCACACCGCGCCGGCGGCCCGTCTGGGATTATTTTTTATTTATCTTGATATTTTTATTTCGTAATATCTTTTGACTGGAATGTCCGATTTCAATTATTCAAAAAGTAATTAACAGGTATTAAAACAGTCTTCATTACGAAATAATTTATTTGGATAAGAATTAATACAAAGTTATGGAAAACATGGTCTGATTTTGATTGGCATTTTTATCAACTTTTAAAATGTAAAAAAGTAGTTATAGTGACTTAACTACAATAGTTGGACATATGGTCTCGCGGAGTTTTTTTGTAGATATTGATACGTTCTATAATATTGTAAAACATTTTTTTGTTCTATCATCAATACTTTTCGCAGCGCATGCGATGAAAGATATTTTATGGCTAATTTTTTTGCACCTTGTGTTGGTTTTAGTGAGAATTTCTGGGGATCTCTAGGAATTTTTTTCTTGTAATAAATATAGCCTATGTTACTCAGGGATAATGTAGCTTTCTAATGGTGAAAGAATTTTTGAAATCGGTCCAGTAGTTTTTATGTTTATTCGTTACATACAAATATACAAATCTTTCCTCTTTATAATATTAAGTATAGATATCGATGGAAGTATCGATATTAGTAGATTCGATAATATAGGGTTGATATGATATATCGCGTACATATATAGAGGTTTTTCGTGTTCCGTTCCCAAAGGATAAAATAGGGTCCTTATACTATTACTAATACTATGTTGTCCGTCCGTCTGTCTGTCACCACGCTGTATCTCATGAACCGTGATAACTAGTTCAAATTTTGACAATTGATGTACTTCTGTTGCCCCTATAACAACAAATACTAAAAAACAGAATAAACTACCTAAATATTTAAAGGGGGCTCCCATACAACAAACTTGATTTTTTTGCCAAATATTTGTATGGAACCCTTCGCGCGTGAGTTTGACTCGCACTTGGCCGGTTTTTCTTTTTAAATAAAGATTTATATCGAGCATTCCAAATTAAGATGGATTCTTCAATGATTTATACATCACTGCTAGCATTTTAGACACTTAAATGTCTAAAAAATCTAAATTTAAATCGAGTCGAAGTTTGTCCATAATTAAATTTTAAGATGACTAGTAAACATTAAAGGAAAAAGTTTCTTCGCATTTTTTAAGAAAATTCAAAACATTTTTTAATATAGTTTATGTATATTTAACTTAAGTATGTAGGTACCATTTTGTTCGATAACTTTTTGCTATTTTGTAGGTAGGGACATGATCCCATTGCTATAAAAAATTTTTGGGGCTTCTGATCAAAAAACCGCGACAAGTATTTTTGGCAGTCCTCTCGTGATGTTAACCTGACACTGCCTAAAGAATTCTGAAGAGACCGAAACAGGTGGAAATCTGAAGATGCAAGGTCAGGACTATACGGTGGATGCAATAACACCTCCCAGCCAAACTCTCTTAATTTTTGCTGAGTGGCTAAAGATGTGTGAGGTCTAGAGTTATCATGATGAAAAACCACACCCCTTCTGTTAATTAATTCCGGCCGCTTACTCTTAACTTCTTGCTTTAATCTCATCAGTTGTTCGCAGTAGAGTTCAGAATCGATGGTCCTCCCTGGTGGTAACAGCTCATAATGAATAATGCCCTTCCATTCTCACCACACACACAGTATCACATTGTTGCGAGTTAACTCGGGCTTCGCCACAGTCTGTGATGCCTGACCGGTCTTTGACCACGACCTTTTTCGCACATTCTTTTCGTGATTAACTTTTCATCACCAATTATCAGCTTCTTAAAAAATTGTTCGGTTTCATCACATCGTAATAAAGAATCACAAATGAGTACACGTTTCATTAGGCTTTTTTCAGTGAGCTCGTGAGGTACCCGAATATCGAGCTTTTTTGTGTACCCAGTTTTTTTCAAATGCGGCAAAACTGTTTTGTGGTCAATTCCCAGTTCTTCAGCTACGTCGTAACTACTGATATGCCGATCTTGCTCCACTTTTTTAAAAAATGGCATCCATTTTATCCGTAAAAGGGCGACCAGAGCAAGGTGCATCTTTGACACTAAAATTTCCGAATTGAAAACGCTTAAAACAAATTTGTGCTACTCTCACAGACACTGCACTACTGTGACGGTTATAACCTTTAAATAAAGTAAATTCAACATTTAAAATAATAATAATAATCATAAATAATGTAAAGAGGTGATAAGATAGTAATTAATAAATATTATAACATAATATATACAAATAAACATAAAAAAGGAATTTATTTTATATTTAAAACGTCATTTAATACATTAGAAATAATAATTGATCATAATTTTCAATAATAGATATATTAAAAATAATGCAAACGGTTCGTGTATTATGAAGACGGTTCGTGTATTAGCTAGTATGGGGAAAGTATCGGAATGTATGGAACTGCCGATAGTCAGACCGATCGCCCAGCATATATAGGGGGGCATCGTGAGATCGTCGTCACAGCATCTCACATACATGTACTGCGTATGATACTGATATAATAAGAGGTCATAAAAAGTATTTATCATAGATGGTTTGTGGGTGACCATCTAAAGAATTATAACAATACAATACATGTATAGGGGCGATGCATGTAATAATAATGAACCTCTTAAATAATGAATATAAATATGTTTTAATAATAATATCTTATGTAGTTACGATGTTATGGTGATGCATGTGTTTAGATCAGCCTCCTTACAAAAGTGTTCTGCGAGAATAGTCTTGCAGGACCGCCATATTTCGAACGAGCTTTGGCATACGGGGAAGGTGACTCTTAGATGATTTTGATTGTCTTTGAGAAGTCCATCTGTCTGTTGCTGGAGCCTTGCGTATCTTGGTGGTACGGACGCGAGATGCCTCTTAGTGTGATTAAGTTCTACTTTGAGAATTCTTGTGTACGGTGCCGGATATCCTTTATTCTTGACGATGCGCTGTGGACTGGTTTGCAGGCTTTGTGGCTACATCAGCTACTAGCAGACTACCCCCATGACAAGTTGTCTTGAATATTTCGTGATTTGATACTCCGAGGTCTCTGGTGACTCAGACGATGTTGTTTGTGTCTATCACTCTATGATTTGATACTTCAACGTCCTGATGTCCTAGTTGATATCGCTGTGTCTATCACTCAGTGATTTGATACTCCGAGGTCTCTGATGACTCAGACGATGTTGTTTGTGTCTATTGCTGTGATTTGTTACTTCAACGTCCTGATGTCCAGTTTGATATCGCTGTGTCTATCACTCTATGATTTGATACTCCGAGGTCTCTCGTGGCTCAGACGATGTTGTTTGTGACTCTCACTGTGATTTGATACTTCAACGTCCTGGCGTCTCAGTTGATATCGTTGTATCTATTACACCATCGTATCCAGCTGCTGAGCGGTGCGGAGGCTGTAAGCCGAAGTGGTACGTTCTAGCGATGCTGGGTACAACCACGAGCATTGTCCGTGGACTTTGTTTATGGATATTGTGAGTGGCATCAATAGTCCTCGTCAGGACTGCCCCTTAGCTTAGTGCTTTTAAATAGACATTGTAGCATGTCATAGTGCTAGGGCGTCTGGTGAATTATCCTTATGGGATGTTTACTAGCATATAGGACAGTGTGGCCTACTTTGTCTCTTTACTTCCGTGGCTTGCCACGTAAAATAATGATCTGGCGTATTACGTCTCTTTGTTTGACTCATATGCTCGATGGGAGTGTTGCTTTTTGTAAGCGATTTGTACATATATCATATTTCACATTCCACTAAGGTGGACCATAACACATATTTATATCAGCTCCGGCTGCAACGATTATCAGCTCCGGCTGCAACGATTATCAGCTACGGCTGCAACGACTTATCCACTACGGTGGTTTTTACTTATCAGCTCCGGCTGCAACAATATCCACTTCGGTGGCAACATTTTATCAGCTCCGGCTGCAACGATTATCAGCTACGGCTGCAACGATATCCACTCCGGTGGCAACGATAACACATTTATGTGAATATGAATATGTGCATTCCTTGCAATCAGCCGCCTAAGTGCTGTGAGTTCTTACGAACTGATGTTTGAACCAGTGATTTATTTATCACTTTATTTATAACCAGGGCTTGTCCCTTTGTCTTCGGACACCTTGCAGCTTTGCTGTTTTAATGGATTCATTTCCATCACAAGGCTCACGCCTTTTTATTATTACAGCTTCGGCTGATTTACTAAGGCTTCGGCTTTCAACACTGCAGTCTTGACTGTATTACCCGGACTTCGGTCCTTGCTAATGTAGCATCAAAAGTGTAGGCGCACTATAAATAGCTCCCACCTTCTATCCTGGAGGGTTCATGATTTGGTTGGAACCCATTGTCGGTGGCGGGTGTGGGGCTGCCGACCCCTTTTCTCTTTTATATTTAAATATTATAAGAGGAAGGGTGAGACTCCTTCAGCTATCTTCTTTATCACTAACATCCTTCTGATGTCATTATTTATAAAATTATTATACATCTATGCGTCATCACAGCATCGTTATTACATTAATTTAATAAAATGCAAATCGATCTTTATTTAGTTTAATTTATCTTTTTCGATGACCTATTGAACTCATGCCCCTAATACTCTAAAAGAACTTTGATGGTTATTATTTGCACAACGTATTAAGGGTCCTAACTAGATGATCACATGCCTAATAAAATATTTTATAAATGATTTATTAACCGTTATTGACTTGCTGTCTTCCTCTTGCGTTATTTATTTATATTTTTTATGTATTCTATGTATATATTTTATAGAGTTAGCTCGATATAGTTACAATTTGGTGCCGTGACCAGGATACAAATTTATCATGATTTTAGCATTTTTATATTTAGTTTTATTCATGCTAATTAAAACAATAGAGGAAGAATAGGCAATTTGTGACGGTAATTAAATAATTAAAAAGTAGGCAATGCCTACAATTTGCTGTCCGTGAAATGGAAAGAGTTTGAGGAGGATTTATGGATTTAATAGGTTATCAAACTTTAGTTAAGGTCTGGGGGTTGAGTAATCTGGGGGTTGGTTTTAAATTTTATAGAGTTAGCTCGATATAGTTACACTACGTCCATAAACATCGCAAATTTTTTTCGCGGCTTGCGTTGAATTTTATCTTTTTTGTTGTAAAATTTCAAAATGTTTTACTCATCTTCACAGTACGAAAAACAAATAAAAATCACGCATTTTCTTAATTTGAATTTGGAAATCTTCTTTTTTATTACAAGTTCATACATACTATAATGCGAAAAGACTTTTCCCCCAACCTATTATATTACTAAATGTGTATAGTTTTCCAGATTTTGATTTTAATGTGTGAGTATACTTATTTGAGCATATTAGAGAAAGCTTTCAGTAATCGAACACAAAAGATATAAAATAATCAATTAAGTTAATTAATAAGCATTTTGAAGTACCGTTAAATCAGTTATGTACGACATTTGGGATCTTATTAAAAAGTCCCGCTAAGCTTAATTAAAGCATTAACATCATATTTAAATTATAAAAGTACATTATTTAAATTCATTAACCTTATTTAAATAATATAATAATTAATACAGGCAGTTTTTATAAATCTTTTTCCCTATCATGCTGTTATTACTGCATAGATTAATATAGTATTAGTATGTAAACATCATACTTATTGATATTAGTCATTATTTCGCTCTTCGCTGAGGTAATATGTTGACCATATACATTTGAACTCCCATTTCCACCTTTATAAAGAAATATTTTTTTCGTCTTAGCTGACTTTCTTCCACATGACCTCAAGTATGACCATAGTTTGTGGCAAATATAGATAATATTTAATCACATGTCTTGTATTCGTATCGGGCTTAGAAGCTGAGATTGTTAGTGAGAATATGAAAATAATATTGACAAACCTTCAGTTTTGAGATGGAAAAAATATTGCAAATTTGAATTTGATCATTAATTGCGGCCGTTAATAGTATCTCTAGTATACCTACTCGGTATTCGAATAATTAGGGTAAAAGTAACCGAATACTTAATTCGTTGTAAGTCTTCAATATCATCATCATCACTACCCTTCAATGGCCCACTGCTCAGCCGGGTCTCGACCTCCCGAGTAAGACTTGAAGTCTCAACCACTGGGCCATCACTGCTGTCAATATATCTATAAAATATTTATCATTATTTTTTAAATATCTCTGAAGTATAAAATGCATTCTAATGCTCACATATTAACAATATAAACATTTACAAAAAAAACACAAAGCAATTCATCATGATACTAATTCTAAGAAACATCGAAAAGGCAAAATAAAATCGATAACGTTATAGTTAGTGCAACAAAATGGACGTATATTTATTTCGGTCCGTGTTGCTGAAGAGATTAATGTGGGCCGATAACCCGTCTAAATGAAAAAGTCAGCCGCACTGAATTGAATCATTTGGAAATGAATGCCTTACATTTGCATAAACTACAATTAGTTTTTATAGGCACACTACACACGCAACTTTAGACAATAGATACTTTTTCATTTACTTATAAGTAGTATTAATGAGAAATTATTAGAAATAGAAACAATTTTTAAAAATATTCGTCGGAAAATAGCAAACGATTATCGAATAATCGAATCGTCATCGCCATCTATGGGGCTTGAGTAATAATAACCACTTCCATCGTTTTGACATACGCTCGACAGACGAACTGCAGTCTTACGTCTTACGTTTTGAGGTCTCTTAAGGAATGGATATCTCAGTAGTGCTATTGAAAGTGTTAAGTGCTGTTTTAGTGCTGGCTTAGGTTAGGCCTCTAGTGAGTTCACACCATAAAATCTATGAAGGAACAAAAATAGCTACATATTTAGTAATTATACGAAATTTGGTATATAAGTAAAAAACATTTAAACAGTTTAAATATATAAAATCGTAAATATATAGCTCCCTCTTTCAGTAAAAGTAGAGCTTATTATGAGCTTATGCCTTATAGGTAGTGGAACGCCCCTCCAGTGTAATACACGTGAACTAAAAGTTAGTAACAACGTTAATAACTTTATATTCACGCGAGGGTAGTTCTTTTGTTCCTTTTATTTTATTCTCCAAACTTGGTGACCGTAGTGTGGTGTAGTGAAGCTGAGACTTCATTGTGAAGGATTTTGTGAGTGTTTGATAGACGTAATCTAAATTGTATATTATTCTTGTCTTTTACGATAGTACAAAATAAAGTAATTATGTTAATACAACATTTTTAAATTCTTACATACAAACAGTATTTACGATTATATTAAATGTGAAAAAGACATGAATATAACAGCCTTAATATAATTGTTTTATCACCCTAACTCCTTGGTGCGTTGAGATAATTATATTTCATTGTCTGTTAACAAATTAGATCTTGTTTATTTTTTGCTCCAGAGGTTTTGGAATGGTGACTACAATTCTCTTTTAACTACTTGTATTAACGTCAACGCTAAAATTTATAATTTAATTATTTTTATGGAATAAGGCTTTATATTACTTATTAGCCGACCTGCGCGACTTCGTTCGCGTGTTGCTCCGCTCCTATGGGTCGTAGCGAGATGTTAAATAGCTTAAGTTACTCCTCGTTACATCAGCTATCTGCCAATGAAGTCCCGTCCAAATCAGTCCAGCCATTTCAGAGATTAGCCGGAACAAACAGACAGATAGACAAAACTATCCATATGCACTTAGCGGTTATTTTAATATTACAAACAGACACTCCAATTTTATTTATTTGTATAGATTTACATTTGGTTTATTCATTTGTGTTGTCAATATAACCAAATAAAATATTTTATTATAAAAATTTGCAAAAACGTTCATAGATTAGATGCAGTAAGATTTAAAGAGAAAGGTGTGTTCAGACTATGTAGCGCCCGTGTGCAATCATCACCTCTAGCGCCCGTAATAACGAAATTTACACCATTATTGATGATAAACGTTTTTTTGCTCTTCATCATTTATTTACATTGTAAATTCGAACTCAGAGAGTTAGTTCACAAATACATCTTTTCCGAAATGAATTGCTTGATGACGCCCGTGTGCACCCCATACCCTTCACTACACTGTATAGGCCCCAGCCTGTATTTATAGAATTGGATATGAATTCAAGGTATTTCAGTATATATGTTAAAAATACAGTTTTTTTTGTATGATTAATATTATTCTTTCTAGTCTTCTAATAAAAGCTTGAATGTCTTCGACGGAGAAGAATAAATAAACTATAAAGCTTTAATGATTTAAACACTTCATAACACAGCTATAATGGCATTTTAAGTTTCAGTTACTTAGTTAAAAGCTCTTTGCCTCTTAAGTATAACTTAGCAACTTATAACTTAGTTAGGTCTACATTTTAACAGCGTTAAGATATAAAACATCTTATGCTTTATGAAACGGTATATCCGACACTGATGTACCAAAATGTGAATGTAAATAAAAAAGGGAGAAAGTTGCAATTTTATTAATTAACATGCATATTTAATATTTAAATAATAAATACCTAGTTCGTTATAATGAAAAGTGTTTGTGTCTGAATTGATTGTTACTAATCGGTACACCACGCCTACAACAATCTTGGGTATAAATCTGAGTCGCTTTAATTTGCGGATATTTAAAAAAAATTGAGTAGGCATGGCTCGTTATAGCAAACTGATTAGAAATCATCTCTTTTACGATTTTTTTTATTTACGCCCATAGTTATAATACAGTTATGTAATTAAATCATTTCCTCATTAAAGCAGCGCATGCGTGATCTAGTGCATTAATTTAATTAATTATCTATTCCAATATAAATAACACAACTTGAGGGAAATAGGCTTTGTATTATTTTTTTATATATAATTATATTATTTAACGATCTAAGCTGTTGTACCTTTTTATTGGTTAAGTTATCATTAAAACGGTATTTATCTAATAAATGTAGTTATATTGTATGTTTATATGTAAGTACATCGTAGAAATGGATGTAGTGTATGTATGTATATATGTCGGAGAATAGTAAAAGTTTATCGATTAAATCGAATCATCATCGCTGTCTATGGCGTTGGAGTAGGGTAGTAGTCACTTCCGTTGTTTTGACAGTCTCGACCCTCGACCCTTTATATGCCATCGACAGTCTGACTGAAGTCTTAGTCGTGCGCGGTCTCTCAAGAAGTGAAGTAGTGTCTAAATAGTGATAGTGTTGTGCAGTGTTGTGTTAGTGCTAGCAGTGCTGTCCGATCAAGGTCACGTGAGTACCTTACAATGTAATTACCTCGTCATGTGTTAAGGTTTATGTGCGTTTAACCTTAGGTTTAAACAGAGAGCCTAGCAGTGGAGGTGAGTGTTATGATCATTTAAAGGATATCCTTAAGCCTACACCTTGGTCACAAGTCCAAGGCACTGCTTAGGTTTCTCTCGTAATTTATCGGTTCAGTAGAAGTATCTGCGTCGCGTTTACCCAATATTCCATTCAATACCATCACCCCCTTGTAGTGTTCCCCAATATTCCCCATCTCCCGCCTTCCATTTCCTTTCACATCGTTTTAAAATCCCCGACATATATATTATACTTGTTTATGAATGTAAATTTGAGTAGAATGAGTGCGCCTACCGTTTTTTATTAAATGACTCCTCCACCGCAAGGTTGCCTAGAAGAGATCGCTCTGAGCCATAAGGCCGCCTATTGTATATATATTTCTTTTGCCAAGTAATTTTTTGTTTCTTTTTCTTTTCTTTCTGTAATATTTGGTGCACAATAAAGTTTATTTATTATTATTTTAATAAAAATCACTTTGAAACTTCTACTTCTCATATTACGAACTTAATCCATTACATGTTACACCGAGTTGCGAGAGCACTATATTAAATCAGACAGTTGATATGTACATCTACAATTTTCTATAGAATTTAGTGGTGCCATTATTTGATACCAGCACTTTTTATTCAATGTAAAATATTTTTGTTTTTTCTTAAAGAACATGCCACCCCATAGTAGCCATTAAAAACAATTAAACTCGCCGCTTAAGAGCTACATTAACTATACTATACAGCATCTTGGCCTCGGCGGAACTTGGCGAGGACAAGATACTGTTAGATGAGGCAAAATCAAAAATATAAGGGAGGGCGGTTCTCAATTGCATTCATTCTGGCTCGTTCCGTACACACTCTACCGATATATGAAAAACGTCTTCTATCCTTCCACATTTTGCGCAGTTGGGAAACGGGACTTTTTAGCAAAACTATTGAGTAGAATGTGACTGGATCGAAGACTTAAGGCAGTAAATACACCTGCTCATATTGGAATCCTCGAACCTCTTCTACCGAAACCGTTCTATACAAAACACCCTTATTACGTGATCTTTCATCAAAATATTCAGACCAACTCTTGTAACAACGTTCTTTAATTAAATAATGTATTTCTTGAAAACCGGATATGTAGTTTAAAACGCAACCATCGGTAACTACCTCTTTAGCTAGTCTGTCTACAGTTTCGTTTCCACTGATTCCAATATGAGCCGGAATCCCCTGCAGCTTAACATTAACTTTAAATTTATAAAAATCCAATAAAAGCCTTAAAATTACATATGTTATAGGTAATCCACAACTCTCACGCGAGCATTTAACTAGTAGGCTTTTCGAGTCAGTCAGAACAACAAAATTATTACCTCCAAGTGATTTGATATAAGAAAGCAATTCGGCTAACGCGATTAGTTCGGCCGACATAATAGAAATTTTAGCGTCTAATATGTAAACTACTACTATTATATTTCCTTTTGGCTTTGTCTATTGCAGAAATTTCATGCATAATTATCGAATTTAAATCTATATAATTAAATCATATATCAAAATAAAACATTTGTAGTTTATTACTTGAGTTTACACAACATGAATGTAAGTATCTTTCTTGCCCAATAACAATTTTGACACTTTACATGAAGTTGTTCAATACTAGATACTACTGAATTGTTAGAAATGTAAAATGTTAAAGTTACAACATTAATTTCGCTGCTCGGGATGTAAAAAAGATCTATAATAATTTATTTTAATTATTTTATCTCAATAACTGTATGAAATTAATAATCGTACGTTAAATTTTATGTAAGTAAATTTCTATTAATATATGATTAATAAATTCAATTGATCCTTAACCGACAAATGGGGAAAACAAAAAAAAAATTGTGTATTCGATACATATCAGTAAAAATTAAATGTCATTTTACAAGAAAATAATACGCGATATTAACATATAAATATAAAGAAAACAGTAGCAATAACTTAAAGATCAATTATTTCGTCTTTAAGTGCATCTTAGATACTGTGTCGGTTTTATAATGCTTGTTAATTCCATTTAAATAAATAAAAAGGCAAAAGTGAATGTCATAATTGTACAAATGACTAAGTATTTCTCACTTATTATATTTCATCAATTTCACCAACCACTGAGATGAGATAAACAAATGTCTCGCATTAGATGTAATGATGATGTGGACGAACAACACATTAGACGTGTTGTGAAAGTTAGACATTGCATTAAAATATAACAAAGATATCCATAATAGTTAATCTTAGCTAAACATTTTGTGTATTGTAGTAGAGAGAACGGGGACTGTTGTAACAATTTTCAGAAAAAGGAATAAATCTAGATAACTATCAGTTTAATAATCACAAATTAGACATTGATTGATACTTATAATCTTTTGCATTGAATTAAGTAGATAATATGACAAAACAGTAACTAATTTTTCATAATTAACATTTTTATGTAGAAAGTCTGATATTACATGTTGCTCCCATGTTTTTTTGGGGCAAGCTACGATAATAAAAAACAAAACTGTTTTTTTAGGTTGAACTATCATGACTTCATATAAATACACGAATGTCGAATTCGTAAATTCTAATTCAAATAAATTTATTCCCATAAACATAGTACATAATATAATAAACTGGATAATAGGGGTTAAAGTGCCGTTTTATTGTAATAGATACTTTGAATTGAAAATCTCAAACCATGAAGGTTCTGTACCTTCATGGCTTGAGATTTTTGAGTGAAACTTTTTTCATATGGTACCTATGTAGTTCTTCTTTTAAAAAATGTGCAATATTCGATTATCGACTTTCAGTTTTTTTTTTATTCAGCTTAGACAAGAAAGATGGATACTTCGAAAATTCGAGTGATTTTTGAGTACGAATTCCGACGTGGAACTAACGCGGCAGCAACTCGTGAAAGAGAAGTGGGACTCTCGTACCTAAGGGAAGGAAGCATATCCACTAAAACCCAGCGGTCCCTGCACCGTCATATTGGGGTATCTCAGGATCACTCTACGCATACTACCGAGTCACCCCGACGTTTGGCAACTTAGTGTGACCCCTTACTAATCATTTAACTGGAGAAATCGTGCGTAGTGCCGACGTCTCCCTACTGTTTACGAGTAGTATCCCTAGCATAATCCCGCGCCCGCTGTGCAATCTCCTTTAGCGCCATGATGGATTCACAAAAGGAAACGACTGCTGCCCAGGAGCTCGCTCGCTATCGAGCATAGCGCTTACCAAACTTGGTAATGACAGATCTGCTTCCACTAATGCTGACAGTTCATGGCGCTGAAAGCACAAAGCAGCGGCAAGCAGCACATTCTGATTGAGTGTGGCGTGCTGAGTCTATAGACGCACCGCACTCGTGACAAGCATGTAACTCCTCTGTAGCGACAGGTGGTTGTCTGGTGCAGGTACTTACCAAAGCAACCATAGCAAAGATGTGTATCTGCGTTAGCCTAAATGTAAGTGCACCATGTCGCCGTTTAACCCGTAAATCGTTCTACGTGCGGGTGAATAGCCTTCAGAGTTACCACGCCTGCGGCCGAAAACTGCAAAGCCTCTTCCCAAGATTCTTGAGAGTTAATACCTGAACCTTCTTATCGCATCTAAATCAAGACGCTCTTCCCTAGCTCTCAATCGGGTTCGAAAAATGTACATTTTCGCTAGGAGTTCTGCTTGTAGCAACCAGGGAGAATCACATGCAAGAAGCGTTGCCGCCGTCCAGGATATTGTACCATATCCGCACACTGCTTTCACTGCAATAATTCTCTGCGGTCTTCGCAAGAAAGCCTTAGTAGTAGTGCTGAGAGCATTTGTCCATATAGGCGCACCGTAAAATGCTATACTTCTAAGAATTCCTGCGTATAGACGACGACATGTAGATCCGGGACCTCCCATATTGGGCAGAAGTCTAGCATGGGCCGCAGCGGCGTCTATGATCCTAGGGGCCAGCTGTGTAAAATGCGCTCTAAAAGTCCATCTCCCATCCAGAACAAGCACCATTTCATCTGGGTTTTTACCTCGACAGCCGTATCCTTAGTAATAATTTGAGCATTTCGAGGAAGACGGACGGACGGAAGGAAGTCCCCTCGGACTGCTAATGAACGCACCGTGCGATTTTGGTTTAAACGCTTTCGTGATGGAAACTTTGATTTGAAGAACGAACCACGAGGAAGACCGTCCACACAGGTGAATAATAATAAATTAAAAAAGATGGAGGAAGCTGTCTGTTGCTAGAACCTAGCGTATCTTGGTAGTACAGATTCGAGATGCCTCTTAGTGTAATTCAGTTCTACTTTGAGAATTTTTGTGTACGGTGCCGGATATGCTTTATTCTTGACGACGCGTTGTAGACTGGTTTGTAGCTGCTAGCAGACTACCCCAATGACAAGTTGTCTTGAATATTTCGTGATTTGATACTCCAAGGTCTCTGGTGACTCAGACGATGTTGTGTGTGACAGTGTGGCCTACTTTGTCTTTTTACGTCCGTGGCTTGCCACGTAAAATCTGGCGTATAACGTCTCTTTGTTTGACTCATATGCTCGATGGGAGTGTTGCTTTTTGTAAGCGAGTTGTACATATCCCATATTTCACATTCCACTAAGGTGGACCATAACACATATTTTTATCAGCTACGGCTGCAACGATTATCAGCTATGGCTGCAATGATTATCAGCTACGGCTGCAACGACTTATCCACTACGGTGGTTTTTGCTTATCAGCTACGGCTTCTTCGGTGGAAACATTTATCAGTTACGGCTGCAACGATATCCACTTCGGTGGCAACGATAGCACATTTATGTGAATATGAATATGTGCATTCCTTACAATCAGCCGCCTAAGTGCTGTGAGTTCTTACGAATTGATGATTGAACCAGTGATTTATTATCACTTTATTTATAACCAGAGCCTTTGTCTTCGGACACCTTGAAGCTTTGCTGTTTTATTGGATCCATTTCCATCACAAGGCTCACGCCTTTTTAACCGACTTCTTATTATTACAGCTTCGGCTGATTTACTAAAGCTTCGGCTTTCAATACTGCAGTCTTGACTGTATTACCCGGACATCGGTCTCCAAACAATGATAGCAAAACTACCAGTGAAACAGGCCCGACTCATGAATCGATCTTCACCATTATTGCTCCATGATAACGCAAGACCTCGTACAGTACGAGAAACCGTTTTAACTCTACAGGAACTGCAATTAGAAACCATTCGTCATTCTCCGTATTCGCCAGACCTTGCTCCAACGGACTACCATTTTCTTCGTGATTTTCTACGTGATAAAAAATTTTCTTCTCAGGAGGCAGTACAAAATGCATTCACACAGTTTGTCGAATATAGATCACCAGAGTTCTATCGCAAAGGCATAAATGACCTTCCTATTAGATCGCAGCAATGTATAGATAATGATGATAATTATTTTGATTAAATAAATATATTAAATTAAATTAAAAAAAATAATTTCAATTTTTCAGTACAAATCGGCAATTTTATACTTTAATTAGGGGTTAACTAGCCGCATGCTTTTTCATTACAATGACGTGTAAAAACGTTTAAAGTAAAAATAATATTAATATAAAGTTAGGTATTATTAAATAAAGTGTAAATAAAAAATGATAATACCTATATAAGAAAGTTTTTAATACATATGAAAAATCTTTAGTAGGTAATAAAAGTTACTGTTATTAGAATATGTTGTTGTTGTATTCTACTAAGTGTCATCGCTTATGATGTCTAGATGATAGATCATATTTTAACACATAGGTCGCAGAAAAAAAAGGAATAGGATAAGTTTTTTTACATCCTCATAATTTAAAGGAAGAAATGCCGAATTTTTAACTTCTTCTTCTATCTTTAATTTTAACTACTTGTCTTTGTTAAATTCTTAGTGAAATAAACCATGTAGCAAGAAGCCCCTCGCTCCTCTATAGGAATTTGTGGAAATATGAAGTAAGAATGAGAAGGGACTTCTCTAGACTTCTGCCTCATGTCCCGAAGGTTATATCATTGAAGTGAATTATATTCAGTAGAGATAACATTAAGTTCTCAGAATTCGTATAAATTATAATTGTTATGCTATAACGTCACTTTCCAGTGAACTTCGTGCTAATTAGCAATTAGCCAATGTTTACATAACAAATAAAATCATCAACGTTAGGAATTGCGTAGTTAAAAAATATATTAAAGTAACATCTATCCGTTTGTCGCCTTGAACTAATAAGCCGCTTTGCTTAATGAAGTATGATCGATGTTTTCACATAAGGATAATTTCTTACAGCGACATCCACACACAAAGTTAATTTAATATAACTATTATACAGTATAGATATAGATATTGTCGTGTTAGTCCCGCCTCGAGGATCTGTTATTAATTATGCAAATGATATTATGAATAATTCACGTATTACGAGATACTACATTCTAATATTGAAATATGTGCGTAATTGTGTGCAAATAATTGTTATCGCTGTCATATGTATTTAAGAGTTATATGTATTACTAAATTGTGGTTTCTAATTTTTGAATTAAATATTAAATACTATTGATTGACTGACACTTAGAAACTTTAAATTGATCATTTCATTAATTTTATTTACATGGAAATACTATTTAAACTAACGCATTGACTATTGATACGGATATACGGATATACGGATGTATAATCTGAATATTGTTATTATTTATCTGTATATATAAATGTGTATATTTATAGATAGATCTAGATGTAGAATCACTCACTGTAAAATCTTGAAGCGCAGAAATCAATAGTTTCCGAAATATACCATTTTAAAATTCTACATCAAATATTGTTTTATAATAGCCACATGTCACTTGTGATCTTTGTGATTTATTACACAGAGTAAATATTTAATAGTGTTGCCGATTTGCAGGATTTCTCTCCGATTTTGGGATATTAGAAATTGATACGCCAAAAAAAGTAAAATAAAAAAGCGGGTTGGTTAGGTCAGGTTAGGTTAGGTTATCCAGAATGAGGAGCCCCGCGCATCGGAGCGACGTAGACTTTCTAATATCGAGTATCAATTAACAATTTTTAACTTCAATTATATCTTAAGATTATTTTTAATCAATTATTTATAATTGACAATGATACGGTTACTGGAAAAATAAATTAAATTTATTCATCCGGTTGACGGACTTCTCTACAAACGTATCTCACCAAAACATTTAAAATAGATTGTGCTATCAATTATCATTCGTACATGATGAATTTCAGATACAAAAGAAGCATGACTGCAAGTTCTCTGCTTATCTGATATGATTTCTCAAAATATTTTATTGTTTCGCAATAAATGATTGATTGATTTTGATAATTTACCCATTTATTTATAACTAGCTGTATCCTGCGGTTTCACCCGCTATATTTTAGATAATTCACACTATATCATTATAAATTATAGCCTATGTGTTATTCTGATGTGTAAGCTATATTATTGTAAAGTTTCATCAAAATCCATTTTGCAGTTTTTGCGTGAAAGAGTAACAAACATTACAGTTAAATTACACCCACGTCTAGTAAGGATTCTGAATGAACAGTAACATCTGACCCCATAAATAAAATTCTGCAATAAATTATACATGATTATCCAAACGTGGGCGGATTATTTATTGACATAACTGATTAGTTTCTTGTTAAAAAGCTTGTTTTTAGTGTTAAAAAATATTAATGATCAAAATAAATTTATGCAAAATGACAAATATGGAAATCGGAGGATATGTCTTTGCGGCATTTGTAACTAACTAGTTATAGTACCCCCTTATTCTTTTGTGTTAGGGTTGAAATTGTATATCTATATTGTATATTATTTTGATATGAAAATGTAAGCTAAAGATGGGGTGAAAGCTTTGCTTTTTGCTTTCAACGTCGCGGTGGCATGGCTAAAATTGTTGCCTCCATAAAATTGTTGTTACGCCTATGTGTAATTTTGTTTTCATCGTCACCCTTTAATGGCCCACTAAGCCGGGTCTCCTCCTCAGAATGAGGAGGGAGTAGGCCATAGTCCACCATGCTAAAAAGCAGTGATAGCCCAGTGGTTTAGACGTTGATGTCTACTCGGGAGGTCCGAGTTCGAACCTGGGCACACACCACTGACTTTTATGAATTGTGTGTTTTAAGAATTAAACATCACTTACTTTCTTAATAACGGCAAAGGAAAACATCGTGAGGAAACCTGCACTCCTGAGAGTTCTCCATTTTGTCAAAGGTGTGTGAAGTCACACACAGAATATTTTTTAAATTAATTTCTATACAATAATACTTGAAATATATAATAATAAGTCAATCCCCGCATCTAGTCAAAACATATTTCAAGTCTTTGAAATCTTTAAATTCCTAACCTAATCTAACCCATGTAAGGGTTCTGAGCAATTTCGTACATTGCCTAATGGATATTGCTGTTCAATTGAACATTAAAATCTGTTAAATAGAATATTTCATATTATAAAATTATTTAAGTCGATAGTACAATGTTAAATTTAAATTCAATAATTTAGCTTAAAGCCTTGTCTTATTTCTATAAAATATTTGAGTACTTAGACTATAAAGTTCGTGAAAATAAATTCAAAGCACAATAATGAGCAATAAATTTTTTAATGCGTAATGCGTAATAATGTGAAGTAAAGTGTTCCAGCTAAAACTATATTTTTTTATTCTTTTTCAGCACATACTCGTACGTCGCCGTTTCGGATATCAAGTGTCAAAGCGGCCTTTCTCTCCGGTGGTAAACATATGGCGTAAAATTTGACTAAATTATATAATTAAGCTTATAATTTCACCAAAAAATTAGCTTTCGTTATGGTTTCGGGTGAATCCAAATTTAGATTTTTGGTGAACGTATATGGTCCACATAAATGGTCCACTGCTGAGAATATGGAGGGTGCTAGGCCATAGTCCACCATGCTAGCCTAGTGAGGGTTGGTAGACGTTACATATCGTCAGTAAACATGGAGAACTCTCAGGAGTGCAGGTTTCCTCACGATGTTTTCATTTATCGTTATAGCAAGTGATATTTAATTGCGTAAAATACACAATTAATTTAAATTACTTTAACAATAAACAAAAGAGTATATATGCGTGTGTGTCAAATACATGGTAGTGTGTGTAATGATTTTTTTTATTCATTAATGTATTTTATATGTAAAATTAAAAAAAAATATTAGCATTCTACACTCCTCTATATAAACTACTAGCTGCGTCCCGCGATTTCACCCGCTATATTGTAGATTATAGCCTATATGTTATTCTGATGTGTAAGCTATATTATTGTAAAGTTTCATCAAAATCCATTCAGTAGTGTTTGCGTGAAAGAGTAACAAACTTCCATACATCCAGACATCCATACAGTCTAACAAACTTTCGCGTTTATAATACCTATTAGTAGGATAAGTGTGGGAAATTTCATACTCCTCCGTCCGCACAATTTTCGTAAAAAGGGGTACAAAGTTTTTGCTTCACGTATTAATAAAAATGCCTATTCAATAAATCTATATAAGATTACTTTTAGACAACGTATTTAATTTCAACTTAAACTAACACACGAATATATATATTTAATATTACGAATATATATATACTGAAATTTAATATTGTTTAGTTTTAATTCAGTTCAGTTGGGAAGTATTAGGCTTTTATTATATTTATTTTGTTTTGTTTTAAATTTACTAATAATGAATGATGAAAGGGGTTGTTTGGTTGGAATGGCTGAAAATTAAATGACGAATGATGATGATGTGCAAAAGTAGAAAGAATGACATAGTGTGTCCGAAAACTTCAAGCGGTAAAGACGTGTTTTGTACGGAAGAGGACGAATAAAATTAACTGAGGATTTGAATTTCACGGTATTTTACGTAGACAAATTTAGTTATTTTATAGTGAATACTAGTCTGCATCGTCTTTAGGATTTTTGTTTTCAAATACTACTAGCGTTGTAATTGGCACTAATAAAATACTTTGATTTTAAGAAAGTGGATAAAAATAATTCGACAATGAAGCAGTTGTATAATTGATAAGTAATATAATAGAAAAATAAAAGAGGTTTAGTTCTGATCATGTTATATTTTGATTCAATAAGTTACTCACATAACATACTTTTTACATCTTACGTCAATGTGATAAATTTACAAATATTCAAGTGTCTTGTCTCTATAGTACTCAAACCAATTTGTATAAAATATTAACAAGAAATACAATTTTAAAGCTTTTTTTTGGATTTTTACAGCTTTTAATATTAATAATTAGAATCCATATGAAGCTCCAAAAAATTTTAAGATAAAATATCGTCGTAAAAGTGTAAAACTGCTCCATATTTTTTTATCAACATTGAATGGCAAAAAGTCAAATTTTTTGTATGTCTTATACAAACTGGTTTGATATAAATATAAATAAACTTATTTAATTTGTACATATATATTGTTCCTGCTACAAAATATACATTAGTGCGGTCTACGCCTATTTCTATTACAATAATCCATTACCAAAAATGCATATAAACACGTCTTATTACAGTATTTTATAAAAAAATAGGTTTTTGACACGCACTAGTCAAAATATTTCAGTATAAATTAAAAAAAAACTGCGACAAATTTCAAGAATATTAAAATACTTTTAAGAACAGTAATTTATTAGTAAATAATTTCAAAAATAAGCATTAGGTACATACAATAAAATACAAAAATTAAATTACATTAAGAAAAACATTTAAAAAGATTTTGACTAGTCTGTGCATACATAAGTACAGGAAAAAACAAAAATAATGAATATTTTTGGAAAATAATTATTTTAATGTAATATTAATTGTGTATTTTGTTAGCTTAAGTAAATTCTATGTAATATTATAACAGATGTGTAACAAAAAAATCTGATAGTTTATTCATAAATATGTTTAAAAATAAAATGCCTATAGTAACAATACTTTGTTATATTTTGTATTTAAAAAAGATCGTCGTAATTATTTTAAAATAAATTAATATAATTTTTAATGTCTGTCTATTTTAAACAAATAAAGAGAAATATTAAAAGCTTTAAATCTTTGTTTTAAAAAATAATAAAACATGCGTTTCGAATTGTAAACATAAAATTAAACGCTTGACGTCTAACGGTATACGTAATGTTACATTGTAAAAGGTCCACTTTATACAACCATTAATGATGTTAACCTGAGAATAATTACTTATACAAATGTATTATAGAATCACGTGATTCATAGTTATTTAATACGGCATAGAATATTTCGGTAACGTATAGAAATAAAATTAACTCATTAATTCCCAGTGTCATTTGTAGGTGACAGAAGTTCGAAATTTTTTTTCTTGGTTCACTATACTACTATTATAGCAAAACTAAATAACACCACTATTTATTATTATTTTCTGGCAACAGTAACCAAACGCTATTTGTGGAATTAATTAAAGTAGAATAATAATCGCGTATCTTTCAGAATCTTAACCGCACAATGACCAGTATAAAGGACTCCCTAAACATTTTTGTCTCATCTAAATGAATCTAAATTACTTTATTTAAACCGAAATGATTATCTCTAGAAACTAAGATATGGAAATTAAAGAGTTAAAGTAGGTACTGTAGTTTTCATAGAAATTGTTACATTAATTCTTCTTATACCAAAACTGTGAAGTTCTGTACACGTTTTACTCTAAAAGTATTTATAGTAAAATATTGAAATGCAGGTAAACATTTATTTAATTAAATGTAGTTAAGAAGAGCTACAATAGTGTTTACTAAATTTCATTATAAAGTCAATAGTTTGAAAATTTTATGAACTTTTATTGTTTGATTAAGGAGGTCCAGATAATGTTGAAAGAAAATTTAAATTATTTAAAATAAATTATTTACTACGTTTTTCAAAAGCTGAGCCTAAAATATGATTAATTACAAATCATATCTTTATGATGATGAAAATGAAAAGGAAATAATAGCAATCGTATAAAGTCTGAACTCCATTTGTTTCAGCGAACAGAGACTCTAAACGATTGCATTTTTTATATATTAGCCGACTATTTTTTAAGTACTTTTTAAATACCTATGTGGTCTTTACGTCAAATGTGTGCTAAATAAAAAACAAAAATGGCAATAAAACGAACCATATTGTTGCACTAATTGGCATTCTTATCGGAGGTATCGTATAGTTATACATTAATTACTCTTTTACGACTCCAGATTGTTTTCTTTCCGCAATCGCATTTGTGTGGCCATTTTTATATAATTTAATTGTACCTATTCAATAAATAAATAGTTTATTTCTTTATCAAAGTAATATTTCTATAGCAGGCGTGTTATGGATATTAAATATCGGATCTGTATACGGATAAAGGAATAATATTATATCGATTTCGGATACGGTTAAGGATATTAAATTATTTCGGATTATCCGTTAGTTTTGGATAGTTTCGGTTATGGTTATTAGATTTTAAAAGTAAAAAATACTAATAGGTTTTGACCCTTTCCCGTGAAAAGTTATTACCTACCACTCTGTTGACATTTTGCATTGTGTACATTTACATGATTAAAAAAAATCCAAATTACATTAGATTTGAAACGCAATTTGCTGAAATATAAAAAAATATTAATAATTTATACAAATTATTTGTCATTTTCTTTTAAGTGCACACAAGTAAGTTTTTAAATGTAAAATGTAACTGACTAGTAATGAACATTTAATAATAAACAATGCAAGGGAGGCGCGTGGCTAGTGGGCTATTTGTTGGCTAGCTCGAACTCGAACTTGAAAAGACTTTTCATAACACGCATCATTTAGACTCAGCTTCTATCCGAAATTATCCGAAACGGTTATATCGTATTCGATTTCGATTACGAATATTTTTTTATTTTAAATATCCGAAATTTTCGGTTGCGGAGCTGCATAACATCCTTGTTCTATAGTTATGAACAGAAAGCTCCGCTCCTTTAATAATAATCAACTTTTCGAAATAGACCTGTATATTAAAGAAAACTAAACAAGATGTAGAAATAAGCCAAAGAAGTAGAGGAATATGTATTTAATATTATAGAATAGCTGTATTAGAAATAAAACAATTAGAAAATGGTTATTTTAAGAAGTCTCACTAAATTTGAACTGTAGTTTCATTAATTTAAACAAATAAAACCTAACCTTTTTAAAAATGTATTTACCCGTCTTCTTTTAATGCAAGGAGGTTACATATTTAAATACATATATTAAAGTACAATGACAAATAAACATGGCGGAAATTCAATTTTTTATACAGTACCTTTAATTGAATCGATTTTGTTTAACATTAAAATAAATTGAATTAAAAACGAATCTTGTTTTATGCTTAAAATGTAAATGTTTAAAACCTGTTTAATTTGCGCGGTATTTATTTCAGTTTAATAGCAGCAGGTGTCCATCGACTTGATAAAGAACAGTAGCAAAACATTATAAAGGACAATTTATGGAGTTGGTAAAGTGGCAAAGCGGGGCGTGTAAGAAATTATAACGTAATAGCGACAATTAGTTTAATTGCTCGCTCTGCTTGTTGGAAGTTGTTTAGTTTTTAGCATAGTTTTAGCTTTCAGGTTAAATAATTGTGTGGTGAACTAGATTTATATTTTTTAAGTCTGCAAAAAATTTACCACGAGTATACGTTAACATAAAGTTTACTTCAGTGTAAATGCAAATATTTACAGTCTTTCCAATGACTATGTGTTTGCGAATTCCCTCATATTAGAAATTTAATTAAATTTAATGTAAATATTACACTAAATTTTAGTAATTACTTTAAGTAATTGTGGAGTGAATAAGATTAACATGATTTCAGTTTATTTAAAAAAATGTAAATTTATTATTACTGGTAAATATTTAAATGTATAACAAAATTGAATTGGTCAAACTTAACAAAAGGTATGAATAGGAAAAACATTAGATGTCGAGCTATATCAGTACCTTTTGTTACCGATCAGATAATTTTTCTCAGGTTAAGTCACGATAAATATTTTTTTCATCCATATACGTGTTTTTCGCTTGATAAAACTGCAATTGCAATTTAAAATATTGTACAAAGTATATTGTTACTAATAAGCAATGTTAAATATATGAGATGATATAAACATTAAAATCACAAAATAAATATAGAAAAAGAATTAACAAATTTTAAAATTTTTATGTTATTGCCCCACATAAAAAATATTAACAGACGAAAATAAATACAGAATTACTATTTACAATACTAACTATATAATACAAATCCTATCTAATATTCACAAAGGGATATGTAAACTGGTACCTATTAAGTCTTAAACCGAAGCTGATTACAACTAATGATAATTCATTAATATTAAAGCAAAGGAACATTTCAAAATGCCGGTTGGTATTTGATTCTGTGGAAAATTAGATCCGGAAGCCTCTAGGCAAAAAATGTTAGAAAAGTCATTTTCACGTGTTAAGAAGTGATTCTATACTGAACGGATTATGTTTTCTTGTTCCCCCATTTTTAGATAAGTCCTGTTCTGTATGAGAACTGCCGCTGAGGTCTAAAGACACGGCTCGTCCCGAGTCAAAGTCATATTTGTCAAAACTACTCGCTGCTGTGCTGAACTGCTTGAAGAAGGAGGATTGAGGGTCTGGTAGGGGACTAAAGTTTCTAGCGGAATGTGCATCTGATGTTGAACTGTCAGAATTATTGATTGCATCAGTTCCGGAAGGTGCACGAAGTCGTCCTGATAAGGAGAAGTCTTCTGGTCCTGAATCGTGGCAGGAGTCTCCGCCTACTACATCTATCATACATTCTTCGCCATCTATTTCTCCATCAGAATCGGAGTACAGTCCACTATTTCGGTGTTGTGCTAGGTATTCTGCTTTGAGAGCTTCTAAGTCCACCGCAATGCCTTTCGCCCGCAGCTTTCTGGCTTGTCTCTCTAATGCCTTTGCCAGCTTCTTTCTTCTTCTCGCCCTGTTGGAAATTGTAGGGCCTAATTAGTATAGAACCTACTAGTAATGAAATATAATACAATATAATCATACTAATTAATGATATGTACTTCATAATAATTATTGTATATAGCTATTATATGCTCTACCGATCTTGATAAAATTTTTCACACTGTATGTATTATGGTATTGTAACTTGACAGATATGATAATTTTATCTATATAAATGACCTCAATATTTTTGATTTCCAATGGAATATTTTTTTTTATCATTCAAATAATTGTATTATTGTTCTGATAGGTAATAGGAGGTATATTACCGACGATAATAATTTTAAGGGTTATGAATATTCTAACGTGACGAGGTCTATTTTTTTGTAAACCTTGTCGGTTTGGCCTGTAATCTGCTCACCTCTCGCGTGCTCTCAGCTCGTGCGGTGGGATGGGCTCCCCGGAGCAGGACTGAGGATGCGCGTTGTGCGCCGGCCGCCCTGGACCCTTCTTTGTATGCTCCTTTTTACGCCATTTCGCTCGACGGTTTTGAAACCATACCTGTTAACAAAACAAGAATTTTAATTTAATAATTCAAATCAAATCAAAATTATTTATTTCAATTAGACTTTACTTTTACTTGAAGTACTTTTGAAACGTCAAAAATTTGTCGGTCAGTTAGTTTGTCTGAAGCTACCACCAGCTCGGAAAGCAGTTTTCTGTTGAGAAGAGCCGGCCAGAAACTCAACAGTTGCTCTTTTCAAAAAGTCTTGTTTACATAGTCTGTAATACAAATCATTTAACTTGAGAATCAACGTCACTTAGATTCCAAGCATTCTCATCATTTAAGTAATCCTGTACATTATAGTATGCTTTATATATTAATGACTTTTCGAAATTGACTTGTTGAAGTGGCAAGTCTAATATAGGCTGTGGAATCTTATTATAGATGCGAACACCAAGCCCCATGAAACTATTACTCACTTTGTGGAAGGCGTTACAAGTTTATTTCTGTTTCTAGTATTAACATTATGTTTGTCACTGTGTTTTGAATACAAATGGATATTCTGGTAAATGAACAAAATATTACAATATATTGAGATGGGACTGTAAGAACGTCTATTTTTTTATAAACATCTCTAAGGGAATCCCGCGCTCTTAAGTTATAAAAATGGATTGGATTATATGTTATAAGACATAGCATAAGAACGTTTTAGACCACTTCACTTTTGTACAAGTTTAAAAACTAAAAGAATTATAAATAGTTGATCCATAAATGTGGAGTCAAGATTAGTATCACCACAGTCTGCAGACTTGTTCACATCTTACGAATTATTTTTTATCATCAAGTGCACCTTCTGCACGATATAGATCATTGTGGGAAATATGGACCTTATTCGTTTTTTAAACTAACGGTATAACTACAACTAATCACTCTTCTTAACACTGTTGTATTTAAAAAAACCGATATTTGTAATTTTCGTCGTATATTTACACTACTTATTAGTATATGTAGTTCTTAGTTAATAACTGTATATACTAATAGTTCTTAGATAATAACATAGTTCTTTATTAGGTGGTGTTGTTATATCCCATATTTTTAAATTACCATTATTTTTTTATATTAAGATGAATTTCTTACATTAAAAAGCTTAGTCACAAGAAAACTCAAATAATACTGTTTAATTTGATAAATTTCTTCATTAATTGTATAATCGAAAACTGTTATCCATATTTAATTCTTGTTTATGTTAATATTTCAGTTGTTTTATGACTCAATTTATTTTTATAATCATTATTTGTCTGTTGCCCTTTACACAACAAACAACTGCAACAAGCTCACATTAAACAGCCTTAAGAGATGAGTTTAATAACTCTATTAATAACGGAATTTCCGATCGCATTAACTACCAAAGGGTATTTATCAAGAACACATCCATTAAATTTAAAATTACTTGCACTGTTAAATTAAGTTATTAATATCAGTTATGATAAATAAATTAATCTTTTTTTTACGGTTTAAAAAAGGTCTTTCTACTCTTTTTATTCATAATAATATCTCTCTATTGAACAAAACACAATGTATTGAAAAAAATTAGAATACCTAGTTTTAAGAGATTTATAAGCTTTAAGTGTTAATAAATTAGGAGCTAGAGATTGTAATAATACATGCATAATTATATTAATTATGCATGTATTATTACTAAAATTATGCATGTATTATTACAGATAAAATTCAGATGATTATTATTATGAAATTTTAAGGCTTGTATTATTCATTGTTTTTTTTTACAAGACAATTCTTAACAGTCAAGTTTAATTGTCATATAGACGGATATTCATTTAAGTAAGACTAAACGACCCGCGCGCGTTCGCGTGTTGCTCCGCTCCTATGGGTCGTAGCGAGATGTTAAACAGCCTAAGTTACTCCTTGTCACATCAGCTATCAACCAGTGAAAGTTCCGTCAAAGTCGATCCAGCCATTTGAGAGATTAGCCGGAACAAACTGACAGACAAAAATTGTAAAAAATATTGTTTTTGTATATGTACCGTGTATGCATCCATATGCACTTAGTAAAAAGCAGTTATTTTAATATTACAAACAGACACTCCAATTTTATTTATTTGTATGTGTGGATTAAATATTTATAAGTTTTAAGTATTAAAAATTCAGAAGCTGTAATACTTAGATAGGTCTATTCATAATAATCTGTGAGACGATAAAATACCATATGTATATGTATAATTATAATAATTATGGTATTTTTTAAAGATGTTTATTTCTTGATATTTTAAAGCATGTATTATTGTTATTTTACAAGACAATTCTTAACAGTCAAGTTTAATTGTCCTATAGAGGGATACACATTTATGTAAGATTATAAGAATAGAATTCTAACAAGAATAAGTAGTTTATTAAAAACCTAATCTGATAAATCTCATGTTTAACTTATAGTTAAACTCTGCTATTAATAAAAAAAAGAAAAACTAAAGAACTTGAAATCTATAATAATAACTAATTAATACCTGTACTAAATTAAAACATCATTTCTACTCTCGTTTTATAACTACTCGTATAATAGACATGTAAAAGTTAAAATCAAAATTTAAACAAATTTACTAACTTCTACAATAGCTAATGAAAATGTTTTAAACAGAATGTTAATTTCCATAAGTGAATATGAAAGGATTTCCTAATAACATTTGTCGGCATATGCGTAAACACGCTTGGGTTAAAATGTATTGTTTACTAGCCAACCCGCGCGACTTCGTTCGCGTGTTGCTCCGCTCCTATGGGTCTTAGTGAGATGTTAAATAGCCTAAGTTACTCCTTGTTACATCAGCTATTTGCCAGTGAAAGTCCTGTCAAAATCGGTCCAGCCATTTCAGAGATTAGTTGTTTTAGTATATGTAACGTGTATACATCCATATGCACTTAGTAAAAAGCGTTTTTTTTTAATATTACAAACAGATACTCCAATTTATTTTGTTATCAATTTGTTTAGGGATATAAACTATAATTATTTGATTATTAGGTTTTAAAGGACCATAATATGTGGCAATCATCGTTTCAGAGGTTTCAAAATAAGGATAGACCCGTGCTAACATTTTACATATATTTTTACCTAATAACAAATAATAGCGCCATCTGCCAGAACTCATACGAATTACGTCAGTAAGGTATTGACAAAGTTAGTTTAACTTCACGTACGATGAAGCTCGTCAATGACCGTCGCCTTACAGAAAATTATGACCTTTATAAAATTAGTTTATGTAATTACTAAATAAGAAACAAATATAATATCGATGATATAATATTGCATTTTTTTTAATTTTTGTACCTTTTTTGTTGACTTTCAACGCACCTAAGTATTTTAAACTCGCAACTTATAATTTCTGTTTATCGTTTCGTTTAACGTATTTTGTGGTTCTTTCTAATAACATGAAAGATTAAAAACAGATATTTAATCAAATTAATCCTTAATGTGTCTAAAATTGAGCACGATCATTATATTTTGCTGTAAATATATTGAGGTAAAACGACAAACGCGGAGGATTTTACGACCGACCCGCGTCTCGCTCCTAACACAAATGGTGCCCGACGGATTTAATATTATAATTTAATAAAATACATTCATACTTATGTTTTATAAAATAGTTTACTATTGTGATTTATTGATCCGCTAGCATCTCCCTGCGATTATGTCTTCGCGGCTTGATTGAGAAAAAGACACTTCTTCTTCTTGAAATTAAGTATATCAAATCTGTGTATATATTATATGTTAAAACAAACAAACGAAAGTCTTAAAAGTTATTATTTTGGCTTTAAGTACTGATATAAAGATTGCTCATGTAACGATTTCTTAATAAAATATTCTACTTATAGAGACTGATCCGACTTTCGATTTACTCCGATTTACTTTGCAAATCCGACTACCATGAACAATCACAAATAATGTACCTTTCTATTTGTAAAATAATTTTCAAAATTGGTTCTGTAGATCCAGGGATTACCCCTTACAACCTCACAAACTTTACTTCTAAATATTATTAGTATAGATTAAAATGTATTATTATTTCGAAGTAATAAGCAATTACTAGTGTTTTTTTTTTATAATGAATAATAAGCATTAATAGCGTATACAATGAATTGTTTATGTTTTTTGTATGTGGAAATGATCGTTTTTCTCCACGTGTAGTCACGCTCGGTGCATAAATGCGCGCGTACTTCCTAACAATAGGCCTAACGAATCAACAATAGCTTAAACAATACTATTCTATTTTTCAGAAAAATACTTATTACTAATCGATAAATATTAAAAATATTCATTAAATATTGAATTACACATAGCAATAATTTTATATGACGGAATGTTAGAAAAAGTGTCAAAAGAACAAAGTCACTTTAGACAATCTCAAATATATATGAAACTATCAGACGTTGTCCTGTCCTAAGAATATTGAATAAGAATTGACTGTCAAAAGCTTACATTACAAAAGTGAATATGGTCGTTTAGTTTTCTTAAATTTTCTAATTTTCCGCTTAACTTTTTTATTTTTTTCTTAGATAAGAACCTTCTTCTGACAATAACATACACAACATAAAAAGAATTAGCGAAATCGGTCCAGCCGTTTACGCGTGATGCCGTGACCAATAGAAATAGTGCTTCATTTTTATATAAAAGAAGAAGAAGATCAATGACAGTATACATAAAATGTACGTTCGATAATCGAGACAGAGAACATATTACCTATACTTACTATATTACAATTATTACATACTAGTCGATCCGCCCTAGAGACACGATGGTTTGGGCATGTAATGAGACGAGATGAAGAACATCCAGTAAGAAAGGCATTAGGAATATCTTAAGCTGAAGAATTAAAATTTAAACAAAGCCTATATTAAGATAAATCTGTAGCAACACAAGTGTGAAAACCATTTGATTGTCTTTTTTTATAATATATAAGTTAACATAGGCAAAAGTTTGATACATTTACATTACGTAAGCTATAACATACTTTAACTTGTTGTGCTGTTCACTATATTATTATAAAATAGAAAGACATACAGACAGAAGGAAAATATAACAGGTAAATAAAGTAAGTTTTTAATTAAGCCAGAAGTCGGGTTCTAATCGAAATACATTGATTACGGAATAGAATCCGAACGGGCGGCGGTAATGGCTCTGCTCGTTCCCGTTAATGACCACCACCACCTCGGTATGGGGGTAGTTCTCCCTTGTTTTGGTGCTGGTATAAATTAGATATATTTATAGTAGGTAAAACTATTGTTCTTTATATATGATACCATTTTTCAAAACACTGCTAAGTGCTTGTGATTATAAGCTGGCTTACAGTGCTTAATATCAATAAGATTTCACGACTCCAAAAAAAATAAAAATTTTGAAATACTGAAAAGCAAGAAAAAACTACAATATTACATCAAAGTGTCTATAAGAATACAATAAATGTTAGAATAACTTAGTGTAACTGCAATACATACAGAAAATATTCTAAATATTATAAAACAAAGTCCCATGCCGCTGCTGTCTTTTTGTTTGCAAAAAAAACTACTAAACCGATTTTCATGCGGATTTTACCAATAGTTAGAGTGACTAATGTGGAAGGGTTTAGGTGTTTAATTTGTTAAGGTTTTGTAAAATTGGTTGCAATATGACGATAACTGTTGGAAATGTCGGAAAAGCCGAGAGCTGAAAAAACGGAGAGCTTTCATAGAAAACCGCTGCCTAATCCATGTGTGATCCATGAAAAGACGATGTATAATGGGCAGGCATATTATGTATGTACTTACTACCCGTGCGGTAGTACTAAGCCGTGGAGGGTCGCTAGTAGGTATATGATAAAATATCTTTTTAAACCTTTTAGCCCTCAGAAACGCTAAAATTCCTTTCTAAGTTGCGTGTTTTTGTTGTCTTTTTATACATAATTACCTACTAGCATATTTATTTAAATAATACATTTCTATATAACAAATAAATAGAACAAAAAACAGTTTTGTATTAAAGCAATGACAGCAAATCAAAACAAAAGAAATCACACCGTCAGGCCCTAGCCCTGCTCACTCGTGAAAAAGGGTCCCCAACGAATTGCCTACTTACAAACCTCACTACATTCATACCGAATTCGTGGAAATCGTATTGTGTCCAATTGGCGCCGTCCCCCTAACTTGTGAATAAGAGTATCGATACATTGACTACGACTCAGTCCCCTCCTCTTGTGGTTAGGGCAACGAAAACGTCTTCTTTTGTTACCAATTATTTCGTCACGTTGCGTTTTTGTGACCTTTAGACTTGATTGTATTTTTCAAATGACTTATAAATGTGTGTGTTTGGCGCAATTAAAATTTATATGATTATGGTGTGCAAAAAGCTAATATTTTTATATACCTACCTAAATTAAAATATTTTTATATACCCTATCATCAGAAATACATTAAATTGAATTAAAGAAACATTAAATTCTCTACCTATATTTTGAAAAATACATACATAAACAGCTTTGCTTAGTAAGGTGGATTTTTTCAGCCATTAGAGAAAAAATCGCAAATAATAATCTATAGTTAAAACAAAACATAGACCTAATATTTTTTTAGCTTTATTATTTAGTTAATTAATAAGTGACGAGATTGAGCAATGCCTGGATCTGGGTCACAAGCCCCAAATCCTAGTCAGCATCCTTTTTAATGTTCCATGATATTATTGGGTTTACGAATTATTGTTCAGTATAGGTTAATAACTTAATATTAGTACCCCCACACAGAACGCCGAAGTTTCTATACATGACTAAACTTCTTGTAAGTTTAATGACTTAAGTTATATTGTAATAAAATTAATATTCACTTTTGAATACCTCTATACGTTAGAAATATTAAGGAATACTAAATATTATTAACGATTTAAGAACCTCACAAAATGATTGATAATTTCTAATAACCGTAAATCAATTAAAAATGAATTTAAATATCAGTCATCTTTAACCATAGTTCTCACAGTTATTGCTAATGTTATTAAGATGGTTGTAGTCTATTATTAACTGTCAGTAATATAATAACCTGACATTTGTAATCGTAATTACAGTAAATCACTTTCTAACTAAACCCGTCTTGTTTAACAGGGAAAATATTATTAATGCGCCATATTTTACAGTTAAACAGGCAACCCTGGGTCGGTCCTCATGTCTATCTTTTGCTAAGCCTAGGGCGGTAAAGGCGGCTCACGTAAGATACCGCAGAGCGAGACGGCGAGACGGAGGAAAACAAGCAAGATAGAGATACAGATACCTCCTTAAATTTTATATTCTATCCGCATTTTGTCGCCTAAGCGTTCCATTTAGTGTGCCATATTTAAACCTCGCGCTTTTTCTTTTTCTTGTCAGCCGAGCGGAGAATGTAACGCGATTTTCTATTTTTTTTACTTTAGGGTTGTACTCGCGCCGATGTGTGCGGAATACTGATGTGTGTGCACGACCGCCGAGGCTCAGTTAGGGAATGAAATTGGCATATAAATGTAAATTTTATGCTATGAATTTTAAAATGAAGTCGATACTTCCTCGCATACCGGCGCGCCCTTTCCACAAGTTTTACATTTGCGGGGATAAAATTAGATTAGAATTTGCTATTTTGGAAAAGAATGGCCTTTTAACTGTTCTGAGAACCCTTGTGGAAAGTTAGCTGTTTTTTTTTATTTTACGCCTCTGTTAAAATGTTTTATTATCTACTTATGAGGAAACTATATAAATTTTGTATATAAATAATTTGGTCAGTTAATTACCCAATATAATAATTGTATTGAATACCTACTTGAATATACTTTTTCAATTAAAAGTCAACTAAAAGTAAGCAAAGAACATCAAAGTAAGAAATATTACAAGCGACCCCATTGAAAACTGTCCCCGTGAACACGAAAGGGAAATACAGAAATCAAAAAGAAAAATCCACTTTACAGACGCAAACAACTCACTTAAACTTTATTGAGCTGTAATCGAATTGTGACGTCCCTGTACCGCGCTCAGAACCAGACTGCGGGATATATAGCTATCCTTATCTGACCCGACAATTTAAATCTATGCTATTCAATCGTGCCGTCTCGCTCGCGTCCCAGGGGTGCCGCCGATGGCAATCTTTTGATTTATACCAACTATTAGGAGTGGGTAGTCTGTCTTTGGAGTGAGATCTGATAAACGCAGGATACAATCGACGTTAGTACTGATTATAGAAATAGATTTATCCTCGGCCCTCTCGGGAAATTTGTTCGGTTTAGTAATATTTTGACCTTTTGATCTGATTTTACAGAGGATATTATAATCTACATACAATTTTACTTCCTGGTGCGTGTAGTTACAAGCTTTTATTACAAGTGTCAAATAACTCTAATAATTAATTATTGTAGAGACTTTTATTTTTACTCCTTATAGAAATGTCTACAAAGATATAATAGTTAAAACAAAAGCTGTATATTAGAATAATATGAAAATACTCTATAATTTCATTCGAAGAGGTTTGCGTAAAAACCGTCCCTAAAGGCTATTTACCCGGTTCGGGGGTAAAATAGCCCCTCATCTATATTGAACGGAACTAGAGCCTACTTGCTAGCTGCTACTTATATGCAATTTTATCAGTAGATACACGTATTGTTGTGGAGAAAATTTAAATGAGTTGCTAATTTAAATAACCTAAAAATATTAAGTTATATGGATAGAACGTTTTTTTGTTTTATTTATTTTGTTGCACATAATAAAAACAAATGTACAACGGCGGACTTAACCGCTAAAACAGCATTTTCTACTAGCCAACCCAGAATTGTACAAAAAAAATTGGTAATTTTGCTTAATGCCTACATATATACAGATAGTTCAATCCACGACGTCTCACCGCTCTCATCAAAATAATTGATGAGCCGCGGATCATTGTGGATTGAGCTATACCAGTCAAGAAATAATTATTTCTTATTCATCAATATATTAAGTTTCTAATAATTGGAAAAATGTTATAAGTAATAAATGATAAAAAACAAAGGAATATCGTCATAATATCTCCAGTACTACCTCAACAGACAAGATCCCCCGATTTATTATTCATACTCAAATTTTACGGTTCACTGAACGGATCAATCTAAACGTTAGAAAGGCAAAGCGATTTAATAAAACGTTTTTTTGTGACAGTTGCACCAGAACCAATAAAAACTTTAAAATAATAATTTTCTTACAAAACAACATATGGCGCTCGTCTGAGGTCAAGTCTCTAGGTCAAATTATTTCTAAGCTAAAGTTAGGGTTGGATATTGAATAGAAACTAATAAAAATATTTACTTCCATAGCACAATAAACATATCTACTAAAGAAGATAAGAGTTTTCTTGATGAAAATAGTAATTATTAGTGTGGTTAATGTTGTTATTAGATACAAGTCGACCCGTGTAAATTTGTTCACGTGTAGCTCCGCTCCTATTGGTCTTAGCGTGATCATATATAGCCTATAGCCTTCCTTAATAAATGAGCTATTTAACTCTGAAAGATTTTTTCAAATAGGAGCAGTATTTCCTTAGAATAGCGCGTTTAAGTAAACAAACAAACTCTTCAGTTTTATTTATTAGTATAGATATATGTGAAATAAAATAAATGTGTGTTTGAAAATACAAACGTATTTTAAACTATAATTTCTAAGCGTCTTAACAATCGTAAACACACATGAGGTGTGAAACGAATGAAGACGTTGAGCGTTAAGTCTGACAATTGCAGTGTTCGTCACAGAGTAAAAATATTTAATAACCAGTAAAAGTCATAAAAGTATATTTAACTACTGTGTAGTTCACTTGAGCATAATGATAAAACCATGCTAGAATTTTCTAAAAGAGGATTTAATGTTTTAGAGCAACTAAATCGAACATATTTCAAAGTAAGTAGGTACAGAGAATGAAATGAAAAATAACATAATAGTCCTAACATGGCAGGGTGAGACGTTTTTTGTAATTAGATTGGAGGAAATCTCTCCCTCCCACATCCCAGCCTACGAAAAAATGTAGTCGGTGATATAAGTGTTATTAAGGATATTTTTAAATGCTTACCGCAACCCTGCTTTCTTTCAGGTCGAGACGCATCGCCAGCGCCTCCCTCATGAACACATCAGGATAATGTGACGCCAAGAACGCTCTCTCCAGCTCTTCCAGCTGCCATGAATTGAAATTCGTTCGTGATCGTCTCCGCTTCCCACTGTCACCATCATCATCACCAATACCACCTGAAACAATTAAAGATATGTTTATTACAAAGAATTTCACGGAAACTTCATAAACTTCCTTTATTCAGAAGATAAATAGGTTTTAATTTTATGTGTAAATAATTTACTGGATTGCCAATTGCCATTGTAATCTGGATCTTTCTTTACTAGAATATTACTTTCAATTTCCTTCATTTCTAACACACTGAACCCTAGAGCTTAGGAATAGCCAGTCTCGATACGTGTCCTGCACAGCTGTGGCTAATTTTACCACACAATCGCTACTGCCGTATCGTTCGTTAAAGCTTAATATTAATATCATTCTTATTTTCAGCTTTTCTATCTTTATGTTTTAAGTGTATGTAGAGTATTTTTGATTAGTCGCCATTTAAACTTTAAAGTTTACATTCCAAGCATTATGGGTCGTTAGGTCAAACGGTTAGTCATCAATTTATAGTATCACCGTAATTTCCTTATAATAAAACCGTTTATCATATAAAAGTAAAACTATTAGAGCGTTTAATATAAAGTGCACGCTTTTATTGAAAGCTGTAAAAAGGTTTAATACGGTAAGGCCTGAAGCGTTAATAAAGCGAAAATGTTTCCAATCATCACGGCGCAGGATTGAAATGAATAAGACATAATCATAAAAGACACCGGCTCAAACATTGTCCATTTAGACAATCCTTCGGCCGTTAAAATAAACCCGCGACCGGGGGCTCATAAAAAAGAGATAATCTCCAACAAAGCGTCAGAACAAGTTTCTGAAAATAGAATATAATTTCTAATTTTCTCTCGGTGATTTTAATTAAAAATGGTCCCTGGAGGAGGACGGCAACAACGCTCGCGGTGGGGTTGGAAAGGGACGAACGTAAATTACTCGCACTGTCTTTAAATCTAAATAAATTAGAAGTGATTAAGAGGGACACGCTTCTGTAGCGCTGAACACGTTATTTCGTACCTTTTAATTTATTGAGTCATTTTGTAACCGGAATGATACAAATATGGAAACGATGGTGATTTAATTAGGAAAAATATGGTTTCATAAGAAAAATTGTTACTGTAACTCTTTGTGCATGCCAACTAGATCAATAAGTCATGTAGTCGCCTTAAGAGAGAAGCTAATTTAGATGGGTGTGAGTGAAACGGAGATGATCGCCTAATGAGAAGAGTGAAAGAGACGACTATTCTTATTGTATTAAAACAAACGACCGCCTTGGGCCCGGAGAGAACAGTTTTGGCGCGCTTTAATTTAGTCTGCTTCAATGTTTTAATGTCATTTGGGATAGGGAGGGGGAGGGGGACCCACTAAGTATCTATTTGAGGGTTGTATAACGTGGTTAATAAATTCGTACAGTTAATAATTCTACTTTGTTCGCTGTTTCGGTATAAATAATGGCAGAGATAGCAACTGTTTCGGTGTTTTGTGTTAGACATAATTATATTATTTTATATGTAAGTGGTCTGTTTTACTAAACCATTATAAATAGAATTGATTTCTTTATGAAATAAATGTTAATAATTCGTAATCTTAAATATATCTGAAGAAAATAATTCTAATTAATATAAAATGTAGAGTTAAAGTCTTAACATTTTTATAATACGATCCAATAACAAAAGATACCGTAATAAAACTGTTCCTAGAGGCGTAAATAAAGTATAACATGAAGATCTATTAAAGTTAAAACGTAATATTTGCTGTGTAATAGAAAAATATTGTCATCAGACAACGCTCGTAAAGATAGCATCACGTCAAATAAGCAATAAATTTGTAACAAACAATAGCCAAAAGATATAATAAAAGATAAATTATTTCCCCTCACTGGCCACTTAATAGAAATATGAATCTAGTAAACCGACTTTATTGAATAGGATCACGCTTCTACTAGTATAGAGAACTCGATACTCGCTAGCGAGAATATAAATCTTTTTTACTCTTTATACATAGATTGACTGACTGATTGAGTAACTATGTAGTAGTAAATTCTTTGCAAGAAATTTCCTAACCTAGTGAACTAAAGTAGAATAGGTTTTTCATAACAGCGCCAACTATAAGCAAGTTAAAACAAAGTCTTTGGATTACAAGAAAATATAAAATAATTATTTCTTTATCCATTAATACTGATTAGAATAACTAAAATAATAGAAGATTTTCTTAACATTATTCATCTTCAATGGATTGAAATGCAGCTGTAATTTATAAAAATTTTAGTCTCGAAATCGTTCGCGTAAATACGGTAGAGAGTGTAGTAAAGAAATATCGTAGATACGGATCTATGTTATGAATAAAATAAAAATAGTAGATCGTTATGTCGCCAAGAGCATTTCTGTGCTGTTACGAGAATGTAGAGACGTTATTATTTGTAACTGTATAGTGTATAGTGTGTACAGAAAACGGTAAAATGAATTGTCGGCTATTTTCTATAATTTACACTATATAATCTACACATAATTAAATTAATATTTTTTTTTAATATAATAGATTTTGCTATAGTTTCCAGAAGCTATCTTATAAGCATGTAATGGCCGAAGTTAATAATCTATCTCAAACAAAATTCAAATTTATATTCAAAGCTTTTAGATAACAGATAAATAAAGACTCCAAATTAATATTTATATTTATTTATTCCAAATTATTTATCACGGATGGAGATTGATTTTTAATTTAGGCCATAAATCATCATACTTGATTTTTCTCAAAAATAGTTGTTAGTTTTGAATGTTTCAGGATGTTATTAATATATATAGTATATATACATCGTTTATGTATTAAATTAACGGAAAAAATCCTCTTAATAAATAATTCTTTGTTGAGCTATAAGCTAGCCTAGAATCTAGATAAACGTATAGCTGTTAACTAATGAAATAATAAACGTCGATAGATAAAAATTAAATAAAGTTAATGTCGTTTTCGTTAATATTTATGTATAACAAAGAAATTAAAAAAAAATTTAATTGATTCATAATAAATTAATAATGATGGTATTAATATAATGAAGCAACTGAAACAACATAATTAGTATTTCATACTTATAATAATATGTTGTCTATCAGAATTACCTATAGCCTAAAGCGGCTGACCTTTATGCAATTTAAATTAAGGGTTAGGTTCACGTCAGTATTATAACGATATAATTTGAAATGTTGAGCTTAGTTATATCTGTGTTAACTTGAAAATTTCTATGAATTTTGTTATTGAATACAACTTTACATTATACTACTTCATTCCCGTCTAAATCAATATTTAGAGACAATATTGGTTTATTTTATGTTTTGATCCCCACTGACTTAACAATATATCTAAGGTAGTATGACAAATGATTTCATAAAGTAATCATTATCCAAATTATTACCATTTTATATGACTTTCATTATTTTGTTTAGGTAGATTTTAAGTAGAGTAGGAGTCGTAGAGTCTAAAACAGGATTTCCTAAGTTAAACTAACCTAAGGTTTAAACAGAGAACCTGGACAGTGGAGGTGAGTGTTCACATCTTGGTCAGAAGTCAAGGCACTGTATAGGTTCCTGTCGTAATTGTAAGAGTATAATATTTAGTTATTTATCGGTTCAGTAGCCGTATCTACGTTACGTTTACTCAATAGTCCATTCAATATACCCCCTCTCCTTCCATTTTCTCCCAGTTACATAACGCTATTTTGGGGGAAATAGGTTGGTTAAAGAATTCTAACCTAAAAACTTCTAAATATTAACTTAAGAGGGTGGAGTGGGAGCAAAAGTAATTTTGTAATGTGAAACCTTTTGTACATTGCCTATTAAGTTTTAAAGCACTTGTCCTGTCCATAAAATATCATTAAAAATGAAATCTTGAATCTTATTCAAATAGAAATACAGTTTTGGCAATATATTGAAAACTTCATAAAGGTTAAACAATAGTTTTATTGGCCAAGTTGGGTCACTGGGCCGACCTATATCATTCATGTCCTTTGGGGACTACCCAGGGCTATTAGTAACTGCTGTGTCGGTTCTTGAAATCCAATAATTTTATTTTACGACGGTATTATACATTTAGTATAATAATTTTATAGTGAAATGTAATATTTTTGGAACTAAAATAAAACCCTCGCAGACTCTAATTGATAAATTGATGGACTTTTTATAGAACATTTTATAAGTAATGGAAATTCTTGGGACATTGTATTTATTATTATTTTAAGTTAGGGGTTATAGAAAATTAAAAAGAAATCGATTTTTTGATGTATAAAAAAAATAATATTTTTAGACAAAAAAAACCTTTCATTATAAACAGAGTTAGCAACACCGTTGATAACTTTACATTATTGCAAAACTGTTTATAACCTCTATTCCGATAGACTTGAGCCAGTTGTCAAACAGTGCTCGCTTGGTGGCCATTGTGGCTGTGCAGTGGTGTGTTATTGTGATGCTTGGTCTCCATTACGAAGGTTTGGAGTATGTGTTTAATATTGGTTACTCAGTTTTAAGTGCATATTATTATTGTCTTGTACTTGTTACTGAGTGTTATGGGTCCCATGTAGATAGCAATAGTATTTTTAAATTGTTTAATAAATAATTATTAAAAATAAATATACAAGAAATTAAAAAAATATATATAAAAAGCACTACACATCATACAACACGACCCTTCAATGGCCCACTCCTGAGCCGGGTCTCCTCCTCAGAATAAGGAGGGTATTAGGCCATAGTCCACCACGCTGGCCCAGTGCGGGTTGGCAGACTTCACACACCTTTGAGAACTTTAGGAAACTCTCAGAAGTGCAGGTTTCCTCACGATGTTTTCCTTCACCGTTAAAGCAAGTGATATTTAATTACTTAAAAAGCACTAAATTTCTTTGAATAATTTTAATAACCATATAGAATAATAGTTTTTAGGTTTTTGCTTCATTAAACAGTTAATTAGTTTGTATAAAATTTAAAAAGATTATAAGTACGGTATATTTAATTTTAAACTTTATTTCTTGTTTTAAAAACAACGGTATCTGAAACTACACGTTGCGCAGGCGGTATCGGTAATTGATTCCCGGTATTACAAAATTATGACATGATTCGATTTTGCGAGATATACTTAGTACTTCATAAAGTAGGCTTAACACGTACTTGTAATTTGATTTTTTATTACCGCCATCTTGCTTTTATAAACGTTATCTGTAGGGTTTTTTAAAAAGTTTAACTTCAATCGAGTATAGATATATCAATAATAATATAGTATAGAAATTTTTTTATTTTATATTTAAAATACAATTATTTAGGTCCATTATAAAATAAATTTATAACTTCTGTTTAATTATACATTTAGAGAAAAAGTAAATAATTTGTAACAATTTAATATGTTATTGAAAATTATTATATACTAAAATATGACAGTAAGGTGGCAACCCTATACACAGTTGTAAATGCAATTATTATAAAATTGTTTTTAAACAAAAAATAAATTGTTAATTCAATGTCAATTTATGATATTTTATAAAATAAGCTTACTTTTTAAGGTATAATTATTATTGTTGGTTTATGTTGAGCAAATTAAATCAAAATATGAACAATACGAGATTTAATGTTCGATTTCGAAGCCTTGTTCGTTCATTCGTTCACGAAATCTTCAGTATTGGCGGCAAGTGAATGGAAACACATTCACTTACCAGCTCACGACTTCATCAAATATTATATTGAAATTTTAAGATGCCGCACTCAATATTTTATTAATAATAAGATAAAGAGTATCTAGTTTTATTCCGTTTGAAAAGTATATATATCTGTGTTCAATAGTTCATTATATATACCTATATTAAATAGGTAGTAGTATTTTTGTATGAATGATTTATTTCTAACCCACAGGTTTGTTTTTCTGGGATATAAGCAGCCTATGTGTTAGTTCTGGTTATAATGAAAGCATGTTTAAATAGCTTTCGGCTGAAGACTGTGTTTATAAGAGGTTAATTTCGATATCGATAATGTTCACACTGACAATAATTGATGCGGTAGTTCGTTTTCGACTTTTCGAGAATCAAATTAAATCGATCCAATTTTTCTCGGTGTCGTAATTGTGCGGTTAGGTGCAGTGTGGGTTCAAGTAATTGGATAATTGGACTGCGATTGCTGGTCTTGGTCGCGTTACAGATTTCAGATCATAAAGACATTATGATCATATTTAATCGAGAGGTTCAGTGATAAAAGCACCGTGCAATATCGATTGTCGATAAAATTATCTGCAATACCGATTTTCTTAAGCTCAGAAGAGTTTTTAATTCTGTAGCAATTTCAAAAATATATTTAAAGCTAAATTTTATAATACGTTCTATGGACTTTAAACGGGAAATTGAAGTAAACTTTTACGGGTCTCAAGCTCTAGCCAGGTAGATAATTACAACATTACCTGTCCACTGCTTGATCGTACCTACTCCCTAATATTTAACTAACCTAAATAATTTCATCAAGAAGACCTAACAGTTACACTTGCACTACCTTATAATATTCAGTGTATTAAATCACTTGTCAGACTATCACAGATTGAAAGGAACAGATCAAACTTTTAAGATTAATTTAACTCGAAATCAATATACTTATCAACTTTATACATATCGTTAACTTTTTACCAATATGTATCAACCATGATAAAAAGTAAAAAATAATAATTTAACAACAAAAAATATTTTATTAATAACACAAAAAATCTGTTCGCCCGAAGCAACGAGCGCCGGTCTCCGCCTATAATTTTGTGTCGATCCCGGGAAATTAATTTCCGAAATCGCCACCAATAATAAAGTAATAATTTTTCGACCTAAATACGCAGGTACTTGGCTGTCTGACATGTGGGCCAGGTAGGAATTTAGGATGAAAAATAAGTTAAAATACTAATTTGTTGTGTTAAGTCTCAATTTATTAGCGATAAACTATATTTTACTATTTAACAGCAATCCAAAAAACTGATTGACGTGGAGTTCTTGTCAATGTTATAAAATTCTTCGGTGACAGTCCGCTTAAAATGAGGTTCGGTGGGTCATCTCGACTATCAGCCGTATCCGAATTGGACACTCATGTTCTGCATCTGGCTAAATTAAGGATTCGGGATAATTCAGTTTGTGAGTGTGGTCTAGATGAAGGATCCATCTCTCATATCTTGTTCTCTTGCCCTGCCTTCTCTGCAACCTCTATGATGCTCTTCCTCTATCTATCCCTCGTCCTATCAATGTTAACTTTTTCCTCAATTTAGTATCTCATCCTCGTTATGTAAAATTTGTGTATAAGTTTATTAAACATAATAAAATTTAATTGTAGTTAGTTGTATAATTTGTAATTAATTATATGGTGGTGGTATACTAATTTTAAACGTGTGTGTTTTTTTTGTTGTAGATTGAAACTAACAAGGTAAAATCATCTCAAGTTATGGATGACTGGTAATAAATTATATATTGTATACTGTCACCGGTCAATCCCCCACAAGTATGTTTCGTTCTTACTTCGTGATATTGGCAGAGTACTTCGCACCTGAAAGCCATCAAACCTAAAGAAGACAAGACAAGACCTATGTAAGGCTGCGTTTCTATGTGTGTAAGGATGAGTAACGAGGGATGTATTTGTTAAGAACTAAGACATTGGCTTCATCGTGTGTGTGTGTATTAAGAACCAAAAGAATCGTTTCATTTGACACACTGAGCGAGGCTAGGTGTGTTTTTCGATTTTTTGAGCCTTCTAAAGCAGGATTCTGCCAATCTTAAGGCCATCTCTGTAAAATATTAAAATTACTTGACCTTATTATTTTACCTTGTTACTTGTTCTTTCATTAATCTTAATATTATAGTAAATATTATACAAAATAGTTTCGTTACATTAAATAAGCCTAAAAACAAAAACATTTAGACATAGCTTAATTTGCAAGTATTGTGGGTATAAAACGTGGAAGTCTGCTTTTTATTTTAATTTATATGTCTAATAAACAACACAGACTCGGAATGAATTTCACAAATTACGTTTGGTTAGTGTTGTCAAAAAATAACAATGGTAGAATAAAATTTCCGTATAGTTAGAAAGAAAAGTAACACAGGGAATTAAGCACTTGACAAACACTTAATTAAGCGTGTGGCAACACTATTCGTTCGGCGCCATAACCCATATATATCGGACTATCGGTGTCGATGGTAGTATCTTACTGTCTTAACTGTGTTCGTAGAAATTGAAAGATATGGTGATTTACCTAATAATTATTATAAATGTATATGTATCGTTATCGTATACGTCCCATAAGTGTCGGTATATAGAGTTTATATTGGCTGTATCGTTGATGACGTATAATATTTTAATACCGCTCGAGGCAACAATACGGGAGATTGAAAGATGATAAATAGCACTACTATACTTCACATGATATTAATAATCATGCCCGTCAAAATAAAGTGTAATAAAATTTTAATATTTTATCCATATATCAAGAATGATGAGCCTGAAAAATGGTAGAGAACGGCGTGCTATAATATTGAATACGTTATAAGAATGAAATTATCAAAAATTGATGTAGTACCAAATATATTACAAAATAGCCTTAGTTATTCTCCTCATAACATTATTTTCAGATTATGAAGGAAAAAGAAGATGAAACAAAGTTTTTTGTAGCTTATCACATTGGTCCAAAATTTGAAGAAACTTTGTAAACATAGTCATATTCAGATGTGTACATCTATTTCAACAAAAATAAATAGAATATACTTCTATTTATTTTTGTTGCGATGTGAGGCAATTTCTTTTCAAAAAGCACCCACCTTGGTCCTATAAAGAGTAACCAAAAATATATTGTAGTGTATAATAATTACATTTTAAGAGGCTTTAAATATGTTTAATAAGTAACGTAAGAAGAGAAAGTAAGAGTACGAGTTAAATTGAGTACCTATATGTACAAAATTTACGAGTTAAATTGAGTACCTATATGTACAAAATTTGCAGCTTTAGTTTTTACTGTAGGTACCATTTATCATCCTGTAGTACGAGAACTCCCTTTTTTTGGATAAAGTATCCTATAACCTTAGAAAGTACCAAATTTAATTTATTGGTTCACCCGTTTTAGCAAAAACACAGCAAATCTACGATTTTATTATATGAAAAGATTATAAGTAACATTAGTGCACCTAGTTCGCAAGAATATATTTATACCTATTGTTGTCTATTGTCTAATAATATGTATAATCCTCTTACATGTTGTATTATTAGTAAAATTCTTAACCTAAATTTAACCTTTATATTTCAATCCTGATGTCATTTTTACTTTATCACAAGACTTTATTGAATAACTGATGACTATAAAAATAATTAGCTCTTCTGTTACCTATAGATATTATGTATAGCTTCAACAAATTTTCTCAGTTTTCTACAAATGTGGAAAATAAATATTTAAAGCCCACAGCAACAATATTTCCACAAAGACTAACATAGAGCCCCTGCAGTCCGACCACAAGCAAGCAGATTGGAAACAAACAGCGGTGAGTTATGCGTCCCTCGAGGATCACTACAAGATAATGTACGTCATGACTACTGCTCTGCCTGCTGCTATAATGCAATAGTAATTAATACTAGCTACCACCACCGACTTCCATATACAATCTAGATAAAAATTAGAATTACATTATAACCACACTTATATTATTATAAATGCAAAACGCTGTTTCTAACCTAAGCAAAATGAAATCGATGATCAATATATTATACAAAAAACGGGCAAATTATTCATATTGACATTGTTAGTAACACTTTTATCTTTTGATGTTGGTATTAGGCTTTTAGTACTTTTATATTCGCTCTATAACTTTGCCTTCAAAGTGATTTTATACTAACTACTTCTAAGTTATGCAATTTGTGTGATTTAGTGTTGTGTTGCTAGTTTTCCCTTCTTGAGGTTAAATTTAGTTTAATAATATATTGTAATCGGGAAACAAAGGTAAGCGTTGTTAACGTACAGGAGCTCCATAACCATACGTATTGTTATACAGTAATAGGTGTTACATTATGTTGCTTTGCTTATGATTAAAAATAACATTCTGTTTAAGCGTTCAAGGAGCAGAAACAAGTCAAAAAACTAAAAAAATACCTATTATTTTAAATGTTACTTTGAACGCAAAAAGAGACCTAAATGTTGGTGTCCACATGAAGTGACATTAGGAACATGCGGACGGTAATCTATTGTCGACGCCACTACTGCTCCCCGGAGCCTCGTCCATCACCTCGGGCTCCGGAGCTCAGCAACGCCTAACGAACACAATACTTAACACAAACTAGATTTAGAACATAATTCAATTCGTATAAACACTCCTTTTTATATTACGTAATATATACTGGCCTTTAAATGAGACTTGAAATAAAAAACAACATTTATAGAGTTAAGAAATATTTTTTCAACATAAGTTTATTTTACTTAACTTCATGCTTTAAACATAAATGAAACATAAAAACAAAAAGTAACCATTCTCACTGAATGGCAAAAAGTTAAAAACCCTGAAAAAGGTGTTTGTAGTCTTAAAATCACATTTTTAATCATTGGTGTTTCCTCCTCTGGCTCTGATTACAGCTTTGAGTCTTTTTGGCATACTGAAGATGAGGTTCCGGAGAACATGTTGGGAGATATTCTCCTATTCTTCCATCAGGGCCTGTTTAAGATCATTGAGAGAGATAGAAGGTCGTCTGCGTCGTCTGACTAGGCTTCCAAGTGTTCAATCGGGTCAGATCAGGACTCCTTGGTGGCCAGACCATCAAGTTGATACCAACCTCCTGAATGTACTCTTGTACAACCTGAGCGGTGTGTGGCCGGGCGTTATCTTGCATTAGAATTGATCCATCACCCATATTTACCAGATATGGCCCTGCATACTCCTTGAGCATATCTCACCCCGGTCTGAGCGCCATTTTCTATGGCCACTAATTGTGTTCGACCTTCCGAAGTGACACCAGCCTATACGTGTACTTAGCCCCCGCCGTTTTGAACTCTTTCTGTAAAGCAGGCTTGAGTGTATCGCTCACCAGGACTCCTATAGGAGGCGTTTTTAAAGGAATTACAACAAAACTAAATTTTCTACATAATGCTTTTTATTTCAAGTTTCTAACTTAAATAGTAGAGAAGTTATCGTTTTTTTACAGGCCAGTGTATAACGTGAAGTTTTGTCAAAATTATATCAGAGTTTTGTCCGAAAAAATAAGATACTTTACGTTTTTGCTACTAGCTCACTGACATGACTTTGTAACCTTGAAGAAATAAATTCATTCAATAATTATTTATAAACACTTCCATGTATATAATACTTTTACGATTATAGAATGTTATGAACGATTGAATTCTTTATACATCGCCATGATTAGATGCTTGGATAAGCATTTATACGTAACAAAAAATGTTGCAGTTTTATATCAAATACATGAGTTACGCCGCCATCTGTTAGAGTTATCAGTTAAGTGTTTATTACGAAAGCTCCTACGCTAAATTTAAATAGCACCCAATGATAAAATGGGACCTCATTTTGATGTAATTATCTAGTTACTATTTTAATTCTATTACATCAACTGCGACTAAGATAAATTATATACGTTTGTCGACATATTTAATAATTTTATGAGGTAGTCACCCCCCTTTTTACCTCCTTTAAGGAATGATTTTCAAAATATATTTTACACGTGATTCATGACTTTCCATGAAGAGCCTTCATACTGAATTTTATTTGAATAATTTAAAAAACAGCATAAGTTCATACTAACTTTGCACCCCCGTTTAACCCCCTTAGGGATTGAATTTTTTAAAAATCCTTTCTTATTGCTCCCTTAAGGTATAAAAGAAACCCCTGTACAAAATTTCAAGTTTCTAACCCTTGTAGTTTAGGCCCCGAGTTGATATGTCAGTCATTAAGTCAGCCAGCTTCTCCTTTTATATATATAGATTATTAATAAAATATATTTTTAATTAAATGTTTTACCATTTTATTAAAAATATTAAATAAATTCAAAATTGTTGTCTAAATTGCAAGAGTTAAAAAAGAATAATGCACGAAGTGAGAAATTTCTTGTCATTAAAGCTTCTTGTACCTCTACTTGATTTTCTACATCTACAATGTTAATAAAGTTTGTAGAACAACAATATGTATTAATTAAAAGCAGCAGTCCATACATTGCACTCCACCCTGTCGGTGTCGGAGTCGTGTCGGCGTCGGCTCGCTCAAGGGCCGCACTATCACGACACCACTCGTTACAGATTTATTACACTTATTATCGCATGCCCTTTGGGACACGTTAAATAATTAAGTTCAAAGATATCGCTCGATATCGGTGTGACTACAGACATTATGTTACGAAATATTAGTTCTAAACTGACTTTGTAATAAGCGAAATCACATTACATTAGTTTGTTATTCAATATTGTTATGTCGCTTTGTTTGTTTGTCTGGTGTTTTTACATAAATAGTATTATTTAAGAGCTATAAGGTAAGCTTATATATATGAAAAGTATTTCTCCTTCTGCCTTGAGTGAAATCTACACCCCGCGGTTTCACCCGCTATGTAGTTTTGCGTGAAAGGGTAATAAACATCCATACATTCATACAAACTTTCGCGTTTATAATATTAGTAGGACTAGCTATTAGTTTCAAAAACGAAAATTCTATCCCCGGAGCGCTAGGTAAATGATGGGTAGACCAAGTTTTAAGTATTAAAACATCGTATATATCAACTAGGACAGCTTACTCCTATCGATAAGAAAAAGCGTTTTATTAACTCGTGAGAAAAATACAATAATAATAATAATAATAATAAAATGCTTTATTGCACACCAATGAAAGAAATTTAGACAGAAAACTTAAAATTACTGTAGACTACACAGCATGCACAGGCGGCCTTATCACTAAGAGTGATCTCTTACAGGCAACCTTGTCGTAAGGAATAAAAGAGTATGTAAAAGGTAGTGCATCTTTTACTACATACTATATCTACACAAATTTACATATATAAATACTACACTAATAAATATGATACTATATAATATGATACGATATATACATATAATATAAAATAATACAATATAATATATCTACATTTTATACTATAACAAAATATATATATATACATATATAAGAATAACAATACATAATACACTAGATTAAATTCGATATTACTTATTGTTAATAGTTAAATAATATTGTTTCAAACGACGTTTAAACATTTCAAGTGATGTCGAGTGTCGAATATCATATGGCAGTTCATTCCACAATTCCACGCATTTCACTGTAAATGACTGCCGATATAATTTAGAATGACAAGGGGGGAACTTTAATTTATTATCACTTTGAGATCGGAGTTGCAGGTTAGTGGGAGCGTTACTAGCTAGGTACGTGAACCTATCTCTAAGATAGACAGGTGAGTTAGGCTGGGAGAGTAAAGTGTATAATAAGGAAAGTGCGTGGAGATTGCGTCTGTGTCGAATTGAAAGCCACTTCAGTTGAGACCTGTACTCAGAAACATGATCATATTTTCTGAGACCAAATATGAATCGAATGCATAAATTTTGCAAGCGTTCTAATTTATCAAGTAACCCCTGGTGTAGATCTAGATACGCTATGTCAGCATAATCTATGATGGGTAGAAGGAGAGTGTTAGCAAGGGTAATTTTTGTTTTGATGGGGAGAAAATTCTTCCACTTCTTTAAATATCCAATAGTAGCGAACACTTTTCTACTAATATTGGAGATTTGGGGCTTCCAAGACAGTGTACTATCTATATAGATACCAAGGTTTTTTACAGTATCTTCATAATTCAAAGGAGTACTCTCAAATAATACTGGTGGTATGTTATATTGAGTGTTAAGATTTGATTTCAGCTTAGAGCTACCGATAATAGAAACCTGAGACTTAGCAGCATTTAGCGTTAAACCATAAGATTTGCTCCATGCGCTGATATTGCCAAGATTGAAATTAATAAGGTCTATAGCACTAGCAATATCTTCTATCGGCGTTGTCACATAAATCTGTAAGTCATCAGCGTAGAGATGATATGGGACAGTTAGTAATTCGGTTACAGTATTTATGAACACAGAAAACAGAAGCGGGGAGAGTACTCCACCTTGTGAGACTCCAGCTCGGAGAGAACAAGGGGTTGAGAGTTTGTTATCCACTCTAAGGCACTGCTGACGATCATATAAATACGAGCGGATCCAGTTGACGACATTTGAAGAAATATTGAGATTCTCCAATACCGCAAGAAGTATGTCGAAGTCAACCGTGTTAAATGCATTAGAGAAATCAAGCAATGCTAAAATAGTGACTTGTTTATTGTCTATACCGAAACGAATATCATCACAGACTTTGATAAGGGACGTTACTGTACAATTTTTTAACTATGAAAAAAATTAACTATGGATATGGAATTTTATTATATTTTTTTTGGCATGCTTATCCCTTAATTATTCCAAAAGTTTATCTCTACATTATATAAGGATAAGCTTGCAAAAGAGATTTTTATTTTTTTTAAATATTTACTATATTTATTTTGCAAATAATGTCTCCACTTGCATAGTTGCGTAATTGAAATAAACATATATTTATAGTAGTAATAACCCAATTTCCTTTTTTTTAGTTTTAGGTCACAGATAAAATTTAAAAACTTTTGTCATCAAAACAACTCGTGTGTAAAATACTTAATTATAATAGACCAAGTCATGGGCAATAGGTTTCCAAAATAACCCTCACTTGACCTTCCTCTAACCTCCAAAGTTACACCTTGTTTATAACAGTTATGGTACATTTACGGTAAAAAGAGTGACCGAGCCCCTAACGCTTTATACGCACAACGTTTTTTAAACGCGTGTTTTATATATAACTACCATATTAGAATATCTGTTAATTTCGAGCATCCAGATTAGTTCAAATTAAATTGTAAAGCAGTGTTGGCATAGCTACTTTTTAGCTAGATCTGGTTATTTTCAAGCATCCACGCGCTATAAATAAAAAAAATGGTGGCTAGATTATGTAGTCACTCTTTCTAGCAACTTTTCAATCTAGCCTTTACTTACTTTTTTCAACTAATTTTTGTTTAAAAATAATATGAATTTAAAAAAAAATGTTTGGCTCAATTATGTCAACATTATTTTAATTATAATTAAATTATTTTCTAATTAATATGTTCAAATAAATTTAGCCACTTATTCATTTTAGTCATTTCTAGCTACTTTTTTCAAAACAGATCTAGATACAAAGATAATAAGTCAGTTGGCAACACTGCTGTGAAGTATTTAAGTCTACGATGACCAAAAATATTTTCGAATCGAATACAAAACTACAAATTTGCGGGTGGCGCGATTTAAATTTTGAATATCGAACATCGATTCCATTTTATAATATTCGATAGTCTGTCATTTGCAAATGGCGTCTTAAGGAACGCTAACGTATTGTTATTTTAATTTTATATTATTGATTTAGGACTAATTATACATATATCTCATAATGAAAAGTACTTAAATATTAATGAACACTGTTAGATTAATGAAAGAATTCGGTGAGTCAATTGTTACTTAAAATAACGTAGATTTAAATAGAATGTGATTGTGTGATTTCATTAAGTCAACATTGTCTAAATTACAACATTGTGTACAAGTAGTGAAGTTTAGTGGTGATTCTAAATCATCCATCAATTATTTATAATTTATATATAGTGAAAATTCTTTGTAAACTGAGTCCCTTTGACTTTAGTACTTAGAAAAACTTCGGTCACTCGTGCGAACGTTCTAATGCTCCTTAGACGTACTTAAACATTGTACGCAACGGGCGTGACGTACGGGTTAATTTTATGCTACATTAATAACGGAGGGTAGTTTTTAATAGGGTTAGTTATGGTCTCATACCCTCGTGTTCTCAGCTCGGGGCTGCTGGTTGACTTGATCGGATTATTCAGATCATTCGGATATACGCGTTGATCCTGATAATTTTGGTCTTTTGGTCTATTAAGCAACATAAATACTGTTTTGGAATATGAGTGTGCTGTTGATAATTTTTGATTTGTGTCCCGATAGATCTGAGCCAGTTCAATAAGTAGTTTTATAGAGTGAATAATGACAATGTTTGATTTTTTAATTTCTCTTTATAACGACAAGTCAATAACGAAGAAATGCCGTCTTATTTAAGGAGCTATTTTGTATAGTAGGTATTGTATTACATTTACCTCCACTGCTTCAATGATCTGATCTAGGACTAGTTAAACTATAATTTATTACTCATCCACTCTCAATAACAGAACCTACGACAGAGCTTATTAGTCGTCAATCCTATGATTATTATTGAATGTCGTTTTCATCCATACGCTTGTTAAAGCGCGACATTAAAAACAAATTTATTTTCATAGTTAAAATAAAATGAATGGTTCAATCACATTCCCCTTTTTTTTACTTTAGGGTGACATTTTTTTCTTATAAAAGAAACAACACAAATAACAATTAGTTGTACAATCACCAATTATCCACGGAACATACGGTATCCTGTATTGTTGAAGACGTAGTACCATTACACTACTTTGGGCAATGTTTATTGTATGAAATTACTTGACATCTATACTGTCTTAACTACGTAATTAACGTGCTGTGTAATTTATTATCTATCCAAAATTATTAGTAGTTGGTAAGTCTGGCCCACATACGGCGCGACCAGAACGCATCAAAGACATTTAGCAGGATGTTTTGGTATTAAAAGAAATCTAGTGAAAATTTGAGAAGAGAAAATCAAGCCATTATTGAGATATGAAATAGATTAATTTTTTATGAAAAAAAAATCTATTTTTAAAAACTAAAATAATTTTTGAAAAGTTTGAAAAGCGTAAGCATGTAAATTTTTTCAGAAAATGTCTGCTATATTTACCCTTTATTTTCATAGTTAAAATTAATTAATTCACATCTCACGTTTTTTTTCCTAGGGTGACATATTTTTTATAAGTAAAAAAAAAACAATACAAATAACAATTACTGGTATAATCACCAATTATCCACAGCTACGATATCCTGAATTGTTTTTTGTTTTTGTGCTGCGTGCTGTGTGGGTGACTGTTTTTATAACAATCCCACGCAAAACTATGAATAGTGCATGTCATTGCAATTTTTTAATGTTAAATAATTATTTTAGTTTAATTAATATTATTTATTACTACTAAATTCGTTGTTAACACTGTTTTTTACACATTAATGTTGACTTTTTTTAGATTTGAACAAGATTTTTTTTTGATTTATTTTTAACTATACGTATAAATAATATTTCACACAATTTGTATTAATATTGTTATTTTTATAATATCAAATTAAAGCTACATTTTGGAATTTTTAGAAGTGATCAAGTTTCACTTCATGATTTAATTTTTTATGGGACCAAATAGTAGGTAACTATTCCGCATCAAACTAAAGAAAAATCACGGAAATCGGATCATAAATCTCAGCGTAATAGATATACATACATAAAAAAAATATACCAATCGAATTGAGAACCTGCTCCTTTTTGAAGTCGGTTAATAATTAATTGCGTTATTGGGTAAACCAAACAAAACTTATAACTTAATGTCGTCAAAATAAGTAACACAAAAATCAGTGAAATCTCACGGGAGCAATTTAGTAAGTAGCAACACCGCAAACGGCAAAGTATAGCACATATTGGCAATCTCCCGTGACCGATCACCGATCAGGGGTGAGAGGGGTTGAATGGCTGTGTAAATAGTAAAAAAGCGTATCGAATTAGACAAATGCGTGTTTTGGGCCACGCGACACAACGCCTCATTCGATATGGAGCGTGCCGCAACATGGCATTTTGTGCTATACAAATTACTATTACTAGGAAATCAGATTGTAAGTTATGTATTTTTAACTATTATTCGATTTAAATGGAGTAAATTTTTTACGCGAAGATAACAATAATACTTATTAAGATTTTTAAGTATAATTTTTTTCATTTTCGTGCTTATATATGTACTACACAATTATAAAACAGATTTATATATGTGAAAATTACTATGAAAAAAGTGAAATGAGAAATTTTCGAGCAGACATACAGATTTTTGACAGACAGACGTGACATGTGACGTGTCAAAAATACTTTATAAAAATCTAATTTAATGTAGTATTAATAAAATTTATGCCGACTTAAAATATTGAATCACCTATTCATAATTCATTTATTATTTTCAGTGTTACCCTGATTACACAGAGTTTTATATTTAGAATTTAAAGTGTTATAAATAAATTAAAATATTTAAGAAATTTTTTTTTTTATAATTTAATTACAAACATTAGTTATATGGGTAAATGGGATCGTTATTTTTTTTACAAAATTCATTCCATACTTCTGTAGTCTATTACTAACCTGTAAACATAGTCTATGACTAATTATAGTGTTTAAAAGACTGAAGAACCCATTTCTCTATTGAAAAACCAAAGTCGCGAATCAAATCGAAGCGCGTCTTTATTAGAGATTACAGATATAATATTTAGGTATAATAAATATTGTTTTATTTATCTGTACAATGGTTTGTCAGAGTTGCAAAACCAAACCAATTATATTTTGCTATATTTGAGGACAATATACAATAATTTGACAAAGGTTAAAAATAACAGACTTTGTTAAATACACCCAAAAAAATTAGAAAATCTTGTCAAGTGACCCTCATTCATTTTATTAAATTTCTGTTGTATTCTTTTTGTATCCATAAACTATATTTGCAATATCTCAGTAGGGTAATTGCAACAAATATTAAAATAGTTTTCATAAACATGTTAACAAGGGTTAATTAATAAAAAGTTAATATTTATTCATGCATGTAACTAAGAATAAAAAGGTTGTTGTATTGATATTTTTGGAAAGCAATATGTACCAACTACCTATCTAATAACTATCATCTATTTATTTCCTGTTTTATAACACCAAAATATATTAGAAAAAACAAACATTCCTATTAATTTTCCACAACAGCTGTGTAATAAAGGTAGTCTCTGGTTTTATTTTAGACCGGCCGTCCCTGGCTCGGGGGGTGTGCAAGGAAATGGCCCTTGAAATTGGTACCCACCCGGTTTCGGTTACATTTCGCGCACCTTGCCCAAAGACTTGACTAATAGGCTTATTAGCTCGTATTACGAACATTTTTGGCCTTTTGTCACTTCCATAATGAGGTTTTTATATCGCGGACACGAAGTAAATGATCTTGCACTGAAACTAATATATTTTTTTGTCGAAAGTAATATCCGATTCACTTTTTATGCGGATATTTTAATAATATGCTTTTTATGAATATGTCTAGATTGTGTCAATATAATAATCATAAAAAGTATTGAACACCTTAATAACACTTATTGTTAGTTCCTGTGGACGGAGTGTAGACTTTCATTTTTTTAATCCAATCTGATCTTATTAAACTGGCAAATAGCAAAAGTGGTGAAGTGAGAGTCGGGTTAATACTTTATCATAGCCTTAGCACTCTGATAAGAACTTCCGTTAGAAATATACCACATAAAATATTAAATGATACATGATACTGTACTTATAGTTATAAAATGTAACAATTTAAAGGTGTAACTTTGACTATGTTTTCATCAAAAAAAAAATTGGGATTTTATTATGAACCTACGTGTGTGGTTACGACACTGAACTAGGACTGTACAGCTGTATCAATTTTAATGAAATTTAACAGTGTTTTATTCAGTCTCTGGAAGTCTCTTATTTCTTATGTAAGTTAGTAACATTTATTAGTACATAAATAAATTAAAAGTGTAGAACTTAGAATTTTTATATGAAATAATATTGTTTATAAAAGTAAAGAATATTATTTAAATAGGAAAGGAAGGGCGCGTGATTTATGTTGTTCCATTCCCGCCGCCGCTCCCCTACGCATGGCCCTTTATTGATGCGCTTTTGACTAGTTGTGATTTCTGTTTATTAGACCATTTAGCTTTGTTACTTGTTACTTGGAGAGTTCTTGTTGTGTTGGGGGAGATTTGTTTACTTAAAATTACCCTATGAAATGTTCTGTTTATTTTGTAATCTTTACGATATCTCAGCAATTTGAGGATAAATGTAAATCTATTAGTGTAATTGAAAAATATATGTTCAGATTCACAAAAACGTCAATATCACATTTTTTATTATACACAATCACACACAAACAACAGATTAGAAAAAATATGATATTCAAAATAACTCAAATACTTTATACAGTTTAAAATTCAGGGATAAAACAAAATTCTTTATCGAAAAATATAATTTCTTAAAAAATTATTGAATGAATTTTCCTTAAAGTGAGTGAGACTGTGACTGTGAGTGGTAGGGTGCGTAAATGAGTGTGTCTAACAAACTTTTCAATTTACTCTAGACTTAATTCTGAAACTTCAGAATTATAATATATTAATAACGAACTTGCAGATAAATACTAGTAACAATATAAAAAATTAATTAACTTGCAAAAATTAAAAAAAAAATAGTTTAACTACACGTCTAAATAAAAAACATATTAAGTTATGTCAAATATTCTTTTAAATTTGGTCTCAATTATTGAACAGAACAAATCAACAAAAAACAATCCCAAAAGTAATAATGTGGATTCGTAAAAAGTTACATCCCAAAAAAACCTATTTTATTTAATCAAAAAAGCTTTAATTACAGAATTCAAGCAAGCGAGAATAAATCTCTCCAAATGTTTTTTGACGTTTTTTTTGACTTCCAAACTAGATCGCCATGTAGTAAGTTCAATTGTAATTGTGGCTTTCCTCCTAAGTGCAGATTTAAAATAAATTTGTTACCTTGATATTAAAAACATTAGCATAGTTAAACACGACAGAATGTTGGCAGCACTGTGTTCAAAGATAACATTATGGTTGACAGATGTCATAATGGTCGGACTTGCTGAGGCAGTTGGTTACATTTTTATTACTAAAGCTTATAGTTAGTTATTACGAATTATTGATTAGTTAATATTTAGTTATAATATAAATGTTTTATCCTTTTTTAAAACTGTAAAAATATATCGCAAATCATCTTAAAACTAGAGTAAATAACAACAATTGTTGTTTACGCAATACATAGTAATAGGTAGGTTACTGCAATCTAAACTAAAATCTTCTTCTTCTTTTCTTCTTTGGCTATTATACTACAGTCTAACTAAGATCATATTAACTGCTTCTGTCCAACACTATTCTGGCTCTAAGTGTTGCCACCAGACATTATTGTAAATGTCGAAATATTTTAATTCTAATAATAACCATACATGGAATTATACCTAAGTACGCGAGTATCATCGTGTGAACAAGTAAAGCCCGAACTAAAGTATTCTCGAGGTGCGTATTTCGAAAGTCAGCAATTAAAAAGTTTTGACGGCTTGATTGGCCAAACTTTTTTTTCGCCGCTTGACTGGCTGAACGGAATTGATTCGCCCTGCTCTAGATGACAGTCCGTTCACTATGCTCATTGTCTATGGGTACGGCAAAAAACGATATTCATGCTTAATCGCCTAAGTATAGTCAACACCCTAATCATGGACGGTTTAAGAACAGTTTTAATCTTAAATCTCTTTATTCTATACTAGTATCTGTCTACAATTTCGTCCACGAAAACTGCTTGGTTGAATCTAGAGTGAATTGACTGCACCAACTCACTCTTCCGGGATAAAACTATAAATCTAGCTTATAAAGTATCTGTATGTAATACTAGCTGCGCCCCGCGGTTTCACCCGCTATATTTTGGATAATTCACACTATATCATTATACATTATAGCCTATGTGTTATTCTGATATGTCATCTATATTATTGTAAAGTCTCATCAAAATGCAATCAGTAGTTTTTGCGTGAAAGAGTAACAAACATCCGTACATTCTTACAAACTTTCGTGTTTATAATATTAGTAGGATTTGATTTAAAAGCGTTGACCGGATTTTTATAAACATCTTGTTTCTTCTAAAAACTATTTTAAATAATTTTCCAGGTTACAATTTCTATTGTATAGCATGTGAGCAACGTTAATCGTTTTGGATATAAAAAGAAATCAAAACTACCAAATTTTTATCCAGCATTTTCAATCTACAAGATCCTACTAACAATATTTTCTTCCTAAAAACTGCTAAAATAATTTCAGTGACACGAATATGTTATTTTATATCTAGATGATATGAACTAGCTGATGTTTGTGAAAGTAATGATAATATAATTAGTTCCACGTCCAACACTGGTTCCACTACTGTTATCTATATTATCCAAAACCAGTTGGTTTTATTCGTATTTAAACATTGAAAAAAAATTGCAATAGTAAATTGAATTGCAGAAGCGCTAAACGCTTAATTAACGCAAAAACTAATAATGAAATAAGCACTCTTGCAAATCATTTAATGATGATTTTTTAATTAAATTATGCAAACACTTTTTTAGTATTTTGTACAAAATAAATTGATCAAAAAAATTAAACATTTCTACTTGAAGATAAATACATTTTTATTAAATTCTTTTGAAGCTGAACCATATACAACAGATTCGATTTGAAAGTCAAAAAAAAAAACCTGAGAAAAAATCTAATCAAATGTTTTGGTCTAAAAGAATCTATAGACATATTTATTGTACAAATACAAAGCCATAGAGTTATAGAGGGAGATTAATTTTATCCCACAAACTGTTAAAATAGTTGTAATTGTAGGCTAAATGTAAACTTATAATATAATAATGGCTCTCCACCTACATAAATAACAAAATTAATAAATACTATTTGAAACTGATTCAAGATTAAGACATAGTTGAAATTTCGTACTAAGTACAAAGAGTAGCTTTTTTTACATAGAAAAGCAAAGCATTTTTCACTCACATAGTTTCCTATTAAATTTTAAGGTTTTTAGAAAAGTGCGGCGAAGCGCAATGCTAACTACGGAAATGTAAAACAATACCGAATGCCTTGACAAAACGAAATTTCACACAATATTTGTTGTTTGTGTCAAACAATTTTTACTAAAGTTCAAGAGCGTATTAACAAATACACAAATCACAATTTAATTCTAAGTTTAGAGATCCTTGTGACGTGTGAGGTCATTAACATAATAACTTGCAATGACTGATAATATTACCATACAAATTTAGTTCTTACATTACTAATATAAGGACGACTATCATAAACACTGATAACGATATATGTAAACAATACAAGCGCCATCACTTTGTTTAGCTCTAAATGAGCTTTTATCAATGATTAGCGACTTCTCCCCGTTTCTTGGAATTCATAAATAATGTGACTGTGTGTGTGTGTGTGATACACATGCTCCTAATCAACATAAGAAGCTTTATAAGAATAAGAAATAAAACAACATTGCAGATTAGGATACCAACAATCTAACATGTATCAACAAGTGCCATAATTAAAATAAGTTTTCTTTTTATTTTATTAAAAAAAGCATATTAAACCATTTTTTTAATAAGATAAGTTAAAAAAATATAATGATTAGTTATAAAAATAAAATATTATTTATTTTAGTAAAAAGAATAGTTAAGAGATGGCGTTACTAATAAAAGTAAGTCATCTAATATAAAGTTTTAAGTTAATTTAGAACATTAATTGTAAATTAATTAAGCACGTTAATTTTAAAAATTTTATTAACTTTTACATAAAATGTGTTTCTATTAATTATGTGGACTATGATAAGTAGACGATAAATCAAACTAAACTGAAAATAGTTTATTTCAATTGGTGTCACAGATGATGATGAAGATTACCACCATGCGAGTCAGTTCTCAATCAACAAATGACAAAATCATTTTATAGAAAATATATTGCAATTAGAGCAATAGTTTTGTTACAATTTTATAAAATCACCTAGCTATAAATTATTTATAGTGTAAAGATAAATGTAATTACAATACAATATCATTTAATGGCGGCGATAGAGAACAACTTGTAAACATGCAAATTAATCAATAAACATTTAATTATATCAACTTGATTTATTACCTTTTTAAATCGCAATAGAATATGTGCTAGCTGGTAATTATCAACTATTGTTTATATGATCTATAGATCTAATAATAATGCTTTGTGATTGTCTGTGCATATTACAATCAGAATGCATTCAGTTTTAGTGTATTGATTAAGATTATTTTATTGGATATCAGATTGATTTATGGAATAAGTAAAAGTAACAATTAGGTACTGAATTTGGGGATGGATTTAATTGACTCATATTTAAAATACTTTACGTTTTAGAAGTACTCTTGACAGACTATTTTTGAAGCTACCACAGGACGGCAAACAGCTATATTATGTAGGTACCTATCTGTTTTTTTTACTAAAAGGGTGGTTAAAGGTATAGTCAGGATTTAAAGTAGATATGATGCCAATGTGATGAAAGCAAAATGAGCTAACATAAATAAGCATAAAATTTAGATACGAGATTTTTAGAGATTAGAGATACTTTTATGTCTTTAATTCTAGACATAAAAGTCTTGTTTTATATAACTTTTTTATTCCTTTCTATGTAGTCAATGTTAAGAAAATGTTTATTTTTTAATTTAGATAAATCAGCATTGAACAAAGTGTTTTCAAAAACACCTTACCTAGTTAACAATCAAATATTATAAATCAAATCGAAAAAAATATTGATATTTCTATTATAGTGGATAAAAAATGAATAGACAGTCGACACAAAGCGGGGTGGTCATGCGTCATCCACAAAACATTTAACATCCTAATTTCGTGAGTAACACCTCAGCGCTGGTGCCGACAAAAGGGTCGGATAAAATCTGGCGATCGGGTCGTGGAGTGAGCGGCGCGGGCGCAGCGGACGCGCAGCAGGCGGCCGATCCGACCAACTAATAACTTACATTTGGATTACGCTCGTTAGCCTCTTCGCACCTTGCCCATGCCGGTGCCCATACCGGTGTCGGCCGTGGCCAAGGCGTTTATTTAAAATTTATTCAAACGAGACTACGACGATGAAGCGATATTTCGGAACTAACGCCTTAATTCTCTCGTAAGCTCGAGTTCCTATAAAAATTAATACACAAATAAAACGTATGTATGCAATGAGATCAAGTTGCCATAAAAGTTAATTCCCTGGTAGATGCGCTAACACCATTTTTTCAAAATATGCATTTCACATATATTTTTAAGTTCAAAAAATTCGTAGAGCCACCTATCAGATTTCGTCCGCAGTTCGTGAGTAAGTATTAAAAGTTAGTTTAACTTAGCTTACGGTGAAAGCGTGTCAGTGGTCGACACCTGTATAAAAAGCTTTGTATCATAATTTTTGCAACTTTTTATGCACTTAGGCTTCCTAAATTCACGAGTTAGGACCGCGCTCTGTAGTGTACCAATGACAAATGAGAAATTTTATATAAAAAAATCTAAGAAAAAAATACAATGACTCATGGAAGCTAGAGCTTACGACTCTTAATAATATTAAAACGATAATATATGAGTAGGGCACTGGGCAGTAACTAAGTAGAGCGTACAGTGATAATTTATATCGATATTATTTTTAATCTGCCCACAACGCTTAAAATCAACACACGGTTTAGTTATAATGACGTCAAAGCGTGAATAATGCGGCCTTGTCACTTGATTAAGAGTTTGAATGCACCCGAGCGTACAATCTGAACGCTTTACTGTGTACGAATCATTTATACATAATATATAATAATAAACATTTATAAAAATCTTTCTGTCTGCGCTATCTTTCTATTTTTATACATGACGCTAAAACAGCCTAAACAGAATGAAATATTGCATATATCACGACCCTTCAATGGCCCACTCCTGAGCCGGGTCTCCTCCTCAGAATAAGGAGGGTATTAGGCCGTAGTCCACCACGCTGGACAAATGCGGGTTGGCAGACTTCACACACCTTTGAGAACTTTTTGGGAACTCTCAGGAGTGCAGGTTTCCTCACGATGTTTTCCTTCACCGTTAAAGCAAGTTATATTTAATTGCTTAAATTACACATAACTCAGAGTCAAAGGTGTGTGCCCAGGATCGAACCCGGACATTCCGAGTAAGACTTGAAGTCTCAACCACTGGGCTATCACTGCTTATTGAAATATTGCATACAGCAACTTAATAACTTCAATTAGAAAAAAAGATAATTTATATCCTGTGGGATAAAATGATTACTCGATAGGTCAACTACGCACGTCTGTAGGGAAGTTCGACTGTACAATGTCCATAGAAGATATTTAATAAAACTTAATGTGAGGAAGAAGAGAGAAAAATTTATCTTATAATATACAGAAGTATATGCTTGTATAAGTATCAGGCAAGAACTATTGCACAAAATTGGATACGGTTTTGCACAGTTGCAATACAGCAGGTCTAAAATATAAGCTTTGTTTAAATTAAGTCGTATGTCAGAAAAAGTTATGACAATTAATTTTTGATAAGGTCACTCTTCTAAAATTATAATCCATACAATATGTTTATTGTGCTTTTTATGAGCTAATGCAATTTGTATGCAATTGTTAGTTCTTGACATTTCTTGATTGAGAATCTTTTGCATTATAAAATACATATATAAAATTAGTTGTTTCTTTTTTTGTAGTAAAACTTGAAAGAATTTGATTGGTTGATAATTTGTATAGGTTATATTAAGAATACCCAACCATACTGCCCTAACAAATTACAACCTGTGTCCCAATTTATCCACTGCACAGTATCTAAAGTGTAAATTAAGTGTGAATGAGAATCACATGAGTTTACTTAGTTAACTAACTGATAAGGTTTTAGAAACTGAAACTTTGTATCGCTGAATAGGTATGATTATGTATCTATAGGGTAGAAATATTTATCTTTAATTTATCAGTTACTTTCACAGTATTACGTCTTATGGCATTTTGCTGTGGGGTAGGGCCGCGGTCATTATATCCATTTGTATACTTCAAAAAGATATTGTACTTGTACATATTGTACTTCAAAAAGAGCTGTTCGGGCCATTTATAATCTTAGAGCACGAGATTCACTTAAAGATGTCTATAAAAAAATAGATGTCCTTACAGTCCCAACACAATACATATTTTGTAATATTTTGTTCATTTACCAGAATATCGATTCGTATTCAAAACACAGTGACAAACATAATGTTAATCCTAGAAACAGAAATAAACTTGTAACGCCTTACTTTCGTCTCCACAAAGTGAGTAATAGTTTCATGGGGCTTGGTGTTCGCATCTATAATAAGATTCCACAGCCTATATTAGACTTGCCACTTCAACAAGTCAATTTCAAAAAGTCATTAATAAATAAAGCATACTATAATGTACAGGATTACTTAAATGATGAGAATGCTTGGAATCTAAGTGACGTTGACTCTCAAGTTTAAATCATTTGTATAACAATTTATGTAAACATGGCTTTTTGAAAAGAGCGACTGTTGAGTTTCTGGCCGGCTCTTCTCAACAGAAAACTGCTTTCCGAGCTGGTGGTAGCTTCAGACAAACTGACTGACCGACCAATTTTTGACGTATCAAAAGTACTTTTATACAAAAGTCTAATTAAAATAAAATATTTTGAATTAAAATCTCTTTGGATTTCGTGGCCAATAATTTTAATATTTAAATTATATTTTTCAATTTTAACCACAATACAATTTTGTTACTAATATATCTATGAAGGTATTTTTATTTTACTTATATTCCTTCCAATATATTATTATGTATATACTATTACTTAACAATACAATTTATAAATTAGTATTCGTGGGTAGTTCATTTTATCTTATATCTAGTATACAATATATTACTTTCGTTCCGATAGGATTGAGGCAGTTTATCGAGTGATGTCATGCTGTACATATCAAATTATTGAGATTAATAGTGTAGTGTTGTTTGGTGGCGTGGTGCTAGGCCTCTGTCATCGAGGCTACTCACATGCTAGTAATGTACTTTATTATTTTAATTTTCGGTAACCAGGTCGAGTGGTGGAGGTGAGAGTTTATGCATGGAAGAAGACGTCTGTAAACCTGCTTTTGGATCTCAAGTCCCAGGCACTGGTTAGCTACCATCTAGATTGCATATTAATATTGTTGTTCGATTTTTACTGCGCAGTATAGCTCCCATATAAATAAATATTTCGTCGTCGTATAGAAAAGTTTATATATAAAATTATACTTCTAAAATAGAAAATGTATTTATAGCGCTATGATGAAAGCAATGACGCTTGATAATATGCGTGTTACAACACCATAAGGTGTGAATTGTATCATAATAACAAACATGAACACTTACGTCGATTGCGTCAGGATTTGACTAGATTAAACTTACACTTTATATTATTGTCATATCGAGACAGCATACTATGACAAGTAAGAAATTTTGAATTTTAAAAGTAGCGCGCTGAAATAAAGTATTATTATATTTCTTCGGACAAGGACTCAAATTTTTTGGAAGTTTTCAAACGACGTGTTTTCAAATATAATTAATTTATAAAAAAAGGTTATATTGTTAATAAAATCCTATTAATTATATAAACGCGAAAGTTTGTAATAATGTACTTTGTTACTCTTTCACGCAAAAACTACCTAGTGTATTTTGATAAAACTTTACTATAATATAGCTTACACATCAGAATAACACATAGGCTACAATTTATACTGATATAGTGTGAATTATCCAAAATATAGCGGTTGAAACTACGGTGCGCATATGATAGCTAAAGAGTAATAGTTTACTTGTGGATTTACTTGAATTTATCTAACTACGTTAGATTCCGGTTATGTTATTTTTAGACACAACATTAAAAACATAATATAAATATTATTATTGTTTATTCTTTTCCGAGATTTGAGTGTTCAAACGAAGCAACTAGTAATTCAGCATCATTTTTATTTCTATTTTAGATTTGTGCTATAAAAACAAAAATAATAAAGGCTTTCTCATAAATTAATAATAAAGTATTAGCTTTGCTTACAACTATACTACTTAAACAAACCCTAGTTACCTAATCTATCTATAATGTAACATTCAAGATACTTTTTTAATAAATTTATATTGCTTCAAATTGATTTAGATTATTAGATTTAAGTTTTACCTACCTAATAACAACTACATGAGTCAGCAAGGTAAAAATGGGCAAAAGTTCGCGTGACTCAAAACCGACTCCATGCAATGCCTCATGGCTCATCCTATTCGATTTGCGGTGCGAATGTAAAAGTAATTGATTGATATACCTTTGATCACTACTGAAATCATTTTTAAATTATAACTATTATGTGACATTTATTTTTCAATTTATTGTTGTTATAATTTTACCGTAGGAACTCGGTTCATCCGGGATAGAAAGTTGTACATGTTATTCTAGGCTATAAAGTATCTGTGTGCAAAATTTCAACAAAATCTATTTAGCCGTTTCTGCGTGATTGAGTAAGAAACATCTAATCATTCAAATATCTAAATATACAAACTTTCACATCCTACTATCCTACTTATATTATAAACGCGCAAGTTTGTAAGAATGTATGGATGTATGTTTGTTACTCTTTCATGCAAAAACTACTAAATGGATTTTGATAAAACTTTACAGTAACATAGCGTACACATCAGAATAACACATAGGCTATAATTTATAATAATATAGTGTGAATTATTCAAAATATAGCGGCTGAAACCGCTGGGCGTAGCTAGTTTATAATATTATTAAGATAGTAAGATATAACTAACTTGTGACCCGCTCCGGCTTTACACGGTTTCACTACTACAATATTCAGGTAGTTTGCACATTATTTTATACTATGTAAGAAAGAAAAATCTTATAAATTAATGAATACAACCAGACAAAATCATTGTAAGAAAAATTATAATATAACAGTATTTCTAAAAACTAGCGGTAATATTATTTATCTTTATTATGTACACTGAAGACTAGAATTGACTTGAATTAAATTAATAGTAGGTAAGAAAGATGACAAAAGATTATATAAAAAAGTCACATTTTTTTTAAAATAAATTCCTTAAATAATTTCTCCTATTTCTTACATAGGTCTAAAAAAATATTTAATTAACCATCTGTAAAAATTACGGTAAATAAAAATTTAAATATTTTATATTCATTATTCTTATTCATTTTTGTATATTTTATATTCAATGATGACAGCTTAATGACATCAAATATTATTTATGAATGTACTAAAATATTTTTGGTTAAAAAATTATTTAATAAGAAAACTATAAATTCTTCTTCCATTATTTATTGTAATTTTTTTATTTTAATAAAAATTATAAAGCGCATTTTTTACAATTTTTATACTTTCAATTTGAGTCTCTTTTAAATATACAATAACAGATTTTTTTTGTGTTTTTGTTTTTTAGATGGGTTAGTAATTTGTTCTCAAAAATATAAATATATTTTAAAAGTATTGAATTCATTAGTTAAAATGATCAACAAATTAAAAGTATTTATCAAACTTTTTACTTAAAGTTCAAATGATTAATGCGACGGCAAACTCAATTTTATGCAACTGATTAGAAAATTTTTCCTAATGAAAGAAATATTATCTCTAAATTATGAGTACTAAAAAATATAAATAAAACATTCAAATAAAACATTTTTTTTTATTAAACTTTGTACAGTATTTGCAGTACAGCAACTTTGTTCAGTATTTAATTATTATTTTATTAAAATAACACATTTGGGTAAATAACTGTAATAAAAAATAGTATCTGTATACCGGATATTACTAGATATTCCTAGTAACACACACATAACCAATATTTTTTATTATTAAATCTATCTCATTAAATCTATAAATATTGTTCTGTTGCTTGTATTTATTTTTTCCTGTAATATTTTTACTCAAAAGTGGAATTATACAAATTATTAATTAGCAAACGTACTAAATTACCAATATTGGTCAAAATCAATACAGATATGTCTTATGTATCTATTTATAATCATAAATCTATTTATATTTAAAATCTTATTGGAAAATTGATTCCTGTTTTTTTAGCATTCAAATATAAATTAATCGTTTAGTAATTAATAATCAATATTTTCCAAGTTTAACATTTTTCATTGATCATAAACTAAACAGTTTTTTATCTTCACCTTGAAACATAAAAGACCTTCACAGTAATTTTTATAAAGTTAATGAACCAAATCATTAAAAAATACAAAAAAAATGTTACTGATTTCATACATAATTATTGTGTGTTTTACTATCTACGGACTTTAAGTTAAAGCTTCATTTAAAAAACCCTGGTACAAAGTAATGTAAAATAAAAAAATTATTTCCATAACCTATCAATGTTTTGATTGTTTTGATTTATAAAATAAAGTGAAACCTAACGAACAATTCCCAATTTGCCATAAAGGCGACACTATCAACACTACTCTAACTTTTAATTCTAACAAATTAAAAACCAAAAATTTTAAATATTTTAACAATTCTAACGTCCGTGAATATAATAAATATCCAGGATATTTGGGAAAGCCGATTAAAATATTTAATAGTTGGATATAATAAAGTGATAATAGAAACAAACAATAGTAAAAAACAATCATCTTTAAATATTTTGAAATCTACATTTTAAGTATTTTAGTAGAACACCTACCTTTACTACTTCCTCCATCTTCATTAGAGTCTTCACTCGGGGGTCCATGGGGGGCCCGCGTAGGCAACGGATGAGGCAATCGAGGTCTCGCCAGAAACGGCGGCGGCACCCCGAAAAACGGGAGAAAAGGAGGCCACGTCGGCCTCGGGGCCAGGCCAGCCGCCGCCGCGGCGTACAGCTGCAGCGGGGCCGGCAACCCGCCCTCCAAAACCATACTCTCCTCACTTGATATTTTGGACACTATCGATAACAAACATTCTGACACTATTCCTCACTATTGTCCACACATCACGTTTCGTTCGTGTGCTCGCGGTCCCGGCACTGAGATGGCGCGATGGCGCAGGGCGGAGCGAGGCCCCCCTTCCCCCACCTGTGTACAAATTAATTCCCCGCCCACTTCATATTATAGATTTATTCCTAACGGAACTCCGCTAAACAACATTAAACCTTATGCGCTTAAATTACAGATGGGTATTGAATAGCGGCTCGTAAATTAAGGCTTGCCATACGTAGAATTTACTATATCGGAGACGGAGAATACAATCTACATGAAAAGAACTCTATTTTCTTAACCATAAAGTGTGTTTTGGTTGTTTCAGTAAGTTGACTGGATTTATAAGCCCGTCGTACGTTTATACCGAGCTGCGGGGCCGTCATAATCTTTTTTAGCCGCATGGCGCGCCTCTACAACAAGACATATAGATAATCGGCAAGAAGTTATGTTATAGATTGTCACTGTTACCGTTTTCGTTTTGTGAACTCGGATATTTTCTTCAATAGTTACAATGATGGGACAAATTATTCAGTGTCTGAATTATGAAACAGATAACAAATTTAGGCTCAGATATTGAATTAGTGGTTGTTGCGATGTAGCTCTAACTTTAATTTCAATAGTCAAATAATATAATATATTGAAATAATAATAAGTTGTAAATGTGAAATTGATTTTTATCGTGCTCTATTATTTAATAGGTTATGCTTTTTAGAACTATTTAGAATACATTTTTATAAGGAAATATAATTAGATCAATAATAAAAGTTTGATACGAGGCTAATTTGACAAGTAATCAACCAACTCAACTTAAAAATAGAAGATAGAGTCAAGATTATTAGGCGGTACAATAGACGTTGCGTAAAACTAGATTGCGCCGGGCTTAATGACCCACAACAATCAATCATACAAAATTAACACGTTACAAAATATATTCCTGACAGTGATGAATCATAAGCGACCGAAAGGCAATCAATTTCACAAGCGATTCCTTATTCCATTAAACAAAAAAGTAATAACCTAATTGACATAAATAATAATAAAATATGTCAAGACAGCGTAACGACCCGCCCGGACACGACGTGACAGCTCTATCAGAAATCTCACACTGACTGTGCTCTACACACGCCCCCCTTCTTATTGTACACACACCGCTCTGAGCTGTGGTTGGTCGGTACCGCCGGGAGAGGGAAAGAGGGAGGGGCTTTTACTGAGGGTGTTTGGAAAGCTTAGTGTTGCATGAATTTAATTAGTGTGAGGAGCACCTCGGGCGCATTAGGAGTTGCGATGGGCGAAGCAATAAAAGATATAAAGGAATGAGTATAAATTAAAAGTTAAATAGAGAGTGTGGTATGTAGGGTTGCCAAGTCTTGGTATCTCTATATTTCTAGGGACTAGTTAGATGTATCAAGATTAGTGCTAAATGAAAGTCATAATAAAACTCATGAATAAATACAATATTCATATGAAGAAACCATATTAATATAATACTCCCGCAATCAACAAAACAAATTGGGTTTCTCTACTCTAGTGGGTTATCAGGGCTATCTAATAAAAAAATATTGCTCTCGTTAGGACTCTCCTGATTTCCATCTGGTAACCCTAAACGAGAGGAAACGAGAAAGATATATCCTCTCTTTCTGTGCTGGATGAGCCGTAATTGTTTGACGATCTTATTAGTATCAGTTAAATGTAGCGCTCTCTTTTTCTCCGCGAATTTAATTACTCTTTAATTAGAACTCGCTTAATGAGATTGTTTAAGATAAGTGTTTGCAGTCTCGTTTTATTTTAGATTATCTATTAATAGAAATTATTTTATATTCAAAGGATCTTAAGCATTTCTAAGGCTCCATTTATTAGATTTTCAGAACTCTTGTAGAGAGTTCAAAGATATGTAAGTATGTAAAAATTATTCGTCTTTTATTCCACATCATTAAAAATAGTTTATTAAATATATCATACGGGTATTTTATTGCATATTTCAACGCAAATCCACTAATATTATTTGCTTAGAATTGATAAAAAAACGTCTGAACTATAATCGGAAATACTCATGACGAAACAAAAACTGTTATTTATAGTTTGAAAAAAAAGAACACATTAAACATCGACAAAAGGATTGATAATTAAAACTGATAACAGACAAAAATTTGACCGTATCATACTCTCACAATAGCGTTGCGGGTACAGTTTGAAATCGATACTAGGTACCTACACTTAAATGAATTTATATATTAATTTTGATAATGATTCTTACAATAAAGTCCCACAACATGAGTTTTCTATCACTATTTAATATTTTGAACAAAGAAAAGTAACAAATATTTCATTTGCGATAACATATAGATTGAGAGGCTTGCATCTAGAATAAAAATACCTACATAAGACATTACTCCTGAAATAAAAAAAACTTAAAGTTTAAATTATTGGATTATTAAAATTAATTGTATAAAATGTTACTTATATTCAGGCAATAGGTACTTAAATAAGGTGAATTAATCAGAATATGGTTTTCAAATAAGATAAAACTTTTTTCAAATCTATTATTTTAAACGCACAAGTCTCATATAAAAAAATCCGTCCGCCTTAGATATAAAATTTTTATAAAAATCGCCTGTTTTTTTCTTTTAAAAATTTCAATATACCTATTTCGTTCCATAATAGAATATTTTTTTCGTGTATGTTAATAAAATTTTCTTCATGCAAGAATTTATCCACGGCTTATGTAGGTAGTGAAGTTTTAATAAAAAGGTTTGAAAATGTAGAGTTTTAGTACTCAGTAGAAATAACAGTATTATGAAAGAATTTGTTTAATTTTATATCGATTTACTTTATTTTTAAATAATAAATGTAACCATTTCGTGATCTTTTTAAATATTTCTTTGCGCTATCTATATATAACTTCTTAGTTAATAAATAAATTTACACAGAGAATGGTGGGAGTGAGAATAAAGTTAGTTCATATGCTATAATATTCATGTCGTTATATAATTTTTGTAGATATTTTACGTAAAGTTTTCTAAATAAATGAGGCTTTAGTTATGAAATATTTTTTCTATTTATGGACATCACTTCTATAGTAACATATTATTTACTTACCCATTGCAGATTTTTTTCATCTTTCCTGTCTGGCGTATAATTGTAATTTATGACTTTATTCTACAGATTGATTAGAAATAACCAAAAAAGGGACGATGATTAGTCCTATTGCATTACCTGTGCTAATTTTATATTTTATTTTGATACATAAGTATATTGTAAAGACGCTAATGAATAGCAGATACTTCATCAACAAATATATAATTTTAAAAATTCCTACTAATATTATAACTCTGAAAGTTAGGATGTTTGTTGCTCAATCGCTCAAAAATGGCTGAACGGATTTAAATGGAATTTTGTGCACATATGTTTGTAATCTATATTAAATCCTTGGGCTACGTTTTAGACAGAAAGGAGTTATTCACTTAAAATAGCCATACATATTTATATAAAGTATAGGTAACTTATCAGTTAAAAAAAACTGAATAATAACGTACTTTTTATGTTTTATGTATAGAAAAGGCGGTTGGGTAACCTTAAAAAATCTATGAACTTAAGTCACAAACTTTTCAATTCACTCAGGATCCACCAACGTTAAAGTTTTTGCAGACGAAACTAAAGACTACGTATTTATGAAAAATGTAGAGTTTTACAACTCATCTTATCAAAATACACTTCTATTCGATGACAAATTATTTTCTATTCCTAAAACAAAGTTAAATTTAAACAAAGATAATATAGAATTCTATAAGGTTATCTATCTCCATGTACATTAAAGGCGCCATACACGTCCACCGTTACTCCTCATTACGTCGCGCTTCGCAGGCGAGAGCACGAGGAATAGCTTGCATGTTTTATTGATACTGTACTCTGTACTCCTTCACCCGTTCCTTGAGATATACAACTACTGTAATGTTATGTCTTATTACGTTTAAAATTCATGAAAAATCTAGGAAATTTAGTAATATACAGATACTAGCTAATAGTTATTCGCTCCCGATTTTCTTCATAACCCCAGTAGTGAGATGTGATTGCACACGTAAGGCAAAAATATCTCTTAACCGTGAATTATATAAAGAAACTAATATGTACAGATAAATAATCTCAAAAACGTCTTTGCGTTTGTAGTAGGGTTATTAATACATAATGATTAAAACTGCAAAATATCTGGGTTTAGGGAAATTCATGATAAAATAGTAAGTCTAAAAATATCAAATGACCATTTCAAATCCAAAGAAGTTTCCAAGATGTTTGTCTGCCATGCTGGCTCGTCTGTCAGTCTCGCAGGATACACGAAATACGAAAGAAATCATCGAAGATTTATCAGATCAGTTTAGGAACATTTTTCATAGATTATAAATATAGAATTATAGTAAAGAAGAAAAAATAATTATTTATATAATGTCAAACAAACTGTCGATCCCTCTGCAAAGAGGTAGGACACCCAAAATGCTGGCAGCATTACCTCTTTGTATAGTAAATTTATTTTAGTGTTACATATATAAAGTTATGTGAAGTGATTTTGTGGTCTGTTTCTTTAACTTCAAACATCACTAGGGATCCTTAAAGAACAAACCAGCATTTTGTTAATTTGAGTCATTTTTAATACACTTATTTCTGATGACATTAACAGAAATTGAAAGATTCTAGAACAAACTATAGTAGTAGTAGTAGTAATATAAGAGGACAACAAGCACGCTACACGTCCGCCGTTACTCCTCATTACGTGTTGGCTTAGGAGACGAGCATTGTCTTGAAGGAACGAGCTCGGGCGCTTTACTTGTTTTATTGATGCTACTCTAAGATATATGTCTCTTAACATATACTGTACAGTGCAGTACAACTTAGATAGAAAATATATATAGTCTGTTTTAATAAAATTTCAATCTTGGTTCTTCGTTAAAACTGGTTGAGAATTGAACTGCTAATTCTAACATCTGTGAATTAGAACCAGAAATGTGAAAACTCCAACATATCAACCTTTAAAATAGGATAAATTCAGGAAAACCCGGAGGGGTAGCCCTGGTTAAGGACGAGCAGAACAGATAATTCCATACTAATTACATATATCGATAAGAAGTTCCTAAGTATTATTTATTAAACATTCATTTTGAAAACAAACAAATTTAATGAAAAAAGTGACAATATTTTAAATTAAGTCCATCATACATAATGTAGTCTCCAAAATCAATATACAAATTTGTTTTTAAAGAAAAAGGACACTCAGACTTTAGTGCCTGCAAATTTAACGACATTATTGAATTGTGAATGTTGGCCAATACCTACATAACTATTAAATCAAAAATTTAAATTACCCCTGGCTGAAAATCTAATTTAATACAGTCACCAAGTATCGATACCCACACAATGTCGATTTAGAAGAATCGATGTTTACTTGTATATGTCGATAATTTTGTATTGTCGAAAACAAAATTATCGACATATACAATGGGGGTTAAAAATGTCACATTGATTGTAAGAATATTTATAGAAATTGTACCCTTAACGCAACAAGATATCTAAGTACAGATTATGCCAGCATTCCTAAATACGGAAATAACCCAACCATCGGATATGTCCCCTTTTGGGTGACGGACGCCAGATGATTGATGATCGTATGTCGGCGCACTGATTGCTTCTACCTTACGTTATACCTTTTAAATATACTATTTGAATGTTAACATTACATCCATTTAAACATTGTTAAAATCTGTACATATAATAAAAATTTAAACTATAGATCTAATATCTGTACTTAGAAGGAAGAGAAGAATTAAGAAGACTTCCTTATAACAAAATTAGAAGGCAAAAATAATACCTAACTGGTTAATTTCCTGTCGTGATATCTTATTAGTGAAGTATAAAAGTAATTTCTGTGTATCGACATAAAAAAGGCATATGTATATATTGGTTCTTATAGGCATATATATAGGCATATATATAGGTTCATAATATTGGTTCTTAACGAACATATCTTTTCTCGCTCATCTCTGGTAGAAATTTAGCATAAAGCTAGGACGGACTGACTAGTATGTATATAAAATTGTTTCAACTGACTACAATAAAATATTTTTTTTATAGATTTTCAGGTATACCTTTTTGGGCATTATTTTTTTGTTTAGGATTCGATTTTGACGGAATTTTTATAAATTTTTGATTTCTTTATCTGATTTCTAAGTCAGGTTAACCAGAAATCTTTTCATAATCAAATACGAAATTGGCTTTTGATTTTCTTTCTGCTGCAAATTTTCGTATTATATTAATTTTCAATATTAATTAAATAGATACTTACTTATTTAAAATAATGTATAATTGTTATTTTAGTTGAACTCTACAATTTCCGTTTAGATGAGACAAATTTTTACATAATAGTTATCCTGGGTAGTCAACGATGAGTGTTATGATTGTTGTAAAAGGACAGCAAAAACCTGCATCGAGTTAACAAGCTCCAAAAACTGCTTAATTTCCTATCATGATATCTTATTAGTGAAGTATAAAAGTAATTTCTGTGTATATAGAGCTCATTTCGAATTTGATAGCTAGATTTAAAATACTCCTAATTCTTCGAGTTTAATGTAATTAACTAAACGTTTTAAAGCAATATTTTTTTCCTTTAAGTTTTTGTGTCATTCAATTTACGCTAGCGTGTAATAGGCGCATCAGTTCCAGGCTCTAACAATTACAATCGTGACTATTTCTAGATACAATGTTCCTTCAAAAATTCGTATTCAATTACTAATCGTGTTATAAAAACTCATGTACATTGTACAATCAGAAAAACATCTTTAAACTGATTTTCAACGGTATTTTGCGCGTGCAAATACTATTTTTGCTAAGTAAGTTTTAAGAGAATAGACTCGGTTCAGGTGCTATGGTTAATTAATTTGTTATGGCTACACTAATAATTTTGTTTAAATAAATGTATCCGTATAACATGGAACACAATATGATATGAATACAACTTTCATAAAAATTTTTAAACATGCCTATTAATCTGCCAACAAAATTTTAAAAAATCTTCAACTCTTTTCGTTGTCTATTATGGGGGCTAAATCAAAATTCTGAGTTAACGTCACTGCAACGTATTTAAATAAAATAAAATTAATGAGAAACAAAAAAATAATTACCATTAATATTATAAGAAAAATAAACTAATTACAAAACGGGAATTTAAACGATTACAAAATGTGATCTAGAATCATGACAAGTACCCACCAATATATTTAAAATCTTAGTAACAGTTTAAACTGATCGCGATTGACTGAAAATAGAGACAATAATTTTTCAACGGCAAAATTAAATTTGTAGACAGTTCCATTTGCACTTAGTGGATTTAAAAAAAATGTTAGAATAGATCCTAAACAGTTTTTTTCTTTGTTTGACAAAAGGTTTGGCAGCCTAGTTAGCAACATCGTTGGTAACTTTATATATATATACCCACGTGACAATATACCACAAGACAATATACCACAAGACAATATATAATAAACATCTATTCCAATAGACTTGAGCCATTTGAAAAATATTAAACTCTTCAAACAAATATACCGTTTCTTTATTTATCTGCCCTGAGTTTAAGAAAAATACCTAAGATTCTTTTCTTCATTCGTTTTGGAGAAAAAAAACAAAAATTGACTATAAACTTATTTTATAACAAATAATTGAATTAAAAACTTGTGATGACGTCACATATACGGTAGGATAAGACAATGTCTTTGCCTTAGACGCCGAAAATTTCTTAGATTAAATTTCAAAATTTATTTTAATCATTACCGGGAATACATTTTGGAAAAAATAAAAAATAGGTGTTCATTTATTTTTCTTAAATTTTCATATAACATAATAATATAGATATGTTAAAAATATGAAACGTTGTTAATTGTCAAAGTGATCTCGCTCGATAATAATCATTAATGTTATATGTAACTATTTGCTATGTTCCCATTTAAAGTTTGTATTAATATTGCCTTTTACGTGTTTTTCTTTCATTTACTGTGCACCACATAGATACTAGTAAGTAATAGCGCAAAAATTATTGATTGTAACAGTACATCACGTTTCTAATTTCCGTCACAACGTTAACCGGTTCAATGCTAATGTTTGTTTTTTATTAAAGCAAGATGGATGGCGGGCACGCGTCTACAATTGATTTAAAATTAAAATCGCGATGATTGATGCGACGGTGTTCCGTCACGCCCCGATTTCCTGGGAATCGAAGGGTTAAACTAACGTTTTGTAATCGTTTTTAGCTGTTAATCGGTTTTTTCAGAAATATTATGTAAAGGTCACGAAATCGATTTGAGCTTTTTACTGGCATAGAAAAACATGATTTAATGTCAGATACTGCTTTTTCATGTCACTTCCTTTTTAGATTTATTTATGCAATTTGAGGGATCCTAGGAGTGAATAAGGCTTGTGACCCAGGGACAGATTTAAGGACGTCGGCACGGTATTGTTAACCACTTAAAAAAAAATCAAATACTTCATGGGAGATGACCTAGAGAACCACGACATTTTAAACTACTTTAGACAATGTTCACTGTTTCTGGACAGCGGCTATGTACTATCATGAGATAAGGTATTCATGGAGTAAAACAAAAGGAACTATTCGCTTGCTAACTTCTATCATCCTTCTTCTGCTTTATTCTATCTCTTTCTTACGGAAAAATTGCTTAAAACATATCTTGTTTTTTACATATCAAGTATATTAAGGCTTCGAGGATTAATAAAATCAATATATAGATATCCAATTACGTATACTTTATTAATATAATGATAATAAACTTATTATATAAATTAGACTAGAATTAGTATAATATTCTTCAAAATATACCCACATGCGCGTTTAATACAGCTGTTTTACATGACAGAGTATGTTATATTTAAATCACGTACACCCTCTGTATGTCTTAGCTTGTTAAACTTTTTTCATAATCGGCCTTAAGTCTTCCATAAGCTCGAGTTTCTATTCAAAAGGCTTTTAACTTTAATATTTGTTATATTACCGTAATTCATAAAGATTTTAACTTTCGATTTATTAACTCATTTTAGGTGAAATAATACTAATTAATATTAAAACTAGTTTGATAGGAATCATACCTACATTGGTATTAATCAAAATTTGTATAGGAAAGAGTGGCTATATTATTTTTTTTATAACTATAGTTACTATTATTTAGAGATGTTAACTACAACTGACAGGATAAACAGCTATTTTTATAGTGAAACCCTTCATCTATGATGATGATTTTCAAGTTAATCATAGTAAAGAAGGTTTCCTTGTATTCGCATGTGTTAATTTGTATCAAAACTCGAGTTTACGAGACTCTTAACTCGTATGAAAGCGCGCGAAATTATTCAAGTTTTTCACCCTTAATATGCAGATACGGCCATTTAAGTAACACGCTGCTTAAGTATACGCTCAAAAAGCGGTCGGATTCATAATCTTGTTAGCACTGAAATTTGCATTAATTAAGCTCGAGGCTCGCTCGTCTAAACCCGGGGAGGACGGGGTGAAGACTTAGATAATATTCAAATGGTACATATAACGCGCCCCGAGCTCGGGCCACGCCGCCCGCAACCAATATAGGCGGTACAGGTAGATGGACAAATGTTTTTATAACTAAAAGGCGCTATTGAGATGGTAATAAAATCCAAACTATGAGACTAGTTAACTAAACACAGATTGAAGCTATCAGCAGCTCAGAAAGCAAATATCTGTTGAGAAGAGCCAACAAAATAACTTAGCAATTGCTTCTTCCAAAGCAGCTATTGATGGCAGTCAATTTTGCCTAATTTGTAATAATTAAATTACTTTAAGTCTTCGTTTCTTAGATTCCAAGATATTCCATAGTTAGGCAATCTTAGCATAAAAAGTTCGATTTAAACTGAGACTGAAATGATTGTCTAAATATTTTTTAAAGTATCTAGGGCACAAATTTTTAAGGTTCCGTGGGCTATGGAAGTACCATTAGGTGTGTATTCTTACCAGGTTACATCAGTGTTAAGTAAAGATAATTCATACCAATGCTCATTGTATCAATATACTCTGAATATTTTTGTCAAAAATATGAAGTAATAAATAAAATTTAGTATGTCATAGATAGGATTAAATTTAATTGTATAAAATGAGAAAAGAGAGTGAAATTTTGATATCTATGTTTTATTATGGCACATAACTCGTGTTATAAATATTTTGTCACCTTTATTAATTGGAGATTGATCTTATACAAACATCATTAATTCGCAAAAAATATATAAAACATTTTTTTATGGCAGTTAAGAGACGTTACACCTGATGGTCGACAATGGACATCGGTAATACAAGAGAGTGACTCTTTGTCGCAAGTTTTGCCGATGCATTGTCATCTTAAAGATAGAGAGACGAAGAGGAATGAAGAAAATAATGCTACGGTTTTAAGTGGACCCTGAACGAGAATTCAGAGTTAACTACAACCGCAACATTAACTTGGTAAATCTGGCCCACATGCGGCACGACCGAAACGCTACGCTGGTTGTCGTAAACTAGTCGGGGAACAGATCCCCTACCGTTGGGTTAATAGCCTCTTACGAGATGCTCTCCCAGCGCCAGAGGGGAGTTGTATTCTAACCCGTCTCCTCACGGAAATGAAAACAATGTTATTTTAACTGAAATAATAGAGAAAAATATCTTTATAACACTTGTGTCTCCGTCCATACATCTCTGAGAGCAACGAGGGTACGCTCGACAATTTCCTCCTCGGGTAATTCACTAGGATTTAATTTAAATTAGTTTTGGCTTGGCTTAATAGCTTCCCCCACTAGTGGGAGGAAAGAGGGAGAAGAGAAGTATTCTGGACGGTCTCGAATACCTAATTATTTCCGACGTTTGTAGTTTAAGTTCCGCTTTTCACTATTCTTTTTCGTGATTTAGTCATTTGTTCTTATTACTTTTTTAATTAGTTCGCTTCTGGTTTGTCTTTCTTTACTTGAGTTTTCATGTTAGTAATTTACTCATTTTATAGAAGGAAATGAGTTATTAATTGTGTAAGCATGACTTATGTTTACTGTACTCGTTTCGTTATGTTTACTTAGTATAATTCGTTCACTATATACATATAATAGCATGTCAAGCTTTAACTCACCTTGAATACGGTAGCTTTAGCTCCTCTCTTCTCGTTCTCTATCTCTCTTTTTGGAAATTTCCCTATTGAATTTTTAAATTAATATATTTAACCCGTGAACTATAATATTAATTTTGTCTTTCCCCAGGAAAAATATTTGCTACCTATACAAGTTACATAAAATAGAAATTGCCCTCAACACAGTAGGTAAGTAAGTATGCTTACTTGAATTAGTTTGATTAAAAAACTTCAATCAACGTATAAGAGAATCAATTCATTGCATTGCGATGTCTAAAAAAACAATGAAGACAAGATTAGTAGAGCGTCATGCAATCGGATCTATGCTGACTGCACCTCATCACACTTTTTGTTACTTCATTAACACTTTTTAATGCTTTTTACTTAATTACTTATTTCTTTGAATGCAACTTGAGAAATATCAATCGATTTTTTGATTAATAAAAAAGAAAGAAATGCTTCATTGAGACAAAATACAACAAAGAAGTTACATATTAAAAATACGTATACATATATATTAGTGTAAATAGGTACGTGAGTTATTAACAATATAGGACAAAAAAAGTAAAAAACTACGACTAAATGGACTTGAAAAGTGATAAAGGTTTTAAATTCAATTAATAATTATTTTTAATATATTTTTCGGCTTAATCTGTTGTTTATGGATGGATTAAGATGATTTACAAGATTTTTTTTTCTTGAAAATGAAATACTTTAAAGATGGCTTCGTTTTCATTTTATTGACATTAGGCTCCTCAAAATCTGAATATTTATAAACAGTCTTGTACACAACAAGATTCTTTTTACTCTAAAGTTTACTTCAACTTGCTGAAGATATTTCACTAAAGCTAAAGATGGACGAACGAACATTAATTTTTATGTGCTTTTTAATGTCATGTTCATTTTCCAATATCCTCTACTTATAACGTAATTATACTATAAAGACAAAGCGTAAATATTTTATGTATTCACAGAATAAGGTCTCAGCGTCAACTTGTTACGGTAAATAGACGGAATGATGCTCTCGCCGCCGCGACTTGTAATTATTTGTGTTGCTTTAAACTCCGCCACTTATAACGAATATAACTTGATGTTTTAGACATGGTCTATAAAACTAATATAGCTACAGTAATCACTGGCAAGGATTGAGGAGGATTTTAACACACAAGCTTTTAGTTTTAATGATAACGGTTAAATCCGATTGTAAGACAATGAAGTCATCATGAAGTAACAAATCAGATAAGCTCAAGAATGTTCATATACACGGCACACATTTACATATAGTATATAGTACCAGAAAGTGGAAGGAACTACGAATATTACAAGTTACATAAAACAATGTATATAGTAAATAGATACTAGTCCAGTAACTTTATACATCACAGTATACGTCAAATCCGGTAGTACAGATTTTTTGCAGACTTGTTAATGATGTTGGCCTAATGAATGATCCAAGTTTGTGACCTTGAGCGCCGATTTTTTCGACTATAGACATTATTTGCATCTTCCCTAAGCCAAAGAAGCTAACTTTATCTCGCTAGTTATTCGACTGACGTCTAAAATATTGCAAATATTGCGAAAAAAATGATAAACTTTGAAAGGCTTAATCCCGGAAACTCTAGGGTCTACAGAAACAATTATAGTGTTATATTGTAGCAAATTTAGTCTACTTAAAAAACGTTACTATAAAGTTTTTTCAAAATCTAGTCCTTTAGGGTTGTAATCGCCAAAATTTGAAAAAATAGCATAAAACATTTTTTCGCAGTTTTTTTCGATTTTTAACAAAATTGCGTTCGGCGCTCGAGGTAAAGATATGTGATACCCATTACTGTACAGCAATATGTATACACATGCAATTTAGATTGAGGCGAGTAGTGCCTGGGGCTTGAGATCCAGGAGCAGGTTTAAAGAGCTCTTTCATAATATATTAACTCTCACCTCCCCCACTCGACCTCGCTAACGACAATAGATGATAAAGTAAACTTACGTGTACCTCAAGAAGTATAACCTTAATCACGACACTGTAACACTAACTTCCATGTTCACTGCACGAAAACAACAGAGAGACTGAGACTTATCTATCGCACTAAAGGTTATATATTTTCTTCATGCCCGTATACTTGAAATACTCGTAATATAAAAGGATCTACCCGCTACTACTACTTTATAAACAGTGTTGCTAACAAAAGTTACTGGATTATACCTATTAATTCCTGAAATGTATAACAAAACAGTATTAGAATTTATTTATTTCAATTTACTGTGCTTTTAAAGCTTAAACATAATCTAAATCAAAATTAATATACTGATAGCACACCATTGGTATAAAAAAGACCCCCTTGTGTTTAGAAATATAATACCTACAGATAAAATACCTAGATCATGTTGTAATAAAAATATTTAGTGTAGTAAATGTTATGTTAAATCTGACAACATTTTTTCTTATAATTTATATATTTAATCTGTTTAGTTTGTGACATTTTTGTAATCTGCTGGCTCGTCCGCGTCTTGTTAAATAAGGAAAACTTTGTATACGGGGCAAAGATCCGAAATGTGTCCAGCCTTAAGCTGCCAGAGAAGGATGTGTTTGTTAAGAACCAATAGAATCGCTTCATTTACCTAGCCTCACTCAGGGTATGCCAAATAAAGCGATTCAATTGGTCCTTAACAAACACATTTTTCGCTACGCATTCTCGCACATCTCTGGTGGAAATGCAGCGTAAGCTGTAAATATCAGTCCGAAACTGTCCGTGAATGATGCTAGCGTAGATAAAAGGTATCGTATAAATGTACAATTTATAGGATTAAAATATGCTGAGATGACAAACTACATATTTTTAAAACATTACTATATTTAAAACTAGCGACCCGCTTCCGGCTTCGCACGGTTCCTCTCTACTATAATATACATGTATTATACATATAAGCCTTCCTCTAGAATCACTCTATTAAAAAAAATCGCATCAAAATTCGTTGCGTAGTTTTAAAGATCTAAGCATACATACGGACAGACAGCGGGAAGCAATTTTATTTTATACTATGTAATGATTTTTTTGCCATTTATTTAAAATGTACTTTGTGCTATTGTCACACCTCCCTAGTTTAATTCCTTTCAACATACACTTTTTTATACCTACCGTCTCATTGTATCCAAGAATAATAAATTATTCTAGACGTTTCCTTTACTATATTTTTAATTCTATATTGCAAAACCTTAACAAGAACATTTATGTATGTATCATCGTACATTTAAACACACATGTTGATAACAAGTGGGCAGATGCGCTAGTTAACGCTTATGGGTCACGAGGGAGCACATCTCGTGAGGCACATCACCGGTGATGATTTGGTGATTGTATCTTGATGGCTATAAAATGATTCCTTATCTAAATCTTTTAATTATAAACTATGTTACTTGTATGTACGTGGAATCTACTAAATTCCTCAATATCGATTGCTGTTAGGTACTCGAATATTAGTTATAACCATTATTTAATTAGCTAAATAAAAGCTTTTTATCGCGCTTATTTTGAACTCCAAAACTAAATACGAGTAAGATGTCTAATACAAATTATAACAAGAAATTAAAAATATCGAATTAATTGTCCTATAAATTAAATACCTATTGGAATAATTAAAAGTAAATTTTATGCCTCAATTCAACCAGAAATTCCGATACGACCTTGGTTCTTTTATCATCGGAATGAGTCTCGCTGGGTCATTTCCAAAATAAGTCGCTTACGTATTGGACACTCGTGTACTCCGGTACATCTTTTAAAATTAAGGATAAGGGATCATTTTTTGTGTGAATGTGGATTGGACGAAGGTTCGGTGACCCATATTCTATTTATTTTCTTGTCCTAAGCTCCTCTATAAACTTTATGATTTACTCCCTTTTAACATTCCCCGTCCTACTAACGTTAAATGCTGGTTTTTAGTCGACATGTCAAATTTATAAGGCTTAATAGAATAAAATTTTAAACTAACATTTAGCCATTTTATATATAAATATTGTTAATTTTGTTGTACTAATTGTTTTTGTGTTGTTTGGTCTCTCTAATGGAAAGTCAAGCAAGCAATATTCTATAACAACCGCCAATCTCCTTTGTGTTTTACTCAATATACGTGACATTGGCGGAGTACTTTGTGCACACATGTTGTTGCACACCTGACAGCCATAGGTGAAGTAGAAGAAGAAGTACTAATACTGTGACATTTTGTTATGCCTGTTAGTTTTATATTACAAGCTCAGAATTTAAAAATAATAAATCGTTTAAATTTGATATATAAAATTTAAATATATGTCGACGCGTAAGTTACGATTGGATTAACCTAACCTTAGGTGTGAGCAGAGGGCCTGGGCAGTGGAGGCAAGTGTTGTAATTACTTAAAAAAAGTTCCTTAAGCCTACACCTTGGTCACAAGTTCAAGGCACTGCTTAGTTTCCTCTCATAGTTGTAAGAGATTTTAATGATTTATTATTTATCGGTTCAGTAGCAGTGTCTACGTTGCGTTTACCCAATAGTCCATTCAATATCACAACCCTTTTAATGATTTCAACATGCTTCCTCTCCTCTTCCTTCCCTTCTCATCATTTTTTCATCATTATAGGTATATATTACCTATATCTCGGAGAAAAATGTGATTTCTATCGAGTGACTCTAATAATGACATACCTATCTCAAACTAAACGAAACATTCACAATAAACAGATAATATTGACAGATTGATTCGTATTCAATTAAGTTAGAAGTTATTGAACTAGTTTTTAATACAATAGATTAAAATGGATTTACTGTTTTTAATTATCTCACTATATATACTCTGTAGCAACCAAGATTGACAAGTGACAGGTGTTATACCAGTTTTTATTCCACAGATAACTGTAACGGTTAGCAGCAAACAATGCTTATTGTCATCACCACGAGTCGCGACACATGTTTCAATTATTCTTATCTGTTATCTATTTTCGGCTACATTTGTCCCGTTGTTATGACTGCTATAGATGGAGAGTTTGATAGAAAAGGAATTGTATTAATTTTTTTTTTTAAGAATAAGATTTAGAGATAGTAACTAAATGTTAAGTTAGCTAGCTTAAGCTCTAATACAAAAATTTTAGAAAGGTTATAATTTTTATAAATTGTTTATATTTTTTTAAATCTTTTTGTATTTTGGTTACCTTTAGATAAGATGTTTTTGGACAATTGATAGCTTAAAATTAAATAGAGGAGAGTCATTGAGTGACAGTGAAAAAAACCTCGTGGAAAAAACGAATTATTTAATACAAAAATGAATACCTTTATTACTTTAAGTCATTGATAATTTCCTTTTAAGATGCAACACAATTTTACTAATTCACTAATTTTCATGAAAGTGTGTTAGTTTATTCAATAAATATTGTATTTTATAAAATTCCTTACTATAAACTGAGCTGTTTTTTCCACGACATCTTGTAAGTATTATAAAATCACAACATTTGTCGCGATTCCAATACACAATAGTATGCTAAATAATAAAAAACACACTGTGGAGACTGGTGTGGTGTTTGTAAAGAATCGTGAATCATTTAACATTATCTGTTCCTATTCAGCCGCAATCGAAACCGACTTTTGTTGTAATTGTCGCATCTGCCAAAATACTCGTACTCGCTCCCCGCTTTATTGTTGAGGGTCTCTTGACACCATGGCAAGTCAAGGGTTAATATTTCAAGTATTTTATTATTTTATTAGTTACTAAACATTAATATAGTTATATAACTTATTGAAAATTTAAATTGTATCCAAGGATTTTGATCTAACGTAATGCACCTATTTCGCAACACTTTTTTAGAACTTTGTCTAAAATAGTTTAATTTAGTATTATGATACGAATTGAGGATAACGTGAATTATTAATATTATAGTTTGTTTTTTTTTTAATTTCAGGTGGCGAGGAAGTCTAACCCTGGCGGTTCTTTTATTAGAATTGCCAAAATGTTGAAGTTAAAAATGTACTTGTACAATTATATTACCTATAGGTACCTTTTTTCGATCGTCCCTTAATTTATATTCAGTTCGTACTTTGCTTTAGACAAGGTTGAGCGCATGGAGCAGGGAAAAAATAATTTATTGGGTAAAAAGCGCGAAAATGATGAAATATCACCGCCTCCGCACATCGGCGCCTTGTCCGCTCTCATTAGCTTTTATAAGAACCTTGTTTAAATATTACACGAATTATATATAGATTATAGCATAATATTATAATATAATTATATTAACACTGGATCTTAATACAAACATCACGAAAACCGTGTTAGAATTCAGCACACAAACAATATAATTTAGTTAGAAATTCTTATATTTCTATCAATCGTACTATTAAGTTTAATGACAAGGACAAATAATTATTAAAATATTTTTGTATGTTTTAATGATACTTTTTGATTTTTTTTTTATTTTTAAATTTAAAAAAAAAAGTAATATTCTTAAAAATATGATAAACTATTCTTTTCTCCAGCAGTATTTAGAATTTAGTGCGACATTATAGTGAAGCTCTCATGGAGACGATAGCGAAGTGACTTACAGAATTGAATTTCCTTTAACGTTTTGAAACTCTTGTTTAGTTTATATCCCTGATTTTCACAATAGGTACCTTATTTAGGAAAATATATTTATCATGAAGCAAACTCTTTTAACTTTAATTGCTGAGACTTTTAAGGAACGGAATTTTGTAGGTCTATGTATCTTCTTTTTCCAGATTTTCAAATTCTCCAACCAAAATGACAGTTTAGAAACAATCTATTTAATACAATCATAGTCGATTGATGTTATAACTTTAATTTTTCTTGAAAAGCACATAAAAATGTGAATGTGATAGAATAAAAATCCAATACACATCCTCCTAAAGAACGCCATTGCTATAATTTTCCCCGAGCGCTCCCGCTACACAATTTTTATTTATTTTTCATCGCCCGGGGCTCACCCGATATTGTATCGTCCTCTTTATTTTTATTATGATATACGGTTAAGTACACCTATTATTTTGTAAAATGGTGTCATGAATGTACGTGAGTTAGAAAATATCCTTTGTACTTGAAGGAATTGATATTTATAGAATTTTTGAAATATTTATTCGAGTAGATTATACTTTTTATTATAGGTATATAATAAAAAAGTAACTTCTAAACCAATGTCTTTACATGGTAGCTATTTAAATCTTATGTGAAGGGGTCTTTACCCCTTACAAAGGTAACACCTATAGAAGTCAAAACAAATGTTTTAAAAACGTTTGCTTTCCAGTCTATCTGAGCAGTTCAGTTGTATTGCTTTAAGTCTAAGTTAGGCTTTTTAAATCAGGGCAAACGATTGTCATTTTAAAATGTTTTAACTCACCGAAGCTATTACGGGTCTGGTTGCTAAAAATTGGTTACTAGGGCAATGTTTTATTATACAAGTAGAAAACTGAAGTAAAAAGTAATCACCCACTGTGAAAATTCCAATTGTCCAGTTCTTTTTAACTTAACGGAATTTTACAATTATTCGCAACAGATACAGGCACAATGATTATTGCCTTCGTTCTTTACCGAACTACGCTAAAAGGAATAAAGGCATAGGCATCGTATTTTGCATCCCAGGACATGTTCGCTTTGTACGAGATATTCCGTCCACATCCAACACATAAAACAAAATTGAACGCCCAGGTTTCGCTGAGCCTCGCGCCGAATGTTTACTGTTTACTACACTAGTTTGGTTATTGGACGATGGTATCCAAAAAGTTACTTGCTTTACTTATCAGAAAGCAAATCTACCTATCTTTGGATTTGTTTTTTAATTTTTTGATAATTATTTTTGTGGATGTACGTAAGAGTTACTCCGCCTTTTTAAATTATATTAAATTCATTTTTACAAACGCAAACGGCATTGGTAAGTTTTGCCATCTACATTCCCGAAATCTGAATCAACAGAACAACTTTTCTTCAAAAGTTACGGGGTTATTAACTGTTTCTTAAAAATGCTGTAGATCTTGACTCTGAGCTAGAGGTCCAGAAAGTACCTACTCTACATTTTCTTCTCTTTTTCTCCTATTTTTGTAATAATCATAAATATATAATTATGATCAGATTGAGGAGAGTGTTAGATGCTAGTCCACCACGTCACCATACCACTTTGAGTACTTTAAAGAACTCTCAAGAGTGCAGGTTTTTCTTTACAGTTAAAGCAAGTGATATTTAATTGCTTAATACACACATGACTCAGAAAAGTCAGATGTGTGTGTCCAGGATCGAACTAAGAACTCTCGAGGAACACCCATGTGTCTGAACCTGAACCACTAGACTATCACTGCGATTTATTTTTTATGTAATACTTTTATTTTGTAATATTTTTGTTATACTTCAGAAAAAATAATACAATCAGTATTATTACTAGTCATTGCAAATTTCTTTATCTATAGAGATTAAACAGAAAATAATTTTTATTCTTAGTTCATTTTTGAAGAAGCCATCCATTCAAGCAATTTCGTTTTGTCATCGCCCATCAAAATTGTGTCCAATCCATCTCTACGTTTGATCCTATTGCTCACACCTATGCGCTTTTTATTTCTTTGTAAAATAGATGTATTGGACCTTATTATTCTAGTTAGTAAAATTCTTACGGAATGTCTAAATCTAAATTGGCTAATCTGAACATTACAAGCGCAATCTAAACATATAATAAAAATGTTAATGTGAGGGGTTTTTATACCATCAATAGAATATTAATAGTTTTAAAATTTTTGCTTCTCTGTCTGTTTTTATGCTAGTGCGCGCACAGCTTCTAAATCGACTAGTTCCAAATTATATTCCATTAAGTTACATCACAAGTATTTATATAAATAGTGTGCAACTGTTACGCAAAACAATCTTCACAAAAACAGCATCCGTAGTCCGTGCATTCCATCTAATCGCTTCATCTAATTTACGAGCTTCTGTATCTCGGATCAATCAGTAATTAAAAGGGAATAACAACACGCCGGTATAGACGCGAGCTAAAGTGCTAATCCCGGTAAGTCCCCTGGCACAAACAATCCGACGTCGCGTCAGACCGACGGACACGCGTAGGTCACGTGCCGCGCCATTACATACACATTAAGGAGATATATCCTCTATTACTAGCTTTTATCGCGTTATCATCGCAATCGGTTCATCCCGGATTAGATATTACTCTGGGAACTAAACCGATGGCAAATATTTAAATTTATACTTATTTATAATCTACTTGTGACATTATAGTTTGTTATTTAAAAATAGACAGATTTAATCGGTATTCTTTTACTGTGACTGATCGAAGATGATCTTGTGATCGGTGATATATAACTTCTTAATTGCAGTCTAAATTTAGAGGTCTAGAGCGCCAATTATTATAAAGACTAGCTTTAAACTTGAATGCATGCTATTATGCTACTTTGGGATTTAATATTAATTGGGTTGATAACCATACCCCTTCTACGTTTCGATTAATCACTGTTACACTTTAGGCCACGTAAAATTAAAGAAAAAAATCTTTTTAAAATGACTAAGTGATAAAATAAAAACTAAGTCATAACATAATTTTAATAAGAAACATTGCCTCCAAACCCCGGCACCATCAAATTACAGACGAAGGGGAGGACTCACTTAAATATGAATCATTTCATTATAATGCCGTATTCAATCCGAGTAAACCTCACTTCATGTTGTTATTACAACAAGGGGAGCGTACACACATAAAAATGTATTATACAGAACCTAAGCCCCGTGGAGACGATAACTGACACTTAATACCATAGAGCGTGACCGCATTACTCTGTGATCTATGCCTCAACCTGAGTGTGCAATTTTATCTATGAATCGCTTCTCTGTTATATCCGTCAAAATCGGAGGGAAATAAACATGCTCAACGCAAGCGTACTCCCTGTTTATAGTAAAACTGAGCTTTAAGCTAGCTATTCTTATGACGCAAATTGTTTGATCTTCCAATTTTTTTGTATAAACTCCACGATATTACGTATTTTGATGTATATTTGTATGTATGTAAGTTTGAAAGTTGATTGGTTTGCACAACGTTTGTTTGGAGGGTTCTGGTTTTATGGGAAAAACAAATTCGGCACGTGTCAACCGATGGAATTAGTCCTAATACTTGCATTAATAAAGTGTGAAATTGCTACTGGCGGACCATGTTTGTTATAATTTTCTTATTGGGCTTTTTAAGCCCCCTCGAAATTGACTCGAACTGATTCGGTTGCTCATTTTTGATGAGATTAGTTTGAAAAGTCCGCTACGCTATTAGATTACTCGAAATGTCAGATTTATTTGTATTAGTTATTAAATTTTCATACAAAGTCAGACCATTTAAAATTGATTTGCTGCGTTTTACCATATCAAATAATTACAGTGAGAATGCCTCGAACCGTAACTTTAGGCCAACCTACAACAAACGCAACGTCGTATATTTAATTGCGGCGCGGTTTTACGCCATAGCATTTTACATTTTATTGATTGCCCCGTCCAGTCAGCCGGGACGATGAATAAACAAGGGTTTAAAAAATAATAAAATAAAGATGGCCGACCAAGCACCGCCCCCTGCTGGGTAACCGGCTACCGTTTCTAAACGTCATTCTACATTGTCCCATCTAATCCCAAAACCGAATTGTCGATATCAATAAATTCACAACAAATATAATAGGTAGGTAATTCATTGAACATAAAAATTGACATTATTGTCAAATTAACGATACGTAAAAAGAAAATGTATATAATTAGGTAATATTCTAATATTTAATAGGTATGTATTGGGTAGGTACTTAGAGACAAACACTTTCTATCGTAGTAGGTATCAATTCTTCACAGTTGAAGCAATCAGTACTGTGCAGTGAATCGTCAAAGGTTTTAAGAAAAATCTTTCAATTCGAACATTGGTGATGTCGAGTTATTTAATTTCGGGAGCGATTCTAATCGTTCTGTGATCATTTCCGTTCTTTTTCTTTGCTTTTTTACCATTCGATTGTCGATGCCGTGACTGATTCGACACGACATTCCGAATGTTTCTTACAACGTTCGATTATGGAATATCCATTTAATAGATTGTAACTGAAGAAGATTAACAGAATTATGCTGCTTGTTCTTTACCTGACTTAAGGTTCTAATATTTTGAAGTCACAAATTTAATCTATTTTTTTAAATATATGATACTCCACAGTTACCCCTAAAAAGGTAATATAAACATGCACTTTACTTTAGACGAAAGCTTATGATTGCATTTTACAAAATTGCTTGTAAATTGCCGCTATCGAGAACCACTCTAACTAGTGTTGCTAGCACTTTGACATAACAGTGATAGGAGTTCTCCTCAAGTAACTGAGTCGTCAGAATTTCTACCACCTTAATAAGCAAAATTGTTTAATAAATTAAAATAGCTCCAGCACCAACCCTACATAAGCCGTAAGTTGTACAAATTGTTTGTCATCTACATAAATCGTTTAGCTCATTTGTAATGTAATAATCACTGAACTTAACAACACTATGTACATATGATTAATAATAATTTACTTTAGAACAATATATATGTCGGAAGTGTGAGTTAGGTTTAGGTTAGATTAGCCTTAGGTTAGGGTTGCCTTGCGTTAGGTTAGGTCAATGTTAGTCTGGGGGATCAGAAGCACATACGTCCTCGTCGTTTCCCCTGGGCCCCGTCCTGACCACCGTAACGGAGTGGCAGGCGGGTGGCTGAAGTGTGCTAGTGCGGTATCCTCAGTGTGTGTAATTACGCAAAGGTCTTCCTTCCCCAGCTCCCTCCCCTTTGGGTTGTAGGTAGAGCGGGGCACACTAGGAGTTTTCAAGGCGTATCCTGAGATAGCGAATCCCATGTCGGGTTCCAGGAAAGAAGCAGCATTGGCTGCAGTAGGTGACCCCGCAAATATTGCGGGTGGAAACTCGGATAAGTCTGGTGCAAAGGGCGTCAGAATAGGGACAAGACGGCGCCTCCCCGAGGTGCCTCTTAAATCCTCGGACTCAGAATCCGAAACCGACGACAAGGTAGCCTCAAAGTGTGACTCCGTAGAAGCCTTTGAGCGCACGCTTCGGGCTAGGCCCTTCCGCAGGCCAACTCCAGCGGCGGCAAAGGGTCCTAGCGACTCGGATATTGCGTCCGAAGTGGACAAAAGCGATCCGACCTTGAGGAACGCGGACGAGCTGCGAGCGGATGCTGGACGGAGCGCATCCAAGATCATCGAGCTTGCTAAGAAGTCCGGGAACCTCAAGGGGACCTACGTCAAGATCCTTAAGGAGTCCGCCAGTAATCTAAAGGAGATCGTAGATGCGCTGGCGGACAGGACAGAGGCGGAGGAGGTTCGTCGACTTCGGGTCGAGAACGCTCGCCTACGCAGGGAGCTCGAGTACGCCAAGGCCGAGTCCCTAGCGTACAGGACAGAGCAAGAGGAGATGATGGCCAAGAGCTCCCCTCAACAAACGAATGCGGCGGAGGATCTTAAAAATGCAATCACCTCGATTCTGGAAACTCGTCTGACCAGGATCGAGGAGCGGCTGTTAATGACGGTGAACACACAACCGCCACCCGCGGTTGATGGAAGGAGGCAGGCGGTGCTGGCTCCGTCAACTGCGCTCACTCTCGCAGCACCCCAGCACGACACTGCTTCAGCAGCCCCTCTTCAAAAGAGGGGGAAAAAGAAGAGTCCTTCCCAAGTGGCGGCCACAGCACTGGAGGCTCCTCAAACTACGCAGGAACCGACACAGGCTGTTCTGGCGAGTGCGCCTTCTGCAGAGCAAGAAGGCGATAGCTGGGCAACGGTTGCTCGGCGAGGTCGCAGGAGGGCGAAAAACCCCCCGCTCCAGAAGGTGGCGCCGGTCACGGCGCCTAAAGCGAAGAAGGTCTCCGCTAAGCCCAAGAAGAGGCTCGTGGCTCCTCGCACGTCGGCTGTCGTCGTGCGGCTCCTGCCCGAGGTGGCAGATAAGGGAGTCACCTATGCCAAAATCTTGGAGAAAGCGGAGATGAGTATAGACCTCGCGGAGCTGGGTATAGGCGCCGGCATGAGGATCCGCCAGGCCAAGACCCCCGGTCTCGGGTACTGGAGTTGCCGAAGGGGCAGACTCCCGAGCAGGCGGAGACCTTGGCGGCAAGAATGCGCATCGTTCTGGATGGCTTGGCGCAGGTAGCCCGGCCAACCAAGGCCGTGAATCTCTGGGTGGACGGGCTCGACGACTCGGCCACCAAAGAGAAGGTGATTGCCGCGGTCGTGCGAGCAAGCGGCTGTGCTGCAGAGTCGGTGCGCGTCGGCGAATTGTGGACCGGCCGCGCAGGGATGAAGGGGGTGCGAATCTCCTGCCCCGTGGACGCAGCAAAGGTGCTGTCCAAGGCAGGAAGGATCCTGGTCGGTTGGAGTTCCGCCAGGGTCCAAGTACTAGATGACCTACCCATGCGCTGTTACAAGTGCATGGGGCTAGGTCATACGAAAGCCCTCTGCCCTTCGCCGGTTAACCGAGCAGACCTCTGCTACCGGTGCGGCGAAGAGGGGCACAAGGCGGCCCTCTGCACAGCCGCTATGCGCTGCGCAATCTGCGCCGACGCAGGCAAGCCGTCGGGCCACAGAATGGGGGGCAAGAACTGTAAGCCCCCCCGCCAAGGAAGGAAAGCGGCCGCGCCGTCGTAGACGGGATCGCTAGACGTAGGGGAGAAACTCCCGGTACCCTGGGAGCCTCCTCTGAGTGTGCCGGCCTGCGTAGATCGGGCCGACCGCCGAGGCGTCGCGGTTGTTTGCGAAAGCGTTCCCGTGGCGTCTCAGTAAGGCGGAGGAGGGTATCGCTGGTTTTAGTGGGTATGCCTTGAACCGCCGTTCGCCCCAACGGCGGGCGGCATCGAGGTGAGCCCCACATAACCTCCTGCTGGATGGCGGGAGGTATGCATAAGGTAGCATTTCCAGCGTTAAAAAAAAAAAAAAAAAAAAATTAGTCTAATCTTAAGATTAAACAGTGAAACTAAGCAGTGGAGGTGAGTGTTAAGATCATTTAAAGGATACCCTTGAGCCTACACCTTGGTCACAAGTCCAAGGCACTGCTTGGGTTCCTGTTATAATAGTTCTTGTCAGAATAGTACGTGATAGTAATGTTTAGTTATATCCTGACCGTGTTGCGCCCGTATAGCTTTTGAGATAGGCCATCCATCTATATCCTTATTTTAGTTTCCGACATATATATATGTCGGAGATTTTAAATGATGTGAAAGGAAATGGAAGGAGGAAGATGGGGAATATTGGGGAACACTAAAAGGGGGTGATGGTATTGAATGGAATATTGGGTAAACGCAACGTAGATACTCCTATTGAACCGATAAATGATCAAATATGATCTCTAACAATTAAGAGAGAAACCTAAGCAGTGCCTTGGACTTGTGACCAAGGTGTAGGCTTAAAGAGCTCCTTTAAGTAATTACAACACTCGCCTCCACTGCTAGGCTCTCTATTTAAACCCAAGGTTAAACGCACATAAACCTAAACTAACACAAGACGAGGTAATTACATTGTAAGGTACTCACGTGACCTTGATCGGACAGCACTCCTAGCAGTAACACAACACTGCACAACACTATCACTATTTAAACACTACTTCACTTCTTGAGAGACCGCGCACGACTAAGACTTCAGTCAGACTGTCGATGGCATATAAAGGGCCGAGGGTCGAGACTGTCAAAACAACGGAAGTGACTACTACCCTACTCCAACGCCATAGACAGCGATGATGATTTAATCGATAACCTTTTACTATTCTCCGACATATATATGTCGGCGCGTAAGTTAAGCTTAGGTTAACCTAACCTTAGGTTTGAACAGACGGTCCGGACAGTGGAAGCGAGTGTTGTAATTACATAAATGAATTCCTTAAGCATACACCTTGGTCGAAAGTCCAAGGCCCTGCTTGGTTTCCTGTCAGAATAGTTCCTGTCGCAGTTGTAAGAGACTATAATGTTTAGTTATTTATCAGTTCAGTAGAAATATCTACGTTGCGTTTACCCAATAGACCATTCAATATAACACCCCCCTTGTAGTGTTTTTCAAAATATCCCCTCTCTCATAATTTTTTTTCCGAGTTTAGTTTAACTTTGTGGCTCTGTCTGAGATTGGCTATAGTCACTAATTTTAATAGCCAGTTGGTTATCATTTGGTCAATAAGATCCTAAACTTTAAAGATAAATTATTATTTATCTTTTGTAAAAAATATTTTAAATTTTTCTCTGTAAGTTCAATCAATTAAGACGTAGTAAGTTAAATGTTTGATGCAAATTAAGTTTTTATTTTTAGAGTAGACTTCCTCTTTCGTCATAGTCTCGCTTATTTACAAATTAGCCAAATCTAAAACTAAAAAAAAATATCAATTACAACCTACTCCGGTCTAACAATTTCTAAATTACTGAGTCATTCCTGTTGAAACTATTAATTAATGTTGGGATATCCAGCAGCGTTGCATCCTTTACTCAGTATGGGGTCCTAATATCAAGTGTGCCCTAGAATATGGAGTGGCCATAATTTTTCATCATTAAGGATAACAAGAAATAAATATAAATATATTATTGGATTAGTCACGCACTTAACTTTGGTCTAATTGAACAACAAAAACTGATCTAAGTATTTATATACGTATATTCCACCACGTTATGGTCAGCTGACTTTATTTTTTTTCATGATACTAGGTAAACTATAATCCGACAAATTTTCGAACGAGAGGAAATGACTGAAAAAAAATAATTTTCTGCACGTTTGAAAAGTTGCCACTGCTCGCCTCACCCATGGGATCGCAGCTGATGGCCACGAGTAATCATAATATATATTCCTTATGCAGTATACGAATTTTCAATCGAGAGTAAATGATTGACCGAATTTGAATCTGGCTCCCGTACCAGTAATGGATGATGATATGTTATTAGGAGTGGTTGTTTTAATGTTAGGAGTAAGTTAACTGTTTCAGAATCTTTTATAGAGGATTTAGTCATGGGTGTAGATAAAGTCCTGTATGCAACTATTGATTAATTATAAAGGTATTATACAACAGTTGCATAAACTAAGAATATTGATTTAAAATATATGTATGGACTTGTTTTAAAAAATTATTAGGTGTATGATTAAAGATAGGTATCAATTTCTTGACTTGCAATCATTATAATGAAAGGTATTTTTTTACACTTTTAGAGCAAAAGTTTTGGCAACTGGCAGCAACACCTGTATCTATTATTCATATTTATTTAATAATAGGACAAGTAAAACACTGATCTACACACATTTAACTTGTCCGTCCTATCCTTAAAATGACCTGTCAAATGTGGCCTCTACTCAGGATTGTTAAGAAACCTCTTTTCAAAGTCCAACAAATTGATTTGAAATTTATTAGTCCGTATCGAATCAGGATTTTGTATGAACTACGTGTTAAAGACATTCCTCTGTCATTTGATTCCGAGACTCTATTTAATTCTAAAATAAACAGGGACTTCCACTTATGTAAAGGAGAGATTGATTTATTTTTTATACGGTAATAGAAGCCGATGCCATCAAAAGGTTAAAACTATGTTGTTAATTTAGGTTCAAAAACCAAAATATAAATTCGTAAAGATATATGTAATAAGTTTTAAGAGTTTTTGAATGTATTTTTTAAAATATGTATTTATTACTTACAAACATATTTCCACCCAAAAGCACTAAAATACTTTAACTAGTATTTTGTGATTATTTCAATTTGTAAAAATTGAACCCAACTGAAACTCTAATACACTCACCAAGTATCGATACCCAAACGACATCGATTTAGAAGAATAATAACAATTAAATAAATAATTAAAATTCTGTGCGTACGTACTGATACTGTTATGTAAATTTACTCAATTCTAGTTGATACTAGACATTGAAAAAAAGTATCGAGAAATACCGTTTCATCTCTACTCAGTATAACAATGTCAGTGTGTTACCATGGTTACAAGATTGTTATATTGGCAATGTATTAAAATTATCACGCAGCTCTCAACTGTGGCTCTCAATTTAGAAATTAGCTGATAGTTTTCAAACTACTGACCAGATATACACAATTTACGGCTAAGGACCATCTAGATTAAAATAAAACAAAATCAAATCAATAAAACTTCATCAGAATCGGTTCATTATCTTGATCACTACCATGACAAAGGTAGATTACACATGTTAAACTTATAACATCGATCCGTATAGCATCGGGAATTAAAAAGAGCGATTGCAATTTCTGTAGCAACAATATCGTGAATATTATTTAATATTTCGCTTCGATTCCAATGGTTGACCTAGATCATGTTATTATTAATCTAGTATTACATGTAGATAGTGTCTAGATCAACATGAATGAATCGGCACTATCAAAGAGCCGTCAGAGCAGAGTCAATAGAACGGAAACAGGCAGGTCGCGACATTAGGATAAAATAGGACGTTACTATTCAAATGTTTAGTCTTAGGATACAATATATACTGCAGTTACTGCTATTTAAAATAATATTAGGCAATCCATCAAATAGATATAAAGTAGAAAAATAGTAAATTAAACCACCTAATTGAAAAGTCGAAGATTTTAACAGCATTATATTTATTATTATTATTTAATAGATTTGAGATGAGATACAATATGTAAACATTGTATATGACTTGTTTTGCTGTCTTATTTATCGATGAAGACGTCATTTAATACATAAAAAAATAATTTTCCTTTATCCTAATAGACCAATGTCGATAAGACAAAAAAAAATGATAGTAGGATGAAACCCATAGGGAAACGAAGAGAATATAACAAAAATAAGAAGAAAAATAATTACGGGCGATCTGAGATCGGGAAGTGGAAAAGGGACCCCTTTAAGGGTAAAAACGGTTTATCTCGATTTCCGGCAAAACTACTAGTAGTTTGAAATGGAATGAAAAAAAAATTATTCGCAAAGTTGTAGGTAATAATAAGATCTACAACTTTTGTATTTACACTTTTTTCACATAACCTCAAAATTTATGTGAAAAATTCAATTTTATCTTCTACAAAAACAATTTTTTTTTTTCACGAAATTTGGTGAACACATACCTTTTTATGTCCCAAATACATTGTAATTTTTTTGATTCAAAATATATATTTTTGAAGCATCCTAATTTTCAGTACAAAAATCACACGTAAACGCAAAATATCTGTATTTTTTTTTTAAAAAGTCGGAGGGGTTTTTGTTCGTTGAAATCTCTATTTTCTGATGGTGTAAGATGAAGAGAGAATATTGGCAAAAATACCTCTATATAAAAGCACCCAAACCTACTTTCGTACAATTAGCATAACTCAATAATATTATAATTACCTACATCCAATATTAAAGGTGTCAAGAACAGTGAAGACTGACCATCTGTAGTGTGACGGACAACATGTAATTTTGAAAGTATCATAAAACACCGCCGGTAGTCATCATTCATCAATCCTTAATTAACATTCACCAAAACATATTCGCACTGCCTCTCAATTAAAAGGAAGATACATAAAGATAATATGCAAATTATATCAAGACATCTCTTAAATATTGTCTTTTTGAAAAATATAACTGACCATAACGAATTTGCTCATTTCAATGAAATGACATCTCTTTTATATGCCTATATATTTAGGGTTCCGTGCAAGAGTCACAGAATTTTTCATCTGATCTAAGTCCTCTTTGGAGTCATATTAGAGAAACTATAGAGAGAAATCAAATTTGTAGGGAATATAGTAAAAAAAATATGATCACTTCTTCGTCTGCCAGTCAAGACCTTTTTTCAGGATCGCGCAGAAATATTTAAAGTTCAAATTAATTTAAATTTTTTTAGAATCTCTCGAGTTAAAGCTGCAAAAATATAAAACTTGCAAGTGAACGCAATCGAACAGTATAACCATACTCTAAATCCAGATCGAAAAATATAATTTAACTGAAAGCAATGTAATATACACTCTTACTGTTACATTAGAAATATTATACGATTGTAAACTTATTCGCTGCTGCTTGTCTGTCCTTTAATTAAGTCTGTACGGAACCCTTTAATGTCATGCCAATATTTTTATTTATTTTTTTGAGTGCAAGACTCTAACTTAAGGTTGGTAGGTTTTCTTCTTCTGTATAATTTAACGCGCAAATAAATAAGTGTGAAGTTTTATTTATCAGTTAAATACAAGGTTTGGCGAGAATTAATCGACTCGTATATTTTTATCCGTAGTTTTCATTAACGTGGTGTTAAAGCGCGCGGTAAAACAAAATTGATTCATTAATCATGTTTTAACTGACGTCCATTTGTAAAATACCAATTACAAGCAGTCAGTTTAATATGTACAAACATATGCATACGACCTATATACTATGGATAACGCAAAACATAAAAAGAGATCTGCTTTCTGTTTAATTACGTAACATAAGGAAGGATAAAGTTAAATTTTAACTTTATCCTTCCTTATGTTACGTATTCATAAGAAAAATGTTGAGCTATGAAGATATACATATAAGAATTTTTCAGGTTCTCTTCCACTCCAGATTAGTATAACTAGTTTAAAAATATTTATAAAACCGTACACAGAATTTTTTTCGTCGGACACTTTCCATCGACGTCCATATAGTATTTATAGCTTGATCTTGCGTTTGATTATTATATTTTCCATCGAGAACACATCAAGTAGTTTAAAAACTAGCATAAATGTGTAATAGTTGTTGTAACAATGTTTATAAATTAGGTCGGTCAATGAAGTGTAGTGCAGTCTCAATGGACGCATCACGCAGCTGATAATGGTGTTATTCAATGAGCGATATACTCGTAATTAATATACGCTATCGATACGCACAAATCATTATAATCTGTTTGTCGTCCAATTAAAATGTGTGGACTGGATGGATTTATACCACTAAACCTAAATATTTTACTTTAAAAATAATACTATTTTTACGTCAAGTCCAAAAAACCTTGAATGCATTATATAGGAACCAAGAGCAATAAGCATAACTGTATAAAATCACTTGGAGATCTTACGATATCAATTGTAACTTAATATAAATATAGGAACTATTAATAATCAAAAGATGACAAGAGTGTTGCCAATAGAAAAGTCCCGTCCTATCTAATTTCTGAATTATTCTAATGTATCTCAAAAGTTTGCCTAGTAAGACTTTTCTTTTATCTTCTTTCTAAGATTTTGATACCTTACACTAAAAGTATTTTATTAATAGGTAAAATTGCTTGCAACAATGTAAGAACTCTTGATTGGCTAATTTGACAATATAATAAATAAACTGCTAAGTGATTTCATACAGTAAACATTGTTTAAAATAAAGCAAAGGGTAGAGTATGGTGATGCTAGGTCTTTCTTATTAAGAATCATGTTTCCATGCTTAGTTTGCTTTAATTCTTAAGTGGGGTTGTAGAACAGTGGATGGTGATTGTTGGGTCACAATCTCCATGCACATTTTAAAATACGTATTTGTCTAATTATAATCTTTATTTTCACGCTATTATGTAATAGTATCATTCATCGCATCAAATCAAAGGAGCTTGTAGCGCCGCCAACATAATTTCGAAGTCTACCAATAGGTTATCTATACGCTTCTGGTGAATATATCAATTTAACACCACATCCGTTTATATTGATACTACTATCGGTTAATTAGGTACTTACATGTTTATACAATATAGTGAATTAAATATTTATCACTCCAATCACTGCACTTTTTACAAAACTTGACCTTTTTCACATTTAAGATTTTTAATGTAAGATAAACAAGTAGTTGAGCAATAAATGATATTATATTTGACAGACCTCTAGTTTATTAGTTATATATAGATTATTCCAGATCCTATCCCAAAACTATTAACGATATTTTTCTACTACATGATATTCCAATACGGAATGTCGCGTCGAAATTATTTTCATAACAGTTGACCATTTTCTCAACGCGTTTAGAAGAAAAAAAATTTATAATCGTATATATATGTCCGGGATTTTAAGGATGAGAAGGAAAGGGGGAGAGGGAAATATTAGAGAACACTAAAAGGGGTGATGATATTTATCGGACTATTGGGTAAACGCAACGTAGATACTGCTACAGAACCGATAAATGATCAAATATGATCTCTAACAATTACGAGAGAAACCTAAGCAGTGCCTTGGACTTGTGACCAAGGTGTAGGCTTATGGACGTCTTTTATTCGATCGAGACACTCGCCTCCACCGCTAGGCTCTCTGTTTAAACCCAAGGTAAACGCACATAAACCTAACATAGCACGAGACGTGGTAATTACATTGTAAAGTACTCACGTGACCTTGATCGGACAGCACTCCTAACACTAACACTATTCAGAGACTATTTCACTTCTTGAGAGACCGCGCACGACTAAGACTTCAGTCAAACTGTCGATGGAATATAAAAGGTCGAGGGTCGAGACTGTCAAAACAACGGAAGTGACTACTACCCTACTCCAACTCCATAGATACCAATGACGTTTCGATTATTCGATAGTCTCTTACTATTCTCCGACATATATAAAAATAAACAACATTAGAAACATATCTCCTTATTAACTCCATTTCATCTTAAATAGATAAAATATGAGAGAGTTAAATATAAAATTATATTTAAGCTTTAAAGATATGACTGTATCCCTTAAGTAGATACAGATAATAAATAACTAACATATTTAGGTATGACCGAGACATATTTATGATGAAATATCTATGATCATTGGTTTGAAAAGCATTAACAACAGTAGGTTTTACCTCACCATAGACAACGTCGTGCCATTATTTTTCACTACACCGAATATCGTACAACTCACAGCAACAGCAACAGTACTATCACGCCTATATAAATCTGTCCATCGCCTCCAGCGCTTTTGATCTGGCACGTCCGCTTAAGTTATGGGCCCCTGGTGGCTATCCGACCTCAGTGATACATGCTCTGTTTACTTGCTTTAACTGTTCCATGAGTGACGCTCATCTAAAAAGAATTATGCATATACGATGAAACAAGCTTATTTTAGTCAAAATTGATAGTTATAGTTTTGGCCGAGTTCATTTAAATAGTATTTTGGTTTCAAAAAAACACATTCTTATCACATTAAAAAATATTTAGTAGGTAATAGTTATTTATGCAACTACTGTGTGTAAAAACAGGAATGTGAGTTTATCACATGAGAGAGATAATAGTATCACATGAGTGTTTTAATACCTAATTATCAATAGTTGCGTACAAGACTTTATCTACATCCATGATTAAATCCTCTATAAAAGATTTTGAAACAGTCAACTTACTGCTAACATTAAAACAGCCACTCCTAGTAACCTAACATCATCCATTATTGAGTATATACAAATAAACTAAGTATTGATGAAACAATCATTTATTGTAGTTGTAATGAACATTTTGTATATTGCAATTAATAAAATTCTCTTGTAAATTTTCTTTAAAGGATGGTAATCGCTCATTTTTTTTGTAAACAAAACAAAAAATATATCAAAGAAAAATGGCGGAGCATTTTGTGTTTTATTGTTGGCAATAAGCTAACTGATTCTGAATATTTTATAGAAGATTTAAATCATAGGAGTAGATAAAAAAAATTGTTCTGTTTAAGTAAGATCTTAGTATAAAATAAAACACCCAAAGAATATAATTTAATGAAATATTTCGCAATATACACTCGATTCTCGGCAATGGAGTAGCGTCTTGAGACCTCACACCATATTTCAGTGAATCGCCGAAATGTGCTCCGAAATGGCCCATAAAGATGACACATTGCTGAAATACACCAATAGTTTTAATATATGACTTACATATATGTACTTTATGGAATGAAAACGGTTTATATTATTTCAGAACTTAATCGCTTTGCGCAATGGTATTTAATTTAAATGATGCGAAACTTTGTAGATAGGCTACAACTTTTATTATGTAGTAAGTGAAAATGCTATAACTACAAATTAAACAGTGTTTATACTTAAGGTAAAAATATATTCTATTTAATAATACTACAATATTTAGATTAGCGACTAGAATCATATCTTAATTAGGTAATAGAAAACTTACGATAAGAATATTACGAACGTTGAAAATCTTAACAAAGCGCTTAAATTAAAGTATAGTATAGTTTTGGAGTTCATCACAGATAAACATCGTGATACCGGATTTTTTCTTGTAAAAGGTAGGTGATAAGAGTTATGTCAATACCCTTTGATTACAGCGCGCAAATTCTTATAAATGGATCAGATCAAATGAATTATTTCATCTATTTATATAAATGTCACAAAACAGTAGTTATCGCATGTGTACCGGCTTCGGCAGTTTCGGTCATTCGGACGAAGAAGAGGTCGCATAATGACGAACAATGTCAAGCTTTATCAATTTATTTCATTGACTTTTCGGCGCCTTTAATGTTCGACATGCATAGATACGACAAAATAATAACACGATTTCGATTTAACGATACGTAGTAAGAGGATTTGTCTGTGTGTTTTGACCTAAAATACACGCCTATAAGTATGCTTTTTAATGAGTAATGAAAACGGAATATTGTTCAATATGGTTCAATTATATGACCAAAGTTATTTACCATTTATAATAGTAGGTTTTTTATTAATGCTAAAATATAAAAGCATTAAATAATAATGAAAAAGATCACTAACTTTTGCTGCAGCAACCTTGTCGCGCCGAGCTGCACCTCCGCCTCATTCTGGTGTCGCAGATGATAGTATCAACAACACATTTTATTTAATTCTTTAGAAATAGGATATTACGCATACGTAAAATACATTTTACATGCATAACATGTAATTTTTTCGACACTAACAAAAAAATCAGTCAAGTCTATTAGTCATTCTTTGGGTATAATTGTAAGCTTAACAACTTATTTATATGACAAGTTCAATCAATCTAAATACATGTTGAAAATTTAAAACCCCTAAATAGTGTATCTGCTAGATAGATAGTCATATACTAGATTTCGCGACAGACATTCAGATTAATTTCTGGAGGGCCCTCCTTATTACCTAGGGGTATAAAAAATAGCCTACCACCTATTCTCAGACGTACAAAATATACAGAAAATATTTCATAAATATCGATCCAGTCGTTTCGAAAGATTTCGATAACATTCACTGTGACATCATATTCTTATATATAAAGACTAGTCGTCCCGCGCGACTTAGTTCACGTGTAGCTCCGCTCTTATTAGTCGTAACCTGATGATATATATTATAGCCTATAGCCTTCCTTGATACACGGGCTCTCTAATACTGAAAGAATTTTTCAAATCGGACTAGTATTTCCTGAGATTAACGCGTTCATGCAAACAAACTCTTCAGCTTTATATTTTAGTATAGATATAGATGTAGTTCCAAAACCTAACCTTTCATTAATATTTCAAATTTCTTCTCAGTATATGTAGAGGTGCCACAGTACAGTTTCTTATCGATATTACTAATGAATCTGCAATAAAAATATTTTATTAAATTAATATCCAAATAGAACAACAAGATAATGGCGTGACGGCAACCAAAACAAGCTAAGTGCAAAGGTTTTGCGATAAAACACTTGTATTAATTTGCTGCTTTTTATGTTTATATATGTGTTGAGATAACAACATTTAAACGCAATTTTTTCAACAGTTGGACAGATAATATCAGTTATTTTAATGAAAGCTTTATGCAAAGTTTTCGAGTAATTAGTGTAATTATGTAGTCCTAAATCGAAATATTTTTTTTCTGAACTTTTTGATAACTTTTGTCTAATAAGGATAGTCTGTCTTTTCTGTGAAAGTAACATTATAATAAGTTCTAAGAACCAAATAACTAAAACTAACTATGTAATGGCTTCTCAGTATTATAATGGCGGCAGTGATATAATGTCCGATGTCTATACAAATTGACCTTAAAAACCCTAACAGAAATTGAAATATAATGTCATACAATATTTTTCACAGGACACTCCGAAGGCAGAGTCTGAAATTAGTTATTTGATATTAATATTACATCATCATCATTAGCGCAACAGCCCTTTGTGGGCCTTGGCTTGGTCAAGCAAATCCCCCCACTTCAGTCTATCGTCGTTCATCGTCCGCCAATTTACGATTCCAACACTTCACGCGTCACTTTGGCCTTCCACGACACCTACGACCATCAGGATTGCTTGTCATAAGACACTTGGGTGTCCTAATGTCGTCCATTCTTTGCACGTGGCCAGTCCACCTCAGTCTGTTTGATATGAGCTGCCACATGCGGTTATTTCTTTTATAAATAAAATGATATTATCCTATTACTTGAAAGATAGGCGTTAGCTTAACCATACAATAACACTCAAAAGACTACAATTATACGCAAATCCTCGACAGAAAGAAAGAAGCTGAGCCGTGCCTGGGGCGTTCATGCTAGGTATATGACTATAAGACCTTTCTACTATGCATCGACATTTTCCTTCACGTCTCGACTTCCTGACTGTAATATTTAACACTCTATATCTCTAAATACACAACACTAAAGTCACACTGGCTTCGAGGACAAAATACCCCCCCTCATCTATCTACTATAATGATAGGTGGGGTCGTGGGCCTGTATTGCCAATCAATATTTAAATCTTTCCTTTAAATAATTTACGTTTACTATATGGGGTTTCCATGCTACAGTTAAACATTAGTCAATTTTAAAGCCCGTTCATTAGATATGAAGGTTATCAATACCTACTAAATTAACAGAATCATTTTTATAGTTGCCGCTTTTGATAAAGTTTATTGAAATATATGAATATTAATATGTTTGACGCAATTATAATTGAGGTTGAACGATTTTATTGATAAGTGGTTATTTTTCTATTCTATTTCAGTGTTAAATTTACTAATATTACCGTTTTTTTTCCTTAGCTAGAAGTGAGCTTGTCTCTTAACGATTCCACTTGGTTCAGCCTCAGTTTACTTGGTAGAAGGTCATATTGTCAGTATAGGTATATCAATCATTAGGCTATAATAATATAATAATATTCATAATGGTCAGTTACAACACCCTCGTTAACCCAATCACTCTAGTTTATATATATGACCTTACCAACAATTTAGTAATGAAAACTACTAAAATAATTTTCAATAACACAAATTGTTTTTTCCTCATATTTTAAACAGATGATAAAATTAAAAGTACTAATTTATTATTATTGCAATAGTTAATAATATTTTTAAAGTTCATATATGTATAATGTGTTTATTCATTATTATGTATCATTTATTTATAGTGTATTTATTATTTAGTATATATTTATTTATTATTTTATATAAGTAGTATTTGTATGTATGTTTATGTAAGTATTTGTAATTGTGCACTGCACCGTTGTTCCATAAACAATTTCTTTGGCCAAAAGTTGTCTGGTAGAGATTGCTAGCAGCAATAAGGACACGCCTTTGCATAGCTCTTAGTTTTATGTAAATATATTTCCAATATAAGGATTTTGTTATTTAAAATGTGTGCAATATAGATTATCTATCTATCTAAATATAATAACAAAATTTAGGTGACCTGATTATTAATTTACGTTAATGTCAAGTAGAAAAATATATAATAAAATTTTAATAATTATTCTAATTTCGTTTCTTGTTGATAACAGTGCAATAACGATAAAATTTTAAATTATATTTTTAAAACTGATAATGGAGAATAAAACCTAACTTTTCTAAACCTTGTAAAATTTGCACAACCATCAGTTAATACTCTTACAAATTGAACAATACTAGTTGCGTGTCCACGCCTCTCTACAATGATTTGTTGCTTTGTACCGCAGCCCCCAGTTCCCATTGTTGGGTATTGTCGCTACTGACAGCGAATATAGCATCACTTGTTTACAACACATACATTGTTGTAAGTAAATTTATGATTAGCTATAATTTGATCTACAAAACAATGTTATTTTATTAATTTTCAATAATATTTTTACTTCAGTTATCTCTTACCAGCAAAGCCGTCTCCATTTCTTCATACCGTCATAAGAAGTTCTCTAATGGTATTATAATAGTAAGAGTAATGGTATAATTACCAAAAAATACATTTTTCTTTACTTAATGGTATAGTCTACAAAAAAATTGGCAATTTTAAGTAAATACACAGTGACATCATAAGTTAGACTTCCCGTAAAATAAACTGAGAAATAAAAAGAATAATAAAGATAGACTACGAAAGTACGTAGATAAGTTATTACTTTCTTTTTTTAAGAAATGTTTATATTCATTGCCTAATGTTATATCAATTCATAGCTTGCATTTTATTTTAAAATAGATTGTAAAATTACATTCTGAACAACATTTAAAATTTTATGTAGAATTGAATTTTTAAGCATCAGTAGCTTAGTGGTTCACGCGTTGGATTCAAATCCCAATCATTGGACTACTGACGTGGCCCACTGGGACCCACACCACCACAAGCTGGAGGGTTTAATAATACAAGTAGTTTGCAACTTTAAAAAAAATATTCTAACTATTTATTACTTGACTAGTCCGCTCTCACGTATAGGTTTAGCTAAAACCATTAAATTCTTAAATAAATTGCGAAGTAAAAACGTGCAGGCGCTAACTTAAAAAAAATATTTTTATATAAAAACTTATTAATAAATAAAAAGGCTTAATATATTAGAGCGGGGTTGTACTATAGATATTCATACATATAACATGTAACACGGTTTATATTATACCAGTAGGATGGAGGATGGAGTCTCCTAATAACTCGTATACAAATTGAACAAGTAGGTAGTTGGTTTATTCACGCCTCTGTACAATGATTTGTTGCATTGTTATACCCTATTGTGATGCAGTGACGGTGTATTCAAACCAATATAATTTAAAAACCTTACTATGTAGTATAATAATAAATACTAATAATATATATATAAATAAACAGCTTAGATATTAAGTTACAGTTTTATGAGTTGTAAACTGTATGTAGGTATAGTTGCATGTGAAATTGAGTTACCGTTTTTAGTTTCAATATTATTTACTTATTTTAAATTAAAATTGTTTAAATGTTCTTCTGAGAAAATCAATATTTTTCGTTTAAGTTGAATACGAGTCAGTTTAATAGGCGACATGTTATACCTAAAGTAACTTTAGTTAACATTAAATTTAATTAGTAATCCCTATAGACCAGAGATTCGTAAATCGTCTCAATTTATATTTGTAATCCAGTTAGGATATAATTTCAGAAACTCTCAATGTTTTCATTAGTCGACAGTCTCTAGATACTTCCTTTCTTAGCTTCGAAATTATGAAATATGAATAATATACGAAAGCAACTGAATAGGCGGATTTATCTACCAGCAAATAAGATGCTGAGAATTTTACAATCTAATTAAGTTTGAAGAAGTTTTGCTACACACCTATTATTTAAATAAGAATCATACTAATATTATAAATGTGAAACTTTGTACATTTGAAGGTTTTGTTACTGAATCACGTAAAAAAGCCTGAACGGATTTCAATGATATTTGGTACACTGATACTTTATAACTTGGATTAACACATAGGCTACTTTTTATCCCGGGAAAATATTTTAGTTTTTATTTAGCAACAAAAAAAAACTAATTTTTATTTAGCAACAAAAATATTAATGTTATTTGATAAATTAGTAAATAAATTATTGTGTTGATAAATTGCATCCGTGCAAACGTGGCGGGTCGACTAGTATAATAATATATACAAAACCTCTCAATTGAGAATCAGGAAAGGAAAGTCTCCTTTACTAGGTTAATAAAACTACACGGAAATAAAATATTTTCATATTTATAAGAACAATAATTTTAAATAAAGGACGGAGCAGAGTACACAGACGCTCAGAAGTGGCAGACAAATAAAAATAAATCACTCGTGATTTATTCCAACGAAGTCGTTCCGGTACGTCGCTGAAGCGCAATGTATGACGTTCTGCATTTTACAGTACGTTATGAACAGTATTGTGATTTTAAGATTCTAAGGAAGAATTATTATGAATATTACACAAGTTAAGAAAGTATACTTTTCTAAGAATCTATTTTAAAAAATAAGGTTTAATTTTTTTTTAGAAAATTAAATTTAGTCTTTTAAAATCTTAAAGCATTTTTATTGTTTCTTATTTCCGACATCTAGTAATAACTACAAATGCAAACCTTATTAAATAACATTATTTATGTGTTAATGAGTTAATGTATACCATAACACAATATTAGTGTTGGTTTATATACTACTAGCGGCCCATCCCGGCTTCGCGCGGGTGGAATATTATTTTTAAAAATATATTGGCCCTCCCGCATTTCGGTGCCCCCTCTCTTGCCGCTTTACTCGCTGCGCTGCGTCGCTACACTGGCCCGTCGCGTCGTCGTGTATTTTTTGTTTATATTGATATTTTTAATTTCGTAATATCTTTTGAATGGAAAGTCCGATTTTAATAATTCAAAAAGTAATTTACAGGTATATAAATAGTCTTGAATACGAAATAATTTATTTGGATAAGGATTAATACAAAGTTATAGAAAACATGGTCTGATTTTGATAGGCATTTTTATCAACTTTTAAAATGTAAAAAAGTAGTTATAGTGACGTAACTATAATAGTTGGACATATGGTCTTGCGGACTTTTTTGTAGATATTGATACGTTCTATAATATTGTAGAACATTTTTTTGTTCTATCATCAATACTTTTTGCAGCGCATGCGATGAAAGATATTTTATAGCTAATTTTTTGGCACCTTGGGTTGGTTTTCGTGAGATTTCCTAAGGATCTCTAATTTTTTCTTGTAATAAATATAGCCTATGTTACTCAGGGATAATGTAGCTTTCTAATGGTGAAAGAATTTTTGAAATCGGTCCAGTAGTTTTTATGTTTATTCGTTACATACAAAAATACAAAAATACAAAAATACAAATCTTTCCTCTTTATAATATTAGTATAGATATAGACTAGCGATTCGTCCACTCTCTCCGCTATGGTTTCGGAAAGGTTTTACACAATAGGTAATTGGTGCTTTCGTAATAATCTATATATAAATATAAAAGAATAACTGCCTGACAATATTAGCGCTTAGTCCAAACTCCTAGGGACATTGAACATTTGCACATGAGTTTCTTTGAAACTGTGATTTTTGCATACATTATGAAATAGCTGTCGTGATAATAACCGTTGTCATGGTAACCAAAAACAAGTACATGGCGTGTGCGTAGCCGCGGTTTATGGGCTCAGTAGCTAAAATAAACTAATTGTACTTAATATTAAATGTGTGTGGCAACTATCTATCTTATATATTAATAAGTTAAAAAAGTATAACCTCAAAACAATACCAGCCAACCTTTAAGAAAGGGCAATTTTAAAGATCAAAATTCAAATCATATCATCCTTTACCCGGAAATTGAAGTTGAGACGCTCGCTTGACCGCAACCCTCGGACTGACGACTGTCAAACGTTCTGCTTCTAATATTTTATTTATTATGAAAGTATTAGGTATATATTAGGTACTGCTTTTTTCCACTTACATCTACGTCTACAAGCATATTTTTATAACCTAGAAGGTTGTATTTAGGTTAGGTTAGTATATTATAGCAGTATTAATATCTATAATATAATCTCTTTTGTATTAGGTGTATATTATTTACAGTTCAGTTTATTTTACTAGAATTTCAATATCAATGCGGAGTTAGGATAAGAACTTACGCGTTATGTATAATTTTTGTACCTAATAGGTATACTAGGATCTATTTTCATATATTGGAGAAACAAATATCTTTTTATAGTAATATATATTATCATTAAGAATGTAGAGTCAATTATTTAAATGATCTCTTTTGCCATTCTTATTTGATGTCAGACTCTCACATTCGAGTAGTGTTGTTGTATGTTTTATATAAAAAAAGTTTAACTATATATGTAGGTTGGATTAATAACTTCGAAGCTTTTAGTATAATTGCCTGTCACCCGTTTTATTTTTCTATTGTCTGAGTTACTTAAAAATTAATCCTTTTGTTGAAACAGTCCACATTACTTACTGACAAAGCTAGAGACAAAATAAATAAAATCTTCACGATTGAAACTGCAAGCAAAGCTAGTACTTACTATTTCTATTATTACTAGTCCTAGGTTAGGCTAGTGGTGACATCAACATCTACTTGAGACGTCCGAGTTCGATCCTGGGCATATACTACTAACTTTTTTGAGTTATGTGTGTTTTAAGCAATTAAATATCACTTGCTTCATCGGTGAAGGAAAACATCGTGAGGAAACTTGCACTCCTGAGAGCTCCATGTTCTTAAAGGTATGTGAAGTCTGCCAACCCGCATTTGGCCAGCATGGTAGACTATAGCCTAATGCCTCCTCATTCTGAAGAGGAGACCTGTCTCAGCAGTGGGCCATTAAAGGATGACGATGATGATGAGGAGGAGGATAAAATATGTTTGCTTTTTTATTCGAACTCATTCACTATAAGTAACCGTGATAAGTACACTTTAGTGTGTTGCCTATATAATCCAAATACAAAATTTGATTAAAATCATTAGAAACCAATAACAATAATCAAACTTTCATTTTTTATTAAAATTCGTAATTAAACATATTTGGTGCAAAATACGAAAATTATTATTTATTATAAATAAATCATTTTTTCTGTTGAGATTTTACAAGAAACAGTTTAGCTTAAGAAAGGTTTAATATAATACCTATCTAAAAGATCTGAACCTATATAACAGTAAAAGACTTTACCCAGATAATAAAGCCATAACTCTGTGTGGCCAGATTACAAAATGGTACCTTAAAAATCAATTCATGACCCGCGAGGTCACTTAGACCGCGATCGAGCGATAACGTTTAACAGACTATGGTTAGGCTAGAACTATAACCGCCGATCACGACTTCATATCGATGTCTGTGCTATTAACTCGGAACTAACTTTCCACTGTTTGAAGATATTCAAAGATTATACACAACAAATTTTAACACTAAATTCAAAAAACTACATAATATCTATTATAACAAAATACAGCCTAAATTCTACACAACGTATGTTTTCTTTTGAAACCCGCAATATAATAGTGGGCCGCCATATTGTGGTTTTAGAGTAAAATTCACTTCATATTCTACTTAGTAATCGGTTGATCATAACAACTATATAATTCAATAGCAGATTTAACTTGAACTTACATACAAACACCGCATGTTAAATAAAACCTTGTAAATAAATCAAATCCTTGAAATCAATTTTAACTATGCCATTGTATAGAAATGAAACTTTGTAGTTTATAGACTACACATCTAGCGCGATTTTGATCTACATCAATAATTATTTATCTTGTTTTATACTAGAATCATTATAATATGGTGTCACAAACTTTCAACATCACAATTGACTGAAAAGCCACTATAAAAATTATTATGTTTATCAGCGACTGCAACAAAATAAACTGAATAACTTTAAGAAAAATAATTGAAGTTATTCAGCTTTGTTTTAATCAAACAATATTTTTTTATAAACAAAACCGCCAGAAGGTTTTTTGTTTTATAATTAACTTTAAATTTAAAATTACCACTCAGGCATGGGTATATTGAAATATGAGAAAACTTTACACGAGCGAAAACGCAAGCAGATAGCTATCAATCTCGCATTTCCTAGTAGGTACTTAGTATCTTAGTATCGCTCCGAAAGCTTAACCTTTGAAGATAGGTAACATGAAAATGGAACTACTTACTACTATTAATAAAAAAAATTATAATAAATATTTTTGTAATTATTATAATGTAATTTTTGCTTTATAAACTAGAAGAAACTTATTCTTTCAAGACCTGTTCCTATTTTTTAAAATTTAATTTAAAATAATGGTTCCCGGGACGAGACAAACTCCTCCAAAAGAATTTTCAAAATCGGTCCACAATTGATGGACAAAGTTAAGTACATAAAAACTTCCTCTTTTTGAAAGCGGTTAAAAACCAATTAAATTAATCGAATAGGAAAAATAGAACCTTAGAGCGTTGGCAATACATTTAAACTCTGTTATTCCCATCAATTCATTCAAAACTGAAACGATAACGATTGTAATAGTTAAGCCAGCTCCATACTAAGAGATCTTGTAATGAAGACATAGTGTAGCATACCACGCCCCCTCTAAGCGGATAATTGAGTCATTATGCTGCGCGCGCGCATACCCTATCGATCGAGATACTCAAGATATTGATACAGCCTCAGGAACTCGAGATGCTAGCTCTTTGACGTGATTAAAACATTCAAGATTATTTATCTTAGTATTTTATTATGTTACGATACTCCGTACGCGTTCACGATCATTTTCTCTCACACTTTTCGCTTGAACGCAATGATCACGTATGATATTATGTTGCAAACTTGTTTGATCAGAAGCCTGTAATAACTGAATAAAATTCTGAGAACGATTGAAAAGATTACAAGTTACAACGTACAAGTACACGTACTAGATAAATAAAACTAAAAATATTAAAAATCTATATAAGTAAAATTAATCGCGCAATATGATGCAACACAAAACTTGAGGACGATAGAATAAAATGTTATGTAAATTTTTAAGCTGCTAAATGTATTTTGATTGAGTTGATAAAAGAGGTAGGTAAGAATGTGTCAATGATGGGATGAGTGATTTTTTTATTTATTTAAAAAAAATATTTATAGGTATTAGGTATGTCGAATTAAAATTTAAAACACACAACAACAACCTCTTTTCTCTATATTTTAATTATTTCCCGATACTGGTTTTAAAAAAGATATATATCAATACTCCTTGACATTTTGCAAACAAAAAGATATTCGATATTGTATAAGTCTCTTCCAAGTTATTATAGATTTTTAAGATGTTGTATAAAGATAACATAGGAGAAAAATATAAAGCGATGAATCCTTATAGTTATAATGCGCAGAGTCCTAAGCCAGGTATTTTATTTATTTATATAATTTTTCATTCAGCAGTTAGCATTCTTGCCACCATTCCCCGCGGACAAGAACTATACTGCGATGGTTAGGTGAGAATACCTTAGGTTACTGCATTGCATTTAACATATATTAAGGTACCATTGTGCTTCTTTACTCTAGATTAAATTATGTGTTTGTGTCTGAATATAGTCATAACAATATGTTATAAAAATCAAATTCAAAGTCTATTAGTAACTGAGGATTTCCACTATCCAATATTTGGTTCCATTATCTATATATGAGATAAACTAAAATGAATCACACAAAAGTGATGACCCAGTGGTTGAGACTTCAAGTCTTACTCGGGAGGTTCGAGTTCGATCCCCCAAACAGGCACACACCTCTGACTTTTCTGAGTTATGTGTGTTTTAAGCAATTAAATATCACTTGCTTTAACGGTGAAGGAAAACATCGTGAGGAAACCTGCACTCCTGAGAGTTCCCTAAATTTCTCAAAGGTGTGTGAAGTCTGCCAACCCGCTCTGGGCCAGCGTGGTGGACTAGGGCCTAATACCCTCCTCATTCTGAGGAGGAGACCCGGCTCAGCAGTGGGCCATCGATGGGTCGTAATGATGATAAATCCTATAATCTCAAACTTGAAAAGTCTATTATCCAGTTATAACTATGAGTGAAGCTAATAAGTGCAAAATGCTATGAATATTAAGATAATACATTATTAGATTCAAGTGATCCGAATTGGCGTAATGAAGAACCTCCACAAGAAGATATTCAATACCATATTGACTATCCAGAATACAAGCTGGATAGCCTTCGTGAGAAACGACAGATAGATGTAACACCACTAGACCAAGGAACACCCAACCAAGAGATGTATCTTACACCACTTTACGCCATCACAGCGTTCTTCTCTGTAATATTCCTTATTGGACCATTCTTAGTAAGGAAAGGTCCTAATCGCGGGTAAGAATAATGATTACTTGCTCTGGGAATTTAGCTCTTGTGGATCTGGTGTGTCCTTAAGGTATACAAATTTAGTAGACTTTTGAACGTGTGTTTGTTAAACGACGAATAACTCGTACTAAGGCTAACAAGATATAAATTCAAAGATTTCTGATGATTCCCCAGCCGAAAGGGGCCCCCAGAATCGAGTGCCATAAGCACAGGAGAATTATGAGGATATTGATAGATAGACAGACAGACTGAAAACGAAGCGCACCTATAAGAGTTACGTTTTCCCTTTAAGTTTTCTCTTACAAAAATCTTTGTCACTCTTTATATTGGAAGAGCTTCTTTAAATTGAAGGATAGAAGTCCCCAACCGATGAATTTGCCAGGGGCCTCAAACGACATAGTTACGCCACTGCTTCATGTCGTCATGAAGTTAACGTGAATTGGTTTCTTTATTAGTAAGAATTAATTTTACATTAATTTTTATATAATATTATTATTTGTATATTTTATGTTTCAGGATAGTGCAAGCAAGCGTCATGCTTACAGCATTTTGCATGTGGATTTTGTAAGTTAAATATTTAGTTTAATTGAAGAAACTATAATTCTTCGTAAAGATTTGTATTTTAACAAAATGGTGAAGTGCTGGAAATAAATTAATTCTCTTCAGAGATCTGTCTTTGAAGGATTTTTGTCATGAACTCTGAATTAAGTGCAGTAAAATAATATACAAGCTTTAATAATTATTAAAACCTTGGTTAAGTAGTTTAACTAGATACTATTATTACATTTCAGCTGGTTTACAATCTACTTCGGGCAAATGAATCCTCTAATAGGGCCTCGTCTCGAAAACACTACCGTGGCGTGGATCGCATACAAATTAGTAAGTAATGTTTTAGACGCAGACACCCAGTCTCTGTCTTGAATATAAATTTATATATATGCAATTAATAATGTTTGTTGTGAACCTTAATTTTGTTTATGTTTATAAACAGATAATAAATTTGTTCTTCTGATATTTTCAGGGAAATCCCTTGAAGAGAGACGTATTTTAGATATTACTATAATAATAAATGTACATTACTTAATTTCCTTGTTAATTATTAAGTAATTATAACCTTATTTTTAAATAACCTTTTGTTTTACTAAAAAATGTAACTATAATTGCTATCTAGTTTGCCTTACTGTATCTATCTATATATACATTATAATCAGAATGGATCTGTTGTGGTACCCAAATTGTGAAAACGAAAGATACCTAAATATTTAGAATAACTTCTAAAGTTCAGAAACTAAATAGCTACATCAAGGGAAAAGCTATTATAGCATCTAATTAGCGCGAAATTAATACAAATCCTGTATAAAATATTAGCAGCCACTCTGTTACAAGTAAAGGCGGTAACCTCAATGAATTGGGCGATCAGTCGAACAATGCAATCAAAAGGCGTCGCGCCCCAAACGCGGTATCGCTAAACATCAAAATAACATTTGTTCAGAATTCATTTATCAGCGCTGATTCTCTTTCCATTTGGCCTCCCCCAAACGTACAGCTAACCGATTATTCGGTAAGTGATGTAGTAGTGAGCGTCAGCGATAGCGATTTAACTATTATAATTTTTATCATACAAATATAGTTAACAGAATTAATTGGTCTGATGCTTATTTCTTAAAAATAAAAATGAAAAATAGGAATCTTGCATTCATATTTATATTAGCTCAAAGCGTTGTATCTTTCTTTAAACTTGGAATTCTGATTTTTTGTTCAAAGGGCTGTTATCTTTTTTATAATAAAAACGTCTTTTTATTAATTAAATAATTTTTATATTTGAAAGTTATTTTGGCTGGAGAAGTGTAGGTGGGATATTCGCGGCAGTTTGACGAGTAATTTCGTGTAGTTAATGTTGACTATCATAGTTTAGAGGTCTTTAATTAAATTATTTGTTGCAAAATAAAATTCAAAAACCTGCTAGACAAACTGCCGCGAATCTTTCTTAAGTAACGTGACACATTATGTTTTATTTCTTTTTAATTTTTTGTTTTTTATTTATTTTAAATTTTGTTTTCACTTCTGCCGGCACTTATTTTAAACGTAAATAATTCATATCAAACTTCCACTTCTATTCATCAGTCATTCTCTTTGTAGTCATCGGATTGATTAACTTACTTATTTTCCTAAAACATTAAATTTGAAGATACAATTAGATTCTGATAGAAATAAGATTTATTATATATACCTAATTTACTTACAATTTTTTTTTTTAAATTAAAAATTAATTTAACACTAATTATTTTATATTTCAATTTATTTTAGATATATAGAATCAGGTTTTGTAGCCCCGCTCCCGCTTCCGCCATTGTCTTGTAAGCATGACCACAATCGAATCAGACTAATGCGTTCCAAGGGAATACCTTCTTTGTGGGGAGATCGTCATTAATACTCGTTGGCGACGACACTTAGATTAAAATTTAATATTTGTATTAAATCCCGACACTTGCCATGAATACTCAACTAGCTGGAAGTCATTATCATATCTTTAATTGGGAAATATTGACAATCTTAACTTTTTATTGTTTATTTTTATCTGTGCATAATGTTAAAGTAATTTTAGGTTGTCCTCTAACTTCGTCTTTAAAATTTTCTTGTTGCCGATTTCTTCCGTTTTTTCATTTAGTACTAAGTTCTAAGGAAAAAAAAGAGTTGGAGGAATATGTTGATAATTCCTAAAAATATACTTTTGAAGCTATAGGCAATAGTTAAGGAGACAGATTCCATCTTTAGTCATTGCATAGTCTTAAGCTAGTTCTTTTTTACATTCTCCTTAAAAGGTCTTATGCCAATAAATGGATAATTTATTTCCCTCTGACCAATCAAAACTCTTTCAGCAGTAAAGTTGTAGTTAAATTGATGTATGTATATCACCTCAATAATAAAAATATTGATGTATTCTCGTTTTAACAACAAAACGTTTCTAATAAAGCAAAACCACTAAACTTGATCCCGACAAAGTACGTAGCAATTTCTGAAAACTAAAAAGATCACCCTAACAATTGATGCTCGGCCGTGTCGATCTATTTTTTCCCTCGAATTCGCGCCATATTGCCGACTACCCCATCTAAATGATAATTCGAGGGCCCTTCTTACAATAAAAATTATTGCGGCTAGTTTATTTTATTACACTTTTTATTGTATTCAAATATCCGAACAACATCGGATTCTCCTTGATCGTGATTCTAAAATATACACCCAAGAGATGTGCTACAATAGTGGAAACCTATTTGTGGTGTTTTGTCATTGGTTATCTCGTTATTCTACTTCTTGTAAGCGAAGTATATTGTATAGGTATTTTACTCGTTACCAATAAAAATAATCGTTAACACATAATATGATAAAAATGTACCGTATCGAGTGTCTGAGCATAGAAAATATTTTAAAAAACTTAAAAAGATAGGTCTTTATAACTTCAAAACTAACATTTTTTTATATTTTTTTTTTGTACAAGCATTACACAAAAAGTAGAGCTCAAATTGGATACGATTTTCACAGTTTGTTAAAATAAAGACTTTGATTCTGATTTTTCCCGACATAAAAACATGTCAGGAAAAATCTTGTCATATTTATTTAAGAGTTTATAACAACTAAGCTACGGCTCGATGATGGTCAACTAGTGATTTTATAAATAACGATTTTTTTATATCACTAGAAGATATGAGATTAAGTTAGCCAAGAAAATTGTGAACTCGATTTATTCCTTTTCGTTTTTTAAAAAGAATAAGCATTATTGATCAAGACCCCTCCAAGTAAGCTACATGCTTGTGTTAGGAGTGAGCTCAACCGAAGAGCTATTGACGCTTCTTTCTTTTCTGTAGTGTAGTACTTTTATAACAAAGTTTTCGACTTTTGAAACAATTAAATCAATACTAAATTACAACGTAAATTGACCTGCTACAGTTATACTTTACAATAAAAAAGTTAATTAACCTTTATATACCTGACCGAAGTAAGCAAGAAGTCATTTATTTCCAAGTTATTAAAGTCACATCACTAAATACACTTCATTAGCACCTTCATACAATGCAAATAATAATTGCAGCAGATGTTTATTTATTATATCCACCGTAATAGTCATCAGCCGCAAGACAAAGCTAGCCACCCCCCTTATCTGGCTTTCAGATCGCAATCAGTGCCGCCATGTTTGACGCCATTATGAATCAAGTTCCCGCCTTTTTACTTTTTTCCATTCGCTAGGCACCGGCGTCAGATCTCACAGCCGATAAGTTCTTTATTATCCTGGATGATTTTTTAATCTGTTCCTACTGTTGATCATGTTTCACACATTGTGTATTGTGTTGTGTAAATTACACACCACACTGCAAAAAATGAAATTATTTTTTTAATGATTGTCGATGAATTTATTTTTTAGAAATCGTTTTTAATCTGTGCTTGACATCTTTAAAACATTCATACAGTTGTGTCATAAAGTTTGCAATATTACTGATAACTCATACACAATTTTTTTTATGGTATATGAAGTGCAAACTAGCAGATGGTCCACTTGATGGTAAGTGGCCACAATCGCCTGTAGACATCATCAAAACAAGAGGTACTCTCTTGTTTTGTCGAAGATAGAGTGGAGAGGGGGAGTGAAGAAAAAATGCTACGGTTTCAACGGACCCTGAGCAAGAGCCCAAAGTCTGGGAGAGGGACAGGGTAGCATTGTCCTATTTGTGCTAGTAGTATAGTTTAATGTCGTGGTATGGAGTCTTCCTTATCGAAGATCACGTCTTTATTTTCTGTCTTTGATATATTAAGTTTGAATGTCAAGTAAAGTTAGTAAATGTTGAGTTTGGTCTCAAACCACAGGCTCTACTCAGCGTCAGTGGATGTTAATATTTACTTTTGAAGTAAAGTGAACTAGGAACTTGCTAGATTGTTATAACAACATGTAATTGCATCGAAGATTAGCTTTCCACAGATAGTAAGAAGAGAAAATTGGAAAAACAAGGGCAAGGCGAATCCTGAAGTTTCTGAGTAGATTTTCCAATTTTAAACTCGTTACAGACGGAAAGAAGTTTCAAAGGCAATATTCCCATTTACAGTGCAAGATTACGACACGATTCAGTTGATTTAGGATACTTATTACAACAAAAAATTTTCTGGTTTCAGAGATAATTAAAGTAAAAGTGAAAGTGTTTTGATAATATAATAGTAGGTAAATGAGGTATATAAAGGATTTAATTTAACAATAATTGTTAACAACATCAATAATATCGTTTACTAAATATGTACGCTGTTATGAATATGTATAAAAAATCATGTGTATAATCATTAAAACAAAAAGTCAAAATATAATTAATCAACTGATTGTTTACATCCTAAAAAGAACGGACGCGTTCGTGAACTCTAAACGAAATTACTAAATCTGTCTTGAAAATCTAAATACTCTATGGCAGAAAAGGATCATAAATTGAAATGCTGTAAATGCCTGGCAAGTAAGTAGCATGGCATGCTTGGTTGTAAGCTTCGCTTTTTTGACATAATTTTAATATTGATTTTAACGAACGAAACATTGTTAACGAGATTCCATCTACTTTGAACGTCAGTAGCTCAGTGGTTCTGGCGTAGGATTTACGATGGATAAGTCGTGGGTTCAATTCCCAGACATGGGACTACTGGCATGGCCCACTCCTAACACAAGCATTAAGCTTAGCTGGAGGGGTTAAGAAATACTAGTAGTATGTGATCCATACTGCTAGTATTCTTTATAAAAAAAAACTACTATTTGAGCAAAAAAGTGGTATTTTTTGCAAAATGTCGTGAACGTTACGTGAGCAGTAAAAACTTCCAAGTCTTTTTCACTTCGACCTAGGATTTATTCGTTGACTTCGCTGAACTTTAGAGAGAGACGGATGAAAATTGTCAGCAAGAGTTATTTATTGTAAAGTAGCACACAAAACTTTTAAACAAGTGTTAAACGTGTTACAAAAATAACATACTATATCTTTTTATACTAATAATATAATAAAGGTATTATTTGTAATTTAGATTGTTTGTTTTTAGAGAAAAATATCTTTGACTTTGTTTCTCACAATAAAAAAGGATTTTTATAAAATACTAGCTCACTCCGCAAACGTTGTTTTGCCACCGTGGGCCACCGTTATCACTTAGGGGTATAAAAAATAAATGTTGACCGATTCTCAGACCTACCCCATATGTACACGAAATTTCATAAAAATCGGTCGAGCTGTTTCGGAGGAGTATGGTAACTAACATTGTGACACGAGAATTTTATAATTATATAAGATAATAAATTGGACTATAGTTATACAAATAATAATATTACTAAGAATTAATTGTAATATTGATACTTCAAAAATTTTATATTACTGAAAGAAATATTTATAGTAAATATATAAAGTAAAGCCTTTATATATTTACTATAAATATTTCTGACTTCTTTTTTGGGCGCACGCTAATGCTCGAAAGTTGTAAGTTCATAATTAGGGTTCTGTACACAAAGGGTAAAATTACTAAAACTCCGCTGTTCGTCCGTCCGTCTGTCTGTCTGTCACCAAGCTGTATCTCATGAACCGTGATAGCTAGACAGTTGAAATTTTCACAAATGACGTACATCTATTACCTCTATAACAACAAATACTGAAAACAGAATCAAATAAATATTTAAAGGGGGCTCCCATACAACAAACGTTTCGTGCGCGAGTCTAACTCGCACTTAGACGGTTTTTTTTTTAAATAAAAGGTGAAGATACATTAAGGTAAGTAACAACATAAAGAAGTAAATTTCATTGTCAATATACTTAGCCTAAGATAGGTACATGAATTTAACCAATTTATTTTTCAATTTCTTTTCAGTTTTTATGTCAATTTTTCGATATTTTTAAAATTTCCTCTTAGGGCACCTCATGTGCCCCCGCAAAAAGCCCTAGGTGTAATCATTATCATTTTATTTATAAAGATGATAATGATTACACTTACACTACAATCTTCCGAAACAGCTTGACCGATTTTTATACAAATTTTTGTGTATATTTAGTAGGTATAAAAATAGGTTGTAGGTTATTTTTATAGGTGATAAGGTGGTCTTAGAAATTAATTTATATTATCCTACTAATACAAAAGCAAAACAAGGTTTGCCCAAGTAAGTAGCATATAAATTTAATTATTAAAGCAAGAAGATACATTTTAGAACTGAAACAATATTGTAGTTCGTATAAGATTTCACAAACAAATCTGGGTTATTCACCAGAATAATAATTTGAGCATCGTTAGAGGCTAATGGAGTCGTCGGCCATTAGTGGGTATTTCCGGCTTCCGCTCAAATAGCGCCACGTCGTGGCCGTTTCTGGCAACTTAACTAAATGTCTTTTTTCGTGCTCATTTTTTTTTAATTGGTTATTTTATAAATACAGATTATTTCTTTTATGCCCATGAAGTAATTTGACAACTTTTTGATGGAAATACCGCGTAGTCTCCCTCCTGTTTTTTTTTCATTATACGCGACACTGCAAAAATGTTATTAATGCACTTTAAAAGAAGAAAAATTGAATTTGGTCTTAAATGATATTTGAATTTGTAAAATAAAATTTTATTAAAAATTAAGTAATTAAAAAAAATATGCTACGATTGTAAATCAAGACTTTCAATAAATATAGGTACATTTAAAAAATATAAAGTAAATAACTTGTGTTAAGCACACAGTTACATCTTTTAAGATGTAAACTTTTATTTCAGGTCTGTGTGTGCGTTTGTGAGCTTTAAGAATATTTACATTTTTCTATAACTTCAATTTTTACATAAATAGGTACAGTTTCAGAGTAAATCGAACTAGAAATATCTTTGTTTTGGCTTACAGTGTATGTACTTAAAGGTTGTGTACTGTAAGATTATATAAATAGTATACTTTGATTTGTGTACATAGAAAGAAATTATAAAGACTCAGACAAAACCGCATAACATGGTTAGTGCGAAAATTCATATAATAGCTGACACCCTCTGAGTATCTTCATAACAATTCCTGTTCTAATGGAGTCAACACCGTTAAGTGGCGGAAGCGGTAGATCGATGACTGGATGACTTGCTACTTAATATGATAAATCATATTACTCAAACAATTTGTTATGCACTATTCACTGTAACTTGTGAATAGAGTGAAACTGACTCTATTAACACAGGTAGAGTAGGTACTTAGCTACTGAAATTAGATGAATTGCGTAAATAAAAGTTTAACATCATAATTACAGCAATATCAATTCTTTTTTTATAACTTGTGTTTATGAAACTAGACCTTGATTTTTTGTATGTTGCATTTAAACTTTAACTCCTTTAGTTTATTTACTATATACTAGTGGTCGCCTAGTGGTCGAAATTCGACCATAATTAAGTTAAATTACTTTACAATAAACAAAAGAGTATATATATGCGTGTATGTGTCAAATACATGGTAGTGTGTAATGGCTTTCTTTTTATTGATTTAATGTATTTCTATGCATAATTTAAAAAAATTATTAACATTCTGCACTCCTTTTCTATATAAACTTTAAGTGGGGGAAAGGTCATATTCCTCTGTCCACGCAATTTTCGTAAAACGGGGTACAGAATTTTTACTTCACGTATTTTTATATATAGATTTTTACTTCACTATTGAAGTCATTTCCAACGTCTCTTCACGTTCAACGTCTCTTTGATCATTTACAATTAATAAAATAATACTAAAATTTCATGTATGTATGTATTTTTTTGTTATTACCTATAATTTTTATTTATCTGTTGTTAGGCTGTGTGTCGTATCATGTTTTGTAAAGATGGCGTTTGAGAAAGATTTAACAAACAAATTTTTATTCAATACAGTAGTTATACCTACTTAACAAAACGTAACACTAAAGTAAGCATCGACGAATCGAGAATTGGTCTTTTAATACACTTTTTAATCTAGAATCGATTCACGATACGAACATCACTTTTTAGAGAGACTCCGTCACTAGTTGATACATGTTTCTAAACATAAACCAAAGACAATGTTTCTGTCTATGGTTTATATTTAACATAAACCATAGATAGGGTTATCTGCGTTTCTATCAAAATATTTGTTTTTTTTTCACCTCTTTACCCAGCTACTCTGTGTTACACCTCGATTGATTGGTCGGGATGACTCGTAAATGACCATGATTATGCCGTTTTCATATTTACTATTATTAAACTGAGAACTCATCTATTTATTTATTGTAGAAATTTGCTCAAGTCCCAATGCTAGACAAATCCTTTCCGTGATTAACTATCAAAAAATATCGTAATTTCAACTCAATCTAATATTACAAATGCAAAATTAACTCTGTCTGTCTGTTAAGCTTTCACGCTTAAACCACTGAATTGATTTTGATAAAAATTGGTACAGAGATAGACTAGAACTTGAAAAAGGACATAGGATATGTTTTACCGCAATAAAGCATGAGGGGTTGAAATAGGGGATGAAGTGCAAGTCAAGCTCTAAAACCGTTTAAATATCTTTGAGAATTAATCATATATAAATTATGTTGATGTTGAAAATAACGATATCATTTTATGATATATCGATATAGTGTGTTAAAAATTAAAAGTAAAATTAAACCTAAATACACGACTCAAATAGCAAATGGCGGAGCCGGGGCGGGTCGACTAGTATTTAAATAATATTTGTATATTCGCACTATAATATGCTTGTATTATACATATAACCCTTCCTCTTGAATCACTCTATCTATTAAAAATAACCGCATCAAAATCCGTAGCGTAGTTTTAAAGACTTTGTTTTATACTATGTAATGAAAACACATAAAGAACCTTTTTATAATTTAAAAGAGATTGGAATTGTAGTGATCTCTGAAATATAGGAGGACAAGCATTTCGTTTTATGAGAAAGTTTTGATAGATTGTCATATGCAAAGGTTGAATAGATTTGAATGATGGCTTCTGGCCTGAATCTAAGATATAGATATCTCTACTTCACTTTCTATTATGAAGATTGGCAAGAAAATTACACCAAGATGCAGTTTCTCAAGGTGAAAGACAAATCATTTGTAGATCAATGATTTCGATGAAACTTATAACAGTTAAATCTAAGTGCTATTTTTCAGAATTTTCTGTACGTGGTCACTCTGTTAAAACTCAGAAATTATAGCCAAGAAAATAATATGTCTTTAAAAAATATATTTATTAATAGCAAAATAATTAAGATGGATATACGTAATATTTGTCATAATATTGTCTATAGTTTGGCTTTGGAATCAAATTCCTACCTCTATTAGTTTTAGAATATAAAAATTTAAAAAAAAATTGCTTTTATTAGTTCATTTCTCAAGGTCATTTAATGACAGTACGAGAAAAACTACATAAATAGTAATGTAAATGGGTAACATAAATAACAATGAGATATTCATTACATTTAGCTTTGGGGGTACTTTCTTAATACTTAACCTGCTATACTTTTTTCAAATAAAAAAATCGTATTAGTTAAAAAAATAATTTTAATCAAAAATAAATATATTTATTATTATTCAAAATAACCAACAAACTTTAAATCATTACTTACCTAAACCTAATGGAAGTAAGGGCGAGCGCTTAGAGTAAAAAAATGCTATGTTTTTATTGCTTTATTTCGTCTTACTCAAAATATAATATTTGAAGTGTGATTGAAAATGTGAGCGTAAAACAAACAATATAATTATATTAATCGGCTCGCTCGGTTAAGCTCAATGATGTTAAATGAGCAAAACCACAAAATGCTAAAATGGCGCTGCCCGCCTCACCATTATATTGATTTCGACGCCATTAAAGCGAACCGGAAATTAAAAAGAAATAAAAACATATTGCTTTCCCGCGTTCCGAACTTACCCAATTTGTACTGAAGCTTCGGTATTTTTGGATAATCGAATATGTCCAACACGATTTTGTATTTCCAATAAAGTAAGGACTTTATTTTTTGCGTGTAAAGTTTATTTTGGTTTGGAAGTTGTTTTGATAAAATTCGTAACAATTTCGATCGGAATATAGGGTAGGTAGATTTTATTTGGCATGCCATTATTGTCAGCGATATGATTATTATATTATCGGGCGATAAACGAGCATAAAAAAAGATATATCGGCAATCATCTCGGATTATGACGTCATTACACATTACTGTTTCGTGTGTTTATCGTACGCGAGCTAATTAGCTTTCAGATACGAGCAGGGGAACATAAATCTTGCTGTTTTAGAGCTTAAATGGATTTGATGGTAATGAGATTCGCTCATACTCTTCCATTTGTAGATATCGCTCACTATTATCATAAAGTGTGATTTAGTAACGCTTAGTGATGTACAATAGTACCTAATAACGCAACAAACTACTTGTTCCTGCATGTTTTTAGAGAATTAACATTTAAAACCATTTTCAAATATTTTTCATCAAAAAATATTTGAACGTTGTTAACCTTAACTTAACGAGCTAGAAAAGATTCTTCATAAGAAGAAAGCTGAAAATCTCTTCGCAATAATCTTAAAAAGGTTTTACTTTTCAGTACGTATGAGTCTAAGTTAAAATTATTTTTTTATATAAAATAAAAATTAATGAAAAATACATAAATAAACACTTATATTTATAATCATAATAAAGGGAAAATATTAGCATATTTAGATATAGCACTAGATAAATATTTCAGGAAAAATGATTGTTTCACCGCGCATTGTCGGCGATGGATCACTGAAGAGTTACATATGAAACGCATTAGCCGATAAAATATCTAATGGATGACAAATATTTGCAAACCCTTCAGTCAGCTAAGTAGTAGATCTACTAATAAAGCTTTATCTCCTCCATTTAACAATCCATTCGTTTCAGTAATCTTTTTAATAGGTGATTGTTTTGGCTTCTATCGCACACGAGTATCGAGTATCTATACTGACATTTATCTTCTTATATAAAAAAATCTCGTGTCGCGGTGTTAGTTACCAAACTACATAACGGCTCGACCGATTTTTATGAAATTTTGTGTGCATATCGGGTAGACTTACCCGATTACACATAACGTGTTTCAGATAAATTACAATCTTAACGTCTTTACGAAAGAGTAAGTTCTTGTAAAACAATGTTTTTTTCTTGTTACTCTGTTTTCATTTAGTCCGAAACGGCTCGACAGATTTTTATGAAATTTTGTGTGCATATCGGGTAGGTCTGAGAATAGGTCAACATCTATTTTTTATACCCCTAAATAATAAGGGTGACCGGCCAAAATTTTTTTAATTAATATGGTTAAACAACGTTTGCCGGAACAGCTAGTGTTCTGATATATAAATTTTTAGAATTAGTTATATATCATGATATATTGATTGAACAGTCATTACCTTAATGATGTCAACGCGGACTTTGGAAATCCTATAAAATACTGAAGTTTGTAATATCTAGGGCACATTCTTAAACACAATAGCCGAGTTCCTGCTACTTAAGAAAATATTACCTACTTCCCATTAACTTAGCCTCGCGATAGGTTAGGACAAATAAAAATCAAAAATGACAGTCAACTTTAGTTAGTCGGAGAGGTACTTGAAGAAGAAAGAAGGAAACAAATTATTCTTCTTACATTTTGAAAGAACTACACTATAGGTGTGATGGTGTGGAAATGAAAATGTTTCAGTATCATACCTAAACAGACGCACAATATTCCGATACAAGTATGAATGAATAAATATTTTAACAACTTATAATTATGTATATTATCCTCTCTTTTAAACATATACCTTGGTAAGTTAATACAATTTTTACTTATTTAAAACTTACAATTAAAGTAATAAAAGATATTTGCAACTTTGAAGAAGAGTGATTACTTATAATCACTTGAAAGCAATTTTAGGATTCATAAATTATAAAAATATTCATATTATATATGTATTTAAAATGAATATTTTTATTAATATTGTATTCTATAATTTTATTGTCCCTCTGCTTTAAAATTTTCTTTCTAGATGATAAATTTGGAAGTCTTTGAAACTAAATAATTTTTTTTATTTCTTAATTAGTTGATTAATTAATTAGTTAATGGTTTTGAAATGTATTAAATTGTTAGTAAATTAAACTAAGAAAATAGTCATGTAAAAATATATTAGAAGACATCACTGCGCCACCTAGTGGCAAAAAGTAGAATTTTAGTTATTCTATTCGTTAACAGATGGTGTTAAAAGTCGATATAAAATAAACTAACGATGTAGTTTATAGAGTATCTAATAGATGGCGCTCATATTTATCAGCGAGGTCGTTGTATTAAATTGTAACTAACTTCACACCTGTTCAGTAGATATCCACTTTTTCCCACGAAGTAGGTGCACGTTCTTTGTAACTTTATTATTGCTTTATTTATAAATAGTATACAGTGTTAATTATTTAATTTAGTGGTCTTCACCTGTGTAAATCAACGAGTTAAGTTACGTTTCAATATAAGATCACTTCCCAAAATTTATTTCAAAAGTTCGGTGTAATTTGTGAAAATTATGCTAAAAAACAAAAACAATTTGAACGAATTGAAGTGTAAAGTGTGACAAAATAGAAACTTTCTAGTATTTTACGGTGTTCGCCGAAGGTATCGAGATGAGTTGAATTGTACTCATAAACAAAACTAGTTGGGAACTTTAAATAGTACAAAAAAAGGATCAAAATGACCACAGATAGGTTTCATAAGTAAGTATCTAATCTGAGTAAGTTTGGTATTTTGATTAGCTATTACTGGTAATGATAAGATATTATCTTCTACCTGAAGATAAAACTAAAAAGTAATAATTATAATTCCTGTTGCACTTTCGTAGGAATTATATTTAAAATTAACCGCTAAACTATTTAGCATCCATTTAATTAGAATAAAATAACACTTAATTAAAATAATTGTTTCATGCCAGTTCACATGATAAGTTGAGTATTACGTTCTCGCCTAATTTGCTTAGAAAAAAATAAGCTAATCCATAAATACATAAAATAAATAAAATTGGAGCGTCTGTTTATAATATTAAAATAACCGCGTTTTACTAAGTGCTTATAGATGTATACACGGTATATATACCAAAACAACATTTTTTACAATTTTTGTCTGTCTGTCTGTTTGTTCCTAATCTCTGAAATGGCTGGACCGATTTCGACGGGACTATTACTGACAGATAGCTGATGTAACAAGGAGTAACTTAGGCTATTAAACATCTCACTACGACCCATAGGAGTGGAGCAACATGCGAACGAAGTCGCGCGGGTTGGTTAGTATTAAGTATTATTGAAGTATTTTTTACTCCTAACCCTCGACTAGAATATGTTAACATTTACAGAAAGAGAGATTTTAATACCTTATTAACCACTTTTAAATTTAAATTTCAAATTTGTTTTCATCATGTTAAATAGGAAGTCCTAATTTTATACTATAAACTATTTTTGTTGTTTTACCTAGGTTAAGTTAATGACGTTATAGGTACTAAAGATGTGAATTTTGAAACCATTTAGTTTGTACGGAACTCAGAGGTCATTTCATACTTGACAAGTTTTCAGACCAACCAAGCAATGATTATTATTAAAGGGGCTATAAAAAAGCCAAATATGGCTTTAGTTTCAACTGATAAACTTCCGATAAATATGGCATCCGTTTTAACATAGCCGACATTAGTCAAAAAACTTCCATTCATACAATGGTACAGAAAATGTGTGTAACATTCTCTTCACCTATCTCAAAAATGCTGATAAAATATTACGAAATTTTAAGAATAAATCTATAGAAATCTAGCTGACCCGGCAAACATTGTTTTGCCATATAAATTTAAAAAATTTTCACTTAGAGGTATAAAAAATAGATATTGACCGATTCTCAGACCTACCCGAGATGCACACAAAATTTCGTAAAAAATCTGTCGAGCCGTTTCGGACTATAAGAAATCAGAATAACAAGAAAAAAACATTGCTTTACAAGAACTTACTCTTTGTAAAGACCTTAAGATTGTAATTGATCTGAAACACGTTATCAAGTTCGTGTTTGTAGAAATCGGATATTCTCTCTATTTAAGTACTGGATGTGATATCTAATTTCTATAATTATCTATTCGGTCTGACAGGCTTCTTCCGGATGCGTTTTCCATCCATATACTATTAAATATATTCAACTACGAGAAGACTACGACATACGAAGATGACAGACATCTTAGTATGTTTTTTAGAGGGTGTACTAGTACCATATGCCATTTAATTGCTTCGTATGGTTTTATTTTAAGAATACCTGCCGTAATGCCTCTTCAATAAACCTCTGTTCCAAGAGACCTCTTTTTTTAATGATAGATAAGGCAGATGGTCCACTTGATGGTAAGTGGCCACCATCGCCCATGGACATCGACAAAACACGAGATACCCCAATATTTTATCGATGCATTGCATACTAAAAAATAGAGTGGGGAGAGGAGTGAAGAAAAAAATGCTGCGGATTCAGCGGACCCTGAGCAAGAGCCCACTAGCATCTGCAGCATTTATGGGATGGGATCGCAAGCCAGACAGGGAACAGATCTACCGCCAATGGGGTGCTAAAGTGACCATTTTATTTTTCACTCAAAACGGGACACATAACGGGGCGGGAGTTTTTCAGACATTCACGGGTGAGAAGACAAATCAAAATAAAAACAATTTCCCCTCGGGAATTTGTAACAGGCAAATCATAATGACGACAATAGTTTTACAAAGAAAAAGAAGCAAATAATCATAAATTCTTATGAATTCCATTTGGTAGGTGAAGTTATGAGGTATCCCTACCATTTTCTAAAAAAATATCGATTTCGTAAAACGGGACTGTTAAGGACCATGTCAATAATTTAATATATTAATTGTTAAGTGGGTAGTATAGTTAATCTTTGTGTAAATGTAATGTTTACTACAACCAGGTATAGAAAGATATTTGTAATAAAAAAAACAAGAATATAATGTATTCGTCACCTAACGAATAGGGCCGTTGACCCATCGGACCTTCGGACCGTGTCTCCTACAGCCTTCTGCTTCCGTGTGCTGATTTTCCGCTGTACTGATCGGACCGTGATCATGAATCATTGGAAAACAATAAACCTTCAATCACATACCACATTATTATAAAATGAGGAAAGATTTAATTGTTCGTATTTTTGTATGTATGTTTGTTGCGAATAGGTTTTAAAACTACTAAACCGATTTTGATAAGTGTAGATAATAAGGTGATAGGTATTTTTTTGTGTTGATGCAATTTTTTTTTCTGATTGAAAGCTGTATGTACTCTTCCCATATTTTAAATAGTATTGGCTTATATTTTGTATTTAATTGGCCAATTGGCCATTTTGTTTATTCAATGATAGCAAAAACTATTATCTAGTAAGAATTAGGAATTTCGAGTATAATTATGCTACCCGAAGCGAAGCGAAGACAGGCCGCTCGTTTTCTCGTAAAACAAATGTGTTATGATCAGATCAGATATTTTAAAATAGTTCCGGTCAAAAAACCTGCAAAGACAGGTGAAAAAAGTTTCTCAGAACATAAAAGTAGTAGAAGCGTCAGTAGTAGTAGAGACTTGGCAAAATGTCAAATCAATATTCAATAACGAAAATTTTCGAAAAACGAAAATTGACAGCCAATGTAGAATAGCTCAATTTTTTTTTTAATAAGATTACTAGCAGAATGGATCACATACTACTAGTATTCCCTTTACCCCTCCTAGTAAGCTAATAAATAGCTTGTGTCAAAAGTGGGCCACGTCAGTAGTCCAATGTCCGGGATTTGAACCCACGACTTGTTGATCGTGAATCCAAATAAGTATTTTCATACAAATGCGTAGTAAAGTGACATTTTTGACAGTTGTCATCACGGCGATATTGACGATTAATGACGATTTCAATCGTTAGGCGTTAGATACCTTTGCTGTCAATTTGAATTTATGAACGATGAAGCAATTACAACTAAAGATATAGAGTCGCTTTAAAGCGATTGCCACTTTGCTAAGCTCCCAGTGGTGCGGGCGTTGTATTCACGATCGATAAGTCGTGGGTTCAAATTCCAGACATTGGGACTACTGACATGGCCCACTCCTGCATTTTAGTAGCATTGAATACTAGAATCTCTTAATCACATATATTTGTATTTTATTTTTATATTTCTCGTTTTAAATGCAAAAGAAAGAAAGGGTATGTTATTTTACCACAATATATTTTTTTTCGATGTCTCGTCGCTTTTCTTAATTAACCTGGTTATAGGCTAGATACACGAACGGTTAAAAAGCTCTGGCATTAGTTTCGTTGACTGGAAAATATCAAAATTAGTCATTCAAAAGAACAATATTTCACCCTGCACGTTCATGCATCAGCAACCATAAGCATAGGGGTCAGGAAGTACAGTGAACGTAATACATATTAATATAGGACTTTCAGCCATTAGAATTAGGGCCGGTTTTATTCTACATAATCAGCTTATCGATTGTTACTCGTTACCAGGTGTTACGTTACAGTCTGTTAGGATAATTAAATGCAGAAATTGTGTGAACTGTATTGTTTTTACCTTTTTACTACTACTACTCAGGGACGCGCCAAATACTCATAACGCCTATGAAGACCAAAAAATATGTCAGGCTTAGCCCGCTTACAATAATGATTGTGCCCCTCCAGTACTTTTTGGCGCCCCTGTCCTTACTTACTTTAAATCACTATAAATCTAACTTTCCCTCGATGCGCTCTTTGAAACAACTTTATTTTATATTTTGGCACTCCCTGAAACCTTCATGGCGCATTTTTCCCTCTGGCGCCGTCGACGGCGCGTCGCTGCTTCTACTCTCATATAAAAAAGCAGTGATGGACCAGTGGTTAAGACGTTGACGTCTGCTCGGGAGGTCCGAAATTGATTCGATTCGATCTGATCCTGAACCTGATCCTCACACACCCCTGACTATTCTGTGTTATGTATGTTTTAAGCAATTAAATATCACTTAACTCCGCTCCTGAGAGTTCTCCATATTCTCAAAGGTGTGTGAAGACTGCCAATCCGCACTTAGCCAGCGTGGTGGACTATAGTCTAATCCCTCCATAATTCTGATGAGGAGACCAGGCTTAGCTTAGTGGGCCATTAACGGGTGATGATGAATGACTCATATAAATTCATTTTCAAATTAACGTATCCATAAATTTTGTACAAAAATTGTAATTACATAAAAGTACTATAGTAAATAAATACAGACTGAGCTGCGCTGACGATGACGTCACGATTTATAATAACAAACAGTAGTTAACAATGATTTATGAGTATTGTGCTATAAACTATATCAATATGTTATATTACAAGATGAGACAACACAAAAAATCGAATAACAAGTACTGTTGTCAAAAATGACAAAACATGTAATTAAAAATTAATTTTTAATTAAAAATATTTTGAATAAAATTACATAATTAAATGTTTTGTTGGATATATTTGGGTTTTTTGGGAGGACATAAAAGGTTTGAGGTTAATAAGTATTTTTAAAATTTTCTTTATTTTTAAACTTAATTTATTCCTGCTATAGAAACTGTTTTAAAGAGGCTTGTTGCTAGTTTTTTTAATGTATCTATTATATTTACATATTTTAGGAATCACACATTAAAAAATATTCATAGTTAAATCTAATTTTAAAGGCCAGTAACCCTGATGATAGTCATCTGAACAACTATACACTACATGTAATTTGCATCAAGATAAAATTATATACCTACTAGCTGACCCGACAAACGTTGTTTTGCCATATAAATTTGGTGTGGGCCACCCTTATCACTTAGGGGGATGAAAAATAGATAGTAGCCGATTCTCAGACCTACTGAATATGCATATAAAATTTCATAAAAATCGGTCGAGCCGTTTCGGAGCAGTATGGTAACTAACATAGTGACGAGAATTTTATATATAAGATTATAATTTTAATGTTCTCAGTAAATATTTATTTATAGTTTGATACAAAAATATTAATAAAAATTAGTTGACGAAATTGAGTTCGTGGATTTGTCATACATGTAACTTTGACCCTGTCACTTCTAAATTATCTTTTTAATACTAGAAACCTAGACGTGAAGTTTATTTGATTGAAGCAGTAATTTTGAAAGTTATCTATAAAATTACCCCGAAGGAGTAAATGACTAGTGTTGTTATTGTTCAAAAGTTTCTCGACTTTTCTTTTCTTTTTCTTTTTTGAAATTATATAATTATCTTGTGTGTATATTATTTGAGGTTTAACTAATGTTTTATAGAAATCAGTCATTATTACTTTTTGTGTCATATAAGGAATAAACGAACAGACGGGCTATCTGATGGAAAGTGTCCACCGTCGCTCATAGACCTCGGCCAAACTCGCTCTCAAGACATGCAGCATTAATTGAATGGGACGGGCAGGGGCAGGTCTGGCCGATATGCGGCGCGCCGGAATGCATCAGACTGGGATGGGCATTAAAAAATACAATGATGTTTTGAAACTTAAAATATCGACGATATATATCGATTTTTTTCCAATTTTAATATATCGATTTTTTTTTAACTCTTAGTCAGACACTTGGCGGTCAGACTCGTATGCTGGTGGTGGCAAGCAAGTTAGGGAACAGATCCCCTACCACCAATGAGGGTGCTGGGTTACTCGTCCATTACGAGTCCCCTCACGGGTTTCAAGATTAATTTTAAAAAGTATTTCAGGTATTCATAAGTATTAACTACGTCACACAAATATAAAATAAGATAACAAAAGGAATTTCATGATCCTATAATTTGTCATAAACGTTATTTTAGCGATAATTCTACAATCTATATCTATCAATAATGAGGTAATGTGACTCGTTATCAGTTACTCGAACTATCACCACTTTGTTTTATCTATCTATTGTCAATATAAAACCACATAATCTCCATTGTTTACATTTTACAGCTAAATGTAGATTTAGCCTTAAATTATAGTAGATTAATTGCTTAATTTATTTAATTTTAATATTATTCCTTATTCATAATACACGTCATGTAGGTAATTTAAAAATAGGGCTCATGTCTCGTTAAAAAAACTCTTACAGTTTAGTTGATTAATATCACAAATTTTTTTAGAATAAATCTGAAGACTTTTTGACAATATTTACCATCAAAAATGCAAGACCATGGTATATTTTTTTGACTATATTGAACGCCTTTCTTTCTTCTTTTATCTATACTTCTTCTATACTATTATATAAAGACGAAAGATTTGATTGTTTGTATGTTTATTTGTTGCGAGTAGGCTCGAAAACTACTGAACCGATTTTGAAAATTCTTTCACCGATAGAAAGCTACATCCTTTCCGGGTAACATAGGCTATGTGGTGTTGCCATAAATATTCTAATTAAAAAGATAGGGCCATTTAAGTGCCATAACCTGGTCATTTTGTAAATTGAAGGGTTTCGCAGGAACTACTAATCCTATTTTAAATTTTTTTCACTGATAGAAAACTACACTATTCGTGAGTGACAAAGGTGATTTAGTGTTGCTATATACAATTTTTAATTAATAGAACATGGCCGTTTTGTTGCTACTGATCCGATTTTAAAAATTATTTCTGTGGGAGAGGTCTATAGTATTTCCGTCTCTCTTCATCTTTTATACTATCATTCTCTCTCATCCTCTATCTTTTTTCTCTCTTTAATTTTGAACTTTATCGAGCTGTTCAGAAGTTTGATCAGTCCTTTTTCCTTTATCTATTCAACTTTATTTGCTCTGTTATTATCTGTCGCTTTTCTTTTCGTTTTCTTTCTATCATTTTTCTTTTTAAAACTTTTTCTTACTCTCTCTCTTTTTTCAAATAATGAAAAACTACACAATTACAGAAAGATAAATTGAGGACATCAATTATAATATTGCTTTAATTATTTAATGAACATAGAAACATTTGACAATACCAAATTTTCACGATGTGTGTTTTAAAAAATCTTTTCATCTTTTAAAACATTGAAGGTTTTAACAAAATTAATTATCATAAAATAAAGACTCGAAAGTCTGCTGTTCCTTTTTAATTTCTCAGCCCAATTAATAAAAAAAAGAAAGAAATTTGAATTTGGTTTCTATACTCAATACGTAATCCAAAGATTATTTTATAAGGTTTCGAATCTAGCCTATCTTAAATATCCTGGCTGTGCTCTTCCCCCGTCTCTGAATCCCTCAATCATCAGCTTTCTCCATATTTTTCCTCTGAATGAATTTTCGTCCTGTATACGAAACCATGAGTGAAAAAAAAATTCTTTCATACCAAATTTTACGGAAGAGGTGATCAATCAGTCACTCAGTGAATCAGTGCAAACAGCTATATATATATTAATAATTAATATTAATAAGTGTGGGAAATATCATACTCATCCGTCCGCGCCAAATTTCTAAAAAGTGGTACAAAGTTTTTGCTCTACGTATTAATATATACGTTACTTGAAATTGATGATGTCCTAGAAACTTTCTTTTGTGTCTACACAACAAACATGCGAGACAACAATCATGAAAATGCGTTAATTATGTAAAAATAGTGCGTGATCTTGTACGCATTGATACAAGCGTATTCACACGAGATTGCTTCATCACGGTGAAAGTTATTAGGTATTGTAACGCTATGCTTCACTTTTCATGGCTTCCGGACGTTCATTCATTGTTTTTTTTTACATTTGGCCTTTGATGCGACTCATCAAAATTTTATATAACTGCTTAATTAAGAGTTATTCAGAGAGTATCAGCAGTGTACGGTGATGTGTGATGTTCCTCTTATCATTGTCTAAATCTCATGGCAAAAACCTAAGTTGTCTGGAGTTTATGACCCATATGCTCTAAGTACCTCTGCTTAAAATCCTCTGTATTAAAAAGAAGTGGAATCATGGTCCGTAGCTCTATCCCACGTTAAAATGCAATAATACATAGTACTGTGAAAATAACTGAAATTAAAAATTTGAGCAGTATTAATATCAACAGCGATGCGCCAAGATTCTTCTGCGCCGTCGTGCCAAATACTCATGTGCGCCTATATTTATTGAAGCCTGATTTTTTACAGACCAAAAAAAAGGAAATGAAGTTCTTAAAGTATATGAAATTGCTCTCTTAACCCTCCAATAATCTGATCACGCCCCCTCCCGTGGTTTTTGGCGCCTCGCTTTGACCAATTCCTTATTGGAATTATATTATATTTTCATTTTCGCGCTCTGGTGCCGTCGTGCGCCGCACCTTGCACATGTCGACGGCGCATCCCTGTTTATCAGTCGGTTTCCTGAATTTTTACTGATATTCAGAGTTGAGTTTTCACGTCAAAGATGATAAATGGAAGTTCCACTAGAGTATTGTGTTTGGGTGGTGTACTAAGAATAATTTTGAATTGCTATGTTTAGAATTTAATTTCTTTTGTTGCTTTTTACAGAGCAGCCAAAGACGGGCTATTAGAGGTTCTTCGAGAAGCAACCAGGAAAGAATGCAACAACAAAGACGAGTCTGGCATGACGCCTACACTATGGGCTGCCTTCGAGGGACACATAGAAGCCTTAAGACTTCTATGTGGCAGAGGGTAAGAACAAAATAAAATGTATTCAATAACACAGGCTAGCAATGATTTTTTTGCTGCAATTTGTGTTATTAGATGTGCTGATTACGAAACTAATATTTAAAAAGTAAATTCTCGTCCCACCAGTTCCTATAAAGGTGGGCTTGATGTAAAAAAAAAATCTTTTATCAGAAGCTAAACAAATAAAAAGGAACTATGAATTTATCGCAGTTAATACGATAGAGTAGTAAATACAATATTAGTAACCCAAAATAAATAAGTAAATATTTTTTTTATTGTCTTGTGTAATTTGTTACAAAATTAGAACTACAATTTGGTTTTCATTATTAATTCTGTTATGTATGTTTTTTCTATGTCTTACGTAAAAAATGAAAGTCGTGTAATAATTTCGTTTCGGTACTTTTTGTGCTATGTACGTGCCTTCAATACTATTCTATTTTTACTATGGACACGTAATGCGATTCTTATGAAAAATAATACCATCTATTCGTTAATTCAATGAGGTTTTCTATATCGTCTTCATTCAGAAGTAGAATTGTATTATGAAATAGAAAAAAATTAGAAACTTCTAGTTATCGTCACAACTTTAGTATAGGTGCAATCACATACCTAAACGTCAGACTTACTTATAATTATTTATTGCAAAGATAAGATAACCAATTATTATAGGTATGCGTGATTATCAAAATATGTATTTTATGATACAAGTCCAAAAGTGTCTAGAAAAAAATAACAACTTAAAAAAAAATTTGTCCACCTATTAATATTATACAACACAAATTTGTAAGCATTTAAAATATATTATTCTAGAGGTGAACCAGACAAAGCCGACTACTTCGGCAATACAGCCCTCCACCTAGCTGCCGCCAGAGGACATAAGGAATGTGTAACGTTCCTCGTGAACTTTGGTGCCAATATGTACGCGATGGACGTTGACGGACATTCAGCACAAGAATTAGCAGGTATCAATGGAAGGGAAGACATTTTGCGTTTCTTGGATCAGGCTGCTGGTAAACTGGAGAATAATGATAAGTACGTTATTATATTATTGTCTTAACTATTTTAACTTTTCATTGCTTAATCTGAACCGTTTGTTGCTATTTCCAGAAAAAAGGCTAAATCTCTGAAAGAAAAAGCGAAAAAAGAACACGAAAAGCTACAAAAACAATACACAAAACGTCAAAGCAAAGCCGAAGTTATGGCGGAGAAGGAACTGAAGAAGTTAGCAAAAGAATGGGATAATGGTTATGAAGAGTCAACAATGCCTCATAGGCCTAGTAATGTGCTGATGGCTTTAAAGCAGAAAATGACACGATCTTCGAGTCAAGGTTAATAATAGAATTAGAATCTTCTTGATCGTAAAACTGATCTCTTAATCATGGCTTCTTATCCCTTCAAATTCCCACTTCGTACTTCTTCTTAAGTCTGTTATATGTATTGTTTGCAGGAAATCTATTGGATGAACAGCCTCGACCAACTTATAGCGCGTTAGTAGGGACAGTGAGCTCTGGAGCTCGTGGAAGGGGAGCAGTTTACAAGAAAGCTCTCGCGAGCAAGCTAAGGAATGGTACACTTAGCAAAAATGCCGCTAATAAAGATGACTTTAAGGTAAACATGGAATTTTAAAAAAAAATCATACAACTTTCCAATATGTTTTGAAAGAATTGAAAGGCGTTCAATCGCTTTTCTCAACGTATTGCTTTAATGACCTTTCTTTATCAAACAAAATCCAAAAACCAGGTCTTACCTATAATGTAGGTTCATTTTCAGGTTTAAAAATGTTATTGCTATTTATTACACGTTTTAGACCAGCGAAGGTAGGGCGGGTCGATTAGTGTTTAATTTTTGTTTGCTCTAAAGATTCTTTGTCTCTACAAAATATATGTCCAAAATTTTAACTCCTCGTCATATTAAGTCGTTAGTAGGAGAGCATGCAGTTAAGAGTAAATATCCCCAAAAACAGCTACTACAGTAAATTAAAACATTTTCGATAACAATATTCCAGGTGGGCGAAATGGAAACAACCGGTCGTCGATCAGTGACGTCACTGAGCGGTCTGCGGCGCGACTCGGAGGTGATGTACGTAGGGACGTTCGGTGCGGGCCCGCAGCAACGCGGCGCCGTCGCAGACGTCTTCACTGCGCAACCGCGGCCCGAAACCAAACAAACACTCACTAGGTTAGTTTCATATTTCATATAAAAAAGTGTCAAAACAATGAGTCTTGATATTTAGGAATTTTATCGATGAGTAGATTAATCATTCAGTTAGAAAAGTTTTGTTATAAATCTTTTAATTCCTGAGGTTTTTTTAATTCGATAAACTAGAATACACTCTCAAAGTAAATCCAGAAATATATATTTTTTCTCTTTTGTCCAACAATCCTTTAAATTTAAATCGTTTGTATTTTTTTTCTTCGAGTAATAAAGAACGTATTTTATTTAATTGCAGTATTTCGGGCTCTCGACATTGCTCGTCATACTTTAGTTTCTTATAGTTGTCATCAACTTTGAGCGCAAATAATACCAAACTATAAAAAAAATAATACTATAACTAACAGTAAATATACAATTTAGATGTTAAATATATTTCAGGTCAGCCAGCCAACCTGATTTCTTAGCAGCAATGCAAGGAGAAGACAGTGGCATCGGACAAGAAGTGCTATTACAGGAACCCGCCAGCATATTCGATAGACCTGGCTTTGGTAGTGTTGCTTTTAGGTATTTATCTCGTAACTTTATTAAATTATGAAAATTTATTGTTTCCACCAATAAGATTATGTGATATTTGTTCCAGACGATCCATTACAGCAACATTGAACGCATTACCGGGTAACGAGGATCTGTCCATCGGGTCCGCAGGTTCACTCGCAGCAAGGCATGCCTACCAACCAGCTGAATGGAACTCTACACAATCAGGTAACATTATTTTCTATTCTATTTTTATTCTCAGTCCTGGAACTGGTAATATGACAGTTACAGGCCTGAGAACTGAACCAAGTAAATGTCATTAATATTGCTAATTTGATTCTAAATTTGGCGGGACATCTAGTGATTTTAAGTAATGATGCAGCTGTTTAGGTATCACTCCAGTAGTAGAGATAACTATAGGAATAATGTAAACTTTATCAACATTTATTTCTGTTTTTAGTTCGGTATATTTGTTAATTTTTCTGTTATTGTTTTAAGCAAATTATGTGTAATAGGTACAGCAATGTTAATTATATACGCAACTATTTATTTTACTACATCAGGTCTATTAGAATGTATTGTTTTGTCTGTGAGTATAGTCCGCTCATAGTACAATTTATAACAGTTGTTATCTAATACAGTTTTAGGAGTATATTTGTAATAAGGTGTATATATGTGTCTCGAATTATATAGACTATCTGGTTATGTCTATGAGGTTAGTCTGTTTGTGTGAGTGGTTAAATCATTATTAATCGAAGTGTCTTTTTAAATATATTTCATAATTTCAGGTAGCTCAACAGTGACGTCAGATGAAGAAGCTGAAGCCGATGAAACAGGGTATTCCTCCCTAGAACGATTCCTTACGGCATGGGGATTATCACAATACACACAGAAATTCAAAGATGAGCAAATTGACTTAGATGCGCTAATGTTGCTTACTGAAAGTGACTTAAAATCTTTAGGGTTACCGCTAGGACCTTACAGGAAATTGGTAACTGCTGTACAGGAGAGAAAACAAGCGTTATCTCATCCAGGACCAATGATTGACACGGCTATATGACTAACGACTATAAATCTTAATAAGTTATATGTTCTTTGTTGACAGTGTGTGACTGACTGTGTGACTTACATCATCTTTATAAAAATCCATTAAAAACAAATTCCCTTCATTTACGATTAGAACAAGAGATATAAAGGGAATAAGAGAAATTATTTTAATGGTTTATAATTATTCTAAACAACATTTTTATATACAAGAATTATATAAAAGAAATTTACTTTCCCAATAATATTAAAACAAAGCTCAATAAGCACTTATTTCTTTGTGTGTGTTTGCACTTCATGTTTGAGAAAATTAGTATTATCAAGTCTATTAATGATAAGCCTTTTGTGATGTGATAAATGCAACAATCCATTCCATCCAATCGCCATATTTTTATTGAAACAAATATACTTTTATACAATATTGTTTCTTTTATTTATCGCTAGTTTGAAATATATAATTATTAAAATTATAAATTTGATCGTAATAAAATGACTCTGATGAAATTATTATGGTTATATAACTAATCCTGTGATCGTCTTTAGTTTTCAAGAGTCCCTGTGCCGGTAGGCAACTAAAGGGAGGGACTAGGGACAATTGTACGATCCAGAGCCAACCAGACGATGGTTGTGAGTCTATTATTATAGATCCACTGTTTCGATACACCGAAAGATACATATATTTATGTAGATTATAACTTAGGTAGTAGAAAGTTTAATTCTATCTCTTATTCTATATATATATATATATTATAATTTATACAGTTTTCTACTACACTAAATCCAATATAAATTGTATCCGTTTTATTTATTAAGTCGGCTAATACCAAAAGAAGATGAAAATGTGATTTTAAATAACCTTAAACCCAGTACTTATATTTCAACTGCAAAAGCCTATTTGTCTAGTACTCACGAATTATCTGCAGCAAAAATTGTGAACTCTAAGTTTTTATTTCGGTTATAATTTATGTAAAGATTTATTAGATGAATATTAAATTTCGGTTTTTATTATGAGTGTCATTGAATAAAGTCGATAATTTTTCGTTATTTCATCCTCTATGGAGCAGTTTTTTGTTTATTTTATAAATTTCGTTTATATTTCATTTTTTAATAGTTATTTTTATTTACTCTTAGACGTTTTATCTTTTATTTTAGACTTTAGAAAGCGAGAGTCTGACATATAGACTCCAAGTATCTTAAAGTTACGAGAGAAAAAGTAAGGGTTAAAAATAAACAAATACTTAAAAATCAATGGAAATGAAATAAAATATTTCTCAATTTTACTATTTTTATTTTCGAAATTTAAATACAAGTAGAGAAAATATTCTAAAAAATCTCCAATACATAATACCAAAATATACCTACGTTCATTAATTTACAGTGTTGCTTAACTAAATCAATAATAGAAGTGACTATGAAATATAACATATAAAATATTTCACAATGTACATATAGTTATTTTTATCAAGGACGGATTAATCAGTCAGTCCAATCGATACACATAGAACTACAATTATTCAGAATATAGTCCAGTTATTAAAAATCTAAGGTTTGTTATCAACCTCACGTCTCATGATCTTCCAAAAAAGAAATTTCAGCTACAATATTTTACTCTAAAAAATTGAAGTGAATAAAAAATCAACATTAATGGACATTATATAAATTACCACTAATAGATATGTTTTATTCTTATATATACGTATATGAGCATTTAGAAAAAGGCGAAACCTTTCAATGAAATAATTACACCGACCTTACGCTAGATTTGTGTTCAGATACTTATGGCGGAGTCTTGACGACTGCTCCTATATTAAAGTATATCTCCTAATTACACTTTGATTTTATTTATATACTAAATTCGATTGTTCGATAGTTGTAAAAAAACGCGTTAAGTTTCTAAGTGACGGTGGTGTCAGAGTTTCGTAAAGCCGTGCTCAGTGGAAAAGCAGAAGGTCATTCAAAGTTGATTTCTATTAACATGTAACTTATTTAAAGGTTAATTTTTTTGTTACTGTGACATACTTTTGTCATATAAAAACGTCACTTTTTTTATAGATTAACAAATATTTTGAAACCTACAAGAATACTAACTGTTTTTTGAATAGTCTTGGACCTAATCGGTCACCGTCGCGTTCTTTTTAGTTCGCAATCCAAAGTTCGTTAGTTCTTTTTTTAAATAATTTAGTAAAAATAATAAATAAAACATCGATATTCTCAAAAGTGAAACATCGATCTTAGAAATATCGATGTTTATGAACAATATTTTGATGTTTCTATCATCATATAAATATTTAAGTATAAATCGATTTTTATTAGAAATAAATGTGTATTTTTATTTATTACATATTTATGTTTATAGAAAACAAGTAGTCACGTATGGATGAAACATAAGCATCCCTAAAAGTAATTAATTCAATAAAAAAAATATAAGAACTAAAAAGAACGAAGAGCGAGATAATCGACGAACTAGTTCGTATAGTTCACCTGAAGGAGCGCTCTTTTGAACTATCCAAAACTATTTTTGAATGCCCATCAATTATATTATAGCATCTAAAACTTCGAATGACATCTATCTTTTCCAATATAAAAAGTGCCAATAAGTTAATTATACAATACCAGATTCGGGCCACCCATTATGAAGCAGTGTATGATAAAGTAATTGAAGCAACTTTCAAAGAACAAATATGGGCGTGACATACACTGTGACGGCGTTTCATCGAAACTCGTTACCATTCGTGTCCAAGACACTCGCGCAACTAATACATGAATGCTAAAAACAAATTATTTTTCGACTGCTTCCTCTTGTAACGATTTAACCTACAATTGTCATCGTGATAGTACGCGTACTCCGGGTACGGGATGTACGCTCCGGTTAAAGGGTCTAACGGGACCATTATTGGTAGGTCCATCATGGAGGCCGGTCGATCATCAGAGTCTTCTTCGAAATCGTACCCTTTTGGTTCAGCATATGCTGGACTAGTACTTTCAATTTGATTGTGGATATCGTGACTTTGATTGCATATTGGCATAGAACGACTCGTGTCAGCTGATATATTAGACCTGGACCTGATCATAGGTCTCGTCGAGGAGAAGTCAGTGGAATGTTGTAAGCTTTTGGATCGCGGACGTAATGTTTGTGGAGGTGTCTCGTCTATCCTCGAAAGCGTGTGCCTTCTGACGGGTCGGTACACTTTCTTGTCACCTAATTTGGGTCTTTTGATTTTCCGGTGGGAGTTGTACGTTTCTATGGATGTGGTTGATGGGTGATGGTAGGGGTTGCGCGCGGGTGCTTGGGGTGCGGGCGCGTTGTACGCCACTAAGTCCCTCATCTGGTCGCATGATCAGTAGTTGTAGGGGCCATACTGTGAGCCGTGATAGTAGGGGCCCGGGTATGCTTGAGGTGGGGGATATCCGGCGTATGCGTATTGTTGCTTCTGGGGGTACACTGTAAAACATTACGTTGATTAGTTAGTAATTAATTATTAATATTGCGTGCTGCATTTATTTCAATTTGCTTAACAGTGAAAAATCTTACAGTTCTTTTGCAAGATCTCAGTTTTTTTTATTATATAATTCTTTTATAATTTTTTTCAATATCTTTAAGCAATGTTTACATTGAACTGTTATTCGTTAACATATTAATATATTACCGAAAATCATCACAATCAGTACATTATAATACTACATGCTCCCAGGAATTAGAAAACAGATCTGAAATTTGAATATATACAAAAGTATGAAAATTTGAAAACGTGTGTTTTGAAAGAGTCTCTGTTTTTTACTGAAATACTACTAATTTAAACGAAAGTTTTTCGGCGTTAGTGGAATTGGAAATCCGTAGGAAAACTGTTCTTACAATAAACACTTTAGACTAATATAACTTTTTACTTCCTATGTTTGAAGATTGTGGATGGTTGTTTTTTTAAATAAAGATGATAAAGAATTATTCAACATTATTGAATTTATGATGTAGCCAAATTCCACTAACTCCTGATTACAACGCATTCGTGCGAAAGCAAAATGAAAAAGCGTTACCCGGCATCAGGTACTGCATATTAAGCGCCTCCTCGCGCTCGCGTTCTCCGCGCAAGCAAATGGCGGCCGATGAAAACAAGATGGCGGAGAGCAACGAGAGCCCGACGCCGCACCACGCCACTATGTACGACCAGTCGTACCACACGCGGTAGTTATCTCGCAATATCTGGTTTATACCATTGTTATGGTGTTCGTGATTTCGTTGGGTTTAATTTGGATCGATTTTGTGTTTGTCAGTTTACATGAGTGTAAATGTATATGAGTCATGCGTGTACATGTGTGTGTGTTTCACCATAATGTTGTACAGGATAGTTGTGCCAAGGAATAAATACGTGTAAAAGGGTATGCAGGTCGAGTAGTGTATAATTGATTTAATACAATAATCAATTGGTTTAATTTAGTAAAAAGAATTTACATATTGTTTGATTATGTATAAGAAAAATGTAATATAAATTACAAAGTGTAACATCAAGATGTGTAAAGTAAGAGAAAAGTGTGGAAGGAGTAGGTTATGGTGATTAATATTTACATATCCCATAAAATGTTAATATTTGGTAAGCAAGTTAGTATGGCGTTGGCGTAAACCAGATATTAAGATAGCGCGTTTATAATGAATGCATTATCGGTCGCATATCCGTCGTTATACGCAGTAGCCACGTTTCAGAGAAACATGAAAAGAAAAGAAAGCATTTTGTTAGTATGAGATACTTACCTGGTATACTTAATCTAAGTTAAATTGGCCTTCATCTGTAAATTTTATTAAAAATTATAAACGTTCGTGTTATGTATTTAATAAATATAAATACATGAGATACTTAAATATAATACTGTGTGATTCACTAAATTTATTAAAAGTATTTTATGTAAATGTTCAATAAATTAATAACATAGAATAAATAAATTATAAATAACAATGAAGGCACATAAAAAAATATACAAAAGATCATCCTAAACCGCCAAGCGTTAATCATCCAGCGCTCCACAAGATGGCGGCCATTTACAAAATGGCGTCGCAAGATGGCGGTCTAACCTGGCATTATGTACTGCACATTATTCTGCTGTTCGCGACGTTTCTCTTTGCTCAGACATATGGCAGCCGAGAAGAAAAGTATGGAGCTTCCAAAGGAAACACCAACTGATAACCAAGCGAGGATGTACGACCAATCGTACCAAACTGATGAGTAGTCTTTTAATACCTGTATTGGGGTTCATTTGCTTTCAATTATTCACTTTGATTCCATTATTATATATCACGATATATTAGAAACTTATAGACAACTAACACATTGTCAAATACAAAACGGAAATAAGAACTTGTTTCTTCTCATAATACTTTGTATAAATGCATATTAAATATCCTTTAGATAGTATAATCCAATATTTTCCTCAAACATTGGTACTTGATTCTAGTCCTACATACTAAACACATTACAAACAACATATTCAAGAGCAGCTTACTCATTTTAGCATTTTAAGTTAAACTTTAATGCATAAATGAATAAATATAATTTAAAGTTAAGTGAACTTTTCAATGAAGTTAAATAATGAGCTTACATTAGGCCACTGCTGATAATATTCTTCGCCAACGACTTTTTCCTTTTCGTAAAATTCCACTCCATGCCATAATGCCATAGCTCCTGCTGATAATAAACCTGAAAACACCAGACTTAATAAGAATATTGTTATACATAGGTTTGCGTAAAAATATTTATATCTGATTATCTGCCTTTAGTTCTATCATCTCTCTCTATAAGAGATGACTTCTCTCTTACAAGCTTTGTCTCTCTGTAATCAAGTCTTACAATTCCAATAGACATGGAACTGATCTGACAAAGCCAGGTAATCCATTGGAACTCTAATAAAACGACACAATCCCATGGAATTTGGGTACAATCGATTCATCTTGACAAGTATATGATATGTATAGTATGAGTATTGTTAGTATTTCTTTATAAAAACATATTAGTTAACAACTTAAACACTATGTTTTTTAAGTTATCGGTTAATCTAATTAAGACTCATCCTACCATAACAAGTAATTCTACTATCTACTTACCATCAAGTTTAATTGGATTCCATAGACGATATATGCAATTATGCATATTATAACTGTTCTTTATTTTTCCATAATTAATCATTATAGAACAGTAACTACGAAAGCCCCTAACTTGTAAAAAAAAAACTTACACGTGACAAGCATTAATATAGCAGTAGCAGTAATGTTCCCCGGGCTTCGCTTCCAGCATCCAACCACGCCGGTCCAAAACGCGATGAAGAGAGACAGGAACGCCACGATAAACAGCGCCACCGTGGAACGGGCCATGTGTAGCCTGGAAAACATTGAAAAACCTTTGTTACTACTGTTAATTATGATGTTGGCAACACTTATAATTTGAGTAGCATCTTAGTATTTGATGTTGGTAGGATTGTTTTGAATAGCATTTTTACTTGATGCTGGTAAGATTGATATGAATAGCATTTTTACTTGATATTGGTAGGATTGATATGAATAACATTTTTACTTGATGTTGATAGGATTGATATGAGTAGCATTTTTACTTGATATTGGTAGGATTGATATGAGTATACTTGATGTTGGTAAGATTGATATGAATAGCATTTTTACTTGATGTTGGTAGGATTGATATAAATAGAATTTTTACTTGATGTTGGTAGGATTGACATGAGTAGAATTTTTACTTGATATTGGTATGATTGATATGAGTAGCGTTGTTCTTTGATGTTGGTAGGATTAATATGAGTAGCATTTGGACAGAATGTTGGACAACTTATAAACACAAACCTAAGAAGTGGGGATTGCAAAATAATAATTATTACATAGCGAGGATTCTAGCAGTAACTCTGAAGCTTTGAGTTTAAAGTATAACCCCCCAGGAGGATATTATAGTAAAGCCGTCTAACTGTTGGTCTTCGTATAGACTACAACTGTTCTTTTTTTAAATTAAAACTACAGATATCATCAGAAACATCAAGTTAGTCAAGAATTAAATATGTTTAAAAATGACTGAGTGACACTGACCAGGCAACTTGTATTCAATCCTTTCAATGCTAATGAACCATTGACATTATACTGCTATTAAAGTGTTTATGAATTATAATTAATTCTTTGCATTACTAATTTTTATATGCACTCATACATTAGCTATGTAACTTATTTGTACAATCTCTGAGCAGTAATGCCAACTACATAAATAAAAAGGACTATTTCACAAATAATTTCTTTGCTAAAAAACAACAACATAAATTAGCAGGGTTTTCTAATCATAATTTTTTTTGGCATTTTAGTTAAAATTTTAAAAAAATGGGGAAATAAATTTCGATCAATTGGTAACACGGAAAATCGCTGCATAGTGCTAAAAGTAACTAATGTAGTTGATATTGACACAAACTTTTTCAATGCTTAATGTAGATTAATCAGATTTTAGATATGAAATAATATATTGTAGTCACAAACAATAGTCCGATTAGTTATTTATAATCAATTGATCAGACTGTAACCCACTTCGCTGCAAGGTCCAATTGCGTCGTGTGTGACCGTTACTTTCATAGTGTCAATTTGTTAATACTCCGTTAGAAGCTCATTAACATTTGATCCTAGAGGTAAAATTTAAAATGTATAAAATATAAACATCTAAAATATTTTATTCGACTTAAATTGTCATTCTAAATTGAATTTTCGATGTACGCATAATACTGAATAAATAGTTCATGGTGAACTTCTATTTTTTTATGTTTGTCTATTGTTAATCATGATGTTGGCAACACCGATTTTGTGACTGCCTGTTAGTTTTAATGTCGGCAACATTATTCTGAGTATCATTTGAATTAAGAGGTTGGCACAAACTGAATATCATTCGGTCGTACCAACGTAAAGCAAAATAAATAAAAACGGCGCCATGATGGAAATATTTATTATTACAACGCGAGTAACTCTGAAGCTCTGAGCATAAAGTATTAACCCCAGGTGGATATTCTAGTAAAGCCACTATACGGTTGATCTGCGTACAGTTTACAACTCTTTTTTTTAATTAACAATATTTTATTGAAATTGTTTGAAATATATCACGATGTTCTTTCAATTTATCATCCTAAAGTATGTAATAACATAATGAGGAGATTAAGGAATATATAATGTGTTTTTAGACCCACATAATTTCGAAATCAAGTTTAAGCTTGAATGGCATCGGATGTAACAATAAAATAAACGAGTTTTTAACAATAATCGGGGTATTTGAAACGAGCTTTCAAAAGAAAGTCGGAGATGGTAAAATTTCGCATTTTTTAATTTTAATCCTTTCTGCATTATTCAGCTTATTAGTTATCTGACTTCAGAGTCAGATAACTATATTTATAAGTATTTTTTTTATTTACCTGTTCATCGCATCCTCAGACAACCCCCTCGTCTCGTTATTCTCGTCAGGAATGAAGTAGTCGACATTGCTGCAGTGAGTTTCTACCGGTGACAGGTATATTTCAACTGTAAAGAACAAATTGACAAATCATTAAAAATGTCCTTTTAAGGCCTACGTTTTAAATTATTGCTTAACTGTAGTGTAACTCTATTCATTGTTTTATTTTGATCATCATCATCACGACCCGTCAATGGCCCACTGCTGAGCTGGGTCTCCTTTTCAGAATGAGGCCTAAGGCACACATTTGAGACCATGGAGAGCTCTAAGGAGTGCAGGTTTCCTCACAATGTTTTCCTTCACCGTTAAAGCAAATGATTATTTAATGATTATATTTTATAAATCATCTACAATAGAAGATTATGAAAATTTACAATTCCCCCATGTTTGTAGAGCCAACTTGCCATATTGGCCCTTTTACACTTAGGTAAATAAATGTAACATAACTGCAAAATTAGTGCTCCTAGTAATAAATATATAATTTAGTTTTAAATACAGTATAATGAATTATTAAACAAAAAAAAGTGAAAATGGCCAAATTGTTACTTTGACCCATATGTACATAAGAAGTTTTTAGCTACGTAAATTAAAATTAACAAATGTCAGGAAAACAAACGTCATTTATTTGCTATCGCTTGTTACGTATAATCTATTATTAACAAAAATGATATTTGATTTAAGTTTGTAACAATATTCGAGTATTAAATGCCAACCTATTGAGTCACTGTTTGCTCACGGTCAGTATCCGTCTATAAATGATTAAAACTTGCGATTGCGAGAACGTTACACATCCCTGTGAATATTTTCTGAGAGTTAAAACTTAATAATGCTTAAGTTATTCATATTAAAATATTTTACTGCCGTCGTATTGTCTACAATGGATGAATATTTTGACTTAGGCCATCCTGGACACCCAGAAACGTGATAATAGTTGAAGAGATGTGCGCTTCATACTCGAATCTACTTATTAGAATATCTCAATGACAACATTTATTTCAACTATAAAATTTTTAAAGTTATTTTAAATATAATAGTGAATCTGGATTACCATTAGATATATAAGTAAATTTCAGTTTAAATCCATAAGGTAAAGTAGAATACATTCGCAGAATACATAGAGCATAAAATAACAAAAAAACATTTGTATGTAAGCTACTCATCTGTAAACAAAATAAATGATTTTACTACTACTTAAAAATATTACCCTTTAAACATATTTCCTTGAATTACTTGAAGGTAATTGGATATAAAGTTTATAAGTGAAAAGTGTTTAAAGTAAACGTTATCGTTTCAGATTTTTAACGATGCTTTTACCGCTTTACTTTTCATTAAATAATTAAATTAATTATCAGCAAGATAATTCACAAAATTATAAAGATTTATAGTGTGTGTTTGGATTCATAATCTTATATATAAAATTCTCGTGTCACAATGTTAGTCACCGTACTCCTCCGAAACGGCTCGACCGATTTTTATGAAATTTTATATGCATACCCAGTAGGTCTGAGAATCGGCTACTATCCATTTTCCATCCCCTTAAGTGATATGGGTAGCCCACCCCAATTTATATGGCAAAACAACGTTTGCAGGGTCAGCTAGTTTTAATATACAATACCTAACGTACTTTGAAATAAAAATTATTATAATACTATAGTCGACCTGCCCTAACTAACACAGGAGTAATATATTGTTAATTATAGTATACATGCAGACCTCGCGAGAGTTCTACACTAGGCAAAGAGCTTCAGCATTGCTGCTATAGTAATATTATTTCTGTCTTGTCGGTGTCTCATTATCTTTTCGCTGGCAGAGCCAATTAAATCTGTGCCAATTACGATAATGTTGCTAATATCTTAACAAACAATATATATGACAGACACCCCCTTTCATCCCCTATTGCTATATCACTAACCTAATCTCTATATTATACATTTTATCTTTCAACATCTTCATAAGTAAGATATAAATGGTCACAAAGCTTCATCCTCTATTTCAACCCTATTTCAAGCCTTTTTCCGGGATAAAATGTAGACTCTATCGTTTCTCAAGCTCTAATCAATCTCAGTACCAAATTTCATCAAAGTCGGTTTAATTGTTGAAGAGTTACAGACAGATAAGCATAGTTATTTTCTAAGTTGGGATTACTCATATTCCTCGGAAATATAACTAGTTCATTGTTTAAATACACTCAGACTGTTTGTCTACGTTTTTTAAGGTAATGAATTAAGTAAATTCATATAGAGTATATAACAGCCTATTGTTTAATAGTGATAGAGCTTCCTTTTCACACGGTACCTTCTCATAGTCGTGGATAAACTGCCTATAGAATACCTGCATTGTTGACTTCGCAGAAAGATATTTATAGTTTGATGCTACATTCCCGCTTTCTTTCATTATTAAATAAATAATTATATTTAACACTTTTCTTTAAAAATTAACTTCTATCTCTAGCTGTAGGCTTGTGGGTACAATACTTTTTTGTTGAACTCTCTTTGAAAATCTGATTTTAAAATAAATAAATCTCTTCCTAGCTCTTACTTACCATTTATTTATCCTAATTTGATAGACAAAAATATAAAATAAAATGCATCAGTTAATGTTCCAATTTATCACTGAAGTTGTTAAATAGATCAAATAGTGTATATTTTATTAGTAGCACAATAGTAAATGATTTGCGAACAATTGTGCCATTTACCAATAATTTGAGTCAATAAAGAAAGCGCTATCTGATCAATTGTGTCCATTATTCAGTTCAATAACCAATAAAACTATCAAACAAATTGGGTCCTATTATTATTTATAGTTGACTAGAATTAAGCAGTGATGGTAGTGGTTAAGACTTCAATGTTTTATTCGGGAGGTCCTCTGACCTTTTTCAATTATGTGTATTTTAGGCAATTAAATATCACTTGCTATAACGGTGAAGGAAAACATCGTGAGGAAACCTGCGCTACTGAGAGTTCCCTAAAGTTCTCAAAGGTGTGTGAAGTCTGCCAACCCGCACTAAGCCAGCGTGTTATACTAAGGCCTCCTTACTCTGATTAGGAGACCCGGCTCAGCAGTGGGCCATTTGATGATTAATTTAAAAAATACGAATAGAATAGAATTGTCTTATATATTGGTTTACTTGACCTCTAAAAAAACACTTGAATATTAGCTCTTCGTCGGTCCGATTTCGCTAATTTTAGGTTTTTAAATAAGATCAGCTAAGTAATTATTTATATAACGAAGTTCTCCGAATCATCTTGTATTATATTTAACGGAAATACCTAAATCCAAACCTTGATTTAAAACTGTGACGTAATACAACCAAACTAACACAAGGCTCACGACATTAATTCCTGAATATTGAATGATGTTCATTAATAAGCATTGTTCTACCCACATACTCAACACAGTGTATGAAGCTACTTGCGAACAAATAACAATTGTGTTAAATCTATTATTAATTAGATACAACCTTCAAAATTTTTTAAGACATTTGACACATTACATGCGTAACACTTTAAACTTTAATGGGTTAAGTATGTATTTTTCAACTTAATATAAAAAAAAAACCTTTTAATAACAAGCTGTTTCGTTTTGTAGTCAGCAAACTATAAATGGTTCACCATTTTGGTTGTCCACCATATTGGATTTAAATAATATAAAAGTAGCTAAGCCGTAATAAGTTAACAATTATTATCATAATGATCAATCGGATTGGGGAAAGGAATAATAAAAAGATTTTAATATCAAGCTTCATAAAAGAAATCATCGAATGTCTGTGTGAATGAACTTCAAATGGAAATATTATTCAATAAAACTAATTATTTATTGATTATATTAATGTATAGAAAGCAGTTAATTATAGCAATAATATAAGAATATAGGAGAAAGTCAATAGCCATCTATTCTTATATCGCAGTTGTTGATTGCTTACACTTGCTAGTATAATCAATTTCCTTCTTATCTCTTCATCGAAGTAATGTGCAGCTATTTCAATAAGAGGTAGCGATTTCAAGCATTGCTTTATAATTTGCAATTGCTAATGCAAGAGCAGTTTATAAATTAATTGTGTAGAAATCAATTAATGATAATTACGTTAAATGAAAGCACTAGTTAAAGGTTAAATTTGAATTAAGTTATTAAGCTTATTTTTCACTGATAGAAATCTACACATCCTCTGAGTGACATAGGCCTAATCTATTATATACATATATATAATGCTTTGTTAGTACGTAAATACTCAGTTTTCTCTATCACCACCAACCCCAATCAACTTTCCGTTGGGGTGTAAATACCCCTTGGTCTCCAGGCGGTATTGGTCGCGGTGGATGGATGCGGGTGGCGAAAATATTAAAACATACATTTCTGTACTTTTCTAACGCATGAGGACTTCTGAAATGGTCTCTAAATTATAATTGATCTGGAATGTTCTAGAAAGTGCTAAAATGTGTAAAACTATTATAATCGATTTAGAATGTTCGAGAAAGTTCTAGAAATTTCTGGAATGATCTAGAAAATTCTAAAATGAGTGCAAACTATTATAGTCGATATAGAATGTTTGAGAAAGTTCTATAAATATGTAAATAAAACATGAATTTTTCATTCACCAAAATTTTTCCTAAAATCATTTAAATTCATTAAACATGCTATGTATTTTAACCCGAGCAACGCCGGGTTTCGCTGCTAGTTTAATAACTAAAGTGCACTAAAAGCTGCAATGAGTATGAAGGCGTCTGACTAGTATAAGATTTTCATTTTTTTTTACCATTTAGAACAAGATAAAGAAAATAGTCAAGTCAGACCTTTTAATATACCCCGCTGCATTAGAATTGTTATACCAATGATTTTCAAATATTTAAAGAATGAGAACAAGTATGTAGAGTTGAATCAACTCTCAAATCGCTTCACGTCCACTACTTGGGGTGTGTCCAAATATAATAAGTAATGTTGAACAAATGGGTAACCCGGTTTGGTGACATTTCAGATGTTGTGGGTGCGGTAGAAAGTGATGTCCTTGCGCTGCGTGACTTTCCGCAGCTGTGTTAGACGTGCCATGATTAAACCAATGAATCTGTTTACCACTCAATTATTCAGACTAATACACTACAGTAGATTAATCAATAGATATTAGCACACTCGTGGCTATTTAGCACGTTAATACTAATGCTATTGGCTGATTTGGTCAATAAATGAACACCTGTGCTCCAACTCGCGCAAAGTTACAAGCTAAACTTTGCCGTTGCTAACCTGTAGTCCGCATACATCGGCATAGGTTATAGTCAGTCAGTCAGTAACATGATTTCTGTAATTTACTATATATACATGCGCTAGAGTTTACTTCTATCTTCATGATTCTACGTCAACAAGATTTAACCAATAGGTTTACACTCCTTTTTTACCCGACTACGGCGAAGCCGTTAGGAAGGGTTATGATTTTGGCAGTCTATGTATGTATGAATGTATCTATGTATGTATGTTTGTATGTGCCACTCTAGCGCCTAAAGTACTGAACCAATTTTCATGAATGAGGTGTCAATAGATTCGTAAAAATGGCATAAGCTACAAAAAATTTATGACTTTTTTTTATAACGGAAATTATACCTCAAATTCTAACTTCGAAAAAAATTAAACTGAGCTAATTATCACGTGTTTGGTATTAAAAGAAAGGTCTTGGCGAGTACATTACAAAAATGTATACATATGTTATTGTTTATGTCAACATATATGTTTAAAATGCGGTCGTATAGTCCGCGCGGTCCTGTCTTTCCAGTTATTTACGTTTACACAAATAAAAACCAACATTACGTTACAATGTCATAAAGGTTATCTCGATCGAAAAAAGGTAAACTATTAAATAAAAAAATAAAGTTTAAAAACGTAAAAAAGTGGTCTGAAAAGGACGAAACAAGAAAATAATTCAGATAGAAACACAGAAATGCATAAGTATAAAAATGGTCAAGGTAGAACCGTGATCCTTAAAGGTTCTTTTTTCCTTTTGAGGTATGGAACCCTAAAAATAAGTTTACATAAGAAAAAAAATTCGGAAATAAAAACCGTTCTAGCTACCTCCTTAAATACTAGCAAAGAATATTTGAATACTAAAATACTTTTCACACAGTGATAAGGAAGCACTCTAGCCATTATTAAGCAGCATAACGCTTTTTTTTTAAATTAAAAAAAATAATTGAAATAATATCTTATCGGCAAATCAATGTTAATATTGTCTTTACTGTTTATTTTTAAATTTCTATTTATTATTTATAGCGAACAATTTTTAGTCATAACATACTTAGATGTTGTGAATTACGTATTTAGGTGTAGACCTTCCGTGTTAATGTTAAATATGTAAACGTTTTTGCATATTTCCGCAATTGTTAGGTTTTATGTATAAATAATATACATAACATGATATTTCGTAACATTCTTTGTATATTTTAGTACGCATACGGAATATAAAAAGTATTTTATCAACTTAGATTATCAATAGATAGTTCATTTTATTAAGGATTTTTTTTAACAAAAGTATCGCAATAAATGGAGATTTATTTCCCTATAAGTATTTCGAAAACTTTACTACTATTTGTTAACAGCAATTTAAACAATTATTTAATACTTAGCAATCATTGAAGTAGGAAATCTATTGTCGGTTACGAAAGCATGTTAAATTAAATGTATGTAATACTGTGTGGGTGGAGGTATTCTCTACGTTGTAATTTAGTCTTGCGTTGTCAACCGTTATTTGATTTTCCAATATGGCAACACTTCATAATAAATTATTAGGAAGTTAGGTTAACCTGGACAGTGTTACCAGAAATTAGATTAAATAAACATTTTATTACCAAAAAAGCATAAAAATGTAATAAATAATATAAAACAGATAAAAAAGTCCGGAAAGAAAATACAAGATGGCCGCACCTTACTTTTCCCGCCAATAATGTATGACTAGTATCACTTTCACTACGCTTTTCCGATGTTTAAAAGCTGCTGCTAATTACCGGTACGCATTTGGCATGCTGTAAACGAGTTACTGAATAGAAAAAGGCTAGTTTCTATTTATTTGTGAACTACGTCACTTTAAATTAAATATTTTGATGTGATTACGACACGAGAAACCAGTAATCCCCAAATTGGTCAACATCTACCCTTAAGAGGCGATGACGCGTTATAAGGGTTCACGTAAAAGAAAAAAGAAAGAATTGGGGGTCAATGAGAGCTAGGCTTGGTAGTACAGCGGGTGTTTATTTTTATGATAGATAAGGGATAAAGCAAATCGGAAATTGGCCACCGCCGCCCATGGACATCGGCGAAACTAGAGAATTTTTTTTTTGTTGATGCGGTCTCGCCTCGAAAATAGAGTAAGGAGGGACAGAGAAGAATGCTGCAGTTTCAGTGGACCCCGAGCAAGAGCTCGGTGTACACTGGAACTGCAGCATTAAAGGAATAGGAGAGGGAGAGAGTAGATCTTGCCCACGTGCGGCTCGACCGGAAAGCGTCAGACACTTGGGGATCGGATTCGCATACTGGTGGTCGCAAACCAGTCGAAGAACAGGTCTCCTACCACCAAGAGGGTGCTGGGTTACTCGCCTCTTGCGAGATGCACTACTAGCGGCAGAAGGGAATTGTATTCTAAGCCGTCCTCTCACGGGTAGTAGCAGAAATTAGAACACAATTTCAGAATTTTATTGACAGTAGTGTCGGTTGTCCCTCTTTTATGTTGCTACAAATTGATAGATATTAAATGATCTACGGGTCAAATAAGTTTGGGGACCTCTGATCTAAATGCTATATGAGGATTGTTTTACATATAAAAAATAAAGGAGGTCCAAATTAATATCTGTCTTGTTTTTGCTCTTTCGTAAAAACTTGCTCATGCTTACTTGTTATTGCTATCATCAAAAAACACAGTGGAAGTTTTTAGAAACTTATATGAAATAGAAACGTGAATATAAATATTAATTAAGAAACACTTAAATCGTGTTTTGTTGTCTGTTATATTAACGTATAGACTTAAAACATATCACAAATCTTTTAAAACTGTTATATTGAACGTTAGAAGGACGTCAGGAAGACCTAACTCAATATTGAAAATTATTAGTTATATCTTTGTAGCTATATCCTGTTTTAACAGTCTTCATTTTTATTATCTTACTAATATTATAAGTTCAAAAATTTGTATTTTTTTTAAAAGGATTGAATTGGAAGAAACGACTGAATGAGACGGTGTCAACTCACTGAACCAAATTCAGAAGTTCTTACTTACAGAATCCCGGGTAGTTAAGTTATATATAAATTAATGCCGTTTTGATATGTAAATTAAGCTTCAATGTACAAATAGCGTGTAAGCGGTCAAGCAACGGGAAAGCTCGTGCCTACTGCCTTACTATTTGAACACGATCTAATATTTACTTAGTTTTAATTACATTAATAAATTGCTTATTAGAAATAAATGTGCAGAACAATTATTTTCCGTGAAGTAACTAACTACTCAGCTTCGCATATTTAGTTCCGCATTTTCCTTATTACTAAGTTTCTTAATAGAATTGCCTCGTCATTTTAAAGAGTAAATAAATTGTTAAGTTTCAATTCAATTATTTAAATAACCAAAAAATTAAAATGAAAAAATTATATAAACGTTCATTTATATATTACATAATATTATAACTGTTATGAAATCCAATATATGATGCAGCTGTATTTTTTAAAGTGTTTGTTGATTATTATATGAATATTTACAATTTTTTGATGACTTTAAAGTAACATTACGAAAGTTATACAACAGAGAAACTTACATTTCACCAATAACACTAAAAACGATACTTATTATGTTTAATTGCAAATCTTGTATCTATGACGGTTGTGTAAGAATTCAAATGAATGCACGATCACATTCATATATTCTGCACGATAATTTAAATGACAAATACCAAACAAAGATTATATGACGATAATTATGAAGTCATGTATTGTACAATATTACAAACAAGATATTAATAGCTAGAGATGTTTAAAGACTAAATATAGTTGAACTTTTAAGAAGAGATTTTTTTGCATTTGACTCTATTTTATAATTTTTATAAAAATTGAAATGTATTAATACAGTTATGAAAGAATCTACTACTGTTTGAAGCCTCTGGCCATCAAATTAGTCCCAATTTTTTGAACAAGATTTTTTTTTTATTTTGAATCTGACGAACGTAATTGTAGAAGTTACAAAATCCCAATAACCTAAATCCAAGAGGCAATAAAATAAAAGAGAGTGTCCGAAACTAAATGTGCATATAAATAGCACGAGGCCTCACCTCACATATCGTACATCCTAAGTATGAGGCCAGCATTCCTTCACGGTACGTTGGTTGGTTACAAAACGCCAGATATGGGTTCAGATTCGCCAGGGCCGGTCACTTGCGAAATAAATTGCTAATCGTTGAAGCTACTACTATTGAACTGCAATTATTTGGATATCACAACAATTTGAACGAACGCATAAACATGTCTCACAGTTGACAATTTGCGAATTAAGTGTATTTAGTAAAAAATATTATTTAAAAAAAACTATTTTATCTGGACTCTAGAGCAGGGTTCCCAATCTTTTTGACACTTTAATTTTACTTTATTTTGTTAGCAGATAAACCCGCTTCATCACGATCTAAAAATAACCGAAAAGGCCATATAATCCTTCCCTTTTTATATATGAACCGTTGAAGATCGGTATATACTATTTTAGGGATCATTGAAATAACTTTAACATCATCTATGCATAAATGTTTTGAACTTTTCACTTGGTAAATGGCTTTATTATGAAAAAAATAATTTAATCAAATATTGTAATGGGATCTTCTAGTTTATAGAACTTTAGCAATATTACCAACAACAATTTACAACAAACAGGAAAGGAAACAGGAGTATATTAAGCAATGAACTCAATAGAACCTACAAAAATAGCTCTGTATACTTGTAACACATACTTAATCAGTTTGCATATTCACATTGTTTATAGCCATGATCACACTAAGCCATGATTAAGCATGACATCATGAGATCAATGCTATGCCATGATATGAGCACAACAAGCACCTTGCAGCGGATATTCTTCATTTTATACGACCTTGCTTACTTTTGCGTTTGAAAACAAAAAATTAAACTGACGAAGCATAAATCCTTAATATTTTTATAAAAACTATATTCGTATGTATTTCTGTTATGATCTGTTTTTAAAGAATCCACATTGTAAGAAATTTGTGTGAAGAATATATCGTAGCGTAAGTTAACCTTAGGATTAAACAGAGAATCTGGACAGTGGAGGCGAATCTTGAATTATTTAAAAGACGTCTTTAAGCCAATACCTTAGTCACAAATCCAAGGCATTATTTAGATGTAATAGATTATAATGTTTGATTGTAACCGGTTTAGTAGCAGTATCTGCATTTTACCCAATACTTAATTCATTATCAGCCTTCTAGTGTTCTTCAATATTCCCCCTCTCCTCCTCCTTCTTGTATTACACATACAATCAACACTAAAAATACAATACAAGAGGAAATACGTTTTACCTAAATATAAACTGTTTATTTTTCTTGCCAATTTGTAAAACCAGAGGAAGACTGTTTTTGTCTATTTTTTTCTTAAATCTTGCTCGTTAAAAACCCACGGTTTAAACAACAAAGCAAGTAAATAGAATTAAACAATAAATAATTATTGATTTGTGGTATTTTCAGTTCATTACCCAGTTAAGGAAAACAATAAAAACATTACTCATCTTATTCCGAGAAATGTTATCTAAAGTTCGGCTAACTGTGAATATCCGAAACCCATTTAGATAACTCCCTTTTGAAGCATTAAATGCATCATTTTTATTACGGCTGTGTTAATATATATTTATTTGTTTAACTTTTGTCTAGACTACATTTTATATGTTGCTATATTTTCATCAGTGAGAATAGTACTCTATTATAGAGAATACTACTATTTTTAATGACTTTTATTAATTATAGAAGACTATTCGACCCGTCCCCGCTTCGCCCGGGTGCAATTTAACACGTGTACGTAACCGCTATTTCCCTGCATTTTAAATTTGTAATATCTTCGAAAATATTCATTTAAATTTCATGCTGTAATGGGCCATATTCAACTATATAAAATTTACAATGTATTTAAGGTACCTAATTGTTTAAGGATTAATGTTGAATTGTTTAAAATCGCTTCATAAATAAGCCATTATAAATTTCTCTGCTAAAATATATACCATCGCGGACTTTTTTGTAGACCTTTTAAAGGTGTACAATATTGTAGTACATTATTTTGATCTATCTCGTAGGGTTCAACCGGTATTTATTTATTTACTACATCACATTAGAAATCTCTAAAATTATCATTGTATTTCTACTATATTATGTATGTATTATACATAAACCCCTTTCTCTTGAATCACTCTATTAGAAAAAACCGCATCAAAATCCGTTGCGTGGTTTTAAAGATCTAAGCATACATAGCGACAGAAGGACAGGGGGAAGCGACTTTGTTTTGATTTCGTCCAAAATTAAGATTTATTGTTAGGTGAACCTCCATTTAGATTTATTTTATCATTAAATTTATTTATATGGCTCACAGTACATATAAACATTTTATTTTACATTTCTACAGTCTTTGAATCTTATTTAAACTAGCTGACCTGGCAAACGTTGTTTTGTCATATAAATTAGAGGTGGGCCACCCTTATCACTTAGGAGGATGAAAAAAGATAATAGCCGATTCTCAGACCTACTGAATATGCATATAAAATTTCATAAAAATCGGTCGAGCCGTTTCGGAGGAGTATGGTAACTAACATTGTGACAGGAGAATTTTATATATAAGATAAAACCTACAATTTAGTCTTATTTAGAGTCGCACCTCTCATAACTTTTAAACTAATCCAAATAACAAGTTAATGCGTAAGTTTGAACGCGTCCCAAATACCACAGATAACTATGTACAACAAAATGGTAGGTAAATGGTCGACCATCGAACACGCCGTTTATTTCATTTCTGAGACTAATGCGTTCTAGATTCTCGGCCACAAAACATAAATTGATTTGTAAATTCAAATAATTTGGTAAGGTGTTGCTATTAAGCTTGATATTTTGTACTGCAATTAAGCATAATCATCCAATCAAGTACACGTCAAGGCCAAAATCTATTTATGTACGAAAGACGTGAATTATAATATATTTTTAATGATATTATCAAACTCATATTATAGTTTAAAATATAATGCAGGGCGATAAACACCGACATTTAATGTACTTAAATTTCCAAAATTCCATGTTTGTATTACTTTTGATTCCCTTTAAATGGCAGGTAGAGCTTAAAGATTTATTTTACAAATACCATATTACCCGCCGAGCCCCAGTGTGGGTTGGCAGACTTCACACACCTTCGAGAACATGGAGAACTCTCAGGAGTGCGGTTTCCTCACGATTTTTTTCTTCACCGTTAACGCAAGTGATATTTAATTCCTTAAAACACGCATAACTCGGAAAAGTCAGAGGTGTGTGCCCAGGATCGAACTCGGACCTCCCGAGTAAGACATTAAAGTCTCAACCACTGGACCATCACTGCTTATACAGAGTGAATTTTCTAAAATCCTAATAAGGATCACATGATCTAGTTAATTAAATCATTTTGATCGTTGATCAGTGAACTGTTGTGAACGCCGAAAGGAGCCTTATAAAAGTACAGCTCCAAATGTGGTTCGAATAGTAATCATTCTTTACAAATTTTTACTCTATCTCTTCGACGTTATCTATAAACTCTATATTATCTACATTTCATCTTAATCTGATATAAGCGAGAAAATTGTGATGCTATTCCCCTTTATAGGACCGGTCCACACGTTTTGTGGGACAAAGATTTCACCTGCGATACTGGTATGCCGGTGTTTTAAGATAACCGTTCATAAAATTTGTACTCATACTAAGAACGTAGTATCTTTGAGTAGATAGAAGTATCTAACAATATAAAGATACAGATTATTCATATACAAAAACTCAAATATATCTGTAGGGAAAGTAACACATCAAACATGTAATCAAGTCGATGTCTTCACTTCAATTTAAATGATATCGACATCATCGATATAGTTAGTTATTGGCTATTACGGACTATATAATAAACTGTATAATATACAGCAACAACTAAAGACAAATTAGAAACTTTACCTGTAATACAAACTAAAGTATATAAAGACTGTTTTAATGTTTTTCAACTCAAATATTATGCGCAGTAGCTTCCAGAAAATGTTTGCATTTTATAGGCAGCTACTAACTTTTAATGGCAAATAAAATTGTAATAGAATTTCAAGTCGCATTGTAACTTATTCTTAATTATCTTTTATACCTTTAGGAGAAAACTTTCTGTTGGAATAGCTTTACAATCGCTTCCCGCTGTCTATCTGTACGCTTAGATATCTTTTAAACTACGCGACGGATTTTAATGCGGTTTTTTTCAATAGAAACTGCGCTAAGTCGTGGCGTGTCGCTACTTTTTTTATATGTTCAAGTAATGGCAGTCTTCAAAATATTGCGCACTAACTCGTTAGTGAGTCGACTCACAATGGAATTTCGCAAGCATTAAAAAGATAATGCTTAGAGACATAAGTTGCGTTACTACAATATTAACCTGCTTATTTATGCTAATTTGAACCAGTTTTGGGCCTTGATTGTTCTTTACTTACTAGATTTCGCCGACGTAAAATGTACACTAAGCATGTTCTTAGGGCAAACATAACGGCCCTTATTATTTTAGTTTGGAGATGTTTGAAAATAAGCTGAAACACGAAACCGAAATCACGACTTTCACACGACATTATGCTAAAGGCAATTTTGACATCACATGTCATGACAATCAAGGGTTAACTAAGTAATGTCGTTATACATCCAATATGGTGGACGTACCAAAATGTTGGACTAGTTTTTATGCATCCCCATGATATAGGTATCAAATGAAAGGGTTTGCTGAGAAGAATACGAAAATAAAATGACTTGATCCAATATAACGGACGAGCCAAGATGGCAGGTTTTTCATTTCAGCCACTACATAAATTGTCGGTTCTGTCCTTTATAAAATATTTTCTCCTAATACTTCTCTAAAATGTATCCTAACTTACAATTATTACGGTATAAGCTTGACAATCAATCAGTCTACCACTCTTTTTATTGTTCCATTCATTGAAACGTTGCATGTCTCGATAGAATTAATATGCCTTGTGCATAACAAGCAACAAAATTGAGGTCTTGCTTAACCACCTGTTCAAGTTGTCGCGAATTCATATACTATTTAAGTAATATTCACTTCATCAAGGTTGTTCACAACATGTTTAACTTAACAAGATTCTATGTTACTCTGTAATAATTTTTGCTAATATAATAAAGAGTTGTACCAACTAGACAATAGCATTAAAATTATTTCTGTATAAATAGACTTTTTTACAATAATATCTAAAACTAATATTTAGTATTATTGAGCAAAAAACTTTAACCACAGACCACATAAACAAATTCAACCATCAAAATTGACTATTTCAATCAAAAGATAAATGTTAAGACGTGAGCCCTTCACGTAGAACAACTATAACAACTTTAGATATACTTTAAATTGACTTTATTTTGGGGTCAGGGCTTTGAAGCACCATAGGCCTTAAGATTTTCATTGTTTTAAAAAATCTAGTTACCGTAAAGTATGGAAGTACGGTCGATAACATTACAATTAGTAAAAGTCTTTAAAACAATTGTTTTGAGTGAGTTGAAGAATGATTAGTCAAATCGAATCGCAGCTCAATTACCTCCATACTTCCGACTTCCGAAACAAACAGATAGATTAAAAATAGAAAAGAGTATTTTAATTATAACAATAAATATCATTTCGACTATAATACTAAAGTATTAACGTATCCATATAATAATCGTAACCTTAAATAAACGTATGTAGGAAGTATTCTTTATAAAACCTTCACAGCGCCTTATAACAACGTAATAACATATAATTCATAAACCTACATGTCTGTGTGTCCTAGGTATGTGTGCCACCTTAGTTAACATATCAGTGACAATTTGTAAAATGTTTGCACGTGATCTATCTTAGAACTATTTATTTATATTGCCTTGAATTCATAGTTCATATGAATAAGGCACGTATTTTCTACTCTGTCTGTGCAATAAAATATTGGGTCACGTTATATTGGAATGATAATAGATTTTAGATGAAAATATCACGAAGATCCATTGATTTATAAGTATGGTAAAAAAATTGCATACACGAAATAGTAAATTTGTCGTTTATTATGTTAGGTATTCATCAAAAGATTTGAAGCAACCTAAAATGGTGCAATATATATCTCAAAATGGTTGTATAAGTTTAATTGATATCTTCGCTTTACTTTCTAATGGTGAGGTAAAGAAATAGTAAAAAATATTACGTATTAAAACACATTTGCGGATTAATAAATTACCGATCACAGGAAATAACAAGTGATGATGAAATATTATATAATTTTACACCTAAAATTAAATCAGAGTGAATACCTAAAGTGAAGTATGAACATCAGACGGTAGCTAACTTACCAATAATAAGTTAAGGAAATTCATTAGTCATTCAACGTATAAATACGTCCTAGACCTCCACAGACACATTAATATGATATTCATTCCCAAATAGTTTGCCGATGTTCAACAAGACATTCCTTTTAAGGTGTGTGTAGCGCAAACTGAATATTCAATATGTAATTAGGTTCGGGCTTACTTTCGAATCAACCTTCGGATGGCCTAAAGGAAAAGGCATAACATTGAAAGCAGAGGTCAACTATCAAGTATTTAGAGTTTTATATAAAAACTGACTTCTTAAAGCTCTTCAAAATCTGCTACTAAATTCTAAATATATTTGAAGAATACTCAAAAATTAACCAAGACTTAGAAATTCGACAATAAAAGCATCATAGAGTACAGGAAAATCTGAAAATTACAATTCAGATTATTTCACTTTTCAAAATTTGCGTTGACCTAGAATCATGAACGCAAGAGGCAAGGTCTCACAACAAAAGTAAAGGGAAAAATAAGAAAGTTAATAATATAATGTCATGTATTACAAGACAGAACAAATCTCAATCTGGGTAAAAAAATAATTTCAGTCCTGCTTTAACCAAAAATATATTCATATAATGATAGCTTTATAGCTTAACGAATTTTGTAACAGCAAAAGTGATTGATGAAGAACTTTGCCCGTAGAGAGTAAAATCAATCATAATTGTGCCAATCCATTATCTATTCGAAATGCGTAATTTTCTAGGCTAAACAGTCAACCGAGCGCAGGTTAAATTCTCGCGCGCAAGCCTTTCACACCGGTTTCTGAGGAGAAATTTTGCATGACACAAAATAAATCACTCATCTAATGCATGCACGAATAACATTTTGTTTTATAAAAAATTTTTAATTTTGTTACTAATTGAAATTATGTATTCCAGATTACCTACGAGTACATAAATGAGATGTAATAAAACTTTTTAAAAAATGTTAACTGAGCCATGTACCAATTTCGTAGAAGCCTAGTTTAAATTACTCAGAATACCTTAGCTGAAAAGTCCAGGTCGAAAATAATAGTCATGATGTACAAACACAATACTTATTGTGCAGTTAGACACCTGTCTTATACCGTACTATGCTACTTATATTGACCACGAGGTTCTTAAATTGTAAAACAACCACTATATGCGAAGACATTGAATACATATTTGCTCAAAAATACAACATTACGCGCATTTCTGCTCCAATAGCTTCTAATCATTACCATGAAAGTGTGTGTAATTGGGATAAATACACTCATTAATACTTTGTACTCATTTTCGATGCGCAATTGTAACGTCTTCTTAGGAAATACTTTTATGTTAGTCCATATTCCGTTTATGATTTAATATTTACACTTCATTGCCGGGTTTTTTTGGTTATCAAAGATAATCGTAGGTAATAAAGTTTCTTTGATCTTTTCAAGATCAACTTACAATACGATACTCGCTATATTTTTACAAGGTTAAAAGTTATGATTGACTGTTGTCTGGCTTCCTTTTTGTGTAGTTTTTTTGCTACTTTGTAATATTATTTGTAAATTTTAAGATATGTTGTGAACTTGTGAGCGAATTGAAACCACGCGTTATGCTTCACGTAATCATATAACCTATTTCTCTTGTGTATGTTTAAAAAGTTTTTATTGTATTACGGGAACTAATCTAACCTGTAGGAGGTCGCTCCTTAGGGTAGCAGATGCGAAAGAGACCTCGCGTTCTCGTGTAAAAGTAGTACTTGCTGTTCAGGCTTTCGAGGATGGCCTGCGAGTTGATTTCCGTGTTCTCTGTCACGTATGTCTGGAAGAAAAAATAATACAGGTTTATTATTTTTATAAACACAGCCCAATATTCGTTATAACTAATTTTTGCTAGCGGAAACACTGCCGCTAGTCTACACTCTACAAAGATTGCAAAATAGATTTATATAAGGTTATACAGATGTGCATAATAATTTTGTATTTAATTAATTATAAGTAACAATTTAAATACCTCATAATTATTATGATTGTAAGTTATTTGTTTAAATCTTACTTCTTTGTCCAAATTGAATAGTGAAAATATTTGACACGTGGACACGTGTATGTGTATGTATAAGACGCTGATTTTATTAACTTAAAAATTAATCATAAAGATATTATAAAAGAAAATCAGGTCAAAAGAATAATAAAAAATCCATTAAGCACTCAATTAAGCAAGTAATTTAAAACATCCTGAACTCTAAAGTACTATGAAGAGTTGTTCCTCAGTAAAACGTGAATATACTTTTGTTCTTATTACAATTGGCTTGATCCTTGACTCTGGGAACCGGTCTCATTCCTGTACCCTGTACGTCCCTCAAGGGCGTAGATAATTGATTATACGAGATCAACCTGCTTTGTATTGTGCATGTTAAGGTTTTCTGGATAATTTGTTTTGAATTTATTTCTAACATTCCAGGGATTTATTAGTGGTAAAGACCAAGTCTAAGTCTGACTTTTATGAATAATGCGTATTTTAAGCAATCAGAAATCATTGATAAATTTAAAAATATATTGCGGAAACCTAATGTCGGCAAAGGTGCGTGAATTTTGCCAACTATCTCAGTAGTAGAACCGTTAATGGGTAAACGTGAAGATGATGATGATGATAAAATAATGTGTAGTTCAATGCACACAAACACAATTTTTCCATGGCTTTACTTAAAAACACGCTGATTAGAGATTCATTAAATTGAAGTTACTAGTCTTGATCAAATAATACCTACTCTAAAGATCCAACGACGACAACGTAATATAAAAACATACAAGTAGTTGAGATATGTGCAGGTGCGTACTACCTATTATATTTTAATGAGCCTCCATATTTAATTATTACTCAGAATGAGAAGCTGTAAATTATTTTCCTTGGAAAATACTAGTTTCTTAAACTGGATAACATACATAATTACTTAATGTTATGATTTCATGCCGAAATATTTAATTAATGACTATTGGTTATTACCACATCAACATTCCAAAAGCAATCATCTGAACTATAAAATACATACACCTTTATATTATAATGTGTTTGTAAATTATTTTTAATAAGGACAAATGACTTAATTTTTATCATTTAAATCTAATCTAAAATCTAGTCTAAAATTTAATCTAAAATACACAGTGTAAAAAAAAGTTTTTTCTCGATGTCTGTACGCTTAGAACTTTTAAACTACGCAACGGATTTTAATGAGGTTTTCAACAATAGACAGATAGTTTCAAGAGGAAAGGTTATGTGTATAAAACATAAAGTAGACAAACGGCCAAGTACGAATCGGACTCGCCCACGAACTGCACCAATATTTGGCAAAAAAATGACGTTTGTTGTATGGGCTAAATATTTATTTTATTTTGTTTTTAGTATTTGTTGTTATAGGGGCAACAGAAACATTTCATTTAAAATTTCAACGATCTTGCTATCACGGTTCATAAAATACAGCCTGGTGACAGACAGACGGACAGCGGAGTCTTAGTAATACCCTTTTTACCCTTTGAGTAGGGTACCCTAAAAATGATTATTGCTATGAGTTCGGTTTAGATCAATTTAAGTCGTTGGCTTCGATAACATTGTGAACCGGAATTCCGTCAGATCGCTTTGTCATCGGCATTTGTAGAACGTAACCAAGTCATTAGTCGTGAGAAACAGGTAATGATTAAAACCATTAGAAATTCTAGTAAATTCCATATTAAATTAGAATATAAAATATTGTAACAATTATGGAAAGAATATTTTGATGAGAGGTCTAAAGTCAAGGGTATCTGTTTTAAAACAATTCATGCGGAACAATGTTTGAGACTTAGATCTGGACACATTCCCTCAAATAGATTCGGCTGTTTAATGGGAAAAAATCAATTCGCTTAATTGCGAACAGTGTGGTACCATGGATGACCTATACCATATTTTGGTGGAATGTCCCCAGAATAAGTCGTTAGACGTAAATTGTTTCCTGATAACCTTTTTGTTAATAATATAAGAGAATGTAATATTATTTTATGTTGTCCTGATGCACCATCGGCTAAAAATTTATACAAATTTGCTGAAACCTGACTAATTAAAATTTAGTTTTCTACCTAACAGCGCGACATGGTCGCAAATTGCGACTCGCAATAGAGACAAAACTCTTTAAATTAGAAAAAAAAACAATATTGTAAACTTTGGTTAAGTTAAATATAACTACGAATTCATATTAATACAAATTCTAAAAGCTATTTCAACTCTCTTGAAAGGCAGCAACAGATAAGGCTACAGTTTTTTAATGCTACAAAATGTTTTACCGATAAGAATCTTAATTTTATTTACAGTTGGGATTTGGGAACCAAAATTAAAAATTTTAACATGTTGCATCTGGCATCTGTTATTTTAGGTTAACACAAACGATAACTAGAATTCTGACGCTTGTTCAACGTTGGATTGTTGAAAAAGTGAAACTGACGATAAATATTAAAAAATATATTATTCAGTTTGTTTATCACTCGATTCCAAATTAGTAGTGGTCACGTAAACACACGAATTATGTATGCTATCACAGCTTTTACTTGGAAAAGAAAGTAGCTAGCACGCGGACAGGTAGCCGACTGCTTAACATGCATTATAAACTATTCAATTATAATTTATTTATACTAAAAGTAAATCTTGAGAAGCCCTAAAATTGATTTTTACTAAGAAATTGGCAGTGACACATTAGGTTTATACTTAATCATTGAACCCTAAGAGGATCCCTTATTACAATTTATTTAATTAAAAACTTCGTAAATTATTTTATTAAAAACAAGTGTATAGATATAAAGTTTAATTTTGTTTTTAAATTGACTCAGTGTCTAATTGTCTATTGTATTGTCTATTCTTAGATTATATCAAAACATTGTTAGAAAGATGTGTTACTTTGACCACAATTATATTGTTTTATATTATGAGGAGGAAAATGTATGTTAACTGTAAACTATATAAAACTAATAAACAACAGGATAATGTTAATATAAAAAAATAATGTATTACGCATGATGGCATAAAGGAATTATTTACTATTACATAATACTGTTTTTATACTAATAAAACCATTTAGTTGGCATTTTGTCACAAAAAATTAAATATACTTTCAACACTTGATCATTTTTCATTGAAGATCATTTATCTATCAGTGAAAATAGTAACCCAGATTTTTTGTCATCAAGTATTTCAAGTGAGTTAAATGAGATAAAACTTAATCTCAAACTGATCTGATCTGAAGAAAGCTGACCCGACAGACCTTTTCCTGTCTTAACTATGAATATTGAATTCGAATTGGCTGTCAAAAGCTTACATTAGAAAAGTTAATATGGCTGTTAAGTTTTCTTAAATTGTCGAATTTCCGGGCAATTTTTTTAATTTTTTCTTCCATAAGAACCTTCTCGTGACAATAACAAACACAACAAAAAAAGAATTAGCGAAATCGGTCCAGCCGTTTACGCGTGATGCCGTGACCAAAGGAAATAGGGATTCATTTTTATATATAAGATTAAGCATACTTGTGCCATTAAAATCGAAAGTATTAAAGTTTAAAATTGTCTTTGAAGTAGTGATACACCTTTTTTTCATTTATATGTATAATACATGCAAATTATAGTAGAAATGCCGGGGTGGATCACTATTATGATAATCAAACACAAATGTACGTATCAGCCTACTTTTTACTTGTATGGATAAAACGTAGTTAATCTTGGCCATCTCAGAAATGACTTCTTGAATTCCTAGTTACACAGAATCGCATTGTTTATACCAGTATTTTTTCTCCAGTCTATTCTGAGATTCAGGCCTAGATGTAGTATAGTAAAGCAAGTTTTTTTTAATACCAAGTCGACAGTGATCAACCATCCGAGCGAGACGTTCTTTCAACTCGAGTTCATCGCTCGTCGTTTTTATAATCATTCGTATCTATTATTCGCTAAGAAAACTTAATTCAATTGCTATTACGACTGTGATGGATCTTTATATTTATGTAAAATTGGATTGAGGAACTAAATTTATGATATTTATATCAGAAAAATATGTTCACCTTTTATTACTTTTATTTATTTCGTAATGAGATTGCTCTTAAGAAATCTTAACAAGTTTAATGGAGTTCTATCCAGCCTAGACTGTAATTATAAAAGTAGTAGGTAGAAAAAGTGGAACTTCAAGCTATCTTATCCCCTGTAATTAAATTCTTGGAGTCTATCACTCCTTGGTCTTTGCTCTTTATGAAATATATCATTAATAATTTTAATCTATTAATAGTTCTCATAAATGTTCATAATTTAATGTTCTTTTTTCACATTGTTTTTAATATGTCAAAAGTGTTAACGATGGTTCCAAACGAGGTTTTAATATCTTCACATACGACTCGAAATAACAGAATTTGACTTTCGCCTACGACGTACACTGTACACACAATTAAAACTGACTGACCATTGTCTCAAACTTTCGCTCTAGCTCACAGTCGCGTATGTTCCGTTTACGGCAAACAAATATTTGTGTAGGCTGTGAACGGTGTTCGTGAGTGACACTACAGGTACCTACTCTCTATATACTTTAAAAAAATACGAGGATAATAAAATAACGAACGAAAATGTATATTTTCTTCAATCTTTCAATTTTAAAAAAATGTTTTAATTGAGCTGCTAGAATTCGGCAGAGTAAAATAAAAGTAGCTGAATATACCAATGCCGAAAAATCCGTTCTTATATTAATTATTTCTAAATGTTTCCTAACAGATCCTATACAAGTTTAATAACAATAAAGAACCAAGTAAGTTTACTTTGACTTAACTCGTTACAAATTTAATATGAATTTTTAAGTACTTTCTGAGATATCAAACAAAATAAGTAGCTTTACCAGATCTGTAAATATAACTGATATCAAATAACTATTTTAAAATAGTTGCCGTTATAATATTGAATTAAAAATAAAGGATCCCGTTGATATCTTTTGTAGGTAAGATTTCCATTTCATTCAATAAATTTGATTCTTAATCATGCAAATATTTTTGTGCTAAAATTAGAATTTTGATCAAGCTCCACATATAATCTTATTTTAGTACTTCTATAGTTAACAAATAAACAGGTTTTCTTAAGTAACTATGCAACTTTGTCTGCAACTTGCAAGTTGCAACGGTGTATGATTGAGCTCTTTGGAATGTTGTATAGATTGTTCACTATATCTCCGCTTATATCAGCTAATTACTTTGCATTATGCTTTGTAGACTACATTAAAATTAGATTACGAAATTATCACTATTACGATCTAGTCATATAATAAAAGCTAATGTTTGATGTTTATTGATATATAGTAAATAACTATACTTGACCATATCGTATGTAATAATATAAAAAATAACATTAAAATTAATTATTCTTCTATACATTATTATATCTATACATTATTATATTCTTCTATATATATATATTCTACGATACCCACATTTTCAACATATTTTAATCTGTATATTCTTCCGTGACCAGAAATTGTCTATAACTATGTATAATATTTAATTATTTAGGTCTTTTAAGGTCCGGTTTTTTGTCCAACTATGACGAAGCGAAAAAGAAGGAAAATGATTTTGGCAGTCTTATGTATATATGTTTCGTTCTTTTTAGACCACTTTTTTTAAGTAGTATATTATTATGATCAATAAGAAGAAATAAATTCGACAGTTTAAGCATAGTTCAAAATAATAAGGATTTAATGCATAATTGAACATGTGGTTTCAAGTTCTGAAGCCGACGCTTAACCCGAGAACAATGGCCGGGGTCGTGAACACGCGTGCGGGCGCGGGATGCGGTGCGGTGCGGTGCGGGACTCGTCCCGATCACCTTGCAATGCCGACGCTCTTCCTTTACACACACGCCCACGACCGCAACAGCTTGCACTCGAGGGAAAACACACCGACATGACTTTTATAACCAACTTAAAGGAAGAAGACAAGAAATATATAATTAAATATTTAGGGTTACTTTTTCACACACGGAGGAGTTTCCATACTAATTATATTACATGTATGGATATAGTGACCATTTTATTTTCCACTCAAAACGGGTCACTGACAACGGGACGTCTGTCTTTCAGATATCAGAAAAGAAAAATCAAAATCAAATAAAACAATTTCTTGGATATTTGTCAAATCATAGTGACGACAAAAAAATGGATAACTTTCAAATTACTCGTAATTTGTTGTAATTTGAAAGTCGAAATATTTGTATTACAAAACTTTTTATATAATGGCTTATGAGAATCCTCGAAATTGTGTAAAATAGACACTCATTAGGAAGCGATTTTTCGAATTTAACCCCTTAGAAATTAAACAAAGATATTAAGGTTTGTATGGGGAATAAATAACACTTCCTTCTTGTATATTATTAGAATTAAAAACACTTAATCATAGGCTTAAAACTTCTTATAACAGTTAATTATTTGTTGATTACTAGACATCCTTCCCTTTGTGTGGTTAAATTTAGAAATCACCTGCGGTCAAGTTCGAGATACATCTGCTTGCATGTAATTCAATACACCGTGTAGCTGAGAAACAATGAGGGTTGTGTTTCATGTTTCTGAAAATTTTGCTCCAACTTTTAATAAAGACGTACCATGGTATTTAATAATAAAAATATTTAAAATATCACCATTTTATCGTATCAAATTAAAAACACCACACATTAGAAAAACTCGTGGAGTTTAATTTAAAAAAAATATATTTCTTAGATAAAATGCTAATCACTGCTATTTATTATGGGCCATCAGCATTAGCCAGTATATAAAATTGTATGTTTGCTATCTACATAACATGGAAAAAAGATGACAAGTTTCACTTTACTGTGCAAACGATCATGCAATATATGTAAACGAAAGTTACGCGGAAATGTAAAGTCAGGCTGTTTATTATTTTATTCATTAATTTCACAAAATACATCTACTTAATTATTACTTAAATTATACACTAAAATGAAGACAAACTTGACACAATAAATGAGGGTACAGTCACTAATTCTGTTCTGTATAATTAACTTTGTTTAACTATTGCATTCTGGCAACCCAAATTACGAAAGTGGTCCGAATGCATGAATGGTGAATGCTGCGAACAATTATGAGAGAGCAATGTGCGAAGACTAAGATTAGTTCAGTTTGGCAAGAGTCCGACATTACTGCGAAAATTGTTATACCATAATATGGTCAAATTCAAGTTAAGGACACCTATTACATTTATGTAAACACATGCATTGTAACCTTTCTATAATCTAGATTATGTTGAACTAATCCAATCAATAATTCACAACATAAGTCATTTTTAACTTCGCCTTTTTCGTAAGGTTGAAATTTCGTATTGTATTTAATAATTGAAATAATGCTATTTACACGAGCAAAAAGGGGGGAACAGCAAGTAATACTAATCATATACTGAAAAATGCAGCTTTACTGTAACTAAGGGAACGTACCCATTCTAAGGAGGGAGAGGGGTCTTCAGAACCACGCTTAGGTTTTGGTCACGTAGTTAATATCTTCTAGGGAAATCTCGTGCTTTTTTGAGCTATGTTTAAATATAACAACACTGACGTCCATACGCCGGGTCCATTAGCTGATTGAGAATTAACAGTTTGTAGTGCAGTGAAGTTTTCAAGCAATTTGACGAGTTCGTTCTGGCGGTTATATAATACTGGTGGTTACCAAGGGTAAAGGGTATAATAAGTTGTAAAAAATGGGTCATGTAGTATAGGTACGCTCCCTAAATGAGTTTAGAATAATATCACTAGACAAAATTATTACACGGGTGGTTTTGCTTTTCCCTTTTCCTCGTATTACGAAACTACCAGAGAAAGTAAATATTTCAAATTTTGGTGATAATGATTAACAATTCATAGAAGTAATGCAATTTAATGAACACTTTAATATAATTAAGCGACGTCTACAGCAACAAGTTTATGACGAAACTTGCAATGCAGGTGACCCTATTGTATCGAAGCCAAGTATGATTACACAAATTAGCGACTTTCGTAACTTACAGGTAATATTTATCAGAATTCTCAGAAAGTAGAGTAACAGTATATACAATAAAGTAATCAGGAGGATTTCAATAGACATTATAGAGGACGCCGACGTTGTATGAGAATGCATTGCTACTTGTTTTTAGATATTGCATGGTTTTCTTTAACAATACCACGTATTTAATGTATTTTTATAGAGTATCACGGCTTTTTGACTAGAATATTACTCCCGAGGGTTATACTTTACACACAAAGCTCCAGAATAATAGTCTGTCATGGCGGCGTATTTATTTTGCTTCCTCCTCCTACCATTCCTTTTAAAGTTTATCAATTGTGCCATCTTCAAAGTCAATTTGCGACTCAAATCAATGTTACTAACATCATAACTAACGGTAAGTACTGTACATAAATATAAAACTTTATTACTTTAAATGAGAAAATCTTATATAAATTAATACTTCAGGATTAATTTACGAGTCTGTTACAAGATTTTAACGATTAGATTAAAAATGTGGATGAAAATTCTTTTCTGGAGCAATGTCTAAATAATAATGGTCAATGTTTAAATCACATTTATTAGGTAAGCTTCATTAAATGGCCGTATATTTGCAGTGAAAGGCTGAAAAACTATAAATCTTCGCTCCACACAAGCGATCGTGAGAGGTGATAATGATCTTCGTTGGGAAATTAGCCACACTTTCCAAGCTTTAAATTCTCTATTTGCGTTATGACAATAGGCATACAACTTGACCAAACATCGCTTATGTAACAAACATATTATATAGTACTCGTCTTGTAATCAATCGTATAAAAATAAGCATTTAATGAATTAAAGTTCCACAGTGAATCTGTTGATTTGATTATGACGTCAGATATTGTTTAAGTGCAACTCTAGTAGTAAAATTATTTGCTGTGTATAAATAGAAATTCTATACTTTATGTAATACTTAAATAAATGGTTTAACAGCCACACTCAGAAACGTAAAATGGTTACATTAGTCGCTCATTATTATTAATTTATAATTAATCACTCCTAGAGTCAGTTAATGATCAATTAGCTCCCCTTAATGATTATTAAACTTATGTCTAGCAAAACCTTCACTTAACCTCGATAATGAGTGATTTGACGATCTAGAAATCTGAAAAAAATTTCGGACTTTTTATATTTTATGATTTTTTTTCCTATCCGTCTGCTTACACTTTAAAATCGATCGCTTTTTGTCGAGTTCCATCATTAAATAATTTTCGTTTGCCGTAAAATTAGCCATCCTCCTACGCGAAGTCGAAGGTTGTGGTTCTTCAATTGAAAAGGGAATAAGAAGGAAAGTCTGAATAACTATTCAACTAATTAACTTTCGTCCATATTTTTTTACTGATTTACCTCAATTTATTTTATTTATATTAATGTTATTGTATATTAGAAAGTCTTTTAAATTTCAATTTCAGTTAGATTTGCTTTTAACGTAATTTAAATTGACAGTCTAAACTTATTTGTTGATGACACATAAGAATGTTGTCATAAAATAAAAATAAAAAAATTATATAACAAAGGTAAAATCAATTTTTCTCCATTTTTTACTAATAACGAACAGTAAAACAACTTATTTATGGATAATACATTTAATTACGGTTTTTAAATAAATTTAAAATAACTTTTTGTAAATTAATAAAACTCACTTACTCACCCACACCACGGCATTATCGATATGTAATGTCCGCCCTACGGATACTTAAACTTGTCATTAACTATGTAACGATTAAATTTTGTCTCTGGGATGTTTCTACAATTAACAAATTTAATGAGAATTTGTTATGTAACCATTAATCCTAAATTAATGAGTGTGGCAGTAAGAGTTAGTTAAAGTACAAAATGACGATGTACTAATTCGTGATGTAATACGCTATAATGTCTGATTGATGTACTTTTAGTTGCATTTTATCAAAAATGAATGATCTCGCTTATTGTTATTTTACAGTCTTTTGATCACATTTGTTGATTTTTAGGATTACATACTGCCAGTTTACATATATTACCTATACATGTAATTAATGTCGTCACGAGGAAGCGGAATACAACAAACTGTATGCTGTAAGTCGTGAGAAATGGGCGTGTGCAAGAAAGCAGGTTGATGCTGTATAATCATTGTTAAAGATGAAGTCTCTACAACTTTACAGTTTTTGTAAAAGTCACATGTTTAGCTTCAAAGCTGTATCGATTTCCAAATACGTGTATACGCGGTACACATACCAAAACAACATTTTTTACAATTATTATTCTTTGTCTGTCTATTTGTTACGGCTAATCTCTGAAATGCCTGGACCGATTTTGACGGGCATTCACTGGCAGATAGCTTATGTAACAAGGAGTAACTTGGGTTATATATAGCAACACGCGAACGAAGTCACGCGGGTCGACTAGTTTATTAAATATGAATTAAAAACGTAAGTCATATTGCATACGGGTAAGTAATTTGAAATATTCAGTCAGTTTATTGATGACGGTTCTAACGTAAACTGTTTACAAATAAACGTGTTAATTGACATTGGAAAAAAGTTCAGTCATCATTTCTTTTGTCAACGATACAATTAATAAAAGGAAATCGTGTCTAGGTTACTTTTTGTTCTGAACAAACTACACACAGAATAAATTACTGATAAATTATTTTCGTATCACGTTAAAGTTGTGACAAAATTTTATTCCTACTACTTCAATTAGAAATGCAAGCTTTCAAACATTTGCATACTTAAGTGGAGACTCAACTACAAAACCAGTTGAAAAGCAATATAGATTGAGAAATTGAGATTTAAACGCGATAAAGAAACTCGCATTCAGAAACGTAAACTTTGGAATGTATGTTTGTAATATTAAAATAACTGCTTTTTACTAAGTGCATATGGATGTGTACATTGTATATACCACCAAAACAACATTTTTTACAATGTTTGCTTGTCTGTTTGTTCCGGCTAATCTCTGAAATGGCTAGACTGATTTTGATGGGACTTTCAGATAGTTGATGTGACAAGGAGTAACTTAGACTATTTAACATCTCGCTACAACCAATAGGCTCAGAGCAACTCGCGAACGAAATCGCGCTAGTATTTTATAAAATCCTTTATTAATCACAACTACAAGTTATTGTTGATAATGCCTAATCAATTTTAAATATATCGAGAATAATTTATATAATAAAGATGATGGTAAAATAGATAGTAAAAGTAACTCTTATTTAATTTTAAGATTTCGAAATAATTCAACACATCATATGACGTGTAGCTGTGCGCTCATACTTTCTAAAGCGGAAAGAAGTTATTACTAATTTAAATCCATTAATAGTAGAAATTCATAGATTTAAGCATCGCCGGAAGTGATACAAAGGAAGTAATACGAGATGTATGAGAATATTCACGTTTTAGCTTATGAAATATTTATTTTCACCTTATTAACACACTTTTGTAAGCTTCCGCCTTTAATGTTGTCGTATCGATTTAATAATTTTAAGCGTTAGCGTTTTTACAAAATGAAAAAGCAAATCCCAATTTTTTGCCTATTCTTGATACGTAGCAGGTAGAAAATTATCGTCGCAGGTATCTTCTCGTTTTTATACATTTTAAATAACACTGTTTTGTTTATTTACATTTAAAATAAGCAAAGAATAGTGTTTACCACCATTTAAAAACTTTAAACTAATAACCGGATGTGAATAAAACTTTTCTAGGACAATCTCAATTTCGTCCAACATCGTGTGTTTGTGACAAACTTTATCGGTCGGATGTTTCTTTATCTGCACGAATGGATGCGCAGGAGTCGCTCACGGAATAGTACAGTTATCCACACATGTTCGTGCTATTAAATACGTGCATATTTATGCGTAACGTGTCTTCTGTAACGGTGCCCAGGCAAGGACTTAAAAACGTGTTACTACCTAATATTAATAATTTAATTATGCGCGTGTTCCACATACTGCAGCCATTAGCCACCTGTTGAACTGTCCAAAAAATTAGAGACCTTTCAATGAAATGGCCTTCTTACAACAGGTTACTTGAAAAGACTATAATTAACAAAAAAAAAAATTTATTATTGCAAAACGTGAACCATTTTTCTCAACTTTGCCAAATAAACCTGTTAGTTATATGGTATAAGTTAGGTATATTTTTATTAGCGAGCTGTTTATTTTTTATTGAAGTTCCTCAATAATTATTATTTTTAAGTACATATCTTAATAAAAATAATCAAAATTAAATATATTTAAATTAGGCAGCTTGGAACTGAAGAAGGTTCTCTTTAAACTTACCTTTACTCGAGGATAATACAATTTCCGCTTCCGTTATCATATTTATTTATATTAATTATACCTACTTACAAATAAAAATACTTTATAACATACTTTAGAAATAAAATTATATTAATAACAATCAATAAAATTTCTTTTTGTTACATGTTTTCTTTTAAATATTTTTAAAATTACCCACCTGTATGTTGTTGCGTTTAACTTCAATGTATAGCCAGTTGTCTGTGGAGAATGCTATTGCCATTAAAGCAGCAGCCACGATAGCTGTAATGGTCGCTATAGACAAAGTTACCGCTGAGCAAGGCATTTTTACAACCTTCAAGAGACAGTAAGAAGTAAGGGTATGTTAACACAATCACAACACTACGATTATTCGGGAAGTTCACCTATACAGCATTTTCGTAAACACTTAACAGGACGGGGAACACGACAGCACTCTCACAATATAGTAAAAACTCATATGAATGCGGTCATCGCCTGCAGCGTACCGAGTTCGCGCGCGAGACTTCTTTGCCTACTTCGCTCCGACTTGCCCTACCTTGCCGTTGCCGCTCTCTTGCGGATGTGAAACTTTCGAAAGCGAACGAACTCCGCCAAGCGGGAAGAATGCAAATTAATAAACTGGTTTTGTGATACCATCACTAAAAATGTATATACTAATAATAGCAACAATTTATACATTAATGTTTCTAAATAAATATAAGCGTTTATCTTACTATTAAACAATTAATAAAATTAAATAATATTTAAAAAAATATATATTTTATCATTTTTCTTCAATAGACATATAGTGTGTTAAAGTGGTATCACTGCAATTTATGTCAAATACTCTAAAAAGTGATGTTTATACTTGTTAATCGATATTGTAATAGATTTTTTTAGATCTGGGTAAATAAAATAAATACTACTCTTTTATACAAATATCAATAGTATTAGTTTACTATGAAACATTTTTACATGTAAATTACATATTTCATCAAATTGTATGAACTTGTATTTATAATTTTAAAAACTTTATTTCTGCTGAATTGCATTATGGTTTTTGTGCCCCATTATATTATGATGGTATAACAGAAATAATGATACGATAACTAGTTATATAGATTATTAAGAAAAATCCATCCTGACTTATCACGGGTGCAAATTTTACCTAACGTGTTTATTAAAAAGAAACACAAATTTTAATCTTTCAAGGTTTGATAGTATGTAAAAACTATAAGGCATGAAAATAAAAATATATAAATGTAAACTTAGTTCTCGATAAATCGATTCAGGAAAACGATTTGTCATATTCAAAAATTGAATCGATCTCTAGTTACATCCCTAGTTGAGATTTGATTGTAATATCGTTGATTTGGTTGACAATTGATATTGAATTGTGTATATTTGTAATTGATTTGTATATTATAAATAAAATAGATTTTGCGATATTTTATTAAGATTTTTAGTTTTTATCTTGCGCTCATTATGTCTAATTCTTTTGATTATACAAAATATGATGATGTCTTTACGACTATATTAGAAAATGAAAAATCGATATTGGGTTTTCTTTCTGCAATATTTAATTTTCTGGCCAGAAGGTATTTTTTACTGTTCTAAATCGTTTAAAACAGTGATCCCCAAACTTATTTAACCCATAGCCCTTTTAGCTACAGTTTCACTTAATCTTTTTTGAAATAAGACCACTTACTTTCATGACCAATTTGTAGGACCAAAATCGTCCAACCAACATCAACATAGTATTATATGTGTGTGAATAATGTTTTTGTTTGCTTTTTAAGTTAACATTTTTTTCTCTAATTGTGTTCTATTTATAAGTGGAATTATTAATCAATCTCTACTTAAGATGTAAACAAAAATCTAGAACTAAACAATAATCTTTTATATGGACCTCACATGGACTCCTAATAAATCCTTCGCATTAAAAAGTAACAAACACCTTATGTTTTTCAGAACCGATTTTTACTATGTCTCAAATGATTCTAAAGAAGATATGGGTTTCCCACCTGGTGTAGCAGAAGAACTCGTACTTAAAGTATTAAGAAGATGTGACCCAAAAAACTGGAACCTGGGATTGGACAAGCAAACAGATATAAACGATGAAATAATGTGTTCCACTGTAGCCCAAGAGGTTGAAGTTGTAGCTGATGATGAAACTATAGAGGCAACGGACAATGAAGATGCAAGAGAACCAGATGAACCTTGTAGTAATACTACAGATACTAAATCTATTTTTCCAGAAGATTATAAGCCACCAGTAATAGTTACTCAAAAAAACAGTGAATCTTATAATGGTGCTGTTAGAGAAAAATATTCTTGGTCTCAAACGATTATGGATATAGGTTACTGTTTATTTATTGTTACTTGAACTAAACATATAATAGTAGATTTATTATTGCTTCATTTATGTAAAATATGTTTAATTATTAATAATATTTGTCTGACTAATTAAAACTGTAATAATATGACTGACTGACTTTAACAAAGATTCTTGAAATTAAATGTTCTTTTATATTATAATTATATTACATTATGTAAATGTAAATATTTGGCAATTTATTTCAGATGTAACTGTTAAACTTCCTCCAGATATAAAATGCTCAAAGGATCTGAAAGTCACAATAAATCCAGGAGATATAAGTGTAGCACACCGTAATGGTGATATCATTATCAAAGATCATTTGCCATATAAGATCAAAACCATTGACAGTTTCTGGAGCATCAGCGAAGGAAAATTATTACTTCACTTAGGTACTATAAATAATATTCTTTTTTATTATAACATAAATGTATAAATATGGAGTTTTAAATCCTTATTTTTTTACAGAAAAAATCCAAGAACGTTGGTGGAATAAATTCTTTAATAATGAAGAAGAATTAGACCTATCTAAAATTGACTGCTCAAGACCATTAGATGAACTTCCAGAAGACAGTATTGCTAAGGTATAATAAGATTTTATCTCCTTAATTTAGAAAATCAGCATTTTATTTGTTGTTTAATTGTATATATTTCAGGTGCGGGAACTGCAATGGAATCAAGAACAAAAATTAAAAGGTCTTCCAACAAGTGATGAAATACGAAATATTGAAATCCTCAAAAAAGCCTGGAATGCAGACGGCTCTCCATTTAAAGGGAAAGAATTTAATCCAAATGTACTTATGAAGTAATACAAAGCAGTTAAACATTGCAACAGTTTATTATTTATTCTACAACATTGAGATAAAAACATATGAAACCCTTAATAACAATAACAACATTAGTAATAAATAAAAAAATTGAGCAATTTAGTATTTTCAATTAAAATCCTGTAAGGACGACTTTTCCAATTGTGCGTTGATCTTCTATAAGTTTGTGGGCGTGTCTTAAATTAGCAGCATTTATAGGTGAAATAACTTTATTTAGAGTACATTTCAACTGACCATTATCAAGCATTTTAGATATTTCTTGCAATATCTCATGATGTCTATATTTATCATCAGTATCATATTTGATACGAGTGAGCATGGACTCTGATGCTAAAGTTACACTTTTATCCTTTAACGGTCTTAAGTCGACTAAGCCACTACTATCAACTATTAAACAAATCTTACCCTGTGGCTTGATCACCTTCATCAATGTATCCCAATATGGATATGGATCATAGTTTACCAAAATATAGTCTACTCCATCTCCATAACCATTTGCCTCTAGTTGTGCAGTCAAATCCTTAGCATGATTTAGGATTACACTTGCCCCATGTTCACGAGAAAAGTTTTCAGTTTCCTTTCGTGAAGCAGTTCCAATTACTTTCATCCCCAAATTATTGGCTAATTGAGAAGCAACTGAACCAACACCTCCTGCACTATTAATAATTAACAAAGACTTGCCAGCATCTTTGTTTGATAATTGCAATCGGTCATACAAGGATTCATAAGCTGTGACAGCAGTAAGAGGCATAGCAGCTGCTTGTTCAAAAGTTAATTTTTTTGGTTTATTACCCACTAAAAATTCATCCAAAGCAACATATTGAGCATTACTACCATTTCTTCTTAAATCACCTGTGAAAAACACTTGATCTCCGATATTGAATATTTTTGAGTTTTCACCTTTAGCAACAACAACACCAGCGCCGTCCCATCCTAAAATTCTAGGTTTTGATTCCACATTAGGTTTAGGTGCCCGCTGTTTTGTATCTATAGGATTAACTGCTGTAGCTTTTACTTCCACTAGTATATCATTATTCTGTAATATTGGTAAAGTTACCTCTAAATCTACTAGACTGCTTGGATCAGCGATTGGTAAATATTTATAAAGGCCTACTGCCTTCATTGTTTTTGGCAAACTCCTAGCCATGGTCATTTAAAAATTTTAACAGTATGTCGCGATGTAAATAGTATTGTAGATAAGTGCACTTGAGTGTGATACGAATTTATGACTGCTTCAGCGATAACAATTCTCATACCTATATGTAAATAGACCTTATCAATGTGTAACCACAACGACATAAATAATTGAAAAGCAAGTCATGTTCTATTATATATTAAAAAAGAATTAAAAAAATTGTCTGTACTGTATGAATTTAATTTACATATTTGAATATAAATTACCTACTAAAAATAACTTTTTATATAATTATAAATTATAATTAAAAAGTAACTTCCGAATCTGTTAAGTGTTAATTAGTAATTAGTATTACAGAATCACATCATCGATCACAGATTAATGATAATATAAATATAGTATCCAAAGATTAAATATAAAAAAAATCTACGATAGTGTGTGTTGGAATTATTAATGTTTAGTTGTCAAGTTTTCAACGTTGAACTTGTTACTTGGCAGGTCACTTAACCTATTGACCCTTAGTGGTCACAGATTACATAAATTAAGTCCATGTTTATAGTAATTGTGGTATTTATTTTTTCTACCTAAATAGTTTTAAATCTACTACGTTATTTTTTTTTTTATATTCAATCTTTTATACAAATTAAACTAATCTTTTATACAAATAAAACTAAAATTAATGGTAATTGGTAACACTGTTAATAATTTCATAATTTGATGCGATTACGAAATCTACTTATATTTGCAGATATACATAATATACATAAAAACTATATTTGTTTAACATCAAATGGTAAGATGTGCAATCCCTTGGAACTGTTAATCTGTGAAAATAACAATATCAATAAGATACTTCTCGTTGCCGCCTAAGGCTGCGTTTCCATTAGAGATCAGTGAGGATGTCTAGCTAGAAATGTGTTTGTTAAGAACCAGTAGAATCGTTTCACTTACCTTTGTACTAGAATGTGTATCAAGAAATCATCTACATCTACACTATTATATAAAGAGGAAAGATTTGATTGTTTGTTTGTTGACAATAGGCTCGAAAACTACTAAACCGATTTTGAAAATTCTTTCACCGATTTTTCACCGAGAAGAAAGCTTTCCATTCTTTCCTGGTAACATAGTATAAGTATTATAATTACAAAGATATGGTCATTTAAGTGCCATAACCTGCTCATTTTGTAAATGAATTGAAGGGTTTCTCAGGAAAAACACAGGAACTACTAATCCGATTTAAAAAAAATTTCACAGATAGAATACTACACTATTCGTGAGTGATAAAGGTGATTTAGTGTTGCCATATACATTTTTTAATTAATAAAATATGGTCATTTTGTTGTTACTAATCCGATTTTAAAAATTCTTTCACTGATAGAAAACTACACTATTCGTGAGTGACAAAGGTGATTTAGAGTTGCCATATACATTTTTTAATTAATAGAAAATGGCCATTTTGTTGTTACTAATCCTATTTTTTAAAAAGATCACAGATAGAAAACTACTCTTTTTGTGAGTGACAAATGTTGTAGATGCTACATCACTAATTGATAAATAAAGTATACTATAATGTAGAGGATTATTTAAATGATGAGAATGCTTGGAATCTAAGTGACGTTGACTCTCAAGCTAAATGATTTGTATAACAGATTTTCTAAACATGGATTTTTGAAAATAGCGACTGTTGAGTTTCTTGCCGGCTCTTCTCAACAGAAAACTACTTTTCGAGCGGTGGTAGCTTCAGACAAACTTTCTGACTGACAATTTTTGACCAATCAAAAGTACCGTCTTTTGTATAAAAATCTAATTAAAATAAAATATTTTGAGTTTGAATTCGATACTATTGATTCTTGAAAATACATCGTCGCATACATCAGTAATCCTAATCCAATTAAACAAGTACCTTAAATACATTGTGCATTTGATATAGATTAATATGGCCCTTTACAGCATCTAATTTAAATGAATATTTTCGTAGATATTACCTAGCCATTTAAAATGCAGAGACATAGCTCTCAATGCAGGTCATTAGCAGGCTCAAATTTGAGCGTTAAGTATTTTTCACATAGCCAAATTAAGTCGCCCTTTCAAGAGTAACCTCTAAAGTACTCTAAAGTCTAAGTAACATGTTTGTATTGTCTAATGACAAAAAAATTGTGAACGTTGTATATAAAGATATTCTGTATTATATAGGGTGGGGTGGGTCGCTAGTAATAGAATAAAACAAACAGTGATTTGCTGTAATCATACATTTATTACTATGCGAAATAAATGTTTTACAATGTATTTATTTAACTCATTAAAAGCAGATCAATATATATCACAGAATATGCATGACAATTCACAATGTGCAAATTATGAATACTGTTTATTTTCATAAAATTTAACAGAACTGTCCTTTTAGATATTATTTTAAAAGCATAAAAAATTTGAACATCTAATTTCGATGCCGTTTTTCTCATAGCTGATATTAATTATTTGTATTTCATATGTATTTTATCATTCATTCTTATAAATACATTTACCTTAAAGTTTCAAACAAATCTAATTGAACTAGTAGTTCCCTAGTTATCCATATCAAACATACAAACTCTACAGAGCTATAATTTTTGCAAACAAACTGATATGGTTTGCTACTTTAATATAATAATATGATTATTAATAAATATGACAATATCGATTCATCAAAAGAATATCCTTTTCCTTTTAACATGTAAACGACATATATAGTAATACTTTAATTTTCCAGGTACAATATCGATAACAAGTAAAGCATGTGAACACTAATAGTGTGTTGAATAGTGTGTTACTTTTCTGATATGTCCTATGTAATAATTACAATAAATAAAATTTGTGAAATCATGCCTTTAAGCTCTACTAATACTGTAATACGTAACAAGTTTTATAAGTATAACAATAAGTGTAACCTTCTAAAGCTTTCCTGTTTTATAATCTCGAAAGCCATTTCCATGTAGGACTCATAAATGATAAATAATGACACTACAGTATCTACTTACTATACAAACAATAATGAAACTTTTACTAGATACTAATATAAGTGTTGTTTTGATTGTTTTTATATGCTTATCGAATTATTTGCGGGTATCTCAATTTTTTAAAACCAATAGAAAATCAAGAGCTTTTAAAAGGCGCATTTAAAGAATATTACAGCAGGTATAAATCGGTCTGAATTTTGATAGATATTTTGTATGAATTCAGTAAATAATTACAAGTGCAATAAAGATTTTTTTAAACCCTTATTGATCGATTTATTTAAAACATAATAGATTTAAAACAATAAATTCCATTTTGACACTAAAACTTGAAATCTATTTAGATACTCTGAGTACACAATATAATTAGTACAGTTTTTTTAAAGAGCATTCCCATTGCGGTTATGGCTATTTTCCGCCATTAGTTAAGGGTCAATTTTATTAGCTTTTATTTCAAAAGTTGGTCACTGTACATTTACATCAAATACGCTAAATACGGATATATCTTTGCGAACTTTCTAGGTAAACATTACCTATTTCGTGATTTGCAACTTAGCGTAAGTAGTTTTACAACACGTCATAGACAATACAGTTAACTCCATATTCGATGACAATAAAATATTTTAAAGTTATTAATTTTTACACACTACTGTTTGTTATTTTAATACATATTAATGGATACAGATCAGGTACAATTTCAATTTGATATATACTTGAAGTTATTTTTGGATTTATAGATAGGAAGATATTCCTCCTGAAATAAAATCCCTTTTTAATGACTATCTTATATATAAAATTCTCTTGTCGTGGTGTTTATTACCAAACTCCTCCGAAACGACTCGACCGATTTTTATGAAATTTTTTATGCATATTCAGTAGTTCTGAGAATCGGCTACTATCTATTTTTCATCCCCCTAAGTGATAAGGGTGGCCCACCTCAAATTTATATGGCAAAACAACGTTTGCCGGATCAGCTAGTTATTTCTGTAGATTTCTTATAATATCTGATCATGTGATTTCAAGACTTTTATGGAATTTAGTCACTACAAGTTATTATTTTAGCTCTAACTAATAACAACAACATACTAGATAGACAATATAAATGTACGTAATCAACGTCGATTATGAAAATACTTCGTTACTTTAAAATTTGACTGTTTTTATTAATATTATCGATACATGTTATATATAAATATATTTCTTCTATAAAACTAGAGCAGATCATAATAAACGTCGCTTTATTGATATCGTTAAAGGAAAAACAGTTAATGTAAATGTAGTTTATATTTTAATTTGAGTTGCAACTAATATTATAGAGCAAAAATTACTTTTTATAAATTAAAAAGTAAAAGTGTTTTAATCATATTTTGTCTTTGTACACAACAGACATTTTTATATAATAAGATTTCGTATGTCCGTTAGAGAGCCTGTAAGTTTGAGATAAAAGGTTGCTTGATTTTCCGTATCGTACACATTGTTTCTAAGAAATATGGCAACATTATTTCTTACTGAACAGCGTATTCACAAAAATCATGAGCTCCCGTACATTCCACGCTGGGCCTATGGGTTGAGTCCCATATCCCAGGTCCGCATCTCTGACACATTCCAACTAATGTACAGGGAATCCGAATCAACTGCCTAAATTGATAAAGGAGACCTCGAGCTTTGCGCAGAATGAGACGACCGTCCATGTACATTGCTGAAAATAATTTAGTAACGTAAAAAAAACATATTTCATTATAAATTACAACTGTTTATGACAATAATAGAAAATTAAAAAAAAATAATAAAGTCAGAAAAATGATAAGTTTATTTGCTTACCCAAGGAACTGAAGTGTAGCAACATCTCGTCCGTGTTGAGATCCTGAGCGATGACGTCATCTGCGTACACCGCAATAATAGCGAGGCAGAGGAACAGGTGAAAGTAATCAGTTTGATAATTCGCCCAACAGGCTTCCCACATCCGAAGAGCTACAGCTTCCGTGAACTCTCGCTTAAAACATCTGATTAAAGATAATATAAAGAAATTAACATTCCATAATGTATAGTTTATTATTTCTATTACAATATTAGGTACTTACAATAATATCCATCTGTGACAAAACAGTAGTTCCATGGCATCTACATGTTTTTCCAAGTGCTTGTAGAAATGCGGCAACATAATTCTGATGAGTTCTCGCAGATAGCTCTACACATACATTTTTATTATTACTATTCGGTTTAAAAAAAACTATAATTAAGAAAACACATTTCCCTAATAACAATAAAGCTTTTAGTGTATCTAACTTCTGCATCTGTGCAAAAGTTAATTATTGGTTACACAGTTATTTGCCACGGTCTAAATGCATAGATATCTATATAGAGGTATGTTTGTGTTTGACACCATGATAAAAATGTCCATTATTAACAAAAGTCAAATCTATTAATATGCAAATACGTAGTACCGCGACGTAAAATGAACGATTATCATAATTGTTTGGTTGTAGAAATAACTAAAGAGAATTCTTTTGTATTGTTTGTGTTAGATATTTGTTTGGACTAATTGTTTCACGATATCTTCATGTGAAGACTAATACAATTAAGGTTCATGATCGTTAGATAAAAATGCTGATAAAGATTCCACATATATTTAAAACGACTTTAAATTGTGAAATAAAATTAAATTAAAGTGAGTCATAATATAAAATAAATACGATATATTTTTTTGTATCTAGTTTATCATCAAATCGGAGATTATTTTATAAAAAATAGTATTGCATCATACCAAGTTATTATCCATATCATTGTCCGTAGGTGTACAAACAAATATTGCGCGTTGCATAAGTCCCACAAAGCACCAGAATGCTTCCGATTCGCATTTGATCTCGCAAAGCACAGGCGCCAGAAGATCACTCATACCTTGTGTGTATCTACAAAAAAAATACTCATTCTCATTTCTGTCGGCAATCCAAATTAACGAAAATAATATAAAACACTTACCCTAAAGCTGGATTATAAACAGCATAGTTTAATAAAATATTCTTCATTATCTCTACATTGTAATTATTTTCGCCCGCAAAAAATGGATTTCCTCTATCTGTCCTAACAACGTCTTTTTCGATTACGCTTTGAACTGTCTTCCAGAAAATTGCATGTTGTTCAGGAGTCATTTTCTCTAAACGTCTTCTAGTAATTTCTTCATACTCCCTTGTTCTAATTTGTAAAATTATCTCTCGTTCGTCATAAGAAGAATTGTAAGGGTAACAGTGTAACAAAAATGGCCAAACTTCGCGCCTTAATTCTTTATCAAGACCGCCGAAGAAGACACATTTCCTTAGATATAGATCGTCTTCAATCATTCCTTTACTGTTCATCATTTTGCCGTAAAACAACTCGGGAGAAATTTTCGGAAGCTTCCCTTCTTCTGGATGTTGTTCTGATTTTTGGACTTCAGGGCGGCAAACCATAAAATGCCGGTAAGGTAAGTTAGTTTCCTCAGAACCTATAAAATTATAAAAAATCCTTAATACCCCTTTTTGATGAATATTTCATATTTAAAAAAAATATATCATGACATTTACCTGGAGTAAGTTTTATATTGTGTAATAATGAATGCCATCTATGCAATACTTGTGCAAGGTGATCTAGTCCTCCATGATGGAAATGTAATATTTTGTACTGGGATTCCCTAGATGCTACAACGAGTTGTCCACAAGTGCAATCATCATCATTGAAGAATAACCTCAAAGATCTCATTTGACTAAGATCCACTGAGAACCTAAAAAAAGGATTTGTTTGTTTATCTATTTGTACGCGTATCGTGCAAAAATAATTCCCAGGGGACTACAATATGAGGGTCTTCAAATGACGTGTGTACAGGTTCCTAAGAGGTCAGCTATCTCGAAAACAGTCACTAAATTTAGTTTAAAATATTGCCACCTATAAAAATACATACATTTCTCGAATAAATCTTTAAAAAAACTGTCAATCTTTTAAAAAACCAAAATGGGAAGTCAGAATAAAAGTTAGTATCATTTTAAAATCTTTTAATCCCAGTTAAGAGAGAGTTAGTAGTTTTTAATAATCCTTACTAATATTATAAATGCGAAAACAATCGGTCTGACGTGCTTTCACGCTAAAACTACTGAACCGATTTAAATGAAGTTTGGTATACGTATAGTCTATTGCCTGAGAAAGGACATAGGCGAAACTATTTAATGCGAAAATAGGGTTGTAAAGGGTTGAAAGGGGGGGATGGAAAGTTGTATGAAAGTATTGTCATTTTTAGAGCTATAAACTTGAAACTTATTTTCTAAGCTGTTGATTCGATATGAAATTCAAAGTTTGTAAAAGTTTTACCCTCAAGGGTGTATAATAACAAAAAAGAAAGATACTATTTCACGCGGACGAAGTCGCAGGCACAGCTAGTATACTATAATAGTTTCACTACTGTTCATAATAACGTATTTAGATGTTAATGGTTAAATGGAAGAATTCAGCCCAGCGTAAATGCTTCAGCCAGGATCATTAGACCGTAATAATCGCATACCACACTCGAGACCTGAGGGAATGCAAGGATAACGAGATACCGTAATTAAAACATTCTGTAATGTTGGCTTGGGCCGTAAAATACATTTTAAATATCTTCATGAATAAACAAACTACACTTAAGAAATATTTATTAGGTATATAGATTCAATTGTCGACGAGATTTTTAAAATTAATAGTTCCGTAATTATTTCTGCTGAAACTTGAGAACTTAGTAAAGATTAACGGGTAAACCGTAATACCCTTTCCGTGGTTTTCGACTGAAATATCACCCTTCTTAACTCAAAGGTTTCACTCAGGATACCTACTCCTGAAAATATACTTATCACATGAAAATTGTAAATTTATATGTAATTACATTATTTTTTGTAAAGAACTGTTTAGCTAAAAAAGACATTCATCATCACAACCCATCAATGGCCCACTGCTGAGCCAGGTCTCCTCCTCAGAATGAAAAGGGGGTTAGGCCATAGTCTACCACGCTGGTCCAGAGCGGGTTGGTACTTCATACACCTTTGAGAACTTTTAGAGAACTCTCAGGAGTGCAGGTTTCCCCATGATGTTTTCGTTCACCGTTAAAAAAGCAAGTGATATTTAATTAACTCAGAAAACTCAGAGGTGTGTGCCCAGGATCGAACCCGGACCTCCCGAGTAAGACACCGATGTCTTAACCACTGGGCTATCACTGCTGGCCTACTGCGCTAGCATCGGGCTATATAAAAAAAGAAATTAATAAAGATGAAAAAATGTAATAAAAAACTGACCTTCGACATTTTAAAGGCTGTCGCCTTTGCGGTACAGGAGAGCTATGAATGCTGTCAGGGAAAACCAAATTGTGCTTCAGTGCTAAGAACTCAGGAGTACTCATCCAATTGGGATTACCTTCATCACACGAACTCATTGATAGCGACCGCATGAAACTCCCCGACACCGAGTCAGGGGTCAGATCCACATTCTCTATATTTGGGTTAGCAATCGTAATATTAACTGATGTCATTGACTGCGAACGCACATGTCGCTCGTATTCAAAAATATTATCTTTTGATTCATCTTTGTCCAATGAAACGAAAACATCATCTTTGCTAGAATCCACTGATTTTATCGTTGGTTTAGAACTTGATGATAATTCTTCTTGCGTAGTGTCATTTTGGGTGTACCTTGTATCACTCGATTTAACGCTTTGTTTGTCGGAATTTGAGTTAAGGCTTGTAGTATCTGATGAGTCGGAAAAAGCGTTATCATTGTTTGGATATTTCCTAGGTTTTTCAGGCAAAGATCTTTGCCTGGGTATATCTTGAGGAATTGTAGGCTTGACCCCGCAAACAAGTTCATCACTAGGACTAGTTTCAACCGCGGATGGACATTTTCTCAAAGTAGAGTTAGGGATCCAATTGAGGAATAGCGTAGGACGCTTTGCATTATTATGCTGATCGGTAAATACCTTGGTTGTTACAGTTAAATATCCCGGATGATGAACGATATCCAGTTCGTGTCTCGCGATAGTCGGTGGATGGACGCACACATTATTCTTGCAAAATAAAATTTCATTGTCGACGTAATCGGGTGGCTCCTCATTATCATCGAACTCTAATCCAAGAAAGTAGCTCGATGCCCGTTTTATAAGGTCTGGCAGGGGCATATTGCTTTTACATATCTTAAATAAATCTGGAATTGCGACTTAGCGTTATCACTCGCGTGAAATTCATTTGAATGCAGGACGAGTAGCTGCGCGCGTGTAAACACCCACACTGGGTTAAATATGTTGATAACGCGGTATTGATCGGTGGAACTCTCGTCCGCGTTAACGTCAGCTGTGGCGTTGACAATACTCCGCGTGCCCGCCGGCGTTGTTCACATAGATTTTTAATCCATTATAATTAATTATCTAGATATTGACTAAATACTGACTGTAAGAAATATACCTAATGTAAAAACGATAAGTAGGTTCGTTAATTAAAATAAAACAATGAAAATGATCTGCATAAATTTCTTTTCACTTTTTCCTTTAACAAAATAGAATTAAAAAAAAAATATTTTCGTAATTTTGCTCTTAGATTACATTAAACATTACTTTTATTTTGAAATACAATACATCTCTGTTAATTAGTAGCGTGGAGTGCAGGAGGTCTGAGGTTCGATGTGCCTTGAAAAAATATGGATTTTTTGTATGGACAAATAAATAAAATTGGAGTGTCTGTTTATAATATTAAACTAACCGCTTTTTACTAAGTGAATATGGATTCATACACGATACATATACTAACATAACATTTTTTTTTTTTTTTTTTACAATTTTTGTCTGTATGTTTGTTTGTTCCGGCTAATCTCTGAAATGGCTGGACCGATTTTGACGGGACTTTCACTGGCAGATAGCTGATGTAACAAACAATAACTTTGGATATTTAACATCTCGTTACGACCCATAGGAGTGGAGCAACACGCGAACGAAGTCGCGTGTGTCGGATAGTACTACTGTATAAGAAAAGAGATTATCAGTTTGGTGTCTATATACGAGTACATATGGTACGGGAGCCAGTGACAGATTTTCATGACCAAGTCCCTCCCAAGCGAAAATTCGTGAAATGCATTAGGGGTTAATATTATGATTATTCGTGACCGTCAGCTGCGATTTCGTGGGTGGGGCAAACCACGGGGCAAACAGTGGCCTTTCAAATATGTAGAAAAAAAATTTCTTTTTCAGTAATTTCCTTCCATTTGAAAATACATCGGATTATAGTTTACCTAGTATCTTGAAGGAAAAATAAAGTCAGCTAACCATAACGAAGTGGAATATACGTCAGCTGGCTGCTTGACCATACAACATTCTGATTTTTTTGTAGCAAAATCACAGTTACCATAATCACTAGGTAAACTATAATCCAACAAATTTTCAAACGGGAGGAAATGACTGAAATTTTTTTTTCTACATGTTTGGTTGGCTGCCACTGCTCGCCCCATCCACGAAATCGCAGCTGACGGTCACGAGTAATCATAATATATATTCCTTATGCAGTATACGAATTTTCACTCGAGAGGAAATGATTGACCGAATTTGAATCTGGCTTCCGTACCAATACAAATGTACACAAGTGTATTGTGTATACATATATTAGAATCTATATACGAAATATTTTATGAATAAAGTTTTAAGAATTATTAGTTAGAAGTCTGGCGAACCTTTAGTGATAACTTGATAAGTATAATGTTGTTGATTGATATTATTTTATGGTGTAACGGATACAATAACTATTATTTTACCAATTAGTATTTATTAATACATTGTGCACCTTGATTTGTATATATGTAATTTTTTTTAAATATATATGTCGGAAACTAATTAGAAGGTATGGACAATCTTTTAATAAGTGTCATAATATGTGCACAACGGATGGCTTATAATATAAGCTACGGGTGCAACTCGGTCAGGATATAACTAAACGTTACGATCTCTTAATATTCTGACAGGAACTATTATGACAGGAACCTAAGCAGTGCCTTGGACTTGTGATTTTGATAAAACTTTTACCTGTAATCTAATACACCTCAGCGAGGCGAGGACGGGTCAGGTAATTAAACTATGAAATTAAAAATTGTACGCATAATAAAAAAATTTAAATAATAAATGTCAATTGATATTAATAAATTAACAAAAATGTGTGAGTTGTAGGTAGTCAGATTTTATGTTTTCTTAGTGCCTGTGTTTATAGTCTGCCCCACTAATTTCCGATCAAAGATGATTTATAAAAAACATATGAAATAGGGGTCAATGATAAAATAAAAACCTTCTTCCCTTTTGACAACTTAGGTAGTATTACCCAAATATTAACATATACAAAATTAGTTTTGCCTTAACTGTCCACTTCAATTTCAGGAATATAAGATAGCTCTGTCAACTCCTAATTTATGCAGTTCTGAAGAAGTATAGTCTATATGGCCGTATTTCTATACAATAAACTTCTCGAATCATTAAAAAATAAAAGGACCAACTGAAATTTTGATCGGATTCCTTTTGTTTATCCTGCGGCAGAAATATTATTATACCACCGAATAATTCTTAAATAACCAATTTTTAAATGAATTATTATTTAGTTTTAATTATTATTTCAAATTGACATTTAATTTTGAAAGTCATCAAGGTGTCGGAGTATAATTGTTATCCTACAGTAATAAAAAAAAAATATCATTACCATCGATTTGGAACTTCCATTCCATTTCATTAATTACAAATATCATCTTAATCTTTGATCATCTTGAGAAATGCCAATTACATACGAAAAGGCTCTAGCCTCTATCAGGTTTTATTATTTACTTATTTGTTCACGATCTTTTCAAGATTTACGTCAATTAATTAATAAAACTGCGTGTAATGAAACGTATTCCATGTTTTTTGCATGAACGCCGCATGATGGCGTTTCCGTTGCATAATTATTAATTGACGCATGCGCCACACATTGCAATCAGCTGTCAGAAAGAACATATTCACGTAAAAAACAAAATTATTTGTGTCTTTAGATAATTCCCGTCAATATGGCGGGGCAAAATCCAGGATCTCCGACTGACTTTCAATATTTTTACGAGGATGAGGTGTATAAAATCAACAACCGCGGGCAAGTGGTTTTTGGCCTGGTATTGGAAAATTACGAAGCTAACTCTAGTGATCAAGAAAGCGACATAGAAACACCTATTCAAAAAGGTGAAATTCGTGTAGTTTGGCACCCGTCGGGGACCGAACGAGTAATATCTGAAAAATCGGTAAGTGAAAGAAATTAATTGGATTCTTTCAATTCGTTTTGTTCTTTGTACGAATGTTTTGTGCATAAGCACATTCAAAGCCATAATTAAAAAAATACACCTAATTTTTTTCTTTGTTTTTATTCCATTAAAAGGCAAAAATATTACACCGTACCAATACAATTATAGTTCACGTTATAAAATATTATATCACTGGAATAAAATAATAATTGTTCAATTTGAGGGTAGTTATTATTTAAATTTCCATTTGTACAGAAAAAATAATAATTTTATTCTGCACATAAATTTTCTGTTACATTCTAATTATTTCCTGTAAGTGAGGGTAGATGATTAGCTAAAAAGAGGTTCTATAAAAGCACATGTTAAGAAGGATAAACTAATAAAAGCTATGTAGAAGCTACAAGCTGATACAAGTGTTTTGTGATTTTCTATAATCCCTCCCTTAGGTTAATATTGCATGGCATACCAACTTACCATTCTGTCTTATTACTAAAAAAATGTTTTAAGACTTACCTTGATAATTACCTGAGAATCTAGAAATATTATACCATTTTATTTTTGTATTAAACAATCCAATAGAAGTTTTAGAGATTTTTAAGAATAATATTAGAAAAGACCTCTTTAAAATTAACATGAAAAAAGATTAAGAACATCATCTTTATTGATGTATATGCAGGCCCCAGGGGTGGCTTTACCTTATTAGATGAAGATCAAAAAAAGGTCATTACTAAAGCCTTACATCATGGTAAAGCAACATTGATGTTGTTATTTAACATTTCTCAGGTGAAGTTTTTTTTTGTTACCAATGGTGTTGGGTTGATGATAGGACACTAGCTCTATATAAGTGAGAGACATATTCCACTATTTTCCTGCCAGTACTATAAATTTTCTAGAATAAAACCTAGTCTTTCTTACTTTTAGAGCTTTAAGCCGTCTCTATGTAAATTTACAAGTCATTTGCAATGTATATCATTGATAGAAAGAAGAACCTATTTGTACTTAAAAATGGATTGCAGGTTGGCCTAGCTGATCGTTCACTTATGCCTGGCGATGTAGTTCGCCGTCTTATAGCTGGTAAGGATACACAACGTGGCTATTGCAGAGACATTGTGATGACAGCAGCACTACAGATAGTGGGTACTAAACATGTCATCCCAAATGTAGCCAGTGAGAGGTTGCAACCGTTAGAGGAGTTCACACCAGATCTGGCTGTGTGTCTCGATTCTTGGGTTGGAACATCAAAGGTAAGTTTTTTTTTATTTAATCAAGCACAATACTTTCATAATATTGATAGCATCTTTAAGGATTTATGTGATTTTTCATAAAATCATTTTTAAATGTAATATTTATTTTTTAGGCCGTCCACAGCAAGCTTCAGTTAGTATCCACAGATGGTTCTCGCTTAGAATACCCTGACTTGGATTCTTGTCCTCTCGAAGATTACTCAATGCGTCGTCGTCGCCCCACGCCTTACTCTTCATCAGAATATTACCCTGGACAAATTGTGTATGGTCCACTTGGTTCTTTAGATAAAGCCAATTGGCTGCATATGACTAAGGAAATGAAGGCAGCAAGGAAACACAAAATGCATGATCATAAGGTAGTGTTCATACTTATTATACCAGCCAACTAACCTTTGTCTAGTTTGAGGTGTATTAGATTTTTATAAACGAAACTAAAACTAAACATAATTTATTTATGTAATTTTTTAATTATCTTACATAATTTATATTAAAAAAGTAATATTGCGTACCAGCATGTGAATCCGATCGTCAAGTGTCATTGACGTGTTCTGGTTGAGCCGCAAGGGGCCAGACTCACTTCTCTCCCTCCCATCCCGTTCATGGTGCGGTTCTAGTGAACTCTGGGTTCTCGTTCAGGATCCACTGAAACTGTAGCATTTTTCTCTTCATTCCCATTCCTCACTCTATCTTCAATGTGGCAACGCACCGGAAAAACAAGAGTCACTCTTGTATTGTCGATGTCCATGGGCGACGGTGGCTACTCACTATACTCACTACACTTCTTTAAATTAATTTTCGATGTGTCATTATGGCTGGGTGCCCAATAACTTAGACAGACACAAAAACAAATCTTTTATTATTTATTAATGTAAAGCTTATGGATGTAGATTTAAAATGTATATTTAATATTATTGTACTTCAACTTATTTAAGCATTTCAATATTTTTAATTTTTTTTTATTGTATTGTATGTTGTAGGATATTTAGAGTTATGGTATTGTTTTAGTTTACTGTAGAAGCAGTAGTTACTGAAAGTGTGAGTGTACACTGGCAGTGCCGAGCTCTGTGTACTCACCCTATGGATGCTCCTACACCTCAACAACCCAAGTTCCTAGTAGAAGGTAAGGTATATTTATAATATTTGACATTGTTTAAAAGTCAATAAAAACCTTAAGTTATAAGTTCAAGGCATACTATAAATAACCTGATCAATATCAGAGAATAAGTTAAGTATGTGTTGTAAAGATTAATAGTATGGCAATGAGTGTGTTGTTGATTTTTGTTATACAATAGTTATTGTTTATTATATTTATATTTAGTTATTCTGTTAATTAACAATTTTAGGTGATGATTTGAAAAAGCTAAAGTTATTAAATGTATTTGAGCCGTGTACTCTGCAAGTTGGTGATAGGAATTTCCTTACAATTGCTTCGGAAGATACTTTTATAAGTAAGAAGCAATGGAGGAAACAACAAAGTAAGTTAAATTTTTATATAATTTTATATTGTTATAAATAAATATATATTATTTGATTGATTTGTCTAAATTAAGTTTTGTTACATACTTATTGTAAGTTGCAGTGCAGGCATCTTGTACAAATAACCTTTTCAGTAAAATCATTTAATTGTAAAATGATTTGTTTTCGCACAGGTAAAATTTATAGAAATCTCCGGAAACAAAGTCGTCCTGCAAAAAAGACATCCAAGACTGTTACTAACTCTTCAGATCACATGCCATCACGACCTAAGAAGCGTGCCTCATCTCATAGGAAACTTAAAGCAGCTGATGTAAGTTTGTTTCTTACTATTCTAAATTAGTTTAGACCCTTTGACCATCACCTTTTAAAACTACAATCTTTACCATATCACTAACAGAAAGTGATTGAAGAGAAAGGTTTATATGTGTTATACATGAATATCATAGTAAAGAACCGTGCGAAGTCGGGGCGAGTTGCTAATTAATCATAATTGAATATTTAATATTTTTGCAGAGCGAAATGGAAGTAGATGGTGATAAGCTTGAATCTCTAGATGATGCCCTAAAAGCCGATTCTAACTGCCCCAGTATAAAGATTGAGCACAGTGGAGATAATTCACTTCCAGTCGCCAGCAGTCAAGAGGAGACTACGGAAGAAAAGAATGACTCTGGCATAAGGTAAATATTATAAGCAAACATATTATTGTAATAATGTAATTAGTAGAAATATCATGAATATACAGTTTATTTTTTAAAATTCGGTATTCAGTCCAGTATAGACTTTATGAAAGTCTTTTTTAATTTAATATTTAGTTAGTTAAATATTTAGTATTAAACTACAGGGAAAATTTTTTTAGCGTTTTTCACCATATAAACGTTCTTTGGACTCCCACAAATAATTCAAAATCAAAATTAGCCAAACTGGTTCAGTCATTCTCAACTTTTAGTGAGACTAATGAACAGCAATTCATTTTTATATATAAAGATATTTTGCTAACTGTTCAAACAGTTCCTCATTGACATTTTCTCCTGAAAATAGTTCTTCACTGCTTCTTGGCGATAATAGTTTGATCTAAGTGAGCGAGCCCTTTCAATAAAAAAGTCAATCTTGTTTACAACAGTACATTTCTGTGTATTACAATGTGAAGAGGAATTATGCTTTCCGGAGCTTATACAAGAAATTTTATTTTACTCTTTGTAATTGAATAATTCCTAGGAAATTAGCTCGTAAACGAGGGTCAATAAAACCGAATATGCAGCTGGGACTGTAACTGGATATTGGTTTATTGGTAGTGATTTTACCTATTCATGGCATTTAGCCAAATAACCATGAAAATGAATGACAACTAATAATTGTCAGTCATTTGCATGTGTATTTGGCTATATCTTTTAGATATATTATAAATATAATTGTTGCAATCTTGTGGAGATCGTCACCAAATTTTGCTTATTTAAAAATTTTGGTTAGATTTAAATTGATTAAATAGAAAATAGAAAGAATTACTTCATTTGTTGGGATCCATGAAAGTATATTTTGATATATATTAAGAACATATAATGTTGCAATAACGAAAGGGTTATACTAAAGCGCGCTAAGTAAATCCCACACGCGCAGCCCCGAGCCGGCGCGGGAGCGCGACACGCTCAACGGAGACGATGACGACTCAGAAAACTGGGAGAATACTAGCAGTGATGGCAGTGACACGGATAGGTAAGTAACTAATTTACTATAATATTTTTTTCTCATTCTTTAAAACGATATTGCGACGAAACGCCTAACCCTTGTACCGAACTACCGATACAAAATAGATCTTAATAAAAACATTTTTACTATGTCAAACAGTCAATAGGAATTTACATTCATTTATTGAACGTCAGAAATTACTACAACTGTTTGTCAACTATCAATACAATATACATTTTACTAATTTCTTCAACCCATAAATTTAGTTATTAAAATAAGTAAGCTAACTATTTGCTGTAATTACTAATTGTATTAAGTTTGATTTGTTTTCATCATATAGCGGTGCAACCTGGTCATCACGTTGTTCATCAGCGGCATCAGGGTCTGGCCGCGGCGCGCGCTCCCCTCAGCTCGCCGTGCGGCTGCTGCGAGGCAAGAGGCTGAAGCGGGCCGCGCGTCGAGCCCCGCCCGCGCCGCCGCCGCGCCGAGCCGATCGCGTCGTGGTGGAGACCCTGCACACCACTAGCTGCGCTAATGTCGTGTGGCAGGTGAGGATGATTCTTTCACGCGATTAGTTAATGAGGTTGTAACATAGTAGTCTGTTTTATAAAACATAACTTTTAATGTTTATTTTTTTAGAGTTTGGTAATCTCAAATTTGTATAAATTGTTTAAAAACACAAAATATTAAATATTGTAGTGTTGTGTATCACATTGTTTCTTTTTTGATTGATTATTTAGCAATAAAATGTTTTTGTAGTAATTCAAAAACATTTTATTTCATCAGTTATTAACATACATACTACAGATCTACACATAAGAGGTCTATAGATTATTTTTTTAGGTAGAGATATAATGGTGTTTAATTCAATAATTTCCATTTTTTTTATAGGATGGCACTATTGAATTAGGAATTCCCTCAACACAATTATATCCAATTCATCATTTGGACGGTCAAGAGTGTTTCCCAGGAGACTTTGTTGTCAATGGGGCAGCTAATGTCGAGGAAAATCAACAAGTAAGTGAATATTCTACAAAATTTTTAGAAGTTTCAAAACGCTACATAATCTTGTATAATATAGGGCTTGCTGCTGAGTTGAGTTATTTATATTATATAGACTTTTATTATTACAGTTAAAACACCGAGAATATGGGGTCGTTCAGCGTGTAGATCACCATGGTCGTACTGCCATCGTACACTGGTATCGCACCTATACTAGCCTCGACGAGCCTGTGTGAGTAAAATAGACAACATACACCTCGATTTTTGTATATGTAGACACTAGGGTGGCGCAAAAAAACCGTCAATTTATTTTAATCGACTGAAAAAAATGTTGTTTTAAGTTTTATGTTTTAAGAACCCACTCCAAAAGAGTTTTTGGGCCACCCTTGTAGATACGGTATTATGTTTGAGATTTTTTTTAAAATGTTCAAGCTATATTTAAAAAAAATAAAACAAAGCTTTGTGAAATAAGTCAATATCTTTTTAAACAGGCCGCAAATGTTATACGAGAGTGAAATGAGCGTGTACGACCTAAAGGACCATCCAGACTTCCAGTATCGTCCCGGAACTGTCGTCATACGAGTTGCTAATTTCACGGGAGAAGATGCTAATTGTACTGCAGGACAGGTATATGTTATTAGCTTCTATTTACTAATGGTAATTACACTGGGTTACAAATTAAAAAAAAAAAAATAAGAACATGCTTCAAATTTTCCGACATAGCCCTATATTTGTCACCAAAAATAACATTTGCTATGGTGTCTCTTGCGCTCAGAATGTTATCGAAGTATATCTCAAAAACTAGATGAATAACAAAAAACCTCACCCAGTTTTTCGGGTACCTAAATCGTATCACGCAGTGTTTTTAATTTATGATGATTGAACTTAAAGAGTTCAAGTACGTCACATGGACCTCAACCTTAAGTAAAACCGTCCGCGTTAAATTTTCTCAAGCTTTATTTCCTCATATAAGAAAATAATTTAAATTGTGTAAATTGCAGGTTATCGACAATTTCCCAACTGGTCGCGTCAAAGTATGGTGGGTGGAAGGGCATATGAGTATGTGCTGGCCACAAGATCTCTACAAGGTAAATAATAGTAAAAAAAAAATAATGTCAAAAGACAGTCAGTATATTTGCGTGCATCTCTGAACCTTCCACCAATTTCAAATGATTCTTTCAATGGTTTTAATAGGTTGGTGAATACGATTCGGAAGATGGGGAGCTATGGGGCTCTGATGGGTCTGCATCTGAAGATTCCTGGGAGACCCAAAGCTCTCTACACGATGGTGAGCCTCGCACGCCTCCTGTACTTGCGCCTGCGCCCGCGCTCCCTCCACCAGCTCTAACCACCGAGAATCCTGCACTGCCAGGTATATACATGTATGATTTTTAATAAGAGAAAATATTGCTCTGAAGATAAAAGATAAAGCTGACCTTTTTACTTTTTTTCAGTATTTAATTGTCCATGTGAAGACGTGTGTGAACTGCGTGCATGTGCAATAGCTGCAGTGGAAAGTAGTTCTAACAACTTGCCCAAGTTGCTAGAGCCTCGTGTGGCCGCACATATTGAACGTGGCCGAGTAGCTATGCGCCGACTTGAAGAGCTGTTTGCGAAAAATCCTAATTTGCAAAGTCAAGAGGTAAGGCTGAAAGATATAGAATTATTGAGTACAGTAAATATCTTAGATGATTCAGGTTATGAAAATAATCATTTTAATGTTTACAGATAATGCGCAAATTACTAAACCTTTACAAAGACTGCCGCTTTTTAGACAGATTAATGGGGACCACTTTCTTTCATGAGGATCACTTTTTGGTAGGCAAATAATTTATAGTTATTTAAATTAAATACATAGTGCATTATATTTTACTACATATTTTATTCTTGAGCTTCTTCTGTTCAATACACAATACTATAGTAGTAAAACTAAATCTGTCTTTATTCTAGCAGAGTTCTTTCAAAGTCTAAAAGTCATCAACAACAGTTTTATCTACTATTATTATTTTTTATATTACCTTAACTTGTAAGCATGTAACAAGTAATACTGAAATATTGAGAGTTCATAAGCAAAAGATATGTAATTCCGGATTAAAAGCTATCATTTTATAATATTTATTATTAGTGGCGTAATAATAGGGTGGCATAACAGCTAAATGCCAGCGGCCCCCAGCTGAAAGGGCCCCCAGATTCAAGAGTTCCATGAGCACAAGAGGATTATGAGGATATTGATAGACAGACAGACGGAAAACGAAGTGATCCTATAAGGGTTACATTTTCCCGGTCTTTGTCATTTGATGAGCTTCTTTATATTGGAGGATAGAGGGCCACAACCGGTGACTTTGCCAAGGGCCTCAAAATGTATAGTTATGCCACTGACTATATATATAATATATTACATACATATTAAATACATCTGCAAACCTTTATCTTTCCAAAAAAATCAATTTGCTCCTAATGATGCTAGTAACCAAAAGTACCTTGTCCAAACTATTTTTTTACCCAGGGTCTTTTAGAACGTGTTCGCGAGCGTGGCGCGACTACACCGCGCGCAGGCGAGCGCCGCTTGCATGAACAACTCGCTCGACTGTTCGCACCTACCGATCCCAATGATTCCGAACCATCTCTGGAGACTACTTTAGAAACCGTCTTGGTTGACGACGTATCCACTAAACCCATCGCTACTGCCAATGTCACTGTTGAACCTATGGAGGTAAGAACATTGTTATTGAGTTACTCATATAAACGAGGAGATTTTGGGTTTAAACAAGGCAATAGAGAGTTCTTCAAAAGTATTTAATACAAATAGGTCTTATTGCAGATATAGTTATAAAAAAACGATAGCTGCTCGACTTTTCTAATCTTTCTAATTTCTTCTCTAAAAACCAGATTCGGGCAATTTGGAACAATTTTAATGAACATGGAATTTTCTCACAAATATTCTTAAATAGTCCCCTAATATTTTATAATTTTAGTGAGAGTGTAATTAACTTTCAGGTAGAAAGCAGTTCGCCAAAGAAACCTCTTCATTTAAACATAAACCCTATGCAAGCGTCCAGCTCGGACTATAATGTGGTCTCAGATAATGCTACTGGAGAAAACAGTGAGTTATTCCTAATCTTACTTACTCAATACTATACTGTGTGTTGACTAGGGATGAAACAATACTATTGAGATATCAATACTTTTACTCAATATCGTATCGGTCATCAAGTGTTGATATTTACTCTGTATCTATTGAAAAGTATCAATACCTACTCATTTTGAATAGTTTCTGCAAAATTTATAGTAAAAACCATAACAAGTATTGGTATTCTTAATTGATAAGAACAAAATTAAGAATTTAAGAAAATGTCTGTTTTTGTAGTGAATCCTAGAAATATATTTTTTTTAAATGTTTGTTTGTTAGGCGATTATTGCCTGGAAGCTGGAAGTGACTGTTGTTCCAGTTTTGGATAACAACCTTTCGCAAGGTATAGAGGTACCATACTGATATGATTTGACCGATATCTACTCGATACTTAATTTCAAAGTATCGATCTTAAAAGTACTTGGTATCAGAGAAAAGTATGTATGTGTAAAAGTATACTCGATGTATGTACTTGTATTTACTCATATCCTTTCATCCCTAGTCATCGACCTTTCTATATAGACTATACTTTGCACAAATATAATAATTGCAATTGAGTTATTTACTTTTTGTATATACAATACAAAAACAAATACTCCACAAAATATATTTTTATTTAAATTATTTTACTTTTACTACATATATTGCAACAAACATAGGTATAAGAAATTATCCATCAGAGAAAATATCTCTTCTCCATACTGTCTTTGGGTTGATAAATAAAATGTAAATCTCCTTCAAATATTTATTAATAGAATATGTTTTTATAATATTTCAGCAGTTATGGAGTCAGAAGCAGAAGGTAATTCTCGTAACGTGTGCTACAAGCTGTGCTCGCTCATACACCGGCAACTCATCAAAGCGCACGCGGAGGTCAGCCGGTACGTCACATCAATGTCGCATCTCCTAACCATGGTCATTGCTCATGTGTTAACTGCTTTATGTGTACGGACACTTAGGGATAACGAACCAGAATTTCGAGAACTTGTTAATGAAGTCTATTTTTAACAAGTATTGCTAACGTTTCATATTTCAAAACTAACATCGTCGTCTAAAAGTGATTATTACGAGTATTTTTAGCTGTGGATCTGAATATTCCTCAAAGTAATGAAATCTTTTGCCATAAGCAAGAAAACGAAATTAAAAAAAAATCGTCTTAAAACCTGAATGAAATTAAATGAGAATATCGCTTACGAACTTTTAGTCGACGATGTTTTTAAAGAAGGAGATAACTAGTTTCGATTTAAAATCATATGAAAGGCAATTTGTTTTCCGCAGGAGAAGGCCTCAAGAGCTGGCCGAATTCCTTAACAACTTAATGAGAACGCAAAACGCGAGCGACGAGAAGTTACTCTACCACTTTTCAGTGTGAGCCTTTATTTATGTTTTTCGTTTATCCCCTCCCAAGCGATTCTTGGGTTTCTGTACATATAAAAGCTATTATTACTATGTGTACTGTAGTAGATGATATAAGACAATTTTTTCTATTACTTACAGATATAAGCTGTACTTTTGTATATTATTAAATTTTAATATTTAAGTTATCGTCTATTTAAAGTATCTATCAGTCACAACTATAGCGTCTAATTCATCACTAAATTTTTCTCTGATATATGTATAAAATTATTGGTTAAAACGATAATTTTTATTTCCTTCTAATGACATATGAAATTGCTTATTACCTGCACCGTACACATAGTAAAATAATATTCGAATTTCAAAAAAAAAATGAAATGTCAATTAGTACCTTATGCATTAAATTTAAAAGCGCAAAGTCGTTTTGCATTATTTATAATTTTAGTGATAATTATGTACAGATCCCAAACTTATGCTGCTACATTTATGTATGTTATATTTTGTTTTGATTATTATTTTTTGTCTATGTTTCGTGCCTCAGCACTAATTAAGTTCGATACCTTTAATCGCCTGATGTCCCCAACAATGTTAAATGTTTTAAGTATAATTAATACAGTAGAACCTCGTTAAGTCGAACCTCGATAAGTTGAAAACCTCCAAATCTCGAATAAATTATTTGTTCCCTTCCTTTCAAACACCAAAACCTGCATTACTCAACCCTCTATTACTCGAAATAATCAGTGAGACCCTTCAAGACATTTTTGTACATATTTTCCCTCCATAACTCGAAAAGTTAAATTATACAGATACGAAAAATTAAATTATACAGAATAAGATATACAGAGATATCGAACATAGCAATGTTTAATTTTACCACCTTTACCAACTCTATTATTTAGGACTTATTATCTGTATAGTTCGAAGAAAAATAGACAGTGTAAGTTCACCATTGATTCTTAGAAAGCAATTTAGGAAGTATACAATGCAAAATATGTGTGTCTAACTCAAAATTTATAAGAATGAGTCTCAACCTCTTTATGTCGAATCAAAATCCGCCTAAATCGAAATTCTCTATAAGTCGAAAACTCTAACTCGAATTTCTTGACGTCTTCCTAGATGTTTGACTTATAGAGGTTCTACTGTAATAATAGAATATACATAATTATATACGAACTCGCATCACTTATGTTAAACAAAGATGTTAGTTCTACAGACTCACTTCATATCATTTAAATAACTACTGAGTCATCTTAGCAGTGTTGTAATAATATTTGTTTTAAATAATTCATTTGTTTGTATTGGCTAAAAATGCAGACTTTTATATTTTTACAAATTAACACAAAACTATCCATCAGTTATTAGATTTCCTGGACTTATAGAGCTACTAGTATTTCTCTATTGTTATTTTACACATTTGAGGGTAAAACTTTTATAAACTTTTAATGTAATATTTATTTATATCGAGCCTAAAAATGACGATACTTCCATACAACTTTTTCATTCCCCCCTTTCAACCACTTACAACCCTTTTTTCGCATTAAAAAGTAGCCTATATCCTTTCTCAGGCTCTAGATTATCTGTATAACAAATTTCATTTAAATCGGTTTGGTAGTTTTCCCGTGAAAGAGCAACACAGACAGAGTTACTTTCGCATACTATTTGATTCTATTGTAATTAAAAGAATTGATTATAATGTTCTGCAGACAAAACGGTAAAATACTTACTAAAGTTTGTGTAGTAAATTGAGTAAAATAAAAGACTAATAAAAATTGTTTAAAAAAATATATAGTCGATAATAAAAAGAATATTGATGAAAAAAAACACGTAAATATACGTATGATTTTTTTTAGAATTAATCTTGAAAAAGTGGGGTAGACTTAAACTAGTAAAGAAATATTTTAATTTTACTACCTAAGTATGAAAATGCATGTGGTTGAAATAACTAAACAAAACCATCAATATAAGTAAATTTTTTAGGCTGCATATGAGTTTAATAATTTTCATTTAGTTTTTTTTTTATTATATATATTTTAACCTTCCATATAGTTTGATCCAATAGCACCTTTCTAACCTGTTTAGTTTCTTTTATTTGGATGACTCTGTAAAAAGTGGTAACTTAATTTCTCTGTTATCCGATTACATTAGCTGAATCCAAAACAATATAGATTTAGTGTATGTGATTTGTTTAATGTAAGTTTTGCGCGACTACCCTAGCATATTGGAGTAATGTGTGCATGGTGTAGGAGTTCCTGTATATTTCCTATGCCAGTGTTATATTTGTTAAGATCTGTGTTCGTCTGAGTGTTAAACTGCTTACTCCTTTTTGTCTTTGTCATAGTAAATGTCAGATTGATTTTATAAATGCAAAAGAGCATTGGATATTATTTGTTACTTTTTAAAATTATAAAAAAATATTTTTTGTTAATGGTTATTTTATATTTTATGATATAATTTAATAGTTACTTATGTAGAGATTGGAGTCTAACTATAGTTTAACGTTTTGTGGTTACTGCCTGGACGGAAATTGATTTTTTGAAACTAAATTTATTAAATACATATCCAGATATATATATGACATGAAAGGTAAATTTAGATTTCCTTTTCACAGTTAGGAATTTCTGTATTTCTATTATTTTCTGCAAATTAGGTATATTTTTACCTAAAAATCAGTAAAAATATTATTAATACATAATACATAATGAAAATTAAATTTCAGCCAATATGGAGCTTTAGTGGTGAGCATGGCTGACCAAGAGAATGGTAAGGACAAAACTACAGCAGAGATGAAAGATTCGACTGCGGACGCGGTAACAAAACCAGAGGGTAATTGTTAGTAGACACATTATAGATACCCTAATAATTTATACTAAAACGAATACACAATAATTAGTATTATGGAAAAAATATGGAGGTTTAGCTAGTAAAATATGTGCACAATATTTCCAGCTCCACTACTTGCAACAGAAACAGCCCCGTTAGCGACAGCTGAGGGAGATATAGAAGCGGAAACTCTTCCAGGTAGTGAGGGATTCTGCGTACTAGAGAGTGCTCCCGATACGCATCGTTTCCGTCTATCCATGCTGCAGCCCTCCGAGCCACGCAGCTTCTACTCTGCTGTTAAGCGAGAAATAAAGCTGTTGAAGAGTGATCTACCTCCCGGGGTAAGCGAAGTTTATATTGGAATATAGGCGAGGAAGATAAAAGTGTTTTGCATGATGAGTCTCTACACCAGGAGAAAAATTGTAAAAAGCAAGAATTATTAGAGATTTTGTAATTAATACAGACTCAATATAACAACATCCTCGATTTAACAAATTCTTTGTTATCCCATTTAAATTGTCCATAGGAGTCAATGTTAAATATACCAACATTGCAAACATTTTTTGCGATCAAAAAAGTGTAAATACCTCTAATTAAGTAATTATGTCAACCCAAAACCTTTATATAACGTTCCTACCAATATATGATGACTCTTAATACCATACTATGTTGTGACTGGTTTTTTTACCTCTTTATAACAAATTTTATACCAATCTAACCTCAATTTAACAAACTTCAGTTTAACGAATTACTTGATATAACGAATATTTACTGGCTTATTATATTGAGTTTGCACTGTTTATTTAATATTATTTAACAAGTAACAATGCAGATAGAATAAATAATTTGTTACATATTCAGTAAATCTTGTACTTAAATAGAAGATCAATAACACTCTTAAACTTATATTAGTTATTATTAAACAAAACTAACTCTGGAATTTTATTCTTTGTTTAATATAGGTAAAGAGCACCTGCACCACCTACAAACTTCGCAATTTTCTTGAAGGGTCGTTTATGAATTAAAAACTGATATTACAGCTATCTTCCATCGCAATTTGATAAGATAACGTAGGTATCGTAAAATTTTATTTTAATTGATTTCTTGGTTATATTTTTTCAGGTATGGGTTCGTGGCTATGAGGATCGCATCGATCTCATTTCTGTGATGATTGCGGGCCCGTCCCGCACGCCCTACGAAGGCGGGTTGTTCGTATTCGACGTGCAGCTGGGCGGCGAGTACCCGCGCGCGCCTCCTCTCTGCCACTATCACTCCTACTGCTCTGACCGGCTAAACCCTAACCTGTATGAAGATGGCAAGGTACGATTAAGTTGATTCGAGATAAACAAGCAGTAGAATCATATAGGAATATAGCTTCTATATAAATAAAATTCGCCTATTTGTCTGCTTTTTTTTTTGTTTGGTAATTATTTTCTGCTATATACACAACCTAAACTACTGGAAATTGACTTATTAACTTTCTAAGGAGAATAAATATCTTAATAATTTATTCTCAGGTGTGTGTGTCCTTGTTGGGTACTTGGTCCGGACGCGGCGTGGAGGTGTGGGGCAAGGACAGCTCGCTGCTACAAGTGATAGTCTCACTACAAGGTCTCATTCTCAACGCCGAGCCGTACTTCAACGAGGCCGGGTATGAGAAGCAGAAGGGTGAGTCAACTACTAGAATATTGTTAGTAAACAGGCAGATAAAATCAATCTTGTCTCAAAGTTCGTTATCCAAACGTTTACTTATGTGACAGGTACACAACAAGGCGAGGAGAATTCCCGCATGTACAATGAAATGGTGCTGCTCAAGCTTGTACAGTCCATGACAAAGATGGTAATGAATCCGCCCGAACCCTTCCGCGACGAGATACTTCAACACCTACGCAATTCCGCTGCCGATCTCTGTCGTCGCCTCGAGGGTCTCGTAGCCCTCTCCAACGGCACGAAGCCCGAGGCTCTGCCCGGAATTACTCCCCCAGACTACCCACTCATACCGGCCTCGCGAGGTTTCTGCCTCACTTTGCGGTCGTCGCTAGAGTCCTTCCGCGCTGCGCTCCGTCGCAACGATATAAATGTACCCCCTTCCACGTTATAGCCCATCACTAACACCTAGCGATAGCTTAGTAACTAATTCTATTCCCTAAATTAGGGTTGCCATGTTTTATATCGATGCTTCACCTCTCCCTTTGTTACTATTCAAATTTACCGTTAATTGCATGGTGTTATATCTGTATTTTGATAGTTAGTAGCAAAAATATTAGTTTTTATTAGGCATTTGGCAACCCTACGTGGCGCTATCTGCGCAATTACCACAGATACCCAGTTATGCTAAGTCGACGCAGTCAAGGTTTATTTATGCTAATTTTGCAAAATTACAAAATTAAGTCTTCTACGTCACTGTCTCAATGAAATAATTATATTACAATAAAGAATTACATCCTGTGATTTATTATAACTTTACAATAATATTACATTGTGCTAATATAATGAAATTTGTTACATTTTATTTATTGAAAAGTTGACGTGTGTTATTTTTGGGAAAAGTGGAAGGGCGAATGAACCGAAAGTATTGTCCAATTTACATTGATGACATGTTTCAAATTGGAGCAAACAAATCCACCATTCAGCGCCAAGTTAATAGAAAATTTTGATCTGATGAATAAATTCTATTATTGTTTTTTCACAAATAAATTATTTAAAAATATTTCAATAACAGACCAACATGAAACATGTTAAACTCGAGTCAATGATAAATTCAACTCGTGTAGATTGTAGATATAGTATTTATTGTGATGTAATTTCCACTATAGGTACACATGTACAGTGTATTTTTAAATCTAGATGCATGATACCACAATTGTATAGTTTAAAAAACACACTGTATATTCCGAGGAGAACTGGCTGTATGTTTTATATGTAATCGTATTTTTCGAATTGCATGAAATAATTCTGTTGCTCATATTGTCCATCAATATGAAATCAACCAATTTATTTCTGAAATATTCTAATTGGAAAGTTCGATCTTATGCGAATAATTAGACTTATTATTTATAGATTATTTATTTTGTTATTAAAATTACTTTTTTTTTCATCACTTTTAATGTTAATGTTAAGTACGAGTACTTATTGAAATTCACGCGTCGACGCTTATGCTATTTGAAATATTTACAATAAAGACAGATTATTTTTAGATTACGTTTAGAATGTGTATGTGAATATAGTCTGTGTCGATCCAATTTAGAAAAAAAGTAAACTGGAATTATGATTTTTGTGAAATTGTCTATTATATTGCAATAGGCTTGTGTCCGCTAATAATAAATTGCTTGGTTTATGGTTTCTAATTGTAAATGAAGAGACGTAGATAAGAAAAAACCAGTCTATTTCTCATAAAAAGTAAATATTATTTATATTTTTAGAAAATAAACTCGAAAAATAGACATTAAGTCACTTGACAGTAAACACCGATCAGTTTTCATACAACAGAGCAGGTTACTTCGCCGACCGTGACGTCATTCAAGACGCCATGACACTATGTAGTGTTTTCGAGGGAAATCTAATTTTTTTTATTAAAAAATACGTAATGTAAATATTGGTTTTTCTTTAAAATATAGGTTTTTTGGGATAAAATAGATTATAAAGTATATAATTAACTAAGTTTTAAAATTTAGTAAACTAGCCTATTTACGGATTTCAACGTTTACAAAAAAACTTAAATGTCTAAAACCAATAGGTATAATATTTAGATGATTAGGAAAAAATTGTAAAAGGTTTTACATCATTAGTTTTTTCTATGGTAATGACATTTCGTCGGCAGCCATGTTTGTTTACATTTTTTCTAATTTGAAACGACACGAACTACACGCATTGCGTAACTAGGATTACAGAAAACTGAATTTTAATGATAAAAAAAATACAAATCCTAGCTGCGCGTTGCGACACATTATTATTATTGTTCATGTATGAATGGTTTAATGTGCTCGTTTGTATGTATTATTTTAATTAATATGAATGTAATATATTAAATTGAATTGTATTCTTAAGCGCTGTAAAACATGACACTCTGAAATAGTACCGTTCCTTTTGTTACCAACGCTTTAATACGTAGATCTGCTAATGAATACGATTCTAGTGTAATCAAAACAGAATTTGTAAGTGAATAGAATTGTTTTCCTCGTTAGTGCTTATAGAATACGAGTGGAGCTTGATGCTTGCACAAATATAATGTAACTTCATGCCAAAGTCAATTGAGCTATGAAAGGCTTTGTCGCTTGTATACGCGATAAGTGACAACTATGTGTAATGATGATAAATAAATAATTCTTCAACCTCGCTCTGGTATTTTTATTATTCCTAGAACGTACCAATACCACGTGATTCTCCCACCCCCTCTCCCACTAGTTTTCACGTAGTAATTTTTATGCTTTTATATCTTTTTTGCCGACAGAAAGTTAAAAATGCTCCTATAAACTGTTTGTTCTCAATCAGCTAAGGTCCCGGCGTATGTATGTCGGTGTTGCCATATTTGATATATCTTGATAATTATAACATACTCTCTTTTCGCTGAGGTTAAATACAATTTTATATAGTGAATCCAAAAATAAAAAATATCTCATTCAGGTACACAACCTAACATCAAATAGTTGAAAGTATGATTAAGAATCAAGTGAGCAGATAAATATACATGAGAAATGTTGACAGATTACTAAATAATATTAATATACCTCTAAAAGAAATGAAATTTCTCTAGAAGATATTGACTAACTGACGAAAAACCTACGCCTCCATCCCCCTGTGACCTAGCGTGGTCACGTAGGTAGTATGGGTACATTCCCATTCTCCAGTTTCGCTGCTAATAAAGTCTTAAACTGTCTTTTTGACACTTGAAGAAAAATAAATGTAAACATATTGTTTTCCTATATTTCATTTTAAAAAAAAGACAAAAAATGTTACACATTTTTATCCTTTTATGAAGAACACTAATTTTGTTTTATTGACATATAGCAAATAAGTAAGGAAAAAATATATGATGTCTATTATTTAAAATCGATGTACAAAGAGTCGTCCATTTTTGTTTTCAAACTTATTTAATAACGATTGCATTGATTTTTAAAAATGTTTCATTCGTAATAGTCTAAATTACGTTTTGAAGAAATAATCGAGATTTAAGAAAAAAAAGTTACCCATTTATCTTATGATATCTCTTCTATTGGCAATAATTTTCCAAGGATATTAAAAAACTGGGACGTGAATTTTCTCGCTTTTTATTCAATGGTAGTTGTAACTTGTAAATAAGATGTCGAGATTAAAAAATAAATAAATATACAACACACAAAATAAACGTTTTTATTTATAAAAATAGTTGAAATATAAAAATTGAATTCATCAGTCAATTTATAGACAACAAAATAATATATAAAATGGTTATTCTATCACAGTATCATCGAAATAACTATTATTGAAAAAACTTCTTAATTACTCTCTACAAACATGTAATAATGATAATTTAATGCTATGTGAAAATAATGACATCATGTTTGTAGATAGCAAGTTATTTGTTTTGGATCGACGATCGATTTAGCTTCAGCATTATAATCGTTCATCGAATATATTTAAGTCTGAGTCTGTTAATATATTTAAAAAAATGGGAATCATAGACAAGTGTAATCTTGAACTTCAATTGTAACGCTAATCGAAAAATCATTGTTTAGAACAAAACCTGCAATTCGACATTTTTCTCTCTACATTCAACTTTATTAAGAAATTATTAACTTTCAACATTCCTTTAATGAAGAAGTTTCTAATAAAATTGAAATATACATCAAAACTAATATACCCGTGAAAAAAATTCGAAATCCAGTCAATAAATGTATGAGAAACACATTATTTAAGTTTACATATATTGGCGCCAAACGACTGTGAGCCGCTGACGTCATTTCACCTATAATCGAGATCATCGCACTAGAGTGCCTAAGATGCTTGTAGCTATTTTACGGTACAGCTGTTTCTTTATTATTTATAAGTAAGGACAAAGTGATAATTTATCTAAAATAGACATATACGCAGTGATGGAAATCTTCAAATCCGTCTTACATTAGTTTTTTAGCCTCAGCTATTAATATAAATAACAAAACACGACACGGCGTTAATAACAGCACGTCAATAAATGTATACATTCTAAGTATACCTACACGCGACGCGTCGATTAGGTGAAGTGACGTCACGCTGGTCTGCCGCATGAAACGAAACTATTGTTACAGGCGCAACTTTAAAGTCCCATAACTTTTTCATTTGTAGACATATTTTAATAATTCTTTCAAATTTTTGTTTAATTTTTACAATTAATCTATTTAAAAAAAAAATGTAAACTTCTTCATTTTGACGTCAATTTACACTTATATGGGAACAAAAGATGTTACTTTGTTAACCATAACTAAGAGATCAATTGCATAAAAAATCACACTGGATTTATTTTGGGCGCGTTATTACAAACAATACAATATAAACATAATTATTATAGCAAGATTGATATTCTACTAGAGTAGACTGAGATGCTAATGTCACTATGGAATAGTGTTGCCATACTGCAGCGATTTTTGACTTTTTGCTTAAGTATGACAACATTGTTTGTCAGTGACATTAGCATCTGTCAGTTGACTCGAGTGAATTAATAATATGATACTATTAATAAATCTTATAAAGCAACACAATTACATACTTATAAATAGATTAATACTAGAGTTTGAGGCTGCGTTTCCACCCGAGGTGAGCGAGGAATATGTTTAAGACACGTGAAAACTCAACCTTACAGTATTGGCAAAGTATAAGTTTTGGTTACAGGCAGCAACTATGGAATATCAAAATTCTCGTAATATCATTTTTCCATACAAATCGTGACGTATAAAGTTAAAAATGGCTTAGTCCTTCTTTAAAATCAAATAAGGAAAGAAAATAAAGATGTTCAATAGTAAGAAAGAGATAGATACAATACCACCGTAAAAGTAAGTATTGACTATAGATAGTTCAATCTAACTATAGCTGCCAGCAAGTATAAGTTTGACCTTAAATGCGCAAAAGTAACTATTAGTGCCTTTTTAGCGCGGGCTGAGAGCAGCGCGTCACACGTGACTGGTCCTTATGAGACGTTTCAGTTCCCGCGCGACTACTATTTGTCAAAATGGTAAACTTCCCAGATTGAACTGCCAATATAGGCATGGGGCATGCGTATAATGCGCAACTTTCCCTCACTATTTTTTCTCAGATCTAAAGCTAGCTGCCGACTACAATATATGTCTATTTTTATATATAGCATATAAATAATTAAAAAACGCTGGATTTTTTCTTTCCGCTATATATTAATGACCTAAATGAAGCTTTCTATTAAATACTTGTAAATACATATATTTGTATGTGTGAGAAAATCATGTATATAAAATTTTAATTACGATTTGTATGTTAAAATAAATTTACGAGCATATTTAAAGGAAGACATTATCAAATCCTATTTAATATTTTAATTGACAAACTAACTATACCTAGTCATATTTGCGCATATCTTTAAGTATAAAAACATGTTTTTATGCAAAATTACCCATTTCTTCCCGCTGTCGACCCGCGCAACTTCGTACGCGTGTTGCTCCCCTCCTATGGGTCGTAGCAAGATGTTAAATAGTCTAAGTAACTCCTTGTCATATCTGCTATCTGCCAGTGAAAGTCCCGTCAAAATCGGTCCAGTCATTTCAGCGATTAGCCGGAACAAACAGACAGACAAAAATTGTAAAAAAATGTTGTATTGGTATGAGTTCCGTGTATACATCCATATGCACTTACAAAAGCGGTTATTTTAATATTACAAACAGACACCCCAATTTTATATATTTGTATGGATACAATTTATATTAATATATTTTTCTGTTGTTTTTATGTTAATAGAAAAATATCTTCTAATGTCAAATGCTATAGAACAATCCTTAACTTATACTTTTTAGGTTATACTAGTCGACCCGCTCCGGCTTCGCACGGGTACAATTTACCACGTATAAAACGTACAACATATTTTATTATTACCGCGCAGGAACTTTAAATTTTTCCGGGATAAAAAGTAGCATATTTATTAATCTAGGTTATAAATTATCTGTGTGCCAATTTTCGATGAAATCCGGTCAGCCGTTTTTACGTGATTGAGTAACAAACATACAAACTTGCACATATTACTATTAGGGGCATTCTACGCGAAGCGGAAAGGTAATAAAACTCGGTGTTTCCGATTTTAGTAATATTTGTTGATACTAGAAAAAGAAATTTTGAAACATCGCCTTATCTCAATGACACACATTCTTGAGACTTAAATTTTTTTTTCGTTTCCAAAAATACAATTTAAAAGCTCAGTAAATGAAGTAATAAATCCATTGGTTTAATTATTTTAATATATAATTTTGTGACTCTATAATCGGCTTTGAAGTACTGCATGCCAACCGGCTGTCGAAAATTTCAAAGTCCCATAACTCTTTAACTAGTCATTACATTACAAAAATATTTGGTACACGTATCAATAATATGTAAGTATAACATACTCAAATATTACTAAAATCGGAAACATCAAGTTTTTTACCTATCCGCTTCGCGTGGAATGCAGGTTTTCCTTGGGAAGTAATGGGTTTTACAATGAAAACTATATACAAAACACGTATGTCAACAATATTAGTAATATACGTAAGTAATATAAATGAAAAGCTAAGAAAATGAATAACATACATTTACTGTTAACATTATATTCTTTGAGCAAATTTAGGAATTATTGAAATATTTATTGTTTCTTGTCATTCATTAAATTTATTAATATTCTACATATAATAATAGTTATTTATGTAACTGTTGTATAATAAGGGGTATTAAAACACGGATGTGGGTTATCAACAGTTGCATACAAGACTTTATCTACACCCATAATTAAATCCTCTATAAAAGATTCTGAAACAGTTAGCTTACTGCTAACATTAAAACAGCCACTGCTAGTAACCTAACGTCATCCATTACTGAGCATATACAAATAAACTATGTATTGATGAAACAATCATTTATTGAAGTTGTAATAATCATTTTGTATAGTGCAATTATTAAAATTCACTTCAATATGTTTTTTTATGTTGGAAGGTAATCACTCATTTTTTTGTAAACAAAACAATAAAAATATCGAAGAAAAATGGCGGGGATTCAAATAACCTATTTTTTTACGGCGCGCGATGTTCTGGTAGTGAAACGCACACAAATGACTGTTCTGTTTTTGAAATTCATATAGATACCACCAGAGATCTGACATTTATCAAATACATGTATTTGAAATACTAAATACAAAATACCTATTTCCATTTTGTATTTAAATACTTTTGTTTTAAAACCATTTTGTACTTTATTTGAAATACCTTTTAAGACATATTTTGTATTTGCAAAATGCAAAATATATATCAATATCGATAAATTTAGTCATCATCAAAAAATTAATGTTACAAAGTATTCTCACTATGGCAACACTGTATTGATGGTTAATAGATGTTCGTTAATTTAATATTTCCTCCAAAATAGCTTGATACGGATGAGAGCTAATATAATAGCTATAAAATCCTATGATATAACTGTCAACCGCTTCAGCTTCTATAGTGATTTCGTTTGACAACACAAGTAATCTTTGATTTTCTTACGTACAAATAGTGGAACCAGTGATGGATAAGAACAAAAAAAATTGGAGAATCAGGACTTATATCAGAGTTTATTATATTTTCATAATTACTTTGACAAAATTATAAGTTATTGGACCCCCTAAATCTCTTTAATTAGGGGGCGTCCATTAATTATGTGATATAATATAATTGATACTATATGACGTGAAAAAGAATGTGATTGTATCAAAAAAAAAGGAAGTAATAAAATATAAGCAAATTCTTTTAGATCCATAAAAATATTTTATTTGAACAAAGTATTTTGAAAATATGTATTTTGCATTTAAAATAAAAAATACATAAAGTATTTGCATTTAGTATTTGAATACTTTTTATAAACTATTTTGTACATCTCTGGATACCACGCATTGAGCAGTAAGAATGTGGCTGTCTGTTGAGTAAACCCTTTGTGCAGAAGGAATTTGAGTGTTATCATGAAATTCAGTACATCATTATATGATCCGTTTGGATGATATAATGGTTATTAGGACATTGGGTGTTTTAATGTTGGTAATAAACTAACTGTTTTAGAATATTTATAGATAATTTAAAGCATGTGAGTAGATAAAAAGACTGTAAATAACTGAATAGTAAATTATTGTGCCACTATGTGACAGTTAGGTAATTAAAATGAACACATCAAGCTTGTACAGTACGAAAGCCTCGTTAATGTCATGACTTTTCAAACATATTAACTGAAACTAGAATAATACACATAAAAGACCATAAGAGAACAAAGATCGCCCATGCGACGTTTGAAAACGGGCTTTTATATTTATTTTCAACACCTAGACCTAATAAATTTGTACAATGTCGGCGAGCAGAGAGCACTAGAAACGTTGGAATGAAATATTGTATACCAGTACCTGCATAGGATCCTGTGAACTTGATAAGGATACTTATATCTTCCAGGAAATAGGTTAACAGTAATGGCGGTATCACAGATACTATAGGAAACAATAGCTTTCGTAACACAAAATTATAGGAATCTAATCTACTAGTGTCTAAGAATAAACTTTGCAAGTTGTTTCTTAGTGTGATCGCTATGATGGGAAAGCTGGTGGAGAGCGTGAACACTGGGAATAGCGCTAAGAAGTATTCAACTATTTCTAAAAAAATATTCTCATTGTCCTTCGGCACAAAATTAAGAGTATACAAATCATTGAGTTGTGCGAACGCGAAAGCTCCTGTAAAAGCGAGCAGGAGATAGAAAATACTTATAAGAATGTAGTCGAAGGAGATATGGAGTCCTAGATGACTTTTTCCTCGGATTGGACTTATTAAAGCTGGCAAAGAGTGATGGCACATGAAGGAGTAGACACAGGCGCCGAATAGTGTGGGCATTCCGGTGAAGTCGAACGCTGGAGGTCTGCCCTGAGGTCCATTCACTATGAGAAGGTGGATCGCCATTGATATCATTATAGCGAATGCTGTAACAAAACAATGTTGTTAATTTTGATAAATATATTCATATTAGACTGATATTCGTCGATTGAATAATAATTTAAAATTTATCACAATTTATAAAGCCATGCATGCCATAGATAACCTATGTAACCCAATTACGATATGAATTGGTTATACTAACACGTCGCTGAATAAAAATGTATAATTTTGTCCAACTTCAAAAAGAGGAGGAAGTTTTCAATTTGATTATATAAATTTTTAGAAATATTTTACACGTATTTCATAATTTTCAATGAAGAACCTTCATACTGAATTTAATTTGAATAACTTTAAAAACGGCTAGTTTTCATAATAACTTTGCACCCCCATTTTACCCCCTGAGGGGGTGTATTTTCAAAAATCCTTTCTTAGTGCTCCTTAGTTATAAAAGGAACCCCTGTGCAAAATTTCATGTTTCTAACCCTTATAGTTTAGGCCCTGAGTTGATATGTCAGTCAACTGTCCTTTTATATATTAGGTTGGGGAAAAAGTGTTTTCGCATTTTTTAAGAAAATTCATCCATTGCTATAGAAATTTTGGGGCTTCTGATCAAAAAACCGCGACAAGTAGTTTTGGCAGTCATCCCGTGATGTTAACCTGACGCTGCCTAAAGAATTCTGAAGAGACCGAAACAGGTGGAAATCTGAAGGTGCAAGGACAGGACTATACGGCGGATGCATTAACACCTCCCAGCCAAACTCTAGTAAAAGTGGCTAAAAACGTGTGAGGTCTAGCGTTATCATGATGAAAAACCTTTCTCGCAACTTCTTGCTTTAATCTCATCAGTTGTTCGTAGTAGAGTTCAGAATAGATGGTCCTGCCTGGTGGTAACAGCTCATAATGAATAACGCCCTTCCAATCCCAACACACACACAGCATCACCTTGTTGCGAGTTAACCCGGGTTTCACCACAGTCTGTGAAGCCTGACCGGCCTTTGACCACGACCTTTTTCGCACGTTCTTGTCATACGGGATTCACTTTTCATCACCAGTTATCAGCTTCATCAAAAATGGTTCGGTTTCATTACGTCGTACTAAAGAATCAAAAATGAGTACACGGTTCATTAGGTTTCTTTCAGTGAGCTCGTGAGGTACCCAAATATCGAGCTTTTTGTGTACCCAGTTTTTTTCAAATGCGCCTAAACTGTTTTGTGGTCAATTTCCAGTTTTTCAGCTACGTCGTAACTACTGATATACCGATCTTGCTCCACTTTTTCAAAAATGGCATTCATTTTATCCGAAATAGGGCGACCAGAGCGAGGTGCATTTTTGTCATCAAAATTTCCGGATTGAAAACGCTTAAACCAAATTTGTGCTACTCTCACAGACACTGCACTAGGTCCATAAACATCAAAAAAATTTTTCGCGGCTTGCGTTGCATTTTTACCTTTATTGTAGTAAAATTTTAAAAATGTATCGAATTTCTCCATTAGATTCACTCATCTTCACAGTACGAAAAACAAATAAAAATCACACATTTTCCTAATTTGAATTTGGAATTATCTTCTTTAAAATGTAAACTTTTAATGATACCAAAACCCGCCAGATACAAATAGTATAGCCAAAGAGATTTTATTACAAGTTCATACATACTGTAATGCGAAAAGACTTTTTCCCCGACCTATTATATAGAGATTGAGCTGATCTGATGATGGAGTCGGAAAGTAGATATGAGAAATCTGTAATAAAAAGCAATCCTATCGAGTTTTGGCTCATCTTTACTATAATTAGTTCTGTTAGTGATAAAAATAGAGTAAAATAACTTACCAAGCCACCTCATTCCTGAAGTAAACAGCTGCAAGTACTTAGTCTTCTGTACATTGAAGAACACAAAGGGTCCCATAGCGCCGAAGAAGGTCAGCAAGGCGACTCTGTAGCAGTCGAAGCGCGTGTACACCGCATCTGGTCTGTTGAAACATGGCAACACATCCCAGTCTGTTGTGTTTGTTACGTTCTCAGGTATCGGAGAACTGTGTAACATAGAGACAAGAGATAAACAACGAAATCAATGGCGGCTATAATCCATACATAACAAAAAATATTAAAGTTTAATGAAAAAAAACCCGGTAAAGTGCGAGTCGGACTCGCGTACGAAGGGTTCCGTACCAATGTTTAGCAGAAAAAATCACGTTTGTTGTATGGGAGTCTCCCTTAAATATTTATTTTATTCTGTTTTTAGTATTTTTTGTTATAGGGGCAACATCAATACATCATTTGTGAAAATTTTAACTGTCCAGCTATCACGGTTCATGAGATACAGCCTGGTGACAGACCGGATACTTAGTAATAGGTTTTTACCCTTTGTGTACGGAACCTATCTAGAACGCTATTATTATACATTAAACGAGTAATTGGAATTGAATTGGTCAAGTCCTAAATTTTTTTTTAATGTTTTTGTTTACACTTTATTTCAACAACCAACCTAATTGAATAGATATTATATTATACAAGTTTGACTCATTAAATAATCTGTATATGTTGCTTTAATTAGCAACAAACACACTTTTGCGTTCCTAAAACGTATAGTTATTTACAACAAAATGAATTTTTAAAAGTACAATATTATCTTATATGATATAAATTATAATATTATAGGATTATTGTCATATCTTAGGTGTTATAATTTTTCTAAGTAATATTTATCAGTGACTAGTTAAGAAACTTATTATGAGAAGATTCTGATAAGATTGCAAATATTCTTTCTTTCCGAGCATTACATTTTGTATACATATTTTAGAACACAGTATATTCTTCACATAGAATCCTTATTAATATTATAAATGCGAAAATAAGTCTGTCTGTGTCTGTCTGGGCTTTCACGCCAAAACTACTGAACCGATTTAAATGAAATTTGGTATACTGATAGTCTAGAGCCTGAGAAAGGACATGGGCTACTTTTTAATGCGAAAAAAGGGTTGTAAAGGGTTGAAAGGGTAATATTGTATGGAATTGTTAGAGCTAGAAGCTTGAAACTTATTTTTTAGGCTGTTGATTCGATATAAATAAATATTACATTCAAACTTTAACCCTAAATGGTGTAAAATAACAATAGGGAATAGGGACTGAAAGTCTGTATGGAAATATACAAGGCTTATGTAATATTTTTATAAGTTTTTGACAAGAGATATGTATGTGTCTTATTTGTAAAATAGCCTAAATATAGTACAGCTAGTAATATGTTACTCGAATAAAGAAAAAGATTTAATTTAATTTATTAAAGAAGAAAAAGATTTAATATTTTCGTTTGATAAATCTTCTTCTATTAATCTGTTTTTTAATCTTTGTATTTGTATACTAAGGGGAATCCTATATAATCTTATATCTTATACTAATACATAAAGCTGAAGAGTTTGTTTGATTGAACGCGCTAATCTCAGGAACTATTGGTCCGATTTGAAAAATTCTTTTAGTGTTAAATAGCCCATCTAACGAGGAAGGCTATAGGCTATATATCATTACGCTAAGACCAATAGGAGCGAAGCATCACGCGGACGAAGACGTGCAGGTGGGCTAGTGACATATAGTACATGTATAGAGATATATGTATAGAGATAAACTGAAGAGTTTGTTTGTTTTAACGCGCTAATCTTATGACCTACTGATCCGATTTGAAAAATTGTTAGATAGGTCAATTATCGAGGAAGGATATAGGCTATATATCATTATGCTACGACCCATAGGAGCGGAGTATTACGCGGACGATGTCGCAAGGTCGGCTAGTCCAATATAGTAAGGTTGTGTTCATAAATCAAATTAAATTGCTTTTAAATTTGGAAATGTTGTCAGCATTGATTTGGTGACAATGATACATAATCTGAGTTTAAAATTCAATTATTTCTTATCTATATAAGGTATGATTATCAACTGTCTTCTAAGAAATTCCTATTTCGAAATTTCCATATAATGAAGGTCAAGAAAATAAATATAATAGATAACATGAATAATGTAATAAGTTATTACAATGTTTTATCACATTATGAAATCCCATCTTTGATTAATGATATTATTATAATAATACAATTTAAACTAAAAAGTCAGTAATCGGTGATGTTTTTATTTATTTATCTACTCTCATGATTGAAAACCTATTAAATATAAAAATTAGACATATGCTGTCGCTGATTATTTTGTAAGTTACTATGCGAATCCGACTTCCACGAAAAAGCTTTTTCATTTTCGGATTAATACCTATGACACAAATAATGTGAATTTCTATTTGTAAAAGAGTTTTCAAAATCGGTTGTTCAGTAGATCCAGAGATTACCTTCTACAACCTCACAAAAATTACCTGTTTATAATATTAGTGTAGATAAAAAAAAATACCTACATACCTAACTGCGTATAGCGCTCTATTTAACTTTATATTGAACTAGTCTTGTGTATAAGTAATATTAATTTTATTGATTTAAGAATAAGGTAATCTGGTTAAAGTTACAAGAACCTTACTTAAATTAAATAAATCAAGGATCTAACGTAAGTCTACTGAATTTACAATAGATTTACTGTATTTTACTGGTGACAATATGTAATATAACAAAAAGACTGCAATTCATCATACATCAACTACATTAAAAAAACATAAATAGATATATATATATATATATATATATTTATAGTGAAATAATTAAAAACAATAAAAAATTATTGTGTAAAATAAAATTATTAAAATATAAGTTAAATTGTTTATAGTAGGTATTTATTACCATAAGTATTTATGAATCTAAACAAACATTGTTCTTTACGTTTTCAACATACGTTTATAATACCATCAAATAAGCGCGCGATTATAACGATGAGCAAACCCATTTCAACCAACTAACCAACCAACCAAACAACCGTATTACTGTACTTGCGCCAAGTGCCAACTGAAACATATGTTCGTAAGAGTATATCGGACATCGGTTCAAACGTCGTCAACACTCAACTCATCTGTGCGAAAAATACGAGTAACGACATCTATTCGTGAGTAACGTTTCGTTACTTTCATTGGAGTCAACTACCCGTTACTCAGTACCGAATACATGCGGTGTGCCACAGCTCTACTATTTGTTAATCATTCCTATTGGTTAAAGAAGTTCACTTACCATATAACATCCATAAGAGATTTTGAAACTGCTGCACTATAAATAGACAGATCCCCATACAAATACACACACAGGGTGCAATAAAACATGGTCCGGCCAGTTTTGCTGAGGAACAGATTAGCCATTTCACCTAACTCTATGCGGTTGTCTAAACTGTAGTACCGAGAGGGTATGGAGTCTCCGCATACTAATGGATCTTCCAAGTCGCCATATTGTTGTGAAGATGACGCTTCATCTTCAGATTCGTTTTCAGTTACCTGTAACGATAATAATAGAAGAGACTTAACATAGTCTAGTCAACTAAAGGCCCGCTGCAAAAATTGCAAAAGTTATAAACAATTAAGTGAAAAAAAGGGGGTTTGGTTTTTTACAAATAAAAGAAGACTATTTTAGATTTATGAAATAAAAAAAAAGAGATTTTTAAGCTTGTAAACAAAGCAAATTTGTTTTATAAGTACTTTTGATCACATAATTCGTAATTATTCCTTTGTTATATGTCTATTATTATGATATTTTGCCAAAAGCAATATACATATGTAGATGACTTGAGATTCCTAATTTTGACAGTGCAGAAATCTTGGTTTAATGCGAAGAAATTACCAACCATCAATGTATCAGTTTTCTGCAAATTTGTTCTTTCAACATTTAAAAACATAACATCCATGATTGATCTTTTAAAAGAGCGAAAAAGAAGAGATGTGAAGTGTGAATATTGTTTTATTGTTTACAAATTGTCTGACGTCACAATCATGGCAAAATATAGATTAAAAATATATTTTTAAATTAAACTTTTGCAGCAATACTCATCTTTTGTGTATTAATTTTAATAATTCTATTAATCTTGTACGAAACACTACATTAAATATACATTATTTCATATATAAGTCATAAGTCAATTAACCTATTAAATCGAATAAATGTATTAATAAAGGATTTAGAAATATGAAAATTTCTAAAAAAAACCCTTATTATCTACACAAGTCTATTTAATGGATTATTCAGTACAGGTTTAAGGTTAGTTTTTTATAAATAAAAAAAATTTTTGGTTCAATATTTACTTACACTATTTCGTTTTAAAAACTGTAATCTTTTCCACTTAAATACAGCATTAGCACATGCCATTGTTTCTATGACATATGTGGCATTCATGAAGCTCATAAAAGCCAGAAAGACCAGGGAGATTGTACTTAGGCCCCATCCTGCACGGGCAAATGCTGCAGGGAGGGTTAGAGCTCCAGTTCCAACAATTAAGTTGAATATGTAGATTAATCCAACCTGCAAAGAACTTACAATACAAGAAAATGATCTCTCAATCAATACAAGAAAATCTAAAGTTAGCTGCCGCCTGCTATGGACTCCCTATGCGTCGATGACAAGTTACAAGGGTTCCATGTAAAAAAAAGGATTGTGGGATATTGAGAGGGAAAAGCTATAATGCAGAATTGAAAATCACGTTTAATTTCTACATATGGATAGAAAGATAAAGAAAAAAAATTTCTAGAAATAATCTATAATCCCCTTCTCTCCATATTAAGGCCATGACAGTTGCTAGTGATTATTATTTATTTATTTAAATAATATCCATTAAATCAATAATAAATATTTATGTTTTTTTGTCATTACAAATAATATAGAAATACAAATGATACAACTTTTTGATTTTCATAAATTTTTACAGGCACAAGACAAAATAAGGTCATATAATGAAAAAATAAAGATGCAATAATTGGTTGGTTAATATGTTAAATATCTCCAATACAACAATGAACATAACATAAACATTGGTCAGATAAAATTTTATTATATGTATAGATATTACACTTAACTGAAAGCACATTAACCTTGAAATAAAACCATTGTTTTAATAACATCTGTTTTAATACATGTATGTTTTAATAAAACTAATAATAACCATACTGTTACAGTTCAAATAAAATATGGAGTTATCTTTATTTTGTTTTTCAAAAATGTATTAATAAAAATTAAAAGGTATCTGTTTTTGCAAAAATACTAGACTACAACTCAGTATTTCTTTCTAAAGAAATGTTTTTATAATTTTTTCTATAAAAGCGACATCTTATGCAAACATAGAGTCACATACATCAGTATTATTTTTTTCTCATTAAATAATTGTTAAAGTTAAAAGTTTTCATTTGTTCATAAATCATTGCTATATAGATTGTCCTAATAAGTAGTGTTAAGTGGTAATCCCAAGATAGAGCAGTAATAAAAGTAAAACAATGGTTTTACGTTAAACATCATCACAACCCATTAGTTAATGGCACTATGGTAAACATGGTCCAAAATAAATATATTTAAACCACTTATTTCTAAAATTTATAAAAGTGCTTTGTCTCAACCAAGGGTCGAAGCAATATGGTAAGTTTATATAAATCGAGGAAGGTGGGGAAAGTATCAATTGTGGAATTAATTTTTTATGGAACAGCTAATATATTTGTAATTTCAGGAACCAATTCTATAGTAAAAGTTCGAACGAATTTTTCCGAATTCTGAATAACTATTTTTATGATTTTTTTAACAGAAAAAAATTTTATAAAAACAGCTAAGAAAATAAAATTATCGATTATGATAAAGGGTGCATTTGTGGGTTAATAATTACTTACCCACACAGAGTATTGATCACTGGGCTCTGCGATAGGCATTCTCAATATTTTCCTGACTATCCACGGTCGACGCGGCATAACGCTGGTTTATAACACGACATAGCTGGCAGCTGCTGGATGAAAATCAATGTATTTATTTAATACACGTTATCGTCTTTATATAGGTTTGATTTTCAATAAAGAAATTCAAAAAAAAAATGTAACAACAAAGTATAAATGCAATAACAATACGAATACGAACAATACCAGGCTATAATCTATATTTAACGTTTGACAAATGACAGTAATCTTAGTTCGTAGTTCGCGAACGACCTAGTGCAAAAGAGCGCTCCTTTAGGTGAACTATACGAACTAGTTCGTCCACGATCTCGCTCTTAGTTTTTATTAGTTCTTATATATTGTTTAAATCGAATTATTACTTCTAGGGATGCTTATAGTTCATCCATACTTAACTACTTGATTTCTATAGAAATAAATGTGTAATAAATAAAAATAGTAGTTTATTTCTAATAAAAAATACTTACTTATATATTTAAATGGTGATAGAAATATCAATATATTGTTCATAAACATCGATATCGAGCTTCGATGTCTCACTTTTGAGAATAAATTTTTTTATTTATTTATTATTTTTACATTATTTAAAAAAAGAACTAACGAACTAAAAGATCGAACTAGTTCGCCATTGGATTGCGAACTAAAAAGAGCGCTCTTTTTGGTGACCGACTAGGCCCAAGACTAAATACAGCACTAGTTATTTAGTGATGATATGCGTTATCAATGCGATTTATTACAACAATCGTATTTGTATAGCTATTTTAATCGGTTTTCTTAAAATATAAAGTGACTAAACTTTACTAATCATAACTATAATTCTTGCGAAAGTTCGTATGTTTGGATGTTTTTGTTTGTTACGGCTAAATCAATTTCAATGTAATCAAACAGATACTTAGTAGGTAACCAAGATTAATATATAAAACGCTTTTTAGTATAAGAAAAAAAAAAGAGTTTAAAGAAAGAATGTGATTCATTCACACAAAAACAGGTTAACAGGAACAACAAATAAGCTGGAATAGAATAAATTTTTTTAAAAACAATTATTGATTATTGGTTAGATCATTTTGAATAGCACTAGACTTGTTTTTAGAAACTACAAATCATTTATAAATTAATATTTTAAATTATACACTAATCGACAACAAGCGAAACTAAGAGGGTGGTTCCCTAAGTATTAGGAAAATTATTTCTTTTTAATATTTTCCGTAAGTTAATCAAAAGGAAGGAAATAAGTAATAAAAAAAGGTATATATCAATTCATCATCATTATTAGCTCAACAGCCCGGCCCTTATTTTGTTCCAGCAAATCCCTTCCACTTCTATCTACAAGTGGTCTTCGTCCACGAATTTGCGACGTTAACACTAACGTTTTCGTACATATATGAAGTAGCTAGCAGTAGCTATGGAATTTTTAAAAATAATTAATATCGAAACTAAAGAGCATGTCACCTCCCTATTGTAAGTAACAATCTCTATTAAGTAATACATTTTTTTCTATACATACACTGAGAGTTTCCTATCATTATTTATAAAACTTCATAGGCGTGCTTCTACCATACTCGGATACGAGGCAGTGTTACCTTTTCATATCACCATCTTCCCCAATAAAATCACCCATAAGCAAAAATAAATAAAAAACCATGTAGTTCGTTATTACAATTAATAATTAAAAAGTATTTTATGTCGAATTGTTACATTATTTAAGCAGACAAATACAGATAATTTGCAAAATTGTAACGCTTCTGTGGATAACGAGACTGTAGTTTTTTTATAGGTTTTTATATTTTTTTACATCTGAATGTTGTCAGTTCTGAAAAAGATTTTCAAAATTTACCGCGTACTTATTGTAACTAACGCATGAAATTTTACTTAAGAAGAGAAAAATTTAGAAATACTATTGTAATTAGTTGGAATATTTTTTAAACTGAAACATTTTTGATAAATTATACCCTTTTTACACTTAAGATTAAATTATAATTAACCTTCGACTGTCATTATTTCCCGTTCCTGTGCAAACTTTAATCACAGAAGAGTTTTACAACATCTTTGAAGAAGAGGGATGTCTGATCAAGCCTAATTAGGTTTCTTGACTCTTCGCGAACGTGTCGTAGGTATAGAAATATAACATGATTATATTATTTTACTGATTTCATTAAAACCAAAGCAAATTAATAGGAATGTTGCTAGTACCAAATCTCATTTATTCTTCTTTTACATTTCCATCAGAAAAATAGGCAGTTTCCTATATGTATGGTTAATATTTCGCAGTATTTGTTGAATGAGGGATTCACGTATAAGTAATATAGGTGCATAATAAATAAATAAATAATTTTCAAATACCTACATAATTTCCCTGCTATATCTAAAATATTTTCTGATAGCCTCTGAATGCCACCTAGAACTGTAACGTATATCTAAGTAATGACCAAGCGAGTAAGCTAGAGAGGAGAGAACTTATGGCCATCGTGGCAGGTCCTATACAATACCTTCCTTCTCTGCTTTAGCACCACCTTCAACTGATGGTATGCACAATACGAGATGGGAGAAAATAACAAATTATCGGATGAGAGTAGAAGATACGATTACCCTGTGTTATATAATCCGTTGATATAGCCATACGACCACCACAAATGCTCAAGAACATAGGGTCCAACTTCTGCGTTTCTGAAAGGAGTTAGGTTGGCTCCAATAGCCAGCCATATTTATATACGGTACCTAAATGAATCAAATTGCGCAAGACGTAGCTCACCATCTAGTAACAAGAAACTCAGATCTCGGACATCAAAACAAGTAATTCGCATAGTCTCAGCAAATAGATAATTGATACAAAGACAATCTATTTCTTTTCTATTTCTAAGGAAGGAAAATACACCTTAGATAACAAAGATTTAAAAAAAGTTACTTTTGATTTAATATGCCATAATACATTTTAGATGCTTCCGTACATTGCCAGATTTAGGAGAGGGCAAACGGGGCGACAGCCCCGGGCCTCCACAAAAGTGGGGCCTCCACAATACAGACTAAAGACTACCTTTTTTATCAAATTCCGACTAGTAAACACTAGTAAACATATTTTACTTTAATATTTTTTTCGCTGGTCTACCTTTAGCTGCAGTACTTTGTACAAACATGATTTAATTGTTATTAATAAATATTAACAGAAATCATTCATTAATCGAAATTTGTTCACTCCAATTAGGCAATCAGTAAAATATCAAAATCTCAAAGAGTCAAATGGCTATCTTGAGGGAGTATCCCAATGGTTCAATGGCTGCGTGGGGTGGTACTTGCCCGCAGCATCGGAGGTTACGTAATCGATTCCGTCGTTTACTATTCTTTGACATATATTATGTATTACGAGACGAGTCTATCAAAGCTTTAGCACCTGAGCATTGAAAGCGATTTACTTCGGGAACTGGATTTGAGCGAAATCGTCAGCGAATTTTTTAGCGAAAAAAGCTAGGAAGGTTTCATTCGTAAACAATAAATATAATATCAGATAATTCTTATTTTCGATTATTATTAACTAGTGGCCCGCCCCGCCATCGCACGGGTGGACAATTTTTTTTAAACATTTTGGCTCTCCCACATTTCTGTGCCTATTCTCTTGCCGTGTTGCTCGCTGCGCTGCATGGAGCTACGCCGGCCCGTCGGTATATATTTTTTATTTATATTTATATTTTTAATTTCGTAATATCCTTTGAATGGAATGTCCGATTTCAATAATTCAAAAAGTAATCTACACGTATTGAAACAGTCTTGAATACGAAATAATTTATTTGGATAAGAATTAATACAAAGGTATGGATAACATGGTCTGATTTTGACAGGAATTTCTATCAACTTATAAAATGTGAAAAAAGTAGTTGCAGAGTTGGACATATGGTCTCGCAATACCTTTTCGGAAAAAAATTACTGTTTCAGATATTCATTTTTTAAGAGTTTGTAAGAATTTTGTTTGTTTTTAAGAGTTTCTTCAGTGATATTGCTCCCGTGGTCCTGAAGATGTTGACAAAATTCTTATTACAATATACTACAAAGCAAACCCGTTACACATCAAATCCAAACGGAGCCCTATTCCTGCTCTTTACTCCTCTATGTGGTCCGCGTTAGCAGGCTCCGCATCCACGCGTCTCAGTACTATTTATATATGTTTGTTAAATACAAAAAGGATCTACTTGGTTGCACAATAAATTATTTATTGAAAAACTCGACTGAAAAAAATCGTTGACAAAAAAGAAGGTATTCTTATTTGGCGATTGGTTTGAATGGCGATGGTGGCCATTTACCATCAGGTTGACCATTTGTTCGTTTGTACCTTATCTACCATTAAAAAAATGTAAGTCAAACTTAAACTCAAAATTGTTTATTTCAACTAACTTTTTACAAAGTACTTTTGACACGTCAAAAATGGGTTAGTGAATCAGTATGTCTGAAGCTACCACTAGTTCGGAAAGCGGTTTTCTAATGAGAAGAATTGGCAAGAAAAAAAAGTATGTTTCATCACTCAAAGGCTTTATCTTTCGATTAGTAATAAATTAGGAAAACACAAAGTAATCATTGACTAACATTTTGGCGTTAAATTCTAAGACGTTTTACTCTTCATTGAACAATTATTCAAAATCATATCATGTTATTGAATATTCATGAAACACGTAGACCATGGGAGTATAAAACGGGAATATTCCGTAGCGTTCGCTACATTGTTCCCTATTGATTCAGTTACGTCGTTCCTGATCAAAGTACAATAAGTAAATATGATTCTTATTTTTTATTGATTGATTTTTTTATATTTATAATTTAATTGAAACTAATATTAATTTTATACAAATATGCGCCGCAGAAACATTCACTTCCCCTAATAAATCTCTATCCGTATCAAATATTAACAACTTTATTTACATCGTCGCCATTTTTTTCAAAATGCCGCCATTTATTTCAAAACGCTCACAACGACCCACGATTTGAAATGGGTCGTCGTGAGCTTCGAGTGACTACAAGTCATGACGTCATTATGACGTTTTTGCCGCGACCACAACGCCCACGATCGTTAAGTGGAACGGCTAAATGAGCGTTTTAGGCGTTAAGATCACTTAGGAGAACGTGCTAATAAAGAGTCGAAACTGTCTAAATGACGGAAGTAACTACTTCTCTACTCCAGCGCCTTAGATAGCGATGACGTCGATAATCATTTACTATTCTTCGACATGGTGTAACATCTCTATTAAGTCTGTGTGTGTATACGAGACGAGTCTATCATTGCTGTCTCTCTAGTATTGAAAGCGATTTACTTAAGAACTAGATTTCATTGAAATCATCAACGATTTTTTGGCAAAAAAGGCTCGGAAGATTCCGTTACTCAACACTAAAATTTAATTTCAGATAATTCTTGTTTCCTATTATAATTATATATGTTTGTTAAATACTAAAAAAATCTTTGTTGCACAATAAATTATTTATCGAAAAACTCGACTGAAATAAAATTGTTCATTTTATTTGGTGCCAGGGGGCCTCTACTCCTTTGTTGCCCCGATGCCTCAAGACCGCTAAATCCGGCCCTGCTATCGATTATATTATTAATTTCAATAGTTCTCTTAAATACTGTTATTTCGCCATGCATCCTATATAGTTTTTTTCAAATTGTCATTATTTTATTAATTCGATATACTTATTAATATTGTTCTCAGTCGTATATGATAAATCAAGTCAATAATAAATAACACAATACAACATAGAATACGTACCGTCGTGTACGGTACGGTATTTATGTAATATACAATATAGTTAGGTATATATTTGAAGCAAATTGCTATTATCCGACTAGAGCAAAAATACGTAAACGATTAAGTAACCGTATTGGCGCTGGGTACATCCAGAATGAGAAGCGTTTCATAAGTCTTCGTGCGAACCCCGACGACGAAATCATTCCATCCAGCCGTCGAAGCCGTGTTCTCGGGGGTTTGGGATTGTGATTTTGTAAAAATCTATATAGTTTTGTGCCAACAATTAAAAAAACGAAGGTACGCTTTGTGGTGTATAGTTATTTGGTTAAAAGTGGTCGAAATAATCTCGAAACGTATTTAGCATTTATGGCATCGCTTTCTCAGGCGTATCCTCTGTCTCGCTCTAATAAACGGAACGTCAGTATCAAACTAAATTTACTGTCTCATTCTGTCTAGTAATATAACACCGTTGTGCTCGTTCGTGTCACGTAAGAATTTTTTGTATTTTCTCTTGCAATATTGTGATATTCGTAGTTCTTTTGAAATAATTGTATATATTATATGTCTGCAAACGTTATAAAACAAAAATGATAAGTTTTATCGAAGAAATACTCAGCTAATAGGTCGTGCTAACTTTCACTCTAGGTATAGATAGGTACTGTAGATAAATATATAACGTAGATAGATATATATTACGAGTCTGTAGATATTCAACATCGAGTCTCAAGGCCGAAATACACAAGTATCTACATGGTACCTGCTGTGAAAAGATCAATTTTGTGTTTTATAAAAATGTAGCCTGGATAAATGTAAATTATTATCGAAGTGAAGTGAGAATTGAGGTTCGTGTGTACAGTTGGTTAAATGGCGAGTAGAATGTTGCAAATCGCGGTCCAACTATTTGATTCGATAGGACCATACGTTTATCGAGCTTAACCGCGGCCCGCGACGCAATATCTTGTTCGTGTTATAATAACAAACCTTTGCACGTCGGGTCATCTATCTAGATGCATGAGAATTATTCTAGTTTTTCGCTAGTCCTTGGGCTAACCTCAAAATGTATTTGTTCGTGTCACTATCGATCAGTATTGGCTGTATTACGTATCTACATGTATGTATAACAATAAATGTATTTGGCACAGAAAAAGTGAAACGTTCGAGCTGACTGCAAGCTGCTCTGAAGGATCTGCCGAGCCCGCATTATCTGTGATATACAGCTCAGCCTCTCGTCCGTCCTATAAGGTACGTCACGCATATTGGCTTCTTACTGGATATATTACACTTACAAGTAAAGCGGTCTAAGCAACTTGATGTTATTTTAACGTCGCTATTAATAGGAACGAGTAGATGAATACATTAGCATTGTTAAATGGACCGCTCTCATGCGCCGATTTGTTATAGGGCTGGGCCATTTGGGGCTAGAGGCGAGTCCGCAGCAGCTTCCAGCGGTGATCTCACCCTCCCCCTCTGCCATAGAGGCACAAACACTGATACCTGCTTTATTGACTGCATCACTACGAACCATTGTTACTTAGTCTATAATTGAAACAATATGCAATCTGTGAAAATAAGTATAGTTCTAGGTGGATATTGTAGAAAATTATTCTATTTATAATAATTGTCTGATGTCTAATGTTTCTGTAATATTATGTGTTCCACGTTTAATTAAGGATAATTGTTACTCCAATATTAATACTGTTACCGAACCAATGCAATGTAATTATTCCACCTCAATGTTGGTGGTGAACACAAATAAATTTGGTGCTTATAAGCGAGTCGAAGAGAAGAATGAAAGTCAGCAAGTTAGTGTAAAAATGGTAGATAATAATATTTATAATGTAGAGTTTGTTGATAGTATCCAACAAAACCAAATGATTGGCGATACGCCGAAATACTGCATTCCTCTAAAGATTAACGCCATAACAGTCCAGGGTATCTCATACAGTGACCCGTATTTCAGTAGCTTTAACTTAAACTATAAGATGGCGTTTGGAGCGCCAGAGTATATGAATATGAACAAGTCTGATTACGCTTTTAAATCCTCAGTTTGTATTATACGAGATGAACCTTGCACGGACAAGACAAAACTACTAAATGAAAAGTCTCATAAAATGATATGCAAAACGAAAACTCGAATGATTTCTTATAACGACAAGTCTGTAGAAACCAACCATGACAATAAAGTATTGAATGTTGGTAATGAAACAACTCAGTCAGGATTGAAGACATTCGCTAATGGTGATTTAACATTTGGCGCTATGTTGGAATTACTGCGAAACGAAAGAGATATAATCAAACAAATAGCTAAAACTGAAGATTTGGATTCTTGGGGTGTTCCACGTCGGTTGAGGCTATGTGGTGGAGGAGAGAGCTCTTTGAATGCTGCCAGTGGGTGGGGCAGTCCACCTGCTTCAAACAATGGTAAATACATAAAATATGCATGCATTACATTAAGATAATAAAATCTGCTATAATTTTTTATAATTATTATTGATTTATTAACATGACTTAATTGCTGCTATTTTTAGCTGCAAATTGGGGTGGTAGTTCCAGTGGCCAAACTAATAATGGGACTAATAATACTCAACAATGGAACAACACTCAACGACCACCTACTTCACAAGCCGACAGTGAGTAGGCTGGCTTTATTACCATAACTTACTAATGATAATTGCATCTCATTCTGTTAATGATGATTTCATATAATTTATGATATTAATTATTTTTCCACAGTGAACAGTAATAAAGGGAATGGCAACCAAATACCACCAACCAGTGCAGCTTCTCAAAGTTGGCAGAGTTCCCCACCTACTATGCCAAATGCACAACCCAATAACAATGGTGCACCACAAAGTAATGGTAAGGTTTATAATCGCTTTCCACATTTCTGGTTTTGATTTCTTATTTTTTTTTATTAGTTTTATTTCATAATTTAGTAACCATAACTGAAAACAACTTCCATTCATAATGTATAAATAAATTTTTCCAAAAATTTAATAATTTTAATTAATATGAAGATAATTTGCAGGCACAAATAGTACCGCAAATGGTAGCAACAGCGGAAATAATCCTAATCCCAGTGCAAATACAAATGGAGTGTCTTCTGGTAACGGGAATAGTGGCAATAATACCAATAATACCTCATCAGCAAAAATTGAACAGTTAAACTCTATGAGAGAGGCTTTGTTCAGTCAAGATGGCTGGGGCGGCGTAAGTGTCTGACAATATTTACTTCAAAAAATTCCTTACATTAAAAACATTATCATGAACATTTATACTCTTGTAAAGTTAATAAATTCTTCTATTTTAATAAGACAGTTATGTCCTCTGACAACATATTTCTGTATAATATGTTCATTTACTTTAGTAATGCCATAAAACATTTTGCAATTTATGTATGTTCTAAATCAAGTTGTTGTTGACAAGGCCTTCTTGTTAAAAGGGACTTAAAGAATTTCTTAATTTCATGTAAATATTATTTTTAGCAACATGTCAATCAAGATACTAATTGGGATGTACCTGGATCTCCTGAACCAGGTTCAAAAGTGGAACCAGCAGCTGGGGCTCAGCCAGCTTGGAAACCAAGTGTGAATAATGGTGCTTTCCTTGGAACTGATCTTTGGGAAGCAAACTTGAGAAATGGTGGGCAACCGCCCCCACAACCCACAGCCAAAACTCCATGGGGCCACACTCCAACAACAAATATTGGAGGAACATGGGGTGAAGATGACGATGCATCTGATTCGGCCAACGTATGGACTGGGGCGCCTCCGCCACAACAATGGACGGCAGGACCTCCCCAGCATTCTCAACAATGGGGACCAAAGAAAGATGATTGGAACGCTTGGGGTGAGCCACACAGGCCTTCTGATCCTAGACTTGACCCACATCGCACCTCTGACCCTAGGCAGCAGGCTAGTGACCCACGTCATGATCTTCGTGGAGGAATATCTGGCCGTTTGAATGGTGACATGTGGAATCAGCATCACCAACACCCTGCCGCTCCTAATAAGATGATACCTAGTGGTGCTGTCAACCAATGGGGAGCAGCTCAGGTAAAGAAATTTATGTTCATTATGCATTTAACACTTGGCATGAAGGAGTTAGGAATGGGTATTGTGTGTGAGTTAGAAAATTTTATGATCATGTTTTAGATGTTGTTCCTTAAATTATTGGAAGTTAGCTATTTAATAATACAATATTAAAATAATATTTTATCCTTCATAGGGTCCCAAAGAGACAATTAAATCAACAAGTGGTTGGGAAGAGCCGTCCCCGCCGGCAGCGCGTCGCGCGGGTACCGGTTTCGACGATGGCACATCGCTATGGGCGCAGCGAGGTGGGATGGGAGGAATGGCCCGACCTCAAGGACCCCCCACACAACAAAGGATTCCTCCAACGCCCACCAAACCTGAAACTGTTTGGGGTCATTCTCAAAGAAATGGTTCCTGGGAGGAGCCACATACAGGATGGGGTGAACGAGATGTTTCTGGATGGCCTGATGTCACTGGACCAACTCTCTGGCCAGTCCCCAAAAAAGCGCCAACTGCAGCTTGGCCGGATGATATTGGTGAATGGGGAGGACCCAAACCACCACAAAGTGGCTCCATTGGAAAGCAACTGCCTAAGGAGCTGGTGTGGAATAGCAAACAGTTTAGGTATGTTAAAAATATCAATTGTTTGATTATATATTGTGTAATCATAATTGTCTAATAATGTGTAAAAATAAACAAAGTTTAATTGTATTTTTGATATTATTGCAACAGATATTTGGTGGACATGGGCTTTAAGAAGGAAGAAGTGGAAGCCGCTCTCCGCAGCCGCGACATGAACGCGGAAGAAGCATTAGAGATATTGGCAGCTACACGCGGGGACGGGTGGCGCCGTGACGAGCACTTCCACCATGGTCCCTTCCAGCCTCAACCGACTGTACCTGTGTCTCCTGCTGTTGTTCAGAAACTACTTAACCAACCACCTCCTCCATCAGTGCAGCATCATCCGTCTTACAATCCCAATAGGTATTTAAATTCATTCAAACTTAAAAAAACAAAGTTAACCAATTAGGTATTAGTTATATAAATAAATTTTTATTTTTAAAACTGCTGTCTTACGATAAAAATAAAAAAATGAGCCTTAAAGCAGCGGTGTGTTAATTGAGTAGACTTTAAGTCATAATCCCAATAGAAATTCGATCCTTACTCATTACACTAATGACGTAAATAATTAAAACAAGTATTTCTTGTAGTGGAACGGGCAGCAGTGGCCAACCGAGTACTGCTCAGCTTCGCATGTTAGTACAGCAAATCCAAATGGCAGTTTCCGCTGGGTACCTCAACCATCAGATTTTGAATCAACCCCTGGCACCACAGACATTGGTGCTGCTTAATCAGTTGTTACAACAGGTTAGTTTAGAAAAAATATTTGTATATTCATAATACATTAATAAAATATGTTCCCATGAGCTTGATCACTATCATAAATACCACACATTGCGGTATAGATAAAATTATGATAAATTTTATAATAATGTGACTTTTTCAATTTTGTTATAAGAAAGTAAAATATAAAATCTAATTCCTGATACACTATCAATAGCAGATAAGTACTTAAAAGAAATAATTGGTTTATATTAATATCAAATTTTTATTTAAAATGTTACTAATTGTTTTTTTAAATCAGTAAAACCCACGTTATATTTCAGATAAAAGTCTACAAATGTAACGAACTATTTATCTATTTTATATCCACATCTTGGCAGGTCCTGGACAGTTATATAAGAGGGGTGGGGGGACAGATTCTTCACCTATGCAAATGCTCAAAATAAAATCCCCATTTAAATTATATTACTTTTCTAATAACGTCATTAAAAATCTTTATGATGCAAAAATCATTAGTAATTCAGCAAAATAATTTTTTCTATTAAGCTTATAGAAGTAAATACTTGTAAATTATGCCTATTAATGAGAATAATATTAAAATGTCGAAACGCCTATACATTGACTATATGTAAATTAGATTGGTCTCATTTTATTTGGAATCCCCTTGTATATTTGAAAGGGTACCTGTTCTTAGGCCTTGTGTTTTATCGTTTAAATTAATTCAATATAGTTCACTGCCTCACTAACAATGCAGATTTGTTTGTGATTGGAAAGGAGAACAGAGAATGGATTGGTCGTACTAACGTTTTATGTTTCGCTTTGCTGCTGTGACATGATCAAATGGTCGTTTTTATTTATTAAAACGAGAGATCCGCAGCTTGTTTCGCTCAGGATATTTCATTATAACTTTAAATTGGATCAGTACAATCTATACAAGTTATAGATCTCGGAGATTTAATGATAAGGAGGAGGAGAGGGGGTATATTGAAAAACAATAAAAGGGGGTGATATTGAATAGACTATTGGGTAATCGATAAATAATCAAACGTTATGATCTCCTACAATTGCGAGAGGTGTAGGCTTAAGGAATTCCTTTACGTAATTACAATACTCGCTTCCTCTGCCCAGGCCCTCTGTTCAAACCTAAGGTTAGATTAACCTAAGTCTAACTTATGCGCCAACTTATAAGTAATTCAAATCAATACTACTGAATAGTAAACTGATATTTTATAATACTTTCGGTGCTTTTATAGTGTGGGGAGTTGTCTAGTTGGGAGTTATCTATTCCAATCTTTCTGTATTCCGTGCTAGTCTAGCATTCGCCGCAGTCCGTTATAGGGTCGTTATGCCAATTATCTATTGTATGCAAATGTACTCTATGGGCTGTTATGCCGTGAAAGGAAAAATATCTAATATCTATTTGGTATTTACGCTACTGTTTTAAAACCGGCATTAATGATCTGTTTCATAATAGAAAGATATGAATAGACAATAATTACTAGTACTTCATTAGTAAGCACTTATAGATGTTTACAATAACCATTGTATTGTATTTGGGACTAAACTAGTTGATGATATCGATTGCGTATGCACTCTGCATTTATAATTATGTCAATATTGATTTTGTTTTCTACAGAAACTTGAAAATCTTTAAAACTCTTTATTCACTTGGTTAAATTTCTAATTATGTTTGTTTGTGTTTTGTAATACGTTAAAATAATTTTGTTTCTTTAACTTCAACTTTTTCAGAAAAAGATTAATCTTTACTTTATCCAAGATTGACTTACTTGATAGTTTTTATAAGAAAAATAGTTGACCGATTTATATTTAGTCAATATTTATATGACATTCCTTGAATAGGAAATCTAGGAGTTTATGTGCATCTGTTAGCGATTTTTTGAAATCCGAGCTTAGAGATCATTGTATCATTTTAGGACCCCCTTAAGACGATATTTTTTAAAATCAATAACATCGTAACATTCGGTATGTAACGTTAAAGACGATTGATTTGCTTTCGAGTCCAAATATATTTAAGTGACCTTTAGTTATGAGTATATTTGAACAATATTGAATCTCTTTCCTAGATCAAAGTACTGCAGCAGTTCGTACAGCAACACTCCTTGGCTATAACGAAGGCTAATTCGTCACTCGCGTTGCAGTATTCTATGCAAATCACTAAGGCTAAGCAACAAATTGCGGCTCTTCAGGTAAGATCATTAAACATACGATATTTACAATAGGCTTGTGTGCACTAATAATAAATAGCTCGGTTTATAGTTTCTAATTATAAATGAAGAGACGTAGATAAGAAAATACCAGTCTGTCTCTCATAAAAATTAAATATTTTTAATATTTTTAGAAAATAAATTCGAAAAAAAAAATAGGCATTAAGTCACGTGACAGTGAACACCGATCAGAATATGTTACGTCACGCCACGTAAAAACGTCATTGTTGTGTTTGAAATTTTCATACAACAGAGCAGGTTACTTCACAGACTGTGACGTCATTCAAAACGCCATGACACTATTCAGCGTTTTCGAGGGAAATCTAAATTGCTTTTTTTAAATACAAAATAAGTAATGTAAATATTGCTTTTTCTTTAAAATATAGGTTTTTTGTGATAAAATAGATATTAAAGTATTTAATTAACAAGTTTTCAAATTTAGTTAACTAGCCTATTGTTTGCACAATAATTCATTTACTGTAATTACATTGTTACTTGTGGTGTTTCTTTCCAGTGGTTTTTTTAATTATGCTAAAAATATGGACAATAGAAATATTTTTCTTTATACAGAATCAAATAACTACTCAGCAAGCTCTCTATATGAAGCAACAAGCCGGAGGTTCGGATTTATTCAAACCGAGCCACGATCCTCTTGTACAGCTGCAGAACAACTTTAGTGATATGGGCATCAGTAAGGATACGCAGTCTGTAAGTTAAGACACATTTTATTTAAATAAAAGGTTTCAGCATTTGATGTGTTACATTTATTTATAATACCTATGTTCTTTTTCCTTAGGGATATGGTGCAGGCGGCAACCAAACGTCTCGCTTGAACCAGTGGAAGCTGCCGTCCCTGGACAAGGACGGTGAAGGCACGGACTTCAGCCGCGCTCCAGGCACTGCCAAGTCTGCTACAAGCCCACAGCTTGGACAAATCGGGTTACAACCTGATACGTTAGTATTACATTTGTAAATCTTATAATTAGTATGTTTTGAAATTCCTCTTTAATTGCAATAACACTTGGACCATATTTAAATATTAATTTGTTGATACATAATCGTTTTATCTTAGTATAATAAGATTATTTATATTATATAACATTAGTTACATATAATTGTACAATAGGATTACATGGTGTCCCATTGACCAATAAGTTGAGCTAAGCAATTCGTTTAAAAAATTTAAATCATTGCTTGATTTGTTTTAAGTACATGGGGTGTCAGTCGCGGTAGTGAGGGCTGGGGCGACAGCGGCGCGGATGTGGCTGACGGCAAGGACGCCTGGCCTTCGCATCCAGCCCACCAGCCCGTCTATGACCTGGTGCCAGAATTCGAGCCCGGGAAGCCTTGGAAGGTAAACTGTTGATGTTGTTTGTTTACAAAAATGGACAAAAAAGCTGTCTGTGTCTAGATTGAAGTACTTTAGTAAGATAACTAATATGACATTGAACTCAGATAAAATCAGAAGTCGATAAAACGACTTGTGATCAAATTTCTTTATTGATTGCAATTTACCCCTTGTACTTAATTTTCTATATATTTTGCTATATATATATAAAATTTCGTACCCTAATCCCTTTCAGCTTTATTTTTGAGATAGATGGTTGCCTATGTCATTTCCCAAGCCATTGTGGAGTTATAAATTGTATGTAATATTTATTGTATGTTGTACTAACCCAACTTAATAAAATTTTATCACATCAGGGCAATCAAATGAAGAATGTTGAAGATGATCCAGCCATGACTCCTGGCTCAGTCGTGCGATCACCTTTATCTCTCACTGCTATAAAAGATACTGATATGCTTGGAGGCAAGACTTCGCCTCCTGGAGGTGAACGCAGTCTCTCCTCCTCCACCTGGAGTTATGCTCCTCCGCCGGCTACTAGCGCCGGAGGACTCAAACCGGCAGATGCATGGGGGGCTAAGCCACGGCCTGCGCCACCAGGACTTAACAAGTGGCCTCAGCACCACGTTAACTCTCGCGCTGTGCCATCCTGGCAAGCGTCTACTTGGTTGTTACTGAAGAACCTTACTGCACAGGTAAAATATATATAACTCTTTGAAATCTTATAATTATTTTTTTGTTTTTATCACGCAAAACAAAAAACTAAAATAATAGTTGTACTTATACGACAAAGTTCTGACCCAATATTTAATAATAATTATACTTGTTTTGTTACCCTTGTTACTCTGAATTGTGAATCTGACATAAATAACATATTTAGATTGTAATAATTAATATAGGTTATATGAGGAAGATGAAAAAAGTGTTAAAATCCAGTGTGTATAATGTGAATGTTTGAAATTAGATTGATGGGTCAACACTGAAGACGTTATGCGTGCAGCATGGTCCACTGCAGAACTTCCACCTTTACCTCAACCAGGGGCTTGCACTCGCGCGCTACTCCACTCGTGAGGAGGCTGCTAAGGTACACTAGAAAGATTGTTTAAAAATAACATAGAATTTAATTATTTTAAATATTACCACATTAATTCTTCGTTTTTCTTTGTGTTATAACTGTTTTTTATACAACATATGATTTAGTAGTTTTTTATCGAACGCAATTTGATATGGTTTCTCAATGTGTAGGCTCAAATGGCTCTTAACAATTGCGTGTTGAGCAACACAACAATCTTCGCTGAATCTCCAGCTGAGTCTGAGGTTCAGATGATCCTGCAGCACCTCGGCTCTGGTGGCGGCGGCGCATGGCGAGCTGGTGGCGCTAAGGTATTTAGCTAAATATATATTTAAACCAAATATATATTTTTTATCTTATAAAAAAGGGAATGTAACTTATGTCTTTTGAAAGTTAGTGTTTCTTGATAAAGTTGAAATGTTTATTTTGCATAATTCGAGTGTGTGTAAGAAAGTGTAATGGAAAAAGATTGGTATCTAGAACGTTTTGTTATCTCTCATCCAGGATGGCTGGGGTGGCGGATTCCCCGGGCTGTGGCCCGATCAACACGAGCAACGCGCTACGCCCTCGTCGCTCAACTCCTTCCTGCCCCCGGATCTACTCGGAGGAGAGTCCATTTAAGTCATATAACCAGATAAGCCCTGCGCGACATCCTCAATTATTGCATTTGTTTTACAGTGTAAACAAACTAATTACTACTAAAAACTGCTTTTAAATAATTACATTGGCTGTAACAATATTTTTTTAGAACACTCTATTATTACCTGTTTGTTTTTAATCTAGTAATAAGCTTGTTTACATTTTAGAACAAGTGCTATAAATATATAGTATAATAACATCGCTTGTATACTGTATGTGTATATCGCAAAAGGGTTAATGTAACAGTACTCTACATTGTATCCTTCCAAATTACACTTTCATTTCATATTCTATTGATGTAAAGTAGTAATTTGTTAAGGTAGTAGATGTGAACGTCGTCCACATGGTCCACACGGTCCGGGCCTAGTAGTAATTACGCTTCGCCGCCCTCGGGCGGACCCATCGCTAGTCACGCCGCGTCGTGGTCCGCACTCCGCACTTCGCGCTCTGCAGTCCGTAGTGCGCAGGCCGCGACGCGTCCGCTGTTTCGTAACTCGTAAGTGTTCACGTAGGTTACTTAGTGCACTTAACGTGCGAGGCGAGGCGAGGAGAGGCCGGGCGGGCGAGGCGCGTGAGACGAGCCGGGCCCGCCTCGGAGCCTCGGGGCCTCGTCGCCTCGTGTTAGTATTTATTTGTTGCGCCGTGGGATGTTTGTGTTTCTCCCGCGGTGATTCGCGTATCTTTTTTGTTTCGGTTAGTCACATGTTTATTTATTCCGTTTCTAAAGTTTTCCAGTAGTGATATTTTTATCAGCAATAATGTCTCGCGTTGTTAGTCGGTAATGTTAATGAAACAAAATGATAATCGATGAGATTCGAAGTGCATTCTTGTAGAGATAGATTCTTTTAAGCCGTATAGTCTGAGCGGGAAGGCGCATCTTGCCAGGCGGGCACCGCCGATGCTAAAGTTTCCCCAAATTTTTTCCAGTATTTGTGATTCAAGTGCCACTTTATGTTTAATATATGAAACGATTATCTAGATTATACGATTAATGTAAGGGTAACCTAATTAATATATTAAATTGAAAATTGTTTTATCATTTTATATTACATACATTTGTGAGAAGTGTTATAAAGTACTATAATTGACGGTAATTTAAATATTACACTTTTGTGTATAGGTAAGAATAAAGTTCTAACTTAAATTTAGCCATATCATATCTATTTAATAAAAGATTTGTGGTATTTTCTATAGGCTCAATTTGAACGTTATTCAAAGTGACATATGCTTTAGATATTCTGTTAATAATATACTTGTAGTCGTAGGTCTCTCTCGGTATTACATCATCTTAGGTTAAGTACTCTTTAAGTCCTATCTTAGATAATATACTATATATATATGTATATGTATAAGCATACTATTGATATTTTACGGCAACGATCGCACTTGTAAATGTTCGTTATTATGAAAGTTTATTTACATTTTTATTTACTATTTTAATTTATTGATGGTGTGCCACAGAGATACTCTGCCAAAATATATCATTACCATATAAAACGGATTAGCTAGGTAGGGGGGCGAGGGGTGAGAAGTGGGAGGGCCTCGCCTCCCCGCGCGAGACCGTCGTAGACGGGCCCACCACGCTTTGCGATCCAACGATCGGTCACAGAAAGCGATTGACTATAATAATGTACATTATATGTATTTTGAGCATCTTCCAGTGATCTTTTAATTACATTACGATTATAGTGGTAAGTTAGGAGTAAGTATCGCTGTACCTTATCGAGCCTCGCGCTCGAGGACTCTTCACAAATTAATCAGATAAGTTAGTGGTTGCGATGTCGTTTGTGCGTTTGGACTCTTCGACCGCTTCGAACCCTTAGATCTAGTGAATGTTTCGATGTTTCATGTGTTCAATTAGAAACAATATTAGCATTTCTCATTACTGTAAATCATCTTATACTCTATAGGGACCGATGACGGTGTTTTTAATGAAACTATCAGTTGCATATTTCTTATTGCCTTTTCTCAAATCGCTTGTAACGCTACGATCGCAGGCTAGTTTTAGTGTGACCAGTACTAATTATAATTGCGTCGCGTATACATGTCAGAAGATATTTTTACTACAAAATTTTGGATAATAGTGTTAATGAAGAAGCAAAAGGCACGGTTTATGCAACGTAGGAAGACGGTTCAGCCTCGTCGACGCGACGTATACTGTTAGGTGCCAAAGAAAGAGTATCAAAGACGCGAAGAAATGGATCCGCATTCTATATGCTTAGACATATCTTCCAAATTTTTCTAAATTAGTTTTCGGTACGGGTTTTGATCTGATGTTCCTATGCCACTCGCGTAACGTCTACGCAACAATAGCGCACGCATAACGAGTCAATTCTATTGTTGTCGAGCTCAATTTAAGTGAGGGTGTTTCGTTTTATCGATTCGATAGGGTAATTTGATTGTCCACGTCTGCACCGATCGGAGACGCCTCAGTTGCAGGCTGGTCGTAACGTGAATTTACTACAGCAATAAAGTTCGATAATTAATTTTTATAAAGATTTTCAATTTTTAAAATTTAGAAAAGCCGAGTTACCGAAAGTATAATCCCCAGTGCCCTGTAGAATACGTTGTCCATAGAATAAAGACGGATGAAGTAATGCCTTGAAGTTTTTTAGTCAGTTTAATGTAAACAGTACTTAAGTAACGTGTATCGTGTATCGAATAACGAGTATGTGTATGTTATAAATATGATATAGTATAGGCGTTGTGGTGTAGCGGGCGGTAGGCGGCAGCCGGCTAGGTTGTGAGAGCGGCGCATGCGCACTGTACGCGCCGCGCAAACTGAATCTCCTCTCGGTACTGCACCTCTGCCGCGCACGATTGCGCCACGTGCAATTTACTCTGTGTTATTATTATGTTGTTGTATATTTATACCTTACACCTTATACTGTAATATGTATATATTGTCAAATTATATTCTTAAAAGATTTTAATACGCTTCACGCTTTTACTTCTAACATGTTTCGTGACTCGTTTCTGTTATCTAGAATAAATTTACGTACCTAAAAGTAATTATAATAATTATCATAGATTTTTTAATGTAAGAAAATAAAACAAAAAAAAAATAAAAAATAAATAAAAAACGAAAAAAAAGGAAAGCAATGAATAAAAAACCAATGATTGTGCCTCAATGAACTGTGGTACGTTACCGTAACCGTAGCCGATGTCAGATGTAGAGCAGGTGAGTAGGTGAAGTAACTTAATGAAGTGTGCGCTAGGCGCTACGCGTTATGCGCTTGCGCTCGCGCTAGGCACTAGGCACCTGTGCGCACTAGTACTAGTACACTCTAGCCGTACTAGCCGTAGACAATATAAGGCTGCGAGCGAGCCCTCGCCTCGCGTAATCATTAATGAGCTTAGCTATGTTTTACTTTTATTATAAGTGTTATGACATCAATCGACATTTTATATATTATACTTACGTGTAAATATTTTAATCTATTTATTTGGTTTTCATGAAGTTTACCCGAATTATTGTATAACTCGATCGTTTATTTATTCCGTGTCAGATCCGTCGTTGCATCGAGCCGATTCCATAACACTTGTATGCCAAAGTCGATGTCCTATTGCCATTACCGACCCGCGGGTCTCTGACATCACAACAAACTATTGATCGTACAAATGGGAGCCATTTATAAGGTCGGCGTTCTGTCCAAGCTGCTCTGGTGTTATTTTAGCTCAAGTATTCAAATAGTAGTTTGCTCATAATATTGTTGTTATTTTTTATTTTATCTTTATTATTACTCTTCCTTGGCGCGCGAGTGAAATTTTAAAAATTATGTTCGCCATCTCCATTTATTAGCTTTTAATGATCTTAATCTAAATGGACCATTATGTTAGGTATTGCATCGTGTTCGCGTTAATGTGTACCGCCTAAGACGCATCTCGTAGTCATATTTTATCCGTTAATTGTTATAAATATTGATTCCCGTCGTCGTCTTTTCGAAATCAGAAACTTTAAATCCCACTGAGACTTAGTCTAATATAAAATATTAAAAAAATTGGTTAATTGTCAAGGGACGCGGCGCGGCATCAGCATCGGCTTTAATACCGCATTTTTATGCGATCTCAAACATATAGTTAGAATATTATTTATTTAAACAGAGTACTCGTATAGGGACCAAATATATACGGCAGGACATACTTTATTTCTCTAAACGTCCATTACGCTCAACGGCGATGCATACTAAAAAGACATTTCATCTTTCCATTTAAAAATTGTATCGTATTAGTTGTAACGTCATCATAGTGATAGTGTACCACTCAGAAGGGCCTTTTAATTTAATAAGATTTAAAATGCTTGTTATCTTCGTTTATATATATTTTTGTACGTTAACGTCCTCATAATAATCCTTTGGTAGATTTGATATTAATGCTCCTGGTTAGCCCAAGCTTTTATAATTGTAATAGAGTCAGCTTCAGCAAAACCCTCAAGAGTCCGATACTGTGTCTGTATGTACGTATGAACTGTACGGGTGTGAACCGGGAGTACGGGAGTATTGACACAACAGAAGCATTAGGTGATATTTACAAAGAAACTAGTCTTCCTTGATAACGTGGCGGATCGGCGTCGGCACAAGAGGCAATCATTCCTCTAGTCTTGTTTCGTGGTGCGGTTAAGAATACCAAATATAAACTAACGAAGGCTTTGTCGTAGTGTAGACTGTAGGGGTAGTAGGTAGGGTTAGATCGGCCCGAGCAGCTTGGAATCTGTCTAACACAAGGGTATGGTTGGGTAGTATTATTATATTGCATTTATTTCTCTTTTGTCATAGTCACTCAAGAATATATTTAATTGAGCTAATGCCTAAAATTTGGAATATCAGAGTTTATTTAGGATGTTTAATATTTTACATTTTAGTGTTTAAATATCTAAAATTTACCTTAATTATAGTAAATGGATTTTTGTATTATCGGTATATATAGGTGTAAGACAAAGGTGTTCTCGATAAACACAAACAACTGATTTAATACAAAATATTATACTGAGTGACTTTACGTGTAAACAGAGGGCCATTGATTAAAATGTTGAACTAAGCTAAATTCTCTATTTCGTAATTTAAATAAATGTGATCGCTGAAATATTTTTAACTGCTATGTGTAATGTAATTGTACTCGTAGTGTAATCCTAATCAGTAATCAGCGAGTGGCCGGCCAGTGCGCCCTGCGCCCTGCACCCAGTCAGTCACTCCCGGTCCCGAGCCGGAGCCGGACCCGGAGCCCGGGCCCGAGTTGCACACTGTGCACTACTTCAGCTGGTGTGCGGTGCGCAGTGTGCAGTGTGCAAAGTGGTTGTGTTTATGTATATATGTATGTGTTCCGAGGCCAACCCCCACCAACAGTTAATTGATGCAGTAGACTCAACAAGACACTGCTTCTCTAGTCTCCTCGCATTCGCTGTTCGCAATTTGCATCGCTTTAGAGCTTAGAGCTTATGTTATCGAGCATAATTTTTATCATATCCTTATATCGAAACTAGTTATTATTCGTATTATCGTTTCGTTAGATCTCTGTTGTACCTGTGTCAAATTGTTTATTATCGTACTGTAAGAAAACCCCGTGCGCGCCGTGCTTGATATGATATATGATATGATATACGTAATTACGTATTCGCGTAGCTCCATCGACCAAATTATATGTTCCGATAAATTACAACAATACTCTGCGGTCTTACATTAGTCACTTTTGTACCTTGATTGTACTCGTACTTGAATAAATAACCTATGTAAGTGAGGAACGACTAATCCAATTCTGAAAATATACTTAATTTAAATTTTGACAGACTGATAGCTGTGATTAAGAAAAATATTTTTAATATTGTCCAGTGAGTCGGATGAAATATTTATTTTATTAGAGGTTTCCTACTGCCATCGACACGTTTATGTGATGAGACGTACTGCTTCGCATATTTTTTTACTTATTGTTAGAAGCGTATCGAATACGTTTTAGGAGTACGGGAGTGAAGGCTTCTGACGGTTGAGCCCACCATTGTCACATGATATGAGCCAGTGTTTCGTGACATCGTTATGTACGCACAGACTGACAATTGTAAGTATCATTACCACCGATGTCATTGCGATTTATTTCCCTTAAACATTGATCTTGAACGTTGCATATCGACTAACATTTCTAATTCGAATGGTTTTGTTGTATTCATATCCGTAACCCCGTAATCGTGTTAGGTTGGGTATATAATAATAAAACTCTTAAGTTATCATAATAATTAACGAACTTAATCGCCTTTAGTGTTGTAGTGTTCGACATCTCTCTAAAGTAATAATCGATTGGCGTTGTTTTTTATAATAAAATATATTTTTCGGTACCACCTTTGAGTTAAAGTACAACGTAGATGTAAAACGTGTCTCAGTAACGTAATACTTTATAACGATATCGAGTTAAAATAATCGATAAGTATATATATATATATGTGTATGTCGATAAGTTAATATAGTAGTTTTAAGCTGTCTCGTCTCATTACACCAATATAAAGTTCTCCTCAATATTTGTATTTGAATTGTATTTAATAGACATACTAAATTTACATAATGATATCAATAGACTAATTGTAAAAGATTTTTTCTGTGTAAATCTCTGTGATGAGAAATTTTAATTCTAAAAACATAGTATTAACTGGTAATGAAACAGGTACTTTAAATATTTTATATTTATACGAATATATAGCGCACTGCGCGATGCGCGATCCGCGATCCATCACTATAAGTGTTACCTGTTTCATTGTGACAAAAGTTGAACTTTTCAGTGTTGTTCGCGCAAAGGGTTGTGTATTAATTTTTATGTAGTACAAATGTGTTCGCAATTTGATTGCTTCTGTAGTGTTCCTTAAGTTCTTTATACCTGTTTCGGCATTTATTTAAAACTCGTTTATTTTCAATCTCTAATATGTATAATAATAGTCGTCAGTTGCGTCTCGTGTTGTAGTGTTGCCACTGTTCTGTGAGCTGTGAGACAGGCTCGCCCGGCGACGCGCAGAGCTCCGCCCGCGGAGGTTCAGTATCTACTGTCCGACCTTATGTGCCTTGTCTTTACGGCGCTTGTTACCGCGGCCGGGGCTCCGTCTTCGGCCGGTGAGCCCTAGCGTACCAAATAAGAGAAGCAAGTGTCGACGCCAGTGTTGCCAGTTGCGAGCCGAGTGAGGAGTACGCAGCATGTAGGATAACATAGTTTTCTAAATTATATTTTTATTAGCTCTTATAATGTTTGTGGTTTAAAGATTAGCAAATTGTAGCAAATAGGCGTGTGGTATGTTGGCGTGTCGGGGCGGTGGCGGCGCTCGGCTGGCAACACTGGGCGGCGCGGGCGCAGTCTCGTGTCCTATCTATATTACCTCGTTCAGTAACCTCACATATAATCGACTATTTATCGCCTCCCCGTACTTACTAAGCGCACTGCACTGTTATTTGGTACACCCACCTGTATTAACCCTTCCTAAGTTTATTTTAAGGTATATCGTGAGTCTTATCAACGTAACTTTAACGTATATTTAATATTTTAATTGTTATTTTCTGAAACTACATACCTAAAGCAATGTATTTTACAAACAAAACAGAACAATAATTATAATGTAAGTGTAACAGTTAGTGAATTTAAGTGTGCTATTTTCCATTCCAGAACTCAACGATATCAATGTTCTCTTAATACTTATGTTCGGGTTTAAAAAGATGTTATTATTGTATAATAAAACTAAACCTTATGTGATTGAAATGCAATGTTTACAAGTATTTTATTCTTTATTTTTTACCATTAATGATAGTTAGTAGAGATCTATTTGAGAGTCTAATGTATCAATTATTTGTAAAGTTGGCTGTAACTAAATAGAAGTTACAATAAGTAGACATATTTTAATATAAACATTTGGAGAAAGTTTTATGTAGTATGACATATAGTTGTTTCGATTATGTGAAGTGTATGTGTGTGCGTGTGGTGAGTGTGGTGCGTATGCACGTGCATGTATGTGTGTGGGTATGAACCGTGAACGCACAAGCGTGGGTGTGTGGGGGCGCGGGGCGCGAACACCTCGACTCTTAACTGCACAGCACTGCTAGGCTAATTCGGTTAGCATAAGTATATAGGCAACGTTTATAGTATATAGGCAATAATGTTTAACAAAAGTCCCTATGTAATCGAACTGACGACAGAAACGCTGTTATATTTGTGGCCTCTTTATTAATAAGATCTAAGTTACATGTTAAAGAAAAATTAATTTTGCTATGCACAGAAATGATACTCAATTAATTGCCAAAAAGTTATATGTATATTCATAGTTCAACAATATTTCTTTTGGGCATATTTACTTTGAATTTATGCAAATTTAGATTATGAATAAGTAGGTTGTAGATTATATGTAGAGTGGATGCATATATAATATATCTATATATTTAAATTAAGGTGAATTTGAGATGTATCAATTTCTTGTATTGTTCATAAGTTTAGATAATAAATGGGTTTAGCCATACTTTGGCTGGTTTGATATGTATGTTATCTGATTAATTGTAAAAAAAATAAAAAAAAATTAAAAAGCGTGTGTTTTATTTCACTCCTTATCTGACCTTTCAATTACATAAAATACCTATATAATATCTGATTAGTTTTAAGTATAATAAAATTCTACAGAAAATAGTATATAAAATTTAAAGTACAAACTATGGACCTAATCCTTAAGTTTAATAGTAATAAAATTTCAAAGTAGTATTGGCGATTCTGTAAAAAAAAATCGATTTTAATCGCTCTGAATTAGAAGTTTATTCTTGATTAATTGTTTTTTTATTTTGTCGATTTAAAAAAAATACTTTTTTTGTTATCTGTTTTCATAATGTACGTATTTAAAAGAATAATGCTTTTACTTCCAAATAATATAAACAGTTAGGGGTTTTTAAGTTAAATATTAACACAAAACATAATTACAAAAACTAAGTACAGTGTCGACTTAATTTTTTTTTGCATGTTCTATATCTAACGTTAGCCTTTAGTCTTAATTACGGCTGAAATCAATAACAAATGATAAAAATGAATTAAAATTCTAATACTTACGTGTTTTAGTAATTATACAAAATACAATACTGGAGTTTATTCTTAAATTATAATTCAAAATCTTTGAATAATAAATCGAAACTAGATTCCAAATTTGAAATTTCTAGACACAACCCAAAGAATTCTGATTGAGAATGAATATTAATTTCGGATTGAGATCAACGTAATAACCTAATATTTCATACCTATTATGGGAGTTAAATAAAACAGAGGATTTACCTTGATTTTTTATTTACAATAAAAACTAGATAATATGATAAAACAAATGGTGTAAAATTTACATTAAGTAGTTGCGTGTACGATTTTATAAACCTTATGTGCTGCACTGCAAATATTTACAAAGCATGCACGTTACATGATATTTACACAGGGATATAAATATATATCAACATGTTAACGTCAGGCGGAGGATTTTCGTGAGTGTACATTTGAATTCAAAGCGTCTGTTGACTTCCAGCAATTCATTTCCGCCCGTTTCCATTTCCGAGTAGTTAGTTGAAGGTAGGTACTCTATTTTAGGTATTATTAAAAATTTTATTAATGTAGTATTTTAATTTAATTATAGCTTTATTTATATTTTCCTCTGACTCGTATAAAAACATCTAGTCATTTTACAATGTCTGTCTGTTTGTTTCGGCAAATCTCTGAAATGACTGGACCGATTTTGACGGGGTTTTCACTGGCAGCTAGCTGACGTAACGAGGAGTAACTTAGGCTATTTAACATTTTGCTACGACCCATAGGAGCGGAGCAATACGCGGACGAAGAGCGCGGGTCGGCTAATTGAAAACTGAATGACGTAGTTATGAGCTTAACATTTTTCGTTCTCAAAGTTTTTTTGTCCTAGATACGGAAATATTAATTTTCCTTTGTCGTGACAATGAGTTACCGTTTGTGGATTAGAATATTTTTATAAACTGTACCGTAGGGAAATTTATCCAAAGACCAAAACACAATTTGATAAAAGTATCCACTTGTTAAGGTTTTGTGTTCCTTATTTCACCCGCTATATTTTGGATAATTTACACTATATCATTATAAATTATAGCCTATGTGTTATTCTGATGTGTAAGCTATATATTGTAAAGTTTCATCGAAATCTATTCAGTAATTTTTGCGTGAAAGAGTACCTATCAAACATCCATACATTCTTACAAACTTTCGCGTTTATAAAATTAGTAGAATAGTAGCTAAAAATATGTTGATATGTTATTTCTTAAAAGTAGGGTGTGATTATCATACAGTTGAAGCTATATTAAGTACTCGTAAGTTACTGATTATACTGATACATAAGTGAACTATGCCATTATTAATAATTACCTACACAATAATACGTACAATACCTAGCCATATTAGTTAATTATGTAGAGGCCTTTAGTGCTCTGTATTTAGCACCCACATGGAGTCCTACTAATAAGGGCGCATCGTTAGATTACAAATTCTGTTATGAGTTATCACTAAGGTTGCCATACGTCCAGGTTTTCCCAGATTTGTCATATTTTTTAAAATAGTCCAAGTTTCTTTACAGTACAGTTTTAGTCGTAAACAATATGAAAATAAATAAAATATTGATTCATTAAGTGTCTTTTTGTAATACACTTTACATTTTACAATTTGTGTCTGTTTGTTTCGGCTAATCTCTGAAATGGCTGGACCGATTTTGACGGGACTTTCACTGGCAAATAGCTGATGTAACAAGGAGTAACTTAGGATATTTAACATTAGGCTACGACCCATAGGAGCGGAGTAACACGCGAACGAAGTCACGCGGGTCGACTAGTTTAAAATATTTTATATTTCACCATGACTTTAAAGAACATTATTAATATCTGGGGTTTTCACATTTCTTGTCCTTGCGTTGGCAACTCCAGTTGACCAATAATGTTTGAGGAGTATTTTTATCAATCAAGTTTATGATTAATTGATTAGTCAATATTTCCCGTCCGCAACTGTGGTACAGAATAAAAAGAATGTCGTACCGTATGTTTATATTATAATTTAACAATCTTTTAGATATTTGTCACAATATCGCGTCAGGCTATCTCGTATCGCCTAGAGCCAAAGTTTCAAAAATGTGTTTGTACCAGAAGTCGACGGTTTTCCCCCATGCTGCGAGTGTAGTTCCCTCGAGTTTTAACACCTCGATGAACATCTTCACTATCACATCTTTAAGATCCTGGTGACAAAGACAATTGTATTAATTATAAAATAGAAAACTTTTAGTCACATTGCACTTAAAATTTAATATTAATACCGAGTGTTTTTCGGCTCTGCTCAGCCTCGAAAAAAATATGGCGAGTTCAAAAATGTAATAGAACTTAGAAGTCTATGGTACCGACTTATCATTTTATCATTTTCACTCGGGACCTCTCTGAGACATGCTGGTGTTGTCTGTTTCATGGAGATGTATCTCTAATCATATAAATAATCATAGTAGGTATACATGGGTGCGACCACGGTTCTACCTTGACCATTTTTATACCTATACATTTCTGTGTTTCTGTCTGAGTTATTTTCTTATTTCGTCCTTTTCAGACCACTTTTTTACGTAGTCGGGTTATAGTTTTTCAAACTTTATTTTTTTATTAATAACACTAATCTTAAGTATTTGTAAACACCTCATTGTAAATATTTTATTAATCCAAATATCTATGGTTTTAAATAGTAAGTTAATGTAACAGTATTTTTAATATCCGACCATATTAAAAAGAAGATATTTTTTTATATATAGATAAAGTATTTAATTTTCTATTCATGCGTGTATAATCTGATAATATGAAGATATAACTACCCACTCACGAAATTGGATACATTATTCATCCTTCCAGTGCAAACATCATTATATTAGTCGTGTATACAGTTTTCGCTCTTTCAATTTGTGTAGGAGCTCCTCGAATTAATTGGAGTGCAACACTTTTTTTATTTCGTTAATAGAGTTGTCGAGCATTTTTGCTTTTCCATTAACGATTCCATTTCTATATCCTATTAATAGGATTTATAGGATGAAATCAATCCTGATTTAACATATAAGATTACAGATTTTAATTAAAGATATAAAATTTATTGTAAATGGTTAAAAAAAATCGCTTTTAGTAATATTCTAATATATTATACCTATACTTGTCTTGTACAGGTACAAAATATTTTTTAACCGACTTCAAAAATAAAAAAAAATTAAAGTTTACTAAAGACCTAGAGTCTTGAAAAAACTTTGAAAAATTGAATAAAAGAAAGGGCTACCTGAATAATCAGTTTTAAGTCAAATTTATTTTTGCATATTCTGTTATTTTAAAAGTTCTTAAATAATAATTATTTTATTTCTATAAGACTTTTTTACAAAAGTACTTTTGTGACGTCAAAAAATCTGTAAGCTGTATGCTGTATGCTATCTGAATATTCCCAAAGAACAAAATTAAAAAAACCGAACTCTATTATTCTCTAAAAAATAATAAATCTGGCTTACGTACGGCGAGACCAGAACGTGTCTCGGGACTTTGGAAACTACGGTTTAAGTAACCCAAAGAACAAAATTCAAAAAACTTTGCGATCAGGTCACGTGTCCTGATGCGAGTTTAACATTTTTACCCATCCCAAAAGATCTTCAAAAAATCTGGTTGATGACAAAAGCTCAGGTTATTATCATTTAAAACATTAATATTATATTTTATTAACACAGCAATGAATAAGGAAGGGAAAATAGAACATTTGTACAAAGACAAACAAGATATTCGTCTCACGTTTAAATTGGCAGCGACGCGCAGGTGAGAGGAAACGTAATTCCTTCAACGTTGTTCCGTTTTGTGATTCGCGAAATGAGATTTCTTAAACATAATACTGTTTGTTTTATATTTCATCTACCTCTTGGCTATATAATGTTGCTCTAATTACGTCTGCCGATGTTCTGTATGACTGAAAGGCTAATTTTATAACACTAAAGCCTTAAGGTAGAGACGCTTACTATCCACATAGAAACCTTTGGTTTAAGTAGGATTGGCATGGTATATTTATTCACAATGTATTAAAAAAATGTTTTTGGTCAATAAATTAAAAAAAAAACCATTGTCTTTTGCACTAAAATTACGCGGACAGAGGAGTATAAAATTTAGCACAGTTTAAATATACAGGGTCTGTGATTAATAGTGAATAATCCGTTAATCGGAGGTAGCCCTGAGGTCTAGCTGCAAGAAAATCCATTTTCCATGTTACCAACGTTGTGAAAATGGTGATTTTTTTAATAACTTTGAACTTACAATTAAAATAAATTTTTTCTCCGCCTTTCGCCACTAAAACTCTAGGAAATAAGTAGACTTGAACAAGATTTTCATTAGGCTTAATTACGTGAGCAAAAGAGGTAAAGTGGAAAGTCTGATATTTGATGGCTGACAAGCAAACAAACAGAGAACAGGCGTAACATCATTTTCTCAATACGTAGTAAATAAAGCAGAAGAGAGACTTCAAAGACTGAATGATTTATGTTTATAATAATAACTTACATAAAAGTGTTCTTTCTGTATTTTCCGTCGTCCGTGTGATTCTCCAAGTTTGTTCATCATCGCTGCCACCACTTCCGGCTGGTTGAGGTTGTTCACCGCCAGGTCGATGGAACTCATTAGGTTGATAACATGTGCTTTAAATTGCGGATTCTGGGAATACTCCTCCTCTGAAGATTTTCGCACCATTTTGAAGAATTCTTTAGTTTCTGGATATGCTTTAAATAACCTGTGTAATAAAAATAAAAGTTGCACAATTCTAAAAACTGTACTTCACATAAATAAGTTCAAGTCAAAATCATCTAATAAAACCATTTTCATTTTTTATTTATATTTCAAAATTAACATCTTTACAATTATACGGTTCCTAACAAAGATTTAAAACTTAATTTTTGTTTTAATACCATAATAAAACAATTATCGCGTTGTAAACAATTTAGTTAATAGCTAATAGTAAAGAAATGTTATTGTTGAAATGTCACTCCGGTTTTATTGTTACGGTTAACGAGGGGAACAAAAAAGACAGTAGATAACAAACCGTACTCGTGTGACTATTGGCTTCTGTACTTCATAAGTAATTGGTTTTTAACATAAGTACTTATCTGTAAAATTATTCTTAGTGATTAGGCAGTTAAACAGGTCTACATTATTCACGAGTAACATCTATAAAGGTAAAGTCTTTGTTAGTATATTCTTAGAAGATAATTGCTTGATATATCGATCTGATTTCTTTCATGGTAGGGACTTTCTTTTATTTTATATTTCAAAACCACAAAAGTATTTAATACAAGACCCTTTTTCTTTAATAGTTGGGTTTAGTTGTGAATCTAAACTATCCAAGGACTAGATTACGTAAAAATTATTAAGTATATGACTTTATTCGTAAGAAAGTAAAGTGAGGTCTCTAGTTTATTATATTATTAATAATAATAAATACACTTTATTGTACACCAAATATATACAATAGGCGCCCTTATCGCTCAGAGCGATCTCTTCCAGGCAACCTTGCGGTGGAGGAGTCATTTATTAAAAAAAACGGTAGGCGCACTCTTTAAAAATAATAAGCAAATTAAACACTTCAACTTAAATATACATTCATAAACAGATATATATTTATACATACACTACACGCATAAATACGATGTACTTACAAATAAACATACATTAGATAATTAACGTTAACTAACTAACTAAGATAGATAACTTTACCAAAAAAAAGGTACAACAGCTTAGATCGATAAATAATATAATTTTAATTGGTCTTTGAAACTATTCAGAGTTTTAGCCGTTCTAATATGTGTTGGAAGAGAATTCCACAGGCAGACTGATTTGACCATAAAAGAATTCGTAGCAAAACTGGAATTGTGTGATGGAGTATATGCGTCTTTATTTAAGTACCAATGTATAAAGGTAACTTTACCTTCTCAACAACTCAGTTCCATTAGCAATGCTGTTGGCGTACACTGGAGCCCAAGATTGCTGCACAGCATATATCTCTCGTCGAGTCAGACCAGACTTGGGGTTTACTGCATCAGGATCTCCACCCCACCAAAGGTAGCTTAACCAGCTACCCATCATTACCTGACAAAAAATAGAAACTCATATTTATTGATGTTTTTTTATTTATATGTATAATTTGCTGAGGTGAAAAAATGCCACTATCCTAATTTATATTATAATAATACATTGTTCACTTCACACAAACTTCTGACTAATTACTAGTGATTTCTAGAAACTATATAAAAAATTAAAAAAAGCCCTGAGAAATAGTTATTGCGTTATTATTAATATTGCTAAAAATTCGAAGCGAAATCTAAATATATATATTATATTAAAATCGTAAAATTGCCGTGTTTGTGTATGTTGTATGCTTAAAACGGCTGTATCGATTTGAATGAAATTCAGCTCTCGAACACTTTAGTCCCAACATCCCCGAAAAACTCCGAGCCCGTAGCATACAATGGTGGCTCGGAGTACAAAAAAGGTGAAGCTGATATTTTTTTACACATAATTATATTTAATTTAACATATACAGACGTAGACGAAGTAACGCGTGTTGATTAGTAGTCAATAAATTTAAGACATTGTTTGTAGTTTTTTAATGCTTCTTGAATTTTTAATCTACCTTTTCTTTTTAATTATTTTTTATATTTGATAATTTAGCGTTGTCACAAGTAATTAATCATTACTGTTTAAATATTATATTTTACAATTTTTTTTAGGGCAAGTTGCTATATAACAATATTTAAACTACAGGTTTACATTGGTCAATGGTTTAACACGTAAAGTACCTTTTGTCCAAGTCTCACCCTCTTAAGCACAACAAACGCGGAAAGCAAAACAAATGTAGAGCACAAGTAGAAAAACAACATACTTGAATGTTCTTCCGACACTAATGAACACTAACTGAGGAGCACAAAACCAACTAAAGCTTTTCGTAATCACCCTTATCTAAACGAGACGTGTAACTGTCTTTCATGAAATACTTAGCAAATATTATAAGTAGAACATTTATCGGTTACTCATTTACACAAATATTATACTTGATAGCAAATTTTAAATATTTTTTGCATTTGTTTGCATGTGTTAAAAATTCACGTGATTTTTATATTTGTGAAGTTATGTTATTTTTAATTTAGAAATTACAGTACCTATTAAAGTTTCTACGGTTTTATTGAATATTATATAACTAACTAATTAATTAACTAACTCTCTTTCACCTTTTTTATATGTGTAGACTACGCTAGATTTCATAAAATTGAACTTCATGCCCTTCGTGATATGATTTTATGGGATATATATAATGTGAGACTTATAAAGATATTTAATGCAGAAAATTAATAAACTATTAAAACTTTATATTTGCACTACAAGTATTATATACTTAACGAAAAGAGGAATTTAAAAATTTTGAAATTATAAAATTTTTTTACTTAGCAAATATAACTAAAAAATAAATCGAAAATGCAAATAATCATCGACTCATAAATAATTAGATCCGGAATAAAAGTTAAGCTCGTAAAATATTTTTCATGATATAAACAGTCCCGCAGCTCTTAAATTAGAAATGAGGAGATAGTCTCCAAAAGGCTCACCAGATTTTCATAAATTATAGCTACGAAACATCTCGATTAAATCAGCTTTCAAAGGAATAAAACCGCATCAAAATCGGTCTAATATCTTGGACGTTACACACGTTAAAACTTACAATAGCTCGTCGTTTTAATGTATGGGGTTAAAAATCACTTAAAGAATAGCTTTGTTATAATTTCTTTGATAAATAATATCACTCTACCTGACTGTTTGACATGAACAAATTGTCATAATAACTATTATTATAACTGATTTCATAATTTATATTTGTTACGTATATTTGTACAATTAAGTCAATACAGCTACTATCACATGAGTACAACGAACTGCGTATGTAGCTGTTAACATAGTGACTAAGATTTTTAAATATTAAAAGATTATAAATATAGCAATTGAGATTGTGATATTGGTTTTAGATTTTGTAAAGCTTGTTCAACAATGTTTAACAAAGTCTTTCGTAAGTCCTACTTGGCAACAGATATCGATATTTATTAAATTGAATAGTTATAAAATAAATCTTTTCTCCTGTATTTATAACTGGTCGATCCGCCGGGTGTATAACCCCTTAAATCTAAGGGTGCCTTTCAAACATCTGATTGGGCCCTCTGGGCCTCTACAGTGGTTTTGGCGCCCTTGTCTCGAAATACTTTAAGTCATAAATAGTCCCTGAAGTGAAGAGCAAAAAAAAACATAATATGTAGTGTACTCCACCCTACATTTTATTATTAATCATATAATTTTGGTACTCCCTAAAACTGCCGCCTGGGGCAATGCCCCGCTCCCCCTCCTGGATCAAGGCCTGCAGTTGGATGATTCTAACGTTGATAAAGTGGGTATAGATACATTTATAGTGGAAATTCAAAATCCCATTATATAGGATAAAATAAGCTGCGTGTTCTCCACAAATGTTTTATTGCTTACCCCCTTCACTGTTAATTCGCTCACAAATCATTGGTCAAAAGCGTAACTATGCCGCTTGTGTCCACTTTTATATAATAGGTAACCCCCCTTTTATTTATTTATGTTTAATTTTAACATATTTTGCTGTATATATAACGGGAGTGCCCATACAACGTTTCGGATTCAAAGGTAACTACTTCATTGCATCTCATAAAATCTGTCCAGCCCCGGTTAAGTTATAAATATATATATGTAACTAATATATTTAGGTAATGAAGTGGCTACGGCCTGAAATGTATCGACTTTTCAGGTACTTGATTATGTATGAAAAAACGAAAAATCTGAATATCTGTCACGTTGAAGTAGCCACTATAAATTTTGGATTTCCTAGCGTCAAAATTTCCAGCTTAAATGACTGTATCTTTTTTTTGCAGACTAACTTAGCTTGATACATTTATGGATTTTTAAAAAAATGAATTTTTACAGACGGCTAACTACGTGATTCTGTAACGGGTATTTTATTTTGAGTTATGAGATTTAATGATTCCTTTATTGAAAAAAAAATAGAAAGATTAGAAGGAAAAATAGTAGTTGAGACTTAAGCGTCGATATAGTTAGCAACTCCGTTCATAACTTTAATTTTCTGGGGTAAAACTATTTATTTTATTCGAAGACTGTATATAACCTCTGCTCTGATAGACTTGAGGGAGTTGTCAAACGGAGATTTATCGGACCCATGTAAATGACATCAGTAAGTGAGATAAAGAACTCGCCCCACAAGTCACGGTAAAGATTCTTTGCGTATAATCATTCTGACATCCGAGTCGAATAGTCTTGTTTTGAGTCTAATGTACTTGCTTCTCGAACAACATGTGAATCGGCGTTGTGTAGCAGTAGATATCCGGAGTGAACATTACTGTCTTCTGTATTGGTTTGGCCTCAGACATCTTCTAGGTTTAAAAAGTACGAACATTCGGGCACTTTTTATTTTATTCCAAGACTATATTAACCACTGTTCCGATAGACTTGAGCCAGTTGTAAAACGAAGCTTGCCTGGTGACGATTACGGCAGTACGACAGTACATTACACAAAAGGGATATTTTAGTGATCTGATTTAATTATTAACTATCGGAATGAAGTATCTTTAATACGGATATATTTAGCCTTTCTGTATATTTTATTTTCACAAAATATTTATTTTCATAAAGATAATTAAATAGGTGATGTAGCGAGGTGATTATTAATATAGCAATTTCTTAAAAAAAATATCATAAATTATTGTTACATTTTTGTACATTTTACATTTTTATAATAACTTACAATCAAGTTAACGATATGCATATATTGTGTTTATCCATATTTGTATATTTTAAATTTGTTTCCGGTTTTAGAAATGATTATGTACGTAGTATAAAGTAAATTAGCGTGGGATACGATGAGTCTCATTTTGTGTTACATTGCATGCGTTTATTTAATTTTCGTGAAGAGAAGTGAGTCAAGTTTTTTTGACGTGACAACGTCTTATAAATTGGTTTGCCGGGTGACACTTCAAGAAACTGCGTTACGCTCCGCTCACGTTATGCGCTCACAATGAGAGCGAGTGAGAGGCACGCGTCCCTTCCACTCGGGCATGGTTAGCCCGCCTAAGAGCGAGAGAGACAGACATAAAAAGTGAAAGGCACGCGTCCCTTCCACTCGAGCACAGTTAGCCAAAGGTAAAAATAAAATTTTGTTAATATGAAATTCAGTGCGAGATTCTTTGTATAAATTAATGTTTTAAATATAATTCTTTGTATAAATAAATGTTTTGAATTGATACTATTATTTCATCCTTCTTCCTACTATACGAATGAATATTCACATTAAAATTATTTTACCACTCAAAGTCGTTGTCACGTAAAACTTTCGCCCGTATACCGACTTTACAGGCAACCAATTTTTTTATCTAAATATTAATTTACTTTTATTTCTAAGTATCAATTAAGTAAGGATTATTTAATAATCTATAAAACGAGAAAAAGATATTATATACTCGTTATTTGACGTTAGTTTAGGTTTTTATAAAGTAAATTATCGAATTGAATCAGGCGTTACTTTGCGTAAATTCATGATTTAAAAGGAATCAAAAGGTTACCTTGCAATAATCTGAGGCAATCAGAACAACCAGACTCTTATGGTACAACCCAGAAGGGCACACTGACCACATAAAAGTGAGACGCGCGAACTCGAACCATGACACACCACACAAGTAGATCGCGATAGACAATCGACGTACGTTTCGCTCCGTAACCGAAGCATCTTCAGGAGTTGTTGACTCTACAAGCGTCACTTGCTAAGTGACAATTTTGTTGAAAAAACAGCCTTTTATACCTTAACTCAATACTCGATATTCGACACGCGATACTCGATACTTAACTCGGTACTTGTGTTTTGTTCTTACAACTAAAGATATCGAGTAGAGTGGATTTAGACGCTTGTAGCCACGGATTATAGCAAGGTAACCTTTTGATTCCTTTTAAGTAAATTATCGTATATATAAGAGAGTTAAGTAATTCATTAGCAAATAATTAGCTAATTTTGCAACATATATATGTCGGAAACTAAAAAAAAGATATGTACAATCATTCATAAGCATCGCATGTGCACAACGGATGGCCTATAATCTAAGTTACGGTCAGGATATAACTAAACATTAAGATCTCTAACTATTCTGACTAAAACTATTCGGACACGAACCCAAGCAGTGCCTTGGACTTGTGACCAAGGTGTAGGCTTAAAGACTTCTTTTAATAGAATTCCAACACTCACTTCCACAGCTTAGTTCCACTGTTTAAACCTAAGATTAGACTAACATAAACCTAAACTAACACGAGGCTAACCTAACCTAAGGCTAGTCTAAACCTATCACACACCGCCAACATATAGAAATAGCTGGAAATGGATAAAACCCAACCATTTCAACAAAATCAAATAACGAGTACCAGTATACTATAAGTTAGTACTTATAATATCTTTGAGTACATTTAATACGCTAGTATTCAAGCTTAAAAGCTGTCATGACCCAATTTTTAATTTTTTAAATTTTCATTGCGACAATTGTGATAAAATTAATTATTCTTGTAATTTAAACGCTTTGTTTGCTACTGTTAATTGAGTCACTAAATTGCGCTTTGCCTCGAGTTATTTCCGACGAAAATATTATTTTTACTTTTGGTAACTCGTTTTATTTTCTTAGATCGCGATATCGTTATGTTCAGGCTAAAATTTAAAATGTTTACTTACGTTACAAGTAATCTATACACATAATTAAAATATACAATGTTTTATGAGCATCGTATGTGCATAATGCGCACCGGCGCGATACGGTCAGGAGGTAACTAATCATTACGATCTCTTACTTTATTGACAGGACCCCAAGCAGTGCCTTGGATTTGTGACCAAGTATGTAGGTTTTAAGGATCCTTTCATACATTTGAAGCACTCTCCTTCAATGTCTAGGTTCTCTGTCTAAATTAAGGGTTAGGATTATATAAGCCTAATCCAACAAAAGGCTATCCTTGCACTGATCTAAACCAAGCCTAACTTACGCTTCCAACATATTTATCTATGTCTCACTCCTAAATGGTATTCAAGTCAACAAATACTTAGAGGAGTACACTATAATTTTTAATATAAATTAAATTATTATCAAAACTATTGATGATAAAAATGACTTACCATTCTTAACCACCACATTTACATTCACAAGAAGACTGAATGGAAAACTGCGACGTATTTATATTCTAAAACAATTTCTAATAAAAAATATTTAGCATTGAAAACAACAAGTATACGCCAAAACAAATAGTAACTATAGCCGACAATGTAAAATGTTAATTTTATAGTAAAATACATGTTGGAAAGTATCCAATACATTTAAAATATTCTGAGCTTGATCGGAGCTTGTTAAAATGAATGTCGTTTACGAAAAAAATACAATGTAAATTACAAACTATACAGAAATATTGGAATTGCTCGATATTAGTAAGCTAACTATGTTTACAATTTTTTTTTTTTAACCTTTAAAGTATAATTAATAAAAATGACTGTGGTTAAGAGCTTTTAGTATATTTTTGTTAAAAAATTTATTTATTATTCTGCCATATAGTATTTAATAATATTTTTTATGGCACTTAAGGGGCAAACCAGCAGACGGCCCACTTGATGGTAAGTGGCCACCGTCGCCCATAGACATCAGCAATAGAAGAGAGTGACTCTTGTTTTGCCGATGCGTTGCCACCTCGAAGATAGAGTGAGGAAGGGGAATGAAGAGAAGAAGAATGCTGCGGTTTCAGTGGACCCTGTACGAGAACCCAGAGTTTACTAGAACCGCAGCATTAACGGGATGGGAGTGGGAGAGGGGAGTCTGGTCCACATACGGCTCAACCGGAACGCATCCGAGACACTTGTCGGTCGGATTCGCATACTAGTAGTTACAAGCCAGCCGGGGAATATACCACCAATGGGGTGCTGGGTTACTCGCCTCTTACGAGGTGCTCTCCCAGCGGCAGAAGGGATTGTATTCTAACACATCCCAGCACGGGTGAATATGTTATAAAAAATAATCTAACCAGATAGTTATAATCCTATTAGTAATATTATAACTTTGAAAGTAACTCTTAAGAAACTTAGGTAATACTTAAGAATACAAACTAAACTAACGAAAGTGCGGTTTAATATACTACTTACGCCATCTATTGATGGATAGATGGGGTCTGTCTGTCTGTTACGCAAACACGCTTAAATCACAGAACTGATTCTGATAAACTTTGGTACAGAGACAGATTAGAACTCGGGGTTTAGGACACAGGCTATGTTTTATCGTGAAAAAATACTTAAGACTAGAAATTAAATTAATGAGTATGTGATTACGTCATCTATCGACGGAGTGCATGTCGAGCTATATTTTCGTTGTCTTTGGGGATTTAGTCATATATAAATTATGTTGATATTGTAGACTAAAATGTGAAATTAAACCTAAATACACGTGGTAAATTGCATCCAGACGAAACCTGGAAGGCTGACTAGTATATAATATTATGCGGATTATATGATATTATGTACTAAAAAATAAAATAACTAATGGACAGGCTCTTGCTTCGCTGAAGGTAAATTAAATATAATGAGGATAACTTCCTTTTGTGACATTCAATTTAAAAATGAAATATAATTGTCTTTTGTAAACTTCAAAATCCGCATCCAATTAGGTACTTCATTTCAATATATCCAATTATTTATTTATTTATTAATCTTGTAAATTATTTACAAAATTGGTAGGAATGAAAACTAGTGTACAAAGGATTAGTTGTTCGTGAACCAATAAGTTTAAAAAATACATACAGATACACTAATAATTTTAAAAATGACTGTTTTGGATTCATATTCATTCTTACATATCTAATGTACGGTTAAAAATTCATATATTATGTAGTTTCATCTAGTTAAGTTTTTTGGAAGTTACCCAATATAGTGTAGGGCTTAATAATGTTGGCCTCCGAACCATAGACATTATTTAAAAATTGACAGCATACAGCCATACTTTTAAGTTAATGGAGCTGTTGGATGAAATCCAATGTAACTTGTTTGAAGAGCAGGTTCTGCCAATAATACTGTTTAGTACTACTCCGCGAAATGTATAAATTGTTAGATCTGATTTTGTAAGTAAGTATTTTAGATTCAAAAGTTACCCTGTTCCCTTCCAATTAAACTTACAGCACATGTACACATGCATATGAAGTACCATTATTGACAAAATATTGCAATAATATTTAAAAAATGTTTATTAAAAATAGAGTATCAATGTGATAAATCGATAACATTATTATCATTAACATTTCTTGCTGAATAAAGAGGTTTAATATAAAAAATTGAATTAGTATTAGAAACGTCATTATCACAAAATGTCAAAAGTAAAATTTAAAAACTGTTACTAGTCTTTGTTACCAGACCTTTTAGGGGAGATTTCCCGATTTAAGGTAAATTTTCCCGATCTTTATACAAATGTAGAGAAATAATATTTAAAAGCAATTTTATTCACATTTTTTTACAGTGTATGTGAGGAGAGCGAAGTGCGTGATTGTAAAAAAAATCACTTGAATTTTTTGTTCTTGGTTTTTTTTTAAATTAAGTATAAAAACTAAAATGTTAGGTTCAATCATAGCGTAGAGTAAAAGAATAGGTACAGAAATTGTAAAGTTTGATAGAGTCTCTCAATTTTAAATAATATGTCTGGCAACACTGATAGCACTTATGTTATTAGTTGTTAGTAGCTTCAGGCATAAATCCGGTCATCAAGTAGATATTCAGTGAAGCCGAACCTAACTTCCTCATAAACGCTTATGGGGTCAATATCTAGGTCAAGTTCGTGTTACCGGGTGGGTTTTACGCTACCTACTTACTTTTATACGAACGGCCTTTGGCTTGAAAGTTCATATGCAAATGTGCCATAAGTCTGTCTGTTCAGGGACTTAGGCGCGTATATGTTGAAGAACATTGTTAAAGGCTCGTCAAAAAATTTATGAATATTTTAGCTATTAATTAGTTACAATTTACTTGTTATTTATTTTATTTATTAATTTTATAGCTCATTTAATAAAGAATTTATTCTAGATTTTGTAGTCCAATATTTTTATCAGATGTATAAATATCATTTAGCGATACTTGTTATTTCTACTGTCTACTGTAAAATATTTAAAATTTTATTTTATTATTAATTTAAATTTTATTTAATGTGTAAATAACGTAAAAATCCTAACAATAATTACTAGGTAAATACTTAAACATTTCAAATGTTCAGTGTTTTTAGTAGTTTTATTGATCTACACGAATGTTTTGTTTTCTATTAAATATAGATGTGTTTGTAATAATACAACTCAAGCTGTAGCCGCGTTTTGGGAGTATAGCGACTGTTTGTTATGATTTTGAATAACTAAATGTAAAAGTTTAATTTAAATGTCTGTGGACGCAAAAAATGTTCAGCAGCATAAAATTAGCAAATATAGCCTAGTCACAACTATCCGTATCAGAAATATGATATTATGAAATTAGGCATAATATCCGATAATTATGATAATGGAGATATAATATAAATAAATATCTATAATTGAATGTTTGAAAATTTTTGTCACGATCAACACGCTTGAGTGTTATCGAACTCGATAAGATTGTTATTGAATTATGTACTTGTAGTGTATAGCAAAAACTATTATTTGTATACACTAAATTGTTAAGTATTGAACTTTTTATAGGACACAAAAGTACTATTGAGTTAATAAAAAAATTGTTTCTTTGTGGAAATTAATATAGATAGCTATATATAGAATTAAGCAAAAATAAAATTTTAAAATTGCATATGAATTATTATAATATAACGAGTCGTAAGTGATCCAAGAATATAAATTAATAATGATGTAGAGCTCAAAGATATAAAGTTTAAAACCGTCAGAAGTTAATTGACAATGAAGAAAACAATACGTTTTATTACACCAATAAAATAAAGCAATTTAAATAGGTAAATATATAAACATACCTGTGCATATAAGTCGTTTTATGTTACTTATTAAAGCGAGCGGCAGGTATTGTTGCCACTTATTCCACTCAGAATACACATTGTACTGTCAACTATAACAGTTATTATTGTTTATATCATAGTTTTTAGTGTTTAAGTATGTTTTTTGTAAAGTTTTGAACCACGTGACCGTGTGTGCGGTTGCTTGGTGTAGAGCAACGTTGTGCCGGTGTGAGTGCTGCTCGGATACTGACAGTTTCAGTTTTCAGTTGTTTACTACGCCCCGCCCGCCCTTCGAGGCACGCCGTAGGGCGAGTGGTGTATAATCTTGCTCTGAGCAAGTTTATTACTTTAGTGTTCGTGACTTGAAAGTTTACTCGATCCCCAGGCGCTTTTACTCTATTTGTTTGATTGCTCTACTGTATTGCGCTACATGGTTTTTTTATTGTTTTCATAAGAGGATAACTGTTTGTTTACCTTAGAAATGTTTTTAAAATACAACTAATTACAGAAGTCATTACAGCGATATATAATGTATTTAACTTTTTCAATAAGTCACTCTGAAGTCAAAAGCCTCAGTCAAGTGGAAAAATAATAGGAATCTAAACTGAGTTCATTGTACTAAAGGGAGACAGTCAAATTCCATACCAGTGACTTGCTCCGTAGCTTCACTCGGGTGCAATTTAAAAGTATTATTACTAATTAAAGGTAAATTAAAACGTTTCTTTTAAATATGTTGCTTGATTTCCAATATATTTCAAACAGAACAAACATACAAAATTTTGTTTTTATATTATTAGTATAACCGGTTATTTTATAAAACAATTTTGTACGGTTTCCAATAACATATAGCTTTTGATTTATATGATTCGCTATACTCTACCAATTGATAGCTTTTATACTTCAGTTTATAATGAAAATTGTTGTTATTTGCTTTTTAATGTACTGGTTAAGAGATATTAAAAACATGTCCTATGAATTCAATATTAGAAATCTAATTTTATTAACACATTAGTGAACCATTGACAAAAATATCAGTTCATTAATACAAACGACTTCGTCACGTCTAGCGCTAAATATACCTGACCGCAAACCGCAGTGTCGAAGCAAGCATTTTAGAACAATTATTCATTAAAATAAGCGTTTTTTATTCAATAACTTTGCTAAAGGTGAACGAAAAAACAAGTAATATTCAATTACGGACGGAAATACGATAGACGTATCACGTAGTTACATATGAATTGCAAAATAATTGAAATTGCAAAAACTAGTTTAACTTAATTTATTCATTTGTTGTTAATTCATTTTATTATTTGAATTACTTATGTATATTTTTTTTGTATCGACATCCAAACAAACTAATATTATAAATGCGAAAGTAACTCTATCTATCTGTTCGTCGCGCTTTCACGCCAAAATTACAGAACCGATTTAAATGAAATTTAGTATACATGTAGTCTAGAGCCTGAGAAAGGAGATAGGCTACTTCTTATTGCGAAAAAAGGGTTGTAAGGGGTTGAAAAGGGAGGATGAAAGTTGTATAGAAGTATCGTCATTTTTAGAGCTATAAGTTTGAAACTAATTTTTTAGGCTGCTGATTCGATATAAATAAATATGACATTCAACGTTTGTGAAAGTTTTACTCGCAAAACTACTGAACTGATTTAAATAAAATTTGGTATACAGATAGTCTAGAGCCTAAAACGGACATAGGCTGCCGAAGTCGCGGGCACAACTAGTATGTCCATATTCTTTTTTACTCTCGTTTGCTATGTAAAAAATTGTATCTTGATAGAAAGTCAGCTAGCTATTTTGTAGGGCTTGAACCTTAGGAGTGTAGAAAAATATGTTTGAGAGATTAAAACTAGAGACAACACAAACTGGAAGAGGGAAGAAAAGGGTAAACTTACAGATAACTAAAATCTCATAGAGTAGAGTATACGTTAGCAAAAATAACTATCATTAGATAGAATAACGGTTTTTAAATTATTTAAATTACTGATTTCATAAAGGTTCAAAAATATTCCGTATCCTCTCTCCAGCAAAAAGAAAACTGAACAAAACACTGAACAGAAAACCCGGTAAGCATTTTTAAATCGAAACCATCTAGGGACCTCCGCCCGCACATATGTAAAACAAGTTTCATCAAATAGGTTCAGTCGTTTAGTAAGAGATAAAATGAGAGAGGAATGATACCCATTACTGTACAGCAATACGTATACACTTGCAATTTAGACTGAGGCAAGCAGTGCTTGGGGCATGAGACCCAGGAGCAGGTTTAAAGAGCTCTTTCATAATATATTAACTCACCTCCACCGCTCGACCTCGCCAACTACAATAGATAATAAAGTAAACTTACGTGGACCTCAAGAAGAGTGACCTTAATCACGACACTATAACACTAACTTCCATGTACACTGCGCGACAACACCAGAGTGACTGAGACTAATCTATCGCACTAAAGGTTATATATTGTTTTCACTTCGGTATACTTGACATTATATAAAATGATCTACCCGCTAATACTACTTCATAAACGGTATAGCATCAGTTTGTTAGCAATATAAAAATGTTTCAAGCACATCGCAATTAGAATTGATTTTAGAACCATTTAAATAAGTCTTGCAATTGTGTATTAAAATACAACAGATATTTGATACTAGATTTACCACTTCAGCGATTTAAAACTCTAATAAAAAAAGTGTTTAGTAAATAAAGCTTACTACTCTGTACAAGATTATTTGAATGATGAGAAAGCTTGGATACAAAATTACGTTGATGCTCAGCTGAATGATTATACCTTTGTAAAACAGACTGATGTAAACAATGGCATTTTGAAAAGAGCAACTGTTGAGTTTCTTGCCAATTCTTCTCATCAGGAAACTGCTTTCCGAACTGGTGGTAGCTTCAGACAAACTGACTGACTGACCAATTTTGACGTGTCAAAATTACTTTGTAAAAAGTCTATTTGAATAAAATATTTTAGTTTGAGTTTTGATGTTAATAAATTTAAATCTGTCAATAACACACTAGACTATTAATTATACATGTAAAATTTATAAAAATAGGAAATACGTGTTTAGGCAATTAAAATTCTTAACAGTGTGTTTCGAGGATCTACGATACACAATCATAGAATTAACAATTTATTTATAAATAAACAAATAATTTGAAGTTGGTGTGACATGTTGTGTCGTGCCGTAGTTTTTGTATTTAAATTTCAGTTGGCCTAAAATAATCTTTTAATCACAGTAAGAAATAGGATTGTTTGGCAATAAAAATATGACGAGTTGATTTATCGTTTTTCAGTAGTAGTTCACAAAAAGTATGGAAAATGTTTTTGGCGATTTCTGACTTTTCAAGTACTCAAACCTTAAATCCCATAGAGTCTTTTGATCCCCATACGGAGTAGGATCGATAGACATAAAAAATTTTTTTTTTGGATTTTAGCAGTTTTTTCACTGACCGTACCTTAAAAAGTTATGGATGGTCTTCTAGGAACGTTTTCCTGTAACTGTAACGGTTAAGGTACCTGCCCTTACTGACCCGTCTCAAAAATCCGTTCTGTATAATTTATTATAATTATAATGGATCAAAGTTCTGTTGCAAAACAATAATGAAAACCGTATCTAATTTTTTGCAGGAATTTCTGCCTTTTATTGCCCTTACAAAGGTTTCTGATATTGCCTAAGTGATCCTCAATATATAGTCGGACATGTAATTGGCTTGCTAATTAAACCTTACTTTAAAATTTCTCTCAGTTCAAAATGGATACCAAATTATGACTGCAGTCTTGTATATCCTAACGTAAATGAAATTAAAATCTATTTTCTTAAATATATACGTTTTAATTTCGTACTATAATCTAAATTTATACATAAATGTCGCAAATAAAAATAGACCCTATTGTTCTCGAGTATGCAACTGACATTGAACTTAAGGGTGGTTAGGGAATTATATTTTACGAGATAGTATGTTGAGAGTTCTCCATGTTCTCAAGGTATGTGAAATCTGTCAACCCGTACTTGGCCAGCGTTGTGGACTATGGCCTAATTCCTCCTCATTCTCAGAAGGAGACCTGGCTCAGCAGTGGGCCATTAAAAAGTGATAATGAAATGTATGGAATACGATAATAACAAAAGTTCTGAATGCAAATACTTCTGAAAATATCAAAATCACTATATGTGTGCCTATAACTTTTGAGGAGTTCTCTTAATTCCTCAAGGATCCCATCATCAGAACTGGATTTTGAAAAAAAATGGGAACAATCTGTAAGCATATCCTACCAAACTAATAACTACCAAATACGAAATTTCCGATTAAGTTCATAAATGACCTACGGAGTTCTGAGGTAACAAACATATAAAAATTTTTTTAAAAAACACAGCCGAATTGATAACCTCCTTTTTTTTAAGTCGGTTGAAAAATCAAAACTAGATGACCTTCTCATATCTCTATATTTTATAGCTTAATTAATCAAATGGGCTGCAATGAATACGTGCATACAATATTTATCACATAAAATTGATTCTAAGTGGTAATCATAGTCATAAAAGGACCCCATATTATAAAGTCTAACTGCAGTTGCACCTAAGTGCAGTTCTAACAATTGATAGTTTGGCACATAGCTTATATTATTCTATGCCCATAGATAATATACAGCTTATTCTAAAGTCTTGTACATAATGAGCGTAGACAATAAATCAAAGTTAAGATATTTATCAAAAGAAAGTACAGTTTTTTAATCAACTTTAAAAGGATTATGAATGTTCGAGTATAACTTTTGTTATTTGTAAAGAAATAGTTAAACAATGTATATGATGAAGATGTTGGCAGGCTCATATTAAATCTAATCACTGTTTTAAAAAAAAATAGTCTTACGTGTCTGGCATGAGCGATGGTGATGTTGAAATTAATCTTATTTCAAGCTTTTATGTTATTCTATTCACTCTTAGATGAGAGAATTAATTTTAAATCTAACGTGGTGTACCAATTTATAATTCATGCACTTCAAATGAAAGATTTGGTACTCAAGTAAAAGGGAGTAGGGACATTTTAAGTAATAACAAATATTATATCAATATAAACGTTAAATATGTAGTTACCTAAATCAGTAATGTTGTGGACGCTAGACAACTGCACTAAAATCGTACAAACGAATAAAATTATTATTATAGGCAGCGATAGATTGTCGTTCGTGACAAAGATCCTCTCACTAAGGTGCACTTTTTTTATGACAGTTAAGGGGCAAATGAGCTGACGGCCCATCTGATGGTATGTGGCCACCGTCGCCCATGGACATCATTTTGTTTTGCCGATGTGTTGCCTTGAAGATAGAGTGAGGAAGTGAAATGAAAAGCAGAATGCTACGGTTTCATTGGACCAGAACCGCAGCCTTAATGGGACGGAAGGGGGAGGGGTATGGGTATGGCCGTCGTGGCGGGAACGTCGTGTGGTGGTCGCAAGGTAGTCGAGGAACAAATCCCCTACCAAAAATGGAGGTAAAGGGTAACTCGCCTCTTACGAGATGGTCAGCTAGCGGCAGAGGGGAATTGTATTGTAATCTATCCCCTCACAGGTGACTTTAGCTGCTTGTTTTAAAATTGAAACTGTCAAAATAAAGATGGCCTGCCTGAAGCAAGTATCCTTACCTTAGAGCAGGAATATTTTTTAAATTATCCTTTTTATTCTTAAATTTTATCAATACAATTAATTTGAGAACAACGCTTATGGTATTCTAGTAGTGAAACTATAAAGCTTAATTGGTTAATCGATGATAAATATCAATAATGATCCATTGTTCTATTATATTAAGTTAAATGTGCTGATTTCTCGTTGAATACTGATTAGAAGAGCTCAGATGTTTTCAAACAAGAGTCCGTGTGATGATATTTAAGACCTTAATTCATTTAAAGGGATGCTTAGAAATATGATAATAAAGAAATTTTCGGCACATTTCTTACAGATTATAATGAAACTATCAAATCATACCATAGTCGACCATTATCATTAAATTATTGATTGCTGCGAGAAAAAAAATACAATCAAGTCTAAAAAATGATATAAGTTTTCACTCATAATTTCATTCAAGGCTGTTTATTATTTATTTACTTTAATTGGAGTAAGTACCCTTAATTTCTCCTTACATAATATTGTTAAATAAAATATATTTGTTCTTATGACAAACTAATATCTTATATATAAAATTCTCGTGTCACAATGTTAGTTACCATACTCCTCCGAAACGGCTCGACCGATTTTTATGAAATTTTATATGTATATTCAGTAGATCTGAGAATCGGGTACTATCTATTTTTCACCCCCCTAAGTGAGATAAGGGAGGCCCACCACAAATTTATATGGCAAAACAACGTTTGCCGGGTCAACTAGTCTATAATATCTATATCTATACTAATATTATAAAGAAGTAAGTTGTATTTTTGTATGTAACGAATAAACATAAAAACTACTGGACCGATTTCAAAAATTCTTTCACCATTAGAAAGCTACATTATCCCTGAGTAACATAAACTATATTTATTACAAGAAAAAATTAGAGATCCCCAGAAAATCTCACTAAAACCAACCCAAGGTGAAAAAAAAATAGCCATAAAATATCTTTCATCGCATGCGCTGCGAAAAGTATTGATGATAGAACAAAAAAATGTTCTAGAATATTATAGAACGTATCAATATCTACAAAAAACTCCGCGAGACCATATGTCCAACTATTATAGTTATGTCACTATAACTACTTTTTTATATTTTAAAAGTTGATAGAAATGCCTATCAAAATCAGACCATGTTTTCCATACCTTTGTATTAATCCTTATCCAAATAAATTATTTCATATTCAAGACTATTTCAATACCTGTAAATTACTTTTTGAATTATTAAAATCGGACATTCCATTCAAAGGATATTACGAAATTAAAAATATCAATATAAACAAAAAATACACGCCAACGCGACGGGCCAGTGTAGTTCTATCTAGAGCCAAAATGTTTTAAACTAAATATTCCACCCGTGCGAAGCCGGGATGGGCCGCTAGTCTTATATATAAAATTTTCGTGTCACAATGTTAGTTACCATACCCCTCCGAAACGGCTCGACCGATTTTTATGAAATTTTATATGCATATTCAGTAGGTCTGAGAATCGGCTACTATCTATTTTTCATCCCCCTAAGTAAGGGTGGCCCATCCCAAATTTATATGCAAAACAACGTTTGCCGGGTCAGCTAGTATTATATAATATGCATTACCAAGAAGATAGAGTTAATTATGATGTTGGCAACACTTATAATTTGAGTAGCATCCTGCTATTTGATGTTGGTAGGATTGATATCAGTATCATTTTTACTTTCTTGAATGTTGGACAAATGATAAACACAAATCAAAGGAGTAGGGATTGTCAAATAAATACGCCATTACGACAGAATAATGATTATTACATCGCGAGGATTCTAGCAGAGACTCTGAAGCTCTGAGTTTAAAGTATAACCCCAGGAGGATATTATAGTCAAGCCGTCATTCTGTTAGTCTGTGTATAGACTACAACTTTTCTTTTATTTAATTAACAATAGTTAATCCAAAACGAATAAAACTCTCCTTAAATATTGATTTTATTCTGTTTTTAGTATTTAGTATTACAGGGGCAACAGAAATACACCATTTGTGAAAATTTCAACTGTCTAGCTATAATAAGTTCATGAGATACAGCCTGGTGACAGGCAGTTAGTTATTTATTTCATAGAGTGTTGGAGGTATGTCAATTATATTGATAGATTACTTGTAATTCTACTATAATCCTAAGGTGAAAAACCTCTGGTTAAAGTGAACGTGAAATGTAATAATGGAGCGACATAGAATCCTAATCACCTAGAAATTGATGGAATGCCATCGCCCCTGAAAACGTGATGCGAATCCGTAGACCGCAGCCCACTTCTAGTGTGACCAACAAAAAAATATGTCTGCGAATTCTTATATTAAACAGGGTACGAATATGTTTATTAATGACAATGACAATGTATATGACAATGTTTATATGTTAATCAACAAAGATTTCTTTCTTTCTCCTTTCTTTCTTTCTGATATATATTTTAGTGTTCCTTTCTTTTCAATCTCAATCCAAAATATTTTTGGAATCCATTTTCAATGTGAAATCCAAAATCTTTTTAGATACCCTTTTGTTTTGTCGATGCGTTGCTCGAAGATAGAGTGAGGAGGAAAGAGAAGAATGCTGCGGACTTCGAGCAAGAACCCGGTGATCATTAGAACCGCAGCAGTAATGGGATGGGAGAGGGAGGGGTAGATAGAGACACTTAGCGTTCGGAACACATCCCCTACCACCAAGGGGGTGTTGGGTTTAACCCGTCCCCTCACGGGTCACTTTATATATAAAAATGAATTGCTGTTCATTAATCTCATTAAAACCTGAGAACATCTGATCGATTTGGCTAATTTTGGTTTTAAATTGTGTTTAAACGGTGAAAAATTGCTAAAACAATTTTGATAAAACTTTTACCTGTAGTTTAATACACCTCAGCGAAACAAGAACTTAGTAATTATAAAAAAAAAATTTACGTTTGTTAGTGTCGCTAAAACTTAAGAACTGTTGGACCGATTTGGTTGATTTTAGTTTCGAAATATTTTTAGGGAAGGAAGTTTAAAAGGTGAGAAACACTAAAACAATTTTGATAAACTATTACCTGTAGTTTAATTATTAGACTACAGGTAAAGGCGAAGCGAGACGGGTCAGCTAGTTTTCAATAAGAATTTGTTTATCTAATGTTACAGCCAAAGTGATAAATCGTATACAGGTATACTATCTAGCTAGTATGTATAATATCTATAAGAGATAATTGGAATAGAATTATTATTTTTTTTGTTATTTTATATAATATCTATTTCCACTTAGATAATGCAATAATTTAAACAAATAGGTTTTGGTACAAGGTTTAGTTTAAATTTACTTAAAATTTGTGTCTGTGATATAATATGGTGTTCTCTTAATCCTAGACACCTATCCTTCATAGGAATTGCGTTTTAATATTTTGTTAGTAGAAATTCATTACGCTTGCTTGCCAAAATAAACACTAGCACTAGTGTGCTCATGGATTTATATAAACGACACACGCGACTATGTCTGCCTGATGCTGCGCTCTTTGGAAAAATCTCTCACTTTCTCTCGTCGTTCTAGTCTTTCGTATGTTGTCTTGTGGTTTCGTATCGCGACAATCGAGAAAATCGAGACACAACCGAGACACAACTGAGACTTCATCTTACAACATTTTCATTGTGACTACGATTTTATTTTCAAAATCACGACAATTCGTTGCTTCGTTACAGCATAAAAAAACACAAACCAACAAACTTACTTACGTATTTATAATAGAATAATGGATTCGAAAAGCTGTATAGTTCCATAATCTAATTCTTTGAAGCTTATTGTTCTTCCATTTACTATGGCGTATATCTAATTTTACCTGAATTTGTATGCTTTATAGGACGGATCAAGAGCCATGTACAAGAAAGTTTATTGCGGATCGATGAAGTGGCCCATAGACAAACCCTCATCTTTTATGCATGTCGGAACGGATTTTAAGTCAAGGCTACCTGTATAACTTCTGTGAGAACACTTTGTCTTTGACAAATTTGCATTTGCTTTACATTTATAAAAGTTTTATATCCCTGTATTCGGAACACTAACAATACATTGCTAAAGTAAGACTAGAAAGAAACATCAATGTTTGTTACTCTTTCACGCAAAAACTACTTAACGGATTTTGATAAAACTGTACAATAATATAGCTTACACATCAGAATAACATATAGACTATAATTTATAATGATATAGTGTGAATTATCCAAAATATAGCGGGTGAAACGGCGGGGCGCAGCTAGGTTTTTATAGTTTGTCTTGCTCATGAATCAAGTACTTATGAAATTAAATATTTTGGGTCTTCATATGTTAGTTTGTAAAAAATATTTGATTTATGTATAATTAAATGATAAAATTAATCATTTAATTTACATACAATGATTATATCTTTTCACTTAATAATATGACGTCAGTGTACGTTGACAAAATCAAAATCAATTGTGTAAAAAATATATATTTTACATATAAAAATTATTATTTTGTACAAAAAGTCTAAATTACAATGATATGTCTACATTCAATATTATTTTTACAACATTATTATATTCTTAAATCTAATAATAGAAAATATTGTAATATTTGTTTTCGACACATTTGCTCGTAAAGTGGTGTTTTGTTTCACTGTTTTTGTGAAAACAGCTGCGTAAAACACACGTGCTTTTTACATTACATTACAGCACTAGTGCGGTAATGGATTTATATAAACGATCCGCCTGACATTGCCTGCTAGATGCTCCGCATTTTAGGCAAATTTGTTGTACTCCTATATACGAATGTTTGTTCGTATGCTATATTATGGTAATGTAATAAGCACGCTGCGCGTCGTTGTGGATCGAACTATCTGTACGTATGTTTATTTATATAGTTATTTCTATGTAGGCATAGATTGTTCAATTAATGACGGCGGCGACGCGTCTACTATATGAGAAATAATACGTGGATCGTACATCGTCGTAGATTGAACTATCTACACGTATGTTTGTTTTTACAGTCATTATATGTAAGTATAGATCGTTTAATTCGTGACGACGTACGTCACGTCTACTGCATGTCATAAGAACAGGCGAGCCATGCGACGCCGTGGTATAAACTATCTATAAATATGTTTGTTCATATGGTTGTTTCATTGTATGTCTGTGTATATTTTAGTAAATCACCGATATTTATTCCTCGCAAATGTGTTGAAAAATGTCGTATGACACTCGTGTGCATTGATCATTACAGTAATGACCAACTTAGCACCCTTGTATCATAATGTACTATTACAATATAGCCTTCAGCTATTTTATAAAATTATCATAATCTTTGGGAATTATATATCTATAACAAAAAATTCTCGTCTAAGTTCTATTCACTACTATAGATATGACTATTAATAATAAAATATTTAATCATCTAAATTGTATGTTTTTATGTATAATCTATTCTTATAAACAAACAATATAGCCTCACACCTAATCAAATACATGCTACTACTTCATATAAACAACTGTAGTTGCAAAAACAACAATAACATCATTATAATCATCAAACAATGATAGAATGATTGTTATAAGGCATATTAAACGTATACTCGTGTCACAAATTATATATCTTTATAGAACAAAGTTACCTGAATGTGTTTGTTTATAAAAACAAATATATTTAACAAAATTTAAAAATCTACTTGTTTTCGTGAGAACCCTTACAAGTAATTCATTATTTTTTCATGTCTATGTTATATGTTTTTGAAAGTATGTTGACCATTTTATCCTTTATAACAGACACATGTCTTACTCGGGAGGTCCGAGTTCGACCCTGGGCACACAACTCTGACTTTTCTGAGTAATATCTGTTTTAAGCAATTAAATATCACTTGCTTTAACGGTGAAGGAAAACATCGTGAGGAAACCTGCACTCCTGAGAGTTGCTTAAAGTTCTCAAAGGTGTGTGAAGTCTGCCAACACACACTGGGCCAGCGTAGTGGACTATGGCCTAATACCCTCCTCATTCTGAGGAGGAGACCCGGCTCAGCAGTGGGTCGTGATGATGATGAACAGACACATTCAGGTTTAACATTATAATATAATAATGATACAAAAAATGCAAATTCTTCCACTTATGGCGTCCTATTTAAAATGTTGTCGCGTTGTGGTAATTTATAATAATAAACATTATCTTCTTATCTGGTTTCGATTGTGTTTAATGATTCGAATATATGTTTGTACCAGAACTCTACCGTCCTTCCCCAGGCTCCCAATGTTTTTTCGTCCAGCTTCAATACTTCTATGAACATTTTTACTATTACACCTTTTAAATCCTGTTGAAAAAAATGAAAATAATTAATCTTTTAATGATACTAGGTAATCAGTTGTAACTTTAGTTTGTCTTATTAAATAAGGCGTATATATTTATTATTTCTAGGTTGTAAATCATTGAATCAAGTTTATAACAAAAATGTGCGGAAAGGTAGTAAGTAGTTAAAAATACTTTTCGAAAGTGCTTGTGAAGAAAAGTCTAATTGAAATATATTATTTTGAATTAGATTATTGAGAGAAAGTTTCGTTATTCTACTTTAAGGGGTTAGGGTTAAAAAATTCTTCAATCAGGCACAAGATTATCTATTTATAAAACTATTTTTTTTGGCTGATTGATTTTAAATAAATCTGCAAGGACTTATGATGTTTACCGCAAGCTTGGAACTGGATCAACATAAACAGCTATAACTATTGAAATAATATTTTTTTTTCTTTACATTTACGTGACTTTAAGTCAAAACATTGTGTAATGATGCCATATTATTACTTTTATAAAATAAAATGATTTAATGGCAAAAATAAATTACTAAAAAATTTCATTTTTTCATGGCTCTGACTACCACTTACCCCTTAAGGGATCGACGAAAGTGATATGATAAATGTTAAGATTATATTTAAAATAACTATCATCAACCCTTTGAAAATGTATTATTTTTTATGCATGTGTTTATGAAACTATATAACATTGTGTAATTGTTTGTTTTTCACACACATTTACGCAATAATTTTTAATAACATAACTTGAGAGAAATAACTATGATTACGCAATGAAATTAATTATAACACCATTTATATTTGTAAGGCATAATCACATTTAAACAATTTGCGCGTTGATTTATTCTTAGACATTATACTAGGACCCGGTCCAGGATTTCCACGAGTTACTAGTTCGTTTGAATTCCTGTAATTCAATAGAAATCATAAAAAGAATATTTCTCTAATATATTTAAGCTACCTCTATGAAAAATGTCACGTCAATCAGTCTGTTAGGTATAGTGTATGATAATGATGATGGTTATTACTTTATGGTGTTTCCTTTATACTTACATGAAAATGTTTTTCTTGTATTTTCCGTTTCCCATGTGACTCTCCAAGTTTGTTCATCATGGCTGCTACCACCTCAGGTTGGTGAAGATTGTTCACAGCTAATGTAAGAGCTGACATGAGGTTGATTACGTGGGCTTTGAATTGGAAGTTCTGGCTGTATTCCTCTTCGGGGATGTTTTTTATCATGCGAAAGAATTCCTTAGCTTCTGGGTATGCTCGGAAGTACCTGTTAGAGGGAATTTTACTTTACTGCGATCTCTTTTATATTATTACGAGCGGCCTGCCCTCGCTTCGCTCCCGGTATTTAAAGCAATATTATAATTGATGTCCTTAATTTGTCATTCTGTAATTGTGTAACTTTTCATTATTTGAAAAAAGAGAGAGTGAGAAAAAGTTATAAAAAGAAAAATAATAGAAAGAAAATGAAAAGAAAAGCGACAGATAATAAAAGAGGGAGGACAGAGCAAAAATAAAATTGAATAGATAAAGGAGAGAGAGAGAAAGAGAGAGAGATAATCGAAAGAAAGTGAAAACAGACTGATTCTATTAATTAAAAAATATATATATGGCAACACTAAATCACTTTTGTCGCTCACGAATAGTGTAGTTTTCTATCAGTGAAAAAAATTTTAAAATCGGATTAGTAGTTCCTGAGAAACTCTTCAATTTACAAAATGGCCACGTTATCGCACTTAAATGGCCATATCTTTTTAATTAGAATATTTATGGCAACACCACATAGCTTATATTACCCGGAAAGGATGTAGCTTTCTATCAGTGAAAGAATTTTTAAAATCGGTTTAGTAGTTTTCGAGCATATTCGCAACAAACAAACATACAACAATCAAATCTTTCCTCTTTATATAATAGTGTAGATGTAGATAAATAAACAATGGGCAAACACAAAATAGTTTATTTCAATTAGACTTTTTACAGAGTAATTTTGACATGTCTAAATTGGTCAGTCAGTCAGTTTGTTTGAAGCTAACACCAGTTTGGAAAGCGGTTTTCTGATGAGAAGAACTGGCAAGAAACTCAATAGTCGCTCTATTCAAAACGCCATTGTTTATATGAGTTTGTTTTACAAAATGGCTGCAAGTCGCTGAGTATGTTTTTCCGCGTGTTTATCTGTTTATCATTGAGACACAAAATGGCGGCATGACAATGCTTATCAAAGTAAGAAAAAATTTCCTATGGTAAGTATATAAAGAAAACTTTTATCATAAAATCTTTTTTTCCTGTGTTAATTAAGTAAAAGTTATCCAAAATGGGCATTTAGTAGTTAGAGTTAAAATTGACCTTAGAAGATATTAGTATATATAAGTCTTAATAACAGGCGCCAGCAATCCTCATAAAATAGATTAATAGATTTACAAAAGTTCGATTTTTATGTATTTCTTTGATCTCTAATTCCAAACGGTCAATCCATTGTTATATCACATCTGCTCTATCAATACGATTGGCAGTTAAATTTAATGTGCCATAAATTGAATTTAATTAGTTTGTAAATCAAATCTGTACGGTCACCGGCGTTGAAATTTTACCGTATTCTCTACCCTGTATGACTAAATGAGAAACAGCGTAAATATTAGAAAGGACGGAAAAAAATGGTTTAATTAAATTAGTAGTCTGTTCGTTACGTTAACAAATTTTAACACTGCCACTATTTCTTTTTTTAAAGATTACTAGCAGTATGGATCACATACTACAAGTATTCCATAACCCCCTCCAATTAAGCCAAATGCTTGTGTTAGGAGTAGGCCACGTCAGTAGTCCAATGACTAAGATTTGAACCCACGACCTAACGATTATGAATTAAACGCCTAAACCTCTGACCTACTGACGCTTTATTGTTATTTCAAATACACTTTTGTCGAATATAATCCTTGTAAAACGGTCAAGAATTATATAGTACTAAAAATGTATGGCATAATATGTGTGTTACATAACGAATACGCACTCTCATAATATTATTTATTACAGATTTTGTAATTTTTGTATTTTGGATAAGCAGCAAAACCGGTATATGAAATGAAAGCCACGCTTTTGTCGAATCGTGCTTATCTTATCTTATATATAAAATTCTCGTGTCACAATGTTAGTTACCATACCATACCATCTTGATTTTTATGAAATTTTGTGTGCATATAAGGTAGGTCTGAGAATCGGTCAACATCTATTTTTTATATCACTGAGTGATAAGGGTGGGCCACCCCAATTTTTTTAAATTTTTATGGCAAAACAACGTTTGCCGGGTCAGCTAGTACATATATGAAATTCTTGTGCCACAATGTTAGTTACCATACTCCTCCGAAACAGCTCGACCGATTTTTATATAATTTTATATGCATATTCAGTAGGTCTGAGAATCGGCTACTATTTATTTTTCATCCCCCTAAATGATAAGGGCGGCCCACCCCAAATTTATATGGCAATACAACGTTTGCCGGGTTAGCTAGTAAGTCGTGCTATTGAATACGAGTTTTTTGTTCACACTTAATAACAATCTTGTTAGTTTGTTTTGATTAATTCCAAATTGTGTTTATTGACGCACTTTGAACTTATAAATTTGTTTATCAAGCCATCATTAACAATGTACAATTTAATGATTGATGGTTTACAAGATAGCTTTATAAATGCGTAGACGTTTTATCTGCGCACCAAAATGGCAACAAAAAAGTAAGGTAATTGCATCCATCAGTTAGACATCGACCATGATCAACGATACTAATTACGATAGTACTATGGTATGGTTCCGTCTAATTTTGCTAATCCTATGAGTAAAAGAGACGTCTAGATTTTGCATATAATAAGGAACGAAATGGATGAAATGGAAGCGATTGGTTTATAAAAGCTGAAAATCAGGGAACGATGGTCTATCATGAAATTTGGGTTGTCGTCGCTTTGTCAGGTAAACGGTAATAAAGGCGTGTAAAATACAAATCTAAAATAACGTAGGTCTGAGCTCTTATACTATATGTTAGTATAATTTGATTAATTCGAAGTAATTTATAATACAATCATGTGAATAGTTAATTCTGCCATTTTGTGTAAATTTGATCGATTATCTTTACCTAATATAAAATGAAGTCGCTTTTGCTATCTGTTCGCTTTGGTCTTTTAAATTACTCAACGGATTTTAATGCAGTTTTCAGCAATAGATAGAGTGATTCAAGAGGAAGGTTTATATGTATAATATATGCATATTATAGTAGAGAAACCGTGCGAAGCCGAGGTGGGTCGCTAGTGTGGAATAAAGTCGTAGAGTCTTAATAATAGGATCCCGTTTTTTACCCTTTTGGTACGGAACCCTAAAAAAGTTAATTTTACGTTTATGATAAATAGTCGGGTTAAGATTATTATATATTTTTATATTCTGGATTGCATTTTATTATCTTTATAAGTGTTAATTAATAAAAAGAGAAGAAGTTGTAGTAATGCGGACTAACATTATGACGGCTTGACTATAATATCCTCCTGGGGTTTAGACTCAGAGCTTCAGAGTTACTGCTAAGAATACTCGCGATGTAATTCATGATTATTCTGTCGTGATGGCGTATTTATTTTGCAATCCCCACTTCCTTGGTTTGTGTTTATCAGTTGGCCAACATTCAAGTAACAGGATTCTACCCATATCAGTCGTACCAACATCAAGATCAAGAAACAGGATGCTACTCATATCAATCGTACCAACGTCAAGATCAAGTAACAGGATGCTACTCAAATTATAAGTGTTACCAACATCATAATTAACATTACTTATTTAGAAAATTGCACCTAAAATTTTCGAGGATTGTAATGAAATATGAAAAAATAATCATTATAGGAGGGTATGGTAATTACTGATCATGGTGATTAATTGTACGAATATTACTCTTTTTAAATTGAATTATGTCTTCTAAATAAAAAGAAGGAAGGAAGGATTTTCATCGTTATTACAGTTGAATGGAACAAAATTCTTGCTATTGTGTATCACTTATAAAGAATCCGGAATGGAAGTATTACGTCTTGGATTGGTTATAAATTACAATGAATATATAAAGACATGGCGGATGGCCAAAGGCAATAACGGTATGGGACACATTTATGGTTATTGATTAGAAAACGTAAAGAATATTGTAACATTGAAACAGATTATCAAAGACATCTTTACTATATATATATATATATATATAGCTACTTGTACTGATTCACTGTCTGTTTGATTGAATTAACAATAAAATTTTGTATAATTTTTTTTTATACTTATGGTTTCGTACAGAGGACAAAAATTAATCCAGAGGAAAAATATGGAGAGAGCTGATGATTGAGGGTTTTGGAGACGGAGGTAGAGCAGAGCCAGGATTTAAGATAGGTTGGAGGTGCTCGAACAAATATCATTCGAAACCGCATCCAATTGACAATGAGCTTAAAAAGAAATCCAAAATGGCAGATTTAAGATGGCGGCCCTACAAATTTCGTCGGCGTCTATATCAGAATGTATATAAGATGGAAGAGTACTTTTTTGGAAAAAGATGATCAGGGCCTCAAGGTTTATTTGATTAATAGAAAAAAAATTCAAGATGGCAGAATTTATTTTTCCATATAAAATATATGGGGAATATTGAAGAGACTACAAGTTGAGAACTATGCAAGACTTTGTAATACGGTTCAGAAGAACTTACATTTTGACAAATAATTCATCGATGGTTACGGAGATTGGTATGGAGCACAGTCAAGTTATTAAAGATAGGTGGGCGCTACTTAAACAAAAAATACTCGAAATCTCATCCAATTAGAAGGGTGGGCTGAAAAACAATCCAAATTGTCAGATTCTGGATGGCGGTATTGTAGAAAATGGTACACAGTGGTATATTGACTACTCTATCCACGCTCCGTACTGGTTTTAACTATTAATGATGTTAATTTTCTAATTCGAATTAAAAACATCGACACTTACGTGCGTCTGTAAGTCAGCAGACTTACAGCCTTCCCCTACGACTAAAGGATTTTGATAAAAATATTTTTGTAATATTTTGTAAAACAGGGTTTTTCTGGAGATCCAGAATCTATTTTTTAAAAGTGTACATGTATGTATTTTCCTATTATTAATAATTATTATGGTTAATGTTATTCATACCTTTTTAATAACTCAGTGCCTGTAGCTACGGGATTCGCGTTAGCCAGAGCCCAGGATTTTTGCACAAGATAGATATCACGTTTTGAAAGCCCAGATACTGGGTTGACGACATCAGGGTCTCCACCCCACAGGAGATTGCTCATCCAACCGCCCATCTGCAAGAAACATGTAAATGTAATTTATATTGAATGAGAAAGCTTTAATAAGTTTTTGTAACATTTTTTTCTAAACAAAAGCCATCCCTATGTTTTTTTAAGTTAAGTCTATTCATAGCAGGTATTACTAGTCATTCGTAACGGTATGAATAATTATATATTATTCATACCTTATATGATATGAATAAGTACTTCGTTATTTTAATTTGTAAGACGAATTCACTTCCTTCAGAATAGTCCCTTTTTACTAATATAACTATAGAAGTTTGAGTTAGTATGTATACAGTAAAAAGTACTTTCAAAGATAATAAAGACTAATGCCTTTAATAGTAATTTGTCCCACCCACAGGTCCCACCTAATAATAAATAGCGCATTCGCAATTCACATACAATACCGTTTATATGCAAATTCGGGCAATAACTAGCGCCATAAATTTAAGGACTTTCATCATTCCAATTTATTAACTGTATTGCTATAATCACTAGATTATTCCTGTATTTTATATTATGTCATATTTGCATATAGTTATGCAAACAGATATCAAATCAAATCACATGACTGGTGGGAATTTGTTTATTTTTCAGTAATATAAACTCCTTTTTATATATCTTCCTTAATGATACATACACAATCCTAAAGTCCTTATTTTAAAAGAAATTACCGACTCTTCTATCATTATTATCACATCTATTTATAAATATGTATCAAATAATAAAATTATCACTACCGGTACAACAAATATTTATAAACAAACAAAATGCCATAATAATATAAAACTCACGTCAATGGCCACAAGTCACACGTCGGTATCTCAAGAAGCGGCTTGGTAGATTAAATAACAATTTACGATAGTCCTTCATTGAATGATACATTGACATATTACGACCTTATTATCGAAGCTAGAGATATACAGGCGTATTGAAATAGCACAAGTAGCAAATAATTGTAAAGTAATTATGATCCGAGAATTCTTATCGCATTATGCGTATCACTCTCTAGTTAATGAGAGTATTTGATTTCATAATATTGTAAAGGATTTTCGTAATAATTGGTGGTAAATATATTTGACTATAGTATAACCGATCCAGAGAAAGTGAAAGGTATGCGATTAAAATAAAAGACAGCCAGAAAAATTTAAAAAAAATGTTTAAATATTGAATTGAATCAGGCGTTACTTTGCGGAAATTCATGATTTAAAAGGAATCAAAAGGTTGCCTTGCAATAATCTGAGGCAATCTGAACCACCAGACTCGTATTTTACAACCCAGAGCACACTGCCCATATAAAAGTGAGACGCGCGAACCCGAAACAAACACCACACAAGTAGGTAGCTCGACGATCTAACAACCAGACTCGTACAGGACAATCCAGAAGAGCACACCGTTCACAGAAAAGTGAGACGCGCGAACCAGAAATAGGTCACACCACACAAGTAGATTGCGATCGACAATCGACGTACGTTTCGCTCCGTAACCGAAGCATCTTCAGGAGTTGTTGACTCTACAAGCATCACTTGCGTCTTTTGATTTCTTTTAAAAATGTTGTTTAAAAATAATTTATTATTAGAGCTATAGTAATTAACAATTATCTCAATTATCATATTTATGTAAAAATAATAAAACATACGTAAAATATCCGTTAATCAGTTTATGATGTAGTTAATTAATTACATAAAACTACTGGACCGATTTCAAAAATTCTTTCACCATTACAAAGCTACATTTTCCCTGAGTAACATAGGCTATATTTATTACGGGAAAAAAATTAGAGATCCTCAGAAATTATTACTAAAACCAAGGCAAGGTGCAAAAAAATTAGCCATAAAATGTCTTTCATCGCATGCGCTGCGAAAAGTATTGATGATAGAACAAAAAAATGTTCTACAATATTATAGAACGTATCAATATCTACAAAAAACCCCGGGAGACCATATGTCCAACTACTTTAGTTATGTCACTATAACTACTTTTTTACATTTTAAAAGTTGATAAAAATGCCTATCAAAATCAGACCATGTTTTCCATACCTTCGTATTAATCCTTATCCAAATAAATTATGTCGTATTCAAGACTGTTACAATACCTGTAAATTACTTTTTGAATTATTAAAATCGGACTTTCCATTTAAAAGATATTACGAAATTAAAAATATCAATATAAACAAAAAATACACGTCGACGCGACGGACCAGTGTAGCGACCCAGCGCAGCAAGTAACGCCGAGGTAGAGGGGCACCGAAATGCGGGAGAGCCAAAATGTTTTTTAAAAAATATTCCACCCGTGCGAAGCCGGGATGGGCCGCTAGTAATAGATATTTGCAAAAAAATTGAGGACAATGCTGTGTAAAATATTCCTTTGATAGGGAAGGAAGGATAACAAAATGCTTAAAAGTATGAAATCCTTATAAAAACTAAATAATTAGCTTTTGGGATTTACGTTATTAATTTATTATATTGTTAATAAAACGCATTAATCACTCATCGTCATAGGCATAGGTATCCGTCGCTATAAAGTGCAAACTATTTATTTGTACAGTTACTGTACAGATAAATGCTTAGATTGGAATTTATATTTATATTTTTTAAAAAGTCGCTTCCCGCTGTCTGTCCCTATCTATGTTTAGATCTCTAAAACTATGCAACGGGTTTTGATGCCTTTTTTTTTAATAGAAAGAGTGATTCGAGAGGAAGGTTTATATGTATAATACATGCATTGATATGTATAAAGTAACCATGCGGAATCAGAACGGGTCGACAGTGATAAAATAAAAGAAATTGCACCGTCAAAATTATAAGTTAGATTTTTGATTAAAAAGAATCTACTACTATCTTACAAAATTAATTCCTTTTTTTTTAATTGTAAACAAAATAAGAAAAACAGGGTTGTACGGGACCCTAACGGTGGCGCTGCACATCTCATATTACACGTTCCGGAATTCGCAGACTCCGTGAGAATGGATCGTCGCACCCAGTTAGTCTTAGCTCCAAACTCGCGCTAAGCTAGTCTAGTCTAGTTTTTAAGATTTAATTATAAGAAATGTAGAAAAGTAAGAAAAATATTATGTTAAGAAATATTCCTTCCTTAGATTTACTTCCCCTCCTGACGACTGTATCCCGCCTAAAATATAACTGGGTTGTAATTAGCTCCACTTAAGAAATAAAATTAATTGTGATGTATTTTTTGTTGTTGTAATGATAATCAATAAGTTATAGATATTTGTTATTTATTATTGTAAGAACTTATAGATCAAGATGTTCCTAAACATCACAGTCACAAGTGATTAGGGCAAATAGTTCCCTATGAGCCAAGACAGCCACGTGAATACCATTCAAGCATTTAGCAAAGTAAAGAGTCGAGTAAAGATTGAGTTTATACAAACACTCCGTGTCCGACCGGCCCTGTCAATATTTGATTATACTACAATAGAATGTGTTTAGCTCTTAGTGGGTCGTTTGTTGCCCATACCCATAAATTGTAATTAGATTACTTTTCTTCCAATTACTTCATTCATTTATCTCTCTATTCAATAAATAATGGCGTTGATGCAATGTTTATAATTAGTGTCTAATTTCTAGTTAGAGTACACAGATTTTGGATCTAAAAGCTCTTGTTAACTTACTTATTGTTAAATTCTATATCCTTCCATCCTTTTCCTACCTACGTGGTTTCTTCGTGTTATGCAATTAGTTTTATAAAACAAACAATTTAAATAGGATTTATTAACAAATTTTCAAGTACTACTTACAGATATATTTTTCATTAAATTGTTAAACTAAATATTTTTGTTTCATTTCTAGTGTTAACTTTTATTCTTCTTTTTTTACTGTATTTTGTATTTTTAACAGTGAATTGCAGAGTTTGTTAATATTAAGGCAAACCTCAGTGGTTTTTTGTAAGGCTTGTTAATCTAAATTGTACCCAACTTTTTTGTAAATGAAAAAAGTCAATAAAAAATATAGTTAAATGATGTATATCTAAATAAATAAAAATTAATCGGGCCTATGTATATAAACGCATAACTTCAGAATGACTGTACCAAATTGGATAATTTTTTTGTTGTTGTGTTTATTATTGTCAAGACCCGGTTTGTATAAAAGAAAAAGTGAGTGATTTGATTACATCTCAGCGAAGAGGGAGAGTCGGTTAGTTTATGATGTAATAACTTTAAAAGAGAAAAAAAAACAAGAATCAGTGCGACTGTTGTAGAGGGCAATATGTTTTCTTATAAGTCTTGATTTTTATATAAGTTACACGTAATGTTTTCTGATTAAAAGTATGATTTATTTTTTCTATGAAAGAGAAACAACCGAAAAATTATTTTTGACAAACATGGTATTTTTTGGACTAGCATAGCGTCCATTTATTAAATATATGAGGTGAAAAGTGTTTTTGTTTTACTGTTGCGTCGCTTCTTTATACGCAAATTAAATTAAGTATTAATTCAATTTAATTTCAATAAAAAAATTACAAACAAAAATATCTAATATAAGAGTCAGGTACATATGCTACAAAATTATATTACTTTAGTCTGTATATATTTTTATACTATTAAAGCATAGACGCGGAAAAACTGGTATCCACTCCCTTGCAGCACAAATAAAAACTCATGTAATAATTACTTTAAAGTTCAACGTAAAGTTCAACGGATATTTATGACTGTGAATTACTAATATCACATTAATTAGAAATATAAAATAGCAGTTAATATTATACACATATAACGTACAATAATGATTACTCTATATTTTAATTATTTTTGAAAAGTTAAGTTGAAATATCCTAGTTATTACACTGAAGTAATAATTATGAGAGTTATTTTGAATGGTAGAATAATTCATACTTACAGTTTCCTAATACTGAGTTTTGTTTTGCGTTCACAAACAACAAAAAAAAAAGTAAACATACACACGTGTTTCACCTTCCCACAATAATTCCACTACGTGCAATACGTTCGATACTTGTCACGATACTAAAGTAACTGTGGATGAGATTTTTATAATATTGTAAATTATTATGAGTTATCTTAAATACCCCTGAGGTCAAAAAAACACAACAGACTACGATACATTATATCCACTTTGTAGAATTATTTAATTCTAGTGGTTTATTAGTTACTAGACGACCCGCCCCGACTTTGATCGAGTGTAATTTACGACATAATTTATATATGACTAATTCTCAATAAAATCGGTGCGTCAAAGCGTACATACAGACAGTCAGAGTTACCTATTTTCGCATTTATAATATTAAGTTGGGATTGAAATTCTTTGTCCAAGAATAAAAAGATAAAATCTATATCCATTGTATGTAGTAGTGGCATCAGTAATGAACCAGGAACTGATAATAGAAGAAAAAAAAATTAGTAGAATAATATCTAAATTATCAGTTTCTATTAAATTACTATTCAAATATCATTAATTTCTATCTCGGGTCGCCTCTTGTTGTTTTATTCATTTCTATAGTATTGCTTCAAAGTTACGCAAAGAACAAGCTTGAGTCATTAAAAAATATTTTAGCAGATATTATTAGGGAATTTTAAAAAAAAGTTTACGTTTTAACTAATTATTGATATACTCGTATATATGAACGAGAACTAAGACGACTGTGTGAAGTTAACTGTTAATTTTTTTAATATTTTGTCGCCATTTATTTCTTGACTAAATGATCCCAGTAATGGACTAATATCTAAACTCGATTTCTGTTTTATGATACAAGCTTTTACTGTATATTTCAATTCAAAGTACTAACCATCTTTTGACTTTCCATCTCTTATTTTTTAAATTTTTATACGTGATTTATGTTGGTCTGGTTTGGAAAATGTAGATTGATCATAAGACATTAGTAAAAATTCTGCACTACAGCTCTATCTAATATAATTTTTTTTTAATGGTAAATATCTGCAAACGACCTGATAGTATGTGGTCACCATCGCCCATGGACATGGACATCCGTTGTATCCTCAAAGATAGAGTGGGGAGGGGAGTGAAGAAGAAAAAATGCTGCAGTCTCAACGGACCCTGAGCTAGATCCCAGAGTCCACTAGATTCACAGCATTAATGGGATGGGAGTGTGAGGGTGTAAGTCTGGCCCACGTGTGACTCGACCGGAACGCGTCTATGACACTTGGCGGTCGGATTCGCATGATGGTGGTCGCAAGCCAGTCAGGGAACAGATCTCCTAAGACCAAGGGGGTGCTGGATTACTCGGCTTTTACGAGATGCTCTCCCAGCGGCAGAGGGGAATAGTATTCTATCCCGTCCCCTCACGGGAGGATATCTATATAAGTGTTTGTGCGTGTAGCTTCATCTTGACGAAATCATAAAAATTAGGTCAAGCGCGAGGGGGACTCGCGTACTGAGGGTTTCGTACAATTTGAATTAAGGGACAAACTTAATTTTGCCCTCGGAAAACTGTTGTCCCATAGAACAACATAATTTTCTTCTTTTAAGGTACGGAACCCTAAAAATAATATTACTACACAATTTTAACATAATATACTCGTATACTTCTATATAAATTGGTAAGTATCGAGTAACAAACGTTATGTACAATGACATGTCTGCCCGCCCACGCCCGCGCTGTTTGTAGCATGTTGGGTAAAGTACATATTTTTTTCCCGTATAGAAGACAATACCCGGATCTATTATTATTGGTTTTATAAATATGTAACTTGTAACCTTTAAATTGGTACTAATTTATTTATGTATTGTCGAGATTAGCGTATACCAATGAACAGACAAAATTTGTCGTTTTGCTTTTCCATTATAACTTAATTACTAATTAAGTTAATCTATCCATATAATAAAAATCTAACAATCATATCAAAATATCAGTCATTGTCATCAAAAAACATTTAGCCCAGCGAAGCTATAGATAGTATAAAACAAAGTCGCTTCCCACTGTCTATACTACTCTACGCAACGGATTTTGATGCGATTTTCATCAATAGGCAGAGTGATTAAAGAGGATATATAATGCATATTATAGTAGAGAATCCATGCGAAGTCGGAGCAGGTCGCTAGTAACAAATAAACATAATTAGTTTAAGTAAACAGTGATAGTCTAGACGTTTATCAAAGTTGTTTTTCAAGTCATGTGATTGAATGCGGTATTTTATATAATGTACGCAGTTTATCCAAGATGACCCCTGTCGTAAATAATTCAACGAGTCTTACATAATATATGTTGAACTAACCAAATAAATGTTTTTTGTACTACACACAAATTTTATATGTTAAATTTTTTTATTTGTATCGTGAATATAGAGTTAAAAAACTAGACGCTGTATATAATAATTCATTATTGGAGGTCAAAATACCATACAGTACACATCTTCATGATATCTAATGACATTTTATAAATAGACGCGTTAACAAAAACGATACAGCACAATTATTATTGCACGTAACCGTAAGAATAAAAAGACTTGTATAAAACACAATAAAAACAAATTACCTATGCTATAACATACATACTACTAGCAATTTTACCCGTGAGGGGACGGGTTGTCGCTGGGAGAGCATCTCATAAGAATTGAGTAACCCAGCACCCCCATTGGTGGTAAGGATCTGTTCCCCGACTAGCTTGCAATCAGCATGCGCATCCGACCGCCAAGTGTCTCTGACGCGTTCCGGCCGAGCCGCATGTGGGCCAGATCTCATCCCATTATTGCTGCGGTCCCAAAGAACACCTGGTTCTTGCTCGGAGTCCAATGAAACCGCAGCATTCTTCCCTTCCCTCTTCCTCCTCACTCTATCTTCGAGGCGGCAACACGTCGGCAAAACAAGAGAAAGCCTCTAGTTTTGTCGACGTCCATGGGCGACAGTGGCCACTTTCCATCATGTGGACCGTCTGCTCATTTGTCCCTTATCTATCATTAAAAAAAATGTTTCTCGTAAAGGCTAAGGCTCATTACTATATACGTAATTCTGTGTGTTTGAATGATGTTGGGCAATTAGTAATTACCTTCCTTTTTTTGCCCTTTTGTATATAATAACTTATTCCAAAAATAAAGAAATCAGATATTTGAGAAAGTCTATTATACCATAATCAAAACACAATTATTACAAAATATGATTTACATTTGTTTAGTTTAGATCTATTTTTTTTTTAAACACATAAATGAGTAAAGATTTATGATAAACTGTTACGTCAATTAAATTTGAAATAAGTTATAAATACATTGATTCCTTATTGCTAAAATAACATTCAGGACAGAACATTTGAAACCCTAACTCCCGAACTAGGAAACCATGTTTCGGGAATTAGTGTCTTCCCCATATATGATTGGGATGGGAAGTCGGGGTATGATATTAGCGTGAATCACTGATGAAGTAAAATCAACTTTGCCCTCTAAATGCCAATGTAAATAATCTGCTGTGTTAGTAGTAGAACACCAATACTAAAGCAGAGCCCCGGCTAATCCGAGTCCTCCACGTCCTCGTCGTCCATCCTGGGACCTACTGCAACCACGCTTCAACGTGACCACTACCTGAGGGTTACAGCTAAGCTAAGGAGGCAGGGTACCAAACGAATATTCTGCGCCTCAAAACAAAATCGATTCTATTCTGTGACGTGGCAGCCCCACTAACGGACTAAGACCTGCCCTACAACCATCTGATTAAAGAAACCGAACCAGAGACATACGGATCTGATGTTTTACCTTGATCGAAATGGAGTCACTGTGGACGCCTTTTGCTCCATTTAGAGAACATAGGAACATAAGTCAAGTAAGTCAATCAGTAAGGTTAAGCAAACGCAAAAAAATAAAATTATGTTCGGCAATCTAAATTTTCTGTTTTTCTGTCAAATTAACAGGCTACTTATATTTACAATATCGAGTGTGGTCAGTATCATTTTACATTACATTACATTTTTTATAATATCAAACGCTTAGAGGAATCGACCTAAAAAAGAACCCAATCGTGTGTGTCATTCCCACCGTGAAATTCTCTTCAAAAGATTAAATATACCTATATCTAACAGTTGAGGAAAAAAATTAAAAATTATATGTAATTTTTAATATAAGATTAAAATATAAAATATGTTATTACAAAAATTTACTCAGACGACTTATTTACATTTTTGTGTGTACATAGAGATAAATTATTCACGTGCCCGCTAATTGTTTTGTTGTCACTGCAATTATTAGCATAATGTTGTTATGAAGTGACTTAATTATTGTATATACTATATAGTTTACGTTTCTCTTTCACTTTTTATTTCCTTAGTAAATATAAAAAATGCGTTATAAAGTTCCAAAATTTATTGGCTTTGTTGTTTCTTGTTTTGAAATATACAAGTATATGGCCATGGTTTGTATGTTGTGAGCTTTATGTGTTGTGATTTTGAAATAACTTTCTAAGCTATATTTATTGAACCGAATTGTTTATTAAATTAATTCCCACTCGTACTATAACGTTCTAAAGAAGGTACATTATTATGGTTATTATGGTTTTTCAATTTATCTGTTTATTCAAAAATCATTATAGAAAATTAAATTATTTATTATATTTACAAAAAATATCACTTGCTGTAATGGTGAAGGAAAACATCGTGAGGAAATCTGAATTCCTGAGTATTCCCTTAAAGTTTTCAAAGGTGTGTGAAGTCTGCCAACCCCTCCTCATTCAGAGGAGGAGACCCGGCTCAGCAGTGGGCCATTAATGGATTGTGATCAGAGTGTTATGGAGAAACTTTCGGATATCCGAAATAAAAAAATATCCGTAATCGTATCCAAATCCGATATAGCAGTTTCGGATAATTTCGGATAGGAGTGGAGTCTAAATGATGGATGTTATGAAAAGTTTTTCCAAATTCGAGTTCGAGCCAGACAACAAATAGCGCTAGCCACGCGCCTCCCTCGCATTGTTTATTATTAATTGTTCATTACTAGTCAGTTATTGTGAGACTACGTTACAATTCACATTAAAAAACTTACTTGTTAGCACTTAGAGGAAAATGACTAATAATTTTTTTTTTACTACTAGTAATTTATACAAATTATTAATAATTGTTTATATTTTAGCAAATTGCATAGTCAAATGTAATATGGAATTTTTTTATCAAGTAAATAGACATTCCGCAAAATGTCACCAATGTGGTAAAAACTTTTCACGGAAATGAGTCTACACCTATTTGTATTTTACTTTCAAAATCTAATAACCATAACCGAAACTAACGGATAATCCGAAATATTTTCATATCCTTAACCGTATCCGAAACCGATAAAATATTATTCCTTTATCCAGATCCGAAATTTAATATCCATAACATCCCTGGTTGTGATGACTACCTTAAAATGCGAAAGAAACTTTTTTCCCCCCACTTGAAAACTTTGACAAAATTGTTAATAGCAACTTCAACAAAAAAATTCTTCACACTCAGTTGAGTGGTTTGGCTGTAACGTAGCTTGTATATCATATAAAATATGTGACGAAAATAATAACAATAACAGTAATAAATAACTCTACGATAATACATAATTGATAGTTCATAAGTTAGGAGTTTCAAATGATTATTTTGAGGCTTCTTAATACAATTATTCATAATATTCACTGTTTTATTTATCTTTAAACTAGTCCACCACAAGTGGGCGTGCTAGGTATTTTGTATTTTGGGAACACTGATTTGTGAAAATAAGCTTAGTAAGTCTTTTTTTGTCATCATATCCTCGAGGGGTATTATTCTTTGTTTTGCCTGCGGACGCATAAACAATCAGGCCTGTATTATAATTTTATATTTCAGAAGGACACCAGTGGATATATATGATACACATACTATCTATCCATTAGCTTCAACATCGATGTTTATAAACGATACATCGATGTCTTAAAACGTCGTTCATCATAATACTGTAAAAGGCGAAAGATTTATGCGTTTATCCCTAACCCTATGACTGTCATTATGTCAGAGACAGTGTCACTGTCAGAATCATTTGACGTTTTGTGTCTTGATGGGTCTATGAATCAAAAGCAAGTGTAAATCACGTTTCTTATATTATTTAAAATACATTCAACAAGTTAACATGTCCAATATCAGTGATAGTGTTGTAGAGAACATTGGGCGAGTATTGAACGATCCACAGAGACCCATGAAGGAGCGCTTCCGAGCTCTCTTTACTCTCCGAAACTTGGGAGGAGAAACTGCAATTAAATGCATTAGCACGTGCTTTATAGATGAATCAGTGCTGTTAAAACATGAACTAGCTTATTGCCTCGGCCAGATGCAGGATAAAAGGGCTTTACCTATTCTCAAAAGTGTCTTGGCAGACAAAAATCAAGATCCTATAGTTCGCCACGAAGCCGGTAAGTTCATGAGTTTGTTATCAATGAGTTAAATTCTCACGTACAAGATATGAATTGATAAGTAAAACTTAGAAATGTAACTGGAAGCGAGTATTGTAAAACACTATGTATTTTAATTAATTAGAGTTATCCTTCTACAAACACAACATTATGTAAAAATAAATGTAAGAATTAAGTGGGTTCTGCTTCTAATAAAGCTTATTCACTAGAATACTAAATAAATATGCTGTATTTTAAAAAGATATTGTATAAAATAGTAAAAATAGGAAAGTCTTAGTAAAGATTAGAAATTCTTATTTTGCGTTAATCAAAGCACTATAGTTTTTATAAGCTTTACCAATATTATAATTGAAATGTTTCTGATATAAATTTTGTAACAATTTACAGGAGAAGCACTCGGAGCTATTGGTGATCCAGATTTACAGGCATTATTGGAAAAATATCAGAATGACCCAGCAATAGAAGTAGCAGAAACTTGCCAAATAGCTTTACAGAGGTTAAAATGGATTAAAGACAGTTCTACAGCAGACTTATCACAAAGTAGATATTCATCTATAGACCCCGCTCCTCCTAGTATTGAAATGAATGTAGATAAACTAAAGGAAATAATGATGGATGAAAATAATACATTATTTGATAGATATAGAGCAATGTTCAGTTTACGCAACTTGGGTACAACTGAAAGTATTAATGCGTTGGGTGAAGGTATGTATAATAATTAAATTATTTTATTAAACTAATTTTGCCACTATTGCATAAAAATACTAATACAAAAATAAATACTGGAGGTAACATCCACATTCCACAATATACAGTTATCATGACGTCATTTATCTACTTTGAAAAAACTTATGTTTTGCTTATTTGTACTTAAAATTAGATTAAATCACTAGTTATATGTGTATGTAGTTTACTTTTCTATACCCTAAAACTTAGTAGTATTATACATATTTCAGGTTTCAAAGCAAGCAGTGCGTTATTCCGACATGAGGTTGCCTTCATCTTTGGTCAAATGCAAGATGAGCGAAGTGTGCCATTCCTCAAGAGAACTTTAGAGGATGCAGCAGAACATGAGATGGTGAGACACGAAGCTGCTGAGGCCCTCGGATCTATTGCCACTGATGAATGCACTGAAGTACTGAAAAGGTATATTGTTTCTATATTAGGTGTCCATGAATGGGGTAACAGTGTGTAGAGTAGTAACTTTTTTTTATAATTCAAAAGGAAAATCTCCAAATCTCTTAATTCATTAAGATCGTCTACTGATTGTTTATGATGAAAACTCAGATGTCAATATATCCACCCAAATTGCCATGACATTAAAGTCTATATGTATATAAAGAAAAATACAGATAAAAAGCTTATTTTTTTTTACTTAATGAATGGGTAGACAGGTTAGGATAAATGACTATTATTAACTCCCTCCTTTAGTCCTCTCACTAATATACAGTGGTTAAAATATCCAATTGCTAGTAATTTTTTTCTGAGTGTTCCTACAAATATACATATTAAAATTCTCCATAATTATCATAATTATCACAAACAATTAATGGCCCACTGCCGAGCCGGGTTTTCTCCTCAGAATGAGGAGGGTATTAGGCCATAGACTGCCACACTGTCCAGTGTAGAGTAACTGACTTTACATACCTTTGGGAACTTAAGGGAACTCTCAGAAGTGTAGGTTTCTTCATGATGCTTTCCTTCAAAGTTAAAGCAAGTGATATTTAATTTCTTAAGACACACATCTAGGAAAAGTCCGGATTGAAATTGCACCTCCTGGGTAAAAAACTAATGTCTTAACCACAGGGCTATCACTGTACTAATTAAATTAAAAATTTCATTTCTTACAGGTACCTAAATGACCCATGCCCAGTAGTTAGAGAAAGCTGTGAGGTTGCACTCGACATGTCCGAGTATGAAAACAGTCCAGAGTTCCAATATGCCAATACATTACTAACTGTACAGGGTTAAGAAACATTCTATAAAAATATTATTTGTAAATTTTACTATGATTTCAATGACAAAGGAAAATGTAAAGTTACTTATTCTACCTTATATTATTAGTTATTTATTCTACCTTTGATATGATTGAATCAACAGATGCAATTTAAATTGTATGTTTCCATTGAAAATTAATGCTACATCTATTCTAAATAAATAGTAGTCAAAGTCACTGGAAATTTCTGCGTTAAAACATTGTTATTCATCAGCTAAACCTCATCAGTATTTTGATATTTTCTATTGAAATAATACTGTCTTGTACTTAAAGAACAATATAATTATTTTGTACATCTTAACGTATGTTTAATTATCTGTATAAATAAATAAATAAATTCAGAGCTTTTTCTATGCAAATAATGTTTTATAGTATTTTTTTAAATAAATTATCTAACAGACAAATTATTTTTGTTTTATAAAATCCTTTTCAGTTCTAATACATTGGCCTCCTAAACTTCAAAATTATATGGTTAACCTATGGAAATATTATAAAAGATATTTAAAAAAAAAAGAAAGTAATGAGAGTATGCTATGACAGTATCTATCGGAACCATAAGTTAGGCTTGGTTTAGATCAATATAAGGTTAGCCTTGTGTTAGGTTAGTTTTATGTGAGTTTAACCTTAGAGTGTTGTATTTACTTAAATGAGCTCCTTAAGCCTACACCTTGGTCACAAAACCAAGGCACTGCTTGGGTATAAGAATAGTACGAGATGGTAATGTTTAGTTATATCCTGACCATATTGCATCTTAGCTTTCAGGATAGGCCAGCCATTATGCACTTACGATGCTTATTGAAAGATTATATATTTTTACTACTCATCCCTTCTACATTCTAGTAATTTCTCCGACATATAAAAAATAACGTACTGAAATGAATTAAATATAAAAACAATAGGTATTGAATTGTTATAAATGCCATGTTAGTATCAAAAGTTATTGACGTAATCCTGTTTCACATCTTATCGATATGATTTTTATTTCCTATATTTTATATGCTAACATTTTCATAATGCAATTCGTAGTATGGAAATGTTAAAACAATTTCGTAGCAAATATTATTAACAGAAATATAATATGTATATAATTAGCTACTAATATCGTGCAATGCATAGTATTTGGTTTACTTGTACTATTTACATTGCAATATTTGATTTCGCGGTGAGTTATAATTATTATCATTAATAATTGTTATGTTTAGATATTTCTCTATTTTGTATTAACTTAGACAATTTACTGGAAGTGGGTTAGTAAATATTTTTGTATCCTTAAGTTCTCTTGAACGAAGAACATAATTCAATTGCGATAAAAGTTATTCATATGTTTTATTTAAAGTCTATAGGATGATAAATAAATACAATTATTTTGTTAAGAATTCTTTATTGAATATAGGCGTCAGTAATTGACGCAACCAATTTTATATTTACATTGTTAGAGATTATCATGATGATACCTACACCTACACTTTGATATGGCAACGAAAAAGTAAGGTAATTGCCTCACTTTCAATCAGCGATAGAAATATTGTGGATTAATGTGTTTCCGTGTTTAAAAAACATAGTATTATTGTAAAGGAAAAAAAAATAGTATGAGATTTGTTATTAATTTCGTCCGTAAGACAATTAAAATCTTATAGAATGTTATATATATGAAAGCCTTGTATAGTAATATAATGTATGGAAATTCTTGTCTTCATCTCTTACAGTCATCCACTATTCTAGAAGCTGAACAGTCGTCGTTCCTCGGCTTTACTCAAGAAGTCTCAATCTCTAGCAGTACGCTGGAATTGATTGAGCAGCTGGAGATACAAGTGTACATGCTACCTCCAGGAGATCGTCGAGTCAGGAGATATTTTGATACTTATGACACTCCTTTTGTTGGACATGGTAGGAGAAGAAATTATGATTCAGAATATTACTAAAATTAAAGCTTATCATACTTTAGTGAATAAATGATTTTTTAATATAATTGCGTATTTTTTAACTTAAGTAATCAGAAGTATTGACCAGTCTATACTTATCGTATTTTTGGGTGTTGACTAAATAATAATAAATCATTTGTCTGCCAGTCTGTATCTTAAAAAAATATATACAGTTAAAATTAAAAATTATTTCAGATTTGTATAAATTTATTGAGTGATCTTTTACAGCAATATAGCTTTAAATTTTTTTGGAGTTTTTGTTAGTTCTCATCCCTAAAAAAAAATGTTATTCTTACAATTTTTGCGTTTACTATTGTATCATATCTATACTAGCTACGCCCTGCGGTTTCACCTATTGTATTTTGGCTAATTTACACTATATCATTATAAATTATAGCCTATGTGTTATTCTGATGTGTAAGCTATATTATTGTAAAGTTTCATCAAAATTCATTCAGTAGTTTTTGCGTGAAAGAGTAACAAACATACATTCGCAAATTCATACAAACTTTTGCATTAATAGAGGTAAAAAGTTCTGCTATTTTGTAAATTTTAAAATGTGTTTTTACTTCCATTACACATTGAATTACCACATAAAGACAAACAGATCTGTAATTTAAAAAAAAGTAGCAAATACACACACACACACACTAACAACTTTGAAACCTAAGAAATAATTTAGAGTAATAAAAATGCTTCAACTTTTCGTAGCACTCAGTTATTAAATTGAAACACGTCGAGCTTAAGATTTAATAAGGTTTATACGTGAGACGTAATGATATTATACGTCTATCTCTTAATTAACGCTGCGTTCATTTTGAATATTTATGAACAATTTTAATTAAGTCATTAGCAACAATAACATACTTGAATCATATTAAAAGGCTGTAGCGTGATTGAATACAAATTAAACGTTGTTATATTGAGGCAATAAGCCCGTAAATCCTCTTCAAATTGGCACGAGACAAACGGTAAACAAAGAAAATAACAATTCTATACTTAAACGTAATTTAAAATTTATTTGGGTCAACAAAAAATTTATTTGGGTTTAACAATTTATTTTTTCTGCTCATTTTACCTTTGAATAAACAGACTTGTTTGATCTAGGTAGGATATAGGGGCGTCTCTGGCCCATGCAGCGCCCGTGTGCAATCATCATCTTAGCGCCTTTGTTACTAAAAAGACTTTTTTGGTCTTAATCACCATTTTTTCCCCTTAGAAAGCGCAAATATTTACATAAGAATCGCCATCGCTATATTGCCGGCGTCTCTAAGACAGCGGCATATAGGTAAAACCGCCCCTGGAAGGATCTACGGGGTATTTAATTTACAGCTTAGGTCTCTAATTGAAGACCAAATCCTAATACCAAGGTAAACATGCTAAGAATGTGGGAGCTATACTGCGCAGTATCACTCAAACGACAATATCGACATGTAATCTAGACGGTAGCCAGGGCCTAGGGCTTGAGACCTAGTAGCAAGTTTAAAGACGTCTTTTATAACCGTTAACTCACACTTTCAGCGCTCGACCTCGCTACCAAATATTAAAATAATACAGTACATTACTCACGTGCTCCTCGATAATCGGAGTCACCAAACAGTACTACACTATGACACTAACTTCTATGCGCGTAAACACCAGAGAGACTTTGACTTGACTTGGACTACTTTATAAACAGTATTGCTAACAAACATAATTCTCATTACATTCAATTAAAAACAAGGCACGATAACATTTTATTATTAGTTTTGATCTTAGTAAGATTGAACAAACTCATCTCGCGTTCCATAGTTGTATTTTATCACATTTTTAAAAGCATAAAATATATGAGAAAATGAGTGTAAGATGCCGTTGATAGCTCATTGAAGTTGCAAATAATACGAGCTGTTATCTCTAAGCAGCCGCGTCCCACTCCGAACATATTCGCATCCTTCGCCTTCACCGCTTCGATGCAATCCAACGATTTAAAAAGAAACATAGGTGTGACGAACTGTTTGTTACGCACCGATATTAATTAAATATTGTAGTAGATATTTTAATCTACATTTACACTATTATATTATACACTAGAGAACCTATTTTGAAAATTCATTCACTGAGAGAAGTCTTCCTCTTTTATACTTTCACTCTCTGTCATCCTCTCTCTTTTTTCTCTCTTTTATTTTCTTCTCTCACCTTTCTTAATATCTTTTTCATTTTTATCATTGCTCTGTCCTTCTCTCTCTTTTATTATCATCAATTTTCTCTTATTTTTCTATAATTTCTCTTTTTAGCTACAGTATTACAGAGTGACAATTTAAGAACAGCAGTTATAATATTACTTCAAATACCCGAATCGAAGTGAGGGCAGGCCGCTCGTAATTAATATTTTTATCCGATTTTTTCTTATAAAGATATTAATAACAGTATATGATTGTGTCCTATTAAGTTTGTTATTGAATCGAATCAGGCGTTACTTTGCGGAAATTCATGATTAAAAAGGAATCAAAAAGGTTACCTTGCAATAATTCCCGCAATTCTGAACACTGTGAACAACAGCACACCGTCCACAGAAAAGTAAGACGTGCGAACCCAAACAGGACATACCACGTACATACACGAGTAGATCGCTCGACAATCAACGTACGTTTCGATCCGAACTGAAGCATCTTCAGGAGTAGTTGACTCTACAAGCGTGACTTTGAATGTGCTGTACGAGTGGGCTTTTTAATTATGTTTGTTTATAATGAGTACCTTTAAAAATTACTAAGCTTATTCAGATAACTATTTCTTCGATAGAAAGGTACATCCTTCCCGAAAGATATAGGTTGTTCTTGGTTAATTTACTTTAAGTCTATCTTAACTAAATACATTTCGATTTAGTCAGTAATTAACTTGATATAAGTATAATTTTCTACATAAAATATTAACCAGTGTTTCAAACAACACCGTTTTATCGTGGTGTGCCCGTCTGTTTTCATAGCCCCTGTGTTTTCCAATGCACGTCTGTTATTCCAAGCCGTTGCACAGTAGCGAGCACATGCAATATATTATTACAGACACATGCTACATGTAATATGTACATGATGGACTGTATAACATTCATTTTATTAATATAGATTACCTACCGTCCCTTCGCTGAGGAACTACGTATTATATTGCTACCACTAATAATAAATAAAACTGAAAAAAAACACATCCTTTTTTTTCTAATATTTAAAGTTTAAACTACTTTTAACCTGAGTCAAAAATATTATCATTCATATGATGTTCTCAAAAGTACTTTTTATACAAATTTATTACGTAAGACGATTAAGGAAGGGATGGAGTATCGATAGTTCTTACATAAGATAGTAAAATTTACTACCAATAAATAAAAATTAATTATAAATAAACTTTTCTAAAATTGTTACTTTAAAAAATAAACATTAAAACAAACCAAACCTTCATTTTTCCTTTAGATTCTTCCGTAATAAATATTAAACAGGGGGAAAGAGATCGGCCTATTCTTATTTTTTCTTATAATAGGGGGGAAGAGGGTCAAAAACTAGCGAAAATAGTCTTACGTAATAAATGAATGGTGCTTTTTCGCTGATTTTGATAGTTAAATGTAGTTTTTTTTCTGTTCAAAACCTTTGAATTTGTTTTTTACCCGACTGCGGCGAAGCCAAAAGGAAGAGTTATGATTTTAGCAGTCTATGTATGTATGTATAACCTTTTTTTTTTTTTTTTTTTTTTTTTTTTTTTTTTTTTTTTTTTTTTTTTTTTAACGCTGGAAATGCCGCCTTATGCATACCCCCCGCTGGCGAGCGGGAGGTTATGTGGGGCTCTCCTTGGTGCCGCCCGCCATTGGGCTAGCAGCGTTCAAGGCATACCCACTAAAACCAGCGATACCCTCCTCCGCCTAATTGAGACGCCACGGGAACGCTTTCGCAAACAACCATGACGCCTCGGCGGTCGGCCCGATCTACGCGGGCCGGCACTCTCAGAGGGGCTCCCAGGGTACTAGGAGTGGCTCCCCTTCGCCTAGCGACTCCGACTACGACGGAGCGGCCGCTTTCTTTCCTTGGCGGGGGGGCTTGCAATTCTTGCCCCCCCCTTCTATGGCCCGACGGCTTCCCTGCGTCCGCGCAGATTGCGCAGCGCATTGTGGCTGTGCAGAGAGCCGCCTTGTGCCCCTCTTGGCCGCACCGGTAGCAGAGATCTGCTCGGTTTTTCGGCGAAGGCTCTGCCCTTTAATGGCTTTGGTATGACCTAGGCCCATGCACTTATAGCAGCGCATGGGTAGGTCATCCAGTATTTGGACCCTGGCGGAGCTCCAGCCTACCAGGATCCTCCCCGCCTTGGACAGCACCTTAGCTGTGTCCACGGGGCAAGAGATGCGCACCCCCTTCATCCCTGCGCGGCCGGTCCACATCTCGCCTACGCGCACCGCCTCTGCCGCACAACCGCTCGCTCGCACGACCGCGGCAACCATCTTCTCTTTGGTGGCCGAGTCGTCGAGCCCATCCACCCGGAGGTTCACGACCTTTGTTGGTCGTGTCACCTGCACCACACCGTCCAGGACCGTGCGCAGTCTCTCCGCCAGGGTCTCCGCCTGCTCGGGCGTCTGCCCCTTTGGCAGCTCTAGCACCCGAGCCCCGGTCTTAGCCTGGCGGATCCTCATACCGGGACCTATGCCCAGCTCCGCAAGGTCGATACTCATCGCGGCCCTTTCCAATATATGGGCATAGGTGACTCCCTTGTTCGCCGCCTCGGGATGCAGCGTCAAGACGACGGCTGACGTACGAGGAGCCACGAGCCTCTTCTTTGCCGGTTTGGCAGGACCTTTTTTCGGTTTCGGCGCCTCAGCCGGAACCACCTTCTGGGATGGAGGGTTTTTTGCCCTCCTGCGACCACGCCGTGCGACCGTCGCCCAGCTATCGCCTTCATGCTCAGCTGAAGGCACACTCGCCGGCACAGCCTGTGCCGGTTCCACCGTAGTCGGCGGAGCCTCCAGTGCAGTGACCGCCGCTTGCTGGGGGCTCTTCTTTTTCCCCCTCTTTTGAAGAGGGGCTGCTGGGGCATGGTCGGGCTGGGATGCTACGTATGTGGGCGCAGCTGACGGAGCCAGCACCGCCTGCCTCCTTCTACCAACCGCGAGTGGCGGTTGTATGTTCGGCGTCATAAGCAGCCGCTCCTCGATCCTGGACAGGCGAGTTTCCAGCATCGAGGCGATCGCTGCTTTCAGCTCCTCTGCCGCGTTTGCCACCATGCCGGGCGACGAGGGTGCGGCTTGTTTAGGGGAACTCTTAGCCTCAAGATCCCTCCTGTACGCCAGGGACTCGGCCTTCGCGTTCTCGAGCTCCCTGCGTAGGCGAGCGTTGTCGACCCGAAGTCGACGAACCTCTTCCGCCTCGGTTCTGTCCGCCAGCGCATCCACGATCTCCCTCAAATTGCTGGCGGACTCCTTCAGGATCTTTACATAGGTCCCCTTGAGGTTCCCGGACTTTTTAGCAAGCTCGATAATCTTGGATGCGCTCCGTCCGGCATCCGCTCGCAGCTCGTCCGCGTTCCTCAATGTTGGATCTCTCCTGTCCACTTCTGACAAAACATCCGAATCGCTAGGGCCCTTTACCCCTGCTGGATGTGGCCTGCGGAAAGGCCTAGCCCGAAGCGTGCGCTCAAAGGCTTCCTCTACTGAGTCGCGCTTTGAGTCTGCCTTGTCATCAGTTTCGGTGTCCGTGTCCGAGGGTACAAGAGGCACCTGGGGACGGCGCCGTCTTGTCCCTATTCTGACGCCCTGTGCACCAGACTTATTCGGATTGGCACCCGCAGTTTTTGCGGGGTCAACTGCTGCAGCCAATGCTGCTTCGTTCTTCGTACCCGACATAGGTAAACTATGTGATCCGCCTTTAAAATACCTCGTGTGCCCCGCTCTACCTACAACCCAAAGGGGAGGGAGCTGGGGAAGAATGACCTTTGCGTAATCGCACACACTGAGGATACCGCACTAGCACACTTCAGCCACCCGCCTGCCACTCCGTTACGGTGGTCAGGACGGGGCCCAGGGGAAACGACGAGGACGTATGTGCTTCTGAACCCCCATGTATGTATAACCTAACCTAACCTAACCTAAACTACTGAACCAATTTTCATGAGTGAGGTGTCAATAGATTCGTAATAATGGCGCGGGTGACATAGGCTACAAAAATTTTATGATTTTTTTATGACGGAATTTAAACCACAGATTCTAACCTCGAAAAAAATTATACAGTGGGTGCGACCACGGTTCTACCTTGACCATTTTTATACCGATGCATTTCTTGGTTTCTATCTAAATTATTTTCCTGTTTCGTCCTTTTTAGACCACTTTTTCACGTAGTCGGGTTATAGTTTTTTAAACTTAATTTTTTAAACACATTTTAATGCTTTTTCAAATTAGTGATATTCATATCAAGCATAAAAGGAAGGCTCACTTTAAACGATTTTCTATATAAAATGTGAGAACCGCAGGATGCAAGCTTTTACTTCTGATATCTATCTTTTTTTAAGTTTTTATGTACAGAAAAATACTTAAGAACATATTTTTATTTCAAACTTGAAATTGATAAAATAAAATTAAACCTTATCGAGTTTAAAGGTAAAGTGGGTCGTGAGTGATAACTAAATTCAACTATTTAGAAATTTATTGGAGTTGAAGAAACCAACCGAGTAACTTAATTATATTAACTAAATTCGAGTGAATTCTCTCTTACATGTTCTATCAAGGATAATTTGTTCTAGCTAGTGAAATGTTATAATAATGAAGGGTAATTGATAACTTTATAAAATTACTAGCTAACCCGTCCTCGCTTCGCTGAAGCGTCGATAAATCGGTGCCACCTTTCTCGAGTTTCAGCGTGACTAACAAACGTCAATACTTTTATGAATACTAAATTTGCACCTTTTTCCCCCTTAGGGATTGAATTTACAAAAAGAGATATCGACAATAATCATTATTAGATACTTATAACCCAAATACAACATTTTATTGAAATAACTCAAAATCAGAGAACTTTCTTACTCACTTTTACCTTAAACTCTTTTTAGGGATGATTTTCGAAAAAATATTTTACACGTGTTTCACAATGAAGAACCTTCATAAAAATTCGAATAACTTCAAAAACGGCAAAGGGAGTGAATTTTCTAACATCCCTTCTTCTCCCTACGTTATAAAAGAAACCACTGTTCAAAATTTCAAGTTTCTTACCCTTATAGTTTAGGCCCTGCGTTGATATGTCAGTAAGTCAGTCAGCTTCTCTAGATATATCATAGACATAGGCCTCCCCCAGAGATTTCCAGTACGACCGATCACCTGCGACCTGCATCCTGCCAATCTGACCAGGTCGTCTGTCCATCTTGTTTGCTTGTTGCCATCCAACGCCTCGGCGTCCAGTCCGTGGTCGCCATTCGAGAACCTTTCTGCCCCAACGGCCATCGGTTCTACGGGCTATGTGCCTAGCCCACTGCCACTTCAACTTACTAATCTGCTGGGCTATGTCAGTGACTCTGGTTATTATATATATATCCTATCTGATTATATATATACATAATCAGAAGAATTACTCTCTTATTTGTAAGTATAAAATCTACAAAACAATATAACTATAGAAAATATTTGTAAAAACCACAAATGACATGGATCTAAAAAGTGCTGGTTACTGAACAAGTCATAGTCCATTTTCTTTAATTACATGTTTATATTATTCATCTAGCGCCATCTATGAATAAGTTTTGCAACTTAACATCGATCCTTACAGAACATGAAGCGCATAAGAGAAACAAATTAGGAAAGGATGTGACGTATTAATTTATTAATTATTTGTAATCTGTTTCTTCTTTAGTGGTTAGTCTATGACCTATATGAATTTCTTAAATATTTGTTGTTAATTGCAAAATCTAAAACGGCGTAGAGTCTCATGTTTCTTCATGTTTTTATAATAAAGAGTTAATAACTATATTATTCGTATAGGTATTCTTTCTCTAAAACAAATCGCTAAGTATATATTATGACGTAGATCGTCGACATCGTTGTTGATCGGGGATCATCTAATATTAGGATACTCGCCTTTTACGAGTTTCGTCGTTCCTATGGGATAGATAACTTCACTATTCCAGAAGCGAAACGAGAATGGGTCCCTTTCATTGTCATATCTAAACGGTTTTTTAGGTTATAATTTAATTCAGTACAGTCGTAACTCTTGTTTATAAATCATTACGTCTATAGTATTCCTAATGTCTTTCCTTTCTAATTTACTTGCTTTAATTTAGTTGAAATGTCGGAAAATCTCGGCATTATTTGAAATAGAATAGGTTTAATCAAAACACAAATTGAACCTTAATTCGCGACCCCGATTTAAGGTGCCGGGATCTCAATTTTATAGCGGATTTTCCAATAGAGTGTTTTCTCGAAGTTTCCTTGTAATACTCGTAACATCTTCTATTTATATAGAGCGGGAACACCAGTATGATTCAATAAAACGGACTAACTTTAAAGTATCGTGTAGGAGTGCACACGTAGCGAACGGATGTTACACCGTTTTATTTTATTTATTTATTCCTCAAGACTCTTAGTACCTACACTGTCTATTATAACTTAAAGCTGTATTTTTGTTAATAAAAGGGGAGCCCAAGAAGGATATTTTGGGTTTTCTCGAGCACGTCTGACTAAGGTAAGGTGGGTTAAGAGTAATAGAAAACGTATATTTTAAAAATCTGACGATTTGGATGTGATGGACGATCTCGCACCATTACCACACTGCTTTCCGACGTCATGACGTCATCATTGATAGTCACAAAACAACACATTCATATAATTTTATGTATGAAAATCTGACGGAAAAACGCTTACATTTTTTTCTACCCCTTTAGATGTTGACCACTCAAGTCGGTAGATGAACATACCATAATATTAGTGACAAGTCGGACCATATTATTTTACTCAATTTTTGAAAAGCTATAGATGTTTTTCGGTACATTAAAATGAGAAACCATAAATAACCTTTTATTCTTACTTTCATCTAATCTACAAAATGTTATATGTCCCTAAGACGCTCGAGTAAATCCCCATTTAGCGTCACGACCTACCTATCTTCTAAAGAAAAAATCTATTCTCCTGAGAAATTTACTAGAAATGAAAAAAGAGTGGGTGATGGTTTTAATTAACTAAGGAAGGTTTTATAAAATACTTGTGATAACTAAGCACTGCACAAACAAAAATTATTTTTGCATTCTTTGTGACGTAGGAGTGTTCTAATGGATATAAAAAAAAAACAACAACCCTAGTCAACAAAATATATATATATGTCGGAGCATAGTAAAATATTATCGATTAATCGAATCGTTATCGTTGTCTATGACACTTCCGTTGTTTTGACAGTATCTACCCTCGACCCTTTATATGCGATCGACAGTCTAACTGAAGTCTTAGTCGTGCGCGGTCTCTCAAGAAGTGAACATCTAAGTAGTGCTAGTGATAGTGATAGTGTCAAGTGCAGTGTAGTGTGGAAGTGCTGTCCAACTAAGGTCACGTAAGTCCTTACAATGTAATTGCCACATGGTTAAGTAAACACAATGTTAGGTTGGGTTAGCCTTAGGTTGGATTCGGTTTATGTGCGTTTAACCTTGGGTTTAAATAGAGAGCCTGGCAGTGGAGGCGAGTGTTGTAATTACTTAAAGGAGCTCCTTAAGCCTACACCTTGGTCACAAGTCCAAGGCACTGCTTAGGTTTCTCTCGTAATTGTTAGAGATCATATTTGATCATTTATCGGTTCAGTAGAAGTATCTGCGTTGCGTTTACCCAATATTCCACTCAATACCATCACCCCCTTTTAGTGTTCCCCAATATTCCCCATCTTCCTCCTTTCATCTCCTTTTCACATTGTTTTAAAATCCCCGACATCAGAAGTGGGATCACAAGCCCAAAAGTTCACGTTAACGGTTATTTGCGTATAATCCTGACAGTTAAATTAGTTTCAATGCGAGTAAAATTAGTTTTCGAAAAAGTTAAAAGTGGGTAGTTTAAAAAAATAATTCAGAAATAGTTGAAATCAGAAATAGTTGCGAAGGTAGTTTAAAATCTTAAAATCGTGATTATTATTTGAAGTAGGTACGCCTTTGCTTTACATGAGGCTCATCAGCCGTTTCGGTAGTAAATTATGGTGTTGACAGTTTTTATGCATTGTTTGGAAATTACTGATCATATTAACGTTTTATTGGTGCGACAGAGAGCTTTTACGCTTTGTCGGAAAGATGTACTGGAAGCGTTGTCGCTTTGTTGTTATTGAGCCGTTGTAAGGTGGCTTTGTAGGCCCCGACGGTTGGGGCTGAAAGCTGTTACGCTTTGCTACGAATTTGAGATGTTTTCTGTAAAGAGTGTTGAGAGCTCTTTGTTTCTTTGTGTGTTAATGATTGAAATTCTTATGTCTAGTGGAAAATAGTGCTGAAAGCTGTCACACTTTAACGAAGTTATTGGTCTATGAAACTAGTGTTACGTGTTACGTATTTTGAAACTGTGTAAAGGCAACGCGAGAGCGCGTTGATTATCAGAATGGCCGTGTCGGAGCATAGTAAAATATTATCGATTAATCGAATCGTTATCGTTGTCTATGGCGTTGGAGTGGGGTAGTAGTCACTTCCGTTGTTTTGACAGTATCTACCCTCGACCCTTTATATGCGATCGACAGTCTAACTGAAGTCTTAGTCGTGCGCGGTCTCTCAAGAAGTGAACATCTAAGTAGTGCTAGTGATAGTGATAGTGTCAAGTGCAGTGTAGTGTGGAAGTGCTGTCCAACTAAGGTCACGTAAGTCCTTACAATGTAATTGCCACATGGTTAAGTAAACACAATGTTAGGTTGGGTTAGCCTTAGGTTGGATTCGGTTTATGTGCGTTTAACCTTGGGTTTAAATAGAGAGCCTGGCAGTGGAGGCGAGTGTTGTAATTACTTAAAGGAGCTCCTTAAGCCTACACCTTGGTCACAAGTCCAAGGCACTGCTTAGGTTTCTCTCGTAATTGTTAGAGATCATATTTGATCATTTATCGGTTCAGTAGAAGTATCTGCGTTGCGTTTACCCAATATTCCACTCAATACCATCACCCCCTTTTAGTGTTCCCCAATATTCCCCATCTTCCTCCTTCCATCTCCTTTCACATCGTTTTAAAATCCCCGACATATATATATTAAAAATAAATAAAAAAATTTACGTGGGCCGTGGGTATAAAGCCATCTGCCTTACTTTTATACCGTACTCTCCTGGCGTGTCCGGCGTAGTAAATATCTGGCCGATGGTGGTGGATGTCCGCCGAGGAGAGGAGTTCTGGCCGTAAATAATACGATGGCCAGCAAAAAACTGTTTTGCAATTAAACTTGCAGCTTGCAACAACTCGGTACCCAACCACTAGCTTCTTATAGGCTTGGATCCTGGTCCGAGGTGCCTGGTACCAACAGAGTTCCAGATTGCCTAAACCGGGAACGATAAACACTTTTAAAACTAATTCGTTTTAAAATATTTAATAATATTATTTTTTTTTTAAAAAAAGAAGTAAAACGAACGATAAATATATATATGAATATATAGAAAACGAGCAAGAGTGTCATGGACCTTAGCTAATGCGCCTCGGTACGTGACTCAGGAACCAGACCACCGCTCAGTCGCAGAGCGCCTACGCAGCGCGTGTCCCCCGCACCTCGTCTCACCTCCTTCATGGCTTACGCAATAACTACTAATTATTACGTTTATATATAAATATTTTTTATAAGTATACACATATTTTTATAATTAAAAATTAAAAATTTAATTCTAGTGTAACGAATTGCAACGTTACATCTTGTCTTCTAACAAAAGATGTATTAGTCACTTAGCTAAGCGGAGGTAGATTGTTATTACGAAAATAAAAGAAACTAATCGGGATATGGTTTTGCACTTTTAATTTTGTCTTATTTATTTAAGTAAGAATGAAAACTTTATTTGAGGCAAACCATTGCTACATGTATGCTTTTATGTAGTAAATAATTTATATGTCGGAAGCGTAAGTTAGGCTTGGTTTAGATTAGTGTTAGGTTAATCTTGTGTTAGGCTAACCTTAAGCTTAAACAGAGAACCTAGACAGTGAAGGCTAGTGTTTCAATTGAATGAAAGGATCCTTTAAACCTACAAGCTCAGTCACAAGTCTAAGGCACTACTTGGGTACCTGTCAGAATAGTGCGAGATCGTAATGCTTAGGTATCTCCTGACCGTATTGCGCCTGCTGATTTCATGATAGACCATACATTTAGAAATAATTTATTTGTTAGTAGGTTTAATAGTAACAAATAATTAAATTATAGTGTCGAGCTTTACACAACATATAAGAAGTATCGTTAGCAAAAATATCTTTGAAATACATTTCGGTGTAAGAGAATAAGTACTTTGAAAAAATACAATAACCGAAGATACCAATTGGCACGTAATGTAAAATGCAACACCAATCTTGAATCTGTTTGGAAGAGGAAAAACAATTTTTAGAAATGTCTCTAAAAGTGAAATAGCGGAGCATTTTAGTGATATCGAATATTGAGCTATGCTTTCACAAAATTTTATTTTTTATTTGTTAAGTTGTGTAGAGTTGCTGACTACCAATTAGTAAACCGGCCACGGTTATTTAATTCTGTTTATTAATCTATGAAAAGAAAATTGTATTTAATGCCCAATTAATGAATCTATTTCTATAAAAATATTTATCTATTTTTAAAACGCTATGTTAGTATGTATGTAACGGAATCTTTGAATATGATTTTGACCCCCTTCAAAACGTCGGATTATCTCGAAATTTGACATACTTATTAAGGATCGATGACAATTCAATATTTTAAACATTTTGATCCGTTATCCTTACTAGGATCAGGATTAGCGATTTTTTGTTTTCCTGAGACCCGGAGTGTCTGCATCAAGACACTTTATATTTATGTTTTATAATTTTTCTATCTTATACGTACATCATCTCCATTAGAATATAGTCTAAAGAAGTTTTCACCCGCGTTTTATAGTAAAATTTATCGAAATTTTCAGTAAAATTGTTAAATTTTAACAAAATTGGGTATAAAATCAAGTTTTTAGTAGACAATAGTAATATTAGTTTATCCGATTTCGCTCATTTATGTATCGTTGAACAGCGTTTTTATCACCTATTCAACCACGCTTTTTTATAATAAAATCATTTTTTCTTACACTATTTTTAATTCAAATTTTTTAAAATTTATTTTCTATTTTTTAGTTGGATTTTTTATTAAAGCGTATTTTTTTAGTTTTTTTAAACTGTAATTTTTTTTAGCTTAAAATACTTATATTTTCTGGATAAAAATGCTACTACGAGTATTACCAATTGTCAGTAATTAATATAATTTTCCAAATAAATAAATTTTCTCAAACCCTACTACAGCTAAATGTGAAAAACAAATTGGTCTATTTCCAGAAATATATAAGCATGAATTTTGAGGCAAATTTTATTTTTAAAGTAAAACATAAAAATTGTGAACCTTCTTGCAGTTTATTACTTTTGTAAGAAACATTTTTCCAATGATCAATATTTATTACATTGATACATACAAGATTGGTTTTAAAAAAATTTTTTTTATAGACTATAACGTTATATTTTCGTCTGGTCTGTGTTTTTGTTTATTTAAGTATTTTTCAGACTATTTGTGCTTAAGTTAAAAAACTATTTATAATATGTTATATAGAATCAAAACTGAGTTACTTTAAGTGCATACTTCAGAATTAATACGTTTCGTAGGATGGGATAACTAAATCGTTTACACTGGTGACAATCCAGGCCGTTAACAGTGGTGTTAGTTGAGACGACACGAGTTAAGGGCTATTTAATTACGACTGAAGCGCAAATTTATTAAGGCCCTTCTTATGACCATACAGGGCTTCTAAGTGTTATTACGTTGTTCTACAAGATTACTCTGACGTTTCATTAAAGCTATTGTCGTCTTGGTCTAAGATCCAGCATTTACATACACGAAGGCTACATTTATCTACCAATAATACTAACAGGCCGCCCCGGCTTCGCACGGGTAGGGGATATTATGCTTACACGTATCGCATCATACATTGTTTTGTATCTCAAAAAGGGATTAGACAGGTTTTTGGTGACAGCTCCCAAGCGGCTGGACTTTTCAACATATTGTCTTATTCTAACCTACTTAGATGAAACCTTATCAAATGATACACCTAAAACTTACTCAGGAATCACTCTGTCTATTGCCGCAAATCGCATGAAAAACCATTCAGTAGTTTTTAGTAAGAATGATATGTATCTATGTGATAAAACTGTGGACACGATATAAACGTAAAAAATACACACGATAATTTAGATAGTGATACTTAAAAGGAGTTATCTATATTATAATAATACTAATATATAAAATTCTCGTGTCACAATGTTAGTTACCATACTCCTCCGAAACGGCTCGACCGATTTTTATGAACTTTTTTGTGCATATCGGGTAAGTCTGGTAACAGGTCAACATCTATTTTTTTACGCCTAAGTGATATGGTTGGCTCAAACTAATTTTTTTAAATTTTATATGGCAAAACAACGTTTGTCGGGTCAGCTAGTACTAATATATAAAGCTGATGAGTTTGTTTGTTTGAACGCGCTAATCTCAGGAACTACTGCTCCGATTTGAAAAATTCTTTCAGTGTTAGATAGCACAATTATCGCGAAAGGCTATGGGCTATATATAATCATGCTACGACCCATAGGAGCGCAGCTACACGTGGATTACGCCAGCTAGTATTATATACGCAGACTAATAGTATGACGGCATGTTGACTAGATTATTACTCTCGGGGTTATACTTTGGATACAGAACTTTAGAGTTACGGCCAGAATACTCGCGATGTAATAACAATGATTTTTATCATGACGGCATATTTATTTTACTATCCCCCTACTTCTCCGATTGATGTTTATCAGTTGCCCAACATTCTAGAAAGTAAAGATGCAACTTAATACAAATCAATGCTACCAACGTCATAAATAATAGGATGCTACTTAAATTAGTTTTGTCAACATCATAATTAACAATAGTTAAAACGGCTTAAAAAATTGTTTACCAAATAGGCATTGTTTTAATCTGGCTCCAAAATGTTGCTTAAAGTTATTAATAAGTTAATTAAGTAAAACTTTACCGTCTGGTCATTTCATTTTAAAATATTCATGCCTGAATCATGACTGGTAAACTTTTTTCAGTTTCTTTAAAGTTAAAAAAGATTTCTATTTGCCAAAAGTAATAAATAAATAAATTATTATTTTGTGTTGGATCTTAAACCATGATTTTGTCATTTACAACATGACATCGTTTTCTCTATTAACCTTTATGTGATCTTAAAATAAATAGGATTTCTTAGGAAAACCAGTCTAAACTCTAAAGCGACTAAGAAAATGCTATTCGTTGTTAAATACGTCACTCAAAATTTACTAATTTTTATCTTAAAGTATTAGTATTCAGAATATATAAATATCTTTTTCTTTAGGTTTTTTTTTATAAATCTGAAATAAATAAGAGTGCATAAAATATAGAATAATATTACTCTAATTTTCAAATTATTTTATATATTACGATTTTAAATTATATAAGAATTTAGAGCATTTTGTAAAATTAAAAAAAATATTTTTCTTATAATTGCTTGCATGCCGTATTTTGTAATGAATTGTTCAACATACATTAAGATTAGGTTTAGATTTAGTCTATGTAATAATGTTGGCAACAAATGACACTCTGAAGTCTATTTAAACCTTACTTAAACCATTTGGCTTAATTACCGTGGCTCGTAACTTTATACGGTTAAAGCCTAGAGGCATAAAGGTAACGTAATATTGTGTTAAAATTCAATTATATAGTGTCACGGCAGTTTGGCGACGCTTACGCTGCCCGCCTTGCCCTGTTGGGGCCTAATAGACCATATATTAGTTTTAAATCTTTATAAAGTTTATATAGAACGACTAGATTTATTTGCATTACCATACTAGATACCCTAGGTGGTTTATATCAGCTCTCTAGGGTTGAAGACAAGGTTTGAGAAGGGGTCTACAATCTAGATTTATGTTAGTGCTTAATCCAGTCAGGATATAATTTCAGAGTCCTATTTCCATGATTTTATTATACAGAAGTCTGCAGATTCTTTTTTTTATTATTTGGTATTTGATATTGTGTCTTGTGGTTTATTAATTTGAATTAAACTTCCATATAAACTACAATTTAATATTGTTGTAATCTAATACGTTTATACAAACTACAATATTTTCACTATACCAAATTTAAATGAAACGGTAATTATTTTTAATGTTTAATTTAAATTTGCTTACATTGTGAGTGAGAGAGATGTATTAATTGTTTTGTATGAGAGAGTGAGTGAGAGCACATGATTGTGGATCAGTGTAGGCGTTCGAATTTCTTATATTGTATAGCATGATTTGTAAAATATAATCCTTTACTTATAACTATATATTAATTGTGTTATTCTAAATCTAAGTAAGCAGTAAGTTGTATAAAAGATTTCATGTAAAAATTATAAATATACAGTTCAATATATAAACAGATTAAGTAAATATATGAGAGTATAAACCGAAAATTTTAGAAATATGTGTGTACAACGATAATTAAGTTACTATTGATTTTCAGGGGTCTAGCCTCAAGGGGCTAACATTCAATTATGCTCAGCATAATTACTTGGTTGACGTAATTTTATAAATTCCAACTTAATTAAAAATATTTTTTGTTCTCCGATACATTTCATACATGGAGTAATACGAGGAGTAAAATTTTAAAAAATTATGAAAGTCAATAGCGGACAAGTTGATATGTATAAATGAAAGATGGAGAAAGTAAAAATTATGGTTTTGTTTGTTTTTTTGTTGGTATGAGTTTTGTTTTGGCAGGATAATTCGAAGGATTCCTAATGATGAGCGAATTTATTCGAATTCCGACAGTTTGACTATATTTTTTTCTGTGGGGTTAAGAGGGGCAGTTGCGTCTACCTGCTCCTCTTTGGCAACGCCCTTGCTTGAAATAGCTTTCTTTATTATTATAAACTATCATAACTGTAGCTGTAGCTGTATGGGAAATAAATTGATTCATCATATTACCCAAATTATCATAAATAAAAATAGAATTTTAAATAATATTTAAATTATCCTTTTAAGTGTTTTATGAAAAAATTCTAGGATTATTTTTTTATTCATACCATTTATAGAATTATATACTTTGATATTTATTTTATCCCAAAAAACCTATATTTTAAAGAAACAGCAATATTTACACGACGTATTTTGTATTAAAAAAAAGTAATTTAGATTTCCCTCGAAAACGCTGAATAGTGTCATGGTGTCTTGAATGACGTCACGGTCTGCGAAGTAACCTGCTCTGTTGTATGAAAACGTCAAAAACAACAATGATGTTTTTGCGTGGCGTGACGTAACACTTTCTGATCGGTGTTTGCTGTCACGTGACTTAATGCCTATTTTTCTAAATTTATTTTTTTTAAATTTATGAATAATCTTTAACTTTTATGAGAAATAGACTGGTTTTTTCTTATCTACGTCTCTTCATTTATAATTGGAAACCATAAACCAATGTTATTAGTGGACACAAGCCCATTATTATAAAGGAATAAAGAGGATAGCATAAGTTTTAGAGGATAATATAGAATAGGTCTTGACCTAAACGTAGCAAAAGCGGATCACTAATGAGTTATAGGTGTAGATAAAGCCGTAGGTAACCTAACAGCAATCTATATAAAACGTTTCCGGAAGTTAAAACCCCATTAGTGGGGATGTTCCATACCTCACATGCAGATAACGGGCTCGTTAGTCGCTTTCATTCCACCTGTACTGTTACATTTAGTTTTCAATTGTAAGTATTATGTATTTTTTTATATTTTATTCACTCTACTCAAACATGTATAACGATTAAAACTTTATCAGTGATGATGAGTGAATTGATTTTCTGTTCTTTCTCTTCTCATAAAACAATCTTAGAACTTTAATTAGTCAGCAACACCGTTGATAACTTTATGTTCGTGGGTAGTACTTTTTATTTTATTCCAAGACACTTGAGCGAGTTGTGAAACGGAGCTTGCCTAGTGGTGTAGTGGTGTGGTGTGTTTCCATTACGAAGGTTTGGAGTAAGTTTTTAATATTGGTTACTCGGTTTCCGTTTTAATTGCATATCATAACAAAATAAAATCAAATAGTTTAGTAATTTAAAATATTTTAACTAGATATTTACTTTGCCATTAGACAAAATATTTTATTCATAAATTATAATTTATCTTCTCGATTCAGTCCTATATTTGGATAAGTTATTTGGCTTAATGTTATCAACACTTTAGCATGACCTTTTTGTAACAAAAAATTAATTTTAAATAACTATAAATAATTAAAAATAATCAATAAGTATAAAAGAGAGAAACGTAACCAACATAACGACGGAGTCTTTAATCCAGTATTTGATTATTATATTTATAATTTAATAATTAAAGGTAAAATTGTTATAAAATCATAATATTAATGAAAAATAGGTTATTATTGGTTTGAAAAAAAAAATAGTTAATAGGTAAAAAAAAAATTCTACGAGTAGCTTTCTCATAGATTATATAAAAATTGGTTTTCTGAAATTATGATACTCTAAATATCATTGTACCTGTTCGTACTTTTTAATATAATGTTAAATATGGATATATACTTCTCGCGGATTGAAATAGATTCGATTTATTGGGCTTATTTGTGTCCGCCATATTGCCGGTATTTAACTGTCAGTACGCACGTCTTGCGCCTTCGCCAGCCGAGATAAAAATGATCGACTGAACTGTCAAAGTCGTACCATCCATCCAACCATCTGTAACTGACACTGAATCTAACACGGCACTTTCTATTAATCTGTGACATTACAGTGTACTCATATACTCTACTCATAAATTACCTTCATTATAACTGTTTCTCCGACATATTATACACGCAGACTAACAAACAGTATCATGACTTGTCGACTAGAATATTACTTTAGACAGAGCTACAGCATTACTGCGTGATTACTCGCGATGCAATAATTATGATTTCTTTCATGACGGCGCATTTATTTGCTTACCTTTTCCTTGGCAAAACTAACAAGCTACAGTTGTGCCAACTTCGAAAGTAAAATGCTACACAGATCAATGCTGCCAACATTATAACTAACATATATAAATACGAGTACATATATTTATGGTCATTTTATAAAGCAGTGTTAAAATAGTATAAATAGGGTAATCTTTGCATACCATATGAACACGTATATGTGCTATATTCATGTAACAGTAACAGTAAGGTCGTTCTCGATATGCAGATTACGGCCTCGTTAGTCCCGTTTCATTGCACCTGCTCGGTATTGCCGGTGTCTTGTTTTATGTGGAAGGAAGGCTATCCAGCGTAAAATATGTTTTTAAGACGATTGCCAATTGTAAATATCTGTAATCTCACGCTAGATGACGGTAGGCTTTACTAAAACACGGCAGCCTGCCTTCGAGACTATAAGTAGTCTAGCTCCTAAACAACTTTGCAGCCCATTATGAGACCTAGAAATAAATTATTTTTATTGGCTACATGTAGAAAAAAATTGTTTAAGTTCATGAAATTTCAATAAAAAAAATTAAACAAGTTGTTTTCCCAAAAAGAAAGAGATAATTTAAAATGCTAAAATATAATAAAAATCCTTATTAAATTAAGTTTAAATTAGAAGTATTTATATATTGCATTTTTACTTTGTAAAATTAGTTAGTAAAGTTTTTTACTAATAATAATGCATTGTCATATAAGAAGACAATAACGCCTAAGATACAGGCTCGGCCTAGTTTAGGCGTTAGTGTGAAACAGTGTTATGTACTGCGTTTAACTCATACAAATAATGTAACGATTCGATAAAACCAGTGTAATAGATTTTTGTGTCAATAAAGTTTTTATTTATTTATAAGGTTTGAAGTAGGGCACCTCTTCCAGTTTCTCCAATTTTCAATATCCTCTAACTCGTTATCCAGAGTTTAAACTGTAAAAATAGGTTGTATCTGTATTGAGAACGTGTCTTTTTTTTTTTTAAAGAAAAAGTGACAAACGAACAGACGGTTCATCTAATGCAAAGTGGCCACCGTCGCCCATGGATATCGCCAAACAAGAAATACACTCTAGGTATCTCTTGTTTTGCCGAAGCGTGGAAAGATGAGTTATAGAGAAGAATGCTGGGGTTTTAGTGGACCCTGAGTAAGAACCCAAAGTTCACTGAGACTTGGTAATTTAATATCTTGGAGCTAATGATGATACCAAGAGGTGGATAATGGACTTTGCAATGACTAACAGTGTATTTTTAGAGTTTAAACGAATCCTATGATTTAACTGCCCTTGAGGAAAACTATCAAACTGAAAATATCATACTGGTACGTAGAAAAGTATCTCTGTTTATTGACCTTGAAAAAAGTTTATTGCTACTTTTGTAGTGAAAACTGTAGGTGTGTATGGGAATAATTTCTCAACTTAGTTATATACCTAATAGGACATCATTATTTCTATTTAAAAAATGTCTAACATATGCGTTTAGTTATGTTAATTCATTATCTATTAATACTAGAATGTCAGACAAAAGTGTGGGAAGAATTGTTTGAGTTAAATGATAAAACTCATAATACTCTTTATAATGAATTCATGTTTAACCTCCAAAGCCTGGCTCGATACCTTTCTTTCAATAGAATATAGTTTCGAGTAGGTATAGTACGTAACAGTATAAAATCTATAATTTTTTCGTGTTTAATTACAAAATAGTTATCGCAAAGTCGGGTTTGTAATAGCTTTACAGATATCCTCACCATTTACCCAGACGGTCCTAAGAGTATTTATTCAATTGTATTTTCGTTTTAGCGATTTCCTTTCATTTCGATTTGATCGCGGGCTCGTGCGTGAATAAATTAATGCGCCCAGGGATGAATGTTCATCTTTTCGGGACGCCCTCGGGGATTGTAACGCGCAAATAATTTGCTTAAAGTAAATTATAGGCTTATTTTATGCCTTCTATTAATTTATGAAGTAAAATGTGACAGACTTTGAGTAAGTCTTTACAATGTAATCTTTCTCTGTAAAAGTATATATTTCATAGGACATGTACACATAAAACGTTTTTTTAACTGTATTTGTTCAACATAATATATATGAGTACAGATATACATAGTTTAATCTATGACAGCCGCGGCTCGTCTACAATTTTGGCAGCTAGTATGCGAGCGGCGAGACGTCGTGAATTGAACTATCTATACATGTAGTTTTACTATCAAATTATGGGGTTTTTATTATATCGTGATGTAAAGCAAAAACAAAACTCCGAATGTCAATTTGTGTAAATTTTGAAGAACCGGTATGTAATTAACTTTCATACAATATTTCGCACTGACCTGACAGATGATTATTCTCAATACACAAAGTTAGTCCGAAGTATGCGGATAAATGCTTTCGAGTTAGTTATTACCTATATGACCTTCTTAGGTAGTAATGGTATAAACGGCTTAAAATTGACAACGCTTTTAAACTTTTCCTAATTTAGTAAGCTTTTTTTGCTTTTAAAAGAGCTATTCACTTATAACGCTTTAATGTAGCCTATAGTCGTTGAGAGAAACGTAGCAAATAGCAATATTATTCTTTACACAACACTAATTAATTATAAACAAGCTAAATTATTTACAGTCACAATCTAAACCTGAAGACCAAAAAAAGGTCGTTCATCAACAACTATCTTCTGCCTGAAGAGCAAAAAAAAGGGTCACTGTTTATTATACTATTATTCAACAAAACACAGTGTCTGTGTGACTGTCAGAGTTCAGCTGAAATCGCGCGCGAAAGTTATTATGAACATCTAGTTACTTCACACTCGTTGACAATGAAAAGCGCACTTACGTTCTATTGAAAAAACGCAAAAATCGTTAAAACGAAAGTATAGACAAGAAAACAATGACGTTATTTTTCAATCAAAGTGGCATGGGTCTGGCCAATGAAAGGATTTCGTTTAAACGAAATCGACTTACTTACAAGCATGCTTAAATCTTTCTTTAAACGTCCACCTCTATTCTTAGGTATTGCGTTTGTTATTTAAACATGAAATGTTCTAAGTATTTACGAGTAACGAGCATGTTAACTTTGAAAGTTTAATTTTAATGAAGGAACAAAGACTTTTGTTCTTGCATAAATATGTTCTGTGAGTTAGAGAGCAGATTGGTCTTCCTTTTGTTCTAAGTATGCAAAGTTCGCCTTTCAGCGGTGCCATTCGGTTTTAAAAGCGTCGTCTATTAAACTTTATAAGTTATATCATTAATGTTATTAATTGTAAGATAGTTAATAGCTAATACTTTTACGTTACAAGTCAGCATCGTTGTTCTAAAATCTTCCCTATAGAATGCAAAGTCAGTAAAAATATTTTATGACTTTTCTATACGTTTTCTTAGCGCAGGTCATAATGCTGGACCAACCGACATGAAACTTTTTTTAATTTTAGATGTTATGCCATTCGCACGTTAATGAAATTGCTGCACAATATAGTTTGGGAAATAATCATTCAATGTGATTTTTTGGTGGGTGTGTCTCCAAAAAATAACCCAAAATAATGACCCCCCAATTTTAAAAATGTTTTTTTCTACCTTATAGTTAATGGAAAGGTTTTGATAAAACTATAATTAATATCTCAGAAACCAATAAATTTAGGGGTTTGACAATTGGTCATATGGAAACAGGGCCCATGTGTATAAATAAAATCTGAGGATTTGGATTTTGAATTAGGGATTGAATATAGATTCTAAATTTAAATTATGTATACACAAATTTAAATATGGAATCTCCTTTTATCTCATTAATAACACTGTAGGCAAGTGATCAAAACTGCCTTTTAGATGAAAATGTACCTAGCTTTGTAATGTTATGAGGAATTTAAAATACAATCTAATTTATAAATGTATGAATAAATTTTTTTTTTATTTTCTTTATGTTCTTTTTGTACTAGAAATATAAATAATAGCTATTTTCAGAAAAATATAGACGTTTTTATATTCAGTCAGTATAAAAATATCGGATTTAATCAGAATGCAATTTAAAAAAAAATTGTTGACGGGTAAAATCAATCTCAATCCAAATCTTTAGATTATGGTTTAAGATTGATTGATAGATTATTCGGAGGACAAGCTACTATTGCAGCCATTATTTTGTATTAGTTTAAAGATGAACATCAGAAACTTTATCAGAAATCTGTAACTAAATGTTTTCCTGGGAAAAACCTCCTCAGCAAACCTCAGCAAAAATTATCTTGACAGATGTCAGAATGGATTGACAAGCCTGAGCGACGAAGGGTCGATCGATCGATTGATACATTGACGCCGGCGATCAGACAATTTAATGTTAATTATTATTATATTTACAACTTGGTTCAACAGCTTAATCAGTGTATAGAATTATTTATTATTATAAATTTTGTAAACTTTGCTTTGCAAGAACAGTAGAATAATGGGGGATGAAAATGAATAAATGAGATCACAAAATATCTTATTACGCCATTTCCCGAGGCTCCGCTTCCGCTGAGCAATAAATAATTAGTGGAAGAAATGTTTGGATCTTCCGAGGTTTAACTAATTACTCTAGGATCTGGTTAAATGTTAAATTTTGATTGTTATCTTGTAGATAGTCAGTGTTGCATAATAACGTTGACAATATTAGCAAGTTGTTCCTATTGGTTTATTTAAAACATACTCAGTCTCGATGACTTATAAGCTCTGTCTCTATAGATCAGGTGTATGCTGTTTTTTAGGAAGGACATTGTTTGATAATTATTTTTTAATTAAAGGGAGAGCACCTCCTTGGTGGTGGTTAGGTTAGCCTAGCTACCTCCAAGGAGGAGAATGATTTCATAAATAGATAGAATATCACCTTAAAATATATAGTCTTTTTATTGTAGGTCATTAAACCTGCTCTTATGTCTCAAACCTTTGGCTTTTATTAAAAATAGACTGAAGAATACTGTCCTTAAGAACGGTGGCAACACTTTACACTGTAAAAATATAACGGTGGCTTAAATCATTTTATGGTTTTTGACCCCTCCCCCATCCTTGTGACATTTATGATACTAATCCCTTTACAGTGTGATACTCTTCCATATTTTATAGAATCACAAGTTATGTATGATGTAAATCTAGAAATCTCCAAATGTCGTCTTTTAATACTTAGTGTTAGCAACACTGTGTGTTTTTGAAGTAGTAGTAGCGGGTAGATCATTTAATATTATGTCAAGTGTACCTACGTGAAGACAATATATAACCTCTGGTGCGATAGATTAGTCTCAGTCTCTGGTGTTTTCGCGCAGTGTACATGGTATTATAGTGTCGTGGTTAAGGTCACCCTTCTGGAGGTCCACGTAAGTTTACTTTATTACCTATTGTAGTTGGCGAGGTCGAGTGGTGGAGGTGAGAGTTAATATATTATGAAAGAGGTCTTTAAACCCGCCCCAGGCACTGCTCGCCTCAGTCTAAATTGGTAATGGTTATCATTTCCTCTCTAGTTTATAGCATTAGATACATTAAGTTTTAAAATGTGACGTACCTTTTACCCCTTGTCATGCAACGTCTCACTTTGTGAACCCCTCTTTCTCCCCCTTAATATTTAACGTAATTTATTTATAGCCTTAACTGACAAAGTTGTAATGAAAAATAAAACTTAACTTTAATTTATGCATTATAATAACGATTTGATTAGAATTATACTCAAAAGATAATTTCGCACCTGGTACGGATCAAAAAAGTTTCAAAGATTTTTCGGCTTCATTAACTCATCTATAAACGAGAGGAATCTTTTACGCCATTTTGGAAGTTGTTAAATTATTTCTAAAGCTTCTAAATTAAAATAATGTAATTTATAAACTTTTTTCCTCATTAGAACGAAATTGTTTCAGGGGTTGAGTTTTTGAGAAATATATTAAATGCAATATTTACTTTTGTGGAAATTTTTGTTATGCCTAAGTTATTTAGGAAGACACATAAACTTTACAGTTGGTTAATTACATAAAGCACTTGAGTATTTAAGAATGATTTATTTTATCCTTTTAAAGTGTTATTTATTAGCAATAATAATAAAGGTAAAAACTATTCAAGTAGATTCTCAGCATGTTACAGGTATGAAAGTAAGATTTGGTCAAGATGTCGTTCTTAAACGTGTAAATATTGGTACTGTTTCTTATTTTTATGATCATCATTACAAGCTGTTAATGGCCCTCTGCTGCTCCTCCATAGTCCACCACGCTGCCCCATTGCAGGTTGGTAGACTTCACACACCTTTAGAAGAGAACTTTAGGAAACTCTCAGGAGTGCAGGTTTCCTCACGATGTTTTCCTTCACCGTTAAAGCAAGTGATATTTAATTGCTTAAAACACACATAACTCAGAAAAGTCAGAGGTGTGTGCCCAGGATCGAACTCGTAACTCTCGAGTAAGACATCAATGTCTTAATCACTAGGCCATCACAGCTTTTTTTTAAATTTTTATAAATAAAGTTTAAGTATCGTGGTTACGGTCGCCCTTCTTAACGTCCACGTAAGTTTAATTTATCATATTTTGTAGTTTGCGAGTTCGTGGTGAAGGTAACAGTTAATAAAATATGATTTTCAGCCGGTTAGCCAAAGACAAAAGGTATGATAGTAGAGAATCCCAAGTGAAGCCGATCTTGGTGGCGTCTTGAACTTATCTTGTTCTTGTCCCGGTCATGTTCCGGTCGGCCTGCGTTTTGAAACAAAATAATTATATTTTTATTTAATAGCCTTGACTATACTTTTTATGGCGACCCTGGCGTTCAAAAATAAATTGTATTTGATAAAATATGATTTTCACCCGGTTAAAATCGGTCTTACTTGGATTCCTCTACAAATAATATTTATTAACACACATGTTTAACTAATGGTTTCAGTGTTTAAGAGGAAAACTATTTTAGTGTTTTCAGAATTAATTTAATTATAACCAACTATATAAGTTATTGCTTTTAAAATTACTGGTTCTTTTAAAATTACTGGAAATTAACTTCTTTTAATTAGTCGTATAAATCAGAAAAATAATTTCATTGGGTATTTCTAAGTATTTTTTTGTAAAGTTTTAAAAGTGAGGTTTTAGTTATTCCGTATGTTTTAAGTTAAAAAAGGTTTCATTAATAATTCTGAAATATGTTGTAAAGTAGAAATAATAAAGTAACTTTAGAACCACAACGGCTGATGAGTGCTCTAGTTACTTGGAGAGGATGTTCATCAAGTATGCATGAACACGTCCTCCTTAGCATGGACTTAAATAAATATTTAGAAATTATAAAATTAAGACTACAACATAATTATACGAAAGAACCTTAGATGCCTTCTTTAAAAAAATAAACCCGTTAGCAACAATGTTAATAACTTAGTAAAAAGAGGTTGTTTTGGCTGTGCGAATACTGTGTTGTGATGTTAGGACGCCTTTATGTAAGGATTTTATGTTTATTATTTTTTTGCTAGGTTTCCGTGCATGTTATTCTTACGTTATTGTGCAATAAAGCTCACGCATAGATAACACGTTTTGACTTGATTGAAGACCGTTATTTTAACCAAATTATTTCATTAACTTATTATACTCGTATTTTTATTATTTATTCATCAACTTGAAGTAGGTAGCCTTTCTAGTAATTAACACATGAAGTTAAATAGAGGAAGTTATGTTTGAATGACGTATAATGACTATCGAAACATTTTTCAGAGATGGTTAGGTCTTTTTTTGGCGACCCGGAAGAATCTGCTCACAGATACCTCCCCAAGCTGGTACTTAGGAGGTTGTATTAGGAATTGCGTTTTAATATATTTTCCCCTGTGACATGGTGTACGTTTATAAAAAAAGCTTCAGAACGAAAGGTCAATTCGTTCATTCAAATATTGCAGAAAACTTAAAATTTATAAGTACTTTAATACTTGAAGTTTAAAATAGAAGCGTAAAATATTTAACGTCACTATTTTAATTAGGTAGCCAAGATTTCCAACAGTCGAGAGTAATGGTTAGAAAAATCTGACAGTAACATCTCGAGGCTGTAGCTAATTAACCGACATTAAACATAAAATATAACACGAGCTCTCTCTTCATTTTTAAACATATATATTACTTGCTTTCTACTTTTTTAAACAGTTTCAATTGGATTGTCATAAATCCAGTCGGCGATTACGAAGATTGTTGACGATAATAAAATAATGAAGTTTATAACTATTGAAAAAACGTTGAAAAACTTTATTTAATTACCACCTTGAAATAAAAGTTTCGCAAAACTGATTTCGATGACGCAATGTTCGCATTATTGACGTCGCCTCCACATAAACCTACTAAAATTTCAATCTCTACACATTGTGAGCATGTGATGAGTACTCACGTATGACCATATTATCAGGGCCCAACATGGTAAGAGTGTTTGCGTATCGGGGCGGCGTAAAGTGGTAGCAATCCACCGAGTCGGAGTCGCATCGCAATGTATGGATGACCAAGATCAAGCATATAATTTAATATTGATTTGAATTAACACCGGCCAAAAAGGAGCTAGTATTTATGCTAGAAGAGGATTCTACTCTACATACTTCACCATATTCCTAACTCACAAACGACACAAATGTAACACAAACTTGCACATTCGTTGTATGTTAAGCAAAATACAGAAATGGTTGATCTGAACTTTCAACTTTGAACTATAAACAATGTAAAAGTTTGAGCGCTAGTAGCAATTAATTGTAGTACCGCGGTTCCTGCGCCTCTGTGGTCACGTCTCGCTAACTTCAAACTATCAAACTAATTCTATAGAAACATAATTAATAGATGCGTCATCTCATTATGAACTGTTCTGAAAAAACCCTTAATATTTTCATTTGTCCAATGTCGACAAAATTTTATTTATTTATTTTTTATTTTATATCTTTATTGTACACCACAAATAACTTAAATATAATATAAAGGATACACATCATAAAATTTACAGTGATATACAATGGGCGGTCTTATGGCTAAGTAGCCATTTTTTCCAGACATGGGTTGTCTGGAAAAAATGTCAGAAGGAAGTTGAAAGAGTAGGTGGTGTAGTTATATGATATACTAATACTAATAATTTACAACGAAATACATAAACAACTTACACACAATATGTATACATACATTATAATACACTTTCTCCGTATATATATAATGTTTCAGCCTATTTGTAATGCTGTATTGGTTTGACAACTTTCTGGACCGATAGATTTCTGTCAATCTCATGAGTGATTTCATGGAGTGAACATCAACTACTATCTTAGTGAGATGCAAGTATATGTCGCAGAATAGTAAACGATTATCGAATAATCGAATCGTCGTCGTCATCTATGGCGCTCGAGTAAGATAGTAATCACTCCCATCATTTTGACAGTCTCGACTCTTTATATACCGTCAAGTCTTAATCTTAGGCGAGGTCTCTCAAGGATTGGATACCTGAGAAGTGCTAGTGAAGTGTTAAGTGAAGTGTTATGTTAGTGCTGGGAGTGCTGTCCGATTAAGGTCACGTATCTTACAGTGCAATTGCCACATCTTGTGTTAGGTTAGGTTTATGTGAGTTTAACCTTGGGGTTAAACAGAGAACTTGCGTAGCGGAGGCGTGTGTTTCGTTCGAATGAGAGATATCCTTAAGCCTGCACCATGGTCACAAGTCCAAGGTACTGCTTAGATTTCTCTCGTAATTATTAGATATCATGTCTCCCTCTTCCTCCTCCTTCTCATAAAAAAATCTCCCAAAAATAGAAATAGACAGTGTAAAATAATTTTTTATTTTTTTTTATTTATATTACAGCAATTGACTTTACTCCTGACAATCATGTTAGATGGCAAACCCTTTATCCCGTACCTGGGTCACTAGTTGCAGGTACTTTTGTCACACGCCTTAACTGATTGGATAACATTTTTTGAGTGTGGGATGTTTCTAAGTTATAATTAAATTATAAGCCAAGTTGCATGGTCAGAAATAAGATCTTTTTTAATTTTTTTGATCTTCGTGATTAAAAGCTTATGGGGAGAACAGCTCGTCACACGCGATTTGTTCTTAAGTGATGTTTTAGTTCCCGCGCGACTGCTATTTGTCATAATAGTAAACGTCTCGGATGGAACTCAACTTTCCTCTACTATTTTTTTCAGACTTAAAGCTAGCTGCCGGCTACAATAATATTGCGTTAAAAGTAATTATAATCTTGTCCTTTATATTCAATAAATATTTGTAATACGTATGTATTGAATCATATCTAGTAAAATTACATCGATGGTTTTACTGATGGCTACAAGTTATACTATTTGTTTCTGTCAATGGAGCAACAATACAACTTTTGTTGGCAAATATTGATGTTTACGTAATTACAGGTTTGCTGGTGGAACATAAATATAATTTTTGCAATTGCAAATTAATTTTCTAATAACAAATCAAATCAAATCAAAATTTTTTATTTCAATTAGACTTTTTTTAAAAGTACTTTTGAAACGTCAAAAATTGGTAGGTCAGTTAGTTTGTCTGAAGCTGCCACCAGAAGCTGCAAGCAGTTTTCTGTTGAGAAGAGCCGGCCAGAAACTGTACAGTCGCTCTTTTCAAAAAGCCATGTTTACATAGTCTGTTATACAAATCATTTAACTTGAGAGTCAACGTCACTTAGATTCCAAGCATTCTCATCATTTAAGTAATCCTGTACATTATAGTATGCTTTATATATTAATGACTTCTTGATCCGAATTTTAAATTGTTGAAGTGGCAAGTCTAATATAGGCTGTGGAATCTTATTATAGACATAATTAGAAACTCAGAAAAAAATAGCTCTTGTAATCTAATGTCGCCAGTCGACTCTAAATACTTAGGTACTACTACGCGGAGTCCTTCCTACGAAATAACTAACAGTTTTGTAATTAAAAAAAAAAATTATTTTCTCTTATGACCGCCGGGCCATTAGTACCGTGACTTATAGTATCTTTAATGTATGTAGCTGTGTTTATAAAGCTATAAAAGTTCTTTTAACAAATACCTGCTTTATCACATCAAAAGCTATATTCAAACCCAGGAGTTTAAACGTACAAGTGTGGTGCACATTTAGGTGTCGGTTCCTAGTTATAAAATTAACTAAGAAATGTAAGATAATAGCAGCAAGTTAAAAAATTATAAACGCAGCGAGTTGGCGTAGAAACTTTTAACTGACGTTATTAATCAACGGAAAAAATATACGCGAGACCAAGAAATAAACGAGTGAAGTGTATCAAGAGACTTTCATTGCACAAGTTTTACCGCAATGCAGTGCCTAAAGTAATTAAAATTAACTACAAAATAAATAGATGAGCTAATCGAATTACTTGTTTACACATGAATCACTACATATTATAACGCAAAGTCCCACGCCGTGTTTGTCTGTTTGTGATAAACTCGAATATTATTGACCGGATTCATTCATCCGGTTGTCACCAATAGAGTGATTCATAAAGAATGTTTAGGTGTATAATTTTTTTTTTAAATTAAAAAAAGAACCGTTCCATCCGTGAGGGGACGGGTTAGAATACTATTCCCCTCTGCCGCTGGGAGAGCATCTCGTAAGAGCCGAGTAACCCAGCACCCCCTTAGTGGTAGGGGTCTGTTCCCCAACTGGCTTGCGACCACCAGACGAATCTGACCGCCAATTGTCTCTGACGCATTCCGGCCGAACCGCATGTGGACCAGATCTACCCCTCTCTCTCCCATCCCATTACTGCTGAGGTTCCAGTGAACACCGGGTTCTTGCTTGGGGTCCATTGAAACCGCAGCAGTCTTCTCTTCGATCTCCCTCCTCACTCTATCTTCAAGGTGGCAACGCATCGTCAAAATAAGAGGTGCCATAGACATAGACAAAACTAGTCCCTCTAGTTTTGTCTATGTCTATGGGCGACGGTGGCTACTTTCGATCAGATGGAGGTGGTTTGTGTTAGGAGGGGGCCGCGTCAGTAGTCCAATGACTGGGATTTGAGCCCACGACGTTTCGATCGTAAATCCAACGCCTGAACCACTGCGCTACTGACGCTCCTTGGTCTAAAATTGTTTACTAAATTCCACACGAACGAAGTAGTGGGTCGGTTAGTGATAAAATAAATAGATGATTCGATAACGTATTAATTATAAACGATTGTAATTATTGCCGTGGTATTGCGGTTTTAAAAAAGTTTCAACTGATTACACTTATACTTGTTGGTTTTGAAATTAATGATTATAAATAATGTTTATTTAATTATTTTAAAAGACCACTGATCTATCTCGCCAATAGTTCTGAGATAATATTTCAAGTTTTTATATACAGTAAACAGAATCCCCAAGTACAACTTGGGGATTCTGTTTACTGAATAATAAAATCTGCATGCGCTAATTGTTGAAGGTTCCTCTGTTGAATATAAGAGAAATTAAATAGGATTTTCAATATATAAAATACAAAGAAAATATGACGAAAACATTACCAGTTGATAACTACCGTAGGCTTTTCGTTTCCGTAATTAAAAAAATAAACTTTAGATCTTATCTCTGTTTTTGACAGGAACAAGGAAAGCTTTAATTATGTAGCCATTAAGAATCTAAGAAATCTCGTAATGTTTTTGGCAGAAGAGAAATAGTAATTTTATGGCTTTTAAGCTAACTAGAAATGTAAAAAAAGTAACTTCGTATACATATTTCATGAATACATACATAGTTAAAGTTCAAAGGAGAAAAAAGGTTAATAATTTGTTACAAGATAAGATTTGAAACTCTAGCTAGTGTAAAAAGATACAACTTAATTATTAAAATTTAATTTGTCGCATTAAAATCCGTTGGGTAGTTTAAAAGATCTGAGCCAACAGACACCGGAAGCGACTTCATTTTATACTATGTAAAGAAGATTTAACAAACAAAGTGCAATTTAAAGATAACATTCTACAACATTCAGATAAAAACCAACGTTCTCAATAAAATGGTGGATGTCTGTTGGAGAAGTAATCGATCACTGAAAGATTGATTGAATCCTACTAATATTATAAACTCGAGATTTTGTAAGAATGTAGGGATGTATGTTTGTTACTCTTTCACGCAAAAATTTACTTAATGAATTTTTATCAAACTTTACAATAATATAGCTTACACATCAGAATAACACTTAGGCTATAATTTATAATGATATAGTGTGAATTATCCAAAATACAGCGCGGGTAACCGCGGGGCGCAGCTAATCCTACTATTAATATTTTAACGCAAAAACTACTGAATGAATTTTGATAAAACTTTACAATAATATAACTTACACACCAGAATAACACATATAGTAATAAAGTGTGAATTTTCCCAATTATAGCTTGTGAAACCGCGGGGTTGAATCTTCATATTAGAGCTTGACACTGTTATGTTATAACATAAAATTGTAAGTTTATATCAAGTGTTATGCGAGCGAGGTCAGTACAACAATAGAAGCTACAAAGTTTAGAGTTGAAGTACAATAGGTAATTGCGTCTAAGTTAGAAAGTATATCAATAAGAGTTTAGTTTTGCTGATCTGTACCAATGTTAGAATTGACCCTTTTCTTTCCCTTTGCTGACTCTTATTAATGTAGTTTTTCTAACTTTGCTTAGGCAGGATTTCTTGATTTATTACTTAATGCTGAATTGGAAAAATACTTCTTGAAGAGTCTATCTATAAATTATTTGGCGTAAGGCCCTGGCTGACGGACGCAGAAAGTGTCTTCGATAAATGAGTTCTATAATATCAATTAAAGGCCAACGCGTCTACGGTAGTCATACCTTACAATGTATTTTTTGGGTTTAGAAACTAAATAAACTTATTTTTATTAAAGTAGTAATTGGGATATATGGCTACGACCATTGACTGGTTTACTGACGCAGTTCGTACGAGTTTTTCGATCACTACTTTTTACTTGTATGTATCCTTAATTTGATCTTATTGGCAAAGAAGTAATTGTTAAAAAATAAGTTACACAAATGTTTTAAAATAACTCTGAAATATGAAAAGAAGTATTACTATCAAAAATGTGAGTGTATTTTTGTGTATTCTACATAGAATAAATTTGTTTTTAGTCAATTTTCAACTGAAAATTCGTTTGGTTTTATAAACAAACAGAAAAATGTTTGTTTTTAAAAACAAGTCAATTTTTAAAAACTTACATACAATTTTATAAAGTAATAAATATTCTAAGGTACGTAAACAATACATAGATATAATATTATATTAATATTAATTGATAGTGAATTATTTGACTAATATTTAATATTATTTTAAAAAAGCGCTGCTTTTGTGTCAAAATAGTCAAGTCTAGTAAATGTCATGGAAGAAGAGAGATGTTATACCGATCACTGTACAGCAATACGTATACACATGCTGTTTAGACTGAGGCGAGCAGTACTTAGCTTGAGACCCAGGAGCTGGTTTAAAGAGCTCTTTCATAATATATTTACTCTCACCTCGCCAACTACAATAGATATTAAACTAAACTTACGTGGACCTCGCGAAGGGTAACCTTAACTTCCATGTTCACTTCACGAAAACACCAGAGGGACTGAGAGTAATCTATCGCACTAAAGTTTATATATTGTCTAAATGTTAGTATGCTTGACTACTTTATAAATAGTGTTGCTAACAAATTGTTTGATTAATCAGTTGAGTTCTATTATGATTATTACTAAATTAAATTGTTTATTAGATCATATTTCAAATGAAAAATATATAAATAGATATTAAAACATATATATATATTCTTTATTCAGCTTGGCATGAGTCTATGACGCTACGAACAACAAAAACGTAAACGTAACTAGTACAACTACTTGTTTATTTTGTCTCACGTAGCTGAATAGAGTATGAATAGAAATAATAATCCAATCATTGTTACATAATGTAAATTATAATAACTTTCCCTTATCGTGCGTAATATTATGCGTAAATACAAAGTGTTTTCCTTTGTAGTTGGGCAAGCATAGCAGTTCAAATTGAAGTTGTTGAATAATGTAAGACCTAAGTTAGTACATTATTCCTTGAACTAGTTTCCACCGGCGAATTTATTGTTAGGAGCTCGACCGCCAACAACCATTACACGCTGTTTAAGATATGATTTTATAAAACAAACTTCAGGAAAACTGCTTTGTATGACTTAATATTTAGGAAAGTTTTAGCTTATTTTCGCTTATATTACGAATTTATATTTTAAGTATTTTATCGTACGAAGATCTATTAATAAGTTTATGTTATTAAATTATAATGTATAACAATTTGAATAATTTTTAGAAATTTATTATCTGACTTTAATAATGATAATCTGAAATAAAAAAAAGTTTAGAAAACAAAAAAAATTAGATTGATTAAAGCGTCTCTTAGGTACTTGCGGCCGAAAGTAATTATCAATCTCAAATGAAATCTTTGGATTATGGATTTAAATTTGAAATCTATTTTTGTTCTATATTTTGGATAACATATTGAAAATAGTTTTCAAATTTTAACTTTAATTTTGAATCTATTTTCAATGATTCAAATTTAGATTGAGATTGGTTATTAATTTCGGGCGTGTGTCGAACTGTAGTTAGTCTTATGAAATCCAGAACATGAGGACCATTTTATGCTGAGGAAGGCGTATCTCTAAAAAATCGATGTGAGTCAAACACTCTAGAATTGATTCTCAATAAATTTATAACTTGATGTTAACTTTTTAATACAGTGCCTTTCCTGTACCTCCTTGAAACATTTAGGTCTTGATTATTAAATATTTACTTTAAACAATACATATTTGAGGACATTCTGTCCATTTTCTAGGATACAAGATCGATTCTGAGCTAATAATAATAATAATATTTAAATCGATTTTCTGAAGCTAGAGCTTTCAATAATCGACATATAGTTTATAACACATAAAAAAATTAATAAACGCTACAGAAGTCAAGTCGTAAAATACACAAAAACAGAATTTAAATTTACGTATCTATGAGTTTTTCGCCAAGTTATATATAACATTCCTTTTATATGCAAATGAGGATCATCTTACAGGGAAAGAAATTATTCCCGCTTTGTTCCAAATGTCTGCAATCAATGCTTTCTACTTTCCATTGTGAATAATCGCGTATGTTTGACAGTGACAAATTATTATGCTAATCAGTCTGAAATGTTCAATTGGAACAGTTTTCTTGTAATAAATAGATTATATTGTCTAATGACGACAGATCTATCGACATGGTGGGAATGTGATGGTCTTGGTTGGAAACTTGGTCTTGTTTTGTTAATTTTTGGCCTTGTTTTGTTAATATGGGTCAGGTCTACCCCCTCCTTCTTCCATTCCATTAATGTTGTGGTTTCAGTTAACTCTGGGTTCTTACTTAGGGTCCAAAGCCACACCATTCTTCTCTTAGCTCCCCTTCCTCACTCTAACTTCGAGGTAGCAACTCATCAGCAAAACAAGAGATAGTCTAGTTTTCCCGATGTCCATAGGCGAATGTGGCCAATTTCCATCAGGTGGACCATCAGCTCGTATGTCCCTTATCTATCATTAAAAAAATCATCATCATGAAGTAAAAATTGTATAAAAGAAGTAAACATATGAAAAAGTAGAAATTGCTACAGCTATTTGAACTTATATATCCGCCTGATGTTACATTTTTAGTTTAGTAAATATTGTCTATGACCTTGATCAATCGGTCTTGATTAAAAAAACCCTTACATATCAGGAAAAATAAGACAAACTTTGCTCATTACCTACTAGGGATTGTATATAATAATCTTAATGCGTGCTTTATTGAAATTCAAAGCCAATTAATTTAACAGATTTAACTGAAATAATCTTGGCTTAGTATAAATTAAGCCTTTCAGTTGTATCCCCATATAAATAAATCCTTGCCTAACAAACCAGGTAGTAACTCAGGGTAGTATAAGAGCCAGAAGTTGATCTCGACGGAGAATAAATCTTAGTGGTTTGTTGTTACTAACGATGAGATATCGTAGTTACAGTGAATTTGGTTTAGTATTTTAAGGCTAGTCTAAAATTTAATGTTGACCTATTCATAAATAAGATTAAAAACAGCAGAGTTTAGACTCTATTGATATAATTTATCTGAATTAAATTGGTGACGAAGACACTGCTGGATGATGGTGATAGATGATTTGAGCTATATTAAAAATTACTGTCTACACTAGCGACAGATATAAATCTCTAGGTATTTTAAAGAATCTATTCATGTGTACATTTAGAGATAAAAATTGTGAATTACCACATGTATTGAATCAAAAAAAATATTATTGATACATCAGCGAAGCATTGAAGAGCGAAGAAATATCAATCATAATTATTCTTGCAGAATTGGACTATCCATATTGGTTATCGCCATCAGTGAGTGGTAGTACTGTGCGGTTTTGTTGCTATGTCATGTGAATTATTGTATCTGGTTGGCAGCGCTTCCAGAGAGTTTCAGAGGATATCTCTTGCAATCAATATAGTGTAGTGGATGAGACATAATGATTTATCTGAATATTGTTGTGACAGAGCAACTATTCTGTCACAAGTTTGAACAATCTGAAATGGTCTTGTAAATCTGCTTCTGAGTCACAAACCCTAGACTCTATTTTATCACTGTTTCTTCCTATATAAAATTGTTATTGCATGTTATTAAAGGCTATTTTTTGTACTATGTCTTCCTTATTCTGACGACAGGTAATACAATAATTTCTTATTTATCCTTCAACATAATACTTATTACAGTTAACAAACTTGTAGAAACAAGATTAACTCGAATCGTGACGGAAGTGTCCGAGGATTTCTGCCCACCCTTACACAGTGTACGGGGGACGTGTGGAAAATATAGAAAACGACTTGTTTCCGTCCAAACGAAATATTTTTATTTACTATATTTTTTTTTACTTCTATTAACGCTTTTATATTTTTTATTTTAATAATTTATTAAGGTCGATTTTTCTAGACCTTCGATATTATCATAGTTAACTGACCTAATAATTTAAAGGAAAACATAATTTAAACAAAAATTTTAGGTAGTAGATAAGTATATTTTATACTGAGTACTTAAATCCCACGGAGTACAAGCGAGTTTTGTCTTTAGCATGTCCAAACTATCATTATCCATTTGAAAATAAAATATATTACTTGTAAAATTCTAGCTATGTATCTAATATATATTTTATTCGTATTTCCAATAGCAAGAATTTCAAATTTATACAAGAACGTGAAGAAAACGATTTGTCTTCAGTAAGATATTACTTATGGCTAGATTTATAAAATGCGACTTGTCAAGCTGTTGCATTTCCATTTAGTTTTTAACCCCTGACGCTTCAACGACGGGGTGTTATAAATTTTACGTGTGTATCTGTATGTCTGTCTGTGGCGTCGTCGCGCCCAGAATAATGGACTCATTCTGATGTAAATGAAATTACTTCAAAGTTAATTTAATAGAGATGTTTCTTAGCTATAGTTTCTCAAGATCTGATTAGGCGTTTGTAGACTTTCAGCTCATTTTTAACTTAAGAGCTGCAAGACAATATTAATATATTAACAATTATAAAAATCTTGTAACCATAGTAAAACAGTAAAGAGACAACGATATTTCTCGATACCTAATCTTTAGATATCAAGTATCGAATAGAATCGAATAACATATTTTATGTATCATTTAATTATTTATTGCATTTTATTAATATTTACGTCTGTACTGCAGTTGGTCACAGAACACATTGTGATCTGTGCTGCTAGTCTTTGTATTTTGTTTTTTACCAATACAAAAAGATCTTATACTAGTTAATATCGATTCCAAATCGATGTCGTGTGTAATAAAGTTAATATTTTCATTAGAATTGTAAAACTAGGATAATAATTATAACTATTTGTCTTTCTATGTTTATACTCCGATAAAAATGCATTATTTTTTTTATCTGTATACAATAGAACTAATAGGCATTGTACAAATTACACACGTTTCTTACTACTCGGTTTGTGTTCTGTATTAAGTATAAGGAATTGTATACACGGCGAAATGTTTTCAAACTGATTTTTTTTACATTGCAAGATATTTTATTGTATTTACGAAATTTGACACATTTCACCACTTCATTTAAATATGCTTGATATTATAATAATATTATAAAGCCAGTCCTAAACCTGTTTATTATAAAATAATAATAATCAGATATCGTATGTTTTCGTTTCTGCCTTATATTGAACTTCGTCTTTTATCGTTGATTTAGGCAATGTTGTTTAATACAGTGTTCTAACGTAAAGTATTTTACCATACCATTCAAAACCCCTGCAGAGTCTTCTGTGTAAAGAGCCAGGTCCTTCCACGTTTGGGCGAATCCTGCTCAAAGCGGCCGCAGTGTTCATCAACCTTGCAGATAGTTGTCTGAAATGTTCCGCAAATTGCCACCTACCTTCAAGCACAAGTCCCAGGCTATTTCATGTGTGATAAGGTAGCCCTGGCTTTTGTAAATTCATTAGCAATTGTCGTATTTTACTGTGATTTGCATGCAATAAAGTTATTTATCTATCTGTCTATTTTATGTTATTTAATTTTGTAGGCATGTTAAATAAATAAAATTTAAGAGTCTAATTTTACAAGTATAAGTATACTTAGAATGAATACGGGTGAACAAGTCGTGACAATAATTATTTGTTTGTATGCGGAGCACTGCATTTTGTTACGATGTTTCGGATCTGGGTCGGTCTAGAGATTTCTTAATTAGAGCAGTTGGCTCCAACAGGGAATTCTTAGTTCATGTACACCTAAAATAGATTAAAAACCAATTACATGGCACTATGTTTGACTACACTAAATTTTAAAAGTAATTTTATGTTACCTTATTATACTTAATTACGAACAGGAGGCACAACAGTGTTCTCGCCAGGTCGAATATGGAAAATTAGTAAAGCACACATCGTAATATCCGAATATTTTCACAGTAACTTTGCCGTGAATATAGCTAAAAACCGGAATTAGTGTTGTGGTGACGATGAAGGACTACATCTAGTAATATTACCAACAATTAGGAATTCTTCAATATTTTTTCATCTTGATTTTTGTGAAAGAAATAAAGATTGGTTTTATGTGAGATCTCACAACCTTTTACAGACATCGTTGCGAGAGTTGGCTACTTTTACATTTAAGTGGGATTTGTTTATTTAAACAGCTTGTGTAATACGAATTTTCAATTGGAGAGCAATTACAATATTAATGAACTATAGTAAAACTTCACATTTAACAATGTTTAATGGATTACTCATTAATTATTCCAGATGATTATAACGGCGATGGTTTGCGGTAAACCTTAAAAAAATAAATTGCAACGTAAATTACATTTGTTCGTTGACCGTGCATATGAAATTAAATTTTCACTCGACGACACATACAGAGGTTGAAAATGTTTTTGTTCTCACTGTTTAAATGCATAAAAGGAGATATCAGATACAAAGGAGACTTAAAATTATTATTATTAAATAAAGAAGAGTCAAAAGAAAACCTATATTCTTTGTCTCGGTACATTAAATGAAAAGTTATATATATAGACGTTAAATTTTTAATTTGTCAAATTTGCGTTCACTAAAGAAGTTTGAAATGATTTATTTTATCTACAATTTGTTACTCGTTTCATTAAAGGATGACTTTTTTCAAAATTCAACATGCAATAATTTACTGATATATTATAAGCTACATTTTATATATACTTATTTGGTTATCAATCTCTCACAAATTAAAAGTTACCTATGTAACCACCGCAGAATTGATAACAAACATGTCACTAATTTAGTTCTTCTTAACTATTCTAATGCTTTCAACACAGTTAACTTTGAAATCATACTTTCTGTCTTTAAGAATTTTAACTTTTCTATTAGTGTTACTGATTACTTTTGTCTTTTGATGTTTAATCGTATAATCGTCAACAATAAGTTTATTATAATAATTAGATCTCTTCACTTTCCTTCTTAATAGTTTGGGATTTGCAGGGTAGTATACTGTCTACTACGCCTTTTCTATCTACATTTATTGTTCGGTACATTCTTCTTCACGTTTTTCGCTTCTATTTTAAGCAATATAGAATTCATTAACAGTTAACTAAATATGAAAATTAGTTTCTTAAAATTATGTTAAAATAATATGCTTATATATTTTTTACAAAAGTATAGTATGACTGACTGTTTGTTTAATGCTTCCATGAGAAGGCAGATATCTGTTAATATGAGTCGACTTATAACTTATTTTACAAAAGTGTAATAATTTTATTCCAGATTCAACATCATTTAAATTCCAAGCACTCTTTCCCATTTATATCAAGTTACACAAAACTATCAGCTAATCCCATTTATTATAGAGAATAACTGGAACGGGTATAACGTATTTTGAATTATTGTTGTGTAATGAATGCCTATTGAGTAATACGAAACTTCCTATGAAATAAACTCCCTGATGCGAAAATTTCCACATGAACGCCTAAAACACTGTTGAGGAAACGGTCAGCTTTGATATTTTATATTAAGCTTTTTGCGATCCGTTTATCTTACTAATCTTGTTAGTAGTTTAAGATTATATTTATCTATGTACTTTTGGGGTATTAGTTTACTGCTTAAGCAATTTAAAACTCACATTAAAAAGTGTTTAATAAACAAAACTGACTATTCTGAAAATGATTACTTGAATGGCGACAGAGCCTGGAATCCAAGTGGCGTTGATACTCAGCTGAATGATAATATAATTGTAAAACAAAATTCATGTAAATGGCGTTTTGAAAAGAGCGAATGTTGAGTTTCTTGCCAGTTCTTCTCATCAGAAGACCGCTTTCCTAATTAGTGGCAGCTTCAGACAAACTGACTGACCAATTTGACGTGCCAAAAGTACTATGTAAAAGTCTAATTGAAAATATTTTGAGTTGATTTGATTGTAAAAGTTTGCTAGAAAATTTGAGAGAAATGAGTATTTAATAACTTTAATCGAGTTATTCGTTTGTAGCTGTTTTAGCTGATGGGATCGTCAAATATTATAAAATGTCAATTTATATAAATTTACCTCGAAAAGTAAGTACCTACCAAAAATGACATAACAGAAATGTGAAATAAAATTTCATACAATATTTCGTACTGAGCTGTGAGTTTATAGTAGTAATATCGATTATGTAAAAGAACTTTTCTTTCATGCTAGTAGAAAACAAAACTTTTTTAGTTGCTGCGGTTTTTGAAAATAATCCTAATTGATATAATTTTGATTAAAAAATCCATTGTTATCATTTGTGATATAATTGTATACTTTAAAATCAATCGAATCAAAATCATCATCTATATGATGCAATAGTATGTAAAATATGTAAATGGTTTTATATAATGTTTTTTCCTGTATTTGAATGAACTGCCATACATAAATATTTTTCGAAGTTATTTCGTGTAATTTTTCATTTGGAATCCATCCAATTTGATATATTGGCTTCTTGGAACCGAATGCACTTTATGTGCAGACTTATAAATGCATTCCTTGACATAATATTTCTTTGACATAAAAATATTACATAATATATGAACTTGTTTATAAATATTAGCCTGGATGTACGTAGCAATTTTATGCTTCGTATCTCAATAACTATTTCAGTTTAACAGTAGGGTTTCATAGATTTCTAAAAAAAATCTTAATTAAGAATATCTGTTATATCTATTCGTAGTTCTACCTAGAACCGACTTGTAAATCTAATCAGAGGTTCCTAAACTTAATTTACCTAGAACGTAATCTTTTTGTCATATATCTTCAGCTTTCAGAGAAATTCCCTGTTTTCAAAACAAATGTTTCTTAAAAATCAAACAACATGTTTATACATTAGTATTCGCGGGTAGTTCCTTTTATTTTATTTCGAGTATACCGACGAGTACACAATATATAACAATACTTAATACATGGAAGTTAGTATTATAGTGTCGTGGTCAAGGTTATCCTTCCTGAGGTCCACGTAAGTTAACTTTAAAATCTAGTGTAGTTGGCGAGATCGTGTGGTGGAGGTGAGAGTTAGTATATTATGAAAGAACTTTTTAAACCTTCCTTCCTTGGTCCCAAGCCCCAGGCGCTGGTCAGCTCCGTCTAAATTGCATGTTATTATCATATGTTGAATGTTACTGCGAAGTGTAGCTCCCATACTCTTAATCGTAGGGATTAGGATGTAGAGTTGTATAGCTCGGAGAAAATGATGAGAAGAAGAGAAGGAGGAGAGGGGGTATATTGAAAAACACTGCATGAGGGGAGTGATAAGCCTAACTTATATCGGATGTAGACAACTTTGAAAAAAATAATTAAAATCGATTTATCTATTTAGAAAGATTTCAGTGTACAATAACGTACAGGAGTTTATTATACAACGTATTGAAGATATTAAAATCGTGACTACATGAATATGGAAAAGCCTCAAGTCAATCCACCATAATCTATGGAATAGTGTACGTGTATCGAGTCGTGTGGAAAATATAGAAAACGATTTGTCTCCGTCTCGCGTCGTAGCGGGAACTTTTTGCTGGGATTTCACTGGCAATGCATCGGTTTATGTCAGGCTTTGACTTTCTGTTTACTTTCACAAATCTTTCTTGCGAATATTTTCATGAATATTGGCGAAATCTTTAGCTGTACAGCTTTTTGAGAAAGATGTCTAGTTTGATTAATGTTAAATAACCTAAAATAAGTTCTGCGATGCAAAGGACAAAGTTCAAATTGGCCTATGAACTGAATAACATGTCATCATAACGAAAACTAATAATTTGTTTTTAAACTTAACAATCATGTTTTAAGTAACTGACGGACACTCCAGGATTTCACACACATTAAAAGAAGTATAGAATTATAATTTCCTCCTTACCAGATCATATTTAAATTAATAATGGCTGTGATAATAGTCCCCAACAGTTTGTTTTGAACGTCAACGAGGTTGCAAAGTTTTGTTTTACTATTAGGTCCAAGCTATTCATGAGGGGTCGGGTTAGAATACTATTCCCCTCTGCCGCTGGGAGAGCATCTCGTAAAAGCCATGTAACCCAGCACACCCTTGGTGGTAGGAGATCTGTTACCCGACTGGCTTGCGACCACATTCATGCGGATCCGACTGCCAAGTGTCATAGACGCGTTCCATGTGGGCCAGACTTACTCTCCCATCCCATTAATGATGTGGATAGTGGACCAAGAGACTCCAGGGTCCGCTGAAATTGTAGCATTCTTCACTCCCCACTCTGGGGAGGGAGAGTGAAGAATCTTCGAGGATGCAACGTCCATGGGCGATGGTGGCCACTTACCATCAGGTGGACCATCTGCTCGTTTGCACCTTGTCTAGCATAAAGAAAGAAAAACAGAATGCGATGCGAGTGCATAGATATAGTATTTCGCAAATGCGATCATAGTAGGTGGTCTGAGAAAAAATAGTGGGCGAAAGTTGCGAATTGCGATCGTGCTGCGTGCCAGTATTGGCAGTTCCAGTTCCCTTATAGGAAGTAATAACAAAATGAGTAAATAATGACGATCATCATTCCTTTTAAACTAAAATCCTCCATCCGTATAACCGAAAACATTAATAATAATTGCTTGACGTTTAATTATGTTATTCATACTTTCAAAGGAAGCAGGTATTTATCCTGTTTAAATAGTAAACACCTTTTGAAATAAATAAATAAATAAATAAAGGTTTATTTGAAATGTTTATTTTCCTTTTGTTGTACGTTTGCTTAGAAAATAGGAAGCACTCAGAAAGAATGTCAATATATTACTACAATTTATTTTATAGTTTTTGATAAATGTGTTTTTAAAAAAAAGTTTTTGCTCATTTTCAATCATTTGCTGTTTTCGATCATTAATAATAGATACAGAATCTCCGTCAAAAAGTGTCACAACCAAATGGACACAAATTACAACATTTAGGCGTTCTTTTAATTTAGTATTGACATATTATTCCACCTCAATAAGGAACGCTTTAAAAAAAGGTAAAAGACACAGATACAGATTCATAGACAATTTAGACACATATTCACAGTTTTATTGATTTTTCCTTACTCTGTTGTTCATTCTTTTATTTTTCATAATAGTGTTATATGTAGGACCTCTTGTCATACTTTTCTAGTGCACATGTGTATGTATATTCGTTTATAAAATGCTGTATAATTTAAATAAATACTATCGTACCTACGGGCATTTCAAAAGCAAACATGTTAGAATGCTATTTTTTAAATTGTTGAAATCAATCATTAATTTATAGGACCTTAAATATAAGGAGTTTCATTAAGGTTGGAGTCTTATAATCATTGATTGCTATATTAAAACAGTAAGTGTTAATTAAAAAAAAATCTTATATTTTTTGTCAGTTCGTCGTTCTTTATATCATTTGTCTACTACGATTATAGTCAACAGGACAATATCTAAAAGCATACATATCTACATAGTATAAAACAAAATCGCTTCCCGCTGTTTGTTTGTCTGTCCCTATGTATGCTTAGATCTTTAAAACTAAGTAACGGACTTTGATCCTTTTTTCTTTAATAGATAGAGTGATTCAAGAGGAAGGTTTATATGTATAATACATACATAATATAGTAGAGAAATACTGATAATTTTAGAGGTTTATTAAGTGATGTAGTAAATGAACACTTTTATTGCGCTTACATTGCAAACGCTGGCTGAACCCTTCGAGATAGATCAAAATACTGTACTACAGTATTGTACACCTTAAAAAGGTCTACAAAAAAGTGCGCGATGGTAGATGTCTACCTTTTAGGGATAAATCACAATAACCATTTTTTATCCTTTACTTTTTACGAGAATAAGCCGTTATTATTTACGAAACTATTAAAACAATACAGATGTAATCCTTATCCAGTTAGGTACCTTAAATACATTGTGAATTTTATATAGATCATCGGTTACGGCTAAATACACGTGTTAAATTGCACCCGGGCGAAGCCGGGACGGGTCGTCTAGTAACCTATATAATAGACAAAGCCCTATAAATTGAATTGTTCCTAACAACAAAAGGTAATTAGCAATTCTCGAGTATTTCAATCTGAAATTAGTTTTGTACTCATGACTCAATTAATGCTTCGTCTATTTACAATAAATTTTCATTAATACTACTGTATTTAGCTTGGAAGGTTAATTCATTGTTTATACAGAAAGAATATTGTATTTAGGTTAAGTAATTTTTATTTTACTGCTTTTAAATTAGAAATGTGATAGTCTTCAAAGGTTGACCAGATCATTACAAATAATAGCTAAAAAAATCAGCTTAAAAGAATAAAACCGTATAAAAATCGATCTCTTTTTTTTGGATGTTCTGCCACTGACAGACATACAACACTCTACGTTCACTAATCAGACTTACATTTATTATTTGAGATTTTAAACGAAAGACTTGTCTTGAAGAATTGTATGCTACTTAACCTAGAAATAAATCGCACATTTATAAGAAGAGTGACGCTATACAATAAAACTGTGCTGTTTCAGTAAAAGCGTTTAACAATTAAATAATGACTATTTTTGCACCAGTAGTCGACACTTCTATACCTCATATACAGAAAATTATAAGAGTTACGACAGTAGGTAAAAGCGTCAGTAGCTCAGTGGTTCGGACGTTGGATTCACGGTCGATAGGTCGTGGGTTTAAATCCGGACATTGGACTACTGGCATGGCCCACTCCTGACACAAGGTATTTATTAGCTTACTAGGAGGGGTAAAGGGAATACTAGTAGTATGTGATCCATACTGCTAGTAATCTTTAAAAAAAAAAATGTGTTTCTGTCTATGTATTATGGTTAGCGTACTAAGAGATGGCATCACTTTCACAAAAACCCATTTTTTTGTATAGTGACGGTCTTCTTCTCAATGTGCGAAATGTTGATTACAAAATAAGTGGAAGCTTTAAAGCAGGGGTTCCCAAACCTATTTATTAATTCATAGACCATTTAAGATGTTATTCACTTTTAAATTACTGTTTTTTTCTGTTGATTATTACCAAAACTATTCACAATTTCGAAACCTAACATTGAGATAACAAGTCTGAAAAATTATACATACCTATTGCTGTACAACTACAGGCTTAACGGGGCCTTTTATGATGCTAGAGCGTCATAAATTGGAATTTCATCCCAATTTCAAACGACAATAGATAACAGAGTTCTCACTTAAACCACAAGAAGAGGGATATAAACCAGACCATTAGCACTACTTTACATGAAAAAGAAAAATGTATAACTGATCCTTGGAGGTCGCTATAGATTTCTTTGAGAATAACTGCTGTTAACAATAGGATCCAATTTAAAGATTAAATATAATTAAGTTAGTTTCAACAAGAACAGAATATTTTAGTAAAGTATGTATCATGATGAAGATCTCTTCAAAACATTGTCAGAAACAAAATTAAGTACTGAAAATCTTATTCAGAGACCACTCACTTATTACGAAAGCTTTACATACGAGTATCCTCGAGGCAAAAGTAATTCCCAGATCCTCTTAGTCATATGAGTTATTTCATTTTTATACCAAAACATACATATTTTACTTTAAATATTTTATTTTGCAATAATGTAATGCAATGCGTCTGGGGATTGCGCCGTGATTAATTAACGCCGTGTCGCAATATTACTTCTGCCTTTTAAAATAATGTATTTTTTATATTTACTGATTTAATCGAAATAAAAAATTTAAAGGTCAAACAGAATGTACGTCACATGATTTCAAAATAAGGATGGACTCGTTTGAACATTTAATATGTATTTATCACTAGTCGACCCGTCCCGGCTTTCCCGGGTGCAATTTAACACGTGTGTATTTAGCCATAACCGCCAAGTTCCTGCATTTTAAATGTGTTTCGAAAATATTAATTTAAGTTTCATGTTGTAAGGGGCCTAAATGCACAATGTATTTAAGGTACCTAATTGGATAAGGATTAATTCTGTATTGTTTAAATAGTTTCGTAAATAAGCCATTATTTCTCGTAAAAAGTAAAATTATCCCTTAGAGATAGACATATACTATCGTGTACTTTTTTGTAGACCTTTATAAGGTGTACAATACTGTAGTACATTATTTTGATTTATCTCGTAGAGATCAGCCAGCGTTTGCAATGTAAGCGCAAATGTGTTTATAAACGACATCAGATTAGAAACCTCTAAAATTATCAGTATTTCTCTACTATATTATGTATGTATTATACTTAAAAACCTTCCTCTTTAATCACTCTACCTATTAAAAAAACCTCATCAAAATCCGTTGATTAGTTATAAAGATCTAATCATACATAGGGACAGACAGCGGGAAGCGACTTCGATTTATACTACGTGTATGTAGTGATGTAAAAACAAATGGTTTCGCCATCTATCACTACCTGTACGAACTACGTGTGTAAAGTTAGTTGATCTTCACGTACTACGTACTCCGTCAGCTCTATGAAAATTTGTCGCTTGAATTAAAAATATTTTAAACAAGATATAAATACAATAAAAGATGATATGATATCTTGGAGTTACAATGCATCTAAGAATTTTTTAACTTCTGTAGTGATTAGTAAAAATTTTCACACGTTTAATTGGTCAATCAGTCTAATAGTCAAATCTTGTTTGTCTGAAGATTTCAGAAATTCAAATTTTTTTCTTCATCATTATTTATCGTAGGATGATTGCTTTTAATTATATTTTTTGTTGTGTTACTGTGTAGACTTAATACTGTAGTACTGTGAGAAAGGAAAAGCTGACTTAATAATATTAGTGTCCTGTATTTAAATTACCTGGTAAAACTCCCGCTTTACCTTCAAAGTCTTATAACTTAAGTGTTAACGCAAATAAGAAGAACTTATATCGTTTACGTTAAAAGAGTTTTATCTCGAATATCAAGATCTGGTTTAATATCTTAATAATAAGTCCAAAAGAAGTTTCACCCGTACAACTCGTAAAAGCGGGATATTTTTGCAATGCAAAAACTTGAAACACCGCAAACCTCGAAAACTACTTCTTTTAAGTTTTAAAACTTCTTACTATGTTAATTGAACCACGTTCTTGAAGAACTCGTTGTCTTGTTAAGTATCCGTTTCTTTATTTTAACCATTCATTGCGAAATTATGATTTCATTCATCTTGTTATATTTGTGTTATAACAGGTACTATACATGCAGACAACAGTTTCATAGTATAGATACAAAAGTCACGAGATAGATACACACAAAAGTCTCGACGGGGTTCTATACTGGATCTACACTGGAATATTTTTTGGGACATTAGTGCACAAATTATATTGCTTATTATTAGAAAAAAAATTGTCCAATTATCAAATCCCTAACCTTATTAATTTCTAACATATAGGGATTGAAATGAAACTATGATAGATATTTAAATTATCTTAATGGCATATATTAGCTACTAATTAGACTCGTATTTTTATTTAGAAAGGTTTTGATAAACAAACAATAAGTTATTAAAAACATATTTCAACAAGGGTTCCAGTTTTCCTTTAAAGGTATGGAACCCTAAATTGCATTTAACTGCTTTATAAAATTACATTTTATTAAAAATGAAATGAACCCAAAAATAACGACTTCTTAATACCAAAATTTATTTAAATGAGTAAAATTTTATAGACAGCCATTAAAATGAATTCAGACGATATAGCTAATAAAATCGTATTAGAAATGATAGCGAGTGAACGTTGCTTGTTCAATTAGCTAATGGGTTCGCGAAACACACCTTTTACGACTGCTGCTTAATACGGTACTGTACTGTAGTGTAAGGGGCTACTGTGAGAATAGCAATTTAATGAATATCCTTATCCTTACTAATATTATAAATGCGAAAGTAACTCTGTCTGTCAAAACTACAAAACTGATTTTTTTTATGACAGTTAAGGGGCAAACGAGGAGACTGCCCACCTGATGGTAAGTGGCCACCGTCGCCAATGGACATCGGCAATACAAGAGAGTGACTCATATCAACATAAAGTAACTTAATAAAAATCGCCATACATACTCACACACATACACTCGCGCACACACACACATACACACACACACAAATACAAATCTTTATAAATATATATATATATATTTTATAATGTGCGGTTCAATTACGGGGACCTGGTGTCTTGTACTACAGGTTTATTACCTATCATAGGCACCAGCGAACCACATACAAATATATTATAAAATTATAAATAAATAGACTTAGGTAGTGAAGATTTGTAAAACGTAAAATAAAATGTTTATTATATTGTAAAATTTTTCTTTACTTTAAATACTTTTTTTATTTGGCTATGTATGTGTAATATTACTTTTGTTGTTTACCTGAATAAATACTTTTTTACTTTTACTTTTACTCTTGTAGTGCCGATGCGTTGCCACCTCGAAGATAGAGTGAGGAAGGTGAATGAAGAGAAGAATGCTGGTGCTCGCAAGCTAGTCGAGGAAAAGGTTCCCTACCATCAAGGGGTACTGGGTTACTCGGCTTTTACAAGATGCCCTCCCAGCGGCAGAGGGGAATTGTATTCTAATCCTGGACTATCCAAAATTAATTCAAAAATTAATAATGATTTAAATGAAAGGACATAAGCTACTTTATAATGTGAAATAAAGGTTGAAATGGGGTGAAAATTGTTGTCATTTTTAGAGCTGAAGCATGAAACTTATTTTTTATAAGTTTGCGATTAGAGATACGTATGTGTCTTATTTGTAAAATAATTAGCCTAAATCATTAAAAATGCTACCCAAAGGCACTATTCTAGGCGGACGAAAGCGGGGACTCAGCTAGTTTCATTTTTTAATTTTTAAAAGTTCCATACAATCTTATATTATCTATATGGGAGCTATAATATGCAATAACAATCAAAATACGATAATAATTTGCAGTCTAGATGAAAGCCGAGCAGGGTCTGGGGCTCGAGATCCACGAGTAGATTTAAAGGGATCTTTTATAGTATACTAACTCTTTCCTCCGCGCTACTTCGCTATTCAATATTCTAAAATATATATAATAGGTTGGGGAAAAAGTTTCTTCTCATTTTTTAAGAAAATTCAAAACATTTTTTAATATACTTTATTTACATTTAACTAAAGTTCATACGTACTATAATGCGAAAAGACTTTTTCCCCAACCACCGTCACCGTAAAATTGTAAACACCGTTAGATAATATAATCTCTTGAGATTTTATACTATCGAAAGATTGTGAACCGTAAGATACTGCTTACCGAAGGCTATCCCTGAATGGTCGGTCGGCCTCAGTAGGTTGTTCTATGTACACAGAGCTAAGAATAAAACACAGCTGTTAGTTAAACAATATAAATAAATGTACTAAGTAATCAATATATTCACAATTTGAAGGTTTCACTTCGATATATTATAATCTACCAAAAATTAATGCGTTACACTGTAAGCAGTGTTTTATGGTTTACAATCTTTCGACAGTTTACAATATTTAGAGATAGATAAAGACAGTAAAATTGTAAATACCGATAGATCTATCTATCGTTATTTTACGTTAACATATAAATTTGTATCAATTTGTGTTTTTTGCTATAGAATATCAGAGTCGTTGAATAATAAAACTTATCATAATATTGATTTCACAACATAGAAATCTGGGGTAGAATTGAACAAGCCCGTGCAGCATTCCACAAAATGGAGAGGATACTTTGTGATAGTAACCTTAGTCTTTCACTTCGTATAAGAGTCGCGCGCTATTACGTTTTCTCCGTTCTTCTCTACGGCGTAGAAAGCTGGACACTTACAGAAAACCTGTGTAAAAAGATTCAGGCTTTTGAAATGTGGGTGTATAGAAGAATATCGTGGATTGAGCGTGTGAAGAAGAGGACGGTTTTGCAAAGATTGGGAAAAAATCTCGAAGTTCTGAAAACCATAAAAGTGCGGAAGCTGGAGTACTTTGGCCATATTATGAGAAACAACAAATACGATCTCCTCCAACCCTTAATACAGGGCAAGATAGCTGGCAAAAGACCGCCCGGCCGGAGAAGGACATCCTGGCTTAAAAATCTACGCCAGTGGTTCGGGAAGAGTACTCGCTCCTTGTTCCGAGCAGCAGCGTCCAAAATACAACTGGCCTTAATGATTGCCAACCTCCGATAGGAGAAGCCACTAGAAGAAGAAGAATATTGATTTACGTTTACAGAATAGATTCGTGAATTTAGCAAAAAAATAAAATCTGAGATCATTTAAATATTTCATGTACTGGTATAAGTAAGCAATATTTTTCAATCGTTTGCATTACGAAGTCCTAGAAATTCAAATATCTCGGGTTTAACAAGATTTATGTTCAGTATGTATAATAATGTATCTTATTTATTTATTAGTAATTATAACGACGTCGTCAAGTATTACTTTCTCGTGGCGTTTTGAAAGCATCATTAATCGAGATATAGCATTTTAGTCAGAACGTTGAATTTCTTTTAAAGCTTTAATTTTAAAATGAAATTTAGTTACTATAAAAGCGTCAATTATTAAGCAAAGTCAACACACGTTATTAGCCCCAGAATGATGTCAGAAAATATTATTATGTCATATAATGTAAATATTTTATGCAAATATGCAGTTTTAGTAATTCTTGTTAACTGTCATCATGTCTATTACTCGGGTTACGATAAATATTTAAAACCCATTACTTCATTATATTAGTTAAGGTGATATTAAGCATAACGGAAATTTATAAATGATATGATCTAAATTACTTGATACCTTTCTGAGTCAGTTACTATTCTAAACGGATTGAACGAACGTAAGATGACTTTAGTAGAAATGAAAATGAATGTATCAATAATAAAAAAATATGTTGAGTACACAAAGGTAAACTAACCTAACCACAGATTCATAGGACGAAGAATGAACCAGCCCTTCAGTCGCCATTGAAGGTGATCAGACGTGTTGTAACGTTTCGACTGCAAAAGGAACGAAAATATAATTTAATAATTAAATTTTGCTAATAGTTACACTGTTATATATAGGGAATTAATTTTTTTATTAAATTTATTAGACGTTTGTCTCCTAGCCTAGATAATAAGTCAGACCGCAGCGCACCCTTCAGATACTAGCTAGTGGCTACAATACTAAGTACGATACGTGACTAGACTGTATTCAGAGTACACTGAACTTGCACGCTATATTTTATGTCTTCACTATTTTAATTACGGTCATGGTAGAATTTATAAAGTACTGAATTTATTGCTTATAAATATAAAATAAAATTTTAATTTTAATTACATAATTTTACTACAAAAGTTAACTTTACTGGAGAACCTTGAAAACTAAATTACAACTTACAAAATACGATTTTTTGTGTAGGTATTTTTTGAGAGTTGTATTGTTTTGTGATTTATGTATAGCGCCATCTAGTTTTGCCATTAGTAAATAAAATTTATCACTTTTTTACCCGACTACCGCGAAGCCAAAAGGAAGGGTTATGATGTTTTTGCGATATAAATGATACATTTTCTTATATATAAAAATGAATTGACGTTTGTTAGTCGCGTTGAAACTCGACAACGACTGGATCGGCAGCAAATTTTTGTTTTGAAATATTTGTAGAAGCCCAAAAAAGGTGTAAAAGGTGAGAAATGATTTTGTAAAACATTAACTGTTGTGTGATACATTTTTGCGAAGCGAAGACGGATCAGGTAGTAGAATAATTAAGTCTACACCTGCTGAAGTGATACTCAAATCTAGAGCACGTCTTACAGAAATTTAAAAATTGAAACTAGAAAGGATAATATTTAGAGTAAAGCATCACTTAAAAAACAATGATATACATCAAGAATATAACATTTATCAAGCTATACAAGAGACAAGTGTATTATTAACGTAACGAGCTTCAGTAAAATTATGAACACTTTAGCACTTAATAGGTTCGCAGAAAATAGTATTACTTAGGCCCCTCTAGTCCTTCATAATTATCTTGTCCTTGTGTCTCATCATTCCATTTTGGTTGAGTATTTCTTTACAACCCTTCGAGAATCCAAAAACAAGCGATTTTTATTTTTGAGAATTTTATTTTGAAGGATGGAGGATTTAAAGAAGTTTTAAACTCCCAACTAGATCTAGGCCTAGGCCACGGACCACTATATAAAGACATACTAAGGACATAAATTTAGTTGATTAATACTCTAGAGGACGAGAGATAATAATTGTAGCTACAATTTAAGTAGCTCGAAGTTACTAAATTCCAAACCTAACATACCATTATATACTTTTGAAAGTAATGATAAAAAAGTTGTTGAATCAATCTGATATGAAGATTATGATGATGAATTCTTTTCCATTATTCACCTTCATTACAAAATAATATGCTGTATTGTGGTTAAAGGAATATTCATTAATGGCCTTAAAAAGACATTAGAGTTAAATAAACACATTGTTTCCTTTGAAACCACTTTAAATTCTACAAAATGATATCCAGCATTCATCTCAAAACAGTAAAATTGTAAAGTACGCACGTTGCTACGTTTTACGAGGAACAGATGCTGCAAGTACATTAACGTCTCATGAATAATACATGTATCAAAGCCGGTGCTCGACAAAAGGTATGTTTAGCTACGGATTTTTAATTAATAATACATTATACAATAACCGCTTAAAAGTATTCGAATTCTAACAATTCCAAAACGCAAAAGGAGATACTATTATAGTCGCGTCGTCTTCGTCGTCGATTTTCCACGTGTACTTAGATATAACAATAAACATTTAATATTTTATCCCACAGGAACAATAGATTTTTGGGGGATAAAAAAAAGTCTATGGGTTAATCCAGGTCCAACACCAGCATGTCATGAGTGTGGGGCGGCTATTGATACGTCGCACCACACCTTGATCGAGTGAACCGCTTGGTCCCCGCGCCATGCCTTGGTGTCTTCCATTGGACCTGAGACCTGTCCCTTCCGAGTGTGGTTTTGGCCTTGCTCGGGAGTAAGGCGGGCTGGTTGCCAGTTGCCTCCTTCTGCGAATCGGTGATCTCGCTGAAGGAGGCCGCGGAGCGGGCCCGGGAGGCAGATGCCTCATCTGACCCGATCCGTCGAAAGGTCGACCGGACGGGACACGATGTCGATACGCACGCCTTCTGCCACCTGATGCCACTGGGGAACCGAGAATGTCCCCGTTACCCGGGACATCTCTCGGTTGGGTCGACAGTTGGGGCGGTTGCGGTAGTGTGCGCTCAGCGTTCCCGCATACAAACTTTGACATTTTAAGTTAAGAAAAAATACTTAAATCGATTTTGTGTTTGTCATTAAACTAATTAGTGCAATTGTTAGAAAAAAAAACAATAAATTCATTTATTATGAATATCATCGAATGATCAGAACAAAAAATGTAAACATTTATTTATGTGCGAGATTCGGACACATTCCATGATATTCGTTTGCAATATCCCTAATTGTAAATAAATGTTGTGTAAGCGGACACTATTACGTTTGATGCAATTAATCGTAAAACCGATAAAAACTGAGGTTTCCTATTGTATATATTGTAATAGAGGAAACATACATAACCTTTTTATTTTATGACTTTGACATGCTGATTCCTACGCTTGTTTCGAAATTGAAACTAATTTTTATATCCGAGGTGTTTGGATGTTTGTTACTCAATCACGCAAAAAAGACTGAACAGATTTGAATAAAATTCGGCACACAGATACTTTATAACCTTCAGAGTTTCTGTGGAATAATAATAAGACATGTTTACTGTTGTAAGCGCCTGAATATTTTTATTTAGCTACAATATATTGAAAATTAAATGTTTTTTGATAAATTTAAAGTATTGTACGTGATAAATTATATCCATGCAAACCCGGGGCGGGTAAACTAGTTGATTTTATCTACACTTTCCTATAAAGAGGAAAGATTTGATTGTTTGTACATTTGTATGTTTGTTTGTTGCGACTAAGCTCGAAAAGTACTGAACCGATTTTGAACATTCTTTCATCGATAGAAAGCTACATCCTTTCCGGGTAATAAAGGCTATATGGTGTTGCCATAAATATTATAATTTAAAAGATATGGCCATTTAAGTGTCATAACGTGGCCATTTGTAAATGTTTTTTCTGGAACTACAGATCCGATTTTCTTTCACAAAAATTCTTTCACTCAAAGATATCTATACTATTCCTTAGTGACATAAGGTGTTGCAGTATTGCCATATGCATTTTTTTAATTAATAGTAAAAATTCTTTCACTGAGAGAAATCTATAGTATGCCCGTCTCACTGACATTCACTCACGTATCACAATTACAGAGTGACAATTTAAGGACATCAATTATTATATAATATTCCTTCAAATACTCGGCGGGAAGCGAGAGCAGGCCGCTCGTAAATTTATAAAGTTATTATAACACAATGACATGTTAACTCTAACTGCGACAGTAACATCAAAACAAGTCAATTTTGAGCGAGGCTGTTTATGACTATTAATGGACGAATACTTCCTATTGGTTAAAAAGATTGTCCTTATACATATATCTGCGGCAGTTTGACCAGTAATTTCATAAAGTGAATATCGATAATCATAATAATAGTATAAATGATGTAATGTAAATCTTATTTAAGGATATTTGAGTCATTAAGTTTATTACTGTTCTCGAGTAGTGGTGGCATATGTTATAATGTTGGTTCTCCTTAAATCTGTTATAATCTATTTTGTGGTTTAAATAATAACACTCTGTTACAAACTTTCGCGTTCATAGAATTTATAGTTTAACATCGTTATTTAAAGTTTAATATAGTACATACATTTTGTTTATCCTTTTATTATACTTTATCTATTATGTGTAGATATTGGCTACACTGTAGGTATTACTCCAGTTATTTTACATTCTACACGTTTGACATTGTTGAATAGATAAATAAGGTTAGGTTAAGTTCCCCTTTCTATGATTAAAGGTGTAGATAAGATAGATAATATATTTTCTCCTAGTGCTTTTATGGAAACATTTCTTTCAACGTGCTTTAGTTACTCAAGACTGGAAAACCACCAAGAATTACTTTTCAACAATAAGCAAGTTTAACTGCGCTTTAAACTGTATAACGATGCGTTTAAAACTTCTTCAAAGTTAATAGCCCTATAATTCTTCTTACGCCATTAAACATTACGGATTCTGGATAGACTGTCTTGGAATATAAGAATAAGTAACGAGCAATTCATTTTGATAGTTCATTAATTTATTTAAAATAATTAAGAAATTTACAAAAAAACTTTTTTCTTATTATTTTCAGAAAACTCTTTAAATATTATAAAATAATAGATAATACTATGAGAGTGCATAAAAATAACTGGTTCGCCATCTTGGACTATCCGCTATTTTAATTTTAGGATGGGGTGACTTAGTTAGCCAAGCGTTTTCATCTAATCTATGCTTGTATGAAAATGGTTTACAAACTGCATATTATTTTGATATATAGTAGACACGCCATGCATCGTCATGGATTGAACTTATCTATATCTGCTTTAGTATCCAGTTGTAAGATTAATCCCAGATATACATACGTATAAACACACAAATACTGCAAGTTAAATAAATGATTGTAATATATTTTACTATTAATTAGTGTAGAAGTACAATCACAAGGTCGGCTGTAGAACGACTTGAAAATATTTGGAAGGATCGACGTAAAACCAAGAATTCAAAGATTCGTCTTATAAAATATCTCGTTTTTTCTACATTTCTGTATGGAGCAGAAACATGATGATCGATGCTATACAGATCTGGTGTTAGAGAAGGATTCTGAAAATAGCATTCCGCACCAAAAATTCTATACTCATAGAACTGCACATACAAGAGAGACTTTCGTCGACTACGATTGTGAATACTAAAGTTCTTTGGGCACATCTCCAGAAAGAAGAGCTCGTTAGGAAGGCTTATAGTGGAGGGCAAAGTGTAAGGTAAAAGATCGCGTGGTTTTTCACCAAAAAGCTGGACGTTATCTCTAAGGCCACAGAGTCAACCGTAATAGTTACAGTGCGCTCGCAACGCTTCTAATCGCCAAAAATGGAGAAGCTTTGGAAGACGAGCAGCAACCCAGGAAAAGGTCGAAGATTGCGAGAACCCTATACTCACCTCAACCACGACCACACTGTCAAGAGTGCCCCACTAAGAAGTAGATAGTTGGTCTCTCTTAGACAATATGTCGTTTTTACCTTAAATCTGTGATCTGTATGTCGAAAATTATTATTATTATTCAATATCAACTTATACTAAAACATTACCTAACTAAAATAATTATGATTCTTATAAATATTGTCCTCATAAAACTTATATACCGAGTATTTATTATATAACAATATTGTATTCGTTCTTCAACTGAGATTACTTCTTGCGTCCCTCATTATATGAGGACGGGATTAACATTTGATTATGTTTGTATTGGGAAAATAAACAATCATCTCACAAGATTGACGTTTGGTTTTCTTCTAAGAAATAATATGAATAAAGTTATTAATATAAATGTACTATAATAAGTTGCCTTTAACAAAAAGCTGACAGACAGATAGAGAGGGGATAGTTGCACATTATGAGCGTGCTGCGTTCCTGTATAGATAGTTAAATCCCCGATGTCTACTATTTTGACCAATTTCAGACGCGTGAGAGCAGAACCATCGCTTAAAAAAAATCACGAATTCTACCACGTTCCGTTTTCCGTAAGGTATTAAGAGAAATTCAACATAATATATTATATAAAATATAATGTATTAATTTTTCTCTACTGTCACCAAATCTTTACTTATAATAACTCTTATAATATTATACAAAATTCATTGTCCATTTTTGGTGGACCCCCTCGACTTTTTTATTAAATTAATTTAAAATTCAACGCGTAAATTTTGTATTTATTCGGATAAGTTACCTTTCAATACTTTGTAATTTTTTTTATAGGACAAAGGGTGTATCTTTTAAAACTCTATAATATTTTAATGATAAAGAGATTAAGGTCTATTAAAACCTATAATGTTATACATAAATCCGTAGCACCACAGACGTTTATTTACAAAACAAACTTTTGAAATATTTTAAAAACATTCTTATTTAAAAAACTCCGTGTTTATTGTAAGTGAATGCTAAATTCTACCACATACATATTACGCCGTTAATAATTTATAATATTATTAAGATAAGATAGTAATTATAGTTTATATTACAAATAGAACTTAATATATCTAATATAGTCGCAATTTCTCATATTTCAAGAGTTCTCTCTGTCGAGACTCACAAATTGAACAGTACGAAGTCTTGACGCATTTTATTTTATGAAAGTAATAAAATTGTTGACGGCTTCATTTTTCTTATTCTGACTAACATCATTTTATGGTACAATTTAGGAACACTTTGATTTGCGTCGTATGACTGTATGAAGCTAATTAAAATTGATTGGATGGAACAGAAATGGCGAGTGAAATTGAAGTAATCATTATGTTTGCGTAATCTTGTACAATGATACTTGGTTATAATGGATGCTAGATAAAAGTATGTCGGAGAAATAAGTAGTAGGTAATTAGGTTTAACAAAATTGTAACCCATCTTCACTACCCAGTTTTGCTGTTTAAATCTAGGGTTAGACAAACATAAAGCTAACCCAACACAAGGCTAACCTAAGCCTAACTTACACTTCTGCCTAGTATATAAACACTAACGTTAGCAAAATCTACTCTGAGTTGTTTATGAATAATATTCCAAATATTATCTATGAATCATGGAATCTATGAAGAAACACTTTGTAATATCCATGTTACTAAATTAAGTTCTACAAAAAATGCTATATTTCAGGGTTGAATATTTAGTGATAAGTAGTTACTGTAGCTAAAAATATAAAAGTTTTAACTTGATCCTGTTAAAAATGTACATTTATTTCCATTTAGAATGTTAAAAACAGTTTTACATACTAAGCGATATATCACAAAACATATTGTTAAATGCGATAAGAGCCTCATAAACTACGAAGCTGCTTTAAATTTCCTAAATATGACTCCAGCAAACAAAATTATTCTACTATTTATACGGACATAAGCTTGATTAAAATAAATGTTGCATTTCGTAGCGTAAAAGCTCTCGACATTTATATGTGCTGTAATAATTTTAAAAGCTAAAATGATGCACGCCATTTTGAATCTCGTACACTAATTAATACAGACTAATTTCGTGTGTTTGTTTAGCTTCTTATTATACATTGGTCGTGCGTATAGGCCCAGTTAGTTAATGGAAGTTTAGAAAATGGTTGACGCAGGAACTACTCGTCCTAAGTAAACGTGTGGTTAGGGTGTAAATATTTTAACAATCTGTGGACATGGCATCGTGATAGCAAACATGAGTGATAAGTGTGATATTTTATGCTGATCCTGTGAACGAACCCCTTGACTGGCGATTCATTGAATGTTGAAATAGGCTTTTAGTTTTAGTTTGTACTACCATACTGTGTTATTTTGTCATTCTCAGTATAGAGGTCTAACTTCTAACTAATTTTTATTGTTAACAGAGCATTAACAATCTACTGTAAGTACGATATAATATTAAAGTTAGTTAAACAAGTATCCAACTATTGCCAGGCTGCCACTGAAACTGACTAAACTGCAGTATAATACTAAGGCAAAAATTTCCATCTAAATAACTAACCCTCGCTTCACTTCGGTATTAATAAAATTATAGCTGTGGATACAGGTTCACCAGAGGTAACTGACGATAAGTAGCGAAGGATGAGTTTTTTAAGAACCAATATATAATCTAATCGCTTAATTTACCAAGCCTCGCTCAGAGCGTGTCAAATGAAGCGAATTTTAATCTCATCATTACCTCTAATTCTCACCTCATTTTAAAATAATAAATTTTTTAGAACAACAGAAATACCTTGTTTTGTATTCCATAGAAATTATATATATTTTCATCACACGAAGAACATTCATGTTTACATTAATTCCAATTAACATCATTGTAGTTCAAACTACTCTATATTATTTGTCCATTGAAATTCAAATAGCTAAAATTAACAATTATGAACCTACAAATAAGGAGTAAATACAGTCATAATAGAAGGTTTCATTTAGTTATTTGATATTTAAAAATAATAGCCTTACCTAAGGTATATTTTCATAGACTTCAGGTGAACTGAATATGTTGGAGCTTTAGCTTTATTATTGGAGCCGTCCATCGCAGTAAGGTCAGGCGTGACCTTTTGCGAACTAGAAAAATATTGAGTTACGTTTATCTACGAAAATGAGGGACATGACCATTTGCAAATGTTCTATCAAAGTGATTTAAAGTTACATCTTAAAGTAATAGCATAAAGAATAAAAATATAAATATAGCAAATAAAAACTTTCATTAAATTTAAATACAACATTTTACTACTAATCCACCATTTACATTTACATTTATTTGGGCCGTTCACCATATTGGATTTATAATTTATAACTTACGTAAAATAGGACGATCTAGTGCGTAACCATTATTTATAATTGGTTTTAACAAATGTAATGTTTATTTTACAAAAAATACATAAGAGATTATACAAAATCGAAAACTTAAGTTATGAGTAATTAATCTTAAAAATTATAAATTAAATATCTGATAAATCGATTTCAACATATAAATCGATATGAAAAACGATTCTCAAGTAGTCTTTGGTTGTTGAAATTCAAATTAATTATTTCACTTTTATATTTGACTGCTCAATTACAGAGATACTTATTGTTATCCTATAAAAACTTTTCTTGGATAGCTCTGATTTTATTTTGTGGTATCTTTTATGGATATTACATTTTTACAACTAGCAACAGGACCGAGCTTTTTTTAGCCAATCAGATCGTATCCCGAGTAAAAAATGGAAATTGGACGTTTTGAGGCGAAAACTTAAATATTAATATTATGAATAATAACTTAGATGAAGTTTTAATTTTTGTTAATTACATTTACCAGATGAAATTATTTCATAGTGTATTTGAGCTTAGTCTGTGTTTGATTTATAAAAATACCTACTTTATTTTATTACTTGATCGATTAGTACGATAAACACTTAATCTAAATAATACTAGTATTAGGGATCATATTGTAGCATTTATTACTTTCTCAATACAGAAATGAATCTCTAACAAGCAGAGAAGAGGGATGCGTACGACGCTGCAAAGTTTGCAAATCGTTTGTCTTCCGTAAACGATGTAGGAAAAACAGGGGAAGTTTCCCTATGTATGATAATTCGAGGACAGTGTGAATGTGTTAGTTTATCATTATGCTGACTTATTATGTAGGGAAAATTCTATTCAACAGATGTTTATTTACCTACATTTAAAAGTGGCAAATAGTTTGTTGTAGGAGAGGCAGTTGAATGGTCTTTGACTTTATAATTTCCACTTGTAGGCAACGGAAGTTTTATATATTTTTCTTACCACATCGAAATTTGTTTTTTAATTTACAATTGTAGCAAATCAGGTTTTTTATTTTGGCAACACTTCATTATTCAAATTAAAGAAATTATTTTTATTACTTATTGTACTTGGCAATGGATACGGCCCAAAATAATCAATCTAAATAAAATCTTTTGATTACAGATTGAAAATAGATTCTAAATTGGAATTTCACATACATAAAGAGCATGCAAAGGCCGTTTTATTGCTAAAAAGCATCTCTTACAGACAAAGTTTGGTGAAAGGAGTATTGTACAGATTAGGGATAGTGCAAATAGTTACATATTACTAATATTAAAAATTATAATAATATTAAATACATACTTAAACACACATATACCATATGTTATGTATAAATATATAAAATAATAAATATGGAATATATTTTCGATCCATACTCCAAAGTTTTTGGATTGATATTGATTATTAATTTCGGGGTTAAATGTTGATTTAAATGGAATAATTAAATTTGCAAAATTTTTATTGAAATGTGCTACTTATTTAGTGGCTGTAGGCTGTAGTGCTACTTATTTACGATGACGAGACGAGAGAGAGATTGACGAGAATTTGAAACGAATTTATAATTAATTACATGGCATATCATAGCCATGAGGGTCAGAACTCAGGCCCTTTGCGGTAGACAAAACTCCTGATTATAAGATACATCAAACTATATTAAAATTAAGATACTTCAGTTAGTTACTTCGGATTTCCAGGCAGCATCATTAAATATCTAGTCCAAGGATTTTCAGGTCAAAAATTCTGCTTCTCGCTTCGTTTGCCGACTCTTCATTTTCATGGTAATTACTTCAGACTAGGATTGAGCCACATTTCGTGGAAGTGTTTCCGATTTGGCTCTGCAACTAAACCCGATATTCTCCGCATGATTTTAGCTCAAAAACTGGAACAATAATTTTTATAGATTGGGATTTGATTAGAAACTCAGTCATACGATAGTACTGTGACACCTCCCAGTGTCGGGATCGATTTGATAAATATAAAGGGCGTAACTACTTTTATAATGCTCTTTATTTGGTTTAATTACGTAATATTTTACATTTTAATTCTATAAATAATCCACACTGAAATAATACCTGCCTGGCCCAAGGCTGGGGTAGCTCTCCTTTTGTTTTATATCAAATTCGATATTATTAAAATATTTTAAATCATATTATTTTATTATCGACTGCCAACCTAGTATCATTGTGTATGGAGTTTGTTCACCAACAGGCCTCCAGTACCGAGGATGCCGTACAATCTGGATTAAAGGACACACTTATCTTACTGATTAGAAATACTTTTGTCCATATACGTTAATATTCTAACGTATATGGACAAAAGTGTTTCAGTTACTAATTAAAAAAAATATATTTTAGTATTTAATAACGGTTTTTAAATTTACCTTATACTTGTGATACAATCTTGACTTTGACCCTGCTTGTTACAAATATTATGATTCTAAGTCCACACAGGTCTGCTTGGGTATTTGTTATTAATGTTAACTTGATAACTTCAGGAGTTCCTAAGAAAAAGAGTCTTGCAAGACAGTCAAACGGTCAATGAAGTGATCCTATGAGAGTACCTTTATTTCGTTTTAAGGTACGGAACCCTAAGAACATGTCTATACATAAGTAGGTGTATATTTTCTGCGGAAAATACATTAAATTGAATTAATCAAAGTGTACTCTGAGAGTCCAATATATACATATTCAGTTTTGGTACATAATTTTCTGTTATTATAAACAGAATATAATCACATTGAATCATTGGCTTATAATTAATAACACATTACATTACGTTCGCTACGCAGCAAACTCGTCAATTTGTATTCAGCACGAATGTTAATGCATCAATTATTATTGATCAATAAGAAAAATAAACATGATTTAACGATAAGTGACTTTCCCAAAATATCGTTTATAAGTTAACATAAATTAAATATATTTCTCTTATATATTGTATAGAGAGTAAAGGAGCTATACTGCGCAGAAGTAGCATTCAAACGACAATATTAACTAATCTAATCTATTCTAGATGTAAGCCGAGCAGTGCCTGGTTCTTGAAATCCAGGAGCAGGTTTAAAGACGTCTTCTACTACGCACATATTCTCACCTCCACCGCTCGACCTCGCTACCGAATCCATACAAATAAATAAAAGTGGAGTGTCTGTTTGTAATTTTAAAATAACCGCTTTTTACAAAGAGCATATGGATGTATACAACATTTTTTACAATTTTTGTCTGCCTGTATGTCTGTTTGTTCCGGTTAATCTCTGAAATGGCTGGACCGATTTTGACCGGACTTTCACTGGTAGATAGCTGATGTAACAAGTAGTAATTTAGGCTATAAAGCTTCTCGCTACGACCCATACGTGCGGAGCAACACGCGAGCCAAGTCGCGTGGGTCGGCTAAATTTTTACCCGACTACGGCGAAGCCTAAAGGAAGGGTAATGATTTTGGCAGTCTATGTATGTATGTATGTATATATCTATGTATGTATTTATGTATTTATGTATGTATCTATGTATGTATGTTTGTATGTTCCACTCTAGCGCCTAAACTACTAAACCAATTTTAATGAATGAGGCGTCAATAGATTCGTGATAATGACGCGGGTGACGTAGGCTATATAAATTTTATGATTATTTTTTTTGAAAGAATTAAACCCTCAGATTCTAACCTCGAAAAAAATTAAACTGAGATGATCATCACGTGTTTGGTTTTAAAAGAAAGTTCTTGGCGAGCACATTACAAATATGTATGTCGGAAACTAATTAAAAGAAGGAATGGAATGGATGGCCTATCTCAAAAGCTATACGGGCGCAACACGGTCAGGATATAACTAAACATTACTATCACTTACTATTATGACAAGAACTATTATGACAGGAACCTAAGCAGTGCCTTGGACTTGTGACCAAGGTGTAGGCTTAAGGAATTCCTTTATTCGATCGAGACACTCACCTCCACTGCTTAGTTTCACTGTTTAATCCTAAGATTAGACTAACATTAACCTAACCTAAGGCTAACCTAACCTAAACCTAACTCACACCTCCGACACGGCCATTCTGACGCGCGACAGTCCTCGGGCGATACTGAATTTCTAAGCCGGAATATCACAAGAACATCCGCTCGTCCTTCTTGACATTAGTCTACTCAACACAAATTTGCACAAATAAATTCGGTAAATGTACTAACTGAACTGGACAATTAACTAATCACGGTCTACAACTCTACACCGAACGGCATTAAGGAAACTATTGTCACAGTATCACAATCGAAATAATATCATTTACATCAAACCGCTGAACTGGCTAAACGCTAATTTAACGATTAATCATGATTTAAAGCAAGTTGTATCTTCAACGTACCGAACACACACGTTATACTGTCTAGTCATTAATTCGCACCCATTCCTATCAAGGTACTAATTCTGGCGAAACAAACACTGTGTTTTTGACCGGACTACTATCAAATTAAGATAATGGCAATTTTCTACTACACAAAAATAACATCATCAAGTAGAGCCATGTACCAGAACTGTTTATTCCAATTTTCAAAACCAACACACTTCTACAAATCCTTGAGTGATACCCTCCATCACCACGACTCTCACAGCCGACCGGTAATCGCAACTACCATCACACGCGCATCCACCTCGTGGATCGCAACTCTTACGCACATCCATCACATGGACTGCAACAAATTTCAATACGGTCGATAGATTCTATCACTCAAGAAACCAAAATCCATTTTACTAATCATGATCACCATTAACTTCAACTTAATTTGGTAACTGGTACATGACCTACAATCATTTTTTTTTAATCGCACGGGTTTACATTTTCTAAAAATCTTTCAACGTCATAATCTAATAACGAGAATGCTGATAGACCCCATGTGAAGCGAAGGTCACTTCTGATGTCGGAAACTAATTAAAAGAAGGAATGGAATGGATGGCCTATCTCAAAAGCTATACGGGCGCAACACGGTCAGGATATAACTAAACATTACTATCACTTACTATTATGACAAGAACTATTATGACAGGAACCTAAGCAGTGCCTTGGACTTGTGACCAAGGTGTAGGCTTAAGGAATTCCTTTATTCGATCGAGACACTCACCTCCACTGCTTAGTTTCACTGTTTAATCCTAAGATTAGACTAACATTAACCTAACCTAAGGCTAACCTAACCTAAACCTAACTCACACCTCCGACATGTATATATATCCAGTAGTTTCAGTGATTTACTTGTTAAAATAAATAAGAAATAAACATTACGTTAGATTATTAGATTATAAAGGTTATCTCGATCGAGAAACGGAAAACTATTAAATAAAAAAGTAAAGTTTTAAAAACTATAACCCGACTACGTAAAAAAGTGGTCTAAAAAGGATGAAACAAGAAAATAATTCAGACAGAAACCTACTATATTTATTATATAGTATACCTATATACCTACTATGATTATTTATATGATCATCACCTCCAAGAACATCTTCAAGAAACAGACATGGTAGGTATGCATGGTAATAATAAAGTACATTACACACGTGCTCCTCGATAAGATAAAATGAACTACCCGCGAATATTAATTTATAAACGGTGTTTCTAACATTTGTGATTCTGTTGTAAGTTTATAGGATCCCCTCACAAAGTACTAACTTGCCTTTATTATCGGGGTGCTCTATCTAACATTGTCATGCCGTTTTCGACACAAAACCGAGCAATGCCTAGGGCTTGTGATACATTGCTTGCTTGTGAAGCAGATTCACAAATAAAACCAGTTTAATTTAAACAGTATTCACAATCTTCTATCAAGGCAGATAATAGGCAGTGGAACAAAATGATTCTGTTACTAAATCTATAGGGAACTAGCTTTTAAAAGTTAACATAAATGTTGCTACACTATTATTATTTTTATAATTTCTTTAAACATTTTTAATCTGTTTTGCATAAAAAATAAAAGCCTTACTGCTTGAAATAAAACGAGAGCAGCAAAATACCATTACATTTGTAATACAAAGTAAAACTAAAATGTTCATTTCAAAAATTTACAAAGGAAATCCTTCATCGTCTTTTTGAAGCCCATCTTAATAGGTGTCAGAAAAAAGATTTCTTTAGCGAAAACTTCAAAGGCTTTTGCTGGGTTTGAGTTATGGAACAATAGCGCTCTTTGTATTGCATTAGAAGCAATGAATTTATAATTTTTAAATGTTAATTGAGTCATTTCAACTTTTAGTTGGAAGTGTTAAAATCATTTACTTTTATTTGACATCACTGTTTTTTTAGATGAATTAAGGAGTCCATAGTCTAAGCAAAAATACAGAAAAATGTATGCTATAAAATACTAAGTCGCTTAATCACATACTAGGTCAGATAAATAAATATTCACGGGTACCCTACGGAAACTTTAGAATTAATCCCAGAAAGAATTTAAAAAGTATGAGTTTAATAATAGTAGGATTACTTGTATGATCCAAAATCTACTTATTTCATTAATTAATTCGCTCACTGAATTGAAGTATCCCAGAGGAATTATGCTATATTCTTGGATAAAAATGTAATTGTAAATCAGTTATATAGTGCCTATGTATTGAATTTTATTCAGGTCGTTTTAATATTTGACATACAAACTAAACTACTTTTCTCGTGAGGGGACGAGATAGAATACTTTCCCCTCTGCCGCTGGGAGAGCATCTCGTAAGAGCCGAGTAACCCAGCACCCCCTTGGTGGTAGGGGATCTGTTTCCCGACTGGCTTGCGACCACCAGCATGCGAATCCAACCGCCAAGTGTCATAGACGCGTTCCGGTCGAGCCGCATGTGGGCCAAACTTACCCCCTCCCCACTCCCATCCCATTAATGCTGCGGATCTAGTGGACTCTGGGATCTAGCTGTGGGTCCGATGAGACCGCAGTATTTTTTCTTCTTCACTCCCCCTCCCCACTCTATTTTCGAGGATGCAATGCAACAACAAAACGTGGGTATCTCTTGTTTTGTCGATGTCCATGGGCGACACCATAAAAAAAACAGAAACTTTGATATTTATTATATTAACTAGTCGACCTGCGCGACTTCGTTCGCGTGTTGCTCCGCTCCTATTGGTCGTAGCGAGATGTTAAATAGCATAAGTTACTCCTTGATACACTAGCTATCTGCCAGTGAAAGTCCCGTCAAAATCGGTCCAGCCATTTCAGAGATTAGCCGGAACAAACAAACAAAATACTAAAAAATGTTGTTTTGGTATATATACCGTGTATACATCCATATACACTTAGCAAAAACGAGGCGAGCTTCGTTTGACTACCTGCTCACGTCACAGCTTGACAACAAAGGTTATATACAGTCCTATATAAGGATAAGTTTATTACTTATAATAAAAATAGTGTAGAAGTTCACTCCAAGTACAAATATTTACTAAGTACCTAACTTTAAAGAAATTCAAAAACCTGTATCTCAAGTAAACGTGTGAAAAATAGAATAATTTGCTTAATATAATTCTTTCTTACCTCGTGTTCAAATATCCCAGCGTTAAAAATATTAGAAAACGCGGTTCTTTCTTACAGTTTTTTAAGTAAATACTGAATCTATCCACAAAGGAATATTTACTTAGTTCTTTAAGCAAGCATAACGAATGCAATTAGCGTTCGCCAAACAGCGTGGACTGTGAAAAAATAAAGTATTTTTCAAATTCATTTTGCTATGGCACAGTCGAACTGTAAACAGAAATATGGCGTAATAGAATATGCAACAGTGGGAAATATTATAATAATCTTAACTTAAGAATATATTACCTTATTAAGAAGCTGTTGCTTAGAAATGGCAACACAACACAATAAGTTAAAAAATCTGAGTTGTAAATACATAGCTTAGAAATAAGGGGAAGTTGTATTGCTAACTCTCCTATTATTCTTACATAAAGAAAAGAGAATATTCTTTTTGTTAATTTTAAGAATAGCTAAAATAAAAATGAAAGAGTAAATATACAAACAAATTGAATTTTACTATTTTCATATTTTTTTTAAACAAATATTGTGATTACACTGAAATTATAGTTATTACCTAAGTTGGGTTAATAACTTAAAATTGAAAATAAAAATGCATTTGGATAAAATATATCTAGGAGAGTGGCTACCATTTTTTTAATTTGTAGGTTGAAAGGATGTCCAAAAACTAGGGTTAACACCATTTATGGAAAAGAAGAGAGAAAAACGTGTTTTACATATTATGATTTATGAACATAAGTCAGTATTAATATTTGTCAATGTCAATTAATAAAACACATATAATTTCTGTCTAAATTTATCGTGTGCTATTTCCTGTAATTTATACACTCTAAGGTATAAACCATTTAAAGCAGCTGCGTTCTTGAGAAAATTTGTCGACTTTTGAATTTTACCTCTCTGTGTGCATAAATTTTGTTTCCAAGATTACATGAAACCGTTAATTACTGCAAAATTTATGTATAGGTATTATAATTATTTCAAAAATTAGATTTTTGTTGACTTGCCTAAAATGACAATAACAATTTGCTTGATATCTGATTTTAATAAAAATACATTTTTTATACCTAACTGAAAAAAACGTATAGATTGGAGGAGAGAAAAAAACAATATAATAAAGAAGAACTCAAAGTATTTGAGAAATCTATTAATGATAGCTTTAAGTAGCCCTTTTATTGAGTGCTAGGAAACATTTACCCTTATGTCCCTTTTGATATTTTAGCGAATGAAGGGCTAAACTAAGTATTCATGATATTCAAGTATATTCATGATATTCAAGTACCAAGTTCGTTTAAATGTTTATTTAGTTACTTGAGTCCATGTATTCAGTATTAGCATTATACATATGAAAAAGAAAACGAATCAACTTTTAATTATTTAACCAGCATTGCCTTGTAAAAATAATCGTAGTTTAACTTAAAACTGTCAGCTACACCGACGACGCTAGCAAATTGGCTAATCTATTCTAGTGTAATGTTCCAACTGCAATTGAGGTTAATTAAATGGAAATATAACAGTTTTTATTATATTAGTTTAACCTATAAAGGAGTTAGCTTTGTCACTGTTACTTATATTCACCTGCATATTTATTTTCGTATACATAAATTACATATCAAACAAATATTTTCATTTCAACATTAATCTTATATATAAAATTCTCGTGTCACAATGTAAGTTACCATACTATTCCAAAACGGCTCGATTGATTTTTATGAAGTTTTATATGTATATTCAGAAGGTATGAGAATCGGCTACTATCTATTTTTCATCCCCCTAAGTGATAAGATTGGCCCACCCCAGATTGATATGGCAAAACAACGTTTGCCGGGTTAGCTAGTAAAATATAAGAATATATTATTCAACATGGATACACTGTGCGTCACCGCGACGGCGGTTTGATGTTTTGTCGCTGTTGCGCCGCGCCGCTTCCTCACAGCATTCCATCGCTACCTACACGCGCTTTCGGTTACTTATTGAAAATAACCAAAATATACACGAAAGTGACGTCAGATTACAATGTTTTTAATGGTAAATAAGGTGTAAACGAGCAGATGGACCACTTGAAGGTCGAAGGACACCATCGCCCATAGACATTGGCAAAACAAGAGATACTCTCTTGTTTTGCCGATGCGTTGCATCCTTGAAGATAGAATGGGGAGGGGGAGAGAAGAAAAAAATTTATCCGTTTTCAGCGGACCCTGAGCAAGAGCCCAGTGTCCACTAGATCCGCAACATTAATGGGATGGGAAAGGGAGGGGTATAGGGGTATAAAGGGAGTGGGCCAGATGGCCCACATGCGGCTCCATCGGAACGCGTCTATAACACGTTGCGTCGAATTCTAATCCTGGTGGTCGCAAGCAAGTCGGGGAACAAATCTACCAACAAGGTGGTGCTGGGTTACTCGGCTCTTACGGGATGCTCTTATGCGGTTACTTTACTGTATACCTACAGCTTTTATTATCACGAGATTTTATAAGAATTAAAAAAAAGGCTTCTTTAATGAAATAAATTTAAACCTGCAATATGTTTTAAGACTTACCAAAAAACATTTGTATAATTTGTCTATAAAATATATTCATATATTTAAGCACAGTAATAATATTCACTTGTAGTCTTGATAACATACCTAAAGTTTACAACATTTTAGAGTTAGCAACACCATTGAATAGTTTATATTTGCGGGTAAGACTTGAGCCAGTTGTCAAACTGTGAAGTCCAAACCACTTCACAGTTTGCTGTGATGCTGGGTCCATTACGAAGGTTTGGAGTAAGTTTTTAATATTGGTAACTCGGTTTTCGTTTTAAGTGCATATTATTATTGTCTTGTGCGCGTTACTGTGCGGTATCGGTCCCATGTAAATATAAAATCAGTTTGTTCGTATTTTTAAATTCATTTAAGAATCATATTATTATATTTTTGATTCAAAGACTCACAAATTTTGTAAGAAATTGCCTCGTTATGATGTTATGTATGACCTGTTTTTCAATATAAAAATCACGTACTAAGCTACTTGTACAATAACTTAAACATTTATGAACCCAAGTATTAATAAATCGTCCGAGTTAACTAGATTAGGTAAATCCATATTTCTATGCAATTTGAGCGCAGCTGCATTCATCTAACGGCCAATTTAGAGTTTCAAATGTACTGTGCTAGATCCCTTGTTGTTTAAATGTCTCCCAAATCTGTAACTAATGCATGTATATTAATTTCAACAGCTAATACGACAGTTTTTGTTTATGTCTCGCATCTAATGTGACCGAATTGTACAACTTTCATTTATCTTGCCTTGTACTTGTAAGGGTAAGGTGAAATCACATAATTGAGTTCAATCAACTAATTGACATCAACACGAATTCTGTTAACACTAAATTTGGCAATAGTTAGCAACACCGTTGATAAATTCGAGGGTAGTACTATTTATGTTATTCTAAGACTGTATATAACCACGGTTCCGACAGATTTGAGCCAGTTGTCAAACGGAGCTCACCTGGTGACGATTATGGCTGTTACTGTGCGATATCTGTCCCATGTAGATGGCATCAGAAGTGCGATAAAGAACCTGACAGTTATTTAGTTTTCATTCAAGTAATGTAGTGTTCGAAAAGATTCAAGTGCGATTACATAGTTGTGAAGGTAGTATGAAATCGAGATTAATATTTTGAGGTACGATGGCCGAGTCGAATAAGGTCTTATTTTGAGTCCAATGTACTTGCTTCTCGAACAAGGTGAATATCCGGAGTGTACGCTACTGTCTACTGTACTGGTAACATGACGATGTACGTTAAGAGTTGACTTCAGGCATCTCTTCAAAACCATGATATAAACTTACCGTTAACATTTATGCTATTCGGGACGAATGGGTCCGCATGATGGCCGAGTTAGCAACACCGTTGATAAATGTATATTCGGAGGAAGAACTATTTATGTTATTCTAAGACAGTATATAACCACGGTTCCGAAAGATTTAAACCAGTTGTCAAACGGAGCTCACCTGGTGACAATTATGCCTGTTACTGTGCGATATCCGTTCCATGTAGATGACACAACATCGTTTGTAAGTCAGAGTTTTTGGGTAGTTCATTTTACACTATTTCAAGTATACCCACTGTAGTCAATATATAACCTTCAGTGCATTAGATTAGAGTCAGCCTCTCTGGTATTTTCGCGCAGTGTACATGGAAGTTAGTATTATAGTGTCGTGGTTGAGGTCACCCTTCTTTAGGACCACGTAAGTTAACTTTATTATCTACTATGTTTAGTGTTCGGGCAGCGATGGGGATCGTTTTATTTAGTTTCATTATTTGTCTACTGTACCGCCTGTCCAGTTTTGAATATAATAGTACATTATGATACAAGTGTGCAAAATTCTCGGCACCGTTACGCAACAACCCTCCGCCTCGACTGTAATAACCTAAGCGCACGAGTTTCATACAACGTTTAAACCCATTTGTGTAGAAACAAACATCAGTGTCGCTAAAATATTCAATTAACAATACTAATCAGTAGCAGTCGCGTAGGTAACTAAAGCACTTGATTGCAGGTTTTACGATCTACCCGCTTTAGTGATAATATAGTTTTGATTTTTTTTAGCAAATAGGGTAATGCGTTAATGAGTTAGCCTTATGTTATTGTTATAATTGTATATTAGAATGTTTGGGAGAATGCAAATAACGCATTAAGTTTATAAACGAACGATACGAGGCGGGTACGAGACGGGTACGAAAGAAATTACGAAGGGAGAGGGGGCTATTGATAAATTAAGGGGGGTGCGATATTGAATGGAGTTATTGGGTAAACGCAACGCAGACACTGCTACTGAACCGATAAATAACTTAACATTATGATCTCTCACATTTATGACAGTCAGCTTAGGTTAAGCAGTGCCTTGTACTAGCGAATAAGATGTAGGTTTAAGGAGCCCACCCAAGCAATTAAAAACTCGCCTTCACTGCCCAGTTTCTTTAGGATTCTTCAAGATTGCGTTGGATTTACGTATGAAGAATTTCTCAAAAAAGCGGAGCATCAAAATATTATTTATTTTGTACGTAAAGACGCGTTTATTTCTTATTTGTGCTCTGGTCATTACAGTCCTCGGATCCGTTACGGCTTCGCCTCCGGCTCGGGCTGCAGCACCCCTCCGCCTCGACTGTAATTACTAACTTAGCACACTTGTATCATAATTAACTATTACGCACTCCATATAGTGTAAATTCATTAATTAATAGGACATGTACGGACATCTCAGTCGAGTTTGCTCAGATGCAATTTTTTTTATACAATATTTCTTTAAGACCATTGATGTGCCGTTTTCTTAGTATAAGAATTCGCCGCTTAAATCATTTTTTTATTCTATTCCTAAAAAATAATATGATATAGGTATACTTATATTTATGTGTGGATAATAATAAACAATATACTAAAATGATTACCATTCATGTCCTTTGAGCGTGACGCCCTATTGCATGTAGACACAGCATTTTAGATACTGTTCCCATTATACCTTTTTGCTTAATTAGGTAACAATTGTAATTCTTTTTTTTCTTGTTAGTATCACTTTTGATAGCTTACGTAATATTAATAGTTTGAAATGCTGATTATTAGTAGAGTATAATAGTCAGATTAAAACCTTCCGTTGATATAAAGACAGCAACGCAAACCTCCAAGACATCTTTACAATTCGTTCCAAATATTTAACAAAACTTTATGTATACAATTTTAAATAATTATTTAGTTACTCACATTAAGAAATTGTTCGTGAAATGTGTCTGTGTGTTTGAGCGTGCGTCCGTTTTTGTTGTGTGGGGGTGGACGACAAAAGCATATAATGGAAACATTTAATCACGTGTATAATATACTAGAGTTATAGTTAATGTAAGGGGCGATTTATATTCGAGTTAAATTATTATTAAAGAGAAAAATTCGTATTACTCCACCCTACTCAGTAGCTGACAATAAGTATTTTTTTAAATATATTATAGACTAGGGGCCCGTCCCGGCTTCGCACGGGTGGATAATTTTTTTGGCAACATTTTGGCTCCCGCATTCTATCGCTCCCTCTATCGGCGCGTTACTCGCTGCGCTGCGAGGCACGCCGCACCGCGCCGGCGGCCCGTCTGGGATTATTTTTTATTTATCTTGATATTTTTATTTTGTAATATCTTTTGACTGGAATGTCCGATTTTAATAATCCAAAAAGTAATTAACAGGTATTGAAACAGTCTTCATTACGAAATAATTTATTTAGATAAGAATTAATACAAAGTTATGGAAAACATGGTCTGATTTTGATAGACATTTTTATCAACTGCTGAATGGTCTCGCGGAGTTTTTTGTAGATATTGATACGTTCTATAATATTCTAGAACATTTTTTTGTTCTATCATCAATACTTTTCGCAGCGCATGCGATGAAAGATATTTTATGGCTATTTTATTTGCACCTTGGGTTGGTTTTAGTGAGATTTTCTGAGGATCTCTAATTTTTTCTTGTAATAAATATAGCCTATGTTACTCAGGGATAATGTAGCTTTCTAATGGTGAAAGAATTTTTGAAATCGGTCCAGTAGTTTTTATGTTTATTCGTTACATACAAAAATACAAATCTTACTTCTTTATAATATTAGTATAGATATAGATAACAATAAAATTTCTTTATGATGTTAGACTCTCCTTTTATGTTATCTTACTACCTACTATATACTTACTACCTAATAATGTTATAAAGGTGAAAATTAGTATATTTCGATGTTTGGATGTTTGTTACTTAATCACGTTGAAATGGCTAAACGGATTTCAATAAAACTTATCATACAGGTACTTTATAACCTGGATTAACATATATGATATTTTTTACTCCGAAAAATTCAGAATTCCTGCAGGATAATAGTATAATATGTTTATTGTTGTAAACACCTGAGGTTTTTTTATTAAGCATCAATATATTCAAAATAAAATGTTTTTTTGATAAATATAAGTATTATACTTATGTGATAAAGTGCACCCGTGCAAAGCCGGGGCAGGTTGACTAGTAAAAATATAAACATTAAATTTATAATTACACAATTTAGTGATTTTTTTAACAATTTAGCATTAACTTTTTTAACATAATTTTAATCAATAGTTTAATCTTTATAGAACCTAAAAGCGAAAATATAACAATACCTTTGACTTTAGACTGATAGAAAACTCAGAAATGTGTGGGGCTTGTGACTCAAGAGCAGATTCACACGGCCTTATTACAATGATTACACCACTCACTGTCACTCACACTGTCCTCGATAACCTAATTTTAAGTTACTTATTAACTAACTCTTACTCGTTTCGCCTCAACTTTGCAAAAAAGTTATGATTTTCTAAAGATTTTTTAAATTTACAATACGGGTACAGGTTGCAACCAATCAGGAAATATATAGCCAATATTCCAGATTATTCGGAATATTTTTAACGAATCGCTTTCGGAGAATACTCGTATGACTTCTGAACGTGTCGATATTTCTGAATTGATGCTGAAATGTCTGATGCAATTGTAATGCAATATTCCAATAAAGAATTGGCTTGGCTATCACTGTTATAGATTGTACTATAATACAGGTCACCAAAAAAAATGTTGTTGCCCTAGATATCTTTACGGATTTCCAGTTTTTATAATTTTAGAAGACAATATGAAGATAAGGTATGTTTTCTACTATGGATAGATTTTCTAATTACTTTACATGACTTACATTTGGTGCTTAAAAGTGTCCGCCTGGGACAGTTTCTGAAACGTAAAAGGAGATCCAATTCCATTTTATTCTCTCCCTTCGCCACTGTCTCCATTACAGTTTATCTATATTGTCACACGTAATTCTTATAATAATACAAAATATATTTAGGAAGTGATTATTAATTTTTTATTTTAAGGTTTACTATGTTTAATTCAAATATTAATGCAAAAGCAAATAATTCTATTATAACAAAAAAGTTATTAATTATAAGTAAATTTTATAATGTGTTTTTACAGTAAAACTGACTTCATTTAAATTCAGTGTTACGTTACATAAAAAGGTTACTCCTTACAAGGTCAGCAGACACGTCGTTATATTACATTATTATTAGATATCCTAAACTTAGGCCAAGAATTTACCAGTACTTTAGAAAAAATGTTCTGTGTTTGTTTATTTATATACATTCTATCTTATCCTAAAGATTTTATGAGGTTGTTGGGGGTAATCTCAGGATTTAATGAAACCGATTATGAAAATTATTTTACCAATAGAAAGCCACATTATTTGAGTGTCATAGGCTATATATTAACCAGAAAAACGAAAAGAATTTTTCATGGTAATCGGATGTATAAAGTGAGTTGGAGAAAAACGGTCGAACGAAAACGTTCTTACTGATGCTGCCTTAACGATGAGATATATCATAATCATATAATGATTCATTGTTGCGAGTAGAATACGAATAAATAAATGAGCGTGTGGGTGAACATTTTTAGCGTTGTAATTACAGAAAACGCCGCAAGTCCAAGCCGCTACTGCTTGGCCGCTGGAAGAGCATCTCGTAAGAGGTGAGTAACCCAGCACCTCCTTGGTGGTAGACGATCTGTTCCCCGACTAGCTAGCGACCACGAGGATTAGAATCCGACCTCCAAGTGTCAGACGCGTTCCGATCAAGTGGCATGTGGGCCAGACTTACCCCCTCCCTCTCCCATCCCATTAATGCTGCAGATCTGGTGGAATGAGCTCTTGCTCAGAGTCATGGTTATGGTCGCTACTTACCATCAGGTGTACCATAAAAAATATATTCTAAGATTTGCATATAAAATAATTATTGGTCTAAAATTATTAGATACATGATAATTACAAACAAGACTTGCCAGAAAAATATGTCATTTATTTATTAGGGAATTAGTGACAAACAGGCAAACAACATTAATGTTTCTTTTGGTTTATTCTATATATATATATCTATATATCGTTTGTTACCGCTTGTAAGAATTATTTTTACTATGTACAAACATACTTAAATATTAGGTTAGAATATTTTAATGTGGAATGAGGACAGTGGACAGTGAGAGTTTATATATATTAAAAGAACTTTTTAAACCTGCTCTTGGATTTCATGCCGATGTTTTCAGCATAACTGTGTACCTCCTGTGTAGTATTATACTTTTTGTTGTGTTAAAAATATTTAATATGAAGTCTTCGTCTGCTTACCAATCAAATAAAGCTTATGCTATTTCACACTATTTCTTTTCCCCAAGTACTCCACAAAAATTGACAAAAAGATCTCAGATAAATATTCTTTGCGACGCTGACAGAATTCGGATTAACTTCGAACGAAAGGAATTGTTTGAAGACATTTTGCTTTTGATATAAACATTTTTATTGCAAAAACAAAAATATATACTTTTTGTTTCTGTACTTTATTATATTTGTCAAATATTTCTAAGCTTAAATGTTTCATAAAATACAAGGTTTGGATCGAAGAATTGTCTTCATCGAAGATTTCATACTATGTTTTGATCTTTTTAACTTTCAAACTTAAAATAACATTGGCATTTTAAATAAACCATTTTTGGATTTAATGAAAAGTTCCAATTTATACACGAAATTTGTTCCAAAATAACGAACTTTCTGGCCTCTGATGCGTAATGGTTCTAAAGTCTGGGTCAGGTCAGGGTTATATTGAATGAAATTATGTTTTACACTACTTTAGTTTATTTCTAATGTATTACTGTATATAGTTAATAAACTATAGTTAGTAAAAAAAATATCGTTTGGATCAATGGTACAGAATGCCTTTTCTTAATTTTGGAAAAAATGCTTCCTCTGCATTTATTATCATCACGACCCGTCAATGGCCCACTGCTGAGCCGGGTCTCCTCCTCAGAATGAGGAGGGTATTAGGCCATAGTCCACAACGCTGGCCCATTGCGGGTTGGCAGACTTCACACACCTTTGAGAACTTTTAGAGAACTCTCAGGAGTGCAGGTTTCCTCACGATGTTTTCCTTCACCGTTAAAGCAAGTGATATTTAATTGCTTAAAACACACATAACTCAGAGTCAGAGGTGTGTGCCCAGGATCGAACCTCGGACCTCCCGAGTAAGACTTGAAGTCTCAACCACTGGGCCATCACTGCTTTTATTATGCATAAGCGTTATTTTCTAGAGGATCCCAAGTAAGGGGATGAATATCATCCTACTAATGATTTCTTAGGTTTTCACGATTGTTATACATTTTTAAAATACTTTATGGTTTTTATCGTGTTTTATGTTCTTTTATATTCCTGACGTTTCAAACACTTTGCAGTATTCGTGGTCACAGGATATCCTACTAATATTATAAACGCGAAATTTGTAAGAATGTATGGGTGTCTGGATGTATGGATGTAGGTTTGTTACTCTTTCATGCAAAAACTACTGAATGGATTTTTATAAAACTTTACAGTATTATAGCCTACACATCGCGACCTATCGACCGTGAATCCAACGCCCGAACCACTGAGCTACTGACGCTTCAAACTAAACTCAAAAGGAAAGCTTATAATAACCAAGACAAGACCGAGACAATACCGAGACAAGAACAACACGAGACCGGGAAGTTTGACCAGATAAATACAGGCAACCTTGCTGAGGCACATTGTACATATTATAAGCTTTCCTTTGGTGTTTAGTTCATTCGGTTAGCAGCAGGATGTTTTGACATATATTTATTATATTCAATCTATCGAAATATTTTTTTTAAATTACTAGCAGTATAGATTACATACTACTAGTATTCCCTTTACCCTTCCTAGTAAGCCAAAATGCTTGTGTCAGGAGTGGGCCACGCCAGTAGTCCAATATCCGGGATTTGAACCCACGACTTATCGATCTTGAATAACGCCCGAACTACTTAGCTACTGACTTTTGTCGAATCTATCAAAAACCTAAATAACTTTAACACTACTTGATAACTATAACGCTCTGCTACCACCCTTCTTCCCATTTCCCCCCTACCCCATTCTATTAATATTTCACCTAACTCCCTTATCCCCCCGCGCCTCCCCACACACGTGGAAGCTGGCTGGGCCCGGATTCAGCTTCTTTAAATTAAGGGTTATGATTCTTGTCAGTTAAGTAATAAAGGCACACAGTACTCACAAGTTCTTGATGATCTTGAATCTTCTTTGGGCATGCCCGTCGCATCACAACACAAAATACCACTAAATAGTTCGCACTTCACCACCAGTCTGTTTTCGTCAGGGAAGGGTCAATTAACTAGCGTTTGGGAAACACACCAGGACACGGGATACTATTAATACCCAACGTAATAATAATAATTATCATGTGAAGTTTAATGAATCCCCTCGTTTCTCCCGCGCCCCCACATGAGCGGGGGCACCCGTAAAAATGTATATCGCGCGCGCGCTCAACAAAAATATAGTAAACATTTTAAATAATATTCATTAAGATAATGACATCTGTGAGCTGACCAGCTTAGTTATCTGATCTATCCTGGCAGATCAATTGACCATTCTCAATGTATGTGGGTCAAGCAACTTTTAAGTTTCCATAATTTGAAAATTGCAATTTTAAAGTAACATGTCTTATTTTTCAAAAAAACGATATAATTTAAAGTAAAAATATCATTTTTTACGTATCCACAGTGAACAGTGCACTTTTTTGAAAAATATGTGAATTATAACAGAAAAACTCGAGTAGACTCTATTTGATTTGTTCCCTGGACAAAGTACATAAGATATTTTTTATAAATTTAACTTTCAATAATAAATTAAAATAAATAGTTTATTTTAATAAAAAGTAAGAGATGTTTTTTTTTGACATGATTGTTTTAGTGCTTCGATGAATGATTTTCGATATAATAACACTTACATGGTCTCTTCGACAACAAGTTTTCGTAAGAAATAAACACTTTTCATTTAAATACATAATTGGATCTTTGTGTGATAAAAAAAAACTAAAGGTAATTTTGTATACTATTTAGAATTAGAAGTAGTGATTTATTTTCAATAGAAAATGGAAAATATAAAGGATAATATGCTTTTTAGATACGGGGAAAACTTGGTTGTCGGGTAGACATTATTTGGTTGTCCGAAGGAAATGGAAATGTTTTTGTAATTAGTATGATGTAATTTTCATGTTTTAATGAAATATTAATAAAACAAATGTATGAAATTAGCCAAAAGTATTTATTAAATATTTCTCAATGTTGAACAAAATACAACAACGCAACTACCACAGTTGTTCCAGTGACTTATTTTGGAATTTGAGATACTTGATCAAAAGTAGTATTTTTTTTTAAATTATGTAAACCTCACGTTTGAACTAAGATTAAAAACTATACAGTACACTACAACTAAGCACAAAATAGCAATAACTTATTTTTTTCCGCTGGTTGTCCTACGGACACACAATGAAGCCACCCACTCTTAAAACCAAGTTGGCTGACTGACGCCGTGATTATTGCGAAAACAATATGACGGCTAGATTCATGTGGCTCACAAAAAGATTAGCTTATTGACACCGTACATATCGCCATCTATATTTTATTTCTACACATTGTTTGCGGTTGTCCAACGGACAACATGAGTAAAAGGTTTTTGGGGACTGAGATAAATGAGAAATAATATAAAGTCGACAAAGAAAAACTAATTGATTATATGCTTTGTGTTATAAAGAGATAGTCTTATTGTTCGAACACTAATTTATTCTTATATCACTTATTTTCTAGGAAAAATTGAGTTTAGTAAATTCGTCTACATCACGGGGACAAGTTAGTAAGTTAAGAAAGTACGGGACAAGTCCTTTGGACAACCAGAAAAAAAAACAATTTTTTTAAAATAATTTCTTACAGGTTTTATTAGCCTATAATGATATGAATACAACACTGATTAATTATCTTCTTTATTTCATCATTTTTTTTATATATCGATAAGGGACAGAGTAGTGTTACCGTCGAACAAATAAAAGTTTATTGACCCATGTAGTAGTGTATTCTATAAAAAATATGTATCGATAAAAATCGATGCTGGGATCCGATTTTATCATCGAATATAAATATCCATATATATGTCGGGGATTTTAAAACGATGATGTGAAAGGAAATGGAAGGAGGAAGATGGGGAATATTGGGGAACACTAAAAGGGGGTGATGGTATTGAATGGAATATTGGATAAACGCAACGTAGATACTTCTACTGAACCGATAAATTATCAAATGATCTCTAACAATTACGAGAGAAACCTAAGCAGTGCCTTGGACTTGTGACCAAGGTGTAGGCTTAAGGACGTCCTTTAAGTAATTACAACACTCGCCTCCACTGCTAGACTCTCTATTTAAACCCAAGGTTAAACGCACATAAACCGAATCTAACACAAGACTAACCTAACCTAAGGCTAACCTAACCTAACATTGTGTTTACTTAACCACGTGGCAATTACATTGTAAGGACTTACGTGACCTTAGTTGGACAGCACTTCCACACTACACTGCACTTGACACTATCACTATCACTATCACTAGCACTACTTAGATGATGTTCACTTCTTGAGAGACCGCGCACGACTAAGACTTCAGTTAGACTGTCGATCGCATATAAAGGGTCGAGGGTAGAGACTGTCAAAACAACGGAAGTGACTACTACCCTACTCCAACGCCATAGACAACGATAACGATTCGATTAATCGATAATCTTTTACTATGCTCCGACATATATTTTAAGTGAACGTGTATAAACCTAAGTAGCATTGATTTGAGTAGCCATCCAGTTAGTTATATTTTTATATTCGAATGTTGGACAAATGATAAACATCAATTATTAGGGAATATAATCCTCAGAGAATACTCAAACAGAAATACTCAAGCAATAATGCTGAAGTTCTGAATGTAAAGTATAACTCTCAGGCGTAATATTCTAGTCAAGCCATTATACTGTTGGCGTATAGACTATAATCCTTTAATTAACAATATATTAATTATTTATTATACATATTGCTGTATCGTAATAGATCTGATTCATCACAACTGATTGTATAAATTGTAAAATCCGTTTCCTCAAAGAAATAAAATTTATTTGCATAGATATTTCCAATTGTAAGATAATAGTGAAAATATTTTCTAGTTCCTGCTGTTTAACTTCCGGAGAATCTGGAAAAGGTGCAGAAATAAACATTCGCTAAACCCATTCATTTCGTTTCAGCTTTATCGCTTATTCGTTCATTTGGAGTTAGGACGGTATTTTTCCCAGAAGTATTCGTGTTTACATCTTTCTTTTATTCTTACATTTATCTATTGAATACTAGATAGCTATTTATATCAATAGATATACTTTTTTCGAGCTTTTGCCTTTATGTCACTATTTGTTCTTTAAACTCTTTTAAAAAAGTAATAATTTATATATTCTTGTATAATATATCCATGGGTATGACTATTTCTCATATTTAATATTAATCTGATGCTGTTTTAATATCTTTATTTAATGGGTTTTTAATTAAAAAAGTCAATTATAAAAATTCTCAATGTTTATTAATAAGAAAATTAAATTGATGAAATTCTGTATTATAAAATTTAACTTATAATTTATTTTTAGACAGAAGCATTGTTTAAATTCAAGATAAAACTGAGTTGTACGATAATGATACTAATATGTATCGATATGACTTTCAGATTGGTAGGTTAGCACCTCCTCGATATTGAAACCTAGGACCAAGTTTACAAAAGATTTTTATATTGCAAATACCCTACTTTCCACTGATGGACAGGGACTTATATAATCTTGAAAAATGAAGCTACTAACTGCTTAAATGTTCTCAAAAGTGTTGTTAGTATAATTAGAGTTATTATTACATAGATAAATTCACAATTAATAAAGACAAAAATATATAATACACAAAAAATATTATTTAGAATTTTTCCGGGATAAAAAGTATTCTATGTGTTACAAAGCATTTGTGCATCAAATGTCGTTAAAATCCATTCTGCCAGTTTTGCGTGATTAAGTACTAAATATCCAAACATACATTTTCATGTTTATAATATTAGTAAGATTATATTTTAATGAAAAATGTATATCCACGTTAAATCTAAAGCCAAAAAATGCGATCAGGCTATTGATAAGATCAATATGTAATTAATAACATGCTTGAGAAAAAAAATGATTAGATTTGAAAAATGGTTCTCCTATGTATTGAGTGTAATAAAATGAAATGTAAATTTTCCAACATTTAACTTTGTATCGGTTAAAATTCGACCACAAGTTATTCTGAATGAAAAGTACGTTTTGTTAAACAGTCGCAATTCCAATGAAAATATAGCCTTAGCAGTTGGAAAGTTTGAATGAAATTAATTTACGAGGTGCGAGCGGGAAAAGCCGTTGGCAGTTTGCTAGATATTAATGGAAGCTAGTTGAAACAGTGAATACAGTTCTAAGACAGACCGAGTTATTGCTTATTTTATTATTCATTAGCGGTTCTGTCTGTTTATCAACTGTATGAATTGTTTTATACAAAGGGAAATTAATGTCTACGTATTATGATGTATAGTGACTTGTTGTATTTCATGCTACGGATTTATATTTAACCGAGTTCAAAGTAGGAAAATGAAAGCTATATTTTACAAGTCTTTTATTTGAATTTCATTAAACTTTAAAGCAGTTATTTTGCATTATTCTACGTCAATCCAAGATGGCGGACCACCCAAGATGGCGGGCCAGTTATTTCAAATACTTCGAAAATCGAATCGAGAGCGAATTGTAAAATTTTTTACAAATTTTTGAAAATTTCTGAATTTGTTGGAAAACGACTCAAGAAGGTTAAACTGTTTCTTCTTTATTTTCTCAATATTAATCTCATGACTAAAATCGGAGAGAGGGTCAAAATGAGGTCAAAATTTAGTAAAGTTTTTCCAAAAGACTCGTCTTTTGCTGAAATGACGTAGGTTGTTATTTATTAATTGTTCGAAGAGTAGCTTTTGTGACATGGTCGTAAGTTTTATGTTGGTATGACAATAAAATCCACGTCTCAGTGACAACTTGAATAGTTTATGAACATAAAAATACAATAACGGTCACAGCTTAAATATTTTATATGCCTTATAGTCACGCATATGGCTGTGCAATGATGTGGTGTTGTGATGCTGGGTCTTCATTAAGTTGTTCGTTTTTTTTTTTTTTTTTTTAGGTCGGCAAACAAGCGTACGGCTCACCTGATGGTAAGCGATTACCGTAGCTTATAGACGTCTGCAACACCAGAAGCATCGCAAGCGCGTTGCCGGCCCTATCCCCAATTCCCCCTAGGAGCTCTGGTCACCTTACTCACCAACAGGAACACAACACTGCTTTAGAGTAGTGTTATTTAGCTGTGATCTTCTGTAAGGTCGAGGTACTACCCCAGTCGGGCTGCTCCATATTTGAGCAGGAAGTTTCCTGCTGTGCCCTACCTCAGTTAAAAGTTTGTTTTGAGTGCATATTATTATTGTTTTGTGCGTGTTATTGTGCAGTTATAGGTACTATGTAGATCACAGGACTGTGAAATCGAAAGAAAAACTTAAAGTAACTAAAAAGAAATACTTTTATTGATTAAAAAACTAGCATATATAGGTAACTTAAACGAGGTCGTGTAGCGTAAGCGGGAGTTAACGTGTAGTAGTTTTTTAAACCAGCTCCTGGGTCACGACCCCCGCCCGGTTCGGTTTTTATTTAGTGTACGTTATTATTGTCTCTTACATGTTACTGTGCAGTAAAGAACATTTATTTAAAAAAAGTATTATTTAACAAACATTTGGTTCCAAGATTTCCATTTACAGATAGTTCAATTCAAGAAGTTTTGTCGATCGTCTAATAACTGTCTAAATATTAGGCAAGCCTTGAGCCGTTGTCGGTTGAACTATCTATACGTATATACATAAAGGTAATGATTTTATTATAAACTATCCGACCCATGCGACTACGTGCCTGGTATCATCCGCTCCTATTGATCTTAGCGTGATGATATATAGCCTATAGCCCTTCTCGATAAATGGGCTGTCTAACACTGAAAGAATTTATCAAACTCGAATTAGTAGTTTCTGAGATAAGAGCGTTTAAGCAAACAAATAAACAAACTCTTAAGCTTTATATATAAGTGTAGATTCGTAGTAAATAATGTTTTTAATGTTTAATTTCCGACAAAATAAACAATCTGGAAACTAGGACGGAACAGCTATTTGATCATTGATGTAAAGGTAGAGGTGTGTACTGAATCAGCACGAAAAGACCCTTTTATTTCGAAAAAATGGACGGGACAATCAGCTTACGTGAACGTACGATACTGTAAATAGACGGTAGATTAAATAAAAGTTCCCTTTTGCCTTTTGGTTTAGAAAACATAATACAATGCTGATGGGATGGGATTTTGGTGCTAGATTTACAAACCTTTACCAATTTAAGGAAATAATTAAGTCAGTTTTTACTCTACAGCAACATAGAAACATGCATTTTGGGCAGGAAGTCGATAGGACTTGTGACCCAGAGGTAGATTTAAAGACGTCATTTAGCTTACTAACAATATTGCTAACTATTTAGTTGTTACTAGTAGTTTGTATTCTTGGACTGAAAGAAACAAAAATCAACTAATAAACCTTATTTTTAATCTACACATTATAATATAAAGTGTGGTTTTTTGATTTTACTCCTTCAGAATGATAGAGTGACCTTTTTAAAAAGTGTGTTTTTAAAAGTTACAGTTTATGAGAAATTAACAAGAAAATTTTTAATGAATTATATATAGTGTTGGGTTAAATTTAAATGTATGTATGCTGCCGAATAAAGCTACTTTTATCCCGAAAAAAATCAGTGTTCCTGCGGTATAATAATAGATGTATTTACAGTCGTAAGCGCCTCAATATTTTAATTTAGCAATAAAATATTGAAAGTTAATAACAACGTGAAAAATTTGTGGTAAATTACACCCTTACGGAGCCGGAGCGGGTCAAAATATACTAAGAATTCTTTCTTTGTTCGTTGTTAACTGAATTATATAAAGTATTTAGAGTAGAAAATCGTACTTGTAAGGAGCCGGAGCGCAGCGCTAGTTATATTAAACATACAATTTCATTAGAATGTACTACTGTACTACACTAAACTAAAAATTATAATTAAATCTGTTCCAGTAAGTAAAACTAAATAGTGTTACAAGTTTAATAAGTGAATCGGGTCTATTACAGTTAGCTTAACTACCGAAGTGAGGGAAAAGTTTTCCAGAATTTTGGTAACTGTGAAAAGTATCTATTTTTAAATACTTAATTACTAGTCGACCCGCCCTGGCTTTGCCTGAGTGCAATCATCATGTATATTAATTTAACATTTTAAATAATATTTCGCAATATTCATATTAAACTATTTCTCAAAGACAAAGCCGTTTCTTCACGATAATTGTCCTTTTCCGAGGTCTAGTCAAGTTAGACCCGTAAATTTCATTAAGATTAGTTCACGGGTTGTAGCCTGAAAGTGTAATGGACATTTAGACAGAGTTATTTTCGCATTTATAATGTAAAAAGAATATATTTTAGTTGTTATTATATTACCAGGTCGTTTACAAACACGAAGCAGGCTATTAAGCTTGCTATTATTTTTAGGTATTACTGTTTTTTTATTTTTTTTCATTCTTTCTCATCCATAAAGCTTAAGCTATCCGAAAAAAAGACATTATATGCATGAAATGAAAAGAAAACAATGGTTTGGAATCCAGTAACGAAAGCAAATGCCTTTTTTATGTGCTAGTTTATTTGCCGCTATCTCGTTTGTCATCATTTATCAAATTTGTTATGCAAAAGAAATTCCGGAATTCGTGCCATATTATTACACCATTTCCCCGGATATCGTTTGTTGTTCAAACTATTTGACTGCGGTTTGACCTTTTTGCCGCCGCAGGGAGCCGTATTTTCGACTTTTTATCTTTATGGCGATATTTAATGTCATTATTATTACCAAATATAATAGAAAAGTTAAACAATAATATAAAATATATTTCTCAAACTCAATTTATATTGATATATATAAAAATATTTTTACTGTTATGTTAATGAAAGGTATAAAAACTTTACATTTTATTATAATGTATGTAGAGAAAGTACAGTTCTACTCTGAATATGTACATTTAAATTATTCTATTAAGTAAATTGCATTGCGTTGAATTAAGTTTGTACTTACAAATATTATTTAAAAAAATTAAAACATTAGGTATTGAGATATCTATTTCATTATTATATTTTTTCTCGTTTCGGTTTATAAAAGTTTTACGTTTTATTGAATAAAAAAGATTTGGTAAATCTTAAAATCTGATATGGCTTCTAATCTTTAAAAATTGTAAGCCAGTTTTATTAATTACAAGTGGAGCTCCTAATTGCTCACCAGGGAAAAGGATCCTTCCATTGAAACGTCAGCCAAATTGATGGGTTTGCTTCTGACCAGTGAATGAAGGGCGAACGCGTCAGTTGGACGTTTGGCGCGAGAGTGGTCACACGCTCGGCGTCCACAGATAAATAAAGCCACGCGGTGAGCCACGTGACAGATAATTGAGACATGTCGCACGCGCATTGAGCCAGTCAATTAACTTGACATTAATTATTTAAAAAAATGTAGTGCTTGTTTTATGTGTAAAAACTTTTTGGATTAATTTATTTTATATATTAATTAATATTATTACAGTAATGACAAAAACTTTTGATTGTTTTTAATTTGGAATTAAAAAAATATTGATTTTTAGTATTGGCAACTTCACGGTATTTGGATTTATTTTAAATTAGTTTCATTTAGTGATCCGTGACTGACATTGTGGACAAAGTTTTGTGTTGATATTTTCGAAAATGGATATTACAATAGCTCTGGTTTTCGGATTGGTTGTGTTACCCGGCCCTTCCTACACAAACTCCGATAATTTAGGTCAGTAAATTTATTAGCACATAAATACAACGCATGTAGATAATAGACTTTATTGATACTTGTGTCAGATAATTCGTTCTTATGTTTTGTTTTAACCTAATTATTATTTATTAGATGTAGTTATGTGTGTAGCTTTATTTTATATTGTTATAGTGTAGTGATTGATTGAAAAAGGTTTTTAAAAAAAAATCTACGTAGATGTAGTGAAGGTTTTTGTTATTGAAGTTGATTGATTACGGATTAACTAGAATAGTCATTTGTCTTTGCTTATTTAACTAAAAGCTTAAATTATACAAAGTGATTTCGACCGAAAGCGTATAACTAGTAAAATGAATATATTATATTAGAATAATAGACCTCCAGCGCCCTTCTCAGGTAAAGTGACCTAGCTGCCCACATCAAGGTTACATATTAAAATTTTGTACATTATCTCAAATATACATAAGGTCCGTACGAGTACGTGAGGGGATCACAAAGTACAGGAATTTTCTCTACATATCTTATTCTGAGCACGGATTATGCTTCGGGTATGGGAAATCTTTTACGATGGCCGCGGTTACAGGTAAACATAGGGTATGCAGCCAATATTTATGGAAGAGTTTTATCGGCTCTAACGGTTTCTGATTTAAAAGAATATCTTTTGTGTTTGGATCAAGAGTTTATTGTTTTTAAAACACCTTCATCATGGTCCAATAAATTATTAAATGTGAATATTATATATATTTGATAATATTTTATATGTATGTATATGTTTGTACATATTTAGTATAAATGTGTGTTTGTTTCCTACATATTTTATATGTGTATATAAAATATGTAGGCTTGTATTTATGTAAGTGTGTTTAACGAATTATACTATTTTTGTTCTGGCGTTGCCCACTATTTAACACTTTTACCCACTTTTGTATGAGAGCTGGATGAGATTTCTTTAAAAGATTAGCCCGCCATTTTCAGCAGCGTACAATAAATAAAGAATATTGGAAAAGCCAAACTTCGTTCAAAGAATATTAAATATAATTGTTTGAATTTTTAGAATTAATAACACACTTTTTATTAACCAGACAAGTATTATAAACATTATAACCAGACACTAAGCAATCGATCTCTGCATCTGTGTATGAATTAAATTAGGGTGGCGCCACCATAGCTAGTGGGTAAAATATATGTAAATGCAGTGCCTAATGTTAATTCCAATTCATTTTATATCGGGAATAGAACCTGCAGCCTATCAGGCACCCGTTACATGCCTTAGTACTTCTACCCTCCATATTATAGTAGTTTAAAACTAAAAACCCGTAGCCTTTATTTCAGTTCTAATAATAATATTATGACGGTTGCGTATCTGATATATTATGCTATTTTACAAAGTTATTATAATAATTCATTGTTTTTGTACCACATATGTAAATGATATAAAAACATGTGTGGAAGATTTAACGTGAAAAACATTTTGAATATAATAAAAGAGAAGTTTCATATTGCTGAAAAGTTTTATTTTATGTTAATTTATACATGTTTGTGATTAAAAGTCGAAAAGTACTAAGGACGTCGCCTTAGCCCACCACTTGCCTCCACTACTTGATCTCGTTACCTAACATTACCAATAAAATTACTTATACGATCTTCAATAACTTAGCAATAGTTTAACTTCACTATGTTTATTTATATTTTTACTTTAACTATGATAATCAATATAGTTTATAGATCGCCTTAAAATAAACTGTTAGGAATCAGAAGTCAATCGAAGATTATCAAGTGTTTCTAACATTATTATTTTCTTGCAAACGTAAGATGCTACATTCCTCTACGAATGATCTACAAATATTCTACGCCGTAGCAGTACATTCTTAGTATTTTTTTTTATTTTTAAAAGATTGTACATGTAGTACAATATGCTATTTCTATTGTTACTTACTTGAAATCTAACACAATCCTCTACGAATGTTCTACGTCGTAGCAGTACATTCTTAGTATTTTTTTAATTTTAAGGGTATAAATGTACCATCATTTACAATAATATGCAATTTCTATTGTTACTTGAAATCTAACACAAACTATCAAGATCAAATGATAAATATAATGATCTATACTAATATTATTAAGAGGTAAAGTTTGTGAGGTTGTAGGAGGTAATATCTGGATCTACTGAACTTATTGTGAAAAATATTTTACCAATAGAAAACCACATTATTTGTGAAGGTCATAGACTAGATATTTATCAAAATATGCAAAGACTACATAAAAATATAAAAACTTTAGCCAAGGTCAACAAAAACAAAGTTATTGTTAATAATAAAAATTAATGAATCACCTTATATTGTCGTTTTGGCTGGAATTGTTCTTCTTGATTTATTTTAAAAATATCTGTTCTTTGTTCACCTGAATCCTTAATATTACTTTAATCTTATTTAATGTTAGATAGAATGGTCTAGCAGTGCAGGCAAGAGTTTACGTGTAGAAAAAAGGCGATGTAAATTTGCTCTCAGGCACTACTCGGCTTTTTGTCTGAAGTGTATGTAATTTGTCTTTTGATTGTAACTGTGCAGCTGTACTTCATCTTTACATAGTATAAAACAAAGTCGCCTTAGTTGTCTGTACATTTAGTTCTTTAAAGCTATGCAACGGATTTTCATGTGGTTTTGACCAATACAGATAGAGTAATACAGGAATAATTTATATTGATATTATATATATAGTCCGGGTAGCTAGTATACAATGATAAAAAAATTTAGGTTTTTAACAAATAATATTAAAACTACCTACGTTATTTAGGCTAACCTCCCACGTACACTGTTCATAACTCACCTCAGTCACGGTAAAAAGGGCTAAATTCAGGGTTGTCATGTTTTTAATTAATATACGAGTAGGTGCGGCTCACGCATGCCTCTTTGTTATATGGAATTCATCAATTATTCTTACTTCACCCGTTTATGCCCTTAAAGGACAAATGAATAATGAGAATTTAGGATAATATAATAATATTACGGATGAAAGACCCTTTTGTCAGCAGAATTGAAAGGTAGAGTTGATTTTAATGATTTATGCGAAGTGATCTGAAGGTTTTGTTTAATATTTTTAATTATAAAACAATTGTTTTCTGAGCTCACTAATAATAATTATTACACAATAAACATCAGTAAAATGACCATCTATTTGAACATGAGGGTGGCCATTTAATTTAGTATCGTAGTGGTGTTTTAGTAGTAAAAACGTTTCAGAGGTCGTATAAAACTCTAAGTAAATAATATATATCCTTATCTCAGAAATAAAATACTTATTGTTTCTTTAATCATCAAGAATATAATGTAGACAAATGAAATATTTTAAGTTTAAATATATGTAAACTAAACTACTTTTAGTTAACCAAGGATAATTTTGTGTGTTATTTTTTATGCAACTGTGTAAATTTTTCATACATTTCTTTTTTTAGATATGTTATATTATTTTTTAAAACGAAAAAACTTTGGTATAATGTTCTGCCATATCTTCGTCGATATCTCCGTTCGTTTCATTCTTTCTCTACAAACTAATTCAGTAATATAATAGATAGTTACTATTTTAGTAAACAAACGTCAATCACATATGTCTGCAATTTAATTGCAAAATAGCGAATAAAGTACCTGGTACTCGAATTGCGTTGAAAAGGGGAAATCCAAGGGAAAATATAAAAAAATATCTTGCCCCATGTCCTTATGCTTTCATTTTCCCCATTCGATGAATTCTCTAGTGTACTACAACATAAGTTATACTTTACGAAACACATAACTGCTAACCTCGTTATGGGTAGCTCAATGTATACTTGTCGTGTTTAGTTCAATCAACTATAAGGGCTGTTGCATATTGTAGAACCAGATACTATGAATGATATTTTATTTTCTTTTGTCATTTTTACTTTAAGACTTTAAAAGAAACTTTACGGCCTTTTTTACAAAAGAAGGACGTGTCGAAGTGGTATACAATATATATAAAGGGACAACAATTTGGAAGAAGAATGTAAAAGACTATCGTCTACTATTACTGCGTAGATCTGTAGCATATTGACTGTACAGATTCGACTCGCTTGGATAATAGGAAGTAGAGAACAGGCTATATCAGCAAGAGTATATGACACCTATCTCGTTCTCAAAAAGAAAATAATTATGGGACAATCGTAGATTTGATCTTAAGAACAGAAGCTGTATACATCATAGGAGTCGTTCAATTATTATGTAAGCAGAATTTTACTATTATCAATCTCAGCAAAAGTAATGAAAGCTCTTACCTCCCGTCTTATGCTGATGTAAACATTGGTGGGTACATGTATCTTTCAATTTTTTTTAAGCTAATCTTTATTATTATTAAATATTAGCAAAGTAAAGACCCTCCAAACCCTCATTAGTGCTTACTTAATACTTGAATGGCTCCGTAAATGAAAATGTTGCTATGTGTTATGGGAGTGAAGCGTTTATACTTTTTGAAAAGCTCGTTTACTCTCAATCAAAGATAAGTTGAAAGAAAATAAACTCCCATAGATCAAAAAACTGAAACAAATATCTCCAACGATCTCCCAAGATGCGATTACCTGCCGCAAATATTCAAGGAAAATATTTTAGCACCTAAAAGTTAACAAGCCGGAGTTATAACTGTACGCTCGGGCACGCCTTGTCAATAATTTACTCGCGCCTTTACCTCTAACTCCAGTCAACTCGGAGAGTGGGCTCAACTATTGAAAGGTAAACAGGAGTTTAGTGCCCTCTGAAGAGCTTCTAGTTTGAGTTTCTAATCCAAACGGATATGTTTTTATATAGGCTTTAATTTATAATATAAATTTAAGATTTATTTGGACTAAATTGTCTATATATAATATTGTTACAAGAACAATTTTTTTATCAAATTGGATATTTATAATCCAATTATCTACTAGATATTAAATATGACTAGGTAACATAAATAGCCATTTATTTTGATTTAATTGACTTAAAGTTTGATTGATATTTTAACTTAAGTTCTCTATGAGTTCTAGAAAAAAGGATCATAATTGATAGACGGACCAAGAAACGATCCTTTAAGTATTAATTTATTCATGTTGAGGAACGGACCCTTAAATTTCAAAATCATATTTCCACTTATGGTGTTCATAAAGTTACGGCTGAACTTCAAAAATATAATCAAAAAAATAAAAAATATAATTATTATATAATTGATTCAAAAATCTTCTCTTTTCACAGTAATATGGCAAGAATCGGTAATTCGAACAAATTAGCCTTATTTTATGTAAAACATTTAAAAGAGCAAATATTGTTTTTATAAGATATTTTAAAAACTGTATAACGGAAAATAATTATTAAGTTTTTTTTCAAATTTTGTTTATTTTAAGCCAGATATTTAATACAGACGTAAATTCTGTAGATCTTAATATTACGAACATCTTATATAAAGCAGTAGATTAAAATTTTGTAAGCAGCTATGCTAAGAAGCACGGAGGTATTCGTTAACTAAGATTCTAAATGAAAATATTTTCCTAGCTTAACTTTGATTTAAAGCTGAAAAGATGTTTTTCATTAAAATTTAATGACTACATACAAATAGTGTCAGTGGAAAGGCTTGTAGAGCTTGTATGGCTGGAGATTGATTGGAAACACCGCTTTAATTAACCAAGTGAGGTATTGTTGACACCATTGCTTTAATTATTGTATATGCTTTAAACGTATTATATGTCTTTCTGTCCATTATTTTTGTAGTTTCATGTTCCACTTTGTATAAATTAATATTAACATCATACTCATTATTGGGAGTTTCGTAGTAAGTGCTTGATTGTTCTTAAAGATTGATTAAAAGACTAAGAAAAATCTATATGGTTTTTTTCTGGAAAGCAAATCCTAAAGTTTATACATAATGACCAAGGTAAAATAAAAAAGAAAGAACTTTATTGGAACAAAAAGAAAATATACATTAAAAATATGTGATAAGAGCAATATAACCGTAGAAAAGTTACATACACACATCGTTATAGATATACACAGACTTAGAAGAACAATAAGTAAAAAAATACAAACTAAACTACAATTAAATAGTTATTAGTTTACGAACAAAGAGTGTTTTAGTTACCTTAATAAAGAATATTTATAACCTATTTAAAAACATTTTGTAGAGATTTTATTCTCTCTGATAAATGAAGAGAATAGAAGGAGTAGGTAATTTATAGAATATACGAGTATATTATATAGAATATACCCCTTGTATATTGAAAAAAATGGAGGGGTGTAATATTGAATGGACTATTGGGAAATAACTAAACATTATGACCTCTTGCTTTTACGACAGGAACCTAAGCAGCGCCTTGGACTTGTGACCAAGGTGTAGGTTTGCAATGCCTTTTTACAGAATTTCAACTATCGCCTCCACTACTTAGTTTCACTGTATATTTTTTCACTAAAAATGTAATGTTTTAAAAATAATAAAATTTGAATTTATGAAATCAAAATATTTTTGCTTATCATTTTAAATTATAAATTCGAATCTCCTTAACTGTTCAAAGCAAAATTACTTTAGAAGAGAAAGTTGTAAAATGACAGAGCGCGTCTGGCAGATTTAAGTACAAAGTTTAGTTAATCCAATTTTTATAGATTCCACGAAAATCTGTGGCTTAATTTAAAAATAAAAGGACTACTAAAAACCGATTACGAATTAAGACAAAAAGTCTATATATCGATGTCTGTACATAGATTTAAGGATATTTAAGAAAACTTAATGTTCGTACTCGCTGAGGGTTCTTTTGTCTGTCTGTTAGTTTTAGCGAGTCACGCTTAAACGGCTTTATAGAAAATTTGAAATTTGTAGATGGAGATACTTAAAAATCTGTTTAAAGAAAGTAATACTACATCATCCCGGAGAAAACACAGTTCCACAGTTGTGGGACGCACGCAAAAAGAGTTGATGGCATTTGAATTTAATTTTTTATCCAAATAATGCAAAATCCTGTGGGATATATATTATAACCAATAGTAAAATTATAATAATTAGTAATTCTGTTTTATTTTTTCATTCAAATCGGATGTTAGAAAAAAATGGATTTTAATGTATTTCGCGATGCTAGATTGGGTCGGCTAGTTAAAAATAAGTATAAAAAGTGTAATCGGATAAAAAGGGATCCGAAAATACGTGACGTGGCGAACCACTCAAGTTTTAAATAGGATCTATTTCCATTAGCCTAACTTGGAAAACTACTTACCTACTATCTTAGATACTTTCCTTTCCCGTTTCGTAATCTCATCTCGAGAATACAGGGGTCTGCGAAATGTTTGAGTTTAACTAATCTGAGAATTAGTTGTTAGTTCAGATGTTTACGATACTTTATAAAATGTTAGTAAAAAAAAGAGACAACTCGGTCTTAATTGAGAATATGAAAAACTGTTCTTGTATTATGTTTCGACACGAATTAGCGTTCTTCATAAAATGCTATTATAAACTCTAAAAGGGACAGATCAGTTGACACAAATTGACGACATAAAAACTGTTATTATGTTATTTTAGTAAAGAAATAGAGTTCTTTATAAAATGTCACAATACTGTAAAAAAGAAGATAGATCGGCTTAAATTGACAACATGAAAAACTGTTCTTAACGTATGTTGTTTTAGCGAAGAAATAGAGTTCTTTATAAAAACTCACAATACTGTGAAAAAGGAGATAGATCGGCTTAAATTGACAACATGAAAAATTGTTCTTAACGTATGTTGTTTTAGCGAAGAAATAGAGTTCTTTATAAAATGTCACAATACTGTAAAAAAGGAGATAGATCGGCTTAAATTGACAACATGAAAAATTGTTCTTAACGTATGTTATTTTAGCGAAGAAATAGAGTTCTTTATAAAAACTTACAATACTGTGCAAAAAGCAGATAGATCGGCTTAAATTGACAACATGAAAAATTGTTCTTAACGTATGTTGTATTAGCGAAGAAATAGAGTTCTTTATAAAATGTCACAATACTGTATAAAAGAAGATAGATTGGCTTAAATTGACAACATGAAAAATTGTTCTTAACGTATGTTGTTTTAGCAAAGAAATAGAGTTCTTTATAAAAACTCACAATACTGTAAAAAAGGAGATAGATCGGCTTGAATTGACAACATGAAAAATTGTTCTTAACGTATGTTGTTTTAGCGAAGAAATAGAGTTCTTTATAAAATGTCACAATACTGTAAAAAAGGAGATAGATTGGCTTAAATTGACAACATGAAAAATTGTTCTTAACGTATGTTATTTTAGCGATTAAATAGAGTTCTTTATAAAAACTCACAATACTGTGAAAAAGGAGATAGATCGGCTTAAATTGACAACATGAAAAATTGTTCTTAACGTATGTTGTTTTAGCGAAGAAATAGAGTTCTTTATAAAATGTCACAATACTGTAAAAAAGGAGATAGATTGGCTTAAATTGACAACATGAAAAATTGTTCTTAACGTATGTTGTTTTAGCAAAGAAATAGAGTTCTTTATAAAAATTCACAATACTGTGAAAAAGGAGATAGATCGGCTTAAATTTACAACATGAAAAATTGTTCTTAACGTATGTTGTTTTAGCGAAGAAATAGAGTTCTTTATAAAATGTCACAATACTGTAAAAAAGGAGATAGATTGGCTTAAATTGACAACATGAAAAATTGTTCTTAACGTATGTTATTTTAGTGAAGAAATAGAGTTCTTTATAAAAACTCACAATACTGTAAAAAAGGAGATTGATCGGCTTAAATTGACAACATGAAAAACTGATCTTAACGTATGTTGTTTTAGCGAAGAAATAGAGTTCTTTATAAAATGTCACTATACTGAGTAACAGAGTAGGTCCGCTTAAATTGATAGCACGAAAATCTATTAGTGACACCTCGGCTTAAATTATTAGACAGACTAAAACTGAAATGAAACTAAATCTTTTCCTCATTTTGACTAGTTTTTAGTAACTATGCCCTTGTCAAAAATTTAAAAATATGTTTTAGAAGAATTTTATTATAGTCACCATTATGTATATATGTATTAATTGTACTATGTAATAATATTAATTGTTCAAACTAATATTCACTACTGATACGAAACATGTACCCTTCACTACGGTACGGTAAACTATTGCGATATAAAAGTTACCAGTACTAAACTATTATATATCTGTGTATATGTATGTTAGTTTATGTAAGTATATTTAAATTTATGTATTAATCTTATACTGATATATAAAGCTGTAGAGTTTGTTTGTTTGTTTGCTTGAACGCGCTAATCTCAGGATCTACTGGTCCGATTTGAAAAATTATTTCAGTGTTAGATAGGCCATTTATCAAGGAAGGCTATAGGTTTACTTTAAAACCAATAGGAGCGGAGCTACACGCGGAAGAAGCCGTGCGGGTCGACTAGTATTAAAATATGAATGATATCATTTTAGTTTATGTAAGGAATATGATATTTAGTAGCTTGTATGTCTATATTATTGTACAACATTTTGTGCATCATAATCTGCCTAATTACCTACATTGGATCATGTAGATGATGATTGCCTGGAAGAGATCGCTTTTAGTGATAAGGCCACCTTTACGCATTTTATTATGTTAGTCATTTACTATATGTTTGTATGTAAAATTTATTTTTAAATGTGGGTAATAAAGTATTTTTGATTAGATAATTTGATTACTATTGCTAACGGTACTTTAGTAGTTACTACTAGTAGGATTTGCATAGTTAAATCGTCTTCAATCTATTACTAAATCAGCAGATTTTAACTTACAAGCAGATAAAAATTTATCCAAATTGTAGACAAGTCAACAAATTTAATTATTATATTGTGAGCTTTTAGAAATCTTCATAGAAAGTATAACTCATACTATTATTATGTTTTAGACGTATTTAATTTTAAACCCATTATAATAATTGCGTGCATGTTAGACTTAAAACCGTTAATATATTGATTAAAATATGGCCGGCGGTAATTACTAAAACGGCATAGATGACCTACTTCATGAACACACCTTGTGCATGTAGAAATTAAAAATAGGTGTGGCTATTTTCAGGCAAAGGTAAAAAACAACGATTTCATATATAAACCACAACCGCAGTACGTGCAACCAACACGACGGGCTGTAGTTGAAATATATGACAATTTTTGCTAGCAACACTGTTTGATAGCTTAAGCTCGTAGTTTCCATCCTAAAAATACTCTTGACTCGACTATTTATATGCTCAGTTACGATAGGTCAGTCGGTTACCTGACTGATCTTTATGCTGAGCTGATTTTTCTCGCCAGAGATGATAAATAGGAGTTTCACAAGAGGATTGAATATAGTTATCACTAAAACACTTTTTCTGTTATTAGCTAGTAAGAATTACACTATTTAATGAAGTTTGTTGTTTTTCACATTTGGTGGAGTAATAGTAGTAATTTGGTGGAGTACTTCCTCCTAAGGTAGACTTTAACTACACTACTTTAGACAATGTGTAGTGTGTGAAAATTAAAAAAAAAATTGCTTAGTGTTGCTAGCTTATTGTACAATACGCTTTATTATAGTATTTCGTAAAAAATATAACGAACTGTGTACATCCTTTAAATAGCGAAAATGGAATAATAAAAATAAAATTTTATTTGGTTTCCTTAATTTGCTTTGTTATCAAGTTATTTGGGTTACTTAAATTGTTATTTTCTAGTGACAATAATATGAATGCTGAATATTACTAACTTTATATAAGCTATAGCGAGCAGTAACTTGCCCTTCAGACAAGAAGTTGAACAGTGATTAGGTCTTGTGGCTTAGGAACAGAAAATACATTTCACGGTCGGAGATAATATAATGAAGAGGAGACTTAGAATATACAATCTTTTATAAGTATCGTATATGCACAATGGATGGCCTGGCCTATCTTAAAAGCGTGTAGGTTTAAAGAGCAGTTCAACACAATTACAACATTCGCCTATGTCCAGGTTCTCTGTCCAAGCTTAGGCTTTGGCTTACATAAGGCTAACCTAACACTAATCTAAACCAAGCTTAACGCATGGTTCTCACATTATAATTCTATAAAATTACTCGTCAAACTCTGGCGGAAAAAAAACTCAACAGAAACTTCTACCTAATCAAACACTGTTGCTAGCAAGCAAAACGTTTTAAGTTTCTTTACAAAGAATTCTTGGCTTCAGTCTAGCTTAAATTAGTCTTAGTAGTTATCTTTATAACAAGAAGACTTTGCTCTTAGATGAGAGTTTTTCATATATTTATCAAAAGATAATGTCTAACGACTTTGTATGTTCTGAAAACATTTATTTAATATTTTAACTTAGTTTTTTCTTGTAATCAGTGCCAAGTTTCTAGAAGCAGCTGATTTTGATTATATATATTACAAAGGTTTTAGTCAATATAGCTATCAGTGGCGTAACTCTACACTAACATCAGGTTATACTCGGGCCTACATTTCTCTCCATTAATAGAATTAACTAAAACTATTAATATATAATATAATATATATTTTTATTATTATCATTCATACGTCCAGGTCCCTGACACAGGATTTCCTAATAAGGTCTGTAGAGTACAAATTTATTTTTTTCTTCAAAACAACTTTTATTTTCAAGTTTAGGTTCAAGTGAATAAACAATCAATCACATAATTTTATCTTCACGATGCTCTTCAGTAGTCCGCTGTAGAAAATATTCATTCACCGCCATTGATACTTGTGATATGTGATATTTTGTGTTTGTTACTCAATCACGTTAAAACGGCTCAATCATTGAAATTTGGCATACAGATACTTTATAACCTAGATGTACGCTACAATTTATTTTTTAATAAAAAATATGTTTATTGTCGTCAGACGCTTGTCTGAATATTTTTATTAAGCAAATGTATATTTAAACCTAAGTACACGTGGTAAATTGAATAGTGCGAAGCCGGGCGGATCGCTAGTAGTGTAATATATTAACTGCTGGGCCATCTGCTCTCCTGTGCAATGATATGAATAAATTATAATATTATACGAGTAACTTAAATTATGGAGGCCATACTTTCAACTGTAGCCCGCAGCGGTTTCGCGTAGCGGACCATTTATTTTCTATATCTGTTCAACTGACATTAATTTCGTCTCATTGCGATGGGTCCACTGGAGAGGCAGATAGGACCTTGCCTTTTATAAAAATACTATTTTATGTTAGAGTGCTCTCTCAGTATTTATAAACTAGGGATTTACAACCCGCACGAAGATGGAGTTACCTTAAAATTTAAAGTGTATTATTGTTAGGATTAACAAAATGTTGACAAAAATGTATTTCATTAATATATGACTAAGAAAAATAGTCAGTCAGCTAACCCTTTTTCGTTGTTATCATTCAGAAATTATGATATTTTCAGGGATAAGTTAATTCATCATTTTAATGCAGAGTGATAGAAGGATAAACACACTTCCATATTTATATGAACATTACTAGCCGTCCAGGCTTCACACGCTTTGTCTACTGTAATATTCATGTTATTATTAATATAAACATTCTACTTGAATTACTGTATATTAGTTAAAACCGTATAAAAATTGTTGCGTAGTTTAAAAGACTTAAATTATTTAAGGGGCGATTTTGTTTTAAGGGGAAAAAAAGGAACTCTTCTAGGATTCGTTCTTCTGTCTGTCTCTCAAGGCTCTCTTTCTCAGGATCACGTGGAGGTATCTAGTTGATATATATAACAAATGCGGTCTTGCAGCTGTCAAAAAATCAAACAAGCTGTGTGTCCTCAGTAGAACCCCCGCGAATTCTAGTCAACAAGATTCTGTCTAACCGGCCCTGCCTTGTCAAGGACCTTGTCTCGAAAACTGCTCAGTCTGAATCGCATTGATCTTCGTCTAATAGTGGGAGTAATGTCGGGACATTGCCCACTTAACAAACACTTATTTACCATAGGCTTGGCTGACAGTCCTATCTGTAGGGGTTGTCTGCAAGCAGTAGAGACGACTGCCCACGTTGTCCTGGAATGCGTGGGCGTCGCCACACAACGGGCACAAATCCTCAAGGACATGAGGTCGCTCCAAGAAGTCTGTGAAGTTCCTAGGAAACTTCTGCGCTTCTGGAAGGAGTTGGGCTGGCTCTTATAGCTAGTCATTCCTGCACGCACAATGGACCGATTTAGAGTCTAAGTGCGGAAACAGGAGCCCACTCACAATACAGTACAATAGTCAACAAGACGTAATATTGTAAGTCTGCGTGCGTTAAACAATAAATAATACGAAATAAGTCCAGTGCAATATAATAACAATATTGTATCCGTTTCCAAAGGTAATATTACAAATATTTAAACAAGTAAAATGCAACAATAGTAACGTTTTGTAGCAGTACGATGGATTGGGTATTGTTAGACAAATGTCGCTGCTCATGTGGCGGATCATCTATTTTCTCCGTCCGAATGATATCTATTCGGTTTCCATTGTATTGTGGTCTATACGAGAATTGCATCTGTAAAGGATTTTGCAATAGACAATATTACTAGTAGGATACGTGGTATAATATGTTACATTCATTTTAATCCAGGATACAAGACAGGCATTACAATAATTAATATTAAATTATTCAGTACTATGTTAAGAAAGTAAATTTACATACATGTATTGACATGTGGACGATGATCATCATCCTGATGTCACAAAAAACGTTTTCCGAGTCTATTAATATTAATAAACTAAACAATCCGTTGCTAAAATATTACTACTAATATTTTATTACTATCCCACATATATTAAGACACGTCACACTTTATATATATGGTTTTATCTATAATGCTTAGGATTTTATTTTTTGTTACTATTTAATTCAATTACAAATAAAGGTATTGTTTTAAATGTGATACTTATATTTTTCCACTTGATTCGTTTTTAGGGTTCCGTACCTTAAAAGGCCTGTCTAGACCTTTTTTCTCTCGAACGTGTGGAGGAAGGTATCAAGTTTAAATTAATATCAAATACTGCGGTCCCTTGCGGCTGGTTTCAAACTTTTAATTTCAAGTAATGAAAGATATGACCATTAATATGGTTACTTGCAGAGTTATAGGGTACTTCTCGATTACGTAATATCATGAAATTTAGCATGAAGCAAGGTCTCATAGCACAATTAAAAGAAAAAGATCATCTTTATCATCACAACCTATTAATGGGCCACTGCTGAGCCGGGTTTCCTCCTCATAATCAGGAGGGATTAGGCCATATTCACACACCTTTGAGAGTATCGAGAACTCTCAGGAGTGCAGGCTTCCTCACGATGTTTTCCTTCATCGTTAAAGCAAGTGATATTTAATTGCTTAAAACACACATAGCTCAGAAAAGTCAAAGGTTAGGTTAGGTTAGGTTAGCACTGAGCTATTATTCACTGCCTGCTAAAAAAAGATAAAAAACTATATTTTTCTTACTAAATCTCATCCTCAGAAAAACGTGAAGATATGAAGTTGAAATCAATATCGAATATTCGAGTCTCTTCTCTCTCTGAGCTGTAAAAAATAAAACTTCTACATCAACGTAATGAAAAGATACAGCCGCTCACATATCATGTGGTGTTATTTTGATTTCTTACAAAATTAAAAATTCCTAGGCTTGGTACTTTGACCTAGGAATATAATTTTACTGATTAGTGTTAAATTATGGGGCACACCATTACTTTAAGGCACTGTACGTGAGTCCACATTAGATCAATGATATTAATGTGTAAACTTTCTTAAATCATAAATAACAATCAGAGTTGTTGAAATAACTAAAGTGCTACAATATTTCGTAGCTATATACGGTTTGGCTGTGAAAGTGTTCGTGCTCATGTGGCGAATCATTTATTTTCTTCGACCGACTGATATTTATACGTTTTTCATTGTTACACGAGAAATAGTAGTCTAGTAGTCTTATTATTCTGAAACAAATATTTCAACACAATCCTATTATTATAAACGCGAAAGTTTGTAAGAGAATGTATGGATGAATGTTTGTTAATCTTTCACGCAAAAACTACTGAATGGATTTTGATGAAACTTTTCAATAATATAGCTTACACATCAGAATAATACTTAGGCTATAATTTATAATGATATAGTGTGAATTATCCAAAAGATAGCGGGTGAAACCGCGGGGCGCAGCTAGTAAAAAATTACACATGCTAATTACTAGCACGAAAGCATGCTATTGTTAAGCAAATGTGTGTGTACAAGACATGCTACTATTAAGCATGCTTATTAGTGGCATGCTGGATAATAGCACACCTTTAAGCATGCTAGTTGATGCGGGGGTGGAAGGAGGAAAGGTAATAGCAAGTGTGAACGCGTTTGCTTAATGAGCATGCTAGTATCAATCTTGTTTGCAAGGTGCACGCGATCCTATTCCTTTTTTTCCACTTCCTAGCTGAGAAAAGTTTTTAGATGCATTGCATGGTCAGTAAAAGTATAATTTTATTCAGATCCATGCGGATGGCTGTTTGATTTTCCATAGTTTTGTTTCAATTGGCAGAGAGCATGCTATCAAATGGCATGTGTATTGGAGTGTTTGCTCTGAGCATGCTTATTCAGGAGCATACTTAAAACTACCATACTTATTGCTAGCAAATGTAAACAGTTCATAAGCATGCTCATAATAAGCATACTTATAACACGCATTTTAGCATGCTATTTTGGAGTTTTTTAGTCAGTTTTCTCCATAATACGTATATTTATTATATTGTCCTTAATAATAATACTTAACTTTTATTCGTAAAATCGAGTATTTTTCTTTACTTAGCTTAAGTTAGCAACACTGTTGATAATTTAGTGTTGCCAAGAAGTTTCTTTTGTTATCTTAATGTTGGTGGTGTAGTTTGGTGTTAGATTTTCCTTTTCGAGGATTATGTGAGTTTATTTCATACTTTTTTTATTTTAACTTCGGGTTGTATGGTCAAGGTCATTAATGTGCTAAAATCTGCACAAGTCCCAGGTACTATTCAGCATTGAGTCTAAGAAGTATCATCTCTTATGACATATATTTAAATATTTGAAAAGAGTTCTTTTGGCATATCGATAAGGAATGTAGTGTGAACACTTTTCCCAGGGGAATTCCCTAACACTTTATACTCACATCGCTCTAGTATTGTTCCACACGATTTCCCCCACGCCATGTTCTTTTGTTTTCCTAATGTTGTTGGCGTCTGAGCTGTGATAAACATACGCCTGTTCTTTATTGGCACTTGGCGGAGACGCAATCTTGATACATTCTAATGTTAGAATAGATGGGAGAAATGGTTTATTGCAGATAAATAATGATATTTGTCATAATGATATATTATATTTGTCGGAAGCGTAAGTTAGGCTTGGTTAAGATTAGTGCCTGGATAGCCTTATGTAAGCCTAACCCTAGGTTGGACAGAGAACTTAGACAGTGGCGGCGCGTGTTTCAATTGTGTTGAAGAGCTCTTTAAACCTACACGCTTGGTGTCAAGTCCAAAGGACACCTTGTATTCTTGTCAGAATATTAAGAGATCCTGACTGCTGACCGTATTGGGCCATTTATATATATTTTCATTAAATAGCTATAGGAAGGAAGAAGGTAGGAAGCCTTGGACTTGCGACCAAGGTGTAAGGTTACCGTTATAGTCCGTTTACATAATTATTACGGTACCTGACCATTAACTAATCCTTAATCATGACACTAAACTACAGTATAGTCCAAGTCATCTAAGTATACTTCTAACCTTGAATGAACAGAAGGCACTTTCAGGGCCTTTTTAATGGGGAGCTCGATGGTGCTACACCCGCGCGCCTGCTTTTTTTAAAAATAGTGTCGTGGATTTAACTTAATAGACAGACTTGAATCACGTTCATGGTCAATTAAAAAAAAAGTAAAAAAATTGGTTACTATGAAAAAAAATTAAGAAATAATCGAATTAAAATTTCACTAATGTACAAAATAGTGTGTTATTCGTATAGATTTTATATATATGTCGGGGATTTTAAAATGATGAAAAGGAGATGGAAGGAGGAAGATGGGGAATATTGGGGAACACTACAAGGGGGTGATGGTATTGAATGGAATATTGGGGAAACGCAACGCAGATACTTCTACTGAACCGATAAATGATCAAATATGATCTCTAACAATTACGAGAGAAACCTAAGCAGGTCCTTGGACTTGTGACCAAGGTGTAGGCTTAAGGAATTCCTTTAAGTAATTACGACACTCACCTCCACTGCTCAGGCTCTCTGTTTAAACCTAAGGTTAATCGCACATAAACCTAACCTAACACAAGACGAGGTAATTACATTGTAAGGTACTCACGTGACCTTGATCGGACAGCACTCCTAGCACTAACACAACACTGCACAACACTATCGCTATTTAGACACTACTTCACTTCTTGAGATACCTCGCACGATTAAGACTTCAGTCAGACTGTCGATGGCACATAAAGGGTCGAGACTGTCAAAACAACGGAAGTGACCACTACCCTACTCCAACGCAACAGACAGCGATAACGATTCGATTAATCGATAATCTTTTACTTATTCTCCGACATATAGCAATGTAAGATTTTTATTTGATAGCATTTCTGATTTCGTTTCTCTTAGAATTTATATGGGACGCGTGTAATTTGAGAATGATAGGCGGTGAGGCATAAATGTAATAACAGAATATATCCATGAAAGCATCGCGACACTTGAAAGCTTTTGTTAAAATTTTAATATCTTTCTGTTTTATTATTCGTATAATTTATTTAGATTAGAACATTATTGTATAGATTACTTTTACCAAGTGAAAAAAAGACAACTACGAGTAAAAATATTTCTATATTTGTCTATTATGTTTCACTTAATAACATTACATTTGTTAAATAGAGAAAAATAAAACATAACTAGATTTTAGAGTCTTAATTGGCTTAAAACTTTTATTTACATGTACGCATATATAATATTATATATTGTAATATAGCTATTGTAATTTTTTTCTTCTTTTCAGCGCGTCTAACGGGTACCTTGAAAACTATGCAGAGAGCAGCATGTGATGATCAGATGGTGTCTTTGTCTTGTCCTCCTGAAACTATAATTAGTGTCCAATATGCTCAATATGGGAAAGCGATGCCTGGTGGACATGCTTGTATGGCGGAAACAGTAAAGATTATTGGAGATTCTGAAGAATGTTTGTGGCCTACGACAGTGCAGGTAAAACAAAACTACATTAAAACTTAAACTTAAATATGGTGAAATAGATAGTCATTAGATACTTAAGAAAATACATTAGCAATAACCACGTGTATTTAGGTTTCATTTCACATTTTAATCAACTTTAAATGTATATATGACTAATTCCCAAAGACAAAACGGTCATACAGCTCGACATACACTTCATCCGCACGTCGATAGATGGCATAATCGCACACTTTTTTTACCGAAACTTAAATATTCTGTATTCTTAAATATTTTTTTCGCGACAAAACAAAGCTTATGTCCTTCCTCAGGCTTTACTATATCTCTGTATCATATTTCATCTAAATCAGTTCAGTGATTAAGCCTGATTGAGTTACAGACCGTCAGACTTCTATCTGTCAATAGATGGCGTAAGTAGTATATTCAATCGCATTTTCATTAGTCTAGTTTGAATTCTTTAGTATTTCATACGTTTCTTAAGAGTTACTTTCGAAATTTTAATATTATTTAGGATTAACCTAAGATATTTAAAAAGATATCATGTCGATTACTTAGTGCCTAAAATTTTTACTCACAGAATAAACCATGTTAAATATAATCTAATTTAAAAAAAATAATATAAATTGTGTACCTATAGTAATATAGTATTAGTAAAATGGAAGGCGGGTCCTCCTACGAATATCACAGAAAGTGTCCGAAGAAAGCATACATATAATAAAAAATATATTTTCGTTCTGTCCTCCGATCTTCACATTAGTAATAATTTAAACAAAAGCAAGTAATATATTTGTATTTTTACAATGCAATACTAGTAAGTTCATAGTTTGATGAATTTTTCAAGTTATTCGAGTAGTATTTAGCTACATTATAATGATACTCTCATTAAGGTTTTAATGTAATTAAGACAGAATTAGATCAGCTTTTGCGATTTTAAACTCTTGCCTTGGACATTTTTAAGTGTCTTACATTGTAGAAACAATAAAACATTTAGTGTCGCAACTAATCCAAATGTTATTTTCATGCAGTACTCCCTGCTTCAAACAGTAGTGGAGGCGTGTCAGAAGAAGCCCCAGTGTAAGTTCAGCACGAAGTTGAAAGCAGGGCAACAGGATCCATGCCCGAGTTCTCGGAAGTTCGTCGAAGTAGCGTACAAGTGTCGACCTCGTAAGTATACGCCCAAATATTTATTCATTTTTATAACAAAATATCAATAAAGAATATTTTCATTTATTTTTTAATACATACTGTATTATAAATATGAAAGGTTGATTCGTTTGTCTTTCTTTAATGTTGAATAAACTTGCTTGAAAGTGCTACTGGTTAAGTGTAAAACTGTTTATCTTAATTTTTGTTAACTACTTAACTAATAAATCATAAATAATATTTATTTAGGTACTTTAGATCTCCTATAACACTACATTATTACATATTTAATTTACACTACTACACTATTGTGAAATGATTATTTTTTTATGTAAACCAAAAATGAGACTGGAAGAGCTTGGAATCTAGTATTATGCCAACAATTAAAACTATCTATAAAATTTGTTACAAAGGTTTTTTTTAGTTTATTTTTGATTTATCGAGTCATCAAGTTTTCTAGCTCTTCGTTGGTCTCATCAAAGATAAATTTACATTTATCATTTTTGTGTAGAACTAGTTAATGAAACTTATGAAATTGGTTTTAATAATTAATGATTAGTTTTCTAAAATAAATAGTAGTATATTAAAGAATAAATTAGAATAACAAAATTAGACTACCAACGAATACAATATTCAGTCATACACCGAATACCGAATATTAGGCTAAAGTATTCGGACAGCGTGTATCGGGAAAACTTGTGTTTCTCGAAGTATTTCTCGTTTATTCAGAACGTAAAATCTCTGAAGTGCATAGATTATTTATTTGATACTTTAAAATAAAAATATATTATAATAAATCAATATTTTCATTTTGCCAATCGTTACTGACAAAAAAAATAAAAAGACTGAAAATAGTAGTTGCAATTAAAATACATATAATTTACTTCATGAAGGCACGAAGTTGAGCGTAAAAGTTTATTTGAATTTTAAAATGGCGAAGTTTCCACGTAATTCTCTATCGACATTGACTTCTACGTGATCGAGGGAGAAGTATTGAAATGATTTATAACTAGGGCCAACTTTCGAGAATAATAACGTCATTTTTATAACTATCCTTTGAATAATGAAAAATGTTTAAATTTTGGGACACAGAAAAGGTTTATTTACACTTTTATTTACCCAACCAGTATCAGATGCACTCACTATCTTACGGACGTACATTCCAAAAGTATCATTTCGCACATATATGTTTTATTCCGAGATGAAAAGTATCTTTTGCGTTTACAAGATTACAAAGTATTTGTTTGCCACATTTCAATAAATCCGTTGACGTGTTTATGTGTAAATAACTTCCTTCTTTCCCACAGGACTTTTGTTCAGTATAAAATGTATTTTCTGAGTTAATTCAGATTATAATATGTGTGCTAAATGTTGCTCAGCTCAAAGTTCTTGTATGATTGAGAAATTAACAAACATCTTAACATGCAGACTTCCACATTTGTAATATTTGTTTAATTTTTCAGAGAAATATTATCTTATTATGTTTTTAAAAATACGGCGAAAACATCGCAAGTGTGTATATAAACTTTTATTTGATTTATAACCAGCTTATTTATTCATGAAGTTTGCACTCTATAGGTGTTAAGTTTCCTCATAAAAATCCGATTACAGGAACTTTCGAGCTGAACAACTTTGAGAAATTAACGGCAACATAAATTGAAGTTTGTTCCTAGAATATTTATTATAATAGTCATTTTGTAATGTGTCAAAATGTTGCGCTCCTTTGTAGTCTTCTTGTTGATATTTGTTTGTATTTCATTTTCAATACACATTATTCAGAATGTTCTTGAATTTGATGCCATAATTTACGTTGTACATACAGAATCATAAGGCAAGACCTCTACAGGTTGTAATTTTATGCTCTTAGGGTTCTGTTCCTAATAAGGAAAAACGGAACTCCTATAGGATTATTACATTGTTTATCGGTGTGTCAAAAACCTTTTCCCAGGTACGCGAAAGTTGAAACTACGCGTAAGTTGAAACTAATATAATATTAAATATCCAGGTCACCGGCCTCTTAGAGCTGCCATAAAAAAGAAACTCTTAATTAGTATCATAAAAAATATATCTTATTGTAGTTATAAACTGATTGCAAGCTATGTTAAAAGTTCAGACGTCAAAGTTCAGTTTGTCCTTTAATTCAAAGTGTACGGAATACTCATTGTGCGACTTACACTCGCACTTGGCTTGGATTTTTTTCATAATTTTATAATGAGCTCTGAACATTCTTTAAAATAGAAAATCTCGAAATATCGTTCAAGAAATAATATACAAGTTTCTAGGAAGTATCCTAAGAATTTTGATGATCATCAGTGAGTTGGAAATGACGAAATCGTTGTTCATTAGATATCAATAAAAAAATAAAGTATAAGAGATATGCAAATGAATTTGATGAGTCTACTACTATATTCATATTCTGATACTTGTGTAGATCTGGTATAAACCAAACCCAAGTTATAAGGGTTCAAAGGAAACGACGAATCGCTTCGAGAAAAGGTAGTAGTGCCCTTGCGCGTCGCTTGGATCCTCTTAGCGGCTATTTTCATTCATTTAAGACTCATTTCTGTTTAATGCTTAAAATTATATACATTTTTTAAATTTCAATAAGTTTGTCCAATATGGCTTTATAAAAATGTATAAAACAACAATATAATTTTTGAATATAAAGTTGACATTTTTAAATTCGTGTAATTTAATAATACTCAAAACATGCTAAGGTACTTATTATAATTTTAGAGTATGTGATAAAAATCGCATGGTTCGTTTTAACGGTGAGAGGAGAGAAGAGAGGCAAACCAACATACACACTATCGGATTGAAAATATTAGCATGGATTTCGCAAAACAAAGTGATACAATGTTATTGTGCAATTTTTATCATTTATTGGAATATGAAGAAATCTAATATCGTGGTCTATCGTTTCCATAAGAACGAAAACATTATATTCCATTATATCGTGTAAGTTTTATTGAAAGAAACAATATCCGCAGAAAACTGCTTTGTAACTCTCCTTGAAAGTATAGACGAGGGGTCGAGGGGTGCTCTATTAATTGTTAGCACTGTTTTACGAGGGTTGGAGTGATTTGATTTGTGATTACATATTATTTCAGTTTATGGAATATTTCCTATTCTAACCTAGTGAGGTTACGTTTAGTCACGAAACTATTATAAGGGGATCCAAATCAACCATAAATTTTAGACAGGAATCCGAGCAGTGTCTGGCTTTTGTGACCCGGACGAACTTTACGTAATCTCCACGATCATCTTACATTGCTCGACTTTGCTACACAATATAATAATAAAGATAAAGATGATTCTTGAAAAGGAAGGTTATACACTGCTTTAGACAATGCCTGAAATTTTTCTTTATTTACTCCTATATATTCATAAAAAATGTATCATTTAACATGAAGGCAAAAATGTTAGAATAAGTCAGAGAATAACCACGTTATTTTTATTAAAAAAAATCTTTTTGTCATTAATCTAACTCCGAATGGTTAGCTTATACGTATGTATGTTCGGTTCAAAACTAGTTACTAAATTTAAAAAATATGTTTAAATTAAAGTATAAATTTATCATATATGTTTAGAGTAAAGTAAATTAGTTTGAAGAGAAGAATACGAAAAATTAAACGACTCTGCTGTAAATCCAATACGGCGGGTCGCCATTTTTTAGTAGTCTATTAAGCTGAAACTTGATATTGATGGTAGTGACAACCTGTTATGTATTTTGTTATTATAAGTAGCAAAAGTTTGATTTAATTTTTTTGAAAAAAAAAGTAATGTCCCTTTGTATTTAAAACTTAATTATTTTACTGTAGAATGAACTGTGAAATATATAATAGTGTTAAAGTAAAAAGTCAATTAATAACTAAAGAAAGATGTGCAATCTTGAACTATAGGAGCTTTAATAATGGCTAGCGGTCTGTAAGACCTAGACTAATGTTGTAATTTATACTAGATATTAAATTATATAAGAAAAATAAACCATTCATTATTCTGATAGTTACGAAAATTTACTTTTACTTTACTTTTTAATACTTACTTCTACCTATAATGGTATGGACTAAAAGTGTTAGAGGCAAACTTCCAAAACTTAAAGGAGATCCTATTTCGTCTCAGTCACTTTGCAACCGTCTTAATTAGAAAAACTCTATTAATTCTAAATACTGCACGAAAATATTATATTTTTCAAATAAGATTACTAAAACGCTTGTGTTAGAAGTTGACCATGTCTGGAACTGGGATATAAACCCATGGCCTATCGTGAATCCAACGCCTGAACCACTAAACTACTGACGCTTCATCATATTTAATTTATAATTGAATTAAATGACAAAAATTTTGTAGATCTATATTTGTCTTTGTACTAAACTTAATGGATAAATTGTTAGAACTAGACAATATAATATGACTTGCTTGATTCAGATAGAACCCTTTACTATATCTACTTTGAAGCCAAAACAGAAGAGTATATGTCATCGTCATCATCATCATCACGACCCGTCAATGACCCACTGTTGACATCCTCAGAATGAGGAGGGTATTAGGCTATAGTCCACCACGCTGGCCCAGTGCGGGTTGGCAGACTTCACACACCTTTGAGAACTTTAGGGAACTCTCAGGAAAGCAGGTTCCTCACGATGTTTTCCTTCATCGTTAAAGCAAGTGTGTGCCCAGGATCGAACTCGGACCTCCCGAGTAAGACTTAAAGTCTCAACCACTGGGCCATCACTGCTTTTTTATATGTACAATGTACATATATGTCGGGGATTTCAATGATGATGAGAAGGAAATGGAAGGAGGAAGGTGGGGAATATTAGGGAACACTAAAAGGGGGTGATGGTAATGAATGGAATGTTGGGTAAACGCAACGCAGATACTTCTACTGAACCGATAAATGATCAAATATGATCTCTAACAATTACGAGAGAAACCTAAGCAGTGCCTTGGACTTGTGACCAAGGTGTAGGCTTAAGGAATTCCTTTAAATGATCATAACACTCACCTCCACTGCTCACGCTCTCTGTTTAAACTCAAGGTTAAACGCACATAAACCGAATCTAACACTAGGCTAACCTAACCTAACCTAACATTGTGTTTACTTAACCACGTGGCAATTACATTGTAAGGACTTACGTGACCTTAGTTGGACAGCACTTCCACACTACACTGCACTTGACACTATCACTATCACTAGCACTACTTAGATGATGTTCACTTCTTGAGAGACCGCGCACGACTAAGACTTCAGTTAGACTGTCGATCGCATATAAAGGGTCGAGAGTAGATACTGTCAAAACAACGGAAGTGACTACTACCCCACTCCAACGCCATAGACAACGATAACGATTCGATTAATCGATAATCTTTTACTATGCTCCGACATATATATAAATGAATTAATTTTGGATACAAAAATAATACCTAATGTAAATGAATACCAACATAAACCATTCTATTAATCAAGACGTGTAAGCGCTAAGCGGTATCTTAAAATAGAGGGTGTTCACTAATCGCAAGCAGTGGTTTGTGAGGGCCAGAGTCAGAGTAGTGATGTGATTTATGCCGGTTATTAAATTCCTGGAGGTCACCGCCCGCGCGCCCTAGGCGTGGCGTAGGTTAGGTGCGGCTAGGTGGGGTCCGAGTGCACACGAGCGTGTGGAACGCAGCGTTTTGTATGGTTATTGCATTTATTTTTGTTCGGGAATTTTCTGAAGCGATTTAAAAATTAAAGCAATTTTTCTATATATGTATAGCTATTTATACGTTATCAATTATACCTAAGTATATTGTAATACAACAATGAAAACTGGACGGAGACAAGAAACAGGGAGACAAAAAATGTTTTCGTAATGTGGGTACTCTAAAGGTATAACATATTAGTTATCCTTCCCTACTTATAATAACATGACATTTATGATATTAAAAATAAGATTTAAAAACAACTTGTGTTATTAGTATTTGCCATACATTTATACTAAGGATGCCTCACTTGCTCGATAATTTAATTTGGAGAAAATAGAAGGAGAAGGAGAGGGGATATATTGAAAAACATTACAAGGAGGGGTGTGATTTTACTAGTACTATTGGGTAAACTTTGATACTGCTACTGGACCTATAAATAACTAAACATTATGATCTCTTATAATTACAATAGGAAATTAAGCAGTGTCTTGGACTTGTGACCAAGGTGTTTGCCTTCACTGCCCAGATTCTCTGTTTAAACCTAGGGTTAGATTAACCTAAGTCTAACACCGCGCCGATATACATATATAACATCTGTCCTAATCGATTTGAGGCATATGTTCAATTGATTCCATTAAAGTAGTACAAGTAGTGTGGTTTACTTTATTATCAATTGTGTTCATGGGTCAATGTCCTTTCCACATTTGTCTTAAAGCAATGGTATTAAATTTCATCATTGACTCATAGAAGCGAGGGCTATGTAATCAGATTTTTTCTCGTTTGTATTATAAAAAAACCGGGCAAGTGCGAGTTGGACTCGCGCACAAAGGGTTCCATACCAATATTTAGCAAAAAAAATCACGTTTTGTTGTATAGGGACAGACTTTGTAATAGGGTCCCATTTTTACCCTTACGGTACGAAACCCTAAAAAGGATACAAAGTAGTACACTAATGAAATTGATAAACAAGTACTCCAAGCTTTTAACGCATTGGCGGTGTAAGATTCCTAATGGTGAAAGGGTTGTTCCATTTACACAGCAATTAATACGGTTAATTTAGAAAATAGTGTTTGCTATTAAATTGTTTGTATGGAAAATGAAATTAGAATTGCTGTTTTTACCGACTGAGTCGCTAAAAGGAGGGTAATTAATCTATTGTAATTATATTGTAATTATATTAAAATAAAAAATTTGTTATATGCAAAATAAAATTTTCAGTTTATATTAACTATAAAATAGTTTTTTTTTAATTAGCTTTTTGTTTAATTTTGATTTTATTATAATAGATTTTTAATCACGCTGTATAGTGTTTGAGATTAAGTAAACTGTATCATTACTTTATTTCAAGTATACTCACTTACACGGATACACGTTACAATGGATTCGACACTATTTGTCATGGGATTTCATACAGAAAACATTGTCTAAAGTGGTGGAGTTATTAATACATTACTTAATAACAATTGGCAGCGAGAAGTAAACAGTAAGACGTCACGTAAAGGACGTCTTTAAACCTCCAAGTGGATCACAAGGTTCAAACTGTGCATAGGTTAAAATTTTAGTAGTCATTGTACTCAAAAACCTTCAATAATCAAATCCATGTCTGAAGTGACAGCTGATATTTTTCATCAATAAAATGCGAAGGGAAGTAAATGATTTCTTATAAGGGGTCTTTCATTTTTTCCTACACTGAATTTAAATTGCTCTTTAAGGGCTTTTAAGGAATAACAGATTTAATAGGTTTATAAGATCGGTATTTTGCAATGAATGAAGGCAACGGACAATGTCACTACTATACTTTAGCATCTCAATATCATGACATCTTTAAGTGCTTGTGACCCAGTTGAAGGTTTACGGGCTCTTTAACAATGTATTCACATTTTCCTTCACTGCTTGATATCTATACACAGCATCTATAAAACTAAACTAAGTTATAAAGTTACTCACTCACGTGATCTTTAATAAGGGAGACATATCAACAGTTATACAGTAGCCGGCAGCTAACTTTAGGTCTAAGAAAAAATAGTGGGAGGAAATTGTGCATTGCGAGCGTGGTGCGTGTGTGAATTTATTATTTTCATAAAATAATAACCAATCGCGTGTTCTCGTCCCGCGCTCCCCGCTAGGTGGCCCTAATATTGACATTTGCTCATTCAAGGTCAAAACTATACTTACGTGACGGTAGCTATACTAAGATAGACAATATTCACTCTCTAAAATAACTTGTGAAACTGTCTCTAATCGATCAAGACAAAGTTGGTGATACGTTTCCTAAAATAAACCAATAGATTAAACATTAAGTTTCTATTAAAAACTTATAATATTATTATTTTGTTTTATGTAGGAAACGTATTAAATAAATAACATTAATCTTACTTGACTAACGAACCGCTGTATACATTTACATAAGAAATTCTCATTTAATATTGTATTCAAAGAGTTTTATACAATTTCATTAAAATTAACATCAAAGGAATTGGAAGTATTTAAAACATTAAAAAATACTGTAAACGACATAATTTTAGCTCCAAATATCTTAAAGAATAAATTTTAATTATGCTATCAGGTTTTATATTAAATATAAGTTAGCAACAGTGTTGATAACTTTGTATTGGTGAGTTCCGACCATATATAACCTGTCACGATAGAACTAAAGCATTCTGTCAAGTGATTTCAAGCTGTAAACATAGTCTAAAGTATTTTAGGGTATGATTGTCAAGGACGTTTTTTTTCATCATCAAATACATAAATATTGCTATAAGCAGGTTAAGCTTAGATTACTGACTTTATTTAATGACCATGTGCTTCTTCTTCTGCCTCCTATAAGAGAGAGAGAGAAAGAGCGAGGGTTAGAGAGAGTGGAAGGTGCTAAAACTTTAACGTTTTTAAGGAATAAATTTTCCACGTTTTTCCAAAGTATTTCATTGGTCCTCCATTCCTATGGGTCGTATTGTGAAACGAGCTGAAATCATTTTTCAATAGTTCCTAATATTAGCGCGTTCAACCAAACATTTGAGAAACACTTCTGCCTTATCATATTAGATTTTATTTTTTTTGTCCGACAGAAGAGTTCTGGTTACGAACAGGATGTGAAGGTGACGTAGTTAAACTTAACTGTAACGTGACTTCTCGACTTGCGATTCTGGCTGCACAGTTTGGTTCACAGGAGGAGAAAACCTGCCCGCAGCTACCAGGAGCTCGTAAGGAGGGTAAGTTATATTACATTTTACCTAATATAGCAGAATCATAAAATCATTGACGAATAAAGCTTACAGTAATATAATGAATTCATAATTATGAGAATGCTTGGAATCTCAGTGACATGACTTTTTGGAAAGAGCGACTCTTGAGTTTCTTACCGGCTTTTCTCAACAAAATCAACTTTCCAAGCTGGTGGTAGCTTCAGGCAAACTTATTGATCGACTAATTTTTGACATATCAAAAGTACTTTTGTAAAACTCTTTTATCTCACTCGAATTGAAATAAAATTAGTATATATTAATTAGTTACAGTGCTCTTATAAATCATACTTCTAGGTCGCCTAAAATTATAGAATTAACTATTGTTAATGTAATATATAATATAATATGTTGTTTCTGTATTTTATTGCTTTAAAAGCAGTGGCGTAACTATAGGGAGGAATTACGGCATAATGCCAGGGGCCCCCAGGCAGAAGAGGGTTTGTCCCTTTTTTTTCCTGTCAAAAAATCTTTGTCATTGGATAAGCTTCTTTATGTTGCCTCAAATTATGTAGTTACGCCACTGTTTAATAGGTATTTTATATTTCGAGTCGAGTACAAAAAAACTTTTAACTAACACGAGGGAAGATGCTTTCATCCTGAGGACATTCATTCATTGAATTATAATTCGCAATTTTGGCATAAGACTATACTATGTAATGCTAGCTAGTAGCGTTTGGAAATAGACTAACATCTAATATCAAGTATAAAAGATTTATGAGCAGGCGCTGTCATAACAGCAGATAGAATTTTTTTTGTTAAAATTTGCTAATATTTGTTTCTGAAAAATATATCGTTATTGTCATCGAATCGCAATAAAAAATCGTTAAATATTTAATGGGTCTCGTTCCTATATTATTTTCTAGGTAGATAATAATTTTTGGGCTTTCAGAAGAGAAAATAAATGTAAAAAGTATATATTTTTCATGTAAATATCATCAGGGTTTTAAATATTATTATCTAAAAAAAGGATATTTTCTTAGTTCTACTTAATATTAATTAAGGTAGTTTGGGAGTTGTGATGCGATTCTGAACCACACAAAGGCGTAAAGCGAAGTTGACAGAGCCGACAGTTTTTAAACAAGGTCCGAGTTATAAAGCGAATTTGAAATGAAGAGCAGTTCAAATGCAAAGTAAAACATCAACTAAGAACTACTTCGTAGTACGTGGCGTTAATTATGTTTTAGACCGTCATAAAAGCCTTTTGTTTTGTTTTCCCCGTCTCTGTCCCTGGTGACTCGAGTTTAAAATGTATAATGTCTAGAATTAGGTCAATTTGTTATACTGTCCAACTGTTCAGGATGATATGGAATTACTAAATTATGGCGTAGAATAAGAGTCATATTTTAACATGGGGGTAGTGTTAAGGGTCTGAATATTTGTATAACTGACAGACCTATAAACTTTATGGTTATGGCGATTCCCATAAGGTTTATGTCAACCATGATATTTCAAGAAAAAGAAGAATTTGAAGGCTTTTGAAATGTAAAAACGGGTTTTAAATCTGAGTTTCTACAATACTTACAATCCGTTTATTTATTCAACAATCTTCAGATAGCTCTTTCTAATGGAGATTTAATATTATGTTGATATTTATTGAAATATGGTAATGTAAAGGTCTACGGTGTAATAGCCTACTCATTCAAACATTGGTGTCTTACTCGGGAGGTCCGAGTTCGATCCTGGGCACACACCTACGACGTTTCTGAGTTATGCGTGTTTTTAGCAATTAAATATCACTTGCTTTATTGGTGAAGGAGAACATCGTGAGGAAACCTAAGCTAAAATCAATAAAATTGGCCAAATTTAATTACACCTTATTAATTTTTAATAATATTTCTTCTTAAAAAGGTATAAAGTTTATATATTAAGGTTTTAAAAATATTTTCTCTTTCAGTATGTTGGTCTCAATATGCAGTAGAAAAGGTGATCCATTCATGTCATGGAAGAAGATCCTGTCAAATTCTAGCCACTAATGAAACATTTGGGTCTAACTGTAGACCGAAAGTAAGGACTAATTTGAAAGTAACTTATGCTTGTGGTAAGTACAACAAACAGAAATAAGTATTAACTGCAATATAATTTTGTCTTGAACTATATTGTTCCTAAATCTGTAAATTCTAGTTTAGGTTTTGATTCACAGCTATTCCCGTTAAGTGGAACTGTGATCAGGATTTTTAAAGACATACAAAAATTACCGGGAACTAGAAATAGTGTACGCTCTAAGTTTTGATTTTCAGTTATATGATAATTATTTAGTTCGTGTGTAAATGGCACAATTTAAAAAATCTATTTTAGCAAAGTCATAGTTAGCAGTGATTTATTTTTGGTACCTATACTTATTGATATTTATACTATTATTAAAAAAAGATTTTGTATGTTTGTTTATTACAAATACACTAAAAAAATATTGAACCTCAAATAATACAGTAGTATTTCCATAACCAATTAATATTATAAATGCAAAAGAAACTTTGTCTAAACTATTTGTCTGTTACGCTATTACGCTTAACCCACTGAATCGATTTTGAGGAAATTTGACACAAAGATGGACAAGAACTTGGAAAAGGACATAGGTTACGTTTTATCGCGAAAAAAGGTTTTAAATGGATGTCGAGCTGTGTTGAAAAATAAAATGTACAATTAGACCCATATTGACGTAGTAAGTACACCCGGGTGAAGCAGGGTGGGTTGAGTACTTAATAATAAATTGGCCATACCCACCTTACAAAATATTAAGGAAGGAAATAGTTACAAAATATTAGATCAAGAAAAAATATTAACCGTACATTAAATTGTTGTCGTAGCAACAAAAGGAAATATCCACTAACAAAAAGATTCTTTGTTTAGTGTAATCTTTTATTGTGATTCGGAAAGTTTTTTCTATCTTACATTACTCAGTATGATTCGTCCGTTAATATTTTCTTGGATCAAAAGGATCGACATTGAATTACGTTCAATGGCCCCTTTTACCTTTAAGGATAATAATTCTATTGTTATCTTATATAAATAAAAATCCTGTGTTTGACATAGTACCCACTTAACCGATCTTGATGAAATTTGCACATTTCAGATAGTTTGTAATCTTGATGAATGATCTCAATATATTTTATATTACTTAATTTAATATTACTAGCCGACCCAGCAAACGTTGTATTGCCAGCGTGGGCCACCCTTATCACTTAAGGGTATAAAAAATAGATGTTGACCGATTCTTAGACCTACCCGATATGCACACAAAATTTCATAAAAATCGGTCGAGCCGTTTCGGAGGAGTTTGGTACCTAACATTGTGACACGAGAATTTTATTATTTGTATGTCTATAGGTTTCTAATAGATGGCGTTAGTAATTTTATTGAAACTTACATCTTTTGTTATCTATCTAGCTTGAGTAAGCAGCCATTAGATGGCGCTGTGATAAGTTTTCAAATATAATAACATGATGTTTTCTGTTACCTCTAATGACAATATCCACACAACAATAGTGGGTTAGTAGTTAAAATATAAATAAAAAATAACTTATACATTAAATTATAATACATGATAAAATTTTGTTGGTTGAATCAAAGATATAAGTTTTTATTTTAGGATCTCATATTTACCATCAAAAAATATGTTTAAATCTTGCTAAATATTTTTAATTATAAACATACGTATGTTAGTAAAACTTACAGCCCGCTTAAAATGCTTCGCAAATATATTTAACAGTATAATTGAATTTAAAAACATTTTCTCATATAAAATGGCTAACTATTTTCGAAATTAATTTATAAGGCTGCACTCCATTTTTGAGCTGGTTCTATATGCAGGAATTTGACCCAAATCTCTTTATTGAATGCCATAATTCTCGGAAAAATGCTGATATTAACCGCAAAGGCTATACACGTGTTCTGTGTGAATTCATTTTATTCTGTTTAATGTTTACTGCAAATATAAAGTTGAAATGATAGAAAGTACAAGTAACATCTTTGGAGTAATCGTCAAATAACTTTGTTTTTAATATAAGGGGCCGTTCAAGTTTAAGCGCGGTACGATTACGAAACGAGTACGAAACAAAACGGCTTTTTTTACCGCCTTACAATTCTATTCCACAGTTTGATTTCGGGATAAAAATATGATCCCTAATGAACCTTCTAAAGTATTCGTGAACCAAATTTTATTCAAATCGATTTAGCCGTTTTAACGTGACACCAACAGAAAATTCTACTAATTAAAAATTTACAGGAATTTAAATTACGTAACTAATCTAAATCTAAATTAAACTAAATATTATAAGTAATTTTCTGTTTACAAAATTATCGTGTTTATACTTTATAGCCAGTTAGGTACTATGTAGAGACGTAAGTTAAAATGATAACTTTTACTTATCTTTATGTTTATATAAATATTTTTAAGACTCACATTTATAACCTTAAGAACTCTTAGATACCCTATAATTATCATGTTTACGTGATATATTTATATGATATGTGATACGAATTTACTAGACTCAAGTTGTAAGCAATAACACTAAAAATAACTAATAATACTTGTTATATTGTATTTTGCTCTTAGTTCCCAATGGTGTTCTTAAAGAACGATATGAAATCAATGACGAAGAAGATAAATCGGATAGTAATTTAAATGATAATCGTGATGACAGCCATTTTGAAAAACCAGGTAATGATAATACTAAACACATATTATTAGGTAATAATTCAAATAATATAATATAAGGTACATAAAACAGGACACGAAGAAATAAACTCAGATTTCTGTGCCTCATAAAATATTTTTTATTCATCCATTTTCTTATCCTATGTTCCCTACGACTAATACTACGTCCTTTAATTATAGTTTTGAAAAAAATACATGATCATAATAAACATCATCTATATGATTAATGTCGATATTTTAGTATCTTCAGTTATTTTTAATATATTTTAGATGATAGTGAAAAATGGAGAGAACCAAATGCAATTTCGCCGAGTGTCAATACTGCAATACAAGCTATGAATAATGAAGACGAAGATACCTTGAGGAACACTGCAAGTAATGTCAAAAATATAAAATCCTTATTATATTTCTTTGTAGTAGTCGTTGTAGTAAATACTCGTAATTTTGTATAACTTTTTGAGTTTTGTTCAATTTGTCTTAGAATTTTGTTATCTTGAGGAGGTCTTGGCCCAATTTATATCTTTAAATTTACATTTGGGGCCGTTCAATTGTTACGAAAGCATTAAAGAAGGCAGGGAGGTGGGGGTGGTATCCTTGTTTGCTTATTTTTGATACCAGGAGGCATGGGGGGGCCTGCATGGTGATTATGTCAGCGATAAAAAGTAAACATGCACATCGAAACGTGAATATCCCAGTTTAGAATTAGAAGAAATGCATGCATCAATGTTTACGTAAGCACGGGGGGAGGGAAGGGTTAGGTCTTTGCTTACTTTTGCTGACATGGGAGGCGGGGGGATTAATCATTTAAAAATTTTCTTACGTAATACATGAACGGCCTCTTTACTTACATCAAAGCAAATAGCTATATTTCTAACTCTAATTATGATAATTTTAGAAATTATTACAATGATAACAATGAAATAAGACTTCAACTAGAAATCATTATTTATAGTGTTCCATTAAAACTTACGAGTATTTACGTTTTAGATTTCATTATTATAGTCCGCACCTAATTACTTTTTATGCTTATTAGTTTCGCATTTAGTTCTGTATTTAGTTGTTGTTTGGGCTAAATTTGTATCTATTCTAGCTATTTTTAGCTTTTAAGTTGAATAAATAAAATATATTTGCAAATTAACTTCAGGCACTTATTTTATATTTACCTCCTTTGGTTATGGGTATTCTGTTTATTAAGATATGTTGCTGCTTTATCACAAGCTTTTTATTAACCTCTAATGTATCGATGTAGGTTTGTTCGGGTGGAATATTGAAACTTAAGTTTTGAAGCAGACATCTTCAACCGATTGTGCTGAAATTTTGTATATAATAATAATGTACCAGTTATTTTTAATGCACTCCTTAAATATAGGTATCAAATGAAAGGGCTTGCTAATAATAATATTTGATAGTTTTACTTTAGTTAATGCAGAGATCTATCAATGAGATTATAATTATCAATATTTATACATATTTTATTAAATGAATGAAGGCTTAGTTGGTTTCACGTATTCATGACATTTAATGATCCTTCAACACATTTCACCACGATTTTGGTAAACCGCACATCATTTCCAAATCGAGTTGTCCTAATTCGATTTGAAAATTCGATGATTGAACTCTAATGCATCAAATTATTACGCGTTATGAATAATTGGCTAACTAAATGCGAATTTTGATAATGTAAAATTATTCTATATACGTATAGCGTCTAATCAAAAGTAGTGGGGGCAAAGATGCGCATTGTAAGTGTGCTGAATGCCGATGTATGTAATTGAATATACGACGTCTAAAATTTTGAAAAATAGTAGTCACACGGAAGCAGAAGCATTGCTTAAGAACCAATCAAACGTGACGTGCTCCTCTTATCCCGCGTTTCCCTCTAGAAAAGCCCTAGTAGTGACTTCTGCGCATGTATGCTTAGGTGTTAGAACTATACTTGATGACTTCGACTATACATTAGATCACGTGCACATATCTAATTGAAATCACTAATAATATTAAATGTAGCGAATATTTTTGCATAAATAATTAATAAATTCTTTATCTCGCTAAAATTGTATAATGTTGTTACAGAAACACCAATGCCAAAATATTCAACGAACAAACATTTTTTTATCTACATTAGCATTGGGATACTAGTTATTGTTATAATAGTAGCTATAGTAATTTTATTTCGATGTTACAAAAACAGGCAAAGAGATAGAAATTCCAAAAATGGTGACATGTTTACTACAGAAACCCCGAACGTTTTCGATGAAGCTGCCTCTGATATTGACAATGATGTGGATGTTAGTCATATATCTGGATCTTTCTATGATCCAGTACACCCAGATATGATTATATACAGAGATGGTCAAACTAAAACAGCTCTTAGGGCTATGAAGCCACTATCCACAGTGTATCCTTGTGCTGGTACTAGTATGTATGGACATGTGGATTATAAACCTACAAGAATCACGAGGTTTGCAGAAAAAGAAGAGCCTGAAATTATGATGAGTCCAAAGAGTTTACATGGATATCACAATTCTCAGTTTTATTACGGGTGACGGCAGGAGGAGGGAGGTGATGGACCCTCCAGACATTACTGCTTTTGATAATAAGGAGCTAAAAGCTGACATACCTAATAACTTTGAGTTAATTCGGCAATTACGAATAATTTAATCGATTAGACTGCAGATACTTCAACGGTAATGTTCGTATGAAATTGAGTGTATGTAAAATGAAACTAATCTTAAAATATTGAGAATTATTTGTAATTGTCGATTTTTTAGATAATACACAAAATATTTTTAAATATATTGCACAGATTTGAAATATAGATACATCAGACGATTACTTCATTTAAAATGAAGTACAAGACAGGATTTATGTAGTACTCTAGTCACGTTAAGTCCACCCTTATCTATAAGTGTATCTGTAATAAATAAGTATTTTTAATGTAATACTGTGTAGTTATTTTTGAAAATTGATTTTTCTACAATGATATTGACATTAAATATTTTGTAAAATAATCCAAGATCCAAGAGCTGATTTCAAACGTAACGTAAACATTAACGATTTTGATCTCAAGTAAACAGTACTGTATTATGAAGATTTTCCGTCTCTGGGTTTATATAATATTTTCATATATAGTAATAAAGGTAATAATAAAACAACGACGATTATTATTAATAATAAATAAGTGTAAAATTATATACAAATATAATTATCATAAAAATGAATTTTTAGGCGGAACTGATATGGTATTCTATAATGTATAAACTTGCTCCATCCACGTGTATTATAACTAAAGGGAAATAAAAGTTTGGTTATTATAAAGGTACTGTGCCATAGATGTGTATATAGCTAAAATATTTGAACATAAATAGGTTATAAATTACTTTAATGATAATATTTATTTTAAAGAAATTGTCACATTAATATATTTATAAAAAGTCACCACTTGCTTCAGTACAACATTAAATGTTTATAATACTAAGTATTATACTATTTTATAATTTTTTTGAATAAAATATTTTGTAAATTGTGTTTTACTAACTGTACCCTATAGTGAAACAAAACAACCCAAGAAAAGAATACTATTATCTGTTAAGAACAAAGAATCTTTCTAAAATTATGATCTTTATTTGAAGTACGTAATTGAAAAAAATAACTACTCTACTTGACTCGGAATAGATATGAAACTTTTCGTTAAATTATATAATTTCTACACACTCACAGGTTTTAAATATGTTACAAAAATTGTACATTACTTAACTATACCTTAACTTGGTTAGATGGGAAATCTTTGGGTAAGTAATAGGGGGAGAGAGGACACTTGTTCCCTACGGGAGACTTGGATAAGTCGTGTTACAAAGCTATTCTGAACTAGCATTAATTAAAACTAAAAAATTGGAAGTCTATAGAAGAAGAACATTTTGTGTCATAATGAAATCTCTCGTATATAAGCAGTGTAAGTATGGCGAGTGTATAAAGTTGTTACTCTAGTTGTAAAAGAAATTATGAGTTTTTTAGTGAAGATTTCTTTTATTTGTTATTTCATATCAACAAAAGTACATTATAAATTTTAAAAATGTTAGAAATTAATAAGAATAGTACGTACTCACTAATCTCAATGTATCTTGGGATGGGGTAGACTTTTGTATGAAAGACTTGATCCATAACTAAATCTGACGAGTGCCAACTTGTCAGATTTATCAATCATGAAAAAGTTTTCTAATCTAATGATAAAATCATCTTCAAAGAGGATTATAAGATTTGATCTCTTTCATATCGCTACGAGGATTACTAAATACTGAACAGACTTTTTGTTCTTAACGAAACTGCGTGGTCAGTTCAGCGAATATTTTTTTTAAATTTGGCATCAAAGAGTACAATACAGGTACTAAATAAACTGGTTACATTTTAGCTGCTCTTAAGTTTAATTGTACATTTTTTTCTTTCAAGTTTCCCAAAATATGATAAATATTTAAATCTTAAGATTTTTACTTATATATTCTTTTGTATATAATATTTTTCCATCGGTACTAAAAGTACTTTTTTAGCCAATTCAAAAATGAATTCTGCATATGCTATAGACGCGAAAGACATATGATACCCATTACTGTACAGCAATACGTATACACATGCAATTTAGACTGAGGCGAGCGGTGCCTGGGGCTTGAGACCTAGGAGCAGGTTTAAAGAGATCTTTCATAATATATTAACTCTCACCTCCACCACTCGACCTCGCTAACGACAGTAGATAATAAAGTAAACTTACATGCACCTCGAGAAGGGTAACCTTAATCACGACACTATAACACTATCTTCCATGTTCACTGCACGAAAACACCAGAGAGACTGAGACTAATCTATCGCACTAAAGGTTATATAATGTCTACACGTCGGTATACTTGGAATAATAGAAAATGATCTACCTGCTACTATTACTTTATAAACAGTGTTGCTAACACGGCCATCCTGCGGGGCTATTCGTCCCGAATGGCATAGGTACTTAACAGAATGATTTAAAATTCCTTTCAACCGTACCATATATTGGTTGAAACCTGGATAACCACTCATTCACGCGTTACATTGACGTATCACTCATAGCCTATAATATGCACTCACTAATCAGTCCAAGATGACAGTGTATGTGCTACTACTTTATAAACAGTGTTGCTAATACATAAGATTTTAGTATTTCGATTAAAGGTTAAAAACAAAGGACAAGTCTTCGTCTTTTCCTCTATAGATTGAATATTTGTCACGAAATGAGTACAGAATACTAGGTATGGAAAAGTTTACCAAATTAATTTTAACATTTGTTGAAGCCATATTTTTCTTTACAGGGGAAGAAAAACAAATTGCTTTTAAAAACATTGAGCGTGACTTCCTTTCTCGAATTATTGGTAATGGTTGCGTGAATTGGATCCATTATTTTAGTGAAAGTTGCTTATATTATGTTTTTATAGAACTACCTAGGGATTTGTAATGAATAGAAATGTAAATAATGATACCATAATAATATATAATTATTATATTATTGAAATAACGATAAACAGTAAAGTAACCTACAAAGAGTTAAGTTTAAAATTTTCTAAATCTTTTTAATATTTTATATGAACAAATTTTTGAGTGGTGCTATAGCTTCAGTCTTACATCTACACTATTATATAATGTTAATTACGATGTTGGCAACACTTATAATTTGAGTAGCATGCTTTTAATTTATCTTGGTACAACTGATATAAGTAGCATCCTGTTACTTGATGTAGCGTCCTGTTACTTGATCTTGATGTTGGTACGGCTGATATGAATAGCATCCTGTTACTTGATGTAGCGTCCTGTTACTTGATCTTGATGTTGGTACGGCTGATATGAATAGCATCCTGTTACTTGATGTAGCGTCCTGTTACTTGATCTTGATGTTGGTACGGCTGATATGAATAGCATCCTGTTACTTGATGTAGCGTCCTGATGTTGTTACGGCTGATATGAATAGCATCCTGTTACTTGATGTAGCGTTCTGTTACTTCATCTTGATGTTGGTACGGCTGATATGAATAGCATCCTGTTACTTGATGTAGCGTCCTGTTACTTGATCTTGATGTTGGTACGGCTGATATGAATAGCATCCTGTTACTTGATGTAGCGTCCTGTTACTTGATCTTGATGTTGGTACGGCTGATATGAATAGCATCCTGTTACTTGATGTAGCGTCCTGTTACTTGATCTTGATGTTGGTACGGCTGATATGAATAGCATCCTGTTACTTGATGTAGCGTCCTGTTACTTGATCTTGATGTTGGTGGGCTGATATGAATAGCATCCTGTTACTTGATGTAGCGTCCTGTTACTTGATCTTGATGTTGGTACGGCTGATATGAATAGCATCCTGTTACTTGATGTAGCGTCCTGTTACTTGATCTTGATGTTGGTGGGCTGATATGAATAGCATCCTGTTACTTGATGTAGCGTCCTGTTACTTGATCTTGATGTTGGTACGGCTGATATGAATAGCATCCTGTTACTTGAATGTTGGCCAATTGATAAACACAAATCAAGGAAGTGGTGATTGCAAAATAAATACGCCGTCACAGCACAATAATCATGCATTGCATCGCGAGTATTCTTAGCAGTAACTCTGAAGTTCTGAGCTTAAAGTAACACTCAGGAGGATACTCTAGTCAAGCCGTCATAATGATAGTCTGCGTATGGACTACAATTCTCTTCTCTTCTATTATTAATTAACAATGAAGAGGACAGATTTGATTTTAGTATGTTTGTGTGTACGTATATTTGTTCAAAAACTACTGAACCGATTTTCTTCCTCCGGGTAATTATTATAATCTACGTGGTGTTGTCGTAAATATTCTAATAATCTATAAATTTTCTTTTAATAAATAATCTCCATATTTAAGTTATTTCTGGATAAACATAAGAGAATTATATTCATAATAAATAATGAATTATGAAACCTTAATAATTTAACTATTATGTCACACAGGTACCTAGAATAAGGGTTTAATATTACTTTAAAAAAAAAAGGAAAACTATTAAATCATCCGTTAATAAAAAGTTTACTACCTTCTTTTACTTACTCACAGAACCAGAATATTCTTTAAAATTTATATATAATAAATTTGATGTGCGTAACGTGTATCGTTAAGTATGAGTTATACTCTACAAGTAGAGTATGACGCTGTTGATCACTAGAATATCACTCCTGACATTTATACTTTAGACCCAGAACAACAACACTAGTTGAAGAACTCGCAATGGTAATGGTATCATTCGGATCAACAAGATATAAAGAGCTCTTCTTGCTACACATAAACTAAACAGCTCGATCTATTTAACTGATATTAAACTAAGCTAGCAATAATATTAAATAATCTTCACACCACTTCACTCTAACAGTTTATTACACTAAAGTTTAAATTAGTGTTAGGTTAGCCTTGCGAAAGCCTACCCTTAAGCTTAGAGTCTAGGCAATGGTGTTTCTTCTCGTTCGTTAATGGTTAGTTCAAGGCACTGCTTGAGTTTCTGTCAGAAAAGTAAATAGTAGCGTACCCGTAGCTTTTAAGATAGGCCATCCGTGTGCATCTAGAATAGATAGTACATTCGAATCTGCATTTTAGTATTTTAATACCCACCCCTTCGTTTCGCTGACATATTTTTAAGAAGATCTATCAGAGAAAAGTTAATAAAGTTGTCGATCCAGTGGCAGGAAATAGAATAAAAATTATAAATCAACGATTGCTATAGTTTTGATAAGTTGATAAATCAACGTGGTTTTGTAAATCGGTATTTGTTGTTTTGCTGAAATAAATAAGAGATTACAAATTATTTATATATTTCTGCAGGCTTCTAAACGTCTAAGGCTCCTTATTTATTCACCATCGTAGTAATAATTTAAAGACAAAGACGTTAAGGAGGAAGATGTAGACAACTGTGCGTTACCCAAACAGTCGATTCAAAATTCAGTCGATTTGGACTCTTTCCACGTCGTTAGAGGAAGTAATTTATTGTTATAGCTCCATTTGTGCCTTTTTTCAGTTTACATCCCACAAGTTTGCTTTCCCTAATGTGAAACTATTAGCTCTAAATGGGTACAGTGATTGGTAGATGCTTAAATAAATGATAAGGTTTGGGGAATGAAATATTTTAAGTTAGACAGGTTTTATATGAAATAGAGAACTGTACACTTTACTATTGATATACTGTTGAAATAATAATCAATCAGTCCAAAGTCTTTTGATTATGGATTGGAAACTGATTCTAAATTGAAATCAATTTTCTATTCACCCGTGGATATCTGAAAGGCTCTCGTCCTTTTGTCTATATCCCGTTTTGATTGAAAAAAAATGTAACTTCAGTTTGAATATTCATATTTCCAACGCATGAGGTATTTCTTAATTATCCAATAAGGCTGAATGGTCTTTATGAATACAACTAACATACCTTAATATTTAAAAAAGTTATTGTAATTGAAATTTAGTTTAGATTGTTGCTAATCTAAACGATAATCTAAATTGTGGTATCTCAAGTGTAACTTGAGTAGTGTTGGCTTTCAAAGGATTCAGGTGTCATGGAGTTAACATCAATTCACAATAGTGCTTGCACTGCAGAACGTTGCAAGGTATTCGATAATGGCCACTTAACTGACAAAGCTGTTGCTTGTTACGATTGCCTTCAAAGCCGAAAACGTACGTAAAGACCGGAAAATTAGTGAAACCGAGATCCTACTAATATTTAATGTGAAAGTTTGTATGTTTGGCTATTTGGATATTTGTTACGCAATCACAAAAATACGGCTGAAAGGATTTCAATGAAATTTGGTACACAGATATTTTATAACTCTAAAATGTATACACAGTCGTTTACTGTACAGGCTAGAAAACTATGAAACTCTTTACCATAAAGTATAAGTCTATCAAAATCTCTCCCGATTTTCAAAAATTCTGTAAGACTGTTATTTGCTCTCGGACAAACACTGATAATATGAAAATTATTATTATTGTATGATTATAAATATTTATAAATATATCTGATTTATGTATTAGGTTGTAATTATTTACATGTAGTTTATGGTTAAACCAACCCTTTTATTCCCTATTAAATAAAATATTTCTTAACCCAAAGTTTCAAACCCAAATTTTGTACTATTAGTTACTTAGTTATTATAATATTATATACTTGGTATGCAAAAAAGTATTAAATATAACCTACATATAGTATAATATAACCTATTTAAAATTCATAGTTTTCTCGGTATAATAATAAAATATATTGAACGCCTAAATATTTTTATATAGCAGTATATAGGAAATAAAAATATTTTGTCTTAAACCAAAGTTAAACCACGTGGCAAAATGCACTCACGCGAAATCAGATCGGGTCTACTAGTTTAGTTTATAACTTTTTGTAATTTTAGTTCTATTTACCAAAACAAGATGGCGTTGTCAGATTACGCTTACATTTTAATTCCGCTACACTAGTTAATTCACACTATCTTGATGCCATATCGATTGTATGAGACGTCTAACGGATTTCGGATTATTGTATACCTAGCATGGACGAGTTGCGGTACTATGTACCTTCTATGCGGCCTTTAGGGCTGAGAAGGGTTGGAACTATTGAAGAGCTTCATTGAACTATCAATAAAAAATACAGATTCATAGTTTATCAACATTTAACACAATTATTATATATTAGGAATGTAACATTGAGTTACTCACTCACGCAATTTATGTGATAAAAATTTAAAAATCGCGATACCGTCACTTTCATTACCCCCCCCCCTAAACTATACCCCCTCATTATGTTCGAAGAACTATCTAGTTCCTATGACGTCACGTTAGGTATGTTCAGAAAACTAATGAAAATTTAGAGCTCTCAATTGTCGAATCCAAAAACGTTGAATACAGAAACAGGATGAACTTTCTGTATGCTTTCATATCTGTATCTGTATCTTTTCAAAGTAATATTTTAATTGTTAATTTTTTTAAACAATTAATATCACGTATGGCGTCGCTTGCAGTTACATAATTTTAGAATGGTTTCAAAATATTCTCTACAAGCTGCGCCCCGCGGTTTCACCCGCTATATTTTGGATAAGTCACACTATATTATTATAAATTATAGCCTATATGTTATTCTGATGTATAACCTATATGGCAAAATAAGGGAATCACTAACCTAACCTTAAACAAGACGTGGCAACTACATTGCAAGGTACTCACGTAACCTTCATCGAACAGGACTCCAAGTACTAACACAACACTGCACTTAACACTCACTGACACTATCCAGAGACTAGTTCACTCCTTGAGAGACCGCGCAATACTAAGACTTCAGTCAGACTGTCGATGGCATACAAAGGGTCGAGACTGTCAAAACGAAGGAAGTGACTACTCCAATGCCATAGATATCGACAATTTAGCAGTATAGTAATAGATTTTATCTACGCAATATTTATTTATTCATTTTTTTCGTCATTATTCAATTAATTTATACAAAATCTTAATTAATACACTAAAATTTTCGTCGCGAAACACATCATACGTAGCGTTGGTGAAATCTGCACAAAATTAATACAGAGAGAGATTTTATTTTAAAATATTATGAAAAAATATAATCGATTAAATACATTTTATATCTTAAATAAACCCTAAAATGAGTCACGATTATCTTCACTATTTAAGATTGTAAGAAGGAAATGACTGTTTTATTGAAATATATCAGAAAAATTCATATTACCTTTAAAATATTAAAAAACATGCAAATTTAACTTAAATAAAAACTTACAATAAAAAACTTACAGACCTTTATATCTAGTTAGGTTCCCAGTCACGTTTGGCAATCAAAAAGTAATAAGTTCTTTGTAAATTCTTAACAAACTTCTTAAGAAATCTTGGTTCCAATAACCTACAAAAAGTAGAGCAAAACTGTTGTCGCCTTTCCAGTTAACTTAGAAACGAAGTTTATAGATTTATTTATACTTTAATTAACTATACTGTCTTTGCGCATAGTTCACAGCTATACTCGTTTCTGTTTTTTTACTAACGGAAATCGAATCAAAATCCATAGCGTGGTTTAAGACACAAAGTTGTTGTTGTAGCTTTGTTTCATACTATTTATTTATTTAACTCTTTGTTGCACACCAGCTACAAGAATACATATAATAAAATGTATATGAATAAAAAAACAGTGGCACATAAAAGGCGGCCTTTCAGACTACCTTTAGGTTAGGAAAACCATTACGAGAAGGGTACAGGGTGGTGCAACCATAAATGCATACAAATAATTGCAACCTAATACATGAAGATTTTACATATAGAAATACTATAAATATCATTAAAGTTGATAATAATCAACTAATAAATATCCGAATAAAAATAAACTATAGCTACTGTTACACATGCTAATTATTAGCACGAAAGCATGCTAATATTGAGCAAATGCTACCTACTATCATGTGTGTGCAGGACTTGTTACTATTAGGCATTATTATTAGTGGCATGCTGGATAATAGGAAGGGGGGGATGGGGGAAAGATAATAGCAAGTGTGAACGCGTTTGCTTAATGAGCATGCTAGTATCGATCTTGTTTGCAAGGTGCACGCGCTTCCTATTCCTTTTTTTCCTCTTCCTACCTGAGAGAAGTTTTTGGATGCACTGCTTGGTCAGTAAAAGTATAATTTTATTCAGATCCATGCGGATGGCTTTTTAATTTCCCATAGTTTTCTTTGAATTGGCAGAGAGCATGCTATCAAATAGCATGTGTATTGGAGTGTTTGCTTTGATCATGCTAATTCAGGAGTATACTTAAAACTACCATACTTATTGCTAGCAAATGTAAACAGTTCATAAACATGCTTATAATCAGCATACTTATAGCACTCTTTTTGGCATGCTTTTTTAGAGCATGTGTAACTTGTCACTTTGACATAACTAGATCTGAGGAAAAGGTCGAAATAAATTATCGATATTCCAACTAAAGTTACTGAATGTTTCAAATAAATCAAATAAAAGGAAGTTGTAAAACGTTTTTATTCTTGTTAAAATGGTTTACAGCCCAAAACATCAATATCGGATTCGCTGGAGCAGTTTTGTCGATTTATAATCAGTTCCCAGTCTTCTTCCATAATTTTTCTTATTTTATTGACACGATTAAATTAGTCGACCCATTAGTTGTCACTATTCGCCAACAATGTATATTGTCACTATACATTTCAATGTCCCAAAATACGATATTTCTTAGGCGTGTTTTGCGATGACAGCTGTCATCGATCAATCTATATTGGACAGAGTGTAAGTACTATTAAGGAATATGCATAAGTACACAAATCAGTTAATAAAATACATAAATATCATACCAATTAATTATAGATTACAAACATTCGTCACCTATGTATAGCTACCGGCACGTAAGTATAGGTTTGACCTTGAAGTCACTATTAGGGAATTTTTAGAGGGGAGTGCGGGGCGAGAGCAACGTGACACGCGATTAGGTCTTATGCGACGTTTGAGTTTCCGCGCGACTTCTATTTGTCAAAATAGTAAACGTCACGGATGAAAATGCCAATACAGGCTCGCAGCACGCTTTTCCCTAAACTTGCTTAGATTTAGCAGAAAAGCTATAAAGAAATATTTAGGCGATCAATAAACATTCTATTATTATCTCGCGCAAACTATGACTTTTCCGGGATAAAAAAAGTCTATGTGTTATTCCAGGCTAAAAAGTATCAGTGTGCCAAACATCATCGAAAGTCATACAGCCGTTTGTATGTTATTTCTAAACATTTAAATAACCAAACATACAAATGTTAAAATTTATAATATTTCCATTGGTGGTAAGGGATCTGTTCCCCGATTGACTTACGATACAAGTTCGGGAACATTTGTTAGTAGAAATCATCCTAAAATTTTGACATATTTTTGCTATCCGCAATTAATTTAACAATTAACCAAAAATATACAAATATTGTTAGCAACACCGTTTATACATTAATATTGGCGGGTAGTTCATTTTATCTTATTTCGAGTATAATATATATAGTTCATATATTCGAACTACGAACGAACGAATTTTAGATATGATAGGATTGAGTTAGTCTGGCAAGTGATATCGTGCAGTACAGTAGTCAGACTAATAGCGTAGTATTGTTTGGTGGCGTGGTGCTTGACCTCCGTTATCGAGGAGTATGTGGGTAATGTACTTTATTATGATAATATACGGTAGCGAGTGGTGGAGGTGGAAGTGTGAATTGTCAAAGACGTCTTAAACCTGCTTCTCGGTCTCAAGTCCCACTGGTCACAATGGTGGCTTGAGACCGAGTTTTTAACCATCAGTCATAATTACATAAAACGACGATGTAGTTTAAAGATAAAATTTCCAGAAACCTGTGAAATTAAAGTATAACAAATATGTACATCAATTTAAAAATAAAATAAGACGCTATTTTAGTCATAAGACCCAAAGCAAACATGAATGGTTTTCTCAAAGGTACCCTTTGATCATTTATTTATTACGATTTCTCCTTATTTGTGGGAATAAGGGCTCAGATACCAGGAAGATATATTTCTTAGAAATATATTGCCTGTCAAAGTTTACATGAATTATAAATATCTTTTGTATTTCACATATAATTATACTAGTCGAACCGTCCTGGATTAGGCCGGGGCCAATCTACCACGTGTTCATCACGACCCTTCAATAGCCTCGGAAATCCAGAATTTGTCATAAAAAGGGAGAGGAATGATACCAATTACTGTACAGCAATACGTATACACATGCAATTTAGACTGAGGCGAACGATGCCTGGGGCTCGAGACCCAGGAGCAGGTTTAAAGAGCTCTTTCATAATATATTAACTCTCACCTTCACCACTCGACCTCGCTAACGACAATAGATAACTTACGTGGACCTCGAGAAGGGTAACCTTAATCACAACACTATAACACTAACTTCCAAGTTCATTGCACGAAAACACCAGAGAGAATGAGACTAATCTATCGCACTAAAGGTTATATTATATTTTCTTCACGTCGGTGTACTTGAAATAATATAAAACGATCTACCTGCTACTACTACTTTATAAATAATTTCCATCATGGCGGCGTTTTATTTGAATGTCTGTATATAGTAAAAATTTAGAGGAGTTTATGACACTAATTGTAGTGTATGCGCTACTTTTTAATAAAGTAGGTAGTCGCATATATGCAGAAGGGCACAAAGAATAGCAGGATATTATACTTTCTCGTATATATGGGAAGTAAGATATGTCAGTGTGTTTCTGTCCGATAGTGTACAAGTAGTCAATACATAATTATTCCAATATACAAATATTGTTGTATACAAATACAATTATTGTACTATATTAAATGCAATAAAATTCCTTGTGTCAAGTACCAGACAGTCTTGCCATCAGAAAACTTTTGTTCCCATAGATCGACATAGAACATTCATATGCATATTACCATGTTGCACATTACCAACTGTAAAAAAAATTATGGGAATACGGATCATTTCATTTAAGTGTTCTCACATTTTTTTTACCTATTTTCATGATTCTAGGTAAGTTAGATTCATTCGATTCCCGCCATCCATGACGTCTGCTTTTTTGACAAATAGTAGAAGTCATGGATGGATGTCATGGAACTGCCAATACAGGCACACAACACGTTCACAATTGCACCTTCTCCCCACTATTTTTTTTTCAGACCTAAAGTTAGCTCTATACCTCTTGATTGCGTCGATTTAGTTTGACGTTTTCACAGCTTGAAGGAATTACAGATCTTCGTATTTGGTATTATTTTTTTAGATATATACAGTAATCTCAAATATCAATCTAACGTAGATATACTTTCATACGAATACAAAGCCTAAAGCCACGTATCAGATTGCTATAGGATACGTGAGATGGACGGACGAATACTTTATTATCAGTTTACGATTGACTCCTACGTGTCGTATCTATGTTGTTGACGGAAGCGAATTTCTGTGTTCAACCGAAGTGGTTTATAGTGTACGGTACTGAAAACTCTAGGATTTTTCCTACAGTTCACGTACATTTAAGTAATTTAAGAAAATTGTTAAATCCACGACGGTTAATATCAACAATTGCGGGACAAAGTTTAATTTTCTATTGGGAGTTTAATTAAATTTTTTGAATTTATGCGTATTACAAAATATAAGTAATTAATCTAAAATGTACACAGATTTATTTATGTGTACATGGAATTAAGTTTGTTTAGTTATAATTTTTTTAGTAAAATGGAATGTTTTGTTTTTAACATAAGTCAGAGTTAGAAAATTAGTTACACATATAAAAAAGTTTAAAATACAATTCTGACACAATTAAAATTGTCGAATACATATTTTAACAGTTTTGCAAAATCTTTATAATATATTGTTGTAGAATGAAAAAGTAGGTAACTGTTTGCCAAATTTATCTATCTATACAGTTAAAATTACTCATCGGGTGGGAACCTTCAAATTACTAAAGTATAACTATTTATAACATCTGGTTTCGCAATTAAATACCATTAATTATGTTTTTCTGGAACGTTCACAGCACTATTGAAGTTTTTAAGTCAATTCACATGGGATGTCATGGTTGTGATGCGTGTTCTGGTCTTGAAGGCGCAGAGGGTTGTTGTGGGGGAGGGTAAGGGCAGTATAGTAGTGGCGTTGGGGGTTTCTGCATCCAGAGGTCAGGAGAAAGAGCCAGAGGTTAGGGCCAAGCCGAAGGCCAGGTTCGGCCTCCGAGTGCGAGGAGCTGCATCGCATTAGGAGTCCTCGCCCACGCAGCTCGTTTTTCAGCTTCTTCTCCGCTGGTGCCCTTCGCTCCGGAGTAAAGCCGTAATGGAGACCGTAGTAGTTGCTGTTCCTTTAGCATCTACTCCATCTACATAAAAATTACAAATTTAGTTCATTAAGTATATGTCCCAAAACGATTATAATTGACAACGTAAAATAAATTGATACCAAATGAGAGCGGGTGACAGCGAGTCGTATTCCATTCTCAGACATTCTAAATGACTTAATTATATACTTTCTTACTATATAATCTTTAAAAGATATTAAAAGACAGACAGCTGGACTACGATGTGATCATAAAGGTGACAAAATAACTTAGATTCTAGTAGCCACTGAGTTAAGAACATTCTGACTACATCATCAGATGCTCATCCCTTTTACAATAAAAATATTGAAATGAATCCAATGATATCAAACTTAAAGCGTTTGCGTAACTTTTGAAAAGTGCCAATATCTTGTTAAAATACCTCTTAGTTCTACCATTAAATCAGCTTTTCGTCTAAACAAAAATCCAAAATACAATGTTACATTTACATAAAAAAATATCATAAGGTTAACACTGATATCCAATATTTGACTTATTCAGTTCGTAGTTCATTATCATCATCACAACCCGTGACCCACTTCTGAGCCGGGTCTCCTCCTCAGAATGAGGAGGGTGCTAGGCCATAGTCCACCACGCTGCCGTAGTGCGGGTTGGCAGACTTTAAGAACTTTAAGTGAAACTCTCAGGAGTGCAGGTTTCCTCATGATGTTTTCATTTACGAAATTTAAAAAAAGTGATATTTTAATTGCTTAAAAAACACATATCTCAGAAAAATCAGAAGTGTGGCCAGGATCAAACTTGGACCTCCCTAGTGACATTTAAGTCTTTGAACATTGGGGTATTTCAGTATCTATAGATATTCTTATATATAGTTAGTTACAATTAAAAAATTAAGAAGTAAATTCTAATACTAAAAGGGTATAAAAAAATTACCAACAAATCTTACTTTGGATTTTAATAAAATAGATATTCTTATCCTCTTCTTTTTGTAATTAAATTAGAAACTCAAATGAGGACACCTAAGCTCTGCTTATTGAGCCACGTAGGGGTCGAACAAAAGCAATATAACTTCTCTCATTGGTACAATAGAATCGGAACCGGTCAAACGTATAATTAGAATCTCGACAAACTTTTACTGTGACGCAGTGTCTTTATGATGCGAGACATCTTTGATTGCCTTCAGGTATTTTTTGACAATTTATTTCAACGATATCCTCTTTTAAAGTGATTTTGTGAGTAGAAGTGCTAGGATGCTATGAGTTTGCTATTCTCACTGTTTTCTTTGTCTTCGTTTTTTCCATAATATGCAAACTCTGAATTACTAAAATATCTATATACCAGTGCTTAAAGTTTCTAAAGACTTGTGAAGTTCGTATAAAAGGTTTTGACCTCGGACAAAACCGTGAAAGTTAACTCGGTTGAATACACCAGAAAGTTAGCAAGTGCAAATAACATCCCCTTCTGCTGCAGCGTTGAGCACTTTTAGATGACAACTAAGACTTTTTACTGGGGACTTAACTTTGACATTCTTATTACAGCTAGTTTGACTAGACAAGTTTAGTCTAAAGTAAGGTGTATTAAGGTTAAAATTACTTAATATTGCAGGTAAATATTGCAAATATTATTTACTCTCTTGCTGTCAAGACAAAGTTTTTTAAGCCTGTCATATACATTAAAGTCAATATCCTCGTATAGTATAGTACAATACATTTTAGTACAGTATAGCATATAACTTATAATAATTATAGTTTCTGTTAATGTGACAAGTATCGTGATGCCAAAAATGTTGTGTTGTTTAAGTAAAAATCTTCCGAGTTTTCTTCCGCTCCGAATGAATCAATAACATCAAATCAATGGTCTAGACTCTAGTAATTTAGTATAATATTTATTACAGTATTGAACGTCATACCATATATCATATCTTCCAATAATACCATCTAATGCTATCCAATATAAACATTTTATTTGAATAAAGCAATACCGTGAATGCTAAAAATAAGGCCATGATCTAAAAAGTGTTCCCAAACTGTATCACGTCCTTCGAGATTTTCGGCGCTATTGGACCTGCTTCGTCCACATATTGGATCCCTGAATACATTATGTTAAACAGAATCCGCTAAGCTAAGTGGGTAAATATTATTCCTGTATATGTCAAATATATACAAAGTTATAAACAAACCTGAACAAGAATAATATTAGTTTTAATATGATTTCAGTTAGAAATCACAACTTTCTTTTAGTTATTCAGTATTTTCTACTGGACTACGTAGACATAGTTTAAGTTCTTCGTTCACTTGAAGATTTATTCACCTCCTCCTTATTAGTGATGACGAGGTATATCTTAAAAGAAAAACATTACATCCAATAAAACTAATGCAATATGTATTTAACATAATATTATTTAATGTTATATTTAAAAATATTGTAGTCCAATCACTCAAAAGCTTATAACAATTTACAATCATGACGGGAAGCGAGCAATGCCTAGGGCTTGCGGATTAAGGGGCCTTTCATTACCAGTAAACATTATTCTTCACCACTTGGCCTCCTGACCCTAATATTTAACACTTCAGCCAAACAACATTGCACTAATTTTTTAAACAATCAGCAAAATATATTTATATACATAGCACTTTGAAGTCATACGAGTTCCAAGAATAACTAAACCTTCTTAAGTAGAAAGAAAGTTAAGTAGAAATCATCATTTTGTTCGTGTATAGTGTTGATATTCAATACTTCCTTTTTTTAGCTTTATTTATCAGTTATTATTATAGTTGTGTCAATACATCGTAGGGAATCAGAAAAGTCAAGGAATAATTCTTCTAAAGAAATTTACACTATGTCAGCTATTTTTTATATTATAGTGATGGATAAACCATTTTCGGTTTTCATCTAAAACGACCTAAAACAAAGTAATGACGAGAAATAATTCAATAGAATCCATTATTTCAACCAAAAGTGAAAATTTGAAGAAAATGCTCTTAAATTGGTTGGTAATTATATTTAAAATGTTGGAGATGGGTTGATTTGTGGCCCAATTACTCCCTTAGACAACTCGAAGACACGTTTTTGCATAAGTTATCAAACAGTTTGTCCAAACTCAGGCTTTGCTCGAAGTTTGATTGAGCCCGCCGTCCCTCACCTGGAATTTAAACGAGGGACTACCGGTTATAAGAAAAGTTCGACTGCCTCTCAATTCTGGAATAATAAAGGATAATTTTAGTTCCCTAAATTTTGAAAGCTTTTAGGCGTGTGATTATAGGAGTTTTTAAAAACTTATTTTTAAATGAGGGAGGTAATTCTAGTTAACTATTCTTATGCTGCGTGGACTCAAGTTAGGTTTTGGTTAATTTATCACTCTATAACCTAATTCAATATCTTAATATTATATGTTGGTCTAAATGACCCAGGTATCGTTCTACAAGGTCTTTTTCCATTATCATAATCACTTCTTACTAATATGTAACGCATAAATTGTTTGGATGTTTGTTACTCAATCACACAAAAATGGCTGAACGGATTTGAAATTTGGCACACAGATATTTTACAATCTAGGCTACTTCTTATCCCGGAAAAATTATAGTTCATGCGGATATTAAAATTAAACGCCTGAAGATTTTATATAGCAATATATTGAAAATTAAATGTTTTGTTAAATCTTTGTGCACACGGGTGTTAAATTGCACCCGTGCGAATCCAGGGCGAGTGGACTAGTTAATTTATTTATTTATTTTGTATTTGGTACACCAACAGGACACTTAAATCTAAACAAAATATTAATACACTAAATACAATATACTAAAGTAGTTTCCTAATTATAGGAGTACACAACATGCATTTAAGTAATAGCTGCAATTATTACACAGCCACAAGCAGTGTAATGATTAAAAAAAAGATATAAGAATCTAAAGCAGAGTGGATAATGATATTTTTATAACCTGTCACAATCCTCATTCTCTATTATATTTTGAAAAGATCAATATTATTCCTTTTCAAAAGTGTTATAAATTTTCTATATTTGCCATCAAAGATATCAGATTCAAAATCCTTCACTGTTGTTAGTGCATTGTACCGTCTTGTCGTTCTATCTATTGGCGCGTATTTACCTAGGTTAGTTCTGGATAATGAAGGGACGAAAGGCTGGTATTTATTTGGTCTCGGCAATCTGCTTGGTACATTAACTTTGACCTGACTTAGAATAGACGGGCAGTCCAACAAACCATTTATAATTTTGTACACAAATACTATATCATTTTTTAACCTGCGTTGTTCTAAAGATTGCATATTAAGGTATGTATTTATTTATTTATTTAATACTTCTTTGCAAACCACATACATAACATATAACAACTATGTAATAAGAAAAACAGTAAAACGTGGCAGAAAATCGCGAGAGATTTTGATAGTCTTATGCTTTGTGGTAGAGAGTTCCATAATCTTACGGCCTGTACAGTAAATGATTGTGTATAGATTTTAGAGTTATGTACGGGCGTTTTAAGCATAAGACTTCGAGATGATCGATTTCTTGTAGGTGACACTAAGGTAATTGTATTTTGGTTCGTAACCGGATAAATTAATAAACTATGTATTAGTTAAGTAATAAACTTAAGATCTTACTATATCTATGATAACACAGACGTAATTTTCACTTTAAAAGTCAATGTTCAGTTGGGGTATTCTTAGGACAAACATAGAACTAGGGGACAGGTGGGCAAGACGGAGAAGGCGGGTAAAATGAATAATCGTTTTAAATCACTGGTCGGTCGATAGAAAAATTTTAAACTGCCATCTGTCAATCCATTATATAACTACACTTACCGTTATTAATAAAGCATCGGTCTTGCATTCTTGTAAGATTTTTTTTATAAATATTAAAATTTAGGAAAAAATAAATAAATTTTAAACCGTAAGTATACAGTGATTATTTTAATGTTGTTAAGGACGATGTAGATTTAATTTTTTTTAATATGATATGTAATTAATGAACATGAAATTCTCAAGTTATTTTTTTATTTTTATCGCTGTAGTTTGCAATAATTTAAGGTTATGTTATAAAATTACCAGACGGGCAAAACGGATACTTTCTGTTTTTTAATTAAGTTTTAATTAATTGTCTTATGTATTGTATTTAGTATAGTGTACCAGTACCAGGTCCATCTGGTATCAAAAGACGAACGTCGAATGACGAACAAAACAAACCTTGGAAAAATCTATGACATCTTATCTCTGTAACGTATGCAAAGAAAAATATGTTGACCCGCCGAGAGAAGATTGGATACAATGTGGGATCTGTCAAGAGTGGACACATGAAGCCTGTTTTTCGTATTCGGGACGTGGTTCATATTTTAGCGACGATTGTTTTGATTAAAATGCGTTTTTCAATCAGTATTCGTTTTGTGCTACCTGAGTATTCTTTTTGCCCGCCCTGGTACGGCAATGTTGACGAGACACTCACCTCCACAACTTAGTTTCACTTTTTAATCCTAAAATTAGTCTAACCTTACCTAACATAACCTAACCTAAACCTAACTCACACCTCCGACACGGCCATTCTGACGCACGACCTTCCTCGGGCGATACTGAATTTCTAAACTGCACTATCACAAGGAAATCCGCTCGTCTTTCCTGACAATACTTTATTTAACGCGAAGTCGCAAAAATTAAAATCGGTAAACGTACTAACTGAACTGAACAATTAACTAGTCATTAGTCTACACCAAACGACATTAAAGGAACTTATTTCAAAGTATCACAATCGAAGTATTATCGTCTTCATCTTAAGCGATGAACTGGCTAAACGTTAATTTAAAAGATTAATCAAGATTTAAAGCAAGTCTGTATCTTCAACGTACCGAACGTTATACTCTCTAGTCTTTACTTCGCACCGATTCCTATCAAGGTACTAAAGAAACTAATTATGGCGAAACTCACACTGTGTCTTTGATCGGACTACTATCAAATTAAGATTATGACAATTTTCTACTACACGAAAACAACATCATCAAGTAGAGCCATGTACCAGAACTGTTTATTCCAACTTTCAAAAGCTAACACACTAACTACTTCTACAAATCCTTGAGTGATACCCTCCATCACCACGGCTCTCACAGTCGACCGGTAATCGCAATTACCATCACACGCGCATCCACCTCGTGGATCGCAACTCTCACGCACATCCATCACATGGACTGCAACAAATTTCAATACGGTCGATAGATTCTATCACTCAAGAAACCAAAATCCATTTTACTAATCATGATCACCATTAACTTCAACTTAATGTGGTAACTGGTACATGATCTACAATAATTTTTTTTTTAATCGCACGGGTTTACATTTTCTATAAATCTTTCAACGTCATAATCTTATAACGAGAATGCTGATGGACCCCATGTGAAGCGAAGGTCTATCCCACTTCTGATATCGGAAACTAAAAAGAAGAAGGAATGGAATGGATGGCCTATATCAAAAGCTATACGGACGCAACACAGTCAGGATATAACTAAACATTACTATAACTTACTATTCTGACATGAACTATTACGACAGGTACCTAAGCAGTGCCTTGGACTTGTGACTAAGGTGTAGGCTTAAGGATATCCTTTAAATGATCATAATACTCACCTCCACTGCGTAGTTTAACTGTTTAATCTTAAGATTAGACTAACATTAACCTAACCTAACAAAAGGCTAACCTAACCTAACTCACACCTCCGACATATATAATATATATTTCATTTTTAAATCAACGTATCCTTTTTGCCCGTCCTTCCTCTAGTAATTACACTTTTAAATTAAACTTTAAATATTGAAAAATCTGTCACATGACAAATATCTAGATTATAATAGAAGGACTTGATTTTCTCGTGAGTTTATGTTTTTCGGTCAAAGTGATTTGGAATAAATATTTACAGAAATGTATGTGATCGGATTTCTATATTGACCAAAACGCCAGCTGAATTTATATACTTTTCTTTTTCCTTATGGCGTCGCTTATGGAGCTATTGACGAAAACCAAGGCTTTTATTTGATTTGACCACAATCTTTTTTGTTTCTTATTTACCGTACTTTAATAAAAGCAGGATCAGAACTTTAGTGTAAATTATACCTATTACTGTACAGCAATTTTAGCAAACTTAAACATGCGGTTTAGATAGGAAGCTTAGCAGTGCATTGGGTTGTGACGTAGGTGCAGGTTTACAACCTTACTTGATGGAGGTTGCATACTCTGCTATAAAGATCTACCTTCCAGCTCCATTATCAGATCAGCATTGTTTTTCATTTAACATAATATTTATACAGGATAGTGTCCAACGTGTGTCCAAATCACCTTCATGAATGTCTGAGATTTTTGATAGTTTCCTGGTTTATAAATTTTTTCTTACTCAAAAAGTCAAATCTTGATTTATGTTATACCTAGTTATTAAGATTTTTGGTTAGTACGCTTCTCAACACAAAAACGATTATAGTTAAATCTGTTACCTTTACGACCAATAAATCTCAAAGTCTGCAGTTTTGAAAAATCATAATATATCTATGTTATAAAATTAAAATAAGTTGTCTTATCTTCATAAAAGCTGAATCACATTCTTAAAGCGACATTAATTTAAAGAAAACAATGCAGAAATTAATATTAATAGTTTTATTTTATACCAGTATATTTCAATAGCGTTCTAACAAGATGTCTTCAATGATCGATGACGCTCGTATCAAGACTAGTGACGGGATCATCGTCGGTGATTGATTGCTCGGCTCGGATGATACTTACCTAACAATCAGTGTCAGGGCGTATTGCATGTCGCATGCTTCAATACAAAATCGGGGTTATGTTTGTTAATCCATTAGTTGACTAGTAGCAGGTAGTAATAATGTTAACAATTTACTTCTTCTTCTCAATGTAGGCTTTTATTTGTGCACATGACCAATTACTTTGTCAAAATTACTTAGTAAGAAAAGAATACGCTTTTGTAGATATGACTTGTGAACAACATTAGTTTATTTAAGCAGATTCCGTTATTATAAGAGGATTCCACCTTCATATATTCTTCTTATATCTTTCCCTCTGTTTTATTAATAGTAGTTTAGAAGAATATTCGGCATGTCACAATAAAAATTAAAATTATTCATGCCACCATCAGTTACCTGTCTTATGTTTAACACTATTCACATTTCTATTTTTTCATTAAATAATGGAGGAAAATAAGCAGCAGCAGAATGAGCAGAAAATGGAATATCTGCAATACATATAAGAGGAAGAAAAGTATGAAAAATATACGATGCCCAGCATTACCTGGGTGTCTCGTTATGTCCTTTTTAGTACTTTACTCAACATCTACGTAAATCAGTACTTTTATTTTAGCCTCAAGTGATCCTTAATGAGGATTATATTTTACATTGCATATTACAAAATGTGGTATTTACTTTATGGAATTACTCGTCAAGCTACTTTTAAATCTGTACGGACAGAGCGAGATTATGAGAGTCAGAAAGAATTACGAAAAAATCCAATAAAATCCACGCGACATTCAAATGACATCAACATGAAGATGATAATTTTTGTTTGTACCAAAGAGATAGTATGTTTAAGAGATTTATTGACGGATATATCTTGGTTTACCTATAAACAGTTTCCCATAAACAATAATATTACTAATGTTACAATGACATATGATGCAGAGGCAATCAGCTAGTAATCTTGCATACTATGTATTGGCTTAACTTCCCGTATACATTGTACATTGTTCCAGTTAGGTAATTCTTGGTTCACCACCACACTGGAACAATGTTGCTAACATTATATTGCTACTAGACTTTGTACCGCAGCTTTAAGTTGTATGTATTAAGTATCTCATAACAAATTATCACTAAATTAGAAATTTTTATGAAATTGGTATTGTTATAATAAATATACCCGTATACATTTGTAAAGTAGAATTCAGATTTATAGTCTAAAATATCAATCAGAAAGAGGCAAGGTTGAGTCGAACTACTGTTACGGAACTTATGAGGACGGATTTGACATGACGGATATTATAGTTAAAAGTTATTCATAAGATAGAATAGAATGGAAAATCATGGAGTGGAATGGAACGGTACGGAATAAAACTTTATTTGTATTATCAATTATAAATATAGAAAGGGGTCGTATTGGAAATAACACCTCCATACTGATTTTATAACATTTTCTGTTAATATACAGGATAGAAAATAAAATCGACCTCAAAATATAATTTAAAAAAATAATACCTTATAAACCATTTTATAATTAGGGGTTAAAATATGAAACTGGCGATTTGCACTGAAAAAGTGTTTTTTTTTATTTAACATATTTATTTAATCTAAATAATTACCATTATTATCTATACATTGCTGCCATCTCATAGGACGGTTAATTATGCATTTGCGATAGAACTCTGGTGATTTAGATTCAACATACTGTGTGAAAGCATTTTGTACTGCCTCCTGAGAAGAAATCTTTTTATTAAGTAGAAAATTGTCCAAATCACAAAAAAAATGGTAGTCCATTGGAACACGGCCTGGCGAATACGGAGGGCGACGAATGGTTTCTAATTGCAGTTCCTGTAGAGTTAAAACGATTTCTCGTGCTGTACGAGGTCTCGTGTTATCATGGAGCAATAATGGTGAAGATTGATTCATGAGTCGGGGCTCACACTTCACTGCTAGTTTTGCTATCATTGTTCGGAGTTCGGCACAGTAGACCTCTGCCGCTTGCTTGAGCAGATCGGAGAAAGCATAGTGAATAACACCATGTTGAGACCACCAAACAGTTACCATTACCTTTATATTGGTAAGCTTTGCTTTAGGACACTATTGTGGCGTTTGACCTGGAACAGCCATTGCATCTTTCGCTTACGGTTATAGTAAAGAATCCACTTTTCACATGTCACAATTCTATCCAATATTCATTAATTTCTGTATCGATTCAACAAGGCAACACAAGTTTTACCATGCGTTCCTTTCTGCAGATTAGTCAAATCATGAGGCACCCATTTTTCATATTTTTTTAATTTTATTGATTTGCCGCAAATGAGTCAATATTGTTGGTAAGGTAACGTTAAACCATGCCGCTAATTCCTGAGTAGTTTGGCTCGGATCGGCTTTCGCCATCTCTTTCAATTTATTGTTATTCACCAGTGAGCCCTCACTGGTGAATAACAATCTTCTTCACGTGGTTCGTTCTTCAAATCAAACTTCATCACGAAAGCGTTTAAACCAAAATCGCACGTTACGTTCATTAGCAGTCCCCTTTACAAACGCAACATTGATATTGCGAGCTGTTTCTGCCGCGTTATTTCAGCGTCGGAACTCGTATTCAAATATCACTCGAATATTCTAAGTATCCATCTTTCTCGTCTAAGCTGATAAAAAAAAAACAACTGAAAGTCGATAATCGAGTGCACATTTTTTAAAAGAAGAACTACATAATAAGGTGAAATAAGGTTCACTCAAAAATCTCAAACCATGAAGGTTCTATGTCAATTCGAAGTACCTATTACAATAAAATTTCATACTTTAACCCCTATTACTTATTTCTTTTCCATACTTATTGCTTTTTATGTAGAATAATAAATTTAATGATAAAATTATGAAAATCCAAGACGACCAAAACTATTGTTACCGCTGAATATTCTTTAAAGCTTTTCAAACTTCTCACATACTTTTATATCATAAGTTTTAGTGAAGAAAATGTGACAAGATATCATTTTCTGATCATAAACCTTTCACGTGACATATTTTCTTGAAATAACTATTAGATATACCGTATACGTATACCGTATACAGGGAATTCTGCTCTAAACGAGTTTCATCCCAGCTCAAGTCACGTCATGGATTTATCGCTTCTTTTTGCTACGGATAACATACAACCCTTTAAAACAAGATATTACGGTAAATTAAACTTTAAGATGTATATGTTGTAAAAATATAATTTGATAAAAAAGGACAATTTTGTAATATAAATAGCAACTAACACCTTTGTTATTATTTTAATTTAAAGGGTCCGTAACGCATCGTATTGGTGCAAGCCTCAGACGCTGTATATTTTGCGGATTTATAGGGATTCGGATTCTTGGACTTATATGTGTCCGCCAAGTTGACTGTCAGTACGCACATCTTGCGCCTTCGCCAGCCGAGATAAAAGTTATTTATATCGACTGAACTCACTTACGGAATAGACTAACACAAGATGTCTAAGACCATCAATCATCTGACACTGAATCTAACACTGTACTTTATATTAATCTGTGGCATTACAGTGTTGCTACTCAAATAAATTAAATTACCACCATTATAATTATTTCTCCAACAAGACTCACTTCGTTGACATGATGGATCCTACCGACTGCTCCATATAGTAAATGGTAGGATCTATCTATTGATAATAAAAATATTACAATTAAACACAGTGATAAGCAAACTGTATAACCAATATTTTAAACATTGTCAAAATTAAAATATTTTGACAATAATATTACATAATCATCAGTTAAGCTTGTCACCTAATTTTTGTTAGGCAGAAAGTTTGAATGGTGAACATGATGGTTATTGAACATTAAACAGGGATCCCTTGTACCCAAATCTGGGCTTGTGGCCCAGATACTATATCATATTTTGAATATAATTAGGAAAGTGTACTAGGTTACGTACTTCTGTAGTAAATGTAAGTTAGTTACACAATTAGGTACAACACAGCACTCGGCACATGTTCCCAGTGGTGCCTGTTTGGCAAGTTTGAGTAATTGAACAACAAGCGCAAACAATATCCTATTGTCTATTCTGTAACTAATGGAATAAGGAGAAAAATATATTTAATTTATTAGTGTTATTCTAAATTATATACAACACTAGTCGACCTGTTAAATATTAGTACCTGTGTGCTAATGAAATTTTTATATAATAAGAGAGAAATGATACCCATTACTATACAGCAATATGCTTTTACGTGCAATTTAGTTGGAGCCGATCTGTGCCTGGGGGTTTGAGAACAGTCACCTCCAGTACTCGACCTCGCCAACTACATTAAATAATAAGTAAAATTACTTAAAGCTTAAGAAGGGTGACCTTAACCATAGCACTATAACTAACTTCCATGTACAAAAACTCCAGAGAGACTAACTCTAATCTATCGCAGGTCGATATATTTGAAATAATATAAAAGAAACTACCCGCAAATACTTCTTTATACGGTGTTGCCAACACTATAATAGTTAACTCGTCAATGGTATACAAGAGAGAGGAGTGCTCTCACCTTTAGTATTTATATCCTATGAAAAATATATTATTTTGTATGTGTATGAAGCAAAGAATAGTGTTTGTATCATTATTAGTAAAAGAGACAACTGTAGGTAGAGGTTACTAGAAACCTACGGTCCATGTCAAACCACATCAAAAGCAATGAACGACCTTTGAAGACTTCAAAGGTCGTTTATTGAGTTTGACACTTTGTACCATGTAGAAATTAGACTTCATATGCTGCATGTTAGTTACGACTGTAATATTAATTTAGTATTATTATTATTTATTTATTTCCTTAAGCATGGTATTACAGTCATGTCAATAGCTTGGCCGCATCCTTTGCCTTTACAATGGCGTGGAAAACATATTGCAGAAAAGATACATTAAATTATATTAGTAACGTCAAAATTATATAATTATGTAATATTGATAGTTAAATAATAATTTCAAGAAAAAGAAAACAATGTCAAATTTAATACAATTTTAAACCTATATATTAGAATGTCTATCAAATATGTCTAGTCACATCATTAAAAAATTCATTTAGATTATAAAAACAATGAAATAGTAACCAGTTTTTGAGTTCTCTTTTAAACTTCATGGGTGGGAGTAGGAAAATCTTATATATAAAATTCTCGTGTCACAATGTTAGTTACCATACTCCTCCGAAACGGATCGACCGATTTTTATGAAATTTTGTGTGAATATCGAGTAGGACTGAGAATAGGCCAACATCTATTTTTTATACCCCTAAGTGATAAGGGCTGACCACCACATTTTTTAAAAAATTTATATGGCAAAACAAAGTTTGCCGGATGACCTAGTGATTAATAAGAATTACGAATACAAGTTGTTGTTTATAATCTTATTTCCAGTAGACAATATATAACATTGGTTCCGGTAGTAGTAGTAGCCAGTCTGTCAAGTGGTGTCGCTTACATATTATTGAGACTAACAGTGTAGTTTTGTTTGGTGGCGTGATGTTAGGCCTTATTTTTCGAGGAGCACGTGAGTAATGTACTTTATTATCTATTGTAGTTAGTAAGGTCGAGTGGTGAGAGTTAATAATTATATTATGAAAGAGCTCTTTAAACTAGTTCCTGGGTATCAAACCCCAGGCGCTGTTCGGCTCCGTCTAAATTGCAAGAATTGGTATGTATTGTAAAATGGCTGGATTAATTTAAATGATTTGTATTAATATATTTATTTAACTCTCAGCAAGATTATCATGAAGAGAAAAGTTTTAAACTTTTCTCAAATTTTTCTTACTTTATTCTTTTTCAATGTGATTATTGTAAGAGCTATATAATTATCTAACTTGTGTCATAATGAAAGAATGAGTAAGTGAGTGTGGGGTGAGATAATGGGTAGTTGGTGAGTGTATGACTGACCAGATCCGGAAGTGAATGAATGAGTTATAAAATAGGAAATAACAGTAATTTGTTCTATAATAATCAAAGGATAGGTCAGCTAGTTATAAATAAATTTTACAATTAAACATTAAATGAAAATTCATTTTCCTTGTAGAAGAGAACACTTTTTAACGCTGAACAAACTTGTAACAGTGTTTGATAAAAAATTCAAGCAAGCTTAAGTCTATAGAATCTCTTGATTTTCTGCGCTTTTCTGGCTGATCATGAAAACTAAAAAGGCTTATTAAATTTAAAAAACATCATTAAAACTTTACCACATCAATTCTAACATTAATGATACTACGATTAACATTTTAACGAGTTATGTATGACCAACTTTTACAGCTCGAGGGAGTTTAGTAATAAAACAAAGACACTAAAAACTTTACATACACTATGTAACATTCTGTTCAGTTGACTAAAGGCTATTATTATTAAACTAACTTCTAGCCACAACTCAATCTATATGGATGTGTGTGAATTGGGTTTGGACAAACAAAAAATTTGTGAAGCGACATTATTTCTACTTGGCGAAAATATATTTATTGTGTAACAGACAAAATCGTTGGTTTTAAATCATTCCTCATCTATTGTTAATAAAAAAATTAGTTATAGTCAATATGGACATTAATGACGGCTTGACTAGAATTTTTTCCCGTTTCACTGCTAGAATACTCGCGATGTTTGCTTTTATCTTTTCGTTGGCACAAACGAAAGATATTCAGTTTATGCCAACTTCTAAAATCAAATGTTACTCAGATTAATGTTGCCGACATCATAACTATCAGGTTGCCTCACAAATCAGTGTTGCCAACATCACAATTAATCATCTGTAACGTTACAGTTACATATATTAACAAATACTAACAATACTAATTTATTTTATGTAATTTTCAGCTAACTAACCCTACTAACTACTTTAATAAATTAATAAAATAATATAATTAGTAATAAAATATGATTATGCGCATAGGCGTTAAAAATGCGTTTGCGCATTATTGTGAACACCGTCTGTTCCTCGCTTCATGTCGTGGGTTTGACAATCAACTCGACTTCGTTCGTCCATTTTTTTGCCGGCCGCCGCACGTCCCTCGTCACTTATTGACTGTTACGCGTTATTTCGGCATATTCGATTCGATCGACTTACTATATGTCGGAGAATAGTAAAAGGTTATCGATTAAATCGAATCATCATCGCTGAATATGGCGTTGGAGTAGGGTAGTAGTCACTTCCGTTGTTTTGACAGTCTCGACCCTCGACCCGTTATATGCCATCGACAGTCTGACTGAAGTCTTAGTCGTGCACGGTCTCTCAAGAAGTGAAGTAGTGTCTAAATAGTGATAGTGTTGTGCAGTGTTGTGTTAGTGCTAGGAGTGCTGTCCGATCAAGGTCACGTGCGTACCTTACAATGTAATTACCTCGTCTTGTGTTAGGTTAGGTTTATGTGCGTTTAACCTTGGGTTTAAACAGAGAGCCTAGCAGTGGAGGTGAGTGTTATGATCATTTAAAGGATATCCTTAAGCCTACACCTTGGTCACAAGTCCAAGGCACTGCTTAGGTTTCTCTCGTAATTGTTAAAGATCATATTTGATCATTTATCGGTTCAATAGGAGTATCTACGTTGCGTTTACCCAATATTCCATTCAATACCATCACCCCCTGTTAGTGTTCCCCAATATTCCCCATCTTCCTCATTCCATTTCCTTTCACATCATTTAATATCCCCGACATATATATTATTTTTTATCATTAAAACATTAAGTTTTAATAATTGGTGATATAATTAGACCCCGTATTGGGGTTCTACCTGTGGGGTGAAGTCACCACGTGCGGAGGCACCACAATCTCGAACTGATAGTGCTACATCTACCCGTCTGGTGACTTACTGCCTGTCGTACCCGTGACGTCATCACGGCAAACCTTTCCAGCGACAATACCAGCAGCGCCCTACCAATTACCTCAGGGAAGTACCGGACTGCGGCTGCAATTATTAGGCGGGCCATTCCACCCACGGCCTAGTTAATAATATTTTTTTTTAATTATATTTTTTTGTGGTGTTTCTTTTATACAAAACCCCCAACGTCACACATCAAACAAATCATCTCAGTGTTCATATTTATTATGTAGCTCAAAAAAGTGTATTAACGTGCCCTCCCTTCGGGGATGGCAAGTGTTATTCAGCGACGCCATCTAGCCGCAAGTTAAATCAAAATACATTATAAACAGTGTTAGTTATAACCTTGTAGATATTGTTTGAATTGCTTTTTTATTTCAAAAATTCCAAAATGGTAAACTTCCGCAGGAAATGTGCTCACTGCTCATTTTATATAGTATAAAAACTTAGCCAGTCCAATAAATACCACTTCCTAACAAATATGATTTTGTAATAGGCAATATTATATATCCGGGTGCAATTAATTTAATTTCACATTTTAATCGCTATGTCATTGTATCAATAGATCATTTATTTACATTGTATTCTTAAGTAAGTATTTATACACATTAAACCGTAGCCTATGTCATTTCCCAAGCTCGATCTATGTACCAGATTTCGACAAATTCGGTTTAGTGATTTAAGCATGAGCGTAGCAGACAATACAGTCCATCTATCCGTCAATAGATGGCGTAAGTAGTATATTTAATCGAACTTTCGAAAGTAACTCTTAAGAAACCTGCGTTTCTTCAGTTACTTTTGAAATTATAATATTAGGTTGTTTATGATTTTCCTGAGGGGAGGAAGATAAAAATATATGTCTTATGATTTATTCACATTGCTACTATTGATGTACTGTCTATCTATAGGACAGTTTTACGGTCAAATCATAAGGTCTTTTATAGTTACATAACGCAGTGTAAAATGGCCTGTATCATTTTGCAAACTTCTGATCTGAGAGTCATTAGGTTGGGAAATCCCATCTTAGAAAGTTTGTTTTCTTAGTGAGGTAGTAAAAAAGATAAGTGTATTCTGTACGTCATTATATATTCCTTATATATATTACCTTGATGGAATTAATACTGAAAATCGGATGCCAAACCGGACCGGAATGCACCAGCCTATAATGCAACTAATTCTGACCGCCCAACAACTCAACAGGTTACGAAATCCCTCTGAAATTACGGATATACTGAATAGTTGACATGGGTTATGTGGCTTGGCGTTGTAGTTTAGATAATCTACACATTATTTACTTCATTTACTAATTTATATATGTCGCAGAATAGTTAACGATTATCGAATAATCGAATCGTCATCGCCATCTACGGCGTTAAAGTAGGGTTCACACTTCCGTCGTAATTAAAGTCGCGATACTTTACATCTCTTCGACAGTCTGACTGTAGTCTTAGTTTTGTTTCTCAAGGAGTTTAGTAGTCTCTGGTCAGTGGTAGTGAAGTGTTAAGTGTAATGTTGTGTTAGTGCTGGGAGTGCTGGCCGATTAAGGTCACGTGAGTATCTTACAATGTAGTTCCCAAATCTTGTGTTAGGTCAATTTTAAGTTTAACCTTTGGTCTAAACAGAGAGCCTGAGCAGTGGACGAGAGTGTTAGAATTCTGTTAAAAGGCCTGCATGTTGGTCACAAGTCCAGGGGACTGCTTAGGTTTCTCTCGTAATTGTAAAAGATCATATTTGAATATTTATCGGTTCAGTAGCAGTATCTACGTTGCATTTACCCAATAGTCCATTTGTTATTATCACTCCCTTGCAGTGTTTGTTAATATACCCCCTCCCCTCCTTCTCATCATAAAATCACCGAGATTTTATATTTACAGCAATCAATAGCTAATATAATAGTCCTTAAACCCACAACAGGGCCAAAATCCCAAGCCACTCCTCGATTTTCTGTTAAAAATATATTTTATACATTTCGCTGTACACTAATAAAAATCAGCTTCGATATAAATATTGACTATCATAGTGAAGTACAAATGATGATTGCATGAGTCTGATATTACTGCTAGCTTAGTTAATTATTAGATAATGCGATAAAGTTAACTAAGGTTAGTGTTTAAGCATGATGAAAAGGCTTTGTAAATATTCTTCTGTTTTAGAGTATATGTTATTAGGGTTGACGAAGATTTTAATTCTTCCTCTTCCTCTTAATGTGGAACTTCCTCTTTTATTCACGAATCCTCTTTATCATCCGCCTCCTATTAAGAGGAATTTTAAAAGGAAATGTCTTATCAGGAGAAACAGCATAACTAATAAATAAACATTTTCATCATCCCCATCTTCAATTTTTTTCTAAAAAAAATCTTCATCCTCTTCCTCATAATTACTTCCAAATCCACCCTAAATGTTATCATTATCTTTTACGTGTACGATGTACATGTACGTTACGAGTCTTATAATCCATTTATTATTTTTTTCAATGAATTCAATTTACAAAAACATCATATTTCAATCATTGTAATGTTGGAATATTCCATTGAATCGGAAATCTTCAATATCAGAGGGTATAAACTAGATTGAAATATAAATTCTAGCAATATCCAAAGCTTAATTTATTATTATTTACCAATATTCCGTATTTTGTGAACGAAACATTTCAAAGTGTTTAAATCAAAGAACCCGACCCGACTCCGATGTGAAATGAGCTGGAATTAAGCCTTTTGAGATGAGCCGACGATCAAATACTACGTACAAATGCGGGATTCATTCAGAATTATATCTATTTGAATATTCAACATTAATTTTATTACTTTTATACAATGGCGGTTGTCACAATTAATTATTATGATTGCTGTATTGTCAACTTGTAATTTTATATCAAAGTCCGTACAAGAACGAGTGTTAAACTTCGTCCGTGAATCCAGGCTATTGTCATAGAATGAGAGAGTGTTAGCAACACTGTTTATAAAGTAGTAGAAGCGGGTAGATCATTTTATATTGTTTCTAGTATACCGAAACACCTTTAGTGCGATAGATTAGTCTCAGTTTCTCTGGTGTTTTCGTGCAGTGAACATGGAAATTAATGTTATAGTGTCGTGATTAAGGTTACCCTTCTCGAGGTCCGTGTAAGTTTACTTATCATATCTATTGTCGTTAGCAAGGTCGAGTGGTGGAGGTGAGAGTTAATATATTATGAAAGTGCCCTGCTCCTGGGTCTCAAGCCCCAGGCACTGCTAGCCTCAGTATCAATTGCATGTGTATACATATTGCTGTATAGTAATGGGTATCATTTCTCTCTCATTCTATGACACAATATTCAAATTAAACTTTATATTAGATAGGAACTTAGTATGTATCAAGTTTATAGGTATTACTTGTACTATATATATAATAATACACTACAATTTACAAGAAGCTGAGCAGTACCTGGGACTTTAGACATAGAAGAGCTCTTTCTCCTGGGACCTGCAGCTCAACATTAGCATCGTTATTTATTTTAGCTATGTGCAATTTTATAACAAACATCAATCAAAGTACTAATTTAGTTATATTAAAATTTCTTTTTCATGGTAGATAAGCTTACATATAAAGAGTAGACAAAAGGTATATGATATAAAGACATAAATTCTGTATAGTCAAGATATACTGACAAGGTAAATCGTGGGGTCGCTTTGTTATGTATTCATAATATAAAAACGTGCCACGAGTGCTAATGAAAACTCTGATACCACTGACTTTTACTACTAAGAACTTAAGTTCTAGTTCATTAAGAACTACACTAAATTAAAACGCTGTCGTTAGTGTAAAATATAATTTAAAAAAAAAAGTATATCAATTAATTTTTGTTAAAAATATTCTTGAAATGTATACGTCTAGATATTTTTTCTGGAATGTACTACGTTGCTTGCTAAATAGTACAGCTGTAGCGTCATAGATGGCGCCAGCATATACTTTTGAATTAAATTATATTTTAGTAAAATGTCTGTCTGTCCTGTATTTGCTTTGTAGTATTATTAAATGTTTATCAAAAAAGAAATTGGTACAGTCATTAAATTAATTTTTTTTTACAACAAAAAAAAAAATATTTTATTAAATGAAACATTTTAATTTTTGGAGAGAAATGATGTCTCTATAAATTAAAATTTTATAAGATGGTCCAATGCTATTTTATACAAGAAGTCTAGTACTACTAGTCGAACTGCTCTAGCTTTGCTGGGCTAAAGCTAAAATTTTTAATTAATTTTTTTAAATAATGGGCGGGCTTAAAGTTTGCCAACATCATAATTAACAATATATAATTTTGTACATACTAAACAAACTTGGGTTAGTTGCACCATTTATAACTCAAAAAGTGCTGGACCGATTTTAATGAAATTTGGTACAGAGATAGGGCCGACCTTGAAAATGACTTACATTTTATCCTGAAAAAAAATTGAAGGGGTTAAAATAGGGGATAAAAATTTGTTTATTATGAATATCGTGTAGAGAAATATGTTGCAAAGTAAATGTAAAATTAAACATAAATAAATACACGAGCAACACCGGGGCGGGTCAACTACTTTATTATATAGGTGGAACACTATTAAAATTGATACATTATTATGTTATGTGAAATATACATTAAGTAATTTAAATAATATAATAAGTATTATCATATGAATTGTTAACAATAAAAGCTATTGTAAACATGATATTAATTAAAATATTTTCATATTAATTAACAACAAGTTTTCTATAACAATGAAACTAGGCAATGAAGTTGATTACATACTGTTTCATATTTTCCCCTATGGATCAATTTATAATAATAATATGCATTATGTGGAAATACATATTAACATAAAATAACTAAGCTTACCTTTAAGTTTATCTACAAAATTTGTATCCCAACTGACTATAAGTGCGAAAGTAACACTGCATTTTATGCTTTAACCACTAAACCGTTTTCGATGAAACTTGATGCAAAGAAAAACCAAAGCTTGGACTAGGAAACAAGCTATGTTTTATCACGAAAAAAGGGTTAAAATGGAGGATGAAGTGCATGTCAAGCTGTGTCACCGTTTAGGTCTTTGGGAATTAGTCTTATAGACAACACACCAATACACACTAATTAAATTAATAAAATTAGAGTTTACTACTGTATTTACTACCAAGACAGTCAATTCGGGTGATCTCTTGTCATTTAATGATTAGGCAACTGTTGGTATTCATCGAAGTAGATAAAAACTGTATCAACTTTATAATGAGAGATTATACAACCATTCAGAGTCCTTTATAGCGTTTGTTAGTTATTTAAAAAAGCGTATTCCATGGCAAAGTCGTTACATATTAAACAAAAAATTAATAATGCTCAAGACAAAATAAAAATGACATGGAATATCATCAATTGGGAAACTAGAAGAGTCAGAGATCGTAACTTCAAGTATTATCTCATTTATAATAACATTAATATTAAAACTGGTCAGGAAGTTGCATCCGTGTTTGAAAAATATTTCTCTGTAATTCCAATCTTAACAACTTGCTCTCTCATTTCGTCTACTAGCGTTGCTGAATCATTATTGCTAGAAAGTGTAAAAAAGGTGTGATGTATTGTTTGAATTTAGTACTGTCAAAACCCTAGATATGGAGAAAACTGCTGATATTTGGGGTATTTCTGTTAAAATTATTAACTCCATTATCGATGCCATTGCACCGTATCTAGCTACTATTTTCAATACTTGTATTAAACGTGGCGTGTTTCCTGACCTTATGAAGCATAGTAAAGTAACGCCTATATTCAAATCTGGATGTATAACTGATCCAAATAATTTTCGACCCATCTTAGTATTGCCAACGCTTAGTAAAATTTTTGAAAAATTAATTTTAAACCAAATGTTAATTCATTTTTATTCACATAGACTTCTCCATGTGAAACAATTTGGTTTTACTAAGGGTTGTTCAACGACGGATGCTGATGTCGAATTAATTAAGAATATCTTCGAGGCCTGAGAGGAATCACAGAATACACTTGGAATATTCTGTGACTTATCTAAGGCCTTTGATTGTGTACAACATGCAACTCCGGACAGAAAAAAAAGAACAATATAGTATTGTTTGCTGATTACACTTCACTAATATTTAAAGTGAAACGATATCAAACCGAATATGACTATGTAAACAATGCTCTCTCTGATATTGTATATTGGTTCAGTGCTAATAATGTAATGTTAAATGGTAATAAAACTAAATATATAAAATTTACGACAACTAATGTAAAAAAAATAGAGACTGGTGTATTTATAAATGGAGAGGAGTGGGAACCAGTGGAATCTACCGTATTTTTAGGCATCACTGTTGACTCTGAATTATAATGTGGCCCCCATATTGAGAGATTGGCTAATAGACTCAGCTCTGCAGCATACGCGGTTAAGAAAATTCGTCAATTAACTGATATAGACACGGCTCGTTTAGTTTACTTTAGCTGCTTCCATAGTATAATGTCTTAACGGTATTCTGCTTTGGAGTAACGCAGCCGATGTAAACACGATTTTTGTACTACAGAAGAGGGCTATTCGCGCAATTTATGGTCTCGGCCCTAAAATATCTTTAAGAGAAAAATTTAAAGATATTAATGACTGTTGCTTCACAATACATTTTTGAAAATGTTATGTATGTACGTAAAAATATTAATGATTTTATAAGAAATAGTGACTTGCATTTTGGAAGATGTCACGCCTTGGGAATGATGCGTTCGCTCCAGGTTTTCTCAATTTATATAATATATTTGTTATAAAAATTGGTATTAAAAAAATCAAAGGTAAAAAGAGTATCCAAAAGAAATAGACCTGCTGAGTTTCTTGCGCCCATTCTTCTCAGGTCTGGGTTAGGTCGTTTCCGAAATGGTGGTAGATTCCGACGTTCAATAAGAGAATGTAAATTCCAATATTGAATTTAAAAAATGGATTTTGACTCGACTTTGTGTTTGACACTAGCCGACCCTTCGTGCCCGTGATCATTCGCTCCTATTGGTCTTAGCGTGATGATATATAGCCTATAGCCTTCCTCGATAATTGGGCTATCTAACACTGAAAGAATTTTTCAAATCGGACCGTAAGTTCCTGAGATTAGCGCGTTCAAGCACACAAACAAACTTTTCAACTTTATATATTAGTATAGCTAATATTAATGAAAGTCTAGTGTAGATAACTGTCAGAAGTTTTGAATGTGCAGAAGTTTTATCTCAATCAGAATAATTTAGTATAACATAGAAGTACAAATAAGTACATATATTATTCAGTAGACATTTCTAGACCGATTTCAAGACAGACATCTACTTGAAATTAAATAAAAAGACACTCGTTATGGTGCATTCTCTTTACAGTCACTTTCTGTGGGACAAACTCAAATACCACACGATAACAATAAGTTAATTTAAAAGCTTTTGCGGCCACTTAATGAATGTTCAGCTCACATCTATAATAGACGTTTTAAAGCTTTGTAAAACGGTGGTGTTCACTTACTGTTATGGTAACTTGGTACTACATTTTCCACCGCATTCGGCGGTCTTCCTCAGGCAGTGGACGAAACCATTAAAAAAATGGGAAAAATAAAAATATACTATGTTGCCATCCTATACACTATAATAAACAAATGTAAATAAATCAAAAGTTACGCAATGAATGCCTTTCGTTGTAATAAAAAGTTCGATCTGAGCCTAATTACCTGTAGCGTTATTTCCTCTCAGTTGTTTTACCTATCTGGAAAAACAAGAAAAATATTTTAGTCCTATTAAATAGACGGGGGGCCTGAATTTTCTCCGATGTAAATCAAAATCCCATGAAGTTTTAAAAGTATAGAATAGAAAGTGTGGTTTTTAATCTCATGCTGCGTTCCCACATAACTTTAATATAGAACTGTTATTTGAAATATTAACCGCAAAGTTAACATATAGGTAACTACTTTAAAATTAAAACCAGACACTTCAAAATAATGTAAAATGTCTTCAAGACTTAACTAAATCTAAACTCATATTTTAAAAGCGTAGTCTGGCGCGTAGTAAGAAAAATCACGATTTTTACTTTGGTCAAAATAGCGACATCTCATTTAGTAACCGATAAAGCCATTTTGAGCGTGACTCAAAGTTCACGAGCCTATCCTGTCTCAGGACTTCCAAAAGCTTTCTCGGGTCACGTTATAGAGTGATACGTGCGACGCAGTTTATCAGTTTACTATTGATGGCTACGTGCCGAAATGTAAGAGAATATACTAGTTTTTGTGTTTATATTACGGTACAAAAAGAAAAAAATATTTTAAAGACATATTTCGGCGCATCCTTAGCCTAAACCTATCTTTTAAGTTAAGATAAAAAAACTACTACAATTCTAAAATTATTTATTTTATTAATCAAGAAAGTTTTATCTATATATGAAGGAACGAAGCCGAGCAGTGCTTGAAGCTTGAGACCTAGGAGCATACTTGAGGAGTTCCTTATATGATAAAAACCAGCAATGTAACTTTAACAACTAAAACAATGACTTACGTGATTACTTCGTAATAATAAGTCAATATGAGATGACTCGTCAAACTACCGCAAATCTATCGGGTCAAATTACAAATTGTTGTGCTGGTGGATAAGTTGCTATCGACAATGTTGCTAGCATACATTTTTGGTGTTGCTAGCGCCTAGTTACACCTTTTTTTTTAACGTTGGACATGCGGCCTTATGCATACCCCCCGCCGAAGAGCAGGAGTTTATGTGGGGCTATAGCTTTAGAGATATTTGTTGATCAAATAGCGACACGCTTGCTTCCCGAGCAACGACATATTTATGAAAAATTATACAGCAAATAAATAGTTGTAAGTCTTGAAGCCCCGGGCGGTATTGGCAAGACATTTTTGTGCCTAATTTATTTCAGGTAAAAGTAGCGATGGCGGCACTCTCTTGCAACAGTGCAAATTCATTATTTGGAACGAGTGCAGTTAACTATAAAACATCCGGGCCAATCAAGGAGGTATTGTAGTTTTTTTAGCTGGTGAATTCAGGCAAACACTTCCCGTCAATGAGATCATCCCGTCATCAGCGGATGAGATGAATGCGTGTCTAAAGACGTTGCCACTGTGGCCAAATGTAGAAAAGCTGCAACACGCGTGGTCAATTAATAAATTATTTGGAATCAGCCAGCCTATGCGTCTAAGCTGCTGTAAATAGGAGTGGGTTAAATAGAAACAGATTTAGGAGGTTAAATTGAATTTATTTTCAGTCCAGTGACGAAGAGGTGTTAGCAACACTGTTTATAAAGTAGTAGTATCGGGTAGATCATTTTATATTATTTCAAGTATACCGACGTGAAGACACTATATAACCTTCAGTGCGATAGTTTAGCGACGTGATTAAGGTTACCCTTCTCGAGGTCCATGTAAGTTTACTTTATTATCTATTGTTGTTAGCGAGGTCGAGTGGTGAAGGTGAGAGTTAATATATTATGAAAGAGCTCTTTAAACCTGCTCCTGGGTCTCAAGCCCCAGGCACCGCTCGCCTCAGTCTAAATTGCATGTGTATACGTATTGCTGTACAGTAATGGGTACCATATTTCTCTCCATATCTATAGCAGAGGACGATCTTATTTCTTATGTTTTTCCTCACTTACTAAATAATATAAGTAATGAAGAGTGGTTATGTGAAAGCAATTCTATCGCCCAGAAATTAATTCGTTAATCTTATTATTAACAAAAATATTGGAAAGTGTTCTCGGAGAATCAAAATTATATTCTTCAATAGATATGGTAATGTACAATGTAGACAGTACAATTTATCCCGTAGAATTTCTGAACCCCTTGGATTTAACTGGCCCAAAGGCCACTATACTAATTGGAAGAGCTAAAAAGAGAGTGTATTGATCCGAAGAATCACTATAATAATTAGCTGTTAATTTACCATTCCCGTTAAAGATGCAGAAAGTCTCAATATAATTATGATTTTTAATGGTCATAAATAATTCGCAGTGCCAAATTTTGCAAGTAGCAGGATTTCATTTGGGCACTCCTTGCTTCATGAACTAACAGGAGAAAAACGGAGAATATTATACTAACTTAGAGTTAGAGCAGTTACGCAATTTGGAACCCGCATACACTACAGATATTATTAACACAACATATACTTTATATCCAACACACAACACGAATTTAGTAAAAAAAAATGATTTCCTATGGATGAAACTTTGTGTGTCACATAATGTTGTCACACGTTTTGTTTTCTCTCTATGTCCAAATTGCAAGCGAAGTTTATGCGGACAAAACTACGGAAAGATAGTTAGATAGTAACTTATTAGAAATAGACTATCAAACAAAAAAGACAAAAACCTAGTTTAAATTTAATTGCAAAATTAATTAGCCTTTTAATCCACGCTTAGTGTTACCGCAAAAGTTGGAATTTCCCTTAATTTAGAGTTATTATCTGGTTCAAAACATCTGGCCAACAGCCAGACTATCAAAGTGGAAATTGTTTGGGCTAATGCATGTGAATATTATGCGCTCGGTTGGACTTATTTCACTAACATGATGGTTTTAGTTTATTAGTTATTGTTCACTCATCACCAAGAAGAGGATGTTTTTTTCTGAGTGTTTCCATGAATTACACGATGTAATTCGTGCCATACCCTATTTTTATCGAATAACCAAACGTGACCAAAGCGCCCTCCATTGTTACGTAATGGTCATTCTCCAGATTAGTACCAATCACTTCGTATCCACTTTTTTATTCTGTGAAAATGTGGAACTATCTTCTAAACAACAGGCAACTCATGGTCAAACGCTTATGCTTTTTTTCTCTCAATCGTTTGTGATGGAACTTTGATAGTTGTAGGCGAGATTAAGGTTATTGAATAAGAAAAAATGTTGAATGGACATTAATAAAACTTTTATCTTTATCCTAATATACTCTAGCGAAGCGAGTACGAGCGAGACTATATTAATAATTTGAATTTTGAACCTGGAAAAGCACTTGATCAATTCAGTGATCTTTCTTGCATTAACACGTGAAAAGGAATAACTAATTTTTATACTTACTTTAGTTAAATATCAAGCCATAAATCGATTCATTAAATGGAGAATAATATCTGCTACTTCCTTTACTCTCTTCGTTTTGACTAATATCGTATTTTTTTGAGAAAATCATTCATTTTTTTCATTACTATCCCAACGTAATTACGTGAGATTATAAAGTGAATCTTTAATTATTAACAAGCTTTTATTTAACTTGCAATGTATATATGTATGTTTGTTCAGGTGAAATCTTGCAAGTCAATTTTGAAGCACATACCTTCAACCAATTGAGCAGAAATTTTGTAATTCAATGCGTCACGTCATTCTAAATCCAACATGGCGGGATATCCAAGATGGCGGACTAACTAGTTTATGCCTAAAATGTACGCTACTGACTTTTATCTTATATGTATTTAAAAATAAATCCCTATATCCCTTGGTCACGGCATCACTTGTAAACGGCTGGAGAAGGTTCTTATGGAAGAAAAAAATTTAAAAAGTTGCTTTGAAAATTAGAAAATTTAAAAAATCTTAACGACCGTATTAACTTTTCTAATGTAAGCTTTGGACAGCCAATTCGAATTCAATATTCATAGTTAAGACAGGACAACGTCTTTCGGGTCAGTTAGTATCATATAAATATTGTAATGACTTTATAATAGTAAAAGTTTTAAAGTAAAAATTTATTTTTTTCGTAGCGCATTCAAATAAAAGGTTTTTTATTTATGGAAGGTGTTTCCCTCATAAAAATAAAAATTAAACTGCCTGAAATGTTGTTTAAATGCAAGTACAGTTTAAATAGTAATCTCGAGGCTAAACGCATTAAATCAACGTTTTGCTAATTTATATATAACAGGCAATGCCAACACGCCGTCATAACCATCATTAGTTTGCGGTTTCAACCGCGTCTAATATAATCAGTGACACTAACCGTCAACCGATATGCATTTGACGTCCTTATCGCTTTACATTCACACCGCAGTTACTATTTAGGGTTCCGTATCCAAAGGGTAAAAACGGGACTCTATTACTAAGACTGCGCCATCCGTCCGTCTGTTTATCACCAGGCTATATCTCATGAATCGTGATAGCTAGACAGTTAAAAATTTCACAATTATTTCCGTTGCTCGTATAATAAAAAATACTAAAAACAGAATAAAATAAATAATTAAGGGAGATACCATACAACAAACGTGATTTTTTGCCAAATATTGGTACGGAACCCTTTTTTGTGTAATTTCATCTCGCACTTGGAAGTTTTTTTTAACATGAACTGATATTTTTAAGTAGCAATAAACAAGGTCTTATAGCATAAGTAGTAGAAAACATTTGAAAATTATTTCGAAAATAAATTGGTAGTTTTTTGATAATAAAATACACTACTGAAACTATACAAAAACTTCTCAGCGAACCCACTCAATACATACGGCCCTTTACGTGTAATTTAATACTCACCTGGTAATAAGTCACAGTCATCTAAACTTGAAAAGATTATTTTAGACCTACTTTTATAGAATATTTTAATCAAAACAAACTATTTCATAGTCAACAGTATGGTTTTACTAGGGGTAGGTCAACAACAGATGCTGAAGTTGCACTTCTTAAGCATATTTATAAAGCATGGGAGAAATCACAAAATCTGATTGGTGTATTTTGCGATTTGTCCAAGGCCTTTGATTGTGTTCAACATGACACTTTTTAAAAAACTTAATTATTACGGTATATGTGGTGTTTCTCTGGATCTAATTGCCTCATACCGAAATCAAAGAGTCCTGTATCAATAAAAGTCCTGTATCAATAAGCCAATGATATTTTATGTTATTTATATAGCAAGTTATGAATTTTGCATTGCCGTTAAATAATAATATCTGTTTAAGAACGAAAAAACTGATTTTGATGATTTTTATTTTCATTTACTGTTGGATTGTCATTATTTGATTCATTCGATTGGTTTGTTAAATATATGTTTCGAGAGTGGTTACGGGTATAGCCTCGATATCTAATATTATGTGCGCTTCTAATATTTCTTCCTCGATAAGAAACTTGACCTCTATAAGATGTCGTTGAAGGATAATTTCTGTTGTAATTTTTAAGATTTCCTTGAGTATAGCGAGGAAATTGTCCTCGAACCGAATTTGATGAAAATTGCCTATTATTTTTAGAAAAATTACCCCTATAGTATTGATTCTTCTGAGGACGCTTGGCATAATTTTCTCTGTTATGGTTAAAAGTTTGTATATCACCTGTGAATGTCTGAGATACTGTTTCCTCATCTTTAGCAGCTTGGATGGCATTCTTCAAGCTATTGTAGTTACGTGCAGTAATAATCGTACTTAATCTAGGGTTGCGTAATCCATCTGAAAAACGTTTTACGGCAAATTTTTCATTCAAGGGTTTTAGAATAGCTAGTGCGTTCGAATCTCCTTGTGATTGACGTATAGTTAAATCAGAGAATAATTTTTCTATTTCTGATGCGTATTCTTCAATGGATTTAGATCCTTGTTTGGTATTTTGCAGTTTCGTTTGTAACGCTATATATGATTTTTGAGGTAAAAGGTGTTGTTTCAAATCAGCAATCAACTCTTGTATGTTTTTGTAAGACTGCGAGATTCGTAATTTTGCATTAATGGAAAGTCTGCTTTTTAAAATAAAAGTAATTAACAATACTTTACCTTTTTCATCGAGCATATCGGCGTACATCTCGATGGAGTCTACCATGCGCCTCGTAGTCGCCTCTGTACCATCCATAATAGGAATCAAGCTACAAGCCTCCTTTAGATTAAATTCCATTTAATCTAAATTAATTTTAGGTAAAATACATAAATTATTAATTTCGTCGAAAACCTTTTTTATATTCTGAAAAGTTTCAATAGCCAACGCTAAAATGTCACTATCTTTACTTATTTCTAGGGCTGAAAAAACCTCCTTACATTTACAGAAAATATAATTTGTCTCCGATAACTTTGTCTCAATAGTCTTGCCTGTATACCTAGTTTGTCCCTTTTTGATTAAATATTTTCTTATTTCTAATAACTGATTATAATAATCTATTAAGGTATCTATCATAATGCCATACCTACATCATATTTAAATATATATATTTTATTTTCTAAAGCAGTAAAAGAATTTAATTCATATTAAATTTATAACTTTTATAAAAAAAACTTAATTGCGTTAGTAAAATAATATGGGTACGGCATATTCCTTTATATCTTAACTCTAAAATAAATGAAATTAAAACATAAAATATTAGTAAAATTATTGCGCAACTTTACCTAGAAATACATAATATCACCGAGAGACCAAAGTTCATTGCTGACACAAGGTGTCAAATTCGTCGCGAACGGAACCACGCGCAGTTTTAACATTATTTACTTTTCAAGTAATGTAATTTGATATTAGGTCATAATACTTATAATATAACTTGATAGTTTTTTTTTTTTTTTTTTCGCACTTATTATTATAATATTTATTTATTGCACTATCACTTCACTTTATTATAATGATTTATAATGCTCGCTCACCAGAATTTTCCCGTTCCTCCACCGGTCTTCTTCTTAGAGAGCTCCTGATCCTTTGCATAACATGCGCCTGCATTTCCTCACTTATCCAGCGGCGATGCAATCTTTCGTAGAATTTCCTTATGTAAAATATTAATAATAGAACTAATATAGAAAGTGCGACATAGACGACTATGTTCAAGTTATCCAGATGTCCTTGAATGTTTTTTAGGGTTTCTTCATTTTTACCCCCAGCAGCATTTTGGTTTATAAAGACCTCTTCTTTCTCAATTTTTGAGCGACACATTATTAATATTTTTTTTTTCTCACAATATACATTTATTTACACAGGCCCCCTTGGCAGAGCCCTTAGGCAGGGTCGCCATGTGATGTTGGGGGTTGAGAGAGGATTTTAGAAAAACACAACCTCTTTGTACAAAACTAGTTTAATCAATAATACAATGGAAAATTACTTAGCGTTAGGTTATTGCTATGTTAGCAGTTAAAAGGAGCGTGTACAACTATAATACTTGGATAAGAATAGCTTACACACTTCAGAGGATTACTATTAATGGTGTGAAATCTTCTGAATCTTTGCTACAAATGGGAGTTCCACAGGGATACATTTTAGGCCCGTTTTTATTTTTGATTTTTATTAATGATCTGCCATACTATGTGAAGAACTTGTGCGATATTGTACTTTTTGCTGACGATACATCTCTTATATTTAAAGTAAACAGAAATAAACATAATTATGCCGATGTAAACAGTGCAATATCGCAGGTTCTTCAATGGTTTACGGTAAATAACTTAGTTCTTAATGCTAAAAAGACTAAATGCGTTGAGTTTGCTTTACCTAATGTTAGAAAACAAAAATTTAACCTACGTTTAAATAATGAAATTTTAGATGATCTAAGTTAACTTTAGATTCAAAACTCCAGTGGAACCCCCACTTATCATCTCTAGCGGGAAGACTCAGCTCAGCTGCCTACGCAGTAAGGAGAGTCAGACAAATGACTGATATTAACACTGCTAGGCTAGTTTACTTCAGTTACTTTTACAGTATTATGTCTTATGGCATTTTACTGTGGGGTAGGGCCGCAGACATTGAATCCATTTTTATTCTTCAAAAGAGAGCTGTTCGGGCCATTTATAACGTAAGGGCGCGGGATTCCCTTAGAGCTGTAAATAATAAAATAGACGTTCTTACAGTCCCATCTCAATACATATATTGTAATATTTTGTTCATTTAGCAGAATATTCATTTGTATTCAAAACACAGTGACAAACATAATGTTAATACTAGAAACAGAAATAAACTTGTAATGCCTTACTATCGTCTCCACAAAGTCAGTAATAGCTTTATGGGGCTTGGTGTTCGCATCTATAATAAGATTCCACAGCCTATATTAGACTTGCCTTTTCAACAATTTAAAACTCGGATCAAGAAGGCATTAATATATAAAGCATACTATAATATACAGGATTACTTAAACGATGAGAATGCTTGGAATCTAAGTGACGTTGACTCTCAAGCTAAATGATTTGTATAACAGACTATGTAAACATGGCTTTTTGAAAAGAGCGACTGTTGAGTTTCTGGCCGGCTCTTCTCAACAGAAAAATGCATTCCGAGCTGGTGGTAGCTTCAGACAAACTAACTGACCGACAAATATTTGACGTTCTTTTAAAAAAAGTCTAATTGAAATAAATAATTCTGATTTGATTTGGAACAGTACTTTCCGTTGAACTATTATACTTTTGCTTCCTATCTAAAACGCATGTTCTATCATTGTCCTTGACGTTTTACTGTATAGCTTTAAATATTGTTAATATTAACAAATCCTTTGTTTTGAATTTTATCTTTTATAGTGAATAGTTATTGTTTACACAAAGATTAAACAATGTATCCATTGACCAGCTAAAGCCCAACAAAGGACATGTTGACGGCATCTCGTAATTTCCGTAACATTATACCTTAAGTGATACTGATATCGGATTTCATGTTCATACTTGACAAGGACAGAAAGACGTGAGAATTACGTTACTGAAAGCTTTGAAACTTAAACATATATGTTGTTATTCATTTTAAGCGATAGTATTTGGTTAAATTTGGGAGGTCACCTTTAACATTTCTTTGTTTTTAGGGTGAGAGAAAATGACATAATGGAACCAGTATTCCTGAGAGTCTTCATACTGTTATCAGTTGATGCGTGGGGTCTGCCAACCCCCTCCTCATTCTGAGAACGAGACCCAGACAAGTGGGCCATTAACGAGTTAAAATAATGATTCATTTACTAAGTTAATTTAGCAAGTGTTACAAATATTAATATCTGTATAGAATACATACAACTTGATTTCTGAAATACTAACAACTATTCCGTTTCGTCCGTGTTTGAATTCCATAAAAAAAAAAATAAAAAGTGATTTTTTTTATAAACATTGAAACACTATATTCTAAATAAAAAAAATGAGCACTAGGCTGACATTCCTGGAAAAAAATACAAAAAGCTGGACTAAAGCTAACACAAAAGTAAATTCGGACGATACGTACAATCTGAATGTAAGGACAAACTTAACTTTGATGTTGAACAAAAGAATTTACCAACTATAAAAGACAGAAACAGAATTATATTCCCGTTTGAGTTATATGGCCATATCTTTTAATTGTTTAAAATGAATGATTTGATAGTTGTTTCGACTTGATACTTCTATTAGTACGAGAAAGAAAGATATACAATGAAGTGATTCTATATGATTTCCGTTATTTATTATGAGTTAGAAACTTTAAAATCGGATTTCGGTCAATCAAAAGTGGGTCAAGACACAAACAACAAACAATTAAATAAAAGAATATTTACACAGAAATGTAAAAGATAATATCGAATAAAATGCTTTTAGAACCGACAATACATAGTATGCTTAGTAGAGCCTGAAATTCAATTGACAGCAGAGGAAATCTTCACGCCTCGCTGTATAGTCTGCTCACGTCTCATTTTCACAGTATTCTAAGTCAATTTTATTAAGTTATTTATTGTAAGGTATATTTAATATCTTATTACTAGCTATCCGCCCCGGTTTCGCATGGGTAGTAGAGCAAGTTATTCTTAATAGTTTCTCACTATACATGTACCGTCAAGTCCTCAACCTTATTATTAAATATTTAACTGCACGTGTAATAAAAATAGCAAAAAAAGATATTCCACACTTATGTATGTCGGAGAATAGTAAAATATTATTGAGTAATCGAATCGTCATCGCTGTCTATGGCGTTGGAGTAGGGTAGTAATCACTTCTGTCGGTTTGACAGTCTCGATCCTTTATATGCCATCGACAGTCTGACTGGAGTCTTAGTCGTGCGTGGTATCTCAAGAAGTGAAATAATCTCTAGATAGTGCTAGTGAAATGTTGAGTGCAATGTTGTGATAGTGCTTGGGAGTGCTTTCCAATTAAGGGTACGTGAGTATCTTACAATGTAATTACCACGTCTTGTGTTAGGTTCTTCAATATTTCCCCTCACCTCCTTCCTTCACATCAATAAAATCCCACAGGTATATATACTATGATAGTTATGATTGGCCCATGAGGGGTTTTTTAGAATTTACCCAAGCTTGTATTAAAACTATTAATAAAATTATTTCATTACTTTATATTTATATCCAATTTTGTAATATCGTGAAATATTACAAAATTGGATCCATATGAAGTCATGGAGAATTGCTTGTCTAAAAAGTACTGTATCTAATCTGTAAACGTTTAAAACATGTTTCTTTATTTAGTACGTATCTCGATAACTCTTATATTCCAATAATTTTATTTTTTAATAATGATTCAGCTTTCGCTTTGTTTCAATATCGATAGCAGTATATGCCCTTTGGCTATATTAAAATAGTCTATGCCAGTCAGATCTAACTTTCTGTTAGTAAATATTTTTTTTTTTTATAATAATAGATAGTGGCAACCATCGCCCATGGACATCGGAAAAACAAGAAACACTCTCTCGTTGTGTCGATGCGCTGCATCCCCGAAGATAGAGTGGTAAGGGGGAATGAATAAGATAAATGATGCGGATTCAGCGGACCCTAGGCAAGAGCCTGTGGGTCTAGTGGACTCTGGGATGGGAGAGGGAGGGGGTAAGTCTGGCCCACATGCGGCTCAACCGGAACGCGTCTATGACACTTGGCGATCGGATTCGCATGATAGTGGTCGCAAGCCAGTTGGGGAACAGATCCCCTACCACCAAGGGGGTGCTAAGTTACTCAGCTCTTACGAGATGCTCTCCCATCGGCAGAGGGGAATAGTATTCTAACCCGTCCCCTCACGGGTGTAGAAATGAATAAGAAATTTCATAAAACAAAGCTTTTGCTTCTTTAATAATGTATAACTCTAAGGCCTGTTGGGTAAAGGCAAAGTGGATACTGTTACTTAACCGATAAACAACACAACTAAACATCACGATCTCTGACAATTACGACAGTAACCTAATCTTTGCTTCGGACTTGTGACCAAAGTGTAGGTTGGTTTGGTTAAGGGCTGCCCTGCCACATACCTATGTGAACACTCACTTCCACTGCTTAGGCTGTCTGTCTAAGCTTATGTTTAGCTTTAGGCCAACCTAACACTAATCTAATCCAATCTTACCTTACGCTACTGACATACACATATAACGTTAGGGGGTCTTTATATCACCGAAAGAAGCTATAATTACTGCACGAATATGGGTATGGTTTTCACAGTTACAGTAAGCAAGGGTAACATTAAATATAGGTAGTCTTTGTTTCATTTAAACTAAATGTCAGGAAAGCTATTGTCATTTGAAAATATTAAAACCCTGCGAAGCTAGAACGGGTCGACTAATCTTATAATCTTACTAAAATTATAAATGTGAAAGTTTGTATGATTGTTTGAGTGTGATTGAGTATCACACAAAAACGGCTTGAACAGATTTCAATGAAATTTGGCACACAGATACTTTATAAGCTGGATTAAATACTTTAATACTTTACAACATAGGCTACTGTTTGTCCCGAAAAAATCATAGTTTCTGCGGGATGATAATAAAATATGTTTACTAAACGCCTGAATATTTTTATATAGCAAACAGTAGGTACATTGAAAATTAAAAGGTTTTATAAAACCTAAGTACACTGTAAATTGTATCCGAGCGAAGCCGGAGCCGGGTCGACTAGTAAATATATCCTATATATTTAATACATCAATTCCTCGATAGTAACGGTCCCAAGCATTGCTTGATCCTTCCCCAACATTATTTATTGTTATTGTTTCTTTCTCGCGATCGACTTTCTTCACGGGATGTAAAGAATAGAATAGTTTTTATACAAAAATGACATGAGACTAATCAAACTCCCACTTTCTCCATACATACTATTACGAGCTTGAGTTCTGGATTAGAAGAAATTGAAGATGTTTCTTTGGTCAAGGATTTATTCAGAATGTCCACAAAATCCACTAAATCTTTGCAAAAATCTCCGATATTTACCTGTTACGCGCACTACTCACGATACACTATTTTCACGGCTGTTCGATGCTATACATTTCACAAAGATCGACTATATGCACCACTTCCTCCACACTTCGATATCTCTTCGAACTCACTTCTTCACTCTCGAGTATTAGACTGCCTGCAATCATTCGTACAACCCTTTATATAGGTTTTCATATAGAAACTTCTCGCAACTTGAGTCTAGCAATTTAAAAAAATATTATTCTGACAACCCCTGGAAAGCCTAATGCCGTCCTTTTCCCAAATGTCAGTTATCGAAGACTCGCGAAACTTCTGGCGAACGTCATCTTCTCGTCTTATTCTATTTTGACATTTTTTAGCAAGTTTGAACTAAAGCTTGGTTGGAAATGTTTTGATGTTGATTCGTAACAATACTATAATTACCCATTGCCTCCACAAGGGAAAAATGTTCTTTTTTCATCGCATGTGTACGTTTTTCGTCATCATCGTTAAAAAGTCGAGTGATTATGGACAGAAAAACGGCAGAAGCGGCACGAAACATCAATAACGTATACGGAGCGAACCCTAGAAACGATCGCACCACCCGTTATTAGTATTCCCTATTCTGTTCTGGAAATTTCAACCTAAGAAGGGACCCGTGGTCGACCGAAAACTTTAGTTAACAATGATAAGTTAAAGGCGATTGTGTTGGCTGATGATTTTCAATCAACAGCTGGATTAGCTTTCGATATTAGCATCAACACAATATTGATCTATTTGAGTCGAATTGGGGTAAGGTAAAAAGCTTGACTCTCAGCAAGTTGGTTAAATCTTGGTTCAGCACCTAAACACCGCCCCAAACGAAAACTGATACCTAAAAAAGTGATGGTCACTGTTTGGTGGTCGAGCGCCGGTGTCATTCATTACAGATTCTTACCAAACGGAATGAGCATTACAGCAGATGTGAACTGTGAAGAACTGATCACAATGATGGAGAAGCTCGCAAATCTTTAATCAGCTTTGGTCAATCGTTCGGCTCCGCTGCTCCTGCAGGACAACGCGTGACCTCACACTGCACAGCAGACAGTATCCAAGTTACAAGAGCAGGGGTTGGAAGTTCTCCGTCATCCTCGGTACTCCTGGTGAGTCTTGCCAGAATTTGGATAACTTTTTGGCGGGGAAAGAATTCAATAACCGATAGGCAGTTCAAAATGCCTTTAAAGATTTTTTTATTTTTTGAAGAATTTTTTGATTGCATGTAATTACTGTGATTAATAAAAAATATAGAGAAAAAAGCATCACGAGACCACACCACAGCACTACACCACCAGGCGAGCGCCGTTTTACAACTGGCTCAAGTATATCGGAATAGAGAGAAAGAGAGAATAAAACAAAAAGTTCTAACCGTGAATATAAAGTTATCAACGGTGTTGCAACCATTGTAAAAAATATACATTTAAGTATAGATAAAAGAAAGACTATGGAAACTAGCAATATTATAATAGCAAAGACAAATAAAAAAATGGTGTTTACAGTTATCTGATATCTTTTATTCAGAGTAGGTTCAAATTGTGTCGTGTGTTATTGTGCCTAGAATATCTGGAGAAGATATATTATAATGTTATGCACTTAAAACTTCGATTTACGTGACAGAGGCAAATTAAATATGTGTATGTATGTTCAACATATACTCAAAAACTACTGAACAGATTTACTTGCTGTTTTCATAAATAGACGAGAGACGAGAAAGATCATCAATAGACGAGAAAAGTTTGAGTGTATGAATTGTTACGGATTTGAATAAATTGATTTATTGAAATATGACAATAATTGTTGAAAATGTCCAAATGAGTTTTGCTGCCTGGGAGCTTCAAAAAGACGATGCGGCCCTACGATAGGAAAAAACATCTAGGCATATACGTTGCACTACGTTCGCGGAATCGGTACGAGTCGCTAGTTTGCCAAAATGCTAGGCATCACCGTTAACAACAACTTCGTGGATAGTTTTTTATTTCAAGTATACTGATGACGTGACATGATGCTGGGTCAAGTTATCAAGGTTTATTTTAAGTGGTTTATATTGGTTACTCGGTCATTATTATTGTATTTGTCTGTGCAGCAGAGCTTCCATATAGATAATATTGATGAATTTTGCACATTCGTTCATAACATTAAAGCCATATTTCAACAATAAGGACTTGCAATTCTATTTTGTGTGAGTCGCCCTGAATCCGTCGTTCTTGTTTATTTTCGTTAAACCTTGATATTTGACATTTATTTCGCGCTATACCAGACTTTTTCTCGCTTTACTAAAGGCAATATTTACTGAGGACCCTTAGTCGTTTATTATTATTTTTTACTTATTCTCGTGGACGATGTTTCTTTCTGTAATGTGGTCAAATAATAATTTACTTATATATATGTCGGAAACTAAAATGATATTTATATATATATATATATATATAAGTCGGAGTATAGTAAAAGACTATCAAACTACTAGTCTCTGAATAGTGTTAGTGTTGTGCAGTGCAGTGTTAGCGCTAGGAGTGCTGTCCGATCAAGGTCACGTGAGTACCTTACAATCTAGTTGCCACGTCTTGTTTTAGGTTAGGTTTAAGTGAGATTAACCTTAGGTTTAAACAGAGAGCCTGAGCAGTGGAGGCGAGTGTCTAGATCGAATAAAGGAATGCCTTAAGCCTACACCTTGGTCACAATTCCAAGGCACTGCTAAGGTTTCTCTCGTAATTGTTAGATATTTGATTATTTATCGGTTCAGAAGAAGTATCTACGTCGTGTTTACCCAATAATCCATTAAATATCATCGCCCCTTTCAGTGTTCTCCAATATTTCCCCTCCCATATTTCCTTCTCATCATTAAAGTCCCCGATATATATTCAGTTTTTTAAACTAAAATATTCAGGATCAAGTTAAATTGATGATGACTTTGACCATAACTTTTGACCAAGTTGACTGATCAACAAAATGACTTCAAAACTTTTTAATACAGCGTTCTAATAACTACAAAATAATTTTCAGATAGCAACACCGTTTATAACTTTAGTATTTGCGAGTAGTTCCCATTTTTTCATTTTAATTATACCCACATGACAATTCATAAAAATATAATAATACATAAACCCTGTTACGATAGACTTGTGCCAGTTGTCGATCGGAGCTTACCTGGTGAGCATTGTTAGTAGTGCAGTTTGTGTGGTGTCATAATGCTAGTACTTCAATGTGAAGTATTTCGTGTTTGACAGTATCTACTCGGTTTCCGTTTTAAATGTATGTAATAATTGTCTTTTATGTGTTACTTTGCAGTGTAAGTCTCATATAGAAAATATTTCTAACATTTATTTGTTTTTTAAACACATTTAATACTATTATTCGTTTCCACGTGAAAAAAGCTAAGTGAAACCGAAAGTCTTATAATGACAGGCGACATTTTGTTGAACTGAACACATTTTAATTGAAACATAGCATACTTCAAGAATCAAAAGTAGAGTTATCAATCACGAGATGATCCTGTCACAAGTCTTGATTCGTGTCTCATCAATCAGCATTATGGCGTGCGTTGAATTTTAGATCTGTTACTTTATATTTTATTTCCACTTTCCTCACTTTACTCTGTTAAAAGATTTTATCCTGAATGTTGTAGATACAAACGCAACAGTGTCTGGTGACTCTAAATAAACATTAAAAACAATAACAAAAACATGTATAGCGAAATTTCGGACTTGGCTAAGAGAAAATTGATTGTCCTCGCCAGGACCATCTGATGGTACGTAGTATTATATCATACCTTCTTCACGATGTCATTATAGATAATATTAGTTACCCTACACCATTATCACCAAGCCGATTCCTCCAATTAGAAAAATAGTACGGTGGTATTATTAAAGGAGGAGAGTGAGAAATATATAATGGCGAAGAAAGACAAATGGTGTGTGTGGTACAACTTTGAAATGTGTGGTAAAACAATAATGTCAGGAAAGGATAAGTTTTTTACTGTGTTTTCGTTTAGCTGTTGGTGCTACGTCACTCTACTTTCAAATATAAAGTGAATAGGTACTTTCTAGGAAAGCGTGCTCCATCCTAGACCGTGGACTTCAGGCAAGTCATGGTCAAACGCTGACCTATATACAACCTACGACGGCCTTGACAGCGTCACTGGATCATACTACTACTAGCATATTGTTGTTAGGTCAACTCAACATAAAATAAGACATATGCACTACATCTGTGTCAAATGTGTGATGAAGTGATAAAATGTTATTTTAATCTATTTAATGTTTTCAATAATTTCAAAAAGTCATAATTAAATGATTAAGTTATGTGACCTTATGCTAAAAATATAGGAATATTAGATTCAATATTCAATTGATTCCGATAGGAAGCAATGTACAATAACCTATATGCAATAGAGCCATGTCAATATTGAAGCCTGGTTTTAGCCAGCTTAGCATACACCTCGTAATCAGAACATCTTGTTATTAAGATTTGACGTGACAACAATGGTTTAGATACTAAACCCTATATACTACATGTTACTTGTAATATTGGTTTGTATTGACCAGAAATCACTATTAATCAATTAATTTCCCTGACTGCATATATCAACTATAGGTAGAGGAGCTATATTGTACAGTAACACTTCAAAGACAAAATCTGGTGCTCGAGACAGGTTTAAAAGCTCTTTAATTTTCTTTCTTTTAAAAAGTATTACTATAACTTGTTGCAACATTAAACTAACCTAACCAAATAATTGACTAAGATAATAAATATATCAAAGATTCACGGGATCCTCCGGACAAATCGTCACTAATTAACTTTACTTATACTTCTCTATTTACCGGCATAAAATTTATCAGCACTGAGCATATAAATTGTCGTGTCGATATTTGTAAGACAAACCAATAGAAGCTTTAGTTTGACAATAAATGTCGTAGAATTAATATTGGCTATCGTTTTGCAGCGAGTGTTAATCAGAACTAATATTATAAATGCGGAAGTAACTCTGTCTGTTACGCTTTCACGCTTAATCCATTGAACCGATTTTGATTTTTTTTTTCGTAAAGTGTTACCCTATAGATAGGCTACGTTATATTGAAAAAAAATCCTTAAATGGGTTGAAATGGGAAATGAAAATATGCGTTTAGGTTAAGAGTACATGTCGACTTGCGTGACCGTTTAAGTCTTTGGGGGATAATCTACATCTACACTGTTATATAAAGAGGAAGGATTTGATAGTTTGAATGTTTTTGCGAATAAACTGCTGAACTGATTTTGTAATTTCTTACACCGATAGAAATCTACATCCTTTCCGGGTAACATAAGCTATGTGGTGTTCCCATAAATATTCAAATTTAAAATATATGGCCATTTAAAGACATAGCGTAGCCGTTTTGTAAAGTGAAGGTATTTTGTCAAAATTGAGATCCAATTTTAATAACTCTTTTACCGCTAGAATATTACACTATTCCTGAGTGACATAGGTGGCGTAGTAGAAAAATGATTTCACTGAAACTTTCTATTAAACTTCTCTATAGTATTCCCGTCTCTCTTCATCTTATATACTATCATTCTCTCTCATCCTCTCTCTTTTTTCTGTCTTTAATTTTTACCTTGATCTCTGTTCATTCTGTCACTTTTCGCTCGCTCATTTTTTTCTGTCTCTTTTTTAGGTACCGTACCTTAAAAAGAAGAAGCCCTTATAGAATCAATTCGTTGTTTGTCTGTCTGTCAAGAGCCTTTTTCTCAGGATCGCATAGCTCAAGCCTGCGGCCCTTACCGGCGGTCAAAAAATAACATCTAAGTCCACGTATTGAAAAGATATGACCATTAATGTCACTCACAAAATTATAGGGTACTTCCCGATGAAGAATTAAGCATGAAGCAAGGTCTCGTAGAACAAGTAAAGGATAAAATTAAAAAAACTGTATTTTTTTTCTTCATCACTACAAAATTAACTGTTTTTGGCTGTTACGCAAGACCCACTTCTCAGAAAAGATATCAAGTTATTTATATCAAATATTCTTGTACCTAGTCTCTCAAATATATAAAAAAAAATTAAACTGTTAAATTAATTGAATAAAAAGATGCAGCCGCTTTTATCTCATGCGTTGTAATTTTGATTTTCGACACGTATCAAATTCCCAGGCTTTGCCTTTTAACCTAGACACATGATTTTTGGCAAGAAGCAAGCAAGTCTTATAGCAATAGTATGGAGAAAAATGATCACGAAAAAAAAAATCTTTTATATATTTAGGTTATGGTTTGAAGAATACGTGAAGTTATTAAGTTGAAGTTAATATTAAGTTTACAGTATCTTAAATCTTAATCAATAAATATAGCCATTTTAAACCTTTTAAACTCTGGTTACTTTAATTGAGTTGTGTTTAATTTTATGAAATTGAAATAAACATTTTTTTATTAATTTATTCCAGGATAGAAAGCAATAATTTGTAATGGAAAAATGAATTTAAAAAGATTATTTGGTAAAATATAAATTCCAATTACTATTAAATTAAATTTAAAATTTTTCAAGTTACTCAAATATTCAAAGCTTACTAAGTTACCATTAATGAGGATTTAAATCTGTACCGAAGACAGAGTTTAAATTTGTAACAAAGATGTATATATAACATAGTCTATTAAAATACACATTACTAATGTCGGGAGTAAACGCCCCACGATACTACTTTTGATGATATTTTGACCCGCACACGAAAATCAAAATTTGATAGTGCTAGTTCCTCTATTGAAATTGTACCCTCAATGCGCGAATTTGACTCACTCTGGGCCGAATTTTATTCTATAATTTATCTTTAAGCATCTTTTCTTATTCGCTCTCTTTTTTCAAGTAATGAAATGCTACACAATTACAGTTTCAATTTAAGAGCATTAATTATTATATTCCTCATTTGAAGAAATATAATAACCGAAGCGAAGGGCAGACCCCATCATTCAAATTCAATCACAAAAAAGTAAAATATGGGCGATAAAAGTTTGTATGAGAGTAGGTACGTCATATAATACATATACATTTTATTAATACCTGTATATGTTGGACAGTGTTTAAATGTTTTTAGTATTTTATATTAAATAAATACGAGGAGTAGTTAAAACAATTGTGAAGTAAGTTCAGTACTTATCCAAAACAATTGTCGTTTTGCCAAGCAATCGTTTCTTCTGGCTTTTTGCCTGCAAATCTTGTCAGAATTAAACTACTGAAGCGTTTCTTTTAAATAAACTGGATAAGTATTTGATCTTTTTGTATTATTAGGGTTCCGTAGCTGAAAAGAAAAAAAATCCTTAAAACTTCGTTGTCCGTCTATCTATCTATCCCTTTTCTTCAGAAATGCGTGCAAGTATCAAGTTAAAATTACTCTCGTAAAAAAAACTCGTTAGCTTTTTTTCCAAATAAGTCAACATAGTCAAGATACACGCATAGGAATAAAAACGTACTAATCAAAAACTTCCCGTTGTTCTAGAATCATCATGATATTTGGGTACAAGGCAAAGTATTAAATTTGAAAACTATATATGTATTTTTGCTATAGACTGACTTCGTTTATTTGTTTCCCTCTCAAATCAAGATTGTACAAACCCTCGATGCGTAAGCTCGACTCATACTTTATCGGTTTTGAATACCGATTTAAATTTATATTAAACTGAATATGCGGGTATATTCTTACAAAGACGATTTTTTATATACTATTGTAAATTTTTAGTAGTATCTCTTTATATATAAAAATGAATCCCTATTTCCCTTGGTCACGGCATCCTAACCTACACGGCACGGATTTCGCTAATTCTTTTTTTGTTGTGTTTGTATTGTCAGGAGAAGATTCTTATGTAAGAAAAAATTAAGAAAATTGTGCGGGAAAATTAGAAAATTTAAGAAAACTTAACAGCCATATTAACTTTTCTAATGTAAGCTTTTGACAGCCAATTAGAAATTCAATATTCTTATTTAAGACAGAACAACGTCTGTCGGGTCAGCTAGTTTTATTATAATTTCTATAATGAGATATAAATGAAATTCTGTATGATAGGTCTTCCACCTATGAAATTGCCGTTTTGCCGTGCTGGCAAAACAGTCCAATTTTGGCCTTTTTCGCATTCTAAGTTCAGTTCAGAAGGCATATTGAATCGCATTGTTACTTATGACAAAAAATAGATTCTGTTCGACAATCTCAAGCGCTCAGCAAGTTGGTTATATCCTAGTTCAGCACCTAACTGGTCACTGTTAGTCTAGGGCCGATGTCACATCTGCAGATGTGTACTGTCAAGAACTGAACACAATGATGGAGAAGCTCCCACATCTCCAACCAGCTTTGGTCAATCGTTCGGCTCCGCTGCTCCTGCACAACAAAGCGCGACCTCATACTGCACAGCAGACGGTCTCCAAGGTACAAGAGCTGGCGTTGGAAGTTCTCCTGCATCCACTGTACTCAACAGACCGTACAAACTTCGACTTTTTCTAGAATTTGGATAACTTCTCGGCGGGGAAAAATTCAATAACCGAGAGGCATTTTAAAATGCTTTTGAAGAATTTTTTGACTCCCATCCAGCAGATTTTTTCAAAAAGGTCATTGATGAGCTGCCACTACGACGGCAAAAATGCATTGATTGCATGGATAATTCCTTTTATTAATAAAAATAAAAAATATAAAGAAAAAAGTGTGTTAACTTATTTCATGAAAAAACGGCAATTTCATAGGTAAAAACCTAATATTACATCTACATTCAGGTTTTAGCCTATTAACTGAAACATTAAATCAATAACATATTTCCTCAATATGTATGTATAGTCATTTGGCAATCACAAAAGCCATTTTATCTGTAATAGTGGTTTAGGGGAAAATTTGCATGCAATATGCATTTTCAGTTAACAACGATTTACTATCTCCAATGCTATAGCTGATTATTCAAATTATTCTAATAAAATGTATGACACAAACTGTGTATAGACTTAAAGGTTATAAATAAATTAGCTAATATACTATAAATTTATGCATAGTCTACATTTCTACTCTTACTTATGTATATTGCTCATCATGATAAGGAAATTATTCACAAAAATAACTGAATGCATTCGATAAAAATCTTATATATAGACACTATAGATCAATATTTATACGTAAGATAAAACATATATTAACATTTTAGTGAGTAAAGTAATAAACGAATGAATGTTTGATTATAGTAGGGCATTCTGAAGTTTCTGCATACGACATTCTATAGAAAAATAATAAATGTAACTACAAATAACACGAAATAGATTCAACAAATTGTGTGAATAGACAAAAACCACCAAAGTCAGGTGACTTATATTATTAACAGTAAATAGATAGTAACACTCTATCTATGATAATATCTATAATAATACACTAATTTTATCTGTCCTACTCTCATGAAAGGTGACCTTTAGATCGAATGTCCTCTCGTCATCTAAGCCTTGTCTGTTAAGGCTTTGTCTTGTTTACTAGTATACAAGATCCACAAATTCTGCGTAAATGCTTTCTGTGTCAACGGTCACGAATTAAAGCCTTAGAACAATTTTATTTATTGTAGATTTTGGGCCATGGTCCGGGTTTTTGTACTCTACGTTGTGTTTAGATTTTTTACTTAGTTTATATACAAAACTTACTAAAAATAGACCTTGAAGACAGGTTCAGGTACATGATAGCAGCACTGAGAGCCCAGTGGTTAAGACTTTGATGTCTTACTCAGGAGTTTCAAGTTCCTACCTGGCCACACACCTCTGACTTTTCTTTGTTATGTGTTAAGAAGATAAATAATCACTTGCTATAATAGTGACGGAAAACATCGTGACGAAACTTATACTCCTGATATTTCCTTAAAGTTCTCAAAGTTGTGTGAAGTTCGCCAACCCGCACTTGGCCAGCGTGGTGAACCATGGCCTAATACCCTCCACACTCTGAGGAGGGTGACCCGGTTTAGGAGTAGGCCATAGATAGGTTATGATATAAAATAAATAGTAACAACATAAAAGGTACAAAGAAGTAATTCCACATAATTTCAATCGGCATTGACGTCGATTCTAAAAATTGCTATGAAAATTTATTAAGGCACGACATCGCTCTAAGTGAACCAATGTTTATAAAACAAGGAATTTTGTTGGCAACACTCGATAAACTTGTATTAGCGAAAAGTTAGTTTATCCAATCCTGTTCCTACAGATCTGAGTCAGTCGGACAAGTGCACATTGAATTTAATAAAATCAAGCATTGTGTAAAGATATGTAAATAGTGTAGTCACTAGATTTAGTGTTAGATAAATATGTGGGTAGGAAAATAGAGCAGTGGATGCTAAGTGTCTTTTGCTTCTTGGTCTCAACATACTTTTATCTTATACGTATTGCACAGTAATATGTAAAATCTTCTCTCTCAGTGCGCAAATAGAAAAAAATCAATAAACGAAAATTAATCGGAAAATCTAAGAGAACCTAAAAGCATACAATTAAGAAAAGTCAACATCGTCAGATGAACAATGAGAGCTCTTCTATTGAAGAAGTCTTGACTCGAGGATTCGATCTAACATCGAATTGAATTCAAGTTAAAAACTAACTTACTATAGTAGCCTGGCTTTATCGAAAAATCACACCTACATATAATCTACTAGTTGACCCGTCTCGGCTTCACTCGGGTGGAATTTTACTACGTGTATTAACCTAAATAGGTTTAATTTCGCACTCGTCGCTATATTTCATTTTAATTTTTAACACAATTTTTTTTTTTTTTAGCAGAGCACACCAGTATAGGTCGCAGATGGTAAAATTTTTTTCTACTTACTTGATACTTATCTTTATATTTTGGATAATTCACACTATATCGTTATAAATTATATACTAGGTGTTATTCTGACTATTCAAACATGTAACAAACATGCATCCATTCTTACCAACTTTCGCTGTATATTAGAAGCCCCAGCCCAGGAGCAGGTTTAAAGAGCTCTTTCATAATATATTAACACTCACCTCCACCACTCGACCTCGCTAACGACAATAGATAATAAAGTAAACTTACGTGGACCTCGAGAAGAGTAACCTTAATCACGACACTATAACACTAACTTCCATGTTCACTACACGAAAACACCAGAGAGACTGAGACTAATCTATTGCACCAAAGGTTATATATTGTCTTCACGTCGGTATACTTGAAATAATATAAAATAATATACCTGCTACTACCACTTTATAAACAGTGTTGCTAACATTTTAACATAATACACTAGCTTATTGATTGTCTTTTGGAATTCTTCTAAGCAAAAACCTTTCATTTGATACCCATATCATCGACGTGCACTAAAAATAAATAGGCCGGCATCATGGACCGTCCGCCATATTGGATTTAGGATGAGGTCACTTTATTAACCAAACATTTCAATGTTCAATATAAACGTGTGCGCAATTTCATCTCAACCGGTTGGGGGTAACTGCTCTAAAATTCAGATTCATTTGACTCGAACATACATACATTTGTATATAAATAGAATAACACTACTTATAAACTTTTGTATGTATCAAATTGCTGTGAGTGGTCAAACAGAACTATTAAATTTATAATGTATTAGTAAATAATGTTAATTAAAGAAAGGTGTTATAGTCTACACGCAGATCAACGGTATGACGGCTTGAACAGAATATCCTTCTGTGGGTTAGACCCAGCGCCTTAGCGATATCAATCTTACCAACATCATAAATAACATAATGCTACTCAAATTATTAGTGTTGCCAACATCATAATTAACAATTCATAATATTGAACTCACTATGATATGTATTTATAATAAATTATTATGTATAGTACGTATAAAATGAATCTTGACCTATTTCTTTAATATTTGGAGCATAATTTAATTTCCGATGACAATACATTTTGATCAATGGCCGTGACCTCATGCAGCCAGGATTATCATCTCAGCGAGTCCCTAATTCAAGTCAGCATTATTAATTCAAACGATATTATGGATTTAAATACAAATCTAATATATAGTTTACTTGAACATGACCTCATATAAATAAGGCAGTTGAAACTATTACGAATAGTTTAATTACATAGTCTAAACATATTTTCAGAATACTAAGGGTTTACTATTCTTTTCATATCAAGATGATTTTTCGGAGCTTCTTGATAATATGCTTATGATTCTTCTTCTTCCTCGGTTCTACTATTTCTTTTTTGATTTTCTCACCTTAGTTAAACTAGACTCCTCTTTTCAGTTTTTCAAACCTTTAGTCATGGAAAATTCTGGATTTTGACCTATTTTGACGTTGCTAACTACTTCTATGCCTTTCTAGAATGTTGCTCTATTCCTTTTATTAAGAGGAGCATCATCCAAATTTTGTTCTCATCTAGTATTGATATCTGTTGATAATTTATAAACCGTGATTTTTCACATCATCAGAAGCAACTCTGTATACAAACATTTAAAGCAGTGGGTCAACTTATATCACACAGTTAATATAGTCTGAAGTACAGTAAGTGTAGTTTAGTGACTTAATGCTGTACCTATTTACTCTATTTCGAGTAGAGGATGGTTACTTACCATTGATCATATTATGGGCGTCTTTAAAACTGCTTCTGGGTTACAGAACTTAGGCATTTCTGGTCTGTATAACCATCCCGTGATAGTCTAGTGGTTCAGACATGAGTGTCTAACTTACTCGAGAGGTCCGAGTTCGAACTTGGGCACACATCTCTGACTTTTCTGAGTTATGTATGTTTTGAGCAATTCGGTGTGTGGAAACTGCCAACCCGCAATGGGTCAACGTGGTAGACTATGGCCTAACCAGTGGCCCATTAATGGGTTATGATAATGTAATAGTAATCCATACCACATCTCCTTACAGGCTAAAAAGAAATAATTCCAAAATCTGGAATCCATATACCATTATATATTAAAGCTGATAAAGATTTGCGACAAATATCTTAGTTTCAGTCGTGGTAACAATCAGTAGAGGCCGACTTGAGCAAGATTAATTAAGCCACCAACATCAATCTTTGCCCCAAAATCTAAGAAGGCGTCTTTCACTTCCTTTTATATAGATATTGGTGTGTTTTTGCATGAACGAGTATTTATCAATTTAATTAAGTTGTAAATAATCAATATTTTTTAGCTTGGTCATAGGTTTATTTATCGTATATTAATAATAAAAATCTACTAATGTCAGCAACACCGTTTATAAATTAGTGTTCTGGGGTACTTCATATTATTTTCAGTATAGCCACAAGTTAGTATTATAGTGTCGTGGTTAAGATCACCCTGCTTGAGGTCGACAGTTATCTACTGTAGTTAGTGTTCGGGCAGCGAAGGGGAGCGTTATAATTATACTCGTACAAAAGGAATTCAACCCTACACCTTGATCGCAAGTCTATGGGACTGCCCGGCTTTCTGTTTAAATTACATGTGTACACATTTTTAGTTATCTAGGGTTATATAGGTCACATGTTAATAACATAAAAAAGTCTGAACGGATTTGAATGACATTTAACACACTGACAATTTATAACCTAAAATATATAAACACACACATATGTATTTCGAAAACGCACAGCATTTGTGGGATAACGGTATATCTCTGTAAATAAGATGGTCCGTGAGTTTGTTAGTAAATTATTTAACTGTTGCATACATATGCTAAAAATAATTAAAAAAAGGTTAACAATTATAGTCGGATGTAGATTAATTTTGAGTGACTGACTTTAAAAATGATCCTCCATTGTTGCAGGTAGACTTAATCCTACTATCCCACTAATTTTTGTATATAATTATGTGTATATACTTATGCATTTTTAATTTCTATTTTTTTGTACCTACTCCTCGTTTAGTAATATCTACTTCTCTCACAAAAAGGGTTACAGAATCAGACAAATTATAATATTGCACACATTAAGAGGACCTCATACGAACGACACTTTTGAAGAATAGATTTTTACCAAAAATATTGGTGTCGCGCTAAGCCCCAAGCTTACTCCTTACCGTGTGATAGACAGAACTACAGCTCGAACTGATTTTACCTACGTAACATTAAGAAGATCGTCCTTTCGTAATCCCCTGTTTCCTCCTCGAAATCTGGACCGATTTTAATATTTATTTCGTTAAAATGCAATACAGGGTCTAAGCTATGCCCGTACGTTTTGCTTTTATGATTTATGTTAGTAATAATTAGTTTGCTTGATGTTTGCAAATGTAAATATAAAAGTATTTTTTTTTAATTTTAAAACTTTTTTCTATTATATTAATCAAATAATAAGAAAAAACAAAACGACAGTCACAGTCATGGCAGAGGTACGTATATATCGCATGGTATTTTTTTTTCTTCTGTAACTTCATTATCCTAGGAGGATGAAAATAGTGTCGACTGATTTCCTCTTAAAGTTTGTAACAATTGTTTTTAAGTGTGTAGTAAATAAATAATACCTATTATAAATGTGAAATTTTGTATGTTTATCACGCAATCACATAAAAATGGTTACAGGGATATAAATGGAATTTCGATCACAGACAATAACATATATTAACACATAGGACACTTTTTATACGGTACGGACACACAATAGTAGGTTAATATGTGACCTCCATAATTATCGTATCATTTTATTAATTGTGAATAAATATTAGTTAGCAACACCGTTATTCACGATTACTTCCTTTTATTTTATTTCAATTATACCCACGTAACAATTTATAATAAGACAATATTCTCTGTATCGATAGATTTGTGTCAGTTTTCAAACGGAGCTCGCCTGGTGACCATAGAGGCTGTGGAACTTGTGTGGTGTTATGCTGCACTGCATTGTGACGGATTTTGTAAGTGTTTCTAATTATATTTTTTGGTTTCCTACTAAAGTTTAAGAGACTAAATTTTTAAATTTTAAATAAGTTGCAAATGAGCAGATGGTCCACCTGATGGTAAGTGGCCACCATCGCCCATGGACATCGACAAAACAAGAGATACCCTCTTGTTTTGTCGATGCGTTGTAAGATAGAGTGGGGAAGGGGAATGAAGAAAAAACATGCTGTGTGTGTGTGTGTGACCCTGAGCCCAGAGTCCGCTAGATCCCCAGCATTAATGGGATGGGAGAGGGAGGAGGTAAGTCTGGCCCACATGCGGCTCGACCGGAGCGCGTCTTATTACACTTAGCGGTGGCGGCTAGTCGAGGAACAGATCCCTTACCACCAAGGGGGTTACACGGCTCTTACGAGATGCCCACCCAGAGGCAGAGGAAGACTACTGCTATGCCGCAACTATTCCCATTATTATTGTCTTTTACGTATAACAGAGCAGTACAGCTTACATAAAAATAATAAACAGGTTACAAATATTACCTACTTATCATAAATTACGAGCACTACAAAATTCAATAATACTCAACACATAAAAATATAAATATGTTTTCCAATAACAGACCGCGGTGAAAAAATATTCCTTTTCATGTGGCAATTGCCCTCGCAGAATTCCTGTGTATTCTTGATAATACACGCCACTCAACTTTTATCCTAATATTAGCTTATTTCTCGAAAAGTTAGAAAAGGCTAGTAGAAACACTGTTGATAACGCTTGATCGGGTAGTTGTTTCCTTTAGTTTATTGCAGGAATACTGTTGTTATGGAATGTTCTTATAGTTTGACGGCAGTTTGACTAGTAATTTAGTGTAATAAAAGACTTGATACTAATGAAGAGTGAGTGTGAGGTGTCTAACTGAGGATCACGTCAATCTTCGTAATTGTTATTTTAGTGAAATGTTCTAGGTCAAGGGTTTCGATCGGTGGAGAGCTCTGTAAACCAGCTCCTAGGTCTCAAGCGCCAGGCACTACTAAGCTTCCTGTCTATAATGTATATTATCATTGAGTTTTGGAAGGCTAGAAAAACTGATAATGTCATGAATTTGAGGATATAGGCTCAAACACCACAAAACAAGAATTAAAACGATAATATTTTCTTACGACTCAAGAATAAAATGATGTATAAAATGTATAAATGATATCTATGGTATTAGTAGTCTAGTTCTACTCGATAGGTCTGAGTTCGATCTCTGACTTTTCTGAATTATTTGTGTTTAAGAAATTAAATATCACTTGCTTTAACGGTGAAGGAAATCATCGTGAGGAAATCTGTACTCCTGAGAGTTCTCCGTGTTCTCAAAGGTGTGTGTAGTCTGCTAACTTGCACTGGGCCAGCATGGTGGACTATGGCTTAATCCCTCTTCATTCTAAGGAGGAGATTTGGCTCAGCAGTGGACCATTAAAAGTTGATGATGATGATATCTAATAAAACAAATTATGATAAATCTTTCTAGTATGTTTGTACTCTCTTTACTCAAATAATACCTACTACACTAAATTGCGATTTTATAGAATATATAGTATTGCAGCAGGTCTTACTTACAATATAGGGTTTGTTTCATTAAAATCATAATTCAGGAAATAGTGCAAGCGTTACTTTTTAAATGTTTAAGCCAGTAAAAATGGGATTAATCGATAAATTAACCTTTACCCATTATTTTCTGATTCCACAAAAAAAAAACGAAGCCAAAAATAAAGTATAAACAGACGTTGTTATTTCCAACAAAACGTCTAATTATTAAAATGTCGAACAACGATAATAACTCAAAGTCAATACAGTTATTTACTCTGTTAAATAAATATCAAAGGGTTAACCCGCATTGAGTTTATTTAATGAAACAATTTGATTCCCCGAAATTCTCCGCAATTCCCCTGACAGCGTTGCTGTGACAATTATTAATTCGATAAACTGACACTTTTTATTATATTCTGACAAAGGGAAGTGATTGATAAGGCCAGAATTACCGCCTTTCTGTTTAATTTTATTAAGATCTATTGTTTGACTTAATTAAGCTCAAATGAGACAGGTTGTTATAATTTATAATGAAATTAAAATTATAACAATCTGTGTAATAGTATCTAGTTAGATGCTATAATATTTTGTTTATTTATAGGGTTCCGTACTTCAAAATGACAAAAAGGAACTTTTATAGGATCACTCCGCTAGACATACACGTATTCGTGAATCTAAACCTTCTTTACTGCTTCCCCTCCATCTAGAATCATAAAATTTGCAAAACAAATCTTTATTTTTATTTTTGAAATTTTTTTTTCAAAAGACTGACTGAAGGATGCACAGAAAACGTTTAAATTCAAACGAAAAAAAGGAATATTGAAAATTACATTGTCCACCAAAGGTCAATGAAATATAGACTTCATATAAAAAAATTGACCACGATCTATTTTGAAGTATAGAGACAACAGTTTTCTAACTGTAAAATTTGAACCTCAATACAGATCGCTCGCTTGTATTGCTTGCTGTGTATGCTCTCTCTAATTGTATCCATAATTGACATGTATCTTTCCCCAAGATTGACTGACTGAAGGTCATCAACGAGAACTTTAACTCAATAGTCCTAGAGTAGATATTTCACAATTAAGAAAGAAGAGGTTAGTTTATCTCCTTAAGGGACAGTCTCGTAGATTTTTTTAGAATATGTTATATAAAGTAAAAAAACATATAAAATGAAGCACTCAAAATTTAAAATAGAATCTGGCATCAATATTGAGTTGCTTACCAGATTTTCTGTTTAAACTTTTGCTCTACCAACTAGGACACAGTTTAAACTATAATACGTCTCCAATGTTGAACTTTATATTGTTAAAACTTGTTTCATCCAGTAGTTACTCCATATTCTCATATACTATTATTAAATTGTAACTAACCCATATTTTCATCATAGATAATATTTTAGAATAACTAGATTTTACGAGATAAACACAAGAACTGAGGTTAAAAATATTGTATAATTTTGTTTGCTTTATATAAAAACAATGAATTTCTCTGCAAGATCTGCGCTCCGCTTTGATATTAATAATATTATGCCATTTAATATGAAGTTAATCAGAACCTATTAATTATACGAAACTAGTCGACCCGACCCCGCTTCGCATGGGTGCAAATTACCACGTATACATTTGCTAAATGAAAATATTCGACGACTTACGACACTAAACATATTTTTTTCCAGGATATGTCCTATGTATTAATCCAGGTTTTGAAGTACCTGCGTGACAAATTTCATTGAAATCCGTTTAGCCATTTTTACGTGATTCAGTAACAAACATCAAAACAGCCAAATATCCAAATATAAGATGTACTAAAACAATTTCTTACTAGAACCCAATTGTATTAAGTAGATTCCAAATGAAAATAAGATCCGTATAGGAAATTATTAACGCATATAGAGCGGAGTTTACTTCGATCCGTGTTACGTTTCAGTTTACTCAGGATTAGTGTGGCTGTGGGATACACACGCCCAGTTTCACTTGGAACCTTTCCCTTTCGATTTTATCTTTTACTATTTTTCTATATTTATTCTATTTTTTGCGTTAATTTTTCGTACTAAATTAAGTTTTTTAATTTTAAGTTGAAGTAAAAGTCCGGGTACTTAGTTGTTATGAATTTTGAGAGATGAGGAACCTTTTTGACATTCATCAGAAAATATTGTCTATACCAAGATTGGACTAGATATGCAATCAATCATATGATTGATAATATAATAGTTTTTTAAGGTTGCTAAATTCTTAGACTATTTCTTATTTAATACCAACACCACACCAACCTTTTATTGAAAGTTGTATTTCACCAATATAATAACTACTTATTCCATTTAATAATTTATTTATTATTCACTTCTAAACACAAATGAGCCCTAAAATAGCAATTTGGGGCCAGTAACAACATCATTGGTATCTGAGATACTATAGAGGACATAAGTAAGGACTTTATTTAGAGTTTAGCATTTTGTGTAATAGAGCGCGAAGTTACACCAATTTTTCAATGATTTACTCACATTTAATCTTATTATTTGTAAAAGCCTGTCCTTATTTTGGGTATTGGTTTGCGTTAAATAATTTCTATACTTGATTTATTCACTTGGCAAAAGAAGAATGACTTGAATATAAAAATTATATTTATGTAGTGTTAATAAATAGGTTATATTTATATTATACACGCTATATATTGCCCTGAAGGTTATACTATAGATCCTTAGATCCAGATTTACTGCTTGAATACTCGGTCGGGACGGCATATTTATTTTGCAATCCCCTATAGTGGGAAACGATGAGGGGGGTATTTTGTATTATAAAAAGGATGACTTTTATGCAATAAGGTTTAGTTGTTCTCGGATTTGATGAAGCAGTTTTAAATATTTGAGATAGTGGGTCGAGCGGTGAAGGAGAGCGTTTACTGGGCCGTAGTGTGTAGAAGGGCCCTTTAATCCTGCATTTCGTCTGGATTGTGCATTATTATAGTGTTTTGAGTGTAATTGTGCAGTTATGTTACCCGTGTAGCTTATATTATCAGTTGTCCAACATGAAAAAAGGAAAAATTCTACTAACATCATAAATAACCGAATGCTACTCAAATGAATTATTAACAGTATACAGTAAAGCCTTTAAATTGGAGAGAATATTTCCACTAAACAAATCAATTTAAATAATCAATTGTACAATATTACGAATCTATATTAATCAACTACTCCAAGTGATAAAGCTAAGCTAATATTGCCATGGTTCATATAACACTGGATATGTTACTCCTGATACGTTCGCTACGCAATCTGTTTTCGTTAACAAATTCAGAGACATGCCTCGCTTCGCATAGACGAATCCATTTAAGGCCGTTTCGGCTTACAGAAGTACTTAATAGATACCAATCTGAAGGATAATAGATTTCATATGCAAAGATTTGCTGGATTACGTAGTAAATGTGTCAAGGAAAACGTAGGAGTTCGTATAAAGAGATTTTGTTAATATTTAGTCTCGTTGATAAAGGCAGTCTTTGACAAACAAAGTACAGGTTCATTTGAGTATTATTTAACCATAATTAGAGATGATATTAAACTATAAAAATAAAAAAAAATAGGACACACAAATTTCAACTCTCACATAAGAGGTCCGAAATAGATACACATGCTTCCAATATAATTCTTATATTTTCTTTTTAATTGCACCCTCACAGTTTTTCCAACAAAACCAAGAATGACAGAAACATTTGACAGCGATGTTATATAATTTTAATGATAAAATAAGGTTTTACTTCTTTTTGAAATAAAATAACTTATTAAATTTGCGATAGTTAACACAAATAAAAAAAATATCGTAAATGCTTCTAATCTGGCAAGAGATGTCCAAAGGTTGAAGTTAAGTTAAAGAAGGAGTAAGAAGAAATATTTTTAAAGTTAACTTTTCATAATGTTTATTCATTTTATCAAATAAACCCAAGGTCTTACTTATCGAATCGCGTAAGTTATTTGAATTGTAGGTACTTTTCGTAGTCAAATGTAGGGTGGAGTAGGTACAATGAATGTCAGGATCAAGTCAATGATGTCCTTAAAACTACTATTAAATTGGTACTGGTAACAGGTACCTCAAAAAGATTTAAAATCTATTTGTTATAGTTTTCATTATGAAAATAGTTTCATCTATCTTCGCATTAATTTTCTTAGTTAAGATGACATTAACATTTTTTTTATTGTGAAGTCACAGTGAAGCGAAAAAGTTTGAGTTTCAATATATAGAAAATTCTGGTTTACTATATCTATAATAACAAACCAAATTCCTATTTCTGTGTATTTACATAACTACGAAACAAGATACCAAATTCGAGGTCATGATTCTGAATAATTCGCCCTATCTAAGTTTCACAGCTGCTTGAATAACGTACAAATAAACTTGACAATTCAACAAATCTTTAATTAAATTATTGTCGAGATTTGCGTAAATATTCCTGAATGAGTACTGTAAATATGAAGACAATATTATGCTACTATTTATTCGTATAAAGAAATAGAAACAAGAATACAGTGCCTAGGCGTTGAGTCCGAAGTGCAGGTTTACATGATCACTAAGTGAGTAGTTTAATAACTACTATTACTACTACTAATTAGTGCAGGATCAGTCTTTCACAAAAATATTGTCATGAGCAGTGTTGTCAACTATAAAAAAATATTATCGTTCTTTTATTTTCAAGGCACAAAATTGGAGATTATAAATAAAGGGTTAGTTAAAATAAAATATGATTAATTTAATAGACTTTCTTGTCAAGTTTTTCTATAAAATCTATTCAACCTCTATCTCTAACCAAACTCTATTTGGTTAATTGTTTTAATATTAGCAGAACTTTTACATTTATCACCCCCCCGTCCTTCATATCAAGTAATCAAAGCCCTAACCCTCCTCCCCTCTCATGCTGATGTAAACATTGGTAGGTACGTGTATTTTTTAATCTGTTATTAAGCTACTCTTAAGGGCCTTTATCTCGTTTCCGTGTATGTGCTTTTTATTGATGACGTAATCATAATGCAGACCCCTCCCCCTTATTAGTGCTTACGTAATACGTAAATCTCGACAAGATATTGTTTCTCTCTCTGTCGAGCGTATTGTTGGGATTTCTTGTGTAGAGTTTCAACGTTACATTAAAGTATGCGTGTACTGCCCCCCCAATAGTGATTTTGAAACTTTTGAGTCCACTATTGATGATGTACTTAAACGTATTTGCATTAAAAATAAATCTATAATCGTGTGTGGAGACTTTAATATAGATATATTGATAGACACAACTTTCAGTCGTCGGCTGTTAAATTTATTTAAATCATATAATTTATTAAACTTATTCTCTGAGATGACTCATGTTGGCGATAATTTTGCAACGTGTATAGACAATGTGTTTTGTGACTGTGAAATGTAAATTCATTATAACACATTTAAAATAAAAACTTTTAGTAAAAATTTAAAACTGAAATTTAGTGACTGGGCTACCTTAGGTATATTTAGAAGTAGAGATAAATTATATGAATTATATGGTATGAGGCAATATAATCGGGATCCAGTATTTTTAGAACGCGTTAGATGTTATTCTAAGATTTTTAAAAGTGTTTGCATCCAGGCAAAGGCAATTTACATTAGAAACAAAATTCTTAACTCTGCCAACAAAATAAAAGCTACCTGGGATATTATTAATAGCATAACTGGAAGATCCAAAATAGAAAATGAACCAATTAAATTAAATGTTGATAATATATTAATTAATTCAGAAGAAGAAGTAGCAAGCATGTTTGAAAAATTCTTTACAGATATACCTATCAAAGTAACATCTGTATTAAAATCATCGCCTACAGATGCTGTTTCTCTACTAAAAACTAATCTCCCAGGCTGTGATAATTACTTTGAGTTTAAACATGTGACAGCGTTTGATATTATTAAGAATTTCAGAACACTTAATATAAAAAAAACAGGTGATTCATGGGACATTTCAGTAAAAATATTAAATGCAATAATTAATAATATTGCTCCGCATCTAGCCGATATTTTTAATAAGTGTATAGATACAGGAAAGTTTCCGGACTTAATGAAGCACAGTAAAATAATCCCTCTATTTAAAAATGGAAACAGGAACGATCCCAGTAACTACCAGGAACGATCCCAGTAACTACAGACCAATCTCTATAATACCATCACTGAGTAAAGTTTTTGAAAAAATAATTTTAAACCAACTTTTAGAATATTTTAATAAAAATAAACTATTTCATAGACAACAGCATGGTTTTACTAGGGGTAGGTCAGACGCTGGAGTTGCACTTCTTAAGCATATTTATGATGCATGGGAAAAATCACAAAACGCGATTGGTGTATTTTGTGATTTGTCCAGGGCATTTGATTGTGTTCAACATGAAACTCTTTTAAAAAAACTTAATTATTATGATATAGCTGGTGTTTCACTGGATCTAATTGCCTCATACCCAAATCAAAGAGTCCAGAGGATTACTGTTAATGGTGTAAAATCTTCTGGACTCAGGGATCCATTTTAGGCCCGTTCTTATTTTTGATTTATATTAATGATCTGCCATATTATGTGAAGAATTTGTGTGTATTGTACTTTTTGCTGATGATACATCTCTTATATTTAAAGTAAATAGAAATAAACATAATTACGACGATGTAAATAGTGCTTTATCGCAGGTTTTTCAATGGTTTACGGTAAATAACTTAGTTCTTAATGCTAAAAAGACTAAATGCGTTGAGTTTGCTTTACCTAATGTTAAAAAACAAAAATTTAACCTACTGTTAAATAATGAAATTTTAGATGTGGCAGACTCGACGGTATTTTTGGATATAACTTTAGATTCAAAACTCCAGTGGAACCCCCATTTATCATCTCTAGCGGGCAGACTCAGCTCAGCTGCCTACGCTGTGAGGAAAGTCAAGAATGACTGATATCAATCCTGCTAGGCTAGTTTACTTCAGTTACTTTCACAGTATTATGTCTTATGGCATTTTGCTGTGGGGTAGGGCCGCGGACATTGAATCCATTATTGTACTTCAAAAGAGAGCTGTTCGGGTCATTTATATTCTTAGAGCACGAGATTCACTTAAAGATGTTTATAAAAAATAGACGTCCTTACAGTCCCAACACAATACATATTTTGTAATATTTTGTACATTTACCAGAATATAGATTCGTATTCAAAACACAGTGATAAACATAATGTTAATACTAGAAACAGAAATAAACTTGTAACGCCTTACTATCGTCTCCACAAAGTGAGTAATAGTTTCATGGGGCTTGGTGTTCGCATCTATAATAAGATTCTACAGCCTATATTAGACTTGCCACTTCAACAATTTAAAACTCGTATCAAGAAGTCATTAATATATAAAGCATACTATAATGTACAGGATTACTTAAATGATGAGAATGCTTGGAATCTAAGTGACGTTGACTCTCAAGCTAAATGATTTGTATAACAATAATTTATGTAAACATGGCTTTTTGAAAAGAGCGACTGTTGAGTTTCTGGCCGGCTTTTCTCAACAGAAAACTGATTTCCGAGCTGGTGGTAGCTTCAGACAAACTAACTGACCGACAAATATTTGACGTTCTTTTAAAAAAAGTCTAATTGAAATAATATTTTGAGTTGAGTTGAATGGACCCTTACTAGTAACCCTATATATGACCTTTGATTGGTCATAATTTTTATTGGCTTATTTTAAAAATACCTTCTTCTTACCGCTTGGAAATTTAGTTTTGTTTATATAAATCCGTCTATTTCGAGTAGTTTTGTAGATTAAAGATTGACTATCATAGTAAAATGTAAATGTGAAACGATGAAATTTTTAATGAAAAAGCTACCCCCTTGATTATTTCATATTGTTACCACATTATTCCTAACTTGACTTAATATTAGTATTAGGACAGTATTGCTCATATTATATACTTGATATATTTTAGAATTCGGCTGTTTCAGCTATTTTTTTTTGATATTAACATACAAACTCACAAATGCTTAAATAATTTGACCATAACTTTTAAATTGTATTTACAATTTCACCATTCCCTTTGTATTGATCATCTCAATTATTTTAGAGTAAGAGGAATCGTCTAATAAATTACTGAGGAGCCGGTGTGGCTGGCGTAGATTGATATAGAGGTGATGTTATACAGAAATATCTGATTGCTACTGAATTAACGTCTATTGAACCCTTCCAAATTGAACCTTGATGTCAAAATTTCCTTAACTTTAAAGTTGATAAAGAAAATGTAAAATTGGTTTTTAATTATAATTTGCTTAATTACTAGCTTGTATTTAGAGTATATGAGATATACAGTAATACTCAAATGATAATAACATGCACTTTAGACGGAGACGATCTGTGTCTAGAGCTTGAGACGCAGAAGTAGATTAAAAACGTCTTCTACTATGTACAAACTCTCACCCCCACCGCTCGACCTCGCTACCAAACAACACTACACTATTAGTCTCTATACTCCTATCGGAACTAAAGTTATTGTCTTCTCGAAAGAAGATAAAATTAACTACCAAAAAAAAATTAAATGTTTATTAAAATTAAGTTTAAAACCTGTAAATGGGAAAGGAAATCGTAAATCCTTAATGGACTTACGTTGTCTCGTTCGGATTCATTAAAAAATAACGTAACATACACAATGGAGAGTAAAAAATAACTTCACTTGATATTTTAAGCTTTTGGAAAAAATAAAATATTAATTGCTGTTGACTTTGTTAACGTAGTTGACAATAAATACTGTTTTAAAGCTTTTTAATTCTACTCGAATAAAAAACATCGCGTGTCCTTTATTTCAGATTTATACAAAATTCCAAAGGATCAATAACAGTTAGCAACACCGTTATTCCCGAGACCTTTTATTTCGATTATACCCACGTAACAATTTATAACAAGGCAATATATAACCTCTGTTCCGATAGATATGTGTCAGTTGTCAAACGGAGCTCGCTTGGTGAACAAAACTTGTGTAGTGTATGCTGGAACTGAGCTGGATGATTTTTTGAGTGTTAGATGTAATATTTCTTGGTTTACTGTCGATAGATTGTGAATTTACGATTCATTTTGTTCATTTTGTTCTATCTACAATTTAACGAATTAATTGAGAATCAGGATTTACTGAAACCGCAGCATTAAATAATGGGATGAGAGAGAGAGGGGATTTGGCCCACACGCGGCTCCACCGAAATGCGTCAGATACACTTGGCAGTCGGATTCAGTCGGGGAACAGATCCTCTAAGGGAGACCACTAAGTGGTGCCGTGTTACGCACTTCTTACGAGATACTCTTCTAGCGGCAGAGGGGAGTTGTATTCTAACTCGTCCCATCACGGGTTGAATTTTATAATTTTCATATACAGCTCAACATAAAAAAATAAGTCAATTATATAAGGAAATCAAAAAAATGCAAGTGCTCTCTTACCATTCTTGATTTCTTAATACCAGTTCTTCAAATTTGTATTTTAGATACTTAGTTCTGTAATAGACTAATTACAATATATAATGTCTAATATATAAGACATTTGACATACGTTAACACTGATTATAATTTGAACCTGGTTCTTCGTACTCGTAACTACATCAAAGACGAGAGAAACCCTGACAGTAGTTAGTGACAGTTGAAGGCAACGCTAAAGATCAAAGCCCTTGACCCTTCTGAGGTCTAAGTGTTACTATTCTTGGCTTTCACTTAATAGTATAGTACATTTAATTTTAATTATACATTTATATTTGTTATACGTTTGGTTATCAAGCACATTCAAAAAAAATTCCTAGCAACGCTGGTCATGACCACTAGTTGTATAGATTAGCTCGACAACTTATAAGCTCTGTCCCCGTTAGCACTATGACTAATAATTTCTTAAGGTTGCGGATTCTTAGGATATATACAAGTACATATATCCAAATTAGTTCAGCCGTTTAAAAGTTATAATAGAATAAACAAATTCAGGTATATGAATCCTAAAATTATCTTTTAATTAATAACTTAGCTAAATAATTTGCTCATTGGTTACCTATCTCTCATTAAATAACTATTAAATTAAAAAAATGAAATACCGACTGAAACTCTAATTTAATACAGTCACCAAGTATCGATATCGATTTAGAAGAATCGATATCAACTTCTATAAGTCGATCTTTTTGTATTGTTAAAAACAAAATTTAAAAATAGCAGTCAATATAAACTTAACAAATATTCGTAAAATGCAATAAAAAAAACAAATTATTTAAAAACTATTTTAAATCTTGATACTCGATTCTATTCTATATTATATATATATATATATATATGTCATCTCCATTCAGTGAAAGCAATGTCAGTTTGTTACCTTGGTTACAAGATTGTTATTAACATTGTCACGCAGCTCTCAAGTTAAATGAGCTGATAGTTTTTGTAGCGTCGGGGGTTAATAAAAAATACCACAAACAAAAAACCCATAATTGTTATACTTCTAGTGTAACTAAAAGTTTAACGATACATTTATTTAACATTTTATAGTAGTTAGGAATATCCTGTGCACTAAAGTTTTCTATAAAGTTTATGCTTGAAAACGTCATGCAACATACAAAATGTAAACTTCTAACAGATGTGGGTACGAAACTTGGACGCCTATTTTGGTTTTTTGTGAACATACCTTATTTAATATTTTATATTTAATGCATCTTGTATGAGTTTTATTTCTAAAAACAAGTTGAAATAATATTACCCAAAAAGAAAATGTCGATAAACGGTTGAGTTTCTTGTCACAACTATTCAATGGTAATTTTTACTTTTGATATTTTATTGTAAATCTACTTCTATTAAAATGGTGATAAACTAGGTTTTTCAATTTGGAATTATTTAAAAATGTGATAAACACACATATGATACGTATTCCATCTATATATTATATAAAAATAAATCCCCATTTCTGGTGGTCTTGGTATCATCCCTCGTGAACCGCTGATCCGATTTCGCTAATTTTTATTTGTTGTATTTTTTAGTGTCAGGAAAAGGTATAAGAACCTTAAGGAAAAAAGGTGGTTAAGCTCAGGGGGTTTCGGTGGCCGGAGTTACGGGTCGTTCCGGGTATTCCTCTCTTGGCAGAGATGACTTGTGAGAGACCCGATCTCGAGGGATATGGACCGCTTCTGACTTCTCCGGGGACTGGATGTCGTTAATCCCCCTACGTTAGGTAATTGGCAAAGCGAGCTCATGGCGGCGGTTTTGACAGACGGAGGATGATAATAATGATGATAAGATGTGCCGAGCCGTCCGCAGTAGCATGCTTACGCGTTCCTGCGGCGTGCGGTAGTCCGGTGCTTATCGCTGGGATTCCCACGTTAAAAAGAGGAAAACGCCTGTCGGATCAGCTAGTGTTATATTTTGCTATTTTTATAGCACTTAAAGGGCAAACGAGCAGACGGCCCTCCTGATAGTGAGTGGCCACAGTCGCCTATTGACATCGGCATTACAAGAGAGTGACGTTCGTTTTGCTGATGCGTTGCCACCTCTTCGAAGATAGAATGTGGAAGGGAAATGAAAAGAAGAATTCTACAGTTTCACTGGACCCTGAACAGGAACCCAGAGTTCACTAGTACCGCAGCATTAACGGGATGGTAGGGGGAGGGGTAAGTTTAGCCCACATGCGGCTTGTCCGGAACGTGTCATTGACACTTGGCGGTAGTATTCGCTAGCTGGCGGTAGCACGACAGTCGGGGAATCGATGTAAAAGATCCCCTACCACCAAGGAAATATAAAATATTTTTATTTAAGATGAAGTCAAAAACTACTTTTACTTTTAATTATTACGAATGAAATATTCACTACCTTTAAATTTATAGTCTTTTTCAGTCACAAAAGCGTTTTCAAACACTAAAACAACAAAAGGAAAAATCTTTACAGGTGTCCATTATTCAGGAGTGGACTTCATAATTTAAAAAACTGTTGACAGAATTTTCACGTTTCGCCACACGCGGCGAAATTCGTTTAGGTAAGCAATTAAAATAGACGACAATGCAATCTATCCTCATACTTTTTTTTCTTACTTAATTGATATGGCAAAATAAAAACCTGTAGCAAAATAAAATATTTTATTTTATTTTAAATCGATTTTAGTCTTAATAAAAGCAAATCGATGTTCTATGGGTATCGATACTTGGTGATTAATATAATATATTTACAAGTCTCCAAGTACCTAAGACATGGGACTCTAACTTAACACTAAACGAACTAAGTTAAGATTAACATTAGTAATATAGGCAAACAGAAAAAAAATTCACACAAAATACGTCTTATGTATATTGCATAAAAATTAATTGGGAAATAAATTTCATCAGGTCTTCAGGTAAATATTTAAAGTACCTATGTTAGATATTGCAAGGTAAAAAATACTGTGAAAACACCGTGTCCAATAAAGAAGGGGAAGTTTTTAGGATTATCCCTCTTTACTAAGGGTCACACATAATTTAATATGCCACTTTTCTGTCTACCCTCATCTGTATACTTAACCCGAAAGAGATGAGTTAGATAATATATTAGTTATAAATTATAATGTGAAGAATGGAATTTCCGGTAAAATACAATAAAATTATATTATACGAGCGGCCTGCCCTCGCTTCGCTCCGGGTATTTAAAAAATATTATAATTGATGTCCTTAAATTGTCACTCTGTAATTGTGTAGCTTTTCATTATTTGAATAAAGAGAGAGAGAGTGAGATAAAGTTATAAAAAGAAAAATGATAGAAACAAAAATAAAAGCGACAGAACTAAATTAAAATTGAATAGGTGAGCGAGAGAGAGAGAGCGAGAGAGAGAGCGAGAGAGGGAGAGCGAGAGAGGGAGAGCGAGAGAGAGAGAGATAATCGAAAGAAAAGTAGTGAAAAGACACTAATCATTCTGAACACATAAAAATAAAAATTAAAGAGAGAAAAAAGAGAGGAAGAATTTTTAAATTTGGATCAGTAGCAACAAAATGGCCATATTCTATTAATTAAAAAAATTTATATGGCAACACTAAATCATTTTTGTCCCTCGCGAATAGTGTAGTTCTCAAACAGTGAAAGAATTTTTAAAATCGGATTAGTATCAACAAAATGGCCATGTTCTATTATTTAAAAAATGTATATGGCAACACTAAATCACTTTTGTCACTCACGAATAGTGTAGTTTACTATGTGGGATTTTTTTTTTAATCGGATTTGTAGTTTCTAAAAAACTCTTCAATTTACAAAATGACCACCTTATGGCACTTAAGTGGCCATATCTTTTTGATTAGAGTATTTATGGCAACACCACATAGCCCATGTTACCGGGAAAGGATGTAGCTTCCTATCGGTGAAAGAATTATCAAAATCGGTTCAGTACTTTTCGAGCCTATTCGCAACAAACATACAAACAATCAAATCTTTTCTTTTTATATAATAGTATAGATATAGATTATCCTACTAATATAATAAACGTGTAAATGTAAGAATGTATGGATGTATGTTTGTTACTCTTTCACGCAAAAACTACTGAATGGATTTTGATACAACTTTATAATAATATAGATTATATTATATCAGAATAACACATAGGGTATAATTTATAATGATATTATAATGTGAATTATCCCAAATATAGCGGGTAAAACCGTGAGGCGCAGCTAATATTATCTTATATATAAAATTCTCGTGTCACAATGTTAGTTACCATACTCCTCCGAAACGGCTTGACCGATTTTTATGAAATTTTGTGTCCATATCTGGTAGGTCTGAGAAAAGGTCAACATCTATTTTTTATACCCCTAAGTGATAACGGAGGCCCATCCCAATTTTATTTAATTCATATGGCAAAACAACGTTTGCCGGAGCAACTACTATTTTGTATGTTAGTCAAACGGTTTTTTAAAATTGTAAGGGATGACATATAACAGGGCTATAGAACTGTTTTATTAACCGACTTCAAAAAGGAGAAGGCTCTCAATCCACTAAAAAGTAAGAAATAATTCCGTTATGTATTAATCTCCCTTTATTAGGACAAAATATATAATAATTGTTATTTTTATAGACCCATTTGAGATTTTGATATTTTACCGATTGCCTGATTGGAGTGAACAAAATTTCGATCAATGATTTAATTAATATTTAAGAACAATATATATTTGTAAAAAATACTGTAGCTAAAAGTAAAAGAACGAGAAAAAAAATCATAGTAAAATATGTTTACTAGTCGAAATTCGAATAAAAAGAATCCGACGACGACTACTTTACACGATGTTCACTATGAAAATCAAAAGCCGATTGTTATTAACGAAATATAGTAACAAATGTAAAACTAGCACAGTTGAAACTATTTCCAGCCGTTGCCTGCACTGTCTCAATAATAATTACAAATGTTCATAATGAACCGGGTGCAGGTGCGCTAGATAAATGACTCTCAGCACCGCCCTTACCGTGTATATTATATAACCTGTATATTACCTTATAGTTTATAGTGTTGCCACACTAACTTTCTATTTACAAACTCAAAAACTTAGCGATTTACAGTTTGAAATATTCTCGGTATTCCTACCACCTATAGAAAGTTAAGACGCTTTGGGTTTTTGTTTATAACTTTAATATTATAATAAAAATTGTGTGAAAATTAAGTTTTAATGATGTAGATACGTCTTTAAAATCGGGGGATACAGTTTAGTGTTACAACTACATACCTATAATCTCCATCCAAAATTAAGGATTAAAAAAATAATTACGCTAAGTAAGGACTGTGCCACATCGTACACGACAGATTTCTATTTAGTATAAAAAAATAATTACATTTTATATAAATATTATCCCACACAAAATGTTAATAAGTGTCAAACATTTAATTATCATCCCGTCGATACGGTAAACTCTCCTATTAATTGGAAGAACGCATTTAATTAAGGTTTCGAATCGATAAGATATATCCACAATATTTAGATATTACATTTTAAAATGTTGAATAATGTCAGTAATGAAAAAGTATTGACATACATATATTGGTTATTCAGCTAATCTGTAACACGACATTCATTGACTGTTACACGGTACTAAGTTCACCGGATCAGCTAGTATAATAATATATTATACAGAAAATGTTACTTGTTACTAGATGTATGTATAAGATTAGTAACAAATGGATTTGTCTAAAAATATGCTTTTTTATTATATTAAGAGCGTGTCAAAAATGGCGTGAGTTGCTTCAACAAAAGTATGCCATAATACTGTGCTTTGCTTAGCTTGACTTAGAGGGGACACTGCCGTGCCTCCATATATTATAATAAAACATACCAATAATATGCCAAAAATATCATTCGTATCGAGTAAAAAAGTTTAGAGTTATAAAATTTTTTAACGGATATGACAGTGTTTTTTTGTAGTCGATACGAATTATTACGAATATAAACAGTATCTTAAGCGACTTAAAAAAAGGAGGAGGTTCTCATTTATACATAAATATTCGCGCGTCTTACTTTTATGTGGACGCTCTTTTGGGTTGTGCCGTACGAGTGGGTTTATTCAGAATTCCGCGGATTATAGCAAGGTAACCTTTTTGGTTCCTTTTTAATGAATTTCCGTAAAGTAACGCCTGATTCAATTCAAAATGTAACATAGTTTGGCCAAGTAGTTTTCATTTTATGAACATTTTGCCAGGATCTATATTGTTTAAGGCGCGCGCCACCTTTCGTAGACCTACTCATAGCTATTTAAAAAAATAGTATATAATATATGACCATGAAAAGCAACGAATACTTATAGTCTACCTCATCTAGAAAAATCCTACTGAAGTTAAAAGACCAACCTATTTTTTTATGGTACATAAGGCGCAAACTAGCAGATGGTCCACCTCATGGTAAGTAGCCACCACCGCCCATGGAGATCAGCAAAACAAGAGATACCTCTTTTTGTCGATACGTTGAACTCGAAGATTGAGTGGTGAGGGGGAGTGAAGACAAAATGCTGCGGTTTCAGCTGACCCTGAGCAAGAGCCCTGAGTCCGCTACATCCGCAGCATTAATGGGATGGGAAAGGGAGAAGACGGTCGGATTTGCATGCTGGTGGTCGCAAGCCGGGGAATAGATCCCCTACTACCAAGGGGGTGCCGGGTTACTCGATGTAACGGGCTCCTAAACGTAGTTTTTTTTATTTCTCTTCAACGACTTTTAAAATAATATCTTACAATTATTTTAGCAAAGACAATATAATAAACAGAGTCAGGAAAACGATTTATTAACATTTAATTTATGCAAAGCTTTAACGAACTTTATATATTAATGTTATGATTGGACGTTTGTTTGCGGAAAACAATCGTATATTTAATTATGATTGACGTTAGATCTAAATTAATTCATTTCTTGAATAAAAAATTGGGTTCAAATTATATTTTGACTATCATTTGCAACATTTTATTTATAGTCAAAATTGAGAGATTTTATAATGGACTAACTAGAGTAAGACGTTAAGGCATTATATTTTTTATTAATTTATGTAAATAAAATTGGATCGCTGAATGTTTGTACGCGCTTAACTTCAGAACCACTGCACCAAACTATTTATTTTTTGCGTTGTGTTGGTTATTTTTAGGATAAGGTTTGTATAAAAGAAAAAGTGAGTGAGACAGAATACAGTGAGATGGTAGTGTTTACTGAAAATCAGTCACAAACTTATATAGAATTAAATTCAATATGTGTGAGTGAGTGAACGATTTGAATGCACTCCAGCGAAGCGAGGGTCGGTTACTATAGAAAGGTTAATTATTACGCAATCATAAATGTTAGCAACACTGTTTATAAAGTAGTAGTAGCGGGTATATCATTTTATATTATTTCGAGTATACCGACGTGGAGACTTTATATAACCTTTAGTGCGATAGATTAGTCTCAGTCTTTCTGGTGTTTTCGTGCAGTGAACATGGAAGTTAGTGTTATAGTGTCGTGATTAAGGTTACCCTTCTCGAGGTCCACGTAAGTTTACTTTATTATCTATTGTCGTTAGCGAGGTCGAGAGGTGGAGGTGAGAGATAATATATTATGAAAGAGCTCTTTAAACCTGCTCCTGGGTCTCAAGCCCAAGGCACCGCTCGCCTCAGTCTAAATTGCATGTGTATACGTATTGCTGTACAGTAATGGGTACCACATTTCTCTCTTATATACTTAGCATAAATTAGATTAAATAGTAAACTGAGTTGTTAATGGTCAGTATTGTTTTTAAACATTTCCTGTTATGATAGTAAGATTGTATTTGTGACAAAACTATTTGAATATTCTTATTGTATAACTGTTTAGCACTCCCTCATTAATTCGTTTCCTAATTCAATTTTATTCAAAAAGTCTTTATATTCGATTTTCGTCTTTATTTAGATTTCCGGAAAAACTACAAGTTCTATGGAAAAAATTTAAATGGCAAAGTAGTAGGTAATAAAAAGATCTACAACCCTTTATTTACACTTTTTCACATAACCTCAAAATTTTTGTGAAAAAAATCAAATAAACAAGTTTTTTGATTTTTTATTTTTCACAAAATATTTTTTTTTTCAAGAAATTAATGAAATGAATTCAAGAATTTTTTTTATCGAGATTAAGTATTCGCTATTCGGCCGAATAGTCCCCAATATTCGGCCGAATACTGAAAAAAAAGGCCGAATACCGAATAGTTGCCGAATATTCGTGGCATATCTAGTTTAAAGTTATGTCAATATTAGTCTGTCCTTGTTATAGAACGCATTCTATATAAAATCTATAAATAAAAATAACTCCCTATTTCTATTCGTCATGGCATCACGCGTGAACGACTGAACTTGAATAATTTTTTCTTTGTGTTTGTTGTTATCATGAGAAGGTATAAGAAATGTAAGAAAAAAAAAGAATTAGAAAATTTATGAAATCTGAACGACCATATTAACTTTTCTTATGTAACTTTATGGCTTTTGATATAACAGTCAGTCATTTGACAGAAGGCCAGTAAAAATAAAATTATTTAACTTTGATCAAAATAGCAATATTTCAATTCTTGCTTTCGATGTATATTATTTGTGTCTTTATTTGATACATCCAGGAGATTCAAAGCGCGTGCTGACCGCATTTTTCGTGCAAAGTAAATTCAATTTATTGTACACCTAGAATGCATAATATATTGTACCATATAAGAAATAATAAAAATATACGTTAAGGTTACAAAATCAATAAATATTATTTACAAAATAATAAAGTCTGAATAAATTTAATTAGATACATTGTTTTTAGTATTTTACAAAATTTAAATAAAATTAAAATGTAATATTTTTTGGTATTTTGTGTAATATTTCCTAGAGTGTATTTATTTTAAATTATAGATTATCATTACACAATTAAATATTTACTAAAAAAGTATTTGAGATATTTCAGAAAAAAGGAAAAATAATAATTTATAATTTTTTGTGTCTGTTTGTTTCAATGTTATTGCGTGCATTACGCAAAAACTACTGCATAGATTTTAAGTTAGACACTTAAAATCTAGGCTTTGTTTCATTTAAATTAAATGTCATACTAGCTACCGTACCTAGGGCAGATTGAGTAGTTATCTTTAAATCTATTACTTTGTAGATTAGATGATAGGGAGAATAAAATTATTTCCATCGCAGTGGTGCGGAAAGCATATACAGTTTATCAAATTGTTTAAAATATTACAACTACATGGAGATATTTGGTGTGTCAGATATTTATCTATCCAAATAAATAATCTCTATGTTAATATATCTTACAATTTAATTTATATATGACTAATTCCCAAAAACATAACGGCCACACAGCTCGACATGCACTTCATTCTCACGTCGATAGATGGCGTAATTGCACACACATTTGTTTAGTTTGTATTCTTAAGTATTTTGTTTCCCCGATGTAACATAGCCTATATTCTCCCTCAAGGTCTACTTTATCTCTGTATCATATTTTATCAAAATTAGTTATGTGCTTTAAGCCTGATTGTGTAACAGACAGACAGACGCCATGTATTATTGTCAGTGGATGGCGTAAGTAGTAGATTAAAAAGCACATTCGTTCCTTTAGTTTGTATTTCTAAGTATTCCCAAAGTTTCTTAATTGGTTACTTTTGAAATTATAATATTAGTTAGGATTAAATCGTGGAATATTCATAGTTTCTACCTATCTATTCTCATGATGTCATCTAAAAATATATTCTATTTGTGGTGTAACTGCTAACGATAGAAAAGTTGGTCGAGCTGTGGAAGTTGAAACAAGATTAATTAGCCTCGTGAATGGCATCCATCAAGTATTTAGGTGCGAACACTGCACGTTTTCCATTAGCTTCGACGTTTTGACAGAAATACATGGAAAAACCTAGTTGCAAATGTTTAAGCTTTGTTCAGGCAATTAATCTTTTCGAAAACTCTAAAAATTTTAATATACTAGCAACCCGTCGCGTGATTCTCGACTATAATAATATGCATGTGTTATACAATACATATAAATCTTCTTCTTGAATCATCCCTTCTATCGATGAAAACCGCATTAAAATCCGTTGCGTATTCTATATAGATCTGGAGGTTATAGTATTACGGAACTTAAAAATAAATCACTTTCTTATCACTACGCAAATAAAATATGTTTTCGTTGAATTTAGAAAATAGAACTATCAATCATGTAAGGGTTCAGCTTCATTTTATCTTTAAATTTATTTCAATATTTTTCTAGTTTTAAATCGATAACAGTGAACTATACTAAACTTAGTTTTTTATCTATTACTAAAATTTTATATTATTGTTCACTTTCTGTTGCTTATAAAACGGGTCAGATGAGATTTAAAGATATTTCATAAATTTTCTTACTAGTAATAAAATAAATTAAGTTAGTTTCTTTGACATTATTTTAAATGTCTTTGCTTTGTTATTTTTCTTTTTTTCCGCCACATCACAAGCTTTTGCATTTAAAAGTAGTCTAATGATATTCTATTCTCTTTGTAACTGAAGGTTTTAAATTTTCAGTAACCTGTAACGACTCTATAAAGAGAATGACTCAAAATTCCTACAATCTTAAAAATCTTCCTGTAATAAAGTGTCAGAACATGAGGGAAGAACTATACCTATCGAATACGAATCGGGCAGCGCCTTAAAATTGCGCTCATGACAGGGTTAAAGCATTAAAAGGCTTTTTTAAGTAATTACAACGTTCGCGTTCGCTATCCTAAACTACAATAGATAATAAAGTTAACATACTTAAACCTTTAAAAGGGTGACCTTAACCTCGACACTATAATACTAACTTCCATGTACACTGCGTGAAAACACCAGAAAGACTATAATCTATCGCAGCAAAGGTTAATAATAGGTTGGGGAAAAAGTCTTTTCGCATTATAGTATTATGTATGAACTTGTAATAAAATCTCTTTGGCTATACTATTTATATCTGGCTGGTTTTGGTATTAATAAAAGTTTACATTTTAAAGAAGATAATTCCAAATTCAAATTAGGAAAATGTGTGATTTTTATTTGTTTTTCGTACTGTGAAGGTGAGTGAATCTAAAGACGAAATTCGATACATTTTAAAATTTTACTACAAAAAAGGTAAAAATGCAACGCACACCGGGAAAAAAAATTGAGATGTTTATGGACCTAGTGCAGTATCTGTGAGTAGCACAAATTTGGTTTAAGCGTTTTCAATCCGGAAATTTTGATATCAAAGATGCACCTCGCTCTGGTCGCCCTATCACGGATAAAATGGATTCCATTTTTGAAAAAGTAGAGCAAGATCGGCATATCAGTAGTTACGACGTAGCTGAAGAATTGGGAATTGACCACGAAATAGTTTTGGCGCACATGAAAAAAACTGGGTACACAAAAAGCTCGATATTTGGGTACCTCACGAGCTCACTGAAAGAAACCTAATGAACCGTGTACTTATTTGTGATTCTTTATTACGACATAATGAAACCGAACCATTTTTGAAGAAGCTGATAATTGATGATTAAAATTGGATCACGTACGACAAAAACATGCGAAAAAGGTCGTGGTCAAAGGCCGGTCAGGCTTCACAGACTGTGGCGAAACCCGGGTTAACTCGCAACAAGATGATGCTGAGTGTGTGGTGGGATCGGAAGGGAATTATTCATTATTAGCTGTCACCACCAGGCAGAACCATCGATTCTCAACTCTACTGCGAACAACTGATGAGATTAAAGCAAGAAGTTGAGAGAATGCGGCCGGAATTAATCAACAGAAGGGGTGTGGTTTTTCATCATGATAACGCTAGACCTCACACATCTTTAGCCACTCAGAAAAAATTAAGAGAGTTTTTGCTGGGAGGTGTTTATGCATCCGCCGTATTGTCCTGACCTTGCCACCTTCAGATTTCCACCTGTTTCGGTCTTTTTAGAATTCTTTAGGCAGTGTCAGGTTAACATCACGAGAGGACTGCCTAAACTACTTGTCGCGGTTTTTTGATCAGAAGCCTCATAATTTCTATAGCAATGGGATCATGTCCCTACCTACAAGATGACAAAAAGTTATCAAACAAAATGGTACCTACAAACTTTAGTTTAATGTAAATAAACTATATTAAAAATGTTTTGAATTTTCTTACAAAATGCGAAGAAACTTTTCCCCCAACCTATTATTTTACTGTCTATACGTGGGTAACTAGGTATACTTGAAAGAAAATAAAAGAAACTACTCTCAAATATTATCAATGGTGTTGCTAACTAGTCTTTATATACATCTAAGAAGAGTTACAGTTCAGTCCTCTGTTAGTTTGAACCTATTTCTCCCTAGCAGTTGAATAAATTTGAATAATACTGATTTCTCGTTCAAGAATAGAGTTGCATGTAATTTAACTGGAATCCATTTGACGAAATCGTTGCATCGTATTTGAATCAAATGTCGACTATTTCTATGCGTCTTGTCGAACTGAGATATAGTTAAGTATTATATTACGAAGGTTATCTACAGTGGACTGATACCGCACAGTAACACGCACAATACAGTAATAATATGCACTTAAAACCGAAAACCGAGTGACATATATTAAAAACTTACTCCAAACATTAGTAATAAAACACATCCACAATGGTCACCAGGCGAGCTCCGTTTGACAACTGGCTCAAGTCTATCGAAAGTGAGCTTATATAGAGTCTTAAAATAAATAATACTACCCCCGAATATAAAGTTATCAACGTTGTTGCTAATTAATTACTCTATCATCACTACATAGTATAAAACAAAGTCGCTTCCCGCTGTCTGTCTACCTGTGTGTCCCTATGTATGCTTAGTTCTTTAAAACTAAACAACGGATTTTGATGCGGTTTTTTTTAATAGATAGAGTTATCAAGAGGAAGGTTTATATGTATTATATACTGATAATAGATTAAAATAATGTACTACAGTAGTCCGCGATGGAGAACTCTATCTCTTAGGGATAACCCACAATAACCATGTTTTATCCTTTACTTTTTAAAATGCAGGGTCATATAGGTTACGCGTAAATACATTACATTTTCTGATTTCTTCCATTTTTCATATAATTTCAATTAGCGATATATTCGTTTTCACTTCAAAGACTGAAGCCCACCAAGACCTTTTACATTTTTAATATCGTTACATATAGAGTGTAGTTAATTAAGTGAAGTCATAAAGTTATTCGTTAATTAATATAATTTATATTAAAATTACTTTTATGTATAATTTCTTACTGATTTAAATAGTAACATAATATTATCATAGGATTGGAAAAATGGTCTCTACATCCTTTCTATCTTGGAGAATATGTCAACGCAAAATTGAGAACACAGTTAGATTAAAATCTATCTAATCTAACGAAGTTTACAATTTTACGGTGACGTATATAACTCGGAGATTTAAGAAAGAGAAGGTAGAAGGAGAGGCGGAATATTAAAGAACACTACGAGGGGGATGGTATTGAGTCCATGTATGAGGCAAATGCAACGTAGATACTGCTATTGAATCGATAAATAATCAAATATGATCTCTTACAATTAAGCAAACCCAACCAACTAACCTAACAGCGTTTCAAGTCCAAGGTGCCAAGGTAAAGACGTCTTTTAACAGAATTCCAATACTCGCCTCCACAGCTCAGTTTCACTGTTTAAACCTAAGGTTAAGCTAATCTAAACTTAACTTAGTGATCTTGCCAGACCAACAGCTTGATTTAGGCTGCGGCCTCTGGGTCTCTTCCCATCAACCTTGCCGGTTAGTAGTTTTTCGAGGTCTTTTTTCCTGGCAACGTGGCCAAAGAAGTCAAAACTTCTGCACAAACATGTGGTGCTGAGCCTCATTGGAACATTGAGTTCTGTTAATATTGGAATTGTTGGTTTGATGTTCTATCCAATGAATACCAAGCATCTTATTCCAGCAACACATTTTAAATATCCTACTACTAGTATACAGATTATGAAAGATATTGTTTAATCTGTTTACTTAAGAAAATGTTATAAGTTACGATAAACTACGTTGAATAATTTAGTCAGAAAGATTGAGTTAGTGGGTTGACTTATAGACAAGAGGTGCAAGTGTGAATAGAATTATTGAATGATGAATAAATTTACAAGTGAGTCTATTAAAGAATAATGCTCACTTCTTAAAACCTCGAAGTTACGACAATAATTAATAAAATAAAACAAAATGTAATAAAAAATTAGAAGAATTTGCAAAATTTGAAATAGCTTCACATAGAATAAGCTAACTTTGAAATGGTTGAAGGCTTGAATACTTAATTGCCAAAGTACGTCCATTTCCAGTTATTTAACTTCTCCTGTTAAAGTGCGAATGAAGTGAAATTATAACTTTGTTTAGCATTGCATACTATTATTTGTCGGTTGTATCAGATTTTATATATTCTATGAAAGTTACCTAAAATGATAATATGTTGAAGCAATACTCTACTATCCAAACTAGCCGATATTTGTGCCTTCATTCACCTGAAAATTAGTACTTTACATGCTCACTCACTCGCTCACCTCAATATCACGCTACTACAGACGGCTTGATTTTTTCAAAATTTTCAATGATTATTGTCATATGTAAATCAATTTACTCGAAACCTCTATAAATCTAAACTTTCATCATTAAACACTCTTATCTGTTGTTGAAAATCGCATGAAAATCCGATCAGTATGGAGTGTAGGGCTATATTATATATTATTCATAGTAATGTTATAACAGGAAGGTAAGTAGTATTTGACGTGGGACCTAGGTACAGATTTACCAGATATTTTGACTATGAATTAGCATCATCATCCATCAATTATAAACTTTTTTTTTCTTTATAATAGACTAGGGGCCCGTCCCGGCTTCGCACGGGTGGATAATTTTTTTTTAACATTTTGGCTCCCGCATTCTGTCGCTCCCTCTATCGCCGCGTTACTCGCTGCGCTGCGAGGCACCCCACACCGCGCCGGCGGCCCGTCTGGGATTATTTTTTATTTATCTTGATATTTTTATTTCGTAATATCTTTTGACTGGAATGTCCGATTTCAATAATTCAAAAAGTAATTAACAGGTATTGAAACAGTCTTCATTACGAAATAATTTATTTGGATAAGAATTAATACAAAGTTATGGAAAACATGGTCTGATTTTGATAGGCATTTTTATCAACTTTTAAAATGTAAAAAAGTAGTTATAGTGACTTAACTACAATAGTTGGACATATGGTCTACCGGAGTTTTTTGTAGATATTGATACGTTCTATAATATTGTAAAACATTTTTTTGTTCTATCATCAATACTTTTCGCAGCGCATGCGATGAAATATATTTTATGGCTAATTTTTTGGCACCTTGTGTTGGTTTTAGTGAAAATTTCTGGGGATCTCTAATTTTTTCTTGTAATAAATATAGCCTATGTTACTCAGGGATAATGTAGCTTTCTAATGGTGAAAGAACTTTTGAAATCGGTCCAGTAGTTTTTATGTTTATTCGTTACATACAAAAATACAAACATACAAATCTTTCCTCTTTATAATATTAGTATAGATAAGGTGCAAACGAGCAGATGGTCCACCTGATGATAAGTGGCAACCATCGCCCATGGACATCAGAAAAACAAGAAACACTCTCTCGTTTTGTTGATGCGTTGCATCCCCGAAGATAGAGTGGGAAGGGGGAATGAAGAAGAAAAATGATGCGGATTCAGCGGACCCTAGGCAAGAGCCCAGAGTCCACTAGATCCACAGAATTAATGAGATGGGAGAGGGAGGGGGTAAGTCTGGCCCACATGCGGCTCAACCGGAACGCGTCTATGACACTTGGCGATCGGATTCGCATGCTGGTGGTCGCAAGCCAGTCGGGGAACAGATCCCCTACCACCAAGGGGGTGCTGGGTTACTCGGCTCTTACGAGATGCTCTCCCAGCGGCAGAGGGGAATAGTATTCTAACCCGTCCCCTCACGGGACAAACTTTTCCAAATCGTTGCCTATAAATGGTTTAAAAATATAAGTTATTTTGATTTCTACCTAGATATCTTTAAGTTATTGTGCTTACGAGAAATAACGCTTAGATATTAAAACTTATAATACCAAACATCAAAGATAACATAGACAGAAAGACGCCTCTGAGGTATTTATTAACAACGTTTGACTAGTATCACATAACGCCATAAAACGCAGACATAGTTAATGGTGTTAATGACGTTAAAACTTCCAAACTTAACAGGTGCCTCAAATCATTTGAGAGATTTAAAATTCTGAACCGTCCAAATTATATATGGCCATCTTAGTGAGTGTCATCTGTCAACCTCCAGTGTTTTATTACACTCCAAGAAGCTTTGCTTCGTCTCGTCTCTTAATTATTTCTATCTATTTTGTGAGAAAAAACCTCGCTTGTTTAAGCGTCAGATTTTGTGATAAATTTAGCACCCCTCTGTTTTTAACTGCTAAAACACAAGCTCTATAATTAACGCCTGTCTTTACCTATACAAAGTACACGTTTGGGAGTGAAAAATCGGTGTCAATTTGTTTGACGGGTGTATTTAAGTATTTTTATTGAAGGAAACAGGAATTAAAACTAAAATATATTTTAATAGTAAACAATATATGTAACCTTTTTCTATAAACTTAAATACATAAATATATTTAGCGAATATAACCAAATATTGAACTATTAAATAAACTTGCAAATACATTATTAAGTCTCCCTATTTTACCCTCTAACTTTTTTAATAAATACCTAAAAAAAGGATTATTGATTTATCATTCATGGCCCACTGCTAAGCCGGGTCTCCTCCTCAGAATGAGGAGGGTATTAGGCTATATTCGACCACGCTGGCCCAGTGCGTGTTGGCAAACATCACACACCTTTAAGAACATCGACAACTCTCAGGAGTTCAGGTTTCCTCACGATGTATTCCTTCACCGGTATAGCAAGTGATATTTAATTGCTTAAAACACACATAACTCAGAAAAGTCAGAGGTGTGGGCCTGTGTGGAGGATCGAACCCGGACCTCCCGAGTAAGACACCGATGTCATAACCACTGGGCTATCACCGCTTATTATAGTAGAAGTATACCTATTAGTTTATTATATTTAAAGAGGCATGTCAAAAAAAATCAGATATCATGTTTTTCTCGTCTTGATATTCTTTTCTAGGTTCAAATTACCAAAAATCCTATATGTTTATGACATTTCAAGATCATAATTTTTTTTTAAAATTTGAACCATACACCCTAATAAGTATGCTTGAATTTACAAACTTAAATGAAAAAAAATGAAAAAATTGTCTCTTGCTCATATGTCAAGGCGGATGCTAGTTGGACTGAGGGTCGCACGGCGGGAGCTAGCTTCAGGCTGCTTATACAGTGTGTATAGGGCCTGTGATATATGTTGTTTGTAACGTATATACTACACAAGGTTATATGTATACTTAGATGCCTTTGACTATACATGTTTGATTGGAATATTATTATTCACATTATATGAAATCATAATATAATACATCAAAAGCCTTCTGTCATATAATTAGAAATAACAAACGATACGTGTGAGCCGGTCGATTAATACGAGTGACGAACTAGCACACAATATTATGCTTGGTCGGATTTGCCGTCCTAACTAACATACGGCAATACGGAAATAGCTTATATTTACTACTACTCGCCTACTTAGTCAACATTAAGTGAGATGAGAGAGATGATGAAAGTGAGATTTTGGATTCGTCTTCCAGATTAAGGGAGAAATTCAAACTCAAAATTTGTTTTTTTCCACAAATATACACAAGAATGTCTCGATTCAAATAAGTGACATGACTTACCAATTTAAATCTAAGTTAAACTTAACATAACTTCTACCTAATTAAATATGATCTGTAATGGATACAAAATAAAATTCAATGAAAAATTTTGGAATTCATTTACCTCGGAGTCTTTAAACATATTGACTCCTTAGCCAATAAGATAAAAGCATCCTATTAAGTATATACGAACTAGACTGCTCAGTAACACTTAAAGGACAATATTAAGATTTAAGCTAAACAGTACTTGAGGGATGTGAGACCCAGGAGCAGGTTTAAAGATACACAGTATTTAACTAACCTTTAATAACTAAACTCCAGATTTATCGTAAGAGACCTCAAATGGTCAGCTAGCAATCCAATATTTTATCCAGCTATACCTGTACTTATATTAAAACTGTCCTATATATTTAAGATGAAAGCGTTCTTCTTTGATTCAAGCCAAAACACTCAGCTAGATTAATTAAATCAAAAATCGCTAGCTAATTTAATATAATAAAATTCGGGTCACGGAGACTTATTGCTGCCACACCTCGCGGATATCCCGATAAAATGGCGGTCATTATATTCCCTTTTGTTTCACGCCCCAGGATATTACTTCCGGTCATGCTATACTGAAATATTATCATTTTATCGCGCTAATAAAATTAATAGGTCTTACTGTATAAGGTTTAATAATATTGATGGGTTTTGTGTCTAGCATAAAACCTCCCTTTATATTAAAGGAAAAATTCAAGACATCTCATTTTGTCCAACATAATTATTGACTCTTTTAAATTTTTTTATGTGGATTAGGAAATTATATCTAAATTATATGTAAACCTAAGTAGTAATATTATTAATATTACTACAATTCAATAGTCAGGAAGGAAGCATGTAAGACGTTGAGGTATGTTTGTAAGAAGAGAATAATATTATCCATTTTTTTTAAATATTCATCTATATTTATCTTATATATAAAAATGAATCCCTATTTCCCTTGGTCACTGCATCACACGTGAACGGCTAAACCGATTTCGCTAATTCTTTTTTTGTTGTGTTCGTTATTGTCAGGAGAAGATTCTTATGGAAAGAAAAAAATAATTGCGTGGAAAATTAGAAAATTTAAGAAAACTTAACAGCCATATTAACTTTTCTAATGTAAGCTTTTGACAGCCAATTCGAATTCAATATTCATAGTTAAGACAGGACAACGTCTGTTACCCGGAGGCTGCTGTCATACGCCGAAGGCGAATTGGTCGCCGACGTCGCGCTTTCGTGGCGGCAATGCCACCATAGCGTAAAAGTGCTGTTTGATGTGGGTCTGTGGGTGATGGACGGGGGCTTCTGTCACTCATGCAAAGGCCATGTGCAGGTGTGCGTCCCTAAATGTTCCTGGGGCGACACTATGTGTAGGATTGAGGGGAGAATTACTCCTTTAGAGTAGAGTCCGTTATCGGACAGGCGCAGGTAGGTCGCGGTGCGCTTCGATCCCCTGGCCTGCCTTTCTAGGCGCCGAGTAGGAACATCCCGGATGGTTTAGCGAGTCGGGCTACCTCCTTCAGAAGTAGTTTACACCAACCCCGCATAACCTTCCCAAGTCCCCGCTTGGGAAGGTATCTGTAAGCAGATTCCTCCGGGTCAACAAAAAAAAAAAAAAAAAGGACAACGTCTGTCGGGTCCGCTAGTTAATTATACAAATAAAAACAATAACTATTTTAAACTATAAAGAAATATAATTATATATATATGTTTTTCTACTACTCAGTTACTTACTTTGGCTAGCTGGTGCGAGATGATCGTGTCATTGCGAAAAATCGCATAAAATTTCACTTGACAATGAGCCCATACTACACACATTACTTTCATTTGTTTTAAGTAAAAGAATAATAATATGCACTTTAGATAGCCCACAGTACTTGGGCCTTGAGATCTGCAAGTAAATTTAAGAGTCCCTATTATTATTAACAACTTCTGGACTGAACTGAACTTATCTTATACTAAAATATAAAGCTAAAGAGTTTGTTTATTTGCACACGTTAATCTCAGGATCTACCGGCCCGATTAGGAAAATTCTTTCAGTGTTAGATTGCCCATTTATCCAGAAAGGCTATAGACTATATATCATCACGTTACAACTAATAGGAACGGAGCTACACGCGGACAAAGTCGCGTGGAACTTGTGTCGTGTGTAAGTCGCAGAATAAGACGAAAACGTATCTAAAGAACGCTGCCTTAACGATGAGAGATATATGATTGAGTTCTAGGGAAAACTTGTAGAGCTTGATAATACCTATAAAAAAGTTAGCGACAGCATTTATATTTAGGTCACAAAAAGAACTTATTTATATATTTTTTAAATCTTGTTTCTTGTGTTAAGTACTTTTTGCCAGGACGACAGAGTTTACGAATGAGTGTGTGAATGACTGAGAACCACAGCGAAGCGAGGGCAGCTAGTTTATATTAAAATTGGGTTGCGAGGTTGAGCGTGAATGCGAGTTTCTTCATTATTTCAAGGATATCATTAAACCAGCTGGCCATAAGCCTAGACACTACTCGTCTTTTTGTTTATAAAGATTAAAGTTTACATCTAAAGGATACAACTTTAATCGGATATAAAGCTTGCAAAACTAAGCTATGAAACCAATATTGGCTAGCTTAGGCAGAACACGTATAACGTTTACATCGGCTTTACGAGTGAAATTGATTTCATGATTGATTTTGCTACTTTCTTCAATCTTACAGTGTATCTTATGATCGAAAGCATACATTGTTACCTTTTCTTTGTATATTAAATTTAAATTTGTTTTAAAACTTTTCCGGATTAGGTTTGTTACTCTTAAATCCATAAGATATCAGGGACTGTCTTCAGGCTTTTAGTAACTATGTATGTTTTATACTGCCTAGTAACACGTAAATAATAATACTTACATCCATCTTAGATAGGAATCAGCACAGTGTTTCGGGTTCTAAGCCCAGAAGCAGATTTATAACATTTTTTATACAGATATCATACACTGGGATATGTTTTAAAGCACTATAGAATCAGTCAAACTTATTAACAGGGTTACTAACTCTTTTTTTTCATAAATTCCAGCTCTAAAGTGATAGAATAAACAATAAAAATCATGTGATTTCAAAAATAAATTAAATCAGCGATTGACAGTCTTCAATACGGTTGAAATTAGATTTAGTAATGTGTGTATTCACGTATAAATAAATATTAATATACAAAATATTGTTACTGAAAAAACTTATAATTTTGTTATGAGTTTAATCATTTTGGTAAGCATTTATGCATAAATTATCAAGATTAATTTTGGCAAAACGAATTGCGAACCCAATTTTCATATCGCGGTTAAACATTTAATAATAATATTTTATATTACAAACCTTATAACTTTTACATTAAAATCATATAATATAAGTAACTGAGTTTAGAATCTATGGGTTTATTCATCTATACTTAATTCTATTCTAGATGAAATCGTATTTTTTAAAGCTAGCGTTTGAAGTTCAGTGCACTGTTATTACGACTTTGAGTTTTAAATATCCAACTATATTTAAATGTAAAATTATAGTGGATATGCTTCATAGTCCTTTAAAATAAAGAGAAAATCTGAAAGAATATTACTTAGCTATGCTATAACTATAATGTTACTAGCGAACCGCCCCGGCTTTGTAAGAGTACTTGTAGTAGAACATAATATTATGGATACATGTTTTTTAACCGACATTTTCAACAATTATCGCCATATTTCAACCAATTTACACAAAACCTTAACAATTTATACACCTCAAACTTCCTCATGAATTATTCTGTTTATTGCTAAAAAGCGCAGGAAAATCCATTCTGTAATTTTTGAGTTTATCACTAATAAGAAGACAGACTTGGCTTGGCTTTACGTTTTGGTAGAAAGCTGAAATGAATCTGGGGTTCAATAACTCAGTTATGAGTATACAAAACACTTCTACAATTATCACAAAAATAACTACTCCTCATTAGTAGACACAGATAATGCCTTAACTGAATAAATAAAATTATAGGTATATTGAATTGAATTGAAACGAAACTTAAATTGTTTTTAGATTGACATCCTGCTTGTTTATCTTTTCACTTGAATAAAGATGAATTTACTTAAAATCTTAATGTAATTGAATCGTAAACTCTGGGTACGAAAATCGTTTGAGTTTGCAATTTCTAAGATTATATTTTAAATATAATAAAAATATACTACTGGCGTAAGGACTTGGTTATCGGACGCAGTTAGTGTCTCCAGTAAATTGGTCCTAAAAAGCAATTTAGACCAAAAGCTTTTCTTCCGCCTCTTAGATACTACAAAAGGCGTATATATAAGTCGGGAATTTAAAAATATTGTTTGTTTCTGCTTTAGAAATTAAATAGACTTTTTTTTATTAAAATGATAATTTTCATAAAGGCGACGGCCATTGACGCGCTGTCATCGTACGTGAAATTAAACTTTTAATGCTTCACTCACGTATTTTTTTTATATGGCGTTATAATTAGAAAACCAATCACTGTGTTTAATATTATATCATATCCATAAGTTTTAAAACACAATATCGATTTGAAGTGCTTTAATGACCCATCGACGGTCAAGTACGTTGTTGATATAATTATAACCAAAACAGCCCACCAACATTAAATATAGCACAACTATCATTAAGTAGCTTTTTAATCACATAGGTATATGAATTATACATTAATATTATAAACAGATAAATTTTATTCACGAGGACTACTGATACATTTATTAGTATTCACTGAAAAAACAACTTTATGTCTTTATGAAGGTTATAAATGTAGGAGAGGAACAAAATAATGATACTGCACGATTCTTGCCTAAGATGGTGGTAGGTTGCCACTAATTTTCTTAATATCCGCTAAATCTGCTGTGAGACGAACAAAAGATGCTTGATGGTGTGCGAACCCTCGTGAAGAGCGAACATACGCAACTACGTTCATTTTCGAGTGTCCGTGACGCTCACACCTGTGTCCCTGGACTTTCCAGGAAGACCCCTTTATAGAATCGCCAGCAGAAGGTGGAAAAAGAGGTTAATGGTACATTTATCTCGTTTCACCGCTACGTCATACACACTAAATATACAAATGTGTTATAAAAATATAAAATATTATCGTTAAGTACATTTTATTGTATATTATAATGTGACTTATCAAAGTTTGATTTAACTTAAATCAAAGCAAAAAAATATGTACACCCTTATATAGTTACCTAATTCATCGATCTCTTTTATGTTATACTCGTGAGATGACGGGTTATAATACTATTCCCCTCAGCCGCTGGGAGAGCATCCCGTAAGAGCCGAGTAACCCAGCACCACGTTGGCGGTAGGGGGATCTGTTCCCCGACTGGCTTGCGACCACCAGCATGCGAATCCGACAGCCAAGTGTCATAGATGTGTTCCGGTCGATTCGCATGTGGGCCAGACTTGCTCCCTCCCTCTCCCATCCCATTAATGCTGTAGTAGACTGTGGGCTCTTGCTCAGAGTCCACTGAAACCGCAGATTTTTTTTTCTTTACTCCCTCTCCTCACTCTATCTTCGATGATGCAACGCATCGGCCAAACTCTGGTTTGGCCGATGCGTTGCATCCTCCTCCTCTGGGACATCTCTTGTTTTACCGATGTCCATGGGCGATAGTGGCCACTTACCATCAGGTGGACCATTTGCTCGTTTGCATCTTATCTACTATAAAAAAAATGTTGTTAATTCTTATCACGTAGTTCCTAAGAGTTCTGACAGATGGCGTTACTATTATTTTTTACGTATAATCGACTAAGCCAACACAGAACTAATTTGAATTAAAATTGAAAACACACACAAGGAAGTAATATAACCAGAGAGCACTATCGATTTTATAATATTCGCTTAGCTAATTGAATTAGATCGGAAAGCCAGTGGTCGAACATTAAACAAAAGATAAATTGCCTCGTTTCACGCTTAAGGTTAGTAAATTATTATCTAAGCTATAAGCCGTAAATTATTGGAGTTGTTCTTTCGAAAATTACTGTTAACACTTCCTTTGTGGGGTCGAGTTCAGTTCCTTCATTAATCAATTTGCGTTTTAAAATTGTGATCAGTCTGCAAGTTTTGTCGTTAAGATAATTTTAGTATTTATTTTTCATTCATAACTATTTACTAACTATAACATTAATAATGAACTATAATGCAGTAAATTTACCATCATGGAAAAAATTGGTTGCCTGTAAAGTCGGTATACGGGCGAAAGTTTTACGTGACAACGACTTTGAGTGGTAAAATAATTTTAATGTGAATATTCATTCGTATAGTAGGAAGAAGGATGAAATAATAGTAACAATTTAAAACATTTATTTATACAAAGAATTATATTTAAAACATTTATTTATACAAAGAATTATATTTAAAACATTAATTTATACAAGGAATCTCGCACTGAATTTCATATTAACAAAATTTTATTTTTATGTCTGTCTCTCTCGCTCTTAGGCAGGCTAACCATGCCCGAGTGGAAGGGACGCGTGCCTCTCACTCGCTCTCATTGTGAGCGCATAACGTGAGCGGAGCGTAACGCAGTTTCTTGAAGTGTCACCCGGCAAACCAATTTATAAGACGTTGTCACGTCAAAACCGGTTAAATTCTGTTTAAAAAGAAAACTTTCGGCCAAGTGGAAGTCGTAATCGTGCTCTATGGGCTCCATACTTAAACTAGATTGAGGGACTAAGCTAGTCCTTGGGTCGTTTAAAAACAATTATGCCTATACATAAAAAAAATGGGAAGAGCGAGTCGAACTCGTACACCACTGGTTTTGAATTAACTGTATTGGCCGGCAAACTTAATTTTGCCGTTGGAAACCTGTTGTCCCCATACATTTTATATGCTTAGAGTAGTTTAGAAACTGTAAAGAAACAGTGATGTTTATACTAATTTTACAGTTTTAGGATTTTTCTCTTAACTCGTGCTATAAGACATGAATTCTTGTCAATCACATTACATTCTAGGTCAATAGAAAGTAATTTATAAGTTTTCAACGAAAATTGCGTTCACATAGAAATTTGTTTTTTTGCAGCTAAAAGATATTGCAGTCTTTTTAGTATAATTTCAAATTATCTTATAAATGAATAACGAAGTGATCTTATAAATATCCTTTTTGAGGTACGGAACACCAATTATAATAAATATTGGCAAATTTAGTCAACGTTAATTAAAATCATGTTTACACATACTCATAAATATGAATTTCATTAAAATTTTGATCATACTAAGCGGGTTAATGTACGTAACATATTTATGTTATAATATATACAAGTACTGATATCATTTATTTTCATAATAAATAAGCAATTTTGTTTGTTTTTAAATAAAAAGAAAAATCCACTAAAATTTATCTTGCTTAGTTTCTTAGAAAATAATTAATAGCAGCAGCAATTCAGACGCTGAAACCTCTCATTATTCATCCGCTCTCGCTCACTCCTGTGTATGATACAATCAACGCATCGTTGTTACTTGTAAGATAAACAGTTTAGGCAGGAAGCCGGGCAGCGCCTTGGCCTTGCGATCATGGAGTAGGATTAAAGGCCGTTTTAAATAATTGCAACGCTCTTTTTCGCTGCCTGCATACTAACTGCAATAGATAATAAAGTAAACTTACGTGGACATCAAGAAGGGTGACCTTAACCACGACACTATGACACTAATTTCCTAGTACACTGCGCGACAACACCAAAGTAACTGACTCTAATCTATCGCGCAAAAGGTTCTATATTGTCTACACGTCGGTATACTTGAATAAAATAAAAGGAACTACCTGCTAATACTATCTTGTAAACTATGTTACTAACTTATTGTACAATAATATAAAAAAGAATATTAATATACACATTAGGCGGCAGCTCTCCAGTACCTGGAACTTGTGCCCCAGGAGCAAGATTAAACAAGTCTACAAGTAATTTTTCTTCATATTAAGAGTATGGGAGCTATACTGGCCAGTACCACTTAAATGACAATATTAACATGTAATCTAGATAGAAACCGAACAGTGCCTGGAGGTTGAGACCCAGGAGCATGTTTAAAGACGTTTTTTACAACCCTAAACTCTCTCTCTTACGTGCTCCTCGATAACGGAAGCCTAGCCAAAAAACAACACTACACTATTAGTCTCACTACTTTAATATTAACTGCGATATCACTTGACAAACTAACTCACTTATTCATTTTGCATTTAACTAATATTCAATAGTGTTGCTGGCAAAAATAAATATGAAAACGTTATTGGTATTGTATTACATATAAAAAACAGAAGTGGTAAATAAAATAGTTATTGGAAATAATTCGGGGTCATAGAGTCGGTTGGAGTCGAGCAGGTGTAACCGAATGGAATATTTGCCGATATTGTACGTCTTGATTCTACTGAATAAAATTCCGATGATTTCATATACGGAATGCGATATTGGATCATTTTGCAGAAAAAATGTAAGGTCTTATTAATAAATATTTCAACACAAGTAGACGTTATTACGTCAGGCTTACTTCTATGCACGTTTTACTTGAAGGTTTTTTCATAATTTGTTAATAAATTGAAATCTTAAAGAGAGCATGATTTCAATCATTTGTAATAATATTCTTTGTTACTGCAGAAAATTCAAAGCATTTCGTTAATAAAAATATTTTACAAAAGCGACTTTATAATATTATATTACATTGTTTTTGATATTTGCTTATCACAATGTACTGAACATTTACAAATAATGATTTCAGGTCATATAGGCTTTAATAGATTTTTAGAATTGGCTCAATAATTACATCTAAAATAAAAAGGCATATACAAACAAGCATCTACCTATCTATATATAAAAACTAGCGACCCATCCCGGCTTCGCGCGGGTGGAATATTATTTTTAAAAATATATAGGCCCTCCCGTATTTCGGTGTCCACTCTCTTGCCGCTTTACTCGCTGCGCTGCGTCGCTATACTGGTCCGTCGCGTCGTCGTGTATTTTTTGTTTATATTGATATTTTTAATTTCGTAATATCTTTTGAATGGAAAGTCCGATTTTAATAATTCAAAAAGTAATTTACAGGTATTGAAATAGTCTTAAATACGAAATAATTTATTTGGATAAGGATTAATACAAAGTTATAGAAAACATGGTCTGATTTTGATAGGCATTTTTATCAACTTTTAAAATGTAAAAAAGTAGTTATAGTGACGTAACTATAATAGTTGGACATATGGTCTCGCGGACTTTTTTGTAGATATTGATACGTTCTATAATATTGTATGACATTTTTTTGTTCTATCATCAATACTTTTTGCAGCGCATGCGATGAAAGATATTTTATGGCAATTTTTTTGGCACCTTGGGTTGGTTTTCGTGAGATTTCCTAAGGATCTCTAATTTTTTCTTGTAATAAATATAGCCTATGTTACTCAGGGATAATGTAGCTTTCTAATGGTGAAAGAATTTTTGAAATCGGTCCAGTAGTTTTTATGTTTATTCGTTACATACAAAAATACAAAAATACAAATCTTACTTCTTTATAATATTAGTATAGATGAATCCCTATTTCCCTTGGTCACGGCATCACGCCTAAATGGGTGGACCGATTTCACTAATTCTTTTTTATTGTGTTTGTTATTGTCAGGAGAAAGTTCATATGTAAGAAAAAATTAAGAAACGTGTGCGAAAAATTAGAAAATTAAAATAACCTTAACGACCAAATAAATTTTGTGTAAATGTAATGTTTGTGGCGTTTGACAACTGTCAGTCATTTGAATTATAATCATAGACTAGCGGCCTGCCCTCGCTTCGCTCCGGGTATTTAAAGCAATATTATTATTGATGTCCTTAAATTGTCACTCTGTAATTGTGTAGCTTTTCATTATTTGAATAAAGAGAGAGTAAGAAAAGTTATAAAAAGAAAAATAATAGAAACAAAAATAAAAGAAAAGCGAAAGATAATAAAAGAGGACAGAGCAAAAATAAAAATGAATAGGTAAAGGACAGAGAGAAAGAAAGAGAGAGAGAGAGAAGGATAGAGAGAGAAATAGATAATCGGAAGAAAGAAAGTGAAAAGAGACTGATCATTCTGAACAGATAAAGATAAAAATTAAAGAGAATAAAGATATAAGATGAGAGAGAATGTTAGTATATACGAGGAATAGAGACGGAAATACTACAGACTTCTTTCAGTGAAAGAATTTTTAAAATCGGATAAGTACCAACAAAATGGCCATATTTTATTAAAAAACTTTGTCACTCACGAATAGTGTAGATTTCTCTCAATGAAAATTTTTTTTAATCGGCTTTGTAGCAGCAAAATGGCCATATTCAACTATTTAGAAAATGTATATGGCAACACTAAATCACCTTTGTCACTCACAAATACTGTAGTTATCTCTCAGTGAAAGATTTTTAAACTCGGATTAGTACCAGCAAAATGGCCATAATCTATTAATTAAAATATGCATATGGCAACACTAAATCACATTTGTCACTCACGAATAGTGTAGTTTTCTCTCAGTGAAAGAAAATCGGATTTTTAGTTTCTGAAAAACTCTTCAATTTACAAAATGACTACCTTATTGCACTAAAATGGCCATATATTTTTAATTAGAGTATTTATGGCAACACCACATAGCCTATTATATCCGGAAAGGATGTAGCTTCCTACCGGTGAAAGAATTTTCAAAATCGGTTTTGTACTTTTCGAGCCTATTTGCAACAAACAAACATACATACAATCAAATCTTTCCTCTTTATATAATAGTATAGATATAGATTATTGTACATGTTTTTGGATATTTGCGTACTTCACAATACACTGAGAATTTACAAATAATGATTTAAGGTCATATTGGCTTTAATAGATTTTTAGAATTTACATACAAAATAAAAAGGCATACACAAACAAGCATCTACCTGTTGTATTATAAATATCGACCAATAAACGGAAAAAAAATCACGTTTTGCTGTTTGGAACCCCCGCTTAAATATTGTTACGAGCTTGAGTACTGAATTGGAAGAAATTGATAGATGCTTCGTTGGTAAAGGATTTATTTAAAATATACACAAAATCACACTACGTTTTCGCACTATTTACACGTCTCCGATATTTACAGTCCTTATTTTCAATCTGCACAGTTCCACACCTGTTACGCGCACTACTCCCGAATAACTATTTCCACTGCTGCACTGTTCGTCGCTATACACTTCACAATGTTCCACTAATTCGACTATGCACCACTTTCTCCGCACTACGATATCTCTTCGAACTCACTTCTTCACTCTCGAGTATTAGTCTGACTTGCAACCCCTTATATAGGCTTTTATATAGAAACTTCTCGCAAGTTGATTCCAGCAATTTAAGAAAAGATTTTTCTGACAACCTCTAGAAAGATCCAGAATTATACCCATCTCACTCGATCACATAAATCAAGTCCTCATCAAAAATGTCATTCATCGAAGGGTCGCAAAACTGGCGAACGACATCTTCCCGTCTCTCTCGGTTTATCTCGCCGTCTTATACTATTTTGACATTTTCTAGCAAGTTCGAACTAAAGTTTGGTCTAGGCTTGCGAATTGTTTTGATGTTGATTCGCAACTCTATTTTATTCAGGTTTTAGTATTTGTTGTTATAGGGTCAACAGAAATATCATTTGTGAAAATTTCTACAATCTAGCTATAACGGGTCATGATATACAGCCTGGTGATGGACAGACGAATGGACGGACAGCGGAGTCTCGTTCTCGGTTGGTCCCGTTTTTACCCTTTGAGTGCAGAACTCTAACAAAAATTTATTTTTTCTGAATTTCTGAAATGACTTCATTTATAGTTTAATACTTATTTGTAGGTAATAAATATGAAAATTACTTGACAAGACAACGTATAAAAGATAATAACTGGTACATATTACTACAAGTGTACTTTACTGCAAGGAAAGTTATCCTGCTAATGGACATGTCGGGTTCTCATTTTATATCCCTTGGAACAGAGTTTATTATGGACAAACTCACTCTACTCACTTTACATGATGTATTATAAAGCTTGCGCTTTGTAAAAACATCTTATTACTAGGTATCCGAACTGACTTTACTCGGTTGCAATTTTAACCACCCAAATACATTTTAACACATTACAACTGAATACATTTTGTTTTTATCTCAAAGGAACTTTCCTTTTTTATATTTTAATTTTTTTTAGCATTCCATGTCAAGTAGATTTTTTTCTTAAAAACCGATGTTTTCGATCTTGAATATGTTACATCTATACAGGTTCTCAATACAGATATAAAATATTTATACAGTTTCAACTGTGGTTAACGAGCTAGAAGACTTTTAAATTTCTGAGAAACTGAAACTGAAAAAGCTTTAAAAAGTAAAAACATAATAAATAATTAAAGCTTTTTAAATATATTTGGTAATATTAAATTATATCTTTCTTTAATTAATTAAAAAATTATTTAAATTAAAATTTCATAAACTTAATCAGTAATATTTTTTTTTTTTCTACAACTAGCTAATGGCATAAGGATAATATATTTCTAAGTATCATAATGGGCTGCAAAGTCATTCAGGAGCTAGACTAATAATAGTGTCGAAGAGAAGCGGCCGTCTCATAGTAACGCTTATCGTTATCCAGCTCGAGATTACAGATTACAAATAACTATAATAATAAAATGCTTTTCTTCTTCTGTCAATAATAGTATACTTCCTATGTTCATTCTATAATAAAGAAAACATTACTTATTGATTAATGGCCCATTGCTGAACCGTGGCTCCTCCTCAAAATGAGGAGGGATTAGGTTATAGTTCACCCTATCTATGTGCGGGTTGGCAGACTTCACACACCTTGGGATCGTGAAGAACTCTCAGGAGTGCAGGTTTCCTCACGATGTTTTCCTTTACACGTTTTTTTGATGCGGGAAATGCATTTACGCATACACCTTAAAGGGGTTGTGAGATTCCTAACGATAAGCTTTGGACTACCGCACTAAAACTCACCACCATCACATAATTCAGGAAAGACAGAGGTGTGTGCCAAGGATCGAACTCGGACCTCCCGAGTAGACATCAACGCTTTAACCTCTAGGGCCTAGACTAGGCCAAGGACTAGTCTAGGCATTTAGGATACTTAATATTATTGTTCATAAATACTATTAAATTTTGTCTAGTTATTTGATTTAGTGACTCTACCTGTTCCAAGTCAATGATCAATAACCAAGTTCTTAATATCCTTGATGCTGAATTAAATTAAATAAATAGTGTGAAGCTGCTGAAATAAAAACTTCCTTTATTTTAAAGTTGGTTAAAAATCAAAGCAGAAATTATGAGACCACCGAAAATATTCAAATATTCGTTACTCCAAGTTTGGAAAGGGAAATTATATAAGGTTAATGTAAAACATTAACAGACTGTTTTACTCTAGATATCGTCTGTTACGCCGAGTGTACACCATATTATTTATAGTAGGTTGGAAACCAAGGAATTTTTCTTTTCCCTTAGTTTTGCTATGGTTTATGGGTATCATTTGTAAATGTAAAGTTGCAAATAACTGCTTTTACAAATTTTGGTAACTTTACCGTAAAGATTATAAGTATTTTGTTTATCTATTAAATAATAAATTATTACTGTAATTATTTTTGTATCAGTTCAGTTGTGGAATGAAATTTAATTACCTTTAAAAAAACATAGTTACCTCACGTTGAGTATTAGTAATAGTAGTAATTCAAGGGGTCTTTTGTAAAAATAATTGACAAAAATTTATAGAACTTAGGTGGTTAAAAATAACGAATAAAAAATAGTTCGCTAAATATAATTTAAGTTTAGAGAGAGAATTAATGTGATGTTGTTGGTTAAATGAAGTATTAATATTGGTTTAAAAGCTTTATTTTTTAATTTTAAAAGAATACTGGATGACTTTAATAGTATTTAAATTGAAATGTATAGAATATGAAAGTTATTATTGATTATTACAATAACTACTCATATAGAAAAATTTAGTACCTACAATCAAAACAATGACGTGTCATATCATTTTAACACAAAACAAATATTGAAATACTGCAATTTAACTAATTGTGGTTATCTCTAAAATCTGATGTATTAAATATGTTGTTTCTATTTTCATATCTGGTAATATGAATTAATTAACAAGTTGTATTTAGTTACTACACAGAATTGAATTCATTTCAATAGAAATTTGAATTCAATAGAATTAGATTTCTATAGATATACAAAATAAATGCTAATAAAAAACCAATTTAGTTATTCTAGTTAGTACCTATGAAAGACGTTTTCATCAACTTTTAACATTTATGTAAGATATTTTTACTTTGATGTATTTATCTCCTATGTAACTATTTGAATATTATCATTTATATTTTGTTCAATTAACCGTACAGAAAAATATAATCTCGTGCACAAACAACTGCACACTACCAGTTAAACGAGAGCTACAGGTCTACAGGTGTCTACAAGTACACGATATATAGGTATAGTTTAATCGACCATATCACTTGTGAAGTAAATATAAATAGGTTAATACAAATAGACAATTTTCAGGTTCTTACTTGGATACAGGGAACTAAACAGTAAGTTGATTTGATAAAAGGATATTACGGATTACGACTTGTTTTGCCCTAGACATGACTTGTCTACCTTTACTAAAATTTCATCTAAATCTTTGAACCGAGTTTTAATTTGGCAACACAGGCCTACGACCCCACTTGTCATTAAAGTGGGATGGGAGTATTTCGTATTATAAAAATGATGACATTTTGCGCATTAAGGTTTAGTTATTCTCGGATATCGTGTAACTGAATATATAAATATTAGACTCAGTGGGTCGAGCGGTGAAGGAGAGCGTTAACTGGTAGTAGATAGGCCTTTTAATCCTGCACCTGGGTCGCAAGTCCCATGCACTCTCCGGCTTCCGTCTGGATAATGTATTAAATGGATAATGTTGTAAAAATTATTTATAATAAACACAGTTTCAGTCAATTTTTATTTGATCATTATTTTGTAATCCTTTGCATTTTTTATTTCCTATCTACTTTTAAAAGATCTATGTTTAGTTCATCATTTATAATTGATACACACGCAGTTGGATTAACATGTATCGTGTATCCTATTAGCCTTTTTCTATTTGCTTTATTAATTGACCGTTTTGTAGTGGTCCCCTTTGGTAATATTATCTACTATAAGGCTTAATATTCGATGTTTTAGCCCATGGTTTTATCAGAATAACAAATTGATTTATCATCACGACCCGTCAATGGCCCACTGTTGAGCCGGGTCTCCTCCTCAGGATGAGGAGGGTATTAGGCCATAGTCCACCACGCTGGCCCAGTGCGGGTTGGCAGACTTCACACACCTTTGAGAACATGTAGAACTCTTAGGAGTGCAGGTTCCTTACGATGTTTTCCTTCACCGGTATAAAAAGTGATATTTAATTTCTTAAAACACACATAACTCAGAAAAGTCAGAGGTTTGTGCCCAGGATCGAACTGAGAACTTCCGAGTAAGACATTGAAGTCTCAAACACTGGGCCATCACAAATTGATTATACACTATAAACTAATAATACTAAGAATTAATAAGTTACTGTTTTTGACCTCGGCGTGTATGTTGTTGGTATGGCGGCGAAAAATAGTTCGCACTACAGTTTGTGTATTTAAATGCTAAAAACACACAATGCTGCAATCCGTTAACAGTTAGTTTATGTGGATAATATTTTATTTTTTTTAGATCGATTTATTGAATAAACTATATCCTTTTTATTTGAATATAACAAAAAATAAATTAATTTATTGGATTCATATCAGTATGCAATCGGCCTACGTGGTGGACTATGGCCTAATAAGGGTTTTAGGAGACACGTCTCCTTAGAATAAGAAGGGCCAACATTCTAAGGAGGAGACCCGACTCAGCAGTGGGCCATTGACGAGTCGTGGTGGTGATGGAATACATATGCTATTTTATTATTTATTCGAAGAATTTAATTTACCACAAAAAATACAATTTTTACATCCAAATTCTGTTGTTAAATTATTTTTCTTACGTCAAGTATGATTTTTGTTCCATTTATCAAATAATATAAATACATGACATAAAACATCTTGAAATCCTTCTCGACGTTTTATTATTATAGTAACCTAAACGGTTCGTAATCGAGCGAGGCAAAAACATATGAAACATTCATCCCCACAAATAAACGTCCCGTAAAATAGAATGTTTTTCAGATGTACGTTTATGGCGGTGTTTATCAAAGTGAACAATACGCCAATATTATTTGATCTATTGCTAATATAACTGGCGATATAAATTATTTATGTTGACACTGACTGAATGATATAATTATAGTTATCGGTTAAGTTTTGACTATAAAAATTTTGTATAATATATAAAATATTTTTACCCGTGAGGGGGTGGGAAGTATACAATTCCCCTCTGCCGCTGCATCCGGCGCCGCAAAGCATCTCATAAGAAGCGAGTAAGCCAGCAACTCCCATTGGTGGTAGTGGATCTATTCCCCGACTGGCTTGCGAATCCGACCGCCAAGTGTCTTTGACCCGTTCTGGTAGCGCCGCATGTGGGTTAGATCTATCCTCTCCCATTCTATTAATGCTGTGGTTTGATTTGATTCTTCTCTTCGCTCCCACTCTCAACTTGACTTTCGAGATAGCAATCCATCGGCAAAACAAGAAAGAAAGATACTCTCTAGTCTGGAATTATTAATATCATAACTAAATATAAGTTTTAGTAATTATCATGTCTAGCTCTCCCGGCCACTGAAGCCAAAATGGCAATAGACCCTGCGCCGCTCTCACTTGTCAGTCCATAATTATAACAGTTGCCATCACAACAGTTGATAGTTTAATTAATACCCTAGATTGTCGTCTCATACATTTCTGCATAACGAAGTAAAAATATTGGAAAAACTTCAAATTGGAATTAATTATTTATATAAGTTTAATTTAAACTGTAAAAAAGGTCTTATTTAATTTTGAATTTTAGTATTTGATCAGTATGTTATTTAGCTGTAACTATCTAGAGGACTTAAGAGAGCTTTAGAAAATTATAAAATTACTAGCTGCATCCCGCAATATTTTGGATAATTCACACTATATCATTATAAATTATAGCCTATGTGCTATTTTGATGTGTAGGCTATATTACTGTAAAGTTTTATTAAAATCCATTCTGTAGTTTTTGCGTGAAAGCGTAACAAATATACATCCAAAGATTCAGACATCCATACATCCAGGCATCCATACATTCTTACAAACTTTCGCGTTTATAATATTAGTAGGATTGTAATGGTCATCCATAAAAACGCGAGGTTGTACTATTTATTTACATAATTCATTGAATCAGCTAATCTATTCGTCCTATCCATATTCGGAATATCAATGCCTAAATGGATATTATGATATTCAAAACCGATGATACGGATATATGATATTGCTTTCCGATAACTAATGGGTTGCATCTAATTGCAGGAGTGTTATATATCTATTTCATAGGAATGGTGAACATTTAATATATCACAAACTGATATCTAAATTAAGGTAAATTTTCTATGTCCAGGAATTCCAAAGTACTTTAAAAAATTCGTCTTTTTTCAAAGCTTTCTAACTTTTACTATTATGCAGCGCAAAAGTAAGTTGTAGTTTCAAAGCACAGTAAAGTAAAACTGTCCTTGAAAAATATTATAAAGTATATGTATTTCTAATATGCTTATTTTAAAATTCTTCAGATTGTAATTTTCTATCGTATATATGTAGTTCAGGTAACACTATGACTTTTTTGAGGTGATCTGATGATGTTCAGAAGGTGGATAGGAGAACTCTTCATTAGTTATTAGTAAACTATTTAAGTTTGGGATCATAGTATCGTTTTATTGAGTCATATATACCTACTAGTTGACGAGAGGATGATGATGGAGTTAGAAGGTGGATAGTCTCATTTCAACGGCTACTAAAATTTGGGTTGGTCAAAATTAGGCTTATTATATTATCAACATATACAAGTCATTGAAAAAAGTATGCAGATTTATTTGTTTCACTATATTGTTGTGATAGAAAGTAGAGTGGACAAAATTATTTTCAGGTTGGCTTGTCTAAAAAGTAAAAACTTTGTGCATCCAACTGGCTGAAAACATTCAAATTGTATGCAAATTATTCGTGTTAGTTACAGTGCTGACATAAATGGAGCGAACCGCGCATATATTTTTTACTAGGGAGTAGAAACTTCGACTCGCCTCACTGAGGGCGAAATATAATTTGGCCAAAAAGAAACAAAATGTGGTACGTAGCTTTTTGTACCGGTTTTAAACGTACCCTGTCTTTCATTGGATCCCTACTAACCATGGTTGCCTGTACGAGATCGCTATTAGTGATAAGGCCTCATTTGCGCACATTCTAATCCTGTATTTTGTGTGTAATAGGGTATTTTTATATTATATATGCAAGACATAATAATATCGTTCATTCATAGGTGGTCATAACGTTTCTTATCTTCATTCTTAATCTATGTATCATCAAGGGCAGCTAATTCATAAGCAACATATCAGTGACATTATAAACTTTTAATTACTGCACTGTTATAGATATTAAATTTTAATAGCAAACATTAACATAATGTTATATTTACCAGTCAAATGTGAATTGGGAAGCAAAAAAAAATACGGAAATAAAATTATGATTTCTGATATTTAATGCAGATTAATTTAAACTATGATTGCAATTAGTGCTTCAATGAGTTAAATGTTTCACTTCATTTTATTTATATATAATATTTTTTCTTATTTCAACTGGCTAGTTTCGTATGAGGTAAAAGAAAAAACAGAATCGCTTCAGTTGATAAAAAATAAAGGTACCCGGAATTTGTTCATGAGGAAAATTATGACAGTGAAATACCGGATTGGCGAATCCACAGACTCGGATACTAAAAATATAAACACGGAAAATCTAAATAGTCCAAATTTTATATAAAACGAGGTTACATGAGATATTTTATCGTACATGACGGCAAGGAACTCCTTACACAGTGAACCGTTATCAAGTTTGGATGATGGATGATATACGACGCTTGCAAATACTATGCTGATACATTATTTATTTATCGAAACTGCTTTGCTCAACACTTTAATATTTAAAGTTATTTATAATGTTTATAAATCAAACTTTAAAAAAATCGGCCAAGATTGAATCGGATTCATACACCGAGGGTTCCGCATAACTTAGCTTTACCGTCGGAAAACTGTTGTTCCCATACATCGATATAGGCTACATCCAGATTACCAACTGCAAAAAAATAATTGTGTGACTCTAGGTATACCATCACCCGGACAGAGTGTAAAAATATACATAAACGACGGTATCTTTTGATTGTGGTCACCTAGAATAATTATATTTCATATTATTTTCAAGTTGTGGATGTATCCACACATGCGTAATAAAAAGTTCTAGACATACGGACAAGGAACTGATTCAATAAGAATTCCTTTTTTATTTTGAAGTACGGAACCCTAAAAAGTAGATAAATTTACTTTAAATGAGTAAAACATCGGTTGTTTCTATTGTTAATTTCATTTAAAAAATTTACAAATACTGACACGATTTTTTCATAAGATTTTTTTGTTTTTAAAAAGATTATTTCATCGTTTATTTATTGTTAATATTCTTTTATGTTTACAAAATTATTATTTCATAGAATTTATTTATAGTTTTTTATTATTTTGAAAGCTTAGTTATTTTTTCAAGCCCTATTGTTTCTCCTACTTTGCTTTCTCTCAAAATATCTTATAACATAGCCCGATGGATCTAATCTACTTAATACTAAATGAAATTACTTTAAGATTCATAGTTTATTTTAAATTTAAGGAGGTTTCTAAGAAATAGGTAAACTATCCTATTTAGCCGATGTCCTATTGGAGATAGCGTAGATTTTGCTCCGAGACTGGAAACTTCCTTAGGATATATTGACTTTACAAAATTCAATTTTAATCGAGAAATAGTAGCATAAAAACAAACAAGTGTGCAATTATAAACAGCATTAGTTAAAGAGTTATTATATTAAAATAAATAAATATCACAATACAAATCGTAGAAGAGGTTTCACATCCAATTTGTTTTTCGACCTCAGCGCTCTGTCTATCTGCCATTCCCTTAATGTTTTCACTCGAACTCCCGGCACAGCATTCTCATCTACATACTTAGCATTGTACAATTCAGCTTTAAACGTCTTAAGTTGATCCTTTATGTAGTTAACAGGCACTTTTGAAATAGCTAATAGTCTAGGCTTCTGTGTACTACCAATATTATTCGTTTCATACAGCTCGTATATTAACAATTTGTCGTGAGGCTTCGGCTTTTTGAGGAAAATTGCGTAGTCGATACCCACGTGTAGGAAACCTTGTAAATCGTGCTCAGATTTGAAACCGTCCAGAAATTGGAATACTTTATGCAAACGTATTGCGTCGTTAAACTCAAATAGGAATATAACAGCAAAATATATTTCCTGAAATAAATTTTATTTTACGTTCGGTGACCAGGAAACACTAAAAACCAGGACAAAAATGTAGAAATCCCAGAATTTAGAGAAATTGTTATACTTTATCTACTGGAAGCGTTGTCTCGAGCAAAGGCAATAGAATTAGAAACGAGAAGAGGTTTATTATTTAATCTCTAATTTTCCAGGTATTTTTTTATTTTAAGAGACTTTGTAATGATACCAGTTTAGTTTGCATCTAAACATTGAATATTAAATACCCGGCTTTCATGTGAAATTAGGACAAATCTGTGAAATTCAAATAGATGGTGACCGTTGTTCTGAAAACCTCGAAAGATCTCATCTTTTTATGCATTTAATGAACAGTCATGTTACTCGTCTTGAGCCAAAGAAACTTCTATCCAAATGTGTTCTGTATCGATTTCTCAACATACGTTTTCTTTAAGTCTTTTCATTTTCTATTAGTTGTTTATGCAACTGTTGTTTAATGAGGGGTATTAAAACACGAATGTGGGTTTATCACATGAGGCGAAGCTGAGTGTGGTAATAGTATCAAAGTTTATATAATAGTGTCTATACAAAACTTTATCTACTCCCATAATTAAGGCCTCTTTAAATAATTACGAAATAGTTAGTTCACTGCTAACATTAAAACAACCAGTCCTCGTAACCTAACATCATCCAAATAAATAAATCATTTATTGTACTTGTAATGAACATTTTGTATAGTGCAAGCATTAAAATTAACTTTAATATGTTCTTTAATGTTGGAAGGTAATCGTTCATTTTTTTTTGTAAACAAAACAATAAAAATAGCAAAGAAAAGTGGCTGGTATTCGAATAACATATTTTCTTTACGGCGCGCGGCGTTCTGCTAGTGAAACGCGCGTGAATGATTGTTCTTTTTTTAAAATTCATACAGATATAACGCATCACGCATCGAGGAGTAAGAGTGTGGCTGTCTGTTGAGTAAGCCCTTTGCGCAGAAGGGATCGAAAAAAAAACAAAGGAGTGTTATTATGAAATTCAGTACAACATTATATGATTCGTTTGGATGATATAATGGTTATTAGGACATTTGGTGTTTTAATGTTGGCAATAAGCTAACTGTTTCAGAATCTTTTATAGCGGATTTAAAGCATGGGAGTAGATAAAAATATTAATTTATATAGCCCCTAAAATAAAATTATGGGGGCGAACCGCGAATTTAAAAATGCCTAGTTGATTCATAATGCGAAAATACAAAGGTTCAAAAATAACTTGGTATATCGTATTATCGGTATCTTACATTGTATTTAATGTTTGAAAATTAAATAAACTATATTTAATTAATGATATGATTATTTTGAAAGAGCAATGGGCGCATTGTCAGCGTACGCGAATTTCTATTAAATTTTTATTGCTTTCCTCACGTAGTTTATTAGCGTTTTGGCAGATGGCGTTATTATTCATTTTGAATTGAAATATTTAGACGGACCTACCCTGTTTATAAATCTATAAATATTTACCTAGTGTTTATAAAGTTACAAAATCTAACAAAGTTTATAATATAAACTGTACTTACTGTGATAAAATAAAATGGCATTTTAAATTCAATTCAATAGTTCAATATTATTTATATTTCATCTATATATAGGTTTTCGTATCGATAAATAAGACTTAGTCTTCGAATTCGTGAGTTAGAATTTACTTTATAACACTATGGGTATATGGGTATGGGTTTAAACGAATATTAACGACAGGGTCTATTTCACGAGAACCCATTTCTATATATTTGTTATCATCAACCCAGGGTTATAAAATTCTTTTTACTTTTTTGTATCTATTTCATAAATACGATCTATTTTGTGTTTGTCCTTTTCATTCTAAGGTTTATCCATATTTACAATACGAACCTAAGTAGTACCTTTGGCTTGGGACCCAAATGCAAGTTTTAGAGATCTTTTTACTACGCTCATCAATGTCTTCCATTATTCAGATTCACTATTATATATTATTATTAATTATGTAATAACTAACTCTACGTTTTAATGCATGATATAGTATCTAGCACTCCTGACCCAAGGACCAAAGTGGCGCTCCGCACTAAACAGGCGACCGCTCGCTCTTGTCACTCCGTAATGACATCTGCCAAGTCTTGGACCATAATAGTCCTTTTGTGTTTGATCGAAACCTCGAAGATAGAATTAGGGGGAGTGAAGAGGAACACTGTGGTTTTAGTGGACCCTAAGCATGAGCCCAGAATCCACTAGATTCGAAGCGTTATAGGGATAGGAGTGGGAACGGTTAAATCTGACCCACATGCGGATCGACGGGAACGTTAAAGACACTCGGCGGTCGGATTCGTATGCTGGTACATGGTGGTCACAAGCCAGTCAGAGAACAGCAGGAGGTACTGAGTTACTCGGTTTTTATGAGATGCTTTCCCAGCCCCAGAGAGGAATAGTATTCTAACCCCACCCCTCACTAGTGATATCCTTGCAATTCTATGTTGCTAGTGGGGTTTTGGATTTTCTAGTGATGCCGTATACCACAATATGCCCTTAATTAATCATAACATGATATGCTTTTAGATAGTGTAGTAATTCAATATGTGCGCGTACATTAACGAATTCGGATTTGCTAAACCGGTCTGGTAGCACGTAATTTTATACCGCGTGGGAGCGATGCCAAATGTTATTAGATCGTAAAAATCAAAATTTCAAATATTTCCCATTTTTCTTTTCATTTTATTTAACGTTTTTTTGTGTGAATAAATAATATGCAAATGTTTTGTGTACTTCGTAAAGTTTTGTATTTTTATAAACAGTAGTAAAATAATAGCGCCATCTAGGTGTACGGATGAATTACGAGTGTAAAGTATTGAAAAGTTAATTGAACTTTGCATACAGTGATAGCGCGTCAAGGGCCTTCGCCTCTATGAAAATTATCAGTTTAATAAATATTGAATTTAAATAAATTGTTTCATTTCAAAAATGAATAAAATAAAAAGGTAGCTTATACGACGCATCTAATAAAAAAATTGCGACTAATGACCATCCTCTGTAGAATCTGAGAGAGGTTAATACTAAAGACATTTTCTACATAGGTTATCTGTTGAAAAAAATTTACATTAGACAAAGTTCCAATTTCGATGACCGGGAAAGGCCAGTGACCAGTTTATATTATGACGGCGAAGAGGTCAAAGTGAAAGTCAAGTAGGGAAATTATAAAGTGAAGAATTGGCAGAACTAAGGAAGACAAATCCGATGAAGTCAGAAAAATAAATCATCTATAGAATGTACTTCTTTCATCACTCGTCTAAAATCTTTATAATATTATGTCGTCTTGGGGTAGCGTACACCTTCTTATGACACTATTATGAAGAAGAGATTTGCACTCAGGTCAGGTCTTTTCCAACTTACATAATATTATGAATACTACTAAGTAGTCAAAGAAGATTTGGTCACTAACTTGGGTCCTGGAAACTTTGAATTTTACTTTCTTTCCATTAGGAAATAGTCTAGTCGTTGGAAATGGTCTAAAATAGAGATACTACTCTTAAAATTATGTGTGATAGCTCACTGGATCCGGTATGACGCCTAGAAAAATGTGCTAGAAGCGTGACTTAGCACATAAAACTAGCAAAAGTTAGAAAAAATTACAGATGAAGAAAGAAATTTCGTTTAGTCTTTATTTTAGACCATTTTCAACTTGTCGACTGGGCTAAAAATTCCATTTATTGACAGGATCGTTTTCCTCTATTATAGATACGTTGCGAAATTAAAAATTGATTTTAAACATACCCGTTTCATGATGCCACGTTATTATATTTAATTTAAAAAATGTTATTTCGGGAAACGCAAATTGTGAAACCGTGCATCAAACCGCGTATGAATATTCAGCATTTAGCCCGAATAAAAATCAACCAATATTTTTTTCTTTTTACGAGACTCTAAAAATTTAATGTGTCAAACATTCGCGTAGTTTTATTGGCTATGCAATACACGGAGCGAAATTTTGCATTTTGATTGTTTGTTTAAACGTGCATAGCTTTGCATTATAAATTGTTTTTTATTGCAGATTATTTTGAATATTGTAGATCTTATTTGGTGTTTTTGTTTTATTTAACAAGATTATCTAACTTTAGTTGAAACAAATTTACACAATTAAATTTTAAATTGTATTTAGTTCATCAAATAGTTCAAATAGTCATATTATAATTCGAAATTCAGGAGCTTATCTGTTGATACAATGAGAAGGTGTCTTTAGACTCTTTAACAGCTACGAGTAAACCTTTTGTAAAATATACGATTCCAATGTATTCCATTAACTATAGTATTGAAAGTTAGCAAAAATGTTTATAATTTTGTATTATTATTATTTAACAAGACAATATATACCTCTGTTCTGATAGACTTGTGTCACCCATGGTTTACGCGAGAAGTATAATGGACTTTAATTATCACTGAGAAATAAGTTAACGCTCTACAAAACGTGCGTCCGTCCGTCATGTCATATACCAACGTATGCTTCTTATACAAAACAGATATTAAAATCTCTGAAAATCGTCTAAAATAGATAAATGCTTTAGAATCAGGCAAGTATATTCGTAATGTAGAACTGCATAGATACTTTCAACTCCGCCCATTTCAAAGAATATTCCAAGGGCTACTTCGACTCTTATTGTAGAATCAGCCTCTTATAATATCAAAGACAATATCAAAAACCACACCTACATACAGACACTCCAAAAGCGTCCTGACAGACCCTGACGATCAAATGACATAACGCCCTGTACACATCTCTAACACACACACTACACCGTTTCTGTTGGTGGAGATGAGGGTCCTTTTTCGTAGCAGCTCAATGCCGCTTAGGCACTCTCTCTAATCGAGCACCGCTACAATGCCTCCCCCCGCCGGTGGCGTCCTGAGCAGAGGTTCAACCCCCGCAGAGGTGCCCTCAGTGACGGACACCGTACAACCCCTTGGAGGTCAGGCCGGATCTGTCGCAGTCGACTTCCATCTGGGCGGCCCGGTGACGCTGTCAAAGCCAAAGATAACATGATGACGAACCCAGAAAATTTTACTGATTTTATCGTGTTTTCCAGTTTATTAAACAGTTCAAAATGTTTTTTAAAATTGTAGAGCTTCCAACTATACAAACATATTTTATCATTATCCTACAAGAGCTATTCACATCTCAGGAATTAAACGCTTATGTTACTTCCAGATCTATAAGTTATTTCTATACAAAAAATCAAGTTAAATTGGTTCTCCGTTCTATCCTACAATTTGAAAGAAGGACAAACTAACAGATACATTTTCATATTCATAATATTGATTATTATTATAGCATTTATTAGAAACTACCTTAAGAGAAGCGTATCCATCATAATTTTGCGAAGAAATTAATACAACGGTGAAGCTTTTACCACAAACGAGTAAAAGCAATAGATCTTATTAATAGAACACTAAGAGTGTACCTTATATTGTTTCTGTACCTTTTAAGTGAATATTAAGGCATTTTCTCTTTTATTGTATGGTACGAAAGTCTAAAATACAATGTAGTTGTATTATTTCGTATACATTAGCATGCTCTACATACAAGCGATTAAGCTTTGGTAACGTAATAAATTAGTCTTGCTATTGTAATTAATATTGAGGCTATTATTGTTGATGCCCAGAAAAAAATATGTAGAAGTTTGTTAAAAAAGCCTCTCGTTCTTTCAGCCGTAAATCCAACCAAAACCATTTTCATGTAGAATGTTGCCAAGACAAGGCCACATACCTCGCACTGTCAAAAAGTTATCAGATCTCATATAGAGCCAAGCTTCTAACTCTACACGTCCTACTTCTACAAGCTCTACACCTTTGTCAAAATATGTGGCTTAGCCGTTTCGATACTACAAGAACTGTTGTATAACAGAAAAGTAATGATCAGTAATAAATTGAATATATAAATATACAAGACGGTAGCGTCCGGTAAAAGCCGTCTGCTTTTCAACAATTGCTCTTAAAATCTTTTTTCTTTGTTAGTTTCCTGTTTATAATAAGTCATAGATCAGCTTTGATAGATTTTAAATAAGTACCCGGAAATTTTTGTTTATCATCATCGCCAATCACTGTTGACATTTTATCTAGAAAATTCTGTTTATAAAAATTACCCTTGCGATTCGCTTGGATTGACTGGCGGTGGCACTACTGTGCCACTGGTACTGGTACTGTGCCCAGATAAGACAGACTATAAAGAGAATAGAAAAGTTGTGTTTTTATTAATTTTAAGTTTCTTATATAACAGTAATTATGTTCCAACGAGTTAGGTCATCATATTTTAGTTATTCTTATAAATTAATAATTTTACATTGACGGTATAAGTGCTATTCGCGTAAACGCAAAATCAAATAAATATTGTACTGGTGCTCAGTTGACATATTTATTTAATTTTTATATTTACAGAAATTCTACTGGGTGGTGTTTATTTCATAAATTTAGAAATCATCTCTATCATCAGCGAGAAGACTGAGCTCAACAGCTAACGGAGTAAGAAAGATAAGGCTAAGCACCTTTTTGACACTTTATGTTGTAAGCCATTTTAGTTTGCGTTTAGGGCATTGAAATCATTTTTATTTTCTTTTAAGTTAATAATCCCTAAATACAGAAATGAAAGTATCAATATCAGAAGTTCTATAAATTATCTGTATGTATAAAAAAGTCTATTAAAGCCCCTTGTTTCTCTCGCTTTTGTAATTAATATCAGCTATTAATATTTTTACTCATTAAGGCAAACGTATGGGGCGAAATGGATTATAAGGTAGAGATCAGACAGAAGATTTTAGTTTATTAATTTTTATTACTATTTTATGTGAGACATTTGTTATTCTTAAATGGTGTAATATATTAAAGTCCCTCTTTAATTAATTAAATTGTTATTATATTTTATCAAAGATACGTATAGGGTAACTAGTAGTAGTAAAATTATTTTTGTTGTCTTTTACAAAATGGTTATTTTTTTTTGTTAATTACAGGTGTGAGTTAGGTTTAGATTATCCTTAGGCTTGTATTAGGTTAGGTTTATGTTAAAACTAAGCAGTGGAGGTGAGTGTTATGATAATTTAAAGGATATCCTTAAGCGTACGCTTTGGTCACAAATCCAAGGCACTGCTTGGGTTCCTGTTAGAATAGTTCCTGTCAGAATAGTAAGAGATAGTAACGTTTAATTATATCCTAACCGTATTGCGCCCGTATCTTTTGATATAGGCCATCGATTCCAGTTATTCTTTTTTTTAAGTTTCTGACATACATATATTTGTCGACGCCCAAGGTAGGTTTAGGTTAACCTAACTATAATGTTTGATTATTTATCGGTTCAATAGCAGTGTCTGTCTTAATGTAAACCCCCTCTTAGGTTTTTTCAGTATATCCCATCTCCTTCTCCGATTTAATAAAAATATTCACTACTTTTACTATGATTAAAATTTTTGGCTTTTTTGACAAACATGCCTATCAAGGATCTAAGTTATTAATATTAGTAATGAATGGTGAGTGTAGTAAGCACATTAAACCTGCACGTAACAGTCACAAGCTCCAAGCACTGTTCAGCTTCCTGTCTAAAATCTATGCTTATAAATTTTACTTTACATTGTGTAATTGAACATTGGTTTTTGTTTTGTAGATTTTAAGTGTTAAATAAAGAAGTCAAATTAAAATACATTTGCTTCTTTCTAAATGTTATTTTATTTGAAAATTCTTTTATTTTCTCTAAAACGATAAAGTTAAACCAGTGTATACTCTCTTTATTCGGATACTCACTAGATAAGGGTCGACATCCCGAACCGCAAAATTTATACCCCACGTTAAAGTGCAGAAGGGATCTTTAAAATGCGACCATTTTGGGAATCAGCGCTAACTTTGTAGAAATTACCTAAAAGGGAATTCATTTTGATACACTTACTAGAATTAGTTTGAAATTTTACTAGTTTTTAGAGATATTCTGTTATTACCGTGAGAGGACGGTTTAGAATACTATTCCGCTCTGCCACTAGGAGACCATCTCGTAAGAGGCGAGTAACTCAGCACCCCTTGGTGGTAGGAGATCTGTTTCACGACTGGATTGCGACCATCAGCATACGAATCCAGCCGCCAAGTGTCTTAGACGCATTCCGGTCGAGCCGTATGTGGGCCAGACTTGCCCTCTGCCTCACGGATCCCATTAATGTTGCGAATCGAGTAGACCGCTAAAACCGCAGCATTTTTATTTCTTCACTCCCCCTCCCCACTCTACCTTAACAAGAAAGTATCTCTTTTTTTGTTGATGTGCATGGGCGATGGTGGCCACTTACCATCACGTGGACCATCTGCACGTGTGCATGTTAAGTACCATAAAAAAATGATACTTCACTATTTAAACATACATAAAGCCAAGGAGCGCCTGGGGTTTGTGATTGTCATTAAAACGGATTGCTCGACTCGATACCTTACACCTAACTAAATGAAATTTATTGACTTATAACGTTATGGTTAATTAGGAAGACTTAGTACTACTTAACTACATTTATAGTTCACTGCAATAGTCAATATTCGTTTGTATATTAAATTGTAATCACTTATTTTGCTGTCCCAGCCCACAGATCTGATAACCAAACCCAACCCCTTACAGGTTATCGAATCGGTGGGTTTTTTCGAAAATAAACAAATTGAAACAAGTGTAGTAAAAGTTAAACCCTTATTGTGAATCACTTGACGTCATAAGGTAAAAAGGCCGAGCAGTGGAGGTGAGTTTGTGTGTGAGCATAGCCAAACCTAGTACTCGTATTAATAACTTAGAATGACCGACTTCTTATTATTAGAAAAGAAGTCGAGAGAGATCATTAATAACCTAAAATATTCTTTTTTAATAATGCCATAGACAGTAACGCTTAAATTCACCAAAAATATTAAAGTAGTGTTCGTAGCGCTCATTACACTCGCTCATTAAAAACTCACTTAGCGAGGGTAAGTTGAACAAAAGAAATATATTTCCATTCGCAAGTGTAGTGTAGTGTGTAACGTTTGCAAAGTAGGTGAAGTGTGTTCAAATATGCAAACGCAGTTAATATCGCGATCCTCGACATTTCAAAGGCACTGCTTGAATATAATGGACTTTAGTAACTCCGGAAAACATTCGGCCCGCGGATATATGTCTCAATTTTGATATATTCAAGTGTGTAAGGAATTATATCAATTACTGTTACAAATACACTGCACATTTTAAAGATATATTTATTTTTAATTACGTTCCCGCCTCGGCACCGCATGAGTGCAATTTATCAAAAAAATGTCATCTATACTATTATATAAAGAGGAAAAATTTGATTGTTTGTATGTTTGTTTGTTTGTTGCAAATAGACTCGAAAAGTACTGAACCGATTTTCAAAATTCTTTCACCGATAAGAAACTACATTATTTCCGGGTAACATAGGCTATGTGGTGTTGCCATAAACACTCTAATTAGAAAGATATGGCCATTTAATGGCCTACAGGTGGTCATTTTGTAAATTGAAGAGTTTTTCAGAAACTAAAAATCCGTTTTAAAATTTTTTTTTCAGTGATAGTAAACTACACTATTCGTGAGTGACAAAAGTGATTTAGTGTTGCCATATACATTTTTTGATTAATAGAATATGGTCATTTTGTTGTTACTAATCCGATTTTAAAAATTCTTTCACAGATAGAAAACTACACTATTCGTGAGTGACAAAAGTGATTTAGTGTTGCCATATACATTTTTTAATTAATGGAATATGGCGATTTTGTTGTTACTAGTCCGATTTTAAAAATTCTTTCACCGATAGAAAACTACACTATTTGTGAGTGACAAAGGTGATTTAGTGTTGCCATATACATTTTTTAATTAATAGAATATGGCCATTTTGTTGTTACTAATCCGATTTTAAAAATTATTTCACTGAGAGCAGACTATAGTATTTCCGTCTCTCTTCCTCTTATAACATTATTACTCTCTTTTTTCTCTCTTTCATTTTTATCTTTATCTGTTTACACAATTACAAACTAAAAAAATTGCACTCCTCTTTCAATTCCGACTTTATCATTATTTGCGTGGACAAAACTTACTTATTTTCCAATATGTACTGTTCCGAATATCGCTGTACTATGTGGATGTCTTTACAGGAGCCTAAAATGCCTGTGGCTTGTGACCCAAGTGTAGCTTACAATTGCTTGCACTTTATCAGCGGGACAAATATTTTACAGTCAACATGCTAACACAATAACGGCGTACTGCTAAGGTAGTTTTTATTCTCAAAAAGATTTTCGGCCAAGTATCAGACTTTACACAGCTTCGAGAACATTTTACCTTTAATCGATGGCCCAAAAATAAAAGTCATAACAATTTCTATTCATTCTTCGTACCGTTTAACTAAACCCAAACTACATTACGTAGCTAACCGAAGCAAATGCATTTACAAGCAATTTGACGACCTACAAACGGCGATGAATTCGACTAGTTAGCCCCTGGGCAGATTCAGTTTTTAGATATAGAATTTTAAATCAATAAACTTGAATATATATAGATAAATTAGATTGGATTTCTTCGTTATGAAAAACAAAGTATTTGCTTCATAATTTGTTCTTGAGCTATTGAATTATAAACCGTAAAGTGTCTTATTAAATACATAATACATACACTATAGACGGGAAGCCAAACATTGCCTTAGGCTTCACGGCACTCTATTACGAAAAAACTCTCGCCTCCACTACTATACCACCATGATTATTATCATATGAGAATTTGTGTTGTATCAATAAGTGTTTTACACTTCTTCATAGTTATAATTTACTAAAAACCTTCCCCAAATAAAAAAAATCTCGACTAGCTCGACAACTTATAATCTCCGTACCCAAGATCCACGGCAGTTAGACGAGTACTTTCATTGACTGACTTTCATAGTGAATTGTAAGTGTGATGAAGTATCCCCACTAGCTTAAAAATGTATACGCTCGGTACCCAATATCTACGACTGACTGGGTGGGATTTGAACCAACGACTTATAGATCATGAAACCTACGTCTGAACTACAGACAAAGTTTAGTATATTAGAACAAAGATTGCACAATTTTCAAATTGTAACCGTCCATTGTAATATGACGGATGTTTGTAAAAACAGTATTATAAATACCTATCAGGAGTGGGATAACCGTCCTCACTAAGCCAAATATCATTATAGTTATCGTATCGTATCATGGGTATTTTCAAAAACACTAACTATGTCTAAGTGTGGCTAAGTGAGTAAAATATTCGAGAAAATTGTTATCTCATTCGGAATAAATTGTTTCGTCCACCCACATATTGTTTCCAACAGAAAAATACAGAAAATCGGTCCAATAAACGCATCCAATTGTGACATCAAAGAATCCTTAATTAAACAAAGTGGACATAATTTTCAAAATGAAGCCATTACATGATTGTGTGAACAGAATCAATATCCGGTTGTAATGTACACGAAGCGTTTTAATTTCCACCGGTGATTGTCTCGACAGTATTAATGTAATGTCCGTTTATCAGATCAATAATATATTGGTGTACATTGCCGTACAATTCCAAGTATTGAATATTGGTTTTAGATTAATAACCGACCCTAATTAGCCCACCCTCGCTTCGCTGAGGTGTAAACAAATCGGTTACTCACTCACAATAATTCGCTAATTCTCTTGTACACCTATTTGCTTGGACACTCATTCCCTTACTCGTTCATTAATTCAAACTCTAACTCACTCTCTCCCTTCTTTTTCCGGCCTCCAAGAACTAACATGTCATTTTCGTACTATTTTCCATTCCGTGTGACGTGAACTATCAACTGCAGAAGATGCTATATTTTAATATTTTTTATTTCTACTGGTGACTGTCTGGACAGTATTAGTGTAATGTCCGTTTATCCACACATTGGTATACCGTTTCACGTATTGGATATTGTTTATCGAATATGTGTTTTGTGTAATTGATTTGATAACAATTTAAACAAGACTCTTTTAGCTAAAAAATTAAGTTAAATATTTTATCAATTAAAATTACAACAATTATTGCAAGACTAACTGATTTCTAGATCGACCCTCAGGGATCCAAACGGGTTTTATGGGCTACTAGTCGACCCGTGCGACTTCGTCCACGTGATGCTCCGCGTCTATTGATCTTAGCGTGATGATATATAGCCTATAGCCTTTCTCGATAAATGGGCTATCTAACACTGATACAAGTTTTCAAATCGGACCAGTAGTTCCTGAGATTAACGCGTTCAAGCAAACAAACAAACATACTCTTCAGCTTTATAAATTAGTATAGATGTGAGCGAAAGAAAGATTATAGTATCTAAGAAATTTAAACAGGGTGATGGGTTAATAGCAATCCATCAAGGCCTTGTAGAAATAGTTACTTAGGCTGCGTTTCCACCAGAGATGAGCTAGGATATGTGCAGCAAGGAATGTGTTTTTTAAGAACCAATAGAATAACTTAATTGGACACACTCCTAGCGAGGCTAAGTAAATGAAGCGATTTTATTAGCTCTTAATAAACACATTCCTCGTTACACATCCTCGCTCATCTCCAGTGGAAACGCAGAATTAATGTTGGGGAGTGAAATTGAGATGTGTAGGCGACAATTTATGCATAATGAAGGAGTATTATGTGTTGCAAGCATTGCTTTACTTTCTGTCTAAAGTGCTTGTTAAATTGTTTACTACTATGTTATTATAAATTTGTCTGATTAAGATTCTTTCATTCTTCTTCGATAAAAAAAATGCTTTAGGTAATATTAACGTCAATAAATCCTTGAGATCTAAATGTGATAAAAAATTATTAGGATATAAAATCTAAAACACATTTTATGTTTACTTACGGAAAAATAATTTAAAGCTTGTATATCAAAGCAACATTTTACTTTCATAATACTCCACATTAAATCCTACTAATATTATAAATGGGACAGTTTGTGTATTTAGGTGTTTGTTAGGTACTTAATCACACAAAAACGACTGAACGGATTTGAATAAAATTTGCACTTAGATATTCTATTACCTGGATTATGAAGGACGAAGTAGTAGTGTAGAAGTAGTGAATCGGCCAAAAAAAAAAGAACTGTTATCACAATTATCTTCATTCAATGTGATTTAACTGCTTTATCAGTTTTTTGGCCTCAACGAAAAGCGAAGAAGAGTACCTTGTTTTTCACCTTTTGAATTCTTGGGTACGGTCTATTACTCTGGGGCAACTGTATTAATATTAACAAAGTATTATTGAAGAAATTTAAGAGCGATTAGCGGGGTGAGTCCTGGAACTAACCTGTTTAAAAGATTAAGAATACTTACCTACTACTACTTTGTTTATAATGCAAAATGGGTTCCTGTTCAAAAAAACTACGGAATCGTAAGCTTCGGTTCATTAATTAATTCAACTACTACAACTAGAAGAACGAATGTTAGAAGTATGTTTTTATGACCTAAAAGAATTTTTGTGACTTGTATAATGTAATGTTTTATTATTTAGCATAAGTAAGTATATACAATTGTATGTATAATTAAATTATGACTTGGTATTTATAATAAACTAGCCGACCCGACAGACGTTGTGTTAGCAACACTGTTTATAAAGTAGTAGTATCGGGTAGATCATTTTATATTATTTCAAGTATACCTACGAGAAGACAATATATAACCTTCAGTGCGATAGTTTAGTCTCAGTCTCTCTGGTGTTTTCGTGCAGTGAACATGGTTGTGTTATAGTGTCGTGATTAAGGTTACCCTTCTCGAGGTCCATGTAAGTTTACTTTATTATCTATTGTCGTTAGCGAGGTCGAGTGGTGGAGGTGAGAGTTAATATATTATGAAAGAGCTCTTTAAACCTGGGTCTCAAGCCCCAGGCACCGCTCGCCTCAGTCTAAATTGCATGTGTATACGTATTGCTGTACAGTAATGGGTATCATATTTCTCTCCATATTTATAGCAGTTGTCCTTCATTAACTATAAATATTGGTCAATGGACTGACAGTTATATAAAACACCATAAGGTTACATTAGAAATGAATTCATGGTTGTTAAGTTATCTCACATTTTCCGATTTTCCGGGCAATTTTAATTATTCTTACATAACAACCTTCCTTTTTTTGACCATAACAAAGACAACAAAAAAATAATTAACGTTATCGGTGCAGCCGATCACGCGTGGTGCCTTGACCAAGATATATAGGGATTCATTTTTATAGGTATACATGTTTTTGGAACCTTCTCATATTAATCCATCCATTTAAAAATAAATATATTTGGACGAAGTCGCATGAAAATACTTTTCTAGTTTATATAACGATAGTTATTAAGAAATTCCAAAAGCTAAGACAGAAATTTTTAAGAGTATCCAATTACTAAATGCTTTATTTTCCCTCATTTTAAACGGAAAATGTTGATAGAAAAATTTGACACTAATTACATTCTATGCGAGGGTACTATTTACTGCTCTTATTTTTTTTATTTATTACTAGCCGACCCGCGCGACTTTGTTTGTGTGTTGCTCCACTCTTGGGGGTCGTAGCAAGATGTTAAATAGCCTAAGTTACTCCTTGTTACATCAGCTATCTGCCAGTGACCTGCCCGTCTTGTTCAACACCTGGAGGAGGTGGGGCCGGATCTTTCACCTTACCAGTTCGGGTTCGGGTCGGTCTACCATCGATGCCTTGTCCCAACTAAAACGGGTTTCCAAAGAGGCGGTGCGGGAAGGAAACATGGTTCTGGCCGTCTCCCTAGACATGGCAAACGCCTTTAACAGCCCCTTTAAGACGATACGTGAGGCGCTCCGGTTCCATGGAGTGCCTCTCTATCTCAGGCAGATGTTGGAGGCATATTTTATTTATTTATATGTAAAAGCATATTTAACCGACTTCAAAAAGGAGGAGGTTCTCAATTCGATTGGTATTTTTTAAATCTAAATTATACTTGATACTATCGCATTACTATTAACACTATAGGAGGTGTACTGTTCAAAATATTAAAATAATAAAATACTTCACTCAAGTGCTCCTCGATAACGGAGGCCTAGCACCACGCCACAGAACAGCACTACACTATTATACTCACTACTTTAAAATTTACTGTGTGATATCACTTGGCAGACTAACTCAATCCTACCGGAACAAAAGTTATATATAGTCTACTCGAAAAAAGATAAACTCATACTATAAATTCCCCGCGATTATTAAATGATGATAATGATGCATCACAGTGAGTTATCTGCAACACAGTGAGTTGATAACTCACTGTGTTGCTAACATTTTAAAACGAATTATCAATTCATTTTGTCACTTGAAGAATTAGTTTAAATAGATACTCAGGCTTATTATTTAAACAGATGTGTAATAAATCATAATGTTACATGGTCAAGCAGCCAGCTGACGTATATTCCACCACGTTATGGTCAGCTGACTTTATTTTTCCTTCAATATACTAGGTAAACTATAATCCGACAAATTTTCAAATGGGTGGAAATGCCTGAAAAACAAATTTTCTACATGTCTGTGAGGCTGCAACTGCTCGCCCCACCCACGGAATCGCAGCTGACGGTAACGAGTAATCATAATATTAACCCCTTATGCATTTCACGAATTTCGCTTGGGAGGGACTTGGTCATGAAAATCTATCACTGGCTACCATTATATATTGTCTGGTTATAAATTGTAACGTGGGTATAATTGAAATTTGAAGCGTTAGTAGTTCAAGCATTGGATTCACGATCGATAAGTCGTGGGTTTAAATCCCGGACATTAGACTAATGTCGTGGCCCACTCCTGACACAAGCATTTTAGCTTACTAGGAGGGGTAAAGGGAATACTAGTAGTATGTGATTCATACTGTTAGTGCCGGATCAGTTAGTTAGTTTAGATCTTATATCTATATTTTATACGTCAGCGTCATGGTCAGGCTTGCAAACTCTTGGTGCTATAAAAAAATGAAATAAAACGCTATCTAAATATACAGCCGTTTAAGCTGCATTAGCGTAAGGGAATCGCGAAATTTAATAAGAAACAATGTCTTACAGCACACGACAAGGGATATATCCAAAAACTCTATTTAATAATTACTATCGGATTGCCCTGGCTTCACTCCGGTTATTTAAAGCAATATTATAATTGATGTCCTTAATTTGTCGCTCTGTAATTGTGTAGCTTTGCATTATTTGAACAAAGAAAGAGAGTGAGAATAGGTTATAAAAAGATAAAATATAGAAAGGAATAAAGATGAAAGCGACAGATGATAACAGAGAAAGAAGGACGGAGCAAAAATAAAACTGAAAGAGATTTATAAGAGAAAGAGAGAAATCTGAGTCAGATAATCGAAAAAAAGAAAGTGAAGGAGACTGATCATTCTGAATAGAAATAAAAAAAAATTAAAAAGAGAAAAAAGAAATAGAGAATGAGGAGAGACGGAAATACTATTGACTTCTCTCAGTGAAAGAATTTTTAAAATCGAATCAGTAGCAACAAATTAGCCAAATTCTATTAATTAAAAAAAGGATTGCAACACTACATCACTTATATTGGCCATATCTTTTTAATTAGAATATTTATGGGAACACCACGTTGCCTATGTAACCCAGAAAGGATGTAGCTTTCTGTCGGTGAAAAAATTTTTAAAATCGATTCAGTATTTTTCGAGCCTATTCGCAACAAATAAACATATAAACAATCAAATCTTTCCTCTTTATACAATAGTGTAGATGTACGAGTAGATGTCATGTAACAAAATAAATTGCAATTTTAAACTGACCGTGACCTATATTAATGTATGGGGACAACAGTTACAGAACAAAGTTAAGTTTATTTATCAATCTAGTTTGTACAGATCCTTTGGATTGCAAACTGACTTGCACTTAGACGTTTTCTTTTTAACTTTAAGAACTTTGATCTCTATAATGATCGAATAAAGCGATGAATGATGATGATGTAATTTACATATTGCGAAAGTTTGAAAAGCCTGGTAATAGAACTTCCTATTTTTTTTATTCCTTAAAGTTGTAAAAGTTTTTAAGATTTAATGCCTTCGAGGTCAGGTAGTACAAGTGTCAAATTGTAACTACTTTATTCACAAAGTTATATACAAATCTTATTAGGAATTAGCAGCAGAAGTTATAGCTTTTTATAAAAAAATCAGTTAAATTTTTCTCCCTGCAATTTATTATAATATACCTAAATATCATCTCAAATTTTAATAAATTTTAATAAATTTATGAGACTCTAGAATATTTTACGTAATGTGAATAATGATATTTTTAGTTTATATTTTAGATGAAAGTCATTTAAAAGTAATTAAATTTTAATTAATTCTGTTTGTCCACAAATTTCGACCTTTGTAATTAATTTGACTACAAATAGCATCTCTATTTTACAATTATTAAAAAAAAATTCAAGCTTATTATACTTAGCTCTTTGATATTTTAAATATCTCTTACTTTATCTAAATTTTAAATGAAAACTATCTAACTAAATTAACTGTATCGTTTAAATATCTCTCTGATACTTTACTTGAATTTATTTTATATCTACGTTGCAAACCACATTAAAAGATACAGTAAAATTAAACTAAAATCAAATTTAATTATTGTAAAGCACAGCACACTGACAATCTTTTGGCTTATTAGCCATCTTTACCAGCCTTTTTCACCTACATAAACAACTTAAATATTTAAATATATATATGTGTATATATTAGGTAACAGATATTCTAATATTATAATATTTTACATTAATCAGAAATCGATTTAATAAATAAGTAGATATTAATGTAAGTAATGTCGTCTAATTTTTAATGTAGTGATCTTTTAGCAACTTCTTAAACGTATAAAGGGTATCAGATTATCTAATGTTGAGAGGTAGATCGTCCCATAGGTTAATTAATGGCTAGTATAGTAAAAGATTGTTTATAAAACTTTTTGTGAAAAACACTTTTGTATTATGCTATCATATTAAAGACATAAGTTTATAGCACAAGTTAGTACACACGGTAACGAACACGGAATCAGTATTAAAATGTATATATAGTATCAAAATTTGACTTTGCCACCACTAAGTGATACCATTGAGTATAATATTTGGTATAAATGTCAACTTGACATCATTTTTTTCCTGACATAATGATCTCGATAGACAGATAACTAATTCAGTGACACTTCATTATAATTTCATTGACCTAATTAATGAATGTTTTTTTTTGTAATTATTTTAGCTTCAATAAAAATCTAAGAAACCTGTAAATAAGAACAATATTTGCATTACCATCCAAACATACACTTAGAATATTTTTGTAATCTCAAAGACATGATTAATCATAAGAAACTAACAACCATTCATTTGAATTCTTAGTTTGTCTTTTAAGGAGGGTTTTCTATTGTATATGAATTAATTTTAGTTTCAATAAAAATCAAAGGAACTTTAAAATAAGTACAAGACATGCATGCCCATACTGAGTATTAATAAACTTTTAACATTAACCGCTGCGCATTTGGGCGGTATTCGGAGCTTACTGAATTTATCTCAGCGTCGACCGTCAGCGTCAGTCGTCTCTGCGCCGCCTTGCGCGATGGTCGTGTGTACGGTGGTCGGAACTTATCGTGTTGTGTAGTGACGTGACTTGTACGATTGTATTTATTATAATAATAAATATTCAATTATGTAGTGATTGTGTTAGTTTTTCCAGACATTGACTATGGAATTTGTGTAAATATATGCTTTGGAATAAATTTTTTGTAAGTAAGAATTTTTTTAGATGACTTTAACTATGTACTTAACAATTTTAATGTATAGGTTTTATATAGTTTTATAAAACAAGGTTTCGAAAGAGATATATTTTGCTATACATGTAAAACTTGTGATAAATCTTAAATAAAGAAGAACTGATAAATTAAGTTTATATATTCTGAGAGTTCATATTCTTATATATGATAAAAAAATTATGTAAAGAAAATGACATGAAGAATTCACATTTTTTACTCTGGTCTAAAAGAAAAGAATTTTTATAAATCTCATAAATTGGCTGCGAGGCATGACTGAGTGGAATTAAAAATAGAAGCTTTTAGTTTCTATACCAAAAAAAACGTACAAATTACAATATTATCGTGTTGTACAGTGACGTGATTTGTACGATTTTATTTATTATAATAATGAGCATTCAATTATGTAGTGATCGTAGTATTAGTTGCAGACTTTGAATAAGTGTAATAGAGCAAGATTTCGCTATCATCAGACCTTCGTTATTTCATAAAACGCTAATAGAGTTCAACTATGAAGTTTGAATCATGGTTGCTTTTTTGTACTACAGTTGTCTGACTACTGATAAAATATCTTTTGATACTTCCTCAAGTAACATATTATATAAATTCCACCTTAAATAACGTAAATATAGCTGAAATTGGTTAATATTAATTACTTAAAAGTGTCTAGCAGGAGATTGTAATTTGCAACTGTACTTTGCAAATTTTTAACAATGGTTTCTAATATTATTCTAAATAAATTATATAAAAACAGAGCTTTATACTTTAATGAATTTGAGGTGCAATTTTAAAAACCATATCTGACTTTCCGTGCAACCCTGACCCAAACATTATAGTCGAGGATCGTTTGTATCTTTATTAGAGATAGATCTATATCTTATCATAATATGAAATTGATTTGAGGAGATATACATGAAAATAACTCACTTATCCCTTATTTCGAAAAAAAGATCTTGGCTTTATAAATCTATTAAAAAGGTTACGAGGCATGACTGAGTAAATTGAACATAAAAGCTTTTAGATGTTTTCCTAAAATATCAATATTTTTTACTAGAAAGAGAGTTACTATTCCGTTGTTTGCTTGATGAATTTGGAGAGATTTTAATAATTTTTAAAGTAAGACTGAAAAATACTAATTGAGTAAAATCAACAAATTGGATATTTCAGAGAAAAAAGCGGCATTTAATTTTTAAAGTATATGTTTTTTCGAGTTTGGTATATACGTAGGATAAAATTACATTTGTATGTAACGAAACATTACATAAAAAATAGTTAAAAGTTGACGAGTCACCTTAGTTATAGTTAAGGGCTTACACTTAGACAAAGCCAAGGGTAATTCACCATATTATAATACAATGTCGTTGAGCCTTTTAAAAGGTATTTGGATATACATTTTCAATTCACTAAACGTCTGTCAAATCAACTTCTCTTCGTACCATTGGTACAAATCTCACTTTTGAAATATTATTTCAGAGTAGCTTTTCATAAATTTTCAATGTATGGCCATAAATATTTCAAGATAAATGGCCATTTATTGTCGTTTTGAAATTTCTAAACAGATAGAAGCTTTCTATTTTTCCCAAAATACTTTCAATGATACAGAGCTCCGTAGAGAGATCGTAAATATAAGAATTAAAAATACATAATGTGTATTAAAATGCAGTCACATCAGGTAAATGGCTATTTCCTATATACGTACGTAATCTATGGATCTGATCTGATTTTGAAAGTTCTTTAACTGATAAAAAACCACACCTTCTTAAAATTCTTTGATGGATTTAGCAAGACCCTTTGTGAGTCACAGACTTTGTAAAGTGGCCATAAATACTATAACGTAATATATCTTGTGGACATAAATGGATTTTGTATATGTTTGATATTAAAGACATAATATTTAAAAATTATGCACTCATAGAAAATTGTTTAGGTAGGATGGACGAAAATGTTATAATTAAAACGATATGGCCATTTTATTGTATCATTCTTGATTGATTTTTCAACCCCAGCGAAGCGATAGTAAGTCTAGTTTAGTATAAATCCGTAACAAACTACTGGTTTATATCGTTAACAATTCTCTTGGTATTGGTAATATGGTAATATAAGTTATTTACATAATTCGGCGCGCTTGTCAGTCGTGGGATGATTAATCATCTCCCAGTTCTCTTCCCCGTCCTCCGTCTTAGCCATTGTATATAAACACATATTATATATAATGCGACAATTTTTTTAATAACTGACCTGTTTTCGCTTCTGCTGCTGAGGCCTACTTATATTTCTATAGAGTATTATTGAGATTTTTATATCGTACCAATGTTTCCAATTTATTTAAGTCTGTCTGTCAGAAAACTGCTTTCCGAGCTGGTGGTAGCTTCAGACAAACTGACTGACCGACCAATTTTTGACGTATCAAAAGTATTCTTATACAAAAGTCTAATTGAAATAAAATATTTTGAGTTTGATTTTATTTTATTTTTGTTATTGTAATATACAAAGCCATACGTTTACAAACTGTGACTTTAAATGTTCGTAGGATTTCCAGACTTTAGGCTTTTCTAAATTAATATTTCTCTATTAAAAATATCTTAAAAATAGTTTCGTGATCACCATAGTTCATGGACTGATTTCTATAGTGAGCTTTCAAAATACATGGAAAGTTAAGAAAATAATGATAGATTCATATTCTAACGGTTTTATTATGGATTATATAGTCAATAGGTATAATAGGTATAGTGAATCAAATTCATTAAAACTATTTATTAATGGAATTTTGTGTACGAAATAAATAAAAGGTTCTCTTTCCAACAGATTTTTGTATGTCTTGATTTATATTGTTTTAATAAATAGATTAAAAATGCCTGGCAGGTAGCCCCTGATTAATATTGCTATTAAAAGATTAGTGTCTGTCTTAAAGTTGGTTTTCACATATAAAAATATTTTTAATATGTTCGTGCTTATAAATATTGCGTAGATAAATATAAGTATAAATAAGTAAGAAAGAAAAGTCTTAAATAACGTATATGTAAGCAGTAAGCACGTATTCCGTCAACGCGTCCTTATTCGCACGAGATAATAAATGTTTACTTATTTACTGAAATGTAAAATATAAATATATTTGGAACATTTATGTGAAAAACTCAAAAGATACAGAAAGTTGCATTCTATCTTAGGTTGAGGATTATGATGCAATGGCTTGGTTGGTTATATATCGGGTCGCTTGTGATATTAAATATATTTAATATTAATATCACAAGCGACCCTCGTTATCCTACTTATATAATAAACGCGAAAGTTTGTGAGAATGTATGGATGTCTGGATGTATGGATGTTTGTTTGTTACCCTTCACCCAAAAACTATTGAATGGATTTTGATGAAACTTTACAATAATATAGCTCACACATAAGAATAACACATAGGCTATAATTTATAATGATATAGGTACTGTGAATTATATAAATTATAGCAGGTGAAACCGCGGCCGGCTGCTAGTTTTATTATAAATGTGAAAGTTTGTAAGTTTGGTTATTTGGATGTTTGTTACTAAATCAGGCAAAACGGCTGCACGGATTGCAATTAAATTTGGCACACAGATATTTTATAAAATGGATTAACATAGGCTATTTTTATCCCGGAAAATTTCAGTGTTTCAGCGGGGTAATAGTTAAATACATGTTAAAATATAAAATAAAAATATTATGACATACATGAGTAATGTAGCTTTCTATTAGTGAAAGCATTATAGAAATCGGTTCAGTAATTTCCAGCTTATTCGCAACAAACAAATATACATAAAAACAGTTCAAAGTAATTTATGGCTGTCACAATTTTGGAAAAATTATAATTTTTGAGGGATAATAATAATAACACCTATCTTTTTTTACAAACATATTGATATAAATAAATTACATTGATATTTTAAATTTTTGAAGGTACTCTTTTTTTCCAAAAATACATATGTATTTTTGTTCGTTTTTTTTTAAATATGTAAGAATTCGTGCGAATGAACCTTAACTTCAAGGGTTGGTGTAATCTGCATTAATTGAAGGTAAAATTAATTATTTAAATTTTACGTACAGTACGCGGCTGTCTCATTACCATCTAGATTCTTGTGTAATGTCATATTCATGCTAAACGTTTGATAAATTATCTAGGAATATTACTTTTTTTTCTATGATCGTTGAATTATATACATTCATCAACAAAATAGGGGTAATAAATACATATATTTCAGTTTTCAAACTATTATTCTTTAAATAATTTTAATCCAGAAGACGAGGACTTAAGATTTAAAGACGTTTTTGACTTGATCATGTCGCTCACCTTCAACTGCCTGACCCCTAGTAGATAATCAAAGTCTTAACCACTAGGTTATCACTGCTATTCGAACTCGTCTACCAACATTAAAATAACTCATATGACGTTCGATAAAGGAAACTTAGCACTAAAATCACGTGATATATTATACAAAAAATTACCAGCAATCATAGGCTGTCAAAGTGTTGCTAATACGAAAAAGAACGAGGGCAAATATACCACAAAATATAATTTCATATTACATAATCTATTTATGCTATTTGCGCATCTGTTGCTTTAGTTTTTTAATAAAAATTACAGAGAAATTTACGCAATGCGCAAATAACTTAAATTTATAGAAGTTTTTTTATAATTTCAAAGTTATAAATATTTTTATTGAAATAGTACTGTAGTGTATTTCCGATGATAGCAATATATCTTATAAACTTATACTAATATTATAAACAGGTAATCTTTGTGAGTTTGTAGTGGGTAATCTCTGGATTTACAGAACCCATTTTGAAAATTATTTTACCCATAGAAAACCACATTATTTGTGAGTATCATAGGCTATATAGTAATCCGAAAAATGAAAAGACTTTTTCGTGGTAGTCGGATTTGCTAAGTAAATCAGTGAAATAACTGTCGAACGAAAATGTTTATGAACGCTTCCTTAATACCGATGATAGATATATGAGTCATAGATGCGGGTAGAGTATGATTGATTCAATGAGTGAGTGAACAGTTTGAATACTCCTCAGCGAAGCGAGAGTGGGTCGGTTATAGTGGACAGGTCTAAAACTACGCGGATTGACTATTTGTAGATAAAAATATTAAACTATAAACTTAATATTTAATGAAGCTAGGCAGTTCTAAGGAATACCAAGATTATATAAAGTCATATTTTTAAGGTTTTCGTCTATTTAAATATGATCCCAAAGGGTTAATTCTTACTGAAGGTAAGACCTTTATAAATTTTCATGAAAATATCAGCTAGCCAAAAGTAGAGATTTTGTTGAATTTTATTAAACTTGCTCTAGATACATAAACTGTAAATTGTATGGAGGATAAAATAAACTGATTTGATAAAGTTTCAGACTTTAAAACGATATATTTTTATAGTAATGTATTACAGAAGCTATGATTGTATAGTCTAGTTTAATTTGTACATATTATGTTAAATCTTGCTTTAATTTCCTGTATCTGTAATTGTTTTATGCGTGATTTGTATATAAAGTATTACTATAGAAAAAAGAGGCAATTACCATAAGGATCTGCTACAAATATTTAATAATATGTTTGCAAAGTATTTTGTAGGATCCTATAAAGCCTCTTTTGATACGTACTTAGAAGCAATCTCGAATAAGGGAGAATCAATTTTCTACATTATTTTTATGATAAAATCTCATTAAATATATAATTTTCATAAAAAAATACATAGATATAGAGATTAATATTATCTGTGGAGAAACCAACACTATTATAGTTAGATCATCATCACGACCCTTTATTGGCCCACTGCTGAGCCGGATCACCTCCTCAGAATGAGGAGGGTATTAGGCCATAGTCCACCACGCTGGCCCAATGCGGGTTGGCAGACTTCACACACCTTTGAGAACTTTAGGGAACTCTCAGGAGTGCAGGTTTCCTCACGATGTTTTCCTTCACCGTTAAAGCAAGTGATATTTAATTGCTTAAAACACACATAACTCAGAATCAGAGGTGTGTGCCCAGGATCGAACCTCGGACCTCCCGAGTAAGACGTGAAGTCTCAACCACTGGGCCATCACTGTTATACTATAGTTAGATATGTAGTTAATAAACATAACTAAAATAAGGATGGATAAGCCTTTTTTTCATGTTTCTAAAATTAAATCACGCAAACGGAAACGGCTGAACAGATTTCAATCAAATTTGGCACATAGATTTTATAACCTGGATGAAAACCTAGGCTACTTTTCATCCTGAAAAAAAATCAGACATCCTGTGGGATAATAATAAAATATGTTTCTGTCGTAAGCGCCTGCCTGATTTTGTTTATTTAGCAACAGTTAAAAATTAAATATTTTTTGAAAAATCTAAATAATAATACGCTTTATTGTTCACCATAAAAGTATAATACATTAATATGCACATAATAATATTGGCACAACAGGCGGTCTTATCGCTAAATGAGCGATCTCTGCCAGGCAACCATTAGATATAGGAGAACCATTAGGCGCAGAGAAATGGGAAGGGGTGTACACAGCTCAGTTTAGTACTATTAAAAAGGTTAACACATACAAATATATTACTTCAACACATACATATATTCGCACATATTACATACTAAACATACATATATACATAAATACATATATTATATACATAAATATATTACAGCCCATTACATGTATAAGATTTGCAACCAATAAGATTAAACTTAATTAAATGTTAATTTACATGGTATAATAGCACCCATGCGAAACCGGGGCGTATCGTCTGTTTTCTTATAACTGCCCAAAGGTTACTGAAATTATGGACATAATGTAATAAGAATGCTATTTACAGTCAAAAAATCAGATAAATAATACTTTATAAATTAGGTGAACGGTCATTTAAAACCGATAATAACTCTGATCATCACATAAATTACCGATAGATAAGAGAAGGGTACAAAATTAGGGCATAATTAGGGCGGTGAACCAAAAATGAAATTGCTGAAAGGGTGATTTGGCACTCTAGTTTGTTCGACCAATTACGTATTCAATTAGAAAACGTCCGTTTTGTGCTTTGACTCTCTAACGAGTTGGGAGGAATTTTGATTCACTTTCGATTGTAAGGAGAAATCTATTTTTTTACACATACATCCATAAAGAATGTAGGTAATTGTAAATATAATTATCAAAGTCCTACTCAGACTTGATAACGGAAAAATATTTTTACTATCTATATGTATAGGTCATAGACAGCTGAATTTTTTTATAGGAATCAAAATATACATACACAACTGTATATTTTGATTGCATTCACTTGGAAGTTTAATATTTTCACTGCTCTAAACATGAGTATTTGTTATTAATTTTAATCTGATACCTGTAGAGGTAAGAAGGCTTTTGAATATTCTTGTGTGTTCTTAAAAAACATTAGCCATGGGAGAAAACAATACCGATTTTTGGAATTCACCATTTACTTTAAGATTCCATGGATGAAAGCCATAATCATGTAGATATAATTTAACGGTTACTCATGTATAGAAAACGTTAATGATTGTTCCTTATAAAATTTTTCGAATTGAATTTTTAAAGTATAGATAAAAATTGTTGTCTCTGTTCCTATGCCTTAAGGGAATACTTGAATTTACACAATTAACTACTTCCTTAGGCTAATGATTACAAGAAAGCCACCCGTTTTGTGCTCCAGTGTAAAAGAAATCTTAATGACAAAATGTAACAACCGTAAAACAACTCGACTACCCTCGATACTTGTAATTTGGGGGAAAAAGGTTCCTTCAGGAAAAGGTCGTTAATTTCTCTCTTCCTGAAGAATGAAGACATGTTTTCTTGAAAAATACTAAGAATAAATGAAGGCTATCAAAGCAGCCAGAGGCGTTTTATTTTCTAAAGCGTTGATTAATGCTAGATGTCTGAAATTACAAGTGTTTTTGAAGGAAGGAAACCAAATATTTTGATAAGACTAGGGTTGTTGCAACTTCTTTAGGATATATAGTTTTATTATTTTATTTTATATTATAAAATTTTTTAAATCGACAACGAATGATACATTTCTCCTATGGGTGGTAAATTTTTGTGAGTGCAACATAAGTCTGTTATTTTGTATGGTAATTTAACATACCATCTAAGTCTAGGGCTTTTGATGGTAACACTTCATTCACGGGCAAAATTAGGTTTCACAGATGTAAAGCTAATTTAGTTTTGACAGTCGGGCGCTAGACTTTATTGTAATTTCTGAATCATTCAGATTTAGTTATTATTTAATTAATAATTAGGTTAATACAGTGATAGCCTAGTGCTTCAGACGTGGGTGTCTTACTCGGGATATTCGAGTTCAATCCTGGGCACACATCTCTGCCTTTTATGTGTTATGTGTGTTTTAAGCAATTAAATATCAGTTGCTTTAACGGTGAAGGAAAACATCATGAGGAAACCTGCACTCCTGAGAGTTCTCCAAAGTTCTCAAAGGTGTGTGAAGTCTGCCAACATGCGCTACTTGACAATGGCTTAAAACCCTCCTTAATTTGAAGAGAAGATCCGGCTTAGACTATTAATGGGTTGTGATGATGATAATCATGATGTATCTGCATCTGGAACACATGCCTAAAGCACTACTCGGGTGCTATAGCATTACATTGGTAACTAAATATATTTGAATCTTTAAAGACGTTATTCAAAACGATGTCATGTGAAAATGGATCCAGCAAGTTTTCATCGTTGTTTTCATTATAATATATTTCTATGGAGGCTACCCAAAATAGCCGAGGGGTCGTTTGAACTTTTTGCGTTATTTGTATTGGTATGTATACGGATCCCTGTATTCCTTTAATACCCTAATGCCGGAACACTTTGTTGTTTGTTTGAGATTTACAAAGAATCCAACAAAGAAATGAGCGTGTAAAAATCTATTGAGGCAAATGTTTTTTTTATACATATCTTTATATGTTTATAATGTTTTTTTACGTGTATTTTGTGTTTGCGACATACTCGACCGTTAGATCGATTTTAATCGTTTTTTAGTCTACGTGAGTTTCCTGTGTGTTTTTAATTTCCAATTGGAGTTGATAGATAGCGCTACCATCTGGTTCTAATCTTTATGATTTGATATAACAAATACAACAAAATAATACAGTGAGTGATAGATTGAAAATTTTTATTACTTTTTTTTGAAATGTCATAATTTAAAAGGAATTGGTATAAGCGTAATTTCATTGTAAGTACTTGGATTCAAAAATAGGCATTTTTTTTTTAATTGCTCTGACCGTATACAGTATCTTTAATATATCTGTGAGTATGTTTGAAAAAAAAATAAGGGTGTCACATATTTGTAATGGAAATTTCCTATCGTAAAAACGACAAAAAACTTTTGTCAAAATGAGAGTAGTTTTAATAAAACGTTTGTATAAAATAACAGATAATTTAAATTCGCGAGTCTTTAGGACATTTATATAATTTAAATATCTAAAATTGTCTTATCTCCTATGCTTCTCAAAAAACGGGTTATCTACTGTAAATTATATATATTTAATCTATCTGTTTTTGTCTCTTGATTGACACATAAATATTATAATTCTTAAAGTAACTAAACTTTTCTTTTACAGATGAATCCTGGAAGCAGCAATGTTGAAGTTCAGACTGTGAAATGTGTATAGAATAATGTATTGTAAATACTTATAGTGTAAAGTGCGGACACACGATGGCTTGGACACTTTGTGTTTTAATAGTGCTATGGATCTCATATATCCCTTTACATCGAGCTGATAACTTAGGTAAGTAAAACTTGTATGCATTTATGTAAGTACCGAAGTACCTTAGTACAAGTAAACACTTCACAGCTTATGTTCGTTCTCATGAGGAATCCCAACAAAACCATTTTCATGTAAAATATGGTCAAGACGAGACCATATACCTCGCATTGTTTTTTAAAAAAATATTAGATCTCGGGTAGAGCCAAGTTTCGGATTCCTCGAACCTCTTGTAGAGAGGAACCTCGTGTTGAGTTAGTCCTAACTTCACAAACTTTATACATTATTTAAAGTATATGATATTTTTCTTAATTTATCTTAGCTAATACAAGCTTACATATTAAATTTCACTTTTCTAGGACTTATGGAAGTATTCTAAGAATTTTGATGATCATCAGTGAGTCAGTGACACAATCGGGGGTTTTAGATATCAATAAAAACTAAAGTATAAGAGATATGCAATTGTGCCCCAAGAATTTTGTTAATCCAAACTCAAGTTATAAGGATTCAAAAAACGACGAAGAGAAAGCGAGCGTGCCCTTGCGCTTCACTTGGCTCGTCTTGGCTACCTATTGATTATATTCATTTTAATGTTTTTATTATGTTATTAATATTTTTATTTACACATACATGTATTTTGGCTTCAAATTAAAGTCTATAGACTTTGATTCAGGTCGTTGATGTGTTTATTCAGTACAATATGCAATGAATAATCACCGAAGTTTCTAAAAATATCTTAGCTCTTAAAAATAGAATAACTAACACTTTTGTGAAAGTTAAAAACTAAATTTAATACTCGAGTACAAAATATTTAAATAAATTTGAACCGACTTCAAAAAATTAATAATGAACTCGCTAAAAAGTAAAAAATAATCAAACTTAGATTTTTAACACACTACCAACTGATCAGTTTATTTTATTTAGTTAAAAATATGTGAAGAACCATTATGAGTGCCTTTGAAATTTGAGGGTTTCCTTCGTTTTCCCCGGGTTCCACCATCAGATCCAGACTTGGTTCCGATAGTGGTCCTTGGAAGTACACTATTTCAAATAAAAAAAGAATTTTAAAAATCGGGCCACAATCGACGGAGAAATCGGTGAGCATACATAAAATAAAAATATCAGTCGAACATAGAACCTCCTCCTTTTTTGAAGGTACCGCTAAGCTCTGGCTTCGCACGGGTGCAGTTTATCACTTGCAATACTTAGATTTAATAATATAAAAATAAAAAATTAATATAGGGATAAAAAGTAGGCTATGTGTTATCTAGATTATAAAGTATTTGTTAGCCAAATTTCAATGAAATCTGTTTAGACATTAGAGCTTGAATGAGTAACAAACATCCGAACATCTAAATATCCAAACATTCTGGAATGCATGTAAGGACATTTCCGGGTTAATGAAGGATCGTTGTTAGGAAAATAAAATATATTGGGGTAGGGATTGGGGTGATAATGTAATTGGTAACAGGTAACAACACCTGACCCCAAGTTAATATACATGGGAAAATCAGAAAACAAGTCTTTATTTTAGAAGCTTTCATTTAACTTGCAATGTTGTCCTCAATCGATTGAGATGAAGTTTTACATATACGTCATGAAGATACACGTCATGATGTCATTATAAATACAATATGGTGGATAGCCCAAGCTGGTGGTATTGTTATTTTTTATGGACACCAAACAAAAAAAATTATCACAGCAAAACGTGAAGAATATGAAATATTATATAATATTAAGCAAAGTATTAGCTTTGAAGAATACGAAATAACAGTTCAATTAAAACAAGCTAATGTTATTTAAGTAGTAAAAGCAGGAATTTAAATTTCTTGAAAAGGAATTAATATTTTTCTTACTTTACATGTTTTCCATCAAATCTAAAAAAAATCTACATAAGTAGACAAGGATAACGTTTTATTTTCATAACATTTCTAAAGCGTTGGCTAACCATTTTTCATCTATATCTAGGCCACCTCATTTCATTTCAAACATCCCTTTATCGCATTTTATACATGATTACTTGAATTTTTGTAAAAATATTCCAGTTTTTAACTCAATTTAATCCAACATTTCAAAGTTCAAAACACACTTAACCTATTAGTATTTAGATGTCTTCAAGAGTTCTTAGAGTCAACAACTCCTGAAGATGCTTCGATTAAGGAGCGAAACGTACATCGATTGTCGATCGCAATCTACTTGTGTGGTGTGTCTAGATACGGGTTCGCGTGTCTCACTTTTCTGTGAACGGTGTGCTCTTCTGGATTGTGCCGTACGAGTCTGGTTGTTAGATCGTCGAGCTACCTGTTTGTGTGGTGTGTCTAGGTTCAGGTTCGCGCGTCTCACTTTTATGTGGGCAGGGTGCTCTTCTGGGTTGTGCCATACGAGTCTGTTTGTTCACATTGCCGCGGATTATAGCAAGGTAGGTTACCTTAGTTTTGGTTCCTTTTAAATGTCATTTTTTGACCGTGGTTACACAAATCATACTATATACTAATCAAAGTTAATTGTAATACAAAAAATTGTATCTTAAAAACTAGTTAGTCTAGTCTGACAACCAACGACAAACGTTTGCAAGTATTGTCAGAGAGTTTGTGCGTGACCTCTTTTTCTTTTTTGATAATTAGTGCTTTGATCAATTAATTATCTCTTCATCACTACATAGTATAAAACAAAGTCGCTTTCTCTGTCCCTATATCCCTATGTATGCTTAAATCTTTAAAACTACGCAACGGATTTTGATGCGGTTTTTTTAATAGATAAGAGTGATTCAAGAGGAAGGTTTATATCTATAATACATACATATTATAGTAGAGAAACACTGATAATTTCAGAGGTTTCTAATGTGATGTCGTAAATAAACACATTTTTTGCGCTTACATTGCCATCGCCGGCTGAACCCTACGAGATAGATCGAAATAATGTACTACAGTATTGTACACCTTAAAAAGGTCTACAAAAAAGTCCGCGATGGTATATGTCTATCTCTTAGTGATAACCCACAATAAACATTTTTTATCCTTTACTATTTAAGAGAAATAATGGCTTATTTACGAAACGATTTTAAGCAATTACAGCATTCATCCTTATCCAAATTAGTACCTTAAATACGTTGTGCATTTAATATAGATCAATATGGCCTTTAACAGCATTAAATTTAAATGAATATTTTCGAAGATATTACAGATTTAAAATGCAGGGACATAGCGGTTACGGCTAAATACACGTGTTAAATTGCATCCGGGCGAAGCCAGGACGGGTCGACTAGTTTTATATTATATACAACTCGACTAAAAAAACTAATAACTAATTAATACATTAACGTAATATATGAGTTATGTTACATTCCACACTTAGTAATATAAAACATCAAATTTTGCTAGTTCTATGTCTTTTCACGTGAAATTATATAAATTTATGTTTAAGGCTACGTTTCCGCCAGAGATATGCCAATGCGAGAATGTGTTTATTTAAAACTAATAGAATAGCTTCATTTGCCAAGCCTTGCCTAGTGATTCTATTGGTTCTTAATACATCCTTTGCGACGCATCCTCACTTATCTCTAGTGGAAACGCAGTTTAAGGGTTTGAGAATAAAATAGATATTTATATAATTTTTGGCTAGCAGGTAATCGTGTGTTCCTTTTAATAAAAGTGCCTAATTTTCGTAAGTAAAGTTTCTACTAGTTTCATATATGAGACTTATATTTTATTTGATGTGATATTTCTGCTCAGTTTTCTAAAAAAAAGTTATATCCATCTAAGCGTACATTATGGTAACGTACACGATCTGAATAAAGGTCATTAGAGCAAAATCACGATTCATTGTCATGTCATCGATTGTCGTCACAGGCCTACTTCTATTGAACCTAAAAGCGTTATTTGATCCACAATATTTATTATTAATCATTTTTCAATAATATTGATGCTATTTTATTGTAAAAAAAATAAGGCTGTTAGAGACATTATTTATCAAAAATATCATCAATTTTTATAGATTATAAAGATTGCTTAATGTCTTCAAAGTAATCTAATATTATAAAGCAGATATTTATTTGTTTGGTTTAACGCGCTAATCCCAGGAACTTCTGTTTCATATTGAAAAATTCTTTTAGCGCTGGATAGACAATTTATTGAGGAAGGCTATAAGCTATATAACATCAAGCTACAAGTGTTGGTCGACTAGTAGAAATAAAGGTTAGTTAACTAATCTTTATGTCTACTATAAATCTCATTGTTTAGAAACAAAAACAACAATACTATTACAAGCTTGAGTTAGGGGATCGCAATAAAAGGTGTAAACATATTAAAGATAAAATTAATTCTTTCTACTACACTGACACATTTAACCTAAAAATTATAATATGGACGTTTCATCAAACAAATATCGCAAAGAAAGTGCCCTAGCGACATGATATTTTAAACAAACATTATTGTTAAGTAACTTAAATCCTAAATTTATTGACTTTTATTTTAATTGCAACTTGACTAATGCAACTCCATATTATTGTCTTTTTGTAACAAGTGCACGAAACATAAAACAACACTACCTACTCTAGACTGTTATATTTTACTTAATCTAGAAACTAATTAGAATGATCAAATATTTATTAAATAACTCTGTATAATAGCAGTATCTAGGTGGGTGTAGCAATACTTCATCAAGGTGGACTGTTAGTCTGTTAGCTTAGGACGAACTTAATTGTTAATATCCGTCCGGTGCTCCGGTTCATCTCAACAGGTATTCAGAAAATTGATTAACTTCCCTTCTAAAATCAAGGTAGTTTAAATTTGATTAAGCTCTTCATAAACTCATTTTCTTATGTCAACATAAGGTATATTCAATTTATATCGTTTTAAATTCTATTAGACTTTACGAGGGTGCAACTAGCTGTTATATGTGCGTTGTGAGCATGCTGCTTGTCCGTTTATGTAATTTAATCCACGACATCTACAATTTTAGCAAATAGAATAAGCGCGAGAACAAAACCAGGGCGAAAGAACTAATAACGTATACCCCTTATTTCTCGTTAAATAGGTCCTTATAGTGACCTCTGTGCGTTCAAGATTAGCATTATTCTTACATGCCAGCAGCTGTAGCAGAACATATTACGCTAACATACATATTATATCCCACCAAATTTTTTTTGTATATTAACTTCCAGTTTTAGCTTTCAGATGGTTTGAGTTTTTCCGACGTTTTCAACAATTATCTAAATGTATCAAACATTAATCATAAAGCTAATAAATTATAAGCCTAAACCTTTCTTACGAATCTGTATTTTTTACACAAGACATACAGACAGACAGACGCGACAAAGACATATAAAACAAGTTTCACACTTTGTTTTATAAAGTAGTGATGATGACAACATTGGTTAGTGACATTAATTAAAGTTATCAATGAAATAAATCGATTATTTAATCTGAGTACATAAAGTCAGTTAATTAATGAATATTCATAAATGAACTCGGAATTATGTGCGATTTCCGCTAATTTTGCAGATTTAATGGCAATTTGTCATAGCAATGATTGCACTTAGCTCCAGTTTCATTTTATCGTTGTATTCATTTGTTTTGAAAAAGTTTTCATTATAACTTATCAATTATAATATCTAAAAACATTATAATATATATATGTCGGGGATTTTAAAACGATGTGAAAGGAGATGGAAAGAGGAAGATGGGGAATATTGGGGAACACTAAAAGGGGGTGATGGTATTGAATGGAATATTGGGTAAACGCAACGTAGATACTCCTATTGAACCGATAAATGATCAAATATGATCTCTAACAATTACGAGAGAAACCTAAGCAGTGCCTTGGACTTGTGACCAAGGTGTAGGCTTAAGGACGTCCTTTAAATGATCATAACACTCGCCTCCACTGCTCAGGCTCTCTGTTTAAACCCAAGGTTAAACGCACATAAACCGAATCTAACACAAGGAACGCTGGAAATGCGACCTTATGCATACCCCCCGCTTGATAGCGGGAGGTTATGTGGGGCTCTCCTTGATGTCACCAGTCATTGGACGAGCGGCAATTCAAGGCATATCCACTAAAACCAGCGATACCCTCCTCCGCCTTAGTGAGACGCCACGGGAACGCTTTCGCAAACAACCGTGACGCCTCGGCGGTCGGCCCGATCCACGCGGGCCGGCACGCTCAGAGGGGCTCCCAGGATACTAGGAGTTGCTCCCCTCTGTCTAACGACTCCGTCTACAACGGAGCGGCCGCTTTCTTTCCTTGGCGGGGGGGCTTGCAGTTCTTGCCCCCCATTCTGTGGCCCGACGGCTTCCCTGCGTCCGCGCAGATTGCGCAGCGCATTGCGGCTGTGCACAGAGCCGCCTTGTGCCCCTCTTGGCCGCACCGGTAGCATAGGTTTGCTCGGTTTTTCAGGCAGAGGGCTTTGGTATGACCTAGGCCCATGCACTTATATATACATATAACCACGTGGGAATTACTTTGTAAGGACTTACGTGACCTTAGTTGGACAGCACTTCTACACTACACTGGACTTGACACTATCACTATCACTAGCACTACTTAGATGATGTTCACTTCTTGAGAGACCGCGCACGACTAAGACTTCAGTTAGACTGTCGATCGCATATAAAGGGTCGAGGGTAGAGACTGTCAAAACAGCGGAAGTGATTACTACCTCACTCCAACGCCATAGATAACGATAACGATTCTATTAATCGATAATCTTTTACTATGCTCCGACATATACTAAATATGAAACAGCTTTCTTCTTTATTGAATAAGGTTTACAGGTATGCCTGCTTAAACATGTCTCACTAATTGGTAATTTACGTATTTAAAATTTAAGCTTAAGTTCTTAAATGTTATATAGAAAAAAAATTAAAAAATCAGAAATAGTTTCTTATGATACCTACATATACATTCAAATTTGAGGTGTCTCTTGAAATGAAATAAAAAAATAGAAATAAGGACCATCCTATTAAGGATCCAATAGAAGATATTTCCTTTTCGCACTATAATAATATTCATACGCCTAAATGTACTGGTGGATACTAGACTGTACTGTCATGGCTGTTCCTGAATCCTGTACGTGACAAGAACTTCGTATAATCCTGTAAGAACAAAGGACCTTTCCTAAAATCCCATTACACTAGCGCAAGATGTAGTCGTAGATAGGAATATAATTTAGCAGTTAAAGAAATATAATTATCACAGATTGAGTTACCAATTTTAAAATTATTAAAATATAATAATATCTTGGACTTTTATCACTTAACCATAGGCACATGAGTAGGGTCTGAATTGAAAGCTACATGCAGGCATGCATGCATTTACATTACGTTTTTACAACTTCCATACTCGTGCTCCTCTTCTTCTACTTGCAATGCCGTTTTTAAACGAACTGCTGACTGTATTAAGGAGTGATACTCATTGCCAACCATTGGCATATTATGTATATAGTCTTCTGCTGTCTATCTTTCATTTTAATGTGAATTAAGCAGCTTATAATATACATGGTTGTGGGTATCTAATTGTTGAATTTTCATGGTCTTCAAGTCTTTAGCTATGTAAAGAATATGAGAGAAGCCGACATTTCCAAGAGGTCTATGTTTTTAAAGAGCTTCTTTATAGTTTTTTCATCATCCAAATAGAAAAATGATACACTCATATTTTTTAGTACAAATTCTGCCATGATTATTTAATTTAAAATTGACGTGTACAAGTTAATATCGATTCTTTTAAATCGATGTCGTGTGGTTAATTAGAATTTCACTTGTGGTTATATAAATTAATTAGTAGTTCATCATCACGACCCGTAAATGGCTCGCTGCTGAGCCGGGTTCTCCTCACCAAAATGAGGAGGGTATTAGGCCATAGTCCACTACGCTGGCCCAGTGCGGGTTGGCAGACTTCACACACCTTTGAGAACATGGAGAACTCTCAGGATGTTTTCCTTCACCGTTAAAGCAAGTTATATTAAATTGCTTAAAACACACATAACTCAGAAAAGTCAGAGGTGTGTGCGTGTGTGGGGGATCGAACTCGGACCTCCCGAGTAAGTCATTGAAGTCTCAAGCACTGGGCCATCAGTGCTTATCATTTTTTTAGTATTTGTACTAAAATTTGTAAAATTGTTTCTAAATATTTGTACTAAAAAATATATTAAGGGGGGGGGGGGGCACGAAGCTCAAGATCATTTGGGATAGCGATGCTCTGCTCCATCTAGGGGACACAGGAACATAGGTCAAAATAAGTCAGAGTGTGATTTTTATGCGCAGCAAGAGATATGAGTTTACAATCTCAAAGTTTCCTATCAATTTTGGAGAAGGAATAACAGAAGTATGAGTACGATCTAAAATTGACTGAAAGCAGCCCCAAAATAATACATATTTGCCTTCTCTGTTTATCAGAAATAGTTATCTGTTACTTATAGGAATGAAATCATTGAACCAAGTCCAAAACGTAAGTGTGATAGGATCCTAAATAATGGGCCAAATTTATCTAACCGACCACGTATCCTCTCGACCGTTAGATGACGCCGATAAGTGTACTTTACCATTATTTAGATTCGAATTTCTAGTCCCTTTTATACGGCTCAGATGGAATATTTCTGTGTCTATATTTTTGTATTGAGAATTTAATATTTTCTATACAAATATTATAAGTGAGAAGTTTCTTGGTTTGTCCGTTCGGCAAAATGGAAAATGCTAAATTATGGACTTGGAAGTAATATTAGCGAATATATTTTTAAACGCCAGTCCAGTGCGTTAATAATATTTAGTACAAAATCTGAGTAACCAAAACAAAAAGATCACCTAAAATACATCCAAAAATATACTTTCCTTTTGATATAATATGTTATTTATATCTTTATTTAGACAAGAAAACAGAAACTAAATAAACATTTTTTAAAGAGTTAAGCTTATGAGATTAATTAAATTGTTACTTTAGATAAAAATATCAAAACCCCTTCTTAACACACGAAGTTTTAGAGGAACTTTTATGTAACTTTATCAGAATGAATACTAAAATTTACTTTTCCCCAAGTTAGTCTTCCTAACTTCCAAGTCCACAAAATTCGTGAGAGCTATTGACATGAACTCGTGCTAGAATTATCATAAAGACGATATTCCCGCAACATACAAGTTCTAAATCTATTTAGCCAACTTTGAAAAAAATTTCATTACACGAGTTATTCTTGTATTATTGGAGTTCAATCGTTGCAATAACTAGAACGTTTTTTATTTAGGATACCGTTAAATAGTTAATAGACCGTTGTTTATCTGAGATAGCAACTCAGTTTAGTGCTTTTAAATGGCTACTATAGCCGCTACCTCACACTTCAGCCACTGTTTGACTAGTAATTTCATGTATTGATTATTGAATTATCATAGTGAAGTTTGACCCCTGTCGAGGATCATGTAAGTTATTTGACATGTGATTTACTAAGGATATTAGCACTGTAGACGAGAGTAAAAGAACTCTTTGCTTATTCAGCATACTCCCCGCCATTCTTCAAATATATAAGGAAGAAATAAAACAAAAATAAGATATTAAAATGGAAATGGGTAGGTCAAGTCGGCAGAGAAGAAAATAGAGGAAGAATATAGACGGGCTAATAAATTGACAGGGTGGTTTCCGAGAGAAAGAAAGAGGAAAAGGGTAGGCCAGAAAAAAGGTTTGGTCCTCTCTAGCTAACTATGGCTCGGAAAAGAGAAGAATGAAAAAAAGTAGGAGAGGCCTACTCCGCAGAGGAGACTTTGCTTGACTTACTTACTTAGAATAACATTAGATAGAATCGTAGTTAAAAGCTTCGTAGAAATAAAGGCTTTTTATTTTAATTTTAAAAGAGCTCTTTAAATCTGTTTCTGTGTCCCAATATCTGAACACGGCTCGTCTTCCAGTCTAAAGTACATATAATACTTACGTTTTTTTCATGCTATTCTTAACCCAACCCATCATATTAAGTAAAAAGTATAGTAAGAGTTTAGATCAGATCACAGTAAGAGTTGTACTATGTTACAATACAATCGTATAGATTGCTTCAAAATCAGAAACATACATTTAAGAATATGATAGAACACAGCAGGCGTAAATTCTGTTATGGGGTCAAATGGAACCCTTAAATATTCAACTGGTATATGATAAGGGTTTATTTGAGATTTATAGACATGTTAATCATACTAATAAAATTCAGTTACACAGCGCCATGAGATTCATACATCGTGAAATTTATTACGGTTCAGTTAAGTACTGTAACTTATTTTCAGAATATTTTTTTATATTATATGAAGGAAAGCAAAGTTTTTTGGAATCTACGAAATGTTTATTTATCTCTGTCTATATATAATTATCTATCAATAACATTGAGCATTATTATATGAGATGTTATACTTGTTTATTTTACTATTTTAATAAGAAGGAGCATTAACTAAAAGACACACTTGAGATGAAATTTCTTTTATTTAATATTATATTGACAGTGTTGCTATATAAATACCTATATTTAACCTATTACAATAAACAATATACAACAACTTAGGAAATTGTAACATAACACCAATATTAAACACTTATTCCAAACCTTAGTAATGGAGACGCGAACACAAAAACTAGCCGCGAATAAAAAGTTATCAACGGTGTTGCTAACTATACTTTCTTTGATAATATTTAATTTACCAAAAAGTAATTTAAGTTCACGGAAAGGATGACAAAGACATGTCTGACAAAGCAAATATTCTCTATCAATTTATTTCCATTAGGAATATTTTGCTTGTCACTAGCAGTTTTCATAAGAAAGTAAAACCTAATATTTATTCTTTGGCGATAGGTAATTTGGTTATGACATATATTTTATTGAAAGGTACAAAAACCAATTTGTATAGAAGTTCTAGTTATAACTGAAAGGCATAATTTATATGTTGAAACAAATAAACGAATCTATTAACTTTGAAGGACAATTCTTGTATATTTATAAATATGTATCTCGAAAATTAAAGATTTGCATTAAATTTATATCTGCTTATGGGGCCGGTCAGTAAGCAGATTTTACAATTTTTCCCCCCACACCCCATGTGCTCCTCTCCCTGTGCTTACGTGAAACATAGATGCAAGCATTTTTCTCATTCACGTTTCGATGTGCGCTGATGATGAAACCCCCACCCCATATGAATTTGGTAGTCCATGTAATTTTAAACAAATTTTGTTTTAAGCAGACTATGCTGTTCAAGTTGATTTATTTGTCTATCGGTCTTAAAAAACGCGATATCAAATTTCTATTTATTTATATCTTGATAGATCCTTTGAATTTTTGAGTATTTGTTACGATGTTGGTAACCCAGGTTAATTATATAAATCTCGATTAAAGCAGACTAAATAATTAAAGTCCTGAAAACGAAAACTATATCGAATAACAAATTTGTATCTACTCTCATGATAGATCTAATGATTTTTTGAGGTAATTGTGTCCCATGAGGTGAGGTGGAGTTATAACACAAACACAGCCTAAGTTAATGGTCCAGGATCTTTATAGAAATTACGCTTTAAACCTTAACTATTTTAATTAATGTATATCTTCAAAATTTACCTGATTTTTTTAAAAAGTCTCTGTACTTATAACAGCGCCATCCTGTAAATTAAAAATAAGTAACTTATAAAATTGAAAGTTAATATAGTTGTGACATTAGATATCTAGATGGAAATTGATTGAAATACTGAGTTGTACTTAAGATAGTTCAAACAACAAGTTTGCTCTAACATTTGAATTTCTAAACTAGAAGCAACTTTAACTACCCTGGTTTGAGTCAAGTAAATGATTTATGTACGTTTGATTAAATCTACTACAAGAACATTACTTCAGATCTATACAAGACTTTATTAGTTTGAATTATTAGAAAGCGAGTTCTAGCTTGTATCTAAACTAACCGACCAGCCCTCGCTTCGTTGAGGTATATCCTAATCGTTTACTCATTGATTCCTCACCCTTACCCTCTCTCACTTGCTATAATTTATGTGCATTAATCAATTATAGAGAGATATAGCTTGTATGGAAACTAGCCGACCTGCCCTCGCTTCGGTGAGGTATAATGTAATCGTTTACTCATTCACTTCTTCATAAACTCAATACACTCTCTCTCTGACTCGCTATAATTAATGTTCAATAATTTATTCTAATCTAATTTAATAAAATAGCCGACCCGCCCTCGCTTCTGTTAAGTAAATCTTATATTTGATTATACAGCATTCAAGATGATTAAGCCTTCATGCTTTTTCGACTAACACAAAACTTTAACAAAATATAAATATTCCTCAAGCATCACCCTGCCCATTGATGAAACCCGCATTGATTCTTGTTCAGTAATTTTTTAATTATTCGCGAACAGACAGACGCAACGTGAGACTTTATTTTATAATATATAGTAATGTTATGATTATGAAGAAGAATGGTCTTTTATATCATAATTAAAATTAATATTAAATATGTCTGTGAATCCTTCAAACTCACAAGGGAATTAAAACCTATAAGTTGATCCAGAATTATTAAATTTTCTATTTCGCACTTTCTATTTTGCCTTCATCTCCGAATTGAGTTACCTTTTTTAATTTAAAAATGTGCCGCTGCTTAAAAAATAAATAATTTTTATGCTAAATCATATTTTTCTGTTAAACTAGATTTTTTAATATTTATTAAATCCAGCTTAAGTAGTTCTTTAGAGCAGTGCTTGAAGAGTTTGACCTCGGAACCTAATTATTTTAAATGATAAAAACTATAAAAGAGTATAATTGAATTTTTATTTTATATTATTTAGAATGGTTTAAATCGGAAACACCAGTAACTGTGACGCAATTTTGCGTGATGTGCATACAAACAGTCAAATAGATATACAGTCAAAAGAAAAATTCTCAAAATCGTAACCAGGTAGCCATTTATTAGATGCTTTCCTGACCTAGAACACGAAAAACTATCCTATCTCTCAAGTGTAAAATTACATTTACAATAGATTAGTTGAAAAATTTCTCGAAAAGGTTAATACAACACACTGACGTGCTATGCTATAGACACACAGATCTGTTATAATCTCATGCTGATCCTGCTCGCAGGAGACTACCAGGAAGAAGTCGACGGCGTTTTGCTCGGCTTCATCAACGTCCCTAGAACTCCTCAAGTGAGGGAATTAATGCGGTTGGCGTAGCAGCTTAACTGTCGCAGGCGGCATCGTAGTATGCAAAAGCGATCTCGTGGCGCCTAATTATCGACAGTAAACGGAACGCTGGGTTTTAGTAGGTATGCTGCTCTATTGTTGTGTAGCCCCACACACCTACTTGACTTGTAGCAGGTAGGATGCGTAATTTGCATTTCCCAGCGAGAAAAAAAGTCACTTGTTGGTGGTTTGCGAGAGTACTTACATCCGTAATGATACACTAAATTCTCAAGAATATGATATAAGTAGAATAAAATTATGGTGTATTATATTTTTTATTTTATTTTGAATAAAATAACAAAATTTTCTTAAAAACAATTGTATGAAAACCCATCATCCATAAAAGTAACAAAAACATTTACTTAATAGATGTTGAAAGAACTAGAGACAGTACAATTGAGGCGAGGTTTATCTTCACCTTTAGTTGTAAGTTTGGAGTGATATTTCCGCCAACTTCTCGTTTACAAACAATGGTCGCTCGAATGTCTCTTAGTTTAACTAACATGTTAAACCAATTGTATTTAGAGTAATATATTACGTACTATATCTACAGCTAATAAAAAGAAATAGAATAACCATCTATACTACGATGTCCCAAACTTATTTCACCCCTAGACAAGTTAGCTTGTTATTCGTTTATAGACTTTTTCATATTTCCTATAATCGAATAATATACACAATTTGGGATTCAAAAAAAATACTTAAAAAAAGGTACCCTGAAAACTCAATTTCTTATTTTTATTTTATGTGAACTTCCTATCCTCCTCCTCGCGTCGTGCTCCTCACTACTGAGGGTCGTGATTCCCCTTTTGAATTTAAATTGAGTGATTTTTTCTCTTATAATCGTCGTCCATCTGTGTCGATCCTTGGCGTTGTGAATTGCCTCGTGCAGATTCGAGTTTAGGGGTGTCTGAGTTTGGTCAGACTATCTAATTGGGCTGCAACTTCTTGATCTTTTGTCATCAACTTTACCAATAACCATGAGTTGTTCGAGATTGTGTCTTTCCTTCCGTGCGATGTGGCCGATTCGAACATTCTTTGCAGACAGATGTTGGAAAGCCTGTCTTTGATGTTAAGTTCACGAAGGATGGACACGTTGGTTCGGATTGCAGTCCACGGAATTTGCAACATCTTCCTCCAGCACCACATCTCGAACGCATCAATGCGTTCTCGATCTACCTTTCTTCATGACCGCGTTTCGGAGCCGTAATTAAATATGGAGAAAACTAAGGTGTTGATTAGTTTGATTTTAGTTATCTGATATATGTTACGATCTCTCCATATTTTCTGTAGCTGGGACATTGAGCATTTGGCCATTCTGATACGTCTTCTGACCTCTTTCTCGCAAGACCCTGTGTTGCTGATGATAGCGCCCAAATAGATGAAGTCATCAACATTCTTAAGATTTAGACCTGTCATGCTAAGCGAGTTAGTGCGGTCCACTACCATGATTTTAGTTTTGGAGTGATTTATTTTAAGGCCTAGTTCCAAGCTGATTCGCTTCATTCTTTCAAGAAGGCTTATCGTTGCAGCTTCATTTGCAGCCGAAAGTGTTTTGTCGTCTGCGTAGCGAAGATTTGTGATTCTAGTGCCACCAACGGTGACACCACCCTCCCAGTTTTCAAGGGTTAGTCTGATGATGTACTCTCCATAGACGTTGAAAAGAATGAGGGACAGAATTCAACCCTTTCTTACTCCCTTCCCAAATTTAAATGGCTTGGAAGTCAATCTGTCAACTTTTATGACGCCCTGATTTTTCTGATAGAGCGACTGAATTAGTCCAACAAGATATTTTGGGACACCAAGTTCTCCTAAAACTTTCCACAGAGCCGACCATATGAAACGGACATTTAAAATTTGCTCGCGAATTCCCTTGCCTTTGACGAATCCGGCCTGTTCTTGTGGTATTTGCCAATCCAAGAAATGGCGAATTCTGTTATTGATGACATGTAACAGAACTTACTGCTAGACGGTATCAGAGCTAGAGTTCGAATTGAGCCCTTATGTAATGGAATGATTGACTTACCAGTCTTCAGGCCATTTACCTGTACGCCAAACTGTGTCACAAATTTTGTGCTGATTGCGCTGGCTCCCATTGCTTTATTTATCTCAGCTGTTAAACGCTGTCTTCAATTTCTTGAAAGATGTTATTAATAATGTTGTTCTTATCATAAGGGCACAGGCATTATATCGCTCTGTTCAGTTCAGCATATTTATCACAATCATCCTCATTTGTCAAACCCAACCTTTTCAGCTCTTTCCGCTTTTGAATCTTCATCCAAGTATTAACAGAAAGCATTACCTGCGGATTGGTGGTGCGCTCTGTTTGGTGTTTTTTTCTAGAGCTTCATATGGGTCCACAGTTCATTAACATCAGGATTCACAGATAATAGTTACTCTATTATTGCGTTGCTGATGTCATTTCTAAACGTTTTTTGTTTTGTCTTTGTGAACTCCCTATACGCTTTAATAATCAACACGTTACAGCACACCTATAAAATCCTTAAAAAATATATTTTTGGAACGTACCTATAACTAGGCCTTTCGCGCGACTTCGTCCGCGTGAAATTTACTCCAAATGATCAGGCACTGTCTTGTATCCCTCAACGTCACCTGAACTTGCTAGAGCAGCGTTACCTATTAAAAGCTCCCAAGCCTTTCCACAAAATTTTAAAAAATTATACACCTAAACCTTCCTCATAAATCACTGTATCTGCTGATAAAAACTTTATAAAAATCTAGCCAGTAGCTTTTTCATTTATCGCGAAAAGACAGCAGACTAACAGACCTGCCGCGGAACTTAGTTTTTTTAATATATGGCTTTGAATGTGAACTTTGTTGTATTTTAATCATAATCACAATCACAACATATACTCCTTGGAATATAATATTTAAAAAAATAGAATAATCAATACAATTGAAATTAAATATTAAATTTTATGCTAGGTCAAAAAGGACTGCTAGACTATATATAATTACTATATATGTATAAGGACTGTGTGTCTAGTTTTTGTTTAGTGCTCGAAGACTAATATCATGTGAGTCTTTAATATGAAGTAGTTATTATTTTGTAAAGTAATAAGTATTTTAAATTCTCACGCTCTAACTCGAGTAAACATGTATACTAAGTAATAAACTTCCACTAAAGTTGTAACCTCTGACATATGGGTTTTACTGTTATGGATAATAAATTTTAGAATAAATAACAGGATATAATAAACTATTAAAAACAAACTTAAAATATTAATGAATTTATGTAGTTATAGAGATATAGATTATATTTTAAATGTCTATGCATGTTCGGTTCTAATCTTGCAACTGTATTTCAATTGGGAAGAGAATACATGGATAAATAAGTGATATTATTCAAAATCCAATATGGCCGACATCAGCCGATAAATAGTTGCATAAACATATTTAAAATAAGTGCATAATCTATACATAACTAGAAGTGCTATTTAATTTAATTTATGCGTTATATTTCCGCTGTGTATACGAAATAAACTATAACTAGGAATTCTATTTTATTTATTTTATGCTTTATATTCTCGCTGTGTACACGAAATACATAACTAGAAGTGCTATTTAGTTTATTTTATGCGTTATATTCCCGTTGTGTATACGAAATATACCTATAACTAGGAATTCTATTTCATTTATTTTATATCCCCTCTGTGTACACAAAATACATAACTAAAAGTGCTTTTTAGTTTATTTAAATAAGAAATAATAATAAGAATTATTATAATACTGAAATAACAGGTACATTAATATCTAAAGATGACATAAATTCATATTTTAGGGTTACTTAATTTTCGAGATAATATAAGTTTTTTGAGCCACTATGCCTAATTAAATCCCCTAATATTTCAAATGAATGATCAGCTGTCTGAGATATGTATGCTATTTAGTGTACCTATCTAGTTTTTTGTTGGTAGTCAAAACCTTTTTTTAAATATTTTTTAAAATTATTTAATAGATATTTACATAATTGGTTCTATATTGGCCTAATAGATGAAGTTAGGTGTATATATGGATTAATAGCGAATATTGCAATTGTGCTAACTCAAAGTTTTTCTAAGTGATTGTTATACTTGGATAAACTTGGATATAATTTTAAAATTATTATTATTATCTTTCTTAAATTATGAAAAAGTTTATAATCCAATATTTTTCTCATTAGCTGTTAGTTCAAGTTACAAAGGCTTAGCTTACGTAGGCTCCTTTTGTAGAGGCAATCAACTACAATTTCGTATAATGTAATTTGATGACTTCCTGAGAATAAAAGCCAATTGAAATACTGTATTACTCTCAACTATATTATATACGTAATCTTAATTTTTAAAAGGATAATAATTCATGACACTCATGCCCTTCCTTTTTCTTGTCATTACTGTTCAGAAAGTTTAGGTAGGAAGCTGAGCTGCTATGCTAGGCATGATCACGACACTCACTCAGTACGATGCTTTATACTAAACTACTTGCACCAATTTAGGCAATGTTTATTGTAGACACTTAAAATAAACCAGTAGGAACTACTAGCCTACAAAGTTATCAACTATGTTGTTTACTCTATGTAATATATTTTGAATTTGCTTATATATACTTGTACTAAAAAAATATATAGTTTAATAGTTTTCTTAGTTTTCGAGACGGTTAAATAATAACACAAAAAATGCGCTTCGAGAAAAGGCAGTAGCCCCTACGCTTCGCTTATCTTGTCTTGGCGGGGCGCTACCGTACCCCCAGATTCCTAAATAATCATAAACTTGTTTCGCCATTTGTTATTCAAAACATAAATTAAGCAATTTTTTATAATGAATATATTTAAAATATGAGCGAAAAGGTATAAAAGTAAACTTATTAGAAGATTTTGGGAAAGTTAGAATTTAAATATCCAACTTATCAAAATAAATTATAAAATTTAAAAAACTTAACCAACTAAGAAAAAAGAATACGAAGAAGTAAAGGAAGTAAAGTTTTAGTAGAGTTTTTCCTTTTCATTATACCTACATGTGCTTCGGACTACGAGGTTAATAAAAACATCACACAAGTGCCCTAGGGGCTGTAAAATGTTTATAGTAGAACGTTAGTTTTTTATGCTCATAAGAAAAATTGTTGCACTATAGTATATAAACTACAAAATAGTTCATTTGTTACAACATAACTAAAATTCAATAGACTCATAATCAGCGTCTAAAAATATCCGATGTACAGGAATTCTATATACTGCTAAATTTTATTTCTAAATACGAAACATTAAATTGTATCAAATCTATAATAATTTTTTTTAAATGATAAAGCTTTCTCAGAAACATAAAAATTTCATTTAAATAATTGAATCGAAGCTATATATTTATCCTTAAAATTAGAATAATACAACTAAAGATATTAGTCTTTCTAATCAGTCTTTGAAACTTAATAAATTCTAGAAGTCAAACAAAATGTGAATCTTAATTTATTTCACTTCATAATTTATTAAAGTCTAACAAATTTTAATTTAGTTTTACGAATTACAAAAAACCACTTTCATCAGCCTCAAACCATGAATAACAAAAAAGAAATCTAGAACTAACCAAAAAATGTATTTCCTAAGGGAATAAAATGTCGACCGTCTGGCGGAATAATATTTTAGGGATACGGATTTGTCCCGGTCAAGTCTCGACCCAGGTATAATGTTAAGTGTGGAACATTTATTTGATTGCTTATGCCTGAAGAGATAAAACTGATGTTACGTCTTGTTAAAATATTTATATCTCTGTGAGAAATAGTGGCAATGTAAACGAAGCCACTATCTATAAGACTTTCTATATTTATTTTCACCTACCGAACAACAGGACATTTTAAAGAAAACTTTATTTTTTCAAAATAAGGATAGGTCCGTTTGAAAATTTAACAAATATTATTTATTTCATTTAAATTGTTATTTTTATGAGTATGACGGAGTGGGTAGTATAAAATCACTCAACAACTTTGATAGCCTCTAATTGGCTGACGGTTTCCATTGGTTGGCTTGACCCACTGGTTGATTTTACTTCTATCCCCACCAGCAGAGGGAGTAAGGATCATTCCTATCCCCGTCTTGGCTTGTCTTGTATTTTGATTTGGATTACTTATGATAATTATATAATTCGTGTTTAGCCAATGTCCACAACATAAAAGTTAATACTTATCAAAAATTATGCGATATAATTATTCAGTTAAAGATATTTTGCTTTTATATTCTCAATAGGTATGCCTCAAATAGTTAGTAATAATAGTAAGAAATAGCTATTGCACTTAGTGAAGTAAACAATCTAGTTTGAGAATGTCTTGAGATGACGTGCGACCTCTACGACTTGCTACAACTTTACCCTCATCTAATGTTCATAGACGCGTAACACATAAATGTTAAGCTCAGAATGGAATTTTGTTTTGTTTCCTAAGGTAAATTACTAGGGAATTACAGAAAATAAGATTAAGTCTTTTTCGGAAACAATATATCTACTAGGTACTGAGCTTACATCTACTACTTAGTACGCGTCTTAATTTACTTATATTACACTCTTGAAGTCTTTTATAATAATATGTATGAGGGGTATGATCTCATCATCAGAACTAGATTTAGAAAATATTGGAAGTGATCTGTAAGCATATCCTACCAAATACCGAAAATTTATTTCGTGAATGACACAAACCAAATATAAACAATAAATCAAAAAGAAATGGCCTTGGGAATACTATTGACATAATATGTATGACATAAGAAGATTATTGATAAGGGTGTGACTGTGATCTTACTCTTACTGCGGACACCATAAATTATGGCGACACGGGCCTGCTGGACTGCTTTAAATATAAATATCAATAGTGAATTATTTATACATTTATTTAATTTTTAGAATCAATAATAATCTGTCTAGTATTTAATCAGAGTCAAATCAGTAGAATCTTCAACAAGATATCTTTACAATGAAAACTAAATTATAAAACTTTTGTGACTACGCTGTCAACAACAGTTCAGTTAAATAGACGGAAGATTACTTTATATACTTTATTGACTATAACAGTTGCGACCCGAGGACGTCTGTCATACAGTATAGTCACTGGTGAACAAGAGAGTAACGTTCCAACGCTTCTATACATATACGAGTATCTATTCTAATATTATGTAGCTGAATAGTTTGTTTGTTTGCTTGCTTGACCGCGCTAATCATAGCTAAGCTATATAACATCACGCTACGACCCATAGGGGCAGACTATGGAAGAAAACGGGGAAGATTTTTTTCCTTTTGAGCATCCTAACAAACACATAATATTTGAGCTCCTTTATAATTGTATTATGGGTGTATATTATACTCTCTCTTAAACATAAACTAAAAATAGTTTATTTCAATTTTACTTATTGAAAAGCACTTTTAACACGTTGAAATTAGTTATTCAGTCAGTTTATCCGAAGCTACCACCAGTTCGGAAAGCGGTTTTCTGATGAGAAGAACTGGCAACAAACTCAACAGTCGCTTTTTTCAAAATGCCATTGTTTACATGAGTTTGTTTTACAATTGTATTATGATTCAGCTGAATATCATCATCATATCATCATCATCATATCATCATATCATCATATCATATTGTCTTACTAAAAAATAATAAAACTGCTAGTTTTATACAATGTGAAACTGAAATTTTTATTCCACTTTGAGTTTAAATAAACATAGTTAGAGTAGTTAGAAATACTTTAGTTTCAAAAGAAACGGCTGAACAAGTAAGAGTCCGATTCGCTCTTGTACTATTTGTCGTTTAATCTAGTCTGTAATATGTCGGAGCAAAATAAGGGAATCACTGTGTAAATCTAAGGTTAGGCTAACATAAACCTAACCATACACATGGCTAACATAACCAAACGTTACGGCAATTAGTTACCAAGTGGCAATGCCACTATCTAAAGGCTACTTCACTTCTTGAGAGACCGCGGAAGACTAAGACTACAGACTAAAGAGTCGAGACTGTCAAAATGAAAAATTTTTTCGACGTATGTATACGTTTTTGTTATCTATTAGAAGTATTTATCTACACATCTATTATAAGTATAGTAGCCAGCAGCTAACTTTCAATCTGACTAAAAAATAGTGAGGAAAGTTGCGAATTATGAGCGTGATGCGTGCCTGTATTGGTAGTTCTATCCGTGGACAAATAGCAGACGCGCCGGAACTGAAAAATCTCATAAGGAACAATCGCGTGTGACGCGCTTCTCTCAAGAACTACTGCGTCAGACCTACACTTACGTGCCAGATATAACAAAAAGTATTTTTAAAAAGCCATACAATTTTTAGAAGTTGTAAATTTGAATGTGTATTTACATCTACAATATTATAGTTGACAAAATTTAGTTTAGTTTAGTAAGTAATATAAATTTATGATATTTGAGTTTTACTCGTGCAAGGAAATAGTTGGGAGTGGGCACGACTCTTTGCGGAACAAGAGCTCAATGCCGTTAATAAATGGCTTACTAAAAACTTCTTGACACTGAATCTTTCAAAACTAAAATTATCACCTATTCTCTAGGTGTAACATCCCAACCTGCAGACAATTTCGGTGGACTCTTGCAGGAATTAGAACGCTCAGTCAGGTCACTAACCACGACATCTTAATGATCATATACAATGCTTTAGTCGAATCACTACTGAACTATTGCTTAATTATTTGGGTGGCACGTTTAGTAACAGATAACTCAGCGTACAGTCTTAAAAATAATAATAAAAATACCAATATTTCCATATCGATACTCTGGAGTTCCTTAAGAAAAGAAGATTATATTGTGTTTCGATATGAGAGACACAGATTCTTGCAGGTCGACATAATAGTATTGAAAGGCCACGGTTGTTTAATAAAACCAACACATCGCTAAAAATACTAAATTTATCCCGTTACGAGTGTAAAAAGTGTATTACGAATTGGCTAACCAGATTAAACTATAGGGACACCGAAGATTATATTAAGGTTATCACTTAGCAGTGTACTCATAAAGATAGGCATGCATGCATCCATACAAACATTTACAACACTCACACATACTGACTTGTGCAAAGTGACGAGAACGTATATTTTAAAAATTTGTATTTAAATCCTTGTCTATTACTCCCTATGTTTCAAACATTCAATTTTTTGTTGATGAACCGACTTTCCTAGTACGTGCGTCTCAGCTCTCCTTTCCCTAGATCTAAAACAGCATGTTTTTAACTTATGTCTTTTTGATGTAGAAGGAGATCATTTCTGTATCAATATCATTCGTATCAATAAAGAATTTATTTTTTTATTTTGAATTAAATAACATTGAATTTACGTAGATCATGTAAAGCTATAAATTTTCAATTTTATATAATTAAATTCATATATTTCTAATAAAATATAAATTAATTTTATTATTGAAATCACTGAGTGGTCCAGTAAAAGTTCTTTTGAGAACATTTAGGTCCAAGAAAAGTTCTATCGCTAATTTTAATGTCGTAAGAATTAATAAAGGGTATGAAGGCGCAGAAATTGCGGTGTTAAATGATAATACTAACTCATGTCCATTTCTTCTCATTTTATTACTTAGCAATTTTGTAGGATATTAAAAATGTAATATTATTTAGTACTGGCAACTTGGTAGAGTTAGTTGTGCTGAAAATTTTATAATTCCAAATGATTGTAAAGCTTTTAAACGGTTCATACTTAAGGGGTCGATTTAAAATCAAATAAAAATAATTCACTTAAATTTTTAGCTCTAGATTTAAAAAAAAAAACTTTTTTACCCGACTACGGCGAAGCTAAAAACAAGGATGAATTTGGCAGTCTATGTTTTTATGTATTACATAAAAATAAAATCTGGCGGCACAGTTGTGCCACCATTAAGTCGAGCCTAGTGAATTGCCGGAGGGCACTCACTAGTACCTATTCTCGAAACGCTTCGACGTTTTCTTTAACTCTTTTAACTTGGGTTTGGATTATTCCCGATAAACAAAATTCTCGGGATATAATATCAATAGAGTTTCACTGAATCACTGATGATAAGCAAAATTTTTAGGGTGCTTCCTGAAGTCATATAACAGATTAAATTTGTATCGCCTTGATCTATCACTTATTATATGTAAACCAACGAAGAAAAAAGACAAACAAATAGAGCATAATAAAGAAAAAAGCCTATGAAAAAAGGCATCAGGCCATAAAATTAAGAAAAAACTATCACACTCATCATATCTATTCGCTTCGCTACTTTCTTATATATATTTAGATATATATATATATATATATATATATATATATAGTCAATTTATTACTGCTCATTACTTCTCTGTTATATAACAGTTCTTGTAGTAATGAATAGGCTAAGCCATTGCCATATACATATATTGACTAAGGTATAAAGTTTAAAAATTTAGGGCTTGTAGTTAGGGTGTCTGGAATTAGAAGCTGGGCTCTATATAAGATCCGATAACTTTTGGTTACGTCTTGGCTACATTTTACATGAAAATGTTTTTGGACGGGTATTGTATTTGTTGTATTGTATTAAACTTAGTATATTTTGAGTTTTAATTCTTTGACTCTGAGATGAAACAACTAAGAAACCATTTATGTTTATTAACTCATTTACCAGAAGAGGAATTACTTGATACAAAAAGTAATTTACTAATTTCAAAAACACTTTTAAGATCAAAGCATGTAGTTATTAGACTCAAAATGTGTTTTGAAACAACAATAAGCTTTGAAGTGAGCGTGGAACAAAATTATTTACGTTCCCAGAAATCATTGTAAAGGGATCGCTTTACAAAAAGAACTAAGATGTGACATTAATGGTTATCACATATAGCTATGATGGTATAAATATCAAATGTTATGGTATACCCATAACAGTTTGTGTATTTTAACTTTTTGTTCAACAATTATGTATTTTGAAATAATTCTCTTAAGTTTAAATTCGATTATGTAGCAAAAGATATTATCAGGCGTAGAATTTACAGTTTTTAAATCAATTTTTTCTGACATGTTCCTGTTGTACGAGTATATAGCCATAATAAAACCTAAGTTCAAAATGTTCTTCTTTCATTCCTTACTTAAAGAAGTGTATAAAAAATTGGATTGTCTATCTGTATATAAGCGTGATGACCATTGAATTATGTCAATATGTATCACGCAAAAACTGCACGAAATTGAATACGGCTTTCACACTTGTGTTACTAAAGAACTAAAATATAGGCTTAATTTCATTCCTTTTTTTAAATTACTAGCAGTATAGATCACATGAAAAAAAAGATCATGTGAAAAAAAAAGCAGTGATGGCCCAGTGGTTGAGACTTCAAGTCTTACTCGGGAAGTCCATGGTTCAATCCTGGGCACACACCTCTGACTCTGAGTTATGTGTGTTTTAAGCAATTAAATATCACTTGCTTTAACGGTGAAGGAAAACATCGTGAGGAAACCTGCACTCCTGAGAGTTCCTTAAAAGTTCTCAAAGGTGTGTGAAGTCTGCTAACCCGCACTGGGACAGCGTGGTGGACTATGACCTATAAATACCCTCCTCATTCTGAGGAGGAGACCCGGCTCAGCTCTGGACCATTGACATCACATACTGCTAGTATTCTTAACCCCTCTAGCTAAGCCAAAATGCTCTAGATGGGCCACGTCATACAGACGCTGGAATTTCAATTGAATGTCAGAAAAAAAAATTGTAATTTAAAAATATTTTAGCCTTGTATTTATATGATTAATGAATATTCTACAAATGTACAGGACATTTGTGGTAAGATCCTGCAAGCGGAATGGACGAGTAATGCCATCAAATTTTTACGAGTATTCGGTCAATAGTAGAAACGTCGTAGTGAGTGATTTAATAGTATTTCGCTGAAACACATAAAGAACCCAGCTGTGGACATGTGCGAGTTAATAGCTTGTTTGTATTGGACAAGGTTCATGCAGTATGGATGAGGGCCTTTGTCTCTGCTGTGTCTGTAAAGCCTCTTTCTAAAATGCTCTATTGTATTTTTAGAATACACTATTACTGAATTATGCTGTTTAATGTTTTGTTTCATATGTATTGAATAAGAAAAGGCCAAAAGGAGTTGACCACCTTACATATATAGATGGCCTAAGAACGAATAACTATAATTATTTTTTTGTGTAGTTAATGACAACTACTTTCAACTGAAGTAAAAAAATCTCGCGGACATTCAGCATTGTAAACGACGTTTATTGAGAATTAAGATAAGTAAATTACGTTTAGCGTAGCGGAGTAAAAAGTACCTAAAAAAATAGTATAAACAGATTACAAGTACGGAAACCTAAAGATAAAAGAGGGAGACTAATATAAATGACTTAATTACTGAATACTTATTTGGGTAGGTTCTCAGATAATGCGAGGCTGGATTTTAGATCTAGAATTATATTGTAAAATTCACCGTTTGACGTATAAAAAAAAGTTCAAAATATGTTAAAAGTTTCGGTGTATTTCTACATTTTAATACAATGTTATGGAAAAATGAGATACGACAAGTACAAGCTTTTTTAGCTTTATTTACAAATATTATTATCGCAAAAGAACTGAGAATTTTTTGGTCTCCAAAATATCCTCAGACCTACATGCTATCTGTATACAATTAAAGATATAAAGACATATACGTTAGCAACACTGTTTATAAAGTAGTATTGGTGGGTAGATCATTTTATATTATGTCGAGTAAACCGACGTCTTAGTGCGATAGATTAGTCTCAGTCTCTCTGGTGTTATCGCGCAGTGTAAATGGAAGTTAGTGTTATAGTGTCGTGGTTAAGGTCACCCTTTTTGAGATCCACGTAAGTTTATTTTAGTATCTATTGTAGTTTTTTTTTTTAAAATAAATTTTCTTTTTCCCATTGACCTTTTGTGGTCAATGCCATTTGTGTTCCTTGTATTCTAAATGTCAATTTATTTACAATATTAATTCTCTTAATCTATATACACAATAACCCTGCTCATCATTACTAGACACTAATGATTTTTATATAATATGTTATTTACAAGATATATACAATTATTAATTGCTATATATATAAATTATTATTTTTTCCTTCCTCCTTTTTTTTATTTATATATTATTATTTTAATACTCTTTTACACTATGTACATTCAACTTTTATTCCGTCGTAACGCATCCCTCGTCATTTTCTCTATATATTTATGTAATTTCGTTCTTCCCACATCCATATCCATAATATTTCTTAAATTTGTTATATTTACACTCTCCTTTATTTCCTGCTTCAGAACAAATCTATCTTTATTTATAGGGCACTCAGTGATTAAGTGGAGTATAGTTTATTGTAGTTGGCGAGGTCGAGTGGTGGAGGTGAGAGTTAATATATTATGAAAGAGCTCTTTAAACCTGCTCCTGTGTCTGAAACTCCAGGCACTGCTCGGCTCCGTCTAAATTACATGTGTATACGTATTGCTGTATAATAATGGGTATCATATAAAGTATGTAGTATGAATTTAGATAACATAGACTGTTCGTCATTACGTGTATACCTCCAATAGACAAAGTGCAGTTCAAATATTTAGTAGAGACTTAGATCACGTGACAAAGACACACAGTGTGCTAACCATCTCAATTTCGTTAGTTTAATTATTTGTGAGCACTCCCCCTAAGATGCATGTTAACCGCAGGAACAGATGCTCTTTGTTTGGTACACCGTACAAGGGTTTCCAAATTTGAAACGCTATTTATGGACCACTTGGAATAAAATGTTTAAGAAAGATAAAAATTGTCGGTTTCCGAAATGTCTGAAGTATTTTACTTTATATGTTACGTTTTGATTGGTTAAATTTAAAAGCTTTTATCAAACAAACAATATAAAAAATTCTATATGTGGTAAAGATAGTCTATAATGAGGTCGTTCTGTAAGATTTTGATTGTTGATTGTTACCCAGGTTTATGAGCCCTCTTTCAGGTTCTATTCGGCTCAACAGCTCGACTTACTTGGTCTTCAATATTCACTCTATGAATGTACTAGTCAACCTACAGCTGATGTATTTTTATGGAACTTATCGAGGCTGTAGAATAAAGCATACGAAAGCTTATGAACTCAGTCGTAATAATTCAGCAGCAGTATGACTAGTAATTTCGTAGAGTGAACATTTTAATTTCAACTTAGTATATAATCTTCTTTTAGGATCGTGTAAATTATTATTTTTATTATTTAACTTGGTTAGGAAAATGTTTAGTTTAGTAAATGTTTCATTTTTATGACGTCGAGTAGTGAAGGCATGAGTTTTGTATACATATTTGTTATAATCTCTTCAGTCCATATTTTAAACCAGACTCCAAAAGAGATGTCGATCATTCGCCACGTGCGCCCTATTACGCCTCTCGTCGAGTATGAAATACGAGTACGCTATAAATAGATGACACCCCTTAATGACCCCTTGTCCAAATGACTTAGTGGGTAACAGTTGGTTCTTGTAAATATTTTTATCTTAGGGTTTTATGGCACACATGGTTCTGTGTGGTCGATAACATGTGATCGATGTAAACTGTACTGATTTATGTACTATGCTTTATATGTTATCAATAATTTTACTCAAGGAAACTTTTTAAAAATTATTAGAAAAAGGCTATTTAATTCTATATTTTTTCATGCTGTCATAGAATTAGAGAGGATTGATACCAATACATAGATACAATACAATTAATCAGTGATAGCCTAGTGATTAAGACATTTGTGATTACACTTACTCGAGAGGTCTGACTTGGATCCTGGGCATTCACCTCTGACTTTTCTGTGTGTATTTTAAGAAATTTAATATAAATTGCTTTAACGATGAAGGAAAACATCGTGAGGAAACCTGCACCTGAACTGAATTCTCCATGTTCTCAAAAGTGTGAAAAGTCTGCCAACCCGCACTGGGTCAGTTGGGTGGACTATGTCCTAATTCCTCCTCATTCTGAGGAGGAAACCCACCTCAGCAGTGGACCATTAAAAGAGTTATGATGATGTACAAATTATTCAAAACAATTTCATGATTTAAAATAAATAAATATTAATACTAAAATACGTTCCAAATTACCGAGGTATTAAATAATTAAATAAAACCAACTGACCCGTTATCGTTTTACAATACAAATATAAACCTTCCTAATAAATTATTTCACATTTGTTCAGTTTATTTGTGCAAATAAACGGAAATTTCGTCCCGCGCAACTTTCCCAGCGGCAAATAAGAGAGAAAGGAAGAGTTAAAGAGAGTGGGACATATGTACCTATAATACAATGCTAAAGGAGCTGAAACGTTATTTGTTATATCGCTATTTACGCAGTATACGCAACGGAAAATAATTTATGCCAGTCCTATGGGTTGTAGTGTAATGTTTATTAGGGTGGGCTAAAAAAAACATTTAATTTTTTTCTGTGTCTAAAGAGACCGCTATTACAGACTATTATGGATATGCTTACTCAATAATTAGATATTCCATAATATTTTGGGGAAACTCTGTAGACTGGTTGAAAGTATTCCGAATGCAAAAACGCTGCATAAGATCTATTGAAGGCATAAAGCCTCGAGACAGTTGTCGGTCTTATTTTATAAAATTACAATACATGTATATTCTAGAATGCGCGCTATATGTGAGGAAACATCCAGATAGTTTTAAAAATCATCCGCTCTAAGATGTGATGGATCTTCGTGATATTGACTATAAATTAGCTCTTCCAATTTCTACTTGCATGTAGTTTAGGAGAAGTGTATTTTTTATGGCCGTCTTTTTATACAATAAACTCTAAAACAATGAGAATAAAAACGGACAACGTGGAATTTAAATTAGCATTAATAGCATTGCAACGCCAAAAATGCTACTATAATATTGATGACTTTATAAATGACAAATTCCTAACTAAATGTTATATAATTAAAATTTAATTTACATCCTATCATTGACATTAATGTTATAATTTGTTCAACCTCTTATTCCATATTACTTGTTTGTGTTAATATTATTGTATAAATATTTCGCATGCCAGACATGGCCAGATCAGACTATATATTTTCATGTTTCTTGCGAATAAATAATTTCATTTCATTTAAAATTCATTCCGTAGTTACCAAAAAAAAATTTCGAACGAAAATCATAAGAACTGCGATATTTTATGTTTTGGAATCATTATTTTGTGATAAATTATAAGAAATAGTCAAAGTTATCCTTTACGATTTAAGGTTGGACTTTAACCTCGAATAACTTTAAAGCGAGCTAACTTAGCGAAAAATCATTTCATACCATTTTTGTAGATCGTTAAATTTCCTACAAGAATATATTTTGATTTTCACGAGACATTCATTCGTTCAAGTGCATTAAAAATCCAAACAAAAAAAATCCTATGTTATTTAAATGGGAAATAAATTTACCAGAATTTTTTTCGTCATCTCAGGTGATATTTTCATGGTAACTAAGAAAAAAAATGAAAGTTTTTTTTGGCACACCCTAATGTTTATATATCCTTCCTTGATAAATGGGCTATCCAACACTAAAGAAATTTTTCAATTCAAACGAGTAGTTCTTAAACTTTATAATATTAGTATAAATATCTTATTATAATTAATTGCATTGAAGCAATACTTCGTAAGCTAGAAAAATGTCGAAAAGACTTTCATTAAAAATGATCAATCGGCGTTCCTCAGTCCGCAGTCTCGACGGACCTATACATCATTTGTTAAAAACAAATTGATTTATTAACGATGATAGATCGATTAGAAATAATTATTAGAAAAACTCCATTGTTTTTCCTTTAAAATTGGTAGCTTGTTTTTGTATGATAGATTGGTATTTCTAAAAATATGTTATATTCTAAATAATTATTTTGATATTGATTTGTTATACCCTATTGTCATAAAGTTTTATTTAAGTTGACGAAAAAATAAAAGAGAGTACCAATAAAATACAAAACTCGTTTCGTACCTATGTATGAGTAAATTATTATTTTTTTGTTTGAAAAAAAACAAGAAATTAACACTCATTATGGTAATTTCGATAAATGTAGATTGTGTCCAATAATTAATACATAATTGCAAAAAATCTATCATAATTAAGAAATTAAATAAAAAATATTGTAATATTTTATTTTTAATTAAATAAAATACTTAAACCACCTGTTCTCCACACTATATCCCCAACAAAACGAGTATTTCAAATAAATAAAAGTTTAAAAGCATAATCTCAGCATCTGCATCTAAATCGCAAAGGCCGGACGTGATCTGTATCACACAGACGTGATTAGCTCTGTGATAGCAAATTTGCATAATTTATATTGGCTTTCCACAGAGCTGTCTCTGCTCACAGAACATATTTACCTAACAGCTAGCGTGTAATGAGACATTGCGACGCTTCAGCCGAGTGCTATTCGGATAAGGTTTAACTTCAATTATTGTTCCATATCGTTAAATTTAGACGTTACCATTTTTTTGTTACCTCTTCATTATCAGTAAACACTTTCAATGCATAGCTCACTTACTCATTCATTAATTCACATACTCACTTAGAAATATAACTCACACTCACTAGCTATTGTTAGGTTTTATTAAAATATTAATACTATAATATATCGATATTAAATATAATTAGAATAATTTGATCAACATCTCGGTTATCGAATATTAACTTGGAAACACAGGCCTACGACCCCACCTGTCATTAAAGTGGGAATAGATGAGGGGGTATATTTTGTAATAAAAAGGATGACTTTTACGCAATAAAGTTTAGTTGTTCTCGGATCTCGTGTGATTCGCATTCACACCACCTAGTTGTTAACCCCCCCTTCTCAATACTTATAACCGCATATCTCACTTATATAATCAGCCACTCTGTTATAAATATCACCCGCCCTCATTGTCTATTAACCTCTTCACTATCAATACATTTTCAATACATAGCTTACTTACTGCTTCTTTCATTCGCCCACTTTCTTATAAATTTCACTTACACTCACGAGCCTCTTCACTATCGATATTTCACATACATTACATAGCTCAGTCACTCATTCGTTCATTCATCTACACATCAATGAAAGTCACTCACTCACTCGCTATTAAACACTATCCCTGAATATCACAAGCTATCAATGATTATCACTTACTATTTCTCGCTATTAAGGTGGCGACTGACGTGAATATTTTCTCCATGTGAGCAGTCAATCGCGAGCACACGTGTCTTCTTGACACATTCTTTTCTCTTTTAGAACAAGTTTGTTATCCATACACGTTTTCTTCTGTTCTATAAACAACAGTAACGGATTAAAAGGAAGGTAGCATACGTCTCCTCTACGTCCGCCTTTTTTCCTAGTAATTGAATGGAGCACAGGCGAACATATAATCGAGGCAAACACTCAGGTGTTGTGAGCAATTGCTCACAACGTGCAAACCATTGCATTGATGCGAATATTCACATCGTTTAAATTCTCGAGTCACTCGCCACCTTTACACAGCTGCTGGTCTTTATATAAATATCTGTGGACATTTTTATAAAAACTTTACCCATTTTACATCCTAAATCACTGTATTTTTATAGTAACTAAAATGATATAGGAAGTCTTTTGACTCGGACATATACTCCAGGCCATAATATTATTGGTTTATGTGTATTTAGAGTTTGAATATGTAGGATAGGAAATTCCTGCTAAAAAGAAACGCGTAAGTTTATAAGAAGAATGTATGTATGTTATGTTTACTGAACGGATTTTTATACATACACAGTTTATAAAAGAAAATAACAAATAGAAAAAACTCATTTCCATTTATTTGCCCCCGCCAAGATGAGCCAAGCGAAGCACAAGGGCACTACTACCTTCTCTGGAAGCGCTTCGTCGTTCTTTTGAAAAACTTGAGTTTAGATTATACCAGATCTACAAGATTCTCGGGATATGATGTTAGTAGTAGACTTATTAAACATATAAAGATTCATTATTCGTTTTATTGCACTGATGATCATGAAAATTTTTGGGGTACTTTCTGAAGTTCTAGAAAGCTGAAATTTGGTATATAAAGTAGTATGTATACACAAAGAACAAAAACATCTAAAAACTGAAATTTTACCCTCTAAACCCCATAAATTAATGGATGGAAGTTTGTGTGAAGCTCGCGCAAATTTTAATGCTAGAGCTCTGAATATATATTTAAAGACTCGATGTAATATATAAAAATAACATATACAAGATATTTTAACTAAGGTAAGTAAAGCTTGTAGAGGTAAAGTTAGAAGCTTGGCTCTAAGAGATCTATTAACTGATTGACAGTGCGAGGTATATATTATGATCTCGCCTTGAAATGAAAATGTTTTTAGTGGGATTCAATTGACGCGGAGAAATGGTGGTAGAGGTCAACTATCCAATAAAAAAGAACACATATTTAAAAGTTTTAGACCAACAAGATTCTATATCTATTTCCTTATAGTAGCTTTTTAATATATAATTGACCTAAGAATTTTTGTCTGCAGAATTACTTCTCGGAACATTACGAACACATCAAAAAGCCGCCTGTGACGAAGAAATGGTGACGCTTATATGTCCAAGAGGGACAACAATTAGTATACAAGTAGCACAATATGGAGCATCAGCATCACAGACCTCCTGTTCCTCAGAGCTGACGGAGTATCAACCGGTAGCTGTTGAAGTTGTAGGAGACACTTCGTGTACCTGGCCTAGTGCTTTACAGGTAATTCTTAAACTAATCTATTAGAACTACATTTAGTACTATTTATGTTAAACTAGATCGACAAAATGTCATCCATCAAAGGTATTTCACATCAAGGTATTATAATAAATACAAAAATCAGAAGCGAATGTCGAATGAATGAGGTACTTCCAAGGTTAGATCTGATTTACGCACAACATCAAAATTATGGCTATAAAAGTTTGTTTTTCAATTTCTAAAGAAATAATATGTAAGATAAATAATGATGCCGATGATACGATTTTTTAACCTTTGCATCGTAGGTTTTGCAGTCTCTCTGGTGTTCTACCAACGAATGAGACACATTATTCCTAAATTTCCATTTTAGTGCCATTGAAATAAGTATTTTATTTTAGAGCTAATTTGATTATGGAACCAGTGAAAAATTCTCACGAGTGTGGGAACATAGGAATTGAATTTATAATTTTCTTAAACTACATATTTTTAGTGTTTACTGTAATATTATATATTTAATTACGAAACCCATGAACATTTAGTGTACGAATAGTTTTTTTTTTCAAATTTATTTTTTCGTCAATTTTCCAATGTTTTATAGTTATTCTGCTATTCGGGACAATTCGTAGACAAAACATAAAAAACCCGACTTTGTTTTATATATTAAAGATTACAACTCCAAGAAACTTGAGCCTACAGCTACTTGAGAAATAATGTGACTAAGCAAATTTATATAATCGAAACAACATACAATTTGAAGTCGAGATTAGAGATAAACAATAACTCAAAGAAAAATACCTCGTTGTTTTGTTTACCGTTTCATATTATTCGCAATTCACCATATTCAGCCCAGTGAATAGAATTACTAACTTCTGGTTGTTGTTTCACTTGTTACAAATATTTTGACTCCGACGCTACAACGGCGAGGTTTTTTAAGTTTAACGTGTGTATCTGTATGTCTATCTGTGGTATTCTAGCGCCCAAGGTGATGAACTTTTATTTTTTTTGAAAGATACTTTTTTCGAGATGGTTCTTAGTTCTATAATTTGTGAAGATCTAATCAGCCATTTGTGGAGTATCAGTTGATTTCTAACTTGAGAGTTGTCTGACAATATTGATGTATTGACCATTAAAACAAATTTGTAACCATTGGTAACACACTGATATTACTAAGAATGAGTAGAATAAAAATAAAACAAAATATCCTATGTGTTATTCTAGCTTACTATAAATTATCTTAATCTTGACTCCGGTTTTTCTGTGAATGACTGCTTCGCGTGTTGTTCCGCTCTTATGGGTTGTAGCGAGATGTCAAATAGCCTAAGTTACTCCTTGTTACACCAGCTATCTACCAGTGAAAGTCCCGTCAAAATCGGCGCAGCCATTTCAGAGATTAGCCGGAACAAACAGACAAACAGACAGACAAAAATAGTAAAAAATGTTGTTTTGGTATATATACCGTGTATACATCCATATGCACTTAGTAAAAAGCGGTTGTTTTAATATTACAAACAGACACTCCAATTTTATTTATTTGTATGGATGTAGTTTCTACTCATCATCATCACGACCCTTCAATGGCCCACTGCTGAGTCTCCTCCTCAGAATGAGGATATTAGGCCATAGTCCACCACGCTGGCCCAGCGCGGGTTGGCAGACTTCACACACCTTTGAGAACTTTTTGGGAACTCTCAGGAGTGCAGGTTTCCTCACGATGTTTTCCTTCACCGTTATAGCAAGTGATATTTAATTGCTTAAAACACACATAACTCAAAGTCAGAGTTTCTACTCAATATTACTTAATACGTTACAAGTGACTTTTCATCTCGCAACAAAGTTCTGTGTTGTTATTCTTTTAATTTGGAACAAATCAAAATTTTTGGGAGATATGTGCGTTAACTTAGTAGGGAGATGAGTAAGTTTTTCTATAGTTGAATAATTAATGAATAGGTGAGTGAATTGGAACTTTACTTGGTTCCAGAGTTATTGAGTTGGTGTGTGGGTGTCTTACTCTAAAACTTATGCATCTTTTTAAAGCATTCGAAATATATTTAAAGATTAAATAAGCAGTAAATCTCACACTTAATGCTAAATATTGTTTCATAAACAAATTAATTTTGAAAAGTAAATATGTGTTAGCTATTTACGGAGTCAGTTTTCGGAAACAGGGGAACTTGGTTTACATATCCAATTATTTTAGCTTGTAAGATAATTATTTGTTCACGTATGAATAAAATACATATATAACAACCCAGTATTGTTTGTGCTATGCTAATATCGTTTAAACTTTGTATGAATGAAGCTTAGTTTGGTTTATTAATAAGGACATGTTTACTTGAACAGCAAAGTTGGAAACTGTTAATAATTTTCACGGAGCCTACTTTACAAATTTTGCATTCATAACAACCCTTTGGCTTCGTTCTAGTTTTGACCGCCTTTATGTTTATTTTTGGAAAGAGTTTTCAAGTTTTCGACAGTGTTAAGAGAATTTATTACGTGTCTGCAATAATGCCCATGAATTAACAAATATTTTAATTAGTAAAATATTTAGCAAACTGGAAAATTAAACTTACTTATTATCTTATAGAAGTAATTTAATATATTGGATTTAATACTTCAAAATTAAAACAAAGGAGTTATATTTAAGGAGAAAGAAAAAATATGTTGAGGATACTATAAAAAAAAATTCGGCCAAGTGCGAGTGTGGATTTTCAATAAAGGGACAAACACTATCAAATTTTGATTTTAAAATATTATCAAAAGTAATATTGGGAGGCATTTATTCCCGACATTAGTAATGCGTGTTTCAATTGACATATTTATAATTACTTACAAAAACAATATAAGAAAATATGATAAAACATTTTTTAGCAAAAAAATGCAATCTATACTAATATTATAAAGAGGAAAGATTTGTATTTTTGTATTTTTGTATGTAACGAATAAACATAAAAACTACTGGACCGATTTCAAAAATTCTTTCACCATTAGAAAGCTACATTATCCCTGAGTAACATAGGCTATATTTATTACAAGAAAAAATTCTCACTAAAAACAACACAAATATCTTTCATCGCATGCGCTGCGAAAAGTATTGATGATAGAACAAAAAAAAGTTATACAAATAGAACGTATCAATATCTACAAAAAACTCCGCGTGACCATATGTCCAACTATTATAGTTATGTCACTATAACTATTTTTTTAAATTTTAAAAGTTGATAAAAATGCCTAACAAAATCAGACCATGTTTTCCATAACTTTGTATTAATTCTTATCCAAATAAATTATTTCGTAATGAAGACTGTTTCAATACCTGTTAATTACTTTTTGAATTATTGAAATCGGACATTCCAGTCAAAAGATATTACGAAATAAAAATATCAAGATAAATAAAAAATAATCCCATACGGGCCACCGGCGCGGTGTGAAGTGCCTCGCAGCGCAGCGAGTAACGCGGCGATAGAGGGAGCGACCGAATGCGGGAGCCAAAATGTTAAAAAAAAATTATCCACCCGTGCGAAGCCGGGACGGGCCCCTAGTAAGAAATAATTTCACTAAAATAATTTTAAAGTCGGTGAACATATATCAATAAAATATAATTGACAAATATAGAACCTCCTTATTTTGGAGTCAATTAAAATATTTTACTAGTTGTCATTTAACAACATGTCATATCATCAACAGTCGTTGCTTAGTATTCGCCTTGATACAGCTTTAGATGTATTTCACACAAAGCGACGACAAAAACGTTCATGTTTGCGATTTCACTAATATTCGAATATGTTATAAATATACACGTCTTCGGCACAGATTTAAACTCTGATAAAGTTAAACTAGAGGCTTTAAAAATTTGAGTAAATTGAAGGGGTACCCTACTTTAAACCTTATTCCCCAGTCTAAAAATTAAAAATTTAATAAATTGTTTAATGGAATTTATATTTTACCAAATAATCTTTTTAACATACATTTTACATTACAAATTATTTCTTTCTTACTTGGAATAAATTTATTTAAAGATTTTAAATTTCAATTTCAACTTGATAACTTCACGTCTTTTTCAAATAATGATTGAATAATGATTGAAAATTTTCATTTTTAGGATTTTTCCCCATCCTACATACATACATAAGACCTCGCTTTTTGCCAAAAATCATGTTCCTAGGTCAAAAGACACAGCCTGGGAATTTTGATTTATCTTGAAAATCAAAATTACAATGCATGAGATAAAAGCGGCTGCGGGTTTTCGTTAGATTGACATACGGTCTTGACCGACAGACAGACATTCGGCCAACGAAGTGATCCTATAATTTCCTTTTTTCTTTTAAAACTTTCAAGGCCCTTGTTTGAAAAAGGACTAACCTTTCGAAACACAACTAACATAGTATAGTATCGCAATTAATATTCTAGTAAACTCACCATGTATTAAGTGTTTGAGAGCTATACTACGCAGTAACATTCAAATGACAATATAATCTAGAAACGTTGTAAACGACATGTAATCTTGATAGAAGCCAAATAGTTCCTGGGGCTTGAGACCTTGAGAGAAAAACGTCTTTTACTATGCACAAACTTTCACCTCCACGCTTGACCTACTGAATATCAAAATAATAAAATATTACTAACGTGCTCCTCGATAACGGGGGAGCACCACTACACTATCTGAGAATATTAATATATAAACTGTGTTGCTAACACATGGTATTGTAGTTCTGTGTGTGTATAAGGTAAAATCTGACTAGCAATAGGTACATCATAAGAGAACAGTAATAACCCTTTTTATTTCTTTTTTATCTACCTACGTCGTGAACGCTGACTTGGTACATAAATATAAAAATATACCACCGCAAGTAACAAAAGAATATTTTGCTTAAGTCTATTTTTGTTTTCCTGAGTCCTTCCACGAATAATACATATATGTATTCGTATTATAATTATTGATCGCTATTCTACTTACAACTTACATTAATAAAACCTAGCAACTTAAATCTAGGACTTCTTTTTCATGTTTCTTGCCAGAAACTGTTTTGGAATACAAATAAAATTGTTGTATTTTTGTTAAGTTTCGTAGGCGTAAAAGCTTCGTATTCATGACATTATACTACCATTTGATTTGTGTGAAATAAATCTTTTTTAAAGACTCGCTTGTCTTGCCTTGTGTCACATTTTGTAATGCGGCCAGATTGCTAACTAGTTAGCAATCTGACTCCACCGCTACCTACGCATGCTTTCGGTTATTTATATCAATGATCACCACAGACACTACTACAAAGTTGTACTAAGTTTTTCCTTAAATATGTGATCATCATAGATCACAACTTAGTAGTAGTGATCTGTGATGATCACATCAAACGTGATGTTACATTATTTTACTCTAGTGTGACATATTATTTTGTTACTTTTTATTAAGAGTATGGAAGCTATACTGCGCAGTAACACTTAAACAGCAATGTTAACGTATAATCTAGATGGAAAGCAGAGCTGTGCCTGGGGCTTGAGGCCCACGAGCAGGTTTAAAAACTACTATAAACAAACTCTCACCTCCACCGCTCGATCTCGCTACCGAATATTAAAACAATAAAGTACATTACTCATGACACCAAAGAACACTACACTATTAATCTCAATACTGTCTCAAACCGCAGCATTTTTTCTCTTCACTCCTCTAATACCCCCCTTCTATCTTTGAATTTACAAGGCATTGGCAAAAAAAGAAGATATCTCTTGTTTTGCCGATGTCCATGGGCAACGGTGCCCACTTACCATAAGTGTTGGAAAACTTTGAGACGAGTGCACTGTGCATCTCAATATAATAGACTACACCCACATCTACGATGTAAAATCTAGATCTAACCTACAAGAATTAAAGAAATTGTGAGAAGTTCTCTACTGGTTAGTCAGCAAGTAACAAAATAGGTCATTCAAGGCGGATTTAAGCGAGAATTGAGCGTTTTTTGGCATGTCGCTACCGAAATTTCTTTTTAGCTAACTTTTTATGACTCATTCAACAGTACGTAAAGTTTAGTCAGCACTTTTTTACCTTTCAACAAGCTCTTTATTCTTAGTGTTTAATTTTTTAGGGTAAAGGGTGAGGTAGGTAATAGGTTCTGTGATATATCAGATAAAAATTATAACTAAAAAATACTTTACTTATTAAAAATAAAGAAAATCTTGTTTCTGTACAATTAATATTGAGAGAGTGTAGTCTCCCTTCATTGAAATAGGACCCGGCCAGTATACCTATAATAATATTTTCTTCTATTCTCTACGTATTTTTTAAAGTATTACTTCTTACCGTGATTCTAGATGAACGGGAGTTCGGTACGTAGGTTTTGATTTCCATGCGCGTATCAAAACCTATATATAAACGGGAGTATCTTTTAATAGCGTTAGAAGTTCGATATTCTCACAGTTTTGAGGGACCTGATAAAACCTAATTCCTTCAACTTTTCGACATAAATACCGACTATAAAGTGATCCTATAAGTGTATCTTTTTCATTTTGAGGTACGGAAACCTAAAGGAATATGTAAAATATAATCGATTCAGAAAAAATTACTTATTTTGTAGTAAACAGAAGTAAGGTTAAATGAAAAGATGGTCACTAAAGACTCTGTAGACAGATTTTTGTTCTCACTAAAAATGCAGCCAAGGACAGTCCCCAAACATTAGAAACGACTATGGCGGCTATCTAAAATTAAGACTAAATTGGCAGACAACTATCCAAATAGTCCTTTGAAAAGATTCACTAATATCAGTTTATTGCAATCTAAAGATAACATTTCCTGAACAGCTAATAGTAAAGCTGTAGACGCGATGTTCTACAATCCCCAAGGGATATCTTCTGCCAAGTCTTTACTCATGTGACGTAATGTGTAATACGGAACCGTAACTTCAATTGCAGCACTAGAACTTACACATATTTTAATTCATTTTAATCAAATTCATATAATTTCATAAAATTAACTATACTATACTATATTGGATTTTGAATAACGTCACTTACCTAACCATATTGTCACCCAAAACTAACGTGCATGCAAACTTAAAATATCAGTTTTAAAATTCAGCTTCAACACCCGAACATACATACAAGCATAATAAGTATATTATAATGAAAACAAAACACTTATTGCTTCTGTTTGTCTGACAGGACCCATTGTCTCAGAAACCTGACCAAAAGTTTGATGTTATTTTGAATATAATATCGAATATCTGGTTCTAAAATTAGTGGAAAAATAACTTCCAAGTCGCAATCAAAAGTTAATCCGAAAAAATAATATTTTTCTGTTACTAAAATATTTGTAATCTTTGAGGATGTACGGAGGCAACAAATTTCTGAAGGCAAAGTTAAAATTGTCTAATTCATATCCAATTAACTATAAAGTTATATGAACATTTTTAAATTATAATGTAATTTGGCTCAACTGCCACTGACTTCCTCAATCTTTCGTAAAAGAAAATAAAGTTTTTTAATTGAATTTTAATTAAGCCTAAGTATTAACGTTAGCGACTTTTTAACGGATTTGTCTTTATAACTGTCTAGCGATCCGCCACGGTTTAGCACGGGCTCTCTACTTTAATAAGTATGTATTATACATATAAGCCTGCTTCTTGAATCACTCTATGTATTGGTGAAAACTGAATTCAAATCCGTTGCGTAGAATAAAAGATCTAAGCGTACATACAACGGGAAATTTTTGTTTTATACTATGTAAAGATACTTTGTACGTAATAAAATATAGAAGGGTGTAATTACCTATTTAACTATTTTTATGACTTATAATAAAGGCATACACCTCTGACTTTTCTGAGGAAACCTGCACTCCTGAGAGTTTTCCATGTTCTCAAAGGTGTGTGAAGGCGTGTAGGCACACGCAATGGGCCGGTGTGGTGGACTATGGCCTAATACTATTTCGCCAAAATCACGTTTTTTGCTTATCTCGCTAGAACACTATGTAACTGCTTTACATCGATTCTGTACCTATTTTTTACGATAGTTAACATAATTTCCTACTAATAATCATTATTAAACAGAAGAAATCATTATTAATAACAAAGTTAAGATTAATACAAACATTAAATTCTAATTTCCCTGGCATGTCGCCGTCCCTAATTTTTTTAAATATAAATCTTATACATAAAATTCTTGTGTCACAATGTAACTAACATATTCCTTCGAAACGGCTCGACCGATTTTTATGAAATTTTATATGCATATTCTGTAGGTCTGAGAATCGCCTACTATCTATTTATCATCCCCCTAAGTGATAAGGGTGGTCCACCACAAATTTATATAGAAAAACAATGTTTATCGGGTCAGCTAGTTTATATCTATAATTAGAAGTATTTGTCAGACCTTATTTATGCTATTTTAAGTTCAATTATAATTAAGGTATCCTTTTTTTAAATTTTATATAAGTTCTTACTGTGAGTGAAATGATTCCAATATTTTCATTCAATTCAAGGAAGTAGAAAAAGAGACAATTTTAAATCATACTATACGCGGCAAATAAAATAAAAAAAATATTATATAGAATTACATCCCGAATCCAATGCTACAAGTGATCATCTCACGTCACCAAATTGTACAAGCGGCCTTTTACTACATACAGCAGTCCTTAATTATTTTAACTATGCTACAGGATCTGAAACTAAATCATTTTGTACAATGAGCAGCTGCTTACGACCCGATGCTGCTGCAGTTTGGACTCATATAGTGCCATTACTAAAATTTATTGAAGAAAATGGTACATCCATCTTCTCAATATCGCAATAAAAAAAATTTTGTATACTATCAAAACTTTCCTGGTATCTACCGAAGTTGCAAGCTGTTACTTGGAATTACTGTGAGACTGGACATGGCAAGGGCTCACCAGGCGGAGTAGGTGGCGTTCTTAAAAGAACTGCCGATTAACACGTTGATTACGGTAATGATATCGCTGACTTGGACAGCTTAATATTATTTCTAAAAGCAAATGTTGCCGGTGTGGGACTAGAAGTGATAGTTGCACATTGTATGGTTTTGAGAACGACTTACTGTTCCCGCAGAAGTTCCAGAAGCAAAATACCGGCACTTTGGCATTTGGCACGCCTAGTATTTGTCGAAATTGTAGGTAGAATTGATGTATTTATATAAAAGAAGATAATTTAGGTTGTTCCTATGTTTGTTTTTTGTAGTACCTTTGGAATTGTTTGTATTTTTGATTAAATTTAATGATAATAGATAAAATTATTCTGATTTCCGACATTCACCTAATTCTTTGCAATAGAAATAAATTTCCTTGACATCTCTCTAATTTCCTTGGATGAAGAAAATTTTCTGACCTTAAAACTTTTTTTTGAAGTTACTTTGTAAAAATTCTAAGACACTACAAATATAGTTTTTTATCCTATATCGAATAGTCAATTCAGCTTTCATTTATTCCGATAATTAAAAATTTCCATGGAAATTAGGCAAAATTAAAGATTTTTGACGAACTGCCCATTTCAAATCAAATCAAATCAAAATTATTTATTTCAATTAGACTTTTTTGAAAAGTACTTTTGAAACGTCAAAAATTTGTCGGTCAGTTAGTTTGTCTGAAGCTACCACCAGCTCGGAAAGCAGTTTTCTGTTGAGAAGAGCCGGCCAGAAACTCAACAGTCGCTCTTTTCAAAAAGCCATGTTTACATAGTCTGTTATACAAATCATTTAACTTGAGAGTCAACGTCACTTAGAATCCAAGCATTCTCATCATTTAAGTAATCCTGTACATTATAGTATGCTTTATATATTAATGACTTCTTGATACGAGTTTTAAATTGTTGAAGTGGCAAGTCTAATATAGGCTGTGGAATCTCATTATAGATCCGAACACCAAACCCCATGAAGCTATTACTCACTTTGTGGAGACGATAGTACGGCGTTACAAGTTTATTTCTGTTTCTAGTATTGACATTATGTTTGTCACTGTGTTTTGAATACAAATGAATATTCTGGTAAATGAACAAAATATTACAATATATGTATTGAGATGGGACTGTAAGAACGTCTATTTTTTATATACATCTCTAAGGGAATCCCGCGCTCTTAAGTTATAAATGGCCCGAACAGCTCTCTTTTGAAGAATAAAAATGGATTCAATGTCCGCGGCCCTACCCCACAGTAAAATGCCATAAGACATAATACTGTGAAAGTAACTGAAGTAAACTAGCCTAGCAGTATTAATATCAGTCATTTTTCTGACTCTCCTTACTGCGTAGGCAGCTGAGCTGAGTCTTCCCGCTAGAGATGATAGATGGGGGTTCCACTGGAGTTTTGAATCTAAAGTTATACCCAGAAATACCGTCGAGTCCGCCACATCTAAAATTTCATTATTTAAACGTAGGTTAAATTTTTGTTTTTTAACATTAGGTAAAGCAAACTCATCGCATTTAGTTTTTTTAGCATTAAGAACTAAGTTATTTACCGTAAACCATTGAAAAACCTGCGATAATGCACTGTTTATATCATCATAATTATGTTTATTTCTGTTTACTTTAAATATAAGAGATGTATCATCAGCAAAAAGTACAATATCACACAAGTTCTTCACATAGTATGGCAGATCATTAATATAAATCAAAAATAAAAACGGGCCTAAAATGGATCCCTGTGGAACGCCCATTTGTAGCAAAGATCCAGAAGATTTTACACCATTAATAGTAATCCTCTGGACTCTTTGATTCAGGTATGAGGCAATTAGATCCAGAGAAACACCACATATACCGTAATAATTAAGTTTTTTAAAAGCGTTTCATGTTGAACACAATCAAAGGCCTTGGACAAATCGCAAAATACACCAATCGCATTTTGTGATTTCTCCCATGCTTTATAAATATGCTTAAGAAGAGCAATTCCAGCATCTGTTGTTGACCTACCCCTAGTAAAACCATACTGTTCACTATGAAATAGTTTATTTATATTATAGAAAACACGATAAACATTTTTAAGAAAAAAAGTTAACGGACTTCAGTCTGAAAAGTGCAATAAATTTAAAAAATAATAACACCCAAATAATTTAAACGTCGGTGAACATATATTAATAAAAACCATAAAGCCAAATATCCTACATCTTGTTTTAGAGTCACTTAAAATATTCTGAAAGTTGTTATTTAACAATATGTCGTCAAAAACCGTTACATACAGCTTAATATTCATTTCACACGATGTAACGATAAAAACGTCAACTTTTGCGATTTTACTGACATACGAATATGTTATACGAGTACATGTACATGTCTGAAACAAGATTTAAACCCTAATTAACGGAATGTTAGAGGACTTTGAAAATTGGGGAAAATGAAAGAGGTGCCCTTCTAAAAATTAAAAATTTAATAAATTAATATATATTTTACTAAATAATCTTTTTATATAATCTTTACATTAAAAAGTATTTCTTTCTTTCTTAGAATAAATTTATTCAAAGTTTTTAAATTTCAATTTTATATACATCCTTACTCGTTAACCAGAGTTAAAACGGTAAAAATATTTTTTATCTGTATCGAGGTTAGGTATATTTATAACATATTCGAATATCACTAAAATCACAAACATGAATTTTTTTTATCTGTACGTATAATAATGTGTGAAACATCCTATAGAAAAACTACTTTGTGGTCACTACAATATAAATGGCCACATTTATTGATTCCTTGGATATAGAAGCTTGATTTTTTCACAGCCTTATGACACTATAAGACTTACATATTTAATATTAATTTCAACTTGATAATTTCTCGTATTCCTCAAATAATGCGTTAAAACCTAAATATATAAAAGGTTATTTTTTATGTGATATAAAAACAATTTTTTTAGTTTTTTCGTTCATTTTTTCCACATGCAAAAAGCAAGGTCTTATAGCACTAGTATAAGACCTTGCTTTTTGCCAAAAAACATTTTACTGGGACAAACGAGCCTGGGAATTTTTATTCCTGTGAGAAATCAAATTAACAACACATGATGTATAAGCGGTTGTATTTTATGTTGTTGTTGTTGACTTAGTAGTTTGATTTTTTTACAGCTCCGAGGGACTTTATGTGTTCACGTTTTTTCTGGAAAAAAAGCGTCTTGCGTGATAGTCAAAAAAAGTTTTTTTACTTTTAATTGTGCTATGAGACCTTGCTTCATGCTAAATTTTATGATACTAGGACATCGGAAAGTACCCTATAACTCTGCAAGTATCCACATTAACGGTCATATCTTTGACAGCCGCAAGAGGCCGCACGATTGAGTATTTGATATTAATTTCAACTTGATACCTTCACGCGTGCCAGAGAAAAAGGGTTTTGACCGAAAGACAGACTGACAACAAAGTGTTCCTATAAGGGTTCCTTTTTTCCTATACATACAGACGCTAGGAGGAGTTTCATATATTCAGTAGATATTTTAATAATTATTATCTCAATGTATCGGAGTGCGGAATATACCTAATGCATATAAATTAAATAAGGAAATACTTATCGCTATAAGCATAGAGTAGTATTTTTATTTAAGCTGTCGACTATGTTCTTAAATATCTATCTATAACTACTTATAGTCGACAGGGGTAGTTTTGAGTATAAGGCTGCGTGTCCACCAGAGATCCAATATAATCACTTCATTTACCTAGTCTCACTGAATGTGACAAATGAAGTTCTTAACAAACATCATCCCTCGCAACGCATCCAAGCTCATCTCTAATGGATAACGCAGCCTAATTATATATAGAACTGTGTATCTCGTTCTTGTAATATAATCTATTTAATTTATTATATAATAATGGAATCGGCATACTAACTAATATGTCATAGTATTCCTTGTTACAGACAGTGGTGGAGGCGTGTCAAAAGAAGCGACAGTGTAAATTCCACACCAGTCCAAAGGCTTTTGGAGTCGACCCGTGTCCAGGGTCCAGAAGGTTCGTCGAAGTAGCCTACAAGTGCCGTCCATGTAAGTAATTAAAATTTTCATACAAGAGTCCGAACAAATATATATTCTTGATGTGTGTATCGATCTTTCCTGGTTCGTAATAATCTAAATTAAATAATGTAAGTATCTCTTTATAACAATTGCTCTATTAAGTTTAATGAAAAGGTAGACAAATATATAGTTTCGTTAGTTGTGTGCTATTTAATTCAGCAGCAAGCAAGAAAATAATTGACAATTCGATCAATTTCTTCGTTATTCAACTCGTAACATATTTTAACACTTATTGTGAGTCTGTAGCATTATTATAGATCCAGTGCCTACCGGCTACTATGCATAATATTTACAATTCCAACATTTCTATTTGTGACTTCTATTTTTCGAAGAAACTTTGACAGCGGAATTTACCTTAAAAAAGTTTGAAACGTGATTGGCAAATTTCCCAGGTCAGATTGTTTGGCACCGCTTATTTTTCGACACCGTTAACTTAAAAACATGCAAAGGTTATTCCGTGAACCTATTTGTGGCGATTTGAAAATAAAATTTTACCCAATATTTTGTTAGATACTAGCGCATTACCCATACTAGTGTCATAGTATTCTCTGATATTATTTAGTTATAATATGCTTTACATAACATGCTGACAGTATACATATTGCATTCAAAATTGATATATATGTCGGAGGAGTGAGTTAGGTTTAGATTAGCCTTGTCTTAATTTAGGTTAATGTTAGTCTAATTAGGTTTAGACGGTGAAACTAAGCAGTGAAGGCGAGTGTTGTGATCACTTAAAGGAATTTCTTAAGCCTACATCTTGGTCATAAGTCCAAGGCCCAGTGCCTTTGGTTCCTGTCAGAATAGTTCTAGACAGAATAGTACGTGATCGTAATGTTTAGTTGTATCCTGACCGTATTGCTATTGACCCGTAGCTTTCATGATAGGCCATCCGTTGTGCACATACGATGCTTATTAATGATTGTGTATCCTTTAGTTTCCGACATATATATGTCGGGGTATAGTTGGGGTAGGATAATAATAAAGAGGACTTGTTGTTAGTCCTTACATTGTATTTAGATGTGTTAACACATCCTCAGGTTAGGTTAGGTTTAGGTTAGGTTAGCCTTATGTTAACCTAACCTAAAAAAGACAGTGAGACCGGGCAGTGGAGGTGTGTCGTAATTACATTAATGGATCCCTTAAGCCTACGCCTTGGTCACAAGTCCAAAGCACTGCCTGGGTTTCCTGTTCAAAACCTACAGAATCGTAATATTCGATTACTTAATTCATCCAAATTGGCCTTCTCCTCTGACATATATTTTCATACAAACATTTTTTATCATATGGATTTTTAAAAAATGTATGGTCTGGTAACAAGAATTTCTGTTGTGTTAATATCTATGTTAGTCATTCTTTTATATATTACTATTCCTTCTTTTATATACTTTTTGACCGTTTAAGACTACGTTTCCACTAAATATGAGCGAGAATATGAAGCCATGGATGTATTTGTAAGACCTAATAAAATCATTTACCTAGCCTCGCTCAGTGTGTCATCTGTGGCCATTGTAGTTTTGTGGAAAATAAATATCTTTGATATGCATTATGTCACAATACTGTGGAGACCATTGTGTATCTATGCTGTGTCTTGCAATGCCTACTTTTTCATGTGTGACTGATGATGGTTTGACTTATGGTTGACTCAAAAGATATTGAATAAATTTATGTGAATACTGTTGATTTAAAACTATAAAAATTTAAAATTGTATCTAAAAACTCAAAAGTAATATCTACTATTTGAATGAAAGTCGCTAGAAAATCCAACCTCAATACTATCTGCCCAATTTTAAATTCAAAGCATCGTGATAGAATTTGTGCTTCAAGCTGGAAGCACTTTTGGGAATAGTAGATAAAATCTATGCAACTAAAAGAACTGAGCGAACCGATAATACAAGTGGTGATTTTATACTTCCGAATGTGCATTAATGTTTTATGGAAATTCAATAAATGTGCTCTTACCCTCTTACTTACTTAAAAAGTTTCCACTATACTTTCATTGAGACTGAAAGCATATATTTTACTGGATTTCAAAGTAAAATTCAATTTTGCTAATGGCATGATCATAAAAACAAAAGAAAATTTCGCTAAAAAGAATCAAAAGCATCACAATTTATAATATATTGTAAAACTTTATTTCTTAAATAGGTACAGTGTTCAAGCACTTATGTTAGTAACACTGTGTGTTTATAAAGTAGTAGTATCGGGTAGATCATTTTATATTATTTCAAGTATACCGACTTGAAGACAATATATAACCTTTAGTGCGATAGATTAGTCTAAGTCTCTCTGGTGTTTTCGTGCATTGAACATGAAAGTTAGTGTTTTAGTGTCGTGATTAAGGTTACCCTTCTCAAGGTGTACGTAAGTTTACTTTATTATCTATTGTCGTTAGCGAGGTCGAGTGGTGGAGGTGAGAGATAATATATTATGAAAGAGCTCTTTAAACCTGTTCCTGGGTCTCAAGCCCCAGGCGCTGCTCGTCTTGTCTATACGTGCATGTGTATACGTATTGCTGTACAGTAATGGGTATCATATATCTTTCGTCTGGTAGCACTTAGAACAAAAATATCGTTTCTTTATTTATCTGCACTGAATGTTTTGAAATTTATTTCAAAGTTAGAAGTTGGTTTCATTGGAAAATGCTTATTGTCATACATCTCAGTACACAGACATGATGAAATAGATGGTTTTTAGATGATTATTTGCTCTTGCATTACGTTTAAAAAAATTTTTTTGTTAAATCAGTATTTATTTAAGTTTATGAGAGCCAAAGTTTGAGAGTGCAACTAAAATTCAATTTAATACATTACAACGTGTATTATTACTATATGGAAACGCGTAAAAGACAATTATAATATGCACTTTAGACGAAATTCAAGGAATACAATTCCAAACACAAAATCCTTCACAATTGAATCCCAGCATTACGCTACCACACAAGTTTCACACCCTTCATCACCAGACGAGCTCCGTTCGACAACTAACAGAAATCTATCGGAACAGAGGTTATATAATATTATCTTGATATAAATTCATACGTGAGTATACTCGCTCGCTACTCGCAAGTAACAGTGTTGCTAACTATAGACCACCACAAAGTAATACAAAAGGCTGAATTTAAATCTTTTAACTTTGAAACAGAATAGACTGTTGCAAAGCGTAAAGATAACAATCTAAATTGAATTTAGAGCTTCATAACGTGGAGTAAGATAACCTTTGGTTTGGCAGACGAATTCCGCAGCAAAGTGGGCTGCGAGAACGACGTGCTTCATTTAAGCTGTAACCCACACTCGAGGGTTGCCATATATTCAGCGCAGTACGGGCGGACGGAGTACGACTCAATACAATGCCCTCAGCCGCGGGGAATGAAGGAGGAAAGTGAGTATCCCTAGAGTTATTACGTTGTCTATAAAAGCATCTGATAAAATTGCGTACAATATCGTCGAATCTTTCCTTGTGGGATCGTACGTATGGGATTTGGTTTCTTTTAGCGTTTACAGAGATTGGGATGAGAATCTGTGTACTAAGGCTATTTTATTTGAACGTGTTAAGTGGTTTTGTAATTTATGAACTGTTTGTAAAAAATACTGGAGAAATACGAATATGTTCATTTCTATAAAGTTATTTTCACATATACTTAAAGTTTAATAATGTTTATTGATAGTATAATAAATATGTAATTATTTTCTGATAATAAGCATGAAAGTAGTTTGAATGATAAAATGTATTTATTATTTACCACTAACATGGCAACAAAATTCATACTTCATACGTTTAAAAGAATAGCTTATAAAAATATATTTTCATTCGTTCATATAAAATCTATTGCTGATAATAATGTTATCCTAAGTTACTTTGAAAATTTGCTTAATTTAAGGAAAATTTTGGCACACAAATAAGAATGCATTAGTATGTATTATATTAGTTATAGTATGTATTATATTTTTTAAGTCGGTTTTAAAAGCACATTATTTAATTGTATTTCTATTAGTATAAATTGTAAGTTACCAATTTTAAATATTAATTTCTTAGTCTTAGTTAGAGAAAATTCTGAATAAAATTTAATAAAATATTTTTCTTCTAGCATGTTTGGAGCCTTATGCGACAGAAACATCAATGAGAGAATGTCACGGGAAGAGACGATGCGTGCTCTCAGCTGACAGCAAGATGTTCGGAAAACCTTGCAGGACTGGCAGTAGAACCTATTTAAAAGTCGTCTATACTTGTGGTAAGATTTATATTTATTAATTACAAGTGTAATATCTAAATACGTGAACATTATAATAACTGATAGAACTATTTATTAGGTTAAAGTGGTTCAAAATCATGCGCATGCATAAATATTTATCAAAAAAGTAACTCCTTTTTTTCTACAAGACGGAACACAAACGAGTATGTAAATTTCCGTCAGCTTTTTAGACTATGTTCTATAGGTAAATTGTATTCTATAAAAAAACCCATCTTAGGTATAGCAACCGGCACGAAAGTATAGGTTTGACTTCTTGTGTCCGTAGAAGACACTATTAGGATCTTGTTAGTGGTGTGACGGTTATAAACTTTACATAAAGTAAATTCAACATTTAAGACAACAATAATAATAAATAATATAAAGAGGTAATAAAATAGTAATTAATAAATATTATAACATAATATGTACAAATAAACATAAAAAGTAATTTATTTTATATTTAAAACGTCATTTAATACATTAGAAATAATAATTGATTATAATTTTCAAATCAAGATATATTAAAAATAATGCAAACGGTTCGTGTATTATGAAGACGGTTCCTGTATTAGCTAGTATGGGGAAAGTATCGGAATGTATGGAACTGCCGATAGTCAGACCGATCGCCCAGCATATATAAGGGGGCACCGTGAGATCGTCGGCACAGCATCTCACATTCATGTACTACATATGATACCGATATAATAAGAGGTCATAAAAAGTATTTGTCATAGATGGTTTGTGGGTGACCATCTAAAGAATTATAACAATATAAAACATGTATAGGGGCGATGCATGTAATAATAATGAACCTCTTAAATAATGAATATAAATATGTTTTAATAATAATATCTTATGTAGTTACGATGTTATGGTGATGCATGTGTTTAGATCAGCCTCCTTACAAAAGTGTTCTGCGAGAATAGTCTTGCAGGACCGCCATATTTCGAACGAGCTTTGGCATACGGACGGAAGGTGACTCTTAGATGAATTTGATTGTCTTTGAGAAGTCCATCTGTCTGTTGCTGGAGCCTTGCGTATCTTAGTGGTACGGACGCGAGATGCCTCTTAGTGTGATTAAGTTCTACTTTGAGAATTCTTGTGTACGGTGCCGGATATGCTTTATTCTTGAAGATGCGCTGTGGACTGGTTTGTAGGCTTTGTGGCTACATCAGCTACTAGCAGACTACCCCCATAACAAGTTGTCTTGAATATTTTGTGATTTGATACTCCGAGGTCTCTGGTGACTCAGACGATGTTGTTTGTGTCTATCACTCTATGATTTGATACTTCAACGTCCTGATGTCCTAGTTGATATCGCTGTGTCTATCACTCTGTGATTTGATACTCCGAGGTCTCTGATGACCCAGACGATGTTGTTTGTGTCTATTACTGTGATTTGTTACTTCAACGTCCTGATGTCCAGTTTGATATCGCTGTGTCTATCACTCTATGATTTGATACTCCGAGGTCTCGCATGGCTCAGACGATGTTGTTTGCGACTCTCACTGTGATTTGATACTTCAACTTCCTGGCGTCTCAGTTGATATCGTTGTGTCTATCACACCATCGTATCCAGCTGCTGAGCGGTGCGGAGGCTGTAAGCCGAAGTGGTACGTTCTACCGATGCTGAGTACAACCACGAACATTGTCCGTGGACTTTGTTTATGGACATTGTGAGTGGCATCAATAGTCCTTGTCAGGACTACCCCTTAACTTAGTACTTTTTAAATAGACATTGTAGCATGTCATAGTGCTAGGGCGTCTGGTGAATTATCCTTATGGGATGTTTACTAGCATATAGGACAGTGTGGCCTACTTTGTCTCTTTACTTCCGTGGCTTGCCACGTAAAATAATGATCTGGCGTATTACGTCTCTTTGTTTGACTCATATGCTCGATGGGAGTGTTGCTTTTTGTAAGCGAGTTGTACATATATCATATTTCACATTCCACTAAGGTGGACCATAACACATATTTATATCAGCTTCGGCTGCAACGATTATCAGCTCCGGCTGCAACGATTATCAGCTACTAGCTTCTTTGATGACCTATTGAACTCATGCCTCTGATACTCTAAAAGAACTTTGATGGTTATTATTTACACAACGTATTAAGGGTCCTAACTAGATGATCACATGCCTGATTAAATATTTTATAAATGATTTATTAACCGTTATCGACCTGCCGTCTTCCTCTTACGTTATTTATTTATATTTTTATGTATTATATGTATATATTTTATAGAGTTAGCTCGGTATAGTTACAGTGGGGAGCGCGGGGCGAGAGGAGTGTGTCACACGCGATTGGTAATACAATACAACAATATCTGGGTGAAATAATTCTTAACGAAAAGAACTTATTAGCTCGTTATGAAAGAGAGAAAAAACCTTTAAAGGGAAAACATCTATAACAGTAAAATATTGAGAAATTCCGATCCTAATAGAAAAATATATCTGTTCTTTACAAATAAAGATCAAGTTATATGATTTATATTCTATTACCGAAATGTATTCAAGAATGGTATAAATCTGCGAAAACATTCACGTTATCTTTCCCGCTGCTATTTTTTATCAAAATAATTGGTTTAGGCAATTGGAATTTATTACAAAGCGATCCATTTATATTTTGACGTTGGAAAAATGTACAATTTTTATTGTTTCAATTTCCTATAATAGTAGACCGATCAGTCAAAAACTTTTTGTCGTGTTTGTGTTTTGTTGAAACCGCTGTTTTTATAATATTTATTTTCTGAATACTTTGAATTATTTATTAAAACGTTAGTTCATATTAAAGTTTTGAATTTTTTTAGGTATGTTATTGCTTATAATTTATTAATTAAAATTAATCTATATCTGTGTTAATACATCTAGAAAAGGGTTTTGTTTTTATTTTAGCATATTTTTTAACTATAATAAACAAAAATCGTACAAGAGACAGACTAGTGGAGGTGGAAAAAAATTGATACAAAATCATATAAAAATATTGGAAATACTGACATGGCGCCATCTTACATCTATTGAATACTTCCTAACGTAGATAAATACTTAGTAGATGATGATAAATGTATAATGTCAATATTTAATCTATTCCGCCATCTGTCATAAACTTATGAATTACTGCATCCCTTTGCTCTATGTAATGTATATTTAATTTTCATTAAAAATCTCGAGGATATTATTTGAAATATCTAAGACACAATAGTGTCCAACATTGTAATATAATCAATGTTTTCGTCAGCTTCATCTTCTCTTTAGCTCGTTTCTTTTCTTCACCTATTAAATAATATTTAAGTATATTATAAAGAAGTGATCGCTCAGTGGTTAAGGCTTGAATGTCTCACACGGGAGGTCCGACTTGGATCCTGGGCGCACACCTTTAACTTCACTGAGTTATATGTGTTTAAGCAATTAAATATCAATTGCTTATACAGTGAATGAATACATCATGACGAAACCTGCACTCCTAAGAGTTCCCTAATATTCTCAAAGCTGTATGAAGTCTGCAAACCCGCACTGGGCCAGCGTGGTGGACTATGGTCTAAGCTTTCCTGATTCTGAGGAGCAGACCAGGCTCAGTAGTGGGCCATTAACGGGTGATAATGAAGTATATTATAACAATTTAAAATTAGTTTGTTTAATTGTAACCAATTTGTATTCGTCTCGTACTGTTTAAAAGCAAAACATTGGTATTATGTTTACATTTTTATACGAACTCGGGAAAGATCGCTCTTAAAATCATATTACGCAAATAAAACGACACGATGTACGATTGAAAGATTGACATTTAACAAGCCCGTCAATATTTATTTTGACATCCAATCCCTCTTCGTGTTATTGGAAGTATATAGTATGTGTATTTTAGTAGATTTTACCCTGTATATTCGAGATATTTATTAAAGTTCATTTCGGCGTTTGACATATAACGATGTTATTTTTCTCGTTATTACCTTAGGATATTTTACAATAATTTGCCAAAATCGGTAACATTATAAAACTGTTATTTTATTTAAATAAATATGAACAATGCACAAACATACAATTTAATGAGTATTGTTTATTGTGTGCTTTTCATACTTTACCATAATATACATACAAAATAAATTCAAAAGTGTTATTAGGTATATGTGTAGAAGACTAGTAAATGTAATAGATTTTTATATAGCTAAACAAATGTTACCATGGCAAACCCGTGAGGGGACGAGTTAGAATACTATTCCCCTCTGCCGCTGGGAGAACATCTCGAAAGAGCCGAGTAACCCAGCGCTTCTTGCTGACTGGCTTACGACCACCAGCATGCGAAATCGACCGCCAAGTGTCAAAGACGCGTTCCGGTATAGCCGCATGTAGGCCAGACTTACTTCCTCCCTTTCCCATCCCATTAAGGCTGCGGATCCAGTGCACTCTAGGCTCTTGCATTTTTTTCTTCACTCCAACTATCTTCGAATATGCAACGCATCGACAAGGCAAGGGAGTAGTAGTAGTATCTCTTGTTTTGCCGATGTCCATTTGCTATGGTGAACTTACCATTAGGTGAACCTATAGCTCGTTTGCACCTTATCTACCAAAAAAAAACAAATAATAATAAATTATATATTGATTTAAATTTCGTAATGTCAGCTAATTCTATTCATTTCTTCTGATAATGAGATAGAGAGAGATGAAATTATCCTTTTGGAATAAAATATAATCAAAAAAGGAGAAAATGTTATCTTATTAAACAAATAAAATTATCACTTTTTTAATTGTATTGCTTACAAAAAAATGATAAGCTATTTGCAAATTTTTAACTAAAACTGTCATGTCAACATTTTCATCGTAAAATAAAAAGGAAATTGTCGAGATGTTGTTAAAATATGTTAAGATTAAGTGTCGAATCTACGTTTTCATCATGAATATAAATTACTGCCTATACCTTGTACGACGAGTAAAAAAAGTTTAGCACAAAAATATCTATTGATTACGGCAATCTATATTCTTCTCAAATTTTTTCTCTAATACGTATTGTCTGTATTATTATTAAAGATAATAATAGGATATTCATTAGATATATAAGGTTATTGAGCATGGGCTAGTTTAGATAAAGATACTTACTATAAGTGTTTTATGGGGGACTGCCCGCTTTCTAGGACATAGGGATCGTTCTACTCTTATATAAACTAGACTATTTTTTTGTATTAAATAGATTGCCAAGAGTTGAGTTGAGAAATAAAAGATATTTTTTTAAGAGCTTGATTACATGCCATTTTGTTCGTAACATACATTAAGAACTTTGGTATAACACGTAAAGTATCTATTGCTAATAAAAAAAATATTTTGCCATGATTAAAATATGAATAATTCCAACTTAATATTGTTACGAGCTTGAGTTCTGGATTGGAAGAAATTGATAGATGCTTCGTTGGTACAGGATTTATTTAAATTGTTCACAGAGTCCATCCAAACCTTCACAAAAAAATAACCCTACACTACGATCTCGCACTGTTTACACGTCTCCGATTTTTAATCTGCACAGTTCCACACTTATTACGCGCACTACTCCCGAATCACTATTTCCACCGCTGTTCGTCGCTATACACTTCACAATCTCTCTGCACTTGACTATCTCTTCAAATTCTTTACTCTCAAGAATTAGACTGACTTGCTATCATCCGTACAACCCTTTATATAGGTCTCTATATAGAAACTTCTCGCAAGTAGATTCCAGCAATTTAAAAAAAAATATTCTGAGAACCCCTAGAAAGATCTAAAATTATACCCATCTCGCTCATACACATAAATTTGCCTAATACCGTCCTTTTCCCAAATGTCAATCATCGAAAGGTCGCGAAACTTATGGCAAACGACATCTTGCCATCTCTCTCGGTTCATCTTGCCATCTTATTCTATTTTGACATCTTCTAGTAAGTTTTTGTTGATTCGAAACAATTTTATAAATGCAATAGTAACTCTGTCTCTATCTGTTACGCTTTCACGCTTAAACCACAGAACCGATTTTAATGAAATTTAAAACAGAGATAAACTAGAGGTTAGAAGAGATGGCCACGTTTTATCGTGGAAAACAGCCTTGAAGGAATAGAACTAGAAGATGAAGTGAGCGTGGAGCTGTATAATCGTTTGTCTTTGAGAATATAAGTTAGGAATATAAGTTATATTGTGTGGAAATGCACGTGGCACGTGATTGCCATGATTGGTGGTAAAGGATCGATATTTTTACAACTTGTGTAACAAGCGAAAAATCTAGAATCCGTTTCTAGTTACACGGTGATGTTTTTAAGTCATTCCATTTGTCGTAAAAGCATGTGACATGTTGGCTGAGATGTTCATATTTATTCTTCCTGTCTCCGACTCGATAGATGGTCCTTTAATATATTTATGCATTTAAATATACATAAAGAAGCAGCCAAAAGCTTGATCAATATTTCCAGTCTGACCGGCGTCTATCATGAATATAAAACGCGACATCACAGATCACATCCGTCCATCTTATTTTATTACCTCGACGAATGTTAGAATGCTTTCATTGCCAGACTAACGAAATATAGTATTTCTATAAATAAAATACGACTAAGGAAGAACCTTTTATAGCTATGTTATTCGAGCTAAAAAATATTTTTTTCGTACCCTAGCTGATTCGTTATCACCAGGGTTAGATTTTAATAGTTTTTTTTAGGTAGGATATTAAGATTTAATTGACATATATGTCGGGCATAAGAACCTAGCTAACAGACGCAGAAAATGACTCTAGTAAATGAGCCCTAAAGTAGCAAACGGAATAAACTCTCTCATTAATTGCTCAGATACTATAGTATCTAGAATGGAATTCCTAGTTACAATCCGACTAAAGGGTTATAAAAATTACAATGTAAAAATTGAAAAGCGATAACTTTTATAGTGGTAACTACTATTGACACGCCATCTCTGGCCTCGAAGATTACCTAATTTTTAATATTAATATTTAAAAAAAATACTACATTAATTTTGAAGCATTTTTTGCTACAAAAACTAAATATATTTTCAGTTAATTCTTACACTTGGTCGCGTGTAACATTTGAAAGGTTTAACAAGCGTAAATGCGTGCAAGGCTGATATAACTTGTAAAAACTCAATTAAAAAGGCTTAGTTATAGTATTTTGACGTTATCGTCAAATCTGTTATTATGCATAGAGATTTATTTTTTTCAGATTTATATTCTGAGTAGAACCATCTGTTTTAATGTTTCTGTTTACTACTAAGTACTCCTAATACTACAAAAAGTATTTTACACAATTTTATTGCTTTTTACTAATAGAAAGAAAAATGCGGATACTTTGTGTACATAATTGGAACAAAATGGCTAAATTACGTGCAAAGCTGGAAAGAATAGCTAGTAAGTGTTTCATTTACACAAAACAGTCTACACATCTCTCGCTCTTATGAATAAAAAAACTTGAATAAATTAAATGAAAACAAAACCTTTTTATAATAATAAGAAAATTATAATAATCTCCTTTCTTTTATTATTCAAAAATATTTAAAAATTATTGTGGGGCAATTACCTCCCCTTTCTTATTAAAAGCACTAAAACATTCGCTAGTTCAACTAGTAAAACAAAAGACCTGCAGAATCTTCATGCGAGTTCTATTACGAATAGAAAGGACCTTTACAATACCATTCTGATTACGGAAACTACTTCAACCGTATAGTATCCGTTGACAAGCTTTTCCTGTGACTTCAAAGCGTTCATTTTATACTACAGTGCTAATTTCTATACCCTTCTTAGGGTCAGAAAGGTCATCATTATCATCACGACCCGTCAATGGCTCACTGCTGACCCTGATCTCCCCCACAGAATGAGGAGGGTATTAGGCCATAGTCCACCATACACCATTGAGAACTTTTAGGGAACTATCAGGACAACATCCGCTACTTAAGGTCTACACATACTATACACTCGTGGGGTACTTAGTTACACCTTCCATTTATAGTAGTTAAAAACATATCATACTTATACACTTGATAAATAAATATGTAATATTAATGTGCATACAACTATTGCTATAAAAAAAAGGAGTAATAAATCAATTTGTAAAACTATATAACTTCCTACATTTCTTTTAGAAACATAACTATTATATAAATATATATTCTGAATAATAATATTTTAAACCAACAGAATATCTACGGTAGTCGTTCTTTAGCAATCTTTACAGAAATTGAGCCCTTTTATTTTGTTCTTTTCTTTGCTAAAATCTGCAGAAAATATAAAATTAATTAATATAGTTTAAAACATAATAACTAATTTTATACTCGTGAAGCAATTTGTCATTTTCGAAACGGTGAAGAAAAACGAATATTTTAATGGGGCACTGTAGCCCCCCTAATGAAGTTAAGGGTTAAATTGCTAACTAACACAGTAAATCTCAACGTCGCGTCACCACATATATAAAACAATTAATATAAATGTATGTATTTAGAATAATATCGTACATAAGCCTTCCTATTGTTCTAAAACTTTGAATACTGTGGACTCGGGACTCGAGACTGAGGCATTTGCTCAGTTGACTCTATTGTCCAGAAAATTCTTAGGGTTTGAGTATGCGTACGACGAATTATAAATAAAGGAAGATTTTATTGTACAGTGAGCAATGTAAATGTACTGGTTCATTCAGATATTTCTTTTAAAAGTATAAGAGTTTTATATAATAATCTGGGATAGAATTTTGAGATACAGTTGGGATAAAGCTTTAATACTGCCTGTGTATGCTACTGATGTTACAATCATGAAATTTGGATACTAATATTGAATACTAAGTTAAAAGTAACTTAGTATCCAATATACTTTTTGTAACCTGGAGAATCACTTATAATCGAATTTTCGACTTATCAATAATTTATAAGTCAATAATTTTCCAAATTTCAAACTTTGAAAACATTTTTCAGTAATTTTCTTAAGTATTAAGGATAGAAAAGAATCTGTTTTCTATTATCATAGAGAATAAAATTAGCTAGTTATAATACAAATAGACACCTTTATATCCTACTAATATTATAAACGCGAAAGTTTGTAAGAATATATGGATGTGTGGATGTATGGTTGTTACTCTTTCACGCAAAAACTAGTGAATGGATTTTCATGAAACTTTACAATAATATAGCTTATATATCAGAATAACACATAGGCTAAAATTTGTAATGATATAGTGTGAATTATCCAAAATACAGCGGATGAAACCGCGGGGTACAGCTAGTATTATATAATATTACTAATGAACGATCGTTTCACGCTTTGTTGTTCAACGTAATTGTTATTTACATCACATAACACGTACGTTGAACATGTAAAAAATATATAATAATATTTGAGTCCATAAGTAGATTAATTTGTTTGAAAATTAAAGCGTAATTGAACTGATATATTCATTACTGAGAACAAAGAAGATTAACGTGCACAAACATACAAAAATAATTCTCATTTTATTATATTATTACAGCTATAAATTCCCACTCCCCAGCAAGGTTAAAGTATGTAATTTGTTAATCTCATCCGACATCTATTTAAACAATTAATTATACAAAATCTATAAACAACTATTTACTTACATGCTCGTCTATAAAGAACTAGTTATAATTTTTCGCTTAAACACTAAAAAATATTTTGTTCTAAAAAGTCACACAACACATTAGAAGTCTCCAAGTCTGTGGAGCGCCATGAATACTGAAGATGCGCCATATGATTAGTTGTAACATAAAAAAATAAAGTTTAAAAACTATAACAAGACTACGTAAAAAAGTGGTCTGAAAAGGACGAGGCAAGAAAATAATTCAGATAGGAACTTAAGAAATGCATCGGTATAAAAATGGTCAAGGTATATGGTATACCTACCACGTCTTTTTCATGGTAGTGTTCCTCTAATCACACATATAAAATTATAGTGGGTATACATGGGTGCAACCACGGTTCGTCCTTTTTAGACCTCTTTTTTACGTAGTCGGGTTATAGTTTTTAAACTTTATTTTTTTATTTAATAGTTTTCCGTTTCCTGATCAATCGATAACCTTTTTAATCTCATATTGAACAGTAATGTTGGTTTTTATTTGTTTAAACGAGTGAATAACTGCAACGACAAGACCGCGCGGTCTATACGACCACATTTTAAACATATATGTTGACTTAAACAATTAGATATAAATACATAATTGTAATATGCTCACCAAGACCTTTCTTTTGATATCAAATATGTGATAATTATCACAGTTTAATTTTTTTCGAGGTTAGAATCTGAGGTATAAAATCATAAAATTTTGTATAGCCTATGTCACCCGCGCTATTATTACTATCTATTGACACTTCATTTATGAAAATTGGTTCATTAGTTTAGGTGCTAGGGTGAAACATACATACATACATAGACTGCCAAAATCATAACCCTTCCTTTTGGTTTCGCCGTAGTCGGGTAAAAATGGTTTTTGTTCGACGGAGTCTAAAACACTCCAAGTAAGAAGTAAGGGTTGATAGTGCAGCTAACTATGATGATTTTCTTAAGGATAGAAGTTTGTTGTGAAAGCAAAATTATAGATATTTAGATAATTAAAAAAACCGTAAATGAAAACCCATTAGGAAGAAAATAAAGCATTTTAATAGCACAATAAAAACAGAGAGCGGTTCAGTCACGTACGTCAAACGAACGCTAAGAAATATAAATCACCCTAAAATCTAAATTTAACGTTGTTCACATTAACCCGATGGTCGGTGTGGCACGGTATTTAATACCCAAGAGTTTTTAAAACATGAAAACAATGCCCACTATAAAAAACTTATTTATGCAACATCTCAATCCATTATGCCAAGATTTCATCCATTTCGATGACAATTAATCCTATACAACTTATATGTGAAGTTTGGAGTTTCTATCACTCAATACGGCTGACCTCATCTAAACTCTCTTGGACAGTATTATCTTTAACAAGTAGCTGTTACTAGTTAGTTTCTAAAATAATTAGTAACAGCTAGACGGAATTGAATGAAATTTTGCATACATATAAAACTTGTTATACACATTGGATCCTTTTTTTATCTCAAATTCAAGCACACCTCTTGTTAGGTCATCATATTATTATGTTTTAAAATTTCGATTATAGCCAATAAGAGTCGGTAAAAGAGGAGCGAGTGAATGAGTGGGAAGTGAGTAATGAAGTGGATGGGTGAATCACAAACTTTTTTTTGAAGTTTCTTTAGTTCGTTTAGTTGGATATAAAGTTGATCTTACATGTGTGTAATATACCCCAGCCACAAAGGCAGTATTCTGTTTGATCAACGACGTTGCTGGGTTAAATATAGCAGATCCTGTCAGAGTACTTGTTATCTTAAGTCCTTGTAGTAAAGTGGTGATTATCTTGCAGTGCCCCGAACGGTCCTGAAGGAGCGGTATGAAAGTGCTCCTGAAGAGGACGAAGTTGCTCACGACGCATCAGATCTTGAACATGATGATGTCGGTAAGTGTTTCACAAATTTAGAATATAGAAATTTAAAAATAACAGAGATTTTTAGTAAGTTGGGTCGCTTAAACGATTTATCAAGCCGACCGCAGCTTGTACAGTGTAGTATAAATTGTGTTATTCTGTTACAAAGTTACGAAGAATTTTCATATTTTACTGTACCATATTATTATTATAGATATCTTTACTTGAATTAGAAATGAAATATGTCTCATAAGTCTATCTCGAAGGATTATCCTTACTATTTCGTGATGATTTACAACGCATCGGCTACGATCACATGAAAAAAAAATTGTATATAAAAGTTGTCATTACAAAAATCTATACAAAGAGCATATGACATAAAGGGGTATAAACAATATTTCTATAATAAAGTAATAAAGTATCTAATATAGTCTAGTCGACAAGTTCAAAATGAAGAAAAAATACATTTCGATTTTTGCCAATATTTTATAGACTATTATTATTAATCGAAAAATAAAAAAAAAATCTTAAAGGGGAGGAAATTTGCAATAAAATCTTCCTACTCCCGGTACTCTATCTCCATTATTTATATGTAATGTTAATTTAACGCTGAAAATGGGTCTCTGCGTTTTGATAATGTTATATTTCAATCAGTTACAAATGAATTGCTCATCGCTATGATATCGTAAAGTCTATCCAATTCCAGTCAAGTCAGCAAATATTACATATCATTTTAACAATAGCCATCTAATCTACGGGTATACTGTATTTCATTCACCAGTACGTTGTAAATTGTAATTACTGGCTCAACAACCGCCCCTAGCCTATACGGGGTCTATGAATGAGATATGAACCCACGATGTATTCATGCGATAATTACCATCCTCTTATCCAATTACACTGCCTAAAATTTTAATTTCATTCACGAGGATCTGATGCGAAATGACTAAAATAATCATGAAAGGCACTCATCCCTTTTAAATCTTATTATTTTTAGGGAGTGGTTGGAGCTTTGTCTTGATATTGTAAAAGGCAAACAGATTACTTGATACATTTATTTAATTTCTGTAGTCAAAGAGTCCCTCTATTATTTAATCAGACTCTTATCATTACAATTTTAACAAAATACGAACTACTTATAGTATAATTGACTCAAATGGTTGCGACCCGGCAACGGCCGTCGTCTAAGAAGGTCACTAGAGAACAGGAAAGTGAAACTCACGCCTTTGGGTTTACTGTTTATCTACACTATTATATAAAGAGGAAAGATTAGATTGTTTGTATGTTTGTTTGTTGCGAATAGGCTCGAAAAGTACTGAACCGATTTTGAAAATTCTTTCACTGATAGGAAGCTACATCCTTGCTGGTTACTGGTGTTGCCATAAATACTCTAATTAAAAAGATATGGCCATTTAAGTGCCATAAGGTGGTCATTTTGTAAATTGAAGAGTTTCTCAGGAACTACAAATCCTATTTAAATTTTTTTTTCACTGATAGAAAACTACACTATTCGTGAGTGACAAAAGTGTATTAGTGTTGCCATATACATTTTTAAATAATAGAATATGGCCATTTTGTTGTTACTAATCCGATTTTAAAAATTCTTTCACTATTAGAAAACTACACTATTCGTGAGGGACAAAAGTGATTTAGTGTTGCCATATACATTTTTTAATTTATAGAATATGACCGTTTTGTTGCTATTGATCCGATTTTAAAAATTCTTTCACTGAGAGAAGTCTATAGTATTTCCTCTTCCGCTTATAATACTAACATTGTCTCTCATCCTCTCCCTTTTTCTCTCTTTAATTTTTATTTTTATCTGATCAGAATGGTCTTTTTTCACTTTCGATTATCTCTCTCTCTCTCTATTCAATTTTATTTTTGCTCTGTCCTCCCTCTTTTATCATCTGTCGCTTTTCTTTTATTTTCTTTTTATAACTTTTTCTTACTCTTTCTCTTTTTTCAAATAATGATAAACTTCACAATTTCAGAGTGACAATTAAAGGACATCAATTATAATATTGCTTTAAATACCCGGAGCGAAGCGAGGGCAGGCCGCTAGTATCTAATAAAACAATGACATATTTCTATTTTTGCATTGTCCTTTCGTAGCTTATTATTTCTTGCTTAGTCATTTACATTTTACACTCAAAATTTCTAATAAATAAAATATTCGTATTTTCAAATCATCTTGGATTTGTAGTAGTATACTATCCATAAATATATGTTTAAGTAAAAAAAGGATTTACGACTATAGTAAGGTACGCGTTTTTATTTTGAGGCCCGATAAACAGTATCAAAAACGTCTCTAAACTATCTTACATGTATCTGAATTTGAATGTAACGTAAAATCCGATATAATTTCATAACAGTGCACTTTTTCTCTAATATTTCCTTATCAAGGATGATTTTGGTTTTTTCGAAGATGACGAATGAAAAGCTAAACTTGAGTTAACCTTGACTATTTATAGATTTTCGCGATTTCACTGAATATTTTACAGGCTAAATGTAAAATCATGTAGTCACCAGCTACGTAAATAAGTCTATTTATATGTTGTACATCAGATCAACATACAATAATACTTTGCAAAGAAAATGTTCTGCACTGTCATCGCGAACATCCCATTATTACCTCCCATTACAGTTACCATAAAATATAACAATGTCGATCGACTGTCTCGAACATTTGCAAAAATAACACTTTTATTATCAAGATAACATCACAAGAAAATAGCAATGTGTAAATGTTTTCTCCTTTAAAATTTCTTTATAAAATCTGTGAATGTACCCGAAGCATCCGATCATCCATGGATACTTGTAATGATCTAAACAAATGTTAGTCATATATTTACCTCTTGCTAACAATTTCATTGGTAAGTTTAAAGACGATTATATGTTTTCATTTATTTAATAAATAAATTTAACTTATTGCTATACATTTATATAATTTCTCACAAACTGTTCAGCAGTTTCATCATCATCATCACAATCCGTTAAGGGCTCACTTCAGAATGAAGAGGGTTGGCAGACTTCACACATCTTTGAGAACTTTTAGGGCACTCTCAGGAGTGCAGGTTTCCTCACGATGTTTTCCTTCACCGTTAGAGCTAGTGATATTTAATAGCTTAAAACAGACATAACTCGGAAAAGTCAGAGGTGTATGTCCTTGAATGAATTGAATATCTTACTCGGACCTCCCGAGTAAGACATTCAAGTCTTAATCATTGGGCCATTACTGCTTTTTTTTGTTCGGCAGATTATCGGCAGGCAAAAGCTATTATTTAATTAATCAGTTTTTTGACAGACGATTGTTGTAAATATAAACATTTTTGAGCCCATTTAATACTTTCATTTTTGATATTTTAGAAGTGTTCTTATAAATATATATGTTCGCCAACTTTATATCACGGGATTAGATCTTCTTTTAGGTTTCTGTACTATTTTGTCAAGTACTAATTGAGAGTACATAGTATTTGTACAGTTGGAAATACCCTACCATGTAAGGTCCTACCCATAAAATGAAGGGCAATTTGTAATAAATTATAGTATAAAGCCCAAATACCAGTGACGAATTCGATACAAAATCCAATTTGCAGTGTTAAAGCGAAGCCGAGTGTAATTTAATTGTACTGAACGAATCCATTTATACATATTGGTTCGTTTAGTTAATACCTGACTCGATTGTATACTTTTATTATACCAATATTGAAAAATTAAATCTGTAAAATCATGTTAAAATTCTTTTTAATAAAAATAACTATTTCTAACCCTGTGGAGGAAGTCTCTATTCCGTAATTCTTATGGTAAGAAATGTCATGTTTATATAGATTTATATACCTAGACATTACGTTATTAGTACCTCAGCGATTATATTATATATAAATATATCATAATAACCAACAAGTTAATTAGATAGTAGTTTTCACCCCACGCTTTTTTAAAAATAAAATACATTTTTTTATTTACACTATTATTAATTTATATTTATTGAAATTTTTAACACTATTCTTGTTTTAAATTTATTAAAATTTATTTTCTATTTTTTAGTTTGGTTTTCTATAATAAAAAGCGTGTTTTTAGTTTTTTTAAACTATTATTTATTTTTTACTTTTTAGTTTGATTTATTTATAAAAGCGTGATTTTTTTTTAGTTTTTTTTTTAAACTAAAAAAAATCACGCTTGAGAAACGGCTACCAGAACCAAGGAAGGCCGCAGGCGCGCAAATTACCCACGGAGAGTTACATACTGACATACTGACATACTGACATACAAGTGAAGCTATTAAAAAGCGTGTAAAAATGTATATGGCAACACTAAATCACTTATGTCACTCACGAATAGTGTAGTTTTCTGTCAGTGAAAAAATTTTTAAAATCGGATTTGTAGTTCCTGAGAAACTTCAACTTACAAAATTGTCACGTTATGGCACTTATATGGCAATATCTTTTTAATTATAATATTTATGGCAACACCACATAGCCCATGTTACCCGGAAAAGATGTAGCTTTCTATCGGCGAAGGAATTTTTAAAATTGGTTCTGTAGTTTTCGAGCCTATTCGCAACAAACAAACATACAAACAATCAAATCTTCCTCTTTATATTATAGTGTAGATGTAGATGATATTCACAAATTAATGCTTTCTACTGGTAAAAGAATTTTCAAAATCAGTTCAATAGATCCTGATATTACTATCTAAAACCTCACAAACTTTTCCTCTGTTATTATATTAGTATAGAAGTATTATGAATATGACAATTTAACCGTCAAATTATGAGGTTTTTTATGGTTACAGGGCTGTAAAATACTATTGAATATCAATTCGTATAAATGAACCTTGACATGATGGATAATGTTATTGAAAGTAGTATGAAAGCGTTATTCAAGTAATTGATTATGCTTCAACTTAAACATAGACCTGTAACCTTAAACGTTAACCAATCTGAGAACCTGTACGGAAGTTCCCAAAGCGACAATGAAGAGTAGTTACTGGCGACATGGGTTTAATACAAATTTAACGTACGTGAAATTGGTAAAATAAACAATAATAGAGATTGTATTAATTTATATTATAAGCTATTATTTATCTGTTAAAGAAAGATCAAATCTTGTAAATATATTTTACGTACTTTCTTATATCATCTGTTTGGCTGAAATTTTTTATGCATTATTATGCATGTTTGTAAATCGGATGTTTATGTCATGTTATGACAAAGAATCCAAAGTTATCATAACTTTGAATTAACTTACTATTTTATCCTAACTATCCTAACCACGGATATCTATGATCCTAACTAATATTATAAATTTGAAGTATAAACTGTTAAACAGTTAAGAAAAGTAGGAACTTAAGAATACAAAGTAAATAAAATAAAGTACGATTTAATCTACTCCTTACGCCATCTATTGACGAATAGATGGTGTCTGTCTGTCTGTTACACAAATAGGTTTGAATCACAGAACCAATTTTGATTAATATGATACAGAGATAAAATAGACCTTGAGGAAGGACATGGGCTATGTTTTATCGCGACTAATTACTTAAGAATAAAATTAGTGTGTGATTACGCCATCTATTGACGGTCATCATGTATTGCTGTGTGGTCTTTATGACTCCAAAATTATATATAATTATATATAAATTAAAGTGTGAAATATAGTGCGATTAAAATGTGAAATTAAACCTTATAACGGGGTGTAAAATGCATACAGGCGAAGAACTGATCGACTAGTATCAATATAATATATCTGAACAGATATCTATTACACTATTAAAAAACTATAAAAGTACAATAATTTAATTTAAAATTGTGTGCGGGCCGTATATTTAACCAGTAGGGGATCTCCTAAATCCCTTAATACCTCAATATAGGCGCAAACGCATAAACATGCTAAATGTTTTATAACGTAAGCTGAGCTGTAAATATGTTCAGGTGGTCATAAACTTTTATATTTTACGGCCTGCTTTAGTAGCCAGTTGTTTTATGGACCGCCTATTAGAACTACTTAGGATTTGTTTATTCATATAAATTTTATATTAGTTGTACATATGTCTTTGGTCTGCTTTAAATTTTCAAGATGGGATAGTATAGTAAAGATACTATTGTCCTTTAATTATGTGCCTAAGTTCGAATTTATCGTGTGTAGCCCGTCATACATCACTTAAATAATTTAAAAAAACGAACTATAGTATAACAATCAGATATTAAAACAATTTAATTTAGCAGGATTTTTTTTTCTAATGATTTTACAGTTCCCGTTTTGGCTAATCTGCATGGTGATTACGTCAGCGATAAAAAAGTAAACATGCACATCGAAACGTGAATTTATTGCATTATCACATTGCATGCAGGCAAGGCAGTCTTTATTTTGAGCAGGGAGAAAAACGCATGCATCAATGTTTACGTAACCACAAGGGAGAGGAACTTTTGCTGACCATAGGAACGGGGGTCGTTGATAATTGCAAAACATCTGCTTACGTAATACTTGAAGGCTTGAAATGAGTATTGGAATTTGGAAAAAAAATAGGAGTATTAATTACACAAAATTTACTTCACGGTATTAAACCGCAGTAAAAGTCTACAAAACGCTGTTGATTTGAACTTTTGCAATTTACTGAGATTTGTTTGCAGACGGTTTCTTTACTTTGACCGTGTAAAAACGGATTAGGAGCTGAGAAGCTTGGAGATGGAGTTAAGATGCTGACACGAAATTTGTTAGGAGTACAACATTGTTAATCGCTTCATTTTGCTAGTTTGTTTCATAGCTTGCAAGAAATAAACAAGTTGCTGCTGAGTTTAACGTAACTAACTTGAGTACTTGCTCTCTACTCGGACTAGCTTTACTAAAAAACACTTTTCTTGAGGATATCTGACATCTTTTGAAAGTCTTGGAATTAAGATTTATACTTTGAAGATTTAATTATATTGCTCAAACATTCGAAACCTTCGACTGGGATAGTTTATTTATCAAAAATATTTTTCTCAAACCTACAAAGTTTATCTTTTCACTGAAAAATGAAAAAAAAAAATTATCACAAAAAGATTTCAATTACTTAATATAAATAAAAGATGTAGCCATTCAAAGCTAAATAATTTGCAGTCCTAAACATTTTATGAAAGCATTATATAAATTTGTTCTAGATTGTAATCCCCTCTTAATTTAAATTTAATATAGACTTGTAATCCACCGAGATTTTGTTAGCAGACGGTTTCTTTACTTTGACCGTATAGAAACGGATTAAGTATAAGTAGATTAGAGAGAAGAGTTTTAAATGTGTTAATAATATTTAAAATACGTCCTCGCTTCCCTTAGTTATATGAATTAACAGTTAATAGTTTAATCACTAACAGTTAAGCATTTTTCAAAAACATACACCAGTACATCTATTATAACTTACCATTGTTTTATCATATCCGGATTTCTTTAAAAACCAAAAAAAGAACTTTTGCTTTGTTACTTTATAATTATTTAAATAATTTATTTTATTTAAAAGATAAATAAGATTTCTCTTAATTTGTAATCGTCAAGTATTATGTAATAATTTCTTGATTATTATAATACAAATATGAAGAAAGTTTATCGAATTAAATATGTTCACAAACGCAGTATATACATAAACCTTAAAGTCTCTTTGACCAAACCCTCTTGGTTCTTAAGGTAGTCGTAGTCTTTCAACCTTATCTTGCTTTTTATTTATAATATGATTTAAATCATTTATTGTTACAGATGAATCTAACGATCGGTGGTGGGGTGAATCAGCAGTACCACCAGCACCAGCAGTAGCTGCTGTACCTCCTCAACGACCATCATTATCAACCAATATAAGTAGAGAAGAACCTTCTGTTTCACCGCCTAGGCATCATCTTCCTAACGATGGTATATTAAATTGTATATTAAAAAACAATATTGGTATATTAATAATAAATTTAGTTTTGGACATTTTGTGTAATTGTTACTTAAAATTTTAAAAACAACTTCTGAGTCTAGGAGTTTGTTATAATCATGCAAAGTTATAAAGTCATTTGAACCCAAGCCTTCCTACACTACCATTACTAGATATTCTAAAAAGCCAATTGTTACAACCTATGATAATATCCTTAAAAAGGTAGTTATTGCAAATGTTTTACTTTGACATTGCTCTGGTAGACTTTGGCTTACGTACTATTAAAATATGGTAATGAACAACATATTGTCACTTTATCCAAAATGCCGACACTAATTCTAAACATGTAATGGTCAGAATTTCTACCAAAATATGACGCTTATCAGATGACAAACTCACTAAAGTTATTTTCACGCTTGGAATTGGACATCTTAGTTTTTTTTTCAAGTGACTTATAAACATTGATAGCCTAGTGTTTAAGACATTGGTGTCTTACTCGAGAGGTTCAGGTTCGATTCTAGGCACACACCTTTGACTTTTCTGAGTTTTGTGTGTTTTAAGCAATTAAATATCACTTGCTTTAACAGTGAAGGAAAACATCTAGAGGAAACTTGCACTCCTGAGAGTTCTCCATGCTCTCAAAGGTGTGTGAAGTCTACCAATCCGCACTGGGTCAGCGTGGTGGACTATGGTCTAACCGCCCTCCTCTTTCTGAGGAGGAAACAAGCCTCAGCAGTGGACCATTAATGGATTGTGATGATGATGAACATAGAAACCAAATTTAAAACCTCCATTACTTGAAAGTATTTCATGAATTTCATTTAATGATCTATATTAAAGTTTATTATATTCAGTAACTTAATACTTATTAATCTCTTATAATATTCTGACTAGTAACTGTATTAATTAACGCCAGGAGGTGTTCTGGTATTCCGTTAGATCATCACACAAGGCTTTGAGATAACACGTAACGAATTTTACCCCGAAAATATACCCTCATGTAATAAATATTTAACTACACGTATATAAACTTTGCGGACAATGGTTACCCCTTTTCGAACCGCAAAACATGGTCGTTGAATTTGCTTCGTGGCGCATAAACCAAAACTCGGTTTTGTTTTGCTTGCTTGCACTAGTTACATTGTACCAGATATTTTTGTAGTAGAATTTACTTTGACAGAACCAGTAAATCTTTTACAAATCCCAAACCAATTTATTTTTCATTTATTTATTGTTTGATCGCTGTAGAGTAAAGACCAGTTGACCAAAGCGTACTGGGAATACAGTAAAAAAATGTTTGTATATATTTTTAAGTGAATCTTCAGCCAATTCTCTTTATGTTGATGCCTTAGGGTATATTTATATTTTGAGAATTAGTAAAATTAAAAATATTTGAATGTATAAATTTACAATTGTTTCAGATCAATTTGATATGATGTACATTTACATCATAGCTGGTGCTGGCGGAATCTCCTTAATGTGCCTTATTATCGGAATTATTCGATGCGTAAAGCACAAAGGCGCTACTGAACAGGCTAAAGGTCCTGACGTGTCAGCCTCTACTGACATCCCAAACGGTTTCAACGACAGCATATCAGAGGTCGACAACGACATAAACATAACAAGTCTCTCGGGTCCAGTAGACTCCGTCGACTCTAGTTTAAAGCAGGATATGCAAATCACGAGCATGGTATCAAATTTGAGTCCAAAAATCAATCGATACGTCGGTCGACCGGTGCCTAATACGTACCCGCATGTGAGCACTAACATGTACGGACAAGTCGCAGAATTCCCCGTAGAAATGCCTTTACGGACTATGCCGCACGGTACCTTAGGCCGGGGGGTTGCGGTAAAGACCCTACCCAGAATCCAAATGCAAACAGAAACGGACCCAAATACTCGAAGTCTATATCGATACTCAAATGCCCAGTACTACTTCGGGTGACAACAAGACAATCAATGCGCAGATGTATCAAGGACTTACTGTTTTTAATAGATCGTGTAGTGAAAGAACTTTATATTGTCCTACTTTTAAATACAGAAACTGTGATATTAATTGAAACTTTCCTATTGTACTGAGAATTGTTTTCAAACTACAAACATAGAAAGCGCTGTGTTTTTATCGTTATTTTAAATTAAAACTCAGACTTGTTTTAATTCCTTTTCGGTTGCTACTTGGTGGTTACGGAGTAGAAAATTTTTTAATTGAGCTAATTTATTTTGCGATTATTATAATTAGCCCATGATTGTATTTTTAAAAAATCCACTAAACATTAGGAAAATTGGTTGTTTTTTTTTAGTAACTTAAAAGTAAACAACTAAGAAAAAAACCTCTTTATGAAGTTCTTTTAGTCATAATAAATAATTTAATTTTTAAATTTCGTATTTAAAGTAAAAGCACAGCGTATTATTCTAGAACGTAGAGAGAAAGTTAAAGAAGGTTAAAAATTTATGAATGTTTGATCTAATTTAAATTCTAAGAATAATTTAAATGCTACTTCTTTATATGTTATAAATATAATATTAGAAGAGTGTAGAGTTTGTATAGTTGATAGCGCTATTGCATATTGTAAATGTAACTGCTTATTTTTTACTATTAGTTCTTTATCTGTAAATGAAGCATCCAACACCGAAACTCTCTGTGAAAAAAGAAACTCTCTTTAAATGAGGGAACTAACCTTGTAAATTAATAAAATAGCAGCGGTATCCTCGGTAATAAAAACTTATTGTGAATCAAGCAAGTAACAGTGGAACTCTCTGTAAATGAAGAAAGTAACAGTGGGACCTTCTATAAATTAAGTAACTAACAGCGGAACTCTCTGTAAATAAAGCAACTAACAAGGATACAACTATTAGACCTTCAGTAAATATGGTAACCTTCATTTTCTGATTATTAAGAAAACTTATTAAATAAAAAACTAATCCAAGAAATAAAGGTCCCCTTTTATTTAGCTTGCTGGATTTATTATAGAACTTTTTTATTATTTGCTATCAGCAATTTCTGAGGAATAGCATACTAAATCTGTTTATTGCAATTGTTGTAATTCCATTTTTTTTACCACAGTGTCCGCCTCATAAAATAATTGCGTAACCATAAACCCGAAAATTGTTATATGTACAACCAAAGTTTTCTTCTACTTAAAAAGTTTCAATTGGAGACCTTCATACTTGTGTTTGTTTTTCCTTGTTTACGTATTCCAACCAATCATATTAAGACTTTCTTTGAATACATATTTAGAGTATGTTATTTTTCGTTTTAGACAAAAGGCTTTTTTCCATTAACCTAAAATCAGGGCTTAGAAGTGTCTGAAGTAAAAATTTCTAAGAGAAAAAAGAAATCCAATTTATTATTATTTATTTATTATAAAGAAAATATCGGAAGATAAAACAAAGATATTTATTTATGTTCGTAGTACATGCTTCGAACACTTTTTTCGCGATACTTGTATGCAATATTATTTTGTGATGCAATTTATAGTATGCAGTAGTATAAATATTTTAACGTCGGAAGAGGTAGAAAGAATTATCTATTAAAATATCAAATGTAATAGTAAATAATGTAAATATAATAGTAGATAATTTGTATTATTTTTAAAATGACTGACCTCCGAATTGGTTGTTACTTTTAAGTAAGAATAAAACAATGTACAGATAAATTTTTATGTGGTACATCGATTTACATTAAAATTATTGCACAAAAATGTTGTGTTTTTTTTATAACCTCTTATGTTATACATAAACTTTAAAGGCTGCTGAAAATACTCAAATTGAAAAATCAGAGCAAAAACTTATTAGCGTTCATGGGTAGTTCATTTTATTTTATTTTATTTTCATTATGATAGGATTGAGCCAGTTTGTCATGTGTCGCGCAGTATACAGGATGAATTTTTGAGATGGGTCAGTAAGGGCAGGTACCTTAACCGTTATAGTTATAGGAAAACGTTCCTAGGAGACCTTCCATTATTTTTTGAGATATTCTGAACTGCTTTCACAGATTTTTGAGAAAATGTACGGTCAGCAAAAAAAGTGCTAATATCCAAAAAAAATTTTTTTTATGTCTATCGATCCTATTTCGTATAGGGATCAAAAGACTCTATGGGACCATTTAAGGTATGAGTACTAGAAATGTCAGAAATCGCCAATTTTTTTTGGATTTTAGCAGTTTTTTCGCTGACCGTACATTTTCTCATAAATCTGTGAATGCAGTTAAGAATATCTTAAAAAGTTATGGATGGTCTCCTAGAAACGTTTTCCTGTAACTATAACGGTTAAGGTACCTGCCCTTACTGACCCGTCTCAAAAATCCACCCTGTATATTAGAGTATTAAGACTAATTGTTCATACTGTTGTTTGGTTATCGTGGTGCTCGTAATGTACTTTATTATTTAAATATTCGGTAGCGAGGTTGAGTGGTGGAGGTGAGAGTTTGTGCATAGTTGAAGACATTATTAAATCAGCTCTTGGGTCTCAGGCCTCAGGCACTGCTCGGCTTAAATATATATTGTCTTTTGAGTGTTACCGCGCAGTATAAAGCTCCTATACTCTTAATAAACTTTTTATTATCACTGGTAATTTTCGTGCACTTCGTGAAACATTGAATGGTTTTGGGAAATTAATTTTATTTTTTTTTATAATATTTATTTACTACAAATTCTACCTTTTAACTAACGAGAAAGAAATAACAATTTTATATTTTATTACAAAAGTCACGTTAAATTCATATTTTCCTCTATAATTTCCCAGGTCAGGAAATCTATCTAGATAAGTATAAAGTGCTTTAGTGTATTTGCTTCTAAAATCATAAACACTAGCCAATTCTGAACTTTATTAATATGTAAGCGTCAATAACTCAGTGATTCTGGCGTTAGATTCATGATCGATAGATAGCAGTTTTTGGACTACCGACGTGGCCCACTCCTAACTCAAGCGCTTTAGCTTACTTGGAGGGTTTTAGAATACTAGTAGTTCATAATACAAACTGCTAGTAATCTTTTTTAATGATAATAATATATGAAATCATAATAAATGTAAAGATATCCGCGAATACAAAAAGAAAACTTTTCTTGAATTGTATAGTATAACAATAAACCTAATACGTTACTAGTAATTTCTCTGAATGATTCATACTGATTCACACTGATTTATGAACATTATTACGTCAAATTAAAATATAATTCTTTATCAATTTGCTTAGTTATTCATTTCGAGACTCTTTGTTGAATCGAATAAAGGTTAAAGTAAATAACTATAATTTACTTTTCTATTCTTGAACAATATAATAAATAGGGCATCAAGCTTTCAGAAGAAATATACAGTCGTACATAGAACCTCCTCCTTTTTTAAGGAAGTTCATAGAAAATCTCTGTTCCGATAGACTTCTGCCAGTTTTATATAAAAAGTAGCGATAAAGTCACCAGGCAAGCTCTGCTTGACAACTGGCTTAGGTTTATCGGATCTGAGGTTATACACAGTCTTGGAATAAAATAAGAAGTTCTACCCTCGAATATAAGGTTATCAACAGTGTTGCCAACTATAAGTAACATAAAAAATTAATGAATAAACATAAAAAGAAGCTAAATAGTTAATGTTAGCATTGGTAAATTTTTAATCCCAGAAATCGGATTTAAAATAAAAAACAAAATATTTAATCCTAAATAATTAAAAATTAAAAAAGGGGTTCAAATTCTCATGTACGTAATAAAAAAAATCTCAAATACGGGACATAAATTTTTCGATCTTGAATTTTTTTTTTTTTATTTCTAATTAGGGATAAAGAAGCAACGTATTTGTTTTTATTTCTTACAGATATCGTTTTTTTTTAAATACTCAAGACTTATTTTTAATAAAACCTTCATAGTTAAACACTTTCTGTCTCATTTTCATTTCATAACTCTAAATTGTAGCATTTGAGTTAGAAATGAATTCTAAAAAATATTTTTTAATTTTTTATTCGAATTTAAATTTAAATCCAAATTTTTTTAATTAGAAAATCATGCAAAAATATCGATGAAGAAGCTAGAGCTGGCTGTGTGTATCTATCTTTATTGAAATACATATTTTCTTCATCGCGATAAACATGAATAACTCAACAGTGATTGTTGGGAGATATCGATGACTGGACAAAACCAATGATATAATATGTTAATTTCGTACCACAATATTATAATTAAGTATCACAATTACACATATGCAGGAAAATAACAAAACGACGCAATGCGACAGTATCGTAATATGCTTGCAAAGGCATGCGTAGTCATAAACTTGAATCGAATCTTGAATTATTTATTCATGAACAAAAATACAATATGTAAAGTGTTTACGGATTTCAATACAATATCTTTTTTTCCTTCATACATCTTTGTTTTTAAATGTACGAGAAAACTATGTAAAATGATAATTTGAATATATTCAATGAGTAAGCAGGCAATACCAACCACCTATCTATACTAATATTATAAAGAAGTAAGATTTGTATTTTTGTATTTTTGTATTTTTGTATGTAACGAATAAACGTAAAAACTACTGGACCGATTTCAAAAATTCTTTCACCATTAGAAAGCTACATTATCCCTGAGTAACATAGGCTATATTTATTAAAAGAAAAAATTAGAGATCCTCAGGAAATCTCACTAAAACCAACCCAAGGTGCAAAACAATTAGCCATAAAATATCTTTCATCGCATGCGCTGCAAAAAGTATTGATGATAGAACAAAGAAATGTTCTACAATATTATAGAACGTATCAATATCTACAAAAAACTCCGCGAGACCATATGTCCAACTATTATAGTTATGTCACTATAACTACTTTTTTACATTTTAAAAGTTGATAAAAATGCCAATCAAAATCAGACCATGTTTTCTATAACTTTGTATTAATCCTTATCCAAATAAATTATTTCGACTGTTTCAATACCTGTAAAATACTTTTTGAATTATTAAAATCGGACATTCCAGTCAAAAGATATTACGAAATAAAAATATCAAGATAAATAAAAAATAATCCCAGACGGGTCGCGGACGCGGTGTGGAGTGCCTCGCAGCGCAGCGAGTAACGCGGCGATAGAGGAGCGACAGAATGCGGGAGCCAAAATGTTAAAAAAAAATTATCCACCCGTGCGAAAACGGGATGGGCCCCTAGTTAGTTATAATATGGCGCCGGTCTAGGGAAGTTGATAATGACAAAAAACCTGCTTAAGTAACTTCGTCCAGGTATGACGTCATTTTCATGGTTTCGTACCTGAAAATTAAAGAATTCCCTTTTAGAATTACTCAGTCGTCTATCTGTATGTCAAGACCCTCTTTCTTAGAAACACGTAGAGGTTTATTGAGATCTGGCTTTCGTACGGCGAGACCAGAACGTGATATAAATCTACGGTTAAAGTAACCCAAAGAACAAAATTAAAAAAAAACGAACTGTATTATTGGGATCTGGCTTTCATACGGCGAGACCAGAACGTGATATAAATCTACGGTTTAAGTAACTCATAGAACAAAATTAAAAAAAACCGAACTGCATTATTGAGATCTGGCTTTTATACGGCGAGACCAGAAGGTGATATAAATCTATGTTTTAAGTAACTCAAAGAACAAAATTTAAAAAAACTAACTATATTATTGAGATCTAGCTTTCATACGGCGTGACTAGAAAGTAATTTAAATCTACGGTCTAAGTAACTTAAAGAACAAAATTCAAAAAAACCGAACTGCATTATTGAGATCTGGCTTTTATACGGCGAGACCAGAACGTGATATAAACCTACGGTTTAAGTAACCCAAAGAACAAAATTCAAAAAAACCGAACTGCATTATTGAGATCTGGCTTTTATACGGCGAGACCAGAACGTGATATAAACCTACGGTTTAAGTAACCCAAAGAACAAAATAAAAAAAACCGAACTATATTATTGAGACCTGGCTTTCATACGGCGAGACCAGAACGTGATATAAACCTACGGTTTAAGTAACCCAAAGAACAAATTAAAAAAAAATCGAACTGTTATTGAGATCTGACGCTTACGAATTTTCGATCAGGTCACGTGTCCTAACGCGATAACATTTTTTCTTTTATTTTTAATAATTAATTCACATATACAAAACTTGGAAAGTAGAGTACATAATTTGTTTGGATAAATAAAAAGATAATGAGTAGAGAAAATTAAAGGGAATGTATTGTCAAAACGTCAGCTCTGATGTCTACCGCATAAAGTTTGCTCAACGAAACTTCAGATATTTGGGTACCCACTAATTATTGTTACGTAACTGTCTTTTGGCGTCTCCTTTCTGAGACAAATCACAGGCCAAACTAAGATTTTCTGTGTATCATGTTATATGCTACTATAGGATTGTCATTGGACTACTGACGTGGCCTACTCCACTTTAGCTTACTTGGACCCTTCCAGGAATCTCAATCTACATCCCTGCATCCCTCCGTCAGTCAGCCAAGTCAGTAGTATGTGGTCCGTACTACTAACTTCAAATTTACTTACCTAGTGTAAGAAAATGAAACTTATTACTGTACAGCAACGTAAAAAATGCATTTCAAACAAGATACCAAGCGGTGCCTGGGGTTACCTGGTTACATGTTACCTGGGGGACCCGAATGCCCGGATTACCTCATGAAATAAGAGATAAATTCAAAGAAATTAGTATATTGACTGTTGCTTCACAATATATTTTTGAAAATGTACGTAAAAATATTAATGATTTTATTAGAAATAGTGACTTGCATGACATCAATACTAGGAACGAACACAAACTTGTTATTCCTACTACTCGATTGAGTAGAATTAGTAATTCATTTGTTGGGCGATGTGTATGCTTCTACAACAGGATCCCAGAAAACGTTCAAAATTGTTCTATACGAAAATTTAAAAAGTTAGTTAAAAAACGTTTGTGTGACAAAGGCTATTATAACATTAAAGATTTTTTGGAAGATGTCACGCCTTGGGAATGATGCGTTCGCTCCAGACTTTCTCAATGTATAAATATATTTGTTATAAAAATTGGCATTTAAAAAAATCAAAGTTAAAAAGTAAAATATCCAAAAGAAATATTAAATAAAAAATTTTGACTTTGACTTTGAAATCACTTGACAAACTGCCTCAAAACTATCGCTTAAGTATTTAAAATAAAACAAAACAGACTACTCGCCAATACAAACAATATGTAGAAACGATAATTTAGTAACCATTAAAACAGGAAAAAACATTACAAAAAGCCCCGAAGTTTGTATAAATTTCAACATATTTATAAGAAGCCGGATGGGATTTGATGTGGTTCTCTATTGAGGATATATTTTCATATAAATTATACCCTAACCGTTTCAACCTTTATTATAATAGTCATAAAGTTTTTAGCTGTATTGCGTTACTTTGTAAATTTACATAATTTTAAATACAAATTAATACATTTTCTCTTTTGAATATGTTTCTTAAAAGTTCTTAGTTTCAGGGCATCACTTGTTGACGCAAAAGTTAATACTGCAACACGCCTACGCGCTCTACTAAGGCGTGACGTCATGCACTATGATCGATGTTTTATACTACTTTCGTAAATTTTATTAATACAGTTACATTCATCACACCTTATTACCACATATATATAATTCAATCCATTAAAATAATTTTAAATCTACTAATTACATAATAATGAATAATTCATCCAAAATCTAGATTATGTTAAGCCGTGTAATAACACGTTAGATTAAACTAATTGCGTAGTGTTAGTGATTAATCATCATTAAATACTACTGACAATGGAGGGAATTTGTAGTTTGCTTTCATATTCTATAGTCGCGTGGCGTAAGTTGTGACTTTGAGGTATTTATTACAAGCATTTATTTAAATCAAATCTTGCTATTCATTTTTAAATCACATTTGAAACCTTGCAAATAGATTGTACCTTTTTTTAAATAAACGAAACTATTCTAAATTCAAGATGGCGGATCAATAACTTTTGGCGTTGAAAAGAATTAAGTAGAGCAAGGATGTGAGTGAAATGGGTGGGTGAATGAGTGTGTTAGGAATGGGTGCAAGGATGAAAAGGACTTTTTATATTTAATCATTATTTAATAAAATTTCATAGATACAAAACAAGAGCGCATTTTTTATTAATTGAATTTTATTATTTTGAAGCTTTCAAACAATTTTGTGACTTCTCAAAATTTTATTCTTTTATTCTTTACAAAATATTCTATTTCTTCTGTCTTGAAAATAATATTATAGCTAGGCAATAAAAATTATGCTATATTTATACACTTATATAGCCTGTAACATTATGTAAAATTCTTTCATCAAATACTAGTAAAGATAATAAATATATTTTATATCTGAACTTTTGGGTTAGAAGACCCCGTTATCTTGTGGTATATTAGCCGAGTTTGGTACTTAGCTATTAAAAGCGGGCTCGGAGATAACTACAAAAGCGAGTCTCTTTGTAACAAAGAACAAAAAGGGAAAATAAATTATTTTTAAAATTTTATACTCGACTCATTCATAAATCACTGGATGGCGTCATCTTGATATATTGCCGCTAAGCCAAGCCTAAATTGAAACTAAGCGCTCAACTTCAATTGTAGCTGATAAAAATCTGTTTTATTTTAATATGTAGTCTATGTTAAAAAATACTTAAAAATGGTACATTTAATCTTTGATGACAAATGTTTTATTTAAATATAAGTATGTTAACAACATTGTTAATAGATTTTTTTCATTTAGTTTAAAAGCTGTGTTTCGATGGATAAAATATAATCCCACCAAATACATTTTCATGTAAAATTTAGGCAAGACGAGACCATATAGCTCTCACTGTCAAAAAGTTATCAAATCTCATAAAAGCCAAGCTTCTAACTCTACACGCCCTGCCTCTACAAGCCCTAACATCACAACCTCTACACCTTGGTAAAAATATTTGGCCCTCTGTAGCTAAAATATGTGTAGCTCGGTCGCTGAGAGAGCATCACATAAGAAGCTAGTAAACCAGCACCCCTTGGTAGTAGAGTCCACCCCTCCGTTCCTCGAACGGTTTGTGTCCACGTAGTGTTTTTGATGCGTTACGGTCGCACCGCAAGTAGGCTAGATCTACCCCTTCCGTCTCCCATCCTTTTTTTGCTGATATTTCGCAAAAGGCACTGTCTTGTATTGCCGATTTACATGGTCGACAGTGGCCTTTTTACCATCCGGTGAACAGTCTGCTCGTTTGCAGTTTTTACAGTTGCATTACTGCGGATCTACCTACTTGATTTGATGAAAAATATTTTTAGCCATTTCAAACAGAATTTTATCTTCAATCACGTCTCACATCTTTGCTGTATAGAAATTTCTTGATAAAAGTACATTCGCTACTTTTATTAAATAACATGAGATACAAAATGCAACAAATGTAAATTCCAGCCTTTCACTGTGAAGCGGAATAGAATAGCAAATACATTGTATGTCTAAAATAAAGTCTAGTTAAGTCGGGTGTACAGATAAACTTTTTTAAACATGTTTTGAACCTTCCATATCTTCATGTTTTAAGTCAAAATTGTATTGGCTACTATAATCTTAGCAACTTGATTTGATTGTCTAGTCTCTTTTTGTTTATGCTAAAGTTTTGCTAAACCACTTTATCAATAATATGAACAGTGTGACGAGTAATTTTATGGGGCGAATTTAGACTTAATAATATTTACAAGCTTGGAAAATATGAGCAGTGTAGGTGGGGGTTTATACATATTAAGAAGTCCTTGTGAACTTGCTCCTGAGTCTTCAATCCTGACTTTTCCTTCTACTATGTAGTGTACATAATTATCTGTATTTGAAAACTTAATTTCACTCTATTGGATTGTAGCTTCAAGCATTCTTCAGAGTTCTCAGTCAAAGAAAAGGAATCCAACAAAATATTTTTTTTACGGTAAATCAAATTTTAACGTGCCTAAAATACTTTAGTAGAAAAAAAATTAAATGTGAGGTAAACTTATACTTATCAATAACTTGTAATAACTCTATTAGCTTTTGTAATTAATGTAACGTCGAATATAATCTATATTCAGTCTCTTTCTCTGTATAAAGTGTTGCCAACAATAAAGTATTACAATTCATTCTCTATCTATAATTTATAATATCTTTGTCAAGGAAATTGTCCATGGTACAGACTCCATTTAATTATTTTCGTACTATTAAGAGCAAAAATAAAAAACTTGACAAGTGATAAATAAATTACATGGTGGACGAAAAAGTTATGAATTTTTCTACTTCGTTACGCAAAACATTTCCATGATGAATATTAAAATAAGTTATTTATAATGAAAATAAATTAAGACAGTTTTGATTGATATATTTGTTTTTGCTTTATATTATTATTCTATTCATGATAGAATAAAACTACAAAATGCATATAATAATAACCCGCCTTGTTAACACCGATTGAGGCAATGACGTCACGACTTGGTAAACGTCATTTAATTAACTATTAATTTAAAGTGTTATTGTATAACACTTGCAAATTATAAAATTTATATAAAAGACGGAAAAATGATGAGAAGGAGAGGGGGAATGTTGAAAATATAAAGAGGGGGTGTGAGATATTGATTGGACTATTGGGTAAACGATACTGCTACTGAACCGATAAATAACTAAACATTATAATCTCTTACAATTACGTAAGTGCCTTGGACTTTTGACTAAGGTGTAAATTTAAGAGGCTCCTTACCACATATTATGTGAACACTCACCAGAACTCTGGTCAGTCTAAACTAATGACGTCACGCCTCATGATTTCTCCGACGGGCATATTGACAATCAATCATCATAGAATAGTTTTTCAAGTTTAGTCACTTAATTTTAGTTTCTTAATTTAATAAAAAAAATACGTAATTTACTAAAAAAATACTAGATGGCGCTGGTAGAAATACGTTTAGTTTAAGTAGTAAGGAAAAATATTTTGGTTCATAATCGAAAATAAGTTTACGTCTTCAAAAATTATTGTACTAATAAATCGTAAAGGTTCGCGCGTTTCACTTTTATGTGGGCAGGGTGCTCTTCTGGGTTGTGCCATACGAGTCTGGTTGTTCAGATTGCCGCGGATTGTACCAAGGTAACCTTTTGATTCCTTGTAAAGTTTTAAAATGATTGAAGTCTCTATATGTATCCCAAGTGTCAAATCAAATATCAACATTACATGTGTCGAACCCCGATCCCCGCCATACTGCGGTCGTTTTGGTCAAATGTGTTCGCAGTTTAATTATGTTTATTGATACAGGTAACGACAAAAGTGTTAACAGTACTGTTGGTCTAGGGATGCCAGGTATAAAATTTGTAAGCTAGGATAATAGGTATAGGAAGTGATGAAATCCATGATATTTACTATTTTAACAATTAACAATCGCGTGAGAAGCGAGCTGTTGCTTAAGCACCAATCACATGTGGAGCGCTCCTCTCGCCACTCGTAAGTATATTTAGAAGACGGCTGCTAAACCGAAAAAAGTTTTTCTGACATACAAAAAAAAACAAATAAACAGATGCATTGTGATTGTATGATCCTCAGTCTTCAATGAATGTGGTCACAAATCACAAGATTTTTTCATTAAAAAATATTATTATATCTACACTACATACAAAGCTGACGAGTTTGTTTGTTTATTTGCTTGAAGTCTCAGGAACTACTGGTCTGATTTGAAAAATCTTTCAGAATTGGATAGCCCATTTATCGAGGAAGGCTACAGGCTATATTTCATCACGTTTAGACCAATAGAAGCGGAGCATCAGGCGGAAGAAGTCACGTGGGTCGACTAGTTTAATGATAAAGGCGTAAAAAATAAAATGTATATAAAAATGTACTGGTTTCAATTTACGACGTATTGAAGATCACATGAATCATGAATAAATCAAAATGAGTGATAACATAGTTAACAAGGTCAAGCAGTGAATATAAAAGTAAGAGCATGGTTAAGAACTTTTTAAGCCTGTTTCTGGGTCTCAAGGCCCTGACACACAATTTCCTGTTACTGCACAGTATTAATGTTATATATTAATATTATATGTTAATTTAGAAACAAATTTGATTAAAATTAAAATAACAACTTTTCCACTCATTGTACTGGGCTGAAAGGATTGAAAAATTTACCTGAACCCTGTTTGTTATTGAATGTCTATTGAGTCCCATTGAACAGTTACGGATTGGTTTCACTAATATTTTAGGTTCTTTATACTACTTACATGTAATTTAACAATATTAAAGATTAGTATAATTTCTTTAAATTATATTATTCTTATATTTATTATTCCAATAAATTAAATTACCACCATTATGAGTATTCTGTGATATCTAGTTACTAATTAGGAAAATTTTTGTCTAAAATGCTTCGGTTGTTTCTTTGTTGGGTATGTCTATATGTTGACTACCTGACAGAGAAGTCTGTCTGTCAAAATTTGAGCTAATTTTCTCGAAAAAGTTATGATGATTTTCTTGAAAAAGTTTGTGTGCTATTTATACTCATTTATTCATTCCTTTTAATCGCCTTTACTCCTTACAGTAGATAAAAATTCTGAAAATAGATAAACGTTACGTTTTTTCACTATCATAAGGATGTTGTGTTATCGCCCACCTAAACTGTTTTTATATTCATTATATTATAAATATATCTATATTTTTCCTGCTAATATTCCTGAAACAATATATGTACTAGCCAAACCATCCCGGCTTCGCCCAGGTTCAAATTACCACCTCGATTTAGGTTTAATTTTCAACAAAATATTGTTATATCGATATATCAATATATCACTACAGTACCACATCATTATATTAGTATCTCACTATTTTTTTATTTTATTTTCAACATTAATTGGTTTTTTTTTTATAATAGATAAGGTGCAAACGAGCAGATGGTCCACCTGATGGTAAGTGGCAACCATCGCCCATGGTCGATGCGTTGCATCCCCGAAGATAGAGTGGGAAGGTGGAATGAAGAAGAAAAATGATGCGGATTCAGCGAACCCTAGACAGGAGCCCAGAGTCCACTAGACCTACAGCATTAATGGGATGGGAGAGGGAGGGGGTAAGTCTGGCCCAACCGGAACGCGTCTATGACACTTGGCGATCGGATTCGCATACTGGTGGTCTCAAGCCCCTACCAGCAAGGGGGTGCTGGGTTACCAACTCTTTGGAGATGCTCTCCCAGCGGCAGGGGGGAATAGTATTCTAACCCGTCCCCTCGCGGGTTAATGTTTTATGACTAATCCCTTATTTAAACCCTTCTAAGCCTTTTTTTTGATACAACGTAGTCTACATCCATTCCTAAGCTCTAGTTTATATCTGCAAAAAAAAATCATCCAAATCGGTTCAGTGGTTTAAGCGTAACAGACAAAGTTATTTTCTCATTTATAATAAGTTAGGATTAGCATTAGTTAGTTAGAGTAAGAGTAAATGCACGTAGTTGGATATTCCGAGAAATTGAAAATAATTGTGACAGAAATTGGAACGTAAAGACAAATGTAGCAAATGCGGTCGTTTCGACGCTATTCTCGCTTGAGGGTTAAAAATGGTGTTGTTATCGTTAACCTCCAAAGTAACATAAAAATTACGAATACCATTACACTTCAGGCGTGAATAATTTATACAAAGACATTTGAATTTGCTGCTAAAAATACAATAGGCGTTCTCACACCAGCCGTTGGCGCGTGGCCAAGATCAAAGTGTACGTGTCAGGTTATAATGGACGACACTATTACCGCGTTCAGTTGCAGCGCAAGCTGTAAAGTAAACAGTCTTACCTGAACTCTGAGCAAAAAATTCTGCTGAACTATTTTTGTTGTCTTGCTTTGTTGTGGTAGATATGTCATGTTATGCTTTTGTGATCTAGATCGGAAATACGAAATTGCTAGACTAGCAAAAGTTGATAAAAAAAGGGAAAACATTATTGCAGCTTTAGTTTTCTTAAGATCAAAAATTACCACATTCATTGCAATGGGAAAGAAGAGAGAAGCCTTAAATACATATATATTTTTTCTAACATAAAATATTTATTATCATTCTAAAAACTCTGGTTTCCATAAATTTGGGTAAACAAAATCCATCATGTCAATTTATTAGTTTATTTTATAAATTAATTGCTGGCTCAACAATTAATAATCTTTATCACAATAATTCAGCAGCACGGCACTTTTAGTTGTAAATAAAAGCTTCATATAAACTTCTAAAGCAAAATATATTTATTGTATTGTTTTGCGAACCAATATAAGTGGTCAAAACTCAATAAATTCAAAAATTTAATATCGCATCATATGAAACTCGTGTAGGACATAATTTACCTCAGCCTTAATGTTCTTTGTCCGAACCAATATCGCTTTCCACAAGGTAATGTCCACCCTTCTAAGCGCACAGTAGAATACATAAGTGTACTGAGAATTAAATTACACCCAAAAACATAAATGTATTCTAATATCATAGACACAAGGGCCATTTTTCTGTAATATACATTTTTCATAGATAAAACATATTTTATTATTTACACTGATGTATAATTATAGACACACAATTAACGTAGGAAGTGTTCAAAAGCTCTAAAACACAAAATCAATTTCGATTTTAGGCATATTGCCTCGGTCTGTATGTCGCACTAAATTCAAGTAACACCCTAACTTCCCTGAGCTAAAACATATCTCTGGGAATACAATATCTCTTGTAGAGCATCTTGTGAGAGGCGAGTAACCCATCACCCCTATTGGTCGTAGGGTAGCTGTTCCCCGACTGGCTTGCGATCCCCTCCCTCTCCCATCCAATTAATCCATCTCGCTGTTCACTGAAACCGCAGCATTCTTCACTTCGCTCCCCGTCACTCTATTTCCAAGGTAGTAACGCATCGGCAAAGCAAAAAACTCTCTAGATTTGACGATGTTCATGGGTGACTGTGGCCAAATTCCATCAGGTTGACCATCTGCTCGTTTGTCCCTTATCTGTCATTAAAAAAAAAGATAAAACAACAACAATATATACAAGTTTTACAAAGAGTGGATGAATGGAATGATGAAATGCCGAATAAAAATATTTATGCGTGAAACTAAGTAGTCTTTAGACTCTCATGATATTTGTATGAACACCGACGTCCATAACATTGTTGATCAATAATTACCAACTTTTAATTATTGTTTGTACATAAAAAGGATTACAGTTTCGATGTGAAGGATCTGTTTATAGTCAACAAATAAATCCAGGTTTTACCTAAAATTTTAATAGCATTTTGTGTTTGAATTTCAAATTTCATTCGAGTTTTCATGTTAGGCTTTGTTTAGTTTATTAAATTGGCACGTCATACGTTGTGTTAGTAAATGAACGTGACATTGTATGGAAAACTATGTGAAAATGTAATATTTTGATTTCATCCAATTTAAATGTTTAATCAAAGTGTTAATTATGATGTTGGCAACGCTAATTTGAGATTGAGAGGATTGGTATGAGTAGCTTTTTTAGTTTCTAAAATTTTCAACAGCTGATAAACATCCATCGAAGAAGTAGTGATTGCAAAATAAATAAGTCATCACGATACAATAATGATTATTACATCGCGAGTAAAGTAGTCTGAGCCTAAAGTATAACCTAGTAGTAGTAAGATCTTCTAGTCAAGACGACATAATGTTAGTCTGCGTATAAATTATAACCCATATAACTTATTTAACAATAGGTACGGCTGATAATTGTAAGAGATCATAATATTTAGTTATTTTTTCTATATAACCCCTTTTGAATTATATGACAAACATAATAAGCATTTCTAAGTAAAAACTAATAAACGCTCTAACACCACAAAAACATTTAACCAATTATCATTCACATGAGCCATAGCCATAGTTAGCTACATCAGGAACTCCATTACTCCATTATTATACAGAATAGACAGCAATGACGACTGCTATAGATGGAAATGATAGAGCCAAATGACGTCATTAAGAGGGTCAAAGCATTTCTGGAAATAATTTTCTTTTCAAAGCCTGGAGGTGCTAGTCTCATTATTTAGTATTAAGGCCCATAAAACCAGGTTATCCCGATAATAAATACCTCCCTTTTACGAATATTGCTTCCTGTTGATAACTGTTTGTTGGTAATTAGATTCAAAAACATGTGTTTCGGTCTGGGACTGGGAGTGACCCTTGTTATAAGTTAAATTATTTTATTTGTTTATGTTTTGCTTCCTTATTTGATACGTGCTTGGTGACTTTGTGTATTCATATTTCTTAATGATCTGTTATGTATCTTATGGAACTTTAAAATGAGAGTCCGTATAGTTGTCGAATATTTAAGTCTATTTAAGTAGTTAGTAATGTTCGTAAAGTACGACAAATATCACTGTGTTTTTATCCAAAAATCAAACTCAGCTCAATAAAATTTATAATAATAGTAATCGTGACACTTATAATAAAATACTAGCTGATCCATCTATCCAAACTCCAATCCAAAAAAACCGCCTACTTATTTCTTTCAATTTATATTAATTGAAAGCTGTCAAAGAAAATCTTGTCCAATTTTTTTACGGTACAAAAGAACAAAAAAATACATAAAATTGGTCAAACTATCATATCAAACTATCCTGAATTTCGAGAATTCGCTTTGTATATTAGTTGTATTAACTAGAAAGTACTATCAACAGTGTTGCTACCATTTAAATCACGGATATATCAACCAAAATTTAAATTGACGAAGTAGAGAAAGGCAAAATTCGAATATAATTCAGTCAACCTAATAACCACGTGGCGCAGCTGCAATTCACATTTTCATCTGTCAGCTCCCTCCCTGTCCTGTCACTTTGACACTCAAATCAGGTACACTTTTGGTTTATTTTCATTCTCACAAATACTAATTTTAGCTACACATATGTAAATGGCTTTGGGAAGTGTGTATGATTCACCTAATTACAATAGATAAGTTTCCATAAAGAAAAAATCTAATTATGGCTTATAAATTTTAAAAAATTGACATACTGATAAGCATTCTGTTACGTGACGTGAAACACAACGTGACGTCATGTCGTGTGGAACGCTGATTTTCGTCGATGAATTTTGCACTGCTCTAGCAATGAACATAGATGACAGTTACCAAAACGATACGCGCCATGCTACGTAGCTTTAAATCAGTATTTGAAGACGCGAGTGGTAGTCAGTATATTTCTAGTTGCATAGACTTCTTGCCATGTTACACAAATTTGAAAACCAAAAAAAAAAAAAAAAGTAAATTTATATCTCAAAAATCCCCAATTATTACTTTCCCTTCCCTGTAACTTTTCGTCGATCCCTGGTGGTTTTGTACACCGAATGTCCCTGTATGTGCAGATGCTCTATTATGAAAATCATTCTATAGAATCTACTTGCCAATCTAAAATGTTGCTAATATTAAAAAAACCCATCGATATATAGATAGAAGAAAAAAATAAAAAGGATCATTGACACACGGCATAGATATATTCCCCCTCATGTCATTCACTCGCTGTCATTCAACCTGGTAAAGTTCATTGCTCATCAATACTTATTTAGCGTGTTATTGATATTATAACAAAAGTATTGTTAGTAGTTATTGTACTTTGAATATATCCGAAATGTATTTAAAGAGATGGGAATTAATTTATTTCCGTCACATGATAATAATAGTAATTAAAGAATCTCACACACTGCGTGGACGTCGCTCAAAAAGTGAAAATTTTAGAAATTTTCCAAAAAATAATTACATGCCTAAATTTAACTTATCTGCTATTTACTATTATCATTTCCTATCTCTTAATCGGATACCAGAAAGTCGATGAAATCCGCCATATTGAATTGAGAGTAAAACCATTTTATTTTATGTATTTTTCTCAACATAAATCTTTTATTTGATACCTATATAATGAAAGTAGTAGACATAACTAGACCGCCATATTAGAGCGTCCTTAGCTAACCAATTTCCAACTTAGCTAACCAATTTGAAACAACATACAATAAGTTTTGGATAAATTCTTCAAAATCCTGTTGCAAGATTTGACCAACACACAAACATTGCGACCATTTAAGAAAACGATTTTTATTTACAAACTAGTCGAACCGCGCGAATTCGGTCGTGTGTTGCTCCGCTCCTATAAAGCGTAGCAAGATGTTAAATAGCCTAAGTTACTCTTTGTTACATCAGCTATCTGTCAATGAAAGTCCCGTCATTATCGGTACAGCCATTTTAGAGATTAGCCGGAACAAACAGTCAGACAAAAATTGTAGAAAAAAAAGAGTTTTGGTATATATACCGTGTATACATCTATGCACTTAGTAAAAAGCGGATATTTGATATTACAAACAGACACTCCAATTTTATTTAATTGTATGAATAAGATATCCGAGTAAGCATTCCTGCTTATAAAATGTTTTGTGTTAAAAACTAATTTCGTTTATCTAATAGTTTAACTACTTTTCATTCAAAGTACTTAACTAATAGATAAAAGCGACATTCTTTTTTTTTAGTTATTGCTTTCACCACAAAATCAATACTTACATTTAAGTGCAATGTCTATTTAAGTAAGACACTTTCAGAGCCAAAGTTCTCGAAATGACGTCATATAATGCGATGTTTGCTGCTACATTTTAAAATTACTTTATTGGAGACAAATATAAGAAATAAGTCACCATTAGCACCTATCCAAAAATCTTTAGAGACTAGGACAAAATAAGAAATCATTTGATAAAGGACTACTCTTCTTAAACACTTATGATTTTTTACACATTATCATTAATATTAGAAAATCAGGCTTTATTGACCTAGTTGATGTTTCAACTGTATTCGAAACTGACAGTTATTTTTCACAGTAGTAATAAAAAATAATGGTTAAAAAATCATTGAAACTGATTTAGGTTAAGACTTTGATTTTTAAAATTGTTAGTAGGGGTTCTGTTCTCCGGCTGGCTTGCGTCATCAGCATTCGAATCCGATCGCGTCGTGGGCCAGACTTACATAACCAATAATTCCAGTAAACTCTGGTTTTGGCTAAGGGTCCACTGAAACCTCAGCATTCTTCTCTTCGTTCCTCTTCCTTACTCAACTTTCAAGCCAAGGCATGATGTCATTGGGCGACGGTGGCCACTCCCCATCAGGTGGACCGTATGCTCGTTTCTCCCTTAAATTTCATTGAAATACGTAATGTTGACATTCACGTTTATGTACTTATATTTTCAAATAATCCTGCGAATTGTTTAATACAGAACATCCACTGAAATTCTTATAAATAAATTTAAAATACACAAATATACAATGTTTCTACTATAAATGTATGAAAGAAAGAACTTTTAAATGATATAACTAATAATATAATCGCAAAGTGAATTTTTCATCAGATTTTTATTCGCATAAAGTCTCTTTGTATTGTTACTCTTCTCCCATCAATCTAACATCCTACAATAAAACTGTATTTTCCTCAACTCCGCCATTTTTTCAGTGCACGGACAAGGTTTCCTTATCTTTTATACCGCTTTGATGTGATGTGACCGTGGTTCATGAGAAATACCCAATTCCTTTTGTCGTATTGAGTTGTTGGGAACAAACGATATTCCCACATGTCATCGGAAGAGTAATATCTCGGTATATCTCGTCATTTTATCCCAATGATCCAATTCGTATGATTAGTTATTTTTAAACCTTCGTGTTCCTAGACCTATGTTATTCGTTTATGTCAGAAATGACGCTTTTTTTTAAATATATTTTTTTGTAAACTATTAAAAAACGATCCGATTTTTTCTCGACAGCACAAAGAATCCTAAACGGTCTGCGTCAACTGAAAGATCATCCAGTCTGTCAGCTTCAGATTTTTCAATAGTCAAAATACGGAAACAATCCTCAATACCTAGAAAATCTCGAGGAATACTCGAAATCAGTTTGTGACAGAGAAATATGCTAAATCGGATGAAGAAAATACTAATAATAGACACTTATAATATTATTTTCTTATTACATTTGGAACATTTCAGATAACTATCTGTCTGACTTTAATCACAATATCTGTTACACAATTATATGTAATAGATAAAATTCTGTTTTTTCTCCTGACTTCTTATTATTCAAATAGCACTATAAATAGCAATATAAATAATTAATATTATTTTATAATGTTTTTTGATATGAGATGCTAAACTTAGAATCATAATTAAATAATAACAAACAACTAATTCCACGAATACAAGATTGCAAAAAAAAAATTACTGGTAATTTCTTTTCATCTTTTTACTAAAATTTTAATGCTTCTAATTAACGGAACAGCCTTTTAAAATATGGTAAATTTTATTAAAACCAAAAGAAACAACTAGGATGATAATATGTTATAATATTAATATCTGATTTGAGAACAAACCTGACCACGCTGTACAACAATTGAGTTTAAAACTTTTGGGTTTGTATGCTTAGGGAACTACTAACTTTTATCGTTATGAAACTACAAAAGTTAATAAGCCAATAACGTGAATTGACCTTTAACTTAAATGACATATTATAAGGCTCAAACAAACCTGCAATACCTTAAAGTTCAATGCAATTAGAGTCAAATATATTGACTATTACATTGAATTAAAAAATAAGCTGTGAGCCATTGAGAGTTCCATCAGCAGATATATTTCAAGATACAAAATTTGCTAGCAATACTTTGTATTATTGCTAGCATACTTCATTTTGATAGTCGATATATAAAATGACTCTTCAAACTTAACAAATAGACCAAAGTAACTAATAAATAACAGGAAGTTATCAACAGTGTTGCTAGCTAATTTCTTTGCTAGTGCATTACACTATGATTCTAACACATTTCTCTTTAAGAGACGTTATGGCAAATTACTCTCGAAACTAAAGAAATCAACCAAATAAACCAATACAGAAAGGTATATATATCTTACTATAATATTTCCATTTCAAACTAAACAAATAAACCAAAAGGAACCAATAGAGAAAGTTATCAACAGTATTACTAGCAAATTTGTTTGCTAATTCCAGACACTGTATTGCTAGAACACTTTACTATGATAATTAGATGATATTGCTTTTGAAACTAAATAAATAAGACAAAAGAAATTAATAGACAATAAAACGTTATCAACAGTGTTGCTAGTATTTTGCTTGAATAAAATAAAGATTTGTAAAATATTCCCCTTTTGATTACAGCCCAACCGCCGCCGTCTTCAGTTTCCTTGACGAATAACAGGTAATGCGAAAATTTTCATCCGCTTTTTGCCTGTCCGAATAAGACAAATTCGGTGACAAATTACATAGGACGGAAAACAATTTCTGAAAAACGGAGATAGCGGGAGCTCGTGTTTGTACGAACATTTTTTTGATTTTTATCATTTTTAAGGACATAGAAATGCTTTTACTTTTTAACCTGCCTTTACAAGTCATTATACGTTAAAAGTATTATTTCTGTATGATTTTTTCTATTATTATATTATAGCTTTATTTTTATTAAGAGTAAAATGTACGTAATTCAATTATAAACGTTTTAGGCAGAACATACCAATAGATACTAATTTTCAAAGACATTCTGAAATATTTTATGAAAACTAGAATCCTAAAATAATATGTACATTTTTTTAAATTGGCTCGGAGCTCGGAAAAGGCAAAAACTAGAGAGAAAATTAGCCGTCGTCGCTGTGTTTATTTTACAATCTTCAATAACTTTATTTTTTTTAAATTAATTGTAATACATATCACGCTTATATATTTCATAATGTTGTGTTATTAACTTCGAAGTGTCTAGTCGTCCGTAAATTTGACGTCAAATTATCGGATAAATAAATTAACTTAATGCTTAGAATTCTTAATTCTTTCTGTTCCGCTACTGGATACTGATTAGATTGCATCAAAACAGTAAAACAAATTTACGAGGATAGATTAGTTTAGGCTTTATTTAACCCACCCAGAAATAGAAGCAGATTGGTTTGGTTATGTTAGGTTACGGTCGCGAGCCTTAAACACCAACGTTCATGCCCTTGGCGTCGCAAACGGCGGTTAAGTCCAGGGGAGTCCGGTAGCCGGAGGTAAGGGTTGCTCCGGGTATACCTCTGTTTGCAGAGATGTTTGTAAAGATGTTGTGAGAGATACGATCTCGAGGGATATGGGCCGCTTCTGACTCCTCCGGGGGCTGGATGTCAGTTGACTTGTCCTGGCATCCCCCCTACATTGGGTGCTTGGTAAATCAAGCCAAAGGGCGGGTTTTACTGCGGGTGCCTGTACCCTGAGACGGAGGATGTGCCGAGGCGTCTGCGGTAGTATGCAAACGCGTTCCTGCGGCGCCTAATATACGGCATGGTCGGTGGTGAGTTTTAGTGCGGTAGTCCGGCGATTATCGCTGGGAGTCCCCCATAACCCCTTTAAGTGCTAGGCATAAATACATTTCCCAGGTAAAAAAAAGGTTAAGCCACCCAGAAGCCCCGAGAAGCGGAGCGACATAGATTGGCCCTCAGTTCTATCTTATCTTAATATTACTAATTTGATTATGTAAACGCTACATGCAGCATTTAACCCACACTCAAAGTTATACCAAATTCAGGCAACTCGTATTAAGAGTTTAACCAATAGATGTTTTTGGACGATTAAGTTATTTTAATTATCTGGTTAGCGGACGACTAGACTCAATTTATTCATCTGTTTAGCGGACGACTAGCAATAGCCTATTAACTTATGTCATTTTATTTTAAAGTTTTCTGACCTAACATTCTTGTTGAGTTCGTTTTTATATTTTTCAATTACAGGGTTTTTATTCAAATTCTCATTACTTTTTCCAGTTAAATTTCCTAATTTACTTATCACCTATAGTGTCAAAGAAATCCTGAGTGCGTAGTCCATCAGTTTAAGGCAGAGTTGAATATAAAAATAAAGAAAAGATGATAATAGTTACATTATCGTTACCGAAACCCGGGATTGAACCAGGGACCTTTAGATCTTCAGTCTAACGCTCTCCCAACTGAGCTATTTCGGCGATGTGAATTATAACTAACCGAAGGTGGGACTTTAGACTATAATGAATAATTTACTCTTAAAATACATTTTAAAAATATTATGTATCAACTTAACAAAAAGAGGTTCATTGGTTCTAAAATTTCTTTGATGTTAATCACTATTTTTTTGAATGAGCTTTTTGTCATATTTTTTGATATTATAAAGATCATATGTCGGAATTTTTTCAGTTCTTTTAAAAAACACGGTAAGCTGGTTTTTTTAAGACTTGACTTGATTTTCTCAAACAATTGAGCCGATTCATCACCGATTTAAAACAGCGTTTTGATTTGAAAAGAATCTCTGTAAGCTTTGTATAAAAAGCAAATGAAATAATATTTTGTTACTGTCTTTTCTACTTGAATATTAGCAATATTTACTCATTTTAATGCGAATTTTTTATTATGATTGAAACCCTTGTTGCTTTGTCTTTATTTGGTGATGATTATTAGATGACTAGTTGTCCTGCCCTAATTTCACTTCAATAAAACATTTTTAAATTACAATAAAATTTCCCTGACATCCCATTTCAATAGAACAAAACCTATATAAGTTATACCTTTAGCAATCATCATCACCCGTTAATGGCCTGCTGAGCCGGGTCTCCTCCTCAGAATGAGGAGGGATTAGGCCATAGTCGACCACGCTGGCCAATCACGATGTTTTCCTTCACAAAGTCACCTTAATTCTCCTTATCTAACAAATCCACAGACTTTTCGTATCTCATAGAAAAAAAATATAAATCACAGCTTGAACGATTCGTCCAGCTAGACACGACTTTTTCACGGGTCTAATTTATTTTTCATTTATTTCCAAGTTAAGCCAAAGCGGTCTAAGCTAGCAATTTCATGTCCTCAAAACATTCATTCAGACTTGCAAACATACTTATTGTTTATTCATACCAAACCGAGGAATTTATTGTCGACAAAGTTGGAAGTACCTAATTACAATCTGGATTGTACCAATATTCACTCCATTTTTTAAAGATTTTAGTCAATTTTACCCAAATCTAGCACATCGTTCGGCTTAACCTGCCACTTGAACACATTCCTTCAGGCTTGTTAACATAGTTACACCGCTCGGATTTTATGTCGATGTACGATGTAATTAAAATCTGGATTGGATGTAAATAAAAACATATGTGAAGCCAACGCTGTTGATTTCGAACCGTATATTGTTCTCATTTTTAATGGGTAATGTTCGGAGTACTACCCGTTTCAACTAAATGGTTTAAATTGTTTACATTAAATCAATATTCAATAAACGTAGCTGAATTAAGTATTGCAATTTCTTTTTTTAATAAACCCTACTTTAGTTCGACTCTGACCTAATACATAATATATTTTGAATATTTTTCTCATACAAAAATATATATTAATTAATATTTAATTATACAATAAGCATGCAACATCCTAGACCATTGTCATTTGGCACTAAGAAAGTCATGGTCAAACGCTGACCAAAATAAGTCCATAAAAAATAAACCTATAACTTACTTCCAGTTGATTTAGAGTCATGTGTCAAGAACGAAGTATGACTGCCAAAAAAATATGCAAATTGATCATATTTATTTAATACGCGATATGAAACGAATCAAATAATTATTTAAAATGTTTAACTTACACCCAGTTACCTCAGTTAAGCACACATTCTGCGGCTAATTTTACACATGTATATTTAGCGAAATGGACGCGACTTAACGAGATTCCTAGCGCTGTTTCACTTCTAGTGAGTGGGTAGTGGCTAATAACTGGCGCGTTTGTGGATTTAAACGCTCTTGTTTTATTTTGGCATTACATTTTATTTTCGTTATTCTGAGAATCAAAGCACGTGAAGACTGGTCGGAATTTGTCCTTAGCAAGTTTTATAAACATCTAGCACAACTATTACTATTTTAAGAGTCGAACTATATCTTCGAGATGCACCTGGTTGTTTAGACGGTTCTGATCTAATTCTGATAATCCCCATACACTCTTTTTTTAATTTATTTAATATTTTTAAAAACCTGACTATGGTGATCGCTTATTTTCTCAATAATCCGGGGTGGTATGAAGAATATCGATTATACCATCTGACCTCAAAAAGAACGTAATTTCTTAGATTCTAACTTTGTACTGACCTAAAACTCACTCTGCATTGAGTCCAGACACTTCGATTTAATAGAACATATTTTTGTAATTTTTGACGAAATTAAAGAAAATTGTTATATCAGTGGCGGTGGCGATGGGGAGGTATTAAGGGGATTTACAACATTGCCATTAAAATTATTAAAAGAAACTACAGAGGCCAGTCACGAATTATTATAAATCAGCAGTCAGCGACTTGTCAACTTTACAATGAATAGGTACTCACGAAGTTCCTGCGAGTTCTGACAGAACGGTTTGGATTTCTTATTTGGTAAAAAATATATGAAAACCTTATTTTTAAATGATGGGTTTACAGAATCTATATTTACATAGAAAATATTTTCATTTACAAAGGTATCTAGATATTCATCGTTTATCCAACCTTTCTTGAGCCACGACCCGTCCCTTCTAACAATCGCGACCTTTTATCACTGACACGATCGCGGCTCATTTTTATGGAATGACTAATGGACTATGATTTGGAAAGAATCAATTTACGGTATATAAATGACAACGGGGTAACGGTATAATGTTGTATGTAATTCCATTAGAACCCTTTATTGTTAGACGTCATTACACTACACTTTGCTATAGTGGTTATACGAAAATTCTATCAATTATAAAAATTAGTGTTATCTCCATAAGACCGATACCGCATAGAATACATATACATCACAAGACAATAATGACATGCACTTAAAGGAAACGGATTCACCAATATTAAAAACTTACTCTAAACACCACACAACTGTAGGTCACCCACCAGGCGAGCTCCGTTTGACAACCCACTCAAGTCTATCGGAACAGAGGTTATATACAGTCTTGGAATAAAATAAGAGATACCCACGAATATAAAGCTGTCAACGGTGTTTCTAACTTTAGGTGGAGTCAAATTTGCCTCATACCTAAATCAAAGAGTCCAGAGGATTACTGTTAATGGTGTAAAATCTTCTGGATCTTTGCTACAAATGGGCGTTCCACAGGGATCCATTTTAGGACCGTTCTTATTTTTGATTTATATTAATGATCTGCCATATTATGTGAAGAATTTCTGTGATATTGTACTTTTTGGTGATGATACATCTCTTATATTTAAAGTAAATAGAAATAAACATAATTACGACGAGGTAAATAGTGCTTTATCGCAGGTTCTTCAATGGTTTACGGTAAATAACTTAGTTCTTAATGCTAAAAAGACTAAATGCGTTGAGTTTGCTTTACCTAATGTTAAAAAACAAAAATTTAACCTACGTTTAAATAATGAAATTTTAGATGTGGCGGACTCGACGGTAATTCTGGGTATAACTTTAGATTCAAAACTCCAGTGGAACCCCCATTTATTATCTCTAGCGGGCAGACTCAGCTCAGCTGCCTACGCTGTGAGGAAAGTAAGACAAATGACTGATATCAATACTGCTAGGCTAGTATACTTCAGTTACTTTCACAGTATTATGTCTTATGGCATTTTGCTGTGGGGCAGGGCCGCGGACATTGAATCCATTTTTGTACTTCAAAAGAGAGCTGTTCGGGCCATTTATAATCTTAGAGCACGAGATTCACTTAAAGATGTTTATAAAAAAATAGACGTCCTTACAGTCCCATCACAATACATATATTTTAATATTTTGTACATTTACCAGAATATAGATTCGTATTCAAAACACAGTGACAAACATAATGTTAATACTAGAAACAGAAATAAACTTGTAACGCCTTACTATCGTCTCCACAAAGTCAGTTATAGCTTCATGGGGCTTGGTGTTCGCATCTATAATAAGATTCCACAGCCTATATTAGACTTGCCACTTCAACAATTTAAAACTCGTATCAAGAAGTCATTAATATATAAAGGATACTACAATGTACAGGATTAATTAAATGATGAGAATGCTTGGAATCTAAGTGACGTTGACTCTCAAGCTAAATGATTTGTATATCAATAATTTATGTAAACATGGCTTTTTGAAAAGAGCGCCTGTTGAGTTTCTGGCCGGCTCTTCTCAACAGAAAACTGCTTTCCGAGCTGGTGGTAGCTTCAGACAAACTGACTGACCGACCAATTTTTGACGTATCAAAAGTACTTTTATTCTAAAGTCTAATTGAAATAAAATATTTTAAGTTTGAGTTTGAAAAGCGTATTACAGATTCCGTATCACACTAGTCTAAACCAAGATGTCCAGGAAAAGATTTTTCTAGGGTTCCCATACCTTAATAAATAAGAAACCCTTTTTACAAAACTACAGCGAAGCCAAAAGAAAGGGTTATGATTTTGGCAGTCTGTGTATGTATGTTCTACCCTAGCGCCTAAACTACTGAACTAATTTTTATGAGTGAGGTGTCAATAGATTCGTAATAATGGCGCGGGTGACATAGGTTATAACATTTTTTTTATGATGGCATTTATACTTCAGATTCTAACTTCGAAAAAAATTAAACTGAGATAATTATCACATGTTTGGTATCAAAAGAAAGGTCTTGGCGAGTACATTAAAAATATGTATATATATCTTAAGTCAACGCGCGCTCTGTCGTTGCAGTTATTCACTCGTTTAAGCAAATAAAAACCAACATTACGTTACAATATTAGATTATGAAGGTTATCTACATCGAGAAACGGAAAACTATTAAATAAAAAAATAAAGTTTAAGAAACTATAACCCGACTACGTACACCCATGTACATATATCTACCATGTCCGTTTCATGGTAGTGTTCCTCTAATCATAGTAGGTATACATGGGTGCGACCACGGTTCTACCTTGACCATTTTTATATATATGCATTTCTGGGTTTCCATTTTAATTATTTTTTTGTTTCCTCCTTTTTAGACCACTTTTTTACGCAGTCGGGTTATAGTTTTTTAAACTTTATTTTTTTATCTGTACTCGTACATAGTACAAAGGAATTCTTTCTGATTTTTCATGTCCTAATACATTTTTAAAGCTGTAAACGATTAATATATATTTTAAATACACACGATGTTTTTAATATTTTCAATATTGCTTAAAATAATTAATTAATTTAATTAATTATATTATATTATATAGGAATCGTCCATTTCTATAAAATATATAAAAATGAATCCTAACTGTAATATTTTTTTTTAAATACTTTATTGCACCAAATTTATAAAAATAAATATTCGTACAAGAGGCGGACTTAATGTTAAAAGCATTTTCTGCCAGTCAACCTTAGGACGTGTAAGAAAGATCGTGTAGGCGTGCAATGTGAACAACTCTCATATCTCTAAAATTGTATATATTGTGTATATATAAATGAAATACTTTACAATACATACATAAATAAATTCATACATATATACATATATTCATACTTACATACATACATACGCACATACATTCACACATAAATACATACATACATACATGTTAATTAATGATGAATTAAGCATTTATATTTAACAAACACGCTTGAGCCACTGAATCTTGATATTTTGTAAGAATCAATTTTTTATTATGATGTTGGCAACACTTATAATTTGAGTAGCATCCTGTTATGTTAGTAGGATTAATATGAGTAACATTTTTACTTTCTTTAATGTTGGCCCACTGATAAACACAAATCAAAAAAGTAGGGATGGCAAAATAAATAAGCCGTCACGACAGAGTAAAGATTATTACATCGCGAGGATTCTAGCAGTAACTCTGAAGGTCTGAGTTATAACCCCTAGGATATTCTAGTCAAGCCGTAATTTTGTTAGTCTGCATACAGACTACAACTCTTTTCTCTCTTATTAATTAACAATATCCAATAGTACCAACAACCTTCCTATGAAGCTTTAACATTTTTGGGGACCGTGACAGAACAGGTTATAGTGATACATCAGTAGAGGATGAAATGAAAGTTTATATGTTGAAATGTAAACCGAAGCCGGGGGGGTCGACTAGTAAATACATAATAATTACCTTACCTAACCTTCCCCTTCATAAAAATTCTTCCTTTTTCATACAAAACGGTTTTAATTTTACTTATCATAAATAATAATATTCTGAAGTTAAAATTTGATTATTCAGAAACTTTACCATACATGTAGGAGTACAATCATAATATATTACAGGAAGCGATACCATATTCGGTTTTAATCAGCTGAAGGTGAAAAATAGGGTAATTTGTTAACGTCACGTAAATTGCGTAACCTTACGCTGAATTTTATATTTCATTACAAATATTTTTTATGTACTGTAAAATATTTACAGGTTTCACTTGCCTAAATCTTACTTAATATGTTAAATGCGAAACTTTGTATGTACGTACATGTTTGTTGCTCAATCTCACAAAGACGGATTTCTTGATATGAAGAGACATATATATGTTTTATAACCTGGACCAGTAGATCCGCGCCGGCTTCGCACGGGTATAGTTCGTACCTGTATTATATGTTGTTTACTTATATTAAACAATTAAATTAATTTTCCCGGGATAAAAATAAGCATATATGATGTGTTAACCCAGGCTGTAAAGTACTTGTGTGTCAAATTTCATTATATTCAGACGTTTTTACATGATTGAATAAAAAACATCTAAACATTTGTATGTACTATTTTACTTTCATATTTATAATCTTAGTAAGATAGTAAGATTAGTACAAAGACTACTTACTATCCCGGATAAAATCGTAGATTTTGCCGAGTTTAAAATATGTTTATTGTCGTAAGTGCCTTCTGAATCTTTTTTTAGTTAATAATTTTCAATAATATATTGAAAATTATTTTTTTAGTAACCGCGTACTAAATATATGCTATAAAGAGAGGCAGCCTAATGGAAGCCTCAATCAAAAATATTAGGATTATGGATTAAAAATATAATAGATTCCAAATTCAATTTTGTGTATAGAAACTTAAAATTTGGAATTTATTGTCAATCTGTAATACAAAGATTTTGGATTGAATTTGGTTATTAATTTCGGCCGTAAAACAATTTAAAAATCTACATAGAACAATCATCGAGCTTTGTATGAGTATGACAGACTTGTTGTTTAAATTTGTATAAAAGCTAAAACTGACGAGTAGGATATAGATAGAACAAAACTGCGGAAACTTAAATAAAAAGAACAGATAGAAAGGTATTTTTTTATAGTATAAAAAGGGGGCAAACGAGCAGAAGGCCCACCTGATGTTAAGTGGTCACCGTCGCCCATGGACGTCATGGATCCAACGTCTCTTTGGAGACTAAGTTCATCTAAACCGTCTGTGAGCATGTTGCGATGATGCCCAAAGATGCGAACAGTACTCCATATGTGGACGAACCTGGGCTTTGTATAGCAACAGCCGGTGTTCTGAAGTGAAGTTCTGTATATAGTTATAGGTAATAAAATCATTAAAATAGTTTCAGTAACCTCACAATAACATTTTCAGAAAAAATGTAAATATATAAAAATACCGCAGCTTTTGAGTAACAAACATCTAAACATACAAACTTTAACATTTATACTATTAGTAAGATTAGTAAAATTTTATTTCATGTGTAAACAATATACCTCTGTCGCGATAGATTTGATATAATTTGTCAAGAAGAGCATATTAATTCTACACTTGGGTCTCAAGCCCCAGGCACTGCTCGGGTTCCGTTTGGAGTACATGTCATTATTGTGTTTTAGGGCATTTATCAAGGCATAATATAGCTCCTACATATATACTTAATACATTCAAGGCAACACGCAATTAAATAAACATTATTGTGCACAAACGCAGAATTACATTATGCGTTTGATAATACACATCAGAAATATTATTGTAGTTCCAAAATAAATACCAAATCAAAATTAAATACCTGAATCATTAAATGTTGAAAAATTCTTGTTCAAGAATGAAAATGTAAATTTTCTGACGATTAAATTTGAAATGCGCTTCATGTTTAAAATATCGAAAATCATTTAAATATCGTTAATAAACAAGTTTATTAAGTTGATTATGATTTTAAACGGACTATTAATTCAATAATATTTTGTTTCTTTCTTTCTAGTTTAAACCATAAGGCTGTGATTGCTCCAGAGGTGAGCGAGGATATGTAGCGATTTGGTATACTGCGTGAGCCTAGTCAAAGCGATTTTAGTAGTTTTTAACAACCCCCTGTCTGGTGGAAACGTAGTGTAATACACATAGATAAACGTAGTGTAATATCATGAGGATATTTTCAAATTTCCTACGAAGGTTTTACTATTGTGCATGCTAACATCGCTATGATAGAATTTGATTAGCTCGTAATTTCTAATGGTTTAATTACTTGTTAGATATTTAGTAAAAAAAAGTCGAGTAGAGCAATCTGAAGCTCCAGACAAGTCTCAGACTATCTAGACTAAAATATGTTGTTATATATTTGTTAATGTGTAGCACATTTTATGTATATGTTGGAGAAATTAGATTGAGGAAAAAGAATGATGAACTCTATTTTACTAATCATGATCACCACCTTAATTCCACTAGTACACGATTTTTTTACATTTTGGAATCTAAGGCTGAAAGCCTTTGAAAATAAAACAAAAACATTACTAGTCAATATGCTTTTTTCTAATGATCATAGTTTTTGTATTAGATACTAATATTTTGCTAAATTTTAATTTTAAGGTCTAAAATTGAACAGCAAGATATTACAAATTTTACGTTCTGATAACGTTTGGCATCGCTCCCATACTGTATGAAATTACGACGTGCTGTACTTGTTTGGCCAAAATTGAAATCTGTTAATATATTACTATTAACTGGCTACCCGTTTATCATACGGATATGCAGTTAAAAGTATTTTTAAGTCCAAAACAAATGGTAAATAACAGGTCTCCAAAATTTTAAATATCAGCGACTGTGGAGCTGTTACCAAAGCGTGGGTTATTTTTACCCGATTTTAGAATAAAATTAGGTTTGATGGGTAGTTCAGTGCATATAATGCATATTCAGTTCCATTGAAAAAAGCAGCTAATTTCGATATAATTAATGGCAACACTGCTTCAGACTTAGCCCTATACACAATCTCAATTATGTACTTTCAGTGATTCTCCAATTTAGGCCCAGTCTGGAAATATTTTATTTGTAAAATAAAATATAAATTTTTGATCTTTTAGTTTTTTACTGCAACATATAAAGTGATATTTTTAACTTAAAAGCTTACCTTTGAAGTACATGAATATTCCCGGTTAATGGGTTAGTTCATTCCTCAGATGAGACAACGAGATATCCAGACTATTCGAAGCATCTGAATTAAAAATACAACCAAAACCTACAAAAGCAAAAGTAAACTTTACCTTCTGTGATCTGATATATTTACGTACTTAAAGTTGTAAACTAAAATAAAAATTTTAAGCTAGGTCTGAGTTTGTTTGACAAATAATTTCATAGAGTGTACATTGCCAGCGCAAGTGGAATTTTATTAGAATATAGTTTATGTAGGGCCTTAAGAGTGATGAGTTAGCGAGACGTCGTCTACCCATTGTTCCATGTATAAAAACTTTGGTTAGATAGACGCAATAGTCTCATCCATAACACTAGTTATTGAGTCCACTATTACTTCAATTTTTAGCCCAGAAATAATGGTTTCAATATTATACTATAATCTTATACAAGACGGGGACTGTCTTATAATATATACAGGGATATCCACCGGTTTCTTACCGGTTTTGACAAATTATAGCTAAGGATCATCTTTTTTTTCCAACCGCCAAAGGTTGCTGGGTTACTAGTCTCTTACGAAATGCTCTCCCAACGATATTCTACCACCCACAGACAGACATACAGATTAAAGTTATAACACCCCGTCGTCGTTGTAGCGCCATGTGCAACAATCATACTTTGTTAAATTTCTTACTGTCGAATATGGTAAATAGGATACGCCGCCGCACCGTTTCAAGTTATATTTCATAGTTTTTGGAAACATTTGTTTTGAAATTTTAATTTTGCTGCCAATGTTATTATTATGGTGTAATAATCATAAGCTAATTCTTGTGCCCTTAATGTTTTTGGTTATATTATTAGCAATTATGTAGTATTTCTAATGAAGTTTTTATCCCTATCAATCACAATCACACGACCCGTCACTGGCCCACCGCTGAGCCGGGTCTCCTCCTCAGAATGAGGAGGGTATTAGGCTATAGTCCACCACGCTGGCCCAGTGCGGGTTGGCAGACTTCACACACATGTTTGAGAACTTTTAGGGAACTCTCAGGAGTGCAGGTTTCCTCACGATGTTTTCCTTCACCGTTAAAGCAAGTGATATTTAATTGCTTAAAACACATATAAATCAGAGTCATAGGTGTGTGCCTGTGTGGGGGATCGAACTCGGACCTCCCGAGTAAGACTTGAAGTCTCAACCACTGGGCCATCACTGCTCATTTTATCCCTATACTTGACGTTAAATGCACACTTTTTGTTAGAAAATCTCGAGTAAAAAGTATACTATATTATATATTTATTTAATTTATCTTCGCGTAGTATAATACATATATTATATACTAAAAATTATTATCAAGCACAAACACCACTAGTACTAGGCCCTGCGCAGGCGGCTGCGACATCATGGTGAAAACTGGTCAATCTTGTAATTTAAATACAGTAATTTAATATGTATTCTTTACATAGAACTATATAATTTTTCAGTAGGTACAAATTAATTATCGTCGTCTAATTTTCAGTACAATCTGGTGCATATATCTCAATGCACATTCTCAACTCATCAACAGATTTGCCTCAATTACGCTGAGTGCTTTTAAAAATACATATCTTTGAAACCAGCTCCTCCAAGATCAACAATATAGAGTTAAAATAACCAATATTTGCAATAAAATTCCAGGTATAGTTATAGTTTAAATTCATTTCAGCCGTGATAATCAAAATAATTTGATTTGGTGAAAAAAGATTTTAATACATTTCTACACTATAAAAAGTTACATAAAACTGTATCGTTCGGTTACAATTTATTTGCGTCCTTCACGTTTTGGTTTCGATACAAAAGTCGATCCTATTTAGCAGAATAGAATAGAATAGCGTTTATAACGACGATCGAAACGTGATTGCAACTGAGCCCTGTGCTGTTTACTGAGTTGAAAATAAGTAGATCTGTTTTATGAAAAATATCGACTTTCGCTTTTAGGTACTTGTTTTATTAAGCAATAAACGAAATAACGTAGGACCCAGTACATAAATATAGTTTTATCATACACGGTTCAGACTAATAATAAATACTAACCTCTACAAGATATACATATAACAATCTGGCAAAAGTTGGCGAGTTGATAATGGTGTAGTGCGTTGCAGAATTGTTTTTATTTCTTCCGTATATGTAGGTTTAAGTAAACCTTATTGTGCCCCGTAATTTATATGAGAACTGACACGACTGTTTAATATATCACCGACAAATACTTAATATTAAACAAAATTCCACGCAATATTTGATGTGTTGTTCACCAATACACAGTGATAAGTAAAGAAATAATTTTATGAAAATTGGTTCAAAAAAGACGATGTTGAAAATGGGAAAAAATCAAGCTGCCTGGGGGCTTTCATCTTGAACGAATCCCTTTTATATGTATGGTAGGATATATGAGGGCATAATATGCTCTACTATCTGTGTGATGCCGGGGCGATCGCTAGTAAAATATAAGAAGCTTTAGGCAGTCTTTCCACCAGAGATGAGCGAGGATTCGCAGCGTGGTATGTTTATGTTAAGAACCAATAACTAATCGCTTAATTTACCATCCTCGCTGCGCATCCTCTAGTGAAATCGCAGTCTAAAATAAAGCTTCAAGGTGCCCGGAATCATCTGTACAATTGCAGTAACCTTTGGGTACATAAGAGGCGAGAAAACTCATAAAACCATAGATATTTGCAAAGATAATAGATTATTTGAAACACGATGTATAATATTCAGATAATATGATAACGTAAAGAATACGTGCGTAACTTTCAACATTTTTATATTTGCTGACTGTATAAACAATAAACATTTAAATAATTTCTGCAAGCATATTATGTAAAGATAAATTATACTAATATTATAAATGTGAAATATTGTATGTTTTGAAGTTTTTTACTCAATCACACAGAAACGGATTGACGAATTTAATTGAAATATGCCTTACAGGTATAGTAGCCGACAGCTAACTTTACGTTTGAGATAAAATAGTGGGGAAAGTTGCACATTGTGAGCGTGCTGCGTGCCTGTATTGACAGTTCCAATCGTTACGTTTAATATTTTGACCATAGATATCTATGATTTTGACAAATAGCAGACGCCCGGGAACTGAAACTTCGCATAAAAACCAATCGCGTGTGACGCGCTGCTCTCGTCACGCACTCTCCACTATAGTGGCCCTAATAGTGAAGGTCAAACTTATACTTACGTGCCGGTTGCTATACCGACTTATAAGCTTAAATAAGATATTAGATATTTTTATCACAGAGAAGCATAGATCATGTGTATGTTTTATAAAGTATCTATTAATGAATGGATAATTAAGTGAGTGTCTCACACAATTTTCACTTTACTATCTACCTAATTTAGTACTCATCTCTATCCACGGAAAGTCCTAAATTGATAATGAGATTACTATGCTAGCTGTTTAATAAAAAGGTCTCTATATAATTTTTACAGTTAAGAAATTTTGTGTTTTTGACTTCTGAAGTTACATTTTATCTGAAATTCGAATGAATATTTTTTAATTAAATTTTATGGTTACTACTCTTTTAATATTTATAAACATATAATGTTTTTTTTTTATTTTGTACATTGAAATGAAATGAATAACAATGTTTTTATACATTGAAAAAGACGGAGACGGAGAGCACTCAGGTCCGTGATTTTGCTAATCCCCAACAGCTCGCCTCAAGCTGCCTACGTAAATATTCTAATAAATTCAACTACTAATAATAATTGGATTTTTATATATGCTTTTTCGGTCAGTGTTAAAGAGCGTCAAAACACTTTAAAATTATGAATAATATACTTATGAGATTGATTTGATTATTATAATTTATTATTATTTCTCTACAATTTCTACAATTTACATTTTTAAATATATCTAAAAAAAAAACAAACTACATTTAAAAATATAAAAAATAGAGGCCAACCGGCAGCGGGAACACGGTCCAAGCTACCGACAGTCAGGCCAGAGAGAGGAACTTCCGCACGATACGTGCCGTGTCCAGTAGAACCGCTTTCTGCATCAGGCCCTTGACCCATCCATCCAACGCGAGCCTCTTAAGATGTTGATCGAGGCTCTTGGCTACGAGGCCATTGGCCGTCACGACGATCGGCACAACGACTGCTGAGTCCACATCCCACATGTCGACAATCTCATGAGCTAAATCAAGATATTTCATTTGTTTTGATTATTATAGTTATTATTATCAAAGTCAATATGAATTTTACTGGAAAAAGTTACTTTTAGGCCATACCAACCATTCATATGGAAAAACTCACGATACTTTGTTACTCTCTTATAGGTCAATATTCTTATTCTTTCACATTCACAATGCTGATGTGGAAGTATGGGTATGGATATTGAAAGATTTTTTTAGTAATGAAGTATCATTTCTCAATATATTTAAAAGCTTATTATGTTGATCAGTATTCACATAGACATCTCGAAAGGGAGTCTTTATATTGTGAAAATGTTCTTTATCTTCCAGATAGCACCCTAGAGCTAAGGTTTTATGAGGCATGAACCATCGACACAAGATAAATGATTGGGGTTGATATAGACTACGAGCATCGGGAATTCTGCCAAATAATAATAATGGAGGCCCTGACCGGAAACTATTTGCAAATATCTTAATTCATACGATATTTAATGATAAGTGTAATATAGTGCTGGTCATGGAAATCTTCTGCTTCTGCTATTGACCCAACATAGTACGGACAACGGTCAGTCAATGGACGTCTTACAAATATAACTAAAGAAGTATCAGAAGTTGCAATAATAATCCTATTTTAATAGACATATTACATATATGTATAATTGTATATGTGTATTATGAGTATATAAATACAGTTTAAATGCGTTCAAAATGTGGTGCTGGAGACGCATGCTGAAAATTCAATATCTGCGCGTCTAACTTTGAACAATTGAACAGCCTAGAAAAACAAATAGTAAAGGGTAACACCAACAGACAAGCAAACTAGCTGAGTGACTACAAAGGCAGTAAATGTCACTCTGTAATGAGACTAGCTACCGACAGAAGAAGATAGAAACCATTGATCTACACGAAAAATTATAATTGTTTCTTGCTAATAAATTTAACTACTAATAATTGTATTTTTATATATGCTTTTTCAGTCAGTGTTTATGAGAGTCAAAGCACTTTAAAATTATGAATAATATACTGTAATTGAATCCATGCACCATTATTTTTAACACTGCTCAAGCAATCCAATGCAACTTCGCTCTATTTTAGTGTGTTTTAGTTTTGGATACTTTTAAACCCTGTTGGTGAGTCCACAGTATTATAGTATAAAGTTAACCTGTATATTTCGTTATGCTACAGACCCTCAGCATCAGTTTAAAAATAAGACCCGTTTAAATTAAAGCTTTGAAATCAAAACTTTAACCACATTTGCAACTGAAACAAATGCAGTTTGAATGATATTTGTATTAACTAAAAGCTAACGCAGCAGCTCTACTGCACAACTACACTCAAAAAGACTACAATAATAAACAATCCAGACGGAAGCCGAGAACGCGAGATGGCTTGCGACCTAGGTGCAGGATTAATAGGCCTTTCTACTACCAGTAAACTCTCTTCTTCGCCGCTCGACCCACTGACTCTAATATTTAACACTTCTTCAGCAAAACAGAATTTAAACTAATTATTTACATATTCATTAAACTATCTCAAAATACATAACACTATAGTTACACGAGCCGAGAATATCTAAGCGCAAAAGTCATCTTTTTTATGATACAAAATACCCCCCACATCTATTCCCACTATAATGACAAGTGGGGTGGACGTCTTTGATTCACACACAAATATTGTACTATTTATTTCATCCCGATATTTCGGGAAAATGATACTATTAAAACGTGAACGAACCAAACCAACGGAATAAAGTTTAATAGCCAATACGAGTCAGAATTAAACTGAGGCAATCAAAATTCAATTTAATAGATGCCTACCACATTTGATGCTACAGTTTACAGCTCTCGAAACATCAGTGATTCTTCTCAAAATAACTGAACAGCCAAACGTTTAAAATTACTTTATTACAAGTACAGAAGGTCTAAAATTGAGTTACAGGAAAATGGGCGTCAAAAGATATTTACGAGCGCTTTTTATTTACAAATGTTATTCGTATCTTTAGACCGATTAAATCGATGGACAAAATATGTTGTGGTTATAATAAGGGGCTTGGAATATATTGTTAAAATCTTGGTCTTTTGGAAATAATATCCCTAAGTTTTCCGTACACCTGCCAAGACTTTTCTTCACCAGAACGCGAAGGGGTATAAAATTGATATTAAATATGTCTTAGAGCTGTGAAAACATCAAACTTCTAGTCAAACGTAATTTAAAGATACGCCTTTTTATATAAAGAATCAAAGTGTTATATAATTATCAGCCAAAGTGTGTTTGTTGGTTTCTCCTTCATTTACGCTGCAACAAGACACATACTGAGTCACTGCATAGTATAAAACAAAGTTGCTTCCTACTCTGTCTGTCTGTCCCTATTTACGCTTAGATATTTCAAACTAAGCAACGGATTTTGATGCCTTTTTTTAATAGATAGTGATTCAAGAGGAAGGTTTATATGTATGATACATACATAATATAGTAGTATAGAAACGAAAAGAAACGTTCGACTCGAGTTCGACTTAGACTCCGTACATTCACTCACGAAACTCCTGTTTGTAAAAAACTACTTAAATGGTATGTGTGATTTTGGTATTAAAAAATCAAAATGTTACATGGTCGAGCCACCACGTTATGGTCAGCTGACTTTATATAGCCGGGCTATAAAAATACGCCGCTTAAAGACCGCCGCTCAGACGTAGTGATTACATTCTCTCTCGCTCCTAAACTTCGAGCAGACATGTTGTCGAATGGGGCAGCGCTGGCGCAAGCGTGCAAGGTGCTGTGCATAAAATTTGCACGCGCACGGAATGCGCCAGTATGCGACAGCTAGTGCTAGTCAGTACAGTTTCACCGAGTTTTATGTACTACGCTCGAGAAGCCTGTTATAATCCATATAATGACTTGTGGAGTAGACTTCCTTTATATCTTGACCTTTCTTCACAAAACCCAATGGCTGGTTCATGTAAACCTTTCCGTAAAGATCACCATTAAGAAAAGATGTGTCTACATCCAAATGGCGCATTTTAATACTCATTTGATCTGAAATAAATTCTTAGAGACGAGAGTGTCTGACTACGGGAGCAAAGGCATTGGTAGAAATCTGAAGGTGCAAGGTCAGGACTATACGGTGGATGCATTAACACCTCCCTTAATTTTTGCTGACTGGCTAAATATGTGTGAGATCTAGCGTTATCATGATGAAAATCCACACCCCTTCTGTTGATTAATTCTGGCCGCTTTCTCTCAACTTCTTGATTTAATCTCATCAGTTGTTCGCAGTAGAGTTCAGAATCGATGGTCCTGCCTGGTGGTAACAGCACATAATTAATAATGCCCTTCACACCACACACACAGCATCACCTTGTTGCGAGTTAACCCGGGTTTCGCCACAGTCTGTGAAGCCTGACCGGCCTTTAACCACGATTTTCGCACGTTCGCACGTTCTTGTCGTACATGAATTATAGCCCTACAAAAACAAAAAAACTCTAAGACGACTTAGATTTGGTTTGCCATTTCAAAAACTGGATACCATTAGCTAAGGTACATCTTGGATATCTATTTTTTAAATAAACAGAGGTTTGCTATGAGTCTTTCCAAAAATCCTTATAAAGAGAACGTTCAGCTAGCATGCTAACATAGGACGATCTTTTTCTACTACTGATCGTATAGTTCGCTTAGCCACACCATTTTGTTGTGGACTGTATGGTAATGTTCTTTGATGAACGATACCATAACTATAAAAATGAACGAAAATCTCATTATTAAAATATATTCTAAGCTGTTATCCGTTCTAAATGCCTTTATCTTAGTTCCTGTTTGTCTTTCAAGTAATGATTTGAAATTACAAAATTTTTCAAAGACTTCAGTCTTAGAAGTCATATGCTTAGTAGCTCTGAAATCTATAATCCAGTCATTCTCACTGATAAAATCTTTCGTACCAAGTGCGACTAATGATGATGACATCATATTTGTTCTTCCTTTTTGGACAGTTTGCTCGCTTATTGCTTATGACAATCGTAACATATTATTGACTTCTTTGTCTTCTCAGGATTAACAGCTGTTAATATAGCTGTTAATATACTTGGAACATATGGCAGAATCAAATTTAAGATTATTTTCATTTTGTGCTAATTCATTTAACAGTTTAGATTTTAGTTACTCTGTTGTTATTTTTATGTTACTATTAAGGCCATCTAATAAAATAGCTGCAAAAGAGGCATTTTCCACGGTTTTTTCTAAGTCTGCTAAGTCCTGCGCAGTTGAAATTATTGTATTTATGTTTTATTCCATATTGTCGAAGTTACTTAAAACTCATTCTATGTAACTTTCGTTCTAAGCATAACTGGCCCCATGCCTTTATCTCCATAAACATTTGGCAGTAATATCCATGCTTTCTGAAACATCGCATTTCTTACATGGGTAATCGCCGCCCCACCTAATGTAAGGCATATTTTTTTTAACACTCTTTCGTCAACTTTTAGTCGAACACTAGGAGATGTGGTATTATAAGGAGGGTAACTAGAAACTGCTTCCCACAATTCCTCATGAATAAGAAGCATTCTCATTTTAAATTTCCATATGGAATATCCCTCTCGACTAGTCAGCGGTTGAATCGACGAAACAGAACCTAATGGGTTTTTGTACCTTCGAGAACTGAATCCATTTCCATCCCTAGAACTTCCTGTATTATGGCTATTAGTGGCCATTTCGTACTTATGTAGAGCTCGTGCCGAAAAATGTCGATCGACTATATCATTTTATATTTATTTGAAGTCACCAATCAAATCTTTTTAAATTTGTTTTATTACAATAAAATAATAAAAAACCTAAGTTTTACTTAGGTCTATAAAGGTAGCAGCGTATAATTAGCAAAATTCGATAAAAAATTATCGAGTCAACTAATGAACCAAATTTTGTTTCTGATTTTGAGTTTTACTTTGCCAGTAATATCACCAAAAATATACAAACTTACAACACTTTCACATTATAGTATAAAGAACAGTTATTGCTTATTACTATACCATTATATAAATATTGCGTTATTTATACATTTATATAAATTATATCCAGTTGTATCTTTGGACATACAGGTTCTTTCCAGTTACTATCACATAATAACTTTAATCTAATATTACCTCTTCGTAACACCTTGTATAGTACAATACATTGCGTGATTTAAATATAAAATATATGATGCATTATTAAAGGCAAAATAGACATATTCAACAGTCACTGAGATCACGTCTAAGGAAACCCACTATGTCTCTGTAAGTAATTAAACACGTATGTAATTCTAAGTTAACACGAGATGTCCTATATTTAAAATTGTGTCTCACATATAGCTATATTTTTTCTAGAAACAGCAGTCATGGATGCGTTACAACAACAGGAACAGTACCAGCATTATTTGCATCAGCACTTAACTTTTTAGCAGCAACACAGTGTTATGTTCCTGAAAAAATCATTGATAATACAAAAGGTAAATCAGCAGTTGTAATTTTTATTAATGAGCTATCAGTGTAAAGTATGTTGAACAACAAGTATAATAAATGTGACTTTAAAAGAATATTTATTGAAAGAATTTTCTATCGTCAAGAATCCAGACCAATCCAGCAAATACAATAAAAATCATTTATGACTCATGCGCTGCTGGACAGATTTTGATGAAATTTGGTACAGAAATACGATAAAAAAAGTTTAAAGGGTTTGAAATAGGTCATAACTTTGTATGAGAATTCGTTGTACATACAGCAAAATATGTTTAAAAAAATTATGATGATCATAATTGGATTCTCACAGTGTGAGTATAAACTTTAAAGTAATTCATAAAAAAGTACCTTTACGACAATTGAAAATTGTTATGTAGCTATTTATATTTTTAATGTACGGGTACCTGGCCGAGGATCCATATATTTTGAAATATCTCCTTTGACTTAGTAGCCTCCGTAGTTGATTGTTTGTGTTTAAATTATCAATTGTCTGAGAATTAAAATAATACTATTTTTTTTATTTTCCAGATCAAGAAACCTTCGATTTTATCGTGGTAGGTGGAGGATCAGCTGGATGTGTAGTAGCCAACCGATTAAGTGAAATAGACAAGTGGAATGTATTGCTACTTGAAGCTGGACCAGAACCACCGATCGAATCTGATGTAAATATTTCCACAATAAATGTTACTTTATAATTATTAATAAAAAGATTTAGTTAAATTAAGTAAGTGAAAAGTCTTACCACAGAAATTATGTTGCATCAAAACTTGGCGACCCCGATCAGTAGTAATTCTTGATAATGTTACTAGTGTTAAAATAATAGTACAAATAATGGAACTGAATAAGATATATATGCTATTATATAAAATTTAATAAACAAAACGCACTAATCTAGAGCATTCTTTTTATGCAAATTTCAAATGATACGTGTTTGTACCAATAATAATAAGAAATGATTAATAATTATGCTACTTTTTGCTATTTCTAAATAAGATTAACTAATATGTTCTCGTAACTTCTGATTTATTTCAGATACCTCACACAGATTTTTCTTTATACCGTTCTAAATTTGCTTGGCAATATTTTACCAAAGATGATGGCACAACTCATAAAGCATTTAAAGGTGGTTCCGTATTTTGGCCACGAGGAAAAATGTTGGGAGGAAGTAGTTCAATGAATGCAATGCTATACATAAGAGGATGGGACAGCGATTATCAAGCGTGGGTGAACAAAGGAAATCCAAGCTGGACACCAGAAAACGTACGTAAATATTTCAGAAAGGCAGAAAATCTACAAGATATGAATTTATTGAAAAATAAAGATATATTTAATGGTTTCGGAAATGCGGGACCATTAATAATTAATAGTTTTAATACGACATATAAAGATATTGCTGATAACATTTTACATTCTTGGGGTTATCTTGGTTTAAAAAGAGTAGATGATCTTAATATAGCAAAATTTTATGGTCAAGGATTATCAGGCATTATGAGAGTAACCGCTGCAAATGGACGAAGAATTAGTACATATCAAGCTTATATAGAACCAATAAAAAATAGGAAAAATTTAAGGGTTGTGACACATGCTTTCGTGACCAAGATTTTAATAAATGAAAATAATGAAGCTTACGGTGTTGAAGTGGATATAAATGGTAGGTACAAACAGTTTTATGCAAACAAAGAAGTCATAGTAAGTGGTGGATCTATAAATACTCCGCAGTTGTTGATGTTATCTGGAATTGGGGACTGTAAACACTTATTATCAAAAAATATTTTCTGCAAAGTTCAATTACCAGGTGTAGGCAAAAACTTACAAGACCATAATCTAATACTTATTCCTATTTATGGAGATGAACCTGGAGAGCTAGATGAAACTGCAAAAATGTTTGAGGTTGTTAAGTACGCGTTCAATAAAAACGGATTACTTTCACAAGGCAGTGTATCAGATACCTGCGCATTTTATTCACGCAACAAAAGTATGGAATATCCTGAATTTCAAAATCATATTATAATAGCACCCAAAAAAGAACCACATGCGAAACAAATCTTATCATATTTTAAAGATGAAATTTTGGATTCCTTATTTGAATACAATCCAAGTAAAGCATTGTATTTATTTACTGCTACCCTTTTGCATCCATTTTCCAGAGGAGAAATTTACTTGAATACGTCTGATCCTTATACTTACCCAATAATTGAGCCGAATTATTATAAAGATGAGAGAGATGTGCAAGCTACAGCTGATGCTATACAAATGCTCACTAAAATAGTGAATACTCCTTATTTCAAATCCATCAATGCATTTATACATAGGGTGAAAATACCAGAGTGTGATCAACTAGAATTTGAAACAGAAGCCTACTGGAAATGTTATTTAATAAATGCAGGCACAACGGTTTACCATCCAGTAGGGACATCCAAGATGGGCCCAAATCCAGATGACTCGGTGGTAAATAATTATTTACAAGTTCATAAGGTGAGAAAATTACGAGTTATAGACGCAAGTGTAATGCCAACATTGACTAGTGGAAACACGAACGCTCCAACAATTATGATCGCTGAAATGGGTTCTGATATGATAAAGTGTGAATACCTTGGCTGTGATTAAAATAGAATAATTTAACTTATAAGTTAATTTAGTAAAAACATAACAGAGTCTTTAAAACGAGAATCAACCTAATAAAGATAATTTTATTTTTATTCAAACTTGTGCATCTTTATTATCCCTGTTTTCGGTGGAGTGGAAATGTTGGTGTTGATTTTGATCTAGTTAATGTTTTCGTTTTGCTTATATTGATTTTTAGACCAAATTCTTTGGAGACTCCAAACTTAATAAACAAAGAGTCAAGTTAAGCAAAAGTATCAATTTTAAAAAGGATTGTTTTTTCAGACTATATGCAGGGTTAACACCTTAAAGATTTTTAAATTTGCCGCCAGAAGCTTGTGCCACAACTCGCATGTCAGACTGTACAAGTGAAGTGTTTTGCATTTGTCTATTCCAAAAGTCATGTTTATATCTGTACTAAATTAGGAAGTAATATCAATTAGTTTATTTATTTCTTTCTGAGATTTAGCAAAGCTCTTAATATCATCCATATACAATAAGTGATTGATTGTAGTTTGTGGTATCAGTTTGTAGCCAAGATTTGAGTCATTTAATATATTGGATAAGGGATTGAGGGCCAGACAAAACCATAAAGGACTAAGTGAGTCACCCTAAATAATGCCATTTTCGATTGGGATCTCGTCAGTTATAACAGATGTGGAGTTTATGGTAAGTGTGAGTGTTGTTCTCCAATCAATCATGGCGTTTCTCAGAAAGTTCACTAGTCGGGGTCTATTTTGTAAATCTTTAAAACATGAATAAGCCAGGAATGAGGTACACTGTCAAATGCTTTTTTGTAATCGATGTAGACTAGATGTATGTTTCTATTGTGTGAAGTTGCAGTTTTGAGAATAGTAGAATCGATAATTAGCTGTTCTTTACACCCCATGTGTCGTTTTCTGCATCCTTTCTGTTCTTCTGCAAGTATATTATTTCATTCAATGTGGCTATTGATTTTGTTGGTTATGCAAGATGTTATTAATTTGTAATAATTGGTAAACAAGTTATTGGGCGGAATTGAGATGAGTCTGAAGTATTATTACTTTTAGGGAGCATATATGTAGTGGCAAACTTGGGCAACACTTCTGCACCTTTCAAAATATCAGTTATAATTTTAGTTAGTATATTATGGAGAATAGTTAGTTTTTTATACCAGAAATTATGTATGCTGTCTGTACACGCAGCTTTCCAGTTTTTTATCTTCTTGGTGATTTGTTCTACGTCATAACTAGTAATACCATCAAATTCCATCGGTTCAGTAGCTTTTAATCTGTCTTCCTCTTCTTTAATCCATAAGGCATGCTTATTGTGTAGGTTGTGTTTTGTGTGTGTTTAGAAAGCACACCAGAAGGACTATTGTTCGCTTTTTCATTTAGTTATCTATAGAATGTTTTTTCATTTGAACTAAAAAGTTTATTGTCTTGCTTCCGTTGTAATGATTTTTTGTATCGTGCTAATCGCTGTGATTTCAGGGCTAGTATTTGTTTTAACGTATCTAAAAATTCTTCGGGTCTACTGGTATTATTTTCGTGTGTGGAGTGTATTTTAATTTTTCGAATATGATATTGGCTTTGTTAACTGACTTCCTGCTTCTATTATTGTTAATGGATTGAGTCAGTCTTCCTATATCGATTCGTAGTTTTTAATGTCATTTTCCAATCTAATTTGCCATGCTGGTGTTTCTTTACATTTTTTGTTTATATAATTTTGTATTATTTTATAGCCTAATCGTGTGCTTATTACTAACGCGTAACTATGTATGTGTGATAAATCTGAGTCGATACTAAAGAGTTTGTCCAATATTTACTTATTAAAGATATCAACCAGCTCGTACAATTTTTTGTTTTCACGTAGGCGTGGTAGCCTAGGCCTAGTTGTTGGATCAGTTCCTGTATAGAGAGTGAGAGCTGTTTCTAAGTCTTCTTTTAATTCTTTTGTGACATTATGTAGTACTTTTGTGGTTTATATGTCATCGTGATCTAGGACAGAGGTGAGTGTTGGTAGTGAAAAAGTTTGAGTTGATGCATTTGATATAGATGTACTCTAATAGTGTTTGTTGTCTGAATTGTAGGTGAGAAAGTTACGAATGGTAGAGTGCAAAGGTTGATTGGTTTTGGTGTTTGAGCGTGAGGGAGTTCTACTATTTCTGAGTTGTTTTCTGAACCTACTGATAGGCTAGATGTGATATTGTTTTCTTCTGTTCTTAACTGTTGGGCTACTTCGGACTTAATATTCTCAATTACTTCGTCTGACAACAGTTTATTTCTTAATATGACTCTCCTTTGGGCTACAATTCTCTGAGCTGAAACTTTTCATATCAAATCAAATCAAAATTATTTATTTCAATTAGACTTTTTTTAAAAGTACTTTTGAAACGTCAAAAATTGGTCGGTCAGTTAGTTTGTCTGAAGCTACCACCAGGTCGGAAAGCAGTTTTCTGTTGAGAAGAGCCGGCCAGAAACTCAACAGTCGCTCTTTTAAAAAAGCCATGTTTACATAAACTGTTATACAAATCATTTAACTCATCATTTAAGTAATCCTGTACATTATAGTATGTCTTATATATTAATGACTTCTCTGAGCTCTGAGTTTTAAATTGTTGAAGTGGCAAGTCTAATATAGGCTGTGGAATCTTATTATAGATGCGAACACCAAGCCCCATGAAGCTATTACTGACTTTGTGGAGACGATAGTATGGCGTTACAAGTTTATTTTTTGTGTGTGTTTCTAGTATTAACATTATGTTTGTCACTGTGTTTTGAATACAAATGAATATTCAGGTAAATTAACAAAATATTACAATATATTATGTAGGTAGGTACTACTAATTTTAGCTGAGGATATTGTAATTTAAATTTGTCAAATAGTTTAGTGCAGTACATTGTCCGGTCTGTATCAAGTTTAGTTATGTAAAAATATGTGCGCATGATGAATGTATTTATTTGATCGTTCCATTTCATGCGCACTCTAGGTTTTCCAGCTTTTGTGGTCGCAGGCTGGGTGACACATGCTCCTGGTACTTCTACTCTCGGCTGTAGTCCTTGAGGACATTCCCCTACCCCCCGCGTCCCCGACTCCCGCGCAGCCGCCAAGACGTGAGACGCGCCCTGACGATCACCCTCGCAGCGGCCCTATACATAATTTTAATTTTCCTTGTCTCGATATTGATGGGTTACCTTTTCCTTGTACACGTTGCCCGCCCCCCCACGAGGTCTGATGTTCGACTCGGGCGTACGGTAGGATTTCGAGGGGCTTATTATTATTATTTATATTTTTCCAACCTCATATATATAATTTTGTTAATAACTTTTTTCTGCTGTGTGAAACTCTCTGTCTTTCCTTATGTATGCTTAGATCTTTAAAACTACGCAACGGATTTTGATATGTTTTTTTTAATGGATAGAGTGATTCAAGAGGAAGGTTTATATGTAAAATACTTGCACCCGTGCGAAGCCGGGGCAGGTCGCTAGTTCAAGATAAAATAAGATTTAAATAAACAATTTCAATAAGATTCTTTTACAACTGATTAGTTTATTAATTGTTGATGTCTAAGAAAAAATATCCATTGAAAAATGTAGTTGCTTGTTTTTTTAACTAAATTATTGATGTTAGGAAATCTAATAATAATTAAGAACCAAACGAACTTACCTTGTAAAGTTTGATGTCTAATTATACGAGTGTCCTGAGCGACGATAATAACAGAAAACATGCAGCGGTACATGATATCCTGCTATCCAAAACGCACTTTTAAAGCTATTTAAATGCTTTTTTTTAAATATTTTTTTTAAATAAAAAAATGGTAAAATGTTATTTTTTAGTCGGCATAGGATTGAATAGATTTCTTAAGAATAATTTAAATACAAAATTATTTATATTAATAATTAATGTTACCTATATAAATATAAAAGTTTAACTTGGATGTTTGATACTCAATCACACGAAAACGGCTGAATGAATTTTAATGAAGTGAACTTTGTTACCTAGCTTAACAGATAGGCTTATTTTTTATCCCGAAGAATTCCTACGGGATAATGATAAAATAATTTTTAATGATAATTTTGATTATTATACGTATTGAATTACGCTCCCGTGAAGCCTCGACTTATTTAATTAAAAACTTTAACAGGATTATAATATATGAACACAATTCATCATCATCACAACCAATTAATGGCCCACTGCTGAGCGTGGTCTCCTCCTCAGATAGAGGATGGGTTAGGCCATAGTCCACCACGGTGGCGAATTGCGGTTTGGCAGACTTCACACAACTTTGAGAACTTTTAGGGAACTCTCGGGAGTGCTGGTTTCCTCGCGATGTTTTCCTTCACCGTTAGAGCATCTGATATTTAATTGCTTAAAACATACATAACTGTGAAAGCTAAAATGTCATTTTTTCATAATAATCTAATTTAGTTTAGCATGGTGATGATTTAGTAGTGAATACGACTATCTAAATATTATGTTAATTTTCAATTTTATGCGACTTAAGGTCAATCAGTAAGAGCCATTGTTTTTTTTTAATAATTTAGCAAATAATTTAATGTATAAAATTAAACAGCTTGCTACCGAATGAGAGATATTTGATACCCATTACTGTACAGCAAAACGTATACACATGCCATTTACACCGAGGTGAGCATTGCCTGGGGCTTGAGACTCAGGAGCAGGTTTAAAGAGCTCTTTCATAATATATTAACTATAATAGATAATAAAGTAAACTTACGTGGACCTCGAGAAGGGTAACCTTAACCACGACACTATAACACTAACTTCCATGTTCACTGTACGAAAATACCAGAGAGACTGGGACTAATCTATCGCACCAAAGGTTATATATTGTCTTCACGTCGGTATACTTGAAATAATATAAAATGATCTACCCGCTACTACTTTATAAACGGTGTTGCTAAGAAGCTTACTAAGCAAATTGTTTTTTTTTTGTTAGCAATTATAGAATTATGTTTTAGAAATCATTATCTATACATATATATAAAATTAGCAACACCGTTTCTAGTAGTAATCGCGAGTAGCTCCTTATATTTATTTCATTTCAAGTCTACCCACTTGAAGAAAATATACATGTCGGAAACTATAGAAAAGAAGGAATGTAAAATCATTTAATAAGCATCGTATATGCACAACGGATGGCCTATAATATAAGCTACGGGCGCAACACGGTCAGGATATAAGTAAACGTTACAACCTCTATTATGACAGGGTCCTAAGCAGTGCCTAGGACATGTGATCAAGGTGTAGGCTTAAGAAATTCCTTTATTCGATTGCTAAGTATATGAGAGAAATATAATTCCCATTACTGTACAGCAATACGTATACACATGCAATGTAGACTGAGGCGAGCAGTGCCTGGGGCTTGAGACCCAGTAGCAGGTTCCAAGAGCTCTTTTATAATATATTAACTTTCACCTCCACCATTCGACCTCGCTAACAACAATAGATAATAAAGTAAACTTACGTGGACCTTGAGAAGGGTAACCTTAATCACAACACTATAACACTAACTGTTCACTGCACAAAAACACCAGAGAGACTGAGACTAATCTATCGCACTAAAGGTTATATATTGTCTTCACGTCGGTATACTTGAAATAATATAAAATGATCTACTCGCTACTACTACTTTATAAACAGTGTTGCTAACACGATCGAGACACTCACCTCCACTGCTTAGTTTCACTGTTGAATCCTAAGATTAGACTAACATTAACCTTTTTTTTTTTTTTTTGTTGACCCGGAGGAATCTGCTTACAGATACCTTCCCAAGCGGGGACTTGGGAAGGTTATGCGGGGTTGGTGTAAACTACCTCTGAAGGAGGTAGCCCGACTCGCTAAACCATCCGGGATGTTCCTACTCGGCGCCTAGAAAGGCAGGCCAGGGGATCGAAGCGCACCGCGACCTACCTGCGCCTGTCCGATAACGGACTCTACTCTAAGGGAGTAATTCTCCCCTCAATCCTACACATAGTGTCGCCCCAGGAACATTTAGGGACGCACACCTGCACATGGCCTTTGCATGAGTGACAGAAGCCCCCGTCCATCACCCACAGACCCACATCAAACAGCACTTTTACGCTATGGTGGCATTGCCGCCACGAAAGCGCGACGTCGGCGACCAATTCGCCTTCGGCGTATGACAGCAGCCTCCGGGTCATTCTCCCGGGCTCTCTCCGCCGCCTCCTTTATAGTGATAACGGCTTCAGCAAAGGCCGCCACTGCTTCCCAAGCCTGCTCACTGCTGACCATGGATTTTACAACGGCCATCAGCGACAGGTCACCCCAAAGACTATAAACCATTAACCTAACCTAACCTTAGGCTAACCTAAACCTAACTCACACCTCCGACATACATATAACCTTTGTTGCGATAGATTATAGTGTGACTCTCTGGTATATTTATATAGTGTATGGAAGTAGTGAAACTAATATTATAGTGTCATGGTTAAGGTCACCTTTAATGAGGTCTACGTAAGCTTACTTCTTTATTATCTATTGTAGTTAGTGTTCTGACAGCGGAGGGGAGCGTTGTAATTACGAAAAGGCCTATTACTCTACACCTTAGTCGCAAGTCCAAAGCACTGACCGGCTTTCTGTCTAAATTGCATGTGTACAGTATTGCTCTGACAAAAAATATTAGTATGATTTTCGCAAAATTTGAGTAAAAATATTTGCTTCACGTATCAATATATAGATTATATCTATAAAGCCTTGAATTTAAATAAAGATGGTAGTAACTTGTATTTAATTTATGATATGTTCACGTTAATGAATTATAACTTGCCATAATATAAAAGGTATAACAATTTTCATAACCTTCAGTTCTTTGATTTGCTTAGCGGAAGGTTACGGTGTAATATGTTAGAGTAAGTAGTTTAATTTTCAATTTTTAGCGATCATAGTATTTAGTGACTTTAGTATTTAGTTTAAATTCTATATATTATAATATGTTTGTAGACTAATTCCATCAATAAATAACGTTTGTATGTACAGTTAAAAAAAGTTTTTGCCGGTTTGACAAAGTAAAATATATAAAAATGAATTACAAAATATGTTGGTAGGCGCAAATCTTAAGGAACAACAGTTCATAGTATTTTTTTATTAATTATTTATTTATAAATAGTTGGCCTGGCAAGTAAGTAAAAGGTAGGGGTGTGTAAGTAAATTAATTTATGAAAGGTATGTGGGTGAATACGAGAGTGAGTGGGTGAGTTAAATATGGATAAGTCTGTGAGAGAGAAGAAACAAAATAAAAATAAAAAAAATATTTTTTTCTTCACTTGCAACTTAGTCAATTTTCCATCAGCTAAGCGAGGGCCGTACAGCGAGTCGAAAATTAGATATCTATATTGAAAATAATGAATGAATATAACTCTTAGAGACTATTAAAATATGAATATTTCAGGAGCTGCAATTATGAGGGCTACACGACAACAGGAGCAGCACCAGCTCTTTTTGAATCGGCACTTAACTTCCTAGCAGCAACACAGTGTTATGTTCCCGATGAAATAATAGATAATACGCTAGGTAAGATTTTATTTCTATTTATTTATTTATTCAACAAGTAACATTACAGACAAGCCAATTCTTTACGAGTTTAATAGATCTAAAATTTAACACTTACTTGAATAAGAAATCAATAAAGTTTTAAACATATCTAAACTATTATTAGATAAATCTTATTCTAGTATTTGATTTTGTGTGAATATGTCATTAAACAGTCCTACAGCTCTAACCTTGGGAATATTATTAGGATGACGTGTACGTAAACCTGGTAGCTCAGCGAATAGGTTGTAGAACCTTGTTATGTTACCAGCATGTTTTGCGCTTATGCCTCTCCTATTGACCTAAATGTACAAAACATCTGATTTTTTCAAGCATTGATGGACAGTCTATGAAATTATTTAAAATAATTTATAACTAATTTCCGCCTCAATTTTAATGTTAAAACATCATGCCACAAACAAATAAGGAAGGACAGTTACAGGTAACGTATAAATTTCTTTTGAATTTTTTCAAACATTTACTATATTTAATTTCTATAGGATCCCATATTATTGAATTAAACTCCAAAATACTTGTTACATATGCATCCTACGGCATTTTCGATGGTACATGGCATTTAATATTGTATGTCACTCTCATAATAAAACGTAACATTCTAGATGCCTTTCATATAGAGTTTCTAAATGTTGGTTGAAGTAACTGGTAATCGGAACTCGATGATCGATGACGATCAATTTGATTTGTAAAAGAATATTATTATGTTGTCAAAAATTGTCATTGCTTATAAAATAAAACTCCATTTTAATGTTGTACATATTTTATTTATAACTTTCTACGCAAAACTCTAACAAATGGTAGCAGAGCGTTGTTATGTAGTTATTGCAATTATCTACGTGTACAACAAATAAATAATATGCAAAATGGCATCTACGACTTAACGAAATATAGAACCGTTGACTAAGTCGAATTACCATACATGGAGTCTACAAACGCTCTCTCTCTCGCCTCTGGGATATCGTAAGCGGTGAAAAAACTTTGTCACTAAATGCGGATGTGGCAGAGAAGTTGGCGTTCAAAAGGGAGGATTTAAATGCAAGAGCTGAAATTTTACTTCTGTTGTCACCTTCCGAACTAAAACAAATAAAACTCTGTACGTCATCTAAAACTGTATGGGATAAATTAAAAAATACTTATCAAAGTACTGGACCACCAATAAAAGCTACATTGTTGAAACAGCTAGTCCTTAAAAGTATGAGTACAGACGAAGATATATATGATCATGTAAATAATTATCGTAGATAAGCTCGTAGATATGTACATCAAAATCCCTCCAGAGTTGCTTTGTATAATGCTTCACAAAAAAAAGAGCTTACGTTATTGCGGAAAAACGGTAAAAAGACATTGTCTGCGCAAAGAAAAGTAGGACTGTACTATTTTGAATGTGATTACAAAGAGACTGCAAAGTACACACAAAAGGGCAAAAATTCTGATATTACGGAATGGCATCTTAAACTAAGTCATATAAATGAAAGATCTTAGATCTTAAAAAAATTGGCAACAAATGAACTAATGCATAGGATAAATCTCATAGACAAAAAATTAAAAATATGTGAGACCTGTATTAAAGGTAAGATGACAAGATTACCATTCATAAGTCATGATAACCTATACTCAACAGAAGACCCAGAAATAATTCATAACGACGTTTGTAGTCCTTTTGAGTGTGAGAAGTTAGCGGTATCAAGATATTATTCATAGATGATTTTACCCGATACTGCTATATATATTTTATGAAAAATAAGAGTGATATACTCAACATTTCCGAACAATATAAAAACGAAGTTAAGACTTTTCATTTCATTCCAATTACCTCGGAACTAATTAGACCTTACCAAAGCACTGCCCCGAAAAGGAAACGTAAATGCAAAAGCACAATCATAATAGAAACTCCTGAAAAAGATCTTATAGAAAATGGACTGGTTACGGAAAATATGATGTATATCACCAAAAAAAAATAACGCCCGAAGCTAACAAGCAAAATTTAAAACATGTAAAATAATTTTTAAAAGTTCTTTAACAGACAAAGGATCAAACAAATTATAGCGAAGGATAAAAATAAAACTGAAGAAAGTGACACACTCAAAAAAAGAAGAAGACTACCCAGAAACAAGCAAGCAGTAGCAGCCATGATTTTTTCTCAAATAAACATATTTCAGAGAATGAAGAGTTCACTAAGACATTGAGATGTCGCAGCCAAACAAAAAATTAAAAAAAAATATGGTATGTGTACTGTTTGTAAAAAAAATAATTAGAAAGCATGGAAGATTGGTATCAATGTAAAATTTGTACAGAATCGGCACATGAAACTTGTAGCATTAAAGGTGTCTTTAATTTTTTGGTCTTTGTGTCATTAATAATACTGATTGTATTATTTATTGCCTAAGTCAATTAGTATAATGATGGCCAAGAAACTAAATATAAGACTCTTTATTATTACTTTTTTTTTGATTATTACATACACTTATACAAATTATTGATACTTTAAGAGTCCTATTACAAATCGTAAATACTCGCTTACCGCGCCCGCGCGCTGGTGTTCGTTTGCTACTCCGGTGGTGTTCGGTTGTAATTTAATTTTATTTATTGTAATTTTTTCTGATTAAATTGATAAACGAAAACTAATGAAATGTATTAATTGTAGAATGAAGTTTTATATCATATTAGTTTATTTGATAAAATTGTGTTTATTTGGAATATAATGGACGCTGAATCAAGACATTTATGGCTTAAATTAGGCTTTCTTTAAGATTTTTTCCATGAAAATTCAAGTAATTTAAAGAAATTCTAAAACTCCAATAAACAAGAAAAACCATTTAACTTATATTTAATGAATTTTACCTTTTATAAAAATTGTATGTAACAATGTGAATTTCAGCGTCAAAGTTCCATAGCCGACGGTTATGCTTGCAAACTGAGTTTGCAAAATGTTTGTAGTAGTAAGTCACACGAAAAGAAAAATATAAATGTGTAACTCCAACTTACAAGAAAGAGAATGGCACTATCGTTATTCATAATCAAATATTTAAAATATCTTACTGCTACTGAAAATTATAGCGTCAAAAATCTTGAATTTGCGTAAAAAATGTAATAGGACTCTTAAGACGAGAATTATAAAACTGTTATTTACTAATTAAAAAATTTTTAGTTATTGTTTAATTTATGTCTCATATATTTATAATAAAAAATGCAATAACGTTGAAGAAGCAACTATCGAATATAAATATATAATTAGTAATTAGAAAAGAGAATGTGTACGATTAATTTAATTGTTTACATTATGTCTCACGCTTAGTTGTTATGAGAAATTAGCATATTTTTTATTTAGACTATAAGTCATTATAATATTTTTAATTGTTATAAACTCACTAAAAACACCACTTTAATTTATTTACATAAAACACGAATGAAGTTGTTAATGTATAAAACCCTAAAATGTTGTTTGTAAACTATATTTTAAATGTATTTCTACGTTTTGTAAACTAGATAATTGTTTATAAGCAAAATATCATCAAAGCCACGACCACCAAAACAAAACTCTCCATCCATTGTCCCGATCAGTACCGTTCACTCGGTGCCCTATGATGCGCCCCTGTTATCCACCACTGCATGCCCTCATGCCGGTAATACAGTCACCGAATTCCTTTTCAGCCATACCATTAGCTACATTTATGTTAAATCACCCACCCGTACAAAAATTAACCACAAAGTAACCCTTTCCACCCCGACGAGCATGGTGTTCCTCCAGATATCCCCCGGCGCCAATGAGTGCCTATTTCCCCAGTTCAAAAATTCATCCTCAACAGAAGGACGAACTAGACCAGGAAGAAACAGATACACCTATCATACGGATTTTTGTCTTATTGCTGTCCACAGTTGTACCTGGTATACCGTTCCATAAAATCGAGGTTGACACACGAGGAGGTTTTCGCATCATTGACTTTATAACCTGGATTAATATAATATAAGCCAGATTTTGTCGCTGAAAAAGTAATAGTTCCTGCGGGATAATATTAAGATATTTGCATTGAACACCTAAATATTTTAATATAGCAATATATAATTTTTTGTTCGTTAAATCCATGTTCACGTGGCAAATTGCAGCCGATTGAAGCGGGGCACTAGTGTATTATGTAGTGAAAAGATGGACCGACGGAAATACAGACACTATACATAATAAATTGTTATTATTATTATTTGCCCGTATAGCTATTTAACAATAAAACATTCATGAGTTGTAACTGACAGAATGTTAAAATACTTAACATGACAGAAATAATTCATAACGACGTTTGTAGTCCTTTTGAGTGTGAGAAGTTAGCGGTATCAAGATATTATTCATAGATGATTTTACCCGATACTGCTATATATATTTTATGAAAAATAAGAGTGATATACTCAACATTTCCGAACAATATAAAAACTAAGTTAAGACATTTTTTCATTTCATTCCAATTACCTCGGAACTAATTAGACCTTACCCCAAAGCACTGCCCCGAAAAAAGGAAACGTAAATGCAAAAGCACAATCATAACAGAAACTCCTGAAAAAGATCTTATAGAAAATGGACTGGTTACGGAAAATATGATGTATATCACCAAAAAAAAATAACGCCCGAAGCTAACAAGCAAAATTTAAAACATGTAAAATAATTTTTAAAAGTTCTTTAACAGACAAAGGATCAAACAAATTATAGCGAAGGATAAAAATAAAACTAAAGAAAGTGACACACTCAAAAAAAGAAGAAGACTACCCAGAAACAAGCAAGCAGTTTAGCAGCCATGATTTTTTCTCAAATATACATATTTCAGAGAATAAGGAGTTCACTAAGACATTGAGATGTCGCAGCCAAACAAATTATGATAATAAATTATTATTATTATTATTATTTGCCCGTATAGCTATTTAACAATAAAACATTCATGAGTTGTAACTGACAGAATGTTAAAATACTTAACATGACAACAACTAAACCTAAAGATTTAAAAATGACTTGATTTGCCGTTTACCGATTATGGACAGTTTCAAAGGCACGACCATCCCAGCCATTCATTTATCAATACAAATATTACGGTAAGCTATATATATGTTTTCTTTTAATTTTTCAGATAATGAAATATTTGACTTTATCATTGTCGGTGGCGGTACAGCTGGTAGCGTCGTTGCAAGCCGGCTCAGTGAAATTGAAAATTGGAATATATTACTTCTAGAAGCTGGACCTGAACCTCCCATTGAGTCCGAAGTAATATATTTTTATGCATAGTGCTACATGTGAAGAATACAATAATTGTGTTAACAATATTAAATTCCTTATATATAACTTTTCTGCTTCTACAATGTTGATCATATTATTATTTATTATCATCAGGGATTAGATATAATGATTACGTAAACTAATAATTAATGACACATTATGCTTTTTTACACCCTGTCCAATCAAAAAAGGTCATCATTCTTTTTTTATTGTATAGAAGCTAAGTATTCATGAACATAAGTTGATGTAATTTAATTTAATGACTTTTGTATACTGTTTGAAAAATATATTACCACATTAAACAAAAATAATAAATTTTTAACCTGTTCTTTTAATTTGTTGCAGATACCTTACATGAGCCTTTCTCTATTTAAAACAAACTTTACTTGGCAATATTACACTAAAAACGATGGCGTAGCACATCAGGGTTTAAAATATGGGTCTGTATTTTGGCCACGTGGAAGAATGTTGGGTGGAAGTGGTTCAACCAATGCAATGTTTTATGTTAGAGGAAGGGATGCCGACTTTCAAGCGTGGGTGAATGAAGGTAATCCAAGCTGGACACCTAAAAACGTACGCAAATATTTCAAAAAGGCGGAAAATCTGCAAGATATTAATTTATTGAAAAACACAAATGTACTTAATTCATATGGAAAGGGAGGTCCCTTAATTGTCAATACATTTAATTTAACATACAGAGATGTCACTGAAAAGATTTTAGATTCTTATGATTACCTTGGAATTAAAAAAGTAGACGACATTAATACAGCAAACTTTAATGGAATAGGGTTATCTGGAATTTTCAGAGTAACCGCTGCTAATGGACGAAGAAGTAGTACGTACCAAACCTATATAAAACCAATTAAAAAAAGAAAAAATTTAAGGATTGTAAAACATGCTTTCGTAACTAAGATTTTAGTTAATGAAAATTATGAAGCATATGGCGTAGAAGTTGATATAATTGGTAAGCGGAAACGGTTGTATGCAAACATAGAAGTCATAATAAGCGGAGGAACTGTAAATACTCCGCAACTTTTAATGTTATCTGGAATTGGCGATTGTAATCATTTACTATCTAAGAACATATTCTGCAAAGTACATTTACCAGAGGTAGGTAAAAACTTACAAGATCACAACTTTATCTATATTCCTATTTATGGCGACAAACCAGAAGTATTAGATGAGACGGCACGAATGTTTCAAGTCATCGAGTACGCGTATAATAAAAAAGGATTTCTTGCAGAAGGTGGCTTATCAGATATAAGTGCATTTTATTCTCGTGATAAAACTATGGGATATCCTGAATTCCAAAATCATATGTTTGTAATACCTAAAAATGAATCTATTAAGCCTATACGGAGTCATTTATCATTTTTTCGTGATAACATTTTAAATTCTTTACTTGAATTTACTCCTAGTAAATCATTGTATTTATTTGGTGTTACTCTTTTACATCCATTTTCCAGAGGAAGGATCTACTTAAAAACATCAGATCCTTATACTTACCCAATAATTGAACCCAATTATTACAGAGATGAAAGGGATATCCAAGCTACAGCTGATGCTATACAGATGCTCACTAAAATAGTGAATACCCCATATTTCAAATCCATTAATGCATTTACACATAGAGTGAATATTCCACATTGTAATCAATTAGAATTTGAAAGTGATGCCTACTGGAAATGCTATTTAGTAAATACTGGGGCAACGGTGTACCATCCAGTAGGGACTTCCAAGATGGGCCCAAATCCGGCTAACTCTGTAGTGAATAATTTTTTACAAGTTCATAATGTTAGAAAATTAAGAGTTATAGACGCAAGTGTAATGCCAACATTGACTAGTGGAAACACGAACGCTCCAACAATTATGATCGCTGAAATGGGTTCTGATATGATAAAGTGTGAATACCTTGGCTGTGATTAAGCTTCAAGAAAACTCTATATTTAATAATTTTTAATAAATAGATAAAAAAGGAAATGATTTATTAATAAAAAAAGAGGAAAGAAGAATTTATTAGATTTAATCGCATATAATAGAATGGTTCAAATATAACGTTTTTTGTTGTAATGCCTTTTTCTTTCTTTACGAGAAAAAAACTAACTAGCTCGCTAATTTTCTATTGTATCTTTTTATTTTTCTTATATAAATAATTTTTTTCTAAATACAGAGATTGTAACGTTGACTGCTCCATGGTAACGGCCTCAGGTAAAACTCTGTGTTCCAATCACAATAATTTATATTATATTGATTTCCTTTTATTTGTTTCATTTCTCTAAAATACTTCTGAAACATTTTTAGAATTAAAAAAAAACCCTTTTATTAACATTATAGGTTCAAGCTGTGTAAGAGATATGAGCTTGCTGATTGAAGAAATACCTGGAGGTGATTTTATCTAAACTATACTTTGTCTAATCTAAGATGATAATATTGACAGCTTACAGTAGGGATGGAGTAGTCTTAAATCTTTATTGAATCTATTGGATTATCGATAATTACTCTCATAGAACTTGGAATCGATAGTTGTAAGTTTATCACACTTCATTATCTAATATTAGATTGGGGAAAAAGTTTCTTCGCATTTTTTCAGAAAATTCAAAACATTTTTTTATATAGTTTATTTACATTTAACTAAAGTATAAGGTACCATTTTGTTAGTATAGACATGATCCCATTGCTATAGAAATTTTTGGGCTTCTGATCAAAAAACCACGACAAGTAGTTTTGGCAGTCCTCTCGTGATGTTAACCTGACACTGCCTAAAGAATTCTGAAGAGACCGAAACAGGTGGAAATCTGAAGGTGCAAGGTCAGGACTATACGCCGGATGCATAAACACCTTCTAGCCAAACTCTCTTTATTTTTGCTGAATGGCTAAAGATGTGAGAGGTCTAGCGTTATCATTATGAAAAACCACACCCCTTCTGTTGATTAATTCCGGCCGCTTTCTCTCATCTTCTTGCTTTAATCTCATCAGTTGTTCGCAGTAGAGTTCAGAATCGATGGTCATGCCTGGTGGTAACAGCTCATAATGAATAATGCCCTTCCAATCCCACCACACACACAGTATCACCTTGTTGCGAGTTAACCCGGGTTTCGCCACAGTCTGTGAAGCCTGACCGGCCTTTGACCACGACCTTTTTCGCACGTTCTTGTAGTACGTGATCCACTTGTCATCACTAGTTATCAGCTTCTTCAAAAATGGGTCCGGTTTCATTACGTCGTAATAAAGAATCAGAAATGAATACACGGTTCATTAGGTTTCTTTCAGTGAGCTCGTAAGGTACCCAAATATCAACCTTTTTTGTGTACCCAGTTTTTTTCAAATGCGCCAAAACTGTTTTGTGGTCATTTTCCAGTTCTTCAGCTACGTCGTAACTACTGATATGCCGATATTGCCCACTTTTTGAAAAATGGCATCCATTTTATCCGTAATAGGGGGACCAGAGTGAGGTGCATCTTTGACATCAAAATTTCCGGATTGAAAACGCTTAAACCAAATTTGTGCTACTCTCACAGACATTGCACTAGGTCCATAAACATCGCAAATTTATTTCGCAGCTTGCGTAGTACTTTTACTTTTTTTGTAGTAAAATTTTAAAATGTATCGAATTTCTTCATTAGATTAACTCATCTTCACAGTACGAAAAACAAATGAAAATCACACATTTTCCTAATTTGAATTTGGAATTATCTTCTTTAAACAAAAAATACACGCTGACGGGCCGGTATAACTCCACGCACCGCGGCGAGAGAAAGGGCACCGAAATGCAGGAGAGCCAAAATGTTGAAAGAAATTGACCACTCGTGCGAATCCAGGACGGGCCGCTAGTGTATAATAATACAAAACAAACTATCTTTTTTGGGTTCCGTACCTATTATTATACCTACGCTGTCCGTCCGTACACATCACATAGTGTTTAATTTCCCGAGTTTTTATGGATTAAGGCAAGTTTGTGTCAGGGATGCTATGGAGCTCCGTAACCGTAACCGAAACTTTCGGATAACCGAAATAAAAAAATATTCGTTATCGTAACCGTATCCGATATAACTGTTTCGGAGCTGAGTCTAAATGATGCATGTTATGAAAAGTTTTTTCGAGTTCAAACCAGCTAACAAATAGCCCACTAGGCACGCGCTTCCTTTTTTTGTTACATTTTACAGTCAAAAACTTACTTGTGTGCACTTAGAAAGTAAATAATAGTTTATATAAATTATTAATAATTGTTTATATTTCAGCAAATTGCGCATTGAGTCTAATGTAATTTGGATTTTTTATACTTTATATTACTTTCAAAACCTTAACCGAAACTATCCGAATCTAACGGATAATCCTAAAAAATTTCATATCCCTAACCGTATCCGAAACCGATATAATATTATTCCTTTAACCGTCTAATTCTTATAGACGGGTAAAGGATTTTATTATTATTATTATTAACGATTATTAATATTAACGATTTTATTATTATTTAAAGCGATTAATATTTTTATCAAAACATACAACGTTTTAAATGATTTGTCCGTTTTATATAACATAATCTCTGCAGGAGTATATAATTTACATTTAAAAAAGTTTAAAATATATAACAAACGGAAGAATGTTAAAAATTGTTATTAGGTATTATAGTGTTAGACTACCTTGATAACAAAAGTGCACGAAAGCTATTATTGAGAAATATACCATTTATTCATTCAAGAATGCAATAAAATAAAATAAACTTTTTTTAGTTTCACATTATGAGTTTTAAAGAACGAGTGCAGATATATTTACATTACTAACATTATTTTATCACGGATTTCGAAGATCTAGAACAGAAAACTTGTTAGCAATTAATGAATGGAAATAAAATATACCTCTTTCATTCTTGATCGAAAACCTAACGAAACGGTGTTATCTGCGTTCGTAGTTCGTGGAACTTCACTACAGAACGTGGGCACTACCCATTAATAAAGTGCGATATTATCTGTAGTAGGTACATTCTACCGTAAAAAAATACGAAACTTCATAGGCGTTCAATTATCATCCTAGATTTGACAACGTAAAGTGGTGGCCTAGTGGTGGTTCGACCATAATTAATTCAAATTACTATGGCGCTTAGGTCCTATTGGCTCTGGCTAACTGTAGGACAAAAATCGATAGAAGCTAAAGAGTTGTCTTTTAATCAGATCACATAATATTAACCGCAATCAAGATGATATTTATCGTCGAAAATCACGTAGGTACGCCATAGTGCCATTAGCTCGCTCGCTCTTTCTTCTTCAGGATTTTTTATTTTGCAACTTGACCATTTTTTATTATATTCACATGTTTCCAACGTATACTCGCTAAGACACCTGAGTTACATACCCCTTACCTACGGATCAGACTACCAGAAGTACTTAACATTTTACTCAAATTTTATATTCTTAGACACGCCGATATCTTTAGCTATCTAAATACACGGTAGCTATATACGGACGTACAATAGCTGTTTACGTTCAATAGCTATGTACGGGCATTCAAAAGCCTAGCAATCTTAATTTCAGAAATAGAATAATATTCAAGGCAGTACTATTTGGCTGCACACTACTGTAAGATGATGGTCTTGTTCCCAGTTGGACTGCGCTAGATTTGAATACAAAATCCCATAGTGCCTTTCCTCGTTCACATTTTGTTATTCTTAGCTCTGCCGATATCTTCAGGAAGTTTTACATACACATTCATCGCTCATTAAGGATATTGGCTCAGGCCATGGCAGGGTCTAATCCAGTTTCTATAATACCAATACCTATTTTGAAAAATAGATAAGTCTATATAATAGTATATATATATTTATAATTAATTAATTATTAGAATGCCTTTCTACCATACTTTACTACTTTTTTTCCCTTTTTCTTGTTCTAAATAATTATAACTTTATAGGAAATATTTTTACTGTGTATTAACGAATTTCGAACATTTTGCATTAAAATATTAATAGGCAATGTATCTACAGACTATTTTCAATATTCGTTAACAAACAGTCAAATATTTTATCAAATATCAACGTTATGTATCAACGTTATGTGTATACGCGCAATAATTTCGTACATAATTAGTAAAACTTGTTCAAATATTGTATTTCCACATTCAGGCTCTAGGGTTTACAAAATCATTTAATAAAGTAATAAATGTATTTCTAGTAGAAATTTAACTATTTTCAATGCAATCCAACTATTTATTATTTAATATATTTAAAGTAATTTTTACACATTTACCAAAATATTGATGAATGTCCATGATAAACCAAATATAGAGATAGACAAAATATATAAGAAGCAGATCAAGATTCTTTAAATTATTTATTATCCAAGAAAAATTTGGATAGAGTAAATTTAACTGGTATTGGCAAAAACCTGCAAGATCATTCAAAAACCATCTTTATACCGAAAGTTGCAAAATACAAATTTAACCACCTAGATTTATGCACAAGGTAGTTTTTCTGATACCTACATTTTCCTTATGAACAATACCTATGGATACGTTGAATAGTCAAATCTATCTTATAAAATTTTAATATCAGGACAAAATATCTAAATCATAACGAAAACACTTTGACTTATTTTATTGAATTATAACAGGGAAAATACATTACACACTATTTACCTTTCTCTTTTACATCCATATCCATTAATAATAATTTTTATAAAATCTTTAAATCCCGTTGACAAAACAATAAAAATGAAAACCTATGAGTATAAAGAGGCCAAAGGCTTAAAGATAAATTTGAGTTTGGTAAAGCTTTTGCAAACACTAAACAAATTCTTAACATAGAACCTTCTCCCTTTTTTGAAAGAAATATGTCGGTTAGTGTTAATGGCGTAAGAACGTGGTTAACGGACGCAGAAAGTATTTCCAGTAAAACGTCTCTAAATGCGTTTAGGGACAAAGCACCTCATCCGTCACTAGAAAACTACAGAGGGCACTTTACTGCAAAATTATGATACAAAAGTTCAACAAAAACGTGGGTTCGTATTTGTTTCTTGTTTATCTAAGTGACGTTGACTCTCGAGCTCAATTATTTGTATAAAAAATTATGTAAACATGGCTTTTTGAAAAGAGCGACTGTTGAGTTTCTGGCCGGCTCTTCTCAACAGAAAACTGCTTTGCGAGCTGGTGGTAGCTTCAGACAAACTGACTGACCGACCAGTTTTTGACGTATCAAAAGTACTTTTATACAAAAGTCTAATTGAAATAAAATATTTTGAGTTTGAGTTTGAATCACGTAGTCCGAATCAGTTCTGTTAGATGGCTGTGCTTTATTTTTAAACCCAACATATATATAAAGCTGTGACCTTGTCTTCCTTATACTTGGTTCGTGAAGACTCTGATATAATAAATGTAATATATCTTGATCTTAAATTACATTTGTAAAAAGGTTTAACCATTAAATCATATTTTTTTAGAATAATTGTTTTTATATGACTTCTTTTCCGTCTGTTCTTGGAATTAATTACAATACGAGAATGACGACTTACAGAAAGAACATATTTCATAGATTTTATTATAATATATACATATAAATATACTTATCGCTGTCATTCTCTGTTCACTTTCTCTCATTTCGCATATTTCCACTCGTGTTAAAATTTGATCTTTAAAATTCGCAAACTCCGATTAGAACCAAGTTTTTTGCAGACAACCCTATATCAACGTGTTCGCAATAAAACAACGCTTATATTGATATAAAAAAAAATCTATTATCAAGTAAGTGAAGGTAATTGGCATCGACGTACCTGCTTATACCCGACAACCTAGTAGTTTGTCCAGGCAAAGAATAGGCAACCGAACGGCTGCACATTCTATACGTTTGATTCTTTAAGTCACAGTAAAAATTTTCTTACTATTTTGATGTTGCAACATTTAATTAAAAATATTTTTTTTTTTAAATAATTAAAAATAGTCTGTCTAGGATTTTTTTAGGCAACCCATTCTTGACATATTTTCTAATATACTAAATTTGTTATAAAATATGTTTCATTCTATTATCAGCTCGGTGAAGGTCGTTTTAGGTTCGGATTTTCTACTATAAATTAGTAATTTAAATAACCACAGACTGACACTTTAATATATAGCTATGGAAGAAACGTTATTTAAAATGCTTTATTTAAATATGAACATTCATGTTTATTTTGCCTTACACAAATATCTGCTATAAGTGGCTGAGTGGTAGGGTATGGGACAGACTAATTAATGCTGCAGTATCATCCTTAGAACTTGTAAATGTTGATCTCTGTTTCAAATTAATTATGATCTGACAGTCTTGAAACGACTGACCATGCCAAAAAAAAACAACAATACTCAATCACGATATCACTTATCGCTATATTTAACATTATTTATTGATGATTTAAGTGTGATTGCGTAACAGAGAGAGTACATCTGTCATTCGATGGTGTATATTAGGTATTTGTGCAACTTTTGCATGATAAGGGATATTAAAACATGAATGTGGGTTTATCGCACGAGTTGAAGCCGAGTGTGATAATAGTGTCACATGAGTGTTTTAATACCTAATTATCAACAGTTGCATACAAGACTTTATCTGCTCCCTTGATATGAATCCTTCATAAAAGATTTTGAAAAAGTTAGTTAACAACCACTCCTTGTAACCTAACATCTACCGTTACTGAGTATATACAAATAAACTTAGTAGGTATTAATGATACAATTATTTATTGTAGTTGTAATGAACATTTTGTATAGTGCAATTATTGAAATTCATTTGAATATATTCTATAATGTTGGAAGGCTCATTTTTTCTATACTAATATTATAAATAAGTAAGATTTGTATTTTTGTATTTTTGTATGTAACGAATAAACATAAAAACTACTGGACCGATTTCAAAAATTCTTTCACCATTAGAAAGCTACATTATCCCTGAGTAACATAGGCTATATTTATTACAAGAAAAAATTAGAGATCCCCAGAAAATCTCACTAAAACCAACCCAAGGTGCAAAAAAAATAGCCATAAAATATCTTTCATCGCATGCGCTGCGAAAAGTATTGATGATAGAACAAAAAAATGTTCTAGAATATTATAGAACGTATCAATATCTACAAAAAACTCCACGAGACCATATGTCCAACTATTATAGTTATGTCACTATAACTACTTTTTTATATTTTAAAAGTTGATAAAAATACCTATCAAAATCAGACCATGTTTTCCATACCTTTGTATTAATCCTTATCCAAATAAATTATTTCATATTCAAGACTGTTTCAATACCTGTAAATTACTTTTTGAATTATTAAAATCGGACCTTCCATTCAAAAGATATTACGAAATTAAAAATATCAATATAAACAAAAAATACACACCGACGCGACGGGCCAGTGTAGTTCTATCTCGGTGATACTCGAAGTGCAGCGAGTAACGCCGAGGTAGAGGGGCACCGACATGCGGGAGAGCCAAAATGTTTTAAACTAAATATTCCACCCGTGCGAAGCCGGGATAGGCCCCTAGTTGTAAATAAAACAGTAAAAATATTAAAAGGGATTCGAATAACCTACTTTTTTTACAGCGCGCGACGCGACGTTCTGCTAGTGAAACGCTCGTGAATGACAATGTCCTTTTTAACCGACTTCAAAAAGGCTGAGGTTCTCAATTCGATTGGTATATTTTTTTATGTATGTATATTAATTACGCTGAGATTTATGATCCGCTTTAAAAAAAACCGACTTCAAACTAAAAATGCACTAAAAAGTAAGAAATAATTCCGTTATTTATTATTCTCTCTTTATTAAGACAATAATATATTGTCGGTGCCAGCAATAGTATAGTATAGTAATAGTAGTAATTAAATAGATATACCTATTATCATTCTATCTCATTACATTTCTGTTAACCTGGCTGGCACCGACTTTAAAAATAACAATTATTGTCTTAATAAAGAGAGAATAATAAATACCGGAATTATTTCTTACTTTTTAGTGCATTTTTAGTTTGAAGTCGCTTTTTTAAACGTAGTTTTTTTTATTTGAAATTCATATAGATCGAGCAGTAAGAATGTGGCTGTCTGTTTATTAAACCTTTCGAGCAGAAAGAATCGAAAAAAAAATCATTGGCATACTTAGTTAAGATTTTTAATTTTCATTATTTCTCTTTCTTAACAGTATTGCTGCTGTTTAAAAATTATGTGTATGTGTGTATTTTAATTTAGACATAATTTTTTTTGTTTACTGTAATATATGTAATTCCGGAAGTGCGATATCATTTAATCCTACTAATATTATAAACGCGAAAATTTGTAAGAATGTATGGATGTATTTTTGTTACTCTGACACGCAAAAACTGCTGAATGGATTTTGATGAATTTTTAAAATAATATAGCTTAAATATCAGAATAACAAATAGGCTATAATTTATAATGATATAGCGTGAATTATCCAAATTATAGCGGGTGAAACCGTGGGCCCCAGATACTTCTAAATAAAAGTGTAAATATAAAATGATATATATTATTAATCTAGTTTACATCGGTTGGATATACTCGTATGTTTCAAATATTGATACGATATGATTATATTAAAATTAAATAAAATTGAAATAATTAAAAAATATATTATTTTTGAAAGGTAGTCGCAGTCTAGAGTTCAGATTATTATCGTTTATTATTTGACTTGACGCAACAATAACTTTATTAGGTCATTTCGTTCAATGTGTGTTTCTGACAATATTGATCGAGTCAACAATTTTAATGCAAACAAAAATATAAAAGTTCTCAGCAAAAATTAAACACGTTTTATAAATAAAATATTTTAATGTTTATATTTTTCTCAGCCTATTATAAATGTTACCTCACGTTCGAATTTAGCTGGATATTACTGAATTTGTGTAAACTATTAAAAATATATCTAGGGGCACGGTTGTGTTACAGCCAAGTCAAGTTAAGCGAACCGCAAGGGCACTTATACCTATTCTCGAAGCGCTTTTGCATTTTATTAACCCTCGTGATTTGAGTTTGGATTATACCTGATAATTAAAATTCTCAGAATATTATGCAAATATCATTGAAAATGTCGTCACTGACTCACTTATTATAAAGAGTAAACCAATGAACAGGCAACGAACAGAATAAAAAAACTTGCAAAAAGAAGTGAAATCCCACCAAAAACATTTTCATGTAAAAATTAGTTTATTTTCAATCGATCGTTTCGCTACTTGTCTACAACAGTTCTTGTAGTAACTAAAAGGCCAAGTCACATATTCTAAACTACTAGCCCATCCCGGCTTCGCACGGGTTGATAATTTTTTTTAAACATTTTGGCCCTCCCGCATTTCGGTGCCCTGCGTGGAGCACACCGGCCCGTCGCGTCAGCGTGTATTTTTGTTTATATTGATATTTTTAATTTTGTAATATCTTTAGAATGGAATGTCCGATTTCAAAAAAATAGTCAACAGGTATTGAAACAATCTTGAATAAGAAATAATTAATTTGGATAAGAATTAATACAAAGTTATCCATAACATGGTATGATTTTGATAGGTCATCATCAGCTATCACCTTTTAAAATATAAAAAAGTAGATATAGTGACATAAATACAATAGTTAGACATATGGTCTCGTGAAGTTTATTGTACATATTGATATGTTCTATAATATTGTAGAAAATTTTTTTGTTCTATCATTAATACTTTTCGCAGCGCATGCGATGAAAGACATTTTATGGCTAATTTTTTTACACCTTGTTAGTGTTAGTAAGAATTTCTGAAGATCTCTAATTTTTTCTAGTAATAAATATTGTCTATGTTACTCAGGGATAATGTAGCTTTCTAATTTATGTTTCGGCAAAAGAATTTTTGAAATTGGTCAAGTAGTTTTTAAGTTTATTCATTACATACAAAAATACAAATCTTTCCTCTTTATAATATTAGTATGATAAAGTATTGAACTTGTGAAGTAAGGGCTTTTAGAGGTAGGGCGTATATAGTTAGAAGCTTGGCTCTATATGAGATCTGATAACTTTTTGAGAGTGAGACCTATATGATCTTGTCTTGACTACATTTTACATAAAAATATGTTTAGTTCGCTTCAACTTTACGGGATAAACTATTTTAATAGCACCATATCTCAAAATAAACCTTTAAAGAATCATATTGACATCTGTCTGTCTAAGTTATTTTTTTTACACAGAATCACTTAAAGGTTTTAAATCGAACTTTGAATATTGTCATGTATTTTATTTTAAAGATCATCATAAGTAATAAAAAGAAAAATCGAAAGTCTGTGCACTTAATAAACTGACCGCATCTACGTCGATGTAGACAAAGTTAAGTTTGTCCATCAATTACATTAGATTTATATTATGTAGAAAAAACTTCAGCCTCGTTAATAAAAAAACATAGAATGAACGCCCAATATCTAAAAATGAAGCGAAACCGACAAGAATTTGAATATATTTTATTTTAAATGATTTGAGAGACAGGAAAAAATATGAAAAGGGGTTTCTCGATCATTTTTTAATTTTAGCCAATTATTTATAAAATTCATATAAATTATAGACGTATCATTTTCACTATTAAATTTTACTTAAATACAAATAATAGTTTATTTAAGTGGAAACTGTATGTATACTATATATTTATAGGTCCCAGTTATTTCACTATTATTTATGTAAGGTTTTTTTTTCTGATATTTTACTATGAGCTCTCGGACTATAACAAACCACCGTCTTAAATGAAGAGAATGGCAAAAGAATATAAATTAAAAACTTAATAACGCGCGTCAGTTCGTCACAGACCTCAATACAATCAACACAAAATGTTGTAAGTATTTATTATTTTTTTTGTATATTTTTTTATTTTAATAGTGTATAGTAAATCTTTGAATTTTTGAATTTTGAATCAAATTTTTTTTTATAATTTAGTATCAAATGATTGACATATCACTTATGTTATAAAATTTTAAGATTATTTATATGATTATATGATATGATATTATTACGTTAAAAATTTTATTTATAAATAATAAAGTCATTTTAAATAATATGATTTTAATAATAAAAAAAATTATACCTTTTAATCAGATTTATTAACGCAGTTAAAGCAATGTTTATTTAAAATGAGCTCAGTCGAATTATTTAAAGTATACAAAGAAATTATTTTTTTGACATCATTAACTCTATTATAGATAGAGATATGTTTTTTTTTGAATTGGGTTCAAATACAATTGAGTTTACTCTTCAATATTTAATTTATTCAAAAAAAATTAAATAAGTTTTAATATCAATATGACTTTGATCATATTATATTTTTATCAGTATGGTAATATATCGATACTACTATATTATATTCTTTTTCGGAATCAGTGCACCAAACAAAATAATTAGATATAATTATTAATAAAAGATTCAGCATTTACCGAAAAAAACTAAGTCAACAGACAACAACCAAATAATTTGCAACCAAAATTGCATATTTCAGTTTGATTCTTTTTACAAAGATCGTAATTAAATCCCTTTTTTACCTTACTATGTTTATGTCAACAATATTAATTAATGCTTTGTCTTTACAAAGAGAAGTAAATAATTACAATATTAAAAAAGAAGTTGAAAAAAAAGAGTAACAAACGTCATATTGTTAACAACAGTTTATTATATAATAACTGGTTTAGTTTACTTTCTTTTCGCAATATTTCGAAAGGACAATTTATATATGGCTTAACGAGTTAAAGTGAAATTAAGAGTGAATGTATAAAATCAGTTATAAAATAAATTAGTATTTATTTGATATTTCGTATGTTCTCGTTTTGTTATACAATATGACTGTTTTTTTATTTATTCAACAAAAACAAATTATTTTATACTTAGATGTTTTTCTAAAAAAATGATGAAAAAGTATTTTTATTTTAAAATATATAGGACATTTTAGGCATCATTGTAGTAGCTTCTGATCTTAAAGCTTTTTTTCAATTTTATATCAATAGGTAAAGATTTATTGCTTCTCATACAAACTATGCCATCCCCTTTTACTGACTTAGACACTAAGGGAAAGTTTCCTCCAGAGATGTGCGAGGATGCGTTGCAAGGGATATGTTTCTTAAGACCAATAGAGTGGCTTCGTTTGACACACATTTAGCGAGGCTGTCTGTGTCATTGTATATCTCTTATTGGATTTCTGCGTTCGGCGATACGTTGACTCCACCAGACGCCTCGTATATAAAAATAAAGGCGACATCTGCTCCTAGTTTTTGTCTATAACAATATAAATGTCCTTCATATTTAGATTTTTTTTCCAGGGATAGCAACCATGGTTGCTTCACGACAACGGGAACAACTCCCCAATTATTTGCATCAACAATCAACTTTCTGGTTGCATCTCAGTGTTTTGTGACAGAAAAAATTCTGGACTATGCAGGAGGTAAATATTTCATGCTACATATTATAACACAACCTTTGCTGTTGTTTCAATAAAACACATATATGTATATTACGTAACGTGTAACCTAAGTGTCAGTATAAAAAGAGCTTCTTCAGTCTTATTTTTTTTTTTAATTTTATTGTTTAGTTTCATTGTTGTTTATAATCAAGGTTTTTTATGTAACACTTTAGGTCAATAGTATTACATAATTACTATTAAAACGATATAACATAATTTAAAAAAAATATTTTGATACATATTTTGCTGCCAGAGGCACGAGTATAAAATGAGAAAGAAACCATTATAGGTAACATTAGGGAACAATTGGTTATTAAGAATATTCAATGTTGGAGGCCTTAGAAGTAATCATGAAAAAATGACTTCACATTATGTGGAATATTATGACGTCATCTGAATCTTACCGTTTATCCTTAAATCTCTAAACGCCACCATCGCTGGATGTGCTTTATATTATAGTCAATTGTTACTAAACATAATAATATCCTTTCACAGGATTTTTTCTTTGGTTCTAACACAATTTTTTTGATGTTTTTGATGATTTAGTAAATAAAAACTTTTAATTTGTTATTAGATAAAGAGAGATTCGACTTTATTGTCGTGGGCGGTGGATCTGCTGGAAGCGTGGTTGCAAATAGACTTAGTGAAATACCTAATTGGAATGTACTACTACTGGAAGCAGGACCAGAACCGCCTATTGAGTCCGATGTGAGTACTTCCGTATAATAATTAGTCTAATTATATAAATATATTAGCGCTCCCACCACGCATTGTGTCTGGTTATTAATCAGTTAATAAAAATTTCAAAATCGGATCAATAGCTCCAGAAAAAGCTTTAATTTACAAAATAGACAATTAATGGCATACATGGCCAATGCCTATATCTTTTTAAGATTTAGATTTAGAGCTTATTAGCAACAAACAAATATACAAAATTATTATTAATACGTAAATATATTATATAAAAATTGTTTCCCCATGTAGACCCATGAGGGGACGGGCACCCATGAGGGGACGGGTTAGAATACTACTCCCCTCTGCCGCTGGGAGAGCATCTCGTAAGAGCCGAGTAACCCACCACCCCTTTGGTGGTAGGGGATCTGTTCCCCAACTGGCTAGCGACCACAGCAGCATGCAGTTCCGGTCGAGCATTATGTGGGCCAGACTAACCCCTCCCTCTCCCATCCCATTAATGCTGCGGAACTAGTGGAGTCTGGGCTCTTGCTCAGGGTCCACCGAAACCGCAGCATTTTTTTTATTCTTCACTCCCCCTTCACCTCACTCTATCTTCGAGGATGCAATGCATAGACAAAACAAGAGAGTCACTCTTGTATTGTCGATGTTCATGGGCGATGGTGGCCACTCAGGTGCTCGTTTGCTATATAGTATATTCACAATAAAAAAAAAAATAATTAACGCATATTTCAGAATATGTATTTAATTATATTGTATAGTATACTAGCTGACCCGGCAAACGTCGTTCTGCCATATAAATTTGGGGTAGGCCACCCTTATCATTTAGGGGGATGAAAAACAGATAGTAGCCGATTCTCAGACCTACTGATTATGTATATAAAGTTTCATAAAAATCGGTAGAGCCGTTTCGGAGGAGTATGGTTACTAACATTGTGATACGAGAATTTTATATGTAAGATTATAATTAATATAGTCTATGTATTAGTTATTTTAGTATTTATAATTTTTTGTACCTACGTCACATCAAAAAATAATATTTCCCCTTTGCCCGAGGTGTCTGGTAGAGATATCTGTTTAGAGACTGTTTAATTATATATTTTTTGGTACATAAATAATATATAGAATAGCACTGATGAGATGCTTTGGCTATTTATACGTTATACTTTATACTATTTTATTCAGACAAATGTTAGCTAATTTATTTATTCTTAGATAATGCAGAATAAATAAAATATAATTTTTCTAAAATATTTACACAAAAATTTACTTAAATTAACAAAAAAAACCAAGGCTTTAACGTCAATTCATTTTTATTCCTAATAGATTTAAAACCTTAATGATGAATAATTTTTACAGATACCTAATATGGACATTACTCTATATAAATCAAAATACGACTGGCAATATTCAACTGAAAATGATGGAGTAACGCATAAAGCACTTAAAGGAGGATCTGTTTACTGGCCACGTGGTAAAATGCTTGGTGGAAGCAGTTCTATTAACGCCATGATATATATAAGAGGTAGAGATAGTGATTTTGAAGCTTGGGTAAAAGAAGGAAATCCAAACTGGACTCCAGAAAATGTTAACTTTTATTTTAGAAAAGCAGAAAATTTACAAAGTAAGGATTTATTAAAAGATAAAAAAGTAGCTAGTTTTTATGGACATCATGGTCCATTGGTTGTAAATACTTATAATAGTACATATAGAAAAATTACTGAGGAGGTCATAGATTCGTTGGATGTCATTGGATTTAGAGAAGTGGATGACCTTAACTCGGCAAAATTTAAGGGACACGGAATATCGGGTATCTTAACAACAACTGTTGATAATGGACGAAGATGCAGCACCTATCGTGCATACATAGCACCTTTCCAGCATAGAAAAAATTTGAAAGTGGTCACAAATGCTTTTGTAACTAAAATTTTACTGAACGAGAATAACGAAGCATATGGTGTGGAAGCTGACATAAATGGAAAAAAGAAGACATTTTATGCAAATCTTGAAGTAATAGTAAGCGGTGGGTCTATAAATACTCCCCAATTATTGATGTTATCAGGAATTGGTGCATGTTCACATTTACAATCTAAAAATATTCCTTGTAAAGTAAATTTACCTGGTGTTGGTCAAAACTTACAAGATCATAATTACATCCAAGTCCCTATTTATGCAGATGAGCCAGGGCCACAAAGTAATTTTACGGATTACCTTGAAGCTGTAAAGTATATGTTTGATAGATCTGGGGCACTTGCACAGAGCAGTTATTCTGATGTTACTACTTTCTTTAGCCGAAACAAAAGTTTAGAGTACCCTGAATTCCAAAGTCATTTAGTTGTTGCCTGGCCAAATGAATCAAAACTTAGAAAATACTTTCCAGATTATCTTGATGATACATTAAATTCTATTATGGAACCAAGTAAAACTAAAGCTCTGTATTTATTCGCTGTGCATCTCTTGCATCCCTTTTCTAGAGGATCAATTCAATTAAAATCCTCCAATCCTTATGATCATCCAATTATTAATGCTAATTATTTTGGAGATGACAGAGACATACAAGCGACAGCAGATGGTATACAAATGATAACGAAAATAGCAGATACTCCATATTTTAAATCTATAAATGCGTTCGTTCATAGAGTTCGTATACCACAATGTAATCATCTTGTATTTCAAAGTAATGAATACTGGAGGTGCTATGCCACCCACACAGGTTTAACTGTGTATCATCCAGTAGGAACGGCTAAAATGGGTCCAAGCTCTGTAGATGCAGTAGTAAACAACTTCCTAAAAGTTTATGGTACCAAAAAATTACGTGTTATAGATGCCAGCGTAATGCCAACATTGACTAGTGGAAATACAAACGCACCAACAATTATGATTGGTGAAATGGGTTCAGATATGATTAAATTTGAGCATCTTGGCCATGTCTAAAAATTATTACTAAATAAGTATATTATTAGTTTAGTCTAATGAACAAAACTAAGAATGGAAACAGATTATGAGTGAATAGAATAATAATGATTAGACGTATTTGTTATTGTTATCTTCTATTTATTGAAATGTATGTATAATTGATGTAAACTTTACCAAATAAAATAACATTATCATTAATATGAGTTATTTATTATATTTTACGTAACATCAATTAGCTTATAAAGTTTTTATACTTACATTGCATTAACGCGAAGCCAAAAGGAAGGGAAGGAAGATTTTGGCAGGTTATGTATGTAAGTATGTATGTATGTATGTATGTATGTTTGTATGTTCCACCCTAGCGCCTAAACTACTAAACCATTTTTCATGAATGAGGTGACAATAGATTCGTAATAATGGCGAGGATGACATAGGCTATAAAAATTTTATGATTTTTTTTATGACGGAATTTTTACCTCGAGATAATTATCACATGTTTGGTATCAAAAGACAGGTTTTGGCGAGCATATTACAAATATGCATATATATATTATTGTTTAGGTCAACATATAAGTATGTTTAAAATGCGGTCGTATAGTTCGCGCGGTCCTGTCAAAAAACTATAACTTTTTTAAGTAGTCGGGTTATAATTTTTAAACTTTAATTTTTTATCAAGAAAAAAATCAGAGTTCTTGCAGGACAATAAAAAGTATTTAGCAGATATATTTATATTTAAAGTTTTAGTTTTTTTGAGAAATCTAAGTAGAGGTATACGTTGATTATTGGACGTCTAGTAGTGTTATAACAATCAAATTGGTAAATACAATAAAATTGAATTAAATATGATCCCTCATGAATTAATCAACACGCTGAATCCCAGAGGTGTGTAGTCTATTGATGTAGATAAGTCAACGTCACTTATGTTTATACAAAGTGGCTTTAAATCTAAACCCAGCAATAAACCGAAGTCTGGATTCCATGTCACATTAAATAACACAAAGGAATTGTTGCTTCCGACTCTGACGTGTAATAAATTAACCGAATAATCCCACATTTATTTCAAAGAGAATTTGATTAGTTAAACTTCACTTTACCTAATTTGTTACAAGCTTTTACACTTACTTATTAAATTCATATTAGTATAATAAATGCGATTTAATATTTGTTGGTTCTCCTTTCTTTCATGCTGTAATAGAACCAAAGCTCCTACATACAAACCAATCTCCATGTTCTTTTCACTTTTACGTTAAAAAAATAACAAAAACTATAAATTATTTTTGTAATTCATGCACCAGCCGTACACGAAGGCATTTAATCCTAAAAGCTTCGTTACATAATGTCTGTTATTTAAAGAAGAAAGGAAAAAAATAGATCGAATAGGAGTTAGATCTGTGTGATCTGTGCACATACTCTGACTTCTCTAAGTTATGTAGGTATGTGGATGAAGAAATTAATTATCACTTGCTTTAACGGTAAAGGAAAACATCTTGAGAGTCCCCTTAAAAATATGAGAAGTCTACCAACCCGCACTTGGCCAGCGTGGTGGACTATGGCCCCCTCCTCAAGTCGCTTCACGCTGTCTATACGCTCTAATCTTTAAGAATAAATACTATTAAACACTACTTAATATATATTCGCCGCAATTCTGTCTTATAACTGATTGAAAGCATCAAAACCTTTATGAACATCTTAGCTAATAATATATTTTCAAAACCAGAAAAAAAATACATAATTCAAAGATGTTGACTGATCAATCTTTTTTGTAAACATAATTGTGAAGTGTGTTTGTTGGTAAATCTTTCTGTAACAGAGCGACGGATCGATTTGATTTTTTTGCAGAAAGATAGCATATAAGTATAAAGTTAAATATACACTATATGTTATAACGGAAAAATAGTTTATTAAGGTTGAGGGCCTTAGGGAATATTGGGAAAGACGAGTCGAAGATCAAAGTTACTAGAATAGTTTAGCGATATAAAAACCATCAGCTCCTGGCAAAAAACTATCAATAAAGAGATCCTTCAGGTCAATAACATAAAAATGTTTTTTTCGTACTTTTAGTTTTGATAGCGCAGACTAATTAGCCAAAAACAGATTTTAATAAAAATTGCAGTACCTAGGAGTAGTATATTAATTTATAATGCTGCACGATTACGTTAACAATAAACAAATTAATAAGAAGTTAATATAACTACTGCATTAACTAGAAAAATATTCAAAATAATTTAAGAATTAAAAAGATTATAAATGATTTGTAACTTGTCCAATTTTGTACTCTACATGCGCATCTCACGCTTGGTCAGTCGGTCATCTACTCACATGAACACACATAATCACCCACATATTCACTAACACACACATTCATTGATTCACTTACGCAAATTTTTTTTAGTCATTTACTCATAAACGCACTCAACCACTCACTAACCCACTCACCCTTTTACTTATTCCCTGTTAAACGACATTTGCCATGAGCGAAATCTCAAAAGGAAACGTTCAATAGTTGTTATTTTTGCAAATTTCTAATTTTCGGCGATATTTTCTATTCATAAGAGAAAGTATGTTATGAAAATTGTAATGACCAAGGGAAATAAGGGTTCATACAGTTAGCAACACCTTTGATAACTTTATATTCACATTAACACTCACCCTTTTAATATATTTTTAAGTTTTTTTAATAAATTATTAATATTTGTTGTAATAGGCTTAAAATTAATTGAAAATGGTAATCATTTGATTTCTATCACGTCACGTTTTGCATACAAAAAGAACGAAATAGAAAGTTAATAACATGAATGAGAGTAACTTGAGAAGATGTTTTTTTTAAGCTTTATTGCACTAAATTTATAAAAAAATAAATATTCGTACAAAAGGTGGACTTAATGCTAAAAGCATTTTCTGCCAGTCAGTAAGAAAAATCGTGTAGGCGTGCAATGCAATGTTTTGTAATTTTTTTTGGGGAAAACTATTAATCATGTTTTTTTTTAAAAAAAAAACTGCGTTTTTTCATCTCCATTTATCATCTAGCAACCGCTACGAGTCGGTATAATAAGCATTTTTAAGAATGTATTTTATTTTTAACCTTTCCTTTAGTTCTTTGTGTTTTGTTTAAGTTATACAAACGCGCTCGGCATTTGTATAACCAACGAATTCGCCGATATATATTGTTAATTATGATGTTAGCAACACTTATAATTTGAGTAGCATCCTGTTATTTGAGGTTGGTAGGGCTGATGAGCACCATTTTTTAATTTTGGTAGTATTCTTACTTGATGCTGGTAGCACTTTTACTTTCTTGAATGTTGGACAATTAATAAACACAAATCAAGGAAGTGGGGATTGCAAATTAAATACGCCTTCACGGCAGAATAATTACTTATTACATCACGAGTATTACTATTAAATCTGAAATTCTGAGTCTAAAGTCTGCGTATAGACTACAACTCTTCTTCTCTTATTCATTAACAATATTTACATATATATATATATATATATATAAAGTGACGTAATATTATATCAAAACAACGTTTATATTTGTTACGAGCGGTCTGCCCTCGCTTCGCTTCGGGTATTTAAAGCAATATTATAATTGATATCCTTAAATTGTCACTCTGTAATTTTGTAGTTATTCATTATTTGAAAAAAGAGGGAGAGTGAGAAAAAATTATAAAAAGAAAAAGAAAAGAAAATCGACAGATAATAAAAGAGCAAAAATAAAATTGAATATATACTTCGAGGGGAGCGAGAGATAATCGATAGAAAGAAAGTCAAAATTGACTGATCATTCTGAACAGAGATAAAGATAAAAATAACAGAGAGAAAAATGAGACAGAGTGATATAAGAGGAAGAGAGACGGAAATACTATATACTTCTCTCAGTGAAAGAATTTTAAAAATCGGATCAGTAGTAACAAAATGTCCATATACTATTAATTTACGACAGAAATTTGATACTTTTTCAACCACACTGAAAACATTATTGGTATTCTCTACTATTGTTGTAGCAAAGCTAAATAGTAACACTATTTATTATTATTTTCTGACAACACCAACCAAACGTTATTTGTCAAATTAATTAAAATAAAATAATACCCGCTTGTCTTTCTGAATCTTAACTGCAAATCTATTTCCCTCATAAAAATGGGGGTAGTAGGGGGTAGGGGGCTTTAGAAACTTGGACACGGGAATTAGAGTTAATTATTTTTTTAATATTAGGGTAATAATCGAATCGTCATCGTCATCTAGGGTAGTAGTCACTTCCGCCATTTTGGCAGTCTCTTTATATACCTTTGACTGTCGGACTGCAGTTTTAGTCTTACGCGAGGTCTCTCAAGGAGTGGACATCTGAATATTGCTGTGAAAGTGATAAGTACAATGTTGTGTTGGTGCTGGGAGTTTTGTCCGATAAAGGTCACGTAAGTACCTTTAAGTGTAGTTTCCACTTCTTGTGTCAGGGTAGGCTTATGTTAGGGTAACCTTGGGCAGTGGAGGCAAATGTTGGAATTCTGATTAAGGACGTCCTTCAGCCTTCAGCTTGGTCACAAGTCCAAGGCACTGCTTAGGATTCTCTTGTATTTTTAGAGGTCATATTTGATTATTTATCGGTTCAGTAGCAGTGTCTACGTTGCGTTTGCCCAATAGTCCATTCAATATCATCACCCCTTGTAGGGTCTTCGTTATACCCCTCTTCTTTCTATTTTTCATCATTAAATCTCCGAGATATTATATGTTGTTTTCGAGTAAATGCGCATAAATTTATTTGTTTGTAAAATATTGTAAATGATTCCTGAGGTTACATCATTATCACGTTTCAGGAGATTACTATCAGAACCACTGAATTGAAACAAACCTCAATATTTAACATCCAGATTGTCAAAAAATAACTGTGTTTAAAAATAAACTTAAAACTTAATTATTTAGTTATAATTGACAACATTTCAAAAACATTAAGCACTTAGTTATATTTTAGGCGGGACGGCGTCGTCAGGAGGGGAAGAAAATATTCGGAATATTCTAGGAATTATATTTTCTTAATTCTTTTACATATTTACTTAATATTATAACTTAAAACTAGAGGAGTGAGCCCTGCGCAAGTTGGGAGCAGAGACTGACTCGGTGAGGCGATGGTTCTACAATCCTCGATTATTCATTCCCACGGAGTCGGCGAATTCCGGGGCGTGAAGCATGAGTTGGGTAGTCAGGTGTGCAGCGCCACCGCTAGGGTTACGTAACATCTTAAAAAATACCATTTCTTTATTTATCTAGCCTGGATTTAAAAAAGTACCTTAAATTTTTTTCTTCATTATTTTCCGAGAAGAACAAGATAATGCCTGGCTTGTTTGTTAAAGCAAAGAAATATCGCTATACAACCATATATATGACGTCACTTGGCGTTTACTCCTTTTTAGAATAGATTAAATTTTAAAATTGATTTCAATCATAACCGAGTTCATATTTTGAATAAATCAAAAATGCGTGTCTATTTATTATTCTTCAAGTTTTATGTAAAATTATAATATAGATATGATAAAAATATCAAAAGTTAGTTCAAGTGCTATGGCAACACTCAAAAAATATTATAAATAGTTTGTGATTGGTTATATTTGGGCCCTTTTATTTTTGGACCCTTTTAGTTGGCAACACCATTTAAAACTATGTACTAAAACTATGTATGCGAGTTCCTTTTATTATATATTAATTATATCAACGAAATAATTTATAACAAGACAACACAAAACCGGTGACCATAATGGCTGTACAAATGTGGTGTCGTCATGCTGGGGACTCCATTGCGAAAGATTTTGTGAGTGTTTGTTATTATTTTATCGATTTCCGTCTAGAGTACATATTATGGTCTTTTATATGTCATGTAATTTCATACAAACATTGTCTATAGTAGTATAAGGTGTAACGGTTTGGCAGATCTGTCTAATCGAAGATCACTTGAATAATTAACTTTATACCTATTTTTATTAGATGATAATTAGCGATATTAGTAGTGGAGGTGAGCATAGTTAACCTAGAAGACCTTACTAGCTTGAGGCTTTTAGGCTCAATCTCCTATAATAACTAAACTACAGAGAATTGTTTTTGACAAGTTAATGATCGGCTTCTTACTATAAAAACATGCTATCTATCTGTAAGCTTTTAATAAAGCTGTTATACTTGTAATTATACTTGGCCTGTGCTTGGCATCATAAGACTACGACCCCGCCTGTCGTCATTAATGTGGAGAGATGAGGGCGGTATTTTGTCTTATAAAAAGGATGATTTTTACGCAAGAAAATTTAGTTATTTTCGTAATTCGTGGGACTTCAAAGTGATGTCTATTTAGAGATACTTTTCGCTAAAGAAGTTTTAAATATTAGGGTCACGAGGTCGAGTGATTAAGAAGAGTGTTTATACATAGTAGATTGCCTTTTAATGCTGCACCTGGGTCGCATGCCACAGGCAGGCTCGGCTCCCGTTATTATGTACTGAAAATACTTATTTCTTTCGAATTGTATTGAAATGTAATACATCAAAATATAAATCGATTTTCCAATGAGAAAGCTGTAAAACTATAATAAAATAATAATTGTAGGCTACGGTAACCAGCTCACAAACATTATCATTCTCATGAAAAGGATAAACCTAGAAATATTGTCTATAATAATAATGGTAGAGACTTTCATACATTTTTTTTGGGTAAGAATAAAAGAAGTCATAATTTGTAAAAAAGACATAAAATAATATTGTCATCTGTTAAATTTTCATACCATACATAAGACAAACCCAAAAGCAATCTGAATAAGCTCTGTACTATATATTTTTTTTAGTTATTATCGCACCATGGACATCTTTCTAACACAGATAATATTACAACTATAACTTTTTTAGATCAAATGAGAAGTGTACGTATAAGGTAAAAATAATTATTACATTAATTAAGCGTCAGTAGTCGTTCAGGCGTTGGATTCACGATCGATAGGTCGTGGGCTCAAATCCCAGTTAACAGCTAGTATTCTTTAAAAAAAACTTACATATTGAGAAAACTTATTTACAATAATGCTTTTTTCAGCCCAACAACAGACCAGATAGTTAAAAAATTATATCAACTAGTAAGTCAATTGAAAAGTGAACTTCAAGTTAGAAGATATTTTAATAAATATGAAACACCTTTCTATGCTCATTGAAATTTATCTATAATATAATTTAAAACATATCTATAATATCATTAAAATGTACTCCAACTCCAACAAATGTGCAAATAAGGGCTAAAGAGAAATATCAGCATATGGAGATAAGAGATAGATGATAAAAGTTGATTAGGGCTACAGTGAACAAATTCATTTCTTAATAAAAAAAATAGGTATTAACAATGAAAAGTTTTAAACAAAATGGCGACTAGTCATGAAGTACATAGTAGAATAGAATAGAATAGAAAGTATTGCACACACATCAAAGAAATAAAACATAACAACATAGATACAGATTAAAAATGGAAAAGGTATGCAAAGGCGGTCTTATTGCTATAAGCAATCTCTTACAGACAACCCTTGGCAGTAAAGAGTCTTTATAAATAAAAACGGGACAGTGCAGACTTACTATTTGTAAATATAATACATATACGTACATATAATAAAATACATATTTATAAACATATGTGTACATTAATAAACATAAATATACATAGTACAAGTACCTATATATACCTAACTAGCGGCCCATCCCGGCTTCGCGCGGGTGGAATATTATTTTAAAAAATATATTGGCCCTCCCGCATTTCGGTGCCCCCTCTCTTGCCGCGTTACTCGCTGCGCTGCGTCGCTATACTGGCCCGTCGCGTCGTCGTGTATTTTTTGTTTATATTTATATTTTTAATTTCGTAATATCTTTTGAATGGAAAGTCCGATTTTAATAATTCAAAAAGTAATTTACAGGTATTGAAATAGGCTTAAATACGAAATAATTTATTTGGATAAGGATTAATACAAAGTTATAGAAAACATGGTCTGATTTTGATAGGCATTTTTATCAACTTTTAAAATGTAAAAAAGTAGTTATAGTGACGTAACTATAATAGTTGAACATATGGTCTCGCGGACTTTTTTGTAGATATTGATATGTTCTATAATATTGTAGAACATTTTTTTGTTCTATTATCAATACTTTTTGCAGCGCATGCGATGAAAGATATTTTATGGCTAATTTTTTGGCACCTTGGGTTGGTTTTCGTGAGATTTCCTAAGGATCTCTAATTTTTTCTTGTAATAAATATAGCCTATGTTACTCAGGGATAATGTAGCTTTCTAATGGTGAAAGAATTTTTGAAATCGGTCCAGTAGTTTTTATGTTTATTCGTTACATACAAAAATACAAAAATACAAATCTTTCCTCTTTATAATATTAGTATAGATATATAAATAATTATAAAAAACTTCATACATAGCAAAAAGAATATGAAAATACCGTACCAATTATTAATAAAAAAATTAATTAATTTTGATTAGATAAAAAGTGATGCTTGAGACGACTTTTAAAAATGCCAAGTGATTTTGACTGACGAATATCGGTTAGGAGTTCATTCCAAAGTATCGAGGCTTTCATCGTAAAGGAATTGCTGTAAAAATTAGATAGTAATGTATTTTCTATTTATTTTTCTAAATTTCTATTATTAATTATAAAATATTGTGTATTAACAAGAAGTTGTGAAAAAAATTACTTTCTTTTATGTTTTTGCTATTCATTTAATTTCGTCAACAAGCAATACTAGTTTTAATAAATTGCCTATCATAAGGGTCTACAATATATGCGAAGGTTTCTAGGAAATATCCCATAAAGGAAATCACAACCCCGATAAGTTCTGTCCCTTCGACATTACGTTTAGTATGCATTTTCCATGGGTTTAGTTGATCAAGGAATCCCTTACTAGAAACTATAGACTAAATTACGTTTACATTCCATATAACAATAGAAAATAGAATAGAAAATTGTAAAAAAATATTATTTACTACATTTTTGACATTCTCTTGATGGTAAGTGATAAATACTCAACCTCTACAGGATACATTGAATTTGTATATTGTGTTACCAACTTTTGTTAATAGATCATACGTCATGCCTCAAATTGAATAGTGTTGCTACTTGATAATAGGAGTTTACGCAGCAGATTATTTTCTAAGATCATTTCATGAATATCTTCTTCAAATAATAAGTATTTTTTAAGAATCTAGGAATGCTCCATACAATAAATCATATAATTGCTGTTTCAAAAGATCACCAATATAATACTCTCTTTACTAATAGTAATAAATATTGGCTTATCAAAGTGATATATAAATTAATGGAGTTTTCTTTATATATATTAAGGATCATTCTATTTAAATATCTTAACTAGCCGCCCCGCTCTCGCTTCGCTTGGGTGTATTTAAGCTGTTCCTTCATTCACACACTCATTTATTCTTTCATTCTCTTACCGCTATGAATCATATTCTCTCATCGTTAAAGCATAGTTCGTAGGAAATGACTTCCGACTACCATTAAATAATATGGCTTTCTATTGGTTAAACAATGATCAAAATCAGTTTAGTAATCTTTATAATATTAGTATAGATAAATTAAATGTTAGACTAGTTTACATAATATAAAATTCATTTTTCAGTATTATGTATTTTAGAAAATTTATGAGTCGCTTTATTTCGCCATATTATTCTCTGAACATTAATCGTATATTCGTATTTCTCTTAAAGCAATTTAGAAGAGGAAACAGTGATTTTGAAGGTTGATTACAGTTAGGAAATTGCTTTATTACAGCGCTATCACGTCTACGGTGGATGTTTGATGACTTCTGAAACTAGGCCCAAATGTTCTACTACTATTACTGAAGAATAGTTAGGCTTAGGTAATGGTTGATTGATATATGAATGCAGAGGCTATTGTATTTTATTTACATTTATATATATAGTTTTTCACTTTCTATATAATTATTATTAGTAAATTATTATTTTAGTACGATAGAAAGGCTAGATAAGATGTTGGAGTATAATATGGAGTATAATGGAGTATAATATAAAATAATGTAGCAGAATGGAGATACAAAGGTTATTGTAATTTGTAGCTAAAATTATTTTTTTTAATTAACCATTATACGAGTACTAATATAAGAAACAGTTTCCCATTCTTAAATAAAATACAATTTTTACCGGTATTGGGAATTAAAAACACACATACACACATTATTAAATATCTAAATTGATATAATTTTTAATTACAAATTATTTTGTATTCTATTCTATTTTAATTTTCTATTATTAGCAACACTATATCAGGCATAAGGAACTTCATATTTATTGAGTTTTGCGTTTTGCTCCGCTCCTATGGGTTGTAGCGAGATGTTAAATAGCCTAAGTTACTCCTTGTTATATCAGCTATCTGCCAATGAAAGTCCCGTCAAAATCGGTCCAGACATTTCATAGATTAGCCGGAACAAACAGACAGATAGACAGACAAAAATTGTAACAAATGTTTGGTATATTTACCGTGTATACATCCATAAGCACAAACAGACACTCCAATTTTATTTATTTGTACGGATGAATATTACGTTTATTTATTTATTAGAACCTTATATCATTTTACAATCTATTCTTCTACAATCAATTGTGCTGCCAAACTGCAGGACAGTTTGTCGGCAGCGTGCTGTGCTTAACTGCTTATTAAACTAAATAATTTAATTATAATATATACTATTTTAACAATTATTATTTACTTAGTACCTATTTGTACATGCATACATTGCAACTTATGATACATTTAAATAAGCTTTTTTACGTGATCTGTAATCTTGCGATGACCGTGTATTGCTTGCAAATATTTCGTGCTATAAATACTAATACTGTTGTGCTGTCTTAAATTTATGAAATTTGAAACGAAGATGGGATTAGATACAGCACTGTTATAATATTGTATAAATAATATAATTTTGAACTTGAAATGCTTTTAACAATACTTTCGATTAGAGGATGAGAATATAGAAACTAAGAATAATTTAATATTTAAGTATGTAACAGTTTATATAAGAATTTGTATATATCAATATCAAATCTTCTAGAGATTAAATAAAATTGTACGAAATCACTTCGTCAATGATTAAGAAGTCATTTTGCAAGGATGTGAGAATATTCGTTTTTTGGAATTAAATTCGATTACGTGTTAGAACTTTTCATTCAAGGTAGTAGAGGAATAATATTTCTAATTTTTTTGTATCTGCAATTGTTCACCATTGGTCGAACACTTCAAATACAGCGTCATCATTAGTGTTACTCGCTCAAAGTGAAGAAAAATATAAATTTTACGTTGAAAACTATTTCCACGTATTTTAGGTAAAGAATACTATCTTCAAAATATTTTTCATGCAGTTCTATAGATAGAAATTTGTCATTATTATTCTTTCTATAAATATTTTATAGAGTTAGAAAAAATATCTTTATTATAAATAATTGAAGTATTTATTGTTTTTACTACTATGATAATATAGATGTCGGGTCTTCATACAAATGTCATGAGTAAATGTTCGAAGCCCCGCACATACTCTAATTATAAATAGATGGCGTCTGGCTGTTACATAATCAGGCTTAATTCAGTTAACCGTTTTTGATGAAATATGATACAGAGATAAAGTAGAGCTTGAGAAAGAACATGAACTATGTTTTATTTTGAAAAAAATACGAGTACAAACGAAATAAATGAGTGTGTCATTACGCCATCTATCGACGTTGGGATGAAGTGTATGTTGAGCTGTGTGGCCGTCATGTCTTTGGGAATTAGTCATATATGAACTAAAATATAAAGTATAGTTATATAGTGATTAAAATGTGAAATTAAACCTTAATACACGGGGTAAATTGCACCCGGGCGAAGCCGAGAACAGTCGATTAGTAGATAAATATTTCTGTTCTGTTTTTAGTAGATTTGGTGAATGTTGAATGTGTGAAAATTACAATAGAAAATACTCTATTATATTAATTTAACAAATGAGAACGTTTCATCAATGTGGTTATTATATTTATTCATTTATAGTAGGGGAGGCCATGATGCTAAATGGAGATTTACTCGAGCGTCTTAGGGACATATAACATTTTGTAGATTAGATGATAGTGAAAATAAAAGGTTATTTAACGTTTCCCATTTTAATGTTCCAAAAAACATCTATAGGTTTTCAAAAATTGTAAAATTAAAAAATTACATGAATATAATTAGCCAGATGTCAGATATTGTTTGTTAAGATGGTTCGACTTACGACTGATATGACGGTATGTTCATCTACCGACTTGAGTTGTGTGGGGTTGCCATCTAGAAGGGTAGAAAAAAAATGTATTCAAGCGCCATCAGATATTCAGAGGGGATATTTAGTGATACATATATACATAAAATGACATGAATGCGTTGTTTTGTGATTATCTGTGATGATGTTATGACGTCGGAAAGCGGTGTGGTGATGGTACAAGCTCGTCCGCCACGCCCAAATCGTCAGATTTTCAAAATACACGCATTCTATCATGCAATTAACCCACCTTACCTTAATCAGACGCACTCGAGTAAATCCAAAAAAATCTTGGACTCCCATACTATTAAACTGTCATAAATTTTATTTAGTCTATTGGTAGTTTTTGAAGAATTTTGAAAATCATTAATCTTTTTTTATGACAGATAAGGGACAAACGAGCAGACGGTCCACTTGATGGTAAGTGGCCACCGTCGCCCAAGGATATCGGCAAAACTAGAGAGTATCTTTTTTTTAGCCGATACGTTGCTGCTTCCTTGCCAATACGACTTGCTTTGAATTGCTACGATTTCAGTGGATCCTGAGTATGAACCCGGTGTTGACTGAAACCACAATATTAATAACAAGTCTGGCCCACATGGGGCTCGACTTGCGTCGCGTCAGAGACGCTTCGCATGCTGGTGGTCGCAAGCCAGTCGCATACCACCAATGAAATCTATTGGAAATATTGGTAATCTTTTTTTTAGCAACAAAATGAACTAGAAACTTTAAAAATGAAGCACTTCTTCAAAATGTACTGCTATTTTTAAACAAATCCCGTAACTATCGCAAAGTGTAATCTAAAATAGAGCAAGAAAGTTTATGATCGTCCATAAATTCTGCTATCACCAACCTACGAGTATAATTTTCGATTCTTGGATATTACACAATGTAAACGTGTAAAACTACATAATTTTAAAAAAGAAGAAAGAATTTTTAAATTCAGATTTTAATATATGTCGGAGAATAGTAAAAGATTATCGATTAATCGAATCGTCATCGCTGTCTATGGCATTGGAGTTGAGTAGTAGTCATTTCCGTTGTTTTGACAGTCTCGACCCTTGACCCTTTATATGCCATCGACAGTCTGACTGAAGTCTTTGTCGTGCGCGGTCTCTCAAGAAGTAAAGTAGTGTCTAAATAGTGATAGTGCTAGGAGTGGTGTCCGATTAAGGTCCCGTGAGTACCTTACAATGTAATTACCTCGTCTTGTGTTAGGTTAGGTTTATGTGCGTTTAACCTTGGGTTTAAATAGAAAGCCTAGCAGTGGAGGCGAGTGTCGTGATCACTTAAAGGAATTCCTTAAGCCTACACCTTGGTCACAAGTCCAAGGCACTGCTTAGGTTTCTCTCGTAATTGTTAGAGATCATATTGTTCCCCAATATTCCCCATCTTCCTCCTTCCATTTCCTTTCACATCATTTAAAATCCCCAACATATATATATCGTATAGATTATTTACTCTACTTATTATTGTATAAATTGTTAAGCATTAGATTTCATTCATTGGTAACTCTAATACTCCAAGGTCACTTTTATCTAGAGTTTGTGACAAAGATGGCAGGCAGGCTTACAGGACCTTCTTACTATCCATTAACACTCAACTTCACTGCTAAACATTGCTACCTAGCAATTAACTAAGTGTGATCCAAAGTCAGCGAGATTTACCACGAGTTACCTGTGTACTACACTTTTTTACTTTTCAATTTGCAAAAATATTCGTCAAACTGTCTGTGCTCAATTTGAACTTAAGGTATTGTTTATAATAAACAGCGGCAATCAATTATCGAAAGTGTTGCTGATATTTAAAAGCTAATATTTAAAAGTGATAAAATGCATATATTTGTTGATGGACCTTCCTTTTAACTATAAAAGCATTGTAGTGATATTCAATCAAGGTCTTGATTTACCACGTATTTGATACCTATTTTAAAATCATTTGCCATTAGAGTAGGTTAGAAATAAACAAAAGTAGGAATTCGTTCGTTCCCGGAGGTATCGTTAACCTCATGCCGTAATCGCATTACCCATCGTAAAGCGTTTATTGTAAACCACAAACAAATTAACGGGCCTACTACTACTAAATGAACGATAAAAATCATTTAGTTTTTTTTCTTTTAAATTATAGGTAAATAATATTTGATTTAATTACACGAACTTTTCTTAGCGCTAAGCCAGCAGGTATGATTACTACCTAATGATAATGATAATAAATAATAAAACCCTTTATTCGCTGACCTTTTTAACTTACATGCTATTTTTATCAAATAGTTATATTCTTATATCTAATTTATATAGCAAAAATAATAATTTATTAGCAACCAATTTTTTCCACGACTCTCTTTGGCAGACCGTCTCCATCGTTTTGGTAAATCGTCTTCCCATCTTTTGATTTGACCACCACTCTATTACTTCCTTTTAGTCCATTTTTCTTTGTTAGTCCTCATTATAGGCCCAGTCCAGTTACATTTAAGTTTTCTTATTTTTTATAACACCTTTGTTCTTTTCCTTATTTTTGAAGTTGTCCATCGATTCCGTTGTCTTATGTTAAGCATGCTATTTTCCATGCTGCGCTGACAAACTGCTAGTTTTTGGTTGATTTGCTCGTCTTAGGCCAAGTTTGACATCCATAAGTAAGACATGGTAGATAGAGTACATGTGTTATATAATTTTCCTATCATTGCCATGGGAATTGTTTCATTTTTAACTATTTCTTTTAGAGACCAGAACCGTTTCGTGTTGCATATTTTTGTTTCTATTTCTTTAGAATAGATTACTAGTTATAATTAATGATAATTTTATAACCAAATAATATTTTAGCAAAAGTTAACCTTCTAAACTTTCTTTGAATTTGTAACAGTAAAAATACATTTATTTAATGAAATTAAGTAATATAATATAAAAAATTAATATCCTGACATATTGTATGTATTTCAGATTAAGTGTTTTATTATTTCAAAATTTCCAGAAATTCCTTTAAAATGTCGAAAAGTCGTCAGTAAGTGATAGAAATAACATTTCACTACTGCGCTCCAAACTGTGACAAGCGCCATCTAGTATTATGTTACGGAAACTTCGTTAGACATATTGGATGTATGTAAACGACTCAGTACTCTGTGTAAGTAATTTGCATTTTTGCAATTATCAACCCCCCTCCTCATATTAGTAAAAGTAAGCAAATCTCTAAATTGTATAACGAAACAATGTCCTATTCTAACCTCCATCTCAACATTCCTAGCAACGTTTGCTCGTATAATGGCTGCGATTAGTTTAGATTTAGTTCAGACTTACGAAGTTGGATAGTGAGACTGACATCAGGGATCCATTTGGAACATGTTAAACAAATGTACATTTTTTTTACTACTGTTAGGTTTTTTTTAAATATTATAAAATGTTGATGTTGGGTATAATTGGAATAATTTGATCGAGTAAGCGTTAAAATGATTAAAAGAGAGGTTTTACATATTAGCTTGGCAAAACAGGCCTACGACCCCACCTGTCATTAAAGTGGGAATAGATGAGGGGGGGTATTTTGAATTATAAAAAGAAAACTGTCAAAAATTTTCAGATATGAAATGGTGAATCCAAGGAGTCTTAGAAAATAGTTATTCGTATGGAATTATAAAAGATATTGATTTAGATATACCAAATGAAGAAATAATAAAAAAAATTGTCTGCCCTCATAACCTGCAGTTAGTTTCAGCTACTCGACTGAATCGCAGAGATTCGAATGAAAATGGTTGGATACCAAGTGAAACAGTAAGGTTATGTTTTAAAGGGTCTTTTCTTCCGGCATTTATCTATGTGGATAATATGAGAATAAAAGTAGATAAATATGTATTCCCAGTATCTCAATGCTCCCGTTGTTGGAAATACGGACATACACTGAAAAAGTGTCCTTCTTCAAAAATTGTGTGTCCTAAGTGCAGTAAGAACCACCCAAATTGTGAAACCGAAGACTACAAATGTGTTAACTGCTCAGGGAAACACATGGCTTTATTAAAAAAAGTATGCCCCGTATTTTTGAAAGAAAAGAAATTAAGAGATTTAATGGCTGAATTTAACTGTACCTATCGCAGAGCCCTTACTTTGTACGTACAGCCAGATTCGCCAAGTCCAAATAAAGATATAGAAGAAGAAAGGACATATGTTGATGAGGAATATCCTGTTATAGGTACTTCATACACGGTTACTAGTAATTTAGCTACAGATACTGTTCCAAGTTCTTATACCTTTTCTGAAGTTACGAAAAAAAGACCAATCCCAAGAAGAAAACAGAATAATAGCTCTAATAAGGCGAAGATAAATAAGGGTTCCGATGTGATGGAGGATGACGATGAAAATATGGTGGATATAAATATTGAAAAGAATAATGCGATACCAAAAGATAGTAAAAAAGAATTTGATGTTACACAGCTTCTAAGAAGAATGAAAGAAATTGTATTTTTAAGAGGAGTTACTATACAGATGAAGATAATTAAAGTGTTGAAGTGTTTTATAGAGTGGTTGATGTTAGCAGTTGTTGATAATTTTGCGGAGTGGTCTATTCCAAGAGACTTGTTTGAATTTTTTAACAGTAGTGCTAATGGATAAATCGTTTAAAAAAGTTACTAAGCTAAATCTTATACAGTGGAATAGTCAGAGTCTTAAACCTAAGTTAATAATATTAGAAAATTTTTTAATACAAGAAAAGATTCACGTTGCTGTTTTAAGTGAAACATGGTTAGAGTCTCATAGTGATTTAGTAATAAAAGATTATAATGTATATAGAAAAGACAGAGCAGATTCATACGGAGGGGTTGCGGTGTTGACACACAAATCGATAAGGTCTGAAATTGTTAATTTACATAGTCATAACGCAGGTATTGAGATATTAATGGTTAAAGTTTACAATTGCAATTATATTGAAAAGATACTATCATTATATTGTCCATCGTCTGTGACAACAACGCAGGTTGATTGGGAACATTTATTTTCTAATGTAAACAAAAAGACTTTATTACTTGGCGACTTTAATGCTCACCATACAAATTGGTCGAATAAAATAGATTCGAGGGGTAACCAAATTATGAACGCGTTAGTGGATAAAGGTTGTATCATTCTCAATAATGGGGATTTAACTAGATTTCAATTAGTGGAGGGTGTTTTACGAGAGTCTGCTCCGGACATATCGCTTGTATCTTCCGATATTGCACTAAAATTTAACTGGAAGGTGTTAAAAGAAACGTTGGGTAGTGATCACTGTATAATAAAAATCACAACTTTCTATAATTCTGTTTCAAGAAATATAGTACGTAGAAATTTTAAAAATGCTAATTGGATGTCTTATACTCAGTTACTTGAGGACTTATACTCCAACATCGCTATGTCGAATGATTTACAACGATCATATGACATCTTTGTTGATACCATGAATTTTGCAGCTGATATTCACATTCCATTTATTCAAGTTAGTACAGACCCATCTAGTAACTTTTTGCCAAGACCCTATTGGAATCAGAAACTCTCTAAATGTGTGGCTGAACGCCGTGTAGCTCTTTCAAACTTCCGCCGAAATCCAACTCCTGATAATTTAACAACTTTACAAGACAAGATAAGGATATCGCAATTTCAGATGCGCAGGGCTCGTTCACGATCATTTATAAATTTGTGTACTTCTTTAAATGAGTCTTCAACGCAGGGAGAAGTCTGGCACAAGATGCAATGGTTAAAAGGCTACAAACCCAAAAGACCTTATATTAATGAAACGATGGCAAATGAGTTTCTAAAAAGTTTAGCACCTGATTTTGTTCTGCCTAATAAAATTTTGTTTACATCCAAAAACACTCATTTAGATACAAAGATTACAATGCAAGAATTAGAGAAAGGTATTAAATCAAAAGATACTTCACCAGGAAACGACAACATTTCTTACTCAATGATAAAAAAATTACCAGTCAATGGAAAACGGTTGTTAATATCTCTTTATAACGAATTTTACGAAAGGTCTTTTGTCCCCCGACAATGGCGTGACATCAATATCATACCAATCCCTAAACCTGGAAGGGATACACAGCACATTTCTTCTCTAAGGCCAATTTCTATGATTTCATGTTTATGCAAAGTCTTTCATAACATTCTACTCAGCAGATTAGAATGGTTTATAGAAAAAAAGCAATTATTACCTAAAAATGTCACAGGCTTTAGAAAGTGTCATTCCACTTTACATAATCTTACAGCTTTGGTTACTAGAATACAGATAGGGTTTTCTGAAAAGCGTAGTACAGTAGCTTGTTTCATTGATATTGATAATGCATACAATAACGTCGACGTAACAAACTTATTGATTAGTATTGATAAATTAGGGGCCGGCTCAAAAATCTGTTCATATCTGGAAAATTTTCTTAGGGAAAGGCACTTAAAAATACAAATAGAGAATGGCTATACTTGTAGAAGCTCAGGTGTAGGTTTGGCACAGGAGGATCCTCTTTCACCTTTGTTATTTAATATAGTCACTGCACATATATGTAAATACGTAAATAATGTATATATATCGCAATACGCTGATGATCTTGTCTTATATACAACATGCGACAATATACGGCAAGCGACAGAAAAATTACAATTTGCATTAAATTTAGTTTCAAATCTTCTAGCAAAAATAGGTTTAGAAATCTCTAGTAGTAAAAGTAAAACTGTAATATTTAAAACTAGCTATAGACAAGAGTTTATTGATTTAAAAATTAATGGGATGTCTTTAAATATAGTAGATAATTACAAGTATTTGGGTGTGTGGTTAGATCGATCTTTAAAATGGGCAAAGCATATAAACGAGTTAAAAAATAAAATCCTAAAATATATTAACACTTTCAAAGTTTTAGCAGGGTTACAATGGGGGATACACCCAAGTCACTTAAGGCGGCTTTATATGACTCTTATTCGCAGTAAATTAGATTATGCATCTTTCCTTTATGATAATAGTGCTCAGGTTCATTTAAAGAAAATAGATACTATTCAAAATGCTTGTATGCGGATTATTGGTGGGTTTATAAAGAGTACAACTATACAGGTTATGGAATCTGAACTACACATTGAACCATTGTCTTCCCGACGATTTTATTTAGGATGTAAATTTTGGTTAAAATGTAAGTCTTTTGCAAATAATGAAATAATCGAGTTAATAATTATACTAACCGTTCATAGTCAAAATGCATATTGGAGACATAAGAAAAAACCACTGTTAGTGTCTATTCATGATACTCTTAACGTTATTCCAATTCAATGTAGTGAAAATCTAGAGATGTTTAGCCTAGACACTTGGATAAGCAGCGTGGATCTTTCAGATATAATTAGATATAACTTAAGTGTAGTTAAGAAATCCAAAAAAAATTACCATATACAAAACCTCAGAGAAATGTGTAATGAATTGATTCAGAAAGAATATTCTAATGATTATTTTTTGTTTACTGATGCGTCAAAAGATCAAAATGAGAGTGGAGTAGCTTTTTTTGATTCACAGAATTCTAGTTTTACGAAACTAAAGATAGATAAAACTATCTCGATCATGTATGCAGAGCTTATTGCAATAGCAGAAGCTATATCGTATGTAAATAGTATTAACTCTAATAGTGTTGTTGTTTTTACTGACTCAAAAAGCGCTCTCCAACATTTGAATAAATGCAGTAGTGCAAGTTTTCGTGGTATGCCTATTGCATATAACATTATTAACGACATTTGTCGCCTTATGGAATGCAAAAGAAAAGTGATTCTACAGTGGATTCCGTCTCATGTTGGCATAGAAGGCAATGAAGTGGTAGATCGTTTAGCTAAGGAGGCTGCTACTGAGGGTATTCTTTCTAGTTGGTTACCGTATTACACAAATATACTGTCTATCGTCAAACAAGAAAGTCTCAAAGCATGGAAGGAACACTTTGACGAGAGATCGTTGACTAAAGGGATATGGTATAAAACAATACAGCCAAATCTAAACAGCAAACCTTGGTTTGTTGGTGCCAATATGAGTAGGTATCAAATTACTGTAGCTTTTAGACTTCGTTCCGGACACATTCCTCTAAATAGTTTCGCGGCAATGATAGGGAAATTACAAACACCGGTCTGTTTAGAATGTAACAAAAATGAAGATGCTATTCACATAATGGCGGAGTGTGTCCGAAACGAAGCTGAAAGATCTGATTTTTTATTTAGATATAATTGTAATTTAACAGATGTAGGCCTTTATAACAGCATTCTGGCCTTTCCTGTATCGGAGCAGGCTAGAATGTTATATAAATTTGTAGATATAGGTTTAAGACGTAGGAATTAATTATTTTTTAATGTTGATTTAAGTTACATTATAGTTATTTATCGTGTATCAGTATACAGTTATGTATCTCCTATGGGGGTGACATGATCACTAGGTGACCAAACCCCTTTAAAAAAAAAATAAAGATATAAAAAAAAAAAAAAAAAAGGATGACTATTGCGCAATATGGTTTAGTTATTCTCGGATCTCCTGCAACTTCAGTGTTGTGTATTTAGAGATATTTTGCTTAATATATAAATAATTAATTAGTGTAATTGCTGTCTTGTTTTAGCAGTGTTAAATATCTAGTGCTAAATAGTCAGTGGGTCGAAGGGCCCTTTTATCCTGCACCTGGGTCGCAAACCCCAGGCACTGCTCAACCTGTATTATTGTAGTCTTTTGAGTCTGATTGTGGTGTTGAGCTACCCGCGTTAGCTTTTAATATCTTCAATAAAAAGTCACCCAGTTCCATATTCTGTAATGTGTTGATGAAAATAAAAATAAATAGTATTAAAGGCTTATTTTTAAAAGTATAAATTAATTTAGATATAATTGTAAATATAAATAGATGATTGATTTAAGTAATCAGTATTGGGAAAATATCCAACAATAGTCGGAAGATTTCATTTCGTACTCTATTGGGTTCTTTTAAAGGTCAAGGTTATTATAAAAGACGTTATGATTTGATAGGAAATCTTTAAGAACATGGCGCATATTAATTTCAGGTGGAATGAAAATATGTACATATGTCATTAGTTCAAAATGTCTTTTCTTATTGTAGGAAGAAAGCTAACAAACATCTTTCAGATTTAAGTAAGACATAAGAGTTTTATACGTGGAACACTCCAAAAGTTTTGAGATACTAAAAAACTAACATCTATAAATAAAATTGTAATTAAATCTATTCGAAGAACTCTGCATCAGCCTTTATATAAAGTTTCATGCGTCGGAACCAATTTTCAAAACAGCTTTTCCTGGACGCCGCAGACACCTCTTCCGCGGCCTTCAAAAAACGCTGCTAGCGCATCTTTCGACGATGAAAACTGTATCCCTTTCACCAGATTTTTTATTTTGGGGACTAAAAAGAAGTCACACGATGCAAGATCAGGACCTCAAGGAGGGCGACCCAAGACTCTGACCGGTGTGGTGTCCAGGAAGTACATCGTTTTGAGCGCAGAGTGCGCGGGCGCGTTGTCATGGTGAAGCAGTAGCCGCGACGCTCGGTGTTCGGTCCCTTGTTGCTTATTGCTGACAAAACTTCTGGCAGGCATTTTGTGGTATACCATTTGGCGTTGATGCCAAATGGTATGCCACAAAATGCCTAGATACCCCGTCAAAGTAAAGTGACTAGAGATCAAAATTTCCCTGCGCTTCTCGATCGCTTCACTTCCATGGCCGTTGGTTCGTTTTGATACAACAAAACTATCGACTGACGCTTTATATCTAGACCGTATTAATAAAACCAGGATTAGACACCTGCCACAATTCACAAAAGCGCCGAGACGAACCTGCTCGTTCACATATGTGGCAGGAATCCCTTAAACCTATATACGCTTGGTCAGAAATCCAAGGCACTGCTTGGGTTCCTTTCAAAATAGTAAGACATCGTAACGCTTAGTTATCTCCTGACCGTATCGCAGTCGTAGCTTTCAATATTGGCCATCTGTTATGCATCTAGAGTACGTATAACCCGTTGTATATTTGAATCTCCCTTTTAGTATGTTACTACTCCCTTATTTATCTTCAATATATATAGGAATGAAACATACATCCTAATGTAGAATGAGAGAAAAATGATATCCATTACTGTACAGCAAGTATATTACATTCAATTTAGACAGAAAGCGCTAGCGCTCCCGCGCCTTGGACTTGCGACCAGGGTGTAGGACTACCCGAACATTACAGTAGATAATAAATCTAACCAGGTGGACTTACAGAAGGGTGACCTTAAACAAGACACTATAATACTAACTGCCATGTACACTACGCGAAAACACCAGAGAGACTGACACTATTCTTTCTTACTAAAGGTTATATTTTGTTTACAGGTCGGTACATGAAATAATATAAAAGGAACTCCCCGCGAATACTGATTTATCAACGGCGTTACTAACAGTAAAATAATAATTTACTGACCCTAGGTGACATAGTGTGAAATTTATATTAAAGTATATTTCGCAGGGAAGTTTGTTTAAAATCACACCGTAAATTTTATCCAGCAGTTTAATATTTGTACATTTTTAAGATAATAATCAAAAGCTTAGCACTCTCGCCATCTAGAATCTGGATCTTTTCTCCTAATGAGGCCTTATTAAAAATATCTACTGTCTTTGTTCACGTTGCTGGCAAGATATGACAGTGGAAATATTTTTTACTTATTCACCTTTTATTTGAAAAATTTCTTGTATTCAAAACTTTTGATACTCTTTGATTACTGGTTGTTCGAATTGGTTTGTTTTATTTCATCTCATTTTATATATAATTTTTCTGTTCTGATGGATTTGGAGCTGTTCAACTAGTTATTTCATTTTGAAATCTTTGTTTAAAGTAGGGCATATAGTGTAGTTTAGTGTTGTAGTGCTAGTCTGCTAGATATTTTTTATCAAGACACTAATACTAATCTAATCAAGACTCTGATAGATTTTTTAATACGTTGTCCTACTAATATTATAAACGCGAAAGTTTGTAAGAATGTATGGATGTCTGGATGTATGGAGGTATGTTTGTTACTCTTTCACACAAAAAGTACTGAATGGATTTTGATGAAACTTTACAATAATATAGCTTACACATCAGAATAATATATAGGCTATAATTTATAATGATATAGTGTGAGTCATCCAGAATAACATTTATAAAAATATTTCTAATATTTCTAATATTTTTATAAATGTTATTCTAATTTTTCTGACATTTAGTTAAATGCATGTTTTATGAGTATCAGAATTTTTAAATGAAGTTAATATAGTGAATTAATAATTAATCTCAACATAGTATAAAACAAAGTCGCTTCCCGTTGTCTGTCTGTCTGTATGTCCCTATGTATGCTTAGTTCTTTTTTTAGTAGATAGTGATTCAAGAGGAAGGTTTATGTGTATAATACATACATAGTATAGTAGAGAAACACTGATTTTAAAAGTTTGTAATGTGATGTCGTAAATGAACACATTTTGTGCTTACATTCCAAACGCTGACTAAACCTTACAAGAATTAAAACCTTAAAAAGGTCTACAAAAAAGTCCGCAATGGTATATGTGTATCTCTTAGGGATAACCTACAATAACCATTTTTTATTCTTTACTTTTTAAGAGAAATAATGGCTTATTTACGAAGCGATTTTAAACAATACCGCATTGATCCTTATCCAATTAAGTACCTTGAGTATATTGTGCATTTAATATACATCAATATGGCCCATTATAGCATGTAATTTAAATGAATATTTTCGAAGATATTACAGATTTACAATGCAGGGATATAGCGATTGCGCGGCGCGTGCCTATGAAAATATGTTTGTATTGTCTAATGACAAAAAAGCTGTGAATGTTGTATATAAAGACATTCTGTAGTACATTTAGTATCAGCATTGCACCAGTGCAAAGCCGGGGCGGGTCGGTAATATTAAAATATGTTAATTCAACGCCTGTACATTTTTATAGCAATATATTAAAAATTAAATGTTAAATCTAAGAAGGTACGCGTGGTAAATTGCACTTCTCAAATAATAAACTATAAAAAACTATTTAAATTGTTTTAAATTATTGTTGTAGGTTATATATAAAACTCTCAATCAACTAAGTACCCGTTTTAAACGAGGGGTCCTTTCTATCAAGTGTTGTATAGAATTTAATTTGAAATTTATCAGAAAAGAGCATCGAGGAAACGATTGGGGAACACTTCGTTTTATTTCATTCGACTTACCGCGTCCAGTTATAATGACTTTCCATTCGGCTGAGGGTAAAAGTTGTTTATTATTAAACGTTTAAACAAACATTCATCGAGTTCATTTACTTACTGGTTTTATCTAATTTCAAAATTTAATCGAACATTTTATTAAAAGTTATTGTAATTTAGCCTTAAACATATAGATATTGATTTCTATTAGGTACTATTGTTGGATCTGTGCTGTCAACGGTAACAGTCAAAATGACAGCTGTCATAAGCTGCGCCTGTATCATCCAACATGGATGCCTGGGCTTCCCAGGGGAACGTATTAGTTTAGTGGAGTGTGACTGTTTTTGTTTTTCAGTGCAAATCCGATATATCCGATCAGACAGATCAGATAGCACACACATATTTATCATACAGTCTTTTTTTCATAATATTTCCATGTCTTCGTATAGTATAAACTAATAATAAAGACTCACGTTATTTTCAAGAAGATAAACACTCACTTCACTATAATAGTCAATATTCACTTCATGAAATAGTCCTTCAAACTGCCCCTAACCTAATGAACGTGAAAATATTCAATTTGTTGGTAACAAAATGAAGTACACAGAAAATTATAATATAATAAAACAAATTAAATATATTATTTAAGTACTTAATCAATTTTTGTGTTGCCCTTTAAAAATACATTTTCAATAGGGAAACACTACACCTTAATGTATTAATAATATTCAATATTCACTTCAACAATTTACTCGTTCACTGGAAGCTTATAAGTTGTCAATCCTGATGGGTATTTCGAAAATAAACCAATTTAAACAAACTATCCATCAGACGTGTCAGTGTTGCTAGCATACAACTAGTGACTTCCGGCCGATATTAATAATCAATCTTAATACTAAAAGCGATCGTTTGAAAATGCTAAATTTTAGTTTCGATTCTATATTTTGCCCGTGAGGGAACGGGTTAGAATACTATTCCCCTCTGCCGCTGGGAGAGCATCTCGTAAGAGCCGATTAACTTAACACCCCTTGGTGGTAGGGGATCTGTTCCCCGACTGGCTTGCGACCACCAGCATGCGAATCCGACCGCCAAGTGACTAACGCGTTCCGGCTGAGCCGCATGTGGGCCAGATCTACCCCCTCCCTCTCCCATCCCAGTACTGCTGCGGTTACAATGAACACCGGCTTCTTGCTCGGGGTCCATTGAAACCGAAACATTCTTCTCTTTGCTCCCCATCCTCACTCTATCTTCAAAGCGGCAACGCATCAGCTGATGTCCATGGGCTACGGTGGCCACTTTCCATCAGGTGGACCGTCTGCTCGTTTGTCCCTTATCAATCATAAAAAAAATATATTAAATCCTAAATCTAAAGATTTTGGGTTGTGATAGGTTATTAAATTCGGTGGTACACTGATATTTTATCAGTAAAATAAAATTTATAAAAAAAATCATACATTTTATTTTAGCACTTTCAAACAAGCACTTAACATTTAAAAATATAATATTATCAACTTAAGTAAATTACGTTGTTGGCTCATTTTTTATTCATAAGCATAAATAAAATTATACTTTTCATTTAAACAGAGTCATGAGGGTAGCAATACTAAGTTCATTCAACCAAATAAAATTTTTAGGTGTCCTATCTTTAAAATAATGTCTGTAGATAGCGGTATACAAAGGTTTAATGGATTCGTTAAATAACAATTGGTAGACCTAATGGCAACATTAAATGGATTTTTTTGTATCAAAGGTCAGTGTCTGATCATTGCTATACAATTTTTGTAGCTACCAATATCTATGTGTCACACTATCTCTGATCAGTTAGATCAGAGATAGTGTGACAAGTAATTTCTCAGAGTGAGTGGGTATCGTAGTGAAATGTTACTGGTGCTAGGTCTCCTTTTTAGTGATAAGCCAATTATGTTATTATTAGCTTTAGAACTTATTGTATAGTATAGATTTTTAATGTTTATAAAAGGTATTTTTTTTTTGTAATATATTTTACTATAGTTTCAATCGTCTTCTTTAGAGAGTGGTCTCGCGCGCGATCTTGACTCGGCAGATAAATATTAAAAATTTTCAAAAACGTGGATTTGTTAGATAAACTTTTAAGATCTTCGACTATAGTATATCATGTATTTTTAGTTTCGTAATATTACTTTTTTATCGAAATATAGTAAGTGCTATAAAACTTGCGAAACTAATATCAGATTCAGTCAAGAAACATCGTTATCTTCAATTACACTAATTGACCCTCAAACGTCACCGCGCGATATCGTTAAAACTAATAGTTGCCATTACACGAAGAAACGCTTACAAATTTAAAAGCTAGAATTATTTTGCTTGAGGATGTTAAAACTGATATACAAAAATGTACTAATAACAACAGAAGACACATTTCAAGCTTCAGCCATACTCAAAACATGCTCAGAACTTTGAAGCTATAGGACATATACACTATAGTTGTTCCTATCTTATTATTCATTGATATAGAGATAACTGCAGATCTAAAAGAGTTACACAGAAATCTATGTGCCCAAATTATAAATGAGAAAAAGCTTCTACCAACTGGTTTTATAGAAGAATTCTAAATTGCGGCATACTAATGATGTTCTACTTAGAAATCTAAAGAGAACAATTAAATCTTTAAAATTAGTCTTTGTTTTACTTAAAATTATTGATAAAAATAATTTAAAATTATTAATATATAATTAAAAATTTAGACACGACACAAAACCTTACCCAACTGCCTGGCGTTTAATATATTATTAATTTTTTAGCAAAATAAATAAAACACTAAATATTAAATACTAAATACTCCAGAATCCTTAACAGATACACTAAGAAGTCTAGAAATCCTTCCAATCCTTGTAATAAGCATAATATATGAACATCAGAGTATAGTTTTGACCTAGCCGAGACCGCGTGTGTGTTCACTTGCTAAAAAAGAGCATCGTATGCGAAGAAACTATAGTCCTATTTGAAAAAAAAGAACGTGAATCTTACCAATATTTATCTTCTAATCTTACCGCTTTAAAATGTATAATTACCACGTTTGTTTCTATAAAAAAATCGTATTTTCAATCAATATGGAACTCTTTTAGTATCCTTGTTTTAAAGGTCTTACAGCAGTTCCCAATAACTGGAATAGAACCCCGAAATCAACTTCCATAAATTACGTGAGATATAAAGTTTGTAACAGAGATCGTTCGAAAATGTAGTCGGGTACATCTGAAACAATGCCTCGGGGACAGTTTACGATACCCTAAACGTTATTTAGACTATCTATAATGATAGCAAACAGCTATATTACTATCAGTTGTATATTGGGAGCCTAACACAAATAAATGTTCCAATCAATTTTACAGTCTCTCCTTCCTTTGATGGTCTCTTCGTTGACAGTTTGTCTGGCAAACAAGGCTTTTTTCACAGGAGCCGAGATTTTCATTTTGAAATTAATATTAAATACTTAGTTGATCAGGCTATGTAATCTTTTGGAGCTTTAGGTGAATCAATTTTAATATTAACCCTTATAAGGAAATCAAAATTTATAGTACTCCTGCTGGCTCAGAATTATGTATTTTAATAGTAAGCACTAAGATAGGAAATATAAAGGGAAAAGTTGCCATCTAAAAATCTTAACAGTATAGCAACATCACAAAAATAATGTCTGTTTGTTTCACTTTATCTCAATAAGGCGTAATTTTAACATCAAGGTCAATGCATTTTAAAGACCTCGGAGATTAATTTTGAGATTTGAACTTGTAAGGGAATCAAAACGTATGTGGTACTTTTTGTTGACTCATTAGATTTGGTGAGAAATAAATCATAGGTAAAAAGAAATATTTTACTGCTGTTAAATTGATTGTTTATATCGATGGAGGGAAATTAATTTTTTTAGGGAAGAATTAAGTTCCATTCTGTATGATTGAAGATTGAACCTGGCAACAAACTGAATGTAAAAAAGAATTACAATACAATGTAATGAAATAAAATTAAATAACACCAATGAGAATAAACTTAAAGATGAAACTAAAAGGTTAAATAAAAATAGAACTTTAAACCTAGTTTTTTTAAATGAAATTGGATGATATATTCATTTATTTTTGTAACTGACCAGAGGTATGCGTGCAATGGAAGAATGGCAGCGCTGGCAACACCATAATGCTGTCACCTGTCCAATAACTGACCTGAACAATGCTTGTGAATGTAGCACACAAGCATTTTAAATAAATACTATCTGCCCCAGAACTACACGTATGCCATTTTCTAACAAAGTTTAAATTCAGCACTGCTTTTCTAGTCATCATATGGCTAAATGCTGATATCGTAAACTAAGGTCCGTACATGCGTGTGTACATGCGTGCAAGATCTGACCCATCATCTTACAACTTTGAAATTAAAATTACTAATCTAAATATGTTTATATAATGTATTTAGTGATTTTTATCATTAAAATTATTTTTCTAATAAATCTTATCTTTTTCAGCGAATAGTTGCTTCTTTAATATTCTTTTCTACAAGTATGTACAACAATATATATACATTAATTGTTTTTTTTTGTACCATTAAGTTAAGGATGCCTTTCTGAACGTATACTATACGTACTTAAAAATGTAACATGGTAAATCAATACTCTAATTCTTTTTCCTATTTTATGCCGACATTTTACAATTTAATGCAGCGTTACAAAAATGATGATCCCATCATTTATATGGGATACGTTTAGGTACCGGCTATGAGTCGATAGCATTAGGCCAATAATATGTCTAAATATTATCATAACCTAAATCCACGTGGATAATATGCATCATAACCCAAATGGATAACGAATACTCTAATCTATAGGGATGACGCTGTAATGATACAGATTCAACAACTAAATTCAGAGTAATGAAACCACATTGGTATGTAGGGGTAAGCGGGGCTAAACAATTGTGGGTATTGAGCTTTAGCTTGATACTAGACCTCCCTTAACTGTTGTTTCCAACTTGTTAGAGATTAAAGGCTATCTTAGGGATACTTTAGTTATAAATTCAGGGACACCAGACGACGTTCTTGGGTATGTATTGTGAAGATCTGAGAAGAGCTGCGTTACAGTTTTTTTTTTATAGTACATAATTCACGATCAACAAGTCGTGGGTTCAAATCCCAGACATTGGACTACTGACGTGGCCCACTCCTGACACAAGCTATTTATTAGGGAATACTAGTAGTATGTGATCCATACTGCTAGTAATCTTTATAAAAAAAAAGGTGCAAACGTGCAGATGGTCCACAAACGAGTTAGTGGCCATCGCCCATGGATATACTCTCTTGATTTGTCGATGCGTTGCATCCTTGAGGATAGAGTGGGGAGAGGGAGTGAAGAAAAAAAATATGCTGCCCTAAACAAGAGCCCAGAGTTCACTAGATCCACAGCGTTAATGGGATGGGAAAGGGAGGAGGTAAGTCAGGCCCACATGCGGCTCGGCACTTGGCGGTCGGATTCGCATGCGCAGCCAAGCCAGGCAGGGAACAGATCCCCTACCACCAAGGGGGAGCTGGGTTACTCGGCTCTTACGAGATGCTCTCCCAGCGTCAGACGGGAATAGTATTCTAACCCGTCCCCACACGGGTAAAGTATAATATTAATATATTGACAAATATATCTTGATCATAGTAATCATAGTATACCTACACACCGACGCTGACGGTATTTCCCGATATCTTTCCTTTTATTAATAGTACGTAATAGTATATATTTTATTTACCTATAAGTAGCTTTTTATGCATTTTATGAATAGTATTTAAGTTTGTATTGATTGCTATTTTAATATTTTATTTACTTATACAAGTTAATATCGATTCTTTATTGCTGTAAAGTAATGGATACTTATTCATATAATTGACAATTATTTGTTAGCATAAGATATGTACAATATACAGAGTATGTGTTATTAATATTCTCGGGATAAATCCTCGCGGCAATTGATATGTTTATAAGCCCTCAATATCAGACACCAGACAGCCTTAATTTCACACGAACACATCTAATTTTCAGCTTCCTTAATTCCTTAAACACTGAAATCCGTATTAATAATTTATTGAAAACGCTACATAGGTTCCTATGCCAGGCACTGCTTTAATCTAATGTACATATTATTGTTATATTATACGTGGTAGTGTACTGTGGTATTGTAATAGGTAGCATAGTTTGTTAAGACTCCAACGAGAAAGAAGAACTTTTTATAATTTTATTATTTAGAAGAATAATTTTACTGTCATTGTCATGAGAAATAAAAAGAAATAAAAAACCTATGACAAATAAGTCATAAGAAAAATAAATTGCTATGATATAGAAGATAATAAATAAATAAATAAATATAATTAAATATTGCTCCTCATTTGCAGTTTTTGCACATAGTTCTTATTTTTGAAAAATCCGAGTAATATTTAAAAGATTATGAGTATTTCTAAACGAACATCATTTACACAGTGTGACGTCGTGTACTACGCCAATTCTGATAACATTTATAGTAAAACAACGTTGAGCGAAATTAGCAAAGATTTTGAAAACGCAAACAAAAACAAATGTTTGTACGTTTGTTCTCTATGCGTTCATAAACCCCTCATTTGTTTGTGATCAAAATTTGGTAAGTTGTAAGCTGTGCTAGGGTAGATTAATATTTATATCTTCATCTTTATCCAAATATACTTTAGCTTAGCTAGCATCAGCTAGTACTTTATATAAATGAGTTATCTTATTATAATTTGAGTAGCATTTTCGTTATAGAAGGTGTCTCAACTGAAAATTCAAATGGAATACGGTAGCCAAATAAAACTACCATGACAGCAATCATTATAATTACTTAGCTAGTAACTATGTTAAGAGTATATCCTAGAGAATCATATTCTAGTATACAAATGAGCTGTGTTGTAAAATGAGAAATGAACAGGCTGATATTTGTAATAAGATGTGGAGTCAATAAGGATTACATTTCAGTATAGTACCGATTGTGCGTCCTAACGCCTAAATAAACAGAGAAATCCCATTTATCAAATCTAATACACGCCTGCGGTAATTACCTTCATCTTCTTATTTATTTATTGATCAATCGGACATTTCCGTTATATTTTATAAGAGACTGGATCATAACGAATATTTACTTAATACTATACTTGAATATATAGAGCAAACTGTTCAAAGTCAAATAATCTTATCTTACTAATACTTGCCGACCCGCTCTCGCATCGCTGAGGTGTATTCAAACTAATGCTCTACCCGCAACGATTAATCATATATCTTTCGTTCGACCGACGAAAGAATTATTAAAATCAGTTCAGTAGATCTAGAGATTACCCTACATCCTCACAAACTTTACTATAAAATTAGTGTTAGTTTGGCTGTTTGGATATTTGTTAGTCAATTCCCAAAAGGGGCTGAATGGATTTCAATGAAATTTTACATACAGACTTTATTTGCTGGATTAACATACAGACTAATTTTCCCGAAAAATATCAGAGTTCCTGCGGGATAATAACAATAATGTATATTTACTGTTGCGTGAATATTTTAATTAATTAGTAACATCATATTGAATGTTTTAAATTGCATCCATACGAAGCCGAGGCGAGTCGGTACTAGTTACATCAAATAGAAATTCAGTTATCAGTCGTCAACTTAACAACCAACATTTACTGATAGTAAATGTTGGTTAAAGAATTAAAAAATTACATCACCTCATATGTATTTAATATCCATTATAAAAATTGCACTGATGGATTCCTTTAGAACTTATTAAACCGCAACACACACTAACTTTTATGAATTACTATTTGTTATTAGAGATTCATCAGATTAAACAAGAAAATAATGAGTAAGGTCATTTTTTATACTTTACTTCTCATTTTTTATACTTTTCATAATTCATTATATGAAAATTCTTACAGTAATAGAATGCTTATTTTTTGATGTTTACTGAGTTATCAACAAATATTTTTTGGACGTACATTCAGTGTTGGTCTTAGATTATACTAGAAAAAGTTGCTTAAATTTTTTGAAAAATGCACCAAACATTCTATATAAATAAAAATAGATCCCCTCTATGTACGTAAGCGCATAAAGCTACTGTTACACATGCTCTAAAATATCATGATAAAATGCGTGTTATAAGTATGCTTATTATGAGTATGCTTATGAACAGTTTACATTTGCTAGCAATCAGCATGCTAGTTTTGTATGCTCCTGAATAAGCGTGCTCAAAGCAAACACTCCAAAACACATGCCATTTGATAGCATGCTATCTTCCAATTCAAACAAAACTATGTAAAACCCGCATGGATCTGAATAAAATTATACTTTTACTGACCATGCAATGCATCCAAAAACTTCTCTCACTAGGAAGAGTAAAAAAAGAAATAGGAAGCGCGTGCACCTAGCAAGCAAGATCGAAACTAGCATGCTTATTAAGCAACGCGTTCACACTTGCTATTACCCCCTACCACCACCGCATTAACTAGTATGCTTAAAGATAGCACGGTGTGCTATTATCCAGCATGCCACTAAAAAGCATGCTTAATAGTAGCATGTCCTGTACACACACACTAGTTTGCATTGCATAGCATTTGCTCAATAATAGCTTGCTTTCGTGAACGACTGCAACAAATCGGATAATACTTTTTTGTTGTGTTAGTTAGGACAAAGTTTGAAAAAAAGATTAGTAGGACAGAAGAGAGTCGGTAAGATAGTAGTGTCTTCTACAGTAATATACTAGTCATAATAGGGTAAAAATTCAACGGAAATAGTATATTCGTAATTGCGGATAGAAAAGTACGAATAACTAAATGAGTGAGTATGTGAAAGAGAGAAAGAACGGTTTGAATATATCTCTGCGAAGCGACGGTACGTCTATGGTTAAAAAAAAATATTTATTAAAGTGTAGCATTACAAAAACGTTTTGTCATTGCAATAATTTCTTCTATTTGATTACTGATCCTCTGTCAAGCGTTCTGTATACATCAGACAGTTCAATTTATTTTCTGTCTCGCCCAACTCTACTCTACATTACCTTTAATATCTGCCCTTTACCTCTGACAGGCGTTGATAATGAATACCCTTCTTCAGACAGACCAAATGAACAATTCTGATGAATAATATTGTTATTATTATAGTTCTAGATAAACAAAAATGATAAAATTAAGAGAAAATACACATAACTTAGCTGTCGTTAGTTAAATATAAACAAACAGTATAACAATCTATATTATCTAATAATGTAAAGGCTTGTGACCCAGGAGCAGGTTTGGGAGCCACACAAAGTATAATATTAATGATGCACGTGATTCTTGATAACGAAAATAAAGTACAACGACTCAAAGCGAACTATTTTGGTTACTGTGTGAAATCAATTGATAAATAAAGGTATTCTTAAAATAAAACAAAAGGTTTATTGGCCAATAAAACGTTATCAACAGTGTTACTAATTATAAATAATTATATATATAGAAGAAAAAGAAAAAAAAAATATTTTTTTCAATATACTTATAGCAAAAGGCAGATTCCATAAAAATTCTGTCGGTTCAAGATGGCGGAGAGATCTGAAATGGCGTTAAAGCTGTCAGCCGAATTTGATTGATTCATTTTTCTATCAATTACGTTTTATAGAAGAGAAATATTTTAATTATGGTTTTAGTATTTTTATACTAAACTAGTAGACCATCCCCGGTTTCGCTCGGATAATATAATCTAATGTATTTATTTCATTTTAAATTTTAATTTTCAACATATTTCTCTAAATGTATATGACGAATTTCAAACAAATTTAAAGCTTTTTTGAGATAATAAGTAAACTATGTCATTTTCCAAGCGGTAGTCTACTCGTATCTCTATACCAAATTTCATTAAAACCGGTCCAGCAATTCTTAAGTTATTAATGGTGAAACTAACCCGACTTTAAGGGTTTTTTTTTCATTATTAATCATTAGTATCATATCGTCATCAAACCTAAACAAATCCAAAAACTAGTTAAAAGTTAAGAGTACTTTAATCTGAATAAAAAACAACAAGTTTAGGAATAAAATATGATCCCAACATTTGTTTAATTGATTTATCTATACTATTATATAAAGAGGAAAGATTTGATTGTTTGTATGTTTGTATATTTGTATGTTTTGTATGTTTGTTTCTTTGTTGCGAATAGGCTCGAAAAGTACTGAACCGATTTTGAAAATTCTTTCACCGATGGGAAGCTACATCCTTTCCGGGTAACATAGGCAATGTGGTGTTGCCATAAATACTCTAATTAAAAAGATATGGCCATTTAAATGCCATAACGTGTCCATTTTGTAAATTGAAGAGTTTCTCAGGAACTACAAATCTGATTTTAAAAAAATTTTCACAGATATAAAACTACACTATTCGTGAGTGACAAGAGTGAATTAGTGTTGCCATATACATTTTTAATTATTAGAATATGGCCATTTTGTTGTTACTAATCCGATTTTAAAGATTCGTTCACTGTTAGAAAACTACACTATTCGTGAGTGACAAGAGTGAATTAGTGTTGCCATATACATTTTTTAATTAATAGAATATGGTCATTTTGTTGTTACTAATCCGATTTTAAAAATTCGTTCACTGTTAGAAAACTACACTATTCGTGAGTGACAAGAGTGAATTAGTGTTGCCATATACATTTTTAATTATTAGAATATGGCCATTTTGTTGTTACTAATCCGATTTTAAAGATTCGTTCACTGTTAGAAAACTACACTATTCGTGAGTGACAAGAGTGAATTAGTGTTGCCATATACATTTTTTAATTAATAGAATATGGCCATTTTGTTGTTACTAATCCGATTTTAAAAATTCTTTCACTGTAAGAAAACTACACTATTCGTGAGGGACAAGAGTGAATTAGTGTTGCCATATACATTTTTTAATTAATAGAATATGGCCATTTTGTTGTTACTAATCCGATTTTAAAAATTCTTTCACTGTTAGAAAACTACACTATTCGTGAATGACAAGAGTGAATAAGTGTTGCCATATACATTTTTTAATTAATAGAATATGGGCATTTTGTTGTTACTAATCCGATTTTAAAAATTCTTTTACTGATAGAAGTCTACATTATTTTCTTCTCTCTTCCATTTATAATACTATCATTGTCTCGTCCTCTCTCTTTTTTCTCTCTTTAATTTTTATTTTTATTTGTTCAGAATGATTAGTCTTTTTTCACTTTCTTTCTTTCGATTATCTCTCTCTCTCTTTCTTTCTCTCACTCTCTTACTACCTCTCTCTCTCTTTCTCTCTTTCCTTTACCTATTCAATTTTATTTAAGGACATCAATTATAATATTTTTTTAAATACCCGGAGCGAAGCGAGAGCTCGCCGCTAGTCGTTTAATAAAATAAAAAAAGTATTTTATTTTAGTTAGCAACACTTGTTTTTTGTTTTTTTTGTTGCAAACGAGCAGATGGTCCACCTGATGGTAAGTAGAAACCATCGCCCATGGACATCGGAAAAACAAGAAACACTCGTTTTGTTGATGCGTTGCATCCCCGAAGATAGAGTGGGCAGGGGGAGTAAAGAAGAAAATTGATGCGGATTCAGCGGACTATAGGTAAGAGCCCAGAGTCCACTACACCCACAGCATTAATGGGATAGGAGAGGAAGGAGGTAAATCTGACCCACATGACCCGGTTGAGCCACCGGAACGCGTCTATGACACTTGGCGATCGGATTCGCATGCTGGTGGTCGCAAGCCAGTCGAGGAACATATCCCCTACCACCAAGGGGGCAGAGGGGAATAGTATTCTAACCCGGGACGGGTAAAACACTATTTATAACTATGTGCTTGCAAGTACTTCCTTTTATTTTATTGTCAATTGTATACACGTAATAATTTATAACAAGATAATATATTATAACCTGTGTTCCAATAGATGTCATAAATATAGAGAGATATATGATACCCATTACTGTACAGCAATACGTATACACATGCAATTTAGACTGAGGCGAGCAGTGCCTGGGGCTAGAGACCCAGGAGCAGGTTTAAAGAGATCTTTCATAATATATTAACTCTCACCTCCACCACTCGTCCTCGCTAACGACAATAGATAATATAGTAAAGTTACGTGGACCTCGAGAAGGGTAACCTTAATCACGACACAAACACTAACTTCCGTGTTCACTGCACGTAAACACTGAGACTGAGACTAATCTATCGCACTAAAGGTTATATATTGTCTTCACGTCGGTATACTTGAAACAATGTAAAATGATATACCCACTACTACTACTTTATAAACAGTGTTGCTAACATAGATTTGTCCCAATTGTCAAAAGAAGCTCGCCTGGTGACCATAACAGCTGAGAAACTTGTGTGGTGTCGTTATGCTGTGACTCTCGGTCTAATATTTCTTGGTTTCTCAGTAGCTGGGACTTATATTTCTCGGTTTCCGTCTAAATTACAAGAAACATTTCTGAAGTAGTGCGATTTAGTAGAATAATAAAGGGGGTAGAATGAAAAATCTGTTCTTCCAGTGAACTCCAAGTAAGAATCTAGAATCCTCTAGAATCGCAGCATTAATAGAATTGCAGATGGTGAGGAAGCCTGGCCCATATGCAGCGCCGCGTAAAGGATTAGGTCGTATGGTGGTCGCAATCCAGTCGGGATCCCCTACCACCAAGGAGGTACTTGATTACTCGACTCTTACAAGATGCTCTTTCAACGGGAGACAAGAATTCTATCTGCAAATCTATTCTTGGTTTACTAGCACTGTAAAGTAATAGTTAATTATTCTCTAACTATTGATAAAATGTATACTAATTAAAAAATATTCAATGTTTCCACTTAGGTACGTAACAATGTTTTGTAAAGCATGCCTGTTCACCAAATAAAAACATTCCAACCGCAAACTCCAGCAGCAGTATGGCAAAATTAACTAATAATTCCAAAATGATATTCATCCACTAACTCAAAGCGTAAACATTCAAAGCGATAATAAAATAGCTCCTTCGTATCCTGGTTTCATCATTGGGGAATTATTGAAATTGTTCCGCCATATTGCACGTCCATATTAACAAAGTTAGCGCGAGCTTCAAGTTTTTGTCGTTCATTTAAATGTTTTGGTGACATCCAATATTTTTATATCAGCCTATTTTCTCTGAAAAGTTTCAGCTTTCAATATTTTGTCTGAGCTTAGTAAAAATATTCAAATTCCAACGAGAATTTTCCATAAATATTTAGTAGCCTTTGGCTATATCGCAATGTTGGTTTTTCATTAATTAAATTATAACTGTGCTATTTAGAAATTCTTGCAGTGTATTCTAATCTTTAATAAAGAAGAAAAACAACTCAATTATGACATGAACAGGAGAAGGAAACGCTTTTTCAATGATTATTTAGAACTTTTATAATTTAATATTATTGATTAAAATTGTACGATATATATATACCAAATATGTTTAATAACTTTTCAAAAGAACTCTTTTATTAATTAATGAAGTCTAACAGCAAAAGGTTATTTCACCATTAATCATTATTCTATTAGGAGAAAAAGTAATAAATCTTACTCGGGATGAGGCAGGACTTTCATCTATCACCTAGGACCAAAATCAAAGTAAAGAAACTGTGAACTCATGCGATCACAATTAATAGAAAAAACCTAATTAAAAATTTACTGATTTGTAGTAAAAACAAGTTTTATTTGCTATAAAGTTAACGTTAATCAGGAGTTATGGAAAGTACTTAAAATTCTGAACTACTTTTAGTTGTATGTGCACGCAATCTAAAGAGAGAAGTGGAAATGTTTCATCCTCTTGCAGTTCAGTTAATTATACTAATATTATAAATGTTAAAATTATTCTGATATTTGGATGTTTATATGTTTGTTACCCAATCACACAAAAACAGGTGCACTCATATAATTTACATAATAAAGGAAACTTTTGCGTGAAATCTTTAAATTCATTCTAGACTACATTCCAATAGTTATGCGTACTACGTCTGGGCAGATACTAGTAAAAAAGGAATGTTTATTTGTGAAAACCTATCGCCTTGTGTCTAGCAAAACATCAAAATTCACCTCAATTCATTGATTGTCAGAAAAACAAAAAGGGCAAGAAAATCAATATAAAGCAAGTTGATTAATATACAGTAGATTCTTTGTTCTTATTTATCTTCAAAAATTGACAATATTTCAAAAATATTAAGTACATAAAACAAAAATACCGTTTCTTTATTTATCTGCCCTTAAAAAGAAATGAAAACAAAAAATATAATATAATGATAATATACTAAGATAATGCTTTTGCCTTATTTGTTAAAGCAAAGGCATAACGCTATTCAACTGTATACTTGTATGACGTCATGTTGCTTTATAAAAAATTTTAATTTTATTAAATTTGTGTCAATTCAAAGTACTTTTTAAATTATTATTACCGTTCACGAAAGAACGGAAGACAATAAGAATTTACATTATTTGTTACATATTTCTAATATTTTGACCTTTTTAAAAAATAATTTCACAGCTTTAACAGATTCAAATCCAATTCATTCGTGACATAAAACTTTTATACATGTTTTAAGACACTTGTTTTTTACGAGACGCTTTCGCGATAGATGGGTATGGTAATGATCGTAAAATATAGTGCTTCCTTGTCATTTATATTCAGATGATTTTGTGATGGTGTGAAAAGAGAATGGATGAGCTTATTTTGATTCATATCTTTCCGTTAAAACATTTTTGTTGTAGCTGAAAAGCAGATTATAAACGTATCAACAGAAAAGTTCAACCTATTAGGTGAACATATGAGAAATAAAATAAACTAAGAGTTTACTACTCTTAGTTTATTTTTATTTATTTTATACTTAAAAGCACAGAACTCCTTACTATTAATAGAATATATGATTGAAATGAACATGAGATTTTGCGAATTGCGATACTTATAACAATCTAAATTTATTTAGTCGCAATGGTTTGAAGTAAATTATTATTATTATTATACCTCTAACTAATAACCGAGCCCCCATTAACCAGAAAGTTTTGTTTAATTTAAATGGTCTCAAATACAAAAGGAAATAAATTAAAAAATACGGACGACCTCTAATTAACCTCTAAATATCATACAATCGTCCCTTGAAATTAGTGCTGATATTAAGCCACATCTAAAGGCCGAGATATAGAAACTTTGATAATTCAATAAAGTAAAATAGGTTTGGGATAATTTCACAAAATAACTTTCACGTTGAAACTTCGTCGTTGCTTGTTTGGCTTTACTATTATTATACGCAAAAATCAATTCGAAATATTTTTATCAGTCGTTATTTTTGGTACAGTGGCTTGACTTTTCCTCGATATATCTCAAAATGTATCTCTCTAATGAAAAACTCCCAGTTAGAGACAAATAGACAGTAAAGCTAAATAAATTTTGTTTTTCCTTATACGTCTTAAGATTTATTTTTGGGAAAGTATTTTGGGCAAAATTTTATTTTAATCGTAATTGTTACTTTTACTTTAAGCATTATAAACCCATAGCTTGATAAAAGTGAAGGAAAATGTCAATTTAATGAGCGTATCTTCAAGTCCGTAATAAAATTCTTCCAAGTGCGAGTGTGGAACTCGCGCACTGATGGTTCCGTACAATTTTAATACCTTCATTGACTAACACTATCAAATTTAGATTTTCGTGTGCGGATCAATAGTACTAATACACAGATCACAACTACATAGTTGTGATTTGTGTACTAATATTAATAAAAGTAGTAATGTTTCATTAAATGAAACTTGTTAACCAGACTTAAAACGGTAAAAATATTTTGTATTTGTATCGAGGACAGGTATAATTGTATAATATATTTGAATATTACTAAAATCGCAAACATTGACAAAACGCGACTGTATGTTTTTTTACATTTAGCACTTGATTTTTTTACATATCCGAGAGACTTGAATATTTGATATAAATTTCAATTTGATATCTTCACATTTTTCATAGAAAAAAAAATCATGCGTGACAATAAAAAAAAATATTTTCTAGTGAAGTAGAAAAAATGTACAGTTTTTTTAATTTTATCTTTTATTTGTGCTATGAGACCTTGCTTTATGCTAAAATTTTACGATTCTAGATCATTGAGAAGTACACTATAATTTTGTAAGTGACCATATAAACAATCATAACTTTTTAATGCGTAGAAGTTTTATATTTTGACAGCCGCAAGGGACCGCAGGCTTGAGTATTTGATGTGAATTTCAACTCGAGAAAAAGGGTCTCGACAGACAGACAGACGGACGGACTTTTAAGGAACGGAACCCTAAAAACTAACATTATAGAATCAGTAAGCTACGTTATTTTACTGAATTAACATTACTAACAAACAAAAGCGTCAAAACTATTTAATACCAATTTATGTTCAAAAATATAAACTAGCACGAAATTTTATGAGTTATTATAATATGAATGAAGCTGGAGTTGGAACAAAAGAGCCAGAACTAGTCTAGACCCAATAACTTCGTTGTACGACAAAATATTGCGGATTATAAATTTACATACTAATTTAATCAAGTATTGTTTTAGTTTAAACAAATAGTACAAGTAGCCAAGAACAAACTATTTAGTAAGCTGTCTGTTTTTCTGTCTTCTTTTTTGTCTATAAGCTTGATAAATTATATGATATCATATAATATTGTCTTATCATAGTATAATATAGGTTAGTGGACATTGGGGTGCTAGCTGCGGAAACCTCCTCGAGAGCCCACCGTTTTGTGGGCCGGTGCACCCTGGGCAACTACGGATAGTAATTTTCCACTTTTACTATCCGGAGGCCAATATCCGCAGAAGAGGGGCGCGTAGGCGCAGTAGACGGTGGCTGCGTTGCAGAGTCGAGTTCAGTGTGTCCCGCTGCGCCTCCGTTCATGGGGTAGCCACTCAGTGGCGCTACCGTACTCCATGATCGGGGGGGCAGTTGGACATATCTGATGCGTGGGCGTGAAAGCGTCATGGTGGGGCGCGTAAACGCGAGTGTCTCTTGCGCTGGATGTTTCGCCGTCGACTCCTGTCTCGGTGTAGTAGGGTAATCCGGGATGGGGGGAGCGGTCGGGCGGCCGCTGCAGAGGTTTGCGCCAAGGTTGGGCGCGGAGATCGCGGAGCGCCGACGTGACGGGCGCGGGCCTTAAACTCCAACGTTCGTACCCTGGGCGTCGCAGACGGCGGTTAAGCCCAGGGGGGTCCGGTGGCCGGAGGTACGGGTCGCTCCGGGTACTCCTCTGTTTGCAGAGATGACTTGTGAGCGACCTGATCTCGAGGGATATGGGCCGCTCCGGGGGCTGGGTGTTTCAGTAGACATGTCCTGGCATCCCCCCTCGGTTAGGTGCTTGGTAAAGCGAGCCCATGGGCGGGTTTGAACTGCGGGTACTTGTACCCGCAGACGGGTAGATGTGCCGAGGCGTCCGCAGTAGTATGCTAACGCGATCCTGCGGCGCCTAACATACGGCATGGACGGTGGTGGGTTTTAGTGCGGTAGTCCAGCGCTTATCGCTGGGAGTCCCACATAACCCCTTCAAGGGGTATGCGTAAATGCATTTCCCACATTAAATAAAAAGGTTAGTGGACATATAATTATATTTTTTTTTATAAAATAGGAAGGCAAACGAGCAGTCGGGTTACCTGGTGTTAGGTAATCACCGCTGCCCACGGACTCCTGTAACAATTGGGGAGTTACAGAAGCATTGCCGGCCTTTAAGGTGGAGATATACGCGAGTTTTGAAGGTCCCCACGTCGTAATGTTTCGGATATACGTTTTTACGGATTGTGCGTGGAATAAAAGTTCTGAAAAAACGCACTGTTGAGGCACGCCACACATCCAGATGATGAAGATGATATTTAAGTCTGTGGCGTGCAGTGCGATGCTGGAATTCGGCGGCAGGGATCAAATGGAAAAGCACTTCGGAACACTCCCCGTGATATATGCGATAGAAGACCCACGATGAAGATACGTCTCTACGCAGTGCCAAAGGGTCCAGCCGTGAATGCAACACCTGGTCCCCGACAATCCGAGCAGCTCTTCGTTGAATGCGATCAAATGGTTCAAGTTGATACTTAGGTGCACCAACCCAGAGAAGAGAACAGTACTCTAATAGTATGACGGCTTAACTAGAATATCCTCGTTTAGACTCAGAGCTTCATAAATATTCTGTGGTGATGGCGTATTTATTTTGCAATTGCCACTTCCTTGATTTGTTTTTATCTGTTGGCCAACAAGTAAGAGGATGCTGCTCTTATCAGCCCTACCAACCTCAAATAACAGGATGCCACTCAAATTATAAGTTTTGTCAACATCATAATTAACTGGGGACTACTATCTATATAAAAAACCTTCCATTTGTCGTTGGTGAATAAATTAAATCATAAAAATAAGAAAAAACTAATAAAGCTCCCAAGTGTTCGTGTGTCAGTAACACCCGGAGCTTTTGATAGAAACAAAACTTAATTTCAAGATAACTGACAAATATGATACAATATTTTATTTCTGTCTGTCTTTTATCAAATTTTGCAATTTATTTAACATAGTGAAATTTATCATGTCGTTTTTTAAACCTGTACCTGGGTCACAAGCTCTAGGTACTGCTCGGCTATCAATCTAAAATGCATGTTTGTGTGTGCTTTACAGCAATAGGTATCCTGTCTCGTCTTTTTTTTTTAATGATAGATAAGGGACAAACGAGCAGACGGTCCACCTGGTGGAAAGTGGCCTCCGTCGCCCATCAACATCGACAAAACTAGAGAGGGTATCTCTTGTTTTGCCGATGTGTTGCCGCCTCGAAGATAGAGTGAGGAGGAGGAGCGAAGAGAAGAATGCTATGGTTTCAATGGACTCCGAGCAAGAACCTGGTGTTCATTGGAACCGCAGCAGTAATGGGATGGGAGAGGGAGGGGTAGATCTGGCCCACATGCGACCTGGCCGGAACGCGTCAGAAACACTTGGCGGTCGGATTCATATGCTGGTGGTCGCAAGTCGGTCGGGGAACAGATCCCCTACTACCAAAGGGCGAGTAACCCAGCCCAGGTTACTCGCCTTTTACGAGATGCTCTCCCAGCGGCAGAGGGGAATTGTATTCTAACCCGTTCTATCACGGGTCACTCGTCTCTCAAAATCTAAACAATGAAACTCATGTATTTTGATAAAACGTCTGTTACTTACTAGAGATCCGCCCCTACTTCACACGGGTAGCACGAGCATATTTTGCCTACCTGTATCCTACAATAAATTGTTTTGTTATACCTCAAAAAGGTATTAGGCCTTCTAGACAGCTCCCAGACAGCTTGACTTCTTATGACATTTGAAACAATTACCGCCATATTTCAACCAAATAATTATATAAAAGTGACAGAAATGATATATACTTCCTCATGGATCACTTTGCCTAATAGTGAAAACCGCATGAAAATCCGCTCGAAATAGAGTTTATCGTGATCAAACAGACAGACGCGACGTGAGACTTAATTTTATAATAGTACTAGTTGACTCGAGTCCTTCTCCTCCTTGCTTCCAAAGCAACTGTGGTTTTTTCCAGGACAATAGGTAGCCTATACGCCAATTTAATTTATAAACTATCTGTATGCCAAATTTCTTTGAAATTCGTTTAGCCGTTTTTACGTGATTGAGTAACAAACATACAAAATTTGACATTTATTATATTAATAATAAGATAAGTCATAAGATATAGTGATAGTCTAGTATATTAGTAGTTTCCTTAGGTTTTTTTTCAGCACTTTCTCGTATGATTTACTGCACGCTATTATAATAAATCATGAACGCTATTTGCTTTTTAGTTCAAAACAAATCTCATGTCACTTGTAAGATCAATGCAATTTATTACCTCGTTTAACATTTGTTACACTATTATATTTTACAGATTATTTGCTTAGTTTATAGTATTAAATAGTTTTGACCGCAACTTTGTTGTTCATACTGTATTTATTCTTACTTATAAACACAATTTAACTATAATCCAAATAGATGACAAAATAAACGTGAGTTACCCTTTTATTGAGTCCTCAAAGGATTGATATCGACGTTAATTTCTATTATTTCATCAAAACAAACAAGTAATCAATCAGAGTAACCTCTCCCCGCCATTGAGGTTGGTTGTTCATCTTAATAAACTTTAAAAAATGATAAAATGGTATTTTAAGCAACCAGCATATCTATACATACTTATACATTCTTACTAATATTATAAACGCGTAAGTGTATGTATCTATGGATTTTTGTTACTCTTTCATGCAAAAACTACAAAATGGATTTTAATAAAACTTTACAATAATATAGCTTATATCTCAAAATAATACATAGGTTATAATTTACAAAGACATTGTGTGAATTGACCAAATATAACGATAAATGTCAGTAAGTAAGTAGGAAAAAATTCTGCCATCTGCGATCTATTCTAGCGTGGGCTGTTGTTGCTGTGCATTAGAGTTACACGTATATAATGTATGATGAAAATGTTTATCTTAAATAGTCCTACAAAAAATCCCGCAAAAACATTTATCAATATTTTATGTGTAAGCCATTATCGGATAAAGCGTAGACGAAGACGCGGGCACCAGCTATTAGTCATATATAAATTACGTTATTTATTTATTTAACACTTTATTGTACACCACATAAAGGGATACAATAACATTAATTTAATATTAAAACAATGGTAAACAAAAGGCGGCCTTATGGCTTATTAGCCATCTCTTCCAGACTACCTTTAGGTTAGGAGAACTATTATGAGATGAGAAATAGGGTGGTGCAGCCATAAACTACATACAAATAATTACAACCTAGTACATAAACATTTACTTATATATTATAAATATCATATATATGTTAATAATAAACTAAGAAATATTCTGATAAAAATAATCTAAGTATAATTAAGGAATATAAAATATATACATGAATTAGATTATAAATGTCAATATGATCTGAATCATCTTCGTTCAGCTAGATAATGATCTTTAACGGTATTCTTAAATATACTAAGGGAGTTTGACTGTCTTATACTTAAGGGTAGATCATTCCAAAGTGTTATTGCCTGAACTGTGAATGAATCTGAATACATTTTAGTGTTATGGACAGGCGTTTTGAGCAATAAACGTTAGTGTTAAAAATTAAAATGTAAAATATAGCCATAAGGAATTTAGCAATTAAAATGTGGTAAATTGCACCCGGGCAATATTTTTTTAAAGTACTTTTGACACGTCAGTCATGTCAGTCAGTTTGTCTGACGGTTCGACTAGTATCTATAATGTATATATCTGTAATACAAATTTTCATATTTATTTAACATTAAAATGAGTTGTAGTTTTTATTGGTAAATTTTAAATAAAATAATAGGTGGTTCAACAAATTGATAGAGTACCTATCTTAATACAGTTTGACGAAGTAAAAGATAAAATATGTAGTGTGTTTAGCTTACTTATGATTTTTAAATATTATGATGTTTAAATAATGAAGAAATTTTTGTACTATTACCAATATAAAGTACTGATAAAATATTTTGTATTTTACCGATTTAATCTAGAATTGTAGACAAAAATATCAAAATAGTACGTGATACTGTATACGAATAGTCCTCAATATTAGGAGATGAAAGCTTAAATGGAAACACTTGTGGTTTGTTTTTAGAGCTTCGACGACATTTGAATTTCAATTTCGGCCATTACCTTGTAACAGTATTCCATCATAGACTCCTTAATGAATTTATGAATAGAAAATGATGGAAATAATTTTTAAAACAGAAATGTTACCATTTTATCTTTTCGAATCTTTAAAACGCCATTAAATTATTTTTTTGATTGGTTACTCGTTTCTTGTAAAAGGAGTACTTACTACCTTTCACTGTACAGCGTTTTAGAAAGGAAACCGAGCTATGCTTGGAGCAATATGTTTTGTGTGTTACAATATGTTTTGAGTGCTTAACGTAATAAGTTTTTTCCAGTTTTTAATACACATTCAAAATTATTATGATTTAGATATCCCCTTTTTCAATCGCAATTAAATTGTTTATGTTTTCAAGAAATTAAATCAGTTAATCAAAAGATCAAATCCGGGTGTTTTTTCACCCCTTTTAGTTATTGTGGTTTAAGCGTTCCTGAGGGGTCTTGACGGACGGATGACATAGATATCCTATAAGATAAGGGTCCTTTTTTCTCATTTGTGGCACAGAACCATAAAAAGAATATTCGACTTTAAATTAAAATCTATAGAACTTACATAAGAAGCATCTAGATGGGACTGTAACAAAAGTATAATACATATATCAAACTAACCTAAACTCAAAATATTTTTATTTCTATTAGACTTTTTACATAGTACTTTGGACACGTTAGTATAGTTCAGTCAGTCAGTTTGTCTGAAGCTCTAGTTTGGAAAGCAGTTTTCTGTTAAGAAGAACTGTCAAGAAACTATAGAATCTCTATTTCATAACGTCATTATTTACATAAATCTGATTTATAAAAGTATAATCATTCAGCTGAGTATCATCGTTATTTGGATCCCAAGCTTTGTCATCATTTAAGTAATCCTTTACAGAATGTGAATGTGAGTTTTAAATTGCTGAAGTGGAAAAACTAGTATAGGGTCTGGAATCTTATTATAGTGCTTCTAACTCCTGTGTAGGTTTCAAGATCTCTTTACAATATAAATGTGAAACTTTGTATGTTTTTCACTCGATCACACAAAAACGACTGAACGGATTTCATTAAAATTTTGCTCACAGATACTTTATACTGTCGATTAACTCATTCATATTAACAAAATTTAGAGTTCTTACAAGATAATAAAAAACTTATTTACTGGAGTAAACGCCTGAATACTTTCATTTAGCAACAATATATTGAGTGAAAATAAAACGTTTTTTGATAAATTTATGTATTTAAGTGAAGCCGGAGCTAGTCGACTAGTGATTTATATTTCATTAAGTGCTAGAACATTTGTTTCATACAATTATAAATAAAATAGCAATAAAAAAATAAAATAGATATTATATGAGAAATATGATCAAATAATAAAAGGTTCAAAGTAACAAAAGTTGTACTACAGCAATCCTTTTTAATAAAACATCAAAGATACTCGGAAACACTCGTATATTAAAATACCTTTTGAAAGTAATGAAATATTTCTTTTTTATAAAAACAAAAACCTTATCTTGTATAGTATCAATCCTTTTTAGTATAAACATTTGCCTCGACTGCTCGAGATTGCCTTGCTTTCCACTGTTAGCAACACAGTTTATAAGGTAGTAGTAGCGGGTAGATCATTTTATATTATTTCAAGTATACGGACGCGAAGACAATATATAACCTTTAGTGCGATAGATTAGTCTCAGTCTCTCTGGTGTTTTCATGCAGTGAACATGGTAATTAGTGTTATAGTGTCGTAATTAAGGTTTTCCTTCTCGAGGTCCACGTAAGTCTACTTTATTATCTATTGTATTTAGCGAGGTCGAGTGGTGGAGGTGAGAGTTAATATATTATGAAACAGCTCTTTAAACCTGCTCCTGGGTCTCAAGCCCTAGGCACCGCTCGCCTCAGTCTAAATTGCATGTGTATACGTATTGCTGTACAGTAATGAGTATCTGTACAGTATGGGTAGGTATATATAAGTAATAAATTATGACAATGTCTTTGTTCTTTAATATTTTCAAATTTTCTTACTAACATTTATAATATATAATTTTAATAATTTATATAATATGTAATATACGAGTATTTTGATCGTTTGTCAATAAATTTATCTACAATAATAAATTACCTGGAATTGCCTTTCACATGAATCTCCGTGTCTATTGGTGAAAACCGCATTAATAAAATCAGTTGCGTAATTTAAAAGATTTAACCGTACAGACAGCGGGAGTGATTTTGTTTTATACTATGTAATGATTAATATAAAGCACATTCTCGTCTATAAAACAGTCAGTCTTTGTTCCTGAAATAAAAAATGAATAAACAAGCATAGTGTTGAGTCACGACGAGATTGATGTATGGTTAAAAAGCTATCTCCTTTATTTGCGTATGCTCATGCAGAATAAAAGCAAGTATCGGAATGCGGGCATTGTTAGTCATGGCTCATGAAACGATCGCTTGTATATGAATCAGTATTATTACTTTATACAGCTAGAAGTATTTCAGACAGAAAGCCGGGCAGAGTCGAGGAGTTTGCTACCCTGGGACCACGAACAACGCTCTCATTACTACTTGGTATTTTAACTGTATGAAATTACTTTTCAGATTATCTCAATTCTATCGGGACAGAGATAGGATTTATTTTTTATTTAAAAGTTTATAAAAAAATCAAATTTTGCTTAAAGTGAAAAAATACTATATCTGATCCAAGCGCTTTCTATGCGTGTTAACTAAACTTTAACATATTTCTAGTAAACTTCAAAGATATACAAATAAACTAGTCAACCTATACTATACACTGAGAAGATGTCAATCAGATAGGGTCAGTTAGTCAGTTTTTTATACTAAATCCATTCTTAATGAGAAGTTAAAATGTTAGAAAATATAAAGAAAAATTTAAAAAAAAACGTACTTCAGTCAGAAGAAAAAGATCCTACCTGGAGATTTTTTATTTCAACTCATTCGAAATTAATCTCTCTTTCGGGAAACATTTTCATAAAAGTAGAATTTATAGCTCAAGTAATGTTGATTTTTTTTCATGATTGATATGCGACCTTCAAATGGCCTTTCTGTGTTCTCATCTTGCCATTCAGTCAGAAATTCTCCTCTTTATCCCTTCGTCTTTCCTCCTATGAATGCAATTGTGTTTTTATCAAGAAAATTGCTAATAAGTACAATTCTAAAATTACTAGGTAATATTAACATGTAATCTAGATGTAGCCAAACAGTGCCTGAGGCCCAGTAGCAGGTTTTAAGACGTATTTTAGTACCGTAAACTCTCACCTTTACCGCTCAACCTCGAAAATATTAAAAAAAAGCTCTACACTATTAGTCTTACTTATTTAATATGTACTGCGCGATATCACTTGACAGACTGACTCAATCCTATTGGAACAAAAGTTATATATTGTCTACTCTAAATAAAATAAAATTAACTACCCACTAACACTAATTTATAAACGGTGTTACTAACAATCTTTAGAAAGACAAGAAGCGAAAATTTGTTTATTTTTAAATAGCATTTTCAAAATTGCTATCAAAAGTCGGTATAAAATAATTAAAAAATACTGTGTATTTACTAATAGCAAAATTTTACAAACAATATAACTTAAGAGTCAATTAGTATAATTGAGTTGTTATTTCTTTACCAATGTCAAGTTCTCAAATATCAACTCCGTTTGAAGAATCTACTATTATCCATTTTACCCGGGGCGAGAAAGATATCAGATTTTAATTATTAATTAAACTACACTAAAAGATTTTTTATTTCTAACAACACTTAATGTTGTTATCTGTTCAGTAAAAACGTTCTCTTATTTTTACTATTTGTGTAAGAATTTGTAATGTGGATTTTATAATATAATATATGTCTGCGCGTAAGTTAGGCTTTGTTTAACCAAACTTTAGGTTTAAACAGATAACCTGGGCAGTGGAGGCGAGTTTTTCAATTGAATAAAAGACGTCCTTAAGCCTAAATCTTGGTCACAAGTAAAGGCACTCTCGTAACTCTATGAGATCATAATGTTCGATTATTAATCGGTTCAGTGACAGTACCTGTGTTGGGTGTGTTTATCTTACTATATTAGGTAATGCCAAATAACCTAAACGCATAGATCTCTACCTAAAGTTGTGATCTGTGTCTAAACGTCAGCTAAAAACCATTAAATAAAATTGTTTTAAATTTTGGTAAAAATGGCACATGTAAATAAGAAAGCATAGAAAATTCATATTACTCCCTATTCCTTTCACATCCTATTAACACTTTATGTTATGAATACAAGATAGAGAAAGAAAGAATTAGAGCAACATTAATTTGATAAAAATTAAATCTTGTTTATTCTACTTGTTACTAAAAAGAATGACCAGATGTAGTGAAATTGTGTTGCTTGGTTTAATTAACTTTCTTAGGTCGATAGCTGCAGTTATTGACAAAGCCATCTGTATTTACCATACAAACTTATTTACCATAGGCTTGACTGACAGTCCTATCTGTAGGGGTTGTCTGCAAGCAGAAGAGACGACTGCCCACGTTGTCTTGGAATGCGTTGGCGTCGCCACACAACGGGCACAAATCCACAAGGACATGATGGTTCCAAGAAGCCTGTGCAGTTCTCAGGAAACTTCTGCGCTTCTGGAAGGAGCTGGGCTGGCTTATAAATCTTATAGCTAGTCATCCCTGCACGCACAATGGACCGATTTAGAGTTTAAATGCGGAAACAGGAGCCCACTCACAATACAATACACAATACAAAGCCATCTGTAGAAGTATATCCGGTGCTAACTACCTTGCTTTAATCTATACTAATATATAAAGCTGAAAAGTTTTTTTCGTTTCTTTTTCGCTTGAATGCGCTAATCTCAGGAACTACTGGTCCGATTTGATAAATTCTTTCAGGGTTAAATAGCCCATTTATTGAGGAAGGCTAGGCAAAGCTATATCATCACGCTAAGACTTCTCTCCAAAAAAGTATGATGCTCTAAGTAGAGTCTTACTCTAGAGACTTGATCTCTAAAACTCTTCTTTTTATATTACGACCGTTAAATTAATATTGAATGATAATTAACACCTAAATATCCCGCGTATGTAATTATTTAATGCATTTTCAGATTTTGAAGTAGGTTTAATTTTTTGTTTAAAAATGTTTTCAACATATATTTTTACTTAACATATCAGAATATTAGTAAAATCGCAAGCATTGTCATTTTTGTTGTCTTTCCAATCTGAAATTAACCTAAGCTATATTTGACGCGTAAGAACGAGGCCTCACTAGTGCGTTGCGTTGCGTTGCGTCGTCGAGCGTCAACGCTGCGTCGTTTTTCATAGATTTTTTGTGCCATGCCACATTAATGCGTTGCGTCGTCGCTTGCGATGTTTCAACGGATCGACGGACAAGAAACGAAGCAGTTGGAGGGTGATGCGCTGCGTCGTCGTAGCTGTAAATATGGCTCTAGGGTTTTCACTAAATACTCAAAGCTGCCCACACTCATTCTAAAAAAAGTTTGAAAATCATCTTTGTCTAACAACAATTCTCTATACTCCTGCATAAAAAACTGACCATCACTATTTCTTAGTGCAATCAAGGGAGATATCCAGAATCTTTTATTGTTTCTACGTTTGTTTTGGCGGTGGCGTAATAAAAGCAACAACAAAACACGTTTTTTCCGATCCATTGTCGAGTGAAGACTGTTAACACTGAGACGCTACGCAGCGACGGCGCGCGTCGCCCTCTTGCGTTGCAAAATCGTGCGTCGCCGTAACGCAGATGGGGTATACAATGCGTTGGTCCGTTGCGACGACGCAACGCGACGCGCTAGTGAGGCCTCGCTCTAACTGGTTGCAGATGGGGCATACAATGCGTTGGTCCGTTGCGACGACGCAACGCGACGCGCTAGTGAGGCCTCGCTCTAACTAGTTGCAGATGGGGCATACAATGCGTTGGTCCGTTGCGACGACGCAACGCGACGCGCTAGTGAGGCCTCGCTCTAACTGGTTGCAGATGGGGCATACAATGCGTTGGTCCGTTGCGACGACGCAACGCGACGCGCTAGTGAGGCCTCGCTCTAACTGGTTGCAGATGGGGCATACAATGCGTTGGTCCGTTGCGACGACGCAACGCGACGCGCTAGTGAGGCCTCGCTCTAACTGGTTGTTGTTAACGCGAGACGTCAAATGTCGTAAAATGAGAGTCTTTAAATTATTTTCAAGCGGCTTCAAAAAAAGAAAGAAGTTCTACATTTAGCTATAAGTATTTTATATATATGTTCATTGACTTCAAAATTATTTAACTGCAATTATTCATTACTATTTATTCCATTTTGCAGTTTGAAGTCGGTTTAATTTTTTTATTAAAAAAGTTTTTTCATGTTTTCTTCATTTTAACATAAGTTGTACACGTATATCCCTGCCATTATTTATTTATATATGTCGGAGCATAGTAAAAGATCATTGATTAATCGAATCGTTATCGTTGTCTATGGCGTTGGAGTGGGGTAGTAGTCACTTCCGTTGTTTTGACAGTATCTACCTTCGACCCTTTATATGCGATCGACAGTCTAACTGAAGTCTTAGTCGTGCGCGGTCTCTCAAGAAGTGAACATCTAAGTAGTGCTAGTGATAGTGATAGTGTCAAGTGCAGTGTAGTGTGGAAGTGCTGTCCAACTAAGGTCACGTAAGTCCTTAAAATTTAATTGCCACGTGGTTAAGTAAACACAATGTTAGGTTAGGTTAGCCTTAGGTTAGGTTAGCCTTGTGTTAGATTCGGTTTATGTGCGTTTAACCTTGGGTTTAAATAGAGAGCCTAGCAGTGGAGGTGAGTGTTGTAATTACTTAAAGGATATCCTTAAGCCTACACCTTGGTCACAAGTCCAAGGCACTGCTTAGGTTTCTCTCGTAATTGTTAGAGATCATATTTGATCATTTATCGGTTCAATAGGAGTATCTACGTTGCGTTTACCCAATATTCCATTCAATACCATCACCCCCTTTTAGTGTTCCCCAATATTCCCCATCTTCCTCCTTCCATCTCCTTTCACATCGTTTTAAAATCCCCGACATATATATAATTTATTTATTTACATCTAATTAGAACGGCGGTATGCCAAATACAGTAACAATATGAACATTACTTTACAAATAACTTAAATGACAAACAAAATAAAAATAACTATCAAAATTGAACAATAGATCATCAAAAGATACAACATACTAATAATAATAAAAGAAATCCTAAATTATATATTTATTTATATCTTACTAGCGATATACAAAATTAAAATTGAACTTGTAACATTTTGGGCTTAAATTACTTTAAAAAGTTTATTTATCACACACACACACACTCATATGTATTTATGTGTTCGTTCAGTTCAAATTGTATTTTTATTAACCATACCATAAATATAACCAAAGTAAGATTTTTTATTAGTAATTGAATAGAGGTACGTAGCAACAAAAGATATGCCTTTAAGTTTATTACTTAAATATTATAAAGACCCCTTCATCTTCTTTCAATTATATCCCCTACCACTACCGTTGTTTGTCTTGAGTTATTCCTTTAATCCAGGTAAAGTTTATAAAATAAAAAATGCGAACTCTACAAAGACTGGTACAAAGACCAGTTATAAACCTTATAAACTTCATTTAAAGTAACTATCTCAAAACTTTGTGAGTATCTTAGGAGCATCTTAACTTTTTAATACAATTTATTTATTTATGTACCCAAAAAATATAGTTCTACATTCTATTATACAAAATATATACAAATATTATTTTTAGATCTGATGTAGATACAAAAAAGTATAAATACTAATACATAGAATATTTTAACTATAATATACTAAAATACATATACTAAAAAAAGCGTTAATATTATAAACCACATATGATCATATAAAATTACTATTTTAATAAATATAAAATTAAAAAAATACTACGAATTTTTCCGGCATAAAAAGAAGCCTATGTTTTAATTTAGGTTATAAAGTATCTGTGTGCCGAATTTCGATGAAATCTGTTCAACCGTTTTCGGGTGATTGAGTAACTAACATCCAAATAACCAAACATGCAAAGTTTCACATTTATAATAGTATTAAGATTTTATGGAAACTAATTTTAGTATTATATTTTAATTTTAGACATCCATAGACGAAGAAAGGCATGAAAAATGTACACAAATGATTTTTTTATAGTATACTACTGCTGACCCAGCAAACGTTACGTACCGTTATCACTTAGGGGTATAGAAAATAGATGTTGACCGATTCTCAGACCTACCCGACATATACACAAAATTTCATAAAAATCGGTCGAGCCGTTTCGGAGGAGTATGGTAACTAACATTGTGACACGAGAATTTTATATATAAGATTATTAGTTATAAATAATTGAAATTAAAATAAAAAAATGTTACTAAAACGGATTTATTATACTTAAAATATAATAGAAAAGAAGCTTGTTAATATTATAATAAATAATTACTTAGAAAGTATTAAAGTATAAGAATACAATTCCCCTCTTCCGCTGGGAGAGCATCTTGTAAGAGCCGAGTAATCCAGCACCCCCATTGGTGGTAGAGGATATGTTCCCCGACAGGCTTGCGCCCACCAGCATGCGAATCCGACCGCCAAGTGTCTCTGACGCGTTCCGGCAGAGCTGCAGGTGGGCCAGATCTAACCCTCCTTCTCCCATCCCATTACTGCTGCGGTTCCAATGAACACCGGGTTCTTGCTCGGAGTCCATTGAAACCGCAGTATTCTTCTCTCCGCTTCCACTCCCCACTCTATCTTCGAGGCGGCAACGCATCGACAAAACAAGAGATAATAGAAAAGTCAGACTAGAGATACCGTGATACTGTTTGTCTGCGTGTAGCGTATGACCCCTTCCTAACATAAATTTCATATCTTACCCTATTAAATGCCCAAACATCAGTTTTAATTATTAATATTGTCTGTATATGATAGCAAACTTTTATTAACCATGCATTTTCCTCATGAAAATCATTCGAAACATCGTAGATTTGTAGTCCTATGGAAATGAAGTTGCCAGCATTCATGCATCACTGTTTGCGTTCCGTCTATCCCGATTTATTGCTTGCTAATACGAATAGGGGCAACTCTCATAAAGCCGATCCCATATCACTCGTACTGATATTGCATGATATATTTTAATCAATTGTTATAAAATTATCATCATGATCGGATGTGGGTTTGAATCCTAGTATTTATACAAAACATTTAGATTTCATGAATATTCTTTTTCTATATCAAGATAATATATCTTATAGATTATATACAGTAGGTACATGGAATTTCTTCACTGGAGTGAAAAAATAGACATAAGAAGGAAACTTCTTAAGTTGTGCTAGTAAATTACTTAAATCTTTAAAGCTCGAAAACTTTAATAATTCCTTTAGAGAGTTTAGCAAAAATCACCATCTAAGGAGGGGTTGAGAAGATTATTTTAAGCTGGTATAAATCTTTTATATTTTAGCAAAATGCAGTGAACGCTAGGTACACTTTTAAAACTCATACTTAAAATTCAAAACTGATAAGTTTGTTTAGTAGATAGAATGCGCTGATTTCGGGAATTACTGGTTCCAATTAAAATATTCTTTAGTAGTTTAATGTTGATAGTCCATTTATCGAAGAAGATACGAGCTACAAAATTCAAAATGATTCAAAAGCTTTTAATAGCGTCTGTGGTCGTCTAAACTTTTTTCTCAAGCTACTGTAGATATTAGGCTTTGTTTCCGTTCATTTTCCCTGATTATCCTACCGGATTCTGTCGACAATCGATCGCTTCCTTAGCCGGTTCCGACACGGATACCTGATCTATACAAAAACAACACAAATGGCTAACAATCATGATAATTATCGGATCCGATGTCGGATGCATAAATCTGGATCAGATTAAAATTACCATTTATTTAGAAACGTATATATTGAGAAATCAACAAAATCTACGAGATTTTTACCATAATAAAGTGAAAACCAACATAATACTCATAATAATATGAAGAACGATGATCTTACATCACTCAGTTAAATCGATTTTTTACTAGGATGTTATTCGCGATCTTATAATAATCAGTTATACCAAATATATTTATCCAGCTATCGCTTTCATCATCGGAATCGGAAGTAAATTCATTTCCTACGGCAGTGTAACAGATGTAACATTACAAAGTAATTACAATATACTTGTAATATAGATTTCACTTCACGTTGAAGCAAGCTAACTAATCTGACAAACGTAAGGTTTCCCACATAGACAACTCCCTGGATACGTGCTCGTTCCTCGACTTCCCTCTTGATGTATTATTAATAGTCAGTACTTCTTAGGTATTTAGATATTATTATATTTTCCAATTAGGTATATAAATTTAAACTACTTCACAAAAAAAGGTAGAAGCCAATTTAATTTGCCATATCTTTTGTCTTTTAGGATTCCGTACCTCAAATTAAATAAGAACATTTATAGATCTTTTAATTTAGAATCCTTTATCTCAGGAATATAGAGGTATTGAGTTCAAATTAATTTAATACTCAGATCTGCGATCCCTTAATACCGACAAAAATTCAAAGTTCCATTAATAACACAATCAAGAAATAGGTCTGTTTATACTCATTCTCATATTTAAACATATTGGGTACCTATATATTTTAACCATATACAAGTGGACGCCATTTACACTGTTTTTAGCAATGCTTTTGATAAAGTGGACCATAATATTCTACTAAGTAAGCTAAGTAATGTAGGAGTGCACGGAACATTATTAGAATGGTTTAGATCTTACTTGGACAAAAGATTATTTAGGGTAGTTGTAGCTGGTTATAAATCAGAGACTACTTTAGCAACATCGGGAGTGCCACAAGGATCTCATTTGGGTCCTATCCCATTTTTTGATCTTTATTAACGATATCGCGGAATATGTGAAGTACAGCAAATTTTTCCTATTTGCTGATGATTTGAAAGTGTACAAAGAGATTCAGTCTAGGGACGATATCGATAAACTACAATTTGATCTAAATGCTATTCACTCTTGGTGCTTAGGGAATAACATGTTATTAAATGCGTCCAAATGTTTATACATAAAATTTACTAAGATTGTCTTTTCTTCTAGCTATTCTCTGGGATCAGAAATTCTAAAGGAAGTCACAACTGTCAAATATTTAGGCGTTTTGATCGACAATAAGCTAAACTACAGAAATCATATTGACAACATTGTGTGTAAGGCAGGTAAATCGTTAGGATTCCTCAAAAGCCAATGCAAGCTATTTAAGCGTCTTGATACATTGGAAGTCCTATTTAATGCCATGGTGCAATCTCAATTAGAATACGCCTCTTCGATCTGGAACCCTCAATATAATAATCACATTAATAGAATCGAAAGGATACAGCGAAGATTTACAAGATACTTGGCATTTAAGGATCGTACTTGTCCGCGGAATTTAGACTATAATCAGAGACTTGAAAGATTCCATATGATACCCTTGTCCAAACGCAGATTAGTTGCAGACATGACAATATTATATAAAATAATTAATAGTCAATTAAAAGTACCTAGTCTGCAAGTTAATATACCTCTGTTTGTCCCTAGATTACCCCATAAGCCTACTCGTAAGAAGCGACGTGAACCTCCGCGTAAGGTCTTTTATATAAATACGTCTAATACTAATTTTGGAAGTAACTCTCCTTTCAATCGTATGATGCGTTTTTATAATGATTTTTATAATACTTACAATGACGTCGATATTTTCCGTATGAATTTGAAAAGTTTCAACAAAATTTTTTTATATAAATAATTTAACATAAACGATCTTGTTACCCTAGGCTTAAGTACTTTTTTTTTATTATTAATATAATTTTTGTTTATAGTGTATGATGTTGCACAGACTCAAAGCTAAATAAAACTCGATTATAGGTTAGATTAATATTGGTATGAAAGCTGTGTACGCCTTTAATTGGTGGTTACATAAATGTAAAACCTTTGTAAATTTCCCTAGCAAAATATTATGTGTAAACTCGCCGTTGGTGTACCTTTTAATAAATAAATAAAAAATAAAAATCACAATCCAAAACCCGTATAATAAAAAAAATATTTTAGTTGGTAAACTGTGACCTGTGTTAATCAAAATTGTACGGAACCCTTGGTACGTAAGTCCTATTCGCACTTAGCCAAATCTTTTATATTAAAATGATTTCGGTATTATAAATTTTCCACAAATACGAGTATAATTTGTGATTATAATAATATAATAGTTGTCATATTTCTAAAATACTCCATCATAGCTGGAATCATAATCGAAATGAAGTTTGCACATTACGTATGCATCGATGTTTGCACTTCAGTCGCGATATATTGCTTGCCAATACGCAATAGGAATGTGATTCGGATTCGGATTTCGATACTTTATGACGTGTATTTGCTAGCTTTGATTTAAAGCAATGTCCCTTAAGCAATGTCCAGTACATTGCTTAAGGAAAATTTCAATAAAATTGAACAAAACATTAAATAGACTGATGTAGATCTACTGCAATATATTTAAGTTACTATGATTTGAATTTTTAACTCTTTACTATCTATAATATGTCTAAGAAGCTTACTAAAGAAATATATTACTGTGTATTATGTATCTCTTTAGTGTAATAATGACATTCGTTTCAGATAGAAGGCCCAGCAGCACCTGGGCGTTGAACTAAGCTGTGCTGCCTCACATCTAACTAAGTAACAACCTCAAATGATCCTCAATAATTGAAACCTATAGATCTCTCTCTAATATAACCTCTATCTTAAAATACCTAAGAAGTATTTCTATTAGTTAAACTTATCCACCTTGGTGCAAGTAGTGTATTTTAGTAAGATAAGCAGCAATATTTGAGTAGTATAGCCCAAGCACTACTCAAATCCTGAACAAAAGCTTTAGTAGCTTTGGAGACCCCAAACTTACGCTATACTGTACTTGGATTGGATGTGTCGCTATATATAGTTTCCTATAGCTATACATAAATATAAATAAATCAAACACGAATATCGCTAGATCCCTTTCGAGTCCGGAAATAGAAATTGGAATACAATGAGGTCACGACAAATAACTATTTCCCTTACAAACACGAGGCGTGATGCAATCGATACTACTATTACATATAGTATTTCGAAATAAGCCGCATTGTCTGTCCATCATGAATTAAAATGAAGGTAAAGAGTATACGTTGTTTTAGTTTTTCAGCGAGCAAAACTGCTGAAAACCTTTAAATTGAACCTTGAACAGTTTACCTTTCAAAGTTACTAAAGGTTATGTTTTTATTAAAACCTCTCTAATTATACTTGTCCTAAATAAATATTGCTAAATGTTAATATTAATTATTATATTTGTCTATGAAAATAATAACAACATTAATATTAAATGAAATTTGTTGTTTGTTGAAGTTTCAAAAAGCTATATTCTATTTAAATTAAGACTGAATGGAGTTTGTTTGTAGTATGGGACATACTAAGCAATAATAACCAAATGACAATATTAAAATGCAATTTAGATGGATACCAGGATGGATGGATAGCAGTACCCGGGGCTTGAGACCCAGGAACAGGATAGGCAGGAAAAACTAGAAAGTATCTCATGTTTTTCCGATGCGTTACCGTCTCAAAAGTAGAAATAAGAGGGGGAGCAAAGAGAATGCTGCGGTTGCAGTGGACTTGATCAGGAACCCAGACTTCACTAAAACCGCATCATTAGTGAGATGGGAAAGTCACACTTGGCGGTCTAATTCGCATACTAGTGGTCGCTAGCCAGTCGGAGAAAAGATCCACCTCCAAGGGGACCTGGGTTCCAGCGGGAGATGGGAATGGTATTATAACCCGTTTCCTCGCGGGTAAAAATAAATTTTGGTAGTTTTGTTGTTTTCAAAACATTGTTCTAAGACATTTATTTTAATTGATACAAGGTGTCACAGAATTTCCAGACGAAAATTGACAAACATAAAGAGACATTTTGTGCCTGACTGTTATACGGATATGAGAGCTTTTGCTTTTAATATAATGTCATTACGTATGAAGACTTTGAGGGAATTTCTTATAAAATTGTTCACAAGAATAACTGCATATATATAATATATATATATATATATATACCTATATGTCGGAGAATAGTAAACGATTATCGAATAGTCGTATCGTCATCGCCATCTATGGCGCTGGAGTAGGGTAGTAGTTACTTCCGACATTTTGACAGTTTCGACTTTTTATATGCCCCCGACAGTCTGATTATAGTCTTAGGCTTGCACTGTCTCTCAAGGAGTGAAGTAGTCTCTGGATAGTGTTAGTGCTATGAGTGCTAACCGATTAAGTTACGTGAGTACCTTACAATGTAGTTGGTACATCTTGTGTAAGGTTAGGTTTATGGTTTATGCGTGCATTCGCGCAGCTGACTGGACCCCAGGTATAGGCTTGGAACCCAAGCAGGTGGGTCCGTCTGAGTGCTGAGGTAGAATGCTTTCCCGCGAACCCCCAGCACCCAATACGCGACGGCGGCGGTACCGATGGGTTTTAGTGGGTATTCGGCGCTTTTCGTTGTGAGTCCCACATACCCCTGCAACTCAGAGGGGATGCGTAAAAAGCATTTCCCATCGAAAAAAAAAAAGGTTAGGTTTATGGTAGCCTAACCTTAGGCTTACACAGTGATTCCCTTATTTTTTCGACATATGTAAATATATTTTAAGGACACAACATGAAACTGCAATTAAGAATCTGTAGTAATCATTTTAATTATGTGTAAGATTTATTATATTATATAAAGGAAGGTTTTAAATATTAAATTGGCAACACAGGTCTACGACCCCACCTGTCGTTGTTATAGGAGATGAGGAGGGTATTTTGTGTAATAAAAAGGATTTTTACCCATGAAGGTTTAGTTATTCTCGGAGCTCCTGTGATTTCAAATATTGCGTATTTAGAGTTATTTTGCTGAATATTTGTTGATGTATTGCTGAAGAAGTATTAAATATTAGGTTCAAGTCCCGCGATGAAGTGTGTTTATACATACGAGTAGTAGAAAGGCCTTTTAATCCTGCACCTGGGTCGCAAGCTCGTGCACGCCCATCTTCCTAGATTCTATATTATTTTAGTTTTGAGTATTACCGTGCAGTTAAGCTACTGTTTAGCTTACATACGGATAAACCTAAATAATATGTTCATTTTGATTAAATTTTAAGGAATTGGCACATACAATATTTTTATATAGACTTAATAAATAAAACTTAATAGAAAAAAGATTTAAGGAACTAAAGTTCTGCTATATCTTAAATCATTTAGTAGAAAGGTACAGTGTAATTTAAACCTCCGTTTAGGATATTATTTCAAAAATAAGATTTAACCAACAATTTCATTATAAGAAAATAATTTACAATAATACCTAGTAGTACATTTTAATATGCATTTTTCATAAAAAGCCGCGTGGTATCTAGGGCTTGCGAACCAAGCTTATAACTACACTATTTGCCCTTATTTTGACAATGTAGCAATTAATTACTGCGTCAAACCACAACATAGGAGCACTGTTGTATCAGTGAGTAGGTACTTAAAATGAAACAAAGAAACCATCAGCCAGCAGTATACATTTATCAACAGTGTTGCCAACTAACAAAGTAATTCCAAGAAAGTTCTAAAATAATATTATACAGCTTATTACTTTAAAAAGTATCAATGAAAGCGGATCGCCCAATTTCATCAGAGATACCGTTGAGATATTGAAAGCATTTTTCTCCAAAAGTTTAACTCGATGAAAAATTATTTACAAGATTGAAACAAAAACTTTGCAAATCCTTTGTTTTAGAAAAAGATATCTAATGTTTTATGATAAATGGATTCAAGAATTTTTTGAAATACTTTGTATGATGACAATACTATAATTTGGTATCTTAGAGTTGATTAATTGAAATAAAGTAAAAGGATCTACTTGCGTATACAAAGTTATAAAACGTGTTGCTAATTTATGATTTATTTCAAAATATACTACTATCTACTGTTAATTATGACGTTGGCAACACTTAGTTTGAGTAGCATCCTGTTACTTGATCTTGATGTTGATACGACTGATATGAGTAGCTTCCTGTTACTTGATCTTGATGTTGGTACTACTGATATGAGTAGCATCTTGTTACTTGTTCTTGATGTTGGTACGACTGATATGAACAGCTTCCTGTTACTTGATCTTGATGTTGGTACGACTGATATGAGTAGCATCGTGTTACTTGATCTTGAGGCGACTGATATGATATAAACACAAATCAAGGAAGTGGGGATTGCAAAATAAATACGCCATCACGACAGAATTATCATGGATTACATCGCGAGTATTCTTAGCAGTAACTCTGAAGCTTTGAGTCTAAAGTATAACCCCCAGGAGGATATTCTAGTCAAGCCGTCATAATGTTAGTCTGCATATAGACTACTACATCGCTCTTCTCTCTCTTTCTTTATTAATTAACACTACTATTTAAAGTAGAAGTCTTCTGTGGCTGCTAGTTATTTATGCCAAATCTAAACTGATTTGGCATAAATAACTAGCAGAAAATGAACGTATTGTGGCGAGCCTATAATTTACATACCAAGAGTGGTTCTTCTTCTCCTTGAAGATAGAGTGAGAAAAGGGAATGAAGAGAGTTCACTAGAACTGCAGCATTAACGGGATAGGAGGAGGAGGAGTAAGTCAGGCTGTCAATTTTTGTTGTAGGTCACGTGACTTTTCTTAACCTTACGTCAATCCCATACATTTTTAATTTTTCTATAAGCGTTATTGAATATTGATTTGACATTTTGCTAAACCCTTTGGTCGGATTCGCGTGCGGGAGGTCGTAAGCCAGTCGGGGAACAGGTGCCCTGTCACCAAGAGTGCTGGGTTACTCGTCTCTTACGAGATTGTCTACCAGCACCAATAGGGAATTGTATTCTAACCTCTTCCTCCTTATATCTACCTCTTATAAGTATTAACAACATTAAATGATTAAGAGATTTTTGACAGCCCTGAAGAGTCAACTATCAATAAAGTATAAAATATAGAAAAGAGTCACTTCCATAAAAATTAACTTAATAATATTATTTATTATAAGACATAGTAGCTGATTGTTTTCTAGTTAAATAAGGATATTGATATTTTTAACCCCGCTAGTCTACGATTGCGATCATTGATTTTTATCGGGCAAATCTTTTCGTTCGTTTACTTAACGTTAAAAAACTAAAACATAGAAATGTTCTACTTGCTATTTAAATATTGTATTAGTCTTTGTATTTTAACAGGTATATATGAAGGGAAGGTCACTATGAAATCGATGATTTTGTCACCCATCAAATTATATTGACGTTTTCAAAATGGTGGACAGCGATATCCATACGTCCCTCACATTAAGTGGTTCAAGTGCAAACAAAGAACCCTCTATATCAACACTCATCTCGAGAGACACAAGGGCTCTTTATCCATTTTTCAAAATTTGACAACTTCATGTTTTTGAAAAGTCAAGGTATTTCACTATCTTGTCCGACGTACGTCGCCGGATTACATATACTAAAGTTTATAAAAAAGTTAAACGGTGTAGAGTATCTGTATTAAAGTATGTGTAATTGAATTGTTGGTATCGTGTGATCGTGCTAACAAAAGTTATCTTATTAATGATTGTAGTGATTTCAGTTTGATTAAATACTAGAAGGATAGTTTGATTTTAAAAAGTAAAAAGTAATCTGTTTGCTATTAACACTATTATTATATCCTTTTTCTTAGTTTCAATTAAGTCTTGAGCAGTATCGCTACCGGCGGATTTTCTTTGAAGTTTTTCATAAACTGTTTCATCCGGTACATTCTGGTTAGAATATAAAACACAATCGATAAAACGATGTACTATCAGATGAAAAGTATTGAATTTCCCAGAAATTTTCTAGAATTTTGTATTGAACAACAGATTTAATAAAAAACAGTGGATATCAAATATTTCTTAAGATAAACTTATTTTCAGCCAAATTTATTGGAATATAATATTCAGACTAAGACGCCGATACCTCCATAATGATGCCTCTCTCTCTTTTGTCGACTTGGAAACTACAGTACTTACGTATATAATAAAAAAGTCGCTTTCGTCTCTAAACAGAGGATTTAAAAGATGTGAGGCAATTACCTCTCTTTTTCGTTGCTATTTTTGAAAGCAAGTAACGATTCTATGACTCACCTCAACGTCTATAAATGCTATCGTACTAAGGATTTTACATTCAACAATCCTTATAAATTTCGATATACTCAAGTTAAAACAAGCATCATGCTTTTGGACCAAAAAGGTTGAACTGCACTTGAACAAAAGCAGTTATGTATTTAACCGAGTACGAAAATTGTTTCGAAATACTACTTTATGTTCACTGACATATTTCCAACATTATACTTAAATGGATATTAAATATATCGAAACAATTGACCTGTTACATTTGGACTCGTTTTTGTAAGTCGTATCTTTCAAACATACATATTTAACAGAAAGGGTCTCCGACAAATAGGGTTTAACAGGAATCTAGGGCATTAAACAGTGGAATAATTCTAAATCACGAATTTAAAAATACCAAGTTGCATCATGCAAACTGCAAAAATTACTAAACAAAAAAAAAGGCTCAAAAGAAACCTGGAATATTGTGTCATCGAGACGTATAATATTTTCTGCAGTTCTACGTATTTGTTTTAATGAATACGTGTATGTATTGTTTATGCCGTGAATAATTACACTTCTATTTCCTATTCTATAAGTATTTATTACTAAAATGTCGTGTAGGTAATCTGAAATTTATGCAAGTAGTTTTACCAGTATAAAATTTTACATACGTTATAGGTAAATTTAAATATTAAGCTAAAAAACTTTTTATTTTAATATCATACAAAAACAATTTTGTTGATATAGGAAACACATAAAGCCTTCAAGATATTTTAAGAAAACCCTTTTCTACTTAGTTCTAGTCTTGCCAAATATATTAGAAAAATATAAATTGATTCTCCCTTGTAATCTTAAATTAATTTAAATTATTTTTGGAGCTATAGTTAGCAGTTAGCATATTTAATAAATATGTAGAGTAGAAATTCACTTACTTTACATTATGCAATCAAAGCAACAGAAAATTTAGGAAAGATTTATTTATAACATCTCAAGTAAAATAAACTTATTATAAACAAGTTAATAATATTAAATATCTCCATTATTTATTTTTAAAATTAAAGTAACATTATCTAGAATTTCTGTAAGTGACATTTAACCTTTGCAGAAACGCGAGACTCGAGTAAGAGGCTTTTATCTCGGATTTCAATTTAACGCGATGACAATGTCTAAACATTCGCCATTTTCTTTTTAGGTGTTACCTTCCGTAATAATTTGAGTACCTTAGTAATGATAAAACGATGAGGGAACAGATTATTTTTAAGCGTTAGATCAAGTCAGCTGTAGGTATTTATAATAAAGAAGTAGATTTAACGTAATAAAAATAATGGTTTAATTTCAAACTCCAAAAAGTAGAGGTAATGTGAGTAAAATGTTAAATTAAAAAACGTAAAATGTTTAGTATAAGTTCTATAAATTGTAATTACCTAAAATTACCACAATTACTCTATTATATAAAAAAATATGAGCTCTCTCCAGACATGCTGTCATAGAATAAGAGAGGAATACTAACCCATTACTGTACAGCAATGCGATTTAGACAGAGGACAGTGCCTGGGGCTTGAGACCCAAGAGCAGGATTAAAGTCATTTTGCATAATATATTAACTCTCACCTCCACTTATTAACCACCACACTGTAATACTAACTTCCATGTACGCTGCGCGACAATACCAGAGAGACTAATCTATCGCAGTGAAGGTTATATATTGTCTACACGTATACTTGAAGTAAAATTACATAAAAAGAACATAAATCTCACATATTTTACTCGTATAGTATCATGTATTCATGTAACACGTACTGAGAAACTTTTAAGCTCAGCGAAGAGAGGGTGAGTTAACTAGTTTAAATGGAAAAATAACTAAAAAACATACACAATTATTAAACATTGTCTATATTTCTATTTCTCTACATTTACATGTCTAAATGAATGTTAATGCGTGTTGTACTGGACTCACCAAGCTATTAAATAAAGACCAAAAGGATGAGAATTAAATTATTTTAATAATGAAATTCAACGTTAATTAAACAGAGATTTACACTAGCTAAAATGCTAAAGCTTCATATCTTCAAAGTTCGCAAAGACATTAAATAGCATTGATTCATTCTTGCAAATGAAATCCAATATACAATATAGAAATAGTACAAGAACGCGTTAAGGATAAAGGTAATATCATTACCTTTCTCTTAATGGTTACTAATATCAATCGAAACAGTGATACGATCAAATATTTATACACTCAATATAATATTTAAATATACAGCTAATAGAATTATATTAAAAGGTACGGCAACCTTTAAAGTTTTTTGATATATAAAAAATTTTGAATCAACTACAGGAAAATGTCGCAAAGTAAATCCATTGAATCAAGAATTGTTTAACAATACATCAATCTATACTAATATTATAAAGAGGAAAGTTTTTAAAGTTTGTAACGAATAAACTCAAAAACTACGGCTCCGATTTCAAAAATTCTTTTACCATTATAATGTTAAATTACCCCTGAGTAACATAGACTATAATATTTACTGGAAAAAATTGAGTATCCTACTAAAATTTCAATAATGTAACCAAAGGTGTAAAAAAATGGGCAATAAAATGTCTTCCATCGCATTCGCTACGGATACTATTGATGATAGAACATATCAATATGTATAAAAAACACTTCGCGATACCATAATATGTCTAACTATTGCAATCACATCGCTACTTTGTATATTTTAAAAGATAATAAAAATGTTGATAGATCTTGTATTAGATGTTCACACATCTATTGAGATATAACAAAACAATGCATTATAGGATGCATACAGACATAACATGCTACATTACCCATGCAAGGCTGGGGCGGGTCGCTAGTTAAACACAAAATCAATGTTAAATTCATCATCATCATCATCACGACCCATCAATGGCCCACTGCTGAGCCGGGTCTCCTCCTCAGAATGAGGAGGGTATTAGGCCATAGTCCACCTCGCTGGCCCAGTGCGAGTTGGTAGACTTCACACACCTTTGAGAACTTTTAGGGAACTCTCAGGAGTGCAGGTTTCCTCACGATGTTTTCCTTCACTATTAAAGCAAGTGATATTTAATTGCTTAAAACACACATAACTCAGAGTCAGAGGTGTGTGCCCAGGATCGAACTCGGACCTCCCGAGTAAGACTTAAAGTCTCAACCACTGGGCTATCACTGCTTTTTAATGTTAAATTAACTGGGACATATTATTAAAAAATAGTTTTAATATAGCTACGGGAATTTTTAGTATTTTACTCTAACTAAAGTCACTTAAAGGCTGAGTATGTTGGCTATATCCGACAGTATGTATTATTTTGAAGCCTTTTATTGGATTTTATTAGTTAGTTTGATATAAGTTAGTGAAGTCAAGCAATACAGGCGAGTGTTGTATATTACTTTAAGAATAGTATAATCCTTTGGTGTTTGTATAAATACAAGTTTGCGTCAGTTGAGTTATCAGTTGATGTGATGTTATACATAATTGAATGCAGGAGCTCCTTAAACCTACAGCTTGGTTATAAATCCAATGCACTGCTTGAGTTTCTGTCGTAATTGTAAGAGATCATAATGTTTAATTAGTTATCGTTTAAGTAGAAGTAACTACGTTGTTTTTATCCAATAATCCATTTAATATTACATCCTCCTCTTAGTGTTTTTCTTCACATTTTCTCTCTTCACATTTTCTCCTAGATAAATATATATACAGTGTAAACAGTGGATATCACAAGTCCGTAGTAAAAATTCGTGCCTTCACTAGATGACGAGCTAAAAACAACCAATGAATTATAGATCAAACTACTTTAAAGAATTCAACCCAGTACTTTAATTTTAATACTACTTATCATTTTCATTTACCAAAGTCAAACTTCACTTATTTCGTATTCCTTGCTGTGTTGCCAGAAAGCTCATGAATAAATCCTCTTCTCTTTTGCATATAAGAACTGTATTCATCTGTAAGTCGGTTAAGAATATAGCGCTGTCTTTATCTTAACTTTTATAATATTCTATACAGTTTGAATTTCAAATAAAATGTTATGCTTCCTTTTGTTTATTGTATTTTTCATCTGAATTGAACCTTGAGTCTATATATCAAAATATATTTTTAAATATTTCAATTATACCAACTTGACAATTGGGACATTCCACGCGTCAATCATCTTTTTAACTTATTCCAAGAATTTAACTTAAAATATTAAATGCCGAAAATTTTTTTATCAACATTTTTTTTTGGTCTTTCGACTACACAAATTAGATCACATTTTCTATTTCATAAAACAGATTAAAAAAAAGATTACTATCAGTATGGGTCACATACTACTAGTATTCCTTAACCCCTTCAATTAAGCTAAAATGCATGTATTAAGCAGTGATGGCCCAGTGGTTGAGACTTTCAAGTCTTACTCGGGAGGTCCGAGGTTCGATCCTGGGCACACACCTCTGACTCTGTGTTATGTGTGTTTTAAGCAATTAAATATCACTTGCTTCAACGGTGAAGGAAAACATCGTGAGGAAACCTGCACTCCTGAGAGTTCCCAAAAAGTTCTTAAAGGTGTGTGAAGTCTGCCAACCCGCACTGGGCCAGCGTGGTGGACTATGGCCTAATTCTGAGAAGGAGACCCGGCTCAGCAGAGGGCCATTGAAGGGTCGTGATGAAGCATGTATTAAGAGTGGGCCACGTCAGTAATCCAATGACTACAATTTGAACCTATCTATCGATCATGGATCCAACGCCTGAACCAATGAGCTACTGACGCTTATTTGTATCAAAAAATCATTTAATTTTGATTTCAGCTACAAAAAGATTTACTTTGTGGTTTTAACAAAGACGGATTAATCATAAAATATATTTGTTTTTATTTAGCCCTCAATAAAAAATAATCCATAATTAACTTTGGGGCGCTTGAGCCCCGCGTGTGTAATCATACACAATTCACGGAGTAAGAAAATATTCAGTATATTTTTTATTTATTACAGAAAGAAAATAAAAATATTATCAAAAAGAATATTTACAATCTGTCCCAATAGACTTCAAGCATTCTGTCAAGTAATTTCACAAAGTAAAATTACCTATAGTAGTGTCGTAGTGCTAATCAGCGAGGATCACGTGAATTTTGTAATTTATTTATTTTATTGTTAGGTAAAGCATATAAGAGATGAGTGTCTTGATCATGCCATAAACCTGCTCCTGTGTCACAAGCCCAATGCACGACTTGGCTTCTTCTTCATTTCCTATTCTCTTACAATATTTTAGAAACATGAAATCAAAAATCATTATTTCTAAAAGGAAGGAAAACAGATTTGTTTTAATAGAAATCTTTGGCTATATTGTCGTACATTAAGAAAGGCTAACAGCAGCTTCAGTGAAAATGTTCGCAATAAAAGAATCCCCTTGACCTCTGGATCTGCCCTATTTATGTTGTAGACGAACACTCTTATATGCTTTTATTATAGCGACAGTTCTCGCGACTTTTCTAGATTTTAGATATTATTAATAAAAAGTGAGATTTTGGCCACATCTATGTATTCCCGATAAACTCAAAAACTACTAAACGGATTATGACAGAGTGATTCATGAGAAAGGTTTAGATGTATAATTACTTAAGGGTTTGCGTGAATTGGTTGAAATATTAGGAATAAGAAATATTAGAAATATTAGGAAGTAGTGTAAGGTAATAATTGAAATATTATTACCTTACACTACTTTACAGTGTTAGCTTATTGATGCCTTTTTTAAAAAATATGCTGGATGGGAGGCAAAGAATTCTTTAAAGGCATTTTGCCTCTCGGTTATTGAATTTATTCCCCGCCAAGAAGTTATCCAAAAGTACGTTGGATGACGGAGAACTTCCAATCCCAGCTCTTGTAACTTGGCTGTGTAGTATGCGATCGCTTGTTGAAGAGCAGGAAAAGCGGAGATGTGCCATCGTCGAGCTTCTCCATCATTGTGTTCAGTTATTCACAGTACGCATTTGCAATAATACTCAACCCATTTGGTAAGAAGTAGTGATGAATGACACCAGCGTGAGACACCTTCAAACAGTGACCATTACTTTTTAGGGGTCGTTTGGTGCATTGTTTAGGTGCTGAACCAGGATTTAACCAACTTGCTGAGCGCATGTGATTGTCGAACAGAATCCAATTTTCGTCGCAAGTAACAATACGATTCAATATACCTTCGTTTGTGTGCCTGTTGAGCAGTGCAAGGCTCGACGCGTGCTTAGAGTTGGCTATCATTCAATTCGTGAGACACTCATTTGTTAAGCTTTTTATTTTGCCAATTCGACGCAATTGGACCAATATTGTTTTGATGCTAACATCGATAGCTGCTGCTAATTCAGCTGTAGATTGAAAATCATCAGCTTCCACAATCGCTTTTAACTTGTCATTGTCGATTAAAGTTTTCGGTCGACCCAGAAGTTTATTTCTTAGGTCGAAATTTCTAGAACGGAAGCGGGCAAAGCAATAACAGGTGGTGCGATCGTTAGTTCTAATTGTTCGCTCGGTATCGTCGTTGATGTTGCATGCCGCTTCTGCCACTTTGCTGCCACGGCGGTAGTCATTCTCCATAATCACTCGAATTTTTAATGTATCAATGATGACAAAAAACGTACAAATGCGATGAAAACAGAACGCTAACAGTTAAACAGATAACTAATTTTCAAAAAAGAATTCTATATTTCCAAAATAAAAATAATTAGAATATAGAAGCGAAAAAAGAAAAAATTGGTCTTGAAAGAGCCAGTAGGGGAGGGGAGGGGATCAAGCATTTTTCACCTAGATAATAGAATATTTATTTGATTTTCAACCAAACCTACTATTTAAATCTATACATGATCGCGATCTTCATACTGCTGGATGACCCAGGAGGCTGTGCTGTACAGGCGCTCCAATGATGGAAAAGACCAGGTGATGGACTTTTTATTATTTATACAAAATTGATTATTGTTGATTTGAAATTATTTATCAATTGTTGATTTCTTCAAATATATTTAGCATTTGTTTACTGTGATTATGTTAACTGTAATTTTACACCAAATAAGAGGCAGTTAATTCAAAAAACCTTGGTATATAATGTGTCATTATTATGGGGCAAGTTGTAACGAGTTAATTTCTATGAAATTATGTTCGTTGAACATACTGAAGTTTCTTCTTTCCATATTTTTAATACTTTTTGAACTTCATTGATTTTACCTATTTCAGAATATGACACTACAAAAGAAAAACTTAACCTGCTTCCCAAAGCCAAGATGAGTACGAATTGACTTCTGTTGAAGTCTTGTAAAATAAAAGATGAAAAACATTTTTATTTGTATATTGCTTTTTAGATGTGTGAAAAAAATAAGAGTAACAAATCTCTATTAGTAATTATATCAAACCTAGATTAGTTTTTAAAGAGGAAGAAAGATAGAAAGTAGGCACAAGTAAAATGTGCAACAGGAGATAAGATCTTATTTGTGTCTTAATTGTAATTCCGAAGGAGACTTCATATTTGACCTACTTTTAGATTTTCTTGTTATAAATGGCTGTGTGCCTAAGTTCCTTCATAGTTTAAAACAGAAAAAAACATATTGTTGTTCATTTTTCAAACATCATCAATAACATGTTATTGTTAATTTTTGTATTAGATTAAGAATAAAACTTAATAGTTTAAGTTGGTTTTAGCATGTCTAAACATTTTAATGCTAAATAAATCTTCGAAAAATAGAAAACTGGTTTTCATTTCGTACTGTTACTAGTTGCACCAAGCCTGTTACAACTAGCTCCAATCACGGGGTATGTTGTAACACTTGTCTCTTTTTTTTCTAAACCATTTTTACAAGAATTCTTCACAGGTTTTATCAAAGTTTTATTTGACATCGATTGCTGAGTAGCTTATTCAAATACTTCTGCTGAATTTCCTAATTACCTAACAAGTAGATAAGCCTCCACAGCCAAGAAACGAAAAATTGTTACAACTAGCCCCCCGCTCCCCTACGGCAGAACGGAAATTTCATAGGTAAAGATCTATTATGACGATAGTTGTTAAAAATGTTAAATTTGCAAAGTAGAAACAGGATACTAGTTTTGATTAAATTCTACTATTTAATCTATATAAATAAAAATGAATCACTCCTTTGTATGTAAGTGTATAATTTTTGAACGACTGCTGTTTTGTTAGTTATTGTGATTATTGACTCTATGACGGTGGTGTCTACTGCGAATCAGTGACATATTAAGCATTATAGAATAAAATTCAACGGGAGTACGATTTGAATACACCTTAGCGAAGCAAGAGCGGGTCGGCTAGAATCATATATATCACGATATAGTTATACACATGGGGCATTCCTTCTAGTTAGCAACACTGTTGATAACTTGGTATTGGCGAGTTCTCTTTGTTTATTATAAGTATAATGGCTGTCTCCACATATAAAATTTAAATGAATACATTACATGGTTTTCAAATACTCTCATCATACAAATTGCTTAAAGTCTAGACAAATCAAATTAGACTATATTCAAAACATATTAAATGAAATTTTCACGCTAATTTAGAATATATAAATCAAATTGAAAAAGGTACTGTACAGAAACCTAAAACTTTTGTCTGGCTATATAATTCACTGAAAAAGACCGAGTGTTATAAGTTTAACATGTGTATCTATGCATTTGTCTGTCTGTGGCTTAGTAGCGCCTATGTTTTTTTAGTTAGAAAGGTAATTTAATCGAGATGGTTAAATTTTAATTTGTAAAGATCCAGTAAGTCGTTTGAAGACTATCAGCTCATTGCTTACTTGAAAGCTGTGCTATAAATATGGAGAGAAATGTGGTACCTATTACTGTACAGCAATACGTATACACATGCAATTTAGACTGAGGCGAGCGGTGCCTGGGGCTTGAGACCCAGGAGCAGGTTTAAAGAGCTCTTTCATAATATATTAACTCAGACCTCCACCACTCAACCTCGCTAACGACAATAGATAATAAAGTGAACTTACGTGGACCTCGAGAAGGGTAACCTTAATCACGACACTATAACACTAACTTCCATGTTCACTGCACGAAAACACCAGAGAGACTGAGTCTAATCTATTGCACTAAAGTTTATATAATGTCTTCACGTCGGTATACTAGAAATAATATAAAATGATCTACCCGATTCTACTACTTTATAAACAGTGTTGCTAACAGCTGCGTGATAATATTATTATATAGACAATTATAACAATCTTGTTAACAAGGTAATACTGACAGTACTTACACTAAGTAGAAAAGACGGAACGGTATTTCTCGATGCCTTCCTTTAGATATCAAGTGTTAGCATCACTGTTCATAAAGTAGTAGTAGCGGGTATATCAATTTTTATTATTTTGAGTATACCGACGTGAAGACTTCATATAACCTTTAGTGCGATAGATTAGTCTCAGTCTCTCTGGTGTTTTCGTGCAGTAAACATGGAAGTTAGTGTTATAGTGTCGTGATTAAGGTTACCCTTCTCGAGGTCCACGTAAGTTTACTTTATTATCTATTGTCGTTAGCGAGGTCGAGTGGTGGAGGTGAGAGTTAATATATTATGAAAGAGCTCTTTAAACATGTATATATTAACTGCTGTTTTTATATTTGGTTTTCAGAAATATCAAAAATCTAATTGATTTTTCTAAATCGATGTCATTTTTCTATTCCTGTAAAGTAATGGCTTTCATTTTTCTCTCATACTCTGACATTATTCGATGAATAAGCTGCAAGTAACTTATTTTTTAGAGTTTACTTTCTGACTCTAATAGTTTGCACATTTTTTTCTTATTTTCGTTCTATGGGAGTTCCATTTAAATCTCAGCTTAAAACGGAGTTTAAAAGTCGTTTGCAATGTGTCTGTGTCCTCTGGTGTCCGTTTCAAACCCGTATCTCGTCTATTCATCATGTGACGGTTTTTGACATCCACAGATCGTATACTGAGTTGATGTCCTATAAAGTTGGCCATTTAAAGATGATTTTAGTAAATATACTTGTAAAATATCGTACTGTATGTTTAAAACTAATTTTAAAATATAATTTTGAGAAACTACATATTGTTAGGTATTTTTTAGTATTATCAATCTATTCATGATGGTTTATGTCGATTCATAATATTCAATTTTTTGTAGATGCCAATCTGATAACATACATTAGTTTTTAGGTTGTGTTAAATAATAGTTAGGAAATCGGTAAGTACAAGCATAATTGAATCAAAAAAGTAGACCACAATCACATAGAATTCAGGACAGAGTTATTTATTTATTGTTATGGTAGTGTTTTATTAACTAATAAACATACGTATATGTGCACAAGAAAAGTAATAACAAATAATAATAAGTACAAATACAGTTTACACTATTATGAAAAATGTTCTTTTAATTTATGCTATTTTAATACAAAAAAGTTATTTCACTTTATGCTTTAAAGTGATATAACTATTTTAAAGGAGGTGTTTCCTGACCATAATTTAATAGTTACATAGTTTTTAAATAAGCAGTTATAATAATGAAATGTATAGTTATTTCTTTCAACAAAGCCCTTTTTTCGCCTTAAAAGTCGATTAGCAGGATGGATATATTTTTTTTTCATTCTTAATATTCAAATTATCTTTACATAGTACAACGATTTTAATCTAGTTTTCACGAATAGACAAAGTGATTTAAGAGGAAGGTTTGTAGTTATAATACATTATAATAGAGAAACCGTACAAAGCCCGGGAGAATAATGTAGTTTTATTATAATTTAAAAAACAAGTAGGTAATAAAACCTGACATTTTAGCAACATACAAAGCAAAATAAAACTACATGTCAATGGATATACCAGTAGTACATACAGATTTTAAAAATGCATAAGTTTGAAGTGTGTTCGCGTAGTTTGAAATCGTACTAATGGACCGGAATATCATTATCCCGGGAGAGTATCAGAGTGCTGAGCGGAGCTTACTCTGGCACTGACAAATTTAAACTAATAAAATATACAGTTTATGGGTTTCTTTACTTATTTTATTGACTACTTTTTAAATTAAAATTGCGCCCTAAATTGTTGCATTAAAAAAATCTATAGCATAATTTCAATTCAAGTAGGTATAAATTGCGAAATTGAGCAAATGAGTTAGGAATGTTAAAAGCGCTTTGGGCTTGCGGCCCAGGAGCAGGATAATTAAACCCGTTTACTTTAACAAATAATAAATTAAACTCTCATGATCATCAAAAAAAGGGACCTAGCACCCTTACATTCTCAACGCAACCACCTAAAAATAATTTAGATACCTAACAAGTAGATAAGAAACAGTAGACAAGAGATTCTATTCCTAAAAAAAATTAAACTACCAACAATCAAAATATGTTGTATTTTGTGTTGAACACTTTTGCTAACTTATTAGCTGCGAACTTCTGCTAACTAAAATTTACTATTAGTACTTTCTATTTAGTCATCTAGAAAGATTTCCTGTAATTCTGGAAATTTTAAAGAGGCAATACATATAAATGATAGCGAGTTGTCTCAAGTTAGATGAGACTAAAAGACAATGCCAAATTACTATTGATCATCAAGAATTATTTTGCAGCAAAAATATAATAAAAACTAAAAACCGAATTTTACAATTTTTTAATTTTAACAACTAATATACTTCTTATTTTTTTATTTTACTTTAGGCCAAAACGACTTTAAACAAAAAATGTGGCTGGTAAGTATTAAAAGTTTTTTATAAATCATAGATAAAAGTGCACTAAAAGATTTCAAACGAACAAAGCAGTATCTTAAATTCAATCGTCGTATTCCATAGTTTATATCGACAAACTTTTAAGAAAACTTCTACTCTCTCCAAAAGTACTCATAGGAAATAACATAATACATATTTATTACATATGATCCACTGCTACTTTAAATTTTAAAAAACTCAGGCAAGTGCGAGTCGGACTCATGCATCGAGGATTCTGTACAATTCGGATTGAGAGGCAAACTAAAATTTTGTTGTCAGAAATTTTTTCTCCCATAAATCAGCTTAGATAACAGTTAGTTTACCAAAAAAATATTACACGGTTTTCAAATTTTCAATTTTTTTGATTTCGAAACAACAGAAATTATCGTATAGCTTTATATTCTTATGCATATTAAAACACGCGTAAACGGTCGTATGTTTTAATTACATTCAATTAGTTTGATGTTTTGACAAATCCAAAGGATTATAGAGAGTATTTGATAATATTTTCGACTTGTGTCTCTATGTGTTCCTGAAGAAAAGGATGTTAACAGACTGACAGACTGGCAATGAAGGTGAACAACGGTTCTCTTTTTTGATTTTGAGTTGCGGAACCCTAAATAAACTTCCTTTAATTATACAGCACAAAAATAAACAGTGATCGAAATAAATATTTAGCTTTGAAAAAATAACTACTATTTTTAGGATTTCTTACTTATTACAGTTAGCAACACTTTTGTTTATTGAAGAATACAACAAGTATTTTTACAATTTATAACCTGTCCCTCGATTATAGTACCACAAACTTATCTGCCCCAGTGGCCAAAAGAGGAACTAACGAATTTCCAACGCAATTTTGAAATGTCAATCTGAGCATTTCCTATGTGAATTTACAAAAAAATATATCTATTGTCTAGTAGTCATAATACAAGCTCTGCTTAGTTTGGAAGTAGATGGTGCTGTGTAGAATGTCTTGAATATTATTATTATTACCCCGATTTATTTTTACTAGCGACACCAAATGCAATAACAGCGAATCTCTCACCGGGCCATATAAGTTTGTGGGACTATAAATAGGGGTAGTTTGTGCTGACTTTCATACAGTTTATCCTTATAAAAAAAATAAAAAAAAACAAAAAAAAAGTTAATATAGATTAGTATTGTAGTGATTGTGGAAATGTAAAAAAGTCTAGTGCAGTGTAGTGGTATAGTGAAGTATAAGAGTGATAAATGAAATCCTTGTTATTATTACCTTTTACGTGTTACTGTGCAGAATAGCTAATACTCGTAAATAGTTAATATGACTTAGTTAATATTTAGGTAAGGTGCAACAGATCCTTTCAGCAGAAGGGTGGCAAGTCGGAAATTACATTTTTAGTGAGTAACTCATCTCGTGGTAATGTATCCTAATTTCCCGCCGGACTACCCGCGGTTGGCTACATGAAAAATGCAAGAACTTTTGAGTACCGACACTTTATATTTAAACAATCTTTCAGACTCCTTAGCATAGGACATTATTTTACAAAAATTATAAATTAATTAATGATACCTACAGCAATACATTTTACATAGGAAGTCGAGAAGTATCTGGGGCGTGAGACTCTGCATCAGGTTTAAAGAGCTATTCTACTATTCATATACGATTTATTGCAACACTTAAGTTAACCTAACTTAATAAATACAACATACTCACGTGATCCTTGATAAGAGTAACATTTCAGTAACTTGTACTTCACTATGATAAATCAATTTACTCTTCGAGATTACTCGTCACACTGCCTCGGTTAAAACACCACTACTACTCTATCCTTTCCCTGCTCAAGCTTTGTTCCAATAGATCTATGACAGAATGACGAGTAGTTCCATAGATTAGCAGTGTAGAAAATACCTTTCGCAATCTGAAAGGTCCTTGTAATCCTGCTCCTGGGTCTCAATCTCCAAGCACTATTTTGTTTACGTGTTACAGTGCAGTATAGCACATATAATCACATAGTTATTATATAGCTAAGGCTGTAGCGCCTATCCGACCTTTGGCTTTAATCTTCTCTCGCTGAGCATAGGACGTAATTTAATTAACTATATACAATAATGTAACTAAACCTAAATAACTTTATTAATGTTGATATGTGATCCTAAGTATCTATTAATAATAGTGATATTTAAGTAAGGTTACCTTAATAACCTTAATAACCGTTCCATCCGTAATTTGTTGGAATTTAACAAATAATTACCTACATACAATATTTTAAACGTAAATTATGAACAGTAACAGGTAACTGTTAATAATATGTACTTTAAACTGGAAACCAAACAGCTTTTAAGCATTCTGGTCCATACTCAGGTTCACACGGCTCTGTTACGACGTTACTTAATAAATAAATAAATGTTTATGGTGTGAAAAATGAATATAAAAACACTACAATAACTCATTATCTAATACTTAAGGTAATTTATTAATAGTAATGTGGGTAAAACTAAAAACTTTAACAAAAATAATGTCTTTTTAGTTATCTGCTTAATTAGATTTTAAAAAATACCTTTGATCTTTTTGTTTATTCGTTTCGGAGAAACATACGACCGAATAAGTTAAATCTTTGGCTTATTTGTTAAAGCAAAGACATATTATCAATATTCAACCGTATTTAGGACGTCATTTGGCGTTTACGTCTTTTTAGAATAGATAGAATAGAAATTTCAAAATTGATTTTAAGCATTATATTTTGAAAAAATAAAAAATATGTGTCCATTTATTTTTCTTCTAGTTTCATATAACGTAATAAAATAGATATGTTAAAAATATAAAATGTTGTCAATTAAAAAGATATATATTTTTCATAAGAAGAAGAAGAAGAATGTGTACAAAATTATCAACTTCAGCTTTTTTGTACATCTGCACCTGTATTCTACCCGCAGTTTTTTTTTTCAGGATCAAAAGTTCCCAATTTTTTAATTAACCTTCTAAAGCATACCTATACCAAATTTTATTTCATCCTAACTCTGCATCCTCGAAGATAGAGTGGGGAGGGAGAATGAAGAAAACAATGCGGTTTCAGCGGACCCTGAGAAAGAACCCAGAGTTCACTAGATCCGCGACATTAATGGGATGGGAGAGGGAAGGGGTAAGTCTGGCCCACGTGCGGCGCGACCGGAACGCGTAAGGGAGTGCTGGGTTACTCGGCTTTTACGAGATGCTTTCCCAGCGGCAGAAGGGAATAGTATTCTAACCCGTCCCCTCACGGGTGAAAATTTAATGCGTGCATAAACACGGCAATTCTACGATTTTATTAGATGCAGGTATAGATATATTAATATGACTACAAAAATATCAAGGATTATTTTTCAAAAATACTTCTAAGGTCACTGATTGCGCACTTAACCTAAAAATACTCCGAACGAGTCTGTATGCATCCAGGTCACTGCTTTTCGAGCTTTCGTCTAGTTTTGGGAACAGCCTTTTACTACTTAAAGTTAGAAATCAAAAATTTACCTAAACATAGCTTTTTGTATTAATAAAATAATAATTGTACTTTATATAGTGTTATTAAAATTTATATACGTGTAACTTGTATACCGATTAGGTTTGTCACCTTTTAAAAAGATTTACTTTAAAACGCACAGGATCGAACCCGGACTTCCCAAGTAAGACAACGATGTCTTAACCACCGGACTATCACTGCTTATCATTGTTTATTATTAATTGTAATCTTATTTATTTTTTTACACTTTTAGCTTTAAAAGCACCACCATAAAAGTTATTGAATATAGAAATCTGAATTAATAGGTTCACAGATACAATTTATTTGTCCTTGTTGTTATACTGATATATCTCATATCTGAGTTATTGTCGAATGCGAAAGGTTGCGGAGGTTTAGTGGTTAGGACGGCGCTTCTCCTGCCTATATTTTGTCTTTAATGAGAACGAGCGGCCTGCCCTCGCTTCGCTTCGGGTATTTAAAGCAATATTATAATTGATGTCCTTAATTTGTCACTTTGTAGACAAAGAAAGTGAAAAGAGACTTATCAATCTAAACAGATAAATATTAATATTAGGGAGAAAAAGGAGAGGAAGTGAGACGGAAATACTATAGACTTCTCTCAGTGAAAGAATTTTTAAAATCGGATTAGTAGCAACAAAACGGCCAGCTTCTATTAGGTAAAAAATGTACATGGCAATACCAAATCATCTTTGTCACTCACGAATAGTGTAATTTTCTCTCAGTGAAAGTATTTTAAAAATCAGATTAGTAGTTCCTGAGAAACTCTTCAATGTACAAAATGGCCAAGTTATGGCACTTAAATGGCCATATCTTTTTAATTAGGATATTTATGGCAACACCACATAGCCTATGTTACCCGGAATGGATGCAGCTTTCTATCGGTGAAAGAATTTTCAAAATCGGTTCAGTAGTTTCCGAGCCTATTCGCAACAAACATACAAATATACAAACAATCAAATCTTTCATCTTTATATAATAGTGTAGATAGTGTAGATGAAGATAAATGATGTTTATATCGGAATTTATAAAAGAGCATTTGACATTTTCAGTTATATTTTTTAACTTGTTATAATTATTTCTGTGTACAAATTCATAATAATTCATAATGCTAAGTATATAGGAGTTATACTGCGCAGTAACACTCAAACAATAATATTGAAATGTAATCTAGGCGGAAGCCGAGCCTTGAGACTCAGGACCAGGTTTAAAGAGTTCTTTCATAATGTATAAACTCTCACCTCCACCACTCGTCCTCCCCAGCTACAATAGATATAAAGTAAATTATGGTGGACCTCAAGAAGCGTGACTTTAACCACCACACTATAACACTTACTTCCATGTACACTGCGCGACAACACCAGAAATACTGAGACTAATCTATCGCACTAAATGTTATATATTGTCTACAAGTATACCGACGGGTATACATGACATAATATAAAATTACCTCCCCGGTAATACTACTTCATAAGCGGTGTTGCTAACATTAATGATGTACAAACTAAAATATGATGCAATATATTGCAGTGTGGGTTGTAGATATTTGACCGTATTTGCAACCAATGTCCCAATAGAAAAGAGGCAGTTTGACAAGTAATATTATAAAATATTTTTTTATATTGTAATGTAGGTGGAGATGTTATAAAGCGTAGTGCAATTATAGATCTGTCTTATTGATCCCTAGTATTATTTACATTAAATTTTAGGTAACTAAGTCGAGCAGTAAAGGCGAGTATTAATGCGGTAAAGGTGTAGCCTTTACCGCATTGGGTCACATGGCTCAGGAACAATAGCTTATATGTATTTTTGTAAGCTTTAAATAAATATTGCCAACAATAATGGTAATAACTATAACCATAAAAACATTTTTTAAATTTAGTATGATTTCCATAAGAATAAAAAAAAGTTAAGTAAATATAAAGTTTCGCTAAACTTGTCTAGACAACTAACAAAGTTTCAGGTTGTTTGATTCGATCGGAGAGCATAAAACACAACTTTAATACTTGCTAACCAAAAACTCGTAAAACACCAATAAAATACATAACATAAAAAATCATTGGAAACAGGGATCTTTATCGACAACATTATATATACATTATGTATTTATCTAATCACAATCATTTAATATTGTTTGTTCCTTCAGTCACATAAAAACTGACCTTATAAACTGACTGTATTGACATATATCTATATTACTAGCTGACCCGGCAAACGTTGTTTTGACATAAACATTTGGGGTAGGCCACCCTTATCGATGAAAAATAAATAGTAACCGATTCTCAGACCTACTGAGTATGCATATAAAATTTCATAAAAATCGGTCGAGCCGTTTCCGAGGAGTATGGTAACTAACATTGTGACACGAGAATTTTATATATAAGATTTTGTAACCCATACACTTTTATCAATTCACTCCAGATTTACTCTGAAGATTGTTACAGTTACTATTTGTCAAATCATTCTGCAAAAAAATATTATACCTAACTCATTTTTTTCTTTTTTATAAAAATTAAAAATCTAGTATCTGTAAAACCATTTGCAGTTTTTCTCTAGTAGACCTGTATTATCTTTAAAAATATGCGGCCATTTAATTCAATAAAATTGCTTTAGAAAATGAACATGCTCGTGCTTTTCTGATGTATACAATAAAATGCAAAAAAACTAAACATTAAAAAATACATAGAAATAAAGAAAATATAATCCACCTGAAGCCAACGCTTTTATTTTAACCATTTCGCTTTTCCATGTGAAATATTTTAAGAGAACTTAACGCTAACAGTTGAAAACGGATATTTGGAACGACTTCTGTTATAAAATGCAACGTTTACGTATCATGTTGAGGTATAAAATCTTTCATTACTTTAATGAAACTGCATAAATGCCAAGTTTTTTCTAAACTAAATGTTAGCTATATTCTCTTCGTCATAAACTGTCGCATGTAAAGTAAAAACTACAATGAAAATACTACTATGAAAGAACGAAAAAGTTTCATTTTATACAACTGGAGCTCTTTCATAATATATTAACTCTCACCTCCACCACTCGACCTCGCTAACGACAATCTATACTAATATTATAAAGAAGTAAGATTTGTATTTTTGTATTTTTGTATGTAACGAATAAACATAAAAACTACTGGACCGATTTCAAAAATTCTTTCACCATTAGAAAGCTACATTATCCCTGAGTAACATAGGCTATATTTATTAAAAGAAAAAATTAGAGATCCTCAGGAAATCTCACTAAAACCAACCCAAGGTGCAAAAAAATTAGCCATAAAATATCTTTCATCGCATGCGCTGCAAAAAGTATTGATGATAGAACAAAAAAATGTTCTACAATATCATAGAACGTATCAATATCTACAAAAAACTCTGCGAGACCATATGTCCAACTATTATAGTTATGTCACTATAACTACTTTTTTACATTTTAAAAGTTGATAAAAATGCCAATCAAAATCAGACCATGTTTTCTATAACTTTGTATTAATCCTTATCCAAATAAATTATATCGTATTCAAGACTGTTTCAATACCTGTAAAATACTTTTTGAATTATTAAAATCGGACCTTCCATTCAAAAGATATTACGAAATTAAAAATATCAATATAAACAAAAAATACACGAGGACGCGACGGGCCAGTATAGCGACGCAGCGCAGCGAGTAACGCGGCATGAGAGTGGGCACCGAAATGCAAGAGAGCCAAAATATTTTTAAAAATAAAATTCCACCCGTGCGAAGCCGGGACGGGCCCCTAGTAGATAATAAAGTAAACTTACATGGATCTCGAGAAGTGTAACCTTGATCACGACACTATAACACTAACTTCCATGTTCACTGGTTAGGTACCTATCACAAGTAATTGCTTATGTTAGGTTTTATTAAAATGTTAATACTATAAAATATAGACATTAAATATAATTACAGTAATTTGAAGAAGTAAGCGTGATTAAATTATTTAATTAGATAGACTAACCCTCCCTGGGTTAGACGAACCCACCTGTTATTATAGTGGGAGTAAGTGACGGCGGTATTTTGTATTATAAAAAGGATGTCTTTTGAGGTTTAGTAGCCCTCGGAACTCGTGTGACTTCACTTGTTGTGTATTTAAAGATAGTTTCCTGAATATTTAAATAATTAGTTTAATTGATATTTTGTTGAAAACGTGTTAAATATTAATAGAGTCAGGAGGTCGAGCGGCGAAGGAGAGCGTGAACGTAAAAGTTTCATTTTATACATTTTTGGTATTAGGTACCTATTGTGTTTTATACAATTTTTACTTTTGTGGTGGAGAGTGACGCTTAATTTTTTTTATATATAGGAGTAAGCGAAAGCGTCTGATTGTGGCATCGAGGTACAAATGCAGTATTATATCCATCCTTTTCTAATAACTTTGGATGATGACAGATTATGATGTTTTATCTACAGGACTAGAAAATGGTAATATTTCACCATTCTGAACATGATTTTTGAACATTAGTTTATATTATACCTACTTTTATGTTAAATAAGGGTGTTTTTAAAAACTTTGTAACTTGTTTTTTGGCAAAATAAAAAGATTATTATTATATTATATTATATATGTAACTTTACATGTACACTATATCATGACGTGTTGAACCATAGATGGGGCTAGCTAGTCTAGCTTGTGATTGAGCCCTTCAAAGCCAAGGGAAAATGTACATAGCCTTCTTACAATAGTAAGGTGACTTATCACTATCCGGTTTATTATTAAACTAAATAGTAAATTGTGTAATAAGTAACTCTAAGCTTAAGTATGTAATTTAACATCTAGCGCGCCCGACCACCGGAGCTAAGGTGGCCGTCAATAATTCCCACTCATCATATCAACTTGGCCTCTAAATGAGGTTTTGCTAACATATATATTTTTTTTATTAATGACCAATAGGTCAATCAAGGATTGTAAGTTATCGCTTTGTATTTAGGTCACGGGCGCGCCGTATCAGGAAGCTTACGATGACAAGATAATACACAGAATTTGTGAAAAAGTTGTTTATAAAGCTTCGCTAAGACGATGTTAAGGAATAACTTTTAAACAGATTTTTACAGAAACAAAATAAAAGAAAATGTGATATCTAATATAAGAATTTTATATACCTAAAGCAAAGTGCTAAAAGGGAATTCTTTACTTTACATACCCCACCCAAATATTTAAAAAGCTTTATCTTCTATATAATAACAATATTTATGTCTTGTTATAATAATAATATTTACTTCTTTTAAAAAATCAAATCCATATAGAAATAGATAATGAATAATTCTAAAATCTTCTCGTAGATAGGACGTAGCAAATTATCTTATAGTAACTCGAGAAAAGCTACATTTCTCATAATCAAAAGGTAAAAAAAGATAACAAAAACCCTTATTTTCCCGTCAAAATAGAATCCTGGTACGCCTCAGCGCATAATTTCAATAAATTGGCTATTACAAAGGTCTATGTATGTATATAAGAAGGTTTCCATGAAAGCATCATAAGAGGAAATCGTAGTCCTAGATAAGTTTTGTCCCTTACTATGATTGTAGTTATGCAGATAATAATAATATAAATTTAAATCTTATTCAAGGAATATATACTAGTGAAACTGGTAATGGACAAGAAACAAATAATGGACCTAAGCGCTAATATCAATTAATAAGTATAGTGTCATTGGTTTGAAATAAAAATATACGATCAATCTGTACTATCCTAAGTAGTATAGAATTTTCCTCAATTATGTATTAAAAAAAAAATAAGCAATCTCTTACTCGGGAGGTCCGAATTCGATCCTGGACACACACAACTGACTTTTCTGAGTTATGTGTGTTTTAAGAAATTAAATATCACTTGCTTTAACGTTTATCGTTTATCGTGAGAAAACCTGCACTCCTAGAGTTCTCCATGTTCTCAAAGGTGTGTGAAGTCTGTCAACCCGCACTGGGCCAGCGTGGTGGACTATGGCCTAATACCCTCCTCATTCTGAGGAGGAGACCCGGCTCAGCAGTGGGCCATTGACGGGTCGTGTTGATGATGATGATAAGGTTTTAAAATATAATTTGCTTTTATATAAGATTTATAGCCATTACAACATTTATGTTTCAAAACATTAAATATTCAAACTTTTTAGGTAGGCTTCAGAAAAGTGAAAATCAAATGTTGACAGACTGGACTCAAGCAGTCTATCACTGAAGTATTTACAACATAAACCTTCATTACAGTTTAACCCATCTGAAATATAATTACGTCAAAAAGTTACGTTATTTAAATATAAATTTACACATAATTGGAGTTTTATGTATAATTTATTTCGACTACATAAAAATCGTTTTTTAGTAAGTTTAGGGTCTTTGTGCAATTTACTCAATAATAGATTCAATAATACTTAAAATTCAGAAGGCAACCTATAACTTTTCTGCCTAAATTGGGACAGGATTAGCCTCATTTCTGTAACATTGTACTGAAGTCCATTCACGGGCTATAAAGGAAATTACTTCTTTAGAAATAGGTTCCAAGTATGTTTCAACTAATTCGTATGAGACATAAAACTTACTGTATTTTATTTTAAGCACTTTTCACTCCAACACAGAAGACCGCAAATTCTACAAAAGTGGATTATAAGCAACTACGTACGAGTATATCTTGTAGATCTAGTTAAAGGGTATGATAACTAAATATAATTTTAAATTCTTACTATTTACTTTTATAACTTAAATATTTAAAAGTCATCAACTAATTTTATTAATTATTTTTAATCTTTAAGAAGCTTGGTCTTCTGAAAGACTCCGTAAGGAAAGAAATTTGTTCCGAATACACTCAAATAAAATGTGGTATTTATCCTCCACCATTTCGCAACAGAAGAATTAGGGGGAAGAAACTTTGACCTTCAAGTAAGCGAATTTATTCAAAGGAGTGTGTACGAATCCTCATCACATCAACCAATATACTCCTGTAAAAGGAACTTTTTGGGAAGAGTTGCTCATCTAAGATATTACAGGTTCTGATTGTATATTGCGATACCAAATGCCCTTCTCTCTATAACGTAGGTCAAAGTCCTCCTTCCACAACTCAATACATTTCTAACTGACTAATATAGTCACTTATAGAAAGGTCTTACTGGTAATATAATGCCTTCTTAAATGGCTTCGTTGGCCAATCTATCAACTTTGTTGCTAAAAATTATAATATTTCTGTAGAAATTTAATGTATAAAAAAACATATTATTAATATTAATATTAAAATTTCAACCAAACTCTTTGATACAGAGGTCGGTCTGTCATTTGACAAATGTCAATAATACAGTAGTTTTGCAGTGGTGGCGAACGTTTCCACCACATTCAGACGTGTGACAATTATGTAAAATCTGTTTGTAAAGCCTCTATCCTAAGGAAGGTAAGGAAATTGATCTCACTAGACGTTTCCTCGAATTAATTTAATGGTAGCTTTATTGCTCTTACCAAGAAATACTATTTGGCTATCTTTGTAAATTCTCTAACAATTTCATCACATCATTCAAAATGAGTGGTAAGGTCAAGTGCAAGCAGACAAATTTAAAGTTTTAGGATATTTTTCTCCATGTGTGCTAAAACACACTTCTTATTACAAAATTTTAGGTAGAGAGGTCCCTAAACTTAATATACAGTTCAGTTATGGGGAGACTAACAGGTACTTGATCATTTTTATAGGTTTGAAGACAAAATAAACTAGTTATGAGTTGGATATCTGTAAATAAGAGATTGCTGCATCATAAATGAATAGTCAGAAGAAAGATTCAGTCATCGTCAATGTCTTGGGGCCCTAAATATACCACTTGAGATCCACGTTCTATTTCCCTGCATTTACTATCTTGCCCTTTGATTAATTTTGATTTTGTTAATATAAACAAACCTTTATATTTGATATTAATTTGAACGTCTTAACAGACTGAGCGTCAGGCTTACAAACGGACAACGAGGTGATCTTATAAGGATTACGTTTGAGTTACAGAACCCTTAAAACTATTTTATAGTGGCCGTTAGTCATTTTAATATAACATCGTTATGCCAAATCTTAATTTCTTTAGTACTAATAATAAAATAAAATTTACAGTAAAATACTATTATTTCCTGTAGTATAAAAGACGTTTGTTCCAAGTACACACAATATATCATTTACTTAGTCAAGTTTCACCTGCTCTGCTCTGTTGCTTTACGAGACAAACTTTCTACTTACGGGTAGAAACGGTTCCAAAGAGGATTGATCGCATTTTAATACCCTAACTTTCTTTACAATAACGGAAAATCGCGGTCAATGACAATGTTTAATAGTTTTTTAATGTTTAGTTTATACTGTAATATACATCGCTTCCTCACTCTCTTTGTAGTTTTTGTGTAATATAACCAGAGGTCAGAAAAAAGCTATTCGTTTTTTATTGAATTTAGTGCTATAGACATGAGAGAGATATGATACACATTACTGTACAGCAATACGAATACACATGCAATTTAGACTAAGGCGAGCGGTGCCTGGGGCTTGAGACCCAGGAGCAGGTTTAAAGAGCTCTTTCATAATATATTAACTCTCACCTCCCCCACTCGACCTCGCTAACGACAATAGATAATAAAGTAAACTTTCATGGACCTCGAGAAGGGTAACCTTAATCGCGACACTATAACACTAATTTCCATGTTCACTGCACGAATACACCAGACAGACTGAGACTAATCTATCGCACTAAAGGTCATATATTGTCTTCACGTCGGTATACCGACACTTGAAATAATATAAAATGATCTACCCGCTACTACTACTTTATAAACAGTGTTGCTAACGTGTGATGACATAAAAATCAACATAACAATACTTAAGGTATTAAGTACTGTACAATTAAGGGTAATAGACATTAACATACATGTTTGTTAGGGAACACAGTAGTGCTTGGGGTTTGAGACTCTTATCCATTGTTCGATAATATTCTAAAATTAATTAAACAAGTTCTAAACGAAACAACTCACAAGATTTTCTCTATGAAATTACTTATCAAACTGCCACTGATTTGAGGATACATATCTTCTAAGTAATCGAACCAAAGTGTTGCTATTACAAATTATAAAAATTATTGTTCGTTTGGCAAATGTTTAACACGTATAAAGTATATAAATCAGTAATGATAATATAATAAAGATAATCATTGAATTATATCATTTAAACGTGATTATACATTGCGTAATGTAACAAACCTTTATAGGATTATTATAGGGTCCGTATTAAATTTAAAAGATAATCGAAAATTCATGAAATTAGAAAGATTTGTATTTTTGTACCGATTTCAAGTGCTATATTAACCCTGAGTAAAATAGGCTATATTATTTACTGGAAAAAATTAGGTATCCCTACTTATTATATAAATTACAATAATGTATCCCAAGGTGTAAAAAAATTAGCAACAAAATGTCTTTCTCCGCATGCGCTGCGGAAACTATTGATGGTAGGACAAAAAATGTTTTATAATATTAAAGAACATATCAATACCTATAAAACAAACTTCGCGATAGCATAATAGGTTAGGGAAAAAGTTTCTTCGCATTTTTTAAGAAAATTCAATTAATTTTTTAAAAAAGAGTTAAATGTGCTCTACTGGCACGCCTAAAAGCCATACACCTAAAGTTGAATTGAATTGAAGACTCAAGTGCGTAACCTTCTGTACATGTGAGAATCTCACGTTTTCTTTTTTTGTTCTAATTGTGTTGCAGTGCAAAATTATTAAAATCTTTTATACATCTACGATTCTACAAGCAGCAAGTTTTATTTCGTGTTGTCCATCTTCCTCGAAAATCGTACAAAGACCTAAAATAACCAGGTCGATTGAGATTGACCAATATCAGTAATAAATGAACGATTGAACATTGACCCTCATATAAAGACCTCGTAAGCCATGGGTCGCAAGCCCCAGACAATTCTCAGCTTACTGTTTAAAGTCAATGGTATTGTTATATTTTGATTTATCATCTGTATTCATTACCTATAGATACTCATATGTATAAAAAATACGTACAGTTGAACTGAGTAGATTTCAAAGTGCAGATGCATTTATTCATGTATTTCATCCATAAGAAATCAAGTGAATGTCTCTAAAGCTATTTTTAAGCTTCACTTCATACGTGCGTCTTATTTTATATTTATTGTATAAATATTATTGTATCCTCGTCGGTTATTTGCACTAAATATCCTTAATTCAATTTATTTATTCAATTGTTAAGGAAATTAGAACGAGAATAATTTCAGACAGTTTGTGTATCTGTCATTAATTCAGATATACTTGGTGGTTTCAAATAAATATCAAGCCTCATAATCTAGAGTTTCGTGAAGCTTTATAAAAAAACACTTTAAGTTAACATAATCAAAAGATACGGATGCTTAGACAGTATATATTCATATATTACTTTATTTATTTATTTATTCTTGTACCTTAAACTATATACAAAATTGGTAGATATGAGAACTAGCGTATAAAGGATTGCTTATCTCTTAGAAGAGATCTCTTACAGTAACTCCTGGATATAGGAGAGGACTATTAGAAAACCTAGCACAGAAATCAAAATCAGCTGGAAACATGAATTTTGGCATAAAGTGTTAAAGTAAAATGTTAGAAACTAATATCAACACCTATTTAATTAAAATATACATAATTTTGATACTCGAAAGGTAATCATATACTTACCGTTGAGCTATTAGAATCATAAAATTCCCTTCTTGGAAGTTTTATTTAAAAATCAGTCCTTTACAATAACAAAATTGAATTGAAATACTGCAATAGAAAATGTATGGCTGTAAAACGGAGCTTTAGAAACTTGATCGAACTAAATCGTTGTTATTATTTTATGCTGTAGCTTATTTGTATGGCGTACGTGGTGAGGTTCACGATGTTGGCCGGATACATTATGTGCTGTATATTTATTACAGTACACTTAAAATAGCTCGGGCGGCATCTTATCCTAAATCAAGAGTTAAACCACAGCGGTTACGAAACGTCTAACTTTTACTATTATGTGGGCACGATCGCAATGGCCAAGCTTAGAACTTTATCTAAGTTTAAACACAGTTTAACAGTTGGTTAATCCCTCAGATATCGTCCTAAGTACGCCTATCAAAAACAGTTAATTACATCTTAGTGGATTCAGTGGTTTAGAAGTTACCTAGGTAATTCAATTATTTTATACCTTGATACTTGTGCGATGAATTCTTAACAAGGAAGACAAGATTTAGATTAAACTTTCTCCGTAATTAACTGTGTGTCACACCTACAAGGAATGTACGAAAGTGACTAACTTAAACAGAAACAGATACACGGCAGGTCAAAAAAAATTTTTTAAGGGTCACTCAAAATATTTAAAAATTTCTGAAATCGTCAAAAATTTAATTTTTTTTTAATTATTTTTCTCATTATTTCATTTTTTTCTAAATGAAAAATGATAAATATCCTGAAAATCTCAAGTCGAAATTTTTATATTTCAAGGTCGCTCCAAATTTTTCAAAGTTTCAAAGACAAGTACTTTATATCTTTTCGAGCTTCTTCTAAACATAAATTATAATTATGTTAAATAAATAAATTTGGAGAGATATGAATTATTTTCATAAATGAATTATTATTTTTTTACTTTTTAGTGAGTTCATTATTTATTTTTTGAAGTCAGTTAATTTTTTTTTAAATATTTTATTTTTTTTCTTTTTATCCGCTTACCTAAATACTTCAAAGTATACAATTAGATGTCAGTACGTCCCCATAATATTTAAAGAAGTATCCTCTAATTTCTAACCCTTGAGGAGTAGTGTCTTAGTGTCAGCAATAACATCATACACAAATATCTGATTTTTTTATAGATAAAAATAGCTGAAAAACATTGTACGCGCCTTTGAAATATGAGGTTTTTCCTGGATTTCTCCGGTTTCCACCATCAGATCCTGACTTGGTTCCAATTGGACGACCTCGGAAGTGCACTCTTTCGAATAAAAAACGAATCTTGAAAATCGGTCCACAACTGACGGAGAAAGCGGTGAACATACATAAAAAAAATATACAGACGAACATATGACCTCCCCCTTTTTTTAAAGAAGTCGGTTGATAAATAAAACCAGCTCCATAGCTCATAATATTGAAATCATCAAAACGAATCCTACCATCGGAAACTCGATAGGATTACTAGTAGCCAATGAAGAGTTCCGCCAGTAAACTCCAAGTTCCATCATCAAAATATATTGTCACAAATACAAACATTTTTAAAACCCTTACAATGATATATTACCTTTCAATTTGAGTTTTAATATATATTTTCATTATTCTAGACTATTATTTACTTTTTCTTTCTTTTTTATTATCATCATCACGACCCGTCAATGACCCACTGCTGAGCCGGGTCACCACCTCAGAATGAGGAGGGTATTAGGCCATAGTCCACCACGCTGGTCTCAACCACTGAGCCATCACTGCTTATCATTCTTTTATATTGTTAATTTTTATCGTTTGTTAGTATGTACGTATGAATGAATGTGTATATACTTTTAAAGTATGTCTTGACATTCAATTAACCATACCTTTTTATTTAATTTTTCCTCACCTATAGGGGTACCTGGAAGAGATCACTTCAAGATATTATGCCGCCTGTTGTATATCTCTTACTTAGAAAATAAATTTTGTACATATAAGTTTCATATTGTCATCCAAGCTATATACTGACATACAAAATATCAATACGACGTGAAAATTAGACGTAATTTCAATTTTACTTCCAAGATTTGACTGTATCGTAAATTAACTTTAATAGAAGCAAATTTAATAAAAAATGTCCTTTCTTCAACATTTAATTTAAAAGAAACCAATTTATGACTCTATTTAAGTTTCCATCGGACTAACACTTGAAATGCAGCGTTGTCATTAGTGTTAACGAGTTCCTCTCAAAGGAAAGCAAAAAATTCTGTAAAAATTCACCGCTAACTTTCTAACGTCTGTATAATGTTACAAGTTATTTAAAAAAAGTTAAAAAAGTATATTCTGCCCAAGTTTGGATCTATCATCATTATAACTATGACTATTATTTATCGTTAAACCTTATAAGTTCTTAAGCTTCTTCTTTCTTAATCTTATTTAATCAAATAAAATATTTATTGGATATAGCATTTTACTTTATTGAATGTTTATTGACAAGGATGTATTTTAAAACTCAAAGTGCAATATAAAGCTTATTTAAAGGCCTTGTTAAGGCCTCTAAATTCGGTTATATTTTAACGAACAAAAAAATGCAAATAATGTTTTTGAAAGACTATTTTAGGATTCTAGCCGAAATGATCGGCTTGAATATGCTTTACTAGATTATCGAAGAAACGGGTATACTCATTCATAACAAATGTATTTTATTTTTACAAACAACAACTACTTTTCTCACTGTACTTTATTACCAGGTTATAATTATCTATAATGTCAGATTAAAAATAACAAAACCACACCCTTCGACAAGTAATGGTCCTTTTTATATTCTTTTGCTGCAGCACAATCAAATGCAACAACGATCTCCTGCCATCTGGTGTTTCCGCCATTACTTGTAGTCAATAATCAACGCAAAAAATACAAAATTATATAATTAAAAAATTAATCTATAATAATAATTATAGTTGATGACAGTATATACTGTACTAGGAATATCTATAAGACAAAATGGCAGAACAGGCTCCCATCTGTTAGCAACACTGTTTATAAAGTAGTAGTAGCGGGTAGATCATTTAATATTATTTCAAATATACCGACGTGAACACAATATATAACCTTTAGTGCAATAGATTAGTCTCAGTCTCTCTGGTGTTTTCGTGCAGTGAACATGGAAGTTAGTGTTATAGTGTTGTGATTAAGGTTACCCTTCTCGAGGGCCACGTAAGATTACTTTATTATCTATTGTCGTTAACGAAAGAGCTCTTCAACACCTGCTCCTGGGTCTCAAGCCCCAGGCACCGCTCGCCTCCGTCTACATTGCATGTGTATACGTATTGCTGTACAGTAATGGGTATCATATCTCTGTCTATATTTATAGCACATCATTAAAGTAATGAAATAATTCAACACTCGAAAATACGAAAATAAATCAGTAATATTTATATAATATTCGTCTAATCCGTAATAATGATCCGTCGAGCCCCTCTATTATAAAACATACAATGGACAAACCAACAAGCACCCATTCGAATTTATAATATTGTGGTATGGATTTAAGCAATCATGTTTAAATCATCAATATACATACCATTTTTTACAGCAATTAAAAGTGACGATTGCAAAACCTCAATTATTTCGAATGAAAAATGCACCACACAATGTATTGTGCGTGGAATATTTAGTTGTAAAAATTCTGACAAACGGTCAGTCGCCATTTAAAAATGCAATAACTGTAGGCACGTATGAACTTTTAATATTAGAGTCGCGAAAATATTTACATCAACAATTTGTGGCACCACGTTGGGTTTATTCGTATACTGGAATGGCGGCTATTAATTTCTATGAAAACGTATCTATGTTGTTTTAATTTATTTTTATGTCAGTTACTAGATCCTTTTTCGTCAGTGTTGAAAAATGAAGGTTATCTATCTCGCGAGATTTTAAAATATAGAAAGATTGTACACCGTAAACTAGTCGTAGGCTATACTTGATTAGTCGCTCATAAAAAAGGCTGTTCTTTGTTCAGAGTTAGCAATGAAACACAGGTATCAATCAAATAAAATAAATGCACATCAAGAATTATATGTATGTATTTATTATTTATCTCATGGAGTTACAACCTGTATTGTAACTCTATTGTAAATTTATACTGATTCACATTTTGACGGTTTCACTTCCATAGATTGTAATCTACCAATAATCAATGCGTTAAATTGTAAGCAGTATGTCACGATTTACAATCTTTCGACAGTTTGCAGTAACGCCAGATAGATTATAATCTAACGGAGTTTACAATTTTACGATTACATATATAAGTGCATTTCGTAATTAAAATTGAATTTAATGGTAATAATTTGTAACGGTAATAACAAATGTACTGAAAACTATCACAACCGAAAGCGTGCGTGAAAGAGTGCGACGCAGATGCGGCGTGGCCCGACAAAAATAAATAAATATGAATAAAGCTATAACATACAAATCTATATTATTTTCAAGCTAAAAGCCATATTTTGTACTTCACCAAATCATAAGAAAAATAAGTAAATAAATTGATAAAAAAATAATAAAAATCTCTATACTCAAACTAAAACTATAAATCCCAGTGGTCTCAGTTTCAATCGCAGCAGTCAAGATAAACCCATTGAAGCGAACTAGATCAATGTTTTTCAGTAAAACTTTTAATGATAAGCAAGTTTAAAGCGTAAACCGAATGAAAAGTCATTATAACTGGAAAGCGGTGCGCCAAACGAATAAACTCGCCAACCGTTCTATTGATGCTCTCTTGTGAAACTTGTAATTAAATCTTATTCGTGCACTACTTTTAAACTTTTAAGTTTCCCTAAAACTTTGCTCTAAAATGAAAACCTAAATTCAATATAAATGAATTCTGTCTTAAACTATTTTTCCGATAGATATGACCATTATAAATCTATATTTTACTCAAGAATTTTTGATTCCAAGCTGTTTAAGTTACTATTTCGCTTTTCCTAGGAAATTTTTCTAACTATTATTATGTATGAATTCCTCCCGCTTCCTATTTAAAATATTGTATCCTCAATATTAACAATGGTTTCAGATTATAAAAGACATAGCCTATATAAATAATAATTCCTAGATTACTTAGCAAAATTATTAAACACTAATCACTGTCTGCCTCGATAAATTTAAGGTTTATTTCTTACAGAAAACATTGCCTATAGTTGAACAGGTAGTAAAGTTTAGTGGGGTGATTATAGATCTTCCATATCGAGGGTCAAGTGAATCCTTATCCTTGCAATATTATGTAACAAAATGATTTGATTAATTTATGTAATTCATAAAATCAATATCGACCAGAATCTTTGAGACAAAGTTAGCACATGAAGTTTTTTAATATAGCACCATCTAACTAACAAAGACAAAGTTCAAGGATGCCTTAGAACTTTATAGTAATACCAATATAGTTACATAATTGTTTTACGCGCACGATACTATACGCTTAGTTTGAATCAATTTTGATCCATATATACAACATTTACATATAAGAAAACTAGTCGACCCTTCCCGCCTTCATCCGGGTGCAATTTAATATGTTTTTAGGTCTAATTAATCTCATATTTTAATGGCTATGACGTAACGGCCACACAACTCGACATGCACTTCATCCCCACGTCGATAGATGGCGCACGAGCTCACTCATTTATGTAGTTTGTATTCTCAAGTATTTTTTTCGTGATAACTCATAGCTTTTCCTAGGTCAAACTCTACTTTGTCTTTGTACCATAATTTATCAAAATCGGTTCAGTGATTCAAGCCTGAATGTGTAACAGACAGACAAACCCCATCGATTCGTCAAAAGGTGGCGTAAGTAGTAAATTAAATCGCACTTTCGTTTGTAGTCTTAAGTATTAGGAAAAAGTTTTACTTTCCAAATTATAATATTAGGACTATACGGATGACGTCAGCGTGTGTCCAAATTGTCTTCGAAAGCTTAAAATAAAATTACAACATTATTTTAATTTTATTTTAAGCTATATTCTCTCAGCCATCATTACACAACGTGTTTTGAAGAAGACTGTAAGTGAAACATAACCCGATTGTATTTGTAACAAAATTAGCTTAAACAAAGGAAGGTATAACAAAGTTTCTTATTGTCTTAAGTTTATAAAATCAATGTTGCGGTAATTAATCATCTCAGAGTTGTAACAGTTTTTTTTTTACATTTTAACAATACAGTTTAGGTTAAGGATGCTTTTGATTTTATTTTATTCCAATTATACCTACGTAATAATTTATAACAATGCAATATATATCTCAGTTCTGATATACTTAAGCCAGTTGTCAAATGGAGCTCGCCTGGGGACCATTACGGCTGTAGATGCTGGGTCTCCATTACTAAGTTTTGGAGAAAGTTTTTAATATTAGTTACTCGTTTTCCGTCTAAAAGCTACACGAGTAGCTTAACTGCACAATTACACTCAAAAGACTACAATAATACACAATCCAGACAGAAATCGAGCAGTGCCTGAGGCTTGCGACCAAGGTGCAGGATGATAGGGGCCTTCAACTACCACTAAATGCTCTTCTTCACCGCTTGACCTACTGACTCTATTAAACACTTCTTCAGCAAATAGCAATTACAATCATCCTTTTTATAGCACAAAGTACCCCCCTCATTTATCCCTACTATAATGAAAGGTGGGGTCGTAGGCCTGTGTTGCCAAGTTAATATTCGATAATCGAGATGTTGATCAAATTATTATAATTATATTTAATATCAATATTTTAAAGTATTAAGATTTTAATAAAACCTAACATAAGTAAATATTATTACTGTCTAGTGTGTGATAGCACTTAACAATGGCATTATGTTTTTATATAACAACAGAGGCCCGTTAAGGACTTCCGAGATATTTCATTTTTAAATGGATAATTGTAGCAGTAGAAATTTGTCTATATATGGAAAAGTAAAATAACGTCTTTAAAACCTTCAAAAATGAAGTTAACTCTTTTCGTATTCGTCTTTCCTCATTAAAAACTTATTATTCCCAATCCCACATATAATTTGTAGGACTACAAAGCCAAAATAGTGAACCTTATAATGCAGCTAATTGTAACACAAACGAAGAAAACCGCAGGGCACAGCTTATATACTATGTCAGACAAAATAATCAACAGTGATTAAACTCTATAATTGCAATACCAATGGCATATTGCATCCTTTGAAACCAACTAGGTTAATTAATAACTTCCTGCGAATATTATCTATCTGTATACTTTGAGACGAAGTTTACAGAAGCATATTATTTACTTATTTATAGTAAGCTTATTAGTATTATTTCTGACTCCGACTATACTTATAATTTTATATAGAGACTAGTCGACCTGCGCGACTTCGTATGCGTGTAGCTCCGCTCTTATTAGTCGTAGCGTGATGATATATAGCCTATAGCCTTTCTCGATAAATGGGCTATCTAACACTGAAAGAATTTTTCAAATTGGTCTAGTAGTTCCCGAGATTAGCGCGATCAAACAAATAAACTCTTCAGCTTAATATTTTAGTATAAGATAAACCAAACGAGAAACCTTTTTCTTCGGTTTAACTTCAAATGATGAAAACAAAAACTTGGGTATATTTGATAGATATTATAACTTTTTATTTTTGTATTTAAATAATATTAAGCTGTCAGGCCTATACGCCTATCCTGGGTGCAATTTACCCCGTGAATTTAAGTTTAATTTCACGTTTTAATCGCTATATCACTATATATTAATTTATATGACGGAGTGGATAGTATTTAATATCTCTTCCGTTTCATCATCACGACACTCGATGATTTTTGATAGCCACGAAACGAGTAAATACTGTTTATGTCATTTTACTTTCGTTCGGAAACAAAATTATTATTTAAGATAACTATTTCAATGTTTCGGTGTTTTCTAACTGTCCCTATATAGTTTTAAAATTATACCTATATTATGATACAAACAGTATCTTACTTTTTCTTTGTCAAGTAATCATAGCACACGTTTTTTCTGGCTAGCTAATGTAGGAGAAGCATTGTTGTTTTGGTAATTTTAATAGATTTGTTACTACTAGATTATTTTTATTACTACGTATATTTTTGTTTTAAGAGTAATATTTATAGTATTTTTATTTATTTATTATTCAATGTCGAATTTAGTGAATCTTGATATTAATGATGATTATATTTCTTGCACATCGTCTGATGAATTCCAAAGCTTTTCAAGTGAGGATTCTTTACTTGATTATAAATTGCAGTCTTTATTTTTAAATAGCTCACACTGTATAAACTTAGTACACATTAATGCACAAAGTATTCCGGCTCATTATTCCGATCTTCTCTCATCATTTAGCAATGTAGCAGTCGATTGTATACTAGTTTCCGAGACGTGGTTAAAACCATCACTTCCCTCTAATCTTTATGTATTACCGAATTTTACATTAGTGCGCAATGATAGACCAGAGAAGACTAGAGGTGGTGGTGTTTGTATATACATTCGTAACAACTTAGATTTTAATATTGTTAGTCAGTCACCTAATCCCTCCTGTATCGACTTTGAGTACATTTTTTTGGAAATTTCAGCACACCACTCTAAACTTCTTCTGGGAGTTCTTTACAGTCCTTGTCTTACTATTAATTATTTTAATGCTTTTGAACTACTTCTCGATAAGCTTTGTCCATCTTACGATCACATTATTATGATGGGCGACTTTAACACGTGTCTCATTAAAAACGACAATAGAGCGCACAAATTGAAGTCCATAGTGACGGCTTTCAATCTCTCTTTACTTCCTCTTTCTGCCACTCATTATTCACCAAATTGTAATCCTTCCCTTTTGGACCTTATTATTGTATCCAATGTTGATAAAGTATCACTACACGGTCAACTTACTGCGCCTTTCTCATATCATGACCTTTTATTTCTCTCGTATAAATTCTCATTTCCGAAACGCAAAAAGAAAGTTATTCTGAGGCGAAATTACAGAAACATCAGCCATGAAAATTTACGCAAAGAAGCATCTTCCATTAATTGGGCATATGTTTTTAACGGTGATAATGTTAACGAGATGGTGACTTTTTTTAACACTCAAATAATAAAGCTGTTTGACAAACATGCTCCAGTCAGACCTGTTAAAATAAAGCATCATCCAGCACCGTGGCTTACAGCAGAAATTAGAAATGTAATGGTCAAAAGGAATAAATCAAAGTGTATTGCTAAGAAGAATCCGACAGAAGAAAATATTGCTAAATACAAAAAGCTGCGAAATCTCTGCAATAGGATGTGTAGGGATGCAAAACGACGCCATATCTTTTCCTCCATTAATAGTCTCTCTACATCACAAATGTGGAGATTTTTTAACTCGCTAGGTGTGGGTAAATCTCAAACGGCTTCAAATCACTCATTAGATTTAAATTCTTTAAACAAACATTTCGTCTCACCTCCATTCATAATTCCTGACGTAAAGAAGTCTTTTACTTTATTACAACTGGCAGCCGCCACCCAACCTAACTGTGAGTCTTTCGTATTTCAACCAGTCACGGAAGGGGATGTTAAGAAGAGCATTGGGGCTATAACTTCTAAAGCTGTGGGTAATGATGATATCAGTCGTGAAATGATATTACCCATTATTGATCTTATTTTGCCTGTTATCACCCACATTTTAAATTTCTCCCTGGCATCTAAGGTATTCCCCACAGCTTGGAAGGCTTCACACGTAATTCCTATACCGAAAGTATCAAATCCCACATCACCCTCTCAGTTTCGACCGATTTCAATCCTACCAGTTTTGTCAAAAATTTTAGAAGATATGGTTTTTAAGCAACTATCCAAATTCCTCCTAACCAACAATTTACTCAGTCCCTTCCAATCTGGCTTTCGCCAAGGACATAGTACCTCAACCGCATTGCTTAAAGTTACGGAAGATATACGCTATGCTATGGACAACAAACAGATTACTATACTGATACTCCTTGACTTTAGTAATGCTTTTAACTCAGTAGACTGGGATATTTTACTTGGTATGCTCCGCTCACTTAACTTATCTCAATCTGTAATATCTTGGTTCCAATCTTATCTTCAGGGTCGCCAGCAAGTAATACGCTCAGAGGAGGCTACCTCAGACTGGGCTGCTCTTTCTGCTGGTGTACCACAGGGCGGCGTATTATCTCCTTTATTATTTTCTATTTTCATTAATAACCTCACAAAATCTATTTCTTCTCACTACCATCTTTATGCAGATGATTTGCAGCTCTACAGGCATGTCTATATTGAGGATATTGATGAAGGTGTTAAGGATATGAACTCTGATCTTGAAAGAATTCACAAATGGGCTGAATATTTCGGACTTGTGGTAAATCCCACGAAATCACAATCTATGATTGTTGGCAGCAAATCTATCCGAAGCAGAGTTCACTTTAACACCTTGGCTAAAATTGTGTATGATGGAACGATTATTCCAGTTAGTGAAACCTGCAAAAATCTCGGTCTAATCATTGATTCGAATTTAAGCTGGACATCACAAGTTAATGAAGTTAGCAAACGCCTACATTTTTCACTTCATTCCTTAAAACGCCTCCAGAACTTTCTCCCCATAGAAACAAAAAAACTATTAGCACAATCGTTACTTCTGCCACTGCTCGACTATGCTGACGTTTGCTATCTAGATGTCTCAGAGGAGCTGCTTAACAAGTTAGATCGCCTTCAAAATTTGTGCATCCGTTTTATTTATGGACTGCGCAAATACGATCATATTTCTGATTTCCGTCGTCAACTTAAGTGGCTCCCTATTCGACTTCGCCGGAATATGCATGTGATAACGCTCCTCTATAATATAATGAAAAGTTCTACTCCTCTTTATTTAAGTGAGCTATTTCAAATGTGCCCCCCTAGAGAACGACCTTCACGGTCATGCGTAATATATAACAACCTTGTGTTACCTTGTTATAACACAATTTTTTATGAAAATTCATTCGCAGTTGAAGGTGTTCGCCTCTGGAATTCACTACCAAGCAGCATCTACAACGATAACCCAAGCACTGCTGTTTTCAAATTCAGACTGAAGCAACACTTTCTCTCAATTTCGACTTAATAATATATCTTATATATGTATTGTATTGTATGATATATATGTATGTGTAGTTTATTGTATTTTAATATTTTATGTAGTATATAGAAAAATGGAATTTAGTATTAAATTATAATATATTATGTTTTCATATATAATTAAATATTAATTATTTGCTATATCTTGTGCCTACACCACTTTTAAATGATTTTTTTTTCTTTTCCTATATTCACTCGGGGTTTCTGGAAGAGATCTCTTTAAAGAGATAAGTCATCCTGTGTACACAATATTTCTTAGTATTAAATACTTGTATTAGATTTTAAGGTGCATAAATAAATAAATAAATAAAATAAACGATTATCGATTAATCGGAACGCTTGCGCCAAATTTATTTTATCTCTCTATATCTATTTTCTCTCTATCTCTCTATATATATTTATTTTATTTTCTCCGACTAACGCTGTACACTTTAGTCTCGCTTAGATAACTAGAAGTGAAAGCGTTAAGTAGTGTCGTATTAGTGCTGGGAGTGCTGTCCGGTTATGGTCACGTAAGTACCTTACAATGTAGTTGGCACGTCTTATGTTAGATTAGATTTATGTGAGTTTAACCTTTGGTTTAAATAGACAGCCTGAGCAGTGGAGGCCAGTGTTGGAATTCTGTTAAAAGAGCTATTTAAGCCTACAGCTTGGTCACAAATCCAAGGCACTGCTTAAGTTTCTCTCGTAATTGTAAGAGATCATATTTGATTATTTATCGGTTCAGTAGCAGTACCTACGTTGCGTTTACCCAATAGTCCATTCAGTATCATCACCCTTTGTAGTGATCTCCAATATTCCCCCTCTTCCTCCTCCTTCTCATCATGAAATCTCCGAGATACATAATATGACTAATTCTATTTCTATTTAGATCATATTTCATCATCTGATTGTGAAACTGACAGACAGGTGCCATCTATTGACAAATAGAAAGTAAGTAGTAAATTAAATCGCACTTTTATTTGTTTAATTTGTATTATATAAATTTAGAATCAGGTATATCCCTCACTCTGTTTGTTAGCAATCGTTTTGATAGTCTTTAATTATTGATAGATTCTGTAGATTTCTTTTAAAAATTGACCCCATTTTCTCAACAATATATCAACTCTGTTCCAATTAATCTGAGGCAGTTTGACAAGTGATTTTGTACAGTGGGGTTCACTGTTGTAATACTAGGTTCCCCTTATTGAGGATCATGTTAACTTATGAATTAGATACAGCTCAGCGAAGCCAAGCAGTAAAAGTAAGTGAAAACGGTTACTACTTGGGCCATTAGCCCAGGTGCTTCTAGAAAGAATATAAAAAATCAACAAATACAGCAAGGATAATGTGTTATTCTATCAATATCGTCACTAATATGGTGTCTATTGCAGACGTATAGTAGTCCCTATCATTCGGCATATTGCCAAAGTACCTGGGAATAATCTAAATACAAGATACAGTCACATTTGTTACATTATAGTACTTTTATTACTTTTCGTATCCAAACATCCTTCGCCATTCTGTTTCAAAATATATCCGAATAAATAAAAATCAATTTCACAATAAAAAAAGCCTCAAAAAAGGCACTTCTACCTATCCTTCGTCTTTCTGTCTATCAGATTGTAGTTAATGTTAAATATTCACGTTAGCTGATTTCTATAAATAGAAATGTATATAACATTTAATATTTTTCTCGACTTTCAATTAGCTTTAGTACCTGGGCGTAGCTGGGACGGATAGCTAGTAATTTATAAAAAACGTCAAGTGGTTTTTGCGAACACAACCAAATAGATACCCATTTTACTCAGATCGTTGTCGTTGGAAATGCGACCCTCCTCCTGTCAGATACACATAGGACTACGTAAGTATTAAAAAACCGATATAGAACAAAGAATATATTCACTTATTCTATTAAACTAATTTCCTCTAGTATATATATCTATAATTGCAAAGCAATAAGCAAATACATGAATTTTAGACAGGAAGCCGAACAGTGCCTGAAACTTGTTACACAGGTATATTAACTCTAAATACTGCTAGGCTTTCTTTTTTTTCTCATGTATTTAAAGCATTATAGTGATCAATGAAATACTAGTTTATTATAGATTATATTTTTCTAACAGTAGTTTTAGATACGCACAAAGAAAAGTAACATATCCGGTGATATTGTGAAAATCTTTTTTTCATGACCCCATTTGGCAACCCTACATAATATGTAGATCGTAAAAGACCCAATGACTATGCGTTATACAAACAAGTATATTAGAGAAGTATACGATGATGTAGCCCAGTTACTTCCAAGCTGAGATATTCCGATTGGGAGAAAATATAGTACTTTTGACGTTATTGTACTTAATTAACATTTTGCATATTAAAACTACTTCAAATAGTCAAATACCAGTCTGATTTACTACTTCAAAAATACCCACAATGGTTTAGTTTAGTATCCATCCCAATAGATCTGAGGCAGTCTAAAAAGTCTTATTTGTCTAGATCTGGACAGTTGCAGGATGACTATCAGCTGATTTCTATTAGGAGAGCTGCGTGACAATATTATTATACGGTCATATATTGACCATTTTAATAATCTCGTAACCAAGTTAACACACTGACTTTTTATAGACTAAATAAAGATAAACGGTAGTTCTTGATTCCTTTCTTCCGATATCAAGTATCAAATAGAATCAATTATTAAAACAAGTTTTTTAAAAGTACTTGATTGTACATATTTTATCTATCAATCTTTTGCATTTATGAATATTTGTCTGTATTGACTGCTGTTTTTATATTTTGTTTTCAACAATACAAAAATATTGACTTATACAAATTTATATATATGTCGGGAACGAGTGGACGAATATCGGATGATAGAATCGTTATCGCCATCTATGGCGTTGGAGTGGGGTAACAGTCCCTTCCGTCGTTTCGACAGTCTCGACCCTTTACCCCGACGACCTACGACCCTCGACTCCCTCGAGGAGTGAAGTAGTCTCTGGATGGGGTTAGTAAAGTGTTAAGTTCAGTGTTGTGTTAGTGCTGTCCTATTGAGGTCGCGTGAGTGCTTTACAAAGTAGTTGTTAGGTTTAAACAGAGAGCCTGAGCAGTGGAGGTGAGTGTTTCGATCGAATGAAGGATGTTCTTTAGCCTACACCTCGGTCACAGGTCCAGGGCACTGCTTTGGCTCCTGTTACAATCTCTTAATGTCTTGTCAGAATTGTATTGCGCCCGTAGCTTTTATTATAGTCCATCTGTTGTGCACACGCGATGCTTATTAAAAGATTGTACATCCATTTAAGTTTCCGACAAATATTCTTCTTAATCGATGTCATGAAGGTATCGATACTTGGTGACTGAATTAAATTTTCTGTCGGGAGTAATTTAAATGTAATAGTTAATTGAATTAGTTTTAATAGGTCTTCAAAATCAATCCAGACCGTTGTTTATATACAAAATTGATACATTTAGGGTAGTGTCGTTTAAATTTCTCACAATCATCCCTTGAAATTGAGACCGCCTTAAGCTTTATATTAAGCCGCATTTGAAGGCCGAGATATAGAAACTTTGATCATTCAATGAAAACAAGTAGGTCGGAGATAATTTGAGAAAATTGCTTTTAGGTAGACATTGATATTTGTATATTTTTCTGAGACTTGAAAGAAACGGATTACTTGTTTAACCGCGCTTAATAACTGAAATGGGAAAAATTAAAATCCATCTAAAAACTGTGTCATAGAATCAGAGAGGACTGCAATAATAATAAAATAAACTTACGTGGACCTTAAGAAGAGTGACCTTAACCACGTCACTATAATACTAACTTCCATGTACACTGCTCGAAACCACCAAAGAGAATAACTCTAATTTATCGCACTAAAAGTTATATATTGTCTACACGTATACTTGAAATAAAATAAGAAGAACTATCCGATAATACTAATTTATAAACGGTATTACTAACAACTGCAACTTTGATCAATCACAAAAACTCTGACACAAAATATATAAAATTCTTGTGTCACAATGTTAGTTACCATACTCCTCCGAAACGGCTCGACCGATTTTTATGAAATTTTATATGCATATTCAGTAGGTCTGATAATCGGCTACTATCTATTTTTTACTCCCCATAAGTGATAAGGGTGGACAACCCTAAATTTATATTGCAAAACAACGTTTGCCGCGTCAGCTAGTTTTATATATAATATGAGACTAGTACCTAGATCTAAATAAATTAAGCAAGAGCTACACCATCAAATTTTGTAAACTTTTATCCCAGAGAAACTTCAATAATCTGTGATTGTTGTATAGAGATTATTCCATGTACCTGATAACTTGGTGTCTCCGGATGATGGCTTGACCGTGCCCGGCCTGTGGTTATTCTATTACACACACTGTAATAGAATAACCACAGAACTGCTGGTTCTGCCTGCCTCCAGGTATATCTTGTATTTGTTAATTACGGCGGCAAATGTTTTTTTTTTAGATTGTAGGATCATTGTAGAATTGATATTGAATATGTACTAAGAACGAATGGCGCTGCAATCGCATCACGCCACCTTCTCCGCCAATCAGAGGGCACGATTTGGTCGCCCGAAGTCACAGACGACATCAAGTTGTGAAACAGTCTCTTTATACTACTAATATTATAAGCGCGAAAGTTTGTAAGAATGTATGGATGTGTGGATGTATGTAAGTATGTTTGTTACTCTTTCACGCAAAAACTACTGAATGGATTTTGATGAAACTTTACAATAATATAGCTTACACATCAAAATAACACATTGGCTATAATTTATAATGATACAGTGTGAATTATCTAAAATATAGAGGGTGAAACCGCGGGGTGCAGCTAGTACACCATAATTTATCAAATATCGATAAAATCCATTCCTCTTGAATTATTCTGTCTTTTGGTAAAAACCGCATTAAAATCCGTTGCGTTGGTTAAATGATCTAAGAGTACAGACAGCGGAATGTGGCTTTGTTGTATATTAATAGTGTACGATGTTTTATCTTACAAAGCTTTGTTCTAGATGCTTTTCAAAGGACTGTACTTAATTAATAATAACAACAGTGTATATTCAGGTTAATTTTGACATTAAAGTTAACTATGTAGCCTTTTGTTTAATAATCTCTTGTTTTCACAAACCTTATATTGTTTTTATTTCATATTTAAAAAAAATTATTATGTCAAAGATCAAAAACGACTAAAAGGATTTCAATTTAACGCGCATACTTTATAACCTAAATTCACTTTTAGGCTTCTTTTTATCGCAAACACAAAAAGAGATCTCATGAAAAAAAATAACGTTCACACTCAAACATGTCAACGGATTTTGGTAATTATTATTTTTTAAGAGTGAATCGGTTGCGTAAGTGATTGTTTTTAAATTCACTCGAAGTCACGGGCCGCTACTAGTGATAGTAATATAGATCTAGATAAAATCTATAAAGCTGAAGAGTTTGTTTGCTTGAACGCGCTAATCTCAGGAACTATTCTTTCAGTGTTAGATAGCCCATTTATCGAGGAAGGCATAGGCTATATAATGTTACACTACGACCCATAAGAACAGAGCAGCACGCGGAAAAAGTCGCGCTGGTCTACTAGTATATCCATAAAGCAAGCAGTAAATGATGATTTGCGTCATGATTGACAATGTTATCCGTCTTTCACATCATCTCCATTATTCAATATAATTATGATAAACTGGCTGAACCTCCCTCGCTTCGCTGAGGTATATTCAAATCGTTCACTCACTTACACACCGGTTGAATTTTATTCTATAATGCGTATATGTCACTGATTTGCAGTAGTCACCAACATCTTACTGACTATTTTCTGTCTGACTCACTATTTCTTTTATACAAAGCAAAGATTAATTGCTGCATTAATCAAACGTATTATTCAAATCCTCATTTCAATGTTATTTCCTTTCAGAAAGTTTATAACAAAATCGTCCTTTATTTTATCACAGTTGGATGTCGAATTTCTTCAACTTCATTTTGCAACGTTATTGAATTGTCCAAATTAACAAATGAATTCCCCTGTACTAAGAACGTTCGCACGAGAGTTATACATCATGTTATGTAAATAAGCCTGTCTGAATGAATTACAGGGTCTAGAATAGAATGAACAATCAATGGGGTTGCCAGTCTCATAATATTGAACTTAATTATTGAATGAAAATATAAGAGGCTAAATTAATTGGATTCCGCTAAGTTTGTTTATACGGTTTTAATTTCCGTCTGTTGATTATTTAAAGGAAACGAAACAAAAGAAACTTATATATTTCTTATGTTTGTGTATTAATAATATGAAGTTAAAAACCCGAACAGCATGCTAAAATAATAAAGGCCAAACAAACCCAAACTACTACTTTCAATGGATTTATTTTTAAGCATTCACTCAAATTATTTCATACCGTTAATATCGTCTTGATTATTTATTGTAGGTAAAAAATCTCGTAGAGGAGAGGAGATTTGTTGACATAACAGAGAGCCATAACCTACCATCTAAGTTGATACATACTTTAAACAATCGTAATTAAATACTCGTATACACCATTAAGAATTTGAAAAATACCTTCTAAGTATACTTATAAAGAGTAGAAAAATGTTACAAGTCTTCAACAAAAAACCTTTATACTTCATAGACAGACTACAGAACGAGTCATAAACATTCGTGCGAAAAAGGCCTATAAACAAACTTGCTCATCACATCGCGAAGATAATTTAACGTTTCTCAAATTGATATAAACTTCTCGGAAAGGTGAATATAAAACAGATAGCATATTTTGTAAGCTAAACGGAATTTATTATTGCTCATTGTCTTAGCATAAAAACACAAATTCTTATATATTTCTGTAAGCACTTCAATAAAGTTTATTATTATTTTCTACAAAATTATAACAACTATTTTAGGTATACGAACTTTTCAGACTTCAATGTTTTTTTGTGGCTACAAAAAACTAACCGGGTTTCGTTTTAGTTTTAAAGCGCGACTTCTTCGATATTATATCAACACATAAAATCATAGATATATGCTGTCACGGGCTTTATTGTTGGACTATTTAAGATATACGTTTCCATCATACATTATATACGTGTAGTAGTAACGGCGCAAGCGCTCTTATTGCAGCGCACGCCAGAATAACTCGCTTGCCTACTTACTTGACACTTATCGTTAAATTATAGAAAATTAGATTATAGCCTATTTGTTATTCTGATGTGTAAGCTATATTATTGTAAAGTTTCATTAAAATCAAATAAGTATTTTTTACATGAAAGAGTAACAAACATCCATACAAACTTACGCGTTTAAAATATTGATATGGATAAGGATTAACGTTATATAATAAAATAAACCCCACATATATACATTTACATACATCCATTCGGTATATTTATCTCCTAAATTATTCAGTATTTTTCTGTATGGTATTCAAAACGACAATATGATGTCACGATGCCGAGTAACCTAGCACCACCTTGGTGGTAGAAGATCTGTCCCCCGACTCGCTAGCGACCACCAGCATACGAATCCGACCACCAAGTGTCATAGACGCGTTCCGGTCGAGCCGCATGTGGGCCAGACTTACTCCTATCTTATTAACGCTGCGGATCTGGTGGATTCTGGGCTCTTGCTCAGTGTCTGTTGAAACCGGAGCATATTTTTCTCTCCCTACTCACTCATAGTGGCCACTTACCATCAGGTCGACCATCTGCTCATTTGCACCTTATCCACCATATAAAAAAATGATGTAGACGGCATCAAGAATGGACTATATAAGGTTCCTGGTCTTTTAATTTATTAACCAAATAATTTAAAACTGTTTCAAATGCTAATTCCTATATATCTGAATTAAATACTTCAGTTAAGAAATGTAAAGCCTTATAAGGTAAATTTAATATTCGATTAAATACGAAAATATACAAGTACCTATTATAAAACTTTGGTTTAACGATCATTTTCAAAGCACGTATAAAACTAAACGAAGGCAAACGACATAACTTTTTCAAAGTTTCATTATCAGTTCAACGCTGGCTAGCAGATGGGGTCAGTTGGGATATAACGCCTGGATAGCCAGATATAAAAAATGGAAATAAACATTTTCTTCTTCAGCTTTATATCTTAAAAGCTCCCAGGCGGGAGCATTGTCTTCTTGTTTGTAATAATTGATTTCCAATGAGAAGGTGTGAGGAGTATGTGAGGAACCGATCGAATAAACGATTATAATTTACCTCGGCGAAGCGTGGGTGGGTTGACTTGTTTTATATAAGATACTATTTAAGCATCAAAAACTATCTAAAGTAAAACTATATAAGCCTCAGGGAAACGAGATGAATAGCAGTTAATTTATATACAATTAGTATTGTCCTCAGTAAAAGCAATTCAACTGTACTAGTAGTTTACAAGTTTACAAAGAAAATTACTAGAAACTTAGAAAAACTTGCAAAGGAACTGACACCGCCATCAATAGCGCTATTGGAAAATTAATTATCACTTTCGTCGCGTCATTTTAATATTCTCAAACGAGTAAACTATAATCGAATAATTGAATCGTCATCGGCATCTTTGGCGCTAGAGTAGAATAATAATCACTTCCGTCTGCCCCACCCGTGGAGGGGAATTCTAGCTAGTCTCGTCCCTATATATTTTCGTACTAAGACAGTGGACCTCACTCTTACTCATGGTCTCAAGGAGAGGATATTATCTAAGTAGTGCTAGTGAAAGTGTCAAGTGCGGTGTTGGTTAGGTAAACACAACGTTAGGTTAGGTTAGCCTTAGGTTAGTTTAGCCTTGTGTTAGGTTAGGTTTATGTTAGACTAAATTTAGGCTTAAACAGTGAAACTAAGCATTGGAGGTGAGTGTCTCAATCGAATAAAGGATTGAGACACTCACCTCCAATGCTTATATATTCTTTTTTTAGTTTCCGACAAATATATAAGCTATGTTTAAATTTGGACTAAATTATAAAACACTAAAGCCTACTAAACAGATATAGATAATACGTAATTTGGCTTTTATCTTTGAAAATGAATGAAATACCCAGTTGTGAGAGTAAAAGAATGTGACATTTTCCCCGACTTGTTGACAAATCGGGTTTAATAAAATCGCTAAGTTGAGTGGTTTTTCTATTTTACTGGGGAAATGCATTTTTGCATCCATATTTTACCGTTTAATCGAACTTTTCTTTATAAGTTGGACTTTTAGATTTTATTTTATCCAAGTCTGGCTTTAGTACGTTCTCATAAGTCGGTATTGCTTATTATTGATGCATATTATATAACATTAAGGATTACTTAAACCAGTTAGTAATCTTGAACTCGTTTTGATGAAACTTCATAATTTCTTGGGAGCTTTTTGAACGTAAACAGCTTTTTTAATCGAAAAAAAAAAAGTTTTCTATTCTAAAAAAATTATACAAGAAAGGACTTTTATAACGCTATTATGTATATCTTTGCATTGTTGGTTTTTGGCATTCTAGTACCTAAAAACTCTTCGAGATGACGTTACATTGTTGCTGAAATATTATTCATATATTACGAGGGGTGGGTAATGTATTTATGTTTTTAAATTCAAATTCATTTTTTACAGTCTCAGTTGAACTTTTTTGAATTATAGATTCTCATTAATTATAAGCTGCGTATAGCGTATAGCAAGTTGGTCAAAAAACTTTCAACATTATGAATAGAGGGAAAACTGATGGAATTTTCTTTGTCACAAAACACAAAAGGTATTATAAAATTGTAGATAGGACTTTTAACGATGCTTTCGAAGCGAGAAACTCAATTGTCGATAAAATTAAAAGTCATTTCACATGTTCTATCTGACATTGATGTATAAAATCACGATCTGAGATATGATTTTTTTTGGATTGTTTTGGTTTAGAACTAAATATTACCGAACTCCGAGCTCCAATTGTTAAATACAATATTACATGTAATTACAAGTAAGTCGAGCAGTACTTGGGGCTTGAGACCCAGAAGTAGGTTTAAAGACGTCTTTTATAACCGTAAACTTACACCTATACCGCTCGAACTCACTACCAAATATTAAAATAATAAAGTATGTTACTCACGTGTGGCTCGATATCGGAGGCCTAGCCACCACCATGCCACTTAACAACACTACACTATTAGTCTACTTTAATATGTACTGCGCAATATCGCTTGAGAAACTATCGTTTCTCTACTTGATATTATATAAAACGAACTACCCGCGAATATTAATATGTTTCGTTTGTTCTAGTGTAATAACATTAAAAAAAATATTTAGAAGAAAGGTTTAAAAAAAATTAATGTCAAATAAATATTTAATAAAAGTGGTTTCATTTTAAAAATATACAGCTATCGTCAAAATATTATCTTCGTCAATAAAAAGGTGCCAAATGTTTTGTGCATGCAATATTTATGAGAATAAAAATCTTTAAAGAACCTCCAAAACGTTAAACCAATTAACTTACTATGATTAATTGGAAAATAAAACTAAATAACAATATAACATAGTAGGATTACTTTAAATTGAACGAGAATCGATAAAATCTCTATTGGAATTGGATTTTCAAACTCATCATCAGAATCAATTTAAACTGAAACACTAACAATATTCTAAAACAAAATTTTTATTATATGAACCTTCACGATCACTCTATAGTATAAAACAACAACGCTGTCTGTCCCTATGTATGCTTAGAACTTTAAAACTACGCACCGGATTTTGACGCATTTTTTTTGAGTGATTTAAGAGGCAGGTTTATATATATTACTTGCACACCATTGTTTCATAAAATACTGGTAATACAACCACAACGATATTTTTTCATAGATAAAGGAGAACACTTCTAAATTTTGTTAATTAATGATATATTAGCATTTAAATTAAATTGGCAAAACTATATTAATTTCTGACTAAGATTATATTTTAATTACTTCATTGTTAACTTGATTTATTTAACAAGTAATTGCTTTAAAACGATAGTAATATAGAAATAAATATTTTTAACGTAAATTTAAAACTACTCTAGTTAACATTATCTGATTTAACGTCAAACTCTTCAAAACATTTTTGTGATTTTCACACTGTTTATGATTATATTTTGATAGATTGACGGTTTACTCAAAAAATATATTTTATTATGGTAAGTTAGGTAAAATTAGAACTTAGGATAATAAGGCATGTTATCCTTTATAATTTTTGCTACTCTTCATTGCAACTAAATAGTAAACTAAGACTTTAATTTTATATAGAAACTTACGTGGAATTAGTCATTTTTAAATAAGACTTTAATTGACAAAGTACATTACAAAAAAAACATTTTTATTTTTCTAAGTTACTTGGAAAATGCTGAGTGACGTTACGTCGTATAGAGCAATCGTCTTATGGTCTTTTTTAGTCAAATTTATTATATATGATTGATCATAACAAACTGTTATTAATTCGATTTACTTAAACACTGCTTTATTGTCAAAGCTGAAGCCAAAGCCACACACAGAAGCTAGTTACGAAAGTATCATCGAAGACGTATAGCACTACTATTGATTTGAGCATACGTGTGGATACGTGTGGCTCAGAATGCTCAGATAACGAGAATCCATTCAATGCTCGCCATTGTAAGGGGAATTAGAGCTTTATTACGTTATACTCCATTCTATAGATTTGAGATCTATTTTATACAATATCCTATAGGATATAAATGTATGCACTACTATCTGTACCTACATTTTGAAGTAAAAAAGCAGCAATTGTAACCAACAACAAAGATATTGCTAACATCAGAAGTGAGATAGAAAACTCACTCAAACCCAGCTGAAACGAGTAACCACTAGCGATGGATTTATTATATTAGACTTATAATACCACATTTTTTTTGACTAGTGGTATTTATAAGCAATCTAGAAACCTAGAAGTACCTCAGGATTGTGGATCACATCACTCACCATCTACTACTCAAGTTCACTGTATTTTAATTGAGTTTATTAATAAATAAATGGTGGTGATAATCACATTACCCTTCATAAGTTAAATAATTCATGTCATGTCATGATATGACCGTTTTAAGTTTTCTTCATAAGAGTACCTAAACGAAAAAACACCTTTATTCAAAAATTATGTTAAAATATTATATTGTACTATTAATTTCTCAGCGAAGCGAGAACAAGTCGTTATAAATACAAAATTGAAAGCTAAGGTAGCTTCACTGCACAATTACGCTCAAAAGACTACAATAATACACAATCAAGGCTTGCGACCTAGGTGCAGGATTAAAGGGCCCTTCAGTTACCAGTAAACGCTCTTTTTCACCACTTGACCTACTGACTCTAATATTTATAACTTCTTCAGCAATATAGCAATTACACTAGTTATTTAAATATTCAGAAAACTATCTTTAAATACACCACACTGAATTCCGAGAGCAACTAAACTTTATAGCGTAAAAGTCAGTCTTTTTATAATACAAAATACCCCCCTCACGTATTCCCACTACAATGACAGGTAATATTTAAAAATCTCCCTTTAAATAATTTAATAACGCTTACTTAATCATAATATTGTAATAAAACCTAACAGCTAAAATTTTATTTTAAACTTACATAAATGCATTAGCGACTTAAACACAAGTAAGATCCAGTTTCTTTAGATATTTTGAACTGAAGTTTTAAACGATAGCGTCCTCGTTTTTCTTCTCTAGAGTTGAATGTAAGAAGTATTTTAAAAGCTGAGATGTCGCCAAAGATACTTTTAAAGCTAAGCGGACTGAGGAAAACTTTGAACATACAAGTTGAGTACAAATTTAAATCAGTAATTCTACTTAAAGTGTCCAAAGTATCTTAATAAGTAACGATCTGTCTTTCTTCTGCTAAGTACTATTAAGTTTCTTTCCTATGACTCGTTAAATTTATACTGTTAGCAGCATTTTTGACGAATTTAGATTAGCTAGTAGTATCCAACCTTGACGCGTTTGAGTTTGAATATACGAGTGAAATTGTAGAGCAGTGCAACTGGTTCCAGGTCTCCCTAATTGAAGCTAGTCAGGTTGAGCATTGCAGGAAAGTATTAATGCTTTGTAAAAGGGCTTTATAAATCTAAAACTCTGAAACAAGCAACAGACATAAATCAGCTTCCTTTATTTTTGTTCCTAAACAGGGACTTGGGAAGGTTATACGGTGTTGGTGTGACTGCCACTAAAGGAGACAGCCCAAAACTACCTCTGAAGGAAGTAGCTTGACTTGCTATAACTGTACGGGATGTTCCTACTCGGCGCCTAGAATGGCAGGCCAGGAGATCGAAGCGACCTACCTACGCTTGTCCGCTAACGGCCTCTACTCCGGCGGAGATGAGATGGTAATTCTCCCCTCAGTCCTACACAAAGTGTCGCCCCTGGAACATTTAGGGACGCACACCTGCACTGGGCCTATGCATGAGCGACAGAAGCTCCAATAACTTGCAGATAGTAATAGACTACTGATATTTAAGCATATAGTAAGTATAAGCAAATCTGGAAAAAACGAGTGAATTTGACAAATTTCCATCACATTTTATTTTTGATCCAAAATTTTTCCTTAACTAAAATACATTCTAAAGTTATAAAAATAATTACCTGATGTATAATTATATAATTTCTGAAAATTCCGACTAATTTTTGTTTCGAATTTCGTTTTCTCCATAAAATATCCTTAATTAGGTTGATCATTATCTTATCATAATGTATTACGTAGCTCTAGATTGCGAAATTTCCGAGCAAGTTATATTTCTATAGAACTTAGCGTTAAAATAATAGAATTATTTAGGTATTTCTTTTATTCGCAAAGTACATTTGTCTTCTTTTTAAACTAATAGCTAATCTAGACAAAATCGTGATATAATATTCTAAGACAAGCTTTAGAAATTAGTGTTCGCGGGTTCTTTTTATATTTAGTGCGATAGATTAGAATCAGTCTCTGGTGTTTTCGCGCAGTGTACATGGAAGTTAATATTATAGTGTCGTGATTAAGTTAGGGTTTACGTAAGTTAACTTTTAATATTTACCTATTGTAATGGGCAGCGAAAGGAAGCGTTATAATTATATATTTAAAATGGCCTGTAACCCTACACTTCGATCGCAAGTCCAAGGCGTATTAACTACTTGACTTTTTTACGGTGGAATTTTAATTATGAAATTTTTTAAGACTTTATAATATTTTTCTGATGAAGAAAGAAATCGAAAGTTACATTTTGAATACATGTAAAATAAATTAATAAAAACGTATTTTTAACATTACCAAATCTCAGATAAAAATGGGACTTAGTCCTTTTATTATTTATAGGCTGCATTTAATATGTTCGTCATTTTGACTAACGTTAACTATCTTAATTAAAACTTTTCAAATTGAAATAGAAATCATATACACATTTGAAGATTACCTATAGGTATAATACATTAAGTTATTACGTATAATTTTTAAGTACAAGCCATAATAAGCTACATTACAACTTACATCTAGGATTAACAACATTTCTACTTTAATAGAATATTTTATCTCAACTTTACTACATCAGCTATTCTTGCTGAATAGCTGATGTAGTAAATTTGTATTCAGTAGCTCCACTAAAATACTAAGGCTAAACAAAGAATTCCAAGTAATATGATTTACTTCATCTTAAGCTTTAGCACTTTTACAAACCTTCACAAAGTATTGATGGAAAATGAATGGTAGATAAATTATGTTTTCTAAAATACTTCTTCAAAGTAAATCAGGGATGGAAAGAAAATTTTATTAATATCTTATATATTTAAAAGTGTCTTTTCATAAAATATCAAAGCTACAGATCGTGGTTAGAGCAATACAGTCTTGACAACATAAAACCCATAGTCGACTACTAATATACATTTGGATACCCCTTGGTGGTAGGGGATCAGTCCCCCTACTGGCTTGTGACTACCAGCATGCGAATCCGACCGCCAACAAACACGTTTCGGTCGAGCTGCATGTGAGGCAGACTTACTTAATGCTGCGGATCTAGTGGACTCTGGGCTATTGTTCAGGGTCCGCTGAAACCGAAGCTACTTTTTTCTTCACTCCCCCTCCCAACTCTATCTTCGAGGATACAAAGGATCGACAAAACAAGAGGGTATTTCTTACGTTGCCGATGTCCATGGGCGATGGTGGCCATTTACCATCAGATGGAACATCTGCGCGTTCGCATCTTATCTACCATAAAAAAATATAAATGTAATGAGCTAAATTTATATATTACGTGGGTAGGGGAGCTAGATAAGCTAGCGGTAACTTTGGTCAAAAATAAAAAAATATATATCGTGAGAAAAGCAACAAAAAAGTATTACATAAAAATGTTTGTATCTAAACAGAGAACCGAGTTATTATGAAATAACTGAATTTAATCCTTTTTTCCAGATGGAAAATCTAAACATAAAAATTTCAATTTGGACAATTTGGAGTTAAGCTTTTATACCCCCGTCGTAATATCACAAATTTAGCTCATTAATTTCATATGCTAATCTACTCCGTTTTTTCGACGTAATGACTTTCTCTCTGATAGATCGGAGCTGGTCTGTCTAGCAATTTCACATCATTATTGCAAGTAATGCAATTTGGTTTGGTCTTTATTATCGAGACTAATTTGTTTTAATTTTGTGTAGGGAAGTCGAGCAGTGGATAATTATTGTTGTAAACATGGATAAGAAAACCTTAATCATCCTTCTGTGTCCCAATCAGCAGGTACTTGGCTTGTGTTTCTGCATTACAGCTCATTGTTAATACATATTTCAGAAAGTTCCCTTGTTTCAATATTCCATAAATGACATCAACTTAACTTTTGTTAACTTTAGAGTGTAGTTACTAGTTTAGTAGTTATTAAGTTACAATCCTAAGTGCTAAGTCACTGGGGAAACAACATCAGCTTTATCAGTCACAATCAAATGTTATGAATACTGAATATTAGTGCTATAACTTTGAATTTAAAGCATAAACTATGTTTGTACAGATAAGATACAAATTACCTATATTAGGCATAAGTCTGTTCAATTGTTCATGTCTGTGGTAAATAGAGACTATTTCTTTAATATTTTTACAACATTTGTTTTAGCATAAAATCCCTATAATATATAGGCCCTTAAATGTTACACTAGGTCCGTCATTTTCTCACGCTTTGTATGATGTCACGATCTATAATAATTGTTAACAGCAACAGTAAGTAGTACAACACAAAACATTATTTTACTACTTATGATAACAAAACATATTAGCAAAATATGGATGGCCCTACCATTTGGTTACCATTAGGAGTTTCAGTATCAGCATCCAGACTCCATCATCAAATCAGCTCAAGGGTATCATCATGTTGCACTGCAGAAAGCTTATAGAATCTAGATAGGCTTTGGCATTGACATGTATTGTCAATGCCAAAGCCTATACATTTTTGTATACTGTGATGTCACATTCCATCACTGCGTTTCAAGTATTTTGCATTTCTCCCTTATGTTTCTTCCTTTAAAAATTATTTTTTTAATTCAAATAGAAGTTACATAGATATTATTTTGAAGTAAATAAAAAAAAAATATTTTAATACATATTCCCTATTGTGACGTCACAGTTATCTGGCAAACCTTCAGGTATTGATACTTATCTGGAGCACGTAAAATCTTTACAAAGTAACATTTACACGTAACGCACAAAAAGATAAACGACCAAACCGCGATAAATAATACCTCCTTTATCTATTTAGGCAATAGGAGAAATAAATGTAAACGTTTTTACTGCGTAACGTATTACCTTTGTTTTTCTTTTATATCAGATATGGTTTATTTGTTTTTTATTGCCTTATATCGATGTTGCAATTTTTATGATCAGCGAACGTTGGGGGTTTTGTATTTCGTATTGGGAAACAAATTCTTGGAATTTGGACAAGATGTCCACAATAAGCTAAATGTTTTGTATAACAATTTATGTAAACATGGCTTTTTGAAAAGAGCGACTGTTGAGTTTCTGCCCGGCTCTTCTCAACAGAAAACTGCTTTCCGAGCTGGTGGTAGCTTCAGACAAACTGACTGACCGACCTATTTTTGACGTATCAAAAGTACTTTTATACAAAAGTCTAATTGAAATAAAATATTTTGAGTTTGAGTTGAGTTTGATACAAAATTTGAACTAGTCTATAGCTAACGTAAAAATGGAGATGTTTTCTAACTAATGGAAAGTCAGAGTATTCTTTAATCACTTACATAGAACCCCTAAGTGTATTTATGATATAGACAACTTTGGTTAATTGATTTAAACTCTACAAGAGATAGACATTATATTATTAGTACAGTAGAAAATAAAATTTCCGGAGTCAACATAATCTTCAAATTCTTCTAAGTCTTAAATATAAGTGAATGGTTAATATATAGCTTTACGTTGTCAATATAACAAAAAGATTAAATTTTAAAGGCCTTGTGTTGTTACCAACAGCCTAAAATATATATATAATAGTATAGGTTGTCTGTTTTTAATTAAGGTTTCCCACAATTTATTGTCCGTCTATCAGCCGTAATTTATTAAATTATTCCCATACAAAAGATAATGAGCTTGCCTATTCAGTAGGTGCCCTTACGAATAATGGAGTTTTTACTGGATTAGAAGTAAATAGATCGTAAACAAAGCTGGAGTCTAGCTTTATTATCTAACTAGTTGCCGTCACTTCGCTTTGACATAAATGAGATTAGGATAAAATTTTCGGATGTAAATATGATCTTCAATACAACATTTTTAAATAAGTTTTTTTGTTAATAAGCATTTTGACTGTAAAAAGTTGTGAGATATTATCTAAAACAGACTAACAAACTCCCAGAATATTTTTTGTCGCTTACATGAACCCGCTTTCTTTTTATTTTTGTTGACCCAGAGGAATCTGTTTACAGTTACCTTCCCAACCGAGGACTTGGGAAGGTTATGCGGGGTTGGTGTGACTGCCTCTAAATGAGACAGCCCAAAACTACCTCCGACTCGCTCAAACATCCGGGATGTTCCTACTCGGTGCCTAGAATGGCAGGCCAGGAGATCGAAGCGCACCACGACCTACCTACGCTTGTCCGCTAACGGACTCCTCTCTGGGGTTACATGAACCCCCTACAACTGATACACGCTTGTAAATTGACTTAAATCACTTAGGGAATAACCCTTATGAAGTTAAATTTACTCGGCTTCGCGTGGTATTCCTGCTATCGTATATAAATATTATATATATATATAAAAAAACTTTACTTAAATATTTTTTTGCGATCTCCAGCATGCAAATCCGACCGCCATGCGTCAATGACGCGTTCTAGTCATCCCAAATATGCATTGCAGATGCAAATCGAGTCCATTGAAATCGCAGCAATCAACTCTTCACTTCCTCTTCTCAAATTTAAAGGCGGCAAAGCAGTGATGGCCCAGTGGTTGAGACTTCAAGTCTTACTCGGGAGGTCCGAGGTTCGATCCCCCACACAGGCACACACCTCTGACTCTGAGTTATGTGTGTTTTAAGCAATTAAATATCACTTGCTTTTACTCATTCTGAGGAGGAGACCCGGCTCAGCAATGGGCCATTGACGGGTCGTGATGATGATGATGATGATGACGCATCGGCAACACAAAAGAAGAGTGTTTTCTTACACTGCCGATGTATATGGGCGACGATGGCCACATGCCATCATATGGACCGTATCCGCCTTTGTATTTATATGCCATAAAAAAAATTAAAAATTCTGTTTATTGGAATAAACCGCCTTAAAATCCGTTGCGCAATTTAAAAGATTTAGGCGTAGAGACATCACAATCATATAAAGAAATATTATGTATTGTTTGTGTATTCTAGATGCAGACTAATAGTATGACGGCTTGACTAGAATATCCTCCTGAGGCTCAGAGCTTCAAAGTTACTGGTAGAATTATAATAATTAATCTGTCGTGTCGGCGTATTTATTTTGCAATCCCTACTTCTTTAATTTGTTCAAAGAAGGAGGGATTACAAAATAAATACTCTTTGTTCTTTATCAGTTGTCCAACATTCAAGAAAGTAAAAATGCTACTCATATCAATCCTACCAACATCAAATAGCGGGATGGTAGTCAAATTATAATTGTTGTAATTTTTGTATGAGTTTGTAAATCTCATATCATTTGCGTTTAGCACCAATAAAATTGGTTCCTATGTCGCTATGTATTATAGATACTGGGTCTCTGTGCGAAATAAAGGGTTTGAAAGCGCCGAGAAAAAAATCTGAACTGAGATCTGAAACTAGTTCTAAGTATACAGCTTTAGTTGTCGGACAAACGAATAAGCAAATTTATGCTTAATAGATGTATACAAATGCTTTGACTTGCGGTACGCGAAAAGACAAAAGTTCACCCATCGGCGGGTACTACGGTTTAGGGTTTAAGCTAAGACAGACGTTACATTGATTTACACGTTGTCGAACTAATTTAAAATTAAAATTAACTAAAAATAGTACAAGTAAGAGACATCTGACCTGATTACTTCAACATTATTCATTTGCAATACCCAACATAGTGTAATTCAGATGGTGAATACATTTTATATCTTTAGAAACTCATCACGAGTTGTCGACGTAAATAGAAAATGTTCCGATGTTAAAAACTTTACGCTACAACATCTGCCGAGATTGCAATGTAGTCTGGTATTACAGAATGTTCTAGTATTTTAATGAGAATACAAGAGTAGTATGTGAAGCGTTCATACGTTGCAATTGCAAGATAACGCATCTGTTTATGTCTACAAGCAAGTAACGTATTTACAAATATTAAAAACCTATAAAAATTATTTATCATTTTACGTTCACTTATAAACTAAGCTAGATAGCTTGCAACCCAGAGTCAGTTTATAGGATCACTTCAAATAATATAAACAGTCATAATATTACAGACGAAGTTGGAAGTTACTAGTTATTGAAAATTGGTACGAAATTGAAAAATTATCAACCGACCTAATTAGTTATAAAAAACAAGATTTTAATTTAATGTTATTATTTTTGAAGTTCCACTTGAATTTATTGCATTATACAGCAATATGCATAAAATAATTTTATCATGCACTTTGACAAGATGCTGAGCAGCGATCGCGGCTTGCAACCCAGAAGGAGGATGAGGGAGCTTGTACAAACTGGCTACACTTATGCTCTAGTTTAGATAATGTTTTCTGTATTCAATCGAGGCAAATATGTTTTATTTAAGTATAAAGAACCTGCTAGTTAGAAAAAAGCCTTAGAAGAATGTTAAAACTCCGTGATGTTGTTAAACATTAAAATGGTTGCAGAGCAAAATGATTGGTTTTCTGTCTGTTATCAACTTCTATGAGCTTTTACATAATTTCACGAAAGATGGCAAACGAAAAATATCTAACATTATCTATTAAATTAAACCTAATATTAAACCTAAAATTATCTAACAAATAACAACTCATCAGCTTGAAGTTCTGAGTAGAGCAACAGATGAGTGATTCTTAGCTGTACTCAATGCCCTTAATGGAAACACCACTTGTCTGATTCAAATTAATTCAGAGTTCAGATTGTACGTTTAATTGAATATTGGATTACTTGTAGGTTAGTTACTCTAATTCAATTATAACATATTCACTAAACTTCCAATCTTCATCGTAGATTATTTATGTTATTACGTATATAAGAAACTTTAGTTCATATTCAATAAGTTTATATGAAATACATTCAAAGAAAAAAGTAATCTACGATGGCTTCTTTCCTAAAAAGACCACTAGCTAATTAAAAGTGTTGTTAGCACTAAAATCATTAATAATTAGTTTAGTTTAGGTATTAAAACTCAGTCTATACATAACTCAGTAGATGACTACTCCAAATTAATAATATCTACTTCATTACACCTAAATCCTAACTAATATTATAATTCAAAAATAACACTTAAGGAACGTAGGGAATACTTAAGAATATAAGTTAAACAAACGAAACTGCGATTTAATCTACTACTTACCCCAACTTTTGATGAATAGAGTTGTCATAGGCTATGTTTTATATGACGATCTAAGTGGCGGTTATGTTTTTGGGAATAAGTCATTGCAACCGGACGATTTCGGGACGGTTCGACTAGTGTTTTTATGTAAACACTTTATATAATGCTACTTAAATCTGCTCCTTATCAACATGATTGTTACACCTACCGGCTATGTAAGTATGGGTTTGACCTTAAATGCGCAGAAGTCATTATTAGGGCCTTTTTAACGGAAAGCACTTTTTTTTTTTTGTGCGGTGGAAAATGCATTTACGCATTCCCTCTTAGAGGGGTATGTGGGGCTCATAGCAATCAAGTGCCATACTACCCACTAAAAACCACCGGGACCATCGCCGTCTGCAAGGGACGCCGCGGGATCGCTTAGTTGCATTCGACCGCAACGTTCCGACGGATCCACCTCCCGAAATTCGGCGTTTACTCTTCGGTTAACCGCGCGTACTCGCGCCTGCGCCTACCTTGCCTCCTTCTGCGAAGTAGGTTCTCAGCGGGGTCTGTCTCTCTTTCTCGTTCTGCAGACTCCTTCTGGCTGATTACCACTTCGCAGAAAGTGGCAACGGCCCTCCACTCCACTGTCCCCAAAAGCATCGCCCTAATAAGGTCCGCCAGCGACGACACGTCACCTACCACACACCGTAGCCGGAAACGTTGCGGCTCCCATGCTGGGCACTGCACAAGTGTGTGTTCCGCAGTATCCGACGCCGCGCCACACTGATGACAGACCTCCTCCGCCTCCCTTTGAGCAACCCGGTGCAGATACCAACCGAAACACCCGTGACCAGTAAGTACCTGTGTCATCCTGAAAGTCAGGGTACCGTTCTTCCTATCTAGCCACCTACGCAGATGCGCTCTGACTGCTTCCACCGGATTGCTCAAATCCTCCTCCCATCTATCAATGAGGATCTCCCGTACCCTCCTTCGGACGCGCTCCGCAACTTCCTTTGGAGGATTCTCACCTTCGAGCCTCGTTGCTCTCCTGAAATGGTATATCTCCGCCAGCACCTCCGCCTGGAGTTCCCATGGCGGGTCGCCCGCAAGGAGGGTAGCCGCTGTCCAGGAGACCGTGCGGTATCCTCTGATGGCTCTCACTGCCACTAGTCTTTGCGGTCTGCGCAGTAGGGGTCTAGTTTTCGTGGTCAAGGTTCCCGCCCAGACCGGTGCACCATAGAGAACCATGCTCCTCACAATCCCCGAGTACAGCCTTCTGCATAGAGCGCCAGGTCCGCCGACGTTTGGAAGAATTCGGCTCAAGGCGGCCGCAGTATTTACCAACTTAGGAGATAGTTGTCGGAAGTGTTCCGCAAACTGCCACCTACCGTCAAGCACAAGCCCCAGGTATTTCATGTGCGATCCTATCCTCACCTCCGTGTCTCTGATCTTGATCCTTGCACCCGGAGGGGCGCCCATCTTCGGCCCATGAAATACAATGGCTTCGGTCTTTGTCATCTGCACCTCTAGACCTATCCTTGCAATGTGCTCCACCATCATTGACACACCAACCTCAGCCAGGCGCGATGCCTCGGCAAAATTTCTACCCCGAGATGTCACCAACGTATCGTCTGCGTAACAAATGATCTTCATCCGGCACCGCACCGCGAAGCACACGATCATAACCAATGTTCCAAAGGGTCGGGCCCAAGGTATGCCTCCAACAACCTTACCAAATAGGGAGGCACTCGAAAATACCGAAGCGCCTCACCTATGGTTTCATAAGGAAGACTGTTAAACGCATTGGCTATGTCGAGAGACACCGCTACATCAACTTGTCCTTCTCTCAATGCCTCTTCCGTAAGGTCCTTGAGTGCCAAAATCGCGTCTATAGTCGACCGACCTTTCCTGAACCCATACTGGACGGCAGAGAGTTGTGGGCCCTCTTCGCCAAGATATTGTATGAGACGGTTCACGATATCTCTTTCAAAGAGCTTTGCCACTTCGCTTAAAAGAACAATAGGCCTAAACGCGGAAAGTGATTCACCAGAGCGGCCCTCCTTAGGTATAAGACAAAGCTTGCCAACTTTCCAGCATTCTGGGAAGCTGCCCTGCCATAGACACTGGTTGAACAGATCCCTAAATTGTGTCCTTAGGTGGTCGAGAACAAGACAGATAATGCGACCCGGAACGCTGTCCGGACCAGGAGCTGTCTTCCTTCCCTTTAATTTATCAAGGGCTGTGTCTAGTTCCTCATCTGTGACGAGAGGACTCACCCCCATACCTAGATCATTTAAGGGCGACGCGGATGTAGGGCAGTGTCCTATGGAAGCCGGAAATAGCCTACCAACCGTGTTTCGCAGTAGTATAGCAGGCATAGTCTCTGTGACTGGAACCCTTATGATTCCTAGCTTCTTGCGAACCATTCGATAGGGACGCCCCCAAGGATCTCTATCGAGATTAACCAACATGTCCTTCCGCGCAGATGCTTTAGCACGACGTATTTCCGCCTGGAGAGCCCTCTTTGCTTGTCGATAAGCATCCCGCAATTGCTCTTCCAGAATAAGGTCCAGACTGCTTCTTCTACGGGAGCGCATCAAGACTCGACGTGCTCGACAACAGGTTTCTCTAAGTGCTGCTATCTCTGAGGTCCACCAGTACACTTGTTTGCGCCGAGCGCGTCGCCAGATCCTGGGCATCGAAAAGTCACATACCCTACTATATAAACACACAAAACTCTACTATATACGTCATGTAACGAACTAATGAGAGCCTTGTGCATATTAGTATCTATCCAAAACCGATGTCAACATTAAATAAGAAGAATTCGTTCTAGCTCCTGATCTCAGGAAATTTTTAGTATAATGGTGATTTTATTTCGTTACTTGTTAGCCTTCGACCACTAAATAAATACAAAATACCCAGTCACTTACAAAGTTTAGTTAAAATTGTCCTCTTTAACTTTAAGTATAAGATACATTTCTTGAATTGATTGCTTTTAATTAGTACATTTTAAGTTTTATTAGCGGTTAACAAATGTTAGTTTTTTGGATAAAATTAATGGATATTTCTTAATCAGTGATGAGAAACTTTTGTCGCCATTGCGATCAAACAAAGATATACGGAATGGATAATCCTAAAAGCAAAAAAAATTGGTTGCCTGTAAAGTCGGTATACGGGCGAAAGTTTTACGTGACAACGACTTTGAGTGGTAAAATAATTTTAATGTGAATATTCATTCGTATAGTAGGAAGAAGGATGAAATAATAGTAACAATTTAAAACATTTATTTATACAAAGAATTATATTTAAAACATTAATTTATACAAAGAATCTCGCACTGAATTTCATATTAACAAAATTTTATTTTTATGTCTGTCTCTCTCGCTCTTAGGCGGGCTAACCATGCCCGAGTGGAAGGGACGCGTGCCTCTCACTCGCTCTCATTGTGAGCGCATAACGTGAGCGGAGCGTAACGCAGTTTCTTGAAGTGTCACCCGGCAAACCAATTTATAAGACGTTGTCACGTCAAAAATAAACGGTGATAACACAACATTTTAGACTGCTATCATTTAGATTATTCATCTAGATGGCAATTTTATACTTGAATATTATCTAGAATATCCTTTAAATTTTCATTCAAATTACATTTTTACTTAAGCATCACATACCGTCGGTATTTTAGCAAATGCCATTTAATTTATCTGAGACCATTTACACATAAACGTACAGACAGATTTAATAATCTAGACGCCTTCTAATATCTTCATTATTCTTGGAAAATTTACATATCAATTACAATAATCTTTGCATTAAACAATGTGTATGTATGTTAATTTACAGTTCAAAGGAGTGACGATTAATAACAATAGTTGATTAAATACTACTAGGTAATATATCGCTACATATTATTAAACAAAGTTCCACACAGCGTCTGTCTGTCAGTTCGCGAAAATCTCAAAAATTACTGAACGAGCTGCGAAACGAACTGAGCGTATGTTACGCCAATTATAAGCTACAAGGTAGCTAACTGCACAGTAACACTCAAAAAACTAAAATAATACACACTCTAGACAGAAGCCGAGCGGTGCCAGGGGCTTGCGACCCACGTGCAATCCTGCAAAAGATAATTGTCCTTTGAAAACGCTGCCTAATACCTTTTTAATCTATTATTTCCTTAAGATCTAGGTTTAATGTTTAAAAAATTAGTTGGTTCGTGTTTCACAACATATATAAAACCGAATTTTTTTTATTTCTTTGCCAATAAGTTTTTGCCTTAAATTTATTCATTCATAAGTTTTATTTTTAATGTTTGTAACTATTGGGAGATTCTAGCAAAAAAATTATGTTAAGATGACGTCATAGTACAAAATCTGATTTTTTGTCTCTGTCGATATAAATGAAATGTAGCAAATTTATTCCATTCCTTTCGATTTGGCTACTTTTTTAATTTATTTAGGGAGGGGGAAAGATAGGGGCTGCTGTTGTCGCCCTTGATACTTGAAAGGCCTTTCTACTACCAGTAAACCCTCTCCTTCACCGACTCTAATATTTAACACTTCTTCAGCAAAATAGCAACTACACTAATGGTTCATATATTCAGCAAACTATCTTTAAATACACAACACTTTAAAGGTCCCGAGATCCGAGAATAACTTAACTTTATTGCATAAAAGTCATCCTTTTTATAATACGAAATACCCCCCTCATCTATTCTTACTATAATGACAATTGGATCGTAGGCAAGTTAATATTCGATAATCAAATTTTGACCCTTAAATGGCCCACTGCTGAGCCGGGTCTCCTCCTCAAAATGAGGAGGGTATTAGGTCATAGTCCACCACGCTGACCCAGTGCGGGTTGGCAGACTTCACACACCTTTGAGAACTTTTTGGTAATTCTCAGGAGTGCAGGTTTCCTCACGATGTTTTCCTTCACCGTTAATGCAAGTGATATTTAATTGCTTAAAACATACATAACTCAGAGTCAGAGGTGTGTGTCAAACTCGAACTTCCCGAATAAGACTTGAAGTCTCAACCACTGGGCCATCACTGCTTTAATATTTAATATCGATATTTTATTGTATTAATATTTTAATAAAACCTAACACAATAAACAAAGGGATAGGTGTATAATTTGATAATGTTGTGTGTAAATTTGTTTAAAGGTAATAATTGTTGAAAATGTCAAAAGTAGTCCTGCCGCTTGGGAGTATACTATATTCTTGATTACGAGGACATCCTCTTAGGTCATCAGTTATTTGGTTATTATTGCAGCACTGCATTATAAAATAATTCAATATTCACTCCTAAAAAGCAATATAAGTTTAATAATACAACTTCCACTCTTTACTAATTTTACTATACTTTTATCTCGACATGTAAAACCTGATTCACATTATTCCAATCCAGAGCACTAGCTCTCCATTCAGCTCTGTATTGGATTAGATAATAGGATCTATATTATTTCAGTTATTTAAAAGCCGTTAAGTATAATCAATACAGTGAAAATTATTTCAAAAATAAGTCAGCTGAGAAAGTTCATGCAGCGCTGAAATGTTGCCACACGATTCCAGTTGTTCTGAAGTTGTCGTTCTGAATTGAAATGTTGCTAGACTGGATCTCTCGCTGAGTACGTTCACGTGATGGTTTCAGTTCTTTAATTATACTGGTATGTGAACAAGGCGTAAATGTCTGAACTTTCTCTTACCCTTTTTTCATTTATAACAATTAAATTCTGGTTGTTTTCAAGTGTTTAAAATAGAGTCATTATATATAATCAATCAAAAAGCCTGAAAATAGACTATTATTTGATGAACTTTAAGCTAACTTCTCTATATAAAGCATTTCCTGGTATTATTAAAATATATTTGGAACGTGACACTTTAAATTTTAGCGGTTATTGTAGAAATATAACTTGTCCGCTTTCGCTTCGCTTCAGTATTAATATATTATGATAGATTGTGCTAAAGTGTTCAAGAGCATTTTATCAGCGAAAGAAACAAAATACTAATATATTTGTATCAATAATATAAAATGTATTTGTTACAAAATATTTACGCTTCTAGCTTTATCCACAGCGAAGTTATTGGATGAGTGAAAAGAATGTTAAGGTCACTGGTCTACTAGTTTTTATTGCTCGACTCGGTGCATTGTCGCGCCTCCAGATACTTAAATTGAAAAACGTAGTATAAAATTATTTATAAGTGAACCTTATAGTCATTCTCACGATAAAACAAATGTTTGAATATCAAGCTCTAGTGTCTCTGTGGTTTTATTAGACACTAGACAGTGCGCAGTTTTCGCGTTGTCGCATTCATCTATTATAATATGGACACCAGATCTCGATACGAATATCACAAAAGAAGTATATGAAATCCACAGACATAAATATTATTTCTCAAGAATAAAATATCTTATTCCATATCCTATGCCTTAAAAAAAGTATTTTTGTGCCTTATTTCATTGAAATCCTTTGCCGCTTTTACGCGATTGACTAACAAACATGCAAATTTTCACTTTTATAATTACCTTTTTGCGTTTCGCGAATGTTCTACCTCGGACACTTCAACGCTGATTGTAAATCCATTGTATTATAGATCGATGCTTAGTCTCACTGATGTCTTGTCGCTTAGCGACAATCCAATTTCATCCAAAGTTCCCGCAAGACGGAACAGCTTCAACTCTTTCATAAATTGAAAATGTCGTTTGCAAAGCGGTTCTATTTAACTTTTATTAGCTACTGCAATTTGTTACCTGTTATGTTTTTATTTGCTTAACATTTTCAATTACATTACAACGGTTGAAAGTAATCTTTGTCCAGTCATTTTGTTTCATTAATAATAATAATAATAATTTAAAGCATCCGTATCTTGGCTACGGTTCGGTAACCTATTTGGGGAAACCGAAGGTTTTGTCTGTGCAATTATGGACGAAGTTATCATGACGAGAAACTACCGGAGGTATATTGTGAGGGATGGCACGGTGGACATATGTCGGGCATGTCACAGTTCGGGCGAATCACTCAGACATATTATTTCCGGTTGTCCTCGTCTTGCTAACGGCGAGTATTTGCACAGACACAACCAAGTGGCCAAGATTATCCACCAACAACTTGCTCTTCGATACGGCCTTGTGGAGTCTGAGGTGCCGTACTATAGGTATGCGCCCGACCCAGTTCTCGAAAATGGTCATGTCACGTTGTACTGGGATCGAACTATCATCACTGACAGGACTATTATTGCCAATAAGCCTGATATAGTGGTGATAGATCGATCGGAGCGCTGCACAATGATTGTTGACGTCACCATCCCGCATGACGGGAATCTCGTGAAAGCTGAGAAAGATAAACAAATGAAATATCTTGATTTAGCTCATGAGATTGTCGACATGTGGGATGTGGACTCAGCAGTCGTTGTGCCGATTGTCGTGACGGCCAATGGCCTAATAGCCAAGAGCCTCGATCAACATCTTAAGAGGCTCGCGTTGGATGGATGGGTCAAGGGCCTGATGCAGAAAGCGGTACTACTGGACACGGCACGTATCGTGCGGAAGTTCCTTTCTCTGGAGCCCTGACTGTCGGTAGCTTGGACCGTGTTCCCGCTGCCGGTTGGCCTCTATTTTTTATATTTTTAAATGTATTTTGGTTTTTTTTAGATATATTTAAAAATGTAAATTGTAGGAATAGTAGAGAAATAAAAAAATAATAATCATTAACTTATCGAATCTCTGTACATAGAAGATATTTGGTTGGTTTTAATTACGCCATAAAAAAAAACATAAAATATGCCTTTATTTTTCGCTTGAGTTTTATATTTGTTGTTTATATAAAAATTATTTTTTAGGAACGCCATCTATATAAGTAGCCTCCGCGGCGTAGACCTCCCCCACTAACTTATAAAAATTACTAACCAATCAAACGCCATCAACAAAATTGCTACCAATATTTATTAGAATATGTATAGATTATTAAAAAAATTATAATATAATAAAGCTAAAATAGACATAAAATTACGTGACGAAAAAAACAATATAGCGTTATAACGTTTTCGTAAAGCAATCTTATACTAATATATAAAGCTGAAGAGTTTGTTTGTTTGTTTGCTTGAACGCGCTAATCTCTGGATCTCCTGGTACGGTTTGAAAAATTCTGCCAGTGTTAGATTGCTCATTTATCGAGGAAGGCTATAAGCTATATAACATCATGCTGCGACTAATAGGAGCGGAGCTACACACGGACGAAGTCGCGCGGGTCGACTAGTAATTAATAAGATCGTTCCGCCCGACGTGACGTCACTCAGACGACACTTTCGCGTTATGTTTAAAATGATTTTTAAAAACGCAAAATACGTTAATATTTTTGTGTAAAGTAGAATTTAAGGAACAGAATTATAATTTTTTTTCTTTCTGGATATGTAGCTCAACAGGTTTTAAACACAAAATTATATTTTTTATGTTATTACAAAACTGTCGCAAGATAAATCTGTCATGTTTTCTCAAAAGAAAATCGAAGTTACAATAGTTACAATAACCTCTACCTAACTAAAATAAAATAAATCCCTCTTGAGATTGTTTATTTTCCTTCTTATTTGATATCTCATATTATTATTCACTTAGCAGTTCAGATAACGAAGTTTGGCGATAAAACAAATAAAACAATCGTTTAGATTAGTTTTGTGAGACAGTTTTTCTGTTTATTTGTAATATATATTTACTTATTAGGGTTATGTAAACACTATCTAGTAATACTTCGAATTATGTCTCAGATTTTCGTCTTCCACTTTTAATAATAATACAAAACGATAACGCTTAGTTTTAAAGGTAGACAAAGAAAAAGTTTTTTTGTATGAGTGGTATAGTATTTTTCTGGGATGAACTATACCTAGACACAACACTTAAAAGAAAAAAATTATCTAAATAAGAGTTTAATCTGTTTCCTAAAAATTGTATATAAACTAGTTTTTATAAAAAGATTTTTTTCTCGTAATCACTTTAGCTGATGATCGATATTTTTCTTTACCTTTCTTTGTGAACAGTCAAACTACTGGATCTTTATTTATGTAATTTTGTATCCAATTTTTTTTCTTGCAGTGATGTTAGTGTTTAACGCGTCTATTTATAAAGTAATTGTTTTACAAATTGATTGCTATAAAGGATCAATAATTGGTTTGTAAAAGCCTATTAGCGATAGATTTTGACAACAATAAATAATCTCCGTTGACATCTAAATAATAGCTTCGCAAGTTGTTATATTTCCCGACTCACCGGATATAGCATGAATGACACTTTGTATGGGAAAATAATTGGTAAAATCGTCTATAATAAATATTATTTTTTGGCTGTAAGCCAGTATTTGAGTAGACAAAAACAAGGGAAAATATTTTCAGGATTCCGTACCTCAAAACAATGAAAGGATTCCTTCACTGTCTGTCTGTGATTCTTTCAAGATATTTTTTCTCAGTAGCGCTATGAAGTTGAAATTAATATCAAATAATTAAATAATCAATTCCTTCGAGCTGTGGTGACATCAAATTAAGTCAATGTAATCAAAAAATATGGCCATAATTTCATATTTTAATTACAAAGGGAGTCAAAACCCAATTTTATAGAATTATAAGAAATAATTTGATAAAAATAAGGTCTAAGCTCAAAAGCAGATTAAGGAAAAACACTGTAACCTTTTGCAGTTAAATTAGAAAAACATCATTTTTGCTATCTCTCGATGTGTAGGTACAACAGTTTGTTCCAAACAGTACGGAACCTTTTGGTGAATTCAACTCGCACTTGGCAGATATTTTTTATGAAATTAGTGCTCTACCGCTACATCTTCATAAAAACAAAGTTTAGTTATTGTTTTTGTGGAAATAACAAACATGCTCGACTCTTGTTTAAGTAGGTAGTATTTGCAACACTTTATTCTTAGAAATAATTAAACCAAAATAAATTATATCGTAACTGATTAACAATCGTGAGCGGTGGCGGCGGGTCGACCGACATTTTGGTTTCACAAATCAATAGTACGTATAGTAACAACATGACCTGACATCTGTCAATAATATTATATAAAATTTATTAAAATAGATTAAAAAAATTATTTCAATCTAACCTTCATTTTTTATGATAGATTAGGGACAAACAAGCAGACCGGCCTCCTGATGGAAACTAGAGAGTATCTCTTGTTTTGCTGATGCGTTGCTGCCTTGAAGAAAGAATGAGGAGGAACTGATCCTCTATCACCAATGGCGGTGCTGGGTTACTCAGTCTCTTATGAGATGCTCTCCCAGCGGCAGAGGGGAATTGTATTCTAACCCGTCCTCTCACAGGTAAGTTTGTCATATATTACAGTGGTGAATGGAGAGAAGACTCCAGTTGTTACGAAAAATAATGCAAATGCAAATCACTTACAATTTGACGAGACCTCTTCTGACTGCTTCTGTCTGTACTTGATTCCCGCGATGAACAATCACTGTCAGTTGAATCACTTGCTCTTCGTTTTGTAGACTGCGATTGTAATATTTCTTCGTTGTTCTCATTCTCCGTCTCGAAGGAATATATTTCACACTTAATACTTCACTAATATAAAATATAAAATTTTGGATAAATATTTTAATGTATTATGTGAATAAATTTAGACAGTTGCCTTTGCAACGAAAGACGATGCTATAGTTAGGTAAAAATTTGTCTGTATCAAAATGGCGAAAGCTTATTCCCACCAAAGACATTATAGAGGGCAGAGCGATGACGGAAGTATGATGGGAGGCAGAAAAGAGCAAAAAATTCCCAAAAAAAGACAGGTGCTCGACTCAAGATGGATTCCGCGTGTCAACACGGAATAAATTATGTGAAGTTTTAGATAAACTAAAGAAAAATTGCAAATACTTTAACTGAAAGGTGACCTAAAATGAATTATATAGTTTTTACCACGTTGTTTTCAGAAGAACCCAAAAAATAACCCAACTATAATAGATACACAGTAAATCACATCACGTTTTCTTCTTCGAGCAACGAATGAATACAAAGTTGCCACTTGCCACAAGTTAGTACTTTTAATTTACGGCTGAAGTTTCAATTACTTAAGTAGTTCAAAGTATTGGTATTTGTTATATTCATTGTCCAAGATTTATAGTGTTGGATTTATTGCAGGAATTTTTCTGAAGTTTTTTTATAGTCACCTGGACAGCTGGTGTTATTTAGTATGCTTAGTGGATACAATGACCGTAGACTTATGTACCTATATGAAAAAAGACTACTGCTACCTCTGTCGATGTAGTTAAACAGCAGTTTATCAACGTCAAAATTATGTTGGGTATTCTTAATTACTTGATACGAAACCTTTGGTGCGCGAGTCCAACTCATAATTGGACTATTTTTATTTCATAATTTTCACTTGACTATTTAACTATTTTTAATGTAATTATATTACACAAACGTATAACTAAATAGTAATAAGCAGTTCTCATTTTCATTCAGAAAGCACTATAGAAGATCTGTGCTCAGCGTCGTTATCTGTACGTGCAGGTGTGGAAACTTTAATAACATTACTTAAAGACGTCTATTATAATAAGGACTAAGGGGCTTGTTATAAAATTTAATAGCAGCTTACAAACGTAATTATGATGAGAAGACAATAATGTACTTGTATACTTAGTCTTAAAGTTATAGTGTCTTTAAATATAGTTGAGAGAGACACTATTCAGTGCCAGACTCCATCACATCTAATGGAATATAATGGACTCATTAAAAATGAATCCTTCCATCCTAAACTTAAATTACCCTTCTATCAGCCCCGGTAGTTTTAATATCCCCTTCGTAATTCTATCATCATCAGTCCTTCTTCACCTTCTTCAATAGTCTTGGAGTCTTCAAAACGAATCCTATGATGCCGAACTTGAGGGTTTACTTGTAGCCACTGAAGAGTTCTACTAAACGCTTCCTGGTCATCATATTATACTAATTTCAATATTTCGTATAAAAATTTCCTTGTGATACGACAAATTAAAGATTTAAATTGACTTCCTAGATAATATTGCATTATTACCTGATTAACTTGCTTGATTACTTGATTTGCATGCAAAATTTCTACTTCAATTTCCGGAAAGTTAGACTAGTTTAACTTGGAAGATATGACAACATACTTACAAGAAGAGAACGTACGTAGGAGAACGTAAAGGATAAGAAAGGGAGGAGAAAATTATATTTTTTTTTCAGAATTCACTGACTGCGCGAATGAACTAAACTCCGAAGGAAAGCCTATAATATGTACAATGTGCTTCAGCTAGGTTATCTGCATTTATCTGGTCCCTACTGAAAATCCGGTCCAATATAAGGGTTACCAAGGTTATTTAATAAGTCAAACAATCACAGAAATAGCTAATAAAAATATTTCATAACATCTTGATAAGTTAGAACAATAAGCTCACTGCAATCTCTCATTTTTAATATCCCGAGTGTAAATAAAGTAGGCCAAGAGCATAACCCACCTGAGATTATGATGTTTTTATCTCTGTGATCCAATAAAACGGTATAGTGGACCACACTAAACGCTTTATCGTCGATAAAAACTCCATTTCTTTGATTTTCGGTTTATGATATAGATATTGTTCCTTTTATTTATTTTAAACGGTCAAAGCTTGCTCCAATTTTGATATGATATGATTTTGTTTTATAGGGTCAATCTTTCTTATCTTTTATGAAGACTTGTGATTTGTTCCCGGTTATGTTTCGTAGATAAGCCATATCGCACTATTTTATGTTATTTTACCATAATTTGACGCGAGGTTTATATGTTGGCATCACATTGGCGCAGTCAAAATTAAGTATGACAGATGTCATGAGGGATTAAAATGATCAAAATTTTCTTTCGTTATTATAAAGCCACATATTTCCATTAACTTTTTCACAAAAATTCTGCGTCGTCTTCTTTAAGTTCAAAGGCATAATTAAATACAAAACTAGAGATAAATGATAAATACAAATGTGACATAAAGTGTGTCATACATATGTGCTTTGTCACATATACGAGACGGCGCTGGTAAACACCAACTTGGTATCGACCAGTTATCAGACCTGTACGGACGCGTCCTGATTAGATTTCCATATACGTTAATAATTCTGTTAACAAAGAAAAAAATTAATTGGTCTTGTCTAGCAGAGCTCAAGTTATAATTGAATTAATGTTAAACTGTCTGACGCGAATTGTAAGCTCGTTTATGTAATTTTGGAAAAGTCTCTTTTACTCATCACATTATTTTTTATTTACGTCTTTTTCCCTCAAAAATGTTCAATTAAAAATTATCGAAAAATATAACTATTGTATATAATATTATACATTTTACAAAAAAATGTGATGCGCTTGTAAACACATAATCAGTATCGATCAGTCATCAGACATGTGCGGACGCGTCCTCGCTAGCTTCTCTTACAGTCAAATAATTATTTTTTTATAGAAAATGGATTCCAGAAGTTTTATATTATTATCTTTTAGGAACTTTTTTATTATCGATACATTGCCAAAATTATCGACGTCAGCTTAAATATTTAACGTCCCATCACTACAGCAAGAAAGTTATTTGAATGATTTTTGAAGAGACCAATCAAATGGCATCAGTCCTACCCCGCGTGAACCTCACCTCCTTCCCCTCACCTTCCTCAGCGGATTTTCACACTTGACACGGAACAAAATGTCCAACATACGGAATCTACCATGTAGGTGTGATCTGTAATGATAGCTAAACTTAAGAATTGGAACCTGGGTTATAAGACCTACTTCAGCAGTTCCTATTAGCAGAACACCTTTACAAATCTAAATGGTAATAAAAGAAGGTATTATTTGGTTTGAGGTTTTTTTTTATAATAGATAAGGAACAAACTAGCAGACGGTCCACCTGATGGAAAGAGGCCACCGTCGCCCATAGACATCGACAAAACTAGAGGGTACCTCTTGTTTTGTCACTTGGTGGTCGGATTCACATGCTGGTGGTCGCATGACAGTCGGGGAACAGATCCCCTACCACCAAGGGGGTGCTGGGTAACCCCGCTCTTACGAGATGCTCTCCCAGCGGCAGAGGGGAATTGTAATCTAACCCGTCCCCTCACGGGTATTTAGAACAGGTTATTCTTAATAGTTAATTAATTACATTAGCATTATTGAAGGTCATTGTAGTAGTTACAAATATATACAAAATACAAGTAAAAAAACTTACCATGGAATATTACAACGAAATACACACAAAAACGCAGGTGGTATCTAAAATATAGAACAGGTCTACTGCAGTGAACTGAAGTCAAATTTACATTTTGGCAACTGCAACCGAAGCCTAGTTGTTCTCGAATTCTAACACACTAACAGTATTATTGTAAAAATATGTAATAGTAACCCACGCTTCACTTCGTTATTGATGATTATTATATTGTCAGTTGTCACCAAGCATTTTTTAACAGACTTTTATATATATTATTATTTCTGACTTTAAAATTTTTTTGGTAAAATATTCAACGGATAAACATTTTTATACCTTATTTGTCTGTCTGTCTGTCAAGACCGTTTTTCTCAGGATCGCGCAGAGGTATCAAGTTGAAAATAATAACAAATACTCAAAACTGCAGTCCCTTGCAGCTTTCAAAAAATCAAAGTTCTAAATCCACGCATTTAAAAGGCACGCATTAAAACCGTTAATATGATCACATACATAATTTTAGGGTACTTCCCGATGACATAGAATCATGAAATTTAGCAAGCAAGGCAATAGCACAAGTAAAATATAAAATTAAAAATTTGTAAATTTCTTACTACATCACTAGAAAATTAACTTTTTTCTATGAAAAACGTAAAGATATCAAGTTGAAATTTACATCATATATTCAAGTCTCTAGTCTCTCGGATATGTAAAAAAATCAATCTGTTAAGTCAATTTAATGAAAAAATACAGCCGCTCATGTATTGTAATTTTGTTTTTCGGCAAGAATCAAAATTTCAAAGCTTGGTATATCTAACCATACAAAGTCCAAAGCATACAAATGGTATATGTTTATCTCTTAGGGATAACCCACAATCATCATTTTTTACCTTTTATTTTTTACGAGATATAATGGCTTATTTACGAAGCGATTTTAAACTACAGTATTAATCCATATGCAATTAAGGACCAATACATTATACGTTTAATATAGATCAATATGACCCTTTACAGCATGAAAGTTAAATGAATATTTTCGAATATATTACACATTTAAAATGCAGGGACATAGCGGTTAAGGCTAAATAAACGGTTAAGGTTATTTATAATTTATCACTTATCGGCAAAGTACAACGTACTCAAACCGAGGAGTTCGGATTTTCCCGATACTGTATTATAATTCTTTGCGAGTATCATGTCGGCATAAACGGCATCAAAATCATTAGATTTTGATTATTAAGTAATTAACAAGGGTTATTTCTCTCAGTATTTGATATTAATTATAATTTGACTTGATTCCACGCTTTCTTTAGAACAGAAGGCCTCGAGAATAAAGTGGTTTTATAAGGATTTCTTTTTTCGGAATTGGGTTTAAATACTATAAATCTTTTTCTCCCAGAGTGAAGAAAATGTGACTATATTGTATGCGCATTATTTCAAGTTTATCATGAGACGTGAGGTAAATAACTCAACTGAGTGAATTCATGATCAAGTTAGACAGGAGACGACCTAGTTAGGACAGTAACTGTCGCTATCTTAGTCGTTCTGGGCGAACATTACGAGTGTAACTATTTTCATCAAAACAAACGTTTGATATATTCGTATTTTTCGGATTTTACGCCATTACTTATAAAATCGAAGCTCGGTAGAACTAGTAACTAATACCAAATTTTATCCCTCAAAAATTGTTAAAAGCATGTTTTCTTATAGTTCTTATATATATTGGTAAAAGTCAACTTCAGTACAATTTAGAGCATGTTCTTTCTTAAGACACAACTATAAATTTACCATCGAGTTATAAAAGGGGTACAAAATAATACAGAATCCTCGTTGTTGAATCCAATTCGCTTAGCCATAATTTAATTTATTTTTATACTACCACCATGATTGTAAAAAATATGAAAATCATTAAATTTATGTAGTTCCCAAATAAAACTTAAATTTTAAAAAGACATGTTTATTTTAATTACCAGAAAATTTAATATTTAATAACATATTATTAGTAGGTAGTACTAAGAAGTCTTTAAAAAATCTCTATCTAGCGAGTACCTAATATTACAATTATTTCAAAAATTAAGTATTCAAACATTACAGTTATACAGTTACAGTAAATAATACAGTTTACAACAGTACTCTCCACCAACTTTAACTTGTGTGTTAAGTAAACTTTCACCCAACTAGCTTAGCTTTAAAAATACTTACACAACTTAGTATTTTTCCGGATTTAAAAATACTTCTCAATCCAATCTTAAATATCTCATATTATAAGGAGAATAATACATAATTTCAATTCGCTAGCAACATTGTTAATAGCGTTTGTTAAGCTATGTATAAGCTCTGATCATCAACAATTTAACGAGTAGTATTCGGGTGAATAATTATAACTTGAGTTTAGGATATTATTAGCAATGATGGCTAACCAAACTATACAGACAAACAAATCTTTAAACCTGCTCCTGGGTCTTAAGTCATCGATCTACGGTGGAATAACAATAAAACCTTTATTTAGGCAGTTTTTTTTTTCATTATTTTAAATTATGAGCTTGTGAATAAATCTGGTGAGTTCAAGATGTCGACATTTTGGTCTTTTTGCCAATTTTTGCCATTTTCTTCCAATTCCAATACATTTCTGTTCCATATTTTAACCAATCTAGCTATTATTTCCGTATCCTTACCTTCGAAATTGTGCATGGTCTCTAGGAAGCAACACAGAAACTTGTTACTGCTCCACTTCTTCATCTCCGCGTAGTACCAACTCCACTACGACAACTTTAACTTTTAGGTAAAAATAAAAATATACTACAGTATTTAAATTACGCAATTTAACATTTTATTAGCAACCAAAAAAGATTTTGCTTCAAAATGGACGTTGCAGATCAAAGTTTTAACGATGCCTTTAACGATCGAGGAGCGGGAACTCAATTATGTCAATAAAATTAAGTGCTATCAACTTTGTACTGCAGAGGATTTATACATTGATATCTTTACGTACTCGTACGATAAAAACGATATATACAGTTGATAATTTATAAAAATTATAAAACAACAAAAACATAAGAATTGTTGAATGCAAGGTTGCTGCGATGATTGTATAAACAAATTATTTCTCTTAAGTTTTGCAAATATATTCTCTATCACTGCATAGCAATACGTTTAACATAATAGTAACAGGGGCGTCTCCAGTCCATGTAGCGCCCTTGTTAACAAAAAAATGGTCGGCACCTCAACTCAACGGTGGCAAATATCTATGTTACTTTTTCTTCGCAACAAAATTTTTATTGCTGATAATAACCTACTTAATATTAATTATTTGATTACATTAAAACTTGAACCTAAAACCGTGTGCACCGCAGATCTTGCAATTTAGATAAAGCCGCCCGCTACCGCTATTATATGTGTGTATAAACTAATGCAACAGTATAATGGAAAAAATACCATAATGAATATTATTTTAGACAGAAACGGGGAATTTTCAGTAAGAGAGCGAAAAAATATGGTTTCCACAAAAGATAAAACTTCACATGCGGGTGTGAAAATGGAGTTGTGAGCTGGCTAGCTAGTGAAAGGAAAACTTTGCAATTTTGCAACACGAGCACACTGCACACTGCTGGGTGCAAAGACTTTACCACACATCGTTAGTCGAACTCAAAACTCTTTACTATTTCATATAAAACACTAACTGTTAATAATTAAAATTAGCAACACAGTTGATAACTTAGTACTCGCGGGTAGTTCGTTTTATCATATTTATAGTATTTAGAGTATACCCACGCAATGAAAATATATATATCCTTCATTCCGATAGGATTGAACCAGTCTACCAGTGGTGTTGCGCAGTACAAATTAAAGTAGTGGGAATAATAGTGTAGTGTTTTCAGTGGCGTGGTGCTAGGCCTCGGTTATCGAGGAGCACGTGAGTAATGTATTTTATTATTTTAATATTCGGTAACGAGGTCGAGCGTTGAGGCAAAGAGATTAGGCGTGGTAAAAGACGTCTTTAAACCTGCTCCTGGGTTTCAAGTCGTCGTCTAGAGTGCCTCTTCGTGAGTGTTACACCGCAATATAGCTCCCATATTCTTAATATTATTTTTGTAACGACCCGGCTGGCAGAAGACTTTAATCAATTTAAAGCCAACGAGTTTCTTTCTGATATATTACAAAGAGTAGCCATAAGTCGTAAAACACTGCAATATACAAGGTTCTAAAGAAAATAATAAGTATTATTTATTAAAGTTACAAATTTAATTGAATGCGACGGCTATTCTGACAGGCGTCGCTACTATTTGTTTTGTAAGGAAGATAAGTATCTTATTTTGAAATCAATGAAAAACGGGAATATCTTTTGATACAACATTTTACCTAACTACATGTTTGTAGCCAAAAAGCCCTTTACTTTACACATTCCCGTCCGTTCCCAGAACCTTAAGCTAAAAGTAGCTGATTATCCATTCCCTTCTATTGATTATTATGTCACAAGTATATAGGAAACAATACAAACGAAAAATGCATTTATAACAGCAAATAAAAGTGCTGGGAAACAGAAGAAGTTGGCAATTCGCGCGTCGCTTGCCAAATCCTTTAATTCCCTTCGGAATAAGCGCAAGAGTGACGTACTCGGATTAGCGATCGAACTTTACTACGTGGAAAAAGTTTTAACTCTAAACCCAAGATTCTCTTGGATACGGTATTTCAAACTGAATCGAAAATTCAATTTTAAAACATATTCATTATTTCCAAGAAAAATTCAGCCACTCAAGGATTCCGTACAATCTTAATTGAGGTACAACTTTACCAACTATAAAAAAATGTTTTTATGTACCTTAACGGTTTTCGAATTATTTTGCTACTTTACTAAATCTCATGATCTTATAGCAATAAGGCTTTTTAGAGCAAAAGGGTTTTCATAGACAGACTGAAGGATAATGAAATAATCTCATGCTGTTAGTTTAGTTTGCAAAAATTATTAACAACTCCACCCGCTAATCCAGCAAGTTTCTTTAATATTGTTAAAGAAAGATTATATTGATTAGGAGATGGATTAAAACCTAGAAGGGTAATTAGACTATATGCATATAAAAACATAAGTCATACATATTTATACTCTAGAACATTATATAAAGATATAAATTGGCATATTTGGAGTAAATTTACCTTTCAGTTACAGACATTTGTTACAGAGAAGTTGCTAACGTAGCGCCTAAGTCAATATGGCCGGATACAATTGTCTTATTGATCAAAACCCTTTTAGTAGTCACGTCTGCAACACCGTTTAGCTAACAAGTTTGCGATATTTTCACCTGTATATACTGTGCAGATAGATAGCATTTAGATAAAATTTATTAGAATGTCTATCATCACATAATTTTGTTTGTTCAATATGCACATCCATGACGTGGATAACAAATGAAGAGCTTTACGGAGAAAAAAAAAATAAGGGCTTGCTGAACAAAACTCAAAAAAATAAAAGAAAATTATTTTACATTAAATCCATTATGGTGGACGACCCAAGAAGGCCGACTAGTTATTTTTTTGCATGTCCATGGTACAGCTATCAAATAAAAAAAAATTCTGAGAAAAATACGAAAAATAACATTATACTCTAAATCTAATATGGCGGACTGCCCCAGATAGTGGACTAGTTATTTAAACGTTTTTGAAAATTTCTAAATTATTTAGTGTAAAAATACTGAAGATCCATAAATACTCACCAAATAAAAGCAAAAAGCGATCAAAAAAGTTAAAAAAAAAACGTGGCACAAAGAACCCACATTTCACTGTTCAAAAGAATTCTGTGCGTTGGAAATGCTTTTTTAAATATGGCAGCAGTTTGTGCAATCCCGTATCTAACGTTGCTTACTCTACGATCCAGGACAGTTTGACTTGTGATTTCCTGGATTAGTTAGTAGAGAATTTTATAATAGTAATCAGCCCTTATAAAAAATATTTGAGATATTAGATCACTAAGTAAGAGTTTACATTATAATAAAAGGATCGATTAAATCTACTTCTTAGTCTTTACTATACAACTGATATATACTTACGTTTTAATAGTTTATTAAAACGTAATTTTAATAGTTTATTAAAACGTAATACTTCAGTACTTCACACTGTAATAATTTACTAGACAGTGACTAAAAACTAATTATAAGACTAATTTACATTATGAAAATCATTAAATAAAATGACTTTTGAAAGGCTCAAGAATTTACTTGGTTTAGGCCAATAAAATTAAGGGCAAAAATGTAAAGAATTTATGTAGAAATGCTGGGTTTTAGAAAAGAAAGTCGACTTTCTTTTCGATATCGATGATAAGTTTTGATAGACTAGTAATTTTTGTTTATTTCTTTTAATATCAGCTGAACAATTTATCAGCGACATTTCGACAAGTAATTTCATAGAGTAAACATTAACTATCATAGTGAACTTTATTTAAATGTAGTACATTGTAACCCCCTAATGAGATCACGAGATCTTTAACTTTATTACTAAGTTTAGTAAAACGTAAGATAGCAAGATTCAATAAATGAAGCTGGTGTTATTACATAGGTCTTGTAAACCTGCATCTAGGTTACAAGCTCCAAGGAATGTTTGGCTTACTTTTATAATATTTATATAGTAAAATATTAGAGTGATAATTGGAACACCAGTTAATCTTAATTAACTGGTGATCCACTTATGTTGTTTTATGTTATTATTTACTTACGTTATATAGTTCATTTATACAGAACCGACTGTAATAAATAATATTTTCAAATTGATTTTATATAAGAACTTAAAGATTAATTCAGAACTTAAAATCATTACCAGAAATGAACAAATATAGTCAGTAAGGTCTAAAAAGATTAATTAGAAAGCTATTACTGAAATTTCTTTTAAAACCCTAATTAGTGTAATTCTATTCAGTATTCAGAATAGAAAGATCTACCCTCGAAACGTGCTTTGGAATATAAAAAGTACCAAGTGCGAGTGGGACTCGCGCTCTGAGGATTCCGTATAACTTAAATAAAGTTGTCCCCATAAATCAACATAGGTCAGTTAGCAACACCGTTGATAAATTTATCTTAGCATTTTATTCCCAGTCTGTATATAACCTCTGTTCCGATAGACTTGAGTCAGTTGTCAAACAGGGCTCACCTGGAGATCTTTGTGCCTGTGATGTTGTGTCTTGATGTTGGATTTCTATTACTAAGGTTGGAATTATTTTATTATTGAATAACTCATCTGCCGTTTTAAGTGCAATTTTCGTGATTCTAGTTCAAGTTAAAAGTATCTAATGTGTTTCAAGTCCAGACCAGAATATATCTTTACAACTCCACGCATTCCTGAAAAAAATGTTCTTGATATACAGACGGACAACTAAATAATTTAAGGATTCATTTTTTCCTTTTAGGCACGGAATTCTAAAAATATTATAAAGAAAGAAAATTTAAAATTATTATTTGTTAGGAAAGTATAAAATATGTTTTAAATTTCAGAAACAATATTGTCTGCTTACTTGCGACATTGCTACCGTTGGACCTGTTTATTTTTCTATATAATTCTTTAGAAACGTCGAGTAGAGAGGTCACCGGTATTTTTGTTCGTTGTCCCATATACTAAGCGAAGAGAATAAATGCAAGCTGTAGCAGTATTAAAAGAGGACATTAATGAACAGCAACACGTATAGACATGCATTTTAAACAAAAAGTCAAGAAATGCTTGAGGCTTGTGACCCAAGAGAAGGTTGACGTAATCGCGACACTCGCCGTCTATTACTAGAACTTGCCTCCTAATATTAAACTAAACAAAGTACAGTATTAATAACTCATATGCTCCTTGATAAGCAAACGTAGCAACCACGACATTGTAATTATACTTTATTACATTTACACTTCTCTGTGATACCTGTTATCTAAATTCTACAAAATTCCGCTTATTCCAGACAGAATGATTATAAGTTATAGATCCAAAAGATTACTCATAAAATAAACAATCGAATTGTTGCTAATCTTATATATAAAATTCTCGTGTCACAATGTTAGTTGCGATACTCCTCCGAAACGGCTCGACCGATTTTGATGAAATTTTGTGTGCATATCGGGTAGGTCTGAGAATCGGTCAACATCTTTTTTTATACCCCTAAGTAATAAGGGTGGCCCACCCCAAATTTTTTTTAATTTATATGGCAAAACAACTTTTTTTTACTTTTGTAAAATTGAACGTCATAATTAACTTTAACTTATATATTTTTATAAAAACATATTTGTATAAAAATAGACTTATAAAATTTCTCCAAAAAATATCTAAAATATCCGTTTACATTGCAGTTATAATAATTAAAGGCTCTGTCCGAGCCATCTGGATCTTTTAACAAGCTCTTATTAAAAATATCTTGAACCTTTGTTCGAAGGCGTTGGCGATTCAATGGAATTCTTTTCAAGTTAAATATTTGCTGAATATCATCCCTTTAGAATAATTATCGGCCGTCATTAAGCAAAAATTCGATTCTTTCGCAATGTCGGCAACATTAGAAAACAATTACAAACTTTTTATTAAATAAAATTTTTTCATAACTTTAATAGTATCAATGTTAACTTCGTTTTGGGTTTAAAGGATAATTGTTATAATTCCATAATAAAGCAAAATCTCATTAGACTTTCGTGATTTTGTAAAACCTGAAGGTTTTTTTGTGTATGTCCCTAATATGAAGTTTGGATCACAGTTGTGTAAGGGGCGTACTAATAATTAATGTAAATATTGCGTTAATTTTAAATGTAATACACATAAAACTTCAGCCAACTTATATCAATAATACAATTGATCAATATAATTTACACAAAAAAGGATTGATGAAATAATAAACTTACAGAGTTTAAAGCCGACTTCCAGCCGTTTGGTCTCCTCCTTAAATACCTTTCGGCAGCTCTTGTCGCTCTGACACCCAAGTACCGAATGACTCGAAATCATGGTAGTCCAAATAAGAAAACTAAACAAAGTCAAAATATGTTCTAAAGGAAATCAAATGTGTGTTATAACAACCGGATGTTACACACCGGATATTCGTAAAATTATATTTTAAAATAAATTTAAAATACGTAAAGGAAGTCAAATTATATTGTAACAGCCCGGATACTAATATAAAATATATTGAATCAAAAGTGTGAAGAGAGCGCGAGTGAAATGCGAGTGAAAATTTCAGGTTTTATAAAATAACATACAATCTTGAACATAAACATGGCCAGTAATAAAAATTAGTGATCAATTAAAGTAGAATAAAAAGCCATCTGACATAAATTTCATAGAACAAATGTTGGTATAGTGAAGTTTATTAAAGTGTACTATATCATAGAATTATGAGGATCACTTAAGTCATTATTTTTATTATTTATATATTAGATAGCGACGTCAGCCAGTGGAGGCTACTTTATGCACAATATTATTAATTGATATTTAGTTAATTTTTACATGAGGTCTCAGAACTCTTTACAGTCAAGAGACTTTATTGCGAGAGTTGGCTTACTTTATTGGGTTTATCTTTTACGTATTACAGCATATAAATAAAAACTTAATAATTAATATTTAATTATAACTAGTATAGACGAATGGCGTACCAAAGATAGCACCATCTCTCAGGAGAATGGCTCTCGCATAGGGATTAAATGGGCTAATCGACTGGAAACTAGTGTGTAGCATATCATAAGTCCACTCGGCCGGAGAAATGCCTCTATTTCACAAAGTTAATTGATTTAATAACATAATGTGTCTCAGTAAATGGAAATATTATATTCCAATGATAATTCTTAAGTAAACGCCGTTTTACATAATCATCACTGGACTAAAAACGTCGAATATAATGTTAGTTCGGAACGAAGGAAAACATATGTTCCTATATACAAAACAGTATTTAAATAAAACACAAAAATTCCGCTCTTTTATCAGTGTAAATAAAACATCGTCTATACACAAAGATATGCATTATATCAAGACAATTTTGAGTATTATAATCTTACTGAAAGCTTTTTAGAAAGCATAGTTATGTCTACGACACTAGTTGGTATATAAGTGATTAAATGTCAGGCAATTATTACCTTACTCTTTTATTTGGCATTATAGAACGCCAATAATAGTATCGAACTGATCCAGAAATAAATGGAATTAGTTCATTAAAGTAGAGTTGTATTTCAATCTTTGCAGTCAATCGCTAATTTCCAACCAAGTCAATCAGAAATGAAATGAATTCAGTATATCCATTAATCTACACACGCAATGCCTGTGATATCGTATTCATAATTGCTATATTCCATGTTGTTATCAAATATTGAAACTGATTATTTAAAGGTAGAAATTCTCTTTCAAAGTTGTACTGAAACGAGATAAGAATAATTCAAAAACTGGCCAACAGATGGCTTTCCGCTGATAATTACATTTGAGGCAGGTCTCCTATGACAAGTTCAGTCTAGAATTCACTTTAGCGTTGACCACTGAAATTGCATTTCTGATGAAACCAAAACAGAAATGCACGTGAAGATAAAATAACAGGTAGTTCCCGTTACAGTTGGAAATAATACTGTTTATGTTGTTGTAGATTCTCATTTTATTATACTTTACCCTTTTCCAAAACAAAAATCGACTAAGAAAAAAGTCGGTTAAATGAGAGTTGGACTTGCCCACCATTGGTTCTGTAGTTGGATTCCAACTGGATCTGGAATCAACGGGTAGCAGTACATAGGTTTAGATTTCATTACAAGTATAAAAACGGCCGTACCTTCATATTCATAGCGCCGACTTACGAGTTTGAATTTTTCACAGCTCCAAGAGATAATAGACTTATATTTGATGTTAACTTCAACTTGTAACTGAGATATATTTATTTATTTGAAGCGTCAGCAGCTCAGTGGTTCGGGTGTTGGATTTACGATCAACAAGTCGTAGGTTCAAATCCCGGACATTGGACTACTGACGTGGCCCACTCCTGACACAAGCTATTTATTAGCTTACTTAAAAATTAAAAAAAAATATTTTTTTATTTATTTTTTGACCCTATAAAATGTAAGTAATGATGTATCTTCGGCAAAGACACTTTTTGTAGATAATGCAAGAAAAGACAATGTGATGGAGGATGAACCGATATTTTATTGTAAGATGAAGGTATAAAGTTTGTAAAATAAAGTTCTTTTATTTCCTGATTTCTTTCTCATAGATATTTTTCTCCTCTTTCCTGACAAACAGGATATCAAATCAATTTGACGAATAAAAACTTTTGTTATTCAATCATAACATTTTTTTGTTTTAGTAGGCCAAAGGGATTATATTTGAAATTGCAGATCAAAGTTTTAACAGCGCTTTTAACGATCAGGGAGAGAGAACTGAATTGTATCAATAAAATTAAGAGCCATTCAGTTCACTGTTCTTTTGTATCCAAAGCAATATATTGTGGAAAATATGCGAGTATAATCTCATTTTGAAGACCAGTGAAAGTCATAAAATAATTAATATGTACATACCAAATCACAATCTAGTAGTATCTAGCAAATTAAATTGTTCAAATCAATAAGAATCTATTTTTATAAATTTGAAAAATATTAAACTTAGTTTTTATAAATTCTTATACACTAATCTTTTTTGATGTATATGTTTGTTGGTTTGTCGTCCCATGACAGAGAAAGTAATCCTAAGAATACTGAAAAATCCACCGTTCCTGCTGGATAATAATAAAATATGTTTATCGAGTTGAAAGTGCATGAGTATTGAAGGTTTACCGATTATTCTCTTCACGTATGCTGAAACACTTTACCGAAATTTAATGATTCGAATTCAATGAAAACTACCCAATATGTTACTATTCCTATAGGACTATAAGAATATTTTTGCAGTTGGTAAGTTGACTATAATCTATGTTGATGTATGGAGACGACAGTTTTACGAAGGTAAAGTTAAGTTAATTCAAATTGTACGGAATTTTTCCTTTTAAGGAACCCTAAATGAGGTGAGTGAAAATGAAAATAGAAAAACATATAGTCATTCATATTACTCTTTGGTAAAGCAAAACATTTATTTTAGTTAAAACTTAACGTGCCGTTGAAGATTCTCTTTTTGGTAACCTAGTTATTCGTAACTGAAATGAAAACTGAAATTTCGTCCACATGTTAACCGGTGAGCTTGAACGTAGCGCGGGTATATGACGCCACGTAGAGGAATATCAAACTGAAAAAATGTTGGAATATTTCACTTTGTCCGGCTTAAACTATCATTAGGTCTGTACAAAAATAATTTCTTTAATATATTGTTGTTATTTAAATGCTTACTTGTAATGTTATTATCAAATACTAGCCGACTTGCTGAGAAAGTAAATTGTAAAGGTGCTACCTAAAAGATCCAATTTTATTTTTATTGAACGTATATTTCATAACCCTTTAAAGGTAAACAAAAATGCTTGTGTTAGGAGTCGGCCACACCAGTAGTCTAATGACTGGGATTTGAAACCACAACCTATTGATCGTGAATACAACGCAATGACACATAAAGTAACTTCTCAAATTACTTAATAAGAAAAGTCTAGTGGTCGATCGAGTAAACGTTAATCTGATTCTAAATAAAATATAAAGACAAACTTATGAATTACCATTTAAATTTAAAAATAAATACAGGGTGTAAATATCGAAATTCCAAAAAGCTAAGCACATAAATCGTATGAGTTAAGGGGTATACATCAAAGTGCGGTGTGGTGTCGCAGCCTTCTGTCCGCAACGCCTATCCTCTAACAAGCTGATTGCCTAAACAAGGGTGAGGACCGAGATTACTTTATATTTGAGACTTGTTTACAATTATACATTCCCATATAATTAATTTAAATTTACAAGTAGACACACAAGTACACACAATTTTAATTTACACGTTAAAGACAATAATAACATATTTAAGCACTGGAGTCCTATCATCACGACACTAAACTGTACCACACAATTCGATTCGATTCGATTCGAAGCGATCTAGAAATTATCTATACGTATAAGTGGGAGTGATGAGAAAATATAAATAAAATATGGTTGTTAATTTACCACTTCTGAGGGTATATAAATGTGCTTGTACCCTGTAGACGGTTCAGAAGTAGTTCGGTCGTAAACTCGGCACGACGTCTGTCAGTGCTCTGATTCGTCATATTATCAGGTAATTCTGTATTGTATTTATTATGTGTTAATAAATAGACAAAAAATATTAATTTATAATAAATTTATTTTATAATACTTATTTTATTTACTTCTTCTCTCACATATATATAATTGAAATAATATAAAACTGTCAAATCTGCCACTGATTGAGAGTAATACATTACTAGTCAAAAGTTATCGAGTGCTACTAGCACACTCAAGATTTTTATGTTAGTTTTGGACCAAATTAATAAGTTTGCATGATGCTAATCATCACGTAACGAATAAGTGTTATGCCCCCCTCAAGAAGTTTAGTTCCATCCATTCCATTCCCCTCTCAAGTTTGAATATTATCGTCAAGTTTTGGCACCCATACTTGTTTACAATATATATATATATATATATAACCCCACAAGTTTTTATCAAAATCAACATGTTGTATCTAATTCAGCATGAATAAATAACTTCCAAAAATATTTAACAAAACTCGCATATCTTATTCCTTACTTTGTATTGTTTATAGAACAGAAAGAGAAAGATACAGAAATCATATAAATATGAACAATCAAATTACATGCGGAGTTGAAGAAAATAAGTGAGGAACTTCAATTCTGACGGAATTTTTCATACATGTTTTTTATTGAATTAATATTAAGAATGGATATAAAATCAAATAACAAAATTAAATAATTTCCATTTATTAGAGTTTGTTTTTATCCTTTTCTTAGCTACTCTCTCCCCACGCTTGTACGCTTATATGCTACGTGAACACAACCAACCTGAGCAAATATAACGCACGAAGCTAACATTATTATACGTTTTTATCCCGTTTTTATTTTATAAAACAAAAGGTGAATCTTCTCTGAAAAGATAAAAATCTCTAACACATGCTGCTCCAAATTAATTCTTATAATGAAAAGAAAATTAAGTATGAGGTAACACAAAATGAAAGGCTTGTGTACGTAAGCCTCTTTATGTAAATAGATTTTATATTTTCTTTAAATAAAGAAAAGTTGTAACTATCGTAGTTATGTTATATTTACAAATGTAACTAACAGTGACTGTCTTAAACAATACGAATATATTACATTGTTAGTTTACTGTGGTCTAACTATCTTATTTTTAAAAAACCTCTGTCTTGATCCAAAATAGATAGATAGATAAAAACTTTATTGCACACTCAGAAAAAAAACAAGATTAATACAGACAAAATTTTAAGAGGCATGCAAAGGCGGCCTTATTGCTAAAGCAATCTCTTCCAGGCAACCCTTGGAGAGAGGAATTCATGTACGTAAATGGGCTGGTGCAAACCAATTTTAAAATATAGCAAAATAACTATATTAAAATTATATATATTTATAGATTTACTTACTTATACTACATACATTAATTATACATACAATACGTATAACATGCACTAAATAAGATAATATATATATACAATACATACTTGATACATAAATTAATAAAAGTTAATTAGATATTTAAATAATAATCAATAAGACGACGTTAAAAAATATTAAGAGACTCAGACTGACGAATGTAACGAGGAAGCTCGTTCCACAGAATGACAGCTTTTACTGTAAAAGAATCGCCAAAATACCTGGTCTTACTAGTAGGAATTTTCAGTCGGTTGTCATACCTTACTAATCTTAGGTCATGATCTCCAGGGACATTAGAACCTAAATAGCAAAACCGATTAATTAAATATGACGGGGAGTGAGAACAGTGAAGGATAGTGTAAAGGAGAATACGAAATACGAATACGCAAAACGAATACAAAATACGAATACTTGAAAAATGTTTATTAGGTTATATATACACGTTAGTTTGGATTACCTAATCAAGATACTAAAAAAGTAGTATTATTTATTGTATTACAAGCAATAACAAACCTTTTTACTGAATGTTAGTTAGTTTAGTTATTATAAGTTTATGACTGTAGGTTTTATAAATAGAAGATATCGATTCTAAATCTCTTTTGATCGGTGGAAGTGTATCCTAAAATTCCTACTAAGCAATTTTTTACTAAAATTCAATCATGTTTCAAACTTACTCTTACTCTTTTATATTTATTATTCTAAATCAACGCTCAGAGTTTTAGCAATATTACAACAAGTTTTCGTGTCTATAACAAAGACGAATGTACGAAATGATTAACATAACAATGCTCAGCTAAAACCGCCATAGGCGTCAGATATTGTTGGTTCATACTTGAAATTTTGCACAAAAGCTCCTGAGGTATTATATAAAGTAGCGGAAGCACTAAGGTTCTGTCAACATTCAACACGTGAAAAGGGTATACTTAATATACGAGAATATTAAATAAAGTAATATAATTAAGCTTGTATAAAACTCTATTAAAACTTACCTATAAACCTATAAACGGATGTAGGTAATAGAGATAGGTATTTTACGATGCCACGAAGTAGCAAGAAATGGAAAATATCATTATGCAAATGATAATATCGAGTATCTAAACAATTTGATATCAAAATGAACTGAGTAGGAAATGAAGTTTCATACAGTATATTACATTGACCTGAGATTTATTTCTAATCGGAGCTCGTTCGTTTTGGACAAAGTTTGTATTAAGGAAACTTTCTTTCAAGGTAAGAAGGTTGGAAGAATGGGGGTCATCAATATTAACAAAATTTGTGAAGGAACTATGGAAAACTGTAACTAGAAGCAAACTAGTTTATAGGCTGTACTTACCCAATATAAAAAAATAAAGGCATTAATTTTAGGTTTTCTACATTTTGTTCCAAAATTATACTGACATTAAATTTCAAAAGCATTAAAAAATCTCCTTAAAGCAAAACACCTCAAAGTTTTCTTTAAAATACGAGAATAATTAAAAAGCTGTTAATACAATTTTAACAAGGCTCAATGTTGTAATTAATGTAATTCAGTTTACATTATGTTGTAAAATTATTTTCATTAAAAATATTCGCTTTGTATAAGGAATTATAAGAGGCTTTTCTTCGACGCTTCGTTTTAGTCCCAAGTACCTCGTAACATTTATGTATGTTGGTGAGCAGAACCTAGTGGTTAAGTTTATGTGTACTCGGGAGGTCCGAGTTCGATCCTGAGTACACACCTCCAACTTTTGTGAATTATGTGTGTTTTCAGAAATTAAAGATTACTTGTTTTAACGATGAAAAATACCTGCACTCCTGAAAGTTATCCATGTTCTCAAACGTGTGTTATATATACCAACCCACACCTGGCCAGAGCGTGGTGGACTATGGCCTAAACCCTCCTCATTCTGAAGAGGAGACCCGGCTCGGCATTAAAGGGTGATGATGATAGGTATGTATGTTAAATATTTCATTATTGAGAGCATTAATATGGTTAGGTATAAGAAATCCATACAAATAAATAAAATTGGAGTAGACACTAGTTTTTAATATTAAAATAACCGCTTTTTTATAGGTGCATATGGATGTATACACGGTACATATACCAAAACAACATTTCTTACAATTTTTGTCTGTCTGTCTGTCTTTTTGTTCAGGCTAATCGCTAAAATGGCTGGACCGATTTTGACGCGACTTTCACTGGCAGATAGCTGATGTAACAAGGAGTAACTTAGCCTATTTAATCATTTCGGTACGACCCATAGGAGAGGAGCATCACGCGAACGAAGTCGCGCAGGTCGGCTATTTTAAAAATAAAACAAAGTAGTATAAGACCATCTTTGACACGTCAAAAAAAAATAATGTCCTAATATAAGTATTCGTTTCATTTATATTTTTTGTGAATTAAGTTATTATAAATGAAATTAAGGATATATTTATAAATTAATTCCATCAATCAAGCTCAGTAGTGCTTACTTAGGTATACTTTGTAAAAAAGTCTAATTATTATTCGATATAAAAGCTATTAAGGAACATCAAAGGGTTTTAAAGGAAAGGTAAGCTTTTGCAGTGTCGCTAAAAGTATTTTAAAAGAATCTACGCTTTCAGTAAATCAATTACTTTTAGTATTCCAAGTTATTAGAGTAACACTAATATTATAAAGGCAAAGTTTCTAAATTAATAAGAACCATATTGAAGATATATTTTTTTTTTAATGGTAGATGCAAATGCAAACGAGCAAATTGTTCACCTGACGGAAAGTGACCACCATCGCCCATGGACATCAGCAAAACAAGAGGATATCTCGTCTATGACACTTGGTGGTCGAATTCGCATGCTTGGTGGTCGCAAGCCAGTCGGGGAACAAGTCCCCTTCCACCAGTGGGGGTGCAGATTTATGGTATTATTTGAATTTCCAGGAACACAAGCAATTTCTGTGGCTTGAAACTCAGGAGTTTACAACGCCTTCTTACCATGCATAGCTATCGCCTTCACTGCTCAATCTTTTTTCCTTACAATAACTATTACAGTTAACATATCTGATAACTCTTTTATAGTAGATGAAGTCTCTTTCGTAGCAGAACTTTCGAAACATTTATTAATGATAATTAAAAAGAAAACCATATTTTTTATAGAACATGTGTGAATTAAAACATGTATTGTAACTGATATAGATTGTTGACTGACTGTTCGAAAATTGTGTGTCCTCATAAATACCTCATTAAGAAAACATACAACAAAAAGAAATAAGAAGGTTGCTCCTACTCAAACTCAGACTCAAAATATTTTATTCAATTAGACTTTTTACAAAGTACTTATGACTCGTTAAAATAGGTCAGTCAATCAGTTTGTCTGATGCTTCGACCAGTTCGGAAAGCAGTTTCCTGATGAGAAGAACTGGAAAGAAACTCAACAGTCGCTCTTTTCAAAATGCTGTTGTATATATCAGTCTGTTTTACAAAGGTATAATCATTCAGCTGAGCATCATCGTCATTTTGAATCCAACCTTTGTCATCGTTCAAGTAATCCTGTACAGAGTAGTAAGCTTTATTTACTAAACAATTTTTAATTTGAGTTTTAAATCGCTGAAGTCGTAAATCTAATATAGGCTATGGAATCTTATTATAGATGCGAACACCAAGCTCCATGAAGCTATTAATTTTTATTTCTAGTATTTATACTGTGTGTGTCACTATGTTGTTACTGAAAGTACAAACACTGTATTTGGAGCCAAACAGTTCCAAATACAATCTGCGCATTTTTATAATAAAATTAATGAGGTAGGTACTTGAGTTATATCTCAGAAATTTCTACGAATTTAGAAAAGCTTTATTAATATGGCTAAAATCAAAAGATTTTGTCGACATAGAAAATAATTGGTATTAGACAAATAACACAATAAAATAATAATAGAAAAATGTGCGGTTTTTGTGTAAACCACACACACACACAAACACGCATATATACACATACATATGATTGTTCCGAGATTGATCTAATTTTGGGTCTAATCTAATTTTGTTAATAACGTCACTATTACATTTTGTTTAATTTCCTTTCTATGTAGGTTTCTAAAAGTTGTGTATGCTATTAAAGGAGCAAGGCTTTCTGTTACAGGTATCATACCCTTCTTGAGTACTTCATTACACATGCAATTTAGACTGAGGCCAGCAGTGCCTGGGGGCTTGAGACCCAGGAGCAGGTTTAAAGAGCTCTTTCATAATATATTAACTCTCACCTCCACCACTCCACCTCGCTAACGACAATAGATAAAGAAGTAAACTTACGTGGACCTCAAGAAGGGTAAACGCAATCACGACACTATAACACTAACTTCCATGTTCACTGCACGAAAACACCAGAGAGACTGACTCAATCTATCGCACTAAAGGTTTTATATTGTTTTCACATCAGTATACTTAAAATAATATAAAATGATCTACCCGCTAAGGTAGTTCTTATACATTTTAGCCTTAGATACGATCATTATGAGAACTGACTCAAATATATCAGAGCCAAGGTTATATATTGTCCTTACAAAAATAAAGCTGTCTGAAAAGGAAATTCTAAAAATAACGTTATTTACAAAAATTTTAAACGTTAATTGCGATCGAATGAAATTCTTTTCAAGTTTAATAATGGAGTGATTTAAACTCTTAATAATTATCGGACGTTCATTAAGCCCTTTCTTAATTACTCCCAAATGTGGCTCATTCAAATTGCTTTTTCTCTTTTATGTACTAAATTAATCTTCCTTTTAAATTAAAAGGTTTTAAATTCCGTATGGTGAAACCCTAAACAAAAAGTATACCTAAAGGTATAAAACTACATATCTAGTCAAATTAATTATTAATTATAATTATATTCAATGGAAAGCAGGGACTGTTAGCAACACCGTTTATGAATTAGAGAGCAGAACCAATATAACTTTTCATTCTGATAGGACTGAGCCAATTTGTCAAGTGGTATCGCGCACTACATATTTAAGTATTGGTATGGTGCTACGCCTCCGTTATCGAGGAGCACGTGAGTAAATTTTAATATTCGGTAGCGAAATCGAGCGGTGGAGGTAAGAGTCTGTGCATAGTAGAAGACGTCTTCAAAAACCTGCTTCAGGGTCACAAGCCCCATGCATTGCTTGGCTTCCATTTACGTTACATGTTAATATTGTCGTCTGAATGTTACTTTGCAGTATAGTTCTCACACTCTTAATAGGACAGGCTTTTTATACGCAACAAAATAGTAGCGCCATCTATCAGAACTTGTACGGACTAAGTGAGTAAAGCTTTGATGAGTTAGTTGAAGTCGAACTTTGCCTATAATAATAGTGCGTCAATAACCGTTTCCTCTTTGAAAATTATAGTTATAATAAAAATTAAAAAGAGTATATTATTATCCTACCCCGACATATATATGTCGGAAGAGAGAGACGATTTGGATGAATGAAGTAATCGAATATCACAATTCTGTAGTTTTTGAACAGGAACCCAAGCAGTGCCTTGGACTTGTGACCACGGTATAAGGTTAAGGATATCCTTTAAATGATCATAACACTCACCTCCACTGTCTGGTGCCACTGTTTGTCCTAGGTTAGGTTAACATAAGGCTAACCTAACCTAACGTAAACCTAACCTAAGGTTGTGTTAACACATCTAAATACAATGTAAGGACTAACAACAAGTCCTCTTTATTACTATACTTTTTTTTTAATGTGGGAAATGCATTTACGCATACCCCTTAAAAGGGGTTATGTGGGACTCTCAACCCTAACTATAGCCCGGCACGGCCTTCATTACTATCCTACCCCACCAATACCCCGACATATATTATTTATAATACAGTTATGAAATAAATGCTTAAAATCATTAAAACACTAAATATACGTAAAAGTTATAACGATTAACAAGCAATTGAAAGGAGAGTCACTAAAACTAAAACTACTGAGTTTGTATTCTCAAAACTTGCTTTATCTTTAATTTTGTGTCTATATGTTCTGGAACTTTTACAACTTCAATAGTTGTTAAGACTTATATAAAATCGACTGATTTGTTCGTTGTCGATAGCAATAAAGTAACGGTTTATCTAATCGTAAGTTTTATAATACAAAGGCGGCGCGACGTAGTCTCCTCTAAAAGAAAGATTCTACTCACAATGGTATAAAAATGTATATTTAAACATACCTAAAAGAACCTTATATTTTCCTTCCCTTTCTTTACGTAATTTACAACAATTGAAATATACTGCACAATTTAATTAAAACAAAGACAAAAGAACAGTCCCATGGAGCAAAGCAATGAAATCACCAAATTTATCATCTGGGAAATATTCGAGATTGTTTCACAAGAAAACCTCTTATTTTCCGGGCACTGTTTTTTCCACTCGCTTACGTTTATCCATAAAGTATGATACAGCGATTTATATGAGCCTTTCGCTTTCACAGCCTCAAATATTTTATATAAAAAGATTCGGTAAACCGAATGCTAAAAAACGGACCTAGACGGAGACACACTCGTAAGATAACATTTATCCTTGACTTTTTCTTGGTACACTTTTCGAACATTCAGAAGATTCTAATTCAGTCGTTTGCTATCCTCAACATCAGTCAGTAAATGATTATTACAAAATATTTAATAAATTGCGTGAAACTAGCATTTAACTGCATCATTTAAACTATTAAAAATAAAGTTCATATTATGTAATAAAACGTGTTTTCCCTACAAATCAAGGCGGTTATAAGCGGCGGTTAAAAGTGTTAGTTATCTATCTCTATGGGACCAACACCGCACAAGCACACGACAATTGATATTAAAACTTACTCCAAACCTTACCTTAGTAATAGAAACAACATAACGACACCACTGGACAGCAACAATGATCACAAAGCAAGCTCCGTTTGACAATTGGCTCAAGTTTATCGGAACAGAGTTTAGCGAATATAAAGGTATCAACGGTGTTGCTAAGCAAACTAAAAAATATATATAAAAACATGTATTTCATTCATTTATTCATTCAAATACTTTTATTTATAGTAGTAGACTTTTCTATATTTTTTGTAACGGTTTTTTTGATGGAAATCCAATAATACTAATATACACTAAAATATTCATTTATTACATATTTATTTTATAGTGTTGTCTATAATGATTTGGATAAAATTAAATATTCAGTAGTTTAGTAACACTGTTATTTTGGCAAGTAGTTAGTAATGATTTATTTAAAAATACCCACTGATTCGACTAAGACTGCCTGATGTATTGATTTCATAAAATGAATATAGTGAAGTTTAATCTTATTAAGAGTATAAGAGCTATACTGCAGAGTAACACTCAAACGACAATATTAACATGTAATCAAGGTGGAGCCGAGCAGTGCCAGGGGCTCGAGACCCAGTACCAGGTTAAAGATGTCTTCTACACAAACTCCACCACTCGAATATTAAAATAATAAAGAACACACTCCCGTGCTCCTCGGAGGCCCGAAACAGAGACCCAACACCACACCACTATACTATTAGTCTCAATACTTTAATATGTACTGCGTGATAACACTTGATAAACTGACTCAACAAAAATTACATATTGTCTACTCGAAGTAAGATAAAATATTAATTTATAAACGATGTTACTAACATAAGGATCATGGAAATCGTTATTTTCTTTTTAGTTAAACGTTTGGTGGAGAGAACGAGCAACGTAGGCTAGTGTTTGTGTATAGAAAAGCAGCTGTTCAAACTTATAGCTAGATAACAAATCTGTAGGATGATAAGAGATAAAAAAGTTCATATTAAGATTATATTTTTAGTAAAGTGTAGAATTTCTCTTCACTGTGTGTTTGAGTACGATATCGAAGAGATGAAAATTATGGTAGTCCATGATAACAGAATTTATAGACGACAATAAACATTCCAGTTACTTTATTGGAGTTCTTGCTTTTAAAGTTAGTAGTACCTTTGTGTAGTTAAACTATATTTTATTCTAGCTTTGATATATCTCACCCAAAGTTACATTGGAATAAGATACGAAGCGTTCAAATAAATAACAGAGATCATAATATGATCATATTATTCTTTTATATTATAAAAGAATGGATTTGTGTTTAAAATTTTAGTGTTATTTACTTTAATAATATTATTTTAAAATTTAATACTAACTATCCCGTTCTCGCTTTGCTTGAACAAATAAATTTCGTTAAATACTTATTAACTTAAGTATATTATAATTTTTCTATTTTTATCCTGCAGTTATGGAACATTCTTTATAAATGGAGAATTCGTTAAACTACCCACGATAGTCAGTATCTGGCTTCTGTGGCTTTTCAAACCATTTATATAACCATTATAATTTAAGCCATTCAAAGAAAAAAGTATTCATAATATAAAAATGTTCTTACAGGTGAATCTAGAGATATATCGAAAAATTTGTTTGATCTAAGAAATCGTCATGGTGAGGCTTGTCATATATAAAGATATTAGAAGACCCGTTATGTCAACCACTATACTATACCATTCAAGAACAAAATAATAGTTTCCCGTCTTTCAAATGCAAAACACACATCCTTTGACCACAGCGGTCTTGTCCAAGATCAATTTCCTTTGCCCGTCCCCGGCCTCGTGTCTCTCCAACAACCTCTCAGCAAATAATCCTGGGTACGTAATATAATTATGAAACGTTGTGGAAAGCTTCTACTTTGCTGCCTATCTTTGTAAGCATTTAATCTATCTTGGGTTGCCAAATTAAAGATAAATGTCAGAATTATACTTATTAAGGTATACCTAACTGAAGAATGTGATATAAGGAATTGGTTACTTAAACGGATTAAGAAATTTGAATTATTTGAAGCTATAGGATATATTAACTATATTCAAAGTATACTGCATAATAATGTCATGGTCCTAAAATATTATTTAATAAATTACGACTCATATTTTGGGAAACACTAAAAGGGGTGATGATATTGAATGGAGTATTGGGTAAACACAACGTAGATACTGCTCCTGAACCGATAAATAATCAAATATGATCTCTAACAATTACGAGATAAACCTAAGCAGTTAACTGAAATTCAACACTCGCCTTATTTAAACCCAAGATTAAACTCAGATAAACCTAACCGACCACCACAAGACGTGGCAACTACATTGTAAGGTACTCACGTGACCTTAATCGAACAGCACTAACACTGCACTCAACTTTTTCACTAACACTATCTAGTGACTACTTCTTACTGGCATATAAAGATTCGAGACTGTCAAAATGACGGAAGTGACTATTGGCGATGACGATTCGATTATTCGATAATTTTTTACTATCCGACATATACATAGGCTAAAAGCTAAAAGTTAAAGTAATGAGTATTTTTAATTGCTTAAAGTTATCAAGAATGATGCTAACAGTAAAATGGTAAAGGCAATATTTTTGTATATATAACATATTCGCCAACATCACACTTCATTTTCATTCAAATGGACATTTAAAAGTGAATTGATCGTGAATATTAAATATCATCCAACATGAGCGTTGTATGATTTATGCATAACAAAAATTGTAGATAAGTGGGATGCTTTGATTCCAGGCGTTAATAATTGGCATGTTTTATTTAATATATTTGATCTTTACAAAATATTCATTCAATTATACGCAAATTATGGAAAAACTTAATGCTGGATAAAAATGTTCATAGTCAAAGTGAGGTTATTTTCTTTTTGAACAATAATTATACATTTTGGCATTATTTATTAATTACTCGGTTTGACCCTTGTCCGCCCAGGGCTACCATCATTAGTAATGTTTTTTTTTTATATTCATCTTATACGTTATTTTACCTTGATATGATTTTAGAATGAATAATATATTTTAGTATTTACATAACTGTTCTAGGTTAATTTAGACTAAACTTATCCCTCTACGTGTGCAACTTCTTATCAAAATATACTGTGAATTTAAATGTGACCTTTGAAAGAGCACAGAGAGCAGTTTTGAAGGTGATGTGTAACAAACCGATCTACTTTCCGACCCTTGAAATGTACGCAATCTGCAAAGTACTAACGGTAAGACAATTATTTATTGTCCGTACTATATGTCGTAAGCACGCAGAGCTGCCTTATAACCCGCAATTAATCAACACAAAACGTAGATTCTATGCAGTTTGCGAATCAATATTATGTAGATCGGCTATCATTAAAAGACATTACCCATACATCAGTAGCTTATTATATAACAAGATAAACAAAACTCTTAACATCTACCCACTAACATCTAACGTCTGCAAGAGAAAATGTATTGACTGGCTTATAACAAAATCTTACGACCAGACAGAAGACCTTATAAAAGAATAACGTTTTAGGATGACATACAAGACACACACACACACACACACACACACACACAGTTACAAAAACACACATACACTCACACACACCTACACATACTTTGTTTATATTTTTCTTTTTATTAGTGTAATTAGATAAGTTTTTGGAAACCTTTGTAACATATAACATTTAAGTACCTGGAACAGATCACATAATGTTTCGGAGGAGGGCGTTGATAGCTACAACACAGTTTATACTTCTGTAGACTATCATCGTTTCCATTCAATATTATGCAAATGTACTTGTTCCCGAATAAAATTTTTATTATTATTTTTTTTTAATTATATCAACGAGAAACGTTGTAATGTAATAAAATAATATCTCATTGATATCTGTACGTAGATGATAAAAGATATTTGATAGAACTTAATGTGGAGGATTTCTATGGCACCAAAAGAAGTCAACCCTATCATATCCTTATTATAGCGTACCTATAGAAAGTTTCAATGACCATTTCTTAGATATATTATTTTAAATGTAACAGATTCTAAGCTAGATATAAACTAGGACTTGATTTACTGTATGTTTTTGTAATGTACTACAAATGTCTATACAAATCAAGAAAAAAAGTAGCATTTTCCCTAATTTAGGGTCGCTAGTAGTTATTGTATTATTATTAATGTGATTTCTGCAAAGAGAGAAAAAGAGAGTGAGAGAGGTTATGTTTTACCTAATAAGTTCCCCAAGCTGGGTTTCAAATTTCAGGCTGCATTGAGCTTCAAGTACTAGGTAATGTAGAAATACAAGAATTAAAAAAAGAAACACATTTTTGAAGTTGGTTCAGCAGTACATAAAGATTTTCTATCTAATTACTCATTTTCTAATGCAATGGCATATTCATGGCGAGTGCTGTCTTTGAAAAGCGTGGATTAGCTCTCCTCATTTATTATTCTGACACGTCTTAAGGAAGGAATCCTTTGTATTAAAACATGATTCGCGAAATCCAAACTTCAGTTCAATGTTAAATTTAAAGTCAATTTATGTAATTATCGTTAAACTTGACGAAATCCGGACTTCGTCGGCTGTGTCAACAATATAATCAACATTAGAATATGCAATGTAGTAGTATGTTAATTAGTCAGACATCGAAGCGATATTCTCGCAATACTTATTATGTTCACCTTCAATAGTTATTTAACTATCGTTTCGTACAGTTTAAGTTAAATCAACAAATTATTTGCTTTTCTAAAAATATTTGCTTGCACTTTCAAGCAGCTTCATTCCTGCTAGGATAAACTTACATACTTTTATTCTTTCTATATAAATAAATTCCGCAGTTCTAGTGCAAAAACCACCATAAAAAGTAAATTAGAATTAATGTTGGTTTAAAAGAGATTTATCGCATTTTCATTAACCGGTGATTGCCGAATTTAGCGAATCCAAATAAATTAAAACTGTTGCTTTCGAATTAGGTTAGCCGTCCATTTGGATTTATATTAATAATACCACTTTAAAACGATATAGATAGTATGATGAGTATTCTCATTTAGTTAACACTGTCTAAAGTATTGTTAGTGAAAGTAAAGAGCAATGGAGACGAGCATTGAATTGCTTTATAAAGGGGCTTTTTAATCCCGCATCTAAATCACAATCCGTTTTTAAATTTGTCAATCGGCTATTTCCTGATTATATAAGCTTATCCCATATACCATTCTTTTCTGCTAGAATATTTAAAACTGAAATTAGCATTTTAGTTTTTTTAATGCAGTTGAAATGTAAGAAACAATCGTCTTATCAAAAATAGTGTCGCAAGATGTTTTAAAGGAAGCGAACTATCTCAGCCACGTCCTACTTTTGAAAAGCATTTGATGAGTTCCACGAGGCCGTTTTGAGATGCGAATATATTTTTTTTTTAAACTACTGAGTTATAACTAACGATATTTTATATAAATATAACGAATAACTATTTATTTGTAAAATTATTTGTTACAGAATTTTCAGAGTTCCGGACTTTAACGACAACTTATAAAAGGAAATCGTTTTAGGATCAATTCGTTAAAAATGCTATAAATATGGGGGCAACAGTTTTGTGTTACTAACTAGTATTAAAATTCCTAACCTAATGGTAAATAAAATATTTGCAGAATATAGAAAATAATTAGACACGTCCATTAATTATGTCAACTAAAAATAAGGGGAAGATTAAAATAAAAAATAATAAGAAAAGTTGTTCTCATAAGATGTTTAACAACTATAGTATAAATTTTAGGAAAGGATCCAATTTAAAATAAATACAGGTAACATGATTAATGGATGCTCTATATGTTACAATCTGACGATAATCTCGAATCTCACTGGTTTAATATAAAAGTAATGGAAAAATTCGACATTCACTATCGCATCGAAATGACATAGGAATTTGTTAGCAATTTGTCATTGGTCCATGATAGTGCAAAAATATTTGTCGTATATTTATTAATCTATCATTTACTTATTTTTTATCTACCTACGCTAATACCAAAAAGTTTCAGAAATACGTGAACGGTCCATTACGACCTTATAATTTATCATTTTATTGTATTATTACATAAGTATAATGTACATACATACATGGATTAATATTTTATGCATAAAATTGATACATTGCGACGTAGCACTACATCGCTACGTCCCTACGCCGCTACATAGCTACGTCCCTACGCTGCTACATAGCTACATCGCTTTTATAATAGTTTCCATTTTAAATCAAATTTCAAATAAAATTCAACGAATTTTATTCCATTGCCATAATTAAATTTGAAAATACCTACAATTTAAATCTTTTAATATAAAAATTAAAATTATAGTTATGTGAAATATGGCAATAATTATTATACTACAAACTTATGTTCAATGTGAGATCAAGAACATTGAAGTTATTGCGTGCCTTCAGAGAACTACAACTTGATTTCCAATAACTTGTCCCTTGATTAACATGTTATATACAATTTCTCAGTACTGGGTCAAAGGATTAACTAACTCCTATTAAGGATCAATTTATAATATTAATTTAGTAGTAAACACAAGTTACACTTAATCTATGATAGTAGTTCACCGCAGTAATAATACCTCAGAAAAAGTTTTTTATTTAGGGTGCTAGCAACACTTTCAACACATACGTAAAAATAACCTCGATTGTAATACATCTAAGGTAGCCTAATAAAGAATTTTATTGGGAATCTTTTCTAAAAGGGTTTAATTAATGTAATTTTGATGGTTCTACTTATTGAGGAATACTTTTATAATACAATCATTCAGTTTAAAAGATTGAGTAAGAAGGAAACAGTGTTCAATGTAGTCCTAAAAAATATCAAATTATTTTCAACTTGTATAACATGAATGAAAAATTTAATTTACCTAAAAACGCGATAGTTGATTCCTATAACAATATATTTAATTTTTATTAAGCCTTTAAAATCCTCATATATCACTAATAATTAACAAAATAGTAATTGATTCAAAGTAGTAATTAGTCAATCACAATTCACGTCACTTTCAGTATTGAAATCATATTTATAAAGTTATTTTGGATATCGATAATAACTAGGATTGTTTGTGGTGAATTTTCAATTTAACCAATTAAATTTATATGGAATAATTAACTATCAATACACACAATGTATTACTTTTTTTCAGATTATACATTACTAGAGTGCCTATCATAACTTTGGAATTGCCATACCGATAGATCTTAATCTGGTTTTTAGAGAATAATCATACCAAGTAAATACTTATAGTGCCAAAAGATTTAATGTTTGATCCGTAGAACTCAGAAAAGTATTAGAACCAAAATAAGTTGTGTATTTTATCCTTTTCCACAAAGGCATTATTCTGAAGTATTATATTTACGGTTCATAATCTGTCACCCATCCATATGAAGCCTCAAATCCGGCGGATTGGAAAAAGCGTACGCTAATCCTACTGTGAGTCGCTGCAAAGTGGAATGGACGGGGCGTTTCATAACGACTACGTATCTCCCTCGAGGTTTCTTGATGAATGTATGGAATGTATTAATATGTGTATTTTAACACTTGACAATTCATCACAATATTTACACGTTGTATAAAATTCGATTTCCATGTGTAAGATACACATGGAAATCGTTTATTCTATCTTTCTGTTTATTCTCTAACTCCTTCTAAACCTCGCAAGGAATTTTGTAACAATTTTCCAGATATCAAGGTGCGATAAACGAGTATGTTTTATGTATATTTAATTCTTTATTCATTTATACATAAATGCCTAAAATTGGCAGAATATTGTTTAGTGTAGATGCAGACAGAAGACTGCTAGACTGGAGAGACTGCAAAAGGAAGTACTACCTAGCCACCTATATCATAGCAGGTCACCTATATGATAATATTGGTTGAATTTTGCCAAGTCATAACGAAAATTATATTAAGTCTTACGTAACCTAACTTTTACGTCATGCACTCTACCTAGGTAATCCAAAAATTGCCTGCCGTCACCTGCTACATTAAATTAGGCGCACTGGGGATGGAATTAATCTTTGTTGTGTGTTAAATGAATTTTAGTTATATCATTTTACACATCTTTCTCACTAAAAGTAAAAAAACAATTCCTACCGATTGTATTATTTTTTTTTATTATAGATTACTAGCAGTATGGATCACAGACTACTAGTATTCCCTTTACCCCTCCTAGTAAGCTAAAATACTTGTGGCAGGAGTGGGCCACGTCAGTAGTCCAATGTCCGGGATTTGAACCCACGACTTATCGATCATTAATCCAACACCCGAACCACTGAGCTACTGTTTTTATATAGGTCTAGGTTTACTTACACAGACAATTCCGATCTTTAGGACAATACTTAGATACCGTACATTTCCGATAACAAAGACAATAATGGTTTATAGATATTTTATACTCAATAACTAAACGACGTACGAAACGTACGAATTTTATAGTATATAATAGATATATAATTTATCTTATCTGTCATCGAAATTTTAATTCCCCTTAATTTAACAGCTGAATACTGATATTGATTGAATCCTATGAATAAAAAAAATAAGGAAAAATTATTTTGAAAATAAGTTAACATGAATGTATAGTAACAAGAAAATATGTTTCAATTATTTTGTTAAAACCTTGATAAATTGTAAAAAGGTGTATAACAATCCAAAACAATTTTTCAATATTTCGTGGCTGTCGTCATAGTTTTTTTTTTACCCGTAAGTTCCAAGTCATCTTCGTGTTTCATTGAGGGCGTCCCACAAAACCTTCCATCCTATTTAAGCTGACGAAGAGCTTAAAACATACGTTCACGCAATTAATGTAGAAATTTGGCAAGCCAAAATGTATTTAAATACTCTGTTTTTAAGAAAGATAGTCAAATGTGTCGTCTTAATAATGCAGTAAGGCAATGTCATGTTGCTACTTTTTATAACGAAACTAAGTTTTATATTCGAATGTTCTTTTAGCAACGACGTTCGTTAACTAAGACTAATGGAAAAACCTGAAAAGTCATTTTTGTGTAAACGGATACATACCATCTGTTTTAACCGACGTTAAAAAAAGGGAGAGCTTCTCAATTATCTAACTGTCAGAGACACTTTAAATAGTCAATAATTGGCTGGTAGTTCCTGTTTTTTAGTTGAAAATTTCCGAAATTAGTCTGATAATGATTCCCCTGAGCATGTACTTGAACCACAAGCCTCAGGCCTTTAAAGTCCGCCGTCTGTTCGAAGTATATTATGTTTATACCTATTGCTGTACAGTAATAATAGATATATTTTTTTTAAATTCGGGTGTAAAATTTTTCTTTATAAATCAATTTAGACTCATGTTGTTAAATTCTCATTTATCAAAATAAAGTATATTGGTTTTATGACAATACATTTGAAGCTTGGATGTCTAGATGATTACATGCATGTTGATTTTATAACAATTTTATATTAAAAATGACTGAACTTTGATAACGTTGATATTTTAGAACAAGCCGGTAATAGTTGTTCCCGTGTTGCATTGTTGTATAGTTTAAGTTACAAATTGATTATGACTGAAGTTATATTGAGCAAATATTATTTGATATAAGTATTGCAGTTACAGTATCTAAAGTATCATATACACTACGAGAAAAACCATTAAAATAGATACATACATACATAAATCCATGCAAACATACATATATACATCCATACTAATTATATATGCTATATAAGTAAATAAATAAGAATGTTATATGAATAGATAATGCCTTACAAGTATCTAAAAATTTAGACTCATGTGGTGTAGACTCATCTTTTAGAGTGTAGTAATTTAGATTTTATCTTTTTTTAAATAAGGTTTTACATCCTACAAAGGGGTCGATATCATTAAAATTATTGTTATATGTTCGCAAGATTCTCGAGAGTGGTGCGTTTGCGCCATAATTGCAACAGTGGAAAGGTCCATGGAAAAGAGTAGTGTGTCGGGTGCGTTTTATGAGATCGCGGAGAAATATTTGTTCGTTTATTAGAGTGGAGGGCAATCAATTTGTACACAAACAACATCGAATTAAATTCAACAGCTCTGAATTATATTTGGATCACGGATGCTTTATGATCTGTGCAGCACATAAGAATAAAACAGAGTTCCTGTAAATTAATATGTGAATAGAGAGTTGGTTGCTGCGTGAGTGGATGTGAGTGAAATAATAAGATATTTAATTAAATGAGTTTCTTTCTGGTTATATCTGAAATCACGGGCAGATATAAACAGAAAGAAACTCGTAAAAAAAAGCACTCAATACTCAAATGCATTAAAAACAAAGCTTTCATTAAGTATATAGAAGCTAAAATAAGCTTTTTCTTTTAAATTCCAGCGGTTAAGTTTTTAAAGTTAGCAGATTGAAATCGTTTAAAGCTCATTACTGTAATCGGAGTAGAACCGACGAAGATGCGATGCATTTTGTGGAAAAAATGAGCGCTATTAAAATCCGTCGGTACCAGTAGATAATGACGATAGTTAGCGCCGAAGACCCGATAGACTCTAACGTTAAATCTCAGCTGACTATTTACTATTATCGGGAAACTTTTACAATGCATAAAGACTGTTATAACACAGTACTTAACAATATTATTTTCTACTATAAAATAATGCCATTGAGAATATAATCTTCCATGAAGACTTACTTAATAATAACATTGTAGCGTAAGGACAGACGGAGCTGCCATCAGCTAATAAGTACGCAACTGTCATAGAATTAGAGAGGAATGATACCCATTACTATAAACATGCATTTTAGCTATAAGTATTGCTTGCAATTTAGTCAGATAGCGCCTTGGACTTGCGACTAATGTGTAGGGTTAAAGAACTTTTATATAATTATAACGCTCTCCTTTAATACCCGGATACTAACTACAATTGATAATAAAGCTAACTTACGTGGACCTCAGGAAAGGTGACCTTAACCACTATACTATAGTACTAACTGTCATCTACATTGGACCGATATCGCACAGTAACACAAGGTTCTGAAAAGAGGCCAACTCTTAAGCTATATCGGCATTTTACCAGTACAGTAGACAGCAGTTTGAAATAATATAAAAGGAACTACCGAATACTAATTTATCAACGATGTTGCTAGCACAATTATAACACAGTAGTCAATAACACTATATAATCTTTACAATCTTAACCTGTACTCAGATATTCTTGTAATTATTACTCGTAGATGAAACTTAGATAATGTCGCAGTAATAATCAGATAAGGACGTAACACTGATAAATATTTGCAACAGATATGTAATAAAAAAAATTCAAATAAAATAAATCTCTGTTTTCATAATCTTGCTAATATTTAACAATAATTGTTATGATACCATTAATCAAAAGTAAAAATAAAAATCAATAATGTTAACAAATCATTATTTAAATTCAATCTAATACATATTAAGGATTGATTTGTTCAAAATATTAATAACTAGAGGACTGCCCTCGCTTCGCTCCGGGTATTTAAAACAATATTATAATTGATGTCCTTAAATTGTCACTCTGTAATTGTGTAGTTTTTCATTATTTGAAAAAAGAGAGAGAGTAAGAAAAAGGTATAAAAAGAAAAATAATAGAAACAAAAATAAAAAAAAAGCGACAGATGCTAAGAGAGGGAGGACAGAGCAAAATTAAAATTGAATAGGTAAAAGAGAGAGAGAAAGAGCGAGAGAGATAATCGAAAGAAAGAAAGTAAAAAGAGACTGATCATACTGAACAAATAAAAATAAGAATTAAAGAGAGAGAAAAGAGAGAGGATGAGAGACAATGATAGTATTATAAGAGGAAGAGAGATGGAAATACTATAGACTTCTCTCAATGAAAGAATTTTTAAAATCGGATCAGTAGCAACAAAATGGTCATATTCTATTAATTAAAGAATATATATGGCAACACTAAATCACTTTTGTCACTCACGAATAGTGTAGTTTTCTAACAGTGAAAGAATTTTTAAAATCGGATCAGTAGCAACAAAATGGCCATATTCTATTAATTAAAGAATGTATATGGCAACACTAAATCACTTTTGTCACTCACGAATAGTGTAGTTTTCTAACAGTGAAAGAATTTTTTAAATCAGATCAGTAGCAACAAAATGGCCATATTCTATTAATTAAAGAATGTATATGGCAACACTAAATCACTTTTGTCACTCACGAATAGTGTAGTTTTCTAACAGTGAAAGATTTTTTTAAATCGGATCAGTAGCAACAAAATGGCCATATTCTATTAATTAAAGAATGTATATGGCAACACTAAATCACTTTTGTCACTCACGAATAGTGTAGTTTTCTAACAGTAAAAGAATTTTTTAAATCGGATCAGTAGCAACAAAATGGCCATATTCTATTAATTAAAGAATGTATATGGCAACACTAAATCACTTTTGTCACTCACGAATAGTGTAGTTTTCTAACAGTGAAAGAATTTTTTAAATCGGATCAGTAGCAACAAAATGGCCATATTCTATTAATTAAAGAATGTATATGGCAACACTAAATCACTTTTGTCACTCACGAATAGTGTAGTTTTCTAACAGTGAAAGAATTTTTTAAATCGGATCAGTAGCAACAAAATGGCCATATTCTATTAATTAAAGAATGTATATGGCAACACTAAATCACTTTTGTCACTCACGAATAGTGTAGTTTTCTAACAGTGAAAGAATTTTTTAAATCGGATCAGTAGCAACAAAATGGCCATATTCTATTAATTAAATAATGTATATGGCAACACTAAATCACTTTTGTCACTCACGAATAGTGTAGTTTTCTAACAGTGAAAGAATTTTTTAAATCGGATCAGTAGCAACAAAATGGCCATATTCTATTAATTAAAGAATGTATATGGCAACACTAAATCACTTTTGTTACTCACGAATAGTGTAGTTTTCTATCAGTGAAAAAATGTTTTAAATCGGATTTGTAGTTCCTGAGAAACTCTTCAATTTACAAAATGGCCACCTTATGGCACTTAAATGGCCATATCTTTTTAATTAGAGTATTTATGGCAACACCACATAACCTATGTTACCCGGAAAGAATGTAGCTTCCTATCGGTGAAATAATTTTTAAAATCGGTCCAGTACTTTTAGAGCCTATTCGCAACAAACAAACAAACATGCAAACATACAAACAATCAAATCTTTCCTCTTTATATAATAGTATAGATATAGATAAAGATAATAAATGAGGTTATATTATCGGAAACCAACTCATTACAAGTCTAAAGATCGATATGATGAATATCTTAATAAATAAGCATATAACATACAATGTTTTAAGAGCATACAAGAAATATTCAAGTAGTTAGAAAAACAATCGATACCTAAAACTACAAGATAAAATATAATTATTTTTTATTTATTTACAATCTTCAGTATAATTACTTCGAAATTCCCAGTTGACGTCGGATACCGCGGGTTGAATAAACAAGGTAACTAGGCTAGCACTCAAGCCAGTCTATTTAACAAGCACACTAAATAGGAAAATGGAATAAAAGTTTTGCTACTAAAATTCGACACAGCTGACTAATTTTGTAAATGGGGTAGTTAAATTTTAAGTGGTAACACTAAAGCGACATAGGTGTGGAAACATGTGACTCGTCCTTTCGTCAGTTTTTACTACTTCTATGTGGCTGTATTTTGAAACTTAATAAAGAACTCAAAAACCTTAAAAAAAAATTTTGAAATCTGTGCTTTGTAGTCTCAGTATTCGATTCAATTGGCTATAAAAACATTCATAGGTACATGAATAAATTAATAAAAGAGCAGTGCCTGGGGTTTAAGACCTAGGTGCAACTTACTCTCGCCCAACAATGTCAAAGGTTCATGTGATTCCTAATAAGGGTTACACTGTTAGCAACACTGTTTATAAAGTAGTAGTAGCGGGTAGATCATTTTATATTATTTCAAGTATACCGACTTAAAGACAATATGTGACCTTTAGTGCGATAGATTAGTCTCTCTGGTGTTTTCGTGCTGTGAACATGGAAGTTAGTGTTATAGTGTCGTGATTAAGGTTACTTTCCTTGAGGTCCACGAAAGTTTACTTTATTATCTATTATCATTAGCGAGGTTGAGTGGTGGAGGTGAGAGTTAATATATTATGAAAGAGCTCTTTAAACCTGCTCCTGGGTCTCAAGCCCCAGGCGCTGCTCCCTTCAGTCTAAATTGTATGTGTATATGTATTGCTGTATAGTAATGGGTATCATTCTTCTTTCAATTTATGACAACACTTCTTAACTCAATATGCACTCCATAATATAACTAGTCAAACTACCGCTAATTCATCAGGTTTGAGCTTATAAATCCAGCCGTTAGTATCGTGCAGCAATGTATTAATATGTCCTTAAAATACATTGCTGCAATTATGTAATAGCGAACTCGGTCAAATATTAAAAATGTATGATTCATGAGTGTGATATCTTATTAATGACTCTCATTCGAATCCCACTAATGAAGGAACATAAATCCCACGGGATAGTAGGATATCATTGTGTTGACGTGGTAAAAGTTATTATCCTAATTATACAGTTATATATTCAGGGAAATAACTTTTATATATTTAACACAAATAAATGACAATTATAATTTTTTCTAACTATATATTAGTTGATGTGAATATTTAGTACCATAAAGATAGGACTTATATATAGAATAGAAATTATGTAAAAATTAGAAACGTTTGCCATAAAAATAGTAAATATTGGATTTAGGAATGTTTCCAACTTTCCACTTTCCACACGATTTCATCATTTCGTTATGTCTATTTGTTACAGAATTGCATTAAGTCAATAGGTAACCATAAAAAACTACTTTCGGTTGGCAACACCTAATTTGGGGAAGTTAAGCTTGACAGATTCGTAACGGATTGATGAATGAGGTTTTACTATAAGGTGAGGTGAGGTTGGTCGAAGATTCGTTTCAACAAGTAAGCCGAAACTTACATTGTTATTAGAGCAAACGACTTCCAATAAACGACGACTTCCAGTAATAATCAGATAAGGACGTAACACTGATAAATATTTGCAACAGATATGTAATAAAAAAAATTCAAATAAAATAAATCTCTGTTTTCATAATCTTGCTAATATTTAACAATAATTGTTATGATACCATTAATCAAAAGTAAAAATAAAAATCAATAATGTTAACAAATCATTATTTAAATTCAATCTAATACATATTAAGGATTGATTTGTTCAAAATATTAATAACTAGAGGACTGCCCTCGTTTCGCTCCGGGTATTTAAAACAATATTATAATTGATGTCCTTAAATTGTCACTCTGTAATTGTGTAGTTTTTCATTATTTGAAAAAAGAGAGAGAGTAAGAAAAAGGTATAAAAAGAAAAATAATAGAAACAAAAATAAAAGAAAAGCGACAGATGCTAAGAGAGGGAGGACAGAGCAAAATTAAAATTGAATAGGTAAAAGAGAGAGAGAAAGAGCGGGAGAGATAATCGAAAGAAAGAAAGTAAAAAGAGACTGATCATACTGAACAAATAAAAATAAGAATTAAAGAGAGAGAAAAGAGAGAGGATGAGAGACAATGATAGTATTATAAGAGGAAGAGAGATGGAAATACTATAGACTTCTCTCAATGAAAGAATTTTTAAAATCGGATCAGTAGCAACAAAATGGTCATATTCTATTAATTAAAGAATATATATGGCAACACTAAATCACTTTTGTCACTCACGAATAGTGTAGTTTTCTAACAGTGAAAGAATTTTTAAAATCGGATCAGTAGCAACAAAATGGCCATATTCTATTAATTAAAGAATGTATATGGCAACACTAAATCACTTTTGTCACTCACGAATAGTGTAGTTTTCTAACAGTGAAAGAATTTTTTAAATCAGATCAGTAGCAACAAAATGGCCATATTCTATTAATTAAAGAATGTATATGGCAACACTAAATCACTTTTGTCACTCACGAATAGTGTAGTTTTCTAACAGTGAAAGAATTTTTTAAATCGGATCAGTAGCAACAAAATGGCCATATTCTATTAATTAAAGAATGTATATGGCAACACTAAATCACTTTTGTCACTCACGAATAGTGTAGTTTTCTAACAGTGAAAGAATTTTTTAAATCGGATCAGTAGCAACAAAATGGCCATATTCTATTAATTAAAGAATGTATATGGCAACACTAAATCACTTTTGTCACTCACGAATAGTGTAGTTTTCTAACAGTGAAAGAATTTTTTAAATCGGATCAGTAGCAACAAAATGGCCATATTCTATTAATTAAATAATGTATATGGCAACACTAAATCACTTTTGTCACTCACGAATAGTGTAGTTTTCTAACAGTGAAAGAATTTTTTAAATCGGATCAGTAGCAACAAAATGGCCATATTCTATTAATTAAAGAATGTATATGGCAACACTAAATCACTTTTGTTACTCACGAATAGTGTAGTTTTCTATCAGTGAAAAAATGTTTTAAATCGGATTTGTAGTTCCTGAGAAACTCTTCAATTTACAAAATGGCCACCTTATGGCACTTAAATGGCCATATCTTTTTAATTAGAGTATTTATGGCAACACTACATAACCTATGTTACCCGGAAAGAATGTAGCTTCCTATCGGTGAAATAATTTTTAAAATCGGTCCAGTACTTTTAGAGCCTATTCGCAACAAACAAACAAACATACAAACAATCAAATCTTTCCTCTTTATATAATAGTATAGATATAGATAAAGATAATAAATGAGGTTATATTATCGGAAACCAACTCATTACAAGTCTAAAGATCGATATGATGAATATCTTAATAAATAAGCATATAACATACAATGTTTTAAGAGCATACAAGAAATATTCAAGTAGTTAGAAAAACAATCGATACCTAAAACTACAAGATAAAATATAATTATTTTTTATTTATTTACAATCTTCAGTATAATTACTTCGAAATTCCCAGTTGACGTCGGATACCGCGGGTTGAATAAACAAGGTAACTAGGCTAGCACTCAAGCCAGTCTATTTAACAAGCACACTAAATAGGAAAATGAAATAAAAGTTTTGCTACTAAAATTCGACACAGCTGACTAATTTTGTAAATGGGGTAGTTAAATTTTAAGTCGTAACACTAAAGCGACATAGGTGTGGAAACATGTGACTCGTCCTTTCGTCAGTTTTTACTACTTCTATATGGCTGTATTTTGAAACTTAATAAAGAACCCAAAAATATTTGAAATCTGTGCTTTGTAGTCTCAGTATTCGATTCAATTGGCTATAAAAACATTCATAGGTACATGAAGAATTTATTAATAGAGCAGTGCCTGGGGTTTAGGACCTAGGTGCAACTTACTTTCGCCCAACAATGTCAAAGGTTCATGTGATTCTTAATAAGGGTTACACTGTTAGCAACACTGTTTATAAAGTAGTAGTAGCGGGTAGATCATTTTATATTATTTCAAGTGTCGGTATACCGACGTGAAGACAATATATGACCTTTAGTGCGATAGATTAGTCTCAGTCTGTCTGGTGTATTCGTGCTGTGAACATGGAAGTTAGTGTTATAGTGTCGTAATTAAGGTTACCTTCCTTGAGGTCCACGAAAGTTTACTTTTTAATCTATTGCCGTTAGCAAGGTCGAGTGGTGGTGAGAGTTAATATATTATGAAAGAGGTCTTTAAACCTGCTCCTGGGTCTCAAGCCCCAGGCGCTGCTCGCTTCAGTCTAAATTGTATGTGTATATGTATTGCTGTATAGTAATGGGTATCATTCTTCTTTCAATTTATGACAACACTTCTTAACTCAATATAGTGCATATATAACTAGTCAAACTACCGCTAATTCATCAGATTTGAGCTTATAAGTCCAGCCGTTAGTATCGTGCAGCAATGTATTAATATGTCCTTAAAATACATTGCTGCAATTATGTAATAGCGAACTCGGTCAAATATTAAAAATGTATGATTCATGAGTGTGATATCTTATTAATGACTCTTATACGAATCCCACTAATGAAGGAACATAAATCCCACGGGATAGTAGGATATCATTGTGTTGACGTGGTAAAAGTTATTTTCCTAATTATACAGTTATATTTTTTATATTTTTTAGTTATATAAAAGTTATTTCAGGGAAATAACTTTTATATATTTAACACAAATAAATGACAATTATAATTTTTGTTAACTATATATTAGTTGATGTGAATATTTAGTACCATAAACATAGGACTTATATATAGAATAGAAATTATGTAAAAATTAGAAACATTTGCCATAAAAATAGTAAATATTGGATTAAAAAAGGTTTCCACTTTCCACACGATTTCATCATTTCGTTATGTCTATTTGTTACAGAATTGCATTAAGTCAATAGGTAACCATAAAAAACTACTTTCGGTTGGCAACACCTAATTTGGGGAAGTTAAGCTTGACAGATTCGTAACGGATTGATGAATTAGGTTTTACTATAAGGTGAGGTGAGGTTGGTCGAAGATTCGTTTCAACAAGTAAGCCGAAACTTACATTGTTATAAGAGCAAACGACTTCCAATAAAATAAGAAATTTTAAGTAAACACTGTAAAAATATTATTAAAAATTGTTAATACAGTTTTCTCCTCCTATGGGCAGTACTAAGCGTTTTAGATTTTTTTTAAATCGAGTAAATCATTATATTGGGATTAAGCTACAGTTGGTCATATGTTATGCAATCGTGTATAAAGTAGAACACAGCAATAAAATAAGAAAAGAATTATTGTATCTTTCAAAACCTACAAGTTAAACATAGTAGAGGCCGAAAAGTGTGGCAACACAGAAATTATTACATTTTTAGTGAGTAACTCGGCTCGCGGTAATGAAAGCTAATTTCCCGCCGGACTATCCGCGGTCGGCTGCATGTAAAATGCAAGAACTTTTGAGTACCCACGCTTTATAATTATACGGATATAGCGTTGCGTCTTTGAATAGGTAATAACATGACTATAGTGAGAAAAATGTAGAATATTTCGTGCGGAGTATAATATATAAGTATTTGTAAGCGAAGGAAGTGGTTAGTAGTAACATGAGCTGAAGGTAAAGCTTTCGTTATGGAGGTAAGAATAACCATTTTACTCTTTACAACTACGAAAGACGTTTATAATAGAAACAGAAATTCCAATACTATATCAAAAATACATTATGCTATCTCAAAAGGAAAATGGTCCGGAATTCCTTTTTAATTATAATATTTTTTGCTAGAATGTTTAAACGATTGAGACGAATTTAAAAACCTTTATTTTTCGGGCTCTATCTTCTCAACTCCATTAAGTTTAATTTGTCTATATTTTCATTACAGTACTCCATGTTAATTGACAAACAAATTACAATATATAGTGCAAAATCCGTATCTCCGACTCCCACGTTTCTGCAATATATTTGGTGAAAAGAAAAGACGTTTTGTATATAAATTGAGTTTCCTACAAACCAATAGATAGATTTATTTCAAAATTTTCTAAAAATATGTACATATACATATACACGCAGTATATTATTAAAAATCGTGTACAAAATACTAATTCAAGCAAGTAGTAACCCAACAAGTTTTGACCCCTTTCGATTCTTTTTTTTTTTTTTTTTATTTCTCAATTTATTTTACGGGGCTTTATTATGTTGAAATTCTTGGTGAAATTCTGCAATCAGTGGCGCAACGAGCTATATGCTGTAATGCACTCATACTGTCTGAATAGATAAGTAGCTTTCCACCAATCAAATTTAAATTTATTGCGTAAGATAATGTTTCTGATATTGCTGTGAGTTCCAACGTCATAATAGATACATCACTACTGATTTTAAAACAAATTCCACACTAATTTTTTACGTTTAGTGATACAATATTTGGTATAGAATGCTGCTCCTCTACCATTACTACCATCTATAGATCCATCAGTGAACAATTTATTCCATCGATAATACTATTCATATATTTCTTCATTTCTTTTTAATCACATTAAATTTTAGCATAATTGGATTATAAGTCTTTTTAGCATTCTTCAAGCTGTCTAAATTATTACATATAACATTTTTAAAATATATATTTGAAACCCAAGTTCGCAGATTAAACATCTCTAAGGTACATAAAGAATCAACTTTGTCATTACTTAAGTCTAAATCTGTAGTAACGAGTAATGGTACGTATTTGTTTGTCCAGTATTTAGTCCGGCGACAACTTGAAAGTTCTTTTATTAACTGATTTGTGATGTTATTAGACCAAGATTTTGATTTTAGGTTATATTTATATGCTAAATATTTCCTTCTTAATTTCGATTACGAAGGAAATATCTGAGATCGGGAGCGATGGATGATAAATCTAATTATTTCGTTTTTCTCGATCTTTAAATTCTCTTTGTATCACTTGTTTATCACAATCAATAATAAAAATTTAACTTAAAATACCAAAGGTTTTAAAGTTTAGGCCAATTTTGCATTTTGATATTTCGCAGGATTTGTTCACTGCTCTGAACAGTTTTCAAAATTCAATTACGAAACACTTTTAAGTGGCCGTTTCAGTATGCGATTTCCTTTGACGACCTAAGCATGTTGGTGAAGGTGGGCGAGGGCTTGTGCAAGCCATATGAGGAATTTAAAATTCCGATTTTACGTCTAGAAAACAACTTCAAAAAATCTGGTGTCTTATTATTAAACGACCAGTTTTTGACGATTTAAAGCTTTTAAGTTTATCAAGCTTTTCTTAAGCTTTCATTTATTATTTAATTCTCATTGAAGCCATTAAATAAGTATCAGAGATCATTACAATAGAAATGAATCATAAAAAAATTTTTTTTTTTTAAAAAGCATCCTATGTTACTTCTAATACCCTCAAGTATATGTGTACAAAGTTTCATGATGATCGCTTAAGTAGTTTTCGCGTGAAAGCGTAACAAACAAACTCACATTCACATCTATAATATTACTAGGGATTATTATATATCTCGGAGAAAAATGATGAGAAGGGAGGAGAAAACACTCAAGGGAGGTAATATTGAATGGACTATTGGGTAAACGTATATATATATCTACCTAATAACTAAACATTATGATCTCTTACAATTACGACAGAAAAACGACCAAGCAGGGCCTTGAACTTGTGATCAAAATGTAGGTTTAAGGAGCTCCTTCAAGAAATTACAATACTCACCTTGTCTGCTCATGTACTCTGTTTAAACCTAAGGTTAGGTTAACGGTTAACCCAAGCCTAATTTACGCGTTGACATATATAATATATTTGTAATACTACGTAATAAAATTCAATAATTTTAAGATATTATTCTAGTACATAATTATTACTAATGTACATCTTGTTTTCAAGAACCAGTTAATTGCAACTCGTATTAATGCATCGCGGGTTCCGTATAGGATTCTGGACTTGACCGTCTTGATTATGTTTACTGTAAGAAAATTGTTGTCTCAATACATCGACATAGATCTCAATCAGTTAAGTAACTGCATTTATTTGGTGATATAAGTACACATTTATTTCGTGCCTTTCGAGTTTTGTTTTCCTTACGCTGCCAATTTCAATATATGAGATAAAAACGGCCTTCTCCTCTAATTGCGTTCTTTTACTTTTTCACTGCTCCAAGGAATTAGGCCCAAGTGTACTTTATTAATTGCAACTTATACAACCACGCGTTTCTGAGAAAAAAATTCTAGATATTCACGAATAAAGAAGTGATAGAATAAAGGTTTTTTCCTTTTGAGATACAAAACCTTAAAAACTCTCGCAAATTCAATTTCTCTATAAAGCTATTATTTTTTAATATCAGCAATATCGTAAAGACTAGTTCATTCCGTTTCAAACGATTTTTATTCCAGTATACCACATAAATCCGATAAAAAGTCACCGCCCTGACGTTACGTACTTGTTAACCGCTGTTGGGAATATTCTGTACAATTATCCCCTTTAAATATATGATAGTAAGGTCTAAGTATTGGCATATGTTAGGCAAGTGTATACTTCATTCAAAAATACCTTGTTTTCCATCCAAAGTGAAGGTTTTGCAACGCCAACGATTACATAACATCCATTGGCTCTACTCATGTTGACGTGGTTGGCCCGTCAAAGGAAATAGCAATCTAAAATGAACAGTTTTAACGTTGTGATACAAAGACCAAAGGCTTGACCTGGGGCTTGTATAAAAACAGCAAAGTGAACTGGTGATTTAAAACTAGTAAAGCTGACTTAGTAGTTTTTTCAAATATAACTGATAAAAATCTGGTAATCTCACATAAACTCGTGTTGAGAAATTAATATCGAAGTATTTTAATTACATCATAAATAAATAATTCGGTTAATTTAGTCGAAATATAAAATTTTTGCCATTCAATTTCACTTTTTTCCTATTTTAATAACGATATATAATTAAAATCCTATACGAAAACTTTTAGGCAGTTACCCTCAATGAAAACCTGATGACTCGTATAAAAGTTTCAAAGTAAGAAAAAAAGGAAAATGTAACAATGAAAGCGCTTTAACGCCATTATTTCATAACTATGTTATTGTGAAAATGAACTAATTTTATATTAAAGTATTTTAAAATATTTAATATTTTTTTCCTCCCAGTTATTCACACAAAAGTAATTGATTTTAATAAAATACAGCATACAAACAAGCCTGAAACTTGCACAGAATCCTTTTCATCCTGATTAGTCGCTTAAGTATAAAAGTCGTTTTTTGATATTTCCTGAATTACGTTGAGTAAATTTTGTGTATCAAAGAGTTTGCTGCCTGTGGCGGGGAAGGGATTAAGTGAAAGTTAGTGTCAGTGAGAAACTGATTGATTGATTAGGGAAGTGCGTGAAGGAGGGTCTCACATATTTTTCATTTCACTCTGGACCCAATTTTGCAGTACACATAAACCAACATTAGAATTTAACTTTGATGGCTTAATCTGAGTGGAATAATCATTTTTTATAGTAAATTTTTGGGTCTTACACAATATAGAATTCTAAAATAGCGCGTCTAAAAATAAATAAAGCCGAAACAAATTTTGTAATAAAATAAGATAACTCAAAGTGGTGTAGTATAAAGCAAGCTTATGAAAAGGGTAGCAGTAATTACATTTTTAGTAACTCTTCTCGTGCTAATGAAGGCTAATTTCCCGTCGGACTATCCTTAGCGGCACATGTAAAATGCAGGCACTGGAATATACTTTTATCTTAAAAATAGTTTAAGCTTTGTTATTATAATTTTAATAAACCTAACTAGTTACATATTATATGTTTGATTTACTAGTCCTTTCTACTAGTTTATTTTAAAAATACTCCGCGTGATCGACAAACAATCTTGCCTTTCTAGCTTTCTGTCTAAAGAACATATTGTATTATTTTAAATATTTTTTTCGTAGAAATTTATTAGAAAATAATTCGTTTTTATAAAAGCTTCCATTTGTATGGAGTTTGATTTTCAATACAACGTAGGTATTTCCTATAGTATATCTGTCAAATGCTTTACGAGTCCGAGACCGAATAACGAGGAAGAATACCGCAGTATTACTAATGTTTTATGTTTCTCTGTCATTTTGCTACGGAATCACATAACAAGTAACATCTAGGCCACACAGACAGACACATATATCTAATATGTTAACTGTTGTACTGCTACAGAAAGGCGTAGTTAAAGGAAGCAAGTACTTCACTTCTACTCTCGTCTCGTCTGCTTTGAGGCATCCCCTGCAAATAGGACTGTCTGTCATGCCTATAGTAAATAGATGTTTATTAAGTGGGCAATGTCCCGACATTACTCCCACTATTAAACGTAGATCAATGCGATTTAGACTGAGCAGTTTACGGGATAAGCTCTTCGACAGAGCAGGGAGAGCTTGTTTGGACTGCCTACAGTCTTCCGTGTTCCTCCATCTCGCATTGTGCGTGTCTATGGTAAGCTGACGCAGCCATGAGCGAAAGGTTTTGAAAGAGAGAGGAAGGTATGGTGCAGGGCCTGACACTGTGGTCAATGATCCTTTCCTCGCTAGCTCATCTGCTGCGTCATTACCTAGCGATCCACTATGCCCCTTTATCCATTGAAGGACGACCCTGTTGACTGCCGCAATGCGTTGCAGTGCAAGGTGGCATTCGTGTATTATGCTCGATGTGATGACTTCACTTCCGAGCGCCTGGAGTACAGCCTTGCTATCAGAGAGGATTCTGATTCCAGAGTCTGTTATTTCTCTGTTATAGACTGCGTTAGCTGCATGGGTGACAGCCACACACTCTCATTGAAAGATGGTGCTGTGGTTACCCAATGCTAGAGATAAATTGATGTTTAGTTCCATAGAGAAGACACCGGCTCCTGTGCCTGACCCCATTTTGGATCCATCAGTGTATATATAATACTCCAGTGTCTTCGTATGGCTTTGTGGTTCATGTAATTGTATTTGATAGTTTCTATCAAATATATGTCGTCTTGGGATCCTATCACTGGGTGCGGCTAGTAGTGGATGTGACACTATCCTTTCTGACCACAGTTTAGTATGTGGACCCCCCCTGTTTTGCCATAGGCCTAAGTGATATAATCGTGTTGCTGCCATAGCCGCCTCCTGTTGAATAAACAAGTCTAGCGGTGGCAGGCCTACGAACATCTCAATGGCTGCAGTTGGGGTCGTGCGCATGCAGCTTGTTATAGCGGAGCAAGCCAGGCGCTGAAACCTTTGCAGTCTGGTGATAGCGGTGCTTAGTCTGGTCCTGGGCCACCAAACCACAGCACCGTAGGTGATAATGGGTCTAATGACGGCAGTGTACAGCCAGAGTGTAATTCTGGGTGATATCCCCCAGGTCTTTCCTAGGAGTCTTTTGCACTGCCAAAAGGTAATACAAGCTTTCTCAAGCTTGCGTTCTAGGTGTTTACTCCATAACAGTTTGCTATCAAGTATTACGCCCAGGTACTTGACTTCATTAGTTAATGTGAGTTCTGTGTTGAAGAGTTTCGGTAGTCTAAGCCTATTTATACTCCTCTTGTTAGTGAACAACACCAATTCCGTTTTAGTCGGATTAACTGTGAGTTCATGTTTGGTGCACCATTCCTCCACAACCTTGAAAGCAGCTCTCATTCGATCGCAGAGTATATTTTCAAATGGTCCACTGATTAGTATAGCTAGGTCATCTGCATAGCCCACTGTGTACAGCCGAGCTTCATTGAGGCGGGCTATTAACTCATCCACCACAATGTTCCACAATAGCGGTGATAGTACACCTCCTTGTGGACAACCTCGACATACTACACCACGTATTGTAGTGTTGACAGTGAACTGTATCGCCCTGTAACGAAGCATGCTGTCTATCCATCCGGCAACCATGGGATCTACACCATATCTCTCAAGGGCTAGGCTTATGCTGGTAAAGTTTGTTTTGTCAAAGGCTCCTTCGACATCGACAAAGGCGCCTAAGGTTGATTGTCCTGGTTTTAATCCACACTCAATCTTTGTTACGACGTCATGTAGTGCAGATTCCGTTGATTTGCCCATACTATAGGCATGTTGATTAGCGTGCAGTGGTTTACTTTGCAACGTATTGTTCCTTATCTCCCAGTCACACAATCTCTCCAACGTTTTTAGCAGGAAAGATGTGAGGCTTATCGGTCTGAAGGACTTTGGTTGCGTGTAATCACTCTTGCCGGGCTTAGGTATGAATACCACCTTGACTTCTCTCCATTGAGAAGGGACAAAGCGGTGTTTAAGACATCCCCTGTAGATGTTAACAAGGTGTGTAACTATTTCCTTCCCACACCATTGGATAAGCCCTGGGAAAATTCCATCAAGACCGGCGCTTTTGAAAGGAAGGAAGCTGTTGATTGCCCATTTGACTTTGTCATAATTGACAATTTTTTGAGCAGTGTTCTCGTCTGTGTATGATGATGTAGAGTCCAGTGCCGGCTCCCAATTTTGAGATCCCGATATCCGGCATCCTGGGAAGTGAGTTTCTATCAGAAGCTCACAGGTTTCTACTTCTGTCTTTGTGAAGGTGCCATCTGGTTTTTTTAAACTACCAAAGTTGCGTTCGGGTTCACTGGCTATAATATTCTTAACCTTCACTGAATGATTTACATTGTCAATATTGTTACAGAACCGCCTCCAGCATTCTTGCTTTCTTAGGCGGATTTGTTTTTTATAGAGACGTCGGGTTTCTAAATATCTGTCCCAGTCTTCTTCATCATATGTGTTATTTGCTCTGTTGAACAGTTTCCTCACCTTACGTCTTAGTTTTTCTAAGACGGGGCTCCACCATCCTTGCCCTGGGTTGGATCTGAGTTTAGGTGTAATGAGGGGGCATGTCTGTTCATAGCAGGTGATAAGTGTTGATGTTAAATTTTTTACATGATTGTCAATCTCCTCTGTCCCACTATAACTAGTGGGTAGACGCATCTCTCTCAGTTTATTAGTCGCCAAGTTTGTGTACTTTAGGCGGTCAGTTTTTCGGGGGTTGCGTCTAGATTCTTTGGGAGGTATCTTGATATTCAATTCGTATCGGATCCACCTGTGATCTGAGCAGGATAGTTCTCTCGACACATGCCAGTCTGTTAGGTAGTGTGAGATCCGCTCAGTTGCTAGGGTCAGATCTATTATGGTTTGGGCTTGAGCCGTTACAAATGTTGGTTCAGCGCCATTGTTCATTACCCGTAGGTTTGTAGAAAAGAGAAATGTTAGTAGTTCCTCACCTCTGGTGTTTGTCTTCGTGCTTCCCCAAAGCGTGTGGTATGCGTTGGAGTCGGCAGAGACGACCAGTTCTAGCGCCTCCCTCTCACAGTATATGACTAGCGCTGTCAGCTCCGGTGGGGGTACCTCAGCGTCACTTGGCATGTAGACGGACGCTAGTACAACTTCAGACAGGCTAATGAGGTGGCTGCTTTGGACCTTGATTGCCGTCAGGTCTCTGGAACAGAACTCAGTCATTATAAAGGTATTTACATGCTTAGGAGCTAAAATGCATGTTCTTGGTTTACTTACAGTAGTGTTAAGTAGGAGTTTTCCTCCTATGTTAGACAGACCACAGACACGATCCTTTCTGATCCACGGCTCCTGGATCAGGACTATGGTCTCTGGTGTTACCTCCAGCATTCTGCGTAGGGAAGCCGTTGCAGTCTGACTGTGCTGGAGGTTTGCTTGTAGGCATTTAATCCTGGAGGGGTGATGAGCTCGGCAGGCCATCGCTGACAGAGCTCAACTCCACGTCCACCTCCGGATCCTCGAGATCCCACCAGTTTAGTGGCGCTACCCGCCGCTCCTGTAAGGGTGCAGCAGCTGCCTCTGGCAGGTTGACCTCTTTCGTCTCCTTGCCCAAAAGCGGGTTCGGGTCTGATCGAGGCTCTCCAGGAGCCGCGTCTTTTGCAGCGCCTACACCTTCGGTGTCAGTGTCCATGGGGACAGGTTTCGGCGCCACAACAGCCGCAGTCGACGCGCGTGAGGGTTCACCCGAAGGTTCTGCCTCAGCGGTCTCCTTTAGTGACACGTAGACCGAGCCCAGTCGATACGCTAGCCTCCGCTCTCGTGCGTGCAGTTTAGGCACGTCTCCCTCTGGGATTCCAAGGACCAGGAGAATAGATTCCTTGGTTTCTTGCCTGTCAACGTGGTATACCACCCATTGGTTAATGTTGTACCACGGATTTTAGGATTGGAATCTCTTCCTTAGGTGGTCGATATCCTCCCCTTGCTTTAACCCTTTTCGGGATCTCCGACTGCCGTTTGACGATCAGTCTGGTGCCCGGGCAGGGTGATTTGATGTGGGTGATGACTTTGTTGAGCCATTCCTTGGCAAAGTTGTCCTCGCACCAGAGTTTGAGAACTCCTTCGCCGAAGACAGCCCTTCCCCTGAAGGCAGGAGCGCGTGGGGGAAGCTCGCTAGACGTTCCCTCCTTGCCATAGATGAATTCATCTAGCGCATCCTCCATCGCTCCCTCCACAGTGGCGGCTTGCGCCTCGGTCATCATTTTAAAATCTACGAATGCTTATTCGCGCACTGAATAATATTTTCTAGCAAAAATAGAAAGTCGTGTGTTGTTTTTACGTGATAAGACTATAAAAATTCACAAATAAATTAAAAAAACTTTTATCGCTAAGTGAAATTGGTGTTGAAACTACAGAAAGTGACGCAAATGTAGTGGCACAGTTACTTTGAGTACAAACGCGGTGCAAGATGCTTAAATGGAACTTTCGCTATCTACTCAACCGCGTTGCGCTTCTAAAAGCATTTGATGAATTCAGCGGGGCCGCATTAGGAGACAAATCTCTGTTTACATTCAGTGCTGCTAAGATTGCCGCAGTACGCTATTATTTTACATTGACAACCAGCCTTTCCTTCGCGTCGGTGTTACTTACGTCGATATTACTTACTTTACATATTCATTTTCAACATAATATTACTATGTATATGAAGAACTCCCAAATGTGATAGAATGCAAGGAGAATGATACCATTACTGTGCAGCATTAACGTACAGAACGTAACGCCGCTTGGACTTACGACGAAGGTGTAGGGTTCAAAGCTTTTTATATAATTAAAACGCTCCCCTTCGCTGCGCGAATACTACAATAGGTTATAATTTACGTGGACCTCAACAAGGGTGACCTTAACCACGACACTATAATACTAACTTCCAAGTACACTGCGTGACAATACCAGAGAAGCTGACTTAAATCTATCGCACTAAAGCATATATATTGTCTACACGTGGGTATACTTGGAATAGTATAAAAGGAACTACACGAGAACTCTATATAGAAACTGAGTTGCTAGCACAAACTAACTTTATTCCCTTCCTATATTTCTATATACGCTACATAGCTATATTTTAAATATTAATTTTCAATATCTACATTAGTTTTATATACGACGAGCTAAAGAGTATCATAATGTTACCAAATTTCGGCTTAGTCAGTATGTTAAATAAATGCTTGTAATTGTAAATGTTTGGCCAGATTAATAATTTAAATTGAAGTAGCAGAATATTTTTTCATTATCCGATCATATTTATTAAAAAAATGTATATGGCAACTCTACATCACCTTTATCTCTCACGCAAAGTGTAGTTTTCTCTCAGTAAAAGAATTTTTAAAATCAGATTAGTAACAACAAAATGGTCATATTCTATTAATTAAAAATGTATATGGCAACACTACATCACCTTTATCACTCACGAATAGTGTAGTTTTCTCTCAGTAAAAGAATTTTTAAAATCAGATTAGTAACAACAAAATGGTCATATTCTATTAATTAAAAATGTATATGGCAACACTACATCACCTTTATCACTCACGAAAAGTGTAGTTTTCTATCTGTGAAAAAAAAATTAAAATCGGATTAGTAGTTCCAGAGAAACCCTTTAATTTACAAAATTGACAGGTTATGGAACTTAAATGACCTTATCTTTTTAGATTAGAATATTTATGGCAACACCGCATAGCCTATATTACCCGAAAAGGATGTAGCTTCCTATCGGTGAAAGAATTTTCAAAATCAGTTCAGTGGTTTTCGAGCCTAGTCGCAACAAACAAACATACAAACAATCAAATCTTTCCTCTTTATATAATAGTATAGAAGTATAGATATAGATTAGAGTGTCGGTGGTAGATCCCGAACGTAAAACAATCACACATCTCGACACGCACTTTATCCGATTTTCCAAGCTCTAGTCTATCTCCGTATTAAAATTAAAGTTAAAATGGATGTAATTTCTGTAAAATTTCCTTGTAAAATAGCTTGAAGAATGCAAACAGCATTTCCTTATAGGCTTAGATTAAGCTGGTTAAAATGAGTACTTAGAATCTTAAGGTATATAAAACTTTTATAATGAGACAAAATGCTATTTAATATAAATTCTCAAAAACAGCTTACAACATGGCAGATTCACTGTAAAAGGGTTTTAGTTAAATCCACAATCAAAGAGCTCCTATGTGGACTTAAGCTGTTTATAAGAAATAGGAAGAGGAAGGGTCGTTAGTTATTACACATGTCTTACTGTATGTTTATTATTTTTCATAAAACAGATTTTCAAATGTAGTCAAACATTCTAGATTCTAATGGTTTCAAGTGATTGTATTCTCGAAGGAGTCTATTTGATAAATGATTTTAACAATTAAAATAATATGCAAAATAGATTTTATATACAGTTAATTACTAAAATACCTTAGCAAATGTATATTTTGAATTATATTTTTCCAGTTGAAGTTGTTAAGTTAAAACAACCTTCATCTTCGAGCAAATTTGCATTCAGATTCTTATTTACAAGTTATCTCTTGGGGAAGAATAAAGAAGTTTAAGACAATCTACTTCTTGAAAGAAATCCTATAAGTATTATTTGTTGAGTTCATATTCTCAATTTCTTCTTAACTCAAGTTTGGCTTTATTACGTTAATGATGCTAAAAATTATGCTTTTGTTATCTTTTAAATTACAAAAAGTTATTTTATATTATATTTCATACAAATATGATTTCATTACGAATTTGTTCATATTCTAAACTTTTCATTGAACTCTGCAAAACGAAACTCAAAATCAATTTTTAACAAACATACAGGACATTCTGTGCATTGTATTTATTTAATACCCAGTAAGGTTCAACTTATATATATTTTTATATGAATTTCTATTTTATTTTTTTCAAATATTTCAATTGCCTGTATATCGTTTTATTTTTATGTTTTAATTGTTAAATACAACATTATTCGATAGCGTTCTAAAATTAAGAATCAACTTTAAATTGCAATAAAATAACTAGAAACGATTGCTTTTATTGATTCTTCAATTGTTTTAAAAACTTATTCAGTCTATCTATCACCTTTCAGGTTGTATTTGAAAGGTCAGAAAGAATGTAGGTAGCAAATAAAATGTCAATTAGTGTTATAGCCACAACTCTTGGATGTGGGCAGTTCACTATCTTGTCCACCTGTGGCAGTCATAGACGACATACGTCACCAGGTAGCAACAAAATGAATGAATTATAAAGTGAATGAATATAAAGTTCGAGTCTATGAAAGTTGGTATAATAGTGTGAGAGTATATAATTATTGTTAATACTAGTTTTTAATTAATTTAAATTATTGTGATTTAATCAATGATCTGTTGACGAACAAATATTAATTTTCATATAATAGTCGTCTGACCCGCAATAAGCGGAAAAGTAGGTTGGTAAAATAAACATCAAAGTCCAGTAGCATCCTTACCCTACATTCGTCTCCTTTGTCACCAAAGAATACAAAGTAATGAAAACGGAGCCAACGAATAAATAAAAAATTAATTCACAGCTGCTACGCGATTGTATTTCTGATCTTCCAATTAATATTCCGCTGGGCGATAAGTGGCCAATATTTTTCACGCTTACTTTTATTTTTATTAATTTCTTTCTATACGAAAAATGATATTAATTTAACGGATTACTTTTCTGAATCACTTTTTAATAATTCTTCGTAAATATCTAGGCGACCCATCCTCGCGTTGCTAAGGTAAAAAGATTTTTAAATTATGATTACCTTGTTTCTAACATCCATTAAATTAAATAAAAGCTATATTGTTTCCATACCAAGCTTTATTAAAAATCAATTAAAATTTTTCTTTCCTATTTTTTAACAAAGCATGAAAATTGGTAAATTCTAAAAATGTGTTAATTTACTTTTATTTGAAAGATTTTGCGTTTACTTTTCAGTCAATTGGTTAATTTCAGTAAGTTTGAATATGCGATTAGGAGTCGACCAGTATTTTTATATTCCACTTGCGAACCAACCCAGTTTCTTCAGGCTGCTGAACAATATAAAAATTATTCAAAAGTAGGAATTATTTTATTCCATATTGTAACAATTACTAAGATAACAAATAAGAATTAGTTAATTAATGTATTTAAACACCAACAGTTTAACACATATTACATTTCCACAATTTAACCTATGTCTAGTTCTAGTGTGATAACTGTTACTTGGTGTCGGTACGACTGATATGAGTAGCATTCTGTTACTTGATGTTGGCTCGACTGATATGAGTAGCATCCTGTTTCTTGATGTTGGTTCGACTGATATGAGTAGCATTCTGTTACTTGATGTTGGTTCGACTGATATGAGTAGCATCCTGTTACTTGATGTTGGTTCGACTGATATGAATAGCATTCTGTTACTTGATGTTGGTTTGACTGATATGAGTAGCATCCTGTTACTTGATGTTGGTACGACTGATATGAGTAGCATCCTGTTACTTGATGTTGGTACGACTGATATGAGTAGCATCCTGTTACTTGATGTTGGTACGACTGATATGAGTAGCATCCTGTTACTTGATGTTGGTACGACTGATATGAGTAGCATCCTGTTACTTGATGTTGGTACGACTGATATGAGTAGCATCCTGTTACTTGATGTTGGTTCGACTGATATGAGTAGCATCCTGTTACTTGATGTTGGTACGACTGATATGAGTAGCATCCTGTTACTTGATGTTGGTACGACTGATATGAGTAGCATCCTGTTACTTGATGTTGGTACGACTGATATGAGTAGCATCCTGTTACTTGATGTTGGTACGACTGATATGAGTAGCATCCTGTTACTTGATATTGGTACGACTGATATGAGTAGCATCCTGTTACTTGATGTTGGTTCGACTGATATGAGTAGCATTCTGTTACTTGATGTTGGCTCGACTGATATGAGTAGCATCCTGTTTCTTGATGTTGGTTCGACTGATATGAGTAGCATTCTGTTACTTGATGTTGGTTCGACTGATATGAGTAGCATCCTGTTACTTGATGTTGGTTCGACTGATATGAATAGCATTCTGTTACTTGATGTTGGTTTGACTGATATGAGTAGCATCCTGTTACTTGATGTTGGTACGACTGATATGAGTAGCATCCTGTTACTTGATGTTGGTACGACTGATATGAGTAGCATCCTGTTACTTGATGTTGGTACGACTGATATGAGTAGCATCCTGTTACTTGATGTTGGTACGACTGATATGAGTAGCATCCTGTTACTTGATGTTGGTACGACTGATATGAGTAGCATCCTGATACTTGATGTTGGTTCGACTGATATGAGTAGCATCCTGTTACTTGATGTTGGTACGACTGATATGAGTAGCATCCTGTTACTTGATGTTGGTACGACTGATATGAGTAGCATCCTGTTACTTGATGTTGGTACGACTGATATGAGTAGCATCCTGTTACTTGATGTTGGTACGACTGATATGAGTAGCATCCTGTTACTTGATGTTGGTACGACTGATATGAGTAGCATCCTGTTACTTGATGTTGGTTCGACTGATATGAGTAGCATTCTGTTACTTGATGTTGGTTCGACTGATATGAGTAGCATCCTGTTACTTGATGTTGATAGGACTAATATGACTAGCATTTTTACTTTCATGAATGTTGGCCAACTGATAAACACAAATCAAAAAAGTGGGGATTGCAAAATAAATACGCCATCACGACAGAATAATGATAGATTACATCGTGGGTATTCCTAGCAGTAACTCTGAAGCTCTGAATCTGAAGTGGATATTCTATTCAAGCCGTCATACACATAGTCTGCGTATAGACTACAACAACTTACTCTCTTCTCCTTCTCCTCCTCCTCCTCCTCCTCTAATTAACATTAGTTTTCCATTGCTAACAGAGTTTTTGTAACACGGGTCCATATTATGAAATAAAAGAAAAATACCTTTAAACAAATAATGTACAGACAGATAACGTATAATTATCTACCAGTGTTCATTCAAAACATTGTATGGATTAAATCGATGACGCTGACAGTCACCTGTTCATGAACCGTGACAGGAGAATATCAAAAAGCCGAAAAAGGGATTCCAGTGGTTTACAGTAATTTCGTTTTATGCTCGCTGCCGTTTTCTTTGATCAAGAGAGTCAAATGGCCCATTTATTTATTGCTGTCTCGCAGAATACGTTTTTTTCACCTGCGGCACTTAAGCGGATTGTACCGGGATTGTTACTTGTCATCTATAAAAGGTTTTAGCATTAAAATTTCGACCGTAGCTAAAAATGTACTTCAAGGTTTTCTGTATTTCTATGTTATATTTTTATGCATAATATCAGCCTATACTATTTCGTATATTGAAAACTGAACCTGAACACATAAAACAAAACTACAAAGTAAATGAACAGATAAATAAATTAAAAAAAAATCAAATATCGCATAAAACATCTCCTCACAAACATGCTAACATTCGTTTTCTAAGTATAGTTAAGGGTAGTTAAGGTTTCATAGTATATTTTAAAATAAATAGTTAATAAAATTCGCTCAGGATTGATTAAACTTTTCTCCCACTACAGTATTCAAGTACCTTATTAATGTGACAAAACAAATATGCTTATATATTCATAAAAAAACTTCTTCCATCACATTCTCTATTTTTCATGAGAACAAAATTTCAGCAAAAAGCCCAAGACTATACTGTTGGAAACGTCTACTGCATAAATTAAAAGAACATTTCACTTAAATTAATATTCTTTTTAGTACCCCAAGTAGAAAAAACAGAGAAATAATGCACTCGTTACGACGTAATGGCTTTGCAAAAGAAACAGCAAACTTCTTAAATTAAAGAATACAAAGCACCTAATGTAAAATTTACAAGACTCGTAATGGTCTACGAGATTGTAAAATTAATGATACGGACACTCCTTGACTTTACATTGTATGAATTATGAAACTGAGAAATTTTCATGTAAATATCGCAAACTTACACTTGCCATCTGCTTTCCACTTTATTTCTATTACCTACATATGTGCAGGTTAGACAATATTAAACTTCAAACGTGTTGTTGATTGAAGACAAACAGATCACTTGATCCATTTATTAAGCACAATGATAGATAAAGGACTAACAATAATAATAATTAATCCCAAATACTGTACCAATTCTCGAAAATAGTCGTGTCACGTTGTACTGGGTCGAGCTATCATCACTGACAGTCTATTGTTGCCAATAAATCTGATATATGTAGTTGTGATTGATCGATCGGAGCACTGCACAATGATTATTGACATCACCATCCTACATGACGAGAATCTCGTGAAAGATGAGAAAGAATTCGCGGGAAGTTCCTTTTATTTTATTCAAGTAATTGTCAAGTTGACAAGTACGAGTGGTGCATATGAGAGCTAATATATTATAAAAGAGCTCTTTAAACCTGTTCTGGATCTCATGCCTCAAGCACTGCTCGGCTCCGTTTAAATTGCATGTGTATACTTATGTACATATGTGCGGTTTGTACAGTAATATGTATCTTTCATTCTATGACTGATGAGTTTGTCGACGTGGGATGTGGACTCAGCAGTCATTGTGCCGATTGTCGTAACAGCTAATGTCCTAATGGTCAATAGCCTCGATCAGCACCTTAAGAGGCTCGCGTTATGTAGCTGGGCCTGATGCCGGAAGCGGTACTACTATAAAGTCCTAACCATTCGGTAGCTTGGACCGTACGTTGGCTTCTATTTTTTATATTTTTAAATCTATTTTATTTTTTGGATATATTTTCAAATGTAAATTGTAAGAATTATAGAAAAATAAATAAATAATAATTATATAACTTTCGTTAGCACTCACGCACACGATATCAACAGCAATTTACTTACAAAATTTACGACACAGTAACACTGATTACTTTATATTTACACTAGTATTTAAGACACGGCGACGTATGTCGTCCAATCTCTGGTTTACTAGCAGTATGGATCACATACTAGTAGTAATCCTTAACCCCTCAAACTAAGCTAAATGCGTATGTTAGAAGTCGGCTACGACAGTAGTTCAATGACTGGGATTTGAACCCACGACCTATCGATCCCCTGAACCACTGAGCTACTGACGCTTCCAAACCGCTGCTGTGACGATAACAGTGTAAAAAATATCTTGATGCAGATTTGTAAGGTTCTTGAAATCAAGTTCAATCGACCATTATAATACAAACCAACAACAACACGAAGTTTCTATTCATGAAATCTTTAATACCTCTATACAAAGGTCTATTAAGCTTTGAAACAAGACACGATAATATTATCTATTTCTGCTATATACATACGGGTATACAAACTCGATCATTATTAATTTAATTGTTTATGTTAAAATATAGGCATTATATTCAGCATCTGACTGTGTCATTATAGATAGTTTAATCCACGCGATCCGTGCTTACTCATACATACAAACAAACAGTAAGCGTAATTCGTCCGCGATTGAACTATTTGTAAAATAAAATATGATCATGCATATTATATTTAAAGTAATTCAAAAAAGTTTTAAAAATAATGTAAAAAGTCATTGTTACTGAGAAATTAATCAAACTAAACAGACAACACTCAAACTGTGGTGTAGGAATAGCTTTATTTATAACTATTTTAAAACAATTGCGAAAAATACATAAAGTTATTACTAATTAGTCAACAGTTGGTAAGTTCAGTTTCTCTGAAGGCGCACAGATTGAATAACGATTGACTAAATATTTTACCGTGTTGATATTGGAGTTGATCCAAAACCTTAATTATGGAGTGAGCCGTTAAGTTGTTTTCGGTGATCAAATGATGCTTTAGCACTGTAGCCCACTTGGCGCAATTTCAACCGGACAATGTAAAATATTGATACTCACGCGTAACCCTGTTTACCCAATAATGGAAATTTATGACTACACCCATTTAATTGCCTTCGCAAATATCCGAGTTTCAAGCATTCTGTAACAGCATGTCCTGAGTGCATCAATATTATCGTAGGGGTCGTTATATATATTTCACATTGTACTTATTTCTTGTCTAGTAAGTAAATAATCTAATCCCACAAAAAAAATTTTCATGTAAAATGTTGCCAACACGAGACCACAAACCTCGCACTGTCAAAAAGTTATCAGATCTCATACTCGTATAGTGCTAAGCTTCTAACTCTACACGCCCTATCTCTACAAGCTCTAACTTCAGAAACTCTACACCTTAGTCACTACTGACATCATATTCCGAGAATTTTGTGCATTTTGTATAATTCAAACCCAAGTTATGAGGGTTCAAGAAAACGGAGAAACGCTTCGAGAAAATGTAGTAGTGCCCTTGCGCTTCGCTTGGCTCGTCTTGACGAAGCGCTACCGTGCCCCAGTATTTTATCCCATACAAGCTACGGTCATCGATGTGCCGGTCACCGTAAAAAAAACCATCATAATATTGTAAGTAATATTTGTATTGATCATCATCATTAAACAAAATAAAAATTCATCTACATTTTATAATTTTTTTATAAAACTTAGAGGTTTTGCATTTATTATAAGTGCAAAACTAAAAACACACAAGAATTGTTTACGTTTCATTATATTTTACAGTAAATCTTAAAAAGTTGAATAAATTAATTGATTATAAGAGAATAGCAGTAAATAAATTAATTGATAAATTTGAATCAGTAATTCTGATGTAAAATTAGTGAAACAGCAGTAATTGGAGAACGAGACCAAAAATGTTTCGCACTGACTGCGTAATCTGTCATTTATAGCCACTCTGGCAACACCGACAACAACATAATTAATACGCTACAAAATATAATTCCAATGATGTATAGTGTAATAATATGAAAGAAATCATCGTATTATTTAAGTATACTCTTAATCACAATATTCTTTTTAGAAATATCAAACTATTATTATAATACCAATTCATTTACATAGGCTGGTACATAATTACTTTAAACTTTAACACAAATACTTGCGACCAGGCGACGATCGTCAGCAACGACACCCATCGGCGGACACGAGAATAAAGTACCCTCACCTTTATATTTAAAATCCGACAAAAACTGTATGGCGGCTAGATGAATGATAACAGGTTATGTAAGTGAACAATTTTATTGGTATTCATAATTTGGCCATAAAGATTGAATTAATTAATAATATTTAATTTATAACACTTCGCTCTTGTATATAGCCATCATTTGAGGTACTATAGAAATAAGTATGGAGTAAAGTAGGTGTTTAAAGTTTCATTGGAATAAATTCGAAAATAACCGTATTTGTAGGAAAAGAGAATCAATTTTAACTTGCACTCGGTGCGACCCAAATCCCCCAAAAAAGGAGAAAAAAAACTTCATTACAAAATATGCTGGAATGTAATGAGCTAACGGAATGCAATAGGCATTACATTTTACAAGTAGGTATGCAGTATTAAATTAATTCTATAATAAAATCTAGCACAGATTCTAGTCTTAAAAATTAACTTATGTATTTAACACATCCAACAACAATAGCATTAAAACTTTTATTAATTTAAAATACAATTAAACAATATTAATGTTTCATTTAATTTCAAATAGACATTCGGAGAGATCCTAAATGCTTTGAAAATAGATGTTCTGTCTCCTTAAAATATAAGTTTATTGTTTATAACGTACAGACAAATTTGGCTCTAAATGTTTTTATTAAAGAGTTTAAAATTGTATAAGTTTTAGTACTTGTGATGAGCAGTCGCACATTAAGCTTCGGTCTCTACAAACAATCGAGTGCAACGTCGAATGGCGAAAATTAGAAATATCGTAGCTTCTGAATTGGGTTTGGCCAGAATTCCACTCGTGTGTTAGTATTTCATAATATTTAATAGCGGCAAAGTGTTTTTGTGATATCTGTATTATGCTATTTTCGAAAATTAGTCTCCCATTGCTGTTTATAATTTATTTTTAAAATAATCGTAACTACTAGCCAATTAAAAATTATCAGGTGATACATCAGTTTAGATGCTAGAACGGTGATTTTAAAACTGACCCCCAGAAAAGTCAGGAAACTCTACTAGGAGGGTCGCGATCAAAATAATTTTTAGTAAGATTTTTTCTTCACTATGCAACGGCAAACAATGAATTTTCCGGGAGAAACAGTTTTTCAAATTATTTGTTGTGGTTTAAAAGGTTGAAAAACACTGATCTAGAGTACTTGAAATAAAACTGAAACCAAAAATCTATTCAACCCTTGCCGGCGCGAGGCTGTTCAACTAGTTCTAGTAGTAAAATAAAACCAACACTATAAATTGTTAACGGAACTATTGCACGTGAAATTCAACGAACCAAACAATTTAAAATATCGTTTCATTCACCCTGTTTACTGTGTAATGGGAATGTATGAGAACATTAAGTAAATTACCACCACCACAGCGACAATGTGCGATAGTTAAATGTTAGTATTGACCACGAATACGATAATATTAAATTTAGTTCATTTTTATAAATCAACTAACATAATACAAAAAAAATTAAATACGATTTTTTAGTACTTATTATAATAATACATGCCAAATTTCAGCTTAATCGGATACCAGGAAGCGGCTGAAACAATTAGTTCGCCATCTTGGGCAGGCTATATTAGATTAAAAATGAAGTCATTTTATTTTTCGTATTCTTCTCAACAAAACTTTTCATTTGATATCCATATAATTTGCGTAATAGGGAATACAAAAGAATATTTGCATAATAGCGTGCAAATAATACAACTAGTCCGCCATCTTGGGCCGACCGCCATATTAGATTTAAAATAATGTGACTTTAATCCCATCTAAACGTGTATGCAAATTTTCACCTCGGTTGACACCACAGCTTCAAAATGCAGTTACAAGATTTGACCCGAACATACTTACAAATTACAAGTTAAATAAAGGCTTGTTGGAACATTCATCTCTTCAGTATGTATATAAGTATTTTGGCCTTGATCTCATTGAATTTAGTCCTGACTAAGAAATCTACGCACGTATATGTGGATGTAAATAACCCTAAGTACACTTGATGTTGACGAACTTTAATTGACAATTTAAACTTAGACTAAGGGAGTGTACCTACAGATAAAGTCCCTTCAAGGGTGAAGACTAGCCTCTATACAAAGTTATAACCTAACCTAAGATACTGTAAGTACCTATTAGAATAAAATTATATCTGAAATTACACAAAAATAACTACATTGTAAAATTCATTTATACAATGACTATTTTCCAAATGAAAATAATGCTGACCGACGTCACGTCTTTTCATATTGATGTTTTATCGCATAATAGGACAGTATTACACTTATAAACTGATAATACACACATAAAATAACTATATTATTACAGTTATAGGTAATGTTTACGTCTGACAAATGAACGAATAACATTTCGGCTTAGGCGAGAAATCAAAGTATTTTTTTTTAATGCCAATTTTATGAACTACAAACTAAATGTGAAATGATTATAGTTTATGCATTTTTTAATACAACTATTTGAATATTTACATTAAGACATTTGAGGGTAGTAATAATGGGTATAGACAAATACAATCTCGTGCTCACCATGTCAGTCGAGTGACAACCACGGGCCGAGAATGACATGCACCAGCATGTCTGTAACACAGACAGTCAGGGACACTACATGATAAATCATTTTTAATAACACAAGATACCCTTGAACTTCATAGAATAGTTTTGTATGCACTCGGCCGTTAGTTTTGTTGGTTGATTTAATAATGAATAATTATCTAAATAGTAAAAGTAAAAAACAATACAAGAAAAGTAAAAAGGAAATGTGCAACAACATACTTACTATAATGGAAAGCTTCATATAAAATTCAAATTTTTTCCTCTTTTCCCTTTCTTGATGACAGCAATAGACGTATTCGAGTCGGCGTGTAATCAAAGAGCAAACGAAGGAGCTCCGAAAGAATATTTGCATAATGGCGTTTGATCCGACGAGATGCATCAAACACGCCGATGATTGCCTAAAAGCTTACAATTATTTTATACATTCCTATGTTTGTTTTCCATTTCAATTGGTACTTGTATTAAATTTAGATATATAGGTACAAAACATGAATGACCTAAGATGACAGGTTTGTCTGTTTGCCTTGTGACGCAGGAACAGGTAAAATATGACTACATGTTATGGATATACTTGACAGATAGAGAGATACGAGATTGATTAAGTTATCTATTGTTTTGCTTGCTTTGATTTTCAGAAATATAAAGTAATGTGTAGGGAATAACGAGAGGCCAGAGTATAATAAAAAGAGAAAGAAAAAATAAAAAAAACATATCTAATGTTAATTATCTTGTAATGTTCCTATTATGTGTTTAAATATAATATTTAAGCAACACCATAAAGCCTATATTACTTGGAAAGGATGTATAGATTTCTATTCGTGAGAGTACTATGAAAATCGGTTAAGAAATTATCGTGATTATTCGCAAAAATTAAACACACAAAAATCATAATTTTACTCTTTATATAATGGTGCAGACACATGCGAATTCGCAAACAATAAATATTTAATCAACTTCATCCAAGATGAATACTTGAACATGAAGCGACGACCTACGATACTTGGAAATCTTTTCCATTATTCCGTAATCTATTTAGAAAAAACAAAAAAGAAATATTTTAAGAACCAGAGAATGTAATTCGTATTTATAAATCGTTATTTGGTAATAGACATCTCTAGACAAGTTATTAAATATTCATACATGTAGTAGAATAGAATAAATAATTTCTGTTAGCTCTGGAAAAGATGTTTCTATATTTTATCTTTTCGCTAGTCTTTTACTCTCGACTTCATTTAAAATAAACAACGAGAAAATATGGTAAAAAACAGTTTATTAATTCTTCTATATTGTAAATGCATCTTTGTTTGAAAACCTGCAAGTAGAATCTAGTTTTGTACTAAGCTTTAAAGTTACCATAAGCATATCATAATATGCTGGGTGTTCTTACAATTATTAGAAAAAACTGTGACTGTTACTGTACTGTTTGTAAACGAATGTAAGGCATTTCTAATAATTGCTATATTTTAATCTACTTCTTAAAAATATAAAACACTATTGTATGATCCCTCGTTAATCAAGCAGTATTTAGATATTAATGTGAAATTTAATTCAATTATAAGAATTTTTTTGCGAAGAGAACTAAAAGCGAATTGAATTTCTTTTTGTATTTTGGAACTCTTTTGTCTGGGGTAATTTAAGCGCTAATGTCAAATTTTAGCAATAATTTATACTTTAGTTTATTCTCAACTAATAGAGAAAAGATGTTATCACGTCAATTTTGTTTTTTGCTTTCTTTTACTTTTTATGAAAGGCGGATGTCAACGTGAGTTCACGACCTTCACGACGATTCAGGGGTTGGAGGCGACCGTACTCGTAGCGATATTAAATTTTCAGTTACTGCTGAAATTTAGACGAGTCTGTTATAAGATGAATTTAATGGTAAAAACAAAATTAAGTTAAAATTCGACTCAAAATGGTCTACAAGCTATAACAAATACAGTTTATATAAATTGAAGTTTATTGAGGAAAGCTTTTTTATACTTTGCCCGTTAACAACAGAGCAGCTAGATTACAATAAAGATCGTCTTGCATCTTCAGTAATAACCATAAATTTATTATAACTACTTTTAAACGACATTTTCAATTAATGAAGGAAGACAGGCTCCGTTATACGTTCTTGCGGGAACTTTGAATGAAATTGAATTGTTGCTTAGCGGCTACATCCAGACGACACCTACACTTTGTAGACTATATTGTTTAATAAAACTACTGAAAAACTGTTCCAGTTTATCACCTAATACTTTTATACTAACATTGTGTAAAAAAATATTCCTATTATTATTCAGCTACACGTATATAATAACAACATACACTTTTAACTGGCGACCAAGGTTTACAAGACCGTTTAATTAATTACGTAATACTAATTCTTCGCAGTTACACTACACTACTTGCATTAGGTACTTAAGGTTAGTGGTGTTTCATACAGCATAAAGCAACTTGAAGCACCGTGCTTATTATACATAGTATATAGCAAATGATATCGTGGCTCTCACTTGCTGCTATTTGCAATCTCTTTCTAATTTTTGTACATACAATCAATAAACTTATAAATACGCCTATAATTACTTTACAGTCACGTGCTTTATCCGCACCCGGACGTTTTGCCATAACAATTACGAATATAAAAATCATACTATATAAAATATAGCATGTTAGAAAAAGAGCACGTAAAACAACATGCTTAAGAAATAAAGCATATAGCATTCAGCAAGCTATTGCCATATAGCAGTTTGTAACACTACTGCTTTAGGTAATGTACATTTTAAGAAAATAATTATCAGACTGAATTGTCAGTGGTCTAGCAAGTAAGGTATTCTTAAAATAAATCTATAAAGATTTCCAGAAGTTAAAGATTATAAGTGTTTTTAACATTTTATGATGTATTTGCATATTTTTACTAAAAATCGTTGCTATAATATTTATATTTAGAGAAGTAAAGTGGTTTGAAAAATTTGCGTTGACAAGTCGAGAAAATTATTGGCTTTAATTTAAAATCTAATATTAGCAACATCCTGATTATAAAATATATTCCAAGTCATTTTAGTTCGTTAAATAAAAAAACAAATATTTTAATATTTTAAAATTTATAATATAAACAGACAATCTATTAGTCACTTAAGAGTTTTTCGAATATACAGAGTTATGAAGTATGATAAGACAATAACTGTAATAAGGTAGCAAAGAGTTAACTCGTATAGACGTCTAGACTTTACGATCATATTTGTTTGGATGGCTGACAGTTACTAAATTCAATTACATTTTATTACACGTACGGGAACTAGCGGTGCCAAATAATATTCTTTATTACAAAAGTAAGACTTATGTAGTCCTATTAATACTGGTTAATCTTATGACGATTAGAATTAAAGGAAGTTTAATTTTTGCTTTTTGTTTCGTTCCGATCCTACTACACCCGTGAGGGGACGGGTTAGAATACTATTCTCCTCTGCCGCTGGGAGAGCATCTCGCAAGAGCCGAGTAACCCCCTTGGTGGTAAGGGATCTGTTCCCGACTGGCTTGCGACCACCAGCATGCGAATCCGATCGCCAAGTGTCATAGACGCGTTCCGGTTGAGCCGCATGTGGGCCAGACTTACCCCCTCCCTCTCCCATCCCATTAATGCTGTGGGTCTAGTGGACACTGGGCTCTTGCCTAGGATCCGTTGAATCCACATCATTTTTCTTCTTCATTCCCCCTTCCCATTCTATCTTCGGGGATGCAACGCATCGACAAAACGAGAGAGTGTTTCTTGTTTTTCCGATGTCCATGGGTGATGGTATCAACTTACCATCAGGTGGACCATCTGCTCGTTTGCACCTTATCTATTATAAAAAATAAAAAATATTTTAAATGTTGGTACATCCTATAGATTTGTTAAGAATATCCCCACTCCCTCCATAACATAACAGTTGGCATCACCTAAGCTAATTTTAGTACTGTCGTTTATTGTTGTGATGCTGCGTTTCCCTTCTTGAGGATCACATTGATTTACTCCATTGTATATCATAGTTGAGAGTAACGAGGAGGAGGAGCCTTGTTAACGTAAAGAAACTCCGTATTCTTACTCCTAGGTTGCAAGCACAATGCAAGTTCCTAAATACATTTTCTTTGAGTTTTTGGCTTAATGTAAAATAATTAAATCTACATTACCATAAAACTAAACGATTGGCCAAATAGCGCCACAAAATCTTTTTTGCATTAGTTCGATTACATTTGGGATTCGATCTTGGGGTGGTTGACATGCCGTTTAGAAGTACCACGCCAGAATTAGCTTATACTGTTGTTATACATATAAATTGAAAGTTTACTTTTATATAGCAAATATTCCAACCTTAAATCTTGAATAACTTTTCAATCAAATATCATTATTATTATCTTGATGTTCACTTGATGATTGATATCTATGAATATTGGCAATTCGCGGTATTACTTCATTTATACTAATTCAAAAAGTTCATAATATTATTAAACATTTTATAATAAAGAAATAATTATAATTAGTAGTAATATTTATCTCAACTAAGTTATAACTATGACAGCTTCAACTATGCTCATTAAAACTTTGGTGTTATGAATACAAATATTATATTAAATTAATGCGACGTAAGACTAAAACATTTTAAATGCGAATAACTTCTATTCCTGACATCTAATTGAAATGAAATTAGCGTATACTTTTAGTTGGACCTGCAGAAATACAACTGTAAAAACTGTATTGACTAGTCTTTGCATGATTAATTCAAGAAAAATGTTTTTTGGCTTATATGATTATTATCCTAAACATCTTCTTATTATCTTTCTTTCCAAACGTTATTTTTAAACCAAATTATTTTTAAACCATTGTAATTGTGAAAATTAATTAAGACATTAGGTATCCAAAACACCATAACTCTCAAAACAAGCCTTTTCATTTAATGGTGAACATAAATTGGTACAAATTATAGTATTTCGTTTGTAACAGCGCTTCTGTAGGGCCACTTGGGTGTTATACTGGACCGGATCTCATTTCCGACCCCACTGACTGAAAAGGAATGTCCTGTCGTGTGCCGACTACTGTACAATTACGAGTATGATAATTATTATGGTGGTGACTAATAAACTGCCTAGAAATACACTTCCTATTTCACAGTGTTGGAATTTACTCAACTAGAAATAATTCTACAGCTAACTAGAATTAATATTCATGAAATGGCATCTGAGCTTAATCATACGTATAAAGGTCATATATTTTTAATGCACATCAAAGAACTTATCGCCCATCAATTATAATCATCAATTAAATAATGTTTATATCAAATAAATTATTTCACTGCAAATAAACCGATTGCTTAATAAAACTAGTACTAAAAATAATTAGAAAATATACATCAACAGTGTATTATATTTTTTTCTCAAATGCGGCACAAAAAAGTTGAATTGAATCAGGCGTTACTTTGCGGAAATTCATGATATAAAAGGAATCAAAAGGTTACCTTGCTATAATCCGCGCTCGCGATCTACTTGTGTGGTGTGTACTAATTCGGTTTCGCGCGTTACACTTTTCTGTAAACGGTGTTCTCTTCCGAATTGTGCCGTATGAGTCTGGTTGTTAGATCGTCGAGCTACCTACTTGTGTGGTGTGTCTTGGTTCGGTTTCGCGCGTCTCACTTTTATGTGGGCAGGATGCTCTTCTGGTTTGTGCCATACGAGTCTGGTTGTTCAGATTGCCGCGGATTATAGCAAGGGAACCTTTTGATTCCTTTTACAAAAAAAGTTGTGCAAAAATATGACTCATATAAAATATAGTAATTGCACAACAAATTTACCCGAGCGTACATACCTAATACTCACACTTGTAACAATATAACTATTCTTGCAACATGGTTCCCAATAAGCATTTTAAAACTTGCTTAACAATAATAGACTGTCCCATGTTCTGTCTTAAAATATTGGTTAGGTTAGGTTAATCCACCCAGAAGGAGGAGCCCCCAACGTAGACTGGCCCCAGTTCTATCTTAAAATGTTACCGATTTGGTTATGTAAACACACTACTTTTATCGCTGTAAAAAATAAAATAAATATATAAACTGCAGGGTACGATAAAAAAATTGAACATAAGTTAAAAAATATATATAATAGATTTATTGTGCACTAGTTATTAGTAGATGCATGCATAAAATAACTGCACTTTTAACAGAAAGATTTTTTGCAAAAGAAAGATTTTTTGATTTGCAGTTAAATACTACCCTAAAGGTAATTCTTTATCCTCAATCAAGTATTTTCCACTGCTGGGAAAATATACATTTTTATAGGATTTTGTATTGTTTTTAATGTGTTGGATTTATATACGCAGGGCTGATTGCGTTCCAATGAATGGCATATTGCGTACAAAGTATAAAGACGCTTTTTCTCACCTAGGGAGAATCATAATAAAAGTAAAAAACCTTCTTCTACTTGAATTTTGATACGACGATTGCCATTCGAAAATTGGCGTTCAGCTCAGTGCTAAGTAGACAGTTGACGATCAAAAATATTTCACAACCTTGTAGTTGGAATAGAAGAAGAAAGAAAGAAATATTTTGACTACTTCACGCTGCGTTTAGTAACTATAAAACAAGGCATTTCATCAATTTTAGGGTCATTTGCATCATCATTTATTATCGAAATTTCAGGAAGTAAAAAAATATTTAATGAGTACAAAATAGCTTACTTTTGTAAAGAATGATAGCATCCGTTTTAATTTTATCTAAATTGTTGTTATATGGTATAATTTAAATGCACACGCACTTAGTATGTTCTGCGCTTAACATATAAAGTAGAGAAATACCTTTTTATTAGTAATCTGTGTTAGCATTTTGATGTAATAAGTGCTATTAAGGTGGTTATGTGTGAAAGCTGGTGTTTTTCTTACGAAATATCTGTGTTAATAGTTCTAGAGCTAACAAGAAGAACGTTATTTCGTACTATTTTAAACAGAGTAATCTCACGAAATAAATAAGTATACTTCCTAAGTTAAGAAACGCTTGAGATGTAGGAACTGCAATTAGGAACCGAGTAATACAATTAGTGTCGAGCAATGTATCCGACGTTAATACACTACAGTACACCAAATGTGGAACAAAACTTTCTATGAGAAGTTCTGTAAGCAGATTATAACTATAACATGAGAAACCTATTTGTTACTAGAATATGCACAAAATGATGTCAAGAGCCTCTTAACTCAAGATATTCAATTATACTTGATTATAATTACATAATTCATCAGTTAGTGGTTAACTGATCGGTATGTAAATATTACTTACAATAATTAATTATGTAATGTACTGTTGATAATACAATTAAGATTATTTTATGTAATACCTGAAAAGATAATAACGATCTATTTTTATCTGACTGCAAACTAACATAGAATTTAACAACATTTCTTATTTAAGTACTTTAAATTTTTTATAATTAGTTAAAAAAATATGGAAATATCTAACTCTGTGTGTGATATTAGAGACAAAAATTAGCCATCTCATCTTTTCTCTAGTCTGGTTTAAGCAACCATTGGAAAGATATATACGAAAGAAGAATGATAAATATCTACATAAAAAGTAGTAAAAACAAGTACTGTTACGATACATGCGTACAGTCGAATTTATTAAGGCCATTTCTTTCTCCTTTTAGGAATATCCAACAATTACATAAGAAAATAATTATAATTATACGGAAAACAAACAGATTGTAGCTTCAGCATTGCGTAACTTGGTGGTTACTTCGCCAAATAGGGCATGAAATTCAAAGGAAGCGGCGCAACGCAATCCTTTGACAGCGCTAATATCAATAAATTAAACTTCCCCTTCAAGATCGGGTAGTAGCTGAACGAGTAACTAGTTGCCACTCCCAGACCTAAATTGGAAGGGGAACAAAATTTAGCTAATCAGGACACTCATTTAGAAGGAACATTAATCTGTCCGTTGCCAAAAATTTAGGACGTGCCAAAGTTTTAATCTAATTTTACATAGTGCGGTTGTATAACTAACAGACCCGCCGTCGCTTCGCCGATGTATATTGTCATGATACACTCACCCACTTTCTCACACTCTCTCCTTCTCATTAGACATCAGCAATGGTGTTCTGTAAAAAAACAATCACGATGTCAAATATCACATAGGCAGCTTACTACGATCGCGTAGGTACTTACTCGAGTTTTGATCAGCATTCTCGAAGCATAACTTTAACCTATAGCTCCCTTTTTATTTACATTTATGCACAAATGAACAGTATTTTTTTAATTATTTAATGCAAGTTGTCTTTATCACCATAAGGAAGCTCGTAGCTAAGGATATATTTAATAATTTAGTTATTAATAACTTATTATTGGTTTAATGTTCCAAGTCCCAATATAGTTGTAACTAATATGAATAATGATTTTGAGTAGATTAGTTTTGCTAATAGATATGCAGATCATGTTGGTTTAATAATTGTTCATTCTCTTAGTACATTTCGTATATACTCTACATTATTCGACTATGTAGTGTATTGATAATGGATATTAATTATTCAAAGGGTGGGACATTACCGATTCTGTTTAGATGAGTCGATGTTGACAGATGAAATTGATTATAAACACGATTATGATTACAAATGTTATCATTTTCATAGCTGTTAGCAACACTGTCGATAATTTTATTAGCTCTGCGTACATCAGCGACAGCTTTCCAAGTTAATTCATAAAGTAAATTAACAATTTTGTTGAAAAATATTCATTGTTTTGTATATAATAGAAATGCATAGAAGAAAAAGAGAGAAAATTATAAAATCCATTTTTCTTCAAATAATCACTTTCTAATTGCTTTTATTCAATGTTATTTTTAACTCCATAAATCAGAAAAATTCTAACTAATTAAGAACTTTTAGTAATATCTATATTTTACTAATACCTATACCTATGTCGTAAGTATTAAGGAAACTGTGACATTTCTATTGTTAGACTTAAATTCTATTAAAACATTAAAGTATATAATTACATAAACACGAGAAAATTCGTTGTTATTCAAATATAATCATCATTTTCGAAAAGTGGCCGTATCTAAATGTTATCCACGTATTTAAATAAGCACGATAATACGGTCAAGCTTCCCCCGTACGGTTTATTAGTTTTATTGTGTTGTATAACAAACTAGGAGACCGCCCTTGGGATAAGAGTAGGGTTGAAAATATCAGCAAAATAGAACATTTTCATTTATGTAACTTATAAATGTTTGTCATTTCAAACCTTAATAATTCTTAGAAAATATAAAAATGAAAGACCTCGCTAACTTGGAGATTTGTATGAATAATACAATAAAATGATTATGTCTGAATATTAGCGTTAAAACACAAACTTTTAACGATCTAAAAAAAATCTTTGTAATACATGTTGAAGACTTGTCAATAAGCACTCTTATAAATAATATTTTAAAATAAAAATATTGACTATATCAAATCAAATTGTCTAAATTACACAAATTGTGCAAATCTTTATCAAGATAATAGGGGATTCTTATATACATAAAATAACTGAACAATTTTATTATAAGTAATATTTTATATCGACATAATGGAGCATGTTTCAGAATATGCTTAGTGGTAACAAGATTATCGTCCGCCAAACCGTCCCTAGCTTTTACTAGTCGTAACTGAGTTTGTCGTAAATAATCGGAGATTGGATATAAAAATGGCCGTAAAAGTCATATCGCTAGATCACTACGACCTATTGATATCTACTATACCTTATAATAATAACAAAAGAAAATATAAAATAGAAAAGATATGAAAGACAATCATGTTAAGGGATTTATTAGTTACATCAATTTCTTTTCTTCGGATTAAGATGACTAAAATATATATTACTTATAAAATACATAGTTCCATACTGTGCAATAGAAACTGCCCTCGATAAACTATAAATAGTTATAGATAGATATTTAAATCCAAAACATAGTCGACAAATTAAATCCTACTAATATTATAAACGCGAAAGTTTGTAAGAATGTATGGATGTTTGTTACTCTTTCACGTAAAAACTACTGAATGGATTTTGATGAAACTTTACAATAATATAGCTTACACATCAGAATAACACATAGGTTATAATTTACAACTATATAGTTGGAATTATCCAAAATATAGCGGGTGAAACCGCGGGGCCCAGCTAGTAAATTATAAAGCTGAAGAGTTTGTTTATAACGTGTGTTTGTTTTAACTAAATAATGATTTGAGTTGAAAATTTCTTTTAACGTTAGATAACCCATTTTTATATTTTGTTTATTTCAATTAGACTTTTTCGCTGAGCTAAGTTTCCTAATGAGAAAAACCGGCAAGAAACTCAACGGTCGCCCTTTACAAAACGTCATTGTTTACATCAATCTGTTTTGCAAAGGTATATTCACTCAGCTGAGTATCAACGTCATTTTGATTCCAAGCTTTGTCATTGTTCATGTAATCCTGTACATAGTAGACTTTTTAATGTGAGTTTTAAATCGCTTAAGTGACAAATCTAATATAGGCTGTGGAATCTTATTATAGATGCGAACAGGAGGAATTTATCGAGGAAGACTATAAGGTATATACACTCACCCTACGACCCATAGAAGCTGAGCATTTATGATAAATATTACAAAAATAGGGAAAAAAATCTTTTTACTTTGCTTCCGTTGCGTGCGGTGCGTACTTAAACAGCAATAAGACAGAAAAAGCTACAGCTCTTTAGAATTGTATCATAGGTGCCTATGCCCCACTGACGCAGAGAAAATTACGCGGGTCAGCTAGTGCATTAAATTTCTATTATTTTTACTCTGTCATAAGTATATTATAATGCTGAAATAACAATCACTAAAATATCTACCGAATAACATCTTATGGACTATCTATACATTAGAATCTAGATGTTCTTTGATTGTTAATTTAGTTTTGATTAGTAATACTTGGCATGGACCTAAGAATTCAGTAGTTTCTAATTTATTTACCATCCGGTAATGAGAAAAAATAATAAATAATAAACTAAATTTTATTTTAAAACGAAAAATGTGGCAACCATGATACATATTAATGAATTATTCGAATAAATGGCGTAGTCGTAGGCCACTAACAATTTTATTGTGGTGCCGATGTTATGAACTATTTATTGGATAGATATAGTTTATTTTGATGCTTTATTAATGTCAAAGTTTAAAAATTTTTTAGCTTGAGGCGAGCTGTTGGGGAGTAGAGACCCCACGGACCTGAGTGCTCCCAGGAGAAGGTCATGTTCCTCGCTGGTTTACTGGCTGGTTGGAGTGAATACTGACGAGAAACAGATCCCATACCTCTGGCTTGCCTTAACCGGCCGATCAGAGTGGAGCCGCGAGAACTTTACGTTCTAAGGGTATTGTGTCATGTAAGTGGTTAGTTGGCACGTGAGGTTCCCTTCAGGAGAGACCAATGATCAGGTAGAATACCGGGTGCACATCCCTACCCCTAAGCCGTTCAGCAAAGCTTGCCCCCTAGTTGCAACGTATAAGCGACCTTTCACGGGGGCCCATTGATGAGTTGATGAGTCTCCGTCCTCCTCCGACGCCATAGGTCATCCATAGCACTAGTTACCGAGTCCACTATCACCCCAATCCATAGCCCAGCATTATTAGTTTCCATATATTGTCATAGTCCTACACAAGCCGGGATTGTCCTTGGGAGCATTCTCATAGTGTATACAGGGATAATCGCCGATTTGTGTCACATCTCATATTAAATTGTCTAAAGGGCCTCTACGCATTGGCTACGGTTTTTGATGATTGGAAAAGACATACAAAACTAATATATATTTTTACACTCGCATGCACATTCGCACACAGACATGCATTTACATAATAAAATCAAAACGATCTCCTCAACAATACAAAGTTATCAATAGTGTCACTAACTCGGATCACAGTCCTTTTATCTATGCACCTACGCATATAATTTTATTTATATCTTGAGGGCGAAGCATTAGTTTTATAAATACTGTATTGATATTCTCGAAACTTTATATAGTTTTCGTTATTCTGTTATTAAACGAGCATACCACCAGTCGCGACTGTAGTTAAGGCATTAGGGCTGGCAAGTTCCCAGCTCCCAACGTCAGTCTAGGCTGCTAGGCAGGCAAAGTTAGGGAATAGTTTATTCGATGTACGTGTTCTTCATGATTTTTTAATTCTTATTCTTTGTAGAGGTCTAATATACCAAATAGGCTTATTTTTTGAACAATTTTTTTAAACTATTCATCTAGGTATTATATTACAATTATTTTACATTAAAAAGTTTATCTCTCAGAAAAATCAACTTTCATCCATAATTTTAACGACTCTTTCACCATCATCATTACCAGCATCATCATCGCCAATCTCTAAAACTTAAAATAAAATACTCTCTTGGTCTTCATTATTGTCCAATTTGTTAAAAAAAAAGTTGTTGAAAAAAAAACGGTCGATCAGGTCACGTGTCCTGACGCGAATTTAATATTTTTAACCCATCCCAAAAAAAGTTCGCAAAGCCGCTAAAGAATTTTTGTCTTCAAAAATGACTGGAAATGAAGTCTAATTATATAATTTATTTAGAGGATAGAAAAATTTTCTAAAACAACATTCTAATGATTTAAAAGACCAATGAAAATATAAATAATATGTCGTGGAAACCAAAATTTGAAACATATACGATGAGACGCCGGCAGTTCGGCGAAAACATCCAAAAAGTAAGTTTGCCACTGAAAATGAGAGATTCATTACCTCCACAAAACCAAGTTTGAGTTTAAAGTTATATTTAGTATACGCGGTACTTTCCATGAACTGAATTTTACCCGAGAGGGGACGGATAATACAATTCCCCTCTGCCACTGGGAGAGCATCTCGTAAGAGGCGAGTAACCCAGCACCCCTTGGTGGTAGGGGCGTTTCCCGACTGACTTGCATGTAGGCTAGATCTAACCCTCCCACTCCCATCCAATTAATGCTGCTGTTCCTGTGAACACCGGGTTCTTGCTCAGGGTTTTCCTTCAGGTGAACCGTCTGCTAGTTTGTCCCTTTTCTGTAATAATAAAAATATTTCTAAATAAGAAAAGTACGATAAATACTGTTTGACCCTTCAATTTAAATTAAAACATTTTCATTGAGCCTAATAATAATTGAATTTGGAAATCCTCAAACAACTTCTTCATTTCAAATATCAATGCCATTCTCGCCACTCCAAATCGCAGCAACACACACCCCTTGGTCGCACAAATACATAGAACGATACACCATATGTCCGGGACCGTTGAGCTCGCGTGGGTCAAGAGCCACACGGGTATTGACGGCAACGAAGCTGCGGATAGAGCCGCAAAGAGGGCGGCTAAGTTGCATAGGGCCCCGGACTACATACACTACCCCATTTCATACATAAAACATCTGACACGAACTCAAAACGCCTCAGTTTGGCAATCTAGATACGAGAGCGAGCCGCAAGGACGTTACACTAAATCGCACCTATCAACACTCACAGACATCAAAAAGTTACACACACTCACTGACACTACATTTACTCTGACACAAGCACTGACTGGACACTCGTACACAAAACACTACCTGCACAGACTTAAAATTGTTGAGGACGAAGCCTGTCCATGTGATGAGACAACTTGCCAGACCATGGACCATATTCTGGAGGACTCTCCTCGTTTTTCTATACTTAGACTAGACCACCAGATCCTCTGCGACCACCTTGGAGTGAGTCCGTTCAGGGTAGGGTGTCTTTTGAAACACGAGCGAGCTGTGTCTTCTTTCGTAAAGCTTGCCGACTCCATCCTGAGCAGGCTTAAAAAGTTTAATGGGTTGAACTAAGTTATTGTGTATATAGTTTTTTTTTTTTTTTTTAATATTATATTTCGCCTTTGTACTTTTATTTGATTTTTGTTTTGTTTGTGTATATTACGAATCTGTATAAGTGTTTCAATTTTGCTCTTATTTTGTCTGTAAATTTATGTCAATAGTTTTTCTTATTGCGTCTAATTGTTACCTATGACAGGTATTACTTTAGTCACCCAACATAACATACGAATCTACGTTTCATCGTCATTATCATTTTCATCGTATTTCATTCATCCTCATTTTCCGGCAGGTTGGACCTAATAGTACATTGTATCAAATCGCATAAGCCACTACGTCCACCTACCATACTCTCACACTCTTTCACAAAACCGTCTCCTACATAAAATTAAACTCATAATTTAAAGAAACCTTTTAGCAAAGGCTGCGTGTACCCAGGATCTAGCACAATATGTTGATATGGGTACATGCAACATTAGCGTCTTTATCAATTTATTTGGAAGAAAAAAGAAAAAAAATATATCAACTTTTGCTATTTGGCCAAAAAAATATAGAAATATATGAATAATACTCAAATAATTGCATATGCCACACTAGATATATCCATGAAATATCCTTTTTAATATTAAAACTAATTAGGTATTCAAATTATTAGTTTCTGCATATATAATATTATCAACAAAATACAATATGATTATCTGCTAACGGTCAAGTATAAACTGTATTTCGAAATACAGCGCCATTCACCATCACTTTTAAAAAAACTATTCATCAACACAACCCGTTAATGTCCCACTGCTGAGCCGTGTCTCCTCTTCAGAACGAGGAGGGAGTTACGCTATAGTCCACGCTGGCACATTGCGGGTTGGCAGACTTCACATAGCTTTAAGGAACTCTCAAGAGTGCAGGTTCTCCTACACTGTTTTCCTTCACCGTTAAAGCAAGTGATATTTAATTGCTTAAAACACACATAACTCAGAAAAGTCAGAGGTGTCTGTCAGAGGAGTCGAACTCTGACTTCCCGAGTGACACATTCCAAGTCTTAACCACCGGGCCATCACTGTTATACAAAGACTATTCTATTCTAAACATTTAGTTCGGCTCATTTAATTTACCATTCAATTAATTCTTCCAGACCACAGCACAAAATTGCTGGTATTCTTGTATAATAAATACCTATTAATATTTATTAACAATTAAGTTTGATTTCTAAAAGGTAGCTAGTACTTGATGTGCTTGTATTTGAATGAAACGCGCTTCTTGATGTTATTATTCTTGCCTTATTACGAAAATGGTTCTTTCCCCGATCTTCACTTGAATTTATAATCAAACATTAACCCTTAATGAAATAGCCAAGGCCACAAAGCTTTCGAACTTGGGTATTTAAATTTATTGGAACTGTTTGTATTTTAGATACTAAAATAAACATTAATATAAAATTCTACATGACGAAAATCTCATGAAAGAGTTTTTCGATATCTTGTTAATCATAAGAGATATTTTTTGAGATATTATTAGAACGTACACTGTAAAACTCAACAACCTACCTTTATATATTCGTATTGTCATATAATAAAAGAGGAATGATAATATATTAACTCTCACCTCCAGCACTCCACCTCGCTAACTACAATAGATAATAAAGTAAATTTACGTGGACTTCAAAAAGGGTGACGTTAATCGCGACACTATAATACTAACTTCCATGAACACTCCGCGAAAACACCAGAAAGATTGACTTTAATCTATCTCACTAAAGGTTTTATATTATCTACAAGTCAGTATTCTTGAAATAATATAAAAGAAAGAACTCGCAAATACAAATTTATAAATGGTGTTACTAACAATATTATTTCATTCATTGCCTATCAATAATCAATTAGAAACAAATTAAATGTCGTAACTTATACATTGTCATTGTCAATTAAATACTTTTAAACCATTTCTTATGGTATCTTTGCAGCAAATTTAAGCGTGATTGCGTAACAAGACATACCATCAATCCGTCAATAGATGGCGTAAGTAGTATATTAAATCGCACTTTAGTTTGTTTAGATTTTATTAAGTACCTACGTTTCTTAAGAGTTACTTTCGAAGTTATAATTATGTACATAAAATAATTGTACTAAAATAGGGAAAAAAGTTTAGCTGAATGAATTTTATCTTAACATGTAGCCTAGATTCTCAAATGTTGAATGCCCTGTTACACTTTTTGTCAAGAAAAAAATAAACGTTTTCATCACAGTCACTACAATTACACCATCTGTGTAAAAATCTCTATTTTTAACTCTGCCGTAAAATTCAGAGTACAGCACTTTCGTTTAATTAACTTTTCAAAAATACACTAATTTCTTTGTTACATTTGGGTATTCTTATATACTTTTATATTACGTGAACATCAACACAATATCATTAAAATTTTTAAATACAGCAACACCGTTAAGAACTTTATATTCGCGGTAGTTTCTTTTACTTATTTCAAGACAGTATACAACATCTGTTACGATAGACTTGATCCAGTAGTCAAAGCAATGGGGGTGCGCAAATTATGTGGTGTCGTGATGCTGAGACTCCATTATGAAGGATTGATTAATAGATAATTTCAGAAGTCTATCTTATAAATCTATACATCCGTCTTGGAATAAACTAACCGTAAATATAAAGTTATCGACGGTGTTGCTAAATACACTTAATTATTCAGTGTTAAATAGAACAACAAATCGCTGATCACGAATATGATAGTGAAAAATTGCCAAAAAAATTGATGTTTCACAGATTTTTCTACGCTATCTCATTTATCCGATTTTTTAATGTATCAATCAATTAATTTAGATTTTTGTCAAATATATCTTCATCTCGATAAACTATGATTACATTCATTAATTCTTTTATTATTCAATTATTCAATTGAATCGGAAAGATTTTACAACTTATAATTTACGTCTATTTTTTCAATTTTATTGTAAAATTATTGAAGCCATTTTCTCATTTCTCGATAAAATGATGTCCAGTGAAGTCGCAGGGAATTGGAACGGCAAACGACCACTTGTTGAAAAATTTAATTTTATGTCGTAGCCTTTTTGAATTCTAAAGTTTGTCACTTTTACGAAACGAAAGTCAATATTGTAACAATCCATGTAATTTTCATACCGTTTAACATTTAAAAAAATCTGTAATCCTTACACATTCGTATTTTTTTCATTTTTTCAGTTTGATTTCAAAACTCTAATAATCCCATGAAAACTGTCATTATATAAAATTTTCGAGGTTCAGAGTATGAGCCCCTAATGTGTTTATTTAGATAAGAATTACTCCCTAATGCGTTATAGAGTATAATCATCGTAGTACCGAATTATGTGAGAATTGTGAGATTCATTACGAGCAAAGCAAAGCTCTTAAACAGTAAGCGACAAAATATGGTCCAGCACAATATTCTCACTCGATGGAGCACATAACCGCCTTTGTTCAAAGCGAAGCTGAACAACTCGCTCGAAATCATATTGCTTGTCAGACAACTGTATGAGCACCGAGGTAAGATTCTACATTTATAGATATGAACTTACACTATTATCATATTTTCTAAAACACGAATAAGAGAGCAAGATAGCTAAAACTTTAGTTGGAATTTTGACTATGCACGATATGTTATCTTCTCTTGTTTTCAACTGAGGTAGGGTACAGCAGGAAACTTCCTGCTCAAATATGGAGCAGCCCGACTGGGGTAGTACCTCGACCTTACAGAAGATCACAGCTAAATAACACTACTCTAAAGCAGTGTTGTATTCCTGTTGGTGAGTAAGGTGACCAGAGCTCCTGGGGGGAATTGGGGATAGGGCCGGCAATGCGCTTGCGATGCTTCTGGTTTTGCAGACGTCTATAAGCTACGGTAATCGCTTACCATCAGGTGAGCCGTACGCTTGTTTGCCGACCTAGTTACATAAAAAAAAAAAAAAATATAGTACCTATATGAATGTAACTGAAAAAACTTTAGAATTGGAAACTACATGATTCTAACTTTCACTGATTTCATTTATTACCTCATTATTTCATTCGCTAACTGAAATAATAACTAAAAAATTACAGACTATCCAACTTTATATGTCAGATCATAAAGTGTTTACCTCTTCCCTAAGCAGAGAAACATCTCTGCTTACTTCTTCTAAACTTTGCAACAAATTTTGGTACAGTTTTCATCAATAAAAAGAGTGATAAAGGTTCATATTGTATTTTCGTAGACTAACAATACATCACTCTATAATATTCTCTCCCTCTTTTTCTAAGAAACGAGTCAGGAAATTTTTAAGGTACAAATTATTAATTAGTGTATTAATACATATATCTAATACAGTAGCACTGCTACTCGCTAATCCGTATTAGAGACAGAATACAAGTCAATGTTTTGCTTTGTGTATAATTTTACTATTCCGTGATAAACGTTTAAATATAACCCTCTGAATCATCAGATGTAGAGAACAATTGCAATGCAACATTATTGAGTCGAACACGAGTCTAAACTAGCGATGAATCAACTGAGCTCGTTTTGTCTATTCCATTTTGAATGCCACTCTAGCGGTTTCAGATATACGGGCCTCTTCAACTCTAGTGTTAACTACTAACAATGATTGATACATATTAACTTTATACCAGTGAATTATTAGAATCAGTCTATTTGATTCTAATCGAAGTTTTCAGTATACATGTCATCTGATTGTCATTGTCATCATTATCTGTTTTGTTATTACCACCCGCACACACGTAGGGATATTATAAGTGTCATAGAATGAGAGAGATATGATAGCCATTACTGTACAGCATGTGATCCAGGAGCAGGTTTAAAGAGCTCTTTCATAATATATTAACTCACCTCCACCACTCGACCTCGCCAACTACAATAGATATTAAAGCTAACTTATGTGGTGGTGGTGGTGGTGACCTTAACCACGACACTATAACGCCAACTTCCATATACATTGCGCAAAAACTCTAGAGAGACTAATCTATCGCACTAAAGTTTATATATTGTCTTCACGTCGGTATACTTGACATAATATAAAATGACCTACCCACTAATACTACTTTACAAACGGTGTTGCTAAAATATGTTTAACATTGTTTATAGTATTAGTAAATTTTTAAGCTTATATTAGCAGTCTTAGTTAAGTACTTCAATACCTTGTTAAAGTAAATCTATTAATATTAATTGAACCTAGATAAGTTAACTTTGACACAGTAACACGTAAAAGACAATAATAAAATACTCTTTAGACGGAAACAGAAATATAATTACAAACACTCACAAAATCCTTCACAAAGTAGTCCCAACATAACGTCACCAAACGAGCTCCGTGTGACAACTGACACAAGTCTATCGGAACAGAGATTATATATGTAAAATATAAATAAAAGAAACTACTCGTGAATAACGGCGTAGCTAACTGTATCATTGTTATTGTGAATCCTAAAATATTAGTCATAGCCATTTACTGGAGGGGAAGATCACAGTGTTTTTTTTTCTGTAAAAAAAATATCTGTGAAATGACAGTGCAACAGAAGGATGTACCACTAGAGTTTTAAATATCTGAAGCAATTGCTGCAGATATTTATGCTGCTGGCTGCTGCAAAAAAATGAAAATGATATTGTAATGAGATCATAAATATATCCGCTAGCATCAACAACAATATTTAAATTCATTCTATAAACAAATCTTAGCGTAAAGATCTGGCAATTCGCTAATCAAATTAAGAAACTTCTAAAGTAAATTTGAATTGCAGACGAAATGAATGATTTCATCTCGACACTGTTAAGGAATTATGAAAGGAAAATCAGCCTGTCTCTACTTTGAATCTGTCATAAATTAAAATGTATTAGTTAATTACTTACTTAGAATTATAAAAACCAATTACTCTTAGTATAAATAAAATATCTATTTAATTTCAAAATATATTAATCACAACCGCTGTACAAAATCACTTCAGTAACATACAGTCTTCCACTTCTAATTCCTTCGTTAGTCCCACAGGTGAGAGGATATTTATATGATATATTATCAGAAATTACCTTATGGTATTATTTTAAACTGTTATTTTATGTGATATTTCATATGAATATATCGTCAAGACTTACTAGCGGTTAGACGTCTACGAAAAGTTTTCAAAGATGAGGAACACAGAATGAGAAATGATTTGTTTATTTATTTCAAATTATATAAAGCTATTAAATGATAATATATAGGTGAAAAATGCAATGTAAGTATTATGTATAAAATTTTTAGAAATATCTGAAGCTTGACTCAAGAAAAAGCATCGCGAAATCGCGACGCTCTAAAGTTCTGCCGTAATTTCACTTTAACGGTTGTTTCCTTTGAATATTCAACACAAATGTTCACAACATAACCTGGAGTTTACACATCAGTTTATATATAAATTATACATATAAACAGTATTAAATAAGCAGTCTCTTACATAACGTAAACAAGAATATTCTACATTTATATGTAGGTACTCAAAATAGTAACCGAAGCACAAATTAATGATCAGATTTACTCTAGTATAATTCTGTGTGATTCGGTTCACGATAAAATATTTTATAAAACTTTACCAACTGTTTTAAAATTATATCCATTTCAATATTTTGAAATATTAAAAATTAAATTAGGCGTCATGGGAACCAATATAATATAAATTTCTGACAAATAAGCCAATTATAATTCAGTTTTTGTGTTGTTTCCTAATGTTATAGTGGTAAAATCTAAAATATTATTAAAATAAAACAACTTTTAATTGTCTGTAACACCGTAAATAAAATTAGTATTCGCGGGTAGTTCCTTTTATTTTATTTCAAGTATACCGACGTGTAGGCAATATATAACCTTTAATGTCAGTATTAAGGTTACCGTTGTTGAGGTCCACGTAAGTTTACTTTATTATCTATATTGTAGTTGGTGAGGTCGAGTGGTGGAGGTGAGAGTTAATATATTATAAAAGAGCTCTTTAAACCTGCTCCTGGGTCTCAAGCCCCGGGCACTTCTCGGTTATGTCTAGCTTTCCTGTCTACACGTATTGCTGTATAATAATGAGTATCATTCTTCTCTCATTCTATGGCTTCACATTGTTAAATTTCTTAATACTTGTATATAATAATATGTGAATATCATAATTGGCGTTAATGTGACCAAGTGCAACCTCATATTAATTATACAAGCAGAAGCGAGTGATAATTAGAAAGGGGCACAGATCCTCATAATCTAATGAACTCGACTTCGGAGATAAGAGCCTTATACGCTTGGATAAATTTCTTTCTTCATCTTATTACTAGGATGGCAAATTTTATAATTTTCTGAAGAGTCTGCTGCTATTGTGCTATACCTCTCAGAAAATGAACATTTGATTGCTCGATTTTTTTTACCTGGCTTGTAATTCTTAAAAGAACTGTCTTTAAAGAAGCTTGAAGTCTTTATATTAATGTATCAATTTATGTGTGTATATTTAACGCCAACTAACAAATTATGAAGCATACTTATTGCAATGTTTAGAATTTATAAAAAATTATACACGGTGATACAATTTCCTTGAGTTGGTCCAGATCCTCAGCGAAGTGGAGACGAGTTGCTACATTTTTTATTAATTAGTTTTTTATTGAAGAAAAAACGTCAATTAATTTTAAATTTATTATAAATAAATGATGCTGAATTAAATCGTAAAGTGCCAAATAACGTTCATCATCGATGTCTGTCTTCACTTAAAAGAGCTCTCACGTCCATCTGACAGATATCGAGTGCCCTCAGCCGGCTCTCGAATCCTCGGGTCAGCAAAGTATAAACGATTAAACCTATTTCACATTATTGACTAATTAATCGTGGATAAATAATTGTAAAATCGAGCCCTAAATAAATGTAGGGATATCACGCCCTTAGGATCCATTTATTCTACTTAGATTTTAACGTGAATTTTAAAGCTTTTATATTTATTTTGTGTATTTAGTTGCGATAAAATGTACGTTACATACGTAGGTTTTAGATATATTAATCTTTCAGATTCCAATGACAGGCAAAAGTTTACCTTTACCTCCCATATTTAATTAGTATTAGAATTCCGGGAATTTTTAATCGTGCTAGTCTAAAGATTAATAGGCAAATTTTATTGGTCTGTTTTAAAAATACGTTGCTGGTTCGAAACTTTATAATTTCAGTCCCGATATTAAAGCGGCATGGCAACTAGTGGTTTTGCGGAGCGAGTATTGCAATAAGCACTTATTGAGGGTTACATAATCTTTGATACTGTTAATGGCTTGGTATAAAAAAAATAGTCTAGTGAAAATACTTTGTAAATTGGCTCCTGGATCTCAAATCTTGCATGTTAATGTCTTTACCTTCTCTCAATACAATTATTATTAAGTTAATATTTATTGTGTTCTACATTCGGATCAATATTAAGGTACAATGGATTAGGAAATTGAATAGATTAGACTCTAATTGGTAATAAATTATTTGGATTGTATTTGATTTAGATTGCATTAGCGCAAGTACCCTTAATTATTGAACTATCGGTTATTAATTTATTAAATCAAAAAGATAATATTGTTAAATAGTATTAAAAAGTGCGAGTCAAATCCGCACACAAAGGTTCCCGTAAAATCTTAATCACCCTAAAAGAGTTTACTAATCGAAAAAAAGTTTAGGCACTCGCAAGCGCTATATTCCATTGATCAATAAGAAAATTGATTGTTTTATAAATCCAAGAGATTAAGAATAGCTATATATTAATTTTAACTTAGTACCTCCACGCGTTCCTGAGTTAAAGGCACTTAACGACAGACATACTGCAAGATGTACGGACCACTATTCAAATCTATGCAGGTTCCTGTTTTTCTTTTTAAGGCCGGAATCCCGAAAATACGCAATTAACAAGAAATTAAAACGGCATAGTAAACAAAAGTTAAAATTAAATATATTTCCTTTAACCTCGAACCCGTGTGTGGTTTTACTGAAGTAGCGAATTTTAAATATGTGAAGAAGGTTTCGGGCTTACGGGATGAATACCGTTGGTCAGTATAAACGGCAATCTTTCAAATTACATTCCGCTGCCCGCCTAACGTATGCGCTGGCGTCTTTGGGACATTATTTATACACGCTTGACATCGTGGGATACGGACTACGGGCACTGGACAGTAATATTGTACTAGTGAATTTTGTTGTGAACCTTTCTGCATAGTAATTCACTTTATATTTACTGTATTTTGTAAGATTTGAAATTTGCTGATCATAAGATAGCTCATCTTTTTGAGATTGTGGATTTTTTTTTAGTCCTATCATCAATACTTTTTGCAGCGCATGCGATGAAAGACACTTTATGGCTAATTTTTTGCACCTTGGGTTGGTTTTAGTAAGAATTTCTGAGGATCTCAAATTTTTTCTAGTACCTAATAAAAATAGCCTTTGTTACTCAGGGATAGTGTAGCTTTCTAACGGTAAAAAAAATTTTGAAATCGGTTCAGTAGTTTTAAGTTTATTCGTTACATACAAAAATAGAAAAAAAGGGGCCATGGCGCAGCCTTATAAGATATGGAAGGATAAAAACATCTCCCTGAAAACCAAGAGCAATCTTGTGCGCACTTTAGTGTTTTCCATATTGTTATACGGCGCGGAAACGTGGACCTTGAAGAAAGCTGATCGCGATCGTATTGATGCATTCGAGATGTGGTGCTGGCGAAAGATGTTGGGGACTCCCTGGACAGCACATCGCACCAACGTATCAATCCTACAAGAACTTAGGATACAGACAAGGCTTTCTAGAATCTGCTTGCGTAGAGTTCTCGAATACTTTGGCCACATTTCCAGTGAGGATGACGGAAACTTGGAGAAGTTAATGGTCACTAGCAAAGGATGGATGGAAAAAGACCTCGAGGCAGAAGCCCGACACGTTGGACTGACCAGATTCGCACTACCCTTGACACAAAAGTCCACAATGCTCTACACTCGGCAGCAGACAGGCACAGATGGCGTCGAATAATCCACCAAAGACTGTTGTTGGGAGGAGGTGGTCACGGCCCTCAGCATTGTGGAAACCGAAGCGAAGAGAGAGAGAGAGAGACAAAAATACAAATCTTTCCTTTTTATAATATTAGTATAGAAGTACTCTGCAATCGGGACTCTAGAATTATTTAATGTCACTATAACATATTTTCGGACTACTTTTTATAACGTAAATTATGTAATGTCTAGAATATACCCAAGGAACTAATAATTACTTTTCAGAATAAAAGAAACTCCTTGAGAACAAGTTGTTAAAAAGTTAGGTATCCCGCAGATTACTTGATGCTACAACATTAACTTAGGTTACAAGGTTTTCGAAATACTACCGAAGTAACACTGCACCCAATTTTAAATCAAACGAACTTACAAAAATTGATCTAAAATAAAATTGGGTAAAATCATTATCTCGAAGGAAATCCGTTTTTGGTATTTTTTATCGACATAAATTAAAATGGCATCAAAATCGGTATTATTTCTTTATGATAGATAAGGGACAAACGAGCAGACGGTCTACCTGATGGAAAGTAGCCACCGTCGCCCATGAACATTGACAAAACTAGAGGGTATCTCTTGTTTTGTCAATGCGTTGCCGCCTCGAAGATAGAATGAGGACAGGGAGAGATGAGAAGAATGCTGCGGTTTCAGTGGAATCAGAGCAAGAACCCGGCATTTTTTGGAATCGCAGCAGTAATTGGGATGCGAGAGGGAAAGGGTAGATCTAGCCCACCTCGGCTCGGCCAGAACGCGTCAGGGACACTTGGTGGTCGGATTTGTAAGCTGGTGATCACAAGCCAGTCGGGGAACAGATCCTCTACCACCACTGGGCTCTAACGAGATGCTCTCCCAGCGGCAGAGGGGAATTGTGTGCTAACCCGTCTCCTCACGGGTAAGAGTAATTTTTAAGAGCAAAAATTAGTTTGGCAATTATGATTAGAACGCTCTAAGCTTAGACATAAAATTTTTTTGCACAGGTTAAAAATTGTGGTAACAAAAATATTTCTTGATATTTTGTTCCTACGTTTGATTTCTTTACTAAAAAACTATCCTGCCCTTAGATTTAGGATTCAAAATACTGTATATTGAGTACACTTTGTATATCGAAGATCACTTCAAATGCATATATTTTTAAAGAACAATACAATGTTCAAGCATACAGATGATGACCTAATACAATATGAGTTATCTGTCTCCTCTATTATTATAGCGCACATTACACTAACACGTCAACAATGAGTCAATCACGCGACATTAAACCAAACAACCGCAGCACTGCACACTGGAGTATGTTGGCTTATAATTAATGTATCGGATGCTCTTGTCTAAGGGCACTCCTACTCTCACGGCCTCATTTAACCACAGTGTTACCAACTGCGACGGAAATTTGTTCTTTATCAATAATTAATCAGTTGCTACAAACATTATAGATGTATTTTATTTAATTACAATACTACCCAAATGTAGGAATAATGACTAACAATATATTCATAATTACGTTGAGAAGCAACTAATTAACTGTTAATAATATATTTCCATCAATTCTGACAGAAATAAAATACTCAATCTCTTTCGTATTCGTACTATACATGAACATGACATAATAATATGTAAAAACAGCGATTTTTTTTAAATAGAAATGTTTCATTGATTGGGTTTTATTATCTATTTCATGTTTATTTATATGCGTTGCCATTTGTCACAACGGATATCCGATTGCGATTAAAACTGTTCATATTTATTGCTTGCGCTTTCGTCGAGATAAAAAACATAATATAATTAGCTCACATTAGATTCGCATACAATAACTGCCATCTCATTGCATTGTTATACTAGTTCTCTATAGTTGGTTAAACCTTAAAATGGGTATTGGAATTATACTTAATCATGTAAGGCGGCTTAAATATATTAAGTAAGGGGGCATGGTAGTGCCGCGCCAAGACGACCAAGCGAAGCGCAAGGGCACTACCTTTTCTCGAAGGGATTCGTGGTTTTTTTAAATCCTCGTAACTTGGGTTTGGATTATACCAGATAAACAAAATTCTTTCAGAAATAAACAAAATTTTTAGGGTACTTCCAAAACCTATAAAAACTGAAACTTGTATCAGCCTGATCTATTTTTTATTATAAACAAGTAAGCCAACGAAGAAAAAAGACAAAGATAGAGAGTGGGATAATAAAAAAATCACCTCTTTTTTCATACTCTCTCCAGCCGCATATCGTGTACTAAGATGTGAGTTGTAGAGTGAGAGCTTGTAGAGGTAGGACTTTGGAGTTAGAAGCATGGCTCTATATGAGATCTAATTATTTTTTGACAGTGTGAAGTATAGGGCCTCGTCTTCACATCATTTTACATAAAAATGTTTTTGGTGATATTATATTCTTTATAATGTTTAAGCCCGATTTCACAATTAAAACTAGTGACAACCCTCATCCAAACAAATGATTAGCATGCCTCTGACACTTTCATAATTGGGTGTCAAAACTTGACAAATATAGTATAGAATATAGTGAACATCGTCTTTGTTGAACTGATTATATGAAATAATGGGGGGCGTGGCGTCGCTTTGAGACTGTCCGTTCGCTATACAATGCCGGTATAAACTAGCCAGTGATAAATCAATGTCAAAAACGTTACATTATCAGGTTTTGTCTGTACTTGTCTATAGTAGTGACACTACACCACTCGTATAAGTTATTAACAAACCACCTTTATCTATACTATAGATAAAACTTTCATCGATGAGATATTAATTTTTATGGATCTAGTACAAAATCGTATCTTTAGTAGTAGGGCCCTCTTTTAATTATATACTTTTTACCTGCTACAACAGAAGTTTATTAAACTTTATCTACTCCCATATTTTAAATCCTTTATAAAATATTCTGAAACAGCTTATTGCCAACATTAAAACACCAAATGTTCTAACAACCATTATAGCATCCAAACGGATCATATAATGTTGTACTGAATTTATTTTTATAACACTGAAATTCCTTCTGCGCAAAGAGTTTATTCAACAGACAGCCACATTCTTACTGCTCGATGCGTGATGCGTGGTATCTGTATGAATTGCAACAAAAGAACAGTCATTCGCGCGCGTTTCAATATCTAGAATGTCTTTGATATTTTTATTGTTTTGTTTACAAAAAAATGATGATACCGAAAACTATTCCACCTCAATTTTTTTATGCGATCCTCTTCAAATTGTCCTACTGATGATATAAATGCATGTTGACATGGGGCAAGCCTGTGCCATATTGTTTAAACTGAAATTGTTTAAACAATTGCAAGGAATTGTTATTTATCAACCGGACAATTTTTTTTTATATTCTTTATTGAAATAAAAATAAAAAAGGTCCTATGACTTTTTACGATAAAGTTAATATCTTTAGAAATATGAATTTTTAAAGGTTCGAAAAATCTCAAATTTGGTTACTTTTGACCCATGAAAAATATATTAGAAAAAAATTCTTTATACAATAGTTAATAATATTCTTAATAGAGATTTTAAAAAATTTCATTGTTTATACCTGTTTTTTAATTGTTAATTTCGCGCGCTCACAAGTATGTTTTAATAACAAAAAAATAATATAAACTGATAAAAAAGTAATTTTAATTACAACAGTTGCATAAATAACTATTAAGCATTTTCTATGGAATCCATGTCCGTTATATCTTCAAAATATTAATAACGATTTTAAACTACCATTACAACTATGTAATCGCACTTGAATTTTATCTAACACTACACTACTCGCGATGAAAACTAAATAACTGTCAGGATGGTTATACGCAAAGAACCTTTAACTTGACATGTGGGCTTGTAGGGCGAGTTCTTTATCCCACTTCTGATGTCATCTACATAGGACTGGTACCGCACAGTTCACCAGGCGAGCTCCGTTTTACAACTGGCTCAAGTCTATCAGGAACAGAGATTATATACAGTCTTAGAATAACATACAAAGTACTATCCCTCGAAAATAGATTTATCAACGATGTTGCTAACTACAGCTACAGTTTATATAGAGAAAGAATGCAGAATGCTATTGTTTTTTTTTAATTATGCATAAAAAAATCAATAAAAAAACATTACCTACACACTACCACACACACACACACACTATATGACACACACACGCATTTTTTACGTATACATTTCGTATGGATTTATTTAATAAATAAATAAATATGAAGCATCCACATATTTTAATGTTACAATATATTTTCTTTTTTAATCTAAACTGTTAACAACACTGTTTATAAAGTAGTAGTAGCGGGTAGATCATTTTATATTATTTCAAGTATACCGACGTGAAGACAATATATAACCATTAGTGCGATAGATTGGTCTCAGTCTTTCTGGTATTTTCGTGCAGTGAACATGGAAGTTAGTGTTACAGTGTCGTGATTAAGGTTATCCTTCTCGAGGTCCACGTAAGTTTACTTTATTATCTATTGTCGTTAGCGAGGTCGAGTGGTGGAGGTGAGAGTTAATATATTATGAAAGAGCTCTTTAAGTCTGCTCCTGGGTCTCAAACCCCAGGCACCGCTAGCCTCAATCTAAATTGCATGTGAATACGTATTGCTGTACAGTAGTGGGTATCATATCTCTCTCATATATTTTAGCAAAACTTTTAAAATGTATTAACATGCAAGTAATTTATAAATATTTATATCTAATATAATGTACAGATATAATAAGAATGATTTATACTTAAAGTGTAAGTGTGTAAAATGTACCTACTTAATATAGATTAGCCATATTTGATGGCTAATCTATATTAAGTAGAAGCTACGTGAATACGTACATGAGTATTTTTTATGGAAGAAAATTACGTATTTGGCTATATAAGATCTCTCCTGTCACTCTCAACACTCATGCGTATATTGATCACTCAATCGGACAATATGCGGCTCAAACGTAGAGACCCTTCAATCGAAAAATTCTAGGGCTTCCAGGTTGAGAGCTCTCAATCACTGTCTGCTGATAGATAGCTGTAAAAACATTATATTATCTACCTTTATTTGTGTTTAATTAATATATGTTAACAACTTTATATTGGCGAATAAAAGGTCCTGGTCGTTTCATAGACCAGGACTTTGCACACATTTCAAGAAGTATTAATTATATTTTTCTCTAAACCAGACTTCATTTAAATCCAAAATTTTGGAGGATGGTCATGTCCTGTTTATGATGTCCATATTACAAAAATATACGTATATGTACGTTACATTCGATAGCATATAAATATATTCATTCAAATATTTAATTTGGCAAGATAAAAATTAAATAAAAAGTTAATACTCATTTTTATATTTCAAATATACATGAATATGATTTCAACTCGATTTGATATACCTACCGCTAAGTCTGTGTGTCGAGTGAAAATTAAACTTGAATCCTAAATCTCAAACTAAGCGTTTAATTAATTTATAACTAAAGACATATGTTTAAATGTTGGAGCTCTCTCATAGTTCCAATGCCAGCTATTAATTCATTTAAAAAGTAATTTCCAAATCAAAATAATAAGCTAGAATAATTTTTATTATATTTATGTATAGTTGAAGCCTTAATTTTAGCAATAAAAGGTTTTACTTAGCTAGCAACCTTTCCCAAAATATCATATACCTGGCTCCTTCAAAGCTTTGCACCTTCAAAGCTAACTGATCTATTTTTTATGAGCCAGTCTTAATGTGAATTATAAAATAGGGAATAAAAATGAAACATGTTATATTTTTTTTATGGTGGGGCAAACGAGTATACGGCAGATGGTAAGTGGCCACCGTCACCCATGAACATCAGCAATACAAGTAAGTGACTTGATTTATAGATGCGTTGTAACCTCAAAGATAGAGTGAGCAAAAAGGAATGAACAGAAGAATGTTTCAGTGGACCCTGTACGAGTACTCAGAGTTCACTACAACCGTAGCATTAACGGGATGGTAGGGGGAGGGGTAAGTCTGTTCCACATGCCGCTAGACCGGAACGCGTCAATGACACTTGGCGGTGAGATTCGCGTGCTGGTGGTCACAAGCCAGTCGGAGAACAGATCTCCTACCACCAAGGGAGTGGTGGGTTACTCGTCTCATATGGAATCTCTCTCCCAGTGACAGAAGGGAATTGTACTCGTCCCCTCACAGCAATAAACTTGTAAAAACTAAAGTACCAACTTTTAAATGCAGTCTCACTTTCTCAATATGCGAAAACTTTAAAACAAAATTTTTTGCAGAAGTTTGAAAAAAATTAAATATTTATAAAGTATGTATGTTTGTCATAAACAGGAATAAAAGTTAGCTACCTAAGGTGTAAGAATATCATAAAAATAGCAAAAATATAATCCTCCAAAAGTGTAAATTTAAGTGAACAAACGAAAAAATAAGTGTCATAAATTCTAACAATTAAAATAAATATTTAAATGAAATTAAAACATTCGTATTATGTTTGCTTTTACAAAATGTCACACTATTGTCCCTAATAGCAGTAAATGGGTAATGGGTATTAGGATAACAGACCGCACAAACATGAATAAAGTAAACGTAATGCCTTTATACCCTCGCTTTAGAGCTTTAGCTAAAAGGAACGTTCCGCGGTTTACCGAATCTACCAGCAAAATGATAGCTATTTAAAGTCGCTCAGAATTCGAATTCGAGATAACATCCTAATTGCTAACTTATAATGTATTTCCAATTTTAATACCATTTCGCGTACAAAAAATGTTGTACAAGATCAAAGACAGGCGTAATAACGATGTTTTGCTTGAAATAAATTTTGTCTTTTCCTAATTCGGTGACGTTGAAAAAATTTTATTTCAGTTGTCACAGTTGCCCGGTGACCTAAAGTGATAAAGTGTGTGGAACATGTGTGGTGTAGTTATGCTGGGACTCCATTGTAAAGGATTTAGTGTGTTTGGGATTATAATTCTCGGTTTCCGTCTAAAGTGCATATTATTATTGTCTTTTACATGTTATTGTGCAGTATAGCGTCCATATAGTTAATATTCTTTACATGTCTTAATATATAATAATGAAGAGTTTGTTTGAACGCGCTAATCTCAGATACTACTGGTCCGATTTTATAAGTTATTTCAGTGTTAGGAAGGCTATATAGGCTGTATATCAACATGCTATGAAAAATAGGAGCGGAACTACACTTGAACAAAGTCGCGCGGGTTGACTAATTCTACATAATTGGTACTACATTCGGTCCAAGATCAACCTTTTTTCTCTACACAAATTCACAAAACTGTAAAGACAATTAATATATTTTTTTTATGAAGAAATTTATAGTCTACACATATATTTGTCAATAGTTTATTATGGTATCTATATTTGTGTATGGTACATATATTTGTCAATAGTTTATTATGGTATATATCGTATGGTTTATTTTCGTGCACAGGTCAGTGCTAGTTTGTCACTAAACCACTAGTCGAAAATGCGTCTGTGTCTCTCATGTATTGTATCAGTATTGATCGTTTGATTAAAAAAGATACCCCTCAGCATCAAACCCTTTATCACATTATATTAAGATGTATTTTACCTCTGAAAATCAGCGGTGTGGTATTATAGCACAACATAAGCTGAGAGGTCCATCCCTTGGTGACGACAATATGTACAATATGGGTGTCTTCAAAGCAAGAGTAAACTGGTATCGTCCAGGAAGGCGTGTTCCATCCTATACCGTGTGATTGCTTACCATCAGGCAAGGCACGGTCAAACGCCAACCTATAGTATGTAAAAAAAACACATTTCTTTGCATCCTTTACCTTGTATAACATTAAGTAATACATTTGTTCTGTTTTGTTTTTATGTAAATAAGTGTGCGTCACTAATAAAGCATATTCTTTCTTTCTTCTTTCTTTCTATTAGAACATATTATCAAAGCTCTTTTAATTCTATATCCTTTCGTGAAAATATATTTTAATAAGTATACTAACTAAAACCTTGATCTAGAAGACCGTGGTGACTCTTCTTACTTATATAAAAATAAATTGTGTTACGAAAGATCTAGTTTCTATTGTTTCCCGAATCAACACATAAATCAGTAGCGGCGTTTAATGTTTTATGGCGCGAGGATTCAGCGTCAAAAGCACCGTAAATATGTCCTGTTTGAAAGCACCCTTATGTTTTATGTGCATGCTCTTGCTCTTTGTAAACTCTACCGTACTTTGGGATTCCTTGTTTTTAACATCCTATTAGCTTTCTCGTATGTAACTAACAAACTAAAGTGTATAAGCAAATATAGGAAGTAACCTTTGAAACTGTATTACGAATGGAATTAGAACCATTTGACTAATATAATTTAACTGATACAGACTAACAATTGATGAATAGCTTTTTATTTATTATTATATGTATTTTAGTATATTGTGTAGTATATTATAGTTACTATAGTCACATATACTATTAGTATTTGAGTATTTATACTTTTTTGTACCTACATGACATTTAAAAATAATATTTCTCCTATACTCCAGGGTATCTGGTCTCTGTCTCTGTTTAGAGATAAGTTATCCCATGTGCTATAAATTTTGTGTAATAGATTGTGAAACTATATTTTTTTTGATACATAAATAAATTAATAAATATTATGGTGCTGAATCATCCTAATCGAGAATTACGTGACTAAATTCATTGCGTGGTGTAGTGTAACGCTTATCATTGTAATATTTTACTATCTATATGTATGATAGGAGGAACCAAAGTGGTTCTTGGTGCTTGTTAACCCGGTTTACGTGATCTCTTTATGATAAATCTATTCTTACACTCACGCTCACAACTTTAGTATTTTTCAAGCTCAACTCTATATAAACTTATTGATTTACTTTGAACACTACTCCTATAAGAGACGAACGTTTTGATCAGCATAAGAGCTCTGTAGGCTGGATCGTCAGTTCCAAGTTCTGATCTGTTATCATAGCTACATGACAATGTCCTGGGATTTCATTAATTGTCAATTCTTTGTTTACATAAATATACCAGAATCTTTCAATTACATATCTCTTATACTTTAGTTTTTTTCTGATAACTCTTTGATACTATCAGGTATATGGTCTCGTCTTGGCAACATTTTACATGAAAATGTTTTTGGTGAGCCTAATAGATAGATAGATAAGCACTTTATTGCACTCACTAAAAACATGAATTTGAATTAACAAAAACAGAGAGTACGCAAAGGCGGTCTTATTGCTAAATAAGCAATCTCTGACAGACAACCTTCGGTGAAAGGATCTATTGTACAAATACGGGATAATGCAAACAGTTACATAAAATGTATTATATATAAATAAATTTAAAATGACATTAAATGCTAAATACTTCAACACTATACATACACTACGCTATAGACATATATACATACATACATACATAACAGATAAAATAGAATATATAAATTATATACGACACACTACTGTTGAGAGGATAAATAGTAGTTAAATATTTACTTTTCTATCTTTAAAATAATCAAAGCTTTATAAATATTAGTAATTATTTTTGTAGTACTTATGTCTATTCATCTACAATAATCCAATAAGATTGAATAAATAACATTGTTAACAAATAGACTACGCCTGGAATATTAGTAAAATTATATATAATCGGAATAAAGGCTGTAACGAATTGAGTCGCATCGATATTGGAGCGATGTTTATTCATTCTGAACGAGTGATTCTGGAAATAAATCTCGATAGAGTCCTTATTTCTTGCCAAAGAATAATGAGGTAATAAAACCTTTCAATACGTATAATGTCCACTTACTTGCTTAAAAATAGAAATCTAGAGCTTTTGGATAATATAATAGATGAAATAAAAGTAATGTGTATTTCTGCTTGAATACATCTTTTATTTTTTTGTCTCAAATTTATTATTTTCTCAATAAGCCTATTGATAGGTATAGATTGTGGGTGTTAATTATTTAAAAATTCAATCTAAGAGTAAAAAATTTAAATCAGTCAATAAATAAATTAATATAACGACAAATGTAATAAATAAAATAAATTTGCAGAACCTTGGAATTAGATTTCTATTTGGCTTAAGGAAATATGACCATGTATCGCAATACCGTGAGTCATAATTTTCATGTTTTGACGCTTTTGTTAATTACACTTAATCATCCGTCTGCTCCATCTTACTTAAAAGAGCGTTTCTCTTACCTTGCAAATAGCACTTATTCTCAACTCACATTACACTCTCGCTTGGATAATAAATTAAACATGCCAATATCAAACTCACAATGCTACAACAACTCGTTTACAGTTAAAGCCGTACGGTTGTGGAATATGCTGCCTTATGAGATACGCCATTCTGCATCATTAAATATATTTAAAAGTCATCTAAAGATCCACCTATTATCATCCCGCTAATTTAAGCTGTCTTCATTATTTTACTTTTTTATTAGAAGCTTACAATCACTAACTATATTTTATCAAATATTGTATGACGTTTTGTTGACTTCTTTTTTTTTATGATAGATAAGGGACAAACGAGCAGACGATCCACCTGATGGAAAATGGCCACCGTCACCCATGGACATCAACTAAACTAGAGGGTATCTCTTGTTTTGTCGATGCGTTGTCGCCTCGAAGATACAGTGAGGAGGGGGAGCGAAGAGAAGACTGGGGCGGTTTCAATGGACTCCGAGCAAGAACCCGGTATTCATTGGAACCGCAGCAGTAAAGGGATGGGAGAGGGAGGGGATCTAGCCCACATGCGGCTCGGCCGGAACGCGTCAGAGACACATGGCGGTCGGATTCGCATGCTGGTGGTCGCAAGCCAGTCGGGGATTAGATCCCCTACCACCAGGTAGGTGCTGGGTTACTCGGTTCTTACAAGATGCTCTTCCAGCGGCAGGAGGGAATTGTATTCTAACCCATCCCCTCACGGGTTATCTTACTGTATTTCTGACTTATCGCCTTATCTTACTGTATTTCTCTTACAAAGGGGTTACCTGGAAGAGATCACTACCCAGTGATAAGATTGCCCTTTGCATGCATAATCTGGCATATATGTAAATAGTTAACAAATGTTATAAGTTACCCTACATCTGCACGTTGCTTAGTTATAGAACAGTTAGCGCGACAATGAAGTAATCCTATAAGGGGTTACTTATTTCCATTCGAGATACGAAATCTTAAAAACGTGTGTGAAGTGTGAAGACGTACAGGTTTGGTACATATGTAAAGCAATTATTTTACTGGCTTTAAGTCGAGTAACTTGTGCCAGATCTCCGACATATCTGATCTAAGTTATCAAGCAGTGTTACTTAGTATTTACTGAATCTCGAAAGCAGTATTAATCTGTGAGCTTCATTGCCTACACCACCGATTGTTACTAAAAGAATTTATCCCCACAGGCTAAAGCAGATTTATGTCGTCGAATTTCATCGATAACTTTAAAGTGTTGATTGTAAAAGGATGAAAATCGTTATCAGTTAACATGATTTAAAATAACACGTATGTATATGACGGAGTGGGTAGTATTTAATGTCAATTCCGTTTCACTCAATGATTTTTGATAGCCACCAAACGAGTAAACGATTATCGATTAATCGGAACGCCAGCGCCATATTTGTTGATTTACTTCTCCCCACCATTGGAAGGGCATTGCTACTGTCACTCTCGTGTCCCTTTATATTTCCCAACTAACGCAGTACACTATAGTTTCTCGACAAGTCTCTTTGTGTAAACATCCCCTGGAGTTGAAGTGTAACAGATAGTGTGTGGCTATGTTACGGATATTGGACCTCTCCGACTAAGGATCATGTGAGATCTTACGTCTTATTTATTGTGTGATTCCATACGTTGTATTCAAGTGTATTAACACAACCTTAGGTGAGGTTAGCCTTATGCTAACCTAACCTAACCTTACAATTAAAAAAGGTAAAAAATTAACAAACTAAAACTGTTAAAAAATTAAACTGACTGGTAAAAAATTGACATATCAAACAAAACTTATGCTTTATAATGCGCTTGCCGACTCGATTATCACATACGGTCTGAGTAGTTATGGTCGAACTGATAAAACACATTTGCAGTATATATACAAATTACAAATTAGAATATTAAATAACATTATTCCTTCAAATATAAGACTTGAAGCGAGATATGACAAAAATATTATCTTTAAATATTGTAAAGTAATTCCAGTATATGAGAAAATTAACTATCAAATTTTAAAAGAAAACTTTTTTAATTTAAAAATACAGAATATTGTCTCACACAAAATAGAAACACGTAGGGTTACTCAGAATAAATTAGAAACGATATCAGCTAATAATAAATACGGAAAGCGCACCAGTTTATACATGATTCCACACTTAATAAATAACTTAAATAACAATGTAAGATGTAGTATAAGCAAAACAAATTTAAAGAAAAAACTGAAACAATATTATATAGAAAATCTATAAAGCATATTTTATATATAACTGTAGATGGAATAGGCACTCAGGATAAACCTGCGTGGTTTTTTGTTGTGTCTTTTTTAAATTTATTATTGTAAAATGTATATTATATCAGTGGAGTGTTGTAATTACTTAAAGTATATCCTTAAGCCTACACCTTGGTCAAAAGTCCAAGGCACTGCTTGGATTCCTGTCCAAAAGCTACTGAATTATTAGATTCGGTTACTTCATTCGGCTTTCTGTCCCAACATGTATATATCGATGAGGATAAAGCGTTTCTATTACTAAAAAGAAGTGAAAATAACATAAAAAGAAGAAGCATTACGACCGCAAAAATAACCTGACTTGTTGCTGACTTGAGTTTTATAAAACTTATTTTCAACGTACTTTCTCGTAAAGTGTTCTTTACTTCATTGTTTTTGTGTCCATAAACAGCCCCATAATACAAACGGTATGGATTTATATAAATGACACGGGCGACTATGCCCGCGTGACGCTACGTTTTTTTGAAACATTCTTTCGTAAGTTCTCATATTCTTATTGTGTTTTTATATACGTATGTTAATCTATATGCTTGTTTCATATTGTTTCGTATGTTTTTGTAAGGTTTCTTATGATATTGTATGGGTTGGTATAGTTTCGTATGGTTTCATATGTTTCCTACCTTTACCTTTCGTTTAATTTTTTTAATTCATTTAAAAGCGAATAAATGAATAGTAAACATGGTTACATACATTCTGATAAATCTCTCAAGCTCAGGAGTTTATCGTTAGACAAACACTTTCACATTTAACTATATATAACTTATAATACTCACAGTATAAAAACAGTGATGGCCCAGTGGTTAAGACTTCAATGTTTTACACGGGAGGTCCGAGTTTGAAGCAATTAAATATCACTTGCTTTAGCGGTGAAGGAAAACATCGTGACGAAACCTGCACTCCTCAGAGTTCCCTAAAGTTCTCAAAGGTGTGAGAAGTGGTAAACTATGGCCTAATACCCTCTTCGTTCTGAGGAAGAGACCTGGCTCAGCAGTGGGCCATTGATGGGTCGTGATGATGATGATGTCTTACAATATAATAAATAAACTAAATAAGTCAGTATTGCATTATCATTAATTTACCCAAAAAAATTTCGACTGTAATGACCGACACTTGTATTATAATGTACTATTTTGTCACGGATTAATTTAATTTTATCTCCATGATATTACGGAACCCTGTGTATTATTATTAGTTTTTCTATCAGTATCTTCTAAAGATATGACGACTAAACCCCGTAAATCATATAAATAATATTGATGTAGTTTGCGCAGCAATATCGCGCACCTAATTCAGGTCGCAATAAGTGGATTATATTGAAGAAAAATATTAATCTCACCAACAATATCCGGCTCGTCGTCTAGATAAATACAGGCAAATAAGAAAAACACTCGTGATGCCACTTACAGAATAAATAAATCAGAACGAGAGTATCTGTTATGTATATTTGAAAAGCCTCGTAATATCGCTTTAGATAATTAAAAAAAGATATTTTGTACCGAGGATACATTTACGCTTTTAGAAAAACCATTTTGTACTCATTGCTGTTTTCAAAATTTCTACTATTAAATATCTCAATAACTTAAAAAAAACTGGACAAACTGATTTTTAAAACAAGCCATTTGATTTTGAAATGTTTATTTCGTACTGACAAAAGTTATTCGCAAGAACTAGAAATGTTGATTTTCGAAAATAATTTCGAGTATGTATTAAAACTTTTCGTCTTATTGTAGAAAAAAGTACATGAATAAGATATTAGAGTACATAATACTAGTACTTACTTACTTGAATTTTATTTACTTTTAATTTACCATTAAACAAAATCATGATGACTAAAAAAAATTTTTTTTTTAATTATGGAATAATTTTCAAAACGGAAATTATGAGCTGATGGCTGATATTTTTTTTAACAGATTATCCTAGGAAACTCCTTTGTGATTGAACTCGCCTTACCTTTACGATTAGTTAAACAACAAAATTAAAGTATATCCTTATAAAAATCATCATCATCATCATCATCATCACGACCCATCAATAGCCCACTGCTGAGCCGGGTCTCCTACTCACAATGAGGAGGGTATTAGGCCATAGTCCACCATGCTGGCCCAGTGCGGGTTTGCAGAATTCACTCAAACTCGGACCTCCCGAGTAAGACTGGGCCATCACTGCCTGCTTATAAAAATATGGTAATAAAATTTGTTGATAAATTAAAACTCATTCAGGATTATTTTTTTAATTGTTATACAATCGTATAAAATTGAAATAAAAACCTTAATTCGACATTACAAACACTTATTCTATCTTTGATTAGACGTAACAAAACTAAATCACCATACATTACCACATCACAATAAAAGTACAGTTTTTTTGTGTATATCTATTGAGCCAATGATTTAACTTTTAAACATTAAAATCAGTTAATAACAATTAACATCCATACATGAATTAATATTCTCCTAACGAAATTAACCTTTTTTTCATTTTCTTGTATTAAATAGTTTTTATTCCTTAAGTATGCAGACATAGTCTGATTTTGTGATAATCCACATACAACTTCCTCACAAATTCAGATTTTTTTATTACTTTTTAAAAGACTAATGTATTATCAGCTATTAATAAAATATTTTATCAGACTTCTCAGCTTACGTATACAAAACATTAGTGGAAGATTAAACTGTAGTACATTTTAATACTACACCACCAAATAACCACCATTTTTTGTCATCTGGGCCTCTACCACCACCATCGCTTTGAGTTTATTGTACATTTTAAAACAGTAGCACCAAGCAAATTAATTTAATTACGTAATTTCGTATTGTCATTGGATCAAAAACTTATTACATTCTAAACATTCATCACAAACTTTAATTTGATCTATTTCTATCAGTCAATAGTTATAGTCTAAACTACAGCGTTAATTTCAATTATTGATAAACTTATTATTTATAATAAGAGGCCCACTCCTGACACAAGCATTAAACCGTAATAAGAGGGGTAAAGGGAATACTAGTAGTATGTGATACATACTGCCAGTAATCTTTTAAAAAAAAACAAAATTTCTATCTCTACTAGGCTTATTAAATATTAACTAATAATATAATTATAAATGACTTGAACGAAGAAAAATAATTTATCTTTTCATGGAAATCTGAGGTTGTATATAAAAACATGGTAGTCTCAATAAAATGAAAAGAACCCTGTTCTTAAGACTATTACATAACCTTATAATTCTTAATTCGTTTCCAATTACGCCCTTAAAACCTATTTAGCTATTATTCGAGGTCAAGGAATACTAATAGTAATAAAATATTTCAAAAATGTCACTTAACTGTGTAACATTTGATCTTTTGTATTCAAATATATGTAAAACACAAATTATATTCTCTAAAATCTCTAAATCAATTTTATAACAATTAGTTATTATATGTATAAAAATGCATCACGTGAACAGCTAGACTACCTAACTAACTGATTTTGCTAATTCCACAGATCACAGTTACATAATAGATGCCGCATTCAGTGCAAAAAAGTGTATCAAACATATGTGATTCGTCACATATACGAGACGCTGGTAAACACCAACTTAGTATCCACCAGTTATCAGACCTGTGTGAACGCGTCCTTAGATTTTCATATACCTTAACAATTCTGTTATTATAGAAAAATTTAAATTAGTCCAGTCTAGTAGAGCTCAAGTTATAATGGATTTAATGTTAAAACTGTCTGAGGCGAATTGTATGCTCGCTTATGTCTTTTTGGAAAAGTCTCTTTCACTCATCACATTATTTTATATTTACATCTTTTTCCCTCAATAATGTTCGATTATTTTTAAATGCAGTGTTTTAAAATACTAAATTTAAAAATTATCGAAAAATATGAATATTTTATAAATTTTTCAAAAAAATGTTATGCGCTTGTATACACAAAATAAGTATCGACCAGTCATCAGATCTATGCAGACGTCTTCATAAGCTTTTCTTACAGTCAAATTATTAAATTTTTAAAGAAATCGAGAAATTTTTGAAGATACGAAAATGCGTTCTTTTGAAGTAAAATGGTCTGGAATGGATCTTTTACGACCTTTTTTTATTATGTATTGTCAAAATTATCGACATCAACATAAATTTAACGTCCCATTAATACAGTAAGTTTATTATTCGAATGATTTTTGAAATGACCAATCCAATCACATCACTATACACGGAACAAATTGTTTAACATGCTGAATCTGAAATTATGTACTTGTAAATTGTAATCTGTGGCTAATTCTTTAATTTCTTTTGTTATTGTCAAGAAAAGGTTCGTCTTCGTATGTAATGGCAGTGTTTGACATCAACTATCAGTCATTTGACCAATATTCGTAGAGTGCGTTCCACTTAGCGTTCACACGCTCACGACCACGGTTATTCCCGTTCCATTTCTTCGCGAGCTTTAACACAAGTGGAATGGATCATTGAGCTTTTTGAGCGTTAACTTGGTTAAATTAATTTATATTCATATTTTTCATTGATTTTTTTTTTATATTTATAATTTAATTGAAACTAAAATTAATTTTAAATAAATATGGGATGCAGAAACATTCACTTTCATTTATTAGTGGTATCTCAACCTCTGTCCGTATCAATAAAGTTATTTACATCGTTGCCATTTTTGTTGTTTTAAAAATGCCGCCAATCTTTTAAGATTGTCGTGAGCTTCGCATTAGCATAAGTAATGACGTAAGTAGTGAAGTTTAAGCTGCGATTGCATTCGCATTTTGGGCGTTGTGAACGCTTAATGAAACGTACTCCTAGTATACATACTGTGTCTTTAACTTAATAATTACTGTGTCTTAAACATTTTAAAGATCATTTGCTGGTGTGAATAACTTGACAGTAAACATTAAGTCATAACAGGTAAATGTCATTGAGATCAATAAAATTAAGTCATATACAAATTATAATCATACCAAGTTATGAATGACATATTATTTAAGTTTATGTCACTGGGCACCACTCCAGTTCACATTAATTACAAGTGTACATTTATATTTCTTATATTACTTAAATACATACGTAAAACATATACATCACGATATATAACACGCATACTATGTTCCATGTGTTTTAGATTTAGGTTATATATTTTTTTTACACATACATATTAGAATTATGAATTATAGTGACTTAGTTTTATTGATTAACAAAACAGTTTATGAATCTATTTAACATTTTAATTTATTTTACAGTAAATAATCCCCAAAGCATCAAATAGAAAAGTAGGAATATTTATTGAGAGTCTGTTTAAGTAAAAACACTTTTTATCAGTTTATATAACGTCATGGGTAAATCAATGTTTTTGTCCATGGCTACCAACACCCGGAAGACAAATATCCAAAAAGAGACAGCAAACCAGAAATACAAAGTTTATAAATAATGATTATAATAAAAATAAAAACAAAACATAAATATCAATAATAAAAATGAGGTCCCCAAAACATATTTGATAATATAAAGCCTCTTTGGAGTTTTGGAAAATAGTAAGCATAAATGCAATAATCCATTACCTATATTTCCATTTATATTTGCTTAAATTTTAGTTATAATTAAACTATACTAATATTATTCGATTCAAGATTCCATAAGCACCAGAAATATGTCCTTTCAGTAAACCAGTTTTTTTTAAACCCACACAGAGGTAAAGTATAAGCATATAAGAGGCTATTATATAAATAAAGCATTTATCAAGTGTACCTAAAATGATTGATCCTTTACTTTTTATGGAGACTTCTTCGTCGAAGAAATTGTCGTTCACCATCCTGAAATTATTTACAATAAAAATCTCATCGACGCTACTAAGTATTGTAATACAAAAAAAACACAACATAGTTTTACTGAAATGACGTAAATCTGGAGCTTCTACGGTTAACTCTCTTATCATTTTATATCATTTACCTTTTTCTGTTCCATCAGTTCCAAGCTTTCCTCATTAATCTTAATATCACACATTTTTTCACTTGCATCGTCCGGCACAACACTGACTCCAATTTGTAACAGATCTTGTATTTCACTCAAAGTTTTACCTTTCGTTTCAGGTACAACGAAATACGAAAAAATTGCACCCGTAATTGCAACAGCTGAAAACACCCAAAACACACCACAATACCCAGATACATTTATAATCCCTTGATAACATTTTGGCACTAAAAATCCAAGGAGACCTCCCAAAACATTCAAAGAAGTCATAGCATGAGCTCTTACGTTTATTGGAAAAATTTCAGCTTGAATTATACCTATAATAGAATTGAAGCCCATTAAAGAAATGACATTGGAAGCAATTATTGCTGAGAAAGGAACGTATCTAATTGAATGTAATGTGGGATCATCCAAATGAATAACTTCTTTTAAAAAGAAAAAGGTACCAGATATGGCAAGCATAACTGATGTAGCTATATAGGAGTATATGAGAAGGGGACGTCTTCCAACGCGGTCAGCGATCACTGTGGTTATTAAACCTGAAAAATAAGAAATTAATATTAATTTATTGAATAAGGTATATTTTAACATTTGAGAGCCTTTTTGAGCATTTTTTTCTTCACTACCCCACTACCTTTCGAGAATGCAATGTCATAAAAAGGCTTTTTTCCACTAATAAATACGAATAAGTATCATCACGACCCTTCAATGGCCCACTGCTGAGCCGGGTCTCCTCCTCAGAATAAGGAGAAGACCCGCCCACGCCGGCCCAGTGCGGGTTGGCAGACTTCACACACCTTTGAGAACTTTTAGGGAACTCTCAAGAGTGCAGGTTTCCTCACGATGTTTTCCTTCACCGTTAAAGCAAGTGATATTTAATTGCTTAAAACACACATAACTCAGAGTCAGAGGTGTATGCCGAGGATCGAACTCGGACCTCCCGAGTAAGACTTGAAGTCTCAACCACTGGGCCATCACTTTGTAATATCTAAGCCATGATTAATCACAGTATACTTATGATTAATCATGGCTTAGATATTACAAAAGAAAACTTTTTTGAAATATTTTTTTACAAAATAAAATACATTTTACAACGTGAAACATGTGACGTCATGCCTTGTGGAACACCGTTGTTCTTTTCATTTACAAAAATAAATAATGTAACTAATTGTCATGCAAAGATGAATGTTCCACACAATAGGATGTTACACACGACGCCACGACGGTAATTTAACTTCAATTTTACAGTTTTTTAAATAAAATGTATTTTGTTAAATAGATGGTAAGTTACAGTTACATTAATATCTTTTTCAAATTACCAACAACGAATTTGACTGCGGCGAAAATGATAAGATGTGTTGATAGTTTCATATTGCGGTCGATGTCTTCTGTGATGCGTCCCAAGTACTGCTGGATGGTCAATGTTCCCGTCATTATTTGAGTTATTTTTAGACCTGAAAACACACAAAACCTATTTAAAGTTGAAATTTATTAATTTATACTAAGCTTTTATAAATACATAATCATAAACCGCTACTGGAAAGAATGATGAAACAACAAACACACTTTCCCGTTCATAATTTTATGAGGCTTGGTGTTCGCATCTATAATAAGATTCCACAGCCTATATTAGATTTTCCACTTAAAACATTTAAAACTCACATTAAAAAATGTTTAGTAAATAAAGCTTACTACTCTGTACAAGATTACTTGAACGATGACAAAGCTTGGATTCAAAATGACGATGATGCTCAGCTGAATGATTATACCTTTGTAAAACAGACTTATGTAAACGATGGCATATTGAAAAGAGCGACTAAAACTGAACGTTTCTTGCCAGTTCTTCTCATCAGGAAACTGCTTTTCGAACTGGTGATAGCTTCAGACAAACTGACTGACTGACAATTTCGACGTGTCAAAAGTACGTTATAAAAAGTCTAATTGAAATAAACTATTTTGAGTTCGATTACTATCCACTATGCAGTGTAGATTTCTACAGACTACATTTTTAATTAAAAAAAATATAAAATATTGAGTCTCACCTAATGCAATAGTTATAGGACGTCCATACTTCTTTCCCCGAAACAATTCAAAAATTGAACTCGAATTCTTCATCTCCTTTGATACGTTCGCCTCTAATGTTTTCAACTCATTGTCAACATTCTAAAAATACGCATTAAAATATTATTATGCTTTTACATGAGTTAAAGTTTTATTCATAAATATTCTTACTCACATCTCTGTCTTTTAACCTTAATAAAGATTTTCTCGCTCTGTCTACTTTTCCTTCCTTCAAGTAATAATATGGCGATTCTGGTATAAATAAACACGTTATGAAGAAAATCGCAGGCATTACTAAAATCGAGTAATTTAATGTGGTATACGACATGAACGCTCCAACTGATGTAATGAGGAGGCTGCCCAGGTTGAACATAAATCTGGTGCTAACAGAAAGTGTTGCTCGTATGTCACTGTCCGATGTTTCTGCTAAGTATATTGTTACTACCTGGAAATTAAAAAATATAACATTTTAAAATAATATAAATATTAATTAATAATTCAAAATCAATTCATTTTGTCTAGATACGTTAAAATAAAGTTTTACAGATGTACGTTAATTTTAATAAAAACTGGAAACTTACTGAGGAGACCATGCCCGTTCCAAACCCCCATGAGAACTTAGTTACATACAACATCCATGCAACTTTTCCAACAGCTGCTAAAAACTGCAACCAAATTACATTAAATAATGTCACAAGAGATGAAAACTGGTCAAGACCGACTCGGACTCGTAACCAAGGATTCCGAATGGTTCAGTCAGTTTAATATATTAGAAAAATGTATGTCAAACATCATGATTCCAGGTAAACTAAAAATAAACTACAGATTTTGATTCCTTTATAAATATACACCTGATACTAGAGATGAAACAGATATCCGGTAATTACCCAGCCTATCTGGCCTTGTTTTCACTATCCGGCCGGATATCGGAAGAAATTCAGTATCCGGACGGATTCCCGATAGTAAAATTCAAAAAATTCTCATTATTATATACAAGGCAAATCATATCACAATAAGTTTTGGACACTTTATTTTTATAATCGCACGTCAAAAATGTCTGTTTTATTAATTACTTTAGTACTCAAAATTAACATTGTGGTAAGTTGTGGTGAATACCAAATTTTCCTCATTAGTTGATAAGAGATTCCGCTTGGCTTCGTATACCAGAACAGCTTCTGAAAATAGCCTTTTGCTATAAACGCTACTACCATATGCTGAAAGATAAAATTTAGAAAACTGCGAGTACTGATTCAAATTAACTGACCACCACACTGACACATGTATGCTTTTAGCTTGTTGAATATGCGGTATCCGGCCAAACCATTTCAACACGATTGATACCATCACACGTTTCGATCGTCAGGGACAACAATGTAAAAACCATTAATACTCGCTAATTATTATTTTTTTTTGCGTAGAGTACTTTAAAGAGATTTTAAAATACCTATAAATAATGAAGTTAATTATACAATATTAATTAGATTAGCATGAGTGCCTATGCACTGATAAATATGTTACGTTATTAACTGAGTCATAGAACTACAAATACTATTTGGTTGTAAGTATTATTTATTAATAATAATGAAAGACAACTATGCCATAATACAATAAACGTATATTAATATAAGTGGTTACAAATAACAATGGTTGAACGGATCTATTAGATAGTGGATTTTATTATAACAATTTTGAAACTTTTTGTCGCTGTGCTAAAAATATGTTAAAATGAGATACATGAATAAACGTAATAAAAAAATGTCTTCTATTAATGTTATTAAATATGTTCTATATTCAGACGTTCGATAAGTTATATGTTTATTAACTTACCGTTCCAAAAGTAAATGGTATTGCACTTAGAAGGACAGTCGTTCTTCTTCCAAAGGTATCTGATATAAAACTGGCAATCAAACTTCCCACCAAAAACCCAGGGGCAGACAAACCCATCATCGTTGATATTTCATTCTAAAACAATAATATTGGCTAAATTAATAAAGTATTAAAAAACCGGTTGAAACATCTTTTGTGAATTCAAGAAAAATATAGTAAAGATTTATTTTTAATAGATACTTTGTTTCTTTTAAGCGTTTTTCGTAATATCATAATAATTATTTACTCAAGGGGAAAATAAACAGTTATCCTAATCCTAAACAATATTATAATTTCGAAAGTAACACTTTTTTTATTCGGACTGTGTATGCTGATGGCTAGGGTGCTTCAAAGAATTTTTAAAATTTTTTTCTAACTCTTATAAAAAAATCCTCACCAAACATGAGCCCTATAGCTCAACTCTAAGGGGTCGCTATTTTTATTTTAGTTTCCCATTTAATAATTATAGGAAAAATTCCTTTTTGTTTTAAATTGAATTTACATATAATTTACGCAATATTTTACAATTTTATATTCCTAAAGTAGAGTCTTTAAGCTTTACAATGATTATAATGATTATCTTTACAAAAAGACTACTTACAGCAATTTAAAAATGACTATGCTAGCCTTTGTTACCCGGAAAGGATCTAATTTTCTATCGGTCAAAGAATTATCAAAATCAGTTTAGTAGTTTTCGAACCTATTCGCAATAAAAAAACATACAAACAATCAAATCTTTTCTCTTAATATAATATAAGTGTAGATAATGGAGTGATTAATGCATCATACTGCTGTTAACAACATGTGTCATGGTGATACCATTTAATATACTTACTTCTGTTATGGTTAGGTCTGTTTCATTTTTCTTAAATTTCGGTAGCACGGGTGTTGGCCATGCTGATGATACACCTAAAGTGGCTGTTGCTAACGATACTGCAATATTATAAATACAATTTAGATAATAACTATAGCAGCAATATAGTATCAGCTTATTAAGCAATCTATTGACATCCTGCATTATTAAACAGAACGGTTTTTTAATTGTAATTCATAATTATCTCTTCTCTTGTCTCTTATAGTATAGGTAGTCTTTTTTATAGAATAATCTACAATAGGCTAGTTAACTAAATTTGAAAACTTGGTTAATTATATACTTCAATATCTATTTAATCCGAAAAAATTATATTTTATAGAAAAAGCAATATTTAAACGTTACGTTACGTATTTTGTACTTTAAAAAAGCAATTTAGATTTCATTCGAAAACGCTGAATAGTGTCATGGCGTCATGAATGACGTCACGGTCTGCGAAGTAACCTGCTCTGTTGTATGAAAACGACAAAAACAACAATATAACACTTTCTGTCGGTGTTTGCTGTCACGTGACTTAATACCTATTTTTTTCGAATTTATTTTCTAAAAATATTAATAATCTTTAACTTTTATCAGAATTACACAGGTTTTTTCTTATCTACGTCATTATAAATAGAAACTATAAACCACGCAATTTGTTATTAGTGGACACAAGCCTATTGTTTACATATTAGACAGACACCGTAGATAAAACTATAAAGGATCTAGTAAAGTGCACTTAGTACGTTAGACGTGACGTCATCATCTAGTGATAGTGAATATATAGAAATATTATTGTTTTATAATATTATTAATTATTTAGTAATTTATATTTGCGAAAGTAACTCTGCCTGTCTGTCGCGCTTTCACACCAAAACTACATATAGAGTACGTATAGAGATAGTCTATAGCCTGAGAAAAGACTTAGGCGTCTTTTTAATGCATAAAAATGGTTGTGGTGTGTCTATATGGATAATTATATGAAAGAATTATTTGACTTTTATTTGGATGACATGTTATATATTATTATTTTATATACTTACATGCAAAGGCAACAAAATATTGTACTCTTCGACCTCTCTTCATCATCTGTAATGTAAATATATTTATTTAAATTAAATTCTAAGCTAAAATATTTAACTCAATATTAATTATTCAGCATGACCACAGTTTAGTCATTGGTTGTGGTAAGGCGTTCTGTATATATGTTTTATTTATCTATACTAATATATAAAAAGCTGAAGAGTTTGTTTGCTTGAACGCGTTAATCTCTGGAACTACTGGTCAGATTTGATAAATTATTTCAGTGTTATATAGATATATAGATAGCCCATTTATCCAGAAAGTATATATAGTAAATATCATCAGGCTACGACCAATAGGAGCTACACGTGACCAAAATCGCGCGGGTCGAGTAATCAGTCTATAAAACAATAATTTCAGTAAGTAATGTATTTCTCCTCTTTATATAAAATTCTATCACACTTTCAAGCATTTTATTCAGCGATTTTAACACGATATTTTTATGGCGTCAAACTAAATATACTATTTTATCCTTCTGTATAATACAATCATTACATAATATATAAAAGCGTGTAAAAATGAAGTCGCTTCCGCTGTCTGTTCGCTTAGATCTTTTAAACTACGCAGCGGATTTATATGCAATTTTCAGCAATAGATAGAATGATTCAAGAGGAAGATTTGAATGCATATTATAGTAAAGAAACAATTATTTAACACTAATTAGAATATATACCTATAGTCAAAATTAATGTTATTTTAATTAAAGTTTTATTTAAATTGAGATATATAAAGTTTATCAGTTTTATAATTTACAGAATAACGTCTATGTTATTTAATTTATTTTCAGGTTTACAAATTACCGACGTTTATTTTAAAACATACTATTACACCTAACGTCAGTGAATTAAGCAATCAATCAGAATTACTATATAATTATACTATATAATAATTATTATATAATTAATATGATTTCATGACCTTAAGGATAATAGCCATAAGTTTAGAACCAATTTTTGTACCATCCAGAAAACCTCGTCTATAATATATTACTACCACAGTTTGATGTTTTACATTTAGAAAATTTATTCTAGACTAGCTGACCCGACAGACGTCGTTCTGTCTTAACTATGAATATTGAATTCGAATTGGCAGTCAAAAGCTTACATTAGAAAAGTTAATATGGTCGTTAAGTTTTCTTAAATTTTCTAACTTTCCGCACAACTTTTTTTTAATTTTTTCTTCCATAAGAATCTTCTCCTGAAACTAACAAACACAACAAAAAAGAATTAGCGAAATCGGTCCAGCCGTTTACGCGTGATGCCGTGACCAAGGGAAATAGGGATTCATAGTTATATGTAAGAAGATAGCATTGCTATAATCGCGACATTAATGTCGAAATATTTTAATTATTATAATAATACTAGCTAGCAAACGTTGTTTTGACATATAAATTTTAAAAAATTGGGTTGGGCCACCCTTATCACTTAAGGGTATAAAATTAGATGTTGACGGATTATCAGATCTACCCGATATGGACACGAAATTTCATAAAAATCGGTCAAGCCGTTTTGGAGGAGTTTGATAATAAACATCGCGACACGAGATTTGCAATACATATGAAGAAAGGAAACCGAACAATACCTGGGGCTTCTGGCCTAGAACTATTGTCGATAAGGAAGGCAACTCTGCAACACTAGACTAGTATAGACAATGTTCACTATACGAAATCACTTAACGTAATCTATAGCAAATAATACTACTCATAGACTTAAAATTGTTGGTAACGAATCAATTTCATCGTACAAAACTATTAAAATAATGACATTGAAAACAATATGAAAATACTCTTTTAATTACTTACCTGAAATAATATAATTTAAAACAAAAAGTCAAAGAAAACAAGTTTATAAAATATTCTCGAATTTTAAGTACACGTTGTAACTCTTAAGCTATTTGAAGTGTTTTAAAACAAAGATACCTTATAAGCAATAAAGGGGAGTTTGTTATATCGGGGGTTAACCTTCTGTTTATGAGCCAGTGAATCCCGCGATAGACAACCAGTATCAGATATGGTATAGGAACAATAACACAATGGTCCTATTTATCCATACTTAAATGTTTTTATTTTAACCAGTTAACTGCTTTCGACGATTATACTCTTCATGAATAAGTGCCAGGATTTGGCCATTGGCTATTAAAACCACTTTGTCTATTGGTGAAACCGCATGAAAATCTTTTCAATGGTTGCGTCTATCGCGTCTATCGCGAACAGACGCAATGTTTTAATACCATGTTAAGCAAAAGAGAAAGGACTTCTTTCCTTGCAGCGATGAAGATGTCACAGAAGTCCAGGAGGTGAATGAGGAGGAAGTGAAGAAAGAAGATGCAGAAGGAGGATGATGGAAAGAATTAGGTAAGAAAGAAGTATAGGATCCTTCTGATCCTCTTCCAAGACTAGAAGGAGGAGTAAGAGGAGGTGGGGTAGACGAAAAAAGACGATGGGAATAAGATGGTTAAAGAAGGTGGTTAAGGAGGGGACGGAGGAAGGTAAGGTGGAGTCCGAAAATGAAAAGAATAAGGAGATAAAAGAAGAGGTGAAGGAGGAGGAGCAGAAAATATAGAGTGATAACATTATAGATTTTAACTTCTACAAAGAATCATAAAAAAAAACAAATCTTTCCTCGTTATATAATGGAGTAGATTTAGATAACAGAAAATTTATTAATAATTTTCCCTTAGTAATACTTACCGTAAAATAAGAGAGGGAGGAGAAGAATCATCGATCAATATTTATTACTTTGGCTGTCTATGATTAGATAATATAAATGTGTTAATTAAAAGTGATTAATTCATCATATTGTCTGCACATTTTAGCAATTATATAAATAAATAATAGCAAATTTATAACATTTTCTGTAACATAGTGATTAATTTTAAATTTTTATTTACATCTATTTCTTGCATTTTTTGGTTAATTACGTAATAAAAGTTTAATAAATAAATATTAGTGACTTGTAAATTTTATAAAATAATATTTATACCTCCCGACGCTACAACAACGGGGTGTTGAGGTTTATTATTATGTTGGATTATATTTAATTAAAATTAAAAAGATATGATCTTGAAATACATTACTAGATTTCTTTTAATTAACAAGTAAAAACTCCTAGCTTTTTATTGAAATTAATGTTATAAATCCAAAAAGTTTGAAAATTTACTGGAATCTAATCAGATTGCATGCAGTCGCATAGTCCATATAAATGTTATATTCCATCTAACTACTTCACAACTTCTGTTATGTAAACCAGGAAGCCATGTGTTTGATGTGTCCCTGCCTGAAAATAGATTCCATAGGTTCTGAATTTTTTTACACCCAAAGCGGGTGGATTTGCGACTTATTATACTGGTCGACCCGCGCGACTTAGTGCCCGTGATCATCCGCTCCTATTGGTCGTAGCGTGATGATACATAACCTATAGGCTTCCTCGATAAATGGGCTATCTAACACTTAAAAATTTTTACGAACCAACAAACTCTTCAGCATTATATATTAGTATAAGATTACAAAAAAAGAGGTACGTTATGCGTAGCTTGTTGGCTTTTTTCTGTCAGGTAGATTACCAAAAATAGATGTCAATCCAGAAAAAATAAGCCGAGGCTCATTTATTTTAACTATTATTATATTATTCTTTAATGCACAGATAAAAATATATATACAATTTTATTATTACCATTTGTTGGCAAAGGCAGGCTTATCTCTATGTATAACAGATCTGTTCCAGCCAACCTACGAATAACGTGATAGATACAGTCTTATAGCGGCCGACAATAGTGCAAAATAAACCGAGAAAGAAATAAATAAATGCTAATATATATATATATACATACATACACAGACACGTTCCTTGGACATTCTTTTTTAAGATATTCCGAACTGGATTTTAACCCTTTTTTCGCTGACCGTACATTTTCTCGAGAATCTGTGAATGCAGTTCAGAGTATCTAAAAAGTTATGGATGGTCTCCTGGGAACGTTTTCCTGTATCTATAATGGTTGAGGTATCTGCCTTTATCAACCCATCTCAAAAATCCACCCGGTCTACTTGACTATGAATTGCAAACTTGTGCAAGAAAATGTTGTTTTACGTTTCTTTTAAGAGACTTTTTTATATATGTGCTGGCAATTTGTTCCAAAGTTCTTGCAACACGTTCCGTGAACTAGCGCAGTAAGAAATTTCTAACATAGGTATAGCAAAAATGTAATCATATAAAATTATCAATCTATAAATCTGATATAATAATAATCACTAACGGTATTGATGCAGAAAAGAACTCGTTAGTAAGACATAAATATTATGAACTACGTATTATTAAACTACTCAACGAATTGACGATAACACTTCTTAGAATATATCATACAACATAAATATTTAGTCTGTGTATTGCGTCATATTTATTTAAATTTTTTTTTTTTTTTTATCAAAATAAACAGTTATCCTAATCCTAAACAATATTATAATTTCGAAAGTAACACTTTTTTTATTCGGACTGTGTATGCTGATGGCTAGGGTGCTTCAAAGAATTTTTAAAATTTTTTTCTAACTCTTATAAAAAAATCCTCACCAAACATGAGCCCTATAGCTCAACTCTAAGGGGTCGCTATTTTTATTTTAGTTTCCCATTTAATAATTATAGGAAAAATTCCTTTTTGTTTTAAATTGAATTTACATATAATTTACGCAATATTTTACAATTTTATATTCCTAAAGTAGAGTCTTTAAGCTTTACAATGATTATAATGATTATCTTTACAAAAAGACTACTTACAGCAATTTAAAAATGACTATGCTAGCCTTTGTTACCCGGAAAGGATCTAATTTTCTATCGGTCAAAGAATTATCAAAATCAGTTTAGTAGTTTTCGAACCTATTCGCAATAAAAAAACATACAAACAATCAAATCTTTTCTCTTAATATAATATAAGTGTAGATAATGGAGTGATTAATGCATCATACTGCTGTTAACAACATGTGTCATGGTGATACCATTTAATATACTTACTTCTGTTATGGTTAGGTCTGTTTCATTTTTCTTAAATTTCGGTAGCACGGGTGTTGGCCATGCTGATGATACACCTAAAGTGGCTGTTGCTAACGATACTGCAATATTATAAATACAATTTAGATAATAACTATAGCAGCAATATAGTATCAGCTTATTAAGCAATCTATTGACATCCTGCATTATTAAACAGAACGGTTTTTTAATTGTAATTCATAATTATCTCTTCTCTTGTCTCTTATAGTATAGGTAGTCTTTTTTATAGAATAATCTACAATAGGCTAGTTAACTAAATTTGAAAACTTGGTTAATTATATACTTCAATATCTATTTAATCCGAAAAAATTATATTTTATAGAAAAAGCAATATTTAAACGTTACGTTACGTATTTTGTACTTTAAAAAAGCAATTTAGATTTCATTCGAAAACGCTGAATAGTGTCATGGCGTCATGAATGACGTCACGGTCTGCGAAGTAACCTGCTCTGTTGTATGAAAACGACAAAAACAACAATATAACACTTTCTGTCGGTGTTTGCTGTCACGTGACTTAATACCTATTTTTTTCGAATTTATTTTCTAAAAATATTAATAATCTTTAACTTTTATCAGAATTACACAGGTTTTTTCTTATCTACGTCATTATAAATAGAAACTATAAACCACGCAATTTGTTATTAGTGGACACAAGCCTATTGTTTACATATTAGACAGACACCGTAGATAAAACTATAAAGGATCTAGTAAAGTGCACTTAGTACGTTAGACGTGACGTCATCATCTAGTGATAGTGAATATATAGAAATATTATTGTTTTATAATATTATTAATTATTTAGTAATTTATATTTGCGAAAGTAACTCTGCCTGTCTGTCGCGCTTTCACACCAAAACTACATATAGAGTACGTATAGAGATAGTCTATAGCCTGAGAAAAGACTTAGGCGTCTTTTTAATGCATAAAAATGGTTGTGGTGTGTCTATATGGATAATTATATGAAAGAATTATTTGACTTTTATTTGGATGACATGTTATATATTATTATTTTATATACTTACATGCAAAGGCAACAAAATATTGTACTCTTCGACCTCTCTTCATCATCTGTAATGTAAATATATTTATTTAAATTAAATTCTAAGCTAAAATATTTAACTCAATATTAATTATTCAGCATGACCACAGTTTAGTCATTGGTTGTGGTAAGGCGTTCTGTATATATGTTTTATTTATCTATACTAATATATAAAAAGCTGAAGAGTTTGTTTGCTTGAACGCGTTAATCTCTGGAACTACTGGTCAGATTTGATAAATTATTTCAGTGTTATATAGATATATAGATAGCCCATTTATCCAGAAAGTATATATAGTAAATATCATCAGGCTACGACCAATAGGAGCTACACGTGACCAAAATCGCGCGGGTCGAGTAATCAGTCTATAAAACAATAATTTCAGTAAGTAATGTATTTCTCCTCTTTATATAAAATTCTATCACACTTTCAAGCATTTTATTCAGCGATTTTAACACGATATTTTTATGGCGTCAAACTAAATATACTATTTTATCCTTCTGTATAATACAATCATTACATAATATATAAAAGCGTGTAAAAATGAAGTCGCTTCCGCTGTCTGTTCGCTTAGATCTTTTAAACTACGCAGCGGATTTATATGCAATTTTCAGCAATAGATAGAATGATTCAAGAGGAAGATTTGAATGCATATTATAGTAAAGAAACAATTATTTAACACTAATTAGAATATATACCTATAGTCAAAATTAATGTTATTTTAATTAAAGTTTTATTTAAATTGAGATATATAAAGTTTATCAGTTTTATAATTTACAGAATAACGTCTATGTTATTTAATTTATTTTCAGGTTTACAAATTACCGACGTTTATTTTAAAACATACTATTACACCTAACGTCAGTGAATTAAGCAATCAATCAGAATTACTATATAATTATACTATATAATAATTATTATATAATTAATATGATTTCATGACCTTAAGGATAATAGCCATAAGTTTAGAACCAATTTTTGTACCATCCAGAAAACCTCGTCTATAATATATTACTACCACAGTTTGATGTTTTACATTTAGAAAATTTATTCTAGACTAGCTGACCCGACAGACGTCGTTCTGTCTTAACTATGAATATTGAATTCGAATTGGCAGTCAAAAGCTTACATTAGAAAAGTTAATATGGTCGTTAAGTTTTCTTAAATTTTCTAACTTTCCGCACAACTTTTTTTTAATTTTTTCTTCCATAAGAATCTTCTCCTGAAACTAACAAACACAACAAAAAAGAATTAGCGAAATCGGTCCAGCCGTTTACGCGTGATGCCGTGACCAAGGGAAATAGGGATTCATAGTTATATGTAAGAAGATAGCATTGCTATAATCGCGACATTAATGTCGAAATATTTTAATTATTATAATAATACTAGCTAGCAAACGTTGTTTTGACATATAAATTTTAAAAAATTGGGTTGGGCCACCCTTATCACTTAAGGGTATAAAATTAGATGTTGACGGATTATCAGATCTACCCGATATGGACACGAAATTTCATAAAAATCGGTCAAGCCGTTTTGGAGGAGTTTGATAATAAACATCGCGACACGAGATTTGCAATACATATGAAGAAAGGAAACCGAACAATACCTGGGGCTTCTGGCCTAGAACTATTGTCGATAAGGAAGGCAACTCTGCAACACTAGACTAGTATAGACAATGTTCACTATACGAAATCACTTAACGTAATCTATAGCAAATAATACTACTCATAGACTTAAAATTGTTGGTAACGAATCAATTTCATCGTACAAAACTATTAAAATAATGACATTGAAAACAATATGAAAATACTCTTTTAATTACTTACCTGAAATAATATAATTTAAAACAAAAAGTCAAAGAAAACAAGTTTATAAAATATTCTCGAATTTTAAGTACACGTTGTAACTCTTAAGCTATTTGAAGTGTTTTAAAACAAAGATACCTTATAAGCAATAAAGGGGAGTTTGTTATATCGGGGGTTAACCTTCTGTTTATGAGCCAGTGAATCCCGCGATAGACAACCAGTATCAGATATGGTATAGGAACAATAACACAATGGTCCTATTTATCCATACTTAAATGTTTTTATTTTAACCAGTTAACTGCTTTCGACGATTATACTCTTCATGAATAAGTGCCAGGATTTGGCCATTGGCTATTAAAACCACTTTGTCTATTGGTGAAACCGCATGAAAATCTTTTCAATGGTTGCGTCTATCGCGTCTATCGCGAACAGACGCAATGTTTTAATACCATGTTAAGCAAAAGAGAAAGGACTTCTTTCCTTGCAGCGATGAAGATGTCACAGAAGTCCAGGAGGTGAATGAGGAGGAAGTGAAGAAAGAAGATGCAGAAGGAGGATGATGGAAAGAATTAGGTAAGAAAGAAGTATAGGATCCTTCTGATCCTCTTCCAAGACTAGAAGGAGGAGTAAGAGGAGGTGGGGTAGACGAAAAAAGACGATGGGAATAAGATGGTTAAAGAAGGTGGTTAAGGAGGGGACGGAGGAAGGTAAGGTGGAGTCCGAAAATGAAAAGAATAAGGAGATAAAAGAAGAGGTGAAGGAGGAGGAGCAGAAAATATAGAGTGATAACATTATAGATTTTAACTTCTACAAAGAATCATAAAAAAAAACAAATCTTTCCTCGTTATATAATGGAGTAGATTTAGATAACAGAAAATTTATTAATAATTTTCCCTTAGTAATACTTACCGTAAAATAAGAGAGGGAGGAGAAGAATCATCGATCAATATTTATTACTTTGGCTGTCTATGATTAGATAATATAAATGTGTTAATTAAAAGTGATTAATTCATCATATTGTCTGCACATTTTAGCAATTATATAAATAAATAATAGCAAATTTATAACATTTTCTGTAACATAGTGATTAATTTTAAATTTTTATTTACATCTATTTCTTGCATTTTTTGGTTAATTACGTAATAAAAGTTTAATAAATAAATATTAGTGACTTGTAAATTTTATAAAATAATATTTATACCTCCCGACGCTACAACAACGGGGTGTTGAGGTTTATTATTATGTTGGATTATATTTAATTAAAATTAAAAAGATATGATCTTGAAATACATTACTAGATTTCTTTTAATTAACAAGTAAAAACTCCTAGCTTTTTATTGAAATTAATGTTATAAATCCAAAAAGTTTGAAAATTTACTGGAATCTAATCAGATTGCATGCAGTCGCATAGTCCATATAAATGTTATATTCCATCTAACTACTTCACAACTTCTGTTATGTAAACCAGGAAGCCATGTGTTTGATGTGTCCCTGCCTGAAAATAGATTCCATAGGTTCTGAATTTTTTTACACCCAAAGCGGGTGGATTTGCGACTTATTATACTGGTCGACCCGCGCGACTTAGTGCCCGTGATCATCCGCTCCTATTGGTCGTAGCGTGATGATACATAACCTATAGGCTTCCTCGATAAATGGGCTATCTAACACTTAAAAATTTTTACGAACCAACAAACTCTTCAGCATTATATATTAGTATAAGATTACAAAAAAAGAGGTACGTTATGCGTAGCTTGTTGGCTTTTTTCTGTCAGGTAGATTACCAAAAATAGATGTCAATCCAGAAAAAATAAGCCGAGGCTCATTTATTTTAACTATTATTATATTATTCTTTAATGCACAGATAAAAATATATATACAATTTTATTATTACCATTTGTTGGCAAAGGCAGGCTTATCTCTATGTATAACAGATCTGTTCCAGCCAACCTACGAATAACGTGATAGATACAGTCTTATAGCGGCCGACAATAGTGCAAAATAAACCGAGAAAGAAATAAATAAATGCTAATATATATATATATACATACATACACAGACACGTTCCTTGGACATTCTTTTTTAAGATATTCCGAACTGGATTTTAACCCTTTTTTCGCTGACCGTACATTTTCTCGAGAATCTGTGAATGCAGTTCAGAGTATCTAAAAAGTTATGGATGGTCTCCTGGGAACGTTTTCCTGTATCTATAATGGTTGAGGTATCTGCCTTTATCAACCCATCTCAAAAATCCACCCGGTCTACTTGACTATGAATTGCAAACTTGTGCAAGAAAATGTTGTTTTACGTTTCTTTTAAGAGACTTTTTTATATATGTGCTGGCAATTTGTTCCAAAGTTCTTGCAACACGTTCCGTGAACTAGCGCAGTAAGAAATTTCTAACATAGGTATAGCAAAAATGTAATCATATAAAATTATCAATCTATAAATCTGATATAATAATAATCACTAACGGTATTGATGCAGAAAAGAACTCGTTAGTAAGACATAAATATTATGAACTACGTATTATTAAACTACTCAACGAATTGACGATAACACTTCTTAGAATATATCATACAACATAAATATTTAGTCTGTGTATTGCGTCATATTTATTTAAATTTTTTTTTTTTTTTTATCATGTATTAAAAATATATTTTTTTAATGATAGTAAGCGACAAACGAGCAGACGGTCCACCTGATGGAAAGTCGCCACCGTCGCCCATGGACATCGGCAAAACTAGAGAGTTATTATTGATTTGTAGATAACGTCGACGCATGGAAAGTTGAGTCAGGAGGGGGAGCGAAGAAAAGAATACTGTGGTTTCAGTGGACCCAAAGTTCGCAGCATTAATGGGACGGGGTAGATCTGGCCAACATGCGGCTTGACGGAACGCGTCAAAGACACTTGGCGGTCGGATTCGCATGCTGGGGGTCGCAAGAGTCAGGGAACAGATTCTCTGTGCTATTGCGTCCCCTCACAGGTATTAAAAAAAAGCACCATCCAAGAGAAGGATGGTAATTGGTAACGCAAAGTCGAGTCGATCTTTATTGTATTTTTTAAAGTTTTAGAAATTTCAACTTGTAGCCATAAGTCCTCAAAAACTCTACATAATTTATTTCAATTAATTTTTTTATAAATAGGTACATGGGTACTTTTAACACGTCAAGAGCGGTGCGCCCTCACTCGAAGAAATATATGGAGGGAAGGGAATAAACTACTTAAAACCAGGAGAGGAGGGAATAGAGTAGACTTCTATGACTGAAAGAATTTTTAAAATCGGATCAATCTAATGGAAATATTTGTTTTATTTATGATATTTATGTCAACACCATATAGCCTATGTTATCTGGAAGGGATGCAGCTTTTTAGTTTTTAACGGCGAAAGGATTATCAAAATTAGTTCAGTACCTACTACATAGTATTTAAACTTATTCGCATGAAACAAACAAATCTATCCTCTTCATAATTTTTTTTTTTTAAATTAACAGTCTAGGCACAGGTACTAGGGGGCATACTTATACTTTTTTATATAAAAAAAAAAATGTATTAGTTTAAATAAATAGTGTAAATGTTAACTATGAATCAAACATTTTTTATATGAAACTCGAGATTTTAAGACAAATATAATTTTTTTTATTTAGTATCGTTAAAATACATTTAATTTTAATAATAGAACTGATAAAAAATATTAAACACTCACGTTTACTAATAAGGGAGTGATAACGTCAGTTGTTGTTCATCTATCAAGTCTTGCCGTACCACAGAGGCACAGATTACTAAAGAATCGACTCAGATGTTCATTTAATATTAATACAGAGTGAATGAAAACCAAAGATTATATATATGTGAAATTATATAGAACAAAAAATTGAACAGTGCTACCAATGTGCTAGTAATAACCCTTGCGGGTATTTTAGGATTGAAATAAATACTTTTTTATTTAATAATAATATTAATCTAGAGCAAAATAACAACAAAATACGTTATAAAAAAAAAAAAAAGAGGTGTGTGTGCGATTCACACACGATAGAAGTGAAACTTCAGTAAATCGACAAAAGAATGAGATGAATATATATAATAATATAAAATAGTATGTATATTTCTCTCATTCTTTCCTACACATTTTTGTATTTGTGTCTCTTACCTGTCGTTTTGTATATTTCTGTCTCATTCTTTCCTACACATTTTTGTATTTGTGTCTCTTACCTGTCGTTTTTTCCGTTGCATCCGGTTTGAAATCACAACGATTCTAAAGAAGTTTCACTTCAAAAATTGTTTTGACTTGATTTTAATTAATAAAACTGTTTTTGTATCTTCATAGGTTTACACTAATTTTGATATAACCATTAAGTTATGGTAAAAATGAAAACAACACTTTCAACTCAAAACCTTCAAAAAATTCATTCGGAGGATCAAACTATATTATCATATCTCTATATTATTTATATCTGACCAAACTACATTGTTTGCACATCTATATTGATGCTTTTGAAATTGAGCTTAAACCAAAATAAAAACCATATGTTGGAAAAGTTTATTGCGCAAGATGTATGTAGTTATAATCTGTGCTCGAAACATTGAAAAGTTGATGAATGAAAGTGGCAACACCATTCCACAGTCCACACGTCAAGAGGTGTCGTGTGGCATGTAAAGTTTGGTATTTTAAATAGGAAAAGTATATTAAAAATAAATATAGTTTAGTATTACAATAGTAATGTCGGAGCATGTATTACCGGCCGAAGAGCCGATACGGTTCGTAGCCCCGATCATTCAGGACAACCCAACAGGATGGGGTCCGTGCGAGATGCCGGAACAATTTAGGGACATGCCCTACCAGCCGTTCAGTAAAGGTGATCGCCTTGGCAAGATCAGTGACTGGACTGTTGTACAAGACAAGAAATATCAGAGTAAGCACAACCTTTATAACATAAATTGCACCTTTATAAAATGCATTTTGAGGTTATGATTTAATTTTTGATAGATATTACTAATATTACAAATGTAAAAGTTTGTATGTTTAGATGTATTTTACTAAATCGTCACAAAAATAGCTGAACGGATTTCGGTAAAATTTGGCACACATATAACGTGGAATAAGGCACTAACACTTTGAGGACTACACTGTCCACCCAAACACAATAACACCTCTTCGTGGCTTAAGAAATGGATCATTAAAGCCAATGAAACTAAATCTGTGCCTGTCACCTACACACTAAGGAAAGATACCTGTCCTCCTGTTACTCTCAATAATGTTACCATACCCCAAGCTGAGGAAGCTAAATATCTCGGAATTTACCTAGATAGAGAACTCACTTGGAAAAAACACATATTCACCAATTGCAAAGCACTCAGCCTACAACTTAGGAAATATTATTGGATGCTGAGTGAAGTCCAAGCTAGAAAACAAACTCTTCATATACAAATGTATCATAAAGCCAACATGGAACTTAGGAATTCAGTTGTGGGGCACCGCTGCAAATTCCAACCTAGAAATACTACAGTGATTCCAATCAAAGATCTTAAAAATTATAGTTGATGCTCCTTGGTATATAACTAATGAGAGATTACATCATGAACTAGAAATACCCACACTAAAGCAAGAAATAAAAAAAAACAATGCCTAAATACGAAGAATGTATATTAAACTAGCTGACCCAGTAAACGTTGTTTTTCCATATGAATTTTACACTTAGGGGCATAAAAAAAATAGATGTTGACCGATTTTCAGACCTACACGACATGCACACATACAAAAAATTTCATAAAAATCGTTCGAGCCGTTTCAGAGGAGTTTGGTAACTAACATTGTGACACGAGAATTTTATATATAAGATCATGTCAATGAGTTAGCAAATAGGTTGATGAGACAACAACAAGACTAAAGAGACAAACACCCTTAAGGTAGCATTCCGATTCCATCAGTCGCGACCCCGGCAGTGCTACACCGCTTTGTAGGGTATTGTATGTAACGCTTTCCGATGCGTGCGACAGTGCAGCGCAGCCAGGAGACGTGGCTTGCGTACGATTTTGCCGCTCCGGGAGCAGTATGGTCGCGCCGCTCGATTATTATGGTAGTCAAAATGTCGTCATTTACTTATGAAAATGGCGAGTTTTTAGTTGAAATTTGATAGCTACCATCGTCAATTCTAGGATGTATATAATGAATCTACGATATTCCTTTTTGATGAAAGTAAGAACAAAATGATTTCGAAGACGAAGAGAAGGATGACTTCTCTTCGTCCTCTATAAGTCGCTTCAGGAGTTCTCGTTTCATTTTATTTATATTTATGTTATCAGACATAGTTCTGATACAGACACAAAACACGACCGAACGCACAACTGTTCACACCGACTCCTTGTTAACTGCACGTGGCAGTCGCGACTCGACCGCTGCTATCCGAAAGGACGTAGCAGCGCCGCACAGCTGGAATCGGAACGCTAGCTTTAGATTTATGTTTATAACAAACTACAGATTTACCATGAGAGCTTACAAATACACATAGCTGTATGTTTCCAGAAAGTGGCAGAGTCACAAGACACAGCAAATAACTATAAAACTGTAAACCTATTGCTGAATGTTCTCCCGAGACAGATTGCATTATTAATAAAATAAAAAAAAGGCACAAACGTCTTTTTATCCTGGATAGTGCCTGATATGATAATACAATATGATTTTTCTCTGGGATAATTTTGGGTAGCATTGTTTTTTGCTAAATCTAGTACTTAGACAGTAAATTGTATTTAAGCAGATCTCGTTAGGTTAAACTAGTTTCTATATATTCTATGCCTCTTGAGACTTTAAGATTGTAATGAGATTATTATTTTATAGACAAATATGCATCGCAATTTGGCGCTGGATCGCAATATGCATACTTTCATGATGAGGATGAAAGTACATTCCATCTGGTGGATACAACCCGTGAACAGAAGCCTCCATATCAACGTGGACGTGCTCGTGGTCAACGCGGGCGTGGGGCGAGAGGAGCTCGCACTCCAGGTGGCATGACCACCTTGAATAAGGTACTTGTTCAGACTTTTCAAATATAATTTATTCAATTATTATGTGTTGGTAGTAAATTGATGATCTTCACTTAGTCCAGTTTTGGAGCTCCTGAGGAAATGGATTTTTAATATTTATACAAAAATTTTATATTCATAGCAACGAGATCGTAAACTTGGCAAGAGATGGGGCCAGAGAGGTGCACCTATGAAGATCCGTGATGCATCAGTTACTGTTAGACCCACCTGGGTCACAATAGAAGATATGGACTTCCCTCGTCTGGCTAAGTTATCTTTGCCTGGAATTAAAGAAGGTATTTTTCATTGGTTATGTGATATTAGAAAAAGAATAAACCACCTGAAAAAATGGACTTTCTTTTTACTGCTTATATTTGATGAAGACTCAATAGCTTCTAAATAGACCATATTGTTTTAGTTCTAATTATTTCTCTTTAATATTTGTAAATATAACTAACTTATACCTACTACCGCAAAATGGAGAAATGTTATGCTTGTCCTCTAGATATCATGGAATATTTACAATAGCAGATTTGTTTGTAAACTTTCAGGAGAGGATATTGCATGTTGTGGAACATTGGAATATTATGATAAGGCATATGATCGTGTCAATGTGAAACATGAGAAGCCTCTTCAGCGTATCGACCGAATCTTCCATACGGTAACTCATTTATTTATTTGAATCATTGATTATTATTTTTCTTTGAGCATGGATATACTGGAATTTTTTTTTTAGGTGACAACGACTGATGATCCTGTTATACGTCGTCTCAGCAAGACAACCGGCACGGTGTACGCGACTGACGCCATTCTCGCCACCATCATGTGCTGCACTCGCTCAAACTACTCCTGGGATATTGTTATTGAAAAGATTGGTATGACAAAATTAATTTCTATTTTAAAATTGTTTGCATGTAAGCCTTTATTTAAATATAATGTCATCAAGGGGGCCTTGGATTCACATTCACTCACTGAATTTTGTATATAGACATATTTTTACTTGTTCAGAAAGTAACTAAAATAAGTGTTTAAAATTTCATAAAATGATATAGGGTAGAAACAACAATTATATTTACTATATACATAATATCTTAAGGGTGATAGTTATTTAAATAATAGGTCGGGGAAAAAGTCTTTTTGCATTATAGTATGTATGAACTTGTAATAAAATCTCTTTGGCTATACTATTTGTATCTGCCTGGTTTTGGTATCATTCAAAGTTTACATTTTAAAGAAGATAATTCGAAATTCAAATTAGGAAAATGTGTGATTTTTATTTGTTTTTCGTACTGTGAAGATGAGTGAGTCTAATGAAGAAATTTGATACATTTTAAAATTTTACTACTATAAAGGTAAAAATGCAACTCAAGCAGCGAAAAAAATTTTCGATGTTTATGGACCTTGTGCAGTGTCCCACAGACAGTAGCACAAATTTGGTTTAAGCGTTTTCAATCCGGAAATTTTGATGTCAAAGATGCACCTCGCTCTGGTCGCCCTATTTCGGATAAAATGGATGCCATTTTTGAAAAAGTGGAGCAAGATCGCCATATCAGTAGTTACGACGTAGCTGAACTGGGAATTGACCACAAAACAGTTTTGGCGCATTTGAAAAAAACTGGGTACACAAAAAGCTCGACATTTGGGTACCTCACGAGCTCACTGAAAGAAACCTAATGAACTGTGTACTCATTTGTGATTCTTTATTACGACGTAATGAAACCGAACCATTTTTGAAGAAGCTGATAACTGATGATGAAAAGTGAATCACGTATGACAAGAACGTGCGAAAAAGGTCGTGGTCAAAGGCCGGTCAGGCTTCACAGACTGTGGTGAAACCCGGGTTAACTCGCAACAAGGTTATGCTGTGTGTGTGGTGGGATTAGAAGTTATTCATTATGAGCTGTTACCACCAGACAGGACCATCTATTCTGAACTCTACTACGAACAACTGATGAGTTTAAAGTAAGAAGTAGCGAGAAAGCGGCCGGAATTAATAAATAGAAGGGGTGTGGTTTTTCATTATGATAACGCTAGACCTCACACATCTTTAGTCACTCAGCAAAAATTAACAGTGTTTGGCTGGGAGGTGTTAATGCATCCGCCGTATAGTCCTGACCTTGCACCTTCAGGTTTCCACCTGTTTCGGTCTCTTCAGAATTCTTAAGGCAGCGTCAGGTTAACATCACGGGAGGACTGCCAAAACTACTTGTCGCGGTTTTTTGATCAGAAGCCCCAAAATTTCTATAGCAATGGGATCATGTCCCTACAAGATGGCAAAAAGTTATCGAATAAAATGGTACCGACATACTTTAGTTAAATGTAAATAAACTATATTAAAAAATGTTTTGAATTTTCTTAAAAAATGCGAAAAGACTTTTTCCCCAACCTAATAGATTTACACTAAACAACATACACAATAATGGACTTTGGTATGAAATAGAAACAAATTAGAATTAATAATAATTTCAAAATAAACCAGAAACAAGTATCCAAGAATTTATTGTTTATTAAAAAAATCTCTGAAAATGGCTGTTCATTGCTTAATGATAGTGTGCAAGTGATTGAGACAAATAAAACACTCCTATATGAAATTATTTTTGTATCACAACCAAATTATATTAATAATTAACTGGTGTTATGTTAATTTTGGATTAAAGGTGACAAGTTGTTCCTGGACAAGCGTGATAACACTGAATTTGATTTGCTCACCGTCAACGAGACGTCGGTGGAACCACCAGCAGATGACGGCAACTCTATCAATTCTCCTCGCAACTTGGCGCTGGAGGCCACTTTTATTAATCATAATTTCAGCCAACAGGTATTAAAAAATCAAAAGAAATTATTACTCATTTTATTAATCTATCTTTTTTCTGAAATAGTTGTAGTTATATATTTATATTATGTTCTTTACATTGTTGGTTACGTTACATTAAAATGATTTCTTTTTTAAGGTTCTAAAATCTGGACCCAATGAACCCAAGTACAAGTTTCCAGAAGCAAATCCGTTTGTCTCTGAGGAAGAGGATGGAGAAGTAGCTTCGGTTGGATATCGCTATCGCAAGTGGAATCTTAACAATGGTGTCGTAAGTATACAAACCTATTTATAGTTTACAGACTTCTAACTAATCTAATATATTATTAATTTATATGAATGCTGTAGGTGCTGGTAGCCCGGTGTGAACACGACGCCGTTATGCAAGGACCTCAGAACGAGACCCAGTTCCTCTCAATCAAGGCTCTTAACGAGTGGGACTCGAAGGTTGCCAATGGAGTTGAATGGCGTCAAAAGCTGGACACCCAGCGTGGTGCTGTCCTCGCTAATGAGTTGAGAAACAATTCCTGCAAGCTTGCTAAGTGGACTGTTCAGGTAAAAAATTATATATGAGAAGTAAATTAAGGGTTATCCATTAGTTACTTATATGAAGATGTTCCCAAATTTATTAAGCATGTTATTTGTAGCTTTTCATATTACTGTATTCTCATATTTTCTATTTCCAAATGATATGAACAATAAAAAAGAAACATCTAAAGAATTCACAGCAGCTCATCATCATCAACTGGGTGTCGTCGTCACCTAAACTAAAGTTTAAGTAAAAAGTTAATCTTTATGAATAATTTAGATAGATTATTATTTGTTTTGTAGGCCCTCCTGGCTGGGTCGGACCAGATCAAGTTCGGGTACGTGTCCCGCGCGCAGGTGCGTGACAACTCGCGCCACGTGATCCTCGGCACGCAGCAGTTCAAGCCGCATGAGTTCGCGGCGCAGATCAACCTGTCCATGGACAACGCGTGGGGCATACTGAGGTGCATCATTGACATCTGCATGAAGCAGAAAGATGGTAATAACCTCAGAAAGAACATTTTATTTCTTCCACCAAAAATCGCCTTTATTTTAAAGAATCATAACTTAAATACTTTTTCACGTTTTTTACTCTTAAGAATTAAGGAAAAATTAAAAAAAATGACTTATGAAAAACTAGAAAACTGATACAAATGGTAGAAAATTGGTCAAAATTATTTTATTCATAACCTAAATGAACCCCTAAGTACGAGTAGAAACGGTCTCAATAGCAGATGACGCGATTCAGTCTCGTGGTTTGTAAAACTAACTTGATTACTTATAGTTAATTTTTTCGTAGTAGGCAGCAGTCATAAGACTGTGGGTTCCAATGTTCTAGCTTTATTGTCTACTAATATTTTTTTATTATTCAAACCTGATAGATGAAGCTAAATGTGTAAGAGTCAAAATTTACAAAAAATAAGCACTATGTTTATACTAAAACTACCTTCTCTTGCCGCTTCAAGCGGTGCCTTAAAAAGGAAAAAAATAGAGTCAAAAAGGCAGTCGGAAACGACCGTTTGTATAAATTATAATTGTGTTAATTTTGATGTTTGGGAACATGAAAAAGAGCCTCAAAATTACAGCAAAATCTAGAATGGGTTGGCAACTATTTTTTTATTTTCAGACGATATCATATAGCAGCTAATACTATTTGTATTTCAGGTAAATACTTGATCATGAAGGACCCCAACAAGCCTTTAATCCGTCTGTACGACATTCCGGACAACACGTTCGAGTCCGACGGCTCTGAGGAGAGCGGGGATGAGCCCGCAGACACGCCTTTTGCGCCTCTCTACTCTTACGGAAACTCCAAGAGGATTTAATACTTTGTAGTATACATTTTACGCCAACTTTTGTAGCCCTTCATTGATATCCCTATGTATCGTTTATTTCTATTCAGTAAAATACAATTTTTTTGTCACATTACGAGTTTTATTTGCCAACCTGTACTATTATTGTAGACAAGCTTACTGTAACCTGGGATAGGTTACCAATAGAAAATAAATAAATAGTCCCAAGAAACTCACAAATTTCTAATGTCCCTAATATGCAAAGCACACTTACTAGCAAGTTTTTCTACTACATTTTTCTTTAAATTAATACGAAAAAATTTTATTAAATAAAACACATTTTTGGTAACATTCTTTTAATATTATAAATATATAAAAAATAACATTATTATATTAGTAACCCCTTTTAAACAAACACGTGAACACATCAACAGATATGTTTATGTTGAATATATTTAAAAAAATAGTTATGAAATTATTTAAAAGGTGTTTAAAACTGTTATTTACTATCACAACGATATTCACAGCATTATTGAGGTCAAGGCTTACTATCTCACATGTAAATCTTAAACAAAAAAGCCTACAATATATACATGAGTATAATTGTAATAACTAGTTCAGAGTAGTAGTGGCTTTGGTAATTCACTTAAAATTATTTAAAGTCGTGTAACATAACATTTATAAATATAAAATATTTACATGTAGTTTGATTGTAACATCTAAAAAATTAACAAACATTCTAACAAAACCAATGAAATAGCAAATAAAAATTTACGTCAGAAATGGGATTGAAACCACAACCTTTTGACAGGCTATTGTTACACATGCTAAAAAGAGAGCTATAAGTATGCTTATTATGAGCATGCTTATGAACTGTTTACATTTGCTAGCAATAACCATGCTAGTTTTAAGTATGCTCCTGAATAAGCATACTCAAAGCAAACACTCCAATACACATGGCATTTGATAGCATGCTCTCTGCCAGTTCAAACAAAACTATGGAAAATCAAACAGCCATCCGCATGGAGCCGAATAAATATATACTTTTGCTGACCATGCAATGCATCCAAAAACTTCTCTCAGGTAGGAAGAGGAAAAAAAGGAAGCGCGTGCACCTTGCAAACAAGATCGATTCCACCCCCCCAGTATGCCACTCAAAATCAAACTTAGTAGTAGTATGTCCTGTACACACACGCTATTAGGTAATACCATGCTTTTGTGCTAGTAATTAGCATGTGTAACAGTAGCCTTAATCTTATACATTTACCTGTATAAGAATATCACTTATTTATTAAGCCTTTCAACTTCAACACCACCGTGCATACCCTGAACTTCCTCTAAACTCTTGCCTTTAGTCTCCGGTACGTAGAAATATATAAAAAATATTCCTATATAAGCTATACATGCAAACGACCAAAATACTGTATAAAGGCCGAAGTTATCTTTAATATTCTGATACGTTTTAGTAACAAAGAAATTAAGTATACACGCCATCATTGTGGCAGAACTTGAAGCTATCGTTTTAACGTTTATAGGGAATAACTCCGCTTGTAATATATACGGTATATTACCTAGACCTATAGCGTATAAAATATTAAAACCGAATACGCCAATTATAGGTATACTAGATAGAATACTGGAGGTAATATTCATTGAATCTTGTAGATAAAAATAAATGCCTATGATAGTTAACGAAATGGCAACACCGATACACGATGTTAGTATGAGAATCCTCCGACCATAGTACCTGGCTAATACTGTTGCACCTATTCCTGAAAAAAACATAAGCCTCTTAGAGCCTAGAGATCAATAAGAAATGACTTTAAATTATGTCAAAGTAATGAAGTACCTAGAAAATTGAATTACACAAACAACGCAGTAGACAATTAAAGTTTATTCATAAATTTGATTATCAGTTTTTTCGTTTATCTGAATGTTTAGTGACCGTTTAGTACCGTACCGTATATCTTTTATTATCCTAAATCCTTCAGTCTCTAGTGTAGAGAAAAATCTACTATTTGATGACCTGGAAATAACTTGACATACACTAAAAAAGTTTAAAGCTTATTTAAAATTGTGGATAACCTACAACGATTGAATCCATAACCTTTCGATCTTTAATCCAATTCCAAAGTTCAGGTTACTACAGCTTCGCATAGCAATAACATTCATCTAAGATAAGATTAAGTGTTACTTTCTAACATGATAAAGACTTATCTGTCTTGCAATTTGAATTTATTTTTCGTCTCAACAATATTCCAATTTTTTTTTGTCTTAATGTTGTTGTTACCTATATCATCATTATATCTCTTTCTCAGAAGACCATAGTCTACCACTCCGAATTCTCTGAGGTGCAAGTTTCTTCACAATGTTTATTTGCTTAAAACATTCTATTATAACATGATGATTTATACACATTAAAAAACAAAAAATATTTATTTATACTACAGATAATAAGTATCAACAGACAGAGACACGTAACAATCCTAGTTCACTAGTTTCCATTTCCATCCCTTATATAAGAAATAAAAATGTCATCGCCGAGGGACAGTGAAGACTTTAAAAGAGATTAAGACATCAAACTACAAAGTCTTAATCGCTACTCTATCACTATATTGACCCGGTTAAGTTTTATAATAATTAGTTTAAATTAAGTTACATACCTGCCCCCAATTGTACAAATCCATAAACAATGCTGACCATAGGGCCGGATATCCTAGTGGTGTGCCGGAATATCATCTCCATATAGGATTGTATTGCAAGGCTACCGGTCATGTATTGCAAGATTTTAAGTCCTGTAAAAAATATACAATATTTTTATTGTAATCAGTGGCGTAACTATAGGGCGGCATTTCGGAAAAATGCCAGAAGCCCCGAGCCGAAGGTGGCCCCCGGTAAGAGAAGGCTGTGAGCACTGGTGGATCTTAATATTTAGTAAAATCCGGCGCAGAAAATGCTTGGCACGTGCCTGGGTTAAGTTTCTTAATATTGGAGGAGGGGGCCCTCATCTGATGAATTAGCCAGGGACCCCGAACGGTGTAGTTACGCCACTGATTGTAATCTAATAAAGCAATCCTTACTAATTGCTTAATATTATAAATGCAAAAATAAAGTCTGTCTGTCGCGCTTTCACGCCAACATTATAGTCTAGAGTCTGAGAAAGGACTTAGGCTACTTTTTAATGCGAAAAAAGGGTTGTAAGAGGTTGAAAGGGGGGATGAAAAGTTATATTGAAGTATCGCCATTTTTAGAGCCAGACACTTGAAACTTATTTTTTTTTATGCGGATTAGATAAAATAAATATGACATTCAAAGTTTTACCCTCAAGGGTGTAAAATCACAATAGGGGATGAAAAGAAGACGAAGTCACGGGCACAGCTAGTAATATATTATACTGTTGTAACTGAGTAACTCCTAACAAACCAAAAAAAAGTAGTAAGTATAGTAGCTCTGACCTAAAAACGATAGTTTCTTTAATGAAAAAAAACCATTTTCTTAGAGAAAAGTGTGCATGTTTATTTTCGAGACAAATAATCTTCAGGGTGTTCTGTTCTCAAGTCAAGTCTGGACATGCAAAAGACCAGAAAGCATTAAGAAACTTCTCAGTCAGCATACTTGAATTATCTAAAATATTGTACTTTTGAATAGTGCAGATTGCACTGATATAAGATGGCCTTGAGACTCATAAAACGAGTGATAGGAGATAATTTAAACAAACGTTAAATACATAATTATGTATAAATACACATATAGCATTTGATAGCTATCACAAAATAGTTTAAATCTTTTTAAACATTAATATTCAGGTAAATAATCAATTTATATATATTATAGTATATTTACTTACTCTTAGGTTATTGACAAACAGTTTGTTGACTTAAACTAATTGCGTCAAGGTAACTTTATTTTTATCACGAGATTAAAAATCAGAAATACTTTTAGATACAAATTTTGTGGGACCTATATTTGGTACCTTGATACCTATTATAAGGGTGTGCATTCAGTAAACATGTTTTCTCCCCAAAACAAACATATTCAAATTTGAGTATAACAAAACTATTTCAATAAAATATCGTGCAATATTGGTTTATTATAAAATTAATTACGACTTTTTTAAACCGATAAAACAGAATGAAAAGAAAAGTCCACCACGCTGACCCAGTGCAGGTTGGCAGACTTCACACACCTTTGAGAACTTTAGGGAACTTTCAGGAGTGCAGGTTTCCTCACGGTGTTTTCCTTCACCATTAAAGCAAGTGATATTTATTTGCTCAAAATATATAATATAGATCTAAGCAAAAACCTATGTCATACTTTAAACATTTTCTTATAAAACTTAATATGATAAAAGCAGAGCCAAAATTTTTGTGCTAACTTAAAATTTCGATCACTTTTTTTATTTAAAAAAGTCACGAAATCGAATAGAAATATGTTAATTGATAGGGAGTAATATTACTGATATGGTTGAGGTTGAGCATGTTAAAAAAATATTTCACATTTGAAAAAAAAATGTAAAAAATAATTAATTGTTGAGCTGTTGCGGAGATCGTTTTTTTAAATCTATGATCCTTAATGAACATAATTTAGCAAAAATGTTCTATGCAGCTTAAAAAAATTTGGAGCCTTAAGCCATTTCAATTTCATACAATTCTTAAAGTATTTTGAGATCCAAAATTGTGTTTACATTGATGAAATAATGCCTGATTTTTTATCTTAAATGGAAACTTAATAAGCTTCATACCTGCTATAATATAAATAGTATTCCGGTATTTCTTATTAGTAACAAGTTCCTTGAATGTGGTTTTGTTCTCCATACCCTGTTGTACATGTATACGCATTGCATCTATTTGTTCACTTGCCCACTGAAATATTTAAACTAAATAAAAAAATAACTGAATTAAACTTTTTATAATATACATACTTATATGCGTGCATTTATAAATGAGCTTTGAATTTAATGGCAATAAGTAGTAATTCTAAATCGTCTAGATGATAATAATAATATCAAATATATCAAATCCAATTTCTGGAAAAAGTACTCGACATTGTTTTATATGCTTATAGCTTACCACATCATCTTTAGTATTCTTGATAACCATGAAATCCTTCTTTGCTGCAGCAATTTTTCCACGTGTCAAGTGAAAGTATGGGGTCTCTGGCACCCAAACACATATTATACCATATAACACTGAAAATGACAGGACTAGGGAGTTCAGTGCAGTGTAGGACACAAAAGGACCAATGCTATATATAATGAGGCCGCCCAGGTTATTCATGACTTGTACCAACATTCCTAGGGCTGCACGAATTTCTGTATCAGCTATTTCAGTTAAGTATATCATGGTTACCTGAAACAAAAACAAACAAATACACAACATAAGATTACACTATGAAACTTAGATTGGTTGAACATACACTTACAACTGCTGTTATTCCATTTGAAATACCCATCAGAACTCTAGCTGCACACATAACATATGGCGATGTCGTAAATAATATTATTAACTGAAACAAAAATTAAAACTATATTAAGATATTAAATTTCACGCTGCTTTAAAAAAAGAAAAAAATAGCATACCCCACCCAATATTCCTGGTAGTGAAGCACTCAAAACTGTACGGCGCCTTCCCAACCTTTCGCTTAGGACTTTCCCTATGTAGCATCCTGGCAAAGCTCCCAACGCAGCAAGTGAGACAACCCACGATGTTTGTTCCTGATCAATTTATATCACATACAAAATTACAAAAATAATGTCTTCAGCTAAACAACAAAAAATCAACAAGTTCATTAAATAAATATATATTTTTTATTTCCTTTCATTAGTTTTATTATTTGCTGAAATTTCTAAAACATTGTAGTGTTCACTTTTACAACACTATTTATTTAGTCAGAACTATTTAATTGTGAATGTTTAGTACTGTTAGTTCATTAATAATTCTCTGAATACTCACATTACTAATTACAATATCTGTATTTCCATAAATAAATTTGGGTATAGCGGGTGAAGGCCATGATATCACTGCTCCAGTAAATGTAAATGCGAATGACACTGCCAAACAAAAGCATTTAACAGTATAGTTCATTGACCAACCAGCATATAGTAAATTATTATTACTATATGCTGGTAGGTCAAGTATAATCTATACATATAATAGAATTGTAACAAGAGAAGTAACATAAAATAGCTATAAACTTTGTTTTATTTAAATCGGATGTCAGGAAAAAAATACCGTCGTTTAAAAATATTTTAGCCCTGCGAAGTTATGGAACGAGTCAATATACTAATATTTATATTACTAATAATTAATAAAAATATTACTTATGGTTTAAAATATATTTTTAAAACTTAACAATACTTAATAAGTTTAAATAAATTCAAATAAGTAAATTTATTTCTTACCACATAATCCCGCCAAATATTGAATTTTTCTGTTACTTGGATTAGACATATTTGCAATATTTAAGAATGGAATCGTAAAAATATATCACTCAAGTTATTAAAATCATAATAAATATAATATAATCATATTATTTAATTTAAATAATATCGCATTCTTTATGTAAACAAGTCAAAGATAAGTAAACTTTTATATATTTTTTAATTGGTCCCAAACATGCCCAATTCGCGGAATCCGTCCGTCACATTCAAAGATGATAAGTATTTAAAACACCACAGTTTGACACTTAATCACTGCTACCACCGGCTCTGTCCACCGCTACCTGTTATCAACCATAAAGATAAAAACGCTGTTATCAACCATAGATATATATTTATCAACCTATAGATTATATATTAACCTATATATTAGAGAATATTAATATAATGAAGAGTTTAATTGAGCGTGGGGCCTAACGGCACAAATTATAACATCTACGGACATCTGTTAAGCAAAAAGAAATAAAAATGGCAGAGATACAATATTATCCGCAGTTAACGAAAAATTCAAATTTCCAAAACTGGAAATTTAGAGTAAAATTATTACTGGAAGAAAAAGGAATAGAGTATGGTTTAAATGAAGTAAAAGAGGAAAAAAAGAAAGATAAGTATATAAAAGATAATTCTAAAGCAAAAATAATTAATGTTAACTGTTTGTCGGATCTAGAAATAATTAAAAAGGCTACTACTGCCAGAGAGATGTTTAATCTATTAGATTCAATATTTGAACGGAAAAGCGTTTTCAAAAAAATTACAACTCAAAAAGAAATTATTAGGATTAAAAAGCACAGAAAGTTTACAAGAACATTTTTACAAATTTGACCAGATAATTAATGAATTAGATTCAATCGGAGAAACCATGAATGAAAATGATAAAGTATGTCATCTATTATTGACAATACCAAAAGAGTATGAAAATGTGATTACAACCTTAGAAACGATTGATAGAGAGTTGGATATGGAATTCGTAAAAGCAATGTTACTAGACGCTGAAATCAAAAGAAATGAAAACGAAGTAAAACCCGAAGAAAACAGTTATATTACATGCTATCATTGTAAGAAGAGAAGACACAGATCATTCGAATGGGAAAACAAGAAATATGTATAGAGGTAGGTCCTTTCGTGGCAGAAACTATAAAACAAATAGAGGTTCAGGAACAAGAGGTATGAATTTATATTATAATAAATACCCCAATACAAATAATAAAAATGATGAAATGTTTATTGCACTAAAGAACAATGATATTTATGAAGAAATCTATAATACAGAAATAGACTTTAATAATGTACATTTATAGTAGATTCTGGAGCGACACACAATTTTATACAAGAGAAATATGAAAAATATATGAAGAACGTAATTATACTACCGGAAGAAATAAAAATAGCAAATGGTGAATCACTAATTGCAAAGAAGAAAGGTATACTAACAGTGTGTTATTAAAATAGAAAAATTGATATTGAAGGATTGATAATAGCAAATCTCACTCGTAATTTACTATCGGTAAGTCAATTAATGAAGTTTGGAATGAAAATAATATTTAGTAATGGAAATGTAAAAATATATACTAGAATGCATAATACGTTTTATGGAGAAGGGAATGGAAAGCTATACAATATAAAATTCACACTTGAACAAGACGAATATTGACAGTACACTAAAAGTGAGTTGAGTGAGTTGTGGCACATTTAAAAAGAAAAAAGGTGGGGGTTTAATGAAATTACCAATAAGTAAAGTGCCATGTCACACATGTATGAGAAATAACTAATAAAATAATAAGTGTCTGGACCGACAAGAATACCAACAAATGAAGGATATATATATTTTCAAACTATTATTGATGACTATACACATTTTACACATACATATATTCTAAAGAATAAATCGGAAGTTGGCACTAATTCAATAAATTATGTAAATTTAATTGAAAATGAAAAAGGCACACGTATTAAAGAGATAAGGTGTGACAATGGAGGTGAGTATTCATCTAATGAATTTAAGAGATTTTGTTCTGACAAAGGAATAGCAATACAGTACACATTGCCATATAGTCCTCAAATGAATGGAAAGGCTGAGAGAATGAATAGAACGATCTATGATAAAGCACGTACGATGTTAGATGAATCAAATTTACCTAGACACTTATGGGGACAAGCTATTTTGACTGCTTCTTGTCTATTAAATAGATTACCATCAAGTGCAATTAATAATAAAATACCTGCTTACATGTTTAATAGAGATGTAAATCTAAATAACTTAAAAATTTTCGGATGTAAGGCATGGGCATTAATATTACCAAGAAAAGGTAAATTAGATACTAGAGCTTCGACAGTAAGGTTGATTGATTATGCTATAAATGGATATAAGGTATTGGGATTTATTACTAGAGATATTAGATTTGATGCAAACAATATAAGATATCAAGAAGATGAAATATATAAGCAAGAGAAAAATGATAATGGAATTAAGATAAATCGTAATTATACAAAAACGAAAGAAGATGAAATTAATAATGAAGAAGAGAAAGAACCTAATGATACAATAAATGAACCGAAAGTAAGCAATAATCAAAAAGATATTGAGGAAGAAAGATATGATGATGCTAATGAAATTGATGAAAGTGAAAATATAATAACTAGAAGTGGAAGAAATATAAATAGACCTAAATATTTAGACGAATATTATATTTATCAAGCGTATTGTTTAATTAGTGATGATCCTGCAAGTTATACAGAAGCAATAAAATCTCTTTTATTGCTTCTGTATAAGATTGGCAAGATGCTATAGAAAAAGAATTACACGCACACGACAAAATGAAAACATGGATAGAGAAAGGTCCACCTAAAAATGTAAAATTGATTGATGCAAAATGGATATTTAGAACTAATGAAAAATGGTGTGAAAAAAGCTAGACTTGTAGCTAGAGGATTCATGCAAATGTCAGATGGTACAGTCGCACGTATTTCGACTGCTCGAATGGCATTGGCTCATGCATTACAGCACGATTTGGTAATTAAACAGTTAGATGTTCCAACAGCATACTTAATTATGGATATTTAAAGTCAGATGTATATATGAAAGCACCTGAAGGTGTGAAAATTAATAAAAATAAGGTTTTAAAACTTAATAAAGGTTTATATGGACTAAAAGAAAGTGGAAAAGTATGGAACGAAAGAATTAATAATTTTCTATTAGAAATAGGATTTACAAGGTCTAATAATGATTTTTGTTTATATACAAATAAAGAGCTACATATAATATAATATTAGTTTTATATGTTGACGATATACTAGTAATGGGAAAGTTGAATGATGTTGAGAAGATTTTATTAGAATTAAAACAAGAATTTAATACTAAAGATCTAGGACAAACACAGACATTCTTGGAAATAGACATACAAAGAGAGAAGAATATAATTAAGTTAAGTCAAATGAAACATATTGATAAATTATTGGATAGATTCGGCATGATAGAAAGTAAACCAAGTAAGACACCAATATTTGTACCGGAAGGAGATATAATAAATAATGTTTCATATAGACAGCTAATAGGAGGACTTATGTACCTGTCGACTACAACACGGCCGGACATTTCTTATGCCGTATCATTTTTAAGTAAATTTTTAGATAAACCGACGAAATGTTTATGGGTCCAAGCTAAAAGAGTTTTAAGATATTTAAATGGTACTAAATCATATGGATTAGTATATCGCAAACACAAGGGGCAAGATATATTAGAAAACTACTCGGATGCAGACTGAGCTGCTGACCAGACAGATAGAAAGAGCGTAAGTGGTTCCATTACATTATATAACAATAACATCATCAGCTGGTTTTCACGTAAACAACACTGTGTATCTTTATCGACAACTGAAGCGGATTATGTTGCTGCGGCGATAAGTATTTGCGATATTTTGAATATAAAAGGGCTTTATGAAGATTTAAATTCAGCAACAGAAATGAATAAGGTTAAAAGTATTTTGCATTTAGATAATATAGGTGCTATAGGGGTGACCAAATAATTTGAGAATAGTAAAAGAGCTAAACATATAGACATCAAGTTACATTTTATTAGAGACGTCGTTAGCAAGGGAGAAGAAATAATTGAATACATACAATCACAATTTAACTTACTGATATTTTAACGAAAGGTTTGTCGAACGAGATTTTTAATAATTTTATAAATATGCTTAATATTAAATAATTATTTTAAATAACAAATGATTTGATTGGCTAATATGATTCAAATAGTAAGGTTGTTAAATAAAAGTCAGTTTATATTTTTAGTTGTATATTTTAATAAAAGTTAATAATTTAACTTATCTTAAAATTGAGGGAGAATGTTGAAATATTGTAAGTTGGTAACATTGTATAATATTTGAATATAGAATAAGGACGTAGTGATATTGTTAATTGTTGGATTGTAAAAAAATATGGCGTAGATATAATATCTAGAAATAAAGAATATGAATATAATGAAGAGTTTAATTGAGCGTGGGGTCTAACGGCACAAATTACAACAATTACCACGTATCTTAGGCGTAATATATTAAACTAATAGCCGCCATACACAAGGAAGTCGATCAAGCGTGACAAATTAATCATCGAACCGTATGATTTAATTTTTTGTAAATTTAAATGATACAAAGCTAATCGTATAACCTAATTACGATTATACGAACATTGTGCAAAAAAGCTGGTATCATTATTTATTATTTGTATGTGACATTTGTCAATTTATTTTCCGAAATATAAAATTAAAGTTGTATATAATTCTACATTTCTGTATTTTATTTAATCTTATTGTTTTAGGTTGTCCCTGTATTGTAGCATTCATGAACGTTTTTTCATTGTCACTTACTCATTAAATTTTGGCACGATTTACCGTGCAGTCTCCTCCGTGTTTTTTTCATTATACGTGACACTGGCAGAATACTTTGTGCATAAGCACATTCAAAGCCATATAATTAAAAAAAATCATAAATTTAAAAAAAAATGAAAGAACTAGAGAAGAAAACTACAACTTAAAACAGTTAAAAACATAAAATTATTGTTGTGTTCAATTTTGTAGCCTCTCGATTTTGGTGTCATTTATAACAAGTGTCAAGGTGTTGATACTAGCAATAATGCAAGAGGTTGAACCTAGTTCTATTATCCCATACACTGATATCAGATACAATCCGCGGCTATTGTCGTTACTTATACATAAATTCGTAAGAGTAGAACTTATTAAAAACATATCTATAAGCGGTTTTATACATTCTATTGATCCTATTGGACACAGGTACTTCCTCACTTTAATGTAACATGTAAAGTTAATAATGATATAAATATGACTTGTTTAATTTGAAATTATATTTATTTCAGCATTATATTATTAGAACCCAAAGATGATAATGAATTCAAGACTACCATTTTACCAGGTCATGCAGTCTTAAATATATTAGAACTCAATCCAAGAGAAAATAATCAACCTCCTATAAGAAAAGTTACTACATCTTTATCACAACCTTGCGTTGCGGAAAGAAAAGAGAAGATTATGTCATGGTTTGAACAGAACTTATTACCTGTATCAGAATCTGGTGACAACATAGTATTTGGAACTGTTTTAATATTACCTCCATATAATACTAATGATATATGTACAGACAATCCTATGGTAGCTACACAAGTGATTTCTATATTGAAAAATATGCCTGAAAATATTTAAATTGTATTATGCAGTTATTTTAACACTAATCAGTATATGTTCGAGTAATTTTGGCAACCTTTAGATATTGATAACAAATTGAATTTTGAAATAATTGTTGTATAACCTAAACTTTAAATAAATTTAATTCTTGGGAACAACAAATACACTTATCAGTGTTAACATGCATATTTTTATTTTAAAATAAATCCTGTTTGTTAATTCCACCGACGTTTTCTAAATAACTCATCACTAACAAGGATAGTTTGATGTAAATAAACACTAAATAAATATTTTTTTGGATTATTTAATTTTGTTAGCATAGTTGGATATCTTTTTTTCACCTGTTTTGTAGGTATAACTAGATTTAAAAATTAACTTGAACTGTATTTATACATTTTACCAGAGTTTTATGTACACACTAGTTGAGGTCGACCCGCTGGACTTAGTCCATGTGATGCTCCTATTAGTCTTAGTATGTGAAATATAGCCTTCCTCTATAAATTACCTATCTCTATCTAACACTAAAAGAATTTTTCAAATTGGACTAGTAGAACCTGAGATTAGCATATTTAAGGCAAACAAACACTAAGAAAAATCTAACTAAAATAGAAAAAGACAAAAGTAACAAAATAAAAGTCTTAATAACTAAAAACACATAATTTGGCCGCATTAACGGAATAGGAGGCTACTCGGTATTGAAGAGACAATAGTCTTGACAGGTTTTCAGTAGTCCCCTTCCGACACACATAACAACAGCACCAGTTAATCTGTGTACCTATACATAAGCTTTATCTCCACTCCAGCATTTGACACTAAAAACTGTCAAGTACAAATTATAATTTCCTCTAAATCAGATTCCCTTACAATCCTTATCATCAATGTTGCCAAGGTAATTACCCTTATTAGAATTTTCCTACTTGTTTAATCTCAATCTAATCAATTTTAATGAGAATTCAATTTAGCACAAAATCATTCCATTAAAACTTTAGTTGTCAAGCTGTGATGTATAATCAAAAATGTTAATTCTAATGAAAAATCGAAATTATGCTTATATTTATTACTATGATAACAAAGTTTGGGGTAAAATAAGAAATTTGAAATTTATAGATTTTTTTTATTTTAACCTAGCAGTAAAATCATTTCTTAGCCTTTGCTTCTCTTGTGGCTTTTCGTTCTGCAGCACGAACTAACTGCTTTGCAGGTTTAAGGTTGCCTTTCTTACAAAACCTCTGATTCCTTAAGAACTTAGGATCCATCTAAAAGTAAAAGTAATGATTAGATATAGCAAACAGAGTAAAAATATCATTTATTTTAAAATTTTTATATAAAAACTGCAATACTGGGTTTTAAGATCCAAATATTATTCATACTAGGTGGTGAGACACCTAGTATATAATATTTGGTCAGCCAGCCAGCCCAGCTTCATTCGGATAAATTTTATAACGTTTTATTTTTAACATATTTCTCTATATGTTGAACTCCCCCACAAACTTTCTTTCAGTATTTCAATGCTTTAAGCCTTTTTTGGGATAAAAGATAACTCCTTACATTTGTATCTCTGTACCAAATTTCATTAAAATTGATCCAGCAGTCTTTAAGTTATAAGTGATGTACTAACTATTTTATATTTTCACTAAAGTTTTTTTGATTCTTATATTACTAGTACGGTGGTTTTATTACTTGTTGAATTTACTTGAAAAACTTTAGTGACTAAAATATACGAAAAATGATACACAACAAAGAACATTGGAATATGGAATATTTTGTAAAATAAAAATATAATTTTGTGATCCTTTTTTTTAAATATTTGAAAAAGATAACTTTATAATCAAAGAAATACTTACGCCAAGTGTAGATTCGTGTCTGAACTTCTTGGGCTTTTTAATACCATTACGGTGAGCTTTGCGATCTGTAATATTTAATTTAAGTTTTTAGTATAATTATCGATTCATCACTTTACTGTCACGTTTTTATTTATTTGTTTACTTACTTTGGTTATGATTTGTATGATTTTTAGACTTTGCCATTTTGTTTAAAGTATAGCTCTGAAAATAAAAATGTTTACGTTATTGCTTAGCAGACTAAATAAACTCACAGAAATCACTTCACAATTCAATAATCATGTAAAGATTTATTAGATATTTTTGGATATTTAAAAATCTAAAAACAACAAATCTAACCTACACACAACGAACTATCAAAGAAGGAAAAAAAGCCAGTGTTGCCATGAATAAATTTGATTGATCCGACTGTAAAATGTATTTATTTAAAGTAATATTAAATTAGAACAACATATTAAAAGTTATGATAACTACAACATAAAACTATTTTTATTTATCAAATTACAAGTCTAGGTACAATTCTAGTCTAATTCTTTTTTATACAAAGTTCAGACTTCCTTATCGACAAGCTTTTCTTCGTGGCAGCTAATAAAAAAAATATATTGTCACTTTTAGAGAAAATTTTATCGTTCTGAAGTATACTAAATATATTGTTATTTAATTAAATAATAAAAGTATGATTTAAAAGTTGCTTCTTTACTATACTTAATATAATATATTACCTATACAGGGCACTAAGGAAATTTTAGTTTGAAGAATCTGTTGTCCACAGATTCTTCAAACTAAATTGTCAATGTCAAGTGTCAAAAACGATGACGTGTGCCAACCATCTGTTAAGTGATTAGCTGATCCAAGTTATATTACTGTTTAGTCAATTTCTATAATACATCCTTATTAGCTTCGAGTTGTTTTATTCAATTGTAAATTATGGTAGTATTAGAAGGAGACAATAGAGATGGGCAGCCAATATCAACGGAGGAAAAACAAGATGCTAAAATTGCTAACCCCTTATCATTAGAAAGTATCCTTTATAGATCAAATTACCATTAAATTAGGATGCAAAGAGGTTTTATGTGAGAACATGCATCTTAATTCAAGTTGTGGTAACAATAACACTTCTTAAAAAGTATGGTAAAGTATAGTTTTGCAAGTAAATGTTGTCATATCTGTATAGTTAGAAAACTTAAATTAAGGATAGAAATTTAATATTCACTGCTTTTTAGACTACTACCTTAGATTGCTTAGAGGATACTACCTTAGATTGCTTGAGAAATTTTAAATTATCCGCAAATTGTTATAATAAGTGGATAGATACATTTTTTATTGCATACACATACTATAATTTTAATAAATAGGTACAGTTACAGAAATAAAATCTTAAAAATAGTTTGCAAAGGCGGCCTTATCAATTTTCAATTTTTTATTATGTATATTTGTTGATATGTACAATTAAGTTACATTTATTGTAGCATTATAAGAATTAATTATATGGAGGTGTTTATTATTATTTTGTGTTAAAAGCATGAGTATATACTGTGTACTGTTTCAATAGACTCTGTGAAAAGGTAATATAAAGTAAAAGGTTTTCAATATGTTATCATAGGAAGTTTGCACTGCACTGCACATTGGTTTAAAGATAGAAATAATTTATGCCCAATTTTTCATACAAGAATAAGGGTTTTAACCTGAAATAAACAATCAAAAACAAACAAAGTAGTAAGTATGTGGAACGAGAATAGCAATATTTCATAGTTTGTAAACATGTAGCCTAATTATTTTACACTTAGATTTAAATACGTTTAGACATTCATTGTGATTGTAGTGTATTCATTTAAAAACTAATCAGACTAACAACATAATTTTTTCATATTATGTTTCTAATGTTTACTGATATAAGATATTTCTCTGACTGCATCTTAACCAATAAAAAATCATCCCACTTCCACCAAGTAGCATTGCAAAATACTAGGATTGCTTGTTGTTACTCTTCTTGACATAGTGGTATTAATACAGACTGGCAAGTGACAAATTTATTGAAAGATAATATTCCTTAACTCAAAGTCAGTCTTTCGTATTACCAAGGATGCTCAGCAGCAACATGGTCTTCGTCATGGAGACTACCAGCGTTACCGTGGGTATTGCTCGCGTCGTATTCGTCGTTTACGTAAAGTGCTCAAAATTCCTCAGGTAACGATGCATCATGACATTCCAAGTGACTGGTTACATTTCTATCTCTTATGAAGAAGTATAAATATTAACACAATAGTTTGTTTATCCTAGGGAGACCGACGTCATTACCGCCGACGTGATGTCACCTCAACGCACCTTACAGCTACAAGTGCGGAGAACCGTCTGCTCTGTGTACCATTGCTCCAAGCCGAGCGTGCTTGGGCGCACGCCATGCAGCTGCGGCAGGAGGCCAACACTGAGCCAAGAAAGAAATTTCATCTTGTATCACGATTGAAAAAAGCCTGTGCGCATGCTCATATGCTGTTACAGCTCTGTGAAGCAAGTTTATTTAATTATAGATTATAGCTGTATTAACAAAGTATTGAGATATTTTGAAAATACATCAAAGTTTTGAAAATAACATGAATATGGATGAAATGTAAATACTTACAGAAGATAAGTTGTTTTGTTATATAAACTAGTAAGACTTGCATATGCAAGTCTTACTAGTTGTATTGGATTCTCTCTCTCAAGCTCAAGGAATTGGGGTTTTTTAATCTTGAATTTATCATCATTAGTGTGTTCTGTTATCAGTGCCTCTGGTGGTCAAGAAACTCCATATTCTAAGCTGATAATTTAGAATAATAGAATTCAAGTCCTATACTTGAGATACATACTTATATTTTATAAATTATGGGAAAACACGATAGTACAGTAAAAAGTCATGTATTATGATTACCAGGAAAGCGGAGCTTGTAGTGCTCGCACGCAGCTAGAAGCGGGTGCGTACGCGGCATGGTTGAGCGGTGTGCTGCTGTTGGAGCTACAGCAGTGGCGGCCCGCGGCTGAGAGCTTACAGAGGGCACAACTGGTGTTGGAGAAATTAAGTGCCGCTTTACCCGAAGAAGAAAGACTAGTGTATAAGCAGAAGGTATGAAATAGACACTACCATTTAGTATGCGATGAAATTATATTATGAGCATATTTGTTAAAAATGATATTAATGAAACTAACAATTAACGAAATTATAAATAAGTCAATAGTAATATAATTTATTTGTTAAATGCTAATTATTTACTGTATATTGTAAGGTGGATGAATTGAAACCAAGTCTGCGTTACTGTGCTTACAATATCGGCGATGAGTCGGCTGCGGGTGACCTCGTCGCTATGCGGGGACAAGGGCTTATTGAGAATTTGGACACCCTGATGGCTCAAGCTAAGTAAGTGCTTCAAATAAATTTAGTGTTATATATATAATTTATTGTGGTAATAATAGCCTGAGGGACTTTTTGTATTGAATTTTAAAAAAAATAATTATTCCAAGATTGTCACATATTTCTTGATTTGATGTTATATTTATAAAATCTTAGTTGCTATGTTGTGCATGACACACATACGCAATTTTATTAAAACTAATTAGAATTTAATATTATTTTTGTTCCAAAAATATCTACATTTTTTCAGAGAGTCTCGTTCAGGAGTGATGCATGAAGTAGAATGGCGCGGACGTCGAGTTACAGTCCGACCTGAGAAAGTTCGTCTATTTCTTATTGCAATGCAGGACTTAGACAAATCTGTCGCTAGCACACAAGCAGTGCAAAACAAGATCGATATCCTTGAAAACATACTCATGGACTGCAAGGACGCCATATCGGCTATTAAAGATGAAATCAAGAACGATCCCAAGCTAAAGTCACCGTCTGAAACCCAGCAGTTGTCTGGGATCAATTACTTGCTTTCGTATTTGATGTATCTCCGTCTTGTTCGCACCATCGAGAGGAATAATCTACTTGTGCAACAGGCTGAAGAAGCGCGCAAAAATAATGTCCAGATTGATGGAAAAAAAGTACGTCCCCAAGACTTGACCCGACTATATGAAATAATCTTGCAGAACTATACAGAACTGCAACAGTTGCCAGGCTTCGAGACTGACGCAGTTTATCAGAAGGAAATAGAAGTCGAGTTGAAAGCATACAGAGCTTTCCGATGCTACTATATTGCTCAAGTGTTGACTGGTCTCAGGCGTTTCAGAGAAGCCCTCGCCATGTTAGAACGCTGTAGCACTTACACGAGTGAATCCCTTGCTAGCAAGTTGCAAGACAAGGTCCTGGTTGCTAATTTGAAGATGTTGCAAAAGGACATTGAAAGTTGTAAATTTGAAGTTCACGCAGACTCGGTTCTGGAAGACGATGATGATGAAGAAACAAAATATTCTAGTGGTAAGTCATACAAAGACAAGAAGCCAGTTGTTGACCGTTTGGACGATTATCGTGAGGAGTCCCAAGTTCTAACGAAAAATCCTAATATCTTTAAAATGCCCCCACCGATGGAAGCAGTACCATGCAAACCGTTGTTCTTTGATTTGGCGTGCAATTTTATCGAGTTTCCCAATTTAGATGATAAAACTGGTGCTGCAAAGAACAAACAAGGGGCTGGAATAACTGGACTTGTAAAGGGTTTTTTGGGATGGGGTAAGAGTGACAAGTAATGCTAATTTATCATATCCGCAATATACTCTTGTTAATCAAATGTTATTTTATTTCTTTAATAAACTATATCTTAATCAATTTATTTACTTTATTTAACATGAATCCTGAATGCAGCAGCCGATTTTTTACACGTTTTAATACTTGCATTCACAATCACCTTTGCGTTAATCGGTAACAACTGATTCAGGTGATTTAATCTGCAAACTAGATGACATTAACTACATATGTGGTAAAATATAGAATCCGGTACTTTTACATACATATACAATTTTTTCACACCAGGTTCCTATACATGGTATTGAGTATTGCTGATAAAAACTGATCCCATAGTAGAAGTGTATCACTCTTTACTCTATGTAATAAAATTATTGATTCATTATATCAAAATAATGTTTTATGAATGAAAGAATCGAATGTTTGTACAGAGTATATTTTAGAAAACTAATAGAAAAGTGTTTGACTACGACCACCTAATGGTAAGTGATGGAGTCTAAAATGTAGCGCGCTTTTCCAAAAGATGCTTATTCACTCTTCTTTTAAATGAGTCCAAATCAAAAGAATTTGGAAATACTGACGCCAGTAAGGAGTTCCATATCTCAGTCGTCCGCATAAGAAATTAGGAAGCAAAACGCTTCGTACGTATAGGCGGTGTTTCGGCTAAGAAGGGGTGGAGACCTTTACGGCGCCATATAGCTCGGTGGTAAAACGGTGAAACGGAGATTAGGTAAAGCAGTCCCTGCGCGCACTCTCCGAAATATATCCTGTAGAATGACCGACAAACAGGCAACTTTTCGTCGATGCTTGCAATCTGTGGAATTTCCGCCGTATTAGTGTCTCATCTATGAGTTTCATAGCTCGGCGGTCAACCGAGTCTGGAGCTACGAGCTGACATTTGGCAGAGCCATCCCATAGGTGGCAGCAGTACTCCAAGCACGAACGAACCTGGGCTTGATATAAGGTTGCAAGTTGCTTAGGCGTGAAATACTATCTCATTCTGTTTAGGATGCTAAGATTTTTTGCTGCGATTTTAGCGCTGGCCTATATTTTTACCCGACTACGGCGAAACCAAAAGCCTTCCTTTTGGCCATGTCTGTTTCATGGTTCTTCTAATATTATATATAATCGTAGTAGGTAGGAACATAATACATGGGTGCGACCACGGTTCTACCTTGACCATTTTTATACCTATGCATTTCTGGGTTTCTATCTGAATTATTTTCTTATTTCATTCTTTTTTTTTACGTAATCGGATTATAGTTTTTTGATTTTATGGTTGTTATTGCACGCAATTGGATATTATGATTTTTTCAGTTGTATTGCTGCAAGTTAAAATATAGGCTATGTTGAATGGGATGATAGAGAGTTTGTCGTTTAAAAATGTTTTAGTACAAGAAAGCTAGGATGCGTCTACTAGAAATGTTTATATAGCCTTAACCATTTCAACTTGTTTATAGGTATATACTATAATATCATGATTAAAGATTTAAGTTGACTAAAAATGGTTATATGGATTGTGAAGGATTAAACAATGAAACCATTTTGTTTGTTTTAAACAAAAAAAATTTAACCACAAACTTAAAAATTCGTTCAGTTCCAAAGTACAAAAATATAATAAATTTAAACAATATATTTTACACTATGTAACATTTACATTTTTAAATCACATAACTTTTAAATTAAGATGCTTTGTATAGTATTCATTAACATTTACATACAAATTGTACTCTAAATCTATAAAAAGCTTGAAGTTTACAAAATAAATGTCACCAGAATCGGTCGTACTGTCACGGGTTACAAACAGCAGATATATAAGCAATATACTTAAAAAAAATGAACTTTCACGTTCATTATTACACACATTTAGAAGGATATTTTATTGTCGCGATACATAAAACGACGAATCCTAAACAACAAAACACATTAATAGGTTAAAGGTTTTGATTAATAAACATACTTGTTATACTTGGCAGTTAAATTTTACTTCCCAAACTACCACTTATTAATATGACAGAAAAGTTAAAGCAAAATCACAATATTATTATTTTCTACTTGTATTTATTTAGAATTATATAACATGAGAAAGCCAAACCGCAATTCATGAAGTTACGTTGACATTAACATAATGCAAAAAATAAGCATACCAATGTAGTCAAACTCTCAGTTGACTGTTTCAATCTGAGAGCTAAATATTAATATAAGTTTATATTCAATAATAAATATTATATTAATGCTATTTTTATTTATACAAAATTATACAAGCATTATACTACATAATGAAATCTAAATCCTTACTTTGATCAAATCTTAAATGGCTCTTACCATTTTTGTAAAAAATTTAAATGTTCAATTATAAGAATTACCTGTATAGTATTAATTAATATAAAAAATCAAGTCTTCTCATTATACACAATGTAATAATGCAAATATAACAAACACCTGTAAGTGAAGTCTATTTTATTCAGTATCAGTATTGGTTGCTAGTTGTAGTTTTAATATGAATAAATGAACACGGTATTGATTCACATGTTATCACAGTTATGTGACCATCAGCGGGAGGACAGCGGCGGCCAGTGCGCGGTGTCGTGAGCGATCCTATCATCGCATGCCACCAACTGCCCGCAAGTCGGACACACGGCTAGTTTGTTACTTACATCTCTACCGATAACTAACTCCTGCTGCTTAGCGATATCCGGCAACAGCCCGACCAACTCGGGAAACACGGAGTCCAACTGATTTCCCAACGCAATGCGACAATGTTCATAGAACTCGTCAGCACTTATGATGCTGTCACGAAAGGCCCGCGATGCCACTTTAAAATCTTCTACCGCTGCGGCTCCACCGAGAGCGACAGCAAATTTTTTTACAAGTGCTCGGTTTCTAATCTCAAAGTCAGGAGGAGGGATATATGAGTGAACGGGAGCGCTGAATGTCTGCCCAGCGGAGTTAGTAAACATCATTCCATCGCAAGGTGGTCGCTTCTTAAACCCTGGTGGTACGCCTCCATTCTGAATAGGAACCGATTTTGGTTGTGCGGGTTGGACCTTATCTGCCCGAGGGTTAAGTGGCGGGTACTCTTGTAGGGCCAGAGAAAAATCTCCATTATTTGACTTTTGTGTATTCATCACAGTTGGTGTATCACTAATAGTCTTTATTTTTCTGTCGGATTCAACACTACTATTATTATTATTTACACTGGCAGTGATATATTCTTTTTTGATCTTGACATCGTTAATACCGTTCACGAAATCAAAATCCTCAGGGACATCCTTTTTGTTTGAGTTCTGTTTCTTTTTTTCCTTTTTGTTTTTATTAGTTTCACTAGTGGTATTATTGGGTGTCGGTTGCTGATACTGTGTTTGCGGGGGCGACTTTTTTGCTTTAGACTTAGTGTTTATGGGTAACATTGGAAAATCTTGAACAGCATTGAAGGCTGGCTCTCGAGCTTTTGGAGCAGGAGGAGGTTCAGATTTTGGCTTGGCCTTATCTTTAGATTTGGATATGGTGATCCACTGTGGCGGCGTACTTGGTACTGAGGATGATGAAAGAGCAGGGAAAGCTTCTGAACTGAGCTGTACTTTTTTAGGCTGATGGTTTGACTTATTATTCTTCATTGCTTGGAGCTCTTCATTGTTAATCATTGTGACCTGTATAGCAAATTTAAAAATATAGAGGCTTAAAAATAATACTTTATGAATCAAGTCAGAATCACTGCAAGATACTAGATAGTTTTTATATATAACCTTTTACTAATTGTGGTTACCTTAGGAGGTTGAACACTCCCTGCTCCAATACTGGGGTGGTCATCTCTTGCCATGCCAAGAGAAGGGAAGTCGTCATCAGAGAGAGTTTGTTTCTTCTGTGTGGGAATAGATATACGATTGCCACTTGTTTGGGTTAGCCTAAAGTTACTTGCACTTGGTTGACTGTGTAATTGGATTGATACACTTGGTTTTGAAGCAGCTGAAAGATTTGATTTTTTAATAGATTTCCTAAACTCTATGTTGCCGATGTAAGGAAGAAACTAATGAACTTAGCATTTCTGGTATGCACTTTGAAAAATCGAGAAATATCACAATACTATTGACTTATCATAACAGAAAAATGTATCCAAGAGATAAAATAATTATAAGTTTTACGTGATTTGTATGGAATTTTATTAAAAGTTATTGTGTTATAATTACAATTGCGTAGTAACGTGGCAGCAACAGGCATCGTGGGGCGAGGCGCCGGGGCACGCGCCGTTGCAGACCCGGACCCGTCCAGTGCGGGAAAGTTCTTATCTGTGCGCGCTAGACCTGCTTCACCTAGAAAATTTGATTAATTTCACCACCAAAATTTATAATTACCCATCAAAGACTTAATAGCTAATCTGTGGAGTTCTATTTTCTGTTACCTTTAAGTATTTTTAACATCCAATGCGCAACGATGGGGTATTTATTAAAAGTTTAATATATGACCGTTTGTGACATGGCAGTTTCCAATAGGGATAGCTTGATTTTGATATCGTTTGCTCTGTTTATTTACGAAAATATACACTTCCTACTAGACAAAAAGAAATTTAACAATTTTTACAAGATTTTTTTAATAAAATTTGGTGTACTCTATTTCTAAGATTTAAGGGGTTCGTTTTGATTAAAAATTATAATATTAGTAGGTACTTAAACAGATTTTTATGAGTTTAAAAAATTACTTTGATATAATATAGTAAAGATGAATTACCTCTAAAAGAGCGGGGTGGGTGCGGTAAAAGAGGCTGCGGGTGTTGGGGCGCAGCGGACAGGCGCGGGAACTGCTCGTCGCTGCACGGGTCGATGGGCGTCATTACTTGTACGGGTGCAGGCGACGGGGGCTCCACGCGCTCGCGCTCACGTTCCCTGTTTTCTCTGGACAAATTGCTGTCGTTACTTCAAAGTCAGTGCTTGTGCGCAGAAAATAATAAATTAGCAAACGTTCGAATGTAGACTGATATTTTTCCATTGATGAAATTAGAAAGAGAATAACTTGCGATGATAAAGGAGGGATACTTGTTTCCTCTGGGAGACTTGTCATTTCACTAAGCTTTTGTAGACTTACCATTATTTAAAACTAGCAAAATTAGTAGTCTATTGCAAAAGTAGATTTTGTGTTCACAAAAATATCTTTTGTGGTCAAATATGGTCGGTGTGCGATGTTTTTATCACGTTTAGAGAAAATTTTCATGAATTTTTGAGTGTGAAGATTTCGCTCACTTATATCACCCATCAATAAATCGAAATAAAAGTACATATTAATACTACATCTAAAATAATTAAAGTATATTACAAGTTAATAAGATTAAGTTGGAAAGATTTTAAAATAGTAGACTCGCTATCAAGGGTCTCGCTCGCTCAATGTATGAAGGGATACATAGTTTTTTTATAAAAGCCAAATTGTGAGGAATGATAAAAATAATAATGATCAAAGAGGATGGTAATGGTGGTGAAGATAGAAAATTTTCAAATAAAGGAAATAGGAGTACAAAATAGCTACTAAACAAACTTTCCACATTATGGCTCGTTTTTAGTTTATTTGTTATTTTTTCCATCTGGTACAAGTCTCTCAGAATATCGAACACATGACAAATTTTCAGACCTTATAATTTTTACTCATGAACTACACATTTTAAATGTTAAAGATATGTTCTCAAGTGATTCCTGCATAAAAAAATAAGAAAATATTCTTAAAAACTCATTCTTACTTGCAAATTTTGGTTTTGAATTATTTGTGGAAGTTAAGGGAAAGTTTAAAGGGTGAAAAACGTTAAAATCTAAAACACCTCAGTTAAGTGAGGGCTGAATAGTTAGTAGTTAGTCAATAATAATTACTTGATGTTATAAGGTATTAACTTTATAACACGTTATGTAATTAATTTCTTATCAATTTCTGAAACTCGGCGTAATTATCGTTTTTCTAACACCCACCTGGGATTCCGTTCTCTTACGACAGGGTGAGGAGTTATGTTGAACTGAAGTTCTAAAGTCCGTGCCTGTCTAGCGGCTCCACGTGGCATACCTCGCCCGTGCACGGTCGCCTTATGAGCTGAAAACAAGAGATGCACTTTATTAATATCTTGATAAAAATCCTTTCTTTCCGTTTAATAAAAGCTTTAATCGTATTTCAAATAAATTATAGAGTTCATAATCAACTACTAACCTATAACTATAATATTAAGCAAGATTTCCTGTCTTAAAAATATCACATCACATCTTAAAAATAGAAATCGATATTTTGACCAATACAAGTAGAGTGTTGGACATTTAGTAAACTTCAGTCAAATCTAAACCTAACAACATACATACCACATAACATAATTATAGATAAAGCACATACAATCAAAGTATTTTATCCATGGTTTCTAATTCATGTTTTCATTAATTGCGGATCAAAAATTTGCATCAAATTGGGTATTTTGAGTATCACACCAAGTATACTAAACTAAGTAATACAAACATTCCATTAAACATCAGCTTTAACACTAAAAATGTGATATTAAAACCTGTTTAAAAATGAAAAATTTCCAAAACCTATACACTCAGAAAGAGCTTTGACTGTATGTTTTAGTAAGAAATAAAGATTGAATTAAATAAAAAAATATTGTCACCTCTTATTTAGCAAAACAAGAACGAACCCTTTAAATCAATTTCGCTCCTGAAAACAGCTGTCAGATGCTGTCCAGCACATTCGCCATCCTCACACAGATAATGCTCAGTACGGAAATGATGCGCTAACGCAGAATGCGACGCGTAGTACAAATTTCGGCCATCCGCATCACATAAGTGGCAGTAAAGGTGCTCTTTCCGCAAGTGACGGTATAATTCATCTGCATCCATGAATCGCTCCTCACAGAACTCACAAAGCGGGTGTCCCCTTTGAAAATAAAATATTTTTAAACCATTCATCCACTAACTGGTACAAATTGAAACACAAATTATCAATGTAATAAACCCATATAAACCTGCTATAATATTTGTCAATGAAAGAAAGAAGTAATAACTTGATATACAACAAAGCGAAAGAAAAATATTGAAAAATGATTTATTTATATTCTTTATTCTAAGTTTGATGAAGAAATTAAGCTGCTAAAAAATATATTGTTTTCTTGATTTATAGCCCTTCGGCGTTTTTTTTTTATATTGACATTTTGAATTTTGTAATATCTTTTGAATAGAATGTCCGATTTTAATAATTCAAAAAATAATCTAAAAGTATTGAAACAGTCTATATGAATTAATACAAAAGTATGGATAACATGGTCTGATTTCGATAAGCATTTCTATCAACTTTTAAAATGTTAATAAGTAGTTCTTCTTCTAACCATAAGCAAACTCAGGCTCCTAAGATACAGGATTACCTAGTTTAGGTGCCAATAGTAATACTATGTATTAAAATCTTGCTTATATGTAATGTTATATAGTAAGGCATTTATGTATTTTGAATGGTTAATAAACAATTTCATTTCATTTCATTTCAGTTATAGATATAGACATGTGGTCTTGTGAAATTTTTTTGTTCTATCATCAATACTTTTGGCAGCGCAAGCGATGAAAGATAATTTTATGGTCTTTTATAATTTATATATTTTTATATATAATTTTTTTACACCTTGGGTTGGTTTTAGTAAGAATTTCTGAGGATCTCTAATTTTCTTTCTTTAGTAATAAATATATGCAGTCATAATGTTTTTCTTTTTAACATCACAATAATTTTTGAAATTGGTCCAGTAGTTTTTAAGTTTATGCGTTATGTGCAAAAATACAAATCTTTCCAGTTTATAATATTACTATAGATAATACCCCTGAGTTATAATACATTTGGCTATTACCTATGGGAAGTGTCATCTAGATCTCCTTTTCGTCGATGACGTGCCAGTTCTTGTCGGGTATAGCATTTCCTCTCACTAGTAAATATCTGAAATAGCATTGTTGAAAGACACATAAGTATGGAATTATTCTTCTATATCTAGATATAATATTTTTTTTATTACTTTATACATATCATTATTAAACAATATCTATATTATTATTTAAAAGAGGTATTTTGCAATAAGTGTGTTAAGAAAATTAAAGATTGGTTAGATAAACAGCTTTAACACCATTAGTTATCACTGTTTTTTTATTAATTACTAAAACATAGGCAGGTTTTAAGTATGATAATACAATCAAAAGTCAATATTGGTTAAAAAGTTAACTGCTTTGTAAGTAATGTTTACTAATTAGATATTAATTATTTAAGATTGTTTTTTTCCTCTCATAATGTAACACTATCAATAACATTAAAATAAAGGTTATTATTATGCACATAAAAATGTGTATATTAGAAAACCACAATAAAAATTATTGTTATAAGTACCGATATAAAAAATTTGCAGAAATATAATTAATTTTATACAAAAAATACATACCCTGAGATGTTTTACACACAGGTCACAGAAATAACGTTCATGGACCTTCCTTATATGGTCACTTAACATAGTGAATGTCCGAAATGGAATATTATCACAAATCTTGCAACGGTTATCAAGCAGACTTTCGTATGCATGTTTGATCTCTTCATCACAAAATCCTATTTTATACTGGCGTTCAAATAATCTGTCAGAGAAAACTCTATTGCGCAATTCCTTGTAAGGTTGAACAGTATCAGTGAAAACTACCTGCAATATTGAAAATTTCTAATTATTTTACTTTCTATACATTAAAAAAAAATGTATTAACATAATTAGATTAATTTTTTTATTAACAACTACTATGTTAAAGTTTATTTAGAAAACATCTGTATGACAAAAAATGTGTCTTTTATTAATTACATTCAGATTTTATTATAATTTAAATTAAGTAAATATAATAATAAATTTACCCTTGAAAGATCATGTCGACAGATAGGGCATTCGTTTTGCAGGCAGAGGACTCTCATACGGGTTGAACACTCAAAACATACAGGATGATCGCATTCTCCAATCGAGTAATACACGACATTTTTAAAACACACTACACAAGTGGTGTTATCGTTTACTTGAGAATCGGCCATGATTTTCAGTTTTTACAGCAGTAAGCTGGAAATTAATAATGAAACCTTAATATCTCTGATAAATAGCTATTTATGTAACCGAATAACATACACTATTGGGGAAATGTGTACCACAAAATTGATGCAAGGGTCACAGATGTTAAGAACAAGTAGGAATTTAACGAATGAAAGCACCAAGTCAAAAGCGAGCTGAGAGTGAGACTTGAAACTTGACCACGACTTGACTCAGATAGCAAAAAATCTCGAACCATTGACACAAACACAAATTAGAATTGGCATATTACATTGACATATGATAGTTATTCATTGATTCTTTGTACATCCATATAGTCCCCATTCACGATTCAACTTTAACAACATCAGTTTCGAGATACTGAAAAGAAATATTAAAAATTAATTTTTAATTTATTTTGTACACCTAATTATTATTTTCTTAAATATCGTCATATTTACATTTCTTGATTTTTAAATTTGAAAAGAATTAAATTGATAATTTTTATAAGGCTTGTAACCCCAATTTATTGAAATTGTCATTAGATGTCAGGATCAATTGGTGACATTTGAAAATTGTCGGAATCAGTTGTAAAAGTAATTGTGAATTTATTTATATTTATTGAGGGATGGACGAATATGTAAATTATATGCTGCTAATATTAGTGATATTACCCGTAATTTTATTTATAAATCTATGGGCAGGTATAGGATGGGAACTTTTTGTTAACAACTGAATAAGTAGATACATATAACCTGTCTTGCCAAGTCATTTTAACTCGTAATAACTTGAGAGGCAATGTGGAAGAATAAATATTTACGATAAAACTACGTCAAACAAATAAGTGGGAATTATAAAATTGGATTTTTAAAAAATAAATTTCACTTCATATGATAAAAATCTTTTATTTACCTTATTACCTAACATCATGTAAATATTTTTTTCACATTATAGCTAATTTATTTTATTTATAACAGTATAACTAGTGTCATTTTATGAAAAGGGATTAAAAATCAGATGAAGTGGATGGATATCAAGTTGGTAGTTATGTATTAATTATGAACTCCTTTGGCTAATATATCACAAAATAAGAGATTAATCTCCTTTCATAAGTTTATACAAACAAGATAAAAGACTATTTATAAAATAATAATTTGTAATGAAGATCAACATAACTACAGATCTTGGATGGATGGTGGATATTATTTAGTTAGACATCTTTCACAGGTAATTGCTACATAATCAAAATTAAGAAATAATTGATTAACAACTTGAAAAAAAACTGGGTGTAAGCAAAATATAATAATAATTTTAAAAAGTAATTTCTTATCAATATTATCTTAGTACATTTATAAATAAAGTTATTGATTATTCCATAAAGACTTTTAAATATATTAATTATATAAATTGATTTGCTTAAATAAATTTATGTACATGTATGTTAAATAAAATATTTATCATTTAATAAAATATATGGAACATGTGTCATATAGAACATTTCTATAACAGAAATCATTTTATAACACAGAATATCCACATTTAAATTTCACTAGAGAGCAACAATTCCTCCATGCCCATGTGTCCTCGGTGCCTCCAAACTCTGTACCGGGCTATGTCCTTCCTAGTCACCATTCCAACAACCTGTGCAAGAGTAATATGAATTTATAACTAAATATTCAAACTACATCATCAAATAACACATTATTTATTTTATAATAATAATAACATTTTATTTGCTGTGCAACAACTGTACGCTCCGCTTCGAATGTGTGCAATTTGCCACATACAATTCTCAGATTAATCAAAAACATTTTATTGTCAATATGTATGTTGCGTAATAAAAATATTCAGGCACTTACGACAGTAACATATTTTATTATTATCCCACAGAAATTCGAATTTTATCTGAGATAAAAGTGGCCAAATTCTTATTCCAGGCAATAAAGTTTCTCTGTGCCAAATTTCCATGCAGCTGTTTTTGCGTGATTAATTAACAATCATACATATCTTCACATTTATAATATTAGTAAGACAAGGAGTCCATGTTTAAATTTTTTTTGTTAAGCGAATTGTAAATATTTTTTTTTTGTGAAAAAGCTTTTGTTCAAATCACACATCACTAACTCATAAATTAATTAAAATTATAAACGAGAAATCAGATACTGTAACTTACTTCATTTAGATCGTTGACAATAGGAAGGTGTCGCAGTCCTAAGGCACGGAACAGGCGAAAAAGTCGAGGCAAGGAAGCTCGATGCGGTAGTGTGTACGGCGACGGATTCATGAATGGCCTTAAGTCGATTGTGCAGGTTTTCTCCCAATCAGCGATATCCAGCTTTTATGTAAGTAAAGCAATGAATTCAATTATATATACAAATATATTTGCTTATGTATTGCATAATATTTACAGAGCAAACTTCACAAAATCAAAAATTATTTAACAATCTTAATTTATTATTTGCATATATGTACATTATGATAGTTCTCTGTCTACTTACCTCATCTATGGAAGGATATCTCGGATACTCTTTCCTAAACATGTTCATATCAACATTTAAGTTTGACCAAGCAGTGTTCGCATTTTCATTGTAAATCTTATTTTGTATTAGAACTATTAGCTGTGATCGTAAAATGACTCCTCGTAACCGTTTATAAGTGGTGACTTCAGCCTAAAAATAAAAAAAAACCCAATATTATTTTTAATATGCGAATCTTAGATACTTAGCCTTAGTATTATAATTTTTTTAAATAAATATGAAGTATGTGTAATTTAGTAATCTTACATCATCAGCCAAAGGCGGATCAACAACTGGAAAACCGTTGTACGACACAATTCTCAATATTTCCACAATATGGCCGACGTTCTCCACAGTCCGTAGTGTAAACACGGGATGCGACATCACTTCCGATGCGTAAATGTTATGGGCTAGCGGTGGTGGCTCCCAGGGTAATAAAGGCACCCCCGCTAGTTGAATGTGGATGTCGTATATGCCCTATAATAAAAACATAACTCAACTTTGATAGACATACAGATTTGATAGACAACTATAAACTTCGTATAACTTTTAAGTTTTTTTGACATTTGTTTATGATCATAGTACTAAATTTATTTTTTATTTATAATGTATTTTTGTAGCTTTTTAGTTTAATATTTCGCAATATTTTTATTTTAATGGAAGAGACCTACACATATAACCTAGGGCAGAAGTTCTTCAATGTTAAATATTGTAAAATGGTGAAATAAACATATAAATAATTTTAAAAAATGGTGTATGTATTATTGTTGATAGTTTAGAGAGAGTGAGTCACATAACTATTTAGTTTTGCTGAGTATAAAGTACCTCATTGAAGAAGTCTCCAGTCCACTTGGCGACAACGAGAGTCACGATGATCGGTAGCGCATTAGAGATCTGTCCTGTAGTCTCAATGATGATCACTGTCAGTGAGATGGTCATGCGCACTACTCCGCCCAGTTGAGCCGCAGCACCCACCAGAGCATACTTTGCTGGGTTTATATTCTGCACAAACATGCATGTTGACATTATGTAGTGTAATGAATTCTATGGATTGTTGTAGATTTTTTTTCAGCTAATTATTATAGCGGATCTAGGGGGAGGGTTTTTTTTTACTCCTCACCTCAGGGACCTTCACTGAATATATATTTGTGACTTAAAGTAATTCTAGACAGGAGCGCTAAAAACCAGTGGAGGGAGCGCAATGTGGTTATTGGTAGTGGCCTAAGATAAACAATTGGCTTTATAAATAAATACTTTAACTTAATTTCCTATTTTTTTGTTCTGTTCTTCAGGATCTGGCTCTTACTATATATTTATAGAGAGGGGCGCCACTATGAAGTATCTGCCCCGGTTCGAAAAATTCGTAGATATGGGGCTGAACATAAATTATGTAATATTCATAAATACTTACACTTCCAGGCAATATATATTCTATTAGAATAGCCAATAGCCTTCCCCATGCTGCACCAGTCAGCAAGTTAGGTATGAACAGTCCACTAGAGACTGCCAGGCCGAAGGTCCACGTCGATAATAAGAAATAACACATGACAAAGACTAGAAGAGACCAGGGTTTGTATGAACCCATGGGGTCATGGAGAAATGAACGCACAGAGGCCTCAGGAGTTTGAAACCAGATTGCGGCTAGCGTGTTGTACTCGCCGTCTGCGCAGAATAGCTGAAAAATTGTCAACAAAATATATCTATATTTTTTTTAATAACATCATTAAAAACAATGTTAAATGGTTTATTATGGTAACTGCATTTATTTTGTAAACTTCTGATTTCACCTGTAGTGGAACCTTAGTAGGATCCTCCCCCAGAGGGCGGCAGTCGTCGAGGAGGAACATCATAAGGAAGCCGCATGTGGCAGTGACAGCCGCCACTAGGCAAGCTTCTACTACACGAAGCCAGGGCGCGCTGATATACCTAACATTTAAAATTACAGTTTTAAACTTTATTTCAATACAAATTTATAATTGCTTCGTCACTTGCGCTGGCGATACGTCACCCGAGCGTATACAGGCTGTTACAAAACGTAAAAAAAACTATGATATTCTTCATAAAGAATTAAAAAAACAGACTCGACAAGAACTAGGAATATGTTATCGCCATGTGAGATATTAAACTTTATCCACTCAACAGTCCAAAATGCAACAAGTTAGCAACTTGATCGTAGTTTAGTAAAAAAACCTGCAAAAAAACAATTTTTTTTCCGTACCATGGATTGACAAAGATGTAACAGCCTGCTTTTCGCCGATGATGCAGCCATTATTGCGACCTCCGTCAATGAATTACAAAATCTTATAAATAAGTTCTCTCATGCATGCAGGCTTTTTTCAGTAACCATTAATACCAAAAAAACTGTAATATTAACACAAGGGCTCGCAGAAAGACCGACTATCCTGCTAAATGACACACCCTTGGAAGTGGTTCAAAAATTTTGTTATCTAGGATCAACAGTATCCAGCAATCTCTCGTTAGATGCGGAGATCGATATCCGCATAGGTAAAGCTGCGACTCTATTTGGAAAGTTTCGCGAAAGAGTGTGGGAAAACAAGCATCTTACCATAGGTAGGAAAGTCATGGTATATCAAGCTTGCGTGCTTAACCTATTACTCTACGGAGCTGAAACTTGGACAACATACGCCAAACAAGAGCGCCGGCTGAATGTTTTTTACATGCGTTGTCTTCGCAACATATTGAAGATCTCTTGGAAGAATAAAGTAACCAATGAGAAAGTGCTAAAACTAGCAAAGTTACCTAGCCTCACCGCCCTGCTTGGACAAAAGCGACTGCGATGGCTGGGGCACGTGCATCGTATGGGCACTCAACGCCTTCCTAGATGTATCTTGCTTGGGGAAATAGCAAACGCAAAGCGTTCCATAGGGAGACCAATGTTGCGATTAAAGGACTGCGTTTAAAATCATTTGGTATAAATCGATATAATTGGGAAAGTCTTGCTGAAGATAGGGAGGAAGAAAGTAATGGACGGAGAAAGGATTCACGACAATTCTTGGTTTTATAAACTAGCGGAAAAAATGGTTAAGAAACATACAAACAACACCGGAGCGATGGGAGAATTACACACCTGCTCGAGTTGCGGACGTAACTGCTATTCTCGAATCGGTCTATATAGCCACATGTGCAAGAGCCCCTCATTAATTACCGTACAGACACTGATAAAATTGACCGTCTCAAATAGACGATCGGGCCATAACAAGACTGTGTGAAAAACGGGAACATTTATTTAAATCCTGGGTAAAAAGTTCTTTTGACCCAAAAATTAAATTAGAATACAATAAGACTCGCATAAAATTCATAAAGTCTTAGAATTTAAAAGAAATACATACTACATAAATATTATTAATTCTAACTTTAAAAATATAAAAAAAAAATACCATATAGTAAATCAAATGCTGGGAAGAGTAACGGCATCAATAGATACCGCCATACTCAAGGCTTTCAGTGCTCAGTGTCTCGCCACCAAGACCATTGCGGATGACTTTGCAACCGCATTTGACAGAGCAGTCAAGGATATTATCCCTAACTGCGATGTAAAATTAAATGACACTAATAAGTCTTGCGAGCCGAAAGATTGTAGTATTTTATTTCAAAAAGCTTCTAGTAACAAGATACAAAAAATAATAAATACATTAAACTCTAACAAATCTCCAGGACCTCACAATATCAAAATCGCCGATATTAAAATCATAGGACAGGATATTTCTGCAGCTATTGCTGACTTAATAAATTGTAGCATTAAAACGTACCCCAATAAACTTAAAGCTGGTTGCATTCGACCAATCTATAAAAAGGGAAAACACGACGACTTCTTAAATTACCGCCCTATAACATTGCTTTCATCCACTGATAAAATCGTCGAAAAAATACATCTGTGAGAAAATACATACATTTTACAGAAACCACAATGTTATTTATCCAAATCAATTCGGGTTTCAACAGGGTAAGTCTACATCAGACCTTTTGTCGAAACTCAGTGACGAATTAAAGCAATACTTAAACGACAAAAAAAACGTTATAGCACTGTTTATAGATTTCTCGCGCGCGTTCGATACTCTAAACCATAAGCTTCTAATTAAAAATCTAGAAAACAGCGGGATTCGCGGCCCACTACTCAAATGGTGCAAAAATTATCTTGAGAACAGAGTTTCTGTTGTTAAAGTTAACGATATCCATAGTAAACCCATATTAGCGTCGGAAGGCACGGCCCAAGGATCAGTACTAGGACCTCTCCACTTTTTATCCTTCGCTAATGATATGAATTATTGTATTAGTAAATGTATTTGTTATCAGTTTGCGGATGACACATGTCTTATAGTTGCTGACCGAAATCCAGTAACAGCTTATAACTTCTTACAATCTGATTTTGATTCTTTAACAAGATGGTGTCATGATGCTGGCGTAGTAATTAACTCAAAAAAGACTAAATTGCTTATCATTAAATCCCCTTATTTAAAAAAATTGACTTTAAAAAATATCATACGACGCCCACGACTACAAATGTCTACATGACACTCACAAGGAGCAATGCGACTGCCCTTTGATAGACACCGTCACAAATCACGTATATTTAGGAATTACTGTTGACAGTAACTTCAATTGGACAAGCCACATCGAACATGTGTGTAATAAATTAATACAGTTTTTAGCAAATATAACAATTTAAAAAAAACGCATTTCCTATAAAGTTAAACTAATGCTCTATAATTCACTTGCAGAGTCGCATATACAATATGGTCTTAGTAGCTACGGTCATTCTTATGTTACATATCTTAAACAAATATATAAGCTACAATTAAAAATTTTAAAAACGATTGTTTCTCCCAATATAAAATACAAATTTCAAAACGACGAAATTGGTCTGTTTAGGCATTGTAAAGTATTACATGCATTTAATCAATTTAAATTCCTTTTACTTAAAAAAACACTTTAATAATTAATCTTTACGCACACCAATAAAACATTCTGTATACACTCGGGCATTCGCTCAAAACCGGTTGTGCACGACTCGTGCGAACAATCGGTACAGCGAAACAACTGCCAGCTACATCGTTCCTCCACTAATAAACAGACCACCCCCTGAGTTAATCAATAAAATCACACCTTGCAATTTAAAGCAAAAACTAAAAAAATACTTTATCAGTAATGATGATGAATGCATCTAGCTTTAGGTAAACTTTAAGCTTATAATAAAGGCATGCGCCTGGTCTCGAACTTAAAGTATATTGCAAAAAAAAAAGTATATTGCATAGTTATTTTATTATTTTTAATTTTACTTATTGTTTTTATTATTTTTTTATTTTATATTAACAACGTTTTTGTAACTACGGACTCAAATATTATCATTCTTTTCAAACCTCTGTGGTTTTTTTGTAAATGCTAATAGATCAACTTTGTAATTAAGTGTTATTTTAATAGTATATAAATAAAAAAAAATGTTAACAACAATCAAAACAATTACCTTATTCTAAAAACTGATAGTTTATAATTGATAAAATTCCATAGTGCGCCTAAAAGGCCACCAACCACTCCAAAGAACATAAATACTGGAAGTTCATAGAATTCGAACGGGAAAGGCTCCATCTTACCAAGATTTAACAAACCTAAAACATACCATACATTATTTTATTATCATATTGCATTCATCATGCATTAAGGAAGAAGGAAAAATGAAAATTAATGAGAAATTCAAAGTTTAGGATCTTACCTGGGTAACTCAATTCTCCTGGATGCCCATGGTAAGCTGAGAGAGCGAAATTTAAAGTAAATGTTGATACAACAGTACCAAAAAATGTCCTCCATGTTAGGCCTTGATTCCAAAAACTAGTTCCTTCTTCTAATGAGAATAACACTCCACCTAAATATGGTAAAATAGATATTTCATATAATAATAGATTAAAGTTAAACTGCTTCACTACAAAGTTTACTAGCATTAGTGTCATTTTATAGCATCAAGGATCATATACCAATAGGAGCTCCAAAAGCAGCAGACACACCAGCGGCTGCTCCACCTGACACAAAATCCCTCTTCTCATGATCTTCCCTAAAATACTCAAATATCTTGAAGTCTTTATTAAAAGTAGTACTTTTTCCTTGTGATATACCAGCTGCTACCACTGATCCACTGTGTATCATAGGACCTTCCTGTAAAAATTACTAATTATTTATCATGTAAACACAAAACTTACATTATAACTGATGTTAGTATATCTAATAATAATTATCACATTAGTTAGAAAATGTATCCACAGTAAAATTTATTACGGAAAAATTCTTTATAACTTACTTTTCCTCCAGCTAAGCCACCAACAACAGCAGTTATAACACCCACAGCCTTTACAAACAATGTTTTTATTCTTACAACTCTTGGTACTTTTACTCCGTTTAAATAACATTTTACTTGAGGAATACCACTTCCTGCAGCAACAGGCTGTAAATACAAAATTTATTATTTTTAGATGTTGTACAAATATGTTATACTTAAATAATTTAAGTGTGTAATAAATTTTTACTGTAACATTCTAGTTAACCCCAACCCCAGCATTGATTATTATTGTCATTAAGGCACAATCATGATTAACATAGTCTTACCTCAACATATGCCACTAGTACCGAGCCAATGAACACAATACAGATGTTTGATAACACCCATATCAAATATGGAATGTATAGTTTGTCCAACACTACATATTTGTCGACAGCTGGATTTATGATTTAAAGATTTTATATTAAAATAGAATCAAGGGATAAAAAAATATTATTATAGTTTTCATATATTATTATTATTTTGAGTAAGTTTTTGAATTTCCTTGGTTACTAGCAAATACTTCTTTTGATACTTTTATATTATTTTATTGAGTGGAGAACTCATAAGAACTGTTAAAACCACCATTAAGATTAAAAAAGGATACATTTTTTAAGTTGCTTATATTTAATATTAGAAAATTCTTCAATGCATATATCTATAATAAAAGCAATAAGAGCTGTTACAACGCCAATAAGTAATACAATTATCCAGCGAGCTATATCTTTCCAAACCACAAATGGGTAGCCTCTTTTTCTTTCTTCATCTAAAAGTAAATGGTTCTCACAAGTGTCATAATCTAAGCTCTAAAATCAAATATAAAAAATCTAGTTAGGTGTGCATGTAGTAATAAAATGTTATGATATAACAATTAAAAAATAATTTGATTAAAATTTAAAAATTACCTCATACTTGGCCGATAGTATGTTCATTGACCCTGGTTCAATTTTTTGTACTGGTTGTCTTCGTCTAACTCCATGGCTTCCTTGTAACTCATCTTCAACGGAATCCTAAGAGAACATTCGTTTTAACACTGTGTTAAGTTACAAATTACTATAGAAAATCCTCGTCATTCTAACCTGTAGATCAGAAGTTTTGTTGTATGGTGTAAAATTTGATGTACTTGCTTCTTCATTGCTAACAAGTTGTGCAGTATCTGATGTTGTTACACTCACAGTCTCATCAAGAACTTGGGATGAATTACTCATTTTTATAAGTCTAAATTATTACTGATACAACCCGCATAGTAAATTAATAAAATGTAATATATATAATTTTTTTATATTATTATATCCAATGTCAAAAATAAAATAACTATTTAGACATACGCCACTAACAATTTTTTAAACCTTTGTTGATTGCAAAATTCATAACCAAATCGTTACCCACACACAGACAAATCTTTCTTGCTACTGTAAACTATTGAAATTTGTACGTAAATACCACTTTATTAGTCACAAATTACTAAACATTGAACAAAGATTACATTTTACTATTATCATTTGAACAGCTGATAAGGATTAACCACAGATTACTTATATACTCGGTGGTTGGGATTACCCATCAGAGATAATATTATTTAAAGTATCTGGAGTTCACAGATTACATTATGCAACTACATACAATGCTTACGAAACTATAACAAAAAAAATCAATTACAAATCGGAGAGTAAATAAAAAATGGTTTTATATCAAATATTTCATTTCTTTAATTCTTTTTATTTCATTCCTTTATTTTTTGAGCCTTAGGTAAGGAATGTAAACAACAAAGAATACTCCGAAGAAATTATGAAGAGATATAAATTTATTTACAGATTAGGTAGTGGCGTTATATTTTATTAATTAAATTTTAATACTATTCGTTGCGCAATGACATAAAAGATCTCAAAAATTTGTGCGTAAAGTACACCCAGTTCGTACTCAATTTGTTAAATGCGCATTTGTATTCACAACTTTAGCCTCTTTTATTAATCCAAACTTATCTTTAATTTAGATGTTTTCTGTTATATAAAATATCAGTAAATGTTATTTCATTGTCCGTTAAACGGTTCGATATAAATAGCTATTTTAAATGTATGTCTACAAAACGTATTCACCTCCCCAACAAGCCAACCTTTATATAAATATTTGTTTACAAACATAACTCAATATTTTACCAAAAATCATTGAAGATGCAGGCTTTCTATCGATTTGAATATAAGAAACGAGCGCATTTTTTGTATTAGTGATTAGCTTGGTGATTAGAAATGACTTGACAACGTTATCATTTTATCAGTTGTCAAGTGTGGAATCACTAGCGCTGCGAGCAATGAGCGTCGAACATACACGCGCACGGCGCATCAATCACCGTACCGTAAACAATGCTACTTATCAATGTGTGTGTGGCTTGCTCGCTCGTTTGGTTGACAATCGCGATGTGATGTATCCTACATCATCGCATGCTGAGTTATATTTTAAACAAATCTTTTTAATTTTTATATTAGTTCAAACATTTATTTCTAAATGTTTTCTTTCATTGTGGTCACGTTTCTCCGTTATAATTTCTAAATATGTGTAATTTGCCGCCGAAGTTCCATTCAGTGTGTCGCCTTTGTTTATCATTCTGTGGCGATAATTGCAGTGATGTTAAACTTCCAATATTCGACCGTGATAAGGATAAATCACGACTTTCCGAGATGATAATGACATATTTATCAATAGTGGTAACTAATTTGAGTTGTTATGTAGTTGTAGCAATAGATAAGATGCCTGTTTCTCGTGTGAAAGTTTAGCATAAGCGTAAGAGATTGTGGATACTGATAAGCGCCATTAACTTTCTCGCGGGTGTTGGGTATTTTCGCATTGTGATATCATATTACGGCCCACGCGTTGAGTGCTCGAGCGTATGACTAATGTCATTCGTGGAAATGATAGGCGAGGCGGGTGGCACTGGCAGCATGCTGGCGGCTGTATCAGCGTGCGCTGATAACAAAGGAGCGCACGATCATCGCTCTCAGTCTCATCTCTACCAATACACTCACCTTTTCTAACATAATAACAACTGCTATTTTGAGAATCAATATAATATATCTATTAATAGCTGTGGAGTCTGAGGGAGAACTTAAATTTACCCTTTTATTTTATCCCAGTTGGGCTTATACAGATTTGTTGAATATGAATAAACAGGTTTAGAGTTTTTTGTTATTTTATTATCATATTTTTCTGCTGATGAATCATCATCTATGATTACACTAGTAAAAGGTCACTGGCCACATCATCTCTTAATGATAGATATATTGTGAAACTGACTGAGTATATTGTTTTAGGTATCACCTGCAGATATGCTGCCACAAGTGGTTTGTGGAAGTTGTGCACACAAACTTGATGAGTTTCATACATTTAGGGAGTTATCACATAAATCTGAAAGACTGTTGGAACAATTTGTACAGTATGCTAATTCGCTGTCAGGACCAAAAGAGGTGGGTTTAAAAAAATATTTATTTTCTTAAATCAAATACAAACATACAGTCACAACAAATTCTACACTATGTAATACTTGCTTATATAATTCTACTTCAAAGAAAAATATTACTATTAATTAATACCAATAAATACTGATTATTATGCAAAACTGGTATCGTCATTGATGTTGATGTAGCGGATTGGTTGGGTTCTTACATTCTTCTTATAGAAAGCTTTAGTAATATTAACTAAAAGGCCACATATCATTCCGATACCTACAACAGTAGCTACACCGAGTATGCTCCATAGAACATGTTTTGGTTTCAAATCTGAAAAGGAGAACCCTTTTTTTGCTGCAAATGTAGTGTCAAACGCTGGGCAGAAAGATACTGTTATATTGGTGATGTAGGCACCACTCAGTCTCATGGGAGCTGCACAGCTGAAATTATATTCATTTTAATATTATAGATTCTTTTTAGTAAAAATCAATAATGTAGTAAACAATATAAAAACAAAAATAGCTTACTAAGGTATTTCGCCTGGTTTAAATTTGCTGCTAGCCTCTTGTTTAGTAACAATATTGGCTAAATCACAATTGCAAAGCCAATTGTTTCCAGTCATTCCTAGTACTTCTAGTTTGTTCCATGGCAGCAGATCCGTTGAAAGTTCGCTTAGATTGTTGTCATCAAGATACACCTGTTGGTTAAGTGCCATATTTTAACTATCATTGTTTACAACATTTATAATAATAATAATATATTTATCTAAAATAGTAAAATATTTATCTAAAATTACAATTTTGAAAAGCTAAACCTCTCAATTTATTATTAATGTCCTTCATAAATAATATAACATTATTATTATCAAGATATCATTATAATTTTTCTCTACCTAATTTTTATTTGCCGAGTTTTATATTTCATAAATTTTATTCTAAAAGGAATTATATTAGATTTTGAATTTATTCTCATTTAGTATCATCAATCTGCAAACTGCTAGTATTTGATATGAATTATGCAATCCGCTGTTATCAAAACATGTAAAGTGATTAATCAGCTGACCCAGTTATATTTTTGTCAACTCGGAAAATATAATGGGGTCAAATTATATGCAGCTAATATATTTATATTTTGTATATAATATATTTTTCTAGTATTAAATATTTACATTCTAAATTTGAAAAGAAAAAAAATACTATGAGTTGTCTGTGGGAATTGATCCATTGGTCAAACTATTAGACCACAGAGGTTGTTTGAAATACTGTATACTGCAAGTTTTACTAGTATTTTGGTGAAAGGGCATTATTTATGTTTCCAAGGACAAGTTTACGTTTGAATCACTTCAATATTACTCCTACGCGTCGTGCGTGTTTACGCGCGATACATATTCATGGTGGATATGGTTATTCTGTTACACGCACTAGATCTGGTGTTTGATTAAATTATGAACTGAGATATAGATCTTTATAACAACGGAATGAGTTAGAAAAAGAATAAAATTATAATCTACATATTTATGGATAAGTCATTTTAAACTGTTGCTTTTGTAAGAGTTTATATGTATATGTACTTTACCTCAATAATCAAACGTCGCAAACATATTTTACTAGTAGTTGTGTGCGCCGTATACTTTTAAAAACTATTTATACTGCCTAACCATTCGTTTATTTATTGATTACCTCTTTTAATGTCCATTTTTCTTTGATTCCCCGGAAGGCGTTATGGCTTATGTATCTTAAATTACGATTGTGGCAAAGGTGCAATACTCGCAGACTCTTTAATGGCGTAAACGTACTTCGCTTTACTTCTTCTAAGTAATCGTTTTCTCCCACTTCCAACTCAAGAAGATTTGTTAAACCTGAAATTCCGATTTTTTTATTTAGTTTTAAGGTCGGCGATATATTTTACGGATTACGAGTTATCTTTTTTAAAGTGGAGGAGTATGTTATCATGTGATATATTATGATAAATCGTGTCAAAACAAATGTTGCCTGATAGTAATCTATTATGACCGTTCAAAAAGTGTTCTTCGTACTGTTTACATACTATCTGCTATTATATCATCTACTTGTCTTTATTTGTTTAACTGTATCTAATGAAAGGACTAGAGTCAATAAACCATCTATATCTTCTAGTCTATTGAAGTCTAAAATAGGGATAGAGATTTAGGAGCTTAGCGTAGCAGTCATAAAATCTGTACATAAATAAGCTATGTGAAATTTACTTAAACAATCTCTTAACTTAGTTGAGAAAATAGAAAGCCATCATCAATATGTAGTTCCAATACATATATTTATGTAATGAGTATCAAAATATCTTAGTAACTTGTTGCGTCGCTTTTCGCTAGTCATCAGAAGCTACAAAACTGTGTATCTTAGTACTTTCACTGTCGCTGATTTTAAAAGCATGTCATTATTTTTATTATACCTCATAAGGAATTATTTAAAAAAAAAAACTAAATAACGTTATTAACAACTACTGAGTAAGTTTACTTTAAAAATATTTGGCCGTACGGACATCAGATCCTAATTCAGCGCGTCGATTCGTAATACATCCGGGAAAAGAGGGAGACTTGATATCCCCGTTTGTTTTAAAAGTTTAATTAAAGTACTGAAAAAGTTTTCAAGGATATTTACTTACTATTTTATGCAGAATTTATCTAGGAATCACCTGAGAAAAAACCTTAAACGTTTATCTAAAAATGTAGTAGGTATATGAGTAAAAAATCGTAAGACCTGAAAAATTTTAATGCGTTCTATTTTCTGGGTAAATAGATTGATCCAGAGGGAAAATATTAATAAATCAGTTTTTTTAATTATTTGCAATCTCTTTAAAGATGATTTTACTATTTAGGTCAGAAAGTTTTTTCACAATTTGGCAACCATTTGGTAGATTTTAGCTACAGATCAAGTCTGCCATTAAAATGTACCAAGTATACCCAGATATCATTGGGTTTATACTATTTTACAATATTTCCATCTTTATCCTATATTTTTGAACTACTTAAAATGCACTTTTATAAAAATCAACTTCGATTTATTAATGTGTAATATAAATAAGCGAAATCTTCACTCAAAAATTCATGAACACCCGACATAGGCTAGGCTTACAATAGCTTTATAAAATGACTGTATGTACAAGTGTTGGATATTTCCCCCTTTAGTGCCAATATTATATTGTATGCCGATGTAATTATTAGTTAAGTGATAAATCAGCTTGAAGCTGCGGAAATCTTACCTATGAAGCTATCATCGTTCAATTCCACTATAGGGTTGTTATTGAAGGTCAAATACTGCAGGGTATTGCCCACTAAACTTAAACTCTCTGGTACGGTCACAAATTGGTTTCCAGAAAGGTCAATTTGCTTAAGGTTTACTAATCCTCTGAAAGCATCGAGAGGTATGCTGTCAATATCAGTTTTTGCCAAGTCCAGGACCTGTGGAAATTGTAAATTTGTAATTGTAACAATTAATTAAATTATTAATCGTCTGAAGCAATAGAAAATTCGGATAAGTTGGAAAATCAAAACACCTTAAAATAAATTTAAGAAGCCGACCCGAAAGCTAAAGTGAAATTTTGTTTTTTTTAAAGTGTGTAATCTTTTCTACCGACTTCCTTCAAAAAAGAAGGAGGTTGTGGATGTTCCTCTGTATATTTCTTTTTTTTTTAATGTATTTTCACCGATTTCTCCGTCAGTTCTAGACCAATTTTCAAAATTCTTTTTTTATTCGAACCAAGTTAGGATCTGATGGTGGAATCCAGAGAAATTGAGGGAAAACCTCAAATTTTAAAGAAATGAAGTTATTTAGGTAAGCTGATAAAAAGAGAAAAAATAAATATTTTTAAACGCTAAAAATCTAAGTTTGATTATTTTTTACTTTTAGTGAGTTCATTATTTATTTTTTGGAGTCGGTTCAATTTTTTTTAAATATTCTCTCTCTGAACTCTTGGAGTTTCAATTTCCCAAATGTAACATGTTTAACAGGTTTATAAGAACAAATTCTTCTTTTCTTCTAATTCCATTCCTTTCATTTTATATCATTTTGAAAGTAATTACTATGATTAAGTATAATTACGCTGATCTTCGGTATAGTTATACAACTATTGTAAAATATATCAACAGGGTAACATTCGACTGGCTGGTAGTTCTTATTGGTTTATTTTAAGAATAAATAAGCGTCTATTTATAAGTTTAGTCCCAACAGATTAATGGCAGTTTCACTAGTAACTTAGAATGTGTGAATGAATCATAGTGCTGTTCCGATTAACTAATTCCGGATGAATTCCGTGATTCATTATTCAATTTAATTATATGTCAGGTAAGTCGGTAAAGGGGCTTTATACCTGCATCTACGAGTAGGACACAAGCCCCAGGCAGCGTTTGGCTGCTTAAATAAATATTACCTGCCTAATAAAATATCAGTCAAGATTTAATAAATTGTATAAACTACTTACCTCCAAATTCTTCGCACTCGATAGAGCTAAGATAGTAACGTGATCAAGTATTTCAATAGGATTGTTATTTAGGTAGAGACGAGTTAAGTTTGGTGTGAACTGGAATAAATATTTGTCCAATGAATGTATTTGGTTATAGCCCAAATTTATAGTTTCTAGAGCAAGGCTGCTGTAGACTCCATCTTTATAAGGACCTTGGAAAATTTCGCTTCTGAGCACATCTCCTGTAATTGATAAAGAAACTTGATTAATCATATTTTAAAATAATAAAAATATTTAGTTTATACGAGAAAACATGTTTAAATACTCTAGATTTAAGATTAAACGTAATGGAACTGTGACTTTTATACATTAATTTTCTTTTTGACTTTAGGGGCTTGCAATTCACGAATAAAGAAGACAAAAATTACTTTTAAAACCTCCTAAACAGTTCAAATGTATTTTGTATATTTTTCTTTAATTGCTGTTATAAAACGAAAGGCGCTTAACATTGTATGAAGATTCTTTTACCATCCCGCAGAAACTGGACAAAAGTAGCCTCTATTACTTTCAGCCGCGTAATCTGTCACTGTAAAAGGACAAACCAACAAACATTTCGTCTGTACACTATTACCATGAATTTGCAAAGACTTGTAAAATATAGAACGATTTTTTAAAAAATAATGTAAATTATGGACTTAACTACTGATATGTCTTGATTTTACTTACATTCGTTATTAAATAGAAATTTGGGTTAGATATGTTTACGAATCGATAAACGGAATAAAGAGACAAGAAGGGTATCACTTTAAAATGTTTCACCGTTTCTAATTAGATACTAAAATATTTGTAGAATTCTTTTGGTGTACTGATTTAACACAATTATTTGACTTTTAATTTGTCGTTAAAAAAATTTACAGCGTAAATCATAATACACTATGTCAGTTGTACTCCCAAAAAATAGGAATTGATAAAATTCATTAGGTTTTGATAAATTATAAAAACGTAACACAAATCTGATGAAACATACAAAGCATGAATCATAAAAGAAAGTACCTGATAGCTTATTATTGCTTAAGTCCAGATACACTAGACGGTCTATGTTATTGAATGCGTCCACTTCAATTTCGGAAATCTTGTTAGATTTGAAGCTAATAGCGACCTTGTTCCCTGGGATATTGGCTAGCTCTGTGATATTCGTTATACTGTTGTTGAAGAAAGTTATTAAAACGGAGCCATCTAAAATGTATTAAAATCCAATTACATATTGATACAAATACGATAAGTAAATAATATATTAAGTTCTTTAGTTTAGGAAAAATTTACTGATTCTTAGTAGACCTTATATTACGCTTGTTTACAAGTACAGTTGAGATAATAATAGTAGTTATTTTAAAAGTTTGTTCAACAAAATATATATATAATATATAATGATATAAAATCAAAATAAATTAGGTAATTTCAAGTAATAGTTGATTGATACCTTTGCTTGCGATCTTATTTATTTCCTCGGGCCAGTCGGGAATCGTGTCAATATTGCGCCTCGAACAATTTAATGTGAGATTATTTACATCTTGAATGGAGATAACACAAGGCTTGTTTTTCACTTCACTCTGAGCGTGACTAGCGAAAACTAGGACACTTAATGTCACAATCACCTACAACAAAGACACCATAACTTATATCATCATAAGATATAATAATAATTGCGTGAACGAACGCCGCTCAGGAATGATTTCCATTCTTGGCTGCCTTGTGGTCTACTCACTCCCGAAATGTCTCGTAGAAAGCACATCTTTCTCAAAATTAGAGAGGACACTGCTCGAACACCTTCCGATAAAAATGCGTTATTATCTTATCAGCCTCTCGGTACGCGATATCACGAAGTGTATGAAATAAGCGAGCACCTCATTGGTTAATGTTTGTTTCGATTATCTCTTTATTAATATCGTGCAGCCTTTGTTCAAACATTGTAATTTTATTTATAGGATATCCTGGACATCACGGCGGACAAATTAGAAGAAATAATCAAGCCACTGAACGACAGCGAGTACGATGATGCCAGTAAACACAACTACGCCGAAATAGGTTCCCCGGACTCCACGGAAGAAATGAAGAACTTGGAAAGTCGGCAGGCGGCGGTAACGCTACTTCAGATCAAAAACTACGATCCAACTAAATACGCTGTGAAGACTGAGGAAAGTCCTCACATAACGTTCAATAGCGGCCCAAGTTTACCGCCTTCCGACAGAGCGAGAGAGGTTATGCATTGTAATGCCGTCATCGATATTATAAGCAAGGCTGTAGCGGTCGCACAGCGAGAAAACGAAGAATCTCAGAATTTCCCTCCTAACTACACGACGGTTATTGATAGGGGTCACGCAGCCAGCGCCGGCGACGTCGTTTACGCACAAGAGTATCCCGACGACCATTACGTCGCTTACAACGCCCCTCAGAGTGCCACCAGCCCCTTAAGCAACGATGACCATGATAATAAAGAGATGGACCTTTCACTGTATGGCACTGTCAAAAACGAATCGATAGATCATGGCGAGCTGGCCGACCGAGAGGCGACAGGCCCTTTCTTACACAGAACCTTAACGAGTAAAACATCAAGCTTCGCGGACGAATATAAACAGCACGTGTTTGGTAGATCATCCAACAGATCGAAACAAAGCAAAGATAGCTCGGTATATGAAGAGTGCAGTCAGAGCAGCAGTGGTTCGGATCCGGATAGGTTACAGATGGACATTTCTGAGGTGTCGCAGGTAAACATAGTTATATTTACTTAATGGGCGGTCAACCAAGCTTCGTTCATTTATGAAATAAAGTATACATTTTAAGTTACACCTGCAACAATAACAATATGAAAACCTCACCCAATTTAAGTCAGACAATATAAAAACAAATCTTAAAATCAAATAAAACAATACATGCGGAATTATTTTTGAATTTCAATAGTCAAACGCATAACTGTTTACAATAAATGTTATATTATTTGTTATGTGTGTAAGTTGTCAATGCTGCGAACAAAGTATGAGAGGTATATAAATGTAATAGCTAAATTAAATTGCTTTACCTCTTGTATCATTATATTCTCAATGTTAACTTGACTGACAAATAACTTGAGTAAAAATTGAGGATCATGACTGACAACCAAGTGCTAAACTAATTAGCGTCAACCTTTTACTGATACGTTATGTTATTTACAACTAATAGAGACTAACGCGTGCCGCGTAATAATATGTTTTGTATCAACATGGTCGAACTTTAAGGAAATATCTATAAATTAATACGTGAAGAAAATAGATTAAATGCTATTTCTTTTTTTAATTATGCATAAAAAATACATTAAATCAATAAAAAAAAACATTACACAAACTATCACGTATTAGACACATACACAGACACATATATACTCTTGTTGATTGTTAAAGTACCTAAGTAAAATTAAATATGGTCTAATTTCGACCACTAGTTCGTAAAATTAATTCATATGTATATTTTAAATTGGAGGAGTTTTCCATTTAAAAACATTGTATTGCCTATTAAAAATACTTTTATTATGTTTGAAGAGAAAAAAAAAACAATTATGTTTACCCGGTATAAAACAAGTAATACAGATGTTTTTTATTTATAAACAAAATATAGGTAACTACATACATACTATAAAATCCTACGCGTATATAAATATAATATATACGTGTAATATAAATTATATAATGTAACTAGCTGACACGGCAGCCTTTTTTTTGCCCTATAAATTTAAAAAAATTGTAGTGGGCCACCCTTATCACTTAAAGGTATAAAAAATAGATGTTGACCTTTTCTCAGACCTACCCGATATGCACACAAAATTTCATAAAAATCGGTCGAGCAGTTTCGGAGGAGTTTGTTCACAAACACCGTGAATTTCTATAATTATTTTATATATAATACTTTATATATTTCTATAAAATACTTTTTACCTTAGTTCCTTTTTTCTTCTTAGTGTTAAATTTCCGGTCACATGAAACTAAAAAAACTACTGAAGCGCAAAGGTCTTCTACTATCTAGTTTTTTAGTATAATCACGTGTATCAATTGAAAAGACTAACGAAATTATAAAATATATTACTTTGCAATTTTATTTTTATTTCATTGGTACCAGACTTTAGAAATGAACATTTAATTATGAGTATACCTATATGATGTATTTGTTTTTTTAACAACCATACACCTGAATAAACCTAAGTTATTCATAATGTGTGATTATCTGCATATAATTGAAACATATTGTTATACACTTTTCATTTAATTAAAGCCTTGAACTACTTCTCGAAGATATCAATCAATTTTAGTACCTATACACTTTTATGAAATGAAATATTTTCACCGACTAATCTTATTTTTCGATAGGACGACCCTGAAGAAACCCAATCTGTCCCGTCAGCACAATCTTCTCCTAAGCCACCCCACGAAAATGAAGCTGATAAAGAATCTTTATGGCAGGCGCTTCATAGACAAAACGGTAATTTTTTTTGCAATATCTCAAATTTTTGACAACATAGAACATAGCACAATATTTAGACTATAAACTATTATGTTTAACTAAAGGTCATGCGAGATTAAACCCTTAATTTTTTCTGTTAGAATTGTTTGTTGTTTTAATGGAAATTCAAATGATAATTTCATTGACGTGAGTTTGTTTTCCTTTAAAACAAGGTTACGTATGTTTGAATCGCTAATAGTGTGATATCATTTCAATGAATTGTTTATATCTTATCATTTCTGTTGTTTCATTAAAAACTCCATTTCAATCTTACTTTGTATATAACAAGATAATAGTTGTAAGCAGGCGTCCATTAATTTCATGACGCAATTTTGAGAATTTTACGAAACTCCCTCTCTCCATGGTGAGATTTCGTAAGATTTTCCTCAACTCTGCTTGTAAATGCGTTGGATTATTGAGAAAAAAAATAACTTGTTCCATTGATACTTTTATTGAAGACTAGCAATGACTAGTATTTGTGAATATTATCGTAATTTAAAATCACAATAATAAAATAATAAATATATTCTAGAAATAAGAAGTTGTTTTTATTTTTAAAAAGTACGTGATATTTGCTAAGATGTGCTCCCCCTAAGTGAGATTTGGAAAGATTTAGCTTGCCCCCTAGAACACCTCTCGTAATTAATGGACGCCTCCTAAGTTATTACTAACAAATCCAGGTGGATAAGTTTGTTGGATAAACATGAAAAAATATTTGATGAATAACGTTTTTACAGCCGAAGTATTTCTTAATGTCGTGTGACCGAATGTTGGTAAAAAGCATACTAACTTGCTTTACTTATTTATTATTTACTGTAATAGTAGTTACTTAGACGTGACTGACGCGTGAAATAAACGTGATAGTGAAAAAAGAACACTTTATATGCAAGAAATATTTGATAAAATTTTACCTGTTGAGATACCATGTTTACAAATGTATTATTTTCCTTATTAGTAGATAGACATCAAAGCATACTTATTATATACTTCTGGTTTGGTGAACTTGGTCGGTTCTTGAACTGCTATGTCGACCAAATTACACGTTTATATTAACTAGTCGGCGAGTCACCGGCTTCGCACGGGTGCAATTTAATACAAGTTATTAGATTAAAAAAAAACACCTTTACAAAGCTTTGAAAGTAATAATTAAATAAAAATAATCTTAAGATATGATTGAAGTCCAAAATTGTTGATTGGTACTCGATATTAGAAAGTCTACGTCGCCCCGCTTCGCGGGGCTTCTCCTTCTCCTTCTTAACCTAACCTAACCAACATCAATTCCCCCCCAATTTTTTTTTTGCTTGAGACTCATATTGTAGGAATAAGGAGGGGAGGAATAAAAATTATTCCGGAACCCAGACTACGTCTCCCCGCTTCGCGGAGGCTCCTCCTTCTGGGTCGATTAACCTAACCTAACCAACCTGCTTTCTTTTTACTTTTTGTATCAAATATTTATTCTTTATCAATAATAAAATTATAACTATTAAATTTTATCATATTAGGCCATACGTTTTTTTGAGTATCAATTTCTAATATCCCGAAATCGGGGAGAAATCGGCAACACTATTAAATATATAAAATACTCTGTGGAATAAATCACAAAGATCACAAGTGACACTTGGCTATTGTAAACCTGATATACGGATAAATAATAATATATTATACATCCGTATATCCGTATCAATAGTCACTGCGCGAATTTTAATAGATAGTACTGTTTTTATGTGAAATGAGATGTCGTTTTGCTTGTATTTGTCCCAAAGTACCCACATTTCGATTATCCGGACTAGTCTCGAGCCCAATTAGTTCGGATAATCGAGGTTCTACTGTATTACATTTAGTTCATAGCCCTTAGTCATGAGTAGTTCATTACGTTAGTATAATATGTAGTATAAACTTTGAATGTCATCTGTAACATAATATGTTTAAATTTTCTTCCATAGGTATTATTTAATTTTTGTAAAACGTTACTCATACAGAACATTTCTATGATTTGTTTTCCCTTTGATACCTCAAGCTGAATAGAGTACAAAGGTATTAATTAAATTATTAAACATATATTTTAATACGTTTTTAGGAGGACGCGGAGGAGAAGCTACACAGTTGCTCAGGCGATTGATCAACAGCAAACACTTGGGCATGACAGTGTCGCCGCTGCGGGGGCCCACCTCACCTCTTCCAGCACCCGTGTTACCCAATGGAGCTGTTTCACCGGTATGCTATATCTATTATTTTCATTTTATACATTTCGTATGCATTACAATAATAATGCATATCTCGGGCTAAATTTTTTTATATATTACTTTGAAAGAAATAACCACCGGGTACTTTAAGATCAATTGACTTTTGTCGAAATCTGGCTTTTTAACATGATATTCTCATACATATTGTATATGACGAACTCTCGTACTTTTAAGCTTTTGTTATTATAAATATAAAGGAAATTATTTAATTGGGAGTGTTTTAGTAGAGATAGACTAGTGGTTAAGATATTGGTTACTCGGGAGGTCTAGACACCTCTGATTTTTTCTGAATTGTGTTTATTTTAAGCAATTAAATATCACTTGCTTTAACGGTGAAGGAAAACATCGTGAGGAAACCTGCACTCCTGAGAGTTCTCTAAAGTTCTCAAAGGTGTGTGAAGTCTGCCAAACCGCATTGGGCCAGCGTGGTAGACTATAACCTATCCATCCCTCCTCACTCTGAGGAGGAGACCAGGCTCAACAGTGGGCCATTAATGGGTTGTGGGTTGTAGGTGTTATGAAACATTTTCTTTAAGTTATGAAACTTTAATTACTTAAATTAAGTTGTAGAACAGATCTGAGTAATTTATTTGATATTAGTTTTTTTTAAATACATTGTATTTAAATATTTATTATTAAAATTATAACATACATTTATATGCGCGATTTTCCATCACGTCAATACAGTCTCGAGACTCTAGTACAATGTCTGTACGTCAGTAGCACCTTGTTTACTATTCAATATTGAGAAATCGTGACTTTGTTGTAGCGTATACATACATGATTACAGAAAAAGGATAACTCTATATTTAGTCAATATATATAAATATTGTAATCTATTCTATACTTCCCCTTAAATATATATTTAATATTAAAAATATCATATGATTGTTTTTAATATATTCCATCATTCATAATGAAAATAAATGAATTCCAAGTTCATTCAATGAATGCACTTTTTAAGATTTTTTATTAAATTACCTACTTTCCGAGTTGACAAATAGTACAAGTTACACAATCTTTAATTTATTTTGTTAAATATTTAGTTATCAATCTAAATCCGTAATCACATTAGAATTCTCTTCAATACGTAAGAAAGATTACAGTGATAGAATTTTATATTACAACAATCATACAAGTACATTTTAATCTTTACTAAAAATAATACTACAAGTCTATTATCGTTAATATTAAGGGTGTAATAAATATTAGTGTTATATTTTCAAAAATTTCAATCAGAATGGTGAATGGTCGAGCTCTGGGCGGAACGCAGGTGTTGGTGGAGGCGGTGGGGGCGCAGGCACCGCACGCAGGAAGCAGAGCTGTCCGGCGCGCGCTCAGCCAGTGCACGAGGCGACTAATACGTGGCCACCGCACGATGTAAGTATTTGTAATAAGTATTTCTCTACTTGCTTAATTTTAGCGATTAGTTTTTGTTTACACACGCATGCCTCACTTTACATCGAATATAAATTGTTATAATGTGGATAAGAGAGAAGCATCAAAACTATATTTTATCATATCAAACTTTAAATACCCTAATAAGTAAACATGATTCAACGCCAACTTTATGGTGATAATTACAGCAGGAGGTGACAGAGGGCATCGCTGGAGCGGGTACAGGGTCAGGTGGAACAGGTGTTGCGGCGCGGGGAGCGCCTCGTGTGGAGCTTTCCTGTAGCAACTGTGGGACCCACACTACGACTATCTGGCGACGTGACGCCCGCGGGGAGATGGTATGCAACGCGTGTGGACTCTACTACAAGCTGCATGGCGTGCCGCGACCTACCGCCATGCGACGCGATACTATACACACGAGGCGTCGACGACCCAGACATGATGCGAAACACTCAAGAAATAGTAAGTAAATTATTAGAGATATATTACTAACCGGCTGAGGCTCTCAAACTGTCGATCGGCTTCATGCTAAATAGTTCTAGTTGCGCCTCAAGTATACACATCGCTTTCTCCTTCATCCTAGCAACTACTACTTAAGGACCACAGGCGGTAACAATTACAACACTCGCTTGATTTAATATCTATAAATACAAACATTTTATTCACGTAAGATTCGCTCAAGCAGAGTTCAATACAGAATAGAGTGAATCCGACTAATGACGGTTAATGTGAAAATGATCAAAATGGTAGTGTAAGCTTCCACCTATCTGTGATGTAAAATTATTTTTGTAGAATCTCGTCGCAGTGGTAGTGGTGGAAGTGAAGCGAGTACAGTAGCTCCCAGCGCGGAGGCAGCATCAGAGGGCACAGTGCGAGGAACGGGGGGCGGAGGGGACGGCGCTGAGGAGGTCGTGCTAGCGGCGCTGCGGCGTCAATTACAGCCACACCTGTTGGCTGCACTACATGCGCATTCACCGCGCTCCCAAACGCACACACATCGTACTCAGGTGACACTTAATTTGTGGAAATATTAAATTAGATATCTAATGCGAATGTTGATTGTCAGTAGACCTCGTTATACTATTATAGTACACAAAAAACCTAATTTCTGGTCGTGTGCTCAACATTGGACTATTAGATTAAAACTAAATTAACTAACTATTAATTCTTTCTAAATAATATAATAAATTAAACTACTGTGTTGAATTCAATGAAGGTTTCTTAAATTTCTATCAATGTTTTGAAATGATTTCCAGGTGGGTCGGAGTATGCCGGAGTACGACGAAGCGCCGCTGAACTTGGTAGCTTCCCACGTGGCCGCCGAGGAGACGCACTGACCGTCCGACCGCACACACTACACGCTCGTGTGCACCATGTCTGCAGCTCGAGTCTACCAGTATACTTCCATTCCGGCTAAAAATAATATATTGTTTACTTGCTCACTTAAATTTTGGTCTATTAGTTTTCTATGGGAACTTTACTCATTTTTTTCCACTTATCTGTCTTCTTGTAAGACATTACCCAAAACAACTAAAACGATTTTTACATAATATATGTATTATCTGTTTTGGTTGTTAACACTTTCAATAAAGATAACATTTTATAATTTTTAGCCGGTTATATTAGATTTAGGCACAGCCTCCTAGGTGTGACTTTATGTTTATGGTAGGCTTTTTTTGGATGTTTTTAGGTTATTCAAGAATAAAATTATTTTTTTCCTCATAATGTAAGGGCATAATATACAGGGTTTAATTTAATGAGATTTGATATTATGTGGTATTTACAATATGATTTTATTATTGTTTTATAATCTATAATGGCAAAATATTGATGAATATATGGATAATCCTGAAAATATCCTCTTAAAAAAGGACTACCGTGAGCAAGATGAGTCACACGCAGTAAGTTTAATCCGAATCGTGTTAAACAACGGCCAGTTACATACCATAGAAAACTTTTCGTCTTAAATGAGCGATACGACGGATACTTTAGAAGCGCAGAATCAGCATATAACGATGTAAAAGAACTATACAACTCACTTTTAAAGCAACCGTCGTAGAACGCCTGAAACTTTAAATTACTAAAATTTTATAAATTATAATAATATGTAGAAATACCTCCTTTTAAAAACCATTATAATCTAGAAAATATTTGAAAAGTTTAACTAGTGGAATCTAAATTTAAAACTACCATATTTTCTCAATCCAATATAAAGGAAATAGTTTTAATAAATAGATAAATATTACAATCACAATATTTTTCTACTTCAATGTATATCTCAAATTTTCTCTACATATATGTTATCATTTAAACTTGTTAAGGTACAACATAGGCGTTTAAATTTAGATTCCTGTATCTTAAATATAGATCTGATTTCGAATTATTATATATATAAGATTTAAAATGTTATAAAATTATACGCAGGGCATTAATGTGTGTAATAAGGGCTCGACGCTCAGTGCCTGTAGGATAGGTCGGTACCGATTAAACGGATTCGAATATTTTCCCTACAATGTGATATATGAGCGATGAATTATGTATGTTGATAAGAATGATTTACTTTTCGTTTTTAAATTGGAAGTGAATGCGGACGCGAAGTCGACCTTCGGCGGTCGAGTCCGGTCGTACCTTGCCTGAAATGCTCTCTTGATTCTTGAAATTATATTAACGGTTACCTATTGCAGGAAGCGAGTATTCGTTTAGTTTAGGTCAGTTTTAGAGTATTCTTGTACATTTTTTTTAATTATTTACTTAGTTGTACGATGGATTCGTCAAATTAATAGTTATTTATTTCCCATTTCGGTCAGTATTTAAATGTAAGTATTTTTTTGATTTGGGCGGGTTGTCGCCATTTATGATAAGCAATATTAAGTGAGTCTCATTTACAAAATGCGAGCGATGTCGTTGCAGATATTTGGTTGAAATATAAGATGTAGGTAGTAAACGATGAAACACGTGAGCAATAATTTAAAGCCTTCTATGACACCTCATACAATGAATAATTATTAGATATAGTATATACAGGAAAATTGCACATTTTAATATGTATTATAGCGTTTTACTTAATATACCTTTCGGTATTGATTATATAGTTAAGTTCTACTCGTCGAAGTAACGAGGAAACGATACGGATAACTAGAGTGCATAGTGTTAGCGTAACCAAATCGTCGTGGCATTATGTTTACGTATTACGTATGTTTAAAGCAATCACCTCATCTTGGTCAGTGTTGTGCATTTACTCGGCCGTCTGTCTCGACTCATTCGATCCCCGTCCTTTACTTAACGTCTCTACTTAATTTAGTATTAATTTATTTATTGTATGACTCCCCACGGGCCAGTAAATAGAGCAGTCTATGAGACATTGTGATATCTTTAGATAGACCTTGCTTACGTAACTTCCGTTGCATATATTTATATAAACTTCGCCATATGCGAATATAATTATTGTATTTGAAAGCTTTAAAATTGAGATTATTTATCCTTTATTATTGGAAGCTGTTACGCGCGAGGGCGTCTCTCCTTTCCGTATTTTATTACCAGATGTAAGAAGGCAGTGTTTCTTGACAATAAAGAATAAGATCTTTCTAGCACGTAAATAATAATATTCGTAAATCTCAAACATTTGCTCTCTATTACTATTCTGCTCTCTTTATATTATATCGGTATGATGTTGTTAAGAAAGGCATTATAAAACAAGTATTAAAACATTGAATATTATTGTGTAAAGTAAGTAATTATATTTTTATGTATTTAGGATAACTATTTTGGAGATTAATTCAGTGAATTTATAATATTATATTTGTCGAGTAGCCGAGTGGTAGTGGTTCGGTGACGTAATTCGTATGTTTAGTCTACATTCTCCACTAACATTACTGTTAGCAGTAATGACACAGTATTATTTTTAATCTATATTACTCTGTACATTTTCTTAGTCATACTACGTTTTTAGTTTTGTCTGAAGTTCAATTTCAGTTTAATAATTGGTCGAATCTCGTATTTATAAACAGTTTTAAATCCTGACATTGAGATGTGATAGCGTTTGCAACGCTTGCTCGTCCATTTTTATTTATTTTTTTATATTCGTTAGGTTAATTTACGGTAAATGGTGGTGAAATATGTTGAACGTTGTTTATGAATTTACTAACAAACCGGTTGTGTCGCGTGTGCTTACTTCTAACAGAGCATGTGTGTGTTTTGTTTCTCGTCAGTATGTCGCCACCCAGCATATATATATTACAGAACGGCGTCGGCCTAGCGGGTTTTATTCATTGTTAATTATATCGTATGTATGTGTTTTAATTCTTATAATTGTGTATACGTTTTGTCTACATAAGAGAGAACGTTGTGCAGTTTCATAAACTATGACATTCAGCGAAAGGAAGCGTCAGTAGCTCAGTGGTTCAGGCATTGGTTTCACGATCGATAAGTCGTGGGTTCAAATCCCAGTCATGACTACTGACGTGGCCCACTCCTGACTCGAGCATTTTAGCTTACTAGGAGGGGTAAAGGGAATACTAGTAGTATGTGATCCATACGGCTAGTAATCTTTATAAAAAAAAAACTTAATCAATTTTTACTCTTCCAACGTGACAGTAACAATAATTTATTTTAATGATTATCATAATTTGTGAAACTGCATGACACATTCGAAACATTTTGTTGCATTCGCGAGGCAATGCTATTTTATTGTATTATAATTTATGCTGAAATATTGGCTTATGATTAAAATAATTCCACGTTATATAAATGTCTCAGTTAAATGGTTTATATAGGTAGCGCGTTCAATGAATGTCATACAACCATACATCTAGACGTGAATTAGCCGAATGGCCGAACATAACGTTCATCAATGCTTAACGTCCATCAAATTGTTTGATGTCAATTTGTTAAAATCCTATGCATAGAATTAAATTATTATAACTTTTATTTATTTAGAACACCCAGAACATAACACACATTACTTTTCTAACAATTTAACACCAAAAAATTACAAAGCACTGTTTATGTAATCAAGTTAAAGTGGTCTTAAATTTTGAAAAAAATAATAATAAAAGAAACAATATATTAAATCCATGAAGATTACTACAAATCAAATAAATTTAAAAAACGAACAAAAGAAAACACAACTTTGAATTTAGAATACTTTTTAATTTCTTATTATGGAATGTCAATATCATTCTCAGCAGTTTGAAAACACAACAGATTATATATTTTGAGCATTCTTGGGAGAGGAGAATTTGAAAGAGCTACCGTTGTTGTATGGCACATTAAAACCTCTATTGTTTCTAGTTGACCTAGTATCAGTTCCGGTTATATAAGTTCTAATTTTGAAATAAAATTATTTTGTACTAACTTGTAACTAGGTGTATGGTTGTATGTCTTTGCCTCTGACTAGTTTAACCACTTACCTGCGACAGACATTACGATAATAAGACTGACGGTCTCTCTTAAAGTCTCGTGTTTATTTTTTACGTAACGTTTTATTCCTCCTGGAGTGGAGGTCGATATTGTGGACGAGTTATTCAAATCTATATGTGATAAGTGTTGAAGTGTGTTTCCGAAAGCAATAAGATTGTGATACGTAGATATGAACAATTGTGTGCAACTATTCTGAAATTCTGCAGTATATAAAGAGAATATTGTCAATTAAAGTAATAAACTCCGGCTCAACTCACAATTGCTATTTATTGTATACTAAAGCTCTTAACACAGCAAGTAGACATTGTAAGTTCTGACCAGTGTAATGTAAAATGATTCCATGTTCATGTAATTGTAGGTTTAATGAATACCTTCCGTGACACTTCGCTCCAAAATAATATCGTACTTTACTGTTCTCGTTCTGATGTATTAGAATAGTTGATATGTACTTTCCAATAAGCTTAAAGGACCATGAAATCTGTTGATCGTTAACCTGTATAATATTGATGTATACTCATTTCGACGTAAGTTTCAGCATAAATTATCCATTAGTGACGTTTGCGAGGCGTCGTCGGAATACTCATTGTGAAACATTCATTATTGTTGTATAGATGATAATGTGACTTACGCAGGGATGGATACTTAAATTATTAAATTTTAACTGATATATTGGCTATGTAGTGAGTAGAATATTTTTTTACAAATAAAATATAGCAGCTATCACTTTATTGTTTTATTTCATCATTTCTTCATTTTAATTTAAAACTAAGATACTATATAGATAATTCAATTCACAATTAAAATAATGGGAGAGTCGTGAGTGGATTGAACTATCTATATCTGCATATTTATGAAATAAAGTAGGAGATTAACAATATATATTCGATAAAATTAAACTGTATAATCTGCCTGATGAATGCATAACGTCACGATTTGAAAACTTTCTTTTGCTTTGTAGAACTTTAAATTATTTTATTAGGTTCACTTAGAATCAAAATAATACATTTAATAATATAACATTCTAGGTATATAGCTAATTAAGTGTAATTATTAATTAAAAATAAATACCACATGCAATGTATGAGTATCTAAGTTTAAAATTTCTAGATTACGATGATTACATTTTATTACATTTTTTTTATACAAATGAAGTGTGTCAGAGTAGATGTCGACACGATTAGATACGCTATTCAGCAAGTTGGACAGTCGTGGGATTGGAGAGTTCAAACCAAAGACAGTTCGACGCAATGGCGGGAAAACCGGTAATATAGGCTTTCTAGCAGAAGCCTGGACGGAACTAAATTCGCTTAAGAATTGTGGACAATCAATTTTGTTATTTACAATTTTATATAAAAATATTAGGTCATAAATATTTCTGCGATTGATAGACTTCAACGTTACGGTATGACTTATACCGTAACGTTGAAGTCTATCAGCATAACTTATCGTATTTTAAGATAGAACAACACGCATAAACTTCGAAAATTAAATTTACATACACAAACTACATTGTCACAAATGACGTCACGACAAAACAGAATAAAAAACAAGTATTGTTTGAAAATGTTTAATTATAATCTACATAACAGAAACAATAGGTCGTTTTAGCGCTTGTCGCGTACGCGCGCGCTTGTTCTTAGCAGTCCTGGCGATGGTCGCGTCGCGGAATAACTGCTCGGCTTCTGCGGCCTCCATGTTGCGGCGCAGCCATTGCAGTGCGTGGATGTTGAAACCGACCATATCCTAAAGGAAAGCGAGTGTAAATTTCATTGAGAGTTAATTCTGATCACGCAATTGTTTAAAACAATGTTATTAACACTTTGAAGTATTTATCGCATGCTCTACTTTAACAAAAATCGATTGAACAGCGAGTTGTCATAGACAGCAGAAATCCGAAAGAGTATATCTGATAGATAGATTTTTGAAAAATTAAGAATTAAAAAATTCCATTTGCCAATTAAGCTTTCAAATATGTCACCGTTTTTATAGAGATTAGAGATAGCTTACCGAGATCAATTAATCAAAAGAATCAATTTTTCAGACCATAAAAATCGATCTTTTAAATCGATATATAGCTCTGAATCGATTCAGTGAATTAATTTAAAATTGATATTTCACCCTAGAAAATCGAAATTCGATTTTTTGTAATTTTTCCAAAAATACACTGATCGCCTGCCGATTTTATAACATGAGTTTTGGTGACAATGACCTTTTTTTGCTTTTCACTTCAGCGGGTGCAAAAAAACAATCTCGCTTTACATTGATCTAAGGCTCCGTTGACGATGATGATTTTTTTATGCTTTTCAACTTAGGAGGCGAAATAATTACATTCTAAATGCAAACTCGACAAAAAGACCGATTTTTGATGAATCAATCGTTTTGGTCTTAATTTTTTTGTGAATCGATTTATAGGGGTTGTGATTCGAATCGTTTTAGGTTTTAATTAAATTTACTAATAGTCGATTCAGTAAGCATAAAAAAAATAGTTATAAATTATCTTTTTCAATTCTAGCACGTACATTCCAGTTAAAGTATTACTAACCCGCAACTCGTTCAACAGCATAGATGCCTTGGCCTGTATCTGTATCAGATGTTTGAGGAGTCCGTGGTGAGCGACCAGAGGCGCGTGGTGCACCTTTAGCAAGAACAGAGCAAGGCGACATAGCAACTCGCTGTGGTCTCCGCGTTCCAGTAGCGATGGCAACATTTTCACAATGTCACACGCTACACTAAATGGTAGCAACAGGAGAGCCTCTTCTAATTCACTGTAACATATTTGTATAATGCATTTAGTATCCCATGCCGATGTTTCACTCCCATATGTCATCATCATGAGATTTAACAAAAAAACATAACAAATAAACTCTCCATATGCATAAGGAGTATGAATAGGATCAAAAGAAAAGACAAAGTTAAGAGGAGCAGCATCAGAAGCAAGACTAAGGTCCAGGACATAGCTCTGAAAATAAGGAGACAAATTAATAATTTTTAAAGTGGATCACTTACCTGGAACGTATTTTCTTCACAGTTTCAAGTAAGAAATCTTCTGCAGTTTTACAGTTGTAAGCTGCCATTAGAACAGGCAGTTGCGCTCCATGACCAAATGTGACTAATCTCTGATATTTTAATCCTATTTGTAGACATTCTATGATAGAATCAGCCTAAAAATTATAAATATTGTTAATCTCTTAGTCTTTTGATCCCCATACGAATTAGGATCGATAGGCATAAAAAAAATTAATTTTGGATTTAAGCACATTTTTCGCTAACGGTACATTTTCTCAAAAATCTGTGAATGCAGGTCAGAATATCTTAAAAAGTTATGGATGGTCTCCTAGGAACGTTTTCCTGTAACTGTAACCATTAAGGTAGCTGCGCTTATTGACCCGTCTCAAAAATCCACCTTGTATAGGGAAAATCATACCGTTGACAAAGACATTAATATACATAAATAATGTTTAATAATACTTATTTCTCTAGAGAGAAAATTAAATTTACTGTATATTTTGAAATAGCGTTTCAATTCATACGCAATTATGTCTTAAAATATAACTTACAGCTTTCTCAGCTCCAATAGTTTTCTTAGTCGGCATATTTAAACCCGGTAGTCCAGGAACTGTTGTCTGTGAAGAAACATGTCAATATTTGTAATATTAATTTAAAATATATTACACCAGTATTCATTTTAAGAATACAATTTGTGTTGTGAATAAGAAACTATAATATTTGGTAATAATAAATATATTTATATATATAGTTTTTTTATAACATGTTCTCCCAACTATAACATAAAACATCAACAGTTCATGTGGAGGTCATTATGTCCATTGTTCAGTGTTTTTCCAAGGATACTGAAAAACAAAGAGTTGCGCTTACATGCTGATCGCCAGTAGCAAGTCCTTCCTCAACTTCATCAGTGTCTCCAAGTACTAGCGGTTCTTCAGTGCGTGTGAACAGACGTAAAGCCCCATCTGACCCACACGACACAACGTGCAGGCCACCTGATCCTACGCTGATACTTGAGCATTCGCCGGCGTGACCCTGTGTGTGAAAATAAAAAGTCAGGGTGAATACCTATGCTAATATTGAAAATTTGAGTGTTGGTTTTTACTTCTTTCAAAACGTAACAGAACGACAGATTAATGTAGTTTTTTGAATTTATGATTTCCAAAAAAAAGTAATAAAGAGAATACTTTGCTATAATCCGCGGAAAATGTTTTATATATTTTTTATATATAGCGACATACGTTTCGCTTCGTAACCTAAGCATCCTCAGGAGTAGCTCTTTGCAAGTGACACTTTTACCTTTTGATTACTTATAAATCATGAATTTCCGCAAAGTAACACTCGATTCAATTTAATATTGGTTAGGTATTTTAATGGGTCATCAAAATATAAAAAACTTACATTCAATGTAATAATGTTGTCATATGTGTCCCCATCCCATTGCTTCACTTTCCCGTCTTTGCCTGTGGTGAAGAAATAGTGTGTGGAGGGCACAAACTGTAGTGACGTCACAGAGTCGTTGTGTGCGAATATTGATTTATGACAGTCGCCGAAATCCATACCCCATACCTTAGAATAAATAAAATAATATGTTACAATATCTAAAACTAATTTTGCCCAAGGCAGCCAATCCTGTGAGCGATTAGATCCTCTAAGTTACTAAATATTACTAATATGACCACAACTGAATTTTCAAAATCCTAAAATTAATAAATACCTTAACGTTGCGATCAGCTGATCCCGTCACTATAATATTTGAATCATAGCTTATATCCATGCATAGAACTGGTAGCTTGTGTCCGTAGAGAGATAGGTAAAACTGTGAATAATAGTTTTTGATTAGTTATAAAACATTTATTTTATCTCAAAATGTTTAACGCTGGTTTATACATACTGAAATGAACTTACTTTAAAAGTGTCAAGGAAGAATATCTTAACGGTAGAATCCATGAGAGCCACAGCAATGAATTTGTTATTCGGACTCACTCTCACTGCTGTCACTGCCTCTTCTAGTTCTAGGGTTTGTGTGTGAAGAAGTGATAGCACCTATTAACATGGTGTAATGTTTATATATATTTGCATCTTTTGTCAAAAAAATAATTACATCAAATAAAAAGAAAAATACTCACTTTAACTTTAGAATCACCTGTAGGATCTGGTATAAGTTCAAATGTCCATAATTTGACTGTTTTATCGCCTCCCCCAGAATAGCATCCACGCTAAACAAATAAATATTTAACATTATGTTTACGTAGAATCTGTTCACATAAGAATTGGAAGTCTGTGAGATGGATATGTAAAAAAATAAGTCATTCATTTAACAATTTAATGCATATATTAATTTACCAAATCAGGAGTGAGTCCAACACTACAACAATTGGATCCATGAGCTGGAACTTGTTCCAAGATTGATGCTGCAGCCACATCAACCAATAACAGAGACCCATCCACACATCCTACTAATGCGTGACGATCCCCCGGAGCAAAACACGCGGTTAATGGCCGACCACATGGCATGGGGATTGTACGGATACAGGATTGACTTGTTCTGGAACAAGAGTCAACATATATTGTTAGACAAATCTAGCGGAACAGATTGCATCTCATTGCATGGGAAAGTTTAAACATAATACCTATTCCAAAGCTTGATAGAGTCAACCGATGCAGAGAGTACAGCCAGGTTGTCTGAACTAATGGCGACGCAGCGTGGTTCCTTTTGATGACCCGGTTGTGTAATTTCCTTCAGACATTTCACTAAAACAGGAAATATATTAGGCATTTATTAAACAATTTTTCTACAGAACCTGTTCTACTAAACAGTTGCTTTGATTTACCTTCATTCCCATTAGATATAGCCAAGCTATGCAGTTCTACAGTGTTATTGGCCAAAGTGACTCCAACACGCAACTCTCCATTCATTCCCATTAATAGTGTAACAGACTTCAACTTTGCTGATAACTTTATTGAAGTTAATCTTCGTACTTCATCTGATAAAGTAAGTATTTCAGACACTTCTCCACAATCAACATCTGCTTCGCCATTCTCTTTCTGTTTTCTGTTATAATTATAATGGGTTATTCATAGTTTTATAATATAGAGTATTTGTAATTTTCACAAATGTATAGTGTTACTTACGCTAGTTTTTTTCTTTGTTTCTTGACTCTCTTGTTCATTCTCACTTTTGCCTCTTCATCAGTGCAAAAGGAAAACATCTCTAAAAGTGAGTCTGTACCATAACAGGAAAGAATGGTTTGTCCAGGATCTGTTGAAAGACCCACCACTCTACCTTTCCCTCCTCGAACTAATGTACCAACTTGATGACATTGTAAAATCTATGCGAAATAAAACTATATTTTATTAAAATGCATGTAATATATTTTTTCTTATAATGCTAACAATGACTGCATAGACTTCGAAATATAAAATTGTTTTGTGTCAAATAAAATTTTAGTGATTTCAAAGACTACTTCGGAAGACCAACAAAAACTTACAGGTGTATCTTCTGTATTATCAGTGTCTTCTAATTTTATAATTTCAAGCTGTTGTGTTATTTTATCTTCTTCTTTAACTTTGTCTGTCCAGTTAAGTTTCCAAACTCGTAACTCTTGATCCATACTGCCTGTCACCAAATACCGTTCCTCCTTCAACAGTACTGTTGACCACACCTACAAGGTGATGGTAATTTTCAGAATTTAAAATAAATACATAATCTAATATTAAGGTAAGTATTCTAGTCTAGAAATTTGAAAAAATGGATGTTTCAAAATCCAAATTATTTTCTAGAGTAGATTTTTTATGGATTTGAGATCGCCGATAAATGGAATGTGAGTATTAAATATTATTATCCGAGGTATTCAACTAGAATTATATCTATAACTTCAAAAACGTTTTTCTCTAAAATACTTTTTTTGAAGTGGTTGACATGATATCTCAAGTTCTATCCAGTCGATTCCTTTGAAATTTGGTGGAAATCTTATTTATATATTTGTCTATCGCGTCTGCCTTGGATTTTTAATAATTTCAATTTGGAGTATTTTTAAAAATTAGAAAAGGTCATAAAGGGTAAAAGAAAAATTGATATTTCATGTCGACGCCTTTTTTGTGCATTTCTATTCATTTGTTTTTGCTAAGGTCAAGGCGATAGCCACATCTTTATAGATTGAGTATTTTTCATTTTTTTTTGTTCATTCGTTCACTACAAGGGCTGGAATCATGTCAACCAGGATGCTCCAATTTTTTTGTATCGCCTACTTCACCGACCTGTAATTTGTTACATTTCTGATTTTTTTACAATTTATTTTTTTATATTCTTGAAATGTAAATATTTTTCGTGAATGATAACATCATATGAAAAAATGTATACTAAAAATGTTTTTCATTTTTTGTTAATGTTAGTTTATAAAATGCCTAAATTTAGGCTTCTAGACCAGAATGCCCCCTTATATAAAAATATAATTATTATCTGATTATGACTTCTTTTTTTATTTTATTTCATAGTAATATAAAATATTATAACTTTTAAGCAGGAAGACAAATGTAGACCAAAATTAATACAAAAAACTACCTCCATCTGATGTCCACCAAGAGTTTTAAAGCAATGCTTAGTTTCAATATCCCAAAATTTTATAAAGGTGTCTTTTGAAGAACTTATTAGACAATTTTTTCCATTTATAAATAGCACACTAGTTATTACTCCTTTGTGGCCACTAAAGCGAGCTATGCCTGTCTCTGAGACTACATCCCAGAGAATGACTTCAGTGTCCTAAAAAAAAAATATTTAATTATAACAATAACTAAATTACATTTATAAAAACCTGAACTCTAAAATATTATCAACGCTTTTTCACCTTAGATCCAGAAACAACTCTGAGCCCTTGTTCGTCATATTGCAAACATGTAATAGCAGACTTGTGTCCAGCAAACACACATATGATCTCATTGTTGATCAAATCAAATACATTAATATTTCCATCAACATAGCCAACGGCCATATGGTTCCCAGTGGGACTAGCAGCTATTTGAGATACCACAATATTCTCTCCAGGTATTACTTGAGCCTGTAAATGAGTAAATAAATTAATTCATAATTTTCATTATATCTTACTTCATACTAATATTATAAAGGTAAAAGTTTGGATGTTTTTCAAAGAAATTTTACAAACAGATACTTAAGGGCGTATTCTGGTCTAAAATTTTGAAAAAATGGATTTTTCGAATTTTTTTTTTTTTATTTTATTATTTATTTTACTCATACAATACAATAGTACAATATTACATATATTCCGTCAAACCATTACAAGGGTTTCCATAACGTCGTAACAAAGATTGAGTGTGGATTAAAACCAGGACAATCAACCTTAGGCGCCTTTATTGATGTTGAAGGAGTCTTTGACAAAACAAACTTTACCAGCATAAGCCTAGCCCTTGAGAGGTATGATGTAGATAACATGGTGGCCGAATGGATAGACAGCATGCTTCGTTACAGGGCGATACAGTTCACTGTCAACACTACTATACAAGGTGTAGTATGCAGAGGTTGTCCACAAGGAGGTGTCACACCGCTTTTGTGGAACATTGTGGTGGATGAGCTAATAACCCGCCTCATTGAACTTCAGCTGTACAGAGTGAGCTATGCAGAAATGAACTAGCTATACTAATCAGTTTATTCATTCAATCATCTATTTGAAAATATACTCTGCGATCCAATGAGAGCTGCATTCAAGGTTGTAGAGGAATGGTGCATCAAACATGAACTCACAGTTAACCCGACTAAGACGGAACTAGTGTTGTTTAATAACAAGTGGAATATAAATAATCTTAGACTACCGAAACTCTTCAACACAGAACTCACGTTAACTAATGTAGTCAAGTACCTGGGCATAATACTTGACCGCAAATTGTTATGGAGAAAAACCATGAACAGAAGTTTGAAAAAGCATGTATTACCTTTTGGCAGTGCAAAAGATTCCTAAGAAAAACCTGAAGGCTATCACCCAGAATCACACTCTGGGGGTACACTGCCGTCATTAGACCCATTATATATTACGGTGCAGTGGTTTGATGGCCCAGGACCAGTTTATGCACTGCTATCTCTAGACTGCAAAGATTTCAACACCTGGTTTGTTCTGCTGTAACAAGCTACGTGCGACACCAACTGCAGCCATTGAGATTTTCGTAGGACTGCCACCACATGACTTGTTTATTCAACAGGAGGCGACCATGGCAGCAACACGACAATATCACCTAGGCCTATGGCAAAACAGGGGGGGCCACATACTAAACTGTGATTGGAAAGGGCCCTACCCTTTTTCACTACCACTCTTATCAGCACCCAGTGATAGGATGCCTTGACGATACATATTTGATAGAAAATATCAAATACAATTAATTGAACCACAAAGTCATATGAAGACACTGGAGTACTATATATACACTGATGGCTCCAAAATGGGGCCAGGTACAGGGGCTGGTGGAACTAAACATCAATCTATCACTAGCATTGGGTAATCACAGCACCATTTTTCAGTGTGAATGTGTGGCTATCACCCATGCAGCTAATGCAGTCTTTACCAGAGAAATAAAAGATTCTGGAATCAGAATCCTCTCTGATAGCAAGGCTGTACTCCAGGCGCTCGGAAGTGATATTATCACATCAAGCCTAATATACTAATGCCACCTAGCACTGCAACGCATTGTGGCAGTCAACAGAGAGGTCGTCCTTTAATGGATAAAGGGGCTTAGTGGATCTCTAGGTAATGAAGCCGCAGATGAGCTAAAGAGGAGAGGATCAATAACCACAGTGGCAGGCCCTGTACCACACCTTCCTCTCCCCTTCAGTACCTTCCGCTCATGGCTGCGTCAGCTCACCCTAGACATGCACAATGCGATATGGAGGAACACGGCAGACTGTCGGCAGTTTAAACAAGCTCTTCCTGCTCTGTCAAAGAGCCTATCCCGTAAACTGCTCAGTCTAAATCGTCTCCGTTTAATGGTGGGAGTAATGTCGGGACATTGCCCTCTTAATAAACGTCTATTTACTATAGGCATGATAGACAGCCCCATTTGCAGGGGATGCCTACAGGCAGAAGAAACTACTGCCCACATAGTTCTGGAATGTGTGGGCATCGCCACACAACGGGTACAAATCCTCAAGGACATGAGGTTGCTCCAAGAAGCCTGTGAAGTTCCCAGGGAACTTCTGCACTTCTGGATGGAGCTGGGCTGGCTAGTATAGCCAGTCATCCCTGCATGCATGGACTGAACTAAAGTCTGAGTGTGGAAGCAGGAGCCCACATACAAGATAAAAATACAAAAAAAGGTCATTAATAAAGGTAAAAAAAATTGATATTTCATGTCGACACCATTTTGTGAATTTTTATTTCATTATTATTACAGATTGTGATATTTTGTTTTTTTTTTGTTTCACATCACGACAACGGCTGGAATCATGAAGCTCCCACTTCACCAAAGTGTAATTTATCGAATTTCTAAAATTTTTTTACAATTTTTTTTATATTCTCGAAACATCAAGACCACATATTTGAACATCATATAAAAAAATGTATAGTAAAAATGTCATTCGTTTTTTTATGTTAGTTTGAAAAATGCCTAAAATTTAGGTTTCTAGACCAGGATACCCTGGTCTAGAAACCTAAATTTTATTAACCTGGATATTGAAAATTAAAATGCTTTTTGTAAATCTAAGAGCATACCTGTGGTAAATTGAACCTTATTATGCCGGGAGGGTCGATTATTATGATGAATAAAATAATTATTAACATGATTAATAAATTTGATTAAGAATTATGAATAGTGAAGTTGAAAAAGTTTGTAACTATTATTTACTTGGGACGACGATGTAAATGCAGCTGAATAAAACAGAACTGAATTGAATTCAAAGTTTTTAAAAAAACATAGTTTTACCTTCTCACAGAGTCTCATATCCCAAACAATAACATGCTCGCATGCTCCAACAGCAATATACCTCCCACTTATTCCATTTAGCGTTACATGAGTACTGTTACAGTCTGCGCTCGCTATGACATTGAAGGTTCCACTTGGCGCATATCTCAGGTATTGTTTAGTGAGACCCATTATAATTCTTAATATTTAATAATTAAAATAAATCAATAAAGATAACCTATCACCACATCTTATTTCATGGCCTTCTTCCGCTATTAGCAGCGGTAATTTTGCCAATGTCAATGGAGAATATCGTGCCTTAATAAGATTGAACGGTGGTGTGATTGTACTCTCTTCTTTGGAGATATTTTTTTATAAAAAGTTTGTTTAGTCTGGATATACCACTTTATTGATTCTTTTTTTTTAAATTATTTGAATGTGCTTATGCACAAAGCATTCTGCCAGTGTCACGTATAATGAAAAAAACACGGAGGAGACTGCGCGGTAAATCGTGCCAAAAAGTTAATGAGATTATAGGTGATTATGATAAAATGTTGATGGATGCTACGATACAGGAACAACCTAAAACAATAAAATGAAATAAAGCAGTTATACACAAGATAAACAATAAGTGACACAAATGTAGTATTTATGCAAATAGATACTATAAACAATTACTTAAACTTTAATTTTATTATCTATAATAAATTTTACCAGATTCCTAACAAATGGGGTGAAAACTAACATTAATAGGCATTTTATATTAAATGGCCCTTGAAGGTCATAGGGAATCATGTTGTACAAAGAATAACCCAATTTAGGGCAGCTAAACACAACATGATTCGGAGAACTTTCATCTAAACCACATTCACACAGGGAATTATCTTTGATTCTTAATTTGTATAATTGAAAGGGTGTACAAGAATGTCCAAGCCTAAGTCTGCATATAACTGACGTGTTTGTTCTATCTGCGCTGCCAAACCGGAAGAACCATGGTTTGGTTGGAATATCAGACTGGATATAACCATAATATGTACCTTTAATGAATTTAGACTTTTAATACTACTAGTAATTCTGACTAGATACTTAATAATATTAGAGAGAAATGATACTCTGACTTCTGATGATAACAATAATATATTTCTGTAAACTTATGACTATATATACAAAAATTTAAAACTAGAAAAAATATGATAAACGAATAAAAACCTTAAAATTAAATCTGTGAATGCCGTGAATCTGTGGGTGCTGTCTGGATGTCTTGCCGTTTCATACGTACACCACGTCAAGTCTTGTTTCCTTTGAGTAGCTTTTCTCAGGGCTCGGAAAACAGCTCTTCTAGGAGCTACTCTATTCAATGTTTTGACGTGATGACGCTGCTACAGCATGTTCGGAAGCATCTGTTTCAACGACTAATGTTTCCTTTTCATTTATAGCTACCAAGGCTGACTTAGCCACATCAGCTTTAAGATTATTAAAACTTTTGATTGCCTCTTCGGTTAGTAGAAAAATAACTTGTATAAAAGGCCTAATTTTGGGAGAGAAATTATCGATTTTAAAGAACCTCTGCCATCAACTACTCGAAATCGTTATATTCTCACAATTATAGATGAGTACAGTCGGTTTCCCTTTGCTTTTGTTTGTACAGGTATGACGTATGAAACAGTTATTAAATGCCTTAAGGAATTATTATTATTATATTAGAGGTTCAACGTTTATGTCTGAACAAGTCAGAGGATTCCTCAGCAATATGGGATTAGCGTGCAGTCGAACTACCCCTTAATCCACGAGGCAATGGATTGGTTGAGCGACTTAACGGAATATTGTGGATAACCATTCAATTATATCTTCGCTCTAATAATTTAAATATTAGTAACTGGGAATCAGCAATACCTGTTGCTTTGCATTCTATAAGGTCACTATTATCTACGGGAACTAATACTACCCCGCATGAACGGATGTTTAATGATCCGCGGCGATCAATGTGTGGCCAGTCCATGTCAACGTGGTTACTCTCACCAGGCCCAGCCGCCTCCACCCCCCCTGGCTTTTATTTTGCATCCCTAATAACGATCTACTTTAGTCGATAAAAGTTAAGTAAAAAAATTTTGCCATTTGCAATGTTATACATCTTTTAAAAATTGTGCGACGCGCCCGTTCTACCTACTCGCTAGGAAAGTAGCTTTCCAGTTGTTATCTGCTGTCAGTCAAACCACATTTATATTTGCCCTATGTATTATAGGCAAATACAATTCTCTGCTGCAACCCGTCGCAAACATATTACAGTCTAAAACGCTGGACAATATAAGATGTGTAGAATATGTATAAACAATAATCACTGCAGTTGCAGAACAAAGGCGTTCCGCGGAAAAAGGGAGTGAAGATTTGATCAAATCAGCTGAAGAAATTGCTTCAGCTTTGAACTTTCAGCTGAGTTTACCTTGAATAGTAAGCCGCCAACAACATAGGGCAAATCAACCGACTGCTTCCTTCAGCGAGTATTTTTCTCGTTCGTTATACGTGCCCTGTTTGGATTCTTTATCGTCTTCAATAGATGCGAGATTCGATAAAGACCATTCACCAACGTTTACACTTTTATTGTTGCACCCTGCTCAGATAATTATAATTACAGTTCTGAAGCGGAACCATGGCCCACTTTTTGGATAAATAAGCAACAGCAGGACTTAGAATGTATTGGAATAACGATGTTAATAGATATCTTTTTACCCCAAGGCGAAGACAGCCCTAGAAATTATACTGGCAATGCCTTATTCAACTGCTACAATTGAAAGGTCTTTCAGCACACTAAAACGCGTAAAAACTTGACTAAGATCGACTATGATCGAAGATAGATTAAATGGGCTTTGTATGCTCAGTGTACATAGAAAATTTGTTAAGAATAAGGGCGATTATTTCACGGAATGTGTGATAAACCGTTTCGCCGATGACCCTCGAAAGTGACTTTTAAAATAGCCATTGCATAATAAAGAACTTATATAAAAATTGACTTTTAAATTTATATTGATTTATTTAAAAAAAAAAAAAAAATTTTAACTAGGTCTTTAAAATAACTTATTTGCCCCCTTCTGGCCCGGAACCTGGGTACGCCCATGGTGATCTCCTAAACGTCGAGCAGGCATGTTGTCCGATGAAGTAACATGGGCGCAAACGTGCGAAATACTGTGCACAAAATTTACACGCGTACGGAATGCGCGAGCCGCCAGTATGCATATTGCATCGGCACCTTTGATCGGCACGTTGCCGGTGACGGACGCTCATGCATGTAGTGCTGATCACAGGTCACTACACCATTATAACTCCGTTGCGCAGCTTACTGAACTTAACCACACCTAAATTTTTTTTTGATTTAATTTTTTTGTTGTTTGATCGTGATTGTTCGAACATAAAAATTGATTGTTCCTTCAGTTGACACGATTTAAGATCCAACTCGAAGATAGAACAGGGGCCAGTCTACTTCGCCCCGCTTCGGGGCTAATATTTTAAGATAGAACAGGGGACAGTCTACGTTTAACCTAACCAACCTGCTCCTTAGCAATTGGACTGTTTTTTTATGATTGAACAATAATCAATAGTGAACGATCAAACGATATAAAAGATTAATAGAAATTAATTAATTTAAGAGAGTAAAGTAAAGATCTCCGGTTAAGGGGGTCAACTTAAGGATGAAAATTTATTTAATTATTTATAAATAAATAAGAAACGAACGATCAGTTTTTATGTTCGAACAATCACGAACAAACAATTAAAAATTTTTAAAAATAAAAAATCAAAATAAAATATGTGGTAGCCCCACAATAATAATGTATCAAGGTAGGGTAGGGCAGGTAATATCAAGTTGACTTCTTTTAAAATAAAAAAGGGATTGTCTTACTAGTTATAAAAATAAGTTTCAATTTTATTTATTCGTAGCGTCATTATGTAGACAATGAATATAATAGAGAAAATTCATTAATCTTACACATGTACGTATCAAAATTGAATCAAATTATAAAAGGCTAGTCAACCGCTAAACGGAAAATTAAATTTACTTAATTTTCCGATAACATCTATTAGCTAAAATCTTAACACGAGTCTTGAATTTGGTAATTTAATTGTAGGAGGTGAGGTACTGCCAGTATATTTATTTTATTTTTTACAATTAAAAAAATAGTTAAGTGCTGCATGTAGTCTTTACAGAACCAAATCGGTAATATTATAATTTTTAAGATAAAACAGGTGCCAGACTATGTTTCCCTGCGGGGCTCATCCTTCTGGCTTTTTTTTTTCTTATCCCGGAGGAATCTGCGTACCTGCGTAAGATACCTTCCCAAGCGGGGTCTTGGGAAGATTATGCGGGGTTGGAGCAACTGCCCCTGAAGGAGACAGTCTAAAATACTACCTCTGAAGGAGGTAGCCCAACCCGCTAAACCATCCGGGGTGTTCCTCTCCTCTGCAATAATGACGAGGCCATGGGATATGAAAAGCGTTCCACGGCCCCGTCAGCAGCCTTCCAGAACCAGACCCTCTTCCGGGGGACCGAGGTGACAAGTCCCCCCTATCTCTCCGCATAGTGGCGCCCCAAGAACACGTGAGCCGCGCACAGCACTGGGCCTCTAAATGGGCAACAGATTCCCCCGTCTGCCCCCATGGGTGCATTCGTCGACAGCGTCCTTATGGCGGTAGTGAGGCCACATAGGCTTGACGCCGTCGACCGCCTCTCCCTCGGCGCATAGGGGAGGAGTTAAAATCGCATTCCCTCACCCTCTCCGCCACCTCTTTAGCAGTCATCACGGTCTCTGCGAAAACTGCGACGACTTTCCAAGCCTGCTCGCCGCCGACCATGGTCTGGACTAACGCCGGCAGCGAGAGGTCAGGTCCGATGACCGCAGCTAAGACGGCCCAGGGTTCTTCCCAAGCGGAACAGACTTGGCGCGTATGCTGCGCTGAGTCCTCCACGCCATCCCCACAGTGGTGACATGTGGTTGTTGGTTCTCTGCGCACCACCCGACGCAAATACCGTCCGAAGCACACGGATGCTGATGCCCAGTCAGCAACTGTGTCAGACGGTACGTGAGGGGGCCGAACTTACGACCGACCCATTCCTTGAGTATGGGCCGGATTGCAGTCACTAATTCCCGGCTAGCTCCCGGGTTACCACATGTCTCCGTCCCCACCTGCAGCACTTCCGCGCTTGCATCTGCTCGCCACGTTGCGATCACTCGCTGTCCTTCTGGCTGGCTTAACCTAACTTAACCAACCTGCTATTTCTGGGTAAAGCAATCTAATTGGTGTCCAGTAGCATAGCAGAAAGAAATAAGAATTCTAAGCATTAAGTTTATTTATTTATCCGATAATCTAAAGAATCATGGCAAGTTTCATACATTGATTTGTACGGAAAATTTTGAGGGCGATTAATTATTTCCATTGCTTAGATTATACTCTAGGGATCCTGATAATAAGAATAATATATTTTTATCAGATGGCAAACATAAAATATTCTAAGGTAAAAATAATGGACTTCTGACATTTTCTCTTGCCATATTTAGTATTTAAAAAAATAAAAACGTCAACTGTCAAAGTGACACTTGCATCTGTCAATAAGTCAATACTCAAACTGCACTTTATTCTTGCCATCAGAAAGGGTTTATGATCACTTTAGTTTTTATCCCGAGTCACTCAGGCATTACTGGTAACGAGACTGTTGATTCTTGCGCCAAATTAGCAGTTCATTGCGGTTCTCTCGAACATTTTTCTAACTCATCCCAGGACCTTTGCTCACTCGCTAAAATTCATTTGGACCAATCCTGGAACGAATACTGGAATTCATCGAAGTCGGTTAAAGGCAAATACTATGCCTCACTACAATCTGACATTCCGAGACGACCCTGGTTTTTTGCTCAAAGGTTTGCTGATCGATTTGTTACTACAACTATATGTCGTCTTCGTCTCGGACACGCATGTACACCTGTGCACTTGGCTAAGATCAGAGTCAGAGACCACTCGTTGTGCGAGTGCGGCTTAGACGAAGGCTCTGCCTCTCACATTATTTTTAACTGTTCAAAGCTTTTACACCCTCTCTATGACGTTCTCCCTCGTAAAGTCCCCCGTCCTTTGAGTGTTAAATGTTTGTTAATGTTTGTGTTTAGTCCCTTATGTACATTCTTATGTAAATATATTAAAACTAACAATATTAAATTATAAATAACAATCTGTAGTATTTTATTATTTTTACTTATATGTGATGTGTGTGTGTTTTTTTTTTGTTGCAGATTTACTAACAATCGCTACCTATTTATCATGTACATATAGTCAAATTAATGTTTAAATTATATTTTTTACCGTACTCTAGCTCAATTTGACTGTTTTCTCCATCTCACGTGACATTGGCGGAGTTAAATGTGCTCAACTTGCACGCCTAAAAGCCATAAACCTAAAAATTGAATTGAATTGAATTGTTAATTGACACGTTTTATTTATCATCTTTGAGTTTTATATCTTTGATTTTGTAAAAAATAAATAATAAGGACATAAAAGCTTTACGAAATAAAGACAAATATTAATAATAAAATAAAATTATCGTACTGCAATATGATCGTATTAATCCATTTATTATCGTAAAATTAAGCTCTGACAGTTTAGTAAAACACATATTATGACAAATGACATTTATAGCAATCTGTTTCGTTCAGAAATAGTAAATAGTTTTAAGATTTACACTTTTATTGATTCCCATGTCCTAAAAATATTCTGTATGTTTAAACCTATTACTTAGGCCTCAAAAAGCAGTTCTAAAGTTATTTCAATTTCTCATATTTTTTAGTACAAATTCTGCCATGATTCGTTACGAACGACTAGACACTTCGATTACAGAATTGTAATACTACCTATGTAATCTGTGGCAAATTGTCAAATTTTTGTTTGCTCTGTGACATGTATGTAATTTTTAATCAACTTTGCTTTTGAGCTTGTGAGACTTAAATCATACTTGTGCGGTTTGATTTTTAATTTTCGTTCAGTAATATCCTAAAAGCTTTAATTTTCAGATTCGCACATAGTTGATATATAAACAAGAGGAACAACGTGGCACACTTTTCGATATCAGCATCGCATAACATAGAAAATAACCTGTCACTTTACGATATACATTGATTCGGGTCCTAAATCAAGACAGCCATCAGGTTATTATGTTACTCAACAAAACCAGGTTTATTGTTTTTCTTGTTGAACCACTGCGTGCCTTCCCTATCCTTCAAAATGTTTAGAAACATTGCAATACATTTAGTTACAAATCATGTTCTAATTACACAGGTTGGTGGGATTCAATAATCGTTCGAGTAAGTCCAATATGGAGAGTAACTCAACGTCAGACATCGTCATTTTGAGTGGTAATTCACATCCTGAATTGGCGGACCAAATTGCGAAGTAATTATTTTTAAATATCATTAAAATTTTGATTTTTTCATGACATGCCTGCTAATACCTACATTTATTATAGTCGCTTGGGAGTACGCAAAGGAGGATGTTCTGTTTACCATAAAACAAACAGAGAAACTATGGTTGAAATAGCTGACTCAATCAGAGGCAAAAATATATACATAGTACAAACTGGAACAAAGTAAGTTATATGAAGGATTCAAATTGGCAAAATATAAAACATTTTTACATATTTGTCCTATTTGATTAGAAACATTTATCTATTTACAACTATTATTATATTAATTGTTTATGAGTTTTTATTAAGTGAATTATTTCTATGTAAGTAAATGTATTTTTTCAATAAACTTATCAGTCAGTAGATGTGTGTACTTAGTTTTTTATATTTAAATATCCAAAAATATACACAGCGATAAACACATAGATTCCTATCTGCTTTTTTATGTTTCATAGACCATAATTTTTTAAGACAACTGACAAAAAATGAGCTATTGGAAACAATATTTAGTGATTTTTGAGATCTTTTTTTACTATCAACAGTATCTTTATGCAAATTCATTTTATTAATAACTTATCATCTTAGACAATAATTATAATGAACATTCTTTTACTGAATATTTACAGGGATGTTAACAACAACATCATGGAACTATTGATTATGGCTTATGCTTGCAATACTTCATCAGCACACTCCATTGTTGGTGTCATTCCATATTTGCCATACAGCAAGCAATGCAAGATGAGGAAACGTGGATGTATTGTCACAAAGCTTTTAGCTAAAATGATGTGCAAAGCAGGTCTAACACACATTATAACCATGGATTTGCATCAGAAAGAAATACAGGGTTTCTTTGATTGTCCAGTTGATAATCTACGAGCCTCACCTTTTTTATTGCAGTATATTCAAGAGAGTGTAAGTAGGTTTTGGTAATTTAAAAATTTGTATAACTATATATAAGTAGGTTCTCACTCACTAACAAGTAAATTATAATTTATTTTAAACAGATCCCAGACTACCGGAACTCCGTAATAGTGGCACGTAACCCTGGCTCTGCTAAAAAGGCGACATCATATGCTGAACGCTTGCGGCTGGCTATTGCAGTGATACATGGAGAACAGAAAGAAGCAGAAAGTGATGAGGTAGATGGCAGATATTCACCACCGTGCATGCCTAGGTAATGTATAATTTTTTCTCGATATCAAATAATGGAGAAGTTTCATGACATTGATAATATCTATAGCTATAATAATAATAATAATAATAAGCCTTTTTATTTTCCCAATATGTTACATTACATGTGATATGTTAGTATTGTTAGATTGTTGAAATATTTTAAGTGTTTAGTATTGTTAGTTTAATTCTACTTTGCTTTAATTAAAATTGGGACCCTTGTTGGGTAAAGGCCTCCTTCAACCCTGTCCAGAAGATAGATGTAGATGTCAGCATCTATAGCTATATCTAATTTAATGTTTGTGGGCCTCTGATGTCATTTCACCTATAGTCGAAAGTGTTGCATCAGAACGCTTGCGCTGCTTGTAGGCATAATTTTTAGCCTCAGCCAAAACACAATACAAGTGGCCCAAATAACAGCAAGCCAATGAATGTATATGTCGGAGGTGTAAGTTAGGTTTAGGTTAGTGTTGTGTTAGCCTAACCTTAGGTTTAAACAGAGAACCTGGGCAGTGGAGGTGAGTGTTGTAATTACTTAAAGGGATCCCTTAAACCTACACCTTGGTCACAAGTACAAGGTACTGCTTGGGTTCCTGTCTGAATATTAAGAGATCATAATGTTTAGTTATATCCTGACCGTATTGCGCCCGTAGTTTATATTATAGGCCATCCGTTGTGCGCATACAATGGTTATTAAAGATTCTATATTCCTTTACCTTTTATTTCAAGTGAATACGCTGGTCTGCCACATGAAAAGAAATTATTGTTTACAGGCGCAACTTTAAAGTCCCATAACTGTTTCATTTGTAGAGATATTTTAATGATTATTTCAAATTTTTGTTACATTTTATTTTATGTTTTACAATTATTATAATTGAAAAAAATTAATACTTCTTCATTTAGTAGATATAAAGTTAACTAAGTATGATAAATAAATATTATTTTTCAGTGTGGACAGATCACGCACCATGGATGTTTCAGTGGGAGTGCCAGTACATCCAGCTAAAGAAAAACCACCAATAAATGTTGTTGGAGATGTTGGTGGTAGAATTGCCATTATGGTGGTATGTTTTGCTTATATAAAAAAAATATTTGTTTGTAATGTCTATATAATATTAAAATAAATTTCTGCAGCTTTACTACTATTTTCATAATATAAAAAATCGGCAATTGAAGATAACATTTTTCTTTTAAAGGATGACTTGATTGATGATGTCCAGTCATTTGTAGCAGCAGCAGAAGTTCTAAAAGAATGTGGAGCTTACAAAATCTATGTGTTGGCGACACATGGGTTACTTTCGTCTGATGCACCAAGGCTCATTGAAGATTCTCCCATTGATGAAGTAGTTGTCACCAACACAGTCCCTCATGAGCTACAAAAGATGCAATGTAATAAAATTAAAACTATTGACATATCAGTACTCCTCAGTGAGGCTATCAGACGCATACACAACAAAGAATCTATGTCATATCTCTTCAAGAATGTTACCCTCGAAGATTAGGTTAACAATGCACCATAATTTTTTAAATTCCTTTTCTGTACTATGTAAAAATAATGGTATTATTAAGCCTCTTAGGATAACAATCAGTATAATTTTGCATTTTATTACACAATAAATAACTCAATACGAATAAAAATTGAAGTAAGTGCATATAAAAAAATTAATTTTCATATGGAATTCAGTTTATAAACTTAGTTATTATATTTTATTATTTAAGAAAAGTTTATTTTAAAAAGTTAAATGTTATCCAAGAAACAAATTAGTCATTAATTATGGCCCAGTGGTAGTTTAGTCTAACTCAATTACATAATTTAATTAGTATTACAACCCTACCAGTTTAGTTTATAAGCATTACTTTTGTCTCATTATTTTAGAAATATATCTAACTTTTTTACACATGAAAACTTAAATCTGCCCACAAATTTTAATTAGACGAAAATTCTAAATAACTGTGATTTTTGTATAGAGTTTATGTGAGAAATCAGAACACCTGTTAATATGATTGTTAAAGTCCAAAGCTTAAACTTGATATCATGTATTATAGGTTAAGCGTATTATATAGTATTGTTATTCATATGTGTACTATATCATTAAATATTTTTGTGGCACCTTTGTTTTTGTTCTTAACACCTAACTTCCTTAAGGGTAATGGTAAGTTATAAATAGATAACACTAAGAAGATTGAGCTTTTGCAACTTTGCTTAATCATGCAGCTTACATAATTCATAAGTTCAGTCAAGTGATTGCCAAAGCTCCAAAATAAATATAGGACTTTGCCTATTCAGACTATTTTTTCTTCAGATCTTTAAACCTCAACTCTCTCATAGCGATGGCGTGGGCGGGTCAAATAATAAATACGTACGTTTACGTAACCGAAAACTTTTATTTCACAATATTAAGGTTTAATATATTTGGCAAGAATAGCTGAAGAGAAGGAAAATAATATGCAATTAATATTAATAAAAATTTTCCTCTTAGTAAACAGAAAGGAATATAAACTGTAAATTTATTTTATGATTTTTTTATTGTGATGATCTATATATTATAAACGCATTTTTTTGCTATTTAATTTTTCTTTTATTTAAAACCTGATTTTGTTAATAGAGAATAAATTAATTACTTTATTAAATTCTTGAAAAATAATGCGTTTATAATATATAGGTTATGCATACATATTTAAAATGTGTATGTGGCGCAATTGGCTTGCAGTGTACACAGACTAATACAAAGAGTATAATAAACATAGGACTAATAAGATATTGACACAGACGCCCCTAAATTAAATGGACAAAGCGAAGTAGGTGCGGCAGTGTGTAGAGGTGTGTCATACTCGTCAATTTACGTACTAAGTCTTACAAGTACGAGTACTTGTAAATACGCGTTCCAAAGACTAGCTCCAGGAGTATGAGTATCTGCGTCTGCGTGAAAGCACTTATTAGATACACTACGGAAGTATGGAGGGTTGAAGCTAACTATAAGTAGATATGAGTATATTTAAAACGTCGATTTTTTTTTAAATCGCAGTCTATACTCTGTACACGGTTCGAATATAATATAATAGTTTTCGAAAATCTATTCATATAACAAAATTCTAACTGAGTCGACCCTGTACAATAAATATTTTTTGGAAAATTATTTAAATAGTCATAATTATCGAAAGAGAGGCCAAATCTATAGTTTTTAAAATCTTTGTCTACCTGTCTGTCTGTCTGCCTGTAATCGCATCACGAGATCCCACTGGATAGATTTTGATAAAATTTGGTATGATGATATCTGGCTATCCAACTTCACTACTATCGCATCTACTAATCGAAACTTTATCCTAATCAAAATAAGATAGAATTTCGTCTGATAGACACACACACACACAAACAAACCGAGAGTACGCGGAGTATGAGTTATTTCACTTAAAAAACAACCTTAACGCTTGTATTTTACAGTCGAGAGCTGTTATTCTCACTTCATTCACACACACTAACGTCGAGCGCGTCTCGCAACGAGTACGAGGCAACTCACACATGCTTACATCGAGTGTGAACTCGGTGAAGACGTATACTCGCATATTTCTCAGGATTAGGTAATATTAATATATTCGTCTGGCAATAATATAAAATTGTAACTAATACTTCATTAATACTTTTATTTATCTCAGGTGTGTAATATTACTTGTAATAGGTTTTATAACTAAGTCTTTATTATTGGAACTGGTATAGTAATATACAACTGTGTACAATGAATCCGAACGATATTATCCGACTTATTTTGAATGGTCATCACAGAGATTATGTGAATATGAAATATAAGCATATCAGAATTTGTCAGAGTACTTATTCATAGATCTTTCAAAATACTCGGCATACTTCAATACTTGTAAATACTTCAAGACGCGTTTGGACGCTAATCAGAGACTTGGAACAGAGACGTCTTCGCTGAAATCTAGTCTTGAAACCTGTTCCAGTATATACGCCACACCTCTAGCAGTGTGGATTCCCAAGTATAAAATTGTTTTAGGATTTAAGTGTCCCCTTCAGGCGACTGTATTTACAGGAGAAGCAGTGGCGATTCTAGAATCGGTATGTTATGTAGAGTCCCATAGCTTAAATAAGGTTTTAATTTTATCGGACTCTAAGAGCTGTTTGAATGCAATATTAGGTAACTTAAAAAAAAACGAAATTCTGCTTTAGTTCATAAAATTAAAGAAAAGCTCTTAACTGTCACATTAAAGGACTAGAGGTCACCGTTATATGGATTCCTGGGCACAGTGGCATATCCGGAAATGAACTAGCTGAAAGGTTAGCCGCTGAGTCTGGGCCAGTACTTCATTCCTTTAACTATTCAAGGGATATCGTGTTAAATGCTAAGCATGATCTCTTAAATTCCTGGAGTGAACGTTGGAATGTGAAAGATCAGCAAAAAGCTAGACACTACAGGTCAATTCAACCAGTTATTCCCCAAAATCCCTGGTTCTTTAAGCACAAGAAAGCCTGCAAGTGGGTGACTTCAACTATTTGCAGATTAAGATTAGATCACTCATGTACCCCTGTCCACTTAGCCAAGATAAAGGTGCGAGACCACTCCCTCTGTGAGTCTGGCTTAGATGAAGGAACCCCGGATGACATTTTTTTCGGCTGTAAAAAATTCCCTTCTTCCCTGTATTACCTACTAAAATCCCTCGCCCTACTAACTTTCAATTTCCTCTTTCATTCCGTGACCCTTGTATTATTAATATTTTGTGTAAATATATTAAGATGTACAGTATTAAGCTATAAGTTACTAACATAAAGTAGTTTTAAGTTACTAAAATAAGCTATTAAGTATATTTAAGATTAACATCAGTTAATTAATTCCTTTTTGTAACTAACAAAAGTAGTGGCATCAAACAATCTGTTTTAATTGTAATTATTAAAGTCATCCGAGATCCAATCACTCTGTATTTTTCAACGTCCACACTTGACAGAACCAAAAAGCGGAATAGCCACAGAAGAGAGTACAGCGTCACTAACTCACTACCGCTCATTCCTACTATGACTGTATACCCTCCAACATTGACATTGGCAAAATTACTGCTTTTAATAGCGGCACAAGTCCACAAAATAAGAAGAAGAATGGCAATGGCATATGTCAATTTAGTTTCTGAGAATAAAAAACGAAACACAGGACTGTCAAGTGTCAAGTTGAAAGGCATTTTTCAATTTTAAATACCTCCAGCTAAGGGGTATGATAGACAAGCCCTCCAGGAGATTGTGTGTTCTCCTGCTTCTACCCTTCCCAATGGCTGTGCTCTTGATGATAACTCCAATAATATACCTAACAATCATGCAAACTTACTAGTTTCTCTGACTGAAGTACTTGTCAGTATTATATCTGCATGTGATGAAATGCCTTTACCGTCCAACGTTGCCAAAAACTTAAAACACATTTTTGAAATACTCAAAAATGGCCCAAGCCAGATTTCTGCAATGGAATTGCAATAGTATCCGTCCCAAAAAACATGAATTACTCACTTTAATAAACTCACATAAACCTGTTGTTGTTGCCATCTCGGAGACAAGGTTGGGACCTGGATCTCGATTTAGGGTTCCGGGTTTTGCCTGTCTGCGGGATGACAGGAGTGATGGGTTTGCTGGATGTGCCGTTTTAATACGTCACTCCACTCCTTATTCTTTTATTTCCCTTCCTCCTCACTGTGAACAGATTAATGCTGTTGCTGTGAGAGCTTTTAACATCTCTTTTCTATCTCTGTATATCCCCCACCCTTCATCTTCACTCATACCTGAGTTACATTCTCTCTTCTCATCTTTACCTGATCCTTTATTAATTATGGGTGACCTTAATGCCCACCATACTTTGTGGGGCTGCCATTACTCTGATGGTTTTGCCTTGCGACTGTTGGACATTATTGATGAGCTAGGACTCTGCATCCTTAACGATTGCTCCCCTACACGTAGGGTCAATCCATATCAGAATCCCATGACTGCAGTGGACCCAACTATTTCGTCACCATCTCTTGCTTCTCAACTTTCATGGCAAGTACTTCCTTCTACATGCGGAAGTGATCACTTCCCTATTCTCTTAGGCCTAAACAATAGAACATTACCTTCTGTCATTTCTAGTCCAATTTTAAAGTATAACTTAAAAAATGCTAAGTGGATAGACTATGCTGAACTTGTTGATGATATGATTAACTCACTTCCTAGTCTTGTGGATGATAACAGTGTCGATTTTTACTATGAACAGTTTATAGCCGTTATTGTAAACTCAGCTGACCTTTATGTTCCTGCTAAAAATTCCACACGGCGAAAATTACCCCCTAATCCTTGGTGGGACCAAGAATGCACTGATTCTTACAATCAGAGATTTACTGCAGAGCAATCATACTCAATGAACATGACAGAAGAAAACTTCTTGGTGTACCGACAAAAAGATGCCCTTTTTAAAAAACTTATTATTAAAAAGAAACGATGCGGGTGGATAAATTTCTGTGAATCTTTAGACCCTCGTACTCCATCCCCCTTAGTATGGTCTAATGTTAAGAGATTCCGGCGTTCTTTTAATTGTATTGAAAGTCCTAAATCTAATAATCCTTTAGAATGGCTTAACCATTTTGCGGATAGGTTAGCTCCTCCTTTTGTTCCTGAGGAGGAACAGTTTTTAATACTTCCCCCAATTTGTAGCATAGATGACATGGATGCCCCCTTCTCTTTCTCTGAACTTACATATGTGCTAAGTAGCGTTAAAGATACTTCTCCAGGGCAAGATGGCATCCCTTACTCCTTTCTTTATAAACTTAATCATAAGGCTAAACTATATTTTTTAAACTTAGTAAATTTAATATTTAAATATAACCATATACCAGAGTCTTGGAAAACCCAAGTTGTCATTCCTATCCTTAAGCCCAGAAAATGTCCTTCTGACCCAGATTCATACAGACCTATTGCTCTGGCATCCACAGTAGCTAAGGTCACTGAACACCTTATTAAAAATCGTTTGGAGTGGGTAGTGGAAAGCAGGAATATTCTGGCTCCCTCCCAGTTTGGCTTTCGGAAGGGATTCAGTACTATAGATAGTCTCAGCATCTTAACGACAGACATTCGAATCGCCTTTGCTAAGGGAGAGTATTTGGTGGGTGTTTTCCTGGATGTTTCTTCAGCATATGACAATGTCCTTCTTCCGTTGCTCAGGCAGAAAATGCATCAGCTGAGTTTACCGCCGAAGCTGTGTTCATAGGTAATCTTCTTTCAGGAAGAAGCATAACCGTCAAACATCCTCTTCTTTCTACTTTCCCAAGAACTGTCTGGAGGGGAATTCCCCAAGGGTCAGTTTTAAGCCCATTACTATATAGTTTATATACTAGCGATCTTGAATTGTCTGTCAAAAACTTTTGTAATATTCTTCAATATGCTGATGACATTGCCCTCTATTACAGTTCAAATTCAGTAGAGGACATACATTTTCGGATTAACTCTGCTTTGCACTATCTAGGCCGGTGGCTTTCTGATCATGGACTTTCTTTGTCAGTATCTAAATGCCAGGCAGTTGTTTTTACCAAAAAGCGGGTTATTCCAGAGTTTATGTTTTCATTTGAGGATCAACACATTGAACTTGTAAATAAAGTTAAATTTTTAGGTGTTATTCTCGATAACAAACTGAACGGAATTTCTCATATAGATTACATCAAACAAAAATGTGAAAGTGGCATCAATGTAATGCGTGCTGTGTCTGGTGTTTGGTGGGGTGCGCACCCCTATACTCAAAAACTGCTGTACAGTGCTATTGTCCGCAGTCACATTGATTATGGTTTGTTTGTATTAGACCCTTTTAATAAAGCACCTAACGAAAAATTAAACAAGTTACAATATAAATGCCTCAGAATAATCTTAGGGGCAATGAAGTCTTCCCCAGTTAATGCGCTTCAGGTTGAATGTGTCGATCCTCCACTTCCTATACGCCGGCAATACTTGTGTGATCGTTTCATAGCCAAATCTTTACAATTATCATCGCATCCACTTTGGAGCCGCCTGACCTTATTATCTCAACTTTGCCCTGCTAGTAAACCCATTTCCTTTATATTAGACAGTTTTCTAAGGCTTACTAAGCTCCCGCACCCCCTTACAACTTTTCCAAAAAATCCTTTATACACAATTACTTTTAAAGCACTTGTATACTCTCCTGACATAATAACAGATCTAGGTTTAACCAAAGGTGCCCCTGATTGCAATTCTAATTTACAAGCAATAATTCATCAAAATTGGTCAAATCACTTATTAATTTTTACTGATGCCTCTAAATTATCCCCAAATGGTAATGTTGGTGCTGCCTGCTGGATTCCCAAATACAAAACAATATTGCAATTCAAGTGTCCTCCCCAATCATCTGTGTTTACGGGCGAGGCTGTCGCACTGTATGAGGCTATTATTTTCTCCCTATCCCATAATGTAATGCAAACTGTTATTTTGACTGACTCACTTAGCTGTCTGATGGCTATTAAACAAAACCCGTTTCGTAGTAAATCAAGATATTGCATCATTTTGAAGATTCGTGAAGCTTTGTATTCATGTCATCAAAAAGGACTCATAATCCATTTAGCCTGGATCCCTAGCCATTCAGGCATTAGAGGTAACGAAACTGCGGATTCATGTGCTAAAATAGCAACCCAATGTGGTACTCTTGAGCATTACTCTAATTTGTCTCAGGACCTCTGTTGCCTTGCGAAAACTCATTTAGACCAACTGTGGAATGAGCATTGGGAATCTTCAAAATCAACCAAAGGAAAATATTATGCATCCATCCAAACCGAAATACCCCGACGGCCGTGGTTTTTCTCTCAAAGATATACTGATCGATGGATTACCTCTACAATATGCCGTCTACGTCTCGGACATGCATGTACACCTGTGCACTTGGCTAAGATCAGAGTTAGGGATCACTCGCTGTGTGAATGCGGCCTTGACGAAGGTTCTGCCTCGCACATTTTATTTAATTGTCCTAAACTTTTACACCCTCTCTATGACGTTCTCCCACGTAAAGTCCCCCGCCCATTAAGTGTTAAATGTTTGTTAATGTATGTGTTTAGTCCATCATGTACATTCTTATGTAAATATATCAAAATTAATAATATTAAGCTATAAAAACTAATCAATTTATTTGTCCTATTTTTCTTTTATTTTGTATCTGTGTACTTCATTGTGTGATTAAATTTTTTTTTTTTTTTTGGTTTTAGGTTTACTAACAATAAAAAATCCACCTATTTTTAGAGCTTGGAAAAACCAGTTAATGTGTAAAATTCTTTTCTACCGAACATTGTCTCTATACCTGCTTTCTCTATTTCACGTGACATTGGCGGAGTTAAATGTGCTCAACTGGCACGCCTAAAAGCCATTAAACTTAAACTTAATGTTAATGCTTTCTTTCTCATTTTTGTGTTGACTATTTATGATATAACTACACAATATATGAACAATTACTTAGTATATCAGTATTTGTAAGTAGTTCTCTTCACTGCCCGTTTTATTTGCATTTCAGAGAGTATATATCGAAATATTGGTGATAACCAGAAATATGAGACGATTTCCAATAGTTCAATCATGGAAAATCAGTAAAAGGTTTAGTAGTAACAGTAGAAATATTTTGAAATTGAGCGAAAGGGGAATGTACCAGGATTTGTTTCCAAATACAGCTGCGTAAGTTAATAAGAAATTATTCTCTAAAATAATAGCATTTTTGAAGTCAATATAAATCAACAGTAATTTATAACTAGGCATACAATATTTTGATGATTTTAACTGTTTTAGGAACGAAATCATAAATTTATTAAACAAGTCTCCACAGTGTGTATATGCTGGATTTGATCCTACAGCTAACAGTCTCCATGTAGGCAATCTGCTTGTTATAGTTAATCTTATTCATTGGCAACGAGGAGGACATAATGCGATAGCACTGGTGAGACTGCCTTTTCAATATTTTTTTGTAGTATCTACAATATACAGTGGCAGTGATGGCCCAGTGGTTAAGACATTGATGTCTACTCGGGAAATCCGAGTTTGATCCTGGACACACACCTCTGACTTTTCTGAGTTATGTGTTTTTTAAGCAATTAAATATCACTTGCTTTAATGGTTAAAGAAAACATCATGAGGAAACCTGCACTCCTGAGAGATTCCCATGTTCTCAAAGGTGTGTGAAGTCTGCCAACCTGCACTTGGCAGTGTGGTACACTATGTCCTAATCCCACCTCATTCTCAAGAGATGACCCAGCTCAGCAGTTGGCCATTAAAAGGGTGAAGATCATCCACAATATTCCACTATTTCCTATTTTTAACTTAGTTATGGTTAAAAGCAAATGTATATTAAATAGCAAAATTGACTTAACTCTGCTGTTGTAAAAGATTAAGAAATAAAAATGATTTATTTGGGGCTAAATACGATTATTTAACAATCATGTAAATCTTAAAATATAATATTTAATCAACCTCAAAAAGGTGTATCCTGTTTGCTTTGAATCAAACTGGATTCGAAGTGGAGAAAAACTTCCACCTAAAACAAGATTAATAGCTTCAAGTTCTAAAAATGATGATACTTCTATACAATTTTGTATCCCCCCTTTCAACTTTTTTTAGCATTAAAAAGTAGCCTATGTAAAGAATATCAGGGTCAGGCACTAGACCACCTGTATACCAAATTTCATTTAAATCGGTTCAGTAGTTTTGGCATAAAGTGCAACAGACAGAGTTACTTTCGCATTTATAATATTAAAACTACTCTGTGAAGCCACATTGTCTTAGTAGTAAACTGTAGCAGAATACTGAAAAGTACTACTAGAGTTGTATTTATAAAACATTATTTCATTTCTAGCTGGGAGGTGCCACTGGTTATATAGGTGATCCAAGTGGAAGAAGCACAGACAGAGTAGCTTTATCACAAGATGTAATAACAGAAAATATTAATTGCATTAAGGCTAATCTTGAAACTGTATTTGAAAATCACAAAAAGTACATTTGGTCAGATGATAAAAATAAATTAAAGCCTATAACGTAGGTAGCAAAGAGTACCTTAGAATAGGCTTATGTCCACTAATAACAAATTACTTGGTTTATAGTTTCTTATTATGAATGAAGAGACATAGATAAGAAAAAAAGTCTATTTCTCATAGTAGTTAAAAATTATTTATAATTTTTAGAAAATAAGTTTGAAAAAATAGGCATTAAGTTACGTGACACTGAACACCAATCAGAAAGTATTACATTACGCCATAAAAGAGAGCAGATTACTCCCATATTGTTTTTAGAAAATGTCGTGACGTCATTCAAGACGCCATGTCACTATTAAGCGTTTTCGAGGGAAATCTAAATAGCTTTTCTGACAAAATACATAATGTGAATATTGCTTTTTATTTAAAATATAGGGTTTTGGGATAATTAGATATTAAAGTATATAATTTACTAAGTTGTCAAATTTAGTCAACTAGCCTATTATTTTGATTTATAATTTTCAATAGTTTCATAAACTTTCAGAATAGTGAATAATGAGACTTGGTACAGAGATATAGATGCTATTAAGTTTGTTAGTGAAATAGGAAGGAACTTTAGGATGGGAACCATGTTGTTGAAGCATAGTGTCCAAAGTAGAATAAATTCTGAAGTGGGCATGAGTTTTACTGAATTTGCATACCAAATATTTCAGTCCTACGATTGGTTGCATTTACTAAAAGAATATGATTGCAGGTTTCAGGTAATATCAAGTCGTTCATATCAATTTAGTTTTTATAAATAAAAAAAAAATCTAGATTTTATAAAAATTGTCATTTTTAACAGATTGGTGGGAGTGATCAAATGGGTAATATAAGTTCAGGACATGAATTGATTAGCAGAACAGTTAACAAAAATGTTTATGGTAAGTTTCAAATTCAATTACAGTGTAAACTCTTTATAACAATTTCAACTGAGGTAGGGCACAGCAGGAAATTTCCTGCTCAAATATGGAGCAGCCCGACTGGGGTAGTACCTCGACCTTACAGAAGATCACAGCTAAATAACACTACTCTAAAGCAGTGTTGTGTTCCTGTTGGTGAGTAAGGTGACCAGAGCTCCTAGGGGGAATTGGGGATAGGGCCGGCAACGCGCTTGCGATGCTTCTGGTGTTGCAGACGTCTAGCTACGGTAATCGCTTACCATCAGGTGAGCCGTACGCTTGTTTGCCGACCTAGTTACATAAAAAAAAAAAATAACGTTAAACTCTATAATGTAAAAAAGAACACAATTTTGTTGGTTTACCTTTAAATCCTCACTCTCCATTATGAAGAAATGTTTTCATATTTAGACACCGAAAATATTCTCTAAGACGTCGACTAAACCTTTTAGGCCCCAAAACTTCTGAGGTTGTAAAAGCTTTTATTATAGTTAATCGCCTTGAACATGTGCATTATTATGCTTGCTTTGCTTGAAAACTATGGCCTCCAACGAAACACTCCAAATACCTATGATATTTTCAGTTGTAAACCAACTTAGAAACTGTTAACATGGTCAACGAAAGAAATGCTTTGTGTGTTGATGAAAAAGTTTGAATGATACGTTCGATATTAATGGGAGAAATGAAAAGTGACATAGTAAGACGTTTTGAACTAAGTCAATCTACTGTTTCTACCATTTGGAGAAATTACTAACTCCATAACAATTTAAAATGCTCGGTCCCTTGAGTTTTGTTTATTCATATAACATGATAATTTTCATTTTTTTTCCAACAGGACTAACATTGCCTTTGGTTACAACTGAAGAAGGGGATAAATATGGCAAATCCGCAGGGAACGCCATGTGGTTAGACAGCTCAAAAACAAGTCCATATAGTTTATATCAATTTTTTATAAGAACAAAAGATTCAGATGTGGAGAGGTTATTGAAGTTGTTTAGTTTCTACAATTTAGGAGAAATTAAGGATATTATGTACAAACATCAACAGCATCCTGAACAAAGATACCCACAGCAGTGTTTAGCTGAACAATTAACTGTATTGGTTCATGGAGGTATTGCATTATTTTTTATGCTAATTATATAGAAATTTAAACAGTTGGAAATTAAGTTGTAAGAATTAAGACAAAATCATTTGTTTTCCAGAGGAAGGTCTTTCTCAAGCAAGAAAAGCAACAGATGCCATTTATAGTAAAGATGTGAAGTCACTAGTGGCACTCACACCCAATGAGATGGAGCAGGCATTTGATGGAGCACCTGTTATGAACTTATTATTGTCTCCGGGCATTACTGTCTTAGATCTAGGATTAAAAGCGAAATGTTTTCCAACTGAAAGTGAGCAAATTTATTTATAGTATAAAATTCTTAACGGTAAAGTTGCTTGTACTAATAATTTTTCATTGATAGGTGACGCTATAAGGATCATACAGGCGGGAGGCTTCTATATAAACCATCAGAAAATTAAAAAGATTGATGAAGTTATAACAGAATCGGCACACATATTACCCAATCTTATATCATTACTGAGAGTTGGCAAACGTAATTATTACATAGTTAAGTGGCAAACATAAAATGTTGTTGTATTTAAAAATGATAAGTGAAAATAAAAGATGAAATATTTTTGTATTTAATTATTTATATTACTTACAACAGAAGCTTGTATACTTGCAGTATATAATTAATAAAATGCATATCACATAAAACATCATAAATACTACATAACATACATTAGCCTAAATGTTCAAAGTTATATCTTTGAACACTTTAACATATTAATATTCACTGAAACAGTGTGGCCGATATAACTAATGCACTGTTCATTATAAATATCAAAAAAATATGGCTACTAGTTACGTTTGTGCACCTGCCGACCGATGCCGGCTCTGTAGCGAAAATCTCCTAATATCACAAGGATTTACTGCAAAATATATCCTAAATTGTACAAGAACTTTATAAAGCATAATTATAATATATTTCAATGCGTAAAAAGCTAAATTGACTTGATCTGATATGTCCATATGGAATTATGTGAACAAGAAGAATAGTTCCAATCAAACCCACGTGATGAGGGTTGATCTCGTTTGACTCCCTAACCGTATCACAATATACGTACAAATACTAAATGTCCACGACGAAGTCACTTTCATTACAAAAATAAATTATCTGCAAAGAAATGCCACCATACTAACATATCCCACAAAAATTCGTAAGCGGTCTACTTATTGCCTAGCATAGATTAAATAGAGGGCTTCAGTCTTGCTCCGGTCGCACAATCTAGTCGATCATATCGGAAGAGACAATACGGCTTCTAATACTCTGTTTTATTCCGTGCCACATTATGAGCCATCGACGCCGCTACAGGTCAGTGCTCTCGTGGTGCGGCGCTACAGGCGGCGGCGGCGCCGGCACTAAGGGGCGCGGCGGACGCGAGGGCTGCGCACGCGGCGATCGCGGGCCCTCCGCTATATCACCTTCCGATTGCGACAGTTGCCGACTCGCTCCGCTCAACCCCCGAGGTTCCTCTTCCGCATCGCGTCCACCCGAGCTATGCGTGCGTTGCACTACGCCACGGGGCCCATCTTCTTCTGATGCTACAGCCCCGACTGTTCCACCCACTTGGATTACTGTAGGATGCTGTTTATCAACCGTGTACATGTGAGTGCGCTCTAGTACGGTGGGCGCCAGCTCGGATTCTGCCAGTGAGGATCGCTGGCCACGAAAGCTTTGCGGTCGCAATGTAGCAGGGCGCTCTGGCACGGCGGGCTTGTGGCGCAACTGTACATCAGAGTCAAGGTCTGTTGAGGGAGCAGTCACGGGGGCAGGCACAAGAGTTCGCGGCGCAGCGACCGGACGCGGTGGTGGCTGTCCTGGAGGTTTAGATATCTGCACTCTCGCGGGTTTGTCTGTGCCTGGCCTCTCCGCTCCCAATGAGGCCGGGCCGCTGATCGGCTCGCCGACCACTTTCATTCTAGCAACTGTCCCTGATTGAGCGGTCACATTTTTCACAATAAGAGTGGATTCTTTTTCGTTGGTTTGCTTTAAACTTTCGAATTTATCCCTTTCGAATTCAAAACTCTGGCGTCGTGTATCTGCCAAATTCTCTCGGCTCCCGCTTCGAGCGGCCTCTTCTTTCATCGCCTTATTCTGACGATAGGTAGATCTATTGATAGTCTGTACCCCTGTTATTACTTTACCAGTATCAGATACAACTGGGCGAGGTGGCTTGGCTGGCTTTTCGGCTTCCTTGGTTGTTGTACAAGTCTGTTCTCTTATTGGTTCAGTGACCTGTGTTTGTGCTTCCACTTTTTTATTCTTATCCGGCGTGAAGTTCGGCGGCACCGGAGCTAGTGGTTTATTCTTTCGGCGCATTATAGGTTTGGGACTACCATGGGGCGGACTAGATTGATCAGAGAGGGAACTGTTTGACTGAGCTTTTTTCATATCATTGTCTATTAGTATAAGGCTTGTATCATGACTGTTGCTCCTGGAATGGCGACCAGGTCCGTCTACTGTAGTCTTCAGGGCACTTTGGTGATTGTAATCGAACATAGATTTACTCATACTATTATAATCTCCATTCGACTGTTCCTGACTTAGAGCTACGGTTTGATTGTATCCTTGTCCGAAACCGGCAGTAAATCCATACTCACACTGATCAGGGAGCAGGTCCTCTTTGGTGAAGGAGATGAAGAAATTTATGTCATCTTTGAAGAACCAATCTGCATGTTTTATTAATAACTCTACGACGCAGTTGACCGCCGTCGTGATGTTCATGTCGAATGTGCTTTCGTCGACAGCCCATAGCAAGTTGGGTGCGATAACGATAGCCAAATTCGACGGCGTCATCTTGTTTTTGCTTTGATTTTGTGTCAAGGCAGACAAAAATTTAATAAGATACCTGAGGTTTTGGAAATTTGCGTCAGGTAACAAATGAATGGCTTCCCAGAGAGCATTAAGTCGAGCCTGTTCGGAAGGGTGTCTTGAAGCTAATATAAAGTTTTCATATAGGCGATAAGTTAGTAGAGGCTCGGGAAGTTCTCGGAGATATGATTTAAGCACTGACGCAACTACGTGCTTGTCGTTGTAGTCGCCGGACAGTGGAACGTTGAAAAGACCAGCATCCAGTGATAATTTCATTCTTCGCACTTTTGATGTACCTAAAGAACAAATAATAATGTATAAGTATTAACAGTAATAAATTAAAATTATCAGGCAATATGTAAAACCTAGAGAAAATCAGTGTATCTTACACTGATTTTCTCCAAAATTTAATGTTCTTGCATATAATTTCATTATAAAAAATTTATTGTTAATTTTTATATAAAAAAACATAACATACTTCCAGCGATCCTAAATAGTCCCTCCTCATTCAACGCGAGCTCATGCAACGTGCACACGCAGAGCTCTAAAGGGAAAGCGATGCTCCTACCCGTAACTCGCAAGTGCTCTTCCAGAGGATAACCAAATACAGGCTTCACTGAGCTGTCATCTGAGAACAATAACATAATGTTAATTTATGATTTACTTATTATAATTTAACTGCTTGGCTCAATAAGGAAGATTATTGTCAATCAGACAAATATTTATGTTTTCATATTCAATGAAAGTGTATTTTTAATCAACTATCTGAAGTGAAAAGCAATGGTTAAGGCGTTGATGACTACTCGGTAGATCCGAGTTCGATCCCACCTAACAATGTATATATGTTCCTTTGTGGCACTCTAAGCATAATAAACACGGCCTATTTTGATAATTCGCTTGTCAATCAATTCCTTTGTTTTATATGACAATAAACAAAATTCAATATGGCATCTATCAGATGCAATTTTGTAAAAATGAAAATTGACGAATTACTTTCAACAGGCCTTTGAAAATCATCAAGTTCCCCAGATTGCAGAAAAATAAAATACGACGATATTTAAAAGTAAAATGTTAAAAAATTGACTCATTTTTCTGAATGATACTAATTAACAAACTCAATTACTTATACTTAATGTGCAAACAAGATAAGAGTGTAATTAAGGACATTAACTCTGTTTTTATTTTCATTAAGAATATGTTATCTTTTATTACAAACAAGATCCTTTGTTTTGAATTCTGTTACTACTATTTGTTAAGATATTATAATAGGCTAGTTGACTAAATTTGAAAACTTGGTTAATTATATACTTTAATATCTATTTTATCCCAGAAACCTATATTTTAAAGAAAAAGCAATATTTATATGACGAATTTTGTATTTAAAAAAGCAATTTAGATTTCCCTCGAAAATGCTGAGTAGTGTCATGGCGTCTTGAATGACGTCACGACATTTAAATAATATAGGGCCGGAGAGATTTTTTAATATTTCTACTACTCTTTTACATTTTCAGGCTTTACGAAACGCCCCTACCCGACTACCCAAAAAATCGTATTCTAAAAGACTGATTTATTTAGCCATATATAAGAATTTAATTATTTTATATTTTTACAGAAATAATGACTAACTACGTAAATGATTTTCCCGTTTTTATTAATGGAAAGGAAGTAATATAAAATTTATTATTTATTATAATTTATGGCCAGTATAAATAGATCGAATTTATGTTTCATGCATTACAGAAGGAAACTAGCCACTAGACGAGAATTGTTTGCTCAATTAACTGCAGCTATTAATAGGTCTCGTTAATTAAACAAGACATTTATGTTGTAAGGAATGACAATAACCATTAAGTTATCTATTTTAAAAAAAATTCCAAAAAATGTTTATCTATGAATGTAATGAGCTGATTTTTTTTCTGCTTTTCTTAATTATTTATCTACTTTAAACCATTTTTTATATATACAATTTCTGTGTTTCCATAACATATTTATATTATTTAGTTACATAGTTAAAATGTTATACATGAAACTATTTAGTTTTCCTGTAACCAATCGAGTTACAGGAAAACTATTTGACAAATACTTAATCAACTAAACGATTGATTTATTGATATTCTCAGCCTACTCGAGCATCCTCGTCTAAATTTAGTACTTTAAATGATAACTCACTCTCGCAAATATCACCCTCACGCTTTTGCACAAAAGCTCCCAGACGGCTTGCCTTTTAGGCTTTTACCGAAAATTTAAAAAATTATTGTTATATTTCAACCAATTGTCACAAAACCTTGACAAATCAAACACCGAAATCTTCCTAATCAATGTCTACTGACGAAAACTGCATGTAAATCAATTCAGTATCTTTATAGAGTTAATCGTGACACTTTTTGCACGAAATTGAAACAGTTATATTGTTTATAGGTCTTATTTAAAATTTAGGCTTTGTTTTATTTTATTTAATCGAAACAGTTATATTGTTTTGAGTCTTATCTACACTATTATATTAAGAGGAAATATTTGATTGTTCGTATGATTGTTTGTTGTGAATAGGCTCGAAAACTACAGAAAATTCTTTCATCGATAAAAAGTTACATCCTTTCCGGGTAACATAGGCTATGTGGTGTTGCCATAAATATTCTAATTAAAAAGATATGGCCATTTAAGTGCCACAACGTGGACATTTTGTAAATTGAAGGGTTTTTCAGGAACTACTAAGCAGATTATTAAAAAAAATTTACTGATAGAAAAGTACACTATTCGTGAGTGACAAAGGTGATTTAGTGTTACCATATACATTTTTTAATTAATAGATAAACTATTTTGTTGTTACTAATACGTTTTTGAAAATTCTTTCACTGAGAGAAGTCTATAGTATTTCCGTCTCTCTTCCTCTTATATACCCTCCATTCCCTCTCATCCTATCTCTTTTTTCTCTGTTCAGTTTTTATGTTTATTTGTTTAAAATGATTAGTCCCTTTCACTTTCTTTCTTTCGATTATCTCTCTCTCTCTTTCATCTATTTAATTTTATTTTTGCTCTGTAATCTTTTATTATCTTTTGCTTTTCTATCATTTTTCTTTTTATAAACTTTCTCTCTTTTACAAATAATGAAAAACTACCCAATTACAGAATGACAAATTAGGGAAATCAGTTATAATATTACTTTAAATACCCGGAGCGACGCGAGGGCAGGGTCTTATAAAAAGTTAGCAATGTTAATGTTAGTAGACAAGTGTAGTATGGCGGTAGATTCAAACAAACAGACTGACCTATTTTGACATGTCAAAAGTAATTTGTAAATTCTAATTGACAAAAACTATTATCGTTCTTTAACGTTTGAGTTTACATACTAAAATCCATACTTATAAACCTCTCCAGTTCCGGCACAGTGTCGGCCAGGGAATGTAGCGCAGACTCGTGATAAGCTCGCTGCAATTTCACGTACTGCAGCAAAGTATGCGCCAGCTGAGCCTCCTTCGCGACCAACGCGTACATGTCCGCGGCCAGCGCGTCCCGAGCCGCTTCCACTTTGTTACCCGCCTCTTCCAGTTCCTCTTTTGCTGCATTCAATTTGATTGGATTCTCTTCCTTTTGCCTTTCTAAATGCTAAAACAAAAATACAATTCTCAAACAAAATCCTTCATACACTAGGTTAGGTTACTTCATAAATATTTAGAGTACTTTAGAGAAAACTTTCAGATACAGGTTTCCTCGCGATCTTTACCTTCACCATTAAATCAAAATAATAATTTACAGTAATTATAAAAATAATAGTTTGTTGATCTTATAGTCAAGTCAAGAAATGCCTTATAGTTCGAAACTTTTTCTAATTCTCCGGTGACCACAATATAGTATATGACAAGAACCCCCTTCCTCCACTAGTTATGTCGTAATTTATAAATATGGTTTTAATCGAATGACTGTTCTGTTGATTTATCATTCTTTCATGCTGTAATAAAGTAAAGTATAATGGTATTTTTTGCAGAGATATCTAGCTAGGGCCCAGTAAGTAGAATAGGATACAACTGTTTTTAGACAAAAATAGATAGATGGATGCTTGCTTTCATATTATTTCTAAATTTTGTACCCTTATGATGCTTGGTTAGGTCCCAAGTAATTTTTAAGCAATATTTTATAATTTATAAATACCAAATAAAATTAAAATGATTATACAAATCAAATTGTTATCTTATCCTAAAAGGTTATTTTTAAACTTTGATATCTGTATGTAATATACAAAATTATGAATTTTAAAGGTTATACATTAAACATTGTATTTTTACTTTTAATTAAGTAATATATATTTAGTTAACAAAGTAACCTTTTCTTCTAATGACAAGATATTTTTTGTATGTAAATATGTAAGCTATTCTGGTGCCGTTAGGATGTTAAACTCATGTTAGAATTATTCTTTATCATCCACAATCTTATCCAATATTGATAAAAAAAGACTAAAGTGTATAACAAATATATTGAATACAATGATTTTCTACAAATTATATAAATATGTATATTATTGTTGTGGTACTAGAGCCTAGTAGGATTCCTGATTAATAGGTTATGAGTTTTATTCCCATTCATTCCAAATCAATTCAATGTGAACCTACACCTAGAATATTAATTAGTGTTAATTAATAAGAAGAAGAGTTGTAGTCTATGCGCAGACTGAAACAGTATGAATGTCCTCCTACGAGCTATACTTGCAATGTAATCAATAATTATTACTAGTACTTCCTTGATCTTGTGTTTATCAGTTGTTCAACATTTAAGAAAGTATAAATGCTACTCATAATAGTCCAACTAACATCAAGTAACAGGATGCTACTCATATCAGTTATACCAACATCAAGTAACAGGATGCTACTCATATCAGTTGTACTAACATCAAGTAACAAGATGCTACTCATATCAGTTGGACCAACTTCAAGTTTTAGGATGCTACTCAAATTATAAGTGTAACTTACAACCAACCAAACCAACATACCACCATACATAACCAAACCCATAGGTAATTTTCATTAATTTACAACATTTTTAAATTGATAATTCTCTCAATATTTCTAGTATGTTAAAAAATATTATGTAAGCATTTAATAAATATTACAATATATAATTGTTTTTTCTTATACAACATTTAAACTATAATTCTGCTTTCAACAAAAATACGCTTTGATGTTTAAAAAATAGCTAAAAGTTTTAAGGTGTTAATTGAGATTTGAAATTGATTGCAACATATTTATCAATCAGGTTAACTTGTTATATAAACACTAAGCTATGTTAGGTTTACATTTTGTAAACAAGCTGAGATTGATTATTGTACTCTGTAAATGAATATGTACTTTGTGAAAACTGATTTTTACACTATATCTTTTACTATACATACATTAATACATAAAGCTATTATAACATTGATATCTACTTTATTAGTGATAAAAATTGATAGTGATTCAATAAATTACATTGTTGTTAGAACTATATTCCATGTATATTTTATAACTTACTTACTCAATTTAATATTTAGTTTTGTTGTTCAAACAACAATGGATTCTATATGTAAGAAAAACACAATAAAGATATAATACTTACATTATATCGGCTAGCAGCAGTTTCTCTTTCACTTATAAGTCGACTCAGATGTTTCTTTGCTTTCATTATAGCCGGCAGGTCGTGATCACTTATTGTTGTGAGGGGAGCACATACAAGCTGTTCAACTTTCAGTTCATGTTCTGCAATCTCATTTGCAAGGAATTTTTCAGTTTTACCTAAAAATAAAAGTTGTTCAATTTGTTGTTGTAATAAAAATTTGTGAAATCTACTGGATTGGATCTAGAGTGAATTAAAAAACAGTCATGCACTGAATCACTCTTTCATGATAACAAGTGTTTGGTTTTATTAAAATACTAGCTGACCCGACAGATGTCGTCCTGTCTTAACTATGAATATTGAATTTGAATTGGCTGTCAAAAGCTTACATTAGAAAAGTTAATATGGTTGTTAAGTTTTCTTAAATTTTCTGATTTGCTGTGCAACTTTTTTAATTTTTTCTTCCATAAGAACCTTCTCCTGACAATAACAAACAGAACAAAAAAAGAATTAGCGAAATCAGTCCAGCCGTTCACGCATCATGCCATGACCAAGGCAAATAGGGAATGATTTTTATATATAAGATTAATACTATAAATATAATTAGAATAGTTTGATCAATATCTTGATTATCGAATACTCATTTTATATTCTTTGTAAATGCACTAAAGGCCTTGAACGATTGTACTTCCACTTATGGTAAGATCGGGCAATAAGTTTTAGCATGGAGAACGGTTTTGATTAGGTGTTGAAGGAGGAAGTTTGTAAGGAGTGAAAATAAGTAAATTGTGAAATCACTGATGGTGAATATTTTGATTTGGATTAGCTTAAACCATTTTGAAATGAAATGAAATTATTTATTCGCAAGAAAACATGACAATATATAGTCTGATCTGGCCATCTCTGGCATGCGAAATATTTATACAATAATATTAACATAAACAATAAAAGGTTAAACAAATTATAACATTAGTGTCAATGATAAGATATAAATTAAATTTTGATTATATAACATTTAGCTACTTAGGAGTTTGTCATTTATAAAATCATTAATATTATAGTAGCATTTCTGGCGTAGCAATGCCATTAGTGCTAATTTAAATTCCACGTTGTCCATTTTTCTTCTTATCGTTTCAGGTAGTTTATTGTATAAAAAGACTGCCATAAAAAATACACTTCTTCTAAACTGCATGCAAGTAGAAATTGGCAGAGCTAATTTATAGTCAATATTACGAAGATCCATCACATCTTTTAGCGGATGACTTTTAAATCTATCTGGATATTTCCTCACAAATAGCGTGCATTCTAGAATATATATGCTTGGGGTAGGTAATATTTGTAATTTTATAAAATAAGGCGGACAACTGTCTCGAGGCTTTATGCCTTTACAAGTATATTTCCAGCATATAAAGTATCAGCGTAGGAAAATCCATTCAGCTGTTGTATGGTTAACAAACAAAAATCGATACACTAATTTTTTTTATACTAATAAGATTAACTTACCACATTCATAGAGAATATATTTTAAGATGCTGTCATCATCATCAAAATTGCTTGCCTCCAACATAGACAATCCTAATAGATATTCAGGCAGTTTTTTGAGTCTTTTCTCGCGGGCTGCTGGGTCTTGGCCTTGAGTATTACCAGCAGCTGTGGCCAGTCTTTTACTGACAAGTTGTAGAGCATTGCGGAGTTGCTCTACCTTTCGATCAGCTGTTTGTAATTCGTCCGTCAAACCTTCACCTTTGCCACCCCTAAAGCAAATTTTAAAAATTTCTATTTGTTTTAAAAGTATTATATTTTAATTAATTGATTTTATGAAACAATTTTTACTGCTAACATTTTAAAGATAAACAGGAGAGTTATTTATAATATAAAAGGCGCCTTTTATTCTTGACATACTTAAAATTAAGATTTTTAAAACTGTTTCGGCATAATATGACTTACTTACAAAGCACTCGAAATCTTATCTGATATTTGATAATAAGTACCTTGAAAAGGTTTGGTCGGCTAGCTGTTTCACTCTGTAGAACTGCTTCTTCATTTTTACTATTTTCTCCTAGTTTATGTTACAAGGTCATTGGACTTAGTCAATAACAATAAAACGATCAAGATCACTCGCCGAAAAGAACGTAACTAATGTCAGCAAGTCAATGAGATCATCTTCCCTTCGGTATCCTATAAGAACACTTCGTAATACCACACACAGATGATTTTGAATAAGGCACTACATTTCAATTTTAACTCATCACATCACTAAAATAATTTAATTTTAATTTTTCCTCATATTAGATGAATAAGTACATAAAAAAGTCACAATGAACCAGAAAAATCAAAAAATATAAATTAAAATCCACAGAATACATACACAAAGTTACTAATACACAGATTAAAGAAAATCAGTGTTGCTGTTACTAGAGCTGAAATTGGATTCAAGAGTCAATCTAGTAGATACTGAGCAACAAACAAGTATCTACTCCACTCGAATGAAAGTAACGAAACGATACACACGAATAGATATCGTTACTCGCATTTTTCGTTTGATTCGATGTAGGAACAAATGTTTTATATTTTTTTACTAAATGTCTGTTTTTTTATTAAATGTCCAAAGTGAGCGTAAACATTGTTTTTCATTTACAATGAAGAAGGAAGATTGAATGTTTGTTATGCCTGAGACATGGACTTTTATTATTTGAAGTTCAATCCATTCTATTGCAAGCAATGCAGTGTTTCAACTTAATGGATTTTCCGTTAGATATGAGTCAGTTTTTTCACGGCTTGCGTTGCATTTTTATAGTAAAATTTTAAAATGTATCGAATTTCTTCATTAGATTCACTTATCTCCACAGTACGAAAAACAAATAAAAATCACACATTTGCTAATTTGAATTTAGAATTATCTTCCTTAAAATTTAAACTTTTAATGATTTCAAAACCAGCCAGATACAAATAGTATAGCCAAAGAGATTTTATTACATGTTCATGCATACTATAATGCGAAAAGACGGAAATATAATAATATTTATTAACAAAAAAATATTCACAGGCAAAACTTTTCTTTATTTTGGCGACATTCAAATACCTGAAGAGCAAAAAGAAAACTAAAAGGTCGTTCACCAACAACTATCTTCAGCACTTGTGTAGCAAATACTTATGAGCGCCTATACCTGAAGAGCAAAAAAAAAAGTGGTTCACCAACAAATATCTACCGCAACTGCGGTGTCATAATTAGTTACGTACCTATTTTTTTATTTGACGGAAAAATTTATAAATTGACGGATTGTTAACGGGAAAAACAAACTTTCTTAACGGAATTTTGAATTTATTGTTGGCAACAATTAATCAATGTACATTATTTATTTTCAGTTCCCGTCGCTTTAAAAGTTAAGAGGAAAAATAAATGACCAATTGAATCGACATTTATTAAAAGATATAATTACCTACACTGCTATTGAAATTTCATATTACAATATACTGTTGTTTATTATTATTATATATTTAATAGATTAGCAGCCACAATTGTATTTATACATCTACTGAATAATATGTTGAGCATGTTATTACGTTACCTGTGAATATTAAACATTATCTAACTTACAAGAATAGATTACAATATTTTTAAATCAGATAAACATTGAATGTAAGCTTAGAAATAAAATATTACATTTTGTAATGTATGTTTTCTATATCTCTTTAATTTGAAATCATTTCATGCATATGACTGCTAAATTTGAAATTGGTTTTTTACATTTGGTTCCTGACCAATGACATAGATAAAAAAACATATTTTTAATTATGCAATCTAAAATGTGAAAGTGACATCATTTAAAAGACTTCATTGTTTTTTACCTTGCCCCTTATTATTAGCCTTATGATTAATACCTCCAGGACCCTTATGTTGAAAACCAATTGTTGAAGGACTCTTGGACCTGAAACGACGTCCAGAATTTGGTCCACCTTTTGGCCCTTTATTTGCTGGTTTATTCTCGTTGCTCTGACCACTGCTTTTATCTTGACTTTTAAAAGCTGGTTGATTCCTAATAATGTTGAATCTAAATGTAAGTTTACCATCTTTGATGAAATGAGAAAGCATATTAAGAGGCATAACTGCACATTTTGCAAGGCGGAAAATTTCATTTGTATTCATAGCATCATTGAAACAATGATCAGAGAATGTAATTTTACGTCTCTCATCTTGTTTGCTCACTATATGGATCTCATATGTATGTTGTCGTGCAACTGTCTTGCTTCCGATATGTTGTATAACCCAATAAGCCATCTTCTGAACAGTGTCAATTTTTACTGTTATGAGAAATAAAAATGGCCCTTGTGGAATTAAATAAACAAATCGTTCATCTACAGAAGTGGAGACTTTGTTCAAATTAACATCAGTATTTATATTAACATTACAATGATCTTGATGCCTCTCCTTGAAATGATTTAAAATCTCCTTCAGTTTACCTGAAAGTCAAAATTTAGATCTGTTTGTAAACAAATCGCAACATAATTTCTTCTCCATAACTTTTACTGTAATTAATAGTATAATAATAATTATTTTTTAAATTTATTAATAAATCACAATCAAGTCCAAATTGCAATAGTAACATTGATTAAAAATTCAATAATTATTTCATTACCTGACCAAGAGCATCTTCCAAAGACAACACCAAGAGGGCATTGCATTTCACGGTAAATGCATTCTTTAAGGTGATCCTCTACTTCTGTTGCGACCATTGTGTAAACACAACCAATTGACTTGTTGGGACAAGGTACGGTAGCCTGTTTAAACATATATGTAATTATATTGTGCAAGACTGATACATTATTTCTTATTGAAAGTAATGGATAAAAAATGATTATTGTGGGTTATCCCTAAGAGAAAGACATATACCACTGTGAACCTTTTTTTAGACCTTTTTAAGGTGTACAGTACAGTAGTACATTATTTTGATCTAACTTGTAGGGTTCAGCCAGCGATTGCAATGTAAGCGCAAAAAAATCAGTATATTTACAACACCACATTAGAAACCTCTAAAATTATCAGTGTCTCTACTATATTATGCATGTATTATACATATGTATAAACCTTCTTCTTGAATCACTCTATCTATTTTAAAAACTGAATAAAAATCTGTTGCATAGTTTTAAAGATACATAGGGACAGACAGATGCAGAGAAGCGACTTTGTTTTTTTATTATGTATTGATTGAGTTTTAAATTAAGGGAAATGTTGCACCTTTAAATAAATTTTTCCAAAGAATAATGACAATAATATCCATTTTATGTCTAATAAATGTATGATATTGATTTGTTAATGTCATTAAAGGTTATACATTGATTACAGCAAATTAAAGAGTAAGTATTAGAGGTACAAAACACAATTGAGTCATATTCTATTTTCATGATAATAATGTTTTTTTTAACTTTTTTAATATAGTCAAACTACGTATATATATTATACTAGTTGCGCCCCGTGGTTTCACCTGCTATATTTTGGATAATTCACACTATATTATTATACATTATAGCCTATTTGTTATTCGGTATATTATTGTAAAGTTTCATCAAAATCCATTGAGTAGTTTTTGCGTGAAAGAGTAACAAACATACATCCATACATTCTTACAAACTTTCGTGTTTATAAAATTAGTAGGATAGGATACAATATTGCTTTGATGATCTTTAAGAGAACCTACAATGACTATATTCCTCTTGATCATTAAACATTAATAATATCATTGCTTTCATTGTTTTAGACATATTAAACAAACCTTTGATATCAAATCTTCCAGCTGCCAGTTTCTCATTTGGGTCATAGTCTGACGGCATATAGGACATATAGGAGGTAATAAGTTTTTAGTACAGGTATTGCAAAGGCTGTGACCAGATTGGCATTGGAATATTGGAGCTGACATAACATCCAAGCAAACAGGACATTCCGGTAGCTCCACTGCTCCCAGTCTGGATGAAACATTAAATTATTTATATTATAAATCTAAATCATAATTTTTTTTTCTTATCCTAGCTAACAATTAAGATCTTCTCAGTCAGGGGTTCTGTAAATTCACAATTTAATGATGTATAAAATAAAGGAAATTATTAGTTTAGAACCACCTATTTCATATAAAAGGAAAACGAGTATATTTAAATACCACGTTTCAATTATTTAAGTACGTAGTACACGTAATGGTGCAGTGCAAGCTATTATATACTTAAATTTATATTTCTATTATATTCTTGGTTTATTATTTAACGTAACTATACTTACTTTTTGTTTGCCTTAGCTTTAGCCATTGTAAAATACCACTTATAGGATAACTTGGAAAAACTGAATTATTCCACACCTCACACGCAATAAACGTTTAAAACTTATTAGAAAACGTAGAAAGAATCAAACTGCAACTATAACAAATTATGTATATCTAATAATAGGTATGCGATATCTAAGTCTACGTTGCACGTACTTCAGTCCCGACTCTTGAGTACCTACTTATGTCGATATACGTACGAACAATAAAGGAAATAAGTAGTACCTATTTGGAATAAGGATGATATTCGTTTAGTACAAATATTATCTAGGAATTCCCTGATAAGCCTTCAGTGTAGCCAACACTTATAGCTGGAAATTGTGTTTAGAAATCGGGTAAAAATAAAAGTAATGATATCGAGAAAAATGATAAACATATATTTAGTGCATTTCTAATGCATATTAGTTACGAAAATACCTCCAATTACTGAATTTAATATTTTTAAAATCGTATTGTATAATCTCATATAAAAAAAATGTTTATTAAAAAAAGTTACTCCAAAATAGTATATATAATTTTCTAATATTTTTGAGTCTCAGCAACTATTAACTAATTTTTCGAAAAGGTAATCTTTTCGAAAATCAAGTTGCTGCATTAGCGTAAGCACTGAGTCCCAAGCGTAAACAACGCTACTCACGATTCAATTTGTGTAAGATTGTACTCAACTATCTATCTAGAGTAACATGAATTTACAGAAATAAACATACTCATTTACATACACATTTCATTTTTAAAAGCTCTTATTTTTTAATCCGCCCTGTTAGTATGTCAGTATGGGACAAATCTTGCGAGTTAAATTAGAACAACTTCCTGTCGTTAGATTAGGTTGAAATTTGGTTTACTTACGTAACTTCGGGGACAATGCAATAATATGGTATCATGAAGCTGGTCTCAAGATGGAGTCGGAAGGTGGCCATAGGAACTCCTAAACTAAACAAGACAAATTTATCGATTTTGGACTCGTTTGAATAGTCTTGACGAGCACTCTTGCGCTACATGACAGCCAGGGTCTCAAGATGGAGTCGGAAGGTTGTCATAGGAACTTCTAAACTAAACAAGACAAATTTATCGATTTTGGACTCGTTTGAATAGTCTTGACGAGCACTCTTGCGCTACATGACAGCCAGGGTCTCAAGATGGAGTCGGAAGGTTGTCATAGGAACTTCTAAAATAAACAAGACAAAACCGTAGAGTTTGGATTCGTTTGAATAGTCTTGACAAGCACTCTTGTGTGATTGTGATTTCCAGGATCTAAAGATGGAATCCCAAGAACTCTCTTGGAGTTACGGAGTTTTATAGAGATCAGTGAGATGCGCGTCGATAGCACTGGTCTGCAACCTGTCTAGGAGAAGGAAAACTCCGAAATCAAACTTGGACTCAAATTTTCGTCAGGCGCAAGTAAAGTCCAACCAGAAATAAGTGGGGGTAGGAAAAGCATCCACGTAAAGGTGAGGCCGTGCTAATGAACTGAATGGCAAAAGGGTATAGTGAACGGTGCCATTGGGTATATAACCAAAATCATTTGGCCCTGCTTCCGGCCAGCACAGATGTACGCGACGGATATACTATCAGTTCAGCTAGACTTTGGCAACGACGGTATTCAGGTTATTCTACCTAAAAGTATACAATTTCAGGCCAAGTACACCTACGGTGTGGATGGGCGAGAAATGTTGCTAATGGTGCTCTGCCGGGCTTCTACTGTGCATAAGGTGCAAGGCAGCACAGTGGACTAAGTCGTTGTTTATTTGAGCTCTAAACTTTTCGCCGCCAGCTAAGCGTATGTTGATCTCGGTCGGATAAAGTCTTTGGAGGGGCTTTTGATTGAAGAACTGGACAGAACAAAATTAACCGGTACAATTCCGTGTAACAATGATGCAATATTAGAAATGCAGAGATTGAGACGAAAGTCAAAATTTTAGAAATAAAATATTAATTAAAACATTTTTTTAAAAACAAGCTTTTATTTAAATGCTCTAAAACGAAGAAAATAAATTTTGAATGCAATTAAACCTACCAATTTATTGAATTATAAAATTTATATAGATATAAATAAAAGCTTATCGCGAGAACACAAACATATATTTATTTTCAAAAGAACATAATTCTAAGCAAATGATAAGAACGCGTTTAAGTAATATTACTTAGTAGGTACGCCGTACGATGTTGTTTGAAATCTCGCGACAGTGCTTTTGTTTATATCAATTACAATATAAATTTTATTTTATAATTTAACAAAAAGGTGGGTTTGATTGTTGATTACGAATGACATGATGACAATTGACATGTGACATTGTCAAAAGTCATTTATCAAGTTGACAAGAAAATTTAAAAATTGTATTTGTTTACGATTATTTAAAAATATTTAAATAAAATAAATGACTAGGAGAATATTTAGTGCTTAAGCACATTCAAACCCATAATTAAAAAAATATCTGAATTCATATTTCATAGTTCATACTTCATACAGTTACAGTGCGTAGATAAGTAGGTACTTAGGTAGTGATACTATGTGATTACGATTTACTATGTGTCTGGTCTCGAGTCTCGACGCTCTTCGCACTTACGCCTGTGACAATAAGAACGAAGACTTAAATAACAAAAGCGTACAAATTTACGTCGGTTACAAACAGTGGAGGGAGTTTAGATATTTGGCGAGTGGCGACTGCTCCTATGTTGTGTTGTTAACATTATTGTTAAAGCAAACGCCATCCGAGAAAGAGTGCTAGTTTTATTTATTACCGAATAAATATATTAAACGGTGTTGAATATAATTCAATTTATAAATTTTACGAAGTGTACATATTTCGAAAATCAATAAAATGGAACGGCGATTTTTAAATGTTATATTGCTCGGGTTTGGATTTATGTTTGTGTTTACAGCTTTCCAAACTATGGGCAATATTGAGGTAAGTTTTCTATTATTTTATTTTAAAAACATGAACTAAGATTTTTTTATTATTAGCATTACATAAAATTTTAAGTACTTTAGGTTTATTTCTATTTTAGAGAGTAAAAGTGACCTACTATTTTTTTTATTAACGCAATATCGGAAAATAGTAGGCTTCAGAAATTGTTGTAACATTGCACATGTCTTACTTTCACACTTTAGCCTTCACATCAAGTTTCCTATAATTCAAATGTATTAATTACATAATTTTATTTGTAATTGTATTTTATATTTTACTAGATTAGATAGCTTAATTATTACTAATTTTTATTATTTGATAATAAGTTATTTTATGCATAGATATTCATCACTTCAATTCTTTCATAGTTGTTATAAGTTTAACTACATTTTTTATTAGTTTTATTTTTAATTCATATAAAATTTTTATAAAAAAGTTTTTTTATCCCAAAGAAAGTCATAGCAGTTTACTAAATATTTATGTTTCAAACTTGATTAGAGATTATAATTGCATTTACATTGGGATAATTACATTTTGATTGGCAACTGTGTTATTCCCTGTAAAATTGACCCCTTTTGATTTGAATGAATTTTAGTCAAAACTTTTCTTATCATATCATGGAGTTCTGCGAAAGGAAAATATTTATTTTCCTGATATGTAAATTTCAAAACTCCATCATTATTCAAATTATCTTTGAAAATATCTAAATATACTTTGTTTTTCAAACAAAATTAAAATCTTTCAAACACTGGTTGGCACTAAATAAAACAATGATAAATTTACTTCCAATTCTTAAATCAAAGCCACAAAAACTAGATTAGATAGCTTAATTAAATCAAAGCCACAAAAACTAAATTAAAAACGTTAAGATAAAAACAATTTATAGAACATTTCAAAATTTTTAGATCAGTTAGAGGTACTCTAGAAAAAATTAGAACAAAAAATTATATATCAGATCATTTTTATGATTTCTTGATTTTCAGTCTTAAAAAGAAATCTATTTCTTTTTTTCTGTAGCCGCAAGCATCCCCTTTAAAACAAACTTTGTATCTATAATAGTTTACGATATATATAAAAAAAACAAAAAATTTACCTGTGAGGGGATGGGTTAGAATACTATTCCCCTCTGCCGCTGGGGGAGCATCTCATAGGAGCCGAGCACGTCTTGGTGGAAGGGGATCTGTTCCCGGCTTGCGACCACCAGCATGAGAATCCGACCGCCAAGTGTCATAGACGCGTTCCGGTCGAGCAGCATGTGGGCCAGTAGGGACTTACCCCTTCCCCATCCCATTAATGCTGCGGATCTGATGAACTCTGGGCTCTTGCTCAGGGTCCCCTGAAAGCACAGCATTGTTTTCTTCATTCTCCCTCCCCACTCTATCTTCGAGGATGCAGCGCATCGGCAAAACGAGAGGGTATCTCTTGTTTTGCCGATGTCCATGGGTGATGGTGGCCACTTACCATCAGGTAGACCATCTGCTCATTCTCCCTCCCCACTCTACCTTCGAGGATGCAGCGCATCGGCAAAACGAGAGGGTATCTCTTGTTTTGCCGATGTCCATGGGTGATGGTGGCCATTTACCATCAGGTAGACCATCTGCTCGTTTGCACCTTATCTACCATAAAAAAAAAAACATTTCAAATATGAGAAATGATGAAATTTAGAATTTTGTATAACTTTTCCTGATGAATGATATAAGTTCTGACCAAGATTCAACAAAATCGTCAATGCCAACCATTGGGCGATTTGACATGGTAATTTTATAAGAAACCCATTGCAAATATCAAGATATAGGTGCTATGACCCTATATAATTCAGTTATATAATTAGAATTGAGAATTTGAGATCATTGTCCGAGATTTGCGCGGAGCCCGTTTGTGTAACGCCATGGCGTAACTTTGATGTTCATTGTTTAGATTTTAGCTTAAATATTACTTTTTTTCCTCAATATGTTGACCTATTTTGAAATGTTGTTATTTACATTATTAATTAGAAATGAAATGACTGTTAATATCTTACCTGGTTCCCCTTCTTAGGATGACATAGAAGAAGAAGATTTAGGCCCTAATGTGCTACACTGACTTTGTGAGGATTAGGAAACTTAAGTGGTTAGGGGTAGACAGAGACATAGACATGAAAAATTGAGAATTTTTAGTAATTTATTTTTGCTAGTATTTTATAAAATTAGTAATATGGCATCATTACACAATGTTTAGACTTAAAGTTACGAAAATTTGAAAAAAAATATTATAATTTCAAAAGTTATAGCTGTTTGTGTTGACCACACAGTTGGCAGTTCTAACAGAAGGGTCCTTGCGGTGACCATCCTTTGAGATTCATCTAAAATCAATCGGACAACAAAAAATAGTTTTATAAAAAGATAATCTCGTGCCTCATTGAAGCTTTTTTTTTCTTCAAAAATTAACAAAATGGCGGATTTAGGATTCTTTTTTCTGGGTTATCGGGAAAAAATCAACAGTTCATTGTTTTTAAAAAATTCTAAATTTAAGAAAAAAAAAATCCTAATGCAGCCTTACATCTAAACTATCACCCCATTTTCATGTTATATCAAAAAAATATAAATAAAAAATCCATGTATAATTTCAATTATTTATATTGAATGTCAGTCAGATTAAATATCAGTTACTTTGATATTCTTTCATATTTCGAAACAGAGTTTTACTATTTATTATTTATAAGACTTAAGTTACTACTTAGATATTATTCGACGTCTGTGAATGTGAAAGTAGATAAACACTGAAATGCCATTTCCAAGTGACGTTTTTCACGCTGCGTTAATTACAGTCTTAGCTTGCTGCTTGCTTATGCAAACGGTTCACTAAGATTTTTAATCTGCTAAGTTTTTAACATTTCCATCTTTATTTTTGTTAATCTGTTCTCTTTGACAAGAATTTATTAGTTGTTAATTAAAAATAAATTTAAAAGTTAATACCTAATCTAGGACTTATCAGAGTACTTAAAAAATGAATCAATCGAGGTTAAACTCGAGGGGATTGCGTCGTTTTATTACAAAGTTTCTATTGACCTCTTCTGGCATCATTATCAGATCAGCTACGTTTTATAATAATGGGCAGTGATAGCACAGTCCGGGTTCGATCATCTCTGACTTTACTGAGTTATGTGTGTTTTAAGGTATTAAGTATCACTTGCTTTAACGGTGAAGGAAAACATCGTGAGGAAACCTGCACTCCTGAGAGTTCCCTAAAAGTTCTCAAAGGTGTGTGAAGTCTGCCAACCCGCACTTATCCAGAGTGGTGGACTATGATCTAACCCCCCCTCCTCATTCTGAGGACGAAACCCAGCTCAGCAGTGGGCTTTTAATGGGTTGTGATGATGGTTATAGACAAACAGATGAAACTAAATAAAATCTTGTAAAAACACGGAAGACGTAGAAGAAATGCTTATATATCTACTATATTGAATTAATAATTGCTATTTACAAATTACATATAAATGTCTTAATTAGCTGATATTTATAGTTGTACATTTTTTTGTTAGATGTCATGAAAATATTGAGCCACATCTGTGTTGATATTTAAATTTTACAAGTGACAATTTTTAATTTTGGCAACTTTTGTGTGCCTTACATACAAATGCCATTATAATATTTGACTTAATCAGCTCTTGTTTCAAAAATATACTTCAGAACAGCTATTGATACAGCTATTGTTTGCAATTTGAATACAACTTTCAATCTAAATACAGTAGAACCTCGATAAGTTGAAAACCTCCAAATCTCGAAAAATGTTTTGTTTCCTTCCCTTCAAACACCAAAACCGTCCATTACTCAACATCTCAACCCTCCACAACTCGATTATTTGAGACTTTTTTATCTCTATCGTTTGAAGAAAAATAAGTTACCGACATTAAGAATTCGCCGTCAGTGTAAATACTCCATTGATTCTTAGAAAGCATTTAGGAATGTTTATTTTACTTCTCTAACTCAAAATTTATAAAAATAAATCTCAACTCTTTATGTCGACTCAAAATCCGCCTAAGTTGATATTCTCTATAAGTCGAATTTTTTGGCGTCACCTTTGATGTTCGAGTTATAGAGGTTCTTCTGTATTCAAGGAATCCAGTGCTCAAAAAATTTCTTGTCTCTCTTAAAACGAAGCAGGGACAGGTCGTAAGTAAGTTCAGATATATCACATTTATCCGCAATTGATATTATCTTTGTTTGTTTCTATAGTCGATAAACTCAAGGATCACACAATTTAGGTCAACCTGATTTATCGATGTGATACCAATTTTTCAAGGGTATATTTTCAATAATGTCAGATACTTAATGATGTCATCAGATATTTAAATTGCACGTTGCATTCCTAGACAAGACCCTATACCGTGTTTTGTAATTGGTTTGATCTTTCTGCAATAAACATTGACATTTTGCTAAACAACAAACTGCTGGCTTTTTACTTTATTTTTCATACCTCAAACAGTAAGAATAGTCTGGCAATATTTTTCTAGAAACTGGTAGAGAGAAGTTAATAGCATATTTTACGATTTCTAAATTAAAATACATATAAAAGAGCTATAAGCTATAATGAAACACTACGAGGAAATAGTTCTAAATTAATTAATTTTGTTATTGTACATGTAGTTATAAAAAATATAAATAATAATCCATGTCAATGTTATTTATTGAAAGCGCAGTGCAATAATTGATAGTTTTCACCCAGACACTTTTTTAGTATTATAGTAAGTAATTAATACAAATCATTAAAACTCCAAAAAAATGTGAAAATGATCAAATTTTGACAGAGCAAATAAATAAAACTAATAAATTCATAACGGAATACGTATTTATATCATTAGTTTATTAACTTACAAAATATATTTTAAAATAATAAAACTGAGCTTGCTACATCATTTATCGCCACTATATGCGGCTAATAACCTCGACTTTTGTTATGTTGACGAAATATGATAATATTAGTGACAGTATCCTTTTTTGGTTTTATCCATTTCTTATTTTGGGATGTATCCTTTACATGGATTGCGACATTAATAATTTAATGGACATGGATGACACCAGCTGCGACGGTGTTGCAACTTGACCTGTTGGTATTTATATCGTTTTCAATTAAAACACGTCCTTGTCTTCCTGAATACCTCGTTCTGAATTTTAAGCATGACATACAAATGTCCTAAATTTTTAATAATTTGTAATTGATTTTGTATTGGTACTTATAGAACATTTCTTTTAGTTATTTCGAATTTATATAATACGTTGTGAGTATTTCCAAATGTTTAAAAAAATATGTTAAATACATAATTCACTAAACACTAGAATTCACTTCGCAACCATGTGTCTGTTTCTAGTATTAGGTAGGTAGGTGCGTATGTTACTTTATAGAGATTTTTATTCTTACCCTTTTTTAACTTTCCCAATACTGAAAAAATGTTTTCATACAAATCTTGTTCTGAAAATTACGCACAAATAAAGGTACTGGTTCTTACATACATTTAGCCATTGATTATTATACAAGAAATACCAATACTAAATATATATTTTTTGCAGAAAACAATCTTGGACAGTATAACACAAGATGACCCAGAGTTCACTGGTGACGGTTACACATCACTCGCAATCATCTATGCGACGTTGGCCATCTGCAATTGGATGGCTCCTTCCATTATCAGCCTTACGGGACCCAGAGGGGCAATGCTTATTGGAGCATTTACTTACTTGTACGTATCTTTATAATTATCTTATATTAATTATTGTTGTTCAAAAATGTCAAAAAGGTACCTAGATATACTTTTACCACGATAGCTGCAGTACTACCCTTCTTACTACTTAATAACTGTTACATAATTAATTGATCTACATAGTTTGCTTGCTTACTTGTTGAACTACTTAGTTCCATTATTCCTATTAGAGCCAAATCCCGTCATCGTCAGACCTTCTTTATTTTATTAAAGTTTCTCTCGTCATGGCCACAAACATGTAAAATGCCAAGTAGCGTAAATATAAAGACAGAACGGAAATTCATGATTGCGCTATGCGGATTTAAAACTATAGGTTCATGAGCAAGGAGGCAAGGAGGTTCGAGTGTTTTTGTTCTAAACTATCCTCCCGCCTCATTCAAGCCACTGGTGACCAATGTTTTTAGTTTTAGACACCCTACTTCTTTATTTATAAAAATTTCTGTTGTCTAAGCATCTTATTATTAAAACTGTCTACTGAGGAAACATCTTCTAATAATTACCCAAGTAAAATGTGAAAAATTCAGTTTTTATAAAATAACTTAAAGAATACAGAAATCTTCAACTTCGCTTACTATGAGTATAAAAGAAATGTCCAATCCAATTGGTCAGCATTTAAATGGGATAGATTGACGAGATAAAATATGTAAACCGGACACTTTCCTTGATATATGCGCCTAGCGAGACTGCAAATGTTAATCTTTACTTGTCTACTCTTAGCAGATCATTGACCTAAACCATATTGATATGATGCACGTTCGTTTGTTCGCTTGTGTTAATATATATGTGTTTAAAGATAGACGATTAAAGTATTCTATTGGTCGACTCGACCTCTACAACTTATTGATTATCTCGCCTTCCTTAGAAATAACGGATAATAAGCATTCTCAGTAGATAGTTTTAGACGTCGATAATGTTACAAGTATGTACGCTCCAGTAAATGTCGTTGTGTAATGTCTATGATTCTATTGCAACAGATTCAACGATTACGGACCGATCAGATTGTTTAACGTTTTCCTTTATCGGATATTAAAGATAGTAAAACATTATTGTTAAGTAAGCTTATCAAGTATTGCACAGTTGTTTAAGTTCTAATTTCGTAGCATATGGATTATTTTGATTAAAGTAAAACATTAGAAGTATTGCGCATGAAATGACATTTACTTTATCTCGCAAAGGTTACGTGGTACGATAGAAAAACGGTGACTTTCACTGCCCCTGTGCGTAACAATAATGCATTAGTGTTATGTTTTTGTCAAACTGGGTCATATCGAGCGTGGTTCATAATATAACAATTTAAAGTTAACGTTTTGCTTTTGAAGCCATCTTTTTCTCGAAAGCATCGAAGTTCTTAATTTCCAAGAATTTAAAGAAGAACCTTATTTTGCTACATATTTTATACTTAACGGCTCAGTTACCATTTCACTAAACTAGATAGAATTGCTAACGAATTGCGTGTCTGACATCAGTTTCTCCATCGGATTGTGTAAAATCGGTTACCGCCACTTATCATGTTTTATAGAATATTATGTGCGATTTGAAATAAGATTCTGGTTATATTTTAAGTTCCCAATATCTTATTATAGCTATGTTATAAAAAAATATTGTAAGCTTCTTACTGATCGTATATATTTTAATTTGTTAGATTGCCAGATTAATCGGCGTTATTTCCGATAATCGCGTAAATATTTTTTGATCATCTCATATATTCAAAAATAATTAATTATGTATCTTGCAACATACCTAATTCATGAGTTTTCCTTATCTCGGTACTATACTATACGCGCTAAAATTTAATCAGTTTATTCAACTTTATTGTAAACTGTATTATATATTAGTTAATCCGCCACTAACGCATTGTTGAAGTATTTTTTTTTTGGAATTAAATTTTAAAATTGGCTTAGTATCTTCTTACAAAGTGTCTCCTATGTTAAAAATTCTGTCAATTGATCTTGCGACTTTGGATGTGCTTTAGTTAGTCAGTAAAATTGTTTGAAAATTTTACACGTATATCTAAAAATCTTCATAAAATCAATAGATGGTAGAGTCGGCACAGCGTGCGTGTGATACGGGATCCGTTACTTTGACGTCCCTGCTTGCATGTTAATGTTTTGCATCGTAAACTATTGTATTTACTTCACTTCTTTACTAGGGAAAGTTCATCTCATAACTTTTTGCTTACTATCCATTAAATGTTGTATTTTTATTATTAACATTAACAACATTGGTCAAACGGTCGTTTCGTTTCTATAGCTGACCTTACTCTAGTATTTAAAGATAATGAATTCTTATTTCTTATGTTAATAATTTAATTACAAATGTGAACGTAAAGACATGTGAATATTACTCGATCTAGTTGACTGGCACCTTCACTTCGAGTCAAGAAGCCGACTCAAGGTAAGCGAGTTTTGACACGCCCATTTCATGGTCTACGTCACGATACATAGCATTCAGTGCAATATGTACCCGATTTTTGAGTAACCTTCGCTATTAGGTCCGCTATTGGTTTCAATTGAAGATCATTTACTATCATGCGAAAATAAATGATAAAGGTTGTGACATTTGAACTATTATTATCTGTTCAGTGCCTTGACCTCATCCTTAAAATGGTTCAAATGGAAAATATGTACAATTTCTGCGTATTCTTCCGTTGTACACATTAACGCTTTGAAGAGTTGTATCTGTTGTCTTCATATAAGGTGTTAAGTATAGATTTCTACATTCCAAAGTTGTTTGTGTGACCAGTGACGACATGTCAACATTTGTTCGCTACTACCGACGTACAATGTCCGAGGGCGGAGCTTTTTATTGCCTACGTGCGATACATGTTTTACATACTAAAATGGTAAACACGGATTACTGGACTTTTTATAAACACACCTATGTATGAGGTGCATACGGCTACTAGACCTTTGTTTCAAGTTTAAGTTCATAGATATATATATATCCAACCATATTTATCTATAATACTATTTGTTTATCCTATGTTTTATCGATATTGTAATCAATAAAAAACCTTAGCTGTACAGGAATCCAATGTCATAATCATAATACAATATATCCTTGTGGATATGGAAAAATTATGTCCTTAAGTTGTCTAATTCATCAACACGTTGGTAAACAACAGTTCAGGAAATGTAATGAAACCTGTGTTTAACCTCGTTACAAGTTATTTTCTTGAGTTTTCCTGATTGCTCAATTTCTGCTATTACTTGAATAGCTAATAATTGCATTTGTGGGTCGTCTTTAGTGTGATTCTGTTTATCTAGTATGGTGAATTCGAATAACCTTGCATTATAATAGAGATTTGCCTTAATGGGAGTTAACGCTTAGTATAAGTATTCTAATTGAACTTAATTTTCCAGATTCTTCATAGTGACGTTCATGTTCCCGCGGACATGGTTGCTCTACGCGGCAAGTGTGTTGATCGGCGCAGGCGCAGCTGCTATTTGGACGGGACAGGGGAATTACCTTACGCTGAATAGTGACGCGGAGACCATATCTAGAAACTCTGGAATCTTCTGGGCTATGTTACAATGCAGGTAAAGTAGATCGACTCACCTGATGACTTAAGACTCTGAAAGTTGTGACTATAAAGAAACGTTCTTTTACTTTTGATAATGTCTAAATATTTAAAGTATTTGCAGTTTTATAACTTTATGAGCAATATCGGCTGACTATCTATGTCAAGACTGACACCGGTTCAGGCAACGTATTACTTTCAATGTTGTTTATTATGTAACTTAACTTACCGATATTTTTTGGTTTTGCCGTTTTAACTTCGTTACAGACATATTTATTGACATCTAAAGTTTTTTAAATTTAAATTTGTGCGTGGGTTTTATTACCTAACTGATGGGATATTATTTCGTAAAAACCATTTGTTGGTAAATTTTGTAGTCCACTTTAGGAATAATTTATCTATTCGTTTATATCATATTTGGAATTTAGTTTTACCACTCAAAACATAAAACAACTTTCAAAAAAAAATTGAAATTGATTGTTATGTTTTTCCTCGGCAGTTACTATAAACTTTAGCAGTAGAAATAACGAGATAATGATACAAATCATTCACTAGTCAACCTACGCGAATTCGTCCTCGTGTAGCTCCGCTCCTATTGGTCGTAGCGTGATGATATACAGCCTAAGTCCTCCTCGATAAATGGGCTACTTAACACTGAAAGAATTTTTCAAATCGGACCAGGAGATTCTGAGATTAGCGTGCAACGTAGTTATATCAATTTCTAATTGAATCAATAATACTAAAGCTACGCATGTGGGAAGTTCCGTGTATACATTTAATACTTTAGTATGTTGTCTATTTTATATGTGAATAAAATAGCAATTCATTTGCATACAGGAAAGACAAAGAAGACATCTCTACAATCACTTATAGTATGAAATTGCGTCATTCGTTATTTATAACTCTTTGAACTATGTTCATATAATTTCCAGTTCTACCTACGGCATGAGTAATAGTAGGAGGTTAATTATTATTATCTGTTCTCTGAATGTCTGTTTGGAAAATTTATTTCCAAATATTTTTACCTAAATTGTTTTATCAAACTTTGCAAATTAAAAAGATCTCAAAAAAACGATTAATTCTTATTAATTTTATAAATGTGTACATGTTTAGACACTTAGATGTTTGATACTGCATCTGTGCGAAGTCGGGGCGGGTCGACTAGTTTACATAATAAATTAGTTAAATTCCACAACGTGTATATTTTTCTTTCGTAATATATGTCGGATACTAAAAGAAGGAATGGAATGGATGGCCTATCATAAAAGCTTTACGGGCGCAATATGGTCAGGATATAATTAAACATTACGATCTCGTATTATTTAGACAGGAACCCAAGCAGTGGCTTGGATTTGTGACCAAGGTGTAGGCTTAAGGAGTTCCTTTAAGTGATCACGACACTCGCCTCCACTGCTTAGGTTCTCTGTTTAAACCTAAGGTTAAACTCACATACACCTAACCTAACACAAGGCTAACCTAATAAAATGTATTTGTTTTTGTATCTAAATATTTTATGCGGCCTTAGCTACAGTGCAATGGCGATTCTTTTCGAAAAAGATTGATTTCTCTAAAAAAATTCGAGATTGCATTTACAATGTAAATATTGCCCCTTCTTAGGTGAAGAGCAATAAAAGGGTCTTCAACGAAACCTTAGATCGAGATAAAGCGACATTGTTTTTTGCGCCCGGTACCGCTGAGGTAATAACGCCGCTAGGGTGATATTTGTACACGGGCGCTACATGTAATAGAAACGCTAATTCATTATAATTATGAATAACAGGTAATTTTAAATATTGTTGTCTTGTTGCAGCTTGTTCTTTGGAAATCTCTTCGTTTTCATCAAGTTCCAGGGCAAGACCCACATAGATCTAGAAACCCGTAATGTTGTGTTCGGGGCCTTGACTGCAGTGTGTGCAGTGGGGATCGTCTTCATGCTGCTCTTGAGACCTACGAGACGCGCGCCTACTATTGATGATGTAAAGGTCTCTTTTTCTTTTTTTATAAATTCAAGTTGTATTCTTTTGTAACATTTCGAGTGTTTAAACTCCTATGATAGTATTTAGTATAATTAAAGTCTGCCTGGCAATTGTAATACACTAGTCGACCCGCGCGACTTTGTTGACGTCTAGCCCTGCTCCTATTGGTCGTAGCGTGATTATATATGGCCTATAGCCTTCCTCGGTCAATGGGCTATCTGACACTGAGAGAATTTTTCAAATCGGACTATTATTTCCTGAGATGAGCGCGTTCAAGCAAACAAACAAACTCTTCAGCTTTATATACAAAAAATGTCAATTTTATTTAAAAATCTTCATTTTCAATATTAGGGGGATTATTTATTTATATTTAATGAATTAATTATTTAAGCAGCGTTCTGTCTCTTTCTTTCAAATACAAATAAAGTTGACATAGAAAGGAATAGATCTTACTTAGACATTGATTACATTAATCACTGTTTATAAGTAAGGGCGTAGTTGTTTAATTAAAGCTTTACTATCAATTATTTTATTGTTGTTCATGTTTTCAGAGAGATAGATCGAAGTATCAAGGAACAGGCCGTGACACACATACTGTGCTTTTTATCATTTATTATATAATTATGCGAGTTATAAATCTTCTACAATATTGTCTGGAGATATGCGCAAAACAATATCGGTTCGAAACTAAAAAGCATTATAATTTAAAGTTTATGCAAAATATAATGTTAGTTCTTTTTATAATATACACTAGCTACCTAGACCGTCCTCGCATCACTGAAGTATTAGGATAAAAACTAAAGTTTTATCATAGTGGTTTAAGAACGCATAGAGGACAAACGTAAAAACATTCGTTTTTATTTATCAAGATGATATATGAATGCATTCAGAAATTTAAAAAAGCTTCCTAATAATTTTACTAATATATAAATTCCTCGTGTCGCAGTGTTTGTTACCAAATATTGCTACGGCTCGACCGATTTCTATGAAACTTGTTGTGCATATCGGGTAGGTCTGAGAATCGGTTAGCATCTATTTTTTATACTCCTAAATGATAAGGGTGGCCTACCCCAAATTTTTTAAATTTATATGGCAAAACATCGTTTGTCATAAAATCGGGTCAGCTAGTAGACAAATAAAATTCAATGTTTTTACTTGAATTTAAGTAAATACTTAAATAAATACGATCGATATGTAGTGGGTTCAAATCCCAGTCGTTGAACTACTGACGTGGCCCACTCCTAAGACAAGCATTTAGTTTAGTTGGAGGGGTTAAGCAATACTAGTAGTATTGTGATCCATACTAGTAATCCATAAAAAAAATATAAATATGAAAATGTGTTATTTAATTTATTGATATGTTTATTTGTCCTTCTCTTAGACTGTAACGAAGTGGGCAAAGGTATCTATTTATCCAAATATAAATGGCACATAGCAATATCTTAAAAATGATATATGATAAGTAGGTCCTTAGTGAGTAAACATCTTGAAGGTAATTAGGTATAAAAAAAACATGAAGAAGACAATGCGTAAGAATACCTGTTTGTATTTCCCCAAATAAAGTAGGGGTCAAACAAGATATATAAACCGGCAGTGCTTGTCGGACTCGCGCGAAGGGTTCCGTACCAATATTTGGCAAAAAAATCACCTTTATTCTTTGGTTTTTAGTACTTGTTGTTATAGGAGCAACAGAAATACATCATTTGTGAGCTATCGCGGGTCATGAAATATAGCCTGGCGACAGACAGACGGACGGTGGAGTCTTAGTAATAGGCTCCCGTTTTTACCCTAAAAACGTTACCGTTACCGTTTTTACGGTACCCTAAAAATGATGTTAAATACAAGTTGACACGTTGCTTGTTTGCATAAGTTTGTTATCCATTATAAAGCTTAAAAAGGCTCGGTCAAGGGGATCGTGTATGCATTTATTGAAATTTTGCATTTATACCGATCGTAAATTCGATTTTATAATTGACCTATTTACATGTAAAGTAGATGTATGTTCAATTTTATGTAATATATAATATTTAATATATTTCTATAATAAAAAAATAGTTTTTTTTAAATTAAATTATTTATATATTACTATAGTAGTTCTTATCCTATTATAGCTCTATATCTGTAATTAAATTAATAAATTAAATAAAAGCAAAATAGATAGATAAATAAAATCTTTGTTGACACACAACATTAAAAGAAATAATATGAATGAAACTAATTTACAAAATTCAAAAGGCAACAAAGGTTGCCTTATTGCTAAAGCAAGCTTTTCCGGGCAGCCATGTACGCTTACGGGCTAGTGCTAAAGATTAAAAAATAATCAAATATATTTTAGTAAAATAGATATTTACATATTTAAAATACAATAATAGGTATTCTTACGATGCCGTCACAATACATTTATTGTAACATTTTATATATTAGGCAGAACATTACGTTATATTCCAAATATAGTGACTCGAAATACTAGAAATAAAAATAAACTTGTAACGCCATACTATCGTCTCCATAAAGTGAGTAATAGCTTCATGGGGCTTGGTGTTCGCATCTATAATAAGAATCCACAGCCAGATTTGCCACTTCAGCAATTTAATACTCTAATAAAAAAGTGTCTAGTAAATAAAGCTTACTACTCTGTACAAGATTACTTGAACGATGACAAAGCGTGGATTCAAAATGACGATGATGCTCAGCTGAATGATTATACCTTTGTAAAACAGACTGATGTAAACAATGGCATTTTGAAAAGAGCAACTGTTGAGATTCTTGCCAATTCTTCTCATCAGGAATTTGCTTTCCGAACTGGCGGTAGCTTCAGACAAACTGACTGACTGACCAATTTTGACGTGTCAAAAGTACTTTGTAAAAATTCTATTTCAATAAAATATTTTGAGTTTGAGTTTTACATATACTACATAAACTTCATACTCACTATACTACATGCAAAAATAAAAAATATTTTTTTCTGTCTAAATAAAAGTTTATTAGAAAGTATCAAGTGCGCGATAAGTTTAATCTATTCGAATTCATATTAAATTTGTATAATTCTGAGAATGAAAAAAAAAGGGAGAAGGAGAGGGGATATATTAAAAATCACTACAAGGGAGTGATATTGAATGGACTATTGGGTAAATGCAACGTCAATCAAATATGATCTCTTAGAATTACGAGAGAAACCTAAGCTGTGCCTTAAATTTGTGACCAAGGTGTAGGCTTAAAGACGTCTTTTATTCAAAAGAAACACTCGCCTCCACTGCCTAGGTTAACTTGCACGCCGACATATATATTTAGGCACTAGATATAGATTGAATTTAATAAGATATTTGTTTTCAGAGTGAAATGGCGGTGTCTGAGGAGGAAGGGCCTATGGAGGCATTTAGAGGAGCTCTTCGGTTGTTCTGTACTAGTGATATGATTTTGCTGAGTGCTGCATTCGTTTATACTGGTTAGTTATTATTTAGTAAAGTAAGTAACTTTAACTATAGTAGCACAATCGCTAATGGTATAACTACGTTTATTTTATAGGTGTGGAGCTATCTTTCTTCAGTGGCGTGTATAGTTCGAGTATCGGCTTCACTTTAGCAATGGGTGAAAATGCCAAGCAACTTGTAGGGCTTTCTGGTGTCTTTATTGGAATGGGAGAAGTTTTAGGTAAGATACAAATTGTTAATATTCCCATAAAGACAAAACTAAACGATATTATTATTTGTGACTCACTTTTAATGAAGTGAAACTGTTTACGAATAATAAAAACATTATTATCTATACTACAATAAAAAGAACACTGTGTTAGTTGTTTGTCCTGAAAATTATTATTAATTAATTTTTAATTATTATTAAAAGAATCTCACGTTGAGTAAGTTTATTACACCTATATCTATTTCTTATAATAGAATCGTAGAATTGCCGTGTTTGGGCACATATCACATTAATACGTCTGAATAGATTTTGATGAAATTTAGTATACAGGATACTTTAGCAGGTGACAACACAGGGTTATTTTATCCATACAAATAAATAAAATTGGAGTGTCTGTTCCAATTTTTGTCTGTCTGCCTGTTTGCTTCCGCTAATCTCTGAAATTGCTGGACCGATTTTGACGGGACATTCACTGGTAGATAGCTGATGTAACAAGGTGTAACGTAGGCTATCTAACATCTCGCTAAGACCCATAGGAGCAGAGCAACACGCGAACAAAATCCGTAAGAAAAACACTTCTTTGTTTTTTCTATTAATAAATAGTGTATTTTATATGTTTTAAGAATATTACACGTAAAGTTTTAATATAAACTCTGTATGTATTAAATTATATTACTGTTTTGATATCCAATCGTTAATAAATGCCTAAACTGATATTTTTATTTGATAAGGCAATCGGAATAATATTGAACTTGATTGGATAACACTGATAACTTAAAATTCTTCACAGAATTAGATCATTGTCACTTCCAATGCCACGTGTGACGTTTTAGTGTCTGCCCTTCTATTTAAGTGCTTTTCGATGTTACTGTATAAGTCGAGATGTGGGGATTGATTTCAACCGTTTTGTTACACTATTTCATATTTGTGGTTTTTTTTAACTGTTAACATACTGTTTTTATGAAATAATTAACGATTTTCAAAATAGATCTATTTACTAACAACATATTATATCATTGTTCAGATGACGCGCATGATCATAGTTAGACTTAAGTATCTGTATTGGCGCGTTAGGTTAGACTAACCTAACCTTAAGTTTGAATAGTATAACTATGTAGTGCAGGCGAGTGTTGAAATTCATCCATTGAGTGTTTTCCAATATTCTCCTACTAACTAAAGGTCAAACCTAGAGGAATACCAGACTTTGAACAAGCTTTATGTTTTTTAATTCAATAATACTTTGCATTAAATTGTTGATTTATAAACATGTAATAATTAGAGTAATATAAAACTTTTTCACTTTTAAAACATTTATCAGTTGTATCAGCATTTTAAACTAAAACTTATCTTTATCGTTTTTCTTTAATTTACAAAACAAAATGTAGAAAAATAAATATATAAGTCTTGGATGGAATAAAAGAATATTCATTTCCACTACCTGGAATTCCGATACTACATGGATAATACAGTATTACAATTGAAATGGACAGTATCGTTCTGACAAATATCAAATTATTTAAGATAAATTATCTCGTAAACTTATTATTTCTATACAAATTATTTTCTTGTTTCGCCCTTTTTAGACCACGTACGTTTTTACGTAGTCGGGCTATAGTTTTTTAAACTTTATTTTTTTGGTCTAAGAAATACTAAAAATAATACCCTAACTAATAACCTAGCCTACTACGAAATGAAATTGAATAACAGTATTTTGTACCTATTTATTTAAAAGTCATTCCATACTGAGGCCAGAAAGTTCTTCTGAAAGGAATTTTTTATTTAAGAATTAATTTCTGGTTGTTTACAATTTCGTTATTTATTATTACACAATATTGAATGTATTAATATAGCGATATTGATGAAGAGGTGCTCGAGTTATGTCATTGAAATCTGGGACTCATTGTCCTTTTAAGTGTTTTTGTGTAACATTTATTTGAAGAACCATTGAAAACTTATATAACTAGATTACACATATTTCTTTACATTTTCCTCTATTGTATTTATTTTTAATCAGGGTCGTTAACTTGTTTATTTTTAAAGTAGTCTACCCGCTATTGGTCTTAGCATGATGATATATAGCCTATAGCCTTCCTTGATAAATGGGCTATCTAACACAGAAAGATTTTTTTTAAATCGGACCAGCAGTTCATGAGATTAGCGCGTTTAAGCAAACAAACAAACTCTTCAACTTTTATGATTATTTAAGGAGTATAAGTACTATATTAAGTTTGTTATTTTCAGGTGGAGCTCTGTTCGGTATCCTTGGCAGCAAAACCACGCGATGGGGGCGCGACCCTGTAGTCATAATGGGATACCTGATCCACATGACTAGCTTCTTCCTTATTTTCATCAATTTACCCAACTCCGCCCCCTTCGGAGATACCTCGGACGTTTCGTATATCACCCCCTCGCCATATTTAGCGATGTTCTGCAGTTTCCTGTTAGGATTTGGAGATGCGTGTTATAACACTCAAATATATTCCATGTTGGGTGGAAAGTATGCTGATAATAGTACGTCTGCGTTCGCGTTGTTTAAGTTTACACAGGTATGTAAATATTTCATATTTGTTAGCAATTTTATAACGTGAAACTTTTTGAAATACCGAGTATTTTAATATCATGTTTCAAAATTTGATTGAATAGGAATAAATAGCGTGTAGGTGTTATCAATAGGATGCGATATGCAATAGTATTAAATGCCACAAAACATGAACTTTAATAGAGATATCAATTCAAATTATAGTTTCTTTGCCTTTAGCCTTTTTTAAACTGAGTTACAAAATACCATCTAAAAACAAAAATGATAACATTTATCATATTTCAGTCACTAGCCGCAGCTGCCTGTTTCTTTTACTCATCCCGAGCACCTTTATCAGTGCAACTTGGAGTGCTCGCTATCCTTGGCTCAGCTGGTACAGCAGCCTTCTGTCGAGTGGAGTGGCGCGCCAGGACCAGAGCCCGAGCAGCCGCGATGGAACCCATTGATGATAAGCTGCCTCCTGCCATGCACTCCCTTGCTGACAATACATTGCATTACGATTGAACTGCTCACAGCTTATAAAGTCTTGGGTACTATATAATTGTATATGTCATTATAACATCCTTTATATTTGAATAGTGTGATTAATGTGCGTTATTTAACGTTAATTTCTTAAAATTGAAAAGAAAAACAATTATATAACTTTAACATTTAAAGCAATAACACAAAACAAACTTTAATTTGACTTCAAAGCCTTTTAAAAAGGTTGTCTGCAATATGGCGCATATTAAGATGTTTTTATAAATTCAAAAATATACTGTTAGGTATTTTTTCTATTATATCTTTGCTTAAGAGTTAGGATCATAAGTTTTTGTTTAAATATATAGTATAAATATGTTTGACTATAAAGCTAAAATACATGTTAACTGTTATATTTGTTTGTTATAAACATGATCTCAAGAACTTCTGAAGGGAATTAAAAATGACAAGGGTTTGATAAAACACAAATAATAAACATTCCAATCGAGAAGCTTCATGATGTTGATTTAACTTAATAGAATTGAAATATAGATCGAAACTAATAAACTCGTGAAAAATTTGTTTATTATTTATAAGTGTAGTTTTTATTTTACCATAATGAAAGAAGATTTCGTAAAAAGACAATGTGATAATTTACCTAAAATTGATACCGCGTCGACTAGGTGAAGTGACGTCACACGCTGGCCTGCTGCATGAAACGAAATGGTCGTTATAAGCGCAATTTTAAATTCCGATAACTTTTTCATTTGTAGAGATATTTTAATGATTCTTTCTAACTTTTGTTTCATTTTACTTTAATTTTTACAATTAGTATTTTAAAAAAATGGAAACTTCTTCATTATAATATAATTTAAGTGAAATGTTTAATAGACTGATAAGGATAGACAATTGTCGATTGAATAACATCGAATTTGTGAGTATTAAGTATATTGGGCTGGAAGCAGATGTTTATTGTTCGGAAGAGAGTTTATATTTTACAAATACTATATTTGTATAAATAAATATAGCTTTGTTAAAAAGGAATATTGACCTTTAAAGAAATTATGAAGTGCTGTTTAGTATTAATATCTTGAAATACAATTTTAGTATATATTAGAATAATTTCCAAGTTATAGATATAATTTATATTTGCTTGTATATATTATCTAAGCTATGTGAAATTGCTTTCTAATCATTCCAGCCAATAATAGAAAATAAGTATTTTGTGACAATGGAACTGTTTGTAAATATGAAATATTCATTGTTATAACACTTTTGGTTCAAAACAGAATTAGCAATATTGTCTAGTCAATAACTTTTGTTAATTAAAGATGTTACAAATACAAAAACTGTTGAATACTATTTTTGTCTGTAAATTTTGTTTTAATTAGTGATTGTAATAGATGGAATAAATATATATTTTATTAACTATCTTTTATTACTTATTAAAATGCCTGACTGTTCTTTAATACTACAATAATACACAATCCAGATGGGCAATGCCTTGGGCTTACAATCTAGGTGCAGGTGTAAAAGGCCTTTCTACTACCATTAAACACTCCTTCACCGCTCGACCTCCGGACTTTAATTCTTAACACTTTTTCAGTAAAAAGGGAATTACACTAATTATTTTAAAATTCAACAAACTATCTTTAAATACACAAGTTTCTGAGAGAAACTAAACTTTATTGCCAGCATCCTAATATTTATAATACAAAATACCCCGCTCATCTATTCCCAGTATAATGACAGGTGGGGTTGTAGTCCTATGTGTAAAGTTAATATTTAACCCCCCTTTTAATAATGCTTGATCAAATTATTTTAATAATATTTAATATTGATACTTAAATAAAACCTAACATTATTCAGTACATTAACTGTTCACATTTTATACACCTTTTTTTTAAATAGTAATATTTTTAATTTCATTAATAAATAACATTCTTAATTTCTTATATCAGTAAAAGACTTAATATGAACAATTTTTATTTCTTTTTCTAAACATTTTTAACAATAAATAATACAGAACTAACTACTTTTATTTTCACCATCGTCTTGGGTTTCTCCTAATTTAAAATCTAGTGGTTTATCATAACCCATAATCTTTGCATAATGCAGAGGGTCCGAGAAGTGTCTTGCTTCTATGAATAGTGGCTTGCCTTTAGCAACCATAGTTGTGAACATTCCTGGTATATCAGGTACAACTACATCCTCCACTTTGAAGTCCAGCTGAAACAATTATATTTATTTATTACTTATACCTTTACATAGTATAAAAAGAAGTCGCTCCAACTGTTTGTTCATTTAGATCTTTTAAACTACTCAACGGATTCGAATGCAGTTTTCATTTAGTTTTCAGCAATAGACAGAGTAGTCATGAGGAATGTAACTGTATAATTTTTTTTATGGTAGACAAGGTGCAAACAAGCAGATGGTCACCATCGCCCATGAACATCGGCAAAACAAGATATACTCTTCTCTTGTCTTGTTTGGAGCTTTCATAGAAAACATTGCTTAATCAATTTTGAGATTTTACAAATCAAAGTTTTCCTATTTGTAATAATTGATTTCTAATAAGAGTAAAGAGTGTCTGAATTGAGTAAGTGATTAATATATACATCATCAAAGAGAAGGCAGTTCAACTAGTGTATTTACATTACAAGTAATACAAATGAATGCAGTGGTACTTAACCTTATTTTGAACACATGATAAAAATATCTTAAATATGAATGAGATTATTTGAATGATGTCACTTTTTAAGACTGGAATTCCTACTAAACCTTGAAGGGTAGCAGAATAAGAACGACCAATTTAATATAAAGATTACATCTCATAATTTACTACAGAGCCGATCCGACTTCGCACAGCTCTGGCTTCTCTACTATAATGTACCTGTATAATACATATAAACCTTCTTCTTGAATCACTCTATCTATTAAAAAACCGCATCAAAATCCATTGCTTAGTTTAAAAGATCTAAGCATACATAGGAACAGACAGACGGGAAGCGACTTTGTTTTATACTTATTACTGTATGATAACTTGCAGCTAAATAGTTGTAGAATACATACATTAAAAGTTCATAAATTCATTAAACAATAAATGTAACCAATAGTACTGACTTTTACAGGTGCCAAAAAGAAGTTGATCGTAGTTGCCTTATAAGTTGTAGTCTCAGGATCATAATGCATCTCTGTTACATATTTCTTTGTTATAATGTGCAGTAAAATTGGAGTTACAAACGTAAAAAATCCAACAACAGAACAAAGCGCGATTATTAATGATGTGCTTCCTATAGAACTAGCTTCTTTAAGTACTAAAGGTTGTGCAGCCAATCCGAGAGCACTGGATCCCACAGAAAACATCTTTACAGCTCTTATCTGTGGTGTCAGTGGACCATAATATATACGTTCTAATTTGTTGTCTTCTTTCCCTTTGCTTGCAAAACGCCGTGTGATACCATTTTGATTAACAATAACAAACTTGCTGTTTGAGGTTATATCTTTTAATAATACAGGTATAATTAAACGTTTGTTCTGTGCGCTTATATTATGAAGGCAAAAACGAAACATTTTTTATATAGTATTCTTACTTATTCATAGTTTTTCCATAGAACATTTATTAAGCACAATTCTAGTGATTATTTAATAATGAACACCCGGATAGAGATAAAAATGAAAAACTGTTAACTGTCATTGTCAAATTGACATTTGACAATATCAAAATTTAGGGACGTTATCAGAGATTGCAGAATCGATCTTTTGAACTTAGAAAAATCAATTTTCTAGTAGACATTCGAATTTTTACGTGACCATTATGATTTTATATATATTTCAAAGAATGCGCAAAAACGATAAATGAAGAGCAAATTATTAATGTTTTAATAATATTTATATATTCGTATGATATTCATCATAGCATTTTTTCCTATCAACGTCAAAAACATTTATTTTTCTCTATTTTAAAATGAATACTTTTTTATTCTCTTATTTGAGGTTTTTTTACATCTGAGAAGAGAGAATGAAAAAAATAAGAGAAAAATAAATTAACTTTAAATTTAAAAAATGGTACAAAATAATAAAACAAAACCTTAATTATTACACATGTCTTAATCTAAACAAAAAGAAAGAAGTATACATATTGAAACAAAACTTTTTGCTACCTTCTCTAATTACTATACACATATTTCAAAACAAATTTAGAAAAATAAGATCAAAAAAGTGTACATATCATCAAAATCATTGGTACTATAATTATAATCAGAATTAGGTACTTCTACTAAACCCGAAATTTTATAACACATATCTTTGTAAATAGCAAATTTATCTGTTGCCTTTATCCAATTATTAGAAATCTCTACTCTCTTCGATGATGGATCATATTTATTTTCGGTATTTTTTATCTCCCTTCAATCTCGTAATTTTATGTCAACTTTTGTTAAAATTACTTCATTATTTACCACCTTACCATCACACAGCACGACAGAGTGATGTTTATCGCAAATCAGACATCTTATGGGAGACCTACAATATTTTATATCATGACCAATTTTGAGACAAAGCATACATCCTCTTCTTTTCTGGATACATTTTTTTTTCTCTGCTATGGATAATTTTATGAGTTTAAAACACTCTACACTAATATGATTGCTTTTACCGCAAAAAATACATATTTTAATTTTTGGCTTATTTACAGCAGTAACCAAACAATCCACAGTAGGTTGAGGTTCTGAATTGTTTAAATTATAACAAAAACTACTTTTAGCAATTTCACTTTTGATTTCGTTTAAAATTTTTTAAAAACCGCAGAATCCCATTCAAGTCATCGTTCACGTCATGGGTTGAGTTACTGAATCTTAGGCGTTCCCATATTTGTAGTGTTTCTTTGGGAATCACGGACTCAATTAAGGGGTAAATAACTGCCGAATATTTTTCTCTTGTTACCCCCAGTGATTCTAAAGCTCTCATTTGTGTGTATAATTCGTTTAATTTAAATTTATTTGTTTGCTTTGCTTGAAGTAGTACAATGTTTAATAATTCCCAGACATAAATTTGAATCAAAAACTCATCTCGGGCATATCGAGATTTTAATTCATCTAACGCTAAATGGTAACTAGCACCACACTATGGGAAAGCTTCTACGGTCCTTTTAACTGCTGTGCCTGGTTCCATGTATTGTAGCAAATATTGATATTTGTCGTCGTCGCCTATGTCCATATCCTTATGTATTTTTTGGAACTGACCCCAATAACGTAGCCAATTTTTTATTTTGCCATCAAATTTTTTAATTTGTATTTTCGGCAAATTGTATCGTCTTTTTGATTTTTCATTATGGTTTTCGGACTGTATTCTACTATAGTCATTATTGATGTTTTGATTTTGTTTCGCTAAATTTTTAAAAATGCTCTCAAATTTTGACTCTACTACAGACCATCGTGTCTGATAGCTGTCTGCAATATTCATCTCTTTCTCAAAATCATCTTCTTTAAAATCACTATTTAATATAATTTCTTTAATCTGTTCATCTAGTTTTATTAATTTGTCTTTTATTGTACCCACCTTTTTCTTTTTTGGGTGTTATCTCTTACACTTTCGAAGTCTTTACAAGTTTTTGTAAAAATTCGTCGTAGAATTTTTCTTTCGATATTTATCTTCTCCATTTCCATTTTTACTGTTTTACCGTCGCCACTTGTGCAAAAACGATAAATGAAGAGCAAATTATTAATGTTTTAATAATATTTATTTATTCGTATAATATTCATCATAGCATTTTTTCCTGTCGACGTCAAAACATTTATTTTTCTCTATTTTAAAATGAATACTTTTTTATTCATTTGAGGTTTTTTAACAAAGGATATCCCCCAACAAATATGTCAGTTTTTCTTAAGATGCTGTTTTTTATTGATAGATAAAGGGTAAACGGCAGACTGCTCATGTGAGGTAAGAAGGGGGAATAAAGAATCGGATGCTGCCTTTTCAGTTGATCCGAACCAATAACCTAGAACCGCAGCTGTAATGGGTTTGGAGGGTCTGGTCTGCATGCGGCGCAACTGGAACGTGACTTAGCAACCGAATGGATCGGGCGCAAGCCAGTCGAGGAAAGATGGTATCTTTACCATCAATAGGAGCTGGATTACTCGCCTCTGCAAGACTATCTGCAGAAGCGGCATCGAAAGTAAAAAAGACTTACGATAAAATCGAACTATCGATTCATAGTTCGACTTTTAGTGCTCGATTTAATCGTGCAGCGATACTCATGCGCCTGATTTTGATCTATTTTTAGAGAGTGGAACATCCTTATGGCAAAAGATCATTAGCATAAGGCTGCGTTTCCATCAGAGATGTGCGAGATAGCTTAGTGGTGCGAGGATGCTTAAAGAAGCTGTGAAACAATGCGAGCGTTCTCGCCAGTGATGTACCAGCCTAACACGGAATACCACAGGTGATGTTACAAATATCGCTTAAAGCAATCTCTTCCAGGCAACCTGTGGAATTGTATTGAAGAAATAAATGAATGTTGGTAAATAAACTACTTAAAATAATAAATAATTATAAGGAAAGCGAGGACAAGTCATTGCAGTACTTAATTATAATTTTTTAGGCGTTCAAGAAGATTAAACCGATCAAGCCCTCGCTAAACGAGTGGACAAACAGGGCATATCAAAGGACAAACAAGAAGTATTGATTTAGTATGACTGTGATAAGAAACAAACATTTACTAATGCGTGATAGTGCGTCTTATTCATATGTTAAACAAAGGGATAAAAATTCAAGTATATTTTGTAGTTGGTTGGGTTTGGTCTTTGTTAGTAATATTTTTTATGATATGTGATATTCCCCTGCTTCGCCCCGGTGCAATTTACCACGTGTATTTAATTTTATTTGCACCTTTTTTAAGGGTCGTAACTTCAAAATTGACTCTCACTCACCTTTTTAACACGTTAGCCTATTAATATTATAAATGCGAAAGTAACTCTGTCTGTCTCTCGCGCTTTCACGCCAAAACTAGTAAACCGATTTAAATGAAATTTGGTATGCATATAGCCTAGAGCCTGAGAAACGACTTAAGATACTTTTTAATGCGAAAAAAGGGTTGTAAGAGGTCGAAAGGGGGGGATGAACACTTGTATGGAAGTATCGTCATTTATTAAAATATTTGTAAAATAAATAGCCTAAATAATTAAAAATGCTACGCAAACACACTATTCCACACGAAGGAAGTCGCGGACACAGTTAGTTTCGAATAATCCTTTCTTAGTGCTCGTCTACAGTAAAAAAGTAGAAAGGAAGCATGCAAACTTTCAGGGTATTAAAGCTTCTACAATTTCATCTGTGCGTTGATACGCCACGTAAGATTCTTTTATATAGAAAGAAAATATATGGAAAATATTTATATGTAAACATTACAAAAATAGTATTGTAGGTACTTATTGGGTGGCAGTGATAGCAGTGGTTTAGACGTCTAAACCTCGGGAGGTCCGAGTTCGATTATGGGCACACACCTCTGACTTTTCTGAGTTATGTGTGTTTTAAGCAATTAAATATCACTTGCTTTAACGGTGAAGGAAAACATCGTGAGGAAACCTGCACTCCTGAGAGTCTCCATATTCTCAAAGGTGTGTGAAGTCTGCCAACCCGCACTGGGCCAGCGTGGTGGACTATGGCCTAATCCCTCCTGATTCTGTTGAGGAGACCCGGCTCAGCAGTGGGCCATTAATGGGTTGTGATGATGATGATGAGGTACGTATTCCCTTAGAATTAAGCAGTGGTAGAGTATATCAAACTCAAAATATACCTGAGGTAAAGAATCTCAAAGTCATAATTTCATCTGAAAAACGTATTTTAAAAGTATGCAGAAGGTAACAGGAAAAATATGTTGCAGTTTCAGTAGGTCGGAAAAAACCAGAAGCCACCTAATAGGATTGATTATAATGTTATATGGCGTGTGTGGTCGCGAGCCAATTGGAAACAATATCTCCTACCAGGGACGCGCTGTCCATATGTGCAAGATCATGCGGCGCACAACAGCGCCAGAGCGTTAAAGCGCCGTGAAGTTTTCAGCGGGCGCTGTGTTCTCAACTCATTATATATTTGTTACTTAACGTAGTAAGTATTATTCTAGATATACTGCTAAAATCTACTGGAGGGGAGCGATCAGATTACTGTTAACGGGCTAAGATAGCAATTGATATTTTTTGTCTTTTTAAAAAACAGTTTAATAAAAATAGGCGCTCATGAGTATTTGGCTCGACGGCGCAGATGATGCTTGCTTTGCCCCTGTCTCCATTTATTTTTATTTAAAATGATATTTAAATACGTTTTTACATCACAGCAAAAGTGGATAAATTAGCTACACCGCAAGTGAGCTTCGATATATCAACAAAAGCGATCTGATTCGTTTTCTTGTCGTCAAATTAACATATTGCATGTCATGACAGTTCATCAGAAACTGGACTTGAAATGTAAATTAGTAAAAACTAGCGATCCGCCTTCGACTCAATATTTTTTTGCCACTGAATTCGTTGACGTGGAATCTGGTTGTTCCCAAATTTCCACTACTACATAACCCTGCTGTTTTAACATTGTAACTTCTCTGACTAAAAAGGAAGTAGCGAAATTTTTGTAAAATATTATTACAATATATTTTTTACTTTTTAAATAAAAAAAATAAAAATAAAAGAATACTATATGAGTACGGATACTACTAGTATTCCTTTTATTTCCAAGTAAGCTAAAATTCTTTTGCTTGGAGTGAGCCAAGTCGGTAGTCCAATAATTGGGATTTGAACCCACGACCTAACGATCGTGAATCCAAAGTGAAACCACTGAGCTACTGACGCTTACATATTCTGGGTAACGTTAAGAAGCGACATAATTTCTTCTTTCTTAAATATGAAAATGAATTACTGTACGTTAGTCTCGCTAAAACGAGAACTAATGGACAGATTTGAAATCAATATCAATTTTGAATTTGATCAATTTTGATAAAACTTTTATCTTTTTTAATTAAAAATTATTATTTTACTATATTACTTAATACATATAAATAAAAAAGGTACAGTAAATAAATGTATAAAATTATTGTAAATTATTTTTTTTTTATTTTTAAAACAAAAAGTAAAGTTTTAGTTAGAAACAGAAAACCATTTGAGATTGCGACAAAAACTTTATCTTTGGTCTTTAGAGCTTGGAAATTACAAATTATTTAAGATACTATATACAAATATTTCATTAATAATATCAATTAAATTTAATATAAACTGCAAAATCTAACTTCGATTAATGAAGTATCCGGGAACTGTAAATGCGTAAACATTTAAGCGTTAAGTTGTAATCGTATTCTTTTTTTATTTTATTTTTTTGTTATTAATGTTAAGTATCATATCGACGACACTGGTGTCCAATAAAACTCAAATGACTTTATGTTTGACACCTTACGTTAGCTTTTATTAAACATGTTATTGTATTACACTGTATAATAAATAAAATAAATAATTAAGTATATAAATACTGGCTAGGAAAACGTTCAACTGAAATTGCAAATCACATCCATTAAATCTGGTCATTAGTTATCTACAAAAATCAGTTTTTAAACCCATAATTATAACGAATATTAGATGTAGGCATCACCTCAAAAGCTCAACGGCAAAAAGGAACAAAAAACTAAACGATGTGCTATATCACCGTCAAAAAAGTAGGCGCAGTTTGGATACGCGGTGCATCAGTTTCAAACTCAAAATAATTAGACTTTTTTTTTTAAATATTAGACTTTAGATAAGTACGTCAAAAATTGGTCGGTTAGTAAGTTTGTTAACCACCAGCTTGGAATGCTGCTTTCTGTTGAGAAGACCCGGCCAGAAATTCAACAGTCGCTCTTTTAAAAAAGCCATGTTTGTTTACATAATCTGTTATGCCAAATCTAATATAGGCTGTGTAATCTTATTATAGATGCGAACACCAAGCTATTACCGACTTTGTGGAGACCATTGATATCCGTGGTGGTGACGAAAGTAAGGCGTTACAAGTTTGTTTGTGTTTCTAGTATTAACATTATGTTTGTCACTGTGTTTTGAATACGAATCGATATTCTGGTAAATGAACAAAATATTACAATAACCTATGGATTGAGATGGGACAGTAAGGACGTATAGTATAAATATCTCTAAGAGAATCTCGTGCTCTTGGGTTATAAAAAGCCCTAACAGGTCTCTTTTGAAGGATAAAAATGGATTTTTCACAGACAAGAGGATTAAGTTTCATATTAACAATTAATTTAGCTTTATTACTTGCCTTGTTTTAAAATAATTCTTTGAATAAAGTATAATTTATATATTTTTTTGACACTCATTCCGATTTCCTGTAACTTGTTTTTTAATGTAATTCCAGCGCGCGGTTTGTTGTTGAAACACGCAAATAATAATAATTATTAATTTACAATCGCCGGAGTCTACGAAGTTGTTGATTATAAAAACAGTAAAAGTTCTGCGTACACTCTTTCCCGCCATTTTTGAAGAGCTTTATTAAATTATTTTTTATGGCCATTGTAAATTGGAGCGTAGATATCATATATTTAAGGCTTAAATTAATTTGGCATAATGCAAAGATAACATAACATCACAGACACCTATCATTGTGTTATTATCGCCATTTCTTTCACTCTCGTTTATTTCCATATTGTGGCTAGTAAGTACGCTGATGTTTCTATCTCACTCGTGCTCACTCGTATTCGTGAGTAGGGGAATCAATCGAACGATAATATTGTACAATACGATAATTTTATGCTTTACAAATAAAGTACGATTATGTTTTAAATGATAAAGATAATATTAAAAGCTGCTTTTTAAATAGTAAATGCAAATTAAATTACAACTTAAAATTTATTCGTTTTGGCCACATTTACAGTCTAAATAATGTAATACGATATATTTATCGAAACTCGATATCTTTATGTCCCTAATACGATATTTTACTTTCTTGAAGTTGGTAACCCTACTTGTAAGTTAACTTTAAAATTAGTGTACGTTTAGACGAAGAGGAGGGTAGACGTTCGCGTGAATTTAAATTACGATTTGTTTATTTATGTTCAAGTATGAAGTGAGAAAAGTTTTTAGGGAATGTTGGCTTAATATCAGTGCTTATTAAAAACTTTGTTTATTTGTTAAGAATGGGTGCAGATGTATTATTTTGGACAGTTTTGAGTCTGATTTGGGTTGCGGAGGCGGGAACGATTGGAGATCAGTGCGACTGGACTGGCAGGTATGTTTGACATTGTTTTTAAAATATGAATATTGTTTTATTGTTAGTGAGTGTTTACTGTTTACTTATTACTGCAGGTTTCAAGTATTGAATGGTTGTTATGATAAACTTTGTTAAATTTGCTGAAAATTTTAGCTTACTAGTTTTTATGCAAGTAATATTTTGTAATTGGAATTAGTTCTTCCTTCAAAATTTATTTTTAAAGTTATATAAAACTTTATTGGAGCTTAAAAATTAATATTACAGTACAAGAGATCAACTGATAGTATAATGTTTTCAGATAAATACTAAATTGATTGGTCTATATAAATCTTATAAGTATTGGCTCCTATCTCTATCGATATTTAAAGGCTTCGTATATGGCAAATAAAACATTTTATGGTCACTGAATCATCTATCCGTTAAGCAATACTGTATACAAGATTTAAGAAGAACTAATGTTGAAAAAAAAAATCTATACATATTTAAATTTTTGTTTATGTTTCTGTTTGTGCGCGCACCACGGAAAAACTATTGCATTAAATTGCTTTTTATATTTCTATTGTTAGATGTCTATCTTAAAATCTAGGCTTTAGGCTTTTTATTTATCAGGCAAAAAATTATTCGGATTTAAAGTTTTTTTTATCCCAGCGAAGCGAGGGCTGGGCAAGAATCGTTTCGTTGATTATGAACAATTAAACGAATGTAGCAATTTTTAATTTGAATAGCGCAAGAATATAAAATACCGACAATTATTTGGTCAAAGTGTTTTTGCATAATTTTTCGCAGACTTACAACGCGCGCGACGCCGACATTAAAAGCGAGACATTAAAAAAGATTGTATCCTTCATTTTTTACATTCACTTTTAATTATTTTTTAATTCCTAATAGGCTTTGCTAAATTTACTAAACCATAAATAATGTTAACCTATGACTTAATTATACACATCCTATTAATACACTAATTTTTACAAAAATATCATTTCTTTAATCAAAACTAAATAGTAATATTGATAGCACGCGTTCTTAAAAATAATTAAATCACTAAATTACAAATGGCGTGACATTTAAATAACTGTCAAATATGAGGGTTTTTCTCGGTGGCGGTTACTGGCCATTATAATTTTCTCAACATCGGGAATATTATATAAATAGATCTTGTAAAGAACCTAAAACTTTCATACCAACTTAACAACTTTGAGAGTTTTCATTAGTCATTACTTTAGGGGATGAGAAAGTTTCTTTTTTTTTAAACTAAAATCGCCTACAGACCTATTGGAACATTTCTATCAAGGTAGTAGAAAAACTATATATTTTAAATTAATTTTATATAGTGATACAATTTAGAATTTAATTGCATCGTTAGCTATCGTCGAATTCGTTACGTGAACAGGCACTATTTAGCATTTATATCTTAGCCGCAGGCAGTGCGTCTAACACACAATTTGCTTAATACTCATTCTCGACGTGTTATTCGATTGCATGCACAAAATTATCTTAAAATTGATCCAAAACGTTCAAACTATTTAGATTCTTTAAATGGATAAAATTTTCCAAACCGTTGTCCAACAATTAGGATTGCTATTCAGGTGGTCAGCTTTCTTTAAGACATTGTAATCATTTAGTTTATTTGTTATTTGTCTTTGCTTGACCATCAAGATAGGTTAATTTTTAAAAAATTGATAGGAAATTATATAGGAAATTATAAAATCTTAAAATTCTTGATTTTTTATTAAATTAATTAATTTCATATTTACACTTAAAATGGATCATAAGAATGGAAAGGAGGAAAAAAAGATTTCAAATTTATTTTGTTAGATTCAGTTTTTTTTTAAAGAATGTTATAATGAGTTTATTTTTAAAATGTCTGATGAAGAGATGAGTTTACCATAGCGATATCTTAAGCACATGTCATCACATCCGGAACATTAGAAGATATTAATTTTATTGTTATTGCGCCCCGGAAGCGATGCCAGTGTGGGGCGATTACGGAACAAAATCAACAAGTATGGTTTCCCATATTCCAATTGCAGGGGTGGCGTGGGAAACTTTGGGGAAAAGTGTTCTCGTCAACCCTCTGTTTGAGGACACGTGACCTTTCCGGCTCAAAACGGAGTGTGTCGTGTGGCTATTGTCTATGACGAATTTAATAAAAAGTTGCCATTGTTAAAAACGCATTGACTTAACTTTGTATATGAATATATAAGGGTTTTCATACATACGAATTCGAGTGTATATTTAGGTTAAAAAAACATGTTAAATGTAGTAGAAGTTTTAGGTCAGAGATAACACAAGATTGTCTTAGAAAATTTGTGAGGACGGTATACAGGTGCTATGTTTTTTCAGTATTGCTTTAAAAATATCTATTATATATTAAAATTTTACAGTTATCTAAGATGAACATAGTTATAATAATATGCAAACGTATTTTCCACAAGCCATGTAAAGGAATAATATAAATAAACAAGTTTATAATCGGACAGACAATCAAAAAATTAAAAATATCATGTTCATCACGTTGTAAGTAACTCGCCTCATCGCTTGGGAACACGTGCAGTCTAAAAAAACATGAGAACAATTAGCCTAAAAGGAGAGATATTAACAAAAGAGTACTAATCACAAAGTGCTTGAATAATGTAAGAAGACGTTAACACGAGAGCCTATCAGTTGAGCAAAAAGTGCGAGTAAATTGAGTGTCAATGGACCAGCATCGGTGTACACTGTACAGTGGGGCTCAAGTTCATACATTAATATTTATTAGGGAGGACGAGGGGGACCGGCCTGTTTATTATAATATCCTCAATTATGACGCGTTCGCACGATATGTTGCACTGATTGATAAGTAGTTTGGTTAAAATCAATCAACTTCACTAGCAGATCTACTAGCACAAAACGCTGTGATGCTATTAGAACGATCATTGAAGCCTAAATTTATATTTTCAAGTGTTCAAATAACGAAACACCATTAAAAGCGATAACTCCGTGTAAATATGCAGAGACAGATGAAAACACAGACACCCTTCTTTTAGATGGTAATTAAAAAATACTAATGATAACAAGAATGTTTTTAGGCAATTAAGAATTGCAGCATGCACTGCCATCGGAGATTTTAATTAAGCCGTACAAGGCGGACAATTTTCTCAAAAATTAACTAACTACCTTATTAATTTGTCCCATGCACTCACATTGTATCCCAAGATGGAAAGGATGTGCGTAATAACATTACGTGTGCGTCATACACATCAAAAAGAAATGAAGAAAGCTAATCAGTTAATGGAGACAGAACATGTATTAAATGGTTCAATTTTGGCGCCAGCTCCACAAATACTTTTTGGTTTCTAACAATGACCGTTTTTACACAATAGGAGTAGATGATAAGCCACGATAAAGACGGCGACGCTGACATCATGACAAATACTAGTTTTTGTTGCTTCACTAAGTCTGTTCACATCCTGGTCTCATTATTTAATTTTGTAGCATTTTGTATGTAGATAAAAAACCTGGTTTTTAAAGTTTTTTACTAATAAAATGTTTTATCGCAAAAAGACTAACACTGTGCTAAACGTTATCTTCGTCTTCGTCGTAACGAATTCAGTCGTTTTAATTTTAATAGTCGAAGAATGATATATGTGGTAAGTACTTACGGTAGTTAGAAAGGTTGGTAATATGTTACTGATCATGGTATACTATTAGAAACTGATGGATAAAATATTGTGCAACCTGAAGCCGTAGAAATTCCTCAATCTCACTTTTTGAGATCCTTGAGACGGAAAACTCTGGCTTTGAAAATGTTCACTTTTTCCTATTATATTCTAAGATTCTTACAGGTAAATTATATATATTCTTAATTTCGTAAACAATCATTAGGACATCTAAATTCAAATCTTTTAAACGTTGGTTACAATATATGCATGTTACCTAGGTCATTGATCAAGCTTGGTCCGGAAGTTATCAACCACATTGATCGTATGGAAATAAAACAATGTACGTGTGCAGTATGGTATGTGATTTTTTTGCGGTTTTACTTCCTGTATTTGACCCATATTTTGTACACCACAGAGCACGGATGTCGTTATCTGTTTACGAAGTGTACGATAAAACATCAGATGGTGTGTAGCGCACGTCACGACCAGCTTATAGTACTTTGGTGCCGCTCTCCATATGGCAGTCGGCAGATTTTGAATTAAATAGAGTGTTAAGTCGTCGATCGGGTTCCGGAAAATTTCCTAAGGTCACTGTCCGCAGATGATTCCTACTTTTGTTATTTGGATGAGTTGTGAGGTCATGTTCATGGGATTGCGACACTAGGACATTTCACATGGAATAAGCCTGGGAATTCCACGCTCCGCTCCACTGAGAGAAAACATCCATCACATGTTGCTGGATGAAATCACTGTTATTTTTAAGCGACGATTGTTTTTATTCACTCGCCAATTGGGGGCAATCAGCGACACGTGTTCCGTTCGAGACGCTCGCCTAAGGCCTGTCTATTGAGCATATTGAAGTTGCCGTGCTATGAAATAATTTGTGTAAGGATGAAGATAATATCGTTTGCAAACATCCCTTCTCTATTATATTAATTATTTAGGAGAGTTTGTTTAGTTTAAATAAAATTAATTACATAACCACTTTATCCAAAGTACTACTCTTGTATGTACGCATTAAACATTCCCAAGGCACTTGACATTGCCTAACATTACTATCATCTTTCTTCTCGGGCTTCAGGCACTGAGAATATTTTTATGATGTGCTTGAAGCTCAATCACAGAGATAACGTGTCTGGTCGTTATACTGCGAGTAATTCAATCCAATGCGCCATATGTCCACAACTCCATACCCAGTCACATCAAGGGCAATGATTTGCTGGAGCAGCTAATTATGTAGCCTTTTTATTCAAACTATCATGAAAATACATTTTCAATAACTCGAAACCTAACATTAAGTTAGTTAATATTTTCCCGCGCCGCAAAGTATTGTTATGTCATAGCAACTTAACGATTTATTGTTTAGAATTAATGATAAATTGATAATAGTATAAAAGAAACTCACGTTTACTGTTGATTAATAGTAATGATTTTGTCCTAGTTTTAAATGAAAGAAGTTACAACAGCGCTGTCGTGTTTCATTTGAATTAATAACCAAGAGAACCCACTTGGTTTACAAATTCAAGCGAAATGCAATATAATTAAAATTACTGTTTAAACTTTATGAATAATAATTATAATTATTGTGCGCAGAATATTCCTGAAGGTCAGCATAAATCGTTAATTAAAAAATGTCAAGTCATTTCAAAATAAACTTTCTTTATTTAATTAAAAAGTATTAATATGTAAACTGTGCTTACAAGTTACAATAAAAAATTTAATTTAATTATAAGCCATATACTCTAAATATCTATGTAGACATTTAGAGTATATAGACAAATGTTTATGAAACAGAAATTGATGAATAATGTTACTGTTCGTCGGATCGTATACTTCTTTGATGCTATTCAACCAATTACCATACTTTTCGGGTCGCCTTTGAATTAACAGTCGAGATAAAGGTGTTCTTTGTACTTTTATTGTTTATTTTTTCAATTCAATCTCAGAGACGCCTCGTGCTGCTTTTCGGCGCTAATTAGAGAGCTACAATTTGTAATACAAACCGACCCATCGATGAACAATTAAAATGTATCTAAGAACTCTTACTACTTCTCATATTACTTTCCATACATTTATTTTAGAAAGGTGAACGTTACGGCTTATTACATTATAGCCATTTAGTTAAGCGTTTTAGACAATTTTATCAAAAAGTGGTCAAATATATTTACATCTTAGGAATAAAATATTTGTCAAAAAATTTCGGTATGCGAGATCAGAAGGATTCGTTGAATAATGCATTAGTGATGTCTAGAGCGGTTATTATAGAGGATGCGCAGGCGCGGGCCGGCGTCGCACGAGCTGCATTTTAATGTCCCTCAATCTCCTCGACCCGCGACGCAACTTCGATTATAATAGTTCATTTTCGATAGATACAAATCTGTATTTATACGACGAAGTTCCTCTATTGCCCATCCGGAACCATGCTGAGAATAAATGATAACGGCGCCTAGTATTTTTGAAAGAATATTGTTATTATTTCAACTAACCTACGCCTTCGAAATAATATTCCTTTGTATTGACGTAGTTTTCTGGCGTAACTATGAATCTAATTAATATTTACTTTGATACCTTAACGCGTCGCTAATGAGGCAGCGCGAGATCATTTGTAACTTGACTCTTAATGGTGTCCCTCCCGGTTTGCCGACTTGATGGTCATGTCTCGCGGCGATCCATCATAAATCTTATCCGAGTAAGTTAACTCGAAGGTTTGCGTTTTTTAGTAAAAGTGGCTAGAAGTAAACCAGTCCTATTGTAGCTTACATAATGAAAAGGAAACTATACCTTATTTACCTTAGAATAAATTTGCGGTAAAAATATCCTACATCGTCAACTTGCTATATACGAGCTCTTTGCATCCAATGCCATTTACAATCATCGCTTATCTGGATACCATAAAAAAAGAATAAGCTTGGACGACCGATTATAATGTAAAAAGAGGTTCGCGGTCGTTCCATAACCGATTGCAAATGGCACCCGCCTGAGGCTCCAGTCCGCCATTTATAGCCCTTTGCAATCTCGGCCTCTAAAAAATAAGCATGCAATGATTTCTTTAACGATTTGGTATCTAGCTGTCCTTTCCTTCGAGATGATGCTTTAAGCAAACGAGATTGCGACTGTTAGGGATACTTAAATTAGTATGACAAAAAATGGTTGCACGCCGCGGCTCTCTTTTGAAATGGTTCGATTGTTTTTATTTTTATTTACTTTATAAAATCAGTGAAAGGCTTCCCTCTGATTTTGAATCTTAATTTTTTGGACAACCTTTGTTTGCTCTTTATATTAAAAGAACAAAAAATAAAAGAATACAGAAGATGTTGGAAATACAGCTTTCTTTATTAAATTGGATATTTAAAATGTCTGATAATATGTGTAATAAATTTGATAATGAAATCTTATTAGAATATTTATGGTATTGGATGTAGTGTGTACAAATGACTCAATTAGACTCTTCTCCAAAATATTACACCGAGATACAAATAACAGCTAACTTTCCCTTTAACTTCGGTCTGTTATCAAAAGGAATATTTAAGTATTGATAACAATTTAAATCTATTTGTATTTCCGTGTTATGGTTTATGTTTTGAAGTATACGCGGCATAAGAAAGGGCTTTAGCAAGGGACTGTTTTAGATTTTGTTTCATAAAGAGAGAGTCTTCCATGGTCACTTTATTTTATAAATTCAATACTGTATTATTCTAGAATCTAACATTTATCAAACTACAAAGATATGCTGAAGCACGAGTTACTGTATCATGACAGTATCTTTAATATTTTCACTAATGTAGAGTTTATTTGTAAACAAAAAACAAAACTGCTATATGTTTTGGCTAAAATAGTCTGATAATATTTCCGTAAAATTTACACTTGATTTATGCCTACTTCCTCTAGTAAGGTTTATAATTTATGTTCGTGTTAAAATACTTAATTCCGCTCCAGTACACAAGTTTGGACGAAACACTATACGACACGCAAGTGACACTTGATACGCAGAGGGAGCAATTATTTTGAATGCCTTATAGGTACATTTTGTTCAAATTTGATCCGTATAATGTACTGATTTTATCTAAGTTATATTTTTATATCATTATTGACATCGATGAAAATAGTTATTCCAATCGGACACTTTAACAGTTTAACACAGCCACTCACCACATTTTATTTGTAGTTATACAAATTTAAAATCGTGGACGGGACGAAATTTAGTTACAGAGATGTAATCAGTTTAAACAAGATAAAATATACAATCATTACAATTAATGTATAAGCACATAAAAATATAAATAAAATTACGTTCACAACACGTTACGCAAGAATTTCCACGAAGGAAGAGGTAAACTAAACTTAGCAAGTTTATATGTAAATGTTGCAATTGACTTACAGATCCAGTTAGCTAGTGTACCTAAATGTTGAAATCTAGGTCCGACTATGTTTAAGACCCAAGGATTTTAAGATGAAAAACTCGGTTTCTGTAAGCAAAAAGCTAAAAAGTAATTTTTGTAGTGTAATCGTAAACACTATAATGGCTGTGGGTTGTGGAATAAGCACTCGTTTCAAGTTAATTGCTCCACTATTCATATTAAGATTTTCATATTTATGGGCGCTAATCACTTTTGAGAATATTGTTAACATAATTCCTCTCCCTAAGAACTGGGCGATACACATAGATCACGTACCAGAGGCAATGGTTATTCAAATTTGTTGGACGGCAGACGGGTCTGCTTACCTCACAATAAGAAAGCCACGATCATGCTTTTCACACCTCCGTATTTGAGCGGCGATTTAGAGTCCACACCTCGTGTGTACCTACCCCTAAAGTTCGCACCTCAGCACATATCGTGTGCGCACTATGTAATAGCAGTCCTTGTGTTGGGTATATTTGTAAAGGTGCACAGTTGCTTTTCATTAGCGGCTTAACCTTAGTCCTACGCCTCTAACTCTAAGATAGCCGAGAGGATGTTATTATTCAATATTATTTAAGAGTTCTTGTTAATTCAAATGCAAACTATGAGTTGAATATTCCTGCTTCTTGTTATATACCAAAACTACTAATTAAATGGTCTAGACTTTCAAAGTACTAAAGCTTTTAAAGCTTATTTGTGTACGCGTGTTAACATTAGTCTGATTATGTAATGACGCGCTAATAACGATACCTACTCACCACTAAACTGCATAGGATATATCCGATACGATCTATCTATTGTGGCTTGTCTTTTCTTCGTGACTTGATCTCGTTCTTCTTGTTAGGTAGAGAACGATTGTTCGAGTGAAAGTCGGCGTTACGAGTGTTTTGCGTGTTACGATTTACTATCGAGGACAACAATTTTTTATTCTTACGGCCCATGGGAAACATGCTTACCACCTACCTATGAAAGATAGTTGCTGAATACAAGCGATAACGCAATGCAAACATTGTGCAAGCTTATAAATCGATTACATGCAATTATTATAAATAAAATTGACCATTCTTTTGTTCAAAAGTTTTATTAATTGGTTACAAAATAATATGACGTCCGATTTAAACGTAGCAAAGCGTGTTAGCTCTGGAGAACATTAAAACGCATTTCACGTAATAAAATAATGTCTTCATTACAACATTGTTTTTCTTCGTGTTGTAGTTAATCAAAATTGCATTACATGTACGTTCGTTTGGTCACGGATTGAAGCGCAGAGCGATGCGAGAAAAAAGTCGCAATCATTCGCCATCTATACGTGTCTTTATGATTGATGTGACGCTTAAGTTTGGTCGGATTATTCACGGAGTCGCTCGAGAAAAATTACAATCGCTTGTTTAAAAAAATCAATATTATGGTTGTATCATGCGAGAGGACGGAGATGAAAAACGTTAAGTGTACATTGTTAATGTTCGGCTGATGCGCCAATGGCCCGATGAGCTAAGATGTAGGCGTACTCGACGGCGCTCGGCGTCTAACGAGTACGGTAAACATGAGCTGGCCACTACTGACACCAGTAATACTCCGCAGCCGGCTCTAAAATACACAATACACATTCCAAGTAGCTAGAAAGATCCACTTAAACTAAGGCGTCATGTTTGGAGCACATGTCTTTTACATTATATCTTTAATGTCAGGGGGACACCTTCCTCCGGCCGACTAGCGACTCGCGACGGTCGTTGTTAATGTCTAATGGACATATGCGGCTACGAAAAAAGGATTAGAAAGTAATATACGACTCTATAAATTGTACTCCATTAAAAGAAAAGAAGATGTATGGCTTTATTATCATAAGAACGTAGGTGTTACTTATAACACATTTCTTCATTGTAGGTAGAGCCAACACTAATATTTTTATAAAGGCTATTCTTAGGTGATTTTAAAATAATTCATATAAGTATATTATTTTACAACTTTTATAAATAAAGAAAAATTTTGATTTGTTATTTGAGTTGGCTTGACGTAGGATAATTTTTGTTTCAGTCATGGGTTAAAAATGTATAAATTTTAAAGAATACATAAAACTTAATATAACTTTTTTACTAACGAGTAATTCTTATTGGTTTATTTTTCGGATACCTACTGACTCGACGACTTATAAGCTCTGTCTCGTAAAGTTAATATTGATTTATAATAGTTAACTATAACCCTCTTTATATATTGTGTAAAATATCATAAAATGTCGATTATTGGTAAATTAAATCGAGCATGACGGTAGCAAAGGCTTTCCTACCTACACCTGGGTCTCGAGCCCTAGACACTACTCGGTTTTAGGTCTAGAGTACATGTTATTTTTGTCTTTCACAATATTTCACTGGACAGCAAATGTATAGTTAATAAATTTAAGTTTATTTTAAATTTATGTACTTATTTGAGTCCATTTCTTCACACTTCATAACTATTTATACTAAGTGATATGATATGAAATACCAACTGCGATAGAGAAAATAAACAAGTTTGTTTAAATAGGATCTACGTGGGCGCGAGCGGTTATTTTATTTTGATTCTTCATACAAAAGGCTGTTTGTGGTCGCCATTGTTGTGCCAGTGGTCTCTAAACAAGTCCACGAACGCTATATAAATGAACAATGATTCAGGTTATCGCGAAACTTCGATGTTTAGATTGCACATTTCTAGAGTGGTAACTTGTTTATTTTACTAAATCTTTTCTTTTAAATTGTGTTCATTAAATTATACTACATAATATATACTTGAGTGTAAAATTTTTAAAACTGGATGTTACAGACCAGTCGTTATTATCGCTTCAGTGAGATTATGAAACAGGATATTGTTTGCAAAACACTTCAGTTGCTCCAAGAAATTGAATGCTTTAATGTCTTCGACGTTTATTTACTACAATTTCTTCGACGATAAAACTATACACACAAGTATATATGTATATATAATAGTCTTTATACGGTTTTGTACCATTTTGTAATAATTTACAAGGATATCGACGACGATCAGATAATGAAAATATATGCTAGATACCTATTTAAATATTTTAGGATTTTATTATTGTATGCGCTCATATTCTTATCTGACTTTTATTAAAATGCGAAGACACCAAAACCCGTCTAGTTCTAGCATTTTATTTTTAAAATGTCGCTTTTTACATAAATCTGTACACTTGTACGGGAATCGTCCATTTAATATTGTTATTTATTACAAAACCTATGCCGCACAATCTGTGAATTTATTTTAAATATAAAGTATGAATAAATTTTTTGTGTATAAAATAGTAATACTTATTGAAATTTATAGTAGTGCTCTTACATAATTTAATAATCTAAAGAATTATATATTACTATCGCATTATCCGCACCTTCGTCATAGTAATGTCCTATTGTATGTTTAGTTTCTATAACGAAAGTTAAACCATTATGAATTCAAATGTGACGGATTTCATACTAAGTTTATTGCACTTTTTGCAGTTATCAAAATACCAATGAAACCCACATCAATCACCATACTCTTGGGTATAGGAGCGCGATTTAGTACACATAAATATTTTTTTTTAATTTAAATCTTTTTATAATAGCAGTAGTAGTCATTTAAGTTTGTAGAGACAGACATTGCTGTTGTATTTGCTTGATGGACGTGCTGAGATTTCTGATTTGTCATTAATGGTTATACCTAAGATTAATTATGTATAATTACTAATCGCAATGAATGTACATTTTATAAAAGGCAAATTGGTCTCTAATGAGATATTGTTAGATGGAAGCACCAACATAAGGATGGGGAATGTGTCGGTCTGCTTTGATAAATCCTTATACGACAACGGCCATCATCTCGCCTAATTTATTGACTTCGGTATTTGTGACACTATAATTGGGTATTGGATTCTGACTAAATTAAGATTGTCCTTCGTTAAAATATTTATATAATTATGTATTGATTAAGAAAATTTCTTTTAGGTACCTGGACCTTAATTGTTTTCTTTAGCACAGATTCGTATGTTCCTTATTTTGAAACCTAATCAACATTATTATGAATATAGAATATTTATGAATTCAATAAGTGCTGTTGCGAAATTATTCTCCTTTAAGTCGTTTCGGTTGTGTGCCGGTCAATCATATAAAAGAGAACGGTTCATGGAGTAACTGACGTTAGATGTAAAGTCCCTATTGCAATTGTATTTTATTGTGGGCGTAGAGCTGCAGAATTAATTTAATGAGGCTAGTAAATCAAATGTAATAGAGTGCGGTCGGCGCGTGCCGCAAGGTCGGTCAACTGAGGCGTTACCGATCCACGGTCCTTGCCACAGCTACTTCTCACTCGCACCCAACATTCGCTCTAGGAATACAACATACGAATCTAAACTCTGGTGCAAGTAGAAAGTATGCTCTAATGCTACTCCTAACCACTTGGTGCATATTCATTATGCAGCTATGTTTATATGGTACTTATTACGCACGTGCTTTGCAAGTTCCAGTGGTTTCGACAACAGGACCGAGCTATAATAATATTTAAATCGAGCAAAAACTTTATACCACCAAATAGAGAGATACGAGACATTTAAATGAATTTGGTTACGATAAAATCTGCAGCCATACTTAAACCAAATATGGCTGGAGAATGGACTGATAATTTAGCAGTTAATTACACGCGTCCAGTCTATTTTCGTTGCCATTTTAAATGCAAAAAACATCGTTAATTTGAATTGGGTTTGATTGGTTATAATGTAAACCATAGATATTTAGCGAGGCAACGCTGGCAATAGCCGGGGGCGAAGAGTGTCCTGGGCGGCGAGGTCTACCGCTAAATAATAACGAGTTGATATTATATATTATATGTATGTTGCTCCATGGAGCTATAAATTGTCCGCAGCCGCCGGGCACGCGGCACGCAATCTCAATGCGGAAAATATAGAGGTCGGTGCAGCTAGATCGAGTTTACTACCTCTGGCGACTGGACTACGAGCATTGTTGTTCTAGCCGCCTTTGCGACTTCTACAACTATCTGAAACCGCTTTCGATCCGATATACTTAATTTAAATTAATGCGCCTACACCGTACTATACACAACAACCAACGGCTTATCTTTTAATTCTGTATAAATAGATTTAACTGTCTACATACTTATTGCAATGAAGGTTTTTAAACGCCGCTTGCGGCGGTAGAGGTTTTGGTTTGTCCGCCATAAACATTATGAGCCTTTTGTCTCAGTCACAGGCCACAATTAATGCAATTTTATTAAAAGCTATAAAATTAAATTCAAACAAAGTTCTAATTCACACGTGGGAAAAATGCGTGAGGAAAATCGTTCCATCTGATGGAGGTCCTCTGACCAGATATTTTTTATTTTCTTACAATAAGTATTAAATAAAAATTATATATGTATGTGGTGCCCGATGTGCTAAAAATGAACATAAAACTTGACGCGTAATGAAGCTTAGTAAAAATGTAAGGAAGCCTCACAGGAGGTTATACCATGACTAGCCGTTTTGTTGTAACTCTTGGCGGTCTATCGGCGCATTCTTTCCCTTTGTCGTCGTCGTGCTCCGCTTACGGCACATTATAGCTATTTATTAACATCGTGGTCATTGGTCACTGGACATTAGGCTGCTTAAGCTTTTGACCATTAGTTTTAACTTAAAGTTCGGCTCTATCACTAAAACTTTTTTGTAGCAATTTCTACTTAATCTACATCATTTGCTAACGAAATCTTTAGTATATTATCAAAAACAGAAATCGACTCGAATTTGAGCTTTGACATAAATTTAAGTAAAGTGAGAGAGGCTTTTATGTAATATCTATACCAAAAATCGCAGTTCCATTCCGGAAAGTTATCGCTGTATACTGGTTAGTGTCATCATTGATCTCTGCATATTATGGAAGATTTATGATGCTCATTATGATGCTTGTTTACATCATGTTAGAGATATTATGAGATGCTAATATAATATATATTTTTGGAATATGATATTTAATTTCCGTTTTATTACTTAAATTATTTTTTTTGGAACGTGTTTTGTACAAGAGCTTTTCTTTCTATAGCTATATTCCTATTTTAGTTTATCTTAAACTTGTACAACTAGAATCGTATTGGAAATCTATAAGATTTTCAATCGGATGTTTACCATTGAATATCTGCCTGATTTATTAATGCGAGTAAAAGCTCTGCTCACCTTTTTAAATTTCTTTTATTACACTTGGTTCATATTAATAAATAAGACTGAAAGCATATACGTTACCACCATCCTGCATAACTTAATTCACTATTTTTCTACCAGTAAAAGGATTATTAAAATCAAAATGGCCATTTAATACCATATCTTTTTAATTCTAAGATTCACGGTTATAATAAAGGATTTAGCTATGTATTGAAGATTACTTAACGGGTCTCATAATAGAGATCATCAGGTGGTTAGAAAAATATCGCCTATTAAATCTTGGTTACCTGCTAGGTTACCCAGTTACAAAGAAAAACACATGAAATTAGTACATTTATGTATTGGCATGAGAAATTCAATAGTATACGTTCTTTTGGATATATCATAAAAAATCTCAGAAGGGAGTTTTAAATGAAGTAGAAAGCGTTCCCGAATAAATAGTGCAATGAAAATGTAAGTGACGTTTTAGTATTCAGTTCACAAACCGCACAGTTCTTTCTCACGCATGTGCTGTTTGTGATTAATATGGAATATGGCTATACCTAATATGCGGGCAAAGAGCGTAAATGATGATAATCATGCTATTTATCATTCATAAACAACAACAAAAATGATAAATCCATATTTACGGAATGGTACGTATCTGGAACGTATATTCGTCATAACAAAATGTTTTAAGTGTTATAAACTAACAAATATAACAGATTTTTAGGTAAATACTTCAAAATTGTGACGAATCAATAGACGCTGTACAAATAGACAAATTGTCACTAGTGGACATGACAGTGTGACAGGTATGACACTTGTCATATAGAACGTGAGACCAAACTCTTATCGTATTATCAGTACGAGATACTCTAGGTTCCTAAATTCGACATATAAATATGATCCGTCTCGTCGCCAGTTTAAATAAATAATCTTCTAACTTATAACTTGAATGCCTTACTTATTTCCTGGTTATGTTTTTATTATAAGATGTGTGTGCAAGTATTACAAATTAAGGAATCTATACATTACATGTACCTACAATGATAGCAGCTTAATATAAGTGACAGAAATTTCTACATTAAGGGGTTAGGGGTAGTCGGAGACATGATAAATGAGAATTTTCAGTAATTATTTTTGCCATTAAATCGTTTTATTTTTTAAAATTAATAATATGGCATCAAGTTATAGCATTTTGTGTTGACCCTGTTCCAACAGAAAGGTCCTTGCGGTGACCATCCTTGAAGATTAATCTCAAATCAATAGGACAAAAACTAGTTTTATAAATAGATAGTCTTGTGCCTGATCGAAGCTTTTTCTTTTCCTTCGAAAGTTAACAAAATTGCGGCCTCAGGATTTTTTTTTAGATTTTCAGAAAAAAATCAACATTTAATTGTTTATAAAAAATCGAAATTTAAAAATAAAAAAATCCTTCGATCAGGCACAACATTATCTATTTATATAACTAATTTTTTATGTCCGATTTTCTTTTTTTTTCTTTCAAATTTTTGTGACTTCAAGTCAAAACATTGTGTAATGATGCCATGATTTAATTTTATAAAATAAAATGATTTAATGGCAAAAAAATTACTGAATATTCTCATTTTTTCACGTGTCTGAATACCCCTAACCCCTTAATAAAAACCCAAAAAATTGATATCCTTAAGGAAGTAAAAAGAAAAGGGGATTAAAGTTAAAGACGTATAAAATGAGCAGGGAAAACTAGTCATAGTAAGTATTTCTTTAAGCTACAGAGTAGATACAGGCTACTGGAAGCAAGCAGATGATTTAGTGAGAATGTATAAAAAATTAAAATATTTATTAGAAGTAAATGTATGTACACGAATTGCCAAATGTTGTATAAAACATCTACTCGTGTACTTTTATTTGCAAATATTTTTTGCGTGTGAAAATTGTTATCATATTTATAGCCTCGTAAAATGATGTGGATTATTTGTAATGATTCCCACGTTTTTATCACTAAATGATCCGTAAACGTTCATTTTGTTATTATTATGATTATTTCAGTAGCTTACCGATAATATTAAGCCAATTTCTGCAGTTTAAAACCTTTAATGAATTAAATATTCGAGTTACCGTTGTAGTTACCTCTTATGGAGAGATCAATATATTAATTAAACTATAAGAAAAATGTAGAAATGCAGCTTGCCAAAAGAGGCGAGCAATTTTTACATGTAGTATCAATTCCCACGATTAGTTGATCACGTGAAAGAATTTGATCGCCTGAAACGATTGCTATCACCTTATCGATACGTATCCCAATTCCCATGATATCCATTCATCGTCTCAATTTAGTTTATTTGCGAATCTAACAAAAGTTATTTACACATACCACGATCAATTTTATACGTTTGTCTGTCCCTATGTATGCTTAGATGCGTTTTTTTTTTATTAGCTGAGTGATTCAAGAGGAAGGTTTATATGTATAATACATGCATATTATAGTAGACAAACACTGATAATTTTTTAATGTGATGTCGTAAATAAACAATTTTTTGCGCTTACATTTCAAACGCTGCTGGCTGAACCCTACAAGATAGATCAAAATAATGTACTACAGTATTGTACACCTTAAAACGGTCTAAAAAATGTCCGCGATGGTATATGTCTATCTCTTAGAGATAACCCACAATAACCATTTTTTATCCTTTACTTTTTACGAGAAATAATGGCTTATTAAGGATGCGATTTTAAGCAATTACAGCATTAATCCTTATCCAATTAGGTACCTTAAATACATTGTGCTAAATGCATAAATCAATTTGGCCCTTTACAGCATGAAATTTAAATGAATATTTTCAAAGATATAACAGATTTAAAATGCAGAGACAAAGCGGTTACGGCATACACGTGTTAAATTGCACCCGGGCGTAGCCGGGACGGGTCGACTAGTTCTTAATAAAATGCACTTAGTTAGTTTTACGCTATTTGCCCTATATGGCCTAGGTATAGTTTGTTCGTTTTTTTTTTCTCTGTATATTCTGTTGAATTTTCAAAAAATATTTTCATTCCAGTTGAATATTTTCATTCCAAGTGAAGAGAATTCACAAAGACGTACCTGCAACACATTACTGGGTGCTCTCTAATTATACGATCTTTAAAATTGTGCGTAATGGGACTGTTTACGGTTGTTATAAAGTTCTTATGAACCATGTCAGAGATTATTAAGTTTCATTAAAAACAACATTATATATAATTATTTACTTGACTGTAATAAAAATATGTTCTCTCCTCATATTTTTTTCAGTCTCGAATTACATTGTTTTGCTTATGAATAAACTAGCATGCTGGTTTTATTTGTTTTTATAAGTGTCGCTAGGTCAGCAGTAGGTACCTCAGCGCGTTTTTAATGATTATTTACAACGTCTGTCAACTGCGCGCTACATGTGCTGGGCTGGCGCCGCCACCGTAGTCGCACATGCGCACTCAGCCAATTCACGTTACGTTCAAATATTAAAAAAAAACTTTATGATTGTTAGTACCACAAAAAACAATTTACGACTGTGATGGAATGCAAAATTAATGCCAATTTAAATTGAGTCTTGTTAAGTGGCTGCAATTTAAGAACGCTTCTTGTTTTTCATACAGATCATTTGTCAATGACACAGACAGTATTGTATTATGTTTCAAATCTATAAAAATAGAACCGAAATGGTAAATAAATAAAAGTAAAAAAAAATCGAGTGAATATTATGCACAAGATCTATCAATCTTGATATTGTGCTTACATATTATGATTATAATGAATGGGTTTCATTCCATCTGTATTACGATTGGACAAAGAAATTAGTCACGTAGCATATTAAGCAGCTACATAGTTTATTTATACAGGTGGTATCGAAGTAATTATCAAGTTTGTATTATTATTTATTAATCACATTAAGTATGAACATTATTAATCATTGATAGAGATTGTGGAAAATTTATTAAAGACCTTAGTCAATGTAGTTTAACAAACGTTATCTTTGTGATTTGTGAGGTGCAGAAAATAATGATCAAGTATTACTTGACCGACGATGGAGGGTCGCCCACACGCCGCCCGCGCCGTCCTCGTCGTCGCCCCGCACGAGTTGCTCCCATTATACAATCAGGTCGAATCATCACTACCATTTTGTACTATTACAGAGCTATCAACATCCAATACACTAGCAACTACTATACCTATACGCGTACTCTATCATATAAATAGAGATAACCATTCAAACTTGAAGACAGTGAGTCTTTAAAAATGATAAAATTGCATCGATATCATTATCTGAAAGATGCTACATTTGATCTTCTTAGAGAATAACTTTTTCCTTCATATATTGAATTGAATCAGGCGGTACTTTGCGGAAATTCATGATCTGTGCTTTGTGCTTTGTGCCATACGAGTGTGGTATGGCACAATCCAGAAGAGCACACCGTCCACAAAAAAGTGAGACGCGTGTACCTGTCTGAAGTATGGTTGTTCAGATTTCCGCGGATTATTAGCAGAGTAACCTTTTTGATTCCTATTAAATCATGAATTTCCGTGTTCCGTCTTTTTGATGTGAAATGTAAATGTATGCGATACTTTATGCACTGCCCATTAGTTTTTTAAAATTCTTCACAACAAAGGTTGTCTTTAATATTATAAAGATGACACGATAAAGGGTTTGGGTTTGAAATAATTATACAAAATAGTGGTTAAGGGTATGTCTATTGTTATCTGTTTGATATCGATATAGGAATACAATGGAGACGCACGTGCGCCGAGTCCCCGCGACCATTGTCTGGATACCTCTAAGATGTTATACCATCACCATTGTTTTACGGAAATCCTTACATGCTTTGACACTTGGATATACTAAATTGGATTCATGCGTATTGTTTTATATTGCTTTTTATTTGACTTCAGAACTTGATATTTGTTGTAAGCTACGTTACAAATATTTTTTGACGATGACAATCGTATACAAAAACTTAATAACACTTCATTATTGACCATTAATAAAGCTTAAACTTACATAAGGATATAAAAAGTGATCGTTTCGGTGTAGTTATTGTGGCTAAATCGTGATTGTTTCAGCATTGACGCTGACCTAAAAAATATCGTCGGCGGCTCTACCTTTGTGTGGGTGAGTTTGAAAGCCTATAAATCTCGCCGCAAGGCTCGTGGCGGGGACAAGAGACTTGAAATTGTATCGGCCACAATATGTATAACTATATCCGCCTCGACAAAGATTTTATCTTGCTCTGGTTTATGCTTTGCCTTAGTACTATACCATATTATTATTGGCGTAGTATTTTAATCACCCAGTACAAAACTATTTACTAGCTTGTGCTAAGATTTACGATATAAATTCTGTTTTATTAAAGCACATGTTATGAAATATTGTAAACTAGTTGACCAGTCCCGGCTTCGCCCGGGTGCAATTTAACACGTGTATTTAGCCGTAACCATTATGTCAGTGGATTTTAAATCTGTAATATCTTCGAAAATATTCATTTAAATTTCATGATGTAAAGGGCCATATTGATCTATATTAAATGCACAATGTATTTAAGGTACCTAATTGGATAAGGATTAATGCTGTATTTTTTAAAATCGCTTCGTAAATAAGCCCTTATTTCTCGTAGAAAGTAAAGGATAAAAAATAGTTATTGTAAGTTATCCCTAAGAGATACACATATACCATCGCGGACTTTTTTGTAGACCTTTTTAGGGAGTACAATACTTGTAGTAATTATTTTGATGTATCTCGTAGGGCAAAAAAGTGTTTATTTACGACATCACATTACAAAACCTCTAAAATTATCAGTGTTTCTATACTATACTATGCATGTATTATACATATAAACCTACCTCTTGAATCACTCTATCTATTAAAAAATACCGCATCAAAATTTGTTGCGTAGTTTCAAAGATCCAAGCATACATATGGACATGTGGACAGAAAAACAGCGGGAAGCGACTTTATTTTATACTATGTAGTGATGATATTGCATGGTTATAGAGGATCTAAATATCGTAACATTGTGTTAGTTAATGCTAGCGATCTAATACGACATATCTAAAGCATTACAATAGTACGGTATGATGATATCGAGTATGGTAATACGCTACCGGGTCGGCGGGCGGCGGGCGCGGCGCGTGGGCCGAGCACTGGGCACAGCGCGGGCGCAGCTCGCGTGTCTCTGATTTAGGGCTGCCTTTTGAAATCTAAATAAAAGGATAGTTTAAATTATAACAAACATTATTTAACGTATTAGGAAAACTTATCAAATAATAATTACAATTTTATAGCCGCTTCTGCTCGCTAGAAGCCGATACTTACCGTTGTATGTAAATAATTTTCGCGAATAAATTAATTTAGACTAACTTCATACTTTTCCTATCCTAGCTAAATCATAAATACTTATAGTAAGCCTAATATAATGTATTAAAAAGGGATATAATAATATTCAACCCTACGCTAGATGAAGGTTGAACGTACGACTCATTGTTATCTCGCGTCAGGTTTGGGCAAGAATAAATAAAAGTCTTCGTAGAAAAGATACACATTTATTTTATTATTCTAACGCGACTGTTGTAGAACTGTGATAAAGCTTTATGGAACTTTTTTTACTACGCTAATGAACTTTCTTCAAAAAAAAGTAAATAGAAGTGACCGTACAATATGGCTTTTGGTACAACTATTTACATGTTATAAATAGTTTTCATTTCGAAATGATTATTATTTTTATCATAACATTTATCTGTATTATTAAATTGAACATAATCAATTATAAAAGAGATACGTTAATTGGTCTTAATGAATACAAAACGTCGATCTCTACATTTTTGATGAAGAAAAAAAAAACAAAAAATGGCGATGTTTTAATGTAAGCGTTGATTCGAAATCATTATATTTCTTTTAGATAATTGGTTAGGTTACCTCAAATTATTTATGGCGTTAGAGAATTCTTTGTATTCAACCATTGATTCTGATATATTGTGTTTTATCGTCAATACGTTAAAAGTTGGATTTATGGATTGTAATAACGCCTCCGCTCCGTCGTAATAAAACAACAAAAAGATGTTTTAAAACGATAAAAAAATCACGATTAGTTGTAAATATTAATTGTCTTTATTAGAGACCTACTAATCCATACAAATAAATAAAATTGGAGTGTCTGATAGTAATATTAAAATAACCGCTTTTTACAAAGTGCATAAGGATTTATGCACGGTACATATACTCTGAAATGGCTGGACCGATTATGACGGGACTTTCACTGGTAGATAGCTGATTTAACAAGGAGTAACTTAGGCTATTAAACATTTCGCTACGACTCATAGGAGCGGAGCAACACGCGAACGAAGTCTATATTAATAATCTTGAAGATACAGTGCCCAACATTAACCTAATACTTAGTATAGAAGAAAGATTTATTTACGGACATTAAGTTTTATGAATGATTGGAGTTTTCTAAAATAAGTTATAAATCTTGCCGTAATAAGTACACTAATAACCAAATTATATTCGTGAAGAAGTGAAGTGCGTACATTAGGAGCTTTTAAAGTTTAAACCGTTATCGGCGCCATGCCATTCTTTGGTAATGGCCGAACTCCGATTATCTTAAAATAACCTTTTTGTAGTGACTCATAAACAACATCTTATTTATTTTTCTTTTAATAATAAAGTAAAAATCTCGAATGCTTTTGTCGTTTCTCGAAAATTATTTTGAACTTGTTTCTATGTAACATATTGTGTTATTGTTCAACGACCTCATCATACCAGTTTTGGTATCTAGATTCTCAAATAAAGCTGTTATCGCGAAACACATTAATTTAAATATAAACGTTTATTTGTATGGGTGAAAGATTTAAAATTCTTGACATGTTTGTGTAGGTATACAAAAAATGTGACCACTAGACGGAACAACCCGTGGCAGTTAACACCCCTCCACGTATTTTTTGTTTCTGTTCCAAACAAAAAGTGATGTGGTTTTTATGTAGTATAGTTTTTACTTGTGTTGTTTTAGCGTGTTGATAACGTAATGGCTGTGTCAGGGGTACACAACAATTACCTGTCATAGTTTCTTGTAATAACAATTTTATTAATATTATTTTACTATTGTAAGTATAGATTTTGTATAACTTAGTTAATATAGGTAGGAATTTGTATTGCAAATTGTAAAATTGAAAACTTTTTGGTAGGAGAACAGCAAACCATGGAATATAATAATATAATGTAAAAAGCGCTTTAGAACAGTTCGTTATTTTTTTACATCTTTAAGTCACAATTTTTTATTTTATTTTGTTTATTTTTTCGGTAAATAAAATACATTTTTTATTACATAAATTTAAACATTTATCAACTAATAATACTAACAAATGTATGCCAAAATAGGATTCCACAGTTGGAGAAAAAAAAAAAAAGATTAACATTAACAAAGCGGTATAGTTAGTTACAGTAATAAAAGAAAGAGTAAGTAAAAGTGCATGTGTGTGTATGTGATTTTATTGTATCTCTTTTTAATTCACAAGATGTTTTTCCAATAATTTTTTTGTTAATAAAACGTATTAATGCCCCATTATGATTTTGACCATATGAGGTCATCTCAATTTTACAGATAATATTTGATTTAGAATTTAAATTAATGTTTTTACATAATACTAAACAGCTAATTAGTACCCATTCGTAATCAAGCTATCTATGGACGTTGGCAAATCAGATCCTAGTAAGCATATAACCGCATAATGTATAAGGAACTAGATTACATTACGCGACATTCTTATAGGCTGTATGGTTTTCTAGGAGGTTGTTCACCTCTGGAAACCCTTGCTCCACGTGTCGCGACAACCACGGACCTACCCACATCAAAATTATGAATATTATTTTCACCTTATGATAGTTCTATTAATGTAAATTAGTACTTATAGGTCTGTTTTTTGAACGAAGCTTAAGAAAATTATTCCAAGTCTTACGTAAATCAGATTAAAAGATACTTAATCATTATTGATCCGTATTTGTAACTATACAATAGCTTTTGTTCCGAAAATATACTAAAGCTTATTTATATTCATACTTTTAATCCATATTTGGGTGCCGCTTAACAAGAATCGTATGCGTAGTCTGACTTAACCAGTCGCCAGTTTTTATGTCTGTCCATAATACACTCACATATTTCAAGATTCAGCCCATTAGGGAGGATTAAGGAAGCCCTGCGATGACGTGAAAGTATTAAGGATGTGACTTCTCGACGAACATTCTATAAATAACTTTTCTTATAAAAAACAACCAAGTATTCGTTGATGATCAATTTCACAGAGTTAAAAATATGAATGTAGAATTATATCTATACTAATATATAAAGCTGAAGAGTTTGTTTGTATGCATGAACGCGCTAATCTCAGGAACTACTGGTCCGATTTGAAAAATTCTTTCAGTATTACATAGCCCATTTATCGAGGCTATAGGCTATTATATATATCATCACGCTAAGACCAATAGGAACGGGGCATCAAGCGAACGAGTTCGCGCGGGTCGACTAGTTGTTAAATAAAACCATGTATTTTATTTATCAACACGGGTTTAGCTTTTTCTTTAAGTAAGAAAAGAAAAATTACGTCGAGTAAATTTCATGTCAGTTTACAATGGCAGATAAATCGTAGCTGACTTTCTGAAGCATTTCTACATGACTAATAAAGAGGCGTTGGACGGGCCACACATACAATGCATTTTACATAAAAGCCTTGTTGTTATTTTTATGAGTGTCGCATCAAGGTACGGCGAGCACGTTATCTTTTATAGCGTGCCCTTAGTCGTATATTTCAGTTTTATGTTAAGTTTGAGTCGTGGGCAGGGCGCCGTGCGTGGGCGCTACTCCAGAAATTCAGCCCACGTGGCGCAGATGCAAGATAATTGTACTTGTTAGTTGCTAGTACGATCGGCTTAAGGCAATTTTATAGGAGCACTTTCGAGATACAGACCAGAAATGACACTTCGATCGCGTGCCGTTATCTCGCAGTGCAGTGCACTTTCTATCTACCTACCTAACATTACCGTCCTTTGTTCAAGTCGTCTGATTTATTAAGTACTTTGCATTACTTCTCTTAATAAGCAACATAAAAACTCAAATTTTGAAAGTGAAAGGAAACTAGCCGTTTTATTACATTGACTAATAAGGCGGTATGACGAATCAAGACACAGATATATTTGGATAAATAATATCTTTATATTTTATTACTGTTAATAGTTAGTGATAAGCGAGAGATAAAAATCGATACTAAAGATTATTTCAAAACTAAAGTTTTTAACGATCTTTGTCGATAAAGCTAACATACATGATCATGAATGGTTCCAATTTCATTGACTATATTGATAAGTATTAGCAGGAAAGCTTCTTGATATAGGAAACATCTTCATAATAGTGATTGGATAATGTAAAATAAGATTGATGTAATAAAAAGTTAATGATGTAACTTTTTTATTACAGTGGGTTGACATCGACTGCGGAGCGCGGTGTGACACCGGTGTACCTGCGCTGCCGGGAGGGCAGCGTGTCGTGGTTGTACCCGCGGGGCGCACTCCGCCTGCTGTTCAAGCCTCCGCTGCCCGCTGACGAGCGGGACTTCAGGGTCTGCGTGCGAGTCATACGCCGTCCCGACCCTCCTGACCTCTTCCATACGATGCGGTTAAATGAAACAGGTAATAAACTACACACAGATCATCGCGTACTTTAGTTTGGACGTCTATACTGATACGGTTAAACTAATTGAAAGTGTTTTTTGCAGAAGCCGCGGAACGCTTTCCTGCACGTATCTTTGTGGAAGGCGCTAGAAGATTAGTACCACTATATGCGCCAGACGACGGTGATGTCCGCGAACTACGTTGTTTCCGCAGTCGTAACGGACAGGCCGCTCTGTACGTGGAGGCAGAGCCTGAGGAGGGGCCCAAGAGACGAGTCGCCACATTCAAATACGAGGCCAAGCCGCTTGTGAGACGCCACTACGATCCAGCCACGGCGGACTGTCGACCTTGTTCCGAATCTGAATTGGAATTGGCATTCTGTACTAGTGATCTCGGTGAGTTTAAATAAGAATTGTATGTATTTTAAATCATAATGTAAGCAAATTCTTGCGATTTATAATTTATTTTGCTATTAAATTAACTGGTTATTATAGAAGCTATTATACCAGCGCGGTAATGAGTAAGCTCGCAACCAGAAGTGTCGGCAGCTCAACGCGCCCTACTGAATGTTAATAAACCCCGTCATTCCCGCCCCGTCTACGCGACCGCACCGCAATTTGTCGCCATAATCGTCATTTCTTGCATCTCAAGATTACATTTATGAAATTAAAATTATTATGTTCTGGCTCGGAATGGTAAAATATTCTTTCGAGACGGCTAATTACAAACGTTATTAAGGGTTTATTCAACATCGTTTTGTATGTAAAAAATAGCGTCACATCCAGCTTTGTCATCCTGTTAAATACCTCGTGAACTTCTTAGAACGGACGCAGATTAAAATGCGAGTCGTACAAGTCTCAGTTTACGGAAGCTGTTACATATGCAGCAGAAGTACCTACGGGATGACTACTTAGATTCGATTTACGTCCATAATAAGCGTTGTGACAACAAGTTCAGGATAAACTAGTCCGGAGGCACGCGATACGACGCGCCGGGGAGTGTGGTTATTTTTTTCCACGCATTTGATAGATTATAATGGGCGTTGTGTCATAGCATCGGTGGGCGGCCGTTATTAGCTGCCTCTAGGACGGATCATTGAAATTCTGTCTGTCATCCTATATAATAATTATTGATATTTTTTAGATAACATGGACCAATAGAGAATAACATCTACTTTGTGTACCGTGATTAATTTTAGATATATCTGAGAAAGCTTCTTATGCCTATCTTTAGACAGTACATATTATTAACTATTAATAAGAAAGAACTTAATTACTATAAAAGATTAAATACATTCTCACATTAGAATGAAGAAAAGACATACGAGGCTCGTTAGTTAAAAGCCTCCTCTATAATTATACCCCAGGGTGGGGTTGACGACCGTTTACTTTTACAACTATTCACTTATCTTTCTCAAATACAAAGCAAAGAAAAAAGCGAACTATCTACGCTTGCTCGTGGATAAGCAAAAACACTTCACTCGGACAATAGCGACAGTTATTACCTAAGATAACGAATCTGTTACGGATTGGAGTCGGGTTTTTGCTCCTGTGACGTCACTTCTATTGTCTATCGGTGTTGGACATAAAGTGTATTAAAATTCCACTCATAGGGAAAAAATAAAATATCTTTGGTTGAGAATCGATCGATATTGTCCGATGATCTCTAATGAAACAAGTTTCTGTTAGGGGTATTCATTAGGGTTTCTGTTAGGGTCTCTATTATCGATTGTTAGGTAAAATCTCCGTTGGTACAAAAGTTTTTACCCACACAAAAAGTTCATCTAACAATTCAATAGTTGCATAGTGATTCTATCAAGAAATAAAGAACAATAGTTAAAGCTGTCAGCCAAATAAAGCTTTTTCGTGAATATATGTGAGAATTCTATTGTTACCGTCGTGAGATTGAATCTAATTGAGTTCGGTTTTATGCAGATATTGTTAGGAATTCAAAACCTAATTTTGTTTTATATAATAAATGCTGTAACGTACCTTGGATATTAATTAAAATGGTAATGATAATTTTTTATTTTCTATTTTTAGTGTCTCGTGGTAAAATAGTGGGGAGCGAGCAACGCGAGGAACTCGACAGTACACAGTTGACATGGCGCCTAACCAAGTTGTTGCGTGCGACTGCGCCTGGAGATGCCAGTGATGACAACAATGATGATTACTATAGGTAACGCAACCAGTCATTTCAGTAAAATTCTTGTTCAAGTCTTTTTCTGCTTATTAGTTCCGTCACTGCGCTGTATTCATTAAAAAACAATACTGGTATTAAGATAAGCATTTTCTTGAGATACTGTTTAATCTTAATATGAAAAATTTCCAAATCTAGTGTTAAATAGCGGTTATATAACATACGTTGACTATAGTAACACGGCGTGATTATTAGAATTACTGTTAAATTACTCGTTATGCATTAATAATGTTATGCAATCAAATCAATGTTGCCAGCATACCTAACAGAGTTTATTCATCCATAGGTACGAAATAGACAACACAATAGAGCAACCACAGACTAGAATACACAGACGGACACGCCGCAGCCTTCACGCGCACGTGCACGTGTCTGCAGCTTGCGGAGCCTCCGCGGGCGCGGGAGAGTTCCTCCTCATGGCGCGGCGCCGTCTCGGCCGCTACTCCCTGGTTTGCGCACCGAGGATAGAGGACTGGAAGACGCTGGTGGAGAGGCGGAACGCTGAAGGTACGGCGCATTGCTTCTTGCAACATTAAGTGACAGTGCTGCTATGGAATTATTAACAAGTGCCTGCAATATAATTGTGTCATTGAAAGTTACGAACGTAAAGAGTATAAAATATGGTTAATGTGATGTTAATATATTAAAAAGAAAATGCTTATACGTATCGAATATATTCTAAGACTATGGTATATATTATATAACTTATTTAAATTACTTAATAATTTAAATAAGTTATAAAAATGTATAAAAATTTTACATACGAGTCAAGGTTTGACGTATAATGCTACTAAGTTAAGTAGTACACAAAATTTGCTTCTCTTGAAGGTGTGATAACAAAACATTGTAGGAAATCGTGTAAAGCTGCCACAGTTATTTTAATTAAAGTGGTCACTACTCTTAACAATAAGTATTTTTGTAAGATTTAGTCAATGCCATATTGCAGTATCGTTTCTTCAAAAGTCAAATTGTAAATAATATACATTGTAATATATTTTAAATTGATTTTGTGATTATATTGTATTTATGTATAGATAAATAGTATAAGATTTATAGATTATTAAAGTTTTATTATATTTGTCAAGGCATGTCGAAGCTTTTTAGTAAAATATATTTTTTTAAATGTCATATATTGAAGAAGGGGGTAAATGCTATTCTTACGTAATATTTTATTCGTTAGAGTGCACATTATCTAAGAGGAAAGCGTTACCTAAAGCAAGTATGGGTTTTCTAATGTACAGTTTATTATCACATTCATCTAACTATAAAATAGATAAAATGTTACATAAGTGTTGTAACGTGAAGTTAGGGTTGCCAACTTATCCTTAACACCGACAACATATCAGTGTTTTGTTTATGTTTTCACTTTATTGTACACCATACAACACATACATACAACAAGACAAATGGACAAAGATATGACGCACGATATGACTTATCGCTAAGAGCGATCTCTTACAGGCAACCATGATGATGACGATTATAAATTAAAGTCTATGTATTATTCTGATGTGTAAGCTATATTATTGTAAAGTTTTATCATAATCCATTCAGTAGTTTTTGCGTGAAAGATTAACAAATATATATCCATACATTCTTACAAACTTTCTCGTTTATAATATTAGTAGGATATATAAATAATACTAATTATAATTTAAATTCACATACATATACAATATTATGTCTAATCTTATACTAATATATAAAGCTATAGAGTTTGTTTGTTTGAACGCGCTAATCTCAGGAACTGATCCGATTTGAAAAATTCTTTCAGTATTAGATAGCCCATTTATAGAGGAAGACTATAGGCTATATGTCATCACGCTAAGACCAATAGGAGCGGAGACTTAATATATTTAGCGTTCACTGTTAAAAACACTATATAAGGATAAATCCGGGAAAACTTAGACGGTTGGCAACCCTAAAAAATCGAGTCTGTAGCCCAAATCGTATATGAAAAGCTTCGCTTTGACAACTCGTCTATTGTATAGAATGACTTCGCTTGCCATATAAGTTTGTAAGCATATTGTACAGTATAGATTTTATTTATAATAAAAGTCTATTTAGTTATAATCATTGCAATAAATGTTAATATAAGAATGTGGTCCAGAGTGCCAAAATCTGCAAGATCTTTATATTTAGTACGTAAGGTTGATCTCAACTGTGTACATATATTAAATATAAGTTCTTCATTGAATTAAGCAAATTTATTCTATATAGTTAACCACTCCCTTTATTGTATATTAATATGATAATCCATGTGGGAAAAACTAAAGAAATATTTAATTTGATTATATAAAGATTATTTAAATATATTATGTGCTTATTGTCTCCGTATAACAAGTGCTTCCACGAAGAATCCTATAAATATTAAAAAAACAAGTATTATATACATATTAAATGACTAATGTAATATATATAGTTTTGTAAAAATTTCCTATGTGATATAGATATACAACGAGTTGTGTTGAGTGTACATAGTATATATGAATAATGAAATAATGTAAAAGATATGAGCTGTTGAATTCAATAAAATAGTTTAAATAAAAATTGCTTTTATTTCTTTTTAATTAAAACCTCTTTAGAAAAATTAGTTTCATCTTTAAAGTTGAAAATTACATATCAAATTTGTTTTTTTTTGGATTATTCGAAAGATAAATTTAAAATTAAGTTTTGTCTTATTATGAATTGCAAAAGATTAAAATGCATTAAAAAGTATGTTACTGTGTTGCTACTGCTGAAAAACCAAAGCCATTGACATAATTAATAGAACATTTCGGTTATTATTCTATTTCTTATATTTTTCTACATATATGAGTTTTTAAATTTGATAACTTAATTGTCTAACTTAGCCATGACGCCGTAAACGATTTATTTTAAGCAAGCTGCGCCTTACGGTGTTACCCGCAAAATTTTGGATAATTCACACTATATCATAAATTATAGCCTATGTGTAAGCTATATTAATGTAAAGTTTCATCAAAATCCATTCAATAGTTTTGGCATGAAAGAGTAACAAACATACATCCATACATTCTTACAAGCTTTCGCGTTTAATGATATAACTTTTAATTTAATTTAATAAAATAGTATTATTATCTGTGCCCAAGTTGGCGCCAACTGTCATCTGTCTGAAACGCTCACTTAAAAATATTGTATAGTCAAATATGCATCTTGAAATAACTACCATAAGGTTGACATTTAGTTTCCAACATGAAAAGGGGAAAAATCGTTCCGAGCAGGACCGTCGACTAAAGGGGATTTTGTCTCTTTCTTACAGTCAGTTCAGTTGAATAATTTAATATATTATATAACAATTTCGTTAGCTTATTTTAAATATTATTTTTCTCTATTCCTTGAAGTAGGTCATACTATTAGAAAGAGATGCAATCCCCTATAGTAGCTGTACTCTTCGGAACGTTTGTATGTAAATTCCTTGCACGTAACAAGCTGCGCCTTACGGTGTTACCCGCTAAATTTTGGATAATTCACACTATATCATAAATTATAGCCTATGTGTTATTCTGATGTGTAAGCTATATTAATGTAAAGTTTCATCAAAATCCATTCAATAGTTTTGGCGTGAAAGAGTAACAAACATACGTCCATACATTCTTACAAGCTTTCGCGTTTAATGATATAACTTTTTATTTCATTTAATAAAATAATATGATTATCTGTGCCCAAGTTGGCGCCAACTGTCATTTGTTTTTTTTAATTATCTTATAGTTATAAAATAATAAAAAGGATATACTGAGAGGTAAATAAAAAACAGATTAAATATAGCAATTTATTTATTGAAAAAATCACAACTGATACCACATAGAAAAACTACTCGGCACGGTTTAACTCTTAACTATATATAATATCACATAAACATTTTATAATTTGATAAACTATATACACGAATAGTGTTTGGATCTGGTTATTAAATCATTTGTATTATCGTTATACGATTGAAAAGTATAGAAATTGTGATTTAGTAGATAAGGAGGCCGTCTATTAATTACGTGAGGTGTTCTAGGGAGGAGAGGATTAAGCTAAACGGTGTAAAATTGCATGAAAAATTATTTCCAAAATAAAACATTTTCTAAATTTTTGTTTATTTATTAGTTAATTTTTGATTGCGCGTGAGATTTGGGGAGGGAGTTGAGGAAAATCCTACAAAATCTCACCAAGGAGGGAGGGTCAATAAATTCTCAAAAATGCCTCACGTATTTAATAGACGCTCACTAATCGGAAATGCGAAAATTTTTGAACATTAAAACGATTCGACAAAATTCAGTAAAAAGATAAATTTGAATGAAAGTGAATTATATCAAGATTGCAATTTTTGGGAAATATGCCTTCTCTCTTATTTGCTATAAGGTTTTATTAAATACAAGAACAAATGTTACATAAATTTTAAATCTGATCACTTCCATACTAAGTGTGATGTGATGTAATATTTATTATGATGAACTACATACCCGTAAATAACTATAACGTAAGAGATAAATATTTTTCAATTAAAATAAAATTAGAAAACAAAATACACTTACATTCAAATAATATGTCGTTCACACAACAACACACACATTTTAATAACTGAAATATTGCAATAAAAGCTAATATATAGATAGAAACCTGAAAGAGAATTTAAAGGTCGATTTACACCTTACAGATTATATTTTAGTTGTATATGTATGTTTGGAATATATTCGTGTTATGTAGAATACATATTTGAATTTCAAACAACAGTCACAAACATTTAATACTACAGATTACAAATTTTCTTGAAAATATATTTTTATTTATAAAATTTAATTTGAAATATTATATAGAATTTGTTATAACTAATAAACACAAACTACATGTAAATTCTAATAAAAAAATTTTTTGTAATACCTTTGCCTTTTCCATAAAAATAAAACAGCAAAAAAATTGGGATTATGTCAATAGTAAAACATGAAGCACGTGTCGATTGCTCAGCAAACGCTTGTTTATAATTTAAAACAAATTCCTAGAAATACATGAGCAACACTCAGCCTTTAATTTTAATCAAAAGCACTCTTTATAAAAAATACAAGCAATTATTCATAAGACAATAACAAACGCGCCAAGACACGACAAAAGTTCAAGGAAATAATTTGTTACTATTTCGGTGTCATTGTGCGAATATCTTCGTTTCCCAAGACCACAACTAAGGAGTTTTCCCCAAATTCAGGGAACATTTTTATAACTTTATATATTGTTTTTGTTTTACTAGTAGTAGATCATAAGGTAACCCAATTATATTTATAGAACAATTAATGGAGTTTTTTTTGCTTATGAATTTATTTAGTTTAATCTGTGGTTATTTTGTCTATGTTTACTTGAAACACGTAACCAAGGAATTTATATCATAACTGAAACGCTCACTTAAAAATATTGTATAGTCAAATATGCATCTTGAAATAACTAGCATAAGGTTGACATTTAGTTTCCAACATGAAAAGGGGAAAAATCGTTCCGAGCAGGACCGTCGACTAAAGGGGATTTTGTCTCTTTCTTACAGTCAGTTCAGTTGAATAATTTAATATATTATATAACAATTTTGTTAGCTTATTTTAAATATTATTTTTCTCTATTCCTTGTAGTAGGTCATACTATAAGAAAGAGATGCAATCCCCTATAGCAGCTGTACTCTTCGGAACGTTTGTATGTAAATTCCTTGCACGTAACTTACTACAAAGCCACAGACTATAAAGAGACAATAATCCATAGACAATACAGTGTACGATTTTTTAATAGAGAATAATAAAAAAGGCAGTGAAAGATTTATTTAATTTAAACTCAACGGATTCTACTGTCGAAAACGTTTACAAGATATATGTAATTTTAATTTGGAATTATTGTCAAACTTTTATGTCTAGGAAGCTCTGGAAAACTGTTAACAACTTTCAAATAATATTATTTTGTACAGAGAAAGTTAATCGTCAAGTTGACGCTGCACGGTTTCTACAACTAGTTTAAGGATCATATTAAATACACACCTAAATATTCTAATAATAAAGAAAAAACTAATTTCTTTCTAAATAATACTTATTTAAAATCATATGCATAACATAATAAACCAAAACAATTAAATAAAATGTTTAAATCTATTCTATGGCTACTTTTTTTGTAAATAAACTTTCTGGTAGAATTTTCCAACAAAATTACTTTTACCAACATATTTTTTTTTGTATTTTACAAATATTTACATGTCTTTTCAATTAGTCTTTTGAGCTTTATATTTAAAATATTTTGTTTTTATTACGACATCTAACAGCTAGTTTCGATTGTACATATTTAATAAATAGCTATATTACATTGAATAGTAACTTTGAAAATAAATGCTCATTATAGAATTCGAAAATTTAGATACATTACATTGAATAATTAAAACAGTTTTTTTCTTTTTGACATAAACAAGCCAACAACTATTATACAAAAAAATGCAATACTCCATAGAGATTGTTTTTAAAACAATAAAATATATTGTGCAAAAATAAAACATCAATTTTTTAAATCGATTTAAAATTCGATTGTTAACGAATTTAAAAACAATCGATTCAAGTGAAAAAAAAAGCATTTTAATGTTTGACCTTGAATGCGCACTATTAGAGGCGAGAGCAGCGCGTCACACGCGATTGGTTCTTATGCGACGTTTCAGTTTTCAAACGTCTGCTACGTCACGGATTGAACTGCCAATACAGGCAGCACGCTCACAATGATTGGGCAACTTTCCCCCACTATTTTTGCTCAGACCTAAAGTTATATTGTATAATCTTACCTCAATTAACATTAAAATGCTTAAATGGAACCAGAATAGAACAAGATTCCGAAAAAAGAAAAAGTTATACTAGAAAAAATTAACTATTTATAATAAAAATTATGACGTCATCATTAACTTGTTTTGGGAATCCTGTAATATGAACTGGAAAATTACAATAACTTCTCGAATATTTTGTAGACTTATTTTTAAAGGATATTTTTTATGGATACCATAAAAGTTAAGTTTTCAACAACAATACCGAGATTTTTTTTTTCTTGTATAACTTTTACTTTGTTGAATTATTTTTAAATGTTACCAGACTTTTGGTCTATCCAATATAATTTTTTATTACAAAAATCTCCTTTTTATAAAGTCACAAGGTAAAAAATTACTTAATATAACATAACGTAAATATAACTTTTACTGAATGTTTTTACATCTTACCAAATAAGATTTATTCAAATTCAACCGGCGTGGGTGTGAGCACATCTATTATGATGTCCTCCATGTTGGGTAATACTAGAACTTTCTCGAATTCCTTTGTTAGCTTTTGTTCTATCCAGTTGGAGATGTGCGCAAAACGGAGCGTGCGGGCTCCAACTGCTGGACGAGCTTTTAGGACTAGTTGTGGGTTCGTTGAAAACCTAAAAAAGTAAATAAATTATCTTATAGCTCAATTGGCGGTAGGGGATCTATACCCCGACAGTCTTGCGACCACCAGCATGCGAATCCAACATGAGATCTAGCCGCATGTGGATCAGATCTACCCTCTCACACTCCTATCCCATTAATACTGCGGGTATAGTGGAATCTGGGCTCTTGCTCAAGGTCCAAGTTCAAGTTTCTGGCCGGCTCTTCTCAACCAAGAACTGCTTTCCGAGCTGGTGGTAGCTTCAGACAAACTGACTGACCGACCAATTTTTGACGTATCAAAAGTACTTTTATACAAAAGTCTAATTGAAATAAAATATTTTGAGTTTGAGTTTTTGAGTTTGTCCACTGAAACCGCAGCCTTTTCACTCACCTTCCACTCTATTTTCGAGGTTGCAAAGCATCGGCAAAACAAGAGAGTATTTCTTGTTTTGCCAATGTCCATGGGCGACGGTGGCCACTTACCACCATGTGGGCCGTCCCCTCGTTTGCGCCTTATCTACCATAAAACATATTTTATATGGCATAGTAAAAAATATTAAGTCTAAAAATATTAAATAAAGAAGATATCTTCTTACTATTAACTTAAACGTTTGTATAAACTGACAGATGCAGTACAACTCTATTGTGCTCGACAAAAGACAAAATGTAAACATATTAAAATGGTTGTTTAATATATATGTCGGGGGTAAAAGACCATCGACATAACAAAGACCCCACGCCACAAGTGCTTTTCAAAAATAAGTTTGCTAAGGCCGAGCGCGTTCCGGACTTAGGTAGTCTTACTCGTCTTGGATTTCTCCGTCTAAGAATCATGTGAGTTCTTACGTTTTCTTTATTGTGAATCCCTATATTGTATTTAGGTGTTAACACAACCTTAGGTTAGGTTAGCCTTGTGTTAGATTTGCTTTATGTGAGTTCAACCTTAGGTTTAAACAGAGAGCCTGGGCAGGAGACGCAAGTGTTGGAATTCTATTAAAAGACGTCTTTTAGTCTACACCTTGGGCTTGTGACCACCTAACTGCTTAGGTTCCTGTCAGAATGTTTAGTTATATTCTGACCGTATTTTTTTACTTATTATTTTATTTAAACATAAAATTTGACATACAAAAACATGAAATTAGTTGATTATGTTATAATTTTCTTAGTAATATTAACATTTTAGTAGTAGTTTCACATACCCGATCCACAACCTATCATGTGGCGGAGGAGGTAGGTTGATGGCAAGTTGACCTTCCAAACCGTGCACTTCAAGTTGTAACTTGATGTCTGTGTTCGAGAGACCTTCCATCGCTCGCTTTACGTATTTATAATCTGTTACCTGAGAATAAAATATCATATCATGTCAACAAACCTAGCTTTACAATCTGTTCCATTATTGTCAAGTACATGTAAAAAATAACAACGTGAGGGATCTTTTCAACAATAATTGAAGTCAAAACAATTTTTTTTTTAATTTTCCATTAATTTTTGTCTGATTTTCAATTTTATTGCTAAATCTCTTATCTCCTTTGTAAAATAAAATCGAAGGTAGGAAAAAAGTTAGTGACATTTAAAACTGTTTTAGCCCATCGAAGCCAGGGCGGGACAACTAGTATGATATAAATGTTTAATAATTATAATAACCGTTTGGAAGTATTTGTTAGTGGCAATCTTGTCAACCATTCGAAGGAACTTTTTCTTTGACGACACTTCTCCTGTTGATGATCTGTAATCATTTCAAATATTTAGAAGAATGACATTGTTGTATCCACGGAACGTTTTAAAAATAAATAATATTGTTAAAATTCTTACGTAGACTCATTTATTGGAATGTTCTCAGCACTATCTACTGGTTGTACCGGCGGGCTGTCATCATCACTGCTCGATTCCGCTGAATCTTCCACATCCGAATCATAAATTGCAGGTTTCTTTTTCTAATTAATACAATATTAGATAATTACAATAGGCTAGTTAACTAAATTTGAAAACTTAGTTAATTATATACTTTTATCCCAAAAGCCCTATTTTTGAAAGAAAAAGCAATATTAACATAACATATTTTGTATTTAAAAAAAGCATTTTAAATTTCTCTCGAAAACGCTGAATAGTATCATGGCGTCTTGAATGACGTCACATTCTGCGAAGTAACCTGCTCTGTTGTATGAAAAAGTCAACAACAACAAATTTATTTTCTAAAAATATTAATAATCTTTAACTTTTATCAGAAATACACAGGTTTTTTCTTGTCTACGTCTCTTCATTATAATTAGAAACTATAAACCACGCAATTTGTTATTAGTGGACACAAGCCTATTCTTACCAATTAATATATTTATAACTCGTTATTGTTATATAAAAAAAGATTACTTACTTTTAGATCTGGAGATATAGATCCATGTTGGGGAACATTTACTTCGCTTTCAACGATATTTTCATTCGCTACTAGTATTTGATCTTCTAGGGTTATATCTACGAGAAAAATTAACAAACATTGAATTACATTTTTTAAAGGCAGTTAAGGGCATACGCGCAGACGCAGCCCACCTGATGGTAAGTAGCCACTGTCGCCCATGGACATCCACAATACAAGCTAATGCGTTGCCGTTGTCCTCGGAGATAGAGTGAGAAAGGGAAATGAAGAGAAGAATGCTACGGTTTAAGTGGACCCTGAACGAGAACTTAGAGTTCACAATACACGGGATGGGAGGAGGAGTGGTAAGTCTGGCTAGCTTTCTCTAATGTTTAATACATATAATCTGCTATTAAAGACATTCTTCTATCAAAATGACTGGAATTATAACTACTTGTAGTATGTATGAGTTTTACTTCATAAAACAGAATTTTATAAATAGAATAATGTTACATAAATAGTAACAAAAATACTAGAAATATTATTGATTTAAGTTAGATTAATCTGATTAAGTTTTACATAAAATAACAGAAATACTATAATTATAGTGCTATAATTATTGATTAACACGTAAGCTTAGGATCTTATTAATTTATTTAAGGTAAGTCTTATATGATCGTCAATATATATGTCGGGGATTTTAAAACGATGAGAAGGGAGATGGAAGGAGGAAGATGGGGAATATTGGGGAACACTAAAAGGGGGTGATGGTAATGAGTGGAATATTGGGTAAACGCAACGTAGATACTGCTACTGAATCGATAAACGGTCAAATATGATCTCTAACAATTACGAGAGAAACCTAAGCAGTGCCTTGGACTTGTGACCAAGGTGTAGGCTTAAGGATATCCTTTAAGTGATCATAACACTCACCTCCACTGCTAGGCTCTCTGTTTAAACCCAAGGTTAAACGCACATAAACCGAATCTAACATAAGGCCAACCTAACCTAAGGCTAACCTAACCGAACATTGTGTTTACTTAACCACGTGGCAATTACATTGTAAGGACTTACGTGACCTTAGTTGGACAGCACTTCCACACTACACTGCACTTGACACTATCACTATCACTAGCACTACTTAGATGATGTTCACTTCTTGAGAGACCGCGCACGACTAAGACTTCAGTTAGACTGTCGATCGCATATAAAGGGTCGAGGGTAGAGACTGTCAAAACAACGGAAGTGACTACTACCCCACTCCAACGCCACAGACAACGATAACGATTCGATTAATCGATATTTTTTTAATATGCTCCGACACGGCCATTCTGATAATCAACGCGCTCTCGTGTTGCCTTTACACAGTTTCAAAATACGTAACACGTAACACTAGTTTCATAGACCAATAACTTCGTTAAAGTGTGACAGCTTTCAGCACTATTTTCCACTAGACATAAGAATTTTAATCATTAACACACAAAGAAACAAAGAGCTCTCAACACTCTTTACAGAAAACATCTCAAATTCGTAGCAAAGCGTCACAGCTTTCAGCCCCAACCGTCGGGGCCTACAAAGCCACCTTACAACGGCTCAATAACAACAAAGCGACAACGCTTCCAGTACATCTTTCCGACAAAGCGTAAAAGCTCTCTGTCGCACTAATAAAACGGTAATATGATCAGTAATTTCCAAACACAATGCGTAAAAACTGTCAACACCATAATTTACTACCGAAACGGCTGATGAGCCTCATGTAAAGCAAAGGCGTACCTACTTCAAATAATAATCACGATTTTAAGATTTTAAACTACCTTCGCAACTATTTCTGATTTTAACTATTTCTGAATTCTTTTTTTTAAACTACCCACTTTTAACTTTTTCTAAAACTAATTTTAGTCGCATTGAAACTAATTTAACTGTCAGAATAATACGCAAAGAACCCTTAACGTGAACTTTTGGGCTTGTGATCCCACTTCTGATGTCGGGGATTTTAAAACGATGAGAAGGGAGATGGAAGGAGGAAGATGGGGAATATTGGGGAACACTAAAAGGGGGTGATGGTAATGAGTGGAATATTGGGTAAACGCAACGTAGATACTGCTACTGAACCGATAAACGATCAAATATGATCTCTAACAATTACGAGAGAAACCTAAGCAGTGCCTTGGACTTGTGACCAAGGTGTAGGCTTAAGGATATCCTTTAAGTGATCATAACACTCACCTCCACTGCTAGGCTCTCTGTTTAAACCCAAGGTTAAACGCACATAAACCGAATCTAACATAAGGCCAACCTAACCTAAGGCTAACCTAACCGAACATTGTGTTTACTTAACCACGTGGCAATTACATTGTAAGGACTTACGTGACCTTAGTTGGACAGCACTTCCACACTACACTGCACTTGACACTATCACTATCACTAGCACTACTTAGATGATGTTCACTTCTTGAGAGACCGCGCACGACTAAGACTTCAGTTAGACTGTCGATCGCATATAAAGGGTCGAGGGTAGAGACTGTCAAAACAACGGAAGTGACTACTACCCCACTCCAACGCCACAGACTACGATAACGATTCGATTAATCGATAATTTTTTACTATGCTCCGACATATATATTACAAAATATTTTATTAACTCTAATTTTGTTATTATTGTTATGTCATTTATATCGGAACGGACTAGTTTTTGGAAGTGATCACATTTTAACGATTATTTATATATTTATATTTTTTTTTTACAATAAAAACAAAGAGTACAGTACTAACTTTTCTCCTTCAGCTTCATAAGGTTAATCTGCGTGAGTATGGTTATGGTGGCGCCGCCGTCGTAGCGCAGGCGCGCGTTGATCCACACGCCGCGCGCGTCCATTTCCCCCGTGCCCACCGAGTCCAGCAGGGGACACGCACCCGCCAGCCGCAGCTCCGTGATTATGAGCGGTGACATGAATGATGGGAGCTATAGAATAAAATTATATTAAATACAATAACATAAAAAGGGATTACCATTAAGTAAAAGAATAACAGAATGACAAACATTTTTGCCGGAGATTTAGTCTAAAGAAAACTTGTCGTAAGATGAATATTTTGAAACAACAGAAGTATGTTTTTTTTTCTACAAATGTAACAAAGAAGCTAGTGACCAGACGACCAGTGTCGTTAATTTGTTTTAGTCTGGTTAGGATTAGTTTTATTTTCGCATATTTCTTTTACATTTATCGCATATGATCGCTTTTCGTACCGCGTAAGTTTACTTTCGTTTCTTATTGAAGGGAATCCTTCAAGCCGGGGGGAATGGTCGCGCCCCGTAGATAATCTATGTATTTTTCGCATTTACCACAAAACTAAGTATGTTGTGTTGATAAGACTAAGTGACATTTTGTGATAGTGGAGAGGAATCTAAGCAGTTGTAGTTAACTTTACTACAAATATAACAAAGAAATCTGAAGAAACAGAAAAGAAAAAATGTGAAGATAACTACAATTTTTATATAATTCACATATGAAATAGGATCTATAAATATTATAAAATAATTACATATATTTTTTAATGATACAAGCGAGATTAATGATAATTACGATAAAACCACAAAATTCAACAGCCCGCCAAGATAGTATAATCAATCGCCGATGGGGTGAATAGACTTATTACTTAAGTTGGAGTTAATGAAAATTAGAAATCAGTAATATTTAAACGTAAAACGTAAAAGATGAATCAAATAAGTTATGTATTTGTAGTGTACCTTAAGGGTATTGAGCTTCCTTTGTATCCTATTCTGTACTCTCGCTATCATTTGAGGATCTCGCATCACGTCGTACATGAGCCTGGCTACCATGATGTTGACCCACGTCACTTCTGCTGGTAGTGATGTGCATTCGCAGCTCGGTGAAGTTTGTGGCTGAAGAATAAAAAAAAGTATATCATATGACAAACAAAATTTTTTACTAATAAATACGGTATCACTAATTACTAAAATAGAATAATAAATATGTTTAAATTACTGATACCTTAATTACATTTACATTTAATTTAAATAGATAACACAAAACTAATATACAAAAAAAAAAAATTACGACAACTAAATAACTTTTGAATGAGTTTTTTTTTTATTCATCAAGTTCTTACTAAATACTCAATATTATTAAGCATTAGTAAATATGAAATATCGAACATCTCCTTTTTTCTTCTTTTTATTCTTGGAGCGATCTCGAGGCGACGGCTCTATCTGACACATCACGCCGATGTCCACTTTTTGCTTTGCTACCATTTCGTGTCTCTGTTACGATTATTTTAAAGAGGAGTTAGCAAAAACGAAGAACTATATGAATTACAGACACAGATTTTCCTATCACCCATATAACAAAATGTAAAAAAAAACATACTTTTTACTGAAATAATATGAAATACATTTTTTATATTTTACATTGTGAAAAATAGCTTAAACCTTTTTTTATCGTCAATTTCAAAAATTTCACCTCAAAGAACAAATGATTTTCGAGGTTTTGGAGTTAAAATAAAATAAAAGTTTATTTGATTTCCATTTAGTATTCTCATTGTTGAGATCTCCCTTTAAGCATTATACTTTGTGTAGGAAAGTCTCGCTCTTCCAAAAGTCGTTACATGAATGGAAAATGTAAGACGTACATAATAATATACACGCTTAAATTACCAAATAAATTTAAAAAAAAGTTACTAAATTTTAACTATCCTTTATATGAAATGCTAAATGTTTCGTGTATGTCAGGATTTATAAAATTTAAATTTGCAATAGTCCCTCTATCTCTTTAGCAATCCAAAAATTTTTTTACAAGAATATCTATTTAATGTATAAATGTTCAGTTTATTGTTAATAACTAATTTGGTTATAAATTTTACGAGATATAAATAATATAATTTAGTAGCAACTGAAATTGCATATATACACACGGTTTATATGTTTGGGTGTTTTTACTCCATAGCACGAAAATGGCTGAACGTTTTTTAATGAAAGCAAGTGGAATCTTTTAGCGAAAGGGTTTGAATTGAATGAGTGAGTTAATGAAACAGGGAGTGTCATTTTCTTTGGACTCACTCGAGCAGATACAATAGTTTGATGTTAATTCTTTTCATGAAAAATATAAAACTATTTCTTTCAAACAATAGCTTTAAAACATAAATTTGACAAGAAATACCATATCCTGAAATAAATGTGTTTTTAATATACGACTAGAAAAATGGAACTCTGATTACGTACGAGTCTAAATACAAAACTAATATTGATAAACTCGTACTTTATTGTTCAAAAAAAGTAGTAAGACGATATTCGGGAGATTGTTTAACGTTTAATTCTCATAAATCCATGTCCAAGATACAAATTGAGATTAGACAAAATACTCTCCATAATTCAAAATACAGTATAACTTTTAATGATCAAAATGATGATGAATCAGAAAATATAAGAGAAGGAAGAAGTTCGGTAGCACCAAACCCGCTAACTAATATGGGTTCAGTCCATATGGAATTAAATATCCTGGACTGCTAAAGGAGGAATCTATTTACGGTCCTGTAGGTATTTATTATTGTGCCCTTTAAATGATAATAACTATCTCTTTTCTAACGTCTTTAATTCTAATTAGGAAATCAGTATTTTTTACGTTCAAAAACCAGTATCCATACCTGTATAATTTTCTGTAAATATGGCCAGAAAGATTTCTCGTATGACTCGAAGCTCGAAGGCACGGGATGTGAAGGAGATATCGTCACTCCTTCTGTCACCGAGTCGTTGCTGGTTTTGCTCTAAAACATATATGATTTGCTGAAAAATCCTATCTTTTTTCTACATAAACTCCTATATCAAAATTATCAGAGCGTTTTCGAGAAATTCAATATTATACAGCATTTGAATTGTTAGCTTAATATGATAAGATTTATACTTGCAATAAAGGCTGTAAATTGTTTTGTAATTTCAAGTGATACTTTAGACGAAGTTAAAATCTGATAAGATAACTAACGTTCAATTGTTCTATGGTAAATTATTTCTTGACTCATACCTTAGCAAATGCAACAGTGTCCTTCTCAGTCAATTTGTAAACAGATAGTTCGATGCCATCTTTGGTCTCTTGGCCATCTGACGTAGATTTATCGTCGGACCCAGAATTTTCTACGGATGCGTTGGCTTCCGATATTGCTATCATGAAACGGCGGTACCTGTGATACAGATATTAATATTTTAAAAACATAAAGTCAAATTATAATCTACGTAGGCTTATCAAATTTATTCGTAAATAACTCTTTATATGTTTAATAATAATACTATAACTCTATCATCATCATTCAATGGCCCACTGCCGAGCCGAGTCTACTCCTCAGAATGATTAGGCCATAGTCCACCACGTTGGAAGACTTGACACACCTTCGGGAACATGGAGATCTCTCGGGAGTGCAGATTTCCTCACGATGTTTTCCTTCACCATTAAACCAAGAGATGTTTAATTGCTTTAAACACATATAACTCGGAAAGGTGTGAGGTGTGTGCCTATGTGGGGGATCGAAAGATAAGGAAATTATAGAAAAGTCATACATTAATTGTCTATTAGCGTGTCTCATTATCAGTGTCTGAAAGCGACCCGCCTCGGTTTCTCAAGGGTGCAATTTACCACTCAAAATGTAATTAGAACTAACGTAATATATACACTTTTGTCCCTTAAAAGTCATGGTATATTTTATTTTAAGGCACATAACCCACCGTACGTAAAAAATTAAAAATTTTACCAAGTTGGCTTGTAAGTTGAATACTCAATAACTCAAAATAATTCAGTACACAGATAAAATATCAGAGATCCTGTGGGACGAACAACGAATATAAATGAAGTATTGCATAGAAATACTTAATTAGTCGGAATAATACTTTTTATCCTGGAAGAGTATGGTTGTACGTCAGTCAGACGTTTATACGGTCTAAGTGGCCTTTATGTACTAGTATTAGTATAAATAGTGTGTAATGACACAGACCATTCATGCTTGTCCCTGCCGGTGCGGGCGAACAGGTACAGGTGCGAGTGCTTGTCACGCGAGGGCTTCACGTGCACGCTCCACTCGCCCTCGACCGCACCCTCGACGCCTGTTTCTAATTCCTAGTACAAAATAATACAACACAATAAATACTATTTATATATAATATACATATACTAGCTAACCCGGTGAATTTCCTACCGCCTAACGGCCTAACAGTCAATGAATGTCATGTTAAAGATTAGCTGAACTGTTGACAACCAATTACTGACATTATTCTACATTTTGAAAATGTAAATATCCGAATATTGTGGTATATCTTGTCGATTCGAAACTTATAATTAAATACGTTCTTTAATTTGTGGAGAGTTTACCGAATCGACGGGATGAACATTAAATGTTTGACAGTTACGAAACCAATCAATATTTTTTTCGTAAATTGCCAATGTTTTTAATAGTTATTTTTCTTTCGGACACATATACAACAAATCAAAAAAATGATGACCAGTTTTAAGTTTTTGAACTAAACTAACTATATTTTTACATAGAAGACATTTAAGTAAGCTTAATTTGAGGGGTATCTTAAACCAATAGAAGACATTATCACTTTTAGAATTTCTATCTGTCCGTAAGTCTTTTTTCCCGCACGTCCCCCCACACATTCGAAATTAGATAGCAAAAAAGCTATTGATATTTAAAAATATTTTAGCTCAAAGACGTCATTGATTTTGTAACAAGTAAGAAATAGTGAATAAATCGTTCTGATATTAAACGGAATTATATATAACTAGAGGCCTGCCCTCGCTTTGCTCCGGGTATTTAAAACTATATTATAATTGATGTCCTTAATTTGTCAGTCTGTAATTGTGTAGTTTTTCATTATTTGAAAAAGAGAGAGAGAGTAAGAAAAAGTTATAAAAAGAAAAATAATAGAAACAAAAATAAAAGAAAAGCGACAGATGATAAGAGAGGGAGGACAGAGCAAAAATAAAATTAAATAGGTAAAGGAGAGAAAGAGAGAGAGAGAGAGAGGTAATCGAAAGAAAGTGAAAAGAGACTAATCATACTGAACAAATAGAAATAAGAATTAAAGAGAGAAAAAAGAGAGAGCATGAGAGACAATGATAGTATTATAAGAGGAAGAGAGATGAAAATACTATAGACTTCTCTCAATGAAAGAATTTTTAAAATCGGGTCAGTAACAACCAAATGACCATATTCTATTAATTAAAAAATGTATATGGCAACACTAAATCACTTTTGTCACTCACGAATAGTGTAGTTTTCTATCCGTGAACGAATTTTAAAAATCGGATTATTAACAACAAAATGACCATATTCTATTAATTAAAAAATGTATATGGCAACACTAAATCACTTTTGTCACTCACGAATAGTGTAGTTTTCTATCAGTGAACGAATTTTAAAAATCGTATTATTAAAAACAAAATGACCATATTCTATTAATTAAAAAATGTATATGGCAACACTAAATCACTTTTGTCACTCACGAATAGTGTAGTTTTCTATCAGTGAACAAATTTTAAAAATCGGATTAATAACAACAAAATGACCATATTCTATTAATTAAAAAATGTATATGGCAATACTAAATCACCCTTGTCACTCACGAATAGTGTAGTTTTCTATCAGTGAAAGAATTTTTTAAATCGGAATTGTAGTTCCTGAGAAACTCTTCAATTTACAAAATGGCCACCTTATGGCACTTAAATGGCCATATCTTTTTAATAGAATTTTCAAAATCGGTTCAGTACTTTTAAAGCCTATTCGCAACAAACAAACAAACATACAAACAATCAAATCTTTCCTCTTTATATAATAGTATAGATATAGATAACTTAGATTCATATTAACATAAAGGACCTTGTAGATTCAGTCACTTGGAACATATTATATTGTTACAAACTACTGATATACTTAACTAGTCATTTATGTATTCAATAAACAAACTCTCTTCCCTTTCTTTCTTTTGTTTTATATTATGCAATATTTAGCAAACAGGATAAACAGTCTAAAAGTGTTCAAAATGCGGTATCGATACGAAAGTGTTAAGTGCTTCGATCAATACCACAATTTGAGTACTTTAATTCGACGAGATATAAACGATAACAATATTAATAAAATACCGCCATGATATAGTTACATAAATATGTTTTATCTACTCCCGTGGTTTAAATTCTCTATAAAAGATTTTGAAACAGTTAGCTTATTGCCAACATCAAAACACCCAACGTCCTAATAAATATTATATCATCAAAACGGATCATATAATGTTGTACTGAATTTCATAATAACACTCAAATTCCATCTACGCAAAGGGTTTACTTAATAGACAGCCACATTCTTGCTGCTTGATGCGTGGTATCTGTATGAATTTAAAAAAAAGAACATCTGTATGAAGTTCAAAATAAGAACAGTCATTCACGCACGTTTCACTACCAGAATTCGAAACCCCACCATTTTTCTTCGATATTTTTATTGTTTTATTTACAAAAAAAATATCCTTCGAACATTACAGAACACATTAAAGTGAATTTTAATAATTGCACTATACAAAATGTTCATTACAACTTCAATAAATGATTATTTCATCAATACTCAGTTTATTTGTATATACTCAGTTATGGATGATGTTAGGTTACTAGGAGTGGCTGTTTTATTGTTAGAAGTAAGCTAACTGTTTCAGAATCTTTTATAGAGGATTCATATCATGAGTAGATAAAGTCTTGTATGCAACTGTTGATAATTAGGTATTAAAACAACTATTTTTACACCTCTTATTATACAACAGTTGCATAAATAACTATTATTCAAACAGTGCCAGCAAACTACTCGTAAATACTACTTGATTAAAAAATCTACTTTAATTAAGAAAAGGTTGAATATTAATTTATTTGAAAAGGCGAAAACCGGTAACAACAAAATGTCCATTAAAACAAAAACCAGATGCTTCTAAATTTAGTTAAATATTTTAAAGGCTTAATTTCACAAGTTCAAGGCTTTTTGGTGTTATTTAGAAATGTTTTGAAATAACGAGTTCGCTCATAAACTTTCATTACTTATGTAAATTATATGACTCTTGCGAAACGGAACGACAAAGTATTACAATAAAGGTGTAACTTAAAAAGCTTTATGTAGATTTACTTAATATATAAATTCTACTTCATATTGCATAAATTACGAGTAATTTAGATGATATATTGTTTCTACAAAAAATAAGTTAATTTGCAAATTTAAATGAATAGGTAAAAATATACATAAAGATATTGACCATAATTTTTAACAAAGATATTTAATAATCTACAGTATTTACAAATATTGTAAATGCAACTTAAGTTTTAAAAAAATTCAGTTACTTCGAAGTTTAATGTGTATTATACGTAAAAACTTACAGTTTCCTCTAAAAATTCCTTTATCCTAGTCAGTTCGCTGTCGTCCAGCTCCTCCTCATCATCTTTGGTGCTGGTCGCGGATTTGGTCAGCTCCATCTCGTTGTCGAACGAATCCTCAAGCTGCGTGTTCTTGTCTGCTTGACCTTGAGTCTCTGGTTCTGTACATGTTGTACTATCGGTTTTCTTATCTATTTTAAAGTAAAATGATGAACAAACTATTTAATTGACTACTACTAATACAATTTTAAAAGAAATTATAAAAAAATTTTTGGACAACATCTGCTACAGGGGACTTAACTATTCGTAAGGGCTAAACGAAATTTTGATTCATGAAAATTATATAAATATATAAAACATAGAGTATGGATCATAATCATAAATAGACATAATAACATACCTACCTCTATGTATTTTCCTAACTAGTCTATGACGTAACCCTTCCCTTCCAGTTTCACTCTCATTATGGGAAATGCTGAAAAAAATTTTCATATGAAGTAAATAAATAATAATACGATGGAAATTTAAATAAATATTGTAAGAGAAAAGTCTCACCTCTTTTCTCTTCTCCTCCATATAAACTTTTTCTTCTTCTCTGGACTAGTATTAGTTTCTTGGCTTTCCGTTTCCAACGGAACTTCTTTACTCTTCTTTTCCAGCGACTCAGTCAATTTTTTCTCACTACCCGTGTTTTCCTTTTCTAGCACCTGAATCTTCTCTTTTTCGTTTAAAATGATGCAAATTGGATACTTTTTGCTCCATTGCCTTTAGAGAAAATATTTTATTAGGTCACGAATGTAGGTCGAATTGTCTAGACTCTAGACACCTTGTTTGTGGTTGACCGAAAATAAACGTATCGAAAGGTCTCCAGTGTACATATTTACTATTGCAAATGTGATTTAGGTCATAATAGATTTGGAATATGTTTTCTTCAACCCAATATAGTTTTAATTATTTAAAACTTTATTGCACACAAATACAGAAACTGTTTAAATTATAGTTCAAAGTAATATAAGTGTACATTGGCGACCTTATTGCTAGGTCAGCAATCTCTTACAGGCAACCTAGGAATGTGTAATTCATTATGAGTGTAAAGGGTAGTGTGGCATAAAGTTAAATTTTCTTACTTTTATTTATTTAGTTAATTTAATATAAATACTATTAAAACTATAATACTAAACTCGAATATACATAAATACTTTATAATAATACAACAATATTATATATATATATATAAAAAAAATAATACGATGCATTTATTAATAAACTAGCTGACCCGACAGACGTTGTCCTGCCTTAACTAATAATATTGAATTCGAATTGGCTGTCAAAAGCTTACATTAGAAAAGTTGATATGGCCGTTAAGTTTTCTCAATTTGTCTAAATTTCCGAGCAATTTTTTTAAATATTTTCTTCCATAAGACCCTTCTCCTGACAGTAACAAACACAACAAAAAAAGAATTAGCGAAATCGGTCCAGTCGTTCACGCGTGATGCCGTGACCAAGGGGAATAGGGATTTATTTTTATACATAAGAAGAAGATAATATTCTTTTAAACGACTTTTAAAAATATTTAAGGAATTTCGCATGATTCTAGGTAAAGCATTCCATAATTTAATTGCCTTACAAATGAGGGAATTTCGATAAAACTCAGTACATGCAGATGACTTTCATCTGAAGCAATGAAAGAAAAACTTTCTTTTAGATAAGTAAGAGCGTCAGTGGCATAGAGTAGTGAGTGTGAAAATCCCTCCGCAATTTGACAGTTAACCATTTTAATCGTTGCAATATTCGGATATGTGGTCGTATTTCCGTAGACCGAATATAAAACGGTTGCAAAGATGTTACTCTAACTTTGATAGTAGCTTCTCATTTAGCTCAATGTAACTCACTACGTAATGTAGGTAATGTATCTACGTAATGTAGTATAGGAAGTAAAAGTGTTTGGGCTAAACATATCACACACAGTTTGACCAGCGTTTCATTGATCCAAAAACAGCAAAGAGTCTTTTACTTCCTCGGTAACTTGCAGTTCCCATGTTAGATTATGATCTATAATCAATCCGAGATTTTTGACAGTTTTAGCTATTGATAGTACTGTACTGTCATAAGTGATAGTTGGGATGGCATCAAAATCAATTTTTATAGTTGACGAGAACTACGTATGATAGCTGCCTGTGACTTGGCTTGCTAGGATTAATATTAAGACCATTAGCATGATTCCATGAGCAGATTCTTTCTAAATCAGAATTTAATTGTGCAATTGCTTTACTAATATCATGTGCTGCCGCTGTGGTATATACTTGTGGATCATCAGATACTTATTACTCATTATTGAAACAGGATAATGGGTGGTTAGGTATATATTTGTTTAGTTTAACGATTGTCATGTATTAATGATTTAAAAGTAATATAGATTAAAATTTCTCTAGGTATTGTATATCTTTCCCTTGCGACTTCGTGCCCGTGATCATCCGCTCCTATTGGTCTTAGCGTGATGATATATAACCTATAGCCTTCCTCGATAAATGGGCTATCTAACACTGAAATATTTTTTCAAATCGGACCATAGTTCCTGAGATTCGCGTGTTCAAGCAAACAAACAAACTCTGCAGCTTTATATATTAGTATATATATAATTTAAAAGTAATAAACCATGTTTATGATTTGACGTTCCTTTAGGTATTGTTTATATTTAGTTATTTATTAGAACAAGTGATTTAGTGTGTTGTTAGGAAATAGATCAATATTGATAAAGCATTAGAATAATTAATTTATAGTCGTAAACAGTATCTTAACAGATTCTTTATCTTTATTTATTATTTTAACTTTTCTAATCGGTCATGACTGATTATTATGGCTAACAGATTAGATAATACTATCTACATATTTAAGAAGCTAAAAACTAATGATGTGTGTCTAACACAAATTATTTGCTCAAAAATCAATATTTTCGAGATAATTAGAAGATGATTAGGTTGGTTAAATAATGTCAAAATTTAGTTTGAATAATGAGATCAAATATTACCTTTGAATACATATAAATTGATTAATTAAGAAACGAGAACATACTGTTTTAACCTCAATAAATTTATAACAGAGAACATTTCTCAAATTATACTGCTTTAAGATATTTCACTGTATCTGTATATTTATCCCGTGAGGGGACGGGTTAGAATACTATTCCCCTCTGCCGCTGGGAGAGCATCTCGTAAGAGAAAGCCTAATCTGAAAACCTAATATATTTTGTCAATTTATATGCAGCAGTAACAAATATAAAATGATTTTAGATATCAAGTTCGGCGAAAATCGATCGATACTCAACGAAGCGAGATGAGTGAAATATTTCAAAATAAACATTTAATCAAGGTCGAGACCAAATTAAAAGTAATCAAATTTTCAATTCGTTTAGAAAACGTGTAGCTATTTCGAGATCAATGAGTCATTAACCTTATTAATTTATTATTCACGTTGTTACGGAAGGGTGAATAAAATTTTGTGCCCAAATTGCCAAAGCGACCAGATTGCGACTGCTTTAGAACATTATTACTATATTTATACAATTATCTATACCAATATTATAAAGAGGAAAGATTTGTATTTTTGTATGTAACGAGTAAACTTTACAACTACTGGACCAATTTCAAAAATTCTTTTGTCATTAGAAAGCTACATTATTCCTGAGTAACATAGGCGCTATTTATTACTAGAAAAATCAAAGATCCTAAGAAATTCTTACTAAAACCAACCCAAGGTGTAAAAGAATTGGCCATAAAATGTCTTTCGTCGCATGTGCTGCAAAAACCATTGGTGATAGAACAAAAAAATGTTCTACAATATTATAGAATGTATCAATATCTATAAAAAACTTCGCGAGACCATATGTCCAACTATTGTAGTTATCTCACCATAACTACTTTTTTACATTTTAAAAGTTGATAGAAATGCCTATCAAAATCAGACCATGTTATTCATACCTTGTATTAATTCTTATACAAATAAATTATTTCGTATTCAAGACTGTTTCAATACCTGTTGATTATTTTTGAATTATTAAAACTGGACATTCCATTCAAATGGAACAAATACGAAATTAAAAATGTGAATATAAAACAAAAAAATAGACGCCGACGCGCCGGTGCGTAGCGAGCAACGCGGCGGCGGGGGCACCGAAATGCGGGAGAGCTAAAATGTTTTAAAAAAATTGTCCACCCGTGAGAATGGGGATGGGCCGCTAGTATTTGATAAAACATTACAGAAAGCAATGATAAAAGAAGAATTATAATTATTTTATTAGAAATATGTACTCAAAAGGGTACACGAGTATTTAAAAGTCATGTAAGTCAGATAGAAATGAATAGATAATACAAGGAAAAATGAATAAATAAATCGAATAATTTGCAATATGTAAATAGGGAATTCAACAGAAGTTGACACTATAGTATAATATTTCCTTAAAATTAGTAGTTTTAAATTATTCTTTTCCTCTTTTGCTAACATATTTTTCGTTTGAAACATTTACTCATTCGTGTGATACATTTAGGTACATAGATATTCCATTTAGGGTATTTTGAGGCCTCCGCAAATACGATTATTAGGTAAGGGGTATGTCATAGGGAGACATAGTAAGCGATATGTCATAACAGTATGTAGAAAAATTCTAAACACCAATCACAAACATATTAAGCATTATAATGCATTCAATAGACGCAAATACCTACAACTGGTTGTCTGGTTGGTCGAGTTCATTTCTTCAAGGCCAGATATGCGTGAGAACTAATTCGTTATAAATTATGCGAGATCAAATTCAAGATTAAGAGATATGTATTAAACCTAGTTATATTATTTACATTACAAAATAAAATAAGAAAGATGTAATATTCATGAAAATAGCTATGTTAAGTTAGTGCCTGAATTTCGTACCAAAATTTCCCCAAAATTAAGATTATGTTAATTGTAATTGAAGTTATGACGTCATCAAAAGTCAGTTGATAAACGTGGAGCGAAAATATGTAAAGTGATTTTTTACTTATTATCAGAAAATTACACACAATAAACTCAGGATATCTAATATTAATGGCCTTTACAGATTGGCCAGGTCTTCAAAAACCCACAGTATTAATAACTATGTTATAACCTAAAAGAACAAAACTTGATTACTATGTTGATAGTTGTGACAATGTAAATAGTATCTTATCGTTAGATAGCTTTATATTTTTGTGCTTAACTTTGATGCATATTTTTATTCCCACTCTGAGTCTGTTAAGTATCCAAGAGCCCTCAAACCGTCGACCCCGTTTGAAGTAAACTCGTAAATAACTTCATAATTAATGGCGCTTATTAAGTTTACCCTTGTTGAAAGAATTTTTAAATTAACTCATGCTTTGGGATATGAAGTATGAGCAAATCGGTCATTTAGCACTAAAAAGTAAAAAATAATCAAACTTAGATTTTTAAAACACTACCAACTGATCAGTTTCAAGTCGGTGAAATTTGAGGGTTTTCCTCAATTTCTCCGGATTTTACCATCAGATCCTGTTTCGAATAAAAAAAGAATTTTAAAAATTGGTTTACAATTGACGGAGAAATCGGTGAACATACATAAAAAAATAACTGACGAACATAGAACCTCCTCCTTTTTTGAAGGAAGGCGGTTGAAAAATAAAAACTCCTTACGTTTCGAATATTAGGTACTGCAAGATAGTACTAGTAGTATTTCTATGAGTATGAAACTAAACAATGTTTTGGAATTTTAAGAAATAAAGACTATTTGACAATTCAACCCAAATACTATATTCAGGTCAAAAAAAGTCAGGAAAACCAATTTATTTGTGAATAAGATACTTTGTTGCTTCCTGAAAAATTCTGAGTTGCTTGTGTGGTCTTCATCATCACAATCCATTAATGGCCCACTGCTGAGCCGGGTCTCCTCCTCAGAATAAGGAAGAGGTTAGGCCATAGTCCACCACGCTGGCCCAGTGCGGGTTGGTCTTGTAAACGATCAATTAAAGATAAATAAACATACCTTCTTCTAACAAGTCCTTTAGGCAGCAATATAATCCTGGCTCCAGTAAGATTGTATAAGCGGTGTTGGTAAAACGTCACTTTTTCTATCTTTTCATCCCAAAGAGCACGTTTAGCTACTTTCGTTCTTGTGTATGATATCCTTAGATTACAACCTACACAAATACATAAATAATGAAATAAAAATCAGTTTATTTTCCAATAAAACAACACAAAAATTTGTACGACAATCAAAATAATGTAATCAAAAGTAACTAATGGTCTATATCTATGAAAAATATTAGGTTCATTGATATTATAAGTAGTAAAAATAAGTTTTGAAGGTTTTTAAAAAGATCGCTTTTTTAGTAATAAATCCCATCGGACCGTGTTGTAACTTTTTCATATTAAAGAGTCAGTAGTAATTTTGCTCTGAAAATGAAAACGTTTCGTTTCATTGAAGTGAAGGAATATATTTTGTGTGCATTAACATGACAACCAATGTCCTCAACAAACATAGGTAATTCCCAGGAAGTTTTGGTTGATGTTTTGTGTGCTTGTGTCGGAACAGCACTACACTTCTTACGATAAAGCCAAAATTTGAGGCGATTCAAATTCAATCTCCTCAAAACACTTTTTCAAAGAAATTTTTCAATAAGGAATTTCTATATTACTCGAAATATGAAGAGAAGACTCCACTAACGATGGACAATATTTTAAATAATATAAACTGTATTAATTTCTTCGTACAGAGGTTCAAATTTGTGAAAAAAAAATCCCTCACAACTTATTTGTAGACATACAATATAACTTTATATAAAACAAATACGCTTCCAGCGGTCTATACGCTTTGATCTTTTAAATAGATAGTGATTCAAGGGGAAGCTTTATATGTATAACACATGCAAATTTTAGTAGTGAAATGTGCGAAGCCGGGGCGAGTCGCTTGTAATTTATAAAATGATGAACGTCTATATATCATTAATAAAATCCACGACAATTATATCAATTTTTTTATATGTTTGTCAGTCTGTTTATATATTTAACTAGCTGACCCGGCGAACTTCGTACCGCCTAACAGTCATTGAATGTGTAACAGATTAACTGAACTGTTGACAACCAATATATACGTCAATCGTTTTTCTCTAAAATACGCCATTATCCGAATATTGTTGATATATTTTATCGATTCAAAACCTTTAATTAAATACGTTCTGTATTTTGAGGGGAGAGTTTACCGAATCGACGGGATGAACATAAATTTTTGCCAGTTACGAAACCCATCGACATTTTATATGGGAAAATGTTTTTCTTTAATTTTCCAACGTTTTTATTAATTATTCTGCTATTCGGAACGCAGACAAATACAACAAATCAAAGTGTAGAACAAACCCGTCTTTATTTTCTATATCTTATATAAGTAATAAGATAAGAAGAGAAGATTAATAACACTCACAAACGATTGCAAAAAATTACATAATATCCTAATTATTATAATCTATACAAATAAATAAAATTGCAGTGTCTGTTTGTAATATTAAAATAACCGATTTTACTGAGTGCATATGAATATATACACGGTATATACACCAAAACAACATTTTTTTTCTCAATTTTTCTCTGTCTTTTTGTTCCGGCTAATCTCTGAAATGGCTGGACCGATTTAGAAGGGACTTTCACTGATAGATAGCTGATGCAACAAGGAGTAATTTAGGCTATTTAACATCTCGCTACGACCCATAGGAGCTAACGAATTGGCACGGATCCGCTATTTAAATATAATAGATTTTATTTATAACTTAATGACTTTTTTATTATTTATATAAACTAGTAGTATAAATATTATAATATAAGCAGGATACTCAACGAAAAAACAGCCTTCATAAAAAAATCTTTTAACTCAACATTTGCTTCCAAGTGAAGGCTTTTTTATAAGAATATTTTTTAATCTACTCTCATAAACTTAAGATATTCTAGGCATCTATACCAATTTAGAATATTAATTTATTTTTTGTCGTATTTTAAAACTTGATTACTATTAACACTTTTCGGTCAGAATGTCGTTCAATTTTATCAACAGAGATACTACTATTACGTTCTTATTTGTTTAAAAAAATTGTATTAAAGAAAATAGTAATTAAGTTACAATAATTATTTAGTAATTTAATAAGAATTAATTTGTATTTCTTTTGTATTGTATTGTATTTTATCTGCCTATGGCCGGAAATTAATATGTTAGGTTAAGGCTAAATAATTGTTCTTTACGTGTACTTGTACTTATTAATACAAGGTTAAGTTATATTAAGATTCATCATGATCACACACACACTACATTTCAATTGTTGGGTAGTTCTTAATCTAATACTAATTACTTTTATATAATAAATTAGTCAACCCGCGCGACTTTGTTCAGGTGTAGCCCCGCTCCTATTGGTAGTAGCGTGATGATATATAGCCTAAATCTTTCGTCGATAAATGGACTATCTAACACTGAAAGATATTTTCGAATCGGACAAGTAGTTCCTGAGATTAGCGCGTTTAAGCAAACAAAAAAACATTCACATTTAATAAATTGAATTTAAATTTTACGTGTTCAATATGTTGTACATACACTTTTTTTATTCTGAGTAGTATTTGTTTCCATTTTTTTACAAAATTCTTACAGCTCCTGAATTATATTACTTTTATATTTCATACTTTAAACAAGATAATATAAAAAAAGCTTACCTTCTAATTTCATAAACGCAGTTGTAGTTTTATTTATATGATAAGTGTAGGGGTCGTAATCCGTTGATCTATAATGGTTTATCCAACCCTAAAAGTAATAAAATAAAAAAAACACATAAATAATTGCTATATTATAATATTTACTGCATTCAAAGTAAAAATACAATATTCATCAGACAAAAGTCATATTTTTAATTCTTTCGCATTAAGTATACACATTTTGCAACAATTGTAATGTTTTATGTAATTGCTCTGCAACACAATTACTCTCGTTCATTCAATGAAATTATAGGAGTATGCTAAATATAGTCCGCTATATTTAACTGGATGAATGTTTTTGTAGAAACAAGACTATAGAAATAGAGATTTAATAAAAAGCGAGTATTTTCGAATAAATCTATTTTTTACGATCCTACTTAACTTTATATTGTAATTCCTACTACAAATTGTAGCTATATGTAGAAATGCCTGAAAATTGTTTATTACATACCTCAAATTTTTTTAGTGGTCTGTGTTCCTTCACTGACGGTATAGTGTAAGTAAAAGGAGCAATACTACTCCGCTTCAACTGGAAAAATCCTCTTTTAGGCTCATCAGTAAAGTATGTGTCTAATACCCATTCCTTCACATTGCTCATAAAAAAAATAAACCATATTCCCAATAAGAATCCAATCCAAATATTCCAATTAGGAAACAATAAATAATTTAATATTAGAAAAATTGTTAAGAAGTACATTGAAAATTTAAAAAAGTATGATTTAGTTTTATTTGTAGATTCATCTTTATGCAAATTGTTCTTGCTTGGAGGTAACCCAAAGTTTGGAGGTACAGAAGGAGGTGGGTTTGAACTGTTTTCTAATGGTTTTTTTGCATCATTTGTCTCTACTTGGTTGACATCACCAAAAGCATCTATTGTGTCTTCGAGAGCTTCTATTCCAGATTCAACTTCAAGACTATCTTGTAATTGCAACTCTCTTGTTAAATCAGACTCGCTGTGTGCTACAAAATGTCAGAAAAATGATGGAAAAGTCTATGTACAACAACATATACAGTGACATATAAGATTGTTTAGAAATTGAAAAACCATATCATAGACCATATGAGAAGAGCTGTGTTCATAAGAATTTGTAATTAAATTATTGAATTAACATTTTGTTTTAGTTAAAAATAAGAATATTAACTTACCTAAATTTTTATGTGTATCATCACTAGACTCTGAAATATCTTTATTATTATGATCTTTAGTTAAATCTAGTTCATTAGGTTTAGCTGTTAGTGGTTGAGTCACATCTGATAAGTTCTGTATACTACTATCCAATGATGATACCTAGGCAGAACAAACAAATGACTGATATATTAAATAAAATATAAATATCTATTAAAAAAACTATTATGCCTAACCTGATTGTCAGTATCACCCATACTTTGCTGGTCTGCATCCTTAATTGCAGAGTTTTCCTCAGAATCAGATGTTGAATTCTCTCTTGGTAATGTCTTATCTTTTGTTTCTGATAAAACAATAAAGTTAATAATTTAGAAAAACTATATTTACTAATAAAATTGTAAAGAAAAAGAAAATAAAACCTTCAACTGAGCGAGTCTTCATGTCTTCAACAGCCTGAGCAATTTTGAATTTAAAATCATGAAATATTTTCCATGTTTCATTTGGTTCTTTAACTTCTGTAACACTTTCAGAAGCACTTCTCTTACCGAGACGGTTTAAATATTCTTTCATAGGAGAGGATGTAGCCTCTTTGGGCACACTGGGACTACGACTCTCATCAGGTTTATTATCACCTTTGACATCCTCTGTTTTTTCTACAGGTTTTTCGTTTCTAATTGATTTAAAGTATTTATCAATTATGGAGGATGATTTCTCAGTTTTCTTTGGACTAGCACTTTCACTCCTAACAGGAGGTTCAGCCTGAGGGGTTGGAGGATCATCTTCACATCCCTCGAACAACTCTTCTAATTCTTCGTTGTTAGCATTGTATCTAAAGGAAAGTGATGTGTTTGGAGGTTTCCCTAGGAAGGAATATATTATTGGAATTTAATGTAACTAAATAATATAAATATAAGTTTCAAAATAGTACATTAATTGTTTAAAAATCTAACATATTGCGTAATAATTTTGGTGACAAAAATAAATATCTTTTTACGGTACCAAGTTGGTTTTACCTTATGTAAATTAAACAAATTAATTAAACATATAACTAATGCCATAATATATTTTGATAAGCATATTAAATATTTGTATTGTGTGTTTCTCAATAAAAAATTGTCAAACTCTAAACAAAGAACTTATTGAAGAAACTTTACAAAAGCACAAGTCAATGATTCTTGCGTTATCATCTTTTGTTGTCAGACGAAAATAACTTATATTAAATTTCAAAAAACGCATGAAAATATATTATCCAATTTCACTATATAGCTATCATACAATTAAATCTTTGACATAAAAAAATAAATATTTGAATATAATTGAAGTTCTACGTACCTGCACCTGAAACCTCCATTATTTAAACACAATTCACAATTAAAGTTGTACAGACTACATCACCGTTTTAATAAATTTATATAATTAAAATCCTAATAAATTCACAAAAAATATGTTTACTTTTAGTTTATTAAGCAGTACGCGACAAACAACACAATTCGCATATCTCAATAAATATGAACATTGGACGACTTTGACGTTTTTCTTGACATTTATGATTCGTGCCAACTGTTGCTGTCAAACGTCAGAGCATTTTTATTACTATTGAATCTGTGGGAAATATCTGCGTAATTAAGCGTAAAACATACAGAATGTGCGAAACCAAAGATAAAAAACACTAAGAATAGTGTTGTGTACTAGAGCTTGAAACGATGCTCAATAAAAAGTAATTCTACGGAGTGGCCACATCTCTTAATGCACATCACACAGTGTGTGCGCAAAATAATGAATAAAAGAAATAAACATTTTATTCGTGATTGTCTACTGTTTTCTGACATTTCAAGTCAATCAATCTATCAAAGTCAGTGTCAGTGGACAAATATGTCATGTAAATCAAATGACAGATTTATATTTTATATTTTACTCATCGCAATTTGCTATGGACCTGCCTTTGTGATTAGAATACGCAACTCTTCTGTAATAAGCGTGCAATGATATTAGTGTTTTGCATTTTGAATGTGCATACTTTACGTGCTAAGCAACATGTTACGATTAACAATACATAAATACTGATGGACAAAATCAAACATGAAGTATTTATTTATTACTTTGTTCTTATCCTTCGGACTCGGTTCTATTGTGGATAAAGATAGAAAGGTGAAGTGGGTTGTTGTGAACAACACATGTAACGTTAATTGTGCAAGGTGAAATGAATGTTACTTGAATGGTGTTTTTTACAGGAGAATACTGAATTATCGAGAGCTTTTGATGACCGGCCTCTGTTGTTCGCCACGTTAGGGGGCGGCATGGTAGCCGTCGAGCCGCTATCAGGAAATATTGTATGGAAATTAAAAGATGGTAAATATTGTTTATTATTATAAATTAATTCATGCAACTTAGGGCATTACTGGAATCTACAGCATGTTATTTAAATTCTATTTTTATAATCTGTTAGTATCAAATACATTCATGATATTAGATATGCACATTTATTTTGAGCAGTTCCAAGGGTTGTAATGGATTCTTACATCCTCGGCTAAATACCAAATTTTTGTGACTAATGGTTGTAAGTTTGATATTGTCATGGGGCAAAAATTTGTATTAACTATTCTATTTACATATGTACATATATATATAAAGACGAACTAACCAATTTGATATATTATCTACTGTAATCAATTGTTGCTATTTTGTATATAATATATAAAATTCCCTTACTTTTAGTTCAGTATATCTGAATAATTATTATCTATTGCAGCAAATGTTTATATTATGAAATTTTAATTATCAATGTAACATCTTGTTACTCCTTAAATAATCCTATAAGAATGAAGAGTATTGTGTTACATAACTTCAGTTATTTATCCATCATATTGTTTTATTATTTTGACAATGAATTTTAGTTGTGATCTAAATCAAATAAAAAAATTTCTTAACACCCTATTATAAAATATTTTTTGGGTTTAGCAAAAAATAATATTCATTGCACAAAATTTTGAATGTAATTTTTTTTATATTGTTGACAAAAACATATATTGAAATGAGTCTAAAATAGCGATACTGCTCTTAAAATTTATGTGTGATAGCTCATTGAATCCGAACCATTTTTTTCTTCACTCCCCTGCCAACACTATCTTTGAGGATGCAATGCATCGACAAAACAAGAGGATTTCTACTGTTTTGGTGATGTCCATGAGCAATGGTGGCTACTCATCGGGTGGACCATCTGCTCGTTTGCACCTTATCTACCATGAAGAAGAAAAATGTTCCAAAATTTCCAAATATCAATAGTCTATGAAATATTGGTTAAAAACAAAATGCCTTTTTAGTATCTTTAATTGTTTATAACTTTTTTATACCAATGGATTATTATAGTTACATTGAAAATAAGGATATACATTTCTATACATAATACTAATTAACTAATCAAGCGATAAACTAATCTGGGTGTAAAACCTGGCATAATTGTGTTATCATAATAGATGTTTCTTTATTTAAATTGTTATCGCGCACATGGCGGACACGCACTCGGAGCCGGCGCCCGCGCCGGTCATCTGGAACTATCTAGATAACAGCAAATAATGCTTTGGCCACAATTTATGTAACAACAAAAGAGGGTTTTTTGTATTATCTACACACATACCAAATAATATTTAATACTACCAAAGATAACATACAATTTATGGAAATTACATTAAAAATTTCAAGCAAGTTAGTTATCATTAAAAATGTTTATAATTAAAAATCTTTTATTTGTTTAAGAACCCGCAGTAAAGGTACCAAATCAACATGCAGATTTGATGCCTCAATTTCTGCCAGACCCTCGTCATGGATTCCTTTACATGTATGGCCCTAGAGGAGACAAACAGATGCTTAAGAAATTACCCTTTACGATACCGGAGTTGGTTGCGAATGCCCCGTGTCGATCTAGCGAGGGTATTTTGTATACCGGGAAAAAGAGTGACACATGGTTTATATTAGACCCCTTGACAGGGACCAGGGAACATATTTCAGGTAAGGCGACTAGTATGATAAAAGTATTTATTATTAGTTTAGTTTCCTATTATTTTTTGTAAAATGTCTATGTTTTTGGGAAATCAAAGTAAATATTTACTCAATTCGGCTGATAAAAAATGTCGCACTTTAACATAGTGTATATTAATCTTTTATTTATACATATAAAAGGTTTTTAGTTTAGCTGAAGCCAAAAAACTAAATTATTAGTAAATTACCTAATTTAATAAAAGATAACGGTTTTCCTGTTTCTCATTATTACCTTTTACATGTGTTGTTACAATTAATTAATATATATACAACAATATTATTTGAATGACGCAACTTTCATTCCCCTTCTATTTTTTAGAAGAGCAAATTGTGATTTTACTGCTCCGTGAGCTCTAAGACTGAGGCCTCCTGAACTATGTATTCATGTTTCCTTTTTTTTTTTAGAAATTTTTCTTCCATTATCATTTTGTCAGGAAATTGTTTCACCCTTTCTAACAAACCGATACACCCATGTAGTAGTAATAAAGTATCACAATTTACCCTCATGTGTAATCAATTTATCATTTTAATTATTTGCTTTATGGCAAACTCTCAAAGATTTAAACAATCACATAGTTTAACATGCACTTTAAATCTAACCACAAACTTTCATCCCCTATTTTAACCCCTTCAAGCGTTTTTAAGCAATAAAAGGTAACCACATAGGCTATTTCAAATTCAAATTTATTTATTTATCTTTTCACAAACATGGATTTAATGTAGTATACATTATCGAGTCATGGAACATATCTGCAATGTTTGTGAGAGACTGGATGTTGCACTAGGAGACCTGTATTACAGACAACCAGGCTCAACAGCTAAACTAGTTAAACAATTCAATCACTACATAGTAAAAACAGTCTTTTCCCGCTGTCTGTCTGTCCGTATGCATGCTTTAAAAAAACGCAATGGATTTTGATGCGGTCTTTTTAATAGATAGAGTGATTCAAGAGGAAGGTTTATATATGTATAACACATGCATATTATAGTAGAGAAACCGTGCGAAGACGGAAGCGGGTTGCTAGTACTCGAATAAATAAAACATAATTTAAGGAAAGACTTATTACAATGTTTTGAAAATAACAAATAATTACATACTATATAAAAGTGTATGTGTGTGTGTTGGTTTATGAGTTTGTGGGTGTTTTTTAGCAAGTAAATACAACGGATTTATAAGACCGTGGTGTATTATTTATTTTATACGTGTTGCTATGAAAATCGATGTATGATTATTTTTATCGATTTGATATACAGTATTTACTGTTATCGCACTTGGTATTTACTTGTGCTGACCTCCATTGGCTTATACGATTGTCTGGTTAAATTAAACCTTGATACATTGTGTATTAAGTTTTTGTCACTTTTATTTGGACGAATTAACTACACGATAAGCTTAATTATCGCTTTGTTTTAAGGAAAAAGAATTAACACAATTGAAACATATTGATAATACACATTTGGTTATTTAAATATTACGTATTATTGAAATTTTTTACTTTCCTTTCACTTTTCGTCGGAAAAAGTAAGCAAAGCTATTTTTCTCTTCTCTGATTGCGTAAATATTTTATTTCATTTTCTAGACAGTAATCTCTGTTAGCAAAATAAAGTTTAAAAGCCCCCTATGTTGTAATGTTGTGATATTACAATATAGGGGCCAAAATTGCAAAAGCACGAAAATTAGAAAATTTAAATTTTTACTGTCGCAAAGATATCTAGCGTTTGTAGAAAGTTATCGTGACTTAATGTACTCGTATTTTAATGTATTTCTCTCTAGTCGACCTGAAACTTGAAATAATGTTTAAATAGAGACGTATGTTCTTCAATACTTTAGAATAGTAATAATTTATTGATACATTTTTTTCATCTCAGGTTTCGATACATCAAAGATATTTAAAAACGAAGATACATGTCCACCGGATAAAAAACGAGGTGTTTACGTTGCCCGGACTGAATACAACATTCTGATGCATGACGCCAATAACGAGAATCAGAAGTGGAATGTCACTTTTTTTGATTACACTTCACATGCCATGGGGAAGGAAATGCTGAATGATTATGGTACGTATGTATAGTATGTAAACCACTGTATTCGGTGCCAAAGATATATCATCATCATCAGATCATGTAGACGATTTTTAATTTCAATGAGTTGCAGAGCGTAGATAAATAAGGGTATAATAATGGAATTATTATCCAGGGCATAAATTTTATCCTTACTTTCCTGGTATAATTATAAAAATGGGAAAAAACTCATGTGATCATTACATTGAAAAACTAAAAAATATTTTTTCAATTTTCCTCTCTTCATTCTATTACACTGATGTATTAAAAATGTTTTTGGCGACTTCTGACATTTTTAGTACTCATACCTTAAATGGTCCTATAGAGTCGATTGATCCACATACGAAGTAGGATCGATAGGCATAATTTTTTTTTTGATTTTAGCACTTCGCTAACCGTACATTTTCTCAAAAATTCTTAAAAAATTATGGATGGTCTCTTAAGATCGTTTTCCTGTAACTATAACGTTTAAGGTTAAACCTACCTACTCTTACTGACCCGTCTCAAAAATCCACCCTCTACTATACTATAAATGATAAGGAAGGAAGTCTTTAAAATATTATATAGTTTTATGAATAATAATTTTTAATTAGATTTGTGTTTGAATTTAATACTTGATAACAATTATTTGGTACATTTTGATGGTGTATTAAAAAAATATTAGATTCAAGCTAATTTTAATTCTAGTAGTAATGTGAATATATTTTATTTATGCATTATTATCGGTTGCAATCTTTTGCCGGCTAAAAGATAATACTTTCGTAAACAGTATCTCTGTGATAATTGAATTCTTGACACACTATTGAATTGATAATTCGGTATATTATTCATACATTTATCTACAATAGTATTCCACATTTATCCTTGTGTACAATTTTTAGTAAAGAACACTATTTCCTTATCCTTATTAAACTGTTGTAAGTGACATAATATCCAGAAAGATAAAAAGTTGCATACGAATTATCCTGTTAAATTAACTAAAGAAATATCTAAAGTTTTAAATATAGATGACAAGAATATTCGTGAATTCGTAGTGAAAACAATTTTTTTAGTTATAAACATTTGTTCATAGTTGTATTGCGTTTTTCCCTATTAATAATACCTGCTTCCGAAAATAGCCGGTCACTGTATATACTGCTACCGGAAGATGATAAATATATCTTATCTGCTAGATTAAGATATTGTTTTGCGTTTACTGACCACTACTTATAAAAGTCTGCTGTCCTATCAATAGTTAAAATCGCCCACGAAAGTGTTGCCGAATATTCGGCGCTTCAGCCATGAGACTCGCCGAATACATATTCGTTATTCGGCCAAATCATTATTGGCATCTCCAGTTTCAACTCGCTAATATTTTTTTGGATTTTTATTCATAAAAATATACTTCAACCATTTCTTTTTGTTGATTATAGTTTATGAACTTCCTAAAACGTCTTAATTACTCGACCTATAATGAAGAAGCGTCTTTTTTAATAATTATTTAGTAGATCATGACTAATTTACTGTTAAAAACCCTTGAAAAATTTCACCAAACTTTGTCACTTTCGATGTCGTCACAGTTCAAAGGCCTCAGTACAATGCACCGTCTCTTTACGTTTAAATTTAGCGAGTGATTGTTATCTATTTATCTAGTTCAAAATGAATAATGTAAACCAAATAGTTATCATATTTACGTGTCACGTAATTTTTTTTGTAAAAAAATATTATTTCATCAAAACTTTTTTACGTTAATATAAATTATTGCAATATTGCCTGTAAGTTATTTAAGTTATGCCTTATGAGACCAATAGCTTTATTAGCGTTTAAAACAAACAGATATTTTTTGTATAAAGCTTAAATTAGAAACCGCGACTCAGAAAATCATAAAATCCAAGACTGTACGAATTTTTGGAGAAGATATAAATCAGTCACCGAAGGACTCAAGTTAGAAATGAGCTAATAGTCAGCAACGAGCTGACCAAATCTTCATAAGAATAAGCAAAGGACCTTCAAGATTAAATCAGTTTTCAAACAAATAAAAGTAGAACATAAAAGTAGGTCCACTATCTTAGGCGCTACGATGGCACAGACAGACTTACAGATACCCAGTATACACGTTAAACTTATAAGTAAAAAAAAATCCTTTTTTCAGCGAAGAGTAAGATATTTTTTGGTAACCATATACAGAAATATCTCGATCCAATTCTATAACTATATATAGGGTTTATTAATGCACTAGCCGACCCGCGCGACTTCGTTGGCGTGTTGCTCCTATAGGTCGTAGAGAAATGTTAAATAGCCTAAATTACTCCTTGTTACATCAGCTATCTGCCAATGAAAGTCTCGTCAAAATCGGTTCAGCCATTTCAGAGACTAGCCAAAACAAACAGACAGACAGACAAAAATTGTAAAAAATTTTCTTTTGGTAACATCCATATGCACTTAGTAAAAAAGCGGTTATTTAATATTACAAACAGACACTCCAATTTTATTCATTTGTATGGATTGGTAAAACCGTATTCAAATCCTTTGCGTAGTAAAAGTTCTAAGAAAAAAAAGCGTACAGACAAGGGGAAGCGTCTTTGTTTAATACTATGTAAAGATGTTAAGTGGCCTGAAACTAACTTGTGACTAATATGTACAATATTGAATGTACGGTGACGTCATTGGCCTGATGACATTCACGCTTTTATTAAACAACTCTCGCATTGATCAGTATTTTATTTTATTCATAATATTGTTGATATTAATGATACCTTTACATTGTTACGTTTTAATCTGAATTTAATCGCTATCCGTAACCAAAATAAAAGTGATTACGCTATCTTTCTAGGTGTTTCGATGTAATTTCTACAGCTATGTCGCTTATATACACACATGACACATAGGTCAATATGCTTGACACTCGATATTGAACAAGTTTGTTCTATAAAAAACACTAATAATTTCTTTTTGTTTCTTATGCGATATAATGAAATTCACAAATAGAAAAAAAATTTTGGGGACTTTTAAACGTATATCAAAGTTATTAAATAATAATAACAATTGGCGTCATTGGGAGTTAACAAAATCGAATTATTTGACAATGTTACGTGACAGAGGGTTTATTATTAGAAATATTTTATTGTCCAAAAAGAAATAAGAAAAGATTAGGTAGGCATCCTCGTATTCCTATTTTTATGAATTTTACACCAATATTGCAAGTGCTTGTAATGAAAATTCAATATCGATTAAAAATAGAATCATCTTAGAAGTTCTTTATAAATCATCTTAAGGTTTCTTTAATCATTTATATTCTCTTTATCGTTTAATTTTCAATATGTTTGTAGGCATAATTCACTTTACATCAACATCGAATGGGCGGATAATGTCATTCGATCGTAAAACTGGTGACCTTGTCTGGACTCATAACTTGGAAACACCTGTCGTCGCCGCCTACTTGCTAGATCGTGAGGGACTTATTTCCGTACCATTTAACTCTATTGGGGATGACACTTTAGATCACATTATGGAAGATGCTTCCACTTTAAGGAATGGGCACGGCATTAAAAACTCTAATATTGAATTACAGTAAGTAAGCTTATAAGCTGGTATTTCAATTTAATATTTTAAGCACCCCAAAAAAGTAAATTTCAGAAAAAATGTTAAAAATAATATTTATCATTTTTACCTACTTTTCATTTGCCTGTGAATTATCGAAACTTTTAAACTTTTTTTGTCTTAGAAAGTAATTATATGAGAAAATTATAATATAAGCGTACTTCTAAAGCAATATCTATTTATAACCAAATATTAAAAAAATGTATTTGGCCCATATTTAATCACGCGCATCTTTACTGGATTATAGAAATATTAAACGAATTTTATTTTAAGTAAATTATTTTTTACAGTCCAACATTATATATTGGGGAGCATAACCACGGTCTGTATGCTCTATCTTCACTAGTCGACAAAAATACAGTAACAATATCTACAGGACACTCAAGACCGCTACTCCTAGGTGGACCTGTTACAGTGAATAAAGCTAACTCTGAAAAAGTCACATATGAACCATTTAAGAATGTACATTATGATTTAAACGATTTAAACCTACACGTCACCCCGCCTTATTTGTTATTGGGACATTATAAAGTACCTGAGCTAACGACTTCATGGATGCCGCAATTACCAAACAATAATTTCATTGGCAATCACGTAAATCAAAATAATGCGATTAAATTAATAAATGGCGAAGTTCCTACCGATTCTGATAAAGATGGAGAGAATGAGACCAATTTGAAATCTAGTTCAGTTTCGGTTTCAGTACAAACTGAAGATGTTCTAGAATTCCATTTTAGACCGGACTTGTGGTACAAGAAAGGTTACATTTGGTTGCATCAGCAAGAGAATAAAGCTTTGAAAGTATTACTCATAATCCTGATGGGTCTGGTTGTCACAATGTTTTGGTATCTCCGTTATCAGGTAATCCATATTATATAGATTAATTATTTATCAATCAATGAAAAAGATGATAAAAATTAGATATATCAATTTGTATAGTTTAATTATTAGTTTTAATTATTAGTTTTATACTTTAATTATTAGTTTAACAATATTTTTATTTACTTAAATGATCCTTTGTTCGATTCGCTATGTTTAAGCAGATGGATTAATAAGTCTTTTAATGTTTTATTTAATTAATGTAACTGAGGAATTCTGTATATTCGTCTATACTAATATTATAAAGCTGAAGAGTTTGTTTGTTGTTGGATAGACCATTTATAGAGGAAGGCTAAAGGTTATATAAGATCACGCTATAAAACAGAGCATCAATGAAAAAGTTTCACTCTGTTTAGAATGGAGAAGAAGCCTTTGCCTCACTCTTATATGAGGCTAGTTTGAAATATACATGAAATGATAGTTTTATATTTTTCAGGCACGTGAGTTTCAGCAATTATCCCAAGGTGGTTCTCGTAGTTCGAATACCTCGACGTCATCTAATGGTGAAATAACTGGACAACTTATGGAAATTGGAGATGGGGAAGTTCGTATTGGAAGGATTAGTTTTTATACCGATCAAGTATTAGGGAAGGGCTGTGAAGGCACTTTTGTTTATAGGTAAGTTGTACTCGCAATTTTTATTTATGATACGTGAATACACTCTTTTATCATTAAGCTTAGTTGTTTAGCTGCTCTAGTAAGATGCGGAAACTACTCAATCGAATTGTTGAAGACTTTTTTTTTATACCATATTATTTTTTGGCTGAGGAGAAAAAAGAAAGCTGAAGAGTCTTAATTTCTATCTTATAATATTTATATCTAATTTGTGAATGGTGAGTTATTCACACTGTAAAGTTTCCTATGTTTATTACACGTACGTTATAACCTTTTGTAATCCATATATTTATTAAACATTACAGAGGCACTTTTGATAAGAGGGCTGTAGCAGTTAAACGGTTGCTACCCGAATGTTTTACATTTGCCGACCGTGAGGTGGCGCTGCTCCGTGAGTCTGATGACCATGCGCATGTTGTACGGTATTATTGTACCGAGCGAGACAAGCAATTTAGGTATATATCATTACCTGCTAAAGATTAAATAGTATTATAATACACTTAAAAGATATTATGATTATCATTTCTTTTGATGGTTTAAAATGTTATCATTTTATTCCAACGGAAAGTTATTAAATAATAATTTTTTTTTCTCCTTTTTTTCGCTGGTTATAGATATAAATGTTAGTTTTCGATGTTTTAAGAACCCCGTCCAAGGAACAGCTCAAAAAAAATATAAGATGTCGCTCCAAATTTTTTTAAGATGTCAAAAATCACCAAAAACCATTATTTTATTTATTTTTATTCTCGTTACGTTATAAATTGTATAGACCAAAAAATAATAAGTTTCTGAAAGTTACAGTTTAAAATTAGAATTTTGAAATTTTTTAAAATTTTATTACATTACTAGATTCGAAAAAAAATAGTCGTTTGTTTTCGCCACCCTGATATATAGTATAGTTTTACAGCTTATTACTGTATTTGAATAGTGGACGAATCCTAAGTGTGTGTATGAAAATAATGATTTAAAAATTTAAAAAACATGATATTTTTATTTATTAATAATATTTTTTTTACATAAATATTACGTACTAATTTATATAATAAAAAGGTATAATGATAAATTTTGTTTAAGGTATATAGCGTTAGAACTATGTTCGGCAACACTGCAAGATTATGTTGAAAAGAAATTAAAATTCGATTGCAAAATAGACGCTGTAGAAGTACTAAGACAGGCCACTATGGGTTTATCACATTTACATTCCATGGATATAGGTAAGTCTTAAAATTACGTACAATATAAATATTTCATTACCCTCTTTACATAATTAATATTTTTATACTAATAAGAGGTCAATGACGATATAAAATAAAAAAAAAACCTTATTTCAAATGTTTATCCACACACATATTACACACAAGTTTATGTAAATATAAATATCGAAATTACTCTTACTAACTGATTTATAAAATGTTTTGTCTCATTTTCAAAGCCCTGTTCAAACTATTCAATTCAACCCAATCAATCAATTAACACAATCCGTGATTGTGTTTCGTCATTTTTATGCTCGAGTGCATCTCGTTAAACTAGTGAGATCTCGCCCATTTTTGGGCCGAGATCAATCTCGCTAAAAAAGGCCGAGATCTCGCGAGAACGAGATTGAATCCCCTAATGCTGACATATAATTTTAATTTCAGTTCATAGAGACGTCAAACCTCACAATGTTCTACTATCAATGCCCACTGGTACAGGAGAAGTTCGTGCAATGATTTCAGATTTTGGTTTATCAAAGAAATTAAATATAGGTAGAGTTAGTTTTTCAAGGCGTTCTGGAGTTACTGGTACTGATGGCTGGATTGCTCCTGAGATGATCAATGGGGAAAGAACTGTGAGTATTCGATGGTTTATAATGTTAATAAATAAGGTATCTTTGTAAACGAATTACGAAATATTCTCTCGTTTTCAGACTACTTCAGTGGACATGTTTTCTCTTGGTTGCGTGTTTTACTACGTACTAACTAGCGGATATCATCCATTTGGCGATGTCTTAAGGCGGCAAGCCAATATACTAACAGGAGATTATAATTTAGATCAGCTAGAGTAAGTAACCATGAATCAGAAAGAAGACCATACTAACAAATCAATTATTTCATCATCTGTATAATTACTTTATCCTTCCCCTCTTTGAGGGCGTCTGTTAATTACGTGAGAATTTTTTGATTGTTCTATTACTTTTATTGAAGACTAGCTAGCATAGACTAGTATTTATGAATATTACCATAATTCACACTAAATCACAATAATTAAATTAAACAATAAATATTACGACAAACACCATTGTGTCAGATTTGGCCATATTTTGTTATAGAAATAATTTTTCGCGTAATTTTACACTGATTTCTATAGAAAAAAAATTACGTGATATTTGCTAAGACCCCTAGCACTCCTCACGTAAATGCCCCCTTTGTAATAATCAAAATGACTAAAATTTAAAACTAATAACGTTTGATAAACTAAGCCCTTTGGAAAACATGGCAAAGGCTAGTTTAGTTTGTGACAAATGTGAACATTTTTTCTTATATTCAAATGTATAAAACTATGTTCGTTCTTGTTATTAAGAGAAACAGTTTTTCTAGCTTTATTTTATGATAATGAATAAATAGAGTTCGATGGTTATTAACTTTATTACTTTTTTCCAGTAAAATGTTGTCTGAAGAGGAAATAGTGATAACTAAAATGCTAATTCGAGCGATGATATCACCGCGTGCGCATATGCGACCGCCCTGTGAGACTGTACTCAAATACCCAATGTTTTGGGGAAAGCATAGCATATTAAACTTCTTACAGGTTAGTTACTACCTATGTTTTAGATTAAGCGATTTTTCTCGTTTATACAATTTTTTTTCTATACTAAACCTTTACTTTAACTTAATGTAAGTGTTGTGCAACATTAATTTTCAGGACGTGAGTGATCACGTAGAAAGTTTAAATATCAGTTGTAATGAACATCCCCTAGAAAATGGTGGTAAACTAGTAATACGCGGTGACTGGCGAGCACATGTGTGTCCTACTGTAGCGGGAGATTTGAGAGCGAGGCGCACCTATAGAGGAGATAAAGTAGCACATCTCTTGAGAGCTATTAGAAATAAGGTATATAACATTTTTACTTTTAAAACATCTTGTATTTATTTAGTATTCTTAGTAGTGTAATGATACATTACAATACCACCTTACACCGACAAAGTTTATCATATTATGCTAATAAAAAATATATACAAAACTTATATATCTCGGAGATTTTAAATGATGAGAAGGAGGAGGAAAGAGGGGGTATATTGAAAAGACTACAAGGGCTTATGATATTGAACGGACTATTGGGTAAACGCAACATAGATACTGGTTACTGAACCGATAAATAATCAAATATGACCTCTTACAATTACGAAAGAAACTTAAGCAGTACCTTGGACTTGTGTCCAAGGTGCAGGCTTAAAGAGCTAAAGACGTGGCAACTACATTGTAAGGTATTCACGTGACCTTAATCAGACAGCTCTCCAAACACTAACATTATCCAGAGACTACTTCACTCCTTGAGAGGCCGCGCAAGAAGAAGAGATAAAGGAAGTGACTACTACCCTACTCCAGCGCCATAGATGGCGATGACGATTCAATTATTCGATAATCATTTACTATTCTCCAACATATATATTGTACTTTTTTTCAGAAACATCACTATAGAGAACTCGATGTGGAAGTACGAGAAAGTCTTGGAAAACTACCAGACGGCTTCATCACATACTGGCTTCAGAAATTCCCTCTTCTTCTTCCACATGTATGGCTTCAAATGCAACAATACCGACACGAGGACACACTACAAGCTTACTACCCACATTCCTTCACTTTCAGCAAAGATGATGTCATAGAATTTTATAATAACACTTACGAAGAACCACCTAATAGTTTAGATACAAATGAATTATTTATTAAAAGTAAGGTTTGGTATGACGAAGATAAAGAGAAAAAGTTCTATCGCAATGGATCTCCACGGAAACGGATAGAAGACTGGAGATCAGAACCGAGATCAGATTTCAGGATACAAGACGATATCAGAATGCGTGATAAGCATTACAGGAAAAAAGAAAAAAAAAAGGAGGAAATACCTGTTTGGAGCTTGCCTCCGCAGTAGATTAGTATATAAACTATTATTTATTAAGTGAGATTTTTATATGTAAGTAATTAATGTGAATGCTCTCAAAATAATTTATACAAAAAGTTAGTATTTTACATTTTCGTTTAAAAAACAATTCAATTTCTTTCAGCTTTCATATACATTCTATACATAATATTTTATTTTTGTACAATATTTTTACTGTTGTACTTATGGTCACTTATTAATAATTATGGAACTACGCAGAATTATTTCATTATGGGCGGGCCCATCCATAAATTACGTCACACAATAAGGAGGGAAGAGGTTGACGAAGTGAGACAAGGGTTGGGAAGATGTGATAAACATCGTAATGTAATATTTAATTAAATGGATTTGAATAATTATTTCAGCATTTTGTTTTTATGTGTTGTAAATTACAAAATATGTGACGAGGGGTAAAAAATCATGAAATTCGTGTGACGTAATTTTTGGATGACCCGCAAAAGTAAAATAATTGCCTAAATGAAATAGAAATGCTTGTGTTTACAGTTATACTAATAAAATGTGCTATAAGGGAATAAATAATAATGAATGTCTTTTTACTAATAGTGATAGTAATGAGAATACTAATTATATTAATCATTAACCTAATGACATTTATACCCAGTGTTTTAGATAACTTGTAATAATGACGTAAACTGTAAAAGGGACCAAATGTTGGGTACGCCGAAAACATATTATTTATTTACTATTTATACTTTTTGTTCTACATAATCGTTTAAAGGACATTCCTTTATTTAAAGTAAACACACACACAGTTGTTGGCAAAATATTATCTGATATTCTTGGCTGATAAGTTTTTTACCAATATTATTGACTATTTGAAGGTGCATATTAACAGCATCAGTAGATAATGCTAGACTAACATTATTCTTTTATTTAATTCTACTAATAAGTAAATAAACTTATTGTAAGTTCGTATTGAGAATTGTTATTTAGTGAAATTATGTACATAACTAGATTTTGTAATTGTATTTTATATATTGTGAAAAGTTATTTATTAGTTGAATTAAATAATATTGCGAAATTTTGAGGCTTGGAAATAGAAAACTATGCAATGGAAAAAGTGCTAGTATTTTAATGATTTTTTTAAGATGTTTTTATTCGTTGGAAAGAAATTGTTGGGCGGACTTAACTGCAGTGATCTGATAGAAATACTTAGTCTTTAATAGAATTATTTCATTTCTTTGCTTATTTTTATTCTACTGAAAAAATATAGAAGAGAAGTAAAGGTTCATATTTAAATCACATCACATTAAAATCCGTCCAGTATTTCTTAATTATTATTACGATACATTAAATCATCTGTATATAAACATCATCAAAATTTTTTGCATTATATAATTAAGTTAATTTTTTAACGGATTGTTACTTTACAACACACATGCTTCTAAAATATTGTAAAAGCTATGTTAATATTGTTAGATAATTTGTGATAATATATTAAATGTTATTAACAACTTTGTTTTGAATGATCCACAAATTAAATAAAAGATTTATTTTGTAAAAAATGTTATTTATTATACATGTTTGGGTTATGACACAATAGTAATACAGAAAACATAATATTTAAAGTCAGTCTTATTGAAGTTCACTGTACGTGCACGTGTATTTAGTTATTTTTTATACATTCTATATTTTTATTTAGCAATTACTGCACTAATAAAGGTAGTTGTACATTTTGAATGGCACATAAAACGCACAGCAGTGATAAAAAACTTGTGCAAAGCAAACTTTGTGATAAACGCAAATATCTAGATTCTTATATTGACAAATCTTTATAGTTTTGTCATATGAGTGTATAATATAAATACTAAATGCATGATTACAATTTTGTTTTTTATAAAAAAACTTGTTAAATCATAAATGATAATCAATATATTATGGAATGTTAATAAGCAGTATATATAAGAATTTAAAAGACTATAATTTGCTTTTCATTCACAACTAGTCAACTTCCTTGACTTCGTTCGCGTGTTGTTCCTCTCCTGTGGGTCTTAGTAAGATGTTAAATACCTAAGTTACTCATTGGTAAATCAGCTACCTGCCAGTGAAGGTCCCGTCAAAATCGATCCAGCCATTTCAGAGATTAGCCGGAACAAACAGACAAAAATTGAAAAAAGAAATGTTGTACACTCATATATATATTCATATAATACTTAAACACAGTAAAAAGCTGTTATTTTAATATTACAAACAGACACTCCAAATTTATTTATTTGTATGGCAAATTTATTTTTTATATTACCAGGCAATAGTTTTAGCATAAAAATAACCTTAGAATTCATGTGTGAAACTTTCCATTCTACGTATATCTAAAATACCTTCATAGTGATTATACATAATAGCAAAATAGTCTTTTAAATTCGTTTTTTGACAACATTTGCTCTTATTGAATAAGCTGCCTTAAAAATAAAGACAAAAATTGTATCTAATGACATAATATGTCAAATATCAATAGAAAAATTAGTATACAATTGTTTTGTTACTTAGCTTATTCTAACTTTATTCTATTTGCATACTTTTCGATTAAATCTATGATTGTTAAATGAAGTTTTTGTTTAGCAACCTCTATGGCTGTTTTTTCAGATCCATTCAGCATTGTTATATTCGGCTTGTAGTTCAACAGCACCTTAGCTGCTCCTATATTCCCCACTTCACTTGCATCATGTAATGGAGTATTTCCTAATAAGTCAATAGCATTTATATTTGCTTCATTGTCAAGTAAAAAACTAATTACCATAATTTTATTATTAAGCGCTGCCAAATGTAATGGTGTTTGCCCTTTCTTGTTACAACAGTTTATATTAGCTCTGTTCAGGATTAAAATTTTGCATAATTCAACTAAACCATACCGAGAAGCATAGTGAAGTGCAGTCATTCCATTTGAATCGGCAAAGTTAACATCATAGTCAGATATTGTCATAATCTTACAATTTGAGCACTCGCAAAGAGGATGACATGAAGTCCCCTTAGTCACATTTTTTGCATTAATATAGTTCTCATAATTAATGTTCATATAAAAACAAGCCAGCTTAACATCACCATATGATATTGCTTGAGAGATTCTCTCAATTCTCTTTAAATTTTCAATAGTTTTACTTGCATTGCTTGACTCATTCTTTGTTTTAAGACTTTGCAACCTTAATGTGACTGGATTGTCTGATTTACAAGTTATTTCATTGATATCTGTACTTGTAATATGTATGTATTCATACAGATTTGGTGTACTTGATTTCAGAACCTGTAAGATCTTTAAATTATGTGCATAGTCAAATGCAGTTTTGTTATTATGATTATGCAGCGAAGGTTCTGCACCATTTTCTATTAACAGCTTTGCTATTCCTTCATATCCCCATTTGGATGCTAAATGCAAAGGAGTATTTCCTTGTTCATTTGTACAGTTTATTCTTAGCTTCTTTCTACCATGCTCTGCAAAATATATCAATGCCTTAACACAACTCATATGTCCATTATTCACAGCTAAATGCAGTGGAGTGTTCTTGTCAATGTTTGATTGATTTATATATGCACCTGAATGAAGTAATAAGAGCAATGCATTTTGATGTCCTCTAGATGCAGCGTAATGTAGAGGAGTGCACTCATTCAGGTCAGTAGCATTTACTCTGGCTCCCATTTCAATGAGGATTTCAACTACAGTTGCCTTACCATGGATAGATGCAACATGTAAAGGAGTGAGCCCATGGCTATCCCTTGATGAAACAGTTGGAGAAATTTTTAAAAGGTTCTTTGATATTCTGGAACAACATTTTTTACAGTTGCATAAAGGATGGCAAAGTCTTTGATATATATCAGCCTCATAATCCTCATCAGTGTCATCATCATCATTATCTTGATTTTCCGCTAATTTCAAAGCATTCTCTTCATTATGTTGTAGGCTGTCCAAATGTTTTTGGTTCTTTTCTAATATTCTTTGGACTTGTTCAGTATTATTTGCTTTTATTAAATCAAAAATATATTCAAGTGTTTCCTCTCTGCCAGTTGTATCAGATGTTGATATAGATTCAGTTAAGCTGTTTTTTCTTTTACTGCCATCATTTAGATATTCTTCTGTAAGATTACTTTCATAATAATATGACTCTGGATTTGGTGGACCAGCTAGTGCACCAGACTGTATGTGTTCTATAACAGCTTCCAAAGTTGTTATCAGAAAAGCACTTTCATCACCATCTCCTTTACCCATTCCACTGAAGCGAAATTCTTTAATATATTTCAGTTGACTGTACCAATTTGGTAGACCAGATTTAATGAGTAAGAATACAAAAACAGGTAGTAAATCATCGGCAGTGAGAAGTATAACATTGTTACTATTGTCTATTTTGTTAACAGCATTTAATGCTTGTTTAAGGCAAAACACCTTCTCCAGTACAGTATTATAAGTGTCAATTTTAGAAAGAATTTGTTTAGCTTTAGGCACTGCATGGTATAAATCTTTTTTAATGTCAAGGTCTCTGAGTTGAATGTCACACATATTTCTTATTTTTTTATTCAAATGAGAGTCTTCATATGCGCATATTGTACAAATTGGTTTGAATAGGTAATCAAATAATAAATGTTGCATATAAGTTTCAACAGACAGTTTGATATTTTCCAACAAATGTTTTGATGTTTTACATTTTTCTCTGAGTCTGCGGTTTTGTAAGGTACTTTGAAGACATTGTGTATATAATTCACTAATTGCATCTTTCAGAGGAGCAATAGCTATAGGTAAGGTGGTATGTTTCTTCAGAAATGTTTGTACATTTAGTTCTATTTGGTCTAAAACTTGACGGCCAGCGGCCTGGGTCCAAAGTAAATCTATACAATCATTAATAGATAACAAACAGTCCTTGGTCAAAGCATTATCATTTATATTTGTATTAGGTTCTAAAGTATTTTCAATACACCATACCTTATATTTAATAAAATCTTCAGTGTAAAATGTTTCTTCAAAAAGTATGTGGCTCTGCAGCGGCAAACCTTTGGTTACTTCTAGTGTAAGCACTTTGTTAGCCAAGGTGACTTGTTTTTCTGTGAGGGTACTGTAATTTGTTTCTGGCAACTCATCACTTGGCACTAAAACATGGGCACAGAAGTCTTCAACAGTAAAAGCACGAGTATTTAAACTTCCAATTCGAGGAACGCATATTATCCATGATTGCGATATACAGTGTTGAAGTAAGCTAGAATATTCATTTTTAAATCCAATAAAGAATGGATTGTCTGATATTATTTCGTCGTATGCGCCCTCCATAGCAACAAATGATGGTACTATTGCTCAATCAATAGCTATTAAGCCACTAATGTAAATTAATTTATTTTCTCACTAGTTGATAACGAGTTTCCTTGAACTTATTCTTTGCATAAATTATTTAATGCAATAATTCTCACTCGAAATATATGAAGTTATGAAACCGGTTATCCCACTCATGGTTATGTTAGCAAAAAAAGAGTAATTAGAATAAAACTAGGTAAATAACAAAACTCAGATTTAATATGAAAACGCATTGTGATTATTTTAATGAGTGACTGTATAAAAATAAAAAATCTGATTCTCAATAATTTATGCTTAAATACGTCAAAGTCAAAATATTAAGATTGTGACAGTAACATTTGACATGACAAGTGTTACCAATTTTCAAAAATATTTTTCCCTAAAGCTTAAGTCAAACACCCCTAAAGTCACAATAATTATCAGAAAATACTATACTAAATATTCTGTAACGGGTTATAAAGTAATATTCATTATTTATACATCCAATAAATTTTTTTTCTCATTAGCTTTTCGACAAAGCAGCACAAAAATAAATAAAGTGAATAACGATCAAAGTATTTCTGGTATGCGTAGACAAAGTGGCTAGTGGTCTAAGTTGAAATATACCGCGTTCTATGTTTATGGTAAATACAGGTATAGTTACCGGCATGTGAGTACAGGTTTGACCTTGAATGCACAGAAGACACTATTAGGGCCTTTTTAGCGGGGAGCGCGGGGCAAGAGCAGCGCACTAAACGCGATTCTTATGCGACGTTTCAATAAAATAAATATAGATTCCCTGTTACATATCGCAAATTTCGTCGCTTTTTTTTATTTGATTAACTACGGATATTTCTTTTCATGCAAATCGCTTTACGTTTTAATACGAATAGCCAAGTGGTTGAAGAAGAATTTGAATAAAAAATTAAACATTTATATAAACTTAAAACTAAATAGATAAACCTATTAGATATGTACAAAATATCTTTAATGTTATTAACCTAGCACACACACACACAACCTAATAAAATCATTAAAAAAATGTTTTCTAAAATGTATAATTAACAGAGAATATATTTTGGTCAAATACAATATAATATTTTCTGGTAATGGAGAGCTAAGAAGGATCATGACCTACATACGGGAGAGGCCATGAGTCAATTTTATCCTCGTCCACCACGTCCACCTCCGAAACCACCAACACCACCTCGTCCACCGAAACCGCCTCCAAAACCACCTCGTCCACCGAACCCCCCAAGACCCCTACCACCAAAGCCGCCTCGTCCACCGAAACCCCCAAAACCCCTACCACCAAAGCCACCTCCAAAACCTCTACCTCCGAAACCTGGTCTTCCAAATCCAAATCCTGGATAGCCAAATCCAAATCCTGGATAGCCAAATCCAAATCCACCTCCAATTAGAATAACGGGTGGAGGGCGGCGTCGATAGTATCCTGGTATAAAATAATTAAAATTATATAACTGTCTGTTATCTGTCTCGCTTTCACGCCAAAACTACTAAACCGAATTAAATGAAATTTGGTATACAGATAGTCTAGAGCCTTAGAAAGGACATAGGTTACTTTTTAATGCGAAAAAAGGGTTTTAAAAGGTTGAAGAAAGGGGGATGAAGTTGTATGGAAGTATCGTCATTTTTGGAGCTAGAAGCTTGAAACTTATTTTTTTGGCTGTTGATTCGATATAAATAATTAAAAATTCTACCCAAAGACACTAATCACAGCTAGTTATAAATAAATGATTTATTACAAAATCTTCAATGACTAATAAACATACTAACCGTATGGATCATAAGGATATTGTCGTTTAACCCTTAAATGGTCGTTGTTATTCTCAGTTAGATTTTGATTGTCATCAGTATGTAGAATTAAGTTTTCAAGAGGATTTATATTTTTATTAGGCTTAATTTGATCTTCACATCTTGTAAAAACAATTTCCTGAATTATAATGACAATGAAGAGAAAGAGCGTTCTGTTCCGAAGGTCCTGAAACTAAAGTTTTAAAACTTAAAACATTTTCCTTCAGATAACTATATCATTGTGTGAAGAGTTTAAGAGTTTCGTATATCCATTTATCCAAAATTACTTCTTATCTTAGTCCATAGTTATAAAAAAATAAATTGTTTAAAACTAACAAAAAGAGATTTCATGTATTTATGGAGATGCAAGGCTTTACGGTATAATACCTTTGCCCTATCCATTATGGAATAAAAAAAGGAAAAAAAAATCATTGGATGTATTAGTTTTTACACACTACAGTATTAATGAATAAAATATAAAAAATCTCAGTCTTTTCAAGTTTATTTTTTGATTTTTGATAAAGGTTCTTGTTCTAAATTTAAATATTACTTCAAAATATTTGCCGCAAAAACCTAGGACCAAGAATTTGTATTTTGCAGTGTTCAATAAAGAATAATAATAATGAAATTTCCATGAGTAAATTTTAGTTTTAAAATAATATAAAGTACTTACCGTGATTTCCATATTAAGGTGTTCATCAAAACAAACTACTTGCATGATTCAGATGTATGGACTATTTATAGTAGAAATGTACGAGAACTTGCTAATTGATATATAAGTATCACAGCACTGGGATTTTACTTAAATGTAGCAAGAAGTTTGTTTTTACAATAAATATCATTGTTTATATCTTATTTATACAATGTATGATCACGCACGAAGGGTTCCGTACAAATATTTGGCCAATAAAATCACTGTTGTTGTTGTTGGTGTAGCTCTCTTTAAATATTTATTTTATTCTGTTTTTAGTATTTGTTGTTATAGGGGCAACAGAAATACATCATTTGTTTGTTGTTTTTTGTTTTAGCTATGACGGTGCATGAGATACGACGACGAAAGAATTAGGAACCCATTAATATTTTTATACAATCGCATTGACTAAGAATTAAAAATATGTAGATATTTTATTTCAAAGTTGACAAGCAGTTGGTTTTAAAGTAATTTAGAGCCAGAAAATTTCATCTACGCTCATTTTTTGTAGCGATGAAATCAAGTTTTTACAGTTTGCATCGTTTTAAAATATTGACATTAATAATATCTGCAAAACCTTTTTGGCGCCCCATCCGTCAATATTGTGCAATAATCTATACTTATCTTATATATAAAATTCTCGTGTCACAGTGTTAGTTATCATACTCCTCAGAAACGGCTCGACCGATTTTTATGAAATTTTGTGTGCATGTCAAGTAGATCTGAGAATCGGTCAATATCTATTTTTTACACCCCTAAGTGGTAAGGGTGGCCCATGTCAGCTATTTTAAAAATTTATATGGCAAGACAACGTTTGCCGGGTCAGCTAGTAATTTTATAAAACTGAAGAGTTTATTTGTTTGATCTATCTCAGAAAGTGCTTGTTCAAATTGATAAATCCTTTTAGTGTTGGATAGCCCTTATCGAGGAATGTAAAGGAAGTTGCGAGGGTCGGCTAGTATTACATATCGAAAAGGAATATTATATTGTAAGGGTATGGGGACGTAGGAGTGGATTATCAGTTCGGTTTTATTTATTTTTCAATTTTTTATTATATACATAGCATTGTTTTAACTTACCTATTTTTTTTTTAAAGATTACTAGCAGTATGGATCACATACTACTAATATTCCCTTTACCCCTCCTAGTAAGCTGGCATGCTTGTGTCAGAAGTGAGCCACGCCAGTATTCCAATATCCGGGATTTGAACCCATGACTTATCGATTGCGAATCCAACATCCTATGCTTATGTTCTTCCTAAAAAAATATTCAAACTACACAAAATAATAAAAAGACGTACAATTTTCGTGGTTAAGGTCAAGATGAATATTTTCGATGACTCAACTGAATTAACTACTAACAATAACCGATCGTGGGTTGCTTATACAATTCATTCGAAAATTATATGGGTAAATATAATTAACAAGAGTCAATAAATTGTAAATTGTGTTAAATGTTTTTAGGAAAACACATCCTTCATATGCACACGTAGTAATAGGGAGAAGATAGTACAGTGACTCAATTATCATGAAACATTTTTTATTTCAATAACTTTTCCGAGTTATGTGTGTTTTAAGCGATTAAATATACTTGTTATAACGGTGAAGGAAAACATCGTGAGGAAACCTGCACTCCTGAGAGTCCCCTAAAGTTCTCAAAGGTGTGTGAAGTCTGCCAACCTACAATGGGTCAGAACCTGGCTTAGCAGTGGGCCATTAATGGGTTGTGATGATGATTAAATTTAGCTTTTTAAATAATTTTCGATAAACATTTGAGCAAAGATTCTGTGTATCATTTCAGCAATATTATAAATATAAATATGATTTCAATTAGTCTGGGTACATAAAAAATGTATGTAACTCTCTAAAATATGTTTGTTTTAGCTTTGAACTATCAACAAAACAAGTAGGGGATAACGATTATAACTTTTGGTATCTACGTAGGTTTTAACTTAGTCAATGATCAAGGGGTTTAAGGGATGACTGATATAGATACTTAACAACTTTCTATTGTTTAAGAAAATATTTACCATAAAATCTCTAACGCAGTACAATAGAGCAATTATAGAGCACCTATACTTTATTTTACCAGAGCTAATGATTTCGTTCATTAACAATTTTCAAAGGGAATTATTTGCGCTCTACCACCAGACTATACGATATTAAAACGTTCAAAGGAAAATGATCTTTATCCGTATAACATTAAAGGTGTATGTAGATTGAATGTGCATGTGAAGAAAAGAGCATTCGCTTTAAAGCCACCTTTTGTTTGACGTTCCTTACGAACTCGCAGTTGCAGTTGCTCTATTTCTATGACGTGCATATAAGCGTTATTTAAGTTTATGACTTTAGACTGAAAGGTAGAACTGTTTTGAGTCTTAATGCGTTTATTAACTGCGCAGCTTTTATTCAGTAAATATTTTAATATTTGTTTTTTACATTTGCACATCTATTTTTGCGAGAGGAAGTTGCACTGCTGTTGATTTGCTATGAAACAATATTTTATTTTTTTGAGAGCCTTTGAAACAATGGCTGCGCTGTTATAGCAATTATATACCTTTAGTGTCTACGTTCTATTTATTGAATTTCTATTCGATTACGTTTCCACTTTTATTCAATTTTATATTTATACTAGCTGACCCGGAAATCGTTGTTTTGCCATATACGCTTGTAGAGTCAACTTCTCCTAAAGATGCTTCGGTTCAGAGCGAAACGTACGTCGATTGTTGAGCGATCTACTTGTGTGTCCTGGTTTGGGTTCGCGGGTCTTACTTTTCTGTGGATGGTGTGCTCTTCTGGGTTGTGCCGTACGAGTGGTTTTGTTCAGAATTCCGCGGAATTATAGCAAGGTAACCTTTTTGATTCCTTTTTATATACGAGTACCACTAGCTGTTCCCGCGGCTTTATCCGCATGGAATAGTGTAGCATTTTGTCTCTGATCGCAAACATATAAAACATTCACATAAATACTTCCATACAAACTTTTATAACCTATTCCTTGTTGTTATTTTACACCCTTGACGGTAAAACTTTTACAAACTTTGAATGTCATATTTATTTATATCGAATCAAAAGCCTAAAAAATAAGTTTCAAGCTTCTAGCTCTAAAAATGACGATACTTCCATACAACTTTTCCTCCCCCCTATCCACCCTTTCTCGGATTAAGTAGCCTATGTCCTTTCTCATGCTTTAGACTATCTCTATACCAAATTTCATTTAAATCGGTTCAGTAGTTTAGGCGTGAAAGTGCGAAAGACAGACAGAGTTATTTTCGTATTTATAATATTAAGTAAGAATTAAAATTAAATATACCTACTCTTACAATAAAAACATCAAATACTGTCCTTCCTATGTCATCGATTTATTCGATTATCTTCATCGGTTCACAGAGGTTTATACTACATCTACTACTAGGTAGGTTTGATGGAAAACAACATTATTTACAGTTATTGATACGTTTAAACAATGCGTCATTCGATGTTTATTCCAAGTTACAGATGGTCTAATTAAATAGAACTAAGTTTACAATAAATGCTAAGTAGTGACCAAATAAGTACATAAACATACTTTAAATTCTAGTATCTTCTAAGAAATTCTAGGTTGTTGTTGTTGTTATTCAGAAAATAAGAACAAAACAGCCTAAGAAAAAATTAACAATTATATGTTACCTTAAAAAAAGTTGTCGATAAATATGTCATTAACGATCACTTACTCCTATATATATATATTTTTATAACAGATAAGGTGCAAACGAGCAGATGATGGTAAGTGGCAACCATTGCCCATGGATATCGGAAAAACAAGAAACACTCTCTCGTATTGTCGATGCGTTGCATCCCCGAAGTGTGGGAAGGGGGAATGAAGAAGAAAAATGATGCGGATTCAGCGGACCCTACGCAAGAGCCCAGAGTCCACTAGACCCACAGCATTAATGGGATGGGAGAGGGAGGGAGTAAGTCTGGCCTTCATGCGGCTCATACGGAACGCGTCTATGACACTTGGCGATCGGATTCGCATGCTGGTGGTCTCAAGCCAGTCGGGGAACAGATCCCCTACCACCAAGGGGGTGCTGGGTTACTCGGCTCTTACGAGATGCTCTCCCAGCGGCAGAGGGGAATAGTATTCTAAACCGTCCCCACACGGGTCAAAAATGAATTGACGTTTGTTAGTCTCGTACTTGAAATTCTAATGAATTTGTTGCTAATATAGGTTTTAAATACTAGATATTATAAACATACAAAGTAAATAAGGTCCACTATATTCTGCCAGTAGGCGTGTAATATTTACAATGTTGAAATAAAATTAGAAATGCTCATGTTTGAACGAGATTCTCATATTTAATTTTTTTCAATATTTTTTTCATAGCGAATCTAACTATTTAATGCCATCATGATAATATAGGAAGTTTTTCATTTTTTTTCATGAATGTACACACAAATTATCGATATTATTAATATTGTGTTTAGTTTTTATTAATATTTGGAAACGAGGTCAAGTGGTGAAGCGCGAATGTCGCGATCATGCCGAGGATATTGTTAAACTTTCTTTTAGACCACAAGCCCCAGGCGCTTATTTTAATAGTTAATATCTTTTTTGAATCAATTAAGAGGAAACCATACCCCAAGTGCTGGTTGGTATTGTACAAAAAACTGAAAACTATTTAGTTTATTAACTGTTACGTCACCTCTACGTTTTTATTACTAATGCCTATGGATCCTAAAATTCACAGGTCTTAATTGTATGCCCTAATCATAATGAATAATTCTAATCCTAATATTATAAAAGCGAAAGTAACTCTGTCTGTCTGTTTGTTTATCGCGCTTTCACGCCAAAAGTACTGAATCGATTTAAATGAAATTTGGTCTAGGGCCTGAGACTTAGGCTACTTTTTAATGCGAAAAAAGGGTTGTAAGGTGTTGAAAGGGGGGATGAAAAGTTGTATGGAACTATCGTCATTGTTAGAGCTAAAGCTTGAAACTTATTAGGCTTTTGATTCGAAATAAATAAATATGACATTCAAACTTTGTAAAAGTTTAACCCTCAAGGGTTTTTTTTAAAGATTAGGATTAGGGTGTGGGTAAGATAAAATGCTATCCAAAGACATTATTCCACGCGGACAGAGTCGCGGGCACAACTAGTATATAATATGAATAGGTTGCGACATAACAAGGTATCAACATCGTTACGGGTTAGGTTACATTGGTGTGTAGTGTGGGTGTGGCCCGCATAAATGTTTCAGTGTGCACGAGCCGGAATATGAAGTGGTTAATTTGAATTCCAACTCCAACGCCTGCCCGGACTGCCCCGGTCCGGATGTGCCACTTTTTATATTCACTTTTTGCTCACTTCCTCTCAGAATGCATAAGTGGACTGTTTTATACTGGCGAAGTCTGAATGCCAGAGAAATAGGGTAATTTTTATTAACGAACGTTTTCCTGTATGAAATTCAATGACTACTTGTTACGGGATAACGACTTTTTCTCTTTTTCAATGTAATTTTCTTTAACATTTTTAGGTTTATGTATTCTGTTTTACAATATACCTATTTACTTTTATTTGAGATAAGCAATCTCCCCACACTCAGCTTCAGTGTTAAAATTTTATATGTGATGAAAATTAAATCGTAGTCTATAATACTTGTGAATAATAAAGCTGATTTCTGCCGCTAAAAAAATTAATCAATTCAGTGGTTTAAGAAAACACCTAATACAATACGGCTATAATCTATATATTACATCATATTTTATATTCATAAATTATATAATGCATAGTTTGAAGTGATAGCCTAGTGGTTAAGATGTTGATGTCTACTCGAGTTCAGAGTTCGATCCCACGCAACAGGCACACACCTCTGACTTTTCTGAGTTATGTGAAAATTAAGACATTAAATACCATTTACAACAGTGAAGGAAAAGACCAGCGTAGTGGACTATGAGCTAATGCCCTCCTCATTCTGAGGATGAGACCTGAATCAGCAATAGGTCATTAACGGGTGAAGATGAATAGCTTGAATCATTTTACATTATTGTAGCTTTTATAAGTGAAAAAAGGTATCAGTAGTTCCAGGAATTATCTCATACAAGATGGCGACAATCTATAAATTACAATAATTCTAGTACTCCTACATAGCCTTTGGATTTGACAATGGTGCTGCTTTCTATTTGTGAAAGAAATATCACAATTAGATCTTTAAATACATATACAACTCGGAGATTTATGATGAGAAGGAGGAGGATGAGTCCCTCTCATCCTCCTATTAGTAATATTGAAAACAATTAAGAGGGGTGATGTTGGATGGACTATTGGGTAAACGCCACGTAGACACTGCTACTGAATCGATAAATAACTGAACATTATGATCTCTTACAATTACGAGAAGCCCTAAGCAGTACCTTGGACTTGTGACCAAGGTGTAGGCTTAAAGACGTCTTAACAGAATTCCAACACTCGCCGCCACTCTTCAGTTTCAATGTTTAAACCTAAAGTTAAGCTAACCTAAACCTAACTTACACGCCAAAATACAATTTAATAAATAGAATAAAGAATAGGTGCGAGAAAATAATTCTTACCTCAACCGGAAAAAAACTGAATTTCGTTACAAATATTTTTCAACATCTGAAAAAAATCTTGCAAAAAAATGTTATTTTCATTAAAATCTCTGGAGATTAATAGAATTTGAATTATATATTTGCAAGTATCACCACTCTCTTGACCTCCCCTATTTTTGATAACAAACGATCTCGAGAATGGCAACACCATTGAAGAGCTCGCGACATTACCACCATTGTTTGTAAAGATTTGCCTGTCGTGTCATCACACGCGTAACAATGTGCCATTTCCTCGAGTGTCACTCACCATTGAATAGAACCCATTAGAAGTGCGGCCCCCATGTCGTGATCGTTATGGGGGAGTGGACTACATTTATATTTTATACAGAAATATTCATCTGTGATATTTATTTGGACAAAAATAATGTAATTGGAATTTTCGAAATGCTTTACCAACAAATTTTGTATATACTAAACACACTACAGACTGAAATATAATAGTTATTTACGCAACTGTTGTTTAATACCTTATTATCAATAGTTGTATACAGAATTTAATACACCCATAACTAAATCATCTATAAATGATTCTAAAACAGTTATTTAGTGCTAACATTAAAACAGCCACTCCTAGTAACCTAACATCATCCATTACTGAGTATATACAGATAAACTAAGTATTGATGAAAGAAGCATTTATTGAAGTTGTAATGAACATTTTGTATAGTGCAATTATTAAAATTCACTTTAATGTTGGGAGGTGATTTCACTCATTTACAAAAAAAATATAAATATCAAAGAAAAAATTCGAATGACGTTCTAGATAGTGGAACGCGCGTGAAAGACTGTTCTTTTTTTGAAATTCATACAGATGTTCTTTTTTTTGAACTGTCTGCTGTCTGAGTAAACAGTTTGCGCAGAAGGTATTTGAGTGTTATTATGAAATTCAGTACAATATCAGTCATTCGTTTGGATGATATAATGGTTATTAGGATATTGGGTGTTTTAATGTTGGCAATAAGCTAACTATTTCAGAATCTTTTATAGATGATTTAAAGTATGGAGGTAATGATGAAGTAAGGAGTAGGTAAAATCATAAAATTAATTACTTGTTTACAACATGGCAATACTAACGTTTTTAGAGCCTATATATAGTTGAATATCTTTTCAAAAACAGATTAAAAATAATAGTACACTCCATAGCCACCTCTGATATTTTATATTTTTCATTTATACCTTAATTTAAATATTTACTAGTTGTACCCGCGACTTCTGGATAGTGTTTTTGGGTAGCATTTTTAATTATTTAGGCAAATTATTTTAGAAATAAAATCCATACTTATCGCTTGTCTCAAACTTAAAACACACTTACATAAACCTCACATATTTCCATACAAACTTTAATCCCCTATTCCCTATTGTTATTTTAAACCGTTGGGGGTTAAAAATTAACAAACTTTGAATGTCATATCTATTTATATCGAATCAACAGCCTAAAACATAAGTTTCAAGCATAGAAGAGGGCTAGAGCTCTAAAAATGACGATACTTTCATACAACTTTTCATCCCCCCCCCTTTCAACCCCTTACAGCCCTTTTTTCGCATTTAATAGTAGCCTATGTCCTTTCTCAGGCTCTAGACTATCTGTATATCAAATTTCATTTAAATCGATTCAGTAGTTTTGGCGTGAAAGCGCGACAGACAGACAAGAGTTATTTTCGCATTTATAATTTAATTTTTAAGGATTGCACAAAATTAAATTCAAATCTATTTCCTCTATACCACAGGAACTGTCCTTTTTGGAGATGAAAAGTATTCAATTTTTTAATCTAGGTTATAAGCTAAATTTTATACAAATCAGTTCAGCCATTTTAGAGTTATGCGCGGACAAACATATCGACAAATATTTAAAAAAATATTCTGTTATAAAGACCCTTTACATTTCGTTTCCTTTATTTTATTCAACGTACAGACCTTCGATACATTTTTGTTATATGTATTATGTTAAGCGGATCTAGTTTAAACGAAAGAACCTTTAGAATGCTCTTTCCACAAACTTTAAAAGGAATTTTACTTTTATATTTATTCTTTCTTTAGACTATTCGTAATTTTAAATCCTTGTTCACTACTTCCTATTCACAGTGCGTTCCTTTGCGACAAAGCAAGATCTCTGGTCCGTCTGCGGCAGACATTGAAGAGTAAGTGGAAAACACCGCCTTTTCCTTCAGACTTCAACTATGGCGGCTAAAGCTATGTAGCACTTTGAATGTAAAATATCCTTTTCATTTTTGATTGTACAGAAAAATGTTGTTTGGAATTAAAATTTGAATAGTCCACAAAGTACATTGCATATTACTTTTTTGTAAGTTTTTATTAAAGCTCGAAATTTGCAAAGGAGACTTTCGCACAGTTGTAATGGAATGTGCAGCAAAGAGAAATTATATTACGTAAACTGTAAGGTTATTTACTTGAAACTAGGGATGAGCGAAGTTTATCGATGTTAGTGAAATATGTGTATGATGTTAATGATATTAAAATGAAAAGTAAATATCGATAGTGTGCTTTGTATTAATATCGATTTTTAATCAATAGCGTAAATAAATTATGTAATGATTTGATGTAGGTTATACTGTTCATATTGCCTTTTATCAGTGGCCAAAAAATCAGTTATTAAACTTTTTCTTATTTTTTTCTTTCTTTGATTATGTAAGGCAGAAGTGTTAACCCATATTACCTTGGCTGGCTTGCGACAACCAGCATGCGAATCCGATCACCAAGTGTCTCTGACGTGTTTCAGTCAAGCCGCATGTGGGCCAGAGCTACCCCTTCCTATCCCATCTCATAAATGCTGCGGTTCCAGTGAACACCGAGTTCTTGTGCAAAAAACGTAAGGAATCTTCTCTTTGCTTCTCCTCCTTACTCTATCCACAAGGCGGCAAAGTATTGGCAAAACTAGAGATACTATTTAGTTCTTCAGATGTCCATGGGCGGAGGTGTATAGTGGCCACCTTCCATCAGGTGGAATATCTGCTAGTTTGTCCCATACCCTTAAAACTTTAGCAGTCTTATTACAAAAAAGAAGAAAAACCTCTTAGTCTCACCTCAGCTTTAAAGCCGTACTATCAAGTCCAGGTTTATCTGCAACACCATGGCTTAAATTTGTTCGTATTACAAAACTGATATAAACCGCGGAGTCTTAGTACCGTCATTTGAACCACGGTCTAAATATCGACCACAGATACAAAATCCCCCTTTCATTCACTCGTCATTCTATTATTATGTCCCGTATGCTCAGAGAAGAAAATGTTTTTATAATAAGCTAATGATTAAATAATGTTTGGAAGTGTTAAAAATATTAAGACTTTATTATTTTACATTACTTAATGTTTTAATTGCATTATTTTTTGGTTTTGTGCACATTACATATGTTGTATTTGTTAGTAATAATTTCGTGAAACGAAACGCAATATTCCCGGTCGTTATATGAAACCATAACAACAAATAAAAGTATTGCTGAGATAAACAAAGTTCATTTAGAAAATTCTGTTCAAAATTTTCTATTTAACGAGTCTCTTTAAATTATGAACCTACAAAAGAAAAAACGATCTGAGAATTGGAGTAACTATAAGAGGAAATTTGACAGATACGACTTAAACCTAGGTTTAATGTAAGACTATGATTTAGTCCATGGTCTATCGCTACACCACGTTTTGTAATAACAATTTTGTTACATTGTTTATACAGAGTTTAAATCTGGGTTTTAAGCTAAACCACGTTTTGTAATAAGACTGTAGAAGTTTTCTAAAGTCAAAATTATTTTTATTCATAACCTAAATGATCGAGTGTCGAATTTTCTAGAAAGAAGATCGATTCACTAATTCGTTTAAGTGTTAAATATCGATTTTTCAGACTTGATATGTCGATCAATCCATATAATAACAGTAATCTATTTTTATCATCGATAATATCGATATTCCTTTCATCGCACATCTCTTTTCAAAAACCACATTTGTTTTACGCCAAGGTAAGGCAGTAACTCGTTTTTAGCTGTGATTTGTTTATGTCTTTGTGGAAACTTCTTATAAGACAACTTGGTTGGAGCTAAATACGAGTATATAATTGTTGGCGTGGGACTCGTAAAATGCATTTGCGGATAAGTGAGCACCGTATTGTTTAAGCTTTAAAGTAAATAGTTTCAGATCCTTATTTCGTGCTCGTGTAGCATACAAAGCACCACGTCGCTGACTTCTTAAAAGCGTATTCATGTCCTTAAAGTTTTTCACGCCACGCTCCCAGTAGTGCTGCGGTGTCTGCTTGTGGGACGCGAGATACGATTTATCTTCTGCTTTAACACCCAGACAACAGTATAATGTAGTTATAAATAGCTTCCGACTTTTAAATTTTACTGTAAACGTGCAAGGGGTTTACCAGGTTAATTATGGATGTGAAATTTGGATATGAAATTTTATGGAATTAAAATTACGTTAGATATTATTATAATATGTCAAAAAGAAATGTTATTGATAAATTATTTATAATTATTTGTGCAAGTTGAGGTTGAGGAGAATAAGTTATTTTTTTTTTATGGTAGAAAAGGTGCAAACGAGCAAATGGTCCACCTGATGGTAAGTGGCCACCATCGCCCACGGACATCGACATAACAATAGATACGCTCTTGTTTTGTCGATGCGTTGCATCCTCGAAGATAGAGTGGGGAGGGGGAATGAAGAAGAAAAAATGCTGTGGTCTCAACGGACCCTGAGCTAGGTCCCAGAGTCCACTAGATCCACGGCATTAATGGGATGGGAGTGGGAGGGGGTAAGTCTGGCCCACATGCGGCTCGACCGGAACGCGTCTATGACACTTGGCGGTCAGATTCGCATGCTGGTGGTCGCAAGCCAGTCGGGAAACAGATCCCCTACCACCAAGGGGGTGCTGGGTTACTCGGCTTTTACGAGATGCTCTCCCAGTGGCAGAGGGGAATAGTATTCTGTCCCGTCCCCTCACGGGTTCAGAAATAATTTAGTGATTGGAGGATATTTTATTTAATCAACTTAATATTGCTGTGCAGATAGTTTTAATAGTGATGATGAAAATACTCAAGGATCACAAAAATCTGACATTATCTGAACATAATGTGTGTGATATTTTCTATTTTAAGTTCTTATATAATTGTGCCTGAATAAAAAAGTAGATAAGATTATTATAGAAAACTAAACGTATTCTATTTATGTAAAAATGTTGTTTTATTAATAAAAGTCATGCTGACTTTTATTTTAATACATATCGTTATTTACATTCCCCAAAGGCAGTCATGCTCTAATAAAAAATAACCACTTATAAAGAGATATGTCTACATAAGTATATTTTTAACTTTTAAGGGTAAAAATCTTAGAATATTCAAGTCGTTCTTTTCATTATAATAACATAAGCATACGCTTTGAAATAAATTTAAATAAAACTAGTTGATATTATTAATTTGATATCTCCTCTCCAATGTAGAAACAGACATTTATCGAGTTTTTAATGAAAACATGAATAAATATACATATAGTGAATAGAATCATAAACTTCAAAGATCTAAAAAATAATTTCAGAAAAAACTTAATATTAATAAGTGAATAGATAAATTTCTAGAGAGATTCAAACATTCATTACGCTCTCCTGAAAACCTCTATTTTTGATATGTCGCTTTGTAAAGACTGTCGATATATAAAGCTGTTGTGGATATTCAACTTGTATATTTATAACAAAGCATAATAAATTTGAAATACCCACAAGTAAAACTATTCCTTCTTTATAGGATAGATAAAAGATGGGAACATACGATACTGCCCGGCTGGTAGCGGCGCTCGTGCGTCCCTTCCGCTTGCTTATCTTCGTCCTGTCCACCGTGAACTGCCCTCGATGTATTGAGTCTGTGACTGTGGGCAAAATAATATCTTTTTATAATACCTTAAATTATAAATTCCATGACAGTTGAAATTGATTCCGAAAAATGAATTTCTGTATCCGGTGCGGTGATTCTTATTTTTTTCCGGAATTAAAGATAATAGAAAAAATATTTTCAATAAACTGGTTTTTCTAACATTCGCCTTTGATCCATTGGATAAGATTGTTCTCGATTATTCGTCAATTCATCAACTTCAAGTTCTCCATGTTCTCCAAGTTAGATAATTTGATTATTCAATTATTCGAAAAATTGATAGGTAATCGAAAAATTTGCGTTTGCTCAAATTAGTTTAAAAATAAATAGAAGTTAAAGTTAAAGATTATTTATTTAGCTCTTCAATAACTGTTACAAAACAATTGATACTTATATTTAGCCTATATAGTAGATAATACTAAATACATTTTTGTTATGTCTAATTTAAAAAGAATTTTAGACAAAAAGTAGATTAAATTTTTTTTTATTTAAAACAAAACAGGAATTTAATTATAGTGACTAGTATAGGTTATATTTTAATAACTAATTACAAAAATAGTATAAAAGTAATATATGTATGAATGTATGTATAAATAATATGATATTTAATAATTTCTATAGATTACAAACTATTTTACAACCCTTTTGCACTGCAAAGTACCAATCTCAAAAGTCCACACAGCAAAGGTTATCTGGCAGAGATTGCTTATAATACCGCCTTTGCAGACATTCTTGTGTATACAATAGTTTTTATATATATTCTAGTTCATAAGCCTGTTTATTGTATATTTGATAGTTGCACACTATAAAGTGTTTTCATTCATTCATTCATTATAGACTGTGGTTTGATTAACCCCTTATTTTGCAGTTACAGTACTCGTCAAATAAAAACTAAAGTTATAATCTAATAATAAAAATCTATTTATAATTAATTGAGTATTAGGAATTTGATTCTGATCGATGCATAACTTCTCAGTTTCTGGCCCCTGCTAACCTCCTATCAAGTATTCAGTTTGGTGCCGCAGCATTGAAATAGGTAAATAGAAATGAAGCGCCGAAATGAACTTCTAAAGGACTGCACCAAATTAAATAGATACTACTTTTTTTGTGTTCATTATTGTAAACATAAAATTTGTATTAAATAAAATCCGGAAGTTAAATTCCTTAGTCCATGATTGTACACCAACTTGCAACCGTGTGAAACCGAGGCGGTTAAACAAGATTTTCAGCAATTTCGAAATGTTCACGAAAAATAAATATGGCAGTACAAAGTTCGTTAGGTCAACTAGTAAAATATAAATTAATTTCTGGACAGTAAATCTGAAAGTGAATATTGTTTCTTTTTTTATAGGCTTTCTATTTAAAATATATTTTACATTTTAACTACTATTTTTTAATATTATTTAGGTAGTATTTGTTCCAAATTATAGCTCAGTGTGAGGCGGCAAGCGCGTTCTGCCGTAAAGCTTTATCCCCGTATCTAGGGCGTTACACAGCTTGAATTTTAATTTTATTTTATAAATAGAGATTTTAGTTACTTGCAAAATTTTTAAGCTTATTAATATTCTTGCATTGTAGTATATATGCCAGAATTATACTAAAAATACATGAGGATTCCTGTTTGGAGCTTTTTTCATAAATTCTCCTTATAGAATACTTTAAAACCGATTTATTGAAAAATTAACAAAATTAACAAATATTGAAAAATTAACAAATTTTCCAATGTCAACACAAATGCGCAATCCAGAATTTGCTTAAAATTTCAGTAAAATACTCTGAGTACTTGGAAAACTTAAATTATTCACAAACCAACTAAGCAAGATGTAATTTTACCATTGTATTTTTAATCCTACTAATATTATAAACGCGAAAGTTTGTAAGAATGTATGGATGTTTGTTGCTCTTTCACGCAAAAACTACAGAATGGATATTGATGAAACTTTACATTAATATAGCTTATACATCAGAATAAATAATCAAAGACTATAATTTATAATGATATAGATATAATTTATAATTATCCAAAATATAGCGGGTGAAACCGTGGGGCGCAGCTAGTAACATATAAACTGTTGTAACCGGATAAATGAATTGAATGAAGATGAAAATTATGGTAACTGTCTAATATTCAATCAATCAACACACCAGCCAGTGACTCGTCTGCACATTACACAAGTCAACAAAATAAAAACTTTTTTTGTGTCTGTTATTTAATGACTATTGTCTGAGTGTTTACATTGAAAAATAACCAAAAACTTAATTTATGAAGAAATAAGTTTGCTATTGTATGTTTTATATTGATAATTAAGTTTTAAAGTTCTTAGTGGAGAGTAAAATAATAATTGGTAATACTTTAAAACAAAATGGCGACAAGTCGCGCATTCTACTGTATTGAGTGTATTGTAACTATATCGAGCTAACTCTATAAAATATATACATAGAATACATAATAAATATAAATAAATAACGCAAGAGGAAGACAGCAAGTCAATAACGGTTAATAAATCATTTATAAAATATTTAATTAGGCATGTGATCATCTAGTTAGGACCCTTAATACGTTGTGTAAATAATAACCATCAAAGTTCTTTTAGAGTATCAGAGGCATGTGTTCAATAGGTTATCGAAGAAGATAAATTAAACTAAATAAAGATCGATTTGCATTTTATTAAGTTAATGTAATAACGATGCTGTGATGACGCATAGATGTATAATAATTTTATAAATAATGACATCAGAAGGATGTTAATGATAAAGAAGATAGCTGAAGGAGTCTCACCCTTCCTCTTATAATATTTAAATATAAAAGAGAAAAGGGGTCGGCAGCCCCACACCCGCCACCGACAATGGGTTCCAACCAAATATGAACCCTCCAGGATAGAAGGTGGGAGCTATTTATAGTGCGCCTACACTTTTGATGCTACATTAGCAAGGACCGAAGTCCGCGTAATACAGTCAAGACTGCAGTGTTGAAAGCCGAAGCCTTAGTAAATCAGCCGAAGCTGTAATAATAAAAAGGCGTGAGCCTTGTGATGGAAATAAATCCATTAAAACAGCAAAGCTGCAAGGTGTCCGAAGACAAAGGGACAAGCCCTGGTTATAAATAAAGTGATAAATAAATCACTGGTTCAAACATCAGTTCGTAAGAACTCACAGCACTTAGGCGGCTGATTGCAAGGAATGCACATATTCATATTCACATAAATGTGTTATCGTTGCCACCGGAGTGGATATCGTTGCAGCCGTAGCTGATAATCGTTGCAGCCGGAGCTGATAAAATGTTGCCACCGAAGTGGATATTGTTGCAGCCGGAGCTGATAAGTAAAAACCACCGTAGTGGATAAGTCGTTGCAGCCGTAGCTGATAATCGTTGCAGCCGGAGCTGATAATCGTTGCAGCCGGAGCTGATATAAATATGTGTTATGGTCCACCTTAGTGGAATGTGAAATATGATATATGTACAACTCGCTTACAACAAGCAACACTCCCATCGAGCATATGAGTCAAACAAAGAGACGTAATACGCCAGATCATTATTTTATGTGGCAGGCCACGGAAGTAAAGAGACAAAGTAGGCCACACTGTCCTATATGCTAGTAAACATCCCATAAGGATAATTCACCAGACGCCCTAGCACTATGACATGTCACAATGTCTATTTAAAAGCACTAAGCTAAGGGGCAGTCCTGACAAGGACTATTGATGCCACTCACAATGTCCATAAACAAAGTCCACGGACAATGCTCGTGGTTGTACCCAGCATCGCTAGAACGTACCACTTCGGCTTACAGCCTCCGCACCGCTCAGCAGCTGGATACGATGTTGCGATAGACACAACGATATCAACTGAGACGCCAGGACGTTGAAGTATCAAATCACAGTGAGAGTCACAAACAACATCGTCTGAGCCACGAGAGACCTCGGAGTATCAAATCATAGAGTGATAGACACAGCGATATCAAACTGGACATCAGGACGTTGAAGTAACAAATCACAGCAATAGACACAAACAACATCGTCTGAGTCATCAGAGACCTCGGAGTATCAAATCACAGAGTGATAGACACAGCGATATCAACTAGGACATCAGGACGTTGAAGTATCAAATCATAGAATGATAGACACAAACAACATCGTCTGAGTCACCAGAGACCTCGGAGTATCAAATCACGAAATATTCAAGTCAACTTGTCATGGGGGTAGTCTGCTAGTAGCTGATGTAGCCACAAAGCCTACAAACCACAGCGCATCGTCAAGAATAAAGCATATCCGGCACCGTACACAAGAATTCTCAAAGTAGAACTTAATCACACTAAGAGGCATCTCGCGTCCGTACCACCAAGATACGCAAGGCTCCAGCAACAGACAGATGGACTTCTCAAAGACAATCAAAATCATCTAAGAGTCACCTTCCGTCCGTATGCCCAAGCTCGTTCGAAATATGGCGGTCCTGCAAGACTATTCTCGCAGAACACTTTTGTAAGGAGGCTGATCTAAACACATGCATCACCATAACATCGTAACTACATAAGATATTATTATTAAAACATATTTATATTCATTATTTAAGAGGTTCATTATTATTACATGCATCGCCCCTATACATGTATTGTATTGTTATAATTCTATAGATGGTCACCCACAAACCATCTGTGATAAATACTTTTTATGACCTCTTATTATATCGGTATCATATGTAGTACATGAATGTGAGATGCTGTGCCGACGATCTCACGATGCCCCCCTATATATGCTGGGCGATCGGTCTGACTATCGGCAGTTCCATACATTCCGATACTTCCCCATACTAGCTAATACACGAACCGTCTTCATAATACACGAACCGTCTTCATAATACACGAACCGTTTGCATTATTTTTAATATATCTATTATTGAATATTATGATCAATTATTATTTCTAATGTATTAAATGACGTTTTAAATATAAAATAAATTACTTTTTATGTTTATTTGTACATATTATGTTATAATATTTATTAATTACTATTTTATTACCTCTTTATATTATTTATTATTATTGTTATCTTAAATGTTGAATTTACTTTATTTATGTAAAGTTTATAACCGTCACAGTATGTATGTCTATTACAAACTGTAGCAACTACTTTTGTATATGACTGAGTTGCAGAATAGCATACAGACTTTACTTGTCGAAATAATATGAAATTTTCTATGAAAACGAAATTTCTATAAAAGCAAACTTTATTCAAAAAACCTATTTTACCCATTATACGTAAGGTAAAAGAAATCAAAATTTGACATTTTGTTGCCAGACTCAAAATCCGTGTTGACCGGTGTTATCTAATTTTATAGTATTAATTCATAAATGTTTAAGTATTAAGAATAAAATGATTTCCTGTACTTATAGACGATGTTTGAATGATACGTCTTGCTGCTAAAAAACAGGATTTTATTTCTTTACTCCACAAGTAAAGTATTTTTCGTAATTCGTAAATAGAGTAAAGGAAGATCTATTTCATGTTTTGATGGAATGTGCCCAAAACGAACCAATGAGAGAAAACATTATTTTGCAGTGTAATGAATTCCGGAATTTTGGCAGTTGTAATTTAATATTAGCAAACCCTCACTCAAATTTGCCGAAAGATATTTATAATCTAGTTAAGTTAGCCTTATATAATAGGTCTAATTTCGTTTTAATTAAGGATGTATTATTATATATTGTGCATTACTAACAAGGGCGACATGTTCGCTATCTTGGGAACAAGCCCTTTAAATTAAGAGAAAAAAAAAAGGATTTTATTTCACACTTTATTATTATTTCCTTATTCTTTTTCTTATTTATTTTGATTTTATTACATATTTTTATTCTTAGGTGCAAAAGTGATGTGTAAACTGCTTTGTATATACGTCATACGTCACCCTTTCTAATAACTTTGTCTGATGAAAATACTGTTGAACTTTAAGTAAGAAATGAGAGTGAGCCAATGCTTACTATATAGTACAAAATAAATAATCATAAATATTAAATAACTAGATGACTCGACGAACTTCGTACCGCCATAAAAATATTTTACAATTGGGGGCTAATTACATAATAGTAGAAATAACAACTAAAACTGTTTATACTGTTAAAAAGGATTCGTTCAGAAGTTAGAGAACTTCAGATATAAATTTTTGAACGCATTCTGTTTGAGACGTATAGACAATTTGTACGGGAAAATAAAAAAGTTGTGTTTACTACTTTCCTTGGGATTCTACAAATATTTCATAACCAAAATTAGCCAAATCGGTAAAGCAGTTCTCGAGTTTAAGTGAGACTGTTGTTGGAAATTAGGTTTTTTAAATATTAATACTATAAAGTATCGATATTAAATATAAATAGAATATTTTGATCAATATCTCGATTATCGAATATTACCTTGGCGACACAGGCTTACACACTTTACACAGGCCACCTGGCAAGTTATGGTGGGAATAAATGAGAGGGATATTTCGTATTATAAAAAGGATAATTAGTGTAGATAATTAGTGTAATTGCTGTTTTGCTACAGAAGCGTTAAATATTTGAGTCAGGATGTCGAGCGGTGAAGGAGAGCGTTGACCCGTTGTAGAAAGGCCTTTTAATTCATTTTTATATATCTATTTTGATAACAAATCATGTAGGGAATGTAAATTCGGCATAAATAGTGTGTGATAAGGAACCGGAAGCACGAGAATAATGGCGCGGAACCGGTGAGATCCGTCCGCAATGCATTCCCACGTCCGGTGTCGCTACCAGCTACAGCTACGACTACAATACACGATAAACATTCGCAAATACAAGGGTTGCATCTGTAAAAAATATGAAAACAATTCCAGATTTTAGAAGAAATTATTAAAATATATGCTTTTATACTATAGCTTTGGATCAAACCGATGACAAGTCTATTACGTACACACTATGTAGTGTATGTTTACAGCTCTCAACATATATCATAGCTGAAAGACATACTCACATTTATGAGTCAAACTCAAAATTATTAACTAGTATTATTATATTGGTGGATACTTCTTAACTGTTAAACAGTATTATCGTCTGAACTTTTCAGACAGAAAAAACATGTTGGAATAAAAAATTCAAAATTTTAAAATTTTAAAAACAATTTTTAAAAAGGTCATTTCTTACATTTCTTACACGTTATCTATAAGCAGGATTCGCATAACCTTCCCTCATTCTGTGAATACAGAATAACTCGAATATTAATGTGACCTGCATGTCCCTACATGCCGTGTCTGCAATGATTTAATACTTTTCGTTATACTGTACTAACTGTTTCTCAGGAATACAAACTTCCAAATATGTATCATTCCCAAATCTCAGTGCTTTCATAATGAATTCTATGTTTATAATAACGATGCTATACATATATAGCATCAAATATACTTTCTAGAAATATTAGAACAACTCTTCTTATAGGGAAATAATATTTTGTCATATAGAAACATTCGAGACTAATAATTAAAGGACGAAAACGAAAATATTATGAAAAATCAAAAATATATAGAATCTAGATAATTTTCTACACACAAATTATTATTAAAATCTTAAATACTCTTCACCTTGCTTTCAACTCTTTGCCGCCAAAAAGTCCAATAAATTCTGAAAGAGATATTTTTCTCTTGTACACAAAAATAATAGTTATTAAACATAATACACCATACGTCTGACAGGATCTCCGGACCGGAACCCATCTGATCAGTTCGCGCTGGGACTTTCTTCCGGTGGATTCGCATCGTGTCCCAAACTGTTCACAGAACTTGGACTAGCTCCAGTATATAGAAACATTATGTCAACATTCACTAGAAATATGATTTTATTTCATCATTTTAATAATTTCGTCACGTTCTAATTGTCACGACTGGAACTCAGGTGGTGCCCGGACTTGTCACCCAAGGGCAACAATCTTATATATAAAATTCACGTGTTGTGGTGTCTGTTCCCAAACTCCTCCGAAACGGCTCGACCGATTTTTATTATTTTTTTTGTGCATATTGGGTAAGGGTGGCCCACCCCATTTTTTTTATTTATATGGCAAAACACCGTTTGTGGGTCAGCTTGTCATATAATAAAAATTGTCATAAATATTCAGCGTCTCCTAATATAATGTCTAGCGCACCAGAACGTAGGCTTTTTGCTCTAACTTGTTTCAGTTTGAGTTTAGTTTCTACTTTGGTATCAAGTCCCAGGCTCGATTATACTACACGTCCAAAGTATGAACCGCCTAGCTTTTTTTGTTGTTGATTGTTTATAGACCGGAGGGTTAATGACTGGTATTTTATAAATATGAGAAAGAAATTGAAAAAAAAATTAATCATATAAATTTTAATCATAAAGTTTCAGGTCCGAAAGCACACTGATGTATTTTGTGTGGAATTATTAAGTAATGACTAAGTGGCGCTAATAAAATTCATATAAAAAAGAAAGTACGTAACAAGGACCAGCATTAGGCAAATTGTAAATATTAACTCGTTAATTTATTAATTTGCTTTCATTTTATTTTATAATAGTTATATACCTAATAATATAAAACAATGTATAAATGCACAGTCCAAACTCACCCAAGTAGATGAACATGTTTGAGTTTGTCGATGTTTGAAAATTAAATTCCAAATGGTTTAATAGTTAAGTTAATAAAAGTGCGCTGAATTTGAACATAAATTAATACACGATTTTTTTTAATAAGTTAACGGTTATTTTTTTTAATGATAGTTAAGGGGCAAACGAGCAGAGGGTTCACCTGATGGAAAATGGCCACCGTCGCCCATACACATCGAAGAAACTAGAAGGTATCTTGTTTTGTCGATGCGTTGCCGCCTCGAAGATAGAGTGAGGAGCGAAGAGAAGACTGCTGCGGTTTCAATGGACCCCGGGCAAGAACCCGGTGTTCATTGGAATCGCAGCAGTAATGGGATGGGACAGGGAGGGATAGATCTGGCCCACATACGGCTCGGCCGGAACGCGTCAGAGACACTTGGCGGTCGGTTTCGCATGCTGGTGGTCGCAAGCTAGTCGGGGAACAGATCCCCTACCACCAAGGAGGTGCTGGGTTACTCGGCTTTTACGAGATGCTCCCCCAGTGGCAGAGAGGAATTGTATTCTAACCCGTCCCCTCACGGGTGGTGGTGGTGGTTATAATAAGTTTCACTAGAAAAAAAAAAGAAAAGCGTCAATCACGGATGTTACTGATTACGTATCAAAGCGTATCCGGTTTGTTTACTCTGTAGCCAAGGCGCTTCCGGTAATAGAGTGTGTTGCATAATAGACTATAATTAAACAATCGATCAACACGCTGTGGTTAATAACCCTTGCTATTGTTCGCTTTATTGATAACTCCTGCAAATGACTTTGACATTTGATGCACAATGGATGAATGGTTTTGTATTAAACTTCGCATATTATAAGACAACATCACCAATAACGATTATTTTTGAATGAATAGACAGAAATAATTGTTGTCAAATTCTTACTGTGTCAGTGAAAAAATATTGTAAGCAGTAAAAGGATTTCTACAAGCTGAAAGCAGAACGGAAGCGGAGAGTTTTAATAAAAATGTAAGAAACATTTTCAATAAATGCGTAATATATTTATAAAATATGACTGCCTGGCGCTTGTGACCCTGACGCAGGTTTACTCACTACTCGCATTCATTGCTCAACCTGGTTGCTTAACATTCAACTAAACCAAGCAATAAAATCAAGATCTTAAGTGATCTTAAATAAGTGTATCTCCACTACATCTCTATTTCACTATGATAGTCAATATTCGCTCTATGAAATAACTCCCGCTAATTTTTCGGGACGGAGTTTACAATATTTAGTGCAGATACTATTACTATCAAATATGATATGCTAACAATTTCTAACAAAAATAAAATGACAATATAGAAATTAGATAAATTTACACTATTAGACATTCATCTATTACCATCTGTATAAGTGATACCGTAAAATTGTAAACACCGTTAATTTATAATCTATCTCGCGATATTGTAAATTGTCGAAAGATTATAAACTGCTTACAATTTAACGCATTAATTTTCGGTATATTATAATCTATCGAAGTTAAACCGTCAAATTGTGAATAAGGATAAATTTGTTACAAACCTTTACAGTAGGCATAATGAATATATATTTAAATAAATTTTTGAAAATTATAGAAAATCCAACTAAAAAATAGAAAATAAATTTTAGTTTTTTTAATCTATTATTTATTTTACATTTCTTAGTTGAATTTTCTATAAAAGCCTATTTTTAAGTATTTTTAAACTATTATTTTTCAAATAATTAAAATTTGATAAATTATATTTAACAATATGCAGGGGGATGTTTTGAGACGATATAAAAAACAAAAACGAGACGGACAATAAGTAAATTTTGACATTTTGTATATATGTTTATTATAAGATATCGAACCTATAAGGTAGGCTCGATGTGGAGAATATCAATGAATTATTTAATTTTTCGTTTGTCCTGAAAGATATCTTAACAAGAGTGGTGTCATTGAATAGGTGATAAAAAACTCTATATAACGATATGTAAACGAGCGAAATTGGATAAATTAATATTACTATTGCCTACTAAAAACTTGATTTTTGAACGAAATTTTGTTAAAATTTAACAATTTTAATGAAAATTTCGATAAATTTTACTATAAAACGGGGGTGAAAATTACTTTAGAATATAGGGGGATGATGTACGTATAAGATAGGGAAAGTATAAAACATAAATATAAAGTGTCTTGACGCAGACACTCCGGGTGTCAGAAAAACAAAAAATCACTAATCCTGATTATTCTAGTAAGGATAACGGATTAAACTGTTTAAAATATTGAATTGTCATCGATCCTTAATAAATAAGCCAAATTTCGAGATTATCCGACGTTTTGAAGGGGGTCAAAATCATGTTCAAAGATTCTGTTACATACATATTAAGATACGTATGAAGCTAATAAAAGCGTATTAAAAATTACCTAGAATTAACAAATCAAACAATTTCATTCGACCGTTTGAAAAATCTAAGGGATTTATTTCAATATTTTTGTATTTATCCGTATTATATTGTTTATGTATTAGGTTTGTAATTATTTATATGTAGTTTATGGTTTCACACCTTATTCGCCACTCAATAAAATATTTCTTAACCTAAAGGGTGTCTGGAAGAAATGGCTAATAAGCCATAAGACCGCCTTTTGTTCTGCCACGTTTTACTGTTTTTTATTACATAGTTGTATTATTTCTTACTTAGTTGTTATAATGTTATGTATGTGGTGTGCAAAAAAGTATTAAATAAATAAATAAATATATTAACTTTGTTAAAAAGTAAATTAAATATTGTTAGCAACACCGTTTAAATTAGTATTTGCGGGTAGTTCATTTTATCTTATTTTAAGTATACGTGGTGTCAGTACATATTAAAGTACTGAGAATAATAGTGTTGTGTTGTTTGGTGGCATGGTGTTAGGCCTCCGTTATCGAGGAGCACGTGAGTGATGTATTTTTTAATATTGTGTAGCGAGGTCGTGAGTTGGAGGTGAGAGTTTGTGCATTGTAGAAGACGTTTTTAAACCTGCTCCTGGGTCTCAGGTTCCAGGCACTGCTCAGCTTTTAACTAGATAATATGTTAATATTATCGTTTGAGTGTTACTGCGCTCCCATACTCCTAATAATATGATATAAATAATCTATAATTTATTTTGATAGCGTTAAGTTAGATCCTAATATAAGTTATTAATTTCAAATCAATAGCTTTACCCATTCGTGAGAAAAGGGATCATTACATTCGCAATGATTTACAAAGCGAATTCATAAGGGGTTTGTGACTAAGTTATGTATAAATGAAACAATACAAATACAAACAAATCATTAGTCATAGTTAACAGTACCCAATCCATTTGTTCTCGATAACACTATAGTTTTATAAAGTACACGTGTCAATTCAAGCATCCACCACTGAGTTAGTAAATATGAGAATAATTCTTTTAAATTTAGTTGTATAAAATCTAGAACTTATCATTTTAAATATTTATTATGACTTGTGGTCGTCTATATGTGTGTTAAATATATGGTAGTGTGTGTAATGTTTTTTTATTGATTTAATGTATAATATTTATTTATGCGAAAATTATTTTTTTGTTCAATTTAACTTGAAATGTATTTAATTTAACCTATATATAATATTATATAACATTTCCAAATTATTCAACTTGCTCAATAGGGGTAAAAAGGAAACAAAAGTCGTTAAAAATAGTTCCTCTCTACACCCCCTTAACAAGGAGGATTTATTAAAAGTTGCGCAAAATCATTCCACAGATATATACATTGAAAACAATAGTGAAACCTAACTTTCGTCATTAAAACTGAATATTTGCGAAGGATAACGAGTGCAAGTATAAAAATGTTCTTTAAAATGGAAAAAAAGGAATTCCTTTTATCCTACATCCGCTTTATACAAAGAGTATTATCGGGTAGTGTTCGCGTAGTATTTTTTTCCGTTTGCAGTGCAGGTGTTTAAAACTCACAGATACGTGGCAGTTTTTTCCATTTGGTACAGATTCGATACAATAGAAAATTCAGTATTCAATAATTGGGAAGTCGGGCTTTGGCTCAAAGGTTCTAGTTAAAGCAAGGACAAATAGATTTAAATAATACATAAAATTTTAAATGCAAAAGTACGGTTTATTATTTTATGTTATAAATATACGATGAATCAGCGTAATTTTAACCTTTACCTCCGGAGCTTGAAAGAACTAAGCATTAAATAAAAAAAACTGTGTTAAAAACGGTTCATCTTGGCCGCTACGATGCCACATACAGACATTTAGATTCACAGATCGGGGGATAAACATGTAATACTTTTTTCTTGCTGTAATGATGCCAAGCGACTAAACCAACAATTCATACATGATAAAGGCACTGAATCAAACAGTGTTGCCACTCACTGATGACAGTTTCATAGACTAATTTTCTTCACTTACATAATATTTCAATAAAATTCAAGATTTTATGTTAGTCTTTGTCTATATATGTATGTAGTATGTTAAAACATGTTGATTAGTCACACGAAGGCTTAGCTCGTATATAATATCAAAGACATGAGAAAAAAATCCTAATTAGAAGTAATATTGTTAATAATTGCAGTTAAATTCATACTGTTTTTTTTTTTTTTTTTAAATGTAGCCTCCGACCTTAGGGAGGCTACGGCAAGACTCCTCTCCCGTAAGTAGAGACGTTTGCAGGTGGGAAAATAAGTTTTTCAGTATGAATAGACTTATATACTAAACAATGGCTCTGTTGTGACAAAACATTTTTTTTGTTTTTTTTTTCTATAGTATTGTCATGAAAAATTATATTTTTACTCGAATATATTGTCAGTCTTTTGCAATGCTTTACTTATAACTAATTTACAACGTTTCCGTTTGAGGCAGTCATTTCGAAATCAATTCATTATGAATTAACTCTAAATATGAGACATTGGGTTTTGAGACACTAGAAATAACATGCTTATTATTATTGAATATGTTGAAACCTATTCAATAATATCCAAGATGTTCATTTATAAATTCATACTGTCGTTTATCGTAGATTACTCTCACTGTTAAAAATATGATAATTTTATACAAATCACTGATGGATTTATAATGTTCGTGAATAGGCTACTTTTTAAGAGTTAGTTATTAAGGTTTTAAATTACAGTAGACTAGATATAGAACCCTTAAACATACTTCTACTGCAATGTTACGACACTGACATGCAGGGTGCACTTGACGATGGCATCGATATGACACGCTCATGAGACGCTTAACGATGTTTCTATTTAGGGTTTATTCAAGAGTCCTTGGGTTAATTGGCTTTGAGGGAATCAGGAATATGTAGAGAGATATTTAATTGCAGCACTCTTCACTTACAGATATAATTGGATTTTAAATCTTTTCCCCAAACGCTGTGTGAACACTAATATTGAATGCGGTTCAAGAAATTAGGGATGTCTGAAATGTAAAATATATACGAAAATTGACATTATTAGCGAAGACATAAATAAATAACCTTTACTGACCCTTACTTAAAATAAACTTTAACCTGATTTGACCTGATTTGTTTTTACCTACTTAGATATTTTGACAATCTTATGGGTATACATCTCTCTTTCAGAATTAAATCTGATAGAAGAAATCATGTTGTCTAACTAGCACCTTAATAAAATATTAATTAGTGTAAGTAAAATGATTTTATAGTAATATTTCCGATTTATTAATATCATATTTTGATTTACAAAACAGTTAAAAGTTACAGTAACTTTTAAATTTACTCTTAATCCATTCAGCGGTCATTTCCAAAAAGAGTAAAAGTAATTATTATCACTAAGATATTATTTTCTCTTACATAATAACTGAAACGAATAGAGTAATTTATTCCCATTTTAATTTTTACTAGATTAATGATACATTAATAGTAATTACTTTTTCATTTATTAAAAATATTTAATAGCTGCTTTTGCGATTCTTTGAAACGTATAACCAATGCACATAAATTACCCGGCGAGTGTGCTTAACCGCAAAATATGCGAATTACGTATAATATGCAGCTCGGGCGCATATGCGAGAGCTATTAGCAAAAGTGGAAATTGTAATAAGGGCCTTTTTAGTGCTTACACAAGTTCGTTCACGCACGTTGAGAGATATATTCTTATTAATATGCATAAAGTAGTGAGCATCCACTTAGAGCCGCCCCTGCCTGAGCGATGCCTGTCATAACAGCCTGTACATCAATCTTACTCTCGTTTTCGGAATTATTTTTGAGTTCAGGCTCATTTCGCCTCGTTAACAAAAAATATATTATACAATGAATATATGCAGGCCTATATATTGATTCTATCAAGTAAATTAAAACTTTTAATAACCCTTTGATATAACATTCTCTCTCTACTGTCATGGTTTAGAAATACAAAAACCATATATAGTCACATTTCAAATGCAGCCATGCAAATGTGACCAATATATTTATATTTCATTCAGTCTATCTTTCATTTCAATATTCTATTCTTCCAACTATTTTTAATCAGAGCAACAAAAAAATATATATATTTTTCTTAATGTCTGATTAACAGATACTATAATAGATATTAATAATCCTAAAATACAATTTAGTCATATTTGATGAATATTAATTTATTAATGTTTACATATAAATATTAAACTAATGAATTCGACGGTAAACCTAGTCTAATTTCAAATGTAATACCTGACCTGAAGCATTTATTTGAGTACTAGTCGACCCGTCCCGACTTCGCCCGGGTGCAATTTAACACGTGTATTTAGCCGTAACCGCTATGTCACCGCATTTTAGATCTGTAATATCTTCGAAAATATTCATTTTAAATTACATGCAGTAAAGGGCTATATTGATCTATATAAAATGCAAAATGTATTTAAGGTACCCAATTGGATAAGGATTAATGTTGTATTGTTTAAAATTGCTTCGTAAATAAGCCATTATTTCTCGTAAAAAGTAAAGGGTAAAAAATGGTTATTGTGAGTTATCCCTAAGAGATAGACATATACCATTGCGGACTTTTTTGTAGACCTTTATAAGGTGTACAATATTGTAGTACATCATTTTGATCTATCTCGTAGGGTTTCAGTGTCGTTAGTCAGCGTTTGCAATGTAAGCGCAAAAAAAGTCTTTATTTACCACATCACATTAGAAACCTCTAAAATTATTATATAGTACAAGTTCATCAGTGCAAAATACGTGCTAGAAGTAAACATAAGTCTTTATTTCTAACAAAACTATAAATATAATATTCTTTTATTTAAGTATATTTTCGTAATAAACTACCCTTCACAGTCCCATCTATCTTAGATAGACAGGATAAACAAACAGAGTTGCTTTCTGATTTATAATATTAATATACGTAGGGCGTTGACCTATATACTTTTTCACTATGTTATATTCCAGCAGTCTATAGGAAAGGATTTAAAAACATTCGTGAAGGAGCGTTATTAATTAGTATCGATGGAAAACCTGGCAGAGTGCTTTCGATGTAGATACGCCACGCTGAACTTTAAAAGGCCTAGCGCAGCCGCAACTACTTGAAAACTAAAATTAAATTTGTGGTTTACTTCAAATTTATCAAAATATGTTAAAAGGGGAGTTTTTTGAAGGCAGAACTTGTGCTGGTAAAATGCTAATCTTTTTTATACATAAAAATTGCGTCAAATGTAAAAAATCTTAATGAAATTTTGCATGTTGTAAAGTTAGTAACACCGTTATTCGCGAGTAGTTTATTTTATTTATTTGGCTGTGGGTGTGGAACTTTTATGGTGTCGTTATGTTGGGAATCTAATGTGAATTTGTGAGAGTTGACTGTACATTTCACGATTTCCGTTTAAAGTGGATGTTATTATTGCCTTACACGTGTTACTGTGCAGTATAGCTTCCATATAGTGCTATAAACTAGAGAGGAAATGATACCCATTACTGTACAGCAATAAGTATACACATGCAATTTATGCCTGCCTGGGGCTTGAGACCCAGGAGCAGGTTTAAAGAGCTTTTTCATAATATATTAACTCTCACTTCCACCTCTCGACCTCGCCCATTACAATAGGAAATGAAGTAACTTACGTGGTCCTCCAGAAGGGTGACCGTAACCATGACACTATAACACTAACTTCCATGTACACTGCGCGAAAACACCAGAGAGACTGAGACAGATCTATCGCACCAAAGGTCTATATATTGTCTTCATTTAGAGTCCAGCTAGAGAAATAGGGCAGTTTTTATCTTCATTAAAAATAACTGCAGTATTTTTATTGCAAATTAAATGTTATGTATTAACTTGTATTTATGGTTAAGTTCCATAAGTTTAAATAATGACGTTATTTTTTCTGTTATCTCGAATTACAATATATTTGGTAAATTATACTCGCTAGTTATTTAATAAAATAATATTAAATCATTGTGGGACTCAGTGCCAGTTGAAGAGCTTATTCAGTAGTTTATGTCAAGAGCGAGTCGTTCTTGCATACCATGTTTTACCGCAGATCCTTTACTCATATTTAGTAGATTTTATTGTATTGAATATAAACAGATTCATAACACACGCATGCTTTTTACTTTACATTACTGCACTAGTGCGGTAATGGATTTATATAAACGGCACGCGCGACTTTGTCTGCGTGATGCTCCGCATATTTGCCTTATTTTTTTGTACTGTCCTATATACGTATATTTGTTCATATGGTTGTTTCTTTGTATGTATGTATATATAGTTCAATCCATGACGGCGCAAGTCTACTATATGTAAATGTAAAAAGAAGGATTGAACTATCTACGCGTAAAATTATTTATATAGTTATTATATGTTTTATAGATTGTTAATAGAACAATGATGGCGACGACGCGTCTACTATATGAGAAAATAATAAGTGGACCGTGCGTCGTCGTGGATTGAACTATACGTATAATTGTTTATGTAGTTATTATATGGATGTATAGATTATTCAATTCGTAACGACGCACGTCACGTCTACTGCATCTTATAATAATAGGCAAGTCATGCGACGCCGTGGTATAAACTATCTATACATATGTTTGTTCATTTGGTTGTTTCTTCGTATGTATGTAAATTTGTATATTTTCAAATCACCTATGTTTTTTTTTCCTCGCAAATGTGTTGAAAAACGTCGTATGTACACTCGTGTGCTTTGGCCATTACAGTTCTATGTAATGACAAACTTAGCACCCTTGTATTATAATGTACTATTATCACATAAGCATAAGCATTACTACAGGTTTGCAGCATATAGACGAATTTGTACTATCAAGGAAAAATTGTACAAGTAAGGAATACTATTATAAATATTTTCAGACTCTTTCTTTTTATTCCTGCGACCACAAACCCTTGCTGCTGATGTGTTTGATTTAAACAAATAGATTGATGATGTAGGTGTAGTACTATATCTACGTAAGGAACCCCAAAAAGTCCTTGTTTTTAAATAAAAATATCAATACGTTTAATATTATATCCACTTAAAAAAGCGTATTCATATGTGAAGCCCACTCAACGCTGTTTCGACTTTATAATCTATTCAACTGGCTTTCAATCAGACTACACTATTGTTTTAAAACTATTGTAGCGATTTATTGTTTCAAGTGTTTTCCAATATCCAATAAATCAAAGTTGAGATAATAAAGTATAGTCTGTTTATGTGCGTTTTTAGAGTTGGTACTGTGTATGTTTGTCTGTCGCATCGTAGCGTCTAAAATAATGCACCGTTTCTAATGAAGTTTTATTTGTTTGAAAGGTAAATTAATCGAGATGGTTTTATAATTTGTGAAGATTTATTCAGATGTTTGAAGACTATCAGCTGATTTCTAACTTGAGAGCTGCATGCATGTATGCACTAATATATTGACAATTATAACAATCTTGTAACCATGGTAACACACTGATTTTGCTTTGACTGAGTAGAGATGAGCGGTATTTCTCAATATCTTCGAGTATCAAGCTTTTTTAAAGTATATAACGGTGAATTTTTCATCTATCATTTCTTTTTTTTGCATTTTATGAGTATTTGTTAAGTCTGTATTGACTGCTCTTTTTATATTTTTTTTCAACTGCACAAAAAATAGACTTATGTAAGTTAATGTCGATTCTCTAAGACCTAAGAAGTTGACAATAAAGTTAAGTTATTTTTGGATCTCGGGGACTTCAAAGCGTTGTATATTTAAAGATAGTTTGCTGAATATATAAACAATTAGTGTAATTAGTGTAATTGTGATTTTGCTGAAGAAGTGTTAAATATTAGTCAAGAGGTCGAACGGTGAATGAGAATGTATACTGGTAGTTGAAAGGCCTTTTAATCCTGCACCTACCACCAAATTCTATATTATTGCTTATTTTAAGTTATTAAAGACAATATCGGCACTACCATTACTAACGATATGATTTATTTGTTCATAAGTACGAAATACAATTTTACTTTTTAGAAATTTTATTTTTTAGTAATTTCTATAATAAGTAAACTTTGGAAATTAAAAATAAATAATTTTTAAGATTTTAGATAAAATACTGATTTTAATCTAATTGTTGAATATTGACAAAGTAATAAGTTATTAACACATAAGTGTATTTAAGTTGAAAGGTAAAATGAAGTTATAAAATGAGAAGTATAATTTACTAGTTACAAACTAGGACCATTAAACAATAGTAAAGCGAACGAAATATTCAATTTGAATCCTTTTTCAGATTTTAATGCCTCTATATTGCCTTTTCGGGAACAAATGTTCTGTCGTTTAAATGTCCCATTTGTGAAGGGTAGGAACTACGAGTCGCTTCTCAAATTTTCATAATTAGTTTTCCGAGTGCGTCGAGGGAACAAAAGGGTACCCGTATTACAAGGTTCACCTTTTTCCCTCTTTTACGACTCAGTTGGGATGTATGACAGCATTATTAAAAAGTTTACTACGTGTGGTATTAAATAATCATTTTTTATTTCGAGAGTTCATCACTTTATATTTTCTACATTGTAAAAAATTACAGGATTTTAAGAAATAATTGCAAATATATAACTTAAAACTCTACAAGAAATAGGGTTGTGTTCTCTAAAAAAAATATTAAATGGATCACTATTTCTTAGTTACTAAAATATGTAGACTATTAACGAAATATTTACAAAATAAATTCGGTTGAAAATCAGATCGTTGTTGTTGACATTTTCGTACAGCAATGATGACAGCCATAAGCAAAGAATATATAAGAGTAACTACTGCTATACAATGACGATTGTTCTGCAGCGTATTTGAAAAAAAAATTATACCAGTTTCAAAAACGAATAAGGATTTGTAATTTTTTTCAAATTTAGACACCTACTATATATTTGGATATTGAATATTTAATTTATTAGATTTTTAATTAAATAGCCGGAGAGCTGATGACGAATTAAGAGGTGTTATGTCCACGTCAAAGTAATTAAAAAACAACAGTATTACCTTAGATGCACCTGGAATGGTCGGTCTGGCAGAGATCATAGATTTTCAAAAAATTTACCTAAAATATATCTTTTAGGCAAGTTGAATTTTTGAAGTTAAAACTTCTTTAGCGGCGTTGTGCAGTTGTGTACTTTTTTTTTGGGATGGGTAAAAACTGTTATACACGAGTAAGGACACGAGACCTGATCGAAAAATCGTAAGACGTTTTTTTTTGGATAGATAAAAAATGTTAAACTCGCGTCAGGACACAGTGACCTGGTCGAAAATTCGTAAGACGTAGGGATTTTATTTCCTTTCTTTCGGACTTTAGTCCGAGATACGTTCTGGTCTAGCCGTATGTAAACCAGATCCCAATAATACCTACAGTTCGGTTTTTTAATTTTGTTCTTTAGGAATATTAAAAAATGGTCAAGTTTTCACTTCTGCCGGCACTCCCGGAGTGATAATCTATTGCTTTTGTAGCTATATAAATCATAACAATCCCAGACTACTTTTTGAGTTTATAGTTAGTCTGACCTGACCCACCCGAAGTTACCCAAAAAATATACTTTAGGCATCCTAAAATTTTTATGGCGTATTCAATAAACAATTTAAAAAATACTCGTACATGTACTTTCCAGACGATTGGAACGGTTTTAACAACCCCCTAACATGAATAAAGATTTTAAATAAGATCGCAATATACGGGTGATTATCTAAAGCAGATTTTTTAAGCGTAATATTCGTACTGGCCGTGTCTTGTCTTGTCTTGGTCGCGTCCTGGTCTCATCTTATTATCTCGTTATTTTTTACTGTAACTACTGATTTTCTTTTCCTTAACTTTGTTTAGTTGGGATATATTTCTGTAGCATGTGATACGATTATAAAAAAAAAAATAATAAAAATGTTTACCAAAATTAGGCAAAAGACACTTGTTGAAATAACCCATGCTATGGCGGAATGGAGTTGCGAAATTTAACCGATTTTTTAAATCCGTAAATAACTTTTAATATGAATAAATTAAATTTAGACTATTTAAATTACAATTAAGTATTTCATATTGGATATATTGTAGTATAACAAATTAAAAAAATTTGGAAATTTCTTTGAATATGTTTTTTTTATTAATGAAATCATACTTTATACTACTACTACTAATGATCATAAGTTTTTTACTTACTTATAAAATAGCTTTATTGACTCTTTTGCAATTCTTTGCTTAGTATACGTTTTTTTTCAGTTCTTCTATGATATTATGTCTTCTATTTTCAGTGATATATTACTCGGCGTTTCAGTTATTTCGTCTATCTCTTCATCGGTTTTGTGGGTGTGGATGCAACATTCATATCTTCTTCTACTGAAAGCTTCACCTGCTCTTCAGAATAAAAATCGTCCTGAAAATATGCAATTTATTGTTGTCTTAATGTTTTTTTATAATTCCAGTACTGAGGTAAAAGATATCCGGCAGCAATACATAGTATAAAAAAAAACCTATTGCATAAAAATTACAAATTCTCCCATAAATGTTGGGAAATGAAACAAAGTTTTTAGTAGTAACACTGAAACTAATTTGTAAAATTCTACAAATACAGAAATAATAAACTTACACGTAGAGTGTAGTTCTGGTTGATTTATTATGTTTTTGTAATCTTGAGTCGCACTCTCACTATGCATTGACCCATTTTTATAACTAATTTTTGCACGCGTAACTAGCTCGGTCTCAGAGCACTGATCTAGTGTATGTGATCTAGGTACTAATCTAGTGTAACATATATATATATCAATGCCCAGAACGACAAAAACTATAGTAAAACTATGATAAAAGCTTAAAAAAATATCATACTAATTTTCCTCGTGGTTTTATAAATTCGTTATGAATATACTCCAAAAAACGCTGCTGTGTATGGTGAGTACGAGTTTCACGGTAAGTAGTGGTTACATGGTCTTTTGGAGACGAATCAAAGACCGTGGAGCACACACGCACTCATAACATATTTTTTTGTCGCACTTATTTAAAATTTTTATTCATGTCAGGGGGTGGTTAAAAACCGTACAAATCGTCTGACATGTATTTTTTATAATTGTTTATTGAAGACGCCATAAGAATTTTAGGATGTCTAAAGTTTATTGTTTGGGTAAATTGATTAAATTCCGGGTGGGTCAGGTCATACCTACTTTAAAATTCAAAAACTAGTCTGTGGTTATTATTTATGTTTTATTTTTATATAGCTACTAAAGCAATAGATAAATAATACCAACTTACCTATCTTGCCGTATCGTAAGTTTTAATCCAAAAATGCTCTAAGGCTCTAAAATATAAAATTTTATATTTGGATAAGGTTTTGTTTTCTTATTTATAAATTGTATAAATCTCAAAACTGTACGCAATGGCGTTACTCTGTTGATATTGGACTTATGTCTACTGGTGGATCACAATTTAGTGAGATAACCTTATACGACTCTATTATTAGAATACAATACGTTGGGACTTGGGCTTACGTCTAAGTTTATCTACATTATTACTTTATCAAAAAAATCTTATTATACAATTGAAAAACCAACGAGTGAATCTATTTTCTTTTATATATTTGCCCAGGTAATTGGAATGTTTTTAAAAATATAGAGAATATAATATTTTCAATATCTATTTCATTCATACAAATTTGATTTCCCCATACTTTACTATCAAAAGATAAAAGGACAATATCATCAATTATTTTCCACCCGTTTCTTGCAGTGTCATATCATTAAAATTCACGTGGGTTGTTGGCACCCCTTTCTGTTAAAGGGCTCTCAGGGTGAGACCTCTTACAAATATGGCAACCGTGAGACTTTGTAAGGAACTTCTTTGAGAATACTAATTACGGCAAGCTCAAATTTTGCTTACAACAAAACTGTAGCCTAGTTACTCGTCAACGTTCAGGCACGTTTGATGAACGTACTATTTTACGTTATGATTTCTACAGTACCTACTAAGTACTAAGGTACTTTTATTGCAAAGTAATTGGAAAAGGGTCACACATCCAGATTTCGCTGTAATAAATTAAGTAAGAATATAGGCACCAGAATTAAGATCCTTAATACAAACTTTACTTATTATACACTCATATGATACATAGTATGATAGTCAATATTCAATAATATGGAGTCAGACCAGTGAACAGTCAGTCAGTATTTTTAAAATAAGCTATACGCAAATTAAATGTTGGTAAATTATTTTTTAACTTTTTTCGTAGGATTATGTGTATTTTTATACTTAAATAAGTTTCTCGTCCGTGAGATCGTTCGTGAAGTGTACCATGTCTGTTTCATGGTAGTGTTCCTCTAATCATATATATATATATAATCATAGCAGGTATACCTGGGTGCGACCACGGTTCTACCTTGACCAGTTTTATACATTTCTGCATTTCTGGTTTTCTATCTGAATTATTTTCTTGTTTCATCCTTTTTAGACCACTTACTTTTATGTAGTCGGGTTATAGTTTTTTATACTTTATTTTTTTATTTAATAGTTTTCCTTTTCCTGATTAAGATAACTTTTTAAATCTCATATTGTAAGATACTGTTGGTTTTTATTTGCTTAAAGGAGCAACAACTGGCCGCGCGGACTATACAACCGCATTTTAAACATATATGTTGACTTAAATAATATGATATATATACATATTTATAATGTACTCGCCAAGACCTTTCTTTTGATACCAACAACGTGATAATTATCTCAGTTTATTTTTTTTCGGGGTTAAAATCTGAGGTTTAAATTAAAAAAAATCATGAAATTTTTATAGACTGTGTCACCGGCGCCATTATTACGAATCTATTGACACCTCATTTATAAAAATTGGTTTAGTTGTTTAGGCGCCAGGATAGAACATACAAACATAAATAGACTGCCCAAAAACATAATCCTTTCTTTTGGCTTTGCCGTAGTCAGGTAATAAAATATAATAAAAGTTTATACTAATATTTGAAGTTTTTGGAATAAATGTCAGTTATCAGAATTTTAGGGAAGTCAAAGTCAAATTATTTAATTCAATATTGGAATTTACATTCTCTTATTGAACGTCGAACTACCCTTTCGGACACGACCTAACCCAGACCTGAGAAAAATGGGCGCAAGAAACTCAGCGGGACTGAGTTTGTCTTGGTAGATATCTTATAAATGATATAATAAAACAATATCTGATGCAAGATTTTTTTCTTACAAAAGGCCTCTTAGCCGCGATTTTCCTTACTTTCCGATGGAGGCGGTGAAGTGTAAAATTAGCCCATTGAGAAATGTTCCGTCTTCCTTTTCAATGGTAAAGTGTGTGCGAAATTGCGGCCGTGTAGTGCCGTCGTAGGTCCGCAACAAAGGCAGTATTTTACGAGAGCCCTCACAATGTCCTAGGAGCCGCTGCCGCCGGCATTCAACGTTTTCCCTTATCCCAAACGGACTCCTGTCTTATTCCTTAAATTTTGTAAAGAAGTTTTTGATTTATATCAATAGCAAAAAATCCGCAAGTCCAAATCGTTTATTTTATTCTATTTTTTTAGTATTTATTTGGAATACGCATTAAATTCATAAACTGTTAAACTATAATAGTAATTTTTTTGATTTTTAAATATAGATTAAGTAATGAAATAGCTGATTCTTAAAAAGTGGGAATCCGGGAAGAGTACTAACTGTTAAATGCTTCAATAATAACAAAGTATCGTCTTACTAACCTTTACAACCCTTAAAACGACCTCAAATGAGGGTAAGTGAACTACATCTCTTTGAAGTACTACTAGTCTTTATCCCTTTATAGGACTGAAACGGTTTGATAACAATATTTTATACATCGATCTAGTTATATAAATAAAATAACAATGAACTGACTGACATTTCACGTGATAATGTAAAGAAAATTGAGAATATTGAAATAAGTCTATTTTTAATCTGAAAGACAAAATTGATTACCGATTTTTTGTTACTTATTTATTAAAAACAATAAGTATTTTACTATAGTTAAACATATAGTAAATTAATAAGGTATACCTAATAAATAATTTAAAAATTATATTTTCATTTACTTCATTCAGTATTTTACCGCTATACCATGTACGAGAACAATTCTTTCGTCCGTCGATTCTAATAAAGGATATCTAAACATATACGTATGTTTAATAATAACGGTGCGCGTTATTTATTTTATTATTATTAGTTTTATATCATGAATTTGTAAGATATTTTAGTTGTTTTTGATTTAAGAGGTGTGATAAGATGAGATGGAAGCGGTAGAACTGGCCATTTATATAAAAACGAGATATATTTTGCGACTGCAGAAAAATGGCAAATTCGTCCATTTCTAATTTAATTAAATAATTCATATGGATTGTGAGAATAATTATAATTTCTCTATTATATCATGTGTTATTAAATTGTATTAAAGTACAATTCGGTGTAACTTATTTCACATACAAAACTTAAGGCATCGAATAATGGATGGGATGGATCTAAAGGATGTGGAGATAAGGATCGAAGAAATATCCCGCTCAGCGATCTGTTATATGTCCGTTATATATACTTACCTATAAAGCTAATATATTAACGACTATTATATATTTATAATATATTAACTATTAGATATATTTGTATAATATATTAACGATTCAACAAACCAGTATCGTGGGCAACACGAAAAATCTGCTATCAGTATTTCTAAGCTTGACTTTTTTTTGCTTGCGTCAATTTAGTCTCTGAGATAAAAAAACGACGTATAGTGTTCTTTCACAAAAATAATATCATGGAAATTTGCAGTTTTAATTCGTAATAAATCACTTTACCTAATCAAGTCTTAGGTAAAGTTTATTCTTCTTATTAAATAGATTCCGATAAAATCTTGTCACGCACCCAGACTTCAAAATGAACACTTCTAAAGCGTAATTGGTATTATTATGTAAATTACACGACAACTTCACTGCGGAATCTTAAGTGCTTAACTTGTACGGCGTAATTTTACTGCTACGTTAAGATTTTGTTTTTAGATAAAAAACGTAAAAAACATCATTTCATTTTTTCATCCAAATGTGTTCATAAAAAATTTAACACTGGCTCTGAATATTACCTGTAAAATAAAGTTGTTGTCTATTTCTTTATTTACTTTTAAACTACAAAATGTATTTTGATATAGTATCCGTAAATGGAAATCACTGTTTGTTTATATGTTAACGGAAATGTGGAATATTTGATTTCGTCATAAATTCGTGAATATGATTCTTTAGAAATATTGAATGTGTGTATATTAAATGTTAAGAGTTAGTCTCTTTTGCCGTTAAAAAATTTCTTACCTAACTCATTCGACCAAAATCCCAATTTCAAGAATTTACATAGCGATTAAAAAAAATAATTCTAATTATTTGTATTCTTTAAGCATTTATTTTTTTTTAATTACTGTAACTGAAAAAAATATATTATATTTCACAGGAAATCTTTAAGATAATAGGTTCTGGTTTTGTATTTCTTAGAAATAAGAGTACCCAACTCTTTATACATTTCCGGGATAAATCAAAATCACTGGCTTATATATAAAGAATAATTAATGTTCTCAATACTTTTGAAAGTATTGCACGTTGCAGGTAGTTTGTGGATATATTATGCCTTACTTATTAAAGATCACGTGAATTGTCAAGCCGTGGATGGTGGGCGTTAGCAAGCATGGCTCATTTCTTAAACAAAATACTAATTATTTATTTAGATCGCTATAATCTAAACAGTTTCACAGCTTTATTGCAGAGGATCTAACTCACTCAGACGATTCAGAGCAGTCTATGGACACGGAGGCGGAATACGGAACACGCATGAACACCTATAAAGCTTTCGGTACCGCTCGTATTTGCTTTGCAGTATGCATGTGGTACACGTTATTATGTCACTGTTTGCACTTGCCTCAATTCATCCATTTTAAGAGGATATTCTGTTACTGAAATAGAATGGGGAATACAGATTAGTGCACAAAAGAGACTGGACGACTAACCCACCAACGCTTCAACTTCTTCAACCATAGACAATTTTTAGAAATTTAATAAATAGTGGTAAAAAGGGATGGAAAGGGAAGCAAAAGCTTTTTAAAAATATTCACACTAAGTGTTAGTGTTAAAAAAGATATGAAAAATCAATTTTATCAAACTAATCGAGCAACAGGTTACTTACTCGTATATGTACCTACGACAAAATATATATTACATGAGATGCATTTACGCAAAATTTATGCCAAGCGTAAAAATACTACCATTTCATATGAAATAGTTGAGTAGTGAGAACTTGTTCAGCGGCGTTGTGGACTTTTGGATGGGTAAAAAATGTTAAACTCGCGTCAGGACACGTGACCTGATCGAAAATTCGTAAGACGGCGCGGCGCTTGCACGCTTAATTGGTTGCACGTTTCATACAAAACTGAATTTAAATTTGTGTACGATAGCGCAATAGATCAATATTGTATTTAAATACATAAATGATAGTATTTTCATACTGATATATAAAGCAGTTCGTGCGAAATTATTTCTTAATCATTCCAAAATATTCAAAAATGCACAACGTTAATGTTCAAGTTTTCACTTCTGACGGAGTACAACAAGTTTTTTTAAAATGATTACCAGTAAAATGATGAATCAGAAATTGCAAGACAGAATATTATTTGCACTATTCTAAAATTATTATGTAGATATTACAAGAACAGTTACTTAATATACAAGTAATACATGAATAGCTTAGCATGTGATTCCCACTGGCTGCAGTTGGCTCTAGACTCTGGGTTTTAGAGGTTCATTTGAAATTCATATTATTCCTAGGTACTCGACGATTTAAACCATTAAAATTTGTGAACTTTGACAGTATATGAAAAATTTATAATTCTTGGTCAAATGTCGAAACTGTTTTAAATTAACTTCACTAAAACGAGTGTTTGGTTCTCATTTCGCAGAAAGGATTGAGGTAAGGTTTTGCATCGACACTACTTTAATCTCTGCTTTATCTGGTAAATTCCTTCTTTTGATTCTACAAATTTAACCCTAGATCACTAACCGGGGTTTCGTGTGTTAGCAACACTGTTTATAAAGTAGTAGTATCGGGTAGATCATTTTATTATTTCTAGTATACCGATGTGAAGACATTATATAACCTTTAGTGCAATAGATTAGACTCAGTCTCTCTGGTGTTTTCGTGCAGTGAACATGGAAGATAGTGCTATAGTGTCGTGATTAAGGTTACCCCTCGAGGTCCATGTAAGTTTACTTTATTATCTACTGTCGTTAGCGAGGTCGAGTGGTGGAGGTGAGAGTTAATATATTATGAAAGAGCTCTTTAAACCTGCTCCTGGGTCTCAAGCCCCAGGCACCGCTCGCCTCAGTCTAAATTGCATGTGTATACGTATTGCTGTACAGTAATGGTTACCACATTTCTCTCTTATATACATAGCACGTGTAACTTTTACGACAAGTACCGTTGCTTAGAATGCTTGTTTGATTTTCAACATTTTATTAATCTTCATTAGCAGTCTTATTATAAGTAATAAAATACTGTATAATTAATTATTAATTTACATTTAACAATGATTATTTTTTAACATTTTACGACGATTGCTACTAACACTGTTGTTAACATTCGCTTGGGTTGTATTTTATATTAATAATATCTCTACAGGATCAACATTTTATAAGCTCTATTTCGATAGATTGATTGTTACTTACCTCATTTAAGTCTTTGATTTATTTTGATTTAGTGAAAAGACTTTGTAAAAAGCATCTGGCTTACTTTAAAGCGATGAAACACTTTCTTATTTAAGAAATAAAAATGATAAATTGTTTTAGGTGTTCTGTAAATACCTTGATCTCGTATATTTTCTCCAAGTTTTCTTAAGCTGTCTCGAGCTGAACTATAGGGTTGTTAAAACACTGTGTAAGTTAAGTATAGTATGAAAATTTTATTATTTCTCTTAAAAGTTATGTGGTGAGGATTAAAAATATTTTATGTGGTTTATTTGTTACGTCTTACAAATTAAGATATTTATTTTTATTTGCGGTGTAGTCGTATTTCGTAAAATTTCCAATGAATGAAATACTCTTCTTCCTATATTAATATAGACTTCATATTAATTCTAATATGGAGTCTATATTAATACATTCAAAATAAAAATAATATCAACGAGTTCAATAGGTATACATGGGTCGACTCTATTAGTAATATATTCCATATAAGTAAATCTATAGATAAATTCAAATGTAATAAATATATTCCTTCATATTTGACTTATAAATCCCATACAAGGGTTACGAGGAGATTCAAAATATTTACATTTTTTCTCGCTTAAGGGTTATCCGTGAAGACATTAACATAAAATCATTGTATCTACCTATGAATGTTTTGATATTTAGATTTCCATTACCTAGATAAAGTCAACATAAATCCAACATTGAAAGTGACTTCAATTTCTGAAATTTAATGTGTTAAATTTAATGATAGTTAATCTAAAGTCTACATTTTATCTCTACATAATAATAAACTCGCTTTATATCTAGTCTAGTTATAATAAAGGGCTGTTCTAGACGTCATCGATTTTCACAGAGAATCTAAATAACATTTTACATTTAAGTATATGATATAATAAATAAAAAAAATAAAAAAACCAGTTTTTTTTACAAAAAAGATCAACCTATTTTTTATGCCAGGAACATAATATTTTCGGCTATCATCCATAAAATATACAATGTAGTTGAAAATCTCCTTTATTTAAAAATTAAGGTAAATATTATTTCATCACTAAAATTAACTTTTCGAAAGCACTAAACGTCCGAAATAGTCAACTGAAAGAATATTGTATTTTTTTAAAACTAACGGACTTAACTATCATCGATCAGTCTAGAGAGTCTTATGTCATAGAATGAGAGAAGAATGATACCCATTACTGTATACTGTACAGCAATACGTATGCAATTTAGTGCCTTGGGCTTGAGACCCAGGAGCAGGTTTAAAGAGTTCTTTCATAATATATTAACTCTAACCTCCACCACTCGACCTACGCTACTTACATGGACCTCAAAAAGGGTGACCTTATTCACGACATTATAATACTACCTTCCATGTACACTGCGCGATAACCAGATAGACAGGCTAATCTATCGTACTAAAGGCTATATATTGTCTACACATCAGAATACTTGAAATGATATAAAAAGAAGTACACGCGAATACTAATTTATAAACAGTGTTACTAACACTTATACATTTATTTTAATACACTTAACTCATATTTTCTCACATTATATTTAAGCTTTTACAAATATACGAGTATGAGATGAAAAATGGGTACGTTTTTATTCCTTTTATTCGTAGAGTGGCATAAATTTCGCCAACTCCAGCCACGGCCATTACAATTTGCGCAAACGACTCCGTTACGGGTTGTGGGTAAATGCGCGATTTGAAAGGCCTAAGTAATTCCTATTGCATTTCGGGCATTAGCGATTATGTAGTCATGTCGTTAGTAGAGATGACAATATATTTCTCTATTTAATGAAACAAAAACCATTATGTTTTGTAACTCTAAAGTAAAAACTCTATGCAAAATATTATACTTGTGTATTCGTGGAAGATATGTAAGACAACATACATGTTGTTTTATTCGTTTAAGTATCCTTTAATAGTAGACTGCATGTAATATATGTATATCAGACGAGTTGTCTGGATGATTACGCTATTTTTGCGATAATGTCGCCATTTTTACTAGTGTTATGTTCTATCTCTGTTTTTTTCTCTCTGTATTTGTGTTTTTTATATTTTTTTACAAAGTAGTATTTCTCAACATATAAATGTAAAGGGGGTCTACATAACACAATTATTAGAATATTATTATTTCATTTAAATCCGATGTCAAGAAAATACCTGAGATCGACTAGTAAAAAAATCAACAAAAGTGCACCTTTGAGAAATCGTTTATAGAGTTTACAAATAAAAACTACCTGATATAAAATCTTATATATAAAATTCTCGTGTCACAATGTTAATTACCATACTCCTCCGAAACGGCTCGACCGATTTTTATGAAATTTTATATACATATTCAGTAGATCTGAGAATCGGCTACTATCTAATTTTCATCCCCCTAACTGATAAGGGTGGCACACACCAAACTTATATGGCAAAACAACGTTTGCCGGATCAGCTAGTAAACATATAAAATAGTAACTTCGAGTGATGATATTATACGCATATATTATGGTTTCGAATGAAGCCTATTAATATGATTTATATGATATAGAGCTGCATTTATTGGTTTGGATACATTTAATATGAATGTTTAACTTAAGGCTATTTATTACATTTATGTCTTACACACTCATAAGGAATTCTTCTGCTAATAATTTGATTTAAAGGTAAATTTTGGTTTAGAAATCAAATAAAAAGAATATGTAGATACATTTACGATTAATCATTTTTATTTAATATCGAATATATTCGAGATATAAAAGACAAATAATATGCTCTTAGTTTTCTAAGTGGGTATTCTTAGATGAAACCTTGATAATAAAGTCCTATCATCACTTACCAATATTTGGGGCAAATTTAATGGTTACCGGGCTTTTCGACAATTAAATTTGGCTTAAATCTATTAGAGCAGAGGCAAAGAGGTAAAGGAATAAATTGTTTAAACCTTGGTATACGTGAAATAAAATATAATGAACTTCTTGCGAATATAACTTAAAAAGTTTTGACTACAACGTTTAAGTTAACTGCGTTTTATTAATAAATCGTGTTATAAAAATTATTATCAGCCATTTAAATGATTGCCGATAGATAATTAAAATAGTATGTCATGTCTGTACAAACGATATCTCTGTACATGGAGATGCATTTAGATAATTGCGGGATAGCTGAACTCTTGTGCGCGCTTTTGCGGTGGTCGCATCGCCCGTAGTGCATAATGACGATTTGGATTCACATTATTCAGTTTCACTAACGGAGACCACATCATGATTTTATAGCATCATTATATTAATGTATTTGATCATGTATGCTATTGTGTAGCGGACTGGTAAATGAGGTATAGGGTTTTTAACAGTATTTGACGTAAAACCGTAAAATATTCAATGAAATGTTGTCATTAAAATAATGCTTGCTTAAATTACGTACAGTGATGTGCATGTCGTATTACACAGCTAGCATTTAGTGATTTTTTTGGATAGCGCTGAGTTTTATGATTGAACTATTATGATGATCAAAATCTTTAAACATAACACTAACTGAAGAGCCTCTGTAAGATGAATCTAGAATGTTTCACCGACACCGCAGCGGTAGTTTCAAAATGATGTCAAAAGTTTTGGATATTGGGTTATTTTTTAGTGAAAAAATAAATTTCCAGTGTTATTTTGTTACTCAACACCATAAAAATTTAACAAAAAAACGTTAGATTAGGACTTAATTTCAATAGAGACTATTATCGTGATACAATCGTATAGCCTTGGATATAATTTTTAAATGACATAATTTACTTCCCCTCATTTTATAATAAATGTTAAAAATTGCAAGATATGAACATACGTTTTCATCTTAATTTTATTGGAAATAATGATAGAGCGATTAACACTTTCTTTGTGGTCTCGTTTTGGCCTCGCACCCGCACTTAGTTTAAATTGAAAATCTAGGCGCTTTCTTCAATCATGTAAGTCTTTTACGTCAGCTTTAATCATACTAATGTCGAAAGTTCATTCCCAGAATGATGTTGTGTCTGGATTCCTTTGACGTACTCAAATATGTAAATAAAATAAGAATATTAATTTTGTATTATTCTCTATGCTCTATCTAGTTGTTTTAATGTAACTTATATTTATTTTGCAATCAAAAACGTTGTATGAGTATTAAAGGGGAAAATAATTATAGTAGTAGGAGGACTTAGCATATTTTATGAAATATGTGGATATTTTGAAGAATCTGAAAATGATATGCGTTCACTATCTCAATCATTTTTTTAATTTTTCATATAATATTACTACTAATAAAAGTTAAATTTCATCAAAAACCCGTCTAGATTTTATATAAAACTTGTTATATACATGGAAGAAGCAAATTATGAACAAAAAAGGATAAGTTTTAATCTAGGCTTAGTGCGATGTCTGTATTAATTTATAGACTATTTTGAAGAGAAAAATAAAGAACAGGGATTAAAGAAATCCTATGTAAATAATAATAGGTGTTATATTAATCTGAGGATATAACAGTTTACACTCGTATGTTAAATGGAACAATACGTATCGCATTCCGAGCCATTGGTCGCATCAAACCGTCGAGTGGACTGAACCGACTCCCTTCCACTGGCTATATCCATAAAAATTACTCATAAATAAAACGTTATTGATGACTCTGCATTGTAATTTGTTTTGATTTAAAATGGACCAGCTTTTGGATTAAGTCTGCTCTTGATAAGATAAATAGACCTGGCGTTTATTTATTTGTATAGCCCAGATATAGATGTAGTGTATGTTATCGTTGAGGCTCGAGTAGTACATATGTGCCCTCTCTTCCTCTAGTGAAGGTTTTTTTTTTTAAAAAAGGTGCAAACGAGCGGATGGTCCACCTGATGGTAAGTGACCGAAACGCGTCTATGACATTGGTGGTCTCAAGTCAGTCAAGGAACAGATCCTCTACCACCAAGGGGGTGCTGAGTTACTCGGCTCTTACGAGAAGCTCTCCCAGCGGTGCAGAGGGGAATAGTATTCGAGGAGCTGCTGTATCTATATAAACTTATATACTGAAAGTTATAGAGTGATCAATTTGCACAGTAAAACAATTTTTTTACACTTAATTACATTAAATTTTATATAACCAAAGCCTAAAAGCCTTTATGCACTATTTCGCTTAGCATTTTGTTAAAAGGTTCGATAACATTTTCGATCAGGTAGAAACAATAGATTTATTGCATTGCCATTTTAATTAAGGTGTTCTAACTAACATTGAAGCTAGAATTTCCGAAATTGGTAGACTAAATTAAATTTGATTATAACCTAGTACTTTAGGCCAGTGTCCAATAGCACAGTTATTTATATAATATTAGCTTTTACCCGCGGCTTCGCTCGCATTGAAGCCATTAAATATATATGAGAGATCATTACAATAGAAGTAGTTTAATATTGCATAGATATGATGACAGAAAAAAATTGTTTATCTTTTGTAAGAAATATTTTTTTTTCATAAAAAGTATCCTACGTTACTTCTAATACCCTCAAGAATATGTTTACAAAGTTTCACGATGATCGGTTAAGTAGTTTTCGCGTGAAAGACTAACAAACACACTAGTATAATACTTTTGAATTTTTTAGAAAAGCAACGGAAGTGACATAACGGATGTTGAAATAACATGTAAACGGAAACGAAAACGAAAACAGAGACGGATGCAAAAGCATCCGTTTATATATATCATGAAAAGTTTGTTATGATGCAGAACATTTAAAACAATACTTTCTAGATTTTTGTACACAGTCCAGAATCTTACAAAGAAACTATTTCGGTTACTGGAGAAACTATTCTAGTCTCTATCACTCCATGACATTTTATGTTCTTCTAACTTCTGACCTGCCCGCGCTTCACTTCGTTATATTAATGAAATTATATCTTCTCATAATTATGTCTAAGGTAATGTATGAACATGCGTTTTCTTCTTGCTGCTTTTCTTTCCCTCTTCAATTTCGCGGAAGCCGAAACCGAAATCAGTTGCATGTAGTAGTAGTTATTTTTATTATTTGAATTATCATTTTATAATAGTTTATTTCAGTACCCGTCCTGGCTTCGCCCGGGTGCAATTTAACACGTGTATTTAGCCGTAACCGCTATGTCACTGCATTTTAAATCTGTAATATCTTCGAAAATATTCATTTATGTTTCATGCTGTTTAGGGCCATATTGATCTATGTAATATGCAAAACGTATTAAAGGTACCTTAAATTCTTTTTTAATATTAGATAAGGATTAATGCTGTAATTGCTTAAAATCGCTTCGTAAATAAGCTATTATTTCTCGTGAAAAGTAAAGGATAAAAAATGGTTATTGTATCTTATTCCTAAGTGATAGACATATACCATCTCCGACATTTTTGTACACATTTTTAAGTTGTATAATACTGTAGTACATTATTTTGATCTATCTCGTAGGGTTCAGCCAGCGTTTGCAATGTAAGCATAAAAAAATGTGTTTATTTACGACATCACATTAGAAACCTCTAAAATTATCAGTGTTTCTCTACTATAATATGCATGTATTATATATATAAAGCTTCTTCTTGAATCATTCTATCTATTAAAAAAACTGCATCAAAATCCGTTGCTTAGTTTTAAAGATCTAAGCATACATATGGACAGTCAGCTGGATGCGACTTTGTTTTATACTATTTAGTGATATGTAACAATGGTGGTTATAAATTGATACTCAGTTTATTTGAAATTTTCCTTCTGTTATTAACTAAGAATAGAGACTTTATAGTCCATTGATCATGTCCATCTAAAGACAAAATATTTTATTTTCCCCGTGTAGTTGTGGAGTGTCCTTCCGTGTATGCCAGAGGCAGTTGTTTGTATAATAATAATTGAAAATTGGATTAAGTCACATGCTCGGAATGTTTACGTTCATCATCGACAACTCGGACAGAAAATATTTTATATTGATGCAGTTATTTTTAAAATCCATACAATTTTTTTTCTTTTGTTATTTTCAGCGAATAATTATTGTTTAAACTATGTATAGGTACTAATTCTTTTTTTTATTTCGTTTCTAAGAATTATTTTGGCCCTTTGTAAATGATTATTGTTAATTATGATGTTGGCAACACTTATAATTTGAGGAGCATCCTGTTACTTGAATGTTGGCCAACTGATAATCACAAATCAAGGAAGATTATTTAGTTTTGATGTTCAGTTAATTTCACGAAAACTTAAATTTTTATTTTCATAAATTTAATTTTGTTATTATTCAATTTCGCTTGTTTGACAATTTTAACTTTATTGTCGATTAGTTAGTAGTCGGAAATTACGAGGTCGAAATTTAGGTCAGGATCGGCCGCCTGTTAATTATGACGTTGGCAACACTTATAATTTGAGTAGCATCCTGTTACTTGATCTTAATGTTGGTACGACTGATATGAGTAGCATCCTGTTACTTAAATGTTGGCCAACTGATAATCACAAATAAAGGAAGTGGGGATTGCAAAATAAATACGCCGTCACGACAGAATTATTATGGATTACATCGCGAGTATTCTTAGCAGTAACTCTGAAGCTCTGAGTCTAAAGTATAACCCCAGGAGGATATTATAGTCTAGCCGTCATACTGTTAGTCTGCGTAGAGATTATTACAACAACTCTTTTCTCTTCTTTTTATTAATTAACATAATATAAAAACTAGTAAGTATATGTTAAAACTAAAGTTAATAGTTTTTTTAATTTCGTAAGTAGATTTCACATCTAAAATATTGTAAGTATTTTAACAAAATGCTATAATCTCACCACAGAAAATTTTACTGAAAAGTAAAAAAGTAGCGTCAGCTATTGGATAAAAATTTTACCTAGATTACTTTTGGGTATAAAGGGGATTCTCAGTAATGTATTAAGATTAAAATAAACACGTAGATACATATAAAGCAATATCAGTAAAAGGTAACACAACCGTTATCAGTTATTAGAGTAGGTCAGCAGATAATAGTAGGCGGATTATTGGACCGACCAAAGCTTCCGGTGGAGCTTTGTCCGTTCTGCTCTGATATAAACGGATTCAATTCAATACGTATATTAAGTAATATAGCTCAACGTTATATTTTTTTTAACTAGCTACTCAAATAGAATTGTTGTTGCATAGAGTAGAGTAGAGCAAGTAACAGAGATACAGAAAAAGATTTCATATTTATATATTTTATAGCCAAAACGTGTCTGAATAGTAGAATAATTGACACTTTAACTTAGTTTTAGTCCACAAAATAATTTTTTTGTTGTGCAACAATACTAAAAAACGAAAAACAAGAATTTTCCAAAAATGTAATAAAATAGTGTATATGGGTCATTCCATGCCAAATAGACAAATTTTTTACCTGACCCCCTTCGATTTCTCTAAAAAATTTCTATCTTTTTCACCCCCCGAAAAACATTTTTCAGAATTTTTGTAAATTTTTTTACCCGACTCATAAAAGTTACGAAAGTTTTCAAAAATTAACCGTTAGAAAATTTTTGTTTTCAAGTTTAGTTTTAAAAAAATATGAAAAAATTGTCAGAACCCCAGATGTATGAAATATTTTATCATTTTCTCAAAGTACGACCGTTTTTTTTTTATTTTTTACTCTAAAAAACTTTAACTAATTCTGCAATAATCCCTGCCAATTTGAAGATGTGACGACAATAGCTTCTAATTTTTTTTATGGTTAAAAAAAAAATACTTTTGTAATAACAAAAAACTATTTCTTTTATATCTTGAATGAAAAAAGTTAGTTCTCGCCGTTTACGAACCCCTCCAAAGGACAGCTTAAAAAAATTTACGATATCGCAAATTTTTTAGGATTTCAAAAATTGCAAAAACCAATTTGTTTTTTTTTTATTTCTTTTTTGTACTTATAATTATATAGACAAAAAATAATAAGTTTCTGAATGTTTCAGTTCAATTTGAATTTTGAAAGGTCGCTCATAATTAAAACATTTTTAATTCACTAGTGCAAAAATCTAAACCCCCGCGGGGTTTTTAAAACATCGAAAAAAATTTTTCACTCGAGATAAAAAAACAGTCATTTTTTTTGCGCTTAATGTATATAACAAATAAGTGCATTACATCTATAACATGTCTAATTCATTTTAATTACCATTCCTTACTTTTAGAGCAACTGATAAATAGGATAGAAATAATTATTCTATTAACGAGAGTGCCGCAATTTCATGAAAGCCATACTGGATATCATTCAAAAAAGAGAAAAATATTTGCAACTCGTTCATTACAAATCTCGTTTATTTTTGTTTGATCTCGCTTAACCACTTTACTTCAATGAGGGTTTTTGCGTTTTTATTATTCCTTGTATTATTTATTCGGAGCGGAATCCTCTTTTAACCTCGTGAACTCTCGCTTAGCATTCCATAAGATGAAAATAAATGTACTTAACTTATATTTAACGTATTTTTCTTGTTTATTTAAAATCCTCTAATTAATTCCTAGTAATACTAATAGTTTTAAATGATTGTATGTTTGAATAACACAAAAATGGGTGAATTGTGTACGAATAAAATTTTGCACAGAGATACTGTATAACATCCTAAAAAAGCAATCGTCCCAGTGATATTCTAATTAACAACTTAACGCGAAAAAAGGTGTGTGATAAACTGAATTGATGAATGAGTGTGTGGGTCAGTGAGTCAATAAACGAGTGAGAGAATAAAAAAAACGAAAATGAGGTTTATATGTTTAATTATAGTACATAGCGTTATCTCTTATGGACAGTTCTTCTGTACTGTTTTTTATGGACACCAGTCATTCTAATGTTTTTCACAAGATATACCGATACATACAAACACCAACAGTTTAAAACAAAAACTGTAGCCGTTACTAGTCAAGAGTAGTCGTGATTAATCGTGAATAGGCGTAAGAAGTCTTGAGTAGTTTTGAGTTGTCTTGAGTAGTCGTGAGAAGTCTTGAGTAGTCGTGATTAGTCGTGAGAAGGCGTAAGAAGTCTTGAGTAGTCGTGAGTAGTCATTAGGAGTCGTGAGAATTCGTAAGTAGCACTAAGTCTGGCTTATATGCCTCGTGTTAAATACGTGTTAAAGTTAGTTTGGTGTCGGAATAGAATGATAGTAGTCGTTGTTATAGTTTTTTTCAACATTAACTGCGTTGTTGTTCTGTCTTGTTATCTATGTTTTCTGTCTTTGTCATATTATAATGAACTTTGACGGAGCTTTCGCTGTGCACAGAATTTTTTGGGAAGATTTTAATTTTTATGCACTTATCTTAAAAATTAAGTGAAAATTACTATATTAATATTATCTATTTTAAATACTAATAAATCAGCATTGATTGATTAACTAGCTCTTTGTCCTTTACTATTTTCTTATCTTTATGACCTCGAGATGTATCGCCGTTGCCCTTCCGACCTTTTGAGGTTTTCTTCCCATTTATTTCATTTTATCTCATTTTAAACTTTCCATAGACCCACATTATGTTTGATATATAGTTATCAATTCTTTGTATTATGAATTTGTAACTTGGGTTATGATCTATCCAATTTTTTCCAACACAATTATAAAAATTAAGGAAATATGAATGATCTCATAATAAAATTATGAGTATCATTAAAATATCTACATATCGTATCATGTAGCATAAACAACCACAATGTTCCCTATATTTGGTATATATATACGTTATTCACTTAGATTCTTCATCCATCAAAAGCTGTCAGGTTTGCGAAGTAATCCTGCAAGTTGCTTTAAGAAATTATATTTTTTGTACTCAGGTTTTATACTTTTACAAAATGTCTATACTAATTGTAATTATGATTCCAATAAATGCTAAAGAATTGAGAGCGAGATATGATACCCATTACTGTACAGCAATGGGTATACACATGTAATTTAGACTGAGGCGAGCGGCGCCTGGGGCCTGAGACCTAGGAGCATTAAATATTAAAGAGCTCTTTCATAATATATTAACTCTCACCTCCACCACTCGACCTCGCCAACGACAACAGACAATATAGCAAACTCACGTGGACCCCGAGAAGGGTAACCTAAATCACGTCACCAAAATACTAACCTCCATGCCCACTGCACGAGACCAATCTATCGCACCAAAGGCCATATATTGTGTTCACGTCGGTACTCCTGAAATAATATAAAATGATCCACCCGATACCACCACTTTATAAACAGTGTTGCTAACATAAAGAAATCTAAAAAATGTCGCTCTTTATTTTTGCTTTTTTGAAGCGATAAACAATAATACTCCAATAACAATATTACATATTCTTTAATCAGACAATCAGAGTACAATTAAAACTGTTAATAATCCAGATCAGAAACGACTCAAACATATTGATGTAAAATATAATTTTATTAAGGAAAAGGTAGAGCAGGGAATTATAAAGGTGGTTTATATTTCAACGAACAACCAGTTAGCTGACATCATGACGAAGCCGTTACCTAAAAGTGTATTTAGGAAGTTTGTTGTTATGTTACGATTAGAAGACTGTAACATTGAGGGAGAGTGTTGAGGAAGGTACAATGTTACATGTCTACTTAATTATGTTTTACGTTATTTAGGTTACATAGATAAACTCTTTAGTTTAGTCATAAGTTTTTAATATGAATGTCACGTTGATTTGTCATTGAGAGAAAAATGTTTTTATGAGTTACATGTATAGGAAGAAATAAAAGGAATATTATTAATATGAAACATGAGTATAATTGTAAGAATAATATAACAAATCACCAACATTAAATTTTATGGAAGATAATTCTAAATTCAAATTAGGAAATGTGTGATTTTTTATTTGTTTTTCGTACTGTGGAGATGAGTGAATCTGTGAATCGAATCAAACGAAAATGCGAGTAACGATATCTATTCGTATGTATCGTTTCGTTACTTTCATTCGAGTGGAGTAGATACTTGTTTGTTGCTCAGTATTTACTAGATTGATTCTTGAATCCAATTTCAGCTCTAGTAACAGCAACACTGATTTTCTTTAATCTGTGTATTAGAAACTTTGTGTATGTATTCTGTGGATTTTAATTTATATTTTTTGATTTTTCTGGTTCATTGTGACTTCTTTATGTACTTATTCATCTAATATGAGGAAAAATTTAAATTAAATTATTTTAGTGATGTGATGAGTTAAAATTGAAATGTAGTGCCTTATTCAAAATCATCTGTGTGTGGTATTACGAAGTGTTCTTATAGGATACCGAAGGGAAGATGATCTCATTGACTTGCTGACATTAGTTACGTTCTTTTCGGCGAGTGATCTTGATCGTTTCATTGTTATTGACTAAGTCCAATGACCTTGTAACATAAACTAGGAGAAAATAGTAAAAATGAAGAAGCAGTTCTACAGAGTGAAACAGCTAGCCGACCAAACCTTTTCAAGGTATGTAAGGAGTATATCTCCTGTATGGACTTATAAGTAATTAAAATAAACTGCATTACAATACTGTCTTGCCCGCTTCACCTTGGTGCAGTTTATATAGAACAACGCTAAGCTGTAGCGCGTAGACAGTGTCGCCAATTTGACAGTTCCACTGCCATTAAACTACTAATGATTTAAACAGTTGACAGCATTTTGCGCGGGTTATAGCTAGCTTTGGATATCCACAACCCTTACTGAGTCCAACAGTACGTAGTGTAATATGTGTTCTGTGGTAACAGAATGCACGTGTTCCGTCACGTACCCGAATTATAACGCTTTCATCACGCGTCACGCTTTTTCATCTTTTTATTAATGAACACTATTTATTTACATAAAATTGTCCTCACAATTTCAGCGAGAATAAATACTATCCAATATAAATTGAGAATTTCATGTAGATTGGTTTTTAATTATTTTTAAACAAATCACATTTATTTGCATAAAGTTAGATTTTTCAATATTTTTCGACTGCATCTAGCTAATTTGATAATCATCATCATCATCACAACCCATTAATGGCCCACTCCTGAGCCGGGTCTCCTCCTTAGAATGAGGAGGAAGTCAGGCCATAGTCGGCGCTGGTCCAGTGCGGTTTGGTAGACTTCCCACACCTCTGAGAGCTTTTTTAGGGAACTTTCAAGAGTGCAGGTTTCCTTACGATGTTTTCCTTAACCGTTAAAGCAAGTTATATTTATTGCTTAAAACACACAAAACTCAGAAAAGTCAGAGTCAAAGTGTGCCCAGGATCGAACCCTGACCTCCCGAGTAAGACACCGATGTCTTAACCACCACTGGGCCATCACTGCTTATCCTTTTTAATTTGATAATACTATCTTAATAAATATTCATATTCTAGTAGTTTTGTTGTAGTATTTAAAATTATCCCACCGACTCGAGAATTTATTAGTTCAGTTGCGACAGATCCGCAGCAGTTTGACTAATGATTTCGTGGACTAAATGTTAAGCAATTAGTAAAATTTTAGTATAGTGTTAACTTTAATACGGATCGCATTGAGTGAGAGTTTATATTATTAAAAGTTCCTTTTAAATTTGCTCCAGGGTCTCAGGCCCCAGGAACTGCTTAGCTCCTTGTCTAGATAGCAAGTGAGCTTTATCTTTGTGCCACTACACAGTATAACTCATACATATTGTATAAAGTTTATTTCCGTTTTCCAAATTTAGTTGAGTTAGTTATTATATAGAATTAACTATAGTTAGTTTTAAGCGACATAAAATTATTGAATAATTCCAAATATACAGTGCATACTTTTGTCTAGCTTTTGCGCAATTCTCGCTTGAACTTTTTAATTAAATAACTCGGTAAAGCACGAAAATAAAAGACGTCATCACATGCGATTGCAAAACACTGAAATTATAGCAAAAATATACATGAAAAACTGAAAATGCAGTTGCAATGATAATAATGAACTTTGTGTTTTAATGATGTTGTTTTGTCTTTTAATTAAGTTAAAACAAAGCTAATAGAAAAACCTGCGCACTGAGTGTACAAGATAATTATTTCTTGTTTTATATGTTTGTATCTAATGTTTATTTTACAATAAAAATAAATTAATAAAAAGACAGTCCTATTTTTGTACATGTAGTCTACTGAATAAATAAATTAAGAAACTAAGGATACTGTAACACATGCTAATTACTAGCACGAAAGCATGATAATGAAGCTATTATTGGGCAAATGCTACCTACTAGCGTGTGTGTACAGGACATGCTAAGCATGCTTTTTAGTGGCATGCTGTGTAATAGCACGTCGTGCTATCTTTAAGCATGCTAGTTGAAGCAAGTGTGAACGCGTTTGCTTAATGAGCATGTATCGATCTTGTTTGTAAGGTGCACGCGCTTCCTATTCCTTTTTTCCCTCTTCATAGCTGAGACAAGTTTTTGGATACATTGCATGGTCAGTAAAAGGATATATTTATTCAGATCCATACGGATGGCTTATAGTTAATAAAGTGGCATAGTTTTGTTTAAATTGGCAGAGAGCATGCTACCAAATGGTACGTGTATTGGAGTGTTTGCTTTGAACATGCTTATTCAGGAGCATACTTAAAACTAGCATGATTATTGTTAGCAAATGTAAACAGTTCATAAGCATACTTATAACACGCATTTTAGCATGCTATTTTAGAGCATGTGTAACAGTAGCCTTTAGTCACCCAATGATATTATTGATTTATAGACCTCAGGTCTTGGAGTTTGAGGACATAAATATTTCTTGCCTGTATTTCGATCTTACATGGATGTGTGTAATACTAAATTAATGTAATTCATATATGATTATCTTAAAATATAAAATAACCTGCCTACGTACCTAAGAAATAAGGTACTCTAGCAATATATAGAGTTTAGTAAAACATTATATGCATGCTGCTGGATGAAGAAAGTAGCAATATGACTAAAACTTTATTGGATTTCCTTCGGCAATTTTGAATTCTTTTATCTCAGGCATTTTTAAGTGCCGAATACTTTCATAAGCGATCAAGTATCTGTTTATAATTTTTTTGGTGACCTAGAGCATACCAAAAAAGAAGAAGCATTATCGTTTAATTATTTATATACTACTAGCTGCCCCATCCTCGTTTCGCTGAGGTGTATCAAATTAGGTTCTGTCATTCTGAAGTTTTTGTGACACTAACGAACAACAATTCATTTTTATATGTAAAGAAGATATGTATTTAATCTTTTTCATTTACTCTAATCTAAGAAGATTTTTTTGCACGGAAAATATAAACACAAAGAATAAATCTCCCAAATAATATGTTCTATTAGTGGGCTACCTTTTAGAAAGGCCAATGACATGTCACAGTTATCTCCGCAAGGGTCCTCTGGACGCATGTTAAAGCCCTCTCGACATATTGGAAAATCACTTTTCCTTGCGAAGTTAACTGCCCTAAATATCCTTTTAGTGAGTTTCCTTGTAATCTCTGATATTAAATTTGAAAGCTATTTGCGAAAAGTCACGAAAATTTGTTGGTAACAACATTTATAAAGTAGTATTAGGTAGGTCATTTTATATTATGTCAAGTATATCGACGTGTAGACGATATATAACCTTCAGTGCGATAGATTGGATTGTCTCTGGTGTTTCCGCGCAGTGTACGTCCTAGTTAGTATTATAGTGTCGTGGTTGAGGTCCTTCTTGAGGTCCACGTAAGTTTATTTTATTATCTATTGTAGTTGTTGAGGTCAAGTGGTGGAGGTGAGTGTTAATATATTATGAAAGAGCTCTTTAAATCTGCTCCTGGGTTTCAAGTCTCAGGCACTGCTCGGCTCCGTCTAAATTGCATCTGTATACGTATTGCTGTACACTGTACAGTAACGGGTTGTTGTCAGATATTTTTTTTTATTTGAAAAATATACCAATCGAATTGAGAACCTCCTCCTTTTTGAAGTCGGTTAAAAAGCCGACGCGCTCGGTTTTATTCGGGTGTTATTTGTTGTAACTATGGATAATGATATTATATTCCAACCAGTAAACAAACTCATCAGCTATGAAACTATATTAACTAGTAACATTTGTGATTTTAAAACAGTTGCATGATTATCTCATTATTTGTTACAATCATCATGTTCGCCAATATATCAAAGCTATGTGGGACAATAATTTATACATTCATACTTTAATACCATATACACACTATACCATCATCAAAAATGGATGTAGTCTTTCTTTATAGATTTAAATGGCTCATTTTAAAACTTGAATGGGCAAGTCTACTGCTGATAAACTGTAGTTCATCAAACAATGGCCTGTAAAAGATGTCGACGTATGAAAATAAGTTCTGGAAAATTACACATAATATAAATTTCATTAAAAGCAGAGATACTTACTTTAACTATGTAAGTAAATTGACTATTATTCAAAATTATAATTTTCTTATTTCCTTATCTATACTTCAATACTATTATATAAAGAGGAAAAATTTGATTGTATGTTTGTTTGTTGCGAATAGGCTCGAAAAGTACTAAACCGATTTTGAAAATTCTTTCAGCAATATTTATACCAATATAAGTAATTAAAAAGATATGGCCATTTAAGTGCTATAAGGTGGTCATTTTGTAAATTGAAGAGTTTTTCAGAAACTAAAAATCCGATTTTAAAAAAATATTTCACTGATAGAAAACTAGACTATTCGTGTATGATAAAAGTGATTTAGTGTTGCCATGTACATATTTTAATTAATAGATTATGGCCATTTTGCTGGTACTAATCCGAGTTTAAAAATTCTTTCACTGAGAGAAAACTACAGTATTTGTGAGTGACAAAGGTGGTATAGTGTTGCCATATATATTTTTTTATTAATAAAATATGGCCATTTTGTCGGTACTTATTCAATTTTAAAAATTCTTTCACTGAAAGAAGTCTATAGTATTTCCGTCTTTCTTCCTCCTATATACTATCATTCTCTCTCATCTTCTCTCTTTAATTTTTATCTATGATCAGTCTCTTTTCATTTTCTTTTTTTCGATTATCTCTCTCTCTTTCTATATCTTTCTCCCTGTCTCTCTCTTTCTCTCTCTTTCTCTCACCCTGTCTTTTACCTATTCAATTTTATTTTTGCTCTGTCCTCTTTTATTATCTTTCGTTTTTCTTTACTTTTTCTTTTTATTATTTTTTTTTAATTTTTCTTACTCTCTCTTTTTTCAAATAATAAATTACAGAGGGACAATTTAGGGACATTAATTATAATATTGCTTTAAATACCCGGAGCGAAGCGACGGCAGGCCGCTCGTAGACATTAAATATGTTGCTTTATGAAAGCAAGTCCATTGACATTTGTAATAATGTATAATCCACTACAAATTATAAACTACCAAATTTACTGTTTTAGTTCATGGGTTAAAAAGTCTTCTGCCAAATATTCATGATAAAATACTGAATCAGAGAATTAAATAGGTGACCGTATGTTGGCCAATAACTCACACAAAATGGGCCAGGCGCACATAAACAATAAAAGGCTATAAAACTTCACTAGAAGTATTTCCCCGACACCCTAAATGCTCTATTATGTACTTTATCTGAATAATGGCGCAATTTTTATTTGCCTAACTCAATTTTCCTACTGGAATTGTTAATTACATAAATATTTAAGAAAATGTATGGAGTTTTTTGATGCAGTGGTTGAGTTTTTTGATGCAGACTCAGTGGTTGAGACTTGTCTTACTCGGGAGGTCCGAGGTTCGATCCTGGGCATACACCTCTGACTTTGAGTTATGTGTGTTAAAACACACATAACTCAAAGTCAGACAATTAAATATCACTTGCTTTAACGGTGAAGGAAAACATCGTGAGGAATCCTGCACTCCTGAGAGTTCCCTAAAAGTTCTCAAAGGTGTGTGAAGTCTGCCAACCCGCACTGGGCCAGCGTGGTGGACTATGGCCTAATACCATCCTCATTCTGAGGAGGAGACCCGGCTCAGCAGTGGGCTATTGAAGGGTCGTGATGATGATGGAGTTTTTTAAGTAACGTTATTTGTCACACTTAATACATTATTGATAAGTTTTTTTTTTAATTTGCTCTCTTCATCAGTTATACATATATATAGCTGGGGTTGGAATCCAGACGAGCCTGTCTTTATTTTGAAATATTTTGAGCGTTCATTAAAATTCTTCATAAAAAATTTCTTGATATTATCAACATTTTCCTTGTAGCTAGCGAAATACGATAACTTAGCTTTATTAAGATGTCCTAAAATAAAAGATAACGTTCCTATTAACGGAGTAGACTAAGGGCGTAATAAATTCTCTTTGTATTTCAGAGAAACGAATTTTTAGATTTAAAAGCTGCTTAATATTTTAACCAAATATACTTTATTACTGAGGTTTTAGCGATGTCTTTGTTAGGATGAGGAATAATAAAACTCCTCTTTTTCTTTCTTCTCTATCGGAGTATTTGTTTAAAAGTTAACAAATTTAGGTACTACGGATACGTACGAAACGGATTGATTGATATTTATGAAACTTTTAAGATTAGCTAGTAATGAAGTATAAACAAATCCTAATTATGACCTTAATTAAGCTTCTTTTATGATTTATTAAGCTTTTTATTTTTAGAATAATATCATGTAAACCAAGTATATTCTGTATGCAAGCAAGGTTGAGCAAATGATTGCCATTAACCTATCTGAGTAATTTGGGTTTCAGCTTATCTAAGCGGTATTAAACAGCACCGTTGCTGAGATATTCACCGCTTAAAACAGGACGTGCCCTTGCCTGGCGTATTAAACCGCATGTATGATAGTAATTACTGCAAATGTAGATATAACTTTGAAATACTTTAACTTTTGAGTCCAAAAATTAGGATTTTGAAACGCCCGTGACGACTTATAATATAAACAGGCGTCTATATAAAATATTGTGTTGATTCTTATTATTAAATTTGGTATTAGTATTTTTTTTTCATTTCTAATTGTTCAATGTATTTGTGTACGTGTTCAGATATTTTAATAATAATTTTTTTTTAAAATTTTTAATTTAAAGATTTTTTGGTCGTGATTTTAGTGACTCATTTACAAACAAAAAAATAATTACGAGATCTTGAACAATGATGGTGAGCTGAGTTTAATCAAATACATCCTTCTGTCACTGAGTCAAATATAGAGAGGGATTTTAACTTTGGGTTAGTTAGACAATTAAATTATTCGGAAAGAAAACGGACGATGATGTGCAGGAACGATACTAATGGATACAAAGAAGCTAGGAAAAAAGCCGACGAATACGAAGAAATGCTGGTTGGAGAAGCCAAAGATCTAAAGTTTAGGACTGAAAATTATTATAAGCAGTGAATAATTTATATTTAAATATTAGTGAATCGTGATGGTATTCAAATAGAACCACTTATACCTCAGATGGAAGTCCCTAGTGCAAAATTTGAAGATAAATAAACAATACATTATGATAATAGCAGAAACCGAGTCTATTTCTTGATAGATTTAATTGATTTAAATACATACATTATATCCGTATTAAGCTCAAACATGAGCACCAGGAAAAAAATTTTGTACTTTTGTAATTTTGATGATATAGCAAGCTTATTTCTGTTGGGTCTTATAAAGTTTTGATGTAAGGGACGAGGGTGATAAAGTGATGAATCAGAAAATCAAAGATAATAAATAACAGAAATTTATAAAACATATTTGAGGCTCATTTTACCTGGGAAAAAGCTCGAACAAGAATGGCTTATTATGAGACATAGAAGTACAGGGCGTAGCCTCGCCATTTGAAATTTTCTTCCACAAAATAGGGTCTGGGTTACTAGTTGTATAGTGAAGACGAAATGCTCGTGAGAGATCTCATATATAAAGAAACACCTAGATTGAAAGGCAAACTTTGATGTTGGAAAAATTTTCCCATTTGTCGACATGGGTTCCAACCAATTATTTATGGTTATTTTTGTACAACGGATTTCGAAGTGACTCTCGAAAGGTTTAAAACAGACGTTTAGTGGAAATAGCATTCGTGCAAGGACATATCCCTAATATATATAATCACAATTTAACTCAATACACTTGTTTGAAACTTTATTTAATGTGTCAAGATGCCATAATCGTTCTGTCTTTGGCACAAAAACAGCACCTCTTTAATGTTTTTAACATATTTCCCGAGTAAATTACTGTATTATACGTTAACCTACTTAGCAGTATTCATGTAGTGGCGGATTTTGTTCGGCTAGCGGCACTTTCGCGCGTCCGCCCCAGCGATAAAAGCCTCTTTGTGTGAACCTTCGTGGGGCTGGAATAACTCTTTCAATAGTAGACTGTACACACGAGAGGAAAATGGTGAGGGCGGGCTTTCAGAGCACGGATTTACGTCGTCGTTTCGAGTAAGCCCGTAAAAAATGTAGATATTTTAACCGGAATCGCCCATTCTGACGTTACTGAAAAATTTGAACAAAGACCTGAATTTGTGGGGGTCTTTTAAAAGATTTTCTATTTAGTTTTCATTACGGAGCAAGGTTTACTGTTGTTACTGTTAGTGACTGCTTAGTTTTTATTATTTCGTAATTACTTTTTTAAAACTAATGAATTTTGTTTATATCATTGAATCAAAATCAAGGCATTTTAAAGAACGAGCAGTGTCTGAGGCATATGAGCCATTGGTAGGTTTTAAAGAGCTTTAACACCCAACGTTGAACTAAATGACTACTAATATTATAAATGTGAATGTAAGTTTGTTTGTTACGCTTTCACGTAATTACTTAACCGATCATCATGAAACTTTGTACACATATTCTTGAGGGTATTAGAAGTAACATAGGATCCTTTTTATGAAAAAAAAAAATATATTTTTACGAAAGATAAACAATTAATTTCTATTGTAATGATCTCTGATACTTAATAATGGCTTTAATGCGAGTGAAGCCGCGGGTAAAAGCTAGTTAAATAATAAAAACATAGTTACGTGATCCCTAATGTGAGATACATTTTATTACAGTAATTAATATTTACTCTATGGAATTAGTCGTGAATCTGCCTCTTACATCTATCTGACTGATTGAACCTGAACCGAAAAATCCTTCATCGATAATTATTTATAGATATTGCAAGTTAATGGTTCTTTTGCATTATTGGTCATTTAAGATTAACAAAAAAGGATTTAGATAGCAGATAATAAAGCAATCGCAGGTAACCATGTAGTATACGATGATAAATGAGTATTGTTCGCGATGCGGTACGAGTACACGAAACTGCTTTTAGCCTTGTCCACCTGTGCGGGGATTTTCAGTTAACTTTTATAGTTAAAAATAAATCTACTTCCAAAGAGACTATAAACTTTTTTATGTTTTTACTGCAAACAACACAGTGGGGTGGCCTTTGTGCTCAAATGCATGCACAACATGACAACCTATGGAGTCTAATATACTATATTGAACTTTTGCATCTAGGGTTCAGTTACTAATCAAGCTGGACTTTTGTTATTACTTAATATTTTTTTTTGTTGAGTAGTTTCTATTAATTTATTTAAAAAAATACTTACTGACTCGAGAACTTATAAGACCTGCCCCAATATGAGCTTCTTTTTTTTTAAACCTACAACTGGGTGATAAGTCCCAGGCACAGATTGTTTTCCAGTCTGAATTGCATGTTATTGTTATTTTTTTACTTGGTGATGTGCAATATAGCTCAAATATAATAAATATTTATTTATTTTTACCAAAATCTCTCTTATTTTGATTCTGCTGTGTATTGTTGTTATACAATAGATTTCTTAAGATTTAAGATTAGAGAATTAATAATATTATGACACATTAAGCATCGAGATAAATAAAATAAGATAAAATTCTAACGAATAAAATTATGGTAGGAAAAATATAGCACGAAACCCTCAGTGCGCTTTTTTAAAATTAATATCTAAAATATTTAGATCAACAAAATTATGACAATATTTACAGTTTTCGTATTTAACGGACATGATTTAAAATTATAACCAGACAAATTTTAAATGTGATGTATATATTATAAAATAGACATGTATTATAAAATAGACAACAAAGCAAGAGCAACAGCAACAGCAATACCACTCAATAGGGATATGGAAGATGAAAAATTCATTTAAAATCATGGTCTTCATTTGGATATGATCACATCGTGAATTCATACTGTTTCATTGTTGTGTTTATTGTATAACAAGTAGCGCACGTAATAAAGCAGAGGCAGTTAACCTTAATGTAGAGGTATGAATGCTCTGTGATAAATTAGTACATTCCCACTCGCGACGCTTCGCGGCAACAGGAATACGCTTTTAGCTGGATCCACCTGAGTATTTTATATTTTTGGGAATATTTAGAAGGAAATTCTTTGTATATAAACATTTATTACTACTCACCATTAAATATCCTAATTAGCATGTTACACTGTAATAAAAGAAGAGCAAGAAGCAGTGATGGCCCAGTGGTTGAGACTTCAATGTCTTACTCGGGAGGTCCGAGTTCGATCCTGGGCACACACCTCTGACTTTTGTGAGTTATGTGTGTTCTAAGCAATTAAATATCACTTGCTTTAACGGTGAAGGAAAACATCGTGAGGAAACCTGCACTCCTGGGAGTTCCCTAAAGTTCTCAAAGGCGTGTGTAGGCTGCCAACCCGCACTGGGCCAGTGTGGTGGACTATGGCCTAATACCCTCCTCATTCTAAGGAAGAGACCCGGCTCAGCAGTGGGCCATTGACGGGTCGTGATGATGATGATGATGAAGGTAATAGAAATTGGCTGTTATATATAACACTCTTAAACAGCATTATTTATTGGGTAAGCTTTATTGTAAGCTATTTTGACTAATGTCCAATGTGCACAAGGTTCTATTAATTAATGTATGTTTGTGTGAGTTAACGAATAAATGAGAATATAAATGTTAAACTTCAAATAGTATTTTCGAAATGCATACAAAAATTGTTTAATTTTTAAACACACACAATCTAAATTAATACTTTTACAATAAAAATAATCTACTATTACGTTATTAAATTTCGTAACTGAAAGTCGGAAACCACTATCACATCGTAGCTTTATAAGTTACTATCTGTTAGTAAACGTTCACAAAAGACATACTCTAGTTTTTCGTCTATAAAAATATATCTAGATATATCATTGTTTCACGTTTTTCAGAACTAAAATGACAAAAGAATTACCCTATTTATATCCCAGTACACATCGGTTTCAATCTCAAATCTGTTACGTAACATTGTCACTTACGTTGCTGAATTTCGTTCTAGAAACTGCAATGCATCATGTATTGCCATTTTGTTTCTAACAGTATGTGGATATTACATACCATCTATTTTATTCGAGATACAATTACAAATTCCATTTAAATGTATTTTACATTTAAATATTGGCAATAACATGACCGTAACGATTCTAATTATACTTACTACATTGTTATCAATACCTTTGATAGAGTTTGATTGGCTTCGATATCTTATAGTTTTATATTTATACCTAGTAGGGTGGCGCAAAAAAAAAAACGACCATTTGAGTCACTTGTTATTTATTAAATTTAAAAAAATCTTCAGATTTTTGACGGTTTTTGAAATTTAAAAAAATTTGGAGTGACCTCTGAAAAAATTTTATTTGTGCTGTCCTTTGGAGAGGACTCTTAAAACATCAAAAACTAACATTTTTTCAGTCGAGACTCAAAAAAAATAGTCGGTTTTTTTGCGCCACCCTAATCCATTTAGAAGTATATGTTTAATTAGTATATACTTTTCTATCACACGGGAACAATGCTTTTTTAGGTAAAAAAATATGAATCCAGTTAATCCACCTTCTAAAGCATCCCTGTATCAAATTTTATTCAAATCATTTCGGTCATTCTAACGTGATGCGTGCACAAACACGGCAATTCTACGATTTTACTATATGTAATTCAAAAAGTAGATTACTCCATATCGTCTGAGAAGTAATAACTTTTTTATTACCCAAAAACAGAAGCAAGTAACTGACAAGTAATTTCATAGAGTTAAAAATGTCCACCGTAGAGCAAGCGGAAATAAGTAACCACGTGAGTCGATAACTTTATAACTAAGTTTAGTTAAACAATATGTAACGAAGTTGAGAGCGAATTGACGAGCATAAATTCATTAAAAAATAGTTTTATAAACTAGCATCCTCCTGAACCAAACAATATGTCTTGTCAATTGTTATATAACCCTGCAGCTGAGTTCAAAATAATATTCGGTGCAATATACGCAGGATATGCAGCAGATTGGCTATTGTCAAAAATAACACGAACGTGCACTCATTTCGTCTCGTCCTTTAATATTAAAACTCCGTCAGCCATACGGTTCTGATGTTCACGTTTCGATTTTTGATGGAAAGGCCAATATATTTGAAATATATATGTAAAAAAACTATCAATCCATGAAAGGAAACAAAGATAATGGTGGGTTATAGTGGCACTAAAAATCTCTGTACCTGTATAGAAGATATTTGCAAAAATAAAATTAGTTATTCTTCATAACAATGATAGAAGCCAAAAAGCTATTGACAATTGTATTACTAAAGATCCAACTTGAATTGTAGGCTTAGTTTCATTTAAATGTCAGAAGAAAGTTAGTGCCATCTAAACAGGTTTTAACACAGCGTTAGTTTTAGTCAACTAATGCGAAATATCTATACAATAATCGAAGTCGATACGCATTGTTAAATGAACAAACAAAAAGTCATCTATGACAATGGTTTGTTCGCTAGATACTCGTTGCGACGTTCATTTGTGAGAAACGTGTGACAACACCCGTCCCCGTCGCGATCCCGTTGTCTTCCATTCCCCGACAGTCAGCTTTATTGTTCCTTTGGCGCATTTCAAACAAAAAGGATTTAATGTTTGAAAAAATGTTATTTGAGAGCGAACGCACTCCTTGCATAAATTACGGTGCCTAGATAAATTATTCTGATACACGAATAGCGCTCGACGTAAAGAGAAAAAATTGTTTTAATTTTTTTTCCTGCGCTTTCATTCTAATTAGAGGAAGTGGTTTTGCATATTTATGATGGACGGTGAAAATTAAATTTTATGTCGTGTTTTTTTAGATAAAATGCAACTGTCCGATGTCTGTATTTTAGAAAACTTAATATGACGGTTTTTCTTATTAGATTATCTAGACAGAATTGCATTAACTTTTTGAAAATATCAATTTGCATGTTTAAATAAATCTTAAACTAACTCTCACTGCCAATTAACTTTCCTTTATTCCTCTGTCTCCTCCATTTATTGACGACATAGAGTCCATTAAACAATAACTACAAATATTACATTCAATAATTATAAAATGATCACGAATTGAATAGAATTCAAGAAGAAGCAATATTTTATAACATAAGCGAGGACAGGTCAGCTAGTGTAGAATATAAATTAAATTCTGTAAGTTGGATATGTTTTATATGATTAGAGAAACACCACCATGAAACAGACATGGTAGGTATACCGTGGGTGTGACCACGGTTCTACCTTCACCATTTTTATACCTATGCATTTCTGGGTTTCTTTTTTTATTTATTTCTATGTAAGATTTCAATTAAGTAAATCTTAAGTAAGTCGTCCCTTTGAAAAGATTGTTTATATTAAACACAGTACGAGGAATTGCAGACTAAGTACAAGTAGATTACCACCCAAAGGAGCAAACGCAAAGGACTGCAGAGGAAATGAAGGTTGTCTACTGGGAGGCGCCATTTCCGACTCGACCGGTCCGGAAGCTCGCACTCTCTAAACAGCGCGTCTATTAGCAGCGCTGCCATCTGCGAGCCGTTTCCTTTTCGCGTTTCCATTGTGGATGCAGCTTTGTCTTGCCCTAGTTTGTCGTCAAACATTTGAATATATTATCTTTATATAACTATATTATGTCAAACACATTTTCATTGTTAATGTGTCCCGAAAATTTTGCTATTTATAAAATAACGCATATTGTATTTGAAAACCCGTTTAAAAGCCTTTTTAGTATAATGATGCACATAATTTTGAGCACTCTCTCAATGCTTTTATTGCATGCTTGTTATCCATAATTTCCTCCAGCGGGCCTATCTCTCTGATTCAATCATCGGGTTTCTTACGAGAATAGTCTACTCCCATTCATTATAGCAATATTCACCTTTCCTCATATTTGAATGAAAAAATGTCAGCGCATAAATGTTTGTATGTAACAGCTTCTTTCTTTCGCACATTGCGTATGTTTTGGCATAATGATACACATACACACTCTCACAAAATTTTTATTGGATACTCGTCCGCAACGCTTTACATTCAATTTATTACTGTTCATTTTCTTTCTGTTATACAACAGTTCTTGTAGTAACGAAAAGGCCAAGCCACATATTTTGACTAGGGTGTAGAGTTTGTGGAGTTAAGGCTTGTAGAGATAGGGCGTGTTGAGTTAGAAGCTTGACTCTCTGCTTGTCTTGGCAACATTTTACATGAAAATGTTTTTGGTGGGATTAGAATAATGTCAGCTAATATGCGTCAATATGCGCGTTTGTACAATTTTTATACTATTTAAAATAGCTGGAAGTAGCATAAAGATCTTACTCTGATGGATCAATAAAAACGTAATAAGCCCCACTTCCATGTTCGTGGAATGAGAATTTTATGGAATTGTAATGCCACCTTCGATAAACAGGCGTGTTTATTATTAGCTTTGCTGTCTGCAAGCTTTCCTTGATTTGTTTCCATTATGCGTCTACTTTGATTTCAAATAAGAATATTTATTTTTGTTAAGCACTTTATTAAGTTCTGTAAGAATTTACTTTGAAGTGTTACTAAGTATTCACAAATTATTGTATTGTATTTGCTTTTTTTTAAATTATAACACGTTGACAGCACACACGTAAAGTTCTATTAACAGAAGTTAAAGTGAATTAAGTTAAATGAAACCGGAACGCGAAAAATGTTAGCTAACTTGAAGAAGGAAGCAAAGGATATACTGACGGGACGAAGTTGCTAAACCAAGTTAAGGCCTACTAAATGATATGGAAGAAATATTTTAATAAGGGAATTTAATATGAAACCATAAAATTTGAGTCTCCACATAATATGAAGTATTTGCAACGTCTGGACATAATTTAGAAAACAAATTCCAGTTTTAATGGTAAAAGTGTAATCTCCAACTTGCGATACATACAGAAGATTAAAATTTAGATAATGTTCATCCTAGAAATATGTTACGGCTTTTTAGGAATTTGGTCTTTGTGAAATGTACATATCAGCTTACATACTACTAGTATTACGACAAAACAGATCTTACTTGCTTAATTAGATGTTTTTTTAGTTATTTAAATTGTTTAGAGTATAAAAAGGCTGACATACAAACTGTAAAATTCTTGATTGAAATCTAGAAATAGAATAAAAAGTCTATGTGGTTTCATAACCGTTTAAATACAAAGGAAATACAACTTGTCATTATGAATGTCATCAATACAGCGTCCGGTGCGTACGAACAATGAAGCTATTAACGTTGCAGCAACTTCCTTGAGTCTATTGTCCTTGCCTTTGCTAATTGGAATGGAATGAATGGAATTCAATGCAAGTCTCGTTTTAGTATAAATAGTATTTCCTAGAATTTATTTTTGGGAAATAATTAAAATTTGTTTAATTTTGGTAATATTAATTAACTATTGAGTCAATAAATGTCTTTTACATCTGTAATTTACTGAAATATAAACTTACAAACATACATAGTAACAACCATATGTACAGATAGTTCATACCACGGCGTCTCACGGCTCGCTTATTATTATGAAATTCAGTAGACATGACGTGTGTCGTCATGAATTGATCGATCTGTACTGTATACATAAAAAAAAAACACCATACGTGTAGATAGTTCAATCCACGACGACGCACGGTCCAGTTATTATTTTTTAATATAGTAAACGCATAGGTGCCGCCATGGATTGAACAATCTATATACAACATAAAGAAACATACGTACAGATAGTTCAATATACTACGACGCACAGTCTGCTAATTATATTTATATAATATAGTAGACGCGGCAGGCCAAGAAACAAATATATGAACAAATACACGTATATAGGAGTACATAAAAATCACTAAAAATGCGGAGCATCACGCAGACAAAGTCACGCGGATTGTTTATATAAATCCATTACTACACTAGTGCGGTAATGTAAAGTAAAAAGCACGCGAGTATTATGGAGCTGTTTACGTTCACAAAAACAGTGAAACAAAACACCACTTTACTTGGAAGTGTGTTGAAAAATATACTTACAGTTTCATATCAACATTCAGAGTTTTTAATTTTAGGTTAAAAATCAATTTTCCATGTTTCCAGGAATTTGAGAACTGAAGATATCGAGGACATAATAAACTTACTGTTTTATTGTATTTTCTCTTAGTTATTTTATATTAACTTTTTTGTTTGCGTTTTGATTGAATACAAGAACAGATGATGAAAGGACTTATACCTACGTACGCGGTAGGTATTATAAACATTAGGTAAAACGAGTAATTACCCCAAGATAAATCAAATCATCATCATGAACAGTAGCAGAATTGTAAAAGAAAAATTAATATTTTTCACTACAACATTAGAACTTGGGTAAAACCTGAATCATAGCTAGTATAACATCAAAAATAGTTTATATTCAATAGTAGTTTCAACAAGATCATTAGCAGGATGAAACTCTACTCAGTACTAAATGGGGCATAACAAGCCAAGTGGCCTGGACAAAAACGGATACAAGGGCGGCTTATCTGTTCCGGATGTAAGCCAGGAACTTGAGCCTTGAGTCTTGATTGAGCTACTATGAATATTTTAGCCCCATTAACTATGTTGTTGTTATAGTGGTGATGAGCAATCATTGCGTATTTTGTATCATTCGTTGTTATGAAACGCGTATTATTACAGCAATGTATACTGTTATAGCGATTAAATATCTATAGTTAATCTATGGAGACTGTAGTAAGTTAACGTTCAAAAGCGATTCCGATAGTACACATAAAACGGTGAATAATTATAAATATTGGTTATTTGTTCTTGCCTTTGCAATAAAGCCCGAATAAATGTTGAACATTTCTGAATGTACGGAGAGTTGACTTGTGGTCAGTTCTTAATATTAACATTTATTAATTTAGGACTTACTAGTTTTCCTTAGTAACTCGATTTTAAATGTATTATTGTTTTTTTTTAAGGGAAAAAAGGGACAATTAGCAATGTAAGAGACTTCTTGTTTTAATTATACATTCTCGGATACAAAATCTCGGAGCTTCTTCTGCGAAATGTTCTCTCCCTGTGGAAGAGGCGAGTTTTTTTTTAATTTACCAATTGTGTTTTCTTATTGTGTTGTTTATAGTACAAAAAATTCTGTTAACAAAACATCAGTTCTACTTAGATTAGATAAAAACGTTGTTTTGTTTTTCAACTTATTAAAAAGTACATAGAGGTTACAACTTTTAGGTACAAATAATTAAGGGACAATCTAAACTATGATTGTTGTCAAGTGTTCAGGATAAGAGTAGACGAGTTTTGGTATTATTACTATATGTCGGAGAATAGTAAAAGATTATCGAGTAATCGAATCGTCATCGCTGTCTATGGCGTTGGAGTAGGGTAGTAATCACTTCCGTTGTTTTGACAGTCTCGACCCTCGACCCTTTATATGCCATCGACAGTCTGACTGAAGTCTTAGTCGTGCGCGGTCTCTCAAGAAGTGAAACAGTCCCTAGATAGTGATAGTGTTGTGAAGTGCAGTGCTAGTGCTAGAAGTGCTGTCCGATTAAGGTCACGTAAGTCCTTACAATGTACGTATTTTGTATCATTCGTTGTTATGAAACGCGTATTATTACAGCGATGTATACTGTTATAGCGATGAAATAACTATAGTTAATCTATGGAGCCTGTAGTAAGTTAACGTTCAAAAGCGATTCCGATAGTACACATAAAACGGTGAATAATTATAAATATTGGTTATTTGTTCTTGCCTTTGCAATAAAGCCCGAATAAATGTTGAACATTTCTGAATGTACAGAGAGTTGACTTGTGGTCAGTTCTTAATATTAACATTTATTAATTTAGGACTTACTAGTTTTCCTTAGTAACTTTTTTTATTTAAGGGAAAAAAGGGACAATTAGCAATGTAAGAGACTTCTTGTTTTAATTATACATTCTCGGATACAAAATCTCGGAGCTTCTTCTGCGAAATGTTCTCTCCCTGTGGAAGAGGCAAGTTTTTTTTAATTTACCAATTGTGTTTACTTTTGTGTTGTTTATAACATCAGTTCTACTTAGATTAGATAAAAACGTTGTTTTGTTTTTCAACTTATTAAAAAGTACATAGAGGTTACAACTTTTAGGTACAAATAATTAAGGGACAATCTAAACTGTGATTGTCGCCAAGTGTTAGATAAAGGTAGATGACGCGACGTTTGGTATTATTACTATATATAAAAATTTATTAATTTTGATTATAGAATAACAGTAATTGGTTTGAAAGTAAATTCCTATTTTTTCAAGATATGTAATGCAATTGTAATGATCTTATCTATTCTACGAATAACTAGTTATCCGCCACACAAATGCACATTCAGTGTTCAAATTACCTGCGAGCCGTTAAAGTTATAACAGAGTTGGTCTGAACTTATTTACATGGAACTTCCAAGTTGCAGGCGAGTTTGTAAACTGCTGTTGCATTGAAAGAAGCAAACTTTTGCTTTACATTCTACTGACAAATATGTCATTTGTGTTGTTCATCTACTGGTAAGAAATATTTACTTTGTAAATGCAAAGTAGGTGTCCTATATTTTTGTATGTTTGTTTGTAATGTACTTATATGTTTAAAAACTACTTTTGACGATTTTCGACGACTGGGTCGTATTTTATATTTAAATGAAACGTTTTTATATTATTACTAGCTGACCCGACAGATGTTGTCCTGCCTTAGCTATGAATAGTGGTCAAATGAGTGACAGTTATGACAAACGCCATAAACGTTACATTGGAAAAGTTAATATGGTCGTTAAGTTTTTTTAAATTTTCTAATTTTCCGCTTAACTTTCTTATTTTTTTCTTACATAAGAACCTTCTCTTGACAATAACAAACAACAAAAAGAGAATTAGCGAAATAACTCCAGCCATTCACGCGTGATGCCGTGACCAAGGGAAATAGTGATTCATTTTTATATATAAGAGATGTTAAAAAGTAGTAATTAACTTCAACATTTTTCTTTAAAAACGAGCTATTTCACGCTTATATTTTATATAAGCGTGAAACATGAACATGTGAACATACAACATTATGACTGTCCGTCAAAATTTCTCATCAGAAAATCCGTTCAAATACAATGTTCGACCTGCATTAATAAAATTGGAGTGTCACTTATAAACTGTAAGAGACACAGATAAGCGCATCTCAACTAGATGTTACTAAAAATACTTTAAAAAATACTTTAATAAAAATGTACCTTTTCTAGGTTACTTTTTAAGTAAGTTATTTTACCTAACGATTTACGAGCTCGCCTTACCGAGCCGCAGCTGTTCGAGTAACGATACGGAAGTTGGCTACAAACTTGAATATAAAACATGCACTTAATAAAGCTATACAGGACTATATACTTACTACACCTACTACCGTTTTTTAAAGTCTCAACTATTATTTAAAGCCGATAACATCGAGTTTTTAAACAGTCAAATTCCTCACGAAGATTTTAGGCAAATGTAATTTTGTATATATGTTTAGATTGGATGCCAATGCATTCTAAGCTAAGAACGTCTTTCTAAATTCTATACGGACCAAATAGGTGCACTAGGCATTTAAGCACTTTCCTAATATGGGTATCAAATAAAAGGTTTTCTGAGAAGAATACGAAAAAAAAATCAAAAGGCAAATACATTTTGTTATCACAATTAATAATAGCATGAATACCACTAAGGGAGATCCCCTACCACCCAAGGGGTAGGGGATCTGTTCCCCGACTGGCTTGCAACGAATCCGATCGCCAACTGTCTCTGACGCGATCCGGCCGAGCCGCATGTGGGTCCGATCTCCCTCTTCTATCCCATTACTGCTGCGGTTCCAATAAACACCGGGTTCTTGCTCAGAGTCCATTGAAACCGCAGCAGTGTTTTCTTCGCTCCCCATCCTCACTCTATCTTAGAGGCGGCAACGCATCAGGAAAACAAGAGATACCCTCTAGTTTTGTCGATTACCTTTGGCGATGGTGGCCACTTTCCAACAGGTGGACCGTCTCCTCGTTTTTGTCCCTTATCTATCATAAAAATAAAGAATTACATTTTTTTCCTAGTGATATAAATGCTTATTTTGTTAAAACAGTTTTTAATCAGTATGCATACCAATAAACTGTAAACTCAACCTCCACATATACCAATATTTTACAAATATATTTCTTTTCTTCACCTTAATAACTAATTCCTTCAATAAGAAAATATATAAGCTTTTCCGTAAGAATATATTAACAAATATAATAAGTACAGAAATTTAATTTATACAAATTACACTGACAATATTTGATTTCAGTAATATTGTATTATGTACGAATGTTAATTCAATATTCAGGTAAAGCTGAGACACACTGTCGCTTTAGCTACTTCAAATGGATATTCAAAAACAAAATCTATGTTAGGTATGGATTTCTATCTAAATATCGACTCGAAGTTCTATTACAAAATCTATTGCGGTCGCCCCTCTTAACATTACAAACAGAGACGCGCTGTCAATACGGTGTGCGGCGTACGACGGCGCCAGAGTGTAAAAGGTGACGTAAAGTTCAGGGAGAGTCAAAAAGAGAGAGTTCGTCGAGTGAAGCGGCTGCTCAACAATTGCATATACTTTAAGGATTCAATCTCCGTTTTATTTTGCTTTCACCTCGTTACATATTTGTGACCTAAAGTAATTCTAGACAGGGGCGCTAAAAACTACTGGAGAGAGCGCAATAAGATTATTGTAGGCGGTAGATAGCAACTGCACATTTATTTTCTTCTTAAAAATCAGGGCTAAAGAAATATAGGCGCTTAGTATTTGGCATCACGGTGCATAAAATGCTTGGCGCATCCCTGATTACATGGCTGAAATAAAATTACAATAATATTTTTCTTGTTTTATTGTAAAACCAGCGACAATATTTTTTAAAACCAGATGTTTTCTTTATTGTAACATTGTATTCGCATTATCCAGAAACAAACTCATGCAGGAAGCTGTCGTAAATACTAGGATTAGTTTGTGATTGAAATACTTAGAGTGAAAACATCAATCTATGTATTCATAAAGGTGTAGCGGAATGAGTTTTTGAATTCATTTTTTAGAAGCTTTTATTTAGTTTCACCTGTCCCGATGTTTGTCATTAAATCTTAAAAATTAAATTTAATCCACTTCCTGATTACCGATAGAGGTAAAATTTTGCATACATGTGTAAATTGCGTGACAATGCAATATTATAATGACATGGTGCTGATCTGATGATGGAGCTGGAAGATGGCCAAAGGAACTTCGCAATGAAACGACACAACCTCATCGAGTTTGGGCTGATTTGAATCGGCTTGACGAATAGTTTGTCTTTCAATGGTAAGCTGGATCTGATGATGGAACTGGAAGGCGGTCACAGAAACTCAGTAAAGAAACGACACAACCGCGTCGAGATTTATTCGTCTTAATGGGTGGACTGTGATGAGTGGTGGTGGTCTGGTGGACGTGAATATGTGACCCCCATCTTTGGGAAACAAAGTTCGTTCGTTCCGTTTGTTGTAAATGTGGATACTGTCTTTAATTAGATTTATTAGATGGATGACCCAATGCCAAGGTGACCACGTGCCGAGGGCTTAATGGTATGAGGGTCTATGAACATGACTGCTCCATGTTGACTTTGATGAAAGCTTGTAATATTGTAGCATTAAATGAAATGGCTAGAATGAAAAATGTTACAAACAAGTAACCAGTAATTACATAACTAATTGATATGTAGTTATTAAAATATAAAATTACTAGCTGACCCGACAAACTTTGTTTTGCCATTTAAATTTAAAGGCCTTGGGGTGGGCCACCTTTATCACATAGGGGTATAAAAAATAGATAGTAGCCGAGTCTCACCTACTGAATGTGCATACAAAATTTCATAAAATTCGAGCCTTTTCGGAGGAGTATGGTAACTAACATTGCGACACGAGAATTTTATATACTTATAAGATACTAAAAAGTTAAAAAAAAAATTGAAAAAAAAAACTTATTAAACAAAAGCTTTTATTATGTTCTTGTGAATAAAAAAGACTAATAATTTAAACCTGATAAGAAAAATATCATTATAAAGGTACCTACATTCCAACTATAATTATAATTAACTGTATTCATCTACGTCACAATAATCCCATATCGTAAGTAGATACATTGTATTAAAACTTTGCATTTTTATCACAAAACCCAATTTTTTATAAATAAAAGCATGTTACATTGTGATTGCAGAAGAAAAATATTGAAGGTATAATTGTGCTAAATGTTCTAAAAGAAAAGTATATTTTTAGTTTATTAATATATAAAAATGTGTTAAATAATATTATGAACAAGTCCTTATTCAATATCGTTAGTCTGCTGACGCCGAGCTCTAATGAGACAATTGATTACCGCCATTTTGTTTCTTTATATTTCATCCTCATTTTTGCTTTACCATCGAAATGCGTATTGAATAATTTTCTATACAATTTCTTTTAGCTATTACGCAATCAGCGGAGACAAAGACTGAAGTGTTTTAGAGTATTATGTTACATTATTTCTTGCCAGTTCTTCTCGTCAGGAAACTGCTTTCCGAACTGGTGGTAGCTTCAGACAAACTGACTGACTCACCAGATTTGACATGTCAAAAGTACTTTGTAAAAAGTCTAATTGAATTAAACTAGTTTGAGTTTATTTATTTATACAATGACGTCAGCTGTAAACGTGAACAAAGAAGTCGTTTTGATTAATTTTGCTAGAATATAATATATTAGTTAGCAACACCGTTGATAACTTTATATTAGCGGGTAGTACTTTTTATTTTATTCCAAGACTGTATTTAACCTCTGTTCCGATAGCCTTGAGCCAGTTGTCAAACGGAGCTCGCCTGGTGACGATTATGGCTGTTATAGTGCGGTATCGGTACCAATTAGATGAAGTATTACATGTAACATGAATATAATATATATATTGGTAATTAGAATGAAGAGAGATAGTTAGAATATACAATCTTTTATAAGCATCGTATGTGCACATTGGATGGCCTATCTTGAAAGCTACGGGCAATACAGTCAGGAGATAACTATACATTATAGACACTTACCATTCTGACAGGAACCCAAGCAGTACCTTGGACTTGTGATCAAGCGTGTAGGTTTAAGGAGCTCTCCAACACAATTGCAAAACTCGCCTCTACTGTCCAAGTTCTCTATCCAAGCTTAGGGTTAGACTAACATAAGGCTAACATGACACAAGGCTAACCGAACATTAATCTAAACTAAGCCTAACTCACGGTTCCGACATAATATATTCTTATATATAAAAAGTGAATCCCTATTTCACTTGGTCACGGCGTCACGCGTAAATGGCTGGACCGATTTCGCTAATTCTTTTTTGTTGTGTTTGTTATTGTCAGGAGGTTTTTATGGAAGAAAAAATTTAAAAAATTGCGCGGAAATTCAGAAAATTTAAGAAAACTTAACGACCATATTAACTTTTCTAATGTAAGCTTTAGACAGCTAATTCGAATTCAATATTCATAGACAGACAAACAAGACAGGACAACGTCTATCGGGTCAGCTAGTGTATTATATAAAATTAGTTTGTGCACTGCGAAAAGTTATGGTTTATACGCATAAACCATAACTTTTCCAAGTTTTACAACTCCACTACAAAGTTTAATATTCACCTATTGTTTAACAGATAAAGAGTATAAGAGAATACTTATTAAACCTGTATAAAATTATTATTTTAATATTATAAATGTAAAAAAGCTTATAACCTGGAATAAAATATAGGATACTTTTTATCCCGACAAGAAGCATTGTGTCATATAGTAACATTATAGTGTCATATAATGAGAGTGAAATGATACCCATTACTGTACAGCCATACGTATACACATGCAATTTATATTGAAAGCCGAGCAGCACCTTGGACTTGTGACCAAGGTGTAGGATTACAGGCCTTTTCGTCTTAACAACGTCTCCTTCGCTGTCCGAATACTAACTACAAAAGATATTAAAGTTAACTTAAGTGGACATCGAGAAGGATGACCTTAACCACGACACTAAATATTAACTTCCATGTGCACTACCCGAAAGTACCTGAGAGACTTAACCTAATCTATTGCACTAAAGGTTATATATTTTTTAGATGTCGATATACTTGTATAAATATATAAGAAACTACCCGCGAACATTAATATATAAACGTAGAGAAGGTACTTGTTTTATTATCAGTGTCATAGAGTATTGAGGTACGTGAGTGTCTCAATTCACTGAACCCACAAAAGTTAAGGGCAGATACTTGTCTTCAATCTAAAGATATCTAAAAGAGTTTTTATTCACCAAAATGAATTAGGATAATGAATTTACTTACATTTTCTGTTCGACGCCAAAGCAAATCGAAGCCGAAGCCGGAGTTCCAATAGATTGAATGGAATCGATATCTCAGATGAAGACATTATCCATCTTATTAGGATGAAAGGATAGGCTCCGTAATTGATGTTACAAAATCTCATTCCTGAATAGCAACCTGATTTTATGTATTTCGAACGCGCCTTAATCAACATATACAACCTTTTTACAACTTCTGATTTTGCAGAATGAGAAACCTTTTCAAGTATTCATCTATAATACGGGGACGCCTTCATATATGTATATGTTGGAGAATAATAAACGATTATCCAATCGTCATCTCCATCTATGGCGCTGGAGTATGATAGTAGTCACTCCCGTTGTTTTTACAGTCTTGACTCTTTATATGCCACTGACAGTCTGACTGTAGACTTAGTCGTGCGCGGTCTCTCAAGGAGTGAAGTAGTCTCTAGATAGTGTCAGTGAAAGTGTTACGTCCAGTGTTGTGTTAGTGCTGGTATTGCTGTCTGATCAAGGTCACGTGAGTACCGTACAATCTAGTTGCCACGTCTTGTGTTAGGTTAGGTTTATGTGAGATTTATCTTAGGTTTAAACAGAGAGTGTGTGAGTCCTGAGCAGTGGAGGCGAGTGTCGTGATCACTCAAAGGACGTCCTTAAGCCTACACCTTGGTCACAAATCCAAGGCACTAATTGTTAGAGATCATATTTGATCATTTATCGGTTCAGTAGAAGTATCTACGTTGCGTTTACCCAATAGTCCCTTCAATATCATCCCCCCCTTATATATTTGTTATTATTTTGCTGTTAGCAACCAGCAATGTTCTATGCCCCAAGTTGTCTGGAAGAGATCGCTGTACAGCGGTAAGACCGCCTTTTGTCTATAATAAGCGTTATTTTTAAGTATTCATTATAAACAAAATTATAAAACACATTTTAAAAGATTACTAAGGAAGAGATTCAAACGGAATTGGACCCCTTTTTGTGTTTTGGATTAATTTTGTCTTGTACGTTTATACGTTTCGCTTTTTTCTGTAACATAACTGCATGTTTAGTCTTTTTCATTTATTCATTAGAGTATATTTGAATATGTGTGAAGGCAACACTAAATGAAGTGCAGTGGTCAGCTTAAATGTATGAACCGATTAAGTTAATTAACGAGGCATACAGCTTGTAGCAGAGTTGTTATATTTATTTCTAGATTACAGTACTTAATCACAGAATGAGATTAACTCTACCATACTTTAAAAAACTGCTAAATAATTTATTAATGATTTTAAAAGAAGTATTTATAAAAAAAAATTATGTACTCTCTGATTTGTTATCAGAAAGAAAAATTCAGAGTTTTGTGAATTTAAGTTTTATTGATTTACATAAGTCACGTACACGTATTTAATATGTTATTTCTATTCAGATAGATCTAATGCAGTCCATAAAGTCACACAGTAAACGTTATCTAAAGTTTACTTTATACATTACACTGGTCAACAGTGGTTTTGTTGCTCTTGATATAAAAGTAGTTTCGAATAATTTAATGTCTGCACTTTTTGAATTCATATTAATATAAAATTAAAATTTTATAAAATAATATTTTCCTTCTTAAATAAATTTAAATCTAGTAATCCGAAATCCGATCTAGGGCAACAAAAAATATATTTTTTTTTGTAGAGCTGTGTTATGATCACGTTAGTTGGATATTATACTTCGTTTATTTCAATATCTTGTAAAATACATCCTTAAACCTGATTCTAGGTTACAAGCACCGAACTCCGCTTGGCCTGTCTAAAATCAATCAAATCAATTTTTATACGTATTATTGTGCAGTTATAGGTACAGTAATATGCAGTACATAAATTCTCTTTAAATTAACAGGGCAAAAAAACTACACACCGTTAGCGCTTCCATTTAAAACTAAAAATATTATTGGCAGATTTTTCATGTAACATTCTGTGAACATTTTATAACTATGTCAGCGAGGGAGGTCCAATCACTGAAATTGACGGCCACTCGTAAACAATAATCCTTAGTAATGGACATTTTTATACAATGAACGGAGAAATAAAAATATGACTGAATGATATAATTACGAAATAATTATATTAATAGTTTATCCGCATTAGCTAAGAAAATCTTATGTAATTTTATTCAGCACTTTTTGCTTGATACGCTTAATACGTTCAAACATATGGACATACAAACTAAAATATTAAAACTGGTTGTGTTAGCAACACTGTTTATAAAGTAGTAGTAGCGGGTAGATCATTTTATATTGTCCACGCAAGTTTACTTTATTATCTATTGTCATTAGCGAGGTATTATGAAAGAGCTCTTTAAACCTGCTCCTGGGTCTCAAGCCACGGGCACTACTTGACTCCGTATAAATTGCATGTGTATACGTATTGCTGTACAGTAATGGGTATCATCCCTCTCTCATCTATGACATATTAAAGCCTTTTTATTGGAACACGGGGCGAAAAGAGAGAAAGAGTAGAACTTTTAGTACCTACATACTTAATCGGTTTGTACAGATAATAAATGCGCAAGCACGAGAAACGAAGCGAAATTTATGGGCACTTAAAATTTTTGTAGAAAATTATTCATTTTCCTAGTTAGTTATTTTTAATAATGTGTAAACATTGTTTCGTTTTAAATGATTAGTAAGGGTTTGATTATTTATTTATATATTATTTATATTCTGTATTAAAGACAATTTAATTTAATAGTAAAAGAAGTATATTAAATTACATTGTGAAAATGAATTTATTTTCTAAATGATTTAAATAGGACAAAGGTTAATTCTTCAGCACCTTTAAAAAAATAATGCTGTCCTTGCTAAATTAAAACGCAATATTAAAAAAATGCAGACCACGATAGGTTTTGATTATAATTAAAATATTTTGATATTGAGTTTTACTGTCGTATTCTTAGTAAAGTTAGCAACACCATTTTACATGAGTATTCGCGAGTAGCTCCTTTTATTTTGTTTCCAGTATGCCCACGTGTAGACAATATATATTATAATCTTTGTTGCGATAGATTAGAGTCAGTATCTCTTGTGTTCACGCACTGCGCCATGGAAGCATCACTTTTATTGAGGTCCACGTAGGTTTATTTTATTATATATTGTAATTAGTGTTTAGGGAGCGTAGGGGAGTGTTGTAAGTACGAAGAGGTCTTTAACTATACACTTTGGTCGCAAGTCCAAGGAATTACTGCCCAAATTACATGTGTACAGTAATGGATCATTCATCTTTCGTTGTTTGTTCTTCTTTCTTCATATATAGAAATAAATATTTAAATCTAAAACATCGAACTTAATCGTTTCATGTTTTATTAGGTTACTGTAGTCAGGCAGACGGAATAGTGAAATGAATTCATTAAATTGACGAACAAATACCTGTGTCGCAAGGCCCCAACAGTATTAAAGTTCCTTTCTAGCTCCTTAGTTTATAAGTTACATAAAACGAAATAGTCTGCCTTTTTTAAATATATTATTTAAGACGGAATTACTAACTGGAAAACTTATCCGGTCAAAAAGCATTCATGATAATATGTTATTTACAGGTGCTTACAGAATCTTTTAGCTAAAAGCTTTTAAAAGAGGGCATTTAGCTCTTTGAAAATGCGATATTACTGCTACTTTTATACGTTCTTTTAAAGTTTAATTCTCAACACCTTTTATTCTGACGTGAAATACACAGCTATTTAAACTTATCTATGTATATTAAGTAGGGAAAGTGCGCTTTTAACGCTACTGTCTTGGCAGTTGTCCAGGAATAGAATAAGGCAGTTGTGCGACTTAACTGAGTTTTATTTACGAATAAATTTTAAAGATAAAAAGAATTTTAACAAACTTTGGTAAGATTTAGTAAGCTGTTTAAAATATAATTTTAACTTTTCTATATTTATACATATAACAAAATTTGATGCAAGTCTTTTTCTCAACAAAACCAACCATTGTAAAAATCACGTGTAACTCGGAGATAATTAAACCTTTTAATAAACAGACGCTTGGCAAATAACAGACAAGATATATTTTATAGACAGTCCTACCAACCTAGAAAAAAAAATTACCTGTCTTCTTGATTCCCGGGAGGTCTTATTGACCATTTCATCTTTTTTTTTTTTTTTTATAATAATAGATAAGGTGCAAACGAGCAGATGATCCACCTGATGATGGTAAGTGGCAACCATCGCCCATGGACATCGGAAAAACGAGAAACACTTTCTCGTTTTGTCGATACGTTGCATCCCCGAAGATAGAGTGGGAAGGGGGAATGAAGAAGAAAAACGATGCGGATTCAGCGGACCCTAGGCAAGAGTCGAGAGTCCACTAGACCCACAGCATTAATGGGATGGGAGAGGGAGGGGGTAAGTCTGGCCTACATGCGGCTCAACCGGAACGCGTCTATGACACTTGGCGATCGGATTCGCATGTTGGTGGTCGCAAGCCAGTCGGGGAACAGATCTACCACCAAGGGGGTGCTGGGTAACTCGGCTCTTACGAGATACTCTCCCAGCGGCAGAGGGGAATAGTATTCTAACCCGTCCCCTCACGGGTAAATCTTACTTTTTGGTCACAGTATTACATGTCGTCACGTAAGTTAGGTTTAGTTTAGCCTAATCTTAGTTAGGTTTAAACCGGGCAGTAGAGGCGAGTGTTGCAATTGCTTGATGGGTCCTTAAACCTACACCTTTTTCACATGTCCAAGAAATTGCTTAGGTCCCTGTAGTAATTGTGAGAGATCATAATTAGTTATTTATCGGTTCAGTAGCAGTATCTACGTTGCGATTACCCAATAGTCAATATACCCCCTTTCCTCCTAATAACGCACAGTCGAAACTACAGGGGCAGTTTGCATGCTAACCATTTGCACTAGACGAGCAATAAGAAAGGATTTTTGCGAACTTCAACCCCTAAGGTGGTGAAAAGGGGGGTGACAGTTTGTATGAAAGTCCGGCATTTTAGAATATAGAGAGAGATTCTTTTAGTATTGGATAAGCTCGGTGGCATTTGTCGAAAATAGTTAAAAGCTCTATAATATCACGCTTTATCATCTCATTACATATTATTATCCCTATAGGTCTATATATATAGGCATAAGCGTTTATTTTTGGGAATTTGTGGTGTAACTGTTGTTTAAAGTAGTGTATGCGGAATTGAACGTATTATACGTATTGCTGTATAAAAAATATATTGCCATTTGAACATGTTTTAGCCAAGCGAAAAGCGGGTCGACTAGTTCACAATAAAATTGGAATTGGACAGAGATTTGAAAACATTATATTGTATACAAAGTAAAGAATGTGCAATCGCATGAAAATGTTTTATAACTCATACATTTTGATCGCGAGAGCTATTCCAGTCATAATGGTTATGCGGCGATTTAAATGCAGCGCGAGCTGGCTATTTTGCAAAGCAATTAAATGTTGCAAATTCAATGCCACTTTGGAATAAGGCTTGCCAGCCATTTTTTTGTTGAAAACGTTCCTTTGTCTTCCGATGGTATAGATTTTATCATTTGCCACTTTAACATTTAAAGCTTGGAAGGAAAAGCTTTTGTTAAACATCTTCCTATAGGATGTGAAGTACTGATTAGAAATTCTACGGCTTTTTTGAAGTTGTTTATTGAACTACAATCTTTATTACTTTCGTTTCACTGAGAAATATCGACAATTTATTTAAGTCCATGTAATATTCCTTAGTCAATTAAATGTTAAACTTCTGGTTTATTATAGTAGAAGTATAATCTACATAAAATTCTTCTTTTTCCTTTTGGATTATTGCGTAGAGAGTCCCGTACAAACTGCATTGAAGGAAAAACTTAAATTTGCAGTTGAAAAACTCAGCAGAAGTTTTCCATAACAACATTTTTTTTAGCAAATTTTATAATTCTTGTTCAATGGGTAATACTTTTAATCTTTAAGGTTTCATTACCTCGTCAAATATTAAATAAAGCACCGTGTATTTTAAGTTTATTTTTTGCAGCGTGATATGACAAGCCCGCAAACAAGAACGCGATCCTCTAAGATATTTCTATTGTCTTTTTGATATAAAGGAAAAAGTATTTCTGCCTAACACTTCTACACCACTATTACTAATGGAATCGTAACTTTCCGTACTTCCAAAGAGTAAGCGTTCCAATTTTGAATTAAGTTTTGTCTACAACGAGTCTACGATGTGAATATTACGTAGACGCTATCTAATTGAGCCACCCGTAACAGTACAGCTATTATCATCTGAAGAGAGGGTGGCAGCACTTCGCCACCGGTGCCGGCTCAGCTCAGTAAGCGCGCGAACGTCGAGCTGAGTACACGCGTACTATACGCTCCACTTGAGAGGGAAAACTTTTGCGTTCGACGAGTTGATAAAATATGAATGACTTATTAAATGCGTTGTTGTGTATGTGAATGACTGTTTTGATAATGATTGTCAGGAATTTTAGTGTGCAGTGACAGCGGGATGAGAGGTTTGTTATTGTTTAAAAACTTCACTATTTATATTATTTTTACTTGGTTTTTATAAATAAAAATATATAACAAAATGATTTTCTGAATAATTTAATTAAATATTTCATTTAAATTTTTGACTTAACTTTTATTAAAGTAAAATATTTTTTTTTGGTACATTTCAAGGGTTTATGCAAAATTTTTTAATAAAGACTAGAGTATATAAAAGTATAGTAAACTTTACTCAAACTTGGCTAGACTTAATATGTTGAAAAACTACGCTATTTTATTTCAAAATTTGTATAAGTATTGAATGGAAAAAAATAGAAAAGTACCTCGTGTAGGTCCTGTAATTTTGTGAATCTTAATTTAACAAACTACATCTGAATGTTAAATATAATTATTATAACAATAGTTCAATCCTGTAGATTTTAGAGAGATTATATAAAAAATAGTATTACACAGTTAAAACATTAGTTTAATAAGAAATTGTTTCAAAATTGAATAGAATGTACAAAGTAATATTCTTTTTCTCTATTAAGCATTGTCTAACAAAAAACAAATCCGTTGATCCCCGACCTAGAGACCTAAATTCAGAAGAACAATCATATTTCTCTGCCGTTCATTTTTTAACTGCCATTGTTTCTCTATAAGGTAGTTTTTTAGACATATTAAATAAATGTTTTTACTGAATCTTTAACATCTATCCTTACAGGATAGGAGGGTACAAAAAGTTAAAGCTGAAATTTTTTACACGTAATTATAAGTAATACTTAATTTAACATACTTAAACTTAAGTATAAATAGAAGGTAAAATGTAATGAATAATGAATTCTGTGCGTCTACTCAGTATTTTTGAAGTAGAAAATGGCGGCAACAATTTGGCGGCGGCGTTTTAATTGTAACGTTTAACGCGTAATCATCAAAACGTCATTTTACAAACAACTTATAGTATATCTTTTAATTAGATAACGATATTTTTAATAATACATATTTCTAATTACTTACTACAAGATTTTTCTCCAAAAAATTCATTCTAACTTTACCTGTAATACTTTTGTGATATCCTCTATCTAACACTAAAATAATCATGTTTATCCGTCTATAAACAATGAATTTTTGAAAACATTTTTGTGTACTCGTTATAACTAAACTTATTTCCAAAATTCATTTATCCTAAAAATTGCCACTACACTATATGAATCAGTAAATATCAATCAGCCACAATCTGATGTCAAAAATTTGCTGAAAATAAAAACTGACAAACGAACCTTACAAGTTAATTAAAGGCTTTTAAAACTAAATTAAATCGTCTTCAATACGTCTTTTTAAACCCGGTAAATATTGTATGGTAATATCATTGTAATCTGTTTATCACTATTAAAGCACATATTTAACTACTCTTTATGGTAAATTCATCCTTTTTCGTATAAATTATTATTTTTAATGAATACATTTTCGGAACATCTCATCATTCAGGAGTGAGAACATTATTATTCATGTCACGAGTTCAGTAACGGAACAAAATGTTCAACTCGTATAAATTAACTGTGTACAACGTTTTTATGCGAAAGTGTAAATTCGCAAATAATTGCCCAATGATATATGACGGGGTGGGTAGTATTAAATAGTTCGTAATATCACTTCTGTTATGTCATTACAACAGTAAGTGTGGTTTGATTAGATTCCCATTGGTTGTTTTAACGTCTATCCCACCAGTGGTGAGGTACATCGTATTTATCGTGTGAGTCCTTACATTGTTTTAACAAAACCATAGATTAGGTTTATATTACGTTAAGTTAGCCTAATGTTAACCTGACCTTAGGCTTAAATAGTGAACTTGGGCAATGGAGATGAGTGTTCACATATGTGTCAGGGAGCTTCCTTGAACCTCTACCTGTTCAAACCACTGCTTAGGTTCCTATCCAAATTGTAAAGGATCATTATATTTGGTTATCTTAAATCCCTATTAACTTTTGAATCATAACACAAAAAATATGTTACAAAATTGACATTCTCCTAAATTGTGTTATAGTCTGTTATGGACATAATAATAAATCATGAAAATACTGATTAATTGACGTCGTAAAAATCGTCGCGCAAATGCTACTTTATTAGTATATTTTGTCAGCTTTGAAAGTCGTTAATAGAATAGTTGAAATAGAATTTTATATGTATCGCATTTTGTATTCAGATATTATATAGGAAAGCAAAGCGGTAGTTTATTTATTGGAAAGAAATGGGCTTTTATCTATGTACTAGCAATCCCCCCTTCTTTCACTTAGGTATTAATGAAATTATGTCCGTAGACAACACTTAAAAAGCTTTTAACACATTTATGAACTCGAAAATAATCAACTCTCAGTTTTATATTTTGCACTAAGTCAAATTAATGAAACGATTTAACAGTTACTTGATAAAGTAAATGTCCCCAAACATGTGAAAAGGAGTGACAATTTGTAACTAAATTAACTACAACTCAGAGATAGGTGGTAACAGTAGTGGAACCAAAACTAATAAAAAAATCTTAGCTAAAAGAATAAATGTAGTTATGTTAATATAGGATACGATTAAGATTATTTTATTGTTATTCATTTCTAAAAATTTTTAAAAATTTTCCAAAACTCTATTTATCAATACCTTGACTTCTTTTGATAAGCAGTGATGGCCCAGTGGTTGAGACTTCAATATCTTACTCGGGATCCTGGGCTCACACCTCTGACTTTTCTGAGTTATGTGTGTTTTAAGAAATTAAATATCACTTGCTTTAACGGTGAAGGAAAACATCGTAAGGCAACCTGCACTCCTGAGAATTCTCCATATTCTCAAAGGTGTGTGAAGTCTGCCAACCTGCACTGGGATAGCGTGGACTATGACCTAATACCCTTCTCATTCTGAGAAGGAGACCCGTCTCAGCGGTGGGCCATTGACGGGTCGTGATGATGACTTCACCTGATACCTCTAACACCCACCAATCAAATAACAATTCATACTTTACCACAAATTAAATTAAACTATGTTATAATTAGTATCAACGTCATAAAGTTTCATAAGCAGTAAAAATTAAACTTTAAAAGTAAATGAACCTTCTCCTTTTCGGTTAAATATTTAACTACTAACGCCCAAATTATTGATATCAGTCTTAATCCAAGATATTTGGATTATAGATATAATAAGAAATTTCGATTAGGGCCATAAGTTATTAATTTCGGCCATAAGACTAATCTAAAACAAAAATAAAGATTGCACGTACGGTTAAGGTCAGAACATATTTAATTTATGACCGAGATTAATAACCAACCTCAGTCAAAAATCTATGGATTGAATATCGAATCCAAATTCAAGGTTGTGCATATAAAATAAAAATTTGAAATCTTTATTCATTATTAATTTCAACCGTTAGAGTCGCTCCTAACTGGAATTATTCAAAACTTTCAATTCCCAAAGATATAAATGATAACAAAGCTCGACATGCACTTCATTGAACTATTTCAACCTTTTTTCTCGATAAAACGTGCCCTATGTCCTTTATTAAGCTCTAGTCTATCACTGTGTTTATTTCATTTCAAAATTGGTTCAGCGGTTAAAGCATTGAACCGTAACTTTTGCTTATTATGTCTTTTGCTCATGGTATGGAACATTGACGTCAGTAGATACAGCTAGAGTAGGTATCGTATATAAGATTTTTTTGTATTCTCAGGTCACGAAGTCGAATGGATCATAGTGATTACACTGATAGTCGGCCTGGCAGCCAGTTCTGGAGACAAGAGGCCGCACTTTGTTTTAGAGCCTCCGTCACGAGTGCTATGGCCAGCGACTCGCGGCGCGTACGCAGCTTGCCGCGCTGTCGGACATCCTACCCCCGACGTTCATTGGGTCACTGCTGAAGGCCAAGTTATTACTACTATACCTGGATTGAGGTAACTATACACAAGTCTTTAACAAATTACTAAAACTTAAATTAAAAATTTAAATAAAGCCTTACATTAAAAACTAAAAAACGGTCGTAAGTAATTTGAAATAAGCTCTTAAGTAATTTTTTAAAAGATATAAACGGCCACGCAGCTCTCAAATTAGGGATGAGCTGATAGTCTTCAAATTATCTTCACAATAAAAAAAATATAAAATCGGTCCATTATCTTGGACGCTACGATGCCTTAGATAGACATACAGATTAGGCACGTTAAACTTACAACTGTCCATCGTTTTATCGTTGACAGTTAAAATAAACTCATAATATTAACAATTCAAATTTCTCTTCTACTCAATATTTTTGAACTCTGTGACGTAGCAATACAATACTTTCGTAGACGCTCTACGAGAATATGACCTTAATACTTTATTATACATAGTACATTACATGCTCTTATATTATAAGATATATTCTAGATAAATAATTTAATACGAATAAGATTAAATTATACCACAGCATCTCCAATTTTGTCCCTACTTATTTAAAAAAAATTGAAACGTCAAATTTGTAGTACAAAATATTTAAGATAAGGAAACATATTAGCCTAAATTCGTCAAGAATTTTATCACCATCAGAACATTTTTAATCAGGTAGGTACCTCATCAGATCCATCACCAATCAGCTCAAAAATAATAATACAATATTTGACTATTATTAAATTTGTGTAAATACTATTAAACTTATTCCATGTTCGTCCGTCCCAAAGCATTGTATGGTAATTTGTTCTAAACTTCCTAATGCGGGACCTTTCTGCTCCGAAAGTACATATTATACATACACTAGTTCAATTGGTCTGTAAACTAGTTTCTAAAGAACTATTACTTATAGAAACGAACGACCGATTTTGAGATTAATTCAGTATAGCGGAATTGAAGTCGACGACGGATACATTAAATAAAGTGTTCAAACTTTGCCCATATTTTACAAGACGGCGATACGAGCTGAGTTAATATTATATGTTTAACACTTGGGAATTCTCTACTACAGAAATGGAGCCTAAATCTACGAAATATTACTTCTGGCACTAAAAGTTTTCTTTGACTTACTCGTACTTACTTCTTCAGATTAGTTTTATGCAACATTTGGTTTATTCACTCTTGGAAACAAATTAATTTTATAAAGTATAAATTCTAATAGGATGAAAGTCAAAGTAAATTAATTCCATTGAAGGGTAATGATGTAGAAAAAGAACACAGAAGCAAAATTTCATAAAGAAATACTTGAGTATTCTTAACGATTCTTTTAAAGCTCATTGACTTAATAAAATTTTGCTGAATTTTACTTTGATCTGATTTTTTAAATTAAAATTGTTAATAGTTTAAGAAGTTTGTGGTCTTATAGATTACAGTAGTTTAAATATCTACAAAGTTTTAAAGTTATTGTTGAAAATTATTTTATGCTTTTATACAGATCGAATTTCTTCGGTTGAATTCACACAATACATTGTCTACACAAAATACTGATATTTTTGAACTAGTGAGCGAACTTAAATGTCTTTCAGTGTAATATTAATAGAATACTAAATAAATTGGTTAATTATTTCCTTCGTTTATTTACTCTTATCAAATATATTTCCTTTCTATAAGCACGTAAGTCTCAGGAGATAAACGCCATCTCATCGCGAACTTCGAGCAAACTATTAGAAGTTGTAAATAATATGTGGCGTCTAATTAATCTGATTCTCGGCTCGCCAATAAGATATTGAACTACCACGAACTGTATAATTTAATTAAGCATACTTTGATATAACTTTCCTTTTACTTACCTTTCACTCACTCATAGAAAAGTTTAACAATCTATAGAAGGCAAAACAGAATCCACATCGAGTTCGAATGATCGTATAAGTGAAAAGTTTGGAACACTCCAGAAACAGTTTTCAATTAATACTATAGTAGTCAACTCGATTCTTCGATCTCAGAACATAAGTCAGATCACCACCAGTCACCCGTGAGGGGTCGGGTTAGAATACTATTCCCCTCTACCGCTGGGAGAGCATCTCGTAAGAGCCGTGTAACCCAGCACCACCTTGTTAGTTTTTGTTAGGGATCTGTTCCCCGACTGTCTTGTGATCACCAGCATGCGAATCCGATCGCCAAGTGTCATAGACGCGTTCCGGTCGAGCCGCATGTGAGCCAGACATTCCCTTTACCATCCCATTAATGTTGCGGATCTAGTGGACTCTGGGCTCGTGCTCAGGGTCCGCTGAAACCGCAACATTTTTTTTTATTATATGGACTTTAGGACACAACGTTGATAGAAAGGGTAGTATTGAAAATACGCCAGGAAACTTTTCAAAATCAAATAGCAAATTTATGAATTTCCAAATGATTTTTATTGTTAGAATTGTCTTCTTATGTTCCTCTGTTGTTAGGTCGTAATTCAAGAATTATTCCAAACTTTTCTTATATCAAAAGGAAAGTAGAAATCAATTACATACTTCCATGAAGATCGAGCATCTCATAGCAAAGTTATCGAAAACTATTTCAAGTCCCGAATGATATGTGGCATAACTAATTCGAGTTTCCCGGCCGCTGCTAATAAATTGGCTGGGTTTCCGATCGTCTTCGTGATCCCTTTTCCGTTATACACACCCGATTTTTTTGTCGTATGACATGTAAATCTAAACATAGTTAGTAGTTTTAAAATATATAATTCATTATTTAGTAGTATGCTATATAAAATGTGGGTGACCATTGTCAAGAGCGGAAGAAAATTCGGAACATTTTTATAGAAATCTAAGAGCGTGTACTATACACGAGTTTGGGGGTAGACTGCGCCCTTGTAAGTGATGCTCTCACGACCTTACTAATGTTATAAATGTGAAAGTAACTCTGTCTGTCTATCTGTCGCGCTTTCTAGCCAAAACTACTGAATCGATTTAAATGAAATTTTGATACACAGATAGTGTAGAGCCAGAGAAAAGACATAGGCGACTTTTTAATACGAAAAAAAGTGTAAGGGATTGAAAGGAGGGATGAGTCGTATGGAAGTATTGCTATTCCACGCGGACAAAGTCGCGGGCTCAGCTAGCAGAAAATATATTTATTCTAAGATGGTTTCAGTATCTATAAAAATATTTAATTAATTGAATTTTCTTAAGTATATGAAAAGGAATTACGATATTTATCGAGATAGTTTTTAGCGGCACGAGTTAGGCAGTAATAATCAAACTTAACGAAAATAAAAAATATTTATTTGCATATATAATATCTTTCTTATATATAAAAATGAATTCAAACGATTTGATAAAAAAGCTTTTACATGTAGTTTAATAGACCTCAGCGAAGCGAGGACGGGTGAGCTAGTTAGCATATATATTACAAGTGTTAATAATAACGTCATATTTGTGTGGATTTATTTGATTTCATATATGTTCAGGTCTCAAATAATAAAATATTTTTGATTAATGATTAATAATATGTGAGTTGATATAATGTTACAGGAAAACTAAAGAACGAGTAACGATTTTATTGTTTTAAATAAGGTGAACGTCATTAAGGAAATATAAATTGGTGTAATGGATATAGACTCCAGGCGGCGATTTTCAGTTATATACTTGTGTATTAGGCTGTAATAACTCTAGTACGTGACTGATCTTATAATATGAAGAACTTTTGGCCTTTAGAGTTAAATTGATAAACTATTGATAGTCCAAAATATGTATTGAATAGTATTAGGTATATCATATTAAATCACATTTATCCGATTTAATTTTACTATAAATGCCGATCACGTTATTTTGCTTGTTCGTTAGGTTTATTTTTTTTCTAGAGGTTCATTGTTTTTATCAACTTAAATTAAATCCTATCATAAATGATTTTTATTTCAGAAATCATTTTATCTATCACATTTTTAAACCACTACCAATTGAAATTTGGATAACTCAGATAAACAAAAAGTTTTAATATTGTATTGAATGATTAAATGTTATAGAAAGTAGGTACCGTAAATCATAATTTTAGTGAAATCTGAATCGTACTGAGTTCATCATCATCATCATCTGTATTTTGCAATATGATTTCTTGCACAAAGAATATACGTAATATTTGTTAGTTTAAAGGGCTTGCAAAATAATATAAAAGTATAAACACAGTGAATCTAGATTGTCGCGTTCTATCGCTTCATATTATTAGTATTATTATCACTATATTCCTGACAAATCTTTGGATTTGTGAACCTTTTGAGAAACTATACTTTAGGTTTAACTAATTCTTCTATTAAACATTCACTTACATAGTAACACTTTAAAATGATCAATAAATAAAGTTCTTAAAATGATCTTAGGACGTCGTAATTTAAACGCCGCGCCAATGTATGAGTACTCAAAGACTTGTACGAGATTTTAAAACAATTTTAGCACGTTTCTTAATCGTATTTCATGAAGCATTTCACTTGTAATAAAAGCAGAAAGTATATGAAATAAACGATTATGGCGACGGTTGACTCGCGGCACGTGCTCTAAGACAAATGACCGAAGCACGTGCTCCATATTATTCTTCAAGTGACAGACAGTTCATGGAATTGAAAATGTGTCCCTGTCATCTAGTTACGAAGGAAATGCTCGTAAAAATATGGGAAGTAATGTTTTTGTGCTGAATTGAAATGAGTAATATTTACTTGAAGAATTATATCTATTGACTAAAGAGGACTCAAGTGGAATCATGTGTTAATAAATAGGTTGGGAAAAAGTCTTTTCGCATTATAGTATGTATGAACTTGTAATAAAATCTCTTTGGCTATACTATTTGTATCTGGCTGGTTTTGGTATCAACAAAAGTTTAAATTTTAAAGAAGATAATTCCAAATTCAAATTAGGAAATGTGTGATTTTTATTTGTTTTTCGTACTGTGACGTTGTCACGACGTTGACGTGTTAAGATGAGTGAATCTAATCAAGAAATGCGATATATTTTAAAGTAAAATCGGGATATTAATAGTTACTACGTAGCTGAAGAACTGGAAATTGACCACAAAACAGTTTTGGCGCATTTGAAAAAACTGGGTACGCAAAAAAGCTCGATATTTGGGTACCTCACGAGCTCACTTATAGAAACTTAATGAACCGTGTACTCATTTGTGATTCTTTATTACGACGTAATGAAACCGAACCACTTTTGAAGAAGCTGATAACTGGTGATGAAAAGTCGATCATGTGCGAAAAAGTGGTCAAAGGCCGGTCAGGCGAAACCCGGGTTAACTCGCAACAAGGTGATGCTGTGTGTGTGCTATGTGATTGGAAGGGCATTATTCATTATGAGCTGTTACCACCAGACAGGACCATCGATTCTGAACTCTACTGCGAACAACTGATGAGATTAAAGCAAGAAGTTGAGAGAAAGCGGCCGGAATTAATGAACAGAAGGGGTGTGGTTTTTCATCATGATAACGCTAGACCTCACACATTATTTGCCACTCAGCAAAAGTTAAGAGAGTTTGGCCGGGAGGTGTTAATGCATCCGCCGTATAGTCCTGACCTTGCACCATCAGATTTCCACCTGTTTCGATCTCTTCAGAATTTTTTAGGCAGTGTCAGGTTAACATCACGAGAGGACTACCTAAACTACTTGTCGCGTTTTTTGATCAGAAGCCCCAAAATTTCTATAGCAATGGGATCATGTCCCTACCTACAAGATGGCAAAAAGTTATCGAACAAAATGGTATCTACATACTTTAGTTAAATGTAAATAAACTATATTAAAAAATGTTTTGAATTTTCTTAAAAAATGCGAAGAAACTTTTTTCCCAACCTATTATAATTCGGTGTGTATAGACCTTATTCTGTCTTATATTTTGTGTTAGCAGATAACTTTCTACCAATTCAAAGACTAAAAATCGAAACTACTATTAGGTGTTACGGTGAAATCATTATATAAAGACAGGATTAAAAATTTTCTCTTGGTGGTAGGGGATCTGTTCCCCGACTGGCTTGCGTGCGAATCCGTCCGCCAAGTGTCATTGAAGCGTTCCGGTCGAGCCGCATGTGGACCAGACTTACCCCTACCCCTCCCATCCCGTTAATGCTGCAGTTCTAGTGAACTCGTGAGTTTGCGTTCAGGGACCACTGAAACCGTAGCATTCTTCTCTACATTCAGCATCCTTACTCTATCTTCGAGGTGGCAACGCATCGGCAAAACAAGAATCACTCTCGTGTATTGTCGATGTCCATGGGCGACGGTGGCCACTTACCATCAGGTGGACCGTCTGCTCGTTTACCCCTTAACTCTTATAAAAAAAAAATTATTATTAAACCAAAGTGACCCCATAGACCTCTACTTATATCCGCTAAGGTGAGTCATTTTTGTTTAATTCAATAAACATTCTATACTAGTCGAACCTCCCTGGCTTTGTTCGGATGCAATTTAGTTTTTATTGATATGTCGATATATCACTACATCGAGACATCGCTTTATCACTGTATCAGTTATCTCTCAGTGTACAAACTTTCATTTAAATCGGTTCAGAGTAAAGGCGTAACAGACACACAGAGTTCCTTTTAAATTTATAATATTAGCTTGGATTTATGCCAGCTTTCAGCCTTTAAAAACACTTTGAAATATGTAATCTTTTTTGTTATTCATAAAGAATATTTTAATTTTAGGAAATAGACATTTTATATTTTTTATGATAATTGTTATGATTTAAAATAGAAAAGATAAAGAAACATTATTTGTAGTAGCCCCAAGTCCTTATAGTTTTCCAGTATCATCCTATCCGTAGTAATAAAAGGAGGCTTAAAGTAACTCAAAAGATTTTTAAAATAAAATTAACCTTATTGTCCTAGAAATAAATACTAATTTAGGACTTTTTGCCCTAGTTAAAATACGTGTCTAATTCAAGCACTAATACCGAGTTGTTGACTCTCGAGTTAACGTAAACTTTGGACACCTCGGCACTAAATACGTAACTTTAAGACAGGACTTTTTATTTTGAGATAGAGGTTATTATAGGTACTTTAAAGTACTATTCTTTAGTAAAATTCTTGACTTATATTAAAAACTTTCAACTATATAGAAAAGATAATTTTACTAAAACAGTATTACTACTTTTTTCAGAGTATTACTACTTTTAGGTAGGTATCATGTTTAACATGTAAGACGATCTTTTACTAGAACTGCTTTTTCATCATACTTAAAGTATTATTGTCAGAAATACAATAGGCTATTAAAACATATTTTATGTAGTCCGTGAGCGTATGAAACTATTACTACATTATAGGTACTTGTATTAAGAAATATTTGTTTTATTAACCGCCTTCAAAAAGGACGAGGTTCTCAAAAAAAACATACCAATAGATGTTTTTTAAAATTTATGTACACCGATTACGCTGAGATTTTGACCTATTTACATGATTATTCTTTAATTAGATGTGGAATAGTTGCTATTTGGTCCAATAAAAATTTAACATAGTTTGGCCTTGTAGTTTTCATTTTATGAACATTCTTTCAGTTTCTGTTTCTTGGGGTCTATATAGTTTAAGGCGCGTGGAACCTTTCGTAGGCCTACCCATAGCTACTTAAAATAAAATTACTATTCAATACACGACAATAAAAAGCATAGAAATGATATAGTCTATCTGATTTACAGAACAACCTATTACAGACACTAAAAAGTAAAAAATAAAAAAAACTACGTTTAAAAAAACCGTCTTCAAACTAAAAATGCACAAAAAAGTAATAAATAATTCCGTTATTTATTAAGACAATAATATATAATAATTGTTATTTTTGTAGTCGGTGCCAGCAATAGTATAGTATAGTAATAGTAGTAATTAAATAGATATACCTATTATTATTCTATCTCACTACGCGTCTGTTCACCTGGCTCGCACCGACTTTAAAAATAACAATTATTATATTATTGTCTTAATAAAGAGATTGTCTTAATAAATTAGATATAGAACTGGAAGCCCATGGTATGGTTTTGTATTGCTTGTAACAGACCAGCTATATAATATTGTTAATATTGAAATAAGTGATTTTTGATATCATTTTACGGTTCGCAAGATTATTCGTATATAAGCTTGGAATGTAGATATGTCAGCGGAAAATTCGTAGTGATCGAGTGCTGGGAGACAGAATAGATAACGCCGTGTCAAGAAGGGAGGAATAATGACAAAAGATTGAATAATAACACAGGGGAATTTTCACATTTGTTATTTACACCTTATTCTACTTTGCCTTCACCCGGGGCGTGTGCTTGTTTATACTGATTTTGGGGATTTGGATAAGAAATATAGAGGTGTGGATTATTTTCGAGAGAGATATTACATTTTTTTATATAATGCTTGGTAGTGTTTTTCAAACTGTGGGTTGCGACTCTCTTTAATATTTATAAATGTAGGAGTTAGAACTGTTTAAAAATAAATTGAACTGTAACAAAATCAAATTTACGATTTTTTCAAGAAAAAGGATCAGACATTTTTTTTTTTTTAAATTATATTCTTCTTTAATAAGGTTTTGTCACATGGCCAAGGCTCTACTTGGGTATTATCCATCCATCCAGACCATCTTGTAGGCACGTACGAACTAGTAAGCGGCAATCTCCTGACTACGCTTCGTCGTGTCAATATCGACCATTCGCACAAGACATTTGAATTGACTTTTGTTTATAATGAGTACTAAAATGGAACCCAATTATGTCGAAAAAAATTAATGAATTAAACCAAACCACAAAATGTTACAAAATATTTGAGTCTACTTTGCTTCATAGTGAAATATAATCGTAAATGTTAACAACTTACTTTATTCCAAATCAATACTTCAAGCAAGTTGTTATTGGTTCGAGAGCTATTACCATTTACATTGTTACAACTGTTTGAATCAAAGTTTTGATAGTTGCTATAAAATCCTATACTTCGTTGCCATTAATGTTGTTTTGTTATTTTCTATTCTGATGATCTACTATACAATCTTATTTCGTTTTGTAATAATTTTTTTAATTGTAAACTATGTATTATTTATATAATAGATATAAATAACGCTTTGTTTAACAAACAACGCATAACCTATACTACTGAATCTCTGCTGAAAAAGTTATTAACTAGTAGTGTTGACTCACACAAGAGCCCAAATATTGCATGACTTTTGCCACCCAGAGCCTTCATGGTTTAATCTGCTTGCCTGACAATAGTAAGTTAATAATAACACACTAACTCAGATAATATTTAATAGTTATTTATGCAACTGTTGTATAATACCTAATTATCAACAGTTGCATACAACTTTATCTGCACCCATGATATGAGTCCCCTATAAAAGACTAAAACAGTAAGCTTACTAACATTAAAACAGACATTCCCAGTAACCAAACGTCATTCATTACTAAGTATATACAAATAAACTAAGTATTGATGAAAGAATTATTTATTGTAGTAGCAATTAAAATTTCGTATGGTGCAATTATTAAAATTCACTTGAATATGTTCTTTAATGTTGGAAGGCTCATTTTTTTGTAAACATAACAATAAAAATATCAAAGTAAAATGGCGGGGATTCGAATAACCTCTATTTTTTTTACAGCGCACGATGTTTTGGTAGTGAATCGCGCGTGCATGACTGTTCTTCTTTTGAAATTCATACAGATGTTCTTCTTTTAAAATTCATACAGATACCACGCATCGAGTAGTAAGAATGTGGCTATCTCTTGAGTAAATTCTTTGCGCAGAAGGAATTTGAGAGTTATTATGAAATTCAGTATAACATTATATCATCCGTTTGGATGACATAAAATATTTTCATAGTGTGACTCTATCTATTATCTACAGATAATCCCATAATGGGAGATATTCTTGAAATAAAACAAAGGAAACTGTTTGCGAATATTAAGTAATCAACGATGTTGCTAACTTGATATTTTTTTGCTATAAAAAGTATGTAAATAACAGCGCGAAAACCAACAAATTTTTTGCATTCATAATATTAGTAAGGATACCTTCAACACACACCTTAAAGGTGTTTATAATAAATTATGATTTTAAACCATCACAATCTTAAAACGAATAAATACTATAAGCTTGATGATAATTACTACCGTAGTTTATAAAACTCAATCTGTCGCCTTCAGCGCTGGGTTTAAGGCGGGCGAAAAATGTAAAAATGTGCCAATTAGGCTGTGTTTCCATCAGAGATGTGCGAGGATGTATGGCAAGGGATACGTTTGTTAAGAACCAATAGAATCTCTTCATTTGACTCACACTGAGCGAGACTAAGTTAATGAAGTGCTTCTAGTGATTCTTAAAAACACATCCCTCGCACATCTCTATTGGAAACGCAGCTTAAGAGTACTTTAAGCTACTAAATTAAATATATTTTCAGGCATGTCCTTACCGATGGTCGGCTGGTGGTGGGAGCTCGGCGGTCCCTCGTCGACGCAGGAGGGGGAGGGAGCAGTGCGGTCCTCCGATGCAAAGCCTCTAACCGCGCTGGAGTGACACTATCTAGGCCTATGCTGTTGCAGCCAGGTATATGAGTACACTAATTTGAATAATATCTATATTTTAACACTATTCTAGTAACGGAAACTGGTAAAACTAGCCTTAAATCTCAAATAAAAAGTAGATCGTTTAAAGATATTTAATTATATTTTTATCAAAAAGTTATCAGCAAAAATTCAAATATAAATATACTGTCTGATAAAGTGGATAGACTTATACAAATATTTAAAACAAATGTTTGTCCGTCTACATTTTATGTACGTACAGTTGTTGCTCTGTAAATATAAGCTTTCTTTCACATTAATTGGATGCTGGGGAAAAAAATAAAAGTTATTGATATCTAAATATGTTTTAGTCCATCAAAGATCGACAGAAAAATATGTTTCAAATATTATAGCCTTTTTATTTATAGACGTTAGGACAAGCTACTTACTAACCTTTTCTAGATCAGGAATAAAAAGTAAAACTGCTTTGGCCACATTCATAATCCAATTACTATCTTCGTATTATCGATAGCGGTCCGTCGGAGGTAATCATATTAAAACGCGATTCTTATACTTTGAAAACCCTGCTGGATAATATGATCCATCCTCTTGAAGAGTTGCTTTAATTTTATATGTATATCACATCTAAATTTTATTTTAAGTTAATAACTTCCGACGCTAACCAACGACGCAACGACAGGGTGTTATAATGTATATCTGAGTGTCGGTGTATTAGTGTAGCGTCCTAAATAATGGTCCGATTCTGATCAAGTTTTATTTATTTGAAAGGTAATTTAATCAAGATGGTCCTTAGTTATAATTTTTAAAGACCTTGACAGCCGTATGAATACTATCAGCTCATTTCTAACTTGAGAGCTGCGTCACAATATGAATAGATTGACAATGATAAAGAGTAGAGATGAAACGGTATTTCTCGATACTTTTTTTCGATGTCAAGTATCGAATCGAATTGAGTGTCAAGCTTTTCAAAAGTACGTAACGGTATAATATATTTTATCTATCATTTTTTTGTATTTTATTAATGTTTGTTAAACTGTATTGACTGTTATTTTATATTTTGTTATTAATAATAAAAAAAGGTCGACTTATACAACATAATGTTTTTTCTTCGGAATCATTGTCGACTCTATTAAATTAGAGTTTCTGTGTGGGTTTCTGTGTCATCAATAATTTAATAGTTATTTTCCTCTTTTATTAAGGAAAAACAATAAATCTTTAAAACATTTTAATCTATATGTATTTTATTTGTGTGAAAAGTGCAATAAAGAAATATACTCCTTAACAAGTATCTTATTAGGTCATGCAGTGCATGATGAGTCTCTTGATCATGTCAAGGATGTTCTTAAAATGCTAGAAGGTCATAAGCCACAGTACTGCTTGGTTTTTTTTTCTCTCATACAAATTTATGTCAATTGTAATAATATTATTCATCAATTAAATAACTTATTTTTAAACAACTACAATACATTATAATTTATTGAGTTCCAAAAAAATATTGTTTTGCTAATATTATTGATTATAATCATTTCCTATCCAACATAATATTACGAGTCATCGTTATTTGTTTAGAATAATGAGAAATTGAAAATAAATCAAGAGTTTATTGTGTCTGTTGTTGTTATGTTTACGCTCAAAATACAATGATAATAGCCAAACCATAAACAAGAGATCGTATAATAACAGATGTACGAGTGGAGGCCAAAACAAATTACAACTTTGAGTCGAGTTGGACCAATTAACTTTCCGTTACAGCGAGGGAAATATGAAATAAAATGAAAAACAGCCCACGGCTTCGGAGTTTTTACACGGAAAACTTTTAATTAAGGGATTAAAAATGACATTAGACCGAGTTTGGGACAAGTTTCCTTTTGTTCGTCTCGTGTTATCAAGAAAAATCTGCAGTAGCGATATTGGCCATTCACATCTTAGAGTTTATACTTTGTTTAATTAAAACTTAGAATTTCTTACCTAGTGTTGTCTTCTTTACTGGCGACCCCCTACAGCTTGACATGATTTATCTAATAAAATATATATGTGTTGTACATATAAACCTTTCTCTTGAATCATTATCTCCATTTACGATAACCACATTTAAATCCGTTACCTCATTTATAAAAGACCTAAGCGTACAGACGGCGGGTAGCGACTTTGGTTATAAAACTATTAATTCAGGGTTCATAATTAACACTAGACTGAGTTTGGGACAAGATTTATTTTCATCGTCTCGTGTTATTAAGAAAAATCTATAGTGCCGTTATTGGACGATCACATCTTAGAGTTTTTATTTCGTTTAATAAGTAATAACTTTCTTAGTGTTTTCTTCTTTTCTTCTAGTACATATAAAACTATTAATTAAAATATTAAACATGACATTTCGACCAGTGCAGTAAAGCCACTATTCGAGAGCATTTTCTGAGAACATTTACCATAGTAATGTATATTTTTTTCACACCATCAGAAAGTAGAGATTTTAATGAACAAAAAGCGATTTTTTTTAAAAGCAGATATTTTGACGTGAAATTTTTCGATTGAAAATTGGGGTGCTTCTTCTATATTGTCATAATAAGGTTATAAAAATAAATATTTAAAATTAAAAAAAAATTACAGTGTATTTGGGACATTAAATTTCGTGAAAAAAAAAATATTTTTTGTATTACGTATAAAAAACCAAAAACTTGGTTATTTGAATTTTTACATAAATTTTGAGGTTACTTAAAAATACAAAAGTTGTAGATCTTTTTATTACCTACAACTTTGTCATATAAATTTTTTCCATAGGACTTGTAGTTTTGCCGGAAATAGAGTTAAACCGTTTTTTACCCTTAATTTTCCCCCTTTTTCCAGTTCCCGACCTCAATTCTCCCGTAAAATATTTTTCGATTATTTTTGGGTTTTTTGGGTTGGGTTTAATTCTATTATAATTTTTTTTGTTTCAAAAATTATCGACATTGGTCTAACCGAGTTTAGAACATTTTTTCTTTTGTTCGTCTCTCGTTATCAAGAAAAATGTTTAATTGAATTGATTTCATATTATAAGACCTGATCTTTGATTGTGTTTACATAGATAAAATAAGTTTACATAGATACTGAATATAATTATATTTACATTCAACAATGTCAGAAATTCTCAATAGATCTATCTTCTTGCCATAGGCAGCAGATCTTGATACTCCGATGAAACTAAATTGTATCTAAAACTGCTCAAAACTGAAACTATGGTTATAAGCTTTTCAAATAAATCTACATGTAACCTTTCCGTTTTTTCGTGCCAATAGTGGTCACTATTGGTACTAAACAACAGATAGACTCGCAGACACCCTTTAGACACTTTGAATCAAAGATTTGATTTTAAACTATCATTCAGTCGTTTAAATAAATAAAATTGAAATGGTGTTAAAAATCAAGAGAAACTTAACATCTTTCTTATGGGATTATAGTGTCTATAAATCTTTTGAGCAGTTTATGTTGCATATAGCAACAGTTGAAATTACAATAAGGTATTTATATCTGTTTAGAGGATAAATAGGTTGGTAGAAGTATATAGCTAGAATCATTATTTATTAATTCTTATAAAACGTTAATTATAATTACTTAAGCGAGGCGAGATTGACTGAAAATATATAAATATGAAAGTAAAGAAAAATTTCATTACCATTAATCCTAATCAGCCTTTTGAAGTTCACAATTAGCTTATAAGCATTCAGCTCAAACAACTTTTATTCCATTACATCAATTTCCTTTCCGTTTTAATGTTAGGTAATTGTGTTTACATTATAGAAATGAGTTCCGACATTTTTAATAACATTAGCCACTTGAAACGAAAAATGTTTTATTCCATCGAAAATTGAGAAGTTTTAATTAAATATTAAAGGACATTATATTTTGGAAATGTAGCCTACGTTAAAACGTTTCGGTATTGAAAATAAGAATGTTTTATAAGAGCTTTGAGACCGCGAAAGTTATAGCCTATCTCTGTTGTTGCTACGCTTTTAAGCAATTACTTGATATTACCTCGGCTTTTGTTTAATAAAGTTTTAAATGAGGCTTTTATCTGTAAATAATTCTTTTCGGTCGTTAAGTATATATATAAACTGACCTGGCCCCAGAGAAGATACAATGAAACTGTCTGGCATATTTAATATTATCTTAAAATTATTGTTCCGGATGATGTAATTTTAATCACAATTTGTACACCTTAAATACTCCTCATATCTCCGAGTAACCCAGCAACCCTTTGGTGGTAGACGATCTGTTCCCAGACTGGCTTACGACCCTCCCTCTCCTATCCCATTAACGCTGCGGATCTAGTGGACTCTGGGTGATTGCTCAGGTCCGCTGAAACCGCAGCACCCTTTTTTCTCTGCTCCCCCTCCCCGCCCTATCTTCAAGGATGCAACCCATCGACAAAACAAGAGGATATCGCTTGTTTGATGTCCATGGGCGATGGTGGCCACTTACCATCATAAAAAAATCTTTGTCATGGTCTTTTTACTTAAGAGGTGGTTTTTTTTAGTATATTCTTGTAAATCCCTGTCTTTAACTTTAGTAGACACAATGTTTATTTTAAATCGCTTAAGAAGTTCTCGAATTTCCCTTAACAAACAAAGAAACAGAATATTATTTTAAGTATTTCATAAATAATTACGACTGACTTCAGAATTTGGAAAACGGAGTCACATCAATTTTATTCTTATTCAAATGAGTTCTGAATAAAGTATGATACTTTGATGTTACTTTGTTTATTTATTTTAGGAACATTTCCTTTTATTTCTTCTACAAATAAGAAATAGGAATTTTTATCTACTTATATCTACATTATAATATTAATTTGTCTATTATTAATCTGTGGTTTGATGTGCGCGTTTCTTGTAAATTTAATTCCAATAAAAATGATAGCTTAAAACAAACTTTCAACTATTTTGTTATTATAGTTGTTTAAATTTTAAGAATTAATTCTATGTGAAAATGGTTAATTCTCAGTTTTCGTTAACCTGGGACTCTTACAAATCCAACATTTGTACGGGCTTCAGCTCGTATTTTAATAAAAATGTTAGAATAACCTATGTAAAAAGATTATGTTGATAATTCATGATTTAATTTAAAAAGAAACTAAGTTTCCTAGTTTGAAGTATGCTTGTTGTAATAATTGATTGATTAATTTATATTCTATATTATAATAGCAGCTGTTGAAATAAAATATGTTATAATCACGTGATCTTGAGGATTCAATCATTATACTTCAGTGTATTTACACTTTACTACGATAGTCAAGTAGGTACTCGTTAAACTACCGCTGAGTTTTCGATTAAACCAACAGGAGTTAGTCGCAATGTGCAGTTATCCCTTGCTAGCTCAAATAATGGCGAATGTATTAGGTAAATGAAATAATCCACGGCAGCCAACTGAATAATGTTAATTAATGCCAATGGACGAATATGCATTAGTTAATAATGTATAAGGCATTTTATAAATATACGGGTATTAAGTATTAATTAATTGAATGTACCGCATGAAAAACCTACTTAATTATAAATGGATTAATTTAATGTTAACCGCACTACGGGTGAATAAATATATCTGTTTTATAAATATAAATCCCACCAAAATCATTTTCATGTAAAATGTTGCCAAGACGAGACCATAAACCTCGCACTATCAAAAAGTTATCAGATCTAAGATACCTTAGTCAATAAATGTGATTTGGTCTTTTCGTCAGCCTTATATATTTATATATGTCGATGCGTATGTTAGACTTAAGTTAACCCAACCTTAGGTTTAAACAGGGATATTAAGCAGTGGAGCCGAATGTTGGAATTCTGTTAAAAAGCCTTGCAAACCTACACCTTGGTCTCAAGTCCAAGGCTTTTTTTAGGCATTGCTTAGGTTCCTGTAGAAATTGTAAGAGATTATAATGTTTAGTTATTTATCGGCTCACTTCTTCATCCTTATTTTCTCCGAGTTATATATTTAATCTATTACTCTTCATAACTTTTTTGTTTTACAATAGTTCTTGTAGTAACGAAAAGGCCAAGCCATATATATTGACTAAGGTGTAGAATTTGTGAAGTGAGGGCTTGTAGACGTAGGTAGGTAGGGCGTGTAGAGTTAGAAGTTTGGCTCTATATGAGATCTGATAACTTTTTGACAGTGCGAGGTTTATGGTCCCGTCTTGGCAACATTTTACATAAAAATTTTTTTGGTGGGATTTCACTTCTTTTTGTATTTTTCCTATGACAATATTTTTTTTATTTTGTTCTTTTTTTGGGGATTTTTCTTGCACGATAAAAGTAGACATTGTCAGATGTCAACCAATTTTTATTATACGAAATATATCCCAAATATTTGATTTCAATAATATTTATTAATTGTTTTCTTATTAACTTCGATTCGTTTTGCTGATGAAAATAACTGAACATACCTCTTAACTCTGTGCAAAGACTTACTACTGTACCTCTCCACGACCGCCAACTTCACGTTTCTGATAACGTCCAGGATATAATTTGGATTAAAAGTTATAACTAAAAGAGAACTGTAGAACGTCATCAATATTGGTCTAAGAGGACGTTTCGTGGTATAGTGACATCAAGATGAATTCATAGTGACCATGCATTGGAGTATAGTTTCTAAAAGATTGAGCATCTGCATCAGCATCGGACTTAAAGGTCAGTTGAGACGATAGGCTCTGGTGAAATAATTGTAATCGGTGGTGAAATAAATTTTGAAAAAATATTTAAATATCCATAAGAGTGTTAGTGCCGGTAGCAAAGACTGGCCAATAAAAATATTTGGCACACGATAAATGTTCAATTGATCTGGCCAGCGAACAATCCTTATATTTAGCAATTAGCATGCACAAAAGCTTAATAAATTGTTAGATAGATGCTATTGTTGTTGATGTCTACACTAAATATTAAATTATGTTGAATAAATACAATAAAATAAAATAATTTTATTTTAAAAGTTCCAAGTTTTATAATTTATTTGTTATTTATTTACTAATACTAGCCATATACCAAATTTCAGCTTTATAGGACTTCGGGAAGTACCTTATGAATTTTGATGATCATCAGTGAGTCAGTGACAAAATCGGCGTTTCTTAGATATCAATAAAAACTAAAATATTTGGGCTATAGAATTGAAACTTTGTATATCTAATGAGCCTACTACTAACATTATATCCCGAGAATTTTGTAGGTCTGGTGTAATACTAATTCAAATTATGAAGGTTCAAAAAAACGACGAAGCGTTTCGAGAAAAGGTAGTAGTGCCCTTTCGAGTTGCGCTTCAGTTGGTTCGTCTTGGCGTGGGCACTACCGTGCCCCCAGATTATTTATTACATAATGCGAAATACTTACGCATTTCATAAACTCATAATAAAATTTTATATTTCTATAAATTACTTGAAGGGGTTACAAAGAAGACTAGTAAGTTTTATGAATGATGATTATTATTTATTAGATTAGCTGGCGTTGCCTTACTTAGAATAACTGATGATTGAACTGTCGAAAAAAAAGTACTAAAGTACCAAATACTCCAGTCATTAAGTTTGACCCGTTGCTTATAAAAGACAAAACAACAAACATACTTTCTCCTTTATAATAATAAAAGCAACTAGTTGAACCGATTAGCTTCACGCAGCAATTACTTTTTCTAACATTATTTAAATCTCTATTGTTTGTTTTATTTTAACCAAATGAAACAAAGCCTATATTTTAAGCTAAACCAGCAGCAATAAAACTATGCAAACCGTACCCAATTTCCTGCAGCAGTTTTTGCGTAATGCGAGTATAAACATACAGAAAGACAAATAATGAAAAACCGTGGCATACGTTTTTTTAATCGTTTCTATTGTCTATATTCTATATAGTCATTATTGTCGAACCTATTCGTAAGTGAGTATCTTTGTCGTAGTGGAAGACAACGTGCTCTCACACTTAGTACGTCAGCTGACTCCTGCTAAAGTTGGCGGTTCGGTGGTTCTTCGGTGCGAGGTTTCACCACAGTTTGGATTAGCTGATATCACCTGGCTCCAGGATGGACTGCCTTTATCTTCAGGGTATATGGGAACTGGTGAGTTATCAAACATATAATTTTAATATGACTGCTGTTTCAATTGTTTTTGTTTCCCTATATTTTGATCCAATTTTTTTTAAAAACAAGTGTTCCCAATAATTGTATTTAATAAAAAATTGTTAATAAAAATAAATTTGTTATTTCTTTCTCATACTGAATTAATGATAATATGAAAATAATTGTATACGTAATCGTTGATCAGTGTAATGATTAATTATCTCTCTCGTACGTATTTTGTACGTATTTTAATGGTGTATAGAAATAACTATTAGTTGATACGACAGATACACGATGGGTGTCTGGAGCAGGAGGCCTGCTACTTGGCTCGGATCTGACCCAGGCGGATGTACAAGCAGAGTATTCGTGTTTGGCTCTCGACACGCCGAGCCCCACCCTCAAACTGACAACAGATGGTGTGTAGTTTATTGTATTGCCTTGTAGTTTGATATAAATACCCACCATAGTGTAAAGGTTTGCTCAAACTGCCGATTTTTAGGGTTTCATAGCTCAAAATGCAAAAGACACTTATCTAGGGTCACTATATTGTCTGTTAATTTTAAAGTACAACTTGATACCTTTGCTTGTAGGTATTAAATTCAAATTAATATTAAAAGGCTAGGTTACAATTCCTTAGAACTGTGAAAAATTCTAACTAGTAAGGGGCCATTGATTTATTACGTAAGACTATTTTCGCTAGTTTTTGACCCAGAGCCTGTTTAATATTTATTACGTAAGAATCCAAAGGAAATAATGAATGTTGCCAGCGCTTTTTCGAAGTATAATTTTAATTTTGAACATTATTGTAATATTACGTAAGAAATCTCGAGACTCCCTCCACCCCCTTGTAAGAAAAAATAAGACATGGTCGAACCCCCCCGAAATCGTCTTACGTAATTAATGAATGGCCCCTAAGTATACGCACTGGAATACATATTTGATACTTTATTTACTCTCAAGGTAATCTTTTATAAAAGAAATGACTCATAGCAAAAATAAAGTAAACGTAACACAAGATAAATAATGTTTTGTAGTTGATAAACAGAACGCGATCTATGTTAGTTAAGTTTATTCCACAATATAATTTGTGCGAAACCCTCGGTACACGAGTTTGGTTCGCACTTGACGGTTTTGTTTATAAATATAAAACTAAATAAATAATATCTGTCAAACTGATATTGTTTATAAAGAGTATCAGTTTTTTGAGTAAATCTACTCTTAAGATTGGGGTCATTGTTTCATTTTAAGCTTCACTATAGCATGAACTTGCTTTAAACGTTTTACAATAATTTTATAAAATAACCTGTACTTATTTAAAGTAAACCGATTGGATTTGTATAAAAATATATAAACGAGTGGCGCTCTTAATTATAAATATAGTTTTGAACGGTATATTATTAATTATAAGCGCCACTCATCGTTTTAACCCAGTAAAATATAAAATCCTTTAAAGTTTTTCAGATTACGACCTGATCGGAATATATAAATAATCGGATTATTTCAACACGCGTTATAATATCGTATTTTATATACGTTTTAATGCTTTCAACGGAAATTATTGTGTTGGGATTATTAATAGCATATTTTGCATACTCTTTTCATTTCAGTGCAACAACTATTCAGATTTCATGCGATAATCGTCATTTGTGAAATTTAATTTACCGTTCAAATATTTAAACAATACGAATGCTCTTGAACCCGCCCTGGTTTCGGTCGGTAAAATTTTATCACGTATTTATTTATACATTATAATTTTCTGCATAATATTTCTCTATACGTATATGACAAACTCCTATATAAACCTTCATCCTCTATTTCAAACCTAAATTTCCAAATTTCATCTGATTTATATTTTATGATATTGACAACTAAACAAATTTGACACTAAAATACTGAATCAGATATTTAATAATTTAGGTATCAGTTTGCTTTTCAAAAAAATCTCTAATATACTCCAAAACCAATTATCCGAGCTTTTAATATTTAAAAAAGAATAAGCTTATTTTATTTTTTGAACGTACTTTTGTTTCTTGTTAAAAACCTCTGAAACATTTATTTAAATAAAAAGAATATTTAACTATAGTTGCTAAAGCTTCTTCTCTTTCCCTTCAATGAGGTAATCATTGATATTTTTATTAGTTTAAACTAAGATCATTATTTAAAGACTAATTATTTATTCTCTTCTTGTTAAAATTAATAAAGAAATTCGTATTAATGTATGATTTATAGAAGCTTGCTATAATAGTAACTAAAGTCGGTTAATTCATTAAAAGCTTTAATTAATGAAAAAGTTTTTACAATTTTAAAACTTTTTAATGTAGAATAGAATTATTGTCTTTTAATAAAGTTTTGTCATACAGACAGCAGTTGGCTGGAAAATATCGAAGTTAATTCAATAGAAGCACGGGCTGGAGACACTGTTTTACTTCCTTGTATATTAAGACATATCAATAAACACACTATTACGTAAGTATTGAAAGTTATACTATATATTGTGGTATTTAAATTAAAATTGTAATCCATATCCGTTAGTTCTCACTCAGAAATGGTTTGCTATCAGTGCAAGAAAAAATTCTATCAGTAAAAAACAAACTGATGTCTATCTTTATCGATCTATGTTTCCTTCAACATAAAAAAGTCAATTTTCTAGAACAACTTTCAATTTTCTAGTAGTTTAACTTAATTTAAAAGAAAAAGAACGTAGGTGTCTACAGTACAAAATTAAATCATCAGTTGGCAGCGACAGGAAGCAAATGGAGTATGGGTGTCAGCGGGAGAAGGAATCGTACGGGGAGGTACGCTTGTACTACCGAGCGTACGCACACATCACGCTGTACGATATGCATGTTCTCAAGGGACCGACACCAGTCCACGAGTTATTGTACGAGTGGTTGTGTTCGAGCCATTATCAGTCACTGTAACACCTAATCCTTTGGTAAGTACAGATATAAACTACTTGTATTAAGTACTAGTCGACCCGCGCGACTTTGTTCACGTGTAGCTCCGCTTCTATTGGTCGCAGCGTGATGATATATAGCCTAAAGCCTTCCTCGATAAATGGGCTATCTAACACTGAAATAATTTGTCAAATCGGACCAGTAGTTCCTGCGATTATCGCGTTCAAGCCAACAAACAAACTCTTCAGCTTTATATAAGTATTAGATTTAATCATGATATTATCTATTCCCTTGAAATCTGTGAAAATGAGCAAGCTTGTGTAAAATGGACGTACTGGTAAAAAATACCTGTTACGAATTTGATGTGATAGTATTTGTACGATTAAGTTTTTACGATTAAAATTTACCTTCACATATTACTTTACATTTTTTAATTGAGATTAATAAATGTTTATTTCGCTTAAGTGATTACCAATATTTTAGATGTTGGGAACTGGAGGAACCGGTCATTTCAATTGCTCTGTCCATGGTGGACGAGGCGGAGGTGTTACTTTAAGTTGGCAACACGAAGGCCGTCCTTTACATACTCCTCAAGCGAGATTAGCTATTGGTCCTGTTAGACCACATCATGTTGGCCTCTATCAATGTACTGGTTATGATCATTCTGATTCCGCTGTTGCTGGCGCTGAACTTGTTATAGCTGGTAATATTTTAAACTTAATAAAAATAATTTTTGATTATCATTTTCAATATTACAATTATTATTTTTTTAAATCATCATCTTGCCCTATAGAAGAATGTACGTTTTAGACAGACCTCCAAGGTTGGTATCAACGTTTAGTGAAGCAATCACTCGTGTTGGACAAACTATAGCATTTCGATGTTCTGCAACCGGAATTCCGTCACCTAGAATATTATGGACCTTGGATGATAGACCCTTGCCTTCTGCTCCTGAAAAGTAAGGATAAGTAACAACAATTACGATATCTATATTTCTAAAGCTCCTGTTTTTATAACAAATAGGCTAGTTCAACAGATCTTTTTTTTGACATTATAATTGTTGAAGTCGAACTTCTTAGGTATAGTGTAAATACTAGGGCTGAAGCATTAAATGGTGGAGATGAAGGAACGATAGTTTCAATCCTAAGTATAACAATTCGAAGTGCAGATGAAGGAGGACGCTATGGATGTAACGCAACTAATTCAGGAGGCTCTCATGCACATCATGCGAGATTAAATGTTTTTGGTAAATTTTAGATTTTATTTCAATAACTGACAATTTTTTATATCTTCAGTACCATAAGATACGCTTGTTCGTCTGCTATGATATAAAGTAAAAAAATCATTGCAGGTCCGCCAAATATACGATACTTGCCACCGATACATATCAAAACAGATGTTGATGTGACAATATATTGCCCTTATTCAGGATATCCTTTGAAGTAAGATTAATAAACAAGTTTCAAACAAACTAAAGTAACTTCAAGTGATAATGTTTAAATTATAATTTTATTTTAGGGAAGTAGTTTGGCGTCGTGAAGATAATTCTCTTATAGAGTCACCTTTAGAAAGTAATGAAGAACGTGGAATGTTGCGTCTAACAACAACTGTTAGAAGTGCTATTGCTGGAAGTTACACTTGCGAAGTCAGAGCCGAAAGCGGTGAATTGGCAAGACGAACTGTTAGGATTGAAGTACATAGTAAGGGATATAAAGTTTTTGCACGTAACTAATCTATTACTTATTTTCACTAAAATAATTTTACATGAAAGATTTATGTATTATTCATGTATCGTGATTATATTGTAACTTAGAATGTATAATAGGGTGTCATCTATGTTTTTAATTCGAAATTCTATGGCAGAACCTCCGAAGATAGCATCATTTCAATTCCCGGAAGAATTAGAAGTTGGAGGCAGCACACAAGCGACTTGCAGCTTAGTTTCCGGTGACAAGCCTATACAATTTTCTTGGTTAAAGGACAATTTACCAATTCCGTCTACGCTAAAGGTATGTATGTTTATAATTACATATGTAATCCTTTTTCCAGAAAAACAATCTGAATTGATTTGATTAAATTAAATGAAATGAATTTTATTAGGTAGAACAGAAAAACATGGACTTTTTTACAATATTAGTAATCCATGATTTGAACTCGATGCACAGTGGAGAATATACTTGCAAAGCGACAAATGATTTTGGTACCGTCACTCACAGTGCATCACTTATTGTTAAAGGTATTTATTTATGGAGTTCTTTTAGTGTCTTATTAATCGTCCTTTTAAAATGTTTCCCTGTTTAAATTTTAGTAACCGACTTGTTTGTCTTGCTTATCGAAATAAATACAGTCATATGAATTTAGCTACTTACTGATCCGAATAGCATAACAAATAAAGCAGTCTCTCCGCACAGAGACTCCAACGTGGGTATGGCGCCCTCAGAATACATCGGTTTCCGCCGGAGCTGCAGTGCTGCTCCCATGCTCGGCAAAGGGTCAACCTATGCCGAGAATATCTTGGGAATTCTCTTCAGGTTAGGAATTTATAACTGTAATTCTAATTTAATATTTGGAAAAGTAACTAAATTATCTATGTTAGCCTTGAAGTTATATTGGTTCAACTGTGAATAATTTAAGTTTCGAATACCTGAAACGAAAATATGTTTTCCAGAGGGAGAAAACTGGCGACATATACTTTGGGGACAATCAGAAACCAGTGACGTTAGTGAAGGGTCAATTTTGTCAGATGGAACGATTTGGTTGCGAGCAGCTACCCCGGAGCATGAGGGATGGTACCGATGTACTGCTCGTGTTCAACACTCATTTTTGCATCATTCTTTTTTTCTTGATATAAGAGGTAATCCAAATAAATATTCATTTAATATACGTCATTATTTTATTTAATATTGTTTACAAAGTAATGTTTATATGTAGAACCACCGAAGCTGACTCGAGGTGGAGGCTCTGGTGAGACTCGGTGGGTTGTGCGTGGGTCTACAGCGCGGCTTACCTGTACTGTCCGTGGTGAACCTGAGATACACATCCACTGGACTCATGATTCAAGACCTTTGGCATTACAGTAAGTTTTAGTTATATTACTTAATGAGAAATAATAAAATACTACGATTTTTTCAGATAATATTAATTAATAGTCTGTTTTGTACGCAGTCTTTATTATTACTAACATTGGTTTAACCTATTTGTCTCTAGTTGCTTTAGATCTTACTTTTTATATATAATATGTTTTTCCATTGATGATTATTATTATATTATGATTATGATATTTTATTTTATTAAGGTATCTATTTCTTAACTCATTAAAAACCCATGCCATTTATTTAAAAAAATTAAGATATTGATTTTGCGTGTCGCATTACTGCGACTATGTATTCGTTATGATTATGGCTTATTTATTAGTGAGTATTTTAATTTGTTATATCATCATTATTGCACTACGCTTAATATGTCAAGCCTGTCACACGAGTAGAGAACTAATTCGCTGCTAATCTGATGAATCCCACTTTATTTGTTGCGCAAATTTGCTTCTAGGCTGGTTAAGCTGTTTATCGTTTGGTTTAAACTATCAATGTTTGCCACTTTAATCTTTGTGCGTAATTTGCCTATTCCTATAATCCATTTCGTAAGTATTTTACATTACAAATTCGGTATCAAGTAAATCTTACTTAATTCACATATTACTAAAATTGTTGTATTTATTCATCTACATCAGACTTTACATTATTTAAACTTTATGAGTAATATAACTATATCAATATTGTGTTTACATTTATCTAATTAGACATATATCACTTAGGATTTATAACACCAATATACGAGAGATAATAAGTATGGAAATAATACTAAAAATTAAATATTCAACATTTTTGATGTAGCCATGTTCAGATATTTTGAATATAACATGATGGAGACATGAAAAAAAAATGGAATAATCATCCAACTGACCTCAAAATCATCATTGTCATGGACGGTACCATCATAACATATAATGTGAGCGAGTAGTAATCGGCTAGTCAAGGTTTTTGCAATCTCCAAAGTATTATTTTGATAATTGATTCTATAACTGAAAATAACTTATATGTTAGGGCTCGTAGAAGTTACACCATTACTGAAACATAAAGCGGTCTGTACACAGCATGTTTTATCGCAGTGGCTCAGGTGGCGTGGAGATGCGGGATTTAGGCAACGGGGCCATGACGTCGGAAATAACGATCTCACATGCTGGCCCCGAACACGCCGGGGATTACCGCTGTATGGCAAGGAATCTGTACGGCACCGATGAGTTAATGTTTCGTTTGTTTGTTAAAGGTGAATATTATGATATACTTTATTTCGTAACAATTCTGAAATTTAAAGTTTATGAATAGAATGAGCTTGTTGACTGCCTTATCTACGCTCAGCGGAAACTAGAGCGACAAACTTAAAAGTGGAACAGAAGTTTTTTTATTCACTTAGAAGCCATTTTATCATATTTTTCTACAAAGCTTTGTATGAGGGACAAATAACCTTGACTTATTGAATTATAGTTTAACCTTCTTTCTCTAAATCTTTTTGATAAATATCACCAATTGCAACCTTACTAATTACAAAATTTCATCACCAAAACTTTCAGCGAAGTAAGAAAAAGGTCGTCTAGTGAGTTCATAAAATGATTCGTCAAAATTTGAAGGCATTCTCCCTTTGGTTTATTAATTTATCTTTCTTAATACAAGCTATAGAATGATAGACATTTGGAAACTCTTCTGGTTTTGTATAACTACGATTTAGTGACATGACAAAGTTTTTGGAACCAAATTAAATAATGCATTTTCTGTAGAACGTCCCAACACTCCAGAAGAAGTACGAATATCAGAGGTATGGTCACGAAAAGCGCGAGTGACATGGCGAGTAGCGCGGGCATTCGTTTCTCACTACTCGTTACAATATCGGCCGCTCACTCGAGATCTCACAAACGCTCCGCTCAATGCTCCGCTGCCCGCTCTCCTCGACTCGTGGGACTCACCTGATGTTATGAATATTACATTGGCCAACACTGATCTGCTGCATGTTGCGTGAGTATACAAATTTTATTTTATACATCTTTTGATCCGTTTATTTAATAAGATTGTTATTATTTATTATAAAAAAGGCTATTTTGTCGTATATCATATTACCTAAACCAGTTATCGCGTGCGAAACATATTGACTTTATTAGAAGATTTTTATAAAATTTCAAAATCATTATTTATGAGAGATTTGTATAATAATATTGGACTTTCTAATTTAAAATAATCCTCTTTACCTATTTGAAAAATAGTCTAAGCTTGATCCTCAAAAACTCGCTTATATTATATTGAATTTAAATTATTTATGTCTATTAACTGTATTAGTAAATACTATTTATTGAAATGAAATGAAATATTTATTCATAAGCATGGTGTACATTTGTCTTTTTGTTTGGATAATGGCCGCATGCTTAGCCATTACAATGGCCTGGAAATGATTTTTTTCTTTTCTTCTCCGTGTAATTTAAAATTAAAATAACTGGTCCGTCATCTGATTTCTTCATCATCCAAAATTGTACTTTTAATTTATTTGTCAATTTTGTCAACCAGAATGTTTTTAACCGTATAGTACATTTTATTAATTTCGTCAATGATAATTTTTTTATGCTATTATAAATTCGAATTGATATGAAATAACAATTTTCCCATATAGAGTTATTCTTTGAAAAGGGACGTATAACTGATCCTTGCGCGAATTTGTCCCAATTACGTCGTGGTTAGTATTAATATTGATACTGATTCTCATCTTGTTTTCATAATTTATAACCAAATTACGTATTCGTTATTATGTTACTATCGCGAAAGTGTATTGAAGGTTCGTATTACAGACATCTTATCAATAATTTTGCTGTAGAAGGAATTTGTTAAATCCTCTTGACATTATTGCTTTCAATTGATGTTTGATTAATTTGCGTAACTATAAGGGCTTTGTATTTCAGTTTCATCTTGAGAGAATTAGCATCTATATTTATAATAAATGTAAATTATTTATGTAGAATGTTTGTAAATAGAAAATTCATAGTAAAACTAAATTTTAGTACGTTGATAGGCGCGTCACAAATAAACTACTGCAAGAGAATTGAATACGGCTTTATAGTAGCAAACCTAGGGCCGGTAAACTAGTTTCTAAATAAAATTACCTAAACTTATTTATATCTTTGGGAAATGTTAATTTAATGAAATTGCTTTAATTATACAATTTTGTGGTCACATCCACGAGACATGTGTAACAAGTGGTCGTTTTGTGTTTGCGTTCGTACTTTCATGCGGGTTCATTCACCAGTTCTATACACATAATGGCGGTGAAACTAAGAGCTTTATTTTTAAATGTCGTGAACTTTTCTCTTTTAATTTTATGCCTATTATTATAAAATTAAATTTTATATATTTAATCATTTTATTATTATTGATTTCAGTATACATAGTTTACAATTTGTTTTAGATGTTTAAATACTTCGATATATTCGCCTTTGACTGACTGAGTAAAGGCAATATGAGTCCCTTTAATTGCAAAAAATTAAACATAGTTTCGCATTAAAATTGGTATAGAATCTATACTAAATAATTTTCGTCGATATTTTATCTTGATGATTTTTGGATGTAAAACTAGTTTTGTTAGAAAAAATTATGTCTACTAGAGTCTTGCTGTAATCATGGCTCCGTTAACACAGATTTATTTTGAATTGCAACTTAACAATAATATCGGATCATACGTGAAATTAGTTGAATTTTATCCAGAAATTGATTTTTATACAAAACTGTTTTAATGTCATGAAATATTAATAAAACTGGAAGTTTACGTCTAAAATCATTGTCGTGAAAATAGTTTCGGAATTCTATTAAAACGATACAATTACTTAATCATCACTTATTTGAGATACTAAATTAATTTGAAAGTGACAAATATTTTAACATAATATTATATACTCAGCCCAGCAGTATAACGGCTTGCCTAGAATATCCTCCTGGGTGTTATACTTTAGACTCTGAGCATCACCGTTACTGCTAGAATACTCGCGATGTAATAATAATTACTCTGTCATGACGGCGTATTTATTTTGCGATCTCAACTTTATCGATCGATCTCTATGAGTTGTCCAACATTCAAGAAAGTAAAAATGCTACCAACATCATAAATAACAATAAGAATTGTTTCGATGTTGTTTGTTTTGCAATGTCAATATAAATAAATAAAAACTTTTGAAACATTTCTTCCTTATATTATTGGAATTCACTTTTGTAAGGTAATATATGTCTGCTCTCGACTCTGCAAAGTAAATTGACGCCTGGCTCTGTAGTCTGTATTTTGCCAAATGACAGTACTATACAGATTGAGTTGTTAAGGTGCTTTGAGCTGTGCGACTCTACATTGGCACAGTTCCAGTTTCCATGAATTACGAAATTACTTTTGAACGTTTTGAGTAGAAAATAAAGATCAAATCTGAAGTGGTAATCTGTATATTAAACTTAAATAAACATCGTAATACCGTTTAGTTTTTAGCTTGCCATCTGAGATAAAAATTCTGTATTTCAATATTTATAAATAATTTCATCGCTAATCAATAAATAGTAACTAAAGTTACTTTCAATTTGATAAATTAGAAGTAACCTGTAGAAAACAGAAGCTCATATTCAACCTAGAATTGAATACTATTTGCTATCAGTATTGCCAGTTATGGCTTTATATTTGAGCTAATAGCTCATATTCAATAAGGTAAAATTAAACAAAATTTTTATATGAACGTAAGAAATCTTTCGCCGCTTATCTTTCTTCTGTTAGAAACTAAAAAACTTACAAAAATCCACTCTTTTTGCAATAATAAACATTTTATGTTCAGCAATAAAAAAATACTAATCTATATGGAAGCTGTAGTTCACAGTAACACGTCAAAGACAATTATTATATACACTTTAGACGGAAACCGAGAAAATAATACTAAACACTCACAAAATCCTTCACAGCCTTGTCCCAGTATAACGACACCACAACATTTGTAGAGCCATTATGTTGACCAGGCGAGATCCGTTTGACAACTGGTACAAATCTATCGAGACAGAGGTTTTATATTACCTTGTTATAAATTATTATGTGGGTATATTAGAAATAAAACAAAAGGAAGTATAGCTATCGGCATGTAAGTATAGATTTGACCTTGAATGCGTTGAAGACACTATTAGGGCCTTTTTAGCGGAGAGCGCGGGGCAAGAGCAGCGAGTCACACACAATTGGTTCTTATGCGACGTTTCAGTTCCCGCGCGTCTGCTATATGTCAAAATAGTAAACGTCGCAAATGCAACTGCCAATACAGTCACACACCACGCTCACAATGCACAACTTTCCTCCTCTATATTTTCTCAGACCTAAAATTAGCAGCTGGCTACTATACTCACGAATAGATATTATTGTTAAACGGTGTTTGTTAACTAAACAATTGTTAAATTTAATCAAAATCGGTTTAGCAGATACGGAATTTAACAAACATCGCACTATGTTTTATATATAAGATTAATTCTTTTGAAAAAATAAAATAATTAAAAACATCCTTGTTTAATTAAACTCAGTTCACAAATGTGCGGCTTTGCTCAGCATAGCTGGAACTCGTTAGAATTCTCCACTCTAGCTAATTTCGAATTGCTTCATGTCGTGAAAATTTGTAGAGGGTCGTGAAATTTGAGTGTACTTTTAATTTTATTTCAGAGTTTGCTGTATGATCATAGTCGTCACTCACCGCGTTATAAAAATAATTCTACCTTTGAATATTTCGAACATGTGTTTTTATTGCGCATAATACTTTGGAGAGTGCTTATATAATAAACAAATTTTATTTTTAGCTAATAAGCTGTAAATATTCGTTTTTTTCATGTTCCTTTACTCCATTTTACCTTCATTCACATATTTTTAGCTAGATACGATCACCGACGCTGATTTCAATCTTCGGCTGCGGTGTGCTTGCCCGTCCTTTAAATTAGGTTTACGAATTTGGTTAGCCCTTTTTGATAGAGTCAGAGTAAGCTATTATAAAAGGGTATTATTGAAAATAACAAGTGTTTATTATTATCAAATTGTAAGGATAAAGAAGTAGCTTAACAAAAGCGTAGTTCATGTTCTTGCAGATAATTTTACTGTTTATATTAGATGTGGTTAAAGTGGCCGAACTTTAATGCTATAGGTAATTCGTTAATGCGCTCTGTCATTCATTCCTCATATATTTATTCGATAATATTGTAGTCAAAAATATTGATCAAACCTTATTATTGATTTCCAATATACAATTTTATTGAAAGCGTATACGATCGTTATTTTGTACCAATATAATATGTCGGCGCGTTGGTTAGAGTTTAGAGTAATATTTAATCACTTGCGGGTAATATTTAATACCACTTATGTTGTCACATTGTTACTTAGCGACTTTTAGTGACCAGAAATTCCTTTCACTATAATGAAGGGTTTTTTTGTCACTTTATGTTCCCTTTTTGTACCAATCCTTCCTTCTTTTTGTATCAAAGTTTAGTCCATCGAACGCTCTCATTGAGTGAACATAGTCTAAAATGGTGCTAGTGACACAATTGTGTTCTTTTATTGGCGCTAGGCGTCTCCGATTAAAGTTACATGAATACCTTACAATGGTAATGGCCACTTTATAATATGATTTTCATGTAGATATTTCACGTTAGGTTAGGTTTATGCTAAACTAAGGTTAAGTTGAAACACTGAAATTAAACAGTAGAGGCGAGTATTGAAGTTCTGTCAAAAGGCCTTAGTCATAAGTCCCTCTCATTTTGACTATACGTTATTGTTAATCAAAATAACTGCTGGTGATTTAGAATCATATAAATGTTGCTGCAACTCAAATTTTCTTGCCTCTTTTCGTGTGTTACTCATTGAATACTGATAGAACGTTCATTGTCGTGTAATAATGAAATTTAATCGTGAGTACCCATCATCTATTGTTAGTTACACAAATACTTCTATTCACAGTACGGAGGGACCAAGTCGGGCGGGCGCGTCGATATCTGGTCTATCTCCCGACACCCGATACGTACTGCGGCTCGCTGCATTCAATGACGTCGGGGCCTCAGCGTATACACCTCCACTACATTTTACCACGAGGGAAGAAGGTGAGTTTAGTTGTCGCCAATATTAAATTAAGTAGAAGATTCATGCGTTTTTTATACTTTGAAATAGATCAAAAATATGTACGTTCTGGGGACTTTGTCAAAAACGAAGACCCACAACCTTTTGTCTTATCTTATGAGGTTCGTCATCAGGGTAACTTTTTCTATTTATCCTCTTAAAATAGGTAAAGAAATTTCGGAAAATAGCGGAACCAAGCATTGTAATTTTACTTCAAGTTCGTAATATTTTTCTATCAACCTTAGTATTTGTAAGTTTTTTTAATTACAGTGATACTAAACTTTTAAATAATGTCTATATTTATATAAAGTGTAATCGGGTAAAATTAAAGCACCATTTTAGTGAATATTTAAACTGCAGCGCCCGGAGGTGTACCACGTGACATCACGGTTCGTGCTCTTCGCGCTCGAGAACTTCAAGTTACGTGGCAGGTGAGTCTAAAACCGCTAAATTTAGGATTTTATTAATAGACGAGCGGCCTGCCCTTGCTTCGCTTCGGGTATTTAAAGCAATATTATAATTAATGTCCCTAAATTGTCACTCTGTAATTGTCAATTTGAAATTCATTATTTGAAAAAAGAGAGAGAGTAAGAAAAAGTTATAAAAAGAAAAATAATAGAAAGAAAAAGAAAAGAAAAGCGACAGATAATAAAAGAGACAGCAAAAATAAAATTGAATAGGTAAAGGACAGAGAGAGAGAAAAAGAGAGAGAGAGATAATCGAAAGAAAGAATGTAAAAAGAGACTGATCATTCTGAACAGGTGAAAAATAAAAATTAAAGAGAGAAAAAAGAGAGAGGATGAGAGACGGAAATACTATAGACTTCTCTCAGTGAAAGAATTTTTAAAATCTGATTAGTAACAACAAAATGGCCATATTCAAATAATTAAAATATGTATATGGCAACACTAAATCACTTTTGTCCCTCACGAATAGTGTATTTTTTTAACAGTAAAAGAATTTTTAAATCGGATTTGTAGTTCCTGAGAAACTCTTCAATTTACAAAATGGCCACTTTAAGGCACTTAAATGGCCATATCTTTTTAATTAGAGTATTTATGGCAACACCACATAGCCTATGTTAACCGGAAAGGATGTAGCTCTCTATCAGTGAAGAAAAATTATCAAAATCGGTTCAGTACTTTTCGAGCCTATTCGCAACAAACAAACATATAAATATACAAACAATCAAATCTTTCCTCTTTATATAATAGTGTAGATAAAAAATTGAGTAATATTTCATGTTGTATCTTTGGTTAAAGTGAAACACTGTATCAATCCCATGAAAAAATCGAAAAAAAAAAGACTTAGGAATTTATAAATAGAAAAGATGTAATTGATGGATAATCCAGCTGGAAGCCGAGCAGTGCCTAGGGCTTGCGATCCAAGTGCAGGATTACAAGACCAGTCACACGAGTTCCGAGGACAACTAAACCTTATTGCGTAAAGTCATCCTTTTTATAATACAAAATGCCCTTTCATCTATTCCCACTGTAATGACAGGTAGGGTCGTAGACCTGTGTTCCTAAGTTAATATTTCAAACCTTCCATTATATAATTTAATAACGCTTACTACATCAAATCATTCTAATAATATTTAATATCGATACTTTACTATTAATATTTTAATAAAACCTAACACAAAATAGTTAATAAATAAATAGAACTATTAATGTCTATTTAGAATCCTGCCAATGAATAAGTTATTAACTTGTTATAAATTAAAGTTTGAGCTGCTTTTGGCTTTCGCTGTCATTTTCTGGTCCCAAGGACTTAAAACTTTTGTTGTTGATCGATGATACGACAACTAGAAGTTTATCTATTGTTAGAAAATAATTATAATAAAAAATCTATTTGTGAATTATAGTATTATAGCTTTCCGCTTTCACTTCCCTTTATTAAATATCAAACATATTTAATTTATATAAGTTTGTGTTGCTTTCCTTTTTAGGGTTTCGTACCCAAAAGGTAAAAACGGGACCCTATTACTAAGAATCCGAATACGAATATGAACCGTGATAGCTAGACAGTTTCAATTTTTACAAATGATGTATTTCTGTTGCCCCTATAATAACAAATACTGAAAAAAGAATAAAATAAATATTTAAGGGGGGTTCCCATACAACAAACGTGATTTTTTTGCTAAATATTGGTACGGAACCCTTCGTGCGTGAGTCCGACTCTCACTTGGCCGGTTTATATTTATATTATTTGTACTTATTTAATAATAAGTATCATTTAGATATAATTTTTTTTTAAGTCTAAATCAAGCACCGGCAAAAACTTACAAATAAATATATATACCTAGTACTAATTATACATTAAAAAAGGATCTATAATATACTACCATAAGTTCTAAAAAATAATATTTACATTCTGAAATAATTTTATTCTTATATGGTAGAATTTTAAAATACAAAATGCAAAGCTGCGAACAACATAATATACTGAAACTTTTGTTTGCGAATTTACGTAAAAGTAGATTTCTCTGAATTCTTATTTTTTAACTTTAGCCAAAGTGTTCAGTTTTAATTAAAATAGTTTGTGCAAGTTTGTTTAAAAAATATACAATTTCCATCGAGATAGCCACGTTGGCTGTATTTCAGAAATGATGTGGATAAACTTTTGCGGTTATCTTTTCGTTTCATTGCGTACTTATAAAGCGGTTTTCATGAAATATTTCAATAATTTTGCAGACGTAAACTAACTTAAAAGATTATATTACAAATATTTAATTAATATTTCTTTTCTATAATCTACATTGACACTATTATATAAAGATATTTGTTAGTTGCAAATAGGTTCGAAAACTACTGAACCGATTTTAAAAATTCTGTCACCTATAGAAAGCTACATCCATTCCGGGTAATATGCGCTATGTGGTTGTTACCATAAATATTCTTATTAAAAAGTTATGGTCATTTAAGTGCCATAACGTGGCCAGTGGGTCTGTACAGTAAAGTTTTTCTCTGGAAATACAGATCCAATTTTAAGAATTTGTTTACCGCTAGAGAGCCATACTATGCTAGAGTGACAGAATTATCTAGATCCTTTATTAATGTCATAAACTAAAAGTAATATTTTTTAAAATTACTTATTTACTTTTTATTTAAATCCATGTCGCGTACGTTACGTTAACGGAATATTTTTTCGTATTTAGCCTCCCCCTCGAGAGACGTGGCATGGCACATTACTAGGTTACACGATTCGATGGTGGGAAGCTTCTGAAGAAGGAAAAACTGCAGATACGGGATCAGAAAGTGGCGCAAGTGCTGATGCAATAAGCACTACGATAAGAGGACTAAAAGCAGCTACGAGATATGGAGTCACTGTAAGAACCTATAATGCTGCTGGAACTGGTCCATTGTCACCGCCACATTATAGACAGACACTGGAATCTCGTAAGTTATTGTTATTATTAAAAAAATTGTGCAAGATTAACTTATCTTACCTTAGAGCAAGGAATAACGGATCCATAAAGCTTGATTTGAGAGTTGGACGCCTTTTTAAAATTGTTTGCAAGTCATATATAAAAATATTTTTAAAAAGACAACAGTACGACAAACGACGACAATACGTGTTTATATCACATTTAAAAAGCAACTTATTGTCAAAAAGCAGTAAATACTGTATTTTATTTTTGTCGGTGTTATTGAAGATAATGTCAAGTGTTTTAAGAGACATCAGTTAAAACATTTAAAAGTTATGTTGGAAATAAAATATTTATATACTGAATCCCGATAAATTATAGTTTATATTTGGGTATATATTATAGACTCTATATTAGGGTAATTAAAACAAATAAACATATGGCTAGATTTTGTAATACAGAAATTTCGGTATACCTAATCTAAAAAGTTTCGACACTTAAGCGTCTTATAGTTGTTAAAGGGTTAGACTTATCAAGTTTGTAGTTTATAAAGTTTTCCTGGTGGTATCAGAATTTATACATATAGGTAAGTTATTATCTTTTAGTTGGTAATTTTATTATAACTTCGGCAAAAGATTGCGTATAAAGATAAAATAAGGGCTATTTACATGATTATACACCGAGATATTCTCATAAATAAGTATAACATTTAAGTATTCTGTCCCAAAAAAGTTAGTGAAACTTTTAATGGGAACGGAAAAAACGACCTTAGGAAACAAGAGTCATTTGAATATGTAAATATGAAGAACGAGTATGTACTTTAGAAGTCCAATAAAGGCAAAGTTGTAGCGGCACTCGTAAGTTTTGTCGCCGCTGTGAATATATTCACGCCGCCACACCAAAGCGGCTATCGTAAATTTCCCATCAAAATGCAAAATGGCTTAATTGAACCGTGGCCTTTCGATCCAGGTCAAACGGATCGGAACAAATTGATAGCACTTTTATACGATTTTATCTGACTTTTTATTGTTATTTTACTTTTGGGAACCCGATGTCTTAATGTTAGTAGTGATCAGTTCCATATTACTTTCATAGCCGGACGAAGTATCTTTTATACCAGTATTTTTTAAACTATCAACAGAATCTTTACTAAGAAACAATCCTTTACTTTACATTATAATTTGTTTGATTTAGAAATTATAATATATTTTACGTAACAATTATCCCATAATTAGTCAAATGAAAATGCTTCGCTTGAGATCTACCTGCTTAGAAGTTTGAAAAACATACACGATACCCCGTATGTATAATAAATAAATCTAGTTTTATACTAATACATAATTTGTCACCAACTCATGCTATTGAAACTTTATAAAAGCCAATTTTTTAATACGCCATGACAATGTTCTTGTATAAGAATGTTTTTAGATTTTGTACTTCAACCAAAGTCTGGCTTCTCTCTTCTACTATTCATACTTTGTATTTTACTGGACTTAGAAAAATGTTTCATTTAATTACTTTGTAATGTACATTTCTCTCGTACTAAAATTTACAGAAGCAGTAACTACTGCAAGTAGTGTTGGCGCCGGTGTGCTTAACTCTTTTATACAAATTTTGTATAAAAGACTCACTGTGAATTTTTTATGTAAATGACCTCGTCCGAAATAACGAGAACCTTGCAATTTACTCTTTACACAATGACCGAGATTTAAGAACTGCAGTCTTTAGAATTATTTAAAATCTGACGTAATATTTTCGTAGTAAAATATTATTCCCATTTCCTTTACGATAGAATATTGGATTGTTATTATTATTTTAGCACCAACTGCGGGTCCTGAAGATTTATCATGTACGTCAAGTAGTTCCACATCATTGCGAGTGTCATGGCGACCTCCAAATATAGATGCAAGGGGAGGTCAAATAACTCATTACACATTGCAATATACAAAGCGAGATTTAGATCCCTTACAACCGACACAGGATGCACATTTACGAGTACAAGTAAGATATACATAATATATAGGTGATCAACGTGATGATGTTTATAGTCAAAATCTATTTTTATAAAAAAGAGATTGTAAAATGTATATTTTAATGTAGGGTGAAGAAACAACAGTGTCTCGTCTAACATCTTATGCAGACTATGAGATAAGAGTGCGAGCTCACAACTCTGTAGGGGACGGACCGCTATCTGCACCTCAAGTTTGCAAAACTGACGAAGATGGTTCGTATTATTTTGATTAACATATCTACAACTATACATTAGAAGTATATAATAATAATTATTCATTTTGAGATACTAAAGTGCTTGTAAATGAATTCTTTAGAAGTCATACTGAAAATAGGGGTAGATAGGCGTAAATAGGCATAAATAGGGATTTGTCGAATATAAATATTGCAATTACATCGACTGAAATAAGTATAAATCATTAAAAGGCTATATAAATATTTAGAAAAGCAGAATACAACAATTATGTGATGCCAAGAATAAATTTATTAACATATTTATTGTTTAAATGTAGTTAATTTTGGGTCTGAGTTTGATAAAGTTGAGGAACATCAATTATGTTTAGTACCCAGTGCACCTGGTGGTATGAAACTGATTGCATTAAGCGAGCGTTCGCTGCGAGCATCGTGGCTTCCACCGCTGGAGCCTAATGGACGACTTACACACTACTCGCTTTATATTAAAGACTTATCTGGGTAAGTAAATCTTATATAACATTTTATTTAAAAATTACTATTATCTAGCGACCCGACGTTTAAGTATACTTGTGCCACAGTAAGATATCATCACAGTTAAACGTATATTTAAGAGTTATTTGTGAAAGGAAACTTTTGCAATAAAATTCAAATGTCGCTTTTATAGCCTCTAAAATTCCTCAAACAACTGTAAACCATCGATTCATTATTCAGATTGTTACTAGAATATTAATTAATGTTGGCTTTTGTTCTGCATGTTGTTGTTAAACCGCCATTTTCTCAATTATACTGACGCATTTAGCGGTATAAAAGGGATATAATATAGTAATAAATTACTTTTTGGCTTTAACGAAATTTATTATGATGTTGCTATATTGTTTTACTATAACTTCATTATACATATGAAGTACCTGACTATACTAAAGTACTAAACTTTAGGTCTCAAGAAGCAAACATAACACGAGTAAACACTTGTACTGATGGAGATGGAGTAGTAGAATGTATGAAGTCTTTACGTGGCCTTCGTGCAGGAAGAACTTATGAAGCATGGGTTCGAGCTGCGACTAGTGTAGGAGAGGGACCTCCTTCTTCTGTTGTTGCTTGTCAGACAAGTGCTTTAGGTTAGCTCTTTAAGAATTCAAAATAATAAATACAATTATATATAAATGTCCTAACTTAATTTCAATCTTACACTAATCTTCAAAACACAGCTCCGGCTCGCATCTCCTCATTTGGAGGAGTATCAGTAGGAGCTGCGGGTGGATCGCTATCTCTTCGTTGTGTAGTTGGAGGAGTTCCTCCTCCAGCTAAGCGATGGTTACGAGGAGGAAATCCTCTACATCCTCGAACACCATTTCATTTGGATGGAGATGCGCTATTGATTCGAAGTAAGTGGATATGACAATCTGTATTCTGAAGGTATTCTCAGATTTTATTTTCTACATTGAATTGTATAGGAGATATTTCTATTTCAAACATTAAAATTTTCTTAGGTTTGGAGTTGTCCCACGCTGACAACTACACATGCGTAGCTGAAAACCCACATGGTTCTGATTCTGTTACTTGGAGAGTGTACGTCTTAAGACCTCCAACTCCACCAGGTTTAGCGTTACTAGAAGCTAGGTCTAGGGAATTAGAACTGGATCTACGACCATCGCCTAGAGCTCAGGGTCATGCGCTACCTAAAGCTTACACTTTACATTGGAGACTTGCTGCTCCTGAGGTAAATATTTTTGGCTACTTAAATGTCATTGGTGCCATTGAAAATTTCTATCATCTTCAAAAGTATCTGAAAATAATATTATCTTAGGGTGAATGGCGAATCCAACCAGCTAGTCCAGGTCCAGTAACATTAACAGGACTTCGCTGTGGCTCAGCATACAGGGCTTACGGTTCAGCTGGTGGAGCCCCAGGAGCTGAAATATCTATCAGAACTTCTGGGGGACCTCCAACAGCCCCTCCAGATAATAGATGGATAAGAACTAATGCCACTTATGCGAGATTTGATACAAGTATGTGGTCTGATGGCGGTTGTGGTCCAATGACGTTGAAATTAGAGTGGACTGGCACTGGAGCTGCGGGAGCGAGAGATGTTCCGGTTGGAGGAGAAGTAATACTAGGAGGTAACAGATTTTTTAAAATATATATCTTGAAAGTCAATAAAATCTTGACTTATGTTTAGTCTATGATTTTGACACACTTGTAACTTTTTAGGTCTCACGCCGGGTACAAGGTATCGTGTATCAGCGCGAGCAACAAACGAAGCGGGCTGGACACGGGAAATATACGAATTTACTACGACTTTGGCTGAAGGAAGTTATGCGGAAGAAGTAGATGCTCCTTTCCCGGCCACTGCAGGAGAACTGGCTTTATTATTGGCATTATGCGCTGCATTGTCCTTAGCGGCTTTGACAATATTGGCTATCTTGTTAAGAAGAAAAAGGTAAGAATTTCAAAGTTTTCCAGTTATAGTGTCTTAGTATATTTACTAATGAAATACCACAATTTGTCGTTCAAAGAACCGTTATTAAAAATAGAGGTTAATAAGCTCGGCTCAGTGAAAGCTTACAATGAAGCAATGATTCTTGAAACGTAGAAAATATTTAAATAAAGTTTTAAGGTATAGTCATATCTTTCAAATAAATTTTAAAATGGAAGTGATAAAATTGCATCCAAAAAGGAAATAAAAAAAATAAGAGGAATCAAAAAGGAGATAAAAAAGTAATTTGAATGAAAGCTCAACTAAAATCTCGCTGATAGTACAATATTCTTTGTGAGGAATACGATATTCGTGATGACGAGGAGCTGACGTTAAAATCTATCGATATTTGATTCCGATTTTACTCTATCTGCTACGGGAATATTTTGGCAAACTATTATTCTGGTTTAAATTAAAAACAATTTATCGCAAACATTTAAAAAATTTGAGCTAATTATTTATATTTACTTGTAGTATTTGAAAAACATATTAAACTATTGTAATAATGAAATAATCGTATTAGATTCGTAATTTTTAATTGTAATAGATTATAAAGTAACAAGGCTTAAAAAGAGGGTCAACCCCCATCCGTCATTCAAGATATTATCTGTGTAATTGAAAATGAATTGTACTATGTTATATTTAAAAGTTATTATAAAAAGTTTATGCATACGTATGTTTCAGAAAAATAATAAAAGTGTTAGTTTATAAATTTACTAGATTATTAAGTATCCGTTTTTTTAGAGCTACAAGAATAAATTTATTTATACAAAAAATGATGTTTTAGATTAACACGTAGTATTTTTTTTACATTCAGTTTATGAATGTACGTTGTATCGTAATTCATTACCGTTTTGTTCGATAGCTTTTGCCATCTTATAGGTAGGGGACATGATCCCATTGCTATGGAAATTTTGGGGCTTCTGATCAAAAAACCGCGACAAGTAGTTTTGGCAGTCCTCTCGTGATGTTAACCTGACACTGCCTAAAGAATTCTGAAGAGACCGAAACAGGTGGAAATCTGAAGGTCAGGACTATACGGCAGATGCATTAACACCTCCCAGCCAAACTCTCTTCATTTTTGAGAGTTGGCTAAAGATGTGTCAGGTCTAGCGTTATCATGATGAAAAACCACACCCCTTCTGTTGATTAATTCCGGCCGCTTTCTCTCAACTTCTTGCTTTAATCTCAGTTGTTCAGAATCGATGGTCTTATCTGGTGGTAACAGCTTATAATGAATAATGCCCTTCCAATCCCACCACACACACAGCATCACCGTGTTGCGAGTTAACCCGGGTTTCGCCACAGTCTGTGAGGCCTGACCGGCCTTTGACCACGACTTTTTCGCACGTTCTTGTCGTACGTGATCCACTTTTCATCACCAGTTATCAGCTTCTTCAAAAATGGTTCGGTTTCATTGCGTCGTAATAAAGAATCACAAATGAGTACACGGTTCATTAGGTTTCTTTCAGTGAGCTCGAGAGTTGGGTACCAAATATCGAGCTTTTTTGTGTGTGTGTTTTTTCAAATGCGCCAAAAATGTGGTCAATTCCCAGTTCTTCAGCTACGTCGTAACTACTGATATGCCTATCTTGCTCCACTTTTTCAAAAATGGCATCTATTTTATCCGTAATAGGGCGACCAGAACGAGGTCTTTGACATCAAAATTTCCGGATTGAAAACGCTTAAACCGAATTTGTGCTACTCTCACAGACATTGCACTAGGTCCATAAACGTCGCAAATTTTTTTGCGGCCTGCGTTGCATTTTTATCTTTTCTGTAGTAAAATTTTAAAATGTATCGAATTTCTTCATTAGATTCACTTATCTTCACAGTACGAAAAACAAATAAAAATCACACATTTTCCTAATTTGAATTTGGATGACGAACTTGATGAAAATGTAAACTTTGAACGATACCAAAACCAGCCAGATACAAATAGTATATAGCCAAAGAGATTTTATTACAAGTTCATACATACTATAACGCGAAAAGACTTTTCCCCCTACGTATTATTATGAGCAAATAAATAAAAAACACTTTTTATAATTTTCAGATGACACACATTCTTCACAAAAGTAATAATTTCAATATTTACTTATTTATTTTCGCTGCATTTTAATAGGATGTTATCACGTTTGTGTAATTCAACGTGAAATGTACTTACGTTACGCTTCATTTAATAACACTACAGTGTGGGGATTGTAATGCTTGAATCATTTATTCAGCTTAATTCATTATAGTTATCATAAACAACCATTTATTAAAGTTTATAAATTCTTTTTTTACATCATTGTAACATTACAATATAGCAAAATACAAATTAGGTTAGATGATATGTTTGTAATTAAAGTTTTGAATTCGGACGGTTAAAAAAAGGAAAGTAATAATAAAATGAGGCATATTTAAAAATTGAGGCATATTTGAATATATTTGGTAATTATTTGCCCGAAAGGTTTACATGTAATAGTACATTCGGATTATTAATTACTAGCGGCCTGCCCTCGCTTAGTAAAAACTAAAGTAACAAAAAAATGACCATATTCTAATAATTAAAAAATGTATATGGCAACACTAAATCACTTTTGTCACTCACTAAAAGTAAAGTTTTCTTTCAGTGAAAGAATTTTAAAAATTGGATTAGTAACAAGAAAATGACCATATTCTATTAATTAAAAAAGGTATATGGCAACACTAAATCACTTTTGTCACTCACTAAAAGTGAAGTTTTTTATCAATGAAAGAATTTTTAAAATCGGATTGGTATTAACAAAATGGCCATATTCTATTAATTAAAAAATGTATATGGCAACACTAAATCACTTTTGTCACTCGCTAAAAGTGAAGTTTTCTATCAGTGAAAGAATTTTTAAAATCGGATTGGTATTAACAAAATGGCCATATTCTATTAATTAAAAAATGTATATGGCAACACTAAATCACTTTTGTCACTCGCTAAAGTGAAGTTTTCTATCAGTGAAAGAATTTTTAAAATCGGATTGGTATTAACAAAATGGCCATATTCTATTAATTAAAAAATGTATATGGCAACACTAAATCACTTTTGTCACTCACTAAAAGTGAAGTTTTCTATCAGTGAAAGAATTTTTAAAATCGGATTGGTATTAACAAAATGGCCATATTCTATTAATTAAAAAATGTATATGGCAACACTAAATCACTTTTGTCTCTCACTAAAAGTGAAGTTTTCTATCAGTGAAAGAACTTTTAAAATCGGGTTGGTATTAATAAAATGGACATATTCTATTAATTAAAAAATGTATATGGCAACACTAAATCACCTTTGTCACTCACGAATAGTGTAATTTTCTATCAGTGAAAAAAAAATTAAAATCGGATTAGTAGTTCCTGAGAAACCCTTTAATTTACAAATGACCAGGTTATGGCACTTAAATGGCCATATCTTTTTAATTAGAATATTTATGACAACACCACATAGCCTATGTCACCTGGAAAGGATGTAGCTTTCTATCGGTAAAAGAATTTTCAAAATCGTTTCAGTAGTTTTCGAACCTATTCGCAACAAACATACAAACAATCAAATCTAGGAAAGATTTGATTGTTTGTATGTTTGTTTCTACTTTATATATAAGTAGCTTTTATCCGCAACTTCGTTTTCGATATTGAGGTAGTCATATTAGCCTACAGTAGATCGTCTGTAGACATATTTAATAATTTTATGAGATTGTCATACTAACTTTGCACCCCCCTTTTGCCCCCTTAAGGGATGATTTTCGAATAAATATTTTACACTTGTTTGATAACTTTCGATGAAGAACCTTCATAGTGAATTTCATTTGAATAACTTCAAAAACAGCAAAGTTTCATACTAACTTTGCACCCCGGTTTTACCCCTTTAGGGGGTGAATTTACAAAAATCCTTTCTTAGTGCTCCTTTACGTTATAAAAGGAACCCCTGTGCAAAATTTCAGGTTTCTAACCCTTATAGTTTAGGCCCTGCGTTGATATGTCAGTCAGTCAGCTATAGGCCTGTCGACAGAGGTCTACGTCAAAATACTAATAGGGAAAAGTTGCTAATTGTGAGCGTGCTGCATACCTGTATTGACAGTTTCACCCGTGACATGTACTATTTTGACAAATAGCAGACTCGCGGGAACGGAAACGTAAGAACCAATTGCGTGTGACGCGTTACTCTTGCCAAAAAGACTGCGCATACAAGTAAGACAAATTTCGTAGCGCACTTTGTTAAAGTATCTGTATATATTTCAGGTTGTTGTCACTGTTAGGGATAATCGAATAATTTCGTTGCCTGCTCTGTTAGTTTGTCTGTGTTTATATCGGCTAGTGAGTCAAATAATTGATTTCTTAGCACGCGCTAAGAAAATAAGAAGTCAAAGTATATATCGTATTGTCTGTCGTTTATATGGAATAATTTTGTAGCGTATTCTGTTAATTTATTCATGCGTGTATGGGGTAATAATCCCAATAAGGGATAATCAAATAATTTCGTAGCATGCTCTGTCAATTTATGTGTGTTTACATCAAATGATAATCCCTATTAGGGATAGTCGAATAATTTCATAGTGTACTCTTCACTTTATATCTGAATATAATAGAAAATTGTATTAAGACGGATCGTATTTCAACAAACAAGGCTATAAATGTTTTAGTACAATATGATGTCGTAAAAAGGATGTATTATAGTTCACGCGTGGCACTCGGATAGACATACGAGATGGTTATTTCGCTTCGAATAATTCCACGTAACGCCTCTAAAATAAGCTTTACTTCATATGAAACTTTATACTATAAAAACTCATGAATATATTTTCTTTATACATTCTAAATATTAAAATCTCAGTATACTCATTATTGTATAAATTAAACAAACAAAATATTTAGATAAACAAAACAATTTTATTAATTTTATTTTATATTTAATTGTTGCAAATAGCAAAAATATTTGTTCAACTGCAATATTTAAAGCAACATCTTATTTAGGGTTGTAATTATATTGTAATTGCTAAAATAAATTTTTTCTATTTGTAAAATAAAGAATTAATAGAGATCTTGTTTATTTTTGTCAATACCATAGGCGTACTATTTACGTATGATACAATTTTTGACTTTTCTTTATAAAGCTATTATAGATAAGTACTGGGATTTGAATTCAGTCGTGAGATTTTCTAAAAGCTATTATAAGGTTATCCTTTTTAATTCTCAAACTTGATACTTTGTATTTGCAATCTCTACATTAAGAATACTGAGACGCTGTAATTACAGTGTTACCAACGTTTAATTGAGTTGACTAAGTTATCTGGCAGATGATGAAGATTCAAACGTACTCTTAATTTAATTTAAAACAATTGTAAATCATGATAAATTATAGTTATTTAAATGAATGAGTAATATGCAGTGAAATGAATGGATTATAGTTCTGGAGTAAACATATGTGATTGATGTTTTACGTCACGCTTTATGTACAGTTTATTCGGTGTTGATTCTTGATATTTCAACTAGGTTCATAAGATAAATTAGCTTATATTTTTTTGTTATAGTAATAAAGCTGTACAACCAATTTACATATTATAATCTTACTGAAAAAATTATACGAAATATCCAAGTATTTTCGAGGTAAAAGTTGCTAAGTAATTTTTTTTTATATTTTATTTTTAAAAACTTACATTTCACTTTCGGCTACAAGGGCTAACTATCGTAAAGCCACATAAAACACTTCTTTAATAACTATAGAGATAATGACAAAGTTTTTTATGTATCATATTTTAAAATTAACTTTTAAGATTTCACCAGCATTTGCAAGCAAAAGCTTTTAGATGTTATTTATTACTACCACTGAACACAGATACTTTTATATCTTATTTGCCATAAACATGATAAAACGTTTTAAATTATGTTTATAAAGCTTTTATATCTCTATCCTGAATGAACGTGTTGAATTACTATTTTTCTAGATTAAATAACGTGACGTAGATGAAAAATGATTAATGAAAAGTTTTTCATTATTTCTAATTATATGCTTTACTTATAATTCATACTTGTTACGTGAAGTTAAATTAAGTTTTGGATTTGAACTAAAAAATTTAAAAGACTAAGATTTTGTATCTTGACCTTAGATTTTGGTTTCAGCATTACTTATTTATTCCAACTATATAACAAAAAAAAACCTCGAACATTATTTGTGAATCTGTATTACCCGCAAATTAAAGAAAATTAACTTTATTTCTACCAGTCTAATACGTAAAGTAACTTAATTTAAAAGATGGTTTAACCAATTTCTTCTGATAACGATGTTCATGTTTAACCACAAAATTATATTGTTCATGTTCTGTAATTGTAAAGGAATCACTTGTTCTGATTAAATGGCGTTATAATTCACTGTAATGGAAACATTAACATAATGAGAACATGGAAACCTTAAGCGTTGGATCACTCCTAAGAATTACAAAGTAAATGAAGAGACACAATCTCTCCATACTTTATAAGAGCTTAGAGAGCACTTTAATGAAGAACATAAATAAACCACAGTGTTTTAACAGGAGCTCGTAGTAATAAAATCTTATTATGAACATATAAGGTTTTATTACTAGCCTAGCTCTTAGCCGCAGCTGCTTCAACTACTAGCTTCTTTGACCGAAATTAATATTACTTGAATCAGTATTTTATTTTAAATTTTATTAAAACTTTATATACATAGAACTATATTTCGAGAACTACAAACTAAGGCTTTTTACGGCTTTAATTAACTTAGATTGCTTACAAAAAATGCAAATATTAAGTAGTGTTGTTCTAAATTTAACATGGCGGACGGTCCAAGATGGCGGACTCATTATTTTTTTGTGCACGCTTGTGCTATGGATATCAAATGAAAGGTTTTGCTAAGATTAATATCAAACTACACTTAATACAATAAGGCGGACAACCCAAGATGGCGGACTAATAATTTTTAAACGCAAGCATCAAATTGAAGCTTTACGACTAAATTATAATAATAGTATTGTTCTAAATATAATTACTGATATTCAAACCAAGTTTAGCAATTATATATTCAGTAAATGTTCACGTTATGTATGGTCTTTGTTGTATTTAAAGGTTATCGAAATTGGGTCAATTGGTTTTCCCATTAGAAATTCTAGAAACGTGGCATGTAATAAATTGTCGTATTACCTTGAAAACAATTGAAAGAGAATTTATAAAGACTATATAATTAATTTCATTTTTAAATTCGAGATAAGCATCTAGGTTTCTTAAAATATAGAAGAAAAACATTATATTAAACATTCCACTATAAAACACTCAACATTTTAATAGTATCATATACTCAAAACTTGTATTGTTTTTTTTTTTTTTTAATTAGGCTATAACATAGCGTTATGTAATGTGACACAACTGAGCAGATTTCTTCACCTATACAGGTAACCAAAAAGAGGTATATGATGGAGATATAAATTTCCATAAAAGCAAGTAGTAGCGACATCTTTTAGAACTCGTACGAACTACGTGAGTGAAACATTAAAAAGTTGATAACGCGTCAATGGCGGTCAGCTTATTTAAGTAATTGCTAGACATGAAATCAATGTAATGTAAAATACGATATCCCATGTTTCTTTGTATCATATTTATTTCAGCATTTTGTGACGTATATTAGACGCTGTGTTATATTCAAAACTCAATCCTGGATATCGGCGAATGAGAAGCGTTGACCCTAATTTACTGAAGACTTCCTTTTTTAAAATGTTTACTACTGTTTGCTGAATATAAAAAAAAAGTTTTTTTATAAAAAAGTAAAAGGTATCCGTCACAAAGTGTGGTGTTTTGTGTAGGAGCGACGGAGCGGCGGCTCGTGTAATCACCAGCGGCGACAAGCCGGGCTGCGGCACCTACCGCCCGCCGCCGCACCCCACGCCCAAGCTGCCGCCTGATCCGCCAGGTATCTATCTATTATTATTTAACTAATTATTAAAAGTATAGCCTTTTAGATTTAGTTAAATATTCCGATTATTATTTTGCTAAAGTTTTGTAATAGGGATAATAAAATAGAAAGAGAACAAAAGAACAGTATAAATTTGTTAAAATAAATTTTCAAAAAGTATACACCTATTATTTATCTTGACTCATATAAATATTATAACAACATGGGCTTAACTGGAAAATGTTATGTATGATTATGATTGTGGTCGCAAGCTAGTTGAAGAAAAAATCCACTAATACCAATCGAGCTCATATTTTTTTCTAAGAATTAATTTTAGAGCAATGATTAGTAAAATAGTCGTCAGTAGTAAATCGATGTAATCGGTGACGAGTTACAGTGAAACCACATAAAATAAAAAAGGAATGGAAGGGTCACGAAGGTGTAAAATACAGTATACAGCCCAATACTATTCAGTTTTTAAATTCTAGATTTTATGATTTAAGCAATATGAGAAAAGAGGTCTATCTATAAGCGAATAACATGCTAGCTCAAATAAGTTTGGAAACCTCTGCTCTAAAGTGTATTTATAGGCGGTAATATATAGTATTTGTTATACACAGATGTGTATGAAATAAGTCCATACGCAACGTTTGCTGGAGGCGATGCACTGGGCGGCGGGTCGCGTGCCTACACTCTACAACTGCGTGCACTTGCGCGGCACGAGGACGACGCCGCACCCCCCACGCACCCGCCCTGCTGCGATGGTATCACCTATTTTTTTTATATAACCTTTTTTTTTAAATTCAATATGATCGTAGTGTATATGTTCATTTGTTTTTACAACTTTTACGTATCGCGATTTTAAAACTAAGGATATATTTATATCCAAAAAAAAAATTAAAATCCGTTCGCGATAAAGTTATTAACTTGAACATGTTTATTAACTCGAAAGCGATTGCCTGTTTTAACATAGTAATTTATTGGAATTTTGAAGGAGAAACATTAAGTGCTAACAGGGGCAGCTGCCCTCCCCTAGAGAAACAAAAAAAAATTCTGTAATCACGAAAAATAATCCAACCCTTTTATAGAAGAATATCTTTCATATAGATACATTATCCGTTGCAAACCTTCATCCTTTTTCATTTCCAATCCTTTTTTCATATTTTATGGTCTTTATAATGTCAAGGATAGAAATTATGTTATTCAATATCTATACATTTGCTGGAACTACGAGTGCAGTTACAGATTACGGTACATTGCTTCCGGGAAATGCACATAAACGACTATTATGTTCTATAATATACTATTATAATATGTTGTACTCCATATTGTTAATGTTCCATTAATTTAATGACTCTTAAAATCAATTATTCATATACACTTTGAATCTGTATTAGTTTTTACTGTACCTTTTCTATTTTTAACACAACATAAGTAAGAGAAAATATTAGAATATTTAAAAATCAGTTAGTGGTACTTTAAAAAAAAATGTGTCAGGTGTCATTTTTATTTATTTATATTTTTTTATTTTCATAATCTAGCAAAAAGCGATTTTTCTAATATTTTTTTCTGTAGCGCCAAGTTTTCGAAATATTTGAAAAACAATTTTAAAAAAAGGTGAAATTTTTAATATTGCATCTTTCTAAAAAAATCATTATATTACGGAAGAAAAGTTTTGTCAAAAAAAATTATCATCTTCCAAATCAAAATGGGTCGATTTGACATGGAAGTAAAAAGAAGATCAAATTTTAATTTTTTGTTTAGATTTCCATTTGTCAAAGTTAATTTGTATGTGAGTTATATTGGTTTATTGATAAATGCAGATACCTTTTTATGTGCAGAAGAAACATGCGTGGACGCTTGCGAAGCTCAAAGACGACGCCGACGACGACGACATTATTGCCCAGACCATGGTGAGACTTAATAACTATATATCTACGTTATATATATAGTTAGGTAATAGCATTTTTATAAGACGAATCTATAAAAGGAAAAGAAAGGGAGAGTTGAACCTTCATCCCACAAAAATAAAATTGTTGAAATGGCTGATATATTTTCTTCTTTTGTCCTCAGGTTGCTCACAAGACTCAGGAAGTTGAAGTAAACTGCCAAATTATTTAGTGAAAATTATCTAGTCAACGTAATTAGAGAATTCAGTTATACATATTAATATGTATACAAACATTTTTACAATAATATTGTCTATTTATATTATAATGGTTTTCTTTTATCCCTTAATCCCTTAATCCCTTACCTATATAAACTTAGAGTATTTTTCTTTTTAGTAAGCTTTCATTTAACTTGCATACAAACATGGTTTGTGTGTTCGGGTCAAATTTTGTGACCGAATTTTAAGGTTATCCTAAACTGATTCAGACGAAATTGATGATTGTGTAAGGTTAGCCAAGTGACGTTATTCAAAACCCAATATGGCGGACGACCCAATAAGGTAGACTATTTATTTTTTAGGTATCAAGAGAAAGTTTCCTGAGAAGAATACGAAAGTACAGTCGAATTTAAAGTAAAATATTTTGGTATCATAAGCAGAAACAAGTAGAATTTATTTTGAATATTTCAAAAATATTTACATTTTGTTTTATGATAGATATGTTTATAGGGTCAAACGAGCAGACGGTCCATATGATGGAAAGTGTCCACCGTTGACTATTGTGATTAATAAATTATTAACATTTATTTAACTTCTTATTTATATTATAAATATAATTTTTTTTGTGTTTGGATGATTGTCGCAATTGTACAAAAACGGGTGAGCGGATTGTGACGGTTATAAGCCTTACATAAAGTAAATTCAACATTTTAAATAATTATTTTCATTATTTATAAAATTATTATACATCTATGCGTCATCACAACATCGTTATTACATTAATTTAATAAAATGCAAATCGATCTTTCTTTAGTTTAATTTATCTTCTTCGATGACCTATTGAACTCATGCCTCTGATACTCTAAAAGAACTTTGATGGTTAATATTTACACAACGTCCTAACTAGATGATCACATGCCTAATTAAATATTTTATAAATGAATTATTAGTCATTATTGACTTGCTGTCTTCCTCTGCCGTTATTTATTTATATGTTTAAGTATTTTAAGTATATATTTTATAGAATTAGCTCGATATAGTTACAGGATTTAAATGTAATTTGGCACACAAGTACTTTATAATATGGATAATGTGTTTATCGCTTTAGGCTAGTTTTAATCTCAAAAAAATCAGAGATCCCGAGTGAAGAAATGTTGTTCGCACAAAATAGGTATTTAATAACCTGGGACATTACTTTTTATCCCGGAAGGAGGAGTCGGTTGCAGTTTACTCTGGATCCAATTCAGTCTTTATATTATAAAACAAAGTTACTTACCGACTTGTGTACGCTTAGATTATTCAAACTAATATATCTGCCGATTTTTATATGTATAACACATGCATACTACAGTAGAGAAACCTTGCAAAGCCGGGGCGGGTCACTAATTTGTAAAATTAAGTTATCCAAGTTATTTTCAGTTAATTTTGGTAGATTGACGTCAACAAGTTGACTCCAACGTACATTAACAATAACCTACTTCGCTAATTACTTACAAATTCGTTAAACAGATTAAATTGTAATTTATCATCACTCGGCTTTGCTTAACTAATTTATGTTGATGGAAAAACACTGTTTGTTTTCTTTCCTTAATTTGAGAAGAAACGTAATTAACCGTCTAGTACTTTTTGTTTTAAATATAACGCGAACTCAGACATTTGGCAATATTTTGTAGAAATAATGACAATACAATTTTTTTTAATACAAAAAAAATAAGGGAATACATGTTTATTGTTTTTTTTGTTAACCCTAAAATCATGTTGAATGGTAAATTGGACCCATGCGTATGCGGATGGATCCTTTTTTATTGACTCGCATTGTTTACAAGATAATAACAAATATTGATATAACACCATATTAATCAATTTTTTACATAACAAATATATTTAGATATAGCTAGACTTTAGAATTTAGCCATTTACACGCGGAGGTACTTCACTTGAAACACAGGTTTCCCTAGTTTAACTGCAGATGCTTCTTATAATTATTATGTAATCATTTTTTTTTGGAAGTGTATAAAATAATTAATAAAAATGTTTTTTTTAAATTTATTTATGCACCTTAAAATCTAATACATACATTTTATAACAAGACATATTGTATACACAGGATGACTCATCTCTTGAAAGAGATCTCTTCCATAAACACCGAGTAAATATAGTAAAAAAAAAGATTTAAAGTGATGTAGGCACAAAAGATAATAAATAATTAAATATAAAAACAAAATATATTATAATATAATGCTAAACTTTATATTGCATTTTAATAATTTATGTAGTATATACTAAACATATATATCATACAATACAATAAATACATAAAATATTATTAAGTCGAAATATAGAGAAAGTGTAGATGCTGCTTCGCAATGAATTATAGAGACCTTCAACTGCAATTGAATTTTCATAATAAATTGTATTATAACAAGGTAATACAAGGTTATTATAGATTACACATAACCGTGAAGGTCGTTCTCTAGGGGGGCACATTTGAAATAGCCCACTTAAATAAAGAGGAGTAGAATTTTTCATTATATTATAAAGGAGCGGTATCACATGCATATTCCGGCGAAGTCGAATAGGGAGCCACTTAAGTTGACGACGGAAATCAGAAATATGATCGTATTTGCGCAGTCCATAAATAAAACGGATGCACAAATTTTGAAGGCGATCTAATTTGTTAAACAGCTCCTCTGAAATATCTAGATAGCAGACGTCAGCATAGTCGAGTAGTGGTAGGAGTAACAATTGTGCTAATAGTTTTTTTGTTTCAATGGGGAGAAAGTTTTGGAGGCGTTTTAAGGAATGAAGTGAAAAATGTTTCAAATAATTAAGTGAAAAATATTTTTTTGGTCTCTATATATATTTTATTTTTTTTAAATTAATGTAATAAGGATTGGAAAATACATATTTTTGATAGTTATTCTCTTATATTCTTAATTAATTTGTTTTGCATATCTTTATCCCCAGGCATATATTTTAGTAACAATACATAATCAAAATCTATGTAATGAAATCACTGATAAAGTGTCTTTTCAATATATATTACCAAAGATAATCTGAAAAGAGGCTAAAGAAGGACAAAGGCATTATGAGTGTGCTTCATTGAGTAATCCAGTCTAAGAGCTGACAGAGCAATTAGACAGTAACTGGATCATCGTATTAATGGAACTCGAGCGGAAAATCAATAGGATCTAGTTTCTTTATCTATTGAAAAATATTTATCGCAAATAAAATGTCGTCTTAAGGATAAATTAATTAATAATCTTCTGCTAGGTCCTCTTGAAAGTGCTTTTGTTTATTTAAAAATGCCATTAAGAGGTAATTTAATTAGGTGGATTTACATACAAAAAATCTCGTTTGCTTTAAAGATAAATTATATTACAAAAGTGTCTTTGAGTAACACACAATTTTATGAAACAGTTTTATCAAATAACTATGTTTAACCCAATTTGTATACGAAACTAGTCGACCCACTCCGGTTTAGCTCAGGTGCAATTTACCATATGCACCTATTTAACTTTAATTTTACATTTTAATTTTCGATATATTTTCAATATAACTTTAAATTTTCATCCCTTACAACAACTCCTTAAGCCTTTATTTATGATAAAAGATAGTTTTTGTCCTTCTAGTGAATCTTTATACTATATTTCATCAGAATACGGTCCGCCGCGCTGTTGAGTACACTAATTATAATTAGTGTAACTAACCAAACTTAATTTTATACATAGATTTCGATAATGTTTACTTGTATTTTTTATCAGAATATTGTAGTAAAAATGTGTCGTATATACAAGATTTCAGTGTCTTCCCTTTACAGGAATAAATTATGCAAATAAAATTACAAGTTTCAAGGATATTTTCGTGGACATTAGACCCTACGTTAAATCGCTGCAACATGTGGCAAAGCTGTAAAAGTGTTACATAAATTGCGCACTGCAGTGCTTCGGGTCCACACTGTACATTTTAGGGTTTTGTACTTACTACTTACTAAAATACATGTTAAATATAGATAATATTTTCTTTGTAGTAATTAACTTACATTAAATGATTTAATATTCAGTCGGTCTTAATATTGGAACAACTATACCAATATAAAACATGCATTTTAGTTAGTATTAAAACCACACAATTTGAAAACAAGGTATATATAAATGTAAGACATCTAAATATCAAATTTCTTTTATCTCAAAATTGTATATTTAACTAAAGTTTACTTTTGTAGAAATATAGTTACTGTACAAAATTTCTTCTTCGATAAACACTAGGGCACTGTTAATTATTTAATAGACGAAATTTTTCTATTTACAGATAAAAAAACACTCATTGAACTTCATTTAACGACTAGCCGCCATTTTCTTTCAAATTACATTGCATCAACTAAAAACTTTGGTTTACTTATTGATCTATATCAATAAGGACTGTTCTATAACAGTCAAAACAAGTTTTATAAAAATTTGATAAACCTTTTCATGTAGCTAACATGTTTTTAGTTAATAAATATACTACACTACGCCACTAAAATAACACTAAAACTGTTTACTAAAATCCTTTTCAAAAGTTTCTGACATAATATAATTTATTAAATTTAAAATACATTTCGTATACAAATTACGACAATCGGACCTAAAAGTTTACCAAATCCAGATGGTAGTTCCAAAACGAGTTTCAGTAAGTATATTATTGTACATAACACGTTTGTATGCAAATTTTATTCCCGAAATCCAGCTTGATGGAAAACGGTCCCTCCAAGTATTATCAGGGCAACCCGAAGGAAGTTTTGGGTCGACGCGATAACATACGAGCAAGTATCCAAGGTACACATCGATTAGCTTATCATATAAACCGCATTCCAATATCGATTTTGGAAAGTGAAGGCTTTATTTGGGACATAATCTATGAATTATAAAATATTTATTTATTTCGATAATGATTATATTAAAAATACAGCAATCTGTCATGATAACATAAACGCTGATCGTGTGCGTGATGACGTCATGACTAAGTAACCGTTAGTATCACCATGTAAGGCGGAATGACAAAGTAACGTCACGAGCATAACTCATCACAGTTTTATGTAATATAAACTTTATTTTACAGTAATTATTCCACACTTTTTCATCATTTAAATTAAATAAGTACTCAGAATTAAACGATTTTGCATTTTATATGTATTCAAAAGAGATTTAGATCAGATAGAAAACAATCAGATGGAGTGGACGGTAAAGAAACGGAAATCCGATCGTTTACATAAACGCTTAGTGGAGCTTTGAAAATGCTACTTTACTATAATGTAAAAGTGTAATATCCTTTTATAAAATAAAAGTTTTCTGGGGCAAGAAGATATTGAGAAAAATAATGTTCTTTATTTTCTGTTTGTAACAACGATTTATTGAGTATTTATATTATTTTCTTTTGTTTTTTAGCATACGATACGATATAATTTAACATACGATCTTTAGGATACTCTAGGCTAAAATTTAGTTCGACATGAAGTAAAAAAAAAATGATTGGAAGAGAGAAACCAAAGGTCTTATATTCCATATTAATCCGCTTACTCCCTTACATCTCAAGGAACGCTTCTCATTCCTTGGCTCAGACTCCCACACCCAACTGGACCTCAGATCGCTCTTTCATTTCTTCTTTCAGATTTGCAGTTTGCAGAGTTGCAGTTTTGTCAGAGGGCCGTCTTTTTCGCTATCACTGTAGTCTAGAGAAACATTCTCTCTCATCTTCATTAGCTCGTTCATCTTATCATTCATCTCTTCTAATCTTGCATACATCTCTTCCACCCTTTTTTGTACTGGGGTTTCTTCACCTATCATTGGAAAATTGTCATTCATCTCCTTCCTATTTGCTAACACACTTATCTGTTCTTCCATACTTTTTATTTGTTAACCGTAAACCTCATTCATTTTTGTATTTATCATCTCTAATGACCTCACCTGATCCTCCCGACAAGTAATTATGATGCCCATATTTTTACAAATCGGGTGCATTTGATTTACATTACTTAGTATTGCCTCTTTTAGTTGCGTTTTGGTGTTTGTGGCTTGTTTAAGGTATTTATTATTTAGTATATATTTATTTATTACTAGCCGACCTACGCGACTTCGTTCGCGTGTTGCTCCGCTCTTATGGGTCGTAGCGAGATGTAAAATAGCCTAAATTACTCTTTGTTACATCAGCTATCTGCTAGTGAAAGTCCCGTCAAAATCAGTCTAGCTATTTCAGAGATTAGCTGGAACAAACAGACAGACAGACAAAAATTGTAAAAAAAAAAAAAAAAAATGTTGTTTTGGTATGTGTACCATGTCTAGATATGCACTTAGTAAAAAGCGGTTATTTAAATATTCACTCTCACTCCAATTTTATTTATTTGTATAGATTTTATATAAGTATTATTTGTATGAAATTGTGCACCTTACCGTAGTTCCATAAACAATTTTTTTCGCTAAGCGTTGTCTGGTAGAGATTGCTAGCAGCAATAAGGTCGCCTTTAGATACCTTCTAGTTTTATGTAAATATTTTCCAATATATGTATTTTGTTATTTAAAATGTGTGCAATATATTTTATCTATCTATCATCTTCTGTATTATTATGTAAAACTAGCAAAACGAACTAAGAACACGGTTTAGCTGGTGACTAGCGCTATTTATGTTCGTCATTGTGATTCTATTTGAAATTATAACAATTTTTATTACAATAATACAGATCATAAACAATAAAAAAAATTATATAAAAAGTATCTCTGAAAAATCGACGAAAATATTTACATTAATTCAAAGCCATCTTTTACCTATTAGTTGAATTGGATTACATTTCTTCCGAAGGGACTTTTGAATCACTTTATTTATAAATGTTAACGTATTACCTCCGAATGTTTAAGTGTTGTAGTTTTAGAAACCAAAGCATAATCTAAATCATTACTAAAATAATAAATGATAGTATCTTCCTATGACGAAAATAGTGAAGTTAATGTACCAAGTTTAGTGACAAATGACCGCGCTGCACAGATTAGTATGTCTCTCGTGTGCTATTAATCAACGGTTTAGAACTAACACCTCAGGCTCCTGCTGCCTACTGCACATGGAAACAAGATAAACTAACTGCAATGTATTTTATGCAGGTATTATGTATATTATATATTGTAACCTGAACTAATCTCTATATTCTATTACGACAAAACATTTACACAAATCTGTATAATTTATTAAAACTCACTAAATTCAATATGGCGCTCTACGGAAAACAAACAATCTTATTTTCTTCTAATGGGACGTGCTGGGTACCAAACAAATATAAAATATTTTGGGAATATGAAATGGCAATTTCTACTAAAGTCATTTTTTTTAATTCCCTATATAATGTATCTAATATATCTATATTTATAATTCTTAAATAATGATTTCAAAATCCTTCGAATATGAAAATATATTTTATAAGTATGTATGTAAGCGCATAACCTCAGAACGACTGCACCAAATTGGGTTATTCTTTATATGTTGTATTAGTTATTGCCAGGACAAGCTTTGTATAAATGAAAGAGTGAGTAAGACAGAAACCAGTCAGTGAGATGGTAGTGTCCACTGTAAATCAGTGACTTACTACTCATCATCATCACGACCCGTCTATGACCCAGTGCTGAGCCGGGTCTCCTCCTCAGAATGAGGATGGTATTAGGCCATAGTGGTGGACGTTGGCCTAGTGCGGGTTGGCAGACTTCACACACCTTTGAGAACTTTAGGGAACTCTCAGGAGTGCAGGTTTCCTCACGATGTTTTCCTTCACCGCTAAAGCAAGTGATATTTAATAGCTTAAAACACACATAACTCTGAAAAGTCAGAGGTGTCGGACTAGGATCGAACTCGGACCTCCCGAGTAAAATACTGAATTCTCAACCACTGGGCCATCACTGCTTTCAACTACGCATTAAAGAATACTAAAAAATACCTACGCATTAAAGATAGAAATTCAACGGGCGTGTAAGTGAGTGAACGATTTGATTACACCTCAGTGACGCGAGGGCGTTTATAATATTGGTAAGATTAATAATTATAAAACGTTAAATTGTATATTGTATAAATAAAGATATCCAATAAAATATTTCAGTAAAAATGTCGAAGATCAGCGTAAGTTTAACTTAATTAAAGTTAAGCCACCAAGAAAATGGATCTCTAACGATACTGATCTAAGAAAATATGTATTTTTGGTTAATCTTATTTCCTTGTTATTGGATTAAAATATCTTATATCAAATATTTATAAATCCATACAAATAAATAAAATTGAAGTGTCTGTTTGTAATATTAAAACAACCGCTTTTTACTAAATGCATGTACTAAAACATAATTTTTTACAATTTTTGTCTGTCTGTCTGTTTGTTTGTTCCGGCTAATCTCTGAAATGGCTAGACCGATTTTGACGGAACTTTCACTGGCAGGTAGCTGATGTAACAAGGAGTAACTTAGGCTATTTAACATCTCGCTACGACCCATAGGAGCGGAGCAACACGCGATCGAAGTCGCGCGGGCTAGTAGATAATAAGAAAGAAAGATACGTTGAATATTTCTTATCTAAATCCGATAAATAAAACCTTTTCCTCTGCTAACAATATTAAATAATAAAAAAAAAATAAAATCTAATAGGTCATGTTAATAACCATACGTGTTAAATACTGAAAACTTTGCTTGTATAGAGATTTCAAAGAATTTTTTATCATGATAAGAAGTATTAGTGAACCATCTTTGGGAACTATAGGAACAGGGTAAGAAACTAAATCTAAAGATTGATAAATATTATAGTATTGTAAATGTTTTGTCTCACTTATTGTCTATAGTTGATGTTATTTTTAGCACCATTGCCACAGCTACGACTGGTAGAGCAAGTCATACAAATGTTCTAGTTAAAAAAATTGTTAGGAGTTATCGAGGAAAATTCTTATTGGAGGGAAAATTTGGCGTCCTCACTCAGTGGGTGGTTAAAGCACCGTGGAGTATCTGGTGGCAGGTATAACTTGAATAACAAAATTTTATTTTTAACTTAAATGAAAACTCTTTCAAGCTCTCAGGTCGTGACGAAATGTTGGAAGCTAGTTATTATTAAATAATGAATAAAATAAATATTGCTTTTCAGTCTTTGATTCTTATAGTAATAATCTACAAGTACGTGGTGCATCTGCTTCTCGCATATTATTTGGATTCAACCTTCATTTTCTTGGATTTAACTATGATTGGCGGAGAAATACTATTCTTTTTCGATATCTTCATTAATTTGTTACACATATTCTGGCCAGTTTTGAGATTATATATACGAGTGTACAGAAGAAACTATATCTTATTGGGATACGACGTTATTAGCTTGTTGCCTCTAGGCGTTATCTGTAAGTAATTGGACTGTTACTATATTATATTTAATGCTCGTCTTTATTTATTATGATTAATATGATATCTTAAGAGAAAATATTAAAAGATAAAAAAAGTTAATTATTTAATTCTGTATTAGTTTATCACTGTAAATAGTTTATCATTATTTCTAAACACTTTTATCGTAACTTATATTTAAGTCGGTTTTTTTAAATGCAGTTTTTTTTTATTTTTTAGTGTCTGTAATAGGTTGTTCTATAAACTACAGTAGGATTTTTCTAGATTACTTCAGGTAGACAATAACATTTCGTTGCTTTTTATTAAAAGCAATTTTATTTTAAGTAACGATGGGTAGACCTACGAAAGGTGCCGCGTGTCTTAAACAATATAGATCCCATGCAACGGGAACAAAAAAAATGTTTATATAAAATGAAAACTACTTGGCCAAACTAAAATTAAAAGTAAAATAGTAGTATATAAGTAAAATTTTATGGGACTAAATAGCAACTATTCCGCGTCAAACTAAAGAAGAATCACGTAAATCGAAAAATAATTCTCAGCGTAATCGGTGTACATAAATAAATAATCAATACAGATCCCAAGAAACGGGAATGGAAAAAATGTTCATAAAATCAAAACTACTGATATAGGGCCAAACTATGTTAAATTTTTATGGAATCAAATGGCAAAAATTTCGAATCAAACAAAAGATCACGTAAATCGGATCATAAATCTCAGCGTAATCGATTTACATACATAAAAAAAACATACCGAAAATCGAATTGAGAACCTTCTCCTTATTGAAGTCGGTTAAAAATAAATATTAGATGACCTAATGAATTCCTAATTTCTAATTATTTTCAGTTAAGTACAGAAGAAGTTACGAACAATTAATTCTTCTCGGAAGATGGTTAAGTATAGGACGAATTTATAGAATTATTGGATATTTTCAGGAGATTAACGAGAAGGTTTGTAAAAAAAAACATAATAAATATCTATTATCTGTCCTACTGTTCAGTACCTATTATTTTTTCGTAATGGGTGCGCAAGCATACAAACAGACAAATAAAGAAATATTTTTTTTATTTTGGTTTGTTTTAAGTTTTGTAGCAATAACTTATAAAAATATTGTTTTGTTTTAGATGCGAAACTCTCGTAAAAAGATTTACGTACTTGAACATATATTGTTAGTAGTGCTGATATTGCATTGCGCTACTTGTCTCTGGTACTCGATGCACGTTGATGGAAATATCAAAACATGGCAATCAATGGGCTATAATGTTGCTAGCAAGAAAATATACTTTAACAAGTAATGTATATGTCATCTGAAATAGATTTAATCCATCATCTAAGAAATGTATATAATTCCTAAAACGTTGGGAATGATCAAAATTAGGAAATATTATTAGAGAATTGTGATTCTTTAGAAAATTACTCTAACAGGAAATATGTGTATTAGAGAGTCCTTGAGGTTATATAATTTCACACATTGCGTAAATGAGTTCGGAGTTGTATAAATTTCCTGAAAGATCCATATTATTATACCCTATTACAATCTTAAAATTATTCTTTAAACTATTTATTTTATGGTCAATATAAATAAAAACTAATAAGTTTGTATGGACGAATCTCAGGAAGTTTAATTCTAATGTTATGTTTTCTTTTATTTAAACAAACATAACAAGTCCTCGGCTAGATTTTTTTAAATTATTCATATAAAATAGTCATATTATTAATAACCACAAATGTAGACAAGTTATTGTTGGAAAATTATTATCGTTCCAAGATCTGAGTTAAATTTATTTTCTGCCTAAAATATTAAATATTAAAAAACATGTTTTCACAGTAAATTATTATATTAAGCCTGTTATAACGACACAAAGACCATTATAGCGAATGTGCGATACTCGTTGCAATCGTTTCCACTGTAAATTATGTTCTCACTTAATTTTAATGGTTTTAAACTTTTTTTATATTTACAGTTATGTTTCCTGTTGGTACTACAGTGCTGGTAGATTATTCAACTGTGTATTTGGCGACAGTTTTCCACTAGTAAATAAAAATTAAACAATCTATACTAATGTATAAATGCTGAATAGTTTTTATAGTTGAATGCGCTAATCTCAGGAACTACTACTTTGAATTGAAAAATATTTTAGGGTTGGATAGCCCATTTATTGAGGAAAGCTATATATATATATATATATATATCTATACATCACTCTATGACTAATCACGCGGAAGAACTAAAAGAGAAACATTTTTTATGTCATGAGATATAGTCCTAGGGATATTCTAACTACCCCGGGAAAAGTATGAAGTCTAAATAACCTATATCATATTAATAGGTCGGTGAAAAAGTCTTTTCGCATTATAGTATGTATGAACTTGTAATAAAATCTCTTTGGCTATACTTTTTGTATCTGGCTGGTTTTGGTATCATTAAAAGTTTACATTTTAAAGTAGATAATTCCAAATTCAAATTAGGAAAATGTGTGATTTTTATTTGTTTTTCGTACTGTGAAGATGAGTGAATGTAATGAAGAAATTCGATACATTTTAAAATTGTACTACAAAAAGGTAAAAATGCAACGCAAGCCGCGAAAAGAATTTGCGATGTTTATGGACCTAGTGCAGTGTCTGTGAGAGTAGCACAAATTTGGTTTAAGCGTCTTCAATCCGGAAATTTTGATGTCAAAAATGCACCTCGCTCTGGTCGCCCTATTACAAGCAAAGTGGAGCAAGATAGGCATATCAGTAGTTACGACGTAGCTGAAGAACTGGGAATTGACCACAAACAAGTTTTGGCGCATTTGAAAAAAACTGGGTACACAAAAAAGCTCGATATTTGGGTACCTCACGTGCTCACTGAAAGAAACCTAATGAACCGTGTACTCAGTTGTGATTCTTTATTGCGACGTAATGAAACCAACCATTTTTGAAGAAGCTGATAACTGGTGATGAAAAGTGGATCACGTTCGACAAGAAAGTGCGAAAAAGGTCGCGGTCAAAGGCCGGTCAGGCTTCACAGACTGTGGCGAAACCTGGGTTAACTCGCAACAAGGTGATGCTGTGTGTGTGGTGGGATTGGAAGGGCATTATTCATTATGAGCTGTTACCACCAGGCAGCGCCATCGATTCTGAACTCTACTGCGTACCTACATACTTTAGTTAAATGTAAATAAACTATATTAAAAAATGTTTTGTATTTTTTTTAAAAATGCGAAAAACTTTTTCCCCAACCTAATATGACACGAATCAAATTATAGCTCGATACAAAAGCACTAGAGCCATCTAGTTGTTTACAAAACAATAAACTATCGATGAGTTTTTGTGTTTCCTAATCACACATGTCCATTTCATTTACAAAAAAAAATCATGTTTTTGCTAAACATTGGTTGAAAGAAAACAAAACTTATAACTATATATACTATTAATTTTACTTAGTTAGTAGCAGTAAATTTTAAATATAACATTCGACATATAAAATTACAATTACAGCATTCTCGCGAGAAATGGCTGACATCTTTTCTTATGATCGTTGGGTACGTCTGTATACGATATCGTTTTATTGGAGGCCTTACTTGGGAACTGGTTTTAGAAAATAGTCGATGGTCTGGTTTTGTAGAACAGGTGAGAGTTACAATATTATTTAAATATTCTTAGTGATATATACTAGCTACTTGCTCTCGCTTCGCTAAGATGGATCCAATTGTAAACCGGTTATCTAGGGATATAGAAATTAATGCATCCGTTTAAAGAAAGTTTTGTTACATACAAGTGTACAAAATAATCACATATGTAAAGAAAAAACAACCTTATTTATTCATTTAAATTATCTTTGTTTTTTTTAAAGTATCTTTGTACAGTCTACTTGTACAAAGGTTTAAAAATTTTTTTAATTCTTTTTACAAGTAAAATTAAATTCAATTTTACAGGATTTAATTTTAAAAAATTCTAAATATTTTTTAAAATTAAATCCTGTTCGAAGGTGATGAAATAAAATTATCTTTTAGTTTACGTTTCGTTGATTTACTTTAATTTATATAACTTCTTTTATCCTTCTGATGAATATCTGACGTAATTAACTAAATGAGTATAATTTTCTCAAAGAAAACATAAAAGTTTTGATTATACAGTATCATCACATGATAAAGTTTCTCAAATTTCGCGGAGCACCGCAGTGGCTCGTTGAACAAGCGATGCTTTACAAACAACACTTGTGGAAAATGAAAGACGGGATCCTAACTACTTCTCATTTACATAAACTACCTTTGCCTCTGCAAATGGAGCTTATTTTTGATATAAATGTTGGTCACTTTCATGATTCTCTGCTGTTGAGGGATATGGGTTCGTATAGTCAATGTTTAGAGACGTAGTAACTAATGTAAAAACGCTAAATAAATATTTTTATATGTATTGTTATTTAAATAGGTAGACATTTCGTAGTCATCCTCATCCTCCTTTTAAATCGATAAGTATAATTTATGTTAATGATAATTCACTTTGATGAAATATTTAAAAATAATTTGCAATAAATAATTACACTGAAATAATGAAATAAATAATTAGTAAGAAAAGAATAATATACTAAATGGCAGGACACTTACTTAGTTACTGGTTTATTTCGGTTTTATTTACAAATACTAAATCGGTTTTTAAAGTGATTTACCAATACTTATTTCTTCATCTTAGTTGGGTATCAATTACTATTTTTTGATAGTTATATAGTCTACAGTTAAACTACAGTTGTTATGAAGAAATATCTCGCTTTTTGTTACATACATTGTTAACCGACGATCGTTTCTAAATCCTATATAATTCATACACTACTTGTGATAAAAAGTGTACTTTGTGAAGGTGTTAATGTTTCAAAGGATTTCCTTCATATGAGAATACCTCAACATTTTCCATAATATTGAAAATGAAATGTATTTTCTATTGAACTCCTTCACGTATTCATCTCGTTACGTATGCAACATACATTTCTATGAAACGTAATTTATGTGATCCTCTAAGATAAATATTAAAAGTTTCAGATATATTAGTTATTCTATTTAGAAATTACTAGTTACTCGGCTTCGCTCAAGCTTCGCTCTCGTTTGTCAAGAAATTAATCAATTAAGCAAAAAAAATTATTCATCGTAATTGGTCCGTAATTTAAGTGACATAAACATGAGCTCAAAAAAAATTTACGAAAATACCCAATTGAATAATAAAATTATTGAATATATTTATCACTAGAGTTAAAAAAGGGACGTGGGTAATTAATATAAAAATATATTTTGTGTTAAACTACTCAAATCATTGTGAAGCTTTGTTTATAAAAAGAGACCGTTTTTGTATCATCAACAATAGGAATTTTATGGATATCATTTTTTCGAATCGTCCAATAAGAAATAATAAATATTAAAGGGCTTGTGTATCTATAGCTTGAAAAAAATCAAACTTCTCAAAAATCTATGTCATTTAGATATGCGTAGAAATCGTAGCTTTTCGTAGAACTCGTAGCACTTCGTAGAACTCGTAGCACTTCGTAGAACTCGTAGCAATCTCAAAGATATTAACAATCCGTTCTACTACATATCATTGTTACTCTCAAAATTTGTGATTAATTAATATGTGCAGTGCAGTGCATGTATATATATAAATGCAATCTCATTTAAGTGCCTTAGAAAAATCGTATTAGTAGTTGGTTTGTTGTTCCGATCCGCATCGATGAACTTAATAAATTATCATCATCATCATCCTTTAATGGCCCACTGCTAAACCGGGTCTCCTTTTCAAAATGAGGAGGGATTAGGCCATAGTACACCACGCTGGCCAAGTGCTGGTTGGCAGACTTCACACACTATTGAAAACATGGCGAACTCTCAGGTTTCCTCACGATGTTTTCCTTCAAAGCAAATGATATTAAATTTCTTAGAATACACGTAATTCAGAAAACTCAGAGGTGTGTATCCAGGATCGATCTCGGACCTCTCGAGTATCAATCAAAAAATCATCAAATGTCAAAACTGTACATTTATGTTTGAACGACGAAACTTTTAGCAGTGATATAATTTTTAGATGAATCATTTATGCGTCACATATCATTATTAATGAAACATGAATTATACTTATCTGGGCAATATATATGGAACCAAGATGTTGTGAAAAACGGAATGATCTGCGTTAAACGTGGAGTCATAGAAATGTTATCAGATGAAGATGATGAAAGTCCCATGATTGCATTTAAAGAAGGAACTGTTAGCAGCTTAATTATTTACTTCAATATTATTACAAAAGCCAAGACCTTCTGGATCTATGTTAATTTGTAAAATCTGAAAAATACTCTTATACTCTTCATATGAGTTGTCATTAGAATTCACGTTTTCAAGTGCCTGATAATATGCATGGTTGGTAGAAAACCAGCATTTAAAATTCGGAAAATCTTCGGAGTTTTGGCAGATTTTAGTAACTATACAAAATGTCTAGCACTTAAAAAAGATAATTTAATTTTCAGATTTTACAGTTTAAAACAGGTCCGATAGACCTTGACTTTAGTCTAGTTTAGAGAACTCAAGCACATATAGTATTTGAATAATTTAAAAATTAAATTTATTTAAAACTTTTTGCATTTTTATAACACTTTGTACATCTAAGACGTGTTTTAAAACAAACTTTTATTTTTATGATACAAGTTAAAGTTTAAAAGCATCTGAAACGTTTTAAGAATAGGTCCCATATTTATACTTGTTCCTAACTTCCTTTCTTTAGTTTTGCCTTTCTTATAACTTTTATAAAAGTTTGAAGCCAATTTTGAGTGAACGTAACATTTTGTAACAACTATTCTTAAGAAACATGTAACTTTATATCGATAAGTTATCAAAGTTTAACATATCTTTTTAATGCCTTAATATTTTAGGTATTGGGAGAAATAAGTTTGTTTTATTCTATTCCATCAAAAGTTACTGTAAAAGCCGCTACGTATGTCGAACTACAGGTTCTCTCATTAAGTTATTTATACCTTCTATCTAAAATCTATATTATAATATATATGTTAATTTAATTACACTATATTTTGAGTATTTTGGAGACTCAGAACATACTTAGAACTTTAAAGGAGTACCATAAAAAATATTCAAAAATTATGATTTTTTACTATGACTAGCTGACCTGGTAAACGTTGTTTTGCCGTATAAATTTGGGGTGGGTCACCCTTATCACTTATGGAGATCAAAAACAGATAGTAGCCGATTCTCAGACCTACTGAATATGCATATAAAATTATATAAAAATCGGTCGAGTCGTTTTGGAGGAGTATGGTAACTAACATTGTGGCACGAGAATTTTATATATAAGAGAAATCATTTAACCGACTCGTATATCTATACGTAGGATTTTCAGATTTTATACTTTTATGTACACTAGCTCTTCAGCACTCCCGAAATATTATCTTATCGTATTGTACAATAGTTCCAATAGTTTAGTGTTTTAAATCCAATCATTAATATGAATAATGCATGTAGGTACTACGCAGAACGGATTTCCTACGAGCGATGAACGAGAACCCTTACGTGCTTCAACAAATTCGTGAAAAAGTTGATGCTCGCATTAAAACTTCCAAAACCAAACAGGTGGATATAATTCACGATATTACTGTAACAATTTTGCTATTAATTATTTTTCGAAGCCTATCACCAGACAATTTATTAATATAGTCTGTAAACTTTCAGTTTTAACTTCTTCTACCGGCCGACATGAATCAATTTCAATTCAAAATCTTTAGATTTTATCTTTCATATCTATATATAGCACTGAATCGATTGAATGAATCGATATTTCACCCCAGAAAAACGAAAATCGAATAAAAATCGACAGTCGATGTTATGAAATATGTTTGGCAATAAAGACCTTTTATTTTGCTTTCCACCTTTTTTTTCATTGTAAATGCAGACTCGACAAAAATACATATTTTTGAGGAATAGATTGATATTTTTTTTACCATGTTTTTTTTTTGTAAATCGATTCTTCAGTCTGCGATTCAAATCGATTTAAAAACCGTCCTTTTTAAAAAAAAAACGCCATCCATACAACGTGTATGTATGTAACTAATTAATTTGTAATACTTATTTTAGATAGCTATAGAAAAATATGATCAAAATGATTCAAGATTACTAAGAACTCGATATAGACCTATGAAAATATTGAAAGACTATTTAGAAGAAGTAGAGGAAGAAGATCCTACATTTATTGATGATTCTCATTTATATTACAAAGGTATAAATAGAACCTTTTGTAAAATTAAAGCTATTAAAATAAGTTAAAATATTTTCTGTTTACAGATGAAAATAATATAAGACAGCGTAAATTTACTACAGACTATTTAGAATTGTACCAATTGGCTAGGAATGTGACAAGTGTAGAAAAACCTCGGATTTGTCTTCGTTCTACATTTCCCTGGATACTTGAACCGAATACTAGTTTCGTACGTACATTATACATTAATTATTGTTAAGTCACATCTTATTTCACCCAGAACTTATGTATAAAAGTATTTGTTCAGTTTAATATTAATCTAAACCTTATAATAACAATACCCCACAACAAATGTAACGATACGTTTTTCCTGCAAAAATAAATATTTATATCAGATCCCTCATTAACATTTTTGAAGAAAGTAAATAGTTTCTATTTAAACAAAATTTAAATAACTATATTAAATTTGTAGTCTTGTTATTTAATAAATGTAGTTTTAATTGAATTTGTTTACAAGTCAGAACAGTTTAGGATTGTTGTGATAAAATTTTATTTTTAGAAATTTGACTATTTTACCGTATATTATTGTTTGGTTTTAGACAAACATGATAGATATAGCACATTTTGTAATGGTGTTATATGTATGTATAATGTGTCCGCATCTCGCAACAGACGCCTTTCAGTCAGACTGGGAAAGAGTACTTAACACTGTTGTTACTGCGGGACTGTTGTTAAATATTTATGTACAAATTACTACAGCTATTATTAAAAAGGTAAATGTATTTATATTTTAAATATCATCTATAGCAACAACATGCGCGTGAACTTCTTCTATGTATTTCATTTCCGTATAAAATTTATCTATTATGTTAATATAGATTTCAAAGTATGCTTGTGCTAAATTTCATTCAGATCGGTTCGGTTGTTTCTACGTTGTTATATATTATCTAAATATATCAGCGAGATTGGTGTGTTTAATATTTAACTAATTAAATCAAAAACTTACACTTAATACAAAAACACTATTTTATACCGCAATTCTCTTAGTACATACATTTTTAAAGATGCAAATTACTTTCAGTAACAACGATATGGCTAATTTAAATTGCAGAATGTCAGAAAAGAAACAGTACGAGAGATAGCAGAGGAAAAAATGGCCACCGTTGGTTTCTATCTAGACGTTCTCTCTATTTTTCCTATGTATATATTTACTGATACATTAGACCCTGGCGGGGAGACGATTGCTTCTCAAATATCTGTAGTGTTCCCGATCTTGCAAGTATGGCACGTCTGGGACTATTTCAATAAGTGGCTGGGGAAGTTTAATAGCAATGTTAAAGTAAGATTTATCGTTTATAAATAACAAATATACTGTAGGGATTTATTTACATAAGTATTCTTAAGTATAACATGGAGTAAGTAGGGATTTGTGGCTTATTTATATAGTTATATTTTTATTCCTTTCTTCAAATGATACTTTATTTCAAGTCTCAAATTTTATTTTTGACTCTGAAATTATAAATGCTTATGTATACCATAAAAACTAAAATGTTCGTTTTTGAAATAAACAATGAAATTAATAATATTTATAAATCACATCACTTACTAGTGTTTAAAATTACTATTTGTTATGAGGAACTTGAAATGATTTAAATGTGTTTTTTTAAAAGAAGATTCAGAAGTTTTCGAGAAAAAAATGTTACTAGTTATCAGTTTCTTTTCGATTGCTGATAAAACTTTAATACACAGAGATCCCAAACTTGACGTATTTATGTGTCCTATTAGTATGAATATACCTTATATTCGAGACAATATATTCGATATATTTCGGGAGCAGATTCACTATACTTATCGTCTTATGTTGGAAAAAACTTAAGTCGTGATTGGGTATTGATAAAAGTTCAAAAAAGTCGTCGTGTTTTGAAACGTACTGCTAGTATTCTTTTTTTATAACAAAAAAAGTTGATAATCATAGACAATTTAGAACGCTAGTAAATCTTAGGTTTTACAAGAAAATCTTACTTTTTACCACGGTTTTAACTGTTAAAAATATTATATATTTTATTTCATAACTATTTTTTGAGTTTACATTTCATATTAAAACGCTTGCAAAAGAAGGTATAACTTTCATATACGTGCCGATAACTTCTGTACTATTTAAGTTAGAAACTTGAAATAAAAAGCGTTATGTAGAAAAATTTGTTTTTTTATATAAAAACTCCTTTTTGACAACCTCCGTTTAAAAGATGGCTAAAAAAATTATGCTGCTGCTTTGCAGAAAGGGTCCGATACAGCGGGGGCTCTGTACACGTATGGGCTGGCATCTCTGGAGTTAGTAGCCATAGAAAATGGCACTCTGACCGGAGTGAAATATGCTCAAAAGATCCTTAATGAGTATGCAGGACCATATCTGGTAAATATGGGTCATAGATCAATTCTAAGGAGTCCTGACCAGAACCCGATCGAACACGCTTTTAATGACCTCGAAAGACTGATTAGACGACGCAGACGACCTCCTGTCACCCTCAATGATCTTAAATACACCTTGATTGAAGAATGGGAAAATATCCCCCAACATCGTCTCCGGAACCTCGGAGAACCGCTTGGTTCTTCTTGGTTTACATATAAACTTGGTTACAAAACTGTAATCAGAGCCAGAGGAGGCAGCACCAGTTAATCAAAATGTGATTTTAAGACTACAAACACCTTTTTCAGAGTTTTTTTAAATTCATTTATGATAAAAATATTAAGTTAAGTAAAAGAAACTTATGTTCAAAAATATTTTTAACTGTTCTAAATGTTGTTTTTTATTTCAAGTTTCTAATTTTAATAGTTTCGGAGAAAATTGAACTATAAACTATTATACCTTCTTTACAGGGCAGTATATTTGTATGGTAAAGTTTGCAGTGTCGATCTAAATAATATTTTTTTAGTGTTTATGTGTAGCAAAATATTGTATTTTGTTTCTGATATTTTGCTACTGGTCTGGTTGTCTCTTATACATCACGGCTTGTCCAAAGGGTCTTTGTCGAGAGGTAAATATTTGAACCCTATATCTTTTTATTTGACTAGTACCTGTCCTTGCTTTTCGCTGAGCTGTTTGTAGATTTTCTTCTGTGAAGACTTTGATAAAATTAATCTTCTTTAAAAATTTATCAAAAATCAAAAATTTATTTTTATATCTTTGTCCTCTATATAAATATATATGTCCTGCTTGTTTTTTTTATGATTACACATAATTTCTAGTAACATTTACATCTCCCACAAAAAAGTTACTGAAAGAAATCTTTTAAAGGTATAAGGTATCCCGTTGTAATTATATTAAGTTATAAGAATTGTTTTTAAGAATTTATATTTAATGTATAATTAAATATATAATCTGCTTCTCTTGGAATAAATATCTAAATTAGGTTTTAATAAACAAAAATATATTATTAACACATACCTGACTTCATTGTTATATGTTTCTTTCCAGAATTCCTGGATAGGATTACTAATTTATTGGGAAACAAAGATTTTCGTCACAAATGATGCGAAACATGAAAGACCGAAGATATCTTCCTTTTCCTTCGGCACAGGAGTTTTCACCGGCAGCGGCGCCTCCGATATATCACCGGGACCTGAAAACCTGATAGTGGTAATCAGTCTAAAAAATAGTTATTTCCTGGATAGGAAAAGTTTTTAAATACAAATATTCGATAAATTCGATCAAATAATACCTAATAATGCACAAAAACGTCCAAACCGAATAAAATAATAAATATTTTATTTGAAATAGACTTTTTTATAATATTAGTTGAGATTCGTATTTTTGGTTTGCTAGCCACTCGTAAAGAATTGTTTGACCGGGAAAACTCATAATTTTGGCGTTATCAAAAAAAACTTATTAATGGCTGTGAACCATGGTGAGGCGAGTCACCTCTTTAGAATGAGGAGGTTGTTAGGCCATAGTCCACTTTGCTGAAAAAGTGCGAGATAGCAGGCTTCACACGCCTTTGAAAACTTTAGGTAACTCTCAGGAGTGCAGGTTTCCTGATGTTTTCCTTCACTATTAAAGCAAGTGATATTTTAATTGCTTAAAAGACATATAAGTCAGAGAAGTCAGAGGTGTCCGTCCCTGTGCCCCACACAGGACCAGGATCAAACTCGGACCTCACTAATTAGATTTTACCTCACAAATTAAAAAGAATTAGATCGACATAGACTTACTTAAATGGATGAATGTTTTGGAGAGCAGATTTAAGTATAATTTTTATATGTCATTCATCTATATATTATTTGATCGAAGTGAATAAACAGAATAAACCTTATTTTACTTACATTAAGTACTTAAAATAATCAATGCATAAATAACTTTATAAGTAAAATTTTTATAAAATCTTACATGTATGCATGACAAAGGAATCTTAGTCAATATTTAAAATATGTTTAATTATGGCTTTACCTTTATAACTCGTATTTTCTCGCTCATAAGTTCTCTAATGTAGGTTGTGGTTCTCTTTGTATTGGGAGCTTACTTGACATGCTTCTACATCGCGAAAATTTGCTCTATATATGTTTTATCAACACAAAGGAAATTGAAATTTAAGGTAATATTTAATTTATATACTTTAATCACGTTATTTAAATCTTCTGCATTCTCTCTTTAAGGAATTCAGTACGAGCGTCGTTGAATGACAAACTTCTCTCTCTTTTTGTTTACCAACTGCAATTTTTTTGTGATATAACTATGCGATTTTAAAACTTTTTCAAAACATGATTCTCGGTAAATGGGAAGTGCGAGTTTTGATTAATATTTTTATTAGTACAAATTTTTCAATTCATTTCTATAAAGAGACACTGTTTGTTGTCAACTTTTATGAACTTCAGTAAACGAAAAAACCCTATCGGTTTTGATTCTTTTACTTAAGTCGGCATAATATACACTAGATGTAAATGAATGAAATCAAAAGATATAGATTTTTTTTTCAATCTAAGCTATAGTATTTGTTTCCACTTGGTACCTCTATGCGTTTCTGAGAAAAGTTTTTGATAGACAGACGATGAAATCCTATTAGTGTCTTTTTCCTTTTGGGATACCCTTAAAAGCAATAATAAAGTGTTTCATTTGTATCAGGAATCAATGAGAGAGCTGTTTTATTTCCTCTCGGTTAACCACGTGAGCAGCAAAATCAAAGCTCGGGTGAAAAAGTTCTTTTGCGTTCAATGGTAAGCTTTGTTCTGGTTAAAATAGTAATAACTTATTGTGGTAACAGTGTTAATAAAATTTTACTTTGAAAAGCTTTATTTTAATAAATATACTAAGGTTTCTAGCTAATTTACTCGTAAAAAGTTAAAGTTTGTTGAAAAAATAGCCTTGTATAGGTTTGGTTTTTTATTCTTTAATTAAATATAATATAAATAATTATGTTCAAAAATAATTATGTTTAATGTTATTGTTTGTCTGTATTTTACATTACGCAAAATTTACTACACGAAATTTGATACGATTTTCACAGTTGCATTACTGCAGGTATAACTTAAAATCTAAGCGTAGCTTTATTAATAGAATATCAGGAAAAAAATTACTGTCATTTAAAAATGTTATAACCCTGCGAAGATAGGACGTATCGACTAGTATGTAATAATATTGAATATTTTTCAATATATAGAAGTATATAATTATACACTATATATATATTTATTTTCATGGCTTCTTTATCTCATAACCTTTTAATGAATAAATTAGGTATTACAACAGAGCAGTATTAAATGAAGAAATATTCCAAGATATGTCAAGTAATATTGAACAAGAAATATTGTCTTTGGAGATGATTGAAAAACTTTTGTGCTGTCCACTGTTTCAGGTATTATATTATTAATATTCTTTTTACCTTTATTAAATACTATATAACATTATATAGTATTTAATAAAGGTATATATGCGTTGAGTTTGCTTTACCTAATGTTAAAAAACAAAATTTAACCTACTGTTAAATAATGAAATTTTGGATGTGGCAGACTCGACGGTATTTCTGGGTATAACTTTAGATTCAAAATTCCAATGGAACCCCCATTTATCATCTCTAGCGGGCAGACTCATCTCAGCTGCCTACGCTGTGAGGAAAGTCAGACAAATGACTGATATCAATACTGCTAGGCTAATTTACTTCAGTTACTTTCACAGTATTATGTCTTATGGCATTTTGAGATTAAATATTTAATTCCCTTATTATATATTCGTTAGACATTTTCATAATTATTAATTCGGTTGTATAATCATTATTCTTTAGTTAGTCTTTATATGTTTTAAGTGTAATATAGGACTGTGTATTTAGTTCTTACTCATAAATTGAAGAGTAGTTATATTCTATATATTTATACAGGATTGCAGTCGGGATTTCCTACAAACTGTAGCATCTAAATCTCATACAATAGTATTACCGGACAATGAGATTGTACAACACGCGGGAGATATAGGACGGGATATGTATATTGTAAACAAGGTTACGTATTTATTGGATAATACTATAATGTTTACATGTATTGTTCATATAGATTCGGCAGTTTGACAAGTGATTGAATATTGACTATTATATTAAAATGTAAAAATATTATATTTAAAACTTTATTGAAGACGGACAGTTTAAGGGAATGTTGTTGCACAGTAAAAAGGCCATTTAAACCTGCATATACAACTCACAACTCCCAAGTATTGCTCGGCTTCTTGTTTAAAGTGAATTTTATTAATATCCTTCATATTTAATGTGTATATATTGCATACATAACTGATTCGGTTTTGGTAATAGTTTTAATAATAGCAAGCTAAATTCATTTTTCGGATTTTAATTGTTTCAGAAATAAAGAATTCCATATCTTCCAAGTATTATTTTATACTAACCAATTAACTAACTTTATATACAATTTTAGGGTCACTGTAACATGTTGAATCATTTTGGAAAAATAGAGTCATCTATTGGACCTGGAAGTTACATTGGAGTTGTTGAAATGGTGTTCGGGTTACCAAAAGTGAGATATATATTTAATTAACATACTTAATAAATATAATTTTTAATAGAATGTTAGGTCAAATTTCCTTGGCTTTTATTATTAGATTTATTTTACCTAACTTGCACGACAATATATAACTTCTGCAACAAATAATTTCATACAGTTATATCATCTAAAGTTACGTAGAAGGGTCCTCACCCTGCTTCTAGATAACAAAAAATTCTATAGTTACTCTAACGAAGTGGCTGAAATCAATGAAAAAACAGTAAACAAAGTAGAATTTATTTCAATAAAGAATCTTTCCAACCTTTGAATATTTCAAAGAATTATAAGTATTTGAAGATGTAGGTTATGAAAAAATAAAAAATCGTGTAAAAACATTAATTTTATCGTAGGTTTTCTTCGTTTGATTTCGGCTATAAATACATTCCTTTGTCGTATTTGTATAAAAGAAATCGACAGGAATTGTTTAATTTCCTCGACGCCTCGGATAACATACACAATTACATACTGAGAATTTAAAATAAAGCTCTTTTTTGTTGTCAATCGAAACATATTGAAATTTTTTCACAGAGAGTGTCCCTATTGAATTGTTGGCATGTCTTGCATTTATACTACGTATAAGGGTTTTATAAACACATTTCTTATTTTATATTGCTACGTATTTATTCGAGCGTCAGTAGCTCAGTAACTCAGGTGTTGGACTAGTGACGTGGCCTATTCCTAACACAAGCATTTTAGCTTACTTGGAGGGGTTAAGGAATACTAGTAGTATGTGATCTATCTAGTATTCTTTTTAAAACAAAAACAAACAATATGTACTAATTTATACTTTAGCCGGCAGCTATCTTAAACCTGTGAACAAAATTAGTGTGTATAGTTACGCATTGTAAGTGTGCTGCGTGCCTGTATTGGTAATTCAATCCATGACGTTTACTGTTGTTAGGTTTTATAAAAATAAAATATCGATATTAGATATAATTTGAATAATTTAATGGAGTAAACGTTTAAAATTATTTAGAGGGAAGTTAAATCTTAACTTTACAACACAGACCTACGACCCCCACCTGTCAATATAGTGTTTATTTTGTATTATAAAAAGGACTATTCACAATAAAGTTAAATTGCTCCCGGAATTCGTGTGACTTCAGAGTTGTGTATTTAAAAATAGTTTGCTGAATATTTAAATAATTAATGTAATTAATATTTTTCTGACGAAGTGTTAAATATTAGAGTCAGTGGGTCGAGCGTGAAGGAGAGCGTTAAAGCATTGCAAGCTCCTCTTGCCCCGCGCTCCTTGGTCATAACAGTGACTTTTGCGCATTCAGGATTAGAAGTATACTTAAATTCTTCTAACTATAAATCTACTGTCTTTGTAGCTATTCGATGTAATTGTAAATCACCTAAAAGTCCATAATAATATCCTTTTGCTAATAAAAAATTCATAAATATTACAAAAAACTAACTTTCAGTTAGTAAACTTCGTTTATAAACTTATTGTAAATGTCTTTTTTGTTTAAAGTGGAGAAGTTGGAATGTTATAGACCTGCTCTACAATATACATGCAATAAACCGGTATATAATACAGGTACACACAGTGCTGACAACGACAAACTGCATATTGCTGCACGTTGAATACAGCGCGCTCGTACAATGCTGGAGCACATTCCCGGACATCAGTCACCCTATTATCAAGGTCTGATTCATTAATTTCATATCTACGACGCTAATACCAACGCTAGATTACTATTACACACACATATGACATATAAAACAGCATTTCGTAATATGTAAATTTTGATTATCTACATAGGACAGTAGAGACTGATTTTATTGAATATTATAACGCCGTCAGAGCAGGTACAATATTTATTTGTATAGAATGATGTTATCTTAGAATAACTGCATATTATGTCCGTCTGTCTATAGGCATAGATAAACTTAAAGGTAGATTTTATCTAATAACAATATTTGGTACTTATCTTGATGATTAGAGATACTTGAAATAGTAGCATATCCTTGCTATTCTTAGGAAAAACTTATCCGATTTTAGTAGTTCTATAACTGAAAGAAAATTCCTTATATTAATTAGTTATGAACAAGAACTCGTTTAGTTTAAGTAAAATGAGAGAAGGAAAATTCGTCACTTATGCTTTATAATAAAATGTTTAATCTTCCTTTCTTCTTCTTATCATTTTAGATCAATAAACACTATATTAGTAATACATAATATTTGAAAACATACAATTTATTTACGAATTTTTATTAGGTGACAAAAGATCCGGATATTCGAAGACAAGCAACAAAATTCGAGGATAGTAAACCACTTATTGGTAAAATAGATGCTAAAACAAACAGAATTGCAGTAAGTCTATATTTAATAAGAATAATTTTATAATAAGATGTTTAAAATAATTTTATTCGTTTTAGCAAGAAATAAAGGATAGCTTTGTTGTGGTGAATGGGCGAAGAGAAAGAGAAAATTATTTACAGGCTTTCGATAAGTTAGGTATTATGAGGTAATAAATAAGCTTCTAATGATACTGTAATTTGAAAAACATTAAGAGTATATTATATGGGTCTTTGATTTGTAGGTACATAAGATACGTGTTTCTCCCTGGGTGTATAACTCCTCACGGGCTATTTCTCAAATTCTGGTGCACTGTGAGATTTATACTGGCAATATATTACGTGTTGATCGTGCCCTATAATATTGCAGTAAGTTACAATTTAATCGTTACTACAAATACTAGTAAATAAGTCCTATATTCCATGTACTAATAACCTCCGCATATTGATCTACAAACAATTAATAAATACTGATTGATTGGTACTATCTTTATCAAAAAAATATTTTTTTATGCATCAAATAGCGGTAAAATATACTAATTGCCCCGGCTTCGCACGGGTGTAATTAGATTACCTCGTGTCATTAGATTTAATAAAGAACTATTTTTATTGTTGTCCCGTAGGAAATCATCCCATTATTGCTGCGGTTCCAATAAACACCGAGTTCTTGCTCTTGGTCTACTGAAACCGTAGCATACTTCTCTTCGCTCCTCCCCTCCTCACTTCACACACTTCGAGGCTGCAACGCATCGACAAAACAAGAGATATACTCTTGTTTTGCTGATGTTCATGGGCGATCATCTGCTAGTTTGCACCTAATCTACCAAAAAGAAAAAAAAAACGAGCAGACGGTCCACCAGATGGAAAGTGGCCACCATCGCCCATGGACATCGGCAAAACAACTCTCCCAGCGGCAGAGGGGAATAGTATTCTAACCCGCCCCCTCACGGGTAACCCCTAACGTTGCCCCATATCTATCATTAAAAAAATACTTCTGCACATTTAAGGTCAAACTATACTTACGTGCCGGTACATCCGCGTAACAAATTTCATTGAAATCCGTTCAGCGGTTTTTGTGTGATTGAGTAACAAACATCCAAAAATACGAACTTTCACATTTATAATATTAGTAAGATTTTATTTATTGTTAACTTATAATTTATTCAACTATATATAATTACCCTGGTGGTGCTAAATCATATCAAATACCAATTATATGCCCCTATTGAACTCCTAACTTTTTTCAAGTTTTGAATCATCATCATCACGACCCTTCAATGGCAAACTGCTGAGCCAGATCTCCTCTTCTGAATGAGGAGGGTATTAGGCCATAGTCCCCCATGCTGGTCCAGTGTGCGTTGGCAGACTTCACACACCTTTGAGAACTCTCAGGGATCTCTTAGGAGTGCAGATTTCCTCACGGTGTTTCCTTCACCGTTAAAGCAAGTGATATTTAATTGCCTAAAACACACATCTCAGAGTCAGAGGTATGTGCCCAGGATCGAACCTCGGACCTCTCGAGTAAGACTTGAAGTTTTGAATGTTCCAACTATATTTTGGTTGATATTTGAAACTCAATATTGAAAAGAACAGATTATTATCTTATATATAAAATTCTCGTGTCACAATGTTAGTTACCATACTCCTCCGAAACGGCTCGACCGATTTTTATGAAATTTTATATGCATATTCAGTAGGTCTGAGAATCGGCTACTATCTATTTTTCATCCCCCTAAGTGATAACGGTAGCCCACGGTAGCAAAACAACGTTTGCTGGGTCAGCTAGTATAAGTATAAGTATTGGCGGGCTTGTTTCCGCAACTGGACGTCACTGTGCGCCTATTTTGCGTGAGGGAGTGGGCGGCTAATCCTGCCATCCCAACTCTTCTAAAAAGTAAGATTATTATTAATCACTGATATTAAAATTAAATAATAACAATATATACCACAACGTAAATAAAAAATTAAAATAGTGGTTACAGTGACCTCAAAAAGTTATTTCATTACAAGAAATCTATATAAATAATGTATGTAAATCAAATAAAGGATAAATTCAATACTACACTATAGCCCGTACACCGGTAGTTGCAATTTTCAGGGATGTAATAAATTAGTATTCTTGGCACTAGTTGCTTGCCGCATAAATTTAATAATAGTATGGAAAATCTTATATAAACGCTTATTCTGGTCCCATGCTACTCACGTACTATGGTTTTATTGTAAAGGAGTTTTCTAATACTTTTATTTAAGTTAATTACGTAAAGTCATCTAGCTTTAACATTTTGCATAAAATATTTACTAATTTAATATGGTATTGTTAGTTATAATTCATTAAAAAAATAGTATAAAAATTAATATAGGTATATTTAATAAAAAATAAAAATCTGTATTTTATTTCAACACGCTTTTAATAGCTTCATACGTATGTTAGTATGTATGTAACAGAATCTTTGATCAATATTTTGACCCCCTTCAAAACGTCGGATTATCTCGAAATTTGGCATATTTATTAAGGATCGATGACAATTTAATATTTTAAACAGTTTGATCCGTTATCCTTACTAGAATAATCAGCATTAGCGATTTTTTGTTTTTCTGAGACCCGGAGTGTCTGCGTCAAGACACTTTATATTTATGTTTTATACTTTCCCTATCTTAAACGTACATCAGCCCCCTATATTCTAAAGTAGTTTTCACCCCCGTTTTATGGTAAAATTTATTGAAATTTTCACTAAAATTGTTAAATTTTAACAAAATTTCGTTCAAAAATCAAGTTTTTACTAGACAATAGTAATATTAATTTATCCGATTTCGCTCGTTAATAAATAGTTGAATAACGTTTTTTATCACCTATTCAATGACACCACTCTTGTTAAGATATCTTTCAGGACGAACGAAAAATTAAATAATTCATTGATATTCTCCACACCGAGCCTACCTTATAGGTTCGATATCTTATAATAAACATATACAAAATTTCAAAATTTAACTTAGTCTCGTTTTTGTTGTCAAAATTTTTATATCGTCTCAATACATCCCCCTGCATATTGTTAAATATAACTTATCAAATTTTAATCATTTAAAAAATAATACCTAGTTTAAAAATACGCTTTCACAGAAAATTCAACTAAAAAATGAAATATAAATAATAGTTTAAAAAAATACGGTTACCCCCTACCACCAATGAGGGTGCTGGGTTATTCGCCTCTTATGAGATGCTCTCCCAACGGCAGAAGGGAATAGTATTCTAACGCGCCCCCTCATGGATAAAAATTTATGTCATTATGTATTTATCAGCCAAAATGATTATTCTTTTAAGACAAAACAAAGCAAACATGGCGGCAATTACAACTGGACAGACATCGTGTTGTACATGGATATAGTATTAATGGCATACGTAGCATACTACAACGATCGATCGTTACTGATAACGCATCCGTTACTAACTGTTACAAGATATATGAAACATGCCTTCGCTTTGGATATCATAAGTATCTTCCCTTTTGAGGAATTGGTAAGAATTTGAATTTCGTAATTTTCTAGTATTGAATAATAATAATATAGATATAGGATATAGGTCTTAATTAAAATAACACGAAAATTGTCCAAAGCCTGCACACATAAATGTTTTTGTCTCGTCTATCAATTTTTTGTGGATTTTCTTTGTAATAATTGCATTATTACGTTTAATAATAATATTCAAACATTACTTAGAATTTAGTGCGCCATTATAGTGGTAATCATATATACACATATAATGTTTCACAGAATTTAATCAAATTTTATATATGAGTCAATGAATTTTAGGATATTACTTATTTACTCGAAATTAATTCCCTCATTCTAAAAACAATTTTTTAGAAAATGAGGTACGAATAGTTTATGAGGTGTAATGAAAAGATTTGGTGGTTTTAGAACCTCCGTGGGTTTTAATTAGGGAAGTAACAATTAAAGTGTCTGTTTGTAATATTAAAATAACCGCTTTTTACTAAGTGCATATGGATTTATACACGGTACATATTATACCAAGACAACATTTTTTACAATTTTTGTCTGTCTGTTTGTTTCGGGTAATCTCTGAAATGGCTGGACCGATTTTGCCGGGACTTTCACTGGCAGATAGCTCATGTAACAAGGAGTAACTTAGGCTATTTAACATCTCGCTACGACCCATAGGAGCGGAGCAACAAGTGAACGAAATCGCACGGGTCGGCTATTTAATAAATAATATAAAAAGTCGCGATTAAAATAAAGTATTTTGTCTTCATTTTCTTCAAAAATGTTTTATACAGATGATACAAATATAGTAGGTACCTATGAAGTTATTTTATTATTATTATAAAAGTAACTGTGGCAACTCTGATTCACTCACTAAGGAGAAAGCAAGTTGGTTTATTTTATATGATTGCTTAACTAAAATGGTAGATAAATAATGATAGGTGGGTAGGAAAATAATGGCATTTGTTATTTTTATTTATTGAGAATAACCTTTTCAGGTCAAAATAGTAAATGATCATGCAGATACAGACCTTTATAGGTTAAATCGGATTTTATTGGTACGTTTATAATTTTATGTCTAATAAAAGCACAGAAATGGTACAGGGTTTAGCTTAAATATTTTCCTGTATATCTGCATTCTTTTTAGTTTTTCCTCCTTTTTTATTAATCTATAATATTTTGCGGTAAAATTAGTTTCTCGTGTTCATAACTAGATGGTGCTACAGATAGGTTGTGAATATTTTACACTATAAGTAAAAATTATATAAAAAAATGACCTTTACAATTACGTAACTGATTTTTTAATTTTACTAGTCGACGCGTCCCGACTTCGCCCGGATTTAGGTTCAATTTCTCATTATTTTAATTCAATTTCTCATATTGCTCTATCACTGTATCACTTATCGCTATATTTTACATTTTAATTTTTAACACCAACTTAATTTAAATATGACTAATAATTTTAGACAATTCATAAAATATCTTTATAAATTATACCCTATGTATTATTTTGATGTATAAGCTATTTTATTATTAAATTTCATTAAAATCCATTCAGTACTTTTTACGTGAAAGAGTAAGAACATCGATACATAAATTTCCAGTTTATAATATTAGTATTGAAATGTTGATTTCACATATCCAGATAGGGCTATACTTCCAGATTTAATATTATAATAAGTATTCAATTTTTGATGGCCTTTTTCTAGTATTATATACAATAGTTTATTTTGTTTTTATGTTTGCAGTAAGCTTATAACAGATAATAACAATTTTTTAGGTATTCCGAATAATGGGTGCATTTTCATATTGGGAAAGCGATATAATGCAAGTGAATCAAGCTGTTATATTGCTTAAGTTTCTGCCAATTGCCATCACAATAGTCAACTTCGCAACAGCTTTTATTTTTATGAACTCCTGCGAACCATTTACTGTGCCTACTTCAAACTATATTTTGGTCAAGTGTTCTAGGATTTTGGTATTTTCTCCTGGAAGTATAAAAGTAAAAGGTTTGATATTAATTTAAACATTTTCACTCTTCCAGATATATGATTTGAAAGTAATTCAGTAAGAATTTTCGAGTACAAATGAACTATACAAAATATACTGTCCTTTTTTGAAAGTCTATTGAATCTTACTGAATTTCTTTTGTAAATTGATTAGAGAGTCGCCCTCGCTCTACTTAGATCTTAATAAGTTTTATCCAAAAATCAAGTGCCACTCAATGAATTTAATTTTATAAATTAAAATTTATTTTTAGCCGCCATAGCTGAGTATATTAATGTCTTCTACTGGGTATTTGAAATATTTGTAGGTAAGTGAAATCTTTTGTAATTGTAAATACAGTGTTATTAATTAATTCTACCTTAAAAGCTTAGAATATTAAATATCTGTACAAGATCAAAGGTCTGAGGCAGCCTGTCAAGCGACTTCACACAGCAAACATTGTCTAAAGTAGTGTAAATAGTGATGTTTAGTTTCGTAGTGTTAGGTCTTTCTAACGTATACTTTCTTTGCTTTAATGTTAGGTAGCGAGTAGTTGGTACATTAAACGTGCACCTGGATCACAAGCCCCAATTAAAACTCGCTTTAACGCTCTGATTTTTTCTCTGATTCGTTATGTTATTTTTATCAGGTTGTGGATGTACTCCAGTAATCGTATCCAATGCTACCGATGTGTGCTTAACGATGGTATTACAAATTACTGGTGTAATATACTTCGCTCTTATGTTCGGTTATATCGCTTCCACAAGGTCCGCAGCTTCACATGCATTATTAGATCATAATGTAAGTTATCAGCAGCACTAGCAATATTTCAGAAAATACCAACTGAAATGATATGATTATAAATTATAGCCTATGTGTTATTCTGATGTACAAATTATATTATTGTAAAGTCTCATCAGTAGTTTTTGCGTGAAAGAGTAACAAACATACATCCATACATTCTTACAATCTTTCGCGTTTAAAATATTAGTAGGCTTTAGATGCTCTACTGGATTTTACTTCAGTTATGGTTAATGTTAATTTTATTAGTGACACGAGAAACATTCTCTGTTGATTTTGACAATAAAATATAAAAATAACTTAAATACACCGTGGAAATATCCTGTATTTTGTATATTAGACATGGTAAAAATAATCTTTTATACCTACGGAAGTTTTAATTTATCAATCTCAAGCCTGAGATTTGTTTAAATAATCTCCAATACTTCGTATTGCCTAGGCAAAGATATGATAACATATCCAACTTCATCTCGTAACGATATTAACAACTACGATTTCGAACTTTCGAAGCTTTACCAGAAAAAAATATAAGAATCAAAATTTAACAGATACGCTTCGACTGAATTCTGAGAATTTTCTCAACTTTATCATAATATATTTATGAATAAAATCATATCCTTCGTTACAAGAAAAAGTTTAAAAAACATAACTTTTATAATTAAGATACAAAATACGAAACTTTTAATGAACTTAGTTTTCGCATTTCCAGGAGAAATCACGGGATCTGGAGGACTTTCTGTATCGTGAAAATGTAGATCCCATGTTGACTGTGAAAACTTTGAAGTATTTTGAATACGTCTGGAAAAGAACTCACGGAAGTGATCCTCAGGTAAGTAATTTCATACCTAATCGTTTTAATTTATAAAGGCATTTTGGTGGCTGTTGATTTTTTAGATATAAAATCAAACAACAGCATATTTACTTTCTTTTGGAGTGAAAATGATATTTGTTTAGTCTGATATCGTTTAAATATGCAGTAAAAATAATTGTGCTATTAGTAGTTATTAAAATATCAAAAATATTTGTTTATTACATTAATATTAAATACTGCAAAACACTCGCCCTTGCTTTATTCCAAATGTTTTTATTACTGTGAAAAAAAAATTAATAATATTTTTTTGACCAACCAGGAAGACTTACAGATAGATGTCTCACAGTAAACAGATAAACATATTTAGTAGATTATGATCGTATATTTAAGTATTGCTCTGAAACTTTACAAAGAAACATAACATGAAAGGCTCAAACACTTATCACGCAACATTACCTCAAGATTTGTGGATGGTAAACATTACCATAATTGTAGAAAATTTGCCGCGGCCTAAACTCCGCGGTAATGGAAGACACGCTCGTGTTCATTACAAGAGGGCACTGCGAGGAGTGCCGCTCTTTCGCAAAATATTAAACAATTTTCTGTAAATTGAAATTATTGTAATTAAAATTGAGGAATATATATAAAAGATCAGTATGTAGCAATACTAATGTTTCTTCTTGTGGAGTAGTTTACTTCTAGACATTCTAAATATAGGAGGTAAGTATATTCGAAAAGGCGAGTAAAAAACAAGCACGCCCATACAAGTTGTCTCGCTACGCGACGACTAGATAACTTTACCTATTATTCGGGTAATATTTAAGTATTACTCTGAAACTTTACAAATAAATATATAATACGAAAGGCTCAAATTCTTATTCCGCAACGTTAGCCAAAATGTATGATTGTTAAACATTAATATGATTGTAGAAAATTTGCCGCGGCCTAAACTCTGCGCTAATGGAAGACACGCTCGTGTTCATGTACGAGAAGGCGCTGCGCGAGGTGCCGCTCTTCGGCAAAGTAGAGCGCTCCTTCATCAGGGTCGTTACACAACATTTGCATGAGATGTATTTCCTTAAGGGCGATACTGTTGTGCAGTGCAACGATTTACAGACTGATATTTATATTATTTATAGAGGAAAGGTAATTATAATCTTCTATCTACATATAATAAATAGAAAGTGTGCTCATTTCAAGTTATATACGGAGCGACGCGACGGATTGACACATTTTTTGCATTAGTTTACAAATGGATTTTTTAAAGAGGAATCAATAAAATATTTCTTCCACACATATGCTAAAAATAGACTAGAGACACCCATATCCATATACTGATAGGCATTATCATATGTATGATATGTGTGATATTACCCATCAGTGTTTTGCTGTCTTCTCAATTAAGCGAATGATTACAAATTAATATTTTAACTATGATAATGTAAAATTCTTTTCATAAAGGGTTACTAAATATTCAATTCCTCAATATACTAAAGGTCAACTAATAAATTAAACTTTCAGAATTTTTAATTACGACGGCTTATTAGACTAACTTTTTTAATATAAATTCTCAGGTAGATGTTTTAAGTTCATACAATGAAATGATTACATGTATGGGACCTGGTGGAATGTTTGGTAATTTTACTGGTGTAAGTATAACTGATATAATATAATATGTATGTAAAATAAAGTTTTAATTTGTATAATATAATTTTCAGCAACCTATTTCAAAATCGGAAGTAGCAATTTACGCCAGCAGAAACTTAGACCTATTAGTACTTCCAGCACAAACATTTTTTAATTTAGTTAAATTTTATCCGAAAATACAAGATCCTCTGAACAGAGCCTTTGAGATATCCAAAGATTACATTTTGCCAATATCAATGGAAAACATGGAGGACGACTCTTCAGGTGAAAAATTGGAATCAAACTTTTCGAGCTCTTTCCTAATCTTATTAAAAGTTTCTTGCGAGTGTTACGTGCGATGCACAATACTATTTCAATTTACAACTTTTAATAATGTTTTGATGTATCAGACATTTATTTTAAAATATCTTATAAGTATTCGAGTACAAGAATTTTATTACTACAAGCTTTTATTTAATTGCGATATTCGTATGTAAATTGTCCGTCAAAATATGCAAGACATTTTTCATCCTCTTCCTGTTATCCGATTGATTAAAATGAAAATGAAATTTAAATATGGCATAAAATAAAAATAATGTAAAATTATAATACTATTGAGCTGATCTGATGATAGAGCTAGGAACTTACTTAGCTTACTTTTAAATTTCACTATTCATCTCATGGCTTCTAGGACTAAAATTAGACTTAACTATAGCCACCGGCACGTAAGTATAGGTTTGACCTTGAATGCATAGAAGTCACTATTAGGGGCTTCTTAGTGAGAAGCGTCATACCCAATTGGTTCTTATGCGATGTTTAGGTTCCCGCATGTCTGTGTAACTATATCGAGCTAACTCTATAAAATATATACATAGAATACATAAAAATATAAATAAATAACGCAAGAGGAAGACGGCAAGTCAATAACGGTTAATAAATCATTTATAAAATATTTAATTAGGCATGTGATCATCTAGTTAGGACCCTTAATACGTTGTGTAAATAATAACCATCAAAGTTCTTTTAGAGTATTAGAGGCATGTGTTCAATAGGTCATCGAAGAAGATAAATTAAACTAAATAAAAATCAATTTGCATTTTATTAAATTAATGTAATAACGATGCTGTGATGACGCATAGATGTATAATAATTTTATAAATAATGACATCAGAAGGATGTTAGTGATAAAGAAGATAGCTGAAGGAGTCTCTCCCTTCCTCTTATAATATTTAAATATAAAAGAGAAAAGGGGTCGGCAGCCCCACACCCGCCACCGACAATGGGTTCCAACCAAATCGTGAACCCTCCAGGATAGAAGGTGGGAGCTATTTATAGTGCGCCTACACTTTTGATGCTACATTAGCAAGGACGGAAGTCCGCGTAATACAGTCAAGACTGCAGTGTTGAAAGCCGAAGCCTTAGTAAATCAGCCGAAGCTGTAATAATAAAAAGGCGTGAGCCTTGTGATGGAAATAAATCCATTAAAACAGCAAAGCTGCAAGGTGTCCGAAGACAAAGGGACAAGCCCTGGTTATAAATAAAGTGATAAATAAATCACTGGTTCAAACATCAGTTCGTAAGAACTCACAGCACTTAGGCGGCTGATTGCAAGGAATGCACATATTCATATTTACATAAATGTGTTATCGTTGCCACCGGAGTGGATATCGTTGCAGCCGTAGCTGATAATCGTTGCAGCCGGAGCTGATAAAATGTTGCCACCGAAGTGGATATTGTTGCAGCCGGAGCTGATAAGTAAAAACCACCGTAGTGGATAAGTCGTTGCAGCCGTAGCTGATAATCGTCAAACAAAGAGACGTAATACGGCAGATCATTATTTTACGTGGCAAGCCACGGAAGTAAAGAGATACAGTAGGCCACACTTTCCTATACGCTAGTAAACATCCCATAAGGATAATTCACCAGACGCCCTAGCACTATGACATGCTACAATGTCTATTTAAAAGTACTAAGCTAAGGGGCAGTCCTGACAAGGACTATTGATGCCACTCACAATGTCCTTAAACAAAATCCACGGACAATGTTTGTGGTTGTACCCAGCATCACTAGAACGTACCACTTCGGCTTACAGCCTCCGCACCGCTCAGCAGCTGGATACGATGGTGTGATAGACACAACGATATCAACTGAGACGCCAGGACGTTGAAGTATCAAACCACAGTGAGAGTCACAAACAACATCGTCTGAGCCATGAGAGACCTCGGAGTATCAAATCATAGAGTGATAGACACAGCGATATCAAACTGGACATCAGGACGTTGAAGTAACAAATCACAGTAATAGACACAAACAACATCGTCTGGGTCATCAGAGACCTCGGAGTATCAAATCACAGAGTGATAGACACAGCGATATCAACTAGGACATCAGGACGTTGAAGTATCAAATCATAGAGTGATAGACACAACATCGTCTGAGTCACCAGAGACCTCGGAGTATCAAATCACAAAATATTCAAGACAACTTGTCATGGGGGTAGTCTGCTAGTAGCTGATGTAGCCACAAAGCCTACAAACCAGTCCACAGCGCATCGTCAAGAATAAAGCATATCCGGCACCGTACACAAGAATTCTCAAAGTAGAACTTAATCACACTAAGAGGCATCTCGCGTCCGTACCACCAAGATACGCAAGGCTCCAGCAACAGACAGATGGACTTCTCAAAGACAATCAAAATCATCTAAGAGTCACCTTCCGTCCGTATGCCAAAGCTCGTTCGAAATATGGCGGTCCTGCAAGACTATTCTCGCAGAACACTTTTGTAAGGAGGCTGCTCTAAACACATGCATCACCATAACATCGTAACTACATAAGATATTATTATTAAAACATATTTGTATTCATTATTTAAGAGGTTCATTATTATTACATGCATCGCCCCTATACATGTATTGTATAGTTATAATTCTATAGATGGTCACCCACAAACCATCTGTGATAAATACTTTTTATGACCTCTTATTATATCGGTATCATATGTAGTACATGAATGTGAGATGCTGTGCAGACGATCTCACGATGCCCCCCTATATATGCTGGGCAATCGGTCTGACTATCGGCAGCTTCCATACATTCCGATACTTCCCCATACTAGCTAATACACGAACCGTCTTCATAATACACGAACCTTTTGCATTATTTTTAATATATTTATTATTGAAAATTATGATCGATTATTATTTCTAATGTATTAAATGATGTTTTAAATATAAAATAAATTACTTTTTATGTTTATTTGTACATATTATGTTGTAATATTTATTAATTACTATTTTATTACCTCTTTATATTATTTATTATTATTATTATTATCGTCTTAAATGTTGAATTTACTTTATGTAAAGATTATTACCGTCACATCTGCTATTAGTCAAAATTGTACAAGTAGCAACTTTCCCTACTATTTTTTCTCATACCTAAAGTTAGCTGCCGGCTACTATACCTACTGTAAACTGTACGCTTTATCATTTGAATACTTACCAATATTTTCTAATTACTCGTACATTTGCAGAGGATTCTGACTTAGATGTATTATCGCAAGATTCAGCTTTTGATTCTAGAAGTGGTTCAAGCAGATATGATATGTCAGGTATAAAATGTTGTATCATAATATTTACTTTTACTTTTATAATTAGCTAGGTTTCCGCACGCGACAAAAAGAAGAATATGTTATACTCAATCCTGTTAACTTTCTTTGAAAAAAAGAAATAACACTGATCTATTGCCCGGCTATAGCATATTTATAATTTAAGAATGAAAGTATGTATAACAAAACTTGCTTCCAAAATATATAAAGAATAGTTATTCATTTTATAGCAGCTTTATTAACAATTTTCTTTGTTTTTAAGGTGGTCAATATTCCCTGAGCAATGCACCATCTAGAAGTAATATAAGTCAAGTTAAATCAATAGCCAGTGTTATGACCTACCAGAGCTATTTGGATGTAAATAACCTTTTAAAACCTGGTTCAAAATTATTTCAGGTAATACAAATAAATTAATTAATATTTATTGTACTAGGTTTACAGAATCACTTTATTTTGATTCTTAGAAAAAAATAAACGACTTTTTTCTTAAACCAAACATTATTTAGATTAAAATATCTTAAAGCTTCATACTTTTATTAAATATTCATACAGCCTTATTAGCTTTTTTGGTAAAATATCCTAGAAGTACATTTTTTTTATATTTAACACTTGAAAGTTGAATGATATTAGAAGAAAATATTCCCTTTTTAAATAAAAAAAATGTTTTTTATTTAAAGGGTTTCGGCTATTTCACTTGTATCATGACTGTGGCGAATTATGTTTTGACTTTATACGAAATAGTGACATTGAACGACTGCTATATTATATTTTGGGCACAATCTATTTTTGATATGTATTTCTACCTAAAAGTATATTTATCGATGCACCAGGTGAGTTTTAATAACTTCGTAATATTTGAGAAACCTAATTTTTTTAAATATTTTTTTTAATACAGTTTTTTTTATTAAAAAAAACATTATTTATTAATTATTGTCTATGTTGTCATTATTTTGACATAAGATAACGGGACCTCTTTTTATGTTTCGTTCATTTCTATTGAATTTTGAGTTGAGTGTTTCTATTAATTGACAAATTATGTATTTAAGTCCATTGCTTATTTTGTTGGATTTTTAATACCTGACATTAAAATAATACAAATATAGATTACTGTTCTTACACTGTCCATAACTGGGATATTAAAAACCCAAAAGTAGTTTACAAATATAAATTATATGGAAATACTTCCTTAAGAGGAGGAAATAAGGGTTTTCCAAGTTAAATATTTTAGGGTTATGTCAACCGGCATGGTAATCTCATAATAGAGGCAACGAAATGTCGCGCCAGATATTACAGACATAGATTATGGGTTTGGTCGGATATGTTCACTAACTTACCATTTGAACTCTTGGGATTTTGTTTTTCGTGAGTATAAAAAGATAAATATTAGTATAGAACTTATTAAATAATTTATGAGAATGAAATGCTTTTAAAATTAACACTACTTATATCCTCGAAAAAAAATGTCCTGTGGGATAGAAGGATGGGTGAGGTAAGGGTGAAAACAACTTAACGGATTTGAATAAAATATGACAGATAAATTATATAATTTATAATCGAGGAAAAAAATTCCCGTAGATTAGTATCTATACCATAGAGTACGTGAAAGAGTGAGTGAGTTAGTAAAAAGATGATTGAAGAAGTAGGTTAATGCATAAGTGACGGTCTTTCAATTCACTCTCGACCCTATTTAGAATTTTTCGCCGATGAAGTCTATTATACACTCATTTGCAAAAAAAACGATTTTGTTCCTGGCTGAAAAAAATAAAATACCAAAAAAGTTTTAATCATTTGAATATGTTACTGGCCAGTTATAAAAGTGCCATAATGTTTATAAGAGTACATTCCAAATTCAAATTTTTGACTGAGCCTGGTTCAAAGAAAACAACTTTTAACCACATTTTGTGGCGCGAATTCCCTATAGTTAATATCGACTCTAATTAACTTTTTGTCAATTTTTATTAAATTATCTGATGTCCTTGACATTTAAAAGTATTGTTATTGCTGTTTAGCAATCTCGAATATGGTAGATAAAGTGATAAAAGCGAGCAAAATTATTGCACTGCTTGAAGAAGGTTGCAGTCAATGCTTCGTGGCTCAGAGGCTAAATGTGAGTCGGTCGACAGTTCAAAGGACCTGGCAGCGCTATCAAGAGATCGGTATCGTCAAGAGAAGGCCTGGTTCTGGCAGAAAGACATGTACCGAACCACGGGATTATCGTTTTCTAGTTAGTCAAGCGTTAAAAAATCGCAAATCTTCTTATGTGGACCTCAAGAACAGCCTCGAAGAAGTAAGAAATGTGCAAATTAGTCTATGGACGGTCAGGAGGAGGCTTCTTGCTGCTAATATACACAGTCATCGCCCGGCACGCGGCCCTAAATTACTCCGTGGACATCGAGTTGCCAGGCTTAGCTTCGCTCGAAATTGTGTGTCATGGACTCATGAAGACTGGGATAGGGTATTGTTCTCCGATGAAGCCAGGATATCTCTGCATGGTGAAGACCGACGTCGGCGAGTGCTACGTAGACGTGGAGAACGCTTTGCAGAGGCATGTTTTGAAGAAATCACACCTTATGGAGGGGGCTCTGTTATGTTTTGGGCAGGAATAAATTCTATGGATCGTACGGAGTTAGTCTTCATCGAAAACGGTACACTGGACACCGATACATAACGGAAGTTTTAATTCCTTATGCACAACCCGCTTTTACCGCTCTTGGCGAAAACTCAATTTTTATGGACGATAACGCTCGCGCCCACCGGTCTGGCGATGTGGAAGCGTATATGCTAGAAGTAGGAATTCGTCGTTTGGACTGGCCAGCTCTGGACCTCAATCCCGGATGTTTTGAAGCGACGAGTGAGATTAGTGCAGCCGGCTCCGCAGACCATCAGAGAGCTAAAGAATGTGATTACCGCGGAGTGGGAACGTATTCCCCAAGAAGACATAAAAGATATACTCGCTAGCATGCCCAGACGAATGCAAGCTGTGATTTCAGCAAGAGGGGGTCACACTCAATACTAAACTTTTATCTGCTTTTAATGTATTCAAGAAAAACAAAGAAATTAACGCTGTTTAGTATATATTGAACGCGCGGGGCGCGAGGGTGTTAAGTAGTGTTAGGTACGCCGCGGGCGGAGTGAGTCGTAATGTAGGCATTGAGAGAGGCGCAAGCGCGCGACCCATTCAAGATCATCAAGAACTTGTGAGTACTGTGTCTTTATCGCCTAACTGACAATAGAAAAACCCTTAATTCTAAAGAAGCTGAAAGGGCCCAGCCAGCTGCCACGTGTGTGGGATTTGTATGTTATGATAAAACTGATGAAAACTATTCCTTCCTAATTAATTTATAAAATTCTGAGGATAACAATACCTAAAATTGTCAAACAAACTAATAGTAACTATAAAATAGTTCATAGCTTAAGTGCCCGTTTTTTTTGCAAAAGAGTGTATAATACTGAGTATCTCTTATTGTAATGTAAAGTTATTTGTCTGTGATTTTTGATTGAAGTCTGATACCTATCCTGAAAAATATTTAAATGATCTCGCAGCAAAATCACTCACATTCATTGAGCTATAATCACTAGATTATATTGCAGTGAGACTGAAATAGTTTATCGGTATTCTAGGAATCGTTTGCTAGCAATGCACTATCTGCGAGCAAATAAATTATTCAGGCTTAAATATTTGGTTGAGTTCTATCGCAAAACTTCCTCCGAGCTTACGAATAACCTCACAACATTGCAGGTATTTAAGTAATATTTACTTTTATTACTTTTATTTGCATATTAGTATAGTATAATAGCATGAGTATAAAAAATGGAAATAAAACAGTGTGAGAAAACTGTGTTAAAACTCTGGATTAGTTATTTACTAAATAGATCAGAGATTTTATAACTTATTTGTTCCGTAGCATCATATTCACTTATCTATAGACCCCTTTTTTTATATTTATTTTCCGTTTTCCTGCTTTGCGAAGCCCAAATATCTGAGGAAATTAGTTGATAAATATACTACCTATACTATAATAACGTTTTACATTTTTCTTTTAGTTGGTTTCCTTTAACACATGAATGACTCGTAGGACTCGATATTTTTTTAATACTGTGATTTGTAATCAATAGAAATTATTAATCAAGACGATATAAGTTACTTACATATATTTGTTATACTACCGATAATTAAACTATAGAAATACAGTAGTACGTAGATAGTATACAGCTTCTATCAATAACTGTTATAGTTTCAGTAAGGCCATAACAATATGATATCGATTTACTGCTATGTATGCAAATCTATCCAGGAACTTAGAATAATCTTCTTTACCCAAACATTTAACAGACTTAACTTAACCAAATCCTTTATTCTATAGATATTCTTAGTTAAAATTTTAAAAGTTAACTGCGTTGAAAAATTACCTAATTGTTAACGGCGGGAAATGTGTTTGAGATTTGAATGTAACTTTCGTTCTGACTTTGCTAAAAATTGTATTTTAACTGGAATGTGATAGGATAAATAAACAGTTATATAATACTTTTATCTTGCGAGTAAATCTGTAATAGATCAAAATACAGATTCGGAACAAAGAACAAGAAACAATAATTTTAAGATAGTTCTGTCTGCTGACCCCCGACGCTACAACGAGGCAATATTATCAGCTCATTTCTAACTTGAGAGTTGCGCGCAATATTAATATATTGACAATTAAAACAATCTTTTAATCATGGTAATACACTGACATTGCTTACACTCAGGAAAGACAAACTGTACTTCTCGATAGACTTTCTTTCGATATCAAGTATCGTATAGATTCGAGTGTTAAACTGTTTTAAAGTACTTACATAATATATTTTATGAATATTTTGTTTTGAACAATACAAAAAACCTATTTATACAAGTTAATATCGATTCTTCTAAATCGATCTCATGTGGGTATCGATACTTGGTGACTATTAAATTAGAGATTCAGTTCGGGGTAATTTAAATTTTTAATTTAATTAACCTTCCTCTTGAATTACTCTGTCTCTTGATGAAAACAGCAGTAAAATCCTTTGTGTAGTTAAAAGATCTAAACGATATTGTTTTGTACTATGTAAAGGAAATATTAATACTAACTACCTTGCTATAGTTATATCTTGTTTATTGCATTAATCCTGATTGTATATATAATTAAATGTTACAAATGTTTGTGTGGGATTAGCGGTGAGCCAAATTAACCTTGCGGTTACTCACGGTAATGTCAGACAGATGCATACGGTGTAAAATATACACTAAATTAACTAATATTGTTATAATATTTGTTTACAGTCTGCTATGACGTTTTTCATAGTAGTTTTGCTGCTACACACATTTACTTGTATTTGGTTGTTAACATTGATGGGGACGGCTCCTTACAATATAATTAGGACACTCAAACTTCATATATTAGATGAGTAAGTTTTAAATTTGCTACCCTTACCCTCTTAGCAAAGCAGTGTAAATACTAGTAATCTATATTGGCTGTATTTTGATGTCTTAAAATAATTTATAATATTTTCTAGTTGCGAAAACTAAATTTATATTAAATTAAAATGTAAAATTCATTAATACTAGTTCAGCTCGATGCATCGTCTTTGTCCTGCCGCGCCGCACCTCTGACGCACTTCACCGCTCTCGTGTTTTCGGCTATAGAATTATGATTACATTATAATTTGTATGTATTTTCCAATCCCGGGTCAATAGTGACCCGGACCTTTGGAAAACGTGCGCGAGCCGTAGCCCTATGCACCTAAGGACAATCCCCGCTTTGAGTAGGACTATGTCAATATATGGATACTACTTATACTTATACCCTATTTCAGCGATACTCCCCAACGCAGATGGGATTACACAACATCCTTTTACTTAGTAGTAGCAGAACTGACATCAACAGGCGGTGATGAGTTCATAGTAGAAGAAATAATTTCCATGGCCGTCCTAGCAGTATGTCTGATTTGTGGCAAAATGCTGGCTGCCACAGTTATAGCCACCTCCATGCAATTAGCTCATTCTACTAAATATGCTCTAAATAAATATGAAAAAGCAACGAAAGAACTAATTGATGTCTTGAAGAATCAGGGACTATCAAGTATGTATTAATTAAAAATATCAAAATCAAAGGGAAGCAACGATATCCTTTAAAAGAAAACAAAAATAAATTTAAAAATCACAAATAATATTTTTTTAGAACTGTTTTGACAGTTTAATTAATTTATTTTTTGAATTCTTGTATAGTTATAAGACAATTATTAATTGAAATTTTAAATACTTTCTTTTTTACTAGACTACCAATTAGAAAAGTTTTGGAAATATATTCGCCAACTTTGGATTACAGAAAGAGGTCGACAGGTAAAAAAATTATAATTTTGCTGTGTTAAATGAATTACAAAATAATGGCTTTATTTATCTTTATTATTTAACCACAAAAAGTAACCGAAAACGAGAGAGTAAATTTGTTTATTTAAAACTTTCGGCATACACGTGAAAGGCGAATGTTTACAAATTCATTGGATTCGAAAAAAGTACAAAGCAGCGAAATAAATGAACGTACGCAGAGTTTTTGCTTTTTTGGACTTGTGTAGGTGACACAGTTATAAACTGGATATCGAGTTATAACATGGAATTCTCAGTGCTATATAAAAGTATAAATATTTTTCTACACGTATATTCCTATTTTCCTTCGCCAATATAGAAGAAAGAAGAAATTTTCGACCAAATTATCATTTCCATTATCAGTCAGTACATTTGTGATTCTATCTTAGCATTGAGACAAACTAAAAATTATTAAATCGGTTGAACCACTCGAATTGAATTGAAGTATAAACATGTGGTGTTATGGAGCTTATGAAGTTATAACTTCAAATTTTGAACATTTATTGATAACTCCCTCCTGTTAACATTATGTAATTTATAGATGGCCCCTTATTTTCGTTATGGTAAAAGCATAGGCGTGCTACGCCTAACAAAATTTCCTGCACAGTGAGGATAAAAAACCTTTCACTCAACCATAAACGTACATTTTTAAATCGATGTACCAACAACCAATTTATTTCGAAGAAAAATATTGGTATCCCTACATCACTTCACTGACGCAAAAAAATAGACGAAGACGCATTTATAACTTTCTATCATAACATTACTTTTCAATGCGTTACTACTTGCGTCGAAAGAATATGTCTGAAATATTCAAATTCAGACTTCCACATACTAATCGGTCAAATATTTCATCCTGTAGTTTATCGTTTTTTTTTTAAATCAAAGTGGCATAGGCTCAGCTCCTCTTATGATACTTATATCGATAGGCAAAACCTTTGTACTCTACATGATCACCCTTTGCAACAGTTTTAACTGTTGGCCGTAGCGGTATTTTATATACCCTATAGCGTGCATCGATAAATGCTATCAAGGCTATCCAACACTTAAAGAATCCTCTCCTCTCCAGCTTTATAATATATAAATTTAATTTTGAATCTCTTATAGTATATATAAAAATGTTTTCCAGTTGCCAGCATTAATAGCTAAAACCCCGTACGTGCTCCGCTGCGACTTGATGTCTGCGATGTTCGGACAACATTTGCGCAGTTGTTACCTGTTCGCTGACACCGGCGAGCCGTTCCTGCGTCAGCTCACCGTCTTACTTGATTACAACGTATATTTTCCCGGTAAGACTTTTACTGGGAACTTGGTTTCTTTACACTAAATTAGTTAAGCATATATAGTAGTAGGTGCAAAGTAGGGGATAAAACTTTAGACAGCGCCTTTTTATTTTTCTTGAATAATGTTTAATATATAATTTAATGGGAGTAGTAAAAATAATACAATATATCGAAAAAAAATGACTGATTTCAATAAGATTTGATGTCACACTTGATCACATGGTTACTGAAAGTCAATAACCGAAAGCAAGTGTAGCACCCACAGGTTAATCATTTTTATTTTTTTTATTTAGTGTAAAAGAGAATTATACTTTCACAAAAAATAGAATAGAATATATGATGCGTATTTTATTCAAGACTGACCAAAATAGCAACCCCGAAGTTGATATAAACACTATTAATTAAGTCATTAAAGAATGAAATTATTGCAATTTACCAAAAAAATTATGGCAGAACTATTAGACGTAAAAAAAAGTATAAGGCAGACCGCAGAACCCGGGTGGTGCGATAATATTAGAAAAAAGTGGTTTACTTTGGATGACTAGAGTACACAAAAAGAAAAACGGAGAGTAGTAGGAAAAACCTACATCAAAAAGACCAGTATTCTCGAGTTATTATAAACAGTCATAAGTATTAATTAAAAAAGCTTAGTAGTAACGGTTGCCGTATTAGAGTAGTAAAGTCTGCATGAAGTTAACGATAAGGAAGTAAAAATACTAATGCATTCTATCCTTATACGAAGCCGGTGACTTGAAGTTGATAAATAGAGAAAAATGAGTGAGTTAATTGGTTCATACATCACTTTACGTCTACGGAGTTGTATAAAGATATTTTTCTTACTATGTGGAGTAAATAATAATGATTGAAAAAAAAATCGTTATAATTTAGTAATATTTATTTATCGGTAAAGAAAGGTAAAACAAATTGCTATATTGTAAGTAAAACACTTGAGCATTTTCTAGTGGAGAAAAGTATAGCTTTTTAGATTGCAGTGTTTTTGAAAGCTTACTTAAAAAATATAATTAAAAATATTCATGAAGGTAAATGTATTTTAAATGTGTTATTTGAGTGACAATATTTCTCCAAAATCAAGCAATTTTGTTTAAATAAATACTAGGTGATATTTTTTATAAAATTGATGTTTCAAATGCGATCAATCCGAACTGAAACTTTTTCAAACTGAGACAAATACGCAACAGAAGCCCAAAAGTATAGGTTCTTTGACAGAAACTAACAAGTAAATGTTAATAATAAATACTAATGTATCGGTAAATAGTGCTGCCTTTACTGTTACATTTAATAATTCTACAAACGGACCTATTGCATATTGTTTTTTTTGCATATTTAACTAAGTTTAGATAAAAGTACATTCACGTCTATGTTTTTTCCAATGAGGGAATCGTATTAAGGATTAGTTTAAGGCGCCAAACAATGGTTGTGTTATCATACGTAGTTGATAAATTATCTTATTAAGATATATTTAATATATGAAATTTACAATTCTTCCAGAGAAGGACGTAGACTAACTTCACGGATTGGACATATTAACAATATTTTGACACACTAAAAGTATCGTAATAGTTATAGATATGTGAATTCTTGATTATGTTTTATAGGTAATTATATAGTAGTAGCTGGTGACAGTGAAGCCCGGATGCACTGGGTAGCATCAGGCACAGTTTCCGTAGTATCTGTTCGTCCAGACTTGACGGAAACCACGCATGAGCTGCTAGGTCCAGGAGACGTATTCGGTATACTTCAAGGACTAAATCGAGGCGTCTCACATTGTTTCTCTTACAGAGCTGAATCAAAGGTATAACTATAGTCTATTAGTAACCAGTTCTCGCGTTCTGCTAAGCATTAATCAAATTATGTCCATTGACAAATTACACATCTATATTTATTTAAATCCTCTGTATATAGAATGTCCGTTTGGAATAAATAGAGGTTCCAAAAACATTGATGTCTATTAAAATTTAATAATAAGCATTCCCTCACGTGAAATGAAACATAATGTGACGTTAAATCGTGTGGAACACCATTGTGACGACATTATTGCTAAACAATGATGAGATCAATGAGCAATAATGTAACTTATTCCATACAAAGACAATTGATCCACACAACGTGATGTCATTCATCATTTTCGAAGTAAAATCCTATATGTAAATAATAATAAAAATTAAAGGTTTTATATAAAGTATGAACCAACATAATATAGGTATTGATCTGTAATTTTCGTCAGTTTGTCGGGAACAGTTTATATTATTAATATTTGTGCTTGAATACAAATAGTAATCGTAATAGAAGATATTCAATCCTGAAAATGTTTTAGGTTGGTATTGTAACTCTAAATTTGGATTCTTGGATCAACATCCTACCTTACTTCCCGGAAGCGAGGAGAATAATTTCTGAGAGGTCCCAATTGTTGTTTACACAAATATAAATGTTTTGTTTATATATGTAGATCATTTTGTGATATAAAATTATATAGTTATTACAGGAGTTACTAGTTTTATTTTTAAATTGCAGGTTTCTCAAACTGTCAAAGATTAAATGTACAACTTTTATGTTTAACTACAAATAAATCTGCATTCATGTTTCTGATTGAATTTAAACTATTGACAGTTTAATTTAATATTTAATAATAACAAAAGACCAAATAGAAGTTTGAAACCAGATATAAGAAAGATGCAAATATTCCACCTGAGACGACCCAGGACAGAGTGTCCTGGCGAAAAGTGGAGAGCCGACCCCAAATGATGTGAAAAGACTAGGCAGAGAGAGAGAGAGAGAGAGATTATTAAATAAAAATATTAAGGCGTAAAGTAAAGTAAAATTATATTTTATTATTATCCTGCAGTAACTTTAAATTTTTCCGGGATAAAAAGTGTTAAAGCCTATATGTTAATCTAGGTAAGTGTCTGTGTACCAAATTTCAATGAAAATTGTTCAGCTGTTTTCGTGTGATTGAGTAACAAACATTTATATTTATAATATTAGTAAGATAATTTTTAAGCTATGTCACAATCGTTTTTACACAGATTTCTTATCTGCGCAGTAATACCAACGTAACGAAGTCAAAACTCACAAGTTGGTGCCACAGATATTTATTAGTATGTAAATAATTTTAAAGTATTAATTATTAATTCCATATAAATATATTCGTATCAACATTACCTAGGATTGAATGTAATCGGTTTAACATAGTTCAGATACGAGCTCACAACGAGACCACGACCACAGAAGCGTTTAATGCTATCGATTCTGTTAATGTGAATTGGTCTCACATACGATTGTACGTGGATTAATTTTATCTCCATTGTGTTCATCATTGCAGATACCTAATATATTTAAATAGCAATAAAAAATGTACTATAATTTTTACACATTAAAAACATGAAATTTTATTATATTTAAATGTACTTTGAATATTTAGTGGTAAATTTTATATCGAAAAACCTTTAAATTATATTTTATACCATTGTAGCTAGGCAACGTAAGCCCCCAAAAAAGATATACTTAGTAGTCTAATAGGCTCAAAAATTCAATAGATAAAAGAATGTTCAGTTTTCCCGAATTGTCAAATTCAAGTCAAAATCAGTCAGTCCTTCTCAAGATATGATCTTAACGACAATTCGTAATAATTAATTTTTTAATGTACATATTACCTCATGGTATAAATACTTACAAATCACATAAATCTTATGATATATCAGAAGAAAAAAGAGAGAGCTAAGATAGTGATAAACTTAGAGAAGGAAATGAATTCGCGGCTAGTGGTTCACACATGTTCTACATCTTTGACCCAATGGATCAGATGAAGTTTATAAAGTAACATCACAGGGTGATTATTGTCTATCATAGTGAAGTTAAAGTGTAGGTAGAGCGTTGTGATTGTTGTTAAAGTAACTTACAAACCAGTACCGTGACTACAATTCTCAGCCACTGCTCAAGTACCCGATTGAAATATATGAGATATTATCATCTTTTGTCACAATAAATGAGCCAAATATGCTGAGATACTTTATCAAATGCTTACCAAGCCACATTCATGATACTTTTTATTTTTAGCTTATAAAAGCGACCTACAACAGTGACACTTACCTCAAATACAACTGAAAATAAGCTTAACTAGAATCAAACACGCGCCAGGAAACGTGACACCGGGTATTAAAGCTTTATATGGAGTAGGTGTGCATTGCATTTCCAGAATGTGAACCAAAGATTTCTTTAAAAGATAATACCAAACTCCATTATTGAACGTGTTGGAAATACGTTGCCATCAGAATATCGAATATATTAGATTTAGTTTTGCTAAGTTGGTAAAAGAATACGATTTTTTTTGTATACTATACTCTACATATCCTTATTGATTTAACTTGTACATTATACGCAAAATTATATAAATAACTAAATGTAGTTTATAACTGCTTTCTAGTAAATAAAAAAGAATTTTAACCGCAAAACACTACAAAAATCTGTCGTTAATAATCGCGGTTGTGGATGTCATTTTGAGTAAATGATTTTTAACAATTAACATGCTTATTTTTGAAAGATGTTAATGAGAGTTGGAGAAAGCTAATCTATATCTATAAAAAATCGATATCACTTTAAAAAAAATCAGATATAGATGCGGCAGAATTTGAGGTCACAAATGACAGCTGACAATTTACAATCTATGGTTTACAGCAATAAGGCGTGAAAGTCAATATAAATTATTCACAAATATCAATTTATTATAATGACGAACGCAATAAAAAAGAAAATTAAAGAATATTTTACGATTTTTTAAGCATCTCTGAAACTGTCATGGAATAGCTGATATATGTCATGTATTACCTTGAAGGTGTTATTTATGTGTATTAGAAATATACATATGAAATGAGTCACGTATGTAAAAAAATATTTGCAATTTTTATAGCTAAGTTGATTAAAAAATCGGATCATAAATCTCAGCTTAAATGCTTATATACCTAAATAAGCAACACAGATCCCAAGACACGGAACGGAAAAAATATTCATAAAATCAAAACTACTGAGCCAAACTATGTTAAATTTTTATGGGACCAAATGGCAGCTATTCCGTATCAAACAAAAGAAGAATCACGATAATAGGATCATAAATCTCAGCGTAATCGGTACACATACATAAAAAAAATACTAATCGAATTGAGAACCTTTTTGAAGTCGGGTAAAAATGAACATGTCTAATTATTACAATTCTGTTCTGTTAAAATTATTCATTTTTTTTCTACATATATTGGTTAATAAATAAATATGATAGATTTGATTTTATAGATTTGTTACGACGCAGTAAATATTTAAAACAAAACAAAACTTTCTGCTCTTCCAATTAATTTACAAAATAATAAATCCTAACACACTGGATTAATTCCGTAACGTATTTAGGGAAGCAAAGGAACAGGTTAATTTTGATACCGACGAAGGAATATGACGTAGTTTACCCATGATAAAACTTTTTATATTGCTTCTTATATTTGTTTAGGTCTGACGAAATGTGTGTAACCGCTATGTTACCTAGTATATCTTTGCACACATTGGGGAATTTATTTCCATTATTAACATCCTTTTTGTTGGAAAGTATTAAATAGAATCCGCATTTTAATACAAAATAACGGGTTTTCTTACCGTGAGCAAGAAATGCCATACTATGCAATTTTTACAAAAAATAATTGTGTTTAAAGTTTATAAAAGTAAATTTATTGAATAATTATTTAAAATAAGCTTAGTATAAGTTTTAAAGAATGTTAAGTCTGTATCTATTTAGAAATAGAAAGTGAAACGAAACGCGAGTCTCGCCAACATATTAAGGTTATAAGAGCACATTACCCGGCTAATTTAAAAAGTAGTCGAGATATCCCACTAATATTGTAAATTTTGTGACTCAATCACGCATAAGCGACTGAACTGATTTGGATGAAACTTTGCACACATGTTCCTGTGGGATATTTTTAAAGAGAGTGCGGATCGCTAAAGTATATTTAAAAGTATGTTAACTGTATTTGGATGGTTAGCTAAATTTTACCAAATTGTTTGTGATACTTGGATTATAACGTCATTTATTTTATAAGGTTTTCAGATAAAAGTTATTAAGATTTATTTTTTGATTTTCGTTTTAATACAATAATTTTGAAGTTGTGAGAGTGATTTTAATTGAATATGGTGTAAAAATAATGTTTCTTGAATATTTGTTAATTAATGTGCAGTAATCCAATCATAAACACGAAATAGAATATTTTTATTTTATCTAAAGCCATTTGCCAGCTTTGAGAATATTATAGTCAATACAGATTATATGAAATTTCGTACAATATTTAGCACTGAATCCATAATCGTTTTCCGAAACTATTAAAGAGATAGTAATGTAAATTTTAACTAAAAGTAGTAAAAAAGGAAATATTATTCAGTGTTGGCCTTTTGGATACAAACTATGTAACTCAAATAGCACTCTGGAATATTCTAAAGACAAGTTCGTGTAGTGAACGTTAGTGCAGCTCTCGAGTAAAGTTAGAAACTTCTGATCTGATGGGAAAAGACCACTAAGTCGATCCCAGTTTGCTTTAACTACTGATGAGCGGTCTCCATCCACGGTTAATAACTTTTCATATGTAATAACTGATGACTGCTGTAGTTTGATAGTTGATGTATACTTGTGTATGTGTGGTTTAATCAGTTTTGTATTTATTACTAGCGACCTGCTCCGGCAACGCACTATTTGTCGGGGATTTTAATGATGAGAAGGAAGAAAGAGAGGCGAATATTGGAAAACACTAACAAGGGTGATAATATTGAATGGACTTTTGGGTAAACGCAACGCAGATACTTCTACTGAACCGATAAATAATCAAATATTATGTTCTCTAACAATTACGAGAGAAACCTAAGCAGTGCCTTGGACTTGTGACCAAGCAGGCAGGTGTAGGCTTAAGGATATCTTTTATTCGATCGAGACACTCACCTCCACTGCTAGGCTCTCCGTTTAAACCCTTACCAATAAGTACTTACTACGTAATGAAGAGTAAGATAAACAATCTTGAAAGACTAGACTAGTGAGATGAAACAGTATATAATATTTATGCAAAATGAAAAAGAATGAATGTCTGAGACTAATCTATCAATATGAATCTATACCAATATATAAAGCTGAAGAGTTTGTTTGACCGCGCTAATGTCAGGAACTACTGTTCCGATTTGAAAAATTCTTTCAGTATTAGATAGACCATTTATCGAGGAAGGCTATAGGCTATATATCATCACACTATAACCAATAGAAGCGAAGCTACAGGTAAAAAGATTCGCGCGGGTCGACTTATTTTCTATTCAGTCACTCTTATTCCAAATAAATTTCCGTCCCTTCTGACCATACAGTAAAAAATATTTAAGCAGAAGCCGAGCAATGTCTGGGGCTTGTAATTCACTTAAAGGTTTAAAGGTTTTTTCACATTATTATACCACTGACAACACAACTTAATGTTTAACTAAACTTAATTCAAATTGAGGCGATTCAATGCTAATATTATCATCTATTAAATATTCACAAACAAAATCAGTACTTGAATTTGTCCTTACTTTAGGCACTTCATACACCTACATATTATTGCACAATATTCTTATTGTGCAATAATGTCGAATAATGTAGAGATTAGAACCTTGCGCTTATTTGTCTTCAAAGTGTTAATATTTTTAAAATATTCCTTCGATGGTTGAGAAAACATCTCTTTATATTTAGATAACAATACATGATAAACTATATTTTTTTGGTCCAGGTCAATGATACATTTTATTTGTTATTTGCCATAAAGCTGGTAAACCTCTATATAATTCTTTACACTCAAATAAAAACTCCCGCTCTTTATCTTTCAAAGTATTCTTGCTCACCATTTTTTCAAATTTCATAATCCGACAACCGTACCGATCAAACGACCATTGACTAAAAATGTAAAAAAATTACACCGTGACTGACCGATATTGATCGCTCCGAACCCTGAAATGAAAAATATTGGGCAATGTTATTCCTACACAGGGCAAGAAAAAAATATTGTTCAATAAAATGTAAGCTCACTCAAATTTTTACTAAACATATTTAACGTGTAGGGCGTTGAATAATATGCAATAATATTGTAGATGTATGGAACGCCTTTCGGTAATTATGTTTACATTGTAAAAAATAAGATAAATAAGCCCCCGAGACTACCGAGTCTCATGTATCAAGTGAATAATATACGCTCATAATAACACCTCTCGTCAGAGCCAGTGTAAGCGTAAAACTATGAATTTTTAATGAACTTACCAACTGCGATATGCTAAGTTACTCATATTTATTCAAATTGCTATGTGGATTATCATAATGATACTGTCTCACTTCTGACTTCAACAATAAATATAGGTCATGTATAGAATCGCTTAAAAACTTGTTACAAATTTCTTAATTAATTACTATGGTACATACAACAGTTTTGTACTATGTTGAAACACAAGTAAAAATTACAAAATAAACTAACAAAATATTTTACACAATAAAAAATATAAGTCAAAAATAATATAATATACATAACCTACAAAAATAATAATACGGCAATTTTTTGTCCTCTAGTTGCAACGTATAAACGACCTTTCACGGGGCCCATTGATGAGTTGGCTAGTCTTCGTCTAACTATTTTTTAATGTATAAAAACAATGTAGGGGAGGCGCCCTAGTCCACTATCACTCCAATCCGTAGCACAGCATTAGTATTTTCCATATATTGCCCAAAAAGGGATTGTCCTTGGGAGCATTTTCATAGTGCATACAGGGATAATCGCCGGTTTGTATCACATCACATATTAAATCAAATTGTCTAAATGGCCTCTACGTGTTGGCTACGGATCCGCGTATAGAGACCCCGGACCCCTTAAAGTAGTCAAAGGGTCCGGGTCACTATTGACCCGTGATTGGAATATCAACTTTTATTTAAAACACACTATCACCTTTCAAATAAAAGGCTTACAACTCTTGAATTCTATGACACATACTATATCACAAGTACTTATGCTTCTTTCCGAGTTAAAAAGTATATAGTCTATTCCATCATATAAAGTATCAGTGTTCAATATTTCATTTAAATCCATTGTCCACGTTTTATGTGAACAATTGCCTACTTCCCGCAGGATCTTTGCTTTTTCGCGATAAAAAGTAGCTTATGCCTTAGTAATCAAGGTTAATAAGTATCGGTGGGCCAAATTATAAAGAGTCAAACTATTCTAATTGAAGATTTAAACTTTCGCTCTCATTTTGTACAAAATATGTTAAGTGCTATATGCTGGGATAGATGCCCATTACTGTACAGCAATACGTATACAAATGCAATTTTGACTGAGGCGAGCTGTGCCTGGGGCTTGAGACCCAGGAGCAGGTTTAAAGAGCTCTTTGATAATATATTAACTCTCACCTCCACCACTCGACCTCGCCAACTATAATAGATAATAAAGTAAACTTACGTGGACCTACAGAAGGGTGACCACAACCACGACACTATAACATTAACTTCCATGTACACTGCGCGAAAACACCAGAGAGACAGACTAATCTATCGCACCAAAGATTATATATTGTCTTAACGTCGGTACACTTGACATAATATAAAATTGATCTACCCGCTGCTACTACTTTATAAACACACTGTGTTGCTAACATAAGGTTTTTTAAAGCTATGCCAAACGGTAACGCTTCGCATTGGGCGATCTTCTTCAGCCAGTGGACGCGCTCGCGGTGGCCGCTCGGCGAACACGCCCAACTCGATCGAAACTATAGTACCAAGTTACCACAATAATACGTGAGTGTTACCGTTTCGCATAGTTTTAAAAATGGCTAATTACCACGTTAGTTTCTATAATAAAATTGCTAACATAAGATATTAAAATATAGTAAACCGCTCTTTCTGCGAAACAACAAACGCATATCTTTTGAATCGTAATCCAATCAATTTTGCCAAAATTATAAGCAATATTGTTAGCAACACCGTTTATAAATTAGTATTCGCGTAGTAATATTCTCGTTGAGTGTTACAGCGCAGTACTGCTCCCATATTCGTAATAATAGTACAAATAATTTCAATGTATAAAAACATTGTCGGGTAGACGCCATAGGTCATCCATAGCACTAGTTTCCGAGTCCACTATCTCCCCAATCCATAGCCTAGCATTATTAGTTTCCATATATTGCCATAGTCCTGCACAAGTCGGGGGTTGTCCTTGGGTGCATTCTAATAGTACATACAGGGATAATCGCCGGTTTGTGTCACATCTCATATTAAATTAAATTGTCTAAAGGGCCTCTACGTGTTGGCTACGCCTCCGCGCACGCCTTCCAAAGGTCCGGGTCACAGTTGACCCGTGATTGGAAAAGACCTACAAATAATATCGACAAAACCTATTCTTGGTGTTTAACAGAAATAAGAAATAGATTGTATTTATTTTATTAGGAATTTTTATTTAAATACACCAAATGGAATTTTCATTTATTATCAAGATCATCAATCCACGATTTCGATGAATATAATATGAAAATTATGTTTCTCAACTAATATGTTTATAACTAATTCATTATTTAAAAGCTATAAACAGGCTTTTAAGTTTCACTCAGTAAAATTAGCAGTTTGTAGCAAGACCGCTTGATTAGGGTAATGGAATGTTTGCGCAACGAGGATTTGCCTGTACGGTGGTAATATCGTTTTAGTTACAAAAATCTTTATGAGCTACATTTAATAATACTACTTTGTTAGTTCAATTAATGTTTTATGAAATTATATTTAATAACTTATTAAATAATGTTATTGGTACGGGAGCCATATTCAAATTCGGTCAATCATTTCCTCTCGAGTGAAAATTCGTATACTGCATAAGGAATATTATGATTACTCGTGGTCGTCAGCTGCGTGTAGCTGATTCCATGGGTAGGACGAGCAGTGGCAGCCTTCCAAACATGTAGAAAAAATTTTTTGTCCGATACCATATGTACTTTCCGATTTGATGAATGTAGTGCATGATAAATACCCCAATGATGGGCGATTTAAAAACTTTTAATATTTTTACCCGTGAGGAATGGATTAGAATACAATTCCCCTCTACCGCTGAGAGAGCATCTCGTAAGAGGCGAGGTACCCAGCCAATACCATTGGTGGTAAGGGATCTTTTCCCGGTCTGGCTTGCAACCATCAGCAAGCGAATCCGACCGCCAAGTGTCATTGACGCGTTCCGATCGAGCCGCATGTAGGCCAGACTTAACCCTCCCTCTCTCATCCCATTAATGCTGCGGTTCTAGTGAACTCTGGGTTCTCGTTTAGGGTCCACTGAAACTGTAGCATTCAACGCTTCTTTCCCCTTCCTCAGTCTAACTTTGAGATGGCAACTTAAAAGTTTAAAGTCCTGCATTTATTTAATATTACTGTTGAATGTTGTATAAATGGACAATTCATTAATAGACATGAATCTAGTCGTAGAAATCTATTAATAAACAAGTTTATGGTGAAATATTTGAATTAACAGGATAAACAAAAACTAATGAGTTAAAAATATTTGTAGTAGAATGATAATAGAATACAAAGCAACAAATTTTAATATTTAATGTTTATCTGTTTGTCGTCAGTTACAAAAAAGTTGGCTTGCCACTGAGTGTTTCAAAGACTCAATACATGGTCTGCAACGACCCAGTTTCAGCACATCGACCTCTTGTCATCGATGGTCAACAAGTCATTGAGTATGAAGAATATAAATACTTGGGTTTTATGTTGCACTCTTCCGGAAATGTAGACGTAAACATTCAACATCGTATAGCAGCGGTCTGGCTTAAGTGGTGGGAAGTGACAGAGGAATGCCTGTAAAACTCAAGGGCTTAGTTTATAAGAGCATGGCAGCGAAACTTGAGCCGTAACTCAGCGCCAGACCTATGCCATCCAAGTCGCTGAGATGAAAATGGTTCGTTGGATGTGCGGAGTAACGAGACTCGACAAAATTCGCAACGAGTACGTCCGCGGCAGTCTAGGTATTCGCAACATTCCCGATTAGCTGCAAGAGAGCAGGCTACGTTGGTCAGAAGAAGATTGTGTGGGTAATGTTTTGGCCAATCTAAACATCACGAAGTTTAGACCCAGAGGGCGACCAAAGACGAGATGGATAGATGTGGTCAAGAGAGACCTTAGTTCCTGCAATGTTTCCGACGAGAACACGTCCGATAGAGCGAAGTGGAGGAGAAAAATCAGAAAGGCAGACCCCACCATCAGATGGGAATAATAAATGCCACGGAGAGAGAGAATGTTTATCTGTTTGTTCCGTTTATTTGTTCGCACACAAATTACTGAACAGATTTTAGTGCGCAGATACGATAAATCATCAAATTTTGGATAGTAAAAATAGATACCAGTCATTATTCTCCAATCTCAATTTGTTTTTCGCCCATTATTGGTTTTTTGTCCATTACTAGTTCCATTACTAGCAGTGGTAGTTGGCGTTGTTATGAAGAACTAGATTTTTATTTAGTTATCACTTTAGCTAAGCAAAAATTGATGTTAAGGTACTTAAAGGACCTGATTAAAAAAATGTATGTCATTGACTTTATAATGTAATTGACATATGTTACGGTGGTTTATCTGACAAAAGTTTATTACAGTATGTAAAATTTGTAATCAAATTCCGTGAATTATTCATGTCAGCTCCTTTGACGGTTTTAAATTAAAATTCAGTATAACAGGCGGTTGTATCGTATATCAATAATAATATCAAACTTGATGTCTTCTGTATTATACTGACTATTAATATCTAATAGGTAACACGATAAATAATTATTTATTTATTAAATAATACTTTTAATGTATTTAAAAGAATTTTCAAAGACATCAGTAGTTCCAAAGAAAACCTCTTAGTTACAAAGTGGCCAACGTCTATTTTATGAAGTAAAAGAATTATCAAAATCGGTTCAGTTCGGTATCCACATCCATAACGCCAATTCGGTAAAAAGATTTAAATGGAATTTTGTTACGTATACGACGTACAATAAAGTGCAAATTTTTCATGCCAGAAAAAATAGAATCCCTCTAGAATAGAATACTATAATTCACACAAACTTAATTTTAATGTAATTTTATGCATAATATAGTTTGTTCGTGAGTAAGTGTCATGATGTTATTCTCCTTTATGGATAAGGAACAGTCGTACAGAACGATTAAAGATTGTTATCTACATGGAACCGATACCGCGCAGTAACACGCACAAGACAGTAATAACACTTGGAACGGAAACCGAGTAACCGATATTAAAAACTTACTCCAAACCTCAGAAATGGAGACCCATCATGACACCACACGACCACACCACCAGGCGAGGTGACATGACCACTGGCTCAAGTCTATCGGAACACAGGTTATATACAGTCTTGGAATAAAATATAAAGTACCTACTAAAGTACTTCTAAGTTATCGACGGTGTTGCTAACTTGATACCCAACTTTATATCAAAGCCGACAGTCATAAAATTGCGTACCAAAATTGCTGCCATTATTTTTAGTGTCGAATTAAGTGTTAACACTAAAGTTAAGCAATCTCATTAGTCGCAGGTAGACCAAACATTACAATTTTACGAGTGCAATAAGGGAAAGTGCAATTTGGTGACATTAATGTGTCATAAATCATGTCCTCGATATTTTATAGGTTTTAATTTTGGTGTTTTATGTTGTGATAACATCTGCGGAGTAATGTTGCCAGCAGCCGAGGCTTTATGAGGCTGGTTTATGGCCCCAGTGGCACACGTTTCTCTTAAAATCACTTTTTTAATATATTTTTTGAGTTATGAAAGCTGTAGTTCATATTTTATAATTCAACGATGAATGATTTATTCATTATAATTCAACGAAACTTATAATTAAGCATACTTTCAGAAGTAAAAGATATTTCGATGAAATTACTTCAATTCGTCGCTATCAAAGCTGTTGATAACCTTTAATCAGTAGCCCCTATTTGTATATTTAAAAAAAAACCCTTACATGCTCAACAATACAAAAGATCAGTTCCCATATTCAAGCGGCAGTTTGACTTGTAATTTCAAGGATTTGAATTTGAATCTTGAATTATCTTAGACCAGTGCATTTAGGATCATACATTTATCAGTATATTAGTTTTGTTATATGATTTAATTGCACACCAAGTTAAGTTAGATAAATTAAGGGAGAATACACGGAAGAGCTTATTAAACTTTCTCCTGGTTCTCTATCTGGTGGCTCTATCATCTGGCTCCTGGTGGGCAGTGATGGCCCAGTGGTTGAAACTTCAAGTCTTACTCGGGAGGTCCGAGTTCGATCCTGGGCACACACCTCTGACTCTGAGTTATGTGTGTTTTAAGCAATTAAATATCACTTGCTTTAACGGTGAAGGAAAAACATCGTGAGGAAACCTGCACTCCTGAGAGTTCCGAAAAAAAAAAGTTCTCAAAGGTGCGTGAAGTCTGCCAACCCGCACTGGGGCAGCGTGATGGACTATGCGCCTAATACCCTCCTCATTCTGAGGAGGAGACCCGGCTCAACAGTGGGCCATTGAAGGGTCGTGATGATGATGATGATGGTTCTCTAGTCCCAAACACTACCTGGATTATAATCTGAAGTGAATGTACTTATTGTATTTTACGTGCACGTGAATGTACAGTAGGTATCGTATAAAGTTAATATAAAAACCTATCTTATATATAAAATTTTCGTGGCACAATGTTAGTTACCATACTGCTCCGAAACGGCTCGACCGATTTTTATGAAATTTTATATGCATATTCAGTTGGCCTGAGAATCGACTATTATCTAATTTTCACCCCCCTAAGTGATAAGGGGAGGCCACCCCAAAATTATATAGCAAAAGAACGTTTGCTGGGTCAGCTAGTACCTATATAAAAATCTCTTGTCGCATTCTACACAGTCCGAAACGGCTTGACCGATTTTTATGGTTTTTTTGTGTATTTTAATAGGTCTGAGATTAGGTCGTAGGCTATTTTTTATACCTCTAGATGATAAGGGTGACCCACTTAAAATAATTTATATGGCAAAACAAATTTTCCGGGTCAGCTAGTAACTTAAAATTATTTTCTTGTTTCTCAAAGTATTTATATATAATTTTAACTTGTTAGCACTTTTCCCAGCACAATTTAAATGGCAATTTCAAATAGAGAGTTGCAAAATATGCAATTTAACTTTAGAATGCAACAGAACAGTATTGGCGAAAGAACGAGCGAAATATTTCATCAAAATGCAAAACAGCACAATTTCCAGCCACGTACAGGAGAAAGAACTGTATTAACCGGACGCTGGAAAACGGATGATTCGATTTGCATAACTCGTTCACATCGCCGGATAACCTAATTTTAGTCGACGGGTTAACACGCCCGAAACATTCGACAATGTTGATTTTTTCAGGAATATCACTGGAAAAATAATTTTCCATAATATTTAAATGTTTTATTATTAACTAGCTCGATATCACGACTTTGTCCGTGTGAATTAAGACTACATGATCACGGAAATAGTGTCTTGCACGGAAAGTTCTCACGTCACCCTCAAACTTGGTCAGGCAGCAATTATCGCTATATTTCAACCAATTTACATAAAACCTCTACAAATTATACACCTAAACCTTACTCAAGGATCATTCTATGTATAGTAATGAAACCCGCAAGAAAATACATTTAGTAGTTTTGAGTTTATCGCAAACAAATAGACAGTCATGGCGTGAGAATTGTTTCATAATATCTAATAATGGTGTTAGCAACACTTTTGCGATCTTATGATTCTTGACTTACTACTACTACACTTGTTCTATGACATATATAACCTCTGTTCCGAACGATTTCAGTAATCATACAAATAATTTCATACATCCAACATCGGCGAAAGTGCTGCTCGTAGTGCATTTAAAGGGACTTTATGGTCTTTGCTTTACTTATTTTTGCTGACATGGATTGATAATAGCAAAAAATCTGCTTACATAATACTTGAACAGCCCCGTAGTCAACGTCTTAGTCTTCATTCACTTTATCAAATTACTCGTCGAATTGCCTCTAAGCTATTAGGACAGAGCTTATAAGTTGTTGAACGAATGCGGATATATATTACTTGCGTTGCTAAAATTATGTTTATATTCGTATAATACAATTTGTGAAAATGAACATTAAAAGCGGAAGTGTAATTGTATTGCATTTCCGGAATTAATGTGGGTAGGTATTATTAATTAAACAAAGAGCGACGTTATTCATTTACTCATGAATGGAACTAGTTTCACTGGATTTATATCTCATGCATTGTTGATATTATTAAATAGCTTTAATTTATTTATTATTTAAGTCTTTATACCTTTTATATAAATAATATAATCTGTACTGAATAGTAACACTTACCTCCACTGCTTCGAGCTGCAACATCGAGCTGTATGTAAGTAATAAAGTTTTTTTATATTTCACTCCAGGTAACTATTTGTGAAGCTGCCTTAGATCAGGTCAAAGATTATAACTTGTAGAGCCAATTAAACTAATAGAAACTACTGAAATTAATGAGGAGCCGAGCAATTCCTGGGACTTGTGACCAAAGTACAGGTTTATGTATTCCTTTTAACGATGCAATTTTTGCACATCATTAGTCATCATCATTAGCGTCAGTTTGCTAAACTGACTGAGCATTTAAGTTGTCGAGAGTTTAGTTTGAAGAGGTTTGATATTACTATAAGTGTTATTTTTAATTGATTCTTAAATAGATTCATTTTGTTTTTTAAGATGTTTGTAAATATATGGCTGCCATACTTATAAGGCTGACACTTGACAACAATTGTCACAAACATTATTTTTCAAGTATAATTCCACTTCTAGCCTGCCCGTAGGGAGAAATAAAGGTGTTTCCTGAAGTTTCGCTGTACATTGTTATCTGTAGCTTTGTTCCGCCGGCAAAACTGCCATCCTTATTTTTCATTCAGACACGAGAGCGAGCAGTTACCATTAAAAGGTCCGACGTTTGCCCCTAGAGAGCTCTTTCATCGGCCCGAGAGTGTATGTGTAATATGAGTACTTTAAACATGGAGAGCTAATACTTGGACATGGTTTCTGACATGCTATTAGAAATGAGTTCAAGGGATTTTTATTACATTTAATAAATATGTATATGACGGCGCAAAATAAGGGAATCACTATAAGCCTAAGGTTAGGCTAACATAAACCTAACCTTACACAAGACGTGGCAACTACATTGTAAAGTACTCACGTGACCTTAATCGGACAACACTTCCAGCACTAACACTATCCAGAGACTACTGCGCTCTTTGAGAAACTGCGCAAGACTAAGACTACAGTCCGACTGTCGAGATCGTATAAAGAGTCGGGACTGTCAAAATGACGGAAGTGACTACTACCCTACTCCAGCGCCATAAATGGCGATAACGATTCGATTATTCGATAATCGTTCACTATTCTCCGACATATATTTCTGCTATGATTTAAAAAATATAATTGTATGATTTTCTGAAATTACTCATGTGAGTACGGAATATTATATCAAGTATTATTTCGTAATCAGCCACGTTCTTTTCAAGGTCTCTGCGCCGCGCTAAATATCATATTAAAACAGTAATTTAACAATTTTAATTTGTCATAATACATGGACAACAGTATTGCGTCTGTACCTATCCTTTTAGTCTATAGACCTTTACGACGTTGGGGTCTAATGCATTGATTTTTTTTATATTTTATTATTTTTAAATTCAATTTATGACAAAGACTACTTAGCAATTTCTGTTCAATTTGGTCTGGGGTCCACAACAAATTAAGACGAATATTGTTACTGATTTTCATACGAAGATGAATGATTTACGTAAGTTCTGAATTGAACTGTTTAATACACCTTTTGAAGCTTCGTATTTCGTAGCTCCGAGTACGTCGCCCCCACTCAGAGAGTCGTGTGTGGTGTGTGCGCGACGCGACACCTGTGCAAAGATATCTCAGCCTGTTTGTACACTTTGCCTATTCACCACAGATCGTATACAGATAGCCCCGTTTAGTCTCATATTCAATTCGCTAAAGAAAATGCAGATATGTTTATATTGAGAACAAAATTTAGGTAGGAATGTTCTAAAAAACTAAATTGATTTTCAGTGAACGTAAAGTCAAGTATCTAATTGCAATTTGTCAATTAAATTAAAAGTAATACGATAAATTAATTATTAAAATTATCCTCGCTTTGCTAAGAGTATTTGAAGAAATAATATAATTGATGTCCTTATATTATCACTCTGTAATTGTGTGGCTTATAATTATTTGAAAAAAAGAGAGTGAGAAAAGAAAAGAAGAGAGAGAGAGCGATAATAATAGAGCGAGAAGAACAGAACAAAGATAAAAATGAAGGGGAGATAAATAAAGAGAGAAAAAGAGGGAAAGGTGAGGGAGATAACAACATCACCTATGTCACTCAGGAATAGTGTAGGTTTTCATTAGTGAAAGAATTTTTAATATCGGATTAGTAACAACAAAATGGCCATATTCTATTAATTAAAAAATGTATATGGCAACACTACATCACCTTTGTCACTAACAAACAGTGTAGTTTTCTATCAGTGAAAGAACTTTTAATATCGGATCAGTAACAACAAAATGGCCATATTCTATTAATTAAAAAATAAATATGGCAACACTACATCACCTTTGTCCATCACGAATGTAGTTTTCTATCAGTGAAAAAAATTTTAAAATCGGATTAGTTGTTCCTGAGAAACCCTTCAATTTCCAAAATGACCACGTTATGGCACTCAAATGGCCATATCTTTTTAATTACAATATTTATGGCAACACCAGATAGCCTATGTTACCTGGAAAGGATATAGATTTCTATCGGTGAAAGAATTTTCAAAATCGATTCAATAGTATCCGAGCTCATTAGCAACAAACAAACATACAAACAATCAAATCTTTCCTCATTATATAATAGTGTAGAAAAAAAAGAATTTTCAAAATCGATTCAATAGTATCCGAGCTCATTAGCAACAAACAAACATACAAACAATCAAATCTTTCCTCTATATAATAGTGTAGAAAAAAAAGAATTTTCAAAATCGGAGCAGTGGTTGGTGGCCAAATAAATAAAATGTCCATCAATTTTTAGGGTTCAGCAACTTAATAGGAAAAAAGGAATCCTTATAGGATGACTTCATTGTCCATCTGACTGTCAAGACACGTTTTCTTTGGAACGCTGGAAGTGTGGAAAAATCATACTTTTATGTCCACGCAATGAAAAAATATGACCGTTAACGTGGTTACTTGCAGAGGTACCTTCCGATGACCTAAAATTTAGAATAGAAGAATTTAGTTTTTTTAATTGAAATTTCAAGATTTAAAACAAGTATTAACTTAGAGAATAAACATTATACCATATATTTATCACTTTAAGTCGGAGGCTATAAATATATTGGAATAGACTTAAAACAAAAGACTCAAAATTGCTCTGAAAATTAAACTCTTAATTACGACAGAATTCCATTTAATCATCTTTTATTATATTTGTTTCGTCCTCCAAAGTTCTTTTGTTCGTTCCAAATATTGTTTAATATCTTTAGAATTTTATTCGCGTCAATTAGTCTTATATTTGAAGCGGACCTTAAAAGAAAATTATGAATTATGTTAATTATTGCTAAGAAATTTTTCATTCATGTAAAGTAATTCATTTTACAAACTGTATATCTTCATATCGTTGTTTAGTAACAACGTTGTTTAGTCTAGGGTCGATTATATTGACCATTCGATATATCGAATCAGTTCGATACATCGATGTATTTTATTCAATGTATCGAATAAACATCTTCCGCATACATTTATTTATTTTTATACGAAAACTATTCAAGCCGGTGATACAAATAAACTACAACAACATCCAGTTTTTGATTTAGTTTACGCTATGTGCCAAACCAGAGTTTTTATTATAATATCAGTAATAATAATGTCACGATATAATAAAATAATATCGCAACAGTTGTTTGTATTGAGATTTGTAATTTTTTCACTTTTTTTTTATAAAAATAAAATTAAAATTTTAGATTGTCTTATTTTTCTGACTTCCTTTCTAAATTTAATTGATGTTTTTTATCGATGCGAAAACTTCGATGTTTCAATTCTATATTTTAAAAAAATCGGTGTAAACTTTCCGATTGATGCATCGCAAAAAACATCGATGTACCTATATTTTATCCATATTACTATCCAATTTAAATTTTTCATGAAATCTATAGTAACAGATTACTACTGTGGTTACTAATTTCTTCTACATTTACATTTTTTTATTCTGTTACATGAAACTATTAACTATTTATCTTTTTTTAATAGCCCCATTTATAGATTCGTTGCTGTGGAAAAGAGATTTTTTTAGATAAAATCAATGTCAAAATGACTTGCCCTGTAAAGTTTTAAGCTAAAGATTATTAATTGGACAAAAAATATTTTATTTTATATTAAAGGCTACTTCAAATTATTACATGATGGTTTTCTTCTTATAATAAGTAGTAATATCATCAAAAAACTGCCTGTCCGATATAAATGTTGAAATTCGGAAATAATGTTAAATATTATAATATATAGATAAACAAGATGCCGATGCAATTTTTCAAAACTTGACCTGATAATAGTCTTTATCTATTGACATGAAATCTATATTCTCATAAATTTTCTAATAAAAAAATACAATTATTTTCCCATGACTTATTTAAACGGGCTTGAAAAATATCTACTGTACTTCAGCGAAGCGAGACACAGCTAGCAATTCTATTAAATCCAGCTCTATCTTGTCCTATCTAAAAACAAGTCAGCATAATTCTCCAAGCAATTAAAATTCAAAGAGTTTTCCTTCGATTCTCAAAGTGGAGAATCATCTAATTAGATATTATGTCCGTTACAGTTCTGAAAATCCTTTGTATTGCAGAATTTTATGCATTCTTTGTTCCTAGAGTATTTTAAAAGAAAAACTATTGGATTTTGAACCTTATAACTAGATAATTTGAGTATACTTTGTTTTGTAGGTAAATATTAAGCTTGTGACAATCGGTAGAGGGCGCTGAGAAGCTTCAGCACTAACGAGTCACCCTCCCTGTTTCATTTTATCTCACCCACCTCCACTATTTACATTTTTATTCAAACAAGTTATTTTAAAGTGGCATAATAAAGGAGTAGGTCAATATTATTAGTGCACTCTATACTACTAATTAATTGAGCTATTCTACAGTATTTTTAAAAGAACTGAACTGTTTATATTTTTACTATTTATTGCTTCAAGCTCTCTTTATATATTTGCGATAAGCAAATCTTAGTTTCTCTCTTCGTATATAAATACATGGAAAACAGCACACAAGTATATTAATAAATGTAAATCTGCATATCCTTAGAGAAATTACAGATATTTATAAGTATAGTAGGAGCACCAGTAATGGAAAACGCACCAATAGTAATAGGACTGGTATGATTTAGTTTTATATTATTATTAATTTGGCATAAACATAAGTTATTGATTTTTTCTATTTTCAAGAACAACGTGTTCATCTTATTGAAAAATTATTTTATGAGTAACAAAGTGACTAGACAGTTAGACAAGTTTTTTATTAAGGTCTTTTTCTTTTTGAGAATACATTGATTTGAGAGTAAACGCGTGCTTCTGTTTGAAATATACTTTTTAATCTTTTATTCTTTATCGTATGTATACTTAACAGCGGATTCATTATAGAATTATGTGTTAATAGGTGTCTATAACTATTTCACTTTATTATTATAATTTGTTATTACTAAGTTTCCTTAACTGTTTTCATGTCCGTTATTGGTCTTTGATAGTTTTAATCCAATTTACTAAGTAATTTTTTTAATAGCACAAATTAATCAAAAAAACAATAGATAAAGTATATTTGCTCAAAAATTAATATTAGTAATTTAGGCGATTCTTTAAACGTATTTAGGAACTATAATAAAAAGGCTAATAGTTTTAATATATTTTATTCAGAAATTATCATTTTATATTGTGGTGTAGCTATATTAAACTTGATAGTGCAAAACACACAACACTAAAATTATTATCAAAATTCAGTAATTTAACTGATATTATCGATGGATCATTTAAAATACTAGTCACACTGATTGTCCTGGGAAATAACAGAGTTTTCCAAAGTTTCTCGATGAAAAAAATTGATACAATTTTATTTTGTAATTACTAACTATTTATCTATAAGTGCTAAATTTAAACATCATATAAGGAGTATATTTTACAATATAGTACTACCAAAAATCCACACAAGAGTGCCTATCCCGTCTACAAGTTTAAAAGAAATATGTTTTAATATTTTTTTTTATTATTATTTAATTTTAAAAAACGATGGATTCTCATATAATGTACATATTATTCTAAAAACTACTATGTTCTAATGTGACACACCAATTACAGGACACAACACTCAACACTACTTAATTAATAAACTAACTCAAATACAAGATACTAAAACTTCTCTAAATTGTATAAATAATATTTTTGAGTTTTTTTTTTAAATATTACGATTAGCATGGATCACGTTCAAATAGTATTCCTTAACCCCACCAAGTAAGTTAATGCTTTTGTTAAGAGGGGCCACGTCAGTAGTGCAATGACTGGGATTTGAACCCACGACTAGATCGATCGTGAATGCTACGACAGAACCACTGAGCTACTGACACTTATTATATTGGTTATACTAATTATATATTAAACTATATGTTGTATATAAAAAGGGCTACCATTTTATATAACAAAATATATAAAATGGTAGGCCTTGCATACATATTATCGTCCTGATGATCTTTTTTTAAGTATCTATAATCTAATGGTATATATTATAAAGAAATTGAACTAGAATCTAGTTAATAATCTCCTATCAGTTATTGTAAAAGTTATTATGATTATCAACTACCTTATTCTAGACTACGTTATTAAATTGTAAAGCAATAATAGTATAAGAAGTGAAGAACATAACGAATTTAGGCACAAGCGTCATATCCACATTGATAGAGCCGAATGCCTGGGTTTTGATTGGACGACTAGTTACCAAGTGTAGGAAATCCTTAGCTCCTTTGTATGTGTCTAGGTCTGAAATTAATACGTCTGATTTACTTCAATTACTTCACCATTGATTATTTATCTAATAAACTCCATATAGGAGTCACAGTCAAAACGTCAATATAATAAAAACTTATAATAAAAAAAGTAATGAGAAGGAAGAAGATTATTGTTTTTTCTTTTTATTTAGAAAGTTGTTCTTTTTATTTACCTCTAAGAGTGCAGTTATTAGAAATATACAGTGTTATGATGCTTCTATGTATTATATGCTATATAAGCGCCGTAATATCGTTATTTATTAAAAGCGTAATTAAAAAATGTGTAAATAATTTTAGGATTACATTTGTCATTGACTTATGAGAACAGGCCAGATTTGTTTCGCGATATTTTATATAGACCCTTAATACAAATACTAATTTAAGTGTGTTAAATTATTTCATCAAAACAATTAATATAATATACATTTGGGAGCAAAGTGACCAGAGCTGAAAAAAATCTCCTTTTACGTTCTGAAAGTCTTTTGTCTCAGACACTTTTAGGCACAAATTTGAGTCCATAATAGTACTATGGATCTAATCATAGACAAATACCATATTTCCGTTACGATAGGTAAGCGCTAAATATTATAAAAACTTTTATGAAAGACATCTAATAAGTTTATAAATACCTGATGATGAGTATATCAAAAGTTTTCCAAGACGCTGTCGTAGGTCATTAACACTATTTTGCGCAGTCTGTGCACTACGAGATAACGCGTATAGTGCTATCAAAAAACTTATTATCTTAAAAGAATAGAGCAGTACATCACTTGTGACAAAATAACCCTGAAAACATTTATTATTATGCTGGCATACTAAAAAAGAGCTATCCAGAGAATAGAGAAAAAGAGAAACATTCAAATCCGATAGAGTATAGTTTCCGAGATTATTATAATCAAATAATTCGAGTAATTATAGAGTATGAGTACCGTCGTGGCAGTAAAGCGGCAAAAGGGGCACGCAACATCAACTGTGCAATTTTCAACCTAAGAAATGAATCCCGTGGTCGACCGATTATTTGTAGCGATTTCTCCCAAGAAGTACTAAGATAAAAATAAAAACTCTGTTTACTTACATACACACTCATATACGCCAACATGTACAAAAACATTATGAAATAATACGTCAGAGTGAGCAACATAGCAGTTATCTGAAAGAATATAAATTATTATAAGATATTGTGTACATACTCGAATGCACTTCTGCTACCTAAAATTTTGATAAAAATCAAAAAGCATCTGATAAATTAGGCAAATTGTTAGGTAATACAGTCACTTGGTGCGACGCATAGTTATCACTATATTTTGATTTAAACTAATTTTATATACGTAATGGCAGCAGAAGAAATTTATCATGTTACATATTTAAAAAATACTCTGATTATATAATACTCACTTGAACCCCAAAAATAGAATTAATTAACTTTGAACATTCTTTAATATTGGTGTAAGCTACAGTCCATTCTTCAAAACTTGTAATTTCGTGGATAACTTCAACTTCATTGGATGTTGTGTTATGTTCTTCACTTATAAAGGAATCTAAATTTCTATCATGAGATATTTTTCGAGTAATACATTTCACATGTTCCGATAACAAGAATAGAAGACAATATAATACAATATACTCAACAGAGTACCGCAAACTGCACAACGCAAAATAAATATTATACAACCGAAAAACTACAACATTTACTTGCTTATTAGATCTTTTGAATACATCAAACAGAAGCGTCGAACAACCAGACAGAATAATATAAGTAACAGTTAAAAAAGGTATAAATTTAAACGTTTTATCTAATTTTTCTAGATACACAGAATCTCTAGAGAAGTAATAATGATTACGTTCAATAAGAAATTTAAAGTTTCTAAATTCACGGAATTTAAATAAACTCAGCAAAGATATAACAGCAGATGTTCCAGTTGTTAAACTAATATAAATAACTTCGACTTTGTAGATCTCATCTGCGGTGTAAGTATAGTAAATAACACAAAACACAGCTAAAGCAATTTCGACGAATATTCTCAGCCATATTGAAATTCTACCGATTTTCGAAAACATACAATAATTTCTGTACACGCACAATATATTTTCTAAGCGTATTATAAATTTTAGAAGTTTAATATGCATTTTAATATAACGAAAAAGTTCGTGTAGTTACAAGTTTGTCTTCAATTTGAGTGAGAACAAGAAGGTGTAAGCAATTAAATAGAAAGCTTACAATATTTGATTGATATTACTTTGTATACTTTTGTCGCAGTGTCATTAGATAGTACAAACATACAATTTTGAAGTTGATTACAATGGGTTTAATAATACGATGGAATATCTAATACACGTGCAACGACATTAAATTGATAGTCTATATAACATATATGATGAATATAAAAATGCACTTAACAAATAGATCAATTATGAAATATGAAATACGAAGAACGTTATTACAATACGACAATGAGTCAATTTTTTTTAAGTATAAGCAATATTATAATAATTCTTATTTTAATAAAGGATTTTTCTTAGAGCTTTATTTTATTTTTAAACCTTTTTAATTGCATACGAAAGAATAAGTATTAGTAAATTTCTTTAATTCTGCAAGCCTGCAAGTATTTAAAGCGGCTAATTTAAATAATAACATTATTTTTAATAAAGAATGATTTCATAAAGCATACGAAATACTTATGGTACGGGAGCTAGTGACAGATTTTCATAACCAAGTCCCTCACAAGCGTGAATTCGTGAAATGCATATTAAGGGGTTAATATTATGATTACTCATAACCGTCAGCTGCGATGAGGCGAGCAGTGGCAGCCTCCAAAACATGGAGAAAAAAATGTTTTTTTCAGTCATTTCCTCCCGTTTGAAAATTTGTCGGATAATAGTTTATTTAGTATCTTGAAGAAATAAAGTCAGCTGACCATAACGTGCTGGATTGACCATGTAAGATTTTGATTTTTTATAGCAAAATCACAGTTACCATTTAAGTAGCTTTTTATAAAGAGGATTTTCGTGAGTTCGACTTCGACTTCGTTCGACTTCACTCGAGAGGAAATGATTGACCGAATTTGAATCTGCCTCCCGTACCATTATATACATGAATCTGATACAGATATTAAAGAACAACATGAAATTTTAACAAAAGTTATGGCACTTAATTATTATGCGGATAGAATAGAAATGATTTTACATGAATTATTAGACTTTTACAATATATTATTAAACTGTAAAATTATAACAGTGTATGATGTAATAAACATAATCAATTTCGGCAATAGTGTCATATCAACATTAAAAGAGCCATAAGCTTGTAAAGTGATGGGATTTCTTGAGATCATACGAAGGAAATTCTTAATTGTTCCATATCTTTCATCATCTAGAAATAGGCAAATCAAAATTTATTTAGATAACTTAACCTATGCCCAGTAAACATTGTCAAAGTAGTGAAAAGTTGTGGTTATAGATTTTCCTTATAATGGATCACATTAGTAATTGCAATGATAGCCCAGTAATTAAAACTTGAATTTTTTCCCAGGAGGTCCAAGTTCAATCCAGGACACACACCTCTAAATTTTCTGAATCATGTGTATTTTAAACAATTAGTCACACATCAAATCACTTGCTTTAACATTGAAGTAAAATATCGTGAGGAAACCTGCGAGAAGGTGTGTGAAGTCAACCAACCCGCACTGGGTTTAAAGACCTCCTTATTCTGAGAAGGAGACCTAGCTCAACAGTGGGCCAGAACGTTCTTAAACCTAGTATTTGATCAAAAGCATAAGCACTCCTCGACTCTCTGTTTAAAATATATCGAGTTGCTATACAATTAAAGGTTTCACACTCTCACTGTAATAATATGGTTGAATTTCTCGCTTCATAAAAATACTTACCAAAGGGTAAATGTACTAGAAGTCTCGCAAGCCGGCGACGTAAATCTTCAACACTATTTTTTGTCGTCTGTGCACTTCGACAAAGTGTATATATAAATACTATAAGTACAATAATCCTCATAACATGCTTTAACATTTTATAAATATCATAATAGTCCTGAAAAAAAAATACTATTTAGTTATTGCTATATTAAAAAACTGTTTTCAATTCGATAAAAAAATCTATTTCTGTATAGGTTTAATTAATAATAAAGAAACAGTCAACTAACCTAACCTTTAAATAAATACTTACTTTAATAGTAATCTTGTAAACTGCCAAAATGTATACATTCCCAAATAAATATAATGAAGCTATCATCGCCATATGAGTTAACTGGAAATTTAAAATTACATAGTATATTTGACGATTTGACAGACAATTAATATATTTTGATATTTTGCACAATAATCGATTTTTTTCACACAAGACAATTTGAAAAAACTTTTTTTTTATTTATATCTTGTCTAAAGATACTAACTTGCCACCCAAATATAGAATTAATTAAATTTGAACATTCCTTCATTTTCATATAGACCGATTGCCACTCCTCAAAACAATCTATACCCACATCTAAAGTCATCTCTTCGCTATCTGACATTGCTTTCTTAAGGATTATTCTTCGGTTAATACATTGAACTTGTTCCGAAAATATATACATGAAGGTGCCTATTATAATATATTGTAACACATGGCGATAGTTGCTCGTTATTGTTATATAAGCGTTAAATAAATGTCTGTAGCCCGTTTGCGTCTGAATATCGCTCGCAGTTTCGATTCCCATAGTTACAAACACAAGAAATAATATGACAACTACAAAAATTAATCTCTTGAACTTTTTTTCTAACGATTTCTTGTACGGGTTGTTATTTGAAAAATAACTGTGGTTTTCTGAACAGCACGCGATCAGTTTTTCATATTGCTTAGAATAGAATAGAGCTAATGTAATCATTACAGCTGAATTTACTACATACATTAATTTATAAAATAAAATGGCTTTGCTTAGCAAAAAATTAGAAAGATAAATTGCTGATAAAATATTAAAAAAACTTTCAATGAATATTCTTAACCAAACTACAACTCGCCACCATTTTGAATAATGGGAATATCTTCTGTGGATGGCAAATAGATTTTCGATAAGTGTAATAAGGCTCAGAATTTTATTATACATGTTTCTCACTTAATCCACACGTCTAAATACTCTACAGTTTTATACTAATATTGAGGATGCCGCATTGATTTTCTATCAAATTACGTAAAACAAAGTAAAGAAAATTTCATTAAAGTAATGTCCCGATGTACATTCGATAACACTGCAGATATTATTATTTCGATTCGTGTAATTATGATTAAGCCTGTTTGTTGTTTATTTTTAATTTAAAACACAAGTTTTAAAAATATAATCTTAACTACAAAAATCACGAAATACGAGACATATTAATTCATTTTCGTAAAGCTCTGTTGAAGTACTCATCAAATTTTCAGGCTTGGTATAAAAATTATATTTAAATGTTATTAATCTGATTATGATTACACACGAAAAAGCAATAAATAATATTTCTTTATGTAAAACAAAACATGTAAAAATGTTCTATATATTTTATTTATTACTAATCCTCCTCATCCTTATCCTGACCTTTTCGGTGACGAGTCAATGGTCGCCGCCTCAATCAAAATTATAGCTTTAAAAAAACTACTTTATTTAAATGCTAACTAAGAAAAAAATGATATTTTATGTTTCTTTTGCATCATAATTTTTTCGATTAAATTAGATATTGTTTAAATTCGAGATTTATTTGTTTTTTATTTAATGGTAGATAAGGGGTACTCGAGCTTATTTATTTATTACTTGCTGACCCGGCGAACTTCGTACAACCTCAATGTATGTCGCGTAACAGATTAGCTGAACTTACTGACAGTTGAAATTCAAATGTTTGACAGTTACGAAACCAATGAACATTTTGTTGCTTGTTTGTTGTTTTTTCTTTTATTTAAATTTTTTCGTCAATTTTCTAATGTTTTTAATAGTTGTTCTGCTATTCGGGACGGACACAAATACAACAAATCAAAAACCATGAAAATTGGGCCAGCCGATATCGAGTTATAAGTGCTCGAACAAACCCGACTTTGTTTTATATACATAGCTATCTGTAGTGCAGTAAGTTAGTGACAAATGAGACAATCTCATTTGTCCGTTGACCTCAGTAGATCTTAATTGCTATTTTTAGTGTACTTACCGGAGACTGTTTCTGAGTAATAAATTAGTCAATGGAAAAAATCGAGGAACGACAAATAATGGTATTTAAAAACATTAAGTACATACATCTTTAAATATTCACGTAATTAATAATTCCAATAGGAATGTATTAGTCAAACAAAAATTGCTTCATTATTCAGATAAAGTACATAATAGAGTATTAAGGCTATCGGTGAAATATTTCTCAAATGTGAATTTTATAGCCTGTATTTTTTTTTAGTATCAAATGAGATCCGTTGGCCCTAGATTGTTATTTTAGGTATCATTTGCTGCAGACTAAATATGTGAGTCAAACAAAGTCAAATATAATATTTTTACTAACATTTCTATTGTTTTGTCAACCGACTTTTTTTCGTTTAAGCTCTCCTGCCAAAAACAGTGTGCTGTATTGTCTCAAATTTGAAGCCAAAAAAAGGCACGCGACCCGTACGCTACAAAAAAATATTGTGTAATAGTATAAGTAGATGTATGTTAATAATCAACCAACAACGTTATAATTGAAGAAATTAAATTTATTTATCGCTGAAATCATATAACTTGAGGCGGACAACATCGCCGACGGTGCACCATGGCTGTTTGCACAGCACTGCAGGCTGCAGCGCTGCCTGTCATGCAGTAATGGATATTGAAGATACCTTAGTTAGCTATTTTTATTTTCATTACGCTATCTTAACGTAATTATTGCGGCGTTCATTTTATCCTTCGAGTTCTACCTATAAAATCGTAATATTGTACATTCAATTGTATGTTTATCTATACTAATATTATAAAGAAGTAAGATTTGTATTTTTGTATGTAACGAATAAACATAAAAACTACTAGACCGATTTCAAACATTCTTTCACCATTAGGAAGCTACATTATCCCTGAGTAACATAGGCTATATTTATTACAAGAAAAAATTAGAGATCCTTAGGAAATCTCACGAAAACCAACCCAAGGTGCCAAAAAATTTGCCATAAAATATCTTTCATCGCATGCGCTGCAAAAAGTATTGATGATAGAACAAAAAAATGTTCTACAATATTATAGAACGTCTACAAAAAAGTCCGCGAGACCATATGTCCAACTATTATAGTTACGTCACTATAACTACTTTTTTACATTTTAAAAGTTGATAAAAATGCCTATCAAAATCAGACCATGTTTTCTATAACTTTGTATTAATCCTTATCCAAATAAACTATTTCGTATTCAAGACTATTTCAATACCTGTAAATTACTTTTTGAATTATTAAAATCGGACTTTCCATTCAAAAGATATTACGAAATTAAAAATATCAATATAAACAAAAAATACACGACGACGCGACGGGCCAGTGTAGCGACGCAACGCAGCGAGTAAAGCGGCAAGAGAGTGGGCACCGAAATGCGAGAGGGCCAATATATTTTTAAAAATAATATTTCACCCGCGCGAAGCCGGGACGGGCCCCTAGTATAAAATATATTGAATGTTTTGAAATTGCATTTTTTATTCTCATGCTCATTTCAGTAGCATACAAAGATTCCTTATTGTTCGGCCACTGAACAGTTCCACTAATTACCTTCTGGCTTTATTAAACCCTCGACACCTAACGAGGCCAATAAAATGGTCCTAGACTCAAGGAATCTATTAGTAGTCATTGAAGACAGGTTCAATAATTAGATTAGCTCTTATATACTAATTTATCATATTTTCATACACACTAAATGTACATCAGAAAGTTTTATTTTTATACACCAGGTATATATACATACAGGTTAAAATTGAGTTCTATTATTTGATTATAAATGAATATAGTATTTAATGACAAGCAGGCTGGCATTACAAATGTTTTTAAGGATTAGGTATAAAAAACTTCGCAAGTGACGCTTGTAGAGTCAACAACTCCTGAAGATGCGTCGGTTACGAAGCGAAATGTACGTCAATTATCGATCGCGATCAATTTTCTGCGGTTTGCTCTTCTGGGTACCATACGAATCTGGTTGTTTAGATTTCCTCGGATTATAGCAAGGTAACCTTTTCATTCCTTTTAAATCATAAATTTACGCAAAGTAACGCCTGATTCAATTCAACAGGATATATAATCTATATAAATTACTAGGGGCCCGTCCCATAATGTAGCTTTCTTATGGTGAAAGAATTTTTGAAATCGGTCCAGTAGTTTTTATGTTTATTCGTTACATACAAAAATACAAAAATCCAAAAATACAAAAATACAAATCTTTCCTCTTTATAATATTATATATAATATATATATAAATTATAACAAAAATTTGAAAGATAAGAATAAATGACTTATTATCACCACAAAACCTTGGTAAAAAAGGAGATGAAATTTTGTATCATAACCCCTCAATTGATATAATCATGGTTTAACTGATGTCATGGTAGGCAAATTTCGCATTTCCTTATTATTATAATCGAGCAAAGCCGCAGCTGAAGCGCTTATTTTGTATAAATTACAAGAGCGTATGCAAAACTTCATCAGTATGTCTTAAATAATATTATGACTGTTTTAGATGCTAACTTACAGTAGTAACGTAGACTATGTTACTTCCAAGCTATGTCGTATAACTTATGTGTTCATCTGTATACAAAGTTCCATTAAGCCAAGTTATATCACTTAAGTTTCAGCACTGAAGAAGTTTTACAGTAAAAATACAAAAGCTTTCATTTTGTTGTTGGATATTTTACCAAACTTTTTGTCTTCTTAAAGATGTCTTCCTAAACTTCATTAATAAGATATTAATGTTAATAATATAAATTAATATACATAACTACCACTTTCTTATAACACAATTAAAAGTTACAAATATAATCAGGGGTATTATGAATAATATGGATGTCGGATCTAAATAATACAAGGTATGGATAACATGGTCTGATTGTGATAGGCATTTCAATCAACTTTTAAAATGTAAAAAAGTAGTTATGGTGAGATAACTACAATTGTTAGAAATCTACATTGGTCTCGCAAAGTTTTTTGTAGATATTGATACGTTCCATAATATTATTGAACACTTTTGTTCTATCATCAATACTTTCTGCAGCGCATGCGATGAAACACATTTTATGACTAATTTTATTTGCACCTTGGGTTGGTTTTAGTAAGAGTTTCTGAGGATCTCTAATTTTGTTCTAGTAATAAATATAGCCTATATTACTCAGGGATAATGTAGCTTTCTAATTGCAAAAAAATTTTTGAAATCGGTTTAAAGTTAAATGTTTTTAAGTTTATTCGTTACATACAAAAATACAAATCTTTTGACGATTTAAATAGAATATCCTCCTGGGGGTTATACTTCAGACTCAGACTAACAGCATTAATGCTAGAATATCGCGATGTAATAAAAATTATTCTATAGTGACGGCATATTTATTTTGCAACCTCTACTTCTTCGATAGAAGTTTATCAGTTGTTCAAAAAAGTAAAAATGCTACTCATATCAATCCTGCAAACATAAATAACAGTATGCTACTCTAATTAGTGTTGCCAACATCACAATTGACAATATTTTCTTGCTAAGCGCTTTATTTTATATTATTTAATAAGCTTTTATAAACCTACTTAGTTCTTTAAATCTATATTTCTTGTCATATTGAATTGGTATTTGTGACAACTATAGTCTAAACCAGAAACCAGGTCCGTTAGGTACATATCTGGCAGTGGAGTTGTAGAGCTAATAATACGGCTATTGACAAAGGCAATCCGCGTCGGGCTGTGACTGGAACAAAGTGCGGTCCGGCCATTACCGACCATCCCTCTAATGGAAGCAAAGTGGCCGATTACAATTACCACCGAGTGGAAAGTTGAGCTTTTACCGTAATACCACCTTTACAACTTAGTTGGTTAATCCTGAGTTCTAACTTATGTTCTAACTTTTCGATACATTTACGTATTGTCTAGTGGAAACGTAATTCCAATTACTATAGAATGTTGTGTGCGCTCGAAATTATCTGTTATTAATTTTAGTGAGAATTTAAAATCATAGTAGCTAAGATAAGTATTTTTAAACAGAAATGTAAACTATGCAAAGTAAGTAAACGTACACGAACTACTTATCTAATATTTAACTAACCTAAGCTGTAAAATAACGACTTACACTGCACTTACGGTTGTAAGTCTAAGGCACTACTGTACTTCAAGGTGGCTGTCAATATTTTTTTTTAAAGACTTTATTACACCAAATTTATAAAAATAAATATTCGTACAAAAGGTGAACTTAATACTAAAGCATTTTCTGTCAGTCAACCTTAGGACGTGTAAGAAAGATTGTGTAGGCGTGCAATGTGAACAACTCTCATATCTCTAAAATTGTATATATTATGTATATATAAATGAAATACTTTACAATACATACATACATAAATAAATTCATACATATGAACATACATACTATCATACATACATACATGTTGATTAATAATGAATGATGTCTATGATATCAATAATTACTCGTCAAATTACCGCTGATCTACCGTAACTGAACAAGTTCTCCATAAGGAGATATTTATAAAATATCCTATAGAAATAGCTTACATTTTTTAGATTTATCAGAAATTAGCTCAACCAACCAACCAATCAGTTTTACTAAGGGAAAATTAATTTTGGCGCATTTTAGTGTCAAGTTTCAACAAAGTTGACAAACTTTGCAATGAAAACACACGTATATGTTTATAATGAAGTTTAAGCCATACTATGGAAGTACGCTAATTTCTGATGGATGAATATTTTATATGTAAATATTTAAGAAGGATTTTCGCATCTTCATTTTTATGATGATTCTACTTAGAACCAAAAATAGACTGCGATAAATTATTTCATCCAAGTTCCCTCTAATGGACCAAATATAATTGCGTCGACAACTTCTTTCAAAGAATGAACGGAAATTTTCCATCTGAAAGATTTACAAATGACTTACGAAAACTCGACATACTTTTTTCATATAATAAAATAAAAGTTAGGAGTGTGTTCACTTATATTTTATTACGGGGAAAAAATCATTTATTTATATAGTTTTTTACTTATTATCTTATTCTTATAATAATTTTAAATTTATTATAAACAGACAAACATAATATATGGTTTCGTACAATATTGAAATTTAAGTATACACTTTTTTAGTTTACCCATTTGTTAAATTTTGATGCATAGCGTATTTACTATTTAGATAATTTCTGTATTTTTTCTTTATTGGGTTTTTCATTCCCAGTGAATACACCCAATAGACGTTACTAAACGCTTTCAAATTTGTAATGCTTCTTGCCAAAATTTATTTTTGCCTTTTTTTTATACTTCGAAATCTATGGATTAAAGTAATTTACAAAATACAATATACTTTTCCACATTACCTGAGATAGCAATACCGTTGATAAATCTATATTCGGGGATAGTAATTTTTATGTTATTCTAAGACAGTATATAACCACTGCTCCGATAGACTTGAGTCAGTTGTCAAACGGAGCTTGCCTAGTGAAGGTTATGGCTGTTATTGTGCGATATCAATCCCATGTAGCTAGCACGTGTAATTTAAAAAAACATTTGGTTAATTTTAGTCATTTATTTATAACTAGCTGACCCGACAGACGTTGTTCTCAACTATGAATATTGTTCAAACGTTACTATAAAGGTCATGGTTATTAAATATGGTCTTTACCTAATTTTCCACATTACTTTCTTAATTTTTTCATACATAAGAACCTTCTCCTAACAATAACAAATACAACAGACACTTCTTTCGATTCTTTATGTAATTAAATTAAAATTATAATTTCTACATACAGACTTTTATCTGACAACTGTCCTAATAAACCATTTGGTCGGAAAATTGATAATGGCTCTGAATCGTATAAAGAGAATTCTAGTCATCCGTTTTATTTTTTTTCCTTTATAATTCAGTGACCAATACAATCTTGGCCGCTGTACTGGAAGGAAAAACTTAATTTAAAATATGAAAAACTATTACAAATCAATTTACCATATTTTTATGTATTTTACAAATATGTGGTACCTTTCGAATAATCTTAGTACTTTTAAGTACATACTTCTTACTAATATTATAAATGACAGTTTGGATATTTGGATTTTTAGATTTTTGGATTTTTGTTACCCAATGACAAAAAAATTGCTGAATGGATGAAATTTGTCCGACAGATACTTTATAACCTAGACTATACATAGGGTACTTTCTATTCCGCAACAATTCATAGTTCCTGCGGGATACTTATTTAACGCCCAAATATTTTTATACTGCAATATATTGAACATTAAATGTTTTTTGTTACATCTAAGTAGGTACACATATTAATACTTACTACTCGTAACAACAGTAAAGCAGCTGGTTTCCTCAGATAAAATATTCCCATAATATTTTAAGTATAATAAGTGAATTTATAAAAGCATTTTCATTCCAGATTAGTGAAATAAGGATTTACCTAAAGCTTGGAAGCTGAAATAAAGCAAGATGAGCAACAAAATTACAACGACGCCATTTACTATTCCGCTTTTCCTACCTTTGCTTGAATTATCCTTCATTTGGAAACGAAATTAATTGAGAATTCCTCTTCGATCATTAATAAGAACTAGATACACAAAAAATATCCTTAACACCCATTAGAACATTTGGGTGACCTATAATTTAGAATCGTACGAGCGTTTCAATGGTAAAAACGTCATAGTGGTCTTTTAAAGATTTATTGAGATTAATTTATTTCTTACTAGCTGACCCGACAGACGTTGTCCTGTCTTAACTATGAATATTGAATTAAAATTGGCTGTCAAAAGCTTACATTAGAAAAATTAATATGGTCGTTAAGTTTTCTTAAATTTTCTAACTTTCCGCGCAACTTTTTTTAATTTTTTCTTTCATAAGAATCTTCTCCTGACAATATCAAACACGACAAAAAAGAATTCGCGAAATCGGTCCAGCCGTTTACGCGTGATGCCGTGACCAAGGGAAATAGGGATTCATTTTTATATATAGGATTTATATTTTGTTATAATTATTATATTTTTATATATAAATTATAATTACGAAAAATGAGCTAAACTAGCAGAAAACAGAGTAAAATCATTTTGAATTGTTGACTATGTTCTAATTTTTAGTTCTATCTAATTATATCTACCGGCACGTAAGTATAGGTTTGACCTTGAATGCGCAGAAGTCACTATGAGGGCCTTTTAGCAGAGATCTTATGCGACGTTTCAGTTCCCGCGCGTCTGCTATTTGTCAAAATAGTAAACGTCACCGATTTAACTGTCAATACAGGCCTAGCACGCTCACAATGCGCAACTATTTTACCACCACTATTTTTTCTCAGACTTAAAGTTACCGGTCGGCTACTGTATTAAGGATAATTTTGAATGTAACTTTGTATAGAACTGAGTATCTTCTTATTTAGCGATCAAATAAATGTCCAATGAGATAACTTATTGTTTTAAATACGATCGAGTAAAAACTTCTTTGATTTTTAATTTTGTTCATAGACGAATTATTAAAAAAGTTAGACAATGGATTAATGTTCCCTTCACTTTTTCTTGATAAGTAATTCCTCGGCGCGGAAAATCGCAAAAGGGTTTTTAAAGTGCTACGTAAAGGGGGCTGTGGGAGATAAGGGGGTGTGAGGGGAATTAAGGGTGGTCGGAGGCGGGCACAAGCTCGTTAGCGACAATTTTTCTCAAAGCTGTCCCGGGAGAATTGTCACAATTCCGATTGTGACGAATTACGCTGGTAGCTGTAGCATTCTTCTTATTCAATTAAACGAGGAAATTTTTAACAATCAAGATTCAATTTTTATATACGTTTTCTATTCAAAAAATCAAAAAATTATAAGATATGTAAACCCTTAGTACAACACGAAATTGATTGCTTTGAACTTTATTATTTTGACTGTTTCCTATCGTTTAAAAATGAGAATTAAAAAGAAGAAAGCGTCTCATTCATACATTATGTTGTTGTAATGGTTATCTAATATATAAAATTCTCGTATCGCGGTGTTTGTTACCAACTCCTATCAAACAGCTAGGCCAATTTTTTATACCCCCAAGTTAATCATTATCACCCTTTGGGGTGACCCAATTTTTTTTAGTTTATAAGGCAAAACATTGTTTTCCAGGTCAGCTAGTAATTTTATATGAATTTCATAAAATATCGCTAATTTATGAACTTTGAAGGTTAGCTTCTATTGATTTAATTTAAGCAAACCTAACTAGCACTTGAACTATTAAGCTCCGCCTCGATAGTGAATATTGATAAATATAAAGAAGTCTAATAATAGAGCAGTATAGACGTTACTGAGCATCACATGATTCGTATAATGTTAAATTAGCTTTATCGAGCAGTGGAGGCAAATAGTTATTTATAATAAACGATCTTTATTGACACCATGAGTCATAAACCCACACACTGCTCGGCTTTCTGTGTAAAGTCAAGTCAAGGATTATAACTGTATATTACTTTAATAAATAAGCCTAATGTGTCTATAACTAAAGTAACTTCGTTTCAACCCGGTACCTTACAACAGGTATCGTACTTTCTAACTTATTTAAGTTTTAGAGGAAATTTCCTACACGCATTACTCGCAGACTCGATACCCGGTAGTGATTTAATCAAAGTCCGCCTTGATTGTATTAAAAAGTAATTTATTTTAGCTTGCTCAACTCACGGCATGTTGTTAATTACGGAACTAATTAAAAACGTCGATTCCGTAATTAATCTGTTTTAAAATAGCAATACTCTTCACTCTCCACGAAATTCATCCAATTATTTTAATGATTCATCATTATTTTAATGGATTTTCAAAGCGGTTTTGATATCTTACGTTTATGATTTTTTATATCCTTTTCCATCTTAACACTTTCTTCATTTATTATTTGTTATTACACAACAAAACATTATTAAATTTTATGCATTAACATTCATTCAATTTTATGCATAAATATGCATAAAAGGTAACTGCAATGATGATATTTTAGAGATTGATAAAACATTCAGTTCATAAGAATAATTTTCTTTTACTTAATTTGTTCGGTTTCTATCCTTTTCTGGAGTGGATCAGGATTATATTATATTTAGTGCCTTGTGATTGCTGAACCCAATGCCAGATGTTAGAGTATACATAAACATGAATTCCAGATAGGAAGCCAATCAGTTCCTAGGGCATATGACCTAGGAGCAGGTTTGGATGTTCTTGACATGATCACGATATTCACCTTCCATTACTCGACCTCAACATAAAATAAACAAAATACTATGATAGTAAACTAGAATACAAGCACTACTTTACTTTAATAAGAGGTTATGAACAGTGTTGGTAACTAAAGACCAAATTTTTTTTATTACAATAAATAAGAATACACTCTTTATTATAAATAAATTTAAACTTGAAAGGATTTTTGTATACCGCAGAAATCTTATATTAGATACCGTTCAGGTGTGTCCAGTGTCCAAGCTGCCGCAACATTCCCATCAAATATGAAAGCCAAAAGCCACTCCGGGTCAGGTTTAATAACGCTAGGAAAATGTTTATTATTTTCATCTTTTACATTTTTAAATCATGACCTCTATTGTGAAACAACGCAATGTCATATCATGTTAATTTTTTGGTTATTTTGAAATTAAAAATTTGATATGTTACGCAAGACAGTTTAACTTTGACTGAATCGAAGAACTGGAAGTATTAATTTTACAAAAAAATAAAAGAACATAATGAAAGAATATTTAAATTTCATGATTTTTTTTAAAAATAGAGATAGATATCGAATAATATTTTAATATTTTTTAATTATGGTTTAATTTAATTATGGTATAATTTAATATTTTCATTAGTTCGCATCTGCTTGGTCAACGACAAACGATTGACTGACAGACGCTATTTTTTGACCAATCAGAATGATACACGGGTTTACCGTGTAAACGATTAAATGTGACGTTTTAAAATTAAAAACATAATCATTTATATAATTGTATCCTATACGCGGTGAGAAATTGTCGACACGGAAAGTGGGTTAAAACTTGAATCACGGCTGCACTTGGAAGTTCTTAACAGAATTTACATAGTAGGTTAGTTCGTAAGTTAATCCATATTCTGTTAGTAATTAGAATTTCAGACAGTGGACGAAATTACTAATAATTAATTGTAGTAAGCATCATAGTTAGGGACAGCTTAAGAACAATTTTATTAGATTTTTATTACATCTATTAATTCTATACTTCTGACGAACAAATCATAACTACGATACATCTTCTTCATAACTAGTTCATTGTCCACAATAAGGTTATAAAAACCATCTAAAATACCATTACCTAAACCTAATTAATATTTTTGACTAGGTTTACTCAAGTCATTTTTGGCTCCTTTTTCATCACTTTTCATTATGAACGTATGAAAAAAAAATATTTTAAATTTTTTTTCAATTTCAAATTTCAATGTTATTCAATGACAATGCTATAAGCTTCTTTGGATCTTTTCGGAATTTGGTTTAGGTAACTGTTATTTTATAATATAAAGCTTAATGAACAAACATTATATAACAAGAATTTTGGTAAAACTCCCGTTATCCAATTTATCTCAATTTTGTTATATTTAAATACAAAAAAGAAAAATCCAATCATCATTCGATTTTAAAGCTCGGTGCAAAAACGTTTTATCGAGCGTATCTGACAGCCTATGATTTTGTTTAAAAAATGCAGCCTGTCCTAATAAAATGTTTTGTGAAAATACAGGTACGAGCACATTTTTTTTATTATAAAGTTTAAAGGATTGAACTGCTTTGCATTTTAGCTTCAAAAGTTGTACATTGTATGTATGCAGTACTTGTTTTTCATATTATATTTAAATATAACTTTCTATGCGCCATTGCCAACATTAGTCAAAATAGCTAAAAATATAACTTATTTGACCTTATGTTGAGCCTTAAAGTGAGTAAGCTGCTATGTTGAGCATGTTGTGTAATATGTCTTGTTTAAGAGCTACTACTGAACTATTGTCTATCTATCTATATAACTAACTCATATTTTACGTTAAAAACATCCTTTTTTACTTAGAATAGAAATTCCTTTTCTTCTTTCCTCAAAGCAGATGCAAACTTTAATCATACATCGTGTAATATAAAACACGTCTGTATGTAAATACGAATAAGTACAACCCGTATTTGTCAGACCTAAGCAAATATGGGAAGGTATATCCGCACGCGACTGGTTATCTTCATAGTAGTTAATAAAAATTCTTATCCTGGTAGGAATATTACACATACTAAACCATTTATGTTGAGGTAAGAATAGTATAGAAAAAATCTTATATGGCACGTTACACACTTACATGTGCAAAAATCAGTTGAATATAATATATTCTTACGTACGTATTAGGCTAGTCAGAAAGGAAAAGAAAGAAAAAAATATATCTTCACCAAAATTTACGAGATTAATAAAATTAAAATTATAAAAAATATATATTAAAATTATTGTCATTGATGTGAATTCAGACGACTCAATTGTGTTCACTAATTTATTGTTATTAGACACGGAAGGCACTTGAATAGTGAAGGTAAGGTAATTAAGATTCGCCGTATAAAGCCAGTGAGGTTTGAAGAGAAAACCACCATTAGAACACCTGCTCCAAAGTAACGAAGAACATTAAAATATTCGTTACATTTCATTGTAAACACAATTAATAATAATGTTCTTATTAGTCCTATGCCACACGTCGAACAATATTTTCTAGTATTTATTTCGATAGAAATTAGACCACTTATTAGTTTTGTTTATTAAAACTGATTGCTGGAAACAAAACTCCAGCTATAAATAAATCTAACTAAGAAATTTTCAAACATTAATTGACATTTAGAGTACTTAACATGTTGACCATATAATCTTATATGTCATTTTACCAGACTATTTGTACAACTTTAAACACCTGAAATTGCTATCTAAATATAAGAAATAATAAAGCCATAATGGTGTCAAAAATTGGCGCCCAACGTGGGATCAATTTATAGGAGTGATTAATGAATCAGTAACCTCGTTTAGGATTGTATTTGCATGAACAGAAAATTACACTTAAAAAAACAATATAACAAATACAATGAAGTGACAATCACGTTGAGAGTAAGCAGTGCGTAATGATGCGCACCTTTGCACACGTGACGTCATTCCAAGATAGTCCTAACCGTTTTCAAACATCAAATTAATTTTTGGAAACATACTTTACGTAAATGTTATTTACTTAATGTAATGTACTTTATGTAAATGATGGAGGTTCAAAAAAATTTAACATTTTCGGTCTAAAATTATATCAAGTTATAGATAGAAGATAGTTCGGTCTAGAAAGGTATCGAAATTACTTGTATAATAGGTATTAAATAAATGTATTATATAAAGTATTAATTTTAGCTAGAATGAGGAATGAGGGCTTTAGAATTTTCCACCGCAATTAGTAAAGCGTAATGGTTGTAATGAATCATATAAATACACTTCCATTTAATAAAATAATACTTAGAATTTAGACAGCAGTTACAATGTAATAATATATTTTGTTTCCTAACCGGTTACATCTGCAATTGTTTCTAATAGTTAAAATTTGTTTACAAACAATATATATGATAGAGGATTCATTTTCTTTCATATATTTATAATAAATATAACCTCAACCACTCAACAGTTAGACGCAAAAGATACTATGGAATAATACAGTATACTAAACCGATGTCACAGATAAATTTTGTTTTTTATGGCAGTTGGGGTCAAACGAGCAGACGGCCCACATCGCATCCGCAATACAAAAAAGTGACATGTTGGTGGACAGAAGCGAGTCGGGGAACAGATTCCCTACAAGCAATGGGGGTTACTTCCGTCTTACGAGATGCTCTTCTTGCGGCAGAGGGGAATTGTATTCTAACCCGTACCCTCATGGGCAAAATAATATAGTATCTACAACTGACATCAAGACAGTAGTGTAAAATTGGGGCATCTGGATCAAAAGAGCTCCAGATGCCACCAATTTTACACATTCAATTCCTTCAAATTCATAGTTCAGAATGTCGATTTTAAAGTACCTAATTGATTCGTTACGAAATCAAGTCAACATTTTGAGTGTTAAAAATATTACTACAAGATATCCACTATAGTTGTGGATTGCAATAACGGTTCATTCAGGAGTGCAATGTAACTTATTAAATCGTTTTATATGAAATTAAAATGTTTTTGTATACTCACTATAAATCTGAATTGATCATTCGACATCAAATATTCGTCTGGTGGTACGGATCATGCCACGTCTAAATAAATACGGGGCAGCGTTGATATGCAACCCGAACTGTGTGCGCGTGTATGCGCGTGTGTGTGTGTGCTGTTATTGTACTAATAACTATTTAGTTAGCCTTATTTCAAATGCATTTTTTAAAGCTTTTTAAATAAAAAAAATTCTTGGTTTACGGTTTTAAGAGACAAATAAAACCAATAAATTAGTTCTATATCATACATTTATTTTAACAGAAACTTTTTACATTTTTTATATCCTAATAAGAAACACCACAATAATTTTCACAAAATATGCACAATAAAATATTAAGCAAAATTACAATACACACTTAATGTTTAACACATAAGTAGAAGTGATATTATTTAGGTATAGATATAATACTCTTAACCTTATTGGAATAATACTTTGATACATACTATATTAATAACTAAAAACATAATAACAATTTTAAGCTTATAAATTAACTTTGACAGCCATTGTCGCTATCTAACTATAAACTAATCATTAATTATGTCTTCGTGTATCCTATTTATTACTTCCATGGTTTTATTATAAACTTCATCCATATAGGTACTTCTAACAACATGCTGCGCGCAAACCTCTGCTTCGCAGTTGTAATTGCCGCAGATCGTACTGTTCTGCTCAAAGTTTTCTGCATCGTATACTTGTATAACTATTATTTTCATCGGTTTGGCAACCGGTTTCTTTATAAATGAATACACTTTTTGTTTATTTTTTGTAATTTTGCGTGATTGATCCGCAAGACCCAGATGTCTTTGATTTGCGCTTTGTGATTGATTAGGACCCTTTTCTGAAGGTAAAAAGTTAAATAGCAATTCTCCAGAGTCCTGAAACGAAAAAAATAATTTTTAAAAATACATAAGTTTGCGAAGGCACATGAATAAAAAGTAAGGAATTAAATTTTATTGTAATTTTTGATTTAATTTAATTTTTATAAAATAAATTGAAAAACTCACCGGCATTGTAGAATTTTTACGAGTAGTTCCTTTACCGTTCGATTCCCCAAACCGAATATTTTTTCGGGGGATTAGTGGGGCTATTTATATTAAAAAATTGCATAAAAAATAAGTTCATAAGGTTGAAAATATTAATACAATTTGTTTCAAATATTTGTTCCCAAAACGGGCATCTGAAATCTAAATCCGAAATCTGATCCACGCGCCCGTCGGGCGTCACTTAGCCTGTGTGCGTTTTCTAAGTACACTCACTAATAAGAATATATAACATATAACAACTAGCGACCAGCCCTCGCTTCGCTTAGGGTAAAACATCTGTATTTTTATACTTGACATAAAAATAAAAGATTTTTAATAGCCATCATTTCTATAATTTTAAATTATTTCTAAATAATTGAACTATACTTTTTTTGTCCAAACATGTAATTTAAAGTGTACAAGTACCTACAAATTTCGAAAATACAAACATCTTCTAATATTAGAATACACTAAAATAAGTAAAATACTCTTCTAATATTACATATAGATTACACCCATATTAAAAATCAAAAGGTCTAAATGAAAAGACATGAACGGTCTTGTTTTAACCTGTGTAAATATATATATAAAATAAATACATAAAAGTTAAATAATTGAAAATCTTTTATACTGGCCTTAGTATCGTAAAAGTTAATAAAATAAGTAAGGTAAGGATTATTGCCTTGTTAAGCTATTGGTTAATTAGTAGTTAAATTGTTTTTATGTTTATTTCTTTATGTTGAATTTTTTTATTCATATATTCTAATAAATTTTTAACTACAAAATTATTATAAAGTAAATCGTCAGGTATGCAGACATCGGCGAGTGATTCTACTAGTGTATAAAATAAAAATTTGATTACTTCGAAATTTTTCTATTGAACTGTAAGCATCTAACATATTTGGTCATGCGTCTCGCGTTGCGTATGGGTTTAAATAGCCGGAAGAAACTGTGGGGAATCATAAGCATCTCAGGCTTTCAAGCTATTTCACCACAAAGAAGGGAACCCCTGCTACAATTAACATGTGAGTATTAAGTTATTATTTAAAAATTTTATTACTTTAACATTAAATCAGATAAATAGTCCGAGCCGTCATTTTATTTAAAATTTAAATAATATTAATATCACCCATGTTATCCCGAAATAAAGTAGCTTTTTTTTAATATAATTTTAAATTAGTATGGAATATAACACTAAAACAATATCGATTCTATAATATAAAGCATTATTTGTATTTACGTGATCACCTAAAGTTATGTAAAAATATATTTTAGATAGGTTTGTTTAATTATATTTCATTAAAATTTCAGGTCTAAGAGTCAACTCGCTGCAGACCTCTTCCTATCTGAAGATGAAGGAGCAACTTCAGAGGCGGGTGACTGTAGAAGTGTCGAAGCCAAGAAACGAGGCAAGTCGTCAACTTCGACCTCGAGCGCCAAAATCAGCAAAGCGAAAAGGACTAAAATTAATCCAGTGTCCAAGCCGTCCTCGACAGTAGCTGCAGACCTCTTCGGCAGCGACAGCGAAGACGACGTTCGCCCTCCTAGCGCCATGGGTAAACCCCTGTTGTCTTACGTTAGCAGTAAAATAGCGAACGGATATTCGCGGCAAATTCATGCTGCCAAGCTCGGTTCGCATTATATTGAATTAAAGGTGTATCAATGTAGTGAGGTGGACAAAGTACCGCCGATAAACCGCTGGAAACATGCTTTGTTCACCTTAAAGCATCGGACCGACGTGGACACTGAAGCTTGGGGGCACCTAAATAAATTTATATGCGCTGCTCGAAAAGAGTACCGAGGGTGCCCCAAAACTTTTATTAGTAATTATTTTTAAAGTAGTTAGTTAAATTTTATTTGTAACTATGTTTAGCCCCTATAAGATTAAGTTTAGTTTTAGACTAATATGTTATATATTATATTGAATAACCTGTTTTTGTCTTTCAGTTCAAACCCCGAGTAGTACTTCAATGAAATGTAACGAATGTGAAATTGAGATTTTGAAACATAAATATAAATACCATATGAGATCTAATTTACATAAGTCAAAGTGTTTATTGAAAACTGAACATGATAATATTGAAATAATAGCAACAGCTTTTAAAAACAGAATTGTGACATATCGCTTGAATCCGTCTCAGGACACTGAGCACCTCACGCCAGAGGCGTTCCTGAGCGGTTCTCTAAGTGATATAAAAAAATTGATTGAGATATGCATTCAAAGACATAGTTGTATCAAAATAAATTTAGAATTGTTTGCTTACTTTTTATTACCAAAGACAAATGAACAATTATTGAAATCTTTTAATACAAAATTCGAAATAATTTACAAAAGTTCAGATTTAAATAATTTTGTAAGAAATGTATTTCAAGTATTTAAAAGAAAACTTACCGAATTTGAACACTGTGAATCCGGTTGGTCATTTTTTGCAATAAGTCATTTAGAAATCAATGTTAATAAATATAACCCAATGAGAGGTGGAACATATATCGATTTACCCTCATTTATTAAAAATAAAAAATGTTGTTTAAATATTCAGAATAACGATGAATATTGTTTTTTGTGGTGCATTGTTGCAGCAATGTATCCTGCAAAATGTAACTCATGCAGAATAACATCTTATCCTCATTATTCAAAGGTTTTAAATATAGAGGGAATGTCTTTTCCTCCATCAATTAAAGATATAAAGCTGTTTGAAAAATGTAATTCTAGCATAAGTGTTAATATTTATGGTTTAGATAGCAAAAATTTGGTATCTGGACCTCTTTATTTAACAAAAGAAAAGAAAAAGCATCACATTAACTTGCTTTACATTGAGCGAAATGAAAGAGGACACTATTGTTTAATTAAAGACCTGATACGATTAGTTCGAAAGCAAATAAGTCATCACAAAGGAAAGATTTACTTTTGCGATTCTTGTTTGCAATTTTTTTCCAGTGAGTTGAAATATAGTAATCACTATTGTTCTGAAATACTTACAATACTTCCTGAAAAAGGTAGTCTAATTCAATTCAAAAATTATGAGCGAAAGCAAAAGATTAATTTTATTATTTATGCCGATTTTGAAAGCATTTTATTAAAGTATTCTGAACAAAGTACGAATAACACACAGAAGTTTAAATTACATATACCAGCATGTTTTGCATATTATGTGTGCTGTTCACATGACCCGAGTTTAAACAAATATGTTACTTATAGAGGTGAGAATTGCGTCGAAATTTTTATTAAACGATTGATTGAAGATGTTACTTGGATAAACACTATTTTATCCGAAGTGAAACCGATAAAACCCTTAACTCTTGAACAACGAAATAATTTTGAAAATGCTTCCGAATGTCATATATGCAAACGCCCTTTATTCGGTGACAAAGTACAAGATCATGATCATGTCACATCCGAGTACAGAGGCGCAGCTCATTCAATTTGTAATTTGAAATATAAAATATGTCCATTTGTGCCAGTAGTTTTTCATAACTTAGCTGGATATGATAGTCATTTATTTATTAAAGAACTGGTAAAATATGAGGGTGATATTAAAGTTATACCGAAGTCTAAAGAAAAGTACAGTTCTATTACAAAATTTATCCCATTATCTAATACATCTCATCTTATTCAAATAAAGTTTATTGATTCATATCAGTTCTTAAGTTCGAGTCTCGATGAACTTAGTAAAAGCTTGAATACAGAAGATTTAGTCAATCTATCGAAGATTTTTAATGATAAAAGTACATTAGATTTATTGAGACGTAAAGGTATTTATCCGTATGACTACATGGATTCATGGTTAAAGTATGAGGAAAGACATTTGCCAAAAAAGGAAAACTTTTATAATTCGATAAATTAGAGCACATAACTGATAATGACTATGAACATGCACAGATGATATGGCAAACATTTAATATTCAAACACTCGGTGAATACACTGATCTGTACATAAAATGTGATGTATTATTATTATGCGATATTTTCGAACATTTTAGAAATACCAGTTTACAGCATTACTCTCTTGATCCAGCATATTATATATCAGCTCCAAGCTTGAGTTGGGACGCCATGCTATTATATACTGACGTACGTCTCGAGTTAATAACTGATTTAGAAATTTATCAATTTTTAGAAAAAGGTATACGTGGTGGATTATCACAATGTTCTGTTCGCCATGCTGAAGCTAACAATAAATATATTCCACATTTTGATAATACAAAACCATCTAGCTATTTAGTATATCTAGATTGTAATAATTTATATGGATACGCAATGACACAAAAATTACCGATATCTGAATTTGTTTTATTAAACCGAAGTGATATTATTAAATTTGATATAATGAGTATTCCGAATGACGGAGAACTTGGATATATTCTAGAAGTGGACCTAGAGTATCCCGAATACTTGCATGATGATCATAAGGATTTACCTTTCGCATGTGAAAGGTTTATTCCTCCCAACGGAAAAACAGAGAAATTAATTGCAAATTTATATGATAAACATAAGTATGTTATTCATTTCGTTCATTTAAAAGAGTGTTTAAAACGAGGTCTTATTTTGAAGAAAATTCATAGAATACTTAAGTTTAAGCAAGATGCTTTTCTTCAGAAATATATTAATTTAAATACTTCCTTACGCCAGAGTTCTAAATCTGAATTTGAAAAAGACTTTTTTAAACTATTAAATAATTCAATATTTGGAAAAACTATCGAAAACAAACGTAAACAAGCTAATGTAAGACTACTAACGAAGTGGAAAGATTGTGATAATAAAACAAATAAAATTATCGGTGCGGAATCAATAATTTCTAAACCAAACCTTAAAAGTATTTCTGTTTTTACTGAGAATTTTGTGGCTGCACAATTGAAACCAGAAAAAATTATATTAGACAGACCAATATACATTGGATTCACTGTACTAGAATTTGCTAAAAAGCATCTATATAATTTTCATTATGCTCATATGAAAAGAAAATATGGAACAAACGTAAAACTGTGTTATACTGACACTGATAGTCTTCTGTATTTAATATATACTGAGGACTTCTACAACGATTTAAAAAGCGATATATTGTTTTTCGATACAAGTAATTTTGAAGATGATAATCCGTATAATATGCCTAAAGTGAATTCAAAAATTCCTGGGCTCTTCAAAGATGAGCTTGGTGGATCAATTATTACTGAATTTACTGGCCTAAGAGCGAAGTTGTATTGTTTAAAAAGCGTAAAAGCTACTATAATAAAAGCAAAGGGTGTAACTAAACCAATAAAAAAACATTTAGAAATGAAAAACTATAAAGAAACATTATTTAATAATCAAGTTTTAAAACATAAAATGAATATGATAAAATCTATAAAACATTTATTGTATTCACAACAAGTTAATAAAGTAGTTTTAGATAGCAATGATGATAAAAGACAAATACTAGCTAATAAAGTTGAAACCTTGCCCTGGGGGCATTATAATACCGTGTTTTAGTTGATTGATAAGTGTATGGTTTATTTATAACAGTGTAGCGCGAAACTTTGAGTATCAAAATTGTTTATTAAGTAATTAACGTATTTTATTGTTAAATTTAATGTAATTTATATACTACTTATGAAACTAAGCTAAGTCAAACAAGATTATATCCTAGTAGTGTTTGATTGTAGTATTTTATTTTATTGATTAAATTATGTTTAAGTATATTTAGAGTTTTACTCTATCCCTTGTACCTTGTGCATATGCAAAATCTTAAATAAATACTTGTGCGCATTATTTTTCTCTCATACATAAAAATGAAGTTGATTAAGCAACCAGTGTCTATAGAAGTTAAGAATATTGAAATAAAAGAAAATAAGATTTACACAAAGCATAGTATACTTCTCCCAAACAACATCCGATGTGTTATATGTGGCCCGTCTAATTGTGGGAAAACAAATGTTATGATAAGTTTATTGATTAACGAGAACGGTTTAAAATTTAACAATGTTTACTTGTACTCAAAGACAAGTTTTCAACCCAAATATGGCTTTCTAGAACAAGTCATGCAAAGAGTCCCCGAAGTAAATTTTTTTATTTTTAACAACGATCACGATGTTATTCATCTTAATGAGGCTTTACTAAATTCAATCTTTATTTTTGATGACGTCGTTTGTGAGAACCAAATAAATATTCGCAACTATTTTACCATGGGTAGACATAAAGGAGTTGATTGTTTTTATCTATCTCAAACATATTCAAAAGTACCGAAGCAACTCATACGTGACAATGTCAACTTTTTGATTGTATTTAAACAAGATGAAATTAATATGAAGCATATATATGATGAACACGTAAGTCCTGATATGGAATGGCCAATTTTCAAAAACCTTTGCTCCATAACCTGGCAACGCCCCTATGATTTTTTGACAATTAATAAGGATTGTGAACTGAACAAGGGGCGATACAGACAAAATTTCGATATCTTCATTAACTTCGATTGATTGTTATATAAATCAATCAACGATAAAATTTATTCATTTGGAAATAAGCACGGTTGATTGTAGGTCATACAATGGAGCAACAAATAACTAAGCAACTAATAGAGTCTGCGGACACTATTAAAAATAAAGTTAAACAAATGAGAGATGATGACTTCCATACCAATACTCACCTTAAATATTTATTCAAACCTCTTGCTGATCCTTTAAATGCAATTGCTGCTAGTAAAGAAATATCTTTACTGAAAAATAGTGGTAATGCTACCGATAAAACTACTGCTAATGAAATAACCCCTAAATTATTTTTACATGATTCATATTTTGAAAACACACCCAAATTTAAGTTATCTGATGAAAGCTCCGAAAAGTTCTATTCCGAAACTGAAGAATTGGAAGAAGGACCAGACGAAAATATTACTGGAACTGAAAATTATAAAGATACGTCGTTGAAAAAAGAAGACTTCTTAGAAATATATGATAATATGAACATACCATTCGGGGTGCGAAGTGAAAATAACAAACTCATGATTGGAAATACAATAATAAATTTTTCGACATCACACGATGAGTCTAGTAATGGTAAAATATATAATATTTGTATAGATGATAAAAAATATCGATTAACTTCAGGGTTGCGGGAATTGTTACTTCGCAAAAGTCCAGATTTAAGTATAATTAATGAAAACGATAAAGAAATTTACAAAGAAATACTCATCAAAACTAGTGCTCATAAAAGAGACCACGACCCAGCAGGTCAAATTCGAGGTGATAAAGGGTTAAAATACCGTAAAGTAATTAAACCATTATTAAAAACTGGTGCTGGATTAGCGCACCTAAAGGAATATAAGAAAAATACCGATTTGGTTTATTGGGATGATCCTAACGAACTAGTAGATAGACTCAAACTTCTGGTTGCATCAAAAACAGCCGGTAATACTAACCTTGACAATGAGATACTGTCAATTGTAGAGGAACTCAAAGAAGCTGGTATCATAAAAGAATAAAATATTTTGTAAACAACAACGTCATTTAGTATGTCGTGATACGTGAGCGGTGTTAGTTGAAATGAATTCAGTTAAAAAAGATATTGTTAATGAAATACATAAAAGTGCTAGGATTCATTTCTTACGAAGGCATGTATTGCTCAAAGACATTGATGATCTTTGGCAGGCGGATTTGATGGATATGCGAAATATCTCAAGGTTCAATAATAATTACAAATACATTTTGATTGTTATTGATGGATTCTCTAAATACGCTTGGGCTTTTCCGCTCAAACAAAAAAGTAAAGAATCGGTTTATACAGTATTTAATAATTTAATAAGCAAAGTAAAACGCATCCCTAAAAACTTACAAACTGATGCTGGAGGTGAATTTTTTAATGAAAAATTACGTGAGATGTTTCAAAAATATTCTATTAACCATTACTGTACGTATTCTACGAAAAAAGCTTCCATTGTAGAACGACTAATAAGAACAATCAAAAGTAATTTATATAAAGAATTTAGTTTAAATGGGAATTATAACTGGATTGATGGTACACTAGCGAATGTAGTTGATAGATATAATCATACCACGCACCGAACAATTGGTGTAAAACCAATTGAAGTTAATCATTATAATAAAGATGAAATACGAAATAGATACTGTCGCGAAAATAATATTCAAAACCAAACACCTAAATATAAAGTGGGGGATTTCGTTCGAATAAGTAAACATAAAAGCTGTTTTGAAAAGGGATATACTCCTAACTGGTCTACAGAAATATTAAAGATTATCAAAGTTCAAAAAACAAATCCGGTGACGTATCTATTGGAAGACAATAGGAAAATCCCTATTTTGGGATCATTTTACAATGAAGAATTACAAAAAACTAAATATCCGGATATTTATTTAGTAGAAAAAGTTTTAAAGCGAAAACAAAATAAAGTTTTTGTTAAATGGTTAGGCTTACCTAAGTCAGAAAATAGCTGGATTAAAGTTAAAGATAGCGTATAAATAGCATCGTTTGTATCAATATAACCAGGTGGTCATAGAAACGAGTTCCATTCTGTTTTTTTCCATGAACGGGGAAGGACTTGTAAATAATTTAATTAACAAAATACCTTTTGAGCTGCATCTGCCAGGATATAATTATTGTGGGCCAGGAACAAAATTACTTCAAAGATTGACTAGAGGTGATGAAAGTGTAAATAAATTGGACGAATACTGCAAATATCACGATATTGCATACAACAATTCTAAAAGATTAAAAGATCGACATAAAGCAGATATAGTTTTATTAAAAATGGCGAAGAAACGAGCTTTATCTAATGACGCAAGCACTGGAGAAAAGCTTGCAGCTAATTTAGTTAACAAGATAATGCTAGCAAAAGTAAGCTCTGGTTGTGGCGTCAAAAAGGACTTTAAAAATATAGTTTCTTATACAAAAAATTATATTAAGAAAATTAAACCAAAGGGTAAGAAAAAGCTTATAGCTATGGCATACGCTGCTGCTAAAGAATTAACAGGTGATTCTGAAAAATCGAAAATGAAGCTTCCTCGAATTATTCCTCTTCCTAAATCTGGTGGAGTTTTACCACTAATTCCGATATTTGCTGGCTTGTCAGCTGCCGGAAGTATCGCCAGTGGAATTGCGGGGATCGTAAAAACTATAAATGAGTACAAGGATGCAAAAAAGCGCTTAAAAGAAATGTAATCACGAAATGATTACATCAACGAAAGTGTGTGTATTGGAAACGGGTTGCGGCTAGATCGTTACAAAGATAGGTTAGGAATATACCTAGACGATAAGAAAAAAAACTAAATTACAGGCTACCTAATCGCGCTCTTACAAATATAGATATAATAAAATTTACAAAAAACGTTCCGTATTTTCGTGGAGTTTTTATGAGAGACGCTTTACCTAAAACTCCTTTTTCTAAGGAGTGTGGTATCATAAACTTAGATAATTCTGAAAGTTCTGGTACACATTGGGTAGCCTATGTAATTTATAATAAATATATCGAATACTTTGATAGTTATGGTAATTTAAAACCACCTAAGGAATTCGTGCGATATGTGAGTTCTCATAATATCAAATATAATTATGATAACGTACAAAAGAATAACCCATTCATTTGTGGACACTTATGTATTGATTTTATAAAAAAATTTTGGGAAACAAAAGGTATTATAAAATCAAACTCTTGCTTATAAAATTATATTCTAATTCTGTCTGTTATGCAAGTCGCATGTGATTTACTTAGCTAGTCGCTATGATTGTTTAATATCTAGTACGAAACCAAAATGCATTACTCGTCCTAGCATCGTCAAGAGACGAAGACCTATAAAGAGAATTAAAAAAATAAGCAAAGAAAATAAATTATTTCTTAAAGCTTTGGGTTTTAAAGTATGAGTATCTTACAAGTAAATGATACGCCACAATTTGATAACTCTATATCGAGTTATGAAATTCATACGTATAATCCATACAGCAACAGTTTTAGCGAAAATGATGAAATAAGGATACCTATACATCAACAAGACCTGTATGTATTACCTGCAGCCAGCTATATTTACATAGAGGGTAAAGCAATTGTGTTAGGAAAAGATTCTACAGAAAAACAAACCCGTAAAATTGTCAATTTTACTAATAATTTTATAGCATTCCTTTTTAATGATATTCGTTATGAACTTAATGGCGTTGAAATTGATCGCATAAAAAATGCTGGAATAACGACAACTCTTAAGTCGTATGTCTCTATGAGCGAGGGAGAAAGCAAAGCTGCAGCTATTTGGGGATGGGATTTAAATGGGCTCAAAAACAACGATGGAATGTTTAGCGCACTGATACCTCTAAACAAGGTTCTCGGATTTGCCGAAGATTATAATAAGATTGTAATTAATTGTAAACATGAACTTATACTGAACAGAAGTAGTACCAATCTTAATAGTGTTACTCTTGATAATAATGATATTGTGAACATAAATATTGAAAGACTGCAATGGCGTGTGCCGCATATAAAAGTTTCAGATCGAGAAAGATTAACTTTACTTAAAAATTTAGAGAAAGATCGCCCTATACGAATGGCTTTCAGAAACTGGGATTTATATGAGTACCCTTTATTACCTAAGACAACAAAACATTCCTGGATTGTAAAAACTGCTTCACAAGTAGAAAAGCCGAGATATGTAATATTCGGTTTGCAGTCAAATAGGAAAAATGTAATGAATAAAGACTCTTCTATATTTGATCATTGTAAATTAACTAATGTTACGCTCTTCTTAAATTCACAATATTACCCATACGAATCAGTGAACGCTAAATTTCCCGAAGATAAATTTCATATATTATACGAAATGTTTACTAAATTTCGTCAGTCTTATTATAACACTCAGCCTGATCCATTGCTTAATTTGCGCGAATTCAAAGAAAAGGCTCCTCTGTTTGTAATTGACTGCTCGAGACAAAACGAAGCTTTAAAAAGCGGAGCAGTAGATGTAAGACTGGAAATTGAAAGTTACGAAGATATTCCAGAAAATACATCTGCTTTTTGTCTTATTATTAACGATCGACTTATTGAATATAAGCCCTTAAGTAGCATCGTTAGAAAATTAATATGAGTGTTATAGTCGATGTACAAGGATTTAAGACCGAATCAAACGATTTTATTCTTAAAGAAATAGCAATATTATGGAAAAACCAAATACAGGTTTTCCTAATTAGACCACCATATCCATTTTACAATCTTACAAAGAAAGAAAGATTACATGTAAGTTGGATAGAGAGGAACAGAAAATTTTTCTGGAATGAGGGTTTTATACCATACACAAATATCAAGCGATACATAGCACCTCTACTTAAAGACAAAATAATCTACGTTAAAGGATACGAAAAAGTTATGTGGTTAAGAAATATTGTCGAAAATGAAAATATTTATGATTTAGAAGACAAAAAATGTCCAAATTTACAAACTCTGCACAATGATTTTGGAACCTGTAGCGATGTTTTTAGCTGCGTGTATCATACCCACGCCTGCGCTTTAAAAAATGTAATGATTATTAAGAAATGGTTTGATAATAAAATGGTTTTTTAATTGAATTGTTGAGTTTTGATTGAAACTAACCCCTTAACCTTTGAAAGTTAAACAGAATATAAAATTCAAAATGTCAATTCTTTTACAAAAATAATTATTCATTAATAAATGTTCTGAACGACTTCATTAATAAATGATAAGTGGGATACATTGTGTAAAATATGTAAAATTGGGGCGTCTGGAGCTCTTTTGATCCAGATGCCCCAATTTTACACTACTCAAGACAGCCCCTAGTTAAGTGTTGCAAACATATATGACAATTTATAATATTTATAAGTTTTATAAATCCTTTATCTTATAAGGTTTTGCCTAAATAATATAGTACCGACGATGAACTTAAATAAGAATTTGGTGTTGGAAAGAGTTGTCTCCGCAGTGTAAATAATATAACACCGCAATAAATCTTGTACAAATACGCAGTCTCATAAATTTCGTAAAAAGAATAAAGTGATACATATTTTTCTATTTTTGTCCTTATATTTTTAAACTGAAGACAATAAGGATTTTATTATGGTTAGGTTCGGTTATTATTCCCTTTGTAAAAATGTCTACGACTCATATTTAGTATGTACAACTAGAATCATGAATGTTAAATTTGACTCACTAATATCGATTCACAATTAAATCGACCATAAAATTGATTCTCAAACTTTCGGTTCATAACTTTCTGATAGATTTTTATATTGGCTACAGTAGGAGCGAGTAAGAAAACTATCCCTCTTTCATTTTTGTTTTCTTTTATAAATGATAAGTGTTTTGCCCAAGCGATATATATTTTTTCGACAGTAGGTATAATTACTGTACTTGTGTAACACTTTTTTCTACAAGCAAAGCCGTTTACTGAAGATCTGAATAAGTTATATTTAAGCATTTCATATTTCATTCCCTTATTGTGTAATTTTAGCTGGTAATGACTCAGACCATCCACTCTCTACACCCTGACATCTCAGAGCCTGATTAATTTTTCACATGCCTCAACGTCATCTGCCGTTGAAAATGACGCAAAAAATAACGATAAACACAAGAGAGAAATACATTTTAATAAAAAATCCAGTAACGACCGCCTTTTTTAACTTTTGGCCTTTTTAATGAGGACATTTGTTACCTCTGACTACTGCGTTGTATTTTGACAATCAAAAATATAAAAACATATTTTTATACGTAAAATAAAATTCATACTTAATTGACATTTGCAATTTATTTAGACAAGCATTTTAGCAAGCACAAAAATTAGATTTTTCTCAGTAATTTTGACTCCTTTCCATAAATCGCCCTTGAGGATCATTCTCATTTTATAAAAAAACATTGACTTATTTCTACATTCGTTTCTTCGAATGACTTAGATAGAATTTATGAACAGTGGCGGATTTGCTTTATCACCCCTCAATTGTTGTCCGTGTTAATTTTAAACTTTATTTTAATTTTTATTTTATTATATTTTTCCTTTACTTTATTTCTGAAAAAATATTATGAACATTGGCAACAGTAGGTATTTTCTATTATCATATCGACGTTATGTCCAGTATAGCGTTTCTATGAAATGTATGAAAGGTAAAAGACATAAAAAAGAATCGGCATCGGTATAGAGGAAATGTTACCTATGACGAAGCTACTGAGCTACGTCAATTTCCCCGTGTGCCATTCGTACCGATTTGAATCAACGCCAGACCAATATTCAGTGGACCGACAAATCAGCACTTCGATATTGCCTCCATTTGGGTACCCACCTCAATATATAGAAAATTAGATTTTTTATTTTGCCAGACTACATACGAGAACCGCTTCCAATAAAAATATTATGTCTCCAAATAAAAATAATATGCCCGGGGCTTCGAGTCCGGTATGCAAAAATATTTTGTCATTCATTCGGATTTACGTTGTATTTTATTGGAAAATATCCCCTCGTTTAGGGAATTAAATCTTTAGCGTTAAATGATAAATGTTTGGTTTTAAAAATTATTAATTATCTTGGATAACTAGACACAAGGTTAACTACGAGTAAATAGAGATAGATACTTAAAATAATAATATGTATTTAAGTAGAAATGTAAATGTTAATAATCTGGGATAACATTTATTAAAATATCTACCGAATAAATGGATCTTCCTAATTTGTAGCATCGTAGAAGTTTGATTTTTAGGTTGCGTTTCTACCAGAGATGAGCCAGGGTGTCAAGCAAGAAATGTGTTTGTTGAAAACTAATACAATTACTACATTTGATACACTCTGAGCGACATTGTGACGTAGCCAAACAAAATACGTTTAAATGGCTGGCAATTTTATTTGTATAGTTTTTGTCGCCTATTATGAAGTATATCAACGTGAATTACATAGAATCATAAATCCAAGTTTCTTGTAATTATTTACATCTTATACAATTAGTAAATATATTTCGTATGAATTGTTTCTTGAGACAAATGCTGACATACAAAGCGGATCTCATCAAGTCACAACCCAAAATCAATATTTGAACAACGTTGACACAACTGATTCCTAGATTGCTTTCCTGTTGCTTACCCACTTCATTTTGCTGAACAATCCCTGATCGAAACAACTTCCGTCATCGAATTGTTACCTATTGTCTTTATTTAGTGCTGCCTTACTTGGATAATTTGGACTAAATGTTTTGTATTAACTATATTAAAGCTACTAGCCACTGCCTGTAACTTCGTCCGCGTCAACGTCGAACTTATTCATCACTCACCCGTTTTATACTCACTCACTCGTTAATTTACTTATTAATTCACTAATTTACTAACTTAATTACTAATTTATTTGAATCGTGTAAAATGCCCTTCTTATTTTTCGGCATTTCTGCATCTTTTCGGGATACAAAGTATATGTTGATCCTATATAACCATGTTCATCCTGGTTATATAGTATCTGTAGTTCAAATTTTGATCAACTTTGATCATTTTGGTGTCTTCGAACATTGAGTAACAAACATACAAACTTTCGCATTATTCCTTTCATATTAGTATCCTACTAATATTATAAGAAATTAATTATCAAGGTCTTTTATTGTTAATGTTGATGTTATTTGATACATTTCTAATTCGGTACAAAACATACAAATTTGACACCAAAAAAATGTCTCAACAATGCTCCTGTAAATAATAGGTACATCTCATGAGAAGCTTCGTAATGAGTACGGTGAAAGGGCGTCCTACTTTGCTTAACAACGACTGGAGAGCCCTCTACATAGAAACAAGGACAACAATTATAATAAAATTCGGCTTACAAAAAACTTGTCCTAAATATTTTTTGTATTCAATTATGTTTGGTTATTTTATTTGAAACTAGTCGACTTGTTGATTCGATTTACATATTTTAAGTGTACAAAATTTCAATCATATCTTTTTATCTGTTCTTGGAATAACCGTTTCTCCCACATAAACTCTGATTTATTCCGGGATAAAAGTATTCTTTATGTAACACAATGTTTGTGTCGACAATTTTACTTAAATCCTTTTAACTGTTTAGTATTAGTATGAACAATATTTTTCAATCCCAAAGGAACTGTGTTTTTTCCGGGATAATATTATTCCTAAAAGGTTATAAATTATTTGTGTACTAAATTTCATTCAAATCGATTCAATCATTTCAACGTGACGCGTACTTGCGTGCACAGATATAAATACTGACTGAGTCTTTCACTACTTTTTTGTACAAACACTATGTTTCATTATGGCCAGAATATCTATAGAAAATATTAATAAGCGCTTTATTGCACACAACATAGAGAATAAAAAAAACAAAGGACTTGCAAAGGCATTCTAATAGCAATGTCTAAACAGTTTTATGTTTGTTATTAAATCACTCAAAAACGGCTCACCGAATTTAAATGAAATTTTGCAAACAGATATTTATAACCAGGTATAGAAGTTAGAAACAGGTATAGAAGTTTCTGAGGACGAAGTTGGGGATGTAAATAATAGAATAATAATGCTTGTTTTGAATTTTCCTTTTTTTCGTTAGCGTAAATATTATTCTATTCGGTAAGGAAAATTTCCTTAGATAAATAACAGCCTAACGACCATTTTAATAAGCGGTTCGTTGTCGTCCAACAATCAATCTCACAGACAAGCAACACCCAAAATATTTAGTTACAAAGCATCGTTATTAAATCCTTATTTAAACTTATCATAATAATATTCTATTTAATCTTAATTAGTAACTTTAGCCACGAATGAAAAGTTTCATTATATACTCTCGACTTGTTTTTAAGAACGAACTTTCTGGCCTTGGTGCGAAATTAATCTAGCAAGTAAGAAATATTACCTATCTGAAATTTTATTTCGGACTTGGTGAGTACTTTTGAGTATCAATTCCAAAATGATAGTCGTTTCTCGCCACGGCAAGTATCTATAATGGCGTCATAATTTGATTTAATAAATAACGTCGTGTCATTGTAAAAGACCTTATAATTTGACTGGAAAATATTGAGAAAATTATGAATTTTCTCAAAGTACCTTTGAAGTATTGGAATTTAAGATAATATAAAAATATTTTATGTATGTATGTTTATTTTTTTCTAAAGTAAAACAAAATCTCTGTTATAAGTCGGTTGGTTGTATAACGTTTTATAATGCATGATTTTATCTCCCGCGTGTAACGCGTGAGCCTTTTTAATATCCGCCCTAAGATGAATACGAATTTATTTATCATTTATATTTAATATAAGCTTTGCTACTTTCACGGTGAAATCATTTTCATATTATTTACGGTATTTGGATTATGGTTTTACATGTAATATTTATAATAAAAGAGATTAGGAGACAAATCTCATTGAGAATATCCTTTATGGTTTTACGTTTGAATTGCCTTTTAATACTGTTGGATAATAATAACATAGAAGAATCAAAAACTGATATTATGATACACATCAATTGTAATAAATAAACCCTATAGTTTTCTATTACAGTCTAAAATTTACCAGCACAAAATAATAAAATTCTAGAATGTTCTTTTATAAACTTTCATCCGAAATTTGTAAATCTGGTTTTATCTTTTCCTTGAAGCAGTGGAGGTGAGTGTCGTGATCACTTACAGGAATTCCTGAAGCCTACACCTTGGTCACAAGTCCAAGGCACTGCATGGATTCCTGTCAGAATAGCATGAGATCGTAATGTTTAGTTATATCCTGACCGTGTTGCGCACGTATAGCTTCCATGTTAGCCCATCCATTCTATTCCTTTTCTTTTAGTTTTCTTTTAATCTGAGAATTTTCTTGTTTTAAATTGTAATTTTTAGAAATTAGCTGTATTGAGACTTTAAAAGTTTTAAATTAATCTAACCCTTTATTGTTATTTTCATAGTGATGGTTAAATAAATGTAAGGTTTACTGTAAATAAAATAAAAACAAAATTTATCAACACCAAATTTTCATTCAATTCCAATTCATTGTAATGAAGCTAAAAAAATCGAACTACAATTTTGGAATTTTTAGTATAAACCGACAATTATTTTTAAGTAGAATTATCTTAGTCTAAGAACAGTCTTTTTTATGATTTCATAGTGTAGAATAATAAGCAAGAATATTATCGATTTACTATTCTTTTCACAAACAAACAGTGCTATCTAGATTTTTCTATTTATGCTGTTTTTGCTCGGTAACAAGTGCGCAATCACGATCGTATTGAGAATTCTTTCAATGCAATTTTTCTCGTCGTCCGTCAAGGACTTGTAAGAACAGAATTTGTTACAAAATAAATAAGAGAATTTAAAACGTATTTATATTTAATAATATTATTCTATTTATCATATCAAAATTTAAAGTTGTATACTTCAATCGAAAGTTAATATGTTAGCAACTATTATGAAACATTTGTATTAACCATATACGATAAGCTCCGAAACACTCAAATGCCCTTTAGATAGGTTTGAAGCTTGAGACCGAAGAGTAGGTTATCAAAGCCATTTAGTATGCACAAACTCTCGCCTCCACTACTCAACCTCGTTATCCATTTAACCAAGCCAACAACTAGACTAGAGTAAAACTTAACTGTAACTTTTACCTACTATAAAAGTAAAAAAATTATGGGAGCTTAAAAAATGTTGAGCTGGTTGTGGTTTTGAAAGGTTTACTTACTACTTTCTAAATCATACGTTGTCGACAATGGTTTTACCTTTCTCTCTATCACCTAATTGGGGAGTTCTTATTGAGAATATTGGTTTTATAACTTACTAGTCTGATCTTTATGGAAGCTAGTAACACGTAAAAGACAATAACAGTATGCACTTTAGAAGGAACCGAGAAATATAATCCAAAACACTCAAAATCCTTTACAATGGAGACCCTGCATGACGACACCACACAAGTTGCACAGCCTTTATGGTCTCCAGGCGAGCTCCGACTGACCAGAGGTTATATATTGACTTGGTATATCTATATATGTAAAAGGAGAAGCTGACTGAATGACTGAAATAATATCAACGCAGGGCCTGAACTATAAAGGTAAGAAACTTGACTTACCTCAATATCGCAAACGAAGTTGCGGGTAAAAGGAACTACACGTGGAACTACTCGGGGAACTACTTGCGAATAACGGTGTTGCTAACTTGGTAGATATTCTCTACCATAGTGCTTGTGGAAATGTACTAAAACAAAGTAAAGTATAATCCATATTGAGGATCATGTGAGCCTTAGTTTAGGTATTTTCACCGTCACTAGGGTTGTAAGCCCCAGGCATTTCAGAGCTTTCTCTCTACAGTTTTTAATGGGCTATGATATCATTGTATTTGTATAATCTTTTTTTCTACATTGATAACAAAACAAGTATATTTCGTATTGTATAATTTATTCTACGTAATACCGTGTAAAAAAAGTGAAAAGTAAAATAATAAATTCTTAACATATCTCGCATTTCGACTTTTCCTTTGATAGAGTAGTTATATAACAATTTTACAAAGGCTTTGTTAAATAGTTTGCGTAAAATGTTCTGTTTCTCAAGTCTTCTCCACAGTTTATCAATAGTTTTACAAGTTTGGCAGTTGGACCAGTACACGGCTGTTAAAGAGAATTTTTTTTCAAAATCTACACAATTTTAGTTCGAATTGTAAAATGTATTAGATTATTTAAAAAAAAACTAAAAAGTGAGTGTTAACTAAGTGTCTAATAAGTTAAACTTGTAATTTCAAACTTCTCTAATTATATATATTGTTAATTAAATTTTATTAATTTGTTAAATAAAGGAGTAGTTGTAGTCTATATACAGACTAACAGTATGACAGCTTGACTGGAATATCTTCCTGGAGGTTATACTTTAGACTCAGACCTTCAGGGTTACTGCTAGAATACTCGCGATGCAATAAGAATTATTCTGTCGTGGCGGCGTACTTATTTTGCAATCCCTACTTCTTCGATTGATTGATAAACATCAAGAAAGTAAAACATGCTACCAACATCATAAATAACAGGTTGCATTTTTAGTAACTTTTAAAAATAATTATCTAGTTGGATATATTAAAAATAAATGCAAATTATATGTGAATGGTTTTTTATTATCATATTACTTGTTGTACTTCATACCTCGTCAGAAGAAATAAACTTTGTCCCCGTCCGATCTTTGAGTATTTACTCGTCTTAAAATAAATACATATAAAAGCGATTAAATCAGAGGTAGAATTACGTACCTAATTAGTAATCTACTAACTGAAAATAGATATTTTTCACATTTACGTAATGATAGTTTCAAAACCCCTGTACCAACGAAGCGCTTCGTACGGAAAAGAAAAAAGAACTTACGAACAGAGAGAAATCGTCGGGGGATGATTTTGCAAAAATTCTAAGCGGGTAGACAGACTAGCAGCGACGCTGCAGGCACTTAGCTCGGGTACTTTGCGGGTTTAACAAACATTTGGATAAGAAGTGCTTGGATATACATAGAGAAAGTATATATTCTTATAACAGAAGTTTTTATAGTATAAATCGATGTAGATTATATTTAAAAACATGTGTATATATTTTTTGAATTCATTATTGTAATAAATGACAACATAGACAAAGAGGGCAAGACCAGAATCTAAATTAAATGGTTAGACTTATAGCACATTATGATACAAGTGTGCTAAGTTGGTCTCTACAGTCGAGGAGGAGCCGAGAACTGTAATGACCAAAGCACACGAGTTTCATACGACGTTTTTCAACACATTTATGAGGAAAAATACACTAGTGTGTTACTAAAATATTCAATCAACAAAACAAAGCAGTAGCAAATCGCACACGTAACTGAAGCACTTGATTCCTTTCTAATAGCCACTTTAGTATATTATTGATAATGTAGTTTTAAACGTTTTCAGTACAAAAGATAATGAGTTACTGAGTTAGCTTATTGTTAGTGTTATAAGTATCGTATACAACCGTACGAAACCGAGCGAAATCGTGCGAAACAATACGAAAACATAAAAAATACACTAAAACATACGAAAATAAACCATATAAATTTTATTATTTCATTATAGATGATTTCAAAGCAATAAGACGAGTAGGCTAAAAATTCTGGACATTGATTTGAATACAATTCATTATTTTTATTTGTTCCCCGCGCCCTACCCCTCTCAATAAATTCACGGAACGAAATAAATGGCCTGAAAATTATATTACGTCAATAGACCATCCCCATTGCTCTCTTTCCCTCCCTGAACAATTACATTATTTCGAAACAAAATTCGTATCTATTGTTTAGAAACATCACAATATTTCATTGAAAAAAAAATGATTGTTTTTAAACATTTCCTATTTATACCTAAGATGAAGAAAATTGTAGGTACAAAAGAAAACTGTAATACTTTTATGAAACATATAATCCTTTCGTTGCCAAAATTTAATTCAAAATATAAATATGTAGATCTGGTAACGGAAATAATAATTAAAATTGAAGGGAGGTTGGTAGTCATCCGTTTTCCATATACATTTGGAATCCCCGTACGTACTCATGTAATTAAGAGATTAAAAGATCAGAGAACGGAATGAAATCCGCTAGGTTTTATGAAAACACTTTTCATTGGTGTACCGACTACTGACTACCGACTACGGTATGGTACGGTTACGTTAAAACGTAATTTTACAGGATATAGCCTTTTCATTCTGGTCGCAGTTAATGTTAGCCACTTCTGCCATTGCTGAATTCTATTTTTACTTTAAATAATTTTATTTTTAGGGATCCGTACTACAAAATTAAAAATATCACTATTGTACATCTGTCAGTCGAGACCATTTCTCAGGTACACGTAGAAGCAGTGATAGCCCAGTGGTTAAGACATCGGTTTCTTACTCGGGAGGTACGGGTTCGATCCTAAGCACACGCCTCTGACAAGCAAAACATCATGAGGAAGCCTGCGCTCCTGAGAGTTCTCCATGTCCTCAAAGGTGTGTGAAGTCTGCGAACCCGCACTGGGCCAGCGTGGTGGAATATGGTCTCTCCTCCTCATTCTGAGGAAACCTGGCTCAGCAGTGGGCCATTAATGGATTGTGATGATGATGATGACACGTAGAAGAGTTATATTGAATACTCAGGTCTGCAGTCCAAATATAAAACTTCAAAGTAAACGCAATCAGATGTTATGGGCGCTTATGCATATTTTGATACTTGTAACTTCAATCACATTTAAGCGCTGATTATGAGTATATACCTATTGTATAGTAGAAGCCGCCCTACTTCGTTTGTGTGATGATCCGCTCCTTTTGGTTGTAACGTAATATTATATAACCTATTCTATAGCCTTCTACTTTCTTCTTCTTCTTTCTTTCCTTTATTACATAGCCTTCCTCGATAAATGGGCTATCGAACATTAAAAAAAATTACAATTCGAACAAGTAGTTCCTGAAATTAGCGCGTTATCATTGTATAGTTACAATTATCTATACAAATATTGACATAATTGTCCAAGTTCAAAAGTTATATTTGTTCATTATTTTGTTGACCTGAATAAAATACGTTAAACCCATTTCAACTTCAAGCTATAGATTTGGTTTTTCAAAAAAAAAAGTAATTTGTTCTCAACTTTAATATTCCTTTTAGTATTCAAATGACAGACGAACGGAATGTTCATAAATTAAAATTGAACAATGTCAAAGGTATTGCAAATTACAAAGGCACGATGAAAAAGTTAGAGTCCATGTATTACGGCTCTACTGTTCATCTCACCGTTATATTTCCCTTTACTTTTATCCTCTAATATTTTTTAACTTCTCGAAATAGAAGTTTTACTAGTTAGATACCTTTAATTTTTAATTGAATTCTTTAATAATTAAAATTAAAAAAAAATTATCCCTTCACTCCATTAAACGTGTAAGAACCGGAAACATGTCGTATAGTATAAATAATAAATGGCACTTTAAATTACTACAAGTCCCTAGGGCTTGCGACCCAGAATCACATTTAAAAGACCCTTTAACGTTAACGTTTGCCTTCATTGCTCGATTATTAACTATATTAATAAATTATTAAATTACAAAAAAATCAATAAATAATAAATTCACGTAATCCTTAATTAGGGGGATCTACCACTACCACACTACCACCACACTTTAGACAGTGTTTACTGACGATAAGAAATAACTTGTTGGATTGCCTCAAATCTATTGGGACAGATATTATATTTTCTTGAGGTACCACTAAATTAAACAATATCTAGTGTTGCAAGCAAAAGGAATTGTAAATAAGAAAAAAATTATGTAGTATAGTGTTATAGTAATTTACTTATGAATTTATTTTTTAGTACTAATGACAATCTATTCTAGTTAAATAAAAATTAAAAATCTTAATTATTTCTGTTTCTATTCAAGTGGGGAGAGGAATTACACTATACTATAGTCTATATAAATTAAGAACACAAATAATATAAATAAATCCATTTATTTAAAGTTTTCCTAACGTTCGACACTTGAGTGACATAGTTGTAACTGACAAACAAAATTGCATAAAGGCAGCTACAAAATTGTGCTCGCAGAAGTGAAGTTCTAAAGGTGAGGCTTTGTACTGGGTGTTCTTAATTAACGGCTTTGGAGCCTTTGTGATACGATCAACTAAGGTATGGATTAAACTTATTAATTTCTAGGACAAAAACTTTACTTTAACTGCGTAATATCACAGGATGACCTTATCACAAAAGTTTAATAAAACTTAATCATCACAACATATTATAAAACAAGTCGCAAGTGCTTTTGCCAGTCTGAAAAACTACTCAACCATTTTTCATGTAGATTTTTCCAATATATAAAATAAGACAAGTTATATAACGATCTTATATATACTATAATTATGAATTGATAGTCGTTAGTCCATTTTATTCTAAAAAAAAAATAAATGTTATAAGAGATCTTTATGTTTTCTCATATAAATCTTAAAATTATGACACATTTCCGTAATTTGGCCTAGGTTTAAATGTATTTTTGCTAAAATAAATCATTCCTCAGCGATGTGAGGGCGTGTAGATATCATACAGCAAAACGAAATATTTACATTTATTTTTTAGATACTTTAATTTATGTATAAAAGATTTCTCAAATTAATTCTTTGTTTGATATTTTATTGAAATTAATTTAAACATTATTGAAATGAAAGAAATATTTCCTTAATTTTAAAATACATAATTTAATATATACCTGTAGATCAAAAGGTTATTTCGTGTTCTCAATAACTCGCACAATGGTATCAATTCTATAGTTTCCTTTTGTGTGGTATACTTGTACTTATTTTGGTTCTATTGATATGAAGTAAATATTTTTAATATTGAAAGTAATTTAGGACGTGATAATGAAGAAGCGTTTTCAATGGCTTTTTTCTAAATAACAAATACCTGCAAATATCCAGTATGGATACAAGTCAATATTTGAGATTTATAAGATACTATTTTAAAGTTTTGAAAAAATTATATTAAATCTAATATCCCGTAGAGATTAATAATAATATGAAAATTTTATACATTAAATAAAATGTATCGATTGTGCGCTGGTTAATTTAGTTAATAAATTAAATAAAAATCCCTTAAGATGACTTCGTATGAACGACACTTGAAAAATAGATTTTTACGAAAAATATTGCTGTCGCTAAGTTTTTTTTTCTATTATATTAATCAAATAATAAAAAAAAACAAAACGTACAGTCATGGCAGAGGTACGTATATATCGCATGGTATTTTTTTTTCTTCTGTAACTTCATTATCCTAGGAGGAAACAGGGGACTACGTTTGTATGAAAAAAGTGTCGACTGATTTCCTCTTAAAATACTTACTATCAAAATAATTTTTAGATATACCTAACAAAATAATGACTACGTTTAAGTTTAAATCATAAAGATCACTTAAAAAACTTTTAATACTTTTATATTGGATAGTGTTATTATATATATATATATTAGTTTATTTTGAAAATACTTTTTAGCTCTATAACTTAAAAGCTTTGGCCCAATAGTTAATTAAGGACTTGGTTCAGATAAGTACTCCTCGACATCCTGTCTTATTATGTTATTATTAGATATATATCCTACTAATATTATAAACGCGAAAGTTTGTAAGAATGTATGGATGTCTGGATGTATGGATGTTTGTTACTCTTTCACGCAAAAACTACTGAATGGATTGTGATGAAACTTTACAATAACATAGCTTATACATCAGAATAACACATATGCTATAATTTATAATGATATAGTTTGTATTATCCAAAGAACAGCGGGTGAAACCGCGGTTTAGTAGTTAGTAGTTAATAATACGAATAATGAATTACATAATTAAATTAGTACCTGAGACATTGCTTGATATACTATTCATAAGCTTGTTTTGTACTATCGAAACGCTTTGTCACTACCATTCGTACAATAGCCTGGCAAACAAATTACCGACGCAATGTATTTCTACGGACCATGTAAACATAGGCGGCAATGTTAACCTGCCTATTGTTGGTACTTGAGTAAAGGAACCGAACAAAGCGTAAAGCTGTGTACACCTAAAGGGATAAAAGTATTGTTATGTGGTATTTAACGAATATGAAAACCATACTCAAATTTTTATAAGCTCATATTTAACTAGGCTTGTTAAGTTAGATAAAATTTTGAAACTGAAATTTGAAAATTAATTAATTAGATTAATTAAATAAATAAACAATTCTACATCTAAAATCTATCATATAAAAATAAAATGAAAGTTTGCTTGAAGTTTGTTTGAGGATGAAGGTTCCTAAAGGTTTAAATATGGTATTTTTTCTTTTTTGTGACATGACTATCGCTCTATTAATAAATGCTATTAGTTTATAATATTTATTTCATATTAAAATATAAATTCAGGCAGTTTTCAGGCATCTGCTCACTCCGAGATTTTGTAGCTCTACCTACGTGTATATCACCAACCAACATTATGGGAAGTGAGCGACGAGCGTAGCGTGTGTTATAAAATAATAACATAATTAGGGTAAATAATTAAATGAGCATGGAAACTTGTTTTCTTAGACTGGCAACATCTTAATTGTTTGACCTTCAATGAAAGTTAACATTAATTTCTAATTTATAAATTGTTTAATTTCCAATATTTGAAATACTGATATATTATTCTAAGATTGTAATTAATAAATGAAATAAATAATTTATACAAATATTAAACCGGTTAAATGATATTAATAAAATCTAATATTGTAAATAATGTTATTTAGTATTTTAATTGCTTGATCTGCAATGAAAGTTAACCATTAATTTCTTATTTATAAATTGTTTAATTTCCAATATTTGAAATACTAATATATTATTCTTAGATTGTAATTAATAAATTAAATAAATAATATAGACAAATATTAAACTGCTCTAATGATATTAATATTATCTAATATTGTAAATAATGTAATTTAGTATGTTAGTTGTTTCATCTTCAATGAAAGTTAAGGTAATTTGTTATTTATAAATTGTTTAATTTCCAATATTTGAAATGCTAATATATTATTCTAATATTGTAATTAATAAATTAAATAAATATTATAGACAAATATTAAACTGGTCAAATGATATTAATATTATCTTGTTTGATCTTCAATGAAAGTTAACCATTAATTTCTTATTTATAAATTGTTTAATTTCCAATATTTGAAATACTAATATATTACTCTAAGATTGTAATTAATAAATTAAATAAATAATTTAGACGAATATTAAGCTGGTCAAATGATATAAATATTGTCTACTATTATAAATAATGTAATTTAGTATTTAAGTTAGTATTAATAGCGCCACCATTTGCCTAGCTTAGTTTGTGACAGTATTTCTATAAAAAGGCAGATACGGGTTGGATTGGGATAATCTAGTTTCTACTCTTATCTAGTCGTTACGCTGTTGCTCTATAACAAGGAGCTGGTACTCTAGTCTCAACTCTGTATAGTCGTTACGCTGTTGCTCTATAACGAGGTGCTGATACTCTAGTTTCTACTTTGTATAGTCGTTACGCTGTTGCTCTGTAGCGAGGTGCTAGTGGTGATGCTGTTGGATATTCTTGGTTACTGTACAACCATATAAAGATAAGTTATTAATATCTTGTATAGTGATACTTTGCTAAATAGTATTGATGTTATATAATGTTGGTAAATCTATATTTTGGAAAGTAAGATAAGAGGAGTTTCTTGCCAGTTCTTCTCCTCAGATTAATATTATTCCGAACTGGCGCTAGATTAAATACATGATTTGAAGTTGGTTTACTTGTGTTTATTTACATTATATTTGTAACCTAATATTTCAGTGTAGGTACCCACATATTAGCATTGTAGTATATTTTGCTAAACATTAATAATTTTCATAATTATAATAGTTTTAAAGTAAATAATATTTTAAAAACTATCATCATTTTACTCTACATCTCAATATAAATCTATCACGTGCGTTTGTGAACACTGTCAACTAACATTATTCAAAATAAAATAAAATTTTCAAATTAAAATCTTGTTTCTATCTTTTCATTTCTTCAATGAATTTATTAAAGATGGCAGATATTGATGCAGTCGGGTTTTTTTTTATTAAATATTTTTTTATTTCCATCTTTTTAGTTTTCAAGTATATTTGGCACAAATTCCTATTCCAAATCCCAATAAAACATATAAGTTATATAGGTATATATATATTCGTTATCACTGGTAAAAAAAAAATATTTTGATATCACACTCGATGTATTTTGAAAACATTAAATTTTTTTAGATTACTTTGTACCACCAAAATCCTTACTTTAGTTTTTTTTTTAATTTTGATGTACCCAGTGTCACTATTGTTATGTATGTTATCTGTGATTCAAAGAATTAACGCATGTCAATTCTGAAATATAAGTCAGTGTATTTTATAGCAAAAATTGCATTATTATTTTATCTATACTAATATTATAAAGAAGTAAGATTTGTATTTTTGTATTTTTGTATGTAACGAATAAACATAAAAACTACTGGACCGATTTCAAAAATTCTTTCACCATTAGGAAGCTACATTATCCCTGACTAACATAGGCTATATTTATTACAAGAAAAAATTAGAGATCCTTAGGAAATCTCACGAAAACCAACCCAAGGTGCCAAAAAATTTGCCATAAAATATCTTTCATCGCATGCGCTGCAAAAAGTATTGATGATAGAACAAAATAATGTTCTACAATATTATAGAACGTATCAATATCTACAAAAAAGTCCGCGAGACCATATGTCCAACTATTATAGTTACGTCACTATAACTACTTTTTTACATTTTAAAAGTTGATAAAAATGCCTATCAAAATCAGACCATGTTTTCTATAACTTTGTATTAATCCTTATCCAAATAAATTATTTCGTATTCAAGACTATTTTAATACCTGTAAATTACTTTTTGAATTATTAAATTCGGACTTTCCATTCAATAGATATTATGAAATTAAAAATATCAATATAAACAAAAAATACACGAGGACGCGACGGGCCAGTATAGCGACGCAGCGCAGCGAGTAAAGCGGCAAGAGAGTGGGCACCGAAATGCGGGAGGGACAATATATTTTTAAAAATAATATTCCACCCGCGCGAAGCCGGGATGGGCCGCTAGTCTTATATATAACAACTCTGACGATTAAGACGAACCTATTGACACCACTCACATAAAAATACGACAAGAGACAAGGCATTCCGCCGCTACCTACGTACGTTTGCGGTTATAGACTCACATAGTTTAGAAGAAAAAATACTTTCTATTATTTACTTTCTAAATAGTTCATCATGTAATATAGATTTATTTAATAATTTCAATAATACTTTAGTTCTACGTATGAATCGTTTGACGTAAATAGTTTTCTAAAACTTCAAACAGTAATATCTTGCCCTTACCGTTCGTAAATCTCAGGTCACGTTCCAGACGTGAGGCGGAGAGGAAAAATTCCATAGCCGTGATTGAGTTAACGCCTCAGCCTGGGGAAATGGACGTCCGATGTCGCCTCTGTAACGCAATACCGCGGCTACGAGCACCCATTTGCTGGGGATTGAGTTACTGGCTACGTATTGCGGAAATATAGACATGGAATTGACTAAAAAAATGCAAACGTAGTCCCAAAAAAACGACAGAATATTTCAAAATAAAAATAGGTCCGTCTGAACATCTCATATATTTTTTTACCCTCTAAGGAACTCAAACGAACTATTTCAGTGGAGAGAAAATTAAAAAAATAGTGAAACTTCGCGCACGGTGACAGCAACGTCAAAGGCTCTAAGTAGTATGCTCGTAAAAGTCACTATAAATGGCTTTAATAAAAATTAGTTTAGTTAATATCCCAGCGGGAATTAGACGCGTTGACCCTAAATTGTTTAGAAGTTGGGAATATAACCAATACCAATGATTAAAACTTTTCTGACGCTAGAAACTTTATATCGGGACAGAAGTTTAAAAATAATTGGTGAAGTATTTTATTACAAATTACAGAATGACATGATTTAAAATGATTAAAAATCTCTTCAGTTCAGGTATAAATTAAAAATAAAATTACTCGATGTCTGAATGTATCAAAAAAATATGTTGTAACTTCCATTTTCTTTACTTCATGGAGAACTGTAAGTGACATACCAGCGACAGTCATTCAGAAGAAATGAACAAGGTTTTCGATAGCGATGGCCTTGTAAGTGCCTTCCAATAGCTTATACACGGATCGATATTATTGTGTCCGCTTTGAAGAAAATTACCTACTATTCATGCTCTTGTTTGAATTGTTTCCAATCATTAAATTGTTTACCAATAAACAATATTACGAAGTAAATACCAAAGCCTCACTCGTCTTGGATAATCCTATTCCAATTTTATCGACTTACTTGTCTTTCATCGTTATGTTTTGGTAATTTTATACAATAATTTAATAAAATGTAGCCTTATTACCAAATCTACATTAAAGAATAAAATCTAGTGTTATCAAAACTCTAGCCACAGTTTTCATAGACTATCAGTGATAGCCCGATGGTTAAGGCATTGATCTACTCGGGAAGTCCAAGTTCGATCCCCCACACAGGCACACACCTCTAACTTTTCTGAGTTATGTGTGTTTTAAGCAATTACACGTCACTTGCTTAAACGGTGAAGGAAAACATCGTGAGGAAACCTGCACTTCTGAAAGTTCCTTAAAGTGATCAAAGGTGTTTGAAGTCTGACAACCCGCACTGGGCCAGCGTGGTGGACTATGGCCTATCCCCCTCATTCTGAGGACCCGGCTCAGCAATAGGCCATTAATGGGTTGTGATGATAAATCAAAAGTGTAGGTAATAATAATAAAAAAGTGTTTATTAGTGTAAAGTATTGACAGGACACTAGAAAAAATCCTTTAAAAAGATTTTAATAAAAAGTAAGAACAAAAAGTAAAAAGTAAAAATAAGATGAAAAAGATTTAGTAATGTAGGCTTTGAGAGATAACAATTACGTCATGATATAGAACCTAATCTTATATATAAAATTATCGTGTCACAATGTTAGTTACCATACTCCTCCGAAACGGCTCGACCAATTATTATGAAATTTTATATGCATATTCAGTAGGTCTGAGAATCGGTCAACATCTATATTTTATGCCCTTGAGGGATAAGGGTGGCCCACCCCAAATTTATATGGCAAAACAACGTTTGCCGGGTCAGCTAGTTTTTATATAATATTATGTTACTTTAGCAACCATTTTAATACGATATCCCAAATGATAGACGTTTCCAATCCAATGTTTCCTCATACATTCGGACAACTTCACAAATAATGTATAACGTAATTTATAAACAACTTCTATAATTATCAGGTACTATTTTCTACTAGTAAAGGTAGTCAATAAGAAATCGCTATCTCTAGAACTCTCTAAGGAAATTAAACTCTATCGGACTGTGAATAAACTTTCCTTCTAACTCAATTAATAGATATTTTATGTAGTATCTTGTTTGCAATGTTAAGAAAATTTTAAATTAATTTAAATAAAGCCATAATATTTACCCAAAAGACATCATTGCTGCTTTTAAATATTTTATTTAATATCAATTAAAAATGAGTTAGTCGAGTTGGCGACTAGTGAACCAGACTATTTTAAGCCGCCTTTACTGTTGGATCTTGCTAGCTAACATTTTTGTTAGAACGTAACTTAGTAATAATGTTGATGACTTACTAGATACTCTTAAATTCTCATTTCATTTAATGAAATTACTTGTCAAGCTGCCAGTCATTTATTGCTGACAGAGGTTAATAAACCCTCGGTATGAAAGTTTTAGGGTTAATCAATAGGAACTACTTGCCAATATAAAGTTATCGACAGTGTTGCTAATATTAAAGTGATTCAGAAAGTTGATTTTTGGCATCATGATGACGATTAATTGCTAGCAACACTGTTGAAAATGTTGATTACTTAGTAGCTTCTATTCGTTCATTTTAAAAATCAAACTCGACAATTTGGAAACTTTTTTCTGAAAGGTTAACGACTTTTATTGAGAACTACGTGAGTACATGAGGAGAGTAGCAAGAGTTTGTAAACCCACTCCTGGGTCTCAAATCCCAGATACTGCTCGATTTATCGCTATCTAAAGTGTATATCATTGTTGTCTTTAATTTTTACTATTTACCACTAATATTAAATTTCATTGATTCCTTTTATAATATGTACCCGATAACTAAAAAGTCGCTCGATCAAGTAATAAATGAATGAGTCTGATTGGCATCGAATGAAATCACATTTTCAGCTATCGACGTGATTTCAAGATGAGAGAGTTAATTTTATTCGTTCAAAGATTTTTCTTTTGACTAATAAAATATGGGCTTATGAAATAAGAGGAATAATCGAGATTGAGGAAACCTAAATGATAATTAACTTTTATTACCTGGTTGTTGTAATTTAGGCTAAGCGACAGAAGTATTATTGCTATAATAAAATCCGTTTCTTATCAAAAACAAATCTACAAAAATGGATTTTTCCAGTATTTAGATCGACTTAAAAAGGCAGAGAGAAATTTAATGTCAATTGTTATTTCAGAAGATAATTTTAAACTGGTAAATAGAAAGACTCTGGAAATAAAGTAAACTCATAGGGCAAACCTTAATTTGGTCTTTTAGTTTTTTAGAAGCTTTAATTTAACTTGCTTATGTTATTTATTGTGCATATACTATAGATATATAGATTGGATAATGGACTAGTTAGCTAATTGACATCATTCTAAATCCAATATGGCGGACGGGCCAAGATGTTGGTTTAGTCATTTTCTGTGCTTACCTATCACATAGTTAAGAAACAAAGAGTTTACTGAGAAGAATAGAAAAAATAAAATGACTTCACTCTAAATCTAATATGACGGACCAACCAAGATGGCTGACTAGTTAGTTTAATCATTTCCTGGTATGCGATTAAGCTGAAATTTGGCATGAACTTACATCCGTAAGACTGGAACTGCTAAAAAATATTATGTGGTATGTAAAGACTGTTTTAGAAATAAATAAATATATTAAGTAATCTGGTTTTTTTTACATATAAACGTTTCTAAAGGCCCATTCGTTAAAGTAATCCAATTCCAGTCCATACCTACAGATATCTGAGGAAAATGTCCCTCCAATAATGGGGTCGCGTCAGCATCATTTACAGTTAATCGGATCACAGGGTCCTTGTTTCAATTACTACGAAGTCAAGATTTAATCCTCTTCTACTATTCACTGGAAATTGTTTCAAATGCTACACTAAATATCTGGAGATTATTACTCTAATAGTTGTAGATTTCGCTAAATGTTATTTAGTTACATTTCAGTTTAGTATTCTGTAATTTTGTATTAGAGTTTTTGAAGGACAATTTCGGTATTAATAATGAACCTACACTGTAAAGATAGATATTTATTATAATGTTTTTATTAATCACACTTGACTTATTAAAGTAAACAGTGACTTTTATGTTTAAATAATTGAAAATATGAGACAGAATTTATATGTTTTTATTAATGAATAAATAAATTACTAAAATCTTTAGATTTTCTTATTGAAAACGCAATATTATTTTCTTTTATAATTAATAATTGTATATGTCCAATATATCTCATAATAACCAACATCATTCAATTACAAATTACTATCAGTAATGATTCGAAATGCGAATGCTTCCATTAACGTAAATGTAGTTAATCGTTGTGTCTCTAATGGGAGATCGAATTCCCTATAATCCCGATTTGTCGTCCATTCGTTTGCCTATATTTTATAAGGGAAAATGTTCCATTTATTCATTAACATTTCAGATATTTGACAGAAATTATAATGTAATCTGTAAGAGTTTCTTTCCCGATTTAATTTTTTCAATCTAATTGGAGAAATTTGAAGAGAATAGTCCCCATTTTTTATTGTATTTTTAATATACAATAAATCAGTTAATAAGATATTTCCTTAATAGATAGCATACTAATAAAAAATAGATGTTGACGGATTCTCGTGTCATGCACACAAAATTTCATAAAAATCAGTCAAGCCGTTTCGGAGGAATATGGTAACTAACACAGTGACACGAGAATTTTATATATGAGATAAAAGACCTGACTGACTGACATATCATTTGAGGTGTCAGTAACTCAGTGGTTCAAGCGTTGCATGCATTCACGATCGATGTGGTGGAGTGAAATTCCAGTCATTGCACTACTTACGTGGCCCCCTCCTAATACAAGCATTTAGCTTAGTTGGAAGGGTTAAGGAATACTAGTAGTAAGTAGTATATGATCCATACTTCCTAGTAGACCAAACTTTAGAAATTTTGGTATTATTTTCATATTTCAAATTCCTTTAGCATTGTAAATGAGCATTAAAGAAGGATTATTAGAAATTTAATTGGTAAGGGAGAGAAAAAGTTTTCCGTCTAATTTGTTATAATAGCATTATTAAATTTTATTCCTTTAATCTTAAATATTTACAAATATTACAACGTAAGTAACTGAACAAATATAGAATTTTAGGAATCTCAATACACAACAAAATAATTACAAAGGAATTAATACATAATAATACTTTACCATCATAGCATCACCTTATGCACGAGAATCTCTATTACTATTATTTATTTGAAATCTATACTGCACAGTAACGCGTAAAGGACAATAATGATAAGCCCAAAAATATAAACCCAAGCACACAAAATCATTTACTGTGAGTCCCAGCATAAAGACACCACATAAGTTCCAGAAACCAGGCGAGATCGTTTGACGACTGACACGAATCTATCGGAGCAGAGGTTATATATTGATTTGTTGGTATAATTGAAATAAAATGAAAGCTAATCGTGAATAACGGTGTTGCTAACTCTTCATATATTCATTTGGCCAATAGGGTATAGAAATAAAATATACAAAAAAAAATAAAAAAATAGAGAACAAACGCAATACATTAAAGCATACGCAAATAAAGGAAAGAGACGCCACTTAACTATATATAGAAAGGATATAAAAGGAACTCGAGAGACAGTAACAAGGCCCGCTAATTAGCTCCCTCTATATTTTTTCCCTATTATTTTCACTTTGCATATGTACACGTGACTCATAGACTAGGGTTGCCACTGTATTAATGAACATATAATCAAATATCATATTGGTACTAGATAGGAAGTCGAGCAACACCTTTAGCTTGAGATCCAGGAACAGGTTTAAAGAGCTCTATTACTACATATAAACTCTCTCCTACACCAATCGACCTCGTAAACTAAGCTAGTAATAATTCAAACACTAATCCTCAATACGGATTACACTTCTCTAACTTAGACTTCACTTTGTTAAGTCGATATTTAAGCAATTAAACTACTAGTCAAACTGCTACGGATCTACGATCAAAGCTTATAAACAGTGAAGTTAACAATATTATCTTCCTACAAATTTATAGAAAAAGTTAAAGATGTTTTTTCTTACTTCTTTTCGGTTCTTATAATTTTCTGGGATTATAATTAAAACTGGACTTAGACAGTGTTGCCATCAAGTAGCTAAAACGCTACACGTTTTTTATTAAGAGCATAAAAATTCAAATTTAGGTGGTTTTTATATGAGCACTCAAATCTTCTGTTTCATCAGAAAATTCTTGTTTTTTTTATGGCTCATTAAGAAAAAAAAAGTAAACCGATGTTTTTTTTAATTTTTTAAACTTTTGGCAGCCCTACTTAAAACGTACGGCCTTTCTACTTTGTGCGGGAATGTCCTTTGTTCATACGCCTTGATTATTATTACGTTCAGCTACATTTTAAACATATAGACGTAGGAACAAAGCCTCATTACGTAGATTGCATTAATAGCCGCTTTTCTGTGTAACTTTAGATTTATAATTATTTTATTTATAATATTTACCGTTCTGTTTATAAGACAGCATTCATGTATCCTTATTTTTTTAGGAGCACTTTCATATATCCTTATTTTTTATTATAATTATTTGATTAGGAGCAATAAAAGCAACCCCTTCCGTTTTATTTTAACTTACTCATTTAATAATAATAGAATGTATTTTTAATGTATTATTTTTGTGCCACAATCTCTCCAAAATGAAGCAAAATTTCAAGATAGGGCAACATTAAAAGCGTCACTTCATGTCAATAAAAGCGTCACTTTTTGATATATTTTGGATATACCTATTAGGGAACTAACGAATTTAGAAGCTATTTTATAATTAAATAATAAGTTTATTTAATAAAATAAATAAAAATAAAATACTTTATGATTGCATTTCACTATTCATAAAATTTTTATTAAGCAACTAATATAAAAATTATCCTGATAACCCTCAATTAAAGTGTCTTCTTTCTTAAAATATTAAGGTGCGACTTATTAAGCAATATACATACTTTCATCAGGTACATCTACCATCGATATAATATTAATTTCTATTTAAATATCTCTGTCGCTCGTCTCGCTTTCAAAGTCTCATTTTAATGTCAACCTTCATAATTAATATGTTTGCATAATTTGTCTTTAATAGGAGGCTATTTACAAATTTTAATTAAGGGTCCCAGCATCTGTCTGTCAATCTCCGAACAGTGAATAATGTCTTCCCAAGATGACTCGGGATTTAATTAATATCTGGCAAACGGAAAGCGACCGGTTACTGGCTTTTATGTAAGAATAGAAAATAAAATATCTTTAAGAAAGCTTTACCATATATTTTAGTCGTCTAAGCTGAATAAAAAAAAAAAAAAATTCTGAAAAGTTCTGAACATTGATGATTCATTAGATATTCTAACTCTACCTTGCGTTGGTGTGGAAATAATTTTGGTCAAAAGATGTATTGAATTGACTTTGCAGCAAAACTATTTACAAAAGCCAAAATCGATAAAATCATTCATTATTATCAAAACCCCAGAAGACTTACACTTAAACGCTACCAAACTTACTTACTTTATATTCACACATTGTATTACTAATGCTTTTCCTACGAATACACGATATTAAAAGTACCCGCTTGCAGCAGAAACATCCATTTTATTTCAAAAGACGTAGTAAATGTTGCCATCTATGCAACATCTGGAACATAAATATACTGTAATAAACATACATCCATACAAACTTACGTGTTTATAATATTAGTAGGATTAGTAAGATTAAGGAATACACTACACAATATATTTGCACTCTTAATAATTTATGTACAGTACTTATCATAATCACATTGCTTTTATTACCACAATCTTAAAGATTTTTTCTTATAATGCTTCAATAAACAATCTTCATTCAAATTTAGAAAAATAATAGTGACATATAAAAATCAATAGGTGACACATGTCATCGGCCTAAATTTATAAAATTAATTTACATTTTTTGATAACATTAATTATGTACTATATTAGTTTAAAGTGAGGTACGTATTTATTTGATATCCTTGATAAAATTATAGAATATAATAAAATGAAAAATAAAATGCATTTAAATTAAAAGCAGGCGTTATTTATATGACGATTTATTTTTCATAGTTCAACCGCATTGCTGGAAAATGCTCGAAGCCGGCAGCGCGGAAAATGCAACAGCCGATACACTACAAACCAACGCAGTGAGCCTTTGTTTTATTACTTTAATATTTGCGATAACCGGACTGAATGTTTTTACTGCTTATAATAAAATATTGTTAACAAAACAGATGATACCCAAAATAATGAGTTTTATATTTTAGATAATAGCAAAAGACGATGAAGACATCGCTCGACCTGAAGCAACCTTTTGTTACACTATCGAAAATATCAGCCAACTCAAAGATAAAGTTTTATCTCCACCGTGCTATGTAAGATGCTTACCGTGGAGAATTCTTGTCCTGATTAAGAATACAACGACTCCAGATCGTCAGCAGCAAAAAGCTCTTGGGATATTTATTCAATGTAACGAAGGTTGTGACTCAACGGGATGGTCCTGCTACAGTTTGGGTGAAATAAAACTTCTGTCATGGAAACCTAATGGAGAACATCTCTGTAGGAAACTACATCATATGTATCATAGGTTAATATTTTAGTTTTTTATCTTAGCATAATACAATAAAAAATAATGCAATGAAATCTAATAGAGAATTTCAATTTGATAGCAAAGAAAATGATTGGGGTTTCGCACATTTTATATCCTGGAATAACCTAATGGATCCTGATAACGGTTTTATTAAAGACGATTCTGTAACAGTCGAAGTTCATGTTTTTGCGGAAGCTCCTCACGGCGTTTCTTGGGATTCTAAGAAATATACAGGATATATCGGTTATAACTTGTAATATCTTGATACTGTTTTTAGGCAAAGAAATGCTTTTGTTAATCGATAATATTTACAGGGCTCAAAAATCAAGGAGCTACTTGCTACATGAATTCCCTCCTTCAAACTTTGTTCTTTACAAATATTCTTCGTAAAGCTGTCTATAAAATACCAACCGTTGGAGATGATAGCTCTAGATCGGTTGCCTTTGCTCTTCAACGAGTTTTCTACGACTTACAATTCTTGGATAAACCTGTTGCTACAAAGATTTTAACAAAAAGTTTCGGCTGGGAAACACTAGACTCATTTATGCAACATGACGTTCAAGAATTTTTACGGGTAGTGTAAACATTTCAATATTATTTATATAATTTTTTTGTACATAAAATAACTTACTATTAAAATTATAATGAGATTAATCATTTTTATAATATAATTTAATATTACAACGACGTACACGACTACACTGAAACTATAATTAAAAGTATTTTAACAATATTTGTTAGTTTCTGACTCCTTTTTCCTGTACAGTACAGGATAATATTGTCACCAATATTATTAATATAAATGATAAAAATTTCTGTTCAACTATATTTAAAACGCGTGACTTCATCCACGAGGAAATTCAGTACTTTACATAGATTGTATAGACATATAATTATATTGTATAGATATTTGTAATATACCTACAGCTATTTTATAATACATAAATGTCTTGCAGGTTTTATTAGACAAATTAGAAAATAAGATGAAAGGTACAGTAGTCGAAGGTACAGTTCCAAAATTATTCGAAGGAAAAATGACTTCCTTTATTAAATGTAAAAATGTAAATTGTACGAGCACACGCGTCGAAACTTTCTACGATATTCAGCTTAGCGTTAAGGGAAAAAATAATAGTGAGTTAACTGGTTTTACTTTTTAATTCTAATTTAGAAATTTGAATCAGTACGAAGTTTAAATTCACTTAAAAAGTGCTACAATAGCTTCGAGACAATTAAGCTTTCTCTTTCACTTTTAAATTTAATTTATCTTCAAAGGGAATTTATTTAAGGAAGAAATGTTGCGTATAAAGTTAAGACAAAAGTATCTTCAGTATTTCTATTTACTCAACGTAAAAAGGAAATGCTATAAATAATATTGTGAAATGTTATTTTTCAGTTCATGAGTCATTTAAAGATTACATCAGTATAGAATTGCTTGACGGAGAAAATAAATATGACGCTGGGGAGCATGGGCTACAAGAGGCGGAGAAAGGCGTCCGATTTGATGTGTTCCCTCCGATCCTACATTTACACTTAATGAGGTTCCAATACGACCCTAGAAGCGATGCCTCTGTTAAGTTTAATGATCGGTAAACCACGAACTATTCCTTTTTTTACAATCTTTTTGTCCATAAACTAAACAATATTATTCGTCACATTATAGCGGTGAGGGAGCGATGGTTTTTAGTGGGTATTCTGGCAGTGCGCCTGTGAGCCCACATACGCTCTCGGGATTATAACTTGAGAGGGATGCGTAAACTGCATTTTCCATCGAAAAAAAAAACAAATTTAAATTATTTTATACTCCTAAAACAAATCCGTATTAAAGCTCTAGACTTAAACCGTAGCATAAATTCTCAAAAATGGTATACTAACAATATCTTATTAATTTTAGCTTTGAATTCTACGAAGAGGTTAACCTAGATCAATATCTTCAAGAGATACCACAAACTCCAGCCCATTATACATTACACGCAGTTTTAGTACATTCGGGTGACAATCATGGAGGCCATTATGTTGTATTTATTAACCCTAAAGGAGATGGAAAGGTAATACCTTAAATTTTATGTTGTCTTCAAACCCCTAAGTGCTAGATCAAATTCCGTCTATATTTTTGCGAGTATTGTTGACCTGTAAATTTTTAAACAATTTTAATTCCAGTGGTGTAAGTTTGATGATGATGTTGTGTCAAGATGCAGCAAAAAAGAAGCAATCGAATACAATTTTGGAGGAAAGGAGGATGAACCGTATCTTGCAAGACGAGCTACTAGTGCATATATGCTTATATATATTCAGTAAGTATATAAAACGATAATTTTGATATCACTAACAATTTTAGTTTCTTCTTTTATTTCACCAAATCGGGTTTCTCAAATATTTTTTTTTTATTTTGGTCCCATGTAAGTCCCCGTCTCCTTCATGTCATTTTGTACGCACGTCTTCCTCTTCCCCTCTTCTAGATATGAATTAATTTTGTTTTACAAAATATACTTCTATATAAAAATCGTTTTTGTCTCCTAATGATATCTACAGTATTTTAAAACATTGGTTTTTTTGTTTGCGATGGAGTTTACAATTATTTAAGTACCTTTTATTTATATTGGAATTTTAATCCCAAATACATATATAGAGCTTTGATTGGAGGCTTGTTGATCGTTAATTGGTTTTGGAAATAGTTGCCTAACCTGGTTTCGACATATTCATTATAACTGTGCACGCAAAGGCAGGTCATCACAAATATTGTTACGGAAATAGAACTCGCAAGCGCAATAAATTTATTATTGATTTTCTACTGCCCTATAAAAAGCAAAATAAGCCTTTCAGTGCTGATGAAGTGTTTATCCAATGCAAAAGTTAATTTATATGTCATCTTTACCATACTGTGTTTAATAAGTACAGAAGACCTACTGGTTTTCTAGGTTCCCGTATATAACAAAATATTTTTATGAATGAAACTTTATTCTTACCATTAATGGCATTAAATCTTAAACTATAAATTTTATTAAAGATTATTTATTAGCAACTTTATTAATAAACTGCTATTTCAAATAACCCCTTCGATTAAACTAAATGCTTGTGATAGGAGTGGGTTCACGTCAGCAGTGCGATGACCGGAATTCACGACCTCACGACTTTAAATCCTTCGTTATTTTATCTGTATATTCGTCACAAATCCTTTCAGAACATCCCAACTAAAACATATATTGCAAGATGTAACAGAGAACGACATACCATCCGATTTATGTGAACGAATCAACGAAGAGATGCGATACGAGATGGTAAGGACATGTAAATATCAAACCTTAGAATCCGAAAGTTTTTTTCTTATTTTGTTTCGTATAAGCAAAGGGTATTGCGTATTTCAGGCGGCAGAAAAATAAGATGCAGAAAATTTAAATCAGACACATCGGTCACATCGGTCAAGTATTACGTGAAGATATTCAGCGCTCTAAAACATTTCTTCACTTTGCAGGCCATAGCCGGCTCTAAATATAAAGGAAGATAAGAATTACGACTCAGAGCTTCAAAGATAATAAAACAGTAAATTCGATTCTCTTTGTTTCCAAAATGCCGGTGGCGATTAACTTAAATTGATCAAGTGGGTGATACGCTATAGATATATTTTTTACTATGTATATATTTTCTTGTAATTTATGTAACTTTGTCAATAAAATTTTACTGTATAACAATCGTAAATTGTGTCATTTATTTTCATAACAGTTTTTACTTTGCAATATAAAATTGAGTCATAAATCTAATTGACTCGCAATTTTTAATCCGCGCGCTGTAGCAATATTTATTTTAAATTTACAGATACAGATTTTTAAATATATATGTACGTAATCTGACCTAATTTCCTTTTTTTCATCCATTTCGGCTATAATTCAACATTGATAGAAATGAAAAGATAGGTATACTGTAATCATAAAATAATTGTACTTAAAATTTGACCAAAATGAGTTATAAAAATATTAACGTAAAATATATATTTTAAAAAACCCTATTCCTTATGAGATAATGATGAGAAAAATATTAAAAATGTATCCCTAAAGTTGAAATGAAATTTATTTTTTAAAATAAATTGTAACAAAATTCTAGCAATTTAAAAAACCTGATGTAATCTAAACATTTTTTTTCAATTCCCTATAGTTAGTCATTTTAAACACAAACAAACGTTTCACTTTAGTTTTAAGTCGGAAGTTTTTAACTCTGCATTGCGCAGTTGCCCATAAATATCTCAGTTACGACGCGTATTTTGGCGACTATAAAACGTTATCGTAGAAGGCTTACAATTTGTATGAGTACAGAAATAGTCTTTATCCTTTGCCAATAAATCTCGTGGCGAGGCGATAAATTAGACTCCAATTACTGACGCTGCAAAAGCGCTCGGAGTGACACTAAAAAATCTGAGAGCACCAGCGACGCCGTAAAACCTACAATCTCCATGCTGATGCTTTAAACCAATCTGATAAAGACTAATAACTGGTTTAACATTTTGCGACTTAATTTGAAAATATATCTGGCAATATGTTATCAAGTTTTCTTAGATTAGTCAGGGGCGAACTTGGCCATGGTGAGGCCCCGCGCGGAGTGATTTGTGAGAACCTTTTGTGGAATAGTGTTATACAAATATAATTTCAATACTTTTAAATATGTAATCAATTTTAAATTTATACCTATACCTATATAATTATAATTTTACTTTAAATTAAAACGATTACCACAATTTCTAGGTTTGCTAATGAGTTTTTATACTCATTTTTGTAGTAGTTTCGGCAACGACGCAAGAGGGTCCCGGGTACCCATAAGGCTTCATTGTTAACAGCAAAGTATAAAATGATGAAAATCAAATGTGAAAAAGGTCATATTTTGAAGGTGGATTATATTGGAAAGGAAATATTATGCCGTAGGAGCCTACCTAGTACCAAGTGTCTATCAAACTGTAACCAAGGATAAGAGGATAAGAGGATAAGAGGGGCCCATAAGAAAGGCCCAAATTGACTACTATAGCTGCAGAAAAAATAAATAGTAACAGATTTTTTATCAAATGCAAATTGTTATACAACTGGCAATACGGAGGGCCCAGTTACTATCTGATTCATCCTAGTTCAAAATAAATCATATAAAAAATTACTTTATGTAATAATTTAATCTTAAATCTACACTATTCACAATCCAAGAATATTTTTCATTACTCCGCACTATAGTCCTCATTTCGTCTACCAAAAAACTAAAAAAGCAAGCAGCAAGAGCTCGGCATGTCTTCGCTAATTAATCCAGCTCGACTATTAATTAGGGGAGTTTTTCTTCGTCAGAACGTGGATTAAGCCCCGGTCCCCAGTAATTGCTAGTCCGCCAACCAAGCTTAAATATTTTTATTTTAACTTGAAGTAAAATATAGACAAAGACTTTTCCGGTCTAAAGTTTAAACTGTGGGAAATTTTTACAAAGATTCTAAGTTTTCTCATTTCCTTAAGAAGTTTTTACTTTTAGGACAAAAAATATAATAATATGTTAATAGCTAAATGCTTTGGGACCATTCAAGTATTACTCAAGTACCAAAGATGGGGACTTGCTTATTTTTGGCAAGTGTCAACAAATATTTACTCATTTTACGAACACTAAATAATAAAGATGTGTTTTGTCGATGGGAGGTAAAAGATTGTAAAAATATTACCTTATACTTCTAGGACCTTTCTTTTCGATAAATTAATCATACTTTTATAATGATGCTAACAATGTTTACCCTGGTAGTGTGACAAGTGATTTCATAAACTAAATATTGACTTAGTATAGTCAAGATTTACTCTTTTAAAAAATCACGCAATATTATTGATTAGTTTAATCGGTAACGAAACCATTCTTGAAAGCTGTACAGTACTGTAGGTCACTATCTAATATACAAGTTTTATGTGCAAGCAATGCTTGTATATAAAGTAAACATTGCAATTTAACGTAGGCCCTTTTTCATCCAGATGTATAAAATGATTTGTTGTCTGACAACTGTTGAGTAATGATATAAAAACAATCAGAGCGAAACACACCTGGCTAGCTAAAGCTTGATAGATAGCGGATCAACTGGATAGATTCGATTCAATTATAGCCAACCCACGAACACCCACACCCACTGCCACTTCTATTATTAAAAGGTATATAAACATAAATATATTTTTCTCGATTATTCGTAATTTGTAATTTTTTGACAATTTTATATTAATTAGCCCATTATTTTGAATTAGACCTGTTTTAAAGTGACACTCGTATAAACATACTTGACAAACAGACCGACAAATGAAATCTAAAATTCTAGAAATAATTATTTTGGCTTTTATAATTATCTTCTTTGGTGATTTTATATATATTAATGTAGGTATTTTTGCATCTATTCTATTACGAAAAAAAATTGTAAAACAACAATTAATAATAATGAATAAACAGGCATGGTAAAAAATGCTTTAATAAATTTCATATTCATCAATTGACATCGCCACATGTTGCCATACAGGAAAATATTGTATCGAATTTATTTTGGTTTCCTCCACAGCCTCCGTATATAAATTTTTTACATGTTTTTTCATTGATATCATAGTAATATCTGCAAATTATATTATTAATTTTAGAATTAATATTTTACATTAAAATTAATAAGAAACTGAATAAAACTTACTTTGTTATTAAAGCCAGACACAAACCTGGGTTAGGTTGTAAAATACAGATAGATTTTAATGGTGACTGGTCAAGAAACGAAGAACTGGAAACACCTTAAACAGGTACGAATAATCTGTAATCTTAAATTGCTAAGAGCTTAGCTAACTAATGCGGGAAGTGTCTCCATTAGATGAGTTCTAAAATAGCAAACAAAAATTAAGAAAGCATGAGATACTATATCGCCGGTTACGTAATTTCTCTTCTTCTTTACAGTATATTTATTTCTTGTTTATCTATTAAACTAATTATTATAAATTAATAAATCAGTAATATTCATATGATATAATCATTATTGATCGTTGATCTCTCATATGAGTTTTACTTTAACTCATACTCGTATGTACAGACATCATTTAGGTATACTTTTGTTATATGTATAGAATATTTAAAACATATTTACCCTTGCAAAGTCTTTCACAGTCAATAAGTGATTCAAAATTGTTTTTATTGCCATCACATCCAGTATAGTTAAACGCTATACATTGATCTAATTGAACGTTGTAATAGTATCTGGAATTTCCTTGACATTAATTAAATTAATTTCACTAGAGGTCGCCTTTGGGATGAAATTCAACCCTAATCATACCTATTTGAGTTGTCCATGCAAATAAATAAAATTGGAGTGTCTGTTTGTAATATTAAAATAACCGCTTTTTACTAAGATAAAACAATTTTTTTTACAATTTTTATCTGTCTGTTTGTCTTTTTCTTCCGACTAATCTCTGAAGTGGCTGGACCGAATTTGACGGGACTTTCGTTGGTAGATAGCTGTTGTAACAAGGAGTAACTTAGGCTATTTAACATCTCGCTACGACCCATAAGAGCGGAGTAACACGCGAACGAAGTCGTGCGGATCGGCTAGCAATTAATAACATGATTCTAACAAGTATTAAATTCTATAAAACTAATTGAATATTGTTAATTACGATATTGGCAACACTAATTTGAGTAGCATTCTGTTAGTTTTGATGCTGGCAACACATATTGTGTGGTAGCCTGTTAGTTATGCTCTCGGAAAACCAAAAGCAAACCAAATAAATACGCCGCCATGACGGAAATATTTATGATTAGATCGCGAGTAAACTATGAGGACGCTGAAGGACTATATCCAAAGGTACACCCAGGAGGATATTCTAGTCAAGCCGTCATACTGTTGGTCTGCGTATAGGTCTTAAGGTGTCTGCCCACTATCCCGTAGCATACCATGAGCGTGCTAGGAACGTTTCCGGCACGGAAAGCAGTCCTATACGCTCTATTTTGCCCACTGAAGCGGGCCGACAGCGTTCTGAACCCGTTTACAACCCGTATGTAATCTGTATGATGCCCGTATGTAACACGGCAGGAATCCTTTCAATACGCTCGTAAAGCATCGGTTCATTCTCGTACAAATATCAGTGTTGCGTAGACGCGTGTGGTGAAATATTGAAATAGTTATGGCTATAAGGAAACTAACGATTGAACAACTAGCAATGATTGCTATCATTTTGGATGAAGAGGAAGAGGAATGCCCAAAAAACACTCGACGCTACTGGATTCACGATTCTATAAAAAGACGCAAAACGGAAGGAGAATATTGGACACTATTCAGGCACTTAGTTGATGACGAAGAAAAGTTTTTTCAGTACTTCCGAATGAGTACATTCCAATTTAACGATTTGCTGAAAAAAATTGAAAATGACATTGTTAAACAAAACACAAACTTTAGAGAATGCCTGCTACCTAAAGAAAAACTTGCTGTGTGTTTACGGTAAGTAAAAAACAATTTGTTTATTATTAATATTTAATCAACTTTTGATCTAGTATTCATGGTAAAGCTTTATGCTTGATTATTATTATGCCACTCGTTAGTGTTCCAAAGCTCAGGAGACGGAGGCATAGGTGTAGCACTCGCTTGTACACTCGAAGAAGTCGACGCTGGAGATGAAGCATAGGCATACTGTGGTGTAGCTGTAGCAAAGTTAGGTGGTGCGAGCTGCTGTAACTCCATTTCGGAAACTAAACTGAATATTTTGTTTTTTGCGATGGCTTGTAAGTAAGGAGAAAACTTCTTTACTGTATCTGATATATGCAAAAAAAATCGGTCTAATTCATCATCTTGTCGTGGAGATTTATTTTGCGCTTCTAACAATTTCGACATCAATACAGCGGATGCTGTTTGTGGTGGTTGAATTTTACCTCTCTTTATTGTCTTGGCCTTTTTTGCTTGACTGAGTAGTGGTTGTGAGGATTTGTTGCTGGCAGTATTGTCATCTTCGTTCTGAATTTCGGTGGCTGTAATATTTTCTGTAGCAGGAACATCAACAGTATTATCGATCTCATTGTTGAAGTGATGGTTCTGAATTTCAGTTCCTGTATCGCTATTCGGCTGTGACTCTTCATCGTCACTTGCCAGCTCAACGGATTCTAAAGATTTTCTCTCGACAAAGAACGAAGCAACAAAAGCCATTTCATCTTCATACTTCCATTTTTTAATGTTTTTTGCTGCTTGTCCACTTTTGCCTTTTTTCTTATTTAATGCTCGTCTGTACGCATCCCTTAGCCCTTGCCATCTTTGTTTGCAAGCTGCAGCTGTAAAAATAATTACACGATTAATATTGATATTTTGTTTGCAGGTACTTAGCAACAGGCGATTCATTTACAACCATTGCTTTTAGTTATCGTTTGGGAATCAGTACTGTGAGACGTGCTGTGCTAGAAGTTTGTGATGCTGTAATAAAAAATGTACTGCGAGAAAGTATGCCGACGCCTGGAATCGAACAATGGGAAAAAAATATAGAAGAATTTTGGAATAAATGGAATTTTCCTAATTGTGTAGCTTCTATAGATGGAAAGCATGTTATTATTTTAGCACCACCAAACAGTGGTTCTTTGTATTTTAATTATAAAAAAACATTTTCTATTGTACTTATGGCTTTAGTTGACGCTAATTATAACTTCATAGCTGTTAACGTTGGAGCTTTCGGTAAAGACAGTGATGGGGGTATTTTGTCAAAATCAAAAATGGGCAGAGCTATATTCGAAAATAAAGTTAATATCCCCAGCAATAGATGTTTGCCGGGGACTAATGTCAGTGCACCGTGTGTAATATTAGGAGATGAAGCTTTCCCCTTAAAAAACAATCTTCTAAGACCTTATCCCTCACAACAATCCATAAACGATAGCAAGAAACGCCATTTTAATTATCGCCTTTGCCGTGCACGTCGTGTTGTAGAAAATGCTTTTGGAATTTTAAGTCAAAAATTTCGTATTTATAATAGACGTATGCATTTAAAACCAGAATATGCCGAAAAAATTGTACTAACTACTTGCATATTGCATAATTTCATAAGACGCGGCGAAACTGTATCCTTTACGGAAACTAATACTCCTGTACAGTTTAACAACCTAAGACACCAAGGAGGTAATGCAGTTTCTACTGCTTTTGAAGTACGCAATAAATTTGCCGATTTTTTCCAAACGACTCAAGGGCAATTAGATTGGATATCTACTTTGTAATTAAATTAACGATAATAAATAAACGATAATTGAATACTTAATAATTGACATACCTGGTTGTTTTAGTTGCTCCGAAATATCCTTCCAAGCCTTTTCTTTTTTTACACTATCCATATACTTCGGATGTTGTAAATTATATATAAACTCATATTTACGTACACATTCTATTAGTTTTTCGTCCTCCATTATTACACATCTATACGCATTCACGCCTCGCGTTGAACTAATGAACGGACTGGCAATGGAGCAACGCTGCTACAACGCATTTAAAACGGGTTTGTAACGGTCATACTCCCCGCTCAGTCACCGTGTAGCCGCCTGCGAGCAGCGGTCTGGCAACGTCGCATGCCATGCACGTAGCGTATCCGCACCGGCAAAATATTCCCTCCGACAAATAGTTGACGGCCCGTGCATGGTACGCTACGGTGTCGGCCGGTGACGGAACGGTCTAGTGGGCATAGTCTCATACTTCTCAATACAAAGAATAGTTTTTTGTCCGAAACGGTCCTAGTACGGTCATGGTATGCTACGGGATAGTGGGCAGACACCTTTAGACTCCATGTTTATAATGTGTCCAACCATGTTTTAATACTCCATGTTTATTTGTAACTAAAGGGGTACAAAGTTTTCTGTTCACTTAGTAGATTTGTATGATTTTATTTCGAATATAGGCAACTTCATATTTTAAATATATATATATATATATATATATATGTGTATTGTATTTTTACTTTTTAATCATAAATAAATAAAAATAATTCTGTTTCTACCAATGACGAATCAATGTGCAGTGATTAAACCTATAACAGTTGCGTAATAATATTTGTATGGTAACAAAAAATAAAATATTATTTAAAATGATTATTCACCTACTTATTCAATGTTTCATTACAATTTCCTTTGCTTGGTTGAAACTGACACCAAGTATCCAAGTTATTTAAAAAAGAGTATTCTAAAACAAATAATATATATTAACATTAAATTTATTTCATCTATAATCCTTTTTCTTACTTACTTTTATGTTTTTTACGTCTTCCATTAAATAATTCGATTAAGTCCATTGATGTGTTAGAAGATTGATGAGCTTCAACATTAATTCGTCTAAAAATAGTTGTAGGTTTAGGAGATGTGCTCTGACGAACTGATGCTGTGGTTAACGTTATTTTTGATTTGTATCCATGTAAAGTTTTAAATGTTAATACCAAAATGCATGTAAAATAAACTTGTCTACACATTTTAAAGAAATGGACTAGTTTGATTTTCTAACGATAAAATTTATGTGCATATAAAAATATCACCCACTTTGTTATATAACTCGTAGTGTGTTAATCTATATCAGAATCGCTTAATACAAAAAATCGTCAAAATAAGTCCATCTGTTGGAAATTCTGTGACAAACATATGCAAAATCATTTATTTACAACTAGCGACACGTACCGAATTCGCACGGTTTCTCTACTATAACATGCACGTATCACTACATAGTATAAAACAAAGTCGCTTCCCGCTGTCTATCTGTATGCTTAGATCTTTAAAACTAAGCAACGGATTATGATGCGGTATTTTTTAATAGATACTCTATCTATTCAAGCAAAGGTTTATATGTATAATACATAAATAATATAGAAGAGAAACTACAGTATTGTACACCTTAAAAAGGTCTACAAAAAAGTCTACGATGGTATATGTCTATATCTTAAGGATAACCCACAATAACCATTTTAATCCTTTACTTTTTACTAGAAATAGTGGCTTATTTACGAAGCGATTTTAAACAATACAGCATTAATCCTTATCCAATTAAGTACCTTAAATACATTATGCATTTTATATAGATCAATATGGACCCTTACAGCATGAAATTTAATGAATATTTTCGAAGATATTACAGATTTAAAATGCAGGGACAGCGGAAACGACTTCATTTTATACTATGTAAAGAAGATAGTATTGTGACAATTTCATATTTAATCTGAAATTTTATTTAATAATTTCCGTAAGTTCAAAATACAGAGATGGCGTTGTTAGATATTTATTTATGGATTTTAAGGCGATTTTCATCATCATAGAGTGATTCCAGAGGAAGGTTTGATTGAACCGTGTGAAGATTAGATTTGAATTCTTCATAAAAGTTCATGTCATCGTATTTATTTATTACCTCGATCTTACCTTTTGATAATACTTATAATACTCAAATAACTATATTTTACCTTTATGCTGTTGATATATTCAATAAACAAAAAAATCTTATTAATCACAACAGTTTATTTCGTTTTAAAATCAATGTCATCAAATAATAAAATGACTCCTCTTGAGAGAATTTAACTTAACTTTATTGATAAACTTTACAACTGTAAAGGCATTCAGATAGTGTCGCGAATCTGTTTGCATTTCCTCCACAACCTCCATATATGAATTTTTCACATCGATGTGTTTTGCGATTGAAATAGTACCTACAAATAAATGTTTTATTATATATTAACTTACATTTAATTTACTTAATATAGTGAGTGAACACCTCAATTATGGATAATTTAATATCCATATACGATTTGTTTCAATTAAATATCAAGTTGAAAATGTAATTTTGTTTATTTGTTTATTCTCTTTATTGTAGGTGTTAGGTTAGGTTTATGTGATTTTAACCTTAGGTTTAAACAGACAAACTGGCCAGTAGATTCGAGTGTCTTGATCTCATATATAAGCTCCTTAAGCCTACACCTTGGTCACAAGGCCAAGACACGCTTGGGTTCCTGTCATAATAGTAGGAGATCGTAACGTTTAGTTACATCCTGACCGTGTTGCACCCGTAGCTTATATTATAGGCTATCCGTTGTGCACATACGATGCATGCATTTTTAACATAATTTTTAAGTTGTATAATATTTGTTATTATTTTGCTGTTAGCACATTGGTACATCCTGCCGCTTTTCTACTAGTGATGTCCTATGCCCTAGGTTGTCTGGAAGAGATCGATGTATAGCGCCTTTTGTATATATATAAAGCGTTATTTTTTTAACTATATATTTGTTTGTATTTTTTTTTCTTGTTTGGTGTACAATATAGAATATTTGAATTGAATTGAATTTTTAGTATTTCCGACATACACATTACAAAATTAAAAAACTATAACCCGACTACATAAAAAAGTGGTCTAAAAAGGAAGAAACAAGAAAATAATTCAGATAGAAAAACATTACATAAAAATTGTCATGGTAGAACCGTGGTCCAGGCTTATTCCAGTTAGAAATCTCTTCCTGCTAACTCTTCAGATATTTATAAGCACTTAAAAAACTAGTTAGGTGATATATATATTTGAGTTGATATATATAGAGAGTGAGATATTATTATATTTTTTGAATAAGAAGATATGTGTGTTCATTGTAATATTTCTGTTGTGTTGAGTGTAAGATAATCTAATCGATTTTAAATATAGAAATATTCTACCAATAAACATAAACACAGTCATGAATATCAAGCATATAAGAAGTCCTTAGATGAGTAGGTATATATAGAATAAACAATAGAAATTACACAAAAACTATTTCAAAATACATATATCAATAAGTACGTATTGAAAATGGAAAGGAAACGGTGAGAAAAATCTTTACATAACTTGGACCTAGTCGGTCACACAAAGAGAGCGCTCTTTTTAGTTTGCAATTCAGTGGCGAACTAGTTCGCTCTTTTAGTTCTTTTTTAAATAATTTAGTAAAAATTAAGGAAAAAAAACATCGATATTCTTAAAAGTGACATCAATGTTTATGAACAATATATTGATATTTCTATCACCATTTAAAAATATAAGTAAATATATCGATTTTATTTTATTAGAAATATACCACTATTTTTATTTATTACACATTTATTTTTATAGAAAAACTAGTCAAGTATGAATGAAACAAAAGCATCCCTAGAAGTAAATAATTCTATTTAAAAAAAATATAAGAACTAAGAGCGAGATCGTCGACGATCTAGTTCGTATAGTTCACCTAAAGGAGCGCTCTTTTAAACTAGGTCGTTCGCGAACTACCCAAGACTACATAAAACAACGAATTTTAATTTTAGTTGTCTGTCTGTCTACTCTGTGTGTTTGCGATACACTATAATACAAATATTGATGAAATTAATCATGGAAGTTACTATAACATAATTTAGGTGGACCGATGATTATGTCGTTTTTACTTGTTATGATTTTACAAGATTTTTTATTTAATTACTTACTTATTGGTTTTTTGTCTATTACTGGTGCTTTTACCATACTTACATTTTATTATATGCTAGACAGAGGCCAGGTTCAGCATTCAAGTAGCAATAAAAGGGTCGTCCAAACTTAGCAGTGCCAAAGATATCTGCAATAAAATATTTACTTATAACATTTTTATTATAGATAAATGATAGACATTGATTATCAGTTCTCTATCTTAGATTCTTGAAAATGATCATTTTGATCATATATAATATTATTATAGTCTTAAAACAGATCACCATTGTACTCATTGACATCAAAATTTTCTTCTTCAAGCCTAAAATATGGATAATTTCCTTTTCCGGCATTCAATACATACACGTCACTCAAATTTAGCGCTTGTACAGAAAAGAAAAATAAAAGCACTTGAATAAAAATATATTTAAACATAAATTGTAAGTATGCCATACTGCGACTGTAAATTTTAATCTGAATTAGAATTGAGATTTCAGTATGTTTTCTTTATATAATAAGTAAAATCCGTTAAATCAATTATGAGAGTATGTGAAAATAAAATTGAATGTGTTCGTGTTAGTTAATAATGGCTGTTTATTTAAATGCGTATCTATAACTAATTGTTTTTATTTTTATTATAATTAAACAATTTATTTATTAAAAATGGTATTAATTTAATGAAACTTTTTAGAAACGAGAACTCGTTGGAAAGGCTCATATCTCTGATGCCACAAAGTGAATCGTGGTACAGTGTGTTTGCAAGGCTATTAACCGCCAAAAATGGAGAAGCACCGCAAGACGAGCAGCAACCCTGGATAAGGTCGACGATTGCGAGAATCCTGTCATCACCTTAAACACGACCACTCTGTCAAAAGTGCCCGACTAAGAAGATTAATTTAAAAAAAAATAAAAATGAATTGTTGTTAGTTAGTCTCACTAAAACTTGAGAACGACTGAACCGAATTGGTTAATTTTGGTTTTGAATTATTTGTCCAGGGAAGGTTTAAACGGTGACAAATGCTATAACGATATTTCAAAAATTTTTACCTATATTTTTATCACCTCAGCGAAGCGTTGACGAGTCAGCTAGTTACTAATGTAAATTAATGTGTCAAACCGATAATTTATTATCTAATATTTATATAGTTATTATTATTTACTTTGTATTTTAAACAAGATAAAGTCCGCAGTGTCTTTAAAAACTATTTCACAATGTCCATGTAAAGTATCAGATAGTTATTCACCAGTTATTTTATTACATAACATATTTTATTATTATTTGGCACTTTATCGTACCCAGTTAGTCCTTATTCGATGGATAAGTTAGAAGTAGCTTATTCGGGAGTTTACTTGAACATTGAAACAGCCATACTTATCTAACTTAGCATATACATAAATAATAGCACTTCATCGGTAACGAGCGTACAATTGCATCGTTTTATCGGGAAGCAGATGTTTGCTGATCTAATGGCATTTTCAATTTGCATTCAAATTCCTGGACTGGCATTGCTGAACAGCGCGGGACTGAATGCCGAATGCCCCAATGCCCGAATGCTGGGATACTCGAATGCTCCAATTCCCGAATCGGATTATCCCTAACGACGCACTATTCACGGCTACTAGTACATTGCCGGTTGGCTCATTCTCTCCCTACTTCCTACTCCCTACTGCCTCGCTATTGTACTCGATTTATTAAATCTTATTACGGGTTTGTTAAAGTAATTATAGTTATTGTTAATACTAGTAAGAATAAATACACTCTTAATTATTTATTTTAACGTAGAAGATTGGGAAAAAATGTTTACAATTTATCATTGATAAGTAATACTAAAGCTTGTAAATAAGTATTATATAACAAAAGATAATAAGTCCCAAACTCGGTTTTCTGAGACAAGAAAATTCAAATGATGATATTTTTCCTAAAATATGATTTAGATCTATCTACCTTGAAAATAGGATTAAAATAAGTAAAACTCAATGAATAATTTCATCCCCTATTAAAATTGATTTTTATTTTCATTATAAAATATTTGTTAATAAAAAAACCGGTGTCCCATGACACCACACGTGTCATGGGACACCGGTTAGGAACGAAGTTACTTATTATAAAAATATTAATTTTAAGTTCTATTCGAGGTATAAACAAAATAATTATTCGGGTATACATTTTTTATTATGATTTTTTTATTGATAAAAATAATAAAATGTGTCCAATGTACGTTACCATAACACACATTTTCTTATCTCTATGACAAGGCTGTACGGTGTAATACCTTTGCCTTTTCGATTAAATAAAAACAGAGAAATAGGTAAAATGTGTCCAATGTACGTTACCATTACACACATTTTCTTATCTCTATGCAGACAAGGCTGTACGGTGTAATACCTTTGCCTTTTCGATTACATAAAAACAGAGAATTAAAATATGTCCAATGTACGTTACCATTACACACATTTTCTTATCTCTATGACAAGGCTGTACGGTGTAATACCTTTGCCTTTTCGATTAAATAAAAACAGAGAATTAAAATATGTCCAATGTACGTTACCATTACACACATTTTCTTATCTCTATGACAAGGCTGTACGGTGTAATACCTTTGCCTTTTCGATTAAATAAAAACAGAGAATTAAAATATGTCCAATGTACGTTACTATTACACACAATTTCTTATCTCTATGACAAGGCTGTACGGTGTAATACCTTTGCCTTTTCGATTAAATAAAAACAGAGAATTAAAATATGTCCAATGTACGTTACCATTACACACATTTTCTTATCTCTATGACAAGGCTGTACGGTGTAATACATTTGCCTTTTTGATTAAAAAAGGTGAAGAATTTTCTGTCCCCCATACAATCTTTGCTATTTATTTATGTTGGTTATAATTTATACCCCCATCTACATACCTTTGATGTAGAAAAGAGTCAATGGAAAATGCCGAAGTGTAGACTGTAGTGTCATCAAAACAATAACAGTCTGAATCTCTTTCCAATACATTAAAATTTTTGTAAAGGGAAGCAAAGTAATCCTCGCAAACGGATAGCTAGGAACAAAGGCCTGGGACGTGCAAAATTAAAGTGTACCCTAGCCGCAATATTAATTAGTCCTAGGTACGGTTTTTTATCGTCTGGACGAAGACAGGATTGCAACAGGGACCGGCGACGATTAATAATTACTTAATCTTCCCTGCGGCTGCAGGAAAATTGCCTCTTCGATTTAGTGCAGAAGAGCGTTAATAATGTTTTCTCTAGAAATTGTGTTATGTCCAATTTTTTTTTTTTTTGGGCTAGTGAATCAACAGAAAACTCTATCTGTGACGTCATAAATGGATCCAATTGATAAATATTAAGTCACATCAATTCTTGAGGTCTTTAGCCATCATCATGTTTACGAATGGCTGAATAAGATTTTATTATCTGTATGAGAGCTATAGGTATCATACAGTAATACACAAAATGTAAATAAAAAACACTTCAAATGTAAATCGTGTAACTAATATTACACACTTACAACAAACCTTGGTAATGGATCTCTAGCGTCCGATACCAAACTCTAACAGTCACCGGGCGAGATCACTTTGACAACGGGATCAAATCTATTAGAACACATTTATGAAATAAAGTATAGGAGACTACCGGCGATGCTAAGTAATGGTGTTGCTAACTATCAGTGATTGAGCGTTGGATCCACGTTCAATGGGTCGTGGGTTCAAATCCCAGTCACTGGACTACTGGCCCTAGCACAAGCATTTTAGCTTACTTGGAAGGGTTAAGGAATACTACTAGTATGTGATCCATACTCCTAGTATTATTATTCTGATTTTCTACTAGAGATTCCAGTTGAGTCCAAGAATCCTGCTGTAGAATGTACTTAAGTTAGTTATTTAGCCGAAGGTATAGTTTGCAGTGATCAGACTCTATCTGATAATGCTAAAAGCATCACTGTTTATGAGGTTACATACATAACATAATACATTTGTCTTTGATGTTCATCACAAAGTATAAATATAACAAACCGTATACCAAAATAAAAAGAAATGAGAATTGAAATGCCTGCGTAAAAATTCAATCATTTCAAAAGCTTTACAAAGATTTCTAACAGTGGGGGCTTAAATGAAATTACAGCATTGTTTCGACGCTGTTCAGCAGCGCGTTTATTCGTTGGTATTATATCTACCTTTTTGGATTTTTCTTCTCGCCTTTGTCTGTTTATCCCTTTGCATTTACATTTCAAATATTTTAGAGCTTGTACTTAGACCCTTCCTCTATATACAAATATTATGAACTTTGGAATACTTAATTGATTTGGACACCTACCTGCCTTAATATTGAAAGCTTGTTCTATAATTACAGGATAGGATTTCTGAAAAGTTATTTAATAAAATACATGTTATATTACTGGCAGTTGATTAGCTCGTATTAAGTTTTAACACGTATTACACATATATTTATTTATGTACAAAGATCCATCAACATCATTCCAGCCACTTAAGAACGACAAAATTATGAAGAATAGGCGATATCTATCTATCTATCGCGAGGGAAAGGTTAAATAGAAGATATTAGCTTGTTTGCTAATCAAAGGATATTGAATATTTACGATTACGCATTAATTTTGAATTATTTTTGTGTCGTCACATCCGTTGACGAGCATTTGCAAAGCTTGTTAATCGCTTTGTTCTCGGTTCATAAATCTTGAAAAAAAAATACTTTTATTTACAAATTATTTTTAAGTATTTTATTTTCGAAATTCATATTTTTTCACAAATACGTTTCAACCAATAAAAATATTATGTACATGATATATATAATCTGTAAATGTTAGAAATCTATCCATAAACAACTGTCAAATGTCAGTGATCAGATATCAAGCAAGTGTCAAGTTGCCGCAAAGTCGACCTATGAATATTTAGATGCTTGTTATTATACTATAAATCAAAGATTTTATTGTTTGACCATGAATTTATCGGAAGAAAACAGTTTTTCAAACGGCCTTTTATATGTGGGATTTAACCAGGATCAAGGTAAATAACTAATTACTATTAAAAAACAACTATTTTTCGTTGTCTATCTTTACTGTTATTTTTTAGGGTGCTTTGCATGTGGAACTGAAAATGGATTTAGAGTTTTTAATAGCGATCCATTGAAAGAGAAAGAACGTCAAAACTTCGCGGAAGGAGGCTTATCGTTTGTAGAAATGTTGTTTAGATGTAATTATATGGCGCTGGTTGGTGGAGGAAAGACTCCAGTGTATCCTCCGAACAAAGTTGTTATATGGGACGACCTAAAGAAAGATTCTGCGATTTCATTGGATTTCAACAGCCCTGTTAAAGCTGTTAAATTGCGAAGAGACAGAATTGTTGTCGTTTTGGGTGAGTCATATAATAACAATGTTGGTAAACAAACATAATTAATTGGTATTTAATTAAAAAGCTGTTATTTCTAGACAATTATATATATATGTTTGTTTGTTGCAAAAAAGCTTAAAAACTATTGAACCAATTTTGATACAGCAATAGGAGCTTCATCCTTTCCAAGTAACATAGGTTATGTACAGTTGCCCTAAATATTATAATCAAAAAGATATGGCCATTTATGTTTAAGACACATAAATGGCCATATCTTTAACTGCAAGTTATGATTTTTCATTCTTTTAGAAAGTTTGTTAAATTTCGTACCCGAAATAAAATTAATATCTAAATAATATCATTTTATTTTCAGAAAATTTAATCAAAGTATACACATTTACTGCACAACCACAAATGTTACATGTGTTTGAAACATGTCAGAATTCAAGAGGCCTCTGTGTTGTTTGTCCCAACAGTAATAATGCCCTTCTTGCTTATCCCAGCCGTAAAACTGGACATGTTCAGGTAGTGATTTATACTACCTACTACTAATCTATAAAAAAGTAATCTTTGGAAATATTAATACAACTTTTATTAAAAGTAAAAATATTCACCCTAAGTTTCATAACTACTTCTTTCTTTTTCTTCCTTATGGCTCTTGATACTGCTTGTATTCCGCAGTCATTCTGCCAATGACAACGTAAAGTTCTGCCAAGTTTGAGGAAATGGATCGGTGTAATATGTACAGTTCTTATTTTTTTTTTTTAGTTTGTTAGTTAATTTAGTTAGTACAGTGACCTGCGTGCATACCTGTAGGACAACATTTTACACATAAGACATCACAATTTACGCCACAGACAATAAATATAAATCATCTTCCAACATAAAATTATTTATAATATGATAAAGGTTTACAATTTAATATTATTTAAATTAATATATTTAATAAAGGCTAATAATAAATCGGGGTTGTTAAGTGTAAGAATAGTTTGAATGTTAATGGGTCGAGAAATATTACTAGGTAGGGAGTCATATAATGAGGTGGCATATTTAGAACAATAAAAAAATATAATTATAACACAAAGTCCCATGACAATCAAGTGACATTTGTGCATTTTCATACATATCAGTCGGTTCTCAATAAACTCAAAATCACTGAGCAAGTTAAGGTTTAATAATACATAACTACCCTTTTTGGGATAAAACAAAACAATGTATGATGAGATACATGTAGGCTTTTTGGTCTACTCCCCATGCAAACCCAGGGCGAGACACTAGTAAATTATATAAAGCTACGATTACACAAAACGAAGCTAAGAAATATTTAAAGTAACATTAAAATAAATAATACCTATTATTAGTTAATTATAAATTCATCTTTTTTTGTTTGTGCAACAAAGATTATTTAAATTATACAAAAATGTTTGTAACAAAATTTTGGTCATATTTACCTATTGTTTGTATTCAACAAATATCCTTATCAACATTGTTACATAGCATTAAGATAACACGTAAAAATATCTTTTATTCTTTGTTAGCTAACAATATTTGTAAGTAAATATTATTGATAATGAATTAAATTTTATATACCAGTGCCCTCTTTTGCTCAAGTGTTTGTTTTTCTTAACTTTATTCAAAATATTGTATTTCAATAACAATTTGTTTTTGACACGTCAGAATTTAATGGAAGCATTGGTATAATTCAATCCACGACGTCGAACGTCCCGCACATTATTTTGATGATATTGTGGGCGCGCCATATGTCCTCATGGATTGAACTATCCATTAAACGTGATGAGATGTCAACTTTAAGCACATAATTAGTGCTGTGACTTGAACTTTTAATTATTATTCTTTGGTGTGACCATGTTTAAGCCAAAAAAGTAGTAAAATTGAAAAATTATCTATATTTATTGATATTGAAAACTAAAAAAAAATTATACCATAGAAATTTTTATCTATTACACAATTTTTTTTCTAGTTTGTAAAAAACAACCTTATGTTAATATGTTAAAATAAAATCTAAATTTCTATATTTCCAGTTAGTAGAGTTAAGTAGTCATGCGGGCACCAGTACAGCTCCAGAGGGACATTTGATTACTGCTCACGAAGCTCCACTTAGTTGTCTAGCCCTAAATGTTGGCGGGACTAGATTAGCAACAGCATCCTCTAAAGGCACGCTTATTCGAGTATTTGATACAAATACAGGACAAAAATTGGCTGAATTACGGAGAGGTGTACATCAGGTACATTAAAATAGTCTGTTTTAATAAGACTTTTTACATTAGTCGTTTTGACATATCTAATATGTTAATTAGTTTGCATGCGTTGCAAGTTTACTCTGGGTTCACTGAAACAGTAGAATTTTCTCTTCATTCCTTCCTTTCCTCACTCTATCCTCAATTTGGCAACGCATCTGCAAATCAGAGAGAGAGAGAACAAGTCCCTCTTGTATTGCCGATGTCCATGGGTGACTTGTTTGACCTTTAACTGCCATAAAAAAAAAGAAAATGACCACCAGCTGCCATCAATTTAAAAAATCTTGATTAAAGCTATATAAAAGAAGATCTTATTAAAACTTATACTGTTTGAATAATGAATTAAAAAATATATTAATAATAAATAACTTAAAGTCATCAATTCAAAATGTAAGACTTAATATTATGAAAGCACCATAGGATGGGGATCACTTATTTTTATAAATAAGTTAATACATAAGTTTAGTTATATATGGTATGGTATGGCGGTTTTATATGGTTGGTTTTACTTCAATCCATCTCTGAGGTATATATCAATATTTAAGGAAACCTAAAAATCGCAAATATCTGTTGATAGAGCTGTATTTAAAGGTTATTGAACTTTAAAATTTGTTTCAGGCTACAATATATTGTATAAACTTCAATCACACAAGCACCAACCTCTGCGTCACCTCAGACCACGGCACAGTACACATATTCAGCCTCGAAGACGATAAACTAAACAAGCAATCAAGTCTGTCTACAGTTAACTTTCTACCTAAATACTTCTCAAGTAATTGGAGCTTCTGTAAATTTACCATACCCAACGGTCCGCCTTGTATTTGTGCGTTTGGTGTTGACAAATTTTCTATTATTGGTAAGTTTCCTAAGAATATTCATATAGTAGTTAAATAATAACATTTTTTACAAAATTTTATTCAACTTGCAATGTATGGATCAAATGTTGAAACTTAATTTTAGAACAATTATCCTCAAGAATAAAGATTGATATGAAATTCTGCATGCTTGTTTAGATTAGTGACAAGACTTAACGTCTTTTTAAATCCAATATGGCGGACGCCCTAAGTTGGCCACCTAGTAATATTTTGCATGATATGTGTATCAAATGGTATTAAATGCCTTGGATTTCTTATTTAATTGTAAACTAAATAACCTCGTGTTGTAGCGGTTATATTGTTTTCATATACCGAAACAACATAATTATTAAATTTAGAGTTTTGGTATTGATAAAACTAACTCACACAGCAATAGTACAAAAATATCCATTTTCTTGACGCAAAAAAAAGAAAAAGGATTTATTCACATACATAAAAAAATATACATGATCTTTTCCCTCTTTTTCGTGATAAAAAAATTTTCGTGATCTGTCCAGTCATGTTGATTTCCTAAGGGATGAGACTTTAGGGGCGAAATGTTGAATTCCACTCATGTATTGAGGTCTTTGTAGAGGTGGTTCATATTGGGTTAGTAGTCTAAATAAATTACTTCAAGGATTATAATTAGGTGGTGGTGCAGCAAACATTATCTGTGTGTAAGTTTGCATAGTTGAGGGGGTCAAAGGTTGTCTGTTAATGTTTCTACTATCCTGACTAGACCGACCAAAATGTACAATTAATTTTTATTATACTTCCAGTGATATGTGCAGACGGATCATACTACAAATATAAATTTAATGAAAAAGGCGAATGTACACGAGACGTCTACGCTCAATTTCTAGAAACTTCTGAAGACAGATAGATTGTGATACAAATATTACTTATGGATGAAATTAGAGTGAAGTTAGTCATGAACTAATTTCACATTTTATTCTATTGGTACTGTTTTAAATATTATTTTACACATATCGTTTAAACTAAAAGTATTGAGATTTATTATAAAAATTGTAATTTATAAATATGTCAACCCCAGGGGTCGATGATGAGTTGCAGAGGGTTCACCAGAGGTAGAAAAAGAATTGAGGGTCTGTGTGATATAAAAAAGAAAAGGGGAATTGTCATAACAGCCTCTAGATATTTTGGTTTTGAAAATTGTACAAATGTGGTCTACACTTTTTTTTGATATAACTATAGAATGTTATTTAATATTTATTAAATGGACCATAAATGAGCCACAGGCAAAGTGTGAAAAAATTAATAATATATTCATAAAACAGTACCAATTATAGCAAATGCGCATGCGCATTATATCACGGGACTGAGTTACATTAATGGTGAGAATTTGACTTGAAAAAAATAATATATGCTAAAAATATGTAATATTTCCCTACAAAAATAATATATTTATGTATTACCGAAAGCATGCGTAGGTAGGGACGGAATGCGTTACGGGTGCGGCGCGGCACGACAGGAACTTTAGTGTTAATTGTCACAAAATGTATTTCGAGACTGAATGAAGCCTTTTGTCCATAATTTTTTTGTATCCATTACTTAGCTCAGTCCAGCGATATATGAACGCGTATTGTAACAAGATTTGTATATTTATAAAATGTTATCAAAAGTAGATTTTTTCTTATCTCAAACCAGTGATGAATTTTTTACTTCATAAAATTACCCTAAAAACAGTAAAACTAGCCTTTTTTAATAATGATTAGAATCTAAATCGAATCTACATAAATATCTGAAAAATCGATTTTATTACTGTCGATTTGTATTGTTTTTTTCTAAAATAGATTTTGATATAATATGTATATTCTTATTTGTTTAAGAAGAAGATATAAATTGCCTCTTCTAATTTTTTTTTTTTAAATATTTGTGTGAAATTTCTCTCTAGACTAAATAAAATCCTAAATGAGAATCATCAAAAACTAAAGAATAGGATTTAATGGCCTTATATATGTATGGGGAGTCCAAAATATCCAATTTAATGACATCCAAAATTTATCACTGGTTATAAAAAGGACATGATCATCCTCCAGACATAGTTGGCCTACGAACGGAATATCATGAATGAATCAAATATATTGTACATCAAACATACAGAGTAAAGTATATAATATTATAGTAAGAGATATACAATAGGCGGCCTATTCACTTGAAGCGATCTCTTCCAGGCAACCTTATAGCTGAGGAGGAAATAAATAAAATTGTAGGTAGTGTACGAAATTAAAAGATTAATAATAATAAATAAGTTATAACACAATATAAACTGTTAAAATAAAATAATTATCGAGACATAGATAAACACTACTCATGGCATTCACCAGTGCGTCTTTGCTGGTGCGTGGCATGGGTACAATGGGGGGTATTATTTAGAGATGCCACGAATAGTGGTTTAGCTGAATACCGAATATTCGGCAACACTTAGAATATTTCGCGTGTGTTTTACTAATAGACCAGGCTCGATAATTTGTGGGCGATCTGAGGTAGGGAAGTAGAAAAAGGTAAAAATATAAATGGCAAACTTGTGGTAATAAAAAGATCTACAACTTTTTATTTACACTTCTCACATGACCTCAAAATTTAAATTAAAAAAAAATCAAATAACAAGGTTTTTGGTTTTTTATTTTCTCTTCTACAAAATATTTTGTTTTCTTTCACGAAATTTGGTGAAACGTTTTCTATCAACAAATTCTAAATAAATTGTTTTCATTTATCATAACTTACTACTGGTAGATTTTAAGTATTATTTAAATTAATATAATAAAACAAAAATATTTGTGAATGCAGTCTTTTTTATCGAGATTAACTATTCCGTATTCCACCGAATAGTCTCCAATATTTGGCCAAATACCAAGTAGTGAAAAAATGACCGAATACCGAATAGTTGCCGATACATAACATAATTTCAATTTAGTGTGAAATTCAATAGTACTGGCCAAGAAATGGCTCTGACCATCATGTCGGAGGCAAATTGGACTGGAACACATTTAAAAAAAAAATTAGTTGCCGAATATTCGTGACATCTCTAGTATTATTACAGTCTTGGCAACATTGACGATATCTTAATTTTAATAGTCTGATTTAGAGGAAATTATAATTAGTACTTAAACTGTTTGTAAAATCCTGGAGTGTCCGTCAGTTACTGAAAATTGCATATTAAGTATAAATTAAATTAATATTTTTCGTCTTAATGACATGCTATTCTGTTCGTAGGCCAATTTAAACGTTGTCCTTTACTATTAGTTTCAAAAACCTATAAGGATCTCAAAAATAACCTATTTCGTTGAACTTGAATAAATCTATAGATTTGTACTTGTTATAGATTAGTAGATTTTGTATATAGCCTTTTAAAACCTATTACAGCTTTTTATGTCTTGAATTATTGTATATTTTATTTTATTTTAAATTATAATATCAATTTAATTCAATTTTTATTTTCAGACAAACATACAGCATTACAAATTATTTTTATGATCTAGTTATGCAATGACTATTGTAATCATTTGTAATAAATAGTACTAAGTATTTTGTATTGGATTGTCTTTTATTCATTCCCACTGTCCTATTTTTAGGACGTTTATTCTTATTACCTCTTGAGCATTACATTTCAGACAAAGTTAACTTTGCTGTTGGAAAACTGTTGTCTTTATAGTTTTTGGATTTTATCTAGTTTTTAATAATATTGCAAACAACTTAAAGACTCCGAGTCTTATTTTTAAAGAATCAACTCGATATTCGAAACTCGGCAAGCATATACGCTCGGAGTCCTTTGATATCAACTCTAGTCTTAAAAAAGAACTCAAGAAAACTCGGAACGATTGAACCTAAACTTACGTGCCGGTAGCTATACCAGGATATCATAATAATATAAGAGAAGTATAATAAAACTTCTCTCTACTAATGATGTATATATTAATAACATTATGTTATCCTAGTATAGTAGTCGGCCGGCCAGTCGCTCAAAAGGCCCTAATAGTGACTTATACCTAGTTATATTCTATATAAATATATAAAACATTTTAGTGTATCGAAACCATTGATCTATATAATAATAAACTCACAATCAGCGCCTAAGTGTTCTAGGCAAAAAGGTTCTTATTTCGCTTAGAAATAATATTTTATTCATAGTTGAATGAATTAGCACACATGTAATAAACTAACCAAACTATTTATAGAACTCAAGTCGGCAAGAAAATAGCCTCATTTTAAATTCAGTAGAAAATTTCTTTAATAGGAACATAATAGCTTTTAAAGTTTCTCTTAAAAGGTCTCTTTAAAAACCTAACTTTTACGTTACTTCACTAAAGTACAGTTTAATAAAAAAGTACTATTTTTTATTAAACTTACAGCATAATAAAGAAAAAGTATTTATAACTAGCTGACCCGACAGACGTTGTCCTGTTTTAACTATGAATATTTAATTAGAATTGGCTGCCATGAGCTTACTTTAGTAAAGTTAATATGGCCATTTTCTTTAATTTTCCGCGCAACTTTTTTAATTTTTTCTTGTATAAGAACCTTCTCCTGATAATAACAAACACAACAAAAAAAGAATTAGCGAAATCGGTCCAGCCGTTCACGCGTGATGCCGTGACCAAGGGAAATAGGCATTCATTTTTATATATAAGATAAACATTTATTCTAGACTTCTTATAGTTTTCTTAAAATATTTAATACAACTGCACATATTATATTAAAAAATTAGTTTAAGTTTATATGGTGTTCTTATTTTAAATTTAAATAATTAATTATAAAATTCTTAAACGGCAGGATAAAAATTCCTTTTAAAATTCAAATTTTTAACAGTTACATTTTAGTAAAGTTTTAATATCGCAAAAATCTTCTCAAATTAAATTCATAAGATCCTAATAGAATCTTAAATTGGCAAATAAAAACTCCTTAAACAAAAAATAATTCAAATTTAGAAGGAACTTTCAAATATGGAACATACCTTTGAAACTACACTTGACTCGACTAATTTAGATAAGAGGCAATTTAATAAATAATTGCATAAAATAATTATTGTTAATAATCGCATTATGCAAAGATTGCTAAAAATATTCCTTAAGTCAAGGTAACAAGAATGATCAGTTGATCACAATCTCCAAACACTGCTCGGTGTCTTGTCTTAAGGACAATACCTTTCTTCTCGCCAATTTTGACCCTGTACATTTTGATTCCCTTGCAAGAGTATTATCCATATAGTATGTCAGTAAATTAAACAGAAAAGGTGTTTAAACTAATTTATTAAATTATTACAGTTAATACTATCTCTTTAGTACGTCTATAAACGTGTCTCTTGGTATTTTGATGTTGGCAACACTTCGCATTTTCTTCTTACCTTCTGATTGTTGTTTTAATAGCTTTTTTCTTCGTGTTATGTCGCCGCCATACTAAAAATATATAGAGTATTAACATTTTTTTATATTAAATTACATGAAAATCTTTATTACATTAAATCAGGAAGAAGTAATAAATGCATTTCGCACTTGATTAGGTTCTTTTTAAGATAACCTAATTAAAACATTTTAAAAGATCTTACAATTGAGAAAATGGCGAATTTAAAATGAATCTGATGTAATATAAATTTCAGGTACAGAAAATTCTCTAAACTCTTCAGTTTAGAGAATTTTCATTTGAAAGAAAAGCGGCATTAATAACGAAAATGTTAATATTACTAGTCGAAGTGTCACGGCTTCGTCCGTGTGCAATTTAATATAGCTATATCAATTATCGCTATATTTTACATTTTAATTTATATATGACTAATTCCCAAAGACATAACGGACACACAGCTCGACATGCACTTCATCCCCACGTCCATAGATGGCGTAATCGCACACTTATTTGATTACTTTGTATCCTTAAATATTTTTTCGCGACTAAGTAGTAATATTAAGTATTTTTTCCTTCCGCAATCTCTAATATGTCTCTGTAGCAAATTTCATTAACATCGGTTCAATGATTTAAGCGTGATTGCGTAACAGACAATACAGACCATCTATCCGTCAATAGATGGCGTAAGTACTATACCTTCGTTTGTTTAGTTTGTATTCTTTAGTATTAACTACATTTCTCAATAGTTGCTTTCGAACTTATAATATTAGTTAGAATTAAATTGAAATTGTATAAAGATAAACATACCAATTTAGCTGTAACGTCCTTTCTGTACGCTTTTATTGTCTCTCGGGAATACACTTTGCCTGCTACGACTGCTTGTATTGCGACCTGGTAAATATAAAAAAGTTATAGTCTATACACAGACCAGCATTATGACGGCTTAGCTAGAATATCTTCCAGGGGATTGTACTTTAGACTCAGAATTTGCTTTTAACTAACAGGCTGCCACACAAATCAGTGTTGCCAACATCTTAATTATCAATAGCTACAATAAGTCTAACAACTTTATAGCGATATATTTGAAGTTAATATTCATTTTTTGTAAAAAAAAAAACTCGTTTAAAAATTACAGGTTTTTTTCTATACTATATTTTATGCTATTTTTGGAAATAAAATAAGTGCAATAAATTAACAATCAGTGTTGTGTTGGTAATTAGCCAATTTTCGGGCCTGGTAGGGAAGCCCTTAAACCTATACCTTGGACAGGACCAAGGCACTGCTTAGGTTCAACAGTACCAGGACTTTTGTTAGGCGTGCGCGGAGCCGTAGCCAACGCGTAAAGGCCCTTTAAACAAGGCGATTGTCCTTGTGTGCACAATGATAATGCACCCAAGGACAGTCCTCGGATTGAATGGATTAGGTGATGATGGACTTCGTAACTAGTGATATAGATGAAACTATGGCGCCTACTCGACAATGTTTTTATACATTGAAGAATGGGTAGACGGAGACTAGCCAACTTATCAACGGGCCCCCATGAAAGGTTGCTTATACGTTGCAAGTAAAGAGCAAAATTGTTATCTAAAGACATCTCTTTGGTACTCTCATCTTCTTTTGTTACCTGCACCATTTGACGTGGTATCATCTCTTTTAGTTTTGCGGTTAACCTCTTAGCGTTGTACTCCAACCGACTGATGTGCACGATTGTCGATAGTTCATCTATTAGTACTCCGTTTAACAGAATATCCATCTGGAAAATGTTATTTCTTATGTTCATAACTTGAAAAGTAAAAAAATAAGTACATAACTTGAAAACGATCATGCATAATAATTATGAGACAAAACATTATTGTATATATTATACTCTTAAAAAATAAAAAAAGGGAAACGTAGATACTGCTACTGAATTGATAAATAATCAAACATTATGATCTCTCACAATTACGACGGGAATCTAAGCAGTGCCTTGGACTGGTAACCGAGATGTAGACATAAGGGCTGCCCCTTATTCAATTGAAATACTCGTCTCCACTGCCCAGGCTCTTTGTTTAAACTAGGGTTGCCAGAAAATAATTTAATAAAGAAGGGCAGATGGGTCTTAAAAGGAGGATTTTCTATAAAAATGGAGGACATTCACATTTAAACGAATTTTTCACATTATTTTAATCATATTTAACTGAGCTGCCAATTTTTGCAAGTTCTTCATTTTTCAGCAAATAATTTTGAAAATCTTCACATGTCATGAGTGAGAATTAAAGATCAAACTGACTACACGCATAAACTGTTACTCTCTTTGCTGCACTGAGTATTAATCAGGGAAAAAAATTCCTTCCAAATTTGCGTTACGTGCGCTTAAACAAAAATAAAACTAGCCGATCTTGAGCAGTTCTGACTTCAGAGGAATTTTCGTTGTTTTTATCACTTGAGGTATATAGTCCACTGCTCATGCAAATTCAAATCATAATAGGCCATCACTATCTGATTTGGAGATAACAAAATTTTCGATGTTAAGCTACATGATCAATTTTGTACATATCTACACATATGATGCTCAAGAATCAATGCATAAAACTAAATCATCATATTTTCAACGATGTTAAGCAAAAAGGAAAACTTACAGTAGGTAAGGGAGTACTGGAGGACAAAACTTGGAAGAACATGCTCCTTTTGGATACCATCTGGCAACCCTAGTTTAAACCCAAGGTTAGGTTAACATAAGCCTGACTTACGCGCCGACATATATTTGGTTTATTTGTTGTTTTTCACATAATTTTTATAATTACTAATACTAATTATGGATCTCTGTTATCTGCATAAATAAATATAATAATTTTTCTAGCGTGTAATATATTCGAAAAGCATTAAAATGTTCCCAACTTACTCTAACTAAAGCACTTGGATGAAACCCATGGTCTTGGTAGTCAAAACTGGCAAATCCTGAGGTCAAGCTTTTCAAAGTATCATGGAAATCTATAACAACCTCAGATAAAGGTAATATAAATTGCATTAAGGTCATTTTATCGTCAACTGCGTTTGATGGTAGCGGTGTTCCTCGACGGTCAATGCATAATGCTGTTACTGCTCCTATGTATTCTATTGGAGTAATTATTGTTCCTAGAAATAAAACAAAATAATAACAGTAACAAAATAGAATTTAAGACTATTTACACTGCCGCGCACACAAAATACATACGGTGACACAAACACTTTAAATAATATTTAAGTTTGCTAAAGTGGATACAGGACTCATATCTTGCTGATCCTAAATTTATTCGAGTCATTAAAATTTTATTTTATAGATGAGAAAATCTATAGTTATATACTGTAAATCAAGTGCACTACATATCCTTTTTTAAATAATAAATTTAACTAAATAATTATACTATATATTAATAATATGTAAAATACCTAAAAAAAAAATCTATATTTTATTTTGTACCTTAATTTTTTTATATTTTAATTTAATATTTATTTCTTCTATTTTATTTATTTGTTTTGCTAAGGACTCTTCTATTTCCTTGCTTCTGTGGCTTTCAAAACCTATACATAACCAATGTTTGAGTTTTTGGTTATTAAAAAAATAATACGTATATGAAAGAGGGCATTGATTAATCAATGAGTTTTGACGATTTTCCGAAGCTCCCCCTCTAATACAAGATGAGGAGTATGAAGAAGTTATCATGAGATTCAGCTCAATCACTTCCCCTCGTCAAAAAATCATATTTTGCTTCATTATTATCTGTATGGTGAAAACGTCAGCGATAAAAATGTAAACACGCACATCGAAAGATGAAAATGCATGCATCTATAGGGGGGCGGGGGAGTTGGATTGCTAAAAATATGCTAACGTAATACTTGAACGGCCCCTTTTATTCAAGACTAAAATTTAAAATTGTTGAGATTGTAGTCTAGAACCACATTGATATAATCGTAACAGGTTTAGACTTAATTAAGCAAATTAGTTTCGAATAATTTGAATTATTATCAGTTTTCTTTTTTTTAATAATTTATAAAAATTAACTGTATATTATTGTGGCTAAAAACAATCTTTATAGTTGATAGATAAGAGAAAACTTTCTTACCAATAACAAGGGGCTCATAATATTCAACAATATTGCTTGCATCAGGTAACTGTAAAGGATTTGTGATTACCACTTCTTCACTTTTGTATTGTTTGATTAGTTTAGATCCTTTTACCCTGAATAAAAAGAAATCAGGCAAAAAATAAGTTATTAAAATAATTAACAATGGAAAACTGAAAATTAAATGTCATATATGTATTTAATATAATAATTATAACTTTTAAAAAGTAAAAACGGCGTGTGACGTTACAATTAAGTCAACGCATCGCCATATTCATAGTATAATTTTGGCCAAGATTTTAAACAATCATTATACTTAGTATTTTATTATATTTTTTAGGAATTCCAATAATCTATTGAATGAGATACATACTTGATTTTATATGGTACAGATGGCGCTGTCAATATGGCTTCTGCTTTATGTTCCTGTAGGAGACGTTGTGTGAACACATCTAGATGTAATAGACCTAAGAAACCCACTCTCCATCCTTGACCTAAAGCTGGACTGGAATAAACGATGTATAATTTAAAAATATATATATTTAAATAAACAAGGAAGACTGGACTTTGCTGCATTATATTTTCAAAATAATTTTAAAAATCTTGAAATTTACATACACAAAAAATGAATAACATATCTTTTTGAGTTAATTCTTTTATTTAATATAATGAATCTTTTAGCTTAATTTTTTTTAATTTTATTGTTTAAATTTTTTATGGAAAGTATATGCATTAAAACGTTTATTTTTTCTGTTTGAACATTTTAAATATAAAACATAAATAAGGTAACTTTAAATTTAAGTTTTAGTAATGGATTTTATGTAAAACTAGCCTACCCACCCTTGCTGTGGTGTATTCAAATTATTCACTCATTCTATTCTCATTTATTAATTCATCTATCATAATGTGTAGTATGTCACTAATTTGCAGTACACCACCATCTCACTAACCATCTTCTGTATCACTTACTTTTTCTTTAATACTAACCTTGCCCTGACAATAAATAACAAAACAAAAGAAGAATTATCCAATTTAGCGCAGTCATTCTGAAGTTATGCACTTACATCGAGGTGATTCATATTTATTTATAAATAAATTTATATCGAACAAACCTAGAATCCACATTAACGCTTACAGCAGAGTCATTCAAAGCGAGTTTCCTGATAGCATCACTCAGTTGAGGATGTTGTGACTGGTCTGCGGGGAAGATTCCTGCATACACCATATGCTTTACTGTCGGAGCTGAAGCTATTTTGGTACTTTCTGCTGATTCTAGTGACAGGAGCTGGTCTCCAACGCAACCTCCACCTTTTGGACCACAACCTGGAATATGTATATATATTTTAATTTTTTTTAATGTTCTGCTTTTTGGCCTCTAAAATATAACGGGAACAAAACAAAAGGACTCTAGAAAGACCTCAAGTAATATTTGCCCAAAACCCCCCAACCCCAAGGTTTCACCATATTAAATAAATGTATAGTCAATTTTCCAATTACTATGAAAAAACTAAAAATATTTATGAAATAAATACCTACTCAATACTCAATAAAAATTATTAATTAAAATAAAATATAATTTCCTAAGTGAGAGAAATATCATGCTTCTTAGCATTCACATCTGAGTCAGAAATCTGCATTTTGATTTTAATTATCATACACAAGCTTTTACTTACCCACCATAACTACTTGCCCAGCAACAGCCTTCTCCACAGGTTCTTCATTCGGTCTCAATAGTGCTAAGTATCTTAAAGTATGCTGTTTTAAATCAGACCTCCATTTCACATATTGCCCCACTTCAATCATCCCCGATTCAATATATGCTAAACACATTATTCCTCTGTACTTATCATGCCAGGTATCTATTATTGTAGCTTTGAAATGCTCGTCAACATTTGCCATTGGAGGAGGTATCCTAGTTATTACCGCTTCTAATAATTCTTTGACACCCCAACCCTTTTTAGCTGATATACTCAAAACATCATCTGGGTTAATTTTGAATAATGATTTTAATTGAGCTTTCACATTTTCTGGATCAGCTCTCGGTAGATCTACTTTATTAAGTGTAGGTATTATTATTAAATTATTTCTTTTAGCTAAAGCATGAACAGCAACTGTTTGAGCTTGGATACCTTCATTAGCATCAACGAGAAATATTACTCCTTGACATGCTCTTACACTTCGAACAACCTAATATTAAAATGTAAGTTATAATCATCAATTTTTTTTTATTATTTATAGTTTAAATAAAAGATATGTATACCTCATTAGAGAAATCAACATGTCCTGGTGTATCTATTAGATTTAACAGATAATCTTCATTGTTAAATGAATAGTTTAATGATGCAGTTACAGCTTTTACTGTAATGCCTCTTTCTCTCTCAACCTAAACAAAAACATTTACCATAAAATATGCATAATCTAATAAAATAATTTAATATTTTATTATTAGAAGAACTTACTTGCAATTGATCTAAAACCTGACTAGTTTCATTTCCCGGTTTAATCACACCAGTGAGTTCAAGTAAGCGATCAGCTAAAGTACTTTTGCCATGGTCAACATGAGCAACTATACTGAAATTCCTAATTTTTTTCACATCAACTGTCTTATCGCTTTCTGCACTGTAAAGTCTTATAAAGGACCTAAGGATGAAATAAATAATTTCCTACTAATAAGTGTGAAAGTTAGTATGTTTAGATACTTATTACTCAATCACAAACGGCTAAACGGATTTGAATGAAATTTTACACACCAATACTTTATAACCTGGATTGACAGTTAGGCTACTTTTAAAAAAAAGCCCTAAGGGGCAGATGTAGTACACACACAAACAAGTCAATGGATTTATATTAACTTTTGCATACATATATCTTCTAAGCTGGAATAATAGACAACACTTAAAATATAAAATAATTTTTTGGTACTTTTTAATAGAGGACCCCGGTAGAAAATTCAGTTTTTGAGATATGATTTTGTGAAAATTCATGACATTTTTATTATATGCATAATAATATTATGAAGGTTGTTCATTACTTGCCTTTTATATATTCTTAACCTAGAAATATGAGAATTCCAATCAATTATCCTATTAAAAATTCTAACCATAGTTAAGACTTAATTTAAATTTTCGTAAACTATATAACAAAAGATGTTTCTTTCAGTAATTCTAATTTGAAAGTATTCATAATATTTCATATATTTTAATATGACGGGCAAAGAAATCCCGGATTGTAAACAACCAAAGATATATTCGTTTAAAGTTATAACATAACTGTCATAATCAGCTGAAAAATATTAACCATAGATTAAATATATTTTTAACCACATAGCCAACATTAATACTACTATAATGCTTTTACACGGTTTAACATACTTACACAATTTTATATCAGGAAGTAAATACACTCAGAACAACCGCGTCTTTGCGCGTTGCTTTAAAAAAAACTAAGGTATAATTTTAATCGAAATAATTTATAATTACTTGCAGTTTAAAAAAATGATGATCATGTATTAAAATAATAAGTAAACAAATGTTTTAGATTCAGCATCACAGCATAAATATTTAATAGCATATTAAGGTACTTTAACTAAAAATAATTTACAGTATTTTTGCACTGCACTTAAAAACTAATGCAATTCTTGCTTTCCAACTTTGTACATTTTATGATTTATTTATAACAAAACAGGTCTGAATGATTCCGATAAATATGAAACATTAAAAATATTATGTGTAAACCTTACAAATTTAAATCTACTTATTACCTAATGTTCATGAATTTAAAATCTTCATTATACTATAAAACCTTCTTTAGGTATTTTATAAAAGTATCCGAACATCTAATTTTTGTTGGTAGCAACACTTTTATACTTTGTCAGACAGCCACGTCATTTTTGTTCGATGAAAAGATTGTTGAGTTAGTTTACGCGGCGTCTAATTTAAGATTCTTAAAAAACATTAAATGATGAATATATTCCGTTTACTCGCGGACTTGTCCCACCTTCTAGCAATAATAATATTGTTGATAAAAATCTGGAAAACTAGATCATGTGCAGGTAACAGTGCGACCGGCATGTTCCAAATACTTTATGGCAGTGTTTTTCAATCTTTTTGAGTTAGACCCTTTTACGAGTTAAAAATCCGTGCGACCCTCTTTTTATTGTACTGTATAAGCACTTAATTCTTTGGCCGCCAACCACAAATTGAAAAACAATGCTCTATGATATGTAATTATAATGCTAATGTTATGTTCAATATTTCAGGAATATCGGGAAAATCGCAAATACTATTTTCCATAGTATACACGACGCGGTATTTGGACTTAATTACAACATTCGTATCCCCTTATAACACTATTATGAAGGTAGTGTTCATCGCGGCATCGTACGCGACTGTTTATCTGATGTACGTCAAGTTTAAAGCGACCTACGACCACAACCACGACACATTCAGGATTGAGTTCCTTCTAATTCCATCCCTGATTCTCGCATTACTCATTAACCGGGAGTTCACTGTAATGGAGGTTAGTACAGTTCGTTGCTCTAATTTCATTAACATTAAATTTATCTGTATTAGATTTGAAGTTGTATGGTTTATACATTAAGATTTTTTATCTATTAATGTGTGCACACACATTTGTGTGGTGACATAAGCCCATCATTCCATTTTATTAATTAATGTTCCTGGCGGTCATAAAACTTAAATATTGTGAATCCAATAAATTTAGTGGTTCATTTGTTTGATACTTATACTAGAATTTTATTTTATTTTCAGATTTTATGGACATTCTCCATTTATTTAGAATCGGTTGCAATTCTACCACAATTGTTTTTGGTATCCAAGACTGGAGAGGCTGAAAGTATTACATCTCACTATCTTTTCGCTTTGGGTTCCTACAGAGGACTTTACCTCTTGAACTGGGTAAGTCATTCAGAAGTCCCATAGTCCACAAACATAACCCCTATTTATATTGAACAATCAACAATTTTTTTGTAACTCCACCATCCCCTAGGAGGTTGATAAAGACTACTTTTACAATCAGTGTATGTTGAATTTTATTCAATTGTTTCTTTAAATTATTTTTGGAGACTAATAAATTCCTAGTAGATATGATAAGGATCTTGATAATCATTACAGATATACCGTTACTTCGTTGAGGATCATTATGAGCCAATAGCTATAGTGGCTGGTATTGTACAGACTGTGCTGTACTGTGATTTCTTCTATCTCTACATTACTAAAGGTATTTGGAATTCTGTTTTTATTTGTATATAAAAAGTTAACGGCTAGAACTAGCAAAATTTGAGCTTCCATTTATGGCCGAAATAGATAATCAATCTCAATCCAAAATTATCAGAATACAGTTTGAATTTGTAATCTATTTTCATTTCATAATCTAATGAGATTGTATTGAGATTGATTAATAATTTTGGCCATTAATCATCATCCATTAAATGATTCATTTTCAAATCATATTTTGATTCAAGCTTTTCCTTTGATTAGTTTAATAATTAATATTTATTTAATAATTCTTATTATTAATTACTATTTTTTCTTTTAATAAGAATGGTAATTTAAAAAAGTTTGATTTCGTTTGTCCAAAAAAATGGATAATTCATATTTCTATCTCTTGTGTTTGTACACATTTTCTGTCTTAAAGTGGGACGAAATTAACCATTCTCAATCCAAAATCATTGGATAATTTTGGATTGACAATTTTTACCTGCGACAGGATGGGTTCGAATACTATTCTTCTCTGCTGGTAGAGGATCTTGTAAGAGCTGAGTAACCCAGCACCCCATTCTCCCCCTCCTTACTCCAGCTTTGAGGATGCAACGCATAGACAAAACAAGAGGGTGGGTATCTTGTTTTGTCTATGTCCGTAGGTGATGGTGGCCACTTACCATCAGCACTTATCATCTGCTCGTTTGCACCTTATCTAGCATAAAAAATATTTTTGAATTTGAGATCAATTTTCAATTACTTACAGTAATAGTTCTATGGTTAATAGGCAAAAAGAATATAATTAATAAAAAATGTAATTTTGTTCCAGTTCTTAAAGGAAAGAAACTCCAACTACCCGCATAAGGTGCAATAGTGACAGGAGTAGCTATTTTGTATAAGTCAATAATATTACCTAAGATCTAGTTGTACAAGTGACGTTTACAGCTGTGAAAACTTATTTAAGGCATTGTCATATTCTATTGAAATCCATGTAATTTAATTAAACTGAATTTTATTTGTTAAATATTTTATATTCATACTGCTGTCTTACTGAAGTAAATTGTATGAAAAAGTGTGTGTTATAATTTACCTATTTCAAAAAAAATAATCAAACTCTTGTTGAAGAAAATCATTAAAAAATAAAAAAGTACCTAGAAAAAAAAATCTTTTAATTAAGATATCAGTATGAATTTTTCAAATGAAAAAGTAAACTCGAGTAACTAAGAATACATGTTTGTATGAGTTTTATACCGAAACCAATCTAGTATTATAGGTAATACATAAATAATATATTTCTTAACAATTTTAATGAAAATGTATAGTAAAATGAATGTTGCCTGAATAAAATATGATTTTATGAATAGTTTTGGAGTGATGCACAATAGATTGAAATGCTTCCAAACAATAGTGTAATCAAGTAGATATCGCTAGTTGACGAAATACAATTAATGACTGAAGTTACTACTATATTGAAATTTATAGCAATAACTACTACTTATTATTGTGCCCCATATGTGGGGTCATCATATCTACTGTACTTAAAAAATATTTTGTCACCTTTATACTCCAATTGAAGATACATGAGTATTGAGCTGGGATGATTAAGATGACCTGACTTCACTTTTCAGAATTTCGCAATCCAAACAACTACAGAAGAAAGAAAAGTGATTTGAAAATCAAATATTTTTGTCCATTAAAGTGACAAATGATTTACTAATTAAATATCTCTTAATAAAGCCGCCATTGAAGATGATCCAACAATTTTAAAGAGATGATATTTCATCCTGAATCAGTTGATTATTGTGACCCCACACTGGTGTCTCTGAATTGTCAAAAAGTTAGATTAATATTTCTAGAATACTTTCACCTCACTTGTATCCTAACTAACTTAACGATCCTTTATCATCCATTACATGGATGAGGTCTCAGTGAAGATAAATATCTCTCAATAAAGTCGCTGTTAAAGATGATCTAACAATTTATAGTAAGAGGTGATATTCCTTACTGAATCAGTTGATTATTGTGACCCCACACTGGTGTCACTGAATTGTCAAAAGTTAGATTAATATTAGTAGAATACTTCCACCTCACTTGTATCCTAACTAATAATGTCTATTAAATTAATTTTGGAAATGATCCTTTATCATCCTTTTTTTGGATTAAGTCTCAGTGAAGATAAATTAAAAAGTAAATTAACTAATATTAGTTTAGAAAAACTAGTTTATCCCAAGGACAGGATATCAAAATGTGGATAATCATTTTTTCTACTTTAATTAGATCAAAAATCCTGTTTAAACGTAGCCGCTAAGATTTTAATGTAATTGCAATAAGAATTAAATTTGGAAGTGAATAAACAGTTGTTTTTATATAATCTTTATTTCACAAATACTGTATTAGTTTAAAAATTACTTCTTACATAATAAAGCTGCGTATTTATCAAAATCTGCAACATGTACTTGCTCCTGAAACAAAACATATTATTAAACTATATAAATTTAAAGAATTTGGGGTATGCCGCCCTTATCACTTAGGGGGATAAAAAATAGATAGTAGTCGATTCTCAGACCTACTGAACATGCATATAAAATTTCATAAAAATGGCTCGAGCCCTTTCGGAGGAGTATGGTAACTAACATTGTGACACGAGAATTTTATACATAAGATAAGATTGAGAAACAGTGATACTTTATAACTTGCTAGTGAACGCCTAAATAATAATGCCTTGAAAACTTATTATTATTTAAACAAGAAATTACAAGTTTACATACAAAATAAAAGCAAAAAAGTAATTTAGCGTTATCAATACTTGTCACTCTTTGATAGCCGTAGCCGCCGCTAATTGTAATCGAACACCAGTTCCGTAATATATCGAGTTCATTATTAAAAAACTATTTGTGGTTTTAATTATAGTTTATTATTAAGAAACAATTTGTGGAAAACTCCTTAAACTACTATGTGTACTCGCTATGTAATAACAATGATTTCTGTCTTGAAGGCGTTTACCAGTTGTCCAATTCATGAAAGTCAAAATGCTACTCATATCAATCTTACCAACATCATAGTTAACAATATATAAATGAAAACAAATGTTTGTATGTATATCCTCTATGCGTTCCTAAACCATCATTAATTTGTGATGAAACTTAGATAACACTTTCATCTTTACGTGAAACCATAAAAACAGTTTATTTTAAAACTTTCATCTTTACGTGAAACCATAAAAACAGTCGAGTTCGAAATTTAAATAATACAGCCAGCAAATTCCCTATTTAAAAACTTTGAAATTAGAACATGTAAAATGTTCTAATTGAACTGAACCTATGTTGATAACACTTTCATCTTTACTAGAGGTGTGTCATACTCGTCAATCTACGTACTAAGTCTTACAAGTACGAGTACTTGTAAATACGCGTTCCAAAGACTAGCTCCAGGAGTATGAGTATCTGCGTCTGCGTGAAAGCACTTATTAGATACTACGGAAGTATGGAGGGTTGAAGCTAACTATAAGTAGATATGAGTATATTTAAAACGTCGATTTTTTTGAAATCGCAGTCTATACTCTGTACACGGTTCGAATATAATATAATAGTTTTCGAAAATCTATTCATATAACAAAATTCTAACTGAGTCGACCCTGTACAATAAATATTTTTTGGAAAATTATTTAAATAGTCATGGTTATCGAAAGAGAGGCCAAATCTATAGTTTTTAAAATCTTTGTTTACCTGTCTGTCTGTCTGCCTGTAATCGCATCACGAGATTATAGATTTTGATGAAATTTGGTATGATGATATCTGGCTATCCAACTTCACTACTATCGCATCTACTAAACTAATCGAAACTTTATACTAATCAAAATAAGATAGAATTTTGTCTGATAGACACACACACAAACAAACCGAGAGTACGTGGAGTATGAGTTATTTCATTTTAAAAACAACCTTAATAATAGTATTTTACAGTCGAGAGCTGTTATTCTCACTTCATTCACACACACTAACGTCGAGCGCGTCTCGAAACGAGTACGAGGCAACTCACACATGCTTACATCGAGTGTGAACTCGGTGAAGAAGTACTCGCATATTTCTCAGGATTAGGTAATATTAATATATTCGTTTGGAAATAATATAAAATTGTAACTAATAATATGTAACTTATAACTAACTAAGTCTTTATTATTGGAACTGGTATAGTAATATAATCTGTGTACAATGAATCCGAACGATATTATCCGACTTATTTTGAATGGTTATCACAGAGATTATATGAATATGAAATATAAGCATATCAGAATTTGTCAGAGTACTTATTCACAGATCTTTCAAAATACTCGGCATACTTCAATACTTGTAAATACTTCAAGACGCGTTTGGACGCTAATCAGAGACTTGGAACAGAGACGTCTTCGCTGAAATCTAGCCTCGAAACCTGTTCCAGTATATACGCCACACCTCTAATCTTTACCCTAATATCAGATAAGAAACCATAAAAAACGGTTTATTTTAAAATTATCGTTGTTAAGAACCAATAGAATCTTCATTTACCCTCCTCGGTGACAGTGTGTTTTAGTGTCCAATATAATGAGTTACTTCTTAATATTGTACGGAGTTTTTTATCAGTTACTCGTATATTGTTTTTTTGTTGATAAATTGCATCATCTCACCTTCAACATTGTACTACTATTTAGTAAATGAAATATTCCATTTGAAAGTGTATTTTCATTTAATATTGCTGTGTACGTCACGCCTAATTGTAGATTTTCTTCGACCTGCAATTACAATGCATATTTATTACAGCAGAAAAAATTATTAGCAGAAATATTTCCATTAAGTCTCAAAGTCTCATATTCTATTAAGTTATATTTCTCGGGTTTTTATTCTGATCTTAAATGACTTACTTGACATCCTAATGGTAATGAGAAACTTGGCAGCCAAGCTGATATTTCCCTTGATTTCAACTTGTTAAACAGAAGTGTAGATAAATCTTTTAGTGTACTCAATATTTTTGGATCTGTAACATCAAAACTCAAAAAATCAGATTACTTCAAGATATACACAAACTGTTTTAGAAAAAAATTATTTGCTTACCTTCAGTATCTAATGCAAAGGAAATTTTGTATGGCGCCATTTTATTATGCAGTCTCAAATAATCTTCTTTGGTTTTATTATTAAGTCCATCTAAGAGTAAAGTTAGGAAAGCAGTTTCTAATCCTGTTGTACATGTTAGACATGAACTTCCATCTACATTCTGAAGAAAGACATTTTTAAAATTTTGTGATATATTATAGTAGTTAAATAATAATAATTGTATTCTTGTATGACCTCAAAATTAAACTAAGTGTGTACATTACTGCCATCATACTAAGGTATGGTGTGACTGATGACTATATTTAATCAGAATCAGCAAATCAACCTCTACATTCAGATTGACTTAAATTTAAATCCAGGGCAAGGGCAGTTATCCCCTTCGATTCTTAAGAATAAATAGAAATCTTTCGACAATAACAATAAATAATAAAAACTATCTGCTAATATCTGAAACTTCATTTTGAGTAACTCTTATTTCCTTAGAATCAAAGTTTAAGCAAGTATGAAATAAAACAGAAGACAAAATCTTACCTTTCCTACTGAATTATCTCCGTTGGAATTTATTTTAATTGTTTCCACAATGTGTTGACCCCAGCTGAAGTTAGCCATAATATTTACATTTGAGCTCTCTGTATCATGCTGCATATCATTTATAGAGAATAAGCTTGGTGTTGTTGTCACCTGTGTAAATAAAAATTATTTTAATTGGCATTATATGAAGGTTAATGTTGTAGAACATTCTGATTACAACCAGGTAAGAAGAAAAAAGAAGTGCAAATTTTGGTTAAGAAAAATTCATAAAATTATAATTCTTTTAACAAATAAACCAGCTTCTCTTACTAGAAATATTAAGACAAGGTCAAAATATATCCATGCCATAACAATAACATCTGTTGGACTACCAGAGGCACAATTTTTTTTAATTTTGTTGTTAATTTTAGAATGGGAGAGAAGAGGATTAGAAAAAACAATTTTTTATAAGCATATGGCCTATCATGAAAGTTACGGCCGCAATCTCGTACTATTCTGACAGGATCCCAAGCAGTGACTTGGATTTGTGACCAAGCAGGTTTAAAGGGTCCTTTCATTCAATTGAAACACTCGCCTTCTCTGTCTAAGCTTAAGGTTAGGCCTATATGAGGCTAATCCAATACAAATCTAACCTAACACAAGGCTAACCTAACTTACGCTTCCAACATATATATATTTACTTCATCTTTATTTTAGTGGTAGGTGATCTTTTACTAACTGCAGCACTTGAAATCTGACAGCCAATTGTCTGAGAGTTTCTATTTGGTGTTTAAGTGTTTTTGTTTTAACCCTATTGAAGTGGCACATATTAGAGTTATAAGGCAGAAACTTATCAGGAAAAATTGAAACCATTGCATAGATCTATGGGCAACATTGATAACTAGGCATCACATGTACTTGATTGCAGATGTAAGATTGTATGTAATAATAAATGTATTAGATAATTAAAAAAGCTTGAAAAACTGATTGTGTCAAAAAGTCCTATTCATAAATATATATATAAAATTCTCGTGTCACAATGTTAGTTACCATACTCCACCAAAACAGCTCGACCGATTTTTACAAAATTTTATATGCATATTCAGTAGGTCTGAGAATCGGCTACTATCTATTTTTCATCCCCCTAAGTGATTAGGGTGGCCCACCCCAAATTTATATGGCAAAACAACGTTTGCCAGGTCAGCTAGTAAATAAATAAAAGTTAGATACTCACAGAACTCCACCAAAATTTCCTGTATCTCTGCCATTGTATGAAATACTGCATGATATCAGTTTTAGGTAAAATTAGATTAAGCTCAAGACAAAAAGTACTATCTGTACAAAGTTCACCATTTTCATTTTGTAGTTTTATTTCCTTAATTTTATCACATGACTTGTGATTAATGACACCATAAAATTCTTTATTACATTGTTTTGCTGCATCTTTTTCTAAATACACAGGAAAATGATGACTAGTCTTTCCATGTATAGATTTCAACCAGCTGTAATGAATATTTTGAAGTAAAATCCTACTTGGCTTCTCTAAATTAAATATTATTTTATTTCCATTCTGAATAATTTTAAAAAACTTTTGTAATGTCAGATGTTTTATTATATCAGTTTTCATTCTTTTTTACTTTTTTATCTGATTCACTTTCAACTTCATGTAGAGGAATATTGCCTGGTGGTGCAACAAAATAGTCATCTTCTGTCAAAACCGCATTCTTTAATATGTCTTTCTGACAATTTCCTTGAGTAATTTTATCCTCTCGTAAAGATAGGTTTCTGTAAAAAAAAATGGTAAGTAAACTAAGGATATTAGAATACAAGACTCCTCTGCTGTTGTGAAAACATTATGTAAAGAGTAAAGTCAGCATATTATGTAATCCTTTCCCCTTCTGATCGCAACTACTACAATGAGAATCCAACCATCAAATGCTTAACTACCTACTTATTTTGCCTTTCCCTTGCCCTTCCCTGGTTTTTGAAATTGAAACTTTTTTTCACTTCTCAATTTATAAACAATATAAGAAATAATATGATATCTCTGACATTTGTATTGCCGATGTCTTACGAGCAATAGTCACTATTAAGCATCTTCTTCAAAATTACCTCATTTGATCGGAAGCCCACAGTTTTAATTTTATTTTAGTTCACTTGTAGATTCCCTTTCCTTCTTGAAATACTATACAGGCCATAGACATAGGGGTCTATTGTCTATCTATTGCATCTCATCAACCCCTAATATGTAGTAACATTAACCGAGTGGCTAGCACTCTTTGCACTACAGATGTGAATGTTCTCTTGACACAAGCATTTAGCTTAGTTATAGTAAAGGGGTTGTGTTTGTAACCCAAATAGCTTTTAATTAGTTTTTAGTGGGCCCCATTTTAGCTCATCATCCTAACCTTTAGGTGTTGATGAAGACCAGGCTGGACTTTCCAAGTGCTGACATTACGAATGGAGGGGAGGGGTAGTAATTAGGGTAGATGGGGGTCCCCTCTATCGATCCCCCTATTTTTTTCTGGAAGGACTTTCCAAGTGCTGACATCATGAATTGAAAAGAGGGGGGGTGGAGTGGAGGGGGAGGGGGGATCCCCTTCTATCAAACCCCCTATTTTTTTCTTGCCACTGACGCATATTTTGGGAATTATGGGGGGAGAAAGAAAAATTGTACCTGACCTTTCCAAGTGCTGACGCAGTGGTTTCGCTCTAAAATTTTATTAGAGATAGGTGTAGGCCCACTAGAATCACTCACTCACAAAATTTTGAACTTCAGAAATCAATAGTTTCCGAAATATAACACGGATCCCCCCCTCCCCCTCCACCCCCCCTCTTTTCAATTCATGATGTCAGCACTTGGAAAGTCCTTCCGAAGACCACTTTAGGAGTCACTAATCTATTCTTTATACATAAAATTGGTATAAACTAATTTAATAATTAAAAACAATGCTATACTTACTGATGTTCTAAAACAGTATAAAGTGGTTCTACATTTGTAGTATCTATATGCAGAATTTTATCAGCAAATGTAATCGAATCTTCTAAAACCTTAACACCATCGTCTGTATCACATTTAACTAAAGAAAGCCTTTCTAATAAAGCTATTGTATTAGAATCAACTTTAGTTCTTTCAATTTCTTTCCTTTCTAATGTTACAACTGGAGTTATGGGCACCTTAGATGAAAATTGTCTGCACCGTATAAAGTACTTAGTAGTTTTAAACATAGATGTTATACAGCGATTCTGCATAATAATAGTTTAAGTTGCTGTAAGCTTATGATTTTGTAAATTGTTTTGAAAAACAAAATCAAAACAATATAACCTCAAAATCCAAGAATCCCAAAATATTTCTTTTTTATCTCTGGACAAGGCAAACTAGGGTTGCCATATACATCGATGTATTTTATTCAATGTATCGAATAAACATCGTCCTCATATTATATTCATTTATATTTTATACGTAAACTGGTCAAATAAAGTTATTGCAACTCTATTCAAACCGTCACTTTCAGCCCTACCAACTGTCTCAGTAATACTCTGATATGTACATATAAACTTTAACAATATCCATTTTTTGGTTTATTATATGCCATGTGTTCTGCTTTTTTTATAAATTCAGTATTATTAATGTCACGACATAATAAAATAATATCACGACATTTATTTGCATTGGAATTTGTCATTTTTTCACTAAATTCTTTAATAAAAATACAAGTATTAATATTAGTTAGATGTTTTTTTATCGATGCATCGAAAACATCAGATGTTTCAATTCGATATATCAAAAATCATAAATGCAAACTTTCCGATTAATGCATCGCAAAAAATAATTTTAAATGAACCTCCCTAAGTTAAACAAATATAGATAATTTATCTGTATTTGCTTTGTCCGGTGTTACTAACTATCAAAAATATTTCTCATAACCTAACGTTTAAAAAAACTACTAAAATCACAATTATGATCTGAAGGCACTTAAAAAAATTACATTCTGTAGTCAAATTTTATGTCCTAAAAATGCCTTCTAAATTTAGAGGAAAATCCCTAAGTTGGCATCAGTGGCTTTGGTAACAAAATTTTCAAGCATAAATTGATTGATGAATGATAAAACACGTAACTGTATTCGTTTTTCTCGTTTTGTCATTATATTTTACTGAAATTATATTATTAATTTTTATTGTCAATCCCCAGTCTGATTTATCAATTGGTATTATCGTCTGGCAATATCTTCAATATTTTGACGTTTACGTTTTTGACTTTTTGCTAAGTTTAGGTTAGAATTTAGAAACAATATATTATTTGTCTAATTATAGTGCTTAAATAATCAGGTAAACAATTTAGTTAGTCTTAATAAACTAAATACTATAATATGTATTGATATCATCAGAATTTTTACATTATTATTATTGGTTAAGACAATGGTAATTGTTTACAGGAATAATGAAGAAGTACGCACGTAATGTTTTGTACGATAGACTACATAAAAGCGTAGTGTTGTGCTGCGTCGGACTTACAATATATGGGTCCGTAATTATTGCCGATCATTTCTACAAGTATTTCAAATATGTCCGACCCCAAATACAAGCGGCGAAAGCTTCTGCCGAACAAGAGCTACTAGCTGAGGGGTCTTCTGATAAAATAATGTAATACCTCTAGTCCTGTAATTAGTGTGTTTAAGTTAAGTTGTTATTGCCTAGTTTGTTTATTGTACATAGCAAAATATTATTTTAATTCTATAATGAGTTTTATTGCATCATCATTGACACATATTTTTCCTTGAACTTGTATTTCTAAACATCTTGCCATTGTAATCCTAAACATGGTAATGGTCAAAAGCAGATGATGAGGTATAGATAAAACTTATGAATTTTTTGATGCAATTAAAATTTTTTTACAAAATAACTTGACAAGTAAGTTGGTCAGTAAGTTTCTCTATTTTAAAGCAGCTGCTAAAAACTCTATTTTTCAAAAAAAGCCATTACATGATCTGTTTCAGAAATAATTTAACTTCACTTAGATTCCAAGGCAACATTTATGTAATCCTGATCCGGATCCATGGCTAGAATCATTTAATAAATTATTTTTATGGAATACTTAATTTTATTTTAATCTAATATAAAAAAAAATTGTGTCACAGTGTTATCAAACTCCTCCAAAATGGTTTGACCAATTTTTTATGAAATTTTGTGTGCATAATGGGTTGGCCTATGTCTATTTTTAATTCCCTTAAATGATAAGTGTGGCCCAGCCCAAATTTTTTAAACTTATAGCACAAACAATGTTTCCGGCAAAGCTCTCTTGTAATAAAGACCATGAAAATGATCATTCAAACAATAGAAAATGAATGTATAAAATGTAATAAGACACTAAGTTTGAGGGACAACAAATAAAAAATTGCTATTTGAAAACTTATGTCCCTTTACATAGACATTTTGGTAAATGTATACATCTGTCGGGTAAATAAACATTATAAATAATAAGTCTAGAATATATATTTTTTTTAAACTTATTAACCTTAGCTCATCAGGTTCATTGGATGAATTTTTGTTTTATTCGAATCATATTATATTTTCAATTTTTGCGGCGCCTTTTCCGCCCTGGCGCCGAACTTGCACATATGGAGGGCGCGCCCCTGTGCGTATCTTTTGACTTCATTGAATTTGATGTTTTCAGGGGAGCTTCTGCACACTATAATATTAATATTTAAAATATAATTTATGACAACAAAGGGCATAACACTATTTATTAAGAATCTTTCTAGTTCAATCCCAGCTAGAACACGATGATTGATCACGGTCGTGTTCATCTTCTGCTTATTTGATTAACACCATATAAGTAAATATCTTTTCTGTTAAGTTTATTAAATTTAGTTCAAGTATGATAAATAATACAATTTTGATCGTAAATCAAAACCCCGGAGAGGTGTATCAAGCGATCAGCGATGCAATAAAGATTGGTTATCGGCATATTGACTGCGCTCATCTTTATGGTAACGAGAAGGAAGTTGGTCAAGCTATCAGGAATACAATTTCCGATAAATTGGTTTAATAGTAAATAATATGTTTAATATTAGCTTATTTACATTTAAAGTAACTGTATTTTCTAATCTATATATAACTCGGAGGAAAAGAAAAGGAGAGGCGGGATGTTGAAAAACACTACAAGGGGGGTGATATTGAATGCACTATTGGGTAAACGCAAAGTAGTACTTCTACCGACCGATACTTCTACTTTATTCCACTGAAACACTCGCCTCGACTGCCCAGGTTCTCTGTTTAAACTTAATGTTAGGTTAACCTAAGCCTAACTTATTCCCCGACATATATATATAATAGAATAAACTAAACCATAGGTATTTTATAAAACGTTATGTGAGAGGTCTTTATGACATCAATCGGCCAAACCGAAACAATAATTTTTAATATTTTGTCTAACTGTCCGGTCCGTTAGTATGTATGCAAATCACACAAAAACTGCTGTACGAAATGGAATACGGTTTACACAGTTTTATTAAGGCTAACTTAATATATAAGCATTGTCTAATTTAAATGATTCCTGACAATCAGGAAAGTTTGGATCCACGAGTGATTCATAAAACTGTTGAGATATAAAATATTGTATCATAATACCTTTAATAAGTCGACCTACGCGACTATGTTCATGTGAAGCTCCGCTCCTCTTGGTCCTAGCATGATGCTGATAATATATAGCATCCCTTGATAAATGGGCTATTTAACACTGAAAGAATTTTTCAAATCGGACCAGTAGTTCCTGAGATTAGCGCGTTCAAGCAAACAAACTTTTAAGCTTTAGATAGATATTATAAATACCAGTCTACTACTACTACTACTACTACTACTACTTCTAGTTTGAATGTAGGATTTATCTATTCACAACGTCAAAGCTATGGAACACAATTTCGTTAAGATTTAGTGGAGAAAGCTGTATTAATATTGCTGTCAGATTTTGAACTAGGTTATCTAGATTTATATCTTTATACACTGGCCAAGAATGAATATACTACAACTACGCAAGCAACAAGCATATACCTATAAACTATAAGAATATAAGTTCATCAAGAAAATGAAGTATATAGTTAATAGATAAAGATGATATATTACTTGGAGATTTTTAATGAGACGCAGGGCGGGGTGGTGATATTGAATGGACGATTGGGTAAACGCAACGTAGATACTGCTACTGAACCGACAAGTAATCAAACATTATGATCTCATATACATAGACATAAGCAGCACCCCGTGACCAAGGCGTAGGTCCAAGGACGTCCCTCAAGGGACAAGCAACTACAACACTCACCTTTACTGCCCTGGCTCTCCGTTTACACCGACCGACCTTAGGTCAGGCCAACCCAAGTCCAACTTACGTGCTAACATATTACATAAGTATATTAGAAAAGGAGGACAAGTGTATAAAAGCTAAAGAGTGAGACTGAAGACAGTCAGTGAGAAATTAGAAAATAGTGAGGAAATAATCAATCCACTATGGATTGCGGGTGGCAGAGTGAATGTGCCACTCACTCACTCACACATTTGTGTAAATGAACGATTTAAATACATCACCGCGTAGGAAGGGCGGCTATAGTAGCCGGCACCTAACTTCAAGTCTGAGCAAAAATAGTGAGGGAAAGTTGCGCATTGTGAGCGTGCCTAACCTGTATTGGTAGTTCTAGCCGTGGTGTTTACCATTTTGACAAATACAGATGTGCGGGAGCTGAAACGTCACATAAGAACCATTCGCGTGTCACGCGCTGCTCTCGCCCCACCCTACCCTCTAAAAAGGCACATACCGTCGCCCATGGATATTGGCAATACTAGAGACTGACTCTTGTTTTGCCGATGCGTTGCCACCTCGAAGATAAAGTGAGGAAGAGAAGAATGCTACAGTTTCATAGAACTCTGATCGAGAACCCAGAGTACACTAGAACCGCGGCATTAACGGGATGGGAGGGGGAGGGGTAAGTCTGGCCACATGTTGCTCAACCGGAACGCGACAATGACACTTGGCGGTCGGATTCGCATGTTGGTGTTTGCAAGCCAGTCCGGGAACAGATCCCCATACCACGAAGGAGTGCTGGGTTACTCGGCTCTTACGAGATGCTCTCCCAGCGGCAGAGGGGAATAGTATTCTAATCCATCTCCTCACGGGTAACAATATGTTATCTCTGATAATATCAAGACATCTGTGAGTCAAGAGATCGTTCTAAGTCACGTAAAAAAAATTGTACCTACGATTAACTTCTATTTTTGTTCTTCAACATTTATTCCCAAATTCCCTTTAAGGCATCCTCCTTAAGGGATTTAAATTAAAAGAAAAGCATTAGGTACTCATTCGTCTTGTAACTTGAAGTGCGCGTAGGTGCTTTGTGTCTCAAGAGCTATTATGTTTGCTAAAGAGATTTGCAATAATGAGTGATTTCGTAGGTATTTTTCATATACTAATATTAAATATCTGTTTAAGAGGTTTACAACTTGTTTCTCTAATATATAAAATTCTCGTGTCGCGGTATTTGTTACCAAACTCCTCCGAAACGGCTCGACCGATTTTGACGAAATCGGTCAACATCTATATTTTATACCCCCTAAGTGCTTAGGGTGATCCACCCCAAATTTATATGGCAAAACACAATTGCCGGGTCAGCTAGTTAAACTATACCGTTGTAATCGTTGTTGCGTTTTTGAAGTAAAAATAACATGCATATGCGAAAATCTAAACAGAAAGATGGTAAAAAGGTTATTCTTAAACATTTTATTGTACTAGCAACACCTTGCATTCATTGTAGATTTATTCTAAAGATACACCACTTGTTCGAAAATATAATGATTAAGTGTAACGATTGATTTTTATAATAGAGTAATTTTATGTGGTAGTGCTAAGCCTCTTCTACTTAAACTGTAATTTATACGTATTTGTACAGTAATATGTTTCGCTTTTAGACATATTATAAATTCATCGTTATCGTATTTAATGGCTTTTGTTTTGTTATTTTGAAGGAATTCGCTAACAAACAAATAGAATACTTACCTTCAGATTAATAATTTGTACTCATCCTTCTAATCCCTTAAAGCTTATGATGAATTTAATTCCTAAGCCGCCACCCACATTAACATTTTAGTATCTTATAAATAATAAATTTGAATCAGAGGTAATAGACATAATAATAATCTTCGAAATTTACAAACTTACTAATCCAAATAAATTATTAAGAACTGAATTTCATCGTAAGAAAATTGAACCAGCAGATAACAAAGTTGATATAAATCATTTTTATTACATACCGACCCGTCCTCGCTTCACTGAGGTGTATTCAAATAGTTCACTCACACACGCGTTGAATTTTATTGTATAATGCATAGTATGTCACTGATTTACAATAGACACCACTATCTCACTGACTATATACTGTCTCACACTGTATGTTTTCTAAAGTTAATTATCAGCGTTCTTTGCAACATTATTTTATTTAAACAAATTTCATCGTTAATATTCGAAAATACTATTTTTTTTTTGTTGTCTAGCGTTTGTTTTGTTTTCAGTAAAGTTTTTTAAGAAAATCTCAAAATATCTCATGTATAGACAAACTATATAAAGTATATAAGGCTTTATGAGCCTTTTAACAAAACTATCTGAAAAGTGAGTAAGTTATTGAAAATTAAAACCAAAAGTGGGTCGTACTACCTCAAAAACAAGGAACCTTTCGTGCGCGAGTCCTACTTGTACCTGGCTGGGTTTTTTTAATTAAGTGACTCCTTTATGGTATGTCTTTGTTAAAGAAACTTTTGAAGATAAACGTTTAAAAGGATCACCTTTCTTAAAAGATTCTGTTTACTGTAATAATCAGTATATATTTAAAATATTTTTCTACAGTAAAAAATGTTGGAGAATTTTCTTTGACAACGCTGTGAACTTGCTAGAACATTTAGCTTATGGCGAATAAGAAACCTAATTAAGAAATATTTATTCGACAATGAAGATTATGAAATAAATGATAAGAAATATTTTACCTTTTTTTGAAAGAAACTAAAATACTATTATAACTATTATATCTTTTATAGTGAACGTGGCTCGAAATGGCCAGTACGTATCATTTTGACAATAACGGAGACCTGCATTATTTTCTATTGTGTATAAATTGACCTTTTCATAACTTATCCTAATACAAAATTTAATTTCATACAGTATTTCGCACTGACTAAAGCAGTTTATGTAAATGATAAAAAGAATATGGTCATATGGGGCCGTACAAGTATTACGTAAGCAGTAAAGAGGGGCGTGGGCTTCTTGCTTTGCTTATTTTTAATGTCATGGGGGATGAGGGGGTCTGCATGGTGATTATGTCAACGATAAAAAGTAAACTCGCACATCGAAACGTGAATATACTACCTACTCCTATATACTACATACCCCTACTCAGAATGAGGAGGAAGAAAAATGCATGCATCGTATGTTTATGTAAGCACAGTGACGAGGGGTTAGTTTAAAAGTAAGCAAAGTTACTTAAAGGCCCCTATGGTGAAAGGGGTCTAGATAGTGTCTGTTTGTTTTAGTGTATCAAGGGATTTATCTGCAAGCGAATAACGGGTTAAGTGGTTAACGGGTCAAATAACTTTTGAAAGCTCTCATCTAAAGGAAAGTTTTCCCTCGACTACAATAATAGTAATACCGAAATAAACGAACTAATCTCATACAACTGATAACTTCAGCATATGGGATTTCAAATTATCGCCAGATCTGGATGTCATTAGCAGCTTCGACTGTAACGTTCATCTTATACCTCAAGCGGAGTGAGTAATTTATGCTGATAACGTCTGTCCGTCCGCTTGATTGACGAGCCTTGATTTCAACTGCAGCTACGTTTGGACTAAATTAATACTCTTCACTAGGTTTCATTTTGATGCAAATTATCTAATTAGCTGAAAGTAGAATAAAATTCTAAGCATATGTTTGAAGTTGATTGAAAAGTTGTTATTCTGTGACCATAAATTATTTAATACAAAAAAATATTCGGTAAAAAGTGCAGTGATGGCCCAGTGGATGAGACCAAGTCTTACTCGGGTGGTCCGAGGTTCGATCCTGGGCACACACCTCTGACTCTGAGTTATGTGTGTTTTAAGCAATTAAATATCACTTGCTTTAACGGTGAAGGTAAACATCGTGAGGAAACCTGCACTCCTGGGAGTTCCCAAAAAGTTCTCAAAGGTGTGTGAAGTCTGCCAACCCGCATTGGGCTAGCGTGGTGGACTATGGCCTAATACCCTCCTCATTCTGAGAAGGAGACCCGGCTCAGCAGTGGGCTATTGAAGGGTCGTGATGTATGAATGTATTCGGTAAACAAAATAGTCGATCAATATTATAGATAATGTTGTTATCCAATTTTATTATTACATAATTTTTTTTATATGTGTTTGATTTTGCTAGATTAGTATATAAATAAAATAGTACACTCGTCGAATAGTGTACATACCTATAGCTATTTTTAGGGTTCCGTAACCGAAGGATTTAACCAAGCTCTTAGAGAGCTTTTCGTAAAGATTTCTCAAAATGTAGTTTTGATGTAAATTTTATTTTGCCTGCAATTACCAGAAAATGGAATGTTTTTTTTTTATGACAAAACGTATAATGGAACCGAATGGGTTTAAAAAAAATATAAATGACAGATGACAGCCAAGATGTCATTGTACATGTCATGAAACGTATTCAAGTCATAATTTAATCCTTTCTGTACAGATATTTCGTTATCCTACTTCATAGATCCTTTCTTAAAATCTTTTTCCGATAATCCTAGATATATTGCTTCACGGTGGTATTTCTGTGAAATTGATATAAGTATCTAATTGATATAGTTCCGAATTATTTCATCGAATTAGACCATTATTGTTTTTTCAAAATCGATTAGTTAAATCAAATCATGAGTAACTCTAATTAAGTGTTTTGTTTTCGCTTTCTTAAGATTTCTGGGTTGCTACTACTTAACTAAGTAGTTCTTCCTTCTTTTTTAAAAATCGATTTTAAAAAAAATGGGGAGCTCCCATACAACTTACGTGATTATTTTGCCAAATATTGGTACCGAACCCTTTGTGCAGGTCCGACTCGCACTTGGCCGGTTTTTTTAAAATATCACATCGAAATACTTTAAATGTGCAATTCTTTTGAGTAAAATTTAGCGGAGATTCAATTTAAACTTTAAAACAATTCATCGAATAACATAGCGTGTATAGGTACATAAAACACTTTTAACAAAAAATTTAACCGACTTTAAACTAAAAATGCACTAAAAAGTAAGAATTATTCCTTTATTTATTAACCTCTCTTTGTTAGGACAATAGTATACAATAATTGTTTTTATTTGAAGCCAGCCAGGTGAACAGACGTGTAGAGAAATGGAATAGTAATAGGTATATTTATTGAATGAACATGTAACGAAGTAGTGTGTACGATTGTACTATTATACTACTACGTACTATATATACTATTGCTGGCACCGACTACAAAAAAAACAATTATTGTATATTATTGTCCTAACAAAGTGAGGTTAATAAAAAACGGAATTATTTCTTACTTTTTAGTGCACTTTTAGTTTGAAGTCGGTTAAATTTTTAATGTTTCATTTCTTGCTTTTTAGTTAATATCATACATGTTATGTAACTCATTTATCCCTCATACACTATTTCACTTTCTCACCTGTTTACTCATTTAGTCACTCACTAAATCACCAATTCACCCATTGACCATCAACGCACCCATGCACATTTTACCCATTCACAAAGTGACTCACTCAATTTACCTATTTACAAAGTACCTACTCACTCAACCATTATCTGAACTACTAAACTGTACCACTCTACTCACCCTTCCATCTCTAATCTACTGCACCCACTCAACAGATAGTTTTCAGCTTCTCATAAATTATAGGTAAGAAACATTTGGATCACCTGAAATATCGAGTATAAACAACCGCACCAAAATGGGTTCATTTATCAAGTTCTTGCGATGTTACAGACAGACACACAAATATAAACACTGTTAAATAAATAAAACAATGTAATCTTGATCCCATTTATTTCACAAAGAAAAATCCGCATCAAAATTGGGCCAGTCTTTTGGGAGGTAAGATGTCACAGACAGATACACATATATACTGTTAAAGTTATAAAACGACGGCAACTTCACCCCATCTGCTTACACACAGAAAAATCCGCATTAAAATCGGTAAAGTTAAAAAAATTACTTACAGCCAAAGTACACTTTAAGACAATTCCATTAAACCCAAACACGACTAGTTTACGTTGTCCCATGCCCATGTTTCAGTGCATACCTTCCGGTGTTATCATCAACTAATGGTCCGGCTTCATGCCGGAAGGTCTAAGAATCTACTGGTAACATCAACATGATATGTATTAGGTCGGGGAAAAAGTTTCTTCGCATTTTTAAAAAAAATTCAAATCATTTTTTAATATAGTTTATTTACATTTAACTAAAGTATGTAGGTACCATTTTGTTCGATAACTTTTTGCCATCTAGTAGGTAGGGACATGATCCCATTGCTATAGAAATTTTGGGGCTTTTGATCAAAAAACCGCGACAAGTAGTTTTGGCAGTCCTCTCGTGATGTTAACCTGACACTGCCTAAAGATTCTGAAGAAACCAAAACAGGTGAAAATCTAAAGATGCAAGGTCAGGACTATACGGCGGATGCATTAACACCTCCCAGCCAAACTCTCTTAATTTTTGCTGAGTGGCTAAAAATGTGTGAGGTCTAGCGTTATCATGATGAAAAACCACACCTCTTCTGTTGATTGATTCCGGCAGCTTTCTCTCAACTTCTTGCTTTAATCTCATCAGCTGTTCGCAGTAGAGTTCAGAATCGATGGTCCTGCCTGGTGGTAACAGCTCATAATGAATAATGCCCTTCCAATCCCACCACACACACAGCATCACCTTGTTGCGAGTTAAAGTTTCGCCACAGTCTTCAGCGTCAGCTTCAGCCTGACCGGCCTTATACCACGACCTTTTTCGCATGTTCTTGTCGTACGTGATCCACTTTTCATCATCAGTTATCAGCTTCTTCAAAAATGGTTCGGTTTCATTACGTCGTAATAAAGAATCACAAATGAGTACACGGTTCATTAGATTTCTTTCAGTGAGCTCGTGAGGTACCCAAATATCGAGATTTTTTGTGTACCCAGTTTTTTTCAAATGCGCCAAAACTGTTTTGTGGTCAATTCCCAGTTCTTCAGCTACGTCGTAACTACTTATAAGCCGATCTTGCGCCACTTTTTCAAAAATGGCATCCATTTTATCCGTAATAGGGTGACCAGAGCGAAGTGCATCTTTGACATCAAAATTTCCGGATTGAAAATGCTTAAACTAAATTAGTGCTACTCTCACAGACACTGCACTAGGTTTATGGACCTAGTGGACTATGGACGTGGACCTAGGACATCGCAAATTTTTTTCGCGGCTTGCGTTGCATTTTTACCTTTTTTGTAGAAAATTTTTAAAATGTATCGAATTTCTTCATTAGATTGACTCATCTTCACAGTACGAAAAACAAATAAAAATCACACATTTTCCTAATTTGAATTTAAAATTATCTTCTTTAAAATGTAAACTTCTAATGATACCAAAACTAGCCAGATACAAATAGCATAGCCAAAGAGATTTTATTACAAGTTCATACATACTATAATGCGAAAAGACTTTTTCCCAAACCTATTATTCATTCAAATTTTCTCATAGCAATAGTTGCTTTACATTCTTAACCATATTGTGGCTATCTGTGGTCTTCCTCATCAGTTCCACTTCACCAAATGATAAATTCTGAATGCAAATGCTTAAAACCCTTCTGAAAATATCAAAACCACTATATGTGTGCGTAAAACTTTTGAAGAGCTCTCTCAATTCCTCAAGGATCTCATCATCAGAACTGGATTTTGAAAAAAATGGGACCAATCTGTAAGCATATACTACCAAATATAAAAAGAAATTTCCAATTCGGTTCATAAACGACGGAGTTCTGAGGTAACAAAAAAAAATACAGCCGAATTGATAACCTCCTTTTTTTTGAAGTCGGTTGAAAAGATGTTTAGAACATCGCAATGAGTATTCTCATTAACATGCATGTTTTCATTATACAGAGGCAGAGAGTACAAGGGCCATCCTTTAATATCATTAAAAATGATTGTTTTAGTTTGTAATTGCATAATGATATTGTAATTATTTTTTTTTCTAATTTTCGTGTTTTTCAACAATTTAGATGCTTTTTGTTGGAACGGAAAAATGGTTGCCGCAAAACATTTGACTACAGTTTAGAATTTTCTTCACGTTATTAGGGCAGCACATACTACAAAAGTTTTTAAATGGCGTGAATGTGGACCAGTGGATGGTGATAGTCTTCTGTCTTGATATGTCAAGTACATAAACCTGCTCCTCATAAACCCACCTCCTGCTCCTGCTGACTAAAAGACGTATCGTTCTACGGTAAAGGAATATCATCCCATCTTATTCTCTTCCATTAACCTTTATGTTTATGACTATCCAATTGAGGTTGATTACTTTCTGTTAACAATAATCTTGTTTAAGAGTACTAAACATTTTTCTGAATGTGCGGAATTATTTCCCGTTTGAAACAACACAACACAATGCCTTCGGTATTCGAAATCGGCATTCAACGAGCTTACGTGAGCCCCATCCACGTCAATGGTGAAGGTGAGCGAGCAATATCCGGACAAACGCTACCACGCGTGCTTTACGTTTCATTTCACTAGTTACACTTGACGATCTTTTTATCCAAATACATCTTTTGTAAGAAATAAACTATTTACCACACTTTTTTAAGAAATAACTGTTTAAGATATGATAACTTACTTCAGCAAAACAGCATTTACACTTATTATTAAAATATTCAGCAAACTATCTTTATATACACAACATGGAAGTCACACGAGTTCCGAGAACAACTAAAACTTATTGCGAAAAAGTCATACTTTCCATACATAATACCCACCTCATACATTCCCACTATAATGACAGGTGGGGTTGTAGGCCTGTATTGCCAAGTCAATATTTAAAACTTCCCTTTAAATAATTTAATAACGCTTACAAAAGGTTTGTTATGATGTTTATAAATTGGTCATACGGTTAATAAAAAGGAAAAGGTAATTATTCATTTTTTAATTTGGTATTAACTTTTAAAAGTTTCATTCATACATGTTAATAACATAATTTATGTATTACAACCACAATATTTTTTTTTGTGGTTTATATAAGTAACTGTTATGTAACTCTGTTTATTCTTACGAGTGGGAAACGTTGTCTTTTTAATTACCTATTTTACCAGATAATATTTTTTTTCTAAATAGTTTAATTTGTCGTTTTTAGAACAGTGGTGTCCCTGCTCTAAAAACGACAAATTAAACTATTTACATTATAACAAAGTATCATTTAAAATCCTGTAAATAATTTTTTATGGCAGTTTAAGGGCAAATGAGCAGACGGCCCACGTGATGGTAAGTGGCCACCATGGCCCATGGACATCGGCACAGTTACAAGAGAGTGAATCTTATTTACCCGATGCGTTACCAATCATAGGAAATTTGCAACACTCAAAAGACTAAACATACAAAAAGAGTGTTAATTAATTTCTTATTATATATTAAGAGTTGTTTTTTATTTTTAAACAAAATAAGTAAAACAAAGAGATAAAGAAGAATACAAAAATTGCTGATATAAAAACAGGAATAAGATTAATGAAAGTGGGCAGGTCACATCTGCAGATTGGAAAATTATAGTTGGGCTAAAAGAGTGACAGAGTGGATACCGCGAGAAGGAAAGAGGAAAAAGGGTAGACCCAGAAAATGGTGGCGCTATATTTTCCTCGAAAGATGCGGTCCATTCTGGATGACTATGGACCGGAAAAGAGAAGAATGGAAAGAAGTAGGGGAGGCCTACGCCGCAGAGGCGACTACTTTGCTTAATTTATAAAATTGCATAATATAGAATAGTCATCATCATCACGACCCGTCAATGGCCCACTGCTGAGCCGGGTCTCCTCCTCAGAATGAGGAGGGTATTAGGCCATAGTCCACCACGCTGGCCCAGTGCGGGTTGGCAGACTTCACACACCTTTGAGGACTTTTAGGGAACTCTCAGGAGTGCAGGTTTCCTCACGATGTTTTCCTTCACCGTTAAAGCAAGTGATATTTAATTGCTTAAAACACACATAACTCAGAGTCAGAGGTGTGTGCCCAGGATCGAACTCGGACCTCCCGAGTAAGACTTGAAGTCTCAACCACTGGGCCATCACTGCTTTTCATATAGAATAGTAGTTTAGTTAAAATTATTATTTAGGAATTTAAGAATTGGTTAAGTTAAGAAATGTTTAATATGATAAGGCTTAGTAGAAATAAAGGCTTTTTTACTTTTTTTATTTTATAATATATCAAAAATAGCATATGTATGTATTGCCACTGTGTATATTTCTTTGTCGTTCATTGTTAATTTATTCTTAAGAAACATTCTAAGCACCTTAAGTAGCCATGACTGATGATTAAAATTATTACTGTAATAACAATTTTGCCTTGGTCAGATGTGTCATAATATGAGAGAGATATGATACCCATTACTGTACAGCAATACGTATACACATGCAATTTAGACTGTGGCGAGCAGTGCCTGGGGCTTGAGACCCATGAGCAGGTTTAAAGAGTTCTTTCATAATATATTAACTCTCACCTCCACCACTCGACCTCGGCAACTACAATAGATAATAAAGTAAACTTACATGGACCTCGAGAAGGGTGACCTTAATCCCGACACTATAACACCAACTTCCATGTTCACTGCACGATAACACCAGATAAACTGAGACTAATCTATCGCGCTAAAGGTTATATATTGTGTTCACGTTAGGATACTTGAAATAATATAAAATGATCTACCCGCTACTACTACTTTATAAACAGTGTTGTCAGAAATTGTACATTTAGTATTCTTCACCTACTTTTCCTTTCAATTACTTTTCTTTTTACACGCTTTATATTAGTATCACTTGTATGTCAGTATGTCAGTATGTAACTCTCCGTGGGTAATTTGCGCGCCTGCGGCCTTCCTTGGTTCTGGTAGCCGTTACTCAAGCGTGAATTTTTTAGTTTAAAAAAAACTAAAAAAAAATCACGCTTTTATAAATAAATCAAACTAAAAAGTAAAAAATAAATAATAGTTTAAAAAAACTAAAAACACGCTTTTTATTATAGAAAACCAAACTAAAAAATAGAAAATAAATTTTAATAAATTTAAAATAAGAATAGTGTTAAAAATTTCAATAAATATAAATTAATAATAGTGTAAATAAAAAAAATGTATTTTATTTAAAAAAAAGCGTGGGGTGCTTTTTAAGATATTATCAAAATGATAATCACTCTACTCATATCTGTCAATAAAATATTTATAACTATTGACACCATGCACCCCACGCGTTTTTTAAATAAAATACATTTTTTTTATTTACACTATTATTAATTTATATTTATTGAAATTTTTAACACTATTCTTATTTTAAATTTATTAAAATTTATTTTCTATTTTTTAGTTTGGTTTTCTATAATAAAAAGCGTGTTTTTAGTTTTTTTAAACTATTATTTATTGGTTAATGTTGAAGTTTCGGTCAATAAAATCGGTATTTCTAGTAAAAAAAGGTGTTTTTACTATCTGAAACAAAATTAAATATTACTTTCATAGACTGTTAATTTATATATTAACAGACTGTTTATTGTAAATAAAATTTTCATTTCCTACGAAATTATCGCGCATTGTCACATGAATTCTGTTTAAAATCCAAACCATCGCCATACACATTTGTCTGCCGTGCCGTTAAAATGGAGAATTTATAAAGAAAGATAATTTTGCAAATTGTACATCACGGAACCATTTCCTCCGGGCTTTTTCGTAATGGACCACTTACATACATTTGTTATTTATTTATTCCGACTTGTAGATAATATTTCCATTTCCTAAGTGAATTCGTTTTGTAAATTTTATAAGGAAATGTTATATTATAACTAAGGTAAAATCGAACGGATAACAGATATACGTTCTGTTATTATTCATTTCTAACATTTTGTTCACAGTCTATTTGTTTTCATAATTCAGTTCGATTATTTTAACGTATAATTTTTAAGCTGTGATAACCTAGTAGTTGATTTCTTACTCGGGAGTTCCTAGTTCCTGGGCACTCACCTCTAACTTTCCCGAGTTATGTGTGTTTTAAGAAATTAAATATAACTTGCTTCAAGGCTAAAGGAAAACATCGTGAGGAAGGTGTAGTCTGCTAACCCACAGTGGGCCAGCGTGGTGGCCTAACACCCTCCTCACTCTGAGGAAGAGACCTGGTTCGAGTTACGATGAATAATTTTTGAGATAAAATATAAATGATACATATATTTTAATCTACTATTTTATTAAGGATTTAATCTTTATTTTAGCCATAGTAGAAGACGTGGGTCGATTGAGTCTTAAGCGATGAGATAACAAACAGAAATAAACTTTTTCATTTAAGTACACATAAAAAAGATATAATTTTAATAATAATTTTAATAAAGAAATATATTAAGAAAGGGATTTATTTTCATATCACGGTGATTAAAAATTCTATATTCTGTAACTCACATTGGCCGAGCGGTGTTGACAGGCGAGATTATTCGTGCCACAATAAACTGCTATTTAAAATACTTTTACCCCTTTATATAATTGCTGTATTTTTAAAATATCAAGTTGTATTTTACATCAAAAGGTTACTTTATGTGTAACGTTGTAAAAAGACTAAAATATTACATATAAGAATCACCATTTCAAAATGAACAAATAGTAACTAAATAAAATGTATAATAAATTTCAGCCTATATTGTTCCTAAACCTTTAAACTCAAATAAAATGTTTCAGTATTGCCGCGAATTAAGGTGTTTTTAAAGTAGGGTTATACCTATCATTCAGCAGCATGTGCCTGTGACGATAATATAGAAGAAGAAATCATTCACCAACTTATAGATTGCTCCAGGTTCGTTTCTCTTAGGAACGACATAAGAAACAGTATTAAACATTGTATTAACGAAGACGATAATATCGGATATAATGACTTACTGTAAAAAAATTGTAGTAGTTTTTTTTCCGTGAGGGGACGGGTTAGAATACTATTCCCCTCTGCCGCTGGGAGAGCATCTCGTAAGAGCCGAGCAACCCAGCACCCTCTTGGTGGTAGGGGATCTGTTCCCCGAGTGGCTTGCGACCACCAACATGCGAATCCGATCGCCAAGTGTCATAGACGCGTTCCGGTTGAGCCGCATGTGGGCCAGCTCTTGCCTAGGGTCCGCTGAATTCGCATCATTTTTCTTCTTCATTCCCCCTTCCTACTCTATCTTAGGGGATGCAACGCATCGACAAAACGAGAGAGTGTTTTTTGTTTTTCCGATGTCCATGGGCGATGGTTACCACTTACCATCAGGTGGACCATCTGCTCGTTTGCACCTTATCTATTATAAAAAAAAAATAAAGGAGTAATTATGGAAGAAAATAGATATCTGGATGGAATTAAAACTAAAAAATCCGTAAAGGAACATTAGCTTCTCGCTGAACGACGATGACTCAGATCATAAGAATGATTGACATTTATTATCTAATTTGTGTATTTATATATATTCCTTATTAGTACTTAGTTGTTTGTTTTTTCGGATATTTATTAGTTTATTATTAACATATATATTATAATATTTATAGTTTTTATATATGTAAAATGTTTATGTATTAGGATGTAATAATTATTTGTATGTAGTTTATGGTTGCACCACCCTATACCCATTTCGTAATAGTTTTCCTAACCTAAAGGTAGTCTGGAAGAGATGGCTAATAAGCCAAAGGCCGCCTTTTGTGTGCCACAGTTTTTTTGTAGGTAGTAGTCATAGTCATTTCCGACACTCTCGACTTAATGTACCTTCGACAGTCTGCGACAGAGTTCTTAGTCTCGCGCTGTCTCTCAAGGAGTAAGTAGTCTCTAGATAGTGTTAGTGAAAGTGTTAAGTGCAATGCAGTCTTGTTAGTGCTCGGATTGCTGTCTGATTAACCTTTGTATCTTACAATAAAATTGCCATATGGTAACTAATTGCCACAACCTTAGGTTAGGTTAGCCTAGTGTAAGGTTAGGTTTATGTAAGCCTAACCTTAGGCTTACACAGTAATTCCCTTATTTTGCTGCAACATATATATTTATTAAATTTATCATAGTATCACAATATATCATAATATTTTATACTTAACAAATACATAATAAGCTAACGATGGTCCGGGATAAAACACAACCATTAAATATTTTAAAAAAATTGCCTATCATTGATTTCTTTATTTACGTGTCTTACGCTAGGAATATAATAAATTTACTTTTGTAGTAGATTTATACACAGTCATAAAAAGACGATAGAAATGAATAAATAATAATCAAATAAGAGAGACGATGGTTAGTCCGAGAACTTCAGCAATTACTCGTGATGAGTCGTTCAACTTGTCTGCTGAAATGACTTGTTTCTTTCTGGAAAATTCCACGCAATTTGTCACTAAAGAACTCTGGAAGTTTATCAAATACAAAATCCCAAATGAACTCCATTTAAGAAATCGTGGTTGGACAAAAAGCTTTACATTTGAAAAATTTAACAGATAAGCAGTAAATACGTAATTTATTTATTGTCTGTAGTCAAATTATGATTTAGTGTGCTAAATTTGTATTTGTCTAGAGAAAGAAACAATTTTTAAAAATTTTGCAATTGTTATGTAGTCAACCATTCTTTAAAGTTCATTATATCATGGATTATTTTTCTAGTTGCAACACTAACTTGTATATGATTGGCTAATCACGAACAAGCACAGAGTCGCGCTATTCCACTGACTAATCAGAATGTTTCCCGCCTAAAAAGTAAAAACCATATGACATTTAAACTGCCGTTTAATGAGAAAACTAATAAAATAAAGTATTTACTTGTTCTCTATCTGTGTTTGATTAATAAAAATTATTTACATTTATTCGACTAATTTTTCTATTCAAAATACAAACTTAAAGTCACATGAATATATTTAGAACATTTATTCTTCTAAAAGCTTCTAAATGTTAGGAATGGCATAATTAAGTATGATGGATGTTCAGAGTTTATCACGGGTGGCAGGGACACGTAGTCTTTGTAACTTTCTTGTCATTTGATTTGTTTTACAATTAAGGCACCTAAAATCTTTTTAAGATTATATTACAAAATGTTGGAAATTAATGAAAGCTGTTAATATAAACGATAGCTAAAGTATTACTTTCTTTCATTCCTAAAAGCTAGTGCACCCCCATGATATGAGTTTGCTGAGAAGATTACGAACAATAAAATAAGCTCTATAAATTTAATATCCGCCACCAAAGATGGCGGATACAAACATATCTATTTCCCAAACTTCTAGGCTTTGTTTCCTTATAAAACGACGTAAAGATTAGAGATGCAATATAATAGTATTCTCGGGTCCCGCAGAAATTTTTACTGATCCCCTGAGTCCTATGACGCTTTCAGAGATAAAAGCAGCCTTTATGTAAATCCGGATGTAAACTAGCTACATGAAAATGTTACCAACTTCGAAACAAACTAAAATAGAAGATGATTTTTGTTGTTATTACATATTAAAAGGACTTGTTGATTTTGAATAGTACGGAAGTTAGAGAATTGGATTATTTTATATAATTCATCGCAACTATAAATTAACCACGTATGTATAAAATTGACCTTGGCGTGACGTCACAATGTATAATAACAATCAACTGTGATTTGCGAATACAACCGTGATCTTTTTTTTTTGTGTATAGTGGAACAAAACAAATAAAATGACTTACAAACCGAATTATCAAAAACTCATTCACTCAACTCACTCGTTGACATTTTATGGTATATCGTGACGTCACATTCCGTTAAACCAATATCAATGGATTTTAACAACTTCTGTAATTATTTATTTATCTTATATCTTATACTCAATATATAAAACTAAAGAGTTTGTTTGTTTCAACGCGCCAATCTCAGGAACTACTAGTCCGATTTGAAACATTGTTTCAGTGTTAGATAGGCGATTTATCGAGGAAGGCTATAGGCTATATATCATCACGCTACGACCCATAGGAGCGGAGTATTACGCGGACGAAGTCGCGCGGGTCGACTAGTTTTTTAATAATAAATTAAGACAAATTTAGCATATTTCTGCTTTTCCGCATTAAAACTAAATCTATCGACTAAATAGCAACACTGTGAGGAATGCTTGAAACCTCTTAGTTATGTTATTATACATAAATGTTTAGATGTTTAGAAAGCTCAGGAGGATCAGTTGTTAAGCGTGTTTTACTTTGAATGTAAATGGGAGGTTTGTGTAACAAACATTATTTACTCGGCTTACCCTAAGCACGTACTTAGTGCACCGTGTTCACATGATATAGATATTTGTCTCAGGCTCCATATATTATTTAACCTTGCAATTTAGAGACATTTTTTATATACTTTAGGAGACAAAGAAATATCACATTGAGTATTATATTGCTTTTTTAAGGAAAATTCGACTCGAAAGTATGGAAACACTATATTATCTGCATTATTTATTGATTTAAAAATTGTATTAATATATTGTATCTATATCAAATATTAAAGTATAATAATCTTAGCATATTGAATTAAATCAGGCGTTACTTTGTGGAAATTTTTGATTTAAAAGGAATTAAAAGGTTACTTTGCTATAATCCGCGGAAATCCGATTATTCGTATGGGTTCCCTCGGCACACAGCGTGCACAGCCCGCACAAAGGCGAGAAATATAGACTGCAATCAGAACACACCATACCAATCCACCACACGGCAACCAGGATCGTACGGCATCACTCAGAAGAGCACAAAAAAGTGAGCATCGAAGCATCCTCAGGAGTTGTTGACTCTACAAGCGACACTTGCGAAACCTTCTTTGTATAATAATCTTCTTACTAGTATTAGAAATGTGAAAATTTGTAGGATTTGATTCTTTTTATTCAATCACGCAACAATGGCTCAACGGATATTATTAAAATTGGCACACAAATACTGGATAACAATGTAGATTATTTTTTATTTAAAAAATGATTACTATCATATTCGTAATATCGCCCAAATGATTTGATTTAGCGACAATATATTGAATATAAAATCTTTTTTGATCCATAAAGGTATTGTACGTGGTATGTAGCACCCGTGCTAAGACGGGGCGAGTCAACTAGTATTTTATAAATAAATGACGTTACAGTTTTACTGTACTGTATTGTGTAGACTCACATGAACTCATATATGTCGGAGCATAGTAAAAGATTATCGATTAATCGAATCGTTATCGTTGCCTATGGCGTTGGATTGGGGTAGTAGTCACTTCCGTTGTTTTGACAGTCTCTACCCTCGACCCTTTATATGCGATCGACAGTCTAACTGAAGTCTTAGTCGTGCGCGGTCTCTCAAGAAGTGAAGTAGTGTCTAAATAGTGATAGTGTTGTGCAGTGTTGTGTTAGTGCTAGGAGTGCTGTCCGATCAAGGTCACGTGAGTACCTTACAATGTAATTACCTCGTCTTATGTTAGGTTAGGTTAGGTTAGCCTTGTGTTCGGTTAGGTTTATGTGAGATTAACCTTGGGTTTAAACAGAGAGCCTGAGCAGTGGAGGTGAGTGTTATGATCATTTAAAGGATATCCTTAAGCCTACACCTTGGTCACAAGTCCAAGGCACTGCTTAGGTTTCTCTCGTAATTGTTAGAGATCATATTTGATCATTTATCGGTTCAATAGGAGTATCTACGTTGCGTTTACCCAATATTCCACTCAATACCATCACCCCCTTTTAGTGTTCCCCAATATTCCCCATCTTCCTCCTTCCATCTCCTTTCACATCGTTTTAAAATCCCCGACATATATATTTCCAATAATTTGCTGGGAAATATACCACTCAATCTCCTTCGTATTCTTTTCATTACACGTAAGAATATAATGTCTTTTACACAAACACATACAAAGCCAATATTAAAAAATATTTTAATGTAGGTGTTGCCGTCTTATTCGGAATTACGTCATTATGTCTTTTCGTATTGACGGAATAGAAATGGGAATAAAATAAATATAAAGAATATTTTGTTAGTAAATATAATATTTGGGGATTCATTCATAATAAAAATATATTTTTGAATTGCCGCTAAGCCTTTTAATAGTTTAAAAATTGACTCGGTTTATTTACTGAAAAATTGTTGCCATAAATTAATTTGTCCATTTTCCTCAGATAATGCAGACTAAGCTGTTCCTGACGACGCATTGTTGCGGTTAACTCTACAAATTGCTTTTCCTGACAATAAATTTTTAATCCGATTGGGGTCGCTTACCAATTAATTGTTGTTTAAAAATATATTGAAAGCTTGATTAAAGGTTTTGTTATTTTTATCAACATATCAATGAACATTCTTACGCCAATTATTGGGTCTTTCTAATTATAATGCCTGTTACTATAACATTTTTAATATTTTGGAGAATAACTTCTGTTTTAATACCTGCTATCAAATTGAACAAATCTAATTAAATAATTATATGTTGAAAAAAAAAACAATGATTACACAAACCTCTGTAATCTTTTGTATTCAGAGCATAAACATTTTAACATTAAATATTTTGTTCCTATCCTACAGATGTAAGAGTGTCTGTTTGTAATATTAAAATAACCGCTTTTTAATAAATGTATATGGATGTATAAATGGTACAACAATTTTTACCTGCCTGTGTGTTTCGGCTAATCTTTAAAAGGGCAGGACCGATTTTGACGGGACTTTCACTGGCAGATAACTGATGTGACAAGAAGTAACTTAGGCTATTTAACATCTCGCAACAATTTATAGGAGCAGAGCAACACACAAACGAATTCGCGCGGGTCGGCTAGTAATAAATAAAATATATAAAACATTAAAAAATATATAACAATGTTTATGATGGATACGATACGTTTAATCGTAATTGAAACGTAGATACGTTTAATCATTATATTTTAGATTAATGTTATAAAGAATCTTAATTTTAGCTTTTCTTAAAAATATCTCCCATTTTATATGGACGTATTACATTTACATTACCTTACAAATTACTTTTTTACTGTAACTAGCGAAACTGTATTCAAATAGTTCACTCAATTACTTACACATCCGAAGAATTTCGGTTCTATCTCAACAGCATCTCACTGACAGTCTTTTGTTTCATTCTTTTTCTTTTATTCCAACCTTGTCCTGACAATAACTAACACAGCAAAAAAAGAATTATCCGATTTAGTGCAGTCGTTTAGAAGTTCTGTACTTACATACATAGGATTCATTTTTTAATATTACTTCTGTCAACTTGTCCAACAATGTTGACACCCTTTTGGAGACGTTTTGCTGTAGCTGCATACATCTTCTATGAAAATTTGCAAACATTTTTAACACTCTGTGATACTTAGTTTAGAAATATCAAGTTACAACAGTACATCACGTAGTTAGAGTTCGACATTTCCCATTGCGAGCAAACGCATATAATAAAATTGTCTTTAATTTGCCATTCTGTAATTGTGTAGTTTCTCATTATTTCATAAAAGAGAGAATGTAAGAAAAAGTTATAAAAAGAAAAATAAAAGAAAAACGACAGATAATAAAATGTCTTATTATCTGTCGTTTAATTCATCAATTTTATTTTATTTATTTATTCATTTATTGGCTAGAATATAGAACAATAATTGGTGTTCATAGATAACAGTTGAGTTCTAAAATATTCTGCCCTTTAGGCGTGCAAATATTAGTTCTAATTATCTTTTTAAATATATTTGAATAAAAGGTATCGTATTATAAATTTTGATCGCCACACAATAGCAGTTGTTGCTTACGATTAATAGTTTTTGTATTGTTAGCTTCAATTTATTTTTATGTCTTTGTCTTTTATATTTCATTGGACAAAAATTTTCAAACAATGAAAATGTTTACGAACAAATAAGCTCATTTCGTAGATATATAGACACGGTAAGGGGAGAATTTTATTTTGTAGTAATATGACGATTTAACACTTACAGCGTTAATATCGAGTTTAGCTCGACAAGTTAAACCGTCATATTACTATATAATGAGTGCTTACGAAAGTTTTAGTAATAGAATTTTATTTTGTGTGAACAATAGCTTGCAGCTACTTGTATATATTGCTCTGTTTATGATTCGTATACATTTCTTTTGTGTTATAAAAGCCTTATAAAAATATGTTGAATTGCTCCAAATAATTATACCATATCGCAAATTGGATGAGACAAAACCATGATATGCTATTAATGCAGCTTCCATTGAAACAGTTTTCTTAATCCGGTTCAACAGATAAATAATTTTTTCTATTTTCGATATGTGTTCTTTCCACTTGCATTGATTATCAATAATTATTACTATAAACTTTGTTGCTATTTCTTCTTCAATTTTTTATTTTCCTAAAATATTTTGACTTCCTTAGTTTTATTAACAGTGTCAAATTGAACCATTTTTGTAAAGGAAAGAAAGTAAGTGATAATCGAAAGAAAGAAAGTGAAATGAGACTGATCATAGATAAAAATTAAAGAGAGAAAAAACAGAGAGGATGAGATAGATTGATAGTATATAAGAGGAAGAGAGACGGAAAGACCTCTCAGTGAAAGAATTTTTAAAATCGGATCAGTAGCAACAAAACGTCTATGTTCTTTTAATTTAATATCAGTGAAAATTTTAAAATCGTATTAGTAGTTCCTGAGAAACCCTTCAATTTACAAAATGACCACGTTATGTCACTGAAATGGCCATATCTTTTTAATTACAATATTTATGGCAACGCCACATAGCCTATGTTTCCCGGAAAGGATGTAGTTTCCTATCGGTGAAAGAATTTTCAAAATCGGTTCAGTACTTTTCGAGCCTATTCACAACAAACAAACATACAAACATACAAACATACAAACATACAAACATACAAATATACAACCATAGAAACAATCAAATTTTTCCTCTTTATATTATAATAGTGAAGACATAGAATATACACAATTAATTCATTATTTATCTACTAATCTAACGTGTAAAATTGCAGTAATTATCATTGTTATGGGGTGTAAATAATTTGTTATTGTGGCAACACTAATTCGTCAGCATAGACATGTGTAGTCTGTGACTTTTCCTCTTCCTTCTTTACGTTTCTACTATGTATGTACCGTGTGATTACTTTTCTAATAATTATTTACAAATACATAATTCTACACCAGGACTCGTCTCATTTACCACACTAACAATCATCATAATAATTACAGTGTAGATTATAAATACTATTTTACTTCATAGGCTATAGATGAATTATCAAAATTACATAAGCAGAGATCTACATAAAATCTGATAATTGCTTTGTTTTACAACAGTAGATTAAATATTAGCTTGTAGACTAAGCTGGTGTAGTCAATATATTTTTTTACAAAAATAAAGAATATTTCTTTGAACTTTTAATTTTCATAATGCATTTTGCTTGATAATGTTATGCCACATCAAATTTATTATCACGGTCATTGGTTCACAAGCGTTTTATGAGGGCATGAGTAGGCCCGTTAGTCACATTCAGTTGACTTGACGCAGGTAATCCTGACTGATAAAGATGGATGGCCCATCACTGACAAATCCTATGACGCCACTCACTTTTGCACTTTTGAGCGATTAACGTTTTAATGTAAAGGATTTAGGAATGGCTAACCAGAAAAACGAAAAGTATCTTACTATTATCTATCTATACTATTATATAAAGAGGAATGATTTGATTGTTTGTATGTTTGTTTGTTGTGAATAGGCTCGAAAAATACTGAACCGATTTTGAAAATTCTTTCACCGATAGGAAACTACATCCTTTCCGGGTAACATAGGCTATGTGGTGTTGCCATAAATACTCTAATTAAAAAGATATGGCCATTTAAGTGCCATAAGGTGGTCATTTTGTAAATTGAAGAGTTTCTCAGAAACAACAAATCCGATTTAAAAAAAATTTTCACTAATAGAAAACTACACTATTTGTGAGTGACAAAGGTGATTTAATGTTGCCATATACATTTTTTAATTAATAGAATATGGCCATTTTGTTGCTACTAATCCGATTTTAAAAATTCTTTCACTGAGAGAAGTCTTTAGTATTTTCGTCTTTCTTATAAGAAGATTCTTTATTATAAGAAGATTATAATACCTATCACTCTCTTTTTTCTCTCTTTAATTTTTATCTTTATCTGTTTAGTATGATCAGTCTCCTTTAACTTTCTTTCTTTTGATTATCTCTCTCTTCCTCCTCTCTTTTTCTCTCTTTCGCGCTCTCTCCTTTACATATTCAATATTATTTTTGCTCCGTCCTCCCTCTTTTATTATCTGTTGCTTTTCTTTTTCTTTCTACTATTTTTTTTATAACTTTCTCACTCTCTCTTCTTTCAAATAATGAAAAACTACACAATTGCACAGTGACAATTTAAGGACATCCATTATAATATTGCTTTAAATACCCGGAGCGAAGCGAGGGCAGGCAGCTAGTAATATTATAAATGTGAAAGTTTGTTTGTTTGGATATTTGAATGTTTGTTACTCAATCACGCAAACACGACTGTACAGATTTCATTGGAATTTGGCACGCAGATACTTTATACTTTGGTTTAATATATAGACTACATTTATCCCGAAAACATTCAGAGTTCCTACGGGATAAAAAATAAATATGTTTACCGTCGTAAGCGTCGCAATATTTTAGTTTAGCAATGATATATAATATTTTTTATAGAATAAATTTAATATTTTCTATGAAATTTAAATATTACGTGGTAAATTGCAAACGTGTGAAGCCGGGACGGGTCTGCTAGTATTATATAAGTAGATTAAGAAGAGCATTAATTACAAGTGAAGTTGCTATCTAAAACAAATTATAAACTACGTTTCAAAATTATGACTAATGAAATACTTTGAATTTTCAACAGTAGCAACTCCGTACCTTAAAAGGAAAATGGAACCCTTATCACTTCGTTGTCCGTCCGTCTGTCTGTTTATCACGACCCTTTTTCTTGGAATCGCGTGGAGGTATTAAGTTGAAATTAAAATCAAATACTCAAGCCAGCTGTCAAAAAATCAAACTTCTAATTCCAAGTTTCTTTAGGGTATTACACATATGCGGACATGAAAAGATCGATTTTAGTAATATCGATACAGATGAAAAATATTTTAACCGTTTAAACTCTGGTTAATGAGTTTAATTTTATGACATTAAAATTTAATATCTTTAAATAAATTTATTCCAAGAATAAGGTTTAAAGTAAAACTCCTCTTCCAGTTACTTCAATATTCAAACCCTTCTAACACACTGTGTTTATAAATTTTCGAGTCAGTGGGGATTATTGGTTTCTATTAGTTTATCTTGAAAATAAACTAATAGCTAATCAAACAGTATAAACTGCGTAGTTAGTAGAATATTTCGAATAATTCGTTAAATCCTTCAAAATATTCAAAATCTTATGGAGATCCAGTGAAGAAGTCATTTAGAATTATAGTCTATCATTTCCATTAACCAATTTTTATCTGAATTAATATAATAAAAAAAACATCATTTAATTTATCTTATAGTCTTGAAAAAGCACTTTAATATAAATGAAATTGTAGCGACTGGTACCTATGTCGTATACATTTTAGTTTTCTCGCGATAAATTGCGAAAATCCTTGGAAAGAAACAAGACATTATTAAATGGCTCATTTCTGTAGAAAAGTCTAACGATTCATCACCCAGTAATTGCTTGAGTTCTTATAAAATCTTCTTATATTTTATGTTATTTGTTTTTTGCTTGATATAATAAAGTTATAAATTAAATGATATTTTTAGATGATAGATATTTTTAGATAAAAGGTAATTGATGTCTAGACCAATCAACGTTCACACTAAGTAAAAATGTATTAGAACTAAAATAATAAAAGGAAAGTATTTCAGTTTGTGAAGAAGCAGCCAAGTTACTTCGATAATAATTGGATTTTGTTGGTTTGCCCTTCTTTTAAGCTCTGACAGAGCAACGGATCGATGATTTTTGTATAGAAAAAACATTGAACTTGAATGTACCTACGTATCTACTATTTTCGCGGAAAATATCACGTGGGGGAGTAATAAACTTTGTTTATCGAGTCGAAAACTCCTGATTATTTTTACATTGTCTATTCTAAGTTATAACAAGTTTTAGTTCGTATGCAAATAAGAAATGAATTGTATCATAACTTACTTACTTTAACATTGCAGAAGTAGTAGTGGTTTTAAATGACTGAATTTGTCAGTGTACAAATCATCACTTTTAGACCTTAATGATTTACTAATTATATTATAAGATAAAATCCAAACAAGTAAATTTACTTCTACTATCATACATTTATAAAGTACAGAATCATAGGGTTTTTTCGTAAGTCTACAATTCCTAAATTCTCGAACAGTCACTTTGATTTACTCTAAGCGTATTCCGTTGTTTACGCAGTGTTGCAATTTTTCACTTTTAAGTATTTTCAAAGCTATAAATCCAATGGGATAGTAATATATCAACGTCAGACAAGTTACAGTCATCTATGCTCTCTGAATATGCATATGGACTGTGAAAAATCTGGGTATGTGTAAGTCAGAAGAGTATTAATGGGTTCTGTATCACACGACAGACAGATTTTGAGCCTGACTTCTAAATGCCAGCATTTGAAAAATCATTTTTGAATGATTGAAGTAGTATTAAGAGTATGGGAGCTATACTGCGCAGTAACACTCAAACGACAATATTAATATGTAATCTAGATGGAAGCCGAGCAGTGACTGGAACTCGAGACTCAGGAGTAGGTTTAAAGGCGTCTTTCATAACCGTAAACTCTCACCTTTACCGCTTGACCTCGATACCAAATATTAAAATAATAAAGTACATTCATACTCACGTGCTCCTCGATAACGGTGGCCTACAACTTCATTTGCATAGAATTAAAATAAATGGGTCTTGTATGATCCTATATTGTAGTGTTAATTATTTCTTTATTGTTTCTCTTGATAATTTTATAATAGATATCAAAAGATCAAAGAAGTTGACGAGCAATTCCAAAGAGTGAGTATTGATTATGATAGTGAAGTGCGACTCTTAATGAGTTTCATGTATTACTTAGAGAATTACATGTATTACTTAGGGACTTAAGCAGCGACTTAAGAGCTGTTTTTAACAGAATTCCAAGAATCGCCTCCGCTGCTTAATGTCACCTAAGGTTAGGTTAGTTAGTTAACCTAAACTTAAGTAACGCGCCTCCATATATTTATGTAGTAGTGAAGGAAAATGTTTTTTGCAATTTGTTTTTATTATCTATTACGTGTTATTGTGCATTAGCTCACATATAATCAATAGTATAGCGAATGTTCAATATTCGATACACATGCGGAATCCAAAAACAAAACATGTCATTGATGGAGCTCCAATATATCGTCATACATGTGAAAAACCTATTGAGTGATTATCAGACAAACACAGTGGTCGTTGCTTCGGAATTATCTGGGCTGCTCGGCTGTCAGAACCCTCACGGCAATTGTGAATAACAGACCAGAGAATTTATAATCACCGTGGCTAACGTTGGCCGACCACAGCAAAGCTTGCTCCGTATTACTACAAAATTGATTTTCATAATTTAATTTACATCTTTATAAAGTACTATCCGACCTTTTTCTTGTTTCTAAGATAAATAAGATTTTTGCTTACCAATCTTTATACGATGTAGTTGTTTATTTATCTATCTATATTCTATACTCTATACTATTATATAAAGAGGAAAGATTTGATTGTTTGTATGTTTGTTTGTTTGTTACGAATAGGCTCGAAAAGTACTGAACCGATTTTGAAAATTCTTTCACTGATAGAAAGCTACATCCTTTCCGGGTAACATAGGCTATGTGGTGTTGCCATAGATACTCTAATTAAAAAGATATAGCCATTTAAGTGCCATAAGGTGGTCATTTTGTAAATTGAAAAGCTTCTCAGGAACAACAAATACGATTTTAAAAAATTTTTCACTATTAGAAAACTACACTATTCGTGAGTGACAAAGGTGATTTAGTGTTGCCATTACATTTTTTAAATAATAGAATATGGCCATTTTGTTGTTTCTAATCCGATTTTAAAAATTCTTTCACTGTTAGAAAACTACACTATTCGTGAGTGACAAAGGTGATTTAGTGTTGCCATATACATTTTTTAAATAATAGAATATGGCCATTTTGTTGTTTCTAATCCGATTTTAAAAATTCTTTCACTGTTAGAAAACTACACTATTCGTGAGTGACAAAGGTGATTTAGTGTTGCTATATACATTTTTTAATTAATAGAATAAGACCCCTTTGTTGTTTCTAATCTGATTTTAAAAATTCTTTCACTGAGAGAAGTCGATAGTATTTCCGTCTATCTTTCTCTTATAATACTATCATTGTCTCTCATCCTCTTTTTTTTTCTTTTTTTTTTTGTAACTTGTTTCTTACTCTCTCTCTAATTTTTCAAATAATTAAAAGCTACACAATTACAGAGTGACAATTTAAGGACATCAATTATAATATTGCTTTAAATACCCGGAGCGAAGCGAGGGCAGCCCTCTAGTTTTCATTATAAAGTGTTTGTTCTAAACATTGGCTTGATACTTAAGTTTCAAAAATTCGCTTCTAGTGAATCTTGAATCAACAAAAAGTATTTTTGTCTCAATCTAATATTTGTATCTACAGTTCTGATCTGTGTTCAGTAGTTTTGCCCGCGTGTTGGTGATTCATTCAACCATGTTCTTCTTCTTTAGACTTATTCAAGACTCGTGGTTTGGTATTTAATCATTGAAATATTTCTTCTTCTTCTGTTCAACTGTCTATTGATTTCTCATCGAAACGAACTTATTTGTGTTGTATCCATCTTTAAACATTAAAATTTTAAATGGATATTTTTGTACAGGTAAATGAACTTCGTGAACTAAATGGCCTAAATATTAATACGCAGGTCAGAGCAATATACCGTTTTACTATTCCACCAACGACTCGTTTATTTTATAGAGATTTGCACTTAAAAATTCTGCTCTCGTTTTGACTTATAGAGCACTCGTTTTAATTATTAATAGTTTAATTTTAAGTAATATTAATATTACGGTTATCATTTTTAGTTATTGGTAAGTTAAAACAACCTCAGAGACTTAGCTTTAGAATTCTTAAAATATATATTCGGTTATGTTGATACCTTCAAATAAATTCTAAAGATCTAAAGATCCTATAGATTAAAATCTGTTTGAAGCCGGAATATTATTTTCTTAGAAGTGGATAAAGAAATTGTTTTTAATTATACTTTAGTTAACTAAGCGTATATCAAAGCTAAGAAAACAAATGTGTGATAAGTGTTATTTTTGATTGTACAATAAATGCAAGGTAAGCTTTCTACTAAATGACAGAAGCAAATTTAGTAGAGATGCAGAAGATATAAATCTATTGAAAATTTAAACATTATTTTGAGGAACCTATCTGCTAAGGATGCTTTGGAGGAGTGAAATATGTGTAGTGTGCAAAATAGTATTTTAAAATCTTTCAAGAGCTATAACTATAAATATCTTAGATTCTATATATAAAATATATAATTATTACTATATTACTTCCATTTTATGAATACGTATATCTATATTTTAAATACTACAAGTATAATTTACTTGGGTTTTAGTCCTGTCCTCATCAATTTGTGTATCAGTGAACGAAAACCCTCGTCAAGCACTCATTGAGGACTGCGGCACCCTTGTTTATTAGCTTTATCTTTTCCACTTGAAATATTTTTAAGTATACATAAAGTTAGGTATATTAAAATTATATTAGAGTGGAATAGCCTGTGAATCCGGAGTAGACATGCTCGACCTTAATCATTAACTAAGCTTAATACCAAAAGCTTATAAGATCCTCAATAAAGAAGACCTCACCAAACTATACTACGTCTCTCTACCAAATGATTTCACACAAACAAACGATGAGAGTCGTGATTGTGTCAAGAACATACTCAACAGCCCCTTGCTCACAAGCAACGCACTTCTAAGAGTATAAAAGCATATTTATACTGTTAGTTGTAATGTTGGCAACACTTTAATTCGAGTAGCATCCTGTTATTTGATGTTGTTAGGATTGATATGAGTAGCATTTTAACTTTCTTGAATGTTGGACAACTGATAAACATGAATCAAAGGAGTAGGGATTGCAAAATAAATATGACGTCACGAAAGAATAATTATGAATTACATCGCGAGTATTTTAGCAGTCACACTGCAGCTCTGAGTTTAAAGTGTAAGCAGTAGGAGGATATTCTAGTCAAGCCGTCATACTGTTAGTCTTCGTATAGACTACAACTTCCCATTTTTAATTAATAATTCATATTGCTGTATATTAATACCATCCCCTTAAAATTAAGCCATCCGAATTGAAAGTAATCACATATTATGGTACGCGGAATCGTGGCCGTGGTCAAATAGCTTTTACGTGAACGTAAACAAAATCAGCACTCCTGTATCCAATAAAATTTTAAGCTACAATTAAATAGGTTAGCGACCGCCAATCAGATTAAAATATTTATTGTCAGGAAAAGCAATTTACAGAGTTAACCGCAACAATGCGTCGCGTCGCGTCGGGAACAGCTCGCTAGCTCGGACTGCGATATCTGAGGCTGAGGTAATCCTGATAAATTATTTATTATTATTATTATGTTTTGCATCAGGTATTGAATAAGAAAAATATAACAATATTGTTGCATTTGGTTGCGATTTCACCTGCAAAAACTTCAAAATTGGATCTAGAGTAAATTCATAGCCACTCACTTACACGCCAAGTTGTTAAACCGGGATAAAAGTGTATTATCCTTCTTATTATTCTATATGTTGTTCACTGTTGATAATCTTTAATTTGATAGTAGTGAAAAACTGTTTGCTTTAGGAATACCTCCACTGGCTGACTAGTATACTGGCCGGTAGCTATCTGTACGTCTAAGCAAAAGTAGTGAGGATTGTTGCGCATTATGAGCTTGCCGTGCATGTATAGATTGTTCCATCGGCGTCGTTTAGAATTTTGAAAAATTTCGGCTTTCTCCTCCGAAAAGGCCTTAATTTTGACTTCTGCGCATTCAAGGTTAGAAGTATTCTTACATAAGTGTGTATAGGGTTTTAAAGTAAATCTTATGTAGAGAAGTTGAGAAGTTGACGTTGAGTGTTGTAATAATTCTTTGACCTGCACATAGATACACTGATAATTAGAATATTAGTTAAAACAAAAGTCTATAGCGTCTTTTACGCGTTATTCACTAGTTAAGCTTACATTACATTTAATAGATATTATATTATTTAGTTTAGGAGTTATAAAATATTTAGGTATGGGGAAATTTCCATTTTTTTATTTATCATCCATAGAAGCTATTTAAGTAGAAGGAGATGATACAATTCCTGACATACTTTGCAAATTTAGATATGTGATCAAATATGTCTTACGTATTATTAAATACGGAAATTTTATTGTATTTAAGACTAAAATTGTAATAAATATTTCTATCTCTAACTCGCTATCTATAAAAATAGTAAACTAAAAACGTGTGGTATAAAAAGTTATTTCAATAGAGTGGTAGGACGAACGTATTCGTAGTTGCAGAGGCTTGCACAATGGCATGACTAGTTATGAAAGTTGAGAATTCTATAGTGGTCGTTAGCACAGCGACAACAAACCTGTGGAGATAGTTATACCAGAACTAGATAGGAGATTTTATTAGCAAAAAACAAGAGGAAACTGTCGTATTTATTTTTATTTTCAGTTAAAAAATTATTTAAATCAAATAGTATTTGTCCGCAATTTCTCCGCGTGATCTGCATTATTGGATCCTAGATGCTTTAAAAATTTTGTGACACTCACTTACTAAATTAACCTTCCACTGATGGATTCACTTATATCTTTTATGGGAATAACGCCCTTCTATCCCACAGTGGCTTGTAATTTACGGAATGAAAAGTACCGTGTGTAGCTAGGTTGCAAATTACCTGTGTATACGCTACTTTTTATCCCCAGAATAACTCATCTGGGATACAAGAATCACACAAAAAAAGGTATGATGGATTTTAATTAATATAATTATTTTTTATACATATAAGAGTATGTGTAAGAGGAAAGAATGGGAGAGTGGGTAAATGAATATGTAAAGTATCCGCAGATAAAGTCAAAGGCAGTTTTTATTTTAAAACAAAATAACAAAAGTGTCCTGAAAAATCCAATGATAAGAAAGTTGCAAATACTGCGTCTCTGGCGCCCGCGATAAACTCGGAATATCCATCATACTTAATTATCTCACTCCTACAGTTTAGCACAAAGTCGAAGAATTAACGGCCGCTTGTCACGTCTTCTCAATTTTGCGTTTTTAAATTCTTTATTTAATGACTTTTGAGATAAGATTTGCTTCTTAATTGCATCCCATCATCACATTATGAGACCCAAACCCAAACCAACCATTGTGTACGTTTAGTGTTTAATTGAATATAAACAACACAAAATAAGAAGTAAACGATATAAAGTTATGTGTTCATCATGCTCTAAGCGCAGATGGTGGAAATCGTAATTTTTATAAAATAACAAGTGTTAGTGTTTCTTAAATAGAGACGCCATTAGCAAATTACAGACTATTAGAAGTCCTCATCGATTCTACATTCTATGTTTAATATTTGTGCCGAAAATGATATAGTAATAAATATTCGATACAGAATATTTAAAGATTATTTTGTTATTAACTATTACCACTACGTAGATCTGTGCGTGCACGTTAATTTTCATTTTTACGCCCGTAACCGTAATTTTTTTGTTAAATACTTTTGTAGATTCCCCAGTTTTCTAAGTTTCGGGATTTTCATATGTAAATAGACCATCAAAGATTGCAATCCTATTTTTAGTAACTTTCCTGGGTTTCTGCTATCCGATTGAACGACATGGCGCCGGGATGCTGGGACTGGGTCCTAATGGCAGAGACGGTAAGATTGGCGAATCTTGTGTTATCATAAATAATAAAAGCATATATTTTTTTAAAGTATTAGGAATCTATTAATGTCATTTGTGCGCATTTCAACGTTAGTTTGATATTAGCAGAATCCAAACATCAAAACGCGGAATTATTTTGCTCATCCAATGTAATGAGGCAGGCAGCGTCCAATTTGTGCTGGCTTAATATTCAAACTACGATTCCGCGCGGATTTTAATGACTACTATTTTAGCGTTTATAGATTTTTATTCAAAATGTAAAAAAAGAATAGGCTAAAGCCACCTATCGGATTTAATTGTGACTCATAACCATCAAGCAAAATAAAAATAATATACCCTTCGGGGACGCCTAAGCATTGAATCTTTTTTTGGAAAGAGTAAGTACCATTTTGGGCAATAGTTTTAATTAAAGTACTACTAATCTTCCGTAAACTTTAAATAAACTTCACTACTTTTTCTTTCTTCCAAAACTATCAGTCTACCAAACCAAATAAAAATAGAAAAATGTAATTAAAATCTCTCTATTTTTTATAAGTTCTTCATTCCTTTGGTTTTTTTTAAGTTTACCAGATATCTAACTAAAAGCAATTAGTATTCTTAATACTTCCAAATAAGCTCCTAAATGTTTGTGATAAGAGTGAGCTCATGTTAATAGTGCATATTGGGATTTGAATCGACGACAATCTATCATCCTAAGTAAACAAACAAATGAAAAAACGGTGCGAACGGTATGCAAGCATCGCGTCACACATAACGGTTTACTCTGAAAATCCTATTGAACCGTTATCGGGCAAACACAGTGGTAGCTTAGGACTTAACGAATTATCTCGCCTGTCAGCACAGCCCGGCCAATTGTGAATAACGGAATAGAGAATTTATAATCACCGTGGCCAGCTATGAACAACTACGGTAACGGGCTACGGCGTACAAAGCGTATTATTCCTTTGTACGAAATTGACTTCAGCAATTTAATTTACATTTCTATAAACTTGCTGAATGTGAATCCTAGAACCGAATAAGTCCAACTCTCAGGGACTTGTCATTATTGAATGACAAGTCTAATGAGTGACAATATTACAAATCCTTACACTTATTTATAATTTTGGCAGTATAATTTTCGAAAAATGTACAACTGTCCTTCCCATTCCTGGGACTTCCCTTCGTTTCCCATGGGAATGAATTTGAATAACTTTTTATGTAACATAGACAAAATTAATTAAGAATTGTGTAAGTCTAATATTATTATCACTTGGTTCGTTGTTAGATAATGAAAGCAAGAAGAGGCGAGGGTTTAAGCACATTAAGCTTCCTTAAACTCAAGTACCAAACACTGCTCAAATTTTTACCTGGAGTGTACGCTCATGCCTCATATATACTTAATATTACTGTTTACCTATTATGACGATTGTAGTTAAGTGCTTTATATGAAATATAATATCGTTTACTCATTTCCTAAAATACTCTCTCACCCATTCATTCCTAAGTTTCGTTGAATTTCTATGGTATACCTAATGTAGTGTTTTTGCCGTGATCACTAACATCTCACCAAATATTTTCTGAATCACTTTTTCTTTTGTACAAACCTTTTCGTAGCTATAATTTTTATTTATATATTCATTCTTATATATATATATATTTATAGTTAGATAGGTACCAATAATAAACAACAAACTGTATGTGCCCTAAATTAAATTACATAAATGTAGGTACGCTAAATAAATTTCTCCACGCATTATAAGTCAGTAATAAAAGTGAAAAAGAGCAGAAAGCAGTCGCCATTATATTCCGCGGTGATATTAAGCTTTTGTGAACAGAAAGAAATGCAGCTATTACATGTGATACATGAGACGGGTAGACGGGATGATGGGACCCGTCGGAATACGAAGGAGCCTTATAACATTCTTATCTGGAATCGAAACTTTCGGACATCTATAGGGTAATAAACGATATATAAAAATGTTAATATATATGTCGGGGATTGTAATGAAGGAGGTGAGGGGGAGGGGGGTGTATTTGAAAACACTAACATGAATGGATGGTATTGAATGGAATATTGGGTAAACGCAACGTAGATACTTCTACTGAACCGATAAATAATCAAATATGATCTCTAACAATTACGAGAGAAACCTAAGCAGTGCCTTGGACTTGTGACCAAGGTGTAGGTTTAAGGAATTCTTTTAAGTGATCACGACGCTCGCCTCCACTGCTCAGGCTCTCTGTTTAAACCTCAACTCTGTTAATTTCACATAAACCTAACCTAACACAAGACGTGGCAACTAGATTGTAAGGTACTCATGTGACCGCGCACGTATGACTTCAGTCAGACTGTCGAGGGTCGAGACTGTCAAAACAACAGAAGTGACTACTACCCCACTCTAACGCCATAGATACCGAAGCGGCTTAGAAATATTTTTTTAAAATTTATTTCTAGTCCGCTACATAAATACTTCCACAGATGCTATCACCCACAAAAATTTCAGTCAGTGTGTGGCAACACTGTTCATGATATAAATAAACTTTTACTAATGCTACCGCATTGCCTATCTTCTAGGTTTGGAGTATGTTCAGTGCCATAATTGTTGCTACACTTTCCCATCCCGAGATTTAGTATCAATTAAATTATGTTGAATATTTACGAGTACAAACGAGTTTTAGCCATGCATGAGTGCTAAAAAATAAACTCAATCAAGTCACCCCTATTTATTACTGTCACATCTCCCGATTTTTTTAAAATGGGTCTAGCAATGTTTTATAAGTTTATAGTGTAAAATGTGGTAAAATATGGTGATTTGTGGTCTTACTAAGTAATATGAAATATTAGTTTTTTTATTTCTTTAATTTAGTTATACAAGTCCGCACGAATTTTTAATTGAACATACCCGTAGTTCATGTTCAAATTGTAAACAAAATCAGCATTTATATGTGCAATAGAATTTTAAGCCACAACTAAAATTGGATACCCGCCGCAAATTGAATACATATTTTTAATTGGCACGGTAAGCTCCTGCAGTTTACTGTATTGGTGAAATAGGAATAGCTAGATACCCAAAATTTACCAAACTGTTTTTATTTTGTGATACATTATTTGAAAATCCATATTTACCAAACCAAAGTCTGTTTATTATTTATTCTTCTTTAATATTATAATGAAGCGTATAGTATAATTGCCATGAGTTTTTGAATAAATAAAGAATAGTATCTGGCATTCATCATACTGAAAATAGTCATTCCACTTTTCCTGATTTTTTTTATTATATCTCTTAAAGGATAATAACATATTGTCAATCAAGTAAGGAGCGTCTGATAATTTAAAATCTTTACATGTTTTTTGTTAATTATATTTTTAGACATTGATGTAAATTCTATTTAAAGTCCTCTACACGGCAAATTTAGATCATTATTGAGCAAGTGAATAGGTAATTATTAGGTTTTTTTTTACCTATAAAATAGCCGTTTTTCATGAAATATGTTAATGCTCTATTTTTTCCTATATTTTTTATTTTTATTAATCAAAGTAATTACTCATGCTATCAAAAAAAGTAATCATCAAATCATTTGAAAAAGTTTGTTGGATGGGAGGCAACAAATTCTTCAAAGGTATTTTGAACTGCCTCTCGGTTATTGAATTTTTTCTCCGCCAAAAAATAATTTCATGTCTCAAAAATAACAATAATTTGAACTTCTTAGCGAAAAAAGAAAAAATTGGATTTGCAATAGCCAGTACGGCAGAACGGTAATTTCATAGGTAAAGATCTATTATTATTTTTTAGAGAAGATCGTTCTTTTTAAACTACTTTTCGTTTGTTTGTTGGTAAGAAACGGTGGAGGTTATTTAATTCTTGTTGTCCTAACTCCTAACAATGACTGAAATATTGGTACGACTAGAATAGAATATAATAACGGCATGGTCAAAACAGTAACACCTGGTCAATAGTTTTTGACGCGTCATTAGCTCAGTGGGTCACGATCCATAAGTCGTGGGTTCAAATCCCGGACATTGGACTACTGGCGTGGTGGCCACTCCTACCACATGCGTTTTAGCTTTTTTCAAAAAAAAAATGTGATTCTATATCTCGGAAATAACATTACACTAAACTAAACTAAACGTAGACTTGCACAAGGTTAGACAATGTTCACTCTATGAAATTATTAGGAACTACCAGCCAATCACAGTCTATCTAAAGTGTTGCTAGTACAAGTATTCGTATGTACATTGGATCACGAGTCAGTAAAACATTAATTTAACTCGACGCAGGTAATCCCGGCTAATAAAGATGGATGGCTCATTGCTGACATAAACCTAAGCTTTTTTATTTTCATATCAGGTTAATTACCATTTTATATGATTTTAAGCAGTGAATACGAATTCTGGGGATAAACGTTTTAATCAGCTTTGTACTAACTAGTGCATAAATATTTTCATTGCAATTGTGAAATAACGAGCATTAATTTAATATTTTTGCATGGCAACACAACCAAAAACCAAGTTAATTTTTTTTATAAAGCTTAAAAGGTAGCTCTGAATTGCTTTGAAGAATACTCTGCCATATTCTTATTATTATACGAAGTTCTATTATTAGATACTAGGGGCCCGTCCCGGCTTCGCACGGGTGGTTAATTTTTTTTTAACGTTTTGGCTCTCGCATTCTGTCGCTCCCTCTATCGCCGCGTTACTCGCTGCGCTGCGAGGCACTTCACACCGCGCCGGCGGCCCATCTGGGATTATTTTTTATTTATCTTGATATTTTTATTTCGTAATATCTTTTGACTGGAATGTCCGATTTCAATAATTCAAAAAGTAATTAACAGGTATTGAAACAGTCTTCATTACGAAGTAATTTATTTGGATAAGAATTAATACAAAGTTATGGAAAACATGGTCTGATTTTGATAGGCATTTTTATCAACTTTTAAAATGTAAAAAAGTAGTTATAGTGACTTAACTACAATAGTTGGACATATGGACTCGCGGAGTTTTTTGTAGATATTGATACGTTCTATAATATTGTATAACATTTTTTTGTTCTATCATCAATACTTTTCGCAGCGCATGCGATGAAAGATATTTTATGGCTAATTTTTTTGCACTTTTTGAAATCGGTCCAGTAGTTTTTATGTTTATTCGTTACATACAAAAATATAAAAATCCAAAAATACAAATCTTTCCTCTTTATAATATTAGTACAGATATAGATAATATTCAATTGATTGAATTACTAAATAATGAAAAAACACAATGTTAAAAATATAGCTATTTTCTATATTATTTACTTATGTGATGTTTTTAGTAGTTTAGTGAATGTGTGATGTACCCAACCAGAAGTTAAAATGAACTTTTGTACTTTCTCATGTAACTGAATTGCTGTAACTCTTATGAGAAATAAATTATCTAGAAAACCCGTTACAAAATGTTGATGGTTTTCGTAACTGTCAAACATTTAATGTTCATCCCGTCGATACGGTAAACTCTCCTCTCGAATTAAAGAACGTATTTAATTAAAGTTTTCGAATAGACAAAATATATCCACAATATTCGAAAAACGGTTTTTTAGATTTTAAAGTAAGTAATGGCAAAGGATTGACATATAATATACCTATTGGTTGTCAAAAGTTCAGCTAATCTTGTGGCTAATCTGTATCACGACATTTACTGCCTGTTAGGCGGTACGAAGTTCGCCGGGTCAGCTAATATTACCATTAATGAAAGAGTGAATGATAGTGAAGAATAAAATTAGTTTGGTAGAAACGATTGGTTAATGAATTACGTGGGTTATTAATTCAATTTACAATTCAAAAGAATATTATAATAAAACACAATTAATCATTTTATCTGCTTTTCTCGTATTCTCGTGACAAATTACGAAAAATCCTTCGGAAAGAAACAAGACGTTATTAAGAGGAGGGTCATTTCAGCAGACAAGTTCAACGATCCATCACCCGTAATTGCTACAGTTCTCGGAGTGACCATCTCCTCTGTTATTTGATTATTACTTATTCATTCCCTTCGTCTGTTTATATCTGACGACGATTATAAGCGACTAATCAAATTATATATATTTTTGTTATCTATTAACTCTGAGCCTAAATAACTGTGTCTCCAATTATTTCAAAGTTAAGATTGCCCGTATTTCCACCCAATTCACATATTATATCTTTCCATACAAGCAAACAGTAGCGACATCTTAAAAAGAAATAAATACAATGTGTTCTATTAGATTCCAAATGCAGTGTTTTATGTGTTTTTAATTAGGTTTACCAGTTACATAGTAAAAATGGAGTTAAAAGATTAGCTGAAGTACAGTGATTGTAAATTTAGAAATCAAATGTTTTTGCCACAAATACTAACTTCGGGTTACTACTTACTATAATAATCATTCGAAAAACTACCATACTTACCAATTTTTTTATATTAATGTATACCACAGTTATAACGTGAAGATGGGCAACCAATAATAATAGTTTGCGCATGTGGCATAAGGATTTATATAAAAATGATTTCCAAAATTCTATCTGTTCGTAAATTGTTTATACTTCGAACAATTCTCCGAACTCACTCTCACCTGTCTTTTGATAAAGATTTGGCAAGAAATAAACGTAGATCAAATAGAGTCTGCCCTGTGAAGTCAACTGATCTAGTAATGGCAGGTCGCCACTATTATTATATTAGCTCGAGGATATATAATAAAGTAAATAAAATATTAGACATATACCCCCTTACCACCAGAGAATGTAAGAAAAAGCTATTAAATTGGCTTTTAACTTTGTCTTATAATGAGACTGAAAATTTTATTTTATTTACCATGTGACACACGCGCTCACACACACACACAAACATATATACACACACATATACATATACACACACACCCAAACACGCGCAAGTGCGCATTCATCAAGTTCACACATATTTAGTATTTTTATCTTGATGTTCTTAGTTAGTAAATTAAAAGTAATTCATTTCTTGACTTCTACTTAACTGTTGATATTATACTAAAATTTTATTATTGGAAATAAACTTAATTTGATATGTCGTTGGTGGTGGGCGTTAATAACTGCGACACAGTGTCTACACTATTGCAGTTATTATCGTTACTATATGTTTCTGTAAACTGTATTATTTCCGAAATAAAGATTTATTATTATTATTATTATTTGACGTTTGTAAGTCCACAAAAACTCGAACATCTTTACCGATTTGACTAATTTTGGTTTTATAATATTTCTATAAATTCAAGGAAGATTTAAAAGGTACGAAATGCTAAATAAAACTTATACGTGTATACCAATACACTCACGGTCGGCTAGTTGGAAATATTTATTGATATATACCTCGATGTTTTATAAAGTACAATAGAATTCATTAGTTCATTTTAAAATTCATTTTTACACAGAAAGCCATGGACTTTATTTAAACATTGGTACAGATACTTTCTAGGCGTGATTTTCAAGTTACATATGACTCTTTCGTTTGCCTCTGGCATATTTTCACCGAAAGTCAAAAACGCATTCTATGAAAGGTTTGAATATTTCAAATATCGAGTATTTGGTCGAGAACGTTGCAATGTTATAATATTTCTATAACAGAATATTTTAGCCGACGTTTAAAATTGAATAGTTTTTCTATTGTTTTCATTTCTCTCTGTAGAAATTACAATATTGTATTAGCAACGATTTTAAAAGCCTTTGATTGGAAGGCTGTTTTACTTCTGTATCAGAAGTGATAGAATGATAAGTGATTTCTTAATGGAAATGTCGTTAACGTCGGTTTCCCTTATTGAGGACTTCGTGTATTTCGTTAAAAGTTTGATTGGAGTTAATCTGAAATGATGGACATATATTGAGGATCATGTAAACTGTTAACTTTTAGTCTGGTGTTCGGTAGGGAGGTAGATCAATTAATGCAATTTAAAAAGGCTTCGTTAAACTTCTTAAGAGGTAAGCCTCAGTTGACAGTACGTCCGGGCTCCTATCTTATACTAATATATAAAGCTGAAGAATTTGTTGACTACTGGTCCGATTTGAAAAATTCTTTCAGTATTAGATAGTCCATTTATCGAGGAAGGCTGTAGACTATATATATGTCGGAGAATAATAATCAATTATCGAATAATCGAATCGTCATCGATATCTATGGCGTTGAAGTCATTTCCGTCGTTTTGACAGTCTCGACCCTTTATAGTAGCGAAGTAGTCCCCGGATAGTGTTAGTGTTGTGCAGTGCAGTGTTAGTGCTGGAAGTGCTGTCCGATTGAGGTCACGGGAGTACCTTGCAATGAAGTTGCCACGTCTTGTGTTAGGTTGGGTTTAAGTGAGTTTAACCTTGGGTTTAAACAGAGCCTGAGCAGTAGAGGTGAGTGTTGGAACTCTATCAAAAGAACTCTTTAAGCCTACACGTTGGTCACAAGTCCATGGCACTGCTTTGTTAGAGATCATATTTGATTATTTATCGGTTAAGTAGAAGTATCTACGTTGCGTTTACCCAATAGTCCATTAAATATCATCACCCCTGTTAGTGTTTTCCAATATTTCCCTCACCTCCTTCTCATCATTGAAATCCCCGACATATATTCACGCTAAGACCAATAGAAGCAGAACATCATGCGGACGAATTCTCGCGGGTCGACTAGTCATATTATATATCTTCGGGGTATAATTTTGCAATATAGGTTATATTTTAAGTAATTGTAAAATTTCTTATTTTTAACGATTACAGTATTAACCTTAATAAATTCTTCCTTGTCAGAACTGGTCGAGCGATTGTGATTAACGGGTTAGTGAATTTATAATGATTGTGGGAAGCGATGATTGACCACTGCGCGGGATGGAAGATATTACGTACGAAATTGGTTTTATGAATTAATGTACAGCACAATTAAATTATTAATTATTTACTAAATCTTACAATTATGTACGTTGACTCTTCATACAAATGTCACGTGAAAATTGTCCGAGACCCGACAATTTTCATTTAGATAAAAACCGAACATAAACATTTCTGTCAGAGCTTTCCGACAACAACGGCTTCAATATTTCTAATTCGACATCTACAAATGATCTAAATTTTATTTTGAGTATCTAACAAAAACACCCATTTTAGGGGTTCCTTACTAAAAAATGAAACAAGGAATCCATGTATGATCACTTCGGTGTCCATCTGTAAAACATTATTGTCTAGAACAAGAATTATCGACTTAAATTAATATAAAATCCATCAGGGCTATTAAAATATCAAAGTTTTAAGTAAACGCAATCAAAAGATACGGCCATTATTCATATTTCGGTAATCGAAATCAATTTTAAGTAATTAAATATCGCTTATTACTTAGTATTTGCTATAACGGTGAATATCTTGAGGAAACCTGAGAGTTCTGCCAATACGTTCTCGGTCAGCGTGGTGGACTGTGGCCTAACACCCTCCTCATTCCGAAGGGGAGACAGGCTCAGAAGTGGGCCATTCACGGGTTTTGATAATGAAGGAAATCATAATCTATAAGGTACTTTTTGTTTACTTGAATTATATACCTACAATTCAAGTGTAATAACAAATGTATATCCGAAAACCATACTTTTTGCAGTTAGTAAACTGACTGTGAAGTATGTCGACGTGGAAAACTGTTTTCCGATTAAGTCTCGCACTTGGCAGAATTTTTTATAATATTTATGCTTTGATATATGAGCCTTTTGGCAATAAAACGTTGCAATTACGAGTGACAGATAATGGAGTTAGAGGGGGCGATTGAATCATGACACCCATCGGAATACGAAGAAATACAGCGAACAATTTCTTATTTGTCATAGAAAGTTTATAACATCTTTAGGGGAATAAAAAATACGGACGGCCTTCGACAATAAACGGCGAATCCAATAAACTTAATGTGTTACAAAGATACGAGCGTTTTGAAAAGAATTAACGTAGACGACAATATTCAATTCTGAACCCACTATATTTCAAAGATCAAAGTTAATCATCATATCAATATAAACATCATATTTGATTGCGCTAAATGTAGCATTTGTTTATTTTGGTATTTAAATAGTTGTTTTTGTGCAACTGTTGTATAATAATGGGTATTAAAACACGAATGTAGGTTTATCACATGAGGCAAAGCCGAGTGTGATAATAGTATCACATTATAGTTGCATACAAAAATTTATCTAGACCCATATTTAAATCCTCTTGTAAAGATTTTAAAACAGTGAGCTTACTGATAACATTAAAACAGCCACTCTTAGTAACCTACCATCATCCATTATTGAGTATCACTACATATTAGGTTGTGGAAAAAGTTTCTTCGCATGTTTTAAGAAAATTCTAAACATTTTTTAATATAGTTTATTTACATTTAACTAAAGTATGTAAGTACCATTTTGTTCGATAACTTTTTGCCGTCTTGTAGGTAAGGACATGATCCCATTGCTATAGAAATTTTGGAGTTTCTGAGCTAAAAACCGCGACAAGTAGTTTTGGCAGTCCTCTCGTGATGTTAACCTGACACTGCCTAAAGAATTCTGAAGAGACCGAATCCGGGTGGAAATCTGAAGGTGCAAGGTCAGGACTATACGGCGGATGCATTAACACCTCCAAGCCAAACTCTCTTAATTTTTGCTGAGTGGCTAAAAATGTGTGAGGTCTAGCGTTATCATGACGAAAAACACCCCTTCTGTTGATTAATTCCGGCCGCTTTCTCTCAGTTTCTCGCTTTAATCTCATCAATTGTTCGCAGTAGAGTTCAGAATCGATGGTCCTGCCTGGTGGTAACAGCTCATAATGAATAATGCTCTTCCAATCCCACCACACACTCCAGCATCATCTTGTTGCGAGTTAACCCGGGTTTCGCAACAGTCTGTGAAGCCTGACCGGCCTTTGACAACGACCTTTTTCGCACGTTCTTGTCGTACGTGATCCATTTTTCATCACCAGTTATCAGCTTCTTCAAAAATGGTTCGGTTTCATTACGTCGTGATAAAGAATCACAAATGAGTACACGGTTCATTAGGTTTCTTTTAGTGAGCTTTTGTGAGGTACCCAAATATCGAGCTTTTTTGTGCACTCAGTTTTTTCAAATGCGCCATAACTGTTTTGTGGTCAATTCCCAGTTCTTCAGTTACGTCGTAAGTACTGATATGCCGAACTTGCTCCACTTTTTCAAAAATGGCATCAATTGTTTTCCGTAATAGGGCAACCAGAGCGAGGTGCATCTTTGACATCAAAATTTCCGGATTGAAAACGCTTAAACCAAATTTGTGCTACTCTCACAGACACTGCACTATTAAAATGTATCGAATTTCTTCATTAGATTCACTCATCTTCACAGTACGAAAAACAAATAAATATCACACCGTTTCCTAATTTGAATTTGGAATAATCTTCTTTAAAATGATAACTTTTAATGATACCAAAACCAGCCTGATACAAATAGTCTAGCCAAACAGATTTTATTACAAGTTCATACATAGTATAATGCGAAGACTTTTTCCCCTACCTATCTATACTCTATATCTATCTATACTCTATACTATTATATAAAGAGTAAAGATTTGATTGTTTGTATATTTGTATGTTTGTTTGTTGCGAATAGGCTCGAAAAGTACTGAACCGATTTTGAAAATTCTTTCACCGATGGGAAGCTACATCCTTTCCGGATAACATAGGCTATGTGGTGTTGCCATAAATACTCTAATTAAAAACTACACTATTCGTGAGTGACAAAGATGATTTAGTGTTGCCATATAAATTTTTTTGATTAATAGAATATGGCCATTTTGTTATTTCTAATCAGATTTTAAAAATTCTTTCACTGATAGAAAACTACACTATTCGTGAGTGAAAAAAGTGGTTTAGTGTTGCCATATAAATTTTTTTTTGTTGCTACTGATCCGATTTTAAAAATTCTTTCATTGAAAGTAGTCTATAGTATTTCCGTCTCTCTTCCTCTTATAATACTATCATTGTCTCTCATCCTCTCTCTTTTTTCTCATTTTAATTTTAATTTTTATCTGTTCAGAATGATTAGACTATTTTCACTTTCTTTCTTTCTTTCGATTATCTCTCTCTCTTCTCTCTCTCTTTCCTTTACCTATTAAATTTTATTTTTGCTCTGTCCTCCCTCTCCTATTACCTGTCGTATTAGTAAAAAAAAAAGTCGCTTTCTCTGTCCCTATATCCATATGTATGCCTAAATCTTTAAAACTTCGCAACGGATTTTGATGCAGTTTTTTTAAATAGATAGAGTGATTCAAGAGGAAGGTTTATATGTATATTACATATATAATATAGTAGAGAAACACTAATAATTGTAGAGGTTTCTAATGTGATGTCGTAAATAAACACATTTTTTTGCGTTTACATTGCAAACGCTGGCTGAACCCATCGAGATAGATAAAAATAATGTACTACAGTATTGTACACCTTAAAAAGGTCTACAAAAAAGTCCACGATGGTAAATGTCTACCTCTTAGGGATAACCCACAATAACCATTTCTTATCCTTTACTTTTTACAAAAAATAATGGTTTATTTACGAAGCGATTTTGAACAATACAGCATTAATCCTTATCCAATTAGGTACCTTAAATACATTGTACATTTAATATAGATCAATATGGCCCTTTACAGCATGAAATTTAAACGAATATTTTTGAAGATATTACAGATTGAAAATGCAGGGACATAGCGGTTACGGCTAAATACACGTGTTAAATTGCACCCTGGCGAAGCCGGACGGGTCAACTAGTATACAAATAAATTAAGTATTTATGAAAGAATCATTTATTGTAGTAGTAATTAACATTTTGTATAGAATGGAAATGGAAGATAATCGCTCATTTTTTTAGTAAACAAAACATTAAAAATATCGAAAAAAATGGCGGGGATTCGAATAACATATTTTTTTACGGTTGTCGACGCGCGTTCTAGATAGTGAAAAGCGAGTGAATGTTCTTTTTTTGAAATTTATGCACGCATCGATATCGAAGGAATTTGAGTGTTATTATGAAATTCAGTACAATATTATATGATCCGTTTGGATGATATAATGGTTATTAGGACATTGAATGTTTTTATGTTGGCAATAAGCTAACTGTTTCAGAATCTCTTATAGAGAATTTAAAGTATGGGATTAGATAAACATACAAATAACACTTAATCCGGTTTATAATTTTTAAACAATTGTGCAATGCTGTTTATACCTTTTGAGTAGTAAGTAGTTTCTATTAGGTTATTTATATTTATACAAAAAAACCCCTTTCTCTTTTTTGATAGTGTTGCAACATTTTGAAAGTGAATATTAAACGCATTACAGTGAAGTTCGACAATGTAAATCATTATTATATCATTTATTTTATTAAATATTAACAAGGTAAAGAGTGGAATGTAAGCGTTGATTGAACGCAAAGGACAAATCTTGTATCTGGTTCACAAGCCCCATAAAATCCACGATTTCCTGTCCATAAACTGCATGTTATTGCATTATAGGTGTTACTATACAATATAGCTGGTATATAACGTAGCTGAAAGTTAAAAGCAATTTTCTCGTAAATATTTTTGTGCATTAATTTGATGTACGTTTTTCGTTATTTTATAAATGATTAAAATTATTCTACTCTTACTCTTAATCAATATTTTTAAATGCTTGTCGTGGTAAATTTAGATAAGTATAGCAACTTATAACTAACGTTGTGTAGTAAATTATAGATATATAATGGTAAATAATCAAAATAAAAGTCTTGGAGTCGAAGTACCTGGAAATTGTCCGAGTAACTTTATATCCTCATAATTGACGTGAGCGTCAAGTAAGCTCGTTACGTTAGAACAGGACACCGGAGTTAGCACTAATACTAACTATATTTTGTCAAATAATTCGACACGCCACGTTGTAATTAAATATCAGATATAGATAGATACCGTATCTACGCTGCAAATTCTACTGCTCATTCTTGCAACCAACATAAAAGTAATAATGTCACATTAAATTTTATTACATTTCCACTTATACTTATTCATTCAAAACTTCCTCTTGATTATATCGTATTTTTAAAATTAACCACTAGAATTTAAATGGTAAAGCAGCTAACTAGATTCTTTATTACATAGTTTTTAGGATTCCGTACATCAAAATAAAACAGTTAAACCTTACATGATCACTTCGTTGTCAATCTCTTTATCTGTCAAACACAATTAAATGATATGGTATATTTTATTACTAATAAAATGTAAGGAAATCATATTTTGTAAAGTACTTCCCTATTGACCTAGAGTCACAGTGTGACATGATGCTTTTCTTTTTTTACTAACAATTCTTTTGCGCGCCAACGCCAAATTTAAGTTTGTCCCTATATTTAGATTGGGCGCACTTGGCCGAATGTTTTTAGATTATAAATATCATTTGTATTGGATCATGGATAAATGATAAATATCCTAGAAGTATTTATTCACATAAAAGGATGAAGCTTTTATTTGCTGTCTACGGTCTGTTTACGATTGTAATTTTAATAGTATTGAAGTGACCGATATACTCACTGACCCATTTACCTCTTCTTCCCCTATACATACATTGCTTTTGTACGCGTACGAGCACGCATCATTAACTTTTTCTATAAGTTTTTAAATATCCTACATTTATTGTAAAAAGTACACAACAAATGAATTTTTCAAGTAAAATGTTATATTTTGGTCGGTTAGCATATGTTTCTAATATTCTCCGAGCAGCTATAAGGATTAAAATAAAACTTTGTCTGAAGATCGTTGTTCGTGAAAAGCGTGCGTAGTCGTCTTAAAATAGTTTTATTAAAGGGATTAAAAACAAAAATATTTGTTCCGTATAAAGCTGGGCAGATTTAAGTAAGGTGTTTTGAAATGTAAAGCGAATGTGTGCATGGCATACGAACTCAAGGTGAGTCTTGGCCAATAACACATGTATTAAAATGCAATATTTTAACGATGCCTAACAAATAAAATTCAAGTTCACAAAATCTGAAATCAGATAGAGACCTTTACAAGCATGGTTCTATGCATCCTGCCGTATACATATCACCATCAGTCACTCGGTGATATTTAGAGCTTCTGCATATGCATTTCATTTAGAGACTCTCACAGGTTTTTTGTCTATCACAACGGTTCCTGGCTAGATCTAAGCTTACGCCTTTACAGTGTAGTACGGTTGGTTGAGCTTCAAATCTTGGCTTTCGTCCGCGTCAGGTCACAATTATCACATTGGCACCCAACATGGGGCCAAGATCTATCTTAAATTTAAATAACAACATAATATTTCAATTAAAATTATATTGTTTCATTTTACTCACGTAATTTCTTAAAAACTTAAGAAATCGGCGATCAAAATAAACCAAATAAACAAGTTCTAAATAGCAGGCAGTATAAAGTGAGTGTTTTGAACTCTTAATGTCGCATATAAAATAAATAAAAATAGGAACCTCCGTTCCTGTAATAGCTGAAAAGAGTTTGCGTTTATTGAGTCGTTAGGATATAATTTCATCTCGTGTTTATGGCGCTGTAAAGTTTGCAGCGCTTATACAGCGGCTGTCAATTACCGCCCTTCATCTCTTCGGCTCGCTCATTTCGAATTTCACCTTCGATTTGAGATTACATTTTGAAATATCACCGTTCATTTTTTCCTCAAATCCACCGTGTTTAATTTTCCTTAGAAAATGTGATTAAATTTCGTAGGAACACTGGACTTTGACAAATGAAAAGTCCTCGTTCCATAAAGCGTCTCAATATATAAAAAGAAATAGGCTTGTCAATCTGAGACTTGGAAAGCTTTTGATGAATTATGATTTTAAGTAATATTTCAAGCTAAGTTTAAGTTAGCCGAGGTTTGAAATTATTTAGCTCTGTTATTAGAGATATTTCAAGATAATATTAATAAGTTGAATGAAAATTGAAATTATTGGATAAGGCGCCGTAGTCTTGATTGAACGTCTATTGATACGGTGATAAGTAATATTTAAAAACAGCTATAATAAATTAAACGAAAATTCTTCATAGATATTTGGCTCTATTATAAGTAATAATTAAAGATAGCTTTAATAAGTTACCCGAAAACTTAAATTATTTGGCTCTGTTAGAATATTAAATAGTTAAAAGCTTTGAATGTAACAGCTTTGATTGCTTGTCACGTACACGTTTGACGTTGCGTTAGTAATGTTTGCCCGGATTTCATATAACACATTTTATATTCTAGCGTGAAAACCTTGCGAGGTTATAAGAATATAAAGTAAAACGCAAAAAATATCGTTTTAGAGGCTATTCCTTTTAATAACTGAGATTACTCTAATTTTAAGCGCATAACACTTTCAACTCGTCCAACAACAAGTCGGTCGACTTCAAAAAGGGGACGATCTCAATTCAATTGTATATATTTTTTATACATTTTCGGAGTAAAGGTACTCCGTATTAATCCGAAACGATCGGATAACGTCCGAATTAAGTTACTTTCAAAATGTATCCTATGAAGCAAACGATGAGTTCTTGGGCGGGCGTGAGCGATATAATAATTTGAGGTCAGTTTAGTTTGGGAACTTTATTGAAATTTGGATATTGAATTTTTCTAAAACACAGAAATTTCAATGTATATTTTATACTAGCTGACCTGTCCTCGATTTGCTGGGAAACCGCCTATTTGATAGAGACGAGAAAGAACTAAAAAATCAAATATATTTAAAATTAAATGATTCTTTACATACTCAATCACCCAATTACTTTTCTATCTATCAACTCAACTTTCATCTTACTCATCCTGTCACTCACATACATCATCTAAACCACATATTATATGTGCTCCATGGCCTTCTTATTCATAAAAAGATATTCAGTTTGTATCCAATCACTCACCTACCTACCCTCTAACTCATCCATCATATCATTTAACCCACTCAAAATGAGTAATTAAAGAAAGTAGTGCAATTTGGCCCAGCCGTCCTCAATTTTAGCTTGTAGCACATTTTTATATTATTATTGTAATACATTAGTTTCATCCTAAATTAATCTATAAATCGACTATTTGGGTTGGTGTATAAATGAAGAACGATGAGCAGCAGTAAAGCAATATATTACAATGATGCGACCCGTAATATTATGTTAGTGTTGGCAGATGTCGTTAGTAAATTATGTTTATCCGACAGGTGGCAGCTGCGGTCCGGAGGTACTTAATCCTTCGGTGACGGTGTGACGTGACGGCGTGACGGTGTGACGGTGTGTGAACTAAGAACATTTCAAAGGAAACATGAATTATGACTCCGCTGACTATATTATCATATGTGTCCTTGTTGTAAATGATAATAGTACGAGAGCTAAGGTTTGTCAGAACTAATTTAGAATATAAAATCTAAAAAATATGTTTAACGATATTGTTATGAATCATATAAAGAATGATATCTATTACACCAATACGTATTAATAAGCATTTTAGATAGGTAGAAAAGTCAGTTACTATCCCCTCTAAATTCACGTGGTCATCAAGAAGAAAGATCTGCAGCACGAAACTAAACCACACCACTTGCACTACTTTAAACGAGAGCAGAAGCTTGAAACCATAAAAGTGAATTACTTGAATTATAATGATATCCCGTATATAACATATATTCCATATATGGCGCATAACTTCAGAACGACTGCACAAAATCACATAATTTTTTTTTTGCATTAGTTATTACGAGGAGATTTGCTTAAAAGAAAAAGTGAGTGAGACAGTCAGTGTGATGGTTGTGTTCCTGCAAATCAGTGACCTACAAAGTATTATAGAATTAAAATTTAACGGGTGTGTGAGTGATCGACATGAATACACCTCTGCGAAGTCAGGGCGGGTCAACTGATACAAAAAAGGGATTACACTATGACGAAATTTGAACTACGTATCTTATTCAGTTGATATTTTTATTAGCCAATTGTTACTACTGTTAATGATACCCTTAACATAAATTTATCGGATTTTATATTTTATTGAAGGTCTCGTATGCCTTGGCTCTTGTACTAAAAGCAGAGTAGAATGTTATGATATATTATAATGATATGAAGGGTGCATTTTACAGTGCATTTTCACTGTAATCATTGGCTAGTTTACTTATTCGAGTTTCTACTGCAGTGTAATTTTGAAGAAAATTTTAAGCCAACATATTACGTTTTAAAAGTTACAGCCCTTTAAAGGTACAGCCCTAAAAATGCCCTAAAATGACGATAAACAAAACTGGTAATAAACAAAATGTCAGAGTTTTGTATAAAGGGTAAATCCACTGTGCTAAAACCCCTTCTATAAAACATTGAAGTTTGAAATTGTTACAGATTTTCTTGTATTTTGCTTCCTGACCAAAATATTATAACTATGAAATTTAAATCTTATAGTAATGTGTGTTTGTTTGTCCTTTTATCAATAGATTTTGACGTGAAAAAAATGCCTAGAGATAGCTTAAGGGCCTTAATTACATTTAGAAATTCAAAGAGTTTTTATGCTAAGATATCGAAAGAATTGGATAATAGTATTTAACAACATGTTAAAAATGGCTCCCGCGAAACTTGGGCGGGTTTTAAAATTAAATATTTTTTTACTTTATATTTACTAAAAAATCGGATGCTCATTTTCTAGGGTTTTATCAATTTTTCATCACTATTATCATATTATATATCTGCCACTAATTTAATAATACATCTTAGAAATATCTCCAAACCATCCTTAAGTATTTCGTTACTTAGTAGCACTTGATGGAGTTCGCCCCAGTATCATGCGATCCTCTCATTACTCATTTCACTCAGTTCTTTTTATCTTCAATGAAGAAGAATAATATTGACATTGTATAATGGAAAAATGGCGTGAGAGATATGAATTAAAACTAAAAGAAAATATCATGCTGTTTTCTAGAGTTAATTATTAGAATAATCATATCTTATACTAATATATAAAGCTGAAGAGTTTGTTTGCTTGAACGCGCTAATCTCAGGAGCTACTGATCCGATTTGAAAAATTCTTTCAGTATTAGATAGGCCATTTATTGAGGAAGGCTATAGGCTATATATCATCACGCTACGACCAGTAGGAGCGGAGCTACACGCGGACGAAGTCGCGCGGATCGACTAGTAAATGAATATAATGTATACAGTAGTTTACTTTCCAAATAATTGTGTGTTATTGGTTGAGAAATATTTTGATATTAATAACACATTATACATACCTAGAGATAAGTTTTTGAATGTACATTATAAAACAATCTCGGAGCACTATTTGGGATTATTATATTTTAGTTTCAATATACCTACTTTTGTAAAGGATAAATTAAGCAATAAATAATCAATAAATGAGTTAGTATCAAATAGAAAAGAAATAAAAAAAATACCAGTTTGATAAGAGGAGGCTAATTTAATTTAATTTATTAATAAATATGTAATTATAAACTCCCAATTGTGATGCACTTATGTACGAACTGTAGATTCAGTGACCCACGTATGGGTATTTTCTACTGAATGCATTCATTGTTATCTGTGAACCTCTAAATTTAGTTGTCAAAGTGATTGTTAAAAAAAACTCAGACTGAATGCTTTCAATGTTGCTCTGTTTTTCTTGCTAATTAGTAAATTTCTATCGTAAGTTTTTCTTAATATTTTTTTTTGTTTATTTATATGTTTTATTCTTCTTATCATTAAATTTTCAATTAACCTTATATTTGTTTCATTTTCAACATATGTGTAGGCATCAAAAAATAACAAAATTCGAAATTAAGTGAGCTATAAAGGGGTTTATAATTTGCATGTCGTGAGTCGTATGTAAGTATAACATACCAATAAATCTGGTTATCGAGTAGCTATTGTTAATTAATAAAAAGAGACTAATATTATGACGGGTTGACTATAATATCCTCCTGTGCTGTTATACTTTAGACTCAGAGCTTCAGCGTTACTCCTAGAATACTTGCGATGTAATCCATGATTATTCTGTCCTGACGGCGTATTCATTTTGCAATCCCCACTTCCTTGATTGGTGTTTATCAGTTGGCCAACATTCAAGTAACAGGATGCTACTCAAATTATAAGTGTTGCCAACATCATAATTAACACTATATATATTTAACATTAATAATTCAATACAATATTTGCATGTTATATAATAGTAAAATAAAAATCCGGTACCAGTGTTATTTAAATATAGGTTTAATTTAATATTCACATACGATTGCATCGCTTTTAAAAATGTTATTCGCTGGTTCGCTTTTAAGTTCATGTTTATTTAAAAATTGCTTTGAAGTCAATTTCGTTTAATTTTTCATTAAAATTTATTCAATATTTAATCTTTATACCTTTTATTTTTAATGCTATAAAGTTGTGTATACTTGTCTTCTTTCAATTTTTCAAAAATAGATAGTAAACTTTTATCAATAAAACGATTGAGGGCAACACTTAATTCACGAGAAAAATGAAACTAGATTTTATGGTGGATTGATTTGTAGGGTCGCGGTTAGGCGGGCTAGATGTTATATCTATTTGAATTATTTTTTAGGAAAATTGTTTGGTTAGGTAATTACTAAAGCCTAGAGTCAATTTAAAGTCAACAGTACTATAATGTCTTACTATGAATTAGAGTTGAATATAGTGTAAGACTATTTATATGTTGGAGAATAATAAAGGATTATCTAATAATCGAATCGTCATCGATATCTATGGCGCTGGAGTAGGGTAGCAGTTACTTCCGTCATTTTGACAGTGTCGACTCTTTATTTGCCATTGGCAGTCTGACGGTAGTCTTACTCTTGCGCGGTTTCTCAAGGAGTGAAGTAGTCTCTGGATAGTGTCAGTGTTGTGCAGTGCAGTATTTTGCTAGTGCTAGGAGTGCTGTCCGATTAAGGTCACATGAGTACCTTACAATGTAGTTGGCACGTCTTGTGTTGGTTAGGTTTATGTTAGCCTAGCCTTGGGCTTACAGTGATTATTTTGCGCCGACATATATAACAATTATATTGGATGTATCAGTGTACCTTTTATGGGTTAGTTGGGCCCAGCGCTAGTTTCCGATGATATTTAGGATCCCAAATCTAACTTGAAAGATGGAAAGATGTAGTCAAATTGAAAATTTAAAAGAAGCTGTAATATTATACTTAGGTAAGCTTACAAGTAGCGTCAGTCCATAATCTCACAAATTCATGATCTTCACCTGCCATTTTAATAAAATTAGATATAAAATCTTTTTGTGACTTGTGTAAAACGTTCGCGATCATGTAATAGTGGGTATCTGGGAAAGTGCGCGTTTATTGAGTCGTTGAGATATAATTTCATCTTGTAGTTATGGCGCTGTAAAAAGTTTGCAGCGCTTATACAGCCGCTGTCAATTACCAGCTTCTCCGCCTCAACTTGATAAAATGAGAATTAACTTGTGATGAAGCAATTCTGTGGATGGTAATATTTTTTATCTAATATGACAGACAGCCGATTCCTTCTGATATTTAACGAATGTCCGGACAGTAGTAGATGTATTTAGAAAATGTGTAAAATTTTTACATAGTATTATACCCTTCCTTCCCTTTGCAACAGATTTTAATGCAGCTTTCATCAATAGACAGAGTAAGAAAGGTTTATATGTATAATACATGCATATAATAGTAGAGAAACTGTGCGAATATAATTATAAATGGTATTTTTATGGAAAATGGGATAAATAGAACAAGAAAAAATAGAGTACAATATACATACAGTAGAATATGGTAATTTTCCTCAAAAACAATGGCAGAATGAATAATTCTTATTTCCTCTGTTATTAATTTAAATTAGAAAACTAATATGAGTAATTATATAATTGACATAAGAGAGAATTATTATAATTCAGTGACCGATGTTCTCATATTATTTCACTATAATAGATAAAGTAAAATGAAAATGAGAACGGAGAATAAGTATAAATCTGTCTGTCTGTGTCATCGTAGCGCCCAAGATAAGGAATCGATCGAATGTGTGTGAAGATTTATTTTGAAAAGTAATTTAATCGAGATGGTTCTTGGCTATAATTTGTGAGGATTTGGTCAGCCGTTTGAAGACTATCAGCTCATGTCTAACTTGAAAATTTTTTCCCGATATTTTATGTATCATTTGCTTTTTTTTGCATTTTTATATTTTGTTTTCAAGGATACCAAAAATCGTTTCAAACAAAGATATCGTGTTATCGATACTTGGTTACAGTATAAAATTAGAGTTTCAGTCAGGGGTTAAATTACCCCTATTTCTATTCTTATTCTTCCTATGGACAATCTAAGGTTAATACGTTTTTAATGTGCTAAGTGTATAAGAGAAATGTGGTACCCATTACTGTAGAGCAATACGTATACACATGCAATCTAGACTGAGGCGAGCGGTGCCTAGGGCTTGAGACCCAGAAGCAGGTTTAAAGAGCTCTTTCATAATATATTAACTCTCACCTCCACCACTCGACCAATAAATAATAAAGTAAACTCACGGACCTCGAGAAGGGTACCCTTAATCACAACACTATAACACTAACTTCCATGTTCACTGCACGAAAACACCAGAGAGACTGAGACTAATCTATCGTACTAAAGGTTATATATTGTCTTCACGTCGGAAAACTTGAAATAATATAAAATGATCTACCCGCTACTACTAGCTACTACTACTTTATAAACACATAGTGTTGCTAACAAATGGTTATATATTTGATAATTTCATATTGTTATTTACTAGATAACCCGCGTGACTTTGTACGCTGAGAAGTATATATTATTAAAATAAATAACAAAATTTTCAATTTCTATGCCACAGGAAAGGTGTTTTTTTTTAGATAAAACGTACCTTATGAATTAATTTAGCTGTTTTAACGTGATGCGTGCACAAACACATATTTTAGGATCTTAATCTGACCTCTAATCTCAAATTTGGGCACTAGAAAACGGCTTTAACAATTTGGTTAAAACTATTATTTTGTTGTTAATATTTAAATAGTGAATACCAATAAAACTAAGGCTTACAAGTGCATTTATTTCTGTCACATCGAATTCTAAAGTAATATAAACTTTAACAAGAACATTTAGTTTAAGTAGAACTGTCAGTTAAAAGTTAGAGATGAGGTTATATGAATGTTGTAATCCATTTAGTTCTCAATAAAGTATCAAAATGGATATTTCGGAAGTTACATTATATACGTGGCAAGTTTGATTGCTTGTCAAGCACACACACGCTTTGGCAAAACTCGTTAAATTTTGCATGGGATTATTAAACTGGTAGGGATGGACTGCTCTCTTAACTTGATGGTTGTTGATTTAGGTTTTTATATAAAAAAGTTACTACTTTAATAAATTTGTTACAAATTTGGTCATTTTTAGGGTTCCTCCATACATTAAAAAGAAATCATCTCATAAGATCAATTTTGTGTCTGCCAATATATTTTTTTTTCTCGAGAACGAATTAGTGAAGTATCAAATTTAAAATTATATCCTACATTTACACAATATATTGTAGGTAAAATTGATTGGATTTTACATAGAATATTTTTTGTGGTTTTCGGCTGGTGGTGGTAAATGTATTTCCTATTGCCCTGAAAATTAATAACATCGAGATATTACTTTGAATTTTAACTATGGATATATTGAAATTATTATAACAATATGTAGGACGTAGGTAATGACGCTTTCGATTTAATTTTAGGTGGTTGGCTATAATTGTGTAGTGGTTTGTATTACTAAAATGGAATGAAATATGTATTACATTCTTTTAATACGCAATACATATGCAAGAATTCGCTTTTCATTGAGAATTACTACTAAGTTTACAATTTTATTTCAATCACTCATATATATTTATTTAAATAATTATTTCCAATCACATGTTAACGTTATGAAGATTCGAAACTTTACTGTTGTTATTTATTCAAAAAATCCCACAGACAATTTTTATTTATTTTTATAGATTCTTTAAAAACCTTAAAACAAACCCTAGAAAATATATTAAGTTGTTTAATTTCATGAATATTTATTCCGAGATTAAAAAGATTTAACGATTACAGAAAACCTAATTTTCAAAAGAAAATATTTAGTTTAACCTTTAAATCTAGAAACCTATTTCCAGATATAACTTCAGTTATTTCCGTATATTTAAAGGTGAAGCTCGCGTAGTTCGGAACAAGTTCATTTCGTTGTCCCATTAATTTTAATTCGCTGATCAATTTGTTATAATAACAATTAAGGTTAAAAGCTTTTTGGCTGCACGGCTTTTATATTGGTTCGTTTATTTATACTAAAATGCATCAATATATTACTATGTCAGTATACAACTTATATGTTGTCTACAGTATTATATAAAGAGGAAAGATTTGATTGTTTGTATGTTTGTTTGTTGCGAATATTGAACTTTCACCGATAGGAAGCTACATCCTTTCCGGGTAACATAGCCTATGTGGTGTTGCCATAAATACTCTAATTAAAAAGATATGGCCATTTACGTGCTCTTTTTTTCTCTCTTTAATTTTTATTTTTATCTGTTCAGAATGATTAGTCTTTTTTCAATTTCTTTCTTTCAATTATCTCTGTCTCTCTCTCTCTTTCTCTCTTTCCTTTATCTATTCAATTCTATTTTTGCTCTGTCCTCCCCTTTTATTATTGGTCGCTTTTCTTTTATTTTTGTTTCTATTATTTTTCTTTTTATAATTTTTTCTTACTCTCTCTCTTTTTTCAAATAATGAAAAACTACACAATTACAGAGTGACAATTTAAGGACACCCGGGTATTAAAAGAAATATGTAGTATATAAAATTGTTGTTTTTTTATCGCCTTATAATCAACTACTTAGCTATACATTTTCTTCTAGGTATAAGATCAATATGTTTACAATGATAAGCTAAAGTTAGTAATTATTGAACTTTAGAGAGGAACTCCTACCTAGGGTTTGTGACCTAAGCCTACCTAACTACTTACTCTTTGAAATCACTCGACAAACTGCAATTGAACTATCGGGGTATAGAGATGAAATAAAAATATTTCCTTAACATTTTATAGTCTGTAGTATTAGGGGTTTGTGGCCCAGATGTCGGTTTAAAATTAAAAATATTAATACCGAAGTATATCAATTCTAATCCTCATAACCGTAACACGAGTTTTCAATAAATGAATATCATGAGAACTTATCAAAGGTTTCGCTGATAAATAAAGGAAAACATAAAATACTGCTTCTAAAGAGCAGTTTCTATTTGCTGAGCAGCAGGTGTCTTTTACAATCGAAATCGTATAGTCAGCGAATTAGTTCATCGTCCGGAACAAATCTTCAAAGAGAGGAAAAAGACGGAGTTAACAGTTTTTTCAAATAATAAAATTTTCCCTTGTGTAAGTGCAGTAATGAAATTTTCTAATATAAGCTTTGTAATATTCTTATATTATGTTTCGTTTCCGATTAATTCAAATAAGCAATTGTAATAATATTACTTTAGGGAGTTTAAATTACTTTTCTACACAATATGTATTTAAAAATTATACTTAAACTACGTTTAAAGTCTTAATTTCATATAGATAATTATTGCCATTATCATCTCCAATTCCAACAATTTCTAATCTATTATATAAAATGCTCGATAGAGTGAAAGAGTCTGTTATTGAGTAAAGAATATATATAATATAATAGTTAAAAAAAATTGGTTGCCTGTAAAGTCGGTATACGGGCGAAAGTTTTACGTGACAACGACTTTGAGTGGTAAAATAATTTTAATGTGAATATTCATTCGTATAGTAGGAAGAAGGATGAAATAATAGTAACAATTTAAAACATTTATTTATACAAAGAATTATATTTAAAACATTAATTTATACAAAGAATCTCGCACTGAATTTCATATTAACAAAATTTTATTTTTACCTTTGGCTAACTGTGCTCGAGTGGAAGGGACGCGTGCCTTTCACTTTTTATGTCTGTCTCTCTCGCTCTTAGGCGGGCTAACCATGCCCGAGTGGAAGGGACGCGTGCCTCTCACTCGCTCTCATTGTGAGCGCATAACGTGAGCGGAGCGTAACGCAGTTTCTTGAAGTGTCACCCGGCAAACCAATTTATAAGACGTTGTCACGTCAAAAATCGTTATTTTTTTTAATTAAAGGATTTTTAAATGAGTACTGTAAGTTATGGCAATATCTATCTAATGTTCTATGTGTACTTCCTACGCTTTACTGAGTACTCTATAGTATTCTTTGTATGTATAATACTGTCAGCCAGTTTCGTTTTGATAGATATTTAAAGTGCTTAAAATTGTGTTTTACTTATCAATACTTTCTTCGTATAACGCTAAAAGCAACTTCATAAAGAGCTACTTTCATAACTATAGTATTAAAATGATGTCCATAAGATCAACTTTTAATAATGGTGCGGCTTTGTGCAATGGACACGGAAGCCGCGATCTTAGATTAAGATCGATTTCTAAAACATTTTTCGAGTCTGCAGTCGGTCTAAAATGTAAAAATTGCGCTTTCTAATGGGAATAAGAAAAAAACATTCTTTTTTCTAATCGTAAACGAAAGCCTTCAGATCGAGGTAAAGCTACATTATTATTTGCAGCGACTGAGGTGTAGCACTTTTTTTTAGTAATAATTCGACTACGTCAAAAAAAGTGGTCTAATAAGGACTAAACAAGAAAATAATTCAGATAGGAACCTAGAAATGCATAGGTACAGAAATAGTCAAGGTAGAACCGTAGTCGCACCCAATGGGTACCTACCATGTCTGTTTCACGGAGATGTTCCTCTAATCATATATATTATATAAGTCTCACTTTTCTGTAGACGGTGTGCCCTTCTGGATTGTGCCGTACGAGTCTGGTTGTTCGATCGTCGAGCTACCTACTTGTGTGGTGTGTCTTGGTTCGGGTTTGCGCGTCTTACCTTTATGTGGGCAGGGTGCTCTTCTGGATTGTGCCATACGAGTCTGGTTGTTCAGATTTCCGCGGAGTATAGAAAGGTAACTTTTTGATTCCTTTTAAATCATGAATTTCCACAAAGTAACGCCAAATATATATATATATAATAAAAGATACTATATCCGACACATGGAATGGAATGGAATGGATGGCCTATGTTTAAAGCTTTACGGGCGCAACACGGTTAGGATATAACTAAACGTTACGATCTTTTACTATTTTAACATGGAACTATTATGACAGGAACCCAAGCAGTGCCTTGGACTTGTGACCAAGGTCTAGGCTTAAGGACGTCCTTTAAGTGATCACAACACTCGCCTCCACTGCTTAGTTTCACCGTCTAAACCTAAGATTAGAGTAACATTAACCTAACCTAACACAAGGCTAACCTAACTCACACCTCCGACATATATGTATATATAATAAAACTGAATCGTAGCAGGCAAAAATTATTGTTTTTTGAATTCCAAATATATTTTTCATGAAAACGAATCTTAATATCAAGTACAATGAATGGATGATGAACCAAAATGTATATATCTAGAGTAATTTTAATATTAAAGTATTAATGCAAAAAGCTGGTATGATGAATGAAATATAACGAGTCGAGAGACCTTTATTTTGTTAGTACCCCAGACTTCGTTAATACGCGTTGTCCACTTTACATTATTACGTAAAATGTATTCTGATTTTTATTTTTGTATTTTAATCTTCCTAAATTTGATGAACTTGTTATAACATATATCAAAATATAGCAAATTATATGCAGGCAGCTAGTTCTTGCCAGTGACTAACTATACTACATTAAAATAATAAAACACTATATTTTATTTTCAATATATTGTCATAAAAATATTCAGGCAATAACATATTTTATTATTATCCCACAGAAACTATGATTTTTTTCCGTGTGCCGAATTTCTTTGAGATCCGTTCAGCCCTTTATGTGTGATGGAGGAACAAACATCCAATCCATATAAACTTCCTCATTTATAAGTAAGATCTACTCATGTCTACTCATCCACTCACACATACCATATTGTATGAAAATAATTCCCTTTTATCCCATAGTAACTATATTTTTATATTCTAATATATATCTGTTAATTTTTTTTTGCGTAAATAATTAAAAATTTAACATAATAAGTAATTTTCTTGAATTGGTATAGTTTCTGTATGTAAAAAAAAAAAATTCAACTCGGTGCAGCAATGGTGAGAATACAGTAAAAATTATCTGTATTATTAGTTAAGTCCTTACGATTTATTAGTTTTAAAAGGATTAAATTCTCATAAATTGTTTCCCTGTATCCTAACTTTAAAATTCTTAAACTGATTGACGTCTACTTAAATTAGCTAAGTTATTACCTTTAGAACTTTAACCTTACAAACTTTAGGAACGCTCGCTTTAGATAAGACATGATTTTTTAAAAAGCTACTAGATATAAGGTTATGACAACGTTAATGCGTAAATAATATTTTTCATTTTGCATGCTGTCATAGTAAATTATACTGCTAAGGTAATTCGAAGTTTTCAGAAATATTAATGACATTAAAATGAAGCAAGTCTTTAGGGAAATTTATGTATTTCCCTGAATTAATTCAACCGTAATTACTTAGGGTCTGATAGAAGTGTTATACTTATTTAGAGTATATACTAGATAACAAACTTTATAATTTAAAGGCATTGAATAAGAAAACTAAGAAACAAATAAATAATCACAAGCATTAAAGATTTTAAAAAAATAAGAGCATAATATGAATTGCAGGTTTCTGTTATAATTTTTGTTCTATATTTTTTTAAGTTTATTTTAATCTATTAAATGCTATTAATATTTATTGTTTAATGCTTGTAATTTTTTTTCTTGTGTCACTTAGTCTGCCATGACAGATCAGAAACAGACATGATAAAAAATCTAAATTGGCTATATTGTGGTTTTTGTCTATTTGGTTTAAATTTAAATAAGTTGTTGTAGATTTTTGTAACAAATAAAAAAAAATAGTAAAATAATATTCTCTAAGACTACGCACTACAATAGGAACCAAAAGTAAGGCAATTGCCCAACTTTCAATGACATATCGGGTAGTGTCGAGGCGGCTCTAGTTACTCTAACATATTCATTCTCAAACTGTGCAAGTAGGAAGAAATATATGATACGTAATTATCGTAAACATTTTGCTTTTATTGCGATTTGTTTAACACTGCTTACCTTTCGAGTAAATGATACTTACCTATCGCTAAAAATTGATTTATTGATAGGTCATAGGAGTGAGTGATCATATGCGTATATATTCATCTCTTTCTATTACATTTGTTTTTGCATTTAATTCCAAACAGCCTAATTTCCTATTATGTTAAAATAAATTATTATTTAGCTTTTTTTCGAAAAGTAATGATAGTGTATATCGCGTCATTTACAAAACGTCAATGTCTTTATACCTGGGTTATGGAAATAAATTTAAATTCCTTTTACGTGGTTATTGCTAGTTTCTCGATAAGACAAGAATAGTTTGGAAATTCAGAAATTTTAATTTAAGCGTTGAACTGAGGAATGTTGATCTCAAACAGCTTCCGCTAAGAATGGAGCATCAAAGGCTTGTAATGCAAACACCGCAACAATTTGGAAGCCATTTGCCCTGAGGTTGTATGTTGATATTGAGATGCGCTTGTTTCTTAAGCTTTAAAGGCTAAAGAATACAAAATCTTTCTTGGCTCCTGTACGAATTGTCTGTTAGTCGAAAAAAAATCTTTCATTCACTGTTAGGTTCATAATGTGTAGATATAGACAATTTTGTCACTTAAAAGCATTTTTATATAAAGTTCTAATAAAATTTTGTATACTTAACGGAGGAATCCGGAGGAATCTGCTTACAGATACCTCTCGGCACGTAGCGGAAAGGTTATGCGGGGTTGGTGGAACTGTCTCTGAGGGAAGCAGCAAGAAACTACCCCTGAAGAAGGTAGCCCGACCCGCTAAACCGTCTTTGGTATTCCTACTCAGAGCCTGGAAATAACAGGCCAGGGATCGGAATCCTCTCTCCATTCCTCCGCAAACTGCCGCCTCTGGAACTAAACGGTATACCCCACTTTCAGCTCACTAGTCTAGACAATTTGGACACTAAAAAGTATTTTGATCACTACAATCATCTAAATAAGACTAACTTAATATACCTAGAAATTATTGCTTTATTAAAAACTCACCTACAGCTCACTAGCTTCTTCTTTTGGGTATGAAAGAAAGTCTCTCTAGACAATTTGGTGACTTAAAAGCATTTTGGTCCCTACCATCCTCTTTATAAGACTAATCTAATATACCTAGAAAATATTCTCATATTAAAAGTCTACGAGCATTTAATATAGAAAAGTTTTCTATTCTTTTCTTTATATTATACGGTGAAGGAGGTTATTTTTAAAATTGATATAAAATTTGAGCGCCATAACATTGGATACTCATTAATCAAGATAATTTATTAGATACCCTATAATGAATACGCCAGGTCAGCTTAATTAAACTTTTGTCATGGGCTGCATAAAAATGCGAATTATTTTAATATTTTATTATTGTTATCCCTAAGGAAGTAAAAATTTATTATCTTTACACGTTCTTAGGCTATATTTAATTAAGTCAATTTGTCTTGACAATGTCGTGGTTTATCCCTTGTTGAAATGTTTGACAATTTTTGGCGAAGAGATGGATGGGTTTAGGATAATCCATGTCGTTTATTGATCATGAAATTGTTAATGGGGTTTTGATATAATATCCATTATAAAGAAACAACATGCTATGTACGAGATAATGTAATAGAATAAAATTTCAGTTGGATTATTATATACTTATTTAATATCTCAATTACTTAATATTTTTAGCCGTCTTAGGACGGTGCGTGGAATTTAGTACTTTACTTGCTCACTCAAACACTCACTTACTCAGTAACTCGCTCACTCTTTTTCTTCCTCCTTGTTAAACGACACGAAGGATCAATAGTTGTTTAAAGTAGTGTATTTTAGTCAGGCAGTAAATGGTCTTTATCATATCAAGGATGTTCTAAGACATGATTTCTTTTGATCAAGTCTTTCGTTCTAGGGTCACAAGCTCACTGCTTGGCTTGCTAGAATGCATTTTATGCGCATTGAAGTACAGTAATGGGTATCATTCCCTCTAATGATAATATTATAATACTAATCGTGATTAGCTAGATATATATAGTTAAAAGCAAACTATGAGTCGGCAAAGTAAAAAGCGATAGCGATTGATAACTAATATTGATATTTCCGGTACTAAGTCATTTGCTTTCTCGGCGTATCTCCCCATGGGTGGGTCCCGTTATGTATTCGAGATTGAAATATTTCCGTCTCTCTGCACACTTACATTTGTTTGTGTATGCCAATAAAGGATATAGTTTTGGTAAAAACCTTTTCCATTCCCACAGGATTTAAACAATATTAATATATTTTTAGTTTCAAGGGTTTGACATTATAAAATTTAGAAGCATTGAGAATTATATTTATGAAGTAGCTTATGTCAAAAAATATATTTTGAGCATTAAATATTTTACTAGTGTTTTATGGTGTGTGATGGATGGCTGTCATCGTTGACGTTTCAGGTCTTACATGCACACGCATGTAAGACTTCTGAAGTGCCAACTTCCTGACTATTCCACGCCTTTTAGTATACGAAATGGATCACCCTCATGATTAACACAGATCCTGTAACACGGAATAAGTTCCTTATTGAATCTGACCTTATTAAAATATGTAATTAAAAAAAGAAAAGCCAATTAAACCGCTTTTTTTCTGTGTTTATTTCTGACAAGTTTACTATTTATGTAAAAAGGTATTTTATATTTTTATTCATAGAATATAGAATTAATATAAGTCAAATTATCGTTACCAAAATAACTCGTGAATACTACAACTCAGCATTTTCATGTGGACTCTGTAAACCGTGTTTTCAAACTATATTAGCATGGAAGTTTGTTTAAATAACAGTATTTAACGTGGTGCCAGAAATTTCTAGGTAAGTCGATTATGTCCAGGGATTTTATTTCAGTATTCACTGTTGTGGAAATAATGATAAATGTATTGAACGTGTTTTTCTTATTCCAATGAATAGTATTAATATAGTGAAATCATTTTTTTATAATTATATTATTTAATGCAGAAAGTGTCTGCAGTAAATGGGCCCTAAAATAGTAATTTAGGGCCAATGCCAATAAGAAATTTAGCACCATACATGTGATCCATTAAAAGATAAAACTAACATGGTGGTAATACAATAACTATGGGATAACCTATACGTTGAAAGCCTGAGTTTCCAGTAAGCTGGGGGCTCGACAGGGAATTTAATCAGTCTATGACCCAATTCCTGGTACACGAACCAATCCCCAAATTTTTGTTAATATATGATGGATAGAAATATTGACTTTGGGTGCGCCAAAAATATATTTACGGTTTAGAAACTCATTTAACTACTAATAATTTTCAAGACCAAGGTGTAATGACATTAAATTAAAATGAGACCACACTTGAGTAATAATATGAAAATTGACTAAAAATGTGAAAGTTGATTAAAAGTTTTTAAGTATAAGTATAAGTAATTCACTACTTATCTAACAAATGATTTTTCTTAATGTATTCCTAAGCCTAATAAAATTAAATGAACTATTTTGGCATGTATCAAACATCCCCTATATGTGTAAAATAGGTATAGATAATAAAAATAATAGATTATACATTTTTCAATTGGATTTGAAGTCAGGAAAAAATCATCTTCATTTCAAGTCTTTTCTCCTCAACGGAGTGAGAGTCCTCTTATTTTAAAGTCGGGTAAAAATCAGGTCGTCGTATTAATGCTCACGAATAAAATTTGTTTTTGTTTGTTTTGTAGGAGGTTCATTCAAAATTATTTACAATTTTAACCTTACTAATATTACAAATGCGAAAGTTTCTATGTATGAATGGTTGTTACTGTTTCACGCAAAAAATAGTGAATGGGTTTTTATGAAACTTAACAAATAATATAGCTTCTACATCAGAAAAACATATAGGCTATAATTTATAAAGATATTGTGTGAATTGTTCAAAATATAACGATAAGTATTCAGTAAGTAGGAAAAACATTTTGCTATCCTAGCGTGCGCTGTTGCTGCTGCTGTGCGTTAAAGCTACACATATAGGTATATATAATGTATGATGTAAATGCTTATCTTAAATAGTCCTACAAAAAAGCCTGCGACAGCATATATCTATCTTTTATGTGTAAGCCATTATCACCAACATAGTGAATATAGCGATATAGCGAAAAAAATGTAAAATTAAACCTATACACGTGGTAAATTTCACCCGGGAGAAGCCGGGACGGGTCGACTAGTATAAAATAAAGATTTGTGTTAAAAGCATAGAAAATATTGTAAGTTTTACAATTTTATAAGACTTTGAATGAATTTAATGTAAAATAAAACTAGGTACCTAATCTTCTTAAAATTAAAGCGAAGACCTACTGGATCCCTAAGTTTGGAAAATCTTATTAAAATTTACTGAACAAAAGTGTTTAATGGTTCAGACATTGGTGACTTACTTGGGAGGTCGAAGTTCGATTGGGCATACCTCTGAAGAAATTGAATATTTCTTGCTTTAACGGTGATGGAAAACGTAGTGAGGAAACCTGAACTCCTGAGAGTTCTCCGTGTTCTCAAAGGTGTGTGAAATTTGCCATCCTGCAGTAGGCCAAGGCCATGCCAAATGCCAAAAAGCAGTGATGGCCCAGTGGTTGAGACTTCAAGTCTTACTCGGGAGGTCCGAGGTTCGATCCTGGGCACACACCTCTGACTCTGAGTTATGTGTGTTTTAAGCAATTAAGTATCACTTGCTTTAACGGTGAAGGCAAACATCGTGAGGAAACCTGCACTCCTGAGAGTTCCCTAAAAGTTCTCAAAGGTGTGTGAAGTCTGCCAACCCGTACTGGGCCAGCGTGGTGGACTATGGCCTAATACCCTCCTCATTCTGAGGAGGAGACCCGGCTCAGCAGTGGGCCATTGAAGGGTCGTGATGATGAGTAGGCCAAGGCCTTCCTTATTGTGAGGACTCAACTCAGCTGTGAGCCCTTAATGGATATTGATAATTATGATGATGACTTATCAAAATAAATATTATGTATGTAACTATGTACTATGAAAATAGAATATAAACTACATTTCTCTTTGAACAGTCTTCATATTTCTGATAGGTTGACAAAGGTATTAAAATTTCCCTGAAATTGAACTACATGTACGAGCAATGGCTTGTTAATAATTTATATCTGCTTTCTATAGTTTTGGCTTTAGCTGAAATTCTATTATACAAACTTTGATACATTGTGCATGAATTTTGGGAAGATTTATAATGTTATCTAATGTTACATTTTGGTCATGTAACGATGAATTTAATTTATGTTTTTACCTATAATAAATATGGGATTACTTAGAAATATATGTCGGGGATTTTAAATGATGTGAAAGGAAATGGAAGGAGGAAGGTGGGGAATATTGGGGAACACTAAAAGGGGATGATGGTATTGAATGGAATATTGAGTAAACGTAACGTAGATACTTCTACAGAACCGATAAATGATCAAATATGATCTCTAACAATTACGAGAGAAACCTAAGCAGTGCCTTGGACTTGTGACCAAAGTGTAGGCTTAAGGAGCTCCTTTAAGTGATCACGACACTCGCCTCCACTGCTAGGCTCTCTGTTTAAACCCAAGGTTAAACGCAAATAAACCTAACCTAACACAAGACGAGGCAATTACATTGTAAGGTACTCACGTGACCTTGATCGGACAGCACTCCTAGCACTAACACAACACTATCACTATTTAGACACTACTTCACTTCTTGAGAGACCGCGCACGACAAAGACTTCAGTCAGACTGTCGATGGCATATAAAGGGTCGAGGGTCGAGACTGTCAAAACAACGGAAGTGACCACTACCCTACTCCAACGCCATAGATACCGATGACTATTCGATTATTCGATAGCCTTTTACTATTCTCCGACATATATTTGCTTACAATTACTACTAATAATATTGTAACCTAATCTAACCTAACTGATTAATAGTTATTTTGACATCGGTATGTTGGCAGAAAAATCTTAAAGTAAATAAGTAGTCGTCTCATCTTGAGTCTTTGTTTTCTGTGAAAGTCTTTCACAGAAACGACCTTTGGTTGGTTGTTTTTACAATATAGTTCGAATTAGATCACATGTCACGATATCGATTGTCACAAGGCCTTTTGATAAAGTTACATAATCATGTCGAGACGCCATTTCCAAATGGCTGTCAAAAGTTAATGTCGAGTGACGAGTCAATGTTCGATATTTAAAAGTTAAGTGATGACGATCTCATCTTACTAATATCAATACTATTATTATGTAAAAGTCAGAAGTGTAAGTTAGCCTTAGGTTAGGTTTAAATAGAGAGTCTGGGCAGTGGAGGCAGGTTTTGTAATTACTTAAAGGATATTAACGTTTAGGCACGTTGGTTACAAGTCCGAGGCACTACTTGGGTTCCTGTCAGAATAGTACGAGATCGTAATGTTTAGTTACCTCCTGACCGTATTGCACGCGTAACTTTTGAGATAGGCCATCCGTTGTGCAAATGCGATGCTTATAAACGATTGTATATTCTCTAAATTCCAACTATCCCCTTTTTATTTTAAATTTCCGACATATATGTTTGTTACTCAATCACAAAAAAACGGCGTAACTAATTTGTATGAAATTTCGCACACACATACTTTATAACCTAGATTAATACATAGGATACTTTTTATGTCGGAAAATATATAATTCCTGCTAATAAAGAAAATAATAAAATATGTATGAACGTTTTTATAAAGCACATTAGCATATATTGATAATTATGTGTTCTTTTGTTAAATCGAAGTAGGTACATGTTTTAAATTGCACCCGTTTAAAGTTGGGGCGGCCGTTAGCGGACAAGCGCAGGTAGGTCGCAGTGCGCCTTGATCTCCTGGTCGATCATTCTAGGCGCCGACTAGGAACATACCGGATGGTTTAGCGAGTCGGGCTACCCCTTTCAGCGGTAGTTTTGGGATGTTTCCTTCAGAGGCAGTCACACCAACCCCGCACAACCTTCCCAAGTCCCCGCTTGGGAAGGTATCTGTAATCAGATTCCTCCGGGTCACCAAAAAAAGGTCGACTATATAACTAATTGTTAATTTAAAAAGTTCAGTTTTTCTAAGAAGAATCTTTTAAACTAAATTACGGGGTAAAATTTTCTTTTTAAACATATGACTGTAAGTATATCTCGAACTGAAATAAATTGTGTCGGATGAAATGTGACTTAATAGAATGGAGCGTGGAAATCTGGTAATAGAATAATGGATTGTATACACGAAAAGAGAGTAATGTGAAAGGCGCCATTGCGAGCTTTCGTTGTAGAGGATTTTTGTCAGTTATTTGGTATATTAATCGTCTTTGAAGGTATTACATTGTGCATTTTTAAATTTCGTTATCGGGTTTCAGTTTTTAAAAAAGCATATTTTCGCCCATCGGCTCGACAATTTATATGTTTTTGTTCCGATAGACCTGCGGCAGTTTGACGAGTATTTACAGAGATTGAACATTGACAAATCTTACTCTTAATGAGGAGTAAGATTTTACTTAAGATTTTCGTATTATTATTAGTTTAGCAAAATGTATGGTAACGAAATGTTGATTTTACTGTAAAGTCCCGTAGACCTGCATTTAGGTCGTAAGTCTCAGGTACTGCTACTTTCAGTCTAAAATATTATTATTTTCTTTGTATATTACTCTATATGATATTGTCCATAATTATGTTATTTATATTTTAAAGCAACTTTATTCTTATAACGCAAGTTAGGCAATATTTTTGTTTTAAGCTTAATATAAATATAATGTAATTACGTGAGATGTATAACTTTTGAACATTGAGAACCATTCTGTATTAATTAAATATATCTAAAATAATGTAAACAAGCGACATATAAGTCAGGCAATTGCCTGACATTCATTCATCACAATTTACACAGTGTAGCGGCTTTCATTACTTTCTAAAATAATAATTCGTGGATAAAATACCTTCTACTGATTATTCATTATAGCTGTGTACTTCATATGCTCACTTTGTGCAACATTTTTATGATGCTATGTTCCTATGGGTCCATGTGAACCAGTAGTTCTTGAAATAAGCGCGTTCAACCAAACAAACAAACCCTTCAGCTTTATAATACTAGTATAGTACGAATTAAACAGTTTCACTTTATACCTAAATCCTACATTTTATTTATTATAATTGTGTTTTCATTCACATTGCGTACATTATGAGTGTAAGAGAAGTGTACATGTTTTGTATTTAGGAGTATGAAAAACCGTATGCTTATACAGCTGTATTTGCAGTCGAGCTAGTGATATAATATTTATCCTTTCCATAGTTGGTTTTTGCACAATAATAGTTCCCTATGTAATCAACAAGGAGGTCTTGAGGGCATTCTATAGTATAATCTCTACAATTTTCAGTACTATTTAGCGTTTTCATAAATAATATTATTATATAGTTGAAGTTAGTAGCAACTTCTTTGAAATTGCTTGATTTGAATTTATGTATACCCGTTAATTTTGCGAGTAAGTAATGAACAGTTAAAGAACGATTTAATTAAGAATGATGGATATCTAAAGTTAACAGAATTTCTACCACTCTAAAGTTGGGCAACATTTCTATCGTCGGATACGTCAGCTAAATGAAGCGATGGGCTTCGAAGAACAGCTCTAATTTAATTTATAAGAAAGTTTCTACTATGTAATGGGATTGTAGTACAGGATAGCACTTTCCTGAATTCGTAAGCAACACTTTAGTTATCTCTTGAATGTAGGTATTAGCTTTAAATCTAGGTATTGTCCCAATTAATATGATAAATGCGAAAGGAAGTCTGTCTATTTATCTGTTAAGCTTTCACGCGTAAACTATTTGGATTTTGATGAAATTTGTTACATAGATAGACTAGAGTTAGAAAGGACATAGGATAAGTTTTCTTGCAAAGATAAGGGTTTGAAACAGAGGACGATCTTTATGTCGGCCTTTGTGACCGTTTATCTCTTTGGGAGTTAGTCATATTTAAATTATGTTGATATTGAAAATTTTTTGACGAAATTGACGAAAGTCTAAAGTGCTGTGACGAAAGTCTAAACCACACCGAGTTTATTGCCGTGGTTAAGGTCAAGCTTCTTAAGATTTACCTAAGATTAGTATCTATGGTAATTAGAGTCCGGGCAGCGAAGGGGAGCGTTATGATTATATAAAAGGTCTTCAAGGGTCTACCTTGGTTGCAAGTTCAAATCGTTGCCAGGCTGTCTCTCTAATATGTAATTTCGTGTATATTGCTTATGCTTATAATTGTTATTCATTTCTCACAATAAGAGTGTCAGTATAATCTTTAGGTTTTGAAAAGACCATTTGTTGAAGAACATTTAGACGTTGGAAACTTCCATACTTGATTATTTTATTTATTTAAGTATTAGTAGCTTCTTATTGTATCAAAATGATGACCTGAGACAATATGACAGATTTTGAACTAGTTTAGAAATAAAAGATATTATAATTATATTTTAGGAGTATATTTATCTTGAGCTTAAATCAAAACCGATTAATCTACGCATTATTCCCAGTAGGAGTAGAGAGTAGAGTTCTAATTCTGTTTAATTAAAAAAGGCTTGTTCAGTTTATTTATGGGATCGTAAAAATAATATAGGTTATTTTATGTTATATTTATGATTATGTTTATTATGTAATAACATTTTTTAAAATAATTACAAGGCTGCTAATTTTGCTAAAACTTTTGCTTATAGGATTAAATCAGATTCATTTATGCATATATTGTTAAAACCTTGATTATTTACAGAAAAAATACTAGATTTTTACTGTTTATGAGATAGGTAGTAGTAGCTAGTCATAGAAAACCCTTATTCGATGGGTTTTTCAGTACCTTTACATTTCTAGCGCCTTTAATGTATTGCACACAAATATTAACATAAACTCTGTCCTGTTTAATATTGTAATGATTCCTTTTCTTATCAAGCATCACGTGAGTTATTAATATTTTATTTTTTTTTAATTTTAATGTTGGGTAGCGAGATCAGGACGTTAAGTGTCTTAAGCCCTAAGTACTGTTCAGCTACTTGTCTTGAGTGTATGTTTATAGGTATTGCTGAATAGTGACAGGTAATTAGGTGCCATGTAAATTAGACTATGAAATCGCTGAAGCTTCGCAATTCTTTGGTATATTGAAAAATTATGTATACAATGTCGAAAGTATCGCTCATGTATTAAACGGTTTGCGTTAACAGTAATCATAAGTTACTGACCACAGGATTCCCGAGCAAAGAGCCGCGGCTCAAATTAATAAACTCAAATATTTCCGCAGTTAAAACGAACTTTGCGAGTGCTCTGAATATTAATACGCAGGTCAGAGCAAAATTAATTTATACGAAACCAACCTCTACTTGATGCCAATTTTACCGCAAAAATTCTATTTTCATCCAATCCGGAATCTCGATCGATGGATTAGGTTCTTCGGGGCTGACGGAGTTCAGAATTAAATTATATTACATGTGTACAAGAAAAAATATTAAGATGTTGCTATCTTAATATTCTTTCTTATTATATTAACGAGAGCTATACTGCACATGCATATGCTATACTGTAACACTTAGTAAATAATAATAATAATATGCACTAAAGAAGGAAATCGAGCAAACGATATGAGACCTGTACACGAAACCTTCATAATAGTCCTAACATGACTATACTCAGCTTTGAATACTATTGGACGAGATCACTGTGACGACTGACACAAATCTATCAGCAGTTGTATATTGTCAGGTGGGTATACTTGTAATAAAGTAAAAGAAACTACTCCCGAAGATAAAGTTGTAAACTGCGTTACTAAATCACTGTTGATAAATTATGAGTAGTATTTTTTTTTTACTTTATGCTCACTGCTCTACGAAAATGTCCACAATGTTGGCTTCCTAGACGACGTGACGTCAAACTGTGGTTCACGTCACTTGACCGATGCCGATTTAAACCGAATTTGTTTGGTAAAAATTGTAATTATAATCTTAACAAGATGTGATAAATATTTTTTGTAATATGCATGCCATAAATGTAATTCATTCCCAATACCCTATTAGGTGTATATTTTACCGTAAAATTGTAAATAATTAGATTATAATCTATCATCTCGCGATATTGTAAACTGTCGAAAGATGTGAACCGTAACATTGGGATATTAATTTTCGGTAGATTATAATCTATCGAAGTGAAACCATCAAATTGATAACCAAGATGAATTCACCATACAAAAATAATTGAATTAACAAAAATATCTTCTTAAGGACTTCTGTGACGTTTCAGATGCTATGGGAAAGGCCCCTTCGCGCTTGCGTAATAGTGTGAAAACATACGCTCGGCGACTAACCTCAGTCGCTACGATTCACACGTGTTATCTGCACTGTGTTATAGCAAGGCTCGATTATAATCTACCGAAAAATAATGCGCTATAGGTACTAACATAGATATCCGAGGCACTAGTAGTTACGGTTTACAATCTTTGACAGTTTACTAAATCGCCAGATAGAATATAAATTTTACGCTGACATATACAAAGCTTAGATATGATGTACTAAATATCGTCATCGTGTGTTTCATTTTGAATAGAAATCTTCCTTTAAACAGTATAACAAACTTCACAAAGTTTACTTTTAACTTCGCAAATATTGCTTAAAAGAGAATTTAAAAACAGGAAATTATTAAACTTAATTAATTAGGAGGAATCACTTCAGCTTCTGAGAACGAAATTATCATTTTCCTGAAAGCTTTTAAAATAAATATCGTTATTATAAATCGAAGCGATATAAAACCCACATTTTAGTATAATTGATTTCAACGCGAGAGCAGCGCGAAATTTAACGAACTCTTAAAAATTTCTCTACAACTGAATGGGCATTTTACCGGACATTGAATTAAAATACATTTTTAACGTTATATTTTCTGTGGCGCAAAATAATCTCATGCAAAAAGTGGTAAAAATCTATAGTGAAGAGCTCGCACCTGCTCTCGACTGCCGCAACCGCTACCGCGAACAAAAAACTTGCTCATTAATAATATTTTTCAATTATTTTTTTATAAAATTGCCCGAGTAGTTGCTAAATAGAAAGAATTTGGTGCAGGAAATGCCTCAAAACGTCTCTCGAACCCACAAGATATTTCAGTTAAAATATCGTAAGACTAAAGATTTTTACGGTGGTAACAAATCTTTGAAGTATGATAAAATCAAGAAAATTATAATTTTTAGAATAAAAAACTATTTAATATCGAGAGAGAGAGAGAGAAATTTACTCGAGAGTAAATTATAAGTAGTCTTCAAAGTCAGTAATGAAAATATTATTAAATGTATGTATGATGACTGATTTTGATAAATTTTTAATCCTTTATAAAAAGTTTAATACGTACAGTAACTTATGTTCCTGCTAGTAAAATTTAATGTGTAATGTATAATGAACTGTGTATTATTTTTAGGGTACCGTGCCATAAACAAAACAGGAACCCTTATAGAATTTCATCTTTGTCTGTCTCTCTGCCTGGCAAGATCCATTTTCTTTGGAATTTTCTCAGTTGTCAAGTTGAAATCAAATTTCTAAGTCAAAATCAAAAGATACGGTCGTTTACACAAAATTTGATACTTGTATAGAAATCGTAATGTATCAAGTACTTGTCGTTGATCTAAATCATGAAATTTGATAATGAGCATAAGCAGCATACGTACAGGAAATAATCCGAATAATTTTTTTTATCTATATATTTTCATATTCTTATTTAATTCTAAAGGCGAAAGAATCGCCATCATTTGATGTCCAAATGAGGTGTGTAAATACAGAACTTAAAACGATACCTACATATATTACACAGGTACATAACCTGTGTGTTGAATAGTGCTAAAGAACTTCGCCCTAAGCATTTCTATTACTGCTCAGTCTTTGATTTAGCAGCGCTGAGCGGCTATTTTAAAAAGATCAAAGCGAATATGGAGTTTGGTGTAAAGCTACACGGTATGACTCAAATTACTCTAACAGTCAAAGATTTGAAAAGTTGTTTTTAAATATTTCACCATTTCTAAGGGTGAAATATTATAAAACTGAGGAGTTTTTTTTGCTTATTTCGAATTGAAAATTCTTTTAGTGATAGTCTTGATAGGATTTATCAAGGAAGAATGTGAAACTATGCTATAATATTATAGATTTTAATGATCCTTAATGAGGAAGAAGTAACATTACGGTAAACTGCAATACTTGGATTACTTTAGACAATGTTCACAGTACGAATTCTCTTCTTGGACTGTCTCAGACCTATCGGTACGGAATTTATTTTATCGAAAACAGTGTGTGTCGATAGTAGGGTATCCTTAAAATAAATCAAGTGATATTAGCAACCTTTAACAAAACTGTAGTTTGAATATATGTACATAGTCAATTTTTGTTACGTGTCTTTATCACTAACTAGCGGCCCATCCCGGCTTCGCGCGGGTGGAATATTATTTTTAAAAATATATTGGCCCTCCCGCATTTCAGTGCCCCCTCTCTTGCCGCTTTACTCGCTGCGCTGCGTGGCCCGTCGCGTCGTCGTGTATTTTTTGTTTATATTGATATTTTTAATTTCGTAATATCTTTTGAATGGAAAGTCCGATTTTAATAATTCAAAAAGTAATTTACAGGTATTGAAATAGTCTTGAATACGAAATAATTTATTTGGATAAGGATTAATACAAAGTTATAGAAAACATGGTCTGATTTTGATAAGCATTTTTATCAACTTTTAAAATGTAAAAAAGTAGTTATAGTGACGTAACTATAATAGTTGGACATATGGTCTCGCGGAGTTTTTTGTAGATATTGATACGTTCTATAATATTGTAGAACATTTTTTTGTTCTATCATCAATACTTTTCGCAGCGCATGCGATGAAAGATATTTTATGGCTAATTTTTTGGCACCTTGGGTTGGTTTTCGTGAGATTTCCTAAGGATCTCTAATTTTTTCTTGTAATAAATATAGCCTATGTTACTCAGGGATAATGTAGCTTCCTAATGGTGAAAGAATTTTTGAAATCGGTCCAGTAGTTTTTATGTTCATTCGTTACATACAAAAATACAAAAATACAAAAATACAAATCTTTCCTCTTTATAATATTAGTATAGATAGAAGCCAAAACAATTCCTTTTTAGTTGTTTTTACGAAAAAACTGCTGCTCGAAATACGGTTTCTTCAGTAATGTTGAAGTTCTAGTTTTAAGCTGCACAAGATATGTGTGCGGATGCGTAGTGAGGAATGTGTTTGTTAAGCATCAATAGAATCGCTTCATTTGTCACAGTCTGAGCGAGGTTAAGTAACTCGTACATCTCTGGTGGATACGCAGCATAAATGATCATTAAAGAACGTTTTAACTCAGCGAAGCAAGGGCTTGTCAAGTAGTTGATAAATGAAATACCATAAATTATTATACTCGTAATAAAGAGAACTCTTATTAGTGTAGGTAGTTGGCGTGTGAATAGAAAACGAAAGCCGGCATGAGTTGGCATTAGTTACTAGGAGGTAGGTACACGGAAAGTTATACACTGAGCAATTTGAAAGTGCTTAGTTTAAAGTTCCCTTTGTTTTCAACTCGCAAGGTGGACCGCTAATGAACAGTCTTTGTGCTAACTTTGTGGAAACAGTTGCTGGTATGCTAAAAATGACGTGATACCTTGTTTTATTATATTATACCAAAAATTGATTTAAGGAAGCGATATGATTTTATTTTCCAGATTTATGTTAAATTTTGTTTTAATTTTAGGGTTCCTTACAATGAAAATAGGAAGTTTTACAAGAACACTTTGTTCTGCATTTTTCGAAAATATCATATACGGACTGCAGAACTTAGGACTGCAAACACTCGTACTTGGACGAGTACATTTAATCCGTAAAAATAGTTCAATTAACATTTTTCCTTTTTTTACAATTAATCTTACAACTTAATTTTATTTATACGGAGAAATCAAGTAGATAATTACATATTTAGACGCATGATATCAACAACAATTCCGCTGAATAATGGTATAACAATTTGTCAGTTTCAGCACAATATGTAAACAACCGCTGAAGACATGCACCCTTTTCAGGAGTATGCTCAAATAAAATTAGCTGTTTCCCTAATTTGATTGTTTAAGAAAACCTAAATAAATGGTAATATTTTTTAAACAATTCAATTTTTTTTCATCATCACGACCCTTCAATGGCCCACTGCTGAGCCGGGTCTCCTCCTCAGAATGAGGAGGGTATTAGGCCGTAGTCCACCACGCTGGCCCAGTGCGGGTTGGCAGACTTCACACACCTTTGAGAACTTTTTTGGGAACTCTCAGGAGTGCAGGTTTCCTCACGATGTTTTCCTTCACCGTTAAAGCAAGTGATATTTATTTGTTTAAAACACACATTACTTAGAGTGAGAGGTGTGTGCCCAGGATCGAACCTCGGACCTCACGAGTAAGACTTGAAGTCTCAACCACTGGGCCATCACTGCTTTTTTTTTTTTTTAATTTTTTAAATTAAAGGTTAATACCAGATCACATATGATCAAAGAAGAATGAAGTCTTTCAAAGCTTTATCATACTGAAAATTTCATTATTGATAGTGTATGTATATATTTAAATATTTTAGCTTACTATGTGGGTAAAGGGCATACTAGTAGTATGTGATTCATATTGTTAGTAATGTTTTCAATTAAGTAAAGTAATTACTAGAAATTAGGAAAAGAAAAAGACGAATATTCACTCTTTCATTGTATGTTCGTTACTGAGAATTATTCATGAACAGCGTCAAAATACATACCAACCTAAGGTTAAAAACCTATTTCAATATTTTTGTGTGGACTCTTAATTTAGTATCATCCGTTGAAGAATCGGAGTAAAAATATTTACACACATACGCATGTATGTGTCTAGCTCTACGTATCTATGGTACGTATATATATAATTATGTAATATGTATGTAATACGTACGTATGTAACACGAATTCAAAGCACAAGTATAAATTAATTAAATAGGCTTATCCTGATCGCATTAAGCATAATTTACTTAAAGTTTCCGAGGACAGTTTTGCATATTAGGTATAATAATGTGTTTATAGTTCTTTTAAAAGAATTTTATATTAATAGAGAAAAAAGCCACTTAAAAGCTAAGTTATCTTCCATCTATCTTAATAAAAGCGTAGATAAGTTAAGAAGCAAAATCAAAACTATAAGCAATGCACGGTACAAAGGATTATCCATTATCGCAAACTGATTTGTCACTGGCGCTGATTCATTAGTCGAGCATTAATCTTCGAGCGTGGTTTAATGGTATCCTAGTGAAAACGATACCTCCTTTGTTTATCTCTCTGGAACTTCAGAGTTTATCGTACTATAACATCTTGTGTATGTGATTTTTTTACAAATCAACTAGAGTTTGTACTAAAATTTAATTGAATACATCCTACGTAGGTATTATAAAATAAAGTTCCTGTCCTGGTTCGCAAAAACCTAAAAACAACTGAAAGGATTTTCATGCAGTTTTCACCAATAGACACAGTAATTCTTGAGGAAGGTTTAGGATAAAATAGACAGAGTGATTAATAAGGTATAAATTGGTTGAAATATATGTCGGAGAACAATAAAGAATTATCGAATAATCGAATCGTCATCGATATCAATGGCGTTGGAGTAGTAGTCACTTCCGTCGTTTTGACAGTCTCGACCCTTTATATGCCATCGACAGTCTGACTGTAGTCTTAGTCGTGCGTTGTCGCTCAAGGGGTGAAGAAGTCCCTGAATAGTGTTAGTGCTTGGGAATGCTGTCCAATTAAAGCCACTTGAGTACCTTACAATGTAATTACCTCGTCTTAGGTTAGGTTTACGTAAGGTATATAATCTGGGGTTTAAACAGAGAGCCTGAGCAGTGGAGGGTAGTGTCTCGATCGAATAAAGGAATTCCTTAAGCCTACACCTTGGTCTCAAGTCCAAGGCACTGCTTAGGTTTCTCTCGTTATTGTTAGAGAATATTTGATTATTTATCGGTTCCGTAGAAGTATCTACGTTTCGTTTACCCAATAGTCCATTCCATATGTAACCTCTTGTAGTGTTTTCCAATATTTCCCTCTCCTCGTTCCTTCTCATTATTAAAATCCCCGACATATACTATATTGATAATTTCATATAAAGATATTTCTAATAAATCGGTGCTTAAGCTTTATTCACTTAGTATATATTGTAAAGTATATAGTAACAATATAAGTTAACACTTTCTGAAAACACATAAAGTGTACCCATTTATTTCTTGTTTTGTAAAAGCGATAATTTTTATAGAGACAACGATTATTAATGCACAGTCATCGTCCGTGAAGTTCAATTGCCTTTTCAATATTTTACTCACATAGTTCGTATAAGTTTTGGCAGATGGCGCTATGTTACCTGTCTAAAGTTTATACTTTTAATTAAATGAAAGAAACAATACATGTGAGATACTTTTTATAAACATAGTAGAATAAATATTCTGCTTCAATCGTGATGCCGGAACAAATACTCGTAAATATAAGATTACATCACAAATCTTACCTTACATAAAGTACGGTAAAGGAACGACTGTTTCCATTTACTGGAGCAGGTGCCCTTCTCAATCCCTATTGCATTGTCAGCGAATTAGCCCATTGTCCGAAACAAATCTCCAATGAAATGAAAAAAGGTCTCCAGGTTTTTTATTGTATATATGAACGTTAAGGTTTTATTTCAGGTGTAACATCGGTTTGTTTCTTTTTACGGTAAGATTACATTATAGCGTCATTAATTACATGTAATTTTTTGAACTTCACATACAGTGACAGCACGCGACTCTTTGAAAATTATCTATATCTATGAAAATCAACTATACCATGTTACTTTCAAATTTGTATCGCAATTTTTGTAGCCTTTGAAGACGCAACTATACACTACATATTAAAATTAGACGTTTATTTTAAGGTTGACCAAGCAAATAAAAAACATTCGTAGAAAAATATTTTTCTCTATAAATATAATCTAACCACAAGAATATCTTTGTAAAAGAATAAAACACTGTGAGAAAATTTCACGTCATCAGCTCACACTCCATTATTCTATTACGGGATTACCTTTTTATTTTCCTCCGCATTATTGGGTTTGTCACACTTTACATTGTGTTTGAGCTCATGCTTAGTTATTGTTGTCGATCTTTATTATAAAGCTTTTGAATATATAAAACTTATATAAATGTTGTATCTTTGTGACAGATCAGTAAAAAATATTGAATGGGTTTAATTTCCCGCTCAGTTACGTTGTTTTATACTCTTTAGAATCTATAAGGGAGACAAATTATAATTTATGTTTACTTAAAAACTAAAATCACAAAATCATTTATCAAATGTTTAGTTAGCAACACAGTTAATATATCAACGTGTTGTCGTTATGCTGTGAGTTTATTATGAAGGATTTTATGAGTTTTTAGAATTATATTTCTTGAGTTCTAAAGTGCATATTATTAATGTCTAGATAATAATTTTATGAAAATATATGTAACACAAATACATTAATGTTTATCTACATTTACATCTACACTATTATATAAAGAGGAAAGACTTGATTTGTATTTTTGTATATTTGTTAGTTACGAAGAAGGTCGAAAACCACTGAACCGATTTTGAAAAAATTCTTTCACCGATAGAAAGCTACATCCTTTCCTGGTAATATAGGATATGTAGTGTTGCTATAAATATTCTAATTAAAAATATATGGCCATTTAAAGACCATAACGAGCCCATTTTGTAAAGTGAAGGTTTTCTCTGGCACTACGGATGCGATTTTAATAAATCTTTTACCGATAGAAAACTACACTTTTCCTGAGTGACATAGGTGATGTAGTGTTGCCATTTTTTAGTTATTAGAATATGTTCATTTTGTTGATAATATCTACAGAGAAAACTATTTTTAAATCATAACTAAATTGATAAAACGAAAAAGCCTCACAACCTTGACAGGATAAAACCAGTGAAATGCTCAAAGGAAAATTGTCAAGATTTTCTTTCAGAAATATGTAACAGTAAATAGCAAATATCCGCCGAACATTTCCAGAAGATTATTTGTGATGTTTTTAACTACATATTCTAGTACCATATACACAGATAGTATGATATATTAAACTATTTTTTCAATTCACTCTATCTTCTTTTATTTGCCTTAGGTTTACATGCGACCGCAATTAATAATCAATCTCAATCCCACAAGTCTTTGGATTATGAATTGAAAATATATTCCAAATTAAAATATGTATATAAAAAATTTAAATTTGAATCCAAAGATTTTGGATTAAGACTGAATTTCGCCCGGTAGACACCAGTAGTGCAGTTTTTTTTGTGTTTGATTAACAATATAAATTTATCTAATTCTATTAAAGTCAACATTGATTCCACATTAAAACCTAAAAAAAAATATAACATAAATATATTGAAAGATAGAAACAGAAACAGAAACAAGTATATTAATAAGATCAATGTAACGACCTTATTAATATACAGTACAGAGATTTTTATAAAGTATTTACTGACGGTTCGAAAAGTAGTATAGATTCTAAGTCATCTGGGGCTGCTTTCTATGATGCAGAATCATCAACATTTTTAAAGTTTAAAATTAACAGTAATATTTCTATTATGCATTCTGAACTATTAGCCATCTCGGAAGCCCTATCATATATATCCACTATTGAATACGATAAGTTTGTAATTTTCACCGATTCAAAAAGCGCTCTTCAACACATTGCTCGATGCAACTCTAATCCTAGAAGTACTACCTTAGCATATGCTATACTTAATTCAATATGGGAATGTGAAAAGCAATCAAAGTTAGTTATTTTACAATGGATACCTTCCCATGTTAACATTGCGGGGAATGATGCAGCAGATAGACTGACAAGAGAAAGTGTGTCTGATGGTATATTGCTATCGGTTTCTCCTTATGTTTCTGAGTATATGTATATAATTAAAAATAAATGTTTACTATTAATGAAAGAATATTTTGATGAGAGGTCTAAAGTCTAGGGTATCTGGTTTAAGACAATTCAAACGGAACCTTTAAATAAACCGTGGATTGACACAATAAAATTCAACAGAAAAGATTTAGTTACCTGTTTGAGACTTAGATCTGGACACATTCCCTCAAATAGATTCGGCTATCTAATGGGAAAAACCAATTCGCCTAAATGCGAAGTGTGTATACCATGGATGACCTATAACATATTTTGATGGAATGTGCTTAGAATAAGTCGGTAAGACGTGAATTGTTTCCTGATAACCTTTTTGTAAATAATATAGGAGCGTGTAATAGTATTTTATGTTTTCCTGATGCACTATCGGCTAGAAATTTATACAAATTGGTTGAAGCCAGAATAACTAAAAGTTAAAAGTTAGTTTGCAGCCTAACAGAGCGACATGGTGAATTGAATAATATATTATAGTGGTATAGTTATTAGTAATCATCCCAAGGGGTTTGAGTCATGTCACAATATGTGACGTATTGTTATTGATTAACGTATTCCCTGGCCACTGGGTAACCAGCTACTAATTTATTAAAATGTTAATAAGTGTCTAGTTATGTATTTATTAAAAGTTTATTCTATCATTGTAACTGGATGTCACATCAACAAAATTCAAAATGATTGATGAGTGCAACAGATGGGATAACAACAAAATTTGCTTTACTGGCTTACGATCGTAAAATACTTATTAAAAACGTATAAACGAAATATATTCAGTAAGATATCACATCAAACTCAAAAACTCAATTGTAAGTAATGTCCATCTAACATTACCTAATAGTTATAGATGAATATCTGTACCAACACGGCACTTAAACCATATCCAGTGAGACCATGCGAAAAAATCCAAAACTAACTCACAAGCCACCATTCACTCGCGATATTCTTAGCCCGCGCCGATAATGTTCCAGGATTATGAGAAATAACCAAATGCACATACACCTGACTAATTATGTTGTAATTTTAAAAATATGTGTGTTGCTACTACTACGCGTTTCGAGCGACAAAGTTGGACAAGCTGGATTTTTATAAATGTAAATATTTTACTACCGACAAAATATAATGCCTATAAAAAAATTATTATGACGCTAATGTTGCTATTGTATCCTAAATGTTATATTAAATAATAGAAACGAAAATGAATATAATGAAATGAACTGATTTCAGAGGAAGGTTTATATGTATATATGTTACCGGAATTGTAAGAAACCTAGGAATTGTGTACATTTTCTAGGAAATGTATGTTCCGAAGCTATTTGGGAAATGTATAAAATATTGTATCAATGATTATTTAATATACACATACCCTACGGAATGTATGTCTTTCCTAAGAATTGTATAAAATTCCGATATCGTATTAGGTAATGTATAAAACGAATGGTTTCTGTGAATATCATGAGTAAAACACCTTGTTAAACTGACAATCAGTTATATGTCAAAATATTTTTTTCACATATAACTGATTGATTGACGTTGATAAATTGAGAGTCAGATTTTTAATTATTTAGATGGGTTTTCGCGTTGGGTTTACTAGCAGATGCTAACCTCCCTGCAGCACCAGAGACGTCACAAAAGTGAAAGAATAGAGGAAAGAGGTAACAATGGAATTAACACCAGCTACATACGTGCCTTTGCACTGAATGTTAATGCGACACTAGCGAGATCGCTCGACTTACCCATTGACATCTTAAATGTATTATTACATTTCCGATAGCTATTTAGGAAATGTAAAGATTTCCTAGGAATTGTGTGCAATATAATTGATTTCACATATTTCCGGTGATTTTATAAATTATACACATTTCCTAGGAATTGTATACAAAGATGAAATACATACATTTCCATTAGTGAAACAGTGCGAAGCCGAGAAAGGTTAAAGTAATCAATAATTCTCCAATGCTAATAATTTGTAGAGACTTCAAGAAACATTAACAACATGTCTATTTGTTTAACACATGCAATATAGTCTTTGAGTATTCATTCAAAGGATTAAACTACAGTCACTACAGGTAGTCAGATTCTCAACTATTAAATTCTCAGTATCATTGTCACTAATTAGTAATAGCGTTAATAAGTTACTCGTAACTTGGTTGGCATGAAAGGTCTTAGAAAACCCTCAAGTTGTAACCACTAATTTAAACGTGCTTAGTTTATCTTTTGTCTTATACTTCATAAAGTCTTCCGCAGTTGGATTTACTTTGTTCAAAATGTTACTGTTTCGTAGTCTAGTCGCTATTGTTATGGAGAAGAAGAATAAATTGGTGTTTTTTTAAATATTAGCTCATCGATCATGCAGTCAAGTAGATCTATCGTTAATTATTACTTATGTATAACATTCTAAATATTGCAATCCTGGCTGGCAGCAAATAGCGGACCTTATTTAATTTGTATGTTAAAAAATTAAGTTTAAAAAACTATAACCCGACTACGTAAAAAGTGATTTAAAAAGGACGAAACAAGAAAGTAATTCACATAGAAACCCAGAAATGCATAAGTATAAAAATGGTCAAGGTAGAACCCTACCATGAGACGGACATAAATAGACTGCCAAAATCATAACCCTTCCTTTGGCTTCGCCGTAATCGGGTAAAAATGAAACCGTTATAGGCTCATTTCTTTCTTTCCGTATGTCTGTCTGTGAAGACCGTTTTTCTCAGGAACGCATTAATCTATCAAGTTGAAATGAATACCAATTTTTCAAGTCTTTAGTATCTCTAAGTAAACATAATTTTTTTTTCTAAGATTCGTTTTTGACAATAGATTAGCAGTTCATAAAAAAAAATAAAAATATAACAATGCTATTGACCACTATGCTTAGTTATGTAAGACCTTTTCTTCGCCATATTCTATTATAGGTTGACAGAATTTGTTAAAAATGTAAAATAAATAACCTTTATTAAAATGTATTAAATTATATTAAATATATCTACTATTAAAGGAAAGGTTTACAAATCGCTTGTAACAATAGCGGTTCAAACTATCCATCTAAAATGCGTAATGACTTTAAGTCATTACGTAAAAAATGATTTACTTATTAATGACTTAAATTAACAGCATGAAAAAAAATATTTTTATGCACAAAATGCAAATTAACATTATTTATAAAAACCGGCCAAGTGCGAGACGCACTCGCGCACGAATAATTCTGAACCAATATTTGGCAAAAAAATCACGTCTACCTGTTGTCGTTATTAATATCGACCAATAAACGGCAAAAAAATCACGTTTGTTGTATGGGAGCTCCCCGTAAATATTTATTTTATTCTTTTTTTTAGTATTTGTTGTTATAAGGGCAACAGAAATACATTATTTGTGAAAATTTCAATTGTAATTGTAAATGGTGACAAACAAACGGACGGACAGGGGAGTCTTAGTAATAGGGTCTCGTTTTTTCTTTGGGTACGGAATCCTAAAAAACGATTTTCAAGCAATATATTAGCAGTAATAAAAAATAAATTTATATTAGCCCATAAATTCACGGATAGTAGTAATCAATCTAAATTGGATGAGCTTTACTAATTGGGATATAATTTGTATGGAAATTTGCTAGCGTTTGACAATATTTAGCCACCTAAAATTGCACTGGTTTAGTAATTGGTTGTCTGATTGTTTGTTAAATATACACTACGTAATTCTAATTTCAGTAGATAATTTAATTCCAGTTCCTAATTATTGTACTCGTACTCAAGACTATTTAGATTAGTGTTATTTATATTTCATCGCAAATTTAAATTCACATATTATACGTTATAAATTATTTTAAAAATAAGCTAAAACTTAGGTGATTTTAAATTTCAATTTAAGTGTACAATGGCAACAGAAAAGTTTTCTTTTTATTGTGTTTTATTTAACTTCGCTTATCGTACGAGTAAGATAAAAGTCCAAATTGTTTTGTGCATAGGAGTGAGCGAGAGCGAATGATTTTGTAGCGGTGTGCTCTTGATATTCCCTGTGAGATAACTTTTGCTTATATCAGGTATTCTTTGTTTACCTTTCTTATATATTAGTAGGTATGTATTATATGTTACTAGGTATGTAGGTAGTGTTAAATATAGATTATAATATGGGTCAATCAATTTTTAAGTATAAACAATTTGAAAATAGTTATTAAAATAAAAAGTAAAATGCCTTATTTTTCAAAAAAACGATACAATTTAAAGTAAAAATTATTATTTTTTAGGTATTCACAGTGAACAGTACACTTTTTTAAAAAATATTAGAATTATAACGGAAAAGCCCGAGTAGACACTATTTTATTTACAACGCACATATATATTTTTTTATAAATTTAACAAATAATTATTAAAATAAATAGTTTATTTTAATGAAAAGTAAGAGATGTTTTTTTTGACACTATTGTTTTAGAACTTCGATGAATGATTTTCGATATAATTACACTTACACTGTCTCTTGGAGAACAAGTTTTCGTAACACATAAAAACTTTTTATTTAAATAAGAAATTGGATCTTTGTGTGATAAAAAATACTAAAAGCTAATCGATTTTTTGTGTACTATTTAGAATTAGAAGTAAAGTGATTTATTTTCAATAGAAAGTGGAAAATATAAAGGATAATATGCTTTCAGATACGGGGACAACTTTGTTGTCCCGTAGACATTATATGGTTGTCCAAGGGAAATGGCAATGTTTTTGTAATTAGTATGATGTAATTTTCATGTTTTAATGAAATATTAATAAAACAAGTATATAAAATTAGCAAAAAGTATTTATTAGAAAAATTTCTCAATATTTAACAAAATATATCAAACTCTTATATTTTAGCTGTCCATAGTTTGAAATTTGAGATACTAGATCAAAAGAAGTAAACTTTTTTTAATTATGTAAACCTCACGTTTGAACAAAGGCTAAAAACTATACGGTATACTATAATTAAGCACAAAATAGCAATTACTTATGTTTTTCTCCTGGTTGTCCTACGGACACACAATGAAGCAGTCAACAGCAGTCAGCTGACTGACGCCGTGGTTATCGCTATTCGCATGGCGGCTAAATGCACGTGGCTCACAAAAAGATTAGCTTATTGACACCGTACTAGTGCGCCATCTATATTTTATTTCTACACATTGTTTGTAGTTGTCCAACGGACAACATGAGTGAAATTTTTTTTGGAGACTGAGATAAATGAGAAATAATATAAAGTTAACAAAGAAAAACTAATTGATTATTTGCTTTGTATTATAAAGATCACTTCTTTTCTAGGAAATATATTTACGTTTTTTTTTTGTCTCTTGGTCTTGCACTAACGTCCCCCGCTTTATGACACTTTCTCTCACTTTTGCAGGTTGACTGGAAGAGATCTCTTCTAGAGATAAGTTCACCTATGTCAACAAACTTTTTAATATTTTGTACTATATTTTTATTTTCCTGTGCAATAAAGAATATATATAATAATAAAAAAATTGAGTTTAGGAAATTCGTCTTTATCACGGAGACAAGTTAGTAAGTTAAGAAAGTACAGGACAAATCTTTTGGACAACCAGAAAAAAACAAATAAATTTGTAATTTTTTAAATAATTTCTTAAAGGTTTTGTTAGCCTATAACGATATGAATACAATACTGATTAATTATTTTCTTTATTTCATCAATTTTTTTGTATATCGATAAGGGACAGAGTAGTGTTACAGTCGGACAAATAAAAGTTGATTGACCTATGTACAGCATTACAGCTTGATTACTCCCGACGCAATAATAATGATTTTTGTCATGGCGGCGTATTATTTGGTTAGCTCTTACCTTTTCTTGACTGATTCAATATGTGCCAACTTCAAAAGCCATATACTACTTACATCAATGTTGCCAACATCATAATCAATATTAGGTAGTACTATATAGCGTGTTTATATTTTAAAATGTTTTTTTATTAAAACTAATTTTCACTTTTCTCATGAAAGGTAATGGAAAAGAGTATTAAACATTTTACTCGGTACTTGGCCATGCATTAGTCAATTTACGTGTATAGAATCCATAATTCTATTGGCGGATTTCCGCTCTTCCATCCCTTCGCGCGTATTTTGTCTGCCTAACTTTACTTTCTGTTTAAGACACGCTATTCACTCATATTTCAATAGATTTTCCTTATTCCTAATGACAGTTATGAGTTTAATAAAACATGGTTTATTTGGTCCAAAATTTGTAAGAAAGTATTTAGTTCTTGTTTTTTGACGTCACTTAAAAAATAGCGCCGCCGGGAGAAAAATGCCTGCTTGTGGATATTTCGCCCTTTTATTATGTTTAATTAACTTAAAACAAAACTTCATAGCATCTTTTGAATCTGGCAGGTTTTTGTGTTAGTACAAAGTACATAGCGCCTTGTTATATATATAATTAAAAAAACAGATTTGACACTAACTTAATTTGAACTACATCATTTTCCTGGCAACTCCCAAGGCCACTTCTACTGCATTTAAATAAAAAAAACTATATCCTAATACAGGATTTTTTCAGACTATATTTCAAATACCGCAACATAGATTTTGCAACATAATTATATATATAACTCATCAACATAAACTTATATATGTCGGGGTATAGTTAGGGTAGGATAATAATGAAGGCCGTGTCGAGCTATAGTTAGGGTAAGATCCGGAACGTCATTTTTATATTCGACGTTTTTACTTAGCGAGTAAACGTTTATCGAATATTCGGAATACGAGCGACATCTACGGCACTTATTCGACTTTTGATAGCTTCAAACGAGTAATCGATTATCCATTAATCGGATTATCGATTAATCGGAACGCCAGCACCATATGTCCTATTTGCTGATTTACTTTATGTTCTCCGACTGACGCAGTACACTTTAGTCTCTCGATAAATAGTATATCGCTATATCACTGATATTGGACCTCTCGGACTAAGGATCATGTGAGTTTTTACGTCTTATTTATTATGAGTCCCTACATTGTATTTAGATGTGTTAACACAACCTTAGGTTAGGTTTATGTTAGGTTAGGTTAGGTTAGCCTTAACCATTCGGGGGGTAGAGGTGGCTATCAAGGCCCAAATGAAATATTTGGGACTTATATTGGATAGGAGGTGGAAGTTCACCGATCACTTTTGCAATCTTGCCCCAAGACTCGTGAATACTGCTGCAGCCTTGTGAAGCCTGCTCCCTAATAAAGGTTGCCCAGAGTCCCCATGTCGCAGGCTATACGTGGGAGTGATCCGTCTGGGGGGGATCTCTCTCAGCTGAGAACAGGAGGTTGTTGCAAAGGCCTCAGAGACTGATCTCAGTGATAGCGATTCGTGGCTACCGGACCGTTTCTTAGACAGTAGCCACACTTCTTGCAGCTGATTCGCCTTGGGAACTGCAGGCTGAGGCACTCGCTGAGGTCTTTCAGTTCAGGAGAGCAATGAGAGCAGAAGGGGAAGAACCTCCAAGGGAATTGATAGAGAGAATGAAAAGACGGGCTCAGGAGGTCGTCTTAAGAAGATGGACGGAAGACCTTGAGATGCCAGAGGCGGGTACTTTTACTGTTGAGGCAGTACGTCGACATTTAGAACGATGGATTGGGAGGAAATACGGTTCCTTGATATACCGCTTAAAGCAACTGCTAACCAATCATGGGTGCTTTGGTAAGTATCAGGTCGCGAGAAGAGAGCTAAATGCAGGGTGCCACAGTCGTGGATAGTTCGGCTTGGGAACCACAGAGGCACTTGCTCAAAGAGGTGACTTTGCGTCGCTATCGGAGTTGGTCGGGACTATGCTCACCGGTAAGAGAGAGTGGGCGGCTGTGGTCGCGTTTTGTGAATCTGTGGTCTCAAAGAAAGAACTGGCGGAGCGGGAAAGAGAAGCTGATCCTGTGCAGGCGTAATTTTTAGCGTCTGCAAGCCCATGCTTCTAAAGGAAGCAATTGGAGATGACAACTGCTTCTCCAAGAAGGACTGAGGAGCATGGCTCTTCAAGTTGGTTTCCGTCTAGGCAACATGGTTGTCTGCTAAAAGCGTTCCTGTGGTTACTGCCTCGTGACGGCGGTGGATCCGATGCTTTTTGGTGGGTAGTACAGCACTCGCTGTGAGCCCCACATACCCCTTCGTTCCACGGAGGGGATGGATAAAGGCTTTTTCCACCGTTAAAAAAAAGGGTTAGGTTAGCCTTATGTTAACCTAACCTAAGACAAACAGTGAGACCGGCCAGTGGAGGAGAGTATCGTGATCACTTAAAGGAGCTCCTTAAGTCTACACCTTGGTCTCAACTCCAAGGCACTGCCTGGGTTCCTATTCAAAAACTACACAATCGTTAGATTCGATAACTTCATTCATTCAAATCGGCCTTCTCTCTTCTGACATATATGACTAATTATTAAAGATCGAAACGATCACTTAGCTCGACATGCACTTTATCCCCTATTTATAACCCTTAAAGTCTTTTTTCACGATGAATTGTATTTTTCCAATATCTAGTCTATCTCTATACCAAATTCCATCAAATTCAGTGGCTTAAGCGTGAAAGCATAACAGACAGGTAGACAGAGTAACTTTTGCAACATTAACAGCCACACTCAAAACGTCAAATGGTCACTTAAGTCGCTCATTATTATTAATTTATAATTAATCACTCCTAGAGTCAGGTAATGATCAATTAACTCCCTTTAATGACAATTAAACTTAAATCTAGGAAAATCTTCACTTAACCTTGATAATGAGTGATTTGACGATGTAGAAATTTGAAATAAAATGTCGGTCTCTTATTTGTGCAGTCCTATCCGTTTGCTTGCAGTCTAAAATCCATAGGTCTTTGACGAGTGGCGTAAATAAATTTTTCTCGCTCACCGTGAAATTAGTCATAGTCACTCATAAATGCAGAATCGAAACTAATAAACTAAAAATATGAAGGAAAGACTGAATGACTGAATAGTTAATTAACTTTAGTTCATATTCTATTCCCAATTTACCTTTATTTTATATTATTGTTATTTTATTATATAGTAGAAAATCTTTTAAATTTCAATATTAGGTTTGTTTTAAACTCGTAACGATTAAATTTTGTCTCTGGGATGTTTCTACAATTAACAAATTTAATGAGAATTTGTTATGTAACCATTAGTCCTAAATTAATGAGTGTCTATGAGTGTGGCAGTAAGTTAGGATTAAATGTAATATTTTACAATAAATATACACGTCATTATAAATTAGACGATTCAGAAATACATTGAAAATGGTTAATTTAAGTGAGGCATGTCAAAATGTGGTTTGCTGTAATCAATCTGAATTGACAAACATTCAATAATACCAATTAGTAATATAATTTAAATGGTAATGTAATACGAACATAATGCAATGAAATTAGTTAGAGTTTTACTAATCAGCTTCGTTGAGCTAAAACATATACCCATATATTAAAATCCGAAAACCAGAGGCGATCTAAATTTTTTTAATATATCTGTGACCATGAAAATATTTTTTTTTATTGAAATTATTTTTATTTATAGAGACACCTAATATTAAGTTTCCTTAAAATCTAGTAAATACAGACATTTATTAAGTTATTTTTTTATTAAATTATGTTTATTAGATATTGTATTCTATAAATGGGATTATTTAGACAACACAGCCACTCCAGTCTCAATTTGGAATTGCAACGATTAGTCTACAAATAGCTGGCTGTGATGAATTTCACCAGTCGGTCTATATGACAGCTGTCTGACGTGAGATAATATTCTATTTATTGTTGGTGAAATGTACAGTTCCTCTCCTGAAATTGAAACTACTTCCTTTTCTTGAATGATATATCATATAATACAAAATTGCTTACTCTGGGCTCTATATTTTTTGTATTGTATTTAAATTTATTTGTCCTTAATACAAATGCATTTACGTAATATTCCTAAATCTTTCATATAAATTAATTTAATTGGAGGGCATAAGATTTATATGATTGTGCCTGGGGTTTAAGACCTAGGAGCAGTTTTAAACGACTGTCCTTCTACGTGCAAAGTCTTGCCTACATCCTGACATAGTTATTCAATATTGATATTCTAATAATGATATTCAGACTCGCGTGTTCTTCAGTAAGAAAGCAACAAGATTTCAATAATATTTTTTGTGTCTACTTTTATACAGAATAGCCGAATAAAACTGATTTAAATATTTTGTTTATATTTAGCCTAAATACATACTAGCTATAGAATTGCAGCATTTAATTTTTGTTTTGTCGATATATTAACAAAGAAAAGCAAAAGAATGCATAGTAAAATATGTTTTAAATCATGCCTTGCAACCCCAACTGGGTTGCGGGGCATGCTTTATATTCCAATTTTGTGACTATCTCTCGATTACTGGCTACATTGATAAGATCAGGGAAGCAACGTAGTTAGTTAGTTTTATAGTGTCCAATAATTTAAGGAATAAGAACTGCATGAATTTTAAAGGTAAACTATATTATTGTTCCTCTATATTAACTAAACACATTAAATACTTAATATCAATCTTGATTGTATGTTTTTCTTTTTATTGCTTCAGCTCCCAATTTTTAAAAAACGAGTCTGGCAGAACTTCGTTGCGAAAACCGTTCGTTTATAGTCTAATTTCTTAATTATAAAAGTAATTTTGTTTTTATTAGTTTTATAGTACTTACATTTAACCGCAATACTACGCCTAGATTAAGCGGTTCCTGTTTGTACCAGCGAGCGTGGTAGTATTACTGTACTGTACAATTGTCTTTTAGTTGAAATTGCGAGTTGACACGCTAATATGGAAACTAACTCTAAATAACCTTTGTTGGATACGAATATTTCATTTGGCTAACAAATGTTCAGCCTTGTTTAATAGTTTAATAATAGCTGCATTAAGGAACTTTAAATAAGTGTTCTAGTTAAAGAGATAAATGTCCCGCCCCGGCTTTTCACGGTTTCTCTATATTATAATACATGTATACGAGATTCAAGAGGGGGCTTTATATGTATATCTCTATCTCTATTGTTTGATAAAAACCGCATTGAAATCCTTTGCGTAGTTCAAAGATCTCAGCATACAGATAGCGAGAAACGAATTTGTTTTATACTATATTAAATTTGGCAGAAACAGAGAAGAACTAAGCTGATAATTTTAGTTAATATACGATTAGGTATTTTTATGAATAGATTGATTATAGTCTAACATAACTGTACTAAATCATCGATATACCTACCAACTCTTAAGCAAATTTACAAGAAATTTTACTGCCTAAAACGATGATACAACATATTTTTCCTCGAGTTACTCGCGAAGGCGATCGCTATGTACCTAACTAAAACAGAATTTTATTTATTTTTGTATTGTAGAACTCTTTTGCCTCGGAATCATTTAAGCGTTGATTGTGAGTAGATTATAGATTAATGTTTATTCATGAAAATAAAATGTTAAATTCAATCAAGTTTTCGATATAAAAACTGAATCAGTGTGATGAAGCGCCGCTTGTCCTGGCAATTAATAACATTTCCAATTTTTAAGGTGATCAATCATTTTATTGGAAAGTAAAAATGCTCGATATATATTCAATATAACTAATTTCGTGAAATGATTTTTTTTTACTTTTTAAAAACAATTGCGGGGTTATTATTATAGCTTGTATCAATAAACAATCTCCTCAATAGGCAGATTAAAAATGAGTACATTCAAAAATTTAGATATAGACAAAGAATTAATGGATATCAATCTATCTCAGGCTTGACAAGATACTATATTGGAATAAACATCTGCTCTCTACTATACTATCATACTTTTTTAAAATAACAGATAAGGGACAAATGAGCAGACGGTCCACATAATGGAAAGTGGATCAGGAACTCTAAATTTTTCTGGTATAAAAATTTGCCTATGTGGTAATACAGGTTATAAAGTATCTCTGTACCAAATTTCAATGAAATCCGTTTTTGCGTGATTGAGTAACAAACATACAAATTTTCACATTTATAACATCAGTAAGATGAAAACAATGTTACAGCCACAGTGATAATATAGGTTTGTCCCATTAATTATTAGCTCGCGAAATCGAAATGCTATTGTAACCCAAATGACATTCAATTGGATTTCGATCCTCGTTATTGACACATCCGAATTCATCTGTCGTCACTTGATTGATACACATACACACACGCACACATCCATCACGAACAAATGATACTCATACATCTCTGCCAAGTGCCAAGATAACGCTCCAGGTACGAGGTTTTTGTTTTATACAACAAAGGGAAAATTGATAATTTATCAACCAATTCACTTTTTTTCGGTGATAGAGAATTATTAGAATGGTTGTCATAATTCTTGTTCTGTGTTTAGGACAGCTCTTATTGAGACAAGTAAGTAGTTTTTGTTCATAATACCTGTTAGTTACAGACCTACGTTGTTTTTTCAAATAATCAAGATATAGGAATAAATCTGAATTTATAAAAAAAAATTGTATAAATTAAATTAATGATGAAAGGTTTTATTTCATAATTGATTCGATAATTTGTAGCATAAAGAAAGACTTCTGATTTAAATAACTTACTTGAACGAAGCGCCTGTTTTTTTTACTATAAACGATTAATAATATTTAATTGCCTCCACATACCCGATAGTACTGAGAATGTCTGTCAAGTAATTTCATAGAGTTAACATTGTCTAAACTAGTGAAAATCTTATTTAGGCTTATTGTCTAAAGCACATAATACCATTAAAATAGCTATCATTTCATAAAATATGTAAACATTAAGTTACAGTACTGTTTATTTAGAAGTATGTAACTGTGAAATGAAACAGCCAATATCTTTTACGACTGCAATGTGTCACAGGAGTATTGAAATAAAACTGCAAATGAGGGCCCTGTTGAAACGCGACCGTTTGTATTATTCAACGTCTGTTCATGCGCGTCAAGGCGCGGCATGGCGCGTCAAGGCGGATTAGACGCGTCGTTTACGAACACCTGCCTTGCAACCCACCATAGAGATAAACCCTAAATAGCTAACGTTCGTCAAAATGACGAACATGCAATAATTTATATGGAAAATGAATTACCCCATATATTTATTCAGTTTAATAATCAAACAATCTTTGTAGCATTTATACTGACAGGATACAGACTTTTCAATAAAAACTAAAGAACTGGCTTCTCTTTGTATTTATGAAATACATAATCTCAATTTACCTTTTTAATTGTTTTATTTACACGATTGTGGCTTTGGACTAATTTGCAGAACATTGCTTCGAGCATGCAAATAAATGTTTACCTTATCATCACGATGAATTCCCACTTGTCACAAACAGTTATGGGTGACAAAAAGGTTATGGGTTAAAGAGTAGGTAAACCATTTTAAATATAGTACTGCTTAACTCGGTTATTGTCATTTTAAAATATCAATTTAGTGATAAAATGGTAATTATGGGAAAGTTAGCTATGTAGGGTTAACACAAGCTGGAAACGGCACCTGTCTGGCTGTCTCAAAAGATAATACGATACTTATTGCCGCTGATATATGAAATTCTAAGGATTATCTCGCATCATTTCTCATATCCTAAATATATTTCATAATGTACCGCGAAGACTCCATTAGGTAGTCTGGTTAAGCCCTGCCAAATCTGGTAGCGCTTTGTGCCAAAAACTTTTATGGATTTTAGCCAAGAAGGTTACTATAGTGCTGTTTTGTTAAATATTATTGAATTTAATGATTATAAGAACCATTTTTAATCAATATCTGAGAACTAACGATACATATTTATAACACAGAATTATATAACTTATATAAAATAATGGACAATTGAAGAAATGTTATAAAACGCTTATTGTTTTAATATGCGCTTATTTTACTACGGTAGTTTGACGAAATAATAAGTATTATAATACTGTGATAACAATTACTAGTCTGTCTAACGAATATGTGAAACTTTTGTCGTCCTCGAAGTGTAATGTTTATGTAATGATTTTTATACGAACACTGTGACGTATTTACCATTGAAATTGAAGTGCTTGTATGTACATTGTACGATACTTAATTGAATGGCTGAAATGTTCAAATGCGTAGCGATTTGATGTGGAGTTTATTTTAAGAAGACTCCAACTGTGTGAAATGGTATTGGCAAATCATTTTATAAAGTAAATATTGTCAATAGTACTGAGAGAAAAATAGACAAAAAATAAATATGTCTGTTACATAAATATCTCGCTATCATACATCTCATTTTATTAGAATAGAAAAAGCTACACTGTACTACTATAGACAACTTTAAAATATTTTTTCAGGAAGGTAAAAGTTTTCAAACCAAGCAAATTCTGTTAAAAGTAGTTTTAGTGATTCTTACACATTTTTATTACAAAATCATTTCAAATACCTAACTCTTTGGGATGTAAAATAATTTTTTATTTACACTCGTAAAGAAAACCAGTTTAATTTCGCGCTTGAAACTGTTATTCGGTAGTAACTAAGTTTGGTCTGACAGTGCTTTAATTAAAAACCCATTTGTTTTCCTAACGCATACGTTTTCAGATGCGCTGCATAATAAATTAACTAAATGCAATACATTTCACTGTTACTGGTGGTAAATAAATGATATAATTAAGTACACAACTTTTACTTTTTACGAACAAGAATATTAGAAATTCTATATTATAAATGTTAATAAAAAAATCGTTTAACAATCTGTAAGGTTTATTACTGTAATAATGAAATATACTGACATGATACTCAAGCAAAGGAACCCGGCACTACAAGATAACACTACTACACATGATATTAACGGTATGAAATCACTTGGACCACTGCCATAGATAGTTATATATGTATATTTTCAAGAGATACTTTATTAATATACATTTAAGAAAATTACCGATAATCAAAAGATAACAAAAATGTTGCTAACATTTTGAATATTTATAATGTTATTTTTCAGTTACTGCGCAAACTCTTTATAGCAACAGTTAAGGGGGTATTCTGTGCAGAAATTTAAAAATGAATTTATCAAAATTCAAATTTTCAATTTTTTTTTAATAAAGTAGATTTTGTATTGAAATCGCCGATACTGAAAGTGAGTATTAAATATTATTATCCGAGTTATTTTTTACGTTATACTGGAAATATTTCTCAAACTTTAAACGCGTTTTTCTCGAAACCACTTTTTTGAAGAGGTTGACATGATATCTCAAGTTATGCCTAACCTATTCCATTGAAATTTGGTGAATTCAATATCAGTATATGCAATATATGACCATGGTTACAGGAATGTTATAATTGTCAATATTTCAATACTGTCACGCAGCTCTCAAGTTAGAAATGAGCTGATAATCTTTAAACGGCTGACCACATCTTAACAAATTATACCTAAGAACCATCTCGATTAATTTACCTTTTAAACAAATACAAACTTCATCAGAATCAGTGCATTATCTTGGGTGCTACGATGTCATGACATAGAGACATATAGATACACAGATACAACGTTAAACTTATTTAACCTTACTGTGTAGCGTCGGGGGTTGAAAATCAATATTAAAGCTATTCGTCAATTAACTTCATGATTTCATTCATAATTAATTGAAAAGATAATGCAACTTTGTATGTATTAAACATTTAGAATTGGCTAAAATTTGAATCATGTTTTTTCAAGTAAAGCTAAAATTGGTATGTTTCTTTTACTATGCCACAGACAGACAAACAGATACAGGGATACGCTCCTTAAATTATAACCAGTCACCAGAGGTTTTCCCAGAGCACTTTAATTTGGGGGTCTTTAAACGCCGAGTGTACAGGTTCCTTAAAAAGTAAAGTAGGGTTTGCAACGCATTTGCAATTCTCCGTGTATTGTAGATGTCCATGGGCTTATAATTGAGTCGGGGGTTAAAGGCCAAAAATAACGTTTCTAAATAATAATTGTTAGATACAGTGTGATGAAACAGACCATATATGTTTGCATAAACTCATCAAGTTGATGATTGTTTAATAACGTATATTTCAGTCAGAGGATCTTGATTCAGAGACAAAGGGACGAAATTGGGTTAATTAAATTCTTATGTCGGGATTTCGGGGATGTTGTCTTGGAAACAATTTCATCACGCCTTCTTTGGCTAAGTAAACTATAAGCCCTTATCTTAAAAGTAAGGATCTTTTGGATAAATTTCGTTATATTGAGAAAATTTGTTTGGGTAATCCTTTTATTTTCGTAATATTAAATTCTGTTTTTATGATCGTTGTAGATAGTCGAACAAAAGTTTTAAGCATAGCATAAAAGTAAAGCTACTATAATATTACTTTAATATTAATAAACAAACGTCAATTAAATTAAAACGCTTGAAAGTGTTTCTTTTTCACAAAAATAATGAAAATATTTTTCGTAAATATTTCCTTATTTGTTATCTATATATATGACATCACAGCTCAGACATGCACTTCATCTCCACGTCGATAGATGGCGTAATATCACACTCGTTTATTTATTTTGTATTTTTAAGTATTTTTTCGCGATAAACCTAGTCTTCCTCAATCTCTAATCTATTTCTGTACCAAATTTCAATGAAATCGGTTTAGTGATTTAAGAATAATTGCGTAACAGATAAAACAGACCATCTCTTCGTCAATAGATGGCGCAAGAGGTATATTAAATCGTACTTTCGTTGGTTTAATTCAAGTTAATTTAATTTAGTTTATATTCTTATGTTGTCTTAGCTACCGGCATGTTACTATAGGTTTGACCTTGAATGAGCAGAAGTCACTATTAGAGTATTTTTAGTGGGAACCCCAGGCGAGAGCAGTTTCCAGCACGTCTCCAATTTGTCAATACAGTTACGCAGCACTCTCACAATGCGCAACTTTCCCTCTCTATTTATTCTTAAACCTAAAGTTAGCTGCCGGCTACTATGCCTACGTTTCTTAAAATAACTTTCGAAATTATAATATGTTGGGATATAATATACTTTAAGGTGTATAGTTTTTATTTTGTTAATTATGTATCGTGTTCGAGTTGATTATTCGGCAGTCCCGCCAAAAGTAAATTTTTTTGATGTCTCGAGCACTTAAGATTTATTTTTGTTGAAACAAGCTACAATATCATTAAATTAAGTGTTTCATAATATTTTTGAATATATAGGCTACGGAAGAAGATCCCAATAAATAAAAATATATTTCGATAATTACTTTAAAGTTACTCTTAAAATTGACAAAATTTCCTTCCCATACTGTCCCTAAAAACTTACATCGTTAACACTTGATTAATTATAAAAATTAATCTAACTACTGTATTTTTGTATGATGAGGTGAGATTTTTCTTCCTACTTTGTTTAATTATATCGTAAATTTACTAATAAAAGTAATTTATAACTACTAAAATGTGTGTATTATTGACTAAAATAAGAAACATTTCGTAACGATCCTGACTATCAAATGGTCTTTTATTAAAAAAAAATATTTTAAAGGTAAAAAAACAAGAAAAACGTTTTTTTTTATACACATTTAAGAACACGATATTGAGATTATTTAGAGAAGATAGTAGTTTTTAATTTGCTAGTATTTCTAGTGTTTTGGACGAAATTGTTGAGTAGGTAATTATTTAGAGTATTTCTTTTATTTGCACTAAGATTCCTGGTTTTAGGTAGTATTTATACTTTAATTTTAGATTTATATACATTTTTTTTATTTAGGTAAACGTACAGCACAATATTTTACTAATTTATTCTTACAAATAGTAAACACAAAGGCCAATAAAGTTTCCACTGATGTACATTTCATTATAGGGAATTTACAATATTACTTTAACATTATTTTATTATTATTTTTACTTTATAATTTACTAAACTATTTTAAGACTCAATATGGGTTAAAACACAAGATAGTATAGGAATCAGATTCAGTATCCTTATTTTTTTTTTTAAAAGATTACTAGCAGTATGGATCACAATACTAGTAGTATTCCATTTACACCTCCTAGTAAGCTAATACAGCTTGTGTCAGGAGTGGGCCACGCCAGTAGTCCAATGTCCGGGATTCGAACCCACGACTTATCGATCGTGAATCCAACGCCCGCACCACTGAGCTACTGACGCTTCAAATTATTATTATATATTTTTACATTTACATTTTGTTAAAATAACAAAATAGAACGTTTCCATATTTTTGGCATAACATCAGATGAAAACGATTTCTTGAAAAGATAAGTTAAAGGAATAGCTAACTGCGTACAACATTTTTTAAGAAATACCGGATGTTTTCTATCTGGTCAACTTCCTTTAGTCGTATTTTTACAGATAATTTAGACAGATATTTTTCAACAATATTGAAATTGATATCTATATTTCGTATTTGAGAATTTTGTTTCAACTGACTGGTAAGTGTTGTGCTGTTATTTTCAAAAACTGATTCAAAAAATTTACTAAATAAATCCGCAATTTTTTGTTTATCTGGAATATTATATATTGTCATTCTAGTATTTATACTGTGAGGTTATATTGTGATTAGATTTTGCATTCTGTTAACTTTTTAATGCACGTTGTGACACCTTCAAAAGTTGTGTATTTAAAATTAATATAGCAATGTAATTAAACAATAAAAATAAAAAAAAATATCTATTGAGATAGAGAATGAGTAGGTGAATGTGTGAGTGATTTAAAAACTACAGACAATATGTTTGAAAAATGTTGCTAAAATAAATGCCAGGTTTTGTATTTTTAATTAACATCCATTGTGAGCCGTTTTTCATATTCATCGGTTAGACAGTAATCAATGAATTGAAATGGATATATTTTAGGAGATTTTTAACTAGGCATATAATATAACATTGAAAGTCACTTTATTAAAATAAAAAGATTCCTGTTCTGTATTTGTATTTAATTATATTATAAAATGGAGGAAAAATTGAAGCATAAAAAGAGTAAAAATGAAAAATATTATCAATATACACAAACTAGTATGTCGTTGTCTCTCGTCTCTGTGTCCTTCATTTATACTAAAAGCTGAAACTGAAACTGAGCTTCTAATTCTGTGAAATTTTAAAGTTAAAATAAGTGAGTGGTAACTCAGTTATTCTTCGATCAACAATGCTATTGTTGATCGAAGCAGTTATTATTTAGTATTTGTGTGCTAAATTTCATTTAATCCTTTCAGCTGTTTAAATACAAACTTTCATAACATAACATTTATATATTAGTAGGATAATGGGATTACAAATAATAATAATAAAAAAAAATTACATTTTACTACGCTTTTATGTCGGAAAATTCGAACATATTTGGATTCTAACACATCGAAGTGTATTTGATAAATTTTAAAAGATAGATAATTAATTTGCACACAATTTAAAGTAGTTACAATGATACACATTGAAATTAAAAAGAATGCAATGCAGGCAACGTCTTACGAATCTAAGAATACTATAATATAGTGCGAAGCGAATATGTATTAAATATTAATATATATGTTGGAGGTATAAGTTAGCCTTAGATTAGGTTCCCCTTGTGTTAGGTTACGTTTATTTATGTTTAATCTTAGGTTTAAATAGAGAGCTTGCGCAGTGAAGGCGAGTGTTGTAATAACCTAAAGGAGCTCCTTAAGCCTACACCATCCTGACAGTACTGCCCCCCAAAGTCGGGTTTGTTCAAACACTTATAATTCGAGAACAGCTCGTCAGATTTTCATGGTTTTTGATTTGTTGTATTTGTCTCCGTCCCGAATAACAGAATAACTATTAAACATTGGAAAATTGACGAAAAAAATCAAAGAAAAAAAAAACATTTTCGTAACTGTCAAACATTTCAGATATGTCAACTACATCAATCATAAATTAAGTTCAGCTAATCTGTAACATGACATTCATTGAGTGTTAGGTGGTATGAAGTTCACCGGGTTAGATAGTACATAAATAAATAATATTATAAAGAAGTAAGATTTGTATTTTTGTATTTTTGTATGTAACGAATAAACATAAAAACTACTGGACCGATTTCAAAAATTCTTTCACCATTAGAAAGCTACATTATCCCTGAGTAACATAGGCTATATTTATTACAAGAAAAAATTAGAGATCCCCAGAAAATCTCACTAAAACCAACCCAAGGTGCAAAAAAAATAGCCATAAAATATCTTTCATCGCATGCGCTGCGAAAAGTATTGATGATAGAACAAAAAAATGTTCTACAATATTATAGAACGTATCAATATCTACAAAAAAGTGCGCGAGACCATATGTCCAACTATTATAGTTACGTCACTATAACTACTTTTTTAAATTTTAAAAGTTGATAAAAATGCCTATCAAAATCAGACCATGTTTTCTATAACTTTGTATTAATCCTTATCCAAATAAATTATTTCGTATTCAAGACTATTTCAATACCTGTAAATTACTTTTTGAATTATTAAAATCGGACTTTCCATTCAAAAGATATTATGAAATTAATAATATCAATATAAACAAAAAATACACGACGACGCGACGGGCCAGTATAGCGACGCAGCGCAGCGAGTAAAGCGGCAAGAGAGGGGGCCCTGAAATGCGGGAGGGCCAATATATTTTCAAAAATAATATTCCACCCGCGCGAAGCCGGGATGGGCCGCTAGTAGTACATAAATAAAATTATGAAATATCATTAAAAATTAACTGTTTTGAATAGACAGATTATAGTGTTTTACAAGAGTTTTGGATAAGTAAACTATATGACCATATTTAAGTAGACTTCTAAACCACACATTTGGCTAGACGTTTGTGTGAAGGAATATAAGTCTCAAAGCGACTTATCGACTGATGTAAACGAACCATTCGGTCTCACCTTCATCAAGGATTAATGTGCGCCTAATGAATCAGCCGCCTGCAAACCAAGCCCGTGATGTATCTTGTGGCCGAAATAAATTAGCTGAGCCACGAATTTTTGATTTTCGTCCTTCCTTTCAACTTTTACGCAACATTGCTCAAATGAAATAAATCAGACCCTTTTGTTTTTTTCTTTACCGTTTACACGGCTTTTGTCTTTTTATGTGAATTAATGTGATTTTACTTTGAGTTAACAGCATTGTATGCTGTGAAGAATTTTATATACATAAATATAGCTCGTTTATCACACTTTTAAATAGTGAAAACCGTATCAAAATCCGTTGCATGGTTTAGGAAGAATGAGTGAATGAATAAAAAAAGAAATGTGAATAACATAATTATGCAGATATTTATAATTCATTTCTTAATTATACTAAATTGTACCAAATAACGTAACTTAAATCACTACAATACTTATAGATAAATAATTATTTGAATATATATAGAGAGAGAGAGATTCCTGTTATAGGAAATTTTTTAAATTCAAAATTGTAATATGCATTTTTAAACTTTGATGTGAGTTTCTGAATATTTTGTAATAAATATAATTCGGACACATTTGCCAGACTTTTGATAGCCTTTGATTTGATTATGTCTAGTAGTTCTTATTTCTTTATTATAACATCACAAATAATGATTTCAGTTTTTCCCGATACATTCATTACAAGCAGTTTGACAATTATTATATAGAATTGATATTATCTAAAGAAATTATACATACCTCATAATGAGGAGGGATTACACACCTTTGAGAACATGGAGAGCTCAGGAGTGCATCTTCACGATGTTTTCCTTACACCGGTAAAATAAGTGATATTTAATTTTAAACAATTAAAATTAACACACATAACTCAGTGTTTAGATGTGTGTCTGGGGGATCGAACTCGGACCTCCCAAGCAGACATCAACGTCTTAACCACTAGGCTATCCCTGCTTTTACTACTATTACAGGGACCTTATCCTAGTAATATATAAGTAAGTATTAATGCAAAATTAAAGCTTTTATTGTAGTTAGTAAGCATTTTGTAAGTTTAGCACGTTTTCCTGTGCGCTAATTTCGCGCGTGTTAAAGAAAGATTAGTTCCTACGTGATAGCAATCGAACAACACTTTTATTGCTAGCGATCCGCCTACGTTGCTAAGGGTTCAATGATTGAGAATTTAAAGTCTTTATGTAATGTTAATATTTTCTCGTTAATAGATATACTATAATCTTATATGATTGTGTATTTGAGTTTGAGACCACGGAACATATTTAACGCGTCAACTTTTGCTTTTACTGGTTAACCTTTTTCAACTTAAATACATCAAAATAATTTGTCGAGTTGGTGGAGGTATTTTTAAAGTAATTCAATAGAAATTAATTGATAGACGGATTTCTTTGTGAAGGAGTATGACACTCACTTATGCTAGGAACACTATAGATAATGATTGATTGGCTAGTCCTTTTGATTGGTTTCTTTGAAAATACCTCCACTGACATGATGAATTATAGGCTCAAGCACGACAGTTCAGCAGTAACTAATTCCGTGAATTGTAGTGTAGTTTACCAATTATTTAGGATCTTTGACTTTGTTAGCAACACTGTTTATAAAGCAGTATTAGCGGGTAGATTATTTTAAGTATATTGACGTGAAGACAATATATACCCTTTAGTACGATAGATTAGTCTCAGTCTCTCTGTTGTTTTCGTGCAGTGAACATAGAAGTTAGTGTTATAGTGTCGTGATTAAGGTTACCCTTCTCGAGGTCCACGTAAGTTTACTTTATTATCTATTGTCGTTAGCGAGGTCGAGTGGTGGAGGTGAGAGTTAATATATTATGAAAGAGCTCTTTAAACCTGCTCCTGGGTCTCAAGCCCCAGGCACCGCTCGCCTCAGTCTAAATTGCATGTGTATACGTATTGCTGTACAGTAATGGGTATCATATCTCTCTCATATATATAGCAACTTGTCGAGAGACTTTTGGAGGTTGATCAACAGAGATGAGTAATCATGTAATCTGAAAATTAAATATCTATATACCCTTATAAACCTGCTCCTGCAGCTCAAGTCTTGCACTGCTCATTTGCTTATTTAAAGTACATTGTCACTACATAATATTATAAAGAAACTCACGGCGAATCTGCACGTCTTTTTCTCAATTGAAAAATGGGAGCGAAAAAAGATCAAAAAATCTTATAGAAAACCATACCTACTAAAGTAAGAGTGAGTGTGAATTGAGCGAGTGAGTGAGTGAGTATGCAAGTGGTAAACGGTGATATAATAATAAAATTATATTATTATTTTTTATTAACTAAGTTAATGTCTGTCTGACAGATTCAATATATGAGTGTCAATGCATAATATTTTAGTTTAATAAATTAATTGTATTTATTCTAACAACAACCGACCAGAATTGTATATTAGTATTTAGCATACGTCTACTGATAATATATGGATGGATTATAAGCAGATCAAATTAATCGTGTATAATGTATACGTTGATTATGCTTTGTGTATACCTGAGCGGCCAAATTGAACTGTGAATATTCCAGAATAGAATTCAATAACCAAATCCTATTAAACGCTCCTGTGGTATTATCCGTATTGTAAGATGATAACTACAGGAGTATCTTCCAGTTATGATAGTATTAATGTTAACTATTAAGGTTCTCTGGTCGTGAGAGTGGTGAGACAGATCTTGAGTAGCGAAATTCTACTCTCAAATGAATAAATGAATTATATTTTCCTACTCTATCCAACATTTTTGTTATCTTTTGATTTTTTTGGTTCCTACAGACTGTCACATGCTCGATATATCTATCCTAATCAATCCAAGACAGTCTGACAAGGGATTTAAAACAATAAAAAAAGTCAAAAAAGTGCAAGTAGTGCAGTTTATTTAAGTAAATTATATTAATATTAAATGTAAGCTAACAAACTCGATCAAATGAGTCATCAGTCGCAGACACTACTCAGTTTTCTGTCTAAAGTGAATGTAATTTTTTTTACATGCATTAGGTAGTTATAGCTCATATTATGTTGTAAATATTGTTCAGCCAGTTAATGAATTCAGATAATTATGTTTAAAAAAATCATGTTATTATCATCACGACCCGCAATGGCCCACTGCTGAGCCGGGTCGCCTCCTCAGAATGAGTAGGGTATTAGGCCATAGTCCACCACGCTGGCCCAGTGCGGGTTGGCAGACTTCACAAACCTTTGAGAACTTTTAGGGAACTCTCAGGAGTGCAGGTTTCCTCACGATGTTTTCCTTCGCCGTTAAAGCAAGCAAAGCAAAAAAATCATGTGGATAATTTTAAATATATTTTTAGATATGAATAAAAAAATATACTATGCAATACAAATGCGAAAAGTTATTGATTTTCCTGATTTTCACGTTTAAAATGCCATCTACATAGTACCGATATGCACAGTAACAGCCATAATCGTCACCAGGCAAGCTTCGTTTAACAACTGGCTCAAGTCTATCGGAACAGTGGTTATATAGTCTTAGAATAACATAAATAGTACTACCCCCGAATATAGATTTATCAACGGTGTTGCTAACCAAAATAAATTTATCAGGCTTCAGGTTCAATTCAACACGAGTACCAAATTGAAAACAGAAAATTATTCATATATTGCTGTGTAAATAAAGTAAGTAAATAATTATCCTACAGGAACTTTTAATTTTACTGGATGAAAAGTAATCTATGTGTTAATTCAGCCTATAAAGTATCGGCGTGCCAAATTTCACTGAAACCCGTTTAGCCATTTTTGCCTGAGTAGGCAACAAACATACAATTTTTCACATTTATTTGTAATTTTGTTCATTGAAAATAATACACCTATTAAAACTTTTAAGGAGTTTTTTAAAATTCTAATTATAAGTTGAATAGTAAATAGTTTGTAAAACCAAGACTGATCGCTATTACAACAATAAATAAAACTTCTATATGTCCAACAATGTAATAATAGATGAGTTTTCAATACATACGCAAAACAATGAATTTTCCTATATCCCCGAGCCACCCGAGCCCACGTTACCTGAGACCCTTTATCTTGTCACTAACGTATGAGTGTCATTTGTTATTACTTATAACGCACACTACCTTGTAACGTTTATTTGAAGTGGCGAGGGTCAAGACTATGATAGATATCGTTTAACATTGTTTTTGTACATTGTCTGTATGTCTATTTATGATATTAATTGCTATAAGTAACCTAAACATTGTATAATCTAGGGAGAGAGAAACACTACACAGGGGATGCGATATTGAATGGACCATTAGGTAGACGGGGAACCTAACCAGAGTCAGGGATTGGCGACCAAGATGTAGGTTTAAGGGCTGCTCTTCACTGAATTGAAACACTCACCTCCACTGCCCAGGTTCTCTGTTTAAACGTTAGGTTAGGTTAACCTTTATGGACGGATGCAATACATTCAATTTATTTTTTTATTTGTACAACTTTGAAAACTATAAAACAAACTTGGGAAGAGGATGGAACTGCAGGCCTCTGTTTCCATCTCAAAAGCTTCCAATTCCTTTTATCGCTCATGATGTCTTACAATTCGTCGTCGACCCCTCGTAGTCACTGTAGACCACTTTGAGAATCAGATTTAAGAATCCTTTCTCCCTCCTTTTGCCATTCTTATACAAATTCTGTGATGCTGCGGTTCCAGTCGGCTTTAGATTCTGACCATTATCTCTTATCCAATCTTTTTATTCCCTCCTCTTTAAATTTTTCGGACCGTCTCTTATGGTTGTGGTGATGGTTATCAGTAATGTTAGTTAAAAAGCAGTTTTGGCTTGAATTAAATCATTATATTAACGCGACGACGTAGTATTGAATAGAATATTACATTTTTAACGGAAAACGAGTAAAAACAGACCTATCAAAAAGCAATATGTTAATTCACATGGTATCTACAGATCGTCGAAGATAACACCACAAGTTGAAACTAGCGTGATAATACGTACCCTTCAAAAGCAAGAGTAATCCTAAATGAGGGTTCAATTGCCGGAGGCTGTGAGTTCACGGAAGCTTCGTCTAATTTCAGATAACAGAGTTCACGTAGCTACTTAATGTTATCTTGACATTCATTGCCCTGGAGTGATACAGAAAGGTTTATTTATACGTATAAACTAATCAAACTATCATAATAACTGTTTTTATCCATAGGTGAACCTCCAACTTTACTCCTAGTACTTTAACCTTTACTCATAATATTATTACCATATGTTTTGATTTGTTAATATAAATACTCTAAATTACGATATCCTAAATGGACATAGGTAATTTTCTGATTAAGTAAGAATACTAGAGTGAAGAAGTTGCACTACTGGAATAAATTCCATTACAAGTCTTATTTCTACATTTTCAGCAATCAGGTGATGAGATATAAAAAGCATAATTGGGGATTTGTTCAGCTCAAAACGTAAAAACTTTGTTTTCATATAATATTCCTACTGCTAACATATGCAACAAGCGTATAATAACTGCGTGAGGACTTTTTGAAAGACTTTTTGATTCTTTTTCTGATCTCGAAGAGTCTGTCAAAGCAAAGTCTGTCTTGCATTTTTTTTTTTTATAATTAATAAGGGCAAGCGAGCAGAAGGTCCACCTGATGGTAAGTGGTCACCGTCGCCCATGGACATCTGCAACACGCGAGGAGCTGCCGATGCGTTGCCGACCTCTGAGAAACCTGTACACACGCCATTTGAAGACCCTCATGTTGTAGTCTTCTGGGAATACCTCTGGGGGAAGGTCATTCCATAACTTGCACGTGCGTGGGAGAAAGGATCTTGACGCACGTACATTACTAGGACGCCAGGCGTCCAAATGGTGAGGGTGGAATTTGTTGCATGTTGCAATACTATTAATTTTTGAAACGTTTTGAAGTTGAAGAATACTACTGAGTCTATGAAAACTTTTAACAGTACCTATATCTTTTATAACTAAGATTAAACGAAATGAAACAACCGTATAGTGAGACCAATGCCAATACAATATTTTGTCTAAATATTTGTCATTATAGTCAAGTCCATAACATAAAAAAATATTACTTACTACTTTATAAGTTAAGAAATACGTTTGTTAAGGACAAGTTTTTAGGTACATCGGTGTTTGTGTAGCGACCTCGAAGCAGCTAGCCCATTATCCCTTGTTTGCATTAACAAGTATAAGATAAACATGTGTTTAGACACTATTACCAACAATACCAAGCAGGGAGCTTAAACACATCTGCTCTGCTAATTACGCGGAATGAATACACGTTCGCTTAAACCATGATGAGGGTCACCTATTAAACTAAATTTTGACTTTAGCGTTTACTTTAAAACTTTAAATTTGGATTAATGATAATTAAAGCGATTTAGGAATAAGTAATGATTTCGAAGACGATTTAGAAATCAATAACAATTTCAGTACAACGTTTTGATACCCAAAGTACCATGGGTGATGGGGTCCACGTATAAAATGGTTCACGGGTTCTAGGGTTGTGCTGATGGAGGTATTCAAATTCAAAATATTTATTTAAACACATAAATAATCGGTTCGGTTGTTTGGTTGTTCTTTTTTTTGTTCTTCCAAATCGCTAAATAGAAGTACAAATAAGTTAGGGGACCTCTAAAACTGTTAGTAGTTTCTATAAGTTTTAGTATATCTGATGAGATTTCCCATCGGCAACGTCTCAGGATCCCTCAGGCTAAACTAAACAAAGTTTCAACCCTTATCTCACCACCATAGAGGATGAGGTTTTTTAAGAGTAGTCTATATCGGATCACTAGAATAGATTTCATTTTTCTGTTGACTGTATGTTACTTTTCTTTTAAGATATAACAGTCGGATACCAGTTCCATGCTACAGTTTTTTTTTTATCAAACTTGTAATAATAATTTTCTGAAATATTTAAAGAAAGCTGGGGTCTACTTATGCAAAAGCGAAAAAGATGGTGAGTGGTCTTCAAGTCAATTACAGTTTAGATAACATTGGTTAGTAGTTTATAATGTTCATAGAGATTAACATTGTGCTTCCATGTAGAGCCAGTACCGACTCAAATTTCTTAATGGATTGGTTCAAAAAACTATAAAACACATAATGGATCTTTTGTGTATAGTAAAACTTGAAAATTTAACCTGGATCCATCTATTTATTAAATCTCAATAAGTATATTACGGTGCCTCTTTATAGGCAGATATTTACGACCACTTTATATTCAACATCCGCACTAATACTTCAAAATGAAATTTAAGAGTATACTAAATTACAAAAGTAATCTTTTTAACACACAAACTTAGCATGGTATACACGTCCTTAAAACTCCTTAATCTTTAAAGCAAAGATTCAGTCTTAAGCGAACGTTAACTTAGAACTAGTAGGAGTTTACGAGCTTAAAGATAACAAACTTTTGGACTAATTACATTGTTAGAAAATTTGCTAGAAGAAAACAAGGCACAAGTAACAAGTTTTGCTTTAATGATTTACTGAAAATTAAAAATCGTTAAGCGTAAATTGGCTAATTTACTGCTAACCTTATTTGTAACCCTTTACTTTTCTATACAATTACTGCGAGTTTATGGTCGGACATAGGATTGGAATATATTCACTGGCTAAAGTGTATTTATTCTTTTCACATCTTATACACTCTATTGCGGATTGTTTACTTGAGCTTAGGAACTTATTCGGACTTCTTTTATTATCTTCTCAATATTTACTAATAGTTTCATTGTTGTTTCATTTCTTTAACCTCAAAATAGAAAACTGTGCTAGTTTAGTTCTTGTTCGTCACAATTTATATACTTATCTGTAGAACTTTGTGTCTGTGAAGTTCTCAATTGTTATAATCATGAAAAACCTTATATATTGAAGTATTCAGCATAGTTTCACAGTGTTACATGGTTTTTAGAAAAAATTACAAATATGAAATACTAAGTGTGAACTACTAAATTCATCACCTCATGTAAGTAGTAGGATTTAGAGTACTAAACTTTGCACGTTAAAATTCTGACCCTGTTAAATAAGACTCCGAGAGTTCTCATCGAATAAACTCCAACAAAACATTAGCACGCAAAAAATGTTAAAAAAATATAATATTATTACGAACGTTACTGTTGATATTCATAGTGTTCGAAGCTTGTGACCAAGGAGCATGACCTCCTTGACATGATCAATGCACAATGGATTGTGCTCGTGATCCCTTTTAAAAAATACATAGATAAAAAGTGTGAGAGAGTGAGAGACACATAAACTTATCCATCTAAATTTCAGGGCTTTTATAGGCTACCTTCTCAATCTCTCCACACGAATTTACAAGATGAATCAATAAATAAATAATTCATTTATATTCTATGTACATTATTTGACGATTGTATTTATATGATCCATTATCCACAAGACTTGTACTCCTTTAGACAATGTTTATAAATGAAATCACGTAAATAACAAAGTCACAGAGTGCTAGCAAACTTATCATTATAGAAAGTAACGTCGTACCAAAATACATGATTTTGGTACCCAATATGTAAGTTTATTATAGTGTAGAACATCATAAAAGAAGATTTGTCGAGAGCGTAAATATAGTACGTGTCACGGTATGTTATGAACACCTGTCAACGGACACTGAGATGAATTTGAGCGGTATACATATATGACACATGTCTGCCTTCAGGTACTCATAACTTTCTTAGAATATGAAATATGACTAACTTTCTCTTAAGGTTATTATATCTTCAGCTACAAATCATTTTAGTTTTGGATTTTTTTTCGGAAGGTATCGGTAAATTATTTTAGAACTTACTGTTATATTTTTTCATTCTTAAATATATAATTAGCGTCAAAAAATGTTGCAACATTTATACCTATTTGAACCATTTCAATAATAAATATGCCTTAGTTTTCGTTTGAAAAACTAAATAAATCATATTTTCTTAGAATACGCTAAAAATAAAGGAGTTTTATTTATTAAGAAAATTCAACTACCTTAATAGTCACCACCCAGGTGATTTCGTCCACATAGAAGTATTTATTAAATTAATTATTTGTGTACAAAATTGTCAGCTTCAAATTTTTGTAACATCCTACCCTTCTATCCCACTGAAATGGTGCTTTTTCTCGGTATAAAATGTACCTTATGTAATATACATTCTAAAGTATACGTGTACTAATTTTTATTCCAATCGTTTCAGCTTTTTTACCATGATTGTTTAATTTATTTCAGCGGTTGTCTGTTTCATAATACATACATATTAGGTATAGTTTAATATAATTGTCTCATATGAAAATAACTTTTATTAGTTCCATTAGGAACAGTTGTCGACGTACATTTGGCAAATCTGGTTCGGGTTTCGTGCCAAAACTTAACTGAATTTATTACAACAAAAAAATCCGCGGTTTAATTATTTTAAGTGGAGTCTCGTAGGTTAAGCTTCTAGCTTTAGCGTTACGTAAAAATCCTAATTTGGAACAAAGACAAAAATATTTCACAACTATCTTGCTTTAAAATTACAATATACTATACTATACTAACCTAAGCGAATTCCTCCGCGTCAGAGTTTAACGCGACTGACGGACCCATCGTAAGATGTTGTTTTGTATAGATCATAGAGACTAATACTTATTGTTGATTATGAAGTTAACTATATTTTAGTGAGGTGGCGTCGTCAGGAGGGGAAGAAAAACCGGATCATTTTATATCTATATGTCGGGAACGAGTAAACGAATAATAGAATCGTCATCGGTATCTATGGCGTTGGAGTATATTTATATGCCTTGGACAGTCTGACTGTAGTTTTACTCTTGCGCGGTCTCTCAAAGAGTGAAGTAGTCTCTAGACTGTGCTAGTGCAGTGTTGTGTTAGTGTTATCCGATTAAGGTCAAGTGAGTACTTTACAATATAGTTGCCATGTCTTAGGTTAGGTTTATGTTAATTTAATCTTAGGTTTAGACAATGAAACTAAGCAGCGGAGGCGAGTATTGTGATGGAGCTCCTTAAGCCTACACCTTGGTCAAAGCCACTGCTTGGGTTTCTGTAATAATAATAAGAGATCGTAATGTTACTTATATCCTAACCGTACTGCACCCGTAGCTTATATTGTAGGCCATCCGTTGTGCACATACGATGCTTATTAATAATTGTATATCCTTTCCTCTTTAAGTTTCCGACATATATATTAACTAATTCTTACATCCTCCACGTTCCTCGTCGATCGTCATGCTGGGTGCTGCGGATGCAGCAGGTTCTAGAGGGTGAATGAACTCAAACTAGGTAGGCAGCGCCTTGTCTTCAGGTTATGTAACAAGTTAGCAACACTAATTTGAGTAGCATCCTGTTGTTTATAATGTTGGTTATTGATTTGAGTAGCATTTTTACTTCCTTGACTTTTGGACAACTGATTAACATTAATCGAAGAAGTAGGGATTGCAAAATATTTTCACCATCACGACAGAATTAAGATGATTGTATCCAGGAGAGATATTCTAGTCAAGCCGTCATACTGTTAGTCTGCGTATAGACCATCCGGCTCTAGCTTTCTCGATTTTGATAAAATGTTGCATAATATAATATTTTGAATTTTAAGTTTATCTGAAGTATCTTTCTTTTCTGGAAAATGTTATTTTACATAAAATAACATATTTTCGAAACGCCATCTCGTAAAATATTGAAGTATTTGCATTGCTGCTATTGGATATCGATATTTAATGGTACTTCAAAACAGTTACAATATATGTGTTACTGGAGATTCAAAATGTTGTAAAATTGTGTAAATTTATAATACATATTATAGTATATATGAAACCTTTAAAGTTGGTTTAATACCCAGATAAATCTCAGTGGATATACCTACACAAAAATTAACATAAATATTTGTTGAAACAAAGTTCTAGTATAAAACAAGGGTTTCCTAAACAACTCAAGGCTCATAATTGAGGAAACCACGGAAAGTTCAGGCAGTTTATAGAAAAACCTAATGTTATCTCCACGACCACCTTAGGCAATAGGAAGTACCTTACAAACTTTAATTAAGTGCCTACTGCCTTCATTCTAATTGTTTGCTGAGTTATTTCAAAGGTAACATCAGTTTATGATTTTCTTTGTGAACTTCGTTTCTGTGTTTAAATTACTGACAAATTTTTTCGGAAGATATAAACGATCACACAGCTCTCAAGTTAGAAATGAGATGATAGTCTTCAAACGAATGACCAGATCATAATAAATTATAGCTTATACCCAACTCGATTACATAATCTTTTAAACAAATAAAACCGCAATGAAATCGGTCAATTATCTTTGGCGCTACGATGATAACGAGACAGACATAATAATACCACACGTTAAACTTATAACGCTCAAACGATCGGGCGTTTGAGCTTCGGAAGTTAAAGACATAGGTTATCAAGAGAAGATATTTGAGAAATAAAGGGTTAGGAGTCTTTATAACACGAATAGCACTTAAAACAATGATTATTTCATTTTGTTGTGTCTATGTATTAGTATAGTATAGCTCAAAAACTACTACAACTGACTTTTTATCTTCTCCTATTCTATAAATATTATAAAATGTAAATTATCAGTTATTGTCGAATCGAAGATTTAAAAAAAATGTTAGTTAATAAAATTAATTGCCTGTTAGTATCATTTAAAAACTACTGCACGAAATGGGATCCGTTTTCATAGTTGTATTGCTGCAGGTCTAATTTTAAATTATAGGCTTCGATCATTTAAGTCAAATATCAGAAAAAAATTACTGTAATTAAAAAATGTTTTAGCCCAGCGAAACGAAAGACGAGTCGACTGTAAATTTAATAACATGTAATATTATTTGTAACTCTAAAAATAATAAAACAGACGTTCACTATACTAAAAAAGCTTTGTCAAAGCTTCCAACTCAAAGCTTTATAATGATTAAACTGTAGATTGACTGACAGATAAAAAATACAACAATTTTCCATTTAACCCAACATGAAGCCAACACTACTGATAAATATTTGATTTGAAAGGTAATTTTAATAATTATTATATAAACGTTATTTAATTATAATTTAGTCGATAACACACCAGCCAGTGTCACAGTACTTTTAGTGTTTATAGACGAAGTACGAATTATACCTACTGCTACTGTACGGAGGAGCAAAAAACATTTCAATACATAATTTTTTTTAATATTTTTATTATTATTTAATGTGTTGTATGTATAGTTACCGGCACGTAAGTATAGGTTTGACCTTAAATGCGTAGAAGGGCTTTTTAGCGGGGAGCGCGGAGCGAGAGCAGCGCGTCACACGTTATGCGACGTTTCAGTTCCCACGCGTCTGCTATTTGTCTAAAAAGTAAACGTCACGGATGGAACTACCAATACAGACACGCAGCACACTCACAATATAGCTGCCGGCTTCTATATTTGTAATTGTAATAACTATTTTTGTAAGTCAAGTAAAATTTAATCATAATTAAAAGAAAAGAATTTCATTCCATCCAGCAAATTTTATACGTAAGCGTAATATCTCAGCATTTCTCACGTGAAACCCAAATATTATCTCAGTTATTGCACAAGTTTTGATTAAAATTAGTAAAACTAGACGTTACTTTTATTCTCACTTAGGTACTAATCGTTTTACTGCGGGATCAAAACTTGGGAGATAGACATTTCTTACAAGTTGTACCAGCAATCTCAAGGGCTAATTACATTGTTACATTACAAAAGTTTCGGATAAGTTTGTTCACGTTCCCCCTACCCGGCCGGCTTAGTGTTTCTACTGGGACCGATAAAATTACTTTATATTTGAGTGCCTCTTCCTCTTTACTATATTTATCAATTGTAGTTATGTTACGCTAATAGGTTAAATTGACAACATTTCATAAACATTAAGCACTTAAAACAAAAATACCGTTTCTTTATTTATCTGCCATTCGTTTATACAATTACCTTTGATTTTTTTGTTCCTTCGTTTCTGAGAAAAAAAGCTAAAACATATGTGATGACCTCACGTATACTGCGGTATAAGATAATGCTTTTGTCTTATTTATTAAAGCACAAACATACCGCTATTCTTCTAGTTATATGTTAAAAATATGAAGTGTTGTCTTTACAAAATATATTATTATATAAGTATTTTAAATATATAAGTATTTATTTTCCATAGCAATATATTTGTTTATATTTAAATCTTTAGCACTTGCCCGTTATAATATACCAATTCCTTCTCAGAAGGTTGCCCGGAAGAGATTGCTTTAGCGTGCGTTTTAAGTTTTTAGCTTATATTACTAGTTCTATTTTATTTTATTAACTTTTATGGGTGCAATAAAGATTTTTATCTATCTAACATAAATATTGTTAAAAGGAATCAAAAGGTTACCTTGCTTTAATCCGCGGCAATCTGAACAACCAGACTCGTACGGCACAACCCAGAAGAGCACCCTGCCCACACAAAAGTGAGACGCGCAAACCCGAACCAAGACATTGACGTCACGTGACGCTCGTAGAGTCAATAACTCCTGATGATGCTCCGGTTACGGAGCTAAACGTACGTCGATTGTCGATCACGATTTACTTGTGTGGCGTGTCCTGGTTCGGGTCCGCGCGTTACACTTTTCTGTGAACGGTGTGCTCTTCCGGATTGTGCCGTACGAGTCTGGTTGTTAGATTACCAGAAGTATATTAGTTTTTCCACCTTAGAAAATAAAATGCAACTCAAATCATGTTGCCAATATATAGCACAACACTATGGAAAGGTATTATTCCAATAAAAACATAAAACAGAATCATTGGACGGTATAAGTTGCAATATGTTATGTAAAACTAAATCACTTTGTTAGTATGGTATTTTCAATAATTTTATTAATCTATATTAGTGTTGAAATTAATAAAAATCCTGGACAGAACTTCCCTATTGACAAACTGGAAAACATAATTGATACCTACAAACTATGTTATCAATATCTGTGTCTGTTACTAGTCGACCCGCTCTCGTTTCGCTGAGGTGTATTCAAACTGTCCACTCATTCACACGCTCACTCATTTATTCATTCATACTCTACCCGCAACTATGAGTCATATCTTTCATCGTTAAGGCATAGTTCGTTGTTGTGGTTTAACCGATTATTCTCCAACTTACTTTGCTAATCCGACTATCACGAAAAAGTCTTTTCATTTCTCGGGTCTATATATAGCCTATGACACTCACAAATAATATATATATATGTCGGAGAATAGTAAAAGGTTATCGATTAAAATCGAATCATCATCGCTGTCTATGACGTTGGAGTAGTCACTTCCGTTGTTTTGACAGTCTCGACCATCGACCCTTTATATTCCATCGACAGTCTGACTGAAGTCTTAGTCGTGCGCGGTCTCTCAAGAAGTGAAGTAGTGTCTAAATAGTGATAGTGTTGTGCAGTGTTGTGTTAGTGCTAGGAGTGCTGTCCGATCAAGGTCACGTGAGTACCTTACAATGTAATTACCTCGCATTGTGTTAGGTTAGGTTTATGTGCGTTTAACCTTGGGTTTAAATGGAGAGCCTAGCAGTGGAGGCGAGTGTTGTAATTACTTAAAGGAGCTCCTTAAGCCTACACCTTGGTCACAAGTCCAAGGCACTGCTTAGGTTTCTCTCGTAATTGTTAGAGATCATATTTGATAATTTATCGGTTCAGTAGAAGTATCTGCGTCGCGTTTACCCAATATTCCACTCATTACCATCATCCCCTTTTAGTGTTCCCCAATATTCCCCATCTTCCTCCTTCCATCTCCTTTCACATCGTTTTAAAATCCCCGACATATATATAAAATAATTTTCAAAATCGATTCAGTAGATCCAGAGATTACCTTCTACAACCTTACAAACTTTACCTTATTATTAGTATAGACAATATGTTTAGTTTCAATTTTAAGTAAATCGTACATTCTTTTTAAACTCGAATTTATAACATTTTTACATTAAGTGATTGTATGTGACATCCTCACTTATTTTTATTACTTCCAAAAAGTTTTATTGCTTACAAATTTATTCCTTTCACGAATTACATGTTTTATAAACGAAACGTATTACCTTATTAGCAGGTTGACTTTTTTTCTAGCTTTCACTTTACAGCACTAACTCCCACTTACGATAGTGTATAAAAACGGGACGTCCAATAAGGATAGGATAGGCGGCAATATCGATTATCCTTCAAGAATGAGTTATGGACCAGTTAAACATATGGACTAGTTTAAAAATAAATGTTACTATTATAATATACTGTATAAAAGATAACTTCACGATAAGTTAAAGATCTATTGGTTAACTTTATTCATTTAGAAAGGCTCCTCAAATGTAATAGTATTCAATTCCATGCTCTAGAAGTTCTTGGAATTCAATCCAGTTACAAAATAGTACTAGGAAATATATAATAATAATACTGTACTATATAATTTCAATGAAATGCAAATAAAATATACATATGGGTTTATTAGTTTGTAATATAATGTAACTTTTGAACGCATACGCAAACGTCTTCTAGGAAAAAGAAATTTCATAATTTTTCTAGAAATTATACCCAGCTTATATACTAGAAAACTAAACTAGACAAACATACGCTACATAGAATTATTATTTGTACAACCAAAAAATAATCACTCTTTTTACTTTTGCAAATACCATACTAACAAAGTGATTTAGTTTTACATAACATATTGCAACTAATACCGTCCAATGATTCTGTTTTATGTTTTTATTGGAATAATACCTTTCCATAGTGTTGTGCTATATATTGGCAACATGATTTGAGTTGCATTTTATTTTCTAAGGTGGAAAAACTAATATACTTCTGGTAATCTAACAACCAGACTCGTACGGCACAATCCGGAAGAGCACACCGTTCACAGAAAAGTGTAACGCGCGGACCCGAACCAGGACACGCCACACAAGTAAATCGTGATCGACAATCGACGTACGTTTAGCTCCGTAACCGGAGCATCATCAGGAGTTATTGACTCTACGAGCGTCACGTGACGTCAATGTCTTGGTTCGGGTTTGCGCGTCTCACTTTTCTGTGAACGGTGTGCTCTTCCGGATTGTGCCGTACGAGTCTGGTTGTTAGATTACCAGAAGTATATTAGTTTTTCCACCTTAGAAAATAAAATGCAACTCAAATCATGTTGCCAATATATAGCACAACACTATGGAAAGGTATTATTCCAATAAAAACATAAAACAGAATCATTGGACGGTATTAGTTGCAATATGTTATGTAAAACTAAATCACTTTGTTAGTATGGTATTTGCAAAAGTAAAAAGAGTGATTATTTTTTGGTTGTACAAATAATAATTCTATGTAGCGTATGTTTGTCTAGTTTAGTTTTCTAGTATATAAGCTGGGTATAATTTCTAGAAAAATTATGAAATTTCTTTTTCCTAGAAGACGTTTGCGTATGCGTTCAAAAGTTACATTATATTACAAACTAATAAACCCATATGTATATTTTATTTGCATTTCATTGAAATTATATAGTACAGTATTATTATTATATATTTCCTAGTACTATTTTGTAACTGGATTGAATTCCAAGAACTTCTAGAGCATGGAATTGAATACTATTACATTTGAGGAGCCTTTCTAAATGAATAAAGTTAACCAATAGATCTTTAACTTATCGTGAAGTTATCTTTTATACAGTATATTATAATAGTAACATTTATTTTTAAACTAGTCCATATGTTTAACTGGTCCATAACTCATTCTTGAAGGATAATCGATATTGCCGCCTATCCTATCCTTATTGGACGTCCCGTTTTTATACACTATCGTAAGTGGGAGTTAGTGCTGTAAAGTGAAAGCTAGAAAAAAAGTCAACCTGCTAATAAGGTAATACGTTTCGTTTATAAAACATGTAATTCGTGAAAGGAATAAATTTGTAAGCAATAAAACTTTTTGGAAGTAATAAAAATAAGTGAGGATGTCACATACAATCACTTAATGTAAAAATGTTATAAATTCGAGTTTAAAAAGAATGTACGATTTACTTAAAATTGAAACTAAACATATTGTCTATACTAATAATAAGGTAAAGTTTGTAAGGTTGTAGAAGGTAATCTCTGGATCTACTGAACCGATTTTGAAAATTATTTTATATATATGTCGGGGATTTTAAAACGATGTGAAAGGAGATGGAAGGAGGAAGATGGGGAATATTGGGGAACACTAAAAGGGGATGATGGTAATGAGTGGAATATTGGGTAAACGCGACGCAGATACTTCTACTGAACCGATAAATTATCAAATATGATCTCTAACAATTACGAGAGAAACCTAAGCAGTGCCTTGGACTTGTGACCAAGGTGTAGGCTTAAGGAGCTCCTTTAAGTAATTACAACACTCGCCTCCACTGCTAGGCTCTCCATTTAAACCCAAGGTTAAACGCACATAAACCTAACCTAACACAATGCGAGGTAATTACATTGTAAGGTACTCACGTGACCTTGATCGGACAGCACTCCTAGCACTAACACAACACTGCACAACACTATCACTATTTAGACACTACTTCACTTCTTGAGAGACCGCGCACGACTAAGACTTCAGTCAGACTGTCGATGGAATATAAAGGGTCGATGGTCGAGACTGTCAAAACAACGGAAGTGACTACTCCAACGTCATAGACAGCGATGATGATTCGATTTTAATCGATAACCTTTTACTATTCTCCGACATATATATATATTATTTGTGAGTGTCATAGGCTATATATAGACCCGAGAAATGAAAAGACTTTTTCGTGATAGTCGGATTAGCAAAGTAAGTTGGAGAATAATCGGTTAAACCACAACAACGAACTATGCCTTAACGATGAAAGATATGACTCATAGTTGCGGGTAGAGTATGAATGAATAAATGAGTGAGCGTGTGAATGAGTGGACAGTTTGAATACACCTCAGCGAAACGAGAGCGGGTCGACTAGTAACAGACACAGATATTGATAACATAGTTTGTAGGTATCAATTATGTTTTCCAGTTTGTCAATAGGGAAGTTCTGTCCAGGATTTTTATTAATTTCAACACTAATATAGATTAATAAAATTATTGAAAATTCATTAGAAAACATATAATGATTCACTTACATTGTAAAATTGTTTATCTGAAAGGGAATATTTTCTGATTGTTGTGTTGTGTGGTATATATATATATAGAAGATGGAGTTAGTTGAGTTGTCAGTTGAGTTTTACCCGTCGTGCGAGAAAGACGTACTTTAATACGTACGCGTTAAGTGCTGTCTTAAATGGTACTGATCTTTAGCGCAAACAGTGAATAATACACTGATAACTACAAGCGAATAATTTTAAAATTAATGTATTGTTAAGAATTAATTCGATCCCAGCGCCATTACAAAGTTATTTAATACTAATTTGTATCTGCTCAACTAGATGGCGCTGGCGTAGAATTGTATCGCACCAGAAATAAATTCATGTCCGATGTGAATGTTAGTTGAATATTATCTGGTGTCGGGTTGGTCTGAGGTTTTGTCATTGGTTGTTTGTTGGTTGTCGTTGGTTGTCGTTATCTTACTTAATATAATAGTAGAGTATTGCGTGTAGTTCTTATTGGTTTATTTTTTGTATGAATCGACAAGTTCAAAGCCCTTTTTCGATAAATTACCGGCATTTTAACGACTATAACTTCGAGAAGGAAATCAATACTGACGTTTTTTCTTTGATCAATCCTTAGAATAATTAAATAAGCGTTTTATGCCTTTAAATTATTATTTAAAGTCTGTTATAGAATTTTTCTACGACGTAGGTTTAGCAATAACGTCCTGTACGTACTAAATTGTAGCAATATGATCCATCCAAACCATCCGTGATATAAACCCTTTATTTCTCAAGTCGTATTTCAATGTTGTCGTTTTTATTCCAGTTGGAACATTTATTACCTTCTAGTATAATGGATATTGGCATACTCTTGCGTACAACCGTTATGTTTAGGATATTAGGCTTGTTCACGTGAAATTGATAGATTGTCTAAGTCTTACTCAGCACAAGCAAGTTCGTTGAAAGCTTATGCATTAGTGACTTTGTGTTAACGGAATGAAATAAGGCCTTTGTGTTATTTATATTGAGGGAATTCGATTACGGCGTAGCAAAAGATAGATAACGTGCCAGACAGGTATGAAAAAGTAAGAATATTGAACATCTTAAGATATTTTACATGCTAAGAGTCCATTATTTTAGCAAGAATTTTTTTTTTATGGTAGGTTAAGGTGCAAACGAGCAGATGGTCCACCTGATGGTAAGTGGCCACCATCGCCCATGGACATCGACAAAACAATAGATACCTTCTTGTTTTGTCATTTTCGCGTTGCATCCTTGAAGGTAGAGTGGCTAGGGGGAGTGAAAAATAAAAATGCTGTGGTCTCAACGGACCGTGAGCAGAGTCCACTAGATCCACAGCATTAATAGGATGGGAGTGGGAGGGGGTAAGTCTGGCCCACATGCGGCTCGACCGGAACGCGTCTATGACACTTGACGGTCGGATTCGCATGCTGGTGGTCGCAAGCCAGTCGGGGAACAGATCCCTACCACCAAGGGGGGGTCTGGGTTACTCGGATTTTACGAGATGCTCTCCCAGCGGCAGAGGGGAATGGTATTCTATCCCGTCCCCTCACGGGAATAAATGTTTATGCATATTTTTCTTTTATAATGGCCAAACTTATATAGAAAACTAGTCGACCGGTCTCGGCTTCGCCCGGGTGCAATTTACCACGCATATTAAGGTATATTTTAACATTTTAATCCCAACATCAGTTATATCGATATAACACTACATCACAACATCACTACATCACTAGCGTGATTGCGTAACAGACAAGACAAACTATCTATCCGTCAATAGATAACGTAAGTAGAATATTAAATCGCACTTTCGATTGTTTAGTTTTATACTTAAATTATTACTTACTAGCTGCGCTCCGCGGTTTCACCCGCTATATTTTGGATAATTCAGACTATATCATTATAAATTATAGCCTATATGTTATTGTGATATATAAACTATATTATTGTAAAGTTTCATCAAAATCCGTCCAGGAGTATTTGCGTGAAAGAGTAACAAACATACATCCATACATCTATACATCCATACATTTATACATCTATACATCTATACATCTATACCTCTATACATCTATACATCTATACATCTATACATCTATACATCTATACATCTATACATCTATACATCTATACATCTATACATCTATACATCTATACCTCTATACATTTATACATCTATACATCTATACATCTATACCTCTATACATCTATACATCTATACATCTATACATCTATACATCTATACATCTATACATCTATACATCTATACATCTATACATCTATACATCTATACATCTATACATCTATACATCTATACATCTATACATCTATACATCTATACATCTATACATCTATACATCTATACATCTATACATCTATACATCTATACATCTATACCTCTATACATCTATACATCTATACCTCTATACGTCTATACATCCATAAATCTATACATCCATACATCCATACACTCTTACAAATGTTTGAATTCATAATCGTTGCTATGGTAATCATGACATTAATATGAAGCAAAGAAAGTCTCGGGTAACGATATAGTAGCATATAACAGGACAAAAAATTAAAGTAGTTACAATTTATTCTGTAATTACATGTTTTCTTTGTATTCTCTCTATCCGGCCTCACCTGGATTAATGTCTAATGAATCAATCCAAATCTCTGATCCAGAAGATCAGATGGATGTAATGGATTGGGTTCTTTTGGTTTACGAAGGCCGAATTATATCTGTCTTTATAATAAAGGTAAGATTTTTTTTCTGTTCTAATAGAACAGTAATTTATCGATTAAAAAATTTTAGTCATTAGACTACTGACGTGGCTCCCTCCTGACAGAAGCATTTTAGCTTACTTAGAGGGGTAAAAACATATCGTACCTTGAATATTGTCTACCGTAGTGAAAGTTTAAATGTTATAACTTGACCTCTACGTGACTGATTGTGTTTATTATTTAGTTAAGCTAAGAGTTAGGTATTTCTTTGTTTCTTTGTTGACTAAAGATAATATTGCAAGTATTGGATAAGTTTTCAAATCATCCCATAATTTTGAAGCAGTTTAAGGAACAAGAAAAGAGCCATTTCTCTTGTTGCGTGTCTAGCGGGTTTATACCATTATTTTCGTGATAAATCACCTGAATCTTTTTTTAATTTCTGCGTTGGTTAGAACATCATGCAATAGGGTGATGTACCGTTTACCAACTTATTTGGAATAACAAGCATTGGGATAGTAAATCGCAAGAAAATGGCAATTTTGTTCGACATAATTTGCTCTGAGCACGCCATTTTTCAATTATCTAATATCAATATTGTTTTGTCTACATCGTTTCGAAATAGCTTTCTTTTATAGAACTATCAAGTATAATCACTCGTAACATTATACGTTCAACTTGTACTAATAATTTTACAAATTAGCTACTTATTATAATACTAAATTTTTAGAAAAATATAGTTAAAAATCTCGTAGAAATATTATACGAGAGTATTAAGAATAATTTTAATATTATTTTATTTAATATTTTCTTTTAAGTATTAGGTAAGAAAATGTTCGTCAAAATTATTACCCCTGGAATTTATTACATTATAAACGAGAGTGCTTTTACTACTTGATGGGGTATACCGGAAGTGGCTTAAGTGATTATTCCGACACTTTTGGTGGTCAGCCATATTGGATTCGGAGTGAAGGGATTTATCGTATTCTTCTCAGCAAGACGTTTCATTCAATATCCATATCATGAGAGCAATTAAACTACTAGTACTAGTCTGCTATCTTGTTTGGTTCTTTATATTGAGTTGAATATATGAACAGACATACAATCATTGCATTGCTTAAGTAAAGGCTTGTTTAAAGCACAGTTGCTGCTCATTACATCCAAAAAAGCATCTAGAATTTAGATGCTCTTGTAAAATTTTCCACTTTTGCTTTAATTCAATTGAAGTACTAAATTTTATTTGCGGCATCAAAAGTTTCTAAACTCTTAAAGAAAGTAAACACCTATGACCCAGTTTCTCGGTTTCAACTGAGACAAAAGATTCAAGTAGATTCGTTATACGCGGTCGCCTTATGAAATGACCTGACCTGAATTAATTTTTATGACTTGCTGACTGTGGAATTTAATCACTAGAATTGTACTTAACATTTCGCTAAAAATTCTGAAATTCGTTAAGAAACGAAATAAAATTCTTGAATATTTTGAACTTTACAAAAATTGTCGCCCAAATGTATTCTTAGAGTGGTTGCCTTTCTTTTCCTCTTGTCGTAGCGTAGAAGATTATTTTATGGTTGTTAATTATCTATATTCCATATTTTTAATGTCATTATACTCAGTAATTGTTTGCCTACTCTTCTTGTTCTGAATTTCTTTCTTAACCTGTACCTATATAAGAGCTATTAGAAATCTATATAATCGCATTGTTACTTAATTATAGTCCATATATTTATTCTCCACTCATATACTCGTACCTATTACGATGTATACACGTTTTATCATTTGAGAAAAACCCGCCAGTTGTTAGCTAAAAATACTCACATTTCTCAGCGATCTTACCTTTTACCTAGCTTCTATTATACGGAAAAAAATAAATCAAGATGTTGTAATAAATATCAAATACAATATATAAATTCACGACATTACTGTAATTTATATATTGTATTTGTTAAGTCACTATCAGACACGAGACAGCTGCCACCTGGCGGATAAACGTAATTTTCTAACGACATCTGCCAACATTAATTTCATTATATCACGGATTACGTCCTTGTAATTGTACGAGTATTCAGACTAAAGTGAACAAAAGATCATTTATCATCTGTACTATTGTGAAGTTATAGTATTATTTATCAATAAAAAACTATAACTTTTCTTTCTATTGTCAGGTAGGACGACAAAATTTCATAGCGTTTTCAGCTACTTGTGCTGATTTACTGACTGATTAATCACGTCTCTTGTAAAATTTTGTATGAAAAAAATTTTTTTCACACGTGGTTTCGTATAGAGAACGAAAATTCATTTAGAGGAAAAATATGGAGAGAGCTGATGATTGAGGGTTTCGGAGACGGGGGAAGAGTACAGCCAGGATAATTAAGATAGGTGGGAGGTGCTTGAACAAATATCATTCGAAACCTCATCCAATTGGCAGCTGAAAAAAACTTCCGAAATGGCGGATTTAATCAAAAGTCAAAGTCAAAAATTTTTTATTCAATGTTGGAATTTACTTTCTCTTATTGAACGTCGGAATCTACCACCCTTTCGGAAACGACCTAACCCAGACCTGAGAAGAATGGGCGCAAGAAACTCAGCGGGACTGTTTCTTTTGGATATTTTACTTTTTTATCTTTGATTTTTTAAACGCCAATTTTTATAACAAGTATATTTATGCATTGAGAAAGCTGGAGCGAACGCATCATTCCCAAGGCGTGACATCTTCCAAAAAATCTTTAATGTTATAATAGCCTTTGTCACACAAACGTTTTTTAACTAACTTTTTAAATTTTCCTATAGAACAATTTTGAACGTTTTCTGGAATCCTGTTGTAAAAGCATACACATCGTCCAACAAATGAATTACTAATTCTACTCAATCGAGTAGTAGGAGTAACAAGTTTGTGTTTGTTCCTAGTATTAATGTCATGCAAGTCACTAAATATGGCGGCCATACAAATTTCGTCAGCGTCTCAGAAAGTATACAAGATGGAAGAGACAAAAAGACTGAGTACAAGTTGAGAACTATGCAAATCTTTAATACGGTTCATAGAAGAACTTTCATTCTGACAAATCAAGGGTTCAGAGAAGGTTATTATTTTGTAAGTATTGGTAAGAATTCAGTTTGTAAGAGTTTCTTCAGTGATATTTCTGCCGTGGTTCTGTGACCTGAAGATATTGACTAAATTCTTATTACAATGTAAAATAAAAAGCAAATCTGTTATACATCAAATCCAAACGGAGCCCTATTCTTGCTCTTCACTCCTCTACGCGGCCGCTTTAGCGGGCCGCGCACCCAAGCGCCGTACATATCTTCTTTATATATAAAAATGAATCCCTATTTACCTTGGTCACGGCATCACGCGTAAAAGGCTGGACCGATTTCGCTAATTCTTTTTTTGTTGTGTATGTTATTGTCAGGAGAAGGTTCTTATGAAAGAAAAAATTAAAAAAGTTGCGCGGAAAATTAGAAAATTAAAGAAAACTTAACGGCCATATTAACTTTTCTAATGTAAGCTTTTGACAGCCAATTCAAATTCTTCTTCTTCTTGAAGTGCCTCTCCAATTACTGGAGATTAGCAGTCATGCTCCGAAACTTTTCTTTGTCCATGGCGAGTCTGAATAGTTGTTCCACAGACTTGATCCCAGTCCACTCTCGGATATTCCTCAGCCATGATTTTTTGCGCCTCCCTGGTTTGCGTTTCCCGGCGATCTTTCCCATCATAATGGTCTGCAGAAGCTTATACTGGTTGTTTCTGAGGATGTGGCCAAGATATGCGACTTTCCTTTGCTTGATGATACGGACCAGTTCCACGTTTTTGCGCATACGTTTAAGAACTTCGGCGTTCGTAACTTTGTCCGTCCATTTTATCCGCAACATTCTACGATAAGCCCACATCTCAAAGGCCTCCAGCTTTTTACGTAGGTTTTCCTTTATAGTCCAAGCTTCGCAACCATAGAGAACTTTCGGCCAAATATAACACTTAAGGATCCTGGTTCTTAACCCAATAGAGAGACAGCGGTTTGTAAAAACTGTGTTCATTTTAATAAAAGAGGACCTCGCTATCTCTATGCGGGATCTTACTTCCGTTTCCCACTCCCAGGTTTCAGTTACCCAAGACCAAGACTAGATAACAGACGAGGCAATGGCAACCGAGCAATGGCGGTATAACCATACACCCACACGGGCAACCGTTTGGAAGAGGCTTCAGAGGCACATAACTCCGTCAATCCCGACTGTGCTTTCTTCTCTTATGTGATAACAAACTATATGTGTAAAAACTTTTGTTCTGATCTATTGAGGTATGTGAATAAAATGCCTCTATCCCACAGGAATAGTACATTTTTACAGGATAAAAAGCATTCGGCTTGTATAGTATAATACGGCTATAAAGTATCTATATGCTTAATTTCATTCAAATTATTCAACCCGTTTTAACGTGATGCGTGCTCAAACTTCTACGATTTTATTATATAACTAGCTGTTAAACGTAGCCTAAGTTACATCAGCTATCTACCAGTTCCGTCAAAATCGGTCTAGCCATTTCAGAGATTTTCCGGCACAAACAGACAGACAGACAAAAAATCCTGCTTATCATCATAAAATCTCCGAGATATATATGTTATATTTTCTTAAAATTAGTGAATGAGTCAGTGAAAGGTTGAGCTAATGAATGATTTTATAGGCGAATGATGATTCGATAAGTGTATGAGTGTATTAAATAACATTATCAGTTATGACACATACTTTTCTATACCTCTCTGGTACCGGTATTGTGAAGTTTTCAAGAGAATTCGTTTACATATGATAGTTGAGTTATAAATAACAATATAAGATGAAAAATTCCACGATTTTTCTAATTGGGCAAATCGTGCAATGTAGTAGTATAAGTAATTAGATGAGCAATAATTATGACTCATAGGTTATATACACAAGTTCAGCATTAAATCAAAGTGGAAAGAGCCGTCAGTTAAATTAATAAATTCGAATATTTCCGCAGCAGTTAGAGAAGTTTGCGAGTGCCCTGAATATTAATACGCGGGTCAGAGAGGAATTAATTTATACCAACCATCTACTTTACTTGGATTTTGCGTTAAAAATTCTGCTCTCGTTCAATATTAAGTTACGATTATTGGATTATGTTTTAACTAGATAAAATCATCCAATCTAATTTAAATTATTTACTAAAAAGCTAATATTATTTATACGAAAAATTGGTACTTTAGGTTGCAGATGAAGAAAAAATCAATGATTTTTTTAACTAATAGAACAGTTCCTACAATATTATATTATCATACGATAACGACTGGACAGTTTTGAATTTTATTTTTTTTCTAAAATATAAATTATTGATAGAATCTTCTACGCTTCTGAATTACTTAAAGTTTACGTGAATTAATGAGTAAGTGATTGATAGATTAGATGGGCGTTAAAAATTTTAAAATTTTGAGAATTCTATAGCTGCTGACTCTTTCTCTCTCCTTTAAGGAAAAATCGACTGTATGTTGAAGATGAGAAAAAGAAATAAAAATCCGCCAATTTTTTTTATTGGTTCATTCTCCCGATACTCACTAATTAATACCCTTCACCCTACCCTTCACCTGGTGTGATTAGGTGTCACTCATTTACTTATGTATGACTTTTATATTAATTGATCTGATCTACACATATGTATTTTGAAATCTAAATATAATAAATTTTCATTGACGAATAGTTTCTATTGGTTTATTTTAAAGAATATTTTGATTCCACAATTTATAGACAGTTATGATAAATCAGTATTTGTTTAACTAATATTTTTTACTGAGTGCTATAAATATAGAGAGAAATGTGGTACCCATTACTGTACAGCAATACGTATACAATTGCAATTTAGACTGAGGTGAGGGCTGCCTGGGGCTTGAGACCCAGGAGCAGGTTTAAAGAGCTCTTTCACAATATATTAACTCTCACCTCCACCACTCGACCTCGCTAACGAAAATAGATAATAAAGTAAACTTACGTGGACCTCGAGAAGGGTAACCTTAATCACGACACTATACAACTAACTTCCATGTTCACAGCACGAAAACACCAGAGACACTGAGACTAATCTATTGCACTAAAGGTTATATATTGTGTTCATATCAGTATACTTGAAATAATATAAAATGATCTACCCGCTACTACCACTTTATAAACAGTGTTGCTAACATGAGAATTTTTACTATTATATTAAAATGTAAAAGTAACACTTATTGAGGACCACGTGAGTTTTGTCTTGTTAGGTCACGTCACGTTAGTCACGAGAATTAATGGTTAGAAGGACTAGCTGTGTAGAGAAGTAAGCCTGCTCTTGGGTCGCGAGCTCCAGGAACTTTCAGCTTCCAGTATCAAGTAAGCTCGTTATTATCGCTTTTTACATAATTGTTACTCAATCAGACAAAAAATGGCTGAACGGATTAGAATGAAATGTGACACACTGGTACTTTATAACCTAGATTAACACAGGCTTTTTATCCCGCATAAATTCATAGTTCGTGCGGGATAATTATAAAATATGTTTATTTCTAAAGCTTTTGTATATTTTTAATTAGAAATGTTTTTTGTTAAACCTAAGTATACGAGGTAAATTGCACCCGTGCGAATCCGGTACAGGTCTACTAATCCTATTATAACTATACTGCAGAATAGTGTATTACTGTAGAATAGATTATATCTCGAACACGTATGTTGTTCTACGTGTACCCACACAACACACGTTTCCTAAATTGAAATCGCACAAGAGCGGAGTCTAGACAAATTGTTTGGAACATTTCTTCTAATAAATTTAGTGTACCGCAATAGCATTAAATAAGTCGCGTTCCACTGTTACATACCTCACTGGCTACAGTAACAATGCGGTTCGTATTCGTTCATGCGCCCAGAAAGAAATATCGCAAATATAAAATTCTTCAAAGGCATGCTATTCGCTTTGTCCAAAGAAATGAGTTGTTTTGAAAATAGTTAGAAACTTTAATGTTTTAAATTTTTAAAGAGTAATATTTAAATGATCATTGGATCGTTAGGTCAGGTTCAATTCAGTTTAGGAACACAATTTCACAATAATTGACAGAGTAGTTTCCTACAATATTATAGTGTTTTTCTGAAGCTTTTCGAAAACCAATCAATGAATTGCACATGAGAAGAAGGGCAAACAAATATAGATTCCGCGTCTGCAGAGATATTTGTGATATACAGTTCCAATAGCATATATATATAAACTGCGAATAATAGAAATAGTAGAGATAAAAGTTAAAATCGGGTTATATAGTATCTGTGTACCAAATTTCATTGAAAACCAATTCCGCCGTTTTTGTGTGGTTGAGTAAAAAATATCCAAATATTCTAAGATCTAATCCAAACATACAATATTCATATTTATAATATATTAGTTAGATAAATGATAAGATTAGTATGACAATTTAAATTAGCACCGGTATCAGAAAATTCGTTTATGGAAACCAATGTCGAGATTGTAAAGGAATTTTTTGAAGAAATATCGATCTGATCTACTGTGATAGTAATGATAAAAGTTCTTATTACTATACATTAGATCTCATTTCCTTCAGTTTTTTCTAGTTATCTTACAAAATAATACGGTCACGTTATACGACCTGTCTCATACCCGTAAAATCAAAACCCTGATAATCCAGATAAAACAATCTTACAGGATTTCTCGTTGTATCTTGTTCTGTTTCCTTAAAAGAGACCCTCGTCAAGAAGGATTTGTTAACTGAAAAAAGTACAATTTTGCTTTTATGTATTATTATGTCTCCTAATCAAAATAGAGCCCGTCTAGAGAAAAAGGATTTGTATCAGTAATAAAAAATAACAATTTTCAAGACGAGAACGATGTAGGGATTTGCCGCGGTGTGTTAGAAATCGTGATTAATATCATGTATGCTCTTAACTTCTCTAAGACTGATATATCTGAGAAAATCCAATATCCCTGATGATACAATTCCAACTAATATTCTATGTAAATATAATATTAGTTGGAATTATGTGTAAAAAAAGCAGTGATGACCCAGTGGTTGAGACTTTAAGTATTACTCGGGAGATCCGAGTACGATCCTAGGTACACACCTCTGACTCTGAGTTATTTGTGTTTTAAGTAATTAAATATCACTTGCTTTAACGGTGAAGGAAAACATCGTGAGGAAACCTGCACTCCTGAGAGTTCCCTAAAAGTTCTCAAAGGTGTGTGAAGTCTGCCAACTCGCACTGGGCCAGCCCGGTGGACTATGGCCTAATACCCTCCTCATTCGGCCATTGACGGGTCGTGATGATGATTATATGTAAATGCGAAAGTAACTCTGTCTGACAGTTTAAGTTTTTAAGTTAGTAATTTATTTCAAGCTGCTGACCGTTTATGTTTTTAGAAGATAGTCATATATAAACCATGTTGATGATGAAATTTAAAATGTTAACTATAGACTAGATATACCTATAGGAGATGATTTGGATGGGAGTTCATCTTGTGGGAATAATTATGTTGAAAATGTAAAATTAAAGTAGATAATTGTATCCAGACTAAGTCGGGCGGGTCGACTATTATTTTATATAAATTTTAAAAGATTTTATTCCTACAGTAATGGATAAACATAGTTTATCCTGAGACTGAAATTTTCATTATATATTTCTTTATAAGTACTTCTAAAAGATAAAAATTGGCTCTCAGATAAAAATTGCTTGTAAATAATCTATTTAAGTAAACTTAAATTGGAACTAAGTATTTTAAAATACATTTTCAATTATTTTCATACTCTTCTTAGGGTAAAGTTATGTACATAAATAAGTTAAATATTATATAACAATAAATTCAACGTTTTTTTTTATTCGAATAATATATCTTTATGACAAAATTAACAAAAAATACAAATTTAATTAGATGTTTTCCAAAAAGACATTTCTGCGCATTCAAATTTTACTATAACAGTCAACGTAAAAAGCCGTTAGCGATGTCGAGTGGTGGAGGTGAGAGTTAATATATTATAAAAGAGCTCTTTAAACCTGCTCCTGGGTCTCAAGCCCCAGGCACTGCTCGCCTCAGTCTAAATTGCATGGTATCATATCTCTCTAATTCTATGACAATAATTAAAAAAATACTGATTGACAGATATTCAAACACTAGTGTTACATACACTATAAAGGGCGAGGGTTTTTCACTCTCTCGTCTGCCGGTGGCTGTCGTAGACGATTGACGTCTCCAGACTGCAAGTACTTGAATTAAATATAAAATATTTTATATAAAATTAATATAAAATATTAATAGATATCTAGATGGAAGCCGAGCAGTCCCTGGGGCTTGAGACTCAAGAATAGTTGCGCGATACCACATGACAGACTAGCTCAATCCTATTGGAACGAAAGTTAATTTGTCTACTCGAAATAAGATAAAATGAACTACTCGTGAATACTAACTTACAAACGGTGTTGCTAACTGTAATAATTATTATTAATAACGGAGGCCCTTTAATTTTTATGGATATTTTGTAAATATTGTTGAGATTAAATATCATAAGGGTAGTTCGATTGCAGAAATAATATTTTATGAAATTAAATGTCTGCCTTATACACTTATTAGTATATTCTTATATTCCGTCAACTCTTGATTATGTTCGCTATTGGGTATTTGATATTTAAGCCCCTAATTGGGTCATTGCTATGATATAACAAGATGGCATCAAAACATTGACCCGAGTTTGGAGGCTTTTTCATTTCAAATCTCTCTTGACAAGGGTCGTCTTTAGGAAATAGCGAGCTCTAGCACAAGGTACCTATCGAAAATAAATAAATCTACCTCTGCTATTCATTTGATTATATTCTATTACTTTGTAATGTACTTACTAGTCGACCCGCGCGACTTGTCCGCGTGATATTCCGCTCCTATTGGTCGGAGCGTGATGTTACATAGCCCAATTGTAAGGATAAACTAATTTTAAAAATAACCTAGCCTAGTACGGAATAAAATTTCACACTGAAAAAGTTTCATTTTCGAAACGTCGAGTAATAATATTTTCATTCAAAACAGTAGAAAAAACGCGTCCATTACTCGAGGGATAATAACAATTTCGACATAATTTAAAGACTGAGAAGAGAATATTTGATTACGAGGGTAAGAAAATAAAATTTGCATTGAGCACAAACGATATTTTTCGACCTTGAAAAGAACTTAGGTAAGTGCTAACTGCTAAATGTTCTTTTTCCAAACTAGTAGTAGTAGAAAATATGTTATTTGTATATCCTAAAACTTCTTATAAAGGAAAATAATATAATGTAGACGATAAATATTAAAAATGAAAAATAGTGTCGATGGCAATACATTATTTTAAATCCTCGCGAGATTTCATTACGTTAATGAAATCTCAAAAATTTTCATAATATACGTAAAGTTGAACTTGCGATGAAATTAATATTCGAAATTGTATTTTATACCTTCATATTTTCGAAGTAAAAATTTTATGATGTTTAATTTTATCTCTTCTAATATATAAAATTCTCATGTCACTCCTTCGAAACGGCTCGACCGATTTTTATGAAATTTTGTGTGCATATGGGGTAGGTCTGAGAATCGGTCAACATCTATTTTTTATACCCCTAAGTGATAAGGGTGGCTCGCCACAATTTTTTAAAATTTATATGGCAAAACAATGTTTGCTGGGTCAGCTAGTTTTTATATAAAAATAAAAAAAAATATCTTTGTACATAAAATAATGGTTTTCTTCCTTTAATAAGTAAATTATACCATTGCTAATATAAGTGACTAGAAGTTATGTCAGTATATGTTGGCGCCTAGCCTTAAACAGAGATGCTTGAAGGACGTCCTTAAACCTACTTCTTGGTCACAAGTGTCTTGCTTTGGGCATTAGATCTGTTAGATCTGTCGTAATTGTAAGAGATCTGAATGTTTAGTTATTTATCGATTTAGTAGTAGTAGTAGTAGTAGTAGTAGTACCTACTTTGCGTTTATCCAATAGTCCATTCAATATCACACCTCCTTGTAGTGTTTTTCAATATACCCGTAAGGCGACAGCTGCTGGGAGAGCATCTCGTAAGAGCCGAGTAAACCAGCACCCCCTTGGTGGTAGAGGGAGGATCTGTTCCCCGACTGACTTGCACCAGCATGCGAATTTGGAAAAAAAATGCTGCGGATCTAGTGGACTCAGGGCTCTTACTCAGGGTCCGCTGAAGCCGCTGCATTTTTTCTTTACTCCCTTCTCATCTTCGAGGATGCAACGAATCGACTAAACAAGAGGGTATATCATGTTTTGCCGATGTCCATGAGCGATGGTGGTGCACCTTTTTCTCCGAGTTATATATCGTCTGATCCCGATAGAAAAGTAATGCAAGTAGTTTAGAGTTCACTTTTAGGTTATGGAGAAAGGCGTGAGTTATTACTTACATTAATTGACGTAAAGTGGTCCCTGTAACACTATACCAAGATCACAAGCTCCAGGAGCCGCTTATTTTAATAGAATATAGGGTAACATTTTCAAGAATATATCCCATAACGACACAACATAAATGTGACATAAATCAGTAGCGGCGTTAGACTAATGGCTAAAAGTAATAATTATGCTTGTGATGTTCCTTTCATTTTCACATGTGGATTTCGGGTTGGCTTTCAGTGGAAAAATTCGGTTTGCGGCCATGTCGACTCAAAATATTTTCAAATTAATTTCACTTGTTTGATGTTAAACATGCCTCTGTAGAGTATAACCTCGTTACTCCGGATTTGAAGACACCATCTTTGTATCTGACATAAATGTTACTACTCTTGGATGGAAATAAATATGAATAAATATATAAATATTCTAAATCTTAAAAACTTGAAAAAGGCACTTAATGTACGAGGCAGCGACGCATTGCACCGCCACTGGATATCACTCTTTACTACAATATTCGGAATATTCATCATCAATAAAAATGATTGTTCAAATTGGTACATAAACGTATAATAAGGTTATACGTACCGTAAAATTGATTTAAAATTGGATATAGATTTCAATTGAAATTCCAGCCAATAAAGGCTGCAGATAGGTAAAGTTTAATTTACAGATATGCTTTGAGTATATTATGTACATGTGGATGCATTCAAATTGTGGCATCGTTAACGCACCGAGGTGCGTGTATGGTCATGTTAATGAGATTGTAATGCTGGTTATACAATAGCCTGGTTGGACTAACGATCTGAGGTGTTAACGAACAGTTACTACTTGCTGAAGTTATTATAGTTAAGGTCGTATTGTTATATTATTATAGGAAACTAAACGCACTAAAAGAATAGCCAGAGACTAAAGAAAATACTATTTTCCCTGGAGTAACATAATAAAAATAGAAAAGTAACTAGCAATTTAGAAAGGAAGCCTAGCACTGTTTTGGACTTGAGACTCAAGTGCAAATTAAGAAGGCCTTTTTAGGTTGTAAAAACATTTAATCAAGCCAACAACGATATCAAATACTGATGTGTTTAAAAAAAGAGAATGAAGACTCTCATTACATCTCAGAATCACACTTCACTGTAATGGATCTCTCGTAACGGAGCTTTTAAATTGGACCGATACCGTACACTAACACGCATAAGACAATACTAATATGCACCTAAAATGGACACCTTTGTAATTTAGTCTCAGCAATATGACACCGAACCACTGCACATCCATAATGGTCAAAAAGAAGTTATATATTTATTATACAGACTTGGAATAAAATTGTACTAATAAAGTAGAATAGTCAGTATGATGATAAACAGAAAAGCAATATGCTGTGAGCATTGCTGGATCTCGAATCTTCTTGGGGCCCCGTTCACAAGCACGGTATCACACAGTTCGCATTTTATCATCAAGGTCAGTCATCAATAAAGGTCAATTTCGGGAAAAGTACACAAAACACCAGGGAATTTTATTATGGATTAAGGCCAAAACAAGGGACCGCACACCGCACGCGTCTGTCGCTCGTGTTCGTTCGTTAGCGACTCTTTTGTAACAAAAACGTAGGGTAATAGAATATAGTAAATAAAAATAAAAAGTTCTACCCTCGAATATAAAGTAATTACCTATTGTTAACTCTAGCACAACAATCTTTAAATATACACTTTCTCATTTATAATATTATAAGGTTTGTACGGTATAAGTAAAACTCCAATATAGTAAAAGTAACAAAAAAAATCTATTGTAATAAAAATACATTCAGTTCACAGCTACATCGTTTGCATTGTTTGAAACTCAGTGAAACTTTTGAATGGAAATTTATTTGCATTCGACGTTACATTTCTGATTTTCAATTCGGGTTAGTGGTATTTTGTATCTTTTACCCATTACTTTTATGTATGTTTTAACGCACTAAATAATTAAGTATATATTATAAATAGCACTCGATAGACGTTGTCCTTTCTAACTATAAATATTGATCAAATGACTGACAGTTAAGTCAAACGCCAACAACCTTACATTCCAAAAGTTAATATGATCGTTAAATTCTCGAAATTTCTAAGAATTTTCTTAATTTTTACTTACAAAAGTACTTTCTCCTAACAACAAAAAAATAAAGTTTAAAAACCTATAACCCGACTATGTAAAAAACAAGAAAATAATAATGATAGAAACCCGGAAATACGTATGTAGATATAAAATTGGTCAAAGTAGAACCGTGGTCTTTTAATTTTTTTTAAAATTTAATAATGTTTGTTTTTATTTGCTTAAACGAGTGAATAACTGCAACAACTGGTCGCGCGAACTATACGACCGCATTTTAAACATATCGTATGTCGACTTAAACAATAAGATATATATACATATTTGTAATACATGCCAAGACCTTTCTTTTGATACCAAACACGTGATAATTATCTCAGTTTATTTTTTTTCGAGGCTAGAATCTGAGGTTTAAATTCTGTCATTAAAAAAAATCATAAATTTTTATAGCCTATCACCCGCGCCATTATTACGAGTTTATTGACACCTCATTTATGAAAATTGGTTTAGCAGCTGGTGCTAGCGTGGAACATACAAACATACATACATAAATACATACATACATAGACTGCCAAAATCATAACCCTTTCTTTTAGCTTCGCCATAGTAGGGTAAAAACACAACAAGAAAGAATTAGGGAAACCGGTTCAGCCATTGAAGTATGATATCGTTCGATAATATTGTCGTTCGTGAAGAGGTTTTGTATAAATTAAAAACTTTATACCTATAAGTTAGACATCTGTTACTTTAATCTATAACACTTAAATTACCAAAAATTACTGCATTTATCTTAATTGAAAATACAAATTAGTGATAACAAAAAAAAATAAGAAATAAATAATAGTTAAAAAAAACTAAAAAACACGCTTTATATAGAAAACCGAAATATAAAATAGAAAATAAATTGGAATTAAGCATAGTGTGAAAATTTTTAATAAATATAATTTATATATTTTATTTAAAAAAAGCCTGGGGTGTCACAACGCTTTTTTTTTAACTATTATTTATTTTCTACTTTTTAGTTTGGTTTATTTATAAAAGCGTATTTTTTTTATTTTTTCATAATCATTATTAGGAACTTATAACGCAAATACAACATTTTATTGAAATAACTTTAAAATCAGAGAACTTTCATACTAAATTTGCACCCCCCTTTGAGGGATGATTTTCGAAAAAATATTTTACACAATATGTTTCATGACTTTCAATGAAGAACCGTCATACTGTTTTTGAAGTTGTTCATTTCAACAACTTCAAAAACGGCAAAGTTTCATACTAACTTTGCACCCCCGTTTTACCCCCTTAGTACCCTATTGTTAATTTATCTTATCAAATTAGTGTATTGTCATCGATTTTCGATCTCGAAATCTACAAATTTTGAATGAAATCTGGCCGTTTAAAGCGGGTCAAAATGGCGCCCAAAGGAGTCGGTTACCAACATACATACAAACATACAAGTGAATATAATATAAAGCGTGTAAATAGCTCTCTCCTAACCTTAATTTATCATTTTATTAGTGGAAAACCGGTTTTGCTAAAAACAACTAATCAACCTTTGACCTTAAACACGGCATTAACCCGTTTCAGGTGGTTTAAAAAAACGATTTTGTATCCCGGGGCATTCTTTGGTGTCAACGGGACGTATGGTTACGTTTATTATAACTCGGGAATTTATGCTTTGTCTTCCGGGAATAGAGCTTTGACTTTAAAATTGGAAGCGTTTATTTGTGGTAGACAAATAGACGAGTAATTATTACGTAAATAACAAAAAAGACAATTACCTTCTAAAAACCTTCATCAAGTCAAAATTGCCTTACTAATTAAACGGTGGTAATTACCCCAGAACACCTGCTAGTGAATTATCTAATCATATACACATTTACCCTAAAATCGTAGCGTTAACGAGCGGAGCTACTACGCTATGGCTGTGTAAATGTGACGCTAATCTGTTACTTGGGAATTATCTATTTACTTTATTATAAGGTAAATTTTAAGATGAGATGATAAGTGGATGTATAATTATAAGGATAAATGCTATTTCATGTATGCATGAGAGAGGAATTATACCCATTACTGTACAGCAATATGGACACACATGTAAGCTAGGCAGCGTCTTGCACTGACTGAGCTGTAGGGTTAAAAGCATTTTATATAATTATAGCGCTGCCCTTCGCTACCCGAATACTAATTACAGTAGATAATAAAGTTAACTTACTGTCATGTAGTTTATAACACTCACGTGGACCTCAACAAGGGTGACCCCTGCCGTAACTGCGTAGAAACTAAACAGGAACGCGCTGACCATAATACATTTGACGAGATTTGCCCTGTAAGACAAAAGTGGGACCAGTTGGCAAGGTCAACGATACCATACTGCTGAAGTTGCACCGGCTCAACACTCAGTAGAGACAAGAAAGGGACAAATCTCTGACGAAATTCAAAAACACAAAGTCCTATAAGCCAACTTGCAACGGAAAAAACTAGCGACACACGAACTTGTCATGGAAGCATGGAAGAACAGGGTATCCTTTGCGTTGGTGCAAGAACCGTATACCGGAGCGGACGTAGAGCTCCGGTCGGCGGCTGGATACAGAGTGGTACAACGCACTAGAAACAGATCAAAACCGGTTAAAGCTGCAGTGATGGTGTTCGATCAAAAAATACAAATACTCGACAATGCATCACACAAAACAGAAAATATAGTAGCCGTAACACTGAAAACAAATGCATGGACCCTAGGAGTAATCTCCATCTACTTCGAGGATAGTGTTACGATAGAGCCCTACCTCGAACAAGTCAGGACCATCATCGAGCAAATGAAAGTAGATAGATTTATCCTAGGATGTGACGTAGGTGACGTTAGAAGCACAAGAAAAGTATAAGCAAGAAGCAGCTGCAGCTCAAGTGAGAAGTTGGAAGAAATTTTGTGGGATCCAAGACCGCGAGAGCATGTGGGACGGCATCTATAGAGTACTTAGGAAAACGTCCCAAAGGCACGAGGACCAATTGTTAACAACAATTGGTAGATGTAGTGGACCCCACAATATCGGTAAAACTACTGGCCGAAGTATTTTTCCCTGAAGATGACACGACGAAGGATAGTCCTAAACACAAAGAAGTCCGTGAAAGAGCAAAATCTGAAAGGGAAAACCACAACAATAAAAATGAGGATCCGCCATTCACAAGGGAAGAACTCATAGCCGCAGCAAAAAGCTTTAACCCAAGAAAGGCGCCGGGGGCCCAATAATATTGAAAGAAGCCACAGTAGTAGTCCTACGGAAGCCGGGGAAAGACGACTATTCCCAAGTAAAATCGTACAGACCCATAGGACTGCTACCGGTTCTCGGAAAAATATTGGAAAAGGTGATGATGAGAAGACTCAGATTTCATTTGCTACCAAAGTTGAACGGAAGACAGTACGGCTGCGTCTCTAGGCGCTGTACAGAGGACGCCTACGATCTTGTAGAACATTTAAAATCTAAGCTCGAGGAGAAAAAGATAAGCGTAGTGGTGTCACTCGATATCGAGGGCGCTTTTGATAGCGCTTGGTGGCCGGCTATCAAGTGTAAACTAGAGGATAAAAAATGTCCCTGTAATCTAAAACTTTTAATGGACAGCTACCTAAGAGACAGGAAAGTGAGTGTTAACTATGCGGTATACGAAAGTGACTGAGAAAGGATGTGTACAAGGCTCTATCAGCGGACCGATGCTGTGGAATGTTCTACTGGATCCCCTTCTCACCAAAATAGAACAACAGGTCAGTAACAGAAAATAGAACAACTGACAGTAGGCACAGGCATAATCCGACGATGTGGTCTTAGTTTTCTTGGGGCACAACAGCCTAGACATATCAAAAGAAGCGAACAAAGTGTTACGCCTTGTGTACGACTGGGGATTAATAACAAATTAAAATTCGCACCACACAAGACTAGCGCTATGATAATAACCAAAAAGTTGAAGTTTGATACCCCAGTCTTACGCATGGGCACCACAGAAATTGAAATAGTGAATGAAATAAAAATTTTAGGCCTAAAAATTGACAACAAAATGACATTCAATAAACACATTAGAGAAGTCTGCAAAAAAGCTAAAAGGGTGAAGGAAAACATCGTGAAGAAACCTGTACTCCTGAGAGTTCCATAAAGTTCTCAAAAGCGTGTGAAGTCTGCCAACCCGCAATTGGCCAGCATGGTGGACTATGGCCTAATACTCTATTCATTGTGAGGAGGAGACCCGGCTCAGGAGTGGGCCATTGACGGGTCATAAGGATGATAATGAAGCCTAATTGTGCTTACGATGAATGCTTTGTTGTATTATTATTTTAATGAAACCTAACATAACGCTCTCTTTAAATCACTACCAAACGTTTAACTAATGTAGATAACAAATTGAACTTACATGAGCTTCAATAACGACTTTAAATTAAGACCATGTTTTTTTAGAGATGACTAGCAGTATGAATCACATACCTTTACCCCTCCAACTAAGCAAAAATGCTTGTGTTAGGAATGGGCCACGTCAGTAGTCCAATGACTGGAATTTGAACCCACGACTTAACGATCGTGAAACCAACGCCTCAACCACTGAGCTTCTCACGCTTTGAATATATCTATAGTAATCCATAAAAATGACAATAAATATATTTGGGTCTTCTATAGAGTTTAGGGGACTTTAAATAAACCGATAATGAAACCCTATGTAGTTTTTTTTTTTAAAGTCGAAAATGTGCTTTCAATTTAGTATCTCCTATCAGATGATAGTAGTATTAAAGATTCCCGTATTATAACGTCATTTTTACATTAGAGCTTTAGATGTAAAATGTATATTGCAAAAGTTACTTTACTATGCAGGAACTTTGAACATATTCAAAATAATAAAAATTTTACTACCCTTGGAGTTTATTAGAAAAGTGTATAGCAATAAAAGTTGAGGCGACATAAAAACTATGACAAAAGACGTGGATAAGGAAAAGAGATGATAAGTAGCAGTTTCCGCGACGTCAGAAAATAATGCAATTACGAGAGACGGATTGCGATTGAAGACGAGGACGTCTCTTATCTGGGAAATGGTTTTTATGTTACATTTTGTTGATAAAACAAACTTACGTTACGAGGTTATGTAAGGAATAAGCATGTTTTTGTTACCCATATTATTAGTATGGTATTGAAGTAAGTACTTCTTATATGTAAAAATATCATGTCACATGTGTTTATTATCGAACTAGTCAACTATTTTTTTTAAGATTGTTCAATTTAAATGAATCTTTTTACCTTATTAACCATGTTAGATATACTGTACAATAACATGTTTAAGTAATACCATGAAATTTATAATTGAAAGCCGAGCAGTGCTTGGGAATTGCAAAACAAAACTTCAACCACCTTTAACAGATTCAATAGATCAGATTCTTATAAGTAATTTTAATTCGTAATCATAGAGTGGTCAAGTATCCCATTGCAAGGATTATATTGTGAGTCATATACTTCATTTATTTTAATATCAGTTTGTGAGATTCAGCAGCAGTCAGAGCAGTCGTTGATGAGTATAATGATCATGATAATGACCATGATCATTATACTCATCAACGACTGCTTAATCCTTATCCTTAGACATGCTCCTGAGTCACAAACTACAGGCACTGGCCTATGGTTTAAAGCATATTACTATTGTCTTCTACGTAATAGTTAAACTAAATTAGTATTTAGCTTCAAACACAATCTGCACAATCAACCTAGTTACCCCGCACCGCAGTCCCACGTGTATTCTCGTCACAATCGCGAATAGCGTTTCCGTGTCACTGCACGCGTATCTCTATGTGTACATTCACGTGAACGTCAATAACGAACCCTTATACTTTCAAGGAAATTATATTTTTAGGAACCGGAAAAGGAATATATATTGTTAACTTTTATATATTTTAAACATACAAAATCCATAGAAATAAAAATGATTCCCTATTTCCCCTGGTCACGGCATGACGCGCGCATTTTATTTTGTTGTGTTTGTTATTATCAGGTACTTATGTAAGTTTAGAAAGTTGCGCGGAAAAGTAGAAAATGTAAGAAAACTTAACGACCACATTAACTTTTCCAATGTAACATTATGGTGTTAGATATAACTGACAGTCATTTGACTAATATTCATAGTTAAGACAGGACGTCTGTATGAAAATAATAATTCGGCCAGGTGTGAGTACGGAACTCGCGCACTGAGGGTTCCGTACAATTTAAATAACTAACACTATCAAATTTTATTTTGATATTTATTATTTGGTTTCGTGTGTGGGTCAAAATATGATCAAAAATAGTATAGTAGGGCGTTTATTTCCGACATTATTAAAGCGTATTTTAATTGACATATTTATATATACTGTCGGAGAATAGTAAAAGACTATCGAATAATCTAATCATTATCGGTATCTATGGCGTTGGAGTAGGGTAGTAGTCACTTCCGTTGTTTTGACAGTCTCGACCCTTTATATGCCATCGACAGTCTGACTGAAGTCTTAGTCGTGCGCGGTCTCTCTAGAAGTTAAGTGGTCTCTGAATAGTGTTAGTGCTGTGCAGTGCAGTGTTAGTGCTAGAAGTGCTGTCCGATCAAGGTCACGCGAGTACCTTACAATCTAGATGCCACGTCTTGTATTAGGTTATGTTTATGTGAGTTTAACCTTTAGTTTAAACAGAGAGCCTGAGCAGTGGAGGTGAGTGTCTCGATCATATAAAGGATATCCTTAAGCCTACACCTTGGTCACAAGTCCAAGGCACTGCTTAGGTTTCTCTCGTAATTGTTTATTTATCGGTTCAGTAGAATTTATTTATCGGTTCAGTAGAAGTATCTACGTTGCGTTTACCCAATAGTCCATTCAATAACATCCCCCCTGTTAGTGTTTTCCAATATTCCCTATCTTCCTCCTTCCATTTTCTTTCACATCATTTAAAATCCCCGACAATACTTACATAAATAATATAAGAAAATCTTTATCATCTTTATCATTCATCTTTTTAAAAAAAAAATATGATAAACCTATATTATTAAAAACGAAAATATCGACTTTATTCATGTCCGCATATGTGGAATGCCCTATAGAAAAACTACTTGTAATCACCTCAGTATAAATGGACATATTAATTGATTGCTTTCACTTTTTCATTCACAAGTTTTATTTTTTTACAGCTTCAAGAGACAATAGATTTATATGTTTAGTATATTAACTTCAACTTGATAACTGCACGTATTCTTCAAATAATGCGTCAAAACTAAATATGTAAAAGATCATTTTTGATGTAACAACAAATTGCCATTTCGAATTTTTCCCCATATTAGTGCCTTGCTTCTCGCCAAAAATAATGTTGCGAGGTCAAAGGACTAGGCCTGGGAATTTTGACTAGTCGAAAATCAAAATTACATTTTTAATAAATTAACTTAGCAGTTTAATTTTTTTGCATATTCGAGAGACTCATACTTGCCCAGAGAATTGGACTATGGCCTAAATTCCTTTTCATTTTGAGGAGGAGACCCGGCTCAGCAGTGCTATTAATGGTTTTTCATAATGATATTGATCATAGACAGCTTTCGTTTCGTTCGTACTCACCCATTTTCTTTCGTAGCCTTGTAGCCATGAATTTGAGTATAGAATAGAATTTCATACAAGTTTTCCATCTGAGAGTAAATAACTAAATAAAATTTTTGTAAAAGTAATTTTCTCTCAAAGTAGAAAAGATTTTTACTGTTATTCTAACACTTGATAATTATTTAGGGTAGAAGTAGGTTAATAAGGAGGTATTTTAATTAATATTTTCATTGGTTGCGAAAACCATGTCACAATAAGTTCGGAGTCGATGGATTAATTAGTAATTCAGTCAATAGCTTTGTTCTGACTTGCCTCGAGGGTGATTTTATAACTTACTTGTACTTTAACAGATAATAATGATCAAGGTTTCGAACATTATTTGGAATATTATGAAAGATTTCAAATATATAATACTCGTTATCGTTCTGGCACTCTTGTCGATGATTGGAAACACTGTGTTCTGCATTTTAAACCTCTTTTTGATCTAAAATTTATTATATTATATTAATGTATTTTAAATGTACTTCATTTAGAAAAATCCTATGCATCAAGCAACTTTTATTAAGGACATCTTATTATTTATTTTCTGAAGTTTCATAGAATCGCGTTAGCAACACCGTTGATAACAAGAAATATTCTCTAGTTTTGCCAATGCAACTTTGCATCGGGTGGACCATCTGCTCGTTTGTCCTTTATCTGCCATAAAAAAAATAATATTTATTTAAACTGACTGGAAAACGCACCAGGTCTTGCAAAACTGATTGCGTTGAGCGTTGCCACTGTTCTTTATATTTTAGCATAGGTATATCTATACTAATATTATTCTTCTATAAAGATATATAGAAGTTAGTGTCAATAGGTACAAAAGTATAAAATATAAATACTCTACAAACATTTACTAATACTCACAACCACAGATTTCTGAATAGATCGTTACAATAACACAATTTCTGTAGCAATAAGTTACAAAGACATTTTCCGTAATATTTTCTTTATATCATGAATGCACATATTCTTGCTGTTTCCGGAAGGTGACCCTTGTCAAGTTAGATTCAGTAAAAAGCCCCCAATTTGGGTTTGTTTTGATGTCATCTCAAGATAAATAAACTGAGCCGTACAAAGCATTTACAATTCTATCTAACCCATTATAATTTGAAAGGGATATGAATTCCTCAACCATGAGATGGTTTTGGTGAATATTATGTGTGTTTACGGTATTATTTAGCAAATATGTATGCGTAGATTTCGTATTTGTTGTGGTTTTTTGTGGATTTGTTTTAATGTACTGAAAAATGTGTGAGGGTAAAAGTTGTTCAAAATTAATTGTATTTGGAACTGACAACATTAGTAAATTCCTCAAAGTTGCAGCGAATGTATTCAATAGGTTAATGATAATCCAATTGATTTTAGTATTATTTTTGTTAAAATTGTCGGTTTAGATGAACTAAGTCTCCGGAGAGACGTTGGATCTCTGTGTGTCCTCTACCGTCTCTACAATGGGAATGTTCACAGGAATTGTTCGAGTTAGTGCCACCGACACTTTTACGACATCGCACTTTACGCCGCTGGGACAGATTCCATTCACACCACTTGGATGGTTGGCATACCAGCAATGTACGTGCGTAATCCTTCCTTCCACGCACGTGCAGGCTGTGGAATAATCTGTCACCAGTGGTTTTCCCAGAGCGCTTTAATATGGGGGGTCTTTAAACGCCGAGTATACAGGTTCCTAAAAAAGTAGGGTTGGCAACGCATTTGCAGTTCTCCGCGTATTGCAGATGTCCATGGGCAACGGTGACTACTTACCATCAGGTGGACCTTCTGCTCGTTTGCCTTCTTACCCTTTAAAAAAAAAGTAAAGCAAAAGGTTCAAATTGTTTGGTTTTATCTGAACTTCATAGCAAATCAGTTAAGAATTTTATTTAAGCAATATATTAAGGTTTATTGGGAAAAAATCCTTAACGCTGTTGTTCTATTTTATTGTTTTTATATCAAATTAGTTAGGCATATCGAATTAGTTGATATGTGAGGTACGCACGTACGTACTTACTGTAAATTTTTAATAGAAATTTCAGAGTGTGCTTTAGAATTATGTACCATATTGTAAATAACTAGTTTACAAATTATTAAAATAAATAAAACCTATAATTATTTCTAGTTGATAACTAATAGTAGTGCTATCAATGCGAAACCATCTAGATTCTAGATCGTATCGATCTTAAGTAAAGACCTAAGTGGAAGTAAACTATTCTAGAAAAGGATATTATGCTAATAATTTTGCAAACTCCATTAGAATTCTATTTGTTTTCAAGTTTTAGAAAGAAAATAAAAAATCATCCATTTTGATTAAGGTCACGAGTATAAAATACGAAGATTATTTTTTCTCCCAACAAATCCGATCTGACGAGGGTGTTCCATTTGGTAAACATGAAATACCTAGAAAATTTTCTAAGATTACTTTAATGGAATTTGAGAGAAACGTAATTGATTGGCTACACGTAATTTCATAGAGTGATTATAATCTGTTGTCTTTCAGTGTTGTTGGTAAAATCTTATTGGTGATCAACCTTATTACTCAGTTTAGTGAGCAGTTAAGGCGAGTTGGAATGCATTGAAAAGGTTACTGTTAACCTGCGTCTGAGTCACAAGCCCCAGACACTACAGTTTTTGTCTAGTCATTATCATTAATTTTGTATTATATGTATTAGGCTTCCTGTGCAAGGTCTGCGAATATCAAACAGGAACGGTATCGTGCCTGGTTCGTGGCATCTGCTGCTAAGGATCCACAAGCTCGCACCCTCAAAAAAGAATACAATGCTGCCTCCAGATTTTGCACAAAGAGCACAGCTAGAGCAAAACTAAAGCACATTCACGGTATTGGATTGCGGAGAGACTAATAAGCTTTACCTTTGAAAGTCGTCTCTCGCCAAGGCTGTGGAAGGAAACTTCTGTAAGCCATCCTTACCATCTCTGCACGGTCTAGACGGCTCACTGGCATATACCGCGAAGGAGAAAGCGGATCTCTTATGCTCTTACTTCGCGTCGAATTCAAATCTTAACGATGGAGGGAAAACACCGCCCACCATTCCGCGGTGCGAGTTTACCATGCAAAATGTGCGTTTTACGCAGAGTGCTGTGCGCAAAGCTCTTTATTCCCTCGACGTCAAGAAGTCTAGTGGTCCTGATAGAATTCCAGCTATCGTGCTTAAAACTTGTAAAAGATAACCAGCTCATCAGCGACCGGCAGTATAGCTTTCGTCAATGTCGCAGCGCTGGGGACCTTTTAGTGTATCTCACACATCGCTAGGCAGGTGCTATTGAGAGTAAGGGGGAAGCTATGTCTGTTAGCCTAGACATTGCAAAGGCCTTCGATCGGGTTTGCTATAAAGCACTTTTAGCAAAGCTATCTTCCTACGGAATTCACGAGGTACTATGCAGATGGGTAACTAGCTTTCTTGGTGGACGAAGCATAAAGGTAGCTGTCGATGGAGTATGCTCGGAGACCATGCCCATTAATGCTAGTGTACCCCAAGGTTCAGTGCTATCGCCGACACTGTTTATTCTGCATATCCACGAAATGCTGCAATCTAACAGCTTTCGTTGCTATGCAGATGACAGTACAGGCGATGCTCTCTACACTGGCCGGACAAATATTCCTCGTGCCGAGGTGGAAGCGGATAGAGTCAACCTAGTACACATCACAACATCTTGTACAGTTCAATCCCAAGAAGACGCAAAAAGGTATGCGCTTTTTCTGCAAAAAAGACCCCATTTGTTACAGCACCCAGGTTCCAGGGCAATCCCCTTCACATCAGTAACAGCATTGAAATTCTAGGAGTCGATATTTCGAATATAGTCCAATTCAAAAAATTGTCCAAATCACGAAAAAAATAGTAGTCCCTTGGAGCAAGGTCTGGCAAATACGGAGGGTGACGAATGACTTCTAGTTGCAGTTCCTGTAGAGTTAAGGTGGTTTTTCGTTCTGTATGAAGCCTCGCGTTATCATGGAGCAATAATAGTGAAGATTCATGAGTCGGGGCTGTTTCACTGCTAGTTTTACTATCATTATTCGGAGTTCGGCACAGCAGACATCTGCTGTTATTGCTTAAACAGATCGGATAACGCTATAGTGAATAACACCATAACCACTAAACAGTTACCATTAACTTTTTATTGGTAAGCTTTGCTTTAGGACACTGTGGCGGCGTTTGACCTTGGGTCAGCCATTGCATTTGTTGCTTATTGATATCGTAAAGAATCCACGTTTTATCACATGTCAAAATTCGATCAAATATTCCTTAATTTCTGTATCGATCCAACAAGGCAACACTAGTTTCAACACGCGTTTCTTTCTGCAGATCAGTCAAATCATGAGGCACCTTTTTTGATATTTTTTTAATTTACTAACATATTATGTTTTAAATTGTATTTACTCAAATGAGTCAATATTGTTGGTAAGGTAACGTTAAACCATGGCGCTAATTGGCCTAGGATTGGCTTCCACTATCTCTTTCAATTCATTGTTATTCACCTGTGCAGGCAATTTTCCACATTTTATAAAAGTTTCACTCAAAAATCTCAAACCAGAAAGGTTTTATTGTAATAGATAAAAAAAATAAAAAAAAATTTCCTTGCGTAGAGTTGTAGTTAGTGAAAAATATTTAGAAATATATTAAAACTGGTCAAATTGAATGTTTTAAACAAATATTATTATTATGAACCAACAATCACTGTGTCAACTAATCAAACTATGCAAACGAATTCTCTGCAGTATTTAAAATTTCATATAAATTTTTCATTTCAGCTCTAGATCGGTTTTTATTTTGTGTTTCGCCACAAACACAACTTTTAGTATGCAATCATAAAGTTAATAAAGTAGGTGTTTTGCAGCTTTTTGTAAGTGTGAATAAATATTTAGTTGACTAAATGAGAGTTACGTGTGCTAAGTAAGTCCTTACAATGTAGTTGCCATGTAGACACGTTTTTTTGTGTAGTGTAGACTCCGACCTTTGGGAGGCTAAGGCAAGACTCCTTACAGTGAAGTAAGACGTTTGAAGGCGGAGTAATAAGTTTTTCAGAGGGTGGATTATATTAATACTAGTGGATTATATTAATACTAGTGGATTATATTAAGGCAATAAAACTTTAAGACTAATATAAAAAGGCTAATGTTACAATGCAATTTTGTGTTGGTGCTATGGTTCAATTTACAACTTGATTTATCGAGGGTTAATACTACAACAGATTTAGTTATGCTAATTAATAATAATACTACAACAGAAGATAATAATTATATTAAAACTTTTCTACCATTTATGAGCAATTATTATGGTATCACGTTTATTTATTTTAGCAATAAGACTAAGTGTTTATTTTTAAAGACAAATAGGATATTTGTCATATTTATTGGTAATTTAGAATAAATCAGGTCATGGAGCAGTTTATCTACTGCTGAAGTAAAGGCGACGAGTCATTTTCCTTACGGATCATATTACTGATGGTGTTGCCAACATACTTAAGATTTTTGAAAATTATACACCTAACTTTGCTTATGAATTCATGCGTATGAAAATCCGTTCATTATTTGGAGTATTAACCAATATGAATTACTGTTTAGACAGACAATGAATAATATAGATAATATTATTTTACTTTTTATTTTCTATGACCTACAATTTAAAACGTATCAGGTTCTTAAAATATGGGATAAGACAGTTTATTTATTTTATTTATTTATTTAACACTTTATTGTACACCACATACAGGATCACAATAACAGTAATTTAACATAAAAAAACAATGGCAAACAAAAGGCGGCCTTATGGCTTATTAGCCATCTCTTCCAGACTACCTTCAGGTTAGGAAAATTATTACGAGATGGGTAAAGGGTGGTGCAACCATAAACTACATTCAAATTATTGCAACCTAATACATAAACATTTACTTATATACTATACATATCATATATATGTTAATAATAAACTAATAAATATCTGGATAACAATAAACTAAGTATAATTAAGTCATATACATATATACACAAATTAGATTATAAATGTCAAACATCAATATAATCAGAATCATCCTCGTTCAGCTAAAAGATAATGGTCTTTAACGGATTTCTTAAAAATGCTAAGAGCAGCAGGTGTCCTTCCTATCGAATCGTCAGTATTAGTCTACTCTGGATATAAATCTGGCGAAGAAAGGACGTTCATTTGAACAAATCTTTGGAAATAAAATGGACTCTATAATTTAATTAAAGGAAATACAATTATTCAACCAGAAAAAAATACTATCTATGATATGAAAGGTATCAGAGCTGTACTGCGCGGTAACACTCAAACGACAAACGAAGCTGAGCAGTGCCTGAGGCTTGAGGCCCACGAGCAGGTTTAAAGAGCTCTTTCATAACATATTAACTATCACCTCCACCCCTTGTACTCGTGAGGGAATGGGTTTACCCGTGAGAGGATGGGCAACCCGTAAGGGGACGGCTTTAAATATATTCCCCTCTGCCGCCGGGAGAGCATCTCGTAAGAGCCGAGTAACCCAGCACCCTCTTGGTCGTAGGGGATCTGTTCGACTGGCTTGCGACCACCAGCATGCGAATCTGATCGCCAGTGTCATAGACTCTGGAGTTGCTCAGGTTCCGCTGAACTGAGCATCTTTTTCTTGACTCCCCCTCCCCAACACTATCATCGAGGATGCAACGCATCGACATAACGAGAGTATCTCTTATTTTACCGATGTCCATGGGCAATGGTGGCCACTTCCCATCAGGTGGACCAACAAAATTGGTCGTTACTATAATGCTCTACTACAATAAAGCTTTTTATTATATGCAATGCAAGGAAATTAGAAATAGCTATACAAATAAACATTAAACAAACTACTTCCCTTAATTGCTACCAATTTAGTACTAAATTTTGTACCGTCAGATTAATAGCAGCTTTAAATAGGCTGTCAACGACAGCACTGTTACCATTTATCAGGTTATCGGTTCCCTGTCGATACAAGTCATTATTAATCCCTTAGAACTTCTGAAAAGTTTTATCTATTTCGTAACAATATTATAATTAACTTGCTTTAAGTTGTTTTGGATGTTTGGAACGAAGTTGTACGTTTCCTAATGATAGCTAGATTGCAGAAAGCATCACAAACTTGTTTGGCTACATGTTACCACTACTTGCTGTTAAATTCCCTGATACCACAATTCGGAAGATAAAATCTGTATACTGGAGATAAGGATAACAATTCAATAGATATTACGTTTAAAGGCTCAGTACACAATTAATTGAAAGGTAAAAACTTACCCTAGATGACAAAAAGACATTGATAAAAAAATTATTAAATTAAAAAATAAACTTTATACAAATGTAAATTGCTAATTTGAACAACAGCTTTGCCTGTTAACTTAATCAGAAATTTTATCAGAAATAATTATTATTTACCGAGTATTTAGTTATACGGTCAATAAAGGTCATAGTAGTAATATATTCTACATCCCATCACCCCTAACAAACAACACGTCTAGAGGTTATTTATCACCATCGTGATCGAGGAGTGAAAAAGCTAGGGGCGTTACTTTCATACAGAAATACTCAATATAGCAACGTTTTTCAATGAAACTGATATTTTCTTACATTGTAATAATAAAGTAGTATTTGCACGCCAATTCGTTCATGACAACTTTTGAATTAGGTCCAGATTGTGAGACTTTTACTAACGTACCAACTCACTCTTACAAGTTAGAAAGTATAATTTCTGCTTTTAGATATTGAATAATAAGCACCCAAATATCTAGACTAGATAGGATTATTATATAAACTATTACATATAACTATTACATAAAATAGCAGGGATGGCCCAGTGTTTGAGACTTCAAGTCTTACTCGGGAGGTCCGGGGTTCGATCCTGGGCACACACCTCTGACTCTGAGTTATGTGTGTTTTAAGCAATTAAATATAACTTGCTTTAACGGTGAAGGAAAACATTGTGAGGAAACCTGCACTCCTGAGAGTTCCCAAAAATTTCTCAAAGGTGTGAAGTCTGCCAACCCGCACTGGGCCAGCGAGGTGGACTATGGCGTAGTACCCTCCTCATTCTGAGGAGGAGACACGGCTCAGCAGTGGGCCATTGAATAAAAAAATTACATAAATAAATATATAAATATCGTATCTTAAACATAGCGTTTGTCTATTATGCCTGTAGAATAATCTAGACCAATAAATCTCATGTGCATCTTAGCATATATTTTCAATCTGGGATTGTAGATAGAGTCTCTTCGGCAATTTCCTTACTTTGACTAACCATGTGAGGTCAACCCACTCACCGGGAAGATTGCATCATTTTTCTCAGTCGTGGGTCACAAAGGTTTTTTCACTTTTAGGAACCATAGGACACTTCAATCATTGCACCCAGGGGACACTCCAATCCAAATTTTAAGATCTTATAAAAAGCTACACGAATAGCTTAACTGCACAACTACACTCAAAAGACTACTACGCAATCCTGATTTAAGACAAGGAGTGCTTGGGGCTTGCGACCCAGGTGCACGATTGAAGGGCCCTTCTACTACCAGAAAACGCTCTTCTTCATCGCTCCACTCAGTGAGTCTAAAATTTAAATATTCGGCAAACTATCTTTAAATTGGACTGAGGTAGGGCACAGCAGGAAATTTCCTGCTCAAATATGGAGCAGCCCGACTGGGGTAGTACCTCGACCTTACAGAAGATCACAGCTAAATAACACTACTCTAAAGCAGTGTTGTGTTCCTGTTGGTGAGTAAGGTGACCAGAGCTCCTGGGGAAATTGGGGATAGGGTCGGCAACGCGCTTGTGATGCTTCTGGTATTGCAGACGTCTATAAGCTACGGTTATCGCTTACCATCAGGTGAGCCGTACGCTTGTTTGCCGACCTAGTTATAAAAAAAAAATGCACAATACTTTGAATTCACACGAGATCCGAGAACAACTAAACCTTATAGCGTAAAAGTCATCCTTTTTATAATACAAAATATCCCCTCATCTATTCCCACTGTAATGGCAGGGGGGTCGTAGGCCTGTGTTGCCAAGTTAGTATCGATATTTTATAGTATTTATATTTTAATAAAACTCAACATTATAGATCGTAGTCTTAATAACTTAAGTCATAATATGTTTAATTCTTAAAAACTAAACTAAACTAATGTACATACATTTCGATTCTTCACAACTAGCAACAAGAACTGGAGCTAATTCAATGCATTCTCGCTCAGTCTCGTACATTAGATAGTTGATACTTTAGACTCTACTACAAATCTCGTGTTGAATTAATCCAAGTTAGTAAAACTTACGGTCAAACTTGTGAAGTTTGTTAGGAAGTTAACCGTGATTACAGTGTAACTAAAAAGTTTGCTACTGCATACCTCAAAGCAGGGATGTTATGGATATTAAATTTCGGATACGGATAAATGAATAATATTATATCGGTTTCGGATACGGATAAGGTTATGAAATTATTTCTGATTATCCGTTAGTTTCGGTTACGGTTATTAGATTTTGATACTAAAATATAAATAGATTTCGACTCTTCCGTGAAAAGTTTTTACCACACTGTTGAAATTTATCGGAATGTAAATTTACTTGATTAAAAAAAATTCCAAATTACATTAGACTTAATACGTAATTTGCTGAAACATAAACAAATATTAATAATTTATACAAATTATTAGTCATTTTCCTCTAAGTGCATACAAGTAAGTTTTTAAATGTAAAATGTAACGAAATCTCATAATAACTGACTAGTAATGTACAATTAATCATAAACAATGCAAGGGAGGCATGTGGCTTGTGGGCTATTTGTTGGCTGGCTCGAACTCGAAGAAAATTTTCATAACATGCATCATTTAGACTCCGCTCCTATCCGAAATTATCCGAAACTGTTATATCGGATTCGATTACGATTACGGATATTTTTTTATCCGAAAGTTTCGGTTACGGTTACGGAGGTCCATAACATCCCTACCTCAAAGCAGTCTTAATAAAATTTATACATCCTTAACATAGATAGTAAAATTTTTTTACGAAAAAAAGGAGAACTAATGTATAAATTGGTCTATAAATAAAGAAGTAGTTTATAATAAAATATATACCTACAATGGTATTGAGAACTAATAGTCGGTTATATTTGAACATTGTATTTGATCAACCATTTTATATATTTACAATTGGAGTCAGGTGAATTTGAATTGTGGTATGTTAATGAGCAAGTTGATCAGTTACGTGTATGGCTGCTAATGAGGTCGCAAGGGATATCATGAAAGAGAAATAGTATAATTCTTTTATCCATTAAAGGGCTATTAAAACCAATCAATAAAACCTAAACTTTGGTAGTTGAACTCTAGTATCCACTGAAGAGTTTTTATATCAAACTCCTTTTATCATCGATCAGCTTATTGACACCAAATTATAATATTGTTGGTTGCTTTAAACATTTTTATGGTATTGTTAGATTGCTACAATTGAAACTAATGCCTAAAATAATTTTAAAAACAGCATAAAGTTTGAAAAAGAAATTATACACAACAAGATTAAAACATTGCCTTATCCACGCAACATAAAGCAATCTTATACGTTATCTATGCTTATTTTCCCAAGAAATATGAAAAGTAACAAAAATAACAATAAAATACAAGATCCTACAAATCCACAATATTGTAGCTTTGTAAAAAGCATGAAACTGTTTTGTTGAAAGTAACTTTTAATTTCGCTAACATCGCTGCAAAAAATGCATCCTCATTCTGTGGTTCAAATATAGCCCATTTAAAACATTTATTTGTTACTATTAATGATATTACATTTTAAAACTAAATTGTATCTACACCGTTTATGTTTACGTGGTTCAATATGTCCATGTTGGTTTTGCAATATTTTATGTTAAATATTTTTTTAATAATATACGACAAACTAGGGCAACTCTCACATACACACAATCAGTTCTTTGCAGAAAAGTTCAGCCAGTTCTTTGCTTTTAATATTATTTATAGTTTTGGTAAATATTTTCGCTTTACAAAAAGATATTTTTGCCGGAGAAAGGGACATTTTTGGTTCTTTCCATCGAAATTCTTGATTTCTTAATACAACCTGTTGTAGTGTAGTTCCTGTGTATCAACAGTGTGTACTCCTGGAAATAGTCATATATTAAATTTACCAATAAAACGTTTTTGTCTACTGGAATTCAAAAAGAAATTTTGTGTGTAACAACTAATTATTTTAATTGTTATTTTCAATAGAGTACGATACGTATAAAGAAAATTTGATTAACTTTTATTAATACAAATCTGCCGGAAATGTCAGATAACGTCGTCTTAACATTTTTGGCAAAATGATTCGGAAACTTGTAAATAACAAAATCGTAGCAGGTATTCTCTTAAATACCTCGCCATTTTCCCACAAAAATATAAGAAAACAAAAGTCATTGGACGTTCATTTCGCTTCGTTTCTACACCATCAACTTTGCCGTAAGCGAAAATTACAGCTATTACATGGATGATATTACGGACAACTACATAATTGCTTTCGTTTTCGTCGATTACTTCTCGTGATATATTGCTGAACGTCTAATTTGACGAGTATTGTTACAAACTTTTATAAATCAACGTTATTAATAAATGTTCTATCATTTTGCTCTTTCTTTGATTAATCTGTACCTTATGTATTAAACTACTTTGATTATTTTATGGAAAATTTTCTATACCGTTTAATTTAGTTTGTTAAATAAGTAATCCCATTGCTCTTAATCTTAAATGTATTTTGTGCCTAATACAAAAAAGTTTTTTCTTGTTCGTGGACGGTGGAAAGTAGCTTTGAGAGTATGGAAGCTATACTGCGCAGTAACACTCAAACGAAAATATTAACATGTAAACCAGAGGGAAGTCAAGCTGTGCCTGGGGTTTGAGACCGAGAAGCAGGTTTAAAAACGTTTTTATAACACAACACTACAAAAGAGCACAACACCTGAAAAACTAGATCAATCCCATCGGAACGAAGTTATATAGGTATTGTGTACTCAAGATAAGATAAAATGAACTACCCTCGAATACTAATTTATAAACGGTATTCCTAACATAAAGGAAATCCATTTTTCGTTTCCTCAAATAACAATACTAGATCAGAATAAATTTTAGTAAATTTTTTTCGTTTCCTCAAATAACAATTGAATCTAATTTACATTTTTTTTTGTTAACCTCCCACCCGAAGGGTAGGAGAGGTTACAATGGCGACCCTGCCAGGATTAAATTTGCTGCGCGGACGTTGTTTAGTTCTTTTTAATCGAGTTTTCTCAGTTAATTACTGTTGGACTGATTGTTGAGTTGAGTTGACATACTACTTACTACCTGGTTAAGAATGTATTTTCTTAAGCCGTTTATGTGTTACTTGGTTTACCTACATTATTTTTTACTTGTACTTGTATTTTACTTGTACTACTTTGTAACTACCGTTATATTTAACTGTTCAGTTTAATACACTGACAGTATGTATTATTCTTACTTAAATGTTACGTATGTACCAATGATCTAGGGCATTTTAATTGTTTACTATTTTTTATTGTTTTGTATTATACCTACCTTAGAGCTTCACTCTAAACAATTTGTTATTTCTACATTGTGCTCCGTATTTGCTATCCTGGGCTACTGACCATTTATTTTTTTTTATTTGCTTTATTTAATTAATTAACAATGGAGGAACGACCAATTAATTTTAACCTTTTACATAAAGATGAGTTGATATACGAAGTCTTAATAAGAGAAGCCAAGCCTGCGAATACCGTTGTTGGCTTGCGTTCCCAAATTAAATCCTTAGCTAAAGAATATCCTAGTGATGATATCGATGTCTATGAGGGTGACATTGCTGTCGAATTAAAATTAATTTCCTGTAAGTTAGTTGAGTTGTCCGGACTTATGTCCGAAAAGCAATTGCGTTTAAAAAGTTTAAATCGTATTCATACTTTAGGTAATCATTTATTTCATCGGTTAGGAAGGTTGAAGCCGGTCGAACCTGATGATATTACTTTGCATACCGATCTACAATCACAATTGGATAAAATATTAGACAAGTCTGATTCCGTTTTCGTGAGTTACCAAAGGAGCTTGAAGAACTCAGTACATTCCTTGTCCATCGAAGCAGAGAGTGCACCGGAACCTAGTGTCAGCGCGTGTTGTGATCGAAGTAAGGGAGTTCACACGCTCGGTATAAAGTACAACGGTCGCTCTTGCGTGCTTTCTTTTGTTCAGCGGTTGGAGGAATTGTGTTTGTCGCGAGGATTGTCTCATCAGAGGTTGTTTGAAGGAGCAGCGGAACTATTCACGGAAGAGGCTTTGTTTTGGTATCGTAGTATTCGTGATTCGGTACATTCTTGGTCGGAACTTAAGGAATACCTATTAGATGATTATTTGCCAGTGGATTATGACCAACGGTTGCTGGGTGAGATCCGAGACCGAACCCAAGGTCGTGATGAGTCTATAACTAATTATTTAAGTGTAATGAGAAATTACTTTAGTAGGTTACGGGTTCCTTTAAAGGAAGAGGAACAGCTACATATTGTTCGATATAATTTACGCCCTCATTTTTCTTCTCAATTAGCTTTTGTGGATATTCATTCTTGGTCAGAATTAAAGTCCAGGTGTCTTTTATTGGAGTACGCTAAGCAACGAGCGGATTCATTTACCGAACCCCCTCGATTTAACTCAAATTTAATTGCCCCAGATTTAGTATATAAAGGAGTGCAGAAGCCGTGTCATGTGGTTTCTAAGTTATCTACAAAGAAACGTCAAGAGTTCTGTGTGCGCTGCCGTAACAGCGGACACATTTTAAAGAATTGTCGGGAGAAGCCTTTCTTGGTTTGTTATCGTTGTGGTGAAAAGAATTTCACGGCGACGAGTTGTCCTCAATGCAACCAAAGCCAGACCAACAGGCCAGGTTCGAGTTCTGGTACAAAAAACTTGCCAGAGCGGACCACAGAAGGAAAGAGCTAGAACTCTCTGACTCTATTGATAGTCATATTCGTCCTACCTCGTTACCTATGAGTGAGGATCCGGCTATCTCTTGTACAAGCTCAAGTCACGTTTCGAATTATAACTCCTCTTTGGTCCGCGAAACGAATAAAAATCGTGTTCGTGTTTTCCCTACCCAGGGCATACGTAATGTTATTCCTGTTACCCAGGAATTACCTATTTCTCGTCGTGAAACCCACGATGTCATTCCTGTTACCCAGAAATTACCTAACTTACCTACTCCACGTCGTGAAACCCACGATGTTATTTCTGTTACCCAGGAATTACCTACTTCACATTGTGTTACCCGCAATGTTACTCCTGTTACCCAGGACTTATTTGTTTTACATAGTACCCATCGTGTTACCCACGATGATATTCCTGTTACCCAGGAATTACCTATCTTATCTACCTCTCGTCGTGTTACCCACGATGACATTCCTGTTACCCAGGAATTACCTACTTCACATCGTGATACCCACGATGATAATCCTGTTACCCAGGATTCTACCCTTATGCTGCCCCACGTATACAATGGCGTAGCAGTTATACACCATGTTACCCATGGTGCAGTTTCTGCTAAACAGAAACTTACCCCTATTACCACTTTGGGACTGGAATCTCGGACTGATTCCAATTGCCCTACATTAACTTGTTCGTCTGTAACGGATCGTTATAATAATGATCTCAGACCCTATTTAAATACAAATATTTACCGTGTTGGTTATGATACCTCACATGAGGATTTGGTTTTTATTTTAACCGCAAAGGGTTCTATATCTCCCGTGGTAGGTTACTACCTATTGCTTGTCACGGTTGATACCTTTACTCCAGTGGTTGAATTAAAGACACTTTGTTTTAAATACCGCCGTAAACGAGGTTTATGTATTTCTAAGGTTTATTTTATTGTTTCAGGATGTTCTTACTTTTATTTAAGGTTTCTTTTGGTGTTGTTTAGTTTAGGATTAGATTTTGTTGCTGTTTTACTTTGGTGTAGTGAGTGGACGGGTGAGGGCACCCGACGAATTTACTATCGTAAATCCTTTCTGATGGGAGGGGCACTGTAGCGTGTAAAATTCGCTACACCCTATTCTTATTATTTTTAATACAATCTTCTTCAAATATACAAATATTTTACTTTAAATTTGTTTAAATAGTGCATACTACTGCCATCTATGGTGAACCATCCACACTAAGCGTGAGCGCCATCTAGTTTCGAACGCGTGATCTAGCACGTATAAATCGATTCGTTTGTTTAGTAATATTATATGATTTCTTTTTTTCCAAATAAACAATTTCAAAATTAATATTAACCAATATTAAATAAATTATAATTTTTGGAACTTTAACAATTAAATTATTATTGATATAATGATACACGGACCTATATTTCATTATTCGATTTTTAATTGTCTCTCGTAGGAGCTGGCAATATTTTATTTCTTTTCCGTCAAGTTGTAGTACTTCATTTCTTTCTTTTTCTCCATGTCGTTTGGGTAGGCGACTGTTCCTTGTGATTCCTGGAGAGGTGCCAGGAGCACCTAATATTATTTTCTTTTTTGGTAAGTACTACATTTGAATCGTATTAACGTTGGCGTTGGAGTGGATAGTGTCTTATTATTGTATTCGTTATAGCTGCCGCGACGCGAGCCATGCTGCGTGCGAGCATGCCTTTGATCATCATGCCAGGCTTGGAATCCTTAATGCCCTAACAAGCCTGACATACTAAAAACCTCCACAGGTTAGTTAAATATAGTAATTACATATTTCATACAGTTCTAATTGTTCTAAACTTATAGAGGTTATTACCATGTGCTTACATTATTTATATTAATACTTATGTTCTCTTTATAAATTTCTATTTAAAAACATTTGAATAAAATATCTAAACGATACGAGAGCGTGTCTTCATGAATTTGTACGATTTTTGGGAGTTTATTCAACTTAATATGTTACCGCTATCCGGCACATATAGGTTGGATGATATATGTCCATGAAATCTTAATTCCTTGTTAATAATCTTCTAAATATAGTTAAAACCAATAAAAGAGATAATGTATGCACATGATTTATGTAGAATTTCTAAATATTTTGGGGTATCCGGAGACAGTTGATGTCCGGCCTCTCCGGAAACAATTTTCATTTCTTAATTCTTATTTATATGTTTGAATAACATAATTTAATAGTCAAAGTGGATAAATATTAATGTGTCTGTATTGGGATTCTATTGGATTTTCTTGTTGTTTTGGAGATTTTGGATAATTTATATACCGTCTCAGTGAACATTTAAGTTTTCTTTATTTTATATTTGTGTTATCAGATAGTAGTGTTAAATGCTTGATTTGGATTACTGTTAGTTTCCTGAATATAAATTTATTCATTTTTTTAATAAGATATTTTATAAAAATAATTAAAGTTTCTTCTTATGTAGCTTCGGACTACAGTTGTTCTTCTTAGTCCAAGCCGTTATAATAGCTTTGTTTATTCTGTAATTACAGGAGGTGTACCTAGGGGGCGTGTGTACATAGGGGGCGTGTGTACCTAGGGTACTCCGTATCCGGAAGGTTATTCTGTATCCGGATGTTTGTATCCGGAGGGGATTGTGTTGTTGGTGCGTGGAGTTGCGTCCGGAAGACCCTTGTTTCCCGAAGGACAAGTTCCTAGGATTCTTTTCTTTTTTTTACTCCCTGCATACCCTGCTCCGGGTTCCATTATGAAGGAGATTAGGAGGCTGATGCTGCCTCTCCGAGTCGCCCGGCTCCGTGAGAAGCCCGCGGACTCTGGCATGCGCGCCGTCAGGCGTGGATGACCGTGAGCAAGTAACCGGTTGTTTTTTTCTTTTATCTGTTAATTCAACTCAACCCTTCAATTTTACCACTGTAAGTCCTACGGTCAGTCCCTCAGGCGCGCAAATCAAATCCTGTAAACTATACTAGAATGCGAAGGAAGCTTTAGGTAGCTTTTCGATTCATTTCTTGTTAATAAAACTTTATGTGGTAAAGAGTTGTTTTTTTTACAATTGTAACTGTGGAATCTTCGGATCGTATTGTCATTAAACAATTTAATTTAATTTACATTTTTTTTTGTTAACCTCCCACCCGAAGGGTAGGAGAGGTTACAATCCTAGGAGAGGTTACGATCCTGGCAGGGTCGCCATTGTAACCTCTTCTACCCTTCGGGTGGGAGGTTAACAAAAAAAAATGTAAATTAAATTGTTTAATGACAATACGATCCGAAGATTCCACAGTTACAATTGTTAGAAAAAAAAACAACTCTTTACTACATAAAGTTTTATTAGCAAGAAATGAATCGAAAAGCTACCTAAAGCTTCCTTCGCATTCTAGTATAGTTTACAGGATTTGATTTGCGCGCCTGAGGGACTGACCGTAGGACTTACAGTGGTAAAATTGAAGGGTTGAGTTGAATTAACAGACATAAGAAAAAACAACCGGTTACTTGCTCACGGTCATCCACGCCTGACGGCGCGCATGCCAGAGTCCGCGGGCTTCTCACGGAGCCGGGCGACTCGGAGAGGCAGCATCAGCCTCCTAATCGCCTTCATAATGGAACCCGGAGCAGGGTATGCAGGGAGTAAAAAAAAAGAAAAGAATCCTAGGAACTTGTCCTTCGGGAAACAAGGGTCCTCCGGACGCAACTCCACGCACCAACAACACAATCCCCTCCGGATACAAACATCCGGATACAGACGAAAATCCGGATACGGACTACCCTCCGGATACGGAGTACCCTAGGTACACACGCCCCCTTGGTACACACGCCCCCTAGGTACACACGCCTCCTAGGTACACACGCCCCCTAGGTACACCTCCTGTAATTACAGAATAAACAAAGCTATTATAACGGCTTGGACTAAGAAGAACAACTGTAGTCCGAAGCTACATAAGAAGAAACTTTAATTATTTTAATAAAATATCTTATTAAAGAATGAATAAATCTATATTCAGGAAACTAACAGTAATCCAAATCAACCATTTAACACTACTATCTGATAACACAAATATAAAATAAAGAAAACTTAAATGTTCACTGAGACGGTATATAAATTATCCAAAATCTCCAAAACAACAAGAAAATCCAATAGAATCCCAATACAGACACATTAATATTTATCCACTTTGACTATTAAATTATGTTATTCAAACATATAAATAAGAATTAAGAAATGAAAATTGTTTCCGGAGAGGCCGGACATCAACTGTCTCCGGATACCCCAAAATATTTAGAAATTCTACATAAATCATGTGCATACATTATCTCTTTTATTGGTTTTAACTATATTTAGAAGATTATTAACAAGGAATTAAGATTTCATGGACATATATCATCCAACCTATATGTGCCGGATAGCGGTAACATATTAAGTTGAATAAACTCCCAAAAATCGTACAAATTCATGAAGACACGCTCTCGTATCGTTTAGATATTTTATTCAAATGTTTTTAAATAGAAATTTATAAAGAGAACATAAGTATTAATATAAATAATGTAAGCACATGGTAATAACCTCTATAAGTTTAGAACAATTAGAACTGTATGAAATACGTAATTACTATATTTAACTAACCTGTGGAGGTTTTTAGTATGTCAGGCTTGTTAGGGCATTAAGGATTCCAAGCCTGGCATGATGATCAAAGGCATGCTCGCACGCAGCATGGCTCGCGTCACGGCAGCAAAAAGAAAATAATATTAGGTGCTCCTGGCACCTCTCCAGGAATCACAAGGAACAGTCGCCTACCCAAACGACATGGAGAAAAAGAAAGAAATGAAGTACGACAACTTGACGGAAAAGAAATAAAATATTGCCAGCTCCTACGAGAGACAATTAAAAATCGAATAATGAAATATAGGTCCGTGTACCATTATATCAATAATAATTTAATTGTTAAAGTTCCAAAAATTATAATTTATTTAATATTGGTTAATATTAATTTTGAAATTGTTTATTTGAAAATAAAAAAAAAGAAATCATATAATATTACTAAACAAACGAATCGATTTATACGTGCTAGATCACGCGTTCGAAACTAGATGGCGCTCACGCTTAGTGTGGATGGTTCACCATAGATGGCAGTAGTATGCACTATTTAAACAAATTTAAAGTAAAATATTTGTATATTTGAAGAAGATTGGATTAAAAATAATAAGAATAGGGTGTAGCGAATTTTACACGCTACAGTGCCCCTCCCATCAGAAAGAATTTACGGTAGTAAATTCGTCGGGTGCCCTCACCCGTCCACTCACTACACCAAAGTAAAACAGCAACAAAATCTAATCCTAAACTAAACAACACCAAAAGAAACCTTAAATAAAAGTAAGAACATCCTGAAACAATAAAATAAACCTTAGAAATACATAAACCTCGTTTACGGCGGTATTTAAAACAAAGTGTCTTTAATTCAACCACAGGAGTAAAAGTATCAACCGTGACAAGCAATAGGTAGTAACCTACCACGGGAGATATAGAACCCTTTGCGGTTAAAATAAAAACCAAATCCACATCTTTATGTAAGGTAGCATAACTAACACGGTAAATATTTGTATTTAAATAGGGTCTGAGATCATTATTATAACGATCTGTTACAGACGAACAAGTTAATTTAGGGCAATTGGAATCAGTCCGAGATTCCAGTCCCAAAGTGGTAAAAGGGGTAAGTTCCTGTTTAGCAGAAACTGCACCATGGGTAACATGGTGTATAACTGCTACGCCATTGTATACGTGGGGCAGCATAAGGGTAGAATCCTGGGTAACAGGATTATCATCGTGGGTATCACGATGTGAAGTAGGTAATTCCTGGGTAACAGGAATATCATCGTGGGTAACACGATGTGAAGTAGGTAATTCCTGGGTAACAGGAATATTGTCATGGGTAACACGACGAGAGGTAGGTAAGATAGGTAATTTAGGTAATTCCTGGATGACAGGGGTAACATCGTGGGTAACACGACGTGGAGTAGGTAAGTTAGGTAATTCCTGGGTAACAGGAATGACATCGTGGGTTTCACGACGAGAAATAGGTAATTCCTGGGTAACAGGAATAACATTACGTATGCCCTGGGTAGGGAAAACACGAACACGATTTTTATTCGTTTCGCGGACCAAAGAGGAGTTATAATTCGAAACGTGACTTGAGCTTGTACAAGAGATAGCCGGATCCTCACTCATAGGTAACGAGGTAGGACGAATATGACTATCAATAGAGTCGGAGAGTTCTAGCTCTTTCCTTCTGTGGTCCGCTCTGGCAAGTTTTTTGTACCAGAACTCGAACCTGGCCTATTGGTCTGGCTTTGGTTGCATTGAGGACAACTCGTCGCCGTGAAATTCTTCTCACCACAACGATAACAAACCAAGGAAGGCTTCTCCCGACAATTTTTTAAAGTGTGTCCGCTGTTACGACAGCGTACACAGAACTCTTGACGTTTCTCGGTAGATAACTTAGAAACCACATGACACGGCTTCTGCACTCCTTTATATACTAAATCTGGGGCAATTAAATTTGAGTTAAATCGAGGGGGTTCGGTAAATGAATCCGCTCGTTGCTTAGCGTACTCCAACAAAAGACATCTGGACTTTAATTCTGACCAAGAATGAATATCCACAAAAGCTAATTGAGAAGAAAAATGAGGGCGTAAATTATATCGTACAATATGTAGCTGCTCCTCTTCCTTTAAAGGAACCCGTAACCTACTAAAGTAATTTCTCATTACACTTAAATAATTAATTATAGACTCATCACGACCTTGGGTTCGGTCTCGGATCTCACCCAGCAACCGTTGGTCATAATCCACTGGCAAATAATCATCTAATAGGTATTCCTTAAGTTCCGACCAAGAATGTACCGAATCACGAATACTACGATACCAAAACAAAGCCTCTTCCGTGAATAATTCCGCTGCTCCTTCAAACAACCTCTGATGAGACAATCCTCGCGACAAACACAATTCCTCCAACCGCTGAACAAAAGAAAGCACGCAAGAGTGACCGTTGTACTTTATACCGAGCGTGTGAACTCCCTTACTTCGATCACAACACGCGCTGACACTAGGTTCTGGTGGACTCTCTGCTTCGACGGACAAGGAATGTACTGAGTCCTTTAAGCTCCTTTGGTAACTCACGAAAACGGAATCAGACTTGTCTAATATTTTATCCAATTGTGATTGTAGATCGGTATGCAAAGTAATATCATCAGGTTCGACCGGCTTCAACCTTCCTAACCGATGAAATAAATGATTACCTAAAGTATGAATACGATTTAAACTTTTTAAACGCAATTGCTTTTCGGACATAAGTCCGGACAACTCAACTAACTTACAGGAAATTAATTTTAATTCGACAGCAATGTCACCCTCATAGACATCGATATCATCACTAGGATATTCTTTAGCTAAGGATTTAATTTGGGAACGTAAGCCAACAACGGTATTCGCAGGCTTGGCTTCTCTTATTAAGACTTCGTATATCAACTCATCTTTATGTAAAAGGTTAAAATTAATTGGTCGTTCCTCCATTGTTAATTATTTATATAAAGCAAATAGAAAAAAAATAAATGGTCAGTAGCCCAGGATAGCAAATACGGAGCACAATGTAGAAATAACAAATTGTTTAGAGTGAAGCTCTAAGGTAGGTATAATACAAAACAATAAAAAATAGTAAACAATTAAAATGCCCTAGATCATTGGTACATACGTAACATTTAAGTAAGAATAATACATACTGTCAGTGTATTAAACTGAACAGTTAAATATAACGGTAGTTACAAAGTAGTACAAGTAAAAAAAATAATGTAGGTAAACCAAGTAACACATAAACGGCTTAAGAAAATACATTCTTAACCAGGTAGTAAGTAGTATGTCAACTCAACTCAACAATCAGTCCAACAGTAATTAACTGAGAAAACTCGATTAAAAAGAACTAAACAACGTCCGCGCAGCAAATTTAATCCTGGCAGGGTCGCCATTGTAACCTCTCCTACCCTTCGGGTGGGAGGTTAACAAAAAAAAATGTAAATTAAATTCAATTGTTTAATGACAATACGATCCGAAGATTCCACAGTTACAATTGTAAAAAAAAACAACTCTTTACTACATAAAGTTTTATTAGCAAGAAATGAATCGAAAAGCTACCTAAAGCTTCCTTCGCATTCTAGTATAGTTTACAGGATTTGATTTGCGCGCCTGAGGGACTGACCGTAGGACTTACAGTGGTAAACTTGAAGGGTTGAGTTGAGTTAACAGATAAAAGAAAAAAACAACCGGTTACTTGCTCACGGTCATCCACGCCTGACGGCGCGCATGCCAGAGTCCGCGGGCTTCTCACGGAGCCGGGCGACTCGGAGAGGCAGCATCAGCCTCCTAATCGCCTTCATAATGGAACCCGGAGCAGGGTATGCAGGGAGAAAAAAAAGAAAAGAATCCTAGGAACTTGTCCTTCGGGAAACAAGGGTCCTCCGGACGCAACTCCACGCACCAACAACACAATCCCCTCCGGATACAGACTAACATCCGGATACGGAGTACCCTAGGTACACACGCCCCCTTGGTACACACGCCCCCTAGGTACACACGCCCCCTAGGTACACACGCCCCCTAGGTACACCTCCTGTAATTACAGAATAAACAAAGCTATTATAACGGCTTGGACTAAGAAGAACAACTGTAGTCCGAAGCTACATAAGAAGAAACTTTAATTATTTTAATAAAATATCTTATTAAAGAATGAATAAATCTATATTCAGGAAACTAACAGTAATCCAAATCAACCATTTAACACTACTATCTGATAACACAAATATAAAATAAAGAAAACTTAAATGTTCACTGAGACGGTATATAAATTATCCAAAATCTCCAAAACAACAAGAAAATCCAATAGAATCCCAATACAGACACATTAATATTTATCCACTTTGACTATTAAATTATGTTATTCAAACATATAAATAAGAATTAAGAAATGAAAATTGTTTCCGGAGAGGCCGGACATCAACTGTCTCCGGATACCCCAAAATATTTAGAAATTCTACATAAATCATGTGCATACATTATCTCTTTTATTGGTTTTAACTATATTTAGAAGATTATTAACAAGGAATTAAGATTTCATGGACATATATCATCCAACCTATATGTGCCGGATAGCGGTAACATATTAAGTTGAATAAACTCCCAAAAATCGTACAAATTCATGAAGACACGCTCTCGTATCGTTTAGATATTTTATTCAAATGTTTTTAAATAGAAATTTATAAAGAGAACATAAGTATTAATATAAATAATGTAAGCACATGGTAATAACCTCTATAAGTTTAGAACAATTAGAACTGTATGAAATACGTAATTACTATATTTAACTAACCTGTGGAGGTTTTTAGTATGTCAGGCTTGTTAGGGCATTAAGGATTCCAAGCCTGGCGTGATGATCAAAGGCATGCTCGCACGCAGCATGGCTCGCGTCGCGGCAGCTATAACGAATACAATAATAAGACACTATCCACTCCAACGCCAACGTTAATACGATTCAAATGTAGTACTTACCAAAAAAGAAAATAATATTAGGTGCTCCTGGCACCTCTCCAGGAATCACAAGGAACAGTCGCCTACCCAAACGACATGGAGAAAAAGAAAGAAATGAAGTACGACAACTTGACGGAAAAGAAATAAAATATTGCCAGCTCCTACGAGAGACAATTAAAAATCGAATAATGAAATATAGGTCCGTGTACCATTATATCAATAATAATTTAATTGTTAAAGTTCCAAAAATTATAATTTATTTAATATTGGTTAATATTAATTTTGAAATTGTTTATTTGAAAATAAAAAAAAATAAATCATATAATATTACTAAACAAACGAATCGATTTATACGTGCTAGATCACGCGTTCGAAACTAGATGGCGCTCACGCTTAGTGTGGATGGTTCACCATAGATGGCAGTAGTATGCACTATTTAAACAAATTTAAAGTAAAATATTTGTATATTTGAAGAAGATTGGATTAAAAATAATAAGAATAGGGTGTAGCGAATTTTACACGCTACAGTGATCCGTAGTATCCTAGCAATTCCATTTTTGCAAATATTTCGATATAATAAATAGGTTGATAAGATATTGGCTACTAGACTCGGCTCTACAGCATACGCGGTTAAGAAAATTCGCTAGTTAACTGGTATAGACACGGCTCGTTTAGTTTACTTTAGCTGCTTCCATAGTATAATGTCTTACGGCATTCTACTTTGGGGTAACGCAGCCGACGTAAACACGATTTTTCTACTGCAGAAGAGGGCTATTCGCGCAATTTATGGTCTCACCAGTTGCTAGTTACATATCGGTGTAACGCTAAGCCCGATTCCCGTATATTGGCACTCTTTAATCTCACATCGATTAAAGATGTCATTTTTAATTATAAGTTAGTTATAAGAAAATTTAAAATGTCATTAAGATGCATTAAATAGTTTAATAAGTGAATAGTACTTTTTTTTGACTCCTCCAGTTGTGACCTTCCTTCGTAATTTGCTTCACAATAAATTCATGTATTTATGTTTTGTATGTACGTAAGAATATTGATATTAGAAATAGTGACTTGCATGACATGAATACTAGGAAAAAACACAAACTTGTTATTCCTGCTACTCGATTGAGTAAAGTTAGTAATTCTTTTGTTGGGTGATGTATATGTTTTACAACAGGATGCCAAAAAACGTTCAATAATATTTTATAGGACAATTTTCAAAAGTTACCTAAAAACGTTTGTATGACGAAGTCTATTATAATATTAAAGATTATAATATGATGCGTTCTCTCCAGGTTTTTTCAAGTAATAAAATATAAAAATTGACATTTAAAAAAAATCAAAGAGATATTAAAAAAGGTATCCAAAAGAAATAGTCCCGCTGAGTTTCTTGCGCTCATTCTTCTCAGGTCTGGGTTAGGTCGTTTCCGAAAGGGTTGTAGATTTCGACGTACAATAAGAGAACGTAAACTCCAAAGTTTACTTTAACATTACTTTAATTTCTTTTTAAATTAATGTGTTATGGCGGCAAGAGTAGGATTGATATCTTTGCTGACTATTGTGACAAGAAAATTTTATTAAATATCAATTTATATAAATTGACCTTAAAAAGAACCTAATTGTTAGTAACACCGTTTATAAATTAGTATTCGCAGGTATTTTTATATTATGTCAAGTATACCGACGTGTAGACAATATATAACCTTTAGTGCGATAGATTAGAGTCAGTCTCTCTGGTGTTTTTGCGTAATGTTCTTGAAAGATAATATTAAAGTGTCGTGCTTAAGGTCCACTGTAGTTAGTGTTCGAGCAGCAAAGGGGAGCATTATAATTATAAAAAGGCCTTTAACCCTACACCTTGGTCCCAAGTCCAAGGCGCGGCACGGCTTTTTGTCCAAATTGTGCACAAAAAGTGCACAGTAATTGGTATCACTCCTCTCTCATTCTACGACATTAATGGAATTTTGTTTCAAAATGTACATTTTAACAACAATACAAAGCATTCGTTATTATTTTTCATGTGTCACACATGGCAATGAAATTAATCAATAAAACTCTCAATAACAAAAGTACGCTGGTTGATTAATTATGTATCAATTCGCTCTTTTTCACGTCCAAATGAAACAGAATTTTTAATAGGTAGGTAAAATATACAAAGCTTTATTGGTAATATTTATGGATTTTCGAACCTGTTTAATTTACCATCAACAAGTAGGTTCTTTAACAAAGAACATAATAGGTATATAAATGGCTTTTAAATTTTTAAATAATAATATGACTAATTCTTAAATTATAGTGTTTGGAATTATTGAATTGTTAATGTAACAACATAGTCTGTAATGTATGATATCTATGTGCCGGGCAATGAACTGGGTAAATTATTTTGTGAAACTAATATAACAATGCCTACCAAACACCTGATCATCATGAACATTGATGAATTTGATGAACTAAACGCTATTGATACTAATGTTCAAAATGACAGTTCAAATCTGTTGTACCTACGTCTTCTACATATGAAATGTCTTCTACAGTACACTCGCGATAATATAAATTGAACAACTATACACGAATACAAAGTTATAAACAATGTTGCCAATTTCTCAATATTTAATATTTTTTGGTATATTTTATGATAGTTCCACCGATGTTACAACACTAGTATATAAGCTAGTATGACCATATTGTCTTTATCGCGCGGTTAAGCTGTTATTGTACAGTTCCTGAATAAATAATAAAAGAAATATTCGTTTTATTTTGCAAAAGCATTCTGTATTTTTTTTCAATTTTACGTTAATAATATAAGTTTATGACGAGCAGACGGTCCACCTGATGGAAAGTGGCCACCGTCGCCCATAGACATCGACAAAACTAGAGGGTATCTCTTGTTTTGTCAATGCGTTGCCGCCTCGAAGATAGAGTGAGGAGGAGGAGCGAAGAGAAGACTGCTGCGGTTTCAATGGACCCAGGGTAAGAACCCGGTGGTCATTGGAATCGCAGCAGTAACGAGATGGGAGAGGGAGGGGTAGTTCTGGCTCACATGCGGCTCGACCGGAACGCGTCAGAGACACTTGGCGGTCGGATTCGCATGCTGGTGGTCGCAACCAGTCGGAGAACAGATCCCCTACCACCAAGGGGGTGCTAAGTTACTCGGCTCTTACAAGATGCTCTCCCAGCGGCAGAGGGGAATTGTATTCCAATCCGTCCCTTCACTGTCTATAAAATAGTATTAGCGGGTAGGTCATTTTATATTATGTCAAGTATACCGATGTGAAGACAATATATAACCTTTAGTACGATAGATTAAAGTCAGTCATTCTGGTGTTTTCGTGCAGTGAACATAGAAGTTAGTGTTATAGTGTCGTTATTAAGTTTACCCTTCTTGAGGTCCACGTAAGCTTACTTTATTATCTACTAGCTGCCCATCCCGGCTTCGCGCGGGTGGAATATTATTTTTAAAAATATATTGGCCCTCCCGCATTCCCGGTGCCCCCTCTCTTGCCGCTTTACTTGCTGCGCTGCGTCGCTATACTGGCCCGTCGCGTCGTCGTGTATTTTTTGTTTATATTGATATTTTTAATTTCATAATATCTTTTGAATGGAAAGTCCGATTTTAATAATTCAAAAAGTTATTTACAGGTATTGAAATAGTCTTGAATACGAAATAATTTATTTGGATAAGGATTAATACAAAGTTATAGAAAACATGGTCTGATTTTGATAGGCATTTTTATCAACTTTTAAAATGTAAAAAAGTAGTTATAGTGACGTAACTATAATAGTTGGACATATGGTCTCGCGGACTTTTTTGTAGGTATTGATACGTTCTATAATATTGTAAAACATTTTTTTGTTCTATCATCAATACTTTTTGCAGCGCATGCGATGAAAGATATTTTATGGCAAATTTTTTGGCACCTTGGGTTGGTTTTCGTAAGATTTCCTAAGGATCTCTAATTTTTCTTGTAATAAATATAGCCTATGTTACTCAGGGATAATGTAGCTTCCTAATGGTGAAAGAATTTTTGAAATCGGTCCAGTAGTTTTTATGTTTATTCGTTACATACAAAAATACAAAAATACAAAAATACAAATCTTACTTCTTTATAATATTAGTATAGATATAGATATAGATTACCGTTAGCGAGATCGAGACAGGAGATGTCTGTCCACAGCACTCACTAGCAGACTAGAGAGTAAAGTACCACTGCGTTAAATGTGTCTATAGCCAATTGCTATGCCATTCTGAATGGGTAGGTAGTGTTAAAATAAAAATAATAGAAGTAAAAAATGTGTGGTAACAATAAAAGCAGTTTCGAGCTTACGTACCGTTAAACGCGGCTCTGGACAGAGACTCTCGCTTCAACACATGTATTGGCTTGACGCAGGCGAGCATATGATTCCTACAGAATACTTTCAGTACAAAGCGGAAAGTTTCATTTGAATGCATATTGCTATCGCATTCATGTTCATGTAGGCTGAAATTCTGAGACTGCTTTAAATATTATAACTTCTGTGACTGTATGCTTCAACTGTTTTGTTTTATTATTTGCTCATTGTATACACATTACTTTATCGAATAAATCTTATATATAAAATTATCGTGTCACAATGTTAGTCACCGTACTCCTCTGAAACGGCTCAACCGATTTTTATGAAATTTTATATGCATATTCAGTAGGTCTGAGAATCGGCTACTATCTATTTTTCATCCCCCCTAAGTGATAAGGGTGGCCTACCCCAAATTTTTATGGCAAAAGAACGTTTGCCGGGTCAGCTAGTATGATATATTAGTTACAATTACCGCTGTCCTGAAACTATTACTTTAAGTATGTATGGAAATAATTTGTAATGTTTTAGTACAATCATCATCATAACCCATTAATGGCTTACTGTTGAGCCGGGTCTTCTCCTGAGAATGAGGCCTCTCCTCGTTAGGCCATAGTTAATTTCCTAAAACACACAACTCAAAAATGCTTACTTATTTTTATGATTGTTATCTACACTACTATCTGTATTTGTCAAATAAATAATCTATATTTGTAAAAGAATAAATAGTTGACTGACTGACGACATAACAACGCATAGCCCAAAGAAGTGGTACAAAAGGGGAGAAAATTTCTCATCAACACATAGAAATAGATTCCCTACAATTCGTTTTTGACTTCTGGACGATATACACGTATTCAGTGATTTTGATTTTTAAACGATGTGAAAGGAGATGGAAGGAGGAAGATGGGGAATATTGGGGAACACTAAAAGGGGGTGATGGTAATGAGTGGAATATTGGGTAAACGCGACGCAGATACTTCTACTGAACCGATAAATGATCAAATATGATCTCTAACAATTACGAGAGAAACCTAAGCAGTGCCTTGGACTTGTGACCAAGGTGTAGGCTTAAGGAATTCCTTTAAGTGATCACGACACTCGCCTCCACTGCTAGGCTCCCTATTTAAACCTAAGGTTAAACGCACATAAACCGAATCTAACACAAGGCTAACCCAACCTAACATTGTGTTTACTTAACCACGTGGCAATTACATTGTAAGGACTTACGTGACCTTAGTTGGACAGCATATAAAGGGTCGAGGATAGAGACTGTCAAAACAACGGAAGTGACTACTATCCCACTCCAACGCCATAGACAACGATAACGATTCGATTAATCGATAATCTTTTACTATGCTCCGACACACATATATATATATGTTTGTTACGTCAGAACTCCGTCATTTATGAACCGAATTGAAAATTTTAAGCATTTTGTTGATATTCATGATTCGACTTTTATGATAAAAGGTAAATCTTTTGAACCATAGTTCATTGTCATAATCGTAAGGTTTACACTCGTTTATTCGAAGTCGATATGACAACGTAAATACCTGTGTTTTTACCAGCTTTTACCAGCAAATTTAGGTTTCTACTAATTTATATCAGCCATAATAAGATTAGCAGTTCCGTATAACCAGCTAGCTTTGGCGGCTGATTCATTAGGGCTGCATTAATCTTTGATGGAGGCGAAGGAAAGGAAGACGAAAGGTGAGTTAATAGCGCTCATTTACGATACACGATTAGTCGCTTGAGATAAGAAAACTTAATATTACATTGGAAAATCTAAATTATAATTTTCTTTAATATAAAAAAAACTTCCCAAAGAATCTTACTTCTTACTAACAAAATAATACACACAAAATAGCTGAACAGATTTCGATGAAATTTATCACACAGATACTTTATAATCTGCATGAAAACATAGGCTATACTTTGTAGCGTGTAAAATTCGCTACACCCTATTCTTATTATTTTTAATACAATCTTCTTCAAATATACAAATATTTTACTTTAAATTTGTTTAAATAGTGCATACTACTGCCATCTATGGTGAACCATCCACACTAAGCGTGAGCGCCATCTAGTTTCGAACGCGTGATCTAGCACGTATAAATCGATTCGTTTGTTTAGTAATATTATATGATTTCTTTTTTTTTTCAAATAAACAATTTCAAAATTAATATTAACCAATATTAAATAAATTAAAATTTTGGAACTTTAACAATTAAATTATTATTGATATAATGGTACACGGACCTATATTTCATTATTCGATTTTTAATTGTCTCTCGTAGGGAGCTGGCAATATTTTATTTCTTTTCCGTCAAGTTGTCGTACTTCATTTCTTTTTTTTTTTTCTCCATGTCGTTTGGGTAGGCGACTGTTCCTTGTGATTCCTGGAGAGGTGCCAGGAGCACCTAATATTATTTTCTTTTTTTGCTGCCGTGAAGCGAGCCATGCTGCGTGCGAGCATGCCTTTGATCATCATGCCAGGCTTGGAATCCTTAATGCCCTAACAAGCCTGACATATTAAAAACCTCCACAGGAGGTGTACCTAGGGGGCGTGTGTACCTAGGGGGCGTGTGTACCTAGGGTACTCCGTATCCGGATGTTCGTCTGTATCCGGATGTTTGTATCCGGAGGGGATTGTGTTGTTGGTGCGTGGAGTTGCGTCCGGAAGACCCTTGTTTCCCGAAGGACAAGTTCCTAGGATTCTTTTTTTTTTTTACTCCCTGCATACCCTGCTCCGGGTTCCATTATGAAGGCGATTAGGAGACTGATGCTGCCTCTCCGAGTCGCCCGGCTCCGTGAGAAGCCCGCGGACTATGGCATGCGCGCCGTCAGGCGTGGATGACCGTGAGCAAGTAACCGGTTGTTTTTTCTTATGTCTGTTAATTCAACTCAACCCTTCAATTTTACCACTGTAAGTCCTACGGTCAGTCCCTCAAATCAAATCCTGTAAACTATACTAGAATGTGAAGGAAGCTTTAGGTAGCTTTTCGATTCATTTCTTGCTAATAAAACTTTATGTAGTAAAGAGTTGTTTTTTTTTTACAATTGTAACTGTGGAATCTTCGGATCGTATTGTCATTAAACAATTTAATTTACATTTTTTTTTGTTAACCTCCCACCCGAAGGGTAGGAGAGGTTACAATGGCGACCCTGCCAGGATTAAATTTGCTGCGCGGACGTTGTTTAGTTCTTTTTAATCGAGTTTTCTCAGTTAATTACTGTTGGACTGATTGTTGAGTTGAGTTGACATACTACTTACTACCTGGTTAAGAATGTATTTTCTTAAGCCGTTTATGTGTTACTTGGTTTACCTACATTATTTTTTACTTGTACTTGTATTTTACTCGTACTACTTTGTAACTACCGTTATATTTAACTGTTCAGTTTAATACACTGACAGTATGTATTATTCTTACTTAAATGTTACGTATGTACCAATGATCTAGGGCATTTTAATTGTTTACTATTTTTTATTGTTTTGTATTATACCTACCTTAGAGCTTCACTCTAAACAATTTGTTATTTCTACATTGTGCTCCGTATTTGCTATCCTGGGCTACTGACCATTAATTTTTTTTAATTTGCTTTATTTAATTAATTTACAATGGAGGAACGACCAATTAATTTTAACCTTTTACATAAAGATGAGTTGATATACGAAGTCTTAATAAGAAAAGCCAAGCCTGCGAATACCGTTGTTGGCTTGCGTTCCCAAATTAAATCCTTGGCTAAAGAATATCCTAGTGATGATATCGATGTCTATGAGGGTGACATTGCTGTCGAATTAAAATTAATTTCCTGTAAGTTAGTTGAGTTGTCCGGACTTATGTCCGAAAAGCAATTGCGTTTAAAAAGTTTAAATCGTATTCATACTTTAGGTAATCATTTATTTCATCGGTTAGGAAGGTTGAAGCCGGTCGAACCTGATGATATTACTTTGCATACCGATCTACAATCACAATTGGATAAAATATTAGACAAGTCTGATTCCGTTTTCGTGAGTTACCAAAGGAGCTTGAAGAACTCAGTACATTCCTTGTCCATCGAAGCAGAGAGTGCACCGGAACCTAGTGTCAGCGCGTGTTGTGATCGAAGTAAGGGAGTTCACACGCTCGGTATAAAGTACAACGGTCGCTCTTGCGTGCTTTCTTTTGTTCAGCGGTTGGAGGAATTGTGTTTGTCGCGAGGATTGTCTCACCAGAGGTTGTTTGAAGGAGCAGCGGAATTATTTACGGAAGAGGCATTGTTTTGGTATCGTAGTATTCGTGATTCGGTACATTCTTGGTCGGAACTTAAGGAATACCTATTAGATGATTATTTGCCAGTGGATTATGACCAACGGTTGCTGGGTGAGATCCGAGACCGAACCCAAGGTCGTGATGAGTCTATAATTAATTATTTAAGTGTAATGAGAAATTACTTTAGTAGGTTACGGGTTCCTTTAAAGGAAGAGGAGCAGCTACATATTGTACGATATAATTTACGCCCTCATTTTTCTTCTCAATTAGCTTTTGTGGATATTCATTCTTGGTCAGAATTAAAGTCCAGGTGTCTTTTGTTAGAGTACGCTAAGCAACGAGCGGATTCATTTACCGAACCCCCTCGATTTAACTCAAATTTAATTGCCCCAGATTTAGTATATAAAGGAGTACAGAAGCCGTGTCATGTGGTTTCTAAGTTATCTACCGAGAAACGTCAAGAGTTCTGTGTACGCTGTCGTAACAGCGGACACACTTTAAAGAATTGTCGGGAGAAGCCTTCCTTGGTTTGTTATCGTTGTGGTGAGAAGAATTTCACGATGACGAATTGTCCTCAATGCAACCAAATCCAGACCAACAGGCCAGGTTCGAGTTCTAGTACAAAAAACTTGCCAGAGCGGACCACAGAAGGAAAGAGCTAGAACTCTCCGACTCTATTGATAGTCATATTCGTCCTACCTCATTATCTATGAGTGAGGATCCGGCTATCTCTTGTACAAGCTCAAGTCACGTTTCGAATTATAACTCCTCTTTGGTCCGCGAAACGAATAAAAATCGTGTTCGTGTTTTCCCTACAAAGGGCATACGTAATGTTATTCCTGTTACCCAGGAATTACCTATTTCTCGTCGTGATACCCACGATGATATTCCTGTTACCCAGGAATTACCTAACTTACCTACTCCACGTCGTGTTACCCACGATGTTACCCCTGTCATCCAGGAATTACCTAAATTACCTATCTTACCTACCTCTCGTCGTGTTACCCAGGAATTACCTACTTCACATCGTGATACCCACGATGATAATCCTGTTACCCAGGATTCTACCCTTATGCTGCCCCACGTATACAATGGCGTAGCAGTTATACACCATGTTACCCATGGTGCAGTTTCTGCTAAACAGGAACTTACCCCTTTTACCACTTTGGGACTGGAATCTCGGACTGATTCCAATTGCCCTACATTAACTTGTTCGTCTGTAACAGATTGTTATAATAATGATCTCAGACCCTATTTAGATACAAATATTTACCGTGTTGGTTATGATACCTCACATGAGGATGTGGTTTTTATTTTAACCGCAAAGGGTTCTATATCTCCCGTGGTAGGTTACTACCTATTGCTTGTCACGGTTGATACTTTTACTCCTGTGGTTGAATTAAAGACACTTTGTTTTAAATACCGCCGTAAACGAGGTTTATGTATTTCTAAGGTTTATTTTATTGTTTCAGGATGTTCTTACTTTTATTTAAGGTTTCTTTTGGTGTTGTTTAGTTTAGGATTAGATTTTGTTGCTGTTTTACTTTGGTGTAGTGAGTGGACGGGTGAGGGCACCCGACGAATTTACTATCGTAAATTCTTTCTGATGGGAGGGGCACTGTAGCGTGTAAAATTCGCTACACCCTATTCTTATTATTTTTAATACAATCTTCTTCAAATATACAAATATTTTACTTTAAATTTGTTTAAATAGTGCATACTACTGCCATCTATGGTGAACCATCCACACTAAGCGTGAGCGCCATCTAGTTTCGAACGCGTGATCTAGCACGTATAAATCGATTCGTTTGTTTAGTAATATTATATGATTTCTTTTTTTTTTCAAATAAACAATTTCAAAATTAATATTAACCAATATTAAATAAATTAAAATTTTGGAACTTTAACAATTAAATTATTATTGATATAATGGTACACGGACCTATATTTCATTATTCGATTTTTAATTGTCTCTCGTAGGGAGCTGGCAATATTTTATTTCTTTTCCGTCAAGTTGTCGTACTTCATTTCTTTTTTTTTTTCTCCATGTCGTTTGGGTAGGCGACTGTTCCTTGTGATTCCTGGAGAGGTGCCAGGAGCACCTAATATTATTTTCTTTTTTTGCTGCCGTGACGCGAGCCATGCTGCGTGCGAGCATGCCTTTGATCATCATGCCAGGCTTGGAATCCTTAATGCCCTAACAAGCCTGACATATTAAAAACCTCCACAGGAGGTGTACCTAGGGGGCGTGTGTACCTAGGGGGCGTGTGTACCTAGGGTACTCCGTATCCGGATGTTCGTCTGTATCCGGATGTTTGTATCCGGAGGGGATTGTGTTGTTGGTGCGTGGAGTTGCGTCCGGAAGACCCTTGTTTCCCGAAGGACAAGTTCCTAGGATTCTTTTTTTTTTTTACTCCCTGCATACCCTGCTCCGGGTTCCATTATGAAGGCGATTAGGAGGCTGATGCTGCCTCTCCGAGTCGCCCGGCTCCGTGAGAAGCCCGCGGACTATGGCATGCGCGCCGTCAGGCGTGGATGACCGTGAGCAAGTAACCGGTTGTTTTTTCTTATGTCTGTTAATTCAACTCAACCCTTCAATTTTACCACTGTAAGTCCTACGGTCAGTCCCTCAGGCGCGCAAATCAAATCCTGTAAACTATACTAGAATGCGAAGGAAGCTTTAGGTAGCTTTTCGATTCATTTCTTGCTAATAAAACTTTATGTAGTAAAGAGTTGTTTTTTTTTTACAATTGTAACTGTGGAATCTTCGGATCGTATTGTCATTAAACAATTTAATTTACATTTTTTTTTGTTAACCTCCCACCCGAAGGGTAGGAGAGGTTACAACTTATATACTTTATCCCGAAAAAAGACATAGTTCCACCAGGATAAACTCAACAAAATATTTATCGAACGCCTCATCAAAATATTTATTTAACAAAGGGTATGCGTAAATGCATTTCCCACATAAAAAAAATAAGAGGTATATTAATTATGAGTTTAACTAGTCTGAATCATTTTAAATATTGAGTTGATGATTTTGCAAATGCTTATTATATAAGATAAACTAGTAACATAAGTCTTGTTGTGACCTGAAATGGCATTAATGAATATAATATTAATGAGGGGACGGGATAGAATACTATTCCCCTCTGCCGCTGGGAGAGCATCTCGTAAGAGCCGAGTAACCCAGCACCCCTTTGGTGGTAGGGGATCTGTTCCCGACTGGCTCGCGACCAGCATGCGATTCCGACCGCCAAGTGCATGTGGGCCAGACTTACCCCCTCCCACTCCCATCCCATTAATGCTGTGGACTCTGGGATCTAGCTCAGGGTCCGTTGAACTTCATATTACTAAGCTTGTATAAAATCAGGTTTTGTAACTATTAGACTTTCCATCTCCTACAATGACAAGAGGATAATATAAGACTTTGTCGATCGGTCTGTATAATCAAGCTCCTTGGTTTATAGATCGAAAATTTTCAGATACTTTTTATACTTTAATATAAAATTTGAAAATTTCCGATTATGGTCAAAGATGTATCGAATTTTGAAGGAGGTTTGAACCATACAAAATAAATGAACCACACCTTCTTTTACCTAATCCTAACTAATATTATAATTTCGAAAGTATCTCTTAAGAAAGGTAGGAAATATTTAAAAATATAAACGAAACAAATTAATGTGCTATTTAAGTAGTATATATACTACTTACGCCATCTGTCTTTTATGCTTTCTCACTTTAATCAATGAATCGAATTTGATGAAATTTGGTAACAGAAGTCGTTGGAGATTAAAACAACGCAAAGAAAGTGATAATTAATTTTTTTTATTATTATCCTACCCTAGCTATACCCCGACATATATAATTACAACATAATGTAATAGGTTTTATAATTAGGCAATTAATCTCTATTGATGTAGACCTAATTTGTCACTATTATGCTTAATCGCGCTTATCATCTCAAGGATCATTACACTAATAGAGTTATGATACCTAACGGGATTAATGTCACAGATCCTTTTAAGTCTATTCATCTATACATCAGTCTATTCATCTATCACAAACCAAAACAAATCTTCTAGAAACTTATTCTTGAAATTAGTAATAAAACAGGCCATATGAATTTAAATGAATTTCTGTCCTGGGATACTTTAGATTATTCACCATTACCTTTTATCCTTAAAATAAATATTCTGAGGTATATAATGGAATTGTTCAAATAAAGATAGGCAAATGGATTTAAAATAAATATAGCATACAGATACTTTATAAACTAGAATAAAATTTTTTTTTTATCCCAATTAAAGCAATGTTCCTCTGGAATATAAAAATGTAATTCACATAAGAACAGCACAATGGAATTGATTAAAATTTTGTAGTCATCTAGTTTGGTCCGTGAATTATAATTTAAGATACTATTTATCCAAAAATAAAGTACAGTTCATCTGGGAGAAAAGTACTTTTGAGACAAGAACAGTATGTGGTATAGAAGTGTCTGTTTCATAGAGTAGTTGTGAGAATGACTCAATGGATTGAGTAAGTCTTTCAAATTATTCTGGAGCCAATTAAGAAGTATCTGAAGATGCAAGTCGCAGGCAGATTCTAGTTATTACTATACTAAAATATATAGTAAGCCAAAATTCCATAGTGAGAAAAATATATTCGAAAGACAGGTATGTCGTTAAATAGATCACGATTTCCGTCTAAGAAATATGAGAAAACAAAGTCAGCAGTTAATTCCAGTTCGTCTCTGCTGAACTCTGGAGTTTCTGTAATACCAGTTTTATTATCAAGAACAGTGTAATTTGTTATATTGAAAGTAATAATATTAAGTTATTTATTTTAACCGAGTTTTGTTTATGAAACGATTTAGATAGATGCTTCTTTTCTGCTTCGTTAGGAAACCTCAATTTCTATTAGAAATGTATAGATAGTCAATGTTTCAATTGTCTACACCAATAGAGATTCACGGCAAAGGAAAACATCGTGAGGAAACCTGCACTCCTGAGAGTTCCCTAAAAAGTTCTCAAAGGTTTGTGGTCTGCCAACTCGCACTGAGCCAGTGTGGTGGACTATGGCCTAACACGCTCCTCTTTCTGAGGAGGAGACCCGGTTCAGCAGTGGGCCATTAATGGGTTGTGATGATGAAGGTGAGATTGTCAATATTATAGATTTTTTGAAGAAAGTAATGGAAATGGGTTAGTGGGTAATCAGGTCGAATAGTGGACGCGAGAGTTTTTACTTGCCTCATGGACCTTCAACTCCAGGCTTTGCTAGGCCTACTATCTAATGTGTATATTACATTTTATCTGTCACAGCTATAAATAGTCTTTAAAATTACGAATGACATAAGAATAGACTGCCAGATGGCATCAGCTTTACAAATAATTCGATAAATAGTATCAAAATGTTGGTTCTCACTTCCTATCAATTGTCCCCGAAAGGAGCGAGTCATGCAAATAAATGACACAAGCTGTCATTTCCAGCGCGACGCCTACACCCACACCTGTCACAATACGTGACAATCACCTTTCGCTTAAATGAAATGTATAAAAATTGCGTCACCTTAAATACATTACGATATACGTAATAAAGAAGCTAACGATAGAAGGCTCAATAACCTTTAAAGCAATTTATCTTTGATACGTTTTATGGAATTTACACCCCTGCTATAAAAAAAACCTAGTATTGTAGTGCCTAAGAAAAACTTCTAAGAAACAGTGATAGATTGGAAAAATTGGTTTAGTTTGTCATTTTTCCATATAATTTTCATTTCCGCAAAATGCGAAGAGAGAGTGCAATAATTAAGTTTATTATATAACTAAGGATCTTAATATGCATTCATTTGGGTAAAAACTGCATTGAAATCCGTTGCATAATATAAAAGATCTGAGCGTACAAACAGTGATAGCGACTTTGTTTTATACTATTTAGATAATATATAGAGCAAGTAGTAATCAGTACAATTTCTGTATACCAAATATACTTTTATCATAATTAAAATTTAGCAATGGAAGAATAGCCTAAATTTTATGCATTTTTGGTCAGTAGTTTACTCATGTATGTAGTTACACACACAGTACTACTTAACTGCTTTTGGACCAATCGAATAGCTTAATATGTAGCAAAATTACTAGTTTATGGCATCACTGTAATATTATACTATCTAGATGTCGTGACAGGATCTTAAGTGGTACCCTATACAATGTACGTTACTAACAACGTATACGAACACACACAAATATTTCTTTTTGCATTTTTGAGTTACCTAATTGGGAGAAACCGTTTTCATAAAGCATTATAGGTTATCTAAAGAAACTACGCTAAGTGGGGATGGGTCGTTTTACTCGTATCTGTGATAACAGTTTTATGATCATTGTTAATAAAGAAGGCGCACGATATTGCGGTTATAAAATTGTGTTCATGTCGGTAGTTTGGGATAACAGTGGCTATTAAATTAGGACCATTATATTATTAAGCTGTAATCATAAAATGAAATTAATATTACATTCACAGAATTTAATTTCCATTTCCACTATTGTAGGTACTTAATGTATAAATCAGCTTAGCCAAAACAAAGGACAGATAATAATATATACTATATTCATGCCAAATCCTATCAATCAGTAGAAGCAAAAAGGATAATTTTATATAACAAAATACAACAAAATAAACATATATTCTGTAGCATATAGAAGGTTATTCACACAGAAAAATATATATATTTAAATGAAATATTTTATACATATACATACACTTACGAAGCTTTAAATATTATATATATGAGAGTTATACTGCATAGTATCCATGAAATATAATCCTAAACACTCACAAAATCCTTCGCAATGGAGTCCCAGCTTAACGACACCACACAAGTTGTACAGCCTCTGTTATCACACAAATGTACCCGAAAATTTATAAATTTTCTTGTTATAAATAATTACATGGATATAATTGAAATAAAGGGAACTACTCGCGATTAGAACTTAAAAGACGAGAGAAGGATATTTTTTATCACACAATAAAATACAATTCCTGAGCAAAAGCCTGAGAACGAAATTCGATAAAATTTGGCACACAGATTTTTTATAATCTGGATTAACACAAGTGCTACTATTAATGCAGAAAAAGGTACAGTTCCTGTGGGATGATTAAAATATGTTTCATGAACGCCTGCATATCTTTACATACCAAATTGCACCCGTCTTAAGCCATGCGGGTCGACTTAAATAAAATAATTCGGTCAAGTGCGAGTGTGGAACTCGCGCTCTGAGGGTTCCGTAAACTTTCAATAAAGGGACAAACACTATAAAATTTTGATTTATGTATTTCAATTGACATATTTAGGTATAATTACTTACAAAAGGAATATAAGAAAATATGATAAAAACAATTTAACAAAAAAATGCAATAAAAAATAATTTCACTAAAATAATTTTATAGTCGGTGAATATAAATTAATAACATATAATTGTCAATTATAGAACCTCCTTCTTTTTTTGGAGTTAATTAAAATATTTAACAAGTTGTCATTTAACAACATGTCATATCATCAACAGCCGTTGCTAAGTTTCGTGTTGATATAGCTTTATGTCTTCGTATAGATTTAAGCCTTCATGCTTAGGCTTAGCCTAGAGGGCTTTGAAAATTTGAGTAAATGGAAGAAGTCTTAATTTAAATCTTACTCTCCAGTCTAAAAATTAAAAATTTAATAAATTATTTTATGGGATTTATATTTTACCGAATAATCTAAACATACATTTTACGTTTTTTTTGAGAAAAAGGATTTCGCGTGACAGTCAAAAAAGATTTTTTTTTTTATAGTTTTTTATGAGACCTTACTTCAAGCTGATTTTCACAACACTACGTCATTGGGAAGTATCTTATAGTAATAGTTATATACCTTATATAATAAACTAAATGTGCAAAAAATAAACTAAATGTGGTCTACATTTAGTTTATTTTTTGCCAGCCGCAAGGAACCGCAAGCTTGAGTATTTGATATTAATTTCAACTTGATACCTCCACGCCATCCTGAGAAAAAGGGTCTTGACAGACAAACAGACGGATAACGAAGTGATCATATAAGGGTTCCTTTAAGGTACGGAACTCTAATAAAACAAAATGTTACGATAAAAACGACCGTAGAGACAAGTTTAAATGTTTTTGATAATTTTTAACGTCTTTATCAAGTTGCAGTCTATAAAAAAATTAATGTAATTTATTATTTGTACTATATCCGTCTATAGTCAAGTAATATTGAAAACAAGAAATGAAATTTTAACAAATCAAAATGTAGGAAACTGTCTTAGATGAAATTTAAAGATAGCGAGTTAAGTATAAAAGGCTCGTTAGTTCATGGAGATGGTAATTTTTTGTGTGAATATTAGCTTTCTGTTAGGACGGGCCTATTTGTTGAGCTTCCGGGTCAGTCCTAAGTCAACACCCTAATGGCGTCTGTTCCCCAAGTACCTTGCCCTTCAAACAAGCCTGTTAAATATCCTAAAAGACAGATTATTTGATCTTTTAAAATAAGAATTTAAGTATTTTACATCTTAAGTAAATCTATGAAAGCTGATTTAAGTTTTTCATGGCTTATCCGTCTATATTATTATAATCTTTTAGTTTATTAAGGCCATATCGTCTATAAAGTGTTGATTTATACTTTGCTTAAATTTTAAGTTCTAAAAATGTTTAAATGTTTGTTACGTAATCACGCACAAATGACATACCATTTAATGAAATTTGGCAGATACTTTATAACCTGGATTAACAAATAGGTTTTATCCCGAAAAATTTCAGAGTTGCTGCGGGATAATATAATAAAATATGTACGTAGGTATGCTTAAACATTTTTATTTAGTAACAATATATTGAATTTTAAATGTTTCTCGATAAACCCATGTGTTCTACGTAGTAAATAGCACACATGCGAGGACGAGGCGGCTCCCTAGTAAAAAAAACTAAACGAAACAAATAACTTTAAAGATTATTATCATAAGCTAACAATGTATAAGTAAAGGCATGTCAAATTCATTTCGTAGCTCATACTTTATTATTCAAATGTAACATAAATAGTTCCTCTTATCGTCACATATAGTTTTTTTTATTTCCTGACAATTTTCCGGTATTTAATTTGGTAAATGTAAACTTTATCTAAACTGATAAGTAGACCTTGGGGAAGGAACTCAGGCACGCAAGCCTACGCATTAATATATGAGCGTTAACGACATACAGTTACCGACGTTTTGAATGGAAAAGCTGGCTAAGTAGATCTAAAGTAAAGTAGTTAAAAAATTAAAGTAATAATTAATTTTACATATACATTATTCTTACTTATTATCCGAAAAATACTCACTATCCTTATCTCATAGAAACTGTGTATTGTTCCGGGAGAAAAAGAATCACACTTAATTTAACACTCTACAATCTCATAGAAACTATATTTCATAAAGGGATATAAAATATGTTATTTAATTATTATATTCCACAGAAACTGCGCTTCACTCCGGAAAAAAAGTCTCTCATATGGTTTCAAACTTTATGTATTAATATTTATGGCATCAATAATGAATTTATCCTACAGCAACTGTTTTTATTTCGGTATGAAATGTATTAAGTTTTATAAGAGTGTTAAATTTACTCAAATTGATTAACCCGTTTCAACGTGAAACGTGAACTAACAAACGGCTATACAAACAAGAATATATAAAATGATTTTTTTGACTTTTATTTAATGATGAAGGTAAAATATTATTCAAAATCTTTGCACGTTGAAAGGTAACTGTAATATTAGGGTAAACGATTAATGTAGAACCCTTGACGTCATATTCCATACAAAATGCGAGTCATGAAAATAAATGACTACGCCATTATTTCGGTCAATATACGAGAGTGTCACTCAAAGTTCGGCAGTCTTTGTTGTCGACCCAGGTAACGTATATGGACGGTATATGGAATGTAATTGCTAGCTAACCTCAGATCTCACGGGACTTGAACCCACGCAAGCGCAAAAGCTGTTTCTGATGTATGTAAAATTGACAAAACTTTTAATATGTATTTGGATAACAAACTTGTAATTATAAGAATATAGTGGATCTGTTCTAGCTTCGCTGGGGTAAAATATTTTTATATGATAATAAATTATCAATGAAAAACGCAAGTTTGATGAAATATTTTCAGGCTGCTACACAACTCCTAAAACCTTATCTAATTTCACGTAGAAGTTGTAGCGTAATGTCATTTCTTAAATAATTTCTATGTCATCATCATCATCACCTATCAATAGCGCACTGCTGAACTCGGTCTCCTCCTTAGAATGAGAAGGGATTAGGTAATGGCCCAGTACGGGTTGGCATACTGCACATACTTTTGAAAACTCTCTGGAGTGCAGGTTTCTTCACGATGTTTTCCTTCACCGTTAAAGCAAGGGATATTTAATTGCTTAAAACACACCTATCTCAAAAAAGTCAAAGATGCGTGTGCCCAGGATCTGTGAAGATATCAACTTGAAATTTATACAAAATATTCTAATCTCCAGTTCCTCAAATATGTAAAAATATCAAACTGCTAAGTCAATTTAATGAAAAGCCGCAGTCGCTTTTATCCCATATATTGTAATTTTGAGTTCCGAGATAATTATACTGAAGTCATAACAAGTAGTTTTTCTATAGGGCATTCCACAGACGCGGACGCGAAAAAAGTAGACGTTTGTGATTTTAGTAATTTTCGAATATGTTTTACAATATACCTGCAGTCGGTACAGATACATAATATTTTTACCGCTTTAACTCTGGTTAAAGAGTGTAATTTCGTGAAATCGAAATTTAAAAACTTGAAATAAATTTATTCCAAGAAAGAAAGAAATATTTTTTATTGTAAAGATGTATTTAAAAAAAAATATTTAGTAAAATATAAATTCCATAAATTAATATATGAAATTTTTAATTTTTAGAAAGGTTAATATTTTTTAAAATTTAGACACTTCTTCCAGTTTCTCAAATTTTCAAAGTACTCCAGCTTAAAGTTAATCAAGGCTTAAATCTGCACCGAAGACATGTATATGTACAACATATTTGAATGTTAGTAAAATCGCAAACATTGACGTTTTTGTCGTCGCATCGTGTGACATGAATCTAAAGCTATATCCTAGCAACGACTGTTGACGACATGACATGTTGCTAAATTAGTTAGAAGTCGGTTAATTTCTATTTGTTAAAATTGTTTTATCATGTTTTCTTATACATATTATTTTTGTAAGTAATTATAAATATGTCAAATAAAACACGTAATACTAATATCGAGACTAAACGCCTCCCAATACTTTGTACTTTTGATGATATTTTGATCCAACACAATAAAATCATAATTGGATAGTGTTTGTCTCTTTATTAAAATTGTACGGAACCCTCAGTGCTCGAGTTCCACACTCGCAATTGGCGAATTGTTTATATACATCATTATATTTTTATAACTTTGGATCGATAATCATTTACACAGTACTACAACAGTAATCAATAATAATGAAATGCATTGTAGACCAAGAGCCGAGTAGTCTGGAAAAGCTTATGATGTAATATATAAACTCTATGTATAGTTAATTATTATAGTCTATCATTCTGTGATCTCTGTTATATATCTTTTATGTTAGTAACGATATCTGTAATAATGAATATTAATAAATTATTTATAGTATGTTCTTCAGACTGGTCGGGCCGCGCTGCGTCGGCAGCTACTATGATAGCTCTCGATAGGTTATGATCGAATGATCAAGCTTGAATATTATTGTTATATGCCATATGTTTAAATTCAATACTATTTAAAACTACACAAGATGTTTTAAACATATTTCACGTACACACCATATTTTTTCAACACCGACCAGTTCTCGGAGACTCGCGAATTTTGAATTCATCAAAGAGAATGTAACTCTTATATCCCCTACCTAAATATTTACTTAGTAATAGAATTTTCAAACTATTGCAGATATTTTAAATTTGAATGTATTTTCAGTGAGCGCCATTTTTTTATGGGTCAACGCGCGCGCCTTCACTGCGACTGTTGAAAGCAACTGAAAATATTTTAATTTACTTTTCAACGTCTTGTATGACAAATATGCTTTGAATTTTTATATTCGTTGCGTATTATTTTTTGTCTGAGCATATGTTTGTTTTTTAATTATGTGTCTTTTATTCATGGAACAGAGACAGAAATGGCTACAGATGATGATGAGTCATATTACACTATGAAATTTATGAGAAAAATAACTATGAGAATTAATCGTCTAGTCAATAAGTTCAAAAACGTGAAAAATAGAGATAAAGGTCCTTAAAATATGAGCGATGGCTCATTCGATTCGGAATCACCTCTAGAAAAATGTTTTTGAAGGATTTCGGTGCAGGTGAAAAATTGCAATTGTTATTAACAAAATAAAATGAAAAAAAAAATGATATTTCGTTTTTTGTTAATAACTTAAAAAATATTAACATTTAAGCAATTTTGAAAAAAGCTCGTTAAAGAGGAGGAAATTTCCAATAAAAAAGTCCCAACTCCCGGAACTCTATCTCCATTATTTATAATTTTAATTAGACGTTGAAAATAGGGCTCCGCGCGGCTGTTACGGCATGCGCGCGCCGCCGCTAAAGAGAGTTCAGCAATAACTCAACAATTTAGCTATTAAATATTAATTGAAAAAAAAAAAAATTATCAACATTTTTTAGATTTTTAATTTTTCAATACTCCGGGGTTGCTTAGGGTCTATTAAAACCGCAGCATTCTTCTCTTCACACTCTTAACTTCTGATTTCGTTTGTGCTGTCGTTTCATTATTAGTCTAAATCTTTGTATTATTGTTTGCAGAGAAAAACTATAAATAAATCATTTTCTTATCGATTGTTACCGATATTTAGATGAATAAATTCTACATTTTTAACATTTCAAAAGTTTTAATAGAAGCAATGAAATGAAAACTTTCGCTTGAACGCAATAAATCTACGAAACAAATATGAACTTTTTGTAACTCATTGAAAGGCTTCGTAGATCAGCAGAATTGTTTCAGTTTCTAAGTTAAATTTAGGTTGGGTAATAAATTGTATCAGACGCGTGTGGGATGTAGACACGTCTTGCTAGATCGAATAAGCGAAATAGAACTTTAGTACGAGTACGAAATTTCCCAACACAACATTCTTGTTAGATTGATATTGGCTTGAAGTTAATTTATCTCATCAATATTACATAAAAAGAAATTTAAAGGATAGCAGCTTTGAGATAATTTACACTTGTTATTTTTTTGATACGATATTTATCTGTAAACTTGAGGAAACAGGTCAGAATAAAACTCAAGAGTGCATCTCGTACTAACTTGAATATTTCATGCTAATGCGACTGCCAATATTCAGACATGGGGGATGTCTTATCTCTGTCTTTCTCTTTCTTACACATAAATACTATCCATTCTTAGAAATAGCTCTTAATATTAGGTCCTGATACCTACTGCAGCATTTCTTCTCTTCTCCCTACATACTCTATTTTCAAGGATCACACATCAATTAAACAAGAGATGTTATGTTATCAATCTACCTTTACCATCTGGTGAATCATCTCCTGGTTTGTCCCCTTTAAGTATGTTATACTTACAGGGGACAAACCACTTAAATCATACTTAAATACAATATTGCTTGACTTCCGTGTATATCAGTTAAATCTATACTTATTATATAAAGAGGAAAGATTTGATTGTTTGTATGTTTGTTTGTTTGTTGCGAAAAGGCTCTAAAAGTACTGAATCGATTTTGAAAATTCTTTCACCGATAGGAAGCTACATCCTTTCCGGGTAACTTAGGCTATGTGGTGTTGCCATAAATACTCTAATTAAAAAGATATGGCCATTTAAGTGCCATAAGGTGGCCATTTTGTAAATTGAAGAGTTTCTCAGGAACTACAAATCCAATTTTTAAAATTCTTTCACTAATAGAAAACTACACTATTCGTAAGTGACAAAAGTGATTTAGTGTTGCCATATACATTTTTTAATTAATAGAATTTGGCCATTTTGTTGCTACTGATCCGATTTTGAAAATTCTTTCATTAAGAGAAGTCTATAGTATTTCCATCTCTCTTCTTTCTTCTTATAATACTATAATTTTCTCTCATGCTCTCTCTTTTTTCTCTCTTTAATTCTTATTTTTATTTGTCCAGTATGATCAGTCTCTTTTCACTTTCTTTCTTTCGATTATCTATATTTCATTTTATTTTTGTTTCTATTATTTTTCTTTTTATAACTTTTTCTTACTTTCTCTGAAATGAAAAACTACACAAATACAGAGTGACAATTTAAGGACATCAATTATAATATTGTTTTAAATACCCGGAGCGAAGCGAGGGCAGGCCTGTAGTCTAAAATATAAAAGTTATACCTGTAAATGTAGTTTAGTGGATGACGAAAACTTAGAATCAATTATTTCGTTTATAATTGACTACGCTTTTATAATAGACTAAGAGAAAATAATGAAGAGTTAAAACGAAAAACGTGATGCACATACAATAGACAGTAGAAAATAGAGTAATGTGGTTTGGTTTCAGTGAAAGCGCATTGTTTTGATTCAATAATAAGCAGTCACGGAAGAAATATCGCCTACGTGCTACAATACTACAAACTTCATACTACTCAGTAATAGCAATGCGCTTAGATAGAACAAAACATTTTGCCAACATTCGTTAAATTTCTTAGATAGATCTAAAAGTTTTCAGACTTATTGTTTGCATTATTTAGTAAGAAATTGATTGTCTCGTCACTTTTCTCAATCACTCACCTAACTAACCAACTCACTCACTACAATCCACTCATTCATTATTTCGCTCCTTTAACCTCTCACCGAATCACTCAATATATCGATTCTATCACTCGTTGAAACTTTATTTAATCTTTGAAGAAAAAAATAATATTATTTACGGATTTACTTACATTGCTAAATCACTCACTCATTCGTCTACTTTACTTGCTTACACAAATTGTAAATTTTTAAAAGTAAAGGTAGAGATATTGTGTATTTTAAAAGTAAAGTCGGGGTACTCATATTACATTACATTGATAGGGTTGAATAAATCGATTAGCAAGTAAAGTAAATATTCTATCATAGAATATTATTTTACTTTATATTACAAATAGTTTTTGTAGTTTCTTTTGAGCAATAAAGTACTTTGTTTGATTGATTAATAATTATATACGAGTAATAGCAAGAAAGAACAATAATTAGATTTTATTATGTTAATATTTTTAAATAATGTTCAGAGATGTTAACGATCTATTTTGTGATATGAGCATGGTAGCAATACTACGCAATCACAGATAAAATTTAGACGGAGCCGAGCAGTGCCTGGGGCTTGAGACCCGGAAGCAGGTTTAAGGAACTCTTTCATAATTAATAAATATATTAATTCTCACCTCCACCACTCGACCTCGCTAACTACAATAGATAATAACGTAAATTTTTCACTGGTTCGCCGAGCTGTATGTGAACGTAAAGTACGAACTTCTATGTAGACTAAAAGAAAACCCAGAGAGTCTGAGTCTAATATAAAATCGAATATAAAGGTTATATATTGTCTACACGTCGGTATACTTGAAATAAAATAAATGGAACTAAACCGCGAACTCTAACATTTATCTGCTTGTAATACGAATCAAGTATTATTTGCTGGATTTTTTAGAACAATTCAAATCTTGTCCTAAAATAACCAACACAATAAACAACATTAAATTCTAAAAATATTTATTGTTTATAATTAAGGAAATGGTTTATCTAAAATATTTAATACAAATATTTATACTGGTATTCTACAGCCAACGTGAATCTAATTGTTTCTTAAAGGAATGAAACGCTAATTGTAGTAACGCCTATCTGCGTGGTTTTAATTAAGTTGCCAGCTGTTTAACATATTGCGGGAAAAGTTTGTAGGGTTGCCAGATTTTGAAATAGTATAATAACTTAGTTTCAGTATTAATTTGGTTGTCATCTGATGGAAAACGTACACTATTTTAGCATTAAAATAAATTATTAACGCATAAGACGTTAGCAACACTTTTGATAGCTTCTCCAACAAATGTCTGCAAGTCTGACAAGTTATTTCATGGAGTGAATTGTTTGACATATACATGTGGAAGCGCAATAATTCAACTAATTATCTCGTACTTTATTATCTAGTTTAGTTGAATGTTAGGTAGTAAGTAGTAGAGTCTAGTGTTTTGTGCAACATAAAAAGGCTTTGTTAACCTAAATTCGTGTCATAAACTCCAAGGTTTAACTAACTACTAAACTGTGGTAATACTAGCTGTATTTCTATTCAAAAATCTTTTGTATTATAAAAAAATACGAGTTGGTACTGAAAATATATAAAACGTTGTCATACTTCCGATAGAACTAATTTCGTCTTCTTGTAATTGTTATTTAAAATATAATTTTTATTTAATCCCATCTATTTATATAAAAAATGCATACTATTATTTAATAATATTTTAGTTTACTAGTTATATGTATACGAACAGAGTGACATGACATTGACTTTTAGAGCCAACAATTTTTAATTATACTTTTTTACATTATAATTTTTAGTTAGATAGGGGCCGTTCAAGTATTACATAACGCATTAAAGGAGGGAATGCGATAAAAAAAGAAATACACACATCGAAAAGCGAATACTGCTCAGAGCAGGGAGAAAATTTCATGCATCAATGTCTACGTAAGCACGGGGGGAGACGTAGGAGGGATATGAGTGTAGGTTAGGGCTTTGCTTACTTTTAGTCACATAGGGGACCCGGGGTTGATAATTGCAAAAATCTGCTTATGTAATACTTGAACCATATCTTTTCAACCTTTTGTTTTACTTTTCAATTTTCTTTAAAAATCTGTGAAATGATGTATATTTCCATTGCCAACCATATTTAAAACAAGACTGTGAACTTGCAGGTTTAATTATTGCAACCCAACAATGATTAATGTGCCTTACCTTGACACAGTACACGAGCAGCTACTTTACAACTTATTATTTTTTGTTAAAAACTACGGCTTTCATAATATTTTTGAAAAAATAAATAATGGTTTTTATACTATGTAATAAGAAAGTGCGTCTCGGGCCTGCGACCCAGAAGCAGGGTTACATATTTTAACCACATAATAAATTGAAGTGTGCTGCGTTTGTCTGTCTGTGCGCAATATACTCAAAAAACTACTAAATGGATTTTCAAGCAGTTTTCACCATTGACAGTGATTTATTATGACGGTTTAGGAGTATAATTTGTTAAAGTTTTGAATATTGGTTGAAATATTTTAACTTAAGGAATCACTTGTACAGTAACCTCATATCGATTGAAACAGTGTTTATGTATTAAACGTACTATTGCTTACATTAAAAGTAGTAATTTTAGGTTTTCATACATAAAATTAATATTGTTATATCAATTATAATTATTATTCGATATCAAATTCGATACATTAAATGAAAACTGTTTATATAATACTATTGGGTAAAAGCTTGTGAATTTAACATGTGATTCGATAAGGTATCAAATTATCCGCTCGGAAATTAAATGTATTCATTGTGGACGTTTTGATTTATTGGTATTTAACATTGACTATAATAGCCTACAGCATTTCATTTGTTTAACTAATATACTACTGTAGCTTACATAATTGGATATATAGGCATTAAAACTAGTCAAAAAAAATTGTCGTATTAAAGAATTCCAAAATGTCTTGGCTCCCTCACCATATATTCGACACTGAGTACAATAAAGTGAATTTATCAAAACGTGTCATATTATTCCAAACTTGAGTTTATCAGTAGCTACTGAAGAGCTCCATCCATATCCATCACCTGGCTCCAACTAAACTATCATTAAAAGTACGTTAGATTTGATTACATTATTTCTTACATAAGTGCTAAAGACTATTGCAATGTTACTATAGGTTCATATGAGCATAACTGTTCTGTTAATACAGTAACAGTTAATACAGTACAAAAATCGTGATATTTTATGGTGTTATTATAGCTAGAAGTACTTTTATAGCATATCAGATCAATTTAGGTTTATACTTCGCCTCCCCATTCTCATTTCTAAGTTTCACAGATGGAGGCCCGGATGGAGGTGGCAAGAATCGGAGATGGTGTCTTGTAGATGTCCATGACGTGAAATAAGATACAGTAGCTTGAACCTATCAGTTCTCAAAAAGAAAATTATTAGGAAGAGACGTAGAAGAATGCAAGACCATACTGATAAATTTACTTTTTCCTGTTTCAGGTTGAATTGGTGGCCTCCATATTGTTAGCGTTACATTACACGTCTGGACCGGCATTGTTTTTTTTTGGATTCGCAATTAACCTTTAGTTTACTCGATGTGAGCGATAATGATGTGCTACGTCATGAAAAGTTACGTCGTCCTGATCAAAACTAAAAATATTAAGGCCAGAATATTTCTTAAGACCAATGTTTGATTCTATTTAGATAAGCAGCTATACGTCCTTGATTTACTGAGGAAAAGATTGACGTTTCTTTGACTCACTTAAATTAAGGTGTTAAGAGAAAACAATTTTATATAAAAAATATTTATTGCTTTTTACATATTTACAAATTCATTTTACAATTTTACTACATTTTTAAATTAAAAATGTAAGTCTTTTCTAATCATATTCGTTGATTTAGTTAAACATAATATTTGAATAAGCTTCAAGAGGACATTTATTTTTTAATCAAGTAAATGAATAATTTTAACAAGAGGTTCTATAGGGTTTCCAATTACTACTATGAGTAGTCTAGTAGACCAATACTAGTAGATGCTAAGCTGAGATACCGCTCTGATGAAATGGTGTCCGATAAATTAAACATAAATAAAAAAATATTTAAGTTTTATATTATTAATAAGTTGATTTTCTCCTTAAATTCTCGTAAAAATAAAAACCACACATGTTGTTAAGAAATAAGATTCAAAGTTGAATATTTTACTTCAATTTCATTATTCATTAATTTTGATCGGAACAAGATCTCGGTCTTTTAACTTATATAATAAAAATGACATCAACAGTGTGGTGGTGCAAAAGACTTGATAAACCCATAATTTACAAAATATCTTTCTTTTTCCTGTAAAATTTGAGTCGAGATAAATAACAAAAGCAAAGATACAACTAAATAATTTTAAAATGTGCATTTACAGGGCAGTGTACAAGAGACGACGCGACGTATAAAAATTATACTAAAGTACCTTAGACAATAACATTAAAATATTTTTTTACAATTTAATAGACATTCTAATTGAATGAACTGCACCCGTCCCAAAAATGTACTTAATTTTTAGTTGATACTCGACATTCGTTACAGTTTCCACAGTCTAATACTTTTAAGATATTAACAAAATTTACATTTTCAATTTTCCTACTTATCGAAACTTTATCATCTAATAACTATAGTCCAAAAGGTTAATGTTAACGTATACACGATGTTTGTGTAGTTGGGTTGGGCGTCGCTGGATAGAGCACTGGCGTGACACTCGGCTTCGTCTGCCCTGAGTTGTAATAGAGGAATGCGTCTACCCATTGGATCTTTACAAGTGCCACTTCGGACCGCTCTCCTCAACTCAGCCCCAGCTTCATTCTCCTGCAGCCATCGCCTCAACCAAGCTCCAAGCCACGCCAACTCACATTCGCACCTCAACGGATTCCCCGACAAAATTAAACCACCTAAGTAATGACAGAAACATATGTTTTATAATTCAAACGCAATTTTGCTAGCAGAAAATTTGGGAGGCCATTAAGAATTAAAACTCATTACAAAGATGAGGCTAAAGTAGGAGGTTGTTAGGTGCTTATAAAGTATGTATAAAGCATAATACCCGCGTGAGCTCCAACTCTGACGAAGGTATTAATTTTTTATATCAAATGACTTCCTACTTCTGGTAAACCAATGAAATTGTTTTTGTTTTTGCATTTATGTCTCAGTTGCACAATATTAATATTTTTTTATAAATAGTTTAAATATACTATACACTTTTTGTCGGTATATTTGTATTATGGCTCGTCGTTCATTTTATTATAGGAAAATGTATTTTATTAAAGTTTTAATATAACACGCATAGGAATGATGCATTGTGATGTAAGATAACATACCTGAAAGTAATTTTGTTGCTACGTGACTCCAGCTCGTGAAATTGGGGTAGAAGATAGCTGGATCGAGTCTCGATATTTGATTGTAGCTAACGTCGATTCCCAATTGAGGTATTTGCGAGAGGTGCTTCATAAATGTTGCTGGCAACTTAGTTATTGACGTCTCGCTGATCCTAATAAATATCTCTTGCCTATTCTTGAACGGCTCAAATGCATCGTCTGATATCCTTTGCAGGTTTGAACCTCTAATCTCTAAATACCTTAACCTTCTTGAGTCTATCCCATGCAGTTGTTTGTCCAACATCTCATCTGTCCAATGGATTACCAATTTGTACAAGGAAGGAAGGCAGGATGTGATATTGGCGAGGCGAAAAGTGGAATGGTTTATTGTAGACCACGTCTGAACGTGCAAAGACCTCAAAGATATTAAGGGACGGAAAGAATCTTGGTCAACAAAATCTAAATTTTGAAGACCGTTTAAATTTAAATAAGATAAGTTATTTAACAATTTAAAACTATTTGGCGTTATTCTTATGATAGGATTGTATGAAATATCTAGAACATTTAAATTCTTCATGTGAATCCACATTTTTGGCACTAAAGAGGTTAATCGATTGTGGCTTAGATCTAAGTGGCGTAGATTTATTAATCGTTTTACATCAGTCTCTTTAAAACTGCTAATGTAATTTGAAGTCAAATTGAGACTTGTCAAATTTGTCAAGGGAAGATAAGGCACTGATTTTAAACTTAAATTTGCAAGGTTCAAATGCCTCAAGTTAGGAAGGTTATGAAACAGCTCCTTAAAGTTTGCTTTAATGGAGTTAAAGCTAAGGTCCAATCGTCGCAGAGCCCCGAGACTTGAAAATGTGTTATCGGATAAAACTGTCAATAAGTTGTGTCCCAAGTTCAAATTAGATAAGAATTGTGTATTGCGAAATATATTACTATCCAAATATTCTATTCTATTGTTTGATAGGTCGAGATATCGTAAAGTGAACCCAATTTGCGAGAGAGCTGTCACTGGAAACAAAGAGATCTCGTTAAAACTTAAGTCTAAATGTTCAATAACAGTATTTTTAAATACATCTCTTGGAAGAAGTCTTAAATTATTGTGGTCCATTTTCAAATATCTTAATTTACGTAAATTATAAAATTGTTCTACAGATAACTGATATATTGAATTAAAAGAAAGATCAAGTATTTGCAAAGACGTCAAGTCTGTAAAGGATTTTCTCTTAACAACACTTATACTATTTTTATGTAAGTCTAATATTTCTAAGTATTCAGACTGTCCAAAAGCTTCACTGGAAACATGAGTAATTTTATTATGGGATAATATAATTTGCCTAATAGTAGATTCAACAGCAAGAAAAAAGTTATTTGGCACTTCATGAAAGTCATTGTATGAGCCATCAAATATATTTATGGGAATAGTGCTATCCCCTTCAATAAATCGTACGGCGTTTTTACTTATATTGAGAGTAAACGTAATAAAAGGATTAGATACATTATGGAAGGAATCGAGCGACAAACATGTGAAGTTGTTTCCTTGGAGTTCCAATATTTCAAGTTTTGGTAAATTTACAAATGTATCCACTTCTATAGAATTGATGAAATTTCCCGCAAGCGATAAGTATCTTAAGTTGGGTAAGTTGATAAAGCTGTTCTTAGTCAAGTTATTGATACGGTTATAAGATAAATCTAAGTTTCTTAACTCGGGTACATGTGAAAATGTTTTAGCCGGTACGAAACTTAGAAAATTATACGATATTCGCAGGTTATTTAATGTTAACGAAACATTGGAACTTTCATCGTCTACAGTAATCTCAACAATCCTGTTGTAATCTAAATTCAAATATTTCAAACTCGGAAACAAAGAGATTTCTGATAACTTTAGTATATGAAAGTCATTATTATCAAAAGACAGCCAACTAAGGTTTTCTAGTCCGTCATCTAATTCAAAAGGAAAATATCCACTAAAAATAGTGGCAGATGATTCCAATACGTGCAGAGAGCCCGTTAAGTTAGAAAAAGATTGTGGATGTATATAGTATAAGTCGTTAAAGCTCAAGTTAATCTCTTTTACCGGCATACTCGGGGGGAAAACGTTTTTATATATTTGTGCGATCCTGTTTCCTTTAAGGTTGAGAGTGCCAAGAGAATAAGACCATTCTCGAAATTCATTCGGTAACAAATTAGATATCCTGTTGTAACTTAAGTCGAGATATCTAATGGAACCTGGCTCGAGAGACTGAAGCGCAGAGGGGATGGAAGTTAAAAAGTTACCGGCAAGTGATAGCGTCTGAATTCGGCTCGGGAGTGAGGGCGATTCTTCCAATTGATTGTAAGCTAAAGATAAATGTCGCAGTCGCGCAACTTGCGCCAAACTGTCCGGTAAATGTGACAATTTGTTGTGCTCAATTTCTAAATGCTCCAGCGAATTTTTAAGCGATATAAATACATCTCTATAAATGGAATTCAATTTGTTGTACGATATAGATAATCTCTCAATCCGGTTATTAGTAAATAATAATCTGGGAACTACAGTTAGTTCGTTTAGGTCTAAAATAATTTGCCTAATTTGAATTTCACGAAATATTAATATTTCGGAATTGTCATTAATGTTATTATTACTTAAATCTAATTTTTCTAATTTCTTAGTTTTGTTATTATGACTAGTAGAATTTAGGTCAAATCTAATGGAATTGTGCCTCATATGAAGCATTTGTAGTCTAGGAAGATTAAAAATTAAATCACAGGAAATTTCGTGTAGGAAATTATTAGACAGTTTTAGAACTGTCAGAGAGGTTGGTAAAGAATCAGGACTAATGGCGCGAAGATAATTTCCTTCCAAATCCAATTGCAATAAATGGTTTAAGGACGTAAGTGCTTGAGTCCTTAACTGAGTTATTTGATTGTTGCTCAAAGATAAACTCGTCAGCGTGCTCTCTAAGTGATGCCATCTGATATCTGGATGTACTTCTGCTATATAGTTGCTAAAATGAATTGTTAAATTAGGATATAAATTGAAGTAATAGATAAGGGATCATAAATAAGAAATTAAGACTTACTTTTGCAAGTTCAACCAATTAAGAACTTTTAAATCTTTTAGGCCTTGTTCAGGGATTTCCGTAAATTCGTTGTAGCCTAAATCTAACGAGGCGAGGGTATTAGCCATGGAACTGAAAGAAAATATATATAATAAATTAATTGTGGTGCTTAAGTTTATCTATCGACTAAATGTAGTTTTAGAATAGTTTTACCTAAATGCATGCGATTCAATATAGTGTAGCCTATTTGCGACGAGTACTAGCGTCTGCAGCCGCAGCCCATCGAGTGCACTTTCTGACACAACCTCAAGATTAGACATACTTATGTCCAAGTGCTGCAATTCTATTTGTGGCCATTCTGAAAACAAATTTCTTTTTAATTCTAAATTAAATGATATATTATTAATATTAACTAAGCACTTATTTATTTATTTATGTACCATAATAGATGTTAAACAAGTGTCTTAGTGAAACTGTGTACAAAGGATGACTTATCGCTACAATAGAGATTTCTTCCAGTGACCCTCGAGTGTGGGTAAGTTTAATTTGGAAATTACGAGATAGGTACCAAAAGTTATTTAATTAAAAGAAACGAATCAAAATAAATATATACTAATTAAAGTAGTATGTGATTAATATACTATATAAATACAGGTACTTAGTTCAGGTTAGAACCATGTTTTTTTAGAGAGTTTTTTTTTAAATTAATATTTTGAATGTTAACAGACAAAATTGAAGTCAATGTCTAATGAAAATTATTTTGCACTCAGTTATGTACAAGGTCAACTTATACAAATAAATAAAATGTAACGAAAAATTGCTATCTAAGTTATAAGTATTCAGTTTGAAATGTTATTTCCTAGATAGTGTTGGGAAAATATTACTTCTATGTGACAGTATTGGCAGGGGAAGTTTAAATTGCTCTAATATTAACTTTAATAAGTGTCAAATTTTAACTTCTGATAGAGTTTATTCAAAGTCTGTAATATGAATTTGATAAATTTCTAAAACTTCTTCCTACTTGATCGTCTTATCGTCGTAATAAATCTTTCGTCGGTTTTGGAAATATAACTTACATAAAATATATTTTTAATAATAATAGTCTAAAGTATATTTTATAGAAATATATTTAATAGATGTAACAGTACCTTCTCATTATCATATTATATTATAGAAGCTAAAGATATCGAAACTAAGTAAGTGTCACAATCTGAAGACTGGAATTGGTCGATTTTGTGTGTCCACGGTCATAGCTATTCTAATTTATAAAGAAGCTAAAGACATATAAAAACGCTAGCCCAGTCGAGAACATAGAAAACTCATAGAAAAATGAGTTTTCTATGTTTTCGAGGGCAGGTTTCTTCACCGTTAAAGCAAGTGATATTTAATTGCTTAAAATGCACATAACCCAGAAAAGTCAGAGGCGTGTGCCTAGGATCGAACTCGGACCTTCCGAGTAAGACATTGAAGTCTTATCCACTGAGTCGTCACTGCTATCATGGACTGCTATCATCTAGTTAGACATCAATTATATTAAACTTCTTTTCTTTCTCTGAGCCTTGAAGGACAAAAGTTGCTTTTCACGATATGATTTAACTCTCTTTATTTATGCTCTAAAATCTTGCTTTAGACTAAATTTCATTATTTTAGTTCAATAGCAAGTTTCAGATTTTTTTTGCAAGTCTTAGGGACTTAATTACAACTAGATACCTGCACGATTTCCTGGGGTCTTGATAGGCAGGCAGACAATGCGGTAAGCATCTCAAGGTTCTTTTTTCTTAATATTTTTTTTAGGAAATAATAGATACATTTTTCTCGTAGTAGTAAGTAGACTTAAGCGTCTTTTGATCCCAATTTTTAATACGAGAATATTATACGACATATAGAAATGTTAGAAATTTTTCTCGTAGCTAGAAGTAATAGAATATAAGAAATAAAATAATAATAAGAAATAAGATATTTCATAACATGTTTTGATTAACCTTGGAGTAATCCTCAGACCAAATTTATCGCTACTTTATGGTTCTTTGTACAGTGAACTATAACAATGAAAGTTAATGATTATTATACTCCTGCTAACGTTTCCACGAAGATTTTATTGTTCAACTTGTAGTACGTCAAGGAGTAGGTATGGCTGTATATTACTCTGTTCATAATTTACTATATAAATATATAGGTATGTTTTGCTAATGCCATGATGTCAATTTACTAGTGAAATCTTAAAATGCAATTTTTAAATAAAATAGAAATAATATTATATTTAGTTACATTTTTAAATATTCGTTATGTTAACCTAGTAATTATTTTATATGTAAGGATTTGTGGCAAATAAAGATATTACACACACACACACACACTTATGATAGGAAAATTAACAATAAAAAGAATTTTGTTTTCTAATCTTTGCACTAGTAAAACTTATATAGGTATCGTCTATAAATATGAAACTACACGAATGATTTAGAAAGTAATAAATAAAAGTACGAGTACATCAAACCAAAATAAAAGAAACACTAAGTCACATAAACACATTTTTATTATAGAAACTAACGTGGTAATTAGTCATTTTTAAAACTATGCAAAACGGTAACACTCACGTATTATTGTGGTAGATTGGTACTACAGTTTCGATCGCATTGGGCGATCTTCTTCAGCCAGTGGACGCGCTCGCGGTGGCCGCTCGGCGAACACTGCGGGCCGCCGCTCTTCGAGCGCGCGAGGATAACGGTTGCGGTGTGGGTGAGGAAACTGGAACGGCTATCATGTCATCGTCTGAGGCACTTAGAATTTCCTCACTGGAATCAACTCGTTTAAGCGGAATATTCCAGCATGCGGAACTAAACACATCGTCACTAGACTCTCGGTCCATATCTCGAGCGTTGTGAAGACACGGTTTCCAAGTCGGTGGCAGTTTCCATCCTCCGTCTCTGTTGTATGTTGGACGCTTGCTGATTTCGATGGCTTCTCTGACTTTTCGAGGTATGAAATGCTTCTCTCTAGCCAGGACCCTTGCCCTATCGAACCTGATGTAATGTCTCGCGTCTGAGGACAGGGAATGTTCTGCCACCGCGGAACTCTCGCTATCTAACTTTTTCATGGAGCGTATGTGCTCCGAGAGCCTAGTGGACACGTTCCTTCTAGTTTCTCCTACGTAACATTTTCCACAGTCGCAGGGGATCATGTACACACCGGGTACACCTAATTTGTCATTATTCTTAGGAGAGCGGAGTAACTGCCTGAGTTGTGTCAAAGGGCGGAAGATTGTCCTAATGCTGTATCTACGGCGTAATAGGTTTCCAATCCTGTCCGTTATTCCTTTTACGAAAGGCAGGAATACTGCCGCTCTTTCCACGGATGTTGCGCGTGTTCTGTTAGACGCATTCGCAAACCGCCAACTCTGTTTCCATTTGTACCCGTTGCTATAAAGGACCCTTCTCAAGTGATCTAGCTCAGTATTGAGGTGTTTAGGATCGCACAGTTTGAGAGCTCTATTTATGAGTGTTCTGGGTACCGAAGTTAGATGAGAAGGGTGGTGGTGTGAGTCAGCTCTAAGATATCTGTCTGTGTGTGTTGGTTATGGAATGGTTTGAAGAGTTGGCGCTACTACACACTCCACACAAACCGAGACACTGGTGGCGGTATGTGGATGACGTGTTCGTGATTATACACAGGGACAAGATAAATCTGCTATTAGAACAGCTCAACCAGGTCCATTCGAAAATAGCTGTAACGGTGGAACGTGAGCGAGATGGTGTTTTACCCTTTCTAGATGTGTTGGTGATGCGCGAGTCCAATGGCAACCTTTCTCACACAGTGTACCGCAAACCAACACACACAGACAGATATCTTAGAGCTGACTCACACCACCACCCTTCTCATCTAACTTCGGTACCCAGAACACTCATAAATAGAGCTCTCAAACTGTGCGATCCTAAACACCTCAATACTGAGCTAGATCACTTGAGAAGGGTCCTTTATAGCAACGGGTACAAATGGAAACAAAGTTGGCGGTTTGCGAATGCGTCAAACAGAACACGCGCAACATCCGTGGAAAGAGCGGCAGTATTCCTGCCTTTCGTAAAAGGAATAACGGACAGGATTGGAAACCTATTACGCCGTAGATACAGCATTAGGACAATCTTCCGCCCTTTGACACAACTCAGGCAGTTACTCCGCTCTCCTAAGAATAATGACAAATTAGGTGTACCCGGTGTGTACATGATCCCCTGCGACTGTGGAAAATGTTACGTAGGAGAAACTAGAAGGAACGTGTCCACTAGGCTCTCGGAGCACATACGCTCCATGAAAAAGTTAGATAGCGAGAGTTCCGCGGTGGCAGAACATTCCCTGTCCTCAGACGCGAGACATTACATCAGGTTCGATAGGGCAAGGGTCCTGGCTAGAGAGAAGCATTTCATACCTCGAAAAGTCAGAGAAGCCATCGAAATCAGCAAGCGTCCAACATACAACAGAGACGGAGGATGGAAACTGCCACCGACTTGGAAACCGTGTCTTCACAACGCTCGAGATATGGACCGAGAGTCTAGTGACGATGTGTTTAGTTCCGCATGCTGGAATATTCCGCTTAAACGAGTTGATTCCAGTGAGGAAATTCTAAGTGCCTCAGACGATGACATGATAGCCGTTCCAGTTTCCTCACCCACACCGCAACCATTATCCTCGCGCGCTCGAAGAGCGGCGGCCCGCAGTGTTCGCCGAGCGGGCCGCGACCGCGAGCGTGTCCACTGGCTGAAGAAGATCGCCCAATGCGATCGAAACTGTAGTACCAATCTTCCACAATAATACGTGAGTGTTACCGTTTTGCATAGTTTTAAAAACACATAAACACAGCTATTCTCAGATGATAATTGTAGTCAATTTTATATAAGTAAAATTCTCTTGCCTTAAATAATATTTTTTTTACCTTCGAGTGTTTTAATTGTGCCATTGGATAAGGGTTGACAACCTGGTTGTCTATCAAACAGGTATTACTAAAGAACATGACCACTCTCCATACATAGTTGGCAACATTTATGATATTTTATATTTAAATTTAGAGGAAATTATAATTATTACTTCTTAAAATATGTGCGAAATCCTGGTGTACCCGTCAGTTACTGAAGATTGTTTCTTAAGTTGAAAATTACTAGGTAAGTTTCGTCATAATGACCATATCATTATGACGAAACTGAAACTGAAAAAATACTGAAACTTACCTAGTAATTTTCAGTATTTCGTTCATGGACCAATTTGAACATTGTCTCATGATGAACATGTATAATGCGCAGCATTAGCTGGTGTAGGGCAGATTCCGTTAAACGCATACGTTTATTTACAAACATGTTGGTTTAGTATTTACCTGGAAATCTATGTAACGGTACAGCAGTACATGACATGTGGGCTATACGACAGGAACACAGCGGACTCCCGGCGCAGGGCTCCAGGCGCTCTGGGGCCAGAGCACCCACCAGCAGGCACGCCAGCGCAGTCCGCAGCGCCTGCCGCGCGCTTCCATCGCCCAACACCATCACTGTGACAAACAAACAACCTATTATTTTAAGAATACTCTCACTAGCTCTACGACGTATACGTATAAGATGCAGATAGATAAGACGCAGTTTAACAAGTAATTTCATAGGATTTCTAACAAGAATGTTAATAGCGTTTAATTGAATAGTAGATATTTTCTACGTTATGTATAATATGTATGATAAATATGTCTGGGTGTATATATGTTTTTTTTGTTCTTTGCACGACTCTTCACAGTTCCTTCCACGTTTAGGGTTAGCTCATAGAAAATGTTAATAAAGTATTTAAATAAGTAAATACTTTCTTTTGGCAAATAACCCCATAAAGTCTACACACTTTAATAATTATTTAAAGGATGGTTTTGAATACAGGCCTTTCTTGTTCTCTTGGCAATACAGGCCTACCCCACCCCTACTTTGGTCATTGTAGTAGGGCGATGAGTGGGTACTTTGTATAATAAATAGGATGATATCTGAGCAAAAAAGTTTACTTGTTCTCGGAACTGTGTAGCTTACAGTTCAAAAGTTGGGTAATGGATTTGTGCCCACAAATGTTCAAGGGTCAGGAGGTCGAGTGGTGGAGTGTTTATTATACGTAGTACGTACGTGTTCATTCGTAATAGAAGGGCTCTTTATTCTTGCTCCTAGGTCGCAAGCCTCTGGCGCAGTGTGGCTTATGTCTAGATTGTACGTTTTTGTGCTCCTTTGAATATTATAATACAACGAATCTCCCGTGTTGCTTACAACAAATAATTAATAAGTTTAATTCCTATAGATCTGTAGAGGGTAGAAGTGATTTCGTGAAGAAATATTCACTTATTATGTTGAAATATAAACTAATTTAAGGAAGTGTATGTGAATTGGATGTTAGCTTAGGCTAGTTAAATATTGATTAGACTATTAGAAGATACTAAATCATATTAGAAAATAAGTATAACAATAAAGGTAGACGACAAAAAATCATAGAAAATTAATTAAATAAAGTATATTCTAGCTAAATTTTAGTGTGCAAATAAATAAGCCTATATTTTAAGTTAGACCTGTGAAAAATAATTCCAATATTGTGCTTTTTGGGTTATACAACGGTACAAACGTATAGAAATTTTTATAAATTAATAATTTTGCTTATATTGCGTTCATAAAAACCCCTCATATCAAGTTTTCTTCATATTTCTAACTTCTAATTTCTGTTGCTAACTAAGTATATTTTAAAAAATACAAAATAATCCTTAAGCTTAAATCTTACTTAATATTCTGAAACGAAGCACTAAATAGCTCTTTGACAACCAAAAATGTAAACAGGTCTACGTTCTGTTTGCTAATTTTACGGTCCCTTGATCCTTTGAAAAATGCTCTTGTTCTAGTTTTAAGTGAGCTCTAGTCATTAAGTTTTTTGCACACTAATTTTACCTAAGTTAACTACTTCGTTATAGTCCGTAGATTCAGTTACTTTAATCTTCTTTATCTATATAATTATAACATAAATATTAAATTAACCCCGACTGTAACTCTAATTTAATATTGACAATATCGATACAAACCAGAAAGTTATCTAGAAATACCGTTTCATCTCTACACAGTCAAAGCTAAATATTCTCACGCGGCTCTCTTAATGAGCTTATAGTCTTCAAACGGCTGACCCGATCTTCACAAATTACAACTAAAAACCTTATCCATTAAATTACCTTGCAAACAACTGAAACTTCATCACAATCGATCCTTTATCTTGGGCGCTACGATGCCACAGACAAACACACACGTTAAACTTATAACACCCCATCGTTGTAGCGTGGTGTGCTAAAAATACTCCTGAATCACAAATCTCACGCAGGCAGCAGAAACCATTATCTTAGAATATCTTTAAAAATATGATTGTAAATATACCTTAACTTGTAGATGTTTCTGAATTTATTTTTCATTTATTACAGTCACAATATTTCGAAGAACATAACACGAAGCCTTTTAGATACTTTAATCAAAAATTTAATATGGCACCAGACAGACAGCTATCAATACCAAATTATTTTACTTACCTATCACGATTTTAATTCTAAAGATGATGCGAAATGGTAGTATAGAAGAATTGGGTTAAATGCTCTTTCAAAAATAGTAAATTCATTTTTTTATTCCCTATCACAAAAAAAAATTATGCATTACGATTACATTGCTTTACAAATTAAAAAATCTAATACCCACTTCAACTTTTAATGTTTCGTTACAATTAGTATACTTACCACAATAAAACCTACTATCACTATGATTAACAATTTTTAGATTTACCCGTATTTGTACAGAAATAAAAATCTCTTCTTTAAACTAAGCAAGAATTAATTTGCAAGTATTCTATTGGCTTCACAAAACTCTATATCATAAATTTTACTCGTTATTTAGGTAAAATAAAGTCGTCACGTAAAGGCCTTTATTTTGGCCGATAATAAATATTTTAATCAAATAACGCTTACAGCTATGCTATCTCAAATGAAACTTCAATTAAATAAGAGTATTTAAGAATGATAAACTTATTTGCGTATATCTTAAAGATTTGACGTTATAGAAAAAAAATCCTGTAGTGTTTATATACTAAAATAAAGATAAATCTTGAAATTTTAAAATGAATACCAAATCGTGTCACGCAGTGTTATTAACGTTAGTCTTACTAACCTAATATGAAGAATGACTAATTGAAAACGTATATGAAAGTATAGTTATCTGTTAAGTTTTAATGCATTTGGCAGCTATTTAAAGTTAGGTAAGATGAAGTGAGGCCGTTCTAGCCGATGGCAATCCCTGCTCTAATATTAAATGGGCTCCAGACGTTCTATATCAATACCGCTCGCTACCCAATATTAGATATTAACAGTGTTCAATACCCAGACTGGGTTATTTTTGCTATAAATGAGAAACGTTAAGACTAACAGCACAGAATATTGGTTTATAAATTGTATGAGTTTGATATAATTGAATTTATACTGACTTGATCCAATAACCTCTCTGTATGGCAAACTATAGCATGTAAACGTATATGGTTTGGCTTTGTACGATGAAAGATTGTTACTAGTATTTAACTTTTTAGGTATGCAATATAGGTAGGTCAAATCTGGTCTATTTAATACGGACTGCTTTTTACTTTTTCCGTGCTCGTGGTATGGATTTGGATTACTCTTATCCCTTCCAAGTAAGCTAAAATGCTTGTGTTATGTGTGGGAATCCTAACCCATGCATTTTAGCTTACTTACTGCAACGCCTGAACCACTAAGCTACTGATGCTTGAGCATCTAGTTCATTTTATTACTAGCATTAAAATTAAATTTAATAAACATCAGCTATTACGAAACTTTTCACACTTGCATTTTTTCGATGAAAAATATAAACATTTTTTTTTCTCTTTTATTTACCTTACTAACGACTTGATATACATGCTTGTATATTGATGGCTGACTGTACGTACATTAAGCAATTTATTAATTCAATATCATATTCATTGCATAAATTTAATAGTACGCAGGATCAAAGCAATTTCCTCATATTGCAATCTATCGGTACAATTTGAGATTGGTTGCAATGTAGTGCTAGAATTGTAAAATTATGATAATATATTCATGACTACTTTATTACTATAAAGCTGTTACATTATTATATTATAACACAAATATTGCGTCGATTCATTCGTTTGGGCACAAGTAGGATTACATCAAAAGTTTTCAAAAACCTTAAAGACATCAATTAGTAGGTACCTTAACTTAACTTAGTCGAGGCAAATATTTAAATAATTTTATTCTTGTAGATTATTGGTACCTTAACTAAGAATTTTAGAAACAAGTTAAATAATAGATATATTAAATTTAGGAGTAGGTTTGGTCTTAACCTTTACTATGTAGGGAAAATAAAACAAAACCGCAATATTTAATATGTAATGGAATAAATATAATATTTTTACAATAAATCCAAGAACGACTTTCTTTAGTTAAAATGGTTTCATAGGAGCACAAACAGAAGCTTCATTATTTTCTAGCCAGATAAAATGTGTAATGTTTCATAAGAATGATATTTTAAAACTCGCGCATAGCAGGTTCCGTACGAACTGGGAACTGGTTGAGGGACAAACATTGTTTAATTTTGTTTTTTTTTCTGTTACCCGATTTTTTCCTTTAAATTGCCTCATGCTAAAGAATTCTAGATAAATGCCAAATAATTCTAAATAAAACATGATCAGTATTTTTTGATAGAACTGACTTAAAAGGCTTTAGTTTTATCATCATGACGATAAGAAAAACAACGAAATCATGTAACGGTTCCTACTTCCCTTTTTAGATACGGTACGGTAATTACTCTAAAAATTATGGCAGCACCGAAGCGAAACGAAGGCAGCTTGCTAGATTTTAAATATTTTACAAAGCTGTTCATAAAACAAAATGTATATAAAGTTTTGCTGAGCGGAATTTTAATCAGTGCACGGTCGTCCTGGTTTTTGGCAGGGTTAAATAATTTGATTGGTTATGCGCGGTATTCCAAACAGAATTCATTCGATGCCAAACTTTCTGTTTAACAAGTATTTTTAAAAGTTTGTTCAAAAGATTAAAGGAATTAATCGATTTTTTTTTATTTGATTCCGATGTTTCTTTCAGCGTTGAAGATAAATCTCAATCATACTCAAATAACGAATTATGCTAATTATTATCAAAAGGTTTATTAGCTAAGCTTCAAGGGATTGCAGAAGTAATAATTTGACATTAATTTCAATTTAATACCTTTAACCGTATGTGGAAAAACGATCATGACTAATGTAGTATTTGTGACTATAATAACTATTATTTTGTAATCTATACACAGTCATTGATATGCCAGGAGTTGGAATGAGAGTCGTGAGACGAGTGTAACGTACACACTACAAATATAATTGTGAACATCATAAATTACATAAATAACTTTTTTTTATAATAGATGCTCATTAATCATTATAGATCGATAGTTTTAGAGAGAAAATAAGTACTTTCGTTAAGATACAGGTAGTAAAATTTGGCGTTTGTGGTTTGGTATAAAAGGTCTGTGTCGTCATGGTTTGAATATGTTTTTTTGGAATAGCATTATCAAGCACCTCTGACAATGCTTGATAATGTGTGGATTTAGATATTTTAGAGAGTGTACTGAATATAAGACATTCGGATTTTAAAAAGCGTCAGTAGCTCAGTGGTTCAGGTGTTGGATTCACGATCGATAAGTCGTGGGTTTAAATCTCGGACACTGGACTACTGGCGTGGCCCACTCCTGATGCAAGCATTTTAGCTTACTAGGAGGGGTTAAAAATGAAACAATTTACGAGTATATTTCTAATGCAAGAAACTTTGAAAAATGCAAATTTGAAAAATATTAAACTTTACTCTATCTAAGGAACAAAAAAAATTATGAGACCTACCGACTTGCATACCGTTCTACCTCTTGGAATAAAGTTTTATGAACTTAATATAGATAGTTCAATCCACGACGTTGCACGCACACGCAGCGTTATACATTGAACAATAAATAACCATTATACACTAACAGAAAAAATATATTACATAAAAATAAGAAAATATATCTTCAATATATTCACTTCAGAACAAAAAAATTATTAATAAAAATTAATTATTGGAAACGAGACTCACCAAAAAATAGTTTTAAATTCTTAATATAAAATGTAATATAGAATACTTATTATCCCCAAAAAGCACAGTTCATATGAGATAAAAGGGTAGATAATTCTTTATAAAATATTTGAGTGATAAATTTCATTTAAATCTGGTTAGACAATTTAAAGTAATGTGTGACAAAACATCGAAAAATTACATTTTTATTGTAATTTAAACTTATAGACTAATGTATTTAAATGGATATATGGAATATTTAAGATACGCAATCTTAAATAGTCCTACAAAAAGCCCGCGACAGCATATCTATCTTAGCATATCTATCTTAGCGATATAGTAATATATAGCGACATAGTGAAAAAGCGATTAAAATGTGAAAATAAGCCTTATATACATGAAGCCGGGTCGGGTCAACTAGTCCATATAAATAAATAAAATTGGAGTGCCTATTTTTAATATTAATAACCACTTCTTATTAAATGCATATGGATGTATTAGAGTACTACAGTTTTTTCTGTCTGTCTATGTTTGTTCCGGCTAATCTCTGAAATGGCTGGACCGATTTTGACGGGACTTTCACTGGCAGATAGCTGATGCAACAAGGAGTAACTTAGGCTATTTAACATGTCGCTACGACCCATAGAAGCGGAGCAACACGCGAACGCGCGGGTCGGCTAGTATAAAATATGTACAGATATAAGTATGATAGTCAGCACTTTTTTATTACTATAATTTCTAGTGTAAAAACAAATAGAATAGCATTTAAATGAATTGAGGAGTTGCGGTCAAAGTTGTACTGCATCAGAACTAGTTCGAAAGCTTAATAAAGGAAAACAGTCTGAACCGGGTCATCCATCGCTGTCAGTTTAAAACTTTCCTTAGTTACATTACCAAATCCAAACAATCTTTATTAAAACACGAATTAGAAATCTCTATTAATTTAAAGTTCATAGTTTTGTTGTGGTTATTCAAAATTTTTGTCAATCACTTTAACAGTACAACTAGAGAAGAAGTTGGTTTACTTTGATTTCAATTGAATGGTGACTGTTCGCCGGTGATTACCTTTAATTACTGTCTTTAAAATATAAATGACTACTCGACTGGTATCGCCCGGATGTAATTTACCACGTATTTTGTATTTATCGCTATATTTTACATTTTTACAACACAAACGTAATTTATATATAATTCCAAAAGACAACAAAATCACAACCCGACATCCGTCGATAGATGGCGTGATCGCATACTCATTTGTTTAAATTATATTCTTAAGTATTATCACGATAAAACATAGCCTATGTCCTTCCCCAAGTACAAATATATCTCTGTACCAAATTTCATTAAAATCGGTTCAGTGACATAAGCGCGATTGCGTAACAGGCAATACTATCTATCCGTCAATAGATGGCGTCATTGTATATTTATTAATACTCTCGCTTTAAAAGCTACAAGGTAGCTTACTGCACAATTACATAGAGACTACAATAATACACAATCCAGAGTCCAGACGGAAGCCGAGTTGTGTCTGGAGCTTGCGAACCAGGTGCAGGATTAAACCTTTCTACTACCAGTAAACACTCTCCTTCACCGCTCGACCTCCCTTGTTCTAATACTTAGCATTTCTTCAGCAAAATATCAATTACACTAATTATTTAAATATTTAGCAAACTATCTTTAAATACACAACACTTTGAAGTCACACGAGTTCCGAGAACAACTAAACTTTATTGCGTAAGTCATCCTTTTTATAATACAAAATACCCCCCTCATTGAGTCCCACTATAATGACAGGTGGAGTCGTAGGCCTCTAATGCCAAGTTAATATTCGATGATCGAGATATTGATTACATTATTCAAATTATATATAATAGCTGCGCCCCGCGGTTTCACCCGCTATATTTTGGTTAATTAACATTATATTATTATAAATTATAACCAAGCATGCAAGCTATATTATTGTAATGTTTCATCAAAATCCATTCAGTAGTTTTTGCGTGAAAGAGTAACAAACATACATCCAGACATCCAAACATTTTTACAAACTTTCGCGTTTATAATATTAAGCACGATCGATATTTCATAGTATTAATATTAGCGGTTAATGTATGAAATTAAAGATTTGCACTGAAAAATTGAAATTAGTTTATTTTAAATTTAATATATTTATTTAATCAAAATAAAAAAAAACATTATAATCTATACATTGCTGCCATCTAATAGGAAGATCATTTATGCCTTTGCGATAGAACTCTGGTGATTTAGATTCGACAAACTGTGTGAAAGCATTTTTTTGCCTCCTGAGAAGAAAACTTTTTATCACGTAGAAAATTGTCCAAATCGTGAAAAAAATGGTAGTCCGTTGGAGTAAGGTCTGGCGAATACGGAGGGTGACGAATGGTTTCTAATTGCAGTTCCTGTAGAGTTAAAACGGTTTCTCGTGCTTAATGAGGTCTCGCGTTATCACGGAGTAATAATGGTGAAGATCGATTCATGAGTCGGGGCTGTTTGACTGCTTGTTTTGCTATCATAGTTTGGAGATCGGCACAGTAGACATCTGCCGTTATTGCTGGACCAGATCGGATAAAGCTATAGTGAATAACACCATGCTGAGACCACCAGTTACCATTGCCTTTTCATCGGTAAGCTTTGTTTAAGGTCACTGTTGCGGCGTTTGACCCGGGGGTCAGCCATTGCATCTTTCGCTTACGGTTATCGTAAAGAATCAACTTTTCATCACATGTCACAATTCGATCCAATATTCCTTCATTTCTGTATTGATTCAACAAGGCAACACAAGTTTTAACACGCGTTTCTAATCATGAGGCACCTATTTTTCATATATTTTTTTATTTTATTGATTTGACGCAAATTAGTCAATATTGTAGGTAAGGTTAAATCATGCCGCTAATTCCTGGGTAGTTTGGCTCGGATCGGCTTCCATCATATCTTTCAATTCATTGTTATTCACCTGTGTGGGTCTTCAACGTGGTTCGTTCTACAAATCAAAGTTTCCATCACGAAAGCGTTTAACCAAAATCGCATGGTGCGTTCATTAGCAGTCCCCTCTCTAAGCGCAACAATGATATTGCGAGCTGTTTCTGCCGCGTTAGTTCCACGTCGGAACTCGAATTCAAAAATCACTCGAACTTTCGAAGTATCCATATTTCTTGTCTAAGCTGAATAAAAAAACAAATGAAAGTCGATAATCGAATGTTGCATATTTTTAAAAAGAAGAATTAAACTAAAACATAGGTAGCACGTGAAAAAAGTTTCACTCAAAAATCTCAACCCATGAAGGTTCTAAGTCAATTCGAAGTACCTGTTACAATAAAACGGCAATTTCATAATTTAACTCGTATTATTTTAATAAGACCCAACAGTTTGTTTAGTTTGTATTCTTAAGTATTACCTACGTTTCTTAAGAGTTACTTTGGTAATTATAATATTAGTTAGGAAGTTAGAATTTAACTTGTCTACGAATATAACTTTATTGCTACATCTTATATAGTATAAACATATATATTTGCATCAAGTAGAAATTAAACTAAACTGCTATAATATAGAAGTCAGTTGACTTAAACATTCCCAATAAGTAGCATGTTTAATTTTTGTCATGACAGACAGACAGAAAACAAAGTGGTCCTATAAGGGTTCCTTTTTCCTTTTAAGGTACGAAACCCTATAAACCTAATGATTTTTGTTAACCTAGATTAATAAAAACATAAATTTAAAGTAAAAAGATCAAATGACACGTAGGAATTATTTTTGACCCTCTTTTACCTATTTTTCAGATACTCTATAAGTGAAAGAGTACATAAAAATATATGTCGGCGCATAAGTTAGGCTTTGGTTAACCTATCTTTAGGTTTAAACAGCGCACCTGGTCACTTGAATAAATGACGTCCTTAAACCTACACCATGATCACAAGTCCAAGGCACTGCTTATGTTCTGTTGTAATTGAAAGAGGTCTTAATGTTTGCTTTAATTATTTATCGGTTTGATAGCAGTATCTACGTTGCGTTTACTTAATAGTCCATTCAATATCACCTCCTTTGTAGTGTTTTTCAGTATACCTCTCCTTATTTCTCCGAGTTATATTATCAGATATATCTATCATGTCCAGTATTCGCAATACGAGAATTAAATAATTAATAACACCTCCCAAAAATCTAAATTATAACAACTATCAATTCTGAAATTTGTTTGCATTTAATACTAAATTAATATTACTAGAAATATTGTTTTTCAAAACCTGGATATATCGATGCTTATGAGCAATAATAATGGCTCATAAGCATCGATCTTTATTTACTGAATAATGACTAGGTATATGAATAATAAATTAAACTATTTATCAGTTATTTAGTTTAAGTACAGTGAGACCTTGTAAGTAGAACTTATTTATTATTTATAAAATCAATACAACGATAAAATTCCACTGACCTCGTATATTTCGTGGTAATCTCGATAATCACTAACAGACCTTAATATTTTTTATGGTTGAATTAATTAGCTATTGGGCATAAAATATAGCATTTTTATAGATTTTACAGAGCTTTTAGCCGAATTCGAAAAAAACTTGCGATTACAGTTAACAATAGGTTACTACATATTTCTTTTAAATACGTATTTATTAATATGATATAACCGAGATTAATAATATTTTCCATAAAATGAAACAACAAAAAATAGCTATCATGATAGAATAAATAGCGATCGGGTGGATGAGGTCACGACTTGGTAGACATCAGACGCAATTGTTTTGTTAAACTTTAACTATATTAAAATAAAAAAGTCACCACAAACCTACTCACGTTCTTTTTGATAACGGAGACTTTACACCACGCCACCAAACGATACTACTCTATTAGTTTAAATACTTTAATATGTACTGCGCCTCGCCACTACAAACTGGCTCAATACTACCGGAACGAATGTTATATATTGTTGACTCGAAATAAGATGAATACTAATTTATAAACAGTGTTGCTAACATAAGCATTTGAGAGTATTCTAAGTGATTTTAGAGGATTTTGAAATGATAGTCAACTAATTCTCTCAGTTGTATATTAAAGTAAAATGATGTAACTGTAAGACTGTGAGATAAATCAACGCACTACAATTGGCATTGATTAAAAAATATGTCGCCTAAGGTTATCGCATAATATTATGTTTAGGTTAACTACAAATGCATGACGAAGATAAACACAATATAAAAGCGAGGGTAAGTCACCCACTTTCAAAATAAAACTTTTCCATTTTCAATAAAATTATTAAAAGTTTACCAACAACTTCTATTTTGAAGCAAAGAATAACCGGAAGCAAACTTCGTAAGTATTCCTTAGGGTACTTTATCAAAGGCAAAACGCCGCACGACCTTTATTAAAAGACTACCTAATTATAAATTCATTATATATAAAAGTTTCCCACTTTCCGTATTGCTACTTTACTTTTTTGTACTTTAAAACTTGCTACCGGTAAATTACAAGTTAGGTGCCTGTTTATGCATATTATGGCAATTAACTTTTAAAAGGATTCTTTAAAAATATTAGTTGGTGTTTTTACTTACATGTTTTAAGAGATGTTTTGGGGAAGGACAAATTGCAATCATTCAAGTATTACGTAAGCAGAATTTTTACAATTATCAACCCCCCGCCAACATTGGTACATGTATTTTTCAATCTGCTATTAAGCTATTCTTAAAGGGCTTATACTCGTATCCACGTATGGTTTACTTTTTTATTGGTGACATTATTACCACGCAGACCCCTCCATCTCCCATGTAATCACAGATAAGCGAAGCAAAGACCCCTCATCCCCATTAGAGCTTACGTAATACTTGAATGGCACCTTGCAGGTAAGGTTGAGGGTACAAAGACAAAATCTCTAATCCTAAAGCTCAGAGATAGAAGAGATAAGTGTGGAAACAGTTCTTCGACGCAACTGTCAAAGCCAATTAAGACAGACGTGATGTAGAAGAAGAATTGTTTTAATATTTGTTAAACGTTTAAAATTTAATACATAAAAGGGAAATGAATTGAGCTTGGGCAATGAGGAGATGTTCTAATTGATGGATCAGTAAAAAAATGGAAGGATAGTACTTGGATTTTTTTTATTACTAGACAGTAATAACCGGGATGAAGCGGAATCTGATTTATATATAATTTAGTGGCATCCTTGTTAAACCACATAGAAGTCGTGAAGTTCAATTTGTAGTCGGATCTAAATTATAAATGACGAAAGAGGTACAGAATTGTATGCGTATTCAGGTATGCTATGCTGTAAGATTATATGAAGAAGATGATCTAGCGCCTGAGCTTTCGCTGATCGTGTAGAACTCCATTTTAGAGGGTAAGGATTGTGCATACCGAGAAAAGTCGCACCTTTTATGAAATAAGAAGACAATATTTAGGAGTTTTCTAATAGAGTTTGTACTTGTTTCTTGTACAGAAGCAGAACCGTACCTAGTCATGTTTTAAAAATATTATGCCAAAATATCGAAATTTGTTTAGTAAAAGATCATCTTAGCACAGAAATCTATTTTGACAGCCTTTGCAAAAGTCAAAATAGATAGGTTATTATACTTGCAAATTAAACGCAAACATCAATAGATAAAAGTAACCTAAATATCTGTTCAAAATAACCAACTTCCAACTAACATGAAATTCAATTTTGTGGGTGTAATTATATTCCTTTCAACCAAAGGTTAATTAAAAATTTGGACTCAGAGAACCGCGTAAGAGAAAAAGTACAAAAAATAATTGAGGCAGAGAAAAAATTAAAGGATGAATCCAACCGTAAGCGAAGTACTTACGATAAAAAAGTGAGAAATTATTTTAACGTACCTGAGGCATTAACGAGTTATGCGGGGATTTTTATTCACTAAGTTTTAGTAGTAAATCCTAAAATATTGTTAGAAAATCTAGATCTTTACATAGTATGAAACAGAGTTGCTTTCTACTGTTCGTACGTTAGATCGTTTAAACTATGCAGAAGATTTTAATGCAGTTTTCGCCAACAGATAAGTGATTCAAGAGGAAGGTTGACATACAAATTACAGTAGAGAAAACAAGAGTGCAAGATAGATATAATATTTATATCTTATAAGAATAATTTGATAAATTTACTTTAAAGAAAGATTGTATAGATGGATACAGAGTGCTTATCAGGAAGTGTTTTTTTTGCTTGAACAATAGAATTACAATTTACAATTTATATTAGTTTTTTGAACAGTAAATAACTAGGTATATTAAAAAGTATCATTATATCATTAAAAAAATACTTATTCAGTATATTTCTCGTCATCCAAATTAACTGTTTGATTATAATTATTTCTAACGATCCTTAGCAAATTATCCTCTCAATTTTAGTCGTATTTTTAGTATAGATTTTGGCTGAGAGTTTTGAGTTGGTTGATAAAGCGAACTTGCCTAACGATCATCTTTTACGTGTTACTTTGCAATAAAGTTCTCATATATTTTTACCCGTGAGGGGACGGGATAGAATACTATTCCCCTCAGCCGCTGGGAGAGCATCTCGTAAAAGCCGAGTAACCCAGCACCCTTGGTGGTAGGGGATCTTCTTCCTGACTGGCTTGCGACCGCCAGCATGCGAATCCGACCGCCAAGTGTCATAGACGCATTCCGGTCGAGCCTCGTGTGGGCCAGACTTACCCCCTCCCCACTCCCATCCCATTAATGCTGCGGATCTAGTGGACTCTGGGATCTAACTCTGGGTCCGTTGAGACCGCAGCATTTTTTCTTCACTCCCCTTCCCCCCTCTATCTTCGAGGATGCAACGCATCTACAAAACGAGGGTATCTTGTTAGCAACGGGTAGATCATTTTATATTATTTCAAGTTTAACGACGTGAATACAATATATAACCTTTAGAGCGATAGATTAGTCTCAGTCTTTCTGGTGTTTTCGTGCAGTGAACATGGAAGTTAGTGTTATAGTGTAGTGATTAAGGTTACCCTTCTCGAGGTCCTTACGTGGGCGTTTACTTTATTATCTATTATCATTAGCGAGGTCGAGTGGTGGAGGTGAGAGTTAATATATTATGAAAGAGCTCTTTAAACCTGCTCCTGGGTCTTAAGCCCCAGGCACCGCTCGCCTCAGTCTAAATTGCATGTGTATACGTATTGCTGTACAGTAATGGGTACCACATTTCTCTCCATATCTATAGCAATCTCTTGTTTTGTCGATGTCCCTGGGCGATGGTGGCCACTTACCTTCAGGTGGACCATCTGCTCGTTTGCACCTTATCCACCATAAAAAAAAGAAAAAATATAGATATCAGTCAATAGTAACATATACCGATCGGATCGATTCAAATAAATTTAACTGATAGTTTGTATTGTTGTTAAAGTTTTAAATTATTAAAGAATAACATCTGATCCCGTATACACAGCTCCTATTTATTCTACTGCATTAAAATAAAAACAAAAATGTAATGATGCACGCAAGCTGTTAATTTTCAAGCTAAAAAGCAATCCAAAGTCGCCTTTACAGTCATGACAGAACTTTAGCACAAAAGGACGCGTGTCTTTGGCGCTTCGTAATTACAACATAATTTCAAACAAATAAAACCTTTGTTGCGGCTCATTTAACGTTGCAATGATGTTGTATTTATTTATTTTATTGTTTTTTTTATTACGATCAGTTTAATATAATATTCCACTAAAGTAATTAGTAACGTAGTTAGTAACTAAAGAAGAATATTTGACGATCCTTTGCACATAGCTCTTATTTTTCCACTGCAGCAAAAAGAAATATAGTAATGTAAAGATACACACAAGCTGTTAGTTTGAAGCTAAAAAGCAGTCCAAAGCCGCTTTTACTACAACCATGAGTCCATGACAGATCTTTAGCACAATAGGACTCGTGTCTTTGGCGCTTCGTAATTACGACATAATTTCAAACAAATAAAACCTTTGTCGTTGCTCAATTAATATTTCAAAGATGTTGTTATTTGTTTTGTTTGTTGTAATTTGCGACGGCCGTATAAGTTTAAAGCGGTGGCGCCCCCGGCAAGACGTGGAGCGAAATGTAAAGAGCAAACATTCACCTTATAAATACAGCTGTAGAATTTCGTTCTTTCATTTTGTTCCCATTTCATATTCAGTTTGCGTTTGTTAAACTTATTACGTATTCTGAAAATTACAAAATGTTGGATTCTACTTTTTAGGCCATATTATAGAATGTAATTGTTTCTTTTTAGGAGTTAGGCAATCATTATAATAAATATATATATATATATATTACATAAAGTAAAAACCTTCCCAATTTTTGGCTTTACGTTTTTGTATGGTTAATAACTCCTTTTTTAGTTGTTTAAAATGTTTCTGCTATTATTAGTAAAGTACCTAAGTTACCTAGTAAACTAGAAACCTAGTTGTTTTTAGGTTTCTGTACCACAATAGGAAAAAGAAACCCTTATAGGATCACTTCATTGTCCGATCGTCTGTATGTCAAGACTTTAATTAATATCAAATATTCAGAGCTGTAACCTCTTGAAGCTATCAAAATATCAAACTTCTAAGTCCATGCAATGAAAATATACAGTTTGTTAATGTTACTCTGTCGATTACTCGCAACGTTATGGGTACTTTCCGATAACCTAAAATCATGAAAAATAGCACGAAGCAAGGTCTTATAGCATAAGTAAAAGGAAAAGAATTAAAATCTGTAAATTATTAGTGATGTCACCAAAAACATAACCTTTTTTCATATTTAAAATAACATGTCATACAATAGTAAGACTATCGAATAATCGAATCGTCATCGGTGTCTATGGCGTTGGAGTGGAGGGTAGTAGTCACTTCCGTTGTTTTGACAGTCTCGACCCTCGACCCTTTATATGCCATCGACAGTCTGACTGAAGTCTAAGTCGTGCGCGGTCTCAAGAAGTGAAGTGGTCTCTGAATAGTGTTGTGTAGTGCAGTGTTAGTGCTAGAAGTGCAGTCCGAACAAGGTCACGTCTTGTGTCAGGTTAGGTTTATGTGAGTTTAACCTTTAGTTTAAACAGAGTCGTGGTCACTTAAAAGGATATCCTTAAGCCTACACCTTTGTCACAAGTCCAAGGCACTGCTTAGGTTTCTCTCGTATTGGTTAGAGATCATATTTGATCATTTATCGGTTCAATAGGAGTATCTACGTTGGGATTACCCAATATTCCATTCAATACCATCACCCACTTTTAGTGCCCTCCAATATTCCTTTCACCTTCTTCCTTCACACCATTTAAAATCCCCGACAAACATCAAATATTCAAGTATCTAGATTCTCGGAGTTTTAAAAAAAATAATTTCGAAGTTATTTTAATTCCCCGCAAGGTTTAAAATTACCAAGGTTAATCCTTCGACCTAAAAACATGATTTTTGGCAATAAGCTAGGTCTTAATAGCACTAGTACGGAGAGGAATCCGAAAACTATAAATTTGTTGTTACACCTATTTACCTTCCGATTTTTATTATATTTAAAAAAAAAAACACGAAAAAGATCTTTTATATCTGTAGGTTATGACTTATGACGCATTATGAAAGCGGATATGAAAAAGTCGGTGTTTGCGAATATTTTTTCGTCCGTTCCATGTGAAGTGAACTATAAAGGCGCGTTCCACTAAACGACAAGCTCATCGCCCCAAATGCTCCTTTAGCCGTTCCAGTTGAAGATCGCGGGCGTTGTGGTCGCGGCGAAAACGTCATGAATGACGTCATGACTTGTGCTCACTCGAGGCTCGAGAGACGACGACCCAGTCGTTGTGAGCGTTGTAAAATTAATGGTTTTAAAAGCAGTGGGTTTAAATTAGTGATCTGTAGTTGATAAATTTAGCGGCATTTTTAAAACGACAAAAATAGCGACATTGTAAATAACTTTATTTGATACGGATAGAGATTTATTAGTGGACTTGAATGTTTCTGAAGCGCATATTGATATAAAATTAATTTTAGTTTCAATTAAATTATAAATATAAAAAAAATCAATCAATAAAAATATGAATTTAAATTAATTTACCAATAATTGTAAACTTAACCTGTTGAAACTATTGCTTTATAACTCGCCATTTGAATTATTTACGTTAACGCTCAAAACGCTCAATTACCCGTTCCACTTGGGTTAACTATCGTAACGCTTGCGGACAAGTGGAACGGGAAAAACCGCGGTCGTGAGCGTGGGCGTTGAGATCGCTTAGTGGAACGCAGGGAATATAAGAAGCTATGTTTGACGCGAAGCAGGGTGTGATGACAAGCGTCTTGGAATGTCGCAAAATGACAGCATGTAAATTATTTTTAAGCGACTTCAAAAGATGAAGATTCTTTATTCGGCTGTGTATATATGTTTACCGATTTCAAAATTATTTGACACTTAAGAACAATACTTTGAATTCGGAAAGTAACACGTTAATAACCTATTTGTTAATTGATTATAAGTGTTTATATGTAAATATCAAATATATATCGCCGACTCGAGAATTTTAAGCTCTGTTTCAATATTTTTTTAAAGAGTGATTTCATAAAGTGAATATTGACATTATGGTGTAGAGTATTTTTTATTAAGCGTTGCATTAGTCTTTAATTTTATTATTAGTTTAGTTAGATATTGGGTTCTGGTTTAGGTATAATGCTATGTAAATCCTACTCCTAGCTCGCAAGCCCCTTAAGCCGACTTAGTTTTCTGTACAGAATGCATTTTATTGTTGTATTTTACATGTCACAGTGGAATATACCTCAATTATAGTTAATACTGTCATAGAATGAGAGAGGAATGATACTTACTACAGCAATACCGAGCCGAGCAGTGCCAGGGTCCTTAGACCCAGGAGCAGGTTTCAAGAGCTCTTTCATAATATATTAACTCTCACCTCCACCACTAGACATCGCTAACGACAATTGATAATAAAGTTAACTTACGTGGACCTCAAGAAGGGTAACCTTAACCACGACACTATAACACTAACTTCCATGTACACTGCGCGGAAACACCAGAGAGACTGAAACTAATCTATCGCACTAAAGGTTATATATTGTCTATACGTCGGTATACTTGACATAATATAAAATGACCTACCCGCTACTACTACTCTATAAACAGTGTTGCTAACAATACTATCGTTTTTTAAGTAGTCATGTGTAAAAATTAATTCTGAGCAAGGGCGTTGCCAGAGGTCCAAGTAGAGACAGTTGCCACCTAGAGAAAAAAAATGTAGCCAAGTCGTCAGAATTCAAAAATGTTAAGGACAGGTAAAAAATGATATGTATAGATCCCATAATACATACGCGTACTTTCATCACCTTCTATTTGTATCAACTTGCCCCCTCTAGGTAATCGGTTCGCCGCGGCTGGCGACGCTCTTTCTGAGCAGTATAATTGTAAATGCTGACAATTTTAAAATGTTTCTGGCTGTAATGTAAATTTAAATATTTCTCGTTATAATTAATGAAATTCTTTTTATTTTTTGGTGGAAAAAAGGTTTAGTAGGATTGGAGTGGGATCATCCGATGTGATTATGATTTTTCAAATTAATATTTGCTTCAATTTTTGTTCTTATTAATACTATGAAGTAAGTAGGTAAGCTATTCCTTGATTAAATACCGATTCAACACAGCAACAGCTAGCTAGTATTGTTTGCTTGACAAGTATTATGGATTGAAAGACTTAGTACTCTACTTTCTTCTTGAAGATTGCTAGATAATGTCATAAGTATAACATCAATAGCGCAAGTTCGTTATTGTCTATTTGTTTGAGTATCCGTTTTATCTCTATGGCTGGATTTTTAGAGGTATTCTGTGACAATTAAATTTGTAGTCGTTTTATATTTTAAACAAATTAAAATAAACTAGGTGTATCGCAAATCGGCCCATTGTCATCAGGGAGTTCCATTTCATACATCCTTCTCATCACTTCAGTTAAAAGATTTCATAATATTTAATTGTAACAGTCTTTACTGCAGAATTTTAGCTTAATTGGATAGGGAGTACTTAAGTCGAGAGAGTAGGATTTAGTAGAGAGTAGAGTATACTATACTTTCATGTTTTGTATTAACTTCAACTTGATAATTCACGTATTCTTCAAATAATGCGTCAAAACCTAAATATATTTTTTTTTGTGATGTAACAAATTTCCATTTTTCGGATTTTTCCCCATACTTCTTACCAAAACCATATTCCTAGGTAAAAAGACAAAGCCTGGGAATTTTGATTCTTGTCGAAAATAAAAATTACAATATGTGAGATAAAACCAGCTGTATCTTTTTATTAAATTGATTTAGCACTTTGGTTTTTTTACATAATCGTGAGACTAGAGACTTCAATATTTAATATGAATTTCAACTTGATATCTTGACGTTTTTGTGAGAAAAGGGTCTTGCGTAGCAATCAAAAAATTTATTTTCTAGTGATGTAGTAAGAAATTAAATCTTTTAATTTAAAACTTTACTTGCGCTATGAGTTAGAACTCATAGCTAGAGCTTCATGCTACATTTTGTGACTTGTGAGTGATCAGTGACCACATTAACGTTCACATCTTTCAATAATTGAACTTAGAAGTTTGTTTTTTTCACAGCTGCAACAGACCACAGGCTTGAGTATTTAATATTAATTTTAAGTTGATACCTCCACGCGATCCTGAGAAAAATGGCTTTGACAGACAGACGACGGACGGACAACGAAATGATCCTATAAGGGTGGGTTCCTCTTCTCGATTTTAAAAAAGCTACTAAAATAAGCTATAATATATATAAGCTTTAATATATATAAGCTTTAATATCAATAAATATAATATTTTTAGTGGTTTTACTGTTCAGTCCATAGCAAGAACTTACTGTAAAATATAGTATACTAGCTGTCGCGGCAAACGTTGTTTTGCCATAAAAATTTGCGGTTGGCCACCCTTATCACTTAGGGGGACGAAAAATAGATGGTAACCGATCTACTGAATATGCATATAAAATTTCATAAAAATCGGTCAAGCCGTTTCAGAGGAGTATGGTAACTAACATTGTGACACGAGAATTTTGTATATTAGATTCTAACAATTCTATCACTTAATTGACCGCAAATTTAGACAGACATTTCAACAATTTTTTTAATGTAGAAAACGTTCAAGTGAAAGAGTGTAGTAAACTTAAAAGTCTCTGAATTATAAATAAGCTAAAAATGTATTTTGTTAGTAATAAAATATTGTCCTAATGTGAATTAAGTGAAAATAATTACCCATAGTAAGTTTACCTACAAAATGTAAAAATTATGTAAAATGTAAATTTACGTGATTTTGATGGCACTTCACGCAATCTTTTACACATCGAATTAACCCAGTAAGCATACTGGGTATCTTATAAAATAATTTAAAATCTAAAATTACAATGTTAAAAATACAGCTCTTCTACAGACATAAAATTGAAAAAAACTAGCAAGATATTAAAACTAGTCATAAAATAAAATTTATATAGTTAGTATGTCTATCTATCTACTATCTACTCTAACATAAAAAATTATTCATCCCTCAGCGATGGCGAGGGCGAGCTAATACTTAAATATTACTACAAAATATTAAAATACTTACGAAAAGTTACTTATAAATCACATAGTCACAATACAAATCCAAAGGTTGCGATACGGAAACTGTTTTAAAAACTTTGAACTTCATTAGTCACTTTCCAAATTCACTAGTAACTGTGGCATACGCAGGATCATTTTAGAGCGACACCGCCGACACGACCGCTCACGACGAGGATCGGGCGCGGACTGAATGGCGCCTCCCCGGTGGGCTGCCCGCTGCCTACGTTACACCCTATCTACCTGAAACATTTCAGAAAGTATATTTACATAGCTTTAACGTGGTTTTATGAAAATTCATTATTTTAAATATGAATCATTTTGTAAAACAATAGGTGAAAAGGATAAAAGGCTGTTATGTAAACTTACGCAACCGATCTAGTCGGCTTACCCTAGCTTCGCTAGTTAATTTGTTTACAACTGATTTAAATGAAACAAAACCTATGTTTTAAGCTAGACCTGCAGCAACTTTGTGCTATAGTTTTTGCGTGATGTTCATAGTAACATACGGATGGACAAACAAAAATTCAAAAATGATTGGGTTGGCTTCTATAGGTATTGTAAAGTCCCCTCACATTAAGTCACCTTAAATATCTCCAATTTGCAGACTTAAATTATATTTTTAATATACGTATTAGTAAACAGGTATATTAAAATGTGTTAGTACATTTCAATACAGGCAATAAATTTAATTTTTATTAATTGTTTTTTAACTTTAAACTATAATTACAGACTTTGATACTTGAATAATAAATATTGAACAAATTTTTAGTTTACAAACGAGTCACTAATAAATATTATTAACTATTTAAATTACTAAAAAGTTATTATACCATATAAACATAGCGAAAATGTGAATAAAAGTAGCTCAAAAAAAGTGTCCATAGTAACTGTGGCTAAAAAAAATAATTTCAGTTATAATCTGAATACCTAAAATTTGTATATTTTGTAATAAAAAAAAATTAAATATTAAAATATTTTAAAATGTTTATATTTTTTGCCACCCTTCGTATTGTTTTATATGATATAAAGAAAAAACTGAAGTAATTAAAATTCTATGACTATATTTTACTATAATTTTATATTTTATGAAACTCAAGTATTTGTACAGTAGGTGAATTGTAACGTTCATCCTGACCGTATTTGGTGACCCATTTTACGGCATTACCGTAAACATTTTAAAGTGATTGTCTCTACTCGCCACCTTTTCATCCTGTTGTTTTGGGTTGCCATTGTCTATGTTTATTTAGTTTTTTTTTAATATAACGAGGGCTCTATATATTTATAGAGATGTCTAAAATATATGTATGTCGGGGATTTTAAATGATGTGAAAGGAGAATGGAAGGACAGAGATGGGGAATATTGGGGAACACTAAAAGGGGGTGATGGTATTGAATGGAATATTGGGTAAACGCAACGTAGATACTCCTATTGAACCGATAAATGATCAAATATGATCTCTAACAATTACGAGAGAAACCTAAGCAGTGCCTTGGACTTGTGACCAAGGTGTAGGCTTAAGGACGTCCTTTAAATGATCATAACACACGCCTCCATTGCTCAGGCTCTCTGTTTAAACCCAAGGTTAAACGCACATAAACCGAATCTAACACAAGGCTAACCTAACCTAAGGATAACCTAACCTAAGGCTAACCTAACCTAACATTGTGTTTACTTAACCACGTGGCAATTACATTGTAAGGACTTACGTGACCTTTGTTGGACAGCACTTCCACACTACACTGCACTTGACACTATCACTATCATTAGCACTACTTAGATAATGTTCACATCTTGAGAGACCGCGCACGACCAAGACTTCAGTTAGACTGTCGATCGCATATAAAGGGTCGAGGGTAGATACTGTCAAAACAACGGAAGTGACTACTACCCCACTCCAACGCCATAGACAACGATAACGATTCGATTAATCGATAATCTTTTACTATGCTCCGACATGTATATATCAATTTAATAAAATATATTGTAAGTATTCGTGTTTAGATATAATTTTCATCACTCTCTCCTATATTTTAAAATAAAAACATGAACAAGACAAATTCAGGATTTTTTAAAACTCTAAAATTTAATTTCCAATTATTTCCTTTGTACAATAATTTTTTTCAACTGCTAAAAAATAATCTTAATATTTAATTTTCTAACAAACAGAAAACATATATTAGCTATTGTCCAATTTTAAAATACATTTTAAAAGCATCAAAAGTATCGTAGTAGGCTGGAAAAGGAAAAAGTTTTTGACGTTGCAAAAATAGACTCCAACATCGATTAGCTAGCACTATTGGAAATTGCTAGCTGAAAAAAATAATTAAATTAACTGCTAGTAATACCTAAAGGTGTTTCCATATATTTAAATTCATACTTTTTTATTTACAGTTTTGTTAAAATACAGTGGCCTTTACGGATTGAGCAAAACAAGAGTATTTAGGTAAGTAGTTTATATGGGTGCAAGATAATTTAAGGAAGATTTCATTTCAATGATTTCAACGATAGTAACAAATGATTTACTTATTAATTTTTGTTTTACAAATATACAAAATACTATATTTATAGTGTAAACAAAACTTTTGGTATTATTAAATCTCTGGTTGTTGCTGCTGGCTATATATTTGGATAAAATTGTATAAATTTTGTCACAATCGGTCTGAGTCAGTCGCCTAACTAATTTCATACAGTTAACATGTCAAAAGTAGTGCAAGTGGCGTAGCTTAGTATCCTTGGTTAATCTTCATGAGGATCTTGTGAGTATTTTAATATCTATAATAGGATGCTAAATTCCATGCTTCTACAGTAGCAGGTATAGCTACCGGCACGTAAGTATAGGTTTAACCTTGAATGCGCTGAAGTCACTATTAGGGCCATTTTAACGGGGAGGGCGTGGCAGGAACAGTGCGTCACACGCGATTTTTTTTTTTTTTTTTTTAAATTAAAAGATTACTAGCAGTATGGATTACATACTACTAGTATTCCCTTTACCCCTCCAACTAAGCTAAATATGCTTGTGTCAGGAGTGGGCCACGCCAGTAGTCCAATGTCCGGGATTTGAACCCACGACTTGTTGATCGTGAATCCTACGCCTGAACCACTGAGCTACTGACGCTTCATTAGTTCTTAAGCGACGTTTCAGTCCCCGCGCATCTGTTATTTATCAAAATAGTAAACCTCGCGGATGAAACTGCCAATACAGGCACGCAGCACGCTCACAAAATGCAACTTTACCCCTCAATTTTTTCTCAGACCTAAAGTTAGCTGCCGGCTACTATGTCATAGCTTACAATAAACATAAATATTGATAATAACAACGGAAAAAAACTGAAAACACTGCAAAAATTTTAACTAAATTCTAAATACAGTAGAGATGATACTTAAGTACGCTCACTAACTGTGATATCTAGTTTTAGTGTTATGGTAATATCCTGGCAGGTGGAGGTGAGACAGTTGACGCGAAATAAAGTGCGCTTTTCTGGTTTGTTCTTACTGAGAATTGTTTTATAGAGATTTTTTTGAAATAATGACGTAGTTTACCAAATAGCTATGAATTCAGAAGTTGCGAATAAAACATTATTGATGATTAATCTGAGTATTTTTTTTATGTCGAAGTCGAATGAGTTCCACTAGACAGGTAAGATTTATAAAGTGTTGTAATATTGGAATGTTTAATTCTATTTCAATTCCCGCTCGACTGCTATTTGTCAAAATAATAAATGTCACGGATGGAACTGCCAATACAAGCAGCACGATCACATTGCGCAAGATTCCCCCTTTATTTTTTACTCAAAATTAAAATTAGCTGACTAGTTTTACAATTATAACTACTGTTGTTTCTTAAATAAATAAAATAAAAATTAAATCGTTTGTTATATTTCAGCATTTAAATCTTGTGAACAAGCTGTAATTGTGAAGGTGAGTGCGCGGTACTTGCAATTATTTACCGGCGGCGAGACATAGGGGAACGTAGTGGTTTTGAGTCTACGCCAAGTACGCTTTAGCATTGTGACTCGTAGACAGCGTATGTTATGTTACTGCCGGCTTACGGCGCCCCTTACTTACTGGGATTCATTTAGGAACTGTTAAATTAATACTATATAGCTTGTATTTATTCATTTGACCAATTGAATCTTGGAATAATCAGCCCGCTAGGCTACAGAGTCACCTCAGTAGAAATCCATAAGTTCATATATTTTAACTCTTCACAAGTGACATGATGCTTCAAAAGTAGGTACTAACGCGTGTAGGTAGACTATAAAATTTAGTATTAATATCCCACTGATACTTGTTCATAATAGACTAGCTGACGCGCTCTCGCTTCGCTGAAGTGTATTCATATTCAAACTGTTCACTCACTCACTCATTTATTCATTCAACTCCACCCGCAACTATGAATCATATCATCATCATCATACCATAAAAATGATTTTAATTTTTCGAGTTGATATATAGCGTGTATATAGCCTTTATAAACAGAAATAATGTGGCTTTCTATTGGTAGAAGAATTTTGAAAATCCTCACAAACTTTACCTCTTTATAATATTAGTATAGATCAGTGAGATATTACTCTGAGACTTCAAAACAAGTTAGTTAAATTCGTTTACCTTATCATCAGTCTGTTAATAAGAGCTGAAGAAAAACTCATCAGTTGCTGTTTTATAAAATAACTATTTTGTTTATTGTTATCTTTATCCCTCTTTGGGAATAGGTTTCCTTTATTTTTCCATATCTGTTCCTGTTTCCGTTAAGTCCTTTCCAGTTTGTGATAGCTTTGGTCATTTTATATAATTATTTTGCTGACCCGACAGATGACAGATCATGCCCCACGACTGTTGTTAACACGGCACGGGAATCCTCCCATGCAGCACAGACTTCGCGCGTGTGGTATGCCGAGTCTGCTAAGCCCTCGCTGCAGTAATGACAAGTGGGGGTTGGCTCTTTGTACCACCTGACACAGATACCGCCCGAAGCAACCGTGCCCAGTCAGTAACCGTGCCCAGTCAACAACTGCGTCAGCCGGTACGTGAGGGGCCCGAATTTGCGGTCGACCAACTCTTTTAAGATGGGTCGGATTGCAGCCACCACTTCCCGACTAGCTCCTGGGTCTCTCATTCTGTCAGACCACACTTCCAGCACTTCTTCCCGTGCATCCTCTCTCCACTGGGCTATAACCTGCTTAGGCGGGTCGTTCCCATCATCGGTTTGCGCGAGAGTGCCTCAGCTCGAAGGTCCCATGGCGTCGACCCAGTGAGTGCGCATGCTCCTTCGTACGACACAGTGCGATACGCCCGTGACACCCTTATTGCCATGGTTCTCTGCGGGCGATCTAGCAGGACCGCTGACAGATATTGTCCTGTTTTAACCATGAAGTTATAGGTAAAAATGGAGACCACGCTTCGAATACCTACAGGGAGCTAATCTATGTATCTCTATCTCTCTTTCTAAGTAGGGTAACTTTTATTAATTTTTTTCCATTACTTTGCGTAAGTAGTTGCTTTTTAGTGGCTTACTTATCTACATCACTGTTTTCTATTAATAACCCCTAAATATTATTTACAATAAGATGCGAATGTGTACAATAAATTACGAAAGAAGCTATTTGTTATAGTGTTAAAGTTTGGATGTTTCTGAATTTGTAAATTTTGTATATTATGAAACGTAATGAACAGCTGATTCGATTTCTGGGTTAGTCAGTGGGATCTTTTAATCCAGTGCGCTATTTTTAATGTTATCTCTATAATAATATTATACGGAACTATTTTTTTTATTATACTACACTAAAAGAGAGGTCTGCCCACAGAGAGTGAGGTAGAGAGGTTGAGTATATGACTCAAGCTATTGTTCCAAGCGTGGTCTTCATTTTTACCTATAATTTCATGGTCTTAGCTATGAATATTGGTCAAATGACTAAGAGTTTTGTCTAAAAGATAAGCTAACTTTCTGAATTCTTTCTTACTTAAGAACCTTCTCCTGACTATAACAAACACAACAAATCCGTCAAGCCGTTCACGCACGATACCGTGACTAAGGGAAATTGGGATTGATATTTGGTAAAATAGATAGATAACTTTATATATCTATTTTTAAAATAGCTATTTAAAATGATTAAGCTTCGTATTTCTAATGCATATTACGGACAATGGTGAAAAGCCCAGCCAGCAGCCATGTTGCCGAGCACAAACGAGTAGAATCTTCAAAGCCGGTACTGTACTGTTATTATCTCAGTCATGCATGAAATTTTCCTACTGAATTGGGATCTGCGATGCTTTATGTAAGGCAAATCTTCGAAAACGAAAATTTTACTTTAAAAATAAAAAATTCATATTAGTGTTCGATGAAATTATGTTTGAGTCTACGATTTTTAAAACAGAGGGTACTAAATTTTATTGACCTATAGACTAGAACTAGCATTTTATTAATTAAAAAAATCACGAATACACTTAATCTTTCTTCTAAACTTGAAGACCAAAAAATATTTAAACTGCAATTATATACTATAAAACATGCAAAATATAAAATCCACCATAGACCAGATTGGGAATCAATTCAACACCCATTTAGAATCGATAGGTAGAGTTACGATGTAGTTTCGAGGTTTTTTTACTACATAGTAATAGGTATTTAATTCTAATAATAATTACTGTTATAAAACTGAAACGTAAAAGATTTTTATTAGTACTATTTTTTTCTGAAAAAGTCCCAATTTATAAGTAATAGATAACTAGTGTATCTATACTAATATTATAAAGAGGAAAGAATATTTTCTTGTTTCGTCCTTATTAGACCACTTTTTTACGTAGTCGGGTTATAGTTTTTTAAACTTTATTTATTTATTTAATAGTTTACCGTTTTCCGATCAAGATGACCTTTTTAATCTCATATTCTAACGTAATGGTGGTTTTTATTTGCTTTTAAAACGAGTGAATAACTGGAACTACAGGACCGCGCGGTCTATACGACCGCATTTTAAACATATATGTTGACTTAAACAATAAGATATATGTATATATTTGTAATATGCTCGCCAAGACCTTAATTTTGATACCAAACACGTGATAATTATGTCAGTTTAATTTTTTTCCAGGTTAAAATCTGAGGTTTAAATGCCGTCATTAAAAAAAACATGAAATTATTATAGCCTATGTCACCCGCGCCATTATTACGAATCTATTGACACCTCATTCATGAAAATTGGTTCAGTAGTTTAGGCGCTAGAGTGGAACATACAAACATACATAGATAGATACATACACACATAGATACATGCATACATGCATAGACTGCCAAAATCATAACCCTGTCTTTTGGCTTTGCCGTTGTCGGGTAAAAATACACGCTGATGGACCGAAAGGGGGCACCGAAATGCGGGTGAGCCAAAATGTATTAAAAAAAATATCCGCCGCTAGTTATTTATAAGACACAGAATTGTAACTTATCTTATTTACTAGGAAAAAAAACCTACTAATAATAAAAGTATTATTAAAAGCTATTTTGACAAATATTAAGTTATATAAGTAACAAATACGTTTCCTGCAGAAGTATAACAGTTTTGAAAATTATGAAACGAAAACATACTCGAAATCAATGCTGCTAACTATCAGTAAATATACATTGAACATGGTTGTCTTCCTGCCGAATAAAAAAGTATAATTTCGCACATATTGGAATTCTTAAGAGCATTTCACTCAATATGATTAGATTATGCTGTCTTCTGACATTTTCGAAGGGTTCTTAGAAATGTCTGGCTCTTTTCAAAATAAGAAATCTTACCCTTAACTTGATTACGGAAACGGAAATTCGTGGGAAATACGGGAAAATAAATTCAAAATCCCTCAAATGAATGGGTTATTAAATTATCAAGTATTGAATGCTGCGACATTATTAACCGCTTTAAAATATATTTCGATATAAGTAGAAAAATAGAAGATTGATAAAATCGCAAAAATTATTTTCTGGAATAACTTTATCAAAGAAGGGCTTATAAAGATATTACAATTATACCGTAATTAAAACTGCGTGCAAAGAATGACTTATCTCTACATTAGAGATCTCTTCCAGTAACCCTCGGTGTGCGAAAGTTTATTATTGAAAATTTCCAAATAGGTACAAAAATAAATCATATTTTATAAGACAATATAAAACACTATCAAAATAATATTGTGAGATACAAGGGTCTTTGAGCACTTATAATAGCTTAAGAAACTGCTTTCTAAAGGTCATGACAGGAACCTAAGTAACGCGTGGGACCTAACGCGTGTGACTTGACTGACTACTGTTTTCCAGGACCCCTTTTGACAGGAATATCTATCTATTTAACTCAATTCTGTTTAACGTCTAATTGACAACATTGATTTACTTTTAAGATATAATGATAAGATTTGATATTCTCCACACCGAGCCTATCTTATAGGTTAAATATCTTATAATAAACATATACAAAATTTTAAAATTTAACTTAGTTTTTGTTATCAATTTTTTTATATCGTATCAAAACATCCCCCTGCATATTATTGAATATAATTTATCAAATTTGAATTATTTAAAAAAACTTAAAAATACCCTTTTATAGAAAATCCTACTAAAAAAAGAAAATTAATTTTAATAAATTTGAAATAAAAATAGTGTAAGAAAAAATTATTTTATTGTAAAAAAAGCGTGGGGTGGGATTTTTTTTAAACTTAGGGCAAATAATTAAAGAAACGGTTTTTTTGTTTAAGTTGCTTAATATTTTTGAAATGTAGTCAATTGACTCATTTAAAAAGAGACGCTTATATAATTTATTGAGTTTCTATTATTACGAGATTTATGTATAAAATTTTTGAAAATTTCGTCTTTAGTAGCATTTTCGAATCATTCACGAAAATGAATAGCTTCTTAAAGCTGCCATAGGAATGTGGTTTCAGTGGAAATTTATAAAACCTTTTCGATTCAGACGTTATATAAAGAACTGTACATTTCTAGGACAGTCCAAGACAAATCTACTTAGCTCTTAGAAACTTTGTAATTGAATATACAGAAGCGACAAAGTTACGCCAATTTCTTGTAAGTATAAAATTATAGTATACTAGCGGCCCATCCCGGCTTCGCGCGGGTGGAATGTTATTTTTAAAAATATTTTGGCTCTTGCATTTCGGTGCCCACTCTCGTGCCGCGTTACTCGCTGCGCTGCGTCGCTTCACTGGCCCGTCGCGTCGTCGTGTATTTTTTGTTTATATTGATATTTTTAATTTCGTAATATCTTTTGAATGGAAAGTCCGATTTTAATAATTCAAAAAGTAATTTACAGGTATAATATAAATAATTTATTTGGATAAGGATTAATACAAAGTTATAGCAAACATGGTCTGATTTTGATTGGCATTTTTATCAACTTTTAAAATGTAAAAAAGTAGTTATAGTGACATAACTATAATAGTTGAACATATGGTCTTGCGGAGTTTTTTGTAGATATTGATACGTTCTATAATATTGTATAACATTTTTTTGTTCTATCATCAATACTTTTTGCAGCGCATGCGATGAAAGATATTTTATGGCTAATTTTTTTGCACCTTGGGTTGGTTTTAGTGAGATTTCCTGAGAATCTCTAATTTTTTCTTTTAATAAATATAGCCTATGTTACTCAAGGATAAAGTAGCTTTCAAATGGTGAAAGAATTTTTGAAATCGGTCCAGTAGTTTTACGTTAGAAACAAAAATACAAAAATACAAATCTTACTTCTTTATAATATTAGTATAGATTTGCAGCTTATTTATTTGTAATTTTCTTTTTTACATTAAATATCTTTGGTGGTAGGGGATGTATTCATCGACTGGCTTGACTGTCGGAGAACACATCCCTGGCTGACTACCAGAATGTAAGTCCGAATACCAAGAGTCTTTGAAGGGTTCCATTCGCGCTGTATGTGGATCAGACTACCTCACTCTCCCATCCCCTTAATGCTACGATTCCTATGGACTCTAGGTTTATACTTGGAGTCTGCAGGAACGGTAGCATTCTCTTCTTCACTCGTACTCCACATTATATTTTAAAGGCCACAACGCGTTGGCAATACAAGAGATATACTCTTATCATAGATGTCCATGAGCGACGGTAGACCGCTTACCATCAGGTCGGCTCTCGGCTCGTGTATCAAGAAAAATCTTACCTAATGTTGCTATTTTTTACCACGAAAAATACTTAGATTTATCAAACAACATTTAATTTTCAATGTATTGTTGCTAAATAAAATATTCAGGAACTTTACTACAGTAAACAGTATTTTATTATTATCCCTCAGGAATTCAGATTTTTTTCAGAATAAAAAGTAGTGTATGTGTCCAGGTTATAGAGTATCTGTGTGTTAATATCATTAAAATTTGTACAGCCGTGTACAGAACATCTAAACGTCCAAACATATAAATTTTCACATTTATAGTATTAGTAAGATTCTTGTTGGAAGGACTTTACAGCAATATTTTTGTAAATTATACATATTATGTGTATGTCTTTAACCAAAGTTAAAATGTAATATAACTGTTCCATGATTATCCCATAAACTAATACGAAATAACAAAAGTTTTTATAACATAATAGCAGACTAACCCAACGATCATAGAAAAAAAGCTCGTGATAAGCATTAAATAGCAAAAAGTAAAGCAATATATTTCTCAACAGCAATTACTGTAACAAAAATATAAAACGCTTTCTTAGTATTACATTTACGAACGAGACATTTTTAATTTAGCCTCAGGTCGTAAGAGCCGTGCAGTGGAAAGATAATAGCGGTTCTGAAAATAAAGCCTTTGTGTCATTATTTTGTGTCACGGCATCATTCTTGCTCCACTTATGTTTAACGTATACTCTGTATATTTTATCATGGGTGTCTTTATTTAATACAGTAATAACCCTTAACAACCGCCAAACATAAGTTGTCAACAGTGTCCAACAATAAGTTACTACATATATATAACGACACATTAACCCCATCGGAGTTATTAGAAAGTGCAACGTCAGCATAGCTGACGTCACCATTTCCTGCCTCTGGGTCACTCATGATGTTTTAGGTAAATAATACGACACAACACACAATTCACTATGTATATTGATTATTGATTCTATAACAAATCTCGCAATCACATCGATTTATCCACTAAAATTTAAACTAAATATATTTACTTATAACTTAAACTAAATGACTTAATTGTATGATAAATGAATAATAATAAATTACTAAAATTACTAAAATACAAATAAATTTAAATGCACTCACAAAGTTCTCCGCCAGTTGCTCGAACCATAATGCCTCTCCACTACCACGCGCGAACACGCCGAACATCTCGCCTCGCCCCCTAGCAGAAGCGGACCTTCTTTGTTCGGAGTATTCGCGTTACAATGATCAACTAAATAACTTCAAATCACATATAAAAATGCATACTATAGATAGTAATTCTTAATTAATTATAGCTAAATTTATGAATACAGAATATTGTTAAGATTATTTATAGTAATAAACCGGAACATAATGTTTTCACAATAATATTTTCGAGGTTGGTATATCAATCACACAATCATTAATTTAAAGCAGTTTGTTAGAAATAAATGGGGGTTATCATAATTCCTACATTATTATTTTATGATTTTTACCATCTCCCTTTAATTCTAACTCTAAAGGTAACTATTTGCGTTACATACACACTGTTCCGAGTAATCATTGATTTCTTTAAAACGTAAAATAACATTCTAAAATTCAGTCAACTTATTTTTAAGAGATGAATATTCATTACTTTTTAATTATAGCCTTAATTTGGAATATATTTTCACTTACTCAATAGACTTCCTGTTATTATTTTACTAAATTATTAAACATGTGAATAATAAATAGTGAAAATATATTCCAGTACTTTGTAAAATGAAATATGAATTATCGTCTACTAATTACGTTTTTACCCCAACAATCGAATGGTTTCATATTTAGTTATTATTATCATGGCAGTAAGTTTCCTTTAAATATTAATATTATTCAAATCCATGGAACCATTCTCATTCAATACTTATAAATAATAACATGAATTAAGAAATCATTACATCATTCTATTCACTTATATTACTCTGTACGTACTAAATTCATTATTGTGATTATTTATCGTTTTCTAGAATCTACTTTGAATTATAAAGTTTATGCTTTATAGGTTAATGAAAATACCAACTTTTAATAATGACAGGTCATGTGGAGTATGCGTCGACACGGCCATTCTGCGGTACGGTGCGCGCTCTGCACCGTGCGCTGTATTTTGTCTCGTTTCTGGAATAAAATTGCATCTATTTAAGCTTCGTATCTGTTTACTGGTACTTTAAGTGGTATGATACTTTAACTGTATGAACTTAATTTAAAATATTAGATGACAATCTTTGTTTGTCATAATGATATTATTATGATAAAGATAATATAACAAAATAAATGATTAGTGTAGATGATAGATAATTCTTTTAGATGGGGTTGATGCTGCGGTCTGGGCGGTCCTGTGCGCCGTGGTCCACAGAGGCTCTAAAGGATCTGAGAACTAGGTCGATGCTGTGGTCTAGGCGGTCTCGTACGCAGTGGTCCACAGAGGAATAAAATATATTGTCAATGCATGTGCTTTGTGCATCATTGCATGATATATTTTTTTTTTCGTGGACAGGGATGATGCTGTGGTCTGGGCGGTCTTGTGCGCCGTGGTCCACAGAGGCTCTAAAGGAAATAAGAATTAGGACGATGCTGTGGTCTGGGCGGTCTTGTACGCCGTGGTCCACAGAGGCCCTAAATACAAATATATCATAGGAAATAAATATTTTACGAAGCAATATGAGCATGATATCTATTTGAAATGATAAGATACTTTTGTTTCTTAAAGTATAATTATAAATTCAAATAGGCCTTAGGCCACAAATAGCACCTTTGCAATTCAAACAAGTAATATTAATGTGCAGTAAATATAGCTCACCAGATGATCTCAGTATTATGTCCCCGGAACATGTGATGACGTTAGTGTTGTCGAGATGTTCCCGGTGACGCTGTGTGGAGCCCTTGAAGCGTTTCCTGTTGTTCATCGCCACTGCCATCTGCGCTGCGCGTCGACATTGCCGCCTGATCACCTGGTTGCGGTGCTTTTCGTAGTTGGTCATGAGCTACCTTGCGTGGTCGGCCTCTTCCGATCACTCGCTTTGCCACGTAACGGTCGTTATCTAGTATTCTGATAATCTCATAAGGTTCACTATACTTTAGATCCAAAGAAGTTTGGTTTCGTGGATTATTTTTAATCAGAAGATAGTCGCCTCTTTGAAAACGACATACTCTTGCCTTGTTTTTATCAAAACGTTGTTTCTCGTATTGTGCTGCACTAGCCATTTTCTGTTGTACATGTTGTTCAAGTGCATCGAAGTCTATATTGCTATTATCGATGTCCACTAATCTTAGCAGTTCTGGTGGAACACAATGCTGTCGTCGTGTGAGGAGTGAGAGTGGGGCCATTCCAGTCACTCGATGTGGAGTGCAATTAAATGAACTTAATTTAAAATATTAGATGACAATCTTTGTTTGTCATAATGATATTATTATGATAAAGATAATATAACAAAATAAATGATTAGTGTAGATGATAGATAATTCTTTTAGATGGGGTTGATGCTGCGGTCTGGGCGGTCCTGTGCGCCGTGGTCCACAGAGGCTCTAAAGGATCTGAGAACTAGGTCGATGCTGTGGTCTAGGCGGTCTCGTACGCAGTGGTCCACAGAGGAATAAAATATATTGTCAATGCATGTGCTTTGTGCATCATTGCATGATATATTTTTTTTTTCGTGGACAGGGATGATGCTGTGGTCTGGGCGGTCTTGTGCGCCGTGGTCCACAGAGGCTCTAAAGGAAATAAGAATTAGGACGATGCTGTGGTCTGGGCGGTCTTGTACGCCGTGGTCCACAGAGGCCCTAAATACAAATATATCATAGGAAATAAATATTTTACGAAGCAATATGAGCATGATATCTATTTGAAATGATAAGATACTTTTGTTTCTTAAAGTATAATTATAAATTCAAATAGGCCTTAGGCCACAAATAGCACCTTTGCAATTCAAACAAGTAATATTAATGTGCAGTAAATATAGCTCACCAGATGATCTCAGTATTATGTCCCCGGAACATGTGATGACGTTAGTGTTGTCGAGATGTTCCCGGTGACGCTGTGTGGAGCCCTTGAAGCGTTTCCTGTTGTTCATCGCCACTGCCATCTGCGCTGCGCGTCGACATTGCCGCCTGATCACCTGGTTGCGGTGCTTTTCGTAGTTGGTCATGAGCTACCTTGCGTGGTCGGCCTCTTCCGATCACTCGCTTTGCCACGTAACGGTCGTTATCTAGTATTCTGATAATCTCATAAGGTTCACTATACTTTAGATCCAAAGAAGTTTGGTTTCGTGGATTATTTTTAATCAGAAGATAGTCGCCTCTTTGAAAACGACATACTCTTGCCTTGTTTTTATCAAAACGTTGTTTCTCGTATTGTGCTGCACTAGCCATTTTCTGTTGTACATGTTGTTCAAGTGCATCGAAGTCTATATTGCTATTATCGATGTCCACTAATCTTAGCAGTTCTGGTGGAACACAATGCTGTCGTCGTGTGAGGAGTGAGAGTGGGGCCATTCCAGTCACTCGATGTGGAGTGCAATTAAACGCCAATTGCAGTGCTTCCAGTGCGACTTGCCAGTTCTCACTTTCATAGTTTTTTATCATTGTCAGTGCGTTTTTTAGTGTCCCCATTACTCGTTCAACTTGACCATTTGCTCGGCTTACTCCTGCACTAATTTTGTGGATATCTATGCCAAATCTATCGCAGAATGATTTGAATTCGCCCAGGAATTCTCTGCCTCCATCAGTTACTACTTGTATTGGGGTACCAAATAGATGAACTGCACGTTTCAATGCAGCAAGACTGCTACTTTGGCTCTTGTCGGTGGAGTAATTAAGCAATACATACTTCGTGTACGCATCAATGATGACAATTACGTATTCATCATTTCTTTCGGTATCCTTTGTGCCAAGCTTGCCAGTTATATCCATATGAATCACCTGGAACGCTGCTGTAGGCTTGTGTATTGGATGAAGCTCTGCTTGGACAGCACCCGATGATCCCTTAGAGGTTTTGCATATGATGCAATTATCGACAAACCTTCTGACAACAGTGTTCATCTTATCAAACCAGTAAGAATCCTTCAATTTTTTAAGAGTTTTGTCCCATCCTGGATGATGAAGAGATGTGTGAAATGAATTAATCAGACTCCACTGGAACGCCTTAGGCACAACGGCTAGCTTGCGCTCTGATAACGACACATTAACCCCATCGGAGTTATCAGCATAGCTGACGTCACCATTTCCTGCCTCTGGGTCACTCATGATGTTTTAGGTAAATAATACGACACAACACACAATTCACTATGTATATTGATTATTGATTCTATAACAAATCTCGCAATCACATCGATTTATCCACTAAAATTTAAACTAAATATATTTACTTATAACTTAAACTAAATGACTTAATTGTATGATAAATGAATAATAATAAATTACTAAAATTACTAAAATACAAATAAATTTAAATGCACTCACAAAGTTCTCCGCCAGTTGCTCGAACCATAATGCCTCTCCACTACCACGCGCGAACACGCCGAACATCTCGCCTCGCCCCCTAGCAGAAGCGGACCTTCTTTGTTCGGAGTATTCGCGTTACAATGATCAACTAAATAACTTCAAATCACATATAAAAATGCATACTATAGATAGTAATTCTTAATTAATTATAGCTAAATTTATGAATACAGAATATTGTTAAGATTATTTATAGTAATAAACCGGAACATAATGTTTTCACAATAATATTTTCGAGGTTGGTATATCAATCACACAATCATTAATTTAAAGCAGTTTGTTAGAAATAAATGGGGGTTATCATAATTCCTACATTATTATTTTATGATTTTTACCATCTCCCTTTAATTCTAACTCTAAAGGTAACTATTTGCGTTACATACACACTGTTCCGAGTAATCATTGATTTCTTTAAAACGTAAAATAACATTCTAAAATTCAGCAACGTAGTTTAAAATTCATAACTTATTTTTAAGAGATGAATATTCATTACTTTTTAATTATAGCCTTAATTTGGAATATATTTTCACTTACTCAATAGACTTCCTGTTATTTTTTACTAAATTATTAAACATGTGAATAATAAATAGTGAAAATATATTCCAGTACTTTGTAAAATGAAATATGAATTATCGTCTACTAATTACGTTTTTACCCCAACAATCGAATGGTTTCATATTTAGTTATTATTATCATGGCAGTAAGTTTCCTTTAAATATTAATATTATTCAAATCCATGGAACCATTCTCATTCAATACTTATAAATAATAACATGAATTAAGAAATCATTACATCATTCTATTCACTTATATTACTCTGTACGTACTAAATTCATTATTGTGATTATTTATCGTTTTCTAGAATCTACTTTGAATTATAAAGTTTATGCTTTATAGGTTAATGAAAATACCAACTTTTAATAATGACAGGTCATGTGGAGTATGCGTCGACATATATTTGTAGGAAATGTAAGTTAGGTTTAGGTTAGCCGTAGGTTAGGTTAGCGTTGTGTTAGGTTAGGTTTATGTGGATTTAACCTTAGGTTTAAACAAAGAGCCTGGGCAATTGAGGCGAGTGTTCTAATTACATAAAAGAGCTCCTTAACCCTACACCTTGGTCACAAGTCCAAGGCACTGCTTGGGTTCCTGTCATAATAGTTCCGGTCAGAATAGTTACATCGTAGCGTTTAGTTACATCCTGACCGTATTGCGTCCGTAGCCTTCAAGATAGGCCATCCATTGTGCACATACGATGCTTATAAATGATTGCGTATTCTTTTAGTTTTCCGAAATATTTTTATGATAGATAAGGGACAAACGAGCAGACAGGCCACCTGATAGAAAGTGGCCACCGTCGCCCATGAACGTCGGCAAAACTAGAAAGTATCTCTTGTTTTGCCAAAGGCGTTGCCGCCTTGAACATAGAGTGCAACCCCCCTCACTCTATGCGAAGAGAAGAATGCTGTGGTTTCAGCGAATCCTGAACACTGAGTGTGTTCACTGGAACTGCAGCATTTATGATGAGATGGGAGAGGGCTAGAGTAGCTCTGGCCCACATGAAGCGCGACCGGAATGCGTCAAAGACACTTGGCGGTCGAATTCGCATGCTGTTGTTCGCAAACTAGTCGGGAAACAGATCCCCTATCACCAAGGGGTTCTGGGTTACGGATTGACATCCGATATTCTACCTGATTATTGGTAAAGTAAGCCTACACCTTGGTCACAAGTCCAAGGCACTGCTTAGGTTCCTGTCATAATAGTTCTTGTCAGAACTCATTAGCTCGTCTTGTGACAATCCGTGAGGGTCGCACTTTGCGGAACATACGCGCTTGCTTAGCTGGTGCAATGTGGGCTGCTCGCCTGTGCTCTGCAGCTCTTGTGCTAGATGCAAAGTAAATACCGCATGTACATGTACAAAGCAGGTTGGAACCTGTCCGTGTGTCGCTGCCACTGAGCTCGTACCCTCTCGTACATCGAATCGCGCGTTCGGCTGACAGTGGCGTGAAAAGAAAGGACGGGCTACACTGTACCGTAAATTCAGATTAAATTGAGCTATTTGGTATAAAACAAATATGGTGGTTTGACAGTTAGTAGATGTATAACGTCGAAGTATGAATGAAATTATTTTCTTTCGAACGAATTAGTGAATGATCTTAATCGTATTACGATTACGCTTAAGATTAAATCTTAAGCATGTACAATCTGGATTAAATGGACCAAAATAATATAATTTTTTTTTGTTTCAATCAGAAAAAAAATTGCGTGATATTTGCCGAGACCCCCCCTCTCTCCAACGTAAGATTAGATGAGATTTGACTCGACCCCCTCCCCCCCTTAAGCATCTCACGTAATTTATGAACGCCCTTAGCACTTGGATATTTATTAACGCCGTCTGGATTGACTGAACATTTGGATAAATGTTGTTATAAAAGCAAGTAATTAGAAAGTATTTATTAACTATCGTGACAAGAATTTAAGAAAACTTGATTGATATAAGAGCATCCTTATTGTAAATGTGTGGAATCAAACACGAGATATTCCACCCGGCGCCATATTCAGAATAGCGTTCAGCCGCTGCGCTATATTTGAAGTGTCTCGCTACTTGAATAATTTATGAGGCGAGTTCATCTCTGAGTGCAGTACATTTCCGTACCAAAGCTTGGACGAAACAGTTCGTCGTCAGTCGACAAGATAAAGGATGAAATTAACGAACAAACGGATGCACATTTCAGATCTAGCCTTCGTCGAGTTTGCTTTGCACTCTCGAGTCTTATTACGTGGAAGCGAAAGCAATTACGCTTTAAATTCGGGTAATGAGTTTCTTTGATAGTTACACGATCCCCTTTAAAAATAAATTTGAAACGAATAAAGTTGATGTTTTATAAAATGTTTCTACATTTATTTACATACCTAATTTTGGGAGTTGGTCGTGGTTTTTAACAAAAATATTAACATAATTGTTAATTAAATATAAGAGGTTTCAGTCTATACGCAGAATTACAGTATGACTATTTAACTAGAATATCCTCCTGGGGGTTATACTTTAGACTCAGAACTTCAGCGTTGCTGCTAAAATACTCGCGACGCAATCCCTCATTCTTCTATTAATGTTTATTATTTTTTCAACATTCAAAAAAGTAAAAATGCCACTCAAAGCTGGGACTAATCGTTAGCAATAGATTTATTGTAAGTATAATATTTATTTCATTTTATTTATTAATAAGCTGACCCGACAGACGTTGTCCTATCTAACTATGAATACTTGACAAATAATTGACAGTTATGACAAACGCCATAAACGTTACGTTAGAAAACTTAATATGGTCATTAAGTTTTCTTAATTTTTCTAATTTTCTGCGCAACTTTCTTAATTTTTTCTTACATAAGAACCTTCTCCTGACAATAACAAAAACAATAAAAAATATATAAAGGAAATAGGGGTCAATTTACATAGATATATTAACTTTTTTTCTTTAAAAACTGTATAAATAAATAAAGCCTTTAGCAAAAAATTGTTAGGACTTAAACTCGTTATAAGAGTGTGTTTAATAATTTTGACCTATAAAGAAAATAAGCTTTTCATTGATATCTTTTAAAAATATTCTTTGCCCTTTCACATCTCTATTCAAGATGGAGGTTCAAAGATATTGTCAGCTTTGTGAGCTTGATTGATTCTCGTAGAACATGTCGTAGATGTTCTACGTCGTAGAATCTAAATTAGCTATGTCAAATTTATATATTACTTTATAAAAATAATTGTATCCAATATTTGACGGTTTAATTGAACTTCTTAATGATTGAACTGACTTTATCCGGATGGTTCTATGCTATAATTGTAATTGTGTGTATTGCCGCTGTTTGGTTGAGATTTAAACTTTTTTTAATTAAAATAAAACGAATAATTTTAAAACAGCAAAGGACATATCGCTATTGATAAGTCAGGTTAGATATTTATAAAAAGTTATAGAAATTATTAAACCGAATAAACTACAAGGCTACCAAGTACTAACAAGCCTTGTAGTATTACAATATGGAAAGTAACAATAAAAAATGAATAATATATCAGGTTTCAAAAAGAATATATCAAGTGTTAATGTTAATTAATACAAAAGAGAAAGAGAGTTGTAGTCCATATGCAGAATAACTTTATGACGGCTTGACTAGAATATCCTCCTGGGCTAATACATTTAGACTCAGAGCTTCAGCGTTACTCCTAGAATACCCGCGATGTAATTCATGATTATTCTGTCGTGATGGCGTATTTATTTTGCAATCCCCAATTCCTTGGTTTGTGTTTATCAGTTGCCCAACATTCAAGTAACAGGATGCTACTTATATCAATCGTACCAACGTCAAGAACAAGTAACAGGATGCTACTCAAATTATAAGTGTTGCCAACATCATAATTAACACAAGTTATTGCTGCTACTAAGGAGATATACCCAATACATTTACTTTTTATATAACTATTACCTTTTTTTAATTTTTGAACGTTTGTAAGTAAAAAAGCACATTTTTACGTTTTGAAACCATATTAATCATAAAAAGCGTTGTTTCACTTTTTACTCTTAATATTATAACCTCGAAGCCGCTGTATATTCCTTTATATTTAATTGAAACCAGTTTTTCAGTTAATTAATCAAGTGACTGCTACTTCAGAAATTCTCTTTTCTTTATGTTAACGGTTAAACTATCCACTTAAATTTCTCATACAATCACCTACAATGATATGGACGCCCGGTCGTCATACAAGAGACTAAAATTTTTGTTACCTTTTCCGGTTTTTCTTAGCCATTCATCATCTTTAATGGCTCATTGCTGAGTTGGGTCTCCTCCTCAGAATGACAACGCTGACCATTTATGGAGAACTCTCAGGAGTGCAGGTTTCCTCACGAAGTTTTCCTTCACCATTAAACCCAGTGATGTTTATTTGCTTAAAATACACAAAAGTCAGACAATCTGGGGATTAAACTCGGACCTAAGTAGACATAAACGACTTAACCACTAGGCTATCACTGATTTCCTTTGCACAATTTTTTTCTGTTTTATTTTTTCGGTATTTAACTCAACTATAAATAAAACTAGCCACTCTCCCCGGTTTTGCACAGAAAATAGAGCTGTTGTATCTCAAGAAGATAGCGTTTTCAATGACAGCTGGCAAATGGCTTGACTTTTTTTAACATTTTCAATAATTATCATCGTATTTCTCAATAACTTTATATAAAGCTAAAACAAATTATATATTTAAGTTTGCGAATAAATATCCATCTATTAGTGAAAACTTCACGAAAATCCGTTTTATAGTTTTTGAGTTTATTGCGAACAAACAGACAAAAGGCGACGTGGCACATTATTTTAGATATAATGATGTTATTTTTTTGAGAATAAAAACATTAAAACCATTACGATTTACGATTTATTTCGACATTTAGATGTGCTCTCATGAAGACGGTCGCAGTCCTTTACTTGTCTCTCTTTTAAGCGCTGATTATGAGTCCATAGTATTATAGGTGAATGTTCTATGGTATGTCTAATGATATATCTATCAAATAAATATATGAGATATTTCTTTGATAGATATATCATTAGATAGCCAAAGTGGATTTTAGAAACTATTTATTCTAAGATTTTAGCATAAGCGCCTTTTTGCCTCACAGCGACAAGTTTGCTTCTACTTTAAAGAATAAGAAGCTTTAATATGAAAAATTCCTCCTACTCTTCCTTTAATAATAATTTTTTTTAGATCATTTTAATAATGTAGACTTATTAGAGATCGGTAAGAACAACTAAAATAAAATGTAGCAAATGTTTATAAAGTTACTAGCTGATCCGGCAAATGTTGTTTTGCCATATAAATTTGGGGTGGGCCACCCTCATCCCTTAGGAGTACTGAATATGCGTATAAAATTGCATAAAAATCGGTCGAGCCGTTTCGGAGGAGTATGGTAACTAACATTATGATACGAGAATTTTATATATAAGATATACATGGTTTTACTTAATTTCTCTCGGTTTAACATTCTAAAAGAAAGAATTATTAAGTATTTTGAATTCTGTATAAAGTGCATATTATACATTTTAAAAATTTAGTATCGAAATTTTATGGGGAATACAATGCATTCAATTGTGAAGAAATCATATTATCAAACATGATTATGCAACAAAAGGTCTGTGAGGTGAGCTGTAGAAACTTGAAGAAAATGCCTTTTTAAATAAAGGTAAACTTTGTTTAAAAGAGCATTGTAGGAGCCTTTAATATTTATATGTAGGACTCAAATTTTCAGGGATTTTTTTAAGGAATTTCGCACAAAATTTTGATCTACTGGCGTGAAAAAAAAAATAGTAGCAAAAAAAGCACCGTAATCAGGCAAGATATATTTCCTCTTACCATATTCGTTGATTAACTTAGACAGTACATATTTAAACTGAAATTTCTCAATTTAATATTTCAACTCTTTGGGAACTCTCAGGAGTGCAGGTTTCCTCACGATGTTTTCCTTCACCATTAAAGCAAGTGATATTTAATTGCTTAAAAAACACACATAACTCAGAGTCAGAAGTGTGTGCCCAGGATCGAACCTCGGACCTCCCAAGTAAGACTTGAAGTCTCAACCACTGGGCCATCACTGTTCTAAGGGCTCATATGCACACCTATTGTTTCTCGTGTTACTGTGCAGTATAGCTCTCATATATATAATATGAAAAACAGACAGATAACATAGTAGAGCCGTAAATACAGTCCAGTTAAAAATGTTGATTACAGCGTGTTTTGAAACTGTATCAAGTTGAATAATTTATGATTCTAGTTTATGTTTGAGCTCAGTATTTCCGGCGACGGGACTCTTCGTCAGGATAAAGAACGAAATTAATGAACAGATGCATTTCAGACGAAACAGAATGGCGCAGTTCAGTTTGCTGACTTGTAGAAATCGATTAAGTTAACTGAGATAAAAGTATCATTTATTTAGTGTATTGAGCCGTTATGTTGATTATAATTTATTTTAACCGAACAATTCCAGGGGCTTGTGAAACACGAAACACGTTTATAACACACAATTGTAATACTCACTAACTTTGAGACCAAAGTAATAAAAGAACTTGTGTTATTCAATGAGGTTAGGACAACACAACCACATTAAACTAAAACTAATTGCATTATATTAGACTATTCACAGTGTACGAAATTATCAGTCAAACTGCCTTAGATATATCAAAACAGAGTTTAGGTAGCAACACCGTCAATAATTAAAAACTATAACCTTTTATTTTATTCTAAGACTGTATATACCACCGTCCCGATAGACTTTCGTTTTTTCTTTATGGTAGATAAGGTGCAAACGAGCAAATGATCCACCTGATGGTAAGTGGCCACCATCGCCCATGGACATAGATTTTAGATTGATGCCTAGATCCGCAGCATTAATGGGATGGGAGAGGGAGAGGGTAAGTCTTGCCCACATGCGGTTCGTCCGGAACGCGTCTATGAGACTTGGCTGTCGGATTCGCATGCTGGTGGTCGCAAGCCAGTCGGGGAACAGATCCTCTACCACCAAAGGGGTGCTGGGTGACTCGGCTCTTACGAGATGCTCTCGCAGCGGCAGAGGGGAATAGTTTACAGTAAATGTATCCGTCCCCTCACGGGTAAGACTTGAGCTATTTGTCAAACGGAGCGACTGTTGGTTTAATGGTGTAATTATGATTGCTGGGTCTCCATTACTAAGATTTTGATCACCTATAATAGTGACGTTTTACGTGATCGGACGCGCTAGATGGTATTTTAATTAATTCAAAATAATTATCAAGACTTAGTTATTGCGTAACTTACGTTTTGTAATGTAGTATGCAGTAGTAGGTAGCTGACTTCAAGTCCGAGCAAAAATAGTGGTGGAAAATCCGTGATCTTCCATCTCTCGAATCTCGCCCCGCGCTTCCTGCTAAAAAGACCCTAATAGTGACTTCTGCGCATTCAAGGTCATTTCTATGGTTACATGCCGGTTGCTACACTAGTTAGTAAAGCTTATATTGCTTACAGTAATATTAAATTTATTTAAACTACAAATATGTATTCTACTTACAAAACAGTCTTTCTTCATATTTCCTTATCGTACACCGTAAAAATGATATTCTTGCGTGTCGATATAAATTGCTGTTTCCATGTTAATTACCCGTGAGACATGAGAACTGGAAGTTTTAATAATTACCTTCCCAATTACCACTCGCCACTAATTATTTACCCATATATTACTTGTCAGTCAGTTTTACACTATTTTTGTTAATGTTTCAGTTCTTTAATTAATTAATTAATTAATGCTAGCAACACGTTTATATATCTATGCCTAGTTCGGACTGATTTCGTAGAGTAAATATTATCTTATTAAATCAAATTATTACAAATTACTCGACTTCGGTGTAGGTTATTATTATATATTTTTGGGTTTCTGCGTCTAAGCTTTAGTAATTATATGAAGATGCGGTCCTGACCACCGGTGCATAAGTGGCTGTCGACTCTCTACAGTTTACATTTCCCGATTGTGGCGATATGTGTTAAGTTTTACCAACATTTTAAAAATTAAAATCAATATTTATTTATTTCCTCTTTTATTAAAGGTGCCATCAATGCTGTAACATATTTTAATTATGCAATACCTGAGTGTTCTGTGAATTTAAATGCCAAATTATATATGAAACTCGAAAATAATATCTCATTAGTTGATTGCAGATGATAATAATTAATCATATATTTTAATTATTGCGATGTAATCATCATTACTTTGTATATGTTTACATAAGATAAAGTAGCTTCCGCCGTCTGTTCGCTTAGATCTTTTAAACTACTCTACGGATTTTAATGCAAATTTCAGGAATACATAGTGATTTAAGAGGAAGGTTTATATTATGTATAATACATGCATATTATAGTAGAGAAACCGTTAGAAGCCGGAGAGGGTCGCTAGCATACTGTAAATAATATAGAGATAAAGTCAAAAACCATGTAACAGATTTTGATGCTATTTTTACTAAGAGACTGAATGATTAGGTGTATGATTTGTTAACGTTTTGTGTAAATTTGTAGTAAATATTGAACAATCATTAAAGTGTCGGAATAAGTCAAGCCGCCTGGAAGCATCAATCGAAAACGCTGCTTAATCTCTTTTTAACATATATATGTCAGGGAATAATAAAGGATTACCGAATAATCGAATCGTCATCGATATCTATGGCGTTGGAGTAGGGTAGTAGTCACCTCCGTCGTTTTGACCGTCTCGACCCTAAATATGCCATCGACAGTCTGACTGAAGTCTTAGTCTTGCGCGGTCTCTCAAGTAGTGAAGTAGTCTCTGGATAGTGTTAGTGCTATGATAGCGCCGACATATATATTTATATATAGGGAAAATACTACTACCCGTGCGAAGCCAAAGTATGTCTCTAGTATAACTATAGTATTAAATAATTATCATTAATTTATTTGAAGTTGATATTATTCGATATTTGATGGAACCTAAATTAAAGTAATGATTAATAAATGTTATTATGATATAAGTTTATATTTATAGTTGTTAATGGAATAAGGCTTTGTGCATAATAAATTTGTCGACGGGGCGTTTTAACTTTAAAATATCAAATGTTGGTTTAATTGTAATTTTTGACAGTATGTCATTTGGAAACGGTGTCATACCATCATATTGGTGTTATTGTGAATATTAATTATTATAAGTAGTGTAAGAAAATTTTTTAATGTAGTATAGACATAAGTCAGTTACTGTGTAATTTATTAATAGGTTAAACAAGGTAACCGAGTGGTGGAAGAGAGTTTTGTAATTACATGGAAAGGCCTTGTAAACCTACACCGTAATTGTAAGAGATCGTAATGTTCAGTTATTTATTAGTTCCCCAGCAGTTTATACGTTGCGTTTACCCAATAATAGTCCATTTAATATCACCCCTCTTAATTCTTCTATAAACTCCCTCTCCTCCTCTCGCCATTTTGCTCCGAGTTATATGTGTTAGCAACACTGTGTGTTTATAAAAGTAGTAGTAGCGGGTAGATCATTTTATATTATGTTGTACCCACGTGAAGACAATATATAACCTTTGGTGGTTTTCGCGTAGTGTACATGGAAGTTAGTGTTATAGTGTCGTGGTTAAGGTCACTCTTGTGGAGGTCCACGTAAGTTTACTTTGTTACCCATTGTAGTTGGCGTCGTCGAGTGGTAGAGGTGAGAGTTAATATATTATGAAAGAGCTCTTTTAACCTGCTCCTGGGTCTCAAGCCCCAGGCACTGCTCGCCTCAGTCTAAATTGCATGTGTATACGTATTGCTATATACGTACAGTAATGTGTATCATATCTCTCTCATATCTATAATATATGTTACCCAGAGGAGTTAGAATATAATTTACCTCTGCCGCTGGAAGAACATCTCGTGAGAGCCGAGTTACCCAGAACCTCTTTGTGGTAGGGGATCTGTTATCCAACTGGCTTGAGACCACTAGCATGCAAATCCGACTGCTAAGTGCCTGTAACGGGTTCTGGTCGAGCTGCATGTGGGTCGGACCAATTCTCTCCCTCTCCCTCTCCCATCCCATTAATGCTACGGTTTCAGTGTAGCATTCTTCTCTTTACTCCGTCTCCTCACTCATTATACCTTCCATCAGGTGGACCGTCTACTCATTTGTCCCTTATCTATTATATCATTCTATAATTTGTTATCACCATTGAGCACAAGTGCAATCCAAATTAAACTTTAGTTAAAGAACAGATAATATTTACATAAACTTTCAAACATCACCCGTTTCCCAAACTCTTATTAAAATCTATTTGCAGTTATAACAATCTCGTGTGGTTTATGCATTTAACATTTCATTATACAGTTTTATTTCGTCCATTTTTAGGAATAAAACCACTATTAATATTTCATAGCCGAGCTATTGTTATCGTTCATGCATTAAACATATTGAATTCGCAATACACCAGTCTTTGCAGTAATTATTTTTGTGAAAATAATAGAACCAACAAATTGAAATTCATATATTTTTTAGCTATTATATAAAGCTTTTAAAAAATAAAGGGTCGTTTTTAAAGTAAAAGAATAACAGCCTAACGTTTTCAAAAATGAATGTATGAAAAATGACTATAACTGTACAGCAATGTATAAAAAATTAGAATACTTTAAAATTTAGACAGGAAGCTGAACCTGGGACTTGCAACACAGATGCAGTACCCGTAGTATCTAAGTAATAAATTTGACATGGTCTACCGCCACCAGTTCACTTGTACTAGATACTTCAGACATTGTTTTCTTAATGAAATCACTTGACCTATTGGAACTCTAGAGGTTAAAGTCTTCGAGGCAGTATGATATTCTTAAATAAAACTAATGGGTACTAAAACACATTACCAATACAAAAGCTATCAATAGTATTACTTACAATAGTGTGGAAGCTATTGAATCCTAACAGCAATTTCTCATGTTTTCTATTAGAATAAAGAATTAGTTTAATAAAGCAAGGGAATTCTACCAAAAAATCCAGTCCAATTCAATCTAACCAAAATCTCATTGCCTACAGATCCATAACTTCTTTTATTTTGTTGAGTTCCCTGGCATCTACGAACTCTGTCTCGTGCTAATAAAATGAAAATTGCTACCATTGATGTACTCCTGTTCCTAATTCCGTAAAGAACTGTTAATTCTAGTAGCTGGTTCTCTTTTTTTTACGATGGGAAATGGTCTTTACGCATCCCTTTTGGAGGGGAATGTGGGACTCAAAGCGAGAACCGCTGAATACCCACTAAATTGGGCGCATTGGGTGCTGGGGTTTCGCGGGATAACATTCGACGTCAGCACTCAGACGGACTTGCCTGCTTGGGGTTTCAAGCTTATACCTGGGGTTTAGTCAACTGCGTGTATGCACGCATTCGCCGACCTAGTCTTCTCCTGTGCAAAGGGTCCGAAGAAGGATCCTCTTCTCTACCGCGTTCTGCAGCATTATTTTGACCACGGCTTCGCTAAACGCAATGCCGGCTTTCCACTTCCTCTCTTCCGACAACATACTTCCTATGAGCGGCGTCCGTGACATGTTATCACCAAAACAAATACTGTAGCTGGAAGTGTTGTGGTTCTCAAGCTGGGTAATGCTCAAGGGTATGGTCCACGGTGTCTACGTCTGCACCACACTCATGTATTCCTACGTGCAATCTTTCACAGATACCTACCGAAACAGCAGGCCTCTTTTGTATCCCAACGTGCAATTCGGTACAGATACCTACCGAAACAGCCATGCCCGTTAACACCTGCGTCAGTCTATATGTGAGAGCGTCAACCTTTCGAGTCAATCACGTCCCGTTTCACGCAAAAACAACTGAATGGATTTTAATGAAACTTTACAATAATATAGCTTATACATCAGAATAACACATAGGCTATAATTTATAAAGATATTGTGTGTGTTCAGTATCTGGGAACAAAATCTGCCATCTGCGAGCTATTCTGATGTGCGCTGCAAAAAACGTTAGAGCTACACGTATATAATGTACTAGCGGCCCATCCCGGTTTCGCACGTGTGGATAAGTTTTTTTAAACATTTTGACTCTCCCGCATTTCGGTGCCTTCTCTCTCGCCACGTTGCTCGCTGCGCAGCGTGGAACAGCACCGGCCCGGTGGTGTGTGTTTTTTTTTTCAAAAGTGATATACTGGTATTGAAACAATCTTGAATACGAAATAATTTATTGGGATAAGACAAAGGTATGGATAACATGGTCTGATTTTAATATGCATTTTTGTCAACTTTTAAAATGTAAAAAAGTAGTTATAGTACCATAACTACAATAGTTGGACATATGGTCTCGCGAAGTTTTTTGTACATATTAATACGTTTTATAATATTGTAGAAAATTTTTTTGTTCTATCATCAATATTTTCCGCAGCGCATGCGATGAGAGGCATTTTATGACAAATTTTTTTACACCTTGGGTTTTTTTGTAAGAATTTCTGAGGATCTTTATTTTTTCTAGTCATAAATATAGCCTATGTTACTCAGGGATAATGTAGCTTTATAACGGCAAAAGAATTTTTGAAATCGGTCCAGTAGTTTTTAAGTTTATTCGTTACATACAAAAATACAAATCTTTTCTCTTTATAATATTAGTTTTGATATAGATATATGTCGGAGCTTAGTAAAATATTATCGATTAATCGAATCGTTATCGTTATCTATGGCGTTGGAGTGAGGTAGTAGTCACTTTCGTTGTTTTGACAGTCTCTACCCTCGACCCATTATATGCGATCGACAGTCTAACTGAAGTCTTAGTCGTGCGCGGTCTCTCAAGAAGTGAACATCATCTAAGTAGTGCTAGTGATAGTGATAGTGTCAAGTGCAGTGTAGTGTGGAAGTGCTGTCCAATTAAGGTCACGTAAGTCCTTACAATGTAATTGCCACGTGGTTAAGTAAACACAATGTTAGGTTAGGTTAGCCTTAGGTTAGGTTAGCCTTGTGTTAGATTCGGTTTATGTGCGTTTAACCTTGGGTTTAAATAGAGAGCCTAGCAGTGGAGGTGAGTGTCGTAATTACTTAAAGGAATTCCTTAAGCCTACACCTTGGTCACAAGTCCAAGGCACTGCTTAGGTTTCTCTCGTAATTGTTAGAAATCATAGTTGATCATTTATCGGTTCAATAGGAGTATCTGCGTCGCGTTTACCCAATATTCCACTCATCACCATCACCCCCTTTTAGTGTTCCCCAATATTCCCCATCTTCCTCCTTCCATTTCCTTCTCATTATTTTAAAATCCCCGACATATATATGATAGAAATGTTGATCTTAAGTAATTCTTCTAAAATACATACAACAGCATATATCTCTCGTTTATGTGTAAGGCATAGTGATATGGCGATTAAAATGCGAAATTAAACCTAAACACACGTGGTAAATTGCAACCGGGCGAAGCCGGGACGGGTCGACACTCGAGACAAATTATTTACAACTGATACAAAAACTCATCTATAAGCTATCCCCAGCGATTTCACACGGTCTAACTGGCTATAGAGTTATCATAATAGCGTCTAACAGCTGTTATAATAGTAGTTATAAATGTTCCATCTGGGCATAAATGGCAACTTTAGATGATATCACATTAGCAGAATGACAATAGTTTAGAATACTGTGTCTAACGTTTGAAGTTAAACGATTGCACTATTCCAATTATAAATCATTGGTTTAATACAGAGATTCCCAAACTTATTTTACCAATAAACTACTTAGCAATTTATTCGCTTGTAGATTCTCGTAGATCCTTCCTCATCAATACAAATAAATAAAATTGGACAGTCTGTTTGTAATATTAAAATAACCGCTTTTTACTAAATGCATATGGATGTATACGATACATATACTAAAACAACATTTTTTTACCATTTTTGTCTGTCTGTCTGTCTGTCTGTTTGTTACATCTAATCTCTGAAATGGCTGAACCGATTTTGACGTGACTTTCACTGGCAGATAGCTGATGCAACAAGGAGTAATTTGGGCTATTTAACATCTCGCTAAGACCCATAGGAGCGGAGCAACACGCGACCGAAGTCTCGCGGGTCGGCGATGAATTTGTTTATTTGGTTGTACGCAGTAATCCCGGGAACTACTGGTCTGAATTGAAAAGATCTTTTAGAGTTGGATAGCAGATTAACAAGCAAGGCTATTTATTGTCACGCTACGACTCATAGGAGCAGAGCATTAATGAAACATTTTGCAAAAACGGTGAAAATATATTCCTTTGCGTGTACTGCGTAAACGACGATAAAACAATGAAAGTTTCAGCTCTTTTACAATTGTATTATATTTAACTGCTTACGCCATATTCTGTCTAACTGCGTCACATAATATAAGTGACGCAGACGAAGTTGCGCGGACTAGCTATATTTCATATAAACAATTTTTAAGACTAAAAAATCTATCGGCTGTCGAACAATTAAATAATTTCGGAATTCTAAAATTTTATCCTGATATAGTTACAAACACAATTGGACCTCTACACGTTTTTTATAAATTTTTGAACACCAATTCATTCTTTTTTGAATGTAGGGAACAATATAGACTGCATAAGGATTTACTGATATTGATTCCAGTATCTTTAACTGTTATAATATAAATGTTGCAATAATTACTATGTAAATCACTCTTTACTCTTTAGTGAATCCAATGGATTATAATATTTGATACTTTATACAAAGAGAAGTTGAGACCAACGAAGATTAAAATAAATAAAAAGGCAAGATAAAAATCACCAAGAATAAATTCATTAATATTTTACTAGGAAAACTTACTATAATGTATCAGATAATTTATCGAGGAGTCAACTCTACATAATTAGGGAGCACAGCAGCGCCCTCGCCAAGTCCAGCAAAGCAAACAATCCTTCCATAGATACTCACACTATGAAGGTGCCTATTAAAAAACTTAGCCGCATCCATATAAGGCATTCGAATTTCTATAATGAGGTTTATTAATTGACAATATTGACACTTGAACTCTATCACTTCTCAGTTTAAAATGCCAAAACAATTGCTAAGTATATTATAAAAATAAAATGTTTAGTTTTGATTGTTATCTTCATGGGACCAATACCGCACAGTAACACACATAAAAGACAATAATAATATGCACTTAATACGAAAATTGAGTAACCAATATTAAAAACTTACTCCAAACTTAGTAATGGAGACCCATTATCACGAGACTATACCACTGTTCAGCCTTAATGGTCACCAGGTGGGTTCCGTTTGACAACTGGCTAAAGTCTATCGGAACAGAGGTTATATAAAGTCTTGGAATAAAATAAAAAGTACTACCCGCGAATATAAAATTGTCAACGTTGTTGGTAACTTGATACAGTCGAAGTTATCGAATAGGTGCTTCTATAGATACTAATTAAAATAACTGATTTTACCCGTGAGGGGAACCGATTAGAAAACTATTCCCCTCAGGCGCTATGAGAGCATCTCGTGAGACGCTCTGGTTTTACCAATGTCCAGGGGCGACAATGACCACTTTCCATCATGTGGAACGTCTGCTGGTTTGTTCCTATGTATCATTAAAAAACTGATTTGTTTTTATATGAGACGAGTTTTTACAGTGAAAAGACTTCGTTGCGAAAGGTGGCTTCTTTTACAGTTTACGGTTTTATTAGGATTACATTTTTAGAAAGAAAAACATTCAAAATCAAATAGTTTTTTGCTTAATTATCGTATAAAACATAAATAATCGTAGTAATGAATTATCCCATATAGTATTCAGGTCAATGTATTTTAAAGCGTGATTAATTTGTCGGCAGTTAAGCTCATGAAAACATCTCATTAATTGGCGGCCATGTATGATTAATTGCCATCTTTTAATTATTGCAAGTTATAAATACAAGTATATTCGAAACTAGCTGACACGACAGACGTGGGCAAGGTGGTGGCAAGTGTCAACTATGAATATTCCTTACTTCCCTCCTTCTTCTTTAATGGCTTCTAGTTGTGCACAATAGACATGCACAGGGTACTTTGCCAATGTCACGTAGTGAGGACAAAACACACTTGTGAAGTTTGACCGGTGAATTGTAGATTTTATTTTAAGACACTTCCTTTATAATCAGAGGACTCCACGATGTTAATATCAATCTACAACAACACAGTATTCGCTAGTATCCAACACCAAAAAAAAAAATTGCTTACATTCTAATAAATAATATATACAGTTAGTATACTATTTACAGTTTAATTTTGTTAGACTTAATAAATTTACACAGTCAAATGACAGAAAGTTATGTCAAACTCAAGCAACAAAAAGCTTATACTGTCAAAAGCTATATGTAAGGTTACATTAGAAAAGTTCAATATGGTCGTTAAGTTCTAATTTTCCGCGTAACTCTCTTATTTTTTTCTTAAATAAGAAACTTTTCTAGACAATAATAAATAATAATTAGTCTGGTCCACATGCGGCTAGACCGGAACGCATCAATGACACTCGGCGGTCGGATTCGCATGCTGGTTACCTACTAACCTAGACTAAACTAAACCTCGCTTATGGTCTTTATTTTTATAAGTATTTGTTAAGAGATTGAATTAAATAATTTTATTTTTAGTTTTAGCTTCCTTCTGCAAGAAATATATCAAAGAAAATTGATCAGTTGACCACACTGGAAGTACATGTACTCCATTATATTATATTAATTTTATTGACTTTGTTTATTTTAGTATGGGTGACGTGGACAATGTCTATCGTGATCATATCAAATCATTAAACGTGCTACTGAATCATAAGTTACAGACACTGTTCTTTTACAGATAAAATATAATCAGCTTGAAATAGACTCAATAGACATTAATGAATGTATTTGATCAGAAATCTAATTTGCGATTAAAATTAGGAATGAAATGAAAGATCTGAGAGCAATGTTCGGTAGACCTTCATTATTAATTCAAATAATATTTCATTTAAAATTATAATATTTTAATAGCATTAAACTTATAAGTATCTAATATAAAATCTTTTGATTTTAAAAAAATATCTAAATTTTAAGTGAAAGTAAAATTTAAAATTTCATTAAGATATAGATTGAGTGATTTATAAACCCTGTGTTATAAGTTAAACGTGGTATCGTTGCGCCCAAGAAAATCGACAGATTGTGATGAAGTTTTATTTGTTTGAAAGGAAATTTATAGGTATATATATAATTTGTGAACATCTGGTTATTAATAAAAATAACATTAACTTGAGAGCTGTGTGACAACGTTAATATTTGTAGCTTAATTATATTTAATGTGAAGTTCTTTTTTTATGAGGCTTTGCATTAATGTAATTTTATTAATTAGCATCATACATATTCTGTACTCAGTGTTTTGTTTAATTTACTTATAAAAATACACTGTATTTTTCGAATGTGAATAGTATAGTTTTGGTGTGAATTATAGTAAATCATAAAAAAAAATACTAACATAAATTTAATTGTAAATACTAACACGATGGATCAAAGTAATCTGAAAATATACAAATAAATAAATAATATATTGATAATTATTATAACAATTTTGTACCATAGTTACACACACTGACATTGCTTTAGATCTTTCATTAGATATTAAGTATCGAATAGAATCGAGTATCAAGATTTATAAAAGTACGTAACAGTATATATTTTTTTCTATTATTTTTTGCTTTTTATGATTTAGGGATTTACCTCTAGATATTTATAAAGTTGTAAAAGAAGAAAATTACAAAACAACATACAAATCTAATGTTATCTATTTTTTTTATGTAAATATTCTGTCTTATAGTAATGTTGAGTAAAATGAACTGTGGCAGTAAGATAGAAAGATTTAGTACAGGAGGAATCGGCGCATGAGTACCAAAAACTATTGCACCTCAATTTATTTACTGTACTAATTTATTAGTTCCTTCTCTACTAATTTATCAGTTCCTTCCTTATTAATTTATTAGTGAAGGTAAGTATTAGTTAGCATGATAAACCTTAAACCTATACCTGAGTTACAAATCCTAGGTAACGTTGAAGCATATGTTTATAAGCCATAGTTAAGTTAATAGTGCAACACGTGTTAGCAACACTGTTTATAAAGTAGTAGTATCGGGTAGATCATTTTATATTATTTCAAGTATACCGACGTGAATATATAACCTTTATTACGATAGATTGGTCTCAGTCTCTCTGGTGTTTTCGTGCAGTGAACATGGAAGTTAGTGTTATATTGTCGTGATTAAGGTTACCCTTCTCGAGGTCCATAAAAGTTTACTTTATTATCTATTGTCGTTAGCGAGGTCGAGTGGTGGAGGTGAGAGTTAATATATTATGAAAGAGCTCTTTAAACCTGCTCCTGGGTCTCAAGCCCCAGGCACCGCTCGCCTCAGTCTAAATTGCATGTGTATACGTATTGCTGTACAGTAATTAGTATTATATCTCTCTCTCATGTCTATAGCACACGATTGCTAGCGTGGTAGGTTACCTACATTGACTCGACAATTTATTAGCTTAGTCCCGATAATTTAGCGGTAGTTTGACTAGTAATTTCGTGGAGTAATTATTGACTTTAATATTGTTATTATCTAGGTTACACGTTATAAAATAGTAGGTGAGACGTCCTAAAACTTGCTTCTGGGTTACAAGCCCCATGCACTGCTTTTTCTGCTTAGAGCTGTCTAATTTATTGCTGTCATTTGAGTGTTATTTTACTGAAGATTTAACAGAATACAAGATAGTGTTTTGAATAATATATAAGCGATGTAACATCGGTACGAAATTAAATATGCATAGTTCCACAACAAGACACATGGTGCCAACGTATGTGGCTCTGCAACTAAAACAACAAAGAATATCTTAGTCCTTCATACTGTTATTTTATATATTTGACTTTATAAATGAATGCCTAAAAATTCAGAAATACTGAAATGTTTTATTAACAATATATCACAGCAAAAAAACCCTCATTTCTACTCTTACCCACTTTGAGAATACTTGCAAATAAATATGTAATGCTTCTAGGCTTTCAGGATAGGTATTGTCTGCCAAGATGTTTTAAAAGTTTAATGTCAGTTACCTGCACAAGAATCACAACAAAAAAGTCTCTGGTCTAACTTTGGTCTGGTTATGTCTGTGGCATCGTAGCCCCCAATATAATCCGACCGATTCCGATGAAATGTTATTGCTTTGCAAGGTAATTTAATCGAACTGGTTCTTAGCTATAATCAGTCAAGATCTAGTCATCTGTTTGAAGACTATCAGCTCATTTATAACTTGAGGGCTGCGTGACAATATTAATATATTGATTTATAACAATCTTGTTGCCATGGTAACACACTGACATTGCTTAGACTGAGTAGAGATGAACGGTATATCTCGATTGATCTTTTAATATAAAGTATCGAATAGAATCAAGAATTAAATGTTTTTAAAGTCTGTCGTGACTGCTGTTTTTATATTTGTTTTCAATTGGTGATTGTATTAACAATATTAAAAATTATTGTATTAAATTAGAGTAATTTAAATTTTTAATTTAATAGTTATGTATATTTCGATGAAATATGAAAAAAATATATAGTGTTAGCAAAACCTTGCTAGAGACATATTTTAATTATTGGTGTTTATTACGCACACCTGTACGACCAGCTGCGGACTGCACGTGGTATTACTTCCGGACACTTGTGAGCACAGCTGCGGACGACACCTGTACGCGCAGCTGCAGATAACACCTGCGCGCCCAGCTGTATATTGCACGTGGTGTTACTTTCGGACACGTGTGAAATTGTGAAGACTTTCCCACCAAGACCCTATTGATTGAAGAAGTTATTGAGTTGTGATTATTAATTAAATAATTTTAGATATACTTGTGCTTTATCTTTTATTCTGTATTAAAACTGTCCTCACTTCTGGTTTATAAGAATAGTATATTATATACTAATCCAATGTTATAGCCTAGTTTTAAATTCACGAGATTATTATAAATTCTAAATTTCTAACTAACTAAATGGAAACTGTTATTATTAGAAAATCAAACAGAAGCATACACCAGGCAGCCAGTTCATAATAACGATTCTGCTCTATTTCAGTTTAGCTTAGTTTAGCGAAGTTTTAAATAAAACAAACTGCGAATCTCATGTCCGTTGTCTATTTTTGTTCTAAAGTGATATTGATCGCTTTTTATCATTCTAAGCTATAATTATCTTTTTTATTTATCTATATATGTATTTAAAACAAAGTCGGGTTGGTTTGAATACTTATAACTCGTGAACGGCTGGACATATTTTCATGGTTTTTGATTTGTCGTATTTGTCTTCATTTCGAATTGCAGAATAACTATAAGAAACATAGAAAAATTTACGAAAAAATAAAATTAAAGAAAAAAATCTTTTCCCTTACAAAATGTTCATCCTGTCGGTACGGTAAACTCTCCCCTAATACAATGTATTTTAGATTTTACAAATGTAGAATAATGTCAGTAATAAAAAAGGATTGACATATATATTGGATGTTAATTATTTATGCATGTGTTCAGAACAGACATTCATTGTTAGTCGGTACCAATTTCGCCGGGTGAGCTAGTGTATAATAAACATTACTGTTAAGCGAAAAACTCAAGAAAGGCTGGACTAATTTATGTAATTTTTTTTAAATGTATTCTTTAAATTCTTTTAAGCAGAAAAATTTCCTGAAAATAATTTAGGTTCAATTAGGAAAAACTTAATATGGAAAAAAATTTATATTATTTAGAAATTTTCGTAAGAAATTAGGGCCATATTTATTTTTTAAAATAAATTTAAATTTTATTCAAATACAGTTTCACGAATTTCATACACAGTGATGTGAGTGAGTTCTTTAGATTATGGTCAAATAAATAAATAAATGGGTCAATGGAAGGGTTGGTGAGTAAATAAATAAATAAATGAAGGGATGAGAAATATAATATGAGGATAAGAAATAAGGGATGAGAAATAGTCTGCCTGTCCCTATGTATGCTTAGATCTTTAAAACTAAAAAACGGATTTTGATCCGTTTCTTTTTAATAGAAAGAGTGATTTAAGAGGAAAGTTTATATGTATAATATATATATATGTCGGAAACTAATAAAAAGGGATATAGATGGATCCCATCTCAAAAGCTATACAGGCGCAACACGATCAGGATATAACTAGTCTCCACTGCTTAGTTTCACTGTTTAATCCTAAGATTATACTAACATTAACCTAACCTAACACAAGGGTAACCTAACCTAAACCTAACTCACACCTCCGACATTTATAATATAGTAGATTAACACTGATAACTTTAGAGGTTTCTAATATGATGTCGTAAATAAACACATTTCTTTGCGCTTACATTGCAGACGCTGGCTGAACCCTACGAGATAGATCAAAATAATTTACTACAGTATTGTACACCTTAAAAAGATCTAAAAAAAAGTCCGCAATGGTATACGTCTATCTCTTAGGGATAACCCACAATAACCATTTTTTATCCTGTCCTTTTAAGAAGAAATAATGGTTTATTTACGAAGCGATTGTAAACAATACAGCATTAATCCTTATCCAATTAAGTACATTAAATGCATTGTGCATTAAATATAGATCAATATGGCCCTTTACAGCAATATTTAAATGAATATTTTCGAAGATAATTCAGATTTAAAATGCAGGACATAGCGACTAGTAGTAATAATGAAAACCTTAACAGAAGAAAATACATTTATTTTAACGAAACTACAGCTAACAACTGTAACATTGAATCTTTCTGCTAAATCCTAGGTAAGTAAAATCTACGATCGGAGTTCAATTGAAATCTTATGCTCAAGTTAAAGTTCGTTTTAGAAGAGTAATTTTATTCCAAGCCAATTCCTTGAACAAAGTGTTCAATGCATACAATATGGCGTAAATAAAAGTTTTCACACTAAATGTTTAACGATTAGTTAGCAACACCGTTTATAACTTTGTATTCACGAGAAGTTCCTTTCACGTAGCAATTTATAACAAGATCGTATGTAACCTCTGTTCCAATAGATTTGTGTCAGTTGTCCAATGGAACTCGCCTGGTGACCATTGTGGCTGTACAAGTGTTGCGGTATCGTGATGCAGGGCGTTCATCCATTGTAAAGTATTTTGTGAGTGTTTTACATTATTCGCTCGGATTCCTTCTAAACTATATATTATTGTCTTTTACGTGTTACTGTGTAGTATATTCCACGTTTATTTTAGATTAAATTTTTTTACTTAAAACTAATAAACAAAACTTAGACATTAACTTAAGAGGTCCAAAGCGTTAAGAAGATCCAATTACTAAGAATATGGGAGCTATACTGCGCAGTAACACTCGCCCGCCAAGTCGAGTGCGAAGCAAACACTGCCGTACCATCTTTACTGGAACCAATTCGCCGCATTTTCAGGCTCCTATTTGAGAACCTCTGGATAAGACCAGAACGCATAAATTTTCGTCATCTAGTAAGCTATAATCACATACTCAAAATCCAGAATTTCAAGGTAGGTAATTTAGTTCCGAAGTTAAGCGAAAGCTAATTTTCGCATTTATGACACTCACTCACTCATGATCATCGGAATAGAACTAGTACTTCCCATAAACTCAGAGAGCTGAAATTTGGTACAGAGTTAGGGTTTAATGGCCACATAAAGGGAAAACTATAAAAACTAGGATAATCGAAGATCTGGAGTACCTGGTGACCCTGATTAGAAAACACAAGAGGCCAAACAAACTATTAGAGATCATCAAAATATTCATTTTTTGTAAAGGCGTTATGTCGATTTGGTGAGCCGCTTCATTTAATGTCAAAAATCGAAGGTCTGAAGTATCTGACGAAGAACCCCTTTGCTGGTCTCAGCTGTATTAGAGATATGGTAATGCCCCCTTCTACTATTGGTACATTAAAAAATCGACTTACATTGCAAAAATCCAGCATAGTGGGACACATCTTCTAATTTAATCTAGCCTATAGAGTCCCACTGCTGGACGAATGCCTCCCCTTCTGCTTTTAATACGCATATAAATAAAATTAAAGGAAAACTCTGGATAAGACTAGACTGGCTTTTATACTTATACTTACAAGTTTACGAACGATTAACTTTATTCTACTCGAACATTACACAAATTAAATAAACAAATTACACTATGCCCACGTTTCTACAAAAAGAAGTGAAATCCCACCAAAAACATTCTGTAAAAAACTAGCCAAGTGTCGATGATGGAGCTGCTTGTTTATCTCTAAGAAGTAATAAGATATAGACAAAGTCGTGCAAAATATAGACAAGGTTCCTTACTGCGATTTCTTTATTATTATAGTTAATGTTGTGTGATTTGGCCGTTGAAGGGTACACAAGGGTACAAAACCAGGTGCTCCATGACACCATTGCACCAATCTGTAGCCAGAACCGCTACCCATTGACGATGGAAAATTGCCACTTGGAAAACGTGTTTGTTAAGCGAGATAAAAGCCCATACTGGTATTAGTAATTGGACGCCACTTACGGGGTTCCTCCTCATTCCCTCACGGGGTCTTTTTGAAACTACATATTATTGTACAACTTAATTTAGCAGGATTAGAACTTAAAAGTTTCTTAACACAAAATAAAAACATTTTATTTTTATACATTTGTAGAATGTTTTGAATGGCTATTCATGATTCAACAGTCGAGAGTCTGGCTGAAGCCTTGACCCGAGTGTTACTTTGGTAAGTGTTTATACATTAGATTTACAGAAATACGTATGTATATAGCACAAAAAGGTGTATAAAATCTTTATTATAGGGTTTTTTTACCACGCTGCTAAGATTTCTAGTATGCAGACCTTGTTACTTTAACGTGAGTTTTAAATTGTGCACCTTAATGTAGCTCAAAGCTGTAAAAATACTTTAAAACACTCCTAAAAACTGCTGTAGATCCGATAGTTACAATCTTGAGTAAGATATTCAACTTCCTTATTTCTCATTCTTCTTTTGAGTAGCTATTCCTATCTGCTAGATGCCTGATTGTTACTGCTTCCAGTTCTGAAATATTGTGACTCGTCACTCATACTATAGCTCTCTGTTGATGCCTACAGCCTTCAGTATCTGTAGTATCTTTTTGAAAGGAGCATTTCTCACATTCTTATAGTTCATAAAATACCAAGTATGTGATTTGGCTTGGGTACCAATGGGCCACATTCACACAGGATATGAAGAGACGTCTCGTCCTCCTCGCCGCAATAGCCGCACACACATATGTCAATAACGCCCATTGTTATGAGATGCTTACATAGACACCAGTTGGAATGGCCAGTGAGCGCTCTCATTATTGTACACAAATTGTTCCTTCTGAGCGTCAAACATTGCTTGGTCATTCTGTTGTTAAATGCATTCATTAGCGCTTTGATATGGTTCAAACCTGGTAAATTTTTCTAGCGTTCAAAAGATTTGACGATGTACGAGCTAGGTAGCATCACAAATAGGCTCTGGGTCTAGTCCTGTAGCTTAGTTAGCTCCTGCTCTGGCCAGTTCGTCGGCAATTTCATTGCCTTCGATTCCCGTGTGCCCCGGAATACACCATAGGACCAATTTATTCTTACGTCCTAGTATACAGACAAGCTACAGATTTGAGCAGTAGACTTGAGGTTATTGTGTCCGACTCCAGCGCTTGTAGTGCAGCTTCACTATCTGAGTGTATGTAGGTTTGTTTCCGCACATTCAATGATGACGAAAACTCCCGTAATTACCAGGCATGCTAGACATTGCAAGCTAGAAGCTGTCTCCAAAATTTCCCAACCAGACGACGATGAAACATGCATAAAAAAGACTTAATCTTTTATTTTTAATAAAAATACTGTTTTTATATAAAAAAATGTACGGTTGAATGAATGATTCAATCAACAAAAAGAAACTTATTTCTTCGTCGGTTGCTATACTAGATTTTATATCTAATCTTAAAATATCAAAGATATTGATGTATTCAATACAGTGAGGCGGAAATTAAATTTTTATGTATAACCTGAACGGTTTTTAAGATGAGACATTTTCTAAGGAATATTCAAGGTAAATTTAATACATGCTTTGTTTAAACTTTAAAGGTGCTTTTTTTAAGTTTAAAAATTATAACTGAGATTTATCATCATCAAGTATTACCAGGTTTTCGTTCAAAACTCCATGACGGTTTGACTTTTCCCGACATTTTCACCAAATATCTTCATATTTTAACCAGCTTGAGACAAAACCTTATCAAATTATGCTCCTAAGCTTTCCTATCATAAATCGTTCTTTCTATTGGTGAATTGTTAAGTAGTTTTCGAGTTTAAGACGAACAGACAGACGCAGACATGTATGTATATCTTTTGCCATAACCTATGTACCAGAAAACGTATATAACAGTAATTTAGATTTTGTCAAGCGTTATTTGGCAGGATGTAAGCCTTTACTCGATCAAAGCTGAGTACTGAGAAATCCGATTAATTTGCGAAACCTGTTAGTGAAACAATACCGCGGGAATACATGTTACTATTGAGTGTAGTCATGCTTTTAATTGTTACTATATCGTTTGGGTATTGCGACTCAAAGAAATGGCAAGTAAATATACCTACTACTAGTACTACTTGAGGGATGATAACAGTATTAAATCACATGAACAACTGTATCTAATCGTTCGCTGGTTATATGGTTACTGAGGCGGTGGGGTATTCAAAACAAATGTGAAGAAACTCACTCACCATTCAAAACTTGTCTCTTCATTGTAATACATATTTCAACACTTTGCAGTGATAATCAATCAAAAGACAATAATAACTGTATAATATCTATACTAAAATCGGGCCGTGCTTGAGACTTGAGACCTAGAACCAATTTAAAAGAGCTTTTCTTAAAATTAGGTCTTTGCCAATGAAATTGCTGTTTATCGTGAAAAACCAAGAAGTATACGTGACGTTTACTATTGATTTATGTTTTGATACTGAGTCGTCAACCAATTGCGAGTGAAGCTCTGCTCTCGCCTTGCGCTTTCCGCTAAAAAGGCCCTACAAGTTATTTCTGCCCATTCAAGGTCAAACCTATACTTACGTGCCGGTAGCTATACGAGTATCTACACGGTGTACTTGAAATAACACAAAAAGTATTATCGCGAATACAAATTTATCAACAGTTTTGCCAACTGAAATAAAAAAATTATGATGGTTTCATTTTTGAAGAGATTTCCTAAATAATATGTATTCCGTATTTCAAAGCGCTGACGAACTCGTTTACCCGTGCTTAGTTACCCTGGCTTAAACATGGACGGTTTATGCATAAATTATTCCTTGAGAGACATTCTGAATAAATCCTGCCGTCGCTACTCGCAATCATTTGTGCCCCTTTTGATAATATAATCAACGAAAACAACGTTTATATTAACGTGTTAATAAAATAAATTTAATCTCTAAGGAGATTAAACCAATTTTGATGTAATTTAGGATAATTTTAGATAATTGTGTCATTAAAATCGGTTCCATCAATAGAAATTTAAAAAAACATTTATAAGGATGTTTCACGTTTTTTTAATTGTCATAATTATACCATTTTTATACCATGATTTATTCTCCCCTACCATGCTCGATTTTGTTGCCAAATGTTAGCAACACCGTTTATAAATCAGTAGGTAATTGCGAGTAGTTGAGTTGATATTATAACGAATAGACAATATATAATTTTCGTTCCGTTCGTTAGTCTGGCAGGTGGTGTCGCGCATTACATATTAAAGTAGTGTAGACTAATAGTAATGAGCACATGAGTAATGTTCTTCATTATTTTAATATTGGGTAGCGACGTCAAGTGTTGGAGGTGAGAGATAATATATTGTGAAAGAGCTCTTTAAATCTGCGCCTGGATCTCTAGCCCCGAGGCACTGCTCGATTTCCATCTAGATTATATGTTAAAATTGTCGTCTGAGTGTTACTGCACAGTATAGCTCCCATACTCTTAGCACACATATTTAATCAAGCCAATGACAATATCAAAAACTTGCGTGATTCACAATAAAGACTACGTTATACTTGAATATGATAGTCAATATTCTGTTCACGAAATAACTTGTCAATATTTTAAAAATACATAAACATAATGTTCTAGCTATTAAGAGCCACCGTCAGTGTTGCTAGCATTAGGTAGAAGTATTATATATTATACATAAATTATTCTAAACGCCACTGGCAAAAATAAGCAGAAATAAATAAAATACAGTAAAACCAATAAATTATTATTAACTATACTCTATACTAATATTATAAAGAGGAAAGATTTGTATTTTTGTATGTAACGAATAAACTTATAAACTAGTGGACCGATTTCAAAAATTCTTTTGCCGTTAGAAAGCTACATTATCCTTGAATAACATAGGCTATATTTATTACTAGAAAAAAATTAGAGATACTCAGAAATTTTTACTAAAACCAACCTAAGGTGTAAAAAATTAGCCATAAAATATCTTTCATCGCATGCGTTGCGAAAAGTATTAATCAAGAAAATGAAGAACAAAAAAAATTTTCTACAATATTATAGATCGTATCAATATCTACATAAAACCTTAACAGACCATATGTCCAACTATTGTAGTTATATCACTATAACTACTTTTTTATATTTTAAAAATGAATAGAAATGCCTATCAAAATCAAACCATGTTATCGATTTCTTTATATTAATTCTTATCAAAATAAATTATTTCGTATTCAAGACTGTTTCAAGACCTGTAGATCGCTTTTTTAATTATTAAAATCGAATATTCCATTCACAAGATATTACGAAATTAAAAATATCAATTTAAACAAAAAATGCACGCTGACGGGCTGGTGTGACGTCCCACGCAGCGCAGCGAGAGAGCCAAAATGTTTTTAAAAAAATGTCCACCCGTGCGAAGCAGATATGGGACGCTAGTAATAAGTAAATTACATATGAAGTTATTATTTTTCAATCTATAAACACAGAAAGGCATTTTATCTACAATCGTAAGAATTAATTTTTGTAAATATGACTATAATATTGAATATAAGGCAGTTACTTTACTATATTTTAGTGCGTAGTTAACTCATTTACACCCTTATAAAGTAAGTAGAGTTAGCTACATTGTACATAACTTAGTATTCACGGGTAGTGCACTCTGTATATAATCTCTGTTCAAATTGACTTGAGCCAGTTATCCAGTAATCCAAAATCTCACTCGGTAACAATTGGGGCTGCGCAAGTGGTGTGGTATCGTGATGTTGAAACTATTATGAAAGATTGATTGGCCGATTATATTTTATAAGAAAGAAAGAAGAAAAAGCATATCAACATTCATACTTACGAATTTTTATTTACATATTTTCTGAGACAATGTTTTATACATTCTCGCTTAGATATTTACACGTGTAGTTTATGAATAATTTATATTAAACTCGAGTTGATATGCGTGAAGTAAAATGTAGGTAAAAGTACCTTTAGGATTAAAATAAATAAAATTTAATGCTTTATATACTAGCAACACTATTTATAATCTATGTTCCGATAAGTGGCAGTTTGACTATTAATTTTGTATGGTCAATTTTAAGTGTTATAGTGAAGTGTAGTATAACCATTAATGAGGATCAAGCGAGACTCCTGGGTGTTAAGTAGAGTACATATTAGTATGGTCTTTAGAGTGTAACTGCGCAATGTAGTTCCTTCATCGTTACATAGTATAAAACAAAGTCGCTCCCACTGTCTGTATGCTTAGATCTATTAAACTTCGTAACTGATTTTAATGCAGTTATAATTCATCTGGAAGATTTGTATGTATAATACCTATATGCTTATTGTAGAACAGAAACTGGACAAAGTTGGGGCTGGTAGCTAGTAGTTGATATTTGAATCAAGCATTTCTACTTTTTACTTAATACAGTTAAGAAAGAAATAAGACCTAACAAACGGGGGTCACTCGTAATTACAGAGCAACATTGTACAGCGACACCCCTAATTGCTGTTGGAGCAAAATACTAATGGCCAGCATTTATACAGCCAGTTTGTTACTTGTCAATCCTTTGCTTTTCCGAACCCTTTGAAAGTTTACCGCATGAATTGAATTACGATTCTGTACAACTTCTAACGTAATTTTTGGTAATTATTTACTTTTGTACTTTCATACTCATTTATCTATCAATAGAGATATCTATAGAAGATTGTCTATCTGCTTTTAGGAAATGAAGTAAATCCATATCCCTTGACAACTCAGGGGTTCAAAGCACAGACCTAAGTAACTCACTGTATATTTTTTCCTTTGTAACTTTGTCATATCCATAACAGTATATAATTTACTAGCGGATTGTGCCCTCGTTTCGCTCCGGATAATTAAAAAAATATTATAATTGATGTCCTTAAATTGTCACTCTGTAATTGTGTAGTTTTTCATTATTTAGAAAGAGAGAGAGAGTAAGAAAAAGTTATAAAAAGAAAAATGATAGAAACAAAAATAAAAGAAAAGCGACAGATAATAGAAGAGAAAGGACAGAGCAAAAATAAAATTGAATAAGTAAAGGAAAAAGAGAAAGAGAGAGAGCGAGAGATAAAGTGAGAGAGAGAGAGAGCGATAATCGAAATAAAGAAAGTGAAAAGAGACTAATCATTCTGAACAGATAAAAATAAAAATTAAAGTGAGAAAAAAGAGAGATGATGAGAGACAATGATAGATATTATAAGGTTGATAGATATATAAGAGGAAGAGAGACGGAAATACTATAGACTTCTCTCAGTGAAAGAATTTTTAAAATCGGATCAGTAGCAACAACATGGCCATATTCTATTAATTAAAAAATGTATATGGCAACACTAAATCACCTTTGCCACTCACGAAAAGTGTAGTTTTCTCTCAGGTAATTTTTTTTTAATATCGGATTGTTTATGCATAAATTATTCCTTGAGAGACATTCTGAATAAATCCTGCCGTCGCTACTCGCAATCATTTGTGCCCCTTTTGATAATATAATCAACGAAAACAACGTTTATATTAACGTGTTAATAAAATAAATTTAATCTCTAAGGAGATTAAACCAATTTTGATGTAATTTAGGATAATTTTAGATAATTGTGTCATTAAAATCGGTTCCATCAATAGAAATTTAAAAAAACATTTATAAGGATGTTTCACGTTTTTTCATTTGTCAAAATTATACAATTTTTATATCATGATTTATTCTCCCCTATCATGCTCGATTTCGTTACCAAAAGTTAGCAATACCGTTTATAAATCAGTAGGTAATTGCGAGTAGTTGAGTTTATATTATAACGAATAGACAATATATAATTTTCGTTCCGTTCGTTAGTCTCGCAGGTGGTGTCGCGCATTACATATTAAAGTAGTGTAGACTAATAGTAATGAGCACATGAGTAATGTTCTTCATTATTTTAATATTCGGTAGCGACGTCAAGTGTTGGAGGTGAGAGATAATATATTGTGAAAGAGCTCTTTAAATCTGCGCCTGGATCTCTAGCCCCGAGGCACTGCTCGATTTCCATCTAGATTATATGTTAAAATTGTCGTCTGAGTGTTACTGCACAGTATAGCACCCATACTCTTAGCACACATATTTAATCAAGCCAATGACAATGTCAAAAACTTGCGTGATTCACAATAAAGACTACTTACGTTATACTTGAATATGATAGTCAATATTCTGTTCAGGAAATAACTTGTCAATATTTTAAAAATACATAAATATAATGTTCTAGCAATTAAGAGCTACCGTCAATGTCGCTAGCATTAAGTAGAAGTAGTATATAATATACACAAAATATTCTAAACGCCACTGGCAAAAATAAGCAGAAATAAATAAAATACAGTAAAACCAATAAATTATTATTAACTATACTCTATACTAATATTATAAAGAGGAAACATTTGTATTTTTGTATGTAACGAATAAACTTATAAACTAGTGGACCGATTTAAAAAATTCTTTTGCCGTTAGAAAGCTACATAATCTCTGAATAACATAGGCTATATTTATTACTAGAAAAAATTAGAGATCCTCAGAAATTTTTACTAAAACCAACCTAAGGTGTAAAAAATTAGCCATAAAATGTCTTCCATTCCTTTATATTAATTCTTATCAAAATAAATCGTATTCAAGACTGACTAGATTTCGTATTCAAGACTGTTTCAAGACCTATAGTTTACATTTTTTAATTATTGAAATCGAACATTCCATTCAAAAGATATTACGAAATTAAAAATATCAATTTACACAAAAAAATACACGCTGACGGGCTGGTGTGACGCCCCACGCAGCGCAGCGAGCAACGCGGCGAGAGAGCCAAAATGTTTAAAAATAATGTCCGCCCGTGCGAAGCTGATATGGGCCGCTAGTAATAAGTAAATTACATATGAAGTTATTATTTTTCAATCTATAAACACAGAGAGGCATTTTATCTACAGTCGCAGGAATTAATTTTTGTAAATATAACTATAATATGACTTATTGAATATAAGGCAGTTACTTTACTATATTTTAGTGCATAGTTAACTCATCTACACCCTTATAAAGTAAGTAGAGTTAGCTACATTGTACATAACTTAGTATTCACGGGTAGTGCACTCTGTATATAATCTCTGTTCAAATTGACTTGAGCCAGTTATCCAGTAATCCAAAATCTCACTCGGTAACAATTGGGGCTGCGCAAGTGGTGTGGTATCGTGATGTTGAAACTATTATGAAAGATTGATTGGCCGATTATATTTTATAAGAAAGAAAGAAGAAAAAGCATATCAACATTCATACTTACGAATTTTTATTTACATATTTTCTGAGACAATGTTTTATACATTCTCGCTTAGATATTTACACGTGTAGTATATGAATAATTTATATTAAACTCGAGATGATATGCGTGAAGTAAAATGTAGGTAAAAGTACCTTTAGGATTAAAATAAATAAAATTTAATGCTTTATATACTAGCAACACTATTTATAATCTATGTTCCGATAAGTGGCAGTTTGACTATTAATTTTGTATGGTCAATTTTAAGTGTTATAGTGAAGTGTAGTATAACCATTAATGAGGATCAAGCGAGACTCCTGGGTGTTAAGTAGAGTACATATTAGTATGGTCTTTAGAGTGTAACTGCGCAATGTAGTTCCTTCATCGTTACATAGTATAAAACAAAGTCGCACCCACTGTCTGTATGCTTAGATCTATTAAACTTCGTAACTGATTTTAATGCAGTTATAATTCATCTGGAAGATTTGTATGTATAATACCTATATGCTTATTGTAGAACAGAAACTGGACAAAGTTGGGGCTGGTAGCTAGTAGTTGATATTTGAATCAAGCATTTCTACTTTTTACTTAATACAGTTAAGAAAGAAATAAGACCTAACAAACGGGGGTCACTCGTAATTACAGAGCAACATTGTACAGCGACACCCCTAATTGCTGTTGGAGCAAAATACTAATGGCCAGCATTTATACAGCCAGTTTGTTACTTGTCAATCCTTTGCTTTTCCGAACCCTTTGAAAGTTTACCGCATGAATTGAATTACGATTCTGTACAACTTCTAACGTAATTTTTGGTAATTATTTACTTTTGTACTTTCATACTCATTTATCTATCAATAGAGATATCTATAGAAGATTGTCTATCTGCTTTTAGGAAATGAAGTAAATCCATATCCCTTGACAACTCAGGGGTTCAAAGCACAGACCTAAGTAACTCACTGTATATTTTTTCCTTTGTAACTTTGTCATATCCATAACAGTATATAATTTACTAGCGGATTGTGCCCTCGTTTCGCTCCGGATAATTAAAAAAATATTATAATTGATGTCCTTAAATTGTCACTCTGTAATTGTGTAGTTTTTCATTATTTAGAAAGAGAGAGAGAGTAAGAAAAAGTTATAAAAAGAAAAATGATAGAAACAAAAATAAAAGAAAAGCGACAGATAATAGAAGAGAAAGGACAGAGCAAAAATAAAATTGAATAAGTAAAGGAAAAAGAGAAAGAGAGAGAGCGAGAGATAAAGTGAGAGAGAGAGAGAGCGATAATCGAAATAAAGAAAGTGAAAAGAGACTAATCATTCTGAACAGATAAAAATAAAAATTAAAGTGAGAAAAAAGAGAGATGATGAGAGACAATGATAGATATTATAAGGTTGATAGATATATAAGAGGAAGAGAGACGGAAATACTATAGACTTCTCTCAGTGAAAGAATTTTTAAAATCGGATCAGTAGCAACAACATGGCCATATTCTATTAATTAAAAAATGTATATGGCAACACTAAATCACCTTTGCCACTCACGAAAAGTGTAGTTTTCTCTCAGGTAATTTTTTTTTAATATCGGATTGTTTATGCATAAATTATTCCTTGAGAGACATTCTGAATAAATCCTGCCGTCGCTACTCGCAATCATTTGTGCCCCTTTTGATAATATAATCAACGAAAACAACGTTTATATTAACGTGTTAATAAAATAAATTTAATCTCTAAGGAGATTAAACCAATTTTGATGTAATTTAGGATAATTTTAGATAATTGTGTCATTAAAATCGGTTCCATCAATAGAAATTTAAAAAAACATTTATAAGGATGTTTCACGTTTTTTCATTTGTCAAAATTATACAATTTTTATATCATGATTTATTCTCCCCTATCATGCTCGATTTCGTTACCAAAAGTTAGCAATACCGTTTATAAATCAGTAGGTAATTGCGAGTAGTTGAGTTTATATTATAACGAATAGACAATATATAATTTTCGTTCCGTTCGTTAGTCTCGCAGGTGGTGTCGCGCATTACATATTAAAGTAGTGTAGACTAATAGTAATGAGCACATGAGTAATGTTCTTCATTATTTTAATATTCGGTAGCGACGTCAAGTGTTGGAGGTGAGAGATAATATATTGTGAAAGAGCTCTTTAAATCTGCGCCTGGATCTCTAGCCCCGAGGCACTGCTCGATTTCCATCTAGATTATATGTTAAAATTGTCGTCTGAGTGTTACTGCACAGTATAGCACCCATACTCTTAGCACACATATTTAATCAAGCCAATGACAATGTCAAAAACTTGCGTGATTCACAATAAAGACTACTTACGTTATACTTGAATATGATAGTCAATATTCTGTTCAGGAAATAACTTGTCAATATTTTAAAAATACATAAATATAATGTTCTAGCAATTAAGAGCTACCGTCAATGTCGCTAGCATTAAGTAGAAGTAGTATATAATATACACAAAATATTCTAAACGCCACTGGCAAAAATAAGCAGAAATAAATAAAATACAGTAAAACCAATAAATTATTATTAACTATACTCTATACTAATATTATAAAGAGGAAACATTTGTATTTTTGTATGTAACGAATAAACTTATAAACTAGTGGACCGATTTAAAAAATTCTTTTGCCGTTAGAAAGCTACATAATCTCTGAATAACATAGGCTATATTTATTACTAGAAAAAATTAGAGATCCTCAGAAATTTTTACTAAAACCAACCTAAGGTGTAAAAAATTAGCCATAAAATGTCTTCCATTCCTTTATATTAATTCTTATCAAAATAAATCGTATTCAAGACTGACTAGATTTCGTATTCAAGACTGTTTCAAGACCTATAGTTTACATTTTTTAATTATTGAAATCGAACATTCCATTCAAAAGATATTACGAAATTAAAAATATCAATTTACACAAAAAAATACACGCTGACGGGCTGCTGTGACGCCCCACGCAGCGCAGCGAGCAACGCGGCGAGAGAGCCAAAATGTTTAAAAATAATGTCCGCCCGTGCGAAGCTGATATGGGCCGCTAGTAATAAGTAAATTACATATGAAGTTATTATTTTTCAATCTATAAACACAGAGAGGCATTTTATCTACAGTCGCAGGAATTAATTTTTGTAAATATAACTATAATATGACTTATTGAATATAAGGCAGTTACTTTACTATATTTTAGTGCATAGTTAACTCATCTACACCCTTATAAAGTAAGTAGAGTTAGCTACATTGTACATAACTTAGTATTCACGGGTAGTGCACTCTGTATATAATCTCTGTTCAAATTGACTTGAGCCAGTTATCCAGTAATCCAAAATCTCACTCGGTAACAATTGGGGCTGCGCAAGTGGTGTGGTATCGTGATGTTGAAACTATTATGAAAGATTGATTGGCCGATTATATTTTATAAGAAAGAAAGAAGAAAAAGCATATCAACATTCATACTTACGAATTTTTATTTACATATTTTCTGAGACAATGTTTTATACATTCTCGCTTAGATATTTACACGTGTAGTATATGAATAATTTATATTAAACTCGAGATGATATGCGTGAAGTAAAATGTAGGTAAAAGTATCTTTAGGATTAAAATAAATAAAATTTAATGCTTTATATACTAGCAACACTATTTATAATCTATGTTCCGATAAGTGGCAGTTTGACTATTAATTTTGTATGGTCAATTTTAAGTGTTATAGTGAAGTGTAGTATAACCATTAATGAGGATCAAGCGAGACTCCTGGGTGTTAAGTAGAGTACATATTAGTATGGTCTTTAGAGTGTAACTGCGCAATGTAGTTCCTTCATCGTTACATAGTATAAAACAAAGTCGCACCCACTGTCTGTATGCTTAGATCTATTAAACTTCGTAACTGATTTTAATGCAGTTATAATTCATCTGGAAGATTTGTATGTATAATACCTATATGCTTATTGTAGAACAGAAACTGGACAAAGTTGGGGCTGGTAGCTAGTAGTTGATATTTGAATCAAGCATTTCTACTTTTTACTTAATACAGTTAAGAAAGAAATAAGACCTAACAAACGGGGGTCACTCGTAATTACAGAGCAACATTGTACAGCGACACCCCTAATTGCTGTTGGAGCAAAATACTAATGGCCAGCATTTATACAGCCAGTTTGTTACTTGTCAATCCTTTGCTTTTCCGAACCCTTTGAAAGTTTACCGCATGAATTGAATTACGATTCTGTACAACTTCTAACGTAATTTTTGGTAATTATTTACTTTTGTACTTTCATACTCATTTATCTATCAATAGAGATATCTATAGAAGATTGTCTATCTGCTTTTAGGAAATGAGGTAAATCCATATCCCTTGACAACTCAGGGGTTCAAAGCACAGACCTAAGTAACTCACTGTATATTTTTTCCTTTGTAACTTTGTCATATACATAACAGTATATAAGTTACTAGCGGCATGCCCTCGTTTCGCTCCGGATAATTAAAAAAATATTATAATTGATGTCCTTAAATTGTCACTCTGTAATTGTGTAGTTTTTCATTATTTAGAAAAAGAGAGAGAGTAAGAAAAAGTTATAAAAAGAAAAATGATAGAAACAAAAATAAAAGAAAAGCGACAGATAATAAAAGAGAAAGGACAGAGCAAAAATAAAATTGAATAACAAAGGAAAAAGAGAAAGAGAGAGAGCGAGAGATAAAGTGAGAGAGAGAGGGCGAAAATGAGAGAGTGAGAGAAAGAGAGAGAGAGAGAGATAATCGAAATAAAGCAAGTGAAAAGAGACTAATCATTCTGAACAGATAAAAATAAAAATTAAAGAGAGAAAAAAGAGAGAGGATGAGAGACAATGATAGTATTATAAGAGGAAGAGAGACGGTAATACTATAGACTTCTCTCAGTGAAAGAATTTTTAAAATCGGATCAGTAGCAACAAAATGGACATATTCTATTATTTAAAAAATGTACATGGCAACACTAAATCACATTTGTCCCTCACGAATAGTGTAATTTTCTAACAGTGAAAGAATTTTTGAAACCGGATTAGTGACAAGAAAATGGCCATATTCTATTATTTAAAAGATGTACATGGCAACACTAAATCACTTTTGTCATTCACGAATCGTGTAGTTTTCTAGCAGTGAAAGAATTTTTAAAATCGGATTAGTAACAACAACATGGCCATATTCTATTAATTAAAAAATGTATATGGCAACACTAAATCACCTTTGCCACTCACGAAAAGTGTAGTTTTCTCTCAGTAAATTTTTTTTTTAAATCGGAATAGAAACAACAAAGTGGCCATATTCTAATAATAAAAAAATTTATACGGCAACACTAATTAATTTTTGTCACTCACGAATAGTGTAGTTTTCTCTCAGTTAAATTTTTTTTTAAATCGGATTTGTAGTCCCTGAGAACTCTTCAATTTACAAAATGACCACCTTATGGCACTTAAATGGCCATATCTTTTTAATTAGAGTATTTATGGCAACACCACATAGCTTATGTTACCCGGAAAGGAAGTAGCTTTCCATCGGTGAAAGAGTTTTCAAAATCAGTTCAGTACTTTTCGAGCCTATTCGCAACAAACATACAAACATAAACAAATTCGTGTTTAACAAATTCCCAAATTATCTAGCAATTTAAGATAATGTTTAAAAAATATTTTAATTGGATTTTGTCACAGATACACTTAACGGGAGCAGATGCTTCTATAGACACTAACTTAAATTGACCTAACAACTTTTTATAGTCAATAGACTTTAATGCCATAGTTCTTTCTTCTTTTCCTTACTACGACTTCATTGGGACAATGTAAAAGCAAATAGTGTGAAAACTACGCACAGAGAGACAGTGTTAGTCAACGCATCCTTTTAATAACCCTCGAGTCAGTGTCGAGCAAAAAGAGTGTTTTTCATTTCTTTTATATAGTTGAGTCGCTATCTCGACGCGCAGTCGTGGAGTGGTCTTAGCGGAATAATGCAAGTCTGAAACAACAAGATATGAAGGATTTTGCATTTTAAAAAGGAAACTTTTTGTAACTGCACCGCGAGATTCTGAAATTCAAATATATTGCGAAAATCTTTATTTAAAGTATACTTTAAACATTGGTGGAAAGTTGCACCAAACTTTAAGTGTAGCTGTTAAAGTTTTTATTGTCGCTAAAGTGCTTTTTAACTGGGTTATAAAATTGAAATTCGTTATATCATTAAATTAATCTTCGTCTGCGGCTCCGCTCCTATTGGTTTTATGTAGCCTGTAGTATTCCTCACTCCACATGATAATAATAAAGTGTAGAGGAGTATAACTGGGACTAACTCTCTTTTCTTTGAGATCACAAAAGGCCCTTAATTTTATTACTTTGTTAAGCGTAAGGTTAATGCAATGTAAAGGAAGGGATCCAGTAATCCTTGACCTGGGTCACGAGCCCTAAGCATAGTTGTTTTTATACATGGTATTATTTATAGTACACATAAGTACAAATTCTCGCAAGGAAGTTATAGTTTTCATGACTGGTTCGCGGAACAAAAAAGAAAATGTATTAGATTAAAACAGCCACTGAACTAAATTAAATTTCATGATATTGTACAATACAATAATATACTCAACTGTTGAGCGAAATTTAAACCAGCTACACTAACAAGTAACGATGTCAGCGTAGAGTGTACTCACTTGACACCTCTCAACCAACGCAAAAGAAAAAAGAATTCTGAGTGGATGTTCCTGTTTATAACAAACTGGACTAAAGAAGAAAAATATAATTCGATATAAATAGGTGAAAATTCAGGCTAGCTGTATAATTAGCGCCGTTTTTGTGAAAGGCAAAGCAAATTGAAGTTCGAGCTTCCTGGTGTCTAATTCAATTTGTTTGTTAAGTAACATAAGACAGGGATTTGTGAAATAAAATAGATCTTAAAATATAAAATTAAAGACATAACGTTACCATTAGTTCTATTGTTAATTTTATTAAACCACTCCTCTTGTTCTGAATACCTTCCACTAAATCAATCAATATCTTCTAATAGATCAATCTGTATTTTTTATCGATATATATAAACATGTTTATTACACTTTATTATTTGTAAAAAGAAAATAAGATTTTCCGGCTGAATAAATGCTTTCATCGGTTGTGGCGCCAGCGTATTCACAATGAAGTACTCTCACAGAAATACAAAGGAATACCAACTATTTAAACGTAATATCTTAAATATAAATTTACAATGCAATTCATAATAAAGGCATTCCTTGATATAATTAAAAACACGCATGTTCAATACTACAGAGAACAGATGCAATAATATTTGATTATTAATAGTAAAATAACGTGTTTGTAGGCACATTTTATTTTATCCCTTATAATATATTATGTTCTTTTTATAAGCCTTATCTGTTGTAAAATGTCATTATTACACATTTTAAAACCGAAATATATAAAATTCTGTTTTATTATGGAAGTAATATACATGACCTATTAAAAAATGCTCAACAAGACTTAAATATGTTAAATTAATGGTTTAAATACAATCTGTTAACAATAAATGTTTCAAAAACTTCATATATGTTGTTTCATGCAATAAATAAGATCATACCTGACTATTGTCTCTTAAGTGTAAATCAAGAAATTATTAAAAAAATCAAATGAAGAAAAATATCTAGGGCTAATATTGGACTCAAATTTAACATGGAAACCTCACATACATCACGTACACACTAAAATTATCAAACTTACCGGTGCACTCCGTAGATCTGTACGATGTATACCACCTAAGATGCGTAATATTATTTACAATTCGCTTTTTAAGTCACAAATAGAATATCTAATAGAAATTTGAGGATCTGCTGCTAAAACAAATTTGAAAGAAATCCAAACATCACAAAATAAATTCATTAAAACACTATTTCATTTAAATTACCTTACACCAACCAAAGAAGTCGACAAATCAACAAAAATACTCAATACAACAACTATATCAATACAGAACATGCATTTTGGTTAGAAAAATACTCACAGACACAATACATACACACACTAAATTTACATACAAATCAAACAAATATGCTATAAGAAATAAACATAAGCTAATTTTACCTATCACAAGAACGAAAAAATACGGTGTTAAAAGCATTGAATTTGAAGGAGCACTACTATATAATAGTTTACCTATAGATGTAATTAACACCACATGTTTAAGAAGTTTTAAAAACAAACTAAAAAAATATATAGTAGAATTAACAAATTTATATTTTTTCTAAATTAGTTATACGTCACGTCACTACTTTGTATTAAGAAAAATGTTTAATACATATATATGTCGGAGCATAGTAAAAGATTATCGATTAATCGAATCGTTGTCGTTGTCTATGGCGTTGGAGTGGGGTAGTAGTCACTTCCGTTGTTTTGACAGTATCTACCCTCGACCCTTTATATGCGATCGACAGTCTAACTGAAGTCTTAGTCGTGCGCGGTCTCTCAAGAAGTGAACATCTAAGTAGTGCTAGTGATAGTGATAGTGTCAAGTGCAGTGTAGTGTAGTGTGGAAGTGCTGTCCAACTAAGGTCACGTAAGTCCTTACAATTTAATTGCCACGTGGTTAAGTAAACACAATGTTAGGTTAGGTTAGCCTTAGGTTAGGTTAGCCTTGTGTTAGATTCGGTTTATGTGCGTTTAACCTTGGGTTTAAATAGAGAGCCTGAGCAGTGGAGGTGAGTGTTGTAATTACTTAAAGGACGTCCTTAAGCCTACACCTTGGTCACAAGTCCAAGGCACTGCTTAGGTTTCTCTCGTAATTGTTAGAGATCATATTTGATCATTTATCGGTTCAATAGGAGTATCTACGTTGCGTTTACCCAATATTCCATTCAATACCATCACCCCCTTTTAGTGTTCCCCAATACTCCCATCTTCCTCCTTCCATCTCCTTTCACATCGTTTTAAAAATCCCCGACATCAGAAGTGGGATCACAAGCCCAAAAGTTCACGTTTAAGGGTTTTTGCGTATCATCCTGACGATTATTTTAGTTTCAATGCGAGTAAAAATAATTTTCGAAAAAATGTGGGTAGTACAAAACAAAAATTTAGAAATAGCTAATATCATATTACATAGTTGCGAAGGTAGTTTAAAATCTTAAAATCGTGATTATTATTTTGAAGTAGGATAGGCCTTCGGTTTACATCGGGTCCATCAGCCTTTTCGGTAGTAAATTGTGGTGTTGACAGTTTTTACGCATTGTGTTTGGAAATTACTGATCGTATTAACGTTTTATTAGTGCGACAGAGAGCTTTTACGCTTTGTCGGAAAGATGTACTGGAAGCGTTGTCGCTTTGTTGTTATTGAGCCGTTGTAAGGTGGCTTTGTAGGCCCCGACGGTTGGGGCTGAAAGCTGTTACGCTTTGCTACGAATTTGAGATGTTTTCTGTAAAGAGTGTTGAGAGCTCTTTGTTTCTTTGTGTGTTAATGATTGAAATTCTTATGTCTAGTGGAAAATAGTGCTGAAAGCTGTCACACTTTAACGAAGTTATTGGTCTATGAAACTAGTGTTACGTGTTACGTATTTTGAAACTGTGTAAAGGCAACGCGAGAGCGCGTTGATTATCAGAATGGCCGTGTCGGAGCATAGTAAAAGATTATCGATTAATCGAATCGTTGTCGTTGTCTATGGCGTTGGAGTGGGGTAGTAGTCACTTCCGTTGTTTTGACAGTATCTACCCTCGACCCTTTATATGCGATCGACAGTCTAACTGAAGTCTTAGTCGTGCGCGGTCTCTCAAGAAGTGAACATCTAAGTAGTGCTAGTGATAGTGATAGTGTCAAGTGCAGTGTAGTGTAGTGTGGAAGTGCTGTCCAACTAAGGTCACGTAAGTCCTTACAATTTAATTGCCACGTGGTTAAGTAAACACAATGTTAGGTTAGGTTAGCCTTGTGTTAGATTCGGTTTATGTGCGTTTAACCTTGGGTTTAAATAGAGAGCCTGAGCAGTGGAGGTGAGTGTTGTAATTACTTAAAGGACGTCCTTAAGCCTACACCTTGGTCACAAGTCCAAGGCACTGCTTAGGTTTCTCTCGTAATTGTTAGAGATCATATTTGATCATTTATCGGTTCAATAGGAGTATCTACGTTGCGTTTACCCAATATTCCATTCAATACCATCACCCCCTTTTAGTGTTCCCCAATACTCCCATCTTCCTCCTTCCATCTCCTTTCACATCGTTTTAAAAATCCCCGACATATATATTTATTTGAATCTCATGTAAGTGAACATTGTTCTTTAATGAGTAAATAAAGTTTCTATAAACCTAAATTCTTACTAATAACACCTATTCTAGTAATCATAGTTAAAAATAATATTGGGCCAAAGTACTCCTTTGTGTTGCACAAGTAAGAATCGGAACATATTCTTGTTACTTATAAATATAGATAATTATTAAAATTTATATTGCTCAATTATTTAAAAAACAACAATTCTAGGGCATAAAACCATTTTTTATTTGTTTAATATAAAGAAACTTATTGCTATACATTTATATAATTTCTGCCAAACTGCTCAGCATTTTATCTGCTGACATAACACTCTCATTTACTTAAGCAGTAAAAAAATATAATGACTAAAAACTAACGCAACATATGAACTAACTCATAACTTATTACTATAAAGATTTTTCCTTTTTTCGAATCAAATATTCAATTTATAACGACATATTTAAATTTTTCATTTTCTTTTAAACCAATTTTTAAAATTCGTTTATCATCAAAAAAATTTAAATCAAACTGTATGATACTTAATTAAAAATGAATTGATACACAGATCAATCAATAAAATAAGGGTCGCGTAATAAACAGGATATGTTTGATGTAACAGGGATTTAATTAACTTTAACTAAGAGAGTCATTACTAGAGATCAAACAAGAACAATAGTCTCGGGTCTCACAGTGTGTACGTGGTACTATTGTACTATTAATTTACGTGAATTAATATGATTCCTCATTTGACTCAAGTTTATTATAATCTAGTATCAGTCGGTTGTTGTTTTCAGGTGAGTTGTTGATTTGTCTTTCTTCCATGCTGTAAGGTTTTTGTTATTTAATAAATAGAAATCTTCTTATAGGCACTCTCATAAACTTATTATACTATAATAAGCATACATTATATGGCAGTCTTAAACTATAACTGATAGTTATATTATGTTGCATTATTTGGTACTAGAAAAATATACAAAATGTTGACATAGAGAAAATAAAGCTTCGCTTTAAAAACATGCGTCAAAAATTTACAACATGCAAAGTAGCTGTGTTCAGAATTTCACAATACAAGCCTCCACCGAAACATCACGAGTTTATAAATTAATTACAGCCTCAGGGAAGGTCACATGCTCCCATAGCGGGACGTACCATGTAATTACCATAATATAAACTGAAACTGAAGCTACAGGTCTCTTCGTAACAAATTTGGTCCGTTAAAATGGAATATGAGCAGCTACTAGTTATTTTATAAGTTTACAACCCATAGTTTCAAATAGATTATTTATTTATAAAAAGCCGACTTTTAATTGCTTGTGTTTGTTTAATAATATATAAACTCCTGTTCAAGTAAATTCATAAAAAGATATTGTATAAAGTAGCGCCCATAGGGTAACTTAGTTAGTTGATGCTACTTGCCCCCCTTTTCGGGAAGAAATAGTCATAAAACTTTGCGTATATAAAACCCGTGTTATTTTTATACGCATTGCTATATAGTAATAGGTATATAACAACTCCCTGCACCTCCTCCTTACACCATAACAAAAAAAAAAATTAAGTTAAGGTTCGCTCTCAGTAAATGTTTATGATCACGGTTGAAAATAAAAAAATCTTGAAACGTCCGCATTATTAAATTTAATGTGACGTCAATTTATTATTCGGCTTTCATTTGATACCTATATCAACTGACCAGCCATCTTTGAGAGTCCGCCATATTTAAATTAGAAATACGACACTTAACTAACCATACATTGTCATTAAAAGGAAACCTTTTTTTTCAGTTCATTTGTAGTTTCAGCAAATACTGACGTTTGTGAAATATTTCAACATAATTTATACAATTTACTTGAAAAATATAATAATGATTTAAAAACGACGGTTTATTTTAGTTTGAGTGTATAAGAGCGGAATATTTAGAGCGCAAATCTGCAAAATTGTTGAAGATTTTGCTTTATGGAAAATACGAAGATTATAATTATTTAGGTAAGTAAAAATATTTAAGTTGGAATCGGAGTAGCGCGTCGAGGGTTCTGTACAAATTAGATCTAGGGACTAACCTAACTTAGCCGTTTGTAATCGCTGTATAGGTACATCGACATATCATCGCAGTTAAATTTAAGATTTTTATTTTTACTTGTGTTGTAAAACCCTGCTGATATATTTATATAATTCAAGGTCAATTACTTAATGTTTTGATTTGAAAATACTGACATTATATGCGTAAACAGCTGTATCTTTTGATTGCATTGATTTATAAGTCATTTGTTTGCAGCTCCAAAAGATTAAAGACTCAAGTACTTGATATTTATATCAGTAGCTTCAAGTTTTCTCATGAAAAGGGGTCTTGATTTTTCTTCGATGAATAAGTGTTCTTCTTTTCATTTAGAAGCACGGGATCCTAAAAAGCGATAAAGTGTGAGTCAGATTTAAACACTATGGTTCCCTTAGTAGAGCCCCCATCATATTTTATGTGTGTATTTATAATCTAATTTACAAAATAAGATAATTAAACCTTTGAATTTTATTTTTCAGTAGGTAATATACGAAAGGCGTAGGTAAATAACTGTTACGATCTTAATAAAAATAACATAATTTAATCGCGGTCAGGAAATAGAAAGGGTGGTCGGAAACTGAGATTTATGTGTATGTCCCAAAAAGGTTTAGTTTATATGAATTATCTTTGCCGGTCCCTAGTGGACTAGTGGCAGTTGAACTAATAAGGCGGTTAAAATATTAGTTATATACAGACTATATTAATTAATATTAGCATTTTACTGTTAAAATAAAAGTAATCGACTACTTTATATTATATATAACTAGAGACGAAAATGAGATCAAAAAAAAAGAAAAGCTCGTTCTAAATTAACGAACAAATTCAAACAGTACTGCATTTATAATATGTTTTTTTTTTAAATTTGTTTCCGACATCCCACTTCTGATGTCGGAAACAAATTAAAAAGAATGAAATGGATGGCCTATCATGAAAGATACGGGCGCAATACGGTCAGGATATAACTAAACAATACAGTCTCTTACTATTCTGACTAGAACTATTCTGACAGGAACCCAAGCAGTGCGATAGACTTGTAACCAGAGCTTATAAAGAAGCGACAGTACAGTAGTACAGTAAAGGCGAGTGTGGGAATTCTCTTTTAGAATTCCCACACTCGCCTTTACTGCTCAGGCTTTCTGTTTAAACTCACATAAACCTAACCTAACACAAGGCTAACCTAACCTAATATTGTACTTATTTAACCACGTGGAATTACATTTTAAGGACTTACGTGACCTTAATCGGTCAGCACTCCCATCACTAACACAACACTACACTTGACAATTTCACTAGCATTACTTAGATAATAAGAAGAAGATAAGAAGATGAGCATATATTCGTGGAAAGGATTGTAATATTTTGTTATAAAACTCTAAATCTAGATTTTGTAAAGCTTTATAGTAAAAGTTAATTTGTGTTAAAAAAATAATAAATTATATAAACAATAGATAATGTTATAATCGAATTCGAAAGCTTCTGGTTATCTTCGTTTCGTTAGTATTTAAACATAAAACTACAATAAACAATGAATACTAATCTACCACTATTCTAGGATGTGTAATAAATTTTCAACTTCCTTTTTCTGCACCACCGTACCACCTTCGGGCAAAAAGTAAATCGCCTTCTTAAGTATCTGTGTACCAAATGTTAGTTTTGTTTAAATTGCTCGTTGAATAATCAATTATTTTTAATATTTCCTAGCCCAAAAATTTGTAGGTAGAGAGAGACAATTGATATGAAATAATGTATTTCTCCGTTCGCCATTTTTGTTGTGATTTTCGTTGAGCACGGATGTTTATAAGTATTCGTGTAATACTGTTGAAATATATTAATAAAAGTAAGTAGCTTTACCTAGTTTCAGGTTTTTTTCTCTAATTTATTTGATTCTAAAAATTCTTACACAAATTAAATTAATTCCCATATTCTACAGATTCAAGACGTTCTGACTAATTAACATAACTATAAATCCCCACCAACACATTTACCCACCACATACATTGTGTATACAGGAAAAAGACATTCCCTTGTGTCATTGCAATAATGCCGGAAAGCTTTTTAGTTAATTCCCTTTTTCGGCGATGAATAAAGTAAGAGAAATTCACTGACTTGTAAGTATAATGTAACGAACGAAGGTAGTAATTACAGAGACATTGTACAGTGACACCCCCAATTGCTGCCAGCGTATAAAATGCTAATGGACAACATTTATACAGACGGTTTGTTACATTGTCACTGCTCTGCTATTTCAGAACCCTTAAAAACTTTATAAATTAAACTTAATTATTATCTTGCTATACCGTGCAGTACACTAAAGAGGACACCGTTCGACCGCGTCATATAATATTTTCCTAACAAGCCGTAAAGTACAAATTTTAACCTTTACCGCGCGAGAGCACTATGACGACTGTCTCAAATCTATCCAGACGGAGGTTATATATTGCCTACACTAGTATACCCACTACCGGAATGAAATAGAAGGAACCAATCACGAATACAAAATTATCAATAGTTTTGCTAACGCGTTTAAACCCGTGGGATGGGGTAGAATACAATTCTAACCAATCCCCTTCCCAAGAAACGATTAAAAGGGGAGATCGAAATAATTATAGGATGTTCTTCATTTTTACTTAACATTAGGTTTCTGGGGTTAAGTAAAAAAATTGATATTTCGTTTCTTTTTTTGCTAACCTTTAACATAGTATTTTTACGTACCAAAACGAGGTAAGCTAGTTGTTAATAAACATGACTAACAATCTCTTTATAATGATCTTTCCTTTGTTAATGAGAAACTTTGTTAATAAGAAACACTCTTCTTTGTGTCGGTCAGGGTAGTTCAGATTATAGTAAAGTGTATTAGATTTACTTTGTAAGCAAATAACATTATATTGCGCTAAAACTTCAGATAGCGTTATATCATCCGACTAAGTACTTCCAACCTCATAAAACGTACCATACTAGAAAATACTATTCAAGCATAAAATTATTCACTCATATTTTACTTACATTGTAAAATTACATTCCTACGAAGCGTTCTGGTGGAATATTTTTAGTTTAATTCAATTTAACGTTTCGCAATATTTTGAGATACTTAGAGAGCTTTAAACTTTATTGTTGTTGTTTATACTACTCTGTATTAATAGTTTAAACGCATTGGCAATATTGCCAATTGAGTACTAATATTTTCCACAAAGATAATAAGAGTTTAGTGAATACTAAATGTAATATATTGTTTGAAAATTGTTACATTACATTATAATACATCAGATATAGTAGATTTTTCAGAGAGAGAAAGTCAGAGTTATTAGAGTAATAAATATAATAGCAACAATCAATGTCAATTCAATGATGACCCTCCATTGTCTACACAGTCCTCACACTTACTCTACGTACGAGTATATACTGTAAGGTAAACATAGTTAAATCAAACATATTAAAAATAACATATTTTATCACATTTCACAGTAGGAGTGTAATATATTGTTAGTCACAATACTTTAGCTAGAATACTAGCGACATAATCATAATGATTCTGTCGTGACGGCCTACTTCTTCATCATCATAACTCATTAATGGCCCAGTGCTGAGCCCTGTCTCCTTCTCTGAATGAGGAGAGTATTAGGTCCACCATGCTGGCCCAGTGAGGGTTGGCAGACTCCACACACCTTTGAGAACATTAGGTAACTCTCAGGAGCGCAGGTTGCCTCACGATGTTTTCCTTCGCCGTTAAAGTAAGTGATATTTAATTGCTTAAAACACACGTAACTCAGAAAAGTCAGAGGTGCCCAGGATCGAACTCGGAACTCACTAGTAAGACACAAATGTCTTAACCACTGGACTATGACTGCACTTAGATTAATGTTCTTAGATTAATGTTTATCAGTTATCCAACATTCAATAGAATAAAAATGTCACTAAAATCAATGCTACTAATATCATATGGCGCATTAATATCTTAGTTATTTTCTTATTTTGTTTGTTTCCTTTTTTAAATTTTGAAATTGTGTATGTATGAAAAATAATAATATATGAATAGTCTATATAGAAGCGAATAACATGCTATGTGATCAATGTCATATATGTTTTTGGATTTCTGTAATAGACACTACCAATCAAACGTTATCATCAATGTTGCCAGACTAGATATGATATAGTATAAAAGTTAAACATACGGTTCTCATTGTATGGGTAATCTAACGATATCTCTCAACTCAGTAGCTAAGCGCGTCTATTTATCTCTGCAAGTGCATGGCTATTTGTCTATCTTATCGGTAGTGGTCAACGTGGTAGTGCTTTGTAGTGCAGATATCACATATTATTATGTTACAGAATAAATATTCTATATGTTATTTTTAAAGCTAGTATTTAATTTTTAATTTTTTTTTCAGAACCGTAGATTTATCTACATAATATTATATCGGCCGAAGTCCATTTAGGACTTTGGTTTTGTGATTTCATTTATTAAGTCTTAGATTTTGTTTCTGGAATTCAAAAAATTGCAAAAATTGAACATGTTTTTTTATTTTTTGAGTTTTTTTTTATGTTAGATAAGGGAAAAACGAGATGACGGTATATTTGAAAGAATATGCTTACAGATTCGTCTTAGGTTTTTCAAAATCCAATTCTGATGATCAAAGATCCACCTCGAGGAAATGAGAGATCTCCTATAATCAAAAGTTATAGGCACACATATAATGATTTTGATATTTTCAGAAGGGTTTCAATCATTTACATTCAGAATTTATCATTTGGTGAAGTGGAATTTTAGAATTTGGAAAGTTAAGCGACAATTACTATGATTACATAAATACTGGTAAAATCATGTTGATGTTACCAGTACGTATATAGTTCAGAATATAAAATATATTAATATCAAACCTAAATCTCATGATTTATGAGATCCCAAGAGCTTTTTCAATGTATATAAAGCAAAAATTGATTTGAATATTTAGTACCTAAATAGTCATGGTCCCATTGGTAGCGAGCCCATGCAATAACTTTCATAATATGTTGGCATATAAGTCGTTCCAAGTTCCGAGCGAACACCATTAACTGTTAATCGATTAAGGAACGTTCTATACAGTAACCACTCATGGTACGACAACTAATATTAAAATAAATATAATAAAAAATACTTCTCATGCATTATAAAAGACCTAACGTAATATATATAAAATACATAGCCAAGGTTTTTTTTAGATTAATATCTTTATATTGCCGAGTAGAAATACCTTTACTTTTTATTGAAGTAGATCTTGAAAATATATAAACACGGTCCCGATGACCTTATATATATATATATATATCAGTATATCTATCAATTTCACACAATTAACATTGTCCAAATACCTAATGTTAGGTTGCGAGATCGAGCAGTGGACGGTGATAGCTACTGCAACAAAAAGGTAACGTTAAAACTGTTACTGGATCACATGCCCCACGTACTGCTCAGATTTTAGTTATATTACTACAGTAATACGTGGTTTTACAAGAATCGTAATTTTTGGGACCAGAGCTTATATTTGTGGATTCTAAATTTTTTACTTAGTAGCAACCTTTTATAAAGAGCATGTAGTAATCTAAATTTAATACAGAAAAATCGTATAGTGTTTGGGATAGTTTAAAGAAGTATAGTTTGCACCTAATCAAAATTCCGGGTCAAGCCGAGACATATGTGAGTGACGCAAAACGAAATATTGCGCCTATGAGCAACGTTTGCCTTAGCACATAACTATGAGTTATAGTTATTGAGTAGTGTTGTCTAGTATCAAAATCTAATACCTAAAATATATAATCTTTAACAAGATACAAACTTCACAATAAAAACTGAAGTAGACGAGAGAATTTATTTTAATTCACTAGCACATAAAAATTATCTTGATCTGAGAGCACAATCAGAGAGCCTTGTTGAAGAAGCTGGTGGGAGTATTTTTAAAGTAAACCAAAAGAAAGTACTAGCCAATAACATTCTGTAATGTTGCTTAATATAACTTATAAAATGAAATATTAAATTGAAATGATTAAATTAATTTCTTTAATATATTTATATGGTGTTGTTACTATTTGTTAATTAAAATAAACAATATCCCTTGCAACATTTAAAACAATTTAAACATTATACATTGCAATTATACCCACTGTCTTGATTGTATATAACCTCTGTACCAATAGAACTGAGTAGAAATGCAAGTCTTTAATAAAAGATCGTTTTATAAGTTAATTCTAATCTAATCTAAATCAAAAAGACCGTTTTCTTAGAAATCGATCTTTATGTCGAGCCTAGATAAATGCATTGTAAAAAATGTAAATGACGCTGAGATGAAGAGCAAAAAAAAGTCATCGTCGCCAAAAATCATTTCTTAAAACCTTGATTCTTAAAACCGTGAGTTCTTAAAACATTGAATCGATTCAGTGCTGATTCTTTGATTAATCGATCTCAGATCGCCATCCCTAGAACTGAATCAGTCTATCAAGTGATGATACAAAGGACTCAGAATGGCGTCGTAATCCCAAATTTGACATTTTTATTGTCTTCTACTTGTACTACTTAATTAGTAATTAATCATTTTAGGTTAAATACTTAATCGTTGAGTAGCGAGAACTCTAGGCACTGCTTTAAGTTTAAAATTGTGTATTGTAAAAAAAAATATATATTAACTAGAAAATGTATCAAAAGCTGACAACACTAGCTCGAGCCTTAAGATTCAATATCCAGTACCTATCGTATGTTGTGATTACAAGAACTCGCTTTGACCTTAGATTGTACCCAAACTATTTCAATTAAAGTTCCAGATGTTTGGCATTATTATTAACTAAAATTTCATTATCAAGTTACGAGTATTTTCATTTGTATATTATTAAATAGTTTTAACAACTAATAATTACCTTATATATAACAAAAGTAATAAGAACAAGATACAAATCGGCATCAACTTTACGTACTATACGAGCGCCAAGACTTCCAAAACTTGTTTACAAATTAAAAAATACATATCTAAATCGATTTACCCATTTAAAAGCTTAATCAAATATAAAATATAAATAATGTAATTAGTTGGATATTTGGATTTTTGTTACTCACTATTTATAATGTTGCAATTCACGTGTATAAAGTCGAAGGCAGATTTTTTAGATTAATTCTTATATATATAGAGAAATAAATACATATAATAACTATTAATACTTTTAGTTTGTCAAAGCTAACCAAATAAACTAATTTTAAGTGTAATATGTAACTGTGTATCTAATTCTAATTTACTGTTCGAAGAATAAGAAATAGAAATAATTTATATTCTCAGTACTAAGAAAACCTCATTAGAATCGACTTCTTAGTATGGGAAAAAAGGAAAATAAACACTGTATTCTTAGACCTCCCTCCTTTCCATTTATATACAGATTTTTCTTTGAATTTCAAAGAACTCTTTGTTTACAAATTCGGATTTAAAAAAAGCTAGATGCTCAGAGTCAGCAGGTTTACATGAAATAAAAATAGGATGAAACAGGGAATTATAGTCGTCCAGAGAACACGAACCTAAAAGGAAGAGACCAATAAAAGTGCCGTGTCAGAGAGAAAATTTCCATGTTTCGCTTTATGTTTGGACATGCCTTTCTTTGACAAAATAAATGTATCAGTATTACATGATACGTACGAGTACGGGACGAAAATAAATCATAATTGAGTACAATACAAAATGTTGATGAAGTCTTAGAAAGAATCTAAATAAATCCCACATACTGAGTCCTTAGATCTTTTATGGCCAAATGCTTTGAACTTTCAGCAGAAGAATGCATTTTTATACATGTTTTATTTTAGATAAATTTGATTTGGAATTTTCAACTCTGGTTGAAGAGGGATAAGGAAAGTGAAAAAGCCAATATAATCGTGATCTATCACCCTCTAAATATCTATCAAATTCACTTAAGTCACTCCAATATTACCAGCATTAAGAGTATTACAAAGTAGTAAAAATTAATTGCGATTGGAAAAAGTTTTTCCTCTCAGAAGCCAATGGAGGACTTGAAAATTCTTAAGTTTTGCAATTAATTTTACCAAGCTGTGTTCGGAAAAAAAATTTAAAATACTTCAAAGAATTTAAATTTTCCATGAAACATTATAAATTTAAATTTAAATAATTTAAACTGTATAATTTTTTTTTTATTTTGGTAAGCTAAACAAATCCTTCAATCTTATACAAATAAATAAAGCTGATGAGTTTGTTTGAACGTGCTAATCTCAAGAACTACTAGTCTGATTTGAAAAATTCTTTTAGAGCTTGATAGCCCATTAATCAAGGAAGGCTAGGCTATATATCATCATGCCAAGACCAATAGGAGAGTAGGGTAAGCGGAGCATTACGCGGACGAAGGCGCGGGGGTCGACTAGTTATAGGAATAATTTTCGTTAACTTTTTAATAATTTTTAAATAGCAATTAATTTAAAGATAATAGTTAAAATTATATTTCCTATTACTTTACTAAAAAGTTTAGTTTTTTTTCTTTACCATGAAAATATTGTTCATGACACTGAAAAAAAAATCTGGTAACCTTCAGATCTTAGCTATACTGCGCAGTAACACTTAAACGATGGAAGTTAAGCAGTGCCTGGGGCTTGAGACCTATGAGCAGATTTAAATACGTCTTTTATAACCGTAAACTCTCATCTTCACCGCTCGGTTTTGCTACCTAATATTAAAGACATTAGAGACACTATTAGTCTTACTATATGTTTGACAGACTAACTCAATTCTATCAGAACAAAAGTTATATATTGTCTACATAAAATAAGATAAAATGAATTACACGCGAATATTAATTTATAAACGGTGTTGCAAGTGTTGTTAAAAAAAATATTACTTTTCCAGACTGATAATAAATTTAGCGTAAAATTATTTCTAAATATTATTTGTATGCATAATTTGAATAAAATCTCTTTTAGATTGAATGTAGATATTTACATTTTTAGTAGGTGAAGGTCGAGTAAGATGCAGCGCTATGTCTGCATGGTTAGGACTTGTATTTCTGATGCTTTGACGTGAATTTCTATCCTAAGTATTATACACGTCTTTATTTCACTTTGCTTTTTACAGAACGTATTTTATGATTTCATTATTTGCTGTTGTGATTCGTTGCGTTAACAGTAGTTTAACATCAGATTCACGATTTCATGACGAAATATGAAAAATAACTATGAATTTCAGTAAATTGAGGTAATTGTTGATAATATAAGACTAACTAGAGTAAATGAAACATTTCACTTGCGCATAAAATCAACACTCTTAATACTATACTTATTGTCAATTAATTCTTTTTCTATAAGCCTCTCCCTTTTTTTTCTACAATCTTGTCATTAAAGCACTAGCACATTAATCACATCTACTTTCGATAATAAATCAATACAATGTCTGTATAAATAAATGGGTCCTAGTACCATAAATAGTCTTAGTATTTGTTTTTTAATTCAAAATATTTCAACTGAATTTAATCAATTAATCAGTAACGTGTGTGTTGTGTAATAATGAGATAGAGACATGGAAACTCACCTTTATCATTCCACATGCCATCTCACATTGATCGCGAAAATGTAAATATGTAACATGCGTCAAAAATTCACATGTAGAGGCGGGGGTACTTAAATTTTCAAGAGCGGGAGCGGTTACCTCCGCTGAAATATCACTAGGTCATAATTCAGTTGGTTTACGAGAGCGAGGCCCATGACTGTGAGATCTGTGTATAATTTTCATCTAAATGGCGACGTTCACGAGCCCTGGTTGTAAATCAGGAACCCTTTGAGTCGCGGTTCGTCTCTCACATACTCGTATATACATGTACGAGCTCTGGAATGCTTAGTTTATTTAGTATTTGAAGCTATATGTATATTTTAATGTTTTGAATAATGTTTTTAGTTATTATGAAATGTGCTCGTAAATACCATATTGATGAAGGCTATAATGATAATGGCCATATTGAATGAGATTATGGATGACCTAGACTGTAAGAGTACCTTTGTCCTCTTGTACCACCTTTGATTGAATATTTTATTAAATTTGAGTAACTTCTGCTGCTCTGATTTTTTTTATCCGATACAATGAAATAATTTTGAGATAAAACTAGATCGATCTGTATTTAAAAAAATGATCATTTCACTCATTTTTACGGACTAAGCTATCGAAACAGAGGTTATAATATTGTCTTGTGGTTGTTGTTGTTATATATTGTGGATATACTTGAAATAAAATAAAAAGAATTTCTCGCGAATACCAACTAAACAACAAACCAAAATAAAAGTACTAATTTTCCTGCTTAATTTCTTTAAAGGTTTAACCTTGGACATTTTCTTTTGTTGTTTTGGAAATGTTCTTTAAAAAAAATCAGTGCTTTTATTACATAAATTTAGAATAGGAAGAAGTCCTATAAGGTCAATCCTCCCTCGCCACCATCACTGAATAACTGATGAGTGCCCACAAGTATTTCTGCATCTGCAAAGCTTTGTTTGCTGTTTTATTTAGTCTAAAACGTTTACTAGTTAGCACTTAGAGTCCAGAATATATTATTCTTCTGAAAATGTTTCTATGTTGGATTTTAAGAATACAACAACGTTGATTTTTTATGGCACACTAAATTTGTAATATTTTAACCCCCGTGTGTATCTTTGTATCTGTTTGCCTGTCTGTGGTAAAGTAGCGCCCAAGATAATGGACCGCTTCTGATAAAGTTTTATTTGTCTAATTTAAATGAGATAGTTCTTAGCTTTAATTTTTGAAGACCTAGTCACCCGTTTGAAGATTATCTGTCCATTTCTAACTTGAAAGCTGTGTGACAATATTAATCTATTGACCATTATAACAATCTTGTAACCATGGTAATGCACTGACATTGCTTAGACTAAGTAGAGATTTGTTAAAACCGCAGCATTCTTTCTCTGCAATTCCCTTTTCCACTCTATCTTCGATGTTGCAATGCTATTGCAATATCTCAATCTCTTGTACCACTTACCATTATGTGGACTGGCGGTGGTGCCATAAAACATATTGTTTTACATAATTATTCTGCATTTTAAGGAACTTGATTAAAATAATATAATATCGTTTTACAAATTTCCGAGCACTAGGTTGGATAATTTGCATGCGGCGGTGCACAAGTAAAGTCCCGTGGGAAGGAAAACGGGATTTAATAGCCTGAGGGGATACCTGCCCACTGGAGATGTTCTCATCTTGTATTTAACTTGTTATCATTCGCTTTATTAATATACTTTATGATTATATTGTGTATTTGTTGCAGAAAATGGATTTGTTACTGAATAAATGTGCTCTAAATGATAGAGGGGCAGATTTAAAACACTTAACAGCAGATTTAACTATAGACAATGTGTACCTTATTACTTAAAAAGCTTTTCCGCGATAAATTAAGAGCGGTTTTAAAAAAAATTCCTTAGTGTAAATACCTGTTTTGTACCTAACTCTTTTGAGTACCACGCTAATTGTTAAGTTTACTATTAGTTTAGTCATATAGTACATCTGGGTCACTAGCCCCACGCAACAGACGGCTTTATATATCAAGTCCTGTATTATCAACTTTTCTGGCATTGGAAGGTGAGTGTTACAATTAAGTGAAAAAATTATGTAAACTTGCATCTATGTCACAAGCCCTAGGATCTTCTCGGAAACAAATTTTCCTGTATATAATGGATTTATTAGTACAGTACAAGTAAAAAAAACAAGAATTTCTTCATCAGAATATTTACATTTTACCATTTCACCGACTTCAAACAGCTTATTTAAACTTGTAAAAACATAATCAGTCAAAATAATTTTTTCCTGCGCAGTTAAATGAATAAGTTAAAAAGTTAACATCTTATTCAACTTTAGGACAGTATTAAATATAAAATTACTAGCACGCTTTGTGTGTAATCTTACAAAACTATCTTTAGCAAACAAAGAACTATTTTATAGACAGCTTACAGTTATCCTTGCGGTACTGTATAACTTTTAAATGGCTTTTAACTTTCATTGTATAGTTTTCCAGTAGTATTTACAGATAAAATACTTTGAGTTTAATCTTTTAAAATTATTTTTAAACACTAGTTTTTGAATATTCAGATATAATATAAATAATTCAGTTGCCTTTTCACTTATACTCCTAGTTTTATGTGTATATGAGGTATAGTGAAAATGATCAATAATCATAAAATTCACTTTATAGAGGAATCTAGATAGTAGGGTAGAGTATCTGGGGATTGAGATCCAGTAGGTTGAAAGCTCTTTTATTACTTATACAAACTCACTCTCGTTATTTAATATTTAACTAAACACACCTAATCTAACATTTAAATAACTTAAGCAACGTCTCCCACGAAGATTAATTTACCAAAATAAATTAAGGTTTTTTGTAATGTAAAAATTATTGATTGTTTGAATACCATTTGTTTCCTTACGGAGCGACGTAGTCTTTAAGAAGACCACGCCCCTTAAATAAAGAATTAAAAAAAAAATAAACAATGAAAGATTACATGATCCTTGAAATTACTACTAAAGCTGTAAATCACCCATCAGAACGTAGCTTATAGTCTGGTCGAGCCGGAAGAAGCATCTATTGATCAGAAAAATACAATGCAAAATTGTCAGTCCAGAAAAAAATACTTACTATAATTTTTATGTTTTACTTCAGTTATACCATACAACTAAACAGGTTTAGAGCTAGGCTGAAACAACAGATTCTAAAATTGACTAATGATTGCTAGACTTAACTTTGTTAGTTTAAATATTAAACATTAGTGCTTCATCTGGCTTTCAAATAATAGAAACGTTTGGACTGGCGCAAATTGGATACTAAATTTACATACTGTAACTATATCGAGCTAACTCTATAAAATATATACATAGAATACATAATAAATATAAATAAATAACGCAAGAGGAAGACAGCAAGTCAATAACGGTTAATAAATCATTTATAAAATATTTAATTAGGCATGTGATCATCTAGTTAGGACCCTTAATACGTTGTGTAAATAATAACCATCAAAGTTCTTTTAGAGTATCAGAGGCATGTGTTCAATAGGTCATCGAAGAAGATAAATTAAACTAAATAAAAATCGATTTGCATTTTATTAAATTAATGTAGTAACGATGCTGTGATGACGCATAGATGTATAATAATTTTATAAATAATGACATCAGAAAGATGTTAGTGATAAAGAAGATAGCTGAAGGAGTCTCTCCCTTCCTCTTATAATATTTAAATATAAAAGAGAAAAGGGGTCGGCAGCCCCACACCCGCCACCGACAATGGGTTCCAACCAAATCGTGAACCCTCCAGGATAGAAGGTGGGAGCTATTTATAGTGCGCCTACACTTTTGATGCTACATTAGCAAGGACCGAAGTCCGGGTAATACAGTCAAGACTGCAGTGTTGAAAGCCGGAGCCTTAGTAAATCAGCCGAAGCTGTAATAATAAAAAGGCGTGAGCCTTGTGATGGAAATGAATCCATTTAAAACAGCAAAGCTGCAAGGTGTCCGAAGACAAAGGGACAAACCCTGGTTATAAATAAAGTGATAAATAAATCACTGGTTCAAACATCAGTTCGTAAGAACTCACAGCACTTAGGCGGCTGATTGCAAGGAATGCACATATTCATATTCACATAAATGTGTTATCGTTGCCACCGGAGTGGATATCGTTGCAGCCGTAGCTGATAATCGTTGCAGCCGGAGCTGATAATCGTTGCAGCCGTAGCTGATAAAATGTTGCCACCGAAGTGGATATTGTTGCAGCCGGAGCTGATAAGTAAAAACCACCGTAGTGGATAAGTCGTTGCAGCCGTAGCTGATAATCGTTGCAGCCGGAGCTGATAATCGTTGCAGCCGGAGCTGATATAAATATGTGTTATGGTCCACCTGAGTGGAATGTGAAATACGATATATGTACAACTCGCTTACAAAAAGCAACACTCCCATCGAGCATATGAGTCAAACAAAGAGACGTAATACGCCAGATCATTATTTTACGTGGCAAGCCACGGAAGTAAAGAGACAAAGTAGGCCACACTGTCCTATATGCTAGTAAACATCCCATAAGGATAATTCACCAGACGCCCTAGCACTATGACATGCTACAATGTCTATTTAAAAGTACTAAGCTAAGGGGCAGTCCTGACAAGGACTATTGATGCCACTCACAATGTCCATAAACAAAGTCCACGGACAATGTTCGTGGTTGTACCCAGCATCGCTAGAACGTACCACTTCGGCTTACAGCCTCCGCACCGCTCAGCAGCTGGATACGATGGTGTGATAGACACAACGATATCAACTGAGACGCCAGAACGTTGAAGTATCAAATCACAGTGAGAGTCACAAACAACATCGTCTGAGCCACGAGAGACCTCGGAGTATCAAATCATAGAATGATAGACACAGCGATATCAAACTGGACATCAGGACGTTGAAGTAACAAATCACAGTAAGAGACATAAACAACATCGCCTGAGTCATCAGAGACCTCGGAGTATCAAATCACAGAGTGATAGACACAGCGATATCAACTAGGACATCAGGACGTTGAAGTATCAAATCATAGAGTGATAGACACAAACAACATCGTCTGAGTCACCAGAGACCTCGGAGTATCAAATCACGAAATATTCAAGACAACTTGTCATGGGGGTAGTCTGCTAGTAGCTGATGTAGCCACAAAGCCTACAAACCAGTCCACAGCGCATCGTCAAGAATAAAGCATATCCGGCACCGTACACAAGAATTCTCAAAGTAGAACTTAATCACACTAAGAGGTATCTCGCGTCCGTACCACCAAGATATGCAAGGCTCCAGCAACAGACAGATGGACTTCTCAAAGACAATCAAAATCATCTAAGAGTCACCTTCCGTCCGTATGCCAAAGCTCGTTCGAAATATGGCGGTCCTGCAAGACTATTCTCGCAGAACACTTTTGTAAGGAGGCTGATCTAAACACACGCATCACCATAACATCGTAACTACATAAGATATTATTATTAAAACATATTTATATTCATTATTTAAGAGGTTCATTATTATTACATGCATCGCCCCTATACATGTTTTATATTGTTATAATTCTTTAGATGGTCACCCACAAACCATCTATGATAAATACTTTTTATGACCTCTTATTATATCGGTATCATATGTAGTACATGAATGTGAGATGCTGTGCCGACGATCTCATGCTGCCCCCCTATATATGCTGGGCGATCGGTCTGACTATCGGCAGTTCCATACATTCCGATACTTCCCCATACTAGCTAATACACGAACCGTCTTCATAATACACGAACCGTTCGCATTATTTTTAATATATCTATTATTGAAAATTATGATCAGTTATTATTTCTAATGTATTAAATGACGTTTTAAATATAAAATAAATTACTTTTTATGTTTATTTGTACATATTATGTTATAATATTTATTAATTACTATTTTATTACCTTTTTATTATTTATTATTATTGTTATCTTAAATGTTGAATTTACTTTATTTATGTAAAGTTTATAACCGTCACATTCAACCCCCTAAATTCTTTGAAGTTTATCGATGTTACATTGGTGAACTGAGAAGAATTTACTATAAATTATAACTTTTAACCTATTAACCTTATTTTTGGAATTACATTAAACACGAATCTAAACATCTAAAAAATTTAAAACCAACCCCCAGATTACTCAACCCCCAGACCTTAACTAAGGTTTGATAACCTATTAAATCCATAAAACCTCCTCAAACTCTTTCCATTTCACGGACAGCAAATTGTAGGCATTGCCTACTTTTTAATTATTTAATTACCGTCACAAATTGCCTATTCTTCCTCTATTATTTTAATTAGCATGAATAAAACTAAATATAAAAATGCAAAAATCATGATAATATTTGTATCCTGGTCACGGCACCAAATTGTAACTATATCGAGCTAACTCTATAAAATATATACATAGAATACATAATAAATATAAATAAATAACGCAAGAGGAAGACAGCAAGTCAATAACGGTTAATAAATCATTTATAAAATATTTAATTAGGCATGTGATCATCTAGTTAGGACCCTTAATACGTTGTGTAAATAATAACCATCAAAGTTCTTTTAGAGTATCAGAGGCATGTGTTCAATAGGTCATCGAAGAAGATAAATTAAACTAAATAAAAATCGATTTGCATTTTATTAAATTAATGTAGTAACGATGCTGTGATGACGCATAGATGTATAATAATTTTATAAATAATGACATCAGAAAGATGTTAGTGATAAAGAAGATAGCTGAAGGAGTCTCTCCCTTCCTCTTATAATATTTAAATATAAAAGAGAAAAGGGGTCGGCAGCCCCACACCCGCCACCGACAATGGGTTCCAACCAAATCGTGAACCCTCCAGGATAGAAGGTGGGAGCTATTTATAGTGCGCCTACACTTTTGATGCTACATTAGCAAGGACCGAAGTCCGGGTAATACAGTCAAGACTGCAGTGTTGAAAGCCGGAGCCTTAGTAAATCAGCCAAAGCTGTAATAATAAAAAGGCGTGAGCCTTGTGATGGAAATGAATCCATTTAAAACAGCAAAGCTGCAAGGTGTCCGAAGACAAAGGGACAAACCCTGGTTATAAATAAAGTGATAAATAAATCACTGGTTCAAACATCAGTTCGTAAGAACTCACAGCACTTAGGCGGCTGATTGCAAGGAATGCACATATTCATATTCACATAAATGTGTTATCGTTGCCACCGGAGTGGATATCGTTGCAGCCGTAGCTGATAATCGTTGCAGCCGGAGCTGATAATCGTTGCAGCCGTAGCTGATAAAATGTTGCCACCGAAGTGGATATTGTTGCAGCCGGAGCTGATAAGTAAAAACCACCGTAGTGGATAAGTCGTTGCAGCCGTAGCTGATAATCGTTGCAGCCGGAGCTGATAATCGTTGCAGCCGGAGCTAATATAAATATGTGTTATGGTCCACCTGAGTGGAATGTGAAATACGATATATGTACAACTCGCTTACAAAAAGCAACACTCCCATCGAGCATATGAGTCAAACAAAGAGACGTAATACGCCAGATCATTATTTTACGTGGCAAGCCACGGAAGTAAAGAGACAAAGTAGGCCACACTGTCCTATATGCTAGTAAACATCCCATAAGGATAATTCACCAGACGCCCTAGCACTATGACATGCTACAATGTCTATTTAAAAGTACTAAGCTAAGGGGCAGTCCTGACAAGGACTATTGATGCCACTCACAATGTCCATAAACAAAGTCCACGGACAATGTTCGTGGTTGTACCCAGCATCGCTAGAACGTACCACTTCGGCTTACAGCCTCCGCACCGCTCAGCAGCTGGATACGATGGTGTGATAGACACAACGATATCAACTGAGACGCCAGAACGTTGAAGTATCAAATCACAGTGAGAGTCACAAACAACATCGTCTGAGCCACGAGAGACCTCGGAGTATCAAATCATAGAATGATAGACACAGCGATATCAAACTGGACATCAGGACGTTGAAGTAACAAATCACAGTAAGAGACATAAACAACATCGCCTGAGTCATCAGAGACCTCGGAGTATCAAATCACAGAGTGATAGACACAGCGATATCAACTAGGACATCAGGACGTTGAAGTATCAAATCATAGAGTGATAGACACAAACAACATCGTCTGAGTCACCAGAGACCTCGGAGTATCAAATCACGAAATATTCAAGACAACTTGTCATGGGGGTAGTCTGCTAGTAGCTGATGTAGCCACAAAGCCTACAAACCAGTCCACAGCGCATCGTCAAGAATAAAGCATATCCGGCACCGTACACAAGAATTCTCAAAGTAGAACTTAATCACACTAAGAGGCATCTCGCGTCCGTACCACCAAGATACGCAAGGCTCCAGCAACAGACAGATGGACTTCTCAAAGACAATCAAAATCATCTAAGAGTCACCTTCCGTCCGTATGCCAAAGCTCGTTCGAAATATGGCGGTCCTGCAAGACTATTCTCGCAGAACACTTTTGTAAGGAGGCTGATCTAAACACACGCATCACCATAACATCGTAACTACATAAGATATTATTATTAAAACATATTTATATTCATTATTTAAGAGGTTCATTATTATTACATGCATCGCCCCTATACATGTTTTATATTGTTATAATTCTTTAGATGGTCACCCACAAACCATCTATGATAAATACTTTTTATGACCTCTTATTATATCGGTATCATATGTAGTACATGAATGTGAGATGCTGTGCCGACGATCTCATGCTGCCCCCCTATATATGCTGGGCGATCGGTCTGACTATCGGCAGTTCCATACATTCCGATACTTCCCCATACTAGCTAATACACGAACCGTCTTCATAATACACGAACCGTTTGCATTATTTTTAATATATCTATTATTGAAAATTATGATCAGTTATTATTTCTAATGTATTAAATGACGTTTTAAATATAAAATAAATTACTTTTTATGTTTATTTGTACATATTATGTTATAATATTTATTAATTACTATTTTATTACCTCTTTATTATTTATTATTATTGTTATCTTAAATGTTGAATTTACTTTATTTATGTAAAGTTTATAACCGTCACAATACATAGCACATACTACTATAGTAGTAGTGTAGAAAGGAATTTTGTATATCTATCAGATGATTTTTTTAGGAATTACAACTCTGATATTTTCTTATCCATTTGCTTTTTTTAGAAAATCACGCAAAACAAAGTATCACGCCAAGTCTGTTTGAGATAACTGAAAAATTACTGAACAGATTTTCATGCGATTCTCAATAATAATAATAGTGATTCATGAAGAAGGTTTTGGTTTATAATTTTCTAATATTTTGTGATTTTTTTTAAAGATTACTAGCAGTATGGATCACATACTACTAATATTCCCTTTACCCCTCCTAGTAAGCTAAAATGCTTGTGTCAGGAGTGGGCCACGCCAGTAGTGCACTGCACGGGATTTGAACTCACGACTTACCGATCGTGATTCCACCGCCCGAACCACTGAGCTACTGACGCTTAATTGATTGAAATATGATAGTACTATAATTGATTAATATGTCGGAAAATGCTGCCTAATCATTTTTCAAGCTAATGCAACCCTTCTACAGAAAAAATATGCTAAAACCCGTGCGAAGCTGGGGCGGGTCGCTAAAATAAAATAAATATGGTTCATACAAAGTTAACAACACTGTTAATAACTTTTGATTGGCTGTGTGTCGATAATTTAGAGTCCGATAAGATGGAGCACGTCCAGGTTGAATTTATCAAAAAAGCTCCGTAAAACTGTACCTGGGTTAAAAGTCCCAGGTGTTATTCAGCTTTCCCTCTAAAGTGTACGTTACTATCCAATATAGCTTATATAAAATTCTCAATGGATATAAAAAGAATCTCTGACTTAGAATGCCAAATGAACTCGACGTGGCTGTTGCTTTTGTTCCCTTGTCCGAGTGTAATTAAAGCCTTTTAATTTTACGGCTACTAATTTAGATTCATCTAGCTGAACAGCGACGTACAGAAGCTGCAATATTATATGGAATAATACTTACGAAGTTTCAAATTTCTATTCAAAGTAAAGTACAGAATGTAAGTACTGCTTATACCAGCTCAAGTGTAGTAATAATTTAGAAATTTAGATAAAACGACGAACAGTGACAGAGTATCGACCCTAGTGCTGGTCTATAAGGCCTTGTTACATCTAAACTATAACTAAACTAAGTATATACCCGTAAGGGAACAGATTAGAATACTATCCCCTTTGAGCCGCTGAGAGTCGAGTAACCCAGCACTTCTTGGTGGTTGAGGATCAGTTTCCCGACTAGCATGCGACCACCAGCATGCGAATCCTGTTGCCAAGAGTTCGGGTTGATCCGCAAGTGGACCTTAACCCCTCCCTCTCCCATTCCATTAACGCTGCGGATCTAGTGGATTTTGAGGTCTTGCTTAGGGTCCACTGAAACCGGAGCGTTTTTCTTTTCACTCCCCCTAATACGGGGGGGTATTCTATCTTCGAGGTTGCAATGCATCGGCAAAACAAGATGATATATTTTGTATTACCGATGTGCATAAGCGATGGTGACCTTGACTTACCATCAAGTGGACCGTCTGTTCGTTTGTGACTTATCTACCATAAAAAAAATAATAAAGAGACCTAAGTTACTAGTTTAGACAAAGTTTGCACTATTACTTAACTTGTCAGATTGCTTCATATTTATCATGACAGAGGTTTTAATTAGTTATGATAATATTTTAAACAATTATCGTCATATTTTCGTAACAACTTAAACACCTAAGCCTACCTTACTAACCAAAAAGTAAAAACCACATGAAAATTGGACAGACATATTATGTGGTGTGGGATTTTGTTTTATAACACATAGTGATTAAATCTAATACGTGTATTATTGTATTTGTGTATTGTGCCTAATAATTACTAAAAGAAAACAACTATACGTCCATTTCAATAGCGATTAGAAACAATATGGCGTTCATTTTATTATTTTAGTGGTCTGACTATAAATCGTCGTAGAATTGTTCCTCATTTACGCGAAGTTACTGTTATCTTTGAATTTATATGCATACCGTTGAAGAGCCGTTTAAATAATGGACCCGTTTTCTCTTCATTTGCTTTGCGGTCTGTTCAGTCCTTGAAACTTTTCTCGCAGAAGCTTATAGTTACAACTAGAATAGTTTTGTTTCAATTTTCTTTATCTGTAAACGAATATCGAATCTTATTAGTATTTTTAATTATCTGTAGTAGACTTGACCGTTTATTTGCCAATTATTCAATAAAACATATTCTGAAACTATGGTTATCTACATCGGAACAATAACGCACAGTAACACGCTCAAGACAATAATAATATGCACTTAAAATGGAAACTTAGTAATCAATACTAAAAGATATATACCGATTCGATACTTATTCTAACCTTAGAAATGGATACCCAGCATCACGACACCACACAAGTCTATCGGACCAGATATTATTTACAGTCTTGGAATAAAATAAAGCCCGCGAATATAATTGTCTCGGATCCACGTTCCTACCCTTATTTATTTAGTGTTGTCAGATTACGGGATGTGCTTTGTCTAATATGCTTATAAAATAATATTTATTGCGTTATATTTTTTATTAAATTTAATATCCGAGTCAATAAATATTAGTGATTTAATTTAATTACAATAATTTTTTTAACATTTTTTTTTGAGTTCTCGTCCTTTTATGACTACAAATAATTCGGTTTGGATTACTGATAAGGAGTCTAATCTGGCAACACGGAATGCCTGCTTGTGGAATACCCAAGTCGTTGGTATGTATGTATGTATGTATGAATGTGTGTGTGTATAAAGTTATCAATGGTGTTGCTAACTCTATTTAAATGAACAGGATGTTACATACATATTATATCATATTTTTTGATATGGCCCATTTTTTTAAGTTAAAATAATAAAATGTGTGGTTTCCAATATTTTTCTTTTAGGTAGTGCTCAACTTATCTGTTATTATAATTAGTAAGTACTATGCCCTAAAATGGCAATTGAGTGCCAACGCATTTCATACGTCGTTAGGACTATAAATTACGATATAAGGATTCAAGAGGATCATGGGATATCGTATCATAGGCATATGTCTGTATTGATTTTCTTCTTGTTAAGTATTTACACAAACTTATTTTTAGTGAAGCGATAATTTTCATAGAGATTTATCCACGTAAATCTGTCATTATTTGTTTGTAAGTAACAGAAACATCATTGAGTTCTCCTTTGACTTTAACTAAGATAAATATAGGTTTTAAACATTTTATATTCTTGCAATACCATTCCATTCTTTCTAACTTTTAATATTCTACGAGTCTGATAACTTTTGGAGGATACAATCGATTCAGTTCAATGTAGCTGTAAATTGGGATGTTCCACTTGGCCGATATTGAGTAATAGTTACCGCGTAGATATTGATGGGCAGCCGGCTGCTCTAAAAATAGACGTAACAGACAAAGGCATTATTTATAACTGCCTAACAAAGAAATCTAAATTAAGGGCAATGTAATAAATAATAAAGGGAAAATCTACATACTTATAACAATCCAACAGTGTTTTACATCTCAAAATCAGATAAAAAAATGATATGCATCAAAGTGATTTCAAGCTTAAGACATGATATTAGACATAATTTTAGACCAATTGAACTACCTGGGAATCGCAAACCAGGGAACAGTAACTTTTTTAAGTCAAAAATTTTTCTCAATTTGACTCAACTGAACTTAGACAAATATTATTAACAATTTTTTTTTTATTTAATTTTGGATTGCTTACATTAACGAAACGATACCACATATACTACATTAGAATTTGTAAAATAAATATTTTACATTTATTAATTTGGTAACCTAGTAGTTATTAATTATTATTGGTTTATTTTAAAAACATCCCCATTGATTTGATAACTTATAACTTCTACCACGATAAAGTACACGCAATTTGACAATAATTTTCATTCATTGAAATTGTCTATATAATGGGCGAGAAAGTGTAATTTTAAGTAATCTTATTGTACAACTTAACAAACGACCAAAGAACGACAACCAACAGCAACCAATGAGAAACCAGCGACAAAACCTCAGACCAACAAAACTATCATGAACTGAAACTAACATCACCCCGCACGAATATTGTTATAGGGCGATGCAATTAACGCCAGCGCCATCTCCATAGTTTAATAAACAAAAACTATTGTAAATAACTTTATGATCGCGCTGGGATCAAATGAAACCTTAACATTTATCTTATTCTAGTTTGGATGTTTAGATGTTTATTACACAATCACTTAAAAACAGGGTAACAGATTCCATTGAAATTAGATACACAGGTACTGGGACTTGGTGACTTGGCACGACCACTGCCATACCCCCAGAATACTGAATATAGGTATTTGACAAGCTCGTGGCACGATATTGCATTCCGAGCAAAAACAGCTTTCCGAGCTTGTGGTAGCTTCAGACAAACTGAGTGACAGACCTGACTGACGTGTCAACAGTACTTTGTTAAAAGTCTAAGTGAATAAACTATTTTGAGTTTGAGTTTGAATGCTTTCATATAACTCTAAATGAAAAAATATAAGTAAGAATTAAAGTATTATAATTAGATAAAAAGAAAGTATAATCAAACAAGCAAATAATGTGCCTCCAGGCTATTGAATACGCTAAGAGCTTCGAAGAACTCTTTAAAAATAATACAAAAATACCTACTTTTGTTCATTACGTTTGTAGATATTTTTCAATCTAACAGTAGAATATTTTCGCTTAAATATTATTTCCTTTTACATAGTATTCTTTCACCTATCTACTAATCTGTTATAAATGTGAAAGTTTGTTACTCAATCAAACAAAAACAACTTAACAGATTTCATGGCATTAACAGACTACTTTTTGTCCCGGAAAAAATCAGATTTTCTGTGGGATAATAAAATTTTATTATTGTGTAAACGGTCGTGAACGCCTAAATATTTTTATTTAGCAAAAGTGATTTAACAATTGAAACCAGATTTATACCAAATTTTAATATTCCGAACATAATACATCAACAATTTGTAACATCAAATCAAGACGAGGAAGCGAATATGAAACTCAATGATATAATCAAGTACTGAGTAATATCATTTCCGTAGCACGCTAATGAACGTATATTTTGTTTCTGCTGGTGTTGAAAGCGAAAATCAACATTACATCTGGTACCCGTTTCAAATTTGTTCAATTATTTAAAAAAAATAATGTCCAAAATAAATATACGTCAACTTAAATTTGAGTAATAAAGTTTGCTTTTATCACTTGATAATATACTGCAGTGATAGTCTAGTAATTAAGACATGGGTGTCTTACTCGATAGATCCAAGTTCGATCTTCTCTGAGTTATGTGTGATTTAAAGTTATTTTGCAAATGCAAATGCAGATATTTTGCATTGTAAAGCTCTCTAAGGTATTTTATCTTATTCTCAAATACTATTATCACGCACTGCGTGGTGGACTATGGCCTAATACCCTCGTCACTGCACGACCTCCACACACTCACGTTAGGGACTGAAATAAATAAAGGCAACTTACATAATATAATTGCTGATAAAAATATAAGAAATAAATTTATTCAGTTTTGTGAATTGAATAAGAGGCACATGGCACGGTGGAGAGAAGACACAATTAAAAAATAATATTCTTTTGATCTACGCTAATCATCTCTAATCTTATTTTGGCCTACATTAACAGTCTTGCAGATGTATCGAATTTTTTTTAGAGTTAAAGAACTATACCATTAAGTATAGCAGCCGGCATATATCCTAAGGTCTGAGATTTTATTGTGGGATAAAGTTGTGCATTGTGAGTGAGCTGCGTGACTCTATTGGCAGTTCCATCCGTGACGTAGCAAACGCGCGGGAACTGAAACGTCGCACAAAAAAGGTTCAATAGTGGCTTCAAGGTCAAACCTATACTTACGTGCCGGTAGCTATACATAAGTTTTGGTAAATTAAACTCCAATCATAATAAACAATATATGCCATTTTAAACTAGGTGACAATGCATAAATTTCGAGCAAAGTAAACAAGGAAAATAATTTCGAGTAAAAATCATTTGCGTATGACAAACAACACTTTGCACTTCTTTGTTATTTTGTGTTGCCAGCTCTTCCACGGGAAAGAAAAAAAATATGATGTCTGCGTTTATTATAAATGGAGTAAACATTAATTAAAAGTAGAGCTCTGGATTGTTTATTCGGGATGGCGTAAACTGAAAAAATGCATGAATAATTTATTAAAGTAGATTTATAAAAAATCGATGAAAGTCTTTATTTATTTTAACTTGTTTGTGATAAAATCTTTCAAGATAGATTTGATTTACTCTCTGGTTAATGATTGAGCCGAAATTTTGCTTTCATGTGTAAATCTGATGAGGATGCAATATTTGACATGAAAGTGCTGGAAAGGGTTTAATTATTAACTACTAAATAATTACTAATGATTAATTTGAAAATAAGATTCCTTATTTTATGTTTTCTTTTTTATTTTAAAAGAGGCAATAGATACTTAGGCTATATATCTTTAGATTTCAGATTGCAAATAGAAAATTTAATTTGGAATCTATTTTCAATCTGTAATTCGCGGATTTTGAATTGACATTGATTACTAATTTCGGCAGTAAATCAGACCTAACCAATCAACTTCAAGATTTAAATGGAAATGAAATTTAATGATATCTGTAATAATGATATCTCCACTAGATATTGTTGTATTTGTTTATAAAAATTCTTCTAAAATATTTGGATAACCTTTCATGTCATTATTTCTGCAATATTGTATCTGTATTCTGTAAATCCCTCGAGATGTCACGTGAAAATATTGCATTGGCAACGGCTGGCGAAGTGGCTCTATCCTCGAGGGCTGCAGCCCTGTTTACGTTTAACTTATATTCGATACCGTAATGGAATCAAGAAATGGGAAAATAAAAACAGCCAAATCTACTAGGAGAAAACTTTCAGCTTATGAATATTTCAAAATATTTTTGAGTAGCAAATAAGTGTAAAAGTTTATTTTAGAGAATTTTTATTAGATACTAGTCGATTCGTCGTAGCTTCGCTGAATAAAACATGTTTTAAATTATAACTTCTTACCGGACATCCGATTTAAATGAAACAAACCCTATATTTTAAGATATTCCTGCAGTAATTTAACTGAAAAAACTATATACGTAAAGTTAACATTAAGTTTCTTTAAATACCTTCTATATATAGATATTTGAGAGGATGCATTTCGATTATACATATGTATAGATAAACGAAAATATGCTTTGCACAAAGTCCAGATGCGTGTCCTTCGATAACTAAGCTAATCTTGGGGCTAGCCTCTACACCAGCTTTAACTTCTTGACTCAATCCAATGCCAAACAGTTTAAATTATCTACATTTTTGTACTAATACTTCCTACAGTAATACAGGTTTATTATATTACTAGTCGACTACCGTGACTTCGTCTACGTTAAAGTATATGTTAAATTAAGAATATATGTAACAAAATAAAAATAAAGGAGAGAGAGACTCTCGAAAGAAAAAAAAGGAACAGAGACTGACCATTCTGAACAGAGATAAAGATAAACATTAAAGAGAGAAAAAAGAGACAGGATGAGGGAGAATGATAGTATATAAGAGGAAAAGAGACAGAAATACTATAGACTTCCTCAGTGAAAGAATCTGTCATTTGATGAAAATCGCATTAAAATCGGTGGCGTAGTTTAAAAGATAAGCGTACAGACAGCAGGAAGCGAATTTGTGTTATACTATGATAGTTGCAGTATAAAACTGACACGTTTACTGTTGCCACCGATAAAATAGGCGAGAGTACAAACGTGCAAACTGCTGTAGTAACTAAAATTCCTATGTTCCAAACTCGTAATAGGAAAACAACGTCACCATTAAAGTAATGGCGCTTTAAGCCCACTCGCACCAGTTAGTCGCCTCATGAATATTGAAGCGTCGACGCTCACTACTCGCTACTCTCTACTCTACACTCTACAACTATTTTCACAAAGGCTTGGGTAAAGTGAAATCAATGGGACACTCGCTGTTTCAGTGTTACATTAGAATATTGCCGCTTTACAGAATTGGTAACATTGTTTTTTATTTAGTGTTATAGTACAAAGTGTTCTAAAGTTGTTCACATAGCTTAGTGTGGCCTAATCGAATATTTTTTGTATTATGCAAATAAGCTTAGAGTGCTGTTTAATGTCAGCTCAAATTTACATCTAAGTGACTCTTAAAAATTTACTTAAGGTGCTATTAAAAGATGATAATATATAGAAGATGGCTATTTTACTACGAGAGATTTCCTTATGGTACAGTAACACGCTCAAAACAATAATAATATGCACTTAAAACGGAACACCAAGTAAATAATAATAAAAAGTTACTCAAAACCTTAGTAATGGAGATCCAACATTTTTTTTTTTTTTTTTTTTTTTTTTTTTTTTTTTTTTTTTTTTTTTTTTTTTTTTTTCGCTGGGAAATGCAGTTTACGCATCCTACCAAGACCGGTAAGGACAAGGTAGGTATGTGGGACTCGCGTACCTAACGGAAGGAAGCATACCCACTAAAACCCAGCGGTTCCTGCACCGTCATATTGGGGTAACTCAGGATCACTGTACGCATACTACCGAGTCACCCCGACGTTTAGCTACTTAATGTGGCCCCTTACTCACCATTTAACTGGAGAAATCGTGCGTAGTGCCGACGTCTCCCTACTGTTTGTCTGCGAGTAGAATACCTAGCATAATCCCGCGCCCGCTGTGCAATCTCCTTTAGCGCCATGACGGCTTCACAAAAGGAAACGACTGCTGTCCAAGACCTGTCGCTATCAAGCATAGCACTTACCAAACTTGATAATGACAGATCTGATCCCACTAATGCTGCTAGTTCATGGCGCTGAGGCCCCCAAGCAGCACATTCTGATAGTGTGTGGCATGCTGTGTCTATAGACGCACCGCACTCGTGGCAAGCAGGTGTCTCCTCTATACCGACTATCTGATGCAGGTACTTTCCAAAGCAACCATGGCCGGTAAGTATCTGCGTCAGTCTAAACGTAAGTGCACCATGTCGCCGCTTAACCCATCGTTCTAGATGCGGGCGAATAGCCTCCACAGTTGCCCCGCCTGCGACCGGAGATTGCAAAGCCTCTTCCCACTTTCCAACATCACATATTGGTCACAGGCGAACTCTGTTTAAAAACTGGCTTAAGTTTATCGGAACAGAGATTATGTGCAGTCTTGGAATAAAATAAAAGGTACTAAATGCGAACACAAAAGTTACCAACGGTGTTGCTAACTTCGCATAGTTTTAATAGGTATGTGTGGTTTCTCCTAGATTATCGTTATTCAGCAATTGCTGAAGAAATATTGGCTGTTCAGTGTTCATTGTAGGTGACTAAACTATTTCTAAAATATGAATAAAAATAAAGAAGTAATACTTTTTTAAGCTTTAATCAAAAGTTCTTTCTTTTTAAGTATAATAAAAAGTTACAAGAATTTAGAATTAGTCACTTTTTATTCACGAAAGTATTTCAGTTATTAAAATTAAAAGTTTTGCTGATATCCTACAATGGCTAAATCATTAAATATTCTTGTTGTAAATAAAAAAGTTCCATTAACGTAAATGTATGGCTGTATCTGGTTTTTGTTAGTAAAATACGTTTTTAAATTTATCTTATTTCCTTCACTTTTTCACATTTTATGAAAGGTTTCTTCCTGTCGTACGTTTGAATAAATTGTAATCAAATTATTGCGGTATCTTCAGGAATAATAATTCAGGCTTGTTTGATCAATAATTTCTTATAAAATTTGTGCAATGTATTGTTCAAATTGAATACTGTAATACTTACTAGTACCGCTTTAATTACGTGTAATGACGATGCGTCTTGGGCGATTTGTTTGTTGATTGAACAGCAGACCCTATATATATGTGGTGGTCAGCAAAGTCAAAACAATATCTAGCAGAATTTGCTAAGATTTATTTATTATCTCCTGGCACCAGTGTATACAGTGAGCGGCTACTTTCAAAAGCAGGTATAATTTATGAACAAAAACGCATTCGTTTGCTATCGACAAATGCAAAAAAAATTGTTTTCATTCATCATAACTTACCACAATATGTTAACTATTATAAATTTGCATCGCTAATATCCATATCCACCACAGTTGAATGACTTTCAATGGATCTGAATCAGACAATATCATCTTGTAAATTAACAATCAATTGATCCATGTCGTCGATCCGTTGTTGACAATAGTTTACTATATTTGCAATATTTATCTTGACAATGATCCGGAGTGCGTTTTGTTATTTAATATGCGTTTTTACTCGCTCGCGTTAGTGATTGCACGTCTGTGTCACATCCTGCCGCACGCCCCCGCACTTCACCTGATACTGAAAAATGCCTGAAATTCGTACGCCCCAACTTAGTCCAGTCCCACAGGTCACAGACTCATCTTTCACTTATTTAGAATGTATAAAAGTAACTTATTTTTTGTAACACAGTCATAGTCAAGTATAATATAAATGTCGGGACAGAGAGAGGCTAAGGTCTATCTCACTTGTCGGGATAGAGAGCCGAACTGAATGAATAAATGAACCGAATCTTACGATTGCGTAGTTTTTGGGCAGGAACTCAGACAGTGCTTTGGACTTATGACTAAGGTGTAGGCTTAAGGATAGATATCCTTTATTCGATCGAGATAATCGCCTCCACTGCCCAGACTCACTATTAAATTGCGTCAGTCGGGGAATATAAAGGAACTATACACTGACCAATCCACTGGTGGGCAGAAGTAAATCAACAAATATGGCGCTGGCGTTCCGATTAATCGATAATCGTTTACTCGTTTGGGGCTATCAAAAATACTACACACTCCGTTATATAGGTATATTATAATGTTGTGCCCTCTCTTTGCATTTATTAAAACCGACTTTATCAATGTCCTTATGAAGCAATACAAACATTTTACAATAGTAATATCAATGTTGATTCCTTCTAATCGTTCTAAAGAGATTTTGACTGCTATGTAATACCAAAGCTACGTAATAAAACAACAAATCAGGTGAGTGACACCTAATTTTGATTGTCAATATTCACTATGAAATTAATCGTCATTGTGGAAATGTACTATCGAAACAAAGGTATAGTGTTGTAATATATAGAAGTATTATAATATTTACATAACAATATTTTGAGTTACAACGATATATAGCAACTTTGTATAGTTATTTCTATTGGGTAGGAAAATCCATACGTCAGATGAAAGAATAAAAATTTTACTGCCAAAAAGTTTTCATGGAACTCTATAAAATAGAATTATAATTCAAAGATACTGAGTGGTTCGAACAAAATCATTTCGTCTCATGAGAATTATAAGAGTAGAGCGAGTAAAATAATTTAAAAAAAAATTACATTATGTCTCAAATATTGAATTGAATCAGGCGTTACTTTGCGGAAATCCATGATTTAAAAGGAATCAAAAGGTTACCTTGCTATAATCCGAGGTAATCTGGACAACCAGACTCGTATGGTACAACCCAGAAGAGCACCCTGCCCACATAAAAGTGAGACTCGCGAACCCAAACCAAGACACACCACACAAGTAGGTAGCTTGACGATCTAACAACCAGACTCGTACGGCACAATCCGGAAGAGCATACCGTTCACAGAAAAGTGTAACCCGCGAACCTGAACCAGCACACATCATACAAATAGATCTCGATCGACAATCGACGTACGTTTCGTTCCGTAACCGAAGCATCTTCAGGAGGTATTGACTCTATAAGCGTCACTTGCTAAGAGCTTAGCTCTTAGCAAGTGACGCTTGGTTTGGGTTCGCGCGTCTCAATTTTATGTGGGCAGGGTGCTCTTCTGGGTTGTACCATACGAGTCTGGTTGCTCAGATTGCCGCGGGTTATAGCAAGGTAACCTTTTGATTCCTTTTAAATGATGTCTCAACTTATTTCTCGTTATAATTAACAAGTTGTAACATAACAATTTTCCACCAAATATCTAAGCTAAGTAATAAAACAACAAATCACATTCTCCTTAAATAAGTATTACTCTATAAAGTCACTCGACAAATTGTCACTAAATTATCGAGACAGAGCTTATGAAGTGATGAAACTCGTTTTAATAAATCAACAGGAAATGCACGTCAGTTATCATCAGTGTTGTTATTTCTACTGATTAAGAAATAGAATAATAAGCTCTCAAGAAAACTAAAATTACTTGTCAAAGTGTTGCTGAATTATCGGGACAGAGTTTACAAGTAGTCAAGAAAGTAGGTATTTTTGAACAAACAACAACCACAAGAAAATAAATCCATAGATCAGATGAATGAGTAAAAGCTTTAACTTTTATGGTATGTAAAATTAAAGAAGAATTATGCTTCAAACAGACTCAGTTTGAACAAACTAGGTAGTTAAAACAGAATCATTTCGTCTGATGAGTAAAATATTTTAAAGAAAATTTTACATCAACTCTAAATGAATTTTCCGTCATAATTAAAAAGTTGGAAGATAATAAGCTCGCTTTAGCAGGCACTTCCCGAATCTTAAATTCGTACTTCAAAGAGCCGGCGAACTCGTTTAACCATGGTTAGTTAGCTTGGCTTAAACATAGACGCTTCATGCATAAATTGCGCCTTATGACTACGACGTGGCTTAAAATACACCTAAGGTTCAATTTTAAATATCTTTAGGATTACAAAAGGTTTATTAAATATCAAACAGATTACTTTATACTTTATTTAATCAACAATATTTAACAACAATATTTCTAATATTTAATCCACGCTCACACATAATATTATAAACACATCTTCAGTTGCTTTCAAATAAAAATGTTTAACACTTATTACGTTATAGTTAAGTAGTATAAATATTTAAGGACAATAAAATTAATAAAAATGTTTTTTGAGTCTGTTTTTTTAGTCAGTTCTATACGTCATAAAGAATACACGAACGTTGAAAAATCTGGCAACGATTAGACCTTCGTTATTTTATAAAAGCTGAAACTTTCAGTATATATGTTCCTAACAGAGATATAAGAGATTCTCAACTATGAAGTTTAGGTTACGGTTGCTTTGAAAGATTACAATTTTTAATGTCTGACAAGGTGTAAAACCCATCCACAACTGTCTGATAACTGAGAAAACATATTGATACTTCAATTTCTAAGTTCTTAGTAGATAATATACAAAAGATAGTAGTACTGTGAAATAAAATCGTACATAATGCACTGTAATGAATGTATATCTGTTTTTTATAGCTATAACTATTTTTGCGTATCACATGGTTCACAAAAAGGCGTCACGAAATAACGTATCAAAGTAATCATAAATTTATGAAGACTAATTTATGAAATTTATAAAACAGCAAACTCCCTGTATTAATTCAGTTAAAGAAATCTAAAGACCAAAGGTCTGATAATAAGGATAAAGTGTCCTAAAGTAGTATTAGTACCTAGTAAGCTATCTTTCTACAGAATTAGGACAAACCAATATATACACTTTTTTTATTTATACCTTATATTAGTATAGATGTACCAGCAGGACAAAATAATATACTTAAAGCTTTGATCAATTCGTCCAGAACATAATTCTCACATTAAAGTTACACACCTATGTACTAAAGGGTTTCTTATAAATATATTTACCTTCCTGGAAAGTATTTGGTTTGAATAAATAAAAACAAAAGGGTCGACACAAAATAATATAACCAAATTTATTTGTTGTTTCTCAATGTTTTAAGATAAATAACATTCCTATAGTTTGGTATATTTATAATTCCGTTTCAAAATAAGTTTTTTTCTTAAACCAGACTCTTTCTCTCTCAACACGATTATGGTGATAACAGAAGACTCTAATCTGTATTGTAAATATTTTTATATCATATTTTTTGAAAAACTCTGTAGAGGTTATTATTAGATTATTTTTATCGATATATCACACATACTTCTCTCTTCTCTCACTGTAGATGTTAAATTAGTTAACAGTTTTCCTCTTTGTTGTAATATCGAGTTTAACTCGACATGTTTCGGGAAACACCGGTTCCCTTGAGATCAAAACTCGATATTACAACTCGATAGTATGATGACGTATACCTATCTATACTAATATATAAAGCTGAAGAGTTTGTTTGTTTGCTTAAACGCACTAATCTTAGGAACTACTGGTCCAATTTAAAAAATTCTTTTAGTGTTAGATAGCCCATTTATCGAGAAAGGTTATACACTATATATCATCATGCTAAGACCAATAGGAGTGGAGCAGCATGAGGACGAATTTACTCGGATCGTCTAGTACTTTTATATACTCATTTTACACTTAATTTTTTGGATTGGATTTTGGATTAAATCATAACTGTCATTCTATTTATTGAGATGTTCTTCTTATTCTACGGTTCATAAAGATAAGTTGAATTATATAATTACTAGCTAACCCGTCCTTGCTTCACTGAGATGTATTTAACCACAGGTAAAAGTTAAAACAAGATAAAATATAGGCTATGTTTTATCGCGAAATAAGCACCTAGCAGCAAAGCAATTTTTGGTACAGAGATAGACTAGAGCTTGGTTAAGGACATAAGTATGTTTTATCGCGAACAAGGTCGCCACAGGTCGACATTGCGACCTAGCGATATAGTGATCTAGAAAACTAGCCACTTAGCGACCTAGACACCTAAATTCAGTAATGTTGAGTTTGAACATATTTGTTGCTATTATTTAAATATTAAAAAAAATAAATCAATTATTCAAAATATTTTGAATATTATCTAGTACTTAAGCACATTGAATATTATTAACAAAATCTAAACCGTACAGAAATGTAAGCATACGTGTTTAGAACTAATTTGGCCTGAATATTAACAATTCTAGTTAATACTGATGAGCTCTTAAATGTAAACTAATAATCTCACAATATCGTGTTCTGTGCACTAGATAAGAGTACGTTGTTATAACCCTTTACCCTAATACTGTTAATAGCGTTTTGCTGTTACATTTAGTATTGTATATCTGTACTAATATTATAAATCTGAAGATTGTTTGTTAGTTTGGTTCGAATTGAAATTTCTTGTAGTGTTGGATAGCTCAATTATCTAGAAAGATTATAGCTATATAAGTTCACGTTACGAACCGTAGAAGTATTAATGTTACAAAAACAGGCTTGCATGGCGTAACTGATCTATGTGTCTATTCAGTTTGAGATTATGATCAATGTTAAATCCTAAAAATGGCGGCTCTACTTGTTTCAACGGTTACCTTTGATAGCAACCGCTAAGTTAAACTGAATGAATTGTGATGAAGATTTCTAGTTGTTTAAGCTTTAATAATAATTTTGATTATGTAAATCAAAATAATTTGAACTGACGCTATTTTTTCAAAGTCAAAGTCAAATTTTTTTATTCAATGTTGGAATTTACATTCTCTTATTGAACGTCGGAATCTACCACCCTTTCGGAAACGACCTAACCCAGACCTAAGAAGAATGGGCGCAAGAAACTCAGCGGGACTGTTTCTTTTGGATATTTTTTATCTTTGATTTTTTAAACGCCAATTTTTATAACAAGTATATTTATACATTGAGAAAGCCTAGAGCGAACGCATCATTCCCAAGGCGTGACATCTTCCAAAAAATCTTTAATGTTATAATAGTCTTTGTCACACAAACGTTTTTTAACTAACTTTTTAAATTTTCCTATAGAACAATTTTGAACGTTTTCTGGGATCCTGTTGTAAAAGCATACACATCGCCCAACAAAAGAATTACTAATTCTACTCAATCGAGTAGTAGGAGTAACAAGTTTGTGTTTGTTCCTAGTATTGATGTCATGCAAGTCACTATTTCTAATAAAATCATTAATATTTTTACGCACATACATAACATTTTCAAAAATATATTGTGAAGCAACAGTCAATATATTAATTTCTTTGAATTTATCTCTTAAAGATATTTTAGGGCCGAGACCATAGATTGCGCGAATAGCCCTCTTCTGCAGTATGAAAATCGTGTTTATGTCGGCTGCGTTACCCCAAAGTAGAATGCCGTAAGACATTATACTATGGAAGTAGCTAAAGTAAACTAAACGAGCCGTGTCTATATCAGTTAATTGGCGTATTTTTTTAACCGCGTATGCTGCAGAGCTGAGTCTATTGGCCAACCTCTCAATATGGGGGCCCCATTGCAATTTAGAGTCGACAGTGATGCCCAAAAATACGGTAGATTCCACCGGTTCCAACTCCTCTCCATTTATAAATACACCACTCTCTATTTTCTTAACATTGGGTGTCGTAAATTTTATATATTTAGTTTTCTTACTGTTTAACATTAGATTATTAGCACTGAACCAATGTACAATATCAGAGAGAGCATTGTTTACATCGTCATATTCAGTTTGATAGCGTTTCACTTTAAATATTAGTGAAGTGTCATCAGCAAACAATACTATCTTGCTCTTTTTTTCTACAAGGTTTGGCAGGTCGTTTATATAAATGAGGAAGAGAAATGGTCCAAGAATAGAACCCTGGGGGACCCCCATATCCAGACGAGCCCCAGGAGATCTCTTGCCATTCACGTCAACCCTTTGAACCCTATTGTTTAGATAGGAGTTCATAAGGTCGAGCGCAGTTCCTTTGATGCCATAGTGGCGCAGCTTTCTGACCAGAGTCGCATGTTGTACACAATCGAAGGCCTTAGATAAGTCTCAGAATATTCCAAGTGCATTCTGTGATTCCTCCCAGGCCTCGAAGATATTCTTAATTAATTCGACACCGGCATCCGTTGTTGAACAACCCTTAGTAAAACCAAATTGTTTCACATGGAGAAGTCTTTGTGAATTAAAATGAATCAACATTTGGTTTAAAATTAGTTTTTCAAAAATTTTACTAAGCGTTGGCAATACTGAGATGGGTCGAAAATTATTTGGATCAGTTATACATCCAGATTTAAATATAGGCGTTACTTTACTATGCTTCATCAGGTCAGGAAACACGCCACGTTTAATACAAGTATTGAAAATAGTAGCTAGATACGGTGCAATGGCATCAATTATGGAGTTAATTATTTTAACAGAAATACCCCAAATATCAGCTGTTTTCTTCATATCTAGGGTTTTAAATGTTTTAATTATATCTTTACTGTTGACAGTACTAAATTCGAACAGTACATCACATTTTTTAACATTTTCTAGCAATAATGATTCAGCAACGCTGGCAGATGAAATGAGAGAACAAGTTGTTGAGATTGGAATGTCAGAGAAATATTTTTCAAACGTGGATGCAACTTCCTGATCAGTTTTGATATTAATGTTATTATAAATGAGATTATACTTGAAGTTACGATCTCTGACTCTTCCAGTTTCCCAATTGATAATATTCCATGTCATTTTTATTTTGTCTTGTGCATTATAATTTTTTTGTTTAATATGTAACGACTTTGCCATGAAACACACTTTTTTAAATAACTTTGAATATGCTTTAACAAAGGCTATAAAGGACTCTGAATGGTTGTATGATCTCTCATTATAAAGTTGATATAGTTTTTCTCTACTTCGATGAATACCAACAGTTGCCCAATCATTAAATGACAAGAGACCACCCGAATTGACTGTCTTGGTAGTGAATATAGCAGTAAACTCTGATTTTATTAATTTAAATAGTGTGTTATATAACATATCAGGGTTATTGTTGTCAAAATTTAAGTATGTGAGTTTTGCTATAATACTACCTTTAAATTTCTCCATACGTTTGGAGTTCGTAGGAACAAACACAATCTTTTTATTTTTATTTCCTTTTTTTAACTCACAGTTAAAGGAGATTAATTGCCCAAAATGATCCGAACTCAACTTTTTAATAATTGAATATGAATTGGGTTTAAAGTTGGTAAATATATTATCAATACATGTTGCTGAGGTTGCAGTTACTCTAGTTGGCTCTAAAAATATATTTACTAGGTTATATGAATTTAACAGGGATCTGAATCTAACACTTGTGGTGGAGTTTTCTAATAGATTAATGTTAAAATCACCACATATTATAATATATTTTTTAGACTCAGATAATTTTAATAGTATTTCTTCTAACACATTTTCAAATAATTCATATAACGCTCCAGGGGGACTGTATATGCTCACAACAATGAAGCGCTCAAGTTCTGCACAGGCTATCTCAATAGTACGTTCTACAGAGAGGCTCACAATGTCTTTGCGTTCTTTAAATTTAAAAAATTTACTTAAAATTATTAAGGAGCCGATTATAATTATAACGATTTTTCTCTGCAGAACGCACTTGCTACCTGGTGACCACTGAAATTAAATATGAGTTAATAATTACGAAGCCAATGCTCTGTAATACATAAAAAATGAATGTTTTCACATCTCATAAATAATTCCAGTTCTAATTCTTTACCTAAAAGTCCTTGTAAGTTTTGGTGCACCAGGTTTACAATTTTATTATTATTATTAAGATTATAACAATTTTTATTTTTATTAATGTCTAGGTTTAATATGCTAGAGTAATTCTCTGTTGTCTTATTATGTAAAATTAATTAGAACGGTTTCCAAGTTATTAAATGTCAAATTATTGATCTGCTCAATAGGAGTTATAGTTTTTGGGTTATTTACCTGCTCAAAAGAAGCAATGGTAGTCAAGTCACAATTTGACTGCTCAATAGAAGCAGTGTTAGAGGTAGCCAACATATTGGCTGAGTTAAAAAGTATATAATAAGATAGCAATTTTGCTACCTGTCTTTTTCTAAAGTTAGATAGATGTAGCCTATCACAAGTAAGTAATTGATATTTGTTATATATTATATTATTTAAGTCAATAATGTGACATTTATTATTTACATTATCATTGTTATTTGGTGTTAGAGTCACATCATTGCAATTATAATAGTGTGTTAACAAACTATTTCAATATCTATTATAACAAACTATTATAATATCTCTATCTAAATTTCGCCATGTCAGTTAAACAGTTCTAACAAAACCAAAACTGTTACAATATTTGTTATTTGAAAGCTTTGTAATTGTTTGATCGCTGTGAATCATGGAGTTTGTACAGATGTTCTAATAACTTAAATACTAATAATAATGTTTTTAGTAATTATTTTAATAAAAAAATACTTTACATAAATTAGTACTGATTAACAAATAATTTATTGTATTTGATATAATGTTTTAGAATAATGTACCACAAAGTATAAGAACATCAAAGTATCTTTGCATTTAAAAAAAAAATATTAGTTCTTAAAAAGTTTTATCAATTGTCGGAAAATCGATGATAACATAATTTAATTTATATATTTTATCTACATTTTAGTAAAATTTTTATTTAATGGTTGTCTTTTTATCGGAAACCGGAAGAATCTGCGTTCAGATACCTCTCCAGTTAAAGTAATTGATAGGTATCGTAATCTATTTTGGTTTTGCTTACTATTGTAGCGTGTTACATTGTGATTGAAAAATTATTTTTTATGATGAAGGTGTAATTATGCTAAATGTTCTTTAATGTTATATCACAATGTAACACGCTTTTATTTATAAGAAACTAGTCGACCCGTCCGGCTTCGCCCGGGTGCAATTTAACACGTGTATTTAGCAGTAACCGCTATGTCCCTGCATTTTGAATCAGTAATATCTTCAAAAACATTCGTTTAAATTTCATGCTGTAAAAGGCCATATTGATCTATATTAAATGCACAATGTATTTAAGGTACCTAATTGGATAAGGATTAATGCTGTATTGTTTAAAATCGCTTCGTAAATAAACCATTATTTTTTGTAAAAAGTAAAGGATAATAAATGGTTATTGTGGGTTATCCCTAAGAGGTAGACATATACCTTCGCGGACTTTTTTGTAGACCTTTTTAAGGTGTACAATACTGTAGTACATTATTTTGATCTATCTCGAAGGGTTCAGCCAGCGTTTGCAATGTAAGCGCAAAAAAATGTGTTTATTTACGACATCACATTAGAAACCTCTACAATTATCAGTGTTTCTCTACTATATTATATATGTATTATACATATAAACCTTCCTCTTGAATCACTCTATCTATTTAAAAAAACCTCATCAAATCCGTTGCGTAGTTTTAAAGATTTAAGCATACATAGGGATATAAGGACAGAAAAAGCGACTTTGTTTATACAATGTAGTGATTGGGTATGTGATAAAAAGGCAAAGATTTAATACAATCTGTAAAGTTTTTGAATTATTATTTTTAATTTTTTAGTTCTTTTTATGAATAAGAAAATCATAAAAGCTTGTTTTTAAAAAGTTTTTTTTCTAAATTATTTTAAATATTTATGGGACCAAATGGCAGCTATTCCACATCAAACAAAAGAAGAATCACGTAAATTGGATCATAATTATCAGCGTAATTAATATACATAGATTAAAAAAAAATATACCAATCGAATTGAGAACCTCCTCCTTTTTGAAGTCAGTTAAAAATTATCAATTATAAAAGAAAATTGTCTATCAAAGACTTGAGATTAATATTTCCATATCACGGAAAACAGAAGGCAAATTTATAATATCTTTCAATAATGCATGAGCCATTAGTATTCTAATTCCAAAAGTATTTTAATTTTCCGCAGTCTTTATGGATATTTTGAACAACAATTTTACCTATAGATAGACACTTTTAATTTTAACAGAATTTTATTATTAGAAAGCTTTCAATATATATTATAATATTCTTTGTATCGCTAGATTTCGTATACTTTGTGCTCTATTTTTTTAGATTAAATATATTTTAAGAGATTTCATGACCGTTTTAATCATAAAACCGTATTTCAATACAATTATGGTACAACATTATTGTTTGTAATATTGGCAAAATTAGTATATAGCAAATTGTGCATATTATGTCTAGAAATATTCCTAAAGACAAGTAAAAAATATAAGCTTTTATCAAATCTACTATCAACTACCGACATATAAAATATAAATACTCTACCTTATTCTATAAAACTTGCGCAAGTCTCTCTTGACAGATTAAGAGCAACTATAATGGTGTTTTTGTCCAGTGAATACTAACATTATAGTAAAAGTGTAATAGTCTTCTTGATGAAGAAACACATGAGACCGAGATCAAGTATTAAAGGCGAGTGTGATGGTAATATATAAGAGTTTCAGTTGCTTACACATGGATCCCACGCTCAAGGTATTACTGGGCTTCCTCTCTAAAGTGCGTGGATAAATTTCCTTATATGTTACTATGCAGAATAACACAAAAGTGGGAGATATGAGAAGGAGAGTGTATATTGAAAACACTACACCCATTGTAGTCTGTTCTGATATTGTATGGACTATTGGGTAAACGCAACGTATTACTGCTACTGAACCGATAAGATCTTTCACGATCAAAGTCATTCAATTCAAACACTCGCCTTCACGGTCCGGGTTCTCTGTTTAAACCTAGGGCTAGACTACCCTAAGAATAACCTACTCGCTGACATATATATCGTAACTTTAATAAAAAGTAGGTAGGTTTTTTAGCAAAACTAATGCAGATTATTATAGCATCTTAAAAGATGTTATAACGAGCCTGGACACTCAAATATAAATGAAACGTGACCCAACAATAACCTATCAAACGGGTTTTGCCTTGTTTGAACCGGTTCATTCCCTTTACTGGTAATTTCCGAAAGGCCAAGGATCGTGATACCGCCCGCCCTATCAACAAATACTCTTTATTTGTACGTGATATGACTCCGTAATGGCTTATGTTTGGTAATTTTGTGACTATTGAAACATATTAAAATAGTTAAAAACTATCGGCTTTACCTTTCTAATGCAAAACGTCTGCACAAATACTACTTTTATTCTAGTTTAAAAAACACTTTAGATAGTATTTGATTGCTGGTAGTTCCTAAGGATTTACTTCAATATCTATGTGCCGATGGAACTAACGTAGTCTGATTAGTAATTTTACTACTAATAATAATATTAATAATATAATATTTAAATGGTGGGCTCCGATCATTGGTACGAGAATGTTACAATTTGTTAACCAGGGTCACAAGCCTTAATCATTCCTGTCTAATTCTTAGTTTCCACCAGGGATGAGCGAGGGTGTGTAGCTAGGGTTGTGTTGGTCTACTAACTAGTGTCACTCATAGTGTCTCAGTCAAATGAAGAGATTCTATTGGTTCTCAATCAATTGGGGGATGTGTTACAAATCCTCACACATCTCTGGTCGAAACACAGCATAAAACGAATGTTTGCATTTATTGTTGTAAAGTAATAGATATCATTCCTGACAAAATGATGTTTTTAGATGCAATTTTGTTAAATTGATATCTTTAATAAACAAAACGGTTGTATATTACCCATTAGAAATATGAAACAGTTATAAAATATTTCTTGGAATGTCTATATATCGGAAACGAGTAAACAATTATCGCAGAATAGAATATATGCATTCGACAGCCTTACTGTAGTCTTACTCTTGCGCGGTCTCCCAAGAAGTGAAGTATTCTCTAGATTGTGCTAGTGAAGTGTTAGGTTAGTGCTGTCCGATTAAGGTAACGAGAGTACCTTACAATGTAGTTGCCAAGTCTTTTGGTACGTTAGGTTTATATGAGTTTAATCTTGGGTTTAAATAGGGAGCCTGAGCAGTGGAGGCGAGTGTTGGAATTCTGTTAAAAGACTTTGCAATTTTCTATTTTATTCGAAAAACTAGTCTAATTAAAATAATATTATAATGGGTTTTTAATTCTACAAGACTAAAATACTACAAGACTACTACTTCATGCCAAAATTCATGTTTCTTAGTCGCCGAGGAATACATTCTCGAGAATTTATTTTGAATCAAAATATAATTTAAGCGCTAGAGACGGCTGTATTTTTTGATTGCGTTGATTTAGAAGTTTAGTTTTTTCACAGCTTTAAGAAACCAAAGATTTGATTCTTTGATTATTATCTTTATAAGAGTTATAATGCACAGAGACACGTAAAAGACAATAATAATAAAAACTTTAGGCGGAAACCGAACAAATATTGTCACAATCACGAACTACTTCAAAATGGAGGATTACGACATCACACCATTTGTAAAGCCATAATGTTCGTCTGACGAGCTCTTTGGCACAAAACGTGAGAGGTTATACATATATTGTCTTGTTAAAATATAGGAAACTACTCGTAAATACAAACTTGATAATATATACAACTTAAAACCTTCACGTGTTTTTCTTGGGAAAAAGGGTCTTGATTGATAATCAAAAAAAGTTATTTTTCTTGTTATATAACCCCAAATTTATAGATTTAATTATTTTTCTTTATTTGTTTTGCAAGACCTTGCTTCATGTTACATTTAATAATTCTAGGACAATGGGAAAGAACCTACAATTTTATAAGTAACTACATATTATATGGTCGTAATGTATATATGGGTATACATTGCATCAATAAAAATTAAAAATTATGTATAAAATAATCAAATTATGTCAATCGTTATAACGAAAGCACCAGGATTTTCCGAAGCAGTGTATGAATTTATATTACATTGAGGGTATAAAGAATGGCTCTTTATACCTTTAAATCCGGTATAATGGTATCACTTAGAAAACGTTATCGTGCCAATAAAATACAGGATTTACTTCCTTCATATATCTTGAAAAATCTGTACGGTGTTATAATCGTATTTCACATGAGTGGAGTTCATAAAAGTGTATTAAATATTAGGAAAACTGTCCACTAAATGTTCTTGAGACCCGATATAAATAAAAATGGTATCAGCTCCTTTTCGCCACTAATATTTCAAGTTAATAATACACATACTGTATTCCTGGACACGTCTTACAACCTCAGTTTATTGGTTAAAGAGAACCCTTAAACTGTACATAAATGATACGTAGATGATACTCAATATAACTTAAATGGCATGTTATAAAACAAGAAGAAATCTGTTTAATCTTTATATGGGTTGCAAGGTTCTGGTTTATTTTACATTGAGTTTTTGTCTAAATATTAGAGTTCGACTCAACGCAATAATTGTAAGATTAGAAGTAATTATAATTGTAACAAGCTAATAAATTTAAAAAATACATAAATGGAAAAACATGATTCATTTCTGGCTTTTCCTTTCAATTACAGCAGGTTTCAAAAGAATACAGGTGTATAAAAAGCCAAGCATTGTCACAGACGCGTTACATCATCACAGCTCGGAATTTCAAAGAGGACTCGGAATAGTAAAAATATTAAAATGGCTCGTGACTGTGTCACGCGTGCATATCGGGGTTCAACCCAAATGTACATGTTTGGGTTTCGTTACAGTTTGTTTTGTTCGTGATTTTTGTGGGGAATGATACCTTTACTATATAGTAATAGGACTAATATAAAAAAACACTTATGCTTCGACCCTCGACACTTAACAATTAAAAATAAGTACTTTATAAACTCACGTGTCAGAGGTTCTACGCAGTCGTAAGCGTTAGAAGCCGAGTGGTTCAGGCGTTGATTTGACGATCAATGTCATGGGTTCAAATCCCAATCCATTGGACTACTGACTCCTAACACAAGCATTTTAGCTTACTTGGAGGGGTTATAAACACCAGTAGTATGCGATCCATACTATAAGTAATCTTTTCTTTTTAAACAAAAAAAAACCGATCAAGTTTAATTGCTAAAATAAATATATATAAGAACTATCTACGAATTAAAAAAGTAAAAAAAGGCGCTAACGCAATTAATTTTTCCAGAAATACTTTTGATAACCTTTGTTGACTTGTAATTTACTACTTAATACCTATTTCCCAGTAGACTTAGGGTAGTTTGCCAAGCTTCACAATAGGTATAGATAAGTAGCGAGTTCGAACAGTGCAGTTGCAAGCCCCATGAACTCCTTTGCTCTTACTATATACAGGATTTCACAACATGATTCTTAAACTCGTTTGCTTTTAATACTTGAAGTTTTATGTTCAAACAAAATTTCTTAAATTCTATCTAATTATATACGTATAGTAGCCGGCAGCTAACCTAATGTCTGAGAAAAAATAATGGGGAAAGTTGCTCATTGTGAGCATGCTGCTTGTCTTTATTAGTAGTTCCATCCATGAGGTTACTATTTTGACAAATTGCAGAAGCGCGGGAACTTGACGTCACATGAGATTGACCAATCGCGTGTGACGCGCTGCTCTCGCCCCGCGCTCCTCGCTAAAAAAGTCCTAATAGTGATTTCTGCGCATTCAAGGTCATACCTATCCTTACGTGCCGACAGCTATAACAGGTATTCAGAGTCCAAATTCAACATAATTATTTCAAGAGATCGATATAAATATTTAATGAAGCGACAGATAGACTTCCGCATTAATAATATTAGTAGTCATTACCAAATGATAAATTTTGCTGATACATTTACTTAACGCAGGCCACTCTAAACTTTTTTTATTCGCGACTCGGAAGTACTTGATTTATGAGAACCGCCGATGTACGCGCGAATATTAAAAAATTCATAAAAATATCCTTTATGGATTCAGTGCATTGAATTGGGCGATAATTTCCGTATGAATACTTTATAACAGCTATAACTGAAGCGAAGCTCGGTTTAAACCTGATGTGACCTTAATACCTTTATATAGGCACTACGTTTTGGTTTAATGTTATATTTTTAACCCCGACGCTACAACGACGACGAGATGTAATGTTTTTATCTGTATGTCCGTGTATGGCATCGCAGAACCAAGATAACGGACCGATTCTGATGAAGTTTTATTTATTTGAAAGGTAATTTAATCGAGATGGTTCTTAGCTGTATATTTTGAAGATCTGGTCAGCCGTTTGAAGACTATCAGCTTATAACTAGAGGCTGCGTACAATAGTAATATATTGACAATTATAATAACTGATATTGCTTAGACTGAGTAGAGATGAACGGTATTTCTTGATACCTTTCTTTCGGTATTAAGTATCGAATATAATCGAGCATTAAGCTTTTGTAACAGTATATGTTTTATATATCATTTGCACTAATAAATAGCTTGTGTCAGGAGTGGGCCACGCCAGTAGTCCAATGTCCGGGATTTGAACCCACGACTTGTTGATCGTGAATCCAACGCCCGAACCACTGAGCTACTGACGCTTCGAATCGAGTTTTATATTTTGTTTTCAACAATACAATTAAATCTACTTATAAGTCAGTATCGATTCTTCTAAATCGATGTCGTGTGGATATCGATACTACGTGACTGTATTAAATTAAAGTTTTAGCCAGGGGTAATTAAAATTTTAAATTTCATAGTTATTATAAAATCTAGTAATGTTTTTGGAATCATAATTCATTTAAGTGTTGAGTTTGAACATTATTCAGGTTCTATTGCTAAAGACTATTCCACTATAATCACAGTATATACTTGTTTCATGTATTTCTAATTACACAAAACTATTTCTTAGCTTTCTGCTCTTTTGTATCGTATAAACTATAACTGTACCATAATCCTCCTTCCGCGTAAATTTCATAAAAAAGTGTATAAAGTTTTGACTTCACGAACATTTAATAATATTACTTATTATTTAAACCTAAGTCTTAAGTCTATAAACGGCTTATGGTTGTTTTAATATTCTGCTGTTTTAAATTTTATACTTTAAAAATTATTTAGAATTCATACAGTTTCTTTATGTTATGAAATCAATAAACGTAGATTTCTAGAAGTATGGTTCTTTCAAATCTTTTTGACAATACTAGTCATTTTCTTCTTCAATAATTCATTGAAATATTTTCAGCCATTTTGGAGGCTTTTACGCTTTTATTTATAAATAAATGGGTATGTGATAAAAACGCAAAGATTTAATACAAGGTGTAAAATTTTTAAATTTTTAGTTTAACAAGAACTTAATAGAAAGCTTGTTTTAAAGTTATTTTTCTTTTAATTTTATTTTTTACTTTTTAGTATTATTTGATATTTTAATAACTTTACATATCAATTAGTTATGTAATTACTGGTTATCATCTAGCATCAAAGTACTCGTCAAAACGAATCAAATGAGCTGAGACTCGATGGGATTGCATCATTTCTTTACTGAGTTCCTATGGCCATCTTCCAGCTCCATCGTCAGAACTTGGTTACTATTGAAAGACAAACTACTCGTTAAGACGATTTAAATGAGCCCAAACTCGATGAGGTTGTCTCGTTTCATTGCGAAGTTCCTTTGGCCATCGTCCAGTTCCATCATCAGATCAGCACCATGTCATCTGATTTGTCGAAACATCGTGACAGGTTAAACTAAATAAATGCTTGTAAAAAACAAATTTCATATAGCATACGTTTCTTCTCGTAAGTTGATGTGAGAAGAAGAATCTTTCTTTTCTGATCTTAAATCATATAAAACTTTATGATATTATAAATTATTTAATAAATATAAAATAGCTATAATTATGAAATTACAAACGTCCACTTTAACCGGCGTATCATATCCGTAATTAGACCCAACTATACTAAATTCTAAGTGTTAATTATTCACAATAGCAAATGGTTAAGGCCTATAGATTTAATAGCTGACATTGCCTGCTCGCTAGAGATATTCTCATTTGGCTAAGGATTAGCACGATTAGATACTGGCCATTAAATAGTTTGAGAATAACAGCCGCTAACAAATCCTTTTGGTGTATGAGTACTCGTATGTGAGATTGTAGCTTTTCATTTTGGTGCATTCTAAATGGTTAGAAACTATTAAAAATGCCGTAAGGGGAGGGATATTAAAAAAACTTATTTTTTGATTTTTTTGCCAATAAAAATTAATCTAATTAGCTCTTTTTTCAATACCAACGAGTAGAACATTTTTATGATTCCCAGATCCGATTAAGAGAGTAAGCCGATTTTTATAGCTCATAAAAGCATTTTTTTGGATTATGAAAACTTCGTCCATCTCCACTTATGTCCATCTGGCTGTCAAGACCCAGGAATTCCTTAAGATGTTAAGTTGATAAAACATCATTGTGAAAACATCAAACTTTTAAATCGACGCAATCAAAACCTACGGCCGTTTATGTCGATACTCGCTAAGGATTAAAGTTCTACGTTGACCTAGAGTGATGAAATTTGGAAAGAAAAATAAACTTGTTCACAGTTGTATTGCCACAGATGTAACCTAAAATCGAGCCTTTGTTTCACTTAAATCGGTTGTTTTAACCCAACGAAGCGACCAAGTGGGTCGACTAACTATATATTTGGTTTCGTACTGAATTAGTACGAAACTATTGGAGTATAAGCTCCCAAATATCAATAGTTCCCATTACATAACTAAGTTTAGAGCCTAAGGCGAGGCCTACGTAGTATACTGTTTAATTTACATTTACGCACAAGAAGCCACAGGTTCAGGTCCAACTTGTAAATTAGGTACCTTTGATCGGCTCTGTGAGTCTCGGGTCGATAGTCCTCACCGCAACAATGTAAAGACATTTCCATTATTTTGTAATAGGGTATTCTACTGAATATGCAAATCACGTTTTGCGTCGACCTTTGACCAAACATTAAGGAAGTTTGGAAAAATATTATAATTACAAAATTTGTATACGGCTGACGGGATTTCCTAGTTTTAAACATCAGTAATATCTTTAAATTTTAATAAATACTACTAACATCTACCTTCTCTCACTTGGCTGAGCTTCATTTGGAACAGATTATGATTTTTTATAATTCTTTTTAATAAGTACCTTGTGGTCAAGTTTACAGGATTCAATGACGTAATTATAATATTCATAACCCACGAGTTATGGAATCATATGTTGGATTGATTCAGATCTACCGGGACAGAGTTTATATTAAGCTAGGTACTGACCCACGTTACGAGATGTAATGTAACATTTGCATTGAGCATGTTACGCTGTGTTCTAAAATCGGTGTAACATACTCGTTTGAACTCAGTGCTCCATATTCGCCAGCCACTCTCAGTCAATATGTTCGACAGCGTGGTTGTGTTGGAATCTTTGATTCTACTAAATTATTGTTTAATCCAAATTAAGAAGAAGAAAATTTTTTATTGGACATCAAACTTATTTAAAACAGAAACAGTCTGGTGGTATGTCATTGACAGCAATATTAAAAACCAAATTATTACTGGACAGTATAAAAACTTTGTTCGCATGGCTTCGATCGATTATAAAGAACTCGTGACGACTTAACACTCAAAGGATTCGTAAAAAAACCGAATGCCGAGCACTCTAAGCGAGCAACGAGCGGCTCGTAGCTCGCTGGTTTCCCCGTAACACTACGTAATGACTGCATGAATGCTCGCTATGTAACATGTTACATTACATCTCGTAACGTTGGTCAGTATCCAGCTTTATGTTGTCAAAAATAAAGGGGTGCTATCAGTCAATTAAAGGGACTACTAACTGTTGTGTATAGATATTAGTTATACAGCTAGCAAAAGAAAAACATATGCCGATGTTCCGGGAAGAGTATCTGATCTTTGTTCCCATAAATACCAATCTCCGATAGACGAAGGCACAGGCAGATGAAGAATATTATATCAGTAGGTAATAGGTATTTCTAAAACAAAAGATAAAATCATAAAACGTTTCTTCTTATTCTTTCCTCAGGACCTCTGCAATTACTTTTCTAAAAACACGAATCTTAAACATATTTTGGACTGTCACGCAATAGGCTCCTAAGGAATCACAGCACGTTTAAAGTAGTAGTATATTTGCAGAAGGCAAGACTATCATTACCCTTCGCGTTTCGGAAATGACCGATAAGGGAAACTCATAAGCGTCAACGAGGCTGAAGTCATTTACCATTGACCTTTAATTGTATGGACGTCGGATCTTGATACAAACATAAAAAAACGAAACATAAACACAAAAATGAATATTTTTATCTACTACTCTTTCGTTTTTCAATCTCACTCCATACATTATGTTCACGGGATGGCGACAGTGGCCACGTTCCATCAGGTGGACCGTCTGCTCGTTTGCGACTCTCTTATAAAGATAAAAGAATTTTAGAAGCGGGAATAATTCACTCTTTTTAATTTGTTGGCTCTCATTAAGGATGGACGTCGCTCGCTCACATCTACTCGAGTTAAAATGAAGTGAATGAAAAAATAAATTTAATTTAATTTAAATTTCAGATATTATGTTTACAACATACAAATGTTAAGAAAAAATAACTAATAATAGCAAGATAAAAATGTATGCATCTAAGTGTGTGTGCATGTGTGTGTATCCTGTAGTATGTACTAGTTAATTGTAATAATATTTATTACAGATATTATTACGTGTAACTACTCTAGAGAAATAATGAATTCTTCTATTTTTGAAGTCTTGGTTAGAAAGCCAATTAGTGAAAGACAGTGCCTTTTTGCCTAGGACAATCTTAAGCGCAAATTGTATGTCCATCGTATAAAAGGCGAATGTCATTTACTAACAATTTAGTGTAAGGTCACGTACTAATGTCTGAGTGACCAGTACCGAGTGGGCTGAACGACGATCGTTTTAGTTGAGCATTAGACCCATTCAAATATATTTTCACGTCATTATCTTAATGTTTATTCCAACATTTATTTAGTATAATACTATCTGAATATTGCGAGGAATTTTTTAATATTTTTCCAATTGTATTTTTATACTATAGACAGGAATAACTTGCTATAATAAAAATCTATTTAAATATATCATGGGCTATAACAGTTGCATTGAAGCCTATTGTATATCGAAAGTATATTTTAGTACAAATTATATATTCTTCTGAGTTCTGACATCACTACTAATACAGGAATCCTAAAAAAATTAAATTAATTTTATCAAATAAAAGAAGAATGGCAAAATAACATAAATAATTAATATACAAATAAAATGTAGCAATTTATAATTTTATATCAAAACTTAGTTGTTATTTTAGTTTTATTAAATAACTGTTGACGGCAATAATCCCGTTGTCAATTATTTGTTTATAAATAATATTGAATTAACGTTTTTATCCTCTTAACATACTCTTATATAAAATATGATATGATATGAATCTCATGTCTAAACACAAAACAATACAATTTGTAGCCGATATATCATTGAAACGCACCTGAACAGTAATAACAAAGAGAAATAACTGTTATACGGCAGTTTTATGGCGTCCTCAATGAAACACTTTATGTTCTACATAACGTTTGTCTGTTTGATTAATCGGTCGTTAGTTTCTGTGGCGTTGGGCGAAAACAATTCCGATTGTCTAGCCGTACCAAATTGTTTAATTGTTACTCAAGTGTGTGTGAATGTTTACCAATATATTACTATGTATGAGTAAGTGATTCATTTTGTAGAATTTGATTTAATAGCTTATTACTACAGATTATAACAGCATTTTACATTTTTTGATTCCAGCAACACTGGTGATAGTGTTTGATTGGTTTGATTTGGCTGTACTATTAAATCCTGTCTAAATAATCAAAATAAATAAGTTTTTATTGTACCTAATCAATTTCAGCATTTAATTATTTCTATTAAATTTCAAAATGGCGTCTTATAGTCTAACCAATAATTTTAAAAGTTAAATAATTTATAAGATCTAAATAATACTAATTGTTACAAACAAAAACATAGTATAGTCGAAGTGCTTTTCGTTAAATCACTATCAGCGGATGGCAACACTGGTTTTTGGCGCCTCGACATGTGAACTGTTTTCGATAGATGGTAGCACTGTCTTCGCACTAAAAAGTTTGTAGATAAATGTGAAATAAAGTCTTAAATCCCTTTGTCAACATTTGTCATATTTCTTTAAAGTATGTTTAATAAATAAGCATTTAAATTCTTTCTGGTAATTTAAATTAGATTATTTGCATCCTTAGTAGGTATCATCAAAGATAATTTTCTATTTCTATTCTTCCCTCGTTACAAATAAAGATGCTTTCAAATTAGTCTATTACCGTTGTATCTTTGTCGTTATTTCGTAATCAGAAAAAACCTCGTTTCATGTTTATTTTATTATTTAGATCAACTTTTATAGGAAATCAGTAAATATTCTGTCTATCTTTAGTGTGGCAAGTGTATAAATAATATATTATTGCAATGGCTGATGCCAGGTCAAATGCCGCAACAGCGTCCTAAACCATAGCTTACCAATAAAAAGGTAATGGTAACTGTTTGGTGGTCTCATCATGATGTTATTCCCTATAGATTTCTCCGATCTGGTCAAGCAATAACGGCAGATGTCTAGTGTGCGGAATCCCGAACAATGATAGCAAGACTAGCAGTGAAACAGCTCCGACTCATGAATCGATCTTCACCACCACCAGAAAAACCGTTTTAACTCCACGGGAACTCCAATTAGAAACCACTCGTCACCCTCCTTATTCGCCAGACCTTGCTCCAACGGACTACTATTTTTTTCGTGATTTGTACAATTTTCTACGTGATAAAAAGTTTTCTTCTCAGGAGGCAGTACAAAATGCTTTCACACAGTTTGTCGAATCTAGATCATCTGAGTTATATCGCAAAGGCGTATATGACCCACCTATTAGATTGGCCAGCAATATATAATAATAGTAATTATTTTGATTAAATAAATATGTTAAATTAAAAAAAAAAAAGACTCAATTTTTTAGTGCAAATCGGCAATTTCATACTTTAACCCCTAATATTAATCTCATTTTTTTTGTAGGTACTGGATCTGTGTGCAAGCCCCAGTCATAATTTGGACATATCTTTCTGATAGCGTTTGATTGATTGTAAGTTTCTATTAATCACATCTACACTCCGATGGATAAGCGAAGTCTTTATAGATTAGAAGAAAGAAATTGTGTGGAGTAAACTTTTTAACTTTTCACCGTGAAGGATAAGGTGTGTTAAGTAACGTAGAGCCGAGAACTAGTGCGTAAAAAATCTGCATACCTTGGTCATAAGCCCCAGGTCTTACTAATATTATGAATGTGCATGTTTGTATGCTTGGATGTTTGTTACTCAATCACGCAAAAACGGCTGAACGAATTTCAATGAAATTTGGAACACAAATACTTTATAACCTTGATTAATACATAGGTTACTTCCTATCCCGGAAGATAAAAATAAACTATGTGTTTTGAACGCCTGAATATTTTTACAAATCAATATATTGAAAATTGAAATGTTTTAAAAATTAAAATGCTAAAAGTACACGTGGTGAATTGGGTCGACTAGTGTAGTAATTTAAAAGAGGTAAACAGCAAGTCCAAGTAGACATATATATATATAATGGTTTTATAATACTAGTAATATGTAGTTAATCATAATAAAGTTGTCGTTATGAAATAAAGTGACCAAAATCGTGATTCATAGCTATTACTAGCGAAATAAGTTTATCAAATATGTAATTATCCTCGAAGGTCCCATAAGGCCGCTGCCGTATTATAGTTATTTAAATTTTAATTGAGTTATTATGGGGTCTTACACCACGCACCTTTTGCCGAAAACAAGAAACAATGCGGAGCATTTGGAAAGCAATCTGTTAAAATTTATTTATATACTCGTAATTATTATCAAATAGTATATGCGACTTCGTCTACTCAGACTAACTCACTCGAAATAAATTAAAAGACACTCACACTCACACTCAAACTAACTCGCTCGACATAAATTGAAAGATACTCACCGTCAAAGTAGTTGACTAAAAGTAAATTGAACGATACTGACCCTCAAAGTAACTCACTTGAAATAAATTAAAAGATACTCACACTCAAACTAACTCATTTTTAATAAATTCAAAGAAACTCACCCTCAAACTAACTTACCCGGACGTAATTGAAAAACACTGTCTATGTAACTCTCTCGAAATAAAATGAAAGACACTTACACTTAAACAAACTCACTCAAGCCACCTCCCGTAATATAGACAATTTTATGACACGGGAACTATGTGCCTTTTCCGGGATAAAAGTATCATTTTCATTATTCTAGCTTATAAAGTATCTGTATGAGCTACTTCCTTTTTTCACAGGGTCTTTGCTAATTTTCAGGATGAAATGAAGCCTATGTAGTTAGCCAAGTTATAAAATGTCTTAGCGTTTTCATTGAAATCCGTACCCGTTTTTGTATTTTACATTTATATAATGTCTAAACTTTCACATCTATTTAAGTAAGAATGAATCGCCTGTATGTATGTATGTATGTATGGGCAATGGGCATAAGTTTAGAAAGACTGCACCGAATTAAAAAACATAGTATAGAAATGCTTTTAAATATCTTGTGAGAGAAAAAGAGGGTAAGTTAGACTATTAATAAATGAACGACTAAAAGAATAAGTGTGCGAATAAATACGAAGGCAATATACAAAGGCGAATAAGTGTGTATGTGAGAAAGTGGTCAGCTAGTTTTTAGTTATTTGAACAGGTAATGAAGTTATTTTAAATCCGCAAACGCGCTAGAAAATCTTTATTTAGAATATAAATCGATTCATATAATATTAATCGACCCAACCCGGTATTTCCCGGGTGCAATTTACTGTAGATAAACTTGTTAATGACAAGCTCTTTTAGGCATTTTGCTATAGTTATAGCCAACTAGGATAAAGTCTAAAATTTAAAGCTCCCATTTTTCCAATTTTCATTCGCCCCATTTCCGTTTGTAAAAATAATACGAAGCCTGCGAATAAGGACTACAAAGCAAACATATTATATCTTATATAATCCAAAAGTGTTCGTATAAAATGAAATGCTTTGTCTTGCATTTGCTAGCATATTTTCAGCATGGTCAGTTACTAATGAGAAGCGCCTACATGCGTACTTTATGAATAATTTGCACGGAAACGGAAGCAAGGCAAGATAGTGTTACAAGATAGCTTTGCCATTTAATGACCTGTCTGAACTTTGAATATTTGCTTATAATACATTCGCTTTAACAGTTTTACAAACTATTATTTCCCGAAATTTGCATGTTTTCAGATGTGCCTAGGTCGTTAATCCCAGGCACTATTCAATCTCCTAACATAACTGTAGAATAGTATATTAGTATTTACGTCCCAATTATGTATCAAATAATTTTATTTATTTATTTGTGGAGATTAAAATCAACAACATACATTTTATAATCAGAAATATTGAGTACCTACCCAGGAAGACTTATCTTTTTAAAGAGATCTCTTCCAGAAAGCCCGAGGAAAAAATCATTTAAAATGTGATGTAGGCACAAAATATAACAACTAAATGATATTTAATTATATACGAAAAACATAATACAACTAATGTTAAACTATATTTTTCTATATACTACATAAATCTATAGGTTCCATAATTTTTTTAACAGATGGCGGTGTATGTTAGTTTATTAACACATCACTTCAACATCTTTTGTTATCGCGGTTGGGTAAGCAACCAATAGATGGCGCTGTTTTAAATTTTCAAACGTTTTGTAACATTATTTACGGTTTTCTTGCGGTCCTTAAACAACAATTGAGATCTTTTATTTAAGAACTACCGCTGATATAAATACTTAACAATATAAATAATACAATATATCTACGACTAATCATATTAGATAAATGAGTACATTATAATTCATCAGATAGTATTATTTTAACGTATATTATCCCACATGCAAACTATGTTAGCCGTAATTTATAATTTACCGCTTAGTTTCAATTAAATCAAAATTGAATAATTACATGAAATTACGAAATAATTTGATTTATTTGCTTTGTTTATGCCTCGTATTTATGTGATTGATTTGGGATATCATTTGTTTCCAGAAATTTACATATTAAATGGATATTTTGTACTGTGCAAGAATAGGTAAAGCCATAGGTATCTGTGGGTAAAGCTAATTATGACATAAAATTTCAGAATCGATTTCAAGAACTTTTTTCTCTACATATAAACACTAGTACAGGTAGCCGGTAGTTAACTTTAGGCCTGAAAAAAAATAGCGGAGGGAAAGTTGCACATTGTGAGCATGCAGCGTACCTGTATTAGCAGTTCCATTCGTGTTGTTTACTATTTTGACAAATAGCAGACGCGCGGGAACCGAAACAGCGCTTAATAACCAATTGAGTGCTGCTCTCACCTCGCGCTCCAATAGTCCAATAGTGACTTCTACGCATTCAAAGTCAAACCTATACTTACGTGTCAGTAGCTATAGTTTCTATTGGTTTTATTAAAAAATCCCTATCAGTTCAACAATTTAAAACTCTGTTTCAATAAATCGGCTGTTTGAAGAAAAGTGTGAGTATAAGGAAGTGTTACCCAAATTGAAGATCACGTGACTCTTTGAAATTGTTATTAGTTTTTTAAATATTGGGTAACGATGCCAAATCTGAAGAAAAGCTTAAGGGTCTCACTCTCCAGACATTGCTTTATTCGTCTTCTGCTTATCTTTTATGTGAAACTGTACAATATATTTATTCTTTTTTATAAAATCGATAACCTTGTCTAGTTATTAAGTTTAAGTTCAGAAAACATTTATTTCTTGTACGGTTAATTTATGAACTCTTAAGATTTTTTTGTTGGCATTCCTAACAGGCGGTGGCTTGCGCCAAACAGACTTTCTAACCTATTTAAACACGTTACGTAAAAATACGAGCTAACCACTTCATATAAGTAACTAAAAAAATCGTTAGCAGGAAATAAGAAAGCTCATTATACAGAGCCGTGCAGGGTCTCGTTATCTGCAAATAAAAAGGCTTTTTAGAGGCGAGTTGCGGCCTGAGGTTTAAATATTTAAAGTTGAGCCGCGAGATAGCTCGTCTAATGTGCTATTAGCCTCGCAGCGTATTCGAGCCAAACCGCGCTTGGCGAGCTTCCTTCCTCATCATCTGAGATGGGTGGCTAGCTGTTTTAGTCCAGATTATATTTTTGAACATCAGAAATATGTCAAAGAACTGGTTAAAATCTTTGACTATTATAAAACTTTACACCTAACGAAACCAAATATAAACCCGCTTTCTAACTTATTCTATGACATAGCCAAATAATATACCGCTATGCTTCTTTCCGTATTTCTTGCATGTAATTCGTGCTTATAAAGAAGTTATGCAATATTTATTTTAATTCCGTTCACCTTATTTTGTGTGAATTACTCCATTTTCCTCACAGGACTTTTGTTTTTTTTCTTAGCAAAGTGGCCGAGAGTGTTAGGGTCTTGTATTATGTGTCATATTTGTTAGTTTTTAATGCATTCAGCTGGTAATAGAATTGTGGATAATAGAATTGGCCTTATGTTTAGTTAGCCTTATATTAGGCTAACCTTAGGTTTAAACAAAGAGACATATATACCAAAGTTACAATTAGAAAAAAAACTTAGTAATCTTTTTTTTCAATCAAGGCTTAATCAAAATTAAATAAATCATCGTAATCTTACTTAGGCTAAACGATATACACGTCGAGTTACGATGAGAAAAGTTCAAGTATCTCAGGATTCTTCAGGTTAATGATTCTGACCATAAAGGTACCATTAGTTGAAAAACATTTCACTACTTCACAGAAATATAATGTAGAAGTCGTGAAAATATTATTAATGCTTAAACGTAACGATAGAAGTGCTTATGACGCTTATTACCTCACAAACTAGACGTCGCATTAAGCTCCATTAGCACATTGCTACCATTATGAAACCTTTTTATAGTTACTGTATTTGTTTATAGCTCGAGAAACTTTAAATTTCATATATTATATGTCTTAGCTATCCAAGGCAGGACAGAATTTCATGCATGGGAAATCGGTAAGTCGGTATTTATATAGCAAAGTAAAAATAACTTAATACAAATCGTCAAAATAGCATCTTTTCGTCTTTACGTCGTCAATCACACTAAGTCGTTCTTTCTTCTTTCAAACATCATCGCTATTCGTCACCTACTTTTCAGCCATTCAAGAACGTAACACATACAACCTCTTCCATACTTCCTTTCTTAATGCTAAATCTAATTAAAATAATACAAAACAATAACAATTTTTCAACCCCACATTTATAAACTTAAGGATTTAAAATATTTTTTTATAAATACATCTATATGAAGCAGTGATAGCACATTAGTTAAGACGTTGATGTCTACGCGGGAGGTCCGAGTTCGATCCTAGACACACACCTCTGACTTTTCTTAGTTGTGTGTTTTAAGCAATTAAATATCACTTGCTTTAAAGTTGAAGGAAAACATAGTGAGAAAACCTGTACTCCTGAGAGTTCTCCATGTTCTGTCTGTGAAGTCTGCTAACCCGCACTTGGCCAGCATGGTGGACTATGGCCTAATCCCTCCTCGTTCAGAGGAGACTCTGCTCAGCAGTGGGCCATTAATGGGTCATGATGATGATGATGATGACATCTATAGAACGTACAGTAGAATAAATATTAAAGTTGGTTTTACATTTTTACTATACAATTAGATAAAGAGAATGATACCCATCATTGAACAACAATATGTATGTTGCCGCGTTTGTTAGGTAGGTATAGGTTATCTAACCTTAGGTTTAATCAGTGAAACTAAGCAGTGGAGGCGAGTGTTGGAATTCTGTTAAAACGTATCGCAAGCTAACATCTTGGTCACAAGTCCAAGGCACTATTTAGGTTCCTGTCGTAATTATAAGAGATCATAATATTTGGTTATTTATCGGTTCAGTAGATCTACGTTGCGTGTAGTATTTTTCATTATACCCCAATTACTTTCTCATCATTTTCCTCTGAGTTGCATACACATAAAATTTAAACAGAAAGTCGAAGAAAAAACACTTACGTGTACCTTTAACCACGATACTAAATAAAAGCAACTACCCGCAAGTCCTAATTTATAAACGATGTTGCTAACTGAAAGAATTTCGAAATTGTTAATCTTTCATCAGCAACGTAGTCTATTGATTAAATATTATACAAACCACTTTCGCTGAACAAATTAAGAGTAACTCACTCATAAAACAAAGTTCAGTCCATAATCATCAGTTTGAAATTGTTAATTGGACCGGATATAAAACCTCTATGGTCAGCTTTGTTTATCCTATGAGAATTGTAATTTGACTTTCGGACCCTATTTATGTTCCTCCCACGGAAATTAGAAATACTGGAAATGGATTTCCTAATGAATAAGATGTATCTATATGAATATTTTAAACATCTCATTATAGAATCTTACGAGTACTCTGTTATATAACATGTTCTTGTAGTAACGAAAAGGACAAGCAACTTAATAAATAGAATTAGGAGTAAAGTTAGGGCTTGTAGAGGAAGGGCGCGCAGAGTTAGGAGCTTGGCTTGTTAGCAACACTGTTTATAAAGTAGTAGTATCGGGTAGATCATTTTATATTATTTCAAGTATACCGACGTGAAGACAATATATAACCTTCAGTGCGATCGTTTAGTCTCAGTCTCTGTGGTGTTTTCTTGCAGTGAACATGGAAGTTAGTGTTATAGTGTTGTGATTAAGGTTACCCTCCTCGAGGTCCACGTGAGTTTACTTTATTATCTATTGTCGTTAGCGAGGTCGAGTGGTGGAGGTGAGAGTTAATATATTATGAAAGAGCTCTTTAAACCTGCTCCTGGGTCTCAAGCCCCAGGCACCGCTCGCCTCAGTCTAAATTGCATGTGTATACGTATTGCTGTACAGTAATGGGTATCATATCTCTCTCCATATACTTAGCAGGCTCTATATGAGATCTGATAACTTTTTGAAAGTGCGAGGTATATAGGTCTCGTCTTGGCATATTTTATACAAAAAGGGTTTTTGGTGGGATTTGATTTTTTGAATCCACGTTTTACGTGAGTAACCAGTAGATTATTGAAACAAATTACTGTCAACCATTTCTTAGTTGAACTGGTTACATCATACAACAAAAGATTTCAAGGAATTTAAATAATACACAATAAAATTAAACATTAAATTTATCTCAGATGTAAATTTAAATTAAACGTAACACAAAAATGAAAAAAAAAATTAATAAAAATAACGTCTTCACGAGGTTTGTTTAACCTCGCGTAATTCGGTTATTCAGTCTTTAGTTTAGCGATCTAAAATAGATTTAGTAATATTACAGTATCTTTAGATTTACTATGTAAAGGATTCTAGTAGATCCACCCTTTCTAAAATGAAGGTTTTATTGAAGGCCTCATGAAAATTGACGTTAACGCTAAAATATTGGGTGCGGTCTGTTATAATGGTTTTGATAACATGTGACACAAATAAATTAATTATGTACTGATAATAATGATATTTTAGTAATTATGAAATAGAATATTATGTTTGATTCCATAAATATGTTATGACTGAGGACCCGGCAGTGCCCCACCAAGTCAAGCAAAGCCAACAAGCAGGGCAACTATAGCTGCAACTTTTTCGAGCCATACCGATCATAAAAATTTTAGTATTCTTATAGCGCTCCCACATGCTTCAAATTTTAAATTTAGTTGTGGAGTGGAGCAATGTATCAATTTATACTATTGTCATAAAATGAGAGAGGAATGATACCCATTACTATAGCTTTGTGAACTTGGCACCCGACTTTTAAAAACATAACTTTTTTTAGGTTTTTCTTATAGATAGAGGTTAGTAGTTGTTAGTAGTAAAAATTTTTTCGTTAGTAGTTCCTCCCAAAAAAAATTAGTTGGGGGCCCAAAATATTCGATCTCCCCACTTTGATGAAATTCAATTTTGGTGATTGATTCCAGAAAAGAATCGTTAGTAGAGGATAGTAGTGAAAGAATTTTACAAAAATATCCCCCCTAGGTAAAGTTATAGGGGGAGAAAAAATTAAAAATTTCTAAAATTGTAAAAAGAAATTTTTCCTTGATTAATTGATTCCTGACGAATATAAAAAACATAATAAATATGTAAATATATTAAAATAAAATATATATCTAAAAGTATAGATTAACCAATATTCTATTTTATTAAAAAATATAGAAAATGTAGATATAACTAATTTGTGAGTTTATTGCTGGTTGGCTGACGTTAGTAGTAACTCAGTTTTTAAAGAAATGTCTTGGTCTTGTTATGTAGAGTGCATATAAGTAAAAAAACTGACAAAAAAACGTAAGTAGTAACTCTATAATCGATAGTTTTGTCAGAAAAAGAGAAAATGTAGATATCACTAAATTGTGAGTTTATTACTGGTTGGCTGACGTTAGTAGTAACTCAATTTTTAATGAAACGTCTTAGCCTTGTAATGTAGAGCGCACATAAGTAAAAAAACTAACAAAAAAACGTAAGTAGTAACTCTATAATCGATAGTTTTGTCAGAAAAATAGAAAATGTAGATATTACAAATATGTAAGTTTATTACTGGTTGGCTGACGTTAGTAGTAACTCAGTTTTTAAAGAAATGTCTTGGTCTTGTTATGTAAAGTGCATATAAGTAAAAAAACTGAAAAAAAAACGTAAGTAGTAACTTTGGAATCGATAATTTGGTCAGAAAAAGAGAAAATGTAGATATCACTAAATTGTGAGTTTATTACTGGTTGGCTGACGTTAGTAGTAACTCAATTTTTAATGAAACGTCTTAGCCTTGTAATGAAGAGCGCACATAAGTAAAAAAACTAACAAAAAAACGTAAGTAGTAACTTTGGAATCGAGAATTTGGTCAGAAAAAGAGAAAATGTAGATATCACTAAATTGTGAGTTTATTACTGGTTGGCTGACGTTAGTAGTAACTCAATTTTTAATGAAACGTCTTAGCCTTGTAATGTAGAGCGCACATAAGTAAAAAAACTGAAAAAAAAACGTAAGTAGTAACTCTATAATCGATAGTTTTGTCAGAAAAAGAGAAAATGTAGATATTACAAATATGTGAGTTTATTACTGGTTGGCTGACGTTGTAATATCTACATTTTCTCTTTTTCTATTTCTATTTTCTAACGTCAGCCAACCAGTAATAATCCCACATATTCGTAATATCTACATTGTCTCTTTTTCTGACAAAACTATCGATTATAGAGTTACTACTTACGTTTTTTTGTTAGTTTTTTTTACTTATGTGCGCTCTTCATTACAAGGCTAAGACGTTTCATTAAAAATTGAGTTATTACTAACGTCAGCCAACCAGTAATAAACTCACAATTTAGTGATATCTAAATTTTCTCTTTTTCTGACCAAATTATCGATTCCAAAGTTACTACTTACGTTTTTTTTTCAGTTTTTTTACTTATATGCATTTTACATAACAAGACCAAGACATTTCTTTAAAAACTGAGTTACTACTAACGTCAGCCAACCAGTAATAAACTTACATATTTGTAATATCTACATTTTCTATTTTTCTGACAAAACTATCGATTATAGAGTTACTACTTACGTTTTTTTGTTAGTTTTTTTACTTATGTGCGCTCTACATTACAAGGCTAAGACGTTTCATTAAAAATTGAGTTACTACTAACGTCAGCCAACCAGTAATAAACTCACAATTTAGTGATATCTACATTTTCTCTTTTTCTGACCAAATTATCGATTCCAAAGTTACTACTTACGTTTTTTTTTCAGTTTTTTTACTTATATGCACTTTACATAACAAGACCAAGACATTTCTTTAAAAACTGAGTTACTACTAACGTCAGCCAACCAGTAATAAACTTACATATTTGTAATATCTACATTTTCTATTTTTCTGACAAAACTATCGATTATAGAGTTACTACTTACGTTTTTTTGTTAGTTTTTTTACTTATGTGCGCTCTACATTACAAGGCTAAGACGTTTCATTAAAAATTGAGTTACTACTAACGTCAGCCAACCAGTAATAAACTCACAATTTAGTGATATCTACATTTTCTCTTTTTCTGACCAAATTATCGATTCCAAAGTTACTACTTACGTTTTTTTTTCAGTTTTTTTACTTATATGCACTCTACACAACAAGACCAAGACATTTCTTTAAAAACTGAGTTACTACTAACGTCAGCCAACCAGTAATAAACTCACAATTTAGTGATATCTACATTTTCTCTTTTTCTGACCAAATTATCGATTCCAAATTTACTACTTACGTTTTTTTTTATTTTTTTTTACTTTTATGCACTCTACATAACAAGACCAAGACATTTCTTTAAAAACTGAGTTACTACTAACGTCAGCCAACCAGTAATAAACTCACAATTTAGTGATATCTACATTTTCTCTTTTTCTGACCAAATTATCGATTCCAAATTTACTACTTACGTTTTTTTTTATTTTTTTTTACTTTTATGCACTCTACATAACAAGACCAAGACATTTCTTTAAAAACTGAGTTACTACTAACGTCAGCCAACCAGCAATAAACTCACAAATTAGTTATATCTACATTTTCTATATTTTTTAATAAAATAGAATATTGGTTAATCTATACTTTTAGATATATATTTTATTTTAATATATTTACATATTTATTATGTTTTTTATATTCGTCAGGAATCAATTAATCAAGGAAAAATTTCTTTTTACAATTTTAGAAATTTTTAATTTTTTCTCCCCCCTATAACTTTACCTAGGGGGATTTTTTGGAAAATTCTTTCACTACTATCCTTTACTAACGATTCTTTTTTGGAATCAATCACCAAAATTGAATTTCATCAAAGTGGGGAGATCGAATATTTTGGGCCCCCAACCAATTTTTTTGGGAGGAACTACTAACGAAAAAATTTTTACTACTAACATCTACTAACCTCTGTGTATAAGAAAAACCTAAAAAAAGTTTCATTTTTAAAAGTCGGGTGCCAAGTTCACAAAGCTCATTACTATACAGTAATACGTAACCACACGCCATTTAGAAAGAAAGCTTTGTTATTACAAACAAAATTACTACTACTTTTAGTTAAAAAAATTTTTTTTTTGGTGTTTCAAAAAAATTAAAACAATTTTAAATTTGTAAATATAAGATAAAAATTGAATATCAACCAACAACCAAGTTAACAAACAGTTAAGTGAAAAGTAACAAAAAGTTGGTCTTGAACCAGACCCGGTCTTGCCCGAGGACGCGACCGCAACAAATTAGTAACTTTGAAATAAATTAACTCGTAGCTTAAGCGTTTTACTTTATTTTTCTTTTATACAAAACGACTTCTTGTTTTCCTTTTACTTTGACATGATTTACAATGGAAATCTGTTTCGGAGTTTGTCTACCTATTGCAGGAAGATTAAGTACTACTTTATAAAAATGCTGTCGTTTAACTTGTTGGATAAGAAATAAAAATTCCAAATGCTATCATGCCGGCAGCTGTTTTGATGTACTAACAAGAAAACACAAGAGGATGATACTTTTTACTACAGCAATACGTATATTATTTGCACGTAGTACTAGCACTACCTTAACAATGTTTATTGTATGAAATCATTTATATCGTATATATTTGAGATAATGGGTATTCTAAGAGTTAAACAAAAGGAACTTTTCAATATAATGTTATGAATAATGTTTCTAACTCTCTTATCACCTTGAAATTGTAAGTTTGTTACAATTATAGTTCATTTTCAGTTTAAATCGAAATATTTTATTAAACATTAAGACCTATAAATATTAAAATCACGATTATTAATACCACTATCATTTGCAAAACGAGTATAATGACGAAGCAAAGGCATAACCGCAGCCTGCGGGGCGGCCGACGTGAATGTGTTGCAAATGAAATGCACGTAATGTAAAATGTTAAGTTACTTATTCGTGCAATTTAGTGCCCACATGCAGGAAAAGTATAGCACTAAAAAGCATAGATCTAAGTAATAAGAAATTATTAGTGGTCGGTAGTTATGTGTACGTCTGAGCAATAGTAGTGCTGCGTGCCAGTAAAGGTATTTCAATCCATAACATCTACTACTTTAACAAATAGCAGGGGCGCGGGATCTGAATCTATCATGCGTGGTGAGCTCCTTTCGCCTCGCGATCCCTCCAATTTTAATATTATTAGCAGTATGGATCACATACTACTGGTACCCCTTAACACCTCCAACTAAGCTATACTTTGTTAGAAGGAGGCCACGTCAGTAGTCCAATGACTGGGATTTTAACCAACGCCTGAACCACTAAGCTACCTAAGCTTCAATAATATTATTATTTTTTTTTAAAATAGACTGGTCTGCAAAAGAAGGTATAACAGTTTTTAAATTCATTTTCTCTTAAACTATTAAATTTAGTGACTAACAACATTTAGAACAGTAAAAAAATATTTTTTGGACATAAGTTTATTTTACTTAACTTTATGTTTTTAACATACTTAAATAAAACATAAAAACAAAAAGTAACTATTTTCACTGAATGGAAAAAAACTTTAAAAAAGCCTGAAAAAGGTGTTTGTAGTCTTAAAATCACATTTTTAATAACTGGTGTTGCCTCCTCTGGCTCTTATCATAACATCGAGTCTGTTTGGCATACTGAAGACAAGGTTCCGGACACAATGTTGGGGGATATTCTCCCATTCTAACATCAGGGCCTGTTTAAGATCGTTGAAGGTGACAGGAGATCGACTGCGTCGTCTGACCAGCCTTCCGAGCTCACCCCAAGCTTGTTCGATCGGGTTCAGGTCAGGACTCCTTGGTGGCGAGGCCATCAAGTTGATACAAACCTAGTGAATATACTCTTGTACAACCTGAGCGGTGTGTGGCCTGGCGTTATCTTACATTAGAATTGATCCCTCACCCATATTTACCAGATATGGTCCTGCATACTTATTGAGGATATCTTGAGCATATCTCACCCCGGTCAAACTGCCATTTTCTATGGCCACGAACTCTGTTCGATTTTCCGAAGAGATGCCAGCCCATACGTGTACAGAGCCCCCGCCGTGATCGACTCTTTCTGCAAAGCAGGCTTGAGCGTATCGCTCACCAGTAGCCACTTGTACTTTTTGTAGTACTTTTCGCCTTCCGGAGTTTTTATATAGCAAAACTAAATTTTCTACATAATACTTTTTATTTCATGTTTCTTACTTAAATAGTACAGAAGTTATCGTTACGTATATTAATGTTATACCTTCTTTTGCAGGCCAGTGTATATTCGGCTACAATGGGCACTCTATCACGTGACTTGAAACACATTGTGACATCACGTTCATGTCGTTGTGTTGTTGACATTGTTTAGATATCGTTATGATATTTTTTTTAATTTTAAGGATTCCATTGACAAAGAAATACTGTTTCATTATTATGTAATTTATTTAAATTTGTATGTCGAAAAGAAGAAGGAATGGAATGGATGGCCGATATCAAAAGCTATACACACACGTACACACCTCCGACATATATATGATATTTCAAAATAAACTTTATTCCCGTGCATAATATTTTTATCTCGTGTCTGTTACTGTGCGGTATCGATCTCATATAGATAACATTCGTTTTGGAAAGTTAAAAGTATAAACATTAAGAAAGTAAGTAAGTAGGTAGATAGGTTTTGGTTTTCAATTTTCTGAACATTTTTTTTTAATTCGTTGTCGACTTCTCATATACCTTCTCATTAAAAAAATAAATACTTTACCTCAACGATGAGTTATAAGATCAGTGAGTTTGGTTATAAAAATTTCTAAAATAAAAAGGCCTTAAAAATCTATATGGGTTATAAATCCAAGCCCTGATTGAATTGAGAATTACAACAGTGTCAGTGAATTCATACACTTATTTTAGTATATTTTAACGTAACCCTAAGTATAAGTAGTATTAATATTAGCAGCGAAGTAAGCTCAAGTGCTAGACAGGGTGTAAATGATTCAGATTTCAGAGTAAGTAACTCCTGTGAGGTCATGACGCTCTCGTCTGCACGCTGAATAAAGTATGAGGCTGTGAATATTTCTAGACGTCTAGAGATCAACACCCGTGTAGGTTCTATTGTTGAATTATGAAGTGTTTTGTAGTATAATAGTAGAAGTATTTATTACCATATGCATACGTGAACTTTTTACCCATGAAATCTATATCATTTGTACAATAAGTATAGCTCAAACTTTTGGACTGCAATCGTGAATATTTGTATTAAATATATCATTGAAATTCTCTACCGCTTTGCACTATCGTTATGTCATTCAGGACGATATCAAATAAAAATAAATTGTACCAGTTCGCATTATATTTGCATTAACATACCTTTTATACTGATAATATGAATATTTTTTAACTGAGATTTCATTTTACGATTTTGTCCATTGTCGGATAACCTTCATAAGTAGCAAAATAAGTAACAGTTTATAATTTTTAAATATTTGTCAGCTACGGATAGCCTATTGAGATAGTGTTATCAACACCGTTTATAAATTAGTATTCGTGCGTATTTCATTTTATCTTATTTCGAGTAAACAATATATAACTTTTTGTTCCTATTGGCTTAAGCCAGCTTGTCAAGTGGTGTCACGCAATACATATTAAAGTATTGAGACTAATTGTGTAGTGTTATAAGGGACTACTTACTGTACTTTATTATTTTCATATTCGGTAGCGAGGTCGAACGGTGGAGGTGAGAGTTTGTGCATAGAAGAAGATATCTTTAAATAAAGAAACGGTCATCTTATGGTCAGACATTTTAAAAAAACCAAAAGAATATTTTTAAGTGAAAGACTATCCAGATTTTACAAATTATAGTATTACGCGTTTTAAAAAATGCTTACAGTCTGAAATTTTAATTTTAGTCTGCTTATCCACTTAAAGTGTTCGTTCTCCATCAAACCCGCAGAAAGTACTTAGGTTTTCCATTATAACCGTTAATGTAAAAGTAAGTGCAATGAATCATGTTATAAAATACATTAAATTTATGCTCATCCCGTTTCTTTACAGGGATCGATTCCTGTGATTTAACGCTGTGACGCACTTTACGGTACGCGCTGAGCCGGCAAATAAGGAATATAAATATATCTTAGTGGCACACTTCACTTCACATTGATGGTGAGCTTGTTATATTATAATACTTACATTGAAGGGTTTTCACATCATCGTGGTGCATTAAAGTGATATATATTAGTTATATTTCATGATCATCATAAACAACGGCCCACTGCTTTGTCGGGTCTCCTTCTCAGAGTGAGGAGGGTGTTAGGCAATAGTCCACCACGCTGATCCAGTGCGGGTTGGCAGACTTCAAACACTATGAGAACTTTAAGGGAACTCCCAGGAATGCAGGTTTCCTCACGATGTTTGCCTTTACCGTTGAAGCAGGTGATATTTTAATTGCAAAAAACACACGCAACTCAGAAATGTCACAGATGTGTGCTCTGGATCGAACTTGAACCTCCCGCCCGAGTAAGACATTCAAGTAAAAACCACTGTTTTCTTAACCACATTCGTTGTATTTACACACTTGCGATCTACAGTTCATTAAAACAATCAAAAGTCTGGTTTACTAATCAAAAGCTACTGAAAATTAGGTTAGAAAGCTAACAGAAAACCTGAAATTTAGACAATAGTTTTTTTAAAAGCGATTTTTTTAAATTTGTCTCCTAAAAGGAAAAAATAGATATAGCTATGATTGTATTACGGATGAAAAAACCTCATGAAATTTAAAATACTACTTTTTTATGAAAATAGATGAATATTTATTAAAGCATTTGCCGAATTCCGAGTATGTAAGAATAGTATGACAAAATCTACTTTTACTCAGTGAAGCAAGAAACAAATCTGCGAATGTAATATAATTTGTGTATAATAAAAGATAATATCAAGAAACGAAGGAAGGTAGAACATAATATCAAGGATTTTTAAAACTTAATTTGTATATAAGTGAAAAATTGAGAAAAAGTCTGTATGAAGATCTTGGAACTGTCGACATTTCCTATAACTAGTGGTTACCATGACGACGGTTACATAAAAAGCTTCATTTAACCTCAGAGAAGTAATAGATCATATGTGTATAAAAGCAATTTAGATTTTAAAAAAATATTTATTTTAAGAAATAACCCATGACTTATCCAGTCATCATCACGACCCGCCAATGGCCCACTGCTGAGCCGGATCCACAGAATGAGGAGGGTATTAGGCCATAGTCCACCACGCTTGCCCAGTGCGAGTTGGCAGACTTCACACACCTTTGAGAACATTAGGGAAGTCTCAAGAGTGCAGGTTTCCTCACGATGCTTTCCTTCACCGTTAAAGCAAGTGATATTTAATTGCTTAAACCACACATAACTCAGAAAAGTCAGAGGTGTGCCCAGGATTGAACTCGGATCTCCCGAGTAAGACTTGAAGACTCAACCACTGGGCCATTACTGCTTACTTATCCAGTAAATTATTTTAAAAAATATTGAGCGCATTGCATGAACAATGAACGTAAATGTTCATTATGAACTTTTAAAAAATCTATGGACTCATTGTCACGAACCACAAAGTAAGATTTTGCAATAAGAAAGTTAAAAATGTGTTTCACATTTTTTCCCGAGGACTTTCGAACAACACATTACGGCAAACAACAATTTCCAAACTTTATTCCCGATTTCCGACCACGTTAAGCTTGGTTTATATCTTTCAATTCCAAGTATTTTTAAGCCCAGTATTAGTAGCAAATCGTTGTTAAAAAACAAAATACGTCATATTAGTATTATGTCCTCATTAAAACCAAAATATATACTCTACTAGTATAGCAAAATCAAGCCTTTATTTTTAATTTAATCATCTAGCAATTGTCAAGACAATATGTAAAGAGTCTATACTTTTACATAGTTTCCATCCCAACCTTTCATCTCCATCATCAGCTTTATATCGAAAAATTTTTGCATTATTATCCGATTTATACAAGCATGTAAATTTCAGTTCAATTAAAAACTGAAAAGTCTATCAAATTCAATAAATATTTCTGTACAGACACACTAAAAACACACCAAAATATGTCAAAAATCACAAATTCCAGTTTATATTATAGATATTTAATATTATCGATATCCAGTACAATATTATGAAAACCTTTTAATTCCGCATCATCATCAATTTCTTCCAAACTACATATCCTTACAATGTTTAATTTTTTAGTTCTATAAACATTAATTAAACGAGTATGTTACGTCTCTACAAAATCAGGCAAATGTCTTTGTCTGCTCCAGGACGTGCTTCGTATACAAAATATATGAATATCAGCAGATATGAACCAAGCTTTATAGCTTTTTTTCTGAGAAACGATTTTTCTTTCCTTGTTTATGCGGTAACGTTTGCGAATCGATCAAAAAGTTAAACGCTCGAACGTGTTTGCTTTAGATTTAAACTTGCAAAATAACGAGTATTTGTTTTCTTGGTATTTGAACAAACAAATCTTTGGAGACCAATGGATGTAATGTAAAAATTTTATGTTTAGTTTTCATCGAACATGCATTAGAAAAATTAAACAAAATACGTTGAAAATAACTTTCATACATTGCTCTTGGTTCGGACGATATTTTTTCTTCTACTGCCAATTTCCAAACTTTACAAAAATCTTTCTCATATTTTCTCGCCGAATTCTGAGGTATTTTACAATTACGTAGCGTTGCAGGAATGGCCAATATCAATCTGGCAATCACGAGACCAGAGTATGAAACAAAGTTTGACGTGATAGTCACTGAGGCTAGAAGGTTCGATTTTGCCGAAATAAAAATTCAATGTATTTTTTAACTAGTCAAATCTTAGCAACACCGTTTATAAAATAGTGTTCTCGGGTAGTCTGTTATATATTATTTCAAGTATACTCACGTGTAGACAATAGAAGTTAGTATTAAAGTGTCGTGGTTAAAGTCACTTCTTGAGGTTCACGTAAGTTGGGGTGCTAGCTGCGGAAACCTCCCCGTGTGCCCGGCTGCTACTGTTCTCACTTCATTCTTAGGAATTCAGGGGGAAAAGTAGCAGCTGGGTCGGTGCACCCTGGGCAACGCCGGGTGGTGACTGCTCTTCAGTTGTAAGAGGAGCAGTCCCTACCTGGCGGCGAATATCCGCAGAACCGCCTCTCCAAGCGCCTCTCTAACGACAGGCACAGTGGACGGGGCGACAGACACAGCGGAGTATAGTCAACGCCAAACGGCAAAATCCCGGCTGCGGTTCGCGGTATCAGGGGCTTTCAGAAGTGGGTGGATGCCTTAACGCCACCCTTAGCGGCCAACAGGGACCTTCGCCCTTAAACGAAGGAACTCAATGATGGCAAATGTAAACGATAGACTACCCCAGGCGGGTACCGACCGCTCTGCGGTCGGAGAATCCCGTACGAGGTCCGTGGATTTAAATATAGATGTGGATGTGGATCTCGAGCGCCCCATCGAATCTGGGGGGGGCAACATGTGCCAAACCGTAGAAGAGGTGGAAGCGCCCGCAACGATCGCGGGTGCGACTACAAACGACCTAGGCTTTGCTAATAAGGATACTCGAATTGCTTGTATAATGGATGTTGGTAGGAAAAGGCCATTAGAAGAGAGTTTTTCAGAGATGGAGGCCACGGAGCAGCCGGTGGCCAAGTACAATACGGCTCGAAGAGGTAAGATCCATGCGGGAAGAGGCCGTGGGGTCACTAAAGCTAAAACTGGGCTCCGATCAAAACAAGCGGCGGGGCTCGCCAAGGCGAAGGCTGACCTACGGGTGCTGGAAGCCATTGCTCAAGAAGAGGAGTTCACACGCGACTTGGAAAGAAGGGCATTCCGAAAAGAAACTCCAAAACGTCAGGAATCAGTGAATACGGCGGTATTGGAGGCACTTACAAGAGAACCGACAAGACGGAACGCAGAGGACTTACGTGCTGACGCTATAAGCAATGCAGCATCGATCTTAGAGGTGGCATTAAAATCCCGACAGCTGAAGGGCACATTTGTAAAAAAGTTAAAAGAGTCGGCAAACGCTCTTCAGGATATTGTGAATGCGCTAGCAGACCGAACGGATTCGGAAGAGAATCGCCGCCTTAGAGCGGATAACGCACGACTTCAAAGAGAGCTTGAGAATTTGAAAGAGGAAGTGAAGGCTTTTCGCCGGGAGTATGAGGAGAGCCGAGCCGAAAAGGCCGTACAGAAACGAACTCCTCCTCTGTCCTTCCAACAAACAGTCAAAGAGATTGAGCCTAACCAGATCGAGGTACTTAAGGCATCTTTGGTCACCACGTTAGGCGATATGTTAAATGCCCGCCTTGCGGGTTTAGAGGAACGCCTTCTTCCTGCGCCCATCGTCCGACCGCCTCTTGCAGCAGACAGAAGGCGGATGCCGTTAGAACCAATGGTGAACACGACACAAAGTGCACGAGGAACGCTGTCTACGGCACCAGCCGCAGCATCGGTCAAAAAGAAAAAACAGCACGGCCAGAAAGTTACAAGTCAAGATCAAGTGCTGCTGGAGAGAGACTACCCTCCATTACCATCAGTGGAGTCAGGAGGAGGGCAACAGCGGAGCGGAGTTTCTTCTGAAGGCAAGGACAGGAACCAACAGGTTCTTCCTAACAGAGAGAACGAAAAACAACAGGTTGCTCACCAGAAGGAAAACCAGAACAACTGGAATACAGTTGTAAGGCGGAAGGGATTTAAATCAGCTCAGAGGCGTTCTACTCTTGAGTCTGCACAAACTAAAAAAACCCAGTCAAGCAGGCCAAAACTGGTTGTACCACGCACAGCAGCGATAATCATCTCGCTTCATCCGGAGGCAGCTAACAAAGGCGTGACCTATGCCAAAGTGTTAGAGAGGGCCGAACAATCGGTAAACTTAGCCGAGATTGGGATAGGCGCAGGCCTGAGAATTCGCCAAGCGGCTACAGGCGCCCGACTTCTAGAATTACCCAAGGAACAAACGCAAGAGCAGGCCGACCAACTGGCGTTGAAGCTGCGAGATGCGTTAGGAGATGTAGCAGAGATCGTAAGGCCTACCAAGACTACGTCGATCAAAGTAACAGGACTCGACGACTCCGTCACTAAACCGAAGGTAGCTATGGCTATTGCGAGGGCAGGAAATTGTTCTGTGGAAGAAATAAGAGTGGGAGAAATACATCTTGGACCGGGATTGATGGGTATGGTCGTGGCACGCTGTCCTGCAAGGGTGGCCAAGAACCTCATGGGATCAGGAAAATTATTGGTGGGTTGGAGTGCGGCAAGGGTCCAGGTTCTGGATCAGAGGCCCTTGAGATGCTATAGGTGTATGGGGTTGGGACATACACGGCGAACATGCACCTCGAGTGTCGCGAGAGACGGTTTATGTTTCCGGTGTAGCAGACCCGGACATAAGATTGCAGAGTGCATGAATGCGAGTCACTGCATAGTTTGCGCAGACGCAAATAAACCAGCGAACCACATCATGGGTAGTAGGGGTTGTTGCCCTCCTTTACAGAAGGGTAAAGCCGACCAACGGTCAAGGTTAACGGCTGCCGACGGACAAATGGACACGAGGGAGGTTGAGAGAATATCTTAATGGTTAGACAACCCTACAGATTCCTACAGTCTAATGTCAACCACTGCGCGAGAGCGCAAGATTTACTACTGCAGTCCCTCGCGGAGTGGAGTATTGACTTTGCCGTAGTATGCGAACCATACTTTGTCCCTTCAACAGCACGCTGGGCGGGGGACCAGACTGGTACGGTGGCCGTACTCACTGGAGATCCATCAGACACTGTACCTACTATGATAGATAGAGGTTCTGGTTTCGTGATGGTGCAGTGGAAAGAGCTCTCAATATGCGGGGTTTATTTTTCACCAAACCGCGCTCTGGTAGAATTTGAGATCTTCCTAGACGAGCTTAATGCTGCAGTAGCCAGACAGTTACCTAGACAGGTAATTGTATTCGGTGACTTCAATGCCAAAGCAAGGGAGTGGGGCAACAGGTTAAACGATGCAAGAGGAAGGGCTGTACAGATGTGGGCCTTGCAAGCGGGTCTGACCCTTTTGAATAGAGGCTCGGTCCACACATGTGTCAGAGAACAGGGAGGGTCGGTGGTGGACCTTACGTTTGCCACTCCAGCCATTGCAAGTAGGGTTGACCACTGGAAGGTGATTGAGGAAGTGGAGACCTTATCGGATCACAATTATATCCGATTCGAAGTCACCCACTCCCCAAACACACGCAATTCACGAAGGCACCGCAGTCGGTTTCCCCGCTGGGCGATCGCAAAAATAGATAGGGATCTAGCTGAAGAAGCGGCCATAATTCAAAGATGGGCTTCTACTGGTGCTGACACGGAAAGGAACGTCGAACAAATGGCAGAGCGTCTGTGTAGAGATTTGACAGATCTTTGCGATGCCGCTATGCCTAGAATCTGGCGCCAGCCTCGACATCAACAAGTTTACTGGTGGTCACCTGAGATTGCGGCCCTGAGGTCAGCATGCCATCGAGCGCGCAGGGCTTACGTCCGATGCCGTCGCCGAAACGGGTTGAACATTGCTCTAGAGGAGGAGCTGAAACTCGTCTTTCACCAAGCCAAGAAATCACTACAGCAGGCCATTAGCCGTGCCAAGACTCAAGCACGCGAGAATATGCTGTCGGATCTAGATAGGGACCCATGGGGCAGACCTTATCGGGCAGTACGTCGCAAGGTTACGACACGAAGTCGTCCCATAACCGAAACTTTAGAGCCTCTCTTTCTAAGAAGCACGGTGGAACATCTGTTTCCGTCGTCCTTGGAGCGAATTTCCCTGTGGATGGTGGGACCATACAGCGATGGGGCGATTGGAACTATCCCCCCGATATCTGAAGGTGAATTAGATGCAGCTTTTGAGCGACTGAGGAACAAGAGAACGGCACCTGGTCCAGATGGAATTCATGGAAAGATTCTTTGTGTGGTATCGAAGCCATGGAAAGCGCAGTTTGGGGCACTGTTTGGTGCATGTCTACGTGAGGGTAAGTTTCCTGCAAAGGGGAAGTTGTGCCTTATTCCAAAGGCAGGACGCCCTACTGATTCACCGGAAGGATATCGACCAATTGTCCTGTTAAACGAGACAGCCAAAGTCTTTGAAAGAGTGATCGCTGCTAGACTTTCTCAACACATGGAACAGAACGCCTTGTGTCTGTCAGAGTCTCAGTACGGATTTCGAGTCGGTCGCTCAACGATGGATGCTCTTGCGGACCTTAAGGCCCACACAGACGAGGCAATCGGGAGGGGACAAGTAGTTTTGGCTGTATCCCTGGATATCAGGAATGCCTTCAACAGCCTTCCCCACGAAATTATAGAGATGGCGCTTCGAGACTTTGAGGTACCTCTCTACTTGGTGCGACTGTTGAAGACGTATCTGAAGGATAGGGAGATAGTATGGGAGGACGAACCAGGCCACCTTCATAGCCACAAAGTTGAGCGTGGGGTGCCACAGGGTTCGGTGCTTGGCCCGATCCTGTGGAACCTAAGCTATGATTGGCTTCTGCGATGTCCGCTCTTGACCGGAATGCGAGTCTTTTGCTTTGCAGACGATACTCTCGTAACATCTCAGGGGAGAAGTTATGCTGAAGCTGCTCGTCTTGCAATAGTCGGCACGTCGCTTGTGGTCGACAGGATTCACATGATGGGACTGGAAGTCTCTATGGAAAAAACCAAAGCGCTCCTCTTTCACGGGGCACGCAGAGGGCCTCCGCCAGGAGCTAGATTGGTAATCAGGGGGACTCCTGTAACTGTTAATTCCCAAATGAATTATTTGGGTTTAACCCTAGACGGGAGGTGGAGTTTTCTACCCCATTTTAAACTTCTGGTTCCGAGGATATTGGGCACGGCTGCAGCGTTAAGTAGGTTACTCCCAAACAGCCGAGGTCCATGCTCTACATGCCGGAGGCTTTACTTGGGGGTTTTGCGCAGTATAGCCTTGTATGGAGCCCCAATCTGGGCAGGTTCACTTTCTGCTGATACTAGACGACTGCTTCGAAGACCACAGAGGGTGGTTGCTGGTAGAGCGATTCGTGGCTACCGTACAATCTCTTGGACGGTAGCTACGCTCCTGGCCGGAGATCCTCCCTGGGAGTTGCAGGCCGAGGTATTAGCAGAGGTGTTTCGTTACAGAAGGATGGCAAGGGCAGAGGGCGTAAACCCCACAAGGGAGCTTACCGAAAGAGTGAGGAGTGCGGCAAAAAACGCGGTATTAATTAGATGGGGCGTCGATTTGGAAAGGCCGGCGGCTGGACTATGGACAGTAGAGGGCATTCGTCCCCATTTTAGACAGTGGCTGAGCAGAGGTTTTGGTGCGATGACATATCGTCTGACGCAGGTACTTACCGGGCACGGCTGCTTTGGTAAGTACTTGTATCAGATTGGTAAGGAGCCAAATGAAGGTTGCCACGAGTGTGGTGCTGCTGTTGACACGGCGTTGCATACGCTCGTAGAGTGTCCCGCATGGGAGCCACAAAGACATGTTCTGGTCTCAGAGATGGGAACGTTTTCCACTCTGTGCGAATTGGTGGGCTTAATGGTAGCCAATAAGAGGGGATGGGACGCTGTGTCAGCCTACAGCGAGTCCGTAATGAGGCTTAAGGAGGCGGCAGAACGCGGAAGAGAGGCGGAGACGTCGGCGCCTTCTTTCCAAAGGAGGAGAATGGGAATCCGCAGTCGCAATTATGCAGTGCGGATGACCCAGGCTTCTTAACGAAGCCTCGGAGAAGTTCTCCGCGACGACCTGTAAAGGCTTGCCTTTCACGTGGACTTCCGTCGAGACACCACAGTTGAGTGCATATAAAGCGATCCTGTGGTGCCCACTAAAAGACGGCTTCGGTTTCGATGGTTTTTAGTGGGTATTCAGTGATTATCGCTGCGAGTCCCACATACCTCTCTCCGTGAGAGGATGCGTAAAAGCATTTTCCATCGTTAAAAAAAAAAAAAAAAAAAAAAGGTTCACGTAAGGTTGCATGTGTATTTATGTTATGGTAGCTAAGGTGCAAACGAGCAGATGGTCTACCTGATCGTAAGTGGCCACCATCGCCCATAGACATGGACAAAACGAGAGATACTCTCTTTCTTTGTCGATGCGTTGCACCCTCGAAGATAGAGTAGGGAAAGGGAGTAAAGATAGAAATGCTGAAGTTTCGGCGGACCCTGAGCAAGAGTCCAGAGTCTTTCGATCCGCAGCATTAATGGGATGCGAGAGGGAGGGCATAAGTCTGGCCCACATGCGGCTCGACCGGAACGCGTCTATGATACTCGCAGGTCGGATTCGCATGCTGGTGGTCGCAAGTCAGTCGGATCATAGATCCCCTACCACCAAGGGGGTGCTGGGTTACTCGGCTCTTACGAGATGCTCTCCCAGCGGCAGAGAGGAATAGTATTCTAACCCTTCCCCTCACCATATTCTCTCTCATTCTATGACACAACTTTTATGAAGTAATAAAATATTCTACAATCCGTCTATTTAGCAGCGTGGTGTCAACAATATAAAAGTATTTCAAGAGATCGTTAACAGACAATACAAATAGCCAAATTAATTGCGATATAATTTCCCTTAATTCGGCTGAATTAGACATTCAAATCTAATTTTCGGCCAAGAACGCCATTTTGGTTGCAATTTACGGCTAATTAAACTCTTAAGTGCAGGCTACAGGCCGATCCTCGAGGAAACCTGAATTGCCGTGGTAAGGAGGAACCAAACACTGTTATTTTATAAAAATAGGTCAAATTCTTATAATTATGACATATTTTTTTATGAATAAGATTTTCCTTTCGCTACAGAGAAGAAAAATAAACACGTAAAAGATAATAATATTAATTGTACCTAATTGTATCAAATACATATATCTATATAACTTTGATAATGGAATCCCAACATCACGAGTCACGACTTCGCACTACACTAATTGCAAGACTTTTAATGGTTACCGGGCGAGATAACTTTGACAACCACCTCAAATCAAATGTTAAGTACAAATAGTTTTTTCTGTGAAGGTATTTTTATAAGTGAGTAAAGTTAGCTTTGATATTCGCTATATTATAATCTATCGAAATGAAACCGTCAAATCTTGAATCGGGATGACCATAGAGTTACAAATCTATTATAGTGGGTATGTTGAAAATAGTAAAAAATTAGAATAAACAAAATATTGTTCTTAAGGACTTCTGTGACGTCGCCGGGGCTTTGGGAAGGGTGGATCCTTTCGCCCTTGCGTAACACAATGGAAAAACATATACTCGTCTTCTTCAGCTTCGGCTTGCTGGTCTAGCCTAGCCTCAGCCGCTACGACTCGAACGTGTTTTCCTATTGTAATACAGCGGAAGGGATCTCCCCTCCTCCGAGCCTCCGTGTGTATTACATACACTCTGGGGGTAGGAGAGACAAGTACTGCGTGAAGGTTGGGATGAATAAAATTATTTTATTTGTCCATTCAAATTTTTTAACAATTTTCATTATACCCACTGTATTAGTTTTGGAACTATATGGTAAATTTTCAAAGTTTCACTTTCATAGATTTTATTGGTTACCTATTAAGTAATAAATACATACTTTATGTCACAATTATTGAAGTACATTTATTTTATTTGACTGACACCTGTATTTCATTTCTAACTCTGGGGACACAGAGCCGAGTGTGTAAGACCGACCAATCAGGGATCGCCTTTGGACAGCAGTATCTTATGGTTCTAACGGTGTTGACGATTTCACAGTGACATATACATAACATTGCAGAACTGCACTTATGTCACTAATTGGCATCTTATAACTAACATAAAGGCTGCTCTCTAGAACTGGAGCTACGGCACTAAGCAGCCAAGTCGAGTAAAGCAAAGCATTGACCGTAATATATTTATTCTCCATCTGCTACTTCATCTATACTAATATTATAAAGAAGTAAGATTTGTATTTTTGTATTTTTGTATTTTTGTATGTAACGAATAAACATAAAAACTACTGGACCGATTTCAAAAATTCTTTCACCATTAGAAAGCTACATTATCCCTGAGTAACATAGGCTATATTTATTAAAAGAAAAAATTAGAGATCCTCAGGAAATCTCACTAAAACCAACCCAAGGTGCAAAAAAATTAGCCATAAAATATCTTTCATCGCATGCGCTGCAAAAAGTATTGATGATAGAACAAAGAAATGTTCTACAATATTATAGAACGTATCAATATCTACAAAAAACTCCGCGAGACCATATGTCCAACTATTATAGTTATGTCACTATAACTACTTTTTTACATTTTAAAAGTTGATAAAAATGCCAATCAAAATCAGACCATGTTTTCTATAACTTTGTATTAATCCTTATCCAAATAAATTATTTCGTATTCAAGACTGTTTCAATACCTGTAAAATACTTTTTGAATTATTAAAATCGGACATTCCAGTCAAAAGATATTACGAAATAAAAATATCAAGATAAATAAAAAATAATCCCTGACGGGTCGCGGACGCGGTGTGGAGTGCCTCGCAGCGCAGCGAGTAACGCGGCGATAGAGGAGCGACAGAATGCGGGAGCCAAAATGTTAAAAAAAAATTATCCACCCGTGCGAAGCCGGGACGGGCCCCTAGTTATAGATAAAGATAAAAGACTGTATTTACTATTCAGAATTTGTTATTATAGAAATATAAATGTCATATCGATGCGGTCCAAGTTTTTTAATAGATCACTGGTGTCTGCATACTCGTAGCATAAAACAAAATCGCACGCCGTGTGTGTCTGTCTGTTCTCGATATCGCGAATAAATAAATTGAAAGGTGAAAGTTTTGGTGTATAATTTGAAAAGTTTTTTTTTTTGTAAAATGGAACTACATTATAATATGATTTACTAGACGTGCAAACCGGGGGCAGGTCGTAAGTACTAACAAAAATAACTGACTTGGTTTTACATTACATCATGACCAGGATAAATGCTATTTTCTGAGAAGTCTAATATGTAGATTTTATCTAAGCTATGTTGTAGTAAGCTCTCAAAACAATATTTTGTACGTTATACTTCTCATGAAATATTAGCGCAAATGCTGTGTAAATTGCTATGTATATTTATGGCTAGACTTCGACGAGCACACTTAAGGAAGATTATACTCAGTTGTTCTTGAGACTGTTGGTACTTATTATAATAGTAAAGAAAATAATGATCTTATCTATATACATAAAAAGCTGGTTGACTTATTAATGTACAGAAACTATAAACATGACGACATTTTTTTCTTTTTGTAACTTTAAGCCCCGTTACCTAAAGATTTTCAGGAATTTGGTAGCATAGGGAATAAACTGGCAAAGGTTATATGAGGACGAGTAAAATCTTTGCAGTATAATTTATTTATTTTATAACTTTATTGTACACCACTAATAAGACTAATAAGATATATAACATTTTATAAAGAGTTAACTGTGAAGTACAACGGGCGGTATTATGGCTCATTAACCATCTCCTGTGAGGAAGCTGGTGTAGCATATAATATATTTATAATACAAATAATTTACATCTAAATACATAAACATCGTACATACATACAATAATTAAAATATATGCAAATATAATACACTAATAAATATTAACATTTGCCAAATTTTAACTCCTAGATGTGTAAGTAAATGAGGGCATATGTTAACTCAGCGAAGCGAGATACAATTCTGGTAGTGTATAAGATATATATTTGTGTAGTTTCTGTTAGTTTAAAAGAACATCTAGGTACTTAAAAAATAGTAAAGCACAATCCCCAGATTAATTTCTATTATATATTTTGTAATGAATACTAAAATAACTTCAATATTCGGTGTTCATGTATTAAAGTAAAGATTTTCCAATATAATGTGTCCCAATTAGTGCCTGGAAATGAAACGATGCATTTTCATGAGCCCTCATTTTAAATAATATTCAAATAATACAATACATATTTATAGAATCGGATTTATAATGAAATCATTTGAATTATTAAATTTTGGTTTAGCTACAGGTTCCTTCTGTTTGTTATTTTGTTATAAAATTTCATTCAGTCAGAAAGTATAGACATTTTTCTATCTTAAAGTTTTTTTTTTATAGTACACACACATTTTTATAGTACACTTGAAAAATCACTGTTTTCTTACTTTTTATTCAATAACATTCAAATCATACTGAAAAAAATAGTTACTATTTTAAAAATATCCCCACAAGCGCTATAACTTATAAGCTTAGTCCTGATAGTTCAGCAGCTGTTTGACTAGTAATTTCGTGAAAGGTATATTAAATTATCATTGTTTAGTGAGACTCTATTGAAGATATTATATAAGTTATAACTTTTATCGCTCGATAAAGTTAAATATAAGTAGATATCAAGCAGTCCTTGTAAAACTTCTCACGGGTCGAAAGCCTCAGGCTTTATTCGTCTTATTGTCTAATTGTAGTGTTACTAAGGGGTCCATATAAATTTCGGTTAAATAAAATGAAAATATCCTAGAAAATGTAATAGTTTTTATTCTAATATATTTAAAAGAAGACAATTTAAATAAAATTGTATCTAGACACACTCAAAGACTCAGCCTTCTTTTAAATAAAAAGTAAAGCACTTTAGCACGATACTAGATTAAATAATGGCCATCAGGATTACTACTTGAATCCTGGATTTACTTTCAAATAGAAACTTCTAGCTATTTTATTATTTTTTATTGCAGAGCTTATGAAATGGACTAAGCTGTGTGTAAAGTTTTTAAAGAGTTAAAATATTATTTTAAAATACAAGAGGGCGACTCTTGTTTTACCGATAAGTTGCCGCCTCAAAAATAGAGTAAGGAAGAGGAATGAAGAGAAGAACGCTACCCTTTACGTTACTACCGTACCGTTTTAGTGGACCTAAACGAGAACCCAGAGTTCACTAGAACCGCAGCATTAAGGGGATGGGACGGGTAAGTCTAGGCCACAAACGGCTTGATCGGAACGCGCCAATGACACTTGGCGTTCGGATTCACATGCTGGTGTGGTCGCAAGCCAGGGAAACAGATACCCTACCACGAAGGGGTGCGGATAATGTTTACAAAACATATTTTTAGGGTTCCGTACCTTAAAAGGAAAAAAGGAACCCTTATAAGATCACTTCGTTGTCCGTCTGTCTGTCTGTCGGTCTTTCTGTCTGTCGGTCTTTCTGTCTGTCGGTATTTCTGTCTGTCTGTCTGTCTGTCCGTCTTTCAAGACCCTTTTTTTAGGATCGCGTGGAGGTATCAAGTTGAAATTAATATCAAATCAAGCCTGCGGCCATTTGGAGCTGAAAAAAAATCAACTTCTATGTCCACGCATTGCTAACATAATAAGGTAAGGCTCCCAATGACCTCGCGTCGTGAAATTTAGCATAAAGTAGGTCTCATAGCACGAGTAAAGGATAAAATTAAATTAAAAAACTGTGAAAAAAATTCTATATCACTAGAAAATTAACTTTTGTTGAGACCAGAGAGAGACTAGAAAATTAACTTTTTTTTACTGCCACGCAAGACCCCTTTTTTTCAGAAAAACGTGAAGATATTAAGTCGAAATTTATATTAAATATTTAAGTCCACTAGTCGCGCGAATATGTAAAAAGATCAAACTGCTAAGTCAATTCAAGACAAGAAGCAGGGCGTTATAGCACTAGTATGGATAAAATCCGAAAAATGGCAAATTGTTGTTACATCACAAAAACTAATCTTTTATAGATTTAGGTTTTGACGCATTATTCGAAGAAAACGTGAAGTTATCAAGTAGAAATTAATATTAAACATGTAAGTATCTTAAAACTGTGAAAAAATCAAACTTCTAAGTGTAAGCAATCAATAAATATGCCCATTTCATCAAATTAAGTTATTAATTTTTTATTTTTAAGACTGTTCAACAAAATTTAAAATAAGGCACCTCTTCCAGCTGCTCAAATTTTCAAAGCCTTCTTATCTTAACGTTTATTAGGGTTTAATTCTGCACCGAAGACGTGTATATGTATACAGTGACTTCGAATATTACTGAAATCGCAAACATTGACGTTTTTGTCATCGTATCGTGTAAAACGAATCTAAAGCTACATCGGCGAGGATCCTCGTACCGGCTGTTGACGATATGACATGTTGTTAAATGACAACTTGTAAAATATTTTAATCGATAATTTTAATTTAGTAAAATTATTTTTTATTGCATTTTTTAAATGTTTTATCATATTTTCTTATATTTGTCTTAATAATTATAAGTACCTCTTAATATATAACTCTTTTTTCTTTGTAATTATAAATATACTATTTCAATTGAAACATGCATTACTAATGTCGGGAGAAAATTCACCCCAATAATACTTTTGGTACTGTTTTAACCCGCACACAAAAATCAAACTTTGATAGTGTTTCTCCCTTTATTGAAATTGTACGGAACCCACAGAGCGCGAGTTCCACACCCGCACTTAGGCGAATTATTTTATTGTCCCAGATGTGTAATGAAACATAACGTGAAAATGTTTCGCCAATAATAATAATCTGTATTTTTCCGTGTTTAATTTTATTTATTATTTATGACACTCAGTCGCAATCAGGCCGTAACCCTTTCGGTAGTAAACAGTGGCTGATTTTTCAGCACAGCTAATATTAATTGAACAGCTTCATCAAATTCTGTAAATTATAATATTAAAACTCAAAATATTACAAACTTTACTAATATTATAAAAGCAAAATGTTATCTTTCTCTTTCATGCAAAAACCACAAAATGGATTTTAATTATACTTTACAATAGTATAGCTTATACATTAGAATAAAACATAGCCTATCTTAAGGTTTCATTTGATCCCAGCGCCTTCATAAAGTTATTTACAATAGTTTTTGTTTACTAAACTAGATGGCGCTGGCGTTACTTGCATCGCCGTATAACAATATTCGTGCCAGGTGATGTTAGTTTGAGTTCATAATAGGTTGGGTTGGTCTCAGGTTTTGACGCTGGTTTCTCGTTGGTTGTCGTTGTTTGGTCGTTTGGGACAAAATTTGTTTTTTTTTGGTGTATGAATGTACAAAGTTGTACATTTGTAAAGATATTGTGTGAATTGTACAAAATATAACGATATGTCCAGTAAGTAGGAAAAAATTCTAGGAAAGTTAAAAACTTACTATTGGGTCCTACACTTTGGTCTCAAGTCCAAATTAAAAATAGTTTATTTCAATAAGTTGTTTACAAAGTACTTTTGACACACTTATATATATAGGTCAAAAAGTAAGTTTCTCTGAAGTTATCATTAGCTAGGATAGCGGTTATCTATTAAGAAAAGCCTTCAAGAACGTCTACAGCCTCTATGTAGTAGTTTATTATATAGATTTGTATTGGTCATGTTGTACACATATATGCACTTATAAGACTTTTCAAGTGGCAACCTCCTGATTATACTAGCATAATTATTTGGTGTGGTAAAAATTCAAATTTTATAGAAAAAGATGCTGTATTAAGTCTGTTGTAATAAACGTAGCGCATTGGAAAAATTATGAAGTCCTTTACAAATTCATCTTGAGCGCCTCTCAGTTGAAAAAGCTTTCAAGCCTTCTTAAACAAAACAATCCGCAGTTGAAATAATAAATACTATGCAAAGATAAAAATTTAACCATTACATTACTTGTTTTTTATTTTCAAAGACTAAATAATAGAGGGAATTAAGAGTCACTTTGACACCTTCTACTAGGTCATTAGTCCTAGATACTGAAGCAAATAATTCCTGCCTTTAATTACTTAAAGGGATCCCTTAAGCCTACACCTTGGTCACAAGTCCAGAGCACTGCTTGGATTCCTGTCTAATAATTCTTATCTAAATAGTAGGCGATCGTGATTTTTATTTATATCCCGACTGTGTTGCGCCCATATAGCTTATATTATAGACCATCCATTGTGAACATACGACGCTTATAAACGTTTGTAGTATCCCTTTTAACTTTCTGACATATATATATATGTCGGAGGTGTGAGCTAGGTTTAGGTTAGCCTAAGGTTAGGTTAGCCTTGTGTTAGGTTAGGTTAATGTTAGTCTAATCTTAGGTTTAGACGGTAAAACTAAGCAATGGAGGCGAGTGTTGTGATCACTTAAAGGACGTCCTTAAGCCTACACCTTGGTCACAAGTCCAAGGCACTGCTTGGGTTCCTGTCATAATAGTTCCTGTCAGAAAAGTGCGAGATCGTAACGATTAGTTATATCCTGACCGTGTTGCGCCCGTATAGCTTTTGAGATAGGCTATCCATCCATTTCCTTTTTAATAGTTTCCGACATATATATTTAGTTTGTACTAGGATCGGGACTTTTGGGGATCTCAATGTTTTTTTAGCGAACTTTTTGTGTACTAGCCGAACCTAAAGACTCGTCGTGTGATGTTATATAGCCTATAGCCTTCGCTAAATGGGCCATACAACAATAAAAGAATGTTTTAATTTAAACCCGTAGTTCCTGTGATTAGCGAGTTCAACCAAACAAATAAACTTTATACTATATATTAGTATACATTTTTTTCCTTATAATATTAGTAAAATCAATTTACTAATATATGTAGTATTAACAGTGGAAATTAAAGAGTTATATGAATATTAGACAGAAAAATCGGAAATAAAATTTTAAATATTTTTAACTTCATGAGCAACCATAAGGAGCTTTTCTGATTGCAAATTGTCTCTGCGACTGAATAAAAATAGTAGGTTTCAGAAAAGGTTTGAAATTTTGAGTTCTGGACGTATATCTATAAGTACCTGACCCGTTCTTGCTCCGCTGAAGTGTATTAAACTACAGGTAAACATTTTATCAAAACAGCATTTTTCACCGCTTAAACCTTCCTTGGACTCTAACAAATAATTCAAAACCAAAATTAGCCAAATCAGTTCAGTCGTACTCAAGTTTTAGTGAGACTAATGAACAGCAATTCATTCTATATATACTTAAATAAGAAGGACTTTTAGTGACAATAACTACAACTGTCTGTAATATTTTATTCATTAATATTTTTTTTTTAAATACCTTAAAATACCACTTCAGAATTATGTTTTCATCTCAACATCGGAGTATTTTTCACGTTTAACATTATTCCTAAAATATTTTGTTCTTATTTCTTTTATATTTTAAAAATTACCATTTCAATATTAATTTTAATCTACGTTAAGTAAACGCGTGGAGAGATTCACGTTTTAAAATGTTAAAAATGTTATTATAAACATAAAATCTATTTACATATCTTTAGTATTCAAGCAATGTATTATATTATGAACGATCTTCTCGAAGTTCCCAATTTATATTTTAACATTACATACATGGTTTAAAACACAATTTTTTAGCCTGGAAATTTACATAATATTACATATATTTTGTAAATCGATCTCTAAATAAGAACTAGATACACAATCCCATACAAAACTAACAGTAGTTGTAGATAAATATTTTAAATAAGATCATAATTAATGATAATTTAAGAGGAGAGTCTATTCTTTGCCCATTGCGTTAAGTATAATTGTATATGTAATTTGCATAATTTTTTGTCAAATATATTAACAAAATAATAAGTATAATAAGATAATAATTACCGAAAAAAAAAATTTAAAAAAAAATAATTACCAAAATATCTAGCTAAAATATATTAATTATAAAACTTCCTAATTTTTGCGTCCTAAAAGTTGATAACTTTATATTCGCGGGTAGGACCTTTTATTTTATTCCAAGACTGTATGTAACCGTCCGATAAACTTGAAGCGGTTGTCAAATGGAGCTCGCCTGGTGACCATTACGACTGTAAAGTGGCGTGGTGTCGGTGGGTCTCCATTACTAAAGTTTGGAGAAAGTTTTTAATATTGGTGACTTGGTTTTCGTTTTTCTTGCACATTATTTAGCGATCATACTTTGCCTAACTTTATTGTCGCTGATTGTGTATCTATACCTTTTTAAATCAATCAGAGATTTCCTACATTATGACGAGCTATATATAACTTATTAAATAAAACCTGAATGAAAATATTATATTAAAACACTATCTAGCTAAACAAAATGGCGAGCACAACTAAAAGGTCAACCACGAGTAAGTCGACCTAAAAACAAATTTAGCTCTTGATCGAATTTTGCGCAGGACAAATCTATACCGTTGTAATTTTTGCTCGGTTAACCGGTTTTAGCCTACAATAAAACTATAAACCTAAACGAAAACGGGTTTACAATACTATTTGTTTATTCATTTTTGATGAAAACAAATAAAATGTTGGTAGTAAAAACAAAGTTATTTATATCAACATGATATTGTTCACAATACCTTTGATAGATCTTTGTTTGACTAGTGGATACAATTGGTTTATTTTAAATATACCTCTGTAGTGGTTTGTTCCAGCATTCGGCGCTGATTAACAAGTAATTAAATAAATTAATATTTCCTGTACCATTAACCCGTAACAGAATATTAATTTCAAACTTTAAAAGCATTATTATATTATGTTAGAAATATGTATTATACCAGGTCACTCACAAAGATTTGCAAAAAAAAATACTTGTGTATAAGGCACTGACCACTTGTAATTATTTTGAAAAATTGGGTTACTTAAAAGTAAAAATATCATTGTTCAAGCTCAGAATTTACTTCCACATTTTTTCAAGAGACAACTTTAAGTATCTTGTCTCCTCCACACGCGAATGTGCTCGTGTTAAATCTGTGAACGCTTACCGATTTAATCTTCAATCTATGCTAAATCTCTTTGTATCGAATTTTTTGACTACACACTTTCTTCCGTGACAGCCGTCGTAAGACGACCACCGCTTTGTTCGTCCTCCGCGTTTGAACTCGCTAAGCCACCGGTAGATGGTGATGGTAGTTGAAGGCACTTCATCCATAAAAGCCATTTGAAGTCGATCAAATGACTAATAAGGTTTTAGGCCACATTTAAAATCGTAGAAATTCATCGCACATCAATGTTTTCAACGCTGATCCATTTTTAAATGAGACACGTTAATTTAATTTGGCTCTCAAAAAAATATGGAGGTAAATTCTAAATTCGAACATGGTATTTTAAATTACCAAATTGTTTTAAATAATTACAAGTGGTCAGTGCCTTACACGTAAAAACTTTTTTTGGCATAAGTGGCCTGGTATAATAGATGCATATTGTACTACATAAGCAGTACAGAGCCAGGGTGGCTAGTAAACAATATAATACATATTTTTAACATAATATGATAATGCTTTCAAAGTTTGAAATTAATATTATGTTACGGGTTAATGGTAATGACTAGTAGTTTACAGTATTCTGCATCTAATTTACATCACGAATATGCTAAATATTCGTAAACAACCGAGCAAATAGTTGTATCAAGCGTTTACGTATTTGATCACTGTCCGTCGCATAACGGTCGGCTGAACAAAAATTTGGTTGATTAAATTTTCAAATGGGGATGATAAAATATTGAAGTAAATTAAAGCTATACTGATGATAAAAACTATTTTTATACATTTCAATATTTTACGAATAGCTGGCGAAATATATTATAAATGTTTGGATATAAATAACAATGGACTAAATCATGTCTGACTTCAAAATATTTCTACATTTTCTATTTGTACAGTTTTTAAATAACAACCTTTACAACTATGTGTCTCTAGGGCTTACAACCCCGGCGCCACTTTACTATAAAAATACTGAAATATACTAAATCAGTACGTATAACTAATTTTAATAGGACTGACAATTACATTCTGCTGTCTTTTTTCTTTTCTATATTTTGCTTTATTTTTTTTTCATTTTATGCTGAATTTTAAATACATAATATTAGTTATTTCTCAATTTTTTTGAAATAGTTGAAATAGTATAAGATAATGGAAATAATGTTTTACTTTAGTTATTTCAGTTACGATAGTCCTTAATTTGTATATTCCCTCTCCTTAGTGTGAATCTCTAGTTATATATTCATTTTTCTTAGCTTAGGTTTCTAGTCTTTATATTCTTTTTATTAGTTTGTCAAATTAAGTTGATTTAAAAGAAAAATGTTTTTATATCATAAGGCTTAATTTTATTTTAAGTTTTTATTATTAATTGTATACTTTTAGTTTTAATCAAATTTAATTTTTTTTTGTAAATGAATGTTATTATGTTATGAATTGGAAGTTAACTTGACGTTAACTTCCAATTTTTGGACTTAAGTCTTCAGCTGTATTAAATCGCAGCTAAGACTTTTGTCTCAAAGATTGTGTCTTTATATCGACTCATATTTCTATTATTCTATTATGTGACATTTTTCATTTCTGCGAATAAACTCATTTCGAAGAAAAAAAAATATCGCGAATTTCTATGTTAAAACCTATTATTACTGTTATTATAAAATTTTGTGTTCACTCAGTTCATTTTATAACGTCTGCCTCAAAAGTAAGTTGACTAGGAAACAAACTGATATTAACATCGAAATATTTCATTTCTAATCATCTTAGAAGCTCTTGGAATAAATTTAATATTATAGTTCAGTTGTATAACTTTTCTTTTACATTACCTCTGTTTTTCTTTATATTCAAGTTATTACATTGTCTTGTTTGTTCGCAAGGGAATACATAGAGCATCACTGATGCAACCCCGAAGGGATGTAGACCAACTTGCAAGACATTACAGATTGAATACATTATCTCTGACATCAGTATTCTTATAAACGAGAAAATATTATATTTATTCTTTATTATGTAGGTATATTGCACATTTTACATTGTATTACAGTCCGAGACAGCCAGACTGACATTTAAGTGTAAAATATGAAAACAAAAACGTAAGAAGTTTGACGTATATAGTAGCTATTAAGAATAGGAAGAGAATCCTATAATTTTTTTTTTTTAATTATTATGTACTGACTATTTCATTTATATTTTTGTGTTTTCTTTAACCTTTTCAACCTCCTGTCAGACGATTTCAAAATTCAAAGTATCTCCCGATTTTGAAAGATACAGTGTCTGGAATTTAGGGATGCGAATTATTGGCTTTTGAATATAGTAGCCAATCCTCACTGCTTATGGAAATGTCTTAACGTAGGATTTTTCAGTTTCTATTTTTCAACTTTGTCTCTATATTTGATCAGACCCATCTATATATAATATGACATTTAGACCTCATAAAAAATTTAAGTAAATTACAAAATAACGCATTTTTTACATACCTACTGCGGCGCCCTATCTCTTCCTCAGAGTAAAGAGTTTTAGCCCATAGTCCACCACGCTTCGCAGACACACACCGACAGCGGTCATTTTTAGGGAACGCTCAGGAATGAAGGTTTCCTCACGATGTTTTTCTTCACCTTTATAGCAAATGATATTTAAATTCTTAAAACACACATAACTCAGAGAAGTCACCGGTGTGTGCCTGTAACATGTGATTGAGCTAAGACCTCCCGAGTAAGACGTTGAAGTCTTATCCACAGTGCTTTATTAAGCGGTGTTTTACATTTTACCTAAAAAAAATCGAGGGTGTCCGAACGAAACGGAAGGACAAACAGATTCGGATTCAGTTTGCCGAAATACGTATAGGTTAACGTACTTGTCTAATGAACAGACCATTTTTTTACTCACAGTTTTGTATTGGTAATTGTATTATTACTATTTAAAATTAGTGAAATCCGATATACAAAAATTTAAGTGTCTACAAGTACAGATAGTCGCAATCCCTGAGGAGCTGGCTGTCAGCAGTGAGCAGCTTGAAAGCAATTACCCCGGATTAAAGCTGCAAAGCGTTTGAAATTAGCATCCAACGTTAATCCATTTGCTCCTCCATTTGTCTACCTACTCACTATTCACTTCTTACTACTCCGTTCCTTGTTCAGAAACTACTTGAATTGAATGTCCTTTTCGATATCGAATATCTTATTAAAGTAGAAAAGTTCAATGCAATTGACTAATTATTTTGTAATGATAAATAAGATAAGAAACAAAATAAAGGTTTCGAATGCTTGCAACATTGATAGCATATGGTTATTATTGTTAGTTGTTTCTATTGATTTATTCTAAAAATACCCCTCACCAGATCGATAATATACAATTGTAATTTCTAGGAAAAAAATATTTTAGATGAACAAATATTCACTAATCATCGTGAGTTTTTGATATATTTTTTATATTAGTAATACCTACTCCTGGACAAGAATGAAGCCCCTCGCATTATGGGATCCCATCCCTTCTTCTTCTTCCCTTCCCTGTAAATGTTGTCTTTTACGTATTACTGCTCAGTAAATAGCTACGAATGACGCCATCTATTAGATGTTTACTTTTTAATAACAAAATATGTTGAAGTATTGTATCAATAAACTAACTAATACCGCCATCTGAAGACCATTTATGGAACTTCCAAATATTTACTAAATGTTGTACTCTATCAACAATTCTCTTTGCTATTTCAATATAATATTGTGGTCATTAATCATGATAATAACTTATCTCTCAAGTTCAAAATTACATATAGTGTGTATAATTTTATCAAAATTTGTTAAGTAGTTCCTAAGTTTTGTGCTAACAAACGATGTTCCAATAACTCTATCACCCACAGGAAAATGATCTTGTCTTAATTTGTAATGGCGTAGAGTTAGATTATTAGATCTAGTTCTACCCTTACACGAAGATTTGTTTAGTATCCAAATAGACAACTATACTTTGAACAAGCAATTGTATTAGGATATTAAGATCAAATTTGAGAGCAAGCCAAATTGGTTTTCAAAAGTCTCGGAAGTTTTTAAACATTTTGACTTCAATCTAACGTATGATTCGGCTTTATGTGTTGTAGTTTGTATATAGTACTTGTTTTTGTGAGTCATTTTTTCTACTATTCAAAAGAATATTTAGTGAAACTAGTTCAAAATGGCACTTTCTTAGTTTTTCGTAATTTTAAGTACTTTGATGGCGATTTTTCAAGATGATATTATTAGTATCTTAGAGCCATGTTGGAAAGCAAAGCCGAATTGACTTAAAAAGGGTACAAAAGAACAAATACATCGTTTTACCGTAAGTATACTGCGACAAATATTCGCTATTGGAAATTTGTTTAGATTTAAAACAATATATCGTATGATTGGGCTTTTCGTAACTGTTGTGTTTATTATACTATTTGTATAATACTTGATTATTGTCTCTGAATTAAAAGATATATTACTTTAGTAAAACGAGTAGTAACGAGAGGGCCACTCTCTCTATTATTTTTTTACTACACAAACTTTGATGATGAATATTTTGTAATTCTAGATGTTAAGAGAAATGATTGTTAAGAGCCAGAAAATGAACGCCATAAAGGGTTTTTTATCAGTCAAAAAATTAAATTTTTGGGTCAATATTAGAACCAAACAAACATATATAGCATTTTCAAAGATAATTTTACTAGATATATTTGATTACCTTCTTTAAGTCTTAAAGTGTAAGTAATTTCTAAAGGTTTCGACGTCTAACTTTTTCCTAGTTTACAAAATGACTAACAACGTTATTTAACTGTTAAAAGTTTGCCTTTTGCTACAGGAAGGACTAGTTAGTAGTTCTTGACATAAACTATAATAATTTCAGAGTGAAGTCTTATTAATTAATTTAGTTAAATGTTTAACGAAATTTTAGTTTAACGAAGTTTTACAATAAAAATTAATACTTTGTTTTCTCGCAGTAAACATAACATAAGGTTAACTACAAAACTGCAACAATTAGTGCTAGCAGTATGTTTTATTGTTTTTTTTAATAATACTTTTACCAGCTTGACAATTAAGCTTAGTCTCCATAGTTCAGAAGCAGTTTGACTAGTAATATTGATTTATTATAATGAAATAAGTGCACTCTAAGAATGATACGAGTCATTGATACATTTATAATCTTAGTTAAAAGTTAAGTTAGATATTTGTAAGGAGCTCCGTAAACCATTTTCTGGGTCTTAAGCCCCAAGCTCTGCTTAGCTTTTATCTAAAATACATGATATTATTGTCTTTCACGTGTTATATAGCTTACGTATAATTATTGATAGATTTACAATTCTTTGGGTTTAAGAAATGTTTTTAGCCAATTTCTATGACAAACTTTCATCTCCTACAGTAGCTCCCGAGGGTTCAGTTTGTTCATAAAATAAGTCCCAAATTGCGAACAAAAATCTTGTGTGTAAAATATAAGTTAATAAAAAAGTGATAAGTCATGAATACTTCATTCTACATAACGATAAATGAAGTACAGTATCCCTTGTTACTATTTCATCTAACACGACGCATCTGGACATTCAGAATCTTGAATAGAATAGAGCAAAGGATATTCTGAATATCAACTACGTATACACAATTCAAAGGCTAAATCAACATTATGTTAAATACGAAGTATAGTGCTCATGTATATTTGTCACTCTAATACTTTACTATGTAAGCGTCTGAACTGGAATCTTATTAGTACTTGGCACTTATAAACCAACTGCAAGTATACGGGGCATCTCAATATTTTATATTATTGTTTATTAAATCGTGTTTTTGCAAGTGAGTTACAATTTCGACTTTTAAGAAAAAAATATGAAACTAGTAATTCTCTTATTTATTTATTTTAAAACTTTATTGTGCACCACTAATAAGAGTTAATAAACTATAGATATATAACATATAAAGAGGTAACTGTGAAGTACAACGGGCGGTCCTATGGCTGATTAGCCATCTACATTCATTCCAGACAACCATCGTTTCGAAAAAAAAATGAAGATGTAGGTATACTATACTATACTATTGTTGGCAGCACTGATTTGTGTCAGTGTCATTGTTTGGCAGCCTGTTAGTTATGATTTCGGCAACATTAATTTGAGTAGTATTTGATTTTAGAGGTTGCTACAAACTGAATATCATTCAGTTGTGCCAACGTAAAGATAATAAATACGCCGCAATGATGGCTCTAGCCGTAACTCTAAAGATCTGAGTCTAAAATATAACCCCAGGAGAATATTTTAGTCGTCAAGCCGTCATACTATTACACTTTCTATAGACTACAACTTTTTTTAAAATTAACAATAGGTTTAAAATAAAATCCATATTTTTTATGTTCATTAGTACGAGAATATACCACTATAGTGTAAACTATTTAGGCAGGATCCTGTGTTGTATCTGAGCAATAAATTTTTCAAATCCCCCTTTAACCACGCCAGGAGGTTGATAGTATTAGTGACGGAGACACCAATTAGTACACGTCTGTAAAAGTTATATGTTAAATAAACCTCAACGTTCACCAGGAAAGCACCTCAGAAACCTGCCATGAGATTAATGAAATAACTATTAACTATACTGCATAAGCTATACATGTAAAAGATAATATTGCCATGGATAAACTTGAATTCCACTATCGTCTGGTGCTTATAACTTAGGCGCAGGTTTACATGGTTTTTTTTACTCCCAACGCAAAAACTACGGGGTGCTATACATTTGACATGTCTGTGTGTCTGTATATCTGTCTGTGGCAGCATAGTTCCCGAACTGATGCACAGATTATCCTTTTTTTTGTGTGAAACGTGACTTAGTTGATGTTTCATGAAAATCGGTCCAAGATGACGGGCCCCACAAAATGTCGTATTATATAGTTTGTCACAAATCCCACAATATGAGTATCAAATGAAAGCACTTGAATAGTAAAACATACACTATGACATATTTCAAATCCAAGATGGCTGCCACCAAATGGCAAATTACGTTCATACAATTTTTATTATTTTGTTATTACGGATAAACATTTGACTTCGCTATGTATCATATAACTAATATAACTTTATAAAGTTCACGAGTTATGTGATCCTCATTCATTACTTAACTATACCTTATTCCACTTCATTGTGATAGTTAATATTTAATTTATGAGTCATAAAACTGCAGCTAATTTATTGGGAGAGAGAGAAAGAGAGAATTGCTAGAGTTCTTCCGAGTTATTTATAAGGAGTACTTATTCCAAAGTTTGATTTAAATTCCTTTTAATTTGCTTATAAATTAGAAAAAAAATTAAACTTTTTTTAAAGAAATGAGTATTTCCTATTATTTTTATAATCCAACATTGATTTTATATTTTAACCGTAACACTTATTACGAATTTTTGAATTAAAATTTATAACTGAAGCAGAAGTTAGTACTAATTAAGAACGACGAAACATTGCATTCGTTCATTATTATTTTTTAATGAAAATTGCTCATCCATAACTGCTTTTAAACTCGTAGAAATGCGAATTAAAAATTATTTTACATTCTTTAATTAGAATGTATTTTTTTGAATAAGACGAGGTATTGAAGAAGAGGTTATTACTCTATCATAACAATTAATCTATATCTATATCTATACTATTATATAAAGAGGAAAGATTTGATTGTTTGTATGTTTGTTTGTTTGTTGCGAATAGGCTCGAAAAGTACTAAACCGATTTTAAAAATTCTTTCACCGATAGGAAGCTACATCCTTTCCGGGTAACATAGGCTGTGATATGTGGTGTTGCCATAAATGCTCTAATTAAAAAGATATGGCCATTTAAGTGCCATTTTGTAAATTAAAGAGTTTCTCAGGAACTACAAATCCAATTTAAAAAATGTTTTTCACTGATAGAAAACTACACTATTAGTGCGTGACAAAAGTGATTTAGTGTTGCCATATACATTTTTTAATTAATAGAATATGGTCATTTTGTTGTTACTAATCCGATTTTTAAAATTCTTTCACTGAGAGAAAACTACACTATTCGTGAGGGACAAAGGTGATTTAGTGTTGCCATATACATTTTTTAATTAATAGAATATGGTAATTTTGTTGTTACTAATCCGATTTTTAAAATTCTTTCACTGATAGAAAACTACACTATTCGTGCGTGACAAAAGGGATTTAGTGTTGCCATATACATTTTTTAATTAATAGAATATGGTCATTTTGTTGTTACTAATCCGATTTTTTAAATTCTTTCACTGAGAGAAATCTACACTATTCGTGAGGGACAAAGGTGATTTAGTGTTGCCATATACATTTTTTAATTAATAGAATATGGTCATTGTGTTGTTACTAATCCGATTCTTAAAATTCTTTCACTGAGAGAAGTCTATAGTATTTCCGTCTCTCTTCCTCTTATAATACTATCATTGTCTCTCATGCTCTCTTTTTTCTCTCTTTTTAATTCTTATGTTTATTTGTTCAGTATGATCAGTCTCTTTTCACTTTCTTTCCTTCGATTATCTCTCTCGCTCTTTCTCATTCTCTCTCTTCTTTGCCTATTCAATTTTATTTTTGCTCTGTCCTCCCTCTCTTAGCACCTGTCGCTTTTCTTTTATATTTGTTTCTATTATTTTTCTTTGTATTACTTTTTCTTACTCTCTCTCTGTTTTCAAATAATGAAAAACTACACAATTACAGAGTGACAATTTAAGGACATTAATTATAATATTGTTTTAAATACCCGGAGCGAAGCGAGGGCAGGCCTCTAGTCTTATTATAAAAATGAAGTTCCCAACAAAAACACTTTCATGTGAAATGTAGCCAAGACGAGACCATATACCTCGCACTGTCAATAAGTTATTGGATCTTATGTAGACCCAAGTTTCCGACTCTACAAGCCCTAATTTTACAAATTTAGTAAACAGCATCGCAACGGCTAAGCCAACTATTGATGTTTTCTATTGATGTTGTAAAATATAACAAAAATAACAGTCAAAATATTTATTTAAGAGTTGACTTCTTTTACAGTTTATGTTTTTAAGATACCGCTTAATTATTTTCGGAAATGGTCGACCTGCCCCATTTTAATACTTTTATTTACTTAGATCTAACAAAAAATATTTAATTTTCATTATTTTGCTATATATATATCCCGCAGGAACTATAATTTTTTCCGGATTAAAAAGTAGCTTATGAACCGGATTTGTATCGTTCAGTAACAAATTTCCAAATATACAAACCTTACATTTATAATCTTAGTAAAATAGTAATATTATAAAGACAATTAACTAAAGTAGTAAGCATTCAATTAACAGATACTATAACATATTGTATAATTTAAAAATGCTTTCATGATTTAATATCTTGAAAGCATCTTTAAATTATTTTAAGCGGCAGTAGCTCAGTGGTTCGGGCGTCGATTCACGATCAACAAGTCGTGGGTTCAAATCCCGGAAATTGGACTACTGGCGTGGCCCACTCCTGACACAAGCTATTTATTAGCTTACTAGGAGGGGTAAAGGGAATAGTAGTAGTATGTGAACCATACTGCTAGTAATCTTTAAAAAAAAAAAAAAATATTTTGACTTAAATATTAGTTGTACGACATCTTTCAATCTTCGCATTACTTTTAATTTTGATCTCTTTGATGTCAAATAACAAACTTTTATCTGTCTTTTATATAAAATCAAAAAAATTAAAGAGAATGAAAACTTGACTGATAATTCGGGATGTTCAAGTGTCTTGGTTTCATGAGCAAGGAAGATTTTGGAACCGACAATAATTACCTATGGAGCGTAAATTGATTGCGACACCAGTAATTGCTCAGCGCGACCGACCACCGTGACACGCGCCTGATGAATAGGGTTAGCGGGAAATTCACTGAAGTTTTCCTAGAGAAGTGATTGAGTGTCGTGAAAAAATTCTTCGTGCTATAAAAAATTACCTTCTTAAACAAAAAAACTTGGAAACTAGGTAAATTTTATTTCATTCAGAATAAGTGGTGTGTGTCTATTTACAAAAATTGTAAATATCACAATTTTATAATAGTTATTAGCTTTATTCACAAAATATAATATTCAGCTAATTATAAACAAAATCCATGAGAGAGGAAGAGAGGAGTAATTACCTATAGAGCGTAATTGAGTGCGACACCAGTCAATTGCTCAGCGCAACCGGCGACCGTGACACGCTTCTAATTCACGAAGTTAGTCGGAAATTGACTAGGTATTTTTCGAAAAGTGAGTGAGTTTTATAAATAAATATTATACACAGACAAAGTCTTGTCAGTCGTCTAGTAGAATCACAAACATTCAATATTATCATCTTCATTCACAACATACAGTATTCAAGTAATTATAAATAAAATCCATGAAAGAGAAAGATTTAGTAGCCGGCAGTAATTACCTATGGAGCGTAATTGAGTGCGACACCAGTAATTGCTCGGCACGGCTGGCGACCGTGAGACACGCCTGATGAATGGAGTTAGCGGAAAATTCGCTGGGGAACATCGTCTAGACGTCTCATCTTTTAAAAATGTGGGGAATCTCCAAACCTGTCATAAATGGATAAAATTATTTAGATGAAATTTAACACGTTTCTTGACGTTATCATAATCTTAGTCTTAGTCATAAGTGACAAACGATTCTTCTTGTTTTGACCGTGAGTGTGGGATATTATGGCACTGTGATACCCCATTAGTGTCGAAATCTGTTTAATAAATATAAAGGGCGTAACTTCGATTTATCCTTCTTTATTTACTTTAATTATCTAATATTATAATATTTCACATCTTCATCCTATAAATAATTCAATATACGAACTACGTTCTGCCCGGCCCAAGGCTGGAGCAGTTCTCTTGTTATTTTTTATCAAATTAGATATTTTTAAAATTTTTTAAATCATATTATTTTATTATCTCAGTTTCTCCGCCAGCAAACCTCCATACTACAAAACCAACGAGCTGATGCAATGATGGAGCTCCACATCACTGTAGGGATTTGAAATACCTAATATCAAAATGTAGAATAGTCAATTTGGGTTAACATGTTTCGTTAGAATGACCATTTATTGACTGAATGGCGAATAATTATCGATAACGTTATACGGTCTTTGTTGCTTTGGTGACTCTGCATAAGCTTGGGGAGTATATTGATAAATAAAAAAGGATTTAGCATGTTACCTTGTCCTACCCAAAATTTAAATGATTTCTCAACAAAACTATGACTGGTAAAAATGGTCAATATAAAGCAATTTCGCGTATAAATAAAAAAATATAGAAGTTCGTCTTCGGACCAAGATATTGCCGATTCGTTGCTGGACTCGCAGGAACCTGTACACCCTCCGTGTAAAGACCTTCAGATTATAGCACTCTGGGAAAACCGCTGGAGACAGATCATTCCACAGATTGCACGTGCGTGTAGGAAAGTATAATTACAGTAGACTAACAACAGTAGATAATAAAATTAACTTACGTGGACCTCAAGAAGGGTGACCTTAACCACGATACTATAAAACTAACTTTCATATACACACATAATGTGTATATGAACACTGACTCTATTCTATCTCATTAAAGATAACCTTTAATATATTGTCTAAAAATACTTGAAATAACATAAAAGAAACCACGCGAAAACTAATTTATTAAAGGTGTTGCTAACTTTTGTAAATGAATATATCGGAGAATTTGGATCCAACTAAAAAAATTGAAGATTTGAATTAAACAAATAATACGACTTAACTTAAAATTTTAAACGAGTCGCTTAATGATTCTATAAATACTCGTCATCTGAAGCCGTAACGCGATTTCCTGATTGCAAATTGTCTACAGAATACAAATTGTAAGCGCATTTCCTTTTAACTTGACTCCAGCATTGATTTGAGATAAAATAATTGAATTTTATTATAAACAATTACTATAGCAAGCAAGAAATACGTAATCTTTTTTCATATTTTCTACCCTTTTTTCTACTTTATAATTCCACTAAATCTTAGGCCCTGGGGAATTCATAGTATTCGTATTTGTTGTTCATACCCTAAAATAGGGTACGGTATAAAATGGCTTATTTTCAAGAAGAAAGCCATTAAAATCTAAAAATAAAAGCTCTTTATGGAATAATTATATTATTTATATTATTGCCTCCAAACTTAAAAAATATCACACATTTTAAATATGCTATTTTAATATAATAATCCTGTAATACTTCACTATCTACATATCGAAGTCGAGCAGTACCTGGAGCTTGTGACCTAGGTGCCGATTTATAAAGCTCCTTTAAATATATCAAAACACTCACTGCGTCTTTCAGTTATGATTTCTTTCTAAAAAATTTAAAATTATTATACCTATATAAAATGGTATTTCAAATGGTAATTTATTTAAATAAAAAGTAATAAATCAGAGCAATAAAAAAGATAATTTATAATTTTTAAAATGGCAACATAAATCCATATTTGAAGTAAAATATGCTAAACCACTGAAAAGGAGATTAACTCTTGGTGGTTTTAAAGCGAATCCGCGCGCTCAATATTCATGGCATGACAATGAGCTGGTTAATCTGAACCGATACCTATACAACATAATCATTTTGATCCTGTAAAAACAATTACATTTTACTGTAATATGAAGTATTAAAAAAAAAAACAATTTTATCTTAATATTTCTAAAGTCACTGGTTTCTGAGGGATATCTGCCCTTCGGTCCTTTTCTACGCGTACTTAACGGTTAAAAAATTAGTTTTTATTATTTTATATTATTCCACCAATTAAAAGGAGGAAAAAAGACATTTTCTGACAAAATTCGGTGGGTGACAATTTTCAAAAAATGATTGAAATTTTACTTCTTCCGACAAAAATCGCCTTTTTCTTTAAGAATCATAACGAAAATATTTTTTCTCGTATTTTACTCCTAAGAATTGAGAAAAAAATTATCATTCAGTAATTTTGAATTTTACTATGAGAAAAAAATTAAACCAAAAAAAGTTTTTTTTTTGAATAACTAGAAAACTGTTTGATATAAATGGCGGAAAACTTGTCAGAATTATTTTTATTAATTACCTTAAGGAACACCTAAGTATGTACGAGTAGAAAAAGACTCAAGAGCAGATTTCCCATAGAAACCCGGCTATACTCTTTTCCAGAGTTTTGGCAAACGTTCTTGGTTAAATTATCCTGCGATCCTACAACGGCGGGTTGTAACAAGTTCAACGTGTGTCTGTCTATGGCACCGTAGCGCTAAAAATAATGGATCTATTCTGATGAAGCTTTAATTGTTTGCATGGTAATATAATCGAAATGGTTATTAGATATAGTTTGAGAAGATCTTGAAGACTATCAACTTATTTCTAACTTGAGAGCTGCGTGACAATATTAATATATTGACAATTATAACAATCTTGTAACCATGGTAACAAACTGACACTGTATATACTGATTAGAGTTGAACGGTATTATCGATGTCTATAATGACTACTTTATTGTATAATTTGTTTTCAACAATATAAACGATCCACTTACCTATACAAGTTAATATCGATTCTTCTAAATCGATATCGTGTGGGTATCGATACTTGAAGATTGTGTTAGATTATAGTTTAAGTCAGGGGTAATTTAATTTATTAACTAATTAGTTAAAGAAGTAGAAGTGTGCTACTTGTCAATATCTGGATTATTTCTAATATGGATTGTAAAAGTTCTTATGAATCCACGTAAAATGTTCCTTATAGAATCTTTACGAGTCGGGAGACTGTTTTTTTTTATGGTAAATAAGGTGCAAACGAGCAGATGGTCCACCTGATGGTAAGTGGCCACCATCGCCCATGGACATCGAAATAACTAGAGATACTCTCTTGTATTATTGATGCGTTGCGTCCTCGAAGATAGAGTGGGGAGGGAAACAAAACCCCAGAGTCCACTAGATCCGCAGCGTTAATGGGATGGGAGACGGAGGGGGTAAGTCTGGCCCACATGCGGCTCGACCGGAATGCGTCTATGACACTTGGCGGTCGGATTCGCTTGCTGGTGGTCGCAAGCCAGTCGGGGAACAGATCCCCTACCACCAAGGATACCAATATTTTTGTTTATCAATTATACCTGTTTCAGATATAATTGATAAACAAAAATATTCAGGAGCTTATGACAATAAACACATTTTATTATTATTCCGCAGGAACTGAATAATTCTCACTGATAAAGAATTGCCTATTTGTTAATCCAAGTCACAAAGTACACATGAATTACATGAAATTCGTTTAATCGTTTTTGTGTAATTTAGAACAAACATCCAAACATACAAACTTTCACATTTATAACCTATTAGTAGATAAGTGAAAGAATATTATACAAAAGGAAAAAATATTTAAGCGAAAATATTTTACCGTTAGCTTGAAAAACATCTAAAAACGTAATGAACAAAAGTAGGTATTTTTCTGTTATTTTTAAAGAGATCCTCGAAGCTCTTAACGTATTCAATAGCCTGGAGGCACATTATTTGCTTGTTTGATTATACTTTCATTTTATCTAATTTTAAAACAAAAGAGTTTATCGTATTTTGCGAGGGCTCTTCTAAATATGGCAAAAAGTGATTAATGGTACCATAAAAACTTAATTTATTTCTTACTTATTCTCTTTTATCTATATTCAGTATTATGGGTTCGTCGTTTTGACCCTTGCAGTTATAGATAAAGCAGAGCCTAAATTTTTGGTGATCAAGAGAACATACTATCTACACTATTATATAAAGAGGAAAGATTTGATTGTTTGTATGTATTTTGGTATGTTAGTTTGTTGCGAATAGGCTCGAAGAGTACTGAACCGATTTTGAAAATTCTTTCACCGTATATGTGGTGTTGCCATAAATACTCTAATTAAAAAGATATGGCCATGTAAGTGCCATAATATGGTCATTTTGTATATTGAAGAGTTTCTCAGGAACTAAAAATCCGATTTAAAAAAAATTTTCACTGTTAGAAAACTACACTATTCGTGAGGGACAAAGGTGATTTAGTGTTTCCATATACATTTTTTAATTAATAGAATATGGCCATTTTATTGCTACTAATCCGATTTTTAAAATTCTTTGACTGAGAGAAGTCTATAGTATTTCCGTCTCTCTTCCTCTTATAATACTAACATTATCTCTCATCCTCTCTCTTTTTTCTCTCTTTAATTTTTATTTTTATCTGTTCAGAATGATCAGTCTCTTTTCACTTTCTTTCTTTCGATTATCTCTCTCTCTCTCTCTCTATTCAATTTTATTTTTGCTTTGTCCTCCCTCTTTTATTATCTGTCGCTTTTCTTTTATTTTTGTTTTTATTATTTTCTTTTTATAACTTTTTCTTACTCTCTCTCTTTTTTCAAATAATGAAAAACTACACAATTACAGTGACAATTTAAGGACATCAATTATAATATTGCTTTAAATATCCGGAACGAAGCGAGGGCAGGCCGTTAGTATTTAATAACCTTTCAATTTATCAACTACCCATATATTTTTAAAGTCTTATATTCTATGAAGGACACTTTCACAATCTTATCTCATGTCAATTATATTATCTTTTAATAAATATATTTTTCCTTGTAGTGTATACGTTACACACAACACATATCACTGGCTCTAAAGCTAATTGTACACTGTATAAGTAACTAACTGGCGTCCGCCCTGACATATAAATGAGCAAGAGACAGGTTATAAAATAGTAGTTATTATAGTAACAAACAATACACTCCTAATCTATTTTAACCAAAAGAGAAATGAAGCTTACTCCCAAGTATTGATTTAAGGGATTTCTTTATAATGCCCACCTCAATATACAGCAACATGAATAACAATTCTTTTTGTTATGTCGACTAAAGTAAGATATAAGACAGGCTATTTTTTATCCAAAAAATTTGAGCAGCTATTTCAGGGTAAAAAATATATTCAACAATACGGAATTGCCTGATATTTTGCATTTTATATCTTGATAATGATATGTTTTAGTAGTAAATTGCTGGAGCTATAAAAATATGGTTCCCAGTATTAAAATATTTCAATTCATCACAACCATATCACTATGCTTTATAAAACTAAATAAAAAACTTTATACCAAGCATCCCATTTCATTACATTTTATGACAAACTTAAAGAGATTGTTTTCTTGTCAAACTTTTCAGTGTATTAAAACCCGAAATGTAGGACTTTGTCTAAACTCGGCTGTGTTTTTAGAAACTTTAAATATTTTACTAAATTAATATTCTCGACTTCGCATTTTGTTGAAATAACGCAGTTTAAAACAAAGTAAGTTTTAACTTACACTTTACAGCAAACAGCGAACTTAGAGCAGGTTAAATAATGTTGCTAGTTCATTTTATATTCGGTAGTTTTGTGCTTGTAATAATATGGTATAAGTAGTTGATATTGAACTAGTTTGTTACTTTGACATGAATAATTAATCTTTAATATAGTGCCATAAGTTAGCAAACCCGTTTATAAAGTGGTATATATAGCAGGTAGGCCATTTTATGTTATGTCAAGTATACTGTAGTGTAGACAATATATAACGTTTAGTGTGGCGTTAGGCGTCCGATTATGGAGGCACACGTGAGTAATGTACTTTATTATTTTAATTTTTGGTTGCGGAGTCGAGATGTGAAGCTGAGAGTTAACGGTTATAAAAGATGTCTTTAAACCTGCTCCTGGGTCTCAAGCCCCAGCCACTGCTCACTAAAGACGGTGGAATTGTTAAGAGTGGAAATGGTAAATTCTTTCATTACTTAGATATCATATAGGGTTTTTTGAGGTAGGTTATAAAAAAGAAAACTAAATCATACTAAATATAATTATATCGTTATATCAAAAAATAATTAATCGACCATATGTCCCACATAAAAAATAAGATGACGCATTACGCAACTACAGTAAATTCATTTTAGCGTACTCCCAAAGATGGCGTAGTAGTTTTTGTTTGTAGTGATATATGTATATAATAAATAAAATATAAGAAATAAGTTTTTTTATAATCATATGACAAAATTATCAAAGAAAGGATTTGATAAGAAGAATACACGAAAATAAAAATGACTACCACTAATTTTATTATGACAGATTCTTAAAGATGGCGGACGAAATCTCATCTCATTTTGATGAATTTTTTTTTAATCTTTTTTTAAAATTATAATATTTCTCAAAGAAGAATTTGACTAAAATTTATATTTTTATTATTATCTAATTAATATTAGAAACTTAGACCTATGTACGAGTATATCAATCGAAATCAATCTTTTGTATGTATTTCCGCCTATAAACCCCTCAATTACAATCCATAACCTATCTAACACTAAGGTACACTCAAGGAAAAGCAGAGGATTTACGTTGAATGGTAATTCCTTTTCTGCCTGAATCTCAGGTAATTGCTTTTAGGCTTCTGACAGACAATTCCTAGGAGATCGTTCTGCTCTATCTTCATCGTTCAACATTGAATAAGCGTATTTTACGATAGCCGACCCACCTTTGTTTCACTGAGATATGTTCTTACACTCACTCACCCATTGAAACTACATTCCACCTATTCTCCCGTACACTCCATTCATAGTTTATATCTAAAGAATTAAGTCAGTATTTCTTCCGTTTAAAGTGCACATACAAACACACAAGCTGACAAATTTCTAAAAACATTGAAATGGTTATCAGGGGTTACCTTTTAACCCGTTCACTATATTTTCTTAAATATAATCAATGTACAGACACGCCAAATTCACACGTCTCCTCCTCAAAAGAGGGGGGGGGGGGTATTAGGCCATAGTCCACCACGCTGGCCCAGTGCGGGTTGGCAGACTTCACATACCTTTGAGAACTTTTAGGGAACTCTCAGGAGTGCAGGTTTCCTCACGATGTTTTCCTTCACCGTTACAGCAAGTGATGTTTAATTGCTTAAAACACACATAACTCAGAAAAGTCAGAGTGCCAGGATCGGACTCGGGCCTTAATAGTAAGATCTTGAAGTCTCAACCACTGGGCCATCACTGCTTTTTTTCACACCAAATTTATTTCATGTATATTTATTCCATGATTTGTCCTCAATTAACTAACATAACAAATATATTAAAGAATCACGTGATCTAGCCACATGCTAGTAAAGTACTCTACTTACACAATTTTAGACAATCTTTACGATGTGAAATCGCTTAAGGGAATACACGAGGGAAAACAAAGGGCTACTGGATAATACAAAGTTATCAAGAGTGTTGCTAACTCATGACATTTTAATAACAAAAGCAAAAAAACTTTTGTCAGTCTTTGAAAGGTAACTTATGGTAATCCACAGTAAATAAGCATGACATTTAAAAGGAAATATTTTACTACAAATATTATGTCAAAGTTTTCAGAAACAAAAGGAAATGGGAAACGCCTCTGCCTTTTATTTGTTTTGCGAAGTTCAAAGCATTTCTTTGAATTTGCTTTTCAAACATCTTTATTATATATTACGTATAGTTATGATATAGATATAAATAAAGGTGAACCTTTTTGTTTGTTTCGTTTTTGTCCCGTTACCCATTTAGATATAGATTTGAACTTACATGAATAAATCTAATCAGAATAAGTTTTAATAACAAGAAATAGAGTAACTTTGTGACCAAGAAAAAAATAATCATTATAATTTCGTTGTTTCTATTTTTTCCCACTTACACGGATAACTGCAGGGTAACTCTCATAAATTATATGATACCAAAGCTGAATTGGAATCTTTTTTGAGTTTTGGAACTCTTTGGGTGCTGACTGTGAATCTTTATTAAGAATGTGGGAGCTATACTGCGCAGTAACACTCAAGATGTAATAATTATAACATGCAATTTAGGACCAGCGATGCCTGGCTTGAGACTCAGGAGCAGGTTTAAACAGCTCTTCCATAATATATTAAACAACAATAAACGGATAAAAGTACATTACTCACGTGCACGTAGATAACCAAGGCTTAACAATACGCCACCAAACAACACTACAGTTTTAGTCCCAGCATTTTAATATGTACTGCGCGACGCCACTTAACGAACTGGCTCAATACTATCGGAACAAAGACTATATTATATTGTTTCTAGTTAAAATAAGATAGGATGAACTACCCGCGAATACTAATTTATAAACAGCAACAATTGCTAACATACCTACTCGTATATTTTTTGACGTATTTTGAATTGTTGCTAATTTTAATTTTATCCAATATATCTACTTTTTAAGCGAAAAAAAACTTTGTGCGTCCATCTATCTGATATTTAAGATTAATTAATATTCAACAAGACCTTTTTTACTTATCTCCATTAGTCATAAAAAAGCAGTGATGGCCCAGTGGTTGAGACTTCAAGTCTTACTCGGGAGGTTGAGTTCGATTCTGGGCGCACACCTCTGACTCTTGACCTATGTGTGTTTTAAGCAATTAAAAATCGCTTGCTTTAACGGTGAAGGAAAACATCGTGAGGAAACCTGCACTCCTGAGAGTTCTCCATCTCAAAGGTGTGTAAAGTCTCAACCCGCACTGGGCCAGCGTTGTGGACTATGGCCTAATACCTTCCTCATTCTGAGGAGGAGACCCGGCTCAGCAGTGGGCCATTGACGGGTCGTGATGATGATCTCCTTTAGTATATCCAGTAAAAATACATTATATTAAATAAAAATGTCATCTGTATCCATCCCCACACGATTGTTATATAATATAGCGTTAAAAATAATAACAATTTTGGTAACTATTATTTTATCATTGATAGTTTTCTTTTACACTAACAAAGTAAGATGAGATAATAATATGTTATTGTTGATTTTCATAAAAATATTGCCAGTACCACAAAATAGATTCAATCTGTAACGACTTGCAAGTTGGTTTGCGACCCTCGGGGCTGCAACAGTGTTGCTATATTCGATTCCGTAATGGAAACAGAAATAGAAATTCAATGTTCAACTTATATTTCTAGAACACATGCGCGGTGAAAATATTTTTACAACTTATTTATTAGTTTGGGCGCGGAGTATATTTTATTGTGGTTGAGGCAAAGTAACCATTATTTAAGTCTATCCCAAATTATATAAGCTAAAAAAATTATTTCTTTTATTATTTTACTTTATACAGACAGATAAAAGTTCTTAAAATAATTGTTTTGGTTTAAGAACCTCCAAATTAGGTCCCACAGGAGTTGTTTCTTACGAAAAAAGTTTTTTTTTATTAACTTAGATTAAAATTTTTTGTGCATATAAAAAATTCAAAACCTATTCGAATCCCAGAGAAACGAGGCTTTTTTCGAAAACATCCAATTCAAATCGGTTCTGTTATTTTAGCTTGATAACTTACAAAATCTATAAACGAAATAGGACATATAGAGCAAAATAAGTTCGTATAAAGAGGAATATAAAAACTGTTTTTGATTTCACAGTAATTTTTAGTGTTTTTTTACACAGAATATTATATTAAATTTGACTATAAACAAGATACGGTATTGATGTTTGTTGGTTCTACTCTAAAAACAACATTGGTCGCTCAGCTAAAATTACAATAGCAGCCAGTCCCATGCGCGATACTCGACCTCTAGCTAAATTGGATTTGGCGTTTCAATCAATAAACCGAACGTAGCTAAATATACTTGCAAATGCATCAGGAATACTAACCACTGATACTGGATAAAAGATCGCTAAAATATTTTATACAAAAGAAAAAATATGTCGACCTATGATTTTTTTCAGGAGGTTTAGAATACAAAGTCCCTTTGCCGCTGGAAGAGTACTCATAAGAGACGAGTAACCCAGCATCCTTTCGGTGGTAAGTGATCTTTTCCCTGACTGGTATCGTTGATGGGTACAGGTCGACTTCTCTCTTCATTCCACACGCCATTAATCCTGCGTTTTTAGTTGACTCGGGGTGTTCAAGATCATGTCGTCAAAATGAAAGAGTGCTTGTATTGCAGATGTCCTCAAGCGATGGCCACTTACGATCAGGGCATCAAAATATAGAAATTCTATCAGTCCAGAAAAATAATGCTGGACCAATTTAATCATTATTTGTTTTAAATCTTTCATAATAGTAAAAATATATAGAGTAATAGCTATTTGGTATAGAGAATTTTTCTCAATTTGCCGCGGCTAGAGTGGGTTTACTTATTAAAATAAAAACTATCCTACTATGGGAAAAACCTCTTCTATTTATAATAAACAATGTTATGCTTAGACTTATTACAATAAAGCTATATTTATAAAAAAACTCGTGTCAGAGTGTTTGTTATTGGCTTGATCGACTTTTATGATTTTTAATGTACATGCGAATACAATGTTTGCCGTGTCATCTAGTATCAACATAAAAAATAATTACCATGAATATAGTATACCTATGTTATCCCCATAATTTAGTTCTAACCTCCAGCTTACCCTGTAAATTCGCATTTGTGTCTAGACGTCCTCAGTATTCTTTTTTATTTTTCGACCCATCGTTATTTATAGTATTCCTTCAGCTCTGAGCTTAGAACTAGACATCCAGAAGTTTTTCAGGTGATAGCTTTTTTATAGTAGTTTTGCTAAATATAAGTTTAATTCGAACCCACGATATTCGTAAGAATCCATACTCTCTAGTTCTCTCATCTCGACCTCCACCTAAATTGGATTTGGAGCTTCGATCAATAAGCCAAACGCAGCAAAATGTAGCCCATATAGCCCGGATTATATGGATTTAGTCAGAAATAGGTTTTAGAAAGCTTTACCAATACTGATTTTGTATATCAAATATTAATTAAGTTTATTTGAAGCGTAATAACTAATTACACGTTGTAAACAGAAATTATAAACGTAAAAGCAAGGTTTGAAGAAAACTTTTAATTAAATTCATGTTATTATAATATAGAACCTGTTTGCTTATACTTGAAAATTAAATTTTCTGTCTGTGTCTATGTCTATACAATCACAAAAGAAATTGCTGCTTATGGAATCGACACCTATGGAGTACTTCCCGTTGACTTAGAATCATCATAGTAAATTTGTTACATATCAAAAAATATTTTTGAGAGAAAAATGGTACTCTGGGCAGCGCCTTGGACTTGCGACCAAGGTGTAGGATTATGGCCTTTTTAATAACTATATCGCTTCCCTTCGTTGCTCGAACACTAACTACAATAGATAATAAAGTAAACTTACGTGGACCTCAATAAGGGTGACCTTAACCACGAAATTATAATACTAACTTCCATGTACACTACGCGACAACACCAGAAAGACTGACTCTAATCTACACGTCGGTATACTTGAAATAATATAAAAGGAACTACCCACGAACACTAATTAATAAACGGTGTTGCTAACATTTAAGCTGTTTTCCTATATTATCTTCTTATATATAAAATTCTCGTCTCACAATGTTAGTTATCATACTCCTCCGAAATGGCTGGACCGATTTTTATGAAATTTTATATGCATATTCAGTAGATCTGAGAATCGGCTACTATCTATTTTTCACCCCCCTAAGTGATAAGGGTGGTCCACACCAAATTTATATGGCAAAACAACGTTTGCCAGCCTGGTCAGCTAGTATTTTATAAAAGTTACAGGATAATGGCTATAATGCCGTAGAAATAGACTTTAATCCATATTTATTTATTAAGTTTCAATATAATATGCAAGTTTATACCAACATGAATAGAGTTTTTAAACAGATAATTTAGTTGCGGTCTAAATCCGGTAAGCCGCACTGAAATTACTGGAGGTATTGATATTCTGAACTCAAATTGAATCTCGCCCTAAATATAAATAGCTAACCAGTTTTAATATATTATTTATTTATTTTTTACTACCTCCAATTCGACTTTTAAAGTTTCTATTCCCGGTTCAAAATTCTCAGATTAGTGAAATATAACATTTTATTTCGGACTTGGTTATATGGCATATGGCAAATTATATTTAAGACAAATTATTAAAAATACCTTTATGCTTATCAAAAGACCATGTAGTTTATAGGTTAGGTAATACTGCTGCGGTATTATAAAAGACCTTACAGATTAACGGAAAAACCTCGAGACCCAATTAGCAATACCGTTATACGTAAGTAGATCCTTTTAATTTATTTCAATTACACCAACGTAATAATTTATATAAAGACAATATATAACTTCTGTTCCAATAGATTTGTGTCAGTTGTCAAACGGAGCTCGCCTGGTGAACTATAAAGGCTATTTTGTGAGTGTTTGAGATATTTCTCGTTTTATTGTCTTTTACGTGTTACAGTGCAGTATAACTTCCATATACATATTAAACCTGGTAAGCTTTTCTAAAAGTGATTCTGATGTAATATTGGAATTCGAAATGGTAGAAAAAATATCTCTTACGCCAAGCACAAAACTACTTTTTTTTCGTGCTTGCACTTGAAATTGGGTTTGATCCGTCTTAACAATTATTCTGAGAAAAGTCCTAGCTGATCAACATTTAATTTACTTAAAGCTTGTTTACTTTCATATCATCTCTAATAAAATCTTTCAATAAATAAAATAAAAGATTTAATAAATATTTTTGCTGATAGATATTTTCGCCGTAACTGGCAATCGAGGCTAAGATTGCTCCCTCAACCCGGGACGCGCTGAGAAAGCATTCGTGAAGGACTTCCTTACTTTCTATGTGCTTTGCTTCAAGACGCTACTTATTCTTGGAGGGTCGTGTCCTAGTTGTGCTTGGGAATATAAAATTATTCTTCGTCTTTTTTAACCGATTTTAAAGTATAATAATGCTTTTAAAATATTCTCGAGATGAATATGATATTTAAGTAAATAAAAATCTCTTGTCGCAGAGTTTTTGTTACTCCTTCTTTGAAATACTTCGAACATTGCAAATATTGCAAAATAAATACGCTGTCACGACAGAATAATCATGGATCATCGAACATCGCGAATATTCTACGAGTAACGCTGAAGCTCTGAGTCTAAAGTATAAGCCCAGGAGGATGTTCTACTCAAGCCGTCATAATGTTAGTCTGCATATAGACTACTATTATTCTCTCTTTCTTTTAACGCTTTTTTGTCTTTAGACGATACAAACATATTTTCATAGGCACGCGCCGCGCAACCGCTATCTCCCTGTATTTTAAATCTGTAATATCTTCGAAAATATTCATTTAAATTACATGCTGTAAAGGGCCATATTGATCTTTATTAAATGCACAATGTATTTAAGGTACTTAATTGCATAAGAAATAATGCTGTATTATTTAAAATCGCTTCGTAAATAAGCCATTATTTCTCGTAAAAAGTAAAGGATAAAAATGTTATTGTGAATTATCCCTAAGAGATAGACGTATACCATCGCGTAATTTTTTGTAGATCTTTTTAAGGTGAACAATACTGTACTACATTTTTTAGATCTATCTCGTAGGTTTCAGCGTTTGCAATGTAAGCGCAAAAAAATGTGCATAAAAAAGGAAAATATTAAGATTATGTTTTTAGCAACTGGTGAAAGCATAAACACATTATTAAAATATTGCCTTCAGATTTCATTACGGCAGCTCCATGTAAATATATAAACTTTTGATGAAGGTTTATTTTCCCAACATATTTTAGGTTCGTAAACGTTTAGTTTCATATATTATGGGTATATGATTGAGGAACAAACAACCCAAACTACTGAAAGCAAAAACTTTAGACAAAGTTTTGTGTATAGTAAAAAATGATCTCCCAAATATAGTATATAAATATCACTACATAGTATAAACAAAGTCATTTCCCGTCTGTCTGTCCCTATGTATGCTTAAAACTTTAAAACTTCTCAACGGATTTGATGCGGTTTTTTTTAATAGATAGAGTTATTCAAGAGGAGGGTTTATATGACTAATACATTATGTTATATTATAATAGAGACAATAACCGTGCGAAACCGGAACGGGTTGCTTTATACATTAAAAATGTAACTACATGTACTAAAGATGTGAGTATATGTTAATTTTTTTTATTAAAAAAACATTCTTTTTTTTATGCTGGATAAACGAGCACAGTGGCCACTGTCGCCCATGGACATCGACAAAACAAGAGAAACTAGGGGGTATCTCTTATTTTATCAATGCGTTGCCGCCTCGAAGATAGAGTGAGGAGAGGGAGCGAAGAGAAGACTGCTGCGGTCTAGATGGACCCCGAGCAAGAACCCGGTGTTCATTTGAATCGCAGCAGTAATGGGATGGGGTAGATCTGGCTGCTGGGCTACTCGGCTCTTACGAGATGCTCTCCCAGCGGCAGAGGGGAATAGTATTCTAACCCGTCTCACGGGTAAAACATTAACTATCAGTATGGATAGCTACAATAAACTACTAATATCCTCCCCCCCAATTCTAAAATGCTTGTTTCAGAGTGGGAGACGTCAGTAATCTAATGACTGAGTTTGGGCCCACGACCTATCGATAGTTAATCCAACGCCTGAACAACTGAGCTACTGACTGTTAGTCTTGGGTAGTTCCCGAACGACCTAGTTCAAAAGAGCGCTCCTATAGGAGAACTATACGGACTAGTTCGTTGACGATCTCGCTCTTAGTTCTTTTTAGTTCTTATATTTTTTTAAATCGGACTATTTACTTCTAGGGATGCTTATGTTTCATCCATACTTGTTTTCTATAAAAATACATTTGTAATAAATAAAAATATTGCTTTAATAAAAAATCGATATATACCTACTTATATATTTAAATAGTGATGAAAATATCAATATATCGTTCATAAACATCGATATTTCTAACAACGATGTTTCACTTTTGAGAATATCGATTTCGTTTTTTTCCTTTATTTATTATTTTTACTAAATTATTTAAAAAAGAACTAACGAACTAAAATAGCGAAATAGTTCGCCATTGGATTGCGAACTAAAAAGAACGCTCTTTAAGGTGACCGACTAGGCCTAAGACTACTGACAGTGAATATTCCCTATACGAAATTACTCTTCAACTATGAATATTTATTTTATTGTTATAAGTAGAGAGCCAATAATTTTAGGCTGTTTTTTAATAATACAATAAAAAGTAGTTCCTAATAACAAAGTAATAGAAACTACTATCTATTATATTTATTTTAAAAAGGCTAAAATTTTAACTATTTAAAAGCTTTTTTACATCTTAAGCAGTATCAAACGTGATACAAATACTAAAACCTTTACGATAAAGAAATGGACTTTGTATGGACAAATTATTACTAGGTGATAGCCCTAGTGCAGATGTTCCCAAACTTATTTGAATTATAGACCACTTTTCATGTTATTAGCGTGAATATAGACTTCTTTCTTATATACACAATTTCGTTGAAAATTAGGAAAGAAGAGTCTAAAGACTGTTATATAATGAAATCTTTACGGGATTCAAAAAACCCCCTGGACCCCCTTTTAAATCTCATCTACTTCCAAATATTTTTATCTTTTACATTTTTAAGGGTTTTTTTACTGTGTCCCTTAGTTTTTGGAGATGATAATATAAACTTCCATAAAATTTTATTTTTAATCGTTCTGAGAAAGAAATATATTAGAATTAGGTTAGCTTAACATTAGGTTTAAACAGAACCTTGGCAGTGGAGGTGAGTGTTCACCATGTGGTAAGGGCGTCTTAAAACCCACCTTGGTCACAAGTCTAAGCACACATAGGTTACTGTAGTAGGTAATTGTAAGAGATAATAATGTTTAGTTATTTATCGGTTCAGTAGCAGTATCTACGTTGCGTTTAACCAATAGTTTATTAAATATCACCTCTTAATGTTTTCAATCCCTTTCTAATTTTTCTACGACTTATATCTTTATTATTTTTATACTACTATTTTAAGCTTGCTTTGTACTTAATAAAGATACTCATTTATTTATATTACAACTCTTAAATAGACTATATTACATTTGATTGGATGGAATGGTTATGATTTTAATTACAATTTCAAAATTAAGGGAAGCTATTTATATTAATTCTAAAGCTATTCTTAGAAATTATTCTTTCCCAAATGTTTTGAATAATAATAAAAATAAAGTTTTAAGAGCCTTTCCCTAGGGTTCAATATAGAGTCAGTCATCCGTACTTTGGGGATACCTGCCCTCGTACTAGTACAGAAGTGAGATCTCATCTGATATTCAGCGAGCGAGGTCGGCTTGACCTCGTACGAATTATTTACCTTGAATCATTTATATAACCTGGCTACATGTTCAGAGTATTTCAAATTTTAGGGCTTTAAATATGCCTTGTATGTCGACGTATCTATGACGTATATTTTACCTTTACAATGGTTGGATAAAAAGATGCTATCAAATTCTTTTATATTATTGTAAAATTACGACTACGTAAAAAAGTGGTCTAAAAAGGAGGAAACAAGAAAATAATTTAGATAGAAACCCAGAAATGCTAGGTATAAAAATTGTGAAGGTAAAACCGTGGTCGCACCCATGTATCATAGTGTCCACTAAGAATTAATCAAGTGGATGACAATTTCATGGGATTAATCACAGTTTGCAACAAAATGTGACATCAAATTTTGGTTGGTATATAAATTAGGTTGCATTTAAATAAATGACAGAGACTAAAACATATTTATTGACAAAAGCTTCGTATTAATAAAACGTTTACACATTTGATTTATAATTAATTTTTATATTATGATATATCAAATATAATTGGCAAATTTCAACTTTAAACCACTTGGTTTAAGGAGTAAAATTAATTTAGCTAACAAAAATTAATACTATTAATAGTTAAGGTTAAAACTTTCAAATAAAACTTCAAATGTATCTCCCAATCTATCTATATATATAAAAGGAGAAGCTGACTGACTGACTGACTGACATATCAACGCAGGGCCTAAACTATAAGAGTTAGAAACTTCAAATTTTGCACAGGAGTTCCTTTTATAACGTAGGGGAGCACTAAGAAAGAATTTTTGAAAATTCACCCCTAAGGGGGTAAAACGGGGGTGCAAAGTTAGTATGAATCTTAGCTGTTTATGAAGTTATTCAAAAAAAATCCCTTAAGGGCGTGTAAGTTATTCAAATGAAATTCAGTATGAAGGTTCTTCATTGGAAGTTATGAAACAGGGGTAAAATATTTAAAAAAAAAATCCCTTAAGGGGCTAAAAGGGGGGTGCAATTTTGGTATGACTACATCATGAAATTATTAAATATGTCTACAGACGATCTCCTGTGGCCTAATATAACTACCCTAATATCGCAAACGAAGTTGCGGGTAAAAGCTAGTTGTTTAATAAAGTTTAAAATATTCGAATTTATTCCCTAAAGCGAGTATAAGCGTGTAATGCGATGGTAAGTAATGAGAGCATTAGTGGTCAGAGCTCTTCTGAACTCCTCAGTAGCAGGCACTGAATATAAGCTTTACATTTCGGTGCATTACGCGTATTTCATTTATGCTACTAAATCAAAAAAATGTATACGTACTGGCATTTGTCCGGGACTTTGTCTACGTGGACTTTAGACTCGATCCAAAGAAAAATGATAATGAAATTTAGGGACAGCATGATATTTTACAAAATAATTTTACAAGTAGTTGTAAAATTGAGAGCCCAAAGTCCACTAGATCCGTAGCATTAATGGGATGGGAGAGGGTGCATGCTGGTGGCCGCAAGCCAGTCGGGCAACAGATCCCCTACCACCAAGGCAGTGCTGGTACGAGATGATCTCCCAGCGGCAGATGGGAATAATATTCTAACCCATCCCCTCACGGGTAAACATTTTCTCAAATTTTTTTAAACGTAAAAATATTCAAATATATTTCTAAATGCGATATAAGCGTGTAATGCGATGGTAAGTAATGAGAGCATTAGCGGTCAGTAGTATTCCTCAGTAGCAAGCGCTTACTGAATATAAGCTGCATTTCGTTACATTACGCGGACTTCATTCAGGCTACACTAATTTTTATGGATGCCAACAGAAATGAGAAATATGTGAGACGACATTAATCTAAAATATTATGAACTGTGTGTGTATGTAAAAAATAAAATAAAATTTGTATAGCCGTTTTTGATTACTCAAACTCAAACTCAAAATATTTTATTTAATAATTAGACTTTTGTATAAAAGTACTTTTGATACGTCAAAAATTGGTCGGTCAGTCAGTTTGTCTGAAGCTACCACAAGCTCGGAAAGCAGTTTTCTGTTGAGAAGAGCCGGCCAGAAACTCAAAAGTCGCTCTTTTCAAAAAGCCATGTTTACATAAATTATTGTTATAATTTGTATATTTAGCTTGAGAGTCAACGTCACTTAGATTCCAAGCATTTTCATCATTTAAGTAATTATGTACATTGTAGTATGCTTTATATATTAATGACTTCTTGATACGAGTTTTAAATTGTTGAAGTGGCAAGTCTAATAAAGGCTGTGGAATCTTATTATAGATGCGAACACCAAGCCCCGAGAAGCTATTACTGACTTTGTGGAGACGATAGTAAGGCGTTACAAGTTTATTTCTGTTTCTAGTATTAACATTATGTTTGTCATTGTGTTTTGAATACGAATCTATATTCTGGTAAATGTACAAAATATTACAATATATGTATTGTGATGGGACTGTAAGGACGTCTATTTTTTTATAAACATGTTTAAGTGAATCTCGTGTTCTAAGATTATAAATGACCCGAACAGCTCTCTTTTAAAATACAAAAATGGATTCAATGACCGCGGCCCTACCCCACAGCAAAATGCCACAACACATATTACTGTGAAAGTAACTGAAGTACACTAGCCTAGCAGTATTGATATCAGTCATTTGTCTGACTTTCCTCACAGCGTAGGCAGCTGAGCTGAGTCTGCCCGCTAGAGATAATAAATGGGGGTTCCACTGGAGTTTTGAATCTTTAATAATTACGACAAAGCATACAATTTTATTTTATAAAATTATATATCAATCTAACCTATACAACATTTAATTCAAATCCATTCAATTGTTGTATGTAATATAATGTTCACATATGTGAGTAATATCCTTCGTTTCTATATGAACTGTGTTTATTTTCAGAACAAATTACCTGATACGAGTATATTATATACCGCCAAAACTTTAAAAAAATATTGTAATGGATTTATTGATTGTTATTATATAGTATTATATATTTAGTTTATTCATTTTACTTTAAATATCTCAAAATTTTCACTGAACAGCGAAGTAGCGATTTAGATATCTATAGATAATTAATATTATTCTCATTTACAACAAAATATGATAAAAAATAGGAAGATGAAAACCAAGCAGATGTAGCATAGAATCTTCTCTACTAAATATTTTATTACAATAAAGCAATAAATGAATGTTTGTGTATCTAACATTTGAAAGGATTTGTGTTTACTTGAGTAATCTGGTAGCAAAAGATAACGGGTCACGCGCGCACGTCTGTCGTTATTCCTGCCCTCTTACATTTTATTACGTCCCATTACCCAGAATTACATCCTGTCCACCACAAAATACTACAAAAAGTAAGAAATATGCGTATCTTTGTTACACTTTAAGTAATCTATACTATTATATAAAGAGGAAAGATTTGATTGTTTGTATGTTTGTTTGTTTGTTGCGAATAGGCTCTAAAAGTACTGAACCGATTTTAAATCGATAGGAAGCTACATCCTTTCCGGGTAACATAGGCTATGTGGTGTTGCCATAAATACTCTAATTAAAAAAATATGGCCATTTAAGTGCCATAAGGTGGCCGTAAGGTTCCGATATAAAAAATTCTTTCACTAATAGAAAACTACACTATTCATGAGAGACAAAAGTGATTTAGTGTTGCCATATACATTTTTTAATTAATAGAATTTGGCCATTTTGTTGCTACTGATCCGATTTTAAAAATTCTTTCAAGTGTATAGTATTTCCATCTCTCTTCCTCTTATAATACTATCATTGTCTCTCATGCTCTCTCTTTTTTCTCTCTTCAATTCTTATTTTTATTTGTTCAGTATGATCAGTCTCTTTTCACTTTCTTTCTTTCGGTTATCTCTTTCTCTTTATCTCCTTTACCTATTCAATTTTATATTTGCTCTGTCCTCCCTTTCTTAGCATCTGTCGCTTTTCTTTTATTTTTGTTTCTATCATTTTTCTTTTTATAACTTTTTCTCACTTTTTTCAAATAATGAAAAACTACACAATTACAGAGTGACAATTTAAGGACATCAATTATAATATTGTTTTCAATACCCGGAGCGAAGCGAGGGTAGCCTAGCCTAGCCTAGTATATAAATAAGACAAAAATCGTTAGTATTCAAAACATAATTTAAGTACATCATGTACACTATTTGATCATGAATTAAAAAAAGTATAAGTATCATAAGTAAGTAATTTAAATACATTAATTTTTTTCTCTCAGCGAAGCGGGTACTTGTCAGCTATTCAGTAATAAAACTTATATTATATGACACTTTAAAAATAAAATTATCGAGCGTTTTTACCTAATTTTTTATAGTTTCTGCTGTTAGTAAGATTAAACAAAAAAAAACGATTTTTGGGTACTGTGATAAAACCAATAGAAGCCAAAATAAGCAAAAACTGCACAGAATTGGATAAACGTCGGTCTAATTTAATATAATATATTATACTAGCTGCCCCGGCAAATGTTGTTTTGCCACATAAATAAAAAAAAACTGGGGTGGGCCTCCCTTATCACTTACGGGTATAGAAAATAGATGTTGACCTATTCTCAGACCTACCCGATATGCACACAAAATTTCTTCAAAATCGGTCGAGCCATTTCGGAGGAGGAGAGGAGTAAATCTGATGTCAACAAGAAACTTATTTATATTATCTATATGATAGTTACACTCAAACGACAATATTAACATACGATCTAAATGGAAGCTGGTCAGTGTATGGGGCGTGAGACCCAAGAGCAGGTTTAAAGACTTTTTTATAAGAGTAAACATCACATTCACCGTTTGACCTCGCTACTCGATGCGACCGCGCGCTGACACTTGACAGACTAACTCAATCCTATCTAATATTTGTTATTTAAAATTGTTTAGTCTCGCAAAGTCAAGTATCAAAAGCAGACCAATATACACATTAAAATAACCACAGTATCGTACCATATTTAGTGGATAAAAGGCCTTAATCTGTGTACACAGCGGTCTCTGTTTTAGGTTTTCCTCGAATTATAATATCAAGCGACAGTAGGCTGATAATTTTAAAATATTTCTCCTGTTACTTTCACGTGACCTTGAGGTAAGTAAAGCCGAGATATTTTACATTAGCTTATAATTACTTCTCCACATCTGAGGAAAGTGCTTTGACTATAACCATTACTTTAATGTAGATTATGAATACTCTGTTTGTTCTGTATCACACCAATACAATCACACGATTAAAGTCTGCTGCGTAGAATTACTTAGCAAGCAATATAAAAGATAGGTTCTCCATCAACTTTCAGATAAAATAAAACCACTATAATTATTTTTATTTTTTATTATTCTATTTTTAGTTACTAAACAAAATCAGTATTTCCATTATAGCAATGTTTAGTTACCACAACAATACATGTATATTTATCATTGTCAAGCTAACGCAACCGCAACAATGTTGTCTGTACTTTTGTTAATTGCTTTACTCGACTTGGGGCGGGCACTGCAGTGCCCCCTTATTTGATACAAAAATTAATTTTTATTGGGTTCGTGTACAGCCAAAAATATAAAAATTAAATTGAAAAGTTATCGTTATATTAAATAAAATAATTATATGTCGGAGAATAATAAAGGATTATCGAATAATCGTTGGCGTAGGGTAGTAGTCACTTATACCCCCTTTATATGCCTTCGACGGTCTGACTGTAGTCTTAGTCATGCGCGATCTCTCAAGGAGGGAAGTAATCCCTGGATAGTGTTAGTGCTGGGAGTGCTGTCTGATTAAGGTCACGTGAGTACCTTACAATCTAGTTGCCACGTCTTGTGTTAGGTTAGGTTTATGTGAGTTTAATCTTAGGTTTAAACAGAGAGCCTGAGCCGTGGAGGCGAGTGTTGGAATTCTGTTAAGTCTACACCTTGGTCACAAGTCTAAGGCACTGCTTAGGTTTCTCTCATAATTGTTAGAGATCATATATGATTATTTATCGGTAGAAGTATCCACGTTGCGTTTACCCAATAGTCCATTAAATATCATCACCCCTGTTAGTGTTTTTCAATATACCCCCTCTTCCTTCTCCCTTCTCATCATTAAAATCCCCGACATATATTACCATGTAAATAACTTAATTGAGAATATAAAAACATAATGAGAATGTTTACAAAAACAATATTATGATTTAATATTTTTAATTTAATTTTGATTCTTCTTGAATTCTTGTTTATTTCATTCAATCCAACTTTCTTGAGGTTCCATCAAAAAAGTTGGATTTAATGAAATAAACAAGAATTCTCTTCTATTTGTATTTAATAAAATAAATCCATTACAACTAGGTACATGACAAACAGTAATCAAAATTGAATTATTCTTTTTTAAAGAATAGCCACAAAGTAAAACCTCATTTTATATTAAATTTCTTTTTCTTCAACAAAGAAGACCTTACTTTGTAACTACTTTTAACAATGTTAACCATATGATATAACTAATAAGAATGCCTCAGGTCGATTGAGATAATAGTTGTAATATATCTACTGTACAAATCTCAGACAAGCTTGTATTGATTTGTATTATTATAAGTTAATGCTAAGATATAATATAAAGGTCAAGTAAAACAAAAGGTTTTCCTTGACGTCACAAATGCAAAGATAAAAACAAAGAACAAACTCTTGAGTTAATCTCGGAAAAGGATGTCATAAAATGTAAAAGGCAGAACGACAGGCATGACCAAATGTCTCAAGCTTTCGGATTACTTACGTAAATACATTGTTTGTTATTACATGTTAAAAATAATATTTTATTTATTTACTAACGACCCGTCCCGTCTTTTTGATAAAAACTCCAAGGAGTTTTAATATTTTAGACAATCATCTTCGTATTTCTACAAAACCTTAACAAATTATACACCTACGCCTTCCTCATGAATCACTATATAATCTGTTCAGTAGTTTTTGTGTTTATTGTAAACAAACAGACATGAATCTTCGATCACAAGCTTAGTTACTATAAAACTGGTGTGTTTACTATTTATCGCTGACCAATATAATCACCATGCAGACCCCCTTATCTCCCATGTCATCAAACATCATCAAATAAGCAAAGTAACGCCCCCTTAAATGCTTACGTAATACTTGAACGGCCTCTTATTAAAGATAATTTGATATTTTAATATTATATAATTATCTTAGTCGAAAAATAGGTTTGAAGTTAACGAATTAGCTAGACATGCCCCCACCCTCTCCCATCCCATTAGTGCTGTAGATCTAGTGGACTGTGGGCTCTTGCTCAGGGTGCGCTGAATCCGGAACTATTTTTTTTTTCACCCCCCCTCTACCTTCGAGGATGCAACGCATCGGCAAAACAAGATGATATCTCTTGTTTTGCCTCTTTGTTTTGATATTACTGCGTTTGTGTAAGATCCAAGTATTTATAAAATAAGATTACTTGATTTAATTAATTTATAATTTATAGAAATTTTCAGGTTTTAAAAAGTTATGAAGATCTGATCAGAAGTTTGAGAAATCCTTTTTCCTTTTACATGATATATTTTTGTAATCCAAAAGTGACTCACTAATAATGGATAAATTCTATTCTATTTTTAGCTGCATTCGACATTTCATTTTAATTGGGTGGTATTTTTCGATCATTATATAAATCACCCTCATGTATTCAATTAAATTAGTTAAACGAAGCTATAAATGGGACAGTCTCAGTTGACTGGTGCTGACTAATAGTTGGCGTGGTAATATTGATGGCTTGCTTGTGTTTATCCATCCATTGATGTTCATCTAGTTAGTTTTTAACCCATGATATGTTACAGGGTTTGTGTGAAATACTTTTAGTATATTTATCTATATGCCAGCGACACGCCCAGGCTTTACACGCTTTCTATATATAGTATAATATGTATATACCGCATTAAAAAACGTTGCGTGGCATAAAAGATCTAAACGTACGAATCATCAGAGAATAAAAAAACAATCATTTGATTGATATTAGACTAGCGGCCCGTCCCGGCTACGCACGTGGATAATTTTTTTCTCTCTCGCCGCATACGGTCGCTTCTCTGTGGCGCACCATACCGACTCGTCGGCGTGTAATTTTTGTTTATATTGACATTTTTAATTTCGTAATAAATTTTGAATGGAATGTCCGATTTCAATAATTCAAAAAATAATCAACAGATATTGAAACAGTCTTCAATACGAAATAATTTATTTTGAAAAGAATTATTATAAAGATATGGAACACATGGTCTCATTTTGACGGGCATTTCTATCAACTTTTAAAATATAAAAAAGTAGTTATAGTGTCATAACTACAATAGTTGTACATATATGTATATTCTGTAATATTGTAGAACATTATTTTGTTCTATCATCAATACTTTCCATAAGATATTTTATTAATTTTTTTCTAGTAATAAATATACCTTATATTACTCAGGGATAATATAGCTTTCTAAGGGCAAAAGAATTTTTGAAAATGGTCCAGTATTTTTTAAATTTATTCGTTACATACAAAAATAGGAAAATACAAATCTTTCATTTATATCCCAGCAAAGGAAGGGCTTAAACAAAGGTTTAGTAAAAAAACATAACAATTTAATTAATATCTTCATTAAATGTAAATAAAAGCTTATAATAACAAAAGATAAACTGAAATTGAAATAGTTTGCGTTGATATGAAACGCAGCAGAGGTTGCGGGTATTTTCACAGAAATCTCGTAAACTTGTATTTTGCTTCGAGTTTCCAGTTCATTTTCCATATTCGGATAAATAAATTGAGGTTCCGGGTAATACACTATTTAATATTACTGCTAAAATATGCATAACCAATTTAAATCGACCATTTTATGAACGAAAGAAGTATATTTTTATTTTAATAAGAAATTATTTGTATTACTGAAATATGGAGTTTACACAGAGAGCTTGGGATTTGCGATCCAGGTGCAAGTTTATAGAAGCTCCTCTCAAAGTTCACAGTCGCTCATATTCGCCTCTACTACACACACGAGTAACGGCCGAAATTAATAATCAATGTTAATCCAAAATCTTTGGATTGTATTGGAAATAGATTCCAAATTTAAATTTGTGTATAGATAATTCAAATTTGGAATATGGGTAGTTCTTATTATGAAGGAATAATATGGGAAATTTTGGTCCTATACTTTTATTTCCTAAATTTAATATGCAAAGTGGCCAGAGCTCAAGGATAATACTTAAATAAGTTAAACTTTTGTGGGTCAGACAAAATATTGGTAAATAATTAAATTATAGGCCTTTTAAAAATTTTGAAGACAGGCAAGTGATATATGGCACAGGTAAATGAAAATTAATTTTAATTATGTATAAAAATGCATGATAAGTGACGTGTATATAATTGACTATATATAATTTATACATTTACTGTAAACCGTAAGAAAATATTATGATGTTAATGTTATTTTATTGCCAGAATAGTGAGAAATAACCAGGAAAGCGAGATTATTAAACACAAATTTTTATATTTAGTTTTTATTTAGAAATAATGAATTACAAAACTTAAATATTAAAGCACTAGGTATAATGACAGTCTGTTTTAAACAAGTCTTAGTAGCTTAATAGTCTAAACTTTTCTTAAAGAGATCATATAATCTTAGGGTATTCTTCGAATAATACTTAAGTAAAAAAATAAACAGCAGCCTTATTGAGGTAGTAACTTTAAAGATTCTTAGGTAGGTACTTAATTATTAGTATGGCATCAAATCACAATAAAACTTTTATAATAATCGGTAGAAATTTCACTAAATAGGTTAGTTTAACTTTATGTTGCATAGTCTTTATCCTATAAACAGTCAGGACACGTAAACGACACAAGATCCGTTTTGATACAGTTAATTTGCGCCCATTGATGACATATGACGCATTGGTTCCAATCTTGGCCTGTTGTGTCTTCTTTATATAACGATCCACAGATAATACAGTAGCAATCATCAGAATCCCTTTCGGTTCTTTCTTTTTCATTTTTTCCTTTAACATTTTTCTTTGGTTTCTTTTTTTGGGTCTTTGCAGTATTGTTTACCTCTTCTCCTTGGTGTAACTGAAGTTTGTCATTTGCTTTCCTTTTCTTTTTCAGCCTTCTTTCATTTTCTGGGAACAGATATTTAGGATCTATATTTAAAATAGGATCGTTAAGCAAACCATCAGGATCATCTATATTAAGTATCAAGTCACTAGTACAGCTCAAAATATCATCCATGTCCAGAGGGTTGTGTATGCTGTGGCTTCCGGCATCATTCCTCTCAGAATCTGACTGGTCAAAGATATCGTCAACGCTTGCTGTAGATGCTGAATATTTTAAGACACCCAACTGAAAATGTTCGCACCCGTCACTGCAAAAACAGCTGAGAGATTTCATCATAACTTTTTTTGGAAGATATGCATTCCCTTGCACTTGATGAACTTTTAAAGTACCGTTGAATGTTAGCAAATTTGGTCGTTCTTTTGAAATTAACGCCTCCATTTTTTCGATGTCAGAGTCTGTTATTATAAACAGTGTAATATTTGGGCATCGATCCTGAATAGCACCGCAAAACTGTGTCAAATTTGAAACATCATGTCCCATGGCCACAACACTATCTGCTGTTCTTTTACAAGTAGCCCCAACACCATCTGGCGCACCCTTACCATGCCCAGCTTCATGATAATTCCAAGACCACCTGATAAAATTGGGCCACATTTCGGATATATTGCATGCCAGTACATAGAACATAAAGTAACTGGCTGAAGGTGGGCCCATATAGCGTAAACGTTGTGTGACAAATTGGTTGAAACCGTGCAATAGGACCTTGTAGAATTTTGCAGGTAGACGACAACAGTATGAAGTGATATTTGTATCCGAGATCCCCCAAAGTGGAATGACTGAATCTCCTCGTTGTATTTTGTTGAGTAATTCTCTGAAAAATCCATAACGACTACGTCTTTTTCGGTAAGCGATTCCTTTAAACTTTTCATGGACTGATATTGGTGTACGATATTTTTTTCATGTTTGAAAAGAGTTTTAAGATCGGTTTTAAATTTTTGAAGAAGCAAACGCACGGATGTTTCAGATGTGATTTTCTTTTGTTTAACGATAATACGGTTTTTCTTGGTTTTAGGATCTGATATTACCTCACGATTTGCTACCCATTCTTGATATTTAACATACATTGTTTCACACATGGGAATTGATTTTGTGCAGCAACTATCACAAGTTCGTTCTAGGCAGCGTTCATTATAACGATCGCAGCAAAGTATAGCTAATAAATTTTGATAGGTGGTAGTTTGAAGAATTGCAACCTTATTTAGAGCAGTAACAACCAGTTGTTGTGCATGGTACACATTCAGGTATCTCTGTCAGCAACTTTAGGAGCTACAATCCAAAATGGTGCGAGCCTTGCAAACGTCGAATAGCTGACTATAGACCCTGTCTTCAAAAATTCTTTATGTAAGTTTCGAAGCGTATCTAGTCTATACCGATTTTGTTTTCTTATATTCTTTTTTATTATGTACTCTTTTTTCCCCGCTCCTAATCGACTGTACTTATCATCTTCCATAAATTCTTCAATTGACTTACGTAGTCGTCCTCCTGTCTTTTTGTTAATTTTTTTTTGTTTCTCAGCATTCCATACTTTTTTATAAGTAATCACTTCATTATTGGTTTTCCACACTTTTCTTTCTTTCACAATAGAACCCAAAATCAACCTATTGGAAATTTCTTTTTCTTGTCTTGTCTTAAGATTTTTTAGATTTTCTGTTATCTGCTTTTCAATAGTGTCCCCAAATAATGCTTTTTTCACTACTTCAGTTCGAGTTGTTGGGTCGACAGCCATTTGAGACATTTTCGAGTTTGGAGTTAGTACTTCCTTAAGATTATTTTTCTTCTTACGCAATTTGCTGACTCTCTTCCAGTATTTATTCAGCTCAGCTTGCAATTTTTTAATTTTGTCATCCTTCTCTTTTATTTCTTTATTTCTCTTACGTCTTTGTATAACTGACTTTTGCCTAGCCACCCTTAACCTAGGCGACTGACTGATAGATGGTTCTTGCAGTGGTGAAAGCACAATCTGGAGTGACGATGGTTCACAAATGGAATCTTCACTACATAAGCTTGATGGAGTGTTCGCTCTTATAAAATCTGCAGCACTCTTTTTAGCAGCCAATTTTTTTTATAGTATTTACTAGATCTTGCCCGCCACGACTTCCTGCAGTGCCTTATTTCACGATCGGTCATTTCAGATATTGTTTTTATTTTTCCTGTAGTTCTTGCCTTTAAATAATACTGTTTTTTCTTTTCTTTAATATAGCTAATTTATGTGGATCATTTTTCATTCGTTCATAACGTTTTCTTTCATTTTCTCGCTTTTGTGCTAATACTTCTTCCCTGGACTTTTTTTTCTTAGGTTGTGGCATTTTGGTTTCTGTGAAAAAAAGGCCTCAACGGGTTAATAATACATACAATATTAAGAGAAAATTACCAACCTAACTGAATGTATATTACTTACCTGTAATCTTATCACTTTCCTGTCTAAATGAATCCAGACAAATGATACACAGGAAAGTGAAAATTTTGAGGTTTTTCATAATAAACACAAAAACGCTGTATTTGAATGACATGTCAATGCTTAATGGTATATTTACACTAGGTATATTAATCTAAAGAATAAACAGTATTTAAGAAACCTAAATATTATTTACGTAAATACGTACCATACAAGTGAGAAGTTGTCTGACCCGAACGCGTCTACAGTCGACGAGATCTTCGTGGCGAATGACTGATTGGCTGTTAGGCGGAAGTTTAAGCGGCAGTGACCTTATTTTACAACGTACTTTGTCTCGGAAATGTGGCAACAGCGCATATTATTCAAATTATTGGTATTCTTCACGAGTTTTTAGCTGACAGGAATGTGATACACAATTTGTGTCGCCCCTATTCTATGATAAAAAATCGACTAAAATCCGTTAGACGTTTCACTTTTTTTTACGTTTTAGCAAAGTTTTTTTTATTGTTACTGTGATGAGATATAATCTCTTTGAGTTATGTACATATTTGACGTATTACGTCGGTAGAAAACTTGTGTTTTGTAAAATCGCCCCACAGGAACGTGACAATTTTGCTCTTGTTTAGGCATTTTTCTCCAAAAAGATATTTTTGAAACTAGCTGAATTTCAGTGCCCATATAAAAAACAATTAGTTCCTCATTCCAGATCAAAAATAAATCAGATTTATTTAAAGACTAAGGAGCTATGATTTGAGCCCACCAAAATTCCTTCACTATAAGAACTAGCCATATGTCAATCTCTAAGTAGTACTTAGCATTTATGTTATTCCAAGACTGTATATAACCTCTGTTCCGATAGACTTGAGCCAGTTGTCAAACGGCGACTATTATGGCTGTGCAGTGGTGTGGTGCCGTGATGCTGGGTCTCCATTACTAAGGCTTTGAGTAAGTTTTTAATATTGGTTTTTCGGTGTCCGTTTAAAGTGCATATTATTGTTATTTTGTGTTACAGTATCGGTCCCATGTAAATAACAATATTTAAGGCTAAATCCATTCTATCGACGTGTAGACCATATATAACCTTCGATACGATAAATTAGAGTCAGTCTCTCTGTACATTGAAGTAAGTATTATAGTGTCGTGGTTAAGGTTGTAATTACGAAAATGCCTTTAACCCTACACCTTAGTCGCAAGTCCAAGGTTCTACCGAGCCTCCTATAAATTGCATCGCTCATTTATGTACAGTAATGGATATAATTATGTACAACTCTCTCACTCTGACACAATTTAAAATAGCAGACTCGAGCTTTTAAGTAAAGTGAGGAACTCTGAGTGAGGGTATAAACACGCATCATATTCCAACCAGCACTTTTCGGAGTACTGTTTTTGTGTTCTGAAATTAAAAAAAAAAATTGTATGATTTTATTAAAAATTGTGTAATTTCTAACAGAAAAAAATCCGAATATAAACAACTCATGTATTCTAATGGCACTTAAATGGACTTTCCTTGTTCGGAATCATTTCATAAAACATTTAGAAGTTTTATCAAATAATATCCATTGGGATCATAAAAATAAAAGCATTTTTAATTGATTTATTAACAAAATTGTATGGAATTAATTCAGAATTTAATCAAATTATCGTAGAAAAGTTGTTAATATATTTCTATATGTAGGAAATGTACGACATATTAATGTGCATAATTATTATGTTAAGTTCTAAGTCGAACGAAATAAATCGAAATTTAGGAAATTAGAGTCCATCTAGATTACTTGTTAATATGTTAAAAGTTGATACTGAGTATAGCTACCATATAGACAATAAATACCTCAAATATCTTTAATACAGGAAGATAATGCTCTCGAGTTAAAAAAAAATTAAATACGCTCATTATCTTTGAAATAGGAATTTTAAATTAAGTAGTTACACTGAAAATTTTTAAGAGATTACTAAAAGAGCTTTTAGTGTAAACGCAGACTTCTATTTGATGTGAGAAACTAATCTGTTTGGAATAAACATATTATAATCTTATACTACCTAATATATAAAGCTGAAGAGTTTGTTCGTTTGTTTGCTTATTTGAAAATTTTCTTCAGTGTTAAATAGCCCATTTATCGAAGAAGGATAAAGGTTATATATCATCACACTGTGACCAATAGGAGCGGAGCTACACGTGAACTAAGTCGCGCGGGTCGACTAGTAAGCTATAAAACGACTTATAAACTTTCAAGTTCATTACCTATCCCGTTGCTTCATTACGACGTGAAATATGATGAATCAACAAACATCCTACACATTCATAACCATACTAATCGAGCCGGGGGCTCCGCAATAAAGAACATTTAAAATTCTATGCATTAACTACATACTCGTAAGAATATACAGGCTTTCAATTAACAGGTTCTGTTATTATCTCGCAGAAATTAAGATTTTTTTCGGGATAAAAAGTAGCCCATGTGTTAATTTAGGTGATAAAGTATCTATGTACTAAATTTTAATAAAATCTGTTCTGAAGTTTTTGCGTAAAATATCCCAAAACACAAATTTTTACGTAATATCAGTTAGATTACCTCAAAGAAACTATCTATTTTTCCAGAATAAAAATAGCCTCGTATGTTATATTATGTATATAACGCAGATGATAAAGTATCTGTGTGATAAATTTAAAAAAATTAGTGATGGATAGTTTATTAATATCATTGAGCAGTTTCCTTATATTATATTAATATCATTTACATCAAAACGTCCAAATTGTTGTCGCTTTAGAAAATCATTTATGCATAAAGTGTCCATGGTTAGGTCGAACCAACTAACCACAGTTAAACTAATTCTCGAGCATTCTCGAGCCCTTTGATGTGCAGATTTAGCGTGTATCTGTTGTAAACTATTACTCCGATTTATATCAGAAATCAAGTTAATGATCGGGTAAATGGTTACCATCGAAACACTATTTGGAAGCAACAGCAAAGCAACTTCAGACTTTAAAACTTATAAGTAGCAGAAATATTGTGTTAGTTATGATTTTGACAAACACTAATTTGAGTACCATTCTGTTTATTATGATGCTGGCAACATTGATGAGTGTGGATGTGTCAAATAACTTTAACTGAGGTAGGGCACAGCAGGAAATTTCCTGCTCAAATATGGAGCAGCCCGACTGGGGTAGTACCTCGACCTTACAGAAGATCACAGCTAAATAACACTACTCTAAAGCAGTGTTGTGGTCCTGTTGGTGAGTAAGGTGACCAGAGCTCCTGGGGGGAATTAGGGATAGGATCGGCAACGCGCTTGCGATGCTTCTTGTGTTTCAGACGTCTATAGGCTACGGTAATCGCTTACCATCAGGTGAGCCGTACGCTTGTTTGCCGACCTAATATGTCGCAATAAATTGACAAATGTTTATGTATACAAAATATCTGTGGGATGGATAACCTCTTTTACAACGAGAGGATAACTCTTTGTTACAATAACATTTCATTTCATTACAATTGGCTTACTTCATTGATATTGATATGTAATAGGGGTTAAAGTATGAAATTGCCGTTTTATTGTAATAGGTACTTCGAATTGACTTAAAACCTTCATGGTTTGAGATTTTTGAGTGAAACTTTTTTCACATGGTACAAATGTAGTTCTTCTTTTTAAAAATGTGCATTCGATTATCGACTTTCAGTTGTTTTTTTTTAATTAAGCTTAGACAAGAAAGATGGATACTTCAGAAATTGGAGTGATTTTTGAATACGAGTTCCGACGCGGAACTAACGCGCCAGAAACAGCTCGCAATATCAATGTTGCGTTTGGAGAGGGGACTGCTAATGAACGCACCTTGCGATTTTGGTTTAAACGCTTTCGTGATGAAAACTTTGATTTGAAGAACGAACCACGTGGTTCGTTCTTCGTTGCTTTTTAACTGATCTGCAGAAAGAAACGCGTGTTGAAACTTGTGTTGCTTTGTTGAATCGATACAGAAATGAAGGAATATTGGATCGAATGGTGACATGTGATGAAAAATGGATTCTTTACGTTAACCGTAAGCAAAAAATGCAATGGTTGACCCCAGGTCAAACGTCGCAACAGTGTCCAAAAGCAAAACTTTCCAATAAAAAGGTAATGGTAACTGTTTGGTGGTCTCAGCATGGTGTGATTCACTATAGCTTTCTCCGATCTGGTCAAATAATAACGACAGATGTCTATTGTGCCGAACTCCAAACAATGACAGCAAAAATAGCAATGAAACAGCCTAGCCCAGAAACTCATGAATCGATCTTCACCATTATGGCTCCATGATAATGCGAGACTTCATACAGCATCACCACCAGAGAAACCATTTTAACTTTACAGGAACTGCAATTAGTAACCATTCGTCACCCTCCGTATTCGCCAGACCTTGCTCCAACAGACTACCATTTTTTTCGTGATTTGGAAAATTTCCTACGTGATAAAAAGTTTTCTTGTCAGTTTGTCGAATCTAAATCACCAGAGTTCTATCGCAAAGATATAAATGACTTTCCTATTAAATGGCAGCAATGTATAGATAATAATGATAATTATTTTAATTAAATAAATATGTTAAATTAAAAAAAAACTAATTTCAATTTCTCAGTACAAATCGGAAATTTCATACTTTAACCCCTAATATAAACTTATTACACACTAGTCTAGCCGGTTTCTTAATTTTCTATTAATTTCTTTAAAAGTATAAAAGCGTTCAACTACGAATTGTTTTAATCCAGGTTATAAAGTATCTATGTGCCAAATTTCATCGATATTCGTTCAACCGTTTTTGCGTGATTGAGTAAGAAACATCCAAACGTCTTAACATAAAAAAATTACATTTATAATGATGTCGATGAAAGGATGGAACTTTTTCTTCAATATAGCTCTTGTTAGCAAACGTACAATAACAAACTTCATTCCAAACATCCAAAACAACTTAAAGTAAGTTAATTATAATATTGTTACGAAATAGATAAAACTTTTAGAAAATTCTAAGGGATTAATAATGACTTGTATTGACAGGGAACCGATAACCTGATAAATGGTAACAGTGCTGTCGTTGACAGCCTATTTAAAGCTGCTATTAATCTGACGGTACAAAATTTAGTACTAAATTGATAGCAATTAAGGGAAGTAGATTGTTTATTTGTAAAGCAATTTGCTAATTTCATGCATAGCATAGTAAAATGTTCTAATGTAGTAAATTACAATAACAAAGACCAAATGCGTTCAAGTACTTCACAGTTTAGCCTTAAAAGATGTAATTAGAAACAATATTTTAGATGAAATTTTTTTTACTAAAAAACTTAAAATATTAATTGTTATTATTGCAATAAGAATAAGAAAAAACGGTAATGTAACGAACATTTGCTAAAATATTTCCTACTTATTACAAAAAACATTAAAATGAGAAAAAACCATCTTCAATCAAAGTGAGAACTTCCATTTTATTTTTGTAGTTAAATAAATGATCAGATCGAATATTATTGCATATTTATTATAAAATATATTTTGATGAAAAGCTTGTGAAAAGCTGTTCGAGGAGTTCGCCCACGAGCGACAAAAGCGATCTGAGTGGAATTTATCCGATCATTTATAAAATTTGAAGTATTACACTTATTTGTATAGTGCTTCAATATTGTTATATTTATTTATGAAAAATAGGTAATAAACTACATGTTATAAAATAAAGTCCCACTCCTGTTTGTTCGCGATACACTTAAAAAGTACTAAACGAACTGCAGTTTTCACCTATAGAGTACATACATGATGAAGGTGTATAATTTGTTAAGTTTTTGTATAAATTATTTGAAATATTACAATAATTGTTGAAAATGTTGGACGTTAAGCCGACATCGATGACTAAAACTTACATTCGAGATATAACTAACCTCTGAAGGAAAAAAATCTAAAATCCGGTATAAAAGCCAAGGGCATAGGATTTTTTTCAGAAGACAGAAATTGTCACACAGCTCTCAGGTTAAAAATTATCTAAAAGTCAAATGGCTAATTACGACTTTACAAATTATAGCTAAGATCTTTCTCGATTAAATCAGCTTTTAAACAAATAAAACAATATCAAAATCGGTCCATTATCTTAGGCGCTACGAAGCTACAGACAGACATCATATGTATAAGAACATAGATTTTAAATACAAACCTAAAACGACCATACTTAAGAAAATATTTAAATGTTTTAAATAAAACTCAAAACTACATACATATTTAGATAAGATTTACTTCAATATTAAGAGCCCACTGATTTCAGTTTGCTCTCCAAGCCTTTGTGGAAATAGTTGTGGAGTGTGGTGGAGCGTAGATGCTTCAATATTCATGAGGCGACTAACCGTGTAACCATGGACTTAAACGGACTATTGCATGGAACTTTGCTTACTAACTATTCTCGTTGTATTCTAAAAATCTTTAGAATCTAATAAGGAAAATTCGGTCAAGTGCGAGTGTGGATCTCGCGCACTAAGGGTCCTGTACTATTTGAATTATGGAACAAACTAATTTTAGCCTTCGAAAAACTGTCGCAGTGTCGTAACTGCAATAAAATATTTTTATTTAATTATACAGTTTTTAGATTATATCCTCTGCGTACGGTAAAGCAGCAGCATTTTTAATAACTAACTGGTTTCCAAACTGAAAACAAATTACATAATTATAAAATAGTACATTATGATACATGGGTGCTAAGTTGTAGTAGGTCGTAATGGAGCCGAGAACTGTAATGATTAAAGCACACGAGTGTAAGAAGGAGAAAAAAAACGGGTGGCACTGATGAGAGGGAGTGCCGGCAGAAGTGAAAACTTGAACATTAACGTTGTGCATTTTTGAATATTCCCAACGAATAAAATAAAAAAAGAACTGTATTATTGAGATCTGGCTTACATACGGCGAGAATAGAACGTGTCACAGGGCTTTGGAAAGAAAACATAATTTTACGGTTTAAGTACCCAAACAACAAAACTGAATTCGTAGTTAGAAAGATACAGCCCTTTGAGCTAAAATATATATATATGAATAAAAGAGTCCTATTTTTCATTTCTGCTAGATTTAATTAGTTGTTTGTTACTAAAATTCTCGCCCCTAATTCTGTCGAGAGTTTAACATCCCAAAACAAAAAACTACACAACTGCACACAAACGCTCGCCGCTGTTTTTACTTAAAAAAAACACATGAGTGTGCTACTAAAATACCCATACAAACTTTTAGATAAGAAACATGTTGTGTATTGACAGTTCAATCCACGGCTTCGCACGGCTCACGTATTATTTTTGACATGTTGTAGATGTGCCATGCGCCGTCATGGATTGAACTATCTACATATATAAAACTATATAAACAAATATACGTATAGATAGTTCTATCTACGACGACGCACGGTCCACTTATTATTTTCTCATCTAGGTAGTAATCGCTTCGGGGCCGTTCTAGATTGAATAATCTATTTATACGTATAATAACTATATAAACAAACATACGTGTAGATAGTTCAATCCACGACGGCTCACGGTTCACTTATTATTTTCTCATTTAGTAGACGCGTCGAAGCCGTCATGGATTGAAAAATCTATTCATACATATAAATAACTATAAAAACAAACATACGTGTAAATAGTTCAATACACCATGACGCACGGTCCACTTTTTATCAATAGTTGGAGTGGGGTAGTAGTCACTTCCGTTGTTTTGACAGTCTCTACCCTCGACCCTTTATATGCGATCGACAGTCTAACTGAAGTCTTAGTCGTGCGCGGTCTCTCAAGAAGTGAACATCATCTAAGTAGTGCTAGTGATAGTGATAGTGTCAAGTGCAGTGTAGTGTGGAAGTGCTGTCCAACTAAGGTCACGTAAGTCCTTACAATGTAATTGCCACGTGGTTAAGTAAACACAATGTTAGGTTAGGTTAGCCTTAGGTTAGGTATGCCTTGTGTTAGATTCGGTTTATGTGCGTTTAACCTTGGGTTTAAACAGAGAGCCTGAGCAGTGGAGGCGAGTGTTATGATCATTTAAAGGACGTCCTTAAGCCTACACCTAGGTCACAAGTCCAAGGCACTGCTTAGGTTTCTCTCGTAATTGTTAGAGATCATATTTGATTATTTATCGGTTCAGTAGAAGTATCTACGTTGCGTTTACCCAATATTCCACTCAATACCATCACCCCCTTTTAGTGTTCCCCAATATTCCCCATCTTCCTCCTTCCATTTCCTTTCACATCGTTTTAAAATCCCCGACATACATATATACATACAAAGAAACAACCATATCAATAAACGTAAGTACAGAAAAATTAGCCAAAAATGCGGAGCATCAAGCAAACAAAGTCGCGCGGATAGTTTATATAAATCCATTATCGCACTAGTGCGGTAATGTCAAGTAAACGCTCACGAGTGTGTTATGGGACTGTTTACATTCACAAAAACAGTGAATCAAAACACCACTTTACGAACAAGTGTGTTGAAAAGTATTTTAATTTATAAGAGGTTTTAATATCGCTGAAATGCCTAATGTCTATTCGTAATAACTTGAAGGTCATGAGAGAGCTTTTAAAAATACTCTTTTTTCCCTTAGCGAACTATCTTCGCAACAGCTAAAATATATTATTTATTTAGGTACATGACACTGTTTGTCCCTTGTTTGGTTTGTTTTCTTACGTACACAAAAACAAACCAATATTATACAAGAGAAAATGTGATTATTAATAATTAATTGTAATTTACTTGTTTACGGAATACACCTTCCGGCGGAAGACGTGATGTAATGAGAAATCCGATTAACTCGAAACATAATATTTGAGACAATCACGTACTGAGCTACTTTTAGGGTTCTTACACCTAAACTAAATATTAACGGAAAATTAGTTTCTAAATACCATCATCATAACCCATCACTCTGAGCCGGGTCTCCTCCTCAGAGTGAGGAGGTATTAGCGCATAGTCCACCACGCTAGCTCAGTGCGGGTTCACAGACTTCACACGCCGACAGAGAACATGGAGAACTATCAGGATGTATTTTTCCTTATAATCTTTTCCTTCACCGTTAAAGCAAGTGATATTTAAATGTTTAAGATAAGAAGTTCTATTTACTAATATACTAATAGTATATTCTATCACTCTTAAAGTCTAAAACTAAGGAGATCCATTTTATATTCAGTATATATTTCAATAATTGCTATTTCAATATTATATTACATCTTTGCACAGTTTAAACAGTCTGTAAAGCAAAAAGCTATTTAAAATTATCTTACTGAAAGCTTCGACTAATAGAGATCATAAGATTTTCTTATATAACCTGAGATTGATTGACAGTTTGTATTTGTTTACTTTAAAAATACCTCCATCAACTTAACCATATCTAAGCTCTGTTTTGTATATAAAATATTGATTATCATAGTGGAGTATGAGTGTGAAGAGGAAACCTTTATTGTTACACGTAAGTATTGCATATTGTAGCCAGCTTATATTACTGTTGGTTAATATTAAAGAAAGTTTACGTGTAGTAAAAGAGCTTTTTAATTCTCTCCTAGGTCTCAATAGCTAGGCAATGCTCGGCTACTTGTTGCAACTATTGATAATATTTAATTTAATGTGTAACTCATCTGCTCAGCCAGTGTGTATTTAGCCTTGTATCTAATTGTGTCGTCATATTTCGACTCCGTTTCTTGATTGTTACGGAATTGTTAATTGAAACTTGATTATATTCGCTTCAGTACTCATTTGAAGGAAATTAAGCTTTATGTTGTTGATAATAATGTAATTTTATCTATATTGTATTAATAAAATCTATGCTATTATATAAATCTGAAAAGTTTGTTTGTTTGCTTGAACGCGCTAATCTAAATAACTACTGGTGAGATTTGAAAAAAATCTTTCACTGTTAAAGAGTTCAGAGTTAGAGGAAGGCAATAAGTTCGTAGATGATTTAAAATACCACGCTGTCTATCATCTCGCTATATATCATCACGCTAAGACCAATAGGAGCGGAAGATCACGGGCACGAAGCGGCAAGAGTGGCCAGTTGGTAATAAAATGACATTTTACTTTAGATTTTCCTTTTTTTCTTTAGCTATGATAGAAAAAATATATTAACTGAGGTAGGTAGCACAGCAGGAAATTTCCTGCTCAAATATGGAGCAGCCCGACTGGGGTAGTACCTCGACCTTACAGAAGATCACAGCTAAATAACACAACTCTAAAGCAGTGTTGTTTTCCTGTTGGTGAGTAAGGTGACCAGAGCTCCTGGGGGGAATTGGGGATAGGGTCGGCAACGCGCTTGCGATGCTTCTGGTGTTGCAGACGTCTATAAGCTCCGGTAATCGCTTACCATCAGGTGAGCCGTACGCTTGTTTGCCGACCTAGTTACATTAAAAAAAAAATGTAATATTCAAAATCCACATTAAGATCACAAATGCAAAACAGTTAAGCCGTAGAATGTTCCTAGTATATATACATACATAAATTAAATTACGTATGTCCGATTATAACTTAAGAATTTGGCTAACAAAAATATTATACATCGTAGTTTCTGTAGTTGTAAAATTTCTATTCAATTTTAATTTATTATTTCTAAATTTAATAGAAACTTTACTCTCTAGACATCTTAAGCAATTGCTGTCTGCAATCAAAACGTAATTCAAAACAATGCTCACAAAATTAAAACAGCAAATATAAAATGTGGGGCACGGGGAGCCAAAGATATTGATATACGGTAAATATCGATATTTATGAATTCTAACTGAAAATAAAATAAATAACAATGTCTTTACTCCATATGTAGCTGAAATTCGAAGGCAATCGTAAATTCGATAGTCAAGCTCAGTGAGCAACGGTTACAATGCGCCGGACCGAATTCAATAGAATCACAAGATTCTATTTACATCAGCAGGTTCTACGTTCAATCGGAGACAAGTGCCAGTTAATTTCTTTGTTTATAGAGTTAAGATCCAATATATGCCTCTATTACTTTTCATTTGCATCTATTGTTAATTAAAAAGGGATATTGTTTAGACACAGGCCTTTAGCTTTACTTCTAGATAACTCGCGATGTAATAATAATTATTCTGTCGTGACGGCGTATTTATTTTGCAATCCCTACTTCTTCGATTGATGTTTATCAGTTGTCCAACAGTCAAGAATGTAAAAATGATACTCATATCAATCCTACCAACATCATAAATAATAGGATTCTACTCAAATTAGTGGTGCCAACATAATCACTACCAATTATCTTCACAAGGGACTAAAAGCTTTGCTTTTAAATGCACTTTGGGTTGTGACAAAATTCGATTATCAAATTTTGAAGTCATAAAAATTAAATGAAACTATGATTTTTTTAACGCTATTAGATGATAGATATCGTGTGTCTTAATTAAAATGAAGCTACACTACCGTTTTATATTTTTTGTAAAATCATAGCCAGTTTTACTTGAGATGGTGTAAGAATTGTAACGATGTCGTGTAGGGTACGTCTGGATGTTTTGCTGATAATCCATGCGTAGTTAGCTTTGTGACTTCATTTATAATCCAAAACGGTTCTAGATGGCAGAATAGTTACATTTTGTGTACACACATGGGTATCAAATTAAAGAGTTTGATAAGAAGAATACAAAAAAATAAAATGTCTACACTCTAAATCCAATATGGCTGATAAAACAACATGGCAGACGAGCTATTTTTGTGCTTGCCCATGATGTCAAAATCAAATGAAAATGTTTGCTGAAAAGAATACGAAGAATAAAATGACTGTACTTTTAATATGATATAGTGGATAGCCCAAGATCGCAATCTAATTATTTGTGTGCGCGCTTATGACGTGGAAAGGGAAGGAAATGAAAGGGTTTAATTAAAATTAATACGAAAAATTAAATTACTGGCTCAAGATGGAAGACTAGTTAATTATTGTGCATGACCATGATATAAGTATCAAGTCAAAGGGTTTGCTAAGAGAAAAACGAAAAATAAAATCACTGTATCTGCAAAACTCAATATGGCGGACCACCCAAGATGGCATATGGATGTAGAAACAGGTAATGACTGATTGGTACCTATAGTATCGAATTAAGGCTGACTGAAATATTTTTATGAAAAGCAGTAAAAATTTGTAATTTTTTTTGAAAAAGAAATTTTTACTAGTGTGGTATAATATCGATATATATTATACTCTGTTCTCACCTTCAAGGTATCGACGTAGTAGCACTAATAAATAAATTCACAATATATTCAACAAGCCCACGTACGCACTATCTGTCTATCCTGAAATATTGAAAGCCGACCCCACAGCCGTCCTTTTGACCTCCTTTGTTGGCAACATTTTACTTGCTTCAACTTAAGCATTGACTTATACGGGTCTTTTCCCTCAAGTTTTTTATTTACATATTATTAATATAATCTTTATGTACCATTTTGACTATTTTATATCTATGATATACAAAATTAACTTTAAGAACCATCTTAGTATTCCCATTTATATTAGGTTACAGTGTTTCCATTTCTTGTTGGGACACTAATTTTTTTCCTCGAACTGTTCAAATTTGAGATTTTTGAGTACTAATATATAACCTTAGAGTGTGGTATAGTTAAAATTAAAATATATTTAAAATCTTAACTATCATTTAAAACATAAAAAAACTAGGGACATAATTTTTGCCTTCGTTAACCGTTTGCGCTATAAGTATATAAGTAAAGTCACAACCTGAAGTGTAAGTTCTCTTAATTAATAAACTTTTTCATGTCAAAACTCATTTACAACTTGTGTTGGAAGAAATTTAATTTTATAAACATTTTAAATATATCTTCAAAATGCCTTAGAGACGACTTTAGGCCCTGAAAGTTATAAAAGAGACCTTAGGTACAGCAAACATGTATAATTTATATGGCTAAGAACGTATAAGGCTGCGTTTCCATTAGAAATGAGCGAGCATGTGTATCGAGGAATATGAGGAAACAAAGCTGTTATTGGTAGTAGTTCTCATAAATTTATAATAACCCTTTTTCAACCTCACTGATCTAAGGAAGTCTGAGGATTCTATTGATATTATACTTTGTTTAATTTAATGTTGAAGGATACCAGCTCTTGAATCACAAACCTCAGTATTGCCATACCGTAGTATTATAAGTATCCCTCCACACAATAGCTAACTCATTTATAATTTAATACAATATGGCTGTATAGTGTATGTTACAGGAAATTAATTATTATAAGTCATAGTATCGATGTGTTTAACTTCCTATTAGGCTGCTGTCGCTGTGGGTGAGTGTGTGTGGGGGTCGCAAATATTTGTTGAACGTGATCCAACTTCCAAGGGCAGCTTTACGAGTACTACATACTAATGTACCAACGCTCAACTCCACTTTATAATTTATCATTGTCGATGACTATATCTTACTATGTAGACTTTCATAAAGATATAATAAATTAAGAGTAAGAAAATATTAACACGGAATCTAGATGGAAACCAAACAGCGCCTGGAGTTTGAGACCCAGGAGCAGGTTTAAAGACGTTTTTTCACCGTTAACCCTCACCTTCACCGTTCGACCTCATTACTGTTATACTAAAATATGTTATGTTATATTAAAATAATAAAGCACATTACTCAAATGCTTCTCGACAACGAAGGCACTACGCCACCAAACAACACTATTATTCTCACTATTTTAATATGTACTGCGTAATATGACCTATGAACACCTCCTGTAACATGGTTGAATGAGGCGCGTTCGCCCAAATTGCTATTTTAGGGCCCAATTGAAGATATTTTCCAAATACGTTAGCAAGATCCTTAAATTAGTAATAGGTATACAAGTAAATGATAAATAAATCTCAATTGCCTCTGTATGTAAGCTCATATTTTCAACCCTTTAAGCTGACTCTGTATAGAAAAGGAAACTTTATATCCCGAAAATGTACAGAATCTACGCGGAATGAAATTAAAGGGAAAGTCAACACCTCCTGAAGATGCTTCGGTTCCGGAGCGAAACGTACGTCGATTGTCGATCGCGATCTACTTGTGTGGTGTGTAGTGGTTCGGGTTCGCGTGTTACACTTTTCTGTGAACGGTGTGCTCTTCCGGATTTTGCCGTACGGGTCTGGTTGTTAGATCGTCGAGCTACCTACTTGTGTGGTGTGTGTTGGTTCGGGTTCGTGCGTCTCACTTTTATGTGGGCAGGGTGCTTTTCTGGGTTGTACCATACGAGTCTGGTTGTTCAGATTGCCGCGGATTATAGGAAGTTAATTTTTCGATTCCTTTGAAATTAAAGATTTTTAGCTAGTTATTTTATAAAATACTCATATATACTAAAACATTTAAAGAGATTCTTTATATTATCTCTCCTCTCTTTACTCCATCTCATGATTAAGTAGAGAGACGAAGGAAAAAATCGCAATCGGACTGACACATGGTCAGGTAAGCGAACCAACAAAATAATTTTCAACTTCGAAATGTACTTGTACACCTTTTACGAGATACTGACTAAGATGCGAAATAGAATTGCACACTAAACCTGTTTCTTCCAGGAAAATTGAATTGAAATTCCCTTTAAATTGATTCTGCGAAACATCTCAGTAACTGGAAAATTCACAGAATAAATAAGTTCAATATATTTATTAAAATAATATTTTCATGAGTGTTACGCTTTTTATAATAATTTACATTTTATATTATTTTATTATATTTCTATTGCGAATCTATACTTTGTTAGCAACACGGTTTATACTAATGCACCGTATATACATATAAATGCTCGTGAGTGATATACTTTATTATAAGTCAGAATTACTGATTGTTGTTGAATTTTTTGTCGATTTATTGTTTAGAATCAAATTATGTTTATATTTTTCAAAATTATTTTATTTATTTGAATAGCACTTCTGGTACCCAAATCCTAATCTATTGTAGTTGGTGAGGTTGTGTGCTGGAGGTGAGAGTTAGTTTATTATGGAAGACCTCTTTATACCTGCTCCTGGGCCTCAAGCCCTAGGCACAGTTCGGCTCGATCTAAATTGCATATTATTATCATATCTTGAGTGGTACTGCGCAGCCTAGCTCCCATCCTCTCAATAACTTTAAGTTATTTCAAAGCTAACTCTTCAATTCCCACTTTCACAAATAGGCGATAAAAGTTTAATTTACCCATGAGGGGACGGGTTAGAATACTATTCCCCTCTGCCGCTGGAAGAGCATCTCGTAAGAGCCGAGTAACCGCCGTTGGTGGTAGGGGATCTGTTCGCCGACTGGCTTGCGACCACCAGCATGCGAATCCGACCGACAAGTGTCATAGACGCGTTTCGGTCGAGCCGCATGTGGTCCAGACTTACCCCCTCCCTGTCCCATCCCATTAATACTGTGGATGTAGTGGACTCTGGGCTCTTGCTCAGGTTCCGCTGATACCGCAGCATTTTTTTCTTCACTCCCCCTCCCCACTCTATCTTCGAGGATGCAACGAATCGACAACTCTCGATGTCCATGGGCAACCACTTACCATCAGGTGGACCATCTGCTGGTTTGCACCTTATCTACCATAAAAAAAAATTGTTTTATATCACACGGGAATTTAATTTTTTAGTCTACTAATTTGTAACAGTACCTATTTATTATTTTTCCAGCAACACTAACCACGTCATTTGTCAATTTCATTCATATGTTCCGCGTGTAATTGAAGCAGTCGAGTCTTTGTGATTTCTAGTGATGTAAAGTGAAATGCAAATCGCTTGTTTTTCAGTCTAATAATACTTATCTTTTCACTATAAACGTATAATAAAACATTCCGTGAATACTATTTTAGTGACAATAGTTGGCAATAATGCTATTGGGAGATTAAAAATAAACAGTTAATTAGCAACACCGTTTATAACTTTTTATTCGCGAGTACTTCCCTTTTTTATTACAATTGTACCCACGTAACAATTTATAACAAGACTATATATAACCCTGTTCTGATATTTTTGTCGTCAAACGAAAAGGTGGTTTGTATATTATAATTGTCTTTTACCTATTAATATGCAATATAACTCGCATATAGACAAGATTGCAACATATTTCTGTTAGCAACACCGTTTATAAAGTAGCAGTAGCGGGTAGATCATTTTATATTATTTCAAGTATACCAACGTGAACACAATATATAACCTTTAGTGCGATAGATTAGTCTGAGTCTCTCTGGTGTTTTCGTGCAGTGAACATGGAAGTTAGTTGTGTAGTGTCGTGATTAAGGTTACCCTTCTCGAGGTCCACGTAAGTTTAGTCGAGTGGTGGAGGTGAGAGTTAATTTATGTATTATGAAAGAGCTCTTTAAACCTGCTCCTGGGTCTCATGCCCCAGGCACTGCTCGCCTCAGTCTACATTGCATGTGTATACGTATTGCTGCACAGTAATTAGTATCATATTTCTCTCATATACTTAGCATTTCTTTTAAAGTACAGCGTATTTATTTCTTAATTTTTTCTGATTCTCTTCTTTCTTCGGTAGGATATCGTGGAGTTATTTCTCTTGTTTTAAATAAATATACTTTCAAAAGGTTATTTTTGTTTTAAATTCCAACCACTACTAATCATACAGATCTCAAAACTTTTCACGGGGTACCCATAGGTGACTAAAGTGTTATGCCTTTATAAAAAATTTCAAATACTTTAAGATAAAAAAAAAGTCTTGCGTTAATATTCTACAAACCGACGATATTAGAACATTCGTATTTCGTAGTCGCCTCGGGGTAAAGACAAGCGCATGTCACATGAAGGTATCTAACAATCTGGAACACGACTTTAAAACATGTATTATTCATATCCACTCCACGGAAAGGGATCTTCTAAGGAATTTTTATTACATACATAACTATGTAAATAAAATCGATTTAGGTTTCATCCCCTATTTTCTTAAATTGTAAAAAAATACATCTTATTACATGTCGCTAACAACACTGTTTCTATGGCAGTTTGGAAAGTAATTTAGTGAGGTGAATATTACTAGCATAGTGAATTCTACTTGGCTTACTTCAATGTTAAGTAATAAGGTCTTTTGGTCTAAAGTTCCAGGTATAGTTCAGTTTCTAAAATTATTACTATCTTTATCTATAAATAATAATAGTTAATGATGCTGACAAAACATTCGAAAAATCGAATTAATCGAAACGAAAATATAAATCAATTTAATTTGACAGCTGCTATTATCAAGACTCTTTAGTTATCTATGGTAATTCACTTTCATTTTGATATTTGACAGATTCCACAATAATTGCCATATAAAAACTTTTCTTTGGTTAGGGTATTTCTTTACACATCCTTTTCAACAATATTAGAATCTTGTTTTAAATGTACCATTGGTAGATAAATAAAAAAGCTACCTATCTACTTGTAGAATATTGAAATAAGTATCATAATATTTCTAACTAAAATGTGTGAAGTTTGTAAAGATAAAGTAGTTGTGCAATTGTATACTTTAGTTTCTAAGGTAATTTTTATACATGACAGAGAAAATAAAGACAAAAGCTCGTTGAAACTAATTAGATCATCTGAGCCTCTGCGCTGATATAAAAGCGGTATTTCCTTTATACTGGCGGTTGAAAGAATTCAATTACATAATACTGAGGAGATTAAAAAGGCTACACGACTCTAATAAGATCCTCGGGGTATAAAATAGCGGTGAACTAACTAATAAAGTTTCAATTATAAAAACCTACTGCAGACTTTCTAAGTAATTATATTAAAACTTGTAGTTTCCGTAGCTTATTGACAAATGAGTAATTTTATAAAATATTGATAAACTCTAAAACTACTTGACTGACATTAATAAAACTGTACCCACTGTGTGTAATTTGAATTTTACTTGAGAAATAGGAAATACTGTGCTTATGCAATATTACCTCAATAATTTTATTGTAAATTATATGGTTATAAACGTATATTCCAATAAATAAAACCAATGGCATGTCAGCAAATGAATAAGCATGCGAGTGCATAAGTGAGAAAGTGTACGAGTAAATGGGTGAATGAGTCGGTGGATGGAGTGGTGAGTGGTTGAGTGAGTGTATGTTAATACAAATTCTTGTCGTAGTTCGTTCATCTACTCACTAATGTGAGTTAGAATTTACACTATTTTAGATAATATTTACTTAGTGAAAACCCGACGACCTTACGTTTTTAGGACAGATATCATTCATGTGAGTAGACGAACTATCCCACGGGTACGTGAGTGAGTGGGCGAACGAGTGGGTAAGTTGCGAGAAATGAGTGTGTGAGGAAATAATACAATATGTACTCAATATTGTGACTACTTTTTGTTTTAAAATTTTCTTCTATCTTTATTTTTTCTTTTTCTTACTGCCACTTCACTGATTCATTCATTTCACATTATATCATTTCAAAATATTAATTGTAAACATATCCATATCCATGCTTTTATAATTTAAAACACAAAGAAACGTTTCACGGGTAAATTAACCAGAAACATCTTCTACAGGGGCGACATGGAGATTAAACTGAATGGAAAATCTAAATCAAAGTGTATTCTTGTGATATAAAATGAACGGCATAATATATAATATCCGCTACTTGATTATTATAGAAATTTTCCAGTTTACCTTGAAATTATTTTAAAAGCATGTACGTTTACATAACTAGATATTTTTCAAGATTTGTAGCTTTTGAGCTAACAACTCGGAATTATTATTACACACACATAAAACTTTGTTATTAGAATTTTGACGTCCAGAGAAAAAAATTATATCTGTCAAAACACGAATCTAAGGAACGTAGACAAGGGAATCAAAAGCTATAGGTTACCCATACTTTGAAGTAGTTAAGTTTAATGTATAGTTAAGTTTATTTATTTATTTATTTAACACTTTATTGTACACCACATACAGGATCACAATAGCAGTAATTTAACATAAAAAAAACAATGGCAAACAAAAGGCGGCCTTATGGCTTATTAGCCATCTCTTCCAGACTACCTTCAGGTTAGGAAAATTATTACGAGATGGGTAAAGGGTAGTGCAACCATAAACTACATTCAAATTATTACAACCTAATACATAAACATTTACTTATATACTATACATATCATATATATGTTAATAATAAACTAATAAATATCCGGATAACAATAAACTAAGTATAATTAAGTCATATACATATATACACAAATTAGATTATAAATGTCAAACATCAATATAATCAGAATCATCCTCGTTCAGCTAAAAGATAATGGTCTTTAACGTTTATACCCATAATCTAGTTTTGTGTAGTCAATATTGACTTTTATAGAAAAATGTGTTGTGTGATCGCTATTGCTATTGAGGACCACGTGATTCTTTTATTTTACTACTGGCTTAGTTAAATGTTGGGTATCGTGGCCGAGTGGTGGAAGTGAAAAGGGTTTGTAAACCTGTTTGAAGGTCTCAACCTCCATACATTGATACGTTTCTAAATCCAATTTTAAACTACCTTAGGAGTTAAAACAAAATCCCTTGTACTATCGGAGTTCAGGAATGTTTCTTCTAAAAATTAATGAAAAGAAACTTTCTTTTAGGTCAAAGAAAGAAAGTGACGTCTTATTCTGCGTTATTACCTTTTCCCCCAATATCTTGTGTCGGCGTCGCGGCGTCGATCTGTAAGAGCTACGATAAATTGCTTGTATTGGATGTGCCGGCTGCTCGTAATGTGCGTAACCACAAACTTTATATCGACTTGTCGAGGTGTGAACGCCTTATTAAATCATGTCAGGTATTAAACAATAATATAATATATTTACGCTACCGTTAAAACAGTAATATAAACGTAAATATGAGAATTTTTAATTGGTATCGTTACTATTTCATCGGCGATAAATAGACGGACGACGGACGTCACCGGGTAGCAACTATCCGACATATATTGTTAATTATGAAGTTGGAAACACTAATTTGAGTAGCATCCTGTTATTTTTATGTTGGTAGCATTGTTTGAGTACCATTTTAACTTTTTTGAATTTTGGATAACTGATAAACGTCAATCAAATAAGTAGGGATTGCAAAATAAAAACGCCGTCACGATAGAACAATTATTATTACATCGCGATTATTCTAGCTGTAATGTTGTTGGTCTGAGTCTAAATTATAACCCCCAGGAGGTTATTCTAGTAAAGCAGTTATACTTTTGGTCCGCGCATAGACTATGCCTCTATTAAATTAACAATATAAAAAATCAGTTTCAAGTTTTTGTCTTGGAACCTTTTAGATAACTCCTCTAATTTAATTACTACCATAATTTTCAGAAGGTTTGATAATTATTCCTGTAAAGCAATACGTATAAACTTTAATTTAAACAGGAAGACAAACACTGGGTCTTATGATCCAGAGGCAAGTTAATGAATTCCTTTAACATCAATATCCACCATCCTTTGCTTGACATAGCAGACCTAGTACCACGACACTAAAATACACTACTTGAACTATTTTAGATAATATCTACGGTGTGAAATTACTTGACCGACTACTTCAGTTCTATTTAGAGAGGCGGTGGGTATATTTGAAATAATACTAAAGAAACTTGCCAATACCAAATTATCAAATATTTCTTACTCAAGGATTTTAAACGAATTATGTACTATTTTTTAAAATGTTTACAATAAATAATATTTTTTATAGATTCTTATCAAGTCAACATGATTCTATCAAGAAAAGAATAACTTATTTATTTCTTTCAAAAATTATTTTAAATCAAAAATAAGTAAAAGTTAGAGCAGATTATTACCTACCTTAGATATGACGTATTCAGATAGGGTCAAATACTGAAACTAAATTCAAAGTAAAACATAAAGAATTGACATGTATTTTATCAGCAGGAGGAGAAGAAGAAATAAAGGTGACTAGAGAAAATGTGGAAAAAATACAATGCGATAATAAAGAACATCCTTATTACCCAGCTGAAGATAATCTACGGTCAAGATACAAAAACGAAATTCAAAGTGAAACACAGACAAATGACTATTTCCAGTCTAATTAATACATAGTATATAATTAAACAATAGTATACAATATCAAAGAGCCATACTAATGCAAACTTATAACTACAATAACAGTTATTACGCGTACTCAGTACACAGTGCTTTGCACTGGAATTGTCCGATAAGTAATATTAGTTCATAAACGGCTTAGCATATTCAAGTGATTTAGGAATAGAATAGATTAATTTATGCTAATCAAGAATAAAAACTAGATACTGAAAATCTGAACTGAGAAACTGTGCTATTATAAAAACTTTAGAACAGTGCCTAGGATTTGAGAACTACGACAAGGATGGAAGAGCTTTTCAACAAAGCAACTTTAGATGATATTTACTGAGTGAAAACACGACGATCTTACGTTCATCAGGACAGACAGAAATTACTTGCAATCTTTCCTTATATTATGTGCTGAAGGACAGCGCATTTCTTATTTCTTCTATCAAAGCCATATAAAGTACTCCAGCTTCCACCACTAATACGCCGGACCCACAAAATTCTTCTATACACGAACATTCCAAAAGCTTCTATTATTCTACACAAAGTTTTTCTAAGTGTCCGGTCTCTTACTTCATATAGAATAACGGCGAAAAATTAACAGCGACTCTTTTTGACCTCAAATTACTAAGATTACTATAAGTTATTCATTTTGAAATAAAGGAGACTAGAATAACAGTAGAGAAAACACAACGCGATAAGGATGATATTTTGACCATGAGCAGGAGAAAAATTACCCAACTGAAGATAATCTAGGGAAGTGTATTTTATTCTAATCTTTTCCTTCGTAGATACACTGATTTTTATTGGTAAATCATGGTACATTAATAATGAAAATATTCCGTATTTATTTAGGCAAATTCTGTGATCACCAATACTGTTAGCAAAGGCGTATGAACGCTTTGAGAGAAAGTTCAAAGAAATCCTTTGAACTTGTATCCAAAACAAAGCAACCTAATCAAAAGGAATTCAAATATTGGAAAAATACACGTAGGTTAAATGTATAACGTTGATAATATTTAGTTTCACTAATTTTTTAGGAAATCCTTCCAGTCGTATTAGTAGTAGTAGTAGTAGCAGATAAAGAGAGAAGAGAGGAAAATAGATATTTTTTGCGTCCTTGAAAAATACAAAATTCTAATAATTAACTAATATAAGGCTTACCAACCTTACTGCCTTAGCCTAAATAGTCCAAAAAATATGTCTCGTAGTGTAGATATTGTTATCTTAAATGAATTATATGGTTATAGTCCAGGATTTCAAATCATCAATCAGCATCAGCAATACATTCAATTGAGACAAGAAGCCGGGCAGCGTGGACACTATAATACTCACATCCATGTACACTACACGAAAACGCCTGAGAGACTGACACTCATCTCACTATAGGTATATATTGTCTACACGTCGGTATACTTGAAATAATATGAAAGGAACTACACGCTGACATATTATCAAATATAATAAAATGCCGCAGGGCAGCTTGAGGCGAGCTGTTGGAGAGTAGCCACCCCACAGACCTGAGGGCTCCCAGGGGAAGGTCCTGTTCCTCATCCTCAACTTGCCTTTACTGGCTGGTTGTAGTGAACACTGACGAGGAACAGATCCCCTACCTCTGGCTTGCCTTAACCGGCCGATCAAAGTGGAGCCGCGAGAACTTATGTTCTAAGGGCATATGTGTCACGTAAGTGGTTAGTTATCACGTGAGGTTCCCTTCGGGAGGGACCAATGATTGGGTAGAATAACGGGTGCTCATCTCTACCTTTAAGCCGCTCTGCAAATGTTGCCCCCTAGTTGCAACGTATAAGCGACCTTTCACGGGGGCCCATTGATGCGTTGGCGAGTCTCCGTCTACCCATTTTTCAATGTATAAAAACATTGTCGGGTAGGTCATCCATAGCACTTAATTGTCGAGTCCACTATCACCCCAATCCATAGCCCAGCATTATTAGTTTCCATATATTGCCATAGTCCTACACAAGCCGGGGATTGTCCTTGGGAGCATTCTCATAGTGCATACAGGGATAATCGCCGGTTTGTGTTACATCTCATATTAAATTAAATTGTCTAAAGGACCTCTACGTGTTGGCTACGGCTCCGCGCATGCCTTCCAAAGGTCCGGGTCACTGTTGACCCGTGATTGGAAAAGACATACATAATAGTAATAAAACCATTAATGTTTGTATAATTTATGAGATTCGGACCGCTGTTTGGGTAAAGGCCTCCTTCATCCTTTTCCATGACTCACTGTCCTTGCCTGATTTTATCCAGTCGTTTCCTGAGATGTGTGTTATGTCATCAGCCCACCGTCTTAATTCGTATGGCTTTGTCTGGCTTTTGTGAGATGTATCCGGCCCATCTACACTTAAGTAAGAGTGCGTGCCTGAGACCATCGGTGAGTTTAGTATTTTGAATTATCAAATATGGTTGTAATTAATTTGAAGGTTTTTAAGATTATCCAAAAGATACATATAAAATTAAAGTTTTCAAAAGTAATGATAACAATTAGGATTTATTTGAACTTGTTTATCCATTTTGTACAATTGATTGAATATATTACGAGTATATAAATAAATTGTTGACGTAGAATTTTTAAATAGAAAATCAAAATAAATAAAATGGCAGAATTGAAAGAGTAACGAAGCAAAAATCCTTAGATTGAATATTGTTATGATAATTCACTTCAGTGGGCCTAGCAGGCTCAGCTGATTGCAAATTGTGCTTACAACTTACACTTGAATATAAATTGAGCAAGTTTTTACATTTTGAAATGCAGTTAATTGATGTTAAATTACATAAGTATAAAATCCTACCAATACAGGCAATGTAACCGCTAAAGATAGGTTCTGGCTACTACAATAACTTTCTTAAGATACATTTTCAAAAACTACTTCTTTATTTAATTTTAGCCTTCCTACTCTCGCTGTTCCTAAGATATGGAGGTTTTAAGGAGTATTCATAAATGTCAAATTTTATTATGTTATTTTATTAAAGATAATTATGACATACACTTTACATGAAACAGGACAGGATTTTGACAATAATACAGAAGTTCCCGGAAATTGTGACCCATGAACAACCTGTTCACATGGATACCTTAGTTAGTTAAATTAAATTATACCAATAGAAACTACTAGCTATTTAATAAAATTGCCGTATTTACTATATCTAACTGTAGGTATGTCCAGAATTCTCTATCAATCTGACGAAAGCTTCAATATGTTTCTCAATAAAGCGATACTTCTACAAAGGTACGGGTCGAGGGATAAAGATAGTAAATAGTCTAGCATTCTCAATAAATATAGAGTACTTGGAATGTAATGGCCTAATCTTTCATCGGAAAAACATCTTACGCGTAGGTTTATGATAAAAAGATATTGGATCTCTTTCTACTAATCCGGCAGAGATAAAAGGTAAAGTAGGGGCAATTCATCAATATAATATACTTTCATACACTCATAGTGGATGTGTATTAAAATATACCGAAATTAAATTTACGTATTTTTTCTATTTTATGATTATATAATTAAGTAAATTTGCGTTCTTGAAATTATTAAAAAATAGATTATGAGGTTATAATACGAAACTTCAAAGATTTTTGAATATGTTGTAATTTGATTTCAAACTTAACTCTGACGAATATTATTCAAAAACCTTGTAGAAAAATAATTAATAAAACAGAGAAAAAGTTAAATATATATATAATAAGAGTTTAATTTTTTACCAACTTCAAAATAATCTAAAAAATGAGATTATGAATACGATTTTTTGTGTATTATATATACCGTATTTTCAATTCCTATAAGTTCAACTTACATTATAAACGTTTCCAAAAAATAGACGGACGAGAATTGCATACATATTTTATTAAAACATGAATTTTTAAAATATAAAATAACTGACAGATATAATAGTTATGTTTATTAATTGTACACAATTCAATATTTTTTATTATAGAAACTACCGTGGTAATCAGTCATTGTTTAAGGATTAGTAACGGTAAACACAGCCCGAGAGAAGTGGTAAAGTCAGGGAAGCCATAGAGATTAGTAAGCGTCCAATATACAACAGACGGAGGGTGGAAACTGTCACCGACTTGGAAACCGTGTTTTCAAGTTTTTAAGAAATCAGCAAGGTGCACCGAGAAAATGGCGACAACGTGGTGAGTTCACTGTGCTAAAACCCTTTCATGCAAGATGAATCCAGTGAGAATGAGCTTCTAAGTAAGTGCCTCAGACGAAGACACAATGTCCGTTCTCGTGACCTTTCCTACTCCGCAACCGTTGTCTTAAGTATATAAAGTGAGTATTTATCGTTTATAATCCTTGAAAAATTCAATATGTTATTTAGTTAAAAAATATACCTATATAAATTATTTGTTAACAAAAAATGAATAAAACACCTTGTGATTATCAATTTTGAATAACAAGCGATTCCTAATGGATCTTTCCAGTTAATCCATCAGGGAAAAATCTTTTTATCCGTCATATCCTTAAAAATTTGAAAGGCGGCTTCCAAACATTTACGCTTTAATCTTGTTTACTGTTAGCAATAATGTATTCTATCTGTTCTAGAGTAAGGTTCTTTTTCTCGAAAGGGAAGTGAGGGTGGGGGTACCACTTAGCGGGTGTTCTGAGTCGGTAATTGGTGTTAAATCTCGATAGCTCTTGAAGTTCGTCGGGTGTAAGTGAAAAGTCCATAATATCGATGTTCTGCTTGATCCGTTCCTTGTTAGTCGACCGTGGTATGGCAACTAAGTGACGATCCAGCTGAAACATGGTAACTTTATCCTTAAACTGAAGTTTATTTTTGATTTTATTTAACTTGCAAATTCGGATCAAATCTTGTACTTGAGCTTCAAAGCAGTTATCCTAAACTAATTGAGATTATGTTCAGCACGTTAAGTACATTTTAGATCATTATCGAATAGTTAGCTAGGTTTCTATGACATTCTATACCCAATATGGAGGACGATCCAAGATGGAGGTCGAATTATTTTTTGAGAACGCCCATGATATGGGTATGGGTAAATTAGATTTAATTTTCAAAAATTTTAATATTATTATGTTGTATCATAATATTATAAACAATATTTTTATTTTTTGAAGCTTTCTTGCTTTTTTATTTTTTTATCACGTTTTATAGGTTTGTTACACAAACTAACTATGTCATAAAAGCTTAGAATATATTTTTTCCTACTTGTAAATATTGTAGCGAAACTTAGCATTGATAGACAAGGTTAATAACTTTGTTACTTACTAAATATCTTAATAATATCTGCGGAACAGTTTTATTATACTTCTTTGCTAAATTTACTAAAACTGGATGATCAGCTCTCGGCGGTGGTGCATCATTTTTACGTCCCAAAATTGCCCCAAAAGGAGTATAAGCCATTACAATGACTTCATGTTCGTTACACCAGTTTATAAGTTCATCGTTTGTTATAGTTGGATTAACCTGTAAACACAATATAAGTAAAAATAATTAAATTAATAATATTTTTTTCTTCTTTAAAAGGCAGAAAATATTTGTATGAGAAATTATTATAATAAATTAGTATGTCAAAAATGGGGATAGTATTAAAGTATTAGTTAGAATTGCATATTTAATTAAAATTTCTTGTTCTTAAGATAGGTTCAACTATATTTTTTATAATTTAATATTACAACATAACCAAAGGGTTTAAATAGAATTAAGAAAATTATCCTTAAGGCAGTTAAAATCAATTTAACATAATAACCAATGGTAATTTTTTTTATCCTATAAAAAGGTTACAAGCAGTTTGGGTTGCAAATTACTAGTATTCTTAACCCCTCTAATCTAAATACTTGTGTTAAGAGTGGGCCACGTCAGTAGTCCGAAGACTGGAAATTGAACCCTCGACCTATCGATCGGAAATCAAACGCCTGAACCACTGAGCTACTAACGCTTAAATTAAGTATATAGAAATATATTCAGCATTAAAATAATAGGAGTATAAATAAATTTCAATAACATATGATTATTTTTAGAGATAAAATAAAAAAAAAATTGGGTTATCCTAACCTCAATTTGTAAAACAGCTGGTTTTATCCTAGCATGATCCCACAATCTCTTCATTTGCGTAAGGTTGAAGTTGGAGACACCGATCGATCGTGTGAGGTTCTCCTCCTTAGCGTCTTGTAATCCTTCCCAAGTCTCCAAGTAATCTGTATTGCTAATCTGCCCATCTTTCTGGATGAACAGAACATGTTATGTTATCTAATCGTGTAATAAATAACTTAGTTCTATTAAACACATCTAAAACTTATTGTTTAACAATAATTTATTATAGACTAAAGCACACTCATTTTTTCTGATGCCAGTAAACTGGTCCTAAATTTAACATTATATCTGAGCATAAAACCAATAATTCAAGAGATTACCTCAAACAATATCTTACTTTTTTTCTTAACTAGATGACCCGTTTTGCTAAAAGAGAATAAAAAAAATCTCTTCAAAAATAATCAATTTACTTAAAATATCAATGAATAATTTCATTTCATTTTACACCCTTAGGTCATCTACATTTAAGAAATATCGATACAGTTATTTAGGTTTTTTTTTAATTCTAATGACGGTGGCCACTTTCCATCAGGACGACGACGACGAGAAGACGGTCCTTTCTAAAAAAAAAATTATATACTACCCTGAGAAATGTTAGTCCAGGCGCACCGGATTTCCTACGACAGTGTAACACTCAACTCCACTCTCAAAACGAAAACACAATTCGAATCCAATACTAGCCAATACTAGCGAATAACTAACCATATAAAGATAGATAGTATTACGAGTTTATTATTCCCCTAACGTAACTGACCAAAAAATAAGAGCCTCAACGTAACATATAAACAAAACCATAAATATTTCACCTCAAGAATCAACATTATTTAAGTAAAGCAAGATAAAGTATTAGATTAGCAAATTACAAAACTCCGGCTTTCAATCAAAGTTAATATAATGTACTCTTGAAACAGAAACAAGCTACATACTGATTGACACAAAGTAATTGTAATCAAAAGCTGTCTTACGAAGTTTAATACGCCTACAGTTGTTTATCTTTGATGTTCAAACTCAAACGAGATTACTTTTCAATATAACCGCATAAATAAGACACGAATTTGCTACGTCTTTGTTTTTCAGGACAAAATAAACATAACAGGATGAGCGCCAATTCCTGAATCTGTTTCTTAATGGAAATGGAAATATTTAGAAACGTGGAAACGTGGAAATTTTCGGAGAACATTTTAAATGTTTTCTAAAGCTCGCTACTCTAGGGAGTAATTGTAACCATTGAACTATTATAACCAAAAATCTTTATCTTTATGGGTCGTTGAAGCTCTAAGCAAGATATTGTTTACACAAATAATCTTTTAGTACTTTTTGAAATAAATACGTCTCTAATTCATTCATCATATCAATTCATCAAACTTTTTAGTGTTTACAAGTAAAAGTATTGATTTTGAGGTCAAAGGATTCGTTTTAAAAACCAAATCAGGAGATAACATTTTTTTATTAATTAATATATATATAGCTGCTTGTGCTGATTCACTGACTGATTGATCACCTCTCCTGTAAAATTTTGTATGAAAAAAATTTTTTTCACTCATGGTTTCGTATAGAGGACAAAAATTCATTAAGAGGAAAAATATGGAGATAGCTCATGATTGAGGAATTTGGAGACGGGGGAAGAGCACAGCCAGGGTATTTAAGATAGGTGGGAGGTGCTCGAACAAATTTCATTTGAAACCTCATCCAATTGGCAATGAGCTGAAAAAAAATCCAAAATGGCGGATTTAAGATGGCGGCCATACAAATTTCGTCGGCGTCTATCTCAGAAAATATACAAGATGGAAGATTGATTTATTGTAAAAAGATGATCAGGGCCTCAAGGTCTATTTGAATAATAGAAAAAAAATCAAGATGGCGGAATTTATTTTTCCATACTAAATGTATGGGAAATATTCAAGAGACTACAAGTTGGAAAGTATGCAAGACTTTGATACGGACTTTTATTCTGACAAGTGTTGATTAAGGATTTCAGAGACGGGGAAGGAGCACGGCCAGGGTATTCAAGATAGGTGGGGGGTGCTCGAACAAAAATAATTCGAAACCTTATCCAATTAGCAGGGAACCGGAAAAAAAAACTAAAATGCAGCAGATTCAATATGGCGTCATGCAAATTTTGATCTATCTCAGAAAGTGTACAAGATGGAAGAGTGGTTTTTTTTTGGAAAAACATGATCAGTGTATGAAGGTCTATTTGATGAACAGAAAAAAATTCAAGATGGCGGAATTTATTTTTCTATATAAAATATATATGGGGAATATTAAAGAGACTACAATATGGAAACTATGCAAGACTTTCTACGGTTACAGTTACGTTTATACGGTTCATAGAAGAACTTTCATTCTGACAAATTCATCGACGTTTTCAGAGATGGGTATGGAGCACGGCCAGGTTATTAAACATAGGTGGGCGCTACTCAAACAAAAAATACTCGAATTCTCACCCAATTGGCAGGGTGCTGAAAAAAAATTCCAAATTGTCAGATCGCGGATGGCGGTTTTGTAGAAAATGGTAGAAAGTAATAGAAAATGGTAGTCAGTGATGGGAAGTAGTAGACAGCGGTCTACTATTAAACATTCATTAACTTCTACTGTGTGCTGAAGTGACTTTCGTGTCCTGGATGGTTTTTTTTACATCTTATGGCTCTGGTAGATATTAAAGAAGGTCTCTCTTTTACATTCCACTGTACTGTGCTCGATAGCATATCAATCTGATATTCGCTCTAGAACATGTAGGCAGTAAACAGTGGACAGTTGACAGAGCTATAGATAGTAGAAAAGTAAGTTACAGTCAGTGCACAGTAGAAGTTAATGAACGTAAAATAGTAGACCACTGTCTAACACTGCCTATCACTGACTACCATTTTCTACCGCCGCGCCGTCTACAACTCACTACCTTTTTTTACTACTTTCTATCCCTGTCTACCATTTTCTACATAACCGCCATCCGGAATCAGACAAATTGTTAATCACTCCTTCACGCGGTCCGCTTAAGCGGGCCATACTAGTATATATATATATATATATAGCTGCTTGTGCTGATTCACTGACTGATCACCTCTCCTGTAAAATTTTGTATGAAGAAAAATTTTATCGCTCATGGTTTCGTATAAAGGACAAAAATTCATTCAGAGGAAAAATATGGAGAGATCTGATGATTGAGGATTTCGAAGACGTCGGAAGAGCACAGCCAAAATGTTTAAGACGAGCGGTCTGCCCTCGCTTCGCTCCGGGTATTTGAGGGAATATTATACTTGATGACCTTAAATTATCACTCTGTAATTGTAGCTTTTTGTTATTTGGAATAAGAGAGAGAAACTCTGAAAAAGTAAAGTTAAAAATTAAAGAAAGATAGATAAAGGAGAGAGAGAGAAAAAGGCAGAGAACAAAGCGAGAGATATAATAGAAAGAAAGGGAGTGAAAAGAGACAGAATAAACAATGATAAAGATAAAAATTGAAGAAGAAAATAAAAATATGGAAGAGGAAGAGAAACTGGAATACTATAGATTTCTCTTGGTAAAAAAATTTTCAAAATCGGATCAGTAGCATCAAAATGAAAATATTCTATTACTTAAAAAATGTATATGGCAACACTACATGATCTGTGGCACTCGAGAATAGTGCAATTTTTTATCAGTGAAAGATATTTTAAAAATGGATCTGTAGTCCAAGAGAAAACATTGACTTTTCAAAATGGCCTCGTTATGGCCTTTAAATAGCCATATCTATTTAATTAGAATATTTATGGCAACACCACATAGCCTATGTTACCACGAAATATGTAGCTTTCTATTAGTGAAAGAATTTTAAAAATCGGTTCAGTAGTTTTCGACCTTATTCGCATCAAACAATCAAATCTTTGCTCTTTATATAATAGTGTACATAGGTGGGAAGTGCTTGAACAAATATCATGCGAAACCTCAAATAGCAATGAGCTGGAAAAAAATCCAAAATTGGCGGATTTTAAGATGGCGGCCATACAAATTTCGTCGGCCATACAAAATTCCTCAGAAAGTATACAAGATGGAAGAATGATTTCTTGAAAAGAGATAATCAGTGTATTAAGGTCTACTTGATGAACAGAAAAAAATTCAAGATGGCGGAATTGTTATCTATGCGATTCATAGAAGAACTTTCATTCTAACAAATGATTCAACGAGAGTTTCAAAGATGGGTATGGAGCACGGGCAGGGTATTCAAGATAGGTTGGGGGTGCTCGAATAAAAATCATTAAATTGGCAGGGAAATGAAAAGAAAAACAAATATCTACGGACGGACGGAGCCCTATTTCTTCTCTTCACTCCTTTACACACCACCGCACCCACGCACAGTACTAGTAACATCAATACTTTATTTGTCACCTACCACTTAAATATTAAGAAAGCTTAAGGAATAAATATATCTATTTTAGTATAGCTTACCGTGTACGCCATCGGATAGTGCATTAGATACAGATCAACATAATCCAACTGCAACTCCTGCAACGACTTCTTTAGAGCCGGTATTACTTCCTCTCGTCTATGTGCGTCGTTCCATAACTAAATACATAATATGAGATCAGATTTTTTTGAAATACCCTATTTCATCTTATAACTTAACTAGCGACTTCGCTCGGGTAGTAGAGCAAATTATGCTTACTTGTTTTTTTTCTGTCGTGGTGTGAGCAGCAGCTTTTTCCAACAATTTCAAATATTATCATCATATTTTAACTGATTTATATTAATAGGTAACAAATTATACACTTAACCTTCCTCATAAATCACGCTATTTATTAATGAAAATCGTATGAAAATCCGTTTAGGACTTTTTGAGATTATCGCGAACAGACACAGACGCGGCATGGGTCTTTCTGTCTGCTCGTGTATCTCTAAAATGGTTTTGACGATTTGGATAAAAACTTGTACTAAGATAAGGTTTTTCTATTTAAATAAATAATTAAATATTAATATGGAAATCGTTAGCAAAAAGATGTCAACCTTACAGGTTGAGTTCAAATACACATCAAGCACTAAAGCTCATTAATGTTTTTATTTGTAAAAAATAATGTCTTATAAGTCAAGATTTAAGAAGAAATACAAAAAAATACTCTGAATATTTTCTACAGATACATTTAGTTGTCGAGTGGTTAAAGAATATCTTGAGAGAAGGAGGAAAATATCCTTTTTCATGAGTAACAGTGAACAGTAAACGTAATAACTAAGAACCGTTATATGTTTAAAGATCACTTTCGCGCTCCATAACGTTACATGAGTGTGATAACAACAATATTTGATTTTACGCCTAAATTCTGGTTCACATGGAAATATTATGCTAGTCAACTTACTCCAGCTAACGATAATAGCAATATTACTGTAAAAACCTTATCCAATTTTGTGAAGTAGATTTTGTGCATTGGAATTTTTACGTTCAATTCTCTGGACTGCTTAAGTCAATGCGGGACAGTGAAAGAGGACAGGAGCTATAACCCCGTCTGGTCAAGCAGTTGCCAATATTGATGACGTAATGAATAGTGAGGAAGAGTCGGATTCTATAGGGAGGAAGATGGGTGTTCGTAGTCGTTGTAAATTCAGTTTGAACCTCATTCTGTCACTCTTAAAATTAACAAAATATAATGAAACAATTGTAGTATTGAATATTTTTCTTAACTAACTTCCTAACATTGAATGACAGTTACAGCACTTAATATATCAATAAAATTGCTAACATCTTGCGATAATAATAATAATAAACTCCTTTTATATCAGTCATCGTATGAATAAGTATAAATATAAAGTAAAAACGTGGCGTTACGCTTCTTAGAGGAAGGAAAATAAACGGTTTATGGATGAAACTTAAGCTATCGGGATTAGGTGTTGCTTTTAAAAGGTATTTTCATATTGAATTTAGGATAACGTTCATAAGTATACAAGAATACTCTTGAATATATTCTCTTAATTCTAAGTGTGTTAAATTTCATTTTTTTAATAAAAGATATCAAATTATGTCACATTTTTCATATAAAGCATATTGGTTATTAAAAGTGGGAAAAAAGTGTATACATTATGTCTATTGAACAAATATTCAAGAATTACACTTATATAAAAATAATGTTTTACTCTAATTTAAACCCTAAATCTATCAGGTATAGTTTTTAATTTTGCGTTGATTTTCGTGGATGTCCATAACGAAGGAATGTTAGAAATATTTACCTCTTTTTAACAATTACAGTATTGACTGTTAAGACAAGGACACATAATATATATGACTTCATTTACTAAATTCATTAGGATTTTGTTCTATTTAATATGATTCGTTTTGAAATTAATGATAATATAGCAATCATCTACTTCCTAAAATATGATAACGATAAAAAATCCACTTTATTAAACTAGTATTAATCTATAGTTCTTTCAGGACATTACAAAGCGTTGGTAGTAATGGTCTGTATAAAAAGTCAATCATCATCATCACGACCCGAGATGGCCCACTGCTGAGCCGTTTCTCCCCCTTAGAGCGAAGAGGGTTTTAGGCCATAGTCCACCACAACCCTAGTGCGGGTTGGCAGTCTTCACACATCTTTGAGAACGTTAGGAAACTTTCAGGCGAGCAAATTTGTGCACGATATTTATCTTCATCGTTATAGCAAATAATAATTGCTTTAAACATACATAACTCGGGAAAGTCTGAGGTGTGTGCCCAATATCGAACTCGAATCACTGCTGTTAATAGGCCAATGTATAAATATAAATTGTAGTGAACTTACTTTAGTAGTGATATACACATCCGGTCTGGTAGCTTCGTTGTCTCGTAGATAGTCGTGAATACCCAGCCCGACCTCGTCCTCTACACGGTACAAGGTAGCAGTATCAATGTGCTTGTAGCCCACCTCCAGTGCACATTGTACTACATGTGCTAGAGAGTGGTTCACTGACAACACTCTTGTACCCTGTATGATAAATATATGAGTTAAATACAAACTACAAACGAGCAAAATTTCATATGCGAAAACTATATTCTTCAATCTTGTGTGCTAATACACGGATAATTTACCAACTTACAGAAACGCTATCTAAAAAATTAATGTTATTTATTTATTTACTTCTTATATTGAGAAACAAACAACTTTCACATAAAATGGTTAACAGTACAATAAAGTTTCCACATAAGAGTAAGCAAAATATGTAGTAGTGAATTCACTTAAAAAACTAAGTAACATAGCCGAAAATAAAATAAAATTTAAAATATATGTTATTAAATATGAGGTTATACAAATAGCAACTTTCGTGACTGTTGGACAACTGATAAACATTAATCGAAGAAGTAGGGCTTAAAATAAATACGCCGTGACGACAGAATAATTATTATCACATCGCGAGTATTCTAGAAGTAAAGCTAAAGCTCTTAGTATAAATTGTAACCCACAAGAGGATATTATTATCATACTGAAATTTTATTAATATATAATGTAAAACTATTAATATTATCATAAAATTTCGTAAATCCCTTAAATGCATTTTAAACACCTTTGGAAATTACACAGTTATTACGCTAGTTTAGCAGCTATTACACCTAACAAAAATTTGTTTTAGTCATCCGAATACCATCTACATCTAATATTTATAACATTAAAAAACTCTCTTAAAGAGAGAAAGACCATGTCTATTGATTTCAAATAAAAAATTGTGTATGACAGAAGTCATGGATATCTTATTATTTAAAGTTTCTTCTGCGATTATTAAACATGTTTAAAATCCATGATAATCCAATCCAATCTATTATTATTATAATTATAGCAAATACTTACATCAGCTAAATGACCCAAACTAGTGCCCAAGGCTATTGCTGGTATTTCATAACCATCATTTAGAATATATGTCAATGTTTTTCCATTCACCTAGAAATAAAGTAAATTATAAAAATTAATTTTATAAACATTTTTAATTGACTGGTAAATATAAAAAAATAATTACCAGAAGACTATTAAATGCGATAAAAAACAGATATCTGACGTCCATATCTAACAACAGACATAAACAAACTGACATTATAGTTGGATATAAAATAACTGTGGACATCTGGTATGTGTGATAAATAATTGATTACCAGTAAAACAACATGTCTAGTTCACCTTTACATACGTATAAGGAAACTTTACGTATTAATAAGATACCGAATTAAAAACGTTTTTTGTTACAAGATTTTATTTAACTTTTGGCCATATGAAATTCATTTAATAAGTAATTATAAATATGTCAATTGATTGTAAACATAAGCTGTACATAGAAAGGCGTTTATATTGAACAACGCATTACTTAAATGTCGTGAGTAAACGCCTCTTTATTTACAATAAAGGAACAAACTGTATCCATAAAGTAATAATCAATAATCTGTACAATAAAGGGACAAAGTGTACCAAAATTTAATACAGTTTCTCCCTTTATTGAAATTGTTTTGCTGAACTATTAGCTATTTAAGTGAGTTGAAATGTGACATACTTATGTTATGCAATACATTATTGTTATGCCCTTGAGTTGATCTGTTGATGGAGCTGAAATATAGGGACTGAAAATCTCTGAATACAGACATATAAGCAACATGATTAAATATTTGTGTTTAAATTTATTTAAATTCTGAATTGGTATTAAGAGTACATTTAGTAAAATTTTCTGATAGTCTTCTCACATATAACTTGGATGAGAACGTGGTTAAACCGTGCCTAAGTATTTACTACTAGCCCATAGGTATATGATGATTGTAAACGCTTATAATAGGTTGGGGAAAAAGTTTCTTCGCATTTTTTAAGAAAATTCAAAACATTTTTTAGTGTAGTTTATTTACATTTAACTAAAATATGTAGGTTCCATTTTGTTCGATAACTTTTTTCCATCTTGTAGGTAGGGACATAACCCCATTGCTATAGAAATTAAGGGGCTTCTGATCAAGAAACCGCGACAAGTAGTTTTGGCAGTCCTCTCGACTGCCAAAAATACTTGGCGGTGATGTTAACCTGACACTGCTTAAAGAATTCTGAAGAAACCGAAACAGGTGGAAATCTGAAGTCGCAAGTTCAGGACTATACGACGGATGATGACGACTCTCTTAATTTTTGCTGAGTGACTAAAGATGTGTGAGGTCTAGCGTTGTCATGATGAAAAACCACACCCCTTCTGTTGAATTATTCCGACCGCTTTCTCTCAACTTCTTGCTTTAATCTCATCAGTTGTTCGCAGTAAAGTTCAGAATCGATGGTCCTGCCTGGTGGTAACAGCTCATAATTAATAATGCTCTTCCAATCCCACCACACACACAGCATTACCTTGTTGCGAGTTAACCCGGGTTTCGCCACAGTCTGTGAAGCCTGACAGGCCTTTGTCGCACGTGATCCACTTTATAATAATAAAGAATCACAAATGAGTACACGATTCATTAGGTTTCTTTCAGTGAGCTCGTGAGGTACCCAAATATCGTGCTTTTTTTTGTACCCAGTTTTTTTCAAATGCGTCAAAACTGTTTTGTAGTCTATTCCCAGTTCTTCAGCTACGTCGTAACTACTGATATGCCGATCTTGCTCCACTTTTTCAAAAATGGCAGCGAGGTGCATCTTTGACATCAAAATTTCCGGATTGAAAACGCTTAAACCAAATTTTTGCTACTCTCACAGACACTGCACTAGGTATAAACATAAACATCGCAAATTTTTTTTCGCGGCTTGCGTAGCGTTTTTACCTTTTTTGTAGTAAAATTTTAAAATGTGCCGAATATCTTCATTACATTATTACATACTTCTTCACAGTACGAAAAACAAATAAAAATCACACATTTTCCTAATTTGAATTTGGAATTATCTTCTTTAAAATGTAAACTTTTAATGATACCAAAACCAGCCAGATACAAATAGTATAGCCAAAGACATTTTATTACATATTCATACATACTATAATGCGAAAAGACTTTTTCCCCAACCTATTATTATATTTAAGTTTTATAAATAATGACTGACAGTTTATACTAAACCCATCTGTTTTGTTGGCATTTGAACATAATCTAAAATGCACGAAGCATTTAGTCAGAACGGAAATTAGGCAACAGTACAAAGTTTCATGTAAAGAAAAACGTAGTTTTTGCAGTCTGATTTAATCTGATGCACTTGTTAGTTATGTATATTTGTATGCGTATCAAGCTCAAACTACTGAATGAAATTCAAAGGTATAACTTAATATCCTGCATACTTTATTATTATTATTACTTCATTATTTATAGATCATATGCACAATGAAGTGCCAGGAGGTAGACTAGTTTAAAATACATGAAGCAAAAACCTTAGCGTTTAGTCAGAACGAAAATTAGGCGGCATTCGCAGGTAATACCTTTTATCCTATTCGAAGACTGTATATAACTTCTGTTCTGATGGACTTGCTGTACAGTGGTGTGCCTTCGTAATGCTGGGTATCCATTACTAATGTTTTGGAGTAAGTATTTATTATTTGGTACTCGGTTTCCGTTTTAAGTGCATATTATTAATGCCTTTGCATGTCACTCTGCGGTATCGGTCCCACGTAGATAACAGATGTAAATGAAAATAGAAATAGAAGTTATTGTCACTAGAAATTTTATGATAGGTCGAGTAGTTTAAAATACACGAAGCAAAAACCTCCGTATTTAATCACAGCGTAAATTAGGTAATTGTACAAAGTTGAATGTAGAGCAAAACGCAATTTTTGCATTCTGATTTAACCCAATGCATTTGTTAGCAGACACTAACTATTACATTTTACCGCACTATAGAGAATAGCGATTTGTTTCCTCGTGCCGCGTAGCGCCGGACATAATTAGTTGTACACTAATGAGAGCAGTTTAAAACGAGCTCCCATGCTCTCTACAAACGTACAGTTTGTAGTGGTTTCTTTGTACGTGTTTTTTCATGTTATTTGTTACGAGATTGTTTTACGATGTTTAATTGTTTATAAGCTGGCCTAACATTTTATAAAATAAAATTTATGATGTCTTAGAAACCGACAATTCAAATCGAATCTTTCCGATAATTCGGAAAATCCTAGTAATGGATTAGTATGGTGTATTTGTAAAAAAGATAATAGTTGTAAGTCATAAATTCTGAATATCTGAGTGAAAGTAGAGCGGTATAATTTTTAATTAGGACCGTATGTTTTCTTATTGTTAGCAACACAAGTTAGGCTACTGTTACACATGCTAATTACTAGCACGAAAGCATGCCAATATTGAGCAAATGCTACCTACTACTTACTAATGTTACACATGCTCTAAAATACTGCGTGCTATAGATATGCTTATTATGAGCATGCATATGAACTGTTTACATTTGCTAGCAATAAGCATGGTAGTTTGTGTATGCTCCTGAATAAGCGTGCTCTAAGCCAACACTCCAATACACGTGCTATTAGATAGCGTACTCTCTGCCAATTCAAACAAAATTATGGAAAATCTAACAACCATCCACATGGATCTGAATAAAATTATACTAGTGCTGACCATGCAATGCATCCAAAAACTTTTCTCAGCTAGGAAGAGGAAAAAAACCTTGCAAACAAGATCGATACTAGCATCCTCATTAAGCAAACGCGTTCACACTTGCTATTACCTTTCCTCCTTCCACCCCCGCATCAAATAAATGACATGCTAAAGATAGCAGGGCGAGCTATTATCCAGTATGCCACTAAAAAGCATGCTTAATAGTAGCGTTATTATTTTAATATTTGATAGCGGGATAGAGCGGTGAAGTTGAGAGTACGGTTATAAAGAACGTCTTTAAACCTGCTCCTGGGCCTCAAGCCTCAGTCACTTCTCGGCTTCAATATGGATTGCATGTTAATATTGTCGTTTGAGTGTCATTGCGTAGTATAGCTCCCATACTTTTTTTGTTTTTTTTTTTAAGACTTAAAATCGACGTTGGTTCTACAGATTATGTAATAAATCCAATTTTCCTATTTTTATGTCCGCAGGAAAGTTGTATGGCATAAAATTGATAACATTTAAAATTCAATATTCCCAAATATTTTGCCATGATTAATATATTTTCTATCAATTGTAATGAAAAAGGCATTAATACAATATATATTTTGTGTATTTCAACTCTTATATCTAGTTTTCAGACTCAATAATATTTGTTCCATTGTTGAGATGATTGAAGATTTTTCTACAAAGAAATATTAAGAAAGTAATAATCTATTCAATACAATATCTATTACTTATTACTAAATTGAAAACTCATCGATGTCGAAGTAATTGCTAATATCAATTAAAAATTAATAAAGTCTAAACTATATTTAAAATCCAAACTCAACTAAATTAATACAGATAATATATTAAATATTGGTTATTAAAATAAAATTTAGATAATTGTCAGCTATAGGTAAAAATGTTTAACTATTCTAGGAACTTCTTTAAGAATATTAATTACTTTATATTTATTATCGAGATAACTGGAACTTCATGACATGGTGCTTGCAGAAAATTCTAATAATTTAAGACTTGAACTTGCAGATAATATATTTCTTTCATATTTTGTTAATGTAAAAAGCAGTCAAGTGCTTTAACTAGTCAATCCGTCCTGGCTTTGCCCGGGTGCAATTTTAATATGTATTTAGATTTAACAAAAATCATTTAATTTCCAATATTTTCCTATATAAAGATTATTAGGCGTACAAATATTTTATTATTATATTTAAAGTAAGATAAGTAAAAACTATAATTATGCAAAACATCCGTCTGTACGTCAACAAAAGTATGGATTTTTAAATGAAATAGTAGGACGGAAATCTCTAAAATATATATACATACTACTGTACAGAATAAAGTATTATCCTTTTAAATACATCGAAACACTTATTTATTCCTGTTCCCAAAGAAAGATATCAATTCTTGAAAGACGAAAAAAAATAACAGTCAGGTGAAACACTAAACTAACTTAGCACGAGTATCTAACTAGGTAGAATAACGAGATCAGTCTAGCTCACAGTTGTATTTGCAGAATGTCTAGAAATTTTTTCACTAGAATTTCTCTTTTCATTCATCAGTTGTGTCGCTGTAATTACGTCGTTGAAGTACCTTCAGATGAAATCCTTCATGAAATATGAGTTTTCTTTATTGAGACAGCCTTTTTTGCCAAAGTACTAAAATACTATATATTTGGCGATAAAAATCAAACAAAAAATGAAAAACGTAATCGTAATTTTATTAAGAGGTATACTGCGCACTAACACTCAAATGACAACATTGACATGTAATCTATATGGAAGCCGAGCGTGCCTGGGGTTTGACACCCAGGAGCAGGTTTAAAGACGTATTTTGTAACTGTAAACTCTTACCCTTATCGCTCGGCCTCGCTACCAAATATTAAAATAATAAAGTACATTACTCATTTGCTCCTCGATAATGGAGACCTAGCCCCACGCCACCAATCAATATTACACTATTAGTCTCACTATTTTAATATGTACTGAGCGATGACACTTGACATACTAACTTAATCTTATTGGAACGATAGATATAAATTGTCAACTTGAAATAAGATGTACTTTCCATTATTTAAAAGGTATATTGTTTTTAATATTTTGTTTTTATTAAAAATATTTAAACAAACTACTTAAATTTATATAATAACAAGAGTTTTAAAATTATAACTCGTCACTTATTAAGTTATTAGCTATTTTAACAGAGATTTTTATGAAATTAAAAGTTGCAAAATAAAATATATCCACACAGTGTCATTTGAAGGTTACAGAACTTTCATATTTTCTATCTACCTCATGGAAACTAATTTTTTTTTCAAATTCATTAAATAAAAATCAAACAAAAATAGAAATAGAGCGGTTACTTATAAAATTTAAAATTTTTGTCTTATCAATAATTGTTTTTAGTAACGTACTCATGAGAATTGAAGATTAAAGGCGTATTAAATAATTACTATAGATTGATTACATTGTGCATGTTTTGGCACGTGATAAATCAATGGATGCTTTGATATCAACAGATTGAATTTCACCAGAATTCGAGGCCAGATTCAGATACTACCGATAACTTCGCAATATATGTAATCACTTACAGATAGTATTTTGGATCAAGTTACTATTGACGACAGTTTACTGTAAAGTCATGACCTAGACTATACAGCCTATATTCATATCATGTATTGCACATGACTTTAGATAGCCTTTGAGTGGTAGTCGTTTCTATAGATTTATTTTAGAAATAGACCACCATTTTGACAAAATATATGTGTATTTCGTACCGAATTATAACACTTTTATATGCCCGATTTTTTTGGTTTCTTTCATTTTATACTTTATTATTTCAATATTTCAAAGGCAAATCGAAAATTCGCCATGATTTTATTTTTTGTAGGGAAACTGCTTAGTCTTTGACGATATTATTCTGCCAACTGCACTGACCTTAAAAATAACCTAATTGAGTACGAAATGTATGTTCATAGAATATATTGTAGTGATCCGATACTCATTTAATTGCTTAAAACATACATTAACTCAAAAAAGTCAGAGGTGAGTGTGTACCCAGGATCGAACTCGTTCTCTCACACACCTGTGATAACTCGAAAGTGATCATAGATGTGAAGTCTGCCGACGCGAGCTGGGCTAACGTAGTGGAGTATGGCTTAACACCCTCCTCAATCTGAGGAGGAGACCCGGATCGGCAGTGGGCCATTAATGGGTTGTAATGATGATGATGATGTTGACGAAATTCATACAATGAGATCAAAAAACCCTATTTTTTAAAGTTAATATTGAAAATGTAATGTTTGTCAGGCATTTTTAACTACTATGCTGATTTATTACAGGAATTATGTATTTAAAAACATTTATTGGTGAAGTGTACAAGAAATCTTATAGTGGCAAAGCTCTGAGCGCAGGATCTCGGTAGTTTAAGCCAGGAATTTGCTCGACCGTATTTTTGCTGTATCCCTTTAAAGCCCGATGTAATAGAAATTCAATGGAGAGAAATTACTTTTTAAATATTTCCTAAAATGAATATACACCTTATATCAAATATTTTAGGATGGTAATATTTTATGTCCTTATTTTATTTTGGGTTGTTAAATTTGATAATGTATTAATGTTAGTAAAAAAACTTGGCGCTGGACATAAAAATCATCAAAATCAATGATAAAAAAATGATGAAAACTATAAAATATAGAATTTTAATATCAACGGAATACAAAAAATATACAATTATATACGCTTTAGGCGGAAAACTAAGGAAACACTGTCAATAACTTGGGAATACCAAGTTATAAATTTAATTAGTGTTTGGTCAATATATAACGTTTAGTGAGATAAATTAGAGTCAGTCACTCTAGTGTTTTCGAATAGTACGTGTATATGGAAATTAGTCTTACAGTGCTATGGTTAAGGCCATCCTTCTTGAGGTCCACGTTAGTTAGCTTTATTATCTACTGCCGGCGGACCCCTGATCAGAATAACTAGATCTCTATTCCGCCGACCACCAAGAGTGGTGGCAGTGAGCCCCTTATATTTCCTCCAAACAGAATAAAAATCGGATTTCGAGAGGTGGATCAGTCGGAACTTCTCGGTGGAATACAGTGATCCCATGGCGTCCCTTGCAGACTTGCAGAGGGGATGCGAAAATTCATTTTCCACCGAAAAAAATTATCTACTGTATTTAATGTCCGGGCAGCGAAGCGAAGCTTTATGATTATAAGAAAAAGGCCTTTAACCTTACGCCTTGGTCGCAAGTCCAAGGCGCTTTCCGATTTTCTGTCTAAATTGCATGTGTATTGTTGTAGAGTAATGGATATGATTCCTCTCTCATTATTGACATACTTCTTTCTTTGTTAGCTTCATTATAAGTGTTTTAAAAGAATCGTGAATCACACTAGGTTGAAGAAAGTCTCAGGAAAAATCCATTCAATCAAAAAACTCTTTATCAATATTACTTAGAACTATTCACTTATCATACAAAATATTCTATTTAAAATTTCTCCTTCACAAAATCGTCAAAGTAAGGCTTTTATCAACGTGTCTTATCTTAATAAGATCCTCAGATACGTTTCACAGTCTAGGCTGACTTTTAAGCCTTACCCACAAGTATTAAATGGAATAAAATAATATTATACGGTATTTATAAAGGATAGTTTTATTTTAAATACAGTATTTTAATCAGTTGATTTCTTTGCTTAATGAGTGGAAAGTGGGAAAAGTGTTTGAGGTATATAGGATCACGTGCTTATTGCTTGATTCAGTTAAATTTTGGATAACGAGATCGAGCGATGTAGGCGAAAAATCCTTCTTATACAGCTCTTCATCAAGCCCCAAGCATATTTTTGTAGCTCAAGATAGAAAATGTATTAAGCCAAATTAATTTTTATATTTGTTTATTTTTATCTCGTAACAAATATACATTTTTCGAGACGTTTTATTGTATACCTATAGACTACTTCAATAGAAAATATTATAAATATTATTTCTAAACGTATATAACGACTAATGTCTACGTAACATTTAGAATTAACTTGATACTATATTAGAGAATAATTTACTAAGGAGTATTTAATATATAAAATTAGTAGTTGTCCCTTCTATTCTACAAATTCTAACATGAACATACTAAGTGCTCATTTTAATAGCTTTTCCGTTTAAAAAAAACTTACGAAGCACAAAAATTAAAAATTTAAAACATCTGAGATTGAAATTAGGTCTGTACATATATACTTGCAGGATTTTAAAATAAATTATAAATCAAATCTAAATATTACCTTAAAAGTTATAAACTCTAAATCTTTACGATTTTTATTATTTATAATATTACCTTTAAAAAAATAGGAGAAAAATAAGAAAGTGAAGTATTTCTATACTAATATACTAATATTACAAAGAGGAAATAATGATCCGATTTTTAATATTCTTTTACGGCCGAAATTAATAATCAATAGATTGGAAATAGATTTCAAACTCTAATTAGTGTACAGAAAATTCAAATTTGGATATTTTCAATCTGTAATGTGGGGAATTTGGATTAGGATGGTTTATTTGGAGACGTTTTTCCATTTGTAATATGGTAATACTCGTAACACATAATGTAAAACCAAACCAAAATAAACCAGTTTACGCCAGCTTTTCAAGCATAAGCCATTTTCCTTGTTATTCTTTGTTTTACTTATTGATGATTAAACTAAGGGCGATAAGACTTTAAGTATAATATAAAAGAATCACACTATGAAAAGTCTAAGAGTGAAAAAGCCATCATTAAATATTATATTTAATATGTATAAGAGTATTTAGTTACAAAAACAGTATCAGCAAATGCTGAGTGAAGACCATTTTATTACACAGCAACAGTCTTTAGTTACTTAGGCTAATTAGTTATTTAAGGCGTTTTTATTATTGTTTTTGTTACTATTGTAATATATACATATTGGAAGCTTTTCTGTGTATTTTACCAAATAAACGTTTCTTTGTTTCTTAAAAATAAAAAATGCAAGGAATATTCTCATTTGTTTGTACAGTATTAATTATGATGTTGGCAACACTTATAATCTGAATAGCATCCTGTTATTTGAGGCTGGTATGGCTGATATGAGTAGCATCTTGTTATTTGCGGTTGGTAGGGCTGATATGAGTAGCATCTTGTTATTTGAGGTTGCTAGGGCTGATATGAGTCTTGGGAAGCAGTGGCGGCCATTGCTGAAGCCGTTATCACTATAAAGGAGGCGGCGGAGAGAGCCCGGGAGAATGACCCGGAGGTCACTGTCATACGCCGAAGGCGAATTGGTCGCCGACGTCGCGCTTTCGTGGCGGCAATGCCGCCATAGCGTAAAAGTGCTGTTTGATGTGGGTCTGTGGGTGATGGACGGGGGCTTCTGTCACTCATGCAAAGGCCATGTGCAGGTGTGCGTCCCTAAATGTTCCTGGGGCGACACTATGTGTAGGATTGAGGGGAGAATTACTCCCTTAGAGTAGAGTCCGTTAGCGGACAGGCGCAGGTCCCCCAAGTCCTCGCTTGGGAAGGTATCTGTAAGCAGATTCCTCCGGGTCAACAAAAAAAAAAAAAGGGCTGATATGAGTAGCATCTTGTTATTTGCGGTTGGTAGGGATGAAATGAGTAGCATCTTGTTATTTGAGGTTGGTAGGGCTGACATGAGTAGCATCTTGTTATTTGATGTTGGTAGGGCTGATAGGAGAAGCATCTTGTTATTTGAGGATGGTAGGGCTGATACTGAGCTACTGACGCTTCAAATCATATTAACATCATTTGACCAAACTATGAGTAGTTAAGACAGGACGACGTCTGTCCGCTAGTAGGTATATAAAAAGATATGTCATTTACGCGCTAAAAGTCTCTATATTTTATAATCGCATAAAACGACTGTAGATATTTTAATGAAACACTAAATACCATTTTTATTACCTGCCTTACAGTTTTAATACGCATAAAATGTTCAATAAGGCTCTTCCACATCCACGCTACCTGCCTATTGTGAGATATTAAAAACCGAGCCCCGAGCTATCCTTTTGACCCTTTTTATTAGCAACGTTCACTTGTTCCACGTTATTAAGCTTTGATTGAAAAGGGTTGTGATATCAAATTACCCCTATTTTTCACATAAACCTATGTTAAATAAGTTTACTTTCTTTTGAAGTTATTGTATCTCAAAGAGTTGTATAAACGAGTAATTAATTTTACAATATCAATACAAATATCTGTGATTAGTTCCGTTTTTTTTATTACAAGTCTTGACAGTAACCTCTGTCTCAAAAGATCAAGATTTGTAGTCGAGTATATCCTTAAACCTGCTCCTGGACCACTCGCCCAGCAATGTTCCACTTCTTGTCTAAATTGTATAATTACGCTAGTTACTGTACTCTTCTAGATATCATCTTTTCTTACGTAGATACATCAAAATAGTCGAGGTCGTCCAGGAAGTACCAAACATACCAATTTTCGAAATTAACTGTGTTTCAGGCAACTCTGGTTTAAAAATAATTAAAGTGTCATGAGACTGATAAATTATCTAATAAATAGTAAATGTGCTTTTTTCACTATAAGTTTAAGTCTCAGGAAAATTAATTTAAAAAGAAAAAGTGGAACATTTTCCAGGAAATTATTTAAATTCAGGAATGACATAGATACTTTTTCTTTTTTTTATTTTCGGAGTATAATAAAGACATAATGTAACTTAATAAACTATGTAGTTTGAGAGTCAGTGAGTGAATTATGTATAATTGAGTGAGTGTAACATAAAGCTCATTTTCCATCATCCAAGCGAGAGCTAGTTACTAGTGTAACAATGTCTACCTAACACATGTACAGCAATACACATAATATTATTACAACATATACTTTAGGTATGAGGCCTGGCTACGCCTGGGATTTGCTACCCAGGAGCAGGTTTAACGGGCCCTTCTACTACCAGTAAAACACTCTCCTTCAGCTGCTCAACCTCGCTACATAATCACTGTAGGTAAAAACCACTTACCTGATCACGATACAGTACCTCCACACAACAATACTGAACTAAACGCTATTGACACTAATGTTTATCCCTAACGTACCTACTGACAGACAGTCCAAATCTGTCTGACCTACGCCTATATATTCTACACGAGGGTACACTTGCAATAAAATAAAATGAACCACACACCAACATAAAGTTATAAATAATGTTATTACTCTCATAATTAAATTACATTAAGTATATTATATTTAATACTTTTGAATATATTCTATGTTAATTCGACCGATATTACAACAGTAGTGTACAATAATCAAGAACACAATATCAACAGAAACTAATTCAGATATTGTAGAACGTGTATGCAGAACCAATAAATTATTACACGTGAACGCTTTATGGCTAAGCTCTCAGGAATTGGACGGTAATGTTTGAGTGCGAGTATCGGTCTATTTTACATAACTAAACTACGAGCTACTACCCTCACCCGGCTCCCCCTTACTTTCAAATCGCAGGCGTAATCTATCGCCCTCTGGAGGTAACGATAAATTGGACACACAGACTCTAAATCTTTTGTACTTGCTGAGAATATCAGTTTTTGTTGCGTTAAGTTCCGTCAAAGTACATTAAATATATATAGATGGTATTGTTTACTTATCACTTTTTGGAATCGAGGTTTTTTTTGACTTATGAGTTTATACCAGTTTTGTCTGTCACTTGTATTGTATTAAAGTGGCTTACTACCAAGAAAATATTGTAGGTACTTCTAAAACATTTACACTCTTCTCACACCTGCTATCAAAGTCATTTTAATTCAAATTTAATATTATGATCAAAACCTACCTGAAAACTATTTAAAAAGTGTTTTTTAAACAGAAAGAATAAAGAGTATTCTTTAATCCTATCCTTATATCTTTAATACATTGGTCACTAGTCCAAGGCACTGCTTAGGTGCCTGTCGTAATTGTTAGAGATGATAATGATTTGTTATTTATCGGTTCAGTTGGAGTATTTACTTTGTGCTTACTCAATTGTCCATTCAATATCACACCCTCTTGTATAGTTTTTCAATATACCCCCTCTCCTTCACTTTCTTCATTTCGTCAAGTTATATATTTATCATCATAGACATATATTATAATATTACAAACAGTTTTTACAGATACGATTCAAGTTATCGTATTCATATAAATATTGAATCATACACTGTACATCCGTTAAAAGAACCTGTAAATTACCGGAAGCACTAAAAGTTAAATCATGCCTAACGAAACAGGTCAATCAGAGTTTCCAAATTGTACCTAGCTAACAAGATCAGGATCAGTTTTAATTCACAAAATGTACGGCTTTTTCCGTTGAATTTTGCCGACTCAATTTATCAAGCTAGTGTCTGTCCGACTGCCGACCAATTACTGATGTCGCACTCCATTGCCACCGGTTGTAATTACTACTATCTGTAGCTGTACAGTTTATGGGCCTAAAATCTTGTGGATTATCGGTGTGATCCTTGAAAGATATATTCATATGATATTATATAAATAGCTGCGCTATACTGCACTCGAAACACGGATATTCAAAAGCTGTGAATACAACTGACAAAAACGCTCAATTTTATCCGCTCTCCATAACTCATAAATGAAAAATCTACACTTATATCTCATTCGTAAGAATAACAAGACTACAAAATACAAATCTAAATCAAATTATTGCCTTAAACGTAGAGGGCAAGTTCAACAAGGGGCCCAAAAACATTGTTATTGCGAAAAGAGCGATTTTTGTGACTATAGTTACGATTTTGTTGACATTTGTATATCTATACAATTAAGGTTAATAGTTTAAAGTATATATTTAATACTTTTTTTAAATTACAATTTTAATCATAAAGGAGACGAAAATGGAGGATAGGGTATAACTTGCTGTCATTGTTCAGATCCTGCAAAAAACCAATCAAAGTGTAATTTGATTACTCCTTAAGAGTTATTGCCTATCTCACAAATAAAAGTGAAGTGAGTAAAAAGACTATTAATGCGGCTCCTTTAAATATTTAGACACCATAAATATTTAACCACTAAAACTAAAAAATAAAATGCTAGTCCCCATAAGATATAGGGTACCCCATCTTACCCCTGGGGACATTTCTCTCTTTTATAATTATAATCAGATTATAATCAGATTATATATCATCTTTTTTCTAATATTTCTAATTTTGTGCTATTAATATGTCTGATTTATTATGTCTCGAACCTTAAGGTCCCCATCATTGCCCCATCCTCCCCTCCGACCTCTAAGTAAAACAAACTAATTTTGACTCTAACGGCCGAAATTAATAACCAATATCAATATAAAATCTTTGGATTACGGATTAAATATAGAATCTGAATTTAAATATCAGAATATAAATTTCAAATTTTGAATATATTTTACTAGCTGCGGCTCGCGGTTTCAGCCGCTGTATTTTAGATAATTTACACTATATCATTATAAGTTATAGCCTATGTGCTATTCTGATGTGTAAGCTAAATTATTGTAAAGTTTCATCAAAATCCATTTAGTAGTTTTTCAGTCAAAGAGTAACAAACTTACATCCATACATCCAGACATCCATACATTCTTACAAACTTTCGCGTTTATAATATTAGTAGGATATCTCAAATGCGAAGAATTTCGATTACATATTGAAAATAGATTCCAAATTTGAAATTTTATACAATTTTTTAAATTTAAAATCTTTTTTCAATGCATAACCCAAAATTACTACTTTCAATGCATAAATGAGCTTAATTTCAACTTTAGCTTTTATTTAATTAAAGATTTGTAATATTAATAGTTGAAGCAATCGAAAATATACGATAAACAAACCAAAAAAATATTCAGTTTTATATATTACTAGTCGACCCGCGCGACTTCGTCCGCGTCCCTTTTTTTGCAATAAAAGGTAGCCTATGAAGGACATAGGCTACCTTTCTCAGGGTTTAAAGATTGTCTGTACCAAATTTCATCAAAATCGGTTGAGAGGTTTAAGCGGGAAAGCGTAACAGACAGACAGACAGAGTTACTTTCGCATTTATAATATTAGTAGGGATATTTTGATGCGAGAAGTGCGCGATGTGAGAAAAAGAATAATACCAAAAAGGCCGTTTAATATTGATTAAATATTTTAGCAAAGAAAGCAGTTAAGTAAAGAGGTTGAGTAAGAGTTTACTTGTTTTAAAAGAGCTCTTCAAACCTGATGCTGGGTCTCAAGCCCCAAAGCCCAACTCGAAACTCGTCTAAAGTATATATCTTTTGAGTATTACTATTATACTTAATTATAGTGCTATCAAAACTTTTAAAGTCTATCATTTTTAAAACAATGTTATGGTAATGTAACCTTATTTCCCCTTTTTACTTATTCTTACTACTTCAGCGTTATTCTAATAGAGAACCGAAAGAATGCTTGAACACGTTTTTGCACAAGTTTAATAACTATTAAGTGTAGAAATAAGTATAAAAAGAAGTTTCTTCGCTTACTTGCATAACTTTAGTCAAAATGATCCAAGTATTAGATTTTTGTTTCAATAATGTAGTCAAACTTAACAGACTTTATATTTTTCACATCCACATTAATACATAGAGGAAAGATTTGATTTTTTATCATATGTTTGTTTGTTACAAATAGGCTCTAAAAGCTACATCCTTTCTAGGTAAAATAGGTTGAGCGGTGTTGCCATAAATATTTTAATTAAAAAGATATGGCGATTTAAGTAACATAAAATAGATATTTTCCAAAAATGAGTATTTTTTTTACATTGATACATATTGTCGCGGAAGGTAAATAATAAAGTGTTGCCATATTTTTTTCCAAAAGACATTCGCTGTTAAAAAGCTACTCTATTTTCGAGTGCATAATTCATGTAGTGTTGCCATATATTTTGTGGATATAAAGATTCGTTCATAGACAAAAATCAATTATACAATATTTCTGTCTCTCTCTCCTTTTTCTCTTTCAATTTTACCGTTTTTTTATCTTTCATTTTCTTTACTCTTTCTTTCTCTCCCTCTCTAACCATCTCTCTCTCTCATGATCTATCTTATTTCCATCTTTCTTTCTCTTTGCATTTATTAATAAACTAGTCGTGATTCTCCGCTCCTATTGGTCTTAGCGTGATGATATATAGCCTATAGCCTTCCTCAATAAATGGGCTATCTAACACTGAAAGAATTATTCAAATCGGAAAAGTAGTTCCTGAGATTAGCGCGTTCAAACAAACAAACTCTTCAGCTTTATATATTAGTATAGTATAAGATAAATAAAGCTAAAGATGAAAGAAATGCTTCAATATTATCAAGTGACAATTTAAAGATATGGATTATAAATTTGCTTTAAACAAATGAAGCGAAACGAGGGAGGGCTGCTCGTTATTTATATAATTACGGGTAACAAAATTATTCACATGATGAATGTGCGTAAGAATTTCTTGAATAAAACACAATTAATATAATAAAACACAATAAAACACAAGTTTTTAAGAATTGCTTCAAATGACTAACTCCGCCATCGGCTTGTATGACTAACTAAAATTACCTAACATAAATTACTGAAGCAATTCTTTTTCTTTACCATTTTTACTAGTTTCTACTCGCAACTTGGTTCCGGAAAACTTCTGAATAGGGTCCATAGTGAATTTAAAGATTCGCTCACTCAATCACTCTTTCACTTAGAGACTCACTCTCTCACGATCTTTATGCAATATACACTTTTATACCACAGGGTCTATACTTTTTTCCATAATAAAAAGTATTATTCCAGCTTTTTAAATACCTACAATATTTATTTTGAATCCGTAAAGTTCTTTTTTTTTACGGTAGATAAGGTGCGTGCAAACGAGCAGATGGTCCACCTGATGGTAAGTAGCCACCATCGCCCATGGACATCGACAAAACAAAATACATTGTTTTGTCGATGCGTTGTATCCTCGAAGATAGGGGGAGTGAAGAAGAAAAAATGCTGCGGCCTCAACGGTCCCTGAGCAAGAGCCTAGAGTCCACTAGATCTGCAGCATTAATGGGATGGGAGAGGAAGGGGGTAAGTCTGACACTTGGCGGTCGGATTCGCATGCTGGTGGTCGTAAGCCAATAGAGGAACAGATCCCTTACCAAGAGGTGGTGCTGGGTTACTCAGCTTTTACGAGATGCTCTCCCAGCGGCAGAGCGGAATTGTATTCTATCACGTCTCCTCACCCTCCCCTCTTAACATCTTTTGTGTAAACAACTCCCTTTTTCCCAAAGGATCATTGCTTTATTACGGTGTATGTATGTATTTATATTTATTATAATTGACTTTAATTAATTAATAAAATAGTTTTTAAGGCACTATCGTTGCCTCCTATACAACACTTACTCACTTTCGTAGGTTGACTGGAAAAGATTGAGATAAGCCTGCCTTTGTCAACAGCCTTTATTATAAATGTTTTTTAACTAGTTTTTTCTGTGCAATAAAGAATATAATACAATATGTATAAGTGTTAGTTAGCAACACCGTTTATAACTTTATTCGCGAGTAGTTTCTTTTATTTTATTTTAAGTATACCCACATGTAGACAGTATATAACCTCTGTTCCGATAGATTGGGTGTCTACCTAACGAGACCACTTTGACAACTCAAAACGCATATTATTATTGACTTTTACGTGTTACTTATATATAGCTATATATATAGGTATAGCTTCTATATACATTATAGATAATTCAGGTAATAAAGTGTCTGTTCTAAATTTCATTAATATATGTTCAGCCTTTTACTTTCACGTCTACGATAGTAGGATGTAGATCTTATTGGTTAGTTTAGATATTTGAGCAAAGTTATTATTGATGTTTGCTTGAAATCGCAACAGAATTAATAAATTATTACTTTTTAATCAAATAAACCAATTCATAGTATGATGATGAATAGCTCCAATGGATATATCAACCGTATTCGACAGATGTCCATAAGATATCGGTTACCGAGCTAGCACGCGTTGGACCTTTTTTATTGGCAACATTTCACTCGTTCTGCGTTGTTAAGCGTTTGACTGAAACGGGTCGTGTCAAATTGCTCCAATATTTCACAGCTTTGTTTAGAAAATACTTGTTCTGCTTTTGTGCATATTAGATTACGAGTAAATTATACGATCGTATCACAAAACAAAACTAATCTAGTAATTTAATAACCTGTATTTGGTCCCCACAAAGCGATTGATTTTTATGGACTTGGATGTTTCCTTCTATAATATGATTTCACAGTATTTTCATTCATATTCAGTCAGTCGAAAACAACCATTTACCATTAGGCAACTATTGAGTTTCTTGCCGCACTTCTCAAAATAATTTTGTTTGACTCTTTATTATATATGTCGGAACAGAGAGACGATTTGAATGAATGAATAAACGAATCTAATGGAGAAGGCCATATTTGAATGAACGAATAATCGAATATCACGATTCCGTGGTTTTTGAACAGGATTCCAGGCAGTGCCTTGGACTTGTGACCAAGGTGTAGGCTTAAGGACGTCCTTTAAGTGATCACAACACTCGCCTCCACTGCCCGGTCTCACAGTCTGTCTTAGGTTAGGTTAACATAAGGCTAACCTAACCTAACATAAACCTAACCTAAGGTTGTGTTAACACATCTAAATACAATGTTGGGACTCATAATAAATAAGACATAAGTACTCACATGATGCTTAGACCGATATGTCCAATATCCGTGATGCGACAAACTATTTGTTACACTTCAACTCCAGGTGATGTTCACTCAAAGAGACTTGTCGAGAGACTAAAGTGTACTGCGTCAGTGTATAAAGGGACTAGACAATGGTAGCAATGCCCCTCCACTAGTGGGGAGAAGTAAATCAACAAAACGGAAATAGGGCGCTGGCATCCCGATTAATCGATAATCTTTTACTCGTTTGAGACTGTTAAAAATCGTTGAATATTAAAAATTTCGACGGAAGTGACAATTAATTTGCTTAATCACTATCCTACTCTAATTATAGCCCGACACGGCCTTCACTATTATCCTACCCCAACTACACCCCGGAATATACGTCAGAGAGAAACCGAATTTGGGTAGAGACTATGTACCTACAATCGGATATCCGCATTTGAGATACACAACGGATGGCCAATCATAAAAGCTACGGGAAAGTACGGACAGAAGATAACTAATCGTTATGATCTCTTACTGTAGTAGTGTAGATTTAAGGAGCTCTTTTAAGCAATTGCAACACTCACCTTCAATGTCCAGGTTATCTATCTTAGCTTAAGGTTAGGGTTACATAAGGCTAACCCAACACAAGGGTAACCTAACGTTGCGTTTACTTAACCACGTGGCAATTACATGCAGTGCACAAGTGATCTTAATCGGTTAGAAATCCTAGTACCAACAACACACCACTGCTCTTCACACTTTCACTATAGAGCGACGCGTGAAAATAAGACTCTACTCACGGACTTTGGGTAAACAGAATATAAAGGGACAAGATAGTAAATAAAGTTAGATTGGTTTGGTTGTCGGCCAGCCAATCAGAAGCTATCAAAACGACGGATTATTCGATAATTGTTTTTACTCGCTATCAATTGTCGAATATTAAAATGACTCGACCGAATTGATTAATTTAAAAAATAACCAGCTAAACATATATATACGCTCTATTCTGGTACAACTGCAGCAGTTTGACGAGTTATTTCATGAAGTGAATTTTGACTACCATAGTGAAATGTTATTATTTATTAGTGCCCACGTTAGTTTTTGATGTCTATTGGCTTAGATAAATATCTGGTAATTCACACTACTCCTATCTAAAGTGCATATTATGTATTTAGTTACATCTCTCAATACAGCTCAAATATAGTTGATAGTATATAATACTGAGTAAAGTTTTCCCTACATATATTTTAAGAACTTAAAAACTAGCTTGCGTAGCTTTATAATGAACTCTTCAAGTTACTGCAACTGAGAGATTGCATTTTTGTTTGTAACAAACTTTCATCATATAGGCTCTCTTCACTGCGAAAATTTCATTCAAAACTGCCGAAACTTTATATGAATTCCGACGATTTGTTATCAATGTATTAATAAGGATTGTTTCAACAAGCTCTTATGATTTTCATTCAAAATAACGAAACTTTCATATGAATTCAGCTGATTTGTTATCTATGTAATAATGAGGATTGTTTCAACACTCTTAAGATAAATTCGATTCGAAATGGGGAAACTCTATGTATTTCTATCTATGAATTTAGACGATTTCTTATCTATGTAAAGATAAGGATCGTTTCAACAAGCTCTTAATATAGATTTCATTCGAAATGACGAAACTTTAATATGAACTCAGACAATTTGCTATCAAAATGATACATTTCACTAATAATATTGAATCTTTAATATGAATTCAGCCGATTTGTAATCTATGCAATAATATGGATTGTATCAACAACTTTTTATGATAAAATCATTTAAAATGACGAAACTTTAATAAGAATTCAGCCGATTTCTTATCTATGTAATATTCAGGATTGTTTCAACGAGCTCTTATGATAAATTTCAGTAATGATGTCTTTGTTAATTGAGTAACATATTTTTAATTAAAACTCAGCGCGTGTCTGCGTTAATTTAATTATTTCATTATCATTTTGTATGAAATCAGAATACAAGTTTTCAGAAATGTTCTCTTATATACATTATTAAAATTTATTATTTATTAGCAATAGCGATTTAGAAGTTTATCGTTTTGTCCAATAACTTACAAGTAGTTTAACCGATATTGATGACACCCATTATTTTGATTCCCCACGAACTGGATAGAAAATATTATAGACTTTTAGAAATTATCTACATCTACACTATTATATAAAGAGGAAAGATTTGATTGTTTGTATGTTTGTTTGTTGCGAATAGACTCGAAAAGTACTGAACCGATTTTGAAAATTCTTTCACCGATAGGAAGCTACACGACCGCATTTTAAACATATATTTTGACTTAAAATAATATCATATAAATACATATTCGTATCGTGTTTGTCAAGAACTTGCTTTTGACACGAAACACGTGAGGATTATCTCCGTTTAATTTTTATAGAGGTTAGAATCTGAAGTTTAAATTCCGTCATAAAAAAAATTATAAAATTTATGTCACCTATGTCACCCGCGCTATTATTAATCTATTGACACTTCATTCATTAAAATTTGTTCTGTAGTTTAGGCACTAGGGTGGAACATACAAACATATATAGACTGCCTAAGTCATTACCATTCCTTTTGGCTACGCCATAGTCAAATAAAAAGATGTATCATTACATAATGTTATAAAATAAAGTCCCACGCTGGATCTGTTCGTCTCTCTTCATAATGTTTTAGCAGTAATAGTTTAATAAAATGATAATTATTGAAAAAGTCATTAAAACTCAAAACCTGGGAAGTTTTATCAAAAACGCTGCCTGAGCCAGAACTTATAAATAAACACCATTTCGTCCTTTTTTTAATAGTGAAGCAATTGCGTAAAAAAATATTGGTATTTTTCTGAACCTACTACGGTATAACTATGTGCGTAGTTATTGACTGAGCTGGACTTAGATGATGATGATTATGAAAATTCTTTCCGCACTAGATAGTTTTATTATACAAGGATAAAAGCTGTAGTTATTTTAAATAGCGTAATAATAATAAAAAATTTCCTACTCTTAATTTTTGTGGAAATAAGTATATTAATAAAAAATATAAATATAATAAATCATACTTATAATATTAAACTCAATTTATTTCCTCCACATTATTTACCATAAAGCCGACTCGTTTGTTTTTCCGCGAAATTGAATGACGCGTTCGTCAGAGAAATGTTTTATGAAAAACATTTCCCTCTATTATAACCGTTCGATGGGAAAAAATACAAAAGAAATCCTGCCCCTAAATATTCATTCATGTCTTACTTCATTTAGGGTATTTACTTATTTGATTTGTTTTATTTATTTGAGTGAGATTAAATCAATACATTAAGAAAACACAATTATGAAGACATTATTAATATTTTTTTTAATACGTATCAACCAGTAGCAATTTTTAGAGTTCCGTACCTTGAAAGGCAAAAAGAACCCTAATAGGTTCACTACGTTGTCAATAGTCTATCTTATTTGTGAAAGATTAGGTGCAGACGATCTACCTGATGGAAAGTGGCCACCGTCGCCTATAGACATTGGCAAAACTGGAGAATATCTCTTGTTTTGCCGAGAGCGAAGAGAAGAATGATACGGTTTCAGTGAATCCAGAGTTCACTGGAACCGCAGCATTAATGGAATAAGAGAGAGGGGGGGGTAGATATGACCGAACCGACCGGCCGAATTAACCGAAACGCGTCGATATCACATCTCGGTTGGATTCCTATGCTGGTGGCCGCAAGCCAGTTAAGGAATAGATACGCTACTACCAAGAGTAGCTGGGTTACTCGCCTCCTTAGATGCTCTCCCAGCGGCATAGGAGAATTGTATTCTAACCCGTCCCCTGACCGATAACCATATCGAATATTTAGCCCTTCGTTCAGCTGAAAACAATTAAAGTTTTAAATCAACGTAAAGTTAGGAAACCGTTAAATGCCATAAAAAATAATAGATGAATTGCCTCCGATCTATATACTCATATATGTGAGTGCAACAGCTTTCGGCAATAAAGTTAAGTTCGTCAAAATGGCAAAGTTGACTCGCACTTGGCCGAATTTCCTGTCTACAAAAAGTCTTAGCTTTATGTTATTTGCTTGTAATTTTGTTAGTCTGTAATATCTATACCTACTTTTACTACCTTGCGATATGACTGCAATAATTATACATAATAACAATGGGAATAACATACTATAATAAACATGGCGCAGAGCTCATAATAATTCCATCATAACAAAAACAAATATAAACAGTCGCATACGATAAATCAAGGGTGGGTACATAGTAGGTGCCAACGTGGTGCCAAACATATTGGGGTCGCACTAATTCACAAAGCCGGGGGCTAAATCAACTATGTATGGATAAACTGGAGGAGTTCGTTAGTTCATGTTTTCAGACTTTCGTAAGCTCAAAATTTTGTTTTTTAGTTTTTATAGAAAAATCAGTCAAATACGAGTCCAACTCACACACCAAGGGTTTTGTACAATCTAGATTAATAAACTTAACTTGGCCGTTTATCAACAATTTTGTTATCTTTTTGTGACATACACGTTATAACATATATCACAGATTCTATACCACATCATATGAGGCCTAATGCTTAGTTCTGGCCCGTGACTCTCGCTTATACTAACGTTAGATCTACCATATTATCAGCAAGAGACAGTGTAAGTACTGTGACAAATCACTAGGTTCCGGGATAGAATTCAAATAAATGAAGAGCGTAGTTTCTATCTAACACTCTGTATTTACTTGTATTCAATAATATTTTACATTTTATTTTATAAGATAATCAAATTTATTAAGAACTGACTTCCCCCCGGAACCAGGGCTGGGATAGTTCTCTTGTTTTTTATGAAATTCTATATTTTTAAAATCATATTAGATTGGGGAAAAAGTCTTTTCGCATTTTTTAAGAAAATTCAAAACATTTTTTAATAAAGTTTATTTACATTTAACTAAAGTATGTAGGTACTATTTTGTTCGATAACTTTTTGCCGTCTTGTAGGTAGGGACATAATGCCATTGCTATAGAAATTTTGGGGCTTCTGATCAAAAAACCGCGAAAAGTAGTTTTGGCAGTCCTCTCGTGATGTTCACCTGATACTGCCTAAAGAATTCTGAAGAGACCGAAACAGGTAGAAATCTGAAGGTGCAAGGTCAGGATTATACGGCGGATGCATTAACACCTCCAAGCCAAACTCTCTTAATTTTTGCTGAGTGGCTAAATATGTGTGAGGTCTAGCGTTATCATGATGAAAAACCACACCCCTTCTGTTGAATTATTCCGGCCGCTTTCTCTCAACTTCTTGCTTTAATCTCATCAGTTGTTCGTAGTAGAGTTCAGAATAGATGGTCCAGCCTGGTGGTAACAGCTCATAATGAATAATGCCCTTCCAATCCCACCACAAACACAGCATCACCTTGTTGGGAGTTAACCCGGGTTTCGCCACAGTCTGTGAAGCCTGACCGGCCTTTGACCACGACCTTTTACACACGTTCTTGTCGTACGTGATCCACTTTTCATCACCAGTTATCAGCTTCTTCAAAAATGGTTCGGTTTCATTACATCGTAATAAAGAATCACAAATGAGTAGATGGTTCATTAGGTTTCTTTCAGTGAGCTAGTGAGGTACCCAAATATCGAACTTTTTTGTGTACCCAGCTTTTTTCAAATGCGCCAAAACTGTTTTGTGGTCAATTCCTAGTTCTTCACCTACGTCGTATCTACTGATATGCCGATCTTGCTCCACTTTTTCAAATATGGCATCCATTTTATCCGTAATAGGGCGACCACAGCGAGGTGCTTTGATATCAAAATTTCCGGATTGAAGACGTTTAAACCAAATTTGTACTACTCTCACAGACACTGCACTAGGTCCATAAACATCGCAAATTTTTTCGGCTTGCGTTGCATTTTTACCTTTTTTGTAGTAAAGTTTTAAAATGTATCGAATTTCTTCACTAGATTCACTCATCTTCACAGTACGAAAAACAAATAAAAATCACACATTTTCCTAAATTTGAATTTGGAATTATCTTCTTTAAAATGTAAACTTTTAATGATACCAAAACCAATATTTTATATGTAAATAAATATTACATATTTATTATATAAACGAATTATTTGCAATTTCCTGAAATTTTTAAGATGTGTCTGTCTAAGTTTATTCATACATCACTTAAATCATGAGCAGGAGACAGTGTGTGTGGTTGGGTATAAAACAACAATTAGTTATTATAGTCACATACACTACTGTTGTAATATATTTTTTTTAATTTAAACGCGACAACCCTAATAACCTATAAACATTAAAAAAGCTGTACTATACACCTAATAATCGTGTAAAACTTTTTTTGCCTTGTTTACATTCTAACCAACATATTTCGCATAGCAAAATGTATTCATCCGCGAAAATGGCTTGATATAAATCAAAGGCATTGTTTTAAGCCTATTTGTGTGTGTACTGTGTAGTGTCAACATACCAACATGTGTAATGAGTAATTAAACAATAAAGCAAACACCCAAATTATACAGGAACATACACAGAAATAGCTCAATATGAATTTACGTATTTCCAATATGTGCTCAAATGCGCGTCACATTTCGCAAACTAAAGCTTCGGCAAAGCTTGTTTTATTGGACTAACTAAAATATAGTGATATACAGTGTATTTTTTAAATGAAACAGTATGAAGGAATCCTAAACAGTTGGAGATACATAAAAACTTTCTTAGAAACCATTATATGTTTTTTTATGAAATTAACTTTGGGATAGAAATTTTTTTGGTCAAACTTGAGTCTATTACAGAGTATTTACCCGTGAGGGGACGGGTTAGAATTCAATTCCCCTCTGCTGCTGGGAGAGCATCTCGTACGAGCCGAGTAACCCAGCACCCCCATTGGTGGTAGGCTTGCAATCCGACCGCCAAGTGTCTCTGACTCGTTCCGGCCGCGCCGCATGTGGGCCAGATCTACCCCCTCTCTCTCCCATCCCATTACTGCTGCGATTCCAATGAACACCGACTTCTTGTTCGGGGTCCATTGAAACCGCAGCATTCTTCTCTTCGCTCCCCCTCCTCACTCTATCTTCGAGGCGGCAACGCATCGACAAAACTAGAGGTACCCTCTGTTGAGTTTTGTCGATGTCCATGGGCGACGGTGGCCACTTTCCATCAGGTGGACCGTCTGCTCGTTTGTCCCTCATCTGTCATAAAAAAAAGTCTATTGCAATTAGTGAAATTGGTCAAAAATTTGTTTAATTCGGATCGACCCACTTTCACGCCAGGATCATTTCATAGTATCGAAAGAAGAAATCGGAGCAGTAGAAGTTGTGAAGATGGCTTTCAAATACATTCTTTTTGATTTAACGGTTTATTGAATATCTCATACATGAATATAAAATCATATCTTATTATACAACAAAATAAGAGGTAAAGGCGGCCTTATGTCTTATTAACTATCTCTTTAGACAACCTTAGGTTAGAAAAGTTATTAATATTTAGAGTTTAGAGTAACTAAAATTTACCGATATTGCTTTACGCAAAACTTGAGAACAGCTGGACCGATAGGGATAATTTTTTTAAACTATTCGTTTTAAAATATCATTTTTTTGATTGAAGTGAGGTTACTTTTTTAAAATTAAACCAATTTTTGAAACGGTTGAATTCATTTTATTCGAATTTAACACACATTATGCGAGAATGTGTGAGCGAGTGAGTTGATTGAATAGGTGTATGAGTAAGTGTGTGAACAATGGGTGAGTGGGTGTGCTAACAAAAGAATAAATAAAACTTAGAAACTTACTTTTTTCAAGTTGATACGAAGGCATGACGGCTAGCATAATTAATAAAATTTAAATTTAGACCGTGCTCATAATATTGAAACTTCTTGACATTTCTGGACTTAGACTTTTATATTAACCTCCTACGAGGACGCCTACGTAGTTGTCTGATTTCCTTAAAAGCTAATTTATTCAATTATAATTACTTTAATATTAATTCACAATCAAGTAAAACAAGGAAAACGTTAAGATAAATTGTCAAATTATTCTCTGATTTTCTATACATATAATAATAATATGACTTATGGAAGATTTGTAACACAAATTTAAGACCAAAACACAAATTTTTAAAATGTTAATTCGCCTGTCTGTCCGTATGTTATCTATCTTTTAAACAAGCAAAGCTAGAACAGGTAAACTATACTATACTTGATTGTAATCATAAAATTTATGTTTTTTCTAACCACAGGTTAATCAGAATATTTAAAACATGAAGCTGATTTAGAATTAAACTACCCAATCTAGGATATAAAGGAGGCTATTTAAGAGGTTGTACTGACAATATAAATTACTAAACAATGTAAAAGTAACCAATGTTGGCAACACCTCGTGTGGTCCATATAACGCTAGACCAAACGAGGTGTTGCCAACATTATTACTAAATCTTAGTGAAATTAGTTATATAAGTATTTTTGATGAAACTACAATCCTCGTTTTTATAATAGACTTCGGTTTCTTAACAGGGCTACGCCCGGCTGCAATTTACCACGTTTATTTAGATTTAATAGATGTATATATACTTATATCGCTATATCACTATGTTTTATATTTTATTTTTTTACATCTTCATTTATGTTAACGGTCACACAGTTCAAAATGCGTTTTATCCCCTTCTTCAAACCCTTCAAAGCTTTTTTTCGCAATAAAATGTAGCCTACGTCCTTTTTCAACCTCTAATCTATCTCTGTACAAATTTCATTAAAATCGGTTTAGTGTTTTAAGAGTAAAAGCATTTATAAAATTCAAGTTGGGATTATCAAAGGCACAGAAGCAATTTTTGACATTTTATTGGTATAACAATTATAGTACAAAGTGACATTTCTGAAAAAAAACCTTATTTTGTGTCGCAAACACACAAAATAAGTATACATTATTAAATTGTCTCTCAACATTTCGGGATTCCAAACAACATAGCGCAAAGATATTAAAAATAGTCGGTATATTTTCGGCAAAAGTATTTATATTATTACTCCGATTAAACAAGCGGAAACAGAAAATCGTACCTATTCGTGAGGAATCCAATTTCTTTTCCTCGTTTTGTTTTGGTCTTGTTGCGGTTTCTTGGTCTTAATGCCGCAAAATAAACTTCGTCGAGATTCACAATTTGCGCCGAAATATTTGATATTTTAAGACCCTTGAATAAGTTTAGCGGAAAATCACATAAAAGCTTTCAGAGTCGCTTCTTTACTGCTTGTTTGGGACTTCTGAATATTTGTAAACAAAGGTTATATTTTAGCATCGAGTGTGATTGTGAAGTAGAATACAGAAATCAAATGTGAGCAACAGCATTGACCTATAACGGTATGGACGTTAAGTCTTATACAAATATCAGAAAAGTATCCGAAACTTAATGATTTCAACGTATAACAAGTCTTTAGCTCTCTCCCAAAACCAACCACCTTGCCAATAGTGGTCGTGGTTTAACCACCTTGGTTTTGGGAGAGAGCTAAAGACTTGTTATTAACCCCTTTTCGGCCTTTGAAATTGTGTTAAATATTCAAAAAGGAGGGTATATCCGGCTCCGATAAATTTAGATACCTCTGTTTAATGAAGACCCTAAAATATTTTCTTCATGTTTTAGTTTTGCTTGCACGATATAAAAGAGTATTCTGTCTACCAATTTTAAGTGGATGTTTATAATATTCGAAATTAACTAATTTGTATATTAGTTTTTATTAACATTACAAGGACAATTATATAGTTTTTATTACTTACAAACAAAATGTTTTGTTTATGCAAGAATCTAAATTGATAAATTATTAGTGAACATTCTAAAATATGATGTACTAATATTTTATTATTTTTCACTATATTCGAGTGGTATTTACCATAATATAGTCGAGCAAAATCTAAGGATTTTGCTAATATAAACGTATGTTATAATGAAAAAAATGGTTGCGATGTGACTAAAACGGACCTTGGAAACGTTTATGCGCAGATTGCTTGGATATGGACTATATTATTATACATCAACAGAGAACACACATGAATATTGAATATGATATTCTATTTCTGTAGCGAACCTTGTAACCTTTACCTAGGAATTCAAAGACGAGAGGTATAATTAAATCCTTTTAACTCTTCAACCTTAAAACTAAAACAGTCTCGTTGACGAACCTTAAATTATACTTGACGTTTTAGGGGTACGTTCTTTAATACCCCTTCTTTTATTACAGCTTACAAGCTTATGAAGAATAGGTGGTAGATAGTTACAACTCTTCAAGTAGTCTTTTTTCATAATAATGTACTTTTCAATATAGTTTACACGAAGCCAACTGTCACATAAAGTTGATATCATTCTTTGACGACATAGCCAAACATTCCCGGAATAGCAGGAAAGGGGGGTGAAATTAATTTTTTTTTTCATATTCATTTATTTGTCGTCTTCCCATTGTTGCGTAACTGATAATTTTTTTTGTTTAAATTGTTGACTTATTGGTAAACTCTTTTCGTTTCTCAACTTTCGGAGATGATTAATTATAAAGGATACAATACAGCAAATACATTAAAATCACCACATCTATCTTTACTCCTATCCCCCCTAGTATAACATACGTAGTATATTAGTAGGATTATTTATCCATGATATAAACTACATTTTTTAATAATTTATGATCCAAATCATCCCAAAGATGTCCTCTGTGGATATGTACGTTTAACTCCATTTTGACTAAATCTTATGATAAAATCTTATGAAAGGAAAAGAAATATAAGCATTTTGCCCAAATTAATTAAAAATAATCATTTCATAAAATTCAATTTATTTTTGACCATCCATAAAATCTGATTAAAAATACTGTTCATTTGGTTTTGATTCCACCCTATCCCATATAAAGTTTATTCATATATCCCTAAACAAATAAATAACACACATCGTTGACACCGGCCCGCAAATATTTATGTATAATCTAAGCTGGTGAAAAAGTAAACAGAAAGGGCCCGAGTTCCGACCCGATTTTGGAGTTAATTGGGAACATTAGTCATGCCCGGGTCGGCCATGACCACTTTGGCTGTTATCATAATATGATTTGTGACACTACTGAAATATATGGCCGCTATTATAAATTACGTAAATGTCATTTAAAGTGAAAAGGCTGATTTAGTCTTGAGTAAGTCGGTTCATATTTTTTTCACACAAGATTGTCTATAGTGACGAAATTGGAAAACGAAGTATTTTACTCCGTCAATTTAGTAATATATGACTCTAATAATTATACGCCTTTTTTTTCCTAAAAACTTTAAAAATGTAATTACATTCAATTTATTCTTAATGTGATGCTAGTAATATTACTGTTAGTTATAATATTTTTAAATTTTACTTTTATATGAAATCATTTTACAGGAACACCTTGGAATAACTATAATTTTTATATGAGTACTAGTCCCGTACTCATATAAAAATCTAGACCCGCGCGACTTCGTCCGCGTGATGCTCCGCTCCTATTGGTCTTAGCGTAATGATATATAGCCTATAGCCTTCCTCGATAAATGAGCTATCTAATACTGAAAGAATTTATCAAATCAGATCAGTAGTCCCAGAGATTAGCGCGTTCAAACAAACAAACTCCTCAGCTTTATATATTAAGTATAAGATAATATATTTCATCCATATAATTCAAACAAGATTTATGTCCCATTAATTATATTCCGTAAGCATAACGCTTAGTTCTTTATCGGTTCACTAGCTACGTTGCGTTTACCCAATAGTCTATTCAATATCGCCCCATAGTACTAATTTAATATAGTTTACATAATATCTGCAATACGTACTCACTTTATTAGTAAATCTACAAGATTGAAATTTTTTAATTTAATGTTTTGTCTGAGACTTATATTGATTATTTAATTTATGTAACAGAAATATAATAAAAAAATATAAAACATTAAATACATAAACAAATAAACGGTTACACAAAAAGAAAGATAATAGTAGAGTAATTATTGAATACTGTCATTATTGTTTTATTGCCATCTTTTGCTAATAGCTAAAAAGGACGACGAGGAAATGGCGAAGCTAGCTTTTTGGTTACTTTACAGTTGCTTACATAGATGGCGCTTTCTAACTTATATCTTATTGTAGCAATAACGCTTTCGTAATGTTATAAAATAAATAAACATGTAGAATTAATAACTATTGGCTATAAATTGCAGATAGGTTGCGGTCAAAAATAAAATTTCCAACCATCACCTTGTAATAATTTTTGGTTGAAACAAATTATAAAATAATCTTTACGGCTTTATTTTAAAGTAGACACTTGTCTCTTGATTCTTTAAATTGATTTTTAAAATCAATTTAAAGAATCAAGAGACAAGTGCAATTAAATGTAAATCCCATATCACTTAGAGAAAATTGACAAATGCTGAAATATGAGTTTATTTATTTTCATTTCTAAATATATGTGCTGAATTTCAAGTCTATAGGTCAATCAAAGATTCTTTCATCCTTCATAAAATCTTCGCTACCTTTGTTTATTATCTTCGGTTTCAGGTTTGAAAAATCGCTTCTTAGTAAGCTTTTACTTCACTAGTGCTGTCCAAACATGTACGTAAGTATAGGTATGACCGTAAAATCTTTTTAGCGGGAAGCGGAGGGCGAGAGCATCGGGTCATACGCGATTGGTTCTTATGTGACGTTTCAGTTCCCGCGCATCTGCTATTTGTCAAAATAGTAAACGTCACGGATGGAACTGCTAATACAGAGATGCAGCACGCTCACGATACACAACTATCTCCGCTATTATTTCTCAGATCTAAAGTTACCTGCTGGCTTAATAACCAAATCTTCTATCTACTATTAACGGTCTAGTCGAAAATTATTTAATAAGGGTTTAAAATGATCTAGATTTGAAGAATATAAAATTACTAATATTTTCGTTGAAAGGTATTTCGTCAAATAAACAACATATTAAAGACAATATTTTTTATTTTATAAAAGACCATTATCAACATCTAACTAACGAAGTCATTCTCGAAAACAAACACAACCATTTCTAGAATAGACATCACAGATAAAATATAGACACAAACTATTTGCCACTAAATATTATAACTTTTAGTATATTAGGACCAAAGTGTAAAAATATTGATAATAGAAAAATAAAATTAACCTTTACATTGTCGTTTTATACTTTCTATAAGTATTATATTATTTCGTCCTTTTTTGTGGAATGAGATGAAAATGTTACCTGATGATTTTTAAAATAATAGTTTTGGAAAATACCTAAACAATTAAGATTTAAAGGATATCCGTCATTTGATTAATCTAGGATATTACATTGCACTTTATTTCATTTCGATAGCTAGTGAAAAGATATTGTCAATTGAAAAGTGAACAAATCCATTAGATTATTTTTTAATATTTTCTCAAAATTTTTTCCCACTTCGCAGAGATATTGTACAATTTAGCTAAATTAAAATTTATACTAGAAGGATTCTGCCTTCCTTCATCTTATTTATATATTGTATTTTTTTTATTATTGTAACCTAATTTTTATATTTGTTTTAAAGAGACGATTTATATGATGTTAGATAGTCGCAATCGCTATCTATAGTCTCTATGTATATTGTAAATTAACTGCAAACATTTTAAATATAGTACATAAACCTTTCTCCACTATAATATATAATACTAGTAGTTATTACTCGTATAATATACTCAATTTATTCGTATTTTACACCACCTGCGACAGATATCCTTTAAACTTAAAATTTACACATGGTTCTGTGTAGTGAGTAGTAATTTAGTGATATCTATTACTTAATAACGGAATTTCGACATTTAATGTAGAGACACTTCCATTTTTTTGACTCTTCTGTCAACATGGTATATACAACACATACTATTTTAATAATGTTAATAATACACCGACAATTATTAATATTATTAGAGAGCACACAAAAATTAGGAAACCACACATTCTTGTAGTTATCATATTTAATTATTATAATTTACTAAATTAAAACAAAATAGGCAAGCGTATTTTTTCTGTAAATTTTAATAGGTTCCCTTAGGCGAGACTCAGATTACTTGACCATTTTTTACAATATATTTCCTATCAATGAACAACATGAAACACTACAGAGGCTCTGATTATGTAACAAGTTTATAATAGTAACTATATCCTTGTAAGTACTGAGAATTTGTGCAGAACAATTAGTAAACGAATTGAAATAATATCTATACAGGTTCCTTAATATCCTTTATATAACTGATATGTACAATTTATTTATATATAACAATTTAACTTAAAATAAAGGAGGACATGACGAAAGCTAACAAATTGGTTCACTATATTGTACTTGCAGATATAACAGTAAAACAATAAATGGGTATTTACAGTCGACTATAATAATCTAAAGTTTAAGATCCCGCGATGGTCAGATCTTTGTTATTTTATAAAACCTGAAAGTTTTGCTGTATGCCCCTATAGAGATAAATAATCCTTAATTATGAAGTTTGGATCACAGTTAGCAAAGGTACATAAAATTGCATCTCAACTTCGTTATATATCAAATAAATAGTGCGAAGACTGTGAAAGACAAAACCTTTCAAGTGTAGTGGCTAAAAAAACATTTCTAAGTTGTAGTGTGCAACAGAGAAACTTAATACCTTTAGCGACACTTAGAAAGTGTTAATAGGTATTTTATTACATTAATTTTATAAATTTAGGTCATTTCATTTAGGGTAGATTATAATTTGATTATTATAGGGCTTCATATACCTAATTTGATGCTTTGTAATACATTAAAAAAAACTTCCTTAACGCATAAAGCTCAGTTTTTATTATACATTTTGTTTGCAATTATATTAAAAAACAACGTCGTAATTATAATATGTTACGTTATAGTATAAAAGCTGAATTCATAATTATGAATTACTTGCGGAACTATCAAAAGATGTTTTCTCAGTAATCAGACAGTTTCGATGATACCCACATCAAAAATGTCTTTCAAAGCAACTGTGATCCAAACTTCAAACGTTGGGGATCAATCTTTGTTAGGGACTTTCAGGTTTTATAAAATCACAAAAGTCTGACCGTCACGGGCTCTTGCTCTACTTGCAAATATATAAAAATAGAAAAAAATAACGTTTATCAATTCCCAATTTGCATTAAATTAAAGGTAACTTTGGAAACGATTATTTTATTTAAATGAGTGCTTTTAATACTGATATATTTACATTTATAACACATATGCATTTATATACAGTGACCACATCAAGTTTTAAATATAAGTATAACTATTGTATAATTATTAAGTTAATATTTAAATTATTATCTTTGGAGGCCATCGCCTGTAATTGTGCATCATACTAAAGTTACTTTTTGTGGAGCAACATGGACCACTTGTTGTTATTTGATGAGTGTTGCTCAATACATGAAATTAACAAAGAACTATAAGGATTTTTTAATATATATTATGTTGCCATAATATGTAGACTGTCTTTTTTTACTAGGCAACTTTACAACGTGGACGTGAACACAATTAAAAAAATAAATGCACGACTTGTTGCTATTTGATGAATGTTGCTCAACACAACAACGTAAAAAAGAGCAACAAGGAAATTGCTAGGTATATTAACTTATCAAAATATGTTGACTATTTTATTTAATTAGACAACCTTAGCATGTTAACATATACAATAAATAAATATTTTTTTTTTATATTGACTACTATCAATTGGAATCGAAGCTCCACAAAAATTAACTGTGTTGTAAATACACCACAACATCAATTTGGCTTTGATTGTTGTTTTGGTAAAAGTCTTGAGCCTTACTATCACTCTCAATTGCGATTCAATTTTGTCCTTGTTTGTAATTTTTTCTACATGAAAATGAGAGTAATTTGTCGACAGTCGAATCGCAAATACTGTATAAAATTATTGTTGTTAAGTATTGACTTTTTGTGCGCCGCAGTTATTTTAATATAACTTTATTTAAACAGCGATTTTAGGGATCAAAAATCAATCATTTATAAAATGAAAGTAATTCTAAACAAAAAAATGAATCACTCGGTGGGATCTCAACGCATAAAAATTATAACTTTGTACTTTTTACTTTGGTTTTGTTCATATTCTGATTTAAGTTAACAATTTTTATTCAACTCTCAATATAAAGAGAAGTAATACAACAGATATTAATACTAATAATACTGATAGTCCCGAATTATTGAGCGAATAAAAATCGAGCCACATTTTGTGTATTAATGTATTTTTTCTACTACTATGGAAGCATTACGTTCTCGATTTATAACGGAAAAATCCTTTGCTGCCACTTTTCTGTTGTATGTTTGTCATTATCATTACTCTTGAGGTCGATAAGGAAAATTATATTAAATGTCATTCGTCGTATTCGGTCAGGTATATAAATTGTGTAGTATGAATTGATATTCGATAACATTTCAAATAACTTTAAAAAACCTTACAGTTTGACAGTAAAACCGTCATATAGATATTACGTTATATATACCGTCCTATACCCGTCATGTAACCTCGAGCTCGACTTAATCTTTGACTACATGGTGAATTTTTAAGAAGGTAATTTTAATAAAGTATCGAAATTTCAAGTAGTAGAAAAAATATTTTTCGTACGTAGAACAAAATGGCTTTTATTATCCTCGAGATAAAGGTACGAAATGTACTATTATTTATCATTAATTATATGAAGACAATATTGTACTTATTCTAGTTGTCCATCAACTTAAGTCATATTATAATTAATTATTTTAGTACAATGTAAACTTGTATGTTATGACAACATGATGGGACCAAGTACTTGATGACGTTATTGGGAGTGTCGTTAAAAGAATAAAGCCAAACCAAAGTCAGGTCTAATAAAAACAATTAATCTTTTAATAAATTAAAAATTATTTCCACTAATAAAAAATTGGTGAAAATTAAATCTTAAAAGTCTTCTAAAAGGTATGTAATAAAATAACAGTTTTCTAGTCTTCTATTAAAGGTACAATCTTTCTTGGGGCAATATTTCAGAGGCCGTGTAATTTTGTCATATTGTCTTAACAGTTTTTCTTTTTTTATCTTTTTTTACAAATGAACCATTTTTATTAAGTAAATGCGACATTAAGTATAACTGTACAATAATATATGTTTAGTAAAAATATACAAAATAATAGAATATAGTTATTACTAAAAATTTTAAAGAAAATAGGATGATAAATTGTATTTACTGGAAAATTAGCGTCAAAGCTACTCTTATCTTGTCTTTCTTGATATATTTATCTTGTAACTTAAACTATAATTTAAAGTCATGAATTAATGCCCATTTAAGACAAATGGATGTTCAGAAAGTAAGTTTAATAATAAAAAATATCTTTTCAAAAATTTTTACACACACATCTTTCCATACATTTTATATATGTAATTACGAATTCTAAGGCCTTTTTCACTCATTTCTGGTTATGATATCTTAGACATAACGATTCTCGGTATTGTTTACACATAACAATTTTGTAGTGAATTTTGAATCTTCTTCTTCATTCTGTGATGTTATGTAATTATCCATAAAAGATGAGAGAGGAAAAATATATGTGAAATAATCTCTGAAATTCCATAGTTATAGTTCGTTAAACTTACTTTCTAAACGATTCCGTTACAAAAATTCACGAAGCATATTCTTGTATAAAACATTATTTTACAGTAGAATTTATAAAATAAAAAAATCCAAGATTTACACACTAATTTAACATAACTTAAGTAACTAAAAAAACTTCAATTTTAGTATCACTAAAAATATTCTAAAACGCCTAAAGTAATGCTTATCTAAAAATATCAAATGAAATATTACAGAGCTCAGTTATACGTATTCGTATGTACAATTTTGGCTTAGGTGGGACAAATACGGGAGAGCTGTTCCTTTTCCGATGTAACTCGTTTCATGAGTTCGTCAGCCCACCGGTGGGCTGTGCGGTCCACTGTTGATGGGACTGTTAGGCATTGCACACCTCCATATTCGCAGGCAATCTGTAAAATATATTATAATTTTAAATTAACTATCTTTCAAAAGGACATTTAATTTAGGCGTCCTCTACATTTACTATAATCTTTACAAATGTGAATGTTTGTATGTTTCGGTATTTTGGACTTTTGGATGTTTGTTACTCAATTACGCAAAAAAGGGTTAACGGATTTTATGAAATTTACCACACAGATATTTTATAACCTGAATTAACACATAGGCTTACTTTTTATCCCCAAAAAATCAGTTTTTTCCTTTTTCTTTGATAAATCTAAGTATTGTACGTGATATACTTCTTTAGCTTCAATAATATAATGATGAGCAAATAAAATTAAATCCATTTGCAATAATATTACCATGCGATCATGTTTAATGACGGACATTTGGTTGTAAACATGGTAATGATCATGCAAGTTTCTGACATGACTAAAGTGTTTTTAAAAATATCTAATTACTCTATCTAATCATATAAACACAATGTAGACCGGATAAGAAAATATTTTTCAAAAGGTTAATGTGCGGCAGAATTTGTTTTAAAGTGGTCTCTTTTTGGATGAAAGTCATAAAACCTTACTCTATAGTGATGTAACAGTGCCCTATCAGTGGGTACACCGACAGAAGTGGCACCAGGCGCCAGTTCCCATACAAAATGGTTGCCAAGTTCCACAGCGTCTCGTGGCCGTAAAGCATACTTGCTTCGGTTTTTCAGTGCGTGTGGTGCTGCCCATCGACGAGTTTTTCTTGATGTTACTAATGGTGCTGGAGCTTCTATATCATCCTGTGAATAAATAATTTTGATTTCTGCATATATTGAGACAAACGAGTGAATTAAAAATATATAATGCATATACTGGAAAATCAATTATTGATCCTTGCTAACCTCTTTAGCTAAAACATTGGAAAACAGCTTATAGCCTCTATGGTTAAATAGTTATATGTACCAGATGTCCGAAGAAAAGTATATTATTTTGAGTTACACGAAATTTTTGGACGTATGTTCAACACACTACAGTTATTGACAATCAGATAAATTGTCTGAGAAAAAGTTATCATTTCTATTTAACTTTGCTGAGTGTAATTCATTAGTATATACTATACATCAGCCACCTCTAGCAACTAAATCGAGTTAAATATTTATCTTAGTTAAAACGAAATATTATTCTATTATCTACAATTGTATATAAAAAATTTACCGCAGATCAAAACACAGTCAAAACTTAAGGACCATGTAAATTTGCAAATATTAAAAAACGCATAAGGTGATGAAAAAGAGATTGAACGTTTATGCCATTAATTGAACTGGCAATTTCAAAATCTTTTTAATGATATATACTAACCTCCCAACGTAAATAAAAGAAGGCATTCCTGAACAAAAACGCGGAAGGTGCCTTCGAAGGCGGATTGTATGACGCACGTAGTGAAGTCAGCAATGCAGTCAAAGTCCTTTCTCGTCGAGGTAATATCACTTCATCTACATCTATGACGAGTAACCAACCGGCTGTAGACATTGATCTGTATAAACAGTCATTGAATGCTGCGAATTGCCCTTCGGTCCTGAAACGTAAAGTAATTTACTGTTATTATCATCATTATTACATAATGTTACAGTTAACATATTTCATTTCAATTAGTTTCAATTGTTTGTTCATATTTGCGACATCCTTGTCGCCTCTGAAAGCATATATTAAAATACGGCAGGGTGGAATTTAAAATAATTATTGTGTAAATAAACGAATATTAGGAAAATAAAGGAAAATATCATCAATTTAAAAGGATATACATTAGTAAAAACAACAAATAATTTAAAATATAAAAAAACACACTATATAAAGACGAAAAGACATTACTACAATAAACATATATATGTATCTCAATTGCGAGTAAATCGTGAATAACGAAGCTGTGAAATATACAGTTAATGGTTCAACTTTTAACGAAACTAAAATAGCTTAAGAGACTAAGTACTACAACAACGGCTACGAAAAATTGTAATGTATAAACAGTGCAACAAAGAAACTAAAGAGAATAGACTCTTAGCAACTTACGAGTACTACTCAGAGTCTACACTGCTACGAAGAAGTATTTTAAACTACTAAGTATGAAACGAAACAGTATAGACGCGTAGCAGCTTACACGTTAATATATCGGTTACGATGTGTTTACTAATAACGGCCTACGAAGTTACATTGCTACGATGAAACGAAGCAGAATAAACGCGTAGCAGCTTATCAGAGTCTACATTGCTACAAAGAAAAGAATAGACGTAACAGCTTATCACGCAATATCTGCTACGAGTCTACAACGCCTGCACTAAAGTGCTCACGCGATTACGTGAGCTACGACGATACGAGTATAATGCAACAGGTAAATATATAGTCTAACGCTTATAAAGCGACATATGTACGTAAATTTTATGATAAGGGATAAAGAGAAAAAGGGATAAAATCTATCCCTACGTAATATTAGTCAAAGCATAATATGAAATGTTTTTAATTACTAATGTGTTATGTATCAATCCATTAAACATTAGAAATATTTATTTCGAATTTTTATATACCACTTATTTCTAGAATGAATATTTTTAGAAAGAAAGGAAGGAATTTGTAGTACATTAAACGTAAAGGACATGTGTGGATATGTGTGTGTCTACGAAAAAAGTAAAAAAGATCTTCTTTGTAGAGTGATTAATAATCTACAAAAATAGTGTGAGTACATTTGTTTGACTGACAAAAAAACATAAAAGTCATTTTTAAATAGACTTCTTATACTTGATTAGAGTAAAATTTAGAGTAAAATTGTTGCCTAAAAATGTCGTCACAAGTGTTACTAGTGTTAAATACCATACCTAATTTCAATTTTTGACACAATAGGTAGTTTCCACGGTAGCAAAGTAACGAGGCCTTGTTTCTTGTAGTGGTCTAGCAAACACGCCACTTGCGTACTCAGCGACTCGTTGTACATATAGAAGTGGCTGGCACCCAACAGCCGATTCATTTCGAACCATTCCACCAACCATTCGTCTCTTGAATACGAGAAGTGGAACGGCTTCACGCATACGTGGAGAGTTTCCTGTAATTTAAAATTGTTGAAATCAATAAAACTGAAGCACCAATTAGTGCAAGTACAACGTATATTGATTTGAAGTCAAAGATTGTTATTATTTTAGAGTAAATCTTTCAAGGTGCTTTTAGATAAGTCGATTAGGTTAGTCTGTCAGTTTTTCTGTAACTGTCCCGTCACAAGGTTGCTGTTTTCAAAATAGTATTGCTTGATATCTTTTTTATTTATAACTAAGTTTTGGGTCTACGTTAATTGAATTCTAACATTCTTACCACTAACCGTTCTTATTTGTTTATGCAGTGAACAAATGAAATCTTAATATGAGAATCTATTATATGGACTACAGACCAAACGCCATGAAAGAATTTTGTAAATAAAACATAGCATTATCCGTATCTGTCAGTTACCTGACTTTCCTTACTGAAAGTCCTTCGTCTTCCTGATAGAGATGATAAATGGGAGTTCCGCTATAATTTCAAGTCTAGAGTTTTCTGATACATTAAGAATTTTATAAATTTTTAATTGCCTTTTATACCATAAAGGTTTATTCTAAAGGAAACGTTATCTAGGACTAGGCATTAAAGGTTGTATTGATTATCACAGAATACATACAAAATACGTTTGTATTAGTAATGTTTGTAATAAACATTTCGGAATCAAATTAAGCGCTCTCATAACTCGTAACAATACGTAAATAAACCACAAAGAGTAATTTGTGCCGTTAATTCAACGTGTAACAAATAATTTCCGTCCTATTGATGAATACAATAACATGATTATACGGTAAATGACCTCATGATGATAGCTATAGCTAAATCAGTCTGATTGTAAATATTAAACTAATTTTGGCGTATTTATCCTACTAGTACTTATTAAAAATGTAGGATTTTGGATGTTTGATTATTTGTAATAATCATAGTACACAAATACTTAATAACTTAGATTAACACATAATCAATCAAAATATATCCTGATAAAAGCAAATGCTCTTTGAAAAAAGAGAATTGTTAACACAAAAACAAGATACTTTTTATTGCGGATTTATATAGATTTATATAGTTTACTGTAATTTTTTTGGACACAAAGTCTCGACAGATGCTAGCATTTAATATTTTTTAAGAGATTTTTTGTGACCGGTGTGACGTGTAAGTTATTAGAAAACCGTAGATTTAATAAATTGCAAGATAATAAAGATACTCTTATCTAAAATCTACGCTAGCATTCAGATACATAATATCTTAACAACAGTCTTGTATATGATGAATAACCTCTGGTATATATACTACATAATCGAAATGAATGTAAGGTTTAACAAAAACTGCAATAAAACTTTTTCAAATCAGTCCCTTTGTCGAGTCATTACGTCCTAGCGTGAACTATGCACTAGACTCATTTAACATTTTTAAATATTTCTAACCCATGTGTGATAAACGAGTCTAATTACCGTAATCACCACGCTTTGTGAAACAGGCAATTATGGAGGACACAGCAAAGCACCGTAAATAATATATGAGCTTGTGCCATTGTTTCATTTTTTCAAAAGTGTTTTCAATTCACCAACGCGCGAATGTAAATTGAAAAATGTAAATACTACAACGAAGGAGAGCTTACGGGAGTAAACTTTTCTCTGAACATGATGGATTAATTATGACAATAATCTAAAAACTACACCTTCTAATTATATTAACTAACATAATATGCTATGGAATCACATTCAGCACCTAAAGATGTCCAAGTCACTTCCTTATGCTTTTAAATACTGATTTATTAAAGTCGCCTCATATGTTTAGGAAGAAAATTATTTACATAATACATCACAGTTTATATATAAAAAATATTACAAAAATCGAAAATGGTTTTTTAATGGTTCAAAATAAATGAAACTATATATTTATTCTAGCCACTATATTCATTTCTTTTTTTTAAGTTTGTATCCTTAATTTACATTAAAGTACACAGAGATATTTATTAATAACTTGGGGCGGGCCACCCTTATCACTTAGGGGGATGAAAAATAGATAGTAGCCGATTCTCAGACCTACAGAATATGCATATACAATTTTATAAAAATCCGTCGAGCCGTTTTGGACGAGTATGGTAACTAACATTGTGACACGAGAATTTTATGTATAAGATTAACATGTGTGAGACACATGACAAGTTTTTTGACGGCATATGTACCCACATAACGCCAAAATTACTCGACGAAATTGGATAAGGTTTTCATAGTTTTATTACTGCAATCTAATTTTAAATTAAGTCTTTCTAAACTTTTAAAATTGGAAGGAAAAATATGCAGATATAGTATAGTATTTTTGTACATAGGGTAGGTGGGGTATCATGTTTATTTCAACAATGCGTACCTCTATAGAGTCTAGAATAATTCGAATAAGTGCAACATCAACCCATAGCAATCGCGTAAAAGGCGTAGCTCGTAGACTAATCCTACAAAAGCACATAAAACGTCACAGAGCATACTTTATCCTTATTTTTCACTATCACACCTTCCATCAAGTGGGGTTCGTTTTAACTATACAAGTGTAGAAAAAATATACGATGTGTTCGAGGCCCACACATATAAATAAATACTTTTATTTATTCTACCTGATCTTTTGTGGATATTTTTAATACTCTAAACATGTAATCCCCAAAAGTAATCCCCATTTTGTCGAATATCTTACGATATGAATGTAAGGAACATTGTAAATTAATAAATAAAAACTGTAGTGTTTGTAATGGCGGTACACCCAATATAAAGTTATGACGATAGCCAGTGAATACAAATAAACAATCCACGCGCTATATCCAAGGCATTAGATTAAAAAATAAAACAGTTTCTGGTCCAAATATACCGTCTGGTTCACTTGTGTTCGATCACGTGCACAGAAATAGAGTATTTCCATCAGTCGTTGTAAACAATATTACGCGGCCAATAATATTGATTCCCTTAATCGTTCATTCATTCAACTCGCTCTCTTACGGATTTACTCATCTATAAATATGCTATTTTCCCGTTGTTTACTGAATTTCTTTTCTATAATGCGTAATATGTTTGCACCGCTGTCTTCTGTCTCACTCACTCATGTTTAATATTAAGTGCTTTTATAAATTATTATGTATGATTATTTTGAAAATATACAGTTTTTATTTTGACAATCACATACTTGTTACATGCATTTCGGCGATTTATTTTAATTGTTAACTAGTAATGCGTACCAGTTTCGCACGGGTACAATGCAATATTAATAAAAAACCTATAAGAATCTGTTGTTTGTAGTTTAAAAAAACTATGCGTACAGACAGCGAGACTTTATTTTATTTTAAAAATAAGTATTAAATATAATTATAATTATTAAACAAAACTGTTAGTTTATAATCTTATATAAAAGTTCTTAACAAAACAATATCAATCTTACCTCAATCCCGCTTTTAGGCTCCGTATCCCTCACAGTGAGCAAATTGGTAGGAGGTCGGTTTGGCGCCGCGCTGGCGACTATTGATATTGAAGCGCCTACTGTGTCCTGCGGCTTCACTCCGGAATCACGTAACAAGCACAGCACATACGTGGCACTGTACTTTAAGTTCCAATTTTCTCGTATAGGCTGCAAATAATAATAAAGTAGTTTTATTATATAATAACGCCAAGCCGCTAGCGCGTGTTGGTCACCTGAGGATGACCACCTACCGTGGCTGAAACTTTAGTCGGAAAATTTTGAATCAAAACTCTTCACGTGAGTAGACTGTTATTTAATAATATAATGTGTGAAAACGGTTTAGTTTCTATCATAAAATAAAGTATTATTCAAAACAAACACAGTAGATACGGATGTAATCGCTTGGTTAGTTAGTGATAATTATATATTTAAAAAGTAACATTGCAGACAAGCCAATTCAATATCGTCAGTTATACCGAGAAAATAGTTTGAAGTCATCAGAAAACATTAAACATTTGGCCTTAGTAACAACATCAGGCAGATTGTTAATCATAATCAGGAACTGATATTATCTGATTTCATTACAAAAATCTGAATATATTGCTTTCTACTGTCTATTATTAATATCATTAACATATTCAACGAGACTCATAAGATTGGTGCACCTTCATGGTAATAATAAATAAACAATCACTAAAAAAAAAAGATTACTAGCAGTATGGATCACATGCTACTAGTATACCTTAACCCCTCCAAGTAAGCTAAATGCTTCTGTTAGGAGTGGTCACGTAAGTAGTGTAAAGACTGGGATTTGAAACCACGACTTATCGATCATGAATCCAACGCCTGAACCACTGAGCTACTGACGCTTCAAATAACTACATATTACTTTTATTCTCTATATTAAAATTAAAACGAGTTCTAACTTGTATCTTTCGTAGATCTACATTATTATTTATTCGGAGTTTTAAATGAAGTAGGGTTGACACAATTATATTATCTGCGAAGAAATGTATTAATAACAATAAGAAGGATGCTTTCTTTGTCCAAAATGTGCATAATGTCGTATAAAAATAAATCGAGTAGACCCTGAACTGATGACAGAGGATCTAGCCAAGTTGCAAACGCTTTGTTTCTTTTCTCTCTCGGCATTGGCGATTAAAGGATAAGTTGCTATCCATTTTGGCATATTTAGTGCAATCGCTAATTCAAGTACAAGTGCCATATAAAACGAATAGAATTTATTCTGTGGTGAGCTTCATAAAGTCACCGACCACCATCAAGTTTATGTTTATAATAATAACTCGCGCGTGATTTCAAATTATGGTCTCTTATGATATAAAAGTTTTAAAAAGTAAGTTTATCACCATGTAGTTAGTGATTGAGTAGGTTAGTTATCGATTGTTGCTGATGTTAGATATTTGTAAAAGGACATCTTAGATCAAAAATGTATATAAAAGCTATTTTTGAAAGAAATAGAAATGACTACTTTGTCATGTTAAGGTTCAGTGTAAATCATTTTTCAAATTTAGTTAACTTGCTACTGTATCAGTAATGATTTTAAAGAAAGAAGCAAATCGAAGCATATATTTCTTAGTTCATTTATATATACTATTGAACGTTTGCAATATACTTTATATTGCAAACGTTCAATAGTACTCCTAAGCCCTTCAAAGAGCCAATAAAGTTCGCCGATTGGTACTAAACTATGATAAGTGTTGATTTTAAAAGATTAAGAATGTAGGATTTGTCTATTAATATTTTATTAATTTTTATTTTAGGTTTATAAAATTGGGCTAATTTGCGATTCAGATAATTGAATCTTATCTTTCTGCTATAAGACTTAACTTTTGAACAAATAGTATATTTCTTGGACATTCCTTTCGAGTGCATAAAAAGGCGTATAGTTTGAATGAGTGTTTACTTAGAATTTTGATGTTTTAACAACTTTTGGACTCTCTTACTCTCTTCTCAACAGCAGCAGCAACTGCAGATCTGAATATCAAGACATGCGGCAGCGTGTCAAAGCAAAGTGAAGCTGCGCAACTGTCGTAAATATATTTACACGGACCATTTCTAGCTACTTTTAACTACATTTAAATTTGGCACATATATTAAAGTCCCTTAATTTATCTAGTATACAAATATTCTAGTTTATACTAATAATCAACATTTAACAAAAGGTATGTTACCAAACTAATAGTATTGGTATGGAATAAACAGGAAATACACGAGCGTTGTGTGCTATTTACTAAATAAATAATAATAATTATCTTTCTTTATTTGCAAATAAAAACATTGATTACACACATTTTCCACGTATAACTATACATTTTAATGAAATCTGGCTCAAGTTCCGTAGATGGTTGAAACCTAACTCTTAACTAGGTTTCCCTGTTTTTAGGATACAGTTATATATACTAGGTAAAATTAATTAGATACATATAATTTAGCTTTTACGTGAAAACTAGCCAAATTACATCTCAAGTAAAATAATTTAATTTTTAAAATAATTGTCTGTTGACATTTAGGAATTAATACTACATCGTAGTGGTTCCAGAGAACGAGGAATTGTTATATGAATTAAGTAGAACGTTCCTTGTTGCATGTTCCTGAAACTAGAATTTTAAATTTTTTTACACAGAACTTGGTACACATATGAATATTAAATCTTTTGTCGGTGAAGTCGATGCATATTCTTTATACTGAACTTAGCTCTCATTTCACATTTATGTTTTTGTTAGGACTTGATATTAATTTAAACACGATAAATCTTCGCTTTCCTGAGTAAACGTGTATTGACTGACAGACTATAAAAATAATATGTATTTTTAAACTACAAAAATCCAATTCTTCACGATTCAAGATAGGTTTTGATTATGACTGCCGATCATATATATTATATGATCTTTTTATTTAGTTGAATTAGAAATATTTTATACCTACAAATCTAATATGAAATAGAATTGCGCATAATAATTTAAATGTATAAAGTGCGGCAAAGCATAAATCTAACCCAATGTTACAAAAGCCTAGACTAGACTCAGATATACATCAAAAGCGCACATTTGCAATGTATTTAAAATTCTTTTAATAATATATGCTTTTATGAAATTAAACTCATTCCACCATAGCTGGTTTAATGAGTGCGCTTTTTACTCACCTAATAAATTGGTTTGAATTTATAATTACGCATACGTTTGTTTTATACCCAACCATGTTGAAATTAGTGGCTTTAGTTCTATATTTCCAAGTTTGATCCTTTAAAGTTAACAAACTTACCATCTCTTACTTTAAGTGGCTATTAGTTGGGACTCAAGAAACTTATTAATGAACATCATCACTTAATAATAAATAAAAGTTTATTGAGTTACTGAGTCCACTATCACCTCAATCCATAGCCCAGCATTATTAGTTTCCATATATTGCCATAGTCCTACACAAGCCAGGGATTGTCCTTGGGAGCATTCTCATAGTGCATACAGGGATAATCGCAGGTTTGTGTCACATCTCATATTAAATTAAATTGTCTAAAGGGCCTCTACGTGTTGGCTACGGCTCCGCGCATGCCTTCCAAAGGTCCGGGTCACTGTTGACCCGTGATTGGAAAAAAAAACAAATAAAAGTTTATTGTAATAAATTGTTGATGCAATTAATAAGTTATACCAGTAGTTAAGAATAGTTAGACTAAATACTGGCATTGTAAAACAATTGGAAATGTAATAAAGTGTAGTGCAGTGTAATCATTTTCACATTTTGGAAATCGAGGTCCAGCATTAGAAGTGTATTAATTTATTGTAAAATAGCTCTGAAAACCTACATAGGTGTCACAAGGCTCGAAACTATCTGTACTTATTTCGTGATGTCTACTAGATGATAAAATGTTAAAGTGATAAATAGAACAAAATCCGTGGTATACTTACTCTTTTCCGTTAATTTTCCATGTTGTCAGTTGGGTACCAAAAAAAATACAATAGAATAAGCAATAGTTTATATACATATGATATTACCTTAACTCTGGATTTCAAAGTAATAGTACGATTGTCCGCCAGCCACAGTCTGCAGATTACCGCATCAGCACCGCGCGTTTTAGTCGCTGCGATCACGCGAACCGCTGCAACTGTTCTTCGCTCCACGTAAGCGGAATACACGTAAAATCTAAACCTGAAAAGAAAAATGCTTTATTTAGCACGCTTCTATCGATCTCCTCAATTACCTGCTGAGCTGGGTCTCCTTCCTAATATGAGGAAGAAGTTAGGCCAGTGTCTGCAACGTCTGTCTGTGTACAGAGACAACATTATATTAAACATTCATAGTTGTATTGCTGCAGGTCTAACTTAAATTTTAGTTTTAATCCCAATTAAATTAAATCCGATGTCAAAATAAAAAGTTATTATGATTTAATAATGTTTTAGCCCAGCGGAGCTAAGGCGGGTCAGTAGCGGCGTTATAATAGTATTTGTGTATGTTTTAAACAGTTTATACAGTGCCAATTTTTACAATAGAAAATACTTTTATACGCGAATAACATTTTAGTGTTAAACTGTATTTGGTGATCAGAAAAGGTTTATGACGTAGCGAATGAAACAAACCCAAATATGAAGTACGTAACCGTAGAGTTTAGCTATAATAGAAGTCGCTTAATTTTACATAACGATATAAACTTTAAAAGGAATCAAAATGTTACCTTGCTATAAACCGCGGCAATCTGAACTACCAGACTCGTATGGTACAACCTAGAAGAGCACCCTGTCCACACAAAAGTGAGACGCGCGAACCCGAACCTAAACACACCACACAAGTAGGTAGCTTGACGATCTAACAACCAGACTCGTACGGCACAATCCGGAAGAGCACACCGTTGACAGAAAAGTGTAAGAGTCACTTGCTTGCTTGTAGAGTCAACACATCCTGAAGATGCTTCGGTTACGGAGCGAAACGTACGTCGATTGTCGATCGCGATCTACTTGTGTGGTGTGTACTGGTTCGGGTTCGCGCGTCTCACTTTTGTGTGGACAGGGTGCTCTTCTAGGTTGTACCATACGAGTCTGGTAGTTCAGATTGCCGCGGTTTATAGCAAGGTAACATTTTGATTCCTTTTAAACCATGAATTTCCGCAAAGTAACGCCTGATTCAATTCAAGATATAAACTTTCTTTATATAAAGAAATAGTGAAATATATGTATACAATATGTCAGCAGATATTAGTAAATAATTTAAATTATTAAAAAAACGTAATGTCTTAAACATATATTTTTGATTTTAAATAGGTATGCCACTATTCTATAAATTAAAATATATATGCAATTGTATCTATCTTCAGCGAGGAAAGAAAGATTTCATCGACCTATAAACAATACAGATACTGAACATCCATTAAAAATGTATACAAGCAAATGGAGTCCTTCAATATTAAGTCAGTAAAAACAAGCCTTGTCAAGCTATGTTTTTTTTTTTATGATAGACAAGGGACAAACGAGCAGACGATCCACCAGATGGAAAGTGGCCATCGTCGCCCATGGACATCGACAAAACGAGAGATACTCTCTTGTTTTGTCGATCCTCGAAGATTGATTGGTTGGGGGGGAGTGAAGAATAAAATGCTGCGGTTTCAGCGGTCCCTGAGCAAGAGCCCAGAGTCCACTAGATCCGCAGCGTTAATGGGATAGGAGAAGGAGGGGATAGGTCTGGCCACATGCGGCTCGACCGGAACGCTTATGACACTTGGTGATCGGATTCGCATGCTGGTAGTCGCAAGCCAATCGGGGAATAGATCCTCTACCACCAAGAGGGTGCTGGGTTACTAAGCTCTTACGAGATGCTCTCCCAGCGGCAGAAGGGAATTGTATTCTAACCCGTCCCCTCACGGGTCTACTTTATGAAATCATTTGACGACTTCGACTGGTAGTCGCAAGCCAATCGGGAAGAGATCTCCAACAAACAAGAGGGTTACCCGCCTGTTACGAGATGCTCTCCCAGCGGCAGACGGGAATTGTATTCTAACTCATCCCTTCACGAGCAGATTTTTCCTTTTTTTCTACAAACGTGTAAGGTTAAACTAAAATGTTTTAGTAAAATCATATGTAATAATTAAAGAATTAATACTTTCACAATGGTCAACATTTCTCAAGTAATCGATAAAAAAATTAAATAAAAAATAACAACGGGTTGCACTGGGGGAGTGCCAGCAGAAGTGAAAACTTGAACATTAACGTTATGCAGTTTTGAATATTTTGGAATGATTTGGGAATAATTTCGCACGAATTGCTTTATTCAACGTACGAAATTACGAATTGCTTTGTTTGCGTTAAATGGTGTGTTTCTCCGTCTCACGGATTTTTCGATCAAGTCACGTGTCCTGACGCGTGTTCGATTTTTACCCATACAGAAAGTGCACAATGCACTAAAGAAGTTTTCACTTTATAAATAACTAGGGGCCCGTCCCGGCTTCGCGCGGGTGGAATATTATTTTAAAAAATATATTGGCCCTCCCGCATTACGGTGCCCACTCTCTTGCCGCTTTACTCGCTGCGCTGCGTCGCTATACTGGCCCGTCGCGTCGTCGTGTATTTTTTGTTTATATTGATATTTTTAATTTCGTAATATCTTTTGAATGGAAAGTCCGATATTAATAATTCAAAAAGTAATTTAAAGGTATTGAAATAGTCTTGAATACGAAATAATTTATTTGGATAAGGATTAATACAAAGTTATAGAAAACATGGTCTGATTTTGATAAGCATTTTTATCAACTTTTAAAATGTAAAAAAGTAGTTATAGTGACTTAACTACAATAGTTGGACATATGGTCTCGCGGAGTTTTTTGTAGATATTGATACGGTCTATAATATTGTAGAACATTTTTTTGTTCTATCATCAATACTTTTTGCAGCGCATGCGATGAAAGATATTTTATGGCAAATTTTTTGGCACCTTGGGTTGGTTTTCGTGAGATTTCTTAAGGATCTCTAATTTTTTTCTTGTAATAAATATAGCCTATGTTACTCAGGGATAATGTAGCTTCCTAATGGTGAAAGAATTTTTTGAATCGGTCCAGTAGTTTTTATGTTTATTCGTTACATACAAAAATACAAATCTTACTTCTTTATAATATTAGTATAGATATAGATAATAAGAGGGTGCATGCGATGGAAGGCTAAGGTGTCTAAGTGTTAAATGTTAGAAAATTCTAGATGATAAAATCTAGCGTCGGTGTGAGTCTACATATATATAAAATTCTCGTATCACGGTGTTTGTAACCAAATGTCTCCTCCAATACTCCGAAAACGGCTTAACCAATTTTTATGGATTTTTTGTGTATATTCGGTAGTTCTGAAAATATGTCTTCAAATATTTTTCATACCCCTAGCTGACAAGGATGGCCCTTCCCAGAAGTTAATGTATATGCCAAAACAACGTTTGCCGGGTCTACTTATATAAAAAGGCTTTTTAAATCTGCTCCTGGCTCTCAAGTCCCAGGCCCTGCCCGGCTTCTGTCTAGATTGTAATTTCTGTGAGTTTCATTATATATGTCTAATTATGCCTACAAAAGTAATATATTATTCATATTGTGTATAGCAATGTCATTTCTAATTTCCTATTCTGTGTAGAACGCTACAAAGAGGAAATGGAGAAGTACTCATTCAGCTACGAGCATCGGGAAATGGTTCTTTACTTCCGAATATACGTTCCTATAAGAAATACGAGGAAATGAGGATATTACTTTATCTTCAGATTGGTTGTTTCCAATATTGAAGAGTTAATACAAATCTGAGACACATGGCGACTAGCATATTTATATAAACTATAATTATTAAAGGAATAATCAACTGAAAAGTAAAGATCACTCATTGGCCTACATTTTTATCTCTTTATAACAACTTAGATATTACTGGCGAAAAAACTCAGCTTAGGAAGCATATAATGTCTCCACTAACTATCGTCACCCTTTAATGCCCCACCGCTGAGCCGGGTCTCCTCCTCAGGCAACGGCCATTGTCACGCAGTCAAAGTACGCGAATTTCAACTGACTTTTCAATGCTTTACTCAGGTATACGTACAATATCTAACAAATGATGCTACTGTTATGTTCTACATTCAGTTATAATTAAGTGCGTGCATTATAGAAATTCTGCAAAAATAAAGGAGCTTTTAAAAGTTTGTAGAACAAGAACTTCTGCGGCAAATTCTGATCTATTTTCAAGTACAACAATATATCTATCAGTACAAATGAAACTATTTTCAGCCTTTTTACAGCAAATCTATATAAATAAAAATGAAATCGAACGACTGCACCAATTTTGGATAATAAAAGAGTTTATTCTTTGTTATTCGGATTTCGTAATATCAACATGTTTTAATATATAAAACAAATTATAGTAAAGTTTGGTTATTATTTCCGATTTTGATGATGGTGCCGACATAGACGATGTTACGCGGGTTAGCTAGTTTGTAATAAATTGTAATAATGAAGAGTTTCTTATGCTGCAGCCAAAGATCTGAATATTAGAATATAAATTATATGTCTGTCTCTCTTTATTATAGTTTTATTAAGATTAGTTTAGTTGGTCCATTTCGTCCAGCGTTACTTAATTCAGTCAGAAATAGTTGGCATCAATCCATTATATATATATGAATAATATTGCAATGTGAAATAATATATACATATTTACAATCTTCATAAGTCCCCTTGTTAATGTAATAACTATGATATGTTTCGGTTACGATAAGGTAAGACAGTTAAACATAAAATGGATTCGAATATAAGTATTATTGTATAAAGTTTCAGTTTCATATTCACTATCATAGAAATTATATTTCTAAAATTCTTTAATTTTTTTACCTACAATGCAAAAGAAACCATCATCCCAAGGATTTGAGCTGTGAGTTGATATCTTAATCAGTCAGGTATACAGAAAATAATGCTTATTTATTGAATTGTAATGACCATAATATTATTAAATAATCTTTTATTTATCAGCATAAACATGTAATATACCCACCATCGCTTAGGTAGAGCAAAAGAATTTTAGATGTGGATAATTTTCCGAAATTATGATTTAAATAAAACGAAGCCTAATTTTTAAGTTAAATCGTGACTAATTTTCGCCCTCAAAGGCCTAGTATATTTAAAACTGAGTTGTATATAATATTGTTTGTATCAAGTATCTCTTTGCTATATTAAAAACTTTCCAACATAATATCATTAAAATCTCTTCTATTGTTAACTATTGCAGTATTTATATAATTATCTATAATACATAGGAAATTACATTGAGCATTTCCTTTACACGACCCTTTGCATGTTTATCATGTAAAGAACCTTGCATGCAATCATGTATCATGGTGGAAAAATATAGATTTTAAGTACATAATATAGCATGTTGTCTATTGGTAGGAGAGGCTAAATAGTCCAATTCTGTTTAATTACCTTAGGTATGGTAATAGTTCTTGTCTGGCTTATTTTATATTGCATTTTTTACTTTTATCTCAACGATTCGTTTAATTTTATCTCAAATCTTGTATTTAAATAAAGTTTAAATTATCTAAAGAAAGGTTGCGGTACTTTCATGTAATTCCACAACAATGGAAATATAGGTTTTAAATTAAAAAGAAGATTATTCGTCGGAAATAAGAATTAAGAGTTACAAAAATAATATTAAAATAAATATTTTGTAACTAGAATTTCTTCTTTGCTTACTTTGTTTGCCAAAACTTCTGAATTGGATCCAGAATGAATACTCTCTCAAGAATTACTCAATCATCTGTCCACTAACAGACTCAATCACTCTTTCAAGTTCTCTATAAAACAGATACTATGCTTTATATATGTCCTATGCTTCTTTACGAGATTAAAAGTGCCTTAAATGTTACTAGCTGAGCCGGCAGAGGTTGTTTTGCATATAAATTATTTCTAGTGAGCCACCCTTATCACCCTGAGGTATACAAATACCCTACGGCCTATTCCAGACCTACCAAATATACATGAAAAATTTAATAAAAAATCGGTCAAACCGTTTCGGCAGAGTTAAATATATTTTATATAAAATTTATTCCACTTAGGCCCGTCCAACAGCTTTTATGTGATTGAGCAACTTACATCCAAACATGCAAAATTTCACATAGTAGAACTGAGATAATTTACGTCAGATTTTGACTAAGAGGAGTACAAATTTAGTATCAAGTATGCAAACCCCAGCACATTTTACAGGAGCATCAATCACGTGTTTGCCTTCGATCAGCGTTATACGGACACTATGTACCCTGCCAACACGATCTGTCGTAAATACGGACAAATGTTGTTTTGCTACCGGTCGTATCCAAAATATTTAAGCCTGGATGAGAAATCGAATAACAGTTATATGACAAGCTAGCTTCAAACAATGTTAGATGGAAACTAACGTTAGTTTACGGAGAACCTATGAATTAATATACTATCACGAATTTGAGATTTGAAAAATTGTACGCTATAAATAATAGTGTCAAAAACTCTTGGAGCTATAATCACACAATATATTTCCAGTATTCTTAGCTACATATAATTATATTGACTGTGTGACTATATATATCATTTTTTTAATACGAAGTCAGTAAGATAAATTGATACTTGAATAAGTCTTGACAGAAACAAAGACAAGCTAACACATAATATAGGTTTCTTTGACACTGAATTTAAGGAACAATATTCAGAAATGTACCCCTTAAGATGAGTCGGGAAATAAAAGAATGTATAAAAATACGGCATTTTTGAATCCATTATGATTTAAGTTTCGCCATTTTGACCATAACATCATTATGACCCGTGTCGATCGAGTCGATAATGTTTTCTGTTCGTTTCCCAATGTTCCAATATTTGGAATCAAGGACACTCCCTTTAATGTTTAACTAATCCTCTGGTGCTATTCAAAGTTGTTAAATACGTACTCATCCTTACGTGACAACGACTTTTCAAATTAAGACGTGACGGTTTTTTCCCATAAAAATAAGGGTAGCCCAGAAAAAACATGTCAGAAGTTTGGCGTTAATGGTAAAAGTTTTTTGGGTCAATGTCTACCCTGAAGGTTATTTGATGTCCTCGACTCCTCGTAAGCACATCTTAACGTCTCCCAGTTATTAAGCAGGGTATAAAGTACAGCACTACACTTAATTTTTTTCTTGAAAAATGTTGGTTCTATCTCAATACAGACACTTGAAAATAGTCACCGTTAGAAATTAATAGCAACCCGTTCCGATTATGTACGGTTTCTATACTATAATCTGCATGTATTGTACATATAAACCTTCCTCTTGGATTATCCTGTTTATTGGAGAAAATCGCATCAAAATCAATTGTTTAATTAAAAAGATTTAAGCGTACACCGGCGACAGCGGCATGGGATTTAGTTTCTATGTGAAGTAGATACGTATTACTCTATAGTTTTAACAGTAACACGCATTTTAGACAGTAAGCTGAAGTTCCTTAACGTCGCTTAACTAAACATAACTAAACTAATTTATAAAGTAAACCCACGTGACCATCCCTAAGGGAGACCTAGCACCAATACACTAAGTGTTTACTGTATGTAACTGACTAAGAGACTGCCTCAAATATATTGTGACACATGTTATATTCTGTCGAAGCAGGAGGATATTTCCTAAAATAAATCTGTAAAAAAATTATAAATAAAATATACACTGTTAGGTCTTTAAAAAAGCTTGATACTCGATTATATATGATACTTGATATCGAAAGAAAGGTATCGAGAAATACCGATTCATCTTCTATTCAGTCTAAGTAATGTTATAATTGTCAATATATTAATAATATCACAATAATATAGCTCTCAAGTAAGAAATGAGCTGAAACACGTCAAAGGATTCACTAGATTTCCATATCATTGCTAAAAACCATCTCGATTAAAATATCTTTCAAACAAATAAACCTTGATCACAATCGGTTTATTACCTTGGGCGCTACTATGCCACAGACAGACATACAGATACACAGCTTCACACGATAGTAATGTCCCTTTACTTTGGTAAAAGCAGAAGTTTTCAGATAAATAAGACGAGTAAATGTAAAGATGTCGGGTATTTTCAATATTATTAAAGGTCCTCTCTGGCGTAGACGGAATCCTATTAGGCGTTCATTTTTCCACAGTTACTTTGAAGTAATAGGGATTTAATAAAAGTCCGGTACAGAAAAAGTAGGTAATAGAAAACTATTTCATATATAAAATATAATTTTTCTCAGACGAGAAAAATCATATTACTACGACGCTTTTGCATAAAACAAGCTCGGAATTACTTTTTCACCACACCGACTCTTGAACGCGAAATAAACTTAACTTTTTATTTTCTTTTTATATGACTATTTGACCTAACTACTACGTATGTATTAATTACGAATGTTCTCGTATTTTCTTTTTATTTTCTAATACCTTAGTGAGCATAATATTTTAAAACAAGACTATTCATTTTTCTAAAGCCGAGCTTTTATTTGTTGGCAATAAAAAATTACTAAGAAATTAACTTTCTAACTTATAAAGTCTTACTCTATAAGGTTGCCTGATATTATTATACTTTCCACGTCCACCTTTCTACTCCAACATCAGACAAACTCCTAGTTTTATAGAGTGAATATTGACTATCATAATAATGAAGTGTTAGAATTATAGTGTAATCATTTAGTTGTTATGATTGTCTTTTACTGTGCAGTATTAGTGTTGTTGGTAATATTTTATAACCTTTGATTTGGGTGTGACATCTAAGGATTAATTTAAAAAATAATCCACCATAATGTTGTTATGATGATGAGGATGATCTCGTAAACATTTGTGGATAACTTCGCAACTTTAAAGCAAAGTACACAATCATTAGTTTATTAGTATTTAGTGAAACGGCTGCGTGCCGTGTACAAGCAAGCTAATATTAAATACACTTTATGCAAATTTGTTTGCTGAAACCGAGGACATCGGTTATACTAATGAACGATAACCAGCTTAATTCCTTATTTTGACTGTAATCATTAAAAACTCAATTTGCTATTTAACTACGAAACTTTTGAAAGGAAATTTTACAAATAAGAGAAAATAGTATACTTCGAATCGAGTACAAAAAACGCCTTTTCTGCACTTACATACAGTCTTTTAACTCTCCAACAGTTTAAATTCTTATTTATTAAAATATTTATTCTTAGGGGTTACATTCCGAAATTTCAGTTTAAGGGGAAAACTAAATCAATAAAAAAACAGGTGTACGTTTTGGTCTCGTAGATTGCACAACCATTACACTTCCGAAGGAAATGCGTTTGAATATAAAACTTTTGTTGTAATGTAAAGCAAAGGCCGAGTTTATTATATATAGACAGAATACTTTGACTAAAATGGCCGTGACACATGAAAAGATGGGTAAAAAAATAAAATGCCTATTTTCCTTTGCTATAGAGCCATAAAAAGAAATAAAAAAAATTAGGTACTCCCGTCTATTTGTCTAGACTATTTCAAAGACAAACAAACAACAGGTCCGCAGTAGTTATAAACGCTAGAATTTTTGGATGTTTTATTTTTAGCTTTCATCTGCCACATTAAACAGAGAGTGTAAAAATAAACCCAGCTTATGCCATCCACAGTATATTAAAAAGATATTACGAAAATTAAAATTAAATTTCGTATTGAGTGCAAAACAAGATGTTTCTTTTATAATCACTAACTACAAAACGTAAAATTCAAATACTCTATATTTAAGGCACTCAGTAGTGACGTTTTATAAAATTATTGGAAGGATAGGGTTACCTTATACTAGTCGAACCGCACTCACAAACTCTTTACCCTCTGATCTAGTATCATATATAATGACACATATATATTATATATATATAATGACAACAAATAAGACATTGTTTATTTTAATAATTTATTTATTTTTCATAATTTGTATAATTTATTTTTCAATAACAAATATGTAAAAGCTTTCAGACATTAATCAAGGTAAAAGCACCAATCAGGGTCACATAAAGGATACACAGGGCTAATGGACTACAGGACTAATGGACTACAGGAGTTAAGACATTGTTTTGAAAGAGATTTCTATAAAAGCTTGACGTTTTCCAACAGTTTCAACAATTATCTTTATATTTCAAGCAATTTACACAAACTCTTAACAAATTATACACTTAAACCTTCCTCATGAATCACTCTGTCATTTACTGATAATTACGTGAAAATCTATTAAGTAGTTTCTGAGTGTATTGCGAACATAAAGACCGACGCGACGTAGGACTTTTTTTATAATATATAGAGTTAATGATGTAGTAATTAGGTTGCCAAAGAAAATAATCAGAAAGCGGTCAAATTATTGATTAATTTACTTTACCTATATTCTAAAAAGCGGCTTGCATAATTATAATTGATTTTACATCCTATACAAATTATCTAAAAGCCCTTTATGTGTTTGCTTTGACTACGAACCTTTTAAAGGTTCGGGTAACGGGTTACCATTAGCCCTTAAAGGTATTTAATTACATTATTAAGCTTGTGTCTGTACGTATATCATTCAATTTTGAAAATTACATTTCTGTCTTTCTCTCTCTTTCTATTACACTTTTTTAGCAATAAAGACTAAATTTACTCTACTTGCACTAATTTAGACAATGTTTACTATATGACAGTAGATAAAAAAATCTATTCGCCAATACAAGTTATCATCTTTCACCATCTGTTGTACTTACTAACTTGTTTAATAACTTGAGAATGTAAAAACTGAGTTAAAGAGTTGCTTATGAACCTTAATTTTAATCAGTCTAGAGCACTTAACCTAAAAAAATAAGTGGATGAGCATAATTCTTCATATCTTTTAGGAAAATCTTCTACCGTACCTATTAATATCCTATTTATACAACCCTCCCTAGCTTTGCTGGTCTAAAACATTTTTGAATGAATCAAAGTCTAGATTTTAGATTAGACCTGCAGCAATATAACTGTAAAAACTGTATTTAATTCTGTGCTGTATATACAGACAGAAAAACAAATACATATAGATAATGAAAAAAGTAATAAATGCTTTGGTTATGATATATATATGTTTTGTATTACATTTTATTGCCACTGCGTGTTACCTAATAATGGTATAATTTATTTTTCAATAACAAATATGTAAAAGCTTTCAGACATTCATCAAGGTAAAAGCACCAATCAGGGTCACATAAAGGATACACAGGGCTAATGGACTACATGAGTTACTTATTTATTAGAATGTTGTTGGGTAGTTAGGGTGAATCAATATCTAAAAATATAATTTTAACTTTGCCTAGCAACGTTGGCGTGAAATGGGAACTTTAATAGGGAATGCTAGACAATAAATTATTATTTGCTAAAAGCTTAAAACTCGTTATTAAGGTTCAGACAGCAACATATCATATTGTGTAAGTATAATAACGACGTAGATGATATAAAAATCTTCTCTATATGCATCTATATATAAATCAAAATCGAGTTAGGTATACTACTTATAACATGATGATAATGATACATGATAATGAAATTTGGTACAGAGATACTCTAAAGTTTAGGAAATGACATAAGCTACCTTTTATGGTGAAAAAGGCTAAAAGGAAATAGGAGAAATCTTGTATGGGATATCTTTATTAGGGTGGCCCAAAAAAAAGATTTTTTTTCTAATCTCGTACCAAAATATGTAAATTTATAATGTTTTAAGAGTCCCCTCCAAACGGCAGGTCAAAAACAAATTTTTTTAAGGATCATTAAAATTTTTAAAACATTCTAAAATCGTCAAAAATTGAATTTCTTTTTCAATTATTATACTCATTATTTCTTTTTTTTCAACAAGAAAAATGATAAAGATCCTGAAAATCTACAGTCGAAATTTTAATATTTAAAGGTCGCTACAAATTTTTTAAAGTTTCCAAGACAAGTACTTTATATCTTTTCGAACTTCTGAACATATAATAATATTTATGTTAAAAAAAAATTAAAAACAGCTAAATAATATGTTGAAAATTAAAACTAAATACACGGACTAAATTGACGGAGGCGAAGCCAGAACGTGTGTTGACATGTTAGTATATAATAAAAAAAGAAACTCTGAACAACAAAAAACCAAGCAGCATAAAAATCAATTTTTATACGTCAAACACTAGGAGCTTTCCTTGAAAAATCTTTTCTAGAGGCTATATGAAATACAATACGTAGGTTATTGGTTATATTAAAATACCATGAAGTATAGAAAATTAAACAACTCTATAAAAGCAAATGACTTGTGTGCAAAGCTATATTATTACCCATATGTGTTTACTTCGAAGTGCCTACAACCTACCGCTGCTCACTAAATGCTGTAATAAACTTCTGTTTGTACACAGTTGACTTGGAACTCATTAAGCCTCACATTCGCAATATTACTCCATCGTCAACATGACTACGATATACCAATATTATTATTGAAATTATTATTTAAGCGGTCATATTGTTTTCATCTGATTTAAATACTAGAGGCAAAGGGGTTTAGCTTTTTTTTTCAACCACTGGCTCTCGTGGAATTCTTGAGCTGATTATAAAGTGAATCAATGGCTGGCTGGATTTCCCTCGAGTAAGAAAAAACTGATCTGTCTAAATGAATGTATCGAAACAAGTAAAAAATGACAGTTTTTTAAATACAATCCCAAATAGTAAAAAATTAAATTATGAATTGAAATCGACTGAAGCTGATATTTTTAGGGTTCCGCACATTAAGGATAAAAATAGGTACCTATTACTAAGACTCCGATGTCCGTCTATCTGTCACCAAGATGTATGAGATACAATGAACCGCTAATAGCTAGATAGTTGAAATTTTCACAAATGATGTATTTCTGTTACCCCTATAACAACAAATAGTAAAAACAGAATATAATATATACTTAAGGGGGGCTCCTATACAACAAACATGATTTTGTTTTGCCAAATATTGGCAAGAAACCCTTTGTGCACGAGTTCGACTCTCATTTGGCCGGTTTTTTAGGTAAAATATTACTTTAAATTATACTAGATATAATTTAGAAAAATAAAGCATAAAAACCAACGTCTTAGAACAATATTTAAATAATTGTCGTCTAAACTATAGTTAGAATGAAAAATTGCAGAATTCTTCACAAAAGCGTTTGCAATTTAATAAATTGAAAGTCTTCCTTTCTTTGTATGCGATCGTTTAGTATCATTTCAAAGACTTCTGAGAAAAATGGTTTCTTTACAGCGAATTGAGATCAAAGTAGTTTTACAGTGAAATTTTTCTATAATAAGTCAGTTATAGTGCCAATTAAAAATTCTGAATTAATACTTTTAAAAATAACTTTCAATCAGAGAAAAGATAATAACATAACGTTTAAATATTTAATGATTAAAAAAAAATTACATAATATGATCTTACATAATATGGTACCTTTAGCTTCCAACTCATTTATACAAAATCGTCCCATTTACTTCAATAAATGAAGTCTTGATTATTTAAAGCCTTTTAAAGTTGAAGTTAAGCTTCACGAGTTTCCTTTGCAAACGTGGAATTTAGATAACATCATAAACAGTTTGAAACAAAGCTTCTGCTTATTTATAAAATTTGTTACAGTTTTGTATATGAAACCTATTTTATTCTGAAATTATTCAATCTGCTTTAATGTTATACCTCCAGCAATACAACTGTGAAAACCCTATCCATTTGAGTCCCGTAGATTTTGCGTGCGCATACAAACGTACAGGTAGACATATAAATAAAAATAAAAATTTGATTAGTTGATTGTTGTTATAAACTCCTTGCATTAAGTTTTCTTTAATATCTCCTGCGTACAGACAGTCGATGACTGATATTTTTTAATATGTATAGATGTAATAGATATTATTGGATTTTTAGACAAAATGACTGACTAACTAATTTCGACGTAGCAAAAATACTTTGTAAAAAGTATTATTAAAATAAAATATGTTAAGTGAGCTATTGATTCTTAGCCTTACACTTTAGCCCAGGTACTTGATCTACATAGTATAAAACAAAGTCGCTTCCAGCTGCTTGTCTGTCTGGCCCTATGTATGCTTAGATCTTCAAAACTACGCAACAGATTTTGCTTCAGTTTTAATAGATAGAGTGATTCAAGAGGAAGGTTTATATGTATAATACGGACATAATATAGTAGAGAAACACTGATAATTTTAGAGGTTTCTAATATAATGTCGTAAATAAACACATTTTTTTGCGCTTACATTGCAAACGTTGGCTGAACCCTACGAGATAGATCAAAATAATGTACTACAGTATTGTACACCTTAAAAAGATCTACAAAAAAGTCCGCGATGGTATATGTCTATCTCTTAGAGATATTCCACGATAACCAATTTTTATCCTTTACTTTTTACAAGAAATAATGGCTTATTTACCAAGCGATTTTAAACAATACAGCATTAATCCTTATCCAATTAGGTACCTCAAATACATTGTGCATTTAATATAGATAAATATGGCCTTTTACAGCATGAAATTTAAATGAATATTTACGAAGATATTACAAATACAGGGAAATTGAAAGACTAGTTTTAAGTTAAAATAAAAATCTTGAGTAAATTAATAATGCTTGTTTGTAAAATGAAATTATAAAAAAGTCGTAGCTGCTATTAATAAAACGCCTCAAACAACCTACAGGTTGGTACTTTGTCGGGAACTTTTAATATTCAGACCTAGATGTAGATCTAGGTATGATGTGCTTTGAGTGCTAATTTCTATTTTTATCATTCTTTCCAGTTTAATTTGTTTTTTTTTTAATAAAAAATTCTAACCTAGAACCTAAAGCATTATTTCATTGCTCAAACCCAAAACCTTATAATAAGATTGTTAGAAGAATGAGTCGTCCAAGTGATTTCATACAATTAACATAGTTTATAATAGTGCAAGTGGATTGGTTTTGTGTTATTTTTTTTATGATAGATAAGGTATAAACAAGCAGACGGTCCACCTGATGGAAAGTGGCCACCGTCGCCCATGGACATCGGCAAAACTAGAGGGTATCTTTTGTTTTGTCGATGCGTTGCCGCCACGAAGATAGAGTGAGGAGGGGGAGCGAAGAGATGACTGCTACGATTTCAATGAACCCCGAGTAAAAACCCGGTGTTCATTGGAACAGTCAGAGACACTTTGGAACAGTCAGAGGCGGTCGGATTCGCATGCTGGTGGTCGCAAGCCAGTCGGGGAACAGATCCCGTACTACCAAGGGGGGTGCTGGGTTACTTAAGAGATGCTCTCCTAGCGGCAGAGGGGAATTGTATTCTAACCCATCCCCTCACGGGTGCTAATTCCCCTTTCTTGAGAATTCCTTATTATCTATTTTAGTTAGAAAACGGCAATTTTGAGGAGCGTTGTTAACGAAAAAGAGTCACCTTGCAATTATACTTATTGATATAATTCCTTTCGTGTAAAAAAGTAATTAAAAACAGTGGTAAGTAGTTTTATATCTACAAAAAAGTATGTCAACTTTTGCTTATGCGTAGGTTTGGTGATCAATCAAAATGTCATCATGTTCATGTAATTATTATGTTTACGCGAATCAATAAAAAACTACTTGATATACCATCAACGCGCGCATTCCGTGCTACTACGCAAATAGTACTCGTATTAATTACTTTGATAATACTTTGTAATCAATATTGATATATTTCACAAAGTTCAATTAATATATATAATTATTATAAAATAAATTCTGTTATATTTATCATTATTATTCTATAAAAAAGGTTTTGTTATAATAAAATTGTTTTTTTTTGACATTTCATTGCATTGGTCTTAATTTAAACCCGCCCCCCTCGCTTCGCTGAGGTGTATTGATTAGGTTCAGTCCCTCACTCACACAAACACACCCAATAAATTGCTACCCTGATTAAATAATAATGCAGTCGTTATGAAGTTTAAGCGTATATGTACGGTTAACAGTTGATGTCTGTGACTATTAGTATAATTACTACTTTCTACTATTGATATTTGTATTATGTATGTATGGTCAAAGAACATCCTTATTAATATGTGGTTCATTTTAATGTCAGACTGTCTCTTTGTTGCTAGTATTTTCATTTAAAATAAAAAATCTTTGCAGTTTAAAATATTTAAATGACTTTCAATGTTTTTAAATTACATATTTTTAGTAGAAAAGTATTCTAGAAAATTATTTGCCTTTATTAATTAATTTATTGTTTGCTTCGAAACTTATAGGTTTGAGAATTTCTTAATCCAGAAATTCTATTTTATATAACAGTAGTTTCTCTTTAACATTAGATCCTAATTAAATAAGACGCGATGATTCTTAGTCCTAACCTTTTTTTTGTTAAAAAATAATAAATTTTTAAAACAGAAAGAACATTTTATATCTCACAAATGTAACATAAGGTAAATACAGATCTGTAGAATATCACGGTAATCCTCTTGGGGGCCGACCGATGGGCAGGAAAAATCCTTCTATTGTACATTAATCCTTATGTCCATTGTAGCAAGGTATTATAATATAAAACAGACAATTTTAGGGAAAATTCATATATACATTGTAATAAATTACGTTTAGGTGTCGAGGGATTTTCTGCTATCTGATTTACGCATTTTCGAAGATAACATCGATAGAGCGAGTAATTCTTAAAATTGGCTGGAGTTGTAGTAATTCTTACTTTTACTTTACTCAGAAATTCAGTATCACGGCTGGATCACTAGAATGTTAATTCTGATATAATAATGATGATATCCACCATGCAGTGTATTAATACTAATAATTAATGTATTAATACAATAATATAATATTTTTTTTTATATAAGTAATTACTATAATCATTATAAAATATAAAACTAATTTTGGAGCATAATCTAAGAACACGCTTATGAATTTACTATCCCTACAATCATATATTGATAACTTAGATTAAAAATCCAAGAAAATGTTTCTGGAAATATCCTTTCAAAGGTTCAGATATATCCCATGGAAGAAATAACTATTAGATTAAAGAGAAATTTTATCGTTGAAAAAAATATACAAACAGCAGTCAATATTCAACAAATAATCATAAAATGAAAATTATATATATATATATATAAAATAAACACTGCTATGTACTTTTAAAAAGCATGATACTCAATTCTATTCGATACTTATATCAAAAGATTATCGAGGAATACCGTTTTATCTCTACTCAGTGTAAGCAATGTCAGTTTGTTAGCATGGTTACAAGATTGTTATAATTGTCAATATATTAATATTGTCATGCAGTTCTCAAGTTAGAAATGAGCTGACAATATTTAATGGGCTGACCAGATCTTGACAGATTATAACTGAGAACTATTTTGATTAAATTCCTTTCAAATGGTACGGTAGCCAGATGCAAATTCGGTCAATCATTTCCTCTCAACTGAAAATTTATATACTGCATAAGGAATATATATTATGATGACTCGTGGCCGTCAGGTGCAATTCCGTGGGTGGGGGCGAGCAGTGGAAGCCTTCCAAACATGTAGAAATTTTTTTTTAGTCATTTCCTCCCGTTTGAAAATTTGTCGGATTATAGTTTATCTAGTATCTTGAAGAAAAAATAAAGTCAACTGACCATAACGTGGTGGAATATACGTCAGCTGGCTGCTTGACCATGACCAAACATTTTGATTTTTTTATAGCAAAATCACAGTTAGCACTTAATTAGCTTTTTACAAACAGGAGTTTTGTAAGTGCCAAAATATTACTTTATCACAATCGGTCCGTTGTGTTGGGCGCTACGATGCCACAAACAAGCATACGAATACACGGATAACTCCGTCGTTGTAGCGACGAGGGTTAAAAAACAGCATAGTTTTGGTACTAAGTAAAGTTCCAGTCTATCTACTTGATAAGGGTTATGTTGGTAAGTTAAATTATTCATACGAAACTCTAAGGAAACTTATTTTGTAAGCTACAAAAATAACTCTGTTCAAGGAAAATTATATTATCAAGTAGACATATGAAACTTTGTTATCGTGAACAAAAAAGATATAATTATAACAGAAAATCTAGATTGAATATTAGAGATATTCGGACTTACTTATAAATATATTTAATCAATTTATTATTTAAAGTGTTCTATCTTTTTCTGGCAAAATTGCGTAACATGAAAATAAATTTCTATTGTTAAAATTAATAAATAACGAAGACTTAAGAGAATAACAAGCTAGCTTGTTTAGGCAATTTATAGATTTCCTAGTAACAGTGTATATTAAAATTCTTAAAATCTTTAAAATAACTCATAGGAGTACATATATATGTATCTATAAAATCATGTTTTGAATCATCAAGTGATGTTTCCTTAGCAAATACATTTCTATTTATAGCAACCATCGGTTCAAGAAATAACCATAATAACATGCATTATAACGATATATTTGCCACAAAAGGATACCGTGAGGGTGTAAAACATATTAGTAATCATATCACCCTCACCGTGCTCCAGCGCTAACATATTCCCTCGGCAACCAACCTACTTAAAGTACAAAGACGTGTTATCGCAAAGAAGGAGCTTCGTACGAAGCCGCTGAAATTTAGCCTTTACGACATCTATGGTAAACGTGAAAATCATATTTCAAAAACATGAATAATATCTTAAATCAACAGTTAAAAGCATTATGGATAATATGTTTGTATTTCATAATACTTTGGCGTTTGATAAACAACTCTTTTTGACTTTTCGACAATGCAATTTCATGATACACGGAAAGGAGTCAAATCATGTAAAATAGACAATTTTCACAACTAATTTAAATAATCTGTATTGAAAAACACTATGAAATATAAGGTAATAAGATAAGAGAAAAAAATATAATATTATGAACCAAATGAATAACTGAAGGTAGCTTGAAGTAAAATCCCTGGAAAATGCCTGTGTTTTGAAGACACGCTGATATTACTAATTTAAAAAATATATTTTAAGGGTCTTGGAATGTTACAGACGACAACATTATTATACCTATGTGTATAGATGCTCAAGACAATGTAAGCCCAAATCAATGTACATTGATTATAGTGACTGTTGTACTAGTTATTAATTAATCAAGAGTCTACAGATGCCACAATAGCTTCATAACGTGATGATTAAACCCTTAATATAGTACAATTATAATATTGTTATATTATATACGGAAAAAAACCAAATTTTGTGTAACGTTATTACATAAAATATTTCTAATATTGGCACGGTATCACGTAATACCTACATAGTTGGGTAGAATTTTATAGGAATTTTGTAGAAGTAACTACATAGTAACATCCCATATGTAGCTTGGAATTTAAAATATGGGGATATTTATCACATTCTGAAACTTTATTTGATCCAATATTCCAACGCTTAAAAGTCGTCTGGTATGAAATTTTAATTTGGTAACTACAATATATAAAGGTAGAACATGATATAATAAAATATTGAAAGGTTACTTTATTATAAGTGTTACATTTTCAAAAAAAATATAACAATATATAATAGATTGGTTAGAGCAAAAATTTCATTTCCATTGTCACATGTCGCTTAGAGAGAAAATCCAATTACAGTAGCAACTGTCCAACAAACAATTTAGCGATCACAAAACGTTGACCAACTTACTAAATAATATCATACAACGGGATATATGGGAATATCTGAAGCTTTGTTTAATAAAAAAGGATCCGTTACAAATGATAAATATAATAGATATCATACTAGAGAAGATGGCAAACTTTTGGAAGTGTCATAGCGAAGCGATCATGAATAAAACATTTTTAACAAAAAATTGACGACTTCAAACTGTAAAAAATGCCCTGAAAAGTAAGAAATAATTAGCTTATATATTAACCTCCCTTTATTGAGACAATAATATACAATGATTGTTATTTTTGAAGTCAGTGCCAGCCAGATGAACAGACGTGTAGTGAGATGGAATAGTAATAGGTATATCTATTGAACGAACCTGTAACGAAATAGTGTGTAACGTAATAAAAAACAATACAACCGAATTGAAAAACCTTTTTTTTGAAGTCGGTTGAAAATGTGTTAAAAATATTGTATTAGAAGCAGTAGAAAGAAAGTATTATAAATCCTTTTTGTTCTGCGCTCTAATAATCGCCGCAAATTCCTAGCAGTTTTTGGCATCACTGCATATTTAATTGTCATAATGTACAAATTGATAGCGATGGATGGCAGCATTGTTGTATCCTCAGCGGAATATATTTATAGCGTTAATGGTAAAGTATTATATGACCACGGTTTCGTATGTAATCTCAACTGGAATATTAAATTACATATTGAAGCTCAAACTAACATTGTTTAGATCTCTACTGACATAATATTTCGTTGCTGGATTGACGAAATCCAATTACAGAAGCAACAGCCCAACAGGCGATTTAGCGATCCGGAAACTTTACTAGTTTATTTACGTATAACGTACAACAGCTGCCAACGTGAATCAATATTGAAAGCTTGGTTTAGTAGATAAACATCTGGATTATGTACAATTGTACATGTATAACATATACAATATATGACACGTATATCATAACAAATAATACAGGAGTGGCAAATGGAAGAGAGTGGCCTTATCGATATTAAAAAATCCAGGAAGTGTGAACATGTTATTCATTCAACTAATTAACAAAAATAATTCAAAATATAAGAATTTTTATACTCTATATATATAACAAAATTACTCAATGATCTACTACATGCAAACCTAGAAGATAGAAAATATAAAATTTTAAATCGTAGAATAAACGATAAGATTTTTAAAATTTCATAAGAACCCGAAGTATTAGACGAAAATTAATATAGATACTATCAAAACAAATAACTATACTTCACCAGAACGGCATTAAATAAAAAAGTTTTGAGATAAGCAAAAAGCTTTTACAGTAACCTTACAGAACAACAATTTGGTAAGCCGCTGGGGGATTGATATTTCCCATTTTCCACGTGAAATGTTGATTATCTCGCAACTTTCCTTGAAATTCTTGTAAGATTAGGCGGTCATATTTATCACGGATAAAACTCGTAGAGTTAAGGAATGTTTCTCGTGAGTTTAATTCGAATTCCGGGAGTCTAATGAAATTCCAACAAGCCGGGTAACCTCTTCCGCTACATGAGCGACGCATCATTAATGGCTTTCCGACGCGTTTCAAAGGATAATCCGTATGCCTCGGTGCATAATCGGATGCTGTGAGTACTCACACCGTCGCCTCAGGTGCTATTGTCAGGTACAACTAAAGAAATGTAAGGCCAATGATATTTTATAAAGGCGTCTAGCCTTACACACTAATATAACACCGCTAAAAACGCGAAATATAAAACTATCCTCACGTACCGATACAAGAATACCAGTCAAGAATTCTCATTGCCTCAATGATATATTATCTATATCCCAATAGATTTGAGGCAGTCAGTCAAATGAGTTCACACAGTAAACATTGTCTTAATTATTGTAAGTTAGTGTTATGGTAATAGTTGATGTTGTATTAGTTTAGATTAATTAAATATTAGTAGTGAAGGCGAGCCGGCGACTCAAGTCGGGCAGTACTCAGCTTACTGTCTAGACTGCATTATATTATTCTTTTCAGTGTTATTGCATACTGTAAGACATACCAACATAATACGATGTAGTAATGAAGCTTTTCGGAAAAACAAACCTATCATTAGGCTTTGTAAATAATATAAACTTGGAGGTCAAAGACGCTGTACAAGACCATAATCATCCGTTCTTGCTCACTCCCATATACAAAAGAATCTACACGTCTCTCTCGCTCATAAAAATAAAAATACTTAAATAAAAACAAAATGTTTTATTAAAAAACTTTTTTAATTTATGCTAAGGTAAAGGGCCCAGTTTCTGACACTCTAAGAGTGACGGTAGAGGTTATAATGCAATAATTATTATAATATGTAATTGGAGTAAATAATTTTTACACCATAAAAAAATTTAGAATTTTTTGAAAAGATCATAAACGCGAAAGAATGATATGGAATCCGTTTATAATTTAAATTAATGTTTTAAAAAGTGACCTTGTAGGACCTAGTTTCTGACACTCAAAATTTCTTGTGTTGCAGTTTCTGACACTGACGTCGGCCTAGATTCTGACACTCATAAAAATTATACATTATCGATTAGGTTTACATTATTTAATTAAAATAAACGAAATTAATTCAATAAAAGATAAATTAAACTTTTATTATAATTAAAACACTTTTTTGTTACATTTAAGTATTATTAACAAATAAACAAACTGTTACAAATATTTAAAATTAATATTAATGATTTTTCTTTTGCTTCGTTGACAACTTTTTTTTCTTCTTTTCTTCGAGTTTTTCTTTTTTTATTATCTTTTCTGCTTCTTTAATTGCTTGTTTTCTTTGCCTTTCAGCTTTTTTAAGTTCCTTTTCATCTTCTAGTTTCTGTTTCTTTGCTTCTTTATTCTCATAGTATTTCAACCATAAGTCAGAAGTATAAACAGTTGGAATTTTTTATGTTAATTTAACACTACAATTATGAATAAAAGCATATTTTTATAATATATTAACTATAATAAATATAAATATTTAAATTTTCATCCAGACGCCAACAACCAAATAACCTCGATAATAGGTTAGAATTGGGGTGTCAATAACTGTGGCATTTCTAAAATAATGAACCTAGTTATTGACACCCACATTTTAATACATAAATGTGATTTAATGTGATATATTATAATTAAAAACTAAATAATATATAATTATTAACTAATCTATATATTTTTCATTATATTTTTATACTTACATGATAAATAATTGACTGATTCGATCGACGAGCGCTCTTACGTATGCTGCTTAGAATATAGCTTAAAAATGGCTGCCACAGTCATTCAACACTTAAAATTTTTTTTTTATAAAGTAATTTTTTTTTGACGGTTGGAAATTTAATTAATTACGTACATAATTAATTAATTTAAATTTTAAAAAAAATTATAAAACTATTTAACAAAATGTTTTTTTTAAATTTAAAATAATTTATTTACTAACATAACAAAACAAACTTATATGTAGAAAGTATTCAGCAAATTTATTCATGGAGAATGCGAAATACCATTTTAATGTTTAATACAGTCAAGTTTTTGCACTATACATGGGTTTTTATTGCAGTAATAACGTATCGCATGCAGGTAGCGTCGCCATGAAACATGTAAGGCAGAAGTCTTGAAACGGAGCGCACTCGTAAATATTAAAAAACCTTTTCACTCATATATTACATACAACTTTGGTGTAAGAAACTAGGAAATAGATTGAAACTCCAAGGTTACACGTGACTGTTTTAAAAGTTATTCAAAGAGGGAAACTTTAGATGTGAGTAAGGCTGTGTTTCTTAGCCTCGCTCAGATTGTGTCAAATGAAGCGATTGTATTGGTTCTAAACAAACACATCCCTCGATTTACATCCTCGCACATCTCTAGTGGAAACGCAGCCTAAGCATCTGACATTTGATCAGTCACACACAAGCCAGTATAATTATAGCTACACTACGTTTCGTAATATTAGCATTAATTTAAAAAATTGCCTTCCTATGATTAAGAGATGATGTATAAATTACACTGCGAGAGGATAGAAAAAAACTTTATTTTGGACGGACATAATAATTTTTTTATAACAAATATTTTTTTGATTTTATTGTATTTTATTTAAGCCTTCTTATTTTTATGAGCAGAGACGTATAAATTTTTTGACTATAGGAGTGAAAGAGAGCTAAAATTTTTTTTCCTAAAATCAACCTAATTACTGCTTTGGTAAGTATAGTTGTATATTTATAAAATGTCATTGAAGAAAATCGAAGGTTAGAAGTTAGATAAAGAAGACCTAGCAATAAAAGGTGTAAATAAAAGAAATTAAAAGCTGCTTTAATTTATTCCTTCCACGTTTTGCAATATAAATGAAATCGACCTAGAGTTAGCCTTGCTTCGTTTATTATTAACGTGTATTGATGTTATCCTACCGAGGGAAGTAATTGAGCCTGTGTGGTCGCAACCACAAAGAACTATTGTTTACCTAATACGTTGATCCAACATGCACTCCTATATTTTCCCTTATCTAACAGTACCTACTTGTATGTGAGCTAAAAATAAAAGAATAATTGATATTATTTATATTATTAACTCTGCAACTAAACCATATTGATAAGAAACTAAGATTCATTTGTTGCACAGAAAACATAAACACATTTTGTAATAATTTTAACTTCTTTTTAAATATTTGTAGGTATATATAGAAGATATTTAAGAAAACTAAATGTGAGGGGACTAAAGAAGTCCATCAATTTTTTTCTTTTTTTTTTGTATTTATTTAATATAATTAAATTATATTATATTTCACGAAAAGTAAGTCATGTTAAAATATTATAGTCCAGAGAAGCTTGGGATGTAAATAATTAGGATCCGATAATTCTACGTCTATAAAATGTATGGCATAAGTATATTATTTTATTTATTAGTTAATGTACCTACTATTTAAGCTCTTTGTTGTTTCCATACAGCTAAGCGTAATTTATATTTAATGACCAAACAAATGTAGTTAATCCAATCTTTTCCCTAGAGTCCGAAACATCAAACATGGGTGATTTATATATGAACTTCCAGCAAATTATTTTATTTTCAATATAACTAGACACATTTTAGTAAATTTTACTATTAGGAATATTCAATAAAGTCTCTAATTAACAAAAGAGACAAATATATAAAGTACGAGAGAACCACACGCCACATTGCCCGTGGTTTGGCAAGTAAACATGTTTTAGAATATCTTCCCAAATGTGTTAAACTTACCACAATGTTTTCCTTCACAGTAGGATGAATTTTAAATAGAATTTCGAAATTTTGTGTTAAATACCTTTCTAATTTAGGGTTGCCAAATTTAAAATCTGCGAACTACGAGCATGATGTAAAACGTAAAAAACCGCATTTTACAGTATAACCGAGTAATACTAAGTAATACTCGGTCATACTATTAACAGTACCTTTTTTAAAGTTAATAAAATATAAAATTTTAAATTATATTGTCTCTTAAAAATACAAAACAAAAAATAATATTTAGCATTTCTTTTTAACGTTTCTTGCATTTTTACTACAAACTATTTAAGAGAAAAATTATTTATGAGGAAGAAAAACCGGACTGCAAATGATACCCAACCCGGACGTTACCCAGAAGGATGGAAAAAAGGTATAGCAAAATATATATTAAAGCTAAAGAATTAATACCAAAGCTAGCGTGAGCTGGTTATTATATAATAAGACGTAGTTCGTAATGAGGGCTCGCTCAAGAGTCGTAGATGTGAGGGCCCTAGAACTGAGTCTCTGAATACCTCTTATCACTACAATTGCCTTTGTCTTCAAGAGTCCACTATGGAACAGAATTACGTTGACTGTCCCTCGAGTGTTCATTATCGACACATGCAGTTCTATAATAAACTTCCACTATTAAAACCAGGAGTGATAGACTCCCACTGTGCTAGTTTCAAAAATATTTTACTTTTAATAGAAATGCTGAACCAATAATCAAATATACCTACCAACAATTAAATTTTTAGAATAGCTGAAATTTGGGTCAGTATCTACATCTAGATCAATTAATTGGTATTTTAAATCTCAAATGAATTTTAAAAGGTACAAACCATTAAGTAAAGAATTATGGTATGTGTTTGCACATGTTCCACAAACTATTGCAGGTATTGGAATTCTAAAACTAGATACTCTCAGAGTCAGACTGTATACCTTAATAAAACAAAAAATTAGAACAAGCTTTTATTATGATGGAACATTAAAAAACATTTAGCATAATTCATTATTTAACCAACAACTTCATTATTTTTCTTTTTGCAATCGCTTTTATTTATAATATATTGGGTATGTGATAAAAACGCAAAGATTTTTTAAATTAATATTTTTAAATTTTTAGTTCTCTTAATTAACAAGAACATAATAAAAGCTTGTTTTTAAAAAAATCTTTTAATTTTATTTTTAACTTTTTAGTATTATTTTATATTTTAATAATTTACATATCAATTAGTTATGTAATTACTGGTTACCATCTAATCAAACGAGCCGAGACTCGATGCGATGGCGTCATTTCTTTACTGAGTTCCTATGACCACCTTTCAGCTCCATCATCTATATTGTATGGTCATGCCATTTACCCATGTATGCAAAATTTCAGCTCAATTAATATTCGGGAAGTGGATCAACTTTATTTTTCAAGATTTTATGATACTAAATGAAGGCTTGTAAATCATCATCATCAATCAAATCATTTTTTTTCATACTTTACAGGTAAAGCTTAATCTAAGTGTGAAAATTGAAAGATTTAAAATACCTAAAACACACAATTTATTACAACAATTTATTGTTATTATAATTATAAATTTTATATTTTCGTATCTTTTTTTATTTCAACATCTTACATTATTATTTCTTATTACACATATAACCAAGAGGACCCTCTAGACTTTATAATAGACTAGTAATTTATACCCGTAATTGTAGGTACGCGTATCTTCCATATATATAACAAGGAATCCCTATTTCCCTTGGTTACGGCATCATGCGTGAACGGCTGAACGAATTTCGCTATTTCCTTTTTTGTTGTATTTATTACTGTGAAGAGAAGGTTCTTGTATAAAGAATTAGGAAATTGTCATAAAAAAAAGTATAACATTTTTTTAAATAAGCTCTGACCTTTATTACTTATACTAACCGTCATATCCATGAAACACCCTACCTATTACGGGTGTTATAGGGGCTTCCTTTCCCCTCTCGACTTACCACCTTCATAAGATATAAAAATGAACCCTACTTTGTGCTTTGATGTTTTCAACGTTACACCCGATGTTTCCTACAAACGAATATGACACTCCTTACTTATATTATAGGCAGTAGGAGCGACCCACCCTCGCTTCTCTTCTAGTTTTCACTTACAAAATCTTTTTTGATAAAATATGTATGATAATTTATATAATCTATGTTACTTAGAATAAATGCAGCTTTCTCTTAGTGAAAGAATAATAAAAATCGATTTAGGTGTTTTGAGCTTATTGGCAACAATAATCAATGATCTACTGATTTATATTCTAGTAATTTTAGCGCGTTAGTTCAATAATACCAATTTAATAGCTTAATAAAAGTCAAACTAATATTTTTAAAGATAGTATAGACAAGGTATAATAATAAAACTAAGTGAAGTGAGAGAAATCGGCCCTAGTGGGAGCTCAAATCAATAGGACGAGATAAAACTTCGGTTTAACAACGAAGAACTCCATTAATCTTTGTTTGGCGAGATTATAGTCCACCTGATGGTAAGTAACCACCATCGCCCATGGATTTGTTGCATCCTCGTAGGTAGAGTGGGGAGAGGGGGTAAAGAAACAATACTGCAGTTTCAGCGGATTTCAGCTAAACAGATCATCACAAATTATAGCTAAGTACCATCTCGATTAAATTACTTTTCAAACAAATTAAACTTCATCACAATCGATCCATTATCTTCGACGCTACGGACCGTCGTTGTAGATCCGGGGTTAATTAATCGTTTTGTTAATCATTTTACTTACTCATAACTGGCCACTAAAATATATAATAAAATATCACTGCCACATACATATGTCATACATTCATGCATGTGGGTATAAAAAAATGTAAAACAACATTTTCACAACCGGCTTCAGAAAATACCGTTTGAAATATTCGTTTTCAATGTAGGCATTTAGTGAAATAACAGGAAAGCAGCGAGCAGAGTAAAATGATTCAACAGCAGAGTGAAAATGCGGCAAGCAGTTAGCAAATTGGAAAAGGAAACTTTTTAAGTAAAGGGTTTTTTCACCATTACTCCTCGTTAGCGATCCTCTTTTATGAAATTTCAAACGCTCCGGTAATGAGATAAACTTTTTTATCGTGGTATAGAACTTGGCCTATTTACTTTCAAATTATAATTATTTGGATAAATGTATATATTTTTAGATATTCTATGTTTTGTTTAATAAAATTAATATGGTATCATTTTATATCTACTCGTTAGAAAAGTTTTAATTGTTGTGCCTTGTATAAAATAACGTCTGTGATGAGATGTGAACACATAATTTTATAAAATACTAGCTGGCCCGTCCTCGATTCGCTAAGGTATATTAAACTACAGGTAAAAGTTTTATCAAAATCGTTTTAACATTTTTCAACGTTTAAACTTTTTCTGGACTCTTACAAATATCAATGAAAAAGACGTAACTGTGTCTGAGTGTCTATGACTGTTACGCTCAAATTACTGAACCGATTTTGATGTTATTCGATACAAATATAGACTAAACTCTGGGAAACGACATAGGCTACATTTTATTAAAAAAGGGCTTAAAGAGGTTGAAATAAGAAGTGTAGTGCATGCCGAGCTCTGTGATTGTTTATGTCTGGAAATAATTTGGAATAAAAATATAATATAGACGAATATAGAGGATATTGCACTCGGAAGAAGCCGGGCGATACAACTAGTAATAATACAATGATGATAAACTTAATAATGTTCATAGGATAGCCAGTAGTGGCATTCTGATTTTTAGTTTATAAACTTTTTAACTTTCACTGCTGTAACTATTCATCTTAACAAAGGAAGCGCTAAGTTTTTGGAACGTTGGAAGTGGTTTCGTTACTTAAGCAAACTTTCAAAAGCCAAGGTACAAATTCGTACTTTTTGCACAGAATATCTGCAATCCTTAAGTAATTGAGATATTTTCATGACCGAAATGTTTGTAGTTGATGTTAACCATTTTATTTTACCATCAGTCTTATGGAAAAGTAGTTAAACTAACATATAAGCACTAACTGTTTCAATTAAAACAGCTGATTTGTAAAGAATAAAAATAAAACTAAACTGTGTTTGTTATAAAAGTGGTTTCAAAATGGCATAACTGCTACACTTTCGTAACAAATTCAGTTTAATAAGTATAACTTCTGCTGTAACAAGAATTTAAATAGCGTTTAATAAAACGTAGAAACTACGATAGGATTATCATAATATCGCGAGTAAAATTCTTGTAAACAAGCACAGATACTTTCGTTCTGTGTAAAATAAAACGTATACGTTCTGTGTGTAAAATATAATATGACTTTAAAGTAGCTACTCGTATATGTAGGGAGAGGCGAGGAGCAGGTTTAAAGACGTCTTTTATAACCGTAAACTCTCACCTTCACCACTCAACCTTGCTACCAAATATTAAAATACATTCACGTGCTCATCCATCAAACATTACACAATTAGTCTCACTACTTTAATATGTACTGCGCGATATTACTAGACAGACTTACTCAATCCTATCCGAATGAAAGTTATTATATATGTCTACAAGAAATAGATTGAATTATTCCTTAAAAATAGGAATTTAAAACAACAACAGATTATTGGTCTGCCATGTTCATTCATTTTAAGTGTCGAAGTTGTGTCGAAACAAAAAAATATACCGTCAAGTTTACAGTTCGATGATTTAATTATAAGTTCGACATCCTTGTCAGTTGTTTTGAGAAAACTTCAAAAATAAATGCTCAACAAGCGAACTGTCGTAGTCGCGGTGGCTTGGAGCCAAGATTTGTAGCGTTTAACGGCGGATTTTAATGCCTCCAGATTTATTGAGGAATTAAAAATAATAGCCTCTGTAACTTGTTATAAAAACCACTTTAAAGGTTACTTCAGGTTTTTACCTGATATTGATTAAACTTCAGAGATACTTTATAAACTTACTTCTAGTATACCAGTCACTTAATGAGTATACCGGGATTAGTCACTATACTATTGACGCTAAACTAAGCCCAACATTCAATTAATTTAATGTTGGGTTGTTTAAATTTAATTAATACTTAATTTTATGGATTATTGACATCTTATGTACTTTTCGTTTATAAGCAGCGATGTGCGAATTATTCTGCTACAGTAAGAGGAGAAATAAAAGTTTCATTTCATACTTAGTACTATAATAAACTTATTTTAACATTTTTTTTGCTTTTATTATGTTTTATTCAATAGTTTTATTTAATATTACTGTAATACAGTTGTAAGTAAAGTAACAGGCCAAAAAGATATATTGTTTTTAACCCCTGACGCACATCGGCGAGGTGTTATAAGTTTAACGTGTGTATCGGTTTACATGTACTTCTGTCTGTAGCATTGTAGCGCCCATGACTTTTGACTTTAACTTTGAGATGGTTCTTAGCTATAATTTTTTAAAGATCTGAGTAGAGATGAAACGGTATTTTACGATACCTTTCTTTCGATAACAAGTATCGTGTAGAAGCAAATGTCAAGCTTTTTTAAAATACGTACGTAACAGTATATACCATTTGTTAAGTCTGTATTGCTTGCTGTTTTTATATCTTGTTTTCATCGTTGCAAAAAGATCGAATTATACAAATTAATATCGATTTTTTTATATCGATTTCATGATAATCGTTACTTGGTGAGACTGTCGAGAGTAATTTAATTTTTAAATTTAATAGTTATATATATCTATCAGACAGAGAGAGCGGATTATAACACTTTTCTATTTATTTACAAAATGTTTTTTATACCAACTTTGGTCAGGTGGCTCGAGAATTAATGGCGCCAAGCCAGGATTAGATAAGTTTCTATCCCAGCTAATAAAGTCTCTGTAGGGGACAGACAAATAAATATAGTTCAAGGCAGGCACTGTCAAATAAACGTCGAATAAAACGAACAACTTACAAGAACTTGGTAATCCGTTAAGTAGATAGAAACACCAATAAACTTAATTGCTCCTACAAAAATTATGGTACTTTTTGCTGACTTTCAAAGTGGAGAATGTTCTCAATTCCACATTACTCTTATACAGGTATTTTTTACGGGTTGATGACTAACTTCTATTATTGTTATTATTTTAGAGGGACCATATGTACCAGCAAGCACCGCACAGAACAGTGAGCCTACTAATCTTTTGTGGCGACCCTGTTTTAAATATCACTGCTTAGCCCCGTAGACTCTAGAAATATCTAAATCTTTTGGGCGGTGATCGCTTGTATCTCTTTTGGGTGCATAATATGCCGCTCTAGGTGGATACTTCTTTTAAACATAAGTGGGCCACATTCGCAGAGTACGTGCATGACAGTCTCATGCTTCGTGGCAGAATCTGCATCTTGTAACAAGTGTACTACTACGTACTGTTACATCTACGATTTCGGTATTTTTTTAATATATTACCTTAACAGTGATCCCAATTTATTAATTTCATTAATACTTATTTATTGTTAATTAAGTTAGCTACACCGTTGATAACCTTATATTCGGAGGCAGTACTTTTTATTTCATTCAAAGACTATATAACCTCTGTTGCGATATACTTAAGCTAGTCAAACGGGGCTCGCCTTTTGACCATTATGTCTATATAGTAGTGTAGTGGCGTGACGCTGGGCCTCTATTACTAAGATTTGGAATAAGTTTTTAAAATTGGTTTCCGTTTTAAGTGCATATTATTATTGTCTTGTGCGTGTTACTGTGCGGTATCAAGAAATAACAATTATTATCTATATTTAATTACGGGTTATACTCTATTCGTAGACCAACAGTGTCACGGCTTTATGATAAAAATATTACTGGTAGATTATTCGCTATGTTGGCATAACTGAATAATTCAATCGTGTCAACTGCAAAATGCTTTTCTAATTAATGTTGCCAAATCTAAAACAAAATGCTACCCAGATCTATGTTACCAACATCATAACCAACGTTATATGAACTTAATTATAACCTCATATACAACATGAAACTTAGAAAATCAAAAAGGAAAATTATAGATAGAAATATAATATATAGGTGCGTAGGTTAATGATAATCAAATTAAAAACAGTTTTTCTGTTCAAACTGCCTTATGATCCGTCATAAAGTTGAAAATTCACATTAAATATTTCCATTGCGACAATATTTAAAGAAAAAATATTTTGGTAGAAATGTGACACTTGATTTTGACTTAAACATGAGCCACGAGGGAAATTAACCACTCAAATTCTAGCATTATTGCGGCTATTTTTGAAACGGAAATAAACCATTTCCTTTATACAGACGAGCAAGTTTATCTACTTAATTAAACACAGTCACAGATGACGTTTAGCTTTACGAATTTTTATATCTACATGATACCTACTATATGTCGTCTACGTCTCGGACATGCAGTGCACCAGCGCACTTGGCTAAGATCAGAGTTAGGGAATGCGGACTTGACGAAGGTTCCACCTTTCACATTCTTTTTAATTGTACTAAACTTTTACACCCTTGTAAAGTCCCCCGCCCATTAAGTGTTAAATGTTTATTAATGTGTTAGTACTTTATGTATATTTTTGTATGTAAATAAATCAAAATTAATAATAATAAGCTATAAAATTAATTATGTATAATAATATGATATCTATTGTATATTGCTTTTTTATATTTTGATGTTTTATATATGTATATGTTGGAAACTAAAAAGGGTTATACAATCTTTCAATAAGCATCGCATGTGCACAATGGATGGCCTATAAGGATATAACTAAACATTACGATCTCACAAATACTGGACTAAGTCACCAGACCCCTACAGCAATTACTAGACTAGTAATTACAACATTCACCTCCACTGCCCAGGTTCTCTGTTTAAGCCTAAGGTTAGGGTAACACAAAGCTAACCTAAACCTAACTTACATTTCCGACATATATTTTATTGCGTTGACCATTTTGTTTTTGGTACTAACAATAAATACCACATACTCCATAAGTTGGGATAAACAAGTTAAAGTGTGTATTCTCATGGGTGCTTTCTCCATGTGGCTGGTACTGGCACGCTTAAAAGCCTTTGGGTTCCATAAAGGGTGTTGCAATTCGTATAGTTGGAGGGTCCGATTGCGTTATCTGTGTGAAACACTTGTCAGTGAGATTTAGTTTTTTTATTTGTTTATTTTCATAATTTTTCATTAACAATAGTTGTTTTTATTTAGTTTATAATTAGTTTATGGCGTAGGTAAGTGTTTAGTTTTGTTATTGTTTGTTGTTGTTTCTATACTCAATCCATAATGGAGGACGGGCCTCCTCCTATTCCGAAACCCCCAGATTCTATCGAGAATACTACATATCACCGGTAAATACACAATCTCGTAAACGTAAATTGGCAACGACTCAATACCAGTTTCTAACTCGAAAAAAAAAACATCAGCCAATCCTTCTATTCAAACTATTTACACCCTTACCCTTCCTTTATCTGATGTTTCAAAAAAATATACCTCAGCTGACAAAGGCCCATTCACTGTCTCGGGAAATATCTTCTCAATTAAAAAAAAGAAAGGTAGGATTGACTTTTGTCAATCCTTAAATTCGTCTGGAATCTAGTTTGGTTTGGAACAAAATAAAACGTCTTCGACAATCAATTTCCTACACTGACTCTAACTCTAATGATCCTTCTTTTTGGTTAGATGCATTTATTTGCAATTAAATTAGCTCCTCCTTTTGTTCCTTGTTTAACCTCATTTTTATCAGCTCCTATTTCTTTCTCTTCTGATATTATGGATGCCCCTTTTTCGTTCCCAAAGCTTCAGTTCGTTCTTTTTAATTTAAATAATTCGTGTTCTGGTGATGATGGTATTTATATTTATTCCTTCCTTGCATTATTCGGTTTAGCTCTTTCTAGAGTATCTTGTTGGACTATTTTTAGATATAGCTTCAGCTTATGACAATGTTCATCTCCCGGTGCTCAGGCATAAATTGCAACCCAATTCATATGTATTTAAAACTAAATCTGTTTCTCTTCCTCCAAGGGGACTGCTACCTGGAAAGGACTCCCTCAAGAGTCTGTACTTAGTCCACTCCTCTATAGTATTTACACCTAAAATCTTGAAGCTACTATTAAACCTTTTTGTAAAATTTTGCAATATGCTGACGATATCGCTCTGTATTTTAGTACCATGACAGAAATTTCTGCTCGCTTAAACTCTGCTTTACATTATCTAAGTTTTTAGTTGGTAGAGAATGGATTATCTTTGTCTGTGGCGAAAATAAAGCTGTTGTTTTTACTAGGAAGACTTATATTATACTTTCAAATATTTTATTTGAAAATCATTTACTAGTCATATTAAATTTCTCGAGGTATTCGTGGACTCTCGATTAAATGGAGTAGTTCACAAAGATTATATATGTAAAAAAATTGAAAGTGTCTTTAACATCCTTCGTGCTTTATCAGGAGTTTGGTGGGGTGCATATCCCTACTCTCAAAAATTTCTGTACAAGGCTATTTGTCTCAGAGATTGTTTGTTTAGAATAGAATAAATTGGCCATGCAAAAAATAAATAGAATTCAGTACAAATGTCAAAGACTAATTTTAGGAGCCATGAAATCGTCACATACTTATGCTTTTTAAGTAAAGTGTGTTGATCCCTCGACCTTAATACGTGCACAATTTTTGAGTGATCGATTCATCTGTAAAGTTTTGCAAGTTTCTTCTCATCCCCTGCTAAATAGCCTTCAGCACTTTACTACCGTAATTAAAGGTAACCAAATTCTCCCTCCTTTATTAAAAAGTTCCTTAAATTTACCACCCTACCCCATCCGTATTACTCTTCTCTATGGATTTATTCTACTTCTTTTGAAAGCTTGATTCATAGATCCTACTGTAATTTTTAATTTAGGTGTTAATAAGAAAACGGTAGAAGCAAACCTCAAGTTTAACGACATTATTAATTCCCAATGGTCACAGTTCTTACCCATCTTCACTGATGCATTTAAGTTATCGGAGAATGGCTGCTGAATACCTAAGTTTAGAATAGCATTGTAATATAGATGTCCCCGCAAGCATCGGTATTTACAGGAGAGTCTCTGGCTATTTTAGAAGCTATTTCGTCTGTAGAGTCCCACAACATTAAATATTCCATTATACTGACTGACTCACTAAGTTGTCTTCAAGCAGTTTATGATAACCCATTTTGTAGTAAGGCAAGAATTTCCATTATCTATAAAATTAAACAGATTCTATATGCATGTCATCAAAGAGTTTGTCTATTGTGTTAGCCTATATACCTGGTTACTGTGGTATTACAGGAAATGAAATGGCTGATAATCATGGTAAGCTTGCAATTAATACAGGAACTATGACCCACTTTCAGAATCATACCCACGATCTACTAGCCTTAGCAAATATTGATATGACTCACTCCTGGAGTACATTGTTTGTTTCATCAAAATTGGTTACAGGTAAATTTTACGCTTCTATTCTACTAGAAACTCCGAAACGACCTTGGTCCTTTCGTCATCGAAATGAGTTTTGCTGGGTCATTTCCACAATAAGTCGTTTACGTATTGGGCACTCGTGTACTCCGGTACACCTTTTAAAACTGTGTGAATGTGGATTGGTTGAAGGTTCGGTGACCTATATCCTATTTTCTTTTTCTAAGCCCCGCTATAAATTTTATGATTTACTTCCTTCTAACATTCCCCGTCCTACTAACGTGATATGCTTCTCCCAACTGGTTTCTAGTCGTCAAATCAAATTTGTATGTACATTTATAAAGCTTAATAAAATAAAACTTTAAACGAACATGTAACCATTTTATGTATAAATATTGTTTTATAATATTTTTGTTGCTCTGTTTTTGTGGTGTCTTAAATCTTAATTAACATTTTATTCCTCCTATTGTGATGTCTCTCAAATGGAAAGTCAAGCAAGCAATATTCTAGTACAACCGGCCAATCTCCTTTGTGTTTTACTCAATATACGTGACACTGGCGAAGTACCTTGTGCATACATCTTGTTGCACACCTGAAAGCCATAATTGAAGAAGAAAAAGAAGAAGGATTCCATAAAATAAGAAGAAGAAAATTGAAATGAAATGTATCTACAGGTTTTAAAGATAAAGTTTATCAAAAAGTTCATGTTTATGGTGTTATAACCTCAATATATGAGCTAACGTTTAAAAACCATCATATATGCTAACTATTCGCCTTTTGTACAATTGAAATTTGATTGTGAATTTTAAGGAAAAAAATTATGATATTTTATTTTTAAATTAATAAATTATGGTAGTTTATTGTATTATTACGAAATATTATAAGCTGTATAAAAATAGGAATCTAATAATATTTTTAAACTAAATACAAGTACTAAATAACTGATAGAATATAGTACCTAAATGTTTTGTAGGAAAATATAAAATACAGATATAAGTTACAGCAGCAAAAAATAAATAAAAAAATTATTACCTTGAAAATGGTTACATTTCCAGCTAATACAAATGAAGTCTCAAAATTTAAATCTCGTCAAGCTTAGGCAGAATAGTCTATTCGTCATGAATTACTAGATGGACATGATAAATATCGGATGTTTGGCATTTTGACAAGCAGTTAAAAAGCTCACTACTAATATATCTACTAACAAAAATTTTCTTCCCGTATTTATTCTACATTATTGTTCAAGTACCTACCTATTATTTGTGCGTAATTATGCTAATGGCGTCACAGTTATAACCTACGACCTACGCCTGTCTCAAGAGACTACGTCATTGAACCCGTCATCAATATTAATGCGAGCAGCTCCAAGTAGGTTACTGACTTACCTAGTACCAGCAACTGGTTGCCACACGGCGTCCAGCGGCGCATGCGCTGGTGGCGGTGGCTCCGCACCCTCACCCCCAGGTTCTGTTCGGCCTTCCCAACCCTGGAAAGAAAATTGAAATATGAAGACACTTTGGGAACTATACATCGGTACATTATCATCTCTCTCTCTGAGACAACCTATAAGCTCTGTCCTAATAAATTAGAGGCAACTGGAATAGGTACTTATTTTATAATATAATGAAAACCCTTAAGTTGGTTAGTTCGATGTTAGATACGGGGATAATCAATAGAGTATATTGGCACTAATTTTAGATGAAATATTCAAGCAATCGATAGGCTGACCCAGCAGCTGACCTGTGAAGTTCGGTTGCGATCGGATCACCAGTGTTTTTTAATCTATTTTCTATCAGTGAACCGAGTACAGGTCGACTATTGTATAATAATAATGCTGTAAACATGCATTTGGGTCACTAGCAGGCACTGCTCGGCTTCTTGTTTAAACGTTATTTTTATCTTTTACTTTGCAATATACTTATATATATATGTCAGAGAATAGTAAAGGATTATCGCATAATTATCATAATGATAATCGATGTCTATGGCGTTGGGTAGTAGTTTCGTCGTTTTGACAGTCTCGGTACTTATATACCATCCATAGTCTGACTGAAGTCTTAGTCGCGCGGTCCTTCAAGGAGTGAAGTAGTCTCTGGATAGTTCTAGTGAGGTGTTAGCTGCAGTGTTGTGTTAGTGCTTGGGAGTGCAGTCCAATGAAGATCACGTGAGTACCTTACAATGTATTTGCCACGTCTTGTGTTGGGTTAGGTTTATGTGAGTTTACCCGCTGAGACGTCACAGTTGTTTGCGTAAGCGTTCCTGTGGCGCGTCCATACAGCGGAGGCAAGGTACCGTTGGTTTTAGTGGGTATGCCTTGAACCGTTGCTCGCCTTCTGCGGGCGACATCAAGGAGAGCCCCACATAACCTCCCGCTCGTCGGCGGGGGGTATGCATAAGACCGCATTTCCAATGTTAAAAAAAAAAAAAAAAGGTTTATGTGTGTTTAACCTTGGGTTCAAACAGAGAGCCTGAGCAGTGGTGGTGAGTTTCTCGGTCGAATAAAGGACGCCCATAAGCCTACACCTTGGTGACAAGTCCAAGGTACTGCTTAGGTTTCTCTCGTAATTGTTAGAGATCATATTTGATCATTTATCGGTTCAGTAGCAGTATCTACGTATCGTTTACCCAATAGCTGTGCTTGTGTTTTCCAATAGTCCCCTCTCCTCCATCCTTCTCATAATTAAAATCCCCGATATATAGTTTTATTTATGAGTTATAGTATACATACAGTCCTATATTATAACAGCTTGTTGACTAGCATATTACTCCCGAGGGTTATAGCTCCAGCTTTAGTGCTTATTACTCGCGATGTAATAATAATAATTTATGTCATGGCAGCGTATATATTTGATTATCTTTTCGTTGGCACAATGGAATGATTCAGTTTGTGCCATTATCTAAAATCAAATCCTACTCAGATTATTGATGCCAACATCATTACTAACAATAGTAAACGTAATTTGAATTTAACAAGATTTTAAAAGAAATAAAATCGTTTACGTTTATATATTCAATAGTTTGGAACATACTCATAAAAAACTATTTTACATATAAATAGTTTTATTCGATTCTTCCTTTCCGAGGTCAATAACATACCTACTGGTAATACCATAGATATCCGTGGGTAATACTAATCTATGTATTATAATTGTACAGACGTGAACATTATAAATTAGTTAAGATTTCTAATATACAGTAGGTATCTAGGTATACTTTATACTTTTTGATGATAATTAAGGAACAAACAAGACGATGGTGATCCACCTGATGGAAAGTGGCCACCGTCGTCCACCCATGGACATCAACAAAACTAGAGAATATCTCTTGTTTTGCCGAATGCTGCGGTTTCAGTGGTCCCTGAGCAAGATACCAGAGTTCACTAGTACCACGGGTAATATTTTAAAATTTAAATAAGTCTAAAAAGAATATTGCATAGTAATGTCGAGCACTGGAGACGAACGTTGGCACCATAAAAAGATCTTGTAACTTTGACTATTATTAAATTACCGAAGTCGCTACACCTCGTTAAATTATAACAACAATTTTATAGATGACATAGCAAACGTGCGAAGTCATTACTCCACGTCCATGTAATTTACAAACGTAGTCAGTTTCATTAAAGAAATTCGGGTTTGGTAGTTAAACACAAAGAAACTTGTTATTCATGGAGTACTACAATATTAATTAAAACCAATAGACTGTTCGTATTCTATTTAGGACTCAGAAAAATTCCAAATTAAAATCTATTTTCTGTCTGTGATCCAAAGATTTTGGATTAAGAACTGTTAGCAACACTGTTTATAAAGTGGTAGTAGCGGGTAGATCATTTTATATTATTTCAAGTTGATTGAAGACAGTATATAACCTTTAGTGCGATAGATTAGTCTCAGCCTCTCTGGTTTTTTCGTGCAGTGAAGATATACAAACATATAGTGAACATATAGTGTCGTGGTTAAGGTCACCCTTGTTGCCGTCTACGTAAGTTTAATATCTATTGTAGTTAGCGAAGTCGAGTGGTGGAGGTGAGCGTTAATATTTTATGAAAGTGCTCTTTAAACCTGCTCCTGGGTCTCAAGCCCCAGGCACTACTCGCCTCAGTCTAAATTTTTTTTTTTTATAAACATTACTAGCAGTATGGGTCACATACTACTATTATTCCCTTTACCCCTCATAGTAAGCTAATAAATAGCTTGTGTCAGGAGTGGGCCACGTCAGTAGTCCAATGTCCGGGATTTGAACTCACGACTTGTTGATCGTGAATCCAACGCCCGAACTACTGAGCTACTGACGCTTATTAATTTTAGACTATTTAGCAATTTAGACTATTGTTATAGTCTAAATTGTATATGTATACGTATTTCTGTACAGTAATGTGTATCATATCTGTCTCATTCTATAGCAGAACGATTATTAATTTCGGCCGTTAGTACACAGTGATAAAATGCACCCGTGTGAAGCCGGGGAGAGTCGATTAGTCATTACATATTGTAAAATAATGCCACACAAGTATGTATATCTATTCGGGATCAATTTTGAAACGACCGAACGGTTTTTCGTATGGTTTTCCCCAATATACGAAGTTACTCATGAGTAAGTTTAGGTGTATTTGATTGTAAAGATTATGTGTAAATTGATTATCACGATAATTGTTGAAAATGTGGAATAAATTCAAGCTATATCCCTAATCCTAACCGTAATCCCTTTTTGATTCGGGTCGCTGGTATAATATCAAAATATCATGTTTTGTCTTTTGTAATATGATGTCACAAACTAGATCCACACCTTTGTTACTTGAACTCGTACACCGTAAATTTTCACAATAGGCAATTATTATTACTTTGGCAATGTCCAAGGACTTAGCATGTTTTTTTGGACCTTAAATGGTTTAGTATATATTATTTATTTCTAATTAATAACTTAATTGAAAAAGACTTTCTTACTTGATAAACATACATTAAATATTGTAATTGTGACAGTGTTTATTAGTTTATCCTTCTTTTATGATGTTAACAAAGTGAGTAATGGACATAATTATTTGACTACTACTCACCATATCCTCGCACCATATGGGTGCATTTACCCGCGTATACACATACTTATAAAAAAAAAACTTTTTCTCACAGGAACTTTTCCAAGATAAAATATGACCGATGTGTTAGTCCAGGTTACAATCATTGTATCTGTATGTTAAATTTTATTGAAATCTATTCAGCCGATCCATAATATTTGTATTACGGATTCATTCGGATTTCCCATTTAACAACCAATCTTATAACAATTCTATTTTAATTCCAAGCACAAAGTCTACGTCACTTTTAATCATGAACAGCGCAAAACAGAAAAAACACTTATTAGGGATTCTGTGGTTAAAAGAAAAATAAAGGTGGGCCTACATTTCTAAATTGAAATTCTGCGACGGACGTTAACCAGCCATCATCTGTATACCCTCAGTTCAAGTGTGCCTTTGTTTCCCTCGGACTCAAATAGCCAGCTATTTTTGTTTTCAGTTAAAACGTTTTTATTTTAAAAGCACTTTGTAAATAGCCACACAGTTTAAATATTAAAATTACTAGTAAAAATCCAACGGTTTCTGAATCTTTCGTGAGAATATTTCGACGTGCCTTTATATTTAAATATACATAAATATCATAAAATTAACATTGTTATATAAAATGAGTCAAATAAGGAATCATTATCTTATTGATAGGTATGATTATACATAATAATTAATTGTAATATATATACCTAATAAAAGTATTTTATTCAATTGTAAGTTTGTGCAATCTCGTGTTAACTAGCACTTTTATCATTCTAGCTCCTAAACGACTTCCCAGCCCCCCTTTAAGAGACTTTTAAATTAATTATCAATAGACTATGAGCTACTTGTTTTTAATATCAACAATGTAAATAAGTTTTTTTTACCTATAACATTTGATAAAAAAATTAAGATATCATAGACACAAGAACGACTAAAAATAATTATCAAATTTATGTAAAATATCGATTTTATATTATAAATTCTCTCTAATTGTAATGAAGATCATTCAAATATATTATTTATATTAAATTTTCCATGTTTTGATTTCTGTTATCTATCACTCAGAAATGACTAAAAACATTTCAATAAAATTTGACTCACAAATACTTTAAACATGAATTAACAAATTTGTATACTGAATTAACTGAAAAAAAGCAATTATTATGAGAAATAGGATACGTTTTATCCCGGAAAGAATTAAAATTACTGCGCTTTAGAAGTGCCTGTTTTATAGAATACACGAGAATGCAATTGAATCTCTGAGAGGAAGAGTGAGTGAGTGTGGTTGATGCGGAAGTGCTTTTCAATTCCCTCTGGATGTAATATAGATGTTTATCATTATAAAGAGATTCATTGAATGCAATCACGGGTCGCAAGAACCAAGTGTTGTTTTGTGCTACCACAACATTTTATAAGACTAATATTTTTCCTCTATGAGTGAACTCACTAACCCACTCATTCGTTTGTGATGAAACTAAGTAAGTTGTTTTAGGTATACTGTTGAAGATTGCTGAAAAATACTGAGCTGATATTGATATAATTTTATCTTTATGCTACGTCAACAACGGGTCAGTTAGTAATCAATAAAAATAGCTTATCGTGAATCAAATTAAAACTGTAATGTTACACGTGGGGCTCTTTCCCTACGCCATAAATTATTATAGGCAATTTTATTTAATATCCATTATAGTTACCTATTGTAAGAATAGCTGGACGTCTTCTATCCTAATAAAATTAATGGCTTCGTGCCGCAGCCGGCAGATTGAATAGAGGCATTGGAAAATTTTATTACCAGCGATCGAATTTTCATGCATTAGTTTTTTTTCCGAAGACCCTTCTTTTAGGAGAATAATTTTTTAAAATTCTTATCTGTGCAAGTTTCGTACAGACGCAATGTTGTTCTGAAAATGTAATTAGGAAAAAAAAATTATCCTCAATATTTTAGCACCAATCATTGCAACTATTTGCACTAATTCCGATGCATTTTATCTCATCCGCCTGATATCAAAATGTCGGTGATTCTTTAGCGTGGACAAAAGAACTACATTATTATAATTAGACTTAACTTATTCTATTATTATAACTGTTTACCATGAAGAATACAAAATTCTAAAAATATATTAATTAACTACTACTATGTATTTAAATTTTTAAGAGTGACGTCGTAATCTACGAAATCTATACTACTATGTTTTCTTATTCAAAGATTTCAATTGGAAAGAAAAACGAGTTTCTAAAAATTTATCAGCAATAGGAGAAATGCTTCAAAATCTTATAAATAAAAATTAATCCCTATTTCCCTTGGTCACGGAATCACGTCTAAAGGGCTGGACCGATTTCGCTAATTTTTTTTTTGTTGTGTTTGTTATTATCAGAAGGTTCTTATGGGTGAAAAAATAAAAAAAAGTTGCGCGGAAAATTAGAAAACTAAAAAAACTTAACGACCATAGTAAATTCAAATTCAGTATTCACAGTCAAGACAGGACAACGGCTGTCGGGTCAGCTAGTTTATTATATTTTGAAAACTACTTAAAACGCTCAGAATTATTAATACAAATTCATTAGTTAGTAGTATTAATCTACTTCCAAGTCTCTTCAGTGACGCAGAACAATTGATAACTGTGTCTTTGGATTTGGATTCTCTTTGAGAACTATAGTTCGTTAGTGTAAATACCAAACTATCAATAATAAACTAACTAAGCTGACAATAAGTATATATGCCTCGAATATTCATTTGGCCGATTAAGGAATATTCAGCAAGTTTTTTGGCCGAAGCGCCGAATATTCGACAATACTTAGAAACTCACGTGTGTTTCACTGAAATACGTGTTATGCCGATGCGACGTGGCTGTTTTGTTTGTTGACAGGACAGCAGACCATTATAAGTGGTGGTCAGCAAACGCAAAATAATATCTTAACCTAGCAAAATTTGCTAAGATTTATTTTTTATCTCCCGGTAGTAGTGTTTACCCGTGAACGACTGTTTTTGGAAGCAGGTATAATTTATGAGGAAAGGCACAATCGTTTGCTATCAACAAATGCTAAACTTATATATAGGCATTCGGCCGAATAGTTCCCAAAAAAAATTGCCCAATAGCCGAATATCTAATATTTGCCGAATATTCGTGGCATCCCTAATTAATAGAAATAATTTTATAATAAGTTAATTGATTCATACAAAACTTTCCTTCACTGAGGGCAGTAGTCTTAATTTTTTTTTTTAAATGTAAAAAATAGAGGCCAAAATGAAAATCGACTGGCTAATTTATACATTGCTTTTTTTTAAATAATAAATAACACTGAACATATTATTTAAAATGAATATTTAAAAAGCGCCAAAGAGGTCATCCAAATACATTGTTTTTGGAAAAACTCTTTTTGTGACTTTGTATTTTTTAAATAACATTTTGGCATGGCAACCATGCTCTAACAAATAATGACCATACTGTAGTCCACATACGATGCACAAAGGTCATTGCCATCGCTGTTTTCACAAGTAATAGTAAAGTATAACTGTTTTGTCTTTTTTTTTTAAATATTGTTTGTATAAACTTTTAGTAGGTCGTAAATACATTCTACAAATGCGTCGGGCGTCAAAATAAAAATGAAAAAAATATGTAAGATATTTTCTACTCACCTTCGCTTCTCTGAGGATCAATAATTATAATTAATTTTTTGGGTCAAGAATCTTAACGAACTTACAAAACAGTTTTCATATAAGTAATATTTATTTTTAATCTATATAAATTAGTAACGCTTGAGGCTGAATATTAATGATTTCTGTCGAAAATAACGTTTGTGAGATAAGTATTTTCTAAGTATTTTACCTATTAGAAAAATAATTCACTTAATTAAAAATATAAAGATATAAGTATTATACATGTTTGTGTAGCAAGCAGGTATGTACATAAAAAATTAAGTCAAGAAATAAATATTTAGATTTAAATATTAATGTTAATGAGTATGATAACCTTATACGTAAAAAACGCGACATCGAATCATACTTTGTCTTTATCACATAACTGAGAACGAACCCATATATTATAATTGTAGTAACATATATTTATGTTTTTTTTAAATCTAGCCCCCGACCAGGTAGCTAACAGAAAGGTATAATAATTCTAAGTAAATTAGGTAAGGTAGAATGTTCTTACCTTAGACCAAAGAATAGAGATATAGGCTTAGGCCGTAGTAAGTAGCTTTAGTCTTACCTGGATATTATCTCGACTCTCAGAGAAAATAATATTTAGTGACGTCAATTTTAAGTATTTAGTCGATGCGATGGAACAAAGATAAATTTTGAAGGTTTTTTGATATATTTTCAATACATTTTTGAGCTTATTTGTAAAGTTTCTAAAAAGATATATAACTATTTTCTTTCTTCATTATTATTATTAATATATTTTGAATAATAAACTGGCAATAATTTAGTCGTAATTATACGATTGAATATTATTAGGTTATGTCAATCATTTTGATTTAAAACCTCTGAAAACCATTCTGCTTAAAACGTACCTGTTGGAAAATTCGTCACACTTACTGGTATAACTTAAGTATTAAGAATTAGTTTATTATTTTGCTTTACTTTTTAGTTAGATAATAAAAAGGGTTAACAAACGTACAACGGAGCAGTGGAAGCAGGAGGATATGATGAAAGCTTTAGAAAACTTATGAGATTGGTCTGATGAAGCTTGTAGGTTAGGTTTTATCTCCAACATACATCATATACCTTGTACTTGTAATATCTATGTTCAACCTCATTAATTTGCTAATAAATCTTTAGGATTACAATTTTAGAAGATTACAGTTAAAAAATTACAACGTTGTTTGCTATTTTTAAATTTTATTAATTCATTTTGATTTTTTGACTTATATAAAAAAATATACTTAATCGTTTCGAAGGAAGGGTTTCGAAAAACGAAAAATTATCTATTCTGTTTTAACATTTTTTATTTTCTAAATATGTGGATATAAAGATTATTAAATAAAAATACATTAGTTGTTGCATATTTAGTTTTATAGAATTAAATTAAATATTACGGCATTATTTTCTTAAAGAGGTACAATTTGAGCAACCTGACTTCACATAAGTCACTCTATAATAATATCGCCAATATTATAGGAGTAACTGGTTAGAAATAAGACATTTTTTTCAATTAAAAGTTGTGTAACAAGTTTTAATTTTCTATCGATAGAAACTAGTCTGCGGAGAGTTATCAGAATATATTATTGTTCAATCGCAGACCGAATTAGATACGCAAAATCCCAGTGCCTAAAATAAGAATATTAATCTTGAGATCGTTGTCTCTATCAGTTATCATAGATTCACATTATTGAATTGGGAGAAATCTGTCATTTGAAACCGACAATCTTCAAATGAAAAGATATAGGTATAAGTTGATATTAACATGCTTGCACTGATTATTTTTAATAATAGTAATTTATAATAAAAAATGTTTTCTTACTTTCATTTCACTTATACTTTATTGATAAAAATTCTGGCCAAGTTGTTTATGACAAAATTTATTTATAGCCGTATGACATATTTGTATCCAATATTATGAAATATTTCTATTCAATAATATAAACAACAATTCATTTTATTCATTATCACTAAACCGCTTGATTTATTTATGTAAAATATAAATTAACAAAGGAAATTGATTCAAACCTGAAGGTCTTCATTGTATCTGGATCTGGCGGAGCCTGGCGAAGGGCGCTCCAGGAGCAGCAGCTCAGTGAGTACTATTATGCCGAACACAGCGAAGAACATAATGAAGATGAAAAAGCTGATGTTCGCGCGTTCTTTAGCGCGGGAAGGCGCCGCGCGCGCCCGCCACCGCATGATTCCAGCACTGCACTCGTACTCATGAGCTCTGAGCGACAATGGCCGACGGCGAGCACTAAACTAAACAATGAACGATGTACACAGCTCGCTCCACGGTCTCTCGGTCACTAGGGCCGCGGCCCACTATTGGCACAACATAACGCATCCGCACACTGACGCACAGCGCACTGTGAACTGACAGGCGACAGCGACAGCCGGCTTTGATCCAGCTAGTATCGGAGTTGCAAGCTCTCGAACTATAATGTGAATACTTTTTGTTTCGATCTAATCTTATTTACATTTTCTTCAATTTTCATAATAACAATAGTAATTTTCATTATGGCAGATATATGGTTTCACACATTCTTTACCAATAATATTACTGGATTTATAGATTATAGCGGACCCGCGCGACTTCGTTCTCGTGTTGTTCCGCTCCTATGGGTCTTAGACAGATGTTAAATAGCCTAAGTTACTTCTTATTACATCAGCTATCTGTCCAATGAAAGTCCCGTCCAAATCGGTCGAGCCATTTCCGAGATTAGCTGGAACAAACAGACAGACAGATAAAAATTGTAAAAAAAAAAAAAAGAAAAAAAAAAATGTTGTTCTGGTATATGTACCGTGTATACATCCATATGCACTTAGTATAAAGCGGTTATTTTAATATTACAAACAGACACTCCAATTTTATTTATTAGTATGGAATTGCGGATTAGCAACTGGTTTTCTGACACAAAATTTGTTTTATAAAACTGATAAATTTTTTTATCATAATCGGTTCAGCCATATAAAAAGAGTTACTCACAGAAGTAATAAACATTAACAGCATAAAAACTGCATTAAGAAGTCGGAACATGAAAAAAACAAGTGTAACAAATATTTAAAATTAAAATGTGATTTCGTTAACTTTATGTTCAAATAATAACATAATTTTTTATTAAACTTCATAATCTGTTTTACATTAAACTTTTTCATAATTTTTTATCACCAAATGTAGACATAATTATAAAGTTAATAATTATTGTATGACACTAAGATGTAATATAATATTGTATAATTTTACACATTAACTTCCCCTAAAACGCGTACACAACAATATGAAAGGCTAGCAACCCGAAAGAAAAGGCCGCCCTAACACGCATGCGCTCCGCCCGCCCTCCGTTCAATGACTTTCATTGACGGCAACTTGAAAGACTGTCCAACCTTTTCCAAATTAAATCCTTGACGCCAGATTAAAATATTACCTTCAGATTTATATACAACATTTATTATATAAGCTTTTATTTTATAATACTAAATAAAAGATCTGCTAATCAATAGCAAAATCTCGGCTTGCAGAATTTCAGTAAATAGATATAATCAGCGATAAGCGAAATATAGGTCACCAGTCTTCGTAAATCATCGTAAATCTGGCTAAATTAAGCTCTGTATGTTAATTAAGCAACGGCTAGGTAACAGCTGCCGAATAACTTAGGAGGAGATGGAAATACTCTATTTTTGTATTCTACATAAATTACTTATTTAAGTAGTTTCTGTGCCATGTTATTTGTAAGGGCGTTAGTTTTTTTAACCGACTTCAAAAAAGAGGAGGTTCTCAATTCGATCGGTATTTTTTTAATGTATGTATACCGATTACACTGAGATTTATGATCCGATTTACGTGGTTCTTCTTTTGTTTGATGCGGAATTGTTGCCATTTGGTGCCATAAAAAATTAAAATAGTTTGGCCTAGTAGTTTTTATTTTATGAATATTTTTGAACATTTTTTCCGTTCTCGTACCTTGGGATTTGTATTGTTTATTTATGTACGTATATCGATTATGCTGCGATTTACGTGATTCTTCTTTAGTTTGATGCGGAATAGTTACTATTTGGTCCCACAAAAATTTCACATACTTTGACTCAGTGGTTTTAATTTTATGAACCTTCAAAAAGGACGTGGTCCTCAATTCGATTGGTATGTTTTTTTTAATTTATGTACACCGATTACGCTGATATTTATGATCCGATTTCCGTGATTCTTCTTTAGTTAGATGTGGAATAGTTGGCATTTGGTCCCATAAAAATTTAACATAGTTTGGTTCAGTAGTTTTCATTTTATGAATATTCTTTCCGTTCCTGTTTCTTGGGGGTCTATATAGTTTAAGGCGCGCGGCACCATTCGTAGGCTTACCCATAGCTACTTAAAATAAAATTACTATTCAATATATGACAATAAAAAGCAACGAAATGATATAGTTTAACTGATTTACAGAACAACCTATTACAGACACTAAAAAGTAAAAAATAAAAAAAAACTACGTTTAAAAAAACCGACTTCTTAACTAAAAATGCACTAAAAAGTAAAAAATAATTCCGTTATTAATTATTCTCTCTTTATTAGGACAATAATATATAATAATTGTTATTTTTGTAGTCAGTGCCAGCAATAGTATAGACATATTAATAGTAGTAGTTAAATAGATATACCTGTTATTATTCTATCTCACTACACGTCTGTTCACCTGGCTGGCACCGACTTCAAATATAACAATTATTATATTATGTTATTGTCCTAATAAAGAGAGAATAATAAATAACGGAATTATTTCTTACTTTTTAATCCATTTTTAGTTTGAAGTCGGTTTTTTTAAACGTAGTTTTTTTTAATAAAGATGTACTTTCTCTTTAATTATTTCGTCATAGTATAATAGCACTTTTGATTTTTTTGATTATTTAGATGTCATTTAAAATAAAGCGTTATAATTGGAATTATTTTTTTCAGTTTCCAATTAGTATTTCTTCTTCTAAGAGTAAGTTATCAAATGTATGTCCTTATGTATATTTTTTTATGTATGTTGTATGTTTAAGTAGCTGTGATATTAACTTAGCTACTATTTCAGAAAAACGTATATCAAAATTGTTTTCGTTCATACCGCTCCATGTTTATGAACAACAAAACAGAGAGTCCAGAAAATGACGACGAAAATTAACGCGACGGAGATTTCACAAATTTCGTGAAACATTTTAGGTTACTTAAATAAATAACATTACAATATTACTAAAACTTGAGACAGTATAATTTTTTATCGATGGTTTTTATTTGAAGGAAAACATTGTGAGGAAACCTACACTCCTGAGAGTTCCCTAAAAGTACTCAAAGGTGTGTAAATTTTACCCGCACTTATCCAGCGTTGTGGATAATGGCCTAACTGAGGAGGGGCCTCAGTCTGAGGAGGAAACCCGGTTCAGTATTGAGCGTAATAGTTAGTGATGTTGATAATATTATTATATTAAAAATAAATTCTCTACTTGAGTTTCCAATCGAGGGGCATTTCACACTTACAAAGAAATAGCTCGAGTTTTAGAAACTTGTAAGAACAGCTTATAGTTAATTACAACTTTTTCAAAATATCTAAATGCAGTGAGTGAGTCAATGAAAAGTCGAGTATGTGAATGAGTCGGTGAGTATGTGGGTGGGTACCGGATGAGTGAGTGGATAAGTCTGTGAATAAATCATAAAAAAATATCCGTGAAAGAGATAGTAGACAGATGGTAGTAAACAAAAAAACAAAAAAAAGTATAAAAATTTTTCAATTTTTATACTTAACGATTCATTCACGTCACATCGTCTAGCAATATACCGTCTTTGCCGTACTAAGTGTTATAAATTTTTCACTTTTCACGTCCCGCATTTTCCGCCTCGCACTGGTCACGTTTTGCAGCGAACACGAGACAGCACAAAATTAATGGCTACACGTTTATCTTACAACATTTCTCATATAATACTTTAACAATGCCTACATTTAATTAATGTATAGAAAACTACTCGACCCGCTTTAGCTGAACATTAGCTGGAGAGCTGGACACAATTATAAAAACCGATCTAAATTATTGCGATCTGGCTTACATACGGCGAGACCAGAATGTATTACGGTACTTTGAAAAGAAAATATAATTCTACGGTTTAAGTAACCCAAACACGTATCCTGACGCAAATTTAACATTTTTACCGATCCCAAAAAAAAACGTCACGTGTCCTGACGCAAGTTTAACACGACTGCACAACGTCGCTAATGAAGTTTTCACTTAAAAAAATATATTATTTTGACTTCTATTGGTGGAAGACCTAACACTCACACACACACGCACACGAACGTCAGAAAGTCGGTGGGAGATTAGCCAATCTTAGTCGTTCGTCGCTGCAATCGGCCATGTATCTAAATCTTTCGCGGAGATATAATAGTGCGTGCGGATTAAATAGTACGTTGAAGAGAAGGGTATGTAAGTATATTTCTTCTAAATCGAGTTGGAAACCATTTTAACTTTTAGCGGTACATAGATACAATAAAAGCGTTAGTTTTTTATTCTCCTCTAGCAGCGCCCCGCGGTTTCACCCGCTATAATTTAGATAATTCATAGTATATCGTATCGTCAACATCCATTCAGTAGTTTTTGGGTGAAAGAATAACAAACATACATCCAGACATCTATACATTCTTACAAACTTTCGCGTTTATAATATTAGTAGGATTAACCACAAACAAATTACGCTTCGTTGTTTTATTGTAAGTAGGTCGTTAATTTTTATTATTACAAATACTAATAATTAAAATAAACGAACTAATTCCTTATTATTTACTATAATCCACAAACAAATTACATTAGTGCCTTGAAAATTCGCATAACGGACACAACCGTCATCGACGTCTGCCCGCGTTCGGGTCGCGCACTCAGCCATGATCGACCCTCTCCCCCACCCCGCAATCGTGCGCCCGCCGCCGCATCATAATATCGCGCACTCGATTGTTTATCGTCATAACTATATTAAAATATGTGTCTAAGTGATGTAAGTAGTGTCTATAAGAAAAATTTTACCTACTTTAAATACCAGATGCGATGAAATTATTGGTTTTGATATAAGGATTAATTTGTTACTACTTTTATTTATATAATTCAATATTTTGGCGATAATGGCTTACATATAAAAGATAGATATATGCTTTCGCGGGCTTTTTGGTAGGACTATTTATGATAAACATTTCCAATATACATTACATATGTGTAACTCCAATGGTTTTTGCGGCGCACGCCAGAATAGCTCGCGGATGGCAGATTTTTACCTACTTACTTGAAACTTATCGTTATATTTTGGATAATTCACATTATATCATTATAAATTATAGCCTATGTGTTATTGTGATGTGTAAGCTATATTATTGTAAAGTTTCATCAAAATCCATTCAGTAGATTTTGCGTGAAAGAGGAACAAACATATATCCAGACATCCTTACACTCTTACAAACTTTCGCATTTATAATATTAGTAGGATGTTGAGGCGGATATCATCGGTAATCTTCATGAGTGCAGTGACGGTGCAGTGTCCAGTGCGAAAGCCGGATTTTAGTGGGTTAAGGAGATCTAAACGAGTAAGGTGATATGTCAGCTTTTGGTTAACAAACTGTTCAATTATTTTTGAGAGAGAGAATTCTTTTGTATACGAATAACATTAGCAATCTTCAAATCAAATATTTTTACACTCTCGAGAAACTTCTATTTTTCTTTAATCTTTTTTGTGAATAACATATTGAAAAAAATTTTAGGGATCGGGTGAGAAAAAAAAATTACTAAAAAAATCACCGTTATGCTATAAAGAATCATACAAAAATAGCGGTAGTAAATTAATTGGCAACAGTTAATGAAATTCTGTAAATTATAATGAGTTGAGCCTTGTACAATTATTAATGCCTTAAATACTTAAGATACTCTCTCAGGTAATCAATTAATGCATATTGCTCATTAAGTTTTCTTTAATATGATAAATTACCAAAAAGAAATACAGACTGTAATCAAAATTATGAGGTGTAAAATTACCCAGAAATTAAATCCATCATTGAGATACTGCATCTCACCTATTTATTTTTCGCTAACTTAAACTCCGTACTCCTCTCCGAGCATAAGCAGTGCCTGGCCTTGCGACCAATGTGTAGGCTTAAAGACGTCTTTTAACAGACATCCAACACTCGCCTCCACTGCTCAGGCTCTCTGTTAAAACCCAAGGTAAAACTCACATAAACCTAACCTAACACAAGACGTGGCAACTACATTGTAAGGTGCTCACGTGACCTTAATCGGATAGCACTTACACAACACTCCACTTAACACTTTCACTAGTACTATCCAGAGACTACTTCCCTCCTTGAGACCTAAGAGAAAGATTGCAGTCCGTCTGTCGACGATATATTCGAGTCGAGACTGTCAAAATGAGGGAATTTCGTACAATTCTACGCTAATTAAATAAATAGAAAGTTTTACCATACTTCACCCCCTTTATAATAATATTTTAGCAAAAAAAATATTCTTGAAAATCCTATAAGTCAAATTGGTTCAAAGTTCTAGAAATGAAAACGTGATAAACAGAAAGAAAGATGTTAGGATTTTTTTATATAGCAGGTAAGTGGCAAGCGAGCAGACGGTCCGCCTCATGGTACCGTCGCCCACGGACATCGGCAATACTAGATAATGTCGAAGATACAGTGAGGAGGGGGAATAAAGAGAAGAATGCTGAGGTTAAAGCCCGAGCCCACTGAAACCGCAGCATTAATAAGAAGGGAGAGAGGTGTACGTTGGCCTACATGCGGCTGGACCGGAACGCGTCAATGACACTAGCGGTCGGATTTGCATTTAAGTATAATATTAGTAATATTGAGATAATCCTAATATTATAAATACGAAAGTGTGTTTGTTGGTTTGTCCTTTCAAGCTGCACCGGTACGACAACGTGACGGATTGTAGTGATTTATAGCATACAGATAAAAATCTATGGGCATGATAATAACATAAAATACTTTCCGGAAATAACTTATAATTCCTGCTGGATAATTAACTGTTTACTGAATTATAGCGATATAATATACTTATTAATATTTTTTTCGTTAACCCTATTACAACTCTGCGAAACCAGTATTTATGATATTAGCCGTTAGCAGCTTACAAAAACATGGACTGTGTGATAAATTATTTTATATTCAGTTGATAACCTTAAGAAAATAATAAAAGATAACTTCAGCCTAAAAAAACATTGAATAACAGCCGTTTTTAGTTATTATGATGTTGTATGAATGTTAATAATGATGTTGGCAACACTTATAATTTGAGTAGCATCCTGTTACTTGATCTTGACGTTGGTACGATTGATATGAGTAGCATCCTGTTTCTTGATCTTGATATTGGTACGACTGATATGGGTAGCATCCTGTTACTTGAATGTTGGCCAACTGATAAACACATACCAAGGAAGTGGGGATTGTAAAATAAATACGCCATCACGACAGAATAATCGTGAATTTATATCGCGAGTATTCTAGGAGTAACGCTGGAGCTCTGAGTCTAAAGTATAACTCCAGGAGGATATTATAGTCAAGCCGTCATAATGTTAGTCTGCATATAGACTACAACTCTCTTCTCTCTCCACTTATTAACAATAAGTTACTAGCTGACCAGGCAAACAATGCTCAAATGAGCCTGAAGGGTGAGCAACAAAATAGAAACAAAAAATCGGCCGATTCTGTCGATCAGCAAAAATTTCCTTAGTACACGCTAGCTTTAACATGATTTACCGAACAAAAAATGCTGAAGAAAATTAGTTGCTACAGCGAACAATGCTCAAATAAGCCTGAAGAGTGAGCAACAAAATAGAAACAAAAAATCGGTCAATTCTGTCGATCAGCAAAAATTTCCTTAGTACACGCTAGCTTTAACATGATTTACCGAACAAAAAATGCTGAAGAAAATTAGTTGCTACAGCGAACAATGCTCAAATAAGCCTGAAGAGTGAGCAACAAAATAGAAACAAAAAATCGGTCAATTCTGTCGATCAGCAACAATTTCCTTAGTACACGCTAGCTTTAACATGATTTACCGAACAAAAAATGCTGAAGAAAATTAGTTGCTACAGCGAACAATGCTCAAATAAGCCTGAAGAGTGAGCAACAAAATAGAAACAAAAAATCGGCCGATTCTGTCGATCAGCAAAAATTTCCTTAGTACACGCTAGCTTTAACATGATTTACCGAACAAAAAATGCTGAAGAAAATTAGTTGCTACAGCGAACAATGCTCAAATAAGCCTGAAGAGTGAGCAACAAAATAGAAACAAAAAATCGGTCAATTCTGTCGATCAGCAAAAATTTCCTTAGTACACGCTAGCTTTAACATGATTTACCGAACAAAAAATGCTGAAGAAAATTAGTTGCTACAGCGAACAATGCTCAAATAAGCCTGAAGAGTGAGCAACAAAATAGAAACAAAAAATCGGTCAATTCTGTCGATCAGCAACAATTTCCTTAGTACACGCTAGCTTTAACATGATTTACCGAACAAAAAATGCTGAAGAAAATTAGTTGCTACAGCGAACAATGCTCAAATAAGCCTGAAGAGTGAGCAACAAAATAGAAACAAAAAATCGGTCAATTCTGTCGATCAGCAAAAATTTCCTTAGTACACGCTAGCTTTAACATGATTTACCGAACAAAAAATGCTGAAGAAAATTAGTTGCTACAGCGAACAATGCTCAAATACGCCTGAAGAGTGAGCAACAAAATAGAAACAAAAAATCGGCCGATTCTGTCGATCAGCAACAATTTCCTTAGTACACGCTAGCTTTAACATGATTTACCGAACAAGAAATGCTGAAGAAAATTAGTTGCTACAGCGAACAATGCTCAAATAAGCCTGAAGAGTGAGCAACAAAATAGAAACAAAAAATCGGCCGATTCTGTCGATCAGCAAAAATTTCCTTAGTACACGCTAGCTTTAACATGATTTACCGAACAAAAAATGCTGAAGAAAATTAGTTGCTACAGCGAACAATGCTCAAATAAGCCTGAAGAGTGAGCAACAAAATAGAAACAAAAAATCGGCCGATTCTGTCGATCAGCAAAAATTTCCTTAGTACACGCTAGCTTTAACATGATTTACCGAACAAAAAATGCTGAAGAAAATTAGTTGCTACAGCGAACAATGCTCAAATAAGCCTGAAGAGTGAGCAACGAAATAGAAACAAAAAATCGGCCGATTCTGTCGATCAGCAAAAATTTCCTTAGTACACGCTAGCTTTAACATGATTTACCGAACAAAAAATGCTGAAGAAAATTAGTTGCTACAGCGAACAATGCTCAAATAAGCCTGAAGAGTGAGCAACGAAATAGAAACAAAAAATCGGTCAATTCTGTCGATCAGCAAAAATTTCCTTAGTACACGCTAGCTTTAACATGATTTACCGAACAAAAAATGCTGAAGAAAATTAGTTGCTACAGCGAACAATGCTCAAATACGCCTGAAGAGTGAGCAACAAAATAGAAACAAAAAATCGGCCGATTCTGTCGATCAGCAACAATTTCCTTAGTACACGCTAGCTTTAACATGATTTACCGAACAAGAAATGCTGAAGAAAATTAGTTGCTACAGCGAACAATGCTCAAATAAGCCTGAAGAGTGAGCAACAAAATAGAAACAAAAAATCGGCCGATTCTGTCGATCAGCAAAAATTTCCTTAGTACACGCTAGCTTTAACATGATTTACCGAACAAAAAATGCTGAAGAAAATTAGTTGCTACAGCGAACAATGCTCAAATAAGCCTGAAGAGTGAGCAACAAAATAGAAACAAAAAATCGGCCGATTCTGTCGATCAGCAAAAATTTCCTTAGTACACGCTAGCTTTAACATGATTTACCGAACAAAAAATGCTGAAGAAAATTAGTTGCTACAGCGAACAATGCTCAAATAAGCCTGAAGAGTGAGCAACGAAATAGAAACAAAAAATCGGCCGATTCTGTCGATCAGCAAAAATTTCCTAAGTAATGCTAGCTTGAAATTGATTTGTTGAAAAGCTAGCACGTACATATTATATCCTAAATGTAACAAATTATTTCATTAGGGAGAAATGAAATGGGTCGCGAAGTTATTCCGTTAGATGTCGCTGACTTCATTCACGTTGAGCGAAAGGGGGAATCCCCGATTCGTTGGATATGTTCTGTATGGTAACAATAGTTTCAGAATATTTGATCGGTATTAGCAATTTGTGAGTCTTGCGACCGAGAATTCAATTTAAAAAGTTGTACTGTGCTCCTTGTTTCGAAGAACGGTGTACCTTATTTCAAAACTGAAGTTATTATCAAGTAGGCAAGTAAGTTTGATAATTAATTGCGAGATTTTATTTTATGCCATTAACTTATTTCGTTTAATTTAATAATAAAAATTTATATAAAAGTGATAAGTAACTCCAGAATAAATAAATAAAGTGAGTCGATTCCGCACGCGGACACGTCACACGATTGCCTTAGATATTCCAATGATTTGATCGTTAGTGCTCGGAAGCTAAGCTAAACACACTCGTTATTGACCACTTCAGTAATGAACTATTATTTAATTTAACAATATTAAATTTAAAATAACCACATCGCGTCTTATTTCTCTTTCCTACTCCGTCATGAGACCTGGGTTATCACTTATAAATAACTATAATCTATTCATTAAGATTATTTCATTACATAAGAGCAAAAAGCAGGAGTCGATCTGATCGACTCGACTTTTGTAACAGAAAAAATATATTTTAAAAAGTAAGCAAAGGGTAAAGGAAAGGGTCCCGAGAATTGCATTGCCTAGGGGCCCGATAGGGTTAATCCGTCAAACCATTTCGGAGGAGTTAGATAATAAACGCTGTGATACGAGATTTTTATATATATGAAGATAATTTATAGTCAACAATAACTTTTTAGCTCACAAATATAATCGATTTTTGGCAAAAGTTTTTGCGCCATTATATTACCCTACCTACCGAAACTAGTTTACAATTACCTATTTTTTTTTATTTTATAGTTTATTTAATGAAAAATTAAGTTAAAGAAAATAAAAAAATAGAAAACTAGCGTTACTGAAGAGTACCGCTAGTCTGAGGCATTTCATGCGGAATCATTGTCCGCATGAAATGCCTCGTAAGTACACGACTCACTAAAGCACGCCTGGTTTGCATTGTATTTGTATTTGTTACTAACACTACAGTATAAGTTATAGAATTTAAAATGTATACTAACAAAAATAGTTCCTTTATTGTTCCTAATAAATCAAATCAATAATAGAAATGGCAAAGAAAATGTATGATTATTTTCTTTGTCATTTGTATTTCATTGGTCCTGGAATATTTTTATTGATTAAAGCGCCTACCCAAAAGAAGAATATGTTCTATAGATCCCTTGCCATCAGTTTAACTTGTGTTCAAAGACGACGGAGATCTCAAAGTCACTTTCCTGAGATCAGTTCGCAATACTGCGAAGATATTTCGGCTAAACCCAACAGATGTATCTTATATTACATTTGAAGAAATACGCCTTCGCGGAAAATAGAAAAATACCACCAGTACTACCATTTTAACACTAATGCTATATTTAATAAATGTCAATTTATATTTTAAACGTGTTTTTTTGGTGCAGAAGAGTGCAATTTTAGTGATTTTTTCAAATACGGTTGTGTTACCTATTTTGCATTATTATAATTCTTAGAAGTCTAACCGGAAATTGATTTGATTCAACAAGGATTGATTAAATAGCATTAAAATATATTTTAGCATTTATTACTTTAAACAACACCCTTACCAGTAACAAATTCCCGACTACATCATAGTCGTTATATACATAGTGAACACCTTCGTCATTCCGGGAACACTAAATCATTTTCGGGAACACCAGTTTTATTTGTTTTTTTTTTAGTAATTTCAAATATTTTTAATCGGCTAAATTCTTACAGGCAAAGAGAATAAAGTTCTTGTTATGATTCTAACTAAGTTTACTTTTCAAGTCATTCGTATTCTCTAGTATAGTAACTTTAACGATTGAAATATGGAACTTATGATTATTTTGATTTTCATTTCATTCTTTTTTTGGAAATATGTTTATATTTTTACACAATTTTCTTTGTCACTTAGTTTAATACAATAAAACACTGTAAGAAATAATAATTAACTAATGTTTTTAAGAGTGTTTCTATTTAAAAAATATATATAAGTATCGTTCCCGATATGACGAATATTACTGCCGAGTTTGCTTAAAATCGCTGTAATAAAAAAAGAGTGAAATCTGAGCGTGCCCCTTTTAAATCTATTAAGAGCAATAACGTAGCAATTATTTCAAGGAATTAATTTTGCTATTCCTTTTGAGATTTTACATGCAAATTACTAAATCGGGATTCGCCACCTTTGTGATTTTGAGCCATAAATTGTTTTGTGTGGTTTTGATGGCGGATTTGGATAGTGAAATAAGTGGGAGTAAAAGGGGGCTAAGGGAAAGAAATAAAAAAAATGAAGAGCGGGAGGCCGTATCCACGGGAGATATTTTTGAAAGTCCTGCCTTGTTCGGAGATTCCTGCGCTTTTTCTTCGTCTTTAATTTTACAACTACAAGAATTTAAATAATTATAACGGAAGACATGGTTCCAGCCTTAAATATAAAACGAATAAAGATTTAACCGACTAGACAAGGCTGTACGTTGTAATACCTTCGACTGTTCCATTATAGAAATAAAAATAGAGGAAAAAAGATAACTGTCAAGTGTCATACGAATCTGACAGCAGAAATGTCAAGTATTCACTAAATTTTCTTTTTGGAACAGGAATTAGAGTATTGATTGTTTAATAATTTTATAACAAAATGGTAAAAGGAGACAATCCCGATGATAATTTATTTAGAGCATTCATAAGTGCCGTGTACAATACGATTGATTCTCCTGTGACATGGTTCCGAGGTACGCATTAATTTGTTTCTTTCTGTTATGTAAGTTTGTTACTATAATAATATTTGTTATGCTACAGAAAGGGTCGTGGAACCGAACCAGAAGAAGTATCCGTGGTACCACAGGCAGTATCGCCGCGTTCCTACGATCGATCAGTGCTATTCCGATGACGTTATCTGCGACTTCGAAGCAAACGCACAATTTAAACGTGATAGGTTATTTTTATTTATTTAATTTACAAATTCCACAGCCGTTATTACTGTAGCTAAGTAAGCCAAAAAAGATTCCTAAATCTAGCCAGTTTGGATTTTTGCTACTATAAAAACAAAAGATCAAATTAAAACAATAATTAAATGAAACCAAATTTTGTGTGTCGTAAGTCACATATATATAATATAGTGTATGATGTATGTGTGTATATATTTGAGTGTTATATTTGATGGGCCTCACAAGTTTTTTCAAAATTATTGCAAATGTTATTACACACTTGACACTCACACCACTTTTGTATTCCATAAAAATTTGGAAATTATTTTGTAATAAAAATGGATTGATTTAATAAATACACTTAAAATCAATTCTTCTGTTTACAAAAATTCTATACAAGAATCATATAATTACTCATTTTGTTTATTTATAATTCAATTTTTTTTAATATGAATTAATTTTATTCCAGGGCTGTGGATTCTGAAATCTTGAATATTCTTCGTATGCGTTATGAAGATTGTATGTTATATGAGACCCCAGATCATTTGACTACTTGCAAACCTCTTTGGGAAAGGTACCAAGCAGCTGAAGAGGCTTGGTTTATCAAGTGTAAGTTGATGAACTTTTGATTTAACTTGTTTATTATTTAGTCAGTATCAAATAGATACAACAGTTTAGGAGTACTTTGTATATCTCTTTTCAAAATGATTGAACCAATTTTGACAGAACTATTACTTGCGGATATCAGTGACGTAACAATAGGGTGGCATTTCGGCAAAATTCCAGGAGCCCCGAACTGAAAGTGGCCTGGGGGTTTAGCAAAGTCAAATCAATATTCAATAACGCTTATAGAAAAATAAAAAATCTATGGAATTGACGTAAGGTTAAGAAAAGTCACGTGACTTACAATCGAAAAGGGAAAATTGACAACCAGTGTAGAATTGCTCAATTTAGGCAAACGAATTGAAAAGAGACAAATAAACATAAATGCGTAGCAAAGTGACATTTTTGACAGTTGTCAACACGGTGATATTGACAATTAAGGGCGATTTTAATCGTTAGGCGTAAGATACATTTGCTGTCAATTAAATCAATCAATTACAACTATAGATATAGAGTCGCTTCAAAGCGATTGCCACTTTGCTAAGCCCCATGGTCAGAGATAGCCGTGAGCACATATGGATCTAAACATTATTATTACAATATTTAGTATTTATTAGTTTTATTCTTAATTTATTTAAGTTACCAATTGCATACAGATGCAATATGCATTCAACAAAAAAGAAAAAGACATTTGTAATAAAGATGCTAGCAGCTAGAGAAATCTCTGCTTTATGTTTTGTAAGTAATATATTGTTGTGTTGTGGGCTCTGGCCCTGGTAACACTGATTGTCGAGGATTCACTGTTTTACTTTTTTATAAGTATAAAAATCTATATCGTTTGATTGCTGTGAGAATTGGTTATTTATGAAAACTGAAAATAGCACTCCAAAGGGGCTCGATAAACGATCATTTAGGTCAAAACTTTTTCGAATTCTCAAAAAATTATGATAGTAACTTTTTGAGAAAATTGAAGTGCCGCTCGCAAAAATTGGAAGTTATAAACAATTAAAAAAAGGGGTTTGGTGTTGGTGGAGATCTTTGAAATTTGAAAAAAGATTCAAAGAGAGCAGGAAATTTCCCAATTTCTTGCGAGCGGGCCTTCAATAGATCATTAAGGGATTATTATGATGAAACTTATAAATCTTTTTTTTCGTTAAATAGATGGTGACCTAGGCGCCTATGCAGATGCTAAAAAAGCTTACATGAAACAAAAACATCGTATGATTTGGGAAAGACGCCACGGCCCCCTCTCCGAACATACCCAGTGAATGCTAAATGTTAATATAAGTAGATATCTTAAAATGTTCTTGCAATAAACGTTATAGTGAACAGTGCTGTTTTATTTTGTTTATAGACCAATAAATGCAAAGTCCCCCCTATCTCAGAGAGAAGTTTGAAATTCTGGGTACTTCTCACTTTCACACGCTTCGTTCATCAAACAATTTAATTTTATCTCAGCACTCTTCCACTTTTTACACAAAATCATTCGCTGTTGTGGAATTCAATTAACAGACGAGCAAAAACCCGTGAAACTTTCAAACAATTGCCCTTTCAATACTACTGGAATCTATAGTAAAAATTCTTTTAAGATTGCTGTTGTAATTTTTTTACATATGTATTGACAAGTTCTCTTTTGTATATATGTAAGTATAGTAATTTGTATTTACATATAATGTATTTGAGTAATTATGTAAGAATGTATGTATATTTATTATAGTTATAGTATTTATTACTATTTTCTTTCGTTTAAAGTAAAATGAAATGATTCGATTGGTTCTTAACAAACACATTTGTCGCTACACATCTTCTCTCATGTCTGGTGGGAATCAGCCTAAGAGTAGTAAGTAACAGACATCTTTATAGACTTATCGCTTGAACAGTAAAACAAACATTACAAAAATAACATTTAATCTCCAACATTAAACCATTTCATGCAATTTTGACAAGTTACAATTTCCATACAAACACCGATTCACTAGTTGGAACTATAACAAGAAATTAAGGATCACAGGACGACGAAGACGTAGAAAATAATACTAACATCTTCACTTACTGTATTTGGAAATCTTAAATCTACTTACCCTTATAAATTTAAAACTTTAATTGGTCAGAAAAGTAAAAACAATATTGGCTTAAATATACTTATCTGCTACAGTCTCGAGAAATTCAATTCACAGATGTAATACATAAGAATTAAATTTCATTTTAAAAGTATAAATTTTAAAGTCACAAAGGTAAAATCACTTAGAATAGACGCGGGATTGTTTTTTGATATTGGACAGGTTGATCTGGATTCGAAATGCAGACTGGCAGTGTTGCAATAAATAAACAATACATATGCAAGGGCCGGCTTACATATAATACAACTATCCGAGTTCCACATCAATACAACAAAATGTTACACTAACATACAATTTTATTAATTAACATTGTAAATAAATGTGCTTTATGATTTTGTACCCATTGTATATGTACATAGTTATACATAGATTTCCATTACTCGATCATTTTAAAATTAAACATTTCAATACATTTAGAACCTCAATATAATATCGGTACTAGAATATCACAATGATAGTCGAATAAATGATTGCACATTTACTTACACTAACATCACATTCACATGTAACACTTAATACATAAACATTTACCTTAAGTCATAGCGTATAATTAAATTACTTAAATTAAACGGCCGTCGTTGGAAACAAATTTTAGACACGCCGTAACAAAATAAACTATTCTAAAAATATTCGATACTCTTACAAAAATATATGTTATTAATGTGGAACGGCGAATTTGGGAGGAAACGTCCAAAAAATTTATCGCGTTTTAGGCACAAGCATAATTTTTCTATAAAGCAATACTTATATAAAACGATTTGAACATTTTACATTATAATTGACTCTTACATTGTGCTCGTTGGGCTGTTGTAAGAATTCTTTACATATATATTATAATATACTATATAGCGAGATTTTAGGGGATCAAAAGTAATGATATACTCTGATTTTAAATTTAGTCAGACAAGGAGGGTGTTAGGCCATAGCCCACCACGCTGGCCCAGAGCGGGTTAACAGACTTCACACACCTTTGAGAACTTTTAGGAAACTTTCAGGAGTGTAGGTTCCCTCACGATGTTTTCCTTCACCGTTAAAACAAGTGATATTTAACCTCCCGAGTACTACTAGTAAGTACTTATTGGTGTAAATAAATTTTTAATAATGAATAAATAATAAAATGAAAGTTTAAATTAAATGCCATTCTCAAGTGAAATTTCACTTAAAATATCACACTATTTCAACACAACCCAACAAATATAATTTTACACTAAAATCAGAATATAAGTTTAGCTTCAATCCCTATCTATCAAACATTCACACAAACACTACAACATTTAAAAATAATAAATTCGATTACAACATCTAGATAATTATGCGAATTTAAAGTCATAAAGCCAAATAAACATCTATATTATGTAATCATATTAGAGATCATTATCAAAGGATAAAATTCTAAAAAAAGTAACATTTTTAATCATTATTGTACTTTAGAGTTGCATTCGAAAAATGTTGCCAGTGTAGACTGTATAATGATATGTAGTAAACCTCACATTTGATTAAACAGAAAGACAGAAAAGTTTTAAGTAATTTAAAAATCCGTTTCAAAAATTTTAATTTAAACTGTATTATATTGAATCGGTCATTTGAAAAATATAAGGACCTATTTTTTTTTTCAAAATTACTAGTGTAGCCTTTTCTTCCCCCTTCGAATACATTGCGACATACATTTATAGAACTAAATACTAACAATGTTTTAGACTTTAAGAAAATCATTATAAATGATTTAAAAAAAAAACATTCCTTAGTTCTTTTTTTTTTTTTGGTTTGCTTGGCTTTGGTTTTCTAGGATTTTCTCATTATTAATATTATTTAAATATAAAAACTATTTTACAAGACCAATTCAATTGTAGTCATTATTAAAATTAATAATAAAAAATACAGATAATAAATGAAACAGATCCTTAAACTTTATCAATTGTCAAAAAATAAAAAACGAGGTTGCACAAAATTTAACATTACATAAATATCACGCAACCCCGTGAAAGTAAAAAAAAATACAGTAAATTACACGGGAAATATTGCACCTTAACATTTGACGAACGCATCGCTTAACCTACTAAACATACACAAAAATATACTCCATCTAAAACATTATTGTTCTAGACATCACATTTATTAGGACACTTTATTAGTTGATAATTCGTTGCGGCTCCGTATTGTATAATGTGTAAACATGCAGTAGTTCCGTAGGTAACGCTTTACGCCGCATCAAATTGAGCCGCCAAACGTATGCGACCTGATACAAAATGAGATGAAACGTTATAAAATATACATAATTAAATAGTAGCAACATCATTCAAAAGTTGTACGAACTATGTAAGAAAAGCATTTAAATGTTAGTTGAACTTCACGTACGGTGACAGTCAAAGGCTGTTGCCACTATGGAAATTATCGCATTTGAAAAAATATGCTAAATTAATTCCTAGACAAAAAATACTTCTATAATATTTTTTGTGGCAGCTACTTTCTGGAGTATTTCAGTGACAAACAAGACGCATTGACCTTAATTGGTGTATTTTGGAGTTGTATTCACCGTTGATATAGTGGGTTCAACCTCACTCACTCCTAAGATCAACAACACATATCTCCAAAGTTACTTTATAAAAAAAAATAATGTTAATGAAAAAAGAAAAAATATTGTGTAATACAATATTTTTTCTTTTTTAATTGTAACAAAGATTATAATAATGGATGTCATTAATTTGCAACCATAGGGACCAGAAGAACTGCCAATCAGGGTAATGTTTCTTATTTCATGGTGAACTCCCACCCATCTTAAATTTATAATCAGACTAGTATAGTAGCCTACTAGTATAGTAGCTAACTTTAGGTCTGAGAAAAAATGGTGGGAGAAAGTAGCGCATTGTGAACGTGATGAATGATCGTATTCGCAATTGCAGATGCGCGGGAATTGGAATGTCCAATCGCATGTGACGCGGTCTTAATAGTGACTTCCGCGCATTCAAGGTCAAACCTATACATACGCGCCAGTAGCAATAATTACTGTAAGTTGAATAGAAACTACTTACGTTTATTATCTTGACTGAGCAGAGCAGTAGGGGCAGGCAGAGCGCTTGCAGGCGGAGAGCACCATATATTTGTCTTTGGCGATTCGAACACACGTGAACCCTATAAAACAAATTTATTCACTCATACTCAAAACACAAGCCTATTTGAATTTAAAATCGCCAATGTGATCAGAGTAGTATTTTATATTTAAATATTTTTGTTTGATATGGACATATTTTAGTTGAAAGGTACAATATGTTTACCAGATTTTAAAAAAAACATTCATATGGAAGATCTCTGAAAGGAAGTTATTTTTTAACTTGCACAAAGCTTGAGATAAAAAATTTAAAATAAAATTCTTGTAGTGACAAGGAGTTTCAATATTAACTTATAAAAGTTGCAATGTTTAGGTACCTTCTGTCCAGGTGGGGTGTCGTGCACAGAATAATCCTCGACAGCACAGCGGACGGGCACGAGATCACGCACCGGCGGCACTGTCACTCCGGGGCACACCCTCCATAGCCCGGGGGCTTCTTCAGTAAACACCTTATTGTGTACACCGAGAAAGTTCAGAAGAGCTCCTTCTATACCTGATTTAAAGTAGAACCAATATTAATTTTGAGCAGATGAATTAAACATAACTTAATCTATTTTGCAACTTTATTTTTATAGAAGTTTAAAGAATTAAAAGCTCCCAAATGATTGATAAAACACCCCAAAAACTGTTACAATTTTTTCGAAACTCAAGGGTGAGTTTTAGTTAGAGTAATCTAAAATGTCACAAAGATCTATTTATTACGTACCCTGTTCCGCATTGGGAAACGATGGTCCGTAGAGTTTCAAGTACTCAATGTATATTTCCATTGGTGGAAGCGAACACGAGCGATCAGTGATGATCTGCGCGACGCGCCACACAACGCGCCACGGTGACGAAACGCGTACCTGTCGCTCCGACATCTCCAGCACTCCCGACGAAATCAGACTATTCAGATCTGGATCAGTGCCGCAAACACTGCGGAATGAATTTACAAAATATTCCTCTGTAGATCCGCGGGATACACTGCGATCCGCTGATAAAACTGCGCACGCAGCTAAGGCTCCACTCGCCCATCGGGCCGTATCATTCACGTATATTATGCCTCTCTCCAAAAATCCTCCAGCAGCAATAACAAGCGCTTCAATTGACGTAACATCCAGTGTATCCGGTAGTGGAGGTGCGCCGAAATGAGTGGCGTAAACCGATGAAAATGCGGCAAGAGTCACTGGCGTTATAGTCTTCAGCCTTTGCGCCATTATAGCCCGAGCCGCGCGAAGAGTTAGGCGTATAATACGGTCACCTGACGGTTCATAGGTAACAGTGGCGGCATCCGGTATTAGTTCAAATAATTCGGCGAGTTTCACACAACCGTAGTGAGCAACGCGTAATTTTCTGCCGAAATGTGCATGATATGCAGTTACAAATCTAGAAAAATCCATTCTTAAATTTGGTGTGTAGCAAAGCAATTCAATAGTTTCCACAGCGAATTGGACGGTTCGTGCTCGTTCCTCGGCCGTGGGGGTCTTGCGTGGAAGCGATATAGTGACAGCATCGGGCCTAATTATTACATCCTGCGGTGTCACTTTCTCCATAAGCTCCTCAAACGTGCATACTCCGTAGTCAACAGTCGTAAATGGTTTTCCGATTGCCATTTCATACAGTTCAGGAATATCGTGGAGGCGGATTACGGAACCAGGTTGAGCTTTCAATACTTTCAACAGATCGGAAGTCCAACGCCTTCCTTGCGCTGCGGCTGATATTGTTATTACGCGGTAAGACCCAGATCCCAAAACCTATAAAACAAGTTCTCATGAATATGCAAAAATTGACAACAATGTGGGATATTTACGAATCTAATTTCTCTGTAAAAATAAATCAATTTTTCAACACACACTTACCACGATTGTATTACCAAGGGCCGCCAATAAATCGGGCAATTTCGTGAATCCATAGTCAGCAACTCTGCATTGACGACCAAAGTGGTGATGAAATGCGGGTATAAGCCTAAAATCATTTCAGTATGACAACTATATTTTGCTCAATACAAAAAATAAATTTATTAATATTCTAATTATTTATTAACCTTTTTATTACATAGTAAAAATCTATAAATTAAAAGAGACTAGTGTTGTTTCTATAATTAATTATTTATGAAAGAAAGACGAAGAGACGCTGAAAAATGTTACTGTATTAATTATTATCAGGACTACAATATAATTTAACTTACTTGCTGAATGGTATAGTGCATCGTGGTGCAGTTCGCAACAAATCAATCAACTCTCTTTCAAAAAGTGCCAGAATCGGTTCAAGTGCTGGTGCAGTACGAGGCTTGTCTCGGTCCCCACTCGAACGAGAAGATTCGCCTGGTAACAAATATATTTAAATGTCAATTGATTAGAATTAGAAATCCATAAAATCTATATTTGTAACTGTCTCTGAAAATGATATAATATTATTCCAAATTGATTTATCTTGGTACTCACTATGGAAGCTGTGAGATGGTGGCGAGTCCACCCTGGTGGTGCGCCAAGTGAGGTGACGAGCGGGGCTGTCTTTCACCTCCAAGTTGGGTATGCTGCGGAGTAGCAATTCCAGAGCGACTCCATGCTCTCTATCCACTATCAGTGGTGGAAACATTGCCTCATAGCATTCGACGAAACTGGAGATTAAAAAAAATTACACATACATTTTTTTTATCTTAAATGCGGGCTTAAGCCCCTGAGCTGAGGTTAACAACTCCAAAAGGATTTGAAATCACATGCAATTTAGTAAAAAAAGGCAATATTTGTGAGAAAAATTATTTGACATAAATTTAATAAAACTATTAACTTGTTGTGATATGTATATGTTACCTTAACAATGGCAATATTCCACCATGGTTCTCCAACAATCTCTGCGTATTTTGTGCCAATACAGCAATTTCCATATAAACCGGTTGCAAAATCTGACTGCCATCTTCATGACCCACATTCACAATGGAATGAATGTGACACTTCCATGGCGCTTCCTCGGACTCCGATAGAGGATGGGTAACCGGCCTAAAATCTATCAATTGGACCATTCTTCCGAACCTTTCGTGTATAATAACTGTATCTCTTACTTTTCCTATATCTGAGGTAGTTAGTGCGCAACTGTGACGGCTCGCGTATGCATCACGTAATCTCAACAGCGGTAGTGTACAATTCGGTTGGTCGAGCAATATCGCTCGCAGACGTAATCTCAAAACATCTAAGTTGGTTGTAGGGGAGGGTCTGCCTAGGGAGAGTTCCAGTCTGCGTCCTCCCCATTCGTAGTCGAGTCGTCGCTTGTGCACGCGGGATATGGCAAGGCGGGCATCCCACTCGGAGCGAAGCACTACAGTGGCGACGGGACCTTCCCCGGCAATCCATATCGACACTCGGATTACAGGTACGTATTGGTTGAATAATGTTGTTAACATCTCCTGTAAACAAAACCTTCGTAAAGTACTTCCCTATCTATAAACACTATGAAATATTACATTAATTTACTTTAAGTTCTATGAAACACTCATTCTAAGTATTCCAAGCTTTAGTTAAGTTAGGCATATCGGATATTTAATAATTGACTCTAAAAAAATAAGGGACTTTATAAATGTATAAATTATTGTTTTTCAATGAATGGTATAAACAAATACAAAAATCGATGGACCAAAATAGTTACGGAATGGATTCCAAAAACCGAAAAGGTCCAGGGGTCGACAAGGAAAGCGTTGGAAGGATATTTCCTCTGAAAGAGTAGGATGACGAAAGCACGAAACAGGAGGACATGGAAGGAAATGGGGACTACACCGGCTACTAATATAGAAGCAACTAATGCAAAAATAAATCAGGGAGAACTCGATTATCTCAAAATCAAACATACATGACAACTATACATGACATACTGATAAAGATGAGTGATAATAACTGAAAAAATGTTTTACATCTCGATTATCCTTTACCTGTAACAAAGCCGGTTCGTATGGCGGCAAATTAGACACAGTGAGTTCAGCAGTTTCTAAATCGCCATCGCTTTGTTCACTGAAGGTGGCGGAGGAGTTCCATGGAGATGCAGCACGGCTGTTGTTGTGACAGACAGTAAGTTCACGGCGGCTATCATCACCACTGTTGCTGGATGAACACCCTGATCGGTCCAGGTTGCCCGAATTCGATGAACCTAATAATATTATTTAATGAAAATAAAGAATTGCTGAAACCACCATTGAAGCGAACATTGTAGCTTAACATGCATGAATACTTGGATTTCCGTAATTATGATAGTTATAGTACAACATTACATATCTTTGTGACTGAAATTATTGACATTTTTTTCTCATTTAATTTCATCACATGTCAAAAATTAAAATAAATATATGATATTTATCAAAATCTATTTCTTGTATAATTTAATATATATCAAATAGGTTAAATCATGCAAATTAATTGAAATTGAATAATTTTCCTTAACGTACAGATAAAATCACTCTTACATTCAATTGCCTCTATCAGTAAATTATCTTTTAAATGTAAGATTGAAAATACTTTTACATAATTTATAAACGTTTTTCTCCACATATCTACGGCACAATACCTTTGAAATGATAAAACTGACACAATTTATTTATAACGGCATTCCAAAAAAACTAAAACTATAATCATACCATGAGTGCCTCTAATTTTCCTAGGCTTAGGTGCAGGAGGAGGACAGAAGTCAAGAGGTGGTGGAGTGGGGGCGGGCAGCTGCTGAAGGGCGAGTGCCCACTCGGAGACACCTCTGTTTGTCTCCACTGGGACAGAAGATGGTAGCTGCTAGGAAAAAAATATTTGAAAATAAAAGCAACAAAACCAAGACTAAGTACAATGTTGATATATGGATATAATTTTCCCTATCTAAATAAAACATTTATCTTGAAAACAATTATTATAAACACACAGATCGAATGAACATGGAAATGAAAACTAAAACGAACTTATAATATGCCCCCTTTGAAATTGTTTTTTTTACATTGTATGTAAGAAATAATTTAAAGTTGAGTTTCTTGAGCATGTCCTTCTTAAGAGAATGTATATCTCTACTCAAAACAATTTCAATGAAAGGCTTACTTTATAACCTATGGGAAAGGGAGTGTTTTCACAAAATTAGATCCACGGATTAAATAAAATATTCTAGACAGATATGAGGTGTGTTGGAGCGTAAGTAGTGTCTTAAAATTCATTTTGGACTAATTTCAGAAGTTTTCGGAAGTCGCGTTTGTGTATATTCTATATACTTACCGGTGGCGGAGGCTGAACAAACTGCGGTTGGGGCCTCGGTTGTGCTGGTGCGGTGCTGTAACCTTCATCACTGGAATAAGTCGGTTGCCCTTGGGAGGAGTTCCTTGGGAATCGCGTGCTTATCTTTCGACCGAACACATCCTCACCGTCCATACGTTTTAATGCTCTGAAACAACAGAAAAGGTTTAAGAAATCATACTTGGGTCATTCCATGTCAAGTCGACCTCTTTTGATTTGGATGTGTTTTGGTCAGAACTTTTCTTTTATCATATAACGGTAAAAAAATGCAAATTGAAAATTTTACCATTTTTCTCATTTTTCAAATATGTTTTTGAAATATCTCGAAAACTATTACAGTATTAAATGGTTCTAATTTTGTTTTAAATTGGACACTCAGTGCTAAAGAAAAAAAATACAAAAATTTCCTTTTGCAAGATTTTGAAAATTAAAAAAATCGTAAAAATGTACGTCTAACAAAATTTAGATTTAATTTTTTGCTAGAACTAACTTAATCTTATCGATCTTAAAAGAATATGAAGTTTTCAAGATGGGGAATTTTTTCCTTCAAAAGATATAAAATGGGCACCAACTTCAAAAATAAAAACGTTTTTTACATTACTTATTTTTTGAAGTCGGTTAATTGTACTTGGGTGCTAAGGACGACCTCTCTGGATCTTCTACTATTGTGTATAAATTCATATGAATGGATAAGTTAAGATATTCCATTATATTACATTTATTGTATTGTTCTAATCGACCCACGTTTCATTTTTAGATGACAACCCTTTTTCTGGATTTCAATGGTACATTTAAAAATGATTAATTTGGCTCCTACTAGTATTAACAATTCTATTCTTAAAAATTATATTACTTCTTTAAAATGCCTTTTATGCAAAAAAAAATCTAATAAATATTTTTATTATTAATATAGAATGTCACAGCTTATTGTAGGTATTATGGTTTAATTAAAATGATTACAACGAAAACAAACTTAATGTTTTGTGATGACTATGCGACGTATCAATTAACTAGTATAAACAATATCTTCCGGAAGACGCTTATATTTCAATTAAATATTATTTTAGTTTGAAATAATCTATCAAACGTATATTATGTTAATATGAATCAACTTACTGATAATAGCGATAAGTGGTATATATGACAAACGAAAATCCGTATATAAATATTATGTTACGCTATACAAATGTATATGAGGAATTACCATATAAACTTTTCCAAGAAAAACAGGGTTACTTTCGCATTTGTAGTTTATCTATATAAAAGAAAGTCGTGTTAGTTACACTATTTATAACTCAAGAACGGCTGTACCGATTTGGCTGAAAATTGGTGGGGAGGTAGCTTGCAACCACGGACAGACGGATACTTATTATCCCGTTCGACCGCATTCCCGTGTGACGTTGCTTCTCTACCATTTATGTAATAACATCTAATAACCCCGGCTGTACGGTATAATACCTTTGCCTTTTCCATCTATAGAAATAAATAAAATTGGAGTCTGTTTGTAATATTAAAGTACATTTTTATTGTCTGTCTTTTTGTTTCGGCTAATCTCTGAAATAACTGGACTGATTTTGACGGGACTTTCAATGGCAGATAGCTGATCTAACAAGGAGTAACTTAGGCTATTTAACATCTCGCTACGACCCATAGGAGTGGAGCAACACGCGAATGAAGTCGCGCGGGTTGACTTGTATAAAAATATACATAAAATAGATAGATTATTAGATTATTTTATTACAATTTAATAGTAAGCAAGAACGTATGAAAGAGGTTGTATTGTATTATTATTAAAGGCGAATTAGATCATGAAAGTAAAATATTTTTAACTAAATTTAAATAACCTTAAAAATATAGGTTTTAGCTAATCGATTAGACTAATCACAGATTACGGTTCACTGGCTACTAAGAAGCCTCCATAGTTTACTGAGCCGTGATCATTTCGTTCAAGCAGATAAAAAATATGTTTCACTACGACGATTTCACTTAACCAAAAAGATTCAATATTGAAACATTATTTTTATTAAAAAAATAAAAATACCTAAATATTTTTAAAAATTATATGAAAAATTAAATCAGAATAGTACTAGAAAAATCGTATATTAACACAACATATTTATCATACAAAAAAATGTATCCGTGCAATTTGTGGCGTTAGCAATTGGGAGCATTGCAAACCTTTATTTTAAAAAAATAATATACTTCCTCTACCGTGCTTGTAAATCTACGAATTAGCGCTACTAGTAAAAAGGTATCCAAACCTATTCCCATTACACGACATAGTACTAGGGAAGGAAAACAGTCGCAATCCTAGTAAACTATATATCCCTCAACAGAGATTACGACTATACAGTAGTAATGTAGGTTGCATGGCGACTAAAACTTACAATAACTTACCTATTGCCATAAAAACTATGCCCCTGAAAAAATTTAAAAATAGTTTGTTCCAGCTGCTCTTAGATTTGTGTTTTTATTCATATAAAGAATTTATCGAATTTAAATTTAATTGAGCAATTATTTATTTAAAATTAATTACATTTATAAATATTTCCACGCTATGTTAATGGCAAAGTATGCGGCCAATATCAATATCACAATCATATTATGTATACCATGCTTGGGAAATAAATGAATTTATTATTATTATTTATTATTAACACACACACATACCCAATTATTAATATAATACTTTTAAAAAAAAAGAAAAATCAAATCACAGTCGTCATTAAAAATCATTAATTTAGGGCTAATGGTTACATAACAAATTCTCATTAACTTTGTTAATTGTAGAAACATCCCAGAGACAAAATTTAATCGTTACATAGATAATGACAAGTTTAAGTATCCGTAGGGCGGACATTACATATCGATAATGCCTTGGTGTGGCCAAATTAAAAAACAATGGTTAAATAACCATTTAATATTTTCAAAAAGTTATTTTAAATTCATTTAAAAACCATAATTAATTGTATTATCCATAAATAAGTTGTTTTACTTTTAGTTTTTAGTAAAAGATTAAGAAAAATTAATATTACGTTTAAAATGTAACTTGGTTTTTTTTCTTTTTATTCCTATGACAACATTCTCATGTGTCACCAATAAATGAGTTTAGATTATGATTAAGAATATGAACGAAAGTTAATTAATTGAATAGTCAATCAAAGACTTTCCTGCGTTTTCCTTTTTCAATTGAGGAACCACAACCTTCGACTTCTCGTAGAAAGGTGGTTAATTTTACGGCAGACGAGAATTATTTATTGACGCAACTACTCAAAAAGCGGTCGATTTTAGCGTGTAAGCAGATGGACAGGAAAAAGTAAAAGAATATTTATTAACGAGATGCAGTAATAATAGAAATAAGTGATTGCTCACTTACAAAGTCAAATTATGATTTTTAGACCTAAAGTAACTTTCTGAAATTTCAAATACGTTATAACAAACCGTTACAACAAAAAAAACTCACGTCACGTTACTTAACGTACAATGAAAAAAAAGGAAAGGCCGAGAAAAAGGTATATAACCAGTACTAAGTTGATATTTCAAAATAGCATAGTTAATTTTTTTTAAATTTAAATATGAATAAGAAATTATTCAAAAAAACTTACCGATCACGATACATTGTTTGATCACGATGCCTTCATTAAAGTTACACTATTTTTAATAATAATTTAAATATTTAATAAATACTAATATAAAGCTCCAGGCTTTTTTATTACATTAATATGACGTGTTACTGCTTGTGCCTGGCGATGGAATGGCCTACGTGCAAGATTCTTTCATACAACAATTTGTCTAATGTGGGTAGGTACGAAAAATTATATTAAGTGAACATAATGCTTAGGATACACTACATTAGGTCTCCAAAATAGTGTGATTACGAAACTATTTTTTTTTTTCAAAAAAAAAGGGCAGTAATGTAATGATTATGGCAGTCTATGTAAGTATGTTTGCATGTTCCATCGTAGTATGCGTTCGTACAGTTCGCGCGATCCGGTCGTTTCAGTTACAAAACAAAGAGGGCGAAATAAGAAAATAATTCAAATAAAAACCCAGAAATTCATATTATATAATATACGTATGTATGCTTATTTATACAATATATAAAACATCTAATAAATAATTGCATTTATAAATTATCTAAATCTTTAAAAGTAAAAAAATACGTATACTTTATTAAGTTTTATTTAATAACAAAGCGTGGGTAATAATAAATTTCGATTAAAATATTATTTTAATTCTAAACATAGACAACTATGTAAATATAGTATTAACACGAATAAAAATTCATACAACAGAAAGTGTAGCCCCAGCCTTGTTTTAAATATCCAACTACCCACCAACAACGCAAAGCTGAATAAATCAACCTTTTGAGGTCATTGACCACAATACTAAGAGTACTAGGCTTCGAGAGAAATCGAATATTTGTCACGTTACGATAAATATTAACGGATTTTAGTTTTGATTGTTATAATACGTAGTTTTCTCTAATCTTACTCTTTTATTAATGTTATAAATGTGTAAGTTTGTATGTTTAGATGTTTGTTTGAGTAAGAAAAATAGCTGAACGGATTTATACAAAATTTCGAACTAACATAATTTATAACCTGGACTAACACCAGCTACTTATTATTATTTGTTTATTGACAAACATGGCTAACACTTTTAAACGCATAAGAGGCATTTATTTAATGCACTAAATGTTGTTACAATTAAAGGATGAAAGCCAACAAATTTTATATGTAAATAACACCAAATCTATACAGCTCAAAATCTCGTCTGAATCAGCTCCAGAAACCGATTTTTTCAAATTTTTATGTATATCGTATGATAATACTAATATTATTTAATTTAGCATAATACAACAAATAAGGACAATAGAATTTTTTTTTAACTGTAACAAATATAAATTCTATCATAAAATTAAACTGTGTTTTGAATGTTTTTTTTTTAATATTAATGTACGTAGTTAGATAGAAAAATCTATATTATAATAATTTAGATGATAAATTATGTTTAGTAGTATGTACCTTCATACTTTCAGTATTTTATGTTTAAACAATTGTTATTTTTGCTCAAAATATTCAATAACACAATAAGAAAACTTTCTTTTCTTCTTCTATCAACAAGTTATATGATTAAATAATTATATCTTATATATAAAATTCTCGTGTCACAATGTTAGTTACCATACTCCTCCGAAACTGCTCCACTGATTTTTATGAAATTTTGTGTGCATATCGGTTAGGTCTGAGAATCGGTCAACATCTATTTTATATACCCCTAAGTGGTAAGGGTGGCCCACGGTAGCAAAACAACGTTTGTTGGGTCAGCTAGTAACATATAATATTGAAGTTTTTTAAACACAAATGTTAATAAAAACAGTGTGATTTTTCCGACATCAAAACATGTTGTTCCATAAACACATAGTGATTTACATTTTTTTTGTCAGCACAGGGACACCTTTGGAGTGGTCTCATTTTAATATCATTTGCATCAGACCTTGAATGTCTGAGATAAACCAAAGAACTGTCAAAGTCAAATAGGATATGTATCTTATGGTAAATCGAATATTCTAGGTTTAAGGCAATCCAGTATTTCAATATTTTTTCTTACATATCGTAAGTCACTGTTTGGATGAATGTATAATATATTATGTTTGACTAAACTGTCTTAAGATATAGTAGGCTGTTTCTTGATTTTTTCTACATATGTTTTGTTCAAATATTTTAACAATTATTGGCATTGATCTTCTTCAGTTGGTCTTGTTCATTAGTCTCACTAAAACTTGAGAATGACTGAACCAATTTAGCTAATTTTGGTTTTCAATTATTTGTGGACGTCCAGGGAAGGTCTAAGCTTTGTAGTCTAATACACCTTCACGAAGAGTAATAATATGACAAGAATGGTATACTCATTGTATATTAAGATTCTAGTACTATTAGATAAGTATAAAATCGTAGCATACTTACCTCGAAGCATGGTCAATGGTAGGAAACCTCAGCATTGCCGTAGAAGCTGTCACCCTGAGCACTTTCCCACCACAATTGTCTGCAAGTCGCCTTAACCTCCTCGAAACCCTCTCCGGTGGCTGTTCTAAAGGCAAGTTTGTCACTTCCATTTCACATGTTGGCTCTTCTTCTTCTGATTGACTTACCTATACATAAAAAAGCTTTATAAACACTTCGAAGATCAATTTTATTGACATGCTCTTATATATACTGTGACGATAAATATTGTGATACAATCAAGCTGATATGATGATGAAGCTGGAATGCAGGGACAAGGTCTGCCTAATAAAATATAGTAGGATAGTCAAAATTCTGCAATGTACTAAAAGCTTGTATATAAACTTTTTGATAATGTCAAGATAATTTAAATTTTAATAAAAAATATTTAGTTTTTATTTCTGACTTTTCCAATTAATCTAATTGTTTGTGTAAGTTTGGTTTATGTCTATATTAGGTACATTTAATATACAAGCTGGTTATTGTGAATCTAAAACCAGTATCATAAGGCTTATGAATAATTATAATAGTAGTACTATTGAACATAAAAATATGGATTTTAGTTGTTAGTTTCTAGAACATTCCTGTGACTTCTTGAAACCAAATCAAAATGTCTCTACCATAACCAAGCTTACAAATACTCCCTTTTATCATAAAAAAACAATCAATTTGTTTAAAAAAATATTAATTACTACAAAAACTGTACATCAAACAAAAGATTTTTTTAAATGATATTTTAATTAAATTAGGGTAATTGCCTTGTTTTTTATCAACTCAATAGCTATTTACTGCTATTAGTGTAATGTGTTTATTGATTTTTCTATCCTTTGTTTTTTAATAATAATATCAGTAACTAGATATACTAATATTTACTATATGGTGCGTCACAATGACAACAAATAGATAAGTTATAAAGAAATACTATCTAAATACAAAACTTCGTCTAAACCATAATAACTGTTTCTGAGATACATAAAATATATATTTATATAAGTAGTATATATATACAAGAATTATGTAATTTTACCTTTGGATTCCTTGGCAGATGTGCTAACAGATCATTGTAACAATAATGAGAGGAGGCACACGCTATTAAGGCAGATGAAGTATTCCGTTTATGCACCAATATCACTTCCATATTTTTCCTAATTAAATAGTAAAATATATATATTTATGTAAAGAGAAATACATACAGCAATGTTAGAACCAGAACAGGGAAGTCTATATAAATACATAGATAGTAGGGTCAAAAAAATCATTACTTTTTCTTTAACTATCACGAAAATATTATTTTTATGTTTAACTTCACGAAAATTATGATTTTTGAAAATCATCATTTAACACAATTTGTATTTAAACTTTAATTATGTATAACATTAAAACAAGTGATATTTTTTATTAATATAATATTAAGAGCTCCATTTTTTCACCTTAAAAAAAAATTTTCAGGGTAATAAAAGAAAAAAAAATGTTTTTAGCCTACCATAATAAATATATTATATGATATTGTTTTTATAAAAATAACTTACCTATGCTTAAAATCACTTAAATCTCCAGCAAAGTTAATGTCACCCGATATCAAAACTAGTGAGGCAGGAGCTGAGTGAAGCTCTCCAAATCTTCTCATACATTGTCTTAACTTTTCATCGGCTGCATTCTTTTGTGTACCGCAAACATGAATTAAACTTATCTAGTAAAAAAACAGTAAATTGTTTAGTTCTGTTATATAAACAGAGAAATAACAATATGCATTATTGAAGTCAGCATAGAGCAAATTTGTGGTAACACATACAGACAGAAAAGATTTACATATTTTTATGTAAATTTCTTTCTTGAAGGTATCAAAGACTAGTACGCCATCAAATCAAACAAATTGCCGGCATACAATATTAGGAGAGATAATAATAAGCCTGTTATTCCTCCTCCTCTAAGAGCTTACATTGTTCCCTATCTGTTGCGACCCTTAGGCAATGGAGACCCAAGATCTTTTTAAATTTGTCCTCCCACTTTCTCTCGACTCCTGGAGCTATCTTTTGGATTTCATACTGTCATCAGTTTACTTCATTTCTTTTGTTTACAGGATTATTAGGAGATATATTAAAATCAGAATATTTGATTTCTTTATTTTAAATACAATATTTAAATAACGCTAGAACCCTAGTCGTAAGTAAAACGTTTTACCAGTTGATAACTGGTTTCAATCATTCTGTTTTTTTTTTTACAGGTTTTTTATATTTCAAATTAATTTTAAATTGATGATATTTTGCTAAATAAGGCTGTTTAGACTGCTCTTTACTTAGTTACAATATGATGGAGGTCAGTATCTTTCTGGTATATACACCCAAACATTTAAATACATATTTTCTTTCCTACCATAGCACTTAAACACCATTTTAAATTTTACCAATTAGTACTAAATTAAATATTTTTTCTTTCATGCTAGTGTCTTTGTAAGTGAATACATATTTTATTTTTTTGAGAAATACAATATATTAAACCATAAAAATTATAGCTGCTAAATCTAAAACATCATCAAAACTAAAAACAGCATATTTCAGATTGTTGTTGCAGTGTCTTTTCATATATTTGGTCCTAGGAGGTGTGTTTATATTTGATTTTAAAATAAACTTTTTTATGTAAAAATCGGTAGTACTTCTTCCCTTGATTGTCTCATATAACTATTTTGCTTTGCTTATAGGTAAAAATCAGTGTCATAAATTACAATTACCTCTTTCTATATTATAAGCATTACCTATCACTGTCTATTAAAACAATAACTCTTATTTAATTCCTTAAAGCAATACTCAGTAATTTGAACTCATTATAGTGTAAAACACTAACAATTCATTTCTAAGAATCATTTGTACAAATCTTATACAATTTCACCGGTCAGCGATTTTAACTTATTATAATCACTTCAAAGAATATGTTGAAAGGATATGTATATGTCAAGTATATATTATAAATATTAGTTATACAACAACAGAAACAAGACACTTAGTAAATAAATGAAACTTCAAGTATTACAATTTATACTTACTTGAGCGTCATTGAGTTCCTGCAATCTATTTACAGCTTCCTTTCTAACATCACACACAACCACAAAGTCAGCTTCCCTTCTGCCTGTTAGAAATTTAGATCTAATGGCTGCAACCACATCTATTGCAGAACAGCCTCGGGGTACCTACAAAAATTAACAAGTCTTAATCTACTGGTCTATGCCATTTCTTGGCTCTTCTTATAAAAATCACACAAAAATAAGAAGTCCTAACCATTTTCTATTCTTACACAGAGACACATTCTGAGCGAGGCTAACTAAGTGAAGTATTCTATTGGATCTTAACAAATGTGTTACACAGTATACATCCTCACTCGTCTTTGGTGGAAAAGTGGCTATATCAGATATACTTTAGGCTATATAAAGACTTTAGAAGAAATAAAATTTAAAAAATCATGCCTTAATCATTCTTTGGTCTTCCAAAGTAGTCTTGAAAATAAGAATGAATAACACAACACTAAAAATTTAAGTCAATCAGTTTTTTTTTCATATCTATAATATTAGATACACTACCTGACAGTTCTCTATATCCCAAAAAATTCCAACAGGCATTGAAACAGCGGATCTTTGTTTATGGTGACGAAAACGAGACCTCAGCCTTGCTCTCTCTACAGGATTAACTCCATCATCTCTAGCACTACCATTCATTTCATCAGACGACTCATCTTCAACATCTGATAACAATACCAATTATATATAGATAACATAAAATAAATTTGAATAAACATATAGGTACTATTTAACATGTGTTTCAATATGTTGCTATATAAAAATATTTAGGTGTTGTGTGTTCAAAAACATTTTATTATTATACTATGACTTATGCTGGGCTTAATATTGTTTATATATTAATCCAGGTTACAAAGTATCTGCGTACAAATTTCATTGAAATCTGTTCAGTTTTAAAAACAAAATTTTAAAATAATTTTTATTATTTAAAATATATACATAAATAAAAACAGAGGACAATGGAAGTGGGAACACAGCCTAAGCTATAGATGGTTAACTTAGGGCCCCAGAGAGAGGAACATCCACACAATATATGCCATGTCCAGTTATTCTACACTTTTGGCATTGGACCTTTAATGCAACCATCTAACAAGAGGCTCCTGAAGGTAAAGGCTCTGGAATATTTACCATTATGACAGTTGGTACAGAAATTGCCACATCCCTTATAACAATAATCTCGTGGACTAAGCCAATTTTCATTTGTTTATCTTTTTCAGGGATAAAAAGATTTGCGTCATGTGGGATGGTAATATCAACAATCATAGTGCAGTGCTGTGATCAACCTATCACCACTATACTAGTTTATTACCAACAATAGCCCATCATTGACGATAGCTCGATCCCAATATGTGATTATTATTATTAAATAAATATTTAAATACGTGGCGAACTCAATACATATGTTAATTGCATAATAATACATACCCGTGATCCACAAACGAGGGGGCAATGGTATCTTCATGGCAGGACTAGAAATACTATTAACAAGACCTTGTACGGAATGACTTCTTCCTTTGTGTTCGTTAAGATAATCTACATTAGCTAAACTCATCATATTCATGGACATTTTAAGAGGCTGTTACAAAATTTATTTTGCTACAGTCAGTCATGGGAACAAAAGCCAAAACCAAACTTAGGCTATTGCTACCCTATACAAACATATAATAGAGAAACGCGGAAAAAACAAATAAGTAAAATAATACATAAATCACTTAAATCGTATTGATTTGTGTCATATTAAAACAATTTTATACAAAACGTTAAAGCAAACGTACACTTCACTACGCCATTTCCATTTCTATATTCCATAGACATTATTTGTTAAACATGAAAACAAAGGTCAATCAACCATGACTGTTCTACTATGTCTATGCTATTTCTGTCTATGTCTTATTGTCTTTGCTACTACAGAACCAGTGTTACCAATGAATTGCATAATTATTTTAATGAATTTTATTTATTTTTATTATAGTACGAAACCTCAGCGAAACAAGTGCAGGTTGATTAGTATAGAAATATAAAATAGGTTTAAATAATGACCTTAATAGGCTTTGCACGACTAGCAAGGGGGTTGATTTAAAAGGTTTAAAATATAATTTATATACATAGTTCAATCGAGTTGTGGATTGAGCTATCTATACACTTAAAGACAGTTTGAAGAAAGTTCTGTATTACTGTCATTTGTAATTTAATAAAAATGTAATTATGGTTTGATAAGTTGGCAATTCCGCAATGGTTTTCAAGAAACTGTCAAACTTCTTAGTTTGTCAAATATAGTGATTTTGCATTTACAAAAAGTTGTAGAGAAAGAAATTTGGTTAAAATCATTACCATTTACCTAATAAAGGACCACATCAGTACTTGAAAAGTGAATATAATAACTAATATACTATATAAATTACCTAGTTGTAACTTTTATTAAAAAGAATATTGTTCCAGGCAGCAAAATGACTACAAACGGTGATATAGGTGGCTTGGATGCGAGCGGTAAAATTATTAAAATGGAAGTAAGTATTTGTAGATATGTGATAAATAGTTTAAACTTCGGTCTTCATCATCCACCGCGAAAACTTCTGAATTGGGTCCAGACTGAATTCAAAGACACTCAATAAATCTCTCTTCTGGGATAAAAAGTATAAAATTCCAGATTATAAAGTGTATGCAATATTTCATTTAAATCCGTTGTCCTGATTTTGTGTGAACAACTCCCTTCTTCATGCAGGTATTTTGCTTGTTTTCAGGATGAAAAGTAGCCTATGTGTTACTGTAGGTTATAAAGAATCTTATGTAAAATTCAAATCCGTACAGCCGTTTTTGTGTCAGTAATGTTTTTTACATTCAAATTTTCACTTTTATTGTATTGTTAATGTTCATTGATTATTTTTAGATAATTATGTTAATATTTTAATATTTTTGTTGCTAGGTGGATTATAGTGCCACTTGTGATGAGAAAATCCCATTATGGAAGTCTTGGGCTGCCAGTGGCAAAGTGCAGGAAGCAATAGATCAGTTGTTGGCTTTAGAGAAGCAAACAAGAACAGTATGTTACATCTTTCTACCATTACAATTATTTACATAGTAATTCTTTAATCATATGTATGTGTGAAGAGGAGATCAACCTTCATTTACCAGCTTGTTGAACGTCACAAGGATAATTTATATTAAGCTTATTTTTTAAACTATAAACTAAGTATTTTTGTCTCTGCTATCTGCATATTCATAGCTATCTTCACATATGAGATGAGTTGCTAAAATAGATGAAGGGTTGCAAAAAAAGATGTTCAAAAAAAATTTGTGAATTCTTTATAGGGAATTTATTTTATATAGGGGATTTACTCAAGCAGATCAGATTAGATTATAGCGAGGTGGGGATGGCCATTTTGAAGGGTAGAAAAAAATGTATTGAAGCATTATCGGATATTCAGAGGGGATATTAAGTGTTACATACATAAAATGACATGAATGCATTGTTTTGTAATTATCTGTGATGATGTCATGACATCGGAAAGCAGTGTGGTGATGCTCTCTAGTAAACCCAAAAAATCCCTTTCGGGCTTCCCTACTATTAAAATATTATTCTCATCATGTAAACATTGTTAATCTTATTTAATTCACTCTTATTAATAAGTATGTACATGGGCAAAACTTACATTTAGAATATAATAATTAAGTAAAATATTAATGTAGGGTGCAGATATGGCTTCCACAGCAAGAATTTTGGTGACTATTGTTCAAATATGCTATGAAGCAAAAAATTGGACTGCCCTTAATGATCATGTTATTCTTCTCTCAAAAAGAAGGTATGTAGACAAGCATATTCAGCTTAACATATAAACTGTTCAGTTTTATAATGTTAGTATAGATATCAAAAAATAGTAAGTATATCAAGAGTATCTTAACTTTCAGATCACAATTGAAACAGGCCGTTGTAAAAATGGTGCAAGAATGCTATACCTACATCGACAAAACACCAGATAAGGAGACTAAAATAAAACTCATTGAAACGCTAAGATCTATAACGGAAGGTAAAATCTATGTTGAAGTAGAAAGAGCGAGACTCACTCATATTCTTGCTAAGATGCGAGAAGAAGAAGGCAATGTTGCTGAAGCGGCCAAAATTATACAAGAATTGCAAGTTGAGACCTATGGTTCTATGGATAAGAGAGAAAAAGTGGAGCTCATTTTAGAACAAATGCGACTCTGTCTAGCTATCAAAGATTATATACGAACTCAAATTATATCTAAGAAGATCAACACTAAGTTCTTTGAAGAAGATAATACTAAAGTATGTTTGTATTATATTGTTTTTTTACTCCTTAGTATAATTAGCTAAATTCTACAGAAACAAAGTCATAATAGCAATAGGTATAATATAATAATTTTATAAATTAGGATCCAAAGTTAATCAGAATGACTTGAAGGTTCTAGACTAAACCGTTTACTAATCTAAATTTCCTTCCTTCAAGCTGATTGATTTCCATTTCTTTTTATATATTGTTCCTGAAACATTCTTGTAAGTACAAAATATAATTCCTCTATGTCATATAGGCCAGTGTCAAATATTATAATTAAAAAAAAATATTTTATACCATTTATTTATTAACAGGAACTAAAAGAGAAGTTCTACACACTAATGATAGCAGTAGACCAACACAACGGACAGTATCTCTCAGTGTGCCGCCACTTCAGGGCTCTTGGACAGCTTGGTGGTGCTGATGCACTTATTGGCAGTGTGGTTTTCCTTATCCTGGCACCTTATGATAATGAACAGGCTGATCTAACTCATAGGCTAAATGAAGATAAGGATTTGGATAAATTGCCAGAGTACAAGTAAGAAAATATAAATTTGAAAAAATATTTTACTATTTTTCTTTTATTAGATGTGATAAGTTACATAAAAATAAATAAAAAATGTAATTAATAATATTGATTATATATTTTTCAAAATATGGAAAATAAGGAAATATATCTTTGACTTTGATAAATAAAATTAAGTTATGTTTTTTTTGTTACAGACAATTATTAAATTTGTTTATAACACCTGAGATCATAAGATGGAGTACGCTTTGTTCTACATATGAGAAGATGTTGAGAATAACACCATACTTCAATTCTTCTGATGAAAAAGGACAAGAACGCTGGAATGACCTTAAAAATCGGGTTGTGGAACATGTAAGTGTCTAATTGTGAAACCAATGCCTTACTACTAGGGTAGTGCTGTATTTATATTGTGCAGTAATAAAAAATATATTCAAATTATTATTAAATTCAATTTGAAATTGTTTTTTTCATAAAATGTTTCTATCACCAAAGGTCTTAAGAAACAATTAAAATAGATCTTTTAAACATTTTATTAAGAAATCGTAAGAATCGAATTTATATTCATATTATATTATAATTTCTATTGATGTCACTGTTTAACAGTCTAATAACGCTGTGTTACAAATTAGAAGAAAATTAAGTACCAGTTTTAAATTTTCATGTTTCTTTTAAATACAATCTGCTGTACACTTAGCACAATAGAACATCATATATATTTTTTTCTCTCACATACTATTTTTGAGGTATGATGACTAAAATTTTTTAGGTTTACAATAGTTGTAGCAATAATTAATTCACTAGTTGTTGTTCATCTATTCATCTTGAAAACTATTTGATAACTTAATTGCAAAGACAAGAAATGAACCCATCAGTTTTCAATAAAACTATTGCTATTATGAATGTGTGTGTCTCTTTCTCACAAAAAAATATGGAGCTACATCTTATAAACTAGATGTGATGAAACATTAAACCTTGAGTGTTTATATACTTAAATTAATAGAAAACCATAATAGCTAACAGTTTTTCTAGTAACCATTTCACGCAGTGTAATTAAATGTAAATTGCATGTTTTGGATTTAAAAACGGTCACCTACACTGAATCATTGGGCCTCTTTTAGAGAGTGTAAGGCCCCGTAGCAATTGATACATCTGCTTCATAGCTTATTGTTATCTGTGTACTTTCTTCCTCAGAACATCAGAATAATGTCAATGTACTACACGCGCATCACGCTGCAGCGCATGAGCGAACTGCTCGGCCTGAGCGTCACCGAGACCGAGGAAGCTTTGAGCCAGCTCGTTGTCAGTGGTGTCGTTAAAGCCAAAATCGATAGGCCGGCTGGTGTTGTGCACTTCAGGTAACAAATAAATATATTTTATTATTCTATAAATATTAAATATAGTGTTAATTATGATGTTGCCTACACCGATTTACGTGGCAGCCTGTAAGCTATGATGTCGGCAACGTTAATCTCAGTTACATTTGATTTAAAAAGTTGGCCCTAACTGAATATCATTCAAGTCTGCCAACCCAAAAAATAAAAAAGGCTGCCATGATTGAAATCATTATTATTACATCTCCAGTATTCTAGCAGTGATGCTATTGATCTGAATCTAAAGTGTAACCCACAGGAGGATATCCTTGTCAAGTTGTCATAATGTTTGTCTGCATATAGACTAGTAACTCCTTTTAATGACAATAGTACACCCTACTAGTCTATGTACGTACATATAAAACTTAAAGAAAATGAATATGATGGTCTTATAATGCCTAAAAATGAAAACGTAATTTTTAGGTTTCAGGATCAGGATATATTTGTTCATGAATCACGCAAAACTAAAGAAATATTGTTAGTTATCCTTATTCAGATAAATTGTGTATCTTCTTTTCTAGACCTAGTGGATCTTATTAGGTACGGTATCGGACCTACAGTTTACAAACACACAGACAACTTAAATTTCTAACCGATTACTAATATGAGGCTATTTAAGTGAGAACCGTTTTTAAATAATAAATATAAGAAGATCTGATCTGAAATAGCTGAACACTGTATTGTAAATAAATATTACTTTTAAAATAAGTTTATTGGCACACAAAACTTCTATTTTAGATTAAATATGGATGCATCCGATCGACTGAACGAATGGTCTCGCAACTTGAACACCTTGATGCAACTCGTCAACAAAACAACTCACCTGATCAACAAGGAGGAATGCGTCCACAAACATTTATTAGCAACTGCTGAATAAATATATTAATTTCTACAATACATTGCACCTATTCAATTGTTTTAAATTATAAATCAGGTGTAGTTTTATATTGGTAATAAATGATAAGCCACTAAGTTTTTTGTTTGATTTAACCTAACTTCGGACTCATACTAAAATCCTATGAGTTATATAATATTAATTGACCCACAGGGGTGTGATTTACCATATATTGTTGCTAATTAAAATATTACGCTTACGACATTAAACATATTTTATCATTATCCCACAGGAACTCTATATTTTTCGTTCATGCTCTCTTTTTCAAATGATAGATATCTCTGGGTTTGATAAAACAAGAAGAAGAAGACCTTCCCATCTATCGCTTAGTTCAGACATTGAAATCTACGAATGCTATGTGCGTTAATAGTATATTATGATACAAGTGTGCTAAGTTGGTCATTACAGTCGAGGTGGAGGAGAGGTGTTGTAGAAATCTGCGAGGAAAAAGCATCGGTGATTTAGTAAAATATACAATCTTACAGACATACAAAGAAACTACCATATGAACAAATATATGTTTAGATAGTTCATACCACGGAATCACACGCTTATTATTATGATTTGCAGTAGACGTGGCGTGCGTTGTCATGCATTGAATGACATATACATACATAAGAATAACTACATAAACAAACATGACCTGTAGGTAGTTCAATCCACATCGACGCACGGTCCACTTACTTTTCTCTCATATATAAGACGCGTCGGTGCCGCCATGGATTGAACTAACTATATATACATAAAAATAACTATATAAACAAACATACGTGTAAATAGTTTTCTCATATAGTAGAGATGTTGCCGCCGTCATGGATTGAATAATCTATTCATAAATATAATAACTATATAAACAAATATATGTGTAGATAGTTCAATCCACGACGACGCACGGTCCACTTATTATCTTCTCATATAGAAGACGCGTCGGTGCCGTGGTTTTTTTTATGGCAGATAAGGTACAAACGAGCAGATGGTCCACCTGATGGTAAGTGGCAACCATCGGCCATGGACATCGGCCAAACAAGAAATACTACCTTGCTTTGTAAAAAGAAAAAAAATGCTGCGGATTCAGTAGTGGATTGCACTATCTATACCTACATAGAAATAACTATATAAATAAACCTACGTACAGATAGTTCAGTCCACTATAACGACGCACAACCTTTTTTTTTATATTAACATATAGTAGACGTTCCTTGCGCCATCATAGGTTGAACTATATATACATACATACAAAGAAAAAACAATATGAACAAACATGCAAGCAAGAATAGGAGTACAAAAAAACTTCCAAAATGCAGAGCATCATGCAGACAAAATCACGCGGATTGTTTATATAAATCCATTTTCGCACCAGTGCGGTAATGTAAAGTGAAGAGCACGCGTGTGTTATGGAGCTGTCTACATTCACAAAAACAGTGAAACAAAACACCACTTTACGAGCAAGTGTGTTGAAATAGTTATTTGTTCAACTAGAGAGGAAAGTTGGTTTTCCAAGCGAGTGCTAATTTTGAATCCCGAGTAAGCGAAGGATTCTAAAAATTGAATCACGAGCGTTAGCGAGTGATTCTACATTAGAATCCTGAGCGTCGCGAGGGATTCCAAGGTACGAGATGGAAATAACTTTTCTCTCGCGTGACACATACAACTTTTCACCTTAGCAGCGAGAAAATTATTAGAGATAAAAAGATACAATATGAATAAAAATGAAACCACATATATTTGCAAACAATAAGTATCTATTAAAATTTAAAATGCTTCGTTCGTTCGCTTCAGGTGTTAAATTGCTGTTTTCGTCACTAGACTCACTCATATTTTGTGAATTTGTGATATGCAACACTAATTGTAAGTAGTTACCTACCGAAAAACAAAAGAAGAAGAAATAATATTGGTTTTTGTTTCCCGCTATTTTTAAAGTTACGTTCTGAAACTGCACCCGTAGTATTCTGTTGTACCAATAAAGATTTTTAAAACTATAAATTATTTGTGCATAACTACTTCGTATTTTTTCTAAAACATTTTCTTTATTTTTTTCTTTTTTCAGTGTATTCATTATATTTTATTATTTAATTAGATATTTAATTACAACGTTACCAAATAATTTTCATTTTAAAGGTTTATTAGTTGCCGAACGTTTTATTGTTTGGGTGTTCTGAAACTTGACAAATCGAACTTCGAATGACGTGTTTCGTACATAATGATAATTCGCAGCATTCTAAATTCAAATCACTTTCCCTCACTCTCGCAGGGAAAACGCGTTTCCCTCACTCTTATTAAGCAGGGAAGCCAGTATGTTTGAGCTGCTAAGGTGAAAAATGTATTATCATTTAAGCTCGTCTTTAAAAGAGCTGCCCTTACGTTTAAAAAGGCTCCTTTTGTAAGATTGTGTGCATTTCATCTAAAATAAGAATTTTTTGAGACACATGTGCAACAAATGCATATCATTGCTAATATTATAAATGCGAAAGGAACTTTCTCTGTCGCGCTTTCACGCCAAAACTACTGAACCGATTTAAAAATAATACCTCCTGTATTATGTTAAGAGAGTCTAAGAAAGGACAAAGGCTATTTTTTAATGCGAAAAAAGGGTTGAAAGGGGGGATGAAAAGTTGTATGTTGCTAGACCTTGAAAATTTTTTTCGGCTGTTGAGTCTATATATTCAAATTTTGTAAAAAAATTACCCTCAAGTGTAATATAACATGGTGTATTATGCGGATAAAGTCACGGGCACAGCTAAAAAATATTATTTAAATATTGACATAATTTCTTTTACAACTAGATATTATTATTATTTATATTATAATCGTAAATTCAATGTTTTTGTACACATTAAATATAATTATTATTAAAATGGTTTTTTTATGTGAAAATAATATTTGCATGCCTTTATATGGTAAAACATGAAGAACATATAAATTTCTTTTAATTTCCGGAATAATTTCATCGAAATCCGTTCAGCGGTTTTCATATGATTAAGTAACAAACATCCTAACATACAAGTATTTCACGTTTATAATATTAATTAGTAAGATTTCTAAACAATACACGAAAAAATCTTTAACTTGACGAGTTGAGTCAGGGATATTCACGTTTTTTGTAAATACATTTTAAATTCAAATTATCGCAGTTATTTTAAGTACAGAAAAACTTTATCTGTAACGTGAAGGTCATGTATAATGTAAACAATTTTTGTTCACTGTACTCTTTGATTTCGCTTTACAATTACCATTAGTCAATATCTATATCTATACTAATATTATAAAGAAGTAAGATTTGTATTTTTGTATGTAACGAATAAACATAAAAACTACTGGACCGATTTCAAAAATTCTTTCACCATTAGAAAGCTACATTATCCCTGAGTAACATAGGCTATATTTATTAAAAGAAAAAATTAGAGATCCTCAGGAAATCTCACTAAAACCAACCCAAGGTGCAAAAAAATTAGCCATAAAATATCTTTCATCGCATGCGCTGCAAAAAGTATTGATGATAGAACAAAAAAATGTTCTACAATATTATAGAACGTATCAATATCTACAAAAAACTCCGCGAGACTATATGTCCAACTATTATAGTTATGTCACTATAACTACTTTTTTACATTTTAAAAGTTGATAAAAATGCCAATCAAAATTAGACCATGTTTTCTATAACTTTGTATTAATCCTTATCCAAATAAATTATTTCGTATTCAAGACTGTTTCAATACCTGTAAAATACTTTTTGAATTATTAAAATCGGACCTTCCATTCAAAAGATATTACGAAATTAAAAATATCAATATAAACAAAAAATACACGAGGACGCGACGGGCCAGTATAGCGACGCAGCGCAGCGAGTAACGCGGCAAGAGAGGGGGCACCGAAATGCAAGAGAGCCAAAATGTTTTAAAAATAACATTCCACCCGCGCGAAGCCGGGATGGGCCGCTAGTTATAGATAATTAAATAAAATATATTTAGTTACTAAAATCGGTCACATTACCAACTACTTGATAAGATATCGAGTTCCAAAAGTTTACTTAATAAAATAATCCGCTAAACTCCAGTAGCAACTTAACCATTTAATCATGTGGTCGTGTTTAATTTCTTTAGCAATTTCAGTAGGCTTGGTGTTAATATTTAGATTTATTAATAAGAAATATGAGCCGGGGATATTTGGTATTTACCAACAGCGGAATAAAACTTTTTGGTTTAAGTTTGTGTTTATGTATACTTTTTTAAGTTTGCGGCAGGTAAGCATTATATACTGCGACTAAAATTTTTTTTTTCATATAGTTTTATGTATATTAAGTTCGATTAAAGTTAAGGTATTTATTCTAAAATATATAGTTTTTTTAGTTAATAAAACATATTAAACGATTATTAATTATTGAATGGAGTTATACCGACGAAACTGCATATATGCAAGAACATAACGCCAAGTTAGAAGAGAAATATAATTTGGGAGATCATGTTAAGGTAAATATTTTATTATGTATAAACTAGTATATATTATATCTAGAATTCTAGACTATAGTATATTTCCAACATTTTCTTACACAAGTCTACAATTCATAGTCAAGTATATATATATGAACTTATTGTACAAATATATGTAAATAAGACACACTATCTCTCACTTTTGTAGGTTGGCTGGAAGAGATCTCTTATAGAGATTAGCCTTTGCCAACAAATAGTAATAACTATGTCTTTTTATATCTGTGCAATAAAGAATATATAAAATCATTTTACTGATCCCAACTAGCAAATATTTTAATATTATAAATTCGAAAGTAAGTCTGTCTGTCTGTTACGCTTTCACGTTTAAACCACTGTACGAATGTAAATGAAATTTGGTACAAATATAGACTAGAGCTACGTTTTATAGCGAGGAAAGTGGAGCTGTGTGACCGTGTATGTCTTGGGAATTAGTTAGTAGATGCATGTATAGCTATATTATGTTGAAAAGTAAAATGTAAACTTAAACGTTAAAAGCACCGGGCGAATCAACTAGTTATTTTTACTAATGTTATAAATGCGAAAATAATTCTGTCTGACTGTCGCGCTTTCATGCTAAAACTACTGGATCGATTTAAATGAAATTTGGTATACAGATAGTCTAGAGCCTGAGAAAGGACATAGGCTACTTTTTAATGCGAAAAAAGGTTCGAAAGGCGGGGAAGAAAAGTTGCATGGAAGTATCGTCATATTTAGAGTTCGATTCGATATAAATAAATATAACAATACACTATTCCACGCTACCCAAAGACTATTTCACGCGGACGAAGTCGCGGGCACAGCTAGTATTAATATAAATGTGTGTTAGTATCCTCAGTCTTCGCTTAATATTGATAAGACGTTATTTTATTATTCAGGCAATAGATGGCGTTTATTTTAATGGTATGTCTGAAAATGGAGACAAAATTATTTGTGGACTAGCTAGAAGACCTAAAAAAATATGCGATGCTTTCTTATATTTAAAGGTATAAATCCAAACTATTGTTAATACAAAAGTGTGTTTGTTTGTGCTTCTAATGTGCACATACGTTTAACATTTTTTAGATCAAAGGCGAAGATCTGCTCCTCTCTCCAGGTCTCCCGGATACATATTTAGAACAAAATGAGGAGGACGGCGATAAACATAGCGTTAAAGGAATTTCTATTTCAACTTTCACACCCATGCGGGCTTGGAAATTGTCTTACAATGGTGAAATGAAGTAAGGACTAATTTTCATTGACTACTACACTATTATATAAAGAGGAAAGGTTTGATTGTTTGTTTGTTGCGAATAGGCTCGAAAACTACTGAATCGATTTTGAAATTTCATTCACTGATAAAAAGCTACGTCCTTTCCGAGTAACATAGGCTATGTGGTGTTGACATAGATATTCTAATTAAAAAGATATGGCCCTTTAACTGCCACAACGTGGTCATTTTATACAGTGAAGGTTTTAATAATTCTTTTACCGCTAGAAAGCTACACTATGCCAATGTGACAGTGTAATGTTGCCATAGATTATTATAATTAAAACGATGTTGCCAATAAGGTGATGGCAGGAGGATATTTAATGGTCTTTTTGAATAAAGGTAGTAATCTCAGGAACTACTGACCCGATTTTCAAAATTTTTTTTTACTGATAAAAAGCTACACCATTCCTGAGTGACGTCGGGTTTACCATTCCATTTTGATGTTACTTATCAGATCTAACATCAATTATAATATTGTTGCAATTATCCGGAGCGAAGCGAGGGCAGGCCGCTCGTGATAAAATATGTTAATTGATAAAAAAAATTATTGTTGCAAAACATTAGTGCAATCTTAAGTCCGAGAAAATTGTATTGCTATCATACATAATCGATAGGATTTAAGTTTACCTAATCAGTTAAAGACAAAGTAAACATGTTTTATATTGTTGTGTAGCAATATTATATTATCCTAACTAATATTATAAATGCAAAAGTTACTCTGTCTGTTTGTCGCGCTTTCACGCCAAAACTACCAAACCGATTTAAATGAAATTTGGTAAACAGATAGTCTAGAGCCTAAGAAAGGATATAGGCTACTTTTTAAGGCGAAAAAAGGGTTGTAAGGGGTTGAAAGTGGAGGATGAAAAGTTATATGGAAGTATCGCTATTCCACGCGGACGAAGTCGCGGGCACAGTAAAGCAGAAAACAAACTTTGAATGTCATATTTATATATATAATCAACAGCCTAAAAAATAAGTTTCAAGCTTCTAGCTCCAAAGATGACGATACTTTCATACAACTTTTCATCCCCTCTTTCAACCCTTTTTTCGCATTAAAAAGTAACCTATGTCCTTTCTCAGGCTCTAGACTATCTGTATACAAAAGTTCATTTAAATCAGTTCAGTAGTTTTGGCGTGAAAAAGCAACAGACAAACAGAGTTACTTTCGAATTTATAATATTAAGTAAGGATTATACAAGAACTTTATTGGCTTGTTTTAAAAAGCATAATTATATTTAGTAATGTTAGGGTCGTTTTTTATTTTTAGTGATGATTAATGTGCACACAGAAGCAATAAAAATATAATGGCTATACCTATAGCTGACTTTCTACGGGAAATCTGCCCTTAAGACCTTTTCTGATTTAAAAAAAGGCTTTTAATTTGGGAATCAAGATTATTTTATATTAGATTTCAATATTACTTTGTAAAAAAACTAAATATTTGATGTCAAACCAACCCCCTGAAGCCTCAAGTGCAGATCGAAAAAGCCCTAAGGGCAGATTTACCATAGAAATCCGGCTATACCTTTTATTTTATTTAATATACTAGTCGACCCGTTGCTCCGCTCCTATAAGTCGTAGCGAGATGTTAAATAGCCTAAGTTACTCCTTGTTACATCAGCTATCTGCCAGTGAAAGGCCCGTCAAAATCGGTCTAGCCATTTCAGCGATTAGCCTTTAGCCATTATTAGTATGGATTCCAGATTTATGATCCGATTTCTTTGATATTCCAGATTTAAAAATAATCCTAATAGTATAGTAAAGGTGTCAGCAGATCTAACATGGAGTACCCAATGGCCTCAATTTGAGTATGATACACAAATGTCGCCGTGGAGTATGGCAGAAGATCTGGCGAGAGAACCATGGTCTCGAGACTACTTTAAATTGGTTAAAAAGTAAGTTACGATCATTTTAAACTGCCATGGCAATATCCTTAACATTTTCCATATTTATTTTTTACTAGCGACTCGTCCCTACTTAGCACGGTTTTAACTATAATTTGCATGTTTATTTATGTATTTATATTTATTTTTTATACCGCTATTTTTTGGTGAAGCTTAATTTATATTTTAGCTAGCTTTTACCCGCGGCTTCGCTCGCATGAAGCCATTAAATAATTATCAGAGAAAATTACAATAGAAATGAATCATAAAAAATGTTTTTTTTTTCATAAAAAGTATCCTATGTTACTTCTAATACCCTCAAGAATATGTGTACAAAGTTTCATGATGATCGGTTAAGTAGTTTTCTAATGAAAGCGTAACAAACTAACTTACATTCACATTTATAATATTAGTAGGGATAATTATACAATAAAAGGCTAAGGTGTAAAAATTGTTAGAACTAATTTTTCAACACACTTGCTCGGAAAGTTGCGTTTACTTCACTATTTTTGTGAACTTTACACTATCGCACCAGTACTCCGGAGAACTAGTAGATTACAGCGAAGCCAAAAGGAAGAGGAATGATTTTTGCAGTCTTTGTATGTATGTTCTACCCTAGCGCTTAAGAGTCCCATTACATTTTTTACGCAAATTCAAGATATTTGACGCTGCAATTTTCAGTAGCAGTAAGATATTTTAATTGTTTGATTATGAATAACGATAGTTCCATTCTCTTTCTTGTAAATTAGAGTTACATAATTTCATTTTGCTTTTCGTGTAATTTACTATAAATATTTTACGAACTCAGTTTGCAAGCATAACCGTCGGCGATGGACGCTGAAATTCATATTGTTACATTACATTTTTACGGAAGGTAAAATCCATTAAATATAAGTTGAATTTCTTTAAAATACTTGAGTTTTCGTTTGTCAATATAATCAGAAAAAATTACAATAAATAAAATTAAAGTACAACCGAACTCCACCGTAGTTGCAAACGAACACCAGCTCGCGGGCGCGGTAAGTGAGTGTTTACGGTTCGTAATAGGACTCTTAAACTACTGAACCAATTTTACTGAATGAGGTGTCAATAGATCGCAGGTGACACAGGCTAAATAAATTTTATGATTTTTTTATGACGGGATTTAAACTTCAGATTCTAACCACGAAAAAAAATAAGCTGAGATAATCATCACATGTTTGGTGTCCTAAGAAAGGTCTTGGCGAGCACATTACAAATATGTTTATATATATATACTAGGGGGCGCCCGCGACTTCGTCCGCGTAGAAGTTCTGATTTTCTATGAGATTATAAAAAGATAATTTTTCCCGCTGCTGTAATAATCTAAATGCCAATTTTCATATTCCCGCTTTTCTAACCTCAAACTTTAAAAGCATAGGACTTTCATATAACCTTCAAACCCCCATTCCACCCCTTAGGAGGGGCACCCCCGTAAAAAAATCTTAGCTGACACCTACCCTCTAGAGAGAACCTACTTTCCAAATTTCAAGTTAAGAGTGACAATAAATTAAACTTTCCCATACAAACTTTCATCCCCTATTTTACCACCCTTAAGGGGGTATTTTTCAAAATAAATTATACAGATTTTTATTATTGTAAGTTATTAATGTAAATACCGATTTTTATAAGTCTAACTTCAAAAACATAGGACTTTCATATAACCTTCCAAACCCCATTTTACCCCCTTAGGGGAGGATTTTCTCAAATCCGTTTCTTAGTGGACACCTACGTCCTAGAAGGAACCTACATTCCAAATTTTAAGTTTGTAGGTTTTATAGTTCCTGAGATTTCGTGATGATCAGTCAGTCAGTGACTTTTCGCTTTTATATATATAGATTATTTTTACAGTAACAATATGAGATTATAAAGGTAATTCCGATCGGCAAACGGAAAACTATTAAATAAAAAAATAAAGTTTAAATAGCTATAACAAAAAAGTAGTCTAATAAGAACGAAACAATAAAACGTACTCGTTTCGTGTTAGTTTCTTATTAGTATCGAACTAATTTCGTACTGGTTTTGAACTCGTCGAACTCATTTTATCTCAAAAAAGGTATCTTCTTCAAGTAATTTAAAAAATACAAATAATTTAAAATGTATTATTAATTTACATATATTTTTTATTTTAGGTTACATCAAACACATTACGAACAAATGGGATTTATTGCGGGTACAGTATCAGTCGATGGTAAAATTAGTAATATCAATATGCCATGCGTCCGGGATCGAAGTTTCGGTAATGGATCATTTCTATATATTTTTTTCACTATAACAAAATAATAAATAGTATCTTTGTTAACTTATTCGACTAAGCAAAATGCTTGTAAAAGAAAAAAATGTATGATTTTGTGCTAAATTTGATTGTGCTATCGTTATCTCTTTATCAAATAGATTTTCATTGATTTTCGAATAACAAACTTGTTTTTTTAGGTCCTTACCGAGATTGGCGTAATTTCCATCGTTACGTGTACCACTTTATATTTTTAGAAAACGGCGATTGTTTGGCTGTAGGGAGTGTTTCACAGCCTGCCATAATGTCTCAGTAAGATATTGATAGATATTACAAAACCTATTATAGTGAACGGTAGCTATCTGTACGTCTGAGCAAAAGTTGAGTTTGACAAATATCAGGCGCGCGGGACCAGAGCCGTCGCTTAAGAACCAGTCACGTAAGACGCTCTCCCCTCGCCCTTCCCGCTAAAAAGGCCCTAACAGTGACCTTCACGCATTCAAGGTTACAGAGGCCGAGGTCCATATACTAAAATTGTGACCCATTAGACTTAAAAAAATGACATGTCAAAATTTGATTAGCACGTATCTGAAGTTACAACCAGGTCGGTTCTCTTATCTCCTTTAATAAAAAAAAAATTTTCAGCCTAACAATAGGATATGTATGCCTAAAGACGGATAACAGCGTAGTTGCAGTAGAACATTCAGATTTTCATCTATACCAACACGGAGAAAACCAAATTCTACCAAAAGATTATGGATTTATATTTAAAGCAGGTATGAAGAACCATTTTCCTGTCATTTAAAAATAGCTTCAAAATCATTGACTGGCGCAATTACCCGGATAACGGACGCAGAAAATATCTTCAGGATCAGGAAATTTTTCAAAATTCAGGAATAGGCTCTAAAGTAGCAATTTAGGACCTACGCGTGTTTTTCATCACCGGATACGACGCAGTAATAATAAACCGCGAATTTAAAATTTCTTGTTGCGTCGTAAAAGGCTAAAGAATTAATATACACAACATGTCGTAGTTCAGCCGATCTCTAACAGATGGCGTTATTATTTGTTTAGATAGTTAACTTTCTACCTGTGAGGGGACGGCTTAGAATATAATTCCTCTCTGCCCCTGGGAGAGCATCTTGTAAGGGTCGAGTAACCCAGCACCCCCTTGGTGTTAGGGGATATGTTCCCCGACTAGCTTGCGACCACCAGCATGCGAATCCGACCGCCATGTGCTTCTGGCACGTTCCGTTCGAGCATGTGGGCCAGATCTACCCCCTTCCTCTCCCATCCGGAACACCGCATTCTTGCTCAGGGTACCCACTGAAACCGCAGCATTCTTTCTTCGAGGTGGCAACGCATCGGCAAAACAAGAGATATACTCTAGTTTTGCCGATGTCCATGGGCGACGGTGGTCATTTTCCATCATAAATATCACTAAAAAAATATATGAAAAGTTTAATTTATATTTTTACCTTCTTTATACTTATTTTAGGAGGAAAATATTATACCATTCGAGTACAAGTTGTGGATGAGGAGATATTTTATATTGGCAAGGACAGAGAAGCAAAGTTCTATGAGAGATGGAGTAATGTGGATGTTAATGGAGTCAAAGGCAAGGCGTGTGTGGAATGGCATTATAATAATACACAGAAATAAATGCAAATTATTATGCTGCTCTAGTTTTTAATTAAATCCACTAACATGACATTTGGTGGATTGCCATATTATCTTGAAAATAGGTTTAAGGACCGCCTATATCCGGGGGTTCAAGACCCGCAGATAGAGGATGCAAGTCGACCGCCATAAATTTCGATAGGCACTGTGGGAATCATTCCATGATCAAGAAAGAAAGAAAGAATATGCTTTATTAGTGACTGTTGCAACTATCTTTACGTATATATTAAACACTTCCTGGAGTTGAAAAGTATATCTCGATAATAAAATGTTTAAAAAACGATTACGATCCATCCAACCATGTTTCTGTGAAAATAGATCTTGATAGACAGTCAGAAAACTGTTTCTAGCGATGTGATTACAAATTAGTTTTTATTATTTTTTTTTCCTGTGCTATACGACCTTGCTTCATGTATAATTTCATGATACTAGGTCAACAAAAGGAAACATCATCATCTGATTGCATTTATTCAAACTACTGAATTTTTAAAGCTCTCAGGAGCTGCTGGCTTAAATAGTTGGTATTACACGTTTCTGAGAAAAAAAGCTCATGACAGACAAATGGACAACGAAGTACTGAACACTAAAAATATTTATGAAGAATTTTAACAGGTTTCACGTTTGAATTAGCAAAAAAATAATATATAATTTAGAAGGTGCTGATAGTCTTCAAAGAGCTCACCAGATCTTCACAAATTATAGCTAAAAACCATCTTGATTAAATTACCTTTCAAACAAATAAAACTTTATCTGAATCTGTCCAATAACTTGGGCCCTACTATGCCACACACAGACATACAGATTAACACGTTAACCACTCTGTTGATGTAGCGTCGGGGGTTAAAAATAAAAAGACGTCTAGCGAGAAATATTAAGTATATTCAGCATTACATTTCATACAGAATAGATCTATTTTAAACATGGACTAGCAAATTATGACGTCACTTTCACATAATCTAGACATAACGGTATATATCACTGGAGGTACTTAAATTAGTTTATTTTGACTAAATTATTACTATTATTGTAAAGTCAGTTCTACAAGTCTATGCTTTGTTATGAAATATCAAAGTCTTGATATTTAATGTATGAACAGCCAATTTCATCTAAAAACAGATATTGCAGTCAAAACTCTTACAATTAGTGATTGACAGACTGACACTAATAGAGACAAAAAAAGGAAACTTATGAAAACAAAAATCAATATTATTTTATTATTACTAAACAAGTATAAAATGTACAAACATTAATTAATATTAAAACCAAATAACAACGTCTTATATCTTCGTCCAACGTTTTTGACTCACCAGTTACTTATATAAAATATATTTGTCAGGTGCAAGCTTTACCTATAGTGCAAGATGTGCATTGCACACGGGAGCACTTACCTGTGACAATTGTACATGAGCTAAATACACCCCTGATATTTGTATTAACTTTGCTGCATCCGTATATCTAATAAAAGAACGAATATCATAGAATCTTCTGTATGTACTATATAAATATAAGATCGATTCCTCAAAAATCGATCTTTTTGACGAGTCTGCATGTACTATACATTTTATAAAATCGGCACGCCAAAAAACATTTTATAAAATCGTCACTCGATTTTTAGAAAAATAACATAAAAAACGAATGCCGATTTTCGAGTGTGAAATGTCGATTCAGTGCTATATATCGATTTATTTGGTCCGATAAATCGACATCCTTAATACAGAACGCTAGATAGTTATGACAATTTGGTAGTTGAGAGTTTTGACTGCAATACTTACATGAAAAATGCATGTAGTGACAAAAAATATAATAAAATAGTATAAATATGTTAAAACTATACTAAACGTGCATACCTTATAATTTGGACAAAAGCGAGTATCAATAAGCTTAAGCTTAGTGTCTTTTTAACTAAATAAATATATTAATGGCCGATGTATGACAATAATTGTTCAGGTTGTTTAAAATCTACATTAGTTACCTATTGGGAATAAAGGCACAAGGATTGGAATCATCGACCTGTGCCTTTACTGGAATATCGTTAAATAGAAATACTGCAATTTCTCTTAAATTTTGCTATAATTCATTCAAATTTTTTAACAAAAGAAAACAAATAGTAAACCCTTTGGGTAGAGATGCAACAAAACATGAATAATATCGATGTTTTATTGTTTACGAACATCCGTATTTATCAATATAATATTAGCCGACCCGTGTGACTTTATTCGCGTGCTGCTCCGCTCCTATGGGTCGTAGCGAGATGTTAAATAGCCTAAGTTACTCCTTGTTACATCAGCTATCTGCCAATGAAAGACCCGTCAAAATCGGTCCAGCCATTTCAGAGATTAGCCGGAACAAACAGACAGATAGCAAAACAACATTTTTATACAAAAATTGTAAAGTAATGTTGTTTTGGTATATGTACCGAATATTATTATCATCTCACAGCAATTAGGCAGGTGTTGTAAACATATAAACGTAATCTTATATCACTTAATATAAATCTATATTAATGTAACATTCACATCGATCCGTCTTTTTACAACAGCGTGAAAGAAAAACAAATCAATAAACTAACAAATCCATTGTCACATTTATAATATTAGTATGGATGTTTTGATCTTAGTATTGTTAATTCCTATTTTTGAAGTGAAAACTTCTTTAGCGGCGTTGTGCACTTTTGTATGGGTAAAAATGTTGAACTCGCGTCAGGACACGTGACCTGATCGGAAATTCGTAAGACGGCGCTTGCACGCTTAATTGGTAGCACGTTTCATACAAAACTGAATTTAAAATTGGGTACGATAGATTAAATTGGGTACGATGACAGATTCATAAATGCACAACGTTAATTTTCAAGTTTTCAGTTCTGCCGGCACTCCCGGAGTGCAACCAATTGTTTTTTCTGTAGAGTGAGTTTTAGATTGTTTACGTTATTTAAAATGATCTCGAGTAACATAGTAGGACCTACATTTTTCAATGTTGCAAATCATTTTATAGATTAAACCATAAGTATATAATTTGAAGTTCTTAAAATTTTTCATAATTCTGTATATTTTTATGGATTATCAACATCGATGTTTCTAGATGCAATCACATCCCTATCATTGATGTATTCGACGACAACAAAAATTATCTTGTATATTTAGATCAGCACATAAACGTAATTTTGCTTGAGTTCTAATATTTTTTTTTAAATTATAGCAAAATCGAGAGATCTTATAGATAATGTTACATAATATGGAAGACAAATTGATTTACTTACACCAGTATTCTCAATTTGGATGTTTTGGAGGAAATTCAAAAGAATTCACAATTACAATTTATTTTTCTATAGAATCAGGTTTTTATTTAAAAACTACTATTAGTGCTTGAATGTGTAAACATTTAAAATGGAAAATCTTTAAATAGTATAACACAAAGTCACTTCAACTACGCTTAGATCTTGTAACCTACTTCACGAATTTTAATGCAGTTGTGATCAATGGACAGATTGATTAAAGAGAGATTTAGTTTAAACATTCAAGCATTAAGTCCTTTTTGTGATTTTATTAGAATTGACAGTATTTTATGAACAATTCCTAATTTTTATCAAGTCCAACTAACTTAATAGTAAATTCCATTTGGGCTACAGAGACTACAATGAAAATAAAATGACAACCACAGACAATATAATAGGAATAGGCAAGCATTTTGTGTGCTAAAATTAAACTGTAAATAAAACATTTTGGTTCCAAAGTGTTAAGCTGCTAACTCCACTGTAATTTTCGTGTTACAAAAATAATATATGACGTCACATATACGGCGAAATAAGCAGACATATCGCTATCCAATCGTAGTGTGACGTGATTTGGCGTTTAAGTCTATTTAGAATAGATTAAATTTCAAAATTTATTTTAACCATTACCGAGCACATATTTTGAAAAAATATAAAATACTTGTTCATTTGTTTTTCTTCTAGTTTCATTTAACATAATTATATATATGTAAAAAAATATGAAATGTTGTCAAATATTCTTTTTGTGTAAAGTTTCATCTTGTACAGTTTATCTGCAACTCATATCGATCCATCACTCCTTTACAGCAAAAAACAAATATGTATTATGTCCATATACCATTTTGAAATATTTAATGAGACATTGAAAGGCCAAAAAAGTATGTTTTTTTTTAATTTATTATAATCACCATCACAATCACGCAACGCCAACGAGCTTAATTGGGCGTTCAATTGGCAACCAAACAGCGCCGTTTGGTTGGCGATATGAATGATATTCAACGGTAGCGATTGTTTCAACATTTAATAAACTGGCTGGCTTCTAATGTGACAGAAATAAAAAAGATCGGTGATATTTTAAGATAGAACAGGGGCCAGTCTACGTCGGGCCGCTTCGCGGGTTTCCTACTTGTTGATGGTTTAACCTAACAAACCTGCTCCTATTTCTGGGTGTGCTAAAGGAAGCCTAAACTAACCAAACCTAGTAGTGTATTTGTTTTATATTCCACTAGCCTTTACGCGCAACTTCGTTTGCGATATTGAGGTATTTAATAATTTTATGAGGAAGTCATACCAACTTTTACCCCCTTAAGGAATGATTTTAGAAAAAATATTTTACACATGTTTCATGACTTTCAATGAAGAACCTTCATACTAAATTTTATTTGAATAATTCCAAAAACGGCAAAGTTTAATTTGCATCCCCATTTTACCCTCTTTGGGAGTGAATTTTCAAAAATCCTTTCTTAGTGCTCCCCTACGTTATAACTGGAACCCCTGTGCAAAATTTTGTTTCTAACCCTTAAAGTTTATATGTCAGTCAGCTTCTCCTTTTATGTATATAAGATAAATAGATTGTACTATTTTTCATTAAACTTTGGAAAACTATTAAATTTGTTGTTTTCCGACGTCATATTGGCAGTTTGGAGAATATCGGGGCTTGGAAATGAACAGGCTAGGCAAATAATGAATCCTCATCAATTCAAGTCATTAGCCTAGCCGATTGATCAGATGCTGAATATCATTCACGCCGCTAGTTAAGACGGCACTGTTTGGTTGAGAGCCTAGGCTGACAATTGAACGGTTAATTAAGCTAGCTGGTTGCGACAGATATAACATGTAAAGATTGAGAATTAATGATGTATATGTTTGGTAACTTTTATCGTACAAGTTGGGTGTTGTAGAGTTTATCCGTACGTTATTTTGTGGTGTGTTGATTAGTTTATCTGTGTGATGTTTCGGGATGTTCTGTAGTGTGTTGAGCAATGTATAGTCTACAGTGCAGACACGGAACACCATAGCTACCGGCACGTAAGTACAAGTTTGGTCTTGAATGCGCAGAAGTCACTATTAGGGTCTTTATAGCGGAGAGAGAGCAGTGCGTCACACGACGCATCTCAGACCTAAAGTTAGTTGCCGGCTACTATATATCCGTATGATTTTCCAGGACGTCTTGTAAAGTATTTAGTGATGTGTAGTTTAATTGTACGGTTTTACGTCTTGTGTTTTATTTATAGGTGTCGTGTGAACTTGCTAGTGGAATACACATGCTATGTACCATCATAAAGATCTTCGTGGCATTCATGGATAACATCAAAATAATCTATTGAATCCATACTTAGATATGGAGTTAGATGTTTAACACTAAGTATCACATTTAATTTTATTGAGTGTCTATATTTATAATACTGCTCAAACTTGCCTACTCTATAAGACAATGACTTCTATAAAAACACCATAATATAAGCTGTATACGTAATATACATTTATAATACTAATGAAATGTATCTCGTAGCAAATATATACTCTATACAATAACTAATTTCACTAATCTAGTTTAGTTGACTGCATTTAGAATAACATTTTCAGTAATGTATAATTTAACTAAAAATAAAATATAATAATTATTTTGATATTAAAAAATCAAAGGGTGTTTCGCTCAACTCTTTGGGTTTAGTCACAAATAATAAAATATTTTTCTAATTATCTAAAATTAAATTTTATGTTATGTATTAAAAACTATACTCTATTCAATTTGGAGAGAGATTAGATGTAAACAAATAATGAAAACGAAAATTATTAATTAAAATATAGATTTTTTATAAATATATAAGAATACTTATGTGAGAGGTTGATTATAGGTATACAATACAAACAAAAATGTTAATATTAGGTCTTTACCTATGAAATTGCCTTTCTGCCGTACTTGCTATTTCAAGTCCATTTTTTGTAAGAATTCTAAGTTTCTTTTTTTTAATTAGGCATTTTTTTAATGGTTAGCGTTCTGTTTTCATTGCATTTGTACGTTTTTCGACAATATGGATACGTTAAAAATTCGAGTGATTATAGAGTATGAGTACCGTTGTGGCAGCAAAGCGGCAGAAGCGGCACGCAACATCAACGACACCTAAACAATCCCCAAACGAAAAGTGACCCCTAAAAAAGTTATAGTCTGTTTGTTGGTCTAGCGTCGGTGTTATTCATCACAGCTTCTTACCAAACGGTATGAGCATTACTGCAGATTTGTTCTGTGAAGAACTGAACACAATGATGGAGAAGCTTGCACACCTGAAAACCAGCTTTGGTCAATCGTTCGGCTCCGCTGCTCCTGCTCGACAACGCACGACCTCATACTGCACAACAGACGGTCTCCAAGTTATAAAAACTGGGGTTGGAAATTGTTCATCATCCAACGTACACACCAGAACTTGCCAATACAGACTTTTACTTTTTCCAGAATTCGGACAACTTCTTGGCGAGTAAAAAAATTCAATAACAGAGACAAGAATTTGTTGCCTCCCCGCCAGCAGAATTTTTCAAAAAGGGCATCAATAAGCTACCACTATGTTGGCAAATATGCATTGAAATATAGAGAAAAAAGGGCGTTAACTTATTCCATGAAAAACGGAAATTTCATAGGTAAACACCTAATATTAACATTTTTGTTTGTATTGTACGCGGATTTCGCAAAATCCTTATGCTTTCAGATGTATTATATATTTATTATTTATATCATGACGTATGTTATTAGTCATTCATTTCCTTGTTTACTTTTGTCTCATGCCAAACTGAGTAGGGTATAGACTATAGATGAACACTAGACAGCCCAGGTGTTTTTCGGACACCTATCACGTGTGTCAAAAATAACGAAATATTTCACCAACAAGACTCGTATAAGCTTTCACATTAGCTGTCTAGTGACTTAACTATCCTATGGAATGGGACAAAGACTAGAATGGGTTTAAATAATACATTTACTGACTCAAAATAAAATGGTAGTACTATTAATTCATTAATAAAATAACCTATTAAAATATATCCAAGATAAAATTAGGGTTATTAGGTGATTTTGTGGTCAGTTCTGAAATAATATATACGTTAAACGTGTATTGATAATAGCATTAAATTTAATGGTAGTAGAAAAAAATATATATCCTAACAAAATATCATAATAATATCACCATAAAGTGGTAAAATTTGATGTGACGTCACACTCGATAACATCGTTAGTATCGATAACCGAAAACTTGCGTACGTAGCGGCGAAGTACGACAGAGGTGAGCCGCGACGCGACAAAGGTGGGGCACGTCGTCTATACTACGGCGAATATTTTTTTTAATTTCAAAATATTAATTTATGTTCTCTTATTGAACTGATTGAATTTTTTTCAAGACTGACCAAAAATCACTCGGTATAGTTAGTTTAATTATTATTAATGTTGACATTAAGTTATCGCCACATTTGTTTAACAAGTGATTCTATTAAGATAGAAATCACTCCTTACTATTAACCTCTAGCGCATATACACAATTTGTTGTAAATTATTTCAAAATAATAAAAGGAGTTGTGTCAACTAAAAAATTGTCAAAGAAAATCAACCTAATGTTTTACCCGCCTAAGTTGTTTTTTTAAGCGAAATTAAAAACAAACCAAGAAGAAGAATTAATATAGCAATTATTACTTTGAGTGATTCAAAGACTACATGGCAAAACTACGCAATTTTTAAAAAAAGAAGTAATGGACACGGAAACGTATTAATATACTGAAAGATTATATTTTTATGATATTCATTCATCCAGATGTAATATATTTCTTGTAAGGTATATATAATTTTTAAAATGTTGTAGTTTAACAACGTTGTTATAATGGCAAAGCTATTTTTTTAAATTAGAAATAGAATTTTTTTCTATTGTTTAGGTTAGGTTTTTTAGGTTTGTTTTGAATATTCGTCAAAAGTGAATCCATTATATAAAGTTGTATATATGCGCTAAACCTTACGTTTTATATTACGTAGTCATTGACTAGACACAAACTCGATCACAGTTTGAAAATTGAAATGTTTTCAACATTTTATGATGTTCTTTCTACATAAGGCAGGGAATTTAAAGATTTACATTAATTTCTTTTTCACAGAAATAACTAACAGTTATACTTCCTTAAGAAAGTTTTTAAGTCATACACGACTACCAATAGGGTCATACTTTTTTTCTAAACAAGCTCTAAATGTCTTTCATCTATATTATTGTTAGAGATTATTAATAAGACTTTTTATCATCGAGCGTAAGTTAACTATACGAAAAGATAATGATTTTAAATTATATAAATATTTCATTTATCGACCTTTAGTTTGCAAATGTATTTATCAATCTTTTTATCCTTTAATTCAGTAATGAAATTCAAAAATGTATAGATTTACATACATTTTCATTCTTTTTTAATAGGCATGACGACGGTAACAAAAAATGGTCGAAACAATGTTTTAAAGAAAAAATTTATATTAGAAAAATTTAACACTGGTTCAGTTTTATTTATTAAAACATTAAAATATTGCCACGGCCGTTTTGGCTGAAACGCCAATCACAGCGCATGACGTCACGCTTAGGTAAACTCTGCTGTCAATACTATCATTCTATTAATTTAATATTTTGTTTACTTTCTTCGCTACGCATAGACACAATGACATGTTTATCTAAGCGTGGCCTCAGAGCCGACGCCATGACACTTCGAGCTGTTTTCGCGCCCTATTGAAAAAATATTAGAAAAATGGCTTTAAACTTCGTTAAAGTTAAGTTTATTACCGAAAAAAAGGTTTTTACGTAAATAGTAAATGTTTATCCTTATTACGGAAGAGGATTTCAAAATCTTTCGTCACGCCTATTAGCGTTATCGGTTATCGACATTTGAGTGACAAGCAATAGCAGATGACTAGGACACATTTTGAAACTTTATTGTATACTAAGCATAAAGGATAGGCGATTTTCTTTAAAAAATCGATTTTAATCTATCGGCTCAGAAACCGAATTTAAAAAAATCGATATTCAATTATAAAATACATAACATTATTTTTCGTTTAGTTTTAATAATTATTTTTTGTTCATTAAAATTAATCATAACAATATTTAATGTCGATTTAGCACTTAATCGGCAGAACATCGATTAAGTGCTAAATATCTATTTCGAACCGATTTTTCGAACTTAAAAATCTTTATGCGAGCGCCATACATAATAAGTACCATGTATTGTATTGCATGTATACCAAACACCAAATTAGCCAAATTCTTAGATCTATTACGAATACTGATTATTACAACCTAATAGTAGGATTTAAAGGGTTAAGTGAGAAGGATATATTGGCCCCAAGTAAATGACCTTTGAACAATGCAGAGATTAATGAAATTTTAATATATGACTTAGTTACTTGTTGGCACATATACATTTAAATTTATATGTATTGACTATTTCATTGATTTATTTAACTTTGACTAGACCTTTTGTTTGCGTACTATCGTTGTACTGAAAATATATAATAGAACAAAATTAACAACTAATAACATAATAATATTCTTTGGTAAATAAATATAACAAGTAAGAAACGGAATAACGAAAATATTAATAGCCAATAAGCTTATTTAACTTGAAATTAATTCAACGAATAAAATTACCTATTTTTCAAAGTTAATATTTTTTTCAAAAACAAATTGACTGCTTTTGAAATACTTTGTATGGAGGGATTTTTACATGTACATACAATTTATACAATCTACGTTATTCAGTCAAAATTAATTGATTTTGATAACAGACCTAGTTTTATGAAGGTGTTTAGGTATGAACAGTGAATATTGTTAATTTTAAGTAAATTACTGAATGCTGCATATGGCGGACGTACCAGGAGCGTGGTCTAGAAGTGCCCGTCGACGTTTTATTCCTTCTAAATATACTTCTCTGTTGAACAGGCCAGCTGCTAAAGGAACTCTGAAATTATATGTTTTTGTTATTTTTTACAATTCTTATTTTAACTTCGGACGGTTCCGATATACCATATAAAAATAACAGCGTAAAAAGTTGTTGAAAATTATTATCTAATTTAATTTAATAAGGAAATGTAAACAATTAACATAAAACATCTTTTAATTTAGATATTCTTGAAAAAAATTATTAGCTAACATTTTAAACTACTTTAATAAATAGTTCATCACCACAACTCGTTAAAGGCCCACTGCTGCGCCAAGACTCCTCCTCAGAATGAGGAGGGTGTTAAACCAAATGATATTTAATTGCTTAAAACACACATAACTCAGAGAAGTTCCAAGATCGAACTCGGACTTCCCGAGTAAGATATTCAAGTCTTAACCACCGAGCCATCACTGTTTTAATTTTTCACTTTAATAAGCTGTGCACACAAAGGTAATTTTTTGTCACGAATCATACCGTCCAATGAAAATCCGTTCAGTTGTAATTGAATTTATCACGATCAGACAACGTGCTGGGTGGACAAGAATAATAATTGCGTATGCTGAATAACGGATTGAATCTTAATGTGTTTTTAAAAAAAATATTGCATATCCTCACATATCAGTGCCAGGTCTGAGCGCCGCAGAGAACAACCCCCATACCGGCTTGTGGTCACTTGTAACTACTGACTGCACCGAGTTGTACGCAATGCACTTCAAACCAGAAGGAACAGGTATACTGCTGATACGACGAAGACCTAAAGAGTTATCAAAGTCAAATTGATTCCCAAAGTAGTCTATATCCGCAAGGGTCGATGACAATCTACTGGGCCCCCACGTAAAAGAAAAAAGGAAGAGGAGATATAACTTTATTGGGCATCAAGGGGGTCAATGAGTCAAATAAGTAATTTTAATAATGTATTAAGTTCATCTTATCATTACGTTATTTAATGAAAATCATGTATAAGCTGTAGAAAAGATGATTATAGACTTGTAACTATAAATATTTAGGCTTACCAGAAAACGCAGAAGATGAATTAGTTGCCATTGACTTGGCTTTGAATAAAATACGATCTGTGTAAGCGGGAGCTCTCTGTTTGCTGGACGTATCGAACTGCTGACTGCCAGGATCATACTGCATAAGGAAATAACAAGTATTGTGTAATGTAGTCTAAAACACGTTGTTAAAATTAAAGTAAAAAAACTTTTTAAAACTATCGTTATCGCCTAGATTTAACTTGATTCGAGTTCTATCTTTACCCTAAAAAATCTACACTCTAAAAGAATTCTAAACACGTATCGTAATCACATTAAAATTAAATAAGCTAATCAATGGGAAAGAAATTATCTTACATAATAAATATTTTATAACATGTTTAAGTAAAGTAAAGTATTTCTTTATTTAGGACTTAGTTTTTGCAAATGAATTAGGTATACAAAAAAACGAAACACAAATACACAACAACAATCTTATATGACTAAATTAAAATGTAAAAAAAAAAGCAGGAAAAGTATTATGCCCCAAAAAGGTATGCTGTATGTCAAAGATAAGTCTGAGCAATCCCAGCGAAGGCTGAGTACCTTTACTAGGATTGCTCAGACTTTGTTGGGCTTTAATTTAATAAATAATATATATTAATGCTACTAATATTATAATTTATTATGACTTTCTGTCTCCTCAAAATGATGAGATGTTTCTTAACCTAAATTTCTTAAACACTACCTTAGATGCAACATATACATCTACAGTATTTCTCACTTTGTAAGTTGGCGGAAAGGTAATAGGAGCTTCTCTAAAGTCCCGAAAGGCGGCACCGTCTTCTAAAACTGCGGTCAACTGGTCTGCGTGGAGCAGTCCGTGCGGTAAGTGAGGAGGGAGAGGAAACTGTTGAAAAACAAAATAATTTTGTCTTTAAATCATGTCAATTACAACAAAAATGCGTACAGTATAGTACATACTTTTGTTTGTTCTATCCATCTTAAAACAGCGGCTCTTGGTTCCCCGAGCCTAAAATTTAAGTCACCACACCAGAACACATAATCGAAGTTATTTGTTACATCTGAAACAAATATAAATCTATACACATAATAAAAATGTAATTTAACATATATACATAAAAGATATTTAAGAAAACTTAATGAGAGAGGTCAATATAACACCTAAACTATATTTTTTTAAATTTTAGTTTGCCTCCTGTTTTTTTGGCTATCACAACAGTTACAGTTACAGGCGACAGTTTTCACAGTTGTATTGATCTAGGTCTAACTTAAATCTAGGATTTGTTTCATTTAAATGTATTGAATGTCAGGAAATATGTACAAGTATGTGTGTGTACAAGTAATTTATGTCATTAAAATGGGTAATTATACATAAAATAGTATAACTGTAAAAGCTGACTTTTAGGAACTTTCCTTTAAAAACTCCGGTAATTTTATGCAAAATTTTACTACAAAAAAGGTAAAAATGCAACGCAAGCCGCAAAAAAAAATTGCGATGTTTATGGACCTAGTGCAGTGTCTGTGAGAGTAGCACAAATTTGGTTTAAGCGTTTTCAATCCGGAAATTTTGATGTCAAAGATGCACCTCGCTCAGGTCGCCCTATTACGGATAAAATGGATGCCATTTTTGAAAAAGTGGAGCAAGATCGGCATATCAGTAGTTACGACGTAGCTGAAGAACTGGAAATTGGCCACAAAACAGTTTGGCGCATTTGAAAAATACCTAATGAACCGTGTACTCATTTGTGATTCTTTATTACGACGTAATGAAACCGAACCATTTTTGGAGAAGCTGATAACTGGTGATGAAATGTGGATCACGTACGACAAGAACGTGCGAAAAAGGTCGTGGTCAAAGGCAGGCTTCACAGACTGTGGCGAAACCCGGGTTAACTCGTACTAGCCACTCAGCAAAAATTAAGAGAGTTTGGCCGGGCGTGTTAATGCATCCACCGAATAGTCCTGACCTTGCACCTTCAGATTTCCACCTGTTTCGGTCTCTTCAGAATTCTTTAGGCAGTGTCAGTTTAACATCACGAGGGGACTGCCAAAACTACTTTTTTGATCAGAAGTCCCAAAATTTCTATAGCAATGGGATCATGTCCCTACCTATAAGATGGCAAAAAGTTATCGAATAAAATGGTACTTACATACTTTAGTTAAATGTAAATAAACTTTTTAAAAAATGTTTTGAATTTTCTTAGATTCCCAACTAAATATATTAGATATTAAAATTACTGTATGGCTCGTTTCGTTAAATAAAATTAAAAATGTATAATCTCCATACCTTTACTCCTATGCCGACACGGCAAATTCTTTGGTAAATCAATAGATCTGATTATCCTCTTGATATCAGACAACCGTTCTTTAACTTTCTCTTGATGAGCAGTCAAATGGGCAGTAACAAAGAGGAACGTAGAACCGAACAACGCGAAGGAAATAGCCACAGCCCCTTTAGTCCTAAACGCAGTTCCAGGACGGACGGAAAGACTTGCATCTTCTGGTAGGGAACAGAACCAAATGAGGTCTCTTCTTATAAATATAGTTAAATGTATAGTACCTGGAACAAAATACATATACATACAATATTCTTCGTTATAATCTACTAGTTGACCCGCCTTCGCTTCGCTGAGGTGATTAAACTACAGGTAAAATTTTTATTAAAATCGTTTTAGCACTTTTCATCGTTTAAACCTTCCCTAGACTAATTTTGGCTCTCACAAATAATTCTTTTGAATTATTTGTGAGAGCCAAAATTAGCCAAATCGCTTCAATCGTTCTCAAGTTTTAGTGAGACTAACGAACAGCTATTCATTTTTATATATAAGATTATTTAACTAATTTTATTTTTAACAGCTTTAAAATTAGATATTTTACTAAGCTTGGTATGAGATAAAAGGTAAACAAATAAAATTAATGGCGGCTATAACTTAGATAATTTTAAGCCCAGATTGTATTAAAAAAAATTAATTGACATAAAAAATATATATATTATTTGAAAATAAAGTACATTCAAATAATTATACATAAAAGCTACATTACATACACACGGGTAACATAGGCTATGTGGTGTTGCCATAAATATTCTAATTATGTATAAAGATATGACCATTTAAATGTCATAACTTGGCCATTTTTCACTGATAGAAAACTTCACTATTCCGGAGAGACACAAGTAATGTAGAATATGACCATTTTGTTGCTACTGATCCAATTTCAAAAATTCTTTCATTGAGAGAAGTCTATAAAATTCCCGTATCTCTTCCTGTTTTATACTTTCATTGTGTCTCTCTTTTATCTATCTCTTTTTTATTTTTATCTTTGCTCTGTACTTCTCGCTCTTTTATTATCTGTCGCTTTTCTCTTTTTTTTATTTTCTTTTTTTCTCACACTCTCTTTTTCAAATAATGAAAAGCTATACAGAGTGACAATTTAAGGATGTCCTTAAATTGTCACTCTGTATTATAATATTGCTTCAAATACCCGAAGCGAAGCGAGCGCCGGCCGCTCGTTATTTATAAATCTTATATAATACCTTATTAAAACCAGGATTTAATCACGTATTCAATCAAAATCGTTTGTGGTTTATAGTAGGAAATGACAGTATGCTTTAAGAATTATTTAACAAACATTAAGCTTAGTTGGTAATCTCTGATGTAATGAGATAAACATTACATCATATGACATAATCCTTCGTAAATGATTCATGACTAACTCACTTGAAGGTAATGAGTTTGATAGAACTAAAGAATCCTATTGCTTTGATGAAAAAATAAGGTTTACTAAGTGACATTATCCTAAATCCAATATGGCGGTTTTCTAAAGACGGCGGCCCACTTAATCTTTATGCAAATTCTTTTATATAGGTATCAAATAAAGGGACTAACTGGGAAGAATATGAAAATTAAATTAATTATCATTAAATTCAATATGGCCGACGATTAGGGTGACAAAATCTTTTTATCTAACAAAATATTAGGTAAAAAATGATTGTTTTTTTTTTTTTGACAAGTTTGAGATCAATCTCCACTTATAGCACTATTGAAGTGAACTTATGCAATATATAATATACTTATTATTTATTACATAAAATTGTTCATCTTAAAACTAAAAGTTTCTAAGTTTAAATTTTTCCGCCGTTAGTAAGACGAGGACAACCGGAATGTCTGAGTGATTCGCCCGGACTGTGACATACCCGACATATGTCCATCGTGCCATCCCTCACAATATACCTCCGGTAGTTTCTCGTAGTGATAACTTCGTCCATAATTGTACAGATATTGCATATTTGCATATTTTTACTATTATTATATAATTAGGAGACTACCCTACTACAACGTCAACGATTTATTATTTAAAATAAAATTGGTTTACAATTAAAATCAGTTTTAAGGTCTTGAAAGATTATTTTTATATTTGATTAGCACTTCTGGTACCTAAATATATAATTATGTTCTTACCTAAGTAATAAGAATGTAACAGTAAATGTGATGGTCCCAACACTTCTTGTATAGTTATTTCCCATTCAGTCCGTTCCGAATAAGATTCTTGAGTTCCAATAGCAAACACATCTGGCACATGTTTAACCTCATTAGGAAATATAAAATCCGCCAACTCTCTAAAAATAAATACGTCAATCAATGTATCAAATTACAATTTTTTTTATCATATTAAAATACAAAACCCCGTCAAACTAAAAAAAAATAATATAAAGAATCTACTTATTAAGTTTTCTCTTGAAGCATATTATATTTTATGTATTTAAATGCATATATGTATGTTAATCTATTTTAAGCATCACACATTACAATATATTTATGCACACACAGGCTACAGCTACTAACCTATTACCTATTGTAACAAAACGTTGTATGTATGTTTTGTTGTTGTTATAGAAATATTTCAAACAGCAATTTTTACTTATTTTTAAAATATTAATAAACAAAAATTACAGATTTGAATATCCCTTAAATGCTTAAGAAAAAAAATATGTTTCCTATTTTTCCTTGTAAATCTAAGGTTAGTGTTAGTAAAACTAAGGAAAGTAATATTCTTTCTAAGGGTGCAATTTAAACTCTTTATAATATAATAAAAATATTTAGATAAGATTGCATGTTTCAATAGCATACCTTGGAGGTGCTTGTCCATTCATGTTCCATGTGCCAACAAAGATTTTAACTTCCCGATCTGGAAAGACATGTTCTAACTCTGCTGCTCCAAGCAAGGAATGTGATGCAAGTCTTCCATGTAAATAATTTCTATAAAAATGTATTATTACTATGTATAATGTTTGGTAATTTTGCAATTTTTATATAAAGTATAATTAATATAATTTTGTAAATATACTTAACGTTTAGTCAATGAAATTATATTAATTCAGTCTTTAACTAAGAATTTTATAACAAATTAGTGCTTAAAGCTATAGCACACACAATATTAGTATTATTATAAGCTAATAAAATGTATAATATTAGTTAAAGTATATATAATCTGGTTAATATTCATGTCTTCTAAAAATATTAAGCTTAATCAATAGAAAGAATTAATTATATATTACTAGTATGAATATGGGGTTAATAAATTATATATACAAAGACAAAAGGCTGGTTTTTAGTTTTAAACAAAATAATTAAATTTTTTTAATATTTCCATTGCTAAAACTAATGGAATGTTAATAGCGTCTAATGCAATACCTTTGCCGTGCTTCCTGAGTGGGTATGAGACGCAGCACTTGTGCAGCAAGCAGGGAATTGCGAGCCAAGCTATCAGTGCTCCCTGCCCGTGATGCTGACCGTGTAATTGTCGACTTAGTCCTAGTCGCATGACAATGCACAAATATGACAACACATTAACGACTTACAAAGCATCATGGATATATTGACTTAAAATGCAAATGTGCAAACTCCAGTATGTATATTAAAAATAAGTATTTAAGCATTTTCATAACGAATATCATCACAACTACTAGTAATAATGAGGTGAGGTTCAAATCATATTATGAGAGTCAACAACAATAAAGATGCATGTCCAAAAATACTTAAATCTGTAATAAGTAACATTGTTTGGCCAATTTACAAATGGAGTAATAGCAGTATACATTTTTTTTTTTATAGTAGATAAGGTGCAAACATGCAGATGGTCCACCTGATGGTAAGTGGCCACCATCGCCCATGAACATCGGCAATACAAGAGATACTCCCTTGCTTTGTCGATGCGTTGCATCCTCGATCGTAGAGGTGGGAGGGGGAGTGAAGAAAAAAATGATACGGTTTCAGCTGACCCTGAGCAAGAGCCCAAAGTCCACTGAATCCGCTGCATTAATGGGATGGGAGAGCGCGTCTCTGACACTTGGCGGTCGGATTCGCATGCTGGTGGTCGCGAGCCAGTCAGAGAACAGATCCCTTACTACCAAGAGTGTGCTGGGTTACTCTGTTCTTACAAGATGCTCTCCCAGTGGCAGAGGTGAATAGTATTCTAACCCATCCCCTCACGAGTATAACATGTTTACAGACTTAGCAATACCTCTTCCATCTTGACAAAAACAATTTTTAAATAATTGGCCACACTGGTAGAAAACCTTTTTTTGTGTGCTGCTAATAAACTTAAAACCCAATTATCTGAAATAAAACCTAAAGGACATTTATTGTTATTGCAGTGGAACCTTCACTTATTAATGCTTGTATGTTTTTATTTGATTGACCTGAATTTTCTTTAGATACATTTCAAAAATAGGAATTTTACAAACAGTCTTCTTAATTAAATCACACTCATTTTTGAACAGTAATTCTGTTTTTTTGTTATAAGTTTAAATAAAAATGTTGCCTAAGAATGAAACATCCTAATTTATATAGATTACTCTCTCTAGGTGATTCTTGAATCATGCAATCATTCCTCTAATAGTGGAGTTAGCAACTATTTACTTTCCAAGCTAATGTTAAGTAGCATCCCATATTATAAAATATAATATTTTTGTTAATATTTACACAATGTAATGTAGATTAATAGAAAATTTAAATTATTTATTTATTCAATTTAAGCATCCTTCTCCCAACATAATAACAAAAACCTTTTGTTTAGTAGAGACTTGATTAACCGGACTTCTGTTAAGCGGATTTGCAATTATCTGATTATCAAATTGTGATCAATTTCTTTCAAAATTATTTTAATTGTTTAGGCATATAATACAAGTAACAAAAGTATCCATAAGATATGACTTATATGACTCACATAGTTATTCTATATCACTTTCCTTGATATATTCAATTATCTAAATGGTTATCATGACCAATTAGTCTTGTTAATTGAGTCTCTACAATATTGATAATATAGACTAACATACCTTCTTTTACGGTCTAAAGAGCTGCTCCTATCACTCTCAGGAGAAGACGAGCGGTACAGAGGTTTTGATTCATTGGAAATCAAGTGGTCAGCTGAAAGTCTTTTCACAAATAACTTAGATTTTGTTTTAATCCCCTCAAATGAACCTGAATGTTCAAAATATTTTTTTGGGTCCTCACTTTTTGGAAAATTAACAGTTACTTTAGGGATTTCATCACTTTTAGTTTGAGATACAGTGTGATCGCTTAAGCTATTATTACTAGAATTATTTATTGGACTACTTGGCCTTGAGTTTGAATCGTCTTTGGAAATATTTCCATCTACAAGGCTTTTGGGTCGTGATCTCCTGAAGAAGGTTTTACAGCATTTAGGGTTAGATTCATCGTCACAATAGTTTTGTTGTGTCTGATTTACGGATTCGTTAACGGGTGCCTTATTAGATTGTGAGCGGTTGTGTAGGTTATCGATACTCGTCTCTGAGTTATGAGCGCTGGGTGCTATAAAAGGATCCGCCGGAGACATTGGGCGTGAAGTGGACTGGCTGAACTCATCGTTGGAGTCAGTATCTACATAGCAGCCAACTTTAGGTGACTTTTTCACAAATAAACGTTTTCTCAAAGACAACTTCTGCTTGGTCCTGGTCGGTGATGTTGTCATGTTTGGTTTAAAACCACTGTAACAACTAATTTAAGTTACTAATTACATTTTTACTAAATATAGACAACATAACCTACAATAACATCTTAAACGTCATTGTGTCATTATTTTATGTCATCAGTCAATCAGTTATCATTTTCAGTCTTCGTTTAAAAACTAGTTTTAAAATTAATACACAAAACTCCGTATTTTATGATTAATAAACTAGTATTTTATTAATTTTAATTATCAGGCTTAACTAAACTTATATTATTTGTATCATATATCACCATGGTAACAAATCATGATGACAAAACTAAGTTCAATGTTGTTAGGTTCCAAAAAAGCCTTTTATAAGTTTTTTATTACGTAAATTTAATTAGAATAATAAAAATAGTTATATTATATATAGTTATAGTTTATTAAAAATTTGTATAACTCATGAAAATCAAAAATAATCACAAATCAATTTAAAAAAATATACTAATATGTGAATGTATATGTCAACAATATTTACAACATCAAAATAGGAGTGTACGATTCTCACTCAAAAAAAAAGATCTAAATCGGACGCTCTAAAATCGATTCTCAATTAAATCGAGACGATGAAAAGAACGAGTTTCCTTGAATAACCAATTCATAACTTAGCTCATAAACCATTTAATATGGTCTAATTTTATAATAGTGATCCGACAGTGCGTAAAACCTAAGTGTTCAATAAAGTATTATGTTTTGCATTTAAGATACGAATCATTTAATCTGTCGAAGTATATCAAATTGATTACAGATGTATAAGTGACCATTATGATAATATATAATAAATGGCTATGTTAATATTAATTTTAATGGTGTACATAATAAATAAGTAAAGCTTAGTAAACTGTAATATGTAAAAGTTAATTTGATGATAAGAAACAAAAAATAAAAAAAATTATGTGCTTACACAGAATAAATACTATATTTTTTTTGATTATTATTATTATTATTTGTGTATCAATAATCTGTTACAAATATAAATAAACTATTAAGGATGTAATAAAAAGTAATAATATGTTCATTCGATGAATGCCAACACTTCATGTTCCCGGTACAAATAGATTATTGCCTGTGTAAGGCGGATATGGAGATAGGTTTCCTCCAACTAGACTCTGTATTCCATCGCCTAAAAAAATATTAATTCAGTTGTATACTCCAATTATTATTGACGCCATTACATTATTTTTTTAAATATAATTTACCAATATTGCAAAGGTCACTGGTGCATGCTCTGTAATATGTTCGGAAGGTAGCGTCTGAAACTTCATGATTTAAAAAATCAGGTGAGTCTTCACATCCCCGAACAAAACTGGATACCACACCGGCGGGATCCTGAAATACATAGATTTTTTATTAATTGAGTAAGTTATATAAATCATATCGAACTATTATAAGTAAAGATGCGTCATATAAATAAAGATTCGCCGAATGATAGGTCGTGGGTTCAAATCTCAGTCATTGGACTATTGAAGTGGCCCACTCCTAATGCAAAAATTTTAGCTTACTTGGAGGGGTTAAGAAATATTAGTAGTATTGTTTAAAAACAACGGGTTGCAATCCGGGAGTGCCGGCAGAAGTTAAAACTTCAAAAATAACGTTTTGCATTTTGGAATGGTTGGAGAATTATTTAGCACTAAATGCTTTATTCATCAGTATAAAAGTACTATCATTTATGTGGTTAAATACGAAGTGTGCAATTGCCTTCTTACTAATTTTCGATCAGGTCGCGTGTCCTGACTCGAGTTTAACATTTTTTACCCATCTCAAAAGTGCACAACTGCTTAAGAAGTTTTCACTTCAAAAAACAAAAAATACAATAATTAGTGTAATAACTTACGCGAAATTCCTGTCTCATGATGGTACAATACTGCATACTGCATTCAACTACTCGCGTGCTATTGGCTATGGTGAGGCATGATGTGTCCGAGTCAACTGAAGAGAAGCCACAAGCGTAACATCGGAACAGTGCTGAAAGTATATGAAAAATATTAATTTTTTAAAATAAAAACAATGTTTTCTGTATTTGAATAAAGTTGTAAAACATTGTGAAAATTAAGACGTATGACGTCATGTTGAACTATAAGTAGAAATGAAAATTGAAGTCTAAAAGATTTTTATCTCGCAGTAAACTCTTGTCTCTTCTGTCTTTGGTCAATGTCTGAGTAACATTATTCAGTATATTTTAAACATTATTCAATGATTTTTTTGCACATCAGGCGGATACGGATAGATATGGTAATAACAACAAACCTTAACCATATTAATAAAAACTTTTAAAACTTGAGAACTATGACTGTTTCACTTAATGTAAATATTTTTGATCAGTGAGAATAGAGTAACTGAAGTTGAAAATGAATATTTCGTTATATTTGTAATTTACTAGTTACTACTTTAATTAAATGTACTATACTGTTTTCCTACATTACAGTCACTACAGTGAAAGTTTCTCCTTACCTACAGATGTTCCAATGAAGCAGGAGAAAACAAGTAAAACTACCTTCATGTACATTGTTATTTACACTTGACATAAATTATCACTAACTCCAAACGGGCTTCTTTTACTCATTATCTTGTTATTGGTGATTGTTATCTTATCAATATCAATTATTGTTAAGCGTTAATCATTACTCATAAAATCACAGTGACGATTGAATGATACGATTACAATTAAGACATTCATATTGATCTTTATTTGATTTTCAACGCAATTATAATCTGTTTTTTTTTAAGTGAAAACTTCTTTAGCGACATTGTGCAGTTGTTAAAGTCGCGTCAGGACTCCTGACCTGATCGAAAATTCGTAAGACGGAGGAATTATTTCTTTCCAAAGTCCCGTGACACATGCTGTTCTTTGGGTTACTTAAACCGTAGTTATATTTTCTTTCTAAAGTCCGTGATATGTTCTGGTCCCGCCGTATGTAAGCCAATTTTCACTTCTTCTGGCACTCCCGGAGTGCAACCCGTTTTTTAAAAATAATGACTGGAGTTTGAACCCACGACTTGAACCACTTAGTTGCTGACGCTTTTACTTTTAAACGCTATATTTTGGATAATTCACACTATATCATTATAAATTATAGCCTATGTGTTATTCTGATGTGTAAGCTATATTATTGTAAAATTTCATCAAAATCCATTGAGTAGTTTTTGCGTGAAAGAGTAACAAACATCCATACATTCTTACAAACTTTCGCGTTTATACTACGTTAATCCTACTAGGATTGCGAAGTTTTTTTTAATTTCAATTTGGTTAGAATTATTTATTATTTCTTTTTCTACTCCCATATTTTTAATAACAAATTTATTTATATCGTTTCTCTAAATAATCAATAATTTTCGTTCAACACAGAATCGGCTTTGAAGCCTTAATTTTACCTTGTTCTGTGTTGTATCAGTTTCCAGTGGCGATCTCCAGGGCAGTGGCCGGTGTTTATCTTAATAGCCATTTCACTGCCGTCCATCTGTAGTGAGTAATCGATTGCCAAGCAATTACCGTCCGACATCATGCTAACGGAATAAGCAAGGTATTTCATATTCATCGGATTTATTTATTACAAATTGTCATGGAAAATCAAGTTCTTAAATTGAACGGAAACAGCTTTGAATATTTTATATCGCTGGGAAAGTTTCAAAATATTTTTGTTTACTTAATAATAATATTTTTACCTATTGCTATAGATATTGTCTATCTATCCGTATATATATTTATTTATTTTATTGCTTATAATTTTTGTACTTAATTATTTTATTTCTATTTTATTATACCTATGTACTCCTCGTTCAGTAGCATCTACTTCTCTTACAAAAAGTGTTACTGAAAGTCTCTTAAAGAGATAAGTTATCCTATTGTACACATTTAAGTTTGTAACAATTATTTTTAAGTTTGTGGTACAGAAATTAATAAATAAATAATAAAATAAATCCACATTGAAAATGATAGGCATTAGAAATAAAATAAGTAATAAGTATCTTATTTCTTTTAATTGATGTTTTATTTGATTATCGGTTAAATTATTTTAAAGGATAAACATTGAACATTAAAGTACTACACTTTGCTTGTAGTTCTGAAAAATCCTGGAGGAAAATAGGGACCTTGGAAAAAAATAAAACTAAATAATTTCAAATTCTTAAAAATGTATTCTTAATTAATATAAAAAACATAAACATACGTTTACTTGAATGTGAGTGTCGTTGTACTAAAATAGTTTGATTTTATTCAGTTTGTATGAAAAGTCCCTCGTGATTACAGACTGCTTGGCTGCATCTGAGAGACCACACCGCTTGTGCAGATTACATCTCTTATTAATATAGCTTTTATTACTACTATTGACTATATCTATAAGTTAACCGCTATGATTTTTTTATAGTAGATAAGGGACAAACGAGCAGACGGTCCAACTGATGGAAAGTGGCCACCGTCGCCCATGGACATCGGCAAAACTAGAGAGCGCTTTGCCTTGAAGATAAAGTGAGGGGACGAAGAGAAGAATGCTGCGGTTTCAGCGGACCCTGAGCAAGAACTCAGTGGTCACTGAAACCGCAGCATTAATAGGATGGAAGAGAGAGTGGGTAGATCGTCGGATTCGAATGCTGGTGATCGCAAGCCAGTCAGGGAACCCCAACCACCAATGATATTAGTATAAGTATTAATTTGTACGTATTAATTATCTTTACATATTAAAGAACAAAGTGCATTTTATTAATGCGACGCCAGTGGAATATTTCTAGAAACAACAATACAACAGATAACACCATTCCATATAGAAGCATTAGTAGCGCCGGGTAAAAGTCCGTCATGTTTACAGAAGCGAAGATAGCGCCGTGGACACTACAAATTGGTTTCTTCGCGTACATCCGCCAGGTTTCACGAGAGTTCAGACCATGTTCGTGATTTCTAAAAAATCTGTAATCAATATGTTTTCAAAAACTTATTATCTATAGGTACGTTAATACGTGAAGCAAAAACTTTGTACCCCTTTTTACGAAAATTGAAAAAAAAGAGAGGTGTGCAGAATGCTAATATTTAAAAAAAATTATGCATGAAAATACATTAAATCAATAAAAAAAATATTACACACACACTACCTTGTATTTGACATATATACGCACGTGTATACTTGTCATGTAGTTGTGATTTAAAAAAAATAAAGATAGTCTTTAGTCCGAAGTCCAAAAAAAAATTTTACGTTTATAGTTCCTACTTCGTATGGGGATTAAAAGACTATGAGACCTTTTAAGGTTTGAGTACTAGAAATGTCAGAAATCGCCAAAATTATTTTCCATACATTTTGTATCGACAAACGATAAATCAAATATTATTTATTGGCAAACAATCCTATTTTTTTACTGTGATTAAAAGATTCTTTAATTGCGAAAAGTTTATTTTCAACAAGATGGTCTCCTAGGAACGTTTTCCTGTAACTATAATGATACCTGCCCTTACTGACCCGTCTTAAAAATCCATTCTGTATAGTGTATATAGAAACTTAGGTCTCACAAATAACATGTATGCCTTCTTTTGTTTATTGTTAAGATAAAATAAATTTATTATTGTCTCATTTCGACCATTGATTATTAATATTATGCGTATGAAGTTCAATATTATATTTATTGACCTAACTATTTAAAAATGCAATTCTTCATACACAGTCCTCTTAATTCAAATATTTACTGATATTAATATAACATAAATAATAATCGTTTTAAAATAAAGTCTTTGAAAAGCTTTATACAAAAGCAGATACAAAAAATCATTAATATCTTTAGTCAATGAAAATTTATTCATAAAAGAAATCGATTGCTATAAAAAAAATCAAATTAACAGTTTAAAGGACATCACTATTTCGAGCTGTCAAAAGTTAAATAAATCGTTGAGCGAAAATTATTTATTAAAAAAAACAATTTTCGTAATAAATTGCTATAATAATGATGATTGTGAAATATCGGCTAGTGTAGCAGACCCGCACTCGCTTCGCTGAGTTGTATTCAAATCGTTCACTCAAACAGCCTTTGACTTTGATTCTATAATGCGTAGTATGCTACACAGCAAAAAAAGAATTGTCAGATTTGGTGCAGTCGTACAAAAGTTATAACTTTTACAATAGCTCGTAAAACAGATGTTTTAAAAAATAATTGCCGCCATTACCTATGCTATAATAAAGCTAGTAATAGTTACCCAATTTTAAATATTTCCTTTAAAGGTGAGTTCTTTCGACATGTTTGCCACGGTTTATTTTCCTCATAATACTCTATTTCTTGTAATCCACATTTTTCATGTTCTAGAAAATATTTCTCAACTAATTTGTACCCTCCACCAACGAACATGTTAAAAGCGAATGGTTTCTGCAATAACGTTAAAGATCTTTCAAAGTATATAAACACGTAATAATATATTATTATGAGCGCAATTTACCATGCATATTTAGGCAATATTTATATATATATGAATATTATGTTTTCCCAATTAAACATTTCCTATTGCTATATCGCAATTTTTTAAATCTATATATTACTAATATATTTAATTTATATATTACTAATTCCCAAAGATATAAACTGATATATATATAAACAGCTCGACATACACTTCATCTTCTATTTCAACCCCTTAACGCTTTTTTCGTGATTAAACAAAGCATATGTCCTTTCCCAATCTCTAGTCTATCTCTGTACCAAATTTCATCAAAATTAATTCATAGGTTTAAGCGTGAAAGCGTAACAGATGGTCCGGTCGATTCGCCCCTCCCTCTCCCATCCCAATAAAGCTGCGGTTCTAGTGAACACCGGCTTCTTGCTCAAGGACTACTGAAACCGCAGAATTCTTCTCTTCGCTCTCCCTCCTCTCTCTATCTTCAAGGCGGCAACACATCGGCAATATAAGAAATACCCTCTAGTTTTGCCGATGTCCATGGGCGACGGTGGCCACTTTCCATCAGGTGGACCGTCTGCTTGTTTATCCCTTATCTATATCTACATCCAAATCTTTCCTCTTTATAATATTAAGTATAGAAGCTTAATATTATAAAGAGGAAAGATAGATAGATTTGGATTTTTGTATTTTTGTATGTAACGAATAAACATAAAAACTACTGGACCGATTTCAAAAATTCTTTCACCATTAGAAAGCTACATTATCCCTGAGTAACATAGGCTATATTTATTACAAGAAAAAAATTAGAGATCCCCAGAAATTCTCACTAAAACCAACACAAGGTGCAAAAAAATTAGCCATAAAATATCTTTCATCGCATGCGCTGCGAAAAGTATTGATGATAGAACAAAAAAATGTTATACAATATTATAGAACGTATCAATATCTACAAAAAACTCCGCGAGACCATATGTACAATAGGACCATATGTCCTATTGTAGTTAAGTCACTATAACTACTTTTTAACATTTTAAAAGTTGATAAAAATGCCTATCAAAATCAGACCATGTTTTCCATAACTTTGTATTAATTCTTATCCAAATAAATTATTTCGTAATGAAGACTGTTTCAATACCTGTTAATTACTTTTTGAATTATTGAAATCGGACATTCCAGTCAAAAGATATTACGAAATAAAAATATCAAGATAAATAAAAAATAATCCCAGACGGGCCGCCGGCGCGGTGTGGAGTGCCTCGCAGCGCAGCGAGTAACGCGGCGATAGAGGGAGCGACAGAATGCGGGAGCCAAAATGTTAAAAAAAATTATCCACCCGTGCGAAGCCGGGACGGGCCCCTAGTCTATCATAAAAAAAGCATAGCTTAGCAACGAAAAAAGCCTTAAATATTATTTGAATAAATTAAGGCCTATATTTCTACGCTTTGTTTGGAATAAAGAAATTTTAAATACCTTTTGTAATTTTATGACTCCTTCATGTAAACTCATAAAATTTGGTTTAGAACCACGAGGCGCTATTTTACTATCATAAATTGCTTTTTTTACTGGATCAGTAGCTCTCTGAAAGTGTAATTAATTAAACTAGTAAAAAAAGTAAATACCTACGCATTTATTAAAATGTCTTCATTATTTTAAATGCTAAGTATTTGTGACAATTGAACTAATATTACACGAAATTATTAATTCTATTAGTTACCTGACTGGCATGCATAATACATGACAAGACTTTATTTTAAGAAACACTGTTTATTTGCAATCTGCGTACATACAAACACATTATCTATTGTAATTATTCTCCTAAAGAAAAGTATTATTCTTACTGAAAAAAGATGTCTGTTATACGGGGTATCTTCTACACCCATCTCAAGTTTGGAGTTAAGCAGATCTCCCAAGGTCTTGATTTGCGTCGAGCTTGATTGTAGTAAAGCAACAATATTTGCTGAATACGACGTGTAGAGGAATAAGAACATGATCAGTAACAAAAACATCACTATTCGTCCTAGAGCTCCTGGATAAACATCAAATAATTAATATGCGATAAGTTACATGAAAGTCCAAATGAATTTTTCTTTTTTTTTAAGTGGGGTAATAAGGTCGTAAAATATAAGGGGATGCTTTTAAGTTAACGAATTACCCATTCGCATCATAGTCGCAAATTTTTAACTCTGTAATAACCATGTCTCTTTAAATAAATTGAATTCAGATTCATTTAAATAAAACAAAAAAATATAAATATTAAAAACTACCCCCATTTTTATGAGGGAGTCATTCAAATGCAATAATAGGCATTGTGCAAGAGAAGCGGGTATTATCTTACTTTAATGAATTTTCACAAATAATGTTTGGTTAGTAATGCCAGAAAAAAATCATAAATAGTATTACTATTTAGCTTTGCTATAACAATAGTAGAGTGAAACAATAATGTTTTCATGTGGTAGAAAAAAATAATAAAGTGAAGTAACTTGTTTTTAGGTAAAGAAGGGTTTATTATTAAAAAGTAAATATAATCACAAACCTTTTAATTCCGCATAACTTCCTTGTTGAGTAAGTGCGCCGATAATCATCATCGCAATTTCACCAATATCTGGTCGTAACACCGTTTTATCTGACTAGTAATAAATTTCTATTGTATTTCCAAATCTTTATAATTAACTACATCAGTTTTATAAGCAAGTATTAGATTAAAATTTATGAAGTTTTCATTTTTTACGATTGGTATTAAGCTGATAAAATTATTGGTTTATTCTATATAGAGCTTTATACGCAATTTACCCCGTGTAGCTAGTGTTTTCAACTTACTTCGCTTTATATATGTCTGCTATTCGATTGAATGACTAGCGCGTTCATTGAATGACAACATTTAATTGAATGTCTAAAGGACAACTCGTCAAGTTGTTTAATGTAACGTTCAACGTTTTTACTGAACGTCATTTAGCATAGTCGTTGAATGGGATATAGCCGAACACATTTTCCTAATTTGAATTTGGAATTATCTTCTTTAAAATTTAAACTTTTAATGATACCAAAACCAGCCAGATACAAATAGTATAACCAAAGAGATTTTATTACAAGTTCATACATACTATAATGCGAAAATACTTTTTTCCCTACCTATTATATAATGTGACCATAGGTCACATTATTCGATTGTCTATCCCGTTGTCACGTCAAACTGTTCCGTTTTCCGAAATCGCGCAAAAATTACCACGTTGTCGGCAATAAGATATTGTTTTTTTTTAGAAAATATTAGAATTTATGATATTTATTTCTTTTTTGGTGAGACTATGATCGTCACTATGATTTGCCTGTTACAAATATCCGAGAAATTGTTTAGCCTTGATTTTTCTTTTCGCCCGTGGATCTCTGAAAGACTACCATCCCGTTGTACGACTCCCGTTTAGGGTGACTCGTGGTAAAAAGTAGCCCATGTCATTCCCGAAGCTTCAGTGTACCAAATATCGCAGTACCAAATTTCATCAAAATCTGTACAGCCGTTGTTGAGATATAAATGGTATAAGCCGACTTTGTTTTATATATTGTTAATTAGTAAAGAAAGAGAGAAGAAGTGTAGTAGTCTATATGCAGACTAACATTATGACGGCTTGACTATAATATCCTCCTGGGCTAGTCCGCAGTACTCAGACCGTCAGAGTTACTGCTAAGAATACTCGCGATGCGATCCATCATAATTCTGTCGTGACGGCGTATTTATTTTGCAATCCCCACTTCCTTGATTTGTGTTTATCAGTTGGCCAACATCCAATTAACAGGATGCTACTCATATCAGTCGTACCAACATTAAGATCAAGTAACAGGTTGCTACTCAAATTATAAGTGTTGCCAACATCATAATTAACAATATATAGATATGTGATATTAAATATTTACTTACATTATCACTATTTTCGTACTTTAAACTTTCCCAGTGTGCCGTAATATATGCGATGATCAAAGTTAAAAATATAAGGCTTAGAATACAAATCCAAACTTGCGGTTTGAAAGGTAACACGAATAGATTATTCTGATATGATAAAGATGGCTGGCGGAATACGAACTTAACGGAGCTTTTATCTGGTATTGATAGGAACTCTAACACTTCTAGTCGAGCCTTTGTAATAAAAAGTACTGTTCCTGTTAAATAAAAAATTAGGAATCATACAAATGCACAAATGTGGGATGCACAAAGGTAAGATGGGAGATCACTAGAACCGCAGCATTAACTGGATGGGAGGAGGATGCGTCAGACAGCGGGTATATATAATTAAACATACGTTATTGAATAATTTCATTTATTGTCTCACTTACCTGTTAACTCAGCATCTCCACGGGTAAGATCTCCAATCATTCCATTGTATGATCCGTTTACAATATATCCCCAATTATCAGTAAAAACTAATACATACGTAGCATTCATGAATTCAAATAGTGGGACTAGTTGACGAAAACTGGTTCTTGTTATGTAGTCTATGTGGCCATCTCTGTATAAGAAAAATATAAAAGATTTTGTAACTTATTTAAATTATATTTTATGTTATATTTTACGTGACATTACAGTTACACCTTACACACATCAAGACCCGGCCTAAAACAACAAATAACGCGTCTCTTATAATTTACTTCAAATTGTTTAATTAAAACTATTTATAAAATTTCAGTATTAAAGGTGAAACATCTTGAAAATTGTTTCCGCAAAAACAATACTTATTGCAATATTTTTTCCTGTCATTATAAAGGTATTGTGTATAAATTAATTATTAGATAAAAAAATAATTACTTATTACGAGATTTAGAAATAAAAAAAAAATATATTTATACCTATCTTTACTTTTTTATGGAGATTTTGGAAGCGGAAAATGTTTAAGGTTTTATTTGGTACCTACATTATATAAAAATGAATTGATGTTTGTTAGTCTCGCTTAAACTCGAGAACGGTTGTTAATAAAGATTTTATGTTAATAAAGATTTCAAGTGTTATTGAAGATGAAGAAATCGATTGAGTCAATGTTATTACACGTCAAGGTAAATTTGCATCAAATAGATTTATATCTTTCAAGCAATTCTTATAAATATTTTATTTATTCAACAATATTGATATGCAATGACTGTTTAAAAAAATTAGGTTACTAGAACCTGAGTCACGTGAATTTTGACACGAAAATATAAAAGTAATTGTATCCTAATAAAACATTCTATCTAATAATAGTTTAACACTGACAAACAATAAATGGCGTTCTCATAAAATAATTGCATAAGAGTTCCCTATATAGCTAGTTTAGATAAGTACCTACTAAGTGAGAACTTTTGAAAATTCATCCATAAAGATAGTTTATTTGACCTTACAAATGACAGTAAATAAAATAGGATACGTAGATTGTAAATATGTAACTTGGAAAAAATGCAAGGAGGAGAAGAGTATGTTGAAAAACACTCAAGGGGTGTGTGATATTGATTGGACTATTGAGTAAACGCAACGTAGTGCAGAAATAGAATCTCTTTAATAAAAGAAGATCATCATCACGACCCGTCAATGGCCCATTGCTGGGTCGGGTCTCCTTCTCAGAATGGGGAAGGTATTAGGCCATAGTCCACCACGCTGGCACAGTGCGGGTTAGCAGACTTAACACACCTTTGAGAACTTTTAAAGAACTCTCAGGAGTGCAGGTTTCCTCACGATGTTTTCCTCCACCGTTAAAGCAAGTGATATTTAATTACTTAAAACACACATAACCCAGTAAAGTCCGAGGTCATCCCAGGATCGAACTCGGACCTCCCGAGTTAGACTTGAAGTCTCAACAATGAATAAAAGTAGATACATTGCACCATAAAAAGTAGTTTTTTTTTAAATCAATTATGTTTTTTTTTTTTTTTATGTAACTAGGTCGGCAAACAAGCGTACGGCTCACCTGATGGTAAGCGATTACCGTAGCTTATAGACGTCTGCAACACCAGAAGCATCGCAAACGCGTTGCCGACCCTATCCCCAATTCCCCCCAGGAGCTCTGGTCACCTTACTCACCAACAGGAACACAACACTGCTTTGGAGTAGTGTTATTTAGCTGTGATCTTCTGTAAGGTCGAGGTACTACCCCAGTCGGGCTTCTCCATATTTGAGCAGGAAGTTTCCTACTGTGCCCTACCTCAGTTAAATAAATTTATTTACCTCAGTTAAATATAGTTATATGTTAAATTTATTTAAAATAATCATTTATGCCTTGGTTAGTAAGTTTACCTGAGATGGTGTAAAGCATTTCTAGTGTAATTAGTAGTAATAACCAACGAAGCAGCTATCGGTAATCGGCCCAAATTTTTCCTTCTCATAGCTAATTCAATAGACATTTCTTTACTTTTGTTCAAACCGTTCTCAAGTGTCCAAGTGCCAAAGGTTTCTATTTTCCATTTGCCATTATTCGATAATTGTTTGTACGCTGTAATAGATAATGTAATTTATTTACTTCCTGAAGCTAGTATTTCCTTAAAATAGCTAATTGAACTATCATTACTTCAATTATTTACTTACGCAAATATAATGTGTAACTGTCGCCATTTTTTTCAGACACAAGTACTTCTCCATCGATTAAAATATTGAATCCTTCCCATTCATTTAGTATTTCGTATTTATTATAAGAAGAGTGTGTAATAATTAACCAACGATGTGGACTACGAAATTTGTTTGTTTTATTTGCCTATTTCAGAACAAAATTTAATGTCAAATTAATCACTTAAATATAACTAAGTAAACCATAAATCTATATATATGCACTTATTTTTTTTCCACACTATTATATAAAGGAGAACAATTTGATTGTTTGTATTTGTGTAAATTTGTTTGTTGCGAATAGGCTCAAAAACTACTGAATCGATTTTGATAATTCTTTCACCAATAGAAAGCTACATTTCTTCCAGGTGACTTATGGTATTTGATGTTGCCATAAATATTATGTTTAAGAAGATATGGTCATTTAAGTGCCATAATATAGCCATTATTTAACTATTTATTTCTTTGGAAAACTCCACTAAGCCTAATTGACATTAAAGTGCTGGCATTTAGAGATTAAATGGCCATTTTGAACGAAGTAAGTTATCTCAGGAACTAATCATCTGATTTTGAAAATTCAAGCTATACTATTCCTGAGTGATAAGTGATATAATTTTGCGTTAAAAGTTTACTTACTTGTGCCAAAAAGAATTCACTGCCATAACAATTTTTGTCAACAATAATCACCCCATCATGTTTTATACTTCCATCAATTTCGCTTATTTTTTTTATAAACTGAACTGGTCTTGAAGATACTTTATTAATTTGAAAAACAAAATGTTTCTTATCAGCTATTAAAATAAAACAAAATTACGTAAATATTAATATTTTTACTTAATAAAGTAGTAACGTTTTTAAGTCAAGGTTTCAGGGCATACTAAAATTTATAACTTTTACAATATTGACCAATGTTAATGACATAACAATCTCTACAACTCTTTTAAGGAGATTTACATTTATTTTATGTAAATTTTAAATCAGGTAAATGACCCCAAAATTCTTGTTTTAATATGGTGACCAGGTTTTAACATCAACAAAAAGGAACACTATTGTCTTTCTTTTAAACTTATACCTTTGAATATTATTTTTTCTTTAAAACATAAGACGACGACGACGAAAAAGATGGTGGGTTCTATTTAGATTCAAAACTTTAATAAAAACATCTTACATGCTTTCCAACAAGCTCGTACCAAAACTGAAGGCGTTTTAGTATAAGAATTAATAATATCAATACTCATTTTAATATCATTGTTAGATGAAACATCATTTAATATAGCTAATGCGAACAACGAAATATAAAGCTTCATTATTCTAGAATGTTCGTTAAGTTTTCTGCTTAGCAACTTTTATATCACTGTTACGTCACAATTATATCTCCATTACAAACAAATGTTATTTGATTATGCATTAGCTAATTGCTGCCTTTTGTTGATAAATACTGTTTGTATCTATGTCTGTTAATCACATAGGCGGTTTGCCTTTCCTTGTGTAATTACTGGTAATTGTATACCGTTAGAGAATCAGTAGCAAAATAAGTAAATTTATTTTAATTGCTACCAGACGAAAGATATATGATACCCATTACTGTACAGAAATACGTATACACATGCAATGTAGACTGAGGCGAGCTGTGCCTGGGGCTTGAGACCCAGGAGCAGGTTTAAAGAGCTCTTTCATAATATATTAACTCTCACCTCCACTACTCGACCTCGCTAACGACATAGATAATAAAGTAAACTTACGTGGACCTCGAGAAGGGTAACCACAGTTCACTGCACGAAAACACCAGAGAGACTGAGACTAATCCATCGCACTAAAGGTTATATATTGTCTTCACGTCGGTATACCGACACTTGAAATAATATAAAATGATCTACCCGCTACTACTACTTTATAAACAGTGTTGCTAACATAATAACAAAAAGTAGCAATAGGCTAGTGTATAATTTAAATAAATAGTTAATTTAAAAAATACATTAAGTAATCGGTCATTTTGAGTAATCCGCCATATTGGACTTACAGCGGTCATTTAAATTTTGGCATTTTTCTCGGAACACCTTTTTATTTAACATCTATAATGAGCTGATCATATTTGTGTTTACTTATATAAGTATGTATATCTATAATTGTAGGTGTATATATACTTTGTATTATATTGTATGTAGGTACGTATATACCCATGTATGGAATAGAACGAGGATCTATTGTTATATTAGGTTGGGGAAAAAGTTTTATCGCATTTTTTAAGAAAATTCAAAACATTTTTTAACATAGTTAAAAAATATAGCATTTAACTAAAGTATGTAGGTACCATTTTGTTCGATAACTTTTTGCCATCTTGTAGGTAGCGACATGATGCCATTGTTATAGAAATTTTGGAACTTCTGATCAAAAAACCGCGACAAGTAGTTTTGGCAGTCCTTTCATGATGTTAACCTGACACTGCCTAAAGAATTCTGAAGAGACCGAAACAGGTGGAAATCTGAAGCTGCAAGGTCAGGATTATACGGCGGATGCATTAACACCTCCCAGCCAAACTCTCTTAATTTTTGCTGAGTGGCTAAAGATGTGTGAGGTCTAGCGTTATCATGATGAAAAACCACACCCCTTCTGTTGATTAATTCCGGCCGCTTTCTCTCACCTTCTTGGTTTAATCTCATCAATTGTTAGCAGTAGAGTTCAGAATCGATGGTCCTGCCTGGTGGTAACAGCTCATAATGAATAATGCCCTTCCAACCCCACCACACACACACAGCATCACCTTGTTGCGAGTTAACCCGAGTTTCGCCACAGTCTGTGAAGCCTGACCGGCCTTTGACCACGACCTTATTCGCACGTTCTTTTCGTACGTGATCCACTTCTCATCACCAGTTATCAGCTTCTTCAAAAATGGTTCGGTTTCATTACGTCGTAATAAAGAATCACAAATGAGTACACGGTTTATTATGTTTCTTTCAGTGAGCTAGTGAGGTACCCAAATATCGAGCTTTTTAGTGTACCCAGTTTTTTTCAAATGCGCCAAAACTGTTTTGTGGTCAATTTCCAGTTCTTCAGCTACGTCGTAACTACTGATATGCCGATCTTGCTCCACTTTTTCAAAAATGGCATCCATTTTATCCGTAATAGGACGACCAGAGCGAGGTGCTTAAACCAAATTTGTGCTACTCTCACAGACACTGCACAAGGTCCATAAACATTTTATCGCGGCTTGCGTTGCAGTTTTACCTTTATTGTAGTAAAATTTTAAAAAGTGTCGAATTTCTTCATTAGACTCACTCATCTTCACAGTACGAAAAACAAATAAAAATCACACATTTTCCTAATTTGAATTTGGAATTATCTTCTTTAAAATGTAAACTTTTAATGATACCAAAACCGCCAGATACAAATAGTATAGCCAAAGACATTTTATTACAAGTTCATACATACTATAATTTATAATTATTATTATATAATATACAGCTTTAAACTACTTTAAACTCAACATGACGTCACATTGTGTTTCACGTCACGTGACAGAATTTCTGTTTGCGATGATTTTATTTAAAAAAATATTTATATTATTTTAGTGGACATTAACCTATTGCTATATTACAAATCAACATTTAATGAGTCATTAAACAGTTACTTAAATAAGAAAAACAAATTGTTTTTGTAATTGTTTATTACTCTTAATCAATATTGCTTGATTACAATATATTACTATTATAATGTGTTACTAAAGAATTGATTAACAAAAAATCGCTGTATACAACATGTCGAGTTATTGTTAATACTTAATAGTCAGTTGTATAAGTTTAAATTCAAGAAATCACACGCATAATATTGAAAATATTCTATTCTAAAACCAAAAAGAGGTAAAAAATAAATAGGTATAAAAACAGATTTAAAAAAACAGATACTGATTAGCACTATGTCACTAGATGGGGTTGTTTTAAGTACAATTTAAGTTAAGTCATGGCATACAATTTAAGTTAAGGAGCGTAGATGGCGCTACTTACTTGAAGTGAGATGCCCTAAATCAATAGGATTTAGGGCATCTCTAGAACTTTCTATGAAGAATAATAAGTATCTGAACCATTTTAAATTATTAAGTGCTTCAGTCAATTATATTTTTTGCAGAATTTCAACATTTAATTTCAATTAAAACATAAGTTGATCTTAGATATAAAGTTTAAGCAAAAGCTAGAGCTGGAGTGGAGGACTTAGGATTCGATCTCTTTGCATTTAGTGTGCGAAGCAGGCTCTTCGCCACTGAGTTATGCCTCCACCTCTTATAACGTTTAATTTTTACTACCTATTCAACTTTTGATAGAAACAATTTAACAGGCAAAGTCGTCTCAAAATAAGCTATAATCATGTAGAAAACTTTATTTTGATATTCTAAATATTGTATAAAAAAATTAGAAAATGGTGCCATAAAAAGTAGTTTACGACTGCGTAAATCTAAGTATTTAGCCTTAAAACTTTTCATTAGTTTTAAATGACTACTTAGTTTTATTTAACAGACAAATTAATTTTTCCAATGATTTGGTAACGTCTGTAATAAAGAACTTCTATAACAGCAATAAATACAGCAATAAGAGCTCCATAAGACAGTATCAACAATGCTGGATAACAATCAACCATACTGACGGAGATGAAGTTGGCCTGTCGCCCTGAACACTTGGGTCTCTTCTCGTAGAGTAAGTGATTCTCCCTTTGCTGTAAACCATGTTCCTGAAGCCGTTTTGTCCTTGAAATAAACAGTTTTATTAAATATTTCCATGCCTACCTAAGTTTTACTCTCCCTCCAACTAACTGTAATAATACAAACCAGGACAAAAGTGTAGAAATCATTCTTTATACATACTCAATAACTCGGTAGGTCATACGACTGTAACTAACCTTAACTAGACTTAAAAACTTAACTAAAGTGGTCTATTAATACCAATAGAAGCCAAAACCATTTTTAAATTTTTGTATGTCTGATGATGAATATATTTGTAAAATAATAAACAAAAAATATGCTTTGTTTAATGATATCAAATGTCTGTAAAAAAGTTCTTGCCAGAAAGACTCTTTTTAAATTGTAATGATGATTTTTATCCTGTGAAAATATTATGCTGAAATATCTCCTGGAAGCGTTGTATCTAGCAAATGTATACAGAAAAGAGGTTCTGTTGGCGAAATTGTTATATAATTTAATCTGTAATTTTCCAGGTATTTTATTTCAAGGGGCTTTGTAATGATACCAGTTTAGTATGAATCTACACAATCAATATTAAATATCTGGAGAAATTCGAGATGATAACCCTTATCGTGGAAACTTTTAAGAGTTCATCTTTTAATGTATTTTAGGAACAGAAATATAATACTCTCCAAAGTAGCTTTTATCCAAATGTATTCTGTATCAATGTCTCGACATATATTTGTGTCATATAGTCTTTGTTTTTCTAAAGATATTAATATGTTTTAATAAAATCCTTTTTAGTGATGGAACAAAGTTAATAAATGTGGACGAGACATACCCAATTTTAAACATTTCCATGAACTGTGTATGTTTTTGTACAGCTAGCCAGGGGTCTATGACACGTAAGTATTGTATTTCCTTTAACCCACATTTTTCCCCTTCCTCGAAGTATTTACCGACGAACTTGTATCCGACCCCCGTTTCCATATGAAAAGCGAATAAGCCCTATTAAAAAAATGGAATATTTATATTAAATAAATTATAGGACAATACATATTATATGTATACTAAATTACTTGAACCTTTTTAAGGACAATATTAAAATTAATAAGAAGCAGATCCTCAACAAAATTATTATCAATGGATTATAACATATTGTTGTTTATGTGCTTGTTGTTTTTATCGGTTTTTTTTCCTCTACTTAATATAATTTTTGACTCATACTGTATTTTTGTGTAAAATATTTTATTTAATATATTTTATTTTTTCTTTGATGCTTTATTTTGTAATTTTTAAATTAATACTGTAATTGTAACCTACTCACTAAATAATGTCATGATATGTACATATAGTAATTGGGTTATAACTTACCACAAAACTTTTGATATTGATTAGTTGTAAGTATTATTAGTTATTACCTGTTGTATGTACCATAGTAATAAATAAATAAATAAGGACTACGTACTCGTTCCTCTCTTATTCGTATTTATGATATTTATAATATAAAAGAAGATAAAATTGTGATTGAAATTTATTATAATTTTGACTTATATATAAAAAAGAAATATCTTCTTATATATAAAATTCTCGTGTCACAATGTTATTTCCCATACTCCTCCGAAACGACTCGACCGATTTTTATGAAATTTTATATACATATTTAGTAGGTCTGAAAATCGGCTACTATATATTTTTCATCCCCCTAAGTGATAAGGGTAGCCCACCCCAAATTTATATGGCAAAACAACGTTTTCCAGGTCAGCTAGTCTTATATATAAAAATGAATTGCTGTTCGTTAGTCTCACTAAAATTTGAGAACGAATGAACCGATTTGAACCGAAGTTTTAAACTGTGAAAAATGCTGAAACGATTTTGATAAAACCTTTACCAAATCACCTCAGCGAAGCGAAGACGGTTCACTTAGTAAGAAATATAAATAAGTTGACGTTTAAGCAGAATAATTAATTAAAAAACCGGCCATGTGCGAGTCGGATCGGGCGCGAAGGGTTCCGTACCAATATTTTATTTTACCTTTTGGGTATAGAACCCTAAAAATATACTTATTTCAAGACTACATAAATGAGATTCTTTCTATATTATCTGTTAGTGTAAACTTATTTACGATTAAATTAGTATTACAACTAACGTATCATACCTGCCTATTATACGTACTAATATTATAATACTTAATACAAAATGTTAAAGCCTAAAAACTAGGAATATTTTTAAGCTAATTTCTTCTACTTATAATAAAGTAAAGACAGTACAATTTAAATGTCAAAGAAGGTCAAGTCAATTGAAACTGAATTATTCGATTGAACATTTAGTATTCTGTAAACGCTTAGCATTTGAGGAAATAGGTAACATTCTGAGGAAGTACATGTTTAAAGCTAACAGATTTATTCATTCTTCTTGTCAAATAACTTGTATGAATGCTGTTCGGAAGTTTCTAGTCAGGTTCGGTCTTCTGTTTTAATTTATTTACATATACCGGATATCGAAAAGGCATTTAAAATCAACAGTGTACTTGATAAGAATTTGTAATTATTTCAAATATTTTTTATTGCTAAAGCATATGATAGACAACATAAACATGATATAATAAGTTGTTTATAACTTTAAATATTATACATAATACTTGCTCTCATTTTGATTAAAAAAATCTGTAATGACTTTCATGTATTATACTCTCGTAAAGCTTTGAATTGCAGGCATTCCTTGCGACCAATGTCCAGGTTTAGGAGCCGTTAAGTTATCACGACTGGCTTTGAATGTAACTGAACAAATTCTCCATCAAGGAAATCTGGCATTAACACTTACAAATGATTGGTCGGGTATAGCCTAGTCAGTAGAGTACAATACCTTTTTCATTTCTTTAACTCCTTGTTCCATAGACATGAAGCGAGGTGTAGTTCCCGCAGGAGCTACTTTTGTTTCATAAATAGCTCTTCGTACAGGTTCTGTTTCAGTCTAAAACCAAAACCGTAATAGTAAACAATATTAAATATATAAATTGGTAAAGTAAACCCAATGTTAATTAAAGAAGTGTGGGTACATAGTTTAGAGAGATTTAAACTTGTAAATATTGTTTATAACATATTAATTAAAATAATAATTTTGCAATTAAAAAGTCTTTGAATTTATTTAGTAAAATATTAGCTTTCAAAGAAAATACAGCATTAACAATGAGTTATTAGTTTGTGAGCTACGTTGTCACAATAACTCATTGATTTTGTGTCGATTTTAAAAATCGATTGCAGCGGAAATTGGATTAATTCTATTATCATGTCTAATCTATACAAATAAATAAAATTGGAGTGTCTGTTTGTAATATTAAAATAACCAATTTTTACTAAGTGCATATGGATGTATATTTGGTACATACGGTACATAATATACCAAAACAATTTTTTTACAATGTTTGTCTGTTTGTTCTGACTAATCTCTGAAATGGCTGGACCGATTTTGACGGGACTTTCACTGGGAGATAGCTGATATAACAAGGAGTAACTCAAGATATTTAACATCTCGCTACGACCCATAGGAGCGGAGCAACACGTGAACGAAGTCACGCGCGTCGGCTAGTACTAAATAATAACCAGTAAAAATAAATGTTACCGAAAAGTAGTATCTGTTAAACACAGTATCATGGACTCCAAATTTGATCCTGGAATTTAGTAAATCGTCCAAAGTCCTGATTTGTGAGGAACTTGATTGTAATAATGCAACAATATTGGCGGAATATGAAGTGTAAAGAAAAGTTAACGCCACAAACAGCAGTAATAGCACCATTCGACCTAGAGAACCTAAAAATAAAATTGTATAAAAAAACTAATAACTTTACCTACAGTTACTTAGGAAATTAGTAATAGCATTAGTATTAGTCTATTTTAGGACGTTTAAGTATTTCTTTTGTGTTTAACTAGATTACCTTTGAGTTCAACGGTGCTTCCTTGTTGACAAGTAGAGCCAAACAAAAAGATCGCAATATCGATTAAGTTTGGTCTCAAAATTCCCGCACTTATCTTACGCTGAATAAAAATAAGGTATTTTATTAATTAATATATAAATTAAGGTTATCGTTGTGTTAAATTATTCCTAAATTAATGAATAAAATAGCTGGACAAAGAAAATTCCAATAACGTGTTTTTTTTTAAATATATTACAAGAATAAATAAGCTCTATGAATAAATAAATAAATAAAATTATTACCTTTTCATCATGTACTTCTCTTTTCCATTCCCATATAGTCGTAGTACATAGCACAAAATAAAACAAACATATTAAAGCAGCAGAACCATACCACAGAGAATGTTTAAAGGAAAGCAAAAATAAATTGTTTTCATACGAAAGCTTTGGTTGTTGAAATACGAATTTGGATCGAGTTGGTGTCGGACTTGAAATATATTCAACTACAGATAGTCTTTCAGAAGTAAGAAACATTGGCGATCCTGAAAAGTCTTCAAAGAAATTATTTATGTTATTTCCTGTTCAATTTTTAACTGTTAAATTAAAAACTATAACAAGAATAGTTAAAATTAATCAAAATACTGCACCTACCAAAAAACACTGCATACCAGGAAGAGAATTTGCAATAAGTACCACAAAATGTAATTGTGTAACATGTAATAAAAAGAATTAAGGAAATGCTGTTTGGAATAATCGATATTTTTAACAGTTAAGATTTAATATAACACTTAATATTTATCACAACTTTAAAAATATATAACAATTCTTATACATGAAATATCATCTTGGCTTAGCTTAGCGGCAACTGCTATAAAAATGTAGATTAAACTGATTTTATTTTATATAAGTCAACACTTTACATCAAAATAGTAGTTATTTGTTATACAAGAGTGCAAAGTTTTTAACCGCATGCTCAATTTTGATGACCAAACAAGCAAAGGATTCTAAAATTAGAATCCTGAGCGTTAGAGAGGGAATCAATCGAATTAAAAATCTCGCTAATTCTCTGTCGCGAGTTAACATTTTTTATGCATCGCAAAAAAAGTATACACAATTACTGCAACGCCGCTGAAGAAATTTTCACTTCAAAAAGTACACCAAGGAGGTTCCGAGTCTGATACTTATTCTAAAGGTTGTATGATAAATTCGGCACCATGGAGGTAAAAGTAAATAGGTTTAATGATGTTTTGAATTCACAAACTTAGTAGACACGATGTTCTAAATTCAATTTTACTTTATCATCTAGAGGATAAAAACGGCTTTTGTACTCAGATATCGAAGAGCAAAAATACTCTTTCTGAGATGGTGGGATGAAAATATATTGATCACGTCATACAAAATGGCCAGGAATTTGTATCATAGTCGAAAATGAATCAAGATAAAAATATTTGAAATATTCTTTGAAAAAATTGTATATTTTACCTCCTATATCTACTTCCTCCCTCACCAAGAACCCCGTCATTCCATTCCACGTATTATTATGACGATAGCCCCATGTCTCGGTAAAAACATACTTTCTGCTTGCGTTCAGGAAATCCAAAAGCTGATTTGTTGTAGGAAAGTTCACCTTTGTTATCGTGTCTATATGATCGTTACTAAAATATAATATTATTAAACAATAATTTGTAATTTTGCTTCATATACATAATAATAGTGAACTATTTTTATTAATGCACTCTACAGATGAAATATAGGAGATGAAAACATGTACCCTTAGGGGCTAAATTCAATTTTAAATCTATAGAATTTAGTTAACAAGGAATCAAGAACCTACCTTAAATAAAATGATTTTTTTTATCCCCTATCTTAAATAAAAATAAAATGAATTCTTCTTCTCAAGTATTCGGGCAATACTTCAGAAGAAGAATAGGCATATTTAAATATAAGTAAATTTTTTAAACACACATACAATTTTTGACACCATCGTTTATTTCTTTAGGGGTCAAATTATGGGTTTAAAAGTGTGACTCGAATTTATAAAAAGATCCAAATTTCATGTTCAAGTTTCTCCTGTGCTTTAATGAATCTAAATATTTTAACGAATCTGTCCTTGAAGGAGATGACAACTGTATGTAATTGTAGAGTGAAAAGAACAGACTACTATTTGTAAAAATTCTCACACTTCATCAGCCAGGTGGTTAATGCTATCATTATCAGTCAGCACGTAACAAATTCTTATCTCATAATTATACAAATCACGTCTTCGTAGAGCAGTGACTTCTAGAAGGTTAGCAGATTTTCTTAACCCATGAGAGATATTCCAGTGTCCATAGAGTTCTGAACGCCATTTACTTTCAACACCTATTTTATAAACTAAAAAAAATGTTTCAATGTGTATTTTATAGCTCATTCGTCAAACAAACAATATTTGTTTAAACTTGAGGGATTTGGAAATAATATTAAGTTTTTTATTATTTATTTATTTAATTCAGCTAAATTGTATCAAAATAAAATGCTTGATGGGAATATAATGACTATCGTACAGGCAATAGAAGGTACATTAACAATATAATACTAATTTTATACTTTACAGATTTTTATCATTTCAGTATACCTTTTTTTAAGGGTTAGGTAAGGATGAAACGAATATTTATGGGCTCACTTTTTAATTCTTCATTTTTACGAACGATAGGTGGTATTATGCTGTATATTTCGTCACTCTTATGAGAATTAAAATCTATAGGCCATTGATCTATAATTACGAAATGAGAAAACAAGATAAAGTAGAGGAAAAATAATACAGAAGAAAAAATATGTGGATAGTATTCCAACTGCGAAGGTAAGTTTGTCCTTCAATTTTGTTTGTCACTAGGCTATTATTTTATTCTGTGTTTAACCATTAATATGGAGCAACGGTTGTTTTAGTAATAATGCTTCTTCGTCTACAAGTTAAATGGGCTAATAATTATGGAATGCTTACTGTAATTTATTTCATAAAAACCAGGTAGATGCTCATCAATCACTGCCACATCAGAGTCAACTAACATGTCGATATCGGTCAATTTTTTTGCAATAATACTTTCAGATCCGCTGTTATTATTAATCAGTATCCATCGGAAAGGCGATCGAAACATTTTTGAATCATCATACTGAAAGAAATATAAATATTTATATGTATATGCAAAAATAAATTCTCATAAGTATAACATTTGGTAAATTTACCATTTTTAAAGAGTTTACAACATCAGGACAGTTCAGATCAGCTAAAAATAAGAGGTGTTGATTATATTTGATATTTTTAGGAATAACGCCTGGAGTTATAAATTGAACTAAATTCTGTCGATCACTGTTTTTCGCAGCCAAATCTGAATAAAGTTGAATTTTGTCATCTGAAAATGTAAAAAAAATAAGATTTTCACAACAAAATAAAGTCTTAATTTTATAAAAAGTAAATAGAATTAAATGTAGATTTTTATATGTTGTCTTTCTTTTTGTATGTTTGGAAAAAAGTTATTCGGTTTTAAAGATTTTTGATTTCAACGAAACAAAGTCCTATCAACTATATAATAAGAAACTAGAAAAAAACTGTTATATAAATATTACATAAGGACCAGCATGTGATAGCAATAATATAAGACGGTTTTTCTACAGCCTCTATTACATTCGCTAGGAAATTAGCTTCCAAAACCATTTCGGAAAATCCACATCTCAGAAACAAGAAAATAGGAACAAAATTAATTTTCGCCATAACGTTCAGTTTAGTAACGGAAAAATGAAATATGCGAATATTTGCTACTTTATATATCTTTTTTTTAAATAAGTTTGCACAATAAATTGGCTGCCCAAGTGACCCTATTTTTTTATTATTCATACGTTGTATTTGGAATCGATTTTATTAAGAATCAGTAGTGTTTACAAAAAAGATACCTATGATCCAAATCCTACAAATATTATAAACGCGAAAGTGGATGTATGGATGTATGAATGTATGGATGTCTGGATGTATGGATATATGGATGTATGGATGTATGGATGTATGGATGTATGGATGTATGGATGTATGGATGTATGGATGTATGGATGTTAGAATGTATGGATGTATGGATGTATGGATGTATGGATGTATGGATGTATGGATGTATGGATGTATGGATGTATGGATGTATGGATGTATGGATGTATGGATGTATGGATGTATGGATGTATGGATGTATGGATGTATGGATGTATGGATGTATGGATGTATGGATGTATGGATGTATGGATGTATGGATGTATGGATGTATGGATGTATGGATGTATGGATGTATGGATGTATGGATGTATGGATGTATGGATGTATGGATGTATGGATGTATGGATGTATGGATGTATGGATGTATGGATGTATGGATGTATGGATGTATGGATGTATGGATGTATGGATGTATGGATGTATGGATGTATGGATGTATGGATGTATGGATGTATGGATGTATGGATGTATGGATGTATGGATGTATGGATGTATGGATGTATGGATGTATGGATGTATGGATGTATGGATGTATGGATGTATGGATGTATGGATGTATGGATGTATGGATGTATGGATGTATGGATGTATGGATGTATGGATGTATGGATGTATGGATGTATGGATGTATGGATGTATGGATGTATGGATGTATGGATGTATGGATGTATGGATGTATGGATGTATGGATGTATGGATGTATGGATGTATGGATGTATGGATGTATGGATGTATGGATGTATGGATGTATGGATGTATGGATGTATGGATGTATGGATGTATGGATGTATGGATGTATGGATGTATGGATGTATGGATGTATGGATGTATGGATGTATGGATGTATGGATGTATGGATGTATGGATGTATGGATGTATGGATGTATGGATGTATGGATGAATGGATGTTTGAATGTATGGATGTCTGGATGTCTGGATGTCTGGATGTATGGATGTATGTTTGTTATTCTTTTACGCAAAAACTACTGAATAGATTTTGATGAAACTTTACAATAATATAACTTATACATCAGAAAAACATATAGGCTATAGTTTATAATGATATAGTGTGAATTATCCAAAGTACAGCGGGTGGAACCGCGGGGCGCTACTAAATAATAATAATTGATGATAGTGACTAGTCTGTAAATGTCTGATTTTTAATAAATACTTGTGGTAACGTCATACATTCTATTATTAATTTAATTCTGTCTATTTATTTATTCTTCTTCCTATAATTTCTATGAAAAAAGTATTTCTATTCTATTCTACATTATAATTTTTTTGTAATCATATTATTTGCATTAGGTTAATGTAATGAATATTTTATTTCATTTGATATATAACCGTATATGATACGTAGCTTTTAACTTTCTATCCTCCGCAATATTAATTTTAAATATTCATGTCTAGAAAGAGATACAAATTTTATCTTCATTATATAGATATAACGGTCTAAAGTCGTTAGCGTTTAAAATATTGGTAACGTAACTAAACATACAGACAAAGGTACTAAGTACTTTTCCATGAAGTTACTGTAAACATCTTATTGCCAACAATTCTACTAATAATGTCCTTTCCTTTATCAGTTCGTACATCATTAAATTAATAAATTATGTCTCAAAGATTGTCCAGTTCGGTTCCAACCTCTGATAGTGTAATACTATTACTAAGTTTAATATACATAACTAGTTTTTAATATTTTGTGGTTTTTATAGTGGTTAAAACGAGTTTTAATGTATGGAATGAAGGGGGCAATGAATTATATAGAAAAGATAATATTGGAGAGTGATTCTATTCGGTCTTACGGTTATAATGAACCGCATCATTCTGAATGGACGCCGTTGCTGCGTCATAGAAAACCGGATTCTTGTAAGTAATATGTAGACAATCTAAGCCTTTTAAACTTAAGGTATTAAACAGTTAACTTATGGACGAAATTAGTATTGTTTTTCCTCATTTATTTCAACATACTTCTTACCACTACCAACCATTTTGATTATACAATATTCTTCATAATTTATATAAACAGAGAATTTTAAAGTTCATATCTATTAAGAATACTTATAAATAATATACAAACGATAAATTATAATTATCTTAATATCTTCAATACATTTGAAATAAATAAACATTTTTTTATATATTATATAATACCATGATAGTGATAGCCGCCATGGCGAAATTATTTCACAATCAGACAGTGTAATTTTTTCAATTAAAGTTTTCAAGTAGGTAATTTGAAAAATCTTCAAATTTTTACGTTTACATAAAGAATTACAAATTTAAAACCATGCATCGATAATGGCATTTTATACAATTCCACTTGACCTTAAACTTGATAAAGTGTTGATAAGTAATGTTAACGCACTTTCAGAACAACAACAAACTACAAAGTTAAAACTATAAAGTCTCCATGCTTGATTTTACAATATTTTAATAATTTTAAGACTGAATATTTCAGATATATATATTTTTAAGTCTTGATAAAGTCACTGGTCGTCGCCACTATCAAAATTGTCTCTTTAATAAAAAATATTTTATTTAATTGTTAAACAAAAAAATAATACAATATAAGATGACATGAATTCCCATATTTTTTTTAACATCTGTATGGTTACATGGCATTTAACTTAAGTTCATGATCTATAACCGTCTTCTTTTGTATTTAAACTACTAATGAGATGCGTTGCTCTTAAATTGCTATTTTAGAGCCCACAGGAGTGACTTTTGCGTCCGGTAGTCGGGTAAGCCCCTATAATTAGGTTTGTAACTATTATAGAGCAATCTGAATGCGAAAACAACACTTGAATTAGTTGAATTTTCATAAATATAATTTTTTTTTTTAAAATATTCTATACAGATAACGTTCCGTTTTCTATAATACTTATAAAATCCAACAAAAGATGCACAAAACGGTTATCTTCCTGTCACGTCTAAATCAAGGCAATAAACATCAATTGTGTCCTTTTTATGGAAACTTTAGCTATAAAATATTTGTAAAGTTACATCAAATCCTATTTATTTTTTAATAAACTAAAAAATACAATAGGAAATAAATAAAATATCCAATGAATGTCAAAGCATGGCGGCCATATTTTTTTCTATTTATGCAAAGCGTGGCGAGGGACGATAAAATTTAAAATTTAAAACGCGGAAATTACTGTAACTGGCACTACCTATTACGATTGTTAGTAAATTAGGTACATTATTATCATTACTAATAAATAGGAATTGTATTCGTGCAATGATGAGTTAAATGTTTTTAAATCATAAATATAATTGTTTCGTTTTATTGATTTGAAGTCATATTTTTTTTAAATATCTTTTTAAAATAGTTAAAAAATGAAGTACTTTTATGAAATTCAGAAGAAAAATATTTTCTTATTATTATTTATTTTTAATAATATTTTCTTTTTTACATTTATTATATTTAGTTTATCGATCATGGCGCTATTAGGAGGGTAAATTATTATAAAATAGGATTCTTCATAATTAAAATTCATATTAAATTAATTGCAATAGAACTCTTTGTTAAGTTAAATATATACTCTGTTTCTTTTTTCTAGCTACTTTATATTCCTAATTATTAAAGGTAGAAGTAAAAGGAATCAAAAGGCTCAGTGTCAGTAGCTCAGTGGTTCCGTTCGTACATACTAACATACGTATGAAGCTAATAAAAGCGTATTAAAAAGGATTGTAAGGGGTTGAAAAGGGCGGATGAAAAGTTTGTATGGACGTATCGTCATTTTTAGAGCTAGAAGCTTGAAACTTATGTTTTAGGCTTTTGATTCGATATAAATAGGTAAATATGACATTCAAAGTGTATGTTTATATATGTGTGAGTTTTACCCTAAAAACCAAAACACTATTCCACAGCTAATTTTAAATATATTCTTTTATTAAACTAAACACTTGTGTTATATAACTTCACCTTCCATACCATTAATTCTGAACTAAAATTATAAATATTATTATGCAGTCCATACAGTCAGTATCAAAAAACACACATCGGTGTCGTTCAGGTTTCATTTCTTACTTATTATCGTTCTATAATATATACACACAATGACTAAAACAAATATAGTACTATATATAATTGGTTCAGATCACTTAGCACGCTATACCCAATCATTTGGCAGCCCTAACATTATTAAAGGTTGAATTAATTCATAATGCCTCACTGGGGTATACTACTGGTTAGTACAAGTACAAGTTACCTAACTTGTCATAAAATACTAGCTGTGTAGCCAGGCAGTCTGCCACACCCGCTGCCATCAAAGAACCTGTAATAAAACCTACAATTTCCTGCCTGATTTACGTAAACAGTATATTGACGTACTAGCGACCCGCACTGGCTTTGCTCGAGTAGTAGAGCATAATATTGTGCCTTTATTTAAAAAAATTAGGCAGTATTTTCGTAGAAAGCTCCCAGGCGGCATAATTTTTCCGATATTTTCAACAATTTACGGAAAACCATCCATTTAGTAGTTCTCAAGTTTATCGCGGACTGATAGATAGACGCGGCCTTGTACTATGTTTTATACTATTATTACAAGCTGACCCGGCAATCGTTGTTTTGCCATATAAATTATTTCTAGTAGGCCACCCTTATTACCTAGAGGTATAAAAAATAGCCTACGAGGTATTCTCACACCTACCAAATATACACAAAAAAATTCTAGTTCGAAATGAGTTCGATAACAAACACTATGACACGACATTATAAACAACATGTAGTGATTTAATGGGTAATCCATTTCATCTGAATGGTAAAAATTTTCCTGCTATTTATTTAGATAGCATTAAAAGAATGGCATTTGAAACATGTACATGCCTGATCTAATAACGAGAATTATGCTGGTTATAATAATTAATCTCTAGATTTGACATTATCACGTCAAGTACCGTCTCGTTCAAGCGGGCTAACCTAGATTGATAACTAGGCAGTGAAGTATATGAATTGAAAAACAGTTACGTCTAATCTAATGTCAATAAATATTATTTCAAATCAATTTCATACTTTTAAGAATTAACTGCAGCGTGATAGGCTACCTCATATATTGAAAGTATATGGATATCTTATGTGAAAATTAAAATATTAGAAAATTCCACACATTCATTTAAATTTTTTTACCCAAAAAATGTCTACCCGTGAGGGGGCAAGTTAGAATATTATTCCCCTCTGCCGCTGGGAGAGCATCTCATACGAGGCGAGTAACCCAGCACCCCCTTGGTGGTATGGAATCTGTTTCCCCGACTGGCTTGCGACCACCAGCATGCGAATCCCTGGGGCAGACTTACAGGGGGTAAGTCTGCCCCAGGGATGCCCTCTCCCTTCCCATTAATGATGCGGATTTACTGGATTATGCGCTCTTGCTCAGGGTCGGACGGAACCGTAGTGTTAATGTTAAGATTTAGTAAAGTTATCACTGTCGTAAACTAGATGGCGCTATTGGTCGTTTACATCGCAGTGTCTTGTTTTTTTTGTTAGCCTTACTTACTTTTGGATTTTATATTTAAATCGATTACTCAGGATCAAAATATAGTGCAGTGTATTTATGAAAATTACTATAGTATGGTTTTATCACTAAACACGCAGCAGTTTTATTCTTCACAAGTTCACTCCCTCTCCCCACTTTGTCTTCGAGGATGCAACGAAATGCAAATCTCTTGTTTTGCCGATGTCCATGGGCGATGGTGGTCACTTACCATCAGGTGGACCATCTGCTCGTTTGCACCTTATCTACCATAAAAAAATGTCTACGATGTGTTATTCTGCAACACAACAGCTTCAAAAAAGGAAAAAAAAATATCAAATTTTCAAAAAAACGAAGTTTTTCAGTCCTTTTGCTTACATGATGATTTTGTACAATTTTAGTTGGCAAAATGATAGGAATAGGTACTCCACAGATCGCAGCCACTGTGAGGTACTCTCTCTATAAAAACCCTCGTAATTTGACAGTTAAATTGTCATATAGATGTTACATTATCTATAACTTAGCGATTTTTTTAATCATCACAAGTTGCGTGTCTTTTGTTTACGCGGAATGATAAATATCATATTTAGTTCTGTCGTCAAGTCTATCATAAATTGAAACTATGTTTAAGTACTAACTAACACGTAAACGACAATACTAAAATGCTATAGAGACGGAAACCAAGCACTGACTGGGGCTTGAGAATCACAAGCAAGTTAAAAGCGGTCTTCTTCAGCGCATAAACTCTCACTTCCATTCCAACCATCGCCCATGGACATCGGAAAAACAAAAGATACTCTCTCGTTTTGTCGATGCGTTGCATCCCCGAAGATAGAGTGGGAAGGGGGAATGAAGAAAAAAAAATGATGCGGATTCAGGGGACTCTAAGTAAGAGCCCAGAGTCCACTAGACCCACAGCATTAATGGGATGGGAGAGGGAGGGGGTAAGTCTGACCCACATGCGGCTCAACCGGAACGCGTCTATGACACTTGGCGGTCGGACTCGCATGCTGGTGGTCGCAAGCCAGTCTGGGAACAGATCCCCTACCACCAAGGGGGTGCTGGGTTACTCGGCTCTTACGAGATGCTCTTCCAGCGGCAGAGGGGAATAGTATTCTAACCCGTCCCCTCACGGATAAATTATGTATGTAAAGAAGAGCTTTTCGTCTATACGAACGCTTTTCTTCAGTTTTGTCTTTGTCGCGGTATTAATAAAACATACACCGTGACATTCATGACTTCTTTAAAATTATTTGAAATAATTAAATGTAAAATATATTAATTTATTATAAACGCCCTGAAGTAAAGGCTATAAATGTTGTTTTATAATAATGTTATGGTCTCTGATAATCGGGAATAATGAAACAAAGGCGTAATTGCATTTTTTTGTAAAAATAAGAATTTTATTACCAATATATCTATTTACATAGAACAAAATACATTAAAACAACATATATACCTGCTTGAAGTAAAATAACACGCGAAAACTACTTTATATAAGGTGTTTTTTTTATTGGTTATGGACAACCAGTAGTTGTTACATTATATTTCATTTATATTCATTGCATTACTATGTTAATTTAAATGCACAACTTTTGAAGGTGTCAGAACATGCATTAAAAAGTTAACAGAATGCAAAAAAAAAATGTCAAAAACTTAAATTAAATATTCAAAGCTCTAAAAATACTAGAATGACAATGTATAGTTTAAATCTAAAATTAAAGTATAAATAAAAATTTTGAAAGTTACCTAAATTACTAAACAAGGAATCTTAGAGCAAACAAAAGAAACTCGTTTATTACATTCAATACTATATATATAATTTTGCAACTGTTCGGTTCTACCTTGACCATTTTTATACCTGTGTGTGTTATTTCTGTGTTTCTATCTGAATTATTTTCTTGTTTCGTCCTTTTCAAACCATTTTTTTACGTAGTCAGGTTATTGCTTTTTAAACTTTATTTTTTTATTTAATAGTTTTCCGTTTTCCGACCGATTTATTTGTTTACACGAGTGAATAACTGCAACGCGCGGGCAACAGGACCGCGCGGTCTATACGACCGCCTTTTAAACATATTTATTGACATAAACAATAACATATATAATGTATATATATATATATATATACATATTTGTAATGTACTCGCCAAGGCCTTTCTTTTGATACTAAACACGTGATAATTAGGTCAGTTTAATTTTTTTCGAGGTTAGAATTTGAGGTATAATTTTTATTCCTAGCCTATGTCACCCGCGCTATTATTACAAATCTATTGAAACCTCATTCTTGAAAATTGGTTCCGCAGTTTAGGCGCTAGAGTGGAACATACAAACATACATACATACACAGACTGCAAAAAATATATCCCTTCCTTTTAGCTTCGCCATAGTCGGGTAAAAAAAAAGATAATAATCAATTAATACCTTTTAGTGATGTTATGAGAATTCTGTGAGAGTGGTGCGCTCTAGTGGTGAAAGGCAACATACATACTGTAGTAGTAACTAGTAACGAGTAATCTTGTACTAGTAAAGCCGTACCTAATCGATCTGAACTAAATACTTGAAATTAATCAATGTGCTGGGTGTAACACCTTAGTTTTACTACTTTTATTGACTTAAATGGATAACCGACTTTGCGGAGGATAAACTATTTTTTGTTATTTAATTTAAGCTTTAAATTACTCGTTAAGCGATTGAAATTACATAGCGTAGGAAAGGAAATAAATTTTATGTAGTAGTTGTTTGAATAATGAAGAGCTACTACTTTCGAGTTGGTGGAAGCTACGGACAAACTTACTGACAGACCAATTTTGAACGAGTCAAAAGTTGTTTATCTACATCTACACTATTATATAAAGAGGAAAGATTTGATTGTTGAAAACCACTGAGCCGATTTTGAAAATTTTTTCACCGATAGAAAGCTACATCTTTTCCGGGTAAAATAGGCTATGTGGTGTTATCATAAATATTCTAATTAAAAAGATATGGCCATTTAAGTGCCATAACGTAGTCAAATGTTAATTTAAGGGTTTCTCAGGAACTACAAATCCGATTTAAAAAAAAATTTCACTTATTGAAAACTACACTACTCGTGAGTTACAAAGGTGATTTAATGCCATATACATTATTAAATTAACAGATTATGGCCATTTTGTTGTTATTAATCCGATTTTAAAAATTCTTTCACTGATAGAAAACTACACTATTCGTGAGTGGTTTAGTGATCACAAATGTGATTTAGTGTTGCCATATACATTTTTAATTATTATTAAAAGCTTTGAAAGAGCAAATACATTTTTGTAATTATTTTGTATCTATTCGATAATTCAGACGAGAACTGCAATGTAGATCTTATCACATTATAGGTATAAACAATATACATATATTGTAGTAATAGAAAGATGAAGAATTGACAGAAGTAAGTAAAGTAGAATGAAAATGAAGTAATAGAAATAAGAAAATATTTTAGGATTATTATTTTAAAAAAAGTCTGCTTTTCATTTATTCCTCACTAGCAGCGCCCCGCGGTTTCACCCGCTATAGTTTAGATCATTCATAGTATATCATTATAAATTATAGCCTATGTGTTATTCTGATGTGTGAGCTATATTATTGTAAAGTTTTATCAACATCCATTCAGTAGTTTTTGGGTGAAAGAGGAACAAACATATATCCAGGCATCCATATATTCTTACAAACTTTTCGCGTTTATAATATTATTCCTCATAAAAATCTGATACAATCATACTTTTTGCAATATAAGTTACAAAAGGCAATTTGTGTAGTTTTCCTATGCCTATGGTAAATAAATTAAATTGTATTACAGTTTGAATCATAAATGAACAAACACAATTTGTGTGACTGACTTCGTCTATGAAAAATTTACTAAAATTCCAGTAATATCAGATAACTATCTATTGGCTATCCGCCTTCGTTTCGCCGAGTTAAAATTGCGTGAAATTCAAGAAACAAATTTATTAAATAGGTCCATAATTTTTTTAAGTCCTTTACTATATATAACATATAGTAATTTAGATATAGTATTTTAAAGAAATATTATAATTTTTTAATTAAACAAATAGATTATTGCTAATAATTTTCATAAATAATAAGATGTAGATTTGTCTAATATATAAAAAGGGGCTTTGAAATAAATATTTAAAGAAGAGGTTCGTTAGGTAAATGTTTATTTCACAATTTACAGTATATAATTTTCAGCTACCGAGAACCGTATTATATGTTACACTTAACAATATTAATATTTAGATAAAAGGTGTGAAAATAAGCATACTTTACGTGTTGACTTCATATTATTCATGAACAAGGTGAATGGTGTTATTGGTTGATTCCCAAAGTATTAATTGAATAAGACCCTTTTCAGTCTTACGAGAATAGTAAATGATATCATGATAGAATTTATGTTTTTTTCAAGAATAGTTAAATTAGGTGTCTGTATAGTTTTTGTTGTTTGTTTATTTGTGTGCCTTTCACATTTTGAAACGAAACGAGACGAATCGAAACGTTAACTGTTAGGAAAACCAATATATTTTATTAGAAGATTAATCTTGATGAACAGACAAATAATCTGTTTAAATCAAGCCTGATTGAATCAAACGATATATCGGCGATCTTTTAATGAAGGTATTATATTAAAACGTGAAGCCCTTAAATTTTTAAGATTTTTTTTTTAATTTGGATGTAATTGAATTGTTTTATTTCCTCTGTCTGTGATAAAAAATGATATTGTAATGTCTGCATGTCCATTTTAGCAATTCCGGTGAAAATATAAATGAACATTAATATTGTGTATTTTTGAATATTTTGTAATGATTAGGTGTTTATTTATCAGTATAAAAGTACTATCATTTATATGGTTAAATACAAAATTCATTCATTGCGCTATCGTACACAAAATTAAATTCAGTTTTGTTTGAAATGTGCTATCAATTAAGCTTGCAAGCGTTGTCTTACGAATTTTTGATCAGGTCACGTGTCCTGACGCGAGTTTACTCCGTCTTACGGATTTTTTCGATCAGGTCACGTATCTTGACGCGAGTTTACTCCGTCTTACGGATTTTTTCGATCAGGTCACGTGTTTTGACGCGAGTTTACTCCGTCTTACGAATTTTTGATCAGGTCACGTGTCCTGACGCGAGTTTACTCCGTCTTACGAATTTTTGATCAGGTCACGTGTCCTGACGCGAGTTTACTCCGTCTTACGGATTTTTTCGATCAGGTCACGTGTCTTGACGCGAGTTTACTCCGTCTTACGGATTTTTTCGATCAGGTCACGTGTCTTGACGCGAGTTTACTCCGTCTTACGAATTTTTGATCAGTTCACGTGTCTTAACGCGAGTTTACTCCGTCTTACGGATTTTTTCGATCAGGTCACGTGTCTTGACGCGAGTTTACTTCGTCCTTCGAATTTTCGATCAGCTCACGTGTCCTGACGCGAGTTTCACATTTTTTACCCATCCCAAAAGTGCACAACACCGCTAAAGATGCTTTCACCTCAAAAAAAATTATTTGAGGAAAATTTTCATATCACCTTCATATTAAAAACTCCATGATTAAAACATATTACCTATACCTATTAAGAAGATAAAAGTAGGTACCAAAGGTTCCCAAATTCATATAATAAAAACTTACGTCATAACATTAATGTTATTTAAGACATGTCACTGGAACTTTAAAATATGTCGTTAAAATTACAGAATAACCTGAATTATGATAATTGCAACAAGATCGATTGTATCAGCTACTTCTACAATTGTCATAAGATATTGCATAAAAAGTCAGAATTACAATCATGAAAGTGGAACATTAAAATTGTTCGAGAAATATTATACAAAATATGGAGCAGATGTGATACAAAAACCTGTCAAACAACTATGTAAAAATTATTCATGAAATATGTAATCTACGAAAAAAAAATACGTTATAAGAAAAATAAAAATAAATAAATAAAAGTACAACCGAATTGATAATCTTCGTTTTTTTGAAGTCGGTTGAAAAGAAGCATTAAATTTGTGAAATTAAGTACCCTTGGGCTTCTACGTAGTTTTCTCAAGCTGTAAATAATTTTTTACTTATATAAAGTTGATTAATAGGAGTTAGTTCTATATGCAGACCAATATTATGAGGGCTTTACTAACTAGAATACGTTACTCCTAGATTACCGCGATGTAATAATCATGATTTTTGTCATGGCGACGCATTATTTTGGTTACCTGTTTATCTTTTTGTTGGCAGCACTGCTTGATCAGTTTGTACCAAGTTCAAATGTCAAATGAATGTTGCCAATGTCAAAGCCATTTATTACACTATTAACATACTTATTGCTATTTTGGTTAATACAAACCTATTTGTATTAAATAAACGAGTTTAGTAGTAGGTTACGACGTTATTATTTTAATTAATGAGTGCTTTTTTTATCTTCAATATTTTCGTATTTTAGCCATATCAGATCAAATAAGGGTACCTATCAATAAAGCGTAGAATTATTTAATACAGTAAAAAAACGTATTTACATTGATCAACCCATTATTTACCACGTGTATTATTAATTTTACATTTTAATTTTGAACATATTTTGCTATATGACTAACTCGCAAAGACTTAAACGGTCACACAGATCGACATGAGTTCCCCTATTTCAATCCCTTCAATACTTTATACAGTACAGTTGTTTAAGCGTAAAGGCAGACAGAGTTACTTTCGTATTTATAATATGACAAGTTGGAATTTGAACTTTTAAAACTAACTAAAATCAATTATCCAATTATTATCCTATCTGAGATACGGTATGAATATGGAAAGGTAATCTGCGGACACAGTATGTCATAATTTTAAAATCTTATACTCGTAAGCAAATCGTCTAAAATTTCTATAAAAAGTAAACAATCACAAATTATTTTTTTTATAAGCAAAATAAAGAATTATTACAAATTTGTAACAATTCAGTGTCACAACAATAGTTGGAATAGCTGATTGTCTCGGTTTCCTTTCAGTGACAACGTAAATTACAAGGTTGACGTGACCTTGAAAACGTGGAGAATCACGGTATTAATGTGAAAATCTAAATTAGATCGTATAAGACTCACGATTGTTACAAATCATATTTTGTAACAATAATCATATCATAAACTACTTTAAATACTACTAGCGGCCCATCCCGGCTTCGCACGGGTGGAATATTTTTTAAAAAACATTTTGGCTCTCCCGCATTTCGGTGCCCCTCTACCTCGGCGTTACTCGCTGCGCTGCGTCGCTATACTGGTCCGTCGCGTCGACGTGTATTTTTTGTTTATATTGATATTTTTAATTTCGTAATATCTTTTGAATGGAAAGTCCGATTTTAATAATTCAAAAAGTAATTTACAGGTATTGAAACAGTCTTGAATATGAAATAATTTATTTGGATAAGGATTAATACGAAGGTATGGAAAACATGGTCTGATTTTGATAGGCATTTTTATCAACTTTTAAAATGTAAAAAAGTAGTTATAGTGACATAACTAAAGTAGTTGGACATATGGTCTCGCGGAGTTTTTTGTAGATATTGATACGTTCTATAATATTGTAGTACATTTTTTTGTTTTATCATCAATACTTTTCGCAGCGCATGCGATGAAAGACATTTTATGGCTAATTTTTTTGCACCTTGCCTTGATAAATATAGCCTATGTTACTCAGGGATAATGTAGCTTTCTAATGGTGAAAGAATTTTTGAAATCGGTCCAGTAGTTTTTATGTTTATTCGTTACATACAAAAATACAAAAATACAAATCTTTCCTCTTTATAATATTAGTATAGATATAGATAATAATATTATTCGTGAGTGATTTATAAGTTCTTTCAGATGTTACTGTAGTAACGGAAAACGGAAGAAAAGCTGTAAAGTAATTTTCGAGGACAAGTTTAAAAATAAGATTGCTTAGGATTTTTTCTAAAAAAGTTATCAGTATTTCTATTTTTTCCACTTCATACAAATTTAAAATTACAACAATTTAAATATATAAAAGGAGAAGCTAACTGACATATCAACGCAGGGCCTAAACTATAAGGGTTAGAAACTTGAATTTTTGCACAAGGGTTCCTTTTATAACGTAAGGGAGCACTAGGCAAGGATTTTTGAAAATTCACTCCCTAAGGGGGTAAAACAGGGGTGCACAGTTAGCATGAAACTTTGCCGTTTTTGAAGTTATTCAAATGAAATTCAGTATAAATGTAAAATATTTTTTCGAAAATCCCTTAAAGAGGTATAAGAGGGGTGCAAAGTTAGTATGACTACCTCATAATATCATTAAAATTTAATTATCTACAGACGATCTACTGTTGGCTAATATAACTACCTCAATACTGCAAACGAAGTTGGGGGTAAAAGCTAGTTTTGTCTATATCTCCAAAGGGGTTTAACATACGTAAACTATATTAAATTTTTTTAGACTTAAATTTTCTTTTATTATGTAAATACATGTTTCTGTAAAAACGATATTTTAACGAGTTTTAGAGGATCAAAGTAACCCTTACACTATTTTTGGACCACAATTCGTGTAAATATTTTTACTAATGCTAATATGAACCATCTTAGATTAATATTTTAAGTTTTCACATTTCTTATGAGGTAATCAAAGTATAATAATAAATTAGATCCGGATTCCATTCATTTATCTTTCATTTAAAACAAGTAGCTCGGTTGTTAAGCAACTTGTTATTGACGTTTGGTCTTCTTTCTTAGAATCAGAAAACACTGTCAAGCGGAAAATATTTTAGCAGTGTTTATTTTACATCGCAAATACATAAAATATGCGTCAAACTTATATAATAACAATAAATTTCTGCGTAAACCAGTTACCATGCGGGTGCCATAATAATTATAATATAAATGTATGTTTGCATTGAGAACTCGGGGACACGAAAATCCTAACTGTTATTTCTATTTTTTTAACTTTTATTTCATATATTTTAATAAAAATTACTGAAAACGTATAAACTAATACATTTAAATTGTAGTAGTGGTTTTCAGCTAGACCACAGAAAGTAATTGTACACAAACAAAAGAGTATACACATTACATATGTAAATGTCGTACAGTACTAATGTGTATAATGTTTATTTTACTTTATCTTACTAATATTATAAACGCGAAAGTTTATAAGAATGTATGGAAAAAACTACTGAATGGAATTTGATGAAACTTTACAATAATATAGCTTATATATCAGAATAACACATAGGCTATAATTAATAATGATATAGTGTGAATTATCTAAAATATAGCTAGTGAAACCGCGGTGCGCAGCTAGTTTAATATATTTCTGATGCATATTAAATAAACATATTATTTTTCCGCACTTATTCTTCATATAAACTTCAACTATGCCTTTTACACTCGTTCAATAAATCAAAATTCATTATTGAGAAAGAAAACTATACTTATTTTTAGTACATATTCGTATAAAGTATACTCGTAAATTAATAAAGCTAGTCATACTGTTTTCCTGAAGAAAACCTTTACCAAAAAATCATTGCATTTTTAATATGTTTAATATTGCATATACGTATGTAATAATTACATCCTATACGTATTTAAATAAAAAAATAAATATGTAAGATCTATTATTTACTCATTAACATACTCTTCAAGACAATTTAAATCACTATACACATAATGCTTATTCATATAAGTACACTACTAAACAATTTAAATATTAAACAAGTCTTTATACTATTGATTGAAGTAAATTTTGCGGTTTAAAAAAAACTTAACGCAAGAGATCATCTATCAAGAAGATATAGCACAATTTACAATTGTAATACAGTATTTAGTCTAAAAAATACTTGTCAAACTGCCTCTAAAGTGTTAGGATAAAGTTTGTAATTGTCAAACTAGAGAGAACATAAAGTAAATTAATAGGATTTTCATTACCGAAAATACCGAATACCGAATAGTAAATCAGAAAAAAAAGAATGCATAATATTAGTCACAAATATATTTTTTTATCAATAACTTAACATATTAATACTTAAAATCTGCCAGTGGTTTTTTTTCTCGTTGAGGAAATGCAGATTACGCATCCTACCATATACAAGTCAAGTAGGTATGTAGAGCTCACTACAATAGAGCAGCATATCCACTAAAACCCAGCGTTCCGTTTGCTGTCGATAATTAGGCGCTACGCTACATTGAGGGTTTCTAGGGATTTTGGAAAAGCCGAGCATAACACCGTCGACTTCTCCCTGGTAGTCTCCTGCGGACAGAATCGGCATGCGCTTCCATTTCTCGAATCCGCCGTTTAGCCTCCTTTAAGCCTATTACTGTTTCACAGAATGTTGCCACCGCCGATCAACATCTATCACTATCAAGCATAGCACCTACTATTTTGGACAGCGACAGATCTGTGTGAATTTCCCCTAGCATTGCCTGGCGCTGAAGTCCCCAAGCAGTACAATCCGTTAGGGTGTAAAGCGCTGTGTCCTCAAATGTACGACACTCATGGCAGGCTAGAGACGCCTCGGTACCATCAATCTGATGTACTCACCAAAACACCCGTGGTTGTTAAGTACCTGCGTCAGCCTATAAAGGTCAATATACCATGTCGCCTCTTAACCCATCTATCCAGATGAGTACGGATGGCTTCTACTGTCATTATACCGGTAACTGGGCACTGCAAATCTACTTTCCATTTTAGCATTAGTTAATCTTCGGGGGAATTTCTGAATGTTCTAATGTTAGGGCATCTATCCATAAGGTAACACCGCACAGTGCCATGCGGCAGCAGCGGCATTTATTACCAATATTTGAGTATAGAGTTGACCAAAATGAGCTTTAATTCTCCACCTTCCATCCAGGATAAGTCCCAGATATTTCATCTGAGGTTTTACACTTATCATGAAGCCCTTGACAGTGATGTATGCTCTACGAGGAGGACCTCTATGAGAGCCATAAAAAAAGGAAGGGTTCTGTTTTCAATATAGCAAACGATTGAACTTTTCCTCATAAATTATACACTGCTACCGGGAGATGCTAAATAAATCTTAATAAATTCTGCTAGATCAAGATATTGTTTCAAAAATTCAAGATTAGATTTAAAATAAATCTTGGGTTTTCTATTTCAAAAACCCAAGAATAATATGTTATTTGAAGAACTTAAATTCCACAATTATTATTATACTGTACTGTACACTTTGCAGTGATAGCCCAGTGGTTAAGACATTGTTGTCTTACACGGTAGGTCCGAGTTCGATCCTGGGCACACCTCTGACTTTTCAGTTATGTGTGTTTTAGCAATTAAATATCACTCGCTTTAACGGTGAAGGAAAACATCGTGAGGAAACCTGCACTCCTGAGAGTTCCCTAAAGACAGTTCACTTTATTATACAGTATGAAATAATTTATTAGATTTTAAAAATATATTAAACGAGCATCGGTCCCTGAATTATTACAGAAAACAAAAATAAATTATGAGACGAAACCTCCTATTCAGTCGTTTTCGTGTCAATAAATCCCTTTTATCGGAAAGTTATATTCTGGTTGATAAAGTATCTGTATGTCCAGATTTATAATTTGATTTATAAGTTGAAATTTGTATTGAAAAACTTTAATTTTGATATTGTAAATCGATTAGCTTCTTAGTTATCTTAGAATACAAATTCGTCCTTGTACGCAAATGGAATAAATGCTTCCTGCGTAGAAACGTGCTTAAGATTTTCCATTACTTGAAATAATCGAACCTATTACTGAAGAATTCGATTCGGGAAATATTTCACATTATTTTGATTCTAATAATAAAATATACTTTGAGGATTCTTAAGGATATACAAAATACTCATAATTTATCGCGTTATCGACCGAAAATATTGAAATTGAAAGACACGCAATAATTCACTCAACCACACTGATCACCACTATAAGAGTTCAACTTATAAAGTAATAATTCATTAAAATCCCTTGACTTTTTTGTGTGAATAACTTGGCTTTTTTGAGGATAAAAAATAGCTTACATACTAATCCTGGACAAAAAGTACCTTCGAGTCAAATTTATTTAAAATCCATTATGCCGTTTTTGTCTAATTATTTATGTAACAAACATCCCAATATACGAACTTTCAGATTTATAATAATGGGATTTATAAAAATTGAAGTGCTAAGTTCCTAATTGTTTTACAATATTTCAACAACATTATGACAATTATTTTTTCAACAAAAAACCTATAATACTTTTTCAGTAAAAACTTTATTTCAAATCATCAAAATTATGTAATCTGTAATCATGAGCGGAAATTTATATCAAACAAGATTAACTGCAACAAATCAATTGACACGCTTTTTCTACATACTTATAATCTTTATTTAAATAATATAACGACACTTATTATTTCGTCCTTTTCATATGCTACTTACTGAAATATAAGGAAATAAATCTCTTACTGAATAAAAATGTTAATGAATAGATTTTTATAAAATACTGTACCGTCTCCAAAAACTGAAGTTTTGTTTTGGTATATTGCACTTAAATGTTTTAAACATAGACTATGTTGTTGACCTTGCTTCGTATAGAGATATTAATAAAGTTCCAATCAAGTGAACTCAAGAAAGGGACAACCCAGCATAAATAAAAAGTAAATGTTACCTAGAAAGAACTATTTATATGCTTTTTATAATATCATACATTAATGCTCTAAGTGTTATTATAAAATTTTACAGTCACTTATTTTGTATCATATGTACTTTATAATGTTAATACGTAATTATCAGCTAACCTAAATATAAGTTGTCAGTACGTCCCCATAATTATTTAAAGAAGTATCCTCTAACTCTTGAGGAGTTGTGTCTTTCATCACATCAGCTCAACAATAACATTATACACAATATCTGATTATTTTATAGATTAAAATATGTGCAAAACATTATAAGTGCCTTTGAAATTTGGGGATTTCCCTCGATTTCTCCGGAATCCACCATCAGATCCAGACTTGGTTTCAATGGGACCACCTGGGAAGTGCACTCTGTCAAATAAAAAAAGAATTTCTTAAATCGGTCCTAGTGTCTTCGAGAAATCGAAGAACATATATAAAAAAAACCAACGAATTGAGAACCCCCTCCTTTTTTGAAGTCGCTTAAAAAATACAATTATTACATACTATAAGTCCCGGCTTCACCCGGGTGCAATTTAGCAGGTGTATTTAGTTTTAATTTCATATTTTAAATATATCGCTATATTTAACATTTTAACTTATATATGACTAATTCCCTAAGACACAACGTGACACGTTACTTGACATGCGCTTCATTCCCACGTCGGTAGATGGCGTAATCACACACTCATTTGTTTACTTTGTGTTCTTAAGTATTTTTTTCGCGATATAACATAGCCTATGTCCATCCTCAAACTTTACTTTATCTGTGTATCATATTTCATAAAAATTACACAATCAGGCTTAAATCACTCGGTTTAGTGTAACAGGTAGACAGACGCCATCTATTCGACAATAGATGGCCTAAGTAGTAATTAAATCGCACTTTCGTTTGTTTAGTTTGTATTGTAAAGTATTTCCTACGTTTCTTAAGTGTTACTTTCGAAATTATATATAATATTAGTTAGTATTATATACTATATATAATTGTATTGATTGGTATGTCTGGAAGAAATCTCTTCTTATAGTTATGTTATTCTCATGTATAATTAGCTATACATAACGTAATTTAAATATATTTTAGGTAAGTACTTTTAAAATTAAACAATCATCCATCTTGTGATGTTAAATATAATCTGATTTAATATTAATATGATTTTTTCTTTTAGTTTTTTTATAAATTACGTATTTTACACTGCGTCATTAGATTTGTATGGGTTTTTTAAGTGATCTGAATTCTTGATGCCTATTAAGACTAATTTCGTTTAGAGTTCACTTTTTTGGACTGATCGTTACTCTAGTCTCTAGTTTCATTACAGACGTTCCTTTCTTAAATAACGGATTCAGATTTTTATTTTATTTTAGTTTGGATGTCGTTTATTGTATTGTATTCTAGAAATTTTGCCTATATAAGTTATTTTGAACTTTTGTTCACTTTTAAAGTATTGCTGTATGTAATGATGTATGAAGTCTCAAGAAACGATAAGGGCTATGGTAGTTAACAATTAATTTAAAAAAAATGCAATCCTAAAATCAGATATTACTTAAATTAAATTAGCACTTATAGATCTTTTCACTATTGTGCTTAGTTTAGCTGTATGTATGTCAGTATTCTTTCTTACTTTCTTCTTTTGCCTCCTTAACTTAAAATATTCATTTTATTCTAAAATAATTTCCGATAAACAAAGAATCCAAAGGGTTCATTCTTTGTTTGTTTAAACCCATAATTGAATAAGAAAAATTACTTTTTTTTATATTGTTGCACCAATTCGAAAAATATAAAAAAATCCTTAGTATAGAGAAGAATGACAACATTTTCTGACAAAATTCGGTGAGTCACACTTTTCAAAAAAGTATTTCAAAAAAAGATTGAATGAAATTTATTTCTTCCGTCAAAAATCGTCATTTTTTTAAAGAATCATAACTAAAATATTTTTTCACGTCTTTTACTCCTCCAGAATTGGGGAAAAAATTTCCATTCAGAAATATTGAATTTTATTATGAGACAAAAAAATTAAATCGAAAGGAGTTTTTTTTTGAAAAACGAGAAAAATTTATATAAATGGCAGAAAATTTGCAGATAACCCATAGAAACCCGGTTATTATTCATATATTATATGAAATCATACTTACTATTAAAATGGGAAAGTATGTTTGTATACTCAAAAATGGCTGAACTTATTTTAATGAAATTTGGCACACAGATACTTTATAACCTAGATTAACATATAGACTACTTTTTATCCCGAAAAAAAAATCACTCCCTTCGGAATAATAATAAAATATGTTTATTGTCCAAAATGACTGAATGTTTTCATTTAACAATATTTTGAAAATTGATTTTTTTTTGATAAATCTAAGTATTGTATGTGATAAATTAAACCCGTGGGAAGCCGTGTCGGGTCGACTAGTTAATAAATATACACATTATACAACATTTATCAATAATAGCAGCAGAATCTCAGTGGAAATTTACTCGCATATATTTTAAATTGTTAAGTCAGGATGTTTGTCGTGACTGAAAGTCGTTTTAGTAACCACAATGATTTGTTATACAGATCCCCTTTTATTATTTTTGGTTTTTACTCGCTATATAATTACTCAATTTTATGGCGGCGGAATTCTGAGGTCTCGAAATCGTTAAGGAAAATGTTCTCAAAAATATTTGTAACGTGTTTCATATCTTAACATTATATCAAATAGAACAAGTGTAACTTAATAAAGATTTATCGTGGTCATCATTGGTCAAGGTCCTAAATTTTAGACGGAAGTTATTTCTGAATTACTTGTATTTAGTTTTATAGGTCTTAGTATAACTCTTAATATTTTGGAAGGAACTGACAGGCAAGAACTCTTCTTACTCTAAAATGTGGATATAGAAGATGCCAAGAAATGCAGGTATAAATTAAAATATAGTTTTTGTTCCATTTAGATTTAATTTCATTAAAAAAGTCAAGCAAGAGCGAGTCGAATAGACTAACATAATATGTCAAAACTATTATAGTATAAATTAAATTATATTAAAATAAACACAGCTTTATGTTTATTGATAGCATGCTGGTATCTTAACTATATAATAAAAATATTGAAACGGAAATAATGACATTCGGTACAAGGAAAACATCCTAAAATATAGAGTGGACACAAAGAAGCACTTAACTGAAGACATAATGCATCTCCGTATACAGACGAAGCATTTTTTAACTTTTGTATATATATTCCAAATTTATAGCTGTCATTAATTAACTATGTGAAAAGAAAATCTCTGTACCACAAAAAAAGTAGTATTATATCTCTTACCGTACTGTTACCGTAGAATATCAAGTTATTCTTTTTTTATATTAAAAACTTTACTCTGAACAAGAAAAAGATACTGACATACATACCTACAGTAGACCTTGATTATTTAAAACAATAATGATTATATATTATAATTTTGAGAATCTTAAAATGATGGAGTTTAATTAAAAGATCCAATAATTTATTGTTCTAATAACAAACATTTATATAACAATACAATCGGCCATTTTGATTGGACTGAATTATTTCCAGAATAGGACTGATTATATACGAGATGGCTCATTTTGAAGTTCCATGGTATATAATCTTGCCATCACACTAGGTGTCACACTTGTATAACAAAGTATCAGATAAAGAAAGAAACGTTGCTCTAAATTTGTATAAATCCTAAATAGTCATTCAAAGTGAAAAACAAATCTAAAGAAGGTGACCTTGAAAATCCGTTTGATATAGTTTGTCAATCTTGATTTTTTATTTTCACAATATTAAAAATAATCTGGTACACGACATGTGGAGCCAATTTCAAAGATCTTGATGGCTCTCTCTTGAACCCTATCACGCTGCATGATAAGTATAATCGTTTAAGTTATCCTGGAAACAACGTGCAATGGCAGTTCGTCAGGATGTAAAGGTATATAGAGGCAAAGCGAATGCGCGTGCGCTTGATTGTAAAGCTGTATTGCGCGCGCGCATGTCGTCGCCACGCGATCGCGGAGTAACGTTCGATATCTACAAAACTTGTGAAATATATGAAAAAGTTTTTTATACAATATATTAAATTTAAGGATATTTAAGTGTTGTATTTGTGAAATATATTCAACATGTTGACGGGCTGGCAACTTATCCTTTCTAAATGTAAGTTTTTGATTACCTATATTTTTTACTATTAAATATTAATCATATATTTACTTTATTTATAATCATAAAACGAATAATAAAACAATCAAAATATTCTACTCATGTTCAATAAAGTTTTCAGAGCTTTAACTTCATTTAATGTTTAAGAAAGGCTTTTAATTTAATTCGTAAGGATTCAGTTCCATTACTAAATAATAATAAGAAACACAGTCTCATACAAAATTACACCCAAAACTGTCTTCGCTATAAATAGTTATAAATTGCTATAAAAATAAAAACAGTTACTTAGTTGTCGATTTAAGTAGAATTCTATTCTGTGCTTGTAATTTTAAGTTTTTGTCTATTTAATTTATTATAATACTGGCTTAATAAGTATTAAGTTTACTAAATAAGTATCAGAGATCATTACAATAGAAATGAATCGTAAAAAAAATTTTTTTTCTTTCTTAAAAAGTATCCTATGTTACTTCCAATACCCTCAAGAATATGTGTACAAAGTTTCATGATGATCGGTTAAGTAGTTTTCGCGTGAAAGCGTAACAAACAAACTTACATTCACATTTATAATATTTGTAGGGATTGAGATAATGATTTCCAAAAATATCTACTGAATATATAAATCTCCTTTTTTAACGTCCATTTATGATTTTTAATGGTTCTTGTATGATACTAAATTAAAAGTCCACCCAAGTAATGGGTTGAGATATTTCTTACGCTGATTGTGTATCTATTTTATTACGCATATTAATTATGTTTATTTAAATTTTATATTAATATCGCTCATATATTTATTTTATGATATTACACAAGCTTTTAATAGTCTATTAATTGTCAATATTATGCAATAATTTATAATCTGAAAATTATTTAATGCATGTTTTAACATTTTAAATAAGATATTAAAGTTCTACATAACATTAAGTTATAGATTTGTTGTTTAAATATACTTTAACCTTAACCTTTACGTAGATTGTATTAAAGTTTAGCAACGAATTGATATTTAAATCAATTTAATTATTCACTTTCCGTATACTTGTGATAAATTACTTAGTTTTTTTTAAATGAGGTCGTGATAGAAACTAGTGTAAAATAAAGTAATGTGCGTAAAAACGGAGGAAGGTCAAGTTACGAAAGTCAGTTTCAGTTTTCAATCTGTACTTTACCTTCAGATATTTTACTTATTTGCTCAAGTAATTCACGAATTTTCAAGTACTGGTACTGAGGAATGTGGAGGAAAAATATGTTATTGTTTATCGATACATATTACAAAATATCTTAGAGTTGAATAACTTGAAAAGGCCGTATTTTTTTTCTTAAATGTATTATGTGACTATGTATTACAATTACTGATGTTACTTAAAAGTTCTGAATTAGGTTTTATTCACAGTTTAGCCAACATTTGTCGCCGTTTAATAAGATTTTTATGGTCATCCCGCACGAACTATAAATTTTTCCGGGATAAAAAGTAGTATATGGGTTACTCCAGGTTATGAAGAATCTGTGTACCAAATTTCATTGAAATCCGTTCAGACGTTTTTGTGTGATTGAGTAACAAACAACGAAACATACAAAATTTCACATTTATCCATACAAATAAATAAAATTGGAGTGTCTGTATGTTATATTAAAATAACCGCTTTTTACTAAAGGCATATGGATGTATACACGATACATATACCAAAACAACATTTTTTACAATTTTTGTCTCTCTGTCTGTTTGTTCCGGTTAATCTGAAATGGCTGGACCGATTTTGACGGTGCACTGGCAGATAGCTGATGTAACAAGGAGTAATTTAGGCTATTTAACGTCTCGCTACGACCCATAGGAGTGGAGCAACACGTGAATGAAAGTCGCGCGGGTTGGCTAGTATTATATAATATTGCAAGATTATGATTACCCATTCGGAAACGGTTCTGGTGATCAGGAGCGCTGGATAGTATAATAATTTCAAACTTTTTGTATCTTTATTTAATTAGGAAGCGATGGTAAGTAATGTGATTTTTGTAAATGACTTCTAGACCTATATATGGGTCACAAGTTCCAGTCTCTGAATAGATAGTGAAATATTCTATTATTCATATGTTGCTCTAGTTCTTGACTATATTAAAGTAGTTTAAACTTTAACAATATTTCCGGTTTCCTAGTTAAATCTATAAATATATTCTTATGCACAATTTAACATTTAAGCAATTTGTTTTAGATAGCTTAAATCTTATCGATTGTTATTGATATTTCATAATTTTTCGTAACTTACATAACATTACAATAGTTCTGTAATACTGTTACAAAATTTGATTGTTTTTAGAAGTTTTTTAACACTTAAGATAAATCTTGCTTAATAATATAAAGGTGTTTGGTAACTGCATTTGTTAGTTCTTAATAATATCGATAATTACTCGATCAATTGTACAATCGTACCAATAATTTAATACAGGATAAATCGTTTCTAATGTGATACTAACTTACATAAGGGGCCAAGAAAAAATAAGAATAGGCCAACCCTCTCCCACCCTGTTTAATATTTATTACGTAAGAATCTAAAGGCAAAATTAATACACTTTTTTTTAATGTATATTTTTCAAAGTAACAATATATAGAAATGTTTATTTGTACTTCTAAAGGTACTACATAAGACTTTCAGTCCAGGAGCTCAAAACCCACTTGATCCGAGCGAACCTCAGCACACGCACAGACGCACGCGCTTTTTCAATGTATAATTTTAACTTTTCACATTTTTGTGATTACGTAAGTAATATCGAGACTCCCTCGCACCCCCTTGTAAGAAAAAATAAGACATGGTAGACCCCCTCCTTCCCTAAATCGTCTTACGTAATAAATGAATGACCCCTAACTTATATTATCTAACTGATTTTTTTTTAAACATCTATAATTTACATAAAATTCCAAAAATTAAATTAAAATATTATGATAACTCTGAGTGACGTTACATGGTGTGTAACCACTTTGAATTGCAGTCTCCATTATCTTGGCTCATTGCTCTACAATGTCCATTAAAAGCGTCCCACACGATGTGACGTCATAATGTGTATCCTATCACGAGATAGAATGCCTATTAGTCATCGCTCTCCTATAGTAAGTTTTGATATACCAGACATTAAATGTCAGTATTTTAAACATAATGTCTGTATTTCACAGCTTCTTGTAATCAACATTTAGGTATCACTTTATTGTAGCTATTATAATTTTATTTCCTATCGAAGTACATCCTTATCGTTTACCTGTATCATTTGCATCACGTTTTCATAACTAAAAAGAATATTCCTTAATTCTATAATTTTCGAATCATGAGAATTTCTACTACCATCGACATGGGACCGATACTGATAATATAAATTGTTACGTGGGTATAATAGAAATGCTTAAGATCTTCTAAAATACTCAACGGATTTTAATGCGGTTTTCACGACGAAGATTTAAATAGATTAATATATAGTGAACAGGAATAAACATAATAACGACGATGTAAACAGTGCATTATCGCAGGTTCTTCAATGATTTACGGTAAATAAGTTAGTTCTTAATGCTAAAAAGACTAAATGCGTTGAGTTTGCTTTACCTAATGTTAAAATACAAAAATTTAACCTACGGTTAAATAATAAGATTTTAGATGTGTCAGATTCGACGGTATTCCTGGGTATAACTTTAGATTCAAAACTCCAGTGGAACCCCCATTTACCATCTCTAGCGGGAAGACTCAGCTCAGCTGCCTTCACAGTGAGGTCAGACAAATGACCGATATTAACACTGCTAGGCTAGATTACTTCAGTTACTTTCACAGTATTATGTCTTATGGCATTTTACTGTGGGGTAGGGCCACGGTCATTGAATCCATTTTTGTACTTCAAAAGAGAGCTGTTCGGGCCATTTATAATTTAAGAGCGCGGGATTCCCTTAGATATGTTTATAAAAAAATAGACGTCCTTACAGTCCCATCTCAATTCATATATTGTAATATTTTATTAATTTACCAGAATATCCATTTGTATTCAGAACACAGTGACAAACATAATGTTAATACTAGAAACAGAAATAAACTTGTAACGCCTTACTATCGTCTCCACAAAGTCAGTAATAGTTTCATGGGGCTTGGTCTTCGCATCTATAATAAGATTCCACAGCCTATATTAGACTTGCCACTTCAACAATTTAAAACTCGGATCATGAAATCATTAATACATAAAGCATACTATAATGTACAGGATTACTTAAATGATGAGAATGCTTGGAATCTAAGTGACGTTGACTCTCAAGCTAAATCATTTGTATAACAGACTATGTAAACATGGCTTTTTGAAAAGAACTGTTGAGTTTCTGGCCGGCTCTTCTCAAGAAAAAACTAACTGACCAAACCAATTTTTGAAGTTTCAAAAGTACTTTTCTTTAAATAAAAAAAAACCGTGTGAAGCCGGATTTGGTCGCTAGTAATTAATATGGTGAAGCTCATTTCATTTCATAAGCTTGAAATATAAATAAAAATTTAATTGTTCTATTCATAAGAAATGTTCGATGTCTTTGTTTTCTCAAGTGAATAAACATCAGATAGTAAAACATTTATTTACTACGTATTATATTTATAGCCATATATTGCCAACCACGTCGGACCAAATGTTTAAAGCGGACGCAGCAGGTAGTTTCCATAATTTGCATTTAGATGATTTTTATCTTACAAAATATAAATTCTGGACTTAATACCTGTAACATTCAAATTATTTAGTTAAGCATAATATTTTATTGTGTGTAAGATTTTATTAATAATACATTAAATAATAGTTTCCTAAATTTGCATTAAGATGATTCTTCTCTTACAAAATATGAATTCTCGACTTAAAAGCTGTAACATTCATATTATTTAATTATGCATAAAATTTTATTGTGTGTAAGACTTAAATAATAATATATTAAATAGTAGTTTCCATAATTTGCATTTTGATGATTTTCTCTTACACAAATATAAATTCAGAACTTAATAACTGTAACATTCAAATTATTTAATTAGGTAAGAGCATAAAATTTTATTGTGTGTAAGATTTAATTAATAATTTATTGGTCTACATAATATGAGTATTAAAAATGTTGTGTATAAAACATTCACATTTACATGCAGATAGTCTGAAAATTTACTACTTAATTTACCAATGCTACTGTACCTCAAGAGGAAAGTAAGCACGCTTTTACAAGAACACAGGAACACCTATCCGAGCCTTGAAAAATGAAACTTATTAGCGAACCTGATAAAATTATATTGCATATTTTGGCACAAGGTGCGGATTCAAAACCTATACAGGTAGTAGATACATACTATCGACCTAGAATCATATAAAGTAAAATGCATTTTGTATGCAACAAGAAAACAATCTGAAAACTCTTTTACAATAAGTAAGGTGATCGCGACGTATTATACCGGTATATGATGAGATTTTCAGTAAAGTTAAAGTTTGTCAATCCAGTTTGTACGTAGCCCTCAAAGCACGATACGACAAAGAATAATGTAATAAAAATATTGTCATGTAAATTCAATTCAGGAACTCATGTAAATATTACTGCTCAAGATTTTCATGGAATCCCTAGCCAATAAACACTAGAGTAAAGATCGACTCGTAGTAGAGTAGAGAAGTGTCAATAAATAATAAGTGTAAAGGACAGTAATAAAGGATTAAATTAACTTTCTTCAATCATCGTGTCTTCGGTAAAATCTATCATTTGTGCCGCCTACACGGTAATAAATGCGACACTGGCCGGTAGCCGGTAGGTGGCTGATTTAATGCATTATGGTGAAAGGGAGCCGCAGCCGAGTGCCGACACACGGACAGGCTCTCCTGCGGCATTAGATGAATACTTGTTTAATTTCTGCAACTGCAACTGCGAAGGTCTCACATGATTATTTCAATATTACGTAGACTAATGATAAAACTAGATTTAATCTATTTATTAAAATAAAATCAAGCCTCTACACTATATTTTTATTATCTACAATCAATACTTCATTCTTAAATATTATAATCATTTAACGCCTTTTTCTAATTTATGAATTCCTTCCTAAAATTGTTTAGGCGAGAATCTTTCAAAATTCAGATTGAAAAAAATAATAGTAAAGAATCCACAATATTTTGATATTAATCTATTAGATAGGTGTTAATGTTGCCACTAGAGAAAATATAAAATTAACACAAATGCAAGTCTATTATTATTGACTTTTTTTGTGTTTACTGTTTTTCACATCCGCGTCTCTTTGGATGTTCCATAAATAATAAATTAATTATTTATAAATCAAATTGAAATATAATTTAATATTCCTCTGATTGTAAGTAATGAAAAAGAAAATAAAAACCTAATTTTATATAAATATCTAAACCAAAATATTGAGACCTAAACCTCGAGCTAATCTTCTAAAACAACTTTGTGAGAAGGTTAAGTTTAAATTAGTATTAAGTAGATAGTTGTAAGTATGTTTAATTCAGGGTTTAGCCTACGTTTTGTAACAAAGCGGTGTTTTAGCAAATCGCAGCTCTATCGATTAACAATTCCCAGTAAAGTGAAAGGGCCCGACTTATGTCTAATGCAACTAACTCGTTAACTATGTTGACTGTTGACGTCTTTACATTCATTATACGCACGTGTGTCTACAAGTACGACTATATGTCATTACTTATAGATAAGTGCAGCTAGGACAAGGAAAGTTACCTTTCTCATTAGCTATCATATATTTCAAATATTTTATCGGTATTTTGTAATTACTTACATACCTAGAACTTATCATAGAGCTGGCAAGTAGCTAAGACGAATCGAACATTACAAGTCTTCCATGGCTGCCTTCTGGCTCTACAATTAAATTAGCTTCTTTAGCCTTTAGCCAAGCCATTGACCTGTAATATAATAATATGAACGCAAGGTCTTCATACAAATATGATGAAAAAAGTATCCGAAGCAGCAGTGAATAAATATTTTTTCTCTTCATAAATTAATTATCTAATTAATTAATTATCATTTTCCAAAAACATACTATACGCACACTTTTTTTTAAAAAATCTCTTGCAAAATGAAGCTATAAGAGTCTAAAATGAATAGAGAAGACTAGCTAAATTTATTATAAACACAATTTAATAAAAATAGATACAAAATAATAATAATTTTCATATATGTATTATATGTAAATGTAATTTATAGGAATTTTAGAGAAATAAAAAAATGATCATATTATTTAAATATTTCTTCAAATCATATAAATAATCCAAATTTTAGGATTCCTATAATTTTATACGCGTTTTATTGTTTTATTGTTTAATTACATATTACTTATATAACATATTTGATGAGAATACTAAGTAAAAATATTAGTTAAAATGTAGCTTAATATTTTAGTTACTAATTTTTGTGGTTTGTAGGCAATGGATGTGTAAAATAGCCAGATTTAGCCACAAAGTATTTAAGTACAACTTTTTGTTTTTGGAACTGCTCTCCCTCGGACACTCTTAAGCGTTGATTGTAAGTTCATAGTATATGGAATCCGTAAAGTGGGTTAAACTGAACTTGCAAGTCTGATTAACGACGAAGATGAAAGTAAATAATAACTAAAATAAATAATTAGATTAGCATTGACGTCAATACTGGGAAATATAGATACGGGTGTAATCTATATTTTTTTTAAATATATGAATATACATGAATTGTGTTCGTCAATCTTTACGTCAAAATTAAACGCAATATGTGTGACAAATATTTGTATTACGATTTGTCGTCATAGTTGTTTGTAATTTAACTTATTGTGACGACATGAAAACAAGTGACTGATTATTGAGACGCAATTAATATGATATGTTGATATAGCTGTATAAACAGATTGTTGATTACTGTAATTCATTTTTTTTTAATTTCTATTAGACTTTTACATAGTCAGTCCTTCAATGTATAACCATTCAACTTGAGTGTCAATGTTATTTACCGAGCTTTCCCATTATATAAGTAATCCTGTACCAGTGTGAATTATGTAATTAATTATACAGAATATTTTACTTTGATAATTAATCATCATCATAATAACCGTTTCGTGGAAAGATTCAGGTTATTACACCATTAAAGTGACCCGCGACTTCCTACGTGAAGGTGCAAAATTACACCGACAGCTTGTCTGCCGAGTGTAACTGGTTCGGCCACCATTAGCGGTGGGGATGATTTAGGGTTGCTACTTGTACTATAAAATTATATAGCATTTCAAAGGTGTGTTGAAATATAGTACGACCAACCAAGCTATGAAATTTTGTCAGATTTTCCGTTAATCTCTGAAAGTTCCGGCCGGAAAAAAGGAAAACTTGTGAAAATGTTTCGCATTTATATAGACGCACTTACTCGAAATTATTCGGACCTTTTATTTCAGAATCGGATATGGGTTCGGGTACGGGTTAAAGATTTTTATTTAGGATATTTAATAATTTACTCGATAATTTTCTTCACTGTTACATTTCCTGTTTTTTTTAAATTACCGTGGCTGCAATATATAATGCGGATAATTTGTTTTCAGAACAATAAATAAAAATAAAATTTCAACATAATGTACAACTAAATATGCTTTCTTTCTTTATTTCTACCACTTCCACATGAGAAAATGTATTGAGAAATAAATATTAGTTAAAGATACAAAACAAACAAGCTCTTCATTTCAAAAAAGTACTATTTTTTTTAAACCTTAAGTTGGTAACCCTAAGCCGACAAGAAGCGACGTCGCGTCGGAATGCAACATCGATTTAATAGAAATCTCCGTGGATATACACAAAAACTAACACTTCTAACGAGTTTCTCAATTCCAATGCCAATTTGGGTAACCGAGTCCGAAGGCTGGAACGTGCCCGGTTTCTCCATAATGCCAGTTTTTATAAGCCTGATGGTCGGATCGATTCGGACGGTCGCAGTTACCAGATACATTTTTAAGAAATCGGACAGTGCAGGTTTTAAAAAATCGTAACTTTTTTTTCGGTAAAATTCGCTTTTAAATATTCTACATTGTCAAATTAAGTTAGAGTAAATTTGAAACAAAAAACAACACATGTACACAGTATGTTCCCTATACACTCAAAAACGGGTCTACCGATTGTGATGAAATATTCAGACAATCGTCGGAATAGCCCAGAAGGTGATCCTGTGAAGTTTGGAAGCGATCGGATCAACAATATATTTTCTCTCAGAGAAGCGAGTACAGGCCGCGTGTTTTGCACGATAATTAAATATATTATATTTACTTATTACATTGCATTTTGTTTTTTTACGCAGATTTTTACAAATCAGTTTATCTAGAATGCCTGGTGCCCCCTCCTAGAAAAAGCGATCCAAAATATTTAAATTCAAATAATTTAAGTTAATATTTTAATTATATATAAAAAATAATAAGAAATAAAAGCGTCGACGGCAAATGGTTGATACATGTTTACGGACGAGAAGTACAAAGAGGCCGAGAATCGCGATAAAGATTTATTTGTGATTAAAGCAAAGCATTCATATTTTGTCTATTACGTGTTTATTTATTACTAGCAGTCCCGCGCGGTTTCACCCCCGCCGTTCCCTTTCCCGTAAGAATATGGAGATGAAATATAGCCTATGACACTCACAAATAATGTGGCTTTCTATTGGTGAAAGTATTTTTAAAATCGGTTCAGTAGATCCGGAGATTATCCCCAAAAACCCCTACTACGCCCCTGTTCGTGAGTGACAAAAGTGATTTAGTGTTGCCATGTACATTTTTTAAATAAAAGAATATGGCCATTTTGTTGTTTCTAATCCGATTTTAAAAATTCTTTCATTGTTAGAAAACTACACTATTCGTGAGGGACAAAGGTGATTTAGTGTTGCCGTATACATTTTTTTAATTAATAGAACATGGCCATTTTGTTGCTACTGATCTGATTTAAAAAATTCTTTCACTGAGAGAAGTCTATAGTATTTCCGTCTCTCTTTCTCTTATAAAACTATCATTGTCTCTCAGCCTCTCTCTTTTTTCTCACTTTAATTTTTTTTTTATCTTTTCAGAATGATCAGCCTCTTTTCACTTTCTTTCTTTCGATAATTTCTCTCTTTCCCTCTCTCTCTCTCTCTCTCGCTCTCTACTTTATCCATTCAATTTTAGTTCTGCACTGTCCTCCCTCTTTTATTATCTGTCGCTTTTCTTTAATTTGGTTTCTATTATTTTTCTTTTTATAACTTTTTCTTACTCTCTGTACAATTACAGAATGACAATTTAAGGACATCAATATTCAGTTCAGTTCAATTCTACAAAAAATCGAGAGGTCTGCCAACATCCAACAGTCCACAATTCGATTTTTCCAAACGGGATTTTTAACGGACTACTAACTGCTCTTAATATTCAAAAGTAGTAATGGAACGGAAACAATAACGCCATTTCTGGAGTATACTAGTGACCAACGCTCAAATAAAGAAGCTATTGTTCTTAAACTCATACGTAAAATAAAGTTTTCGAAGGAAGCGAATATTCTGAGAAAAGATATAATTTTTACAGTAGAACCTCAATTATCCGAACACTGACTTAGTTTATCCGAACACTTATTTATCCTAACGTTAGCGAGAATTTTGGACATATTATGTATAACTTTAATAAGTATGTCAAATTTTAATACATTGTACTGTTTTTATGTGAAAAGGTGTTGTTTTTGTTTGATTTTATCCCAGAGTACCCACATTTTCATTATCCGAACTAGTCTCGGTTCCAATTAGTTCGGATAATCGAGGTTCTACTATATATAAAACTAGGGCATTACTCAGGGCTTTGCTCGTCATCAATTTATCATGCAGAAATTTTCAAAAAATTTACTTCTTATGATAACAATTTACATTCGCCTAAACATAAAATTAAAAAAAAACCTAGGTAATTTTTTTTTGAAAAAATCTTATTAAATGATTTTAAATGTCTTTAAATAGCCTTTAAATGTTAAATGTCCTTAGGAGTGTGGGCTGTGGGTTGATGTTTCAGTCAGTTATTTAAATAAAAATACAAAATACTAATCTAATCTAAAATTTCAAACTGCGCAAGCATGAAGCTCTTAAAACTAAAATTTAGCCTCGAGATTATTTACGCTAGTTTAGCGGTCAATTACTTAAACATAATTATTACACAGGGATACGTTAGATGCGTATAGTGTTATAATAATATGGATTTTAGACAGGAAGCAGTGTCGTCTGGGGCTTGTGATATAGGTGCAGGTCTACAAGACCCTCATTACGCATAAACACTTTCTTCCATTGTTTAATCTCAATACGAGAGATTAAATATGACCATTCTAAGCTACACTACTGCTGTACTACTTTAGACAACGATCGTTGCACAAAATAACTTGTCAGATTGGATAATGTTTATATTTAGTCGAGGTATATTTAAAATAAACTAATAGGAACTATCGGCCAATCAAATCTATAATAAAGACGCATGGTCTTCATATAAATCCTACTAATATTATGAAAGTTTGTAAGAATGTATGGATGTATAATATTTGTTACTCTTTCACGCATAAACAACTGAATGTATTTTGATGAAACTTTACAATAATGTAGCTTATACATTAGAATAACACATAGGCTACAATTTATAATGATATAGTGTGAATTTTCCAATATAAAGCGGGTGAAACCACGGCGCGCAGCTAGAACATAAAAAGTGTCCAAAGCCCGCACCCGTAAATAAATATTTTTCTTCTCTCTTCCGATCTTCAATAGTCTTAACGATTGAAAGTCATATAATCTATTAATCTATATTTGATTTTTTCTGACAATGGCACTTATTACTAAGTTTAGTAACAAGGACGAACACATATGTCGGGGTATAGTTGGGTGGGATAATGATAAAGAAAATTAATTATCACTTCCGTCGCATCATTTTAATATTCAACGATTTTTAAGTCTCAAACGAGTAATAGATTATCGATTAATCGTGATTATCATATTTCCGTTTTGTTGATTTACTTCTCCCCACTAGTAGAGAAGCATTGCCACCATTGTTTAACTCCTTTATATTCCCCGACTGACGCAGTACGCTTTAGTCTCACGTCAAGTCTCATGTCAGAAAAGAGAGGGCCGATTTCATATGAATGAATGAACCGAACCTTACGATTAATCAATAATCTTTTACTCGTTTGAGACTTTAAAATCGTTGAATATTAAAATCGCGAAGGAAGTAATAATTAATTTTCTCACGGCCATCACTATTATCCTACCACAACTATACCCCGACATATATTAATTATTATTTATTTTGATTATTTAATTCAATGATAAATAAAATGAAAATGTTAGTCTGATGAAAATGAAGTAACAATAACATGTAGGTATGTCCGTTACGGTCCAGTAAATGTATTCGTCATAGAAGTATAATAAAGTTGTACCTTAATTCAATTTTTCTTAGCCATTGTTTACTACAACTCAGTAATTACTTACGATTCGAGTTTTATTGTGTAAGCTTATTATCCTCTAGACGCTATATGGTATAACCAGTGCAGGACTAAGCCCACACGAGGCCCGTAGCTAATTCTACAAGGGAGCCTTGATTTTCATGATTTATGGCTAATCACAACTCCCTGGCTTTTCAACATCACCTACATGGCTTATGTCTATGGGTTCTTAAATTTATATAAGTGTATCTTCTGATTTATAAACATTATAATTAGAAGCATAAAAGCGTGTAAAAAGTTAAACTGTTAAACATATAAATCCATCTAAAAACAGTTAGTGAGCTGGATTATCAAGGATTCAAAGACAGTAAAAACTCATCATGGCAAGCACAAAATTAAGACAAAATTAGAAAAGACTTCTTGAAAGAACGTAATGAATTGAAACTATAGTGTAATGTTTCACGTATTTATGACAAAAATTCAGTATACCTTTTTTTTAGTTAACTGTGTGTTGATTTGTTTCGCAAAAATTTAGAGTTTACGAGTATTGGTATCAAACACAGTTAACTGGTTATTAAGTTTCACTCAAAAAATTAGATAGAGTTGGGTTTGAATACGTCGGGCTCCTTTTGCGCGGGAACCGTATCAATTACTACTCATGTTTTTTTATTAATCCGGCCCTGTATATAACGCGAAACTCATAAAAACGAGTGAAGCATTGTTTCCAAACAAAAGATAGTAGTAATTCAAAGATAATAGTAGCGTAGGAGTGCAATATTACTACCTGTTTGATATTTTATTGGTTACGTTAAGCCTTCTACTGCATCCGATGTTTAATTCCGGTGACCTTTCCGTCTACCAGTCTCTTAAATTTAGCCAATTTTTTGCTTGTATGAATTATATTATTATAATATATGGTATTTGAAAAGACCTTGTTAATGATATTTTATAGTACTTAAAATATTTTTAGGGTCTCGTACTTAAAAAAAGAAATCCTTATAGGTTTTATTTTTTTTTTATTTTTATCGAGTGGTCGAAATCTGTACGATATCTATTTACTGTTGTTCTTCATTGCGGAAATACTTAAATAAATATTTTTTTTTTGCAATCGATACAAGATAGAGATAAATTATGATATATATATATATATATATATATATATATATATATATTTAATGATCATCTTCATCATCATCACGAGAATCAGAATAAGGAGGGTATTAGGCCATAGTCCACCATGCTGGCCCAGTGCGGGTTGGCAGACTTCACACACCTTTGAGAACTTTTAGGGAACTCTCAGGGGTGCAGGTTTCCTCACGATGTTTTCCTTCATCGTTAAAGCGAGTTATATTTAATTGCTTAAAACACACATAACTCAGAAAAGTCAGAGGTGTTTGCCCAGGATCGAACTCGGACCTCCCGAGTAAGACATTCAAGTCTCAACCACTGGGCCATTTTGAATAATATTTCGATTAAATTAATATTTAAGCATATATATGTTATGTTAAATATTGCGCATTTATCTTTCCTGTTGTGAAGATATCAGTTGGAAAATGATTTTCGTCCCAAGTTTTTCCCACAACGTAACAAAATTAAATAATAAAAAAAAATGTAGCTGCTTTTAAAAATAAGATTGATAACTATCAAGGCAAATTTTGCTTGAAAGTAAATTTTTGGAAAATCCAACGATTTACTTTTAATATTATTTTTAAACTTTAATATTACCTAATCATTAGTTAAAATAAATAAGCAATTCTGTAATTTTTTTCTACGTTTGACTTCATTTAACTATGGTAATTATTTATGAATACATTTTGTAAGTTTATACAAAATTGCGACAAATAACATTTAATCTTAATAATTGTTGTTACTTGTTTTATTCAATATTAAAAAAAAACCTTCGTCAAATATTACTTAAATTTACAAGGAAGTACTCATTTCATACAGTAAAAGAAGTTAAATATGATGTACGATAAACAAACTTTACCTCATCGACTTCAATATTGAGGAAGTCTATCAATATCCTATTGATTTGAAACTTGACTTGAATTTATTTAAAGGAGAATAAACGATAAATAAATAAATGAAAACAATGAATATTTAAGACGCGACTTATCTTTACTTAATGACTTCGTGTTTTGCATTAAGGTTGTTTAAACTTTTTTTATAATATCAGTGTTATAGTTAAATATATACCTAACTTATAAAAATATGTTTCTAAATGTTACCAGAAGGATATATATTTTTTTCATTAATCTTATTAAGCTGACTTGACTTGATCTTATTAAGAGCTTACGACAACGACAAGTCGTCATTTATACTAATTTCACAAAAACGTTTAAACTTGTTTCTATGGCTTAATATTTAGACCTCTACTATTTATATAAAATATAGCCGACCCGCGCGACTTCGTTCCCCAAAAACTTATTGAAAAGTCAATTGGTTAAATCAAGTGTAAGATTTTTTTCCGGATTTTTTTTTAAAATCATTAAGTTAGTTTTATCTATTTTTATTCTAAATATTTTTTTCTTAAGGTCCATGTGGACTTTGTGGCGCTGACCACCGTGATTTTGGGCCTGTGCCCTTATTTGGAGGCCGAGCAATAGTCGTATCTTGCGACCCAAAAGAATAGAAACTATCAGCTAATCAGTACATTTGCTAGCAACATTAATAACATATTTTTTTTCCAACAGTATTCGTTATACCGCAACGATGGGTGATGGCAATCATGGGATTCCTGGCAGTAGCCAATGCTTACACCATGCGAGTGTGTTTGAACATCGCCATTACACAAATGGTGAGGCGGCATGCTCCAACAGCAGCGTATGAAGATGGTTCCTGTCCTGGTGATGTGGATGAGGTGGTTGCAGATGCTACGGTTAGTATTTATTATTTTTAGCGAATAACGGATTAGATTGAAAGTGTTTTTTGCTCTGGCTGCACTCAGATACATAATAGAGAATTGATCAAAATGTTATTAAAATAAATTCTAATAAATTATGGCTTCCAGTTTTTGCACAGCCTCTTATGTTTATGACATCACTACTAAGTATAAGCAGACGTTAGATATTAATAAACAAAAACAGCGCAATGATACGAGACTGAGAAAAATTATATAAACAGATAATAATACAAGATGTTTTCCTTTCCAATTTTTTAAAATTAATAATAAAAATATAATGAGAAACTTCCAAATTCTCATACATCTTTCTTTATTAGTAACTTTAGTTTTCACTTTATTATTATTATTTTTCTGTAAGTCGCCGTTAAAGTAATACGTAAACATTAAGGGGGGGGAGATCCTTGCTTTGCTTATTTTTGATGACATGGGCAGTAACAACACCATTCGTGGCCCCTGGCAAATTTATCAGATGGGTATCCCCCTCCTCCAATATTAAGAAACCACTCAGGCACGCGCCAAGCATCTTCAAGAATCTGCGTGGCAAATACCTGCACCTTAGTTATAAATTTTACTAAATATTGTAATACTAAAAATTAAGATCCACCTGTAGTCACAGCATTCTCTGACCGGGGGGGGGCCTTCGCCTCGGGGCCCCTGTCATTTTGCTGAAATTCCACCCTATAGTTACGCCACTGGACATGGGGGATGAAGGGGAATTTGCATGGTGATTACGTCAGCGATAAAATTGATTGAAGAGAGAGAAAAATGTATGTATCAATGTTTCCTTCCAGGAGAGGAGTTACCTTACTTACTTTTGCTGACATGGGGGGCGAGGTAGCTTGATAAAAGATCTACTCACGTATAACTTGAACGGCCCCTTGTCATGATTATAGATTTAAGAGTTAATTACACTTCTTGTTTTAAATACAGTTTAGCACTTTTTGGATAAGTACACTCATACATAATCAGGGTTTTCTGTATTTAATTCATACCGATATAATGTTATTTTTAAAGGAAACCAGGTAAAACCAATTTAATTAAATTAAATGAAAAAGTAAGAGAGATTAAAAAGATAGTATTTAATAATAAAATGGAACTGTTATTATGGAATTCGTATAATTTTATTTTACTAACGTCTATATTCAGTTAATGATTTCATAAGTCTAACGTGATGCGTTTACTAAAACTTCGATACATTAACCTAGTCACGTTTAAACTAAATACAACCATTTGTAAATTTATTTTATAAAACTACAATAAACTCAATAGCGATTCATCGATCTAAGATACCGAAAACTTTACAACATCTTTAGATAGTTCTAGCCGACCCGTTCTCGCTTCGCTGAGGAGTAATCACACTCTTTACTCACTCACACAACTATGCATCAATCTCTCGTCGTTAAGGCAGCGTTTGTAAGAAACGTTTTCGTTAAATTGTTTTTCCTCCGACTTCCTTTGTAAATCAGACTAACACGAAAAAGTCTTCATTTATCGGGCTAATACATATATAGCCTATGACAAATAATGTGGCTTTCTATTGGTAAAAGAATTTTCAATAGCGGATCAGTAGATCTAGAGATCACCCCGTACAATCTCACAAACTTTGCCTCTTTATAATATTAGTATAGATATACCAAAGTAACTTCCCGTTATCTGTACCCTTAGGTTTTTTAAATTAAGCGACGGACTTTAATGCAGTTTTCACCAATGGATAGCGCGATTCAAAAGAATGGCTTATATGTATAATATATCCCACCAAAACATAAATTTAAAAAAGGAGAGCCTAGTTCAATATATGCTTGGCTGTAGGTTTCGCCGCAAAAAGAATGGAGATCTAAATGAGTGCCTAGTTCTATGCAAAATCCAAATAATATGTATTTATAGGAACAAAATAACATTATGAACAAGAATAAAACTCTATTTCTTTGCTTTATTGGATACCTATAACAATCGCTGTTACTTAAAAATAATGTGAGATCTCAAAGTAGGTTAGTTTTGACTTGGCCAGTTTTCATTACACCAGTCATTTTATAAAGTTATTCAACATATATATATACATGTCGGGGAATTTAAAACGATGTGGAAGGAAATGGAAGGAGGAAGGTGGGGAATATTGGGGAACACTAAAAGGGGGTGATGGTATTGAATGGAATATTGGGTAAACGCAACGTAGATACTTCTACTGAACTGATAAATAATCAAATATGATCTCTAACAATTACGAGAGAAACCTAAGCAGTGCCTTGGACTTGTGACCAAGGTGTAGGCTTAAGGAATTCCCTTAAATGATCATAACACTCACCTCCACTACTCAGGCTCTCTGTTTAAACCCAAGGTTAATCGCACATAAACCTAACCTAACACAAGACGAGGTAATTACATTGTAAGGTACTCACGTGACCTTGATCGGACAGCACTGCTAGCACTAACATAACACTGCACAACACTATCACTATTTAGACACTTCTTCACTTCTTGAGAGACCGCGCACGACTAAGACTTCAGTCAGACTGTCGATGGCATATAAAAGGTCGAGGGTCGAGACTGTAAAAACAACGGAAGTGACTACTACCCTACTCCAACGCCATAGACACCGATAACGATTCGATTATTCGATATTCTTTTACTATTCTCCGACATACATATATATTTTAATTCTAATAAAAACTAGCCAAGTCAAAACTAATCTTGATCTTTGTTATTTTAGTGAGTCGTGGACTATAAAATCACAACCATGCAGGTATGAACCAACCGACCCGCTAGTTTTTAACCAAATCGCTACCACTTATAATTTTGTACCATTCGTCAGAGCGTGACGTCATTATAGCGTTTTCTTACGGGAACTACAACTGAGTGAGTGAGACAACGCTATACGCGTAACAGACTTTGTATGGGAGCCCCTCCTATTTTTTAACTTTTTTTTATTTTTAGATTTTTTCCTACGCTTACACACAATTACCGAGCTGGATTCCAAATTTCATCCTTCTAAGTCATCTGGAAGTAGGTTAGGTTTAGCTACTATATGTCAGTCAGTCAGTACTAAAATTTACGACTTTTGGACCTTCATATCTTTATTACCGTTTGAGCTAGCTCCATGAAATTTGGGCTTCTAGGCGTCCTTATGGATATAATTAAACACACGAAGTTTTACGTGTTTACGTTAAAGAGGTTTTGAGTTATAGAAGGTTCAAAAGTGGCACCAAATGGTTCGTGTAATATTACACTAGGCGCTGTCTAGCCAGTTTTGAACTAGGCTGACACGCTGCCGCGTGTTTAGATCCATAATATTATAGTATAAAAACCGTGAGAAGCCGTCGCGGGACGCTAGTTACTTTAAAAAACGAGCACAAAAGGCCGGAAGTAAATTGAAAAAACTTATAGCTGATGAACCGTTACAGTTAAAATAAGTCAATCTTTTAAGAATTCACGGGTAAGCACACACAGAGAGTTATAAGCCATATTGAATATAAGCCTGCTAGTTTATACTGTTTTATTAAAAGTGGGTGTCTATTATAGCTTGTTGTTTATTTATTCTTACTAATAAAGTGTGTTTAAGAAATTCCGGGAAAAAATATCATATATTTCAAATCAAATCAAAATTATTTATTTCAATTAGACTTTTAAACGTTAAAAGTACTTTTGAAACGTCAAAAATTTGTCGGTCAGTTAGTTTGTCTGAAGCTACCACCAGCTCGGAAAGCAGTTTTCTGTTGAGAAGAGCCGGCCAGAAACTCAACAGTCGCTCTTTTCAAAAAGCCATGTTTACATAGTCTGTTAAACAAATCATTTAGCTTGAGAGTCAACGTCACTTAGATTCCAATTCTCATCATTTAAGTGATCCTGTACATTATAGTATGCTTTATATAATAATGACTTCTTGATCCGAGTTTTAAATTGTTGAAGTGGAAAGTCTAATATATATATTTCAATTTCAATTAGGATTCCCAGTGAGGGGGGGACAGGTAAGAATACAATTCCCCTCTGCTGCTGGGAGAGCATCTCGTAAGAGCCGAGTAACCTAGCACCCCCTTGGTGGTAGGGGATCTGTTCCCCGACTGGCTTGCGACCACCAGCATGCGAATCCGACCGCCAAGTGTCGCAGACGCGTTCCGGCCGAGTCGCATGTGGGCCAGATCTACCCCTACCTCTCCCATCCCATTACTGCTGCTGTTCCAATGAACACCGGGTTCTTGCTCGGGGTCTATTGAAACCGCAGCAGTCTTCTCTTCGCTCCCCCTCCTCACTCTATCTTTGAGGCGAAAAGGCATCGACAAAACAAGAGGCCACTTTCGATCAGGTGAACCGTTTGCTCGTTTGTCCCTTATCTATCATAAAATATATATATATATATATATATATTTAAAGCCGGATGCGTTTAATATTTATATACTGTTAATTAATAAGGGAAGAGTTGTAGTAGTAGTCTATACGCAGACTAACATTAGCACGGCTTGACTCCAATATCCTCCTGGGGTTAAATTATAGACTCAGAGCTTCAGAGTTACTGCTAGGAATACTCGCAATGTAATTAATGATTATTCCGTCGTGACGGCGTATTTATTTTGCAGTCCCCATTTCCTTGATTTGTGTATATCAGTTGTGCCAACATCAAGATTAAATAACAGGATGCTACTCAAATTATAAGTGTTGCCAACATCATAATTAACAATACCTAGTATTTTTCATACATAATTATTTTACTATTTTCAGTAAATTGACTGAAATATAGTACGATACACTACAATTCATCGTATTGATGGCAACCGAACAAACATCTAAGTAAATAATTGTCTTAGTTTACCTTTTTGGGTTTTTTTCAACTACAAATTTATCGACTATAGTGAACATTCTTTTATTATCGCTATGTAGAATTTAGCCCAGAGGTTTCTTTACTTATTTAACGCATAATTAAGCATGTTATTATTGCCTTTCTCATATTTCATATTACCAAATTATACACACAGTTTCAGATTCAGGAACAAATCTTTCCAGATTTTTTTCTGTTACGCTGACTCACTGTTACTCGTCATCGACGTGGTTGTTGATATTTTAGAAATAGACAATCCATTTTTCTAAATTAATTCGAAAGTGGAAGTCAACCTGACCTTGCCAAAAACTAAAACTACTTGTTACCGAAAATAATCGAAACTATTGGCAACTCGATCTTCAATTACTTAACCGTTTATAGAACAAAATCAAATTAAAACTGATGTTTCACGGTCTGATTGAATGTAAAATTAAAATAGCAAATGAATACAGATTCAATCGATCGATCGAGTAATTGCATGCTATTTTAGATAAAATGTAGTTAAATTAGCTCAAGATTTTTTTGGACCTATATAGAGAATGACAACATATTTATAATTTAAGCAATACTAACAAATATTAATTCATTTCATACGCAAATACATTATTTTTAAAGTAAGATTGTATTTAGCAGAATTATAACTTCGCACCGCGTTGGGAATATAAGACCTTTTATTTTACAGGAAACATTAAAAATACCTATTTTTTCTTTTAATTATTCCGATATAATAAATTGAATGTACAGATCGCAACATACCTAACTACATAATGACGTTTCATATCTTGTCATTAAATTCTTATCCTCAGAAGGACGCTTCCGACTTAATATACTTACATATTTTGTGGTTATTACGGAGGAATTATGTCTTTTTTTAGTTTTTCTTGATCTTAGATGAAATCTCGTTAAAAATAAGGTATATTATTGCAAATCTTCCGACCTTGCCATTTTGTGAGATATATAGAGTGTAAACGTTTAATTATTAAACCTAACTATAGTGATGCAATACTTAGATATTTATCTTTATTATTAATGCGTTAAAAATACGGACTGCGAAATGAATCTCGAAGGATAATTAAATCATAATAACCCTAAGTTTTTTATACTCAGAACAAGTTTCACAGCCTTATTTTACCCACCATTTACTTTAAGAAAATGTTTTTTGCATAAGTTTCTCTAAAGAATACTATTCTCTACCTAACTAACTTCTCAGTTGTATCTCAATACTCTGACTCTGACCCTGAAATTTTTAAAGACCTATCGCCCTCGTTGAAAATCCACGACATACAATATTAAAAATATTACTATTAATAGATAAAATTACCGATGAATCATAATATTACCGTACAAAATTTTATACAATACCATTTTAAAAATACAATACTACATTTTATACGGTAAAACACCTGTCTCTACTTACTATAATGAACAATTCCAAGCGTGACTGCAAGTGTCGGCTAAAGACGTTTATTTTAACCAAACTAAAAATCACACGTGTATGGACAAAAACTGGATAAATCAGTACTGATATTTACATGATGATAATACTCGAAAACTACTATAATTTATATTTAAGTTAAGTATAAATCTTTTAGAGAAAAGTAAATATATCTCAAACCTCATGTGCAGCTATCAAAATTTTTTCAGAATTTCTATTTTTGTATTTTTGTTAATTTTTGAAATATTTTAAATAAAGTGGCAACTCTTGTTAAAATAAATGAATATAAAATTAGGTAGTCGTCTCATTAAAAAAACGCTTAAAATTATATATGCCTATACCTACATCATCATACATTTTTTTACATGATGATGATCATACTCGAAAACTATAATAATTTAGATTTAAGTTAAGTGTAAATCTTTTAGAGAAAAGTAAATATATCTCAAACCTCATGTGCAGGTATTAAATTGTTTTTTAGAATTTCTGAAAATGCACTTTTTATATATACGTATTTTTGTATTTTTGTTAATTTTTGAAATATTTAAAACAAAGTGACAACTCTAGTTAAATTAAATGAATATACAATTACGTAGTCGTCTCACATTTTTTCTCCCTCTGAGTTCATTCCTAAGTCATTTGTGTCAAACCTCTGTGGTTTTTTTAGTGCTATATCCATAAACTGTAAAAACATGAACATTTTAATCAATAAATAAATTTAAAAAAAAATACGATGTACGTATTCGTATTGAAATGCATGAGAAAACGATTAATTGTGTTCAGAATCAGTTAGGCAAGCACAGCTGTGTTTCAATTAAAAAATACTGCTGAAAATTTCAAATAATTTACAGCCTCCTCAATAACTCGGGAATATAAAATAGTAAGAAAGGAATATAAATAAATAATTATTTAATTAATAAAAAATGCTTAAAATATATGCGTATACCTACATCATCATACATTTTTTTACATGATGATAATGTTGCTCGAAAATTATTATAATTTAGATTTAAGTTAAGTGTAAATCTTTTAGAGAGAAGTAAATACTTCTCTAACCTGATGTGCAGGTATTAAATTTTGAAATATTTTAAACAAAGTGGCAACTCTTGTTAAATTTAACGAATAATAAATAAATTATTTATTGCTCAATATACACGTGTACATGATAACATAACTCTAATAAATACTTTCGCTTCAGGAAATCAGTGGATACAACTGGGATGAAGAAACCCAAGGCATTATTCTCAGCGCCTTCTACTATGGGTACATTGTGACCCACTTACCTGGAGGCATGCTGGCAGAACGTTTTGGTGGTAAATACTCCCTGGGCTTTGGTGTATTGAGTACAGCTGTCTTCACTCTTCTCACCCCCTGGGCTGTGAATGTAGGAGGTGCTACAGGACTAATTATTTTACGAGTACTAGAAGGATTAGGAGAGGTGAGCAAATTTTAATGTAATGTAAACGAATTAATTAGTGCTAGACGGAAAATTGGCGACGTCAGCGAAATAGTTTAATTTTTAATCGATTTTTTTCATGATGTTGACAAAAGACTAAATAAATACAACAATATTCGTATGGAAATAAATGCGGATAAATAATTGTATGTCCTTAGTACCTTCTTTAACGACGTCTACTCGACTATTGACAACGCTTAACTCCGCCACTGCTATTAATTTTATCTCTACAGTAATTTTCATATAGACGGGTCTTATTTCGTAGGTATCTCCTGTATCATACATTCATTATCAACCTTTAATGACCCACTTTTGAACCGGGTCTCCTTCTCAGAATGAGAAGGGGTTAGGCCATAGTCCATCACGCTGAACAAGTGCGGGTTGGCAGAGCTCATACACCTTTGAGAACAATTATATTATAACGATATTTAATTTCTTAAAACACACATAACTTAGGATCGAACTCGGGCCTCAAGAGTAGACATCGACGTCTTAACCACTAGCTACTACTGCTTCTTCTGTATATTGACATTTAATTATTTCACTATTTAAAGCTATTTTTAGTATATTTTTTAAAGCTACTAACACCGAAGTTGAGAGTCTAGACTCCCATGATAGCCCTCTTTCCGTAACAGTCAAGATAAGAAGGTTAACTGTTTTCTTTATTTTTGCAGGGAACAACTTTTCCAGCCTTGAACGCCATGTTAGCTAGATGGGCGCCTGTGTCTGAGAGAGGAAGAATGGGTTCTTTGGTCTTTGGAGGAGCGCAGATCGGCAATATTGCTGGAACATATTTCTCAGGATTGGTTATAAAGGAGACTGGGGAATGGCAATCAGTATTCTATCTATTTGGCAGCATCGGCATATTGTGGTTTATTTTATGGGTAAGAAGTTATATTAATTTATTTAAATTAAAAGGTTTCAAAATGGATTAGGAGAAAACCTCAAAACATATTTTCTTTAATTTTCAAAACGCTAATAACAAATTATAATGTTCCAGGCGCTTTTATGTTACAACGACCCTGAATCGCATCCATACATTTCGGACAAAGAAAAGAAATATCTAGAAGAGGCTTTGGGCAGACATCACAAAAGCCAGCCGTCTGCGATACCCTGGAAAGCCATTATGATGTCCGTTCCTCTATGGGCGTTAGTTTGTGCACAGGTATTTAATACATTTTTTTTATTATATCATCTGGGACTTGGGATAGTAACGTAATGTGTGTTAGAGTCGTGTAGAGACTGACTATAATAACTATTATTTTATAATCTACCCACACTATATCTTGTTCATGATATGACGGACTGGCGCCCGCCAGTAATATCGACAGTCGCGGAACGACAGCTAGTTCTTAACAATTAATTCTTTCTCTCCCTGTGTAAAAAAATTTACTGTTTTATTTCATTAACCGACTTCAAAAAAGAGGAGGTTCTCAATTCGATTGTTTTTTTTTTTGCTTTTTGTTTTCAACTGAAAATCAAATTTCAGTACACTATTTAAATATTAGTTATTTAGTTTTTTATTATACTCGTGTTCTCTACGCTGAGATAAAATCGACACACAATATATATTTATATATACGCAAAAAAAAATTATTAGTCGTTCTGAATATTAGTGCGTTCTAACAAACTCTTCAGTTAGATAAGTATTAGTATAAATTTAAAATCCCACGAGATCAATATGTTGAGAGATAATCAAATAAGAGCAATGGAGATCAACAATACAAATAGTGATCGATGTTAAACGTGATAAGGAAATTCGGTTATTTAGTTATGCTGTGTATTGAACCGTGAGCAGTCAATAAATAATGCCTCTTGGAACGGACCTTGCGCAAATCAATGTAACATCTATTTTTGTCACAATTCCTTGAATACACTTTATTTACTGATTTAATCTTACAAAGTTATACGCCACTTAGTAATCATTTAGTTTGCTTGGGAGTCAAGATTAAATAAACAATTTAAAAAATACTAAAAATATGGAATTCTTACACGATATTTAGGTGTTTTAGATGGAAAATCTTAAAATTGGGGGCATGAATGTGTCCCAGCCAAGTCAAATGGCTAAACAAACAAAAACAGTCTAAATTTTCCGTAGACGTTTATCTTAAAACTTACTTTTGTCACTGATATACTCACCTACCATCATAAAACAGACACACAATCTTAAGATTTATGAATTAGTGTTTAGCCTATAAAGCCGCCTATGGGCCACAAGACATGGTACGTCTAAACAAACCTTTACATGCTTCTTTTGCAAATATACTTTGTGATGATTAATGATTGAATTAAAGTCAGTAGGGTCAAATTTCTAATTTCGAGTTAGATTTTTTGTAAATATTATATTGAAATCAAAACTGAAACATTTCAAAATACTATTAGATACTTTGATAGATACTAATTAGGAATGAGTGAGAATTGAATTAAATTATATATATTATTGCTATACTAAATAGTACACAGGCACACAGCTATTTATATAATTTTTTATCACAGATCGGCCACGACTACGGCTACTTCACAATGGTGACAGACCTCCCGAAATACATGACTGGAGTGCTAAAATTCGACATTCACCGCACTGGAACTCTTGCAGCTCTACCTTACGTTGTGATGTGGATTAGTTCCATTATCTTCGGATGGATGTGCGACAAGATTGTTAAGCGAAAATGGCTAACAGTTACAAACGCTAGGAAGACTTTTACTACAATTGGTAAGGATCCACAATATACATAAAATGTAATTCATGTATTTTTCTTGAAATCTTCGCTATAAGTTTTACGGTTCTAAATACTCCTCCTCCTCCAAAGGACTTGACCATTTTTTACATTTCCGTATTTTGTATCCAATTATAATTTTTGACATATTATTTATGGACAATAGTGTTAAATATATGCCTCAGATTTTTTAGATTGTCCTAGAACTCTGGACAGTTAGACGTACGATAAAATAAAAAATCCTACATTTCTTTTGAGTCTATCCTAAACTCTCAGAATCGTTGTAAGTCCATATAAAAAATGTCCTCTTTTAATACATAACAAAGATTAAACTAGTTCCTATTGATAATGAACGTTTGAATAAATAATGCACTCGTTTGGTATTTAGCTCACATTAGACATAATCCTAAAGATAAAAACAGTTTTAAATTTACATTAGTATGTAGTTACTTTTTAAAAAAGCGACATTTAATGCATTGATAATTACCTGATGTTATAGTTTATCGAAGATTTTTCACATGATGCTTAACATTTAAATACTTCGTCTTAAATAACTAAATTATTTACAGAAACATTATAAAACTATTGCACAAACTATGTTCTTATTCTCATAATTTCGGATTTTCAGAAGTTTCAGTTAGAAACAACAAATTAAATAACATGAAAATTAATAAAGTTAATGTAAAATCTAAATGGAAACCATGAATACTTTTTTATATATTCTTCTTCAAAAGAGAGTATTTGATAAGAAATTCTCAATTTTAATTATTTAGATATTTATTCGGTTAATTTTTTTTTAATACCACTAAATAAGTAATTCTTATAATAATAAAAAAAATGTTAAAAAATTACTTCTTAAAACTTTTACTGTCTAAATTAAAATAACATTCTTCGGTTATGTTTTTATATGTCCTTGCAGTCGGTAATGAAATATTAGTTGGACGTTCAAACATGATCTTGATTGTATTTAAAAATATTAAGTAATATTTAGGAACGAATATTAACAGCGACTTCCGGTCAAAATATTACGTTATATTTAGGGTTGATGTGAACTATTATATTTTAAGGTATGGAAGAAATAAATATTTAAAAAGGAAACTAATCTATACTATTATATAAAGAGGAAAGATTTGATTGTTTGTATGTTTGTTTGTTTGTTGCGAATAGGCTCGAAAAGTACTGAACCGATTTTGAAAATTCTTTCACCGATAGGAAGCTACATCCTTTCCGGGTAACATAGGCTATGTGGTGTTGCCATAAATACTATAATTAAAAAGATATGGCCATTTAAGTGGCATAAGGTAGGCATTTTGTAAATTGAAGGGTTTCTCAGGAACTACTAATCCGATTTAAATTTTTTTTTCACTGATAGAAAAATGCACTTTTCGTGAGTGACAAAGGTGATTTAGTGTTGCCATATGCATTTTTTAATAAATAGAATATGGCCATTTTGTCGTAACTAACCCGATTTTAAAAATTCATTCGCTAATAGAAAACTATACTTTTCGTGAGTGACAAAGGTGATTCAGTGTTGCCATATACATTTTTTAATTCACCAATTTGGGCATTTTGTCGTAACTAACCCGATTTTAAAAATCCATTCGCTAATAGAAAACTATACTTTTCGTGAGTGACAAAGGTGATTCAGTGTTGCCATATACATTTTTTAATTCACCAATTTGGGCATTTTGTCGTAACTAACCCGATTTTAAAAATCCATTCGCTAATAGAAAACTATACTTTTCGTGAGTGACAAAGGTGATTCAGTGTTGCCATATACATTTTTTAATTCACGAATTTGGCCATTTTGACGTAACTAACCCGATTTTAATAATTCTTTCGCTAATAGAAAACTATGCTTTTCGTGAGTGACAAAGGTGATTCAGTGTTGCCATATACATTTTATAATTCACGAATTTGGCCATTTTAACGTAACTAACCCGATTTTAAAAATCCATTCGCTAATAGAAAACTATGCTTTTCGTGAGTGACAAAGGTGATTCAGTGTTGCCATATACATTTTATAATTCACGAATTTGGCCATTTTAACGTAACTAACCCGATTTTAAAAATCCATTCGCTAATAGAAAACTATACTTTTTGTGAGTGACAAAGGTGATTCAGTGTTGCCATATACATTTTTTAGTTAAACGAATTTGGCCATTTTGTCGTAAATAACCAGATTTTAAAAATTCTTTCACTGAGGAAGTCTACAGTATTTCTGTCTCTCTTCCTCTTATATAGTATCATTCTCTCTCATCCTGTCTCTTTTTTCTCTCTTTAATATTTATCTTTATCTCTGTCCAGAATAGTCAGTCTCTGTTCGGTTTTATTTTCGAGAGTCTCTCTCTCTCTCCTTTATTTTTATTTTCGTACATACATATATTCTTAATTTAACATATACTTTAACGTAGACGAAGTCACGGTAGTCGACTAGTATATAATACAATAACTTAATAATCGTTCTAAACCAACGTAATCAATAGATACGACCATTTATCCGTATTTCTTTTAAGAAAATCCTAAAATTACTGTCATGTAATGTATTGTTTATGGTTTGACATTCCTCTAGGTTTTGTTTATCTTTTTCGGGGCACACTTAGGTACTCTCGAAAGTTATGTCCATAAGTTTTTGTAACCACTCCCCACGCTTTTCTACTGAGGAAAAAATCGAAGTAAATTTTTTTATGGTTTGAAAAAATAATATCTTTGGATATAAAACGTGAACTTATATTTAGGTGAGTAACAATATAAAAAGTAAATTTCTTTGTCATTCTTTGTTTTCATACGGAAAAGTTATGTTTGTCACTTGACTCAAATTGTACACAATCATCAATGAGCGAGTTTGACTCGAACTGAGCTGAATTTTTTCGAACTTACAACTCAAAGCACGAGCACATAAGTGATACAGACGTAGTGAAACGAAGTATTATTGTAGTTAATTAAGATCCGCGAAAGTACGAAGAATACTAATCGCTAGGTCGAGAAAGCGTGTCATAATGGATTAGTCGTATTGTGAATGTGATGTGTTCCGGCAGATAGCTAATTGACACTGCAACACTGCCACACCAAGGTCGATAATTAGAATGCACGTCGCTGCAAAGTGAAATGTTGTTTGGTTTTGCAAGATACTTGTAAAGCGGACCTAAAGATCGTATAGGATTTAAGATTGCAAATGTTGTGTCATACGCCAAATTGTCTTTCATAACCGGCACCAACATTTTTCAACTGATTACATATTATCTGCTTTTTGTAATGTAATAATAATACTCTTAAAATAATACTCAACTCAACTGTTAGGGTTAGGATTTTACTTAATTATTTTGCTGCCATGCTTTTTTCCGGGATTCTACTCTAGCTGAAAAAAGGAAAGTGTTAATACAGATTGTAAAATATCCGTGTGCCAAACTTCATTCGTTTAATTGAGTAACTAACATTCAAATATCCAAACATACAACCTTTCGTTTTGACATTGTAATATTAGCTAGATTAGTGTTTCGTACCGTATGCAAGTTTCTTCAACATTCTATATTATACGAATTAAATAAGTATGAATGTCAACATTTGCTGTATAACAACTACTGAATAAAAAAGCAGTGATGGCCCAGTGGTTGAGACTTCAAGTCTTACTCGGGAGGTCCGAGGTTCGATCCTGGGCACACACCTCTGACTCTGAGTTATGTGTATTTAAAGCAATTAATATCACTTGCTTTAACGGTGAACGAAAACATCGTGAGGAAACCTGCACTCCTGAGAGTTCTGCAAGTTCTCAAAGGTGTGTGAAGTCTGCCAACCCGCACTGGTTATCATTATTATAAAGATAACATTTCTTTCGAAATATAAGTATAATTTAAAAAAATGAATTAAGTATATTTAATTATAATGTTGTTTTCAGCGTCCGTGGGCCCAGGAATTTGTATGATCTTGGCTTCTTACTCTGGATGCGATACTGAGACTGTAGTAATCCTATTCACCGCCTCCATGGGATTGATGGGCGCCTTCTACCCTGGTATGAAAGTTAATGCTTTGGACTTGAGCAGCAACTACGCTGGGACGATCATGGCAATTGTGAACGGTATTGGAGCAATCACAGGAATCATCGCGCCATTTTTAGTTGGATTATTGACACCTGATGTAAGTACACGAATTTTTAGCGACGCCAGTATTTAATTATATTTCCTTAGTCGCAAGTATTAACTGATATTTCTTTCGATGTAAATATTGAATTAATTTTCGTTCGACGCTAGTATTAATTTTATTTTCTTCGACGCCAGTATTTTATTCAATATGTTTTCTTCGACACCAGTATTTTATTCAATATGTCTTCTTCGACACCAGTATTTTATTCAATATGTCTTTTTCGACGGTAGTATTGTATTTAAAATGTCTTCTAAGACGCCTGTATTTTATTCAATATGTCTTCTTCGACGCCAGTATTTTATTCACTTTGTCTTCTTCAACGCCGATATTTTATTCAATATGTCTTCTTCGACGCCAGTATTTTGTTCAATTTGTCTTCTTCAACGCCGATATTTTATTCAATATGTCTTCTTCGACACCAGTATTTTATTCAATATTTCGTCTTCTTCGACGCCGATATTTTATTCAATATGTCTTCTTCGACACCAGTATTTTATTCAATATTTCGTCTTCTTCGACGGCGATATTTTATTCAATTTGTCTTCTTCAACGCCGATATTTTATTCAATATGTCTTCTTCGACACCAGTATTTTATTCAATATTTCGTCTTCTTCGACGCCGATATTTTATTCAATATGTCTTCTTCGACACCAGTATTTTATTCAATATTTCGTCTTCGACGCCAGTATTTTGTTCAGTATGTCTTCTTCAAGGCACGTACTAAATTATGTTTCCTTCAAACGAATTAATTTTATATTTCAGAGCACGTTAGCACAATGGCGATTGGTATTCTGGATTACTTTAGCCGTTTTCATCGTGACAAACTTAGTATTTGTGGCATGGGCATCAGGAGACGAACAATGGTGGAACGCAACCTCTCAAGAGCAAAAGAAACAAGAGGTCGAGGCATCTTCAAACAATCAGTCAATAAACAATGAAATCAAGTTGTAAGTGTAACCAAATGACCGTTGTTGATCCAAAACCAATTTGTGTCAACAGAGTTGACGCTGGTCGTGAAACGATCGATAGTAGAGGCTATTGATTAATATATTAATGGAACGGTACTATTGATTTTATACATCTATAAAATTAAGTTATTATGATGACGGAGTAGCGGGTGTAGTTAATTCTGATCCTTGACAAAATGGTTGACGTACAACGTACCTAAAGTACAAAAATACAATATTGGCGATTCATTGAATCCACAGCCAGTGCTATGTGATAATATAGTATAATTATTGTGTCTATAGTGATTGGATGTGAAATTATTATTAGTAACATATCATAGTTTAGTGATTAAATAAGTTAGTTCAAATCATAGATAACTCCCAATATATATTGCATGGTGGCCATTTTGTTTACGATACATGGGCCGTGTTCCGAAATACATGGTCAGAAATGTGTTCCGTTATAACCGTGTCAGTGAACTGTCGCAGTATCATATCAATCAATCAAAGACGTCATCAATCGACGCCATTTTTGTACTGAAACAGTGTTTTGATCACGTGATCAACAGGAATTTTAAATTTTTAACAGCTTTATGCTTTTACTATTGATAATAAATAATTATTTAAATTGTTATCTAATGAAACCAGGCCTCATTAAAAATTAAAAATTGTAATATGTATTATCAAAGAAACTGGCTGTAATCAACATGGAAAATTTAAAGTGGCAATCATTTCGTTTTTTTTTAATTAAATTTAATTAATAAGTAGTTACTTGAAAACAATATTTATGTTTTGATAAAAAGAATGAATAGTTTTATTATGCAAGTAAATCAATTTTAAATTGAAAAAGCGCCAAAACATTAATGACATTGACAGACGACAGTATACATAATTACCTACTGGTCTGCTGTTCCGTTTTAAACAGTGATCCAGTATAGCTAAGTATAAAGGAACGGCTTCCCAGTGTACTGAATTGACGTCACACCCTACAGTGCTCTAGTGCATATCGGAACACGGCCCATGATAATAGTACCAGAAACGTATAAACAGCCAGAAATTAGTATTTTCCTTCTCTGAATCAAAATTCAAACTTTAGAGCAAAATTATTATACTGTATGTATAAGGGGTTATCTGTGGATGATTTAAAAAAAAACACGATTAGTTATCGATTGTGAATAAATATTAAATTAGTAGTTAAATATTATTATTAAAAACAGGTTACAAATTTAACTAATTTATAATTTAATTATATTGTATTGCTGTGTGAAAATGTTCAGTAAGTATTATTTTTTTAATTTAACGAGTATAAAAGTTAAAGCTTTGTTTATGATTAATTAATACGTATTATTATACGAAGATAGTAGTGAATAACAATTATAAATACGAGGAGCTTTACCATAAGTTTTATTACTGTAACGACAAAAAAATACATCTATCTCCTAACTTTGAAATCCTATTCACGACGATATTTAAATTTCGAATATCTAATCAAAAATCGCAATAAACGTAAATGGTAAGCTTCCAGTTCAGGTAATATTTAACACAAACTTTATATTTTTCTAATTAAATTAATCAACATTCTAAATAATGTGCAAATGAAGTCATTCCTATAAAATGAAGCTCTTTAAAGGCATTAATAACCAATAAATTTAGATCTAAATCAAATTTACAATACAAATATTTGAATTTGGAATCTATTTTCAGTTAATGTTAGTGAGCTATAAAGAAGTTTATAATTGGTATTATTAATTGATCTGATTTTTGTAGCTAAATGTAAAAAGCCAAATTATAAAAATTATTTTTAGCCTAAACTAACAATTAAACGATTGTCTAAATATGGATGTATGTATGTTTGTTTAGAGCACACAATTGAAACAATATTTTGTTCACTTAGAATTTTATTGTGAAAATTTGATGAAAGGCTGTGAACAAATTATAATTAAGTTGTCCTTCATAGAACAAAGTTACGGTATAATAACGATTAATTTTATATATCACCTGTTTAAATAATGTATTTCTTCTTTATAAATTTTAATGTGGATAAAAGGTGTTTAAATGTGTGAAAAAGCAATTCGCAAAGATAATTTGAAGTTCAGACGGAATGACGTCACATAGTAAATGTAATTTTCGTTTATTGAACTCTACATTGTTATGTCAACGTGTTATAAATAAGTAGATTATGGATTATGGGTATAGGAAATTCAAATTTGGAATCTATTTTCGATTTCCTCTGTCTCTTTTTGTTTGTATTTAACAACCACTTTGCTGGAGATGTTTTTGGGTGGCCCGTTTTATTCGGAGATTCCCGCGCTTTTTCTTAACACATTACACGTCCTTGCGTGCCTTAATACTATGACTATTATAAAAGGCCTAGACTATTCTGATTTGACTTATGAATACAAGGACATCACTACCACAAGGAATTTAATAACTACAAGGATTAAGGTAAATATTAGTAAAGACAAGGCTGTACGGTGTAATACCTTTTCAATTATAAATTAAAAACAAAGGAAAAAAAGGTATAGACGTCATTCAGTCGTTGTTGTATTACTTTTATTTTATCAAAAATGATTACTGAAAAAAAATAACACGTAAGTACGATCCAATTTCACGACGTAGATACGTAGTTTTCGTAATTCTTTTTTTTAACGTAACTTAGTTCTATAAGGTTTCTGGTATACGTTTGACAATGTGCATTTGTGCCATTCGGTAGAACTCTTAATATTACAATTAAATGGTTATGAATGTGTAATTTTATTTATGATTATCATATCTGAGATATTAGGTTACTTTTGTACAATAACAATATGGTATTACTTGTTAAATAAAAAACTCAAATATATTTTTTAATTTTTTTTCAATAACCCTGTATAAAAAATAAAATATACAAACAGTAAATAATTTAAAATAAATATTAATTATTATATTAGTGTACATAAAAAAATCTAACGAATTTAATTCATAAAAAATTAAAACATTTAATTATGGTCAGTGTTGAAAAAATCATATGTACGTGAAATTGTAAAATTATTATATTTTTTTCAAGACTAACCAACAAGAAACGATATAATACATTCACAATATTTGTTACTCTCAAGAGTAGATTTACATTTAAATTCACGGATACATTCTAATATACATAATATTTTTGCTTAAACTACTAGAAGGAGGAGGCGTACATTTAATACTTCATGCACGCGAGCACACATTCCTTTTATATTTTTTTATGGGAACACAATATTAAAATAGAAGACAAAAGAGTATTTAAATACAGTTTTTCAAGTCAGTCAGGTGTAGTCAGGACATTATCGCCAATTTAATGTCGAAATCACAATTTGATAAAGTCATTACATGTATATAATAGGTCGGTGAAAAAGTCTTTTCGCATTATAGTATGTATGAACTTGTAATAAAATCTATTTGTATCTGGCTGGTTTTGGTATCATTACAAGTTTACATTTTAAAGAAGATAATTCCAAATTCAAATTAGGAAAATGTGAGATTTTTATTTGTACTGTGAAGATGAGTGAGTCTAATGAAGAAATTCGACACATTTTAAAATTTTACTACAATAAAGGTAAAACTGCAACGCAAGCCACGATAAAATGTTTATCGACCTTGTGCAATGCAGAAATTTTGATGCCAAAGATGCACCTCGCTCTGGTCGCCCTATTTCGGATAAAATGGATGCCATTTTTTAAAAAGTGGAGCAAGATCGGCATATCAGTAGTTACGACGTAGTTGAAGAACTGGGAATTGACCACAGTTTTGGTGCATTTGAAAAAAACTGGGTACACAAAAAGCTCGATATTTGGGTACCTCACGAGCTCACTAAAAGAAATCTAATGAACCGTGTACTCATTTTTGATTCTTTATTACGACGTAATGAAACCGAACCATTTTTGAAGAAGCTGATAACTGATGATGAAAAGTGAATCACGTACCACAAAAACGTGCGAAAAATGTCGTGGTCAAAGGCCGGTCAGGCTTCACAGACTGTGGTGAAACCCGGGTTAACTCCCAACAAGGTGATGCTGTGTGTGTGGTGGGATTGGAATGGCATTATTCATTATGAGCTGTTACCACCAGGCAGGACCATCTATTCTGAACTCTACTATGAACAACTGATGAGATTAAAGCAAGAAGTTGCGAGAAAACGGCCGGAATTAATCAATAGAAGGAGTGTGGTTTTTCATCATGATAACGATAGACCTCACACATTTTTAGACACTCAGCAAAAGTTAAGAGAGTTTGGCTGGGAGATGTTAATACATCCGCCGTATAGTCCTGACCTTGCACCTTCAGATTTCCATCTGTTTCGGTCTCTTCAGAATTCTTTAGGTAGTGTCAGGTTAACATCACGAGAGGACTGCCAAAACTACTTGTCGCGGTTTTTTGATCAGATGCCCACAAAAATTCTATAGCAATGGGATCATGTCCCTACAAGATGGCAAAAAGTTATCGAACAAAATGGTACCTACATACTTTAGTTAAATGTAAATAAACTATATTAAAAAATGTTTTGAATATTCTTAAAAAATGCGAAAAGACTTTTTCCCCAACCTAATATTTATAAACTATTAAATATATCAAAAAATGAAAAACAAGTTTGAAAAGGTCCTTCAGAGGCCGTTCAAGTATTACGTTACCATTAAAGAGGGGCGGAGGAGTCCTTGCTTTGCTTATTTTTGATGACACAGATCTGCAAGGTGATTACGTTAACGAGAATACGCATGCATCAATGTTTACGTAAGGGGGAGAGGAGTTAGGGCTTTGCTTACCTTCGCTGACATAGGGGGCGGAGATTGCGTAATACCTGAACGGCCCCTCTTGAACTAATAGGAATTAAAAGATTTTATTTAAGAAATTGATTAAAAGAAAAATCTATTTTTTTGGAGAAAGGAAGACTGTAATTATACAAAATAAGATGTTTCTAGAAACATATAAAAAGGATTTAGTCTTTAAAAAAATATAGTTTTTACTAAACTAATAAAAAATCTAGAGATTGTTGCCTTTTTTATAAAATAATCTCTATTAGTCGAGAATCGATTTGAAGATCGATTTTGTTAAGAGAATCGTCATCCCCATTTGATAAGATATATTTTTTTGTGAAAGCTTTCTTTATCATTTATATAATGTAGGTTTGAGATGCAGTAGATGAGATAAATGTTCTAATTACTATCTAATGAAGAGAATGAAGTAATATAGTGTACGAGATAACAATTGGAAAAAATTGAATATGTCGTGAGTGAGTCTATAAGAATCCAGTGCATTATGCTCGCGTTAAAAAGCGATTTAAAAGCCGCCTCCTTCGAAACCTCAGAAAAGTTCCATAACCGAAGATGGCGATCCCGAGTCTCCTAAATCGGTCCTCTGGCTTAAAATGCGTAAAGCTTCTTCAGGTTGGATATACGAGAAAAACATCTTCAACTCAGCGTAATCTTGTTTTTGTAGCTGTGAGCGAAAATCTAGCGCATCGTCGTAGTCTAGGTTCAATAACTTGCATGTCTCGAGAAGTCTAAACAGAACAGTAATTATATTATAATTTACATTAAATATATTCATATACAGTGACCAAAACTACGCGTCCTTAGGTAATAAAAAGTTAGAAAACCAAATCAAGGTGAGGGGGAAAATGTGGAAGTGGAAATAAAATTTTCTTTGACTCAAAAATAATTTAAAACAAAATGTAAAAATAGTGCCTAAATAAAGACTTTTATTATTATTACTGACATTTATCTCATTATAAACTCACTTAACTTTTCAATATTACACGAGTTTTATTGAGAAAAACCGACCAAGAGAGTACCCTTTTATGGACATGTATTTTCATTTCAAGATAGTGGGGTACCTACCATTTTTCGTGTATTAGTACGTCGGCCGTAAAAGGTTTTTTTACCTTTTTAATTCCAATATTTTTTACAATTTTGTTTATCTAATTGATCTGAATAACTATGTCAGATAACAGCTTTGTAGTACAAATGAAGCTAAAAATGGGACAAACCGACGGACACAGATCGTATTATTAAAGGTTCCTTCTTATTGGGTACAAATTAGTAAAATTATAGTTGCTAAGATTTAATATGTATTACGGTGTGATCCTACGCTGGTAAATAATAAAATAAATAATTACTTGGGTAACTGGTTTAACTGCAACGCGTTTGGATGGCTCGGCGCAAAGGCAGGCACGAGATTTCTTTTCACATCGTGGATAAACTGTATCATACCGCCGGTGTTGAACCAGCTCTGCAGCACTACCTCCTGTTGATTAAACATAGTTTTCAAAAAGTATTCAATAAATTATAATATTAGATATTTTAAAGCCAACGAAGCCAACTCAGAATCGAATTAATCACTCATCGCTTTATTTACCCGTTCTCCCGCTCCATTGCTTATCTACTCATGTTAATCAACCTTAAATTACTTTTAAACTATATTACTATCCGATTTAGTGACTCTGTGATACCCCCATTTTCTCTCATCTCTCTCAATCATTGACCCTGTCAATCACTCACTAACTCTTTTCGGTACTCTCTCATGTAAAGTATATTGAATATATACTATGTATTTGTCGAGTATTTTTTGGATTACCCCATTCAGAGCCAAAATTGGATGTATCATACATTTACTGAGTATTCGAGTAACACCCAAGCTAATTTTTTTTTTTTATTTTTGAACCGAAAGCACTGAAAACTGTTGTTTTGTACGTGTCGACGACCATTTCTTGTTTATTGGTAAGTTTGTAAGGTTTTAGGCGAAAAAGGAAAATCGATAACGATATTTATTGTTATCGTCCAACTAAAGGAATCCAGTATGCCGACGTATAGAAGATTAAAAAAGATGTAAGTTGTTGAACGGATTTGAAGTATTAACAAGGGTGCTTCTAATCGGATCGGGAAACAATAATGAGACTGTTTAGATTTATATCATTACATCATCATTAGACAAATTCGCGAAACTTATGATTGTTACCTCAAATATATAATCATCGACGCCCGCTGCGACCATTTTGCGCAGTGCAGAGGAGAGGCGTGGCGCCAAAGCCTGATCAATGCAGTTTATGCGCGCGCACATAGCCGACAGTGGCGCACACAGCGGCCCCGACACGCTCAGCGCCATCTCTTCCATGGTCACCATTGAGTGCCATCTATTAAAAATATTAAATTACACAGATATTTATATTTTAAAATGAAGGCAATGGCGTAACACGAATTTTGTGTCCAGGTTCTATGGATGAATGTTTGATAGTCTTGGGTAGTTCGTGAACGACCTAGTTCGGAAGAGCGCTCCTTTAGGTGAACTATACGAACTAGTTCGTCAATGATCTCGCTCTTAGTTCTTTTTTGTTCTTATATTTTGTTTTGCCTCCGCTTTACTAAGCAGTGGCGCTATCATCAATACTTTATTTCTTTAGTGTTTTATTTCTAATAAAAATCGAAATATACTTAATATTTAAATAGCCATACAAATATCAATATATCGTTCATAAACATCGATATTTATAACATCGAAAATATAGATGTTTTTTATGAGCGATGTTGCATCCCTAATCCCTATTTACATTTTAGTTTCTGAAGTTGACAATCCATACAAATAACTAAAATTGAAGTGTCTGTTTGTAATATTAAAATAACCGCTTTTTACTGAGTGCACATGGATGTATACACTACACTAGTTTTAAATGTAAATGATTTTATTTTTTCTTTATTACTTTTACTTTTTTAATAAAAATAAACTTGCAATAATTTTAAATATGTTTTTCCTTTATTTATTTTTGTTACTAAATTATAAAAAAAACCTAACGTACTAAAAGGACGAACTAGTTCGCCATTGGATAACGAACTAAATTGAGCGCTCTCATTAAAGATCGACTAAGCCCAAGACTAATTTTTAATTATGACATTTCAGTGTTGCAAGTCATAACACTATCCCACAAACAAAGTAAAACATAAAACTAAAATAAAAACAATATATAGTATATGTATTTTAAATGTGTTTGATATACAAGATTATTTAGTTACCAAAAAGTTTAACGTATTAGAAATGTATTTTTATTATAACTTGCTGTATTTCTCCATTCTTTATCAGATGTATCAAACCATTTTTATATTATTTTAGCATACTTTTTTATATATTGTGTATGACAAATACAACAAAAATTATTTTAAAGAGTTATGACGTACAACTAAAATGACTGAAAATCTAATTATACAAATGCGAAAATAAATATATTGGTATTTATAAATTTTAAAAGAATAAATGTTACTTCTGTTTCTTGTAATCGCGCATTGTGGCTTTAAACTCTAAGAGGATATGTTCAGCTAAAGCTGCTACACCGGCGTCCCTGAGATGTGCAAGAAGCGCAGGCGCATCCCCAAATACGCCGCTTTCTTCTGTATCTTCCTCGGCTAAAGGTTCGGCTACAGCGAGGTTCGTTATTGGCGAACTCTGAAGCATAGATTAAACTGTAATGAAGCGACTAGTTATGACACATTAATATAATTAGTTTTTGTAAATTCAATGACGATGCATGACGATGCTACGAACATCTAAAGACATACATAGTATTTAATATAATTTTTTTATGTATTTGACCTAAAAAAGAACCCTTCTTTCTAAGGATTTCTCCATTGTCCGGTCATTTCTCTACCTATCAAGACTCAAAAGATTAAAATCCCGGACATTGGACTACTGACGTGGCCCACTCCTAATACAAGCATTTACCTTATTTGGAGGGCTTAAGGAATACTAGTAGTATGTGATCCATACTGCTAGTATTCTTTAATTTAAAAAAAACATAGAGGTCATGTTGAAATAAATATCAAACATTCAGGTCTATACTTCCTTGGAGCTGGGATAATATCAAATTTCTAAAAACACTTGGCCTTGGGAATAATTACTAGTTAAAAGAGATATTTACTTATGTGTAGCAAAATGGAAACTTACAACATCATACTGGCTTAATTCAATCATAGAATTTCTTCTAGTCATTTCATTTATAGCCATCTTCTTCGCACGTTCTTCCACTTCAAGCAAGGATATGCTATTGTCACCTTCACCTAAAAAAAACTGACTTCTGTATCTTATCTTACTAATATTATAAATGCGAAAGTTTAGATGTTTGGTTGTTTGTTCCATAAAATATGAGAATTTAAAATAACTTTATAACTTATTTTGAGGCCTAAATAATATGTTAAAACATTTAGAATATTTTTAGGATATAGGAATCAATAAAAGTATAAATCTTAAACCTATTTCTAAACGCAACAGATTGCTATAAATGTCATTTGTGTTTTGTAAAACTGTCAGCGTTTAATTTTACGATAATAAATGAATTAATACAATAATTTATATTGCTTTACGATAAAAAGTAAGAAAATTATGTTATTTTAATATTAATAATAAAAAACGCAGCGTGGTAGGTGGCTGATATTATTTCACTTAATGTTGTCTATACTAATATTATAAAGAAGTAAGATTTGTATTTTTGTATGTAATGAATAAACATAAAAACTACTAGACCGATTTCAAAAATTCTTTCACCATTAGAAAGCTACATTATCCCTGAGTAACATAGGCTATATTTATTACAAGAAAAAATTAGAGATCCCCAGAAAATCTGACTAAAACCAACCCAAGGTGCAAAAAAAATAGCAATAAAATATCTTTCATCGCATGCGCTGCAAAAAGTATTGATGATAGAACAAAAAAATGTTCTAGAATATTATAGAACGTATCAATATCTACAAAAAACTCCGCGAGACCATATGTCCAACTATTATAGTTACGTCACTATAACTACTTTTTTATATTTTAAAAGTTGATAAAAATGCCTATCAAAATCAGACCATGTTTTCCATACCTTTGTTTTAATCCTTATCCAAATAAATTATTTCATATTCAAGACTGTCTCAATACCTGTAAATTACTTTTTGAATTATTAAAATCGGACCTTCCATTCAAAAGATATTACGAAATTAAAAATATCAATATAAACAAAAAATACACGCCGACGGGACGGGCCAGTGTAGTTCTATCTCGGTGATACTCGAAGTGCAGCGAGTAACGCGGCGATAGAGGGAGCGACAGAATGCGGGAGCCAAAATGTTAAAAAAAAAAAAAAAAATTATCCACCCGTGCGAAGCCGGGACGGGCCCCTAGTATTATATAATTTTTTACAAAAAACATTAACATTAATCATGGTTTTCACGTATAAATATATATAACTTGTAAAATTACAGTTCAGTTTGAGTATTGACAGATGCAAGTAGTGTCACTTTGACAGTTGACATTTTTATTTTTTAAATACCAGTATATTAATTTTTAAATACCAATAACGCATTTTTTTAATTTTCATTTGTCTGTCTGTTATAATTATGCACGAAATTTGATATAGTTTTCATAGTTGTATTTCTGCAAGTTTTACTTCAAATATAGTCTTTATTTCATTTAAATCTGATGTCACAAAAAGAAATAATTGTCATTTGATCGAAATAAATGTCATTGGATCGAATGGTCTACAATATGGAAGAGGGCTAACAAAATAGATTTTAAAATGTATTTTTTTACCATCTTTATATGTCTGTTTAGTGTCATCATCATCATCATCACTATCTTCGTCATCATCAGAGCTGGTAGAGGAATCTTCGCTTTCTTCATCCTTATGCTGTTGCTGGGTGAAATGTTGGAACTGCCGTCGATAGTGATACAATTGCAAGTAATTCTGAAACAAATCACTATGTTTTATATATACAGAATTAAGTACTTCGCAAAGAAACTTACTTGTTATTCGATTTTATTTATTGTTTTACAAAAATTAATTATTATATTACAAAATATGCTATATACATTATTGAGCATGTATCTATATAAGAGCTAACGACTCAAGTCTGGGAATTTAAGTAAATATTACATATCTGTTACCCATATAACTATCGATTTTGCCATTACAGGTTTATCTATATATACAGGGTGGATTTTTGAGACCGGTCAGTAAGGGCAGGTACTTTAACCGCTATAGTTAAAGAAAAACGTTCCTAGGAGACCATCCATAACTTTTTAAGATACTGAACTGGATTCACAGATTTTTGAGAAAATGTACGGTTAACGAAAAAAGTGCTAACATCCAAAAAAAAATTTTTTATGCCTATCGATCCTACTTCGTATGGGGATCAAAAGACTCTATGGGACCATTTAAAGTATGAGTACCTACTAGAAATGTCAGCCAAAAACACACACACAATCTTTATGTAGATTTCTTTTGACACACAATATGATCGTAGAAAAACGTCTAGAATATGGCGATGGTGATTTTGATGTATATATTTGGCACAAAAAATAGTATTTTCTCACCAGAGAATGAGCCCATTGCAGCAAAACGATTCGTGTGTGATGTGCAGCGTTTATAATAGCAATAATAGGTTGCGGTCCCGACACTAGGAAAGAATTAGTATGCAATAACGCTGCTTCTGCACTCAGCAACTGTGTTAAACGGATACGCCATTCTTCTATCAGTTCTAATTGTAGCTCTAGGAATTGTAATCTATGAAAAAATTACATTATTTATTACTTATTTCATTATAAATCGAAAATTTGTTTATAAAAGTAATTAATGGAAGAAATCACATATTAGTCACACACTCTTAAAACTACAAAGGTAACACTTACCGATGTCCAGGCTGCGGCAGCATGGCATATCTATCCTCAATAGTCTTCAGTAAGGATATCAGCCAGTCAGCGCCACGAGGAACCCACACCAGCGACCCAACAGCTGACCCCACTCCTGCTGCTACTGGTTCTATCCATTGCTCGCTGTCTAACGTTTCATCCATTTTAGCTAAGGCATCTAGAATATTGAAATCGAAGTAATTACAATATGTACATTTTTCTAAACTCACATCAACTAAGAGAACAATTCTCGAACCAAACTTTCTACCAAACAAGGATTTAAGTATTTGATCAAGCAAAAAAAAAACTTTTCGCGAAAAGTAAAATTAATTCTTTAGAGATGTTAGAATAGAAAACAAGTAAGAAAAAATACTTTTAATTTGTATACTGCTCAGAAAGTAAACTATATAAAGTTATGCAACTAGGAATTCTTGTCATCTCATCTAACTAATCAATAATTCCAATAATTTAAGAAATCCTTACATTTCTTTTCAACAGCCAGCCATCTTACAAATGTTTCAGCTTTAGTCAGAACAGACAGAACATTATTAACTTCAGTGCCTGTAATAGTTGCTAATTCCTTATGGAATCCTAAAGTCTCGTCCACAGCATGAGCAAATGCAGCATCCACATCGACTATTTCCCCTTTAGAGCTTTGAGTATGGTATATGGCTAGAACTGTGTGAAGCCTTTCAGCTGCCAACGTAATTAAACCTGTATTGAATTCCTCCTAAAATATAATCTATCTTAAGTACGAAAAACACCTTTAACAAAAATAACTTTAAAAAAAAGTAAAGTGTGCTCTTTTTCAACACATGGCCTTTTAGACAATTTTGTGGTTAAATCGGGAGTAACAATAATTTTAACTTAGGTCATTTTCTTTCTAAGATTCTTAAATAATATTTTAGGAATTAAGAAGCGTGTGTAATGCAATTTATAAGAATAAACTTAGATAAGTAGAACTGTATAAAAAATCTGACTTTGCTTGAGGTGAATTTATGTAAGGCATGGTATGGTCCATGGATGGCCAACTGCTGAGCCAGGTCTCCGCCTTAGAGAGAGGAGGATGTTAGACCATAGTCAAGCACGCCGGCCTAGTGGAGGTTTTCAGACTTCACATATCATCAGAGAACTTTAGAAAACTTTCATGAATGCAGATTTCCTTACGATATTTTCCTTCACCATAATAGCAACTTTCAGGGGTATTGCTGTTCGCCTCCGCAGGCTTGACCATCATAGCCATTAATTAATCCACCCTGCACGTGCCCCCTGGGTGGTGCCAAATGAACAGCAACGCCGAACCACAGGCGGCGGTTGAGTAACCTGTTCCTGAGTTGCCACTAGGCAAGTGGGACTAAATCCCCTCTAAAAGTGTGGTCATGATGCCTTGGGAAAGCATCCTGTTTATACTTCTAACCTCTTTTAATATGGAAATGTCAGACAATGAGAATGCGATGTCATGCGATCCGGCTAACCCCCGGCGCTCGCAGGTACCCGGGCCTGCGAGTGTGAAATTTGTTACCGAAGGCTACTCAGGAGTAGGCGACCAGGCCCCTGACATGGTGAATGTTACTGGCAGCACTAGCAGCAGCAGCAGCAGCAAAAAACTTGTACAGCAAGCATTTCATCCTGGCCAAACGACCCATCAAACCACCTCCAATTGTATTATATGGTATAGATGATGTCAACACGCTTGCTGCACTACTTGAAACTGAATTGTTGACAAGAATCAGTTCACTTTTAGAATTGTCAACCGAAGTCAGCTTAGATTAACTTGCTCAGACATTGATAGTTATAAACATGTAATAAAAGTAGTACGAGAAAATGGGTTAATTGGCCACACCTTCAATCGAAAAGATCAGAGGTGCTTCAGAGTGGTGATACGTAATCTTCACCCGTCAACACCAACATCCGCAATAAAAGAAGACATTGAAGCTACAGGAAACACAGTTACTGCAGAAATCATCAATGCAAAGTTTGGACCTGACAAAAAACCCACATCAACATTCTTTGTGAATCTTGCACCTGGACCAAATAACAAGGCTGTGAAAGAACTGAGATACATTTACCATCTGCATGTCGTCATAGAGGATCCCAGGAGGCAAACCTCAGTACCTAGTACACGGGCACTCTAAAAACTATTGTATGTATATAACTATTGTATCGTTGTGTGAAATGTGGACAATCACAAAAACATCGGAATGTACAAAACGAGACCGTACAACACCCGCCCAGTGTGCCTGTCTCTGAAGTCACGCGAAACAAAGAACGAGATCAAGAAAAAAAAATAACTCGCAACCGCCTCAGAACTTGGAATAGATATTAATTAAACAAACTGAGAAATTTGACTTAATCCTTCAACAGATGAGCACCCTTATGATGCTCATAACACAACTCATAGACAAATCCCCAAAATGACAATTCGCATGGCAACGTGGAACGTTGATGGATTAACCCCAAACAAAAATGACACAGAACTGTTATTGACTCAACAAAATTTGGACTTGTTACTGTTACAGAGGCTCACTGTACCTCCGCCTCCAATCTCAAGTTTAGAAATTATGAGTGCTATATCACTTTACACCCTGATGGGACAGGACATGCTGGTACTGCAATTATCGTAAGGAAATCACTCAAACACCATGTCATGCCTGAGTATAAAACTTGCCACATTCAGGCTACTACGATAGCAGTTGAAGACAAAAATGGCTATTGTAATATCTCTGCAGTGTACTGTCCCCCTAGACATAAGATAACGAAAGAGATGTTTACAGATTTCTTCGAGACCCTTGGCAATCGGTTCCTAGCGGGTGGAGACTGGAACTCTAAAAACATATACTGGGGTTCCAGACTAACTAGCACCAGAGGCAGACAGCTTAAGCTTAGCTTAGATGATAATAAACTACTTGTAGCTTCCACATGTGAACCTACATATTGGCCTGCAGATGCTTTTAAAATACCAGACCTGCTTGATTTCTTTGTTTTGAAAGGCTTTTCTAAACACTATGTTAAATGCGAGTCCTGTTTCGACAGTTCATCGGACCACACGCCAGTATTGCTAACACTAAGCATAAATATTATAGAGTATGTACATCCAGATAGACTGTATAACAGTAAAACCGACTGGAATTGTTTTAGACTCTCAAGACGCCTGACGAAATTGAAACAGCAGCCAAATACATTACAAATCTTATACAGGAGGCTGTTGGAGAAGTACGCCTTTACTCAACCCAAAGAAGCAGGTTATTAACTACCCTCTGGAAATAAGAAAAGCGGTATTGGAAAAAAGGAGGCTTCGTCGTTTTTGGCAATCAAGCAGACTTACTGCTGATAAAACAGACTTCAATAGACAAGCAGCAAGTTTACGCGAAATGCTAAGGAACTGGCACAACAAGACTCTTGAGGCTCAATTGGAATCTCTTACACCCACTGCAGCTACTGATTATTCTCTGTGGAAATTCACAAAATTGCACGATAGACCACAACCCGCAAAACCTCCTCTAAAGGCAAACTTATTTGCAGAACAACAACATATGTTCCGAATCACGCCAGCGATACAGATTCTGAGAAAGAAGTTGAATCTATACTTTCCCAGCTTAAACCAAGACAAGAAGTTTGGAAGATAATTAATAATCTCAAAGATAAAAAGGCACCAGGATATGACCTCATTACAAAAGAAATTTTGAGGAAACTCCCAAGAAAGGCAGTAGTTTTTCTAACCATACTGTATAATGGAATTATACGAATTCAGCACTTTCCAGACCTCTGGAAAGTGTCCCAAATCCTTATGATACATAAGGTAGGAAAACCATCTAACCAAACTACCTCATACAGGCCAATCAGCTTATTGCCTATCTTGTCAAAGGTCTGTGAAAAATTGATCCTTCATAGAATTTTGCTTGTACTAGAAAATAACAATACCATCCCAAACCATCAATTTCGCTTTAGGCAGCAACATTCTACTATCGAGTAAGTACACAGAGTTGTTGAGAAAATAAGAAAATCTCTAGAACAAAAAGAGTACTGTTCTTCTGCGTTCTTAGATAGTTCTTAGATCCAACAAGCATTCGATAGAGGCACGAGGTACTTTTATGTAAGATAAGAATAAACTTGCCGCACCGCTTCTACATCTTGCTGAAATCTTATCTAACAGGAAGAATTTTTCAAGCTAGGGAGTCCGAAGCAACTTCCACATTCTACAATATAAGAGCAGGAGTGCCTCAGGGTTCGGTGTTGGGACCAATTCTGTATACCCTATACACCTCAGACCTTCCGCAAGTAGACGGAGTAATGACTGCCCGAACTGACCTCAGAACAACTCCAGCAGGGCCTCGAAACTATCACAAAGTGGCTTAAAAAGTGGAGGATTAAAGCTAGCACAACAAAATCTGTGCAGGTCACTTTCACACTACGAAGGGAAAACTGTCCTCCTGTACGTCTTGAAAACTCAATGTTACCACACAAAGACAGTATAAGATACTTGAAATTACACATCAAGAGTAAGAGAGAGGAGCTAAATATACGGAACAGAAATCTTTACTGGATGCTTGGTCGAAACAGCAAGTTGTCAGTAGACAATAAACTCTTAATATACAAGTCCATATTAAAACCAACTTGGACTTATGGCATTCAGCTCAGGCGAACTGCAAGCAACTCCAACATCGCAATATTGCAAAGAATGCAGAATGCAATATTGAGAACAATAGCTAATGTTCCGTGGTTCATTACAAACTCTGAAATCCGCGAACTACTAAATATGCCCACTGTAACTGCAAAAGAGGAAATCCAGGCCTCAACACAAAACGGCTGGAAAACCACCCTAATGTACTTGCTGCGAGTTTAGTTGAGCGCAGTTATCAAAAGCGCCTCAAGAGAAAAGACATATTCTAGTGAATGTCAAGGCATTTATAAAAAGAGTAGCCATCCTCGCTGGAGGATGCACTTGATCTGACAGAATCTCACATCATATCTGCTTAAAGTGGACAACTGATTGCAGATTAGCAAGAAAAAAAAATTTTAGCAAATGTTTAGCAATTAAAAATGCACATAACTTGAAAAAGTCAAATGTGTGTGCCTGTTGCAAAGGATCAAACTCGAACCTCCAAAGAGAGATTTAAAAAAATTAACGACTAGCAGTGATACTGCTTTAGTTTATATAATAACGAAAAATATTATTCTTCTTTTTAAAATGTTATGCTATGGTCTTCTACATATTCCAACCCATAACATTGTATTTATAAAGTTCGTATCCTTACCACAGCATTAACATTTTCTAACCCAAGCTTTTCAGCCATAGGCTGAACATTTTTCATAATAAAACTCTGATGATCTTTGATCCATGTCAATGTTTGAGTCAAGAACCATTCAGGTCGATCAATCCTGGCAGTTTGACGAGATCCCGTAAAATGGAACGTGAAACGTTTTTTTAATGGTCTTAAGAGAACTCTTACTGGTAGACATGGGGCTTGATCTAAAATAAAAAAATAAATCATAAATTTTTAAAATGCCACACTTTACTTCCGTAAACCAAAAAACAAAAAAATAATGCTGAAGTAACAAAAATTTATAAATTAATATTTATATACAACAAATCTACATTTACAGAATCAAAAACCACATATTGTAAGTCTATACTAATATTGCAATAAAAGAAAAAAAAACTATTTGGTCAGTTTTCATTTATTACACTAAAATCATGGCAATATTTATACATTATTAATAAATAACGTAAAATTAAAAAAAAACATTTCAAATTTTTTTTCTACTGACAGCCTTATTTTTATTAGCTTACCTCGAGTATAATCTGTTACAGATTGAACAACTTCTCTTGGTTCTTGTATAAGAAACAGATATCTAGTCAGGTTGCTGAATTTATTCATTATTTCCTTTGGAGGAGGAGAATTTAAAGCAGATGTGAATGGCCATTTTAGTAACTTAAGTACTTCCTCATAATGCCTGTAATTAAAAAAAGAATATCATTTTTTCAATTCATTTACATATATTAAAATATATAAATCCATTTAATATACCCGATAAGTTTGTCCTTTAAAACATTATGCCAATAGTGTGTATATTCTCTTATGTAAGCAGCTTGTTGAGGCTTTTGATAGTTACTGCACATTTCTTTCAACTCTGAATACAATAAGACCAACTGTTCATCATCCTTGCATTGTTTCATTTGGTTACTAAAAATATAAAAAAAAACAAACTATTGTTATAGTTGGATAGTAACCCCCTAATATAATAAAGTAAAAGGGCCAATAAACACATTTAAATTTTTACTTTTTAGAATTTTGAAATCCATATTTTTACTTTATAACAAATTATTATTATTCAAGGAAATTATACAAGACTTCAAGCAACAGGTAGTCTATTATACATGTAGATGTTAAATAGTTTAAAAATATTGATATAAGTTTTTAATTTTTTATAATTGTTTTGAAGATTAAATATGCATTAACTCTTCAGCAGCTAATAATAATTAAAGAAAAATAATTATTAGCTGAATTTATTACCAATATTTTTCTGCTCCTCTCCACAGAACGGTTCTCAGAGCTAACTCACCTATTCCAAGTATTAGTCGTCTTATGAATAAGTTCTCAAATGATTTTGATATCTTTTCGGACACACCAGTTAAAATTAAGAATAGTTTATTCAAATTAATGTAATTATTTTAGCTCTATATGTATCTCTTTTTACCAGTTATGTTATTTAGATTGTTATTCAATTACAAGTAGTATTTATATATACTGTATTATTACTTTTTAATTCAAAATTGTAGAACTTATATAAATAAAAAAATTTAGATATAATTAAGTTTATATTAGCACCAAAGATCCAAAACAGTGATAAGAGTAATAAATAGAGATTGAAAAGTATAAGAGAGCTACTAAATAAACTAGCAACGTTGTGGTTGATTTTTAGTCCAGTTATTAATTTTTTCTTTCTGGATCAAGTTTCCCAAAATAAGGAACACTATAACATGATTTTTACGCACCTTCAACATTTTAAGGTTAATGCTAGATTGTTTCGCAAGGGACTGTCGTAGATAAATTCTGCATAAAACAGTGAGACAATATTCTAGAAAACTCTTTCAATACTTTGATTAAACCTCACAAACAAAAGGGGGGATCCCTCCTTTCCTATGTATATTTATTAATAAATATATTATTTGACAGTCCATTTAAGGCAGATCTGAATTAACCTAACATTTGAATGATTGGTCCCAGGACTCTAAGCATTTAATAACATAATTTCTTATATTTCTACAAACCTTAGCTCCTCCACTTTTGCATATGACTGGAAGTAAGCAAGTACTTCCTCTAGTTTGTGTATTGCAGAGAACCTTTTATCAAGTTCAGTCATCAATGGATTAGTTTTATCCATAAAAGTGTCCACTTTTTTCACCAAAATTCCCATCTTTTCTCTTATGGAATCAATCTGCTTAGAGTTTTGTTCAGCTTTTGTAATAGCTGATGGTAATTTTGATGGTACCGCATTACTGGCAGCATTTAACTAAAATATTTATTTTGTATACTATTAGTAACTTAAACTGTAATTAACTTTTGGTTAAAATTTTATGATTATGAGATATTTACAAAGAATGTGATCGCAAGGCTGCAGATCATGTAATTTGTGGAAGAAACAAAGAGTGAGAATACAAGAATTATTATTATAAATAAGGACAAACTTTATTTTAAGTCATAAATTATAGGTGAAGCATACGATATTTGATTTTAGTCAGGACTTATGCAGAGTAAAATAATTATCACAAAACACATTTTATATGATCTTAGACTAGACTAACTTCATAATATTTATTATATGTATAAAGTTTATAACGAATTCCACACTTACACAGCTTTTAAGATCTTTTCTTTTTGTTAACAATTCCTTATGAATTTCACGAGCATTTGTCAAATTATTGATATCACCACCAATTCGAATGTTTAGATTATTAATTATTTCAACCCTAAGTTCTTCGCGTAAATTAAACTTCTTCTTAACTAAATCTTGTGACGTCATTATTTATATAATAATTCATTAAATTAATAGAAATTCTAATTTTGCACAAATTCTGCAATATTGTTAAAAACACATATACAACATTCCAACAAGATTCCAGTGATTCCACACATTGACCTCCATATTCCACAATACACAGCTGTAAAACAGTTGTCAAAGTCAAACTATTTTTTTTAAATTTATTTAACGGCTTGGCACCAAGACTTTTTAGCCAAAGTCAAACTATAGATCATCAGTGCTGCCAATAAATAGTATCAGAGTTACCCGTTTTAACCTACAGAATTGCCCAATTTTACCCAACAGCAGTTTTAATAACATTTCCATTACTATTATATACTAGCTGAACCGAGGAACAAATATTACAAAACTAATGTATATTGTAGGATAAAAAAACCCTTAGCATTTCTCACCTATTAAACCTTCTTTGGACTTGGAATTATTTCAAAATTAAAAGCAAAAACTGACGTTTGTGCGTTTTTATGACACTAACAATTGTACTTCATTTTTCAATTCACACAAATTCTTTGATATTAAACTAAATGAAAGTCGATTCAATGCTCGCCTGTGTATTAGCAGCGCAACAGCTAATACGTAGGCGATCAAAAATGAATTTAAACCAATGAAATGGTTTATTTAACATAACATAGATCACAATAAAAAAATCTGTTCTAAGAGAATGAATAAATGTATAATTTCTTCCAAATATTAAGTAAGAATAATTTATCGGTTTTCATTTTATTATGTGAATAAGAATTAGCAAATTAAAAAAATAAGAACATTAACCCGGTAATTTTAAATTACCTACCGAAATACAATTTAACCCCCAATTACCCGAAAATCGGGTAATTATTTGTATGTTGCCAACGCTGATTATCACATAAGTTAGTAGGGAGGTGACAATCCAAATCAAAGAATCGATCTTGTCAACTCGAAAAATCGATTTTAGAACAATATTAGCACAATCAATCCTGTGTAACGATTATTGAATATTGAAAGGTGAAAATCACTCAATAAGAATCGATAATTTTTGTATCGATAAATATTGAAGCCTACATCGGTTTAGTCACACACGCCCAAATAAAAAATACTTCAATTGAATACATTTATTTCAGTTTATTTTTAAAACGTCATTTGAATAAGTTTTAATTCCATTGCGGTCATCCACATCGAATTTTAGGTTCCATCTCATAAATAACACACTCATGCTGTAAATTTTTTACTTAAGTGTTTTTATTAAAATATTGGCTCACCTACTATTTGAATCCCTAACTCGTATATCTGTAATAGTAAATCAATAGTTTTAAAAAATGCATTTCTAAAAAAAGACATCTTTAAGTTGTGAAATGTTAATTTTTATATAATATATAATAGGAGATTTAATACCAACACACTAATTAATTATTTAGCTGGAAAATATTGATTCACGATATAATTAAACTTACATTTACATTGGGTGGCGTAGAAAGTGCAAAAATTACAGCCCCTACCACATCGTCAGATTGCAACTTAGGTATATCATGTAAGTAAGAGGCTGGCATATTTGTATCCACTACTCCGGGAGAAATACTCTAAAATTAAAAACTATTTTAGATACTTTTTAATTAAATAGTACCACAATGTTTTAGTATATCTTACCGTAATTTTGATTTTACTGTTGAAAGAAGACAGCTCGTTGAGAAGCGAGGAAGTAAAGGCAGTGACAGCATGCTTGGTTGCAGGGTATATGTTCATATTTGTATTTGATGGCACGTAGTGGCCGAGTGTACTGTATATATAAAAACAAAAAAAATGTTACGGAAGCATAATTACAGACATAAAAGTAACGGTTGGACGGCTGAACTATTCGGCTGAGACCAACTACACAGTAAAAGCAAACCTTGAAAAGTTGAGTGATAAAAAGCAATTATATTTGAATTACTTCCGCATCAAAAACTAAAATAAAACAATTGTTATCTAATTTATTAATATGTAAAAATTTTGGCTGTTAACAACGATCTTTTTGAATGTATAAGTAGTTAATTTTACCTGTTAATATTAACTATGTGACCATTGATATTTTTCTTTTTCATCAAGGTTACAGCCAATCGTGAACACAAAACTAGTGCTTTAAAATTTAGATCAATTGTTAATAAAATATCTTCATCATTTAGACTTTTCTCCCCAACTTCTAAAAACAAATAAATTACACGACATTGCAAAGTTAGAAACACAAAATTTAAATACTAAATGCAGTGCGCATCTGGCTGTTGCTTTGTAATAATAATATTTTGAATACACTGAATACTATAATTATAGGTATAAGAGTATTTTATATAAATAAATAGTTGTACCAGTAATTTTTCCATTAGGAAAGTAGCCAGCATTGTTAACAAGAATATCAAAGCTTCCAAATTTGTGTTCTACCCATTGAAATGCTGCTATAATATCATCATATTTTGAAAGGTCACATTGTCTTGAGTAAATAACACCTTTGCCAGATACCTTTGAACCTAGTTCCTAAAAAAATATTAAAAATCCCAAAATTGACTGAATAACTTTATTTTTATTCTTGTTTGGGATATGATTATTAAAACAGTAGAAGCTCTAACACAGAAGATCGTATTTAAAAGATACAAACATCAATTAAATGTGCCCGTCGTGCTAAACCAACTACTGTAATTCCAAGATTGGCAAGTCGCACGCTCAATGCTGCAGCAATTCCAGAACTGGCTCCTGTTACTACTGCAATCTTGCCCACCCAATATTCCATTGTAGTAGGATCTAAATAGTTATCCGATTGAAACAATACATAATATTATAATAATGTAATAGGAAAGTGTATCATCAAAACTCGCATTTGGCCAGACTGATTAAAAACTTCTCTTTCTGTATAGTTGTTCATTCGTGAGCCATTAGTGGGTTAAGATGATGATTATTATGTATACTCTTTGTTATGGTATACCAGTGAATAAATTATGTTTCTACTTACTTAAACTTTAATTAAAGTTTAACACTTCTTGAATGAGGTAGATACGGATAACTGAAAGCAGAAACCTTAATGTTTCCATTATATACGACACCAGCGTGCCCTTGCTTTACAGCTAGTAATGTAAAAACTCAATTATTTTTTAATGAACTTAGAAAAAAACTTTCAATTTAATGAAAAAAAAACATTGTTACAGAACTTGTTTATGTATTAAATCAGTTTTAAATTCCGTTTTTCTAGTAGGTTTATCCTATTATAACTCTTTTTATTTATATCAGTCCAGTCATAAAAACTATATAATGCAGGATTCCTTTTCTTTTCATTAATGCATATTTAAAGATTATCGGATGGATTGTTTTTTGATTTTAAAATAAAAAAGGTAATACGATTTAAACAATTCGTTTTAATAAATGTCCTCTAGGGGCCATTCAGTTATATTTATATCTATTTTCTCTAGTTTTTGACCCCTTCCCCCCTATCATAAGAAAAAATAAGAATAGGCCGACCCCCTCCTCCCTTGTTTAATATTTATTACGTAAGAATCTAAAGGAAAAATTAAGTAATATTTTTTTAATGTTTATTTTTCAAAGTTAAATATCGTTATATTTAGATATTTTTTTTACTTACATAGGTACTATTATTTTAATTTTTTTGGTTTCGATAAATTTTTATCATTCATCTTTACTTACATAAGATTTTCAGTCCAGTGGGTCAAAACCTACTTGAGCGAACCTCGGCATTCGCGCTGTTTCCCGCGCTTTTTAAAAGTATAATTTTAACTTCACATTTTTTTGATCTTACGTAAAAACTATCGAGACTCCCTCCCATCCTCTTGTAAGAAAAAATACGATTTGGTCATCCCCCTTCTCCCCTAAACCGTCTTACGTAATAAATGAATGTACCCCATATGTAAATATTTCTTTTTCATAAATAGGTCGATTATTACTAGAAACTATCAGCCCGGCGAGCTTCGTACCACCTAACAGTCATTGAATGTCGTGTTACAGATTAGCTGAGCTATTGAAAACCGATATATTTGTCAATCCTTTTTCATTATTGATATCATTCTATATTTTTAAAATATAAAATATGCCATTATCCGAATAATTATTTTGACTATATCTTATCGATTCGAAACCTATAAATAAATATGTTATTTAATTTGAGGGAAGAGTTTACCGTATCGAAGGGATGAACATTACATTTTTGACAGTTACCTTTCAATATTTTGTATGGAAAGATGATTTTTTCTTTTATTTTTTCCTTCAATTTTACAATGATTTTAACAGTTATTCTGCTATTTGAGACTGAAAAAAATATTACTAATCAAAAACTATGAAAATCGGTCCGGCTGTTCTCGAGTTATAAGTGTTCGAACAAACACAACGAGTAACATATAGACTACTAATACGTCACTAAGTCTAGTTGTCAAAATAAAAGATTGTATGCTGGATAGGGATGATGAAAGATTATCTAAGAAAAATAATTCTTTGAACTGAGGATGATGTACATACGATTGTTTCTTAAATTGTACATTAAAAGATTGGTTCTCTAGATTAAAAACTAACGATGTACACGTCGCTTGAGTTTTATTTATTTAAGATTTAAATGTCAAATTTAAGATTTAAATGTCAAATTGGAAATTCACTTTATTCGGAACTAGTCGACCCGCGCGACTTCGTCTGCGTGTAGCTCCTCTTCTATTGGTCGTAGCGTGATGATATATAGCCTATAGCCTTCCTCGATAAATGGGCTATCTAACACTGAAATAATTTTTCAAATTGGGTTAGTGGATACGCGATGAAACAAACAAACATACAAACTCTTCAGCTTTATATATTAGTATAGATTTGATAAATTGAAACTGAAAATATCAAATATCGATTTCCTAGTGCGAGATTGATTCTAAGAAATCGATTCTTCCATTAATGGATCTCAGATATTTGACTTTGAGATTATGACGTTAAGTTAACTTTTATTTCATAGGTTTAGGTACTTAATCCTGACTTAAATTTGTATTTTAATTTGTAAAATGTTATGATTTTTAGTTCACGGTAGAAGATTTAAGCAAATCATCAATATGTTGTCATTTGTAACAAAGAATATAAACGATATAATATACTTATCGTTACTATTGTTTAGTGTTTTCATCGGTCCTTACTATAGAAGGTTAAAAACAAATGAGGCTAAAAAATGGGGAGGTTCTATACTGGGTTTGTTGTTGATACTCACGGTCTCAGGGTACAGTGCAGTTCACCCTATATTGTCTGCCTTATTAGGAATTGCTGCTATTAAAGTTTCAACAATTAAGTAAGTATATACCACAAATTGGCTTTTCTTAATAATAATAGACCTATGATAAATTTATAAAAGATTATTTTTCAATAATACCAAGCTCAATTTATGGCACTTTATAAAAATAGTTTTGAAATATTTTTCCAATAAACCTCTAAAATCAAGCAGTTTTTCGAATTTTCAAAAAAATTCAATATTTTAGAACTAACAATTTCCTGCAAAAATATTTTCACGCTTAAGACGGCATATATTAATGAAAAAAAAAAATTAAGCTAAATTTTAGTAATTTTTTATACAATATTTACCATTGCATATACTTTTAAAGATATAATTTTTTTTAAATTTAATTTTTTTAAAAATTATATCTTTAAAAGTAAGTTTTTCTATTCTTCTAGATATTGTCATGGTGTAACATTTTTCCTTATGTTTGGATATTTATTCTTCTTCCGAATGGCTGATAAATTTGGTTTACCTCTCTCCTCGGGGCAAACCAATCTCATTGAAATGATAATAGTGTTACGAGTAGTTGGTGTAGCTTTTGAAATGAACGGCTCATGGTTAGCGGTTGCAAAGGCGAAGAAAGAAGAGAAAACTGAGTCAGAAATAAAGCCAGTGAAGGAAAGAGATGATGATTTTCTTGAATTAATTAACCCTGATTTTATCGATCTTTTTCATTATTCATTTAACTACATTGGATTACTAACTGGTAATTATTTCACTTTTTTTTTATTAAAAAAAGCAGGTCCTAATTTAATTGTATATTATATTTTTTATTTGAAGAAAAACACCTAGTTTTTTCTTCTTGGTTTATGATTCTGATTTATAAATATTTCTTTAATGGAATAAATATAACCAAATGTCGTCTTTGTACTTTAGAAATTGTGAATATTGGTAGATTTATAGTCAAAGTCAAATTTTTTTATTCAATATTGAAATTTACATTTTCCTTTTGAACATCAGAATCAACCACCCTTTCGGAAACTACCTAATCCAGCCCTGAGAAGAATGGGTGCAAAAAACTCAGCGGGACTATTTCATTTGGATACTTTACGTTTTATCTTTGTTTTTTTTTTAATGCCAATTTTTATAACAAATATATTTTATAAATTGAGAAAGCCTGGAGCGCAACGCATCATTCCCAAGGCGTGACATCTTCTAAAAAATCTTTAATGTTATAATAGTCTTTGTCACACAAACATTTTTTAAATTGTCCTATAGAATAATTTTGAATGTTTTCTGGGATCCTGTTGTAAAAGCATACACATCACCCAACAAAAGAATTACTAATTCTACTCAATCGAGTAGTAGGAATAACAAGTTTGTGTTTGTTCCTAGTATTGATGTGATGCAAGTCACTATTTCTAATAAAATCATTAATATTTTTACGTACATACATAAAATTACCAAAAATGTATAGTGAAGCAACAGTAGAACAGTAGTATAGTTTAAAGTAGTGTAGATAGGAAATTATTCTCTAAAACAATATTAAAGAATAGATCTAAATCTATGTTTCTTTTTATGGTTTTTTAATTTGTCTAAGAAAACCTGGAGTTTTGACTGATTATGATAAAAAAATAATTCTGAGATGAATTAATTTCAGATTGTCATCCACACATTTATTTAAATGAATAAAACAATTATAAAAACTATGATTTTGTTTTTTAGGTCCATATTACAGATACAGAACATTTGATGATTACTTCCGTTTACCCTATAGTAAATATGTGGACTGTTTTGGTTTCACCATTAATACTTTGAGGACTGTGCCTTTGTATATATCATTATATCTAGCATTTGCAAACTTGTGGCCATTAGAAGTAAGTTGTCTTTAAATAAAAAAAACTGATAAAGCCAGGGGCAACTTTAGCCCATGTAGTGTTTGTGTGCAATTATCATTGTAGAGCCTGAAAGCCCAAAGAATCGCCATCCCTTGCCGGCGCCCCCCACGAGTGATACGCCGTGTGCCGCACACCTTCATTAAGGGTAAAACTGCCCCTGGTTAAATCCTCCTCTAAAGTCTCTAGAATAATTGTAGGGTTCTTCAAGTTCAAACCTACTGATACCTTAAACTTCGTTAAATGGTTTTATAACATTATTTGAATATGTTTCAATTCATTCAAAGTTTAGCATCCTATTAAAATGATTATTGTTAAAAATATTTGTTTCCAGTATGTTCTAACAGAAGAGCACAACAACAGAAATTTTATATATAGGATGTTATATCCGTGGGTACTATTCGCTGCATTCCGTCAACGTATTTACTCCGGTATGACCCTTGCGGAAAGCGTTTGTACGTCTGCTGGGCTCGGAGCATATCCAGTACAAGGTAGAAATAGAACAGGCCATGGCCCTACTGTGGGATATTTGAAATTAAAAGAAATGTAAGTAAAAAAGCCCAATCTCTAAGAAATCTATCATAAATAAGGTAAAGAGTTTTATATCTCGTAAGAGGCGAGTATCCTAGTTCTGTCTATTGATAGGGAAACTTTTTAGGTTTGTGACCATAAGTGTGAGAATTAGACCATCAATTGTTTTGTGGCCCAATCTTTAGACACCCCCCAAAATCCTATTAATACATTGGTTTTAAAGCATTCTAGGTTCTGGCTTAGGTTCGCTGTAACCGGCTCTCCGGATCTCCTGCAGATTGACTTTTCCAATTATTTATCAATAGTTAAAAATCTCAATCAAAATCTTGCAGTGTTAGGCATTTAAAAAAATAACTTTAATTTTAGGTCTGAAGAAGAAGCGAAGGTAGCAGAATATGATTTTAATACTGTTGAATCCATGGATGTTTGGGGCTGTGAGACAGTAGTCACTCTGCGGGACTCAATGAAGGTGTGGAACAAGGCAGTCCAGTACTGGGTTGCTATGGTGGTGTACAAACGATTCCCTGTCAAGGTCCTCAAGTGAGTGCACATTTACACTTTAAACTAAAATTAACTTTACCTTGAAGCCTTTAATTGGACTACAAAAAATGAATAAAAAACAGGCTAAACTTTTTTTCCAAAAAGATATGCTACTCTGCCCCAAAGTAGATTTTAGAAGCACCCTTACCCATCTACTTCTCTCTATGAATTTGGTGGTTTCATTTTCGGGGTTCTGAGATTTAGTTTTCAGTAATTGAGACCTCATCATTCTTTTTTTACTCTCCCTTACAGCTTATAAGATTGTTTACTTCTATGTCTCTGTTTCGTAAAATTAACATCTAACAGTCAGGCATTCAATTCCTTAATGATCTTGACACACGCAATAAAATTGCAGCTGGACAACTGACTGCGACTTTGGTCGATATTTTAAAACAACAGTTTTCCAACAGAAAAATTAAGTTTGTCCCTAAATACAATTTGTACGAAACCCCCGTCGAACCTTATATTTTTTATATTTTCAGAATCCACGCAGCACTATTTGTATCTGTAATATGGCATGGATTCCACGCCGGATACTTTTTCTGTATATATTTTTGTCCATTCTACTTAATGGCTGAAGATATTTACTACAAGCTATATTACAAGGATGCTACTGGAATGGTAATTATTTTAAAAGTACATTAGTACACTAGTTCGATAGATATTTATTATCTATTCTTGTGTTCTTTATTATTTTTGAGTACAGTATTCTCTTTTCGAGTACAATATTCTGGCGATCCCTAAGTTTAATAATTTCAAAATCTTTGTTGATAGGCTAAAAAAAAATTAATATCCGCCACTGCACATAGTTTGAAAAACACTCATAATACTAATATTATATATTATTTTTGGTATTTCCATTTATGAAGTTAAAAGCGCCTATTTATTTAAATAAAATATTTATTAATGTAAAGAAAAAAAATTTTAATATTTTGTAATCATTAAAGGTTTTAGTAACATTATGGTCTGACTATATTTTTTTTTTCAGAAAAAGAAAGTAATTGGATTTATAATGTGGTTTCTTCGATCACATTCAGAATCCTATCAAGCTGCAGCTTTCCTCCTGCTCACATTTGACAGAATATGGATTTATTATTCATCAGTATACCACTATTGGTATGGCGTTTGGTTTGCTTTCTTGGTATTAGGTTTAATTTTAAATAAAGTGCATAGAATGTCAGGACCTAAGAAGATAAGAGAAGAGAAAGAATTAAAGTGAAAATTACTTACATCTAAATTCTTTTGCAAGATCAGTTGATGCTGTAAGTGGTTTTAAAAATTATTGTGGTTGAATTTTATACAATTTATTTCTACTAGTTGAAGATACCTTTTGATACTTCCAGGCACCATCAAGGTCCAAGTTGGTTGATGATAGTTCAAATTCAGCTGAAAGTTTCTCCGTAGATATTGATTTTAATTATTTCATAAAAACTCTCGCCGTGTTTCAATACAGGATCTATAATGGTATCTTTTTGACAAATTATCGAACTCCTCATTTTATTAGTTTCACAGAAGATGGGGTTTTAATCCAAAATTTCAGGGTCGTTTTCCTATGGATCTATGACTGAATAGATACTACTATCTAGATAGTAAATGAGCCTAGGCTCATCTAAGCAATCTATCAATTAATTTAATATTAAGGCATCCACAATCTTTTTCATAAGTTTTTAATTATCTGAATATGAGAAAAAAGTTATTGAAAAATTTTAGTGTGAGATTTTATAACAGTTTTCAGAGACCTATCAAAAAAATTACGTGGAATTTTGTTTCCATAATTATAATGTGCTGATGGGACATCACATCTTAAATTACCAAAGTATTATCGGTCAGCATTAAACATATGGAAAATTCATGAAATAAAAATATTAACTATTAGCAGTCACTACATATTATAAAACGAAGTTGCTCCCGTCTGTCTGTCCCTATGTATGCTTAGATCTTTAAAACTACGCAATGGATTTTGATGCGGTTTTTTAAATAGATAGGGTGATTTAAGAGGAGTGGCGTAACTATAGGGTGGCATTTCGGCCCCGACCTGAAGGGGGCCCCCGGTCAGAGAAGGCTGTGAGCACAGGTGGATCTTATTATTTAAGTAATTATTTAAGTTTGAATTTGCCAGGGGCCCCGAACGGTGTAGTTACGCCACTGTTCAAGAGGAAGGTTTAAATGTATAATATATGCATATTATAGAAGAGAAAGTCGAAAAGATGCCAGGGCAGATCATGTTTGGAGACACGGCGATACTCTTTGCCGCCATTCGAAGAAAGGGCGTATCCGACTTAATTTGTCAAAATTACATATATAAATCAGCAAAAAAAAAACACTTTTCAGTCTTTTAAAAAAGGCTGAATTCATTTTAAACCCAGATATAACGTAATACAAAAGACCTTATAAAATACTTTTCAGTTACTGTAATTAAGCAAAATCAACTTTTAGGCAATTACGCCTTTTTTACTTAAGACGGCAGTGCAGATATAAAAAATCCAGTTCCAAGTTGAGGATAGTTCTGGTTTAGCTGGTTTTATGGAATAACTTTGTGTGAACCACATTTTATTTTTTAAAACACTTATCACTATTAGTTTAATTAGTCAAATTGTGCTCAGGTTTGGTTTAGGGAACATGACTGAAATAATAGGGTTTAGGGATGTTAAACTCATTGATTTATAATTCTAATATTTTTAATCAAAATTGTTTTTGGTTAGAAAGACTTTAATGTCAATTGTCATTTATTTAATATTTAGTAGATAAAATGATACATTAGGATATAGTTATGGTAATACATGGTAGTTTAGATTAGTTCACACGGGTTACAAGTAAATTGTTATATTTTCTATTTTGTGGCTATGGTATTGATTTATAGAAAATATTTGGATTATTTAGATAAGTAGCTATTTATAATTTTATATATTAATAAATCTTTTATAGTTGTTGATGATTAACAAAATTATTATGTAAGAGACCAAGATTTTATCTATTTATTCCATCTAATTTTAAATATTGAATTATTTTCTTTCTATACTTAATTTATTGTCATGCATTTATATTTGTAACTATATTCTTATATTTATAAAGATCTGAATAAAATTAAAGTTGAGCTTTCATTATTATTTCCAAATTTAGCTCCTTTGCTATTTTTGAGAACTGTTATAGTGCCCAAAAATAGCAAGAGGGTGTACAAAAAAAAATCCTAAGCTTAGTCGGGTAAGTAAAACAAGTGGGATAGTATTTAAGTGGTGTTTGTTAAAAATCAAGAGAATCGCTTCATCTACCAGTAGAATCGTGCTTAACCCATTTCTTGCCACACATCCTCGCACACCTCTGGTGGAAACTCAACCTTAAACTTGTATACTTTTCGCCAAATAAATTTTAATATTGGATTATGGCTGTTTCTGAGAAAATATTGTTTGAGTTAATTCTTTAAAAAATCCATATTTATTTCAATTTATCTCACATTCTTATAACCTACCAATATTTTTCTTATCGATGCTGAAAAACAAGTGTTGCTACACACTTGTTTTTTTTATCAATGCGAATATACTTATATTGGTAATGTCAGTAGGTAATTGCTTATTGATTTATTTGCTCATTGAACTCTCTTCTGTCACAAAAATTCAAGCCAGGACCAAAATTATTAATATTATGCGCAATAACAGCTAAATGGATTTCATTGAATTGTAACAAACTGATGCTTAATAGACTACTTTTTATCCTAGAGAAATAAGTCATCCCTGCGGGATAATAATAAGGGATGTTATGGATATTAAATTTCGGATCTGGATACGGATAAAGGAATAATATATCAGTTTCGTATACGGTTAAGGATATGAAATTAATTCGGATTATCTGTTAGTTTCGGTTACGGTTATTAGATTTTGATAGTAAATTGCAAATAGTTTTTAACTCTTTTCCGTAAAAAGTTTTTACCACACTGTCGACATTTTGCGGAATGTAAATTTACTTGATTAAAAAAATTCCAAATTACATTAGACTGAATACGTTATTTGCTGAAATATAAACAATTATTAAAAAATTTATACAAATTATTAGTCATTTTCCTCTAACAATAACTGACTAATAATAAACACTGCAAGGGAGGCGCGTGGCTAGTGGGCTGTTTGTTGGCTTACTCCGACTCGAAAATACTTTTTATAATAAGCATCATTTAGACTCGGCTCCTATCCGAAACTGTTATATCGGATTCGGTTACGATTACGGATATTTTTTTATTTCGGATATCCGAAGGTTTCGGTTACGGTGCTCCATAACATCAAACTAAGTAGGTACTAGTGTTAATCTGTTAGATGGATCGACTAGTTATTAAATAACAAACAATATAGTAATATATAATTTTAATAAACAAATATACAGCGATAACGATCAATAAAGTTATTTGTTAAAGCACCTTAAATAAATACATTATATATTGATGTTTGGAATTCTGGATGGATTTACTATTTCATAAGATCTATTACATTAAAAAAATATACAGACAACAGATAGATACACTGTTAAACGAGTGATTAATTCCGTAAAACGTTCTGCATGTATAGCTGTATCAGGTACGTCAAAATCACTGTCACACTGAAATAGGAAATATATATATTTAAATAATGGCACTTATTGAGTATTTGTGATAGTTATAAAATGTGTTTTTTACTAAGCGTGCTAAAATAGCGTTTTTAAAACCCAGTCCAATCCAAAAAGGTATTGGTAAATATATCCAAAGATTATTTTTCAGAAGAAAACAATTAATTTAATATTAAGGCATCTTATTACGGACGTTAGTATTGTAAATATATTTTATTTTCTTAATTGATTCTTAATAATTCCCGATAAATATTAAACTAGATGTTTTCACCGGGGAATTAACTATAATTTTAGCATGACAACTCTACAGTCTACGTATACTCTGTTCATCATAGCTTGATCGATGAAAGCTTGTCTCTTTGACATAACTAGACCTGAGGATAAGGACGATATAAATTATGGATATTTCAAACAAATGTTGTGACAATCTTCTTCCATAATTTTTCTTGTTTTATCTATCGATTACATTAGTCGAACCACTAGTTGTCACTATTTGCCATAAAAGTACAATAATTGTCGTTATACATTACACTGTCACAAAATATTGTATTTCATAGGCGTGTTTAGCGATGACAGCTTTCATCGATCAAGCTATATTTTACAGAGTGTAGTTACATTTATTTAATTAATCAAAAGTCAACAGCTATACATTGATTTGATAAAAAATTATGATATCAAAATAAAGTATGAAATACGTTAAAATTTACTGGCTTTTTTGGATTAAGATACCTTAACATATGCGTTCGAACGGTTTTAAAAACATTGTATATGACGTAATGGGTAGTGTTAATTATCACTTTCGTTGCGTCATTACATTTAGAATTTTGATAGCATCTGGTTGGCTGACGATTTCCATTGATTGATTTTATTCTTACCCCCTCCAGTCGAGCTATTGGCTATTTCCCCATCACTTACATTTATGTATATGATGTATATATGAACATTGTTTTAATAGCTTCTTTATTTACAGTTATTTTTATCCATAAACAACAAAAAAAAGTGTACAAACAAATTATTGCATTGTGCTTTCTATAGAAATAAAGCTCAAAGTGCAAATAATAATAATTTTATTAAATTAGTATTTGCTTTAATAACTTATAACATAGGCTTTAAATAACTTAGGAAATGTTAGATTACAGTTTTTTTATAAAAGTGAGTATTACTTAAAACAGATCTTTACATTTGGTTACAAGGTCTTAAAATAAAAGTATTAGTAGAAAATTGTGATACCTTGTCCAAATAGATTACAGGTGTTAAAATATTTGTTACAATTCTGAAGCTCGTAAGGCACCCGAGGTCTGTGAAGTAACTTTATACAATCTTATTTTTCAGGGTCATAAATGGTAACTTATATCTATACCGAGTAAAGAGAAAAAACAAAGAACATGTCAAATAGATTATAGATTTAGAGTATTCTTCGGTGAGAACCACATTAAATAATTGTTTTGGTCCCTCCCGAGGGTAGGACTATGGGTTTTTTGTACTTGTTATGGATCTTCTTGATCACTAATCGTTAATCAAAATTATTTCTTTTTTTAATATTTTCTGACAAATTTAGATGTCTTTTACATTATGTGTTGCTGTGAGATGATGTCGGTTATCCGAACAATCTTAACTTGTAAAGCATCTACCTTAACTGTCTGACAATCATTTTGAGTCAGAAAGTTTGTTTTTTGAAGACAATTTCGGGTATGTCATGGAAATTTTCATAAAGTACTAGAAAAAACATTACTCTTTGAAGCTGACAAAACAAAAAAAGTTTGGCAATTAATTAAAATATTTTACAACTAAATACAATTGCTGTCTTTTCTAAGTCTACTGGGTGGTAAAGCTATATTAAAAAGAAAAAAAATCATGCAAAGCGTTAATAACCAAGGAAGTTTAGCCACACCTAGGCATAGAAGTTTAGGCTGAATTACCTAACATTCCAGCCGTATGTTGGAGTTCTCGATGCTCCACTGCGGTGAGCATTACTTTGACCATAATTCCGATTTTGATAAGGTGGCTGAGTTGCTGCATTGCCTGATGAATAAGTTTGCGGATTAGACCTCGAATTTGAACTATAAGATGAATAATTTGGATTCTCCATAATAGGCCGGGTGTTCAGAAAGCTGCTGAGTCCACCATTTTTGGACAAATTACCAAGAAGATTCCCAAAGATGTTAGATAATCCTTGTCCACCTTGACCACTTTGGCCACTTGAGCCATGTTGACCATTGGCAAAATTGTTGAGTGTGTTGAATATTGTGTCCAGAGGGCCTTTTCCGTTTCCACCTGAACTTGATCCGCCGTAAGGGGAACTGCCTCCTCTGTTGTTAGATCCGTATGGAGATCCACCGTTGGATGAGCTTCCACCGTACGGAGAACTACCACCATAAGGTGATCCACCATTAGATGAGCTTCCACCGTACGGAGAACTTCCACCATAGGGTGATCCACCATTAGATGAGCTTCCTCCGTACGGAGAACTTCCACCATAGGGAGAATTTCCGCCATAGGGTGATCCACCATTATTAGATGAGCTTCCACCATATGGTGAACTTCCTCCGTAAGGTGAGTTACCACCGTTAGATGATCCACCATACGGTGAGTTACCACCATACGGTGAGTTACCACCATAAGGTGAGTTGCTATGAGTATTGGTAGGTGGAGCTGGTGCAGGGTAATTGGGCGCTGAGTCAAAATCTCTGACAGGCGTTTGTGGCTTGGGGGTTGGATGTGATGGTTCCGAATGAGATCCTGAAAAGGCAAGTGTTTATTTAATTTCAATACTTTGGTAATATTTTTATTATCGACAAAGTAGGTGAATTACCTTCAACTTGTGACTTCTTTTTACAAGTAGGATAAGTTCCGCAGTCAGACGAGCGACCGAAAGAACAAGGATCTTCTGCTAACACGCATACTCCACTGTTCAGACATCCTATATCTTTGCATGTTCGCCCATATTCTGTAAAAACGTAAAAACCTTTTATAAATGACACTAAACGAGAAACGCCGTGGAGAATTTGGGAGGGTTCAGAAAACATTATCTGGATGAAATCTTTTTTATTAAAATGTTTCAAGTGATAAATGTGACCCAACTTTTTACCATGCAAATCTGAGTGAATGATCCAATATATATGCATCTAATTTAGGGGAATTATATCTGTAGGTTGGTAGATAGAGAAATTAGATGGCCTCTTAATCATCGCAATTAACCATTAAATTTTATAAGTGCTGCATGTTTTACGCTCATCTCAATTCGGGGTGGATATCCATACCATTTTGCGCAATATCTGTTTGAAGACTCGTTCCTAGTCTTGTGTATTAAAACATTTTTATTTAAAACAGAACTTTGTAATGTTAATGAATATACATGTAAAATCTTATATAAACCGGAAGCTATTCATACGACGTACAAGTTTTAGTAATGCAAAACAGGAATTTTTCATGAATATATTTTATTTCTCTGTTTCCGCGTAGCTTTTATAACCCACAAGGCGTGACCGGGTAAGGAATTCGGTTGTAAAAGGAAAAAGGTCATTTGCATATACAAGATTATATACTTAGATTGGGTCCTGGAAACTCGATATCATATATTGTGGCCATTTTGTAACTCAAAACGGGACTTCGAGTTATTCAAGCATTCATTGAAAAGACTGCAGCCGTGGTATAGCCTAGTTTAGTAGCTGGCAGCTAACTTTAGGTATGAGCAAAAATAGTGGGGAAAAGTTTTGCATTGTGAGCGTGCTACGTGCCTATATTGGCAGTTCCATCCCTGACGTTTACTATATTAACAAATAGCAGACGCACAGAAACTAAAACGTCTCATAAGAACTAATCGCGCGTGACGCGCTGCTTTTGCGCATTCAAGGTCAAATCTATACTTACGTGTCGGTAACTATATACACTTGCGTTTAAACCAAATTAAAAAATTCTTACTATCCCCTTAGATTCTTAAAAAAATAAAAATTTTGTGATTTGATGTACTCATTGATTTTTGACGACTTCACAATGACAAAAAAATAAACAAGGCCATTCTTACTATTAAGATTATCATTCTACTATTATTCAAAATGTATGTTTTGAGACGCCCCCTTCACTTTTTGTTCATCACAGCGACGATGAACAAAAGTCACCTTTTATTTATCTGCTAAAGTACTGGTTTTGATAAAAATAAATAAATAATAGAGAGCGTCCATAATCGCTTATTAAATAACGGGACTATCCAGTTCAAAACGGGACGTAAGGTCACATCATTCGTAGCACCAAACGAATAAGTTTTTGCTACTGAATTGTTTTTCTATCGATATCTACATATATTGGTCTCATATGAATGTGAGGTCGAAAGTTATCAAATTGTTACATAGAATGTTTCTTAACACATAGTAGATTGGAGATACAAATTGCGCAACACAAAAGTTTTCTTGAAATTAACATTATTTACATTTTGACTTCACCCTCATTATTCTCAATCTGAGGAGAAGATTTTGCTTAGCAGTGTTCACGGTGCACGGGTTATGATGATGATGAAATTTTGACTTTAGAAAATGGCAGAATAATTTAAAAATAAAAATATGTTAGTGATTTATATATTTTTTAATTTTAAAGATAAACAATATAAAAAAAGTATAGTTCTTAACACAGATTATAAATTCAATGAAGTGGTTTGAGCGGGAATTATATTCTATCAATATATACTTTATAGTTTAAAGCCATTGTTGCCAACTTAAGAGATTTCCCCCCTTTAATTTGGGATGAAAAAAAAATATACAGGGGTTTACAATGGGTAAAATTTTTCTTGGTCTTTTTTTAGGAATAAAATTTCAATGGCGTTTTTTTAATTGTTAACTTCCGATATTTAAATTTGACCAATTTTTCTTATAAGAGTGACGTCTGACAGTCGAGGGCCTGACTTAGGGGGTTTCCCCTCAAAAAATCATGGCAGAATTTGTATCAAAAAATATAAGAATTTGAAATAACTTAAGAACTCCTTTTTGAGGCCTTCAAACATTCAGAATATAAGTCAGGTAGATTTTTTTTAGGATAGGAATTTTTTTATTTTTTTTAATACCAATTAAATTTTAGGGGGATTTTCAAGAAATTAGTAGAATTTTTAATTTAAGTTTTATGGAAAAATATTTTTGAGAGTTGATAACACTGTTTTAAATAAGTCGTTAATGTCACATTATTACTATTATAGTCATAAAAACTAAAGTAAATTTATTTGCCTTTTTAAATTTATGCGTATTGATTTTGTTTTAGGTTACTAACAATAAAACATCCACCTAACCTATCTAAAATATGAAAAATTTTCGCTTCTACCAAACATTGTCTCTATGCCTGCTTTCTCTATTTGACGTGACATTGGCGCATTAAATGTGCTCAACTGGCACGCCTAAAAGCCATAAAACTAATAGAATAGGATTAACCTTGACTTGACTGTCAAACTTCCTTTATTAATAAAACAAAAACACAGCATTTTAAGGAACCTCAAATCTATTTTCAGCCACCATTACTAATGTTCTATACGAATATTGAAGAAACAGCTGTAATGTTGACGACAACATTAACACATACAGCTTCCACTAATAAGATCTGCAGACTAATAAAAAATGTTATAGCTACTTAAAATTTGTATCAATAAAAATATAAGTAATTTCGTTCATGAAAATATTTTAGCCAAATGTAGAAAATGTGAGTAAATGTATGAAAGAGAATTTGCGAGTCTGCAAGTGCGAGTTTAGAGGTAATAAAAGAATATAAAAGTGTCGTAAGGTCGAATCATAACTCATTGTTTTGTTACACTTGAAGGCTATGAAGGGCAAGATGGCTGGTTTACGAGTACATTACGTAATGGATTCGTCAGTCGACGTATCTTACGGGAATCTTCAGGCAAACATGCTTGAGAGCGTAGTAATACGTTCTGACATACTGTTTTTGGATTTAATTTATATAGTAAATCTAGACCAGATAACTTTCCATCCATGCTTCGAAACTAATTTCTTTAGTTTTTACATATCAAAATAGAGTTTTGACGAACTGCCATTTTATCACAAATATCTGGCGTTTGTTTAGAATTTCAAAATTTAATGTATATGTACATTTGCTTTCGTCTCATCATTGAGTTCATAATATAATAAACTTGAAACATGATTCTACCGTGGCAGTTGGCATCCCTGCAGGAAAATTTCGAATGGTTTTCAACGTTTTCGTTTTGGAAATTTTGACTTACAGAACAAATTTCGGACGAGAACCGACCCTAGTTTACAATGAACATTTAAAAGTGATCTGTAAAGCGGTTTCATCGCAAACCATGTCAGAATTAGTGGCAGTCTTTATAATTTGACAATTTTTATTCCCATAAAATGGAAATGTGAAAAAAGTTGAAAAATGGATACTGCATGAATTAAGTGCAGTAAACCAATAAACACTCGTCTATTGTTGCCTTATATTACTCATCCGTCAATACAACGAGGGTCTGCTGTTTATGGATGCAAAACTATTTTTTTTTTTTGCCCATATTCGGACAGTTATCAAGCTACAGATGTAATGTTTTAATATCAGCTGCTTTACACAAAAATACCGCGAAAACTTATCAAGCACTAATTATAAACAATAGGATTGATAACGGGATATTCCATTCGAACGATAAGGTCGTGCTAAAGGACACGAGTAAGACAAATTGCGCCGCATTGAGGGGAAGGTAATAACAGGAAATATTATATTCTCTGCTCTTGTATAACGCAAAAAGTATTAATATATATTATAACAAGTATTTCAAATAGAAATTTTATACAAAGGAATAAGGACCTACGAATACACTCTTAGTTATAATTTTTGGCAACATTAATATTAATGCCACTTTGGTTTCAAAGATTGCTATACTTTCGATGGAAGCTTTGAACAATAATTTTAAGTACCATTGTAACATTTGTCAAAACAGCTTTTATTAAAAGCTGATAAATATTCTTACAGTACCATCACAATATATTTATGGTAATATTTTATATATTAAGCAGAATATTAATTTTCATTCAAAATATAAATGTAACAAGAAACAAAAATAAACTTGTAGCGCCACACTAGAGTCTCTACAAAGACCAGAGTCAAAAGTGCTTTGTAAAAAGTCTAATTGAAATAAACTATTTTGATTTTGAGCCTTGTTGTTCCTATTTTAGGTCAAGTTCAGTTTATGGCGCGTTTGAAAAGTAATGAAAACATTGCAATTTAACCAACTTATTCAATTTTAATTAAGTCCGTACGTAATGTAGGTACCTACTTGAAAACCTTCAAACCCTTACTCTTAAAACGGAATATAAAATAAACTTACTCGAGAAGCCGTCAACATAAAACAGCAACGCGAGCACCACTAAAGCTGTCCTCCAGTCCATACTTAACCTGAAAAATAAAGTAAATTTATAAATATAAATTCATGTAAAAGCTTGTAATGTTTGCCTTTTTCCGCGTTTAAGAATCTTGAAGGCCCCCGCCATTACGTTTTGTCGATAGTTTGTAAAAATAAAAAATAAAATAGGTTTTACAGTTATTTTTGTAGTGCTATTTTAAGAGTACATATTTTACTCTTTTCCAGTATTCAAGAGAGGTAAATTTTTTCCACGCAGACGATCTCAGCCCTCAGGAGACACATCTGTTACATTGGATTCCTACACATTATACCAAAAATATGCGATGATTATTCTTGGCACGGAGGAGCCTTAAAATCGGAAGATAATAAAATCACATCTACTGTTATTTTTTACTTACAATATACCGTGGGATCACATGATGGTATCATCACTTTTCCTATTTGCTAAGGACCATGACGGGTACCATAACCAATGCTGTATAGGATAATAGTATCCCCTTGTGAATTGCTTATAACGATAAATAATTACTCATTATGATACCATAAATGTGGGATAATATAGATACTGAACAGGTACAATGGCTTAATCAATTAATATTTCTTAGGCTTAGGCTTAATATTTCAAGGTAAGGATAGTACACCAAATTAGCTTAAACGCCGAATATGAAAAGTGATACGTTTTATATTCGGTGTTTCCACTTGAAGCTTTCACTTTCACTCAAGGGGGGAAGAATCGATAAATAAAGAACAAAGGTTCTGAGTGGGACTTTGGGTGTATGGGATATTACGAACAATATAGGAAATTTCAAGAGAACTACTGACAATTCTCAGTAAAACGACAGTATAATCAGCAACAACTGTCGCTCACGGACCGTACGCTATTGTTAGTAGAACGGTTAGAAACCTGAACTTGCAACAATAGTTAAGAGTGTAACAAAGTTGGAGGATACAAGACTGAATAACCGGTCGACACATGCAGGTATTCCAACTCCGCACACGTCCATCTCAGCTAGAAACTTTATGACACCTACCAACATTCTCGAAGCAATTTCGCCCGAAACTGTTCCATATAACCTCGTTACCAACTACTGCTCGAGTAAACGTTTTGCGGATTATGGCACAAGTTGCCTTTATTGAATTCTGACACTATATGTATTCGTTAATCAGTTCCGCATTCAATTTTGATGGTTTTGGTTTTACTTTAAACGAAACACGCAGGCGTTAAGTATGCCCATAAGACTAATAAAACTGTATAGGTATATAGTGCATAAGGAATCTTGATAGAAGTAATTAGTTTCCAACATTGAATACATTAGATGTGTACAATTACGATCGCCCCATATGATGGTACGAGCATCGGTTATGTAATCTGCAATAATTTATGTGAAATTAAAACATAAACAATTATTATTATAGATTCAAAAGCTGTTTCTTATAACCGATATAAAAGTCTTTAATTTATAGATTCTAATTAGATTTTTATATTATACTAGTCGACCCGCGCGACTTCGTCCGCGTCCCTTTTTTTCGCAATAAAAGGTAGCCTATGTCCTTTCTCAGGGTCTAAAGATTGTCTGTGCCAAATTTCATAAAAATCGGTTGAGAGGTTTAAGCGGGAAAGCGTAACAGACAGACAGAGTTACTTTCGCATTTATAATATTAGTAGGGATTTTTAACAATTACAAAAAACTACAATTTCCTCCTCCAATGGCATCATACAACAAAGAATTTATTGATTCCATTGATTCTTTATTGTACACTAAACCTGATTTGTGTTCATCGTGAAATATTATATTATGCTTATATTTTAAATTGTAATGCGGATCAAATTTCCTATATCTATACTTATTATATAAAGAGGAAAGATTTGATTGTTTGTATGTTTGTTTGTTTGTTGCGAATAGGCTCGAAAAGTACTGAACCGATTTTGAAAATTCTTTCACCGATAGGAAGCTACATCCTTTCCGGGTAACATAGGCTATGTGGTGTTGCCATAAATACTCTAATTAAAAAGATATGGCCATTTAAGTGCCATAAGGTGGCCATTTTGTAAATTGAAGGGTTTCTCAGGAACTACTAATCGATTTTAATTTTTTTTTCACTGATAGAAAAATGCACTTTTCGTGAGTGACAAAGGTGATTTAGTGTTGCCATATGCATTTTTTAATAAATAGAATATGGCCATTTTGTCGTAACTAACCCGATTTTAAAAATTCTTTCGCTAATAGAAAACTATACTTTTCGTGAATGACAAAGGTGATTCAGTGTTGCCATATACATTTTTTAATTCACGAATTTGGCCATTTTGACGTAACTAACCCGATTTTAAAAATTCATTCGCTAATAGAAAACTATGCTTTTCGTGAGTGACAAAGGTGATTCAGTGTTGCCATATACATTTTTTAATTCACAAATTTGGCCATTTTGACGTAAATAACCCGATTTTAAAAATTCTTTCGCTAATAGAAAACTATACTTTTCGTGAGTGACAAAGGTGATTCAGTGTTGCCATATACATTTTTTTATTCACGAATTTAGCCATTTTGACGTAACTAACCCGATTTTAAAAATTCTTTGGCTAATAGAAAACTATACTTTTCGTGAGTGACAAAGGTCAGTGTTGCCATAAACACTTTTTTAATTAATAGAACACGGCCGTTTTGTTACTACTGATCCGATTTTATAAATTCTTTCACTGATGAAGCCTACAGTATTTCTGTCTCTCTTCCTCTTATATACTATCATTCTCTCTCATCCTGTCTCTTTTTTCTCTCTTTAATATTTATCTTTATCTCTGTTCAGAATGGTCAGTCTCTGTTCGGTTTTTTTTTCGAGAGTCTCTCTCTCCTTTATTTTTATTTATGTACATATATTCTTAATTTAACATATACTTTAACGTAGACGAAGTCACGGTAGTCGACTAGTATATTACATGACTTTCCTTTCCTTTGTTTTAAAGAGTTGTAAAACTTAAATACGCATTACAATTTAAATACAAACGGAAATCGAACAGGATTACTTATTTAAAATATTATGCTGAATACTTGCACTTATTGTATGTTATACTAGGGGAAATATTTTTTTCAAAAATAGTTATATATACATAAATGAAAACTATATTGTTACAAAAAATAACATTGAATTTGGAACACAGGAAGAAGAGTTACTCGTATAACAGAAATCTTAGATCCTATAAGTTTTAAGAGGCATCAGAAAGTCACAAACTATTAAGTTTAGCGTCCATCAAGCGGTGAAATCTTGGCAACTTAAGCCACTACACAGCGCGGCGTCATTTATAACGTGACACTTGGAAGACAAATTATATTTATTTCTTCGCTGAAACTTAAGATAAAACGCTTTTATCAATACGTACCTACATAAAACTCAATGCCCCAAGTTCCGGATACCTAAACGGCCATAATCACGCCAACAGCAGTATAGCTTTATCATTCCGAATATAATTTCCGAAAAACATCGTCGCGTCCAATTCCTATTTCACTGACCTCGTGCGATATGAGCCAGGATAGCAGAAATTAAACGATCTAGGGACATTACACGTCATAGAGCTGAAATTGGATAGCGATACGGTGGATATATTGCTCGACATAAAAAAGCCGTACCGGGTAAATTTCTATCCATTTCCGGCAGCCCACTTGTGAAACGTATTTCGGAATCCTTTTTATCTTTTTGCAGGCGCGGTGCGGCAGCGGAACTGGAGTGACAGGCACCAAGCCACTTCGCAGCTCATATATCACTTGAAGCTGTAACGGCCCTGTTAACGGCCCGTCTGTCACCCTCGTATTTCGCTTCCTATACTCTATATGCCTCTTGTCGCGCCAATGACCCGTATATTTAGCTACCTTTAATCGTTAGCAAATCTATATCATGCGTCGCTCGATTTACCAATAATTGTAATGGCGTCATAACATAAATTTGCTCGATATCACTAGATATTGGTGATGTGTTTCGAGAGCATATCATTGCTTAACGTAGAGGCATAGAATTATGTAGATAGTTTTAGCGCGTAGCTAAATTTACTTACAGTCTAAAATAAATAGGAAACAATCGTTTATTTTGGGCCGAGTGAAAAATAACACTCACGATAAGAAAAGGTATTTTGTACTCTGCAAAAACGATGTTATTTATTAAAAAAAATTGCTGTGTTCTTAATGTTTTCCTGTCAATTTTTATGGGTCATTTACAATATAATTTAATTAGTAATGAGAGGTGGCCTGTATTAATTTACCAACTGTAATAAAAGTGAGTCTAGACAAATTGACCTTAAAAAGGATCCATAGTACAAAACAGGGTCTCGAATGTTCTTAAAGCAGTAGAAAGCATTAACATAATTTAATACTTTATTTAGTGCCAATGTAACCAAAAGATTATTTTCTTAAACTGGTTAACTTCGCTACCTAATAGGTATATTTCGGTAACGTTGTATACGAGTTTCCTAACCTTGCATACCAATAGAAAAGTCACATTAAAAGAATAGCGTTATATAATGTAGATAAATTAAGTTTAAGCATATGTGCACTGCGATATCGAAAAATGTGTTAAAGGACCAACTGAAAAAGAGAGTATAAGGTAAAAAAAAACTACGTTTAAAAAAAACCGACTACAAACTAAAAATGCACTAACAAGTAAGAAATAATTCCGTTATTTATTATTCTCTCTTTATTAGGACAATAATATATAACAATTGTTATTTTTGAAGTCGGTGCCAACCAGGTGAACACACGTGTAGTGAGATAGAATAATAATAGGTATATCTATTAAACTACTACTATTACTATACTATACTATTGCTGGCACCGACTACAAAAACATACGTTATTTCTTTTTGCATTTTTTAAAATAAAACCAGCTGCAAATGCAAATGTTTGAAATCACGTCCTGGATATACCGGGGCGTTACTATTTACAAATCTGAGTCAGAAGTACGTAAACATATTTGTTTACATTTAAATTATGGCGAAACGGTATACAATGAGTAGCATGATAAGAACGGGTAATTTTTAATGAGATCATTTCAGATAATTTTGGAAGTCAATTTTTAACACAAGAGTGATAAAATATGAATATATGTATCGTCATATTGATATATTTACATTTTAATTTTTTTCAACATGATTAATTTTTATATGACGAGCGGCCTGCCCTCGCTTCGCTCCGGGTATTTAAAGCAATATTATAATTGATGTCCTTAAATTGTTACTCTGTAATTGTGCAGTTTTTCATTATTTGAAAAAAGAGAGGGAGTAAGAAAAAGGTATAAATAGTAGAAACAAAAATAAAAGAAAAGCGACAGATGATAAAAAAGGGAGGACAGAGCAAAAATAAAATTGAATAGAGTGAGAAAGAGATAATCGAAAGAAAGAAAGTAAAAAGAGACTGATCATTCTGAACAGATAAAAATAAAAATTAAAGAGAGAAAAAAGAGAGAGGATGAGAGACAATGTTAGTACTATAAGAGGAAGAGAGACGGAAATACTATAGACTTCTCTCAGTGAAAGAATTTTTAAAATCGGATTAGTAAAAAAAATGGCCATATTCTATTAATTAAAAAATGTATATGGCAACACTAAATCACCTTTGTACCTCACGAATAGTGTAGTTTTCTAACAGTGAAAGAATTTAAAAAATCGGATTAGTAACAACAAAATGGCCATATTCTATTATTTAAAAAATGTATCTGGCAACACTAAATCACCTTTGTACCTCACGAATAGTGTAGTTTACTAACAGTGAAAGAATTTTAAAAATCGGATTAGTAACAACAAAATGGAAATATTCTATTATTTAAAAAATGTATATGGCAACACTAAATCACCTTTGTCACTCGCGAATTGTGTAGTTTTCTATCAGTGAAAAAAAATATAAATCGGATTTGTAGTTCCTGAGAAACCCTTCAATTTACAAAATGACCATCTTATTGCATTTAAATAGCCATATCTTTTTAATTAGAGTATTTATGGCAACACCTACCAGCTTCCTATCGGTGAAAGAATTTTCAAAATCGGTTCAGTATTTTTCGAGCGTATTCGCAACAAAAAAACATACAAATATACAAACAATCAAATCTTTCCTCTTTATATAATTTATATAATAGTGTAGATTAACTCCCGAAGACTTAAACGGTCACACAGGTTGACATGCACTTGTAACCTAACTGCAAACATTCACCCCCATTTAAACCCCTACAAGTTCTTTTTTTGGGATACAATGTATATGTCTTTTCCCAAGCTTTTTCATATTTATTCAAATTCGGTTTAGTGATTTAAACATGATAACCGTAACATAGATAGTTACTTTCGCATATCATATTAGTTAGGATTCAATCTATAGGTATAAATCTGACTTATTTACAATTTTACTAGCGCATTATCTATGGCTTCGCTTGCGTCATAATAACCGTGACGACAGTTAAATTATAATGGGTTTAAAATTGACGCATTCTCACACAAACTTTTAGGAGTTAGATTTCCAAAAATCCTTAATTAGTAACTTCCAATGTCAAAGAACAATCCATGGACCTAGCCTGATGGTCCTTTATATTGATGTTATATTATGTCAGTCAGTAAAATTTATAGTATCGTAATTGGAATTAAAAGAACCGGTTGTTAAAGATTTTTTACTTGATGCTGTTGCAAAGTCCGTGAACTGAGAACAGTAATTCTTGTGGGAACAGAGTATAATTGTATCATTAATGATAAACCTAAGCGTACATGACATCATTTGTTTAGACATGTAGCAAATAATGTTACGAAGTTTTCCGGCATGTTCTCTTTCCAACAGAAAAACGAATCATCTAAATCGGTTCATAAACAAAGAAGGAATGCTTGAACATACATAAAAATTATACAGTCGAACTATTTGGTTAAAAACCAGGTTATTTTACTAAACACTAACAATATTTTAGACTGAAGAAACGGTCGCCAAAAATTATGAAATGATAGTTCGAAGACCATATTTAGCTAAAAAAGGTTCTATAATAATCTGTAACTAGAGGTTTTTGAAAAGTCCGAATCCGAACTTAACTCTTTTGAAAGAAATAACCCATTAAATAAGGCAAACACACTTGACGATATTTTTCGCGACTAACTTGTCTTGAACATTGAATTCTTTAGCGGAGAAAACAAAAAAGTGCCATACAATGCCCTTAGATTTAAAATGTATTAAGTTTAATTCATTGAATTAAACTTCAATTTAATAACTAATCTTTGACTTTTGACTATTGCTCATATATAGTCATCGCACGCACTCATTTCAATGTAAAACATTTTGGTGAAACGTGAGTTACACCCATTTGATTCTAGTGCGATATTAGCAAGCTGACGCTGGCTGGCTGCCATAATTGTATCAGGCACTGGGCTTAACTACATTCAAAAGGAAGTATTCCCTCACAATGCTAGACGTTTTTATGACCGGTAATATGCCGTTGGTAGTATATGATACTCTGTACGTTTGAGCTATTTAAAACTTATAAAGTAGTAGCAGATCCGACAAACGTTGTTTTGACATGTAAATAAATTTCTGGAGAGGGCCACCCTAATCACCTACGGGTATAAGCCTACGACCTAATCTAAGAACTATCAAATATACACAAAAAAAAAATCATAAAAATCGGTCAAGTCATTTCGACAAAGTTCGATAACTAACACTGTGACACGAGATTTTTATATTAAGATATAAGCATATAAAATAAAATCGGGTTTGTTCGAACACTTATAACTCGAGAACGGCTGGTTCGGTTTTCATGGTTTTTGATTTGTTGCTCTGTCCCGAATAGAATAACTTAAAAACATTGGAAAATTGGCGAAAAAATAAAAGAAAAAACATTTTCCCATACAAAACATTGATGGGTTACGTAACTGTCAAACATTTAATGTTCATCCCGTCGATATGGTAAACTCTCCCCTAAAATTAAAAATTGTATTTAATTAAAGGTTTCGAATCGTCAAGGTATAACCACAATATTTGGATAATGGCATATTCAAGATTTTAAAAATGTTGAATAATGTCAGTAATGAAAAAGGATTAACATATATATAGGTGGTCAAAAGTTCAGCTAATCTGCAACTCGAAATTCATTGAATTTTAGATGTTACGAAGTTTGCCGGGTCAGTTAGTAAGATATAAAACAGTGTCTGGGCTATCCAAATCACCTCCATGTATCTTCAGTGATTTTTTTACAGTTTTTGGGTTATGTAATACTTTTTAATTATTGAGTTTTTTTTAATAATATGAATAAATTATAAGCTTTTCATAAACTAAAACAATTATGGAAAAATCTATTTTCATTATGCTATTAAATATTTTATATTGTTTAAAACCCGAGAATGATATACCATCGTTTAGCTTAAGACATTCTGTACCAGAACTAAAATGATCGGCCATATTTAACAAACATGAATTCTTCTTAAGGGTTCATGGAATCGATTTCCACATTTTCTCAATTTACTCGAAATGTTTAAAAATGAGTTACCACTTATTGCCTTCTGAGGTCAGAATTACAGTTTATAATAATAATAATGTATCACATTTAAAAATCATCAAATATAAAATTAGAGTATAAATAACATAATGTGAGGAATAATTTTGCAATCATTGATATAACCTCTAGAGATATGTTTTGACCTCAAATTAACAGAGGGTAAAAGGTTTGAAATTATGGTTTGGGTATTTCTAGAAAAAAAGACACACATATAAAAAAAAAGATCTGGTATAAGTACAGTAATTAATATTTTATCTTTTTATTTCAGTAGGTATTGTATTGTTTCATAGTTTTTGTTATTTTTGATTCTTCTTTCTACAAGAGATTTCTTCTTCGTAAGCAATATTTTTAGCTAATGATGACCTTATTGTTTCCTTGTCATCATAGGAGGAAAAAAGAATGTCACTACCCCAATCTAAACCTGGGGCCAGAGCTTATTGAGCATGTCTATTAAACTGCTTTATTAAAGAATAATCTGAGCTAAGATTATTGTACATATATAGAATTTTATTATTCAATTCAAATCTGTCCCTGTCACTTATTTCTTTGTGAGAGCCATCTCTATCTTTTATATGACTTAGTACAAGTATTTAAAAATGTGGCTTTTTCAATCTATTTTAGTCTGTGCAAAATTAGTTTACACTCACTTGGACAGTCCCTTATGTACATTATTAATTACCTTGTTTTCTGCCATCAAATCAATTCATGGAACTATAACATTATTGCCCTAATAAATACACCAATGAAATAACAGGAAATTAACACATGCGTCATACAGGGAAGTAGTAGAAATACCATTTATTGTTGTAGAAATGTAGTTTTAAGATTTAAAAAATTTGAGCATTGAGCAAAATATTCTATTGATAATTATTGAGAATTGTAGTAGACGTCGATAAGAACTTATTACTAATTATTTTTTATTAATATATTAGTCATTTATTAATAATTGATACAACAATTTTGTTAATTCTTTATACTTCATATAACAAGGTCAATTATTATTAAACTAGAATATAAAATATAAGCAAGAATTAAGTTAATAAAATAATATACTAAATTACCTTGAGTAGCAATGGCACAAAACACAATTAGTATTTCACGATCACAAGTCACAAATATTGAACCAACAAATCACAACAAAACTTCGCAAAAGATAAAATGCAAAATTCCACTCCACTGACGTTTAAACATATTGACAATTGGCATTGACAATGACATGTGTCATTTTTTCTCTGTTTTTATTCCGTAATGGAAAAGGCAAAGGTATTACATCGTACACCTTTGTCTTTAGAATGTTAATTCGTTATTCATTTTATAATAAGGCCGAAGCCATGTAAGTCTTCCCTTATAATTATCTAAGTCCTTGTAGTTGTAAAATTCCTTGTGGTAGTATCCTTGTATTCAGAAGTCAAATCCGAAAAGTATAGTCCTTTTATAATTCAGTGATAGTCTGTATGATAAAATCATATATCAATAAAAATCAACAAACCTTGAGTTATGCGCGGGATAGCTTGCGGTGATTTATAAATATTTAGAAGTTTTTCAATTAAATCAGTGGGTCAATCTTAGATTTATATTTATAATTCAATATTATTAGTTTTAATATATTTACATAAGAATGTACGTAAGGGACTAAACACAAACATTAACATACATTTAACACTCAAAGCGATTTTACGAGGGAGAACGTCATAGAGAGGGTGTATGAGGTTTGAACCAACGATCATAGAAAAAAAGAAGATACCGCAAGTACGCCCGATTCGTGTCCCACTGAAACTCCACTTAATTCAAAAACTCCGCGCATCGCCCGTTAGTCGGCATTCGACCGTCAGTGCGAGAGCTATTAAATAAACTTGAGGGTTTTGGTATGTAATTTAATGCTTAATTGGTTAAAATCATATCTTACTAATAGAAAACAAAAAAACAGTGGTCTGTAAGCAATTAAACACAAATAACTCGTATTAACAAGGCTATAGGAATAATGATTCTGGCGTGCCACAAGGAAGCATACTAATGTGTGTGTAATGTATTTAAAAAATCAATCATTATTATTTGCTGATGACACTACTGTCATTATACCGTATAAAACTGATATGACATATTATGAATTTGACATAAATAATTCTTTGAATGATACTATAACATGATAACATGATAAGAAAAAAATCTATCAGTAAATATAACTAGAAAATATCCTATTTATATTTGTATGCATTAATATGGTAGAACATGAGGAACATAAATTGTAAAATCTAATCTGTACTATGTTTAGCAAACAAATGTCATTTCATTATAAAACAATTAGCCCAGAATTTTCGGTTAGTGAATTTGACGCGCACATATTTTTTTTGTATTATACTTAATGTAAGTAAGAATATTTTTTACATGCAATAAAATTAAATTAAAAAAAAAGAAGCCGCTATCCGTACTTTTGAGCCTGGCAGAATACGTCAACTACGTTACGTTAGACGCGACTTCGCATTTGATTAACGTTTTAGTTTGAAGTACCTACTATATCTACTTTTTTTCTATGATCGTTGGTTTGAACCGTTTAAAATGATATGAGAGGAGAGCCTACGTCTAAGCCACACTCGCACAATGAGTGGTCCCATCGATCAGCAAATCTTTGAGTGACAAACCAGAGTCGTCTCGGAATATCAGATGAAAAACAAATAAAATGTGTGACATGTGTCAATCTCAATTGTTGATGCGGATTTGTAATCTGTGATCGGTTATAGAGTTGCCAGATTTTGTCGTAACTTAATCCATAGCACTTATTTTACTTTAACGTAGAATATCTTAATTTTTTCTCATCACGATAACACTATCAAATTTTATCTGATCCTAATATATTTTACTTATTGTCTAAATCCGCCCTTTTCTTTGGACAAGTATGTCAGTACCACGAATCTTAATTTATATTTTATTTAAAATTGAAAAAAATGCACTAAATTCTATCGTTTATTATGTATTAGTGTTTGTCGGCCACTTCGTTCGCGGAAACTTGAAATCTTGCCGTTGCCATGCCAGCTTATAAATTTCTATTAGCAAAATCTCATTCGAATCCGTCCACCCGTTTTTGTGTGATTGAGTAACAAGCATCCAAATATTCTACAAACAAAAGAAACATCCAAACATTCAAACATACGAACAAAAAAAAACATTTTAACATACAAACTTTCGCATTTGTGATATTAGCAGAATTAACAACTTATAATAGGGGTTAAAGTATTTGTAAGTGTAATTGCCATTTTATTGAAATAGGTACTTGACATAGAACCTTCATGGTTTGAGAGTTTTAAGTGAAACTTTTTTGACATGGTACCTATGCAGCTCTTCTTTTAAAAATGTGCAACATTCGATTATCGACTTTGAGTTGTTTTTTTTATTCAGGTTAGACAAGAAAGATGGATACTTCGAAAATTCGAGTGATTTTTGAATACGAGTTCCGACGCGGAACTAAGGCGGCAGAAACTGCTCGCAATATCAATGTTGCGTTTGGAGCGGGGACTGCTAATGAACGCACCGTGCGATTTTGGTTTAAACGCTTTCGTGATGGAAACTTTGATTTGAAGAATGAACCACGAGGAAGACCACCCACACAGGTAAATAACAATGAATAGAAAGAGATGGTGGAGGCCGATCCGAACCAAACTACCCAGGAATTGACAAATGGGTGCCTCATGATTTGACTAATCTGCAGAAAGAAACGCGAGTTGAAACTTGTGTTGCCTTGTTGAATCCATATAGAAATGAAGAAATATTGGATCGAATTGTGACCTGTGATGAAAAGTGGATTCTTTACGATAACCGTAAGCTAAAAATGCAATGGCTGACTCCAGTTAAACCCCCGCAACATGTCCTAAAGCAAAGCTTACCAATAAAACGAACCGAAATCCGAACAATGATAGTAAAGCAAAGCTTACCAATAAAACGAACCGAAATCCGAACAATGATAGTGAAACAGCCCCGAACCATGAAACAATCTTCTCCATTACTGCTCCATGATAACACGAGACCTCATACAGCACGAGAAACCGTTTTAACTCTACGGGAGCTGCAATTAGAAACCATTCATCACCCTCCGTATTCGCCAGACCTTGCTCCAACGGACTACCATTTTTTTATGATTTGGACAATTTTTATCTTCATTTCAAAATGCAAATCACACAATTTGTCGAATCTAGATCACCAGAGTTCTATCGCAAAGGCATAAATGACCTTCCTGTTAGATCACAGCAATGCATATATAACAATGGTAATTATTTTGATTAAATAAATATGTTAAATAAAAAAAAAAACGAATTTCAATTATTCAGTGCAAATCGGCAATTTCATACTTTAACCCGTAATATTATAAAGAGATAATCCTTTAATGTTATTAGTATATTTAACTATAGTAACACAAGGTGCGAGTTTTAGTACTATCTGTTGATATCAAAGCGAAGCGAGAGCAAGTGTCATAAAATGAGTGAGACCTACCCGCAAGAACTAACACAAGTGGTCTGTCTGTGATCTAATGGTTCTTCAATGTTGGAATCTGTTATTGTGATCGATCAATCAATCAATCGACAAGGAATATCGAGATAACTAGGCTTCAATTAGTCATCATCACAACCCATTAATGGCCCACTGCTGAGCCGGGTCTCCTACTCAGAATGAGGAGGGGGTTAGGCCATAGTCCACCACGCTGGCCAAGTACGGGTTGGCAGACTTCACACACCTTTGAGAACTTTTAGGGAACTCTCAGGATTGCAGGTCATCACAATGTTTTCCTTCACCATTAAAGCAAGTGATTTTATTTAATGCTTAAAACATACATAACTCAAAAAAGTCAGAGGTGTGTGCCCAGGATCGAACCCGGACCTCACGAGTAAGAAGAATTATTTCAATTAGTATCAGTCTGATTTTACAGTATTATTTAGCTAAATTGTTAAAATATTTAGATTTATTGATGTTTTAGTATTTTTGACGCAAATCTTCTGTAATATATAAAATCTCGTGTCGCAGTGTTTGTTACCAAATTCCTCCGGAACGGCTTGATCGATTTTTGTGAAATTTTGTGTGCAGTCAATATCGGGTAAGTCTGAGAATAGGTCAACATCTATTTTACCTCTAAGTGTGACCCACACCAAATTCCTAAATTTTGCCCTCAAAGTTTTGAGTATGCATTTGAGTCTGATAGGATGGAAACATGCTAAGTGTCTGGTACTTATGCTATTCAACCTGGTTTGTACTTATGATATTAATGTATCCCCGTACCTGGATAAAAAGCCCCAGTCAGTTACTTACTACCGATTACGTATTGCTGTGAAGTAAATGCTAAATATTCTAAATAATTCTCATCTGAATGAAAAAAAATAAAGCAATAAAAGATGAGGATATAAATAATACAATATGAAAAGTCAGACGTGACTTAATGCCGCTAAATTTCTGCGGAAAATATAACAATATTCAAAAGAGAAGAGGATAAAATCCGAAAATTAACTCTAATGCCATCGATTTATATCAATAGAATACAAAGTGGCACTAAGAGACGCTTACTGAAAAAATAAACAGAAATCTCTTTCAGACGAAATCGTTTTATAAAATAAAGTAACTCCAATAATTCAACACTTCGCTTCTCAGCGAGGGAGGTTTAGAAGGAGAAAAACGTCCCTAATTCAGTTTGCTCCGTTGAACGAAGTACTCTAAGCCACTAGGTTTGCACGTTGAGTGGATTCAGAAATAATATCCATCAATGCTAAACTGGAAACTATATTTGAGTTGTTGATATCTAGGTAAATATCGTTTATTATCTATTACAATTTGTACTAATGGGTCTTGAATAAAAAGTAACTTAATATATATTTTTTAATCTAAAGGTTTTTAGACTTGTTATTATAAACAAAAAAGTCTCATCAATTATATCGTCGAAGTACTTTTTACATCATGTAAGCAAAAAAAAGTCGGTACAAGGGTGAAGTGATAAAAAGTTAGTACGACAAATAATAATAATAACATTTTTTAATTTTTTTTTAATTATAAAATGGGCTTACTCTTGACCTCAGTCTAGGTCTAGAGCAGAGACGATGTCGAAGATGGAGCTTATCGCCCAGAAGAAGCCTGTTCACTCTTGCTTTAAAAGATTGCATTAAAAAATTTGAATTTGATGCATTAAAAAAGATGATTTGGCTATAAATTGCTTTATAGCCTCTTATATTATAAAGAGGTGTATTTGTATGTTTATACATATATTATAATAATAATAACTTTATTGGGCACAAAAACAAAATACATTTCGCGTTACCTTAAACGACGAGAACATTTTAAGTCGTTTGATACGCATTCACGATGAAACTATACTACCGATTTTCATAAAATTTGGTACAGAGATAGACTAGTGCTTAAAAAAAGACATAGGGTACATTTTATCACTCAAATATTTTATCATTCAAAAATTTATCACGCCGAGCTTGGGTGCGTTAACTAGTATCTAATAAGATGTTTAAGAAAAGATTTCAAATTTTAGCTGCTGAAGAAAAATGTTATTTTTTTGCATTTGTAAATAGACTAGCTGACCCGGCAAATATTTTTTTGCCATATACATTTTGTGTGGACCACCCTTATAACTTAGGGGGATGAAAAATAGATAGTAGCCGATCATTAATATAAAATTTTATGAAAATCGTTCGAGCCGTTTCGGAGAAGTATGGTAAATAACATTGTGACACGAGAATTTTATATATAAGATTACATTGACTAACATTAAAGGTTATGCCTTTTTTTAATCTATGGTTATTTAATTTAATTTTATTCATATTTCATTTTAGAGCAAACCAACTGTTACATGTATAATTTTCCTTACCAAATTTCGTTTATAATATAATAATTCTTAAATTAAAAATATAATAAAACACAACTATAGTTTTTAGACATTTATTACATCATAAATTATTTGAAACGATTTTAGTAACAATCCGGATTAAAACTATAAAGTTTTAGAAATTTTGAAAGTAAACAAAGCTTGTAAACCCAATGTCAAAGTAAAAGTGTAGCGCAGTTTTCTGGCGGATAAAAGCCACTAATCCACTTAGATTTACCTTTTATACGAATATGGAAAGCTAAAAACATGAAAAGGATGTACTATAGCTAAATGAACTTAATTTGTTACAACGCTGACCATCACCAGGACAATGTTAAAATTGGCCTACAAACGGGATAATATTTCATAACGAAAAGTACTAATTTGTTTTTAAGCTTAAGAATTAATTTACAGTAACTGACGGACACTCCAGGATTTCGCACACATTTTAAGTTGTACTGATTACATGTCCTCTAAACTAGACTACATTTAAATCTAAGATATCATCAAAGTGTGCTTTGCGCATAACGTTTGTTTTACTATAGGCGAATAATATTTTTAGAAATTGATTCTTAAATTTAAAAATAAATTAGTAATTCTTTATGATGACATGTTATTCCGTTCGTAGACCAACTATGTAATAGGTTGGAGAAAAAGTCTTTTCGCATTATAGTATGTATAAACTTGTAATATAATCTTTTTGGCTATACTATTTGTATCTGGCTGGTTTTGGTATCATTAAAAGTTTACATTTTAAAGAAGATAATTCCAAATTCAAATTGGCAAAATGTGTGATTTTTATTTGTTTTTCGTACTGTGAAGATGAGTGAATCTAATGAAGAAATTCGATACATTTTAAAATTTTACTACAAAAATGGTAAAAATGCAACGCAAGCCGCGAAAAAATTTGCGATGTTTATGGACCTAGTGCAGTGTCTGTGAGAGTAGCACAAATTTGGTTTAAGCGTTTTCTATCCGGAAATTTTGATAGCAAAGATGCACCTCGCTCTGATCGCCCTATTACGGATAAAATGGATGCCATTTTTGAAAAAGTGAAGCAAGATCGGCATATCAGTAGTTACAACGTAGCTGAAGAACTGGAAATTGACCACAAAATAGTTTTGGCGCATTTGAAAAAAACTGGGTACACAAAAAAGCTCGATATTTGGGTACCTCACGAGCTCACTGAAAGAAACTTAACGAACCGTGTACTCATTTGTGATTCTTTATTACGAAACGAAACCGTTACGTAATGAAACCGAACCATTTTTGAAGAAGCTGATAACTGGTGATGAAAAGTGGATCACGTACGACAAGAACGTGCGAAAAAGGTCATGGTAAAAGGCCGGTCAGGCTTCACAGACTGTGGCGAAACCCGGGATAACCCGTAACATGGTGATGCTGTGAGTGTGGTAGGATTGGAAGGGCATTATTCATTATGAGCTGTTACCACCAGGCAGGACCATCGATTCTAAACTCTACTGCGAACAACTGATGAGATTAAAGCAAGAAGTTGAGAGAAAGCGGCCGGAATTAACCAACAGAAGGGGTGTGGTTTTTCATCATGATAACGCTAGACCTCACACATCTTTAACCACTCAGCAAAAATTAAGAGAGTTTGGCTGAGAGGTGTTAAAGCATACGTCGTATAGTCCTGACCTTGCACCTTCAGATTTCCACCTGTTTCGGTTTCTTCAGAATTCTTTAGGCAGTGTCAGGTTAACATCACGAGAGGACTGCCAAAACTACTTGTCGCGGTTTTTTGATCAGAAGCCCCAAAATTTCTATAACAATGGGATCATGTCCTTACCTACAAGATGGCAAAAAGTTATCGAACAAAATGGTACCTACATAGGTACTTTAGTTAAATGTAAATAAACTATACTAAACTATAAAAAAACTAACTATAAAAAATGTTTTGAATTTTCTTAAAAAATGCGAAGAAACTTTTTCCCCAACCTATTATGTTATGGTGTACTACTATGTATAGGATGGAGCTGAAACTGGCGGCGACCTAGCGGCGGTCAGATTGTAAAATCAGGGTTGCCACGCCGCGTCGTTTTCCGCTCGCGCCCAATGCTTACTTTATGTAATATTTTACATTATCCTACATTAAATTAATGAAAGGTAATCATTACATTTAATTAAGGAAATAAAATTATTAATATAATATAGAAATTTTTTTTTTCGAGTCATAAAATGAACGCGTTTCAATTAATATTTTCTATTTAATATTTTATTTCTCGTCAATATATTTATAGCAAATTTATTATAAGTTAAAATAAAATTTATAAGTATCATTTATTTAATTTAGTATTTTAGTTAGATGTGGATGCGGTTGAGTATGAGAGAACGCGGCAGAAGAAATTCCAAAAAAAAAAAAAACTATGTCTTCATCCTCTACAATTATTTTATTATATGTCAGATATATAGTATATCAATCAAAATCCCAGAAGCTGAACATAGCAGCAGTTTGCTTTCTATGTTTATTAGAAGGCTAAAGTAACCGCGTTCGACCATAAGACACCGCTGAAGAAAAATTCTATAAAAAAAAACTAAGCATTGATCCTCTCCATTTCTTTTATTATATGTTAGATATATAGTATATCAATCAAATACCAGAAGCTGAATATAGCAGCAGTTTGCTTTCTTTGTTTATTAGAAGGCTAAATTACCCACTATCGAGTATAAGATTGCGCGGCATTAAAACTTATAAAAAAAATAAACTAAGTCTTGATTCTCTCCAATTGTTTTTTTATATGTTAGATATATAATATATCAATCAGATACCAAAAGCTGAATATAGCAGCAGTTTGCTTTCTTTGTTTATTAGAAGGCTAAAGTACCCACTGACGAGTATAAGATTGCGCGGCATTAAAATTTATAAAAAAAATAAACTAAGTCTTGATTCTCTCCAATTGTTTTTTTAAATGTTAGATATATAGTATATCAATCAGATACCAAAAGCTGAATATAGCAGCAGTTTGCTTTCTATGTTTATTAGAAGGCTAAAGTACCCACTATCGAGTATAAGATTGCGCGGCATTAAAATTTATAAAAAAAATAAACTAAGTCTTGATTCTCTCCAATTGTTTTTTTATATGTTAGATATATAATATATCAATCAGATACCAAAAGCTGAATATAGCAGCAGTTTGCTTTCTTTGTTTATTAGAAGGCTAAAGTACCCACTGACGAGTATAAGATTGCGCGGCATTAAAATTTATAAAAAAAATAAACTAAGTCTTGATTCTCTCCAATTGTTTTTTTATATGTTAGATATATAGTATATCAATCAGATACCAAAAGCTGAATATAGCAGCAGTTTGCTTTCTTTGTTTATTAGAAGGCTAAAGTACCCACTGACGAGTATGAGATTGCGCGGCATTAAAATTTATAAAAAAAATAAACTAAGTCTTGATTCTCTCCAATTGTTTTTTTATATGTTAGATATATAGTATATCAATCAGATACCAAAAGCTGAATATAGCAGCAGTTTGCTTTCTATGTTTATTAGAAGGCTAAAGTACCCACTATCGAGTATAAGATTGCGCGGCATTAAAATTTATAAAAAAAATAAACTAAGTCTTGATTCTCTCCAATTGTTTTTTATATGTTAGATATATAGTATATCAATCAGATACCAAAAGCTGAATATAGCAGCAGTTTGCTTTCTATGTTTATTAGAAGGCTAAAGTACCCACTATCGAGTATAAGATTGCGCGGCATTAAAATTTATAAAAAAAATAAACTAAGTCTTGATTCTCTCCAATTGTTTTTTTATATGTTAGATATATAGTATATCAATCAGATGCCAAAAGCTGAATATAGCAGCAGTTTGCTTTCTATGTTTATTAGAAGGCTAAAGTACCCACTATCGAGTATAAGATTGCGCGGCATTAAAATTTATAAAAAAAATAAACTAAGTCTTGATTCTCTCCAATTGTTTTTTTATATGTTAGATATATAGTATATCAATCAGATACCAAAAGCTGAATATAGCAGCAGTTTGCTTTCTATGTTTATTAGAAGGCTAAAGTACCCACTATCGAGTATAAGATTGCGCGGCATTAAAATTTATAAAAAAAATAAACTAAGTCTTGATTCTCTCCAATTGTTTTTTTATATGTTAGATATATAGTATATCAATCAGATACCAAAAGCTGAATATAGCAGCAGTTTGCTTTCTATGTTTATTAGAAGGTTAAATAAAGTAGTCTCTAACACATGGGATACGCATGTACTTACATAATAATTATGATAATATTATATTTTAATGTTTTTAACATACAGAATATAAAAAATATTGTTTGACCTGTAATAAAAATATGAAACAGTATATAATAACTTGAAAAACTTAGATTTTTGTGATCAAATGTAGTTATACTGGATTGTGACAACCCTATGCGTTCGGCCGCTAGCTCTCGCCGCTAATTTCAGTTCCATAATCGTGATATGGAGCTGAAACTGGCGGCGACCTAGCGGCGGTCAGATTGTAAAATCAGGGTTGCCACGCCGCGTCGTTTTCCGCTCGCGCCCAATGCTTACTTTATGTAATATTTTACATTATCCTACATTAAATTAATGAAAGGTAATCATTACATTTAATTAAGGAAATAAAATTATTAATATAATATAGAAATTTTTTTTTTCGAGTCATAAAATGAACGCGTTTCAATTAATATTTTCTATTTAATATTTTATTTCTCGTCAATATATTTATAGCAAATTTATTATAAGTTAAAATAAAATTTATAAGTATCATTTATTTAATTTAGTATTTTAGTTAGATGTGGATGCGGTTGAGTATGAGAGAACGCGGCAGAAGAAATTCCAAAAAAAAAAAAAACTATGTCTTCATCCTCTACAATTATTTTATTATATGTCAGATATATAGTATATCAATCAAAATCCCAGAAGCTGAACATAGCAGCAGTTTGCTTTCTATGTTTATTAGAAGGCTAAAGTAACCGCGTTCGACCATAAGACACCGCTGAAGAAAAATTCTATAAAAAAAAACTAAGCATTGATCCTCTCCATTTCTTTTATTATATGTTAGATATATAGTATATCAATCAAATACCAGAAGCTGAATATAGCAGCAGTTTGCTTTCTTTGTTTATTAGAAGGCTAAATTACCCACTATCGAGTATAAGATTGCGCGGCATTAAAACTTATAAAAAAAATAAACTAAGTCTTGATTCTCTCCAATTGTTTTTTTATATGTTAGATATATAATATATCAATCAGATACCAAAAGCTGAATATAGCAGCAGTTTGCTTTCTTTGTTTATTAGAAGGCTAAAGTACCCACTGACGAGTATAAGATTGCGCGGCATTAAAATTTATAAAAAAAATAAACTAAGTCTTGATTCTCTCCAATTGTTTTTTTAAATGTTAGATATATAGTATATCAATCAGATACCAAAAGCTGAATATAGCAGCAGTTTGCTTTCTATGTTTATTAGAAGGCTAAAGTACCCACTATCGAGTATAAGATTGCGCGGCATTAAAATTTATAAAAAAAATAAACTAAGTCTTGATTCTCTCCAATTGTTTTTTTATATGTTAGATATATAATATATCAATCAGATACCAAAAGCTGAATATAGCAGCAGTTTGCTTTCTTTGTTTATTAGAAGGCTAAAGTACCCACTGACGAGTATAAGATTGCGCGGCATTAAAATTTATAAAAAAAATAAACTAAGTCTTGATTCTCTCCAATTGTTTTTTTATATGTTAGATATATAGTATATCAATCAGATACCAAAAGCTGAATATAGCAGCAGTTTGCTTTCTTTGTTTATTAGAAGGCTAAAGTACCCACTGACGAGTATGAGATTGCGCGGCATTAAAATTTATAAAAAAAATAAACTAAGTCTTGATTCTCTCCAATTGTTTTTTTATATGTTAGATATATAGTATATCAATCAGATACCAAAAGCTGAATATAGCAGCAGTTTGCTTTCTATGTTTATTAGAAGGCTAAAGTACCCACTATCGAGTATAAGATTGCGCGGCATTAAAATTTATAAAAAAAATAAACTAAGTCTTGATTCTCTCCAATTGTTTTTTATATGTTAGATATATAGTATATCAATCAGATACCAAAAGCTGAATATAGCAGCAGTTTGCTTTCTATGTTTATTAGAAGGCTAAAGTACCCACTATCGAGTATAAGATTGCGCGGCATTAAAATTTATAAAAAAAATAAACTAAGTCTTGATTCTCTCCAATTGTTTTTTTATATGTTAGATATATAGTATATCAATCAGATGCCAAAAGCTGAATATAGCAGCAGTTTGCTTTCTATGTTTATTAGAAGGCTAAAGTACCCACTATCGAGTATAAGATTGCGCGGCATTAAAATTTATAAAAAAAATAAACTAAGTCTTGATTCTCTCCAATTGTTTTTTTATATGTTAGATATATAGTATATCAATCAGATACCAAAAGCTGAATATAGCAGCAGTTTGCTTTCTATGTTTATTAGAAGGCTAAAGTACCCACTATCGAGTATAAGATTGCGCGGCATTAAAATTTATAAAAAAAATAAACTAAGTCTTGATTCTCTCCAATTGTTTTTTTATATGTTAGATATATAGTATATCAATCAGATACCAAAAGCTGAATATAGCAGCAGTTTGCTTTCTATGTTTATTAGAAGGTTAAATAAAGTAGTCTCTAACACATGGGATACGCATGTACTTACATAATAATTATGATAATATTATATTTTAATGTTTTTAACATACAGAATATAAAAAATATTGTTTGACCTGTAATAAAAATATGAAACAGTATATAATAACTTGAAAAACTTAGATTTTTGTGATCAAATGTAGTTATACTGGATTGTGACAACCCTATGCGTTCGGCCGCTAGCTCTCGCCGCTAATTTCAGTTCCATTGTATAGGTGGTCATGTCCTTTGCAAATTATTCTTATCTGTATGATGGTGACTTCTTTTCCATCGCTCTTCCATAATTTTTAAGTTTAAAAGTTTTAAGCCGCAGAAATATTATTAAAAGATTTTTACAAATTATAGCTAAGAACCATCTCGATTAAATTAGCTTTCAAAAAATAAAACCGCATCAAAATTGGTCCATTATCTTGGACTCTACGAAGCTACAGACAGACATATAGATACATACAGTTTTATCGTCAGGGTTTAAAAAAGCGTTCATATTTTATTTAAAACTATAATTGTGGCATATTTAATATATTAAGCTAGTTTTTATCCGACTACGGCGAAGCCAAAAAAAAGGGTTCGGATTTTGGCAGTCTATGTATGTATGTATGTTTGTATGTTCCACTCTAGCGCCTAAACTACTGAACCAATTTTCATGAGTGAGGTGTCAATAGATTCGTAATAATGGCGCGGGTGACATAGGCTATAAATTTTTTTTTAATGACGAAATTTAAGTCCGTTTCATGGTAGTGTTCCTCTAATCATATATATAATCATAGTAGGTATACATGGGTGCGACCACGGTTCTACCTTGACCATTTTTATACCGATACATTTCTATGTTTCTATTTGATTATTTTCCTTTTTCGTCCTTTTCAGACCACTTTTTTACGTAGTCGGGTTATAGTTTTTTAAACTTTATTTTTTTATTTAATAATTTTTGTGTGATATGACGAAACAGATACATATAGAAATATAAAAAGTATTAGTAGAGTAATAAATTATCCATCGTCTTTTCGTCATCTACATGTTAGATTCTCAACCTCGGTGATAACGCCCCCTTGTAAGAGTAAATTGCATTGAGTAGACTAATTTGTTAGCTATAGTAAGCTTCACAAACTATCTAAAATCTGAAATCTGCACCTCCTACCTCCAACTTATATTATAAATTCAACAAAATCTCTGCCTGTTTGTCTATTTTTTACGCTTTCATGTATAAACCTCTTAACCAACTTATGAAATTTGGTGCAGATAGATTAGAGCTTGGGAAAGAACATGGGCTGCCTATCGCGAAAAAGTTTACCCCGGGAGAATTGGCATAGTCATTTTACAAAGCTATTGGGAGATTAACATTACTTAAAACTAGTGGTATTAGTAAGTAGATTTTGATATTTCTTATAGTTGAACAGTTGAAACAGGCGAGTGTAAGTTTTTGAGTTAAGTTTTTAATAAATAGTTTAAAAATATGGAAAATTATTAAGATCGAGGTAGAATATTTTTAGCAGCGACTGTTCTACACTATCATATAAAGCGGAAAGATTTGATTGTTTGTATTATTGCAAATAGGCTCGAAAACTACTGATTCGATTTTAAAAAATCTTTAACTGAGAGAAGTCTGTGTTACCGTCTCACTTCCTATTTTATACTTTCATTCTCTCTCATCCTCTCTCTTTTTTCTCTGTTTAATTTTTATTAATCTCTTTCTGTGTTCATTCTGTCTTTTTTCAAATAATGAAAAGCTACACAATTACAGAGTGACAATTTAAGGATATCAATTATAATATTGCTTCAAATACCCTGAGCAAAGTGAGGGCAGGTGCTTCGTAAGTATAGAAGTAAGCGTGTAGTTTATTATTTTTAATAAGTAATTTTGGCAATAGTTGCTAAGTGACAAAAAGTTAAGTTTTGGTACATTAGTATATACAGTCGCATTTTCTTTAGTAAATAACATAGAAAAAGTTTGTTCAGATGCTGCTCAGTGAATTGAAGTTTTTAGACTTCCGCGACACCGTCTAACTAGTTTACGAGTAGTTACGTCTACTTTGCTCAAAAACCAAGTTGCTAAAGAAACACAAGTTGTACTGGCCTATATCCCCTTCGTACATCTGGATTTTCGTTTAATAGTTGTGAGAGAAACGTGCCTTGAATGCTTCAGCTCTTGCTCCTTTCAGTTATATTATTTTCTGTAGGTTTATACGATTGATAAATTAATATGTGGTAGGCACAGTATGCTATTGCGTCTTATTGTTTTTGTAAACGAACATAATACGATTATTATATTAATAGCCGCCCGCCCTCGCTTCGCTGAGGTGTATTTAAACCGTTCACTTACTCACACAGTTACTCATTGATTTGACTGTGGACACCAGCATCGCAATGACTGCCTTCTGTCTCACTTATATTTTCTTTTAAATAAACCTTGTCCTAACTAATGCTACCAGACGAAAGATATATGATACCCATTACTGTACAGTAATACGTATACACGTGCAATTTAGACTGAGGCAAGCAGTGCCTGGGGCGTGAAACACGGGAGCAGGTTTAAATAGCTCTTTCATAATGTATTAACTCTTACCTCCACCACTCGACCTCATTAACGACAATAGAAAATAAAGTAAACTTACGTGAACCTCGAGAAAGGTAACCTTAATCACGACACTATAACACTAACTTCCATGTTCACTGCACGAAAACACCAGAGAGACTGAGACTAATCTATCGCACTATACTTCAAATAATATAAAATGATCTACCCGCTACTACTACTTTTATAAACAGTGTTGCTAACAATACATATATAGAGAAGATTCATTTAAATTGTATGTATGATTATATTATAATATAGATGTAGGCTTTCAGATAAGAGTACGAATAGATACACAAAAAATGAATTATTTACAATTGAATCGGTTTTGCACCCAGAAAACCTTTTCTTAGTTTTTATCGGATTAGTTACTATAGAAAATATTATTACTACCAATTGTAATTTAATTTTATAATTTGTTTATTATGCATTATGAACTCTAACCTTAAAAATATAGGGGTGGGGAAGCACCAAGCATCTTCTGCGCCCTCATGCCAAATACTTATGTGCGTTAAAGACCAAACACAATAATATGATTGGGCCCCCACTAGTACTTTTTGGCGCCCCTGTCTAGAATTACTTTAAGTCACTAATATGGAATGAAAGCAAAAAAAAAGGTGATTAAGTCCTTAAAGTATATTAAGCAATTGTTTATTATTAAACATTATTTATATCAATAATATTATATTGTCAATTTGGCGCCCCCTGAATTCTTCGCGGCGCCGTACTACCTAGCACGTAAGTAAAATTATATATTTTGGTTAAGAATAGCCCCTTTTATCCCTCTTTCTTTCACAGATAGGAAGCTACATCCTTTCCGGGTAACATAGGCTATGTGGTGTTGCCATAAATACTCTAATAAAAAGATATGGCAATTTAAGTGCTATAAGGTGGCCATTTTGATAATTGAAGAGTAACTCAGGAACATACAAAAATCTTTCACTGATAGAAAACTAAACAATTCGTGAGTGACAAAAGTGATTTAGTGTTGCCATATACATTTTTTAATTAATTGAATATGGCCTTTTTGTTGTTACAGATCCGATTTTTAAAATTCTTTCACTGATAGAAAACTACACTATTCGTGAGTGAAAAAAGTGATTAAGTGTTGCCATATACATTTTTTAAATTAATAGAATATGGCCATTTTGTTGTTACTAATCCGATTTTTAAAATTCTTTCACTGATAGAAAACTACACTATTCGTGAGTGACAAAAGTGATTTAGTGTTGCCATATACATTTTTTAAATTAAAAGAATATGGCCATTTTGTTGTTACTGATCCGATTTTTAAAATTCTTTCACTGATAGAAAACTACACTATTCGTGAGTGACAAAAGTGATTTAGTGTTGCCATATACATTTTTTAAATTAATAGAATATGGCCATTTTGTTGTTACTAATCCGATTTTTAAAATTCTTTCACTGATAGAAAACTACACTATTCGTGAGTGACAAAAGTGATTAAGTGTTGCCATATACATTTTTTAAATTAAAAGAATATGGCCATTTTGTTGTTACTGATCCGATTTTTAAAATTCTTTCACTGATAGAAAACTACACTATTCGTGAGTGACAAAAGTGATTTAGTGTTGCCATATACATTTTTTAAATTAATAGAATATGGCCATTTTGTTGTTACTGATCCGATTTTTAAAATTCTTTCACTGATAGAAAACTACACTATTCGTGAGTGACAAAAGTGATTTAGTGTTGCCATATACATTTTTTAAATTAATAGAATATGGCCATTTTGTTGTTACAGATCCGATTTTTAAAATTCTTTCACTGATAGAAAACTACACTATTCGTGAGTGACAAAAGTGATTAAGTGTTGCCATATACATTTTTTAAATTAATAGAATATGGCCATTTTGTTGTTACTAATCCGATTTTTAAAATTCTTTCACTGATAGAAAACTACACTATTCGTGAGTGACAAAAGTGATTTAGTGTTGCCATATACATTTTTTAAATTAAAAGAATATGGCCATTTTGTTGTTACTGATCCGATTTTTAAAATTCTTTCACTGATAGAAAACTACACTATTCGTGAGTGACAAAAGTGATTTAGTGTTGCCATATACATTTTTTAAATTAATAGAATATGGCCATTTTGTTGTTACTGATCCGATTTTTAAAATTCTTTCACTGATAGAAAACTACACTATTCGTGAGTGACAAAAGTGATTTAGTGTTGCCATATACATTTTTTAAATTAAAAGAATATGGCGATTTTGTTGTTACTGATCCGATTTTTAAAATTCTTTCACTGATAGAAAACTACACTATTCGTGAGTGACAAAAGTTATTTAGTGTTGCCATATACATTTTTTAAATTAATAGAATATGGCCATTTTGTTGTTACTGATCCGATTTTTAAAATTCTTTCACTGATAGAAAACTACACTATTTGTGAGTGACAAAAGTGATTTAGTGTTGCCATATACATTTTTTAAATTAATAGAATATGGCCATTTTGTTGTTACTGATCCGATTTTTAAAATTCTTTCACTGATAGAAAACTACACTATTCGTGAGTGACAAAAGTGATTTAGTGTTGCCATATACATTTTTTAATTAATAGAATATGGCCATTTTGTTGTTACTGATCCGATTTTTAAAATTCTTTCACTGATAGAAAACTACACTATTCGTGAGTGACAAAAGTGATTTAGTGTTGCCATATACATTTTTTAATTAATAGAATATGGCCATTTTGTTGTTACTGATCCGATTTTTAAAATTCTTTCACTGATAGAAAACTACACTATTCGTGAGTGACAAAAGTGATTTAGTGTTGCCATATACATTTTTTAATTAATAGAATATGGCCATTTTGTTGTTACTAATCCGATTTTAAAAATTCTTACATTCAGAGAAGTCTATAGTATTTCCATTTCTCTTCCTCTTATAATACTATCATTATCTCTCATGCTCTCTCTTTTTTCTCTCTTTAATTCTTATTTTTATTTGTTCAGTATGATCAGTCTCTTTTCACTTTCTTTCTTTCGGTAATCTCTTTCTCTTTCTCTCCTTTACCTATTCAATTTTATTTTTGCTCTGTCCTCCCTCTCTTATCATCTGTCACTTTTCTTTTATTTTTGTTTCTATTATTTTTCTTTTTATAACTTTTTCTTACTCTCTCTCTTTTTTCAAATAATGAAAAACTACACAATTACAGAGTGATAATTTAAGGACATCAATTATAATATTGTTTTAAATATATGGAGTTTTATTGAAAAAAAAGTAAATAAAATTGCAAACATTGGAGAATGTTCAAGATAGTGTATATTTATTTACAAAGCACCCTCTGAAGTGTTCATAAGTTTTCCATTTCATGTTTGTGTAAAAGAGATCTGTGAAGGAATATGAGAATTCCTGACGTATTTACCGTTGCCTTTGCCTTTTCTCAGATAGAAAATAAAATAGATAAAAAAGATCTGTACGTTTATATATGTCGGAGAATAGTAAAAGATTATCGAATAATCGAATCGTCATCGCCATCTACGGCGCTGTAGTTGGGTAGTAGTCACTTCCGTCGGTTTGACAGTCTCGACTCTATATGCCATCGAGAGTCTGACTGTAGTCTTAGTATAGCGCGGTGAGGTTCTCTCAAAGAGTGAAGTAGTCTCTGGATAGTGCTAGTGAAGTGTTAAGTGCAATGTTGTGTTAGTGCTGGGAACGCTGTCCGATTAAGGTCACGCAATTACCTTACAATGTAGTTACCACGTCATGTGTTAGGTTAGGTTTAAATAAGTTTAAACTTTGGTTTAAACAGAGAGCCTGAGCAGTAGAGACGAGTGTCTCGATCGAATAAAGGATATCCTTAAGCCTACACCTTGGTCACAAGTCCAAGGCACTGCTTAGGTTTCTCTCGTAATAGTAAGAGATCATATATGATTATTTATCGGTTCAGTAGAATTATCTACGTTGCGTTTACCCAATAGTCCATTCAATATCATTCCCCTAGTAGCGTTCTTCAATATTTTCCCTCCCCTCCTTCCTTCTCGTTAATAAAATCTCCGAGATATATATCGGATAACAGTTTTTAAAAAAAAGTGTATTTTAAGTCAATTCAAATCAATTAAATAGTAACAGTTAGCTACACCGTTAAAAAGTTAGTATTTGCGGGTAGTTCATATTAACTTAATTTGAAAAGACAATTTATAAGTTTCGTTCCGATAGGATTGCGCCAGTTTGTGAAAGGGTTAAGATCTTAAATCGTATCAACTGAATTTGGTATAAAGGGGGTAGGGGGGAGGGGGAGGGTAAGGTAAACAACCCCCCACCATTTTTCGAAACACGTAATGTTTTTTTATTGAATTTGTAAAATTACTTTTTTTAGTAAAAAATCTTAACAAAAAACGCGGAAAAATGGACGTAATAATAAGTCTACGTCGTCTAACCTATTTTTGAGTCAGAATCGTCGCATAACAAAATTAAAAAAGACTTTCATTTCCTTTTCTGGAAGTGATAAAAGTAATTAATTATGTATATAAATATAACAGAAAAATCTATACTATATCATTAAAATGTAATAAATATCATCGAAAACATAAACATCTACGTGAATTGATTTTTATTTATTACTCTATTGATCCCAATGAACTAACTTCAGATAAAATTTAAGAAAATTAAAAAATAATATATTTAACGTTTCGATACTTTTCAACATTGATGTTCTCTAGACCGCGCAAACATCGATTTTTCGGAAATTTGTAATCTGTAATGTAATCCGTTAGTGTCAAATATCAAATAATCACAGAGTTTTTTTAACATTGTGTATTTTTATTTTAACGCGACTCCGGCGGCAAATATTATTGTATACAGGCAAGAATGAGGCCCCTCTTCATTCCTACATTAACAGTTATACCAAATTTAGTTGACACGATTTAAGATCCAACCCTGTGAAAGTGTAGTGTTGTTTGGTGGCGTGGTGTTAAGTGTTCGTTATCGAGGAGCACGTGAGTAATGCACTTGATTATTTTAATATTTGGTAGCGAGGAGGCTTTAAACCTGCTCCTGGGTCTTAAGCCGCAAGCACTGCTCGGCTTCCATCTAGATTACATATTAATATTGTCGCTTTAGTGTTACTATATAACTCCAATACTCTAAATATAACTATATGTGTGATATACTACACAGTAAGTTGGAAAGTACATGAACAAAAAGGAAGATGAGAAGTACTTGGAGCTTGAGACCAAAGGGCAGCTTTCCAAATTGTTCTTACTGGTCGACGAAATTACTCGTCATACTGCTCTCATGTTTATAAAAACGAGCATGTAAATTATAATGCCAGTATCGGGGTCGTTTTTATCAACAGTGTTGCTAGCAGTAGCTCTCAGAGAAGTATATGAGATACATATTCTATTACAGTATATTAATATGGTTTGTTTTATAACTCGTTTACACAAAGATATTAGGTTTTAATGGATAGTTGTATTTTATTTTGCATTCTTTCATTTATGTACTTAATTTTCTGCTAAACTAGTATTTTATATATAAACTGGAAACCATTAAATTATTTTAAGATAACTTTATTAATCTTAAGTCCAATATGGACAGAAAATATAATTTTTCAATGCTTATTCCGTCCGTATTTTGTAACCTCTTAGGCTACTTTTTATCTCGAAAAATTCAGTGCAATCCAGCAGCAGTGAGCAGTGGTGGATTAAACTGAACTCGGTAGCTCAGTGGTTCAATCGTTGGACAACTGACGTGGCCCCCTCCTAACACAAGCATTTTAGCTTACTTGGAGGGATTAAGGAATACTAGTAGTATGTGATCCATATTGTTAGTAATCTTTAAAAAAACTATCTACACACGTAGTGAATAGTATCGACACAAGCAGTGATGGCCCAGTGGTTGAGACTTCAAGTCTTACTCGGGCGGTCCGAGTTCGATCCCGGGCACACCTAACTTTCTTGAGTCATGTATGTTTTAAAAAATTAAATATCACTTGCTTTAACGGTGAAGGAAAACATCGTGAGAAAACTTGCACTCTTGAGAGTTGCCTAAAGTTCTCAAAAGTGTGTGAAGTCTGCCAACCCGCAGGGCTGGGCCAGCGTGGTGGACTATGGCCTGATATGGCCGCGACTATTAGTTATTATAAAATTAAAAAGGAAAGTAATAAAAAAATGCCCATTTTAAGACAGTTTTTAAAATGCATGACTATGTGAACACAGCTGAGGGAGCTGCACCCGCAGTCAGTTTGCTCGTAAAAGCCACTAATCCATTTGCTTGTTGCATAGAAACATGAAAATGTGAAGACGGAAAATGTAAAGTAAATTATGTTTGCAAACTCAATATTTTTCTACTGAAAGCTTCTGGTGCAGAAGATAATTTTATAGAGCTAGATTTTATAAAACATTTTAGTACTGAAACAAAAAGGTGATGTTTATATAGTTTGTGTTCATAAAGTAATGATACTTCACAAAAATTAAATTCTTTAATAAGCAAAATGACTAATATTTTGATTGTACAAAAAAAAGCGCCATCTAATAAATCTTATATATGTCTTCTATACATATATATAAGTTGGAGAAAAAGAGAAATACTAAGAACACTAAGAGAACTCAAACTAAAACTCAAAACTCAAAATATTTTATTCAAATAAACTCTTTACAAAGTATTTTTGATATGTCAAAATTGGTTAGTCAGTCAGTTTGTCTGAAGGTACCACCAGTTCGGAAAGCAGTTTCCTGATGAGATCACCCACTTCCACTGCAACTGAACCGATAAATAATCAAACATCATGATCCCTTATAATTACGAGAGGAACCTGAATAGTGCCTCGGACTTGTGACCAAGGTATATAGGTACATAGGCTTAAGGACGTCCTTTATTCAATTGTAAAACTCGCCTCCACTGCCCAGGTTCTCTGTTTTCTAGCTAGCTTCCTAGAAGATGCCTGTTTACTCTTGCTTTGAAGACACCAATAAATGTATTTGTGTTACTTGTCTGTAACATGGAATATATTTATGAAAAACGTCATGTAAGGGATTTTTATAACACCAATAGGAGTTAAAACAATAATTAAAAAAAAAAGTCTTGTTAGCGCATCACGCAGAAGATATGCACGAAATTTAGATGTGGTTTTCAAGCAGGGTCGACTAGTATAGAGCATAAGTCTAATTTTACAATTAAAACTCGAGTATAAATTGGCTAATATGAAGTCTGAAACTCGCAACAGAATCAGGAAGGCAAAGTTCATAACAGGTGTGAGCTCTATTCTCATGAGAAATTTACTCTTCCATTAGTTTTAATTCACTCGACGGTAGCGTGGTTCATTATTTTTGTTATCTACGAAAATGTGTTTTTTACTCGAGAAAATATGGTTCGGATGTGGCGAAGCAATCGAGATTTCTAGCCAGGAAATTGTTATACCTGTGGCTTATTACATAATATATTATTTATGTATAAAAGAAACTTAGTTAAACTGAATTTATTTATACACCAACTGAATAAATTGTATAAAATAGTTAAATAACCGTTAGGATGACTTTCAGGGGGGTTAAAATGCTTTTATACGTCATACTTTTAATGAATAAAATATAACTTGTTTATGTAAGAAATTTAGTTAGCTAACATAATTAATTAAGTTTTTATTTAAACATTAACTAAATTTAAAAATCTAATTTGTTTAAAGAATCCTTTCAAACTTTTTAAACTTTAATTGCAGAGACTAGTTTTAATGAGTTAATATTTGTAAACAAAAACTTTAGATATTACAGGTGTTCATAGAGCGGATACCGTTCAAGACTAAGATAAATAATGCTTATATATTCATCCAGTTGCTGTTTAAATAAATGAAAGGTATACTGAAAGAAAATATATAAAACTCGATCGAGATTGAAAATCTATAATATTTATGGAATTTGTTATTAGTGGCTTTTTTTACTTTAAGTTTATTCATTTACGTGTTTAAATCAGGGAATTTATATTATTAAATTGAATAATGCTCAAATGAGCTTTGCATTTAGAAGTATTCATAGGCAAGAATCAGCTACTTGAATTACTTAAGTTAGTACAATAACCTTTTTATTTTACCTAGCCGTACAAATACAAGCAGTAAGATAGAAAAAGGTTCCCAAAATTGGACAATTGAGAGAAAAGAGGGTACCAATTTTCATTTGTTAAGCTTTTTTCTCAGGTTTCATTACTTTGGCAAGGGCCTAACTGTAGCTTATTGGTCGATATACGCACCGTCCATGTTTATGACTAGCCGGCTATATTGTGCACGAACTTAATGAAAAGGAAATGGGTACAAATTACGTATGTAGGTGTTGATAAATGTAGATCTTAGCTGTATAATATGTACAAAATTACATACACATTTATCCTTTTATATACATGTTTTGGATTTGTTTGTATCATCATAATTAACGAAACAACACAATGATTTCAAAATAAGGATATGTACATCTGAATACCTTACATAAACCTATTTTTTTCATACTAACCATCAATAGCGATATTTTATAGAACTCGAACGAACTATGTAAAGTAAGTATTGAATACTTTTTTAACTTTGCCTATTGCGACAGCGCATCGATGGCCATCACCGTCTATGAGAATTATCACTATTACAAAATGGTTTTCTTTAATTACTAAACAAGAAATAAATATCTATTACCTTACATACAGATAGAACCATATCCCATGTTTATTTTAAACCTATGTATCGTGGTTTTTTGAGCCCTTTACGGACTTTTCAATTGTCCTCCGGTTAAGTTTAATTTTTTTTAACTTTCCTTAGGAATTCTTTTTTTAGTCAAGTGAGTAGTCCGTAAAATTGAGTCAAATTCATCAAAGCTTTTTTTAATGCGGATCAATTCAGTTTAACACCAATATCATTTCATTGTATCAGAAGAAAAAAATCTATGCAGCATAAGTTAGTCAAAATTAATAAAAAGTGTTAGCGTTATACGATAAGGACAGAAATAGTCATATTTACTACTAGTATTCTAGTTGAATTATTTGAAACTTAAACTATTTTTGTTGATTTCAAAAGTAATGAAGTCTCTTTTTTTAACTAAGTACTATATATTTTTAATTTAATTAGCAATATATTTTTGGACTTCGATTTAAAGGATCAAAACTTTATTCTTCTACTGCAAGTTTTATTAAAAACTGTTTAGATAAATTCAATATTTTTTTTAAATAATTAAGATAAAGTTAAAGATAAATTTAATAACATAAAATTTATAAAGAACACCTAATAGTTCCTAATAAAGTTTGCCTATACCTCCAACGGATTAGGATTTCACCATACTGTCACAGTATAGTATTTAGATCTGTAACTGCTTATTTTGCCTCTGAATGTTGTGATGCCACTTTAATTTATTACGATTTTCATTTTAAATGTAAACATTTGCATATAAATAATTATCGCAGAAAGTCATAGAAGCTTTTTATAACAGCAGTACAATAAGAGCCGGCAGCAAGGCAGTTTCTCCTTTCAATTTCTACATTGTGTAATCCTCACTTTGTGACTAAACGTGTTTTATATAATGAGAACTCTGTTTAAAAAAAATGTACAAAGTATGTTTTTGTGTACTAACATAATGTGGATGTCGATTTTTTATATAAATAATCAAGAAATATATGAATAAACTTTCTGTTTCCGATGTTTTTAGAATGTTCATAATAATCGTTAAACAGTTATAAACTTTACGTAATCCATATGATATTGAGAACTCATCCTAACATAAAATTATGCGTAAGACATGCAGAAAAAAGAAGAAATATTAAGCAATCCTTCCTACAGAGAAAATTAGAACTACTTTCGCTAGTCGGCAACTTATTTATCTATAAATCAGGTGAAATCTATAACAAAATTAACGGAAAATTGAATATTTATTCATTAAATTGCTTTTCTTGCAAAAAAACTATTATAGAATGGATTAAGACTAATTTATGAGGAGACGAAGGCATTAATACAGACTAAAACCTTGTAAACTTAAATACACACACACACTAGTATTTTATAATATTTAGTATAAAATTTTAAGACACAATGTTGCTACCTTTTTAAAATATGTATAAGAGTTTTACATTGGCATTTATACTTACGTCTTAGATTTCCATTCGTGTTACAACAATGGAAAAAAGAAGAAAAACTATGTAGTAATGGAAATGAAAATAAAGATTTATTTTATTCATTTATGTTCGTTCGTAAAGTGACTAAAAAGTAATTGGATATCTTTTGCCTTATACATTTTAAAGCTTCGATTTTTTGTCTATAATAGTAAATAGTGTAGTAAATACTTTTAAAGTGATTTTAAATCAATTAAGTTTAACTTAGGGTAAGACTGGTTCTCTAAACCAAAACATTAAAAAATATATAATTTTAGCGACACCGTTTATAAAGTAGTAATTGTGGGTGGGCTTTCGTTCTGATAGGATTAAGCCAGTTTGTCAAGTGGTGTCTCTTAGTGCACAATATTTGGTAGTGTAGTAGGTCTACGGATATAAAATACGTCTTTAAATCTGCTACTAGGTCTCAAGCCCTAGGCACTGCTCTACTTCTATCTAGATTAAATGTTTTATATTATTTGTTTAATATTGTCGTTTTAGTGTTATTTATAGGTTTATATATTTTCTTTCATGTAACATAATAGTACATTATGATACAAGTGTGCTAAGTTGGTCATTACAGTCGAGGCGGAGGGGTGTGGCAGGGTGTTGTCGTCATGGAGCCGAGAACTGTAATGACCAAAGCGCACAGTGAGTGTACATACTTCAAGGCATTTGCGAGGAAAAAAAACATCGGTATACTTGGCGGTGGTTTGTTTCCTCGGCTGATTTGCGACTACCAGAATGCGAATCCGACTGCCAAATGTGTTTGACGCGTTCCGGTTGCGCTGTTCACCCAGATTATCCCTTCCCACTCCCATTCCTTTCGTGCTGCGAAAGTGTATAATTTTGTTGATGTCCATGGTCGACAGAGGCCACTTACTATTTACCATCATGTCAACCGTCTGTTTGTTTATCGTTTTAGTGCAATAAAAAAATCTGTGTATAACTAAAATAAAGTAACGAAACCAACTACCGAAACTAACGGGACCAACGACACTAACAAATGTAACAAAACAAATAAACTTACCTACAAATTGTTGTAGATGTTTATTATTTTTATGTAATCTGAACTAATATTTTATTATATTTATAATAGAATGCAGAGAACGCATTCCGATGTCTTCTCGCGCCAGCAAGGTCGCTGTGCAACTGTATAGCCGTCTTGCTTGGTGGTATAGTGTCGCCCTCTGTGGTGCGACCGGGCTTTCTGTGACTTTGGTTAGGGGTGGCATGTTCCTCCCTTTCTTCCATCTGCCACCCCTTCTCCTACGCTTCCTCTAGCCCACGGGTCGTTCGTTAGCCGCCGCCGCAATGGATGGCGCAGGCCGAGGGATCTGCGCTCCTTCCGCGCTGCAGGTGGCTGGCTGGACAATTCTTTGTGGACCGGAGGACACAACAGTTGTGCCCACCTTCCGGTTACGGGATTCTTCAACAAACACCGGGCATCCAGTGTTGTTAGCTGTATGTCCACCTTCGCAGTTGGCGCAGGTGGGTGAGTCTTCACGTGGGCGAGGGCAGACACTCACGGAGTGTTCTCCGCCGCAGCGCACGCAAGCAATCTTGTGGTGGCAGTGCTGCGACGAGTGCCGGAAGCCCTGGTACCTGTGGCACTGCGCGGGGCCCTTCCGCCCGCGCCAGCGTTCAATTCTCATCCCCGGCATGCCCCTTGCCCGAAGGAACGCGCATTTGGTTAGTGCCCCAGCAACTCCGTTAGCATCTGGAAATGGCGCACCAAGTTGGGGAGGAGGTCTCGGGGGTTGACTTCGTCCAGGATCTAATCGGCTCCGGCGCTTACAGAAGCCAGAAGCCAGGTACGCTGGGAGTAGGTCCGATCGGTGAGTACGATCGTAAGGCACGTCCGCTTTCCACGAAGGCTGGCTGATCCAGAACGCAGAGAAAGCTGCGTGGATCGTTTATATAAATCCATTACCGCACTAGTGCTGTAATGTAAAGTAAAAAGCACGCGTGTGTTATGGAGCTGTTTAAGATTACAAGAACAGTGAAACAAAACGCTTAATGAGCAAATGTGTTGAAAATATTGTATATAAACTTTTTACCAATTTATTATATTAAAATATATTTGTACGCGATGTTTTTATTTCATTATAAATTCATTTCATGGAACATTTTATTTTGCCTCTCTTGGGAAACATTCGCTTGTAGAGTATGTTATCACTCGTGTGATGAAAGCATTAGATTAAAAATTGTTTTAACAAATTTTATCTCGTTTTAATTAAATTTGATTTTGCGGTTAGTTAAGTATAAATTTCATGAAAATATAGCTTATGATAAAGAACGTCTGCTGTTATTGACTTAACCCACTTTATGTAATGTATAACTCAGAGAAAATGAGAAGGAGAGGGGGTATATTGAAAAACACTACAAGGGGGGTGAGATGTTGAATGGAGTATTGGGTAATCGCAACGTAGATACTGCTTCTGAATCGATAAATAACTAAACATTATGATCTAGTACATTTAAAACAGGAACATAAGCAGTGCCTTGGACTTGTGACCAAGGCTTCATCATCACGACCCCTCAATAGCCCACTGCTGAGCCGGGTCTCCTCCTCAGAATGAGGAGGGTATTAGGCCATAGTCCACCACGCTGGCCCAGTGCGGGTTGGCAGACTTCACACACCTTTGAGAACTTTTTGGGAACTTTCAGGAGTGCAGGTTTCCCCACGATTTTTTTCTTTCACCATTAAAGCAAGTGATATTTAATTGCTTAAAACTCACATAACTCAGAGTCAGAGGTGTGTGCCCAGGATCGAACTCGGACCTCCCGAGTAAGACTCAACCTCTGGGCCTAAGGTTAGCTTAACCTAAGCCTAACTTACGCGCCTACATATATAATGAGAGAGAATGTTGATATAACAATACAAACATGCATGATAGACAGGAAACCTAATTGGGACTGGGTTTGTGACACAGAAATAGGTTAAAGGGCATCCTTCATGTGATCAAGATTCAAAATCCATTATCAGATTGCTATCCAATATAACAAATAACTTAAGTACATAACTCATGACACTAAACTTCACTACTTGTTTAACTTTATTCAATGTTTACTGCGGGAAATTACTTGGCAAAATGCCTTAAATATTATATCGGGACAGAGGTTAGATTCTTATAACTCGATATGCTTGAAATAAAAGAAAAGGTACTACTAGCAAATACAAAGTTGTTAAATGTAAACATTCCAAAATGTCTTCAAATAAAATGATGATGAAGATTTTAGGTAACAAAACACGTTGTTAACACTTGAAGAATCTACTGTGTAATTTTCTAAAATAAACGCTTCTTCTTTACTGAATAGGATAAAATATTTAAGCAGTTCCTCTTTAAATTGCAAAACAAACTTTTAAGTTCATCTCTCATTTCAAATACAATAAACATACCTATTTTCTGTTAAATTAAAACACTTATGCGTAAAAAACGAATACCTTTATTTCCAATGCAATGCGATAAACGTAATGTTCGTTCGCACTAAATGTCTTTCTTTTACCTGAATATTACAAAACTCGCTACTGAAGCCTATAATTTATTAAAAGACTACCCTATACAGGTTTTGATTGTTTAAGCCTTACGAAGATGGCCGAGAAGACATTGTAGATGATTTAGGTCTGCCAAAAAGGTTGCCAATATTTTTAAAAATCGTTATAACCTAGTTCGATATGTCTGTCAGTTAAAATTGAAAGAATGACAATACCTCTGGTAGCCTAATAACCAGATCTTGGGCGGTGAGACTAATTAAATTTGTATAAAAAAGCTCTTAAAAAACACTTGTAAATCCATTACATTGGTATGGTACTATGAAGAATGTAGAGAAAGAGAATCTGTTGAAGACGATAAATGAATATATATGTCGGGGATTTTACAACGATGTGAAATGGAGATGGAAGGAGGAAGATGGGGAATATTGGGGAACACTAAAAGGGGGTGATGGTATTGAATGGAATGTTGGGTAAACGCAACGTAGATACTCCTACTGAACCGATAAATGATCAAATATGATCTCTAACAATTACGAGAGAAACCTAAGCAGTGCCTTGGACTTGTGACCAAGGTGTAGGCTTAAGGATATCCTTTAAGTAATTACAATACTCGCCTCCACTGCTAGGCTCTCTATTTAAACCCAAGGTTAAACGCACATAAACCGAATCTAACACAAGGCTAACCTAACCTAAGGCTAACCTAACCTAACATTGTGTTTACTTAACCACGTGGCAATTACATTGTAAGGATTTACGTGACCTTAGTTGGACAGCACTTCCACACTACACTGCACTTGACACTATCACTATCACTACTTAGATGATGTTCACTTCTTGAGAGACCGCGCACGACTAAGACTTCAGTTAGACTGTCGATCGCATATAAGGGGTCGAGGGTAGAGACTGTCAAAACAACGAAAGTGACTACTACCCCACTCCAACGCCATAGACAACGATAACGATTCGATTAATCGATAATCTTTTACTATGCTCCGACACGGCCATTCTGATAATCAACGCGCGCGTTGCCTTTAAACAGTTTCAAAAAACGTAAAACGTAACACAAGTTTCATAAAGCAATAACTTTGTTACAGCGTGACAGCTTTCAGCACTATTTTCCACTAGACATAAGAATTTCAATCCTTGACGCACAAAATAACAAAGAGCTCTCAACACTCATTACAGAGATCATCTCAAATTCGTAGCAAAGCGTAACAGCTTTCAGCCCCAACCGTCGGGGCCTACAAAGCCACCTTACAACGGCTCAATCACAACAAAGCGACAACGCTTCCAGTACATCTTTCCGACAAAGCGTAAAAGCTCTCTGTCGCACTAATAAAACGTTAATATGATCAGTAATTTCCAAACACAATGCGTAAAAACTGTCAACACCATAATTTACTACCGTAAGGGCTGATGTGCCTCATGTAAAGCGAAAGTCTACCTACTTCAAATAATAATCACGATTTTAAGATTGTAAACTACCTTCGCAACTATGTAATGTGATATTAGCTATTTCTGAATTTTTATTTTGTACTACCCACTTTAACTTTTTCAAAAACTATTTCTCTAGCATTGACACTAAGATAACCGTCACGATGATACGCAAAAAACCGTAAACGTGAACTATTGGGCTTGTGATCCCACTTCTGATGTCGGGGATTTTAAAACGATGTGAAAGGAAATGGAAGGACGGAGATGGGGAATATCGGGGAACACTACAAGGGGGTGATGGTAATGAGTGGAATGTTGGGTAAACGCAACGTAGATACTCCTACTGAACCGATAAATGATCAAATATGATCTCTAACAATTACGAGAGAAACCTAAGCAGTGCCTTGGACTTGTGACCAAAGTGTAGGCTTAAGGATATCCTTTAAGTAATTACAACACTCGCCTCCACTGCTAGGCTCTCTATTTAAACCTAAGGTTAAACGCACATAAACCGAATCTAACACAAGGCTAACCTTTTTTTTTTTTTTTTAATGTGGGAAATGCATTTACGCATACCCCTTGAAGGGGTTATGTGGGACTCCCAGCGATAAGCGCTGGACTACCGCACTAAAACCCACCACCGTCCATGCCATATGTTAGGCGCCGCAGGAACGCGTTAGCATACTACTGCGGACGCCTCGGCACAACCACCCGTCTGCGGGTACAAGTACCCGCAGTTCAAACCCGCCCATGGGCTCGCTTTACCAAGCACCTAACCGAGGGGGGATGCCAGGACATGTCTACTGAAACACCCAGCCCCCGGAGGAGTCAGAAGCGGCCCATATCCCTCGAGATCAGGTCGCTCACAAGTCATCTCTGCTAACAGAGGAGTACCCGGAGCGACCCGTACCTCCGGCCACCGGACCCCCCTGGACTTAACCGCCGTCTGCGACGCCCAGGGTACGAACGTTGGAGTTTAAGGCCCGCGCCCGTCACGCCGGCGCTCCGCGACTTCCGCGCCCAACCTTGGTGCAAACCTCTGCGCCGGCCGCCCGACCGCTCCTCCCATCCCGGATACGCTACTACACCGAGACAGGAGTCGACGGCGAAACATCCAGCGCAAGAGACACTCGCGCTTACGCGCCTCACCATGCCGCTTTCACGCCCACGCATCAGATATGTCCAACTGCCCCCCCGATCATGGAGTACGGTTGCGCCACTGAGTGGCTACCCCACGAACGGAGGCGCAGCGGGACACACAGAACTCGACGCTGCAACGCAGCCACCGCCCACTGCGCCTACGCGCCCCTCCTCTGCGGATATTGGCCTCCGGATAGTAATAGTGGAAAATTACTATCCGTAGTTGCCCAGGGTGCACCGGCCCACAAAATGGTGGGCTCTCGAGGAGATTTCCGCAGCTAGCACCCCAACACAAGGCTAACCTAACCTAAGGCTAACCTAACCTAATATTGTGTTTACTTAACCACGTGGCAATTACATTGTAAGGACTTACGTGACCTTAGTTGGACAGCACTTCCACACTACACTGCACTTGACACTATCACTATCACTACTTAGATGATGTTCACTTCTTGAGAGACCGCGCGCGACTAAGACTTCAGTTAGACTGTCGATCGCATATAAAGGGTCGAAGGTAGAGACTGTCAAAACAACGGAAGTGACTACTACCCCACTCCAACGCCATAGACAACGATAACGATTCGATTAATCGATAATCTTTTACTATGCTCCGACATATATATGATTTTATTTGTGTCATTTTCGTTACACAATTAGCCACAACTGGTATGTTTAAATTTTTTTGAAAATTTATTAGCTATTTGGCTAGTTAAATATTATTTAAAGAGATGGAGTTGTGGAGGCAACAGTTTTTACAATATGAAAAGACCTTCTCAAGAAAACCTGCTCCTGACATCAGATTTATCTACATTGTTGTACAAAAATAGATATTATTATTTTAAAGAAGAAGGAAGGGATTAGAGAATACAAAACGAAAATGATTGGCCCACTAAAACATTCTGGTGTCGTCATGATGTTGAAAGCAAGACGAATAGTAGCTTCATGAGTAAGTCAAGTTTAGTTCATTGCGGATACTTGTCTACGTCGCATTCGCTTCAGGAAACTGACTCGCTTTTGTATACAGGAACTCTATGTAAATTGCAGTACAAGTTTCATTCCAAGATTGAATTTTAATTTAAAATATCAAGACGTTGGAATATAAATAGACATTTGGTGAAGTTTTGTGCAAAGTGTTTATGTTAACGTGATATGACTAAGGTCCTTGAACAATTTTCGATATTTTTTTGATTGACGGGTACTTCCTCTTGGTTTTATATTTTATACAACTTATAGGTTCTGTCCCGATAGATCAGCGGCAATTATAAAGTGAATTTTAGCTATCATAGCAGTATTATAATAGTGGAATTCTTATTGATTACGTGTGTCGTTAACTTTAATAATTAGTCCTTGTACACTTGCACCTGAATCACTAGTTCTTGGCACTGCTACACTAAATTAGAAAATACTGTTAACAACTCACGTCACCCTAATGAAGGTTAGCCTCTGTATAAAATTTCTGAATATGATTAAAATTACTAGTGAAACTAAAGCTATAAATTTAATAAAGAAAAAAGTTATTGAGCCATTCGGTATTATTAAAATCAACCAATAGGAACTATTCGCCAAAAGTTATTAACAGTGTTGCTAACATTAAGTAGTAGTAGAAATGTTTTATACTAGCATGAAAAATCAGAATATTCCCTACTTAATATTGGTTTTTCCTTGAAGCAGTGAATATAAAGCAATATAAACCCATGGGATTGCATTGCAGGATACTTTTCATATTATCTAGGACTCGCAAGTGCAAAGCACAACGTAATCTCCGTCGAGTCTCGATATTGATATTATTCAGTCCACGTTATCTCTACCTTATAAGCATTGTGCATTATAAAAACCTTTGATATTACCCTATATTATTTATTTATTTATTTAAGATTCGCCAGTGGTAATTACATTGATACATACACAGTTATTTTGCTACACATAAACTTTTTAAATGCATTACCTATTACAAATACAGTTTGCACTGATTATGATAAGGAGTAGAAAGAGTTATACAAAACAAAACTTATTAAAAAAGAGACTATGTAAATGAATTAGTGTCAACTTTCATAAAGAGAATAAAAAAGCAAAAATTTAATACTAGTAGATATAAAAAAATCTATCCTATATAAAATAATAAAAAAAGTTTAATTAAAAATAAAATAAAACAAAAATTCAAAATCAGTTGTTTATCAGTCGTTCAATTACGTCATGTTAACTATCTTTCCAATATTTTTACTTTTATAAACTTTGTTTAGCACACAGGAAAACCACTGAAAATCAGTTGGGGGATACACTCTTCCCTGCAATACTGAGGGGTTATCCCCTTGACAAATGCCGTTGTATATTTTTAATTAATACTTTTAATATGTAGCATTTTGAGTCGTATGTTTGTCAATAAAGTATTCTTTCTTTTTTCTTTCTTTCTAACAAAGTAGTACGCTGTCTATTTGAGTGTCTGTTAGCGAAAAACTTAAAATTATTAAACGGATTTTCATGCAGTTTTTACCAATAACTAGATTGATTAATTATCAAAATTTTAGGTGTGTAAATTGTTTTGGTTTTTTGTAAATTGTTTGAAATATAAAGATCGATTGATTGTTGAAAATGTTGGTATCGCATAATATCCGTGAAAAGCCAGGGCGGTTCGTTTTTGGTAATCGTGAATTAAAAAATAAAAGTCATAATGACAGTAAACAAATATTATACCGTATGGAAAACAGGCGGTCATATGCGACGTGGTACTTCGCTTTATAATATAGTGATAGTTTTATATTTTTGTTAATAAAATAGACTAATTCGCTTCAATTTACCTTTAAGTATTTTTAATAAAAATCCCTTATATTAGCAACATAAAAGCACGAGGCAAAAATGTCCGCCTATTTCGTTGTCTTTTTTACGTAACGTTCACTAGTTTAAATTGAACTACCGGCGGCGTAGCGTGGCACCGCCGCGGCGCCTAATGGAAGCCCCGCGCCAGACAGCAGGTAGCACGCGTCAAAATGAATATGTATCGCCCTTTAGCCCGGATTTTCAGCTAAAATACACTTTTCCCGTGTTTTTGCGCTGTGCCTTACTTACAGGATCTTAATTATATTTTATACTAGTGTCTTCCTACTGATCCATACGCAAAAACTGACTTGTCCTTCTGGATGGGGTAACAGAGTGAATTGAAAGACGCGCACTCACTCTTACCGTATGAGAATCTATCTATATTTAATATTTTATTTAAATCTATTGGATTAACCAAGTAGATAAAGTATCTATGTGCCAAATTTCATTCTAATATATTCAGCCGTTTTTGTCTGTAATGTAACGGAACTCTTTTTCTATGCATAACTCCTCCTTTACATTACTTGACATCTTTTATCCATTATTTAACTAAGCCAAGAACAAAGGTAAAGAAGTCATTTTACTTGTCAACTTATTATTGCTACATTTTAACTATAATCAAGCAAATTAAGAAATTAAGGCAACAACGCAATGTGTGCTCGTGTGCATCGTTCCTCAAGTGACTAACAGACAACATACAGAATTCCCTTTTGGAACTCTTTTGCTATAGATACTTTTAAGCGCCTATTGTAATTAAGCACGTTTAAAACATTTATTCACGTATTTCTGTAATGATATCATCAAACAAGTTAACATAAAAATATTATTACAGGTACATAAAATTCATATTAAAATTTTCATATTCAAAAGTCCGTAAGATTTTCGCGTAACGTAAAAAGTACTTTTACAGCGTCTGTAGTCCATAAAACATCGGAGAGTCCTTCTGAAATTGCAAGCTGCGGACTACGTCCAAAATGTAAATATATTTATGAACCACTTATAATGTTTCATGTTACTGACGTTACGACTCACGCATGTAAATATACAAAAAAAATTAACGTCCTCTGTCGCATAATATGTTAATTCGTAGAAAGGGTCGCCATCACACAAAACACAAAATAGCTCCTGTTTGTATAGGCTGAGCAAAAATATTTCACGGACCGCAGTTTATATAAGGCAACATATTACTTGTTAAGGGTGTGTTAACAAATTATTTGGATGGTAAAGTGGTTGAAATTTTGCGTCTAATATAGTAATAACTTTAGTAACATTTTTTTAGTTTATTTATCCATATTTCTTCTTATATTATTATACATGTAAATGTACATACATGTAAATGTATAATAATATAATGTATATTTAGATTTGTCGTTAAAATAGCTGCCTCAGGGAGGTAATTCAAAAAATCGAATAGAAAGATAACAAATCTGTGGGTACAATTTGGTGTTGCAGCTACATATGTAACATCTCTATCCAAAATTTAATTACATTACTAAATAGCTAAATTATCAAAGAATATATTACGGTAAGTACAGACTCGCCGCCATTTTGAGGTCACTTTGCTGTGTATTGAGGGTTTTTGATTATACTTTTTGAATCAGAGGAACATACGAACGAGAACGTAGTAAGCTACGAAGTTCGTTCAAGTTCATATCGTCAGCTCTCGTCAAAATCTAACGATCTTATATAATAATATTTTATATAGAAAATAAATAATGTTACGAGACGTATTCACGTAACACACACCGCCGAATCCATGACACAGCCACATTCCATTTTTGGTTTACTTTTTAGATTCGTAGTTTGTACTCGTTAGATGCGTAGAGTTAGAAGAAAGTTAGGTTAATTAATTGCCGTAATTGCCCGACAAGCCAGTAAGGCTTTACTTTTTAAAATAATGATATTTTCGTAGAATTATTTCATAAAAGTAAATAACCAAATATGACCTCTAATAATTACGAGAGAAACCTAAGCAGTGCCTTGGACTTGTGTCCAAGGTGTAGGCTTAAGGAGCTTCTTTAAGTGATCGCAACACTCGCTTTCACTGCTCAGGCTCTCTGTTTAAACCCAAGGTTAAACCTAACCCAACACAAGACGTGGCAACTAAATTGTAAGGTACTCACGTGACCTTAATCGGACAGCACTCCTAGCACTAACACTGCACCGCACAACACTAACACTATCCAGAGACAACTTCAATTCTTGAGAGACCGCGCACGACTAAGACTTCAGTCAGACTGTCGATGGCATATAAAGGGTTGAGACTGTCAAAACTACACTCCAACGCCATTGATAGCGATGATATACGACATACAGTTTTATATTCGCTTTTTAATAAAGCAATGTCTGTGTATAACGCGCCATATATAAATGTGATTGGATATATTATGCTATTTATTTTCATAACAAAATAGAAAGAAATATTCCAAACACCGCACTAAAATTGTTTCCAATAAAATAAATGTATGATATTTACAAAGGGTTTACTGAAAATAAAAAATAATAGCATGTTTATAACGGCAAGTAGATTTATGAAGATAAAATACCATCGGATATAGAGAAAGTAAATATTATTCATAACATAAGCTGGCTGGTGGATCTCAATGAATTATGTAAGAGACCTATGTTTGTATCCCAAGTTTACTTGGGAGGATTGCCGTTATGTATGTTTGTCAATGATTACTTTTGAATTGAGTTATTATTCATAACGTTTTAACTGATGTAAGAAATATTATACATACATATTTGTCGGCAAGGTTAGGATTACAAATTTGGGTTGAATCTACTACAATGAAAACCAAAATTACCTTTAAGAATTTAGTTCTGCATCTACTACATGCGGTGTAGCAGCGAATTAAGTCTAGAATGTAAAATAAGATTTCTATTTTACACTACTCTCACTATAATTAGACAAAATTTGTTACAGTAAAATATATATAAATTGATAACGCCTATCATTACTGTTTACAATATATCAATATTTATTTAGCATTAGCAACACTTTTGATAGCCTTTGGAGGTTGTTTCTATAACAAATAGCTTTAACGTTTAGATTTATCACAAAAAAAATCAATATATTGTTGCTAATTAAAAATATTCATTCGCTTACTACAGTAAACATTATTATTATACTGCAGGAACTGATTTTTTCCGGGATAAAAAGTAATATATGTGTTAATATTGGTTATGAATTATCTGTGTTTCAAATGTCATTGAAATCCGTTCACCCGTTTTTGCGTGATTTAGTAACAAATAAAAAAATAATAATATAAACATATTAAATATACAAACTTTTACTTATAATATTAATAATATCACGCGAGTTTACTTAATTATCTAGTCTAGCTAGACGTTAGGCAGCAAGATTGAGCAGTAGAGACGAGTCTTGATATAATATAATAGTTATTACATTATAAGGACGTACCAATATTTAAACAGGCATATACCACCCAAATATTGCTTGTTTGATGTTTCAGCAACACAAATTCAATAATGCTAATTCCAATGTCTGAATACACTGGTGCTAATCAATCACTCCAGCGTGAAACGTTGTACGGAATTAAGTCTATGGATTCGCAAGGCTGCCTGAAAAAACAAGAGGATCATTTTTACTGATGGGTTTCCGTATTTTTGTGTTGTGTCCTTTAGTAAATTGGGAAAAGTTTGTTACGCGAATCTTTGAGATTTATAAAATAATACAAATACAATACTGATATTGTTGTTTGTTAGTTTGTCATACATTCACGTTATGTAGCAACGGATCGACGACTTTAATGTCACTTCTCACTCCAAAAATGATGTAGAACCAAATAAGGATGGATGCTATGTATAATATGTTTACATGCTATTCTACCCTAAAGTTGTGGCAATTAGTTACCACGTGGTAATTACATTGTAAGGTACATTGACGTTAATCGTACAGCACTCCAAGCACTAACAACACTGCACAGAACTTAACACTAGAGACAACTTCACTCCTTGATAGACGGCGCAAGACTGAGACTACCGTCATACTGTCAAGGGTATATAAAGAGTTGAAACTGTCAAAATGACTTCTCCAGCGCCAAAGATGGCGATGACGATTCGATTATTCGATAATCGTTTACTATTCTCTGACATGCTAATATGATATGTACCTAAGCTGTAGCTTTATTATGATGAAATATAAGTAGAGCTTAGCAGTGTCTGGTGCTTGTGACCCAGGTGTTGGTTTAAGTAATTTTACGGAAGTCCTTGATATGGTCACATTAATTTAATTAATATTTACTGTTAGAAATTACTTGAAAGACTGTCTCAATTATATTGGGGCAGAGTTTATATAAACAAAAGATCCATTAGCCAATACAGAGTTATCAACAATGTTGCTAACCATCTGGAAAATATCTCTCAAGTACTTCGATGGTCAGTATCGAATTCGATCAGCATGCATACGATAAAGATTAACCAAATGCATTTCGCTTGTCCAGTACACTGCCTACTGCTTAGTTGGAAATGACATTTAAATTAAGATACGACTTCCTATAAATGTTCTTATTTACAATATTTCAAACTAAAATGAAACCACTCAAATATCGAAATCATTAAATACATTTAAAAGTACCTTAAAAGAGTTTTATTAAACATTAAAATAGAATACCATCAATGATTATCATGTTTATTTATTGTTGTATTATATAATATCATATGTATGTTTGTATTTATTTATTTAGTTATTTATGTATATATGTTTATGTGTATGTATATAAGTAGGTATGTGTCTAGATATGTGTGTAAGTATGTAAGTTTATGAATGTGTACTTTATGCATCGCTACGCACTCTTTGCCATAGTTTCAATTAGAAAAGGTTGTCTGGAAGAAATTGCTTAAAGCGATAAGACCGCCTTTCCACACTCATATTTGTAAAGTAATATAAATTCTATTAAGACTGTAATGCTGTATTTATTTTGTGTGCATTAAAGTATATATCAATCAGTCAATCAATTTAATATAAACTATATTGTACTGTAAATTCGAAGCAATTGTCCTCACATCTTCCAATTAGCAGGGATCATTGCAGAATTAGTTGAAGATTTTTTAGAGTAAAAAAAAAAACGGTCGGACTTTGAGATAATGATGGCTTGTTCGAAAAAAACAAAATATTTCATACAACCGGGCTTCTGAATTTTTTTTCATATTTTTTTTAAAACTATATTTTATAACTACAAAACAAAAAAAGTTCTAGCATTTTCAAAAAAAAACAGTAACTTTTTCAAAAATTCGCAACTTTTTGAGACGGGAAAAATAATTTGAAAAAATTCTGAAAAATGTCTTTCGGGGGGTAGAATTTTTCGTGAAATCGAAGGTCAGGTATAAAAATTGTCGATTTGGCATGGAATGACCCACATGTAATACAGTATAGCAGGGAGAAGACGGGCATTGGGCAAGGCCAGGTTTAGAGAACTCTTTAACTATTCATAAATTCTCGAGGGTCACACATTTCTAACTTATGCTTCACTATGAAGTTCAATTTTCACTCTACGAAATTACACCTCATACTTTCATTAAACCCCCAGGAATGAGCTGATAAGTAGTCTAACTGGAAATTATTCTTGGATTTTGAATTCGCATAAATAAAATTATATTCCTTCTATTTTATAAACTACTTATATTCGCTTTGTAAAATTGTTTTTTGATTCCATTCAACTATGCGAGAATGGAAATACTGTACTGAATTGTACTTACATATATAAAACTGACTAAAGTAAATTAATTGCATATAGTATCTTGAGGTAAATAGAGGAAAAATCACCTCCACCACTCGACCTCGCTAACGACAATAGATAAAGTAAACTTACATGGATCTCGAGAAGGGTAACCTTAATCACGACACTATAACACTAACTTCCATGTTCACTGCACGAAAACACCAGAGAGACTGAGACTAACCTATCGCACTAAAGGTTATATAATGTTTCCACGTCGGTATACTCGAAATAATATAAAATGATATACCCGCTACTACTACTTTATAAACAGTGTTGCTAACAAACGCATGATGGGATGTACTCGTAGATGCCGTCTTAATTTTCTGCGAAAATAAAATATATAATGTAGTAATAAAGTAAACAACAATCAGTCTACAAAATAGCAAGCATTTAATTCAGTTTTCAAAGCAATTAAGTTTGTTTCTCTGATTTGAATAGTGCACGTTTCAATATCAGGCTTGATTGCACAGTTGCATACGAATTCCGTGGATTCTAACAAAAGACTTAATTTAAGCACTTTGTTTCCAGAAAAACTAAATTTTTCATATGAAGGGTATTTTAAAATTTTGCATCTATTATAAATTACTGTATTAATTAATTTTAATTCTTAATTTATTTGAAGTCCTAATATACAGTTTAAGTATATATTATTATAATTATATTCAGTTTGTTTATTTAAATATACTTTACCGAGGAAAAAATGAACTCAAGTGATATTTTAATATTTATTTGATCTGGGTTTTTGAATTATATTTTTCAACATTACCGTTGAAAGTCACAATATAAATATCGATTTCACACAACACAACAAAAATTTACAAATATTTTAAATTCAAAACCATCGTTTTTTAAACTACAATAACATACCTACTGCAATTTAAAAAAAAAAATTAATTTAAAAAGCTTGCGCGGTTTAGATGCGAAAATTCTGTCTTTTAAATTTTTACGTCAAATATAAAGAATAAATTCGTAAATGTCACAGAAAAACCGAAAACGTTTAAGATGAACGACCCTTTGAGGAAATATATGTTTGCGTTTCATTTGGAGGCCAAGATATCATCAGAGGCATCAGAGTTTGCTGACAATCATGATCCATGTCACGAGCCAATATTATGAATATGGTGCTTTCATTATATGTTAATGATAATTATATTTTTATAGCTGTGTCTTATGCTTTAATAATTAGGTACTAGTCGATCCGCCCGGATTCAGCGTTTATTTTCGAGTTTAATTTTCTACGTGTATATAGGTTTGTTTTTATTATTTAATTTTAATCATAATACACAAACTTTCATCCCCTGTCGCATATCACTCTATCGTTATACTTTACATTTTAATTTTCGACATATACGGTCACACAGCTTGGCATTTCATGTTTTTTTTCAAACTCTTTTCATTATAAAACGTATTCTATGTCCTTTCTCAGGTTCTAGTCTATCCCTGTATAAAAGTTCATCAAAATCAGTTTAGTAGTTTTAACTTGAACGCGTAACAAATAGAAATACTTTCGCATTTATATTGTTAGTTATGATAAAATATGAGTTGCGCAGTGACATTAAGGATGGGAATAATAACTTGCACTTTAGAGTCTTTAGACGAAAAGTCCAACAGTGCTTAAAGATTTGACCCAAGAGACGCTTGACCTCTGATTAAAGCTCACGAGATCCTCAATATGGATTACATTTATACTTAAACCTCGATATGATTGTAAATATTTATTTAATGTAGTTACTAGGCAAGCTGTCGCGGATCTATAAGAGCTTTTTAAATCACTGGCACGGGCAGAAGTAATAATTAGCATATCATAATTTCAGACGATTTTTCAAAGATGTAGAACTCTCTCTTTTGACTCAATGCTGAGTGTAGTTCTATTGTACTCCATTTCTTAGGGTCTTGAGCTTTCCACATCCAGCCTCTCCCGACTATCTTCACCAAGTCATCGGTCCATCAAATTGGTTACCTCCCACGTTTGATCACAAAAACGCGATGTAGAACAATTTGGTACAAATATTGCGTACTATCATAACCTCCTGGCAGAACTAGTCGAGCGTTTGAACAGTAAAGTTGTTCTGGACAAATTCTGTGTTAAATTGTTTAAGTTTAGACATACCTATATCTTTTGAAAATTATAATAATATCTGAATATCGTGAAAGTGTGGTTTAATTCACCAAAGAAAAAGATGAGGATCGTGCACGTCTCCAGTTAGATGTCCACGTGGGAGACTATATTTTACATAATGTGAGAAAAATACAAATCTTCATGAATTTATTTAGATTTACATGTTCATAATATATTAGTATTCATCAGGCTTCAGAGCTGTAATTAATCTTCAAATCCACGGACTGTCGGCAAAAGTAACTAATCCGTTTATACTGTAGACTTGCATTCAGAAACAAAAGAGTTGAAATGCAAACGGAATAACTAATTTTAATTTTATATTTAAAAAAAATAATATTTTAGTTATACTACCCTGGAGTTTACTTTATCTTATTATTTCAGATTTATTAATGTTAGCAACACTTTTGTTTACTTTTGATTGTTGGTTGTTGAATACTCCAATTATAAGTAAATATTATATTATTAATTACAGGCAGTCCTTAAATTTAAACTTTAATTTCTCCTACGAACTCCTTTATCAACGAATTTATAAAAAAAAATCACAAAATATTTTATTTCCAAAACTGTAAAATTTTACCATATTTTTTAAAGATAAGTGCTTGAATCTTTTAATCGAGGCGCGTTTTGCCTTTTTAGGTGTCACAACGGCCAATTACTATTTTACGTATTAATTGACTTACCCCAGAGAAGACACATATACTACAAACCGGGTACAATGTATAAAGTGGAAGTATACAAATAATATAAAAATAATATAGAAGTGTAAAGAGTATTAAAAATAAAATAGCCAAAAGGTTTTATTATCTAATTTTATGGGCCAACTCAATAACACGCTTCTCCGTACTCGCTCCACTGTGAGTATTGTGTCTAGGTGAATTGGGGCGAGAAATTACATTAACAACAAAGGGAACGAAGCGTTTTAACTTAATGGCTAGGTCGTGATGTTCTACTATCACTTAGCTTTCATAAAAAAATAAACTATATAACTAGAAGTGTCACTAAACTGATTGAAATAATTATGGCAGGACCTTTCCGATTCTATTGTGGTTGATAAATATATTACGAGATAATCTATATTTATAGTTTTATTACTTTGACAACAAAGGGAACAAAGCGTTTTAACTTAATGGCTAGGTTTCACTATCACTTAGCTTTCATAAAAAAAGAGACTATATCACTAGAAGTGTCGCTAAACTGATTGAAATAATTATGGCAGGACCTTTCCGATTCTATTCTGGTTGATAAATATATTACGAGATGATCTATAAAAGTTAACCTTTATTTCGTTAATTTATCGTTTGATTACTTTGACAACAAAGGGAATAAAGCGTTTTAACTTAATGGCTAGGTTTCACTATCACTTAGCTTTCATAAAAAAAGAGACCATATCACTAGAAGTGTCGCTAAACTGATTGAAATAATTATGGCAGGACCTTTCCGATTTTATTGTATTTGATAAATATATTACGAGATGAGCTATAAAAGTTAACCTTTATTTCGTTAATTTATAGTTTGATTACTTTGACAACAAAGGGAACAAAGCGTTTTAACTTAATGGCTAGGTTTCACTATCACTTAGCTTTCATAAAAAAAGAGACTAGGTATATCACTAGAAGTGTCGCTAAACTGATTGAAATAATTATGGCAGGACCTTTCCGACTCTATTGTGGTTGATAAATATATTACGAGATGATCTATAAAAGTTTACCTTTATTTCGTTAATTTATAGTTTGATTACTTTGACAACAAAAGGAACAAAGCGTTTTAACTTAATGGCTAGGTTTCACTATCACTTAGCTTTCATAACAAAAGAGACTATATCACTAGAAGTGTCGCTAAATTGAATTAAAGAATTATGGTGGGGTCTTTCAGATTCTATCGTGGTATCGCTTGGTAAATATATTACGAGACGTGATCTGTAAAAGTTAACTTTATATTTCGTTTATTTATAGTTTAATTACTTTAAAAACAAAGGGAATAAAGTATATCAACTTAACGGCTAGGTTAAGTTGAAATACTATCACATAGCTTTCATAAAATAATTCGGCCGTACAATTTAAATTCAAATTCATTCAATTCAAAATTCAAAACACTTTCAATTTTGATTTTTGTGTGTGAGTTTAAATGTCATCATGAGAAGTATCGTGGGGCGTTTACCCTCGACGTGCGTGTTTTTATATAAAAAAAAATTTTAACAAAAAAATATGAAGAATGTAATAAAAAGTGAAAAATAATTACACATAAATAATTTTAAAGTCGGTGAACATATAGTAATAAAAAAGCCAAATATATAACCTCCTTCTTCTTTTTCTGAAAGTGCTTACGTATTGTGTTATCAACAGCCAGCTATGCCCCAAATATAGCTTTACGTTCATTTTACATTGAACGAATGAATGACAAAAATGTAGATTTTTGTGATTTTAATAACTTTCGAATATGTTGTGCGTATAAATGTCGTTGGTTCTATAGTCTTAGGGTTTTTAGAAATACTTGGGTACCTGGATGAATACATCTAATATTTTATAGATTTAGAGATGACATGATTGTAGACCAACAATATCTACGCCTGAGCGAAGATGTAAACAGTTTTTTTTACGGTTTTTCTTACATTTAACATAATTCAACCCGATATCACGAAAGACATGTCTAATTGGTGTCTCTTCTTCTTGTTCAAAACTATATGTAAAATAAAAAAACTTATCATGTAATTGTAATTTGAACACATATTTCATATTTTTTGCGATATTTTCCCTACAAATATCCACCAAAATAAACAAGAAAAGGCAAAATCATGACAGAGAACAAATTGTACAGCCGCAAAAAAGAGAAACCGTTTAAGATGAAGGAGGCTTTGTAAAGATATGTTTGCGTTTCATTTGGATGCCAAGATACCATCGGTGTTTACTAACATATTAATCTTGATTTCAAAAGCATTTTAAAATCCATAGGGAATTTGATGGAATTTACAAACACCAAATATTTATAGAAGACAAGGGAATTATTGAGAAGGATTCATTTACGATTATAATACGATTAAAAGTTGTTGTATCCAAATTATTTATTTGTTTACAATAATATAACTCGTTCTTTTAAAGTTCTAGTTTAGTGCGATTAATTTTAGTTAGTAAAGAGGTATAGGAATCAAATTAATTAAGAGTTTTCTTTTTATTCATTTGAGCATAAAAAAACATTTGGCAAAGATAAGGCTTTGTAGGGAAAAAAGTGTAGTAAAATAGGTAACTAATGATCATTATTATTGTTATCTTTATGTATCATACATTCGAGTGGCACGCTTTAAATAGACTCAGATCTCTTAAACTTTATTAAGCCAGTTAGTTACCTTTAAAACGTTAAGCCAACAAGACTAAATAAATAAAGACCGTTAACTAAGGAAAATATATCCATTAAATAAGGTATTAAAATTGCAAGTTACCAAGCGATCAGTTACGTAATCTAAACTCTGTTAATTGGCTACAACATGGCCGAGAGTTCCCCAAAATTGTAGCAAAACAGTCTTTGTTGCTAACAATAACAGAGCTTTGGGAAGCGATCGGGAACCCGATTAGGGAACTGCTGTATGAATATTCATTGTCCAGATGTTCGAATCTAGGCGGGTCTTCGTATTGAGACAAGTGGGTACCTGAGGAGTGATTTCGAATTAACACAATATTATATTGATCATGAGAGGCGATAACTTAGTGAGTTACTTCGGTCTTCCACACGGGACTCAAAATTCGATACCAGGAATTTCTAAATTATGTGTGTTAAGCAATTTAATATCACTTGCGTTATTGGTGAAGGTAAACATCGTTAGGAAATCGATTAACAGTTATGTTTTCAAATATGGTCCAAGCCCTTCTCATTTTGTTAGAAGTACAGTCAAGATAAAGTATGGAAATAAATTTGATTAAGTATTTTCAGTCATCACCTTAAGATCTTAAATGGATTCTTAGACTTTTTTGAGATATTTTTGATCTTTTTCTTGAGGCAACCCTTCACATTTACTTTATCGTTTAAAATTCGCTTCTTATATATAATATTTAGATAAATAATTACTCGCGTTACGGAGGTCATATTACAAATTCAGTATCGTCCTAATTGGCGGCATTTAATCGCTAGGCAACGGAATAATTACTTTTATTAAGGAGAGAAGAGTTTCATAATGACTGCAATTAGGAGGTTTCCGACGTTTTGTTCTAGGACGTGTCACGTTTACAAATCATGTTCGTGTTGTTATGTATGCTCGGTTATGTCGATGCAATTACTTATACTGAAATAGTGATAAACTTGATTGTAAGGATGATTTTCTAAAGGAATTATTGAAAAGAAAGACATAATTAATATTACGTTCGTCCATTATTGGAATCTTTCAACTTTATGTATAAAGCAAATAAGATTACTTGATACATTTATTTAATTTCTATAGCATAACAATGCTTATAGTACGTAACCAAAATCTTATCAAAACAACTCTTAATGAGAAACAAACTTTTCTACAAAACCTGTAGTTCTACAGAGGTTTATAAAGTTTATGACACCAACAACTTTTTTACCAACTCAGACATGATTAACACTTGAAAACTTTTTTTTTTTAACCCGGAGGAATCTGCCCGACAGATACCTTCCCAAGCGGGGACTTAAGAAGGTTATGCGAGGTTGGTGCGACTGCTTCTAAAGGAGACAGTTCAAAACTACCTCAAACGGAGGCAGTCCTACCCGTTAAACCATCCGGGGTGTTCCTGCTCAGCGCCAGGCAGTGGCAAGTCATGGGACCGTAACGCACCGCAGCCTGCCGGCGCTTGTCCGCATCCGGAGGCGTTCTCGCAAGCAAACAGGCACCCTCACACGACACCGTGCAGTACGCCCGGCCCACTCTTAGCGCCATGGCCCGCCGAGGGCGTCGCAGTAGAATCACGGCGCGTCGGTCGAGAGAACCCGCTCATACGGGAGCGCCGTCCTAAACTCCCTGCAGTTGCTACTAATTTGGGCTCTAATTGGCGAAAATGTTCCACAAAGGTCCATCGGCTGTCGAGGACGAGTCCCAAGTACTTTAACCAGGAACTGACGCTAATGGACGTGTCACCCACCATCAAACTCGCCCCTTCTGGAGGCCCTCTTCTAGGTCTGTGGAAGGACATGGCCTCTGACTTATTCAACGCAACTTCCAAGCCGAGTGCATGTATCCTCCGAACAACTTGTGCAACGCCAGCAGTGGCGAGGATGGCTGCCTCTCCATAACTAAGGCCACGTGCCATGACCAGGGTGTCGTCTGCGTAGCATGTGATGCAGACACCGGGAAGGGTGGAACACCGCAAGACCCAGTTGTACCCAATGTTCCATAAGAGAGAACCGAGACAGACCCCTGCGGAACACCGCACGTTATCTCTCTAGTCACCCATTGTCCATCCTTCGTAGGATATGTGATAGCCCTACCTTCAAAATAGCTATCAATCAGCTCTTGCAAGTACTGCGGCACCCCATGAAACGCTAGTGCCGCAGAAGGAAGTGTATTAAAAGCGTTGGAGATATCCAACGAAACCGTTAACAATACACTCCCCTGGGAAACCGCTTCCTCCGCTAGGGTCTTAACTCTGGCAATGGCTTCGATTGTAGATCGCCCTCTGCGGAATCCGTACTGTATATCGTGCAGATCCGTTCTCATCGACTGAACGAGGTGAGCAGTTACAATCCGCTCAAACAGTTTATTGACTTCGTCCAGGAGCACAATGGGCCGATATGCCGAGGGTTGCCCTTCTTCGCGTCCACTCTTTTTAAGGAGGACCAGTTTCCCGGTCTTCCTCCTCCTCGGGAACTATCTCTGGGTAAGACAAAAGGTAAAAGTTTGACTCATCCATTGATCCATGGCATTGAAGGCCACAGACAGTGCTTGACCGGGAACTCCATCCAGGCCTGGGGCCGTCTTTTTGCCCCGATGTTTTGAAACGGCAACTCGCAGCTCTTCTTCCGAGACTGGCAGTATCTCTACCTCGGATCTGGCGCTTAAGCCCCTACTTCCAGCCATAGGCGGGGGCACCCAGCGCCCTCTGCGCGGGAACAATGTCCCTACAACTTCTTCCACAAACTGGGACTTCCACTTCCTTTGCCAACGAAACCTATTTGCGATCGCCTCCAACGAGGGCGCACCTTATTTCAGTTGGGGACGTAGAAATTCGGAACCGAATGTATCGGTGATCCGAAAGAGTTTCTGCGTCAACCACAACCCTCCAGCCTTCCACTCGATACGCAAGTGGGACTGTTGCGAATGTAATGTCTACTATTGAACCTCCATTTTTCCGGACACACGTCAGTTTCCGCCCCCTTTTGAGGACCACAAGCCCGAGGCTCACCGCCCACTCCTCCAACAACACTTGCAACCTGGCGATGTGTCTTGTCGGCAGACACCGGACCAGATAACCTTACCAACAAAACATAATATTGTTAATATCTTATATATAAAATTCTCGTGTCACAATGTTAGTTACCATACTCCTCCGAAACGGCTCGACCGATTTTTATGAAATTTTATGTGCATGTCGGCTAGGTCTGAGAATAGGTTAACATCTATTTTTTATGCCCCTAAGTGTAAAATTTATAAGGAAAAACAATGTTTTCTGGGTCAGCCAGCATAGTAATAAAAACTTTAACATGTAATCTTTCTTAGTGAAAAAGAACTTAATAAAACACCAATATTAGGCAGTCTGATAATTTATGATTATGGAAAAGTAATGTGAGAACTGTTTCGTGTATTCATTATGCAAGTTTTAAATTTTAATGTCTGTCTTTAGTTAATTTTCCGCAAGCTCAACGGGTTTATTTACTATATAATTACTAAGGAAGGTATACATTTTTTCTACCTATTCCTAAACATGAAATAATGTTTATATTAAATAGGTCTAATAGGTATACATAGTAGTAACAAGTAAATGTATCTAAGAAAAACTTTCACTAAGAAACACGTACAATCTACTACGTCGTCCAAGAAAACATTTATTGACAAAGAGCCGGAACTAAAACGAATTGTGCATGTTCACTACACATCATATTCGGCTCGGTTTAGTTCACTTCTTGTTCTGAACACAAAGTCTAACTATTCGTAACTTATATTGAGATCTGGATGAATTTTGGGTGTCTTATTTATAAGAATTTGTACCAGAAACCGTTGTACCAGAGCTATCTCTATATCAAACAGATCTTTTGTAAGAACTAGAAGGTTAATAATAAACTATAAAATACTAGTTCTAGAGCTGGTGACGAATTTCGAACGCGTTAAAATATTTAAAAAAACAACAGTATTACCTTTGGAGGATCTAGAAAGGTTGGTCTGGCAGAGATTTTGTGATTATTTTCTTCTGCGCAACCTACTAGATTTTCAATCAATCAATTCAATTTTTTTTAACTATTACTTTAGTAGCCATAGACTAATTTTTGAGTTTTAAAGTATGAGCTGACTACAACGATTTTATGTCAAAAAAATAGCTACAAAAAGTAACGAGACCAAGACAAGACCAAGACCGAGATCAAGACCTAGTACCGATAACACTACATAATATTTTTTGAATACGTAATAATTATCCTTTTAATTTTGTTTCTCATTAAGAGTTGTTTTGATTGGATTTTGGTTACGTACTACAAGTATTGTTATAACTATTTTTCACATAGTTTTAACCCATTTTAATTACATTATATTATAGAAGACAATATTGTAGGAAGGAGTGTAGCCAATATAACATAATTTGCGAAGACAGTTTTTACATTTAGCGAAAACAATGAAGCACCGCGTATGCCGAGTGAATTAAAACTAATGGAACAGTTAATTTCTCACGAGAACAAAACCTCACACCGGTTCTGCACTTTGTCCGCCAATTTTGTACTGAGTTTCGAGTTTTTGTTCGAATTAGTTTACTAGAATAAGCTCGTTTTTTATCTGAATAAAGTTATCTACCTAATTAACCTCTACAAGTTAAATTAACTCGAAAGTTAGAAACATATAAAGAAAGTCGCAAACTAATGCGAGGTCTTAAACGACTGGTGAAGAAGAAAAAAAAACGTTTTAAAAACCAAAAAATTAAATCATAATTGTAGACTTTTAACTAAATGCAAATTCTTTAAAATATATACATTGATGTACTGGTTGTTTTTTTTTTGTTATAATGTAGTGTATTTATGAAAAAATTGGACCAAATGGCAACTATTCCGCATCAAACTAAAGAAGTATATCGGATCATAAATTTCAGCGTCATCGGTGTACATAAAATAACTAAAAAGATAGGTAATTAATAAATACGATAAATCGAATTGAGAACCTACTTTTTGGAGTCGGTTAAAAAGTACTACTATATAGTTGGTTTTAGTTAAAAAATATCATGACAATTGTATGTATTATCTACATTAAAGTAACCGGTAAAATGTGATTTGACGTCACAGAAAGATGCGGCGCGGTGCAACGAGAAATATGCACCCGTGGTTGGATTGATTATATAATTATCGTGTCTTAAAGAAAACAACTGTAGCACAATTAACAAAACATTAGCTATGCTTTGTTATGTTTGCAAGTTAAGACAACTTGCAAGAAATCATAAAATACCTTTTTTGTAGAGAGTTTAATACTTTACAGAAATATTTGTATGACTTTTGGTAAGTGACAAAAATCGGAACAATAAACAAAATGACATAACATCTAAATATTAAAATTAAGGGCTCATATCATAACATAGTTATAAAAATAATTTTATACTTATTAATTTATTGCATAACCTGTTATTTAACAGATTGTTACCAGCTATCAATTCACTGATCTCAGCAAAGCGAGAGTATATAACAAGTATGTTATAGACAAGTTGTAATATAACGAAAAAATCTAATATCGTACACGATACTCAAATAACACCAACTTTTTTCAATATTATAATCCCGAAGCGAGAGGCAGTAGTGTGAAACGTTCAAACTATTCAGATCACGTTCCCTTTGAAACTACGATAACTCTACGTTATCATAGTTTTAAAGAGGCGCTATAACTGAATTAGATGTTTTTATTATTTGGTTTGCGGTATGTTTTAGAAACGATATGTATCAAAACATATTTATGTATGTGATATTTGTGGCGTAAATTAAAAAAAAAAAACTACTGTCTTAAAACAATTTAATAAAAATAACGGTTACTTGATACATAAATCTAATTTCTACAGTCAAACAATATTTCTAGTATTAAATCAGACTCTTATCATAACAATAGAAATCTCCTCCTACAATATTTATGTCCAATGACAATAATGCTGCAGTTACAGTGCGGATAACATTAGAGATTTAAATTGATAAGTGACGTGTTAAATAGTTTATCATAGATAAAAGTCTAAAAACTTAAATTTAACACTTCGAAAACTCAAATCTAACATTTAACATTAGTACAAGATCTTGGGATCCACATAGTTAGGGATCGTTTACATCTCTATTAGGCACATACACAGAGAAACTTTCCGGTTTTATAAAATCACGAAAGTCGTCGTCGCGTCGCGGAATATTGCTCTACATAATTTGTCAAAAATCTGAAATAAAATAATTCTTAAATTTAAATAAGGAATAGCCAAACGAAATAATAATTTCGTTGTAGCCTTCAGTCTCAAGAAATATTTTTTACAACGACAACAACAGATACTAGGTTTGTATATGTTAAAGCAAACTGGAGCTGAACTTAGCCGTCTTTGAGCAACTGAACAAACTAGTTTGTCGGTGTCGCTATAAGTTCTGTGTAAGGAGCAAGTGAAGCGAAGAACTGCTTGCTCATATTCACACTAAGGTATAAATTATAATTATTCTGAACTGTAATATTAAAGAGTTAATGTCTGAAGTGTAATTTTCAAATTTCAGAGCCGGTATTGATTAAGAAGACGTTTATAATAGAGCAGCTACTGTATTTAGAAAAGAAACTAATACAAACAATATATTTGTTGTATTAAAGTAATAATTCAAAAATAATTTCATCACGACAAAATAATTAACTCAACATTAACAACATGCCGAATTTTGTTTTATTCGATTTAGAAGTTACATTTTTTTGACGAAGTATAGTTCGCATGACTAGCTTTTCTAATAGAAATGAAAGCTTCAACCGTCGCCTACGGCTCACTTGAAAACTAGTTTTCTCTTTCGGATATAAAAAAAATTATTGACTCTTTTTAGATTGGTAGTTCCCTAATATTATTTTATCAAATGGATTTATAGAACAGAGATTGTAAGATAAGTTTAATTTCTTTATACCTACTTTTCAGTTAAATGCATAATTTAAAAAAACTATTAATAGGTACATAAAGTAGACCTTCTTTAGATTTATTTCTCTGTAAACAGTGATGCTATCGTGCTTACAAATGAAACGTAAACATATCTCCACAACGCCGTTCATCTTAAATGATTCTCTTTTCTGCGGGCGCCACAATTTGTGTGAAAATTTGTTATTATTTTTGTTCTTTATGATTTATTTGTGGATTTATCTTATCATTCACATAGTAAAATATTATTAGATTTTCGCGTTATTATTCGTGTTAATTTTATATTATTTGTGGTAACTATACTGTTGTGTGGATACAGCAGAGAGATAGCACAATACAGAATGTTTAAACTGGTGCAAGTAGTTTAGTTTACTTACTTAATCGGGGATCACAAGAGTAATTAATATTAAATACCTTTATTGTTATGTTAAGTAGCAAAGTCGATGAGTAGAGGTGGATAGGATGAAATACTTGATTTTGTCTTAGGACAAAATATAAACATTGATTTTTTATAAAGTTTTCCTATCGGCTAGCTCATTACGCTGAAATAAATGCAACAAAATTCAACTATAATAATATCACAATGTTGAAATAGTAATAGTTATAGAAGTGAAGGGAATAAAATATTATTCCGTCATGGGAATTCCTGTTAAATTGTTCAGTCAAAGGCTAAACCCACATAACTTTGAATAAAGGGATAAAGTTAAATTGGTTCTATTTTAACTGAGTGTGAATGGTGTAAGAGTAATAAATTGAGTAATTATTCTTTGTCGCTGCACCCATGTTACTGGGTCATCAATTCTAACCTGTATTTCTGGTAAAAATGGATCAAGAATATTCTATTTTAAAACTTTGTTAGGAAGGTATTTTTGAATGAATATGCTAAGAGAAACTCCCCTTATCACGATACATCTTAAGATTGAAGGGAGAAGAAGAGGGCAAAAGATTATAAGAACACTTGTTATGGGGATTCATGCGATTGTCGGGGTGATATGGCATGGCGTAGACGGCCATGCATTGCAGTGGCTTGGGGTGGGGTGTGCTGGTGACGGGTAGCGTAGACTATCGTGGGATAGTGTCAGATGGAGTGGCGTGAGGTAGGATAGCGTATGATGATATGGTATGGTAGCGTAAGGTATTTAGTGGTGCATTGGGTTAAGGTGTGATGGTATTGCGCGACTCAGAACAGAATGGAATTTTAAAAATGACATAAAATGGAAGATTTTTAGTGTGCTAAATTAAATAATGATCTTCAAAAGGGCACTTCATTTTTGTTCCGAAGTTTTCCCGATGAACCCCTTTTTTAATTGTAACATAATATTATTTTTGAAAAAGTAATTTTAAAAATAAATAATTTAACAAAATTGAAGATTTTGACATCAAATCAATGATTTATTTAACTTATTACGATCGAATACAAGTTCACAAGTTGGTTTCTTTTTTAACTGAGTGCGAAAAGCGTAAATGTGATAAATCGAGTAATTATTCCGTCGCTTGTCCGTGTTATTGGATCATCAATCCTGTTTGTATCCAATTTGTAGTTTCGGAAAAAATGGATCATAAATAAGTGACGACTTGTAATTTTTTCGGCTAGTAAGATTTGTTATTTCAAAGATTTTCTGCAGTAAGTTTTATTAAAAAATCATTCCATTACCTAAAAGAAGTGTCAAGTAGAAAATAAAAAAGTATTTTAGCGATTTTTTGATATAATAAATGTTTCACCTTTATTTCAGACCTTTATTTAGAAAATGCATTTCTTTTTTTTATCCTCGTGGCATTTCTTGGTACTCTAGATATACCTTTACTAGCTTTTAGCTACCTAAACTAGTCTTCGTAAGAAAAGGGTTATCTTTTATTTTTTGTAGCACTTATTTTGGCATGACACAAATTTGGACGAGTAAGTTTTGAATTCGAAGTTGCTACGTAGCGTTCACTTGGAAGGGAAGAATTTAAATTCGCATCACTGGCTGCAGTTCGCATAAATAAGATTGAGAGCTGCATTGCTGTTAAAGTTTTGAATTTGCAAGATTAAGCGTAGGTAATACAATATTCAGTACAACCATTTATTTGCTTATATATATTACCTTAAAATAATAATTAAAGGTCAACACGTTTATTTATCGCGGAACACTACAGAGGGCAGTCATAAGTAGTCAGAACTTTCAAACTGGTGTAGTGTTGTGATGCTGGGTCTACATTACTAAGGATTGGAGTAAGTTTATAATATTAGTTATTCGGTGTTCCGTTTTAAGTGCATATTATTATTGTCTTGTGTGTGTTACTGTGCGGTATGTAGAGAGCTCCTTTGTAGATAACAAAAGGTTCAAAATAAAAAATGGGATATTGTATGATACAATTTAACTATTTTTTGTTGAAGCGATAAATTTTTATAGAAGCGATCGCCATTGAAGCTCTGTCACCGTACACGAAGTTTAATTAAATTTTCAATGATTTACTCATATACAAACGTACAAGTACTAAAAGATGGCACAACTATTTTTTTATATATACATAATACTATTATCAACATTATCCAAACTAAGGTTCTCTTTCATTAAATCGTTAACCCTTATATAAGTTGTTAAACTTGTTTTCCACGCTTAGAAATAAGGATATTTTTACTATCAAAGAACTTGAGCTGTCCTAAGTTTTCTGATCCTCACTAAACTAGAAAACGTGTGAAGAGAAGGAACGATAGTGTTTGTGTAATCTTTCGTTTTACCTCGATAATGCAGCTTGATTACATTTTTGCAATTTTTTTAATAATTTAAAATTATCTTGGATAAAATTTTAAATTATTATCATAAAGTAAAAATTGCTATTTTAAATTAACATAATATTACAGCTATATGTGTAATAGAGATTTCATAAACTGTCAAAATAAAAATTTGTTTAAAAATTGGTATCGTTAAAACTAAGCTTGGTAATAATGTAAAATGTTTTCTTAATTTAGAAATTCTATAATAGTACATAATTGTATAGTTTAATACTCCTGATACTACTTGCAGCCACTGTTATATTTTCTTTAGTGAGACTGTAACGATAATTTGTTTTGCCGTGTACTTTACTATAGCTAAAATTATGTTCAAGATACTCATGTAACGATGAAAATAAAGATGAATTGTTTTTTTCTGAACCATTAATAAATAGTGTTAATTAATAAAGGTGAAGAGAGTTGTAGTCTATACGCAGACTAACAGTATGGTATGACGGCTTGGCTAGAATTCCTCCTGGGGGTTATACTTTAGACTCAGAACTTCAGAGTTATTGCTAGAATCCTCGCTATGTACTCAAATTGCTACTCAAATTATAAGTGTGGCCATCATTATAATTAACAATAGTTTCACAATTGTCTAAAGTAGTAGTAAAGATGATCAGGTGTCAAAAGTTTATTGATTTTGGCTTCACAATTTTTTATAAATCTTGATAACGGTAAAATTTTGTAAGCTACTTGATATTCTATGAAGATGAGAATTTTCAGGGTGTAATTTACAAGGTTGCCTCAGGTCATGAGTTCACTATTAATGCGGGTATATCGTGGGTTGAATGTCAATACGTCGGAAATAGCTACGGATAAACTTGCTATTATATGCATGTAATTATTCTGAAATTAAAAACAAATTGTTTGATACTAATTATGATTACAAAATTCATTACAGAGCAGTCTAGTCAACAATTTTCTTTTACAAGCGGCCCTTCATTTTCTCAAAAAGTTTCTACATGCCATTCCGAATCGAATGACATCTACATCATAATTTTTGAAAAATTAGAAAAAGTTTCAACCTAAAAAGCACTTGTTGACTAGACTAAAGATCTTGCGACGATCAAACCTTCGAGATTTTATAAGACGTTAAAGTTACTCTGTGTATGTCCCTAATAGAGATATAATTTATCCTCAACTATGAAGTTTGAATGACAGTTGGTTTGAAAGATGAAATTTTGTAATGTCTCCTAACAAGGTATTAAAACCTTCGGAACTGTCTTATTACTTACAGCCATCTAAAATATATAAAATTCAGCTTTTATCCTATAACGTAAGTATCATTATAATTGATTAGTATTTATAAATTTAAGGTTGTCTCTATTAAGTGTCTGAAGATAGACAACGTGGTTTCAAGTAGCTGAAATATATAAACAATATAATGAATTTGAAATGCAATTTTGTATACCTTTGCTACCTTTCAAAGCAATCATGATTCAAACTTCAAAATTGAGAATAGTTTATATCCCTATCAAGGACATACATAATGCATTTTTAGGTTTTATAAAATAAAGCAGGTCTGATCGTGACGGACTCTTGGGCCTAAATCCGAAAGTTCTTACATATTCTTTATATCATTTGATATCCTAATAACAGACGTGCACAAAAAAACATCATGGGCTTAAACTCTGTTTATTTCTGATTGATCCGAGGCAGTTTGACAAGTAATTTCATTGAGTGAATATAGTCTATCGTAATGCTAGTGGATATGTAATAAAATATACTATAGTACAGCGATGAAGAGTCATAAATATTGAGTATCACGTGAATTGTTATTTTGAAATCAGTAATTGTTAATAAATCAATGCATATAAGTAAAGTTTCTAGTGTAACGATAAACAGGTATTTTCAATTGGCTACCATTATCTGTGTACGGTTAAACAAAGGTAGGAATAGGAAAGATAGTGAAGCCGTATTTGTGTTCCACATCACATTATCGGGGCTTTGACCACAGCAGCATGTTTGCGGGAGTGTGTAAATACAACGATTCAGATAAACTGAATGTGGCCGAAAATAGCTCGCTGATAGCTGCTATTGATTCTAGATAGTTCGATTAATATTGGTAATGGCAAGATATAACCGAATAATATTTCATCAATGCAGTTATTATTTATAATTTTCCATTTTGAGCTATTGATAAAAATCTACATAATTTATCTCCAACGAGTCATAGAATATATTCGTTAATTTCTTGCTTAGAGCGATGATGTCGATTCAATTGAAAAGTAGTTGTAGTAGGTTTTTTCTTTACACACATAGATTTATACGCATTACTATGAATTTCGTGGAAACGTAATAAAATCAATGCTACCAAAATGATGAAATGATTAGATAGGTTAAATAAATATTTTTTTGAACATTATGAATTAGGTTTGGTGTAAAGAATTACTTTCTTCAAACCCCTTTTTTCCAGAAGTGGAGGTATCAAGTTAAAATTAATATTAAATACTATTGTACATATAAAGGCGTTTGATTATATTAAAATATGCATTACTAATGTAAATATACACACCACAATACTACTTATGATGATATTATGACTAATATCGAAATTTGATAGTATTTGTCCCTTAATTAATATTGTACGGAATCCTCAGTGCGCGTGTTCCACACTCGCACTTGGCCGAATTATTGGAGTTTTAGGATAGGATTAAGTACAAGAAAATTTAAATGTCTATATTTAGTAGAATTTTTGTTGAATGTAGATTAACATTCGTTTCAGCTATTTAGGCGTAATCGGAATGCTTTTTGGAAAATTTTACATCTATGTTTTACGTGTTGTGGTCACACGTGCATTCTATTGTACGCCGAATTATTAGCTATGACGACTTTGAGCGGTAATATAATTAATTTAGTTCTATAATAATAATTATGATTTTTGTGTTAATGAGAAGCATTTGATTTACGAAAATGAGAAATAGCACCTGGACAATTTAAAAACGAAACTCTACATTATATTCTGGACAGTTCTGAAGGAATTAATCGCGATCAATACATAGACTTTATAACTCATCTGTACTTAGGACACATTTTATCCCTGAATAAAGATCATAATATATTAAAATATAGACGAATTTACTTGTAAAATACAATATATTTTTATAACACAAACATTATTAACTGGCACTTAAAGACTTAACCGTTTAACAAATAGCAAGTTAGCCAATCGTCTACACAAAGTTTACTGAACATGGAGTTAGCAATCCATCAGAGCGTACGTATAGTGGAAATCGAAACTCAAGGCAATTCTCGTATAGTCATGAATAAGAGATCGCAGTTGATTGAACGTAACCGAGGGCTTTGTCAAACACTCTGCATTAGCTTTACTGCCATCATGGCCATCGATTGCACTTTACTGATTGGAAAATTACAATCAGCTGAGTATAAACGACTTCTATTTTAAAGACGGTCCTTTTTATCATTTTTCTTACCCTTTTCAAGTTTTTAATGTCCCAGTCATCCCATTTATATTTTCCTATATGTTGGAGATTAATAAAGGATTATCGAACAATCGAATCGTCATCGACATCTATGGCGCTGGATTAGGGTAGTAGTCACTTCCATCATTTTGACAGTGTCGACTCTTTACATGCCATCAAAAGTCTGACGGTAGTCTTAGTCTTGCGCGGTCTCTCAAAGAGTAAATTAGTCACTGGATAGTGTCAGTGTTTTGTTAGTGCTGGGAGTACTGTCCGATTAAGGTCACGTGAGTACCTTACAATGTAGTTGCCACGTCTTGTGTAAGGTTAAAATTATGTTAACCTAACCTTGGGCTTACAATGATTCCCTTATTTTGCGCCGACATATATATGTCAACTGACACTGAAGCTACGCTACGCACAAGGCTCTCTCATGATCCCGCCACGAACACGGTCGGTCGATGTTTCTGTATAGCGTCTCGAAATATCTAAAGTGCGCTCGTGATTGTATAATCAACAAAAGGACATCAGCTAGGTTGAATCTAGAGATACACAATAGCAACCACAACATCTTGCTGCCGCATGCCGCCTTACCATTGAACATGGTAACCCACCACCGCCTGACTTATCCCTTATAGTACGGACAATCTAACAAACATTACTAATAATATAAAAGAATTATTTAATTTTAAAATTACAAGCAAAATTTACAGAATCTCATTAAACCGACGAGCCATTAAGTAGATTCTAAAGTTCCATAAGAAAATGCAAATTTCCATTTAAACTAAAAATTTTGATCTTTGACTTGGGCGTCGTCGTGGAATAAAATTTATATAAAAATATTCTAATAATAATAATTTTATATACATGTCGGGGATTTTAATGATGAGAAGGAAGGAGGAGAGGAAAATATTGGAAAACACTATAAGGGGTGATGACATTGAATGGATTATTGGTTAAACGCAACGTAGATACTTCTACGGAACCGATAAATAATCAAATATGTTTTCCAACAATTACGAGAGAAACCTAAGCAGTGCCTTGGACTTGTGACCAAGGTGTAGGCCTAAACACGTCTTTTAACAGAATTCCAACACTTGCCTCCACTGCTCAGGCTCTCTGTTTAAACCCAAGGTTAACCTAACCTAACACAAGACGCGTGACATAGTAAGGTACTCACGTGACCTTAATCGGACAGCACTCCCAGCACTAACACAACATTAGTTGCACTGTCCAGAGACTACTTTACTCCAAGAGACCTCAAGGAGTGAAGTAGTCTCTGGACAGTGCAAGCGCAAGAGTAAAACTACAGTCAGACTGTCGACGACATTTAAAAGTTCGAGACTGTCAAAACGACGACGGAAGTTACTACTACCCTACTCCAATGCCATAGATAGCGATGACGATTTGATTCATCGATTATCTTTTACTATTCTCCGACATACGTTTTAATTTATAATTTTATGTACACTTTAACTAATTAGGAGTAGTTAAATAAAATAGAAAGTAACAGAGTTTAAAAACACATGTAAATCTTGAAAGCGGGAATCAAAACATGTCTGGATACGAAAAAACCAATTATCTGGAATTGCAGGTGCTACATATTGTCGTATAAACGGAACGTACCAATTGTTTCTTTAAAATAAAAATAAATTTAGATTCCACTGATGATATTTTTTGGTGAATTATTTGTTGGTGCTTGAGGCCGACTATAGAATAACAAATTACAATATTACATCAGAATCACTTTGCGAATTATTCATATAATATGTTCGATATAATATAATTAACGTTGTGGTAATATATGTTAGCTCTAGAACTATTAACACAGATATTTCGTAAGAAAAACACCAGCACTTTCACACATAACCACTTTAATAACACTTATTACATCAAAAATCAAAGAAATACTGCACTCTGTCACCTTGCATCATCTTTTTATATCCTACCTTAGCCTAAAAAAAATAACGGAAACAGTATCAATGCTGACAATTTATCACTAATATGATCTACCTCATAGACAATTAATTTCCTGTTAGGTAAACAATTTATCATATACCATAGATAATATTCAAGCATTGTACAGACATATAACAACCATTTATATAAAATTAAAACGGATGCTAACACAGATTATTAATAAAGATGTATTTCTTTACTTTATATGTTAAGCGCAGAACATACTGAGTGCGTGTGCATTAAAATTATAACATATAACAACAATTTAGATAAAATTAAAACGGATGCTAACATATATTACCAACGCGATAATCACTATATTTATATTATATTTTACTGTCAAATTATAAGGTCTTTCTACCAGAGATGTATGAGGATGTGTAGCGAAGAATGTAGCAATTCTTTCGTTGGAAACACAGCCTAATAGTTACTTGGTGCGGGGTGAAGAGGTATGTGTTATTTTGCTATCTACTGGGATGTGAGATAATATCGAGAATCAATAGAAAGAACATTGAAGAAGAAAGAAATTTCACTCTAACCTGACAGTAATTTCACGCCAGTACAGTTTTCATTTAAGGTATTAGAAAAAAAGATTTTCTATAAGTATTGTATGTTTTTTTAAAAATCGAATTTCCTATTTTTGTTGGTAAAAATCTTATATTTTGTTCATGGTAGGGTCCAACGCAGCTAACTTTATTATCGCCAAGACAATTTTCTCCTTGCACCTCCCTACACAGCGTGATTAATTCTGTGTAGAGAAAAGTTATGTAATTGTTTTTAAACTTGTTTCTCATGTAAATTTAACTTTCAATCTCGTCATCTCTTTGAAAGTTTTAATATACGTAAAATAAAATGTATAATATTAGGAATATTAGGAATCATTCCTTATAGTACGCTAGGAACACCGTCGATAGCGTTTATATTAGAAAAACCTCTGCAGACTCAACAATTCAACGAGTTATTGCGTGCAGTAATTACGTAGGCCTTTGATAAATTTATTGTCTAAAGAATTTAGCGTTGGGGGAGTGTTTACAGTTAATAGAAGGTGTCTTTCAATCTCCTCCTGGATCTCAAGCCCTAGATTATTCCCCTTAACTTCTCTCTAGTAATTAGGTTATTCTCAAAATTATATCGTAGTTTTTTTGAAAAGTAAAGCAGAAAAGCTGCACTAAATTCAAAACATTCACAAATCTAGTAACCTAAAAGATCAAAGAGTTGGAATTAGACATCACAATCTGGGTGAACTTTTACTCTTTTCAAATCAGCCTCGGGTTCTGAATGTTTTGGAATATTCATGTTCCTCGAGCACTCATTTTAAGCGAAGCTTTGTTCGCAACTGCGCATTTGCCGTACAAATGCAACAGTTTAAAACGTTTATTTGATTTCAAAGGATTTCACTAAAAATGTAACATTCAATGGTAAAGGGCCAATTTTTGTAAAATAATTTTTGAATAATGTATTATTAATTTTTTATGTGCGCATTTCTAATAGAATCCTAGAAAAATTATAAATGAGAAAATTTGTATGTGATCTTTTAGATTTACAACTCAATCACACAAACATGGTAGAATGGATTTGAATGAAAGGCATAGATCTTTCGTTACCTGCGTTACCAGTTATTCGTCCAGACTACTATTTACCTAAAAACGACTGAAAAAATTTGCATGAAATTCAATACATTCTACATCATGGTTCACAAGTACCATGGATTTCTCCGGACCATGGATAAAGTTGCGGGCAGTTGTTAAAAAAACACTCACAACTGGTTGTGTTATTGATAGGGGGCTGGTTCAATCCAAGTTACCAAATTATAGAATTATTATACAATTTACATACACATCGAATTTTCAGTTCGATATGTCATTTAAAAGTAGGTTAAAAGTCCCAATAATTTGATTACATTGTTGACATGGTTTTGAAATCAATTGTTTATTATTAAGACTAAAAAAAGAGAAAATAAAAAAGGGCCGAAGATTTCATCAATACAATAGTTATCACAAGTAATTGGCTTTTGTTCGTTCAGCAAAACAATTTTTCTGCCGTACCCTTCAGTTAAATGCTATTACCGACCCTACGAGTATTCGTGTGCGGTGTATGTACGTATACAGTTATCCGTTTTAATTTACTACTAAAAGGATGAACAATACTAATCTTTAATTATATATCCGTCTAAAACGAATAGAAAGTGTCTGTTTTCCTCATACATTTGCAATAGACGCAATTAAAAGACTATTTATTATGGTTTTATGTCTAATAGTTCATAACACAATAATATATGTCGACGCATAAGTTTGACTTAGGTGAACCTAACCTTAGATTAATACAGAGAACCTGGACAGTGAAGGCGAGTGTTGCAATTGCTTAAACCTACACCTTGGTCCCTGTAAGAGATCGTAATGTTTAGTTATTATCGGTTCAGTAGCAAAATCTACGTTGCGGTTACCCAATAGCCCATTCAATATCATACCTCTCTTTGTGTTTTCAATATACCCCTTCTTCTCTTCTCTTTCTCATTTCTCCGAGGTATATATCTCCTCAAACACCGTCTTGATATTAATTGACAATAAAGGGCACTTCACCCGCGTCACAGTAATTATCTACTTTATTTTAATTTTAAATATTGGCTATTTGAAAAACGGTTACCATGACTACAGGTTAAACATTGTGAATTCGAAAATGCCGGATTTGTTTTTAATTTCTAATAATTATTCGTTAGATTATGTATAGTGTCAGAAAAATTTACATAAAAATTTTCATGGTCTTAGTTAGCCCTGGGAGTTTGGGCTGGGGGTTGATATGTCAGTCAGTCAGTTATTCTATTATATATGTTGGGAACGGTTTGTAAGTTTTGAAATGTTTGGCTATTTTTAAATGTTTCTGATTAGGGGATAACCTAAGGTTAGAGTAAAGAGTGAACGTTTGCTCAATCTAATTATATCAGTAACTAGTCGACCCGCGCAACTTCGTCTGCGTGTAGCTCAGCTCCTATTAGCCGTAGCGTAATGATATATAGCCTATAGCCTTCCTCGATAAATGGGCTATCTAACACTAAAAAATTATTCAAATTGGAAAAGTAGGTTTTGAGATTAGCGCGTTCAAGCAAACAAACAAACTCTTCAGCTTTATATATTAAGTATAGATATAGATGATTCTGCCATTCATTATTATGACAATGCTAATGATAGTTAATTTTTTTTATTGCTCTCTTTATCACCGAAATATATATATATAGTTTAGCGTGTGGACAAACCGTAACTCGGTTTTCCTTTGGCGAACATTTCAATAAATTGAAAGTGTTCCCGCTATACCTACATCGCTTTGAAATGAAGGTTTCAAGGCGATTTGTTCTTTTTAAGCTTCTACTCATAGTGCATAGGCGGAAATAATTTATTTTTTCATTATCTTTCTTTAACAGTTATACTTTAACAGAGTTTAATTGTTAACTAAACGAAACAAAATGTTTTTATTTACATGAATATCGTTAGTATTTAGGAAATACAGGTGTTAAGTACCTGTGATGAATAACATAAATATTTTTGTTAGTTTTGACGTCAAAATATTAACATCGTTAATTACTTTATATTCGCTATTTATTCCAAGACTGTGCAGTGGTGTGGGCTCGTGATGATGGTTTCGAATAAGTTTTAATATTGGTTATTCGTTTTCCGTTTTCCGTTTTCAGTGTATATTATTATTGTCTTGTTATTAAGTAATATCGGTCGGCCATGTAGATAACTATTATAAAACCTTCAGATAATAATTAGTTACTAAAATGGTTACTTTTCTTTTCACTACAACACGATTGCTGTATCATTTTTGCCTCTACCTTGATGCAAAATAAAAGGAAAAAATAGGGATACTCACGTGAGATGGTTTATCCTAAAAATTACTGACTCACTATCAAAGTCAAGGGAAGACAAGGTAAGAACTACGTCGTTGGAAAAGAATATATTTAAATACACAATACACAAGTAATGACTTATATGCTGTAACTAGCTGAACCGCGTGACTTTGTACGCGTGCTCCTCTCCTATGGGTCGTAGCGAGATGTTAAATAGCCTAAGTTACTGCTTGTTAGATCAGCTATCTGTCAGTGAAAGCCCGCCAAAATCGGTCCAGCCAATTTAGAGATTACCCGGAACAAATAGACCGACAGAGACAAAAATTGTAAAAAATGTTGTTGTTGGTGGTATATGTACCGTGTGCGTGTATACATCCATATGCACTTAGTAAAAAGCGGTTATTTTAATATTACAAATAGACACTCCAATTTTATTTATTTGTATGTATGGATATAACAGTTAGGAATACGAAGGTTAAAACGACAAGAAAAAGATAATATTACTAAAATTGGTATCCGCAGTGATAATCCATTTTTTTTCACAAAGTTAGGAAATCCCCGCAATCCCTATTTAGAAAATTGTCGTCCTTATCGGCTTGTGGCTAACATCAATTCCGAGGCCAAATCTTGCTGGATTTTTCTATTTTTCGAGTAAGTACTAATAAAAGTGTATTTTTTCTTTGTTTTACTTTATTGGTTTTGTAGAATTTGGTAGATTATCACATAAAATATTTTGTTGAAGATGAATTTTATCATCTACGTTTGAGTGTAAGGAAATAGAGGTTTGGAGATATTCCCTGAATTCCTTTTTAACTCATAATATAATAATTTCTTTGAGTATCAAAGGCACAACTACACTTGTCCTTAAAAACATGATGTAAGTTAAAAATATCTTCATGGCGGGAAGATTTCTTCGTTTATGTTACTCTTCTATCTGCTATCGATAGGAGAGGATTTTCAGCTAAAACTAACTAGCTTTTAATAATAATATATTTACTACACGAAATGATGATACAGTCAGTTAATATTGAAATCAAAAATAAATAATTTATAACACAATTGGATTGGATAGAACTTAACGAGAATATAAATTATGGTGCAAACACCGCATACATAAGTTACAAAGCTAATATGAAAACAAAGGGAGGTAACGCAAATGCTTTAAGATCTTCATCGCTGATATTTTAACTTAACTTTATAATATATTACAGATGAGAATGATGGCTATATTAAATACCTTTCGTTTAAGTAATATTTGTCATTGCCATTATAGCTGCAACATTGTTTACGATTACATTCCACTTTCTTGTACGTCGATGGATGTTATGGATGACAGAAGTCGCAGGATTGCATCTACTTAGTTACATGTAAAGTTATTTATATTATCTTAAACAAGATAGTTCAAAGATTGTAATAATTATTTGATTAGAGTATAAACTATCTAAAGAAGTTAAATGAAATATATAAAGTAATCTACTTCTTTTTACATTAAAACCTTTCTAATACAGAAATTACAATAAACAGTAAAAAGCACTAAGACTTACAGACCTGTTATATAAACTGGAGTTATTACAGCACACCTAATAAACAAAGTGGTTTACCAAGCTCAACATTTTAGCTTTCTGCAGGACACATACAAATATGGCGCTATTATTTACGGGTAAAGAAGAATAAACACCGTCCAGCCGCGCCGGGTCATATATTTTTATAAAATAAATCGTGAGACCGGTCCACCTTTATAATAAACTTCTTCAAAGTGTTTACCAGCAACAGATGGCGACAATGTGCCAAGTTGGGGAATAACTCATACCCTTTTAATGTCCGGGCGCTATCGGTAGCGTTCGGGTCAAGTAGGTAAGTGATTTACAGGGTCATAAAGTCAGCTACGAACTAGCTATATTGCTCTTGTCAGCACCATTCAGTCCGTTCCACTTGTAATGAAATGTAACCCATATTTACCAGCCCCTTCAGCGATACCTTTTCATATTGATTCGTCATGTGATGTAAGATCCTCGTTATCGTAGACGTAGTAAGCGTAGTATCGGTGTTTTCTTAAAGTGGAGGGGAAAATTTTAGTTTAGTTTTTAACTCACAGTGATGACGATAAAAAAAGTCTCAATAAATTATAATATTCCATAACAACAATACTTCTATAATTGCATCAGTCACTAGTGTCATTTATTTTAAAACTTTTAGGCCTTGATTGTGTGTTCTTAAAATTATAGGTGAATGGATAGAAAGAAGAAATGCATAAGTATTCATAGAGTGAACATTGACTATCATAGTCATGCTTAGGAGGTCTTATTGACATTCACGTGAGTCATTACTTTATTACTTGATTTAGTAAATTATAGGTAACGAGCAGTGTAAGCGATTGACTTGTGATCCACTCACACGTTATGTAAAACGACGTACGATACAATAACATAATACATAAAATATAATATTAGTCAAACTTCGAGAACATAACACTACCAAGAAATATAATTTGTATGAAGTAAAGTCAAATTAATATTTAGCTTCGGTGTTTCTTAGAGGACTTTAATTTTTCCTCGAAATTTGATTACTGCGCATTTCCCAAAGTTTGCCGCTAAGGGCTGCAACTTTACGAAAGATTAAGTATTGCCGTTTTATATTTATTGTTGAAACATCTGCAATAAAACCGCTGACTAATAGAATTCAGCTGGGAAAATATTTTCAAATAATATCTCTTTGAATATAAGGTCAGGGATAATGTCATTAAGACGCCCGCTTTAGAAGGTTCTTTCAGAAGCCTCTAATTTAAATCCAATTTGGAGACTACGTAAAAATATTTTAACCCTTTCGACTTAAGTATAAAGATTTAAATGAAGGGAGAGTTAATAAAGACAGGAAATTTGAAGAATTCACTATAAAGACGATAGCTAATAACACGAATGACGAAATTGATTAAATTCGTAAAAGAACTCTAAATAATGTCCGCCTTTTAAATTTTACTTTGACTTCCGGAAATAATTAATTAAGAAAGTCCTTTGAACAGAATATAATGTTTTATAGAACCTTTATACACGAATAGCTGACTCGACAGATGTTTTTCTGTCTTAACTATTTTATAAATATTGAACAACTAACTGATTATGTCACACGCCATAAATTACATTAGAAAAAATTATGCTGTAAAAAGCGATAAGGTTACATAACAAAAGTTAATATGGTCGTTAGTTAATTTTTAACTGAGCAGTGGTGGGTGAGTGTTGGAATTCTGTTAAAAGACGTCTTTAAGCCTACACCTAGGTCACAAATTCAAGGCACTGCTTAGGTTTTTCTCGTAATTGTAATAGATAATAATGTTTGATTATTTACCCAATAGTCCATTCAACATCACAACCCTCTTAGTGTTTTTCAATATGGGTATATTCCTCTCCTTCTTTCCTTCTCATCATATATCTCCGAGTTATATAAACTGTCCTTAACTTGAAAGTTTTAGTCTTTTATATTTTTTTTAGACTAAGATTAATTTAAAAATTGCTGTTCGTTAGTGACTTTAAAACTTGAGAGCGACTGAACGGATTTGGCTAATTTTGGTTTTTAATTATTTGTGCAGCCCCGGGAAGTTTTAAACGGCGAAAAATGCTACAAGTATGTAATGTATAAAAATGTTATTTTATAACTAAAATTTCGAATCGATGTCGAGGCCCATTTTATTTATAAAACCTTCTTTTAACATGATTTTCTGCAAAGTAACATCTGCGAATATTTCCTGTTTGTGATATCAAAAACATTTTAAATTATTCCTCAAGTTTAACTTATCAGTTCCTGGCAATATAGAAAATGTACAGTATCACGTTGGTAATAAATCGTGAGTGCCTAAGGCGGTTTATTATTATATTCGCATACTTAGTAAACACGTATGACTGTAAGTACTTGTAGCTCAAGTATTCCCATCGTAAGAACTTTGATGAACTCCCATTTAAATTTCAAATTGGTCTGAATAAATTTGCAAAGTAATACCCTTTCATGTTTCACAACTTATTTTATCTTTTTCCAACTGTGATTAGAGATTTTTGGTTTGATTACGAGGATTTCAATAAAATTACTATAGTAAAGGCACTAGTGATGGACACAGAAGTACTTATGAAAAAGCAAGTTCAAGTGGAAAACTGAACTTAAACTTTTTTATTAGGTCGTACTTCTTATATTTTTCCGATATTTATTAGTGGTGCACTAAAGTGGAATGGTAATCGCATTAAGATCCGTTCAGTAGTTTCAGAGGAAATAAATTTTCTTTACTTGTTAGCTAGTCAGCCTGGGTTCGCTGGGCTAAAATATTTTTAAATGTAAATAAAACCCCATTCCTCACATTCTATATAAATATCCAAAATAAATATACTGGTTTCTTAACCTTACTTTTAAAATTAGTTAATAGATGTGGATTTGGTATAATTCTTCGATATACAATAAATAAAAGTATCATTTGCTTTTAGCCCGCAAGATTGTTAAATCCGTAGATTAGTAATACGTGCTTAACTCCAAACGGAAAGCTCTCCTTTAAACAATTCGACGAGGACTCGTTACAAAATTGTGCTTGACTTCATTGTTTCGAAGAATACCACCATTTATTAATATGCTATAAGTTTTATTTTTTATCATTTTTTAGGTTTTCATATAATATGTACAATTTTTTTTAACATACAAATTTTACTTCAATAGATTCAATACTTTTATGAAACTATAAATACTTCTTTAAACCTAAAAATTAGTTGTAAGTATAATTTTAAGGGCAATAATGATAAAAGATGAAGCTTAGTGATGTTCCAGTAGTTAAGACTTGACTCTGACTTATCTGTGTTTTAAGCAATTAAATATCACTTGCTTTAACGGTGAAGGAAAACATCGTGAGGAAACCTGCACTCCTGAGAGTTCCCTAAAATATATCTGTCGATGTGTGAAGTCTGCCAACCCGCACACGGCCAGTGTGGTGGTAGTGTCATTCTGAGAATGAGACCCGAGAAAATCAGGGCACTGTTTGTGAACTTTATTTTAATAAAGTCCACGCATTGTATATGACATGATACCTATGTTTTTTTTATAGGGGTTTGGTCACCTAGTGATCATGTCACTCCCAAAGGAAATACAATTTTAAAGAACTAAAATGTAACTTAAATCAACCTAAAAAAAAGGTCTTAAACCTTAATCATATATATAATATTCTGGCCTGCTCCCATACAGGACAGGCCAGAATGCTGTTATAAAGAAATACATCCATTAGATTACAAGTTCGTTTCGGACACACTCCGCCATTATATGAATATCATCTTCATTTTTGTTGCATTCTAGACGGATCGGTGTTTGTAATTTCCCTATCACTGCCGCGAAATTATTTAGAGAAATGTGTCCGGAACGAAGTCTAATAGCTATAGTAATTTGATACCTACTTATATTGTACTTGTATTGTATTGTATAACCAAGGTTTGCTGTTTAGATTTGGCTGTATTGTTTTATACATATCCCTTTAGTCCACAATCTCTCGTCAAAGTTTTCCTTCCATATTTTGAGACTTTCTTGTGTGAAGGTAGACATTATATTTGTATAATACTGTAAAAAACTAGAAAGTATACCCTCAGTAACAGCCTCTTTAGCTAACTGATCTACTAATTCATTGCCATCTATGCCAATATGAGACGGAATTTTGCAATCCATAAGGCGACAAATGTCGTTAATATTATATGCAATAGGCATGCCACGAAAACTTGCCCTAGTGCATCGATTCAAATGTTGGAGAGCTCTTTTTGTGTCAGTAACAATAACAAAACTATTAGAGTTAATACTATTTACATACGATATAGCTTCTGCTATTCCAATAAGCTCTGCATCATGATGAAGATTCTGTGGATCTTCTATTCGTAACAATACATTTTATGCACAAATGCACCAGTTGAATGCGCTTATTTGATATTTGGAGTTTGCTGAAATACTGGATTACTCATTCATTAGCCCATTCGATTGGAATCGTTTTCAGGATTACATTACATAATAAAACAAACAAAGGATTTTATGACAAAATCCTTCCTATAAAAAGCTTTTCTGCCGAATGAGTATGATGGACAATTATAATATAAACCTTTATTGAAATCTGTTATAATATTTATTTCTATTATTGACGGTGTTAATGTAATGTTATATAATGGATATAGAGTTCAGTGTTATAATTTTTTTTTTGTCGTTCAGAAGATAAAGAATACCTATTATATAGTCATTACAGTTTAGTTCCATGTAATGGTATCATGGTTTTAGACAAAACTGTACTTATTTTTTATGTATATTGTCATCATTTTCATATCAGAAAATTATTTCTGACCCCTAAATTAGATGCTAAGTATTTTACCATTAATCTTGATATAAAATAACGTAAAGTATAATCTGCTTATCTGAATCTAAAATTATTTTAGCAGTTTTTAAGTAAATAGTTACGTAGGATATAAAGTTTATCCGTCGATTTCTTTTTATTGAAATACGTAAAAACGATTATGAGAAACACAACCTTTACCAAAGAATTTTAAAATACAATAACTGTTGTATTTACAAGACATCCTATGATGTGAGAGTTCATTAGGGTTACGTATTTTTAATACTGTTATAAATTAGCCAGTTAATTTTATTAAATTAGTACTAATTAAATTAGTTTCATTTGGGCAATAGTTACACAATAAGTTAACGATCAAAGAGCTGTCTATATCATTAATGAAATTGCCTATTACATTAGCTTTGCACTGGCTAGTGGCTACTATTGAACAAAGGTATGCATCAGGTATGGCCAATATAACGTTATATACAAAGCTACATGTAATAGTTAATTTATTTAGTCAGGCAAAAGTAATGCTAGTTAACTGGCAATATAAATTATACTCAGTTAAGTATTAGTATGCGTAAGATTTATAGTTTTATAGTTATCTCTCTAATCTAAATGTTATAATAGGATACTGAGTAACGCCAAATGCTCATTATATTATATTTAGGCTGACAACTATAGTTTTACTTGCACTACGATACACAACTCTATGGAACTGAAGTCAAACGTTATTGAGCCAGTAGGGTTATTCATAAAAAATATTAATTATTTTTTAAAAAAACAGGCAACATAAAGGCTTATTTAAATGCTCTAAAAGGAAGAAAACAGATTTTGTTTTTCATAATTTTTTTTAATTTATATTTTATTTTTTAAATTTTTAGTTTCGTCCCAATCTCTGCATTTCTCATATTGCAGAAATCTCATGTTACATGGTATTGTACTGTCCAGTTCTTTAATTAAAAGCCCCTCCAAAGACTTTATACGGCTGAACATACGTTTGCCCAAATACACGACGGCGTGGTCCACTGTGCTGCCTTGCATCTTATGCTCAGTACCTATATTGTGGAAGCCCAGCAGAGCGCCATTGGCAAGCAACAAACAACTAGTCTTAGGAGTTTCAATAGTCACCTTCCGACGCCATCTTGAGAGCCTGGATGTCATGTAGCACAAGAGTGCTTGTCAAGACTATTCAAACTAATCAAACTCAACGGTTTTATCTTGTTTAGTTTAGGAGTTCCTATGGCTACCTCCCGATTCCATCTTGAGATCAGCTTCATGGTACCATATTATTGCATTGCCTCCTGCACGTAAGTAAACCAAATTTCAACCTAATCTAACGAAAGGAAGTGATGACGCAAGATTTTTCCCATACTAACAGGGCAAGTTAGATAAAAGCTTTTAAAAAACATCCAAATCGGTAAGTTGAGTGTTGCCAACATAATGTTTATATATTTGTTAAGTTATTCTTGATTATGGCAAAAAAGTAAAGAACATAGTTTCACTATGATAATATTAGAGAGGTTTAGCAGTAGTTTCACTTGCACTAAGATAGACAGTAGTAAAGTATTTAATTATTAAAAATATAAAATTTGTAATTAATCGTGATTAATCTTCCTATATATAAAATTCTCGTGTCACAGTTATAGTTCCCACAGTCTTGCGAAACTGCTTGACCGATTTTGATGAAATTTTATATGTCCATTCAGTAGGTCTGAGAATAGGTTGTTATCTATTTTTTATACCCCTAAGTGATAAGTGGGGCCCACGCCAAATTTTTTAAATTTATATGGCTAAACAACGTTTTCCGGGTCAGCTAGTTAATCTTTAATATTAAATTAAAAGCTAGAAGCGGTATATTGCAAGAATAGACAGAGGTCATATTCGTTAGAGGTTATTATTGTATTAAAAAATGAAAATCAAATAATAATTGTGACCAAAGGAAAATTACATAGACTTCGTAAATAAAATATATCGTATTGGACCACCTGTAACAACAGCTGTCCGAAAAACAGTAAATTATACTTGCAAAATGTACGTAAATATTTGATTGTTTTTTAAAATCTGTTCCCAAAATATTTATGTATAGATAATAATATTTTTTTATCCTTTAAAAATTTAATATTGAAAGCAACACTTGTTATCTTTTCATTATTAGTATCTACTATCTTACTCTTACTAATCACTACATAGTATAAAACAAAGTCGCTTCCCGTCTGTCAGTCCCTATGTATGGTTAGATCTTTGAAACTACGCAACGGATTTTGATGCAGTATTTTTTAATAGATAGAGTGATTCAAGAGGAAGGTTTATATATATAATACATGCATATTATAGTACAGAAAGTAACCGTGCGAAACCGGAGCGGGTCGCTAGTATTATATATGTGCAAGTTTGTGTGTTTAAATATTTGTCAAGTCAATCACACAAAAATAGCTAAGCAGATTTCAGTGAAATTATTCCACACAAATACTTTATGACCTGGATTAACACATAGGCTACTTTTTATTACCAAAAAATTCAGAGCTTAGGATAATAATAAAATATATATACGGTCGTATGGGCCTGAATATTTTCATTTGGTAACAATATATTCAGGACTAAATGTTTTTTAGGAGGCTTATATTAGAATTAGCTACTCCCCGCGGATATAATTTATATCATTATGCCTATGTGTTATTCTGATCTGTAAGCTATATTACTGTACAGTTTCATCAAAATTAATTGAGTAGTTTTTGTGTGAAAGAGTAACAAACATACATCTATAAATTCATACATTCTTACAAATTTTCGCGTCTATAATATTAGTAGTATGACTTGCTCGAATATAAATAAGTTTAAACCTATCTGAAACAGTTTTCCAAATGATTTCGTACACTTAAAATCATCTTAGGTAGTGCTATCAACACTGTAATTTAGGTTGCTAGGTTTTGACGATTACTTGTAAATTTGTTATCTATTTTGGTTAGAGGTCATTTGTTAGTTATTGAGCTGTTGCTGCTCCTGGGTCTCAAGCCCCAGATGCTGCTCTCTCAAATGCATATAATCCGTTACAATATACAAAAGTTTTTAATTAAAATGAAATTTAAAAATAATTTAATATTTTAAATGAAAAATGTGGGCTGCATTCAATACAAGAGGATTCGTATTGTCTGTGGTCGACGTAGACCTCTTAACGTAGATTGTTCGTTTGCCGCTCTTTTATATTGAGAAAGTTGCTATATTATTAATTTATTTACTGCAAATAATATTTACCATGGTATTCAAAAAAATGAGATATTGCTGAAAAAGAAATGAAACTTCTATTCGACAATGTATTTATAAACCTGTTTTTCAATAACTACTTAATTTTTAGGAGTTATAACTATTAGATGTTCTAGTACAAGTTGCTTTGCTGATGAAATTGAAATGGATCTCTCCTTGACCCTCTGAATTGATTTATAGATTGACCCTTTTCATTAATTAAAACAATAATTTAAATAGGTTAATATGTTTATTTTCGTAAGCGTCTGAATGTTTTTTTATTTAGCAAATGGTTTTTGTTAAACCTAAGTAGAGCGGATTGACTAGTATTTAATGATTTTCTTAATATTTTTTATTGTAGATAAAGCGCAAACGAGCAAACACGTAGCCCATAATGTCCATGGGCGACAGTGGCAACTTAACTTCAATTTAAAAAAATATATAAAAAGCGGCTTTTCATACTAAAATGTATTATAATATGTAACAAAAGCGTTGGTTCTCATTAGCTTTAGCTAGGATTTCAAAGTGTGTTCAAGTTGGGAAGCTAATATGGAAACTATGTTGGCGTTGTCGCAAACGCCTTGTAAACTTTACCCTTTCTGTATAAGACGTTTGTTAGTTTATTTTGTATAAGTAAAACTAGTTTATTAAATTTAATTAAAATTATATTTCGTTTCTATATATTGAATTCTTATAGTTATGCAACTGTTGTATAATAAGGGGCATTAAATCACATGAGTGTTTTAACTCTATCTACACCCATATTATGAATCCTCTTTAGGGATTCTGTAACAGCTTACTGCTAAGATTGAAACAGCTACTCCTAGTAACCTAACATCATCCATTACTGAGCATATACAAATAAACTAAGTACTTACCTATAAAGATACAACACATCGAATAGTAAGAATGTGGCTGTTTGTTGAGTAAAATCTTTGCGGAGAAGAAATTTGAGTGTTATTATGAAATTCAGTACAACATTATATAATCCGTTTGGATGACATAATGGTTATTAGGACATTGGGTGTTTTAATGTTGGCAATAAGTTAACTATCTTTAAAAGAAGATTTAAAGCATGGGAATAGATAAAAGATGAAAAAGACACACGATCATCTTTACAACTACGCTAATGATTTTATTCTGTTTTCACTAATAAATAGAGTGATTCAAAGGGAATAAATGTACAATATATGGATATTATAGTAAAAAAAACATGCGAAGTCGGGGCGGGTTGCTAGTACATTTAATCGTGTCAAAGTTGAGTAAAAAAAATACATACAACTTCCCTCTCCACATTCTGAGGTTCTTTACAGAGTCTCATAAACAGTATTTTTTTAGATAATATGTGTTTAAACCAGATTTACAATGCCTTTAAACGTTAATAACTATCGCCTTCGCTGCTCGAGCTCGATATAACATCTTACTAAAGTTGCAGTATAATTAGTGTTGTGCATAGAGGGATAGCAAAATGCTTTAAAACTTATAATAAATATTTTTAAATAATATTCTAGTATTGACCCCTGAAAGGATTCGCTGACATAAAGTTTACTAATTCAATAGATCCTTTGAGAATTACCTTTGTCCGTTAAGAAAACTCACGGGCCCTTTCATTACAACGTGATGACAAGAAAACGAAAAATTCATTTTATTTATAAAAGTTTAATAATTTATATTTTTAGCTTGGATTATTTTAACTGGAGAGTTATTAACTTTGTTATAATTAAGCTGACTGGTTTTATACAACTTGCTCATCTTGCAACTGAATTAAGACGAAATTTTGTATACACCTTTAGATTAGATAACATTCGCATTATAATAATTAACTAAGCGACATTAATCTAATTACAATATGGCGGATGGCCCAAGATGGCGGACTAATTCTTCGATCTTTAGGCTGATAAATGTTGTTATCATATGTTAAGATTGTGTTTACTATTTATTACGATTATTTGATGATATATTTCGGCGCATAAGTTAGGCTTATGTTTAAACAGAGAACCTGGGTAGTGAAGGCGAGTGTTTCAATTGAATGCAGGAATTCGTTAAACCTACACCGTGGTCACTAGTCCAATGTACTGCTTAGGTTCCTGTCGTAATTGTAAGAGATCATAATGTTTAGATATTTATCGGTTCAGTAGCAGTATCTGCTTGCATTTATCCTATACACCATGTCCTTCTTTTTGTCCATTTTTCTCCGAGTTATGTATGCAAGTATATAAACAGAATAAGTTCTTTTCGTCCGCGAGAATTGTGCTCTTCCCATCAAATGCAACTCCGTTCGCCTACAATATAAATATTTAGAGATGTCTTATATATTCTTATTATAAGATTTATTTACCTACATTTGTGACAAGGCCCGTATCTCCTCCAAAGTACCACAACTACAATGAAAAGGCTATTTGTTATTCTTGGCAAAATTAATTTCCTGTTATATTTCCTGCTCATACGGATGATTAAATTTCTGTTAACATAAGTATTGTAATGTAAGATATTTGTCTTTTGTGTCAATGGTTGTGGGTTTGAATTCATATAATAACAATATTTGTATTAATTGTACAAGAATTTGTTATTTTTAATTTCGTAATATCTTTTCAATGGAAATGCCGATTTCAATAATTCAATAAGTAATCTATAGGTATTGAAACAGGCTTAAATAAGAAATAATTTGTTTGGATAAGAATTAATACAAAGGTATAACATGGTCTGATTTTGATACGTATTACTATCAAGTTTAAAATGTAAAAAAGCAGTTATTTTGACATAACTACAATAGTTGGACATATAATCTCGCGAAGTTTTTTGTAGATATTGATACGTACTATAGTTATATCGACTATTTTGATCCGGAAAAAACGATTCTCCGATTTATTAATCTCGGATTGCCATCCCTTATTCAAATTTAACTTTGAAAGAATAATATTTTCATAAGCAAAAAAACTAATTGTAAATAAAAAGAAATACACGAATAATTTATATTACTGGACTGTCAAGTTGACTGCTGGAGAATTCACGCGGTTTGGGATTGTTTCGCTTAAAACTAATTTTTATTTTATCATTAATAATTATATTTCAGATTTTTTGGTGGTAAGTGTGTGTATTGTGTTGTGTTATTTAGTTTTTAACAAATTTAGTAAGTAGTTGTCATGGGGGACGAGGCCCCGGGCGATCCGCCGGATCCGGGTCCGACACTCATGGAATTGGACAGAGGTACTAAACGCCCTGCTAACCAGGTAATTAATAACGGTGCAAAGAAAACGATAGTTGATTTAGATCTGCCCTCGGCGTCGATAGAAACTTTGTACACTCATCCGTCACTGGTGATTTTGGATAGGACATATGATAAAGAAGATCATGGCCCCTTCGTGGTTCATGTATCACGTGTAGAACCTGACCCAGCTGCTGGCCTAACCCTTCGACCCATCAAAATCGGTTCGATGCTAAAAAGTAGCAAAGTTGAAGGAATTGTCAAAGATGGTCTCAAAAGTGTTGGTAGGAATCGCATATCTATTGATTTTCGATCAGCTTCTGCTGCTAACTCATTTCTAAATCACAATTGCCTCCAAACTAATAAATTGAAAGCTACTGTGCCCACTTACAATGTAACTAGAATGGGTCTTGTTCGAAATGTTCCGAAAGAATGGTCTATGACAAATTTCGTAGAGTACATGGAGCTCCCAGAAGGATGTGGTATTGTTCTGAAAGCAAGACGGTTAAACCGTAAAATATTTAACGACGGCACTGCTTCCTGGGTACCGACACAGTCAGTAGTCTGCACATTCTCTGGGCAAATATTGCCACAATGTGTTTATGTTTGTTTCAACCGCCTCCCAGTTGAGAAGTACCTTTTACCGACAATCCAATGTCACAACTGCTGTCGATTTGGACATATTAAGAGTCAGTGTCGCTCAAAGCCACGGTGCTTTAAATGCAGCAAGGACCACCCTGGTGATACATGTGAAGTTTCATCAGAATCAGTTTCTTGCCTCCTCTGCTCAGGTAGTCACCAGGCTACAGACAAGAAATGCCCCGAATATACTCGTCAGCACCAAATCAAAATTATTATGTCAGAGCAGAACATTTCATATTTGGATGCTTCAATACAAGTGCCCCCCGTAAGACAAATGAGGTCTTATTAAGATGTAGCTGGACTGATGTCCGCTCCAACTACAGAAGCTGCAACCTTCCAGTCTAGTTTTAGCCAGCCACTGACCAAGACATACAGAAAAACAATAGTGCGTACCCCTAGAAACAGACCTTTTGCCCAACAAGGCTTTGACCAAACAGCCCACAAAGCTCTCCTTTCAACTCCTTCTTCATCCCTTCCCAATGGCTGCGCTCTACAAAGCCAGTCAGATTCTCCTATTTCAAGCCAAGAGTTACTCAGTCTAATAGTTAACCTCCTCAGTGGATTGATCCAGTCCAACAATAAAATACCGAACAACATTGCCCAAAAAATCATGGAAATCACTAACCTCGTACTCAACCACAATGGCCCAGACACAACTTCTGCAGTGGAACTGTAGAAGCATACGAAGTAAAAAGTATGAGTTGTTGTGTTTGATCAGAGATCGCAATATCGCTGTCGCTGCCATCTCGGAGACACGGCTTCATCCTGGCTCTTATTTTAGAGTATCGGGGTATGCCTGCCTACGGGATGACGGTGATGACGGTTATGATGGGTGTGCATTGCTGATCAAAAGAACAATAACTTATTCTCAAATCCCCCTTCCCCTACACTCTTCTTCTTTCAACGCCATTGCCATTAGAGCAATGAACATTACATTCCTATCTATCTATATTCCGCATCCTAATGTCAACCTTGTCCCAGATATTTCCTCCATTTTTTCCTGCCTACCAAGTCCTATTGTAATTCTTGGCGATTTCAACTGTCACCACACTTCTTGGGGTTCGTACTATTGTGATTCACTATCGTTACATCTTTTAAACATCTTTGATGATTATAATATTTGTGTCATCAATGATGGATCCCCAACTCGCAGAGTTAACCCAGGACAAAATCAAAAATCTGCTGTTGATTTAAGTGTGTGTTCTGCCTCTTTAGCATCTTTATTATCCTGGGGAATCCTCCCTCTTTCTTATGGTAGTGATCATTTCCCTATTTTAATATCAATGCCACAGCGAGTATCCCCAAGCCTGCCACCAGAACCTTTTCTTAAATACAGACTCAAAAATGTTGACTGGACTGATTTTTCTACTTTTGTTGATCATAAAATTCAAAATTTAAGCTCTGAAACTAAAAATAACATTCTAGAACTATATTTGGCCTTCCAAAAAATTCTCTTAGATGCAGCTGACACCCAATAAAGCAATAAAGCAATAAAGCATCCAACTCAGAAACTATCATCGCCTCCTTGGTGGGATAGTGAGTGTACAGATGCTGTTACAAAAAGAAATGAAAAAGAATTAGTTTACAACGCGAATATGTCAATGGCAAATCTCCTTGACTTCAAAAAATCTTCTGCTAAGTTCAGGAGACTAGTTTCAAAGAAAAAACAGAGAGGCTGGATCGATTTTTGTGAGTGCTTGTCTCCTAGAACTCCTTCTACTTTTGTTTGGAAGAATATTAAAAAATATAGAGGATCCCAAGTTTCAGAGTCTCCATCAACAAATGATCCATCAGTATGGCTAGAAGAGTTCTCTGCTAGGCTTGCTCCCCCATATGTCCCAAACATAGATAATTTGCCTTCTAACTGCCCTCCTATCGCAAGACAGACAACAGACAAGTTTGACAAACCCTTTTCTCTCTCTGAACTTGAGATTGCTTTGCATGGTCTTAAGGATACAGCTCCAGGGGAAGATGGTATCCCATATTCTTTCTCGAAGAACTTGAGTAATAGTAGTAAAACCTTTCTCCTGGATGTTTTTAACAGAATTTTTATAACCGGATGCATTCCAGAATCATGGAAGATGCAGATAATAATTCCTGTTTGCAAGCCTGGTAAGAATCCATACAAAGCCTCTTCCTATCGTCCTATTGCCCTCTCATCTACTCTATGTAAAATATTTGAACACATGGTTAAAAACAGGCTGGAATGGTTTGTAGAAAGTAGGCAAATTCTGGCCAATTCTCAGTTTGGCTTCAAAAAGGGACTTGTTTTGTGACTGTGACTTGTTTTGTGACTGTGAAGTGTTTGAAACTATAATAATGAAAAACCTAACTTCGGATCATTATGGACAGAAATTCACGTTAGTAGACCAAGAAATTAAAAATTCAAATAAGATTTCATGTAGACCAAAGTCGAATAATAAAATTAACTTGTTTAAGGATAAGGTAGTACAAAAAATTTCTAGTTTGTGTTTGATTTATAAGGACCCAGATACGCTATATAATAATTTATTTACTATGATTTTAAATGAATTTAATAACACATTTAAAATAAAAACTTTTAGTAAAAATTTAAAACTGAAATTTAGTGACTGGGCTACCATAGGTATATTTAGAAGTAGAGATAAATTATATGAATTATATGGTATGAGGCAATATAATCGGGATCCAGTATTTTTAGAACGCGTTAGGTGTTATTCTAAGATCTTTAAAAGTGTTTGCATCCAGGCGAAGGCAATTTATATTAGAAACAAAATACTTAACTCAGACGATAAAATAAAGGCTACCTGGGATATTATTAATAGCATAACTGGAAGATCTAAAATAGAAAACGAACCAATTAAATTAAATGTTGATAATATATTAATTAATTCGGAAGAAGAAGTGGCAAGCACGTTTGAAAAATTCTTTACTGATATACCTATCAAAGTAACATCTGCATTAAAATCATCGCCCTTAGATGCTATTTCTCTACTTAAAAATAAACTCCCAGGCTATGCTAATTACTTTGAGTTTAAACATATTACTTCATTTGATATTATTAAGAATTTCAGGGCACTTAATATAAAAAAAACTGGTGATTTATGGGACATTTCAGTAAAAATATTAAATACAATAATCAATAATATTGCCCCACATCTAGCTGATATTTTTAATAAATGTGTCGATACAGGAAAGTTTCCGGACTTAATGAAGCACAGTAAAATAATACCTCTATTTAAAAATGGAAACAGGAAAGATCCCGGTAACTATAGACCAATCTCTATATTACCATCACTGAGTAAAGTTTTTGAAAAGATTATTTTAAACCAACTTTTAGAATATTTTAATGAAAATAAACTATTTCATAGTGAACAGTATGGTTTTACTAGGGGTAGGTCAACAACAGATGCCGGAGTTGCTCTTCTTAAGCATATTTATGAAGCATGGGAGAAATCACAAAATGCGATTGGTGTATTTTGCGATTTGTCCAAGGCCTTTGATTGTGTTCAACATGAAACACTTTTAAAAAAACTTAATTATTACGGTATATGTGGTGTTTCTCTGGATCTAATTGCCTCATACCTAAATCAAAGAGTCCAGAGGATTACTATTAATGGTGTAAAATCTTCTGGATCTTTGCTACAAATGGGCGTTCCACAGGGATCCATTTTAGGCCCGTTTTTATTTTTGGTTTATATTAATGATCTGCCATACTATGTGAAGAACTTGTGTGATATTGTACTTTTTGCTGATGATACATCTCTTATATTTAAAGTAAACAGAAATAAACATAATTATGACGATGTAAACAGTGCATTATCGCAGGTTCTTCAATGGTTTACGGTAAATAACTTAGTTCTTAATGCTAAAAAAACCAAATGCGTTGAGTTTGCTTTACCTAATGTTAAAAAACAAAAATTTAACCTACGTTTAAATAATGAAATTTTAGATGTGGCGGACTCGACGGTATTTCTGGGTATAACTTTAGATTCAAAACTCCAGTGGAACCCCCATCTATCATCTCTAGCGGGAAGACTCAGCTCAGCTGCCTACGCAGTAAGGAAAGTCAGACAAATGACTGATATCAATACTGCTAGGCTAGTTTACTTCAGTTACTTTCACAGTATTATGTCTTATGGCATTTTACTGTGGGGTAGGGCCGCGGACATTGAATCCATTTTTATTCTTCAAAAGAGAGCTGTTCGGGCCATTTATAACTTAAGAGCTCGGGATTCCCTTAGAGATGTATATAAAAAAATAGACGTTCTTACAGTCCCATCTCAATACATATATTGTAATATTTTGTTCATTTACCAGAATATTCATTTGTATTCAAAACACAGTGACAAACATAATGTAAATACTAGAAACAGAAATAAACTTGTAACGCCTTACTATCGTCTCCACAAAGTGAGTAATAGCTTCATGGGGCTTGGTGTTCGCATCTATAATAAGATTCCACAGCCTATATTAGACTTGCCACTTCAACAATTTAAAACTCGTATCAAGAAGTCATTAATATATAAAGCATACTATAATGTACAGGATTACTTAAATGATGAGAATGCTTGGAATCTAAGTGACGTTGACTCTCAAGTTAAATGATTTGTATAACAGACTATGTAAACATGGCTTTTTGAAAAGAGCGACTGTTGAGTTTCTGGCCGGCTCTTCTCAACAGAAAACTGCTTTCCGAGCTGGTGGTAGCTTCAGACAAACTAACTGACCGACAAATTTTTGACGTTTCAAAAGTACTTTTCAAAAAAGTCTAATTGAAATAAATAATTTTAATTTGAATTTTGAATTTGGAAAGGGTACTCTTGACAGTCTTTGCATCCTGACCACTGAGATTCGACTAGCCTTTTCAGATGGAGACTACCTTGTTGGAGCTTTTCTGGATATTGCATCGGCCTATGATAGTGTTCTTCTTCCGGTACTCAGGCAGAAACTGCATAAGCTGAGTGTCCCTGTGAGGATAGTCCACTTCATTATGAACCTTCTTATCGAAAGAGTAATCAAAGTCCGGTTAAATGGAGAATATCTCCCACCTAGAAGCGTTTGGAAAGGCCTCCCACAAGGTTCAGTGCTTAGCCCACTGCTCTTTAACCTGTATACATTCGATCTGGAATTAGCTGTTAACCCCTTTTGTAAAACACTACAGTATGCTGATGACCTTGCTTTATATGTTTCATCCAAATCCATCATTGAGGCAGCAGCCCGGCTAAATTCTTTTTAGCCGATCATGGTTTATCTCTCTCTATAGCTAAAAGCAGGTCAATTTGCAATAACCAGCAAATCCCAAATGAATCTAATGTAAAATTTTTGGGGACTATATTAGATTCAAGAATGACGGGGGCGAGTCACTTTAGCTATATTGCACAAAAATGCGAGAAAGGCGTTAATATCCTAAGCTCTCCGGTGTTTGGTGGGGGTCTCACCCATATTGCCAAAAACTGCTGTACAATGCAATTGTAAGGAGTCACCTTGATTATGCTGCGTTTATCTTTGAACCATGCAATAGGGTGGGTCTTGAGAAGCTCAATTTGACTCAAGCCAAGTGCTTGCGCATTATCATGGGAGCGATGAAATCATCCCCTAACATTGCCCTACAAGTTGAATGTGCAGACCCTCCTTTGGATCTTCGTAGGCAGTATTTGTCAGACAGATTTATAGGCAGAATAATCCAAATCGGTTCCCACCCTCTCTTACCTCTTCTACAAATGCTGTCTGCAAAGGTCATTAATGATAACTACTGGTCCCATAAGACGCCCCCAAGGGCTATCAGTAGTTATAAAAAGTATATAAATTTACAACACCCCATTTATCAAAATTCCAAATTTCCCATTTTTGAAATTAATTATGACGCTATTGTTTTTAGACCAAATGTTATTCTTGATTCTGGCATTAATAAGGGCGATATTGCAGCCAATGCAAAATTCTTAAATTTTTTAGATAGTTGGCGGAATTGGCATGCAGTGTACACAGACGCCTCTAAATTAAATGGACAAAGCGAAGTGGGTGCGGCAGTGTGGATTCCCAACTATAATATTGTTTTAGGATTTAAGTGTCCTCCTGAGGCGACTGTATTTACAGGAGAAGCAGTGGCGATTCTAGAAGCGGTATGCTATGTAGAGTCCCATAACTTAAATAAGGTTTTAATTTTTTCGGACTCTAATAGCTGTTTGGATGCAATAATAGGAAACTTTTTCAAAAAAAACCAAATTCAAAATTCTGCTTTAATTCTTAAAATTAAAGAAAAGCTCTTTAACTGTCACATTAAAGGACTAGAGGTCACCATCATATGGATTCCTGGGCACAGTGGCATATCCGGTAATGAACTAGCTGACAGGTGGGCTAGGTCAGCAGCTGAGTCCGGGCCAGTACTTCATATGATTAATTACTCAAGGGATATTGTGTTAAATGCTAAGCGTGATCTTTTAAATTCCTGGAGTGAACGTTGGAATGTGAAAGATCAACAAAACGCTAGGCACTACAGGTCAATTCAACCAGTTATTCCCCAAAAGCCCTGGTTCTTTAAGCACAAAAAAGCCTGCAAGTGGGTGACTTCAACCATTTGCAGATTAAGATTAGGTCACTCATGTACCCCTGTTCACTTAGCCAAGATAAAGGTGCGCGACCACTCCCTTTGTGAGTGTGGCCTAGACGAAGGAACCCCGGATCATATCTTTTTCGGCTGTAAAAAATTCCCTTCTTCCTTGTATGATATATTATCTACTAAAATCCCGCGCCCTACTAACTTTCAATTTCTCCTTTCATTCCCTGATCCTTGTATTATTAATATTTTGTGTAAATATATTAAGTTGTACAGTATTAAGCTATAAGTTACTAACATAAAGTAGTTTTAAGTTTCTAAAGTAAGCTATTAAGTATATTTAAGATTAACATAAGTTTATTAATTGCTTTTTTTTTTAACTAACAAAAGTAGTGGGTTAGTTTAACACTCAGATAGTTTTTATGTGTGGTTGCAGGTATAACAAAGGCAGCAAACAATCTGTTTTAATTACATTTATTAAAGTCATCCGAGATCCAATCACACTGCATTTTTCAACGTCCACACTTGACAGAACCAAAAAGCGGTATAGCCACAGTACCGAACAGTCTCTTTAGAAAGTCCAAGCAGAGAAGAGAGTACAGCGTCACTACCGCTCATTCTTATCATCTCTCACACTCTAACATTGACATTGGCAAAATTACTGCTTGTAATAGCGGTACAAGTCCACAAAATAAGAAGAAGAAGAAGAAGAAGAAGAAGAAGATACGTACTATAATATTGTAGAACATATTTTTGTTCTATCATCACTATTTTTCGCAGCGCATGCGATGAAAGATATTTTATGGCTAATTTTTTCGCACCTTGGGTTGGTTTTAGTAAGAATTTCTGAGGATCTCTAATTTTTTTAGTAATAAATATAGTCTATGTTACTCAAGGATAATGTTGCTTTCTAATGGTAAAATAATTTTTGAAATCGGTCCAGTAGTTTTTAAGTACGTACTCGTTATATACAAAAATATAAATCTTTCCTCTTTATAATATTAGTATAGATAGGTAGCTATATTATTTATTTAGTAGTATTAATCAGCCCCGGCTTCTCATAGATACGATTTCCACTCAAAAAAAATATGATTGGATTTTACAATAAACATTATGAAAATGTTTTTCAAAGTTTTAACAAGTTCCTTTATAATACTGTCATCTACATGGGACCGATATCGCACAGTAACAACCACAATCTCCACCAGGCGAGCTCCGTTTAACAACTGGTTCAATTCTATTAGAGCAGAATAAAATAGAATTAAATAAAATAAAAAGTACTACCCCCGAAAATAAAGTTATGAACGATGTTCCTAACCATACATCAATATATTTATTAGTATCTCGCAAAAAGTATGGGTTTTTCCTGAATAAAAAATGCCCTACACAAAAAATCACGACAAACTAATAAATATACTTTTTGTTTTTACAGTAAACAAGTTCAAGTTCACACGTGCCGAAAACTTCATAAGCTCTAGTCTATCTGTGTACCAAATTTCATCAAAATTGGTTCAGTGATTTAAATGTGAAAGCGTATAAGACAGACACACTATATATAGATAGATATAGAAATAAACTTTATACAGCATCATATAGACTAATAAAAACCCAAAAATCATTTATTGGTAGCAGTATCCGATTCTATAATATGATTGCGGATAAATTAACAGAATTATCTAATCCTAAATTTAAAAAATTTATAAAACATACATTATTAATAAAGCGTACTATAAAATAGATACTATTATTATTATTATACTATTATATTCCTGGATAGGAATGATTGGGTGATGTAATGTTTTAACTACATCATTATTAATGTAATCCTTAGATATTTTATTATATTATATTTCGAAGGATGAATTGTGAATTATTGTTTTCATAATATTGTAATATTTTATTGTATTTATTGTAATATTTGTTGACGTTTCGTTAGAAGCTGAAGCTTTACTCCAAATAACAAACTTAGACACCATATAGACGACGACAGATGGCGTAAATAGGACAATAAATCGCATATTTGTTCGTCTAGTTTGCATTCTTAAGTATTACCTGCATTTCTTAAGTTATTTTTGAATTTATAATATTACTTAGACAGTTAAGATAAATTATAATATTAAAATATTAATAATATGGTACTAAAGTTAATGTTAATTATGTACAAGTAAAGAAAAACCAAATATTTATATGCTTTAAAGGTCAATATACAGTTAACCCTCGAGACCAAACTCGTTACACAGATTAATTTATTTTACCAAACTTCTCTAGTTCAGTTAATTCATTTATTACCAAGTTATACATAAATTACTAAAGTTTAAATTATCGAAGTTACAGAATTGAATTTCAGTCATCAAAGTCTTTAACAAGTTTTTCGTTTAAACTAGTTAATTTAAAGATTCATTTTGAATTTGTTTTACTTATCAACATACTATCAGAGAATAAAACAAATATTTTAATTCTTGGTTGAAGCTATTCATATAAGTAGAGGGACGAATAATATTATACTATTCATCCTGCTGTCTTATAACTCTGTGGTGTGTTAGCAACACCGTGGTGCTAGGTCTCCATTATTGAGGTGAGTAATGTACTTTATCAATTTAATACTTGGTAGTAAGGTCGAGTGGTGAAGGTGAGAGTTTACGGTTATAAAAGCTGTCTTTAAACCTGCTCCTGTGTCTTAAGCCCATACTCACAAGCGATGAATCTATTCATACAACAATTAAATAAATAAAATAAATTTAATAAAATTAATTAAATTTTAGTGCGGAAACCTACGCTCGCCCCCCACTAATTCGGGGCGCCTTTATGTCGCCGTGGTCTCCCAAGAAGAAGAAGAAATCATTTATACATACAGTCGACATTTCATCATTTCATTAAACATTACAATATTTTATTACTAAAATTAATTTGCCTTGATAAACATGAATGACATTGTTAATGAAATAAGCTAACATGACTTAACTTATTTATGCTGACACAGAACAACCAAATGTACTAATTTTTTCTTTTCTCAATTTTGTAATTCGACGGTAGGAATAATTATATATTATTCATACCATAAAGGTATGAATAGTCACTTCGTAAATTCTTTGGTACAAAATTACATTATGGTAATCCACTCAAGAAATAAAATTTTCTTTAAATGTAATTATTCTCAAGAGTTGAAAAATATAGAGAAAAGTATGGTGAAAGAAATCCATTAATCGCTATTGGAATTTCCTATAGATTGTTAAACATGAAGTGACACCTGCACCTATCAATTACTTTGATGGACTTTTATTTTAATTTTACTGCTATACAGCTTTATTAGCCTCATTTTGATTCTCGCAAATTGTAAGTAAATAAAATCTGTCTTAAGGAAACTTAATATACATATAAGATTTGGGGGTTAAAATATTAAGAGAAAATTTTGCAACAGAATATATACAGTTATCCTTAACCAAATGAGGGGTAATTTTGCATACACGTTTAAAATTAATACAAATATATGACTAGTTACGTCATGTAATTGTAAATCCAATATGGCGGACGACCTTAGATGGCGATTAAATTTTTATTATTTTAGATATATTTTGTGCTCGGACATGATATGGGTTCAAATGTGAGGATTGTTTAAGAAAAACACCAAAAAAAATTACTTGCTTCGAATCCAATATGGCGGACCACGTAAGATGGCGGACTAGTTATTTTTAAGCACTTTCATAAGAAGTAAAAGCTGTTGTTAATTTTTTTGGTTATACTAGATATTTACTATGAAAACATGCTGTAAGTTATTCAAATGTAGGAGATAGCTAAGAAAAGTAGTGAAAATAAAATGACTTGCCTCGAATCCAATATGGCGGTCCACATAAGATGGCGGGGCAGTTATTTTTCAGCACGTTATAATCGAAAATGGAGGAATTTTTTTACCATGAGTTAACGACCTTTTATTCAGTTGCGTGGGTGTACCTTAGATTCTTATTCAATTTATCGTTCCACTCTACGTAGGACGTAGCCCTCTGGGCTTCAACGTACCTTTTACGTTGCTTCCCATACATAAGAATTTTATATCAACATAATAATGAGACACAGGATAAATATTTACTCTTTAATTAGTAATTATTATAAATAAAAGGTTTTTTAATAAATTAGGAGTTCCGTTTTCGCTTAATAGCAAAAGTTTTGGTTTCGTTGTAAAATTATTTATATTCATGTTAACCTCTCTAGCTGTTCTATATGATTATAATGCCTCCATTGGGGTTACAGGCACGTCCTCTAAATCTTAGAGCCATGCCATAAGGGGTCATAAATTATGTTTACAGATGGACGATTTTTGTCATATTTTGATTCCCGCTGCTTTAATTTAAATCTTATAAGATTGTCTCAATATCCTACATTTGAAATAATCTTTCTGATATGGAGAAAATTGTTACGAAAATGTTTACTGTATTTATTATTTATAAAAAAAAAATGTATATACATATTAGAAAATATTACGCACGAATTAGATTTTTAATTCTAATTTTGCATGCCCCTCTGGCTGTTACTTACTAATTTAATGTGACGACGTTTATTCTTATTTAACATAAACCGAAATGGAATAGTTGCAATCATAATACAAAAGGAATAAGCTTAATACAAAAGGATGACTTAATATCCCATTATCTCCGATATCCTCTGCATAACATCTTTAATCAATTAAGTCGTTCCATAGCTAACTCACGTACTGATCGAGGATAATTACGCCCTGGAATCGATCTATGTAGGGCATGGAGATCGGAGGAAATATGCCATTATGAGAAACGCGCCATTCATAATTATATGCATGTATGGGTATTTGTAATGGCCTATTAGAAGATCTTATTAATATTAATATGTTTAGATTAATAACGGACACAGATATTTGTAGAATGGAAAACTAAAAATTATGCTGAAATATGTTATACAAAATTAAATAAATGTTTATATGTATTATAATCAAACAATCTCATTTTTTATGGTAGATAAGGTGCAAACAAGTAGACGGTCCACCTGATGGTAAGTGGCTATACAAGAGATAGCCTCGTTTTGCCGATGCGTTGTAACCTCGAAGTGAAGAGAAAGAATGCTGCGGTTTCAGCGGACCCTAAGCAAGTGCACAGAGTCCACTAGACCCGCAGCATTAATGGGATGCGAAAGGGATGCTCTCCCAATGGCAGAGAGGAATTGTATTCTTAATCAGGTTCAACAAGATACAAACTTTAGCATATTACTGACGACTAGGGTTAATAATAATTATACTGCTCTTGTTACCACGATCCCACGATAACATAAAACTTAACTTACATAAACTGAAAATAATGTTCCAGCTACAGTGGCGATAACAGATAAGCAAACCCAAAATTGCAAAACAGTATTCCAATATAATTCTCCTGGCTTTAACATAAACAAGTTTTTGTACTCATAAAACCAAACTAAAGGAGTTTACAAGACGGTAGACTTATATACACGTCCTGACACCTAAAAGTTTCTTTCCGATACGACAGGATGTAGTTCAATTATTTAATTTTGAGCTACAACTTATTACTACTAAAGATGGGAGATGCTCTTTAAACTAAATATAATAAAAAGACCATAAAATACATAAATAAATAAAAATAAATTTCATATCATCAGTGTCTGTAAGAGCAAATATAAAAGATTTACTGAGATTTTGAATATCGTGAGAGATTTTGATAGCCTTATGCTTTGTGGTAAGGAGTTCCAAAGTTTTACGGCCTGTACGGTAAACGATTGTGAATAAATTTTAGAGTTATGTACGGGCGTTTTAAGCATAAGACATTGAGATGATAGTTTTTTTGTAGGTGACCCTAGTCTATATATTAAAATTTTTCCGTTAGATAGTTAGGAGCTTTTGAATTCACACAGGACAAAAGAGAAAGCCTGCATATAGGAAGTCACTTGAGCTTAGAATTCGGATTATTTTTTAAGATATATACTTTAAATGGAAAGGAAGAAATATAATCTCAAACATGCATAAAATCCTTTAGAATGGACTCCGACACCACACAGGTGTCGTGATGCTCTACAAGTTCCTTTATGGTCACCAGGCAAGCTTTGTTTGAGAACTGACACAAACGTATCAGAACAGAGATTATATATTGTCTTGTTATACATTTGGAAAATAAAAGAACTACTTGCGAATGACGATGTTACATTTGGAGATAAAGTATGTTTTAATAATTGTTTATTATTTTATAAAATACATAAATGCACTATTTTATTGTAATATTAATATTATCTCTATCGTCACGCAACAGCAGAAATAACCAGCTGCCGCGTTCCGCCAACTGAAAATCCTACAAATGCATGTATTATAAAAACTGTAAAAAGTATTTATTTCAAAAAGCAAATTTCATTTCGTATTGTATATTTTAAAAATAAAAAATAAAAGTAATCAGAAACTGACAGTATGTGTTAGCAATAGCGTTTATAAATTAGTATTAGCGGGTTGGCAATAACTAACTTTTGTTTGGTGGCATGGTCCTAGACATCCGTTATCGACGAGCACGTGAGTAATGTACTTTATTATTTTCATATTTGGTAATGTTAGCAACACTGTTTATAATAACCTTTAGTGCGATAGATTAGTCTCAGTCTCTCTGGTGTTTTCGCGCAGGGTACATGGAAGTTAGTGGTATAGTGTCGTGGTTAAGGTTACCCTTCTTGGTCCACATAAGTTTACTTTATTATCTATTGTAGTTAGCGAGGTCGGGTGGTGGAGGTGAGAGTTAATATATTATAAAAGAACTCTTTAAACCTGCTCTTGGGTCTCCAGCCCCAGGCACTAATCGACTCCCATCTAGATTATATTTTAATATTGTCATTTGAGTGTTACTAGCTCCCATATAGATAATAGATGTAGAAAAATAAAGTTAATTAATAGTAGACATATAATGTAAGGAATGGTTACTATCACTGTATAAGGTGCACAGCAAGCGTACAAAAACGCATAATAGTGCCTGGGGATTGCGACTCAGATGGACAGGCTTATGAAGCTTCTTTACGTTAGCAACGCTTCCCTCCCTTTTTCCTATCACTCAACATTTGGTTTATATAAAACACAAATAATGTACTACGTGTATAATATAATAATGCAAAAACGGTTTTCTCATTTTCCCGACTTTATAACGCTATAACTCTTTATCATCGCCATTACATTACAAATGCGAAATTAGATAAAACAGAGATAAATCGAAATTTCTTTCCCTATCCCGCCAGATAAATAAAAGTGGTGAAATAAATTTACAATGCTAATTTAGTACTTAATTTTACGTTAATTAATTCTTCGAGAATGTTGAGATAAAAGAAATACAAAGATTATTTTGTATCTACGGTAGATTAATCAATTTGCCTTCGTTTACTCTCTCGCTAACTCTCTTGCCTATCTATTCGCTTGCACACTTGTTTCCTGACTCTCGTAACTATATCTCAATAATTTACTCACAACTATGAATATTGACATAAAAACGAATTTATTAAATATTAATCAAGTGATAAACAATATAGACTTTAGATAGAGCATTGTAGAGCCTGAGGTTTGTGACTTAGCTGTAGCCAATCCTGCTCAAGATTAATGTTATCCTGAATCTAATAAATTGATTAAAATAATCCTAACTATATACCTGCATTTGTTAGAAAGAGAAAATGTACATTCGTTTCGATTATGATAATGCACAAATGTTTCGAAGAGGAAAATAAAATCTTGAGAAACATTATTCATGATATTTGTATGAAGACCTGGCTTCCAAAGGCGTGACTAAAGAAAGAACTCACATGCTTTTACTAGTTTTACTAATAATATAAATCTTACTAGGTTAATATATATACTATACTTTATAACTTGGATTAATATACATTATAATACTTTTTTTGTCAAGAAAAATTCAGAGTTCCTGTGGGGTAAATGTTAAATGTAAGTATTATAGTGCGTCGACTGGTTCTTAATAAAGACTACACTTTATTAAAATTATACTTCGCTACGATAGTTAATATTCATTCTATGAAATAATTCTTTAAACTGTTAAAGTCGGGTGTTGGGACAGAGCTTAAAAAATATCGAGTTCACACAAAATATGACGTAAACACAACCACGGCCAATAACCATTCCGAAGTGAAATGATTCAAAGTAATTTAGTATATTTCGCTGCGGTAACTTAGGACTCTAAGTTTTAGAAAGTGTCAAGAAGAAAGATGAGCAAAACAATCCTCGCCTTTTACATTAGGAAAGTTTCAGCTAAATCCATTTCTCATTTTCAATGGTAATATTCGCTCTCAAGTCTTTAGAATTGACATTAAAGTCACAAATGTGCGTACTTAATATTGTGGGACGTTTCGCTTGGTGACACGAACCTTTAGCAACATTGGTGATCAATTATACGAGTCACTTGGAGGAAATTAAATGTACTTACAATTTTATATATGTCGAAAATTAAAAATGTAGGGGAGAAAAAATATAAAATTTTTTATATTGCACAATGGATGGCCTATCATGAAAGCTACGGGCCCGATACGGACAGGAGATAACTAAACATTAGGATCTCTTTCTATTCTGGCATTTCTATTCTTTTATATATGGCACCGCATGGGTTCCTGTCAGAATAGAAAGAGATTGTAATACTCCACTGCCCAGGTTCTCTGTCTAAGCTTAGGGTTAGGCTAAAGCTAACCCAACATAAGACTAACCTAATACTAGACTAACCTAAACCTAACTTACACTTCTGAGATATCTGTTTAACAAGTACTTGTAAATGTTGACGTCTAACAACACACTGAAGCTCCTATAAATGTATTTGAAGTGTACACTTGTTTGACAATATGTAACATGTGTCTTGATAAAACTGAGCTAGTCTGACAAGTATTTTCAAAAAGTAGATATTATCCAAAATAGTGTATACTATAAAGTAGTTTAGTGTAGTGATGTGGCCTATTTTATTGAGATCATGTGAACAGTCTTTCCACTTTTAGTGGCAGGATCGAGCAGTGGATGTTGTGTTATTGAATATTACTATTTGTTAAAGGGATCTGTAAATCTCCACCTGGGTCGCAACTCATAAGCCACAGACACTACATGACTTCTTATCAAAATACATGTCACTGTAGACAGTTTGCAAAGTTAAATTATATGGATTAATTGTCAAAAGGATTAAATAAATGAATATAATGTTGTGTGTTAGCTCTAGAACTATTAACACAGATATTTCGTAAGAAAAACACCAGCACTTACACACATAACCACTTTAATAGCCCTTATTACATCAAAAATCAAAGAAATACTGCACTCTGCCATCTTGCATCATCTTTTTATATCCTACCTTAGCCTAAAAAAATAACGGAAACAGTATCAATGCTGACAATTCATCACTAATATGATCTAACTCATAGACAATTAATTTCCTGTTAGGTAAACAATTTTTCATATACCATAGATAATATTCAAGCATTGTACTGACATATAATAACCATTTATATAAAATTAAAACTGATGCTAACACAGATTACTAATAAGTAGGTATTTCTCTACTTTATATGTTAAGCGCAGAACATACTGAGTGTGTGTGCATTTAAATTATAACATATAACAACAATTTAGATAAAATTAAAACGGATGCTAACATGTGTTATCGAGTTCGACTTTAAGTTATATTGAAATGATTTTTTATTGAATTGAGAATTAATATTGAATATTATAGATAAGTCTGAATGTAGTGAAATAAAGTATAGCTCTTATTGAGGATCACATGGAATAAAAGTTGGGTAACGTAATCGATCAGTTTAAGTGTATCTATGTAAATCTGCATCTGAGTCGCAAGACCCACGCATTGTTAGCTTCCTTTCTAAAGACTTGTTATTGTCAATGTTCATTTAGAAGGCTATATATAAGATATAATTCTCTATCAGAAACCGTTAAAGAAATAAATCCATTTTTCGGATTGGTAATGGTTATTTATTACATAATTATTTTAAAATTTATATAATTTTCGGGAGTTCTCACAATTGTCTAAACACTAAAATCTTGTCTAAAATTAGGCTTCCAACTGTAATATTCATGTAAAATACAGACACAATCAAATATTAATATAGAGTCTCATACATAGTATATTCATACATAGGCAGAAAAATTCTATTTACCAAATTATATATATATCTATTCCGTTACTTTCGAGTGTTGGCTTGGCTGACCTAAGCAAACTTCTCTGATATTAAGTAAACTAACTCAATAGACCCTCTCAGTTATTACCTTTGCCCTTAACAAAAACTTTGCAAACTTCATCGGTTCTTTCGTTGGGAAGTCGGGGAAAACAAAAAAGGGACATTTGTTTTTTCAAGTTTATTACCGTGCTATTCTGTTATGGAAATGTTGTACATTTTTATTATTTACAGGCAGTTTATCTAGAAATCGTCGTATCGATTCTCATGAAAACTACAGACTACAACTGACTAGCCTTCGCTTCGTTGGTAAAATAGTTAATGCTTAATACTTAAATAAAATTATGGAACTAAAAAATATAAAAATATTGAGAATATTTTTACTACATCAATATTTTATTTTTCTACATATTATATTGAATAAATCTCTAATTCGAAGATGTCTTTGTACAGAGGGCAAAAACATTACTTTTAAAACCGCGTTTCCATAATTAGCCTATATCGAATACTAGGGTTCGACGACAAGTTGCTAAGGGTCCGCTTAAGCTTAAAAAAATTGTACTGTGAAATTTAAACAAGGGTCTACGGCACAGTACAATGACGCTGTATATCTATACTCTATACTATTATATAAAGAGGAAAGATTTGATTGTTTGTATGTTTGTATGTTTGTTTGTTTGTTGCGAATAGGCTCTAAAAGTACTGAACCGATATTAAAAATTCTTTCACCGATAGGAAGCTACATCCTTTCCGGGTAACATAGGCTATGTGGTGTTGCCATAAATGCTCTAATTAAAAAGATATGGCCATTTAAGTGCCATAAGGTGGCGATTTTGTAAATTAAAGAGTTTCTCAGGAACTACAAATCCGATTTAATAAAAATTTTTCACTGATAGAAAACTAAACTATTCGTGCGTGACAAAAGTGATTTAGTGTTGCCATATACATTTTTTTATTAATAGAATATGGTCATTTTGTTGTTACTAATCCGATTTTTAAAATTCTTTCACTGAGAGAAGTCTATAGTATTTCCGTCTCTCTTCCTCTTATAATACTATCATTGTCTCTTATGCGTTCTTTTTTTCCTCTCTTTAATTCTTATGTTTATTTGTTCAGTATGATCAGTCTCTTTTCACTTTCTTTCTTTCGATTATCTCTTTTGCTCTTTCTCATTCTCTCTCTTCTTTACCTATTCAATTTTATTTTTGCTCTGTCCTCCCTCTCTTAGCACCTGTCGCTTTTCTTTTATATTTGTTTCTATTATTTTTCTTTGTATTACTTTTTCTTACTCTCTCTCTGTTTTCAAATAATGAAAAACTACACAATTACAGAGTGACAATTTAAGGACATCAATTATAATATTGTTTTAAAACCCGGAGCGAAGCGAGGGCAGGCCTCTAGTATATAATATTTGTAATCCTGATCCTTGAATGGCTTAAGCATTTTATGTAATGGGATATTATATAACATTTTAATCGCTAATTTTTATTTATTTATTTAATAATAACGAGAAAGAATACAATTCTCCGCTTACAAAATAAAGCAAAAGAAACAATGTTACAGAGAAATATTGAAGCACAGTATTGCTCTGATTGATCGAGCACAAGTGTGCCGTCACATGTGAGTCTGAGTAATTAGCACAATAGAGTTCAAGTGGGAAATGGTTCTCTGTGATTGAGAATTAAATTATCCTCACAGCACTCTGAGGGATTTCACTTTACTCTAAATTATTACTATATTGGAATTATGGTGAATAAATTCTATAAAGATCATGTTTAATCGTCTCCACTGGTGACAGGAGGACAGCTTGCCTTGCCTTCAAAAACTTTGGACATTATTTATACTGCAATGGTTAGGTAAGCAGTGATGGCCCAGTGGTTGAGACTTCAAGTCTTACTCGGGAGGTTCGAGTTCGATCCTGGGCGCACACCTCTGACTCTGACTTATGTGTGTTTTTAGCAATTAAATATCACTAGCTTTAACGGTGAAGGAAAACATCGTGAGGAAACCTGCACTCCTGAGAGTTCCCTAAAGTTCTCAAAGGTGTGTGAAGTCTGCCAACCCGCACTGGGCCAGTGTGGTGGACTATGGCCTAATACCCTCCTCATTCTGAGAAGGAGACCCGGCTCAGCAGTGGGGTATTGACGGGTCGTTATGATGATGAATGGTTAGGTACGTGTACAATAGTGCATTTACCTATGTAATCCAGTTGTGACCCGGAGACGTCTAGCGTTCTCAACACCCACCAGTGGCCTAGCGAGTTATATAATCTACACCGCGAGATTTTAATCTATCGAGAGATTGTGAACCGTAAGATACTGCTGTTATTATGTCCACTGTAATAGTTTGATTGGTTTCACTTCGATAGATTATAATATATGGAAAATTAATGGTTTAAATTGTAAGCTGTAAGATAATGCTTTTTAAGATAATAATATAATTATATTTAACGGTATTTACAATATTACGGTAATATCTAATGCAGTCAAATTTACGGATGACATTGACGAAAGTACAGAATAGCTGACTGACTGATTTTTACTTTAGTAGCTACTATTACGCAAAGCTTGAAGTATGTAAAACTTGTACATAAGCAAACCATTTTAATTTAATCTTTTCTTAAATTGAACTAAAATATTGCCGTGATTTCGTATTATTGTGTTTTAATAAATTAATATCCACATATTTCTAATTACAACACTTATAAGTAGATAGCTGTAATTCCCTATGAGTGAAAGAGTTTATAAAACTTATCCATAACAAAAAATATTAAAGACTAAATCAACATTTTGCTTCTATATTCGACCTCATTATGTCACTTTTTATATCATGTTACGTTCACATTACTTTTTACGTTGTTTTATCTTAACAATAGTTTTCGCTCCTCGAATATCAAAAGATTAAAAAAAACTAAAAATAATATATAAAGCATAACAATTATGTGCACCAAGATACAAGGTAAGAAACAAAGCAGCGCTTGGGACTTGCGACTTCATCTTCATCTTAGTAGTAAAGTAACCAGCTTACGTGATTCTTGATTTATAGATCTTTAGATCTAAAAGTTATTCTGCACTAAATCATTATTATATGTGATTTACAAACATTAATCGTCAATGTCATAATGACAACTGCAAATGTCACGCGTCACTTATTCATTTGTTTACGGTATAAAAAAAACATTGATATTTAACTTTAATAATCAATAATGTGATTTTTTACAACATGATTCCCTCTGACCTTCAAATGCCGGTTAATATAAAATTAATGTTAGTTTTCACCCCATTTGTTAGGAACCTGGTCAAATTTATTATAGACTAGGGGCCCGCCCCGGCTTCGCGTGGGTGGAATATTATTTTTAAAAATATATTGGCCCTCCCGCATTTCGGTGCCCACTCTCTTGCCGCTTTACTCGCTGCGCTGCGTCGCTACACTGGCCCGTCGCGTCGTCGTGTATTTTTTGTTTATATTGATATTTTTAATTTCGTAATATCTTTTGAATGGAAAGTCCGATTTTAATAATTCAAAAAGTAATTTACAGGTATTGAAATAGTCTTGAATACGAAATAATTTATTTGGATAAGGATTAATACAAAGTTATAGAAAACATGGTCTGATTTTGATAGGCATTTTTATCAACTTTTAAAATGTAAAAAAGTAGTCATTGTGACGTAACTATAATAGTTGGACATATGGTCTCGCGGACTTTTTTGTAGATATTGATACGTTCTATAATATTGTACAACATTTTTTTGTTCTATCAATACTTTTTGCAGCGCATGCGATGAAAGATATTTTATGGCAAATTTTTTGGCACCTTGGGTTGGTTTTCGTGAGATTTCCTAAGGATCTCTAATTTTTTCTTGTAATAAATATAGCCTATGTTACTCAGGGATAATGTAGCTTCCTAATGGTGTAAGAATTTTTGCAATCGGTCCAGTAGTTTTTATGTTTATTCGTTACATACAAAAATACAAAAATACAAATCTTACTTCTTTATAATATTAGTATAGATAATAAAATTAAAGTTTAAGTAATTGTTTATTGTACCTATTTGCATAAATACTACGTTTCTGTCTCTTATTGTTTATCTTGTGTATAACTGCTTTATTTCATTTTATTGTTTTAGGTTGTTCCTGTATAGCATCCATCAACATTTTATCATAATCACATATAATTTCATTAACTTTTTGGCACGATTTACCGCGCAGTCTCCTCCGCGTTTTTTTCATTATACGTGACACTGGCAGAATGCATTGTGCATAAGCACATTCAAAGCCATATAATTGCATTATTTACAAAAAAAATGTGATTTTTAATCATCTTGAAGAAACTGCGGCAAAAAGATGAAAGAAATGCGTATTCTAATGTTGTATCATTTTCCTACTGTTTCTGTTGCTACGGATAAAATGTATCTAACCTATTTTATTATGAGTCATTTTAATTACTTTAATTTCTTAACTACTTTAACTCAGAGGTCTAGTTAATGCCGACAAAATAACGATTTTAAAACGCTTCAATGGAGAGACAATTGAGACTATTTTGCCAACTCGGCTTCAATATAAAGACGCTAGAGCGCAGAGGATATATGGGATGTTGGTGGACAGAAATTGTTGAGGTGATAAAAGTGATCATATAAATATTTTTAAACATATTGTATTTGTAAAAGTATCATTTATCTCAATAATGTCAGATCTTTTGGGACAGATACTAATATTAAATCTAATTATTATATTAGGATAAGCTAATCTTTTTTTAATGAGTTCAATCATTCAATCACAATGTGTTTGATTGATATGTCAAAACAGTTAACAAAAAAATATTAAGATTTGTAAGGAAAAAAATCCATCAGAAATCAGTAGCAGTTGGAACTAAATATGAAGATTTTTAAATAAAATTGTTACTGCGAATATTTTTAAAAACTACTTAACCATTTTTTCTGTTAGAAAACCGTAATCTCTGGAACTACTAATGGATAGTTTCCAATAAAACGACAGTAAAAGTGAAGTAGGTCATGCATTTATTAAAAAGTTAATTAAAAGCAATAGTTTAAAAGTTTCTATCAGCATCTTTTTCCCATTTTCCTTCGTCACGTCTCAAAGTAAGATCAAAGGACTTTGAAGTAACTTTTTAAGTCTTAAATCGGGCTCCTGTCGTCATCCATAAAAATGTTTTAGCGTATTGTATTCAGTGGATTCCTTTTCATAAAGCTTTTCATTTAAGATCCGTCAGCTGTAATTTAAGATAGACCTTGTAATCAGTTACTTTTTTGAAGATTTTATTAAATTTAGTCTACTTTAATAAACACTCGGAATTTTTGATAACTGAATTTGTTTATTTGGAAGAAATATAGGCTATAGTTACTCAATAATATATATAATATTTTTAACACTATTCTATGATATTACTATATTGTTGTTTTAGTGCCGGGGGATTGAGTCCAGGTGTAGATTTAAGGTATATTCCTATTATCTTGACAATGTATTGTCACTCTACTACTCGCCTGCTCGACTTTCTTATATCTAATATTTACCTTAAAAAAATACAACTGAATTAATACCCTCCTTTGTTTTTTTGCAGTCGGTTGAAAGGTAATAAACAAACGGACTAAATTTTATTATATTTTCATTACGATAGACAATATTGATTAATAAATACAATTATATTTGTTATATTCTGCATAATAGTTAGTTATATCCAAAATTTCAAAATTATACAATTAATAAAATATCTACATTTTTATAATTTTACAACAACTTTTGAAAGTTTAAATGTAAACATAATGTTAGTATTGGTGTATATATTTATTTATATCAGATGATCAAGTAAATAATGCATTTGTTTCAACTAAAACGTGAAAAAATGTAGTATATTCCAAAAACCTACCACCAGGTTTTTGTGTGAAAAAGACTCTTAATATCATCAATGACATCAGTCATTAATTTTCCACAAATTGCATTTTTAGGTCACCTTAATTCTAAGGGTGAGAAAATATAACTGAAGTTATCAAAGAACTAGACGAATAGTGTTAACTTCTATGAAAATTGTTGGTCAAATAGAGTTAAATTCTCATCGTTTACTTAGGAGTGCAGTCGCGTCTGCTTTAACGAACTTTTATTACTTCTATTGCATTTATTTCGTTAGTACTGGAAATCCGGTTCCGGGCAAAAATAGGAAAGATGAAATTATAAAGCAATTTGTATTCTTAAGGAGTTTAAAGAACGCTTTTATTGGTTGTTCAAGCTTTAAAAGATTTGTTATTAAAATAAGTATTAACTATATAACAGTAGGCTGTTAATTATAAAAGAGTTGTAGTCTATGCTCAGACTAACAGTATGACGGCTTGCCTAAAATATCTTCCTGGGGGGGGGGTTCAGACTTTTAGAGTTAAGGTTAGAATACTCGCGACACAATAATCATAATTCCGTCGTGACGGCGTATTAATTTTGCAATCCCTACTTCTTTGATTGATGTTTATCTGTTGTTCAAGATTCAAGAGAGTAAAAGTGCTACTCATATCAATCCTACCGACATCAAATAACAGGATGCTACTCAAATTATAAGTGTTGCCAACATAATAATTAACAATAGGTACATATTAAATTAAGTCTAAGTATTTGAAAGTAAAGTAAAACTTTAAAGTTATAAAATTTATTTCAGGCAATCTAAGTTTTAAATTCAGACACTCTGTCTGACAGTTGTGACTTCCGTCATGACACACCCATGTCCGCCATGACACACCGGAAGTTATATTTAAACTGATTTCTTTCGGACGTCTAATAGTCGTCAAAGTCAATAATATTTTAGTGTAGCAAATCGTAATGAAATTGATTTTTCTTTTATTACAATATTAGTTTAGACTTATATAAGGTTTTTATTCTGTTAACTTTGATTTTTCTTAATTAAAGGTTTTTATGTATTTCTCTAAATTTCGATTACAATCTACATTTTTAAATATATCCAAAAAAACAAAATTCATTTAAAAATATAAAAAATAGAGGCCAACTGGCCGCGGGAACAGGATCCAAGATACCGATGGTTAGAGTTTCAGAGAGAGGAACTTTTGCAAGATATGTGCGTGCCGTATCCAAGAGTACCGCTTTCTGCATCTGGCCCTTGACTCAGACATCTAAATAGAGCCTCTTAGGGTGTTGATCGAAGCTTTTGGTCATTAGGCCATTGGTCGTTACAACAATCGACACAACGACAGCTGAGTCCACATCCCTTATCGTTTATCTTTCTCAGCGTTCACGAGATTCTTGTCATGTAGGTTGTTTATGTCAACAATATTTGTGCAGCGCTCCGATCGATCTATCGCCACTATATCAGGCGTATTATTACATTATTATAAAGGGGTAAAAATTTCTGAGGTAGGGCACAGCAGGAAATTTCCTTCTTGTAAATATGGAGCAGCCCGACTGGGGTAATACCTCGACATTACAGAAGATCACAGCTAAATAACACTACTCTAAAGCAGTGTTGTGTTCCTGTTGGTGAGTAAGGTTACCAGAGCTCCTGGGGGGAATTGGGGATAGGATCGGCAACGCGCTTGCGATGCTTCTAGTGTTGCAGACGTCTATAAGCTACGGTAATCGCTTACCATCGGTAAGCCGTACGCTTGTTTGCCGACCTAGTTATATATATGAAAAAAAACCAAGCATCTGGGTCGCAAGCTACAGGTTTTATCCACAGAGCCGGCAGAGCTCCACATGATTTTAAAATTAGTTTATAAAAAAATACGTTAAAAAATCCAGCAATAAAAATATTTCACAGGTCGGTCGCGTTCAACAATGTTCGATTTGTTCCATTTAGGTCGTGACAGCTCTGCGCTCTGCAATCTGAATTCCGACCAGCGTCTATTGAAACAATTACATTCCAATTATGTTTTCCATTTGCAATATTAAATTATAATTGTATTTAATTATTGAATGTATGTGTAATCAAAAACGTATACTGAGTACTATATTTAAGGACTATGGATGTTAAAATTATATATTATAATATGTCAATTTTTAGAAGTGAATAAGGAATTTATAAATAATTCACTATATCTTCTTTTGACTAGTAGACGATCACATTGTTAGCTTGTTTATATATCCCGTGCTTTCTAGACTAAAACAAAAACCTAGACATTAATATACTGTTATGGAAGGTTTGAATTAAATATTTTAACTATGTCTAGGTATATTACGATTCAATCTTTTCAATTCGGCCTCGTAATGCGAAGATCAATAATATTGCTAGTCCACGCAGAGTAATATAAAAGGGAGAAAAAGTATATGTGTGCCAAATTTCATCGAAATAATTACTTTTGTAAAACACGCAGCAATTTATAGTAATTCTATGCAGCAATTTATATAATGTATCTAATATGTGATACTAATGGTATTCATGCATTTTGGTTAAACTATATTCTGATTATCAGGGAATAAAATGGTAGCAAAATATTAGTATTTCTAGACCACAGATCCTCAATTTTTGACTTTTCTAATCCTTTATCTATCATAAGGGACAAACGAATAGGCTGTTCACCTAATGGATGGCCACCATTGCCTTAAAGTTGAGCGAGTAGGGGGAGCAAGGAGAAGAATACTGTAGTTGCAGTGGATTCTAAGCGAAAGAGTCCAGTGGAACCGCAGCAATAGAGGAATAGGAGTGGGTAAGCCTGGCCTACTAGGCTCGAACAGAACGCATCAAATACACTTGGCGGTCGGATAATATTACCAGAAAGAACTAAAATGTATTCATCTGTACTTACATACTTAAAAAGAAGGCTCGATGATTGACCTTTCAAAATTGTCCGTCGGTTACGAGCCATCTTAACCTAATTCTTAAGTAAGAAAAACCTTTAAGTATTCGTATTTTCACGCAAAATTTAACATCCGACCCTAATAAAACTGCATAAAGACTATACTATCAGTACTAGCTGTCACTTCGATAGTTTATACTCGCATTATTTGAGTGGTAAAGCAGGATATTTATTGGGGATCATTATCATGAAAATTTGGCTGAGCTTCTCCAATTTTCGTGGAATCCCAGTTGTAAAATGTGGAAAATATATGGGTATCAGAGCCAATGGAGGGCCAACTCTCACGTTTAACCGCGAACAATTTTGCCGATGTATTTAAATCGGTTAGACAATGGTTACAAATTATTTGAACTATTTAATTTCAGAATTTGATTTATTTACGTACAATGAATACGTAAACCGTTGTAGAAAAATGTATCATACTTGATATATTAATATATGATAATGAAAGTTGCGCATTGTGAGTGTGCTGCGTGTCTGTATTGGCAGTTCCATACGTGACGTTTACTATTTTGACAAATACCAGACGCGCGGGAGCTAAAACGTCGCATAAGAATCAATCACTTGTGACCACTGCTCCCGCCCCGCGCTCCCGTCTGAAAAGGCCTTAATAGTGACTACCATGAATTTAAATGGTCAAACCTATACTTACGTGTTTGTAGCTATTCCTCTGTTAGCCTGTCTTTGATGGAAGAAATAAGTCGAAAAAATCGATTTTTTGACTGATATTTAGCATTTATAAACCTCTTTTGATTTTTCTTTCATGATTGTGATTATAACACTATTTAATATGGTGAATATCCCTTTATATGTGAAAGACAAGTTTTTTTACAATTAATCAGAACTCCATGTTAATTTTATTATGTTTAAAGGAAAAACATATTTTATTACAAAAATAGATAATATTTGAGTCAGGTATGAACAAACTGAAATATTTATATTAAAAAATTCCTACTCACATTTAATCTGTAATTTATTATTGGTGAATTTTATTATACTTCCTCTTTTCCTTATTTGGGGTAGCGAATAATTTTTCGCATAACAATTCAAAAGTTTATTCGTATGCCGAAACAAGTTGTTGACATAAATCGTTTTCCTTTGGGAGTAGCGATGCGGAATCCTCACAGAAGGCTCCATGGGTAGTTATTTATAGTCATCTGCACTGTTGATCAACTTCTGTATTTTTGTATTTTTTAAATTACAAGAATACATATTTTTCCTGATTTTAAATAGACGTTCAGGAAGATGATTTTCTTTTAGCCTTATATCGAAATAACATTATATATCTAATAGTTTAAGGTACCTACCTTAAGTAATATGACAGAATTAGAAAATTTAGTTTTTATAATATGTTAGCAACATCATATATAAATTAGTATTCGCGAGTAGTTAATTTTATCTTATTTCAAATAGATTGATGGAGGTGAGAGTTTGTGCATAGTAGAAGACGTCTTTAAACCTGCTCCTGGGTCTCAAGGCACTACTCGGCTTCCATCTAGATTTCGTTAATATTGTCTCGTAATAAATATTTTACGTAAATCTAATAATTACTCCAATGTGCAGGATGTTCCGATTATTGTAAAAAATATTTTTAGTGTGCTACCCTTATCATTACGACCTATTCTCACAGGTATGAAATATATACAAAAAAATAAAATAAAAACAGTCATGGCGTTTCTGAGGAGTTTGAAATGACTTAGGTTTAAATTTTACTGTAATCTATAATATATAAAAAAAATCGGGTTTGTTCGAACACTTATAACTCTAGAACTGCTGGAACGATTTTCATGGTGTTTGATTTGTTGTATTTGTTTTCGTCCTGAATAGCAGAATAATTATTAAAAACATAAGAAAATTGACGAAAAAATAAAATAAAAAAACATTTTCCCATACAAAATGTCAAATGTCAATCATAAATGGATTTCAGCTAATCTGTAACACGACATTCATCGACTGTTAGGCACAAAATACGCCGGGTCAGCTAGTTAATTATCATATTAAAAACTTCAGAACTGCGTTATCATTATAAACCCCACACTCGGAAAGTTTTGAGAAACTAAAAAACTAACTTTTATGGATAAAATATTTTAATTAAATCTTTTCAAAGAACTTTCCACCAACCATTATACAAAGTTTCATGCGCCTGAACCGATTTTCGAAACATTTTTTTCCAATCCGCCGGAGGCACCTCTTCCACGGTCTTCTCGAATGCTGCTAGCGTGTCTTCCGGCGATGAAAACTATATCCCTTTCAGCAGATTTTTTATTTTAGGGAATAAAAAGAAGTCACAACGTGCCAGATCAGGACTGTAAGGAGGGTGACCCACTCTCTGACTATAACCGGTGTGGTGTCCAGGAAGTCCCTCGTTTTGAGTGCTGAATACGCGGGCGCGTTGCCATGGTGTAGCAGTACCCCGCAGAGCTCGGTAAATTTTTTTACCACATACTCTGTCAAAGAGAAGTAATCAAAAATTTTCCCTGTGCTTCTTGATCGCTTCACTTTCGTAGGCGTTGATCCATTTTGATATACAAACCATCCATCATCGACTGACGCTTTGTTTCTGGATCTAACTGATAATTCCAGGATTCGTCACTTGTCATAAAATCATAAACGCGCCAAGATGAGCCTGCTTCAACTTTTTTAGTCATTTACGGCACCACTCCACACGAGCCTGCTTCTAAGCTTGGGTGAGGCTGTGCGGTACCCAGCGCGAAACTATCCTTCTCACGCAAAGGTGCTCGTGTAGAATCTTGTGAACGCTTCCCGAATCATTCTGCAGTGTATGCACAATCTCTTTGTATGATTTTCTCCTGTTTTCTTGATAATTAATTTTTTTAACTGCCAGCTCACTTTCTTCCGTGACAGCCGTCATAGGATGACCACTCATTTTTTCATCTTCCAAATTAAGGCGACCGCGCTTGAATTCGTTATGACAACGATAGATTTTGGAGAAATAACGGTTGCTTTTGAAGATCCTTCTACCATAAAAGCCATTTGAAGTCGATCAAATCATCAATTTTAGGCCACATTTAAAACGGTAGAAAGTCATCGCACGAAAATGATCTCATCGAGATCCATTTTTAAATAAGACACAATAATTTAATTTGGCTCTCGAAAAAATGTGGAGGGAAATTCGAACAATGGTATTTTTACTTTTAAATAACCAAGTTTTTCAAAATAATTACAAGTGACTTACTGATTGGCCTGGTATCCGCTATATTCAAAAGGTAAAAAGGTAAACTAAATCATGTTTTTTTTTCTAAAATTTGAAATAAGCCAAATAGATAAATTTCAACATCAAGAAACGTTACGTAACGTCTAGATGTTAAAACTCAGTGGACCGTCGCATACATTTCCGGAGATTGCATCTACAGCTTGCACTTGAGAGAACATCACTAGCTCAATACTTGCTCATGAAAAATACAAAAGCTCGGTTCAAAGGTGATAAAAATATATAACTGACTCCTGTACAATTCTTTTCAAGTATTCAACAATTGAAGTGTTACCTATTTTAATTTTTATTTTCTAAAAATAAAAAAAAAATTCAATTCAGTTTTTCTAAGAGAAATTACTTTGTCATCTATTTCTTAATAACGAAAATATTACATACGAGTTTTAAAGCTCTGGTCAGCCAAGTCTAAAGTAGCAAATATATTAATATATAAAATCTTACTATATTTGCTATAGATATTGAGAGACCCATTACTGTACAGCAATACGTATACACATGCAATTTAGACTGAGGTGAGCGGTGCCTGGGGCTTGAGACCCAGGAGCAGGTTTAAAGAGCTCTTTCATAATATATTAACTCTCATCTCCACCACTCGACCTCGCTAACGACAATAGATAATAAAGTAAACTTACGTGGACCTCGAGAAGGGTAACCTTAATCACGACACTATAACACTAACTTCCATGTTCACTGCACGAAAACACCAGAGAGACTGAGACTAATCTATCGCACTAAAGGTTATATATTGTCTTCCCGTCGGTATACCTACTTGAAATAATATAAAATGATCTACCCGCAACTACTACTTTATAAACAGTGTTGCTAACATATTCCTATTGAAATATAATTTTCTTACAACATTTACTCCGAATTCAAGAACCTTATTGAGCTTGACATAGTTTTGGGTATAAAACCGGACAATATTCGTCCGATCCGAGGCCTTCGTCACGAGTCCACGAGCCTATCCTTATATATTTTAAAGTATAACATAAAAGTATTCCTAGAGAATATTGCCATAAGTAGTCAAATTAAGCTAGGATAATCTCAATCTTCAAGTGATTCTAACCAATAGCCAGACTCAAAGATGCTCAGAACTCTCAAGGCCTTAAATAGGTAATCCTAATTTCTTTGTTATGTTAAATGAAAATAGTTCCGCAACAATAATACACTGCTTCCTAAAACTTTAAATCAAAATCCTTATTAAACGCAACGTGTAACACAACTGCCGCCTAAAATTACAACGAATCTAGAGAGTTTACCGTAAATTTTGCCACCGGCATAATACTAATGGAAATTTAGGGATTACCATGCGTACTTTGTATTGTAAGGATAGTGAATATATATTTTATATTATTTAATAAGAAAGTGTAATGTATGATTTCCAGTACTTTTCTTGTCGTGATGTAGCATGGTGCTATCAATAATAGTGAATACTACACAATTTTTTCTCTTTACACGTATTTTTTAAAATTATTTATACAGGCAATATATTAAGTCCAGACTTACATAAAAAAATATTCGACCACACTCCGAATTATTCGGTAATAATAGGCAAAATTATTCGGTTAATGCGTGGCAATAAAACATTTCTCGTTTCTTTGTTCAAATGTTCTTGACTAATATTTTATTTAGACTTTAAAGTTTGAATTGTTACGAAAAGAATGGGTAAACTACTGTCCAACAATTTAGAATAATTACGATAGTTAAATGCATAGACATTTACTTGTTAATATTAGTAATATTTAAGTTTATTGCGTAACTACCTTTATGACAATAAGAAAAATGTATCTACTAGAACATAAATCTTACTAATTTTATTTTACCAGTCATCTGGTTATAGCATAACTTATTCATTGAGTTAATTCAAGGTATTTAGTTAAATAGGAGTAGAAGTAGCCATATTATCCTAATACCGAATATTTGCCGTACACGTCTGTAAATTCACACTCACGTAGATCACATTATCCTTCTTGTCATTCTCCCATATTAACATAAAAGGCAATTTACAACCGAATATCATTCAGCATCCAATATAAATGTAATATCGTATCAATGCAAGAAAAAAACGCAGTCTTTGCAAGTCACTGGGCGAGAATTATCACCCTCGGGACTATATATCAAGCGGCACGTTATAAATAGCTCATATCAGAAACACTGATTTATAAGGGGCGAAAAATTATTACATACGCTGATAGAAGATTCGGAGTTAGGGTCGTAATAAAGCTGGATATCGTGGTAAAAAAGATTATTTTATTCCTTAGTGTCAGCGCGTTTCTACCCATTTTGTAAAATATCTGATAGGTGTGGTCTTGTAATATATAGACGAGGTTAGATTATATTCGTGTATTATGTGTGGATTTTCATCTGTATATTATTATTTTTTTGTTGTTATTGTTGAATCTTGCTTAACTTAGTGAGATAACAACTTAATTCTTCTGATCTCACATCAGAGATTACACAAGTAATTTAATTACTTTAAATATTTTTACTTTTGAAACTCTCGTCGCAGCGACACTGAATTACAAATGTAACCTTAAATAATTATTCTATACACTACCCTTACTACAACTGGACATAATCTGTTTAGAAACTGACTAGACATTTATAAAATCGCGATACATATATAATTTTATTTATTAATTTACTTTAAAAAAATGTTATTTAGATTTGTTAACATTGTCTAAAGTAGGAAGTTCATGTAGTAGGTATACTTTAGTGCGATCATGACGTATTATTATTACTTTAACTGTTCATTGCCAAAATTGAGCATTGGAAGGTGTATTACTATTGTGTCATAAAGCTTTGTAGAACAGAACAGAATATGGGGCAGAAGCCCGTGAAGTCTTTAGCTGTCCCTGTGTTATTTCTTACAAAAGTAGTAGAAAATTTCTTAATGTGAACTCCTCGAGTTTAACCCAATAAAATAATATTATTCATAAAAATATTAACCTAAGTTAAGGATAAATTATCTAATTGCGTAGTAAAAGACTAAACCTCCATAAATCACCTCATAAATAGTTAAACAGCTACAAAATCTGGCGCCTCGTGTAACACGGCATCACATTATTACACCCCACACTACCGACCTATTTAATCACTGTAACTGTGGCTAATGCGGAACATTATTTTAGCGAAGAAAGAGAGGAAATATGGTTGGGGCGTGTCGTAATACAAAATATTAGACCATTTAGATCCCGTGTTCTGACAAACTAGCTCGGAATAGCAAGTGATATACCAATGTGTGGAGTAATGAGTTGTTTACTTAGCTTTATAGTATTAAATAAGACTCTAATTACAACAATCTTTTACTAGGTACTAACTTTATAATGAAAAATAAAAAATTAGATCAAAAATAAATATAATTTTAAGATTGCGTTTAGAATTAATAGAATCGCTTCATTTGACTATTGGTTTTTAACAAACCAAGGCCAAGTTTTCACTAGATGTGCGAGGAAGTGAAGCTAGGGATTTTTGTTAAGAACCTACACAATTATAAAAAGGTAAATTAAGCGAGCGCTACGCATCCTCGCTCCTCTCTGGTGGACGCGCAGCTGAAGCGACAAATTTTTTAATTGTCAAAAGTACTTGTAGTAAAAAGTCTAATTGAAATGAGTTTTATTCCAAAGGCAACTTTACTTACAAAAACCCGATAATTATTGCAATCACGTTCTCCTTTTCTCTAGATTAAGGACTGCTATAAAAGTCGTCCAAAACTAAAAATCCATATTTGAGGAATCACAATGTTAACGATCAATATTATTGAAAAAATGATCATAATGTGATATTTTTGGAGGAAGCTGTCAATAAAATAATTTCATTACTATAAAAAGCTGACCGGACAAATTAAACTTATCTGAGAAGAAAGAGAGGATATATAACTACGTAATATATAACTCGAAAAATAGTGAGGAGTAGTAGGAGAAGGGATATATTGAAAACATTCAGAGGGATGATGATATTAAATGGACTATTGGGTAAACGCAACGTAGCTAAAAATTATGATTTCTAACAATTACGACAGCAACTTAAGCGGTGCCTAGGACTTGTGTCGACGAGGTTTGCAAGCTTTAACATAATTGCATCACTCTCCTTCACTGCTTAGTTACCCTGTTTAAACCTAAGGTTCGGTTAACCTAAGCCAAACTTACGCGGCGACATTCTTTTAAATAATTATAGAGCTTAAATTGAAATATCCCAATGATTTATAGGGAATATACAATATGAGTCTGGTAATTCAGAATAAATGGCGTATCGGCGCGACAAGTCCTTGCAGTCCATTATGTCGTATAGTTTATGTCTGATGGCAATTATTTTGATATGCTTTACGTGAATATTAATATTTAAGTAAATTTTGATATTGTTATGAAAAAATTATCGAAAGAATACTACGGAAAGATAATTTATTCGTAATTTATTGCTTATATGGAAATTCAAGAGTTTATCTTGATCGCGTGTTTGTTAGTTTTTTTTCATCTATAATATATATATATTATAGATGAAAAATATATATATGTCGGGGATTTTAAAACGATGTGAAAGGAGATGGAATGAGGAAGATGGGGAATATTGGGGAACACTAAAAGGGGGTGATGGTATTGAATGGAATATTGGGTAAACGCAACGTAGATACTCCTATTGAACCGATAAATGATCAAATATGATCTCTAACAATTACGAGAGAAACCTAAGCAGTGCCTTGGACTTGTGACCAAGGTGTAGGCTTAAGGAACTCCTTTAAATGATCATAACACTCACCTCCACTGCTCAGGCTCTCTGTTTAAACCCAAGGTTAAATGCACATAAACCGAATCTAACACAAGGCTAACCTAACCTAAGGCTAACCTAACCTAACATTGTGTTTACTTAACCACGTGGCAATTACATTGTAAGGACTAACGTGACCTTAGTTGGACAGCACGTCCATACTACACTGCACTTGACACTATCACTAGCACTACTTAGATGATGTTCACTTCTTGAAAGACACGACTAAGACTTCAGTTAGACTGTCGATCGCATATAAAGGGTCGAGGGTAGAGACTGTCAAAACAACGGAAGTGACTACTACCCCACTCCAACGCCATAGACAACGATAACTATTCGATCAATCGATAATCTTTTACTATGCTCCGACATATATATATGTCGGAGGTGTGAGTTAGGTTTAGGTTAGCCTTGTGTTAGTTTAGGTTTATAAGTTAGTCTAACTAGGTTAGGTAGACTTAGGTTTAGACAGTATAATTTAGCAGTGGAGGCGAGTGTCGTAATTACATAAAGGAGCTCCTTAAGCCTACACCTTGGTCACAAGTCCAAGTCACTGCTTGGGTTTCTGTCATAATAGATCTTGTCAGAATAGTGCGAGATCGTAACGATTAATTAAATCCTAACCGTATTGCGCCTGTAGCTTTCATGATAGGCCATCCGTTGTGAATATACGATGCCTATTGAAATATTCTATATCCTTTTTATTTTAGTTTCCGACATATATATAATTCTATAATAAAATAGTGTTTAGACCATAAGAGGCGAGTAATCCAGAACCATCGACCAATGATGCGACCATCAGCATGCGGATCCGACCAAGTGTCTATGACGCATTACGGCCGCACCGCATGTGAGCCAGATCTATACCCTCCCACTCTCATCCCATTAATGCCCGTAGCCTTCCAGTGAAAACACCTTTCTTGCTTCTGGATCAGGGTCCACTGCGACCGTAGCATTCTTTACTTCGCTGCCCCTTCTCACTCTATCTTCGAGATGGTAACGAATCGGCAAACAAGAGATACTTTCCAGTTTTGCCGATGTCCATAGGCGACGTGGCCACTTTCTATCAGGTAGATAGAAAGTGGCCACGTCGCCACACGTCGTTCGGACAGAGCAGGCGGCTCTGTCCGAACGTCTGCTTAGAAAATGTTTTTGAGCTTTACTCAAAGGGGCTCCTCACCAGCACCAAAAAATGGTTTTTTAGTTTCCTCTCTAAAATATATATCTAGAACTGTATATGCAGTTCCTTACACTATCTTTTAAATGGATTTTACCGATTTCCAACGACTCTGTTAATGAAATTATTTCATGGTTTAAACTTTAATTATAAATGATGAGAGAGTTGTTGGATACTGGATAGTAAGCAATAAAGTTAAATGCAATTTGCTTCTCATTTTATAACGAAGTCGCTTGGACAAAGTTTTACGATATTAGATGAGACTCTTGATGAAAGATTATGAGCCGTCAGTCTAGGTCGCTGTGATCCCTGTACTTTAATCCTAGTAATAAACAGTTAGTTTAACTGTAATACTTTAGCGGTCAAACTGTTTAATTCCCAATAGGATTTTACTCGACACAATAAATTTGGATATTTACACGTTCCAGCAAAAGAATAGAAAATAAAATGAATAAAAAATCAATATCTATTTATGAAACATAATTTTTGCAATTTTTAACTCACGAAACTAGAACGACGGGGACCGATAAAAAGGACCAATTCTGATGAAGTTTTTTTTAAAGGGTAATTTCATCGAGATGGTTCTTAGCTATAATTATTCAAGACTTGGTCAGCCGTTTGAAGACTACTATTTCTAAATCGAGAGCTGTGTGACAACACTAATATATTAACCATTATAACAATCTTGTTACCATGGTAATACACTCACATTGCTGAAAGTGAGAGATGAAACGGTATTCCTCGATTTTAGATGAGACATTTTTTTCGTTATCGAATAGAATCAAGTATCAAGTTCCTTAAAAATACGTAACTGTATATATTTTATTTATCATTATTTTGCATTTATTGAATATTTGTTAAGTCTATTGATTGCTGTTTTTATATTTTGTTCTCAACAATACAAAAAGATCGACTAATACAAGGTAATATCGATTCTTCTAAATACATATCGTGTGGGTATCGATACTTGGTGACTATATGATATTCCGTTTGTGCCAACTACTAAACTCAAATGATTAACAAATGATAAGATTAATGTTGCCAACATCATAACTAATAGGCTGCTGCTCAAATTGGTGTTGCCAACGTTATAATTAACCATATTCTAATTTACATAGATGGAAAATTGTTTACTTATGATTTGAAATTTAGCCGTTTTTTTATTTGGCGTCAATTGTAATAAGCATACCCAAAAATCTTTTTGAATGTCATTGAAGCGTCAAAAATTTCGTAATTATCCCTGAGCTATGAAAAGACACCGTTGTTATCATCGCAGAGTACCAATTAGGAAACGTAGTCTTTTTTTTACAGATTTTCTAATTAAAGGGCTTTGTTTCCTTAAAAAGCCTTCGCTTGCAATATCGTATTGCTGAACTCTACTTTCAATATAATAATATAGTTATATTCTCGAAATTATTAGGTCATTGTTGTTTTAATTTATTGATCGCTAAAGGACCAATAGTAAGAATAAATATACATTTAAGACTAGAAATCGAACAGTATATAGCTACAGTGACAGGAGGTCGTCTGCGTCGTCTGACCAGCCTTCCGAGCTCATTCCAAGCGTGTTCGATCGGGTTCGGGTCAGGACTCTTTGGTGGCCAGCGCATCAAGTTGATACAAACCTCCTAAATGTCTCCTAAATCTTGTACAACCTGAGTGGTGTGTGGCAGGGCGTTATCTTGCATTAGAACTGATCCATCACCCATATTTACCAGATACGGTCCTGCATACTCAATGAGGATCTCTTGAGCATACAAGTTCGATGTTCCGAAGAGATGTCAGTCCATCCGTGTACAGAGCCCACGCCGTATTGGATTCTTTCTGCAAAGCAGGCTTGAGCGTATCGCTCACCAGGCCGCCTGGAGACTTTTCGCCTTCCGTCATGAGTGAATGATGAGAAACTTGTCTCATCCGTGAACTTCTTCTTCACCCTACTGTTCGTGGTCATGAGCATACCTCAATCTGTTATCACGATGCCCTGCCTCAAATTTGGGACCGTATTTTGCTGTTCTGTAGGCCTTCAGGTTTATCTCAGCAAGTCTTCTTCTGACCGTGTCTTCGCTAATGTAATCATCCCGCATCAGGAGAAGCTGCTGTTGGATCTGAACTGCATCGAGGTGACGATTTCTCAAAAAGTGCTGGCAATATATAGGTCTTTTATAGTTGGAGTGCATCTGGGAGGGAGCCTTTTTTTTATTATTTAGTTTTTCAGCCATCTTTTTAAAAGAGGTTGTCAAAAGGGAGTTTTTGTATAACAAAACTAAATTTTCTACTATGTCTATAAGGCTTTTTATTTCAAGTTTCTAGCATTTAAGCTAGTATCTACGTTGCATTTACTCAATATTCCATTTAATATCGTCAACTCTCTTAATGTTTTAAATATACCCCTTCTTTTCTTCCCTACATCATTTTTTCTCCGAGTTATATATCGCTGATTATAGTGATGAGCGAGTTAAATATTATTTTATTGAATCATCCAGACTGATGCAATCGAATAATATTCTATTGAACAAGCCGTGATGCCGTGGTTATGTGTGTGAAGAAAAGTCTGATATATTACATATGTCTTTTTCATTCGTAAATTTGGAATAGGAACATTTATTTACAGTGAATGGTCATCTGTATGAAGAAACAAAGTAAGGCTACGTTCCACAGCTCCACGCATTCTAAACTTTTAATAAACAAAGACACATTTCAGTGGAGGTCCAGGGAACCCTTTTCAAGGGCGCCTTAATGGCCAGTGTGACACTTCAGAAAAGGGTCTAATTTATTTGAGCTGAATTCAGTTGGCAGCTTGCCCTTAATTATAGTTTAACTTACTTGCCGCAGCTGCCCGCTGCTGCTGCTACCAGTACTTGCTCTAATGTAATTGCTGTTTGTGTATATTGAATAACATATATCACTATCAGACTACTAACTCCTCTTTGTGAGGCGTATATTATAGTTTCAGTAAGTTTTGTCTTTGGAGCCTCTGAAACAGCAACATCTGTATCTTTATTTCACTCAGATCTTGAATATTTACTTTAGTTATAATAAATTACAGCATCTATCCCTAATACAGATCCACGATCTTTTGACTAATTTTTCATATCGGACCATCGGCGTTTGTGCTAATAAAAAGAGAAACAAATAGGTACATTTACTTTTATAATCTCTATGACTACTTAATTACTTACCATCTAGTGAACTGATTACGGTTGTCAATATTTTTGTCTAAATAAAGGATTTTTTTAGTAACAATATTACATTGTAAATAAGGTTATAAAGTCTTGCAATGAAGTAATATTAATTATTATCATAAAAATATTGTTAGTGGGTTAGTAATTATCGTATGTGTGTACACCAATTGAAATGTTTTAATAGCAACAGTTAGAACCTGCGTTTTTCATACGAAAACTTACAAAATTTACCCTATACGTAAGATTATTATTGATTTAGAAGCAAATGTAAATTATTTTCTAAGTTTTGTAACTATATCGAGCTAACTCTATAAAATAGCCATAGAATACGTAAAAATATAAGTAAATAAAATAAACTTAAGAGGAAGACGGCAGGCTTATAACGGTCAATAAAGCATTTATAATATATTTAATTAGGCATGTGATCGTCTAGTCTGGTCTCAAACCATCAAAGTTTTTTTAGAGTATTAGAGGCATGAGTTCAATAGGTCATCGAAGAAGATAAATTAAACTGAATAAAGATCGATTTGCATTTTGTTAAGTTATTGTAATAATGATGTTGTGGTGACGCATAGATGTATAATAATTTTATAAATAATGACATCAGAAGGATGTTAGCGATAAAGAAAATAGCTGAAGGAGTCTCTCTCTTCCTCTTATAATATGTGAATATAAAAGAGATAAGAGGTCGGCAGCCCCATACCCGCCACCGACTATGGGTTCCAACCAAAGCGTGAACCCTCCTGGACAGAAGGTGGGAGCTTTTTGTAGTGCGCCTACGCTGTTAATGCTACATTAGAAAGGACCGAAGTCCGGGTAATACAGTCAAGACTGCAGTGTTGAAAGCAGAAGCTTTAGTAAATCAGCCGAAGCTATAATAATAAAAAGGCGTGATGATGTGATAGAAACAACGATATCAACTGAGACGCCAGGACGTTGAAGTATTAAATCACAGTGAGAGTCACAAACAACATCGTCTGAGCCATGAAAGACCTCGGAGTATCAAATCATAGAGTGATAGACACAGCAATATCAACCAGGACATCAGGACATTGAAGTAACAAATCACAGTAATAGACAAACAACATCGTGTGTCATCAGAGACCTCGGAGTATCAAATCAGAAAGTGATTGACACAGCGATATCAACTAGGACATCAGGACGTTGAAGTATCAAATCACAAAGTAGAACTTAATCACACTAAGAGGCATCTCGCGTCCGTACCACCAAGATACGCAAGGCTCCAGTAACAGACAGATGGACCTCTCAAAATCATCTAAGAGTCTCGTTCCGTCCGTATGCCAAAGTTCCTTCAAAATAAGGCGGTTCAGCAAGACTACTCTCGCTGAATACTTTTATAAGGAGGCTGATCTAAACACATGCATCACATCACAACTGCATAAGATATTATTATTAAAACATATTTATATTAATTAATTAAGAGGTTAAATATTAATACATGAATCGCCTCTATACATGTTTTACATTGTTATAATTCTATAGATGGTCACCCACAGACCATCTATGATAAATACTTTTTATGACCTCTTATTATATCGGTATCATATGTAGTACATGAATGTGAGATGCCGTGCCGACGATCTCACGCTGCCTCCCTATATATGCTGGGCGATCGGCAGACTATCGGCAGTTGCATACTTTCCCCATACTAACTGATACACGAACTTTCTCCGAAATACACGATCTTCCTGCATTATTTTTAATATTTTTATTGTTGAAAATTATGATCGATTATTATTTCTAATGTATTAAATGACGTTTTAAATATAAAAAAATACTTATTATGTTTATTTGTAAATATTAAATTATAATATTTACTTAATGTAAGGTTTATAACCGTCACAGTTTCTATCAACAGCTTACCAAAAGTTTGTCTGTATATCTATAAAACTAAGATTACTTCGGTTGTTCTTTTGGTTTAAATAATAGCTTAATTGTTTGAATTTTACGTGACATGAATAAATTACTCAGACTGATCTCGCGAAAACTTAGTAGACGAAGATGAATTATTATATACATACTAAAGCAATGAATATTTAAAAGGGTTCGGAAAGTTCATCTTAGAGCTCTCTAATACTATTACCGAATCCGAATGTTACTGTTTTTTGAAGATTGGTAATGATGAAATAGATCCACGTGTTTTTTGCATAAAAATTGCTTTTTCCAGCCGAGAAAAAAAGGCGTTTTATTCCGAAAAAATGGATAGGTCCTGTGGGACGCTAAAAAAACAATATTTAAATGAATATTTATAGAGATGTCACACAGGTATAATCTATACTATTATATAAAGAGAAAAGATTTGATTGTTTGTATGTTTGTTTGTTTGTTGCGAATAGGCTCGAAAAGTACTAAACTGAAAATTCTTTCACCGATAGGAAGCTACATCCTTTCCGGGTAACATAGGCTATGTGGTGTTGCCATAAATACTCTAATTAAAAAGGTATGGCCATTTAAGTGCCATAAGATGGCCATTTTGTAAATTGAAGGGTTTCTCAGGAACTACTAATCCGATTTTAACTTTTTTTTCACAGATAGAAAAATGCACTTTTCGTGAGTGACAAATGTGATTTAGTGTTGCCATATGCATTTTTTAATAAATAGAATATGGCCATTTTGTCGTAACTAACCCGATTTTAATAATTCTTTCGCTAATGTAGAAAACTATACTTTTCGTGAGTGACAAAGGTGATTCAGTGTTGCCATATACATTTTTTAATTCACGAATTTGGCCATTTTGACGTAACTAACCCGATTTTAAAAATTCTTTCACTAATAGAAAACTATACTTTTCGTGAGTGACAAAGGTGATTCAGTGTTGCCATATACATTTTTTAATTCACGAATTTGGCCATTTTGACGTAACTAACCCGATTTTAATAATTCTTTCGCTAATAAAAAACTATACTTTTCGTGAGTGACAAAGGTGATTCAGTGTTGCCATATACATTTTTTAATTTACGAATTTGGCCATTTTGACGTAACTAACCCGATTTTAAAAATTCTTTCGCTAATAGAAAACTATACTTTTTGTGAGTGACAAAGGTGATTCAGTGTTACCATAAACACTTTATTAATTAATAGAACACGGCCGTTTTGTTACTACTGATCCGATTCTAAAAATTCTTTCACTGAGGAAGTCTACAGTATTTCTATCTCTCTTCCTCTTATATACTATTATTTTCTCTCATCCTGTCTCTTTTTTATCTCTTTAATATTTATCTTTATTTCTATTCAGAATGGTCAGTCTCTGTTGGGTTTTTTTTTCGAGAGTCTCTCTCTCCTTTATTTTTATTTTTGTACATATATTCTTAATTTGACATATACTTTAACGTGGACGAAGTCACGGTAGTCGACTAGTAACTTATAAAATTGTCGAATATTTTTTAGGGTATAATCAATGAATTTTATAAAAATATATATTATACACTATTAAAATGTATCAGCATACTTAGTCTGAATAGAGAAACAAAACCTATCATCAGGCAAGAATAAAATGAATATAACAAGCAAGTTTGGACAATGACACCATTGTACATTTAGCCTCTCTCGCTCACTCCTATAACAAAACAATCTTGACGTCACTTGCACTCTTAAAGCAAGCAGTTTCAATCACAATAAACTATTTTTGTTGCAATAAATAAGTAAATTAAGTAAAGTACATATAAGATGAAAGGTTTTTCGATCATCTTAAGTACAGAAAGAAAAATATTAAAATCATTCTTTGCAAATAGTTACACAGTGCGACACTGGCTGATTAGAAACTAATTGAATATCTGGTAATTATCTTAATTTTTTGTAGCCATTTAAGTTTGCAAGGAAAGCATACATTATCAAAAACATCTCAGGGATGATAAAGAATTTTAACAAATTACTTTTTTCTGGCCTGTTTTAATATATTTAATTGAAACGAGAATGAACAAACTTAAAAATTAAAGGAAATATAAATGAGTTAAATCGGTAAAGGCTTTGAAAAGCCCGAGGGATAGATGGTAAAGGTAAAAACCGATCCTGATTTTTATTCTTATTGTATTTGTCTTTGCGACAATATTAAAAATGCATACGAAAAGATTTTGTAAGACTTTGATTTAAGGTATAAGGGATTTAAGGTAAATGTATATATCGTCTATAGCAGCGGTTCTCAAACTTTTTTGGTGACGGAACCCTTTTGGGAAGCAAAATACTTGATGGAACCCTACAATAAAACAATAGTTTTAAAAAGTGTATTCTTAATTAATAAGCATAATAAAAGTACAATGTAACAGTTACTAATTATTACTTACTTTACCACATGGCAAGTACAATAATAGAAGATATTAAAAAAGAAAATATCTAACTAATGGGAGGTATGAAACTGTTTTTTATTTTTCATCAATTGGTTGATATCAGTTTTGATAGAAGACAGTTGAAGTCTCATATCAGGTTCGGCGTCCAGTCTATTGCGATATTTTGTTTTCGTGGCTGCATAGGTTGAGAGTCCTGTTTCGCACAAATGTGTTGTTGGGAACGGGAGAAGAATATTCAGAGCCATTTTGCCAAGCATTGGATATTCATCACGGATTCTGCACCAAAAATCGTTGAGAGGCGTCGTTTTAAACAGTGACTCCATACTTGTGTCTGATGACATTTCTAAAAGAGATTCATATATCTCGTTTGACATACTTTCGGGCTTTTCCAAGTTGGGTAAAAAAGGATTATGAATCCATGAATTCAGTTTCATTTTTGTATTCTGTTCTTCGGGAAAATACCTTTTCAAAAGATGCGCGCATCGAACTGAGATATTAGACCAATTCTTCAAACACATCATCTTGAAACATTTCTGAGTCGTTATCGCTAACAAACTCACTGAGTGACGTAAAGCTTTCTATTTCTTTCTTACCAACGCAAATCCAAAAATCTAATTTTCTTTTGAAGGCAGTTATTTTGTTATAGGCCTGAAACACTGTTGTTCGTTTACCTTGCAATTATAAATTCAATTCGTTCAGTTTTTGAAAGATATCCGCCATAAAAGACAATCGGAACAACCAAGTTTTATCATACAAACGGTCCTTCAAATTAAAAGAAGTATCTGCTGAAAGAAACATTTGTAACTCGGCTCTAAGTTCAAATAGCCTTGTTAAAGTTTTACCCCGAGACAGCCATCGCACTTCTGTATGGAGCAGCAGTGTTTTATGTTTGCTGCCATAATCTTCACACAATAATGAGAACAATCGGGATTGTAGTGGTCGTGATTTGATAAAATTAATTATTTTCACCGCTTCATCCATAAATAATTTTAGATTTGACGGCGTTTGCTTCATCGCAAGTGTCTGTCTATGCAGAATACAATGGCTGGAACTACAATTGGGCGCTTTATTTTTTATTCGTGACACTGCTCCTGCTGTTTTACCTGTCATCGCCTTGGCCCCATCTGTACAAATGTCAATGCAATTGTTCCAACTGAGATTATTTTCTTCAAAAAATATATTTATTTTATTAAAAATTTCTTCCCTGGTAGTGTTTTTGAGCAGCAGTGAACACATAAGCATGTCTTCTTCAAAAGAACTTTCATATGGATATCTCACGATAACCAGCAAGATAGCCAAACCAGCGACATCAGTTGACTCGTCCATTTGCAAGGCGAATCGTGTTTTTTGTAGACGTGTAACTAGTTCTTGTTTGACGTAGCTTGCCAGATCATGGATTCGCCGTGAAACAGTATCGTTTGATAGCGGCACAGTGGAAAGATGCTTTGCAGATTTTTCATCGAGCATACATTTTGTTATGTCTAATACACATGGCTTTATCAAATTCTCAGCGATAGTGTGCGCTTCATCTGCTTGTGCAATGCAATAGCTAACTAAATATGATGCCTCCGTGGCCTTTTCGTTGATAGTTTTTGTTACATGCATCATATTTTTTTGACTTTCCAATAACTGATCTTTTTTACGAACAAAAAATTCTTTATTCTTGTCTTTAGACTCGGGGTGTACAGTTTGTAAATGTCGGCGCAATTTGGCAGGTGCCATGGAACTATTAGGAAGCAGTTTACTACATAGCATGCAGAGAGGTGAGCCGTTGGAATCAACAAATCCGAAACTGATATATAATTCATCATACTTCCTTTTTTTCCTCTTTGAAACCGTCGAGCTTGACGTCGTGGCATCATCGTCTGGATCGGTGATTGCTATATTCTCCGCGCGTACTGCTTTTGAACATTCAGCGTCATTAGAAGATGTTGTTGCAACACGTTTAACACCTTTAAGCCAACGTTCTTCTTTATTTATAATGTTACACGTCAGGATGGTGGGGTCTAAATAATGCACAATCGTCACTGCGTATAAGAGACTAAGTTTAGTACAATGAAGAAATGTATAAAACTGAGACAACAGAATACAGCAGGCAGTAAAACAATGAACACTAGTTTCTCGCTAGCGAGCTTGTAAGTAGGTAGGTAGGAACTTATCGCCCCGAACGCTAATCGTCAACTGACTGACGAGGTGCGACGCGCGATCGCCGCTTTTATACTTAGTCCTAGACTCGATCTCGAATATTATCGAAAATACTCGAGTCGGCGCCTTTGATAAACAAAAAGCAAAAATAAAAAGAGAAATATAAAAATTGCGTTGTAAACAATTCAGAGGCGGCTTTTATCAAAGGGACTGCGCGCTCACAAGTATACAAGTATACATGTTGATACCAAACTTATGAGATATTGTACCAGCTATTGTAACACATGTTTATACGAATACAAATAAATAAATAAATATACCTACGCGCGGCCGCGGAGTCAAAACGTTCGACCAGAGAGAGGTGTTTTGATTTTTTTTCTAAATTCTTGACGAACCCCTACAGAGGTATCGCGGAACCCTAAGGTTCCGCGGAACACTCTTAGAGTATAGCTGGTCTATAGAAATAGGCATATAATTTACTGATACTAAAAATATTCTACTTTGAAATAATATATTTTTAACGTGTGTTTCTATGTCTGTCTGTGGTATCGTAACGCCCCAGATAAAGGACCGATTCTAATAAAGTTTTATTTGTTTGAAAGGTAATTTAATTGAGATGGTTCTTAACTATAATTTATGAAGACTTCATCAGTCGTTTGACCACTCAGCTCATTTATAACTTGAGAGCTGCGTGACAATATTAATATATTGCCAATTATAACAATCTTGCAACCATGGTAACACTCTGACATTGCTTAGGTTGAGTAGAGACAACACGGTATTTCTTGATACCTTTCATTCGAAATCGAGTATGGAATAGAATGAAGTATTAAACTTTTTAAAGTACGTAACAGTATATATATAATTTGTGATTTTATTGCATTTTATTAATATTTGTTATGTCTGTATTAAATTAGAGATTCAGTCGAGAGTAAAAAAATGTAGTTTGCTAAGTCGTAACGTCATTCATATTTATACTTTTATAAATCTATGGATTCTATTTCATTAAGTAAATATAAATAAAAATTTGTCTATCATTTCGTTGCGTTTTGTCACCTAATACTCTTTAGAATGTATTAAAATGTTATATAAACTTCAATTCTTAATTCGTACACACATGTACACTTCAGAAGCACTTTGTTTTCTAATTTGTACAGATAATGTAGTTAGCAAGCGACTGTAGATCGATTACAGACCCTAATCTCATTCCCGACTCGTAACTTGTACTAAATGTTCTTCCTGTTTGTCCCGTCACTTGTAAACATTGTGTTTTAATTCCACGAGGAATAATCAACTGTTTAATTTAATCCATATAACTGAAACATTAAAAAAGTGATAATATTATTAGAAATCTTTCAAAGGAGTAGGATTGACGTCCACATTCAATAGTTTTTCTCTCGGACAAATAACTTTTTGGGTTAAATTGGGTGCTGATTTACTGTGCTAGTGTGGCTAATATACAATACCCATCATCACTCACCACCACTGCTTGATCAATTCAATATGAAACTAAAGTCATGTGAGGTCATAAAGATAATGGTATAGGAGCCAGTGACAGATTTTTAAAAACAGGAGTTTCGTGAGTTCGACTTTGATTCCGTTCATTCACTTATTTCACTCCGTTCGTACAGTTATGCAGTATACGAATTTTCACTCGAGAGGAAATTATTGACCAAATTTGAATCTGGCTCCCGTACCATAATGACTCACATATCCTCAAGCATTTAAACACGACAGACAATATTCGCTTTATGAGATTACTCATCAAACTGCTGAGCTACAGAGTAATTTTAAAAAAATCCCATAGGACATGCCAATTAAAAGTTACAAAATTAATGTTGCATTTTGTGTTGAAGTTGTATGTGGTGTCCACATTAACGAAAGAAAGATCAACGTCAGTTTAACGAGTGTTTTCAGTGAGTCCTGAAGTGTAAATATAATGTAGGGATTATCCTTATTAAGGATCACAAGTGTGGCCGACTTTATAACTCAGTTTAGTAACAAGTAGCAGAGGAGATGAGTGTTACTGAAATCTCAAAGGGATTTTTAAGCATACTTCCAGGTCACAAGTAGTAGGCACTACTTGACTTCTAGTTCAAAGTCCATATTAATATTCGTTACGATGCATAATGTATATTAGTTACTGATTCTTTATTGGAAATTCTGTCCTTTATAGAAATAGAAACTATGCTTTTATAAATCCATTGGTATTGTTTATAAATTATAATCCATATTGGGTTTTAGAAGATACGATCGTGGCTTAGGTCTGGTTAGGCCATCGGGTAGCCAGAGCATACAGCTATTCATTAATAACGGCCCGGTATACGGTATACGGTAGAATCTCGTGAAATATGAACCTGCAGCGGTATCACCCACTGACGTCGTTGAATTATTTATGAGTACAGAAAACGCCTATGAATTTAGACTGATCGGGGATAGGCGCGACATGCTACCGGCTATTATGCTCTATTGTTTATGCGACGCCGCTTGTTTATGGTCAGCGACAGGGTTTAGATATAATTGACGGTGTTGTTTTTAAATCAATTTTTAAATAATACTAGGTTTATTGATTGTCAATTCAAGTACTAACTAATATTTTATCTCATTTATTTAATTAAACATCGAATAAATGCAAATAAAGACATATCATTTATATATCGGCGCGTAGGTTAGGTTAGTAGTTAGTCTTTTGTACGTCTAACTTTATACTAAATATGTTTTATTTTGGTATAATCAATGTTCTGAAAGCTAAAATTTAATAAAGATTAGTTAGAGGTGGCCTAGCAGTATCCACTCTTGAGTAAGTTGAGCGAACAACTCGCCTCTATGAAGGATTAGTGAAAAGTTGCGCGGATAAGCGCCGCGTCTCGTTAACTGCTCTCACCGACTAGCGACGCAATAATCCTATTATATTGTTTAGGGACTCGAAACTAATATTATACTGAGCGGAATAAATCCTTTTATTTATTTTATATAAGCAAAAACTCTCAAAATTAAATAGCTACTGAAGAACATCACAAGGTAACGATGATAACTTTCTATCTAACTTTCTATTCTATCTTATAATAATATTTCGATCAGTAATGTTGAGCTTTCAGGTTCTATAGTTAAAAATTATCTTAAAAAATTAGATGTAAATAAAGGTTGTGGTGCCGACGGTTTACCTCCTATATTTTTAAAATCGTGTCACAAAGTTCTTTCATATCCAATCTATTTGTTGTTCAATAAATCAGTAAATTCAGGCATCCATCCTGCCGTCTATTTGGAAGCACCCTTATATCGTACCTGTGTTTAAGTCTGGTGATAAACATAATATTGAAAGATATAGACCAATTAGTAAGCTATGTACGATTGCTAAATTGTTCGAAAAAAATACCTATGATAATATATTTCCCTTAATTAAAAGCGTTTTAACTGATAGACAGCATGGTTTCATTAATAAAAAATCAACTCAAACAAATCTCTGTGAATTTTTTCATAAAGTGATTGTCAAATTGGATAAGGGATTGCAGGTGGATATTGTATATACTGACTATTCGAAGGACTTCGATAAAATTTCTTACAATATCTTGTTAACTAAACTTAATAATATTGAAATACACGGTGATCTATTTCGTTGGCTTTCATCTCGGCTTCGTAATAGAAGTCAGGCGAAGGTTATTTGTTTTACTTTTGTGCTTACTTTCCGGTGTTTCTCAAGGCTCACATCTCGGTCCACTTCTCTTTTATATTTATGTTAATGACATATGCCATATTTTTAAGAATTCTTGAATTCTGTTGTATGCAGATGACATGAAGATTTTCAAACCCATAGCTAAACCTAGTGAATGTAATATAATACAACAGGATTTAGATAATTTATGTAAATATTGTTCCAAAAACCTATTGTATTTTAATATCAAAAAATGTAATAAAATGTAAACTTTTCTCGTAAACTTAAAACCATTACTAATAATTATACTCTTAATAATACTTTAATAAGACGAGTGACCGAGTCTATCTACTATCCAAATATACCTATACCTAAGTGCGAGACTTCGGTATATATTTGGATAGTAAAGTTTTATTCAAGTCTCATATAAATTAAATTGTAGCCGAAGCCGCAGCAAAACTTACCGCTTATTGGGTTTGTGATAGAATGATAAGACAGAAGGTTTCTGACAAACCAATAAAATCCTTTTTTTCTACGTAACTGTACACTCGTCTAGTTAACTGTAAAATAACTTTTAATGCTACATTTTTAGTAATGTTTGGTACTTATAGCAACAAGGTGTTTATTTGTATGTATGTATATATTCTAATGAAAACACATTGTGTGGAAATGAGGAACGCGTATAAATTTTAATGATTTGTTAAGGCTACGCTTCTCAAGGATTTCTTCCTTCGTGAACAATGTGAAAACTTTACCCCTAAATTTATGTCGAAATAAGACAATATTATCTGCTTATTTATTTAAACGTCTTGTAATATCAAGAAACTCGTTTATTTCCCTCCTTTTTAGATTATATTAATTCTTCAGCTACAAAATATCAAAACGTAACTTAAACTACTGATTCTTTTTTAGAATACGTTATCCATTAATACATCAAAGTATTAAATATTCGTATACCTATATGTATGTATACCGTAAGCTTAGCTAAATGTATTTTTTTAAAATAAAAATACATTTTCTTCTTTATAATTTTATCATAACTCATAAAAGTTTACTACTTTTAATATTTCTCAATTGGTCTTTTTTTATGCATGTAAATTTAATACTTCAGATATATGTTTTATCATTAATTTTCTAAACCCATACAAACTTACAGACTGTTGCGTTTTCTAGATGGTACAATAATAAATACTTTGGTAATTATAGCTAAGAAAATTTATATTTGTTTTTTGGATTCATTTTATCAATAATATTGTTGAAATATGAAATAGTTGATTATGTCACAGCGTCACTACCTGTGGCGCCATCTCTAATAGAAGAAATTGATTAAGGAAACGTCAAGTCAATCGATTTTGATGGTTGTCAATGTGCGACATGACAGTTGAAGTTTGAAATGTCATGAGGAGAAGGAGTGCTTAGTTTTGGATTCACATTGGAACGAGACTCCAGTGCGAAGGGTTGTTGCTGCCACGTTGTATGGAAATCACCGCGTTTCCTAACCTTATACTTTTTCCGTCGGCATCCGCGTAATTAGCAGTTATTATAGCTATTATAGCAGCAGTTATTATAGAAAAGTGTTAATGTTGATTAATTAATACAGTTTAAACGTAGCTATCCGAAGTATTATTTCTATTCCATCGTGATGTGTGACCCATAGGATAGTAAGGTGATGCATGAACCTCCGTTAAATATATTTATTCCATTTAAAATAATATTTTTATTTCATCCTAGACCTAACCTAGCAAGTTGTAGTTTAAATAGCATGTGTGTCAAATTCAATTATCTACTCCCTTTTAGATTAATTCAAAGATTAAAATTATCTGAGAAAGTATTAAAAGTACCGGTCTAAATAAACTTTTGATAAACGAATAAACATTTTAATGAACGTGTTTTAGACCCTTTACAACAAGTAGGACCTTTCAGCCGATACTTACAAAAGGGTCTAATTTATGTAGACTAAGTTCTGCAATACTTGCCTTTAATTCTAGCTTAATTTCGCACAGCTGTTTTTAAATCTATTTCTTTGAAGAAGGTATTTATAAATGTGAATTCCATATAAAATATAAGTTCAAGTTTATTTCTAACTTGAAATATTATAATTCAAAAGATATAGCTTTTTATGTAGAACTCGAAAACAGTCGACACTATGATTGATCTTAAGACAGTTAAGTTGTTATCTTAATGATCAAAAAAGAGAAAGATTTAGGATTCGATAAGTGATTAGGAAAGGCTATGGGAAGTCCGTTAGCATACGCTGTCTTCCAGCGTTGGAGCTGTCCGTTCATACCTTCGCAGCGCTGGGTAATTATTATACCTTAACGTTTAGGTCATAATATTATATAAAATATGGCGGGAGTTTGACGAAAGCTGCCATAGAAGTGGTGTACAAATGTTGTACATGTTCTCATAAAAAAATGTGGACTGTATGAGATAAGTGTGTATAATATGCAAGTGAGACGTATGTCGGGGCTGTACTGGAAAACAATAACAAACACCCTCCATTAACCTTATAGATGTGATCATATGACAGCTATCATTGTGACTGCTACCGTTAACAATACGGATCCAACAAGCGGTGTTTAATACTGCGGAGCACAACTAGGAAGCGTTTCTATTGTTGGAATTAAATCACAGTCGACTTCGTAAGTTGGTGACCTTGATTGGAAAGAAGCTTTGTGGAAGGGGAAGGCGCGAAGTGGTTATAAAGAAAAAGGAAATCTCGAAGCGGAAAAGCTAGAAAAATTAAATGCAAAAAGTTCTCCTAGAAAGTTTGACTAAGTTATATCCCGTGCATTGCAAATATTTCTCATGATAATAATGATATGTTTGAAAAAGGAAAACATACAAAAGCCATAGACACGTAACGGTCATGGTTGAGATGTCACGCCCGCTCCCTTGTCCCGTAGAGGTTCCGGTGAAAGGTGAAACCGACCTCGACCGATTCCATATTTTACCTTTTGTTTTAACTAAATTGACTTCTCTCGCCGTTTATCTTATTTTATAACCGGATCTTTTAAAGATTTTTTATTTTTTAAGAGATATCACTACCATCAATTTTTTTAAGAAATACGTTATTAACGATAATAATAAATATTTGAATAAACAAAAATGTTTTTTTACTTTAATTCTAAGTGCCATCTGATAGCAACACTGTTTATAAAGTAGTATTAGCGGATAGGCCATTTGTCAAGTATACCGATGTGAAGACAATATATAACCTTTAATGCGATAGATTATAGTCAGTCACTCTGGTGTTTTCGTGCATTGAACATGGAAGTTAGTGTTATAGTGTTAAGGTTACCCTTCTCGAGGTTTCTCGCTATTGTCGTTAGCGAGGTCGAGTGGTGGAGGTGAGAATTTATATATTATGAAAGAGCTCTTTAAACCTGCTCCTGGGCCTCAAGCCCCAGGCACTGCTCACCTCAGTCTAAATTGCATGTGTACACGTATTGCTGTACAGTAATGGGTATTATTTCTCTCTCAGTCTATCACACATGACGCATCTTATAATCTTATAATTATTTGAGGTATTTACTTGTATATGTACAATGTTCATATATTGTCTCCTAGTACGCCGAAAGAAGCTCGGGCGCCCATTATTTACAGTTACAAATTAACATCAAGTAGCAAAATAAAAATCTACGAATACAACTTATACTTAATATATTTCAATTTAATGATGAAACATTCACTCCATAAAATCCCATTCATTTACAAAGAGATCATATGTATATCACGAAAACGTGAGTGGTATTTATTTTACAAAGATTTTCTCGCTTCATCTAGAAGAAGAATCCGTGTGTAAAAAACAATGAATAAATCCGCAATTTTTCACACTGAGATAAAATTTGAAAAATTCTGAAAAATGTTTCCAATTTGTTAAATATATTACTAACTTATTAAAATGTGTGGCTTCTTAAAAAAATTAACTCATACATAATAATAGTATCCCTTATTTGCATAATTATGGATCTACAAAGTTTTTCATAATTTTGAATAATTAGTCCGTATTCGGGTCTGAGATTTACATTTATATGTGAAGTTAAATTCCGTGCTTTAACATGTTTAAAAGTTCGAAAGTCATCGTTGACTCAATAATAGCCTTGGAATTTCCATGTTTAACCTATAATTGATCGTATTGTCTTATATAATTAAATATAAAAAATTATAAATGTAAAATAAAGAAACAAGTAATAATAAAATTTTATAAGAAGTCTAGTTGCATTTAAAAAATTAAAAGCCATAATTTAGAATAATTTGCATAAACACTTTGTAATATAAACAATATAGATCTCAAAAAGCGAGAACGGATAAAATGTTTATAAAATGAAAACTACTGGGTCAAACTATGTTAAATTTTTATGGAAACAAATGGCAATGATTCCACATCAAACTAAAGAAGAATCACGTAAATCGGATCATTAATCTCAGCGTAATCGATATACATACACAAATAAACAATACAAATCCCAAGGTACGAGAACGGAAAAAATGTTCAAAAATGTTCATAAAGTAAAAATTACTAGGCCAAAGTATTTTAAATTTTTATGGGACCAAATGGCAACGATTCCGCATCAAACAAAAGAAGAATCACGTAAATCGGATCATAAATCTCAGCGTAATTAATATACCTACATACATAAAAATTAAAAAAATATATACCAATCGAATTGAGAACCTCCTCCTTTTTGAAGTCGGTTAAAAACTTTTATCACTATTAAGAGCTAAACATAGGTACAATTAAGATGAAAAAGTAAACTGTGGTTGTATATTAGATTACCACCGTACAGACGCTTCAATGTTAAATTTGTTAAAAATCATACTTTTTGGATGAATAAAATTGGTAATTATCAAATATTTGACGAATGTTTTGGTTATTTTGATCTAAATAGCGTAATGTTATAGTTTTATTTAATACATTCATCAAGTATCGATACCTTAAGGACATTGATTTAGAAGGATCGATATTAACTTGTATAAGTCTATTTTTTGAATTGTAGAAATAAAAATATTAAAACAGCAGTCAATACAAACTTAACAAATTTTCTTGAAATGCAAAAAGAATGATTACTCTAATGAATACTCGATATCAAAAGGAAGGTATCGAGAAATACCGTTAACCATGTAACGAGATTGTTATAATAGTCAATATATTAATATTGTCACGCAGCTCTCAAGAAATATGTAAGCTGGTATTGTTAAAACGGCTGACCAGTTCTTGATAAATTATAGCTAAGAACTATCTTGATTAAATTACCTTTCAAACAAATAAATCTTAATCACAATTAGTCTATTATCTTGGGCGATACGAGGACTCAGACAGACATGCAAATACACGTTAAACTTACACCCTGTTTGTATAACGTCAGGGAATAAAAAGAGTATCGCTTGCAAAATAAAAGTTTAGTCAGTTCTTGTTTAGTATATTATTTCACAAAGAACCTCTGTCTATTACGTCAAAGTAGGTGTAAAAGTGGCAAGATAATACTAAGGCACAGGAGAATGCTTATAGGAATATTCTATAAAGTGCCCTTTGAGCGTGGAGAACTGACCCGTCTCAAAGGCTCCCGCTAATGGCTTATGCTGACGTGTTATCTCACACCCGACCGAACTAAAAAGACATTAGTGCATGGCTTCACACAAAATATTTTGTATGAAGGATATATTTTTCAAAGGAAGTCCCGCCTCAGCTTCGTCCGCGTTAAGATATAAAGATAACGTTTTAATATTTTATTTTCAACACGAGCTTTTGGTTAGACTTCTTAGACTTTAAAGTTCTACGGTTTCATACTACTTTATTTCTATAATGACTAATAAAAAATGTAAATATTTTCTATACGATACATGATATCAAAAAAATTTGTTTTACCATGGTTATAAGATTGGTATAATTGTCAATATATTAATATTGTCACACTTGTGTCACACAGCTCTCAAGTTTGAAAAGAGTTTATGATAGTCTTAAATAAAATAGTTTATGTGAAGAATATGTTTTTAAAGAAGGTTTATCTCAGTTTGAAATAAAGATAATCTTTCAATATTTTATTTTTAACACGAGCTTTTGCTTTGAACTCCTTGGACTATAACGCTCTACAGTTTTACACACTTTCAAACATTTTTATTAACAGTAATAAAATATCTCTTATTTCTAGTGTAAGGAATGATTTCTATTACTCTACTTACAACGATACGTATAATGTAAAAGAAACATACACTTAAGACCCAACCGAACTAAAAAGATATTAGTGCATGGCTACACATAAAATTTATATCTTTAACTAACGGCACATAAGTATAGGTTTGACCTTGAATGCGCAGAAGTAGCTATTAGGGAGCGCCGGGCGAGAGTAGCGCGTCACACGCGATTGGTTCTTATGCGACGTTTCAGTTCACGAGCGATTGCTATTTGCCAAAATAATAAACATCATGGATGGAACTGCCAATACGGGCACGCAGCACGCTCACAATCGCATATCATAATCGCAATCGCAACTTTCCCCCACCATTTTTGCTCAGACCTAAACCCTCTGGCATACATAAACAGTGTAATATTATGGACATTTTAATAATGATGTAACGAACTTGTTCACGCTTACGTAGATGAATGTTTAATTGTTGACAAAAACAAATGATTTGGTTTATTACGCACTGACGGTCATAATAAAATAAAATCCTTTATAAATTATTGGATTAACAATGATGAAGCGAAAATTTCAAACATCCGATCGTGTAATCCAATAGTAATCGGTACCATTGTTTGATTAATATTGAGAGTAATCATTGTCTTTCTAAATGTACGGTAAAAAAGGTTTTATATTTGATGATATTTTTTTTTTATAAAATAGGAAGGCAAACGAGCAGTCGGGTTTCATGGCGTTAAGTAATCACCGCTGCCCACGGAACAATTAGGGAGTTACAGAAGCGTTGTCGGCCTTTAAGGTGGAGATATACGCGATATATTATTTAGCCTACATCTTCCAAAAGCCAACATTCAGTGGAATTTGGCAAAATAGGAAATGATCCATGCCTCAAGCCCAGTCAAAGAGCGAAGCAGTGATAGCCTAGTGATTAAGACTTAAATCTCGGGAGACTTACTCGGGAGATCCGATTTCGATGCTGGGCACACACCACAATCCCATTGGACTCTGGTACACAGTTTTTTTTTAAAACAAAGAATAATTGTTAATTGTATTATATGTAGTAGTAAAAAATGACTACGGTAAATCCGACCAGTTTATTTCATCTAAATACATACGGTCTATTTTAGGCAACATGTTATAAATCCAATAATATATAACTGTAACTTCAGCTGAGGAAATTTCAGAAGTGAGCTCCGAGAGGATTGAAGTGTGTGAGATAAACACTGTACTCTGATCAAATATTTACTTATTTTGATCATCAATTCACTAACTCTCTGAAATGTTAAGAAAATATTACTTATATCGAAAGGAACTCTTTATTTAATCGGTGATAAAAGGTCAATCCAGGTTATAAACAGTCTATATATCAAATTTTATGCTAAGAGTAGTATTTGCGCGTGGAATTTCTTGTACATTTTTTTAAAATTTATTCGAGAGTTAACAGTATCATATTTTATAATCCAGCTTATAAAGTTTTCATAAAATACATTAAAAATACCAAAAATGTAACCGAAAACTGTATAATAAAGTTATGTAAGTGCCTATCGGTGAGTTTTGTTTATATTTGAATAAGAAAAAACTTTTTAGTCCAAAAGTTAGTGAGAGTGGTCCAAATTACATACTGGGCCAATGTGCCATACTTTCCCCTATTTAACCTTAAAATCCTATTTGAAATAATCTAGTCAAAACAAACATTGTTTTGAAAATTTGAAGAGAATGTTCTTCTAAGTTAAGATATAATTATAAAAAATGAAACCGTCGGTTTCGTAAACAAAAATTAGCATAATTTATAATACCCATTGAAATAAGTCTCTGGCTTAAAAAAGTATAACAACTTTCTTAATACCGACGCCGGCTTTGACGCTTAGCTACACTCTATTTTTTAGACTTTACTGCTTTTTGTTACATTTGTATTTCTGTTTATATTTATTTTTAAAATATATTACTTTCATATTGTAAAAGACGTAACTAAACTGAATAGTTCCTGAGGTCTTTGGCATATCTTGTAGACTTCGCTAACCAATGTTGATATCATTAAAACTAAATAGCAAATAAAGTCTAGTAACATGATCTTCAATATGAAAGAACAAGCACCCTATTACTACGATGGGCGTTACTCACGCTTGTATTTACACCATTGATCTATCGGAGAATTAAAAATTCCAAGAAATAAACAAATACATTTCCAAAACTCTATATTTTAAAAAATCGAGAAGGACTATCGTCTTGTGATCAGGTGTACTATTCACTAATATTTTAGCAATATAAATTAAAATAACTAACTTTATTCTCAACAAAAAAATCTGCAATTTAAAGCATCATTTAAATTGCACTAAGTCTATATTCACTAATTGAAATTACTTGTCATACTGTCTGTAATTAAAATAAACCAATAGGAAAGTGTTACGGTAATATCTTTTAAGACGAGTAAAAAGTAACGTAGTACACAAACAGGTGCAGCTTATTTGCGAACATTGTGTCCCAAGGTATCCATAACAGCACCGAAGCGCCCAGCTCTGATAACGTTTAAAAGGTTTATAACCCTCTTAAATAAACTTAATGGCTCCGGGGAAGTTTTTCGTTGTACCCCTTAGGGGTATTACGCAGTGTTACGATACGATTTATTCTGCGTTTATAGACTTAGAACCGGTAAAGCCTCCAAAATTTGGGTGTCAACTAGAGTTGTAGATCTACTTTAGATTGGGATCTACGAATCGCACACAATTAAGGTTTGGAAGGTATATTTTCCGCAGGTATATTTTGAAAGTATAATCTCAGGAAAGAATTGATATAGGTAAAAACATTTATATTACTTCCTAATGTTTTCGTTAAAAATTAAACCATCTTGAATTTCATCTTCTTATCGTTCCAGGGTGTGTCTCAGAAGTCTAATATAAATGAAACTGCATAATGACTTCAGACTAAAATGCACTATTGACTAGAAAGCAAGGTTACACAGACTTTTCACGTTACACGAGTTCTCTATTCACTGTTCGATCTTGCTACCCAAATTCTGACTCAGATAGTAATAAAACCAAAGACTCATGTCATGCTTTATAAGGATTATATTTTACCATGCTTAACTGCTGAGCCATTTTAATACAAACCAATAGCAACTGATAGTCAAACAAACGGTGTTGCTACAGTGATGGGACACAATGACAATACAATTAAAATTAGACTTCTTTCCCAAAAAAATAATACTTATAAGTTTTATTAAATTATAAGTTTTATTAAATTATGTACAGTGAGGTTTTAAATATTAACTTGGTAACACAGGCTTGCGACTCCACCTGTCGTCATCATAGTGGAGAGATAATGGCGGTATTTTGTATCATAAAAAGGTTTTGATTTTTACGCAAGAAGGTTTAGTTATTCTCCGAGCTAGTGTTTTGTATTTAGAGATATTTTGCTGAATATTTAAATAATTAGTGCAGTAGCTGTTTTGCTAAAGAAGTGATAAATATTAGGGTCAGGAGGTCGAGGAGAGTGTAGGTGCATTGTAGAAAGGCCTTTTAATCCAGCTCTTGGGTCGAAAGCCCCAAGCACTTCTCGGTTTCCGTCTAGATTGAATATTATTGCAGTCTTTTGAGTTTTATTGTGCAGTTAAACTACCGTGTATCTACAATATAGAAATATAATAATTTTCAATTAATCACAAATCTTTCAATTATACATAGTATCTAAGATAATAGAAAAAAAATTAGCAACCACACAAAGACTAGAAATATACAAAAATATAAACATTTATCCATTAATAAAAACAAACGATTATATAAAGCTATAACCAATAACCATCACAGGCATGCAGTAGAATCCTAACAAATCGGGTAGTATTCTGTAACGGTCGATCCCATCCGCATTTATTTTCCAGCCAATAACAGCCTAACGAAATCCGTTCCAACTGCCTAATTGATTGTACAACATTTCTCTATGCTCGTCACGTCGATAGGGGCGCAAAAATATGGTCGTTAAATTATTATATTCCTTCTTTTATAATTTAGGAAAGTGGGAGGATTTACAAATATTATTGCTCTGTAAGGTTGACCTATATTCAAAGATCACAACCACGTTATCTGTGCCTATATATAAAACAAAGAGCGTGATTGTACTTTAAAGTCAGAGAGTTGTCTTCCACAAAGTCTTTAACTAACATTAGTCATGACAGTGCCTGGGAACGTCTTTCAATTTGCGTTTAATATTCCACCTCATCCATGTTATCTAACAGTATAAAAAACTAGTAATTTACTAGTAATTTTAAAAATTTTCAATATAACACTTCGCCCAAACATAGCTAATTCTAATTCTAACTAATACTTAAGAATAGAAACAAAACAAATTGATGTGAGATATAATATACTACTTATGCCATCTATTGACGGATATATGGTCTACCTGTCTGTTACGATTTCACGCTTAAATCACTGAACCGATTTGAGGAAGGACATAAACTACGTTTCATTGCGAAAAAATAGGGGATGAAGTACATGTCGAGCTGTCATTTCGTTAGGTCTTTGGGAATTTACATTATGTTGGTGTCAAAAATTAAAATATAAATATATGTGAAACTAAACCTAAATAGGAAATTTAAAAGGGTTTATGACAGATGTGTACTACATAATATGTATGCAGTTTATTATAATTAGTAATTTAAATACAAATAATTAAAACGTATTTTTTCTTCTCGGCAAACCCTAAGAAAATTCACTATTTATAGAAGCTTACTATATTGAGTTTACATTGTCACTTACTTAACAATATAAAGTCTCAGTTAAATCTATAAAAAAACCGGTTCAAAATTCAGTAGAAAATTTTATCTTAACCATAAATACTTGTAAAAATTATTGTATATTTTCAAACGGTTTAAACTGCAAAAGTTTATTTTTAACCACACGTGATCGTAGTTATTATTTTACTCACGCCAAGACTTACAATGTTTTCTTTTGGCCATTTTCAGTGAGTACACGAACGCTCTTCAAGCCAAGTACTGGTTGTATCGGATCTCGATTTCTCGATAACAAGAGTACTCTTTATAAAATTATTTTTATTCTTTATCCCATAAATTGGACGTATGACTTTTAATGACTTCTCTGTCTATGTACAAAATTTATAAATTCACAATTATTTATACGGCTTATGTAAATCGTTGGCGATTTTTGATATTCATTATTATCTATATGGAAGCTATACTGTACAGTGACATGCAAAAGACAACAATACTTTTTGGACAGAAACTATCAAACGCTTACCAAATCGTGAAGTCTTAGAATCACGACACCATACCATTGTACAGCCATGATATTCACCAACCGAGACAACTGTGTGCCACTCCTAATACAAGCATTTAGCTTAGTTGGAGAGGTTAAGGAATACTAGTAGTATGTGATCCATATTGTTGGTATTTTTTTTTATTAAAAAAACTGACAACTGCCTCAAGTCACTCCGAACAGAGGTTATATACGGTGTTAGAATAAAATAAATACATTTTTAACGGTGTTGCTATATTTATCTTTTCTTTCAGTGGTAGGGGACTGAACCACCAACACGCGAATTCAACCGCCAGGTGAAGTGGATGTTTGAAATTATCTACGTAGATACAATTAAATTAACGCTAAATAATTTTTCGGTTGTTATTTTTATTCTAAAGAAACACTGTTTTATTTAATAATAAATATTTTTTGGATAAACTATCAAAAAAAAAAAATAGGCAGCGATTGCGAGAAGGCGTTATCTTCTATTAATTTTAATCTTCGTATAAATTTTAGGTCTAATATAAAAAACACTTAATTCTACATTCTTCACAACAACAAAAAAAGTCTTTATGTAGGTACTTAATAGTATAAAGTGTAGTTAGCAACTCCGTTGATAACTTTATATTCGCGGGTAGTACCTTTTATTTTATTCCAAAACTGTATATAACCTCTGTTCCGATAGACTCGAGCCTGTTGTCAAACAGAGGTGGCCTGGTAAATAGCTGTGCAGTGTTGTGGTGTCATGATGCTGGGTCTTTATTACTAAGGTTTGATGAAAGATTTTAATATTGGTAACTCGGTTTCCGTTGTAAGTGCATATTTTTATTGTCTAGTATATGTAGATAACAGTTTTTAGATTTGATACTCAATTACCCAGAAACGGCTGAACGGATTTCAACATCGTTTGTGTATATGGCACACCCATATACTGAATTCATTCAATGTATATCTTTTATACCGAAAAACAGATTTTGGGAACAAGGAAGCTGTACACATTGCATCAAGATAATTTATTATTAAATTGGAATAATCCTTTTTATCCTGGAAAAATGAACAACGTTAGTGGGTGTCTTTCAATTCTGTATCCAATACAGAAGGTTTCACGGGCACATACTAGTCGTTAACTAATTATAATTTCCGGACAAATATGTGTGATGTAAACATGTAATGGTAAAGTGATATATAAAGCAAAATAATTAAAATGATTTAATCATTTTGCGAGCTTTAATTATGGGGATGGATAATTGAGCGCCTTAGCTTATAAATATAAATGTACTCTGTTATTATCTATCATTAAATTTGCAGGCTTCGTGAATATCAAATTTAATATTGAATTTACGATATAACTAGACTTTCGATCTGGCTTTGCTTCAGTATTTATTATTTTTCGTTGTATAAAACAGAAAATAGAAATAATGTTACGAATTTGAAATCTTAAAATGGCACCGTCTATTGGATGTTAACCAATGATGCTAACCTATCATAAATCAGAAATTGTTACCAAACTATTGTTACCTCTTGGTTGTTGATAAACTTCTTATACATTTATATTAAAATACCCCACCTATTCTATAATATAACAGCTTTGTCCCAATCCATCTAAAGCAGTTGTCCAAGTGATTTAATACAGTTAGCATAGTTGAAATTAGCACAAGTGGTGTGGTTTAGTGAAATTCATGTGAGTGTACTTTTTTTAATTATTGTTGTTAGACATCGATCCGTTACTCTGCATATGGGTTGCAAGCTCTAGGTCAGTGCTCAGCTTCTTATCTAAATGTGTATCTACATATTGCTGTAAAGTAATAGGTGTTATTCCGTACAAAACTGATTATTACCTTTTTTCTTATAGTTAATATTTATCAAATCAGAAATTATCAAAGAAGCTCAAAGACCTCAATAAGCTCAGTAAATGGTTTCTTTCAAATCTACTAACAATAAATACCAATAAAACTGCTTACATGATTTTGGCTGCCAAGAACAAAAAAATCTATGCATATGATAAATTAACTATATTTGAGCAACCAATACAGAAATCTAACAACGAAAGATATCTAGGACTCATACTAGACAACAAACTTACATGGCAAAATCATATAGACCATATTAAGACTAAAATTTCACCATTGATTGGAGCCTTGTGTAGAATATCATCATGCATACCACAACAAGTACGTCCCTTCATATACAATGCTCTTGTTAAACCTCACATTGAATACCTTGTCGAAATATGGGGAACCGCTGCAAAGATACATATTCAAAAATTATTCAGAACAAATTAATTAAAGCTTTATATAAATATGATTACTTAACACCAACAAACAAACTTTATAAACAAACCAAATTTTTAAATTTAAATCAATTATACGCACTTAAAACTTGTATACTCATTAGAAAAATAACAATAAATAACTTACACTCTTAGTTACACTTTCCAAAAATAACATACACACACTATCTAAGAAAACGAAATAAATTGTTACTACCTAAATTTAGAACCAATTATGGAAAAAAGAATATTTTGTTTGAAGGAGTGATGTTATATAATAAATTACCAGATATAATTGTCGATAGCAATAGTTTCCCTATATTTAAAAACTTACTTATTATATGTAGTCACATACGAAACCTCGCAGTTTATGTTAATGTAACCTCTCTCCTATATAATTAGTTTGTAAGTCATTACTGCATAATCTGTAACTACCCACAATATTTTTAATTTTTTACTCGTTACTAAATTGTGACACCTTGTTTACTTTAATTATGTACTTAGGTACTAAGTTAATATTTATAAGTAATTCTCAATGTAAGTGAACTGTTTGTGTTCTTTTTGAGTAATAAATGTCTTTAAACCGAAATAAAGATAGAAACAAGTTAATCTCTCAAGTTAGATCAAAAGGCAATAAAATTTTTATAATACTTTAGGAAGGAGGAAATTTTCAGTACAGCACTTTATATTCTACAAACCATACACTGGATAAAGTTTCTAATTTTAATTCAATATATAGTTACACAGTTTTACAAAAATTAAATAAATAAAAAAAATATTAGTATTTCTTGAAGCGAGGAACATCTAAATAGCAGTATCAAAAGAATAAGCATTGTGTCTTGCATGGCTTTGTGGTTCAGCATGCCATAGTGCTTATTTTTTAATGTCATGAAAAAATATTGGGTGAAGACTGAGAGAGAGGTTATATTTATTGCATATTTTTATTTTTTATTTCTGGATTAGTGTTGCTTAAATAAATTTAAATGAAAATAAATCCATGCTAATTTTGAGATATTTTTTCTACTTCCTACTAATATTATATGATTGTTGCGTAATTACACAAAAACGGCTGACGGGTTTTGAATTAAATTTTCCAAATATAGGCATAACTTTATAACATTGATTACAATATTTCGGAGAAATTATAATGGAGAGGAGATAGTTAGAATATAAAATTTTTATAAACATCGTATGTACATAATTATAACTCTCAGGTTCGCTATTTAAACCTAATATTTAAACCCAACACAAGGCTAACCTAAGCCTAACTTACACTTTCGAAAAACATATATCCATTATAATAAAACATTCCTTTCCAGTTTCTATGGCATAGAATTCCCGTTTCAGTTAGTTAGTGAGTGGGCAGGTAAATGGGCTGGTGCATGAGGAAGTGTCTCATTAAATTAATTCACTTTGTACCTGTGAAATTCTGCGGACGAAGTCACGAGCAGCTGCTAGTAAGTAATAAGCAATTTAATGTGAATTCACGTAAAGGACAAAGGAACTTAAACGACGCGGTAAGCCGCAGCAGTTAGCAGCGGGCGCGGCCGGGGTAACTATGTTACCCGATGTTTCAACTACAATTTGAACTAGGCACTTACTTCTACAAATGACGATTATGACTTTTAGAAACTTTCTAAAACGTTTTATGATATCTTACACGACCCGCCCCGACTTCGCCCTTCTCCAATTTATCTATATATATTTAGGTTTCATACGTTTCAATTTTTAACATATTTGCTATGTAACATATATATGTTAGAGAAAAATGGCGAGAGGAGTGTATATTGAAAACACTAAAAGGGGTGATAAAACGTTATGATTTCTTACAATTACGACAGGAACCTAAGCAGTGCCTTGAAAATATATCTGTCTGTTGTATGTTTGTACGAAAAACTACTGAAATGAAATTGAATACGGTTTTTAAAGTTGTATTTGTCGTACTTTAAATATCATTTAAATCAGATGTCAGAAAAAAAGTTTTCATTTAAAAATGTTTTAGTCTAAGTTTGAGTCTACTGCTTATATATAAAATAAGTATATCAAATGTCATTTTTCTCACAGTGCAAAGTCCAATAGGGGCTTCGACGGTGAAGGCTTACGTCTTGATCCAATATACTTTACACCATTCACTGCGATCAAATAAGCTTCTTGCACGTAATAGATAGACCTACCTACTTATAGGAAATGTAATAAGGAAAAATTTTATACAAAGACCCTTTATACTTAAAGTAATAACGGGACTTACTGTCTGAACTGTCACATGGTGTTTTCAATTGAGAAAATACAAGTTTTAAGTAGAATTGCTTTAGAATATGGACATGACTGTAATATCAGTGTATATATTCAGTTCTATCTAAGTATCTTCTAACCTTTAATGGGCAGAAGTCACTTAGGACCTATTTAGCTGGAAATGAGGGACAAGCGTTCCCGCACGCCTGTTATATGTCAAAATAATAAATTTCGTGGATTGAAACATATTTTAGTTTTCTTAATTCCACTACTTCTTTTACTCTTTATTGTATATTATAGGCTTGTGACTCATGTGTAGGTTTAAACAGCTCTTTTATCAAACATAAATACTTATCTTCACTTTTTTCTATTCATCACGCTACCTAACATTTCGTTTTAATTAAGTAAGAGAACTACTTAAAGGTTATTTATTAAGTGTTACATTTCACTGTGATAGTCAATATTCTATGAACACTCATCGAATTGTCTTTCCGGTTAATGTTAAAAACATCAACATTTGTACTAATTTCCTTAGTTAACATATTGTCTGTTTATTTATTCTCCAGGACGTTATTTATCAAGTACTAATATAAAGTAATAAAATTTTCACAAGGCGAATAAATAACGTTCTTTATTGTTGTTTACTATCCAAATAAACTAATACTCGTATTTCTTCAGACCCATAAAATCCTCTAATCTCTTGTAAACTCTCAAAGTTAGTCGCTTAAAAAACGAGAAGCTTTGCATCCAAGGTCGAAAATTTAACCGCGAACGCGAGAAAGGCAATTTCCTAAATAGGGGTTTTGAGAGTTATCCTACAATATTATGAACTCACAATCAGTGCTTAAAAGTGTCCGAGTTAAAGAGCTCCAAATGTAAATGGAGATCAATTTTGCTATAACTTTCTCGACAGATACCATTCCAAGCGGGGACTCGGGATGGTTATGCAGGGTTGGGATCTGCTTCAGAAGGAGACAGAAACTTCCATCCCCTATTCCAACCCCTTTAAGCCGTTTGTAGCGATAAAACTTGTTTATTTTCCTAAGCTCTAAGAGTATCTCTGTACCAAATTTCATCAGAATCAGTCCAGACGTTGTCGTTTTAATGTATGGTGTCACTAGCCCAACTTTGTAATACATACCTAGTATAGATAAGAAATACAAAGAATAAGATATATGTTAGATAAGAAATACAAATTTGCAAACCAAAAAATATTTAAGAGGAGAATCTTGCTACGAACAAAAACGTATTGCCACTCATTATAAATTCTCGGTCCCAGTATTGCTAGGGTTAATTAATATTTAAAGGTTTCAATGTCCTTTAAATATAGTACACATTTATTTAATGCTCTAGTTATCTTTTAAAATGAGCGTTTCAGGAAGTTTTAAAGTTATTAATTAAAAACAATATTATGTGTTGTTGATAAAAATATGTGTCGCTAGTGTAAGCTTTGCATTATAATGTCAAAAAAAAAATTCTGCTCTATGTATTACTATTGACGAATAATATCTTGTTAATAGATATAGTGGAAAAGATTAATAGAAGTATATGACCCACAATGATTTGCAAATATTCGCTGATGTAAGGATTACTGATGTTAACTACATCCATAAATTAATAAAAATAAATAAGAAAAAAGCTTTTTATTTCTTATAGTTTTAGTTTAATAAAAATGTACATAAAAGAATATAAGTAAGAAAAGAAAGTATACTTAACTAATGAATAAAAATATAAACCTAAACATTAAACAATTTTTGGCTAGAAATAAAAGAAAACCCCTTTTCAGGTTAAGGCCTCATCTAGAGAAAGCCACTGCTCTCTGTCTTTGTCATTGACTAGTCAGCTTTCAATCTACTACAAATGGGCCCCAAAATATTATTTTTGGACCAACGACATCCCCGTTAAAAAGGCCCAAATAGTTATTTCTGCGCATTCAAAGTCAAACCTATACGTGTAAGCAGCTATGAATCCAGTTGATTTCCTTGATTTTATTATTTACCTCAGTTATTTAACTTTATTAAGTAGGGATAATGAACAATATATTATATTATTGTTTTTAAATGTTAAAGGACCGTATAGCTCACATATTCTTTATATTTTTTGTGATTCTGTGTCATGATTAAGCTTTTAAAAATGCAAGAATAAGAAAAAATACAAAAAATATGAATGTTTGTACATTTATTATATTTCCTTAAACTCTCCTAGCCCGGACAAATGAGTAAGCGAGATAAATGACCCTGAATGGGGATCCGTGAGACCCGAAAATAGAATGTTATCTTTTGTACCCTCTGCGCTGTATTGCGGGACACGTTCAATTGGATTGAAACCTCTACTATGGTGGGAATACGAATGTGATAATCTGAGGAGAAAATTTCTTATTAATCATAGAAAAAATATGTTAAACCAAAAAATATCAGTCTGATAACTGAATTAAAACATCAAACCTACTTTTGAAGTTTAAGATGATTGTTTTGACTTCTATTAATATTATAAAGATACTTTACATGAATTTTTCTTATATATCTTTTATGTACAGTCATTCAATAAGTTACTTACCTATAGATAAAATCTGTAATAAAACTATATATAAATAATATTGCAAGGTAACACGTAAAAGATAATAGTGATGTTTAATCATCTCCAGTTCTTCATTATTTAAAAGTCACAATAAGAAGTCGAGTGTCATCGTCCACTACACTCATCGTCCACTACTCTTTAATTATCAATTACCAAACTAAACACCACTTTTACACTACACTCACACTACACATTATAATAATTTCACCTTCACATAACACACGTCATGATTTAAGATAAAATATATTTTTAATTTTACTGTGTAACTATTAATATTATATTGGTCTCCACGTACAGTTTAAATCAAATATATTAAAATACAAATTACAAATTAACATAAATCCCTTTCGGTGAAAGTTTATTAAGGACAAACTTTCGTATTTGAATACTACATACAAGTTACGGATTGAGCGAGCCAACTACACAGCTATTTCCCTAACTAGAAAAGTTGGAAGCTAATTACTTCGTGCTGTATGGTTACTGTCTTGCCTTTCAAAGGTAATAACAATAATTTATCACATATTAAACTAATGCCTTCTATCACTAAATATGAACTAGATACACAGTTCTATACAAAATTACATTAAAAACTATTAGATATTTACGACCGACGATGATTTGAATAGAAATACTTTGACCATTACGCTCAGTAAACTTAGTTATATAATTTATGTTTTGTAATCTTTCGCGTTTAAAAAAACTTTGCTAAAAAAGTCTTACCATCAGTGAGCCTTTAGTACCATAGATTAGTGTCAGTCTTTCTGGTGGTTTCGCGTAGGTTACATGGAAGATAGTATTATAGGTATGTGGTAAGTACCTTATTTAGTGTTCAGGTAGCGAAGGGGAGCGTTGTAATTATATAGAAAGCCTTTAATCCGACACCTTGGTCGCAAGTCTAAGGCACTGCTAAATTGCACATGTATACATATTTCTGTGCAGTAATGGGTATCATTCCTCTTTCATAGTATGACAACAATGAATGGGGCTTGAGACCAAGAAGCAGCAAACTATGCCAGCAATAATTTTAAAAACTCACGTGATCCTCAATAAAGGTTACACGTCTTCGTGAGTATGAAGTTCTTCATTACGATAGTTAATATTTAGTCTATGAAAGTACTCGTCATACTGCCATTGATCTATCGTAACAGGGCTTAAAGATTTTGTTTTCTTATAAATTTTAAATTTAATTTAATTATTCGTCTTTCTGTAGCGACATAAAATATCAATATAAAAATAATAGTTTATTTTTGCTACGCCTATAGCTACTGTATTAAATGTTATTTTCATTCATTTACAATGATGTAATAACATAAATAATTAGAATTACCAACCTGACAGTCTCTTAATCCCAGCACAACACATCAAAGCAGAGATAATCGTCCTGCTTTCAGGAATACATTAATTGATAATTCTCCGGCCACAGAGTGACACGCTCGTAATTCACTAAGTGCTTGTTATCCTGACAGATCATAGATATATTTGTTTTCTTTTAATAAATTTTTTAAAGAATGAGACATGCGTTTTAGATAGCCGAACAGTGGCTTGGACTTATGACCTAGGTGTAAGTTGTAATCTGGCCACCAAATATCAAAATAAATTAACTACGTAATAACTCTAACACCATTATAAAGTACTCTATATTATTTGCATAACTTTAGACAATTTTTACTGTGTGAAATCACTTAATAAACTGTTTTAAATGTATTGGGGTATCTTATATTATATTTACATATAGGTATGCTTTAAGTATTTCATTTTATAACCTTTTCACTGCGCCGAGATGCAGAAATTCAATTCAATACGTAAAGATTTCATTTCAGAGGTTCTAACTTCTTCAGAACGTCTTGTCGTTCAAGGAAGAGTCGAAGGCACAAGACCGCGGGGAAGGTCCCCTATGAGATGGACGGATCATCTGAAGGCTGCGGTGGGCGCTCCCGTACATGAATGCGCCCGATTAACAGTCAGCAGGAGAAGTTGGCGGGACGTCGTGAGGCGGGCGCTGTCTTCTGGCCAATTGCTGGGACGTGATAACCACGACCACTTTGCCAAGAGTGCAGCGACAAAGAAGAAGAAGAAGAACTTCTTCAGAGGTTTTCTTAGTGAGTTTCCATGTAATAAAAATACTGCCTTGCCTGCCTTACGGTAAGTACGTTATCAAGTCAAGGACCTCCTAGAACCTGCCTTTTTATGACAGCTAAACCAGTAGGAGAATAGATCCCCTACCACCAAGGAGTGCAGGGTTACTCGTCTCTTACAAGATGCTCTCCCAGCAGCAGAGGGGAATTGTAATCTAACCCGTCCCCTTACGGGCAAATACAACTGCCTCGTGGTCAAAAATCATAGACTTTTATAATTAATTTGTATTTTTCATACAATGCGATATTATGATATATAAAAATAACATGAGGATAAAAACTCAATAAGCAAGCGTCCGTTGAGATTATAAGAAGACCGAGAAAGCGAATGTACTTAGTTTTATTGAAGTTTGTCTGCATGACAAGGGTTGACCTCATATCTGATACCCACTTGTGTGACGAAAGAAAAATATATTCTAACTCTCCTTTTGGGAAAACTTCTGTTCATTTCAAAAGTCATTGAACTCTCGCTATTTAAGTACTAGTTATACCCACGACAGTGGCTGGTGTAGAATTAATTAAATGTCAGGTAATTGCCCGGGTGGGTGCGTATCTATATAATGTATTATAAATGACTATATAATATGTTAAAAAATCCACGACCACAAATCTTGTCTGCTTTACTCATGATGTATCATCTTTTATTGACAGTAAATCGTGCGCCAACGTGATCTACACTGACTTTAGTAAAGCATTCGATGGGGTCAGACACGATATATTGATTCGCAAACTTGAAAATTTTAGTATAGCCGGAACTTTGTTAAAGTAGTTTAATTCTTACCTCAGTCATCGCAAATCAAAGGTTGTTGGGAGTGGTTTTGCATCTAATTCGTTTATTGTCCCGTCGGGAGTACCCCAAGGTTCCCACCTCGGATCGATACTTTTTGACATTTTCATAAACGATATTGGTTCATGCTTCCTAAACTCCTCAACTCAACTATTACTTATTTGCTGATGGTATGAAGATAATCAAAGTCATAAATAACGAAAGCGATGTCAATAAATTACAAGAAGACCTTGATAGTTTGGGAAGCTAGTGTAAAACTAACGGACTAGACTTAAATACCGACAAGTGCTCTGTTATACGCTTTACTAAAAAAATTAAATGGTGTCGTGGAACACCAGATAGGAACGAAGTTTAAACTATTTGAATTAGAACTTATTATAAAAATATCAATTTTAAGTTCTATACGAGGTATAAATAATTACTCGGGTATACATTTTTTATTATGATTTATTTATTTATAAAAATTTAAAAAAAACTACTTTACAACGTTATCAACTTTATTTTATTTACAATGACTTATAAAAATAATAACAATCATCACGTAGACTATACATTAGACACATAAATAAAAGAGAAATTCTTACTAAAACCAATCCAAGGTGTAAAAAAATTAACCATAAAATGTCTTTCATCGCATCTATTGATGATAGAACAAAAAAATGTTTTACAATATTATAGAACGTATCAATATCTACAAAAAAATTCGTGAGACCATATGTTCAACTACTGTAGTTATGTCACTATAACTACTTTTTTACATTTTACAAGTTGATATAAATGCCTATCAAAATCAGATCATGTTTTATACCTTTGTATTAATTCTTATCCAAATAAATTATTTCGTATTCAAGACAGTTTCAATATCTGATAAATACTTTTTGAATTATTAAAATCAGATATTTCATTCAAAAGATATTACGAAATAAAAAATGTGAATATAAACAAAATAATAATCTTACGATATGGACGTTTTTTCGCATCGTCTCATAAGGAACTTCGTTCCAAAAAGTTTCTCCAACCGTTTGTCTGTCGGTTAATATACCATTAACAATGTTACCCTTAAACAAGTTTTTTCCATTCGTGACCTGGGTATTGTACTTGATGATAAAATGAGATTTAACATACATATTGATAGCATAGTTAATAAAGGCTTTGTATTACGAAATTGCAAACATTTTAAAGACCCTCATACAAAAATAGCTATATATATAACTCCATTGTTCGTAGTGTTCTTGAGTACTGCAGTATTGTGTGGAATCCTCATTATGATGTTTACATAAAAAGAATTGAACGAGTTCAGAAAAGGTTCCTGTGGCATCTTTCTTATTAACACTATTTAGGTAAAAGTCTCGGTAACTACGACGATACATAAAAACTAACATCTTTCCAAGTTGGTGACAGCTTCAGACAAACTAACTGGCTGACCTATTTTGAAGTATTGAAAGTACTTTGTAAAATGTCCACAGTCCCTTTCACAAATTTATCAAAGCATTTACTAGGTAAAATAAACTTTACAAAGCTAAAATTGCACTCGTTATCACTAAAGGGAGACAGAGTAAACAATAATAATGATCTAGCTGTAACTTCAAAGAAAATTGGATTCACGTACCAATACACGGAAGTCCCTCATTTCCTTGCATTTGTAGTGCCCTCGCTTTAGGCATTAAATTTTCTTGAACGTCCCATCGCATGTATCCGGGAATGTCCTGCCCTCCATTTGGGACAGAAGTGAATTAATATCGTCCCTTCTCATTTTACCTTCGCAATACTACGTGTGTCAAATTTAAACTTTGTTCAAGTTAATAATGTTTTGGTAATTGTAATTTAAGTAAATTGTATTAGGGATGATGTTTTGTATGTAATAGGAATTTATATCTATAGACTCATATATCGCCTGGAGCTTACAAACTAGAATCAGAACCCGCTGCACACCATACAACTAAAATAAAGTGTTGCTAACATACACATCTTATATCATCTTATTCCACTGAGACTACTGAGACTACAACATAGCAAAAAAGATGTGGTTTATATTTTATATTGGACATTAGCTCAGCAACAGTGGTGCCAACCAGCCACAAACCTTCGCACCTCAAAATATACTGCCAGTGATGCCACATCTTGACAGTAGTTTCCACTAGTTACAAATTTAACAAACGGATACAAATTATGGGCAAAAATATAGAGTTTACTTAAAATATTACTGGTTATTAAAATTATCTTACAGAAGCATGATATTAAACTTAGCCTTAGATAATAAGAATTTATAGATAAACTAGCTGACCCGACAGACGTTGTCCGCTCTTGACTATGAATATTGAATTCGAATTGGCTGTCAAAGCTTACATTAGAAAAGTTAATATGGTCGTTACATTTTCTTAAATTTTCTAATTTTACGCGCAACTTTTTTTAATTTTTTTTTCCATCAGATCCTTCTCCTGATAATAACAAATACAACAAAAAAAAAAATAGCGAAATCGAACAGCTGTTTACGCGTGATGCCGTGACCAAGGGAAATAGGGATTCATTTTTATATATAAGAAGATTAAAACATTGTTATTAAACATAATTAATGATACACCAAATAAACCTAATTCACCGGCAAAGTCTAATATTTCCAAAACAGTGCTGTTCAAACATCTGTAGCGTTATAATTTATAGTGCTATCTTTGCTTTATTTATTACTAGTCGTACCGTCCCGGCTTTGCTCGGATAGATTTTATCAAGTGTATTAAAGTTTAATTTTACATGTTAATTTTCAGTATATTTATCTACATGTTAAATGTAATGCCCTATTTCAACCCCTTTAAGCCGATTTTCGAGATTAGTAGCCTGTGACATTTCCCAACCTCTCTTCTCTCTCTGCACCGAATTTTATCAAAATCTGTTCAGCTGTTCTCGAGTTATAAAAGTTGTAACTTACTCTACTTATTTGCAGTGTTACTCTGTCTTTCTGTATGTTTGTGCTAAAACTGCTGGACTGATTTTAACGAAATTTAGCATACTGATACTTTATAGTCCAACTTAGAAAATAGGATACTTTTTATACCGGAAAAAAGTGTACTTCTGTAAAATAGAATTTTATTCACTCACATTAAGAGATCAGACGAAATTTATAGTACGGATATAATCTGTATGATCATGTAAGATACAACTTATCCCGGGAAGAAGTCGCTGGTCGGCTATTAGACAATAATCATGTAGATTATCAGGCAGATGCATGATTTTGTTCCAAGTCTGTCCAGTTTACTTAAAAATCTAAATAAACATAAATGTAATAAAGAATGACTTAAATTATTCTGAAATATATTGTACCTGTACAGGTTTGAGTGATTTATCTCGTACCTAGTCCGCTATTATTTAGGGGAAAATATGTTTTGTAAACTCTTGTCTCATATGCCAAGAGCGACAGCTTTGCGGGGTTTTGCACTGAATAAGTCACTAATATCATAAATAACATAAAGCTGAAACAGTTTATTTCATAATAGTCACAAAGCCTTGAATTTAAGTTAGACCTGCAGCAATAATAACTGTGAAAACCGTATCCAATTTTGTGCAGTAGTTTTTGCGTAATGCACGTTCAAACATAACAATATACTCACTAACGGAGACACGTAGAATTTTATCTTATCTTATATTTATTGTATTAATTATGAATATTGAATTCGAATTGGCTGTCAAAAGCCTACATTAGGAAAATTGATATGGTCGTTAAGTTTTCTTAAATTTTCTAATTTTTTTTTAATTTTTCCTTAGATAAAAACCTTTTCCTGACAATATCAAACACAACAATAAAAGAATTAGCGAAATCGGTCCAGCCGTTTACGCGTGATGCCATGACCAAGGGAAATAGGGATTCATTTTTATTATATACTAGCTGACCCGACAGCCGTTGTTCTGTCTTAACTATGAATATTGAATTCAAATTGGCTGTCTAAAGCTTACATTACAAAAGTTAATATGTCGTTGTTATTTTTAAATTTCTAATTTCCCGCCCAACTTTATTAATTTTTTCTTCCATAAGAACCTTCTGCTGACAATAACAAACACAACAAAAAAAGAATTAGCGAAATCGGCCCAGCCGTTTAGACGTGATGCCGTGAGCAAGGGAAATAGGGATTCATTTTTATATATAAGAGATAAGATTATTTTGGCTTAGTTTCCTAAATATCTTGCATTTATTATAATATTTAGAAGTTCAATTTAACAAATTGTGTTTCTACCTACATATTTATATCCCAAAAATTAATAATGCGTTACAAGTGGGACATAAATCTTCCGAGGATATCATCAATTTAAGGGACATTAAAAAGCTTTTAGGATTTTTGACTGGAGCAACACTATAAGACGCGGAAGTCATATTGTAAGTAGCAATCCATTTTTATGTTACTTCAGTGTGATTATCGCGAAGATGATCGATTTAGTATAAATATATATCTATACTAATATTATAAAGAGGAAAGATTTGTATTTTTGTATGTAACGAATAAACATAAAAACTACTGGACCGATTTCAAAAATTCTTTCACCATTAGAAAGCTACATTATCCCTGAGTAACATAGGCTATATTTATTAAAAGAAAAAATTAGAGATCCTCAGGAAATCTCACTAAAACCAACCCAAGGTACAAAAAAATTAGCCATAAAATATCTTTCATCGCATGCGCTGCAAAAAGTATTGATGATAGAACAAAAAAATGTTCTACAATATTATAGAACGTATCAATACAAAAAACTCCGCGAGACCATATGTTCAACTATTATAGTTATGTCACTATAACTACTTTTTTACATTTTAAAAGTTGATAAAAATGCCAATCAAAATCAGACCATGTTTTCTATAACTTTGTATTAATCCTTATCCAAATAAATTATTTCGTATTCAAGACTGTTTATTACTTTTTGAATTATTAAAATCAGACTTTCCATTCAAAAGATATTACGAAATTAAAAATATCAATATAAACAAAAAATACACGAGGACGCGACAGGCCAGTATAGCGACGCAGCGCAGCGAGTAACGCGGCACGAGAGTGGGCACTGAAATGCGGGAGGGCCAAAATATTTTTAAAAATAACATTCCACCCGCGCGAAGCCGGGATAGGCCGCTAGTAATCTATATAAGTAAACAAGGAAACGTTACAAGTGCAAAACTTGAGAATGGTTGGACTAATTTGGATTATTTTCAAATATTCGTAAAGTTCTTATGAAAAGAAAAACTTGGGAAAGTACTTTGAAGTTAGGAATTGGAAAAGAAAAATTAAAATGTTGTGGGAAAAAAACTGGACATACTTAAAAAAATTAAATTGAATGAGAAAATAAAAGCAAAACCTGCTGAATGATTTTAGTGAAATTCGGCACTCATAGTTGCGAGAATTGGTGAGAGATTGTGCGAATGAGTAGGACGAAAATGGGTGAGGGTGAGGAAGTGGTAAATGAAGCGGTAAATAGATGAAATAGGAATTGAATGGAATTCTCAAAAATAACTGAATAAAAACTAGATACTCACTTTTTAATCTGAAAAATAAAATGGGAAATCGACTGTTCAATTTTCCATAAGCGAAGCGAGGGCAGGACAGCATAGCAGCAGGTAATTCAAAGTTTAGAAAGCAGCGAGTGTGCCAACGTTGTTTCCTTATTGGCTCTAGAACTTGAAATGCAGTGTTACACTGAAATCCTAGCTGGGATAATGAGTTCCAGCGCTTTTACTTAGAATGATAATGTGAAGCTACCTTAGATACACGAGTTCTTTGATATCTAGAAGTGTTGTGAACATTTTTTAAAATAACCGTTTATTTATAACTGTGTGAGAACGTAAGTAACTTTTGGCGGAAAGTATAGAGAAGATAAAAAAAGCACTTGTAACGTAAACCTATGAACGAGTGTTTACGATCAGCTTCAGACAAAAGTTCATATCTATAATCAAGAAATTTGCTAGATTGTTTATTTATTAACCTAGCTAATTTAATTTATTTTTGACATTCTTTTATTTGTATTAATTTAATTTGACATTTATTTTTATTTTTATTAACTTAATTTTAAAATTTGCACACTATCGATTTAGTTGAATGTTTGGTCTCTTCCTTTGACAATAACATCACATGTATAACATTTTGGCAAATAAATGATTTTATTTAATTTGATTTAGACTACTAGTTAGCAAATTCGACAGGTTTGCTCCTACAAAAAGTAGCAAGAAATCGATTAAAGATCGTGTTAGCAACACCGCTTATAAATTAGTATTAGCCCATAGTTCTTATCTTATTTCGAGAAGACAATTTATAACCTTTGTTCTAATAGTATAGAGCCAGTTCATCAAGTGTTAGTGAGAGTTAATATATTAGAAAGAGCTCTTTAAACCTGCTCATGGGTCTCAAGCCCACATATCTTTAGTGTTACAGCGCAGTATAGCCCACATACTTCTTGATAGTCGTATAAAAATTTTTTGGCTATGAAATACCAGGACAGAAATCGCAAAACCAAAAGCCTCACGGCCAACCTTTTCTGTTTCGAGTACTGTAGAAGAAGAAGTTTTTTGTGTTTGTTTGCACAAATGTGTAATACAACTATGCAATTTTATTTAAAATTAAAAAAAATATCACATTATTTAGTTATTTCGACCTCGACTCTGGTTCGAATAACAATTTCTTCGTGTCACGTAGTCAACACTCGTTGGGCGCTTTGAAGAAAAATAATATTTTCCTTTTATCGAAAGCTTCTGATTTATATTCAGCCCGCCTGTTTTATTTTTTCATGATTTAAAAACACTGGTACATTTAAGTGATTTTTAATTGCCTGGTTTATGTGCCACCAAACTGAGTATTATTATTTGTCTGTTCGTACATTGAGATCCCATTTTTAGTATGTCATCAGCAAAACATCTTTTTTGTTTTTGAATTGTAGATTAACAGCTCTTATTTGAAGCTCTGTATTCCTATTACCTAGCATTTTACACCCAATTTTACAGTATCACAAAAGTCTGAAAAGGTTCAATCTTTTTTATTCTATTAAACTTATAAAATGTAATATTTCATTTTTTAATTTAATAATAGGTTTTGCCTCAAAGACCACAACGTTTTTTTAGTAGAGCTCAGAATTATAAAATAATTAGATAATGCGTAGTTAAATTTTTGCTAGTATGTTTTTATAGTTAACATCTTTTTTTTTGTAATAGCTGGGTACCCCGGCTTCCCACGTGCAGCAGTGCATGTTATGTCAAGTAGGTATCCCACATAGCATTGTTTTGTTATATCTCAATCGATGTGCACGCATCTCTCCAACACTTCGGTGTCCCTTCTTTCGCTTCTTTGACCGCTACATTGCTTAGAGCTACACCGGCGAGGCATGGCGGTATCTTCTATTCTATTAGTTAAGATTGACTTTTTAAATTCGTAATATTTTTTGAATGAAATGTCCGATTTAAATAATTCAAGAAGTATCTACATGTATTGAAAAAGTCTTGAATACGAAATGATTTATTTGCATAAGGATTAATACAAATGGATAATAATATAGTCAGATTTTGGTCTTATTATGGTATAGCGAAATATTTTTACAGATAATAATACGTTCTTTAATATTGTGTTATGGCTAATTTTTTCCAGTAATAAATATAGCGTATATTACTCAGGGATAATGTACCATTATAATGATAAAATAATTATTGAAAGAATTTTAGATATTATTTAAAATGAAATTTTAGTTGTGGCGAACTCGACGGTATTTCTGGGTATAACTTTACATTCAAAACTCCAGTGGAACCCCTATTTATCATCTCTAGCGGGAAGACTCAACTCAGCTGCCTATGCAGTAAGGAGAGTCAGACAAATGACCGATATTAATACTGCTAGGCTAGTTTATTTCAGTTACTTTCACAGTATTATGTCTTATGGCATTTTACTGTTTGGTAGGGGCGCGGACATTGAATCCATTTTATTCTTCAAAATAGAGCTGTTCGGGCCGTTTATAACTGAGCGCGGGATTCCCTTAGAGATGTTTACAAAAAAAATAGACGTTCTAACAGTCCCATCTCAATACATATATTTTAATACTTTGTTCATTTACCAGAATATCCATTTGTACTCGAAACACAGTGACAAACATAATGTTAATACTAGAAACAGAAATAAACTGTAACGCCTTACTATCGTCTCCTCAAAGTCAGTAATAGCTTCTCGGGGCTTGGTGTTCGCATCTATAATAAGATTCCACAGCCTGTATTAGACTTGCCACTTCAACAATTTAAAACTCGGATCAAGAAGTCATTAATATATAAAGCATACTATAATGTACAGGATTATTTAAATGATGAGAATGCTTGGAATCTAAGTGACGTTGACTCTCAAGCTAAATCATTTGTATAACATACTATGTAAACATGGCTTTTTGAAAAGAGCGACTGTTGAGTTTCAGGTCGGCTTTTCCCAACAGAAAACTGCATTCCGAGCTGGTGATAGCTTCAGACAAACTAACTGACCGACCAATTTTTGACGTCTCAAAGGTACTTTTAAAAAAAAAGTCTAGTGGAAATAAATAATTTAAGTTTGAGTTTAAAACCGAGAAAAAGATACTTCCTTATGTTTCTATATTATATAATCAATTCGAGCTAACAATTCATGAAGAATCTTTTCCTAATATACTCATGTTTTACCACGTGCTAAAGGTTTACATTTGTAATAGGATTGTAGGTAAATCGCAGCAAATTTTATGGGGTCGTTAAACGAAGCAAATCAGATTGTGTTACTGTTAATAAAACTCTTCAGAATTCCTTTTGTCGTATTTCGGGGCTTGTGCCCAATAAAACGTTTGCTACTATTTACGTTTCAGTCTACCGCTGATTTATGAATCTCATTCAAAATTAGGGGTGTTAATTTGAATTGCTTGAGTAGTTGGAAGTATTTCTATTTATTGTAAGAAGCACAAAGGTTGCTTTGGTATATACAGCTATCATATTTGATCTACTATTCTTATGGCTGAATAATATCTACAAGCTCTCTTATTACTAATATCCCATATTCAACCCCTGTAATATAAATGTATATAATATCTAAAATTCATTTACCTTTTTTCTGTGACCTACTCTTCTTCCATTATGTGTTTCGTTCAAATCTTTCAGCTGTTTTGATATGACTAAATAACAGATATACAAACATATAAAAATACTTACTTTCATATTTATAACACTATAAACAACTATAGCCAAAACAATGTTTTTATAATTTTGTTGGTCTATTTGTATTTTTTGACATCAGTGAAGGGATCAACTAGTTTAATAGATATAAAAGTTACACGGTGGCTCTACTGCACAATTACACTCAAAAGACTACAATAATACGTAATCCAGACGGAAGCCGAGCAGTACTTGGGGTTTATGACCCAGGTGCATGATTATAAGGCCTTTCTACTACCATTAAACACTACTTCACCACTCGACCTTCCTGACTCTAATACGAGTATTCAACACTTTTTCAGAAAAATAGCAATTATACTAATGCTAAGTATACAAGAGAGAAATGTGGTACCCATTACTGTACAGCAATACGTATACACATGCAATTTAGACTGAGGCGAGCGGTGCCTAGGGCTTGAGACCCAGGAGCAGGTTTAAAGAGCTTTTTCATAATATATTAACTCTCACCTCCACCACTCGACCTCGCTAACGACAATAGATAAAGTAAACTTACATGGATCTCGAGAAGGGTAACCTTAATCACGACACTATAACACTAACTTCCATGTTCACTGCACGAAAACACCAGAGAGACTGAGACTAACCTATCGCACTAAAGGTTATATAATGTTTCCACGTCGGTATACTCGAAATAATACAAAATGATATACCCGCTACTACTACTTTATAAACAGTGTTGCTAACACTAATTATTTAAATATTCAGCAAACTATATTTAAATACACAACACTGAGGTCACACCAGTTCCGAGAGCAACTTTATTGCGTAAAAGTCATCTATTCCTACTATAATGACAGATTGGGTCGTAGGCCTGTGTTGCCAAGTTAATATTCGATAATCGAGATATTGATCCAATTATTATAATTTTATTTATTATCGATATATTATAGTACTAAAATTTTAATAAAACGTTACAGATAATATTAAAAATCTCTTTTCCAAAACAATGAAGTACCCAAGTGTATTCTGTAAGTACTTATTAAAAATGCTTTTAAAACTTCAGCAATTTTAATGGAATGTAATCTCTGAAATCAGAAATGTTTACTTTGTATGTGTAGGTAGGTACTTGAGCCGTTATTAGGTTCAAGAATTTCAGTAATTTTGATAGAATGTTTATAGATTGCAAGTCATGATCAATATGCCAAAACTTGAAGGGCGTTTAAATATATTAGTTACTCACCGACCTGCTGAGGCATATTCAAATCGTTCACGCACACACATACTCACTCACACACTCACTCGCTGACTCTCTTGCCCAATATCTTCCACGCACACTTATTCCCTTACTTGACGATTCATTCATACTCTCATTCACCCGTGTTAGCAACACTGTTTATAAAGTAGTAGTAGTGGGTAGATCATTTTATATTATTTTAAGTATACCGACGTGAAGACAATATATAATCTTTAGTGCGATAGATTGGTCTCAGTCTCTCTGGTGTTTTCGTGCAGTGAACATGGAAGTTAGTGTTATAGTGTCGTGATTAAGGTTACCCTTCTCGAGGTCCACGTAAGTTTACTTTATTATCTATTGTCGTTAGCGAGGTCGAGTGGTGGAGGTGAGAGTTAATTTATTATGAAAGAGCTCTTTAAACCTGCTCCTGGGTCTCAAGCCCCAGACACTGCTCGTCTCAGTCTAAATTGCATGTGTATACGTATTGCTGTACAGTAATGGGTATCATATCTCTCTCACTTACTTAGCACCCGCAATTAGGCCTTTTCCAGAAAATATACCAAACATTTTTTTTTAATAGAAAACTTGTGCTGATAACAAAGAAGATAACAAAAAAGAGTTATCCAATTTAGTGCAGTCGTTCTGAAGTACGCGTATAGCGTTCATACATATAGACGACTAGGGGCCCGTCCCGGCTTCGCACGGGTGTTTAATTTTTTTTTAACATTTTGGCTCCCGCATTCTGTCGCTCCCTCTATCGCCGCGTTACTCGCTGCGCTGCGAGGCACCCACACCGCGCCGGCGGCCCGTCTGGGATTATTTTTTATTTATCTTGATATTTTTATTTCGTAATATCTTTTGACTGGAATGTCCGATTTCAATAATTCAAAAAGTAATTAACACGTATTGAAACAGTCTTCATTACAAAATAATTTATTTGGATAAGAATTAATACAAAATTATGGAAAACATGGTCTGATTTTGATAGGCATTTTTACCAACTTTTAAAATGTAAAAAAGTATTTATAGTGACTTAACTACAATAGTTGGACATATGGTCTCGCGGAGTTTTTTGTAGATATTGATACGTTCTATAATATTGTATAACTTTTTTTTGTTCTATCATCAATACTTTTCGCAGCGCATGCGATGAAAGATATTTTATGGCTAATTTTTTTGCACCTTGTGTTGGTTTTAGTGAGAATTTCTGGGGATCTCTAATTTTTTCTTGTAATAAATATAGCCTATATTACTCAGGGATAATGTAGCTAATGGTGAAAGAATTTTTGAAATCGGTCTAGTAGTTTTTATGTTTATTCGTTACATACAAAAATACAAATCTTTCCTCTTTATAATATTAGTATAGATTCATTTCTTTTATACCATTTGAAGAACTTAAAGCATATAGTATAATAGTAGCTAAAATGAAAATTCATTGTAATTCAAGGTATGTGAAAATTAGTAGGCGAGAGAAAAACATAGCAAAGGGTTAAGTTAGATAAACAACGAAGCAACATCGTCTTACTTTCGAGGAATTTTACTTGTATGTACCTTTTCCTATGTTTCTCATGTTTTTGTAAAAGCTATAATTTGTTGTTTTTATATGTTTATATATCTTGCGTTTTTTATGACATGTTAAGGGGCAAGCGAGCAGACTGTCCACCTGATGGTAAGTGGCCCTTACCCATGGACATCGGCAATACAAGGGAGTGTCTCTTGTATAGCGGATGCATTGTCACCTTGTAGATAGAATGAGGAAAGGGCATAAAGAGAAGAATGATACGGTTTCAGCGGACCCTGAGCCTGAACCCCAAGTCCACTGAAACCGGAGCATTAATGGGATGGGAGCGAGGAGGGTGTAGGTCTGGCCCACATGTACCCGCGGGACCCGCGGAATAATATTTTATTATTATCCTGCAGGTACTCTGAATTTTTCCGGGATAAAACGTAGCCAGTTATATGTTATAAAATATCTGTAAGCCAAATTTTAATGAAATCCATTCATCGGTTTGTTTTTTTTTGTCTGTATGTCTGTATGTCTGTCTGTAAAACCTACTCGGCTAAAACGAATGCAATTGGATACGGTTAACACATATTCTGATTTTCTAAGTTTGTAGTGCATATAAGAATACAAAAACCCTAAATTTCATATCGCATCTACATTAATATATCTAAAGAGCTTCTACTTGTTAGTTTCGGTCTCAGGCACGCCTTCCAAAAGTGCGGGTCACTGCGAGCGCGACATTACTGACAAGAATAATGTAGATAGAAATTTCAAATATTCAACCCAAAAAGCTAATTTACAAGAAATATAATGTTCGTGACAAGTAACAAAGTTATCCGTTTGATAGTTTTCGTATTACCGGACGGATAGCACGAGTGGAATAACAATTTTACAATCTTCGCCAATCACGTACGAGACATGCAGTAGACAGTAGACACGGAGAAAATTAATCATTTCCTAGTTTCATATGAGACGGGCCAAATATTACTACCATGTAATCCGTCAACGTCTGTTTTCAAAAATAAGTATAGGTAAAATTTGTCTGTCAGTAAATATTTTTTTTAAACGAAATGAAAAAAAAATTACCTTACTTTAACTTTGGTTCTAGTATTGGATTTACCATTGATAGGTCGTGGGTTCAAATCCCACTCATTAGATTATTGATGTCGCACAATCCTAACACAAGCATTTTACTTTAGTTTAAGAGGTTAAGTAAAGTTGTAATCGAAACTGCTAGTACTTTTTAGGGTTCCGTACCTTAAAAGGAAAAAAACCCTTATAGGATCACTTCGTTGTAATATTAAATACTCAAGCTTGCGCTCCCTTGCGGCTGCCAAAAAATCAAACTTCTAAGTGCACGCATTGAAAAAATACGACCGTTAATGTAGCCACTCATATAATTATAAGGTACTTCCCAATGAGTTAGCGTCGTGAAATTTAGCATGAAGTAAGGTCTTATAGTACAAATAAAGGATAAAATTAAAAAACTGGAAATTATTTTCTACTTCACTAGAAAATTAACTTGTTTTTACTGTAAGGCAAGACTCTTTTTTTCGGAAAAATCTTAAGATATCATGTTGAAATTTATACAAAATATTCTAATCTCTAGTTTCTCAAATATGTAAAAATATCAAACTGCTAAGTAAATTTAATGAAAAGCCGCTACCGCTCTTATCTCATGTATTATAGTTTTGATTTTGGAGATAAATCAAAATTCGCAGGCTTCGTCTTTTGACCTAGGAACATGATTATTGGCAAGAAGCAAGGTCTTATAGTTTGGGGAAAAATCCTAAAAATTCCACTTTTTGTTACATCACGAAAAAAATGAAATTTTATAGATTTAGGTTATTACGTATTATTTGTCCTTTTACTGAAATTGTACGGAAAACTCAGAGCGCGAGTTCCACACTCGCACTTGGCCGAATTATTTTAATTAACCTAAATAATATTTTCTGTGTAATGAGTTTTCTAACAAACTTTATAATGTTTCACGTGGGATTTTGTACCATTTTCTTTTCTTTCAACACAGATATAATGTCATCCTTTAACAGTTTATAAATTAAATATATTGTAAATTTTTTTTTCGTACTTACAAAAAATAATTCCTAACCGAGAAATAATTAGCGAAGCGGTCAAAACATAGAAAAATAAAATAATAATAATATATGAGCGTTTTAAGCTTAATATCTAATATCGATTAATATATGAACATACCACATTACCACACACTTCCTATCGTTCAGTGCGGTTTACCCAACGAATATAAATCATGCCTAAGTTTGTTCGCTTGGTGATAATTTAAACTGCCAAGCAATATGTCAGGTATTTATGTCGGTATTTATCCTGTTAAGGAATTTTAGTTATTTTGATAATATAGATTGTAAGTCAAAGTCAAATTAAACTATTATGTAAGGTGAGATTTCTCTAAGTATATTGATTTTATTAATAAGGATATATTAAAAAGCCAAGGCTTGCCAGATCTACGTTACAGTATGTGATGTTTAAAAAAAATCTGTGCTAGGATTGAAATAAACGAAACATTGTTAACCATAATACAAGTATACGCGCCAACAGAAGAAGCGCAAGAGAAATAGAAGTTTTTTTGAAATTACGAGTATTAAATAAAACTAATATATGTAAAATTACAATTGTGTTTTATTTTTTTTATTTGGGACAAATCATAATAATTCAAGTACAAAAGAGAGATATATGGATCCAAAAATACAAAAAACTAATTGAGAAAATACTCCGAACTTCAAAGGCGTCTGGTAGAAACATTTGATGTAAATATTACATACTAAACAATTAGCTTATGAGGTCCATAGCCATTGAAAAAAAGAATCAATCCGTTATATATTTAAATCATGAAAGAAGCAAAAATGAACATGAACAATCTGATTCTGTTATTACAATAATAATAATGTTTATTGTTACTAAAATTTACAAGTAAAACATTGACAGAATTATGTAATATGATATAGGGATTACCTTAAATATTTGTGCACTAACATTCAAACTAGGCCGAGCCTGTATCTTGAATGTTAATCTCCACTCATGTCACAATTTAATATACAGTTGTTTACTTAATATCAAGTTCACTTTATATAATTTATAAAAAATAACATCAAATACAATGTAGTACACAATAAGAAGTTTTTTTTTTTTTACATACAATATTAGTAGTTAGTGGATATAGCATAGTCTGGATTAAAAGTCAAGTCTGATGTGAGTGTTGATGAGTTAAAAAAAATACAATTTACTTTTTTAAACTTACAAAAAAATCTGTACTGGAATGTATATTGAAAATGAAAACATTTTGCAAATAAGAATTGAAAAACTGGTAAAAGAACGCAATACCGTTTGATTTTTAAAAGAACGCTTTATTAAAAAAGAGAAATAGTAGTAGAATCCAATGGGGATCTTTTATTCAAATCTGCTTTTGTCCCGACGCAATTCAACAGCACAATACTTACGTGTATGAAGAATACTGAGCGATGTGCTAAATTGTCGTTTTATTGATTTACAGCTCAAATCAAATTATCTCTTGCTTTGTTACAAATGATTGCATGAAATATAAAATAATTTTTGTGTTTATAATAATAGAATGTGAGAGGTAATAGCCCTACATTCACCCCCGCCTCTGAGCTTGTGTCCCTCTTTAGTAATTTTTGCTGATCATAGCGTCTCTTTCTTCCCAAAAATTCTAACTACTACATTGATATGCAAATAGACCCTAATATTCCCCGTTTTAATACAGTTGTATTAGTATAATGCGTCTATTATTAAATTTCATTGATTACTACAGTAAAAGAAATTTGCCAAATATGAGTGATACTACCACAGTGAAGACAATCGTTGTCCATGTTTACCAAGTGACCATAATATAATTTTTTATTGCAATGTAATTATTTCCCTTTTTTGCTTATGGTAAAACTTTATGGTTGTAATTCATGGCGAGAAACTCATACACTCTCTTAATCTAGGAATCACTACATCAAAATTGAGGAATTAATTAAAATTAGCGCGTAAGATATTCATCTTTGATTAATATAATTTCTAAAAATAATTTAGAAATTATTTTATAAAATAATATAAAAATAAGAGTTTTCAGAGGTGTCTATAAATAGCTAATATACGCACGAGAAGATGCCCTACGATCGAAATTTCACAATCCATTTGGTTCGAATGGTAACGTGGGCACCTTCTAAGCGAGTAGGCGAATGATGTCGTGATTAATTTTCAGGGTTCTGAGGGTGTCGTAAACTTTAAGAGAATCTTTTTTACTCTTAGTAAAAACTGTATAACAGCCTTGCGGTTGTGTAAGTGGAAAGGAAACTATTCAACTCCAATACAAAGGCATTGCTCTGAATGAGGCTTAAACTGTAATTAAACAAAATATTTTGTACTTACTGTCTATGGTTAGCAACACTATGTATAGTGCCTTAGCGTTTGAATTGTATGAAGGTTGTTTGCACTACTACGTTGCTCCATATTATTAGTGGAAACTTCTATTTCTAGTGAAATATATATATCTGTAATTTTGTAAAATATCCTCATAGGAGCCACCCCATGGATAAGAAAGATACAAAAGAAGCCTTCTTGTATTGCGACCTTGGACCTTCAGACTTCTTAACACGATGTATAATATCTAATTTAAACAAATAAAAAAATTAAAACATCAAAATGCATACATAACACATATTAAAATAATGTGTGAGTCTCAAAATATTAGACTCCATCTAAGGTTAGTGGTTACTATTTTCCAAATTATTCATGTTACCTACTAAATTGTGAACTATTTTCACATATTTTCGTACATTGTTCAGAAATCTGGCTGGCTACATTGAAATGTTCTACATTGTTAACACTTAACTGCAAGGGTGATAAAATTAAAAGGAATGTTTTATAGACCATTGTATAGGTACAACAAAGACTTAGTTGAACACTTAGTGTAAGACGTAAAAGAAATAAAATTGGTGAAATTAAACAAGTACTTTTATAAAACTACCACAATTAGTGTTTTTTATTTATTCAAATTATACAAGTATTAATGTTCAAACATAACACACGACTATACTATCCGGAGGCCAATATCCGAAGATGAGGGGCACGAGGGCGCTGGTGGTGGTGCATCAGGTTTTTTCCTGATGTTGAACTGTGACTGCAGGCGGACAAATTAGATGCGCTGCTTGTTTCGGCTTCGACTCATGTCTCGGAGTATCGTGACTCGGAGTGGGGAGAACGGTCCAACGGCTGGCGCGCAAGTGTACGTCAAGGTTGGGCGTGGAGGTGGTGGAGCGCTGGCGTGACGGGCGCAGGCCTTAAAGTCCAAGGTTTGTACCCTGGGCGTCGCAGACCGCGGTTAATTCCAGGGGGGTCCGGTGGCCGAAGGTACTCCTCTGTTTGCAGATATAACTTGCTAGCGACCTGGCCTCGAGGGATATGAGCCGCTTCTTACTCCTCCGGGGGCTGGGTGTTTCAGTAGACACGTCCTGGCATGTCCTCGGTTAAGTGCTTGGTGAAGCAAGTTCATGGGCGGGTTTTAACTGCGGGTACTTGCACCCGCAGACGGGTGGAAGTGCCGAGGCGTCCGCAGTAGTATGCCAACGCGTTCCTGCAATGCCTAATATACCGCATGGACGGTGATGGATTTTAGTGCGGTAGTCCAGCGCTTATCGTTGGGAGTCCCACATAAACCCATTATGGGGTATGCGTAAAAGAACCTGGGCAGTGGAGGCAAGTGTTTCTATTGAATGAAAAGATCCTTTAAGCCTACCCTTTGGTCACAAGTCCAATGTACAGCTTAGGTTTCTGCCGTATTTATAAGAGATCTTTATCGGTTCAGTAGCAGTATCTACATACGTTACGTTAACCCAATAGTCCATTCAATATACCCTCTTCTTAACGATTTCAATGTACCTGCTCTTATTCCCCTTCTATTATACTCCGAGTTATATTTCCTAATATTGAATAATTTGACTTTAAAGTAGTGATTAATTACATTGTATCGGAATCAGTGTGTGTATATGGTAACTATCCGTAACATTAAAAAAATACCATAAAATAGGAGTGTTTATTTTATTTTTCTATTACGATTGCGCTATTAAATTTTCATAACATTATCAAAATAATTATTATCTCTCTCTTGCCTATATTGTTCGACCTCGATAATCAAAGTCTCTCTCGATACTCTCAACGGAGACGCAAATGTGCTCTATGATTGTCTATAAAACTACTTGTCAAACTGTCGCGAATCTATTGGAAAAGAGTTTATGAAGTGTGTATTTTCCATCCAATAGGAAATATTAGCCAATTAAAGGATATCAACCGTTTTGCTAACAAGAGCGTCTTAAATAACTTTTATTCTTTTATTCCTATTATATAATATCTGAGTACACATACGAAAAACTTCAAGAAAGCTCCAAACTGTGCAGCTTAAAGAAATCAGTTTAAAATGGCGTCTTAAAATGTGAAACACGAAATTACGCTGTATTGTGCCGGAAGTGAGCGAGTTTGAATTTATTTTTGTACAAACATTTTCTATGTTAAAAATCATTAATCAGGCTTCACTTTGGCAGTGACCCAAGGACCTTACTTCCCTCATTTGTATTTGCAGAAAGAGTTCCTGACCATAAATCATGACTTTTTGATAAATTACTTCATATTTTTTTAATCTCGGAGGGTCTTGGGTTATGTATAATATTAAATTATGGTAAGTGCGGTACTAGTCGATTCGTCCTAGCTTCACTAGGCCAAACGTTTAAAAAGACAATAACTTTTTTTCTTATATCTGATTTATATTAAACAAAGTATATTTTTAAGCTAGATCTACAGCAATACAACTGTAAAAACTCTATCCGATTTCGCGCAGTATATTTTACCTTATAAAATTTAAGATTGATTGTTTTAGCTTCTATTGGTGTTATAAAGTTTTCTTAAATATATGTTTTATGTACAGAAATTCAATAAGTTGCATTTTATTACAAATATTCGTTGAGAGAGTTGTTGATTATTACTCATGTATGTAAATTCTCACAGTTCAAAAATTACAACCTTTTCCTTTTTCCTTTTAATAAAAAAGGTTTCGTTAAAATATAAATATTTTAACTTCCGATAAAATATGTAATAGGTATTTAATATAAGTTATTTTAGGGTTCACTAAAATAACTTATATTAAATACCTATAACCTGTAAAGACTAACATAACTTAACTTTTGAAAAATTTTATAAGTTAAGAACAAATGTCTAATTTTGATAAATTCAAGTACATAAATTATAATTTCTTTTTGGTTGATAGGTCTTTTATATTTACTTTGAAGATGCCCTACTTGATTAAACTTTCTCCCAAAAGAACTAAGGCGGTCATAAAACTGATTTGATACAGTTAACATTATCTTAAGTAGTATATGAATATAATTTACATATCCCTCATATGGGGGACATTGTCTTTTTACAATATTTAACACAAAATCTTAAATCAAATGGTACGGGAGCCAGATTCAAATTCGGTCAAACATTTCCTCTCGAGTCAAAATTCGTATACTGCTTAAGGAATATATATTATGATTACTCATGGCCGTCAGCTGAGATTCCGTGGGTGGTTTGCCCCAGTGGCGGCCTCCCAAACATGTAGAAAATTTGTTTTTTTTCAGTCATTTCCTACCGTTTGAAAATTTGTCGGATTATAGTTTACCTAGAATCTTGAAGGAAAAATAAAGTCAGCTGATCATAACGTGGTGGAATATACGTCAGCTGGCTGCTTGACCATGTAACATTTTGATTTTTTTTATAACAAAATCACAGTAACCATTTAAGTAGCTTTTTACATACAGGAGTTTTGTGAGTTAATGAACGGAGTCGAAGTCGAACTATTGACTTGATATTACATTAATTAACGTAAGAAAGAAGATAGAATCATTACTTAATATCATAAATGTTTCTGTTTAATCATAAGAAACAGTCAACTTTACGTAACATACATGGTGGCTTAACCGCACAATAACACTCAAAAGACCACAAACATTTAATCTAGACGGAAGTCAAGCAGTGCCTGAGGCTTGCGACCCAGGTGCAGGATTAAAAGGCCTTTCTACAATGCATCAATACTCCTTCTCCGCTCGACCTCCCGACTTTAATATTTAACACGGGAGGACAACTATACTTTTTATGTCAAAATCATGCTTTTTATAAAACAAAATACGGGGGGTATTCGCCGCTCCAGTATGATGGTGGGGTCGTAGACCTGTGTTACCGTTAAAATTTAAAATCTCTATTTACATAATTTATTAAAGCTTACATTTATAACATCTCTTTTCTATTATTTTATAATATAATGTTTTTTAACAATATAATTTCGACTTCGACTCCGTTCATTAACTCACGAAACTCCTGTTTGTAAAAAGCTACTGTAGGAAATGACTGAAAAAAATATATTTTTCTACATATTTGGGACGCTGCCACTGCTCGCCCCACCCACGGAATCGCAGCTGACGGTCACGAGTAATCATTATATTAACCCCTTATGCATTTCACGAATTTTTGCTTGGGAGGGTCACTGGCTCCCGTACCAAAACACATGAGCCTTCTTCATGAATCACTCTGTCTAATGGTGAAAATTGCGTGAAAATTTGTTCAGTACTATTTGGTTTTATTTCAAATCAAATCAAAATTATTTATTTCAATTAGACTTTTTTTAAAAGTACTTTTGAAACGTCAAAAATTTGTCGGTCAGTTAGTTTGTCTGAAGCTACCACCAGCTAGGAAAGCAGTTTTCTGTTGAGAAGAGCCGGCCAGAAATTATATTATCTCGAACAGTCAGACAGCCGCGGCATGAAACTTTATTTAATAGTATGTAGTGATATATAAACACATAGTGGTTGTATATTAATAGGTATAATTCCACACAGAACATAGTTTCTCTATATTTTATTACATAAAAGTAGCGTGAAACAACGTTTTCCAAGCACTTTTCTTTTTAACACTAAAAAGAAGATAGCGGCGTCGCGCTGGGACAAAGATGCACTTTAGTCTTTTGTTTGGCAAACTTACTAAGCAAGTTCGACATTCAATCCTTTGTGGTGATAGTTAGGAAGTTTTAGTTCAGGACTTTTGCCGCGGGTGACTCAGACACTCGACCGCTTCGCCTCTTCACCTCTTCACCTCCTTGGAATTGAATTAGTTATATATTTTTCGTGTGTAAACGACTTGGAGATTTGTTTAAAGTCTTTGTTTCCTTTTAATCTTTCTAAATAAATACAACATGTTATCTATACTGGATTACTACGCAAAAGACAATGGTCTACCCCCTCCCTCTCCCATTCTATTAATGTTGCGGTTCCAGTGAACACCGGGTTCTTGCTCAAAGTCAGCTGAAATAGCAGCATTCTCCTCTTCACTCCCCCTTCTCACTTTACATATCTTCAAGGCGGCAAAGCATCGACAAAACAAGAGATACTCTCTAGTATTGCCGATGTCCATGGGCTACGATGGTTACTTTTCATCTGGTGGACCGTCTGCTCGTTTGTCCCGTATGTATCACAAAAAAGATCGGTAACATTAATTCACAGATACCTGCACACTTAGACTATACTAACTTCAGATCACTACACGCTTTTAAGTCAATAGATGCTCCACAATACTACTTACTAGTCAAATTTCCGTTCATCCATCATAACAGAGCATGTATATTGCGTAGTAAATGTGACGAAAAACACATTTTTTTTCATTGTGGTAAAGAAAATTCTGATAAAAAAGCTGTAAGATTTTTGTATGTAAACAATGAATAGCATTTCGGAAATTGTTCAAAGTTGTAGGGAATTTGGTATAAAACTACAGCTACTGAGATTTTTCAGATTCTCTAATTAAAAAATGAAAAAATTATATTAACTAGGCTTTAAGATTTATTCAAGACATTACCCGCCTGAAGTCATTTGTATATTTGATGAAAAAATTGGAATCGACTAACTGAGTTTGGAGTGTGTCAGGAATTAAGCTGAAAGAGTAGGAAATGGATGTTGCCTTATAAAATTGAATGTATCGATAAAAAAAGTTTGGTATTAAACATTATAAATTTAGCAGCAAAAAATATCGGTTACCGAAACACCAACCTAACTTTAGCGCCATTGAACATTCAAAAGTGTTTTATTGCGCCACACTTCCACGCTCGAACACCCGAATAAATACTAAAGATCCGATCCCCTTTCCTCGTAAGACGTTTCTCACTTATTCTTTAGGGGTTACACCGTCACAGGCGAAGGCCAAACCCAGCTCATCATTTGCATCCAAATAGCTTCTATAAATTCGCTACCCGAATTTTCGCTATTCTCCCGCTCCTTGGGAGCAATTAAATACTTTTTTCACGCTCCAGTCCGCTCACTCGATTTTTCGGGCCGAATAAATTCCGCCAGATTTCAAAACTTGCAAGCTTCATTAAGCAAATAATTTTGGTTTTATGATCAATAAGACACATTATTCGTGGGAAATTTTATAACATTTACCAGCGCTACGTCTTTATCGTTATATGTGTGTTAGTTTTGTTAACAAAACTTTCCGATTTCCAATTCTGCGCGATAGATTAAACTAATCATTTCATAGAGTGAATATCGTTTATCGTAGTATTAATGGCAGAGAAAATATCTCTCTTATTGAGAATCGTATCAACCGTTAACTCTATTATTAAACTGTGGTGACAGATTAGGTAGTTAGTTGAGGCCAATAAGGCATTATAAAATATTCCTGTAAATGTTTTTTTTACCTTTAGATAATGATGTATTATAGTGATAATTAGGATGTCACCAGTTAATCTACGTCCATATTATTAAATGTCTTTTTTGTTTTGCGCTTGGTATAAATAAAACTTGATGAAGAAACTCTAAAATCCTTTTGCATTATTTCAATTGTTCGTGTATTAGAGAATACTGTAAAATATGTTATATTGAAGTCGTACATAACATCCATTACTGAGAATACATGAGAGTGCAGAATACAACTATATTTTTACAATAGTGACCGAGTTCAGAAACGCAATCAGTGCACTGACATGGAATTGATAAGCTTTGCAACGCTTTCCAACTTAGTTTTGTTTATTATTGCACTTGTAGTTGCTTCTTGCTCCGTTTGTGATGCTTTTACCATAAATTATTACTTTACTAGATATACTGATATCCGATTTACATGAAATTATTAACCTATATTTTAAGTTAGACGTGTAGCAAGCGTTGCGTTAAGAATAGACAAACTAAAATAAATTAAAGAAATGATTATTTTGACTTTTATTGGTATTGGTTAACTTTTATTAAATATTTCTTATTTAAAAACTCTAATATCATCACAATTATCAGCCATAACAAAAGGGTTAATTTTATGTCCATATTGATTTTAAATTAATGTTTAACTTGCAAGCGTAATTTTTGATTCATTTCCCCGAAATAAATGATCGAAATGTGCTTGTTTCGCAATTATATTAGTACTGATTGTTGGTGAAATAAATTTTGAATGAAATGACGTATTGTTTGTATTTTAATATACCTAATATTATATATTAGAGCTGAGGTTTCGTATGCTGTATTAAAATGAACAAATTGTGTTTAAATCTACAGTTTTAGCATTAAAAAACCAGTCCAATACGCGGCAGCTAAACTACTGGTACTCTTAATCTCAACATGCAAAGCAAGATTGACAGCTGCATGTAACAACAGGAAATATACCCGGTATACTTGGACAAAGATATTCTACCTTCTATACGTTATTAGAAGTTGTACCTGCTTATAAGTTTTGAAGTAGGTACTTGATTATCAAGCGTTTGAAACATTTGTAAAACGCACATTGATATTTATTTATATGTGCGACACTTATTTTTATCGAAACTCTAATAAATAATATGTTCAAGATATAACTGTTCATATTTAATTCTAAATATGCAATAAAAACCATATGTCCACATCAGTGAATAGAGAGGAAAATTTTAAATGAAAGAAATAAGGACTGTTTTCGAGATTGTATGAAATATACAGGTTATTTTCACGCAAAGGCGAGAGCTCCGGAATACTATTTTTACCGGAATCGAGAAAATGTGTGGGCGTGTTATCTTTTTTTTATAGATTGATGAACTTCGATTATTTATTATTTTTAATTAAAAATTCTTTTGTTAAAAAGATTTTTAACTCTCTACATAAAATTTATGTTATCATTTTTCATTACGCGCTTTCAAATCAAAAGTTTCTCTTATAAGAAAGACGAATAAATATGTGATCCTATAAGTTCTTTTTAGGTACTTGTGTAGAACATGTATTAATTATATATTTTGTAGATGGATTAGTATGTGTAGTACACCTTGGACGCATCTATCTTATAAAATAAGTCAATTAGTCGAAGCGTCAGTAGCTCAGTGGCTCAGCCGTTGGATTCACGATCGATAGATTGTGAGTTCAAATCCCGGACATTGGACTACTGGCACAAGTCCACTCCTAACACATGAATTTTAGCTTATTTTAAAATAACTCTACTATTTATTTATTTATTGAACAAATTTAGTACAAAGGAGAACTAAACTTAGTAGAGTTAATTATAAAATTGACTTATTTTATAAGATAGATGCGACAAGGCCGTCTTAGGGATTAATGTTTTATACATTAATCCCTATTTATTTATATTCAGTAACAAGTGTTGTTAACTATAAATTAAAAGTATTTTCACGTAATCTGCGAATTAATATCTCTAGAGAACATCAGATAATACCCTGGAAGAAGAAAGTCTGATAAGAGTGTTAGGTCGCGTCGCTCGTGTTAATCTTGTTCCACGTGAGTAAATTACAGGATAGACACGATGCGCTTATGTTAGAGATTTCATACGATTAACCACATATTAACGCGCTTTATAAAACTTTAAAAGCTTTGTTACCTGTTACTACATTTATTTTAAATTATAGGGGAATGAATACTAGTTTCGCACGGGACTTGGTACAGTAATTTTACAAAGGTATTGTGAACCTAGCATTAGATATTTAAAACTCGCAATATTGGAAGTAGCTAAAATCTTCTAAATGCTTGATAAAATTTAAAAAAACCTTAATTGCCCAATAGTAAAATAATCTTCAAAGAGGATTATATGTTTTTCATCTTTTTTAATCGTTACGAAGATTTAATATTGAATAGACATTTCTGTATTAAAAAAGTGTTGTCCTTAAAACTAATAATTTAAGAAAAAGTAATTCAGATATGGTTAAGTTTAAATGAACACCAAAGATTTAAAACGTGGTGTGATATAAATAAACTGTCAACATTTTGGCTGATATTTAGTCTATTTGTTTTTTTTTTCCTCTGAATCAAGTCTCTTAGATATCGAACACATGATAAAATTTAACTTTAATACGATGTTTAGTTATAAACTACAACAGTTTAAAATAAATGTTATTTTTTTTGTCTCAGGTGTTAAGTCTAGTTAAAGCTGTATAAAAAAGTAAGATAAATCTTTCAATAAAACTCTTTCTGTACTTTGATTAACCTTAAAAACAAAAGGGGGGATCAAGTATACCACCTTTCCTATATATGTAAAATGCGTAGTAACACTAAAATACAATTGTAACATGCAAATATAATCAAGGAACCGAGTAGTTTCTGAATAAAACAATAAAGTTTTAAAAACTATAACCCGACTACGTAAAAAAGTGGTCTAAAAATGATGAAACAAGAATATAATTCAGATAGAAAGCCAGAAATGCATAGGTACAAAAATGGTCAAGGTAGTGGTCGCACCCATGTATACCTACCATGTCTGTTTCATGATAGTGTTCCTCTAATCATATATATATAACCATACATACATACATAGACTGGCGAAATCATTACCCTTCCTTTTGGGTTCACCGTAGTCGGGTAAAAATGAGACAAAGTAGCAAGTTTAACGACTATGTATAATCCTCGCCTTCACTACTCCACCTTATTAGCTAAAATCAAAGACTCAACTACATACTTACTTAATTTAACATTATATATTTCACTATAATAAGTCAATATTTACTATAGTAGTATCAACAGTGTTGTTAGCATAAACTGAAATATTTTTGTACGAATATGGTTTCGTTTCGGCTTCGTTACCTGTTTCTTTATTTCGAAAGGTTCTTTTATTATTAAATTCTTCTATATTACTTTACAATATTTTTAACACAATTATAATCTCTTTTGTATAAGATAAAAACTGTATTAATACTTTGCAATAAATGCAAAAATTATAGTACCCGTTGGGAGACGGGTTAGAATACAATTTTACAATTTGCTGAGAGAGTATCTCGTAAGAGGTAGTAGGGGTTCCCCGTCTGGCTTGCTACCACCAGCATGCGAATCCGATCGCCAAGTCGCGACGCATGTGGGCCAGATCTACCCCCTCCATCTCCCATCCCATTAATGCTGCGGTTCCAGTGGACTCTCGGTTTACGGTCGGTCACCCAAATCAACTTTCGAGGCGGCAACGATATTATCCTCAATTCCTTTAGTATCAGTTTCTCTACTATACATATTTAAAATCTTTCTCTTGGATGACTCTATTTATTGGAGAAAACCTCATTAAAATCAGTTGCGTAGTTTAAAAGATCTAAGCATACAAACAACGGGAAGCGACTTTGTTTTATATGTAGGTAAAGATACCCAACATTGACTCTACTTATACAGTATTTATACTAAGACAAAAGTAATAATATCCTGTAAGAAGTAAGTCTCACGAGTCAAGCTTCGCGACGTTGTGTTAATCTTGTTCCGCGTGAGTAAATTACCGAGTACGATGAGTGGTGTGCGTTCATCCCTGTAAACACGATTGATTTCATTCGAATCACTCGTTATGAATCATTATATTTATTGCTTTAAATGTCTAGGTTTACAATGCTTTTTTACTTAAACAACCCTCGATTTCACTTTTCTAACTACGTAAATAATAAGTTTAATGATTGTGATATTTAATAAGGAGGACCTTTTTTTAATGTGGGAAATGCATTTACGCATACCCCTTAAAGGGGTTATGTGGGACTCTCGGCGATAAGCGCAGGATTACCGCACTAAAACCCACCACCGTCCATGCCGTATGTTAGCCGCCGGAGGAATGCGTTACTACTGCGGACGCCTCGGCACATCTACCCGTCTGCAGGTACAAGTACCCGCAGTTCAAACCCGCCCATGGGCTCGCTTTACCAAGCACCTAACCGAGGGGGGATGACAGGACATGTCTACTGAAACACCCAGCCTCCGGAGGAGTCAGAAGCGGCCCATATTCCTCGAGATCAGGCCGCTCGCAAGTCGTCTCTCCAAACAGAAGAGTACCCGGAACGACCTCCGGCCACTGGACTCTTCTGGAGTTAACAGCCTTTGCGATGCCCAGGGTACGAACGATGGAGTTTAAGGCCCGCGCCCGTCACGCCGGCGCTCCGCGACCTCCCTGCCCAACCTCCACCGCTCCACCCATCCCGGATTACGCTACTACACCGAGACAGGAGTCGACGGCGAAACATTCTTTTTTATTTTGTATAGAATGCTATAGCAGCTATGTTCTTATCCAATAGTATATATACTATAAAATAGGACACACCTGCTGCAGCAGACGAGTGCTTTAGCGGCTATATAGGAGATATGCAGGTAGCAGTTGACTGCCATAGGCTGTTTTTATGGTATAGCTACTTCTCTTTGATAAAAAATAATACACCGTTATTTTACGACCTTTTATTTATATATAAGTTGAGATCAAGGAGAAGACATAAAATCAAAGAGATCAATTAAGATGAATGCGAAAACTGTGAAAACATCTCTATACTTCATCTCTAACCCTATGCTATGATTCTAAGCAACTTGAGCAAAGAGGTGGCTTGTTAATACAGCCTTTAGTGATAGTTCGTTTGTTTCAATATTTTGATTTTAGTGCAAACTCAGCACACGAAAAAAAAGTATATAACTAACTTGTGTGTAAACAACAAAACACATTACTTATGATTTACGAAAAATTGAATTGTATGCGCGAAAAATCTCCGTCCACATGCGTTTGCACATCGGCGCAGGTACCGCGCGGCTGAACAAATTGTCATACATTGACACCTGCTATACAAGCTGTGCGTATGTATGAGTAGTGCGGGTATAGCGGGGGAGTGAAATTTTGCTCGCGCATTTTTTGTGTACTATGGGGTTCTGGCGACGACCACCCTACTAATATATAACTCGGTTAAAAATAACTACCCAGCAATGTTTTCTTTCATAATGACTTCATTAATTATTTTTAATAATAGTATAACTTTATATGGTAATGGTCTGTAGTTGTAATAGTGATCGAATGGACATATGTAAAATAATCCAGTTAAAAAATAGCACCTAAAACAATTTACTCAAATTACTTCAGCGTCGTTTGTATACAAAGTCAGTTTGTATGCTATTGTTCTTTGTCCGCATTTTTTCATAGAAAACCATTTTTACAAAATCTCTTTTACTCCACGTCTATATAAAATTACTTAACTTTAACTAGAAAAGAAAGAACACACATTCAACGTAAATTGTTACTAAGATGATAGTCGGTTTATTTTGCAGAAAGAAACTTTGAACTATTTAATTTAAAATTAATGTTTGTTCAGACTTTGTTACATGACATGAATAAACACACACGATAGAAGTGAAACTTCAGTAAATCGACAAAAGAATGAGATGAATATATATAATAATATAAAATAGTATGTATATTTCTGTCTCATTCTTTCCTACACATTTTTGTATTTGTGTCTCTTACCTGTCGTTTTGTATATATCTGTCTCATTCTTTCCTACACATTTTTGTATTTGTGTCTCTTACCTGTCGTTTTTTCCGTTGCATCCGGTTTGAAATCACAACGATTCTAAAGAAGTTTCACTTCAAAAATATAGATATTGTTTAGTTTTCTTTTAATCCATAAATAAGTCTTGTAATATCTATTTTTTTCGAAACATAATATATTACAAAATGTAGAAATACAATTTAACTAAGTGTGCAGTTCTACTCGCTATAAAAAATGTATAATGTTAAATATGATACCATAGAAACAGACAGCTGTGTTAAGTGGCTGGTGTTTGAGATCCTTAAACAGGTTTATAAATCTTTTACTACGTATCAAATCTCATCTCCATTTATTTTACCATAACACAATACCAACTTATAATTCTAACATTTTACCTACTTATAATTTACTATGTCAATATTTAGTCCACGAAATTAACAGTCAAACTGTTTAAATAATCTTCTCAGCGCAGCGAGAGTATTTTAAAGTAAACCCAATAGAAACTACTAGCCAATCGAAAATGATTATCAAAAATGTTAATATGTAATTTGAATGCTTTTTGTAAAATTATAATATTTGTTTTGAATATTAAATAATGTTTTGTAATACATATCCTAATCTTAACTAAAATTATAAATGCGAAAGTAACTAGGTCTGTCTGCTTAAAATGAAATTTGGTATACAGATAGTCTAGAGCCTGAGAAAGGACATAGGGTACTTCATATTGCGAAAAAAGGATTGTAAAGGGTTCAAAAGGGGGGATGAAAGTTGTATAGAAGTATTGTCAATTTTAGAGCTAGAAGCTTGAAACTTATTTTTTATGCTGTTGAATCGATATAAATAAATATAACATTCAAAGTTTGTAAAAGTTTTGCCCTCAAGGGTGTAAAACCTAATAGGGAATAGGGGATGGTCGCGCTTTCATGCCAAAACTACAGAACCTATTTAAATGAAATTTGGTATACAGATAGTCTAAAGCCTGAGAAAGGATATAGGCTCCTTTTTATTGGGAAAAAGTTTGTTAGGGGTTGAAAGGGGAGGATGAAAGTTGTACAGAAATATCGTCATTTTTAGAGCTAGAAGCTTGTTCCACGCGGACGAAGTCGCGGGCACAGCTAGTATAATATAATCATAGAAATTAAATAGCATAAAATATAATATTGGAATTTCTTTTATTTTATCAGGTACGTTTTAGGGTTTTCTCCTGACCTTTGGGAGGTTACACCGCCAACTATCTCCAACTTTGTTACATTTTTATTTACAGGTTTAAACAAGTTTTTTCAGGTTACTTTTTTTTTATATTTTCTTTTACATGCTTAACTATTTCTAATCTAATTATTTAGATTATATATTATATTACATGTTGCTTGTTAGCTTAAACTATGTATTCTATGGGCTTACAGGCTATAGTTATCATATATTTTGTTTTGGACTATCACTATGGTTTAACTTATAGGCTTTGTTTTAATAAATATTTTTTAGGCTTGGAATATATTATTATGTGTCACGAACTCTAAGTATGTACAATACAGCCTTGAATACGCTGTCTGTTAATCTGTTATACACAAAATATTCATGTAAAAATGTTTGTTTGCAAAAATGGATGAAAATTGAATCAAACTGCAATAATCTAGCTAAGCGAAAATGTTGGTTGCACTAATAACCAGCGGCAAACGTTTCGGATGAAATATTTGACAGTTGTTTTCACGTTCAAAAAATGATTTCATGACTTTTTATTAATGGCGTGCTTTCATTTCTTCAACCGAAAAATTTAGAGTAATGAATTTTACAATAATTCGTCCAAGTGCGAGTGTTAAACTCGCGTGTTGAATGTTCCGTACTAACAATATCAAATTTTATTTTAATATTTATTATTTGGTTTTCGTGTGTGGGTCAAAATATGATCAAAAGTAATATTGTGCGGCGTTTACTTCCGACATTAGTAATGCGTATTTCAATTGACATAATAATTAATAAAACGAATATAAGAAAACATGATAAAACATTTTTAACAAAAAAGTTGACTAGAGACATGGATATTTGATACAAATTTCAACCTGATCTTTAAGTTTTTCTGAAAAAAAGAGTCTTGTGTGACAGTTTTTAAATTTTATCCTTTACTTTTGCTATGAGAACTAGCTATATGCTAAATTTCATGATTCTATGTCATCGGGAAGTACCCTATAATTCTGTGAGTGACCACATTAACATCTTCATATCTTTTCAAAGTGTTGAATTTGAAGTTTGATTTTTTGCCAGCCGCAAGAAACCGTTAGCTTGAATATTTGTTATTAATTTCAACTTGATACCTCCATGCTATACTAAGAAAAAGGGTCTTGACAGATGGGCAGACAGACGGACAACGATGTGATCCTATAAGGGTTCCTATTTTCCTTTTTATGTACGGAACCCTAAAAACGGTTACAAAAACGGAAAGAAGAATGTGTTGTAAATACAAGCTTATGCATTAAATTTTATGTATTAAGGTAAAAATCAAAATGGTGACAGCGCTAATTTTAACTCTTATTATTAAAGCTACAAAGGTTGTTGGTTTGTCCGTTTGATAATTTTATATCCTTTTACGCTGTAATAAAACTTTATGTATTTTTGGATTTGAGTTTTAAAATCTTAATCCTTAAGATTTGGATTATAGATTGATAATAGATTACAAATCCAAATAGATCCAAAAAAGCAGTGATGGTCTAGTGGTTGAGACTTCAAGTCTTACTCGGGAGGTCCGAGGTTCGATCCTGGGCACACACCTCTCACTCTGAGTTATGTGTGTTTTAAGCAATTAAATATCACAATTTGCTTTAACGATGAAGAAAAACATCGTGAGGAAACTGCACTCCTGAGAGTTCCCAAAAAGTTCTCTAAGTCTGCCAACCTGCACTGGGCCAGCGTGGTGGACTATGGCCTAATACCTCATTCTGAGGAGGAGGCCCAGCTCAGCAGTAGGCCATTGAAGCGTCGTGATGATGATGAGATTACAAATTTGAATTTTTCATATCTTAAATTATATAAATATAGAGATGAAGTACTTAACTTCCTAGTCCGCCGGAGGCTAAGGTTGATGAAAGACGTCTCTAGGGGGAATCAGTGTTAAAAGTAAAGTGTCTTTGGTATCGTATGATCGCGGCGATAAAAGGTATAAATTGTTAGTAACACTACACCTTTTATTTTTATTGTAACGTTTGTTTCTGGTTGAGGATTATTGACTATAGAAATTGAGTAAATATATCAAGTAATCTGAACGTTTGTTATCGCACAGTAACACGCACAAGAAATTATATTATGCACTTTGAATAGAAACCGAGTATCCGATAAAAACTTACTCCAAACCTTAGTAATGGAGACCCGACGACACCACGACACCACGCCACTGCACAGGCAACTAGCTCAAGGCTATCGGAACAAAACATATTTACAGTATATGAATAAAATAAACGTACTAATAAAACTACCTGCGAATATAAAGTTATCAACGGTGTTTTTTTTTACATCTTTATTTTTTTTTTAAAGGGGTTTGGTCACCTAGTGATCATGTCACCCCCATAGGAGATACAATTATAAATAACTATAATGTAACTTAAATCAACATTAAAAAAATAATTAATTCCTACGTCTTAAACCTATATCTACTAATTTATATAACATTTTAGCCTGCTCCGATACAGGAAAGGCCAGAATGCTGTTATAAAGGCCTACATCTGTTAAATTACAATTATATCTAAATAAAAAATCAGATCTTTCAGCTTCGTTTCGGAAACACTCCGCCATTATGTGAATAGCATCTTCATTTTTGTTACATTCTAAACAGACCAGTGTTTGTAATTTCCCTATCATTGCCGCGAAACTATTTAGAGGAATGTGTCCGGAACGAAGTCTAAAAGCTATAGTAATTTGATACCTACTCATATTGGCACCAACAAACCAAGGTTTGCTGTTTAGATTTGGCTGTATTGTTTTATACCATATCCCTTTAGTCAACGATCTCTCGTCAAAGTGTTCCTTCCATGCTTTGAGACTTTCTTGTTTGACGATAGACAGTATATTTGTGTAATAATGTGACGATTATAAACTTTACATAAATAAAGTAAATTCAACATTTAAGATAACAATAATAATAAATAATATAAAGAGGTAATAAAATAGTAATTAATAAATATTATAACATAATATGTACAAATAAACATAAAAAGTAATTTATTTTATATTTAAAACGTCATTTAATACATTAGAAATAATAATTGATCATAATTTTCAATAATAGATATATTAAAAATAATGCAAACGGTTCGTGTATTATGAAGACGGTTCGTGTATTAGTATGGGGAAGTATCGGAATGTATGGAACTGCCGATAGTCAGACCGATCGCCCAGCATATATAGGGGGGCATCGTGAGATCGTCGGCACAGCATCTCACATTCATGTACTACATATGATACCGATATAATAAGAGGTCATAAAAAGTATTTATCATAGATGGTTTGTGGGTGACCATCTAAAGAATTATAACAATATAAAACATGTATAGGGGCGATGCATGTAATAATAATGAACCTCTTAAATAATGATATATAAATATGTTTTAATAATAATATCTTATGTAGTTACGATGTTATGGTGATGCATGTGTTTAGATCAGCCTCCTTACAAAAGTGTTCTGCGAGAATAGTCTTGCAGGACCGCCATATTTCGAACGAGCTTTGGCATACGGACGGAAGGTGACTCTTAGATGATTTTGATTGTCTTTGAGAAGTCCATCTGTCTGTTGCTGGAGCCTTGCGTATCTTGGTGGTACGGGCGCGAGATGCCTCTTAGTGTGATTAAGTTCTACTTTGAGAATCCTTGTGTACGGTGCCGGATATGCTTTATTCTTGACGATGCGCTGTGGACTGGTTTGTAGGCTTTCTGGCTACATCAGCTACTAGCAGACTACCCCCATGACAAGTTGTCTTGAATATTTTGTGATTTGATACTCCGAGGTCTCTGGTGACTCAGACGATGTTGTTTGTGTCTATCACTCTATGATTTGATACTTCAACGTCCTGATGTCCTAGTTGATATCGCTGTGTCTATCACTCTGTGATTTGATACTCCGAGGTCTCTGATGACCCAGACGATGTTGTTTGTGTCTATTACTGTGATTTGTTACTTCAACGTCCTGATGTCCAGTTTGATATCGCTGTGTCTATCACTCTATGATTTGATTCTCCGAGGTCTCTCATGGCTCAGACGATGTTGTTTGTGACTCTCACTGTGGTTTGATTACTTCAACGTCCTGGCGTCTCAGTTGATATCGTTGTGTCTATCACACCATCGTATCCAGCTGCTGAGCGGTGCGGAGGCTGTAAGCCGAAGTGGTACGTTCTAGCGATGCTGGGTACAACCACGAACATTGTCCGTGGACTTTGGTTATGGATATTGTGAGTGGCATCAATAGTCCTTGTCAGGACTACCCCTTAGCTTAGTGCTTTTAAATAGACATTGTAGCATGTCATAGTGCTAGGGCGTCTGGTGAATTATCCTTATGGGATGTTTACTAGCATATAGGACAGTGTGGCCTACTTTGTCTCTTTACTTCCGTGGCTTGCCACGTAAAATAATGATCTGGCGTATTACGTCTCTTTGTTTGACTCATATGCTCGATGGGAGTGTTGCTTTTTGTAAGCGAGTTGTACATATATCATATTTCACATTCCACTAAGGTGGACCATAACACATATTTATATCAGCAACAATATCCACTTCGGTGGCAACATTTTATCAGCTCCGGCTGCAACGATTATCAGCTACGGCTGCAACGATATCCACTCCGGTGGCAACGATAACACATTTATGTGAATATGAATATGTGCATTCCTTGCAATCAGCCGCCTAAGTGCTGTGAGTTCTTACGAACTGATGTTTGAACCAGTGATTTATTTATCACTTTATTTATAACCAGGGCTTGTCCCTTTGTCTTCGGACACCTTGCAGCTTTGCTGTTTTAATGGATTTACTTCCATCACAAGGCTCACGCCTTTTTATTATTACAGCTTCGGCTGATTTACTAAGGCTTCGGCTTTTAACACTGCAGTCTTGACTGTATTACCCGGACTTCGGTCCTTGCTAATGTAGCATCAAAAGTATAGGCGCACTATAAATAGCTCCCACCTTCTATCCTGGAGGGTTCACGATTTGGTTGGAACCCATTGTCGGTGGCGGGTGTGGGGCTGCCGACCCCTTTTCTCTTTTATATTTTAATATTATAAGAGGAAGGGAGAGACTCCTTCAGCTATCTTCTTTATCACTAACATCCTTCTGATGTCATTATGTATAAAATTATTATACATCTATGCGTCATCACAACATCGTTATTACATTAATTTAATAAAATGCAAATCGATCTTTATTTAGTTTAATTTATCTTCTTCGATGACCTATTGAACTCTTGCCTCTGATACTCTAAAAGAACTTTGGTGGTTATTATTTACACAACGTATTAAGGGTCCTAACTAGACGATCACATGCCTAATTAAATATTTTATAAATGCATTATTAGCCGTTATTGACTTGCTGTCTTCCTCTTGCGTTATTTATTTATATTTTTATGTATTCTATGTATATATTTTATAGAGTTAGCTCGATATAGTTACAAATACGGTAACCAACTAGAAAGAATACCCTCAGTAGCAGCCTCCTTAGCTAAACGATCTACCACTTCATTGCCTTCTATGCCAACATGAGACGGAATCCACTGTAGAATCACTTTTCTTTTGCATTCCATAAGGCGACAAATGTCGTTAATAATGTTATATGCAATAGGCATACCACGAAAACTTGCACTACTGCATCTATTCAAATGTTGGAGAGCGCTTTTTGAGTCAGTAAAAATAACAACACTATTAGAGTTAATACTATTTACATACGATATAGCTTCTGCTATTGCAATAAGCTCTGCATACATGATCGAGATAGTTTTATCTATTTTTAGTTTCGTAAAACTAGAATTCTGTGAATCTACAAAAGCTACTCCACTCTCATTTTGATCTTTTGACGCATCAGTAAATAAAAAATAATCATTAGAATATTCTTTCTGAATCAATTCATTACACATTACTCTGAGGTTTTGTATATGGGGCTGGGGGTTTAAAAATAAAACTCTCACGCTTTTACATTCTAGCGTTAAATTATTCTTTAATGAGGCGTAGAACTTGAGGGCAACAAAGTAACCGACACATGATTATCGCTCGTGGTCCGGTTCATTGCTTTTTAGTATTTTTAACACTTGCTAAACCTTTTTAAATATAACTTAGTTCTTTTTTCAATGTCATTTACCTTGAAGATCGCAAAAGATTACTTCAATCTATCAATAACTTTAGACAGAGTTGGTTAGATAATTAAATCGATCGGTTAGCAACAAAAATAATCTTTCTAATATTATAAATGTGAAAGATTATATGTTTGGATATTTGGATGTTTAGATGTTTGTTACTCAATCACGCGAAAACAGCTGAACAGTTTTTAATAAAATTTGGCATACAAATATTTGCTAATCTTACTAACATAGGCTACTTTCTATCCTGGAAAAATTCAGAGTTCTTACGGGATAATGGTTGAATATGTTTATTGTGGTAAACGCCTAAATATTAAGAATTGAATGTTTTTTTGATAAACCTAATTATTATACGCTGAAAATTGCACCCATGTAAAAACGTTTTATATAAACATAATAATAGGTGTTAAAATATGAAATTGCCATTTTATTGTAATAGGTACTTCGAATTGACATAAAACCTTCATGGTTTGAGATTTTTAACTGAAACTTTTTTCACATGGTACCTATGTAGTTTTTCTTTTAAAAAATGTGCAACATTAGATTATCGACTTTCAGTTTTTTTTATTCAGCTTAACAAGAAAGATGGATACTTCGAAAATTCGAGTGATTTTTAATTACAAGTTCCGACGCGGAACTAACGCGCCAGAAACAGCTCGCAATATCAATGTTGCGTCTGGAGGGGGGACTGCTAATGAACGCACAGTGTGATTTTAGTTTAAACGCTTTGTGATGGAAACTTTGATTTAAAAAACGAACCACGTGGAAGACCACATAGGTGAATAACAATGAATTGAAAGAGATGGTGGAAGCCGATCCGAGCCAAACTACCCATGAATTAGCGGCAAAGGTTAACGTTACCTTATCAACAATATTGAATCATTTGCATCAATCAATAAAATTAAAAAAATATGAAATATGGGTGTCTCATGATTTGACTGATCTGCAGAAGAAACGCGTGTTGAAACTTGAGTTGCCTTGTTAAATCGATACAGAAATGAAGGGAAATTGGGTCGAATTGTAACATGTGATGAAAAGTGGATTCTTTACGATAACCGTAAGCCAAAACGTGCAATGGCTGACTCCAGGTCAAACACCACAACAGTGTCCTAAATCAAAGCTTACCAATAAAAGGTATTGGTAACTGTTTGGTGGTCACAGCGTGGTGTTATTCACTATAGCTTTCTCCGAACTGGTCAAGCAATAACGACAGATGTCTACTGTGCCGAGTTCCGAACAATGATAGCAAAACTAGTAGTGAAACAGCCCCGACTCACGAATCGATCTTCACCATTATTGCTCCATGATATCGCGAGACCTCATATAGCACGAGAAACCGTTTTAACTCTACAGGAACTGCAATTAGAAATCATTGGTCACCCTCCGTATTCTCCAGACCTTGCTCGTACGGACTAATATTTTTTTCGAGATTTGGACAATTTTCTACGTGATAAAATGTTTTCTTATCAGGAGGCAGTACAAAATGCCTTCACTCAGTTTCTCGAATCTAGATCAACAAAGTTCTATCGCAAAGGCATGACCTCCCTATTAGATGGCAGCAATGTATAGATAATAATGGTAATTATTTTGGTAAAATAAATATGTTACATTCAAAAAAAATACGAATTTCATTTTTTCAGTGCAAATTGGCAATTTCATACTTTAACCCCTAAATAAATACCACAAATTGAAAGTATATTTTAATATTTAGTTCTGATTATTCATAGCACATTTTGTTGTAGTGACACGATGTTTACAATTATTAGACAGAGAAAATGGTGCTTAGAGAGATATTATATGAATTTAGATGCGATTAATAAAAATATAAAGAAAAAAAAATCAATAGTATAAGTATTTGTATTACATTATAAGTAAAGACAAGTCTGTATCAAACAGTTATAGTTTTGTGAGTATTGATTTGTATTAAGTTTCACAGGAAATGCATTTGATTATAACTTCCTTTGTAACAAGGATGACATTTATAAATAAAACCTGTAGTGACACTATTGTTACTGTGCATTTCTGATATAACTATTTGATTATTTACATTTACAAATTTGAGGGGTATACAGACAAATGCAATCTTATGCACACTATGTCTATTGGGTGAGAGTCGTGGTCCAAGAGCTCAAGTCTGTAACAGTAAAATAGTGTGTCACAAGCCTGTGCCAGAGCAAGTGATATGTGTTAGTGTGTATAGTAGTCGTTACTTTAGGTCTGAGAATTATAATTACATGCCAGTAACTATATCCAAAGGGACACAACATAGAGTACATAAGAAAAAAAACGTGGCATAACAGAAAAGTTTAAATATCTCGTGGAAATAGGAAATCCAGATAGATAAAATACATGACGCGTTAAGTCTGTGGCGAGTGCGGCTATCCTTCCGGCACTATCCTACCGGAGATGGAACATTCATCGCTATCGAATGTTCTAGAGATTCTACAGACTTTTCGCTAATGTAGGACCTCTTTTTAAATCTATAATAGAGCAATGGATTTTATTATTTCTTTATTTGGATTTTCTAAAGAAAATGTAATAACTTGAAAGAACTTTACCCCTTCTCTCTTGTCTAAGGAATGACTCTTAAAATTTTTGTAATTTCTCTATGTATCTAACTGGAGCTAAACTATACTATTATAAAATAAAGCCTTAAATAAAAAAGGTTTCAAATATTCGTAAACTTTGCTAGCAACACTTGTTACTTTTTGATAGCTTTAGACCTATTTTTTATTGATATTAACGTCTCACAAATGCAGGTTATATTCTATTGACCAACAATAGAATATAACCTGCATTTGTGAGCGATTTCAAACAACCGACATCTACAGTTATAATGAAAGTCCTCTTTCTTGAGGATCACGCCAATCTAATTTATTATCTTGTAGTAAATATATATAAAGGAGCTATGCAACCTTGCTCCTGGGTCGTAAATCTCAAGCATTATTCGGCTTCCAATCTAACATGCATTTTGTTGCATATTTTTTCCGAATCTACCGAAATATTTTGCTATAAATACACATAAAATTGTCTTGAAATATAAATATTTATTTAAGGAGCTAAAAACTTATGCAATTTATTAGAGAAGATATATTATGTAGTATTTCTGCATTAGTGACCGAGACTAGGATCGCAAACAGTTCACTGACTTGGAAATGATAAGCTCGGTAACGTTTTCACGTTTATCCTTACTGCTATAACTCTTAAAATATTATATTTTATAAACTTTTCAAATTTTTAAGCTGTGCCTACCTACAACTTTTAATCTTATTACATGACTTTTAATAGATACCTTTTAGAACTGATCTGATAATCAAGAACTAAAATTTGGTAGATCTCTCAGTGGTTTTTGATAAGTCTACAATTATGTATTAAGTGTTGAAGATCTGATATCTAGAAGATAAATAGAGGCTACTAGACTATTAACTACTTGTATATATGAGCTGTAATATGTAAAATATAAGGAGCAAAGATTTGCCTGGGGCAGGAAACCCATGAGTAGATTTACAAGGCTTTTTCATTGTTCACGAATGGGACACAGCTTAATCTTAGGAACATGTGTAACTTATTGTGTCATTGAAAATGGTGGTGAATTGACTTTAATATTAAAATAATTATGATGATTACAACATCTAATAGTTTCTCATTTTACTGCCAAATAATAGCAATTGATATTAACTTTGATTATACAGCTTTAATCATTGTAATTTCATTTCGTTAAAGTTTCAATGTAATATGTAATGTTTTAATAAGACCCACTGGAAATAATTTAACTCTCTAGTGTATTTTTGCATCATTATACAGTGTTAAATGTGGAAAATGACCTCATGTTTCACTCGTATATTATTTTAATATGATTGCTGCTGGGACTGAAATTACCGTAATAAAAATTAATAATAATCGTAATTTTTTAAATTTAAATGAAATAAAGCCTAGATTTAAAGTTAGAACTAATGCAGTTCTAAAAAAGTCAAGTCTGACTATATCCAATTTCAAGCAGTAGTTTTTATATGACATAACAACAGATAAACAAATATATATTTATTATTATCTCATAGATAAGTTATCGATCAGTTATAATTACAGTTATATGAATAGATACCCCTTTTTTTTGTTTTCTCGGAGGAATACCCTACAGAAACTACTTTTTCAGAAAAAAATAAAGTTTAAGAAGTATTGCTATACAATGAGAGAGATATGACACCCGTTACTGTACAGCAATACGTATCCACATGCAATTTATACGGAATCGACCTGTACCTGGGGCTTGAAACCCAGGAGCAGGTTTAAAGAGCTCTTTTATAATATATTAACTCACCTCCACCACTCGACCTCGCCAACTACTCGTATCGGTATGAACTATCAGTTCAGTCGTATTAGCATAATTAGCGTAGCAGAAAATAATTCTAAAAATGATTTTGGCTTTGCTTCTAAATATCTTCTATGTACAAAAATTTGATATAGTTTCATTTTTATTATCATAGATTATAAATGACTAGTCGACCCGTCCCGGCTTCGCCTGGGTGCAATTTAACACACGTATTTAGCCGTAACCGCTATGTCCCTACATTTTAAATCTGTAATATCTTCGGAAATATTCATTTAAATTTAATGCTGTTAAGGGTCATATTGATCTATATTAAATGCACAATGTATTTAAGGTACCAAATTGGATAAGGATTAATGCTGTAATTGCTTAAAATCGCTTCGTAAATATGCCATTATTTCTCCTAAATAGTAAAGGATAAAAAATGGTTCTTGTGGGTTATCACTAAGAGATAGACATATACCATTGCGGACTTTTTTGTAGACCTTTTTAAGGTGTACAATACTGTAGTACATTATTTCGATATATCTCGTAGGGTTCAGCCAGCGTTGGCAATGTAAGCGCAAAAAATGTGTTTATTTAAGACATCACATTAGAAACCTCTGAAATTATCAGTGTTTTTCTACTATAATATGTATGTATTATACATATAAACCTTCCTCTTGAATCACTCTATCTATTAAAAAAAACCGCATCAAAATCCGTTGCGTAGTTTTAAAGATTTAAGCATACATAGGGATATAGGTACAGAGAAAGCGACTTTGTTTTATACTATGTAGTGATGATTAAAAGTCAGAAATTAAAAATCAGCATACCACAGATAAGAAGAAAGGAAAACGAGTACTTATCAATTGGTAGAGACAACAGAGAAGTTTTATGTAAATCTATTTTAAAACTTCAATTGAACTTTCGCATACACTTTACGAACTGGAAAGAAAATCATGAGCCCGCATCGTACAGACGGACAACTTGTAATGCATATTTGGATAACGTTTGAATTGCTATAAAGAAGCAATAAAATTACTAGTAATTTCGTTTCTTTCGTTAAAATGTATTCAATCTTTAATAAGTTTACATATATAAGTTTTGTTACCACGCTCGTACGATACCAACGACACTTCAATTACACACAATCCAACTCAAATACTCAATACATCAAATATTTGCGACCGGCGACGACCGTCGTCCACGATAGCCGTTTTATAACAAATTACAGTGTAAATAAAAGAGAAAATTTACAGCAACTTAACTACATTTTTTAATAACTTTGTATTAGCCAACAAATACATTTGATTTAAGGCAATCTGCAAACTGATTTCATACAGTAAACATTGCCTAAAGTAGTATAGTTTAGTGTCGTTTAGAAGTATAGTTTAGTGTGGTGTTGGGTAGTGAGGTCGATCAGTGGACATTGAGTGTCTTGATTGATGTCAAGGACGTTCTTAACCCATCTCATATTATAGGATCTCCTATTTCCTCCTATTTCCTACATTTCATCTCCTATTTTACGATTTGGATCTCTGTACAAAATGCATGTTACAAATGAAAAATAGAATAAGCGGTTGCATTGTATAAATATGTTGAGAAAACAGAGATAATGTTCAAGTAAAAAGTATTTAATAAAAAGTTTCAGTGCTTCTAAAAATATTTTCAAACGCGTTTGGTTGTTTTCGTAATCACGCGTCATTTCTTTTTATGAAAATTTTCATTCCACGAATCTACGGTTACATTCCATACTAAAGAGAATAAAAATGGTTCTCTTAATGAAGCTAGCAGCGTTAACTAAAATCTAGCTGAATTTGTTTGCGAGTCGTACTGAATACAGTGAGTTGATTGAAACTGAATAATGCTACATTTTTGATATATTTTTAAATACTTTTTTTTTTGTTGTACTTATACTAAGTTTTACAATGCTAAAATATTTAACAAGTATTATTGAGTTAGGTTTATTTTACATGCAGAACTACAGCTGTCAAGCAGACATTTTAAATAGGAAACCAAGCATTGCCTGGGGTTTCTGACCCAAGTACTGTTACAAATTTAAGGAGTTATATTATGTTTAGTAATACTAAGAGTAAGTGAGCTTTACTGCATAAAAACACTCAAGATATGATGTAATTTAGACGGCGACGAGCAGTGCCTGAAGCTTAAGACCTAGGAGCAGGTTTAACAAGCTCTTCCATATTATATTAACTCTCAACTCCACCACTCGACCTCGCTAACTACAATAGATAATAAAGTAAATTTAAGTGGACCACAAAAAGGGTGATCTTGACCACGATACTATAATACTAACTTCTATGTAAACTGAGCGAAAATCTAATCCATCTATTGACAATAAAGGGAAATCCCCACGAATTATAATTTATAAACGGTGCTACTAACACTAGATAAGAAAGCTCTAGCAGCACAATACTAAACTACACTACTTACCTACTTACTAAACTACACTACTTACCTATTGTTGAAACGAAACACAATATTTATACAAAGGTATAAATAGTGTTTCCAACTTATATTATTTTAGTTTACATGACTTTAATATTCTTTCAATTCACTTCCATAACTCACAGCTAGGTTGTAGAAATGAGCAAAAAATGAAATTTATCGACAAGGAATGGTCCGATGCAACCGAGCATTGGCAGCGCGCCATCAGCGCCCTCTCGCCTTCGCGCCTGTGTTACACGATCTGGTTTACTCATGGGAATCAGATTAATATTATATCTGGCTTCATTGGAAGAAGAAGAATAAAATCACATCTTATACTAATGTCTAAAGCTGAAGGGTTTATTTGCTTGAATGCGCTAATCTCAGGATCTATTGGTCCGATTTAAAAACTTCTTTCAATTATAGATAGCCCATTTATCGAGGATAGCTATAGGTAATATATCATCACACTACGACCAATAGGAGCGGAGTTACACGAGGATGAAGTCGAGCGGGTGGACTAGTAATTCATGTAATTCACCCAACAGATTTTCATTTTCCATCACATGCTGCACGAAGCAGTTCTTGTTCTCGATACAAATCATATTCAGAAAAGTCTTGTTTTTCGTTCAAATTATCAAGTCTTATACAATGTCATGGTATGATAATATTTTTCTGCCAATCATTATTGATGGTAGTCATCTAGAACCTAGATATTATTGTCTACTTAGCTAACCTAACTGAATTGTCTGATTTTGAAGATTGAGAATCTAATTCGATTAAGTAATCAAATTTTTAATTCACCTCATAACTACATAGACATATAATACAACATGTAAACTCTTAAGTAAATTTATTTATTTTGAACAGTTTCACGTAATTTAGCCATTTTTAAAATTAACGACTATTGCATATAGTTCAGGATAAATATACTATATTATTAAAAGTAGTTGTAGTGGCCGGCAGCTGTTACGGCACATTGAGAGCGCGCTGCGTTCTGGTATAACTAATTCAATCCACGACATCTAATATTTTGACAAATAGCAGGCGCGCAGGAGCAGAACCGCAACGTAAGGAAACGGCCCACATTACCCGCTAAAAAAGATCTAATAGTGACTTTTGTGCATTCAAGTTCAGAAGTATTCCTATATGCACGCCTATTTCTGTAAAATATTTGACTTAATTTCTTATTCCGATTATTTCTTATTTAAAATTTACGGAACGGCTGAAATTAATAAATACTTTACTCGCTCCGGATAATTCTATAAATACAAAACCTTTTGGGATGTTCCTGAAGCTTTAATGGCCGTGAAAATATTATAATTTTAAATGAAAGACAAGGTAAGATTTTGACATTCGTGTTTCCTAATCGTCGTTATTACTTTTAATATAATTTGATTAACTTCACGTGTAACTAATAATGGAAGCTACCTTTAACGTACTTCTATTGTATCAAAATAAAGCTCTGTATATATAATATATTATTTGGATAAAAAAACTATAATCAAGTTTTGAGTTTGTTCGAAGGTTTTCAGTACGAAGTTTAGTAAGACATCAAGCATTTTAGACAAGAATCCTAGAAATATCCACTATATGAAATGAATTCGCAGAACAGTTATAGTCAATGAAAGATGTTTCTAATACTGTGATCGTGAAGCTTAATTTACACAACTTAGTGTTACGTACTTACAAGCTATGAGTAAAGTTGAAATCAGCAGTAAATCTAAAGATTACGTTCTAGCAGTCCTTTAGAAAGGCTTCACCTGTTCTGTCAATAAAAAAGAAAATTACATGAAAGCTTTGCCCGATTTTTATTAGGGTAGGTCGTCATAATCGTACCTCTGTCTAATATTTTGTAAGTGGTGTAGTGCGTGTTAATAATATTACTGTCAAGGCAAGGGTTGATATGGGTTGAAAGGGCCTACAAAGGCATATATCAGGTTACCTTCAGTATTTCATACGAATGTTCGAACCTGTTTTTATATCAAGTGTTGGCACATTTGGAATGAGATATTTTTTACAGTTATTGGTTTTATACAATTTAAATACAAGCTTTTACTATCTATCTATATGTATAAAAGGAGAAGCTGAGTGACTGACATATCAACACAGGGCCTAAATTATAATGGTTAGAAACTTGAAATTTTGCACAAGGGTTCCTTTTATAACGTAGGGGAGCACTAAGAAAGGATTTTTGAAAATTCACCCCCTAAGGGAGTAAAATGTGGGGTGCAAAGTTAGTATGCAACTTTGCCGTTTTTGAAATTATTCAAATTAAATTCAGTATAAAGGTTCTTCTTTGAAAGTCATGAAAAACGTGTAAAATATTTGTTCGAAAATCATCCCTTAATAGGGTAAAAGGGGGGTGCAAAGTTAGTATTACTACTTCATAAAATCATTAAATATGTCTACAGACGATCTACTGTAGGCTAATATTGCAAACGAAGTTGCAAACGAAGTTGCGGGTAAGAGCTAGTTTATAATACAAACCATTAGCCTAAATTCAATTGTTCTTCCGTATTCTTCTCAGCAAACCCCTTTATTTGATAACCATATTAGAAGAGTACTTAAAAATAACAAGCCATCTTAGATAGTCCGCTATACTGGATTTACAAGGAAGTCATTTTATTTAAGAGATTTTATTTTAAAAAAAGCATATATTTTGACATGAAAATTAGTGTGCTTTTTCGATAGTAAGTCAAAATAATGTTAAACAAAAAAATATTTTAAATTAAACAAATTACAGTGTATTACAAGATAAAAATAAAAAACCAAAAACTTGTTATTTGATTTTTCACATAAATTTTGAGGTTGTGTGAAAAAAGTGTAAATACAAATTTGTTGATCTTTTTATTATCTACTTATATCATATTTTTCATAGGACTTGTTATTTTGCTGGAAATCGAGATAAACCGTTTTTACCCTTAAACAGCTTAATTTTTATCGCAAGTCCTTTGGTCTTGTCTTGTACTAATCCGTTTGTTTGTTACAATACTTGGTTTGGAAGCCTTTAACTACATGCTAGTTAAACATACCCTTGTCTTGTCTTTTCCGTATAACCATGAAAATGTAATTATTTTGTAATGCATTCCCAGTGCGGCGTGCGGTGTGCTGTATATGGCGTAATGAAATGAAACTTGAACCGAGGACCGCTGGAACTAATCCAAGTCACTGGTGTGCTTTTTGTCTCATTACACTTTAATAAATGGTCCAAATGAGGCCCTGTTTCGGTGAAATATTATAACTTCGTGAGAAATTTACCATTATATTTGCGTTAGATATTTTTACTAGCGATATTAAATTTAACTTAAATATTCATTGTATATTTGGTGGCTGATTATATTGATTAGTATGATGTGGAATTCATTCAACAACTGCTAACATTTTAGTCTCTTTGTTGCAAGAATTAAACGATAGTCGTCTTATCCTCCATTAATATATGCTCTCAGCACGAGAATGTCTTTTATTTTGTTGATGCATTATCACTTGTGATGCAGTGATGGCCCAGTGGTTGAAACTTCAAGTCTTACTCGGGAGGTCCGAGTCATATACATGTTGACTTTTCTGAGTTATGTGTTGTTTTAAGCAATTAAATATCACTCGCTTTAACGGTGAAGGAAAACATCGTGAGAAAAACTGCTCTCCTGAGAGTTCCCTGAAGTTCTCAAAGGTGTGTGAATTCTGCCTAACCCGCACTGGGCCAGCGTAGGGGACTATGGCCTAATACCCTTCTCATTCTGAGGAGGAGACCCGTCTTAGCAGTTGGCCATTGACGGGTTGTGATGATTATTATCACTTGTCGTCTTGAAAATATAATATTCATTTCTTCACTTCCTGTTAAGAGAAGAAAGCCGGGTTTTCCTAAGTTCCGCTTAAACCATTAATGTAAAGGGAGAAAGTCTGGCATACATACGGTATAATTAAATGGTTAGACATTTGGCTCTTAGCATCGCATTTTGATGACACAAGCCATTCGCAAAAAATATGTTTTACCAACAAACAAAAAAAGTCTTAAAACGGAATAGTATTCTAACCCTAGATAAATTTTTTTTAAAGAGTTTCTTATTATATGTAGAAATTTGATCACAAATGATTTTGATATTATTCAATACCTTCTTCCCTTGAACATAGAATGTTTTTCGCGAATAATCGTACTGGTGATGGGATCAATTGTACTCAAGTTGCGTTTGAATATATTACATATGACCATTATATTTTATATCATAACAAGGGTAACATATTACATTCAATATGAAAAGAAATCAGACAAGTAATCTGTGGCAAATGTATTTTTCTTTTTATATGGAACTTACCGTTTCAGCATGGGATCAAATTCTGTAACTGAATTTTATTCATTAGGTACAAATATTAAGAATTAAATTCAATATGGCGGACCCCCAATGATAGTGCACCAATTATGATGATAAAATGATTTTTTAGTAGACAAAAAGCTTTTTATTAATAATATTATCTTTACTAAATTAAAATGATAATGTATATTATAAAGAAGCCGCAGAAAAAAAAATGAGTTCCTTTTTAGGGTAGGAGAGGTTTACTGCGATTTATGACAGATTTTGAGAATAAAAATTATTATTTGGCTTTCCTGAAAAGACATGTTTTGTCCCTTCCATAAATTTATATTTCCATAAGTAATAAATTATACTATATATGGAAATGTTAATACATTTAAAGTATCTAATCTATCATCTAAATTAAAGTATCTAATTTTCAGACCCAGGCACAAGCACTAAGTAGGTTCACTTGAAGTAAGTTGAATTCGTATTTATCTAAAGTTTATGAGGCCGAATCATGACAAACTGCGACGCAAATTGCAATTCAGAGCGCTTAGAACGAGTTTATAGGTTGCAGCAGAATTTTGAATTTGTTGAAAGCTGGAAAGAAAAAGTAGAAAATCATAGCTCTTTAGTTACGTTTTGTTTTTTAATACAACTAAATTACGAAAGCAAAAATTAGTTTCCTTTTTCACGATGTAAATACTGCTGAATCTTTCATTGTTAATTTTCAGCTCACTAATTGTAAAAAAAATGATTAAATATATACTTATCGGCGCGTAAGTTAGACTTAGGTTAATCTAACCTCAGGTTTCAACAGAGGGCCTTGGCTGAGGAGGAGAGTGTTTTTCAATACGACCCCACTCCTCTTCCTCTTTCTCATCATTTTACTCCGACATACTTACTTGTAAAGGTATTTTCGAAATAATTTATACAATAACAATATTATTACAATAATCGAAATTAAATATTCAAACTAACTTCCATCAAGATTTTTACATTTTTATCTTTCAAAAACTTAAGTTAGCATTAGGCAAAATTTAATCCAAATCCGATTCTAACGTGTAAGAAATTTATTTAAAATTTATTTTACAGAAGTGCTCGTTTAAAGTTAAGATAACAAGATAATCCTTAAACATTTAGTGGTTGCTAAAATTACTAACTTAATAATGGTATAGGTTCACTTGAACATGCAGTCAGAGTTGAGTAAAATGTGGACATCCGAAGCTTAATTTGACTCTGAATATAGCGAAAGACTAAACTGGTACAGTTAAATTTCCTATGTTCAGACCATTTTGAAATCTATACCAGTATAATACAGTTTAATTTAAGCTATATTAATATGTTACTTCGTAAATTACATACATTTGTGTCTACAATTCGTAACATGTAGTTAAACTGCTTTGTGAAAGTCAGATTCAATAATGGAAATATAATAACCTCAAAATTCTCTTAGTTCATGTCTCAATGAGATATTACGTTACCTACAACAAGATATTATCTAATAGGGCATAAGAGCTAGACAAACGTTAATTAAGTACTTATATGGTTCAAAACAAAAATCTAAGGGAGATCACGTCCTCCAATGTAAGACACTTTATTTAGTTCCTATCTCCTTTCAGGCTCAAAAATGTGTGAATAATATAAAAACTATGTGAGTAAAATTGACAATTTAAATATACTCTGTAATTTAAAATAATAAAAAAGTATAAAAACGTGCATAGTGGGAATATAAACACAATCCAATAGTCAAAGCTGCAATACTGAAAGCAAACACCAAATTGCTCGCTAACTTGAGATTACATGGCGCGTCGTTGAAACACCCTCCACCCACATTCAGATTATTTATACGATACGTTTTATGAAAGAAAATTTTAAATATTTAATAGACACTAAGGCTATGTAAAAAAATTTCTAGTCAACATACATGTGATTAGATAATTCCTACATTCAAACCAAATGAATAAAATTATACATTTGAAGATCTCAATATAGATTATTATCAATGTACATTTTAGTCTATGTGAAAAAAGGTATACGCAAGAGTCTAAAATATTAAATATTTTTGTTAGCAACACTTTTGATTGCTGTTAGCTTTGATGGATTTACCTAACCTATTAAACCTATACCTGAGTCACAAAAAATAGGCTCTGCAAGGCCTTCTGTCTAAATTGCATGTTTATACGTATTATTGTACAGTACTGTAAACACTTTAATCTTACTTAAACTATTTTATAATTACTCGTAGTACTTAAATTGCTTCCTACAATATATTTGAACACGATTATCGTGTCTTATAAATGGTCGTAGTTTCGATCTCGTGCTCGTGTTACTAAAGCAATGGAAAAACTAACGAAACTTGACCGACCTGTTTTAGAGAGTTTCATCTTGATCTCGAGGCAATGGATTTTTGTGACACGTAGACTATGTTGTCCTTTACACGTCATATCAAGCCATGGGTGGTGGAATGAGATTTAATATTAACTGGATATATATGTGTTATGGAATAGGATAAGTTTTATATTAATATTGGAAACTATTCTTTGATAATTCTTATTCTTCTTTTCAAGATTGTCAGTGTTAAGTATCTTCAAAATTACATTAAAAATGGTTGGCTTGAGAATATGCCAATGCCTCGAATATAACCCAGTCCTGAGGTAGCCTGACACTTTGATTTTATGTAGTGAACATTCGTTAAAGTAGTTCAGTCAAATAAAAATCACGTGAATTACCTTGATTACTTAATATGATTGTAAGGTCGTGTATAAGGGCCCTGTAAATTTACATATTTATTGCAAACCCCAGGCTTTGCTTGAAAGTGATTATAGTGCTTGTTTATTGCTGTACAAGAAGAAATATTCTTCCTTAAATAATATATTAAGAACGATTTTCGAAATCTCATTCTTCTCGTTATGGTTGAATTTCTTCAAGATGTTTAAAAATACCAAGTTTTCAAATGGAAAGTTTTATTTTAAAAAGTAAACTGTTAAGAAAACTTAATTATGTTTCCTGTTACGAAGTAATCGTGTTATTCGACAGAGTCAATAAGCAATAAGCAATTCGTTGTAAATTGTGTTAAGGAGGAATTTAACTAGAGCGTTCGAGCCGAGGAGGAATGCACTTGGAAAATTTTTCAAGTAATTTGGATTCTATTCACAACACGGCCAGTGTACTTAGAGAAGAGAATCGAAGATATTAGGTACATCTTCTGCGACTTGACTTATACTGTTATTGTAAAATTATTGGTCAATTTTAGCACCTAAATATAAAAAAATAGTTTAAAAAATGAAATTCCTAATTTATTATAGTGCAACCTAAAATTTTCGATACTGAACCAAAACTTTCAAAAGTGACACGACAAATATCGAAAAATAATATTTTTTTGCTTACTCTGAAGAGAATTTCGTAAAATAATAATGTTTATTTGTGGCTTAAAAAGTTCTTCTTTGCATAATCTTTATTTTTTTTCTAATAACAAAATCTGATAAGTTTGCCTTAACAATTTGTAATTCATAAAACCAGTCATACCTATATCTTTTTTCTATACCTGTAATAAATCTGTAGGGTTGCCGTGTCTGTAGAAAATATATGTTAAATAAAAAAAAATAGCTGCCTAATTTGTTGAATGAATGACTCAGTAAATAGGTGAGTGTATCGAAGAGAGAATGAGTTAGTACGTATATGTATAAGTTTAAGTTAATGTAGTAAGTGAGTGGTCAAGTGAATGCGTAAGTGCGTGGATGCCTGTATGAGTAAGAAAGTGAAATCATATATCAATTACTGAATGTTGAGTGATATAGTAGTTCAAAAGAAGTTTTTTTTAATATACCAATAGAACTTCTAATATTTAATCTATGTTGGTGTTGAACGAGACGCGGCAAATGAACCGGACGGCACTGCATTATGCCACGAATAAAGGTAGACATTCAGTGAGTACGAATTTGGACTGAAAAGGATGTTTATTGGATGAAATACTAAACTTCTAAGCTGGCTTGTTATGGTATCGTTATTTGGATTCTATGCATAAGTTATTTCTTTATAAAACATTTTATTCGTTTTGGTTACCTTTATTTTGTGCTGTAATAAATATAAAGAAATTATAATCAAATCTAATTTTATATTTGAGACAAAATAATTAATTCGTTAGAAATTCAAGTCAAAAAGTTTTCGTTTAAGTCCCTACGAAAATTTAATCATAAATACAAATGAAAAAAAAAATTGAATTTACTAACATCTAGATATAATATAGAGATTTCAGAAGCTGAAACAGTAATTTAGTACGTTTAACTATTTCTGAGTAAACTAATTCCTGAGAATATTTATTCCATTCTTAACACTTTATTTTGTCAAAACCAAACGAAGCTAGAAATAAGATAGCGTGAAGTTTTTTGACGATCAGTGCTACGAATTTATTGGACCCGAGAGAATATTTTATAGTTTCAGACGCCGTCTAACGAGAAGCAAGTGATTCAGCGCTAAAAGCAAAGATATATCTGTAAAAAAACTAGCTTATACGAATATTTTTCTTAATTTGATTTATTTAACAAAAACTATTTTATTTTAATAATTAATAAAGGTACGGGCTTTAAATCATCACTCACTACATCTATATCTACCTTATACAATACACTCACATGTAAACCCACTCAACCCGTTAGTACTCAAGCAAGTTGGGATTTTTTATTCAAAATTTCTGTTTAAGATTTATATATTAAAAAAAATATCTCACGTTGTTAATGACATAGTCCTATACAAAAGGTATTACGCTTCTTTCCGGGATAATAAGAATCTTAGGTATTTTTGGTGATCTTCCGTGTAGTAGTATTAGTGTAAATGCGTTGCGGTGTAAATGCTTAACGAATGATAAATTAAAATAAATATTTTAGTAAAGAAACATGTTTTACTGAGTCTAACCCAATTTTCTCGTAATTTTTCTCGATATTGGCCAATAGGCCAATATAATAATATAGTAAGAACCCTCCCCTTCTCCCCTTAGTAAGATTAGATGAGATTCGGCTTGACTCCGTTAATACCTCACGTAATTAATGGACGCTTCCTTATAAGTAATTCCAGATAATCAGAGTAAAGTATATATGTCGGAGCATAGTAAAAGATTATCGATTAATCGAATCGTTATCGTTGTCTATGGCGTTGAAGTGGGGTGGTAGTCACTTCCGTTGTTTTGACAGTCTCTACCCTCGACCCTTTATATGCGATCGACAGGCTAACTGAAGTCTTAGTCATGCGCGGTCTCTCAAGAAGTGAACATCATCTAAGTAGTGCTAGTGATAGTGATAGTGTCAAGTGCAGTGTAGTGTGGAAGTGCTGTCCAACTAAGGTCACGTAAGTCCTTACAATGTAATTGCCACGTGGTTAAGTAAACACTAGGTTAGATTAGCCTTAGGTTAGGTTAGCCTTGTGTTAGATTCGGTTGCTGTGCGTTTAAACTTGGGTTTAAACAGAGAGCCTGAGAAGTGGAGGCAAGTGTTATGATCATTTAAAGGACGTCCTTAAGCCTACACCTTGGTCACAAGTCCAAGGCACTGCTTAGGTTTCTCTCGTAATTGTTAGAGATCATATTTGATTATTTATCGGTTCAGTAGGAGTATCTACGTTGCGTTTACCCAATATTCCATTCAATACCATCACCCCTTTTAGTGTTCCCCGATATTCCCCAACTTCCTCCTTCCATTTCCTTTCACATCGTATTAAAATCCCCGACATATATATTCAATATTTAATTTAAATTCATTGATATTTTTTTCTTCCAATATTCTGGTACCTAGCTGTATGCCAAGTTTCATAAATACCTGTTCAGCTGTTTTTCTGTGATTAAATAATAGAGTTTTTCCACTTCGGCACGATGCAACACATGTATGAACTTACAAGACTATTTATATTTTTCTGAGTTATAAAGGTAAAAATAATTAATTTTAGATATAAAAAAATCTTGCATATTCCTTATTTTCGTATTTATAATCTTTGTACAGAGGATTGATAGATGGTTTTGAGACCTCAAAAGACTTTAAAATTAATCTTTTGATCGAATGTTGAATATAAATAATTATCCTGATGATGATCAAAAAAGACATTAATTTATTTTACCGAAGTAATATTTCTTTGTAGGGGTTACCCGGATAATCGTTAATGCTCTCCTCCGGGCAAATCCCTTGTATAGATTGCGGTATCATCATAAATAACTGTGTAACTGTTTTTATTGAAGAGAAAATTACTTTTTTATCTATATTTTTTCGGTTCAAATTTTATAGAAATGTAAAGCTGTTAGCAAGACCGTTTATTTTTATTTTGAGTTGATTTTATAATTAATTTTAGTATATAGATAATCCAAATGCTGCGAAAGAACATAGGCTACTTTTTAATACGAAAAAAGGGCTGTAATAGGTTGAAGGGATACTGCTAGTAATCTTTTCAAACAAAAATAAATGCTACCCAAAGACATTACAATACGATACCATGCGGACGAAGTCGCGGGCACAACTAGTTCAATGTATAACCTTTGTTCCGTTTGAATTCAGCCAGTCCGTCAAGTTGTGTCGCGCAGTACAAATTTAAGGTATCGAGATGAGATTAATAGTGTAGTTAGTTGGCGTGGTGCTAGTCCTTCGTTATAGAGGAGCACGTGAGTAATGTACTTTATTATCTATTGCTGTTGGTGAGGTCGAGTAGTGGAGGTGAGAGCTAATATATTGAGAGAGAGCTCTTTAAACCTTCTTCTGGGACTCCTCGGCTCCGTTTAAATTCCAACTTGCTATCATATCTTGATAGCAAGTTCTCACAGCGCGGTATAGCTCCCATACTCTTAACGAAGCTTATATAAATTAACTATTAACTACTATCTAATTTAGTTCAATCTTTAGGTACATCTAAAGACAAAACAAGTCATTTTTTTCAAGATTTTTCTACAAATAGTTTAAATTTAGGAATAATCAAATTTCTTGTATGGATAAATGAATTTATGTATGTAAAATATTAATGGATTAGGGTAGGTAAATGAGATAATTATGATTGAGTAAGTGGGTAGATTAATTATAGGTAGAGTAAGCGAGCGAAAGAAGTTTCTTCGCCAATGTAATAGATAAATAAAAGAATATTTTCCCTTTTCTGAATAATACAGCAGCTAGCAACACTATAAGTAAAGTGCAGTGTAACGCAAGATATTGTCTTTATAATTTTGCTTATTGTCTAAAATGCATGTTATTTTTGTCTTTAACGTGTTAACTGTCCATATGCCAAAAAAATCCTTCAATACAAAAATATTAAATGGAAGTTCTATAACTTTTTATATTTACGTTTGATGAACCAATAACGATCAATCCAAACGTAATTTTCCAATCACAGTGTGTCCACTGTGCTCCGTGCAGTGTGAGCTGTGCAATGTGCAAGTCAAAGATAATTTGGATCACGGATTCATTTACATCTCAATTCGAAACGATACCCGCTTGCTGGCTATGATTGAGTTTTATTAATTTACCAGCGAATGCACCGTCTGCATATTAAGCGAGTAATGAACACTGTTAATTTACTATTTATATTTTACTAAAATTGCACATCTTATATAGCAAGTAATATACTACACAATTTTCTTGTTCTTAACAAGGTAAACATTTTAGTGATACGACGCTTTATACACTACGATTACCACACTAAAACCGATTAATACAAAATTATACTAAGTAATATAAATATATTATAATACACAAAACAATCTATACATCTCCCTCATATTGTATTACGCTTAGAGAATTTAATAAAAATTAAAAAAAAAATATTATCTTATATTTAAAAATCTCGAACGAACTCGAACGAAAAAAATCGAACTTCTCCGAAACGGCTAGAAAGATATTTAAGATTTTTTTTGCGTGTATTTGGTAGGTCTGAGAATAGGTCGTAGGCAAATTTTTCACCTGAATAATTTAAATGGCCAAATAGCTAATTATACATATGTTGGAAATTATAATGAAGAAGAGATAGTTAGAATATACAATCCGCTTTTAAGCATCGTATGTGCACGACGGATGGCCCCTATCTTGAAAGCTACGGGCGCAATACGGTCAGGAGATAAAATTAGGATCTCTTACTATTCTGACAGGAACGAACCAAAGCAGTGCGTTGGACTTGTGACGAAGCGTGTAGGATTAAAGGCGTATTCAACACAGAATATTGCTATTAATGGTAAAAAATCTTCTGGATCCGTCTTAAAAATAGGCGACAAGGTTACATATTGGGTCCATTTCTTTTCTTGATTTATATTAATGAACTGCAATACTACGTGAGGAACTTGTGCGACATTGTACTTTTTGCTCACGACACTTCTCTTATTAATTATTATCAAACTAAAAAATGCACTTAAAAGTAAAAAATAATTCCGTTATTTATTAACCTCCTTTTATTAGGACAATAATATACAATAATTGTTATTTTTGAAGTCGTGGCACACAATGGCATTTTGAAAAGAGCGACTGTTGAGTTTCTTGCCAGTTCTTCTCATCAGGAAACTGCTTTCTAAACTGGTGATAGCTTCAGACAAACTGAGTGACTGACCAATTTTGACGTGTAAAAGTACTTTGTAAAAAGTCTTATTGAAATAAAATATTTCGAGTTTGAGTTTGAAATGTGAAAACGTGTTTGTTACTTTCTCCTTCTTTCACACTAAAACAGAGCGATGCAATGGACTGACAATGACGATTTTTCGTATGGAAATAAGTATAATCCTGAAGGTAACAAATGCTATTTTTTATTCAGGTAAATATAACAGTTTCTTCAAGAGAATTGTCCTAAAGAAACTGTATCATATATAACTGCATTGAAAAACATTTTAGTTTAGAAGTGCCTGAATTTTTTTTAGAATTATAATATATTGAAAATAATTTTGTGCTTTAGTTTCTTATCTAAAACATGGCGCAGTTGTTTACATAATATAATATTTTTTTTATTTAAAACTTTGGAATGTTATTAACAAGTAGTAAAACCAACCTTTAGTCTTTTAAATAAATGATTTATTCAATATTGAAGAATGACGATTAAATACTATTGTTATAAAAGTAAATTCTAAGTTACGTATTGATTGCCTATGAATAAAACCAGCAATTAACCTCGCTTGATAGTCAAATGAGTTCCAAGAAAGCCGAGAGGTTTCAAAATTAACTTTCTGGAAGAAAGTACTATAAACTTGAGAGAAATGTAAAGGGGCTTTGAGAAGATTTACATAAAACGGAGAATCCGCCACGAAACTGATATACCTATTCATTTTCAACTTCGAAACTTTCATTATCAATACCTTTGGGCTCCTCGAACTTTCTTTCAATTACCTCATACTGTATTCTATTACTCTGTAGCAAAGGTTTTTTTTATTGAAAAAGTTCATATGAGTGAATTTTTTCTCGAGGGTAATAAAGTTCTTGTAAGGAGTTGTTAGAGTGGCCTACAAATTTATAGTGGTTCAGTTTTACAACTTTGTTTACGTTTATGATTACAATAATAAGTGAATCGTTTCAAAATATATTTATTTATTTATTTTTGAAATCTTATAATATAGGCTTAAAAGAATACTTATAAACTAATATAATAAGACAGGAGGCCAAATAGGGTTTGCGGTTATGATATAAATTAACAACCTTTTGTATTAAAACCGTTTTCTTTACAAGAGTTACTTAATTAGGTAACATATCTCAATATTAATACTGTTAACAAATTATTTATTATTGTAAAAATTTCAGAGCATGAAGCTGTCTAAAGAATAAAAATGAGATCGTGTATAGCAATCTGGGATTGATTAAACAAATAATAATCCAACTTTTGAACCCAAAAAATGATTTATAATGCAAAAAAACTGCACACGCCGTTAGATTTTTCTATGACGAAAGTGAATGAAATGAGAGTAAGGCTTAAATGAATTTAATTTATACACTACCCTCACTTAAGGGGTTAGGCCACTCTACAATTTTCGCTTTTTCACTTTTTACTTTGGAAGTGCGCCATTTGGCCAAAAATTAAAATATCGAAATAAACCAATACTTCTCTAGCAGTTATTATATAAAACTAAAAATTAACAATTGGCTAATTTAAATTCAAAAATCACAGGGCCGGCCAGGGACCAAGAAAAAACGAAGACGTCATCGGACAAATGCTGTACAGCCGTCATTTTGAAATCAATCGCTTAAAAAAAAATTGTGTACACAGTTACTGATACATACTCGATAATATAAAATATTCTAAAAAGCCTATTTTTTCGACCTCTAGAATGGCCTAACCCCTTAAGTACGACAGAATTTGCAATAGCAAAAACACACTTGAATATTAGCTGTTAATGTATTCAACTATTTTTATTTTAGGAAACTACACAAATAACAACCGCAATCAACCCTTAACCGACCCCATCGTATAGAGACCACATTATCGAAGGTGGGTGGTCATATAAAGCCTAATGAAGCCTGATGAGTGTTGAGTATCTAGGACACAGGACTTAGAACTAATCAATGGAAAAATCCTGATCGTCCAACTGTGGTGACCCATTTACTTGCCTTCTACTTTGTACAGTATAAATAGACTGATCACCGCTTGCTATTGTTAGAATGGGTAGTTTTTATATTTTTCTATTGCTTGACGCACGTGTAAATCTGTATTATAATAATTCAATGTTTAATTTATATTTTATCCTTTTAACTGTGTTTGATGAGTAAACTCGTCATAAAGTACCACCAGTTTAATATATCGGTTAAAGGTTTTGGATGATAAAACGAACATTCTTACGTAACTAATCTACAGAAACGAGATAATTGGCTTATTTAAGTTATATATTCTACATACACATCAAAAACTAAATGAAAAGAATTGTGGAACAGTTTAAGATTTTGGTCGTATGAATCCCTATGCGAGTAAATAGCTGTATTATATACTAGTGGCTCTCCTGCATTTTGGTGCCCCTTCTCTCGTTGCGTTGCTCGCTACACTGCGTGAAGCCACGTCGGCCCGTCGGTGTGTAGTTTTTGTTTATGTTGACATTTTCAATTTTGTAAATTTTGTAAATTTTAATACTTCAAAAAGTAATCAACGGGTATTGACACAATCTTGAACTAACGAAATAATTTTTTTGGATAAGAATTAATACAAAGGTATGGATAGCATGGTCTGATTTTGATAGGCATTTCTATCAACTTTTAAAATGTAAAAAAGTAGTTATAGTGACATAACTAAAATAGTTGGACATATGGCCTCGCGAAGTTTTTTGTAGATATTGATACGTTCTATAATATAGTAGATCATTTTTTTGTTTTATCATCAATACTTTCTGCAGCGCATGCGATAAAAGACATTTTATGGCTAATTTTTTACACCTTGGGTTGGTTTTAGTTTTATGTAATAAGTGGTTTTATTTCTGAGGATCTCTAATTTTTTCTAGTAATAAATATAGCCTATGTTACTCAGATATTATGTAGCTTTCTAATGGTGAAAGAATTTTTGAAATTCAATTAGTTTTTAAGTTCGTACTCGTTTTATACAAAATACAAATCTTTCCTCTTTATAATATTAGTATAGATGAGACGTAAATAAAATCGTTACAGGCAAAACTTTCCATAGACACTGTAGTAAAACGACGCAATTTATTCAAGAACTCAGATATAATTTTAGCACTTCAATTATAAAAGCTAACGTGGTGCTTTACTGCACATTTACACTCAAAAGACTACACTAATACGCAATCCAGACGGAGCTTGGGGCTTGCAACCTAGGCGTAGAACACAACACTGAAGTCACACGAGATCCGAGAGCAACTAAACCGTATTGCGCAAAAGTCATCCTTTTTTAAAAATAATCCCCCACCCCCCATATATTCCCACTATAATGACAGGCGGGGTGAATGCCTGTGTGGTAACACAGTTAATATTTAAAACCTCCCTTTAAATAATTTACTAACGCTTACTCAATCAAATTATTCTAATTATATTTAATATCGATATTTTATAGTATTAATATTTTATTAAAATCTAACAATTTATAATAACAACTTGGTCTAAAAAATAAATCATATCTGTAAACCTTGTCACGCGTGTAGACCTTATAATAAAAAGTTGAATATAAAAACAGTGTTTTAGTTGAGTAATATGACGTATAACGTCCTAAAGTATCTCTTACATGCTATTATTATCTGTGCAGTGTGAAAATGAACAATTTCAGCAAAATATAAAAATGTTCGCAAACTGGAAGATAGCAAAATCTGCTATCTTCTTTTTGTATTAAAATTTATGACGGGAAAAACTTGGTTGGAAGTAGGTACAAGTTTCAATATATTTTATAAACATTTTTTCTTGTTTCTTGAGTTTGAAATATTTATTGATATTACTTAAACAAAAAACGGGAATTTAAAGTAGGAAGGTCGGAAAGTTCACGTACAATTATTATCTTTTTATTAGGTATTTTTAAACCTGGTTTTGGATAAATAGAATTTAACCTATTAGATTTAATTAGTAGAACTACAATTAAAGCATTTTATCTGATATAAACTATAACGAAATTAATCATTTCTACTTCGTTAAAGAAGTTAATGCATAACTAAATTGATTATAAAGATGTTGATAGATAATGTCTGCACTATATTGGCAACTTTCCCCCACTATTTTTGCTCAAACCTATAGTTAGCTTCAGGCTACTATATCAATCTATAAAATGTAAACGCTCCAAAGTAACCAGGAGCAGTTATGTCATTATTGCTTCTATGAAACTTGGTATCATCATATTAATTACTCACAGGTTTGGTTTAGAGAATATAATTATGAATTTGGAAATCTGCTTAACTTTAGTCTATGAATATCATATTTTTCCCTTAAAGCTCTTTAGAGCAAATAATTTTTTTTGACTACATCCTACGACCTGCAGAATATATTTAACATAATAATATCATAAGTCCCAAATTCTATAATTAATTTATAACTATCGGTAAAGTAAAGTTTGTCGAGACCGCGCGAGTTCATTACCCCTCAGGTATCAGTGAACGTATACTCTAACTTTACAACAGTTGCAAACTATCAGCAAATTGGTTCGGAACTACAGAATATCCAGCAAATATCGACGTTACGAATTTCAGAGTACAGTTTTAATATTGGTAACATTGCTACGGCCTCAAAGGTTTGTTTGACAAAGCGATGACTGTATGAGCAAAATGTTTTACAACAAAGCATTTAATAAATTTAGAATTTATTAATTACATAGATTCTGTACACATGGATAAATTGTATTTAGGAATGACACAATTGTCTAGAACTTGTGACCCAGGTTTACAATGTTCTTTGACCCAATAGTAACACCTTACTCTGATCGACACTTCCAATTAACAGTTAAACAAATAAAACTCACGTATGGCCTAGCACACTAAATTTGACTAAACAATACTTGAACTACTTAGTTAATGTTTGCTTTATGAAATCATTTAACAACTGCCTCAGTTCTATCGGGAATCTATCATTAAAAATAAATCTATTAGAACTTCCAATCAAGTGCTATCAAAACTGGTAACACTTTACAATGAATAAATTTTTATACTTTTAAAAAAAAATTACTTATTTCATATCAATAGGAAAATGTCATTATGATGCTTTTTTCTCAGTATTTAGGTTTGTGTCCTATTTTCACTAAGTTAAAGTACAGTGGTAGCTTAGAAAAACTAGTAGTCACTGGTGAAATAGGAGGCAGAAGATTCCGTGGCCGTAGCCCGTTGGTCCGACAAAATTCGCGCCGTACTCAACACATCAGCTTACGAAGCGCTGAGGAATACGAATTAAGGAGGAGGAGGTCCTATTTTCAATAACAGCGTAATATCACTCGAGCTAGCTAAAGCGAGTAACCAAAAAACTAACCAAATAAAACTAAAAACATAGTAGCCACTCAAGAGTTCCACTACCCACCTTCGAATTCCATCATTAGAACCGCCTTTAGATACCAAATTATAGTATTATCATCTACATATTATAACAATATCGTTTACAACTATGCATTCGGGAGTAGTTTATTTTACTTTATTTCAATTATACTCACGTAACAATTTATGACAAGACATTATAAAGCTTCTTTTCCGATAGATTTGTGTTAGTTATCAAACAGATCTCATCTGGTGACCATAATTGTTGTGCAAATAGTGTGGTGAGTTTATGGTGAGACTCCATTGAGAAGGATTTTGTGTGTTTGGTATTTTTTATTTCGGTTTCAGTCTAAAGTGAATATTATTATTGTCTTTTACGTGTCTTTGTGCAGTATAAATAATAATATATCAACAAACAAAGTGTCTTTTAGTTACGACTGTTAGTAGTAGGTTAAAACTGCCTTACAAAATTGGAAGTAGGACTATCAGAAATAGGTTAAAATTGACTTCCAAAATTAGATTATTAATTGATTGCTACAAATGTAGTTAATTTTGGCCTGGTAAAAATCGGATTTCTAATAACAAGAAGGAAATTATTTTCTGTAAAATATTAAATTTAATGATAACACAAAATAGGTATACAAATTGTACCAATTTTGTACTAACGAGACTTGAATATCCGATTACAATGTAACATCGAAAACAATGATAATAGCGTTCTATTAAGATCTTATTTATTATTGAAACACAATACCAACCATTCTTTAAATTCAATTTATAGCATTATACCCTCATTGTATCTGTATTTAAATGAAACAATAATTACCCTTTCAAAATAGTCGCTTTTGTTACATTTCGGAGTGGAGTTGTAGCGTGTGGCCGATAATATGACGATTTATTGTTATACCAATGGTACCTATGTTAACTGATAATTTGATATTTTATATTATTATTGAATCGAATCAGGCGTTACTTTGCGGAAATTCATGATTTAAAAGGAATCAAAAAGGTTACCTTGCTAGAATCCGCGGAAGTCTGAGCAACCAGACTTGTATGGCACAACCTAGAAGAGCACCCTGCCCACATAAAAGTGAGACGCATGAACCCGAACCAAGACACACCACACAAGTAGGAAGCTCGACGATTTAACAACCAGATTCGTACGGCGAAATCCAGAAGAGCACACCGTCCACAAAAAAAAATAAACGTGCGAACCCGAACCGGGACACACCAAAATTGAGTTGCAAGATTACACATACATACAAGTGCATACACATATTACAAGTTAATAAAAACCTAGTAAAATACATTATGATGCCAAAAACGAACCAGTGTTGCCGATAATAGTCTGCCCAGCAATAACAAAGCATCTATAATAATTTTAAAAAAATATTAAGGTCAAAGTTATTTTTGGTCTTTGTCTAAATCAAAATAATTGTGTTTAATATAATGTATAACAAAACTAGTTTTGGCTCGTTAAAAACGTAAGTAAAAATATTTTTACTATTGTTGGAACTCACAGCTTGGAAAGTACTAATGTTAATTACTATTTTCAAACACAACAGTACCTTTAGAATCATATTGAATAGACTTCTCCGAAGAACATGGAATGTAACAAATCTAAAAGCAAATAAAAATAAATTTTACCCGTGAGAGAGAAAGAAATATTTTAGAAATATTTTGATTTATTGTTGCAGGTTTCTAAATAACTCGATTGGTATAGAATCATTGGGAATATTCAAATACCTTACTTATCCTCGTATTCAGCAGCGCAGAAAATTTAAATAAACTTCATTGTATACGAACGGATATGAGCTCTTCCGGTTCCTTGGACTGATTTTTTATTCCGCCCTTCTGTTATGTCCTCTTATAAAGTTAAAATATTTTTATTATTTACTGGGGACATGCCCTAGCCTCACCAGGCTAATTTATCACTTAAAACAAAATAGTTTCAATATATTGATACGTAAAAACTCAACTAAATTTAGCCTAAGTTACTTTTGTTTGTCCTTTAGCTGTGTCTGTGCAAGAAATGTGTCAATCCATTACTTCATTACAACGAAAAAGAGAGACAAACCCGACAAAAACTTTAAGAAAAAAAATTAAATAATAAATTGCAAATGTTATTTAATAATAAAACCTAATTGAAATCTTTCATTACATAAGCCGTTATTTTATGATACCAAAATAAGACAAGTGCTGGAAGTTATAAGTAATACGAACTATGCAAATAAAGCGTTAAAAATTATTTGAATTTCGCGAACGCTGACAGCGCGTCAATAGCCGTCACCTCTATGAAAATTATGCTTATAATAAAAAATAAACATAAAAATAAATAAAATTTATGATACGTTTTTCTTTTGAACCCTTAAATAGTATTTTTTACAACATTTAAATAGTCTCTAATAACATGTTTGGCTAAATTCACTCTTTCGAAATTCATTCAGGTTAAAAGAGAAACAAAAATCTTTTTCTCTCTTTACCGTAGTTTGGTAAAAATATTCTTTTTTGTGTTTATTGTTGGAGCTGTATATGGAGTGCGGTTGCAATTAAAATGTTGAATATGTTTCGTATCGTGTTAATTTTAGACTCAATGCTAATGAAAACATGAGAGATTTATTTACTTTTATTATACCGTATAGATGTTATTGTGGTAAGCCAGCGTGAGTATCTGTGTGTCTTTATTTTGAAATAATTTAAAATAATATCTATGGGAAACTTTGTTTTATTTATTGTTTTTAGTTTTATTATTTTCCTTCAAAATTTTGTTGAAATTAAAATGGGAAGATGCATGAAAGAGGTAGCAAAAACGTCTGGAAATTACCTAATGAATGAAGATGATATTATATTACAAAGAACATTAAATAAAAGTGAAACTGGTTGTTTTAAGATAAAAAGATGATATCTGTAAGAAAAAATAATATAAAAGAGACGAGTAAAATTTGAGGGTTATTTTGAATTTATTTTACACTTTCTATTTAACAATCTTTATTTTTCTTACTCTTGTTACTTGGTCGTCTTTTCTATTTTTTTACAAATCAAAGTATACCATTAATAACATTAAAATCAAATTGATTTCTTAGATTTTTAAATTGTTTAAACAATGTTATTATATAATTTCAGCACATTTAAAGAATTTCAAGGTGTAAATTAAACTCCACCGTACACAGCAACTGTTTTGTCGGACGTACATTTTAATTAACATCAGCTAAAAGCGCGAATTTTATTTACAAGTGTCAGGAAGGGAACTAACGATGCAGCGCAAAATATTGTTATTAAAATTGAATAAATAGAAACTTCGCCTGAATTTCAGTTTCGACATATATTCGCTTAAACATCTGGAAAGAACATCTTATATATAAAAAAACTCGTGTCATAGTGTTTCTTATCGAACTCCTCCGACACGGCTTTACCGATTTCTATGATTTTTTTTGTTTATATATATTTTTTTTATGATAGATAAGGTGCAAACGAGCCGATGGTCCACCTGATTGTAACTGGCCACCATCGCCCATGGACATCGGCAAAACGAGAGTATCTCTTGTTCAAACTCAAACTCAATCTCAGAATTATTTATTTCAACTAGACTTATTTAAAAAGTACTTTTGAAACGTCCATAATTGGTCAGTTAGTTTGTTTGAAGCTACCACCAGCTCGAAATGCAGTTTTCTGTTGAGAACAGCCGGCCAGAAACTCAACAGTCGCCGTTTTCAAAAAGCCATGTTTACGTATGTTATACAAAATATGATTTAGCTTGAGAGTCAACGTCAGTTAGATTCCAAGCATTTTTATCATTTCAGTGATCCTGTACATTATAGTATGCTTTATATATTAATGACTTCTTGATCCGAGTTTTAAATTGTTGAAGTGGCAAGTCTAATATATGCGAAATGTGTTAAAGGCTGTGGAACCTTATAGATGCGAACACAAAGCCCCATGAAGCTATTACTGACTTTGTGGAGACGATAGTATGGCGTTACAAGTTTATTTCGGTTTCTAGTATTAACATTATGTTTGTCACTGTGTTTTGAATACAAATGGATATATTGGTAAATGAACAAAATATTACAATATATGTATTGAGACGGGACTGTAAAGACGTCTGTTTTTTTATAAACATCTCTAAGTGCATTGTTTCATCCTCAAAGATTAGAGTGGGGAGGGGGACTGAAGAAAAAATGCTGCGGTTTCAGCGACCCAGCAAGAGCCCAGAGTCTACTAGATCCGCAGCATTAATGGCATGGGAGAGGGAGGGGGTAAGTCAGGCCCACATGCGGCTCGACAGTGGCTTCGCATGCTGGTGGTGGCAAGTCAGTGGGGGAATAGATCCCCTGCCACCAAGGAATATTTTGTATTATATTTTGAAGGTCTGATAATAAAGGTTGTTTTTTATATCCTTAATGACAAGTATTACGTAAGCAAATTATTTGCAATTATCAACCCCCGCCCCCTCAAATTAGCAAAGGTAAGCAAAGCCCTAACCCCTCTCCCCGTGCACACGTCAACATTGATGCAAGTATTTTTCTCCCTCCTTAATCTGAGTGGGGATATTCACGTTTTGATGTGCGTGTTTACTTTTTTATCGCTGACGTATTCTCCATGCAGACCCCCCTTTCCTAATGTTATCAAAAATAAGCAAAGCAAGGACCCTCTGCCCGCCTTTAATGCTTACGTAAAACTTGAACGGCCCCTTAGGTGAAAAGGGTGGCACATTAGAAATAGTTTATATGGGAAAACAACGTTTATCGCATCAGGTAGTATTATTAAAACTATTACCTACTGTAAATTCAAAACAAAAAATAAGATACACATTAAATTACTTATAATTAATTTCCAAAACCAATGAATTTTAAAATAATTGCATAAATTTATTTTTAATGAAAAAATAAAAGATTCGCCATTCAGTTTAGTTGTTGTTGCTAACTTAAGCTTAAAATGTGTAGAGGAACAAAAAATATCGAAGTTTAATTGCAACAGATCTAAAAAGTAGTAACATCTTTCTTAAGCTAAACCGTTTGTCTTAGTAAATTGGTTCCTGTTTTTTCTTGGATACGTGGTAAGATTGAGCCAAAAAATCTACTTTCTTTTAATTGTATATTATTTAGCATAAATGTTAAAGAATTGAATACTAAATGATGAATTAATATATAAAACTCAGTTTTTTATTTTATTTCATAAAATGTTTTTGTAATTTATGAGATTGAGAGAGGTATTTTATTTGAATTGTATTTACTTTTATTATATTGAATATTATCCAAATGGGTCCAGCCTTAATGATTAATCTGCCAAATGCAAAAATATTATTATATTAAACAAATTCAACTCGCGACGCACGGTAGGAGAATGAGAGATGATCTCAGAAGTTGATTCATTAAATATCGCCTTCTCATATATTCATATACATATATTCAATTATTACTTTTTCTGTTATACATCAGTTCTGTAGTAACAAAAAGGCTAAGCCACATATTGATTAAGGTTAAGTTTGTGAAATTAGGGCTTGTAGAGTTAGGTAGTTAGGGGGTGTAGAGTTAAAAGCTTGGCTCTATATGAGATCTGATAACTTGTTGACAGTACGAGGAATATGGTCTCGTCTTGGCAATATTTTACATTAAAATGTTTTTGGTGGTATATCATATTATAGCGTTATCTAACAAGAACAATTTTTATTGCTAAAAACTAGTTGTTATTTTAATAGGATAAATTATTTGTTTTGTTTTTACACAAAATGTCATACTGACAATGTTGAGTAAAATTGGAGCTTTTATATATTTTTATAATTAATTTAAATTACTTTAACAATTAACAAAAGAGTATATGCGTGTATAAGTGTCAAATACATGGTAGTGTGAGTAATGTTTCATCCTTAATATTAAACTATAAATGTGGGAAATTTTATACTCCTCCGCCCGCTCAATTTTCATAAAACGAGGTACAATTTTTTTGCTTCACATATAGATTGTAAGCACTTAATTAGTCATTATTTTGTTATAAAATTGTATTTAATAGTAACGGAACTGACGATGCAGTGTAAAATATTGTTATTAAAATTGAATAAACAGCGAGAGTGGAGGGAAACAAAAATAACGCATCTAGGCCGCGCCCGAATTCAGTTTCGACACATATTCGCTTTAGCATAGCAAGATCGTATTATTAAAACTATTTGTGTGAATTCAAAGCGGATTTGCAGTGGATTTTTAACGAAGTATCACTAGAAGAGCGCTATTTTGGTGCGCGTAATTAGTGGAGGGTCTGGCGTGGATACGATGTTCAACCATACTAGCTCCTCATTTAAAGCTACTACAAGCTATAGAGATGTTAAATTAACGAAATGTGAGTATTTTTATGTTTTTTTTAATTACACTATTTTGTAAAGATAAATATTTGCATTATGGAGTAATTTTTTAATGTTGATAGGACTTTGCTTATTTATTATTTGATGTATAAGTATAGCAGACTCAGCATACCGTTATGTTCGACACGCCCCGGCTCCGCACGGGTGCAATCAAACACGTAAAATACTTAGAACTAATATCAAAAAAAAAATTTAATACATTGTTGCTATATGAATATATTTGTGCGCTTACGACACAAATTAAATTTTATTATTAACTATTAGGAACTCTAATTTTTTCCGGGATAAGAAGTAGCCTATCTATCTTTGTTATAATTTATATGTGTGTCAAATTTCATCAAAATCATCCATACAAGCTTTCACATTTATAATACATATTAGTTAGATAAAATATTAATTTTTTACACTTTTTTCTACTTTCTCATTAAATTTTCCAAAAAAAAAAAAACTTTTATATAAATCATTTCCAGACAATTGCAAACACTACAATAATTATACCCAAAAAAAATGGAGGTTATCAATTCGTTTTTTTTACATACATTCCGCCTTTGATTTTTATTTATAAAGAAATGTAAGTGCAAGGTAGTAAGTTTATAAATAGATTTATTCCGTTTGTGTAATATAATTGTATGTATGTAATAGAGTGTTATTAAATAGTATTATACAGTCAAATATTTAGGTTTAGTTTTTTTATTCTAAGTTCCTGTATAGTATTTTTATTATAACGCACAAGTCTATCTGTTCATAACCCCTAAGGTTGACTGGGAGATAGCATGTATGTGTTAAGTCCACCTGTTGTACATATCTTATTGTTGTTTGTGCAATAAAGATAATAAATAAAAAAAATATAATTATGAAACGTGAATCTATTTTTTGCTTTTCATATCTAAATAATAAAATAAAAAAACTAATTATTATACTATATATATAAAATATAAATTTATATAATCATTTTAATCGTATTAATTGTACTTTTATTAATTTTATACAGAGTATATTTTTTTTGTTTAATGGCTTCGAATGTGCTTAAGCACAAAATATTCTGCCAGTGTCGCGTATAATGAAGAAAACATGAGGGAGACTGAGCGAGAAAAATTGCCAAAGATTTAGTGATAATTTCTGTAACTACATCAGGATTAGTGAAAGCGAAACATAGAGATGGTTATACGACAGAAACCTATATAATTTATTTACTGTAATTTAGATTTTATTGTAATCTAAATATACTGAATATCCTATGCATTTGATAATCTAGTTTCATACTTCGTTTAGGGTTTAAATTCATCCAAATAATAATAGTTGCGTCTGTTAAATTTGTTTCCTATTAAAAGTATAACATGTTGATTTTCTAAATAAAACCACTCATCTTAAAGCTATTTTTGTTTGTTTATCTTGCTGTGCTCGTGAAGCTAAATAGAGCTGAGAATATAAACATTATGTTTATAGTTCACACCTACATATACTGCTTCTAAGAATTGATTTATTTTATGAGAATATTATAAGTATTGGAAATAGTTTATGATTTTATTAATTTAATAAAATATTTATTAAATTTTTACAAAATAATGTTATTTGTCAGTTTCATCTAAATGGTTTTTATTGATACTGTTGGACTCGGATAAGGTTTTGCTTTACATGAAGAAATGCCTTCTCTTTTAGGATTTGTCATATATAAATTGAGTGAAGTGTGATTTATACTATTCCTTGATTGAAGATATTTTTTTTAAACCTAATTCTGTGTCTCAAACTTTTTCCACCACTGTTTACCGACTAAATCTGTTATTTTTTATGTGTTACTTTACTTGTAGCTTACTTTTACCATGTTTCATATAGAATACTATGAGTTCCTATAATATACCAGTCGATCTGCTCTAGCTTCACTGGACTAAATCATTTTAAATGATAATAACTTTTTTTATAGAATCTAGTATGTATGTATTGTAGTAAAGCGTATATTTAAATCAGACAACTATGAAGTGATGCGCATATAAATATATAAAAGACCCCTCACATCAGTTTACTAAAATATCTTCTATTTACAAACATTCGATCAGTTACATTTTGAAGTTTTAAATGACAAAAATACAGCAAAACTGGAATTCAAAGACTCTGCACCATATTATACCATATAAACCGTTATGTAATTGAAGTAATGAAAATCCCCCGTTGAAAATACGAGCGAATTGTTCGTAAAAACAACATTCGCGCTGACCGAAGCGTAACTTTGTAATTTCGATGAGCTTTATGTGCTTTACGGTTATCGCGCCGATTTAAATTTTCATACCAAACCATCTGATTAAAAGTTCAGTTGACAACGGCTTCGATATTTTAATAAAGAGCTTCAGGTTTTAATATTTAAAGGCTGATAATGTTATCTCGTTGTGAGTTGAAAAGTTAATGTTTTAAAATAAAATTAAAATGGTCATGCCATTGCGACATAATATAATATGCTCTTCACACTAGCACTCATAACATATAGTCTAGACGGAAGCGGAGAAGTGTCTGAGACTAGAGACCCAGGAGCAGGTTTAAAGAACGCTCTTCTTTAACGTAGCTATTCAATCTTAAACTAACTTTTAAATACATCATAGTCCATACTTTAAATAACACTAAAAAAAATTCCTAACTCCAATACTCGCCAATTATGTATCTAATTCATGTGATGCCATTACTTAAAGTAAAATTCAAACTCATTCTTTTTACTAAAGTACTTTTGGTCACAATATTGGTTAATCAGTAAGATTATCAGAAACTACCACCAGACCGGAAAACAGTCATCTGTTGAGAAGAGCTTTTAAGCAATAAATTAAGCGTATGGAAGCTACACTGCGCAGTTTTTTTTTAATATTTTATTCAAATAGGCTTTTTACAAAGTGCTTTTGACTCGTCAAAATTGGTCAGTCAGTCAATTCGTCTGAAGCTACCAGTCCGGAAAGCAGTTTCCTGATGAGAAGGACTGGTAAGAAACTCAACAGTTGCTCTTTTAAAAATGCCATTTATTACATCAGGCTGTTTTACAAAGGTGTAATCATTCAGCTGCAAGCAGCAGCAACGTCATTTTGAATCCAAGCTTTGTCATCGTTCAAGTAATCTTGTACAGAGTAGTAAGCTTTATTTACTAAACACTTTTGTATTAGAGTTTTAAATCGCTGTAGTGGCAAATCTAATATAGGCTATGGAATCTTATTATAGATGCGTAATATAATTTAAATTACCATATTAACATGTAATCTAGATTGAAGCCGGGCAAATATTAAAATAATAAAGTACATTACTCAAATGCTCCTCGATAACGGAGGCTACGGTGGTGCAAGACCACGTAACCTACACAGCACTACACTAAATTAGTTTCACTACTTTAATATGTACTGCATAATATCATTTGACAAATGATAAACTAACTTAATCCTCGGAATGGAAGTTATATATTGTCTACTCGGAATAAGATAAAATTAACTACTCGCAAGTACTAATTTATAAACGGTGTTGCTAACAAACACTCAACAAACAACAATCGTGAAACAACAGTTTCACGATAGTTTTTTTCATTATCAAGGACAAGATGAAACGAAAATAAGTACACTGGTTAGAAGAGCTCTTCACTTGAGTGTTTAACAGTATGTTATCGCTACTGTAGCCGCCATATTGTTTTCGTTAACAAGAAGTGGGGTTATTCTCTTGTCCATCGGTTACTGCCTGACGAAGCTGTCACACATATTTGAATTAAATGTGTAAAGTAATTGTATTCGAGACTGTAAGTAAAGTTGTAACAAAAGTTATACAATTATTAATTTGGTTATATTATTTCTTTTATTTCGGTCACTTTCACAAAGAACCTGTAATTTTTATTACCTATGGTGTTGGAAATAAATGTCTTGTTGTGATAATGGGCCGTTCAAGTATTACGTAAGCATTAAAAGAGGTTTTTTATTTTTGATTTGCTTTTATCATTTTTTAAGAACATGCCCCCCCATGGTATGCATAAATCAGGGATAAAAAAGTGAACATGCTCATCGAAACTTGAATATTGCGGAGGGAGAAAATGCATACTCCAATGTTTACTTAAGCACGGGAGAGAGGGGTTATGGCATTACTTATTTTGTTGAAAAGTCGGGCAGGGGGCTTGATAAATCTAAAAAATCAGCTTACGTAATACTTGAATGGCATCATCATGATCAAATATTGGCTCTTTTTAAACTAAATTCTTGACAACACGGAAAAATTTTTACATTTAGTTTTTTGATTGTAAAATCCAAAAAGTTATTTTAATGTAAAAGTAATCAGTTTAAATGAAACATTTACGTAAGAAATATATTTAGATAAATTTAATTACAACGATTCGGCAGTACGGCACTGATATCCGATGTTTAATCTTTACGACTCTTCAAGACATTTAATGCTTCTGTATTGGGATTTTTCCTATTTGTTACCTCAACAGTAGGAAACAAAAATGATAAAATGATAAATAAACAGATTGAATACAGAAATTGTATATTTCTGCTATTAAAAAATTTGCATTTAAGTGCTATGAATGAGTATGACACTTGAAAACGTTCCTTATAATGATACGATGGATATGTTATTTAATTTCCATAGTTAAACTATAATTCTAGTATTTAATCAGTCTCTAATCACTAAAATATTTAACAAGATACAATTTTTTATACTACCATTGTTATCACGTTCACACCATACCAATGACTCTTCACTTTTACAAAATGCTTTTTTTTTTTTTTTTTTTTTTTTTTTTTTTTTTTTTTTTTTTTTTTTTTTTTTTAAAAAAGATTACTAGCAGTATGGATCACATACTACTAGTATTCCCTTTACCCCTCCTAGTAAGCTAATAAATAGCTTGTGTCAGGAGTGGGCCACGCCAGTATAAGCTTTATGCTTGACAATTATTTTAGTATCAATTTTGTAGTTCCGACGTGGAGATATCCGTCAACCAGGGGACCATAAAGTAAAATACTTCCATACTAAACCATTTGATGATAAAATTAAATAATAATACAAGTAAAAATGAATTTCTTGACCAAAATGACATGTATGGGCACGTTAAGTATAAATATATAGTTAAAATAACATTATCAAAGTCAGTTTTCCAAGAAATTATGGATATGGCTATAAGGAAAAATTAATAACTGCACCTTTGTGTATACCTTCTTGATTTAATTAAGCGTGTCATGTACATTATCTGCGTAAATATCGCAAAACCTTTGTTCAGATTTACTCCATGGATGCAGAAGAAAATTATCAGCGAACCGAGAAATTAAAGTAGCCGTGAACGGCATAAAATTAACTAAGTCTTCCGAGTTGCTGTGTTAAGGTTTTAAGGTGGCAGATTCTGCGCGTTTGCTTACTGGCTTAAGCTTAGCTCACATAAATTAAATATTATTAACATTCCAGGTTTCTTATTAAATTGTAATAAATTTTCATTAAGTAGTAGCATAAATGGAAAATGAGTACTTTGTTGCTGAAATACGGAACAGTCTATTTGGAATGATACATATAATTACAGTAAACCTATGTACAAACATGCATTGTAGTTGATCTGTAAACTTATACTTTCTTATAACTAGACAAAAAGAACCAGATAATATTGTTTGCTGATGACACTTTTAATATGACGATGTAAACAATGCTCTCTCAGATATTGTACATTGATTCAGTGCTAATAATCTAATGATAAATAGTAAAAAAATGTATAAAAACGACACCTAATGCTAAAAAATATAGACTGGTGTATTTATAAATGGAAAGGAGTTGGAACCAGTGGAATCTATCATATTTGTGGGGATCACTGTTGATTCTAAATTAAAATGGGGCCCCCATATTGAGAGATTTGCTAATATACTCAGCTCTGCAGCATACGCGGTTAAAATAATTCACCAGTTAACTGATATAGACACGACTCGTGTAGTTTACTTTAGCTACCTCCATAGTATAATGTCTTACGGTATACTACTATGGGGTAACGCAGCCCTAGCAGAAAAAGACTATTCGCGCAATTTATAGTCTTGGCCCCAAAATACCTTAAAAAGAAAAAATCATAGAAATTAATATATCGACTGTTGCTTCACAAAGAATTCTTGAAAATATTATGTATGTACGTATAAATATTAATGATGTTATTAGAAATAGTGAAATGCATGACATCAATACTAGAAACAAACACAAACTTGTTACTCCTACTACGCGATTGAGTAGAATTAGTAATTCTTTTGTTGGGCGATGTGTATGATTTTACTACAGTATCCCAGAAAGCATTCATAATTATTCAATAAAAAAATTTAAAAAGTTAGTTAAAAACGTTTGCGTGATAAAGGCTATTATAACATTAAACATTTTTTGGAAAATGTCACGCCTTGGGAATGATACGTTCGCTCCAGGCTTTCTTAAGTTTTAAAATATATTTGTAATAAAAATTGTCATTTTAAAAAAATAAGCAAAGAGAGATAAAATAAGATATCCAGAAGAAATCTTTAGCTTTTTGTTTAAGACCATGATGAATAAAAATTCTTAAGAAAAAAAGAATACCAATTTCATATCGATAATAATATTGTATAGTATTTGTGGCCTTCTGTAATTAGCGCTACTACTTTATTGGAGTTACTACATAAATTAGAACAGAGTTAGGTTAGATTAAGCCTAGTAAGGTAGCCATATCGATTAGAAAATCCGTCATATCCTATTCCTATCATAAAAATATAAATATTTAAACATAATTGTAGTAAGTGGTGAGAAGTATTGTAAAAGTAAAAGTTCTGAAGTAATAGCAATACAGTTGGAATACAGCGCTGTCAGCTGATACTTTATTGTCCTTGTCGCGGTTCAGTGACACTTGCAAAGAAACTTTTATAGGCAACGTGCAGAAATATTGCTTTGGAATATACGAGTGTCTCACTTGTCATATTATCATATAATATTTCTAAATGAAATTAAAATTAACTTAGTAAATTCATACTTAATGTTAAATGAATTTTAAAAGCTATTTAGTTTCTATTATAAAAATTTAAATATCTAAATACAATTGTGGTGAGTGGTGAGAAGTTTTGTAAAAGTTATAAAGTAATAGTAATACAGTTGGAATACAGCGTTGTCAGCTGCTACTTTATTGTCCTTGTCGCGGTTCAGTTACATTTCCAAAGGAAGTTTTACACGCGTGGAGCAGAAATATTGCTTTGAAATATACTCTCATCATCTCAATTGTCATATTATTGTGTAATATTTCTAAATTAAATTAAACTTCAATTCACATCTCTTCACATACTACGGTTGCATGGAATGTCTATTATATAGCCTTTATTAATGTTTACTATTAATTTAGCGCTATATTCTAGATAAAACTAGTTATTGATTTTCTTAAGGTAGAAAATGTAAAGTGAGTTTAATAAAAACTAAATAACGCTAGGTATGTTTGTTCTGTAAAATGTTTTTATCTTTAGAGCCTTAATGCCACAGTTGCATCATAATGTGATATTTAGTACATTAGTTACTTTCCCAGGTGTCTTAGAAAACATTTTATTCTATTCATATCAAGTATAAGTACCACATTGGGCAAATAATTTTCATTTATCTTGACATAAGGTTTAATAGGTAGCCAACTCATAATATTATACACTTAAAATTTTATTGCAAAAATTCCTCACTACAAATGTAAGCATCACAGAATCTTGATTCCTGAGCCAACCTCGAAAGATACGAATAGCTTGAACGGTTCCTAAAAATTCCTGTAGATACTCGTGTTGCTGCCCATTCTCTTACATATATTAAATTCTACGGACCACATTGTTTACATTCTCCGTTTGCTTATAAAATTGTACAGGAATCAAATTTTTTACCTGTTGTAGTGAATTCTTAATCTTCATGTTTATTTTGTATGGGATAATAAATTAAAATTAATTATATCCTTAACATGATCAGGTCACCTACTAATCATTACTCGAATGAGTTATGTTAACACACCTAAATAAAATGTAAGAACTCATATGATGGGAGAGGTCTAATATCTGCAACAGAATAAAACATTATTACACTTCCACTAAGACCACTACAGGTAATGCTCACTCAAATAGATCACTTGTGAGGCTAAAGTTTATTAAAGTCAGTCAGTCAATCCAATGGGTATTGTCATCATTTAGTGTTGTAATGATGTCATGAATGTGATGTCAAATACTATCTATTCCGTCATATATTATTTTTAAAATATTGAAATAAAAGAAAAGAAACCTCTCGCTAGTAAAATTTATAAACAGAAATGCCTTCGGACATTTAAGATATTACATTGATCACAATTTATTTTTCTTTTAATTGTTCAGTTAAATTCGCAAAATATACTTTTCTTATATGAATATTTTGGCAAAGCTATGGTAGATATTTTTATGTTGTTAATTATGATATTGGCAACATTGGTTTGAGTAGTATTTTACTTTCGAAGTAAGCACAAAGGAGGTAATCAAATAAATACGCGGTCATGACAAAAATCATAATGATTACATCGCGATTAATGATTTATCTAAGATATATAACCCTCAGGAGTATATACTAGATATCAAGCTGTGATACTGTAGGTCTGCGTGTATAGGATAAGCCGTATAATCGCCAGCAAACATTTATCGAAACTCAATACTGTATATTTCTCCATACCATATCTACAACAAAATATTCGTTGTTATTTAATTGTCGAGCTTTAGGTAAGACACTCAGTTAATATTTAGTCACGAACTGTATTGGAATACATTTATAATATCACAAATTGGAGTCGCAAAACTCCATTAAATTTAATTAAGATTAAACCATATTGTAATATATAATATGCATTATAAAAACTTTATAAAAATTGTACTATGCACAGTAACTAAATATCATTAGCCAAAGTAGTGCCTGGGACTCGTGACCTAGGTATTATTACGTAATAAACAAATACCAGCTTTTACGATAATTAATACAATATATAGCGCCCCCGACCAACTGCACCAAATGTTGATCTATCCAGTATTCCTGTATTGCACACAACAGTTGGTTCATGAAAATATATAAAATATTGGAAAATCGATATTTTATATCTAGCAATAGCTAGCTATCCCTAAGCAATTTGCTTTATAGCGAAGTCGAGACACTTCGAATAACATTTCCATTGTCGTCAAATCAAACCTTACAACCAATTCAAAGAAGAATTCTTAAAAGATTCAATGGCTTTCTACTAAATATCGTGCATGAATTTCACTTAGTTCTAAATAAATAGAATGTCTATATTATTTTCATTATACAAATAAAAGTTTATCTGCAATAATAAAATATTTTTATAGTTAATATTTTGAGCAAGCATTCTTTGGGTAACTTAATTTTATTAACCCTAGACTACTACGCTATAATGTGAGTGACGTTGTTGATAATCATTCTAAAGAAGAAGAATCTAAAATTTATTTTTATTTATAATTACATTCTTTGGGATTGAAAGAACCCTCAATCTATAAAATAGTACATTATTTCTATAGAGTTCTTAGGTTTTTTTTTTACATTTTATGAGGGAAGTTTTTTTATCGTTGTTAATGATAGAATTAGATGTTACTAGCAGCGCCCCGCGGTTTCACCCGCTATAATTTAGATAATTCATAGTATATCATTATAAATTATATACTATGAATTATCTAAATTATAGCCTATGTGTTATTTTGATGTGTGAGCTATATTATTGTAAAGTTTCATCAACATCCATTCAGTAGTTTTTGGGTGAAAGAGTAACAAACATACATACTAACCTACCTATGTAATAATTAAAATAAACGAAGTAATTCCTTATTATTTACTATTATCCACAAACAACTTACGTTTTCGTTCTTTATTGTTTAAGTATATTACCATAAAAATCAAATACCAACCTAAGAATTAAAATAATAAAATCTAACTCGTTACATGTAACAACCACAACCCCACCCCGCAATCGTGCGCCCGCCGCCGCATCAAAATATCGCGCACTCGATTGTTTATCGTCATAACTATATTCAAATATTTGTCTAAGTGATGTAGTATCTATAAGAAAAATTTCATCTTTCTTTTGTTTCAACTTTAAATACCAGATGCGATAAAATTATTTGTTTTGGATATAAAGATTAATTTGTTACTACTATTATTTATGTGATTCAATATTTTGGCGATAATGGCTTACACATAAAAGATAGATATATGCTCTCGCGGGCTTTTTGGTAGGACTATTTATGATAAACATTTCCAATATACATTACATATGTGTAACTCCAACGGTTTTTGCGGCGCACACCAGAATAGCTCGCGGATGGCAGATTTTTATCTACTTACTTGACACTTATCGTTATATTTTGGATAATTCAGATTATATCATTATAAATTATAGCCTATGTGTTATTCTGATGTGTAAGCTATATTATTGTACAGTTTCATCAAAATACATTCAGTAAAAGAGGAACATTTTTACGTGAAAGAGGAACAAACATATATCCAGACATCCATACATTCTTACAAACTTTCGCGTTTATAATATTAGTAGGATTATTTCCAAGAAGTTACGCCTAAAAAAATTGTTTTAAACATTTTTTTAATTTTTCCAACGGAAATCTATTCTAAATTCTTTGACAAACAGCCCCACGAAAGGAAAAAATTCTCAGATTTATAGTTTAACAATTTTCGCAATTGCAATGTCAAAACATTGTGTTACAAATATAATATAAATATTGGTCCTACAGTTCCGGAAGTATGACCTTTTCATTCGGAACATTCCTGCTCTTTTTGAATCTTTTTTAAAATTTCAAAAATCTCGAATAGTTTTAGAGGTATTTGCAAAAACCAAACTCTCATTTTTTCACTTAATTGTTTATAACTTTTGCAATTGTTGCGATCGGCCCTTAAATTTTCCCAAAAAGTTTCGTTCATGCCATTCCAAATCGAATGACACTTGTTGACTATACTAATAGTTCATTATCATTACCCATACTAACAGATTGATAGATAAAAATATCTAACACAACAGGTAGTATTAATAAATAAAATGAAAGGACTGGATATAGAAACGGTGATAAATACAAATTCTATAACACACAATCTTTATCACATTACCTTTACTTATCTTTCTTAAAAATGAGGCATACGCTAACCTGTCGCATACGCCTGCCTTTAAATCAATAATTTTACACAATAAAATTACTTAAAAACACTAGAATTTATTACGGATATATCAAGGTTCGCTTGAAAGAATTTCTTCGGTAGATAAAGCTCGAGTCGTTAGTCTAAGGGTCTGTATCATAATATTTTTATATCTGTTCAATCCACTTCATTATTATTGTAGACGCTTTAAGATAAACGTAATGAACCAAGTGAATAATAATGATATTTTTAACTATTCACTTAGTTTCTGAACTGTAAAATGAATTTCGTAGTAAAAATATTTAATGACGACGTTTATAGAAGTTAAATGATGTAACACATTTTTGAATGTCAAAGCCTAATTAGGTATTTGGGAATACTTTCTACATGTAAATTCTGACAGTGTTCGTCTCGAGAACAGCCAAAACCACAATAATTAGGTAACAGCTGTTTTACTGATAAAAAGACTCATTTTCATAGTGTAATTATAGGTAATGTAAGTAAATGTTAATTAATAGTGTTAATTTAATGGAAGAATTTGGTAAGTCCTCTGTTACTTAAAATTACGTAGATCTAAATATACTAATGATAAACACTCGAGTGTTCCCATATTAACAAAGTGACAGTAGCTCAGTGGTTCAGGCGTTGGATTCACGATCGACATGTCGTGGGTTCAAATCCCGGACATTGGACTACTGGCGTGGCCCACTCCTAACACAAGCATTTAGCTTAGTTGGAGGGGTAAAGGGAATACTAGTAGTATGTGATCCATACTGCTAGTAATCTTTAAAAAAAATATGTGATAGGGATCCATTATATTTAGTTAATCATCATAATTAATATAGTTGTAACATGATGACATCATTGAGCATAACTAACTAGATTTCTAACGTTCATGTAGTTACGTATACAAATATATTGTCTTCTTTAGCGGCCACATCCTGACAGAAGCACCACGCTCCTTCTCCGTGTACAACCATGTAGATTCATGGTCCTACATCCATATCTCGCTCCGTACTGTATAGATTTTACTCAAATTTCTATATCACTTTAATATGTACATTTACTGAAAAAACTTTGAAGAAAACAAATTTTAATAGAATGGATTTTGTCACAACAATTCTATCTCTCTAAGCACCACCTTGTCTATATAATAATTCTACACATCGTGTCAATAAAATCGTTGACAACATTGCATTTATATGATAAATTTAAATTATTTAAATCACTAAGTTACTGATGACTACGACGTCAACAAGACAGCAGGCACGCGCCAACCATCTTCTGCGCGTCGTGCGTTGCTAAATATATAGGCGTAGTATTTGACTTATGAGCGCGCATAATTTTTTACCCTAATTTTGAAGAAGACCAAAAAAAATGCAATTGCTATCTTAGCCCGACTACAATAATCTTATTGTGCCTCCTTCATTAGTTTTTGGTGCCCCTGTCTAGAATTAGTTTAAGTCACAAACGAGGTGAGAGCAAAAAATGGAAATTGAGTGATTGAAAACTTTAATGTATAATCCATTTTCGAGTAGCTTCACTCGACGCACTTTTTGGACCAATTTTTTTAAATTTGAATCGTATTACATTAATTTCATTTTGGCGCTAAGTTAAGTTAGTTTAAAAAAAATCAACTTCGTATCGACTTTTTATTCCATGTTGTAGAAACTAAAATTTTTGAGATCGTAAAACTGGAATGAAGAATGTAAAGAAAATATTTAAGAAGATGTCTAAGGCAACAATTATGTTTTTTGTTCAGCCACTGCCTTACTTGTACCGAACTACGTGTTCGTACGTGTTTTAGCAAATGTCGCTAATGTTTGCTTGTATGGTAAGAATGTTTGGTAATTTTTTTTTTATGGTGGATAAGGTGCAAACGAGCAGATGGTCCGTCTGATGTTAAGTGGCCATCATCGCCCATGGACATCGACAAAACAAGAGATACCCTCATTTTGTCGATGTGTTGCATCCTCGACGATAGAGTGGGGAGGGGGAGTGAAGATGAAAAAATGCTGCGGTCTCAACAGACCCAGAGTTAGATCCCAGAGTCCACTAGGTCCACAGCTTTAATGGGATGGGGGTGGGGAGGGGTAAGTCTGGCCCACATGCGACTCGACCGGAACGCGTCTATGACACTTGGCGGTCGGATTCGCATGCTGGTGGTCGCAAGCCAGTCGGGGAACAGATCCCCTACCACCAAAAGGGTGCTGGGTTACTCGGCTCTTACGAGATGCTCTCCCAGCGGCAGAGGGGAATAGTATTCTATCCCGTCCCCTCACGGGTAAAAATTGTTATTCAGATAGCAACACTATTCTTCATTTTGAATATAGTTAGTTTTTAGTGATATGGATTTTTCGCAGTATCCTACTTCCATTTTCGACCCAGATTTTCTATCTCTCTTCAATATAAACGTAGTGATATGAGTGGATTCAATTTTTTCATTTCAGCCCCTTTTATTTGCATTCTTTTAGTTTCTTTTTAAACCACAACATTCAATAAACATTTATTTATTGATCGCTGCGACAATCTGTTGCTTTATTTATTGTCGTCAAAAAGACCATTTAAATACAGAAATAGACTTATATTTATTGCAAAAAAAAAGCCTCTATAAGTATATTACGTTGTTCATTGTCAAGAATTGCGGTATATTATTAAAATATATTATTAAAATATCCAAATTACGTTACAAGAAAGCGAGAAAAGTTATACAGGCATCTTTGTACGTTATAATTACACACCCACTGCCGACCTTTGCCTAAGGTTCTCCGGCTTACAAACTTTTCTAATATTATTTTTAGAGCTTTCCATCTCGTTAGTGATACACTTTCTGTTAGGTTTCAGGCAGATTTATAGAATTATAGTAAGTATTAAAATAGAAAAAGAGCCACCTGAAGTTCATCAATTTATTAGCATAACGCGTCAACGGATTGAATCTTTTTAGAGAAAACCTGCTAGTTATTTATTTATTTTATTTGTCTATTTAAGTTCTACAAGTTTAAATTAAAAGTATCAACTCGGAACTCGGATCGGAACTTTAATATTGAGATGAGACAGAATTTTAGCACTATCGTTCTGAGATGAAATCAATTTGGAAACAAAAAGTATATCAATGACATCCATACGTTTGAAGATAGTTTTCATATTAAAATGTTTTAATCTCTTAGCGTATGATTTCAAGCTGTCCGCTACCTGCTCTGATTGAGCGAGATGCCAAAGAAACCTCTTTTGAATTCTTTCAAGCCTCAAAGCGTGTGTGGAGTAGTGTGGTCTCCAAACAGTGCTACAGTATTCAAGCCGACTTCGGACATAACTATTATAGAGGATTACCTTGATTTTACGCCTTGAAAAAACTTTGCAGTTACGTATTATAAAGCCAAGCATGCTGGAGTTATAAAGAATAAGTGAAAATACCTCTAATTATTATTTATTATTATTATTTAACTCTTTACTCTACACCACATACAAGAATACATACAACAAAAGCTACAAAAAAAAAACAGTGGCACACAAAAGGCGGCCCTATGGCTTATTAACCATCACCTATTAATAATATGTTAGTTAGTTATTTTTTTCGGTCAGATTTATTTTAGAGACAAACTGAAGGTTTTAATAATAAGAATCGAGAAAAATAAAATTTCTTATTTTTCTAAATTTGCCTTTAAAACTAAATAAATAAAAAAATAGTGAAACTAAGATGTCATTTTAAAATCATTAACTTAATATATAAATGATTGGTTAGGATAGTAAGTAGATAAAATTTATTTCCTCTCAGCGAAGCTTGGGCTGGTTAGCTATTTGTTGATAGATTCTAATTCTAAAACACCACAGCTATTAAAATGTCGTTTAGCTATAAAATAAAAACTGTGACGCATATTTAAAGCGATTCGCCAGAACGAAAATAGTTCAAAACAAGATCAATCAAATAAAATTGTTTTGATAGTTCGATTTAAATGTCCGTACATTAAAGATATTTACGAAAACTTATTGTCCCTCATATTAAGTCTATTTAATATAAGAAATAGCCAAAATAATAATTATACAACAATTACAAAAAAAATATGTTTGTCTCTCTGTTTGTATGAACATCACGTGGAAGCTATTGTATCATGTTGGATATAGTTTTCAATAGGTTTTTAAACCGAATATCAGGAAAATAGATAGAGGATATTGCGAACTACTATTCCTAATCCCTCCAAATAAGCTAAGATGCAATGGATCAAGTCAGTACTGGCGCACTGAACTACTGACTCAGTTGACGTTAGATAACGCCCTACACACTACACAAATGCATACAGTGACCGACCTCAGCTATACCCCCTGTCCCCCCGCCAGTGCCGTCCTTAGCCGAGGTCTAAACAGAGGGCGTCCTCAGCGACGGATACCCAAAAATTCTCTCGGAGGCTAGGCCGGTTCTGACCCGGTCAGCCTCCACCCTCTCTGGGTAAGCACTGCTATCCCGCCCCGCCCGGTGACGCTCTCAAGGCCAGTAGGGCCAACAGCATACGCAGTCCGAAAAAAAAATTGATTTGTGCCAGTTGACAGACTGGTCATGCCCGATTATCATCAAACTTGTGTGTCGTTATACTGGGACTCCATTATGAAGGTTTTTTGTAAGTCATCATCTTCACCCGTTAATGGCCCCCTGTTGAGCTGGGTCGCCATTCTAAAGAGGAAACCCTCACGCTGGCCCAGTGCGAGTTGATAGTTCACACACCTTTGATAACATGGAGAACTCACAGGAGTGGAGGTTTCCTCAAGATGTTTTCCTTCACCGTTAAAGCAAGTGATATTTGATTGCTTAAAACACACATAACTCAGAGATATGTGTCCAGGATCGTAAGTGTTTGGAATTATTTGCTTGATCACCATCTAAAGTGTATATTTTTATTGTTTTTTACGTTTTACTGTGCAATTTATAAAATAGATGTTTTACTAAATTATAAGTGTTTTCTGCTCAAAGATTATACGTATTTATTTGAACGTAGTGAGACACTTTTAGTGGAAGATCCGATATCACGTAGAAAGCAAACACATTTAGTTTATACTGCGTCGGGATCAAGTTTTATTGCTTCGTCGTATTATCTTCATAGAAAGCTTTGAAGAAAAATGTTGCGCTAAAGTCGCTTTAAAGTACTACTCTAGTGGTATAACTTTAAAATGAGAACTAAATTTCAGTTTTATTAAAATATTCTAAAATAACTATATAGCTTCTCTACACAGTAATACAAAAAGACAATGCTATCGTGGACTTCAGAAACGAATCAAGCAGTGCCTGGGGCTTGTGATCCAGGTGAAAGTATAAAGGCTTCATACTGCATTTACATTCGCCTCCATCTTGATTTAATATTTAAGTAAATTACTTATATAGTTAAAAACTTTTAATTAATTATGATTGTTAATATTTCCTATATCTGTATTAGACTTTTTGGTGGTCAGTGGATATTTTAAAACCAATAAGGGCTATTTGCTAATCAAAAGTTACCAATAGTGTTGCTAACTTATCAACCAGATGCTATTGACTAGACTAGACTAGACCTTCTGGGTTTATCTGTTTTACTAATGCCTTTTAAACTGTGACACGTTAAATTAGATCAGGCAATAAGTTTATCAGCTCGGAAAGCAGTTGCAAAACAAACCAAAATAGTCTCTTTTATGTATTAAAAGATTTTATATATGAGATATGAATTGTTGAAGTGGCAAATTATGTTACCTAAATGAGTCCAATACTGCACAGTTACAAAGAACACAAGTAATTACAATAATAATATGCTTTTAAAACGGAAACCGAGTAACCAATATTGAAAACTTACTCCAAATCTTAGTAATGGAGAACCAGAATCACGACAACACACCACTGAACATCTATCAGAAAAGATTCATTAGTTCAAAATATCAATCTAGGACATTTGGTACAAACTAATCACTTAGGTATACGTATAGATTCTATTCATTGAGATAGACCAATTTGCTAGCTTTGAATGCCCATAGCAAACCTCCTGCGTCCTCTGTGTGCAGTTAAATGCCTCCCAGGACCGTTTTCGGTGCCATTTCGTTATGCTATAGCCGTACCCATTATTGGACACTATCTAATGAACACAAATGACTTGGATCGAGCTAAATGATTCTCGACCGTACTAACTGGTGATTGCTATTAAGCACCACTTACATTATTTATTTATTTTGATGAAAAGCTGTGGTTATTTATTTTATTTTATAATTAACTGGTCAACCCATCTCGGCTTTGTCCAGGTGGATATATCACTTATCGCTATATCTTACATTTTAATTTTTAACCGACTTCAAAAGGGAGGAGGTTCTCAATTCGATTGGTGTATTTTTTTATGTACGTATTTCGATTACGCTGAGATTTATGATCCGATTTACGATATTTTCTTTTTTTTTAATGCGAAATAGTTGCCATCTAGTCCCATAAAAATTGAACATAGTTTGGTCCAGTAGTTTTTATTTTATCAGTTTTTATTTTATCAGTTTATATATGTCGGGGATTTTAATGATGAGAAGGAAGGAGGAGAGGGGAATATTGAAGAACACTATGAGGGGTGATGATATTTAATGGACTGCCTTGGACTTGTGACCAAGGTGTAGGCTTAAGGAGCTCCTTTAAGTGATCACGGCACTCGCCTCTACTGCTCAGGCTCTCTGTTTAAGGTTAAACTCATTTAAACCTAACCTAACACATGACGTGGCAACTACATTGTAATGTACTCACGTGACTTCAATCGGACAGCACTTCCAGCACTAACACTGCACTGCATAACACTATCCAGAGACTACTTCACTCCTTGAGAGACCGCGCACGACTAAGACTGCATTCTGACTGTCAACGGCAAGTAAGGGGTCGAGACTGTCAAAACTACGGAAGTGACTACTTCCCTACTCCAACGCCATAGATAGCGATGAAGATTTGATTATTCGATAATCCTTTATTATTCTCCGACGAATAAGACTAATTCTCAAAAATATAACCAAGTCTCAGCTCGACGTGCAGAGTGCACTGATCTAATAGATGGCGTTATCGTACACTCATTTATTTAGTTTGTATTCTTAAGTATATATTTTTAGCGATAAAACACAGCCTATGTCCTTTCCTAAGCTCTAATTTATCTCTGTACAAAACTTTATAAAAATTGGTTTGGTAAATTAAGCGTGATTGCTTCATATACAGACAGACCATCTACCTGTAAATAGATGATTTATTTAGTTTGTATTCTTAAGTAAGTTTGTTGGTTTGGTTAAAAGAACTACTGGTTCAAACAGAAAAATTCTTAGTGTTTTAAGAGTAATATATTGTTTGTATCGTGATGTTATATACCTTATATATAACATCACGCTACAAACAATAGAAAAGGGACAACAATGAGATATGTTACGTTTTTACATGTCACAGTAAGAGAAAAAATTGACATTTTCAATTATTAATTAAAATTGAATTGATCAAAGCGGAATTCTCCTTTTCCATTTTGGTTTCGGAAATGCAGATTTATAAATCCTTATTGCGTAATTATAAAAATTATTTGTGCTACTCAATATTCCATCTGTTATATAATTCCTTTATTATTTGCCTCGGATCTAACAGGACAGACTTTGCAAGTTGTCTAGCTAGTTATAATAGTTAACGCCAAATTCTACATATAAAATTTATAGTAATTTCAAATAACATAAATAATGTATATGTCGGAAGTGTAAGTTAGCCTAGCTTAGGTTAGCCTTGTATTAGGTTAGGTTTATACGAGTTTAACCTTAGATTTAAACAGAGAACCTGGGCAGTGGAGCCGAGTGTTGTAATTACTTAAAGGGATCCCTTAAGCCTACACTGCACTGCTTAGTTTCCTGTCATAATAGTTCTTGTCAGAATAGTAAGTGATAGTAATGTTTAGTTATATCCTGACCGTGTTGCGCCCGTAGCTCATACTTATAGGTCATCCATCCCTTTTAATAGCATCCGACACATATATATTATGACAATTTCAATTAAAAACATTAACGTATTATTACAGCGAAGCCGACGGTAGTAATTTACGCATATTGAATTTATCGACAGTTACTAAGGGATCCCATCTCCGGGATTACGAGATTAAATCCTTCAGTTGATATATCCTCATTTTAGTGGATTCTAATGATGAGGTATCCTACGTAACTCGAACCTCTTTAAGTAGAATGGGGTATACTGTGTAATGGCATTCTGTACACGTCTATGTAAGTTATATAACTAAACAATGTTTTTTAGGATTACTAGCATTCTTAACCCCTCCAACTAAGCTATGCATGTGTTAGGAGTGGGCCACATCAACTATTCTTGTAGAAAAATACCCTTCTATACCACATGGATAATGTTTTTTGGGATAAAAACTATCATATATTTTAATTCAAGTTATAAAGTATTTGAATTCATATTTCATCTAAATCAAACAAACATTGGTTTCTATTTATAATATTTTCTATATACATATATATTAACTATTATGTATAGTTATTTCCATGACTCCGCTTTAAAATACTTTCACTTTAATTCCCTCACATTTATAAGGATTTTACTGAATATTGACAAGAATATTAATTGGATTTTACGTTGATATTAAAGTCAGTGTTCATTTATAATAACAGAAATTCAACAATCTTCTTTAATAATGACTATTATCGTAATTAACCTACTATATTATATGACTATGGAGGTTGGATATTCATACAAATATCATGAAAAAGTACTCGCGCATTTGTATTATAAATGAATTTATTCTGTTCTCAGATCTCTCGTGGATATTTGTTTTGACAGGTTTTTAATTTTTTTTGATATTAATTTATTTCAATTACATAAAATGTTGTTTGTGCTTGCGTAAATTACTTAAAATATATTTGAATTTTTGTTCTACGTTACTCGAACCAGTATTTAGAATTTGAGGTGTACACTTTAACGCCTTGATTGTCAGAACATTGTTAGCAACACTGTTTATAAAGTAGTAGTAGCGGGTAGATCATTTTATATTATTTCAAGTATACCGACGTGTGGACATTATATAACCTTTCGTGCGATAGATTAGTCTCAGTCTCTCTGGTGTTTTCGTGCAGTGAACATGGAAGTTAGTGTTATAGTGTCCTGATTAAGGTTACCCTGTTCGAGCTCCACGTAAGTTTACTTTATTATCTATTGTTGTTAGCAAGGTCGAGTGGTGTGGTGGAGGTGAGAGTTAAAATATTATGAGAAAGCTCTTTAAGCCTGCTCCTAGCCGGTGTTAGGTAGTGAGATCGAGTTTTTTGAGAATGATATACCTGACAAGTAACTTCGCCTACGACATACAAAAGAGAGAGAGAGACAGATAGAAACAGTTGAGATAATATAATAAGCGTCATTAGCTCAGTGGTTGAGGAGTTGGATTGACGATCGATAAGTCGTGGGTTCAAATCCAGTCAATGGACTACTGACGTGGCCCACTCCTAACACAAGTATTTAACTTACGTGGAGGGGTTAGGGAATACTAGTAGTATGTGATCCACAATGCTAGTATGCTTTTTTTTTTAAATAATCTAAAGTCGTAGTAGTGTATTCAACGGAACCACTTAAATGAAATAAACTTTCTCTATTTTTGCAACATTTTTCATTGATACTCCACTCCTATGGGTCGTAGAGTGTTTATATATAGCCTATAATCTTCCTAGGTAAATGGGCTATTCAACACTATAATAATTTCTCAATACGAACGTTTAGTATTTGTGATTAGCGCCTTCATGCTACTAACCAAACAAACAAACTCTTCAGCTTTATAATATTAGTATAGATATAGTTAAAGGTATCGAAATCAACATATTAAACCAACAGATTAAGTCAACATGAGGTACGTGAACCTCGTGGTAAGATTGGCAGAGAAACCACTAAAAACAAGCACTAACAAGTACCCTCATCAGCATAATGGAGGGGCACGGGATCGCCTACCAATTCACCCGTGGCACGCCGACGAAAGGATAACTGTTACAGAAAGATGGATATGTCTAATAATGCTTTATTTTTCATATACCAAAACTTTGAAAACCTTTATAATAAATTTTACAGCATATTTTAGTACCTATAACTAATTATCATAGATATATTCATATAAGTATTAAAAGAAAATCGAATTTCTTTATTTAAGTCTTGCATACTTTTAATGACAAGGGGGGTTTTTAGTTGAATACTTGATTTTAATATAGCACAAACATTGACTTCTTTGAAATAATATATTATCATAAATTTAACTATTATTAGTTAAATATAATATTATACTATGGATAACACTATGGACTTTTGAAAGATTCTAGGTTTAAGTAACTACAAAATCAGACTTCGTCCAACAGATATTATGAATATATTCTCTAGCGGTCTGGATCGTTAAATGTAAAGTGTCCGCAGATCTTTCATTGCTCACTTAAGTCAGTCCATTGACTTAGGCTTTTTTTAATATCCATGTATTTTCTTCATAAAAAATAATAAAACAGCTATACTTTAATTTAAATTATATAATGGTATAGATAAAATTTAATTGCCTCATCTAGTCAAATGAGACGCAGATTTGCTAACCCGATCCTTATTGTTCTCGTATGGTTCAAATTTCGCAATTACTAACAGACGGTATAATTATATTACGGTTATAATTATTTGTAATTAATTCTAAAACTCAAAATTACAACATTTAATTTTAAAGGCTAAATTTTTGAACTAAATCGTCCATAGAGCAAGATATTCCTAGGAAATCTATAATCTAAATGCGTAAAAAGCCGAAAAAAATCAGTCTTAAGATAGTCCGGTATATTTATCAAATGATGTTTCTTGCATCAAATAATAATTTCCAAAAGTTGAATTATGTTGCGGTTATAAAAAAATCTAACCTTTAGTTCATTTTCATTTTTATATTTATGGAAATTCAGTCGTAAAGAGTTAATTCTATGTATTTCCTAATATCCTTTAAAATTTAAGATTTTTATACTTTTCAAGTGATTTTTATAGATGATGAAGATTTTTATACATTTAGATGTACCTATATATACAAAATGTTGGTATAAAACATCGATAATATTGTTAATCGGAATGATACGCTGTGGGGAATAATAACCTTAACGATTCACTCGACATTTTCACGACCACAAACATCCACGCGGAAAATTATACTGACGAATTGGCATCAATACACTTATTGTAATATAGTACTAAAGTTTATTAATGTAACACTAAAATTAATTATATTATATTATTACTTTAGTAAAACTATAGTATTTATAGTACAGCCTCTACAGTACCTACTAATTTATTGCTCATCAACTACAACATACGTTAAATGTTTACATAGTATTCAGAAATTACAGAACTGTTTATTTTACTTGAATTGGTAATTCATTCATTAGTTAAAAACAACACAAGCACGCTTTCTACTATATACCAACAAAACCTTACCAATGCTTAGATATAATTTTTACTAAGCTGCTTCTTTACTAGTAATACTAAGAAAATACCTATAAGACCGTGAAAATATCTGCAATAATAATTATAAAAAAATATATCCTATAACCTAGTTTGATAATCGATTTTAATTTTATCTAAATAAACTCAATACATTTTATCACGTTTTAAGACTCTGATATCCTTGAAACAAAACTACTCATTCCTCACATTTTATTTGATATCAATCACGACTGAGCTTCGGCTTACGCCGGCGGTGCTCGTCACAAGTCGCTCGTAGTTCGTAGCGAGTGCTTCAGTGTGCCTACCAGGCTACGGAGCACGCACGTGTGCTACGCCGTAGCGCTACGTGTCTGTACAAGTGGACAGTAAGTGCGTCTACGAAAACTGTAGATGCGAAGTGAATTTGTGTATGGTGATAATATAAGGGATTGACGTTTTATTTGTTAACATATTTGGGGATTATATGGTAAGTCTTTTACATATACTGTTTAATTTACTTTAATATCCATTTTGAAAAAATTACTGTCACTATTAATTTCTTTCATACTTTTGTCATAAATAGAAAAAAAAGATGCATGCATTTTCTACTTGCTATACTATTTATTTATATTTTAATATGTCTACAAAATTAATTACTGCTGGTTTTTCTACGCATAATATATTATTATCAAACTAATTATAATAAAAAAAAGATTAGTTGACTTTCTAGATATAGGACATAAATTAACAATTAGGTATATTAAAATATAATACGTATGAATATTTTTATATGATTATTTTATATGATTGCATAAGTCATTTAGTACACTTAATATACTGCTGCAGTCACTTATTAATCTTTATTCCTTATCATCATATGGAAATATTATGTAAAATAAACTAACATACATTTATATAATTGTTTACACAATTTGTTATATTATTAATAAATTTAGAAGCTTATACTAAAATCTAGAATATTATCGCTTAATTATATGAACGAAATATTAAACAGTCTGACGCAGCGTAAGCATACATTAATGAATTAAATAACTAATGTGTTTGCGGAACATGACTAATAATAAACAGATAAACTCTGTAATATTCATTAGATCTATTTCACTAGTATTCAGAAACTATTTGAGCTAAGCTTCCATTATACAATATTCATAAAGTTAGTTGGAAAACTGAAGATATAGTAAAAATTATTATTTTAAAGTATAAAATATTTGCAAAAGTTTGTGTCTGGACGCTTTTAAGTCAATCAAACTAAAACGGCTGAACAAATTTTAATGAAATTTAGCACATATATACTTTATAATCTGCCATAATAAATCGACTACTTTTTATCCGGAAAGCAAAGCTCGTGTGGGATAAAAGGAGGTGTTCACATGATTTAAATAATACATAGTAGTGTAAAATACCTATACCAAACAGCACCTGAAATAGTGAGTGAGTGAGTCTGTTCCAATTCACTCTGGGTCTAATTCAAACATTTCCGCGGATGTAATCGCGTGCAGATACTAGTTAACTATAAGTTAAATAATGAACATAATAAAATTATTAATTATATCTTGCGAATTAAATAAAATCAGGACGATTTCCTTAAATTTTATTTATGATATCATCTTAGAGATTATACTTTTCTTCTTTGATAACGCTGAACACAAATATGTTATATCTAATAACTAATAACGTAATACGTAATAATGGAGAGGAAATTGTCAAAAGAAAGCAAATATGTAGCATTTACGTCATGTAATATGTTCCAAATGAGAACAAAAGTTATTTACTTATACTCCGTATGAAACAAAGAGCTCGGTACAGCTTTTCAGGATTCACGGTAATGTGGAAGCTCAAGATGGATTTTGATTTAGTTTTACTCGCTGTTTGACCAAAAAAAATATATTGTAAAAAGAAATAATGGAGCATTAGTATCTGTACCTTATAATTTTGCATATTACATTATGCGTTAAGAGAGACTAGGAAAGGGTGGAAGGCATATAGAAATATTGCATATTTTTACTTATTAATTACTTCTTATATCATGTTAGTGGTTAAATTTTTTACATGTTAGTGGAAATGCATAAAACATAGACATAAAATATAATTCCTAAAAAATATACATGATTTCTAGAATTTCGGAAGTATATAAAATAATGTATCAAAGTGTTTTAATAAACATATTATTTCTTGTGAAAAATATATGGCAAAACGATAAAATGTGTGATACATTCTATTCAATGATAAAGACATAAAAACAGAACAATTTAATTTAAATAACAATTTAATTTAAAATCAGTTGACTAAATGGCTAATTGACCACAAAATATATTAGTCAACTTGAGATCGTTTGTTTCACTTGTTCTCAAAACCACTAAAGCCACAAGCCTTTGTTTCGAAGCAAGTAACACACGAATTCCAGTAATTTGTGATGCAAATGTCGATTAGTGTTTAAACACATTAAAAAAAATGCATATTAACCAAAAAACAAAATGCAAAGACTACCTGGCAGCAGACAGCTTCGTCAGGAGACATCGGCTTTCCATCAGGTGGACCGACAGCTCGTTTGTCCCTTAACTAGCATTAAAAAAATATTTTAGTAAGTATAAGTAGTAAGTTAATACGGTTCAAAGATAATGAAGTCTGACGTTATCAATTTATCAAACTTTTAGCTTTTTCAAACTTAACTAAAGAAACATCGACAAAAAATAGGGATAATACGACTGTGATGTCTACTAGTAATTTTATTGTTTATTTATAAATTTTGACATATCCCAAGCGCAGTGCAGGTGGAAGTCAATTCATCAGAACTCAAACAAATGAGCTCATATTTTCGGACTATTACTATGGGCAGTTTATTTTTTTATATTAATAAATCTAATAATATATTTATATCAAATCATGTGATTAGTTCACAACAAGACACATAGAATTCACCTTTTTTTTTATTTCAATTCAACTTTCAATTATCACAAAGCTTTGTAGGGTTTAATTAAATTAAATATTCTATGTATAGTAAACTGTATAATATAGGATATTTATACAATAACTGGATGAGTAATATAATTTTTATTGTTTATTGGAACATTATCTAAAATCTAATTAGGAATGGGCTTTATTAATAATTTTCGAGAATTTGTAGTTGATACGGATGCCATGCAATGAAATTTTGGCACTGTCATTACCATTACATACTAGCTTTTACCCACAGCTTCGCTCGGATTAAAGCCATTAAATAAGTATCAGATATCATTACAATAGAAATTAAAAAATTGTTTATGTTTCTTAAAAAAAATGTTTTTTCATAAACAGCATCCTATGTTACTGAAGAAGAATATCTGTTCAAAGTTTCATGATGATCGGTTAAGTAGTTTTTGCGTGAAAGCGTAACAAACAAACTTACATTCACATTTATAATATTAGTAGGGATACTCTATTTATAAAATGTTGTTTAAACCGATAGAAAATTAGAGCACGTGTAAAATCTTTTTTACAGCTAACAATACCAATGAACGGCAGCTTTTAATTTATTATCGAACCTTTGCTTTGTTACTTAAAAAATAATTGGAATTCTGACACAATACGGATATAAATTTAAACTTATTTTATTTACTTGTTCATACATTGGTTTTAGTATATAATTACAATATAATAAGTCCATCTTTTTTTTACTATTCCTTGCCAGGTAATAAAATGTGCTAAAAATCTGAAACTGTTGAAATCTAAAGTTAAACTCAAATGCGCTTAAATGTTAGAATCTAGAATTACATTAATTCTAATATTTTAGCGCAATTGGGTTCATATATTAATATGAGTTATAACCTCATTATATTTAATACTGAGATAATGATTTTTTATCCCTCAAATTTCAAAGGCTTGCATTGCACATATCTTTATGTTTAAAAAAATTACTAGCGGTATTACCTTTACCCCTCCTAGTAAGCTGAAATGCTTGTGTCTTCGATCGTGAATCCAACGCCCGAACCACTGAGCTACTGATGCTTTTCCTATGATATTAAATAAAATAATCAGATAATTGTGTATAATATTATTGCTGAGCTGATGTGATGGAAGACACAACTCTTTAACGGTCAGGAGTTATAACATCTAAAAGATTTCAATTTGTTTTGGTTTGGTTTAAGGATTTGAAATTTCAATTTATTTATTTTTTGGTTATTCTATGTCTATTTTTTGTACGATGTGTAACCGTTTGTATTAAAATAAATGTAAAAGTTCAACTTTTAATCAACTATTACATTTATTTTATTAATAGTTTACGTCTCGATGTGATCTCTATCAAGTTAAATGAACTCGTACTTTGAATACGAAATCTATTATTTCAAGAGTAAGATACAAGTTTTATAATACGCAACAAAACCGCATTTGCAATTTTAATTCTTGAGAACTGCCCATTGAAAAAGATTATTTTCCTTATTGGGTTTTGAACCCCTCCATGTTGGCACGAAGCCTAAAAAATGTGGGATAACTGAGCCAAATTGACAACCATCTGAATTGATATTACTAACTATTGCTGTTTACTCAAGTTTAATTCTAAAAAATCAGCTATACAAATCTCTTTATATTTTTTAATAAAATACAAATATTACAACTTCAATAAAGTGCTAAAATAAAAGATTATTTTTTAGCACTTTTACATTATTTTAAATTTTAGTGCAACCTTTTTAAGTTCTTTATTCCGTGTTTAAAATAAATAATAGATGCATTACTTAGAGAGGGCCCCGCTGCTGGTTACCTAATTTATAAATTGTCCTGCAGTATCCAGAAGTTATTTACCCCATTTACAGAAGGTCCCGTAGTTAGTTGCAACATTTACAGAAGTTCCCATTATTGAAAGTGCTTCCTTTACAGAGATTCCACATCTCCTCTCATCCCGAAACTTTCTTAGTTTTTTCTTTTTTTTAAAAAAGATTACTAGCAGTATAAATCACATACTACTAGTATTCCCTTTACCCCTCCTAGTAAGCTAAAATGCTTGTATCAGGAGTGGGCCACGCCAGTAGTCCAATGTCCGGGAATTGTACCCACGACTTATCGATCGTAAATCCAACGCCTGAACCACTGAGCTACTGACGCTTCTGTTGCAAGTTGCAACATGTACAGAAGGTCCCATTATTGATTACCTCATTTACACAACAGATTGCAGTTAATTGCTTCCTTTACACAGTTTCCACATCGCCTCTCATCCCGAAACTCCTTTTGTTGCAACATTTACAGAAGTTCCCATTATCGATTACCACATTTAAAAAGCATCTTGCAGTTAATTTCTTCCTTAACAGAGGTTCCACATCTCCTCTCGTACCGTAACTCTCTTAGTTGCAACATTTACAGAAGGTTCCATTGTTGATTACTTAGGAGCTTTAGAAGAGGTTTCTTAAATTTCCAATTTGACTATATATCCAATGTACCGTATTACCTTTATTATTAACAATATCAAACCTTCGAAACTTTAATAGAAGACGAATCTCTAAAAATATAAATCTTATATATAAAAATGAATCCCTATTTCCCTTGGTCACGGCATCACGCGTAAACGGCTGGACCGATTTCGCTATGTCTTTTTGTTGTGTTTGTCATTGTCCGGAGAAGGTTCTTATATAAGAATAAATTATAAAAGTAGATCGAAAAATTATAAAATTTTAATAATCTTAACGACTATATTAATTCTTATAGATTTTGACAGTATATCTTTTGTAATGTAACTTTATGACATTTGACATAGTTCAGTCAGTCATTTGACTAATATTCATAGTTAATACGAAACAACGTCTGTCGGATCAGCTTGTACTTATAATATATTTGAATGCTAGATTATATAACTTTGATACTTACGATTCGGCTTAGTTCGGGCCTTTGATGATTTTTTAGCGCTTTGTGTCTAAATTCCGGTAGAGAACATATTCGATTGAATGAATTCCCCTCATTGCCAGAATTTTATTGCGAACAAAAGAGAGGGTTAATCCGAATAGGCCTTTTTTTTTTTTTTTTTTTTTTTTTTTTTTTTTTTTTTTAGGTTATGCGAGGTTGGGGCGACTGCCTCTAAAGGAGACAGTTCAAAACTACCTCAGAAGGAGGCAGCCCGACCCGCTAAACCATCCGGGGTGTTCCTGCTCAGCGCCTGGCAGTGGCAAGCCATGGGACCGTAACGCACCACAGCCTGCCGGCGCTTGTCCGCATCCGGACCCTACTCTCGGGGGAACAATAACAAACCCCCTTTTCTCCGCAGAGTGTCGCCCCCGAAACACAAGGGTGCGTGCACCTGCACTGGGCCCTCCCATGAGTGACAGAAACCCCCGTCCGTCACCCATAAGCCCTAGTCGCTCAGCGCAAATACCCTACGGCGGCATTGCCGCAAGGTAAGCGCGACGCCGGCGACCAGCTCGCATTCTGCGCAGTGGTGGAGCCTCAGGGTCAGTTTCCCGGGCTCTCTCCGCCGCCTCCTTCGCAGACATAACGGCCTCGGCGAAATCCGCTACTGCCTGCCATCCCTGCTCGCTACCAACCATTGCTCTCACCAAGGCCGGCAGCGAGAGGTCTCCTCCGATAACCGCTGCTAAGGTAGCACGGCGTTCCTCCCACGCGGAGCATACTCGGCGAGTGTGATCCGCCGAGTCCTCCGCTCCGTCCCCACAGTGGTGGCATGCGGGGGACGATTCTTTCCTAACCACCTGACACAGGTATCGACCAAAACACCCATGGCCGGTCAAAACCTGTGTCATACGGAATGTGAGGGCGCCAAAGCTGAGACCAACCCAGTCCCGCAGAACGGGTCTTATCGCGGCCACCAACTCCCGGCTAGCACACGGGTTCTCTAACCTCTCCCTCCATCTGTTTAGCACTACCAGGCGCTCCTCTTCCCTCCAATAGGCGACCACTCGTAAAGGCGGGTCACCCTCATCCTCCTCACGCTTACGCGTGCGCCTATGGTACACCGCCGCTAGGGCCTCCGCTTCCAGGTCCCACGGCGGCGTTCTCGCAAGCAAACAGGCACCCTCACACGACACCGTGCGGTACGCCCGGGCCACTCTTAGCGCCATGGTCCGCTGAGGGCGTCGCAGTAGAATCACGGCACGTCGGCCGAGAGAACCCGCCCAGACGGGAGCACCGTACATCGCCATTGAGCGTATAACCCCAGTGTAGAGCCGCCTACAAGCAATACTGGGACCACCTACGTTAGGGAGCAGTCGTCCTAAACTCCCTGCAGTCGCTACTAATTTGGGCTCTAATTGGCGAAAATGTTCCACAAAAGTCCATCGGCTGTCGAGGACGAGTCCCAAGTACTTTAACCAGGAACCGACGCTAATGGACATGTCACCCACCATCAAACTCGCCCCTTCTGGAGGCCCTCTTCTAGGTCTGTGGAAGGACATGGCCTCTGACTTATTCAACGCAACTTCCAAGCCGAGTGCATGTATCCTCCGAACAACTTGTGCAACGCCAGCAGTGGCAAGGATGGCTGCCTCTCCATAACTAAGGCCACGTGCCGTGACCAGGGTGTCGTCTGCGTAGCATGTGATGCAGACACCGGGAAGGGTAGAACACCTCAAGACCCAGTCGTACCCAATGTTCCATAAGAGAGGACCGAGGACAGACCCCTGCGGAACACCGCACGTCATCTCTCTAGTCACCCATTGTCCATCCTTCGTAGGATATGTGATAGCCCTACCTTCAAAATAGCTATCAATCAGCTCTTGCAAATACTGCGGCACCCCATGAAACATTAGTGCCGCCTTAATCGTCTCCCAGGGAAGTGTATTAAAAGCGTTGGAGATATCCAACGAAACCGCTAACAATACACTCCCCTGGGAAACCGCTTCCTCCGCTAGGGTCTTAACTCTGGCAATGGCGTCGATTGTAGATCGCCCTCTGCGGAATCCGTACTGTGTATCGTGCAGATCCGTTCTCATCGACTGGACGAGGCGAGCAGTAACAATCCGCTCAAACAGTTTACTGACCTCGTCCAGGAGCACAATGGGCCGATATGCCGAGGGATGCCCTTCTTCCCGTCCACTCTTTTTAAGGAGGACCAGTTTCCCGGTCTTCCACCTCCTCGGGAACTGTCTCTGGGTAAGACAAAAGGTAAAAGTTTGACTCATCCATTGATCCATGGCATTGAAGGCCACAGACAGTGCTTGACTGGGAACTCCATCCAGGCCTGGGGCCGTCTTTTTGCCCCGAAGTTTTGAAACGGCAACTCGCAGCTCTTCTTCCGAGACTGGCAGTATCTCTACCTCGGATCTGGCGCTTAAGCCACTACTTCCAGCCATAGGCGGGGGCACCCAGCGCCCTCTGCGCGGGAACAATGTCCCTACAACTTCTTCCACAAACTGGGGTTGAAGACTGGTCGTAATGGGTGGAGCCGATGGGCGAAGTTTCGATCTAACTGCCCTGTACGGCCTACCCCACGGGTCTCTATCCAACGACTCCAGCCACTCCGTCCAGGAAGCCTTTTTCGCTTCACTAATACCTATATGTAGAGCCTCACACGCTGAACGGTACCGTTGGTACAAGACTTCCTCTTCTTCCAAGTCTCGAACCCTCCTACGCCTTGCGCGGGCGTAAGGACGACGAGTGCGAAGACAAGCTCGTCGCAGTTCGCGGAGCTCCACCCGCCACCAGTACACCCAACGTCGTGGGACAAATGGTTTGGTTCGTGGCATACTGGCATCGCAAACTCTAGTTAAGGCTTTACTTAACCTCTCAGTCTCTACCTCTACGTCCGCAAGAGCAAAATCAGAAGTGTCATGCACCCACGCCTCCACAATAGCAGCTTCCTTTGCCAATGAAATCTCCAAGTTCTTCAACACCCATTTGCGACCGCCTCCAATGAGGGCGCACCTTATTTCAGTTGGGGACGTAGAAATTCGGAACCGAATGTATCGGTGATCCGAAAGAGTTTCTGCGTCAATCACAACCCTCCAGCCTTTCACTCGATACGCAAGTGGGACTGTTGCGAATGTAATGTCTACTATTGAGCCTCCATTTTTCCGGACACACGTCAGTTCCCGCCCCCTATTGAGGACCACAAGCCCGAGGCTCACTGCCCACTCCTCCAACACCCGACCCCGCACATCCGTCACCGAAGACCCCCACGCCCTAGATTTGGCGTTGAAGTCGCCGGCAACTAATACAGGGCAGGGGCTTACCCTCCCTACCAGAGCCCCGACTTCAACGAGCAATTGCTCAAATGCGGCGAGACCCGTGTTTGGCGAACAGTACACCCCTACTATTGCAGCACCGCCCACGGAGGCCATCACATATCCCCGACCCCTAGTCTTAGACTCAAGAGCCGGGGAACCATTAGCCCTCGGGGCGACGATGGCAACTAAGCCTTCGCTATCCCCTACCCAGTCATCCCGAGGAGGAACAACGTACGGCTCAGAGACCACCGCGATCTTTATCTGCCATTCCGCCAGGGTCTGAATAAAAAGATCCTGGGCCCTAGCAGAATGATTGATGTTCGCCTGCAATACTTCAAGCGCCATTGGACTAAGCGATGTCCATCACACCTTCTCTATCCTGGTCTGGACTTGTTCGTGGAACCTGAGAGTTCTTCCCTCTTCCACCCTTTCCTCTTCCTTTCCCTTTAGCGGATACTAACTCTTTCACAGTCGCACAACCCTTCTCTCCTATCTGATGCTTAGCTGGCTTAGCCTCCGCAGCGCATGCAGCACAATGCGCTTCGTTCTGACAGGCTCGAGCAAAGTGACCCTTTTCCCCGCACTTGTTGCAGTGGCCCGGTGATATGCCACCTGCAGCCTTGCATACCGCCGCTACGTGTCCCGGCACTAAACATCTGAAACAACGCCTCACTGGTGCCTCCACTACTGCGACGCGGGCTGATGTCCAACCGATTTTAATTCTGCCCGCATCCACCACCTTCTTTGCAGCTGTTATAGGGATCCCTAACAATACGGCTCCCGTTCTAGCGATCTTACCGGCTTGCACCAATTTTGGGTTACAACCGCCCAAACTTGCTACAGCTTCTAACACTTCATTCTGTGCGATTGAGTCATCTAGCCCCATAATGCGTATGGAAGTACGCATCACCGGGCGATGGACCTTCACGGACTCTGGCTGCATGATTTCGCGTAGTTTCTCAGCAAGGGCGTCTGCCTTCTCATTTCCCCCGTCCCCACTTATCTCAAAGACACGTCCACCAGTTCGTGCCTGCCTAAATCTAAGGGATTCAATCCCTAGCGACGCCAAATCAATACGCCTTCGCGCCTCTCTGAGCACTGTCTCATATGTGGTGCCTTCTGGCACTCCTGGCTGCAATGTGAGTGTAACCGCTGCCGTCTTGGGAGGCCGAACCATCCCTTTTTTCTTTTTGTCCTGGTTTGGTAGTGCTGATGTGTTTTTAGCTCTACGAGAAGAAGTTTTCCGTCCTACTACCTGACTCCATGTCGGAGGCTGTGCTGGAGCAGCGGTCAGACCCACGACGCTTGATGAGGGTACGGGCTGCACCGACTGCACTGTTGAAAATTGAGCCGCCTCCTTCGCGGCCATGGATGCCTTCTTTTTATTCTTTTTATTGGTCTTTTTGTCCTCCCTTGATGTTGTCGGGGATGCAGAAGAAGTAGTCGGAGGAATGGCCTCCACTATATCTCTCGTCCGGGTATTGGCTAATGCAACCGTCGCCATCTTCTCCATTTTCTTTCTGTCTGCTGCCAACGGAGGACGTAGACGAGGTGCTGGTAGCAGTCGGTCTTCAAAACTGGCGAGTCGAGCATCCAACACCTTGCCCATCACCTCTGCCGCTCTACCTATGATGTATTCCTCGCGGTCTTCTTCTAACGACGAAGCCGTTGTTATTGGTGCTGCTACTACAGTAGCAGCCGGTGTATTTTGCTTCAACTTCTCCATCTGATCACGTATTTCTACGTTCTGTTTCTGAAGAGAAGCTATTTCAGACCTCAAAACCCGCACCTCATCCGATGCTGTGCGCGTTTGAAGCTCCACAAAAACTTCCCTGATCGTCTCCGTCGCGACTTTTAGGTTTTCCGCTATAGTACCCTTGAAGTTCTTTGACCTTCGGGACACTTCATTGATCACTCCTAGAGATCCAATCACCATCTTCGACAGCACATCTGCTGATTGTGCCGATATGTCCTTATCCTTGGTGTTAAGATGTAGGTCACGCACCCTAATAACTGCCTTTGTAGCCGAGGTAATGTCTACTTTTGCAGATTGTCTCTCCGATTCCTCGCAAGCCTTAACATACTCGCGCCTGGCCTTAGTTAGGCCTACGTACTTCCCTGTGGAAGGAGGCCTACCTCTTCCTCGTTTCGACTTATGAGCCGCACCCTTGATTGGTGTCAGCGTCGTCACCTCTACTACATTATCTTCATCTGAATCTTGTTGGATTTCCTCCTCTTGCCCTCTCTTACTAAAAAATCGTGAATCAGGGATGGCCGAGACCTCTCCAACAGCCTGATAACTGCTATCGCACCGCACAGGCACCTCCGAATCCAAGAGTCTCGTTTCTTCAGTACGAACTTCTCTCAACAAGCTTGAGTCTATTGATATGGTCAGATTCGTATCCATCTTCTCGCTTTGATTATTAAATTTATCCACACTCAAAACCAGTAACTCGCCTTGGTCATTATGGGGCCCTGCAATCGTTGTGGTTGTACCTGTACCGTCCGGGCCATGAGCAGATTCGACATCCATTTTCGCGCCAGATTCTTTTGCATTGCGACCCCCAATTGTTGAAGGCGCACATGCATTATCGACCAAACGTAAGGCAGATCGTGTCAACCTTTTAGTCTTGCTAGAGTCGTTTGCGTTGCCTCCCGCAATCGTTGCGGGTGCACACGCTCCATCCGTATCACGTGCAACAGAGTCCATTAAAAGTAGGCTTTGGTCGGGTGTGGGGCATCCCGCGGGCATAGCGGGCGCCACCACGTCTTTTCCTGTATGCAGGAATTCTCCACAGACGTTGCCACCTCCGCATTCGATGTGGCGTGCGCCGCCCGTAGGCGACGACAGGGACTCCCCGGCTTTGCCGGTACCCATCCGGAGAAAATTTCCATCTGTGTGTCTTTCCATATTTGTTTCTGCTTAAGGGAGCAGAATCCCTTCACTCCTCTCTTCTCCATGCCGCTAAGGGTGGCATTGAGCCATCCACCCACTCCGTAGAGCCCCTGATGTCGCGCGCCATAACCGGGATTTTTGGCGTTTTGGATAGGTTGTCTCCTCATAGCCCGGCAAAGATAAGCCGCCGGGCCCTGACCCTCCCCGAAGGAAGAACCAGCTGACGGCAGCTGAAGGCCACCGATCCTTGCCACCCACGCGTCCTCTCCCTCGACCGAGATCGAGAAAAAGGACACGCAGAGTGACGTCAACCCTGAGGCAGAGATCCTAACAACCCAAGATCCCTACCCCCGCTGGCTTATTCGCCGTGGTCAGCAGCAACTCAACAATTGGGATGAAAAATATACATTGAAATTAGTAAATCAATTGAACAATGAATAATATACAAATAAAAAGAAAGATGAAAATTACACCCGAATGGAGTAGTTGCTGCTGCACACGCCCAGGGTGCACCACGAGGAGGTTGACCAACGACGCACCCCAATCCGAATAGGCCTAAGTAATGACAAACGTATCTGAATGTAACTATGGGCTTCTGTGATCTTCTGTCTTTGAATATAATTGAAAAGTAGAATGTAAAGCGAATTAAAGTAGTATTACGAATATCAGCCAGTTTATCTTACTGCTGTCCTGATATCACTAGCTCAGACAATATAATATATATGTTTAAAAAACTTAACAATTGCTCTTTCCTATACGAGAAATTACTTTAAAAAAGTAAAAGAGTATAATAAAAGCAATATTTTAATTAAATGAAAAAAAAAAAAAAAAAGGATAAGCAATATTTGTTCAAAGAGAGGAAATATTTAATTTAATACTTTTACGTTGATAAATTTTTTACATCTACCTACGAGTACGAAATATAAGCATCTGTAGCACGAGGCATTTTAATTAATTTTAGGGGCCCAGTAATGGATATTAAAGAATGGTCGCTTGTTGCTTTCAGACCCAAATCAAATATTTTGTACGCCCATTTTGTTTGTTTTCAACATATGTATATATTGAATTATATATTTTATAATATCCAGGGAAATGTAAAAAACACGATTGATCGATGCAGTAGCAGTATCTATGTTGCGTTTAGCCAATAGTCCATTCGTTATCACACCCTCCTTGTAGTGTTTATCAATTTACTCTCCTCCTCCCTTCTCATCATTTTTGTCCGAGTTATATATATATTACAAACTTGTGTTAATAGTAGGACACAAAACGAATAGATTTAACGTCTAACGGGCCAGATCGCTGGAGTCTGTCATTTGTCTTTCCTTCGCTAACACTCGTAAATATATAAAGACAGCTGTCAAAATTAATTTAGTTCACGAACCCTATCTGGCTCAAAAGCTTCTAAGCTCTGTTAGTTTGACAAGCAATTTCATACAGTGAATATTGACTATTATAATAAAGTATAAATATATGCCCTTATTTAAGTGAAACGTAAATACTTAACTTAGTTAAATATTATTAAGTATCATTCTTTACAAAAACATGTAGAGAAAAAAAAACATTAAAATATATTTTATCGTTATAAAAGATATGTATACGACATTACCATGCCATTCTTACTTGAGCTTTATTTATATTTATTACAACGTTGCCACAGAAAGTATCATGTTATCACTCCACGTGTCTTATACGGGAATTGGAGCGTGTAAACAAAATTGTATCAACTTTGAAATATTTTTCAAAAGTATTTATTTGTCGTCTTTATATATTAAATGCCATTAATAAACTGAGCTAATTTTTTGTAACTATAATGAATTAAGACGCATAAAGAATTGGCTTCTAAATTATTTTACTTTACAAAAAGCTTTCCTAAGTAATTATTCACTCCCACAACAACTAAGTTAGGATTTAAAGTAATAATTTTTTGATTCGTAAATAATTAAGAATAATTTTACAACTGTCTCGAAATATACTTTAGAAACTATTGACTGATATGGTGCAAAATTAAAATATTCAGGCGCTTCCGATACTTAACATTTTATTATTATCCCCTAGAACTCTGGATTTTTCCGGGATAAAATGTAGCCTATGTGTAAATCTAGGTTATAAAAGTATCTGTGTGCCAAATTTCATTGAAATACTGATGATATTTTTAATCACACAAAAGTATGGCACTGAAAGTAAAGATACTAATGGATGTCCATTTAAAGATTTTATTCTATCTCCCAAGTGTTTCTACCAAATTACAGATCAATCAAAGGTAATTCCAAAGAATGGTTGAAATGCCGATAACTTAGATAAAAGACGTCACGTCTTATGTTGCCAGTAATTGGGCATTCAACGTAACTATTTTGGTTTAGCTTTACGTGTTGGGTGAAAACGTGACGTACACAGGGCAGTAATAAAAATACTGTAAATAGTTACGGATTTTTATATTTTCAAAAAACCTAATCACAACAGTACATCATATTAGGCTCAATAATGTTTGTTCCTTCTTTTTTAGTTCAGCTTCTAATAAATAAGGAATTTTTATATCATCTTTAGCTCTCACAAATGGGTACAACAACAAATAAATTTTTATCATTAGATTCGGAAACAGTACTTACATATAATAGCATAAGTATTAGTTAAGATTATTAAAAAACTTTTTCATTGTTAGCCTGTGTATCCATGTGTAGTGCTAGTTCGCACATTAAATGCGGTGAAGCATAGACGGGTAATGTGTTTGTGCCGTTAAGGGATATTTACACAGATGACCGTCCTCCTTGTTTATATTAATACTTCCGAAATGACCACGCTTCCTTAATTTAATAAAGCTATACTGGATCGCAATAAGTTCTTAAATAAGATAAATTTATTAATCCATACTTCTGTTTAATTTCTTACAGACTGTATTAGAGCGAAAGATTAAATTTTGGGCCAGAATGTATAACACTCAAACAACAATACTAATATGTAATCTAGATAAAAGTCAAGCAGTGCCTGGAGCTTGAGACTCAGAAACAGGCTTAAACTCATCTTTTATAACTGTAAACTCTCACCTTCATCGCTTGACTTCAGTACTAAATATTTTAAAAAAATACATTTCTCACGTGCTCCTCGATGATAACGGAGGCCTAACAATACACTACTACTACACTATTAGCGATATCACTTGGCAAACTAACTCAATCCTATCAGAACAAAGCTATATACTGTCTCTATCCGCGAATACTAATTTAAAAACGGTGTTGCTAACACATTACACAAGCTTTAGCCCAAATTTTCCTGATCTGTGACAAAACATTTAAATACGCTAGTAATAAATCAAACTCGTGATCCTCAATATTTAATCTATGAAACTATTAACGAGGATCACGAGTTTATAAATTGTCGATTCGGTAGGAAACTTTTAAAAATCAAAAGGTATCTACAGATATACTAGTATAAAATTCTGTTGCATTTCGGTTTAATATTAACAAAATATTGAATAATTTCGGTTACAAAATATTCAAATTAGATAATATTAATCAGCTTTACATATCAAATGATTATCAATATTGTTTTATTCTTATACCTAGATTATAATATGCTCTCATGAAATCAAAATATTTACTGTTAGGTTTTATTTGTGTTTTAAACTTATAGAAATATTTTTTGAATTCTTTGGTAATGTCTCCGAACCTCATCGTTGTATAAATAATTCCTTTTAAATTATAGATTAATATGAATGAATAGACAACCTTTTACAAAAATTGAAGAATGTTCTCACATTATAAAATAAAGATATAAAAGCTCAAAAAGCTTTTCAAACATCTAAAATAATAACAGTGAAGGGAAACCACTAAACTCAAAGAAGAGCGAGTTGTTTTTAGGTCAATGCTCGTTTGAGATGGAACATTCTAGGAAACGTATAATATACTAAGTGTTTGATGTATGTATGAGGTTTACACCACGTAGAAAATATAAATATTATTATATGGTAATTTATTTAATATAAAGAACACATGACTTCAAACATGAAAGGGCAATTATTATTATCCTTATAGCTAAGAGACTTACTAAGGATTTTTTTTCGGAAATTCATGTCGAAAAGCGGTAACGAAAATGGTAAAGATTGTATAGAAAGTAAAAAAAACTTCACTCGATCATTAAACCTTACAATACTTAAAATATGGTAAAATGGAATCAATTTTTTTCTTAGAGAAGAGAGAAAAAGGTTAGTTAATACGTGAACAAAAAAGTATAGAAAGATGTTATTAACTAGTAATGAATGTAAACATGAGCTTAACTGAACTCAAACGCAAAATCAGTTTTGAATTAGCTGAGGTCTAGGGGATTCATTGGAAAGTACCAACGTGTAGTTTCTAGCTATGTAAATTATTCGCTGAAACTGAATATGTGAGCAAAATTTGAAGTTTCTGATCCATAATTAACTAAAGCTACAGTTTATTATTAAATTAATCTTATTAATAAATTCTGTTTGTATAATTATTAATAAATAAGTTCTGTTCATTATTATTATTGACATTGTTTTTTATTTCTATTTTATTGTACATACTCCTCGTACAGTAACATCTACTTCTCACACAAAAAAGGGTTACTGGAAGAGATCTCTTATAGATATAAGTTATCCTATTGTACATTTATGTTTGTAACAATTGTTTCTAAGTATGTGGTACAGAAATAAAATATATAAACGAAAATAATATAATATTAAAATAGCGTGAAACGCCAGAAGACCAGTCCAGAGCCGAAGTCGCAGAAAGCGTCTACACTTATCATATCGTTATGGCATCTTTAAGCTCAATCTTGCTAACGAATAAAGTGTTGCCAACATAAGTAAAAAATTTTCTTGTAGTTTTATTGCAATAAACTGATATATTTTTCTTAAATAATATTAAAAAGACAACGTTTTAGCTTCCGCGTAAAATCGATGTCAACGCTCTTATTCACTAACACTATTCTCACTACTCTTTGTACATCGTATATCTAAAAGAAAACGACACACCACTCTGGAGGATAAACAAAAAGTATAAGCCTGTCACACTTTATAAACAAGACGTACAGTATAAAGAGTTTCGGAGTAAAAATGAAACTGGGAATTTGGCCAATAAAGGGGAGAGACAGTGCTTTGAAATACGTATTATGTAATACTTCACGTCTTCGTGTTCATTCCTACCACGTATAATTCACGCATTAACTTACGGTAGATTGAGGAACTTATATTTTTTATCATATGACAAAAATTGCTTGAGTCTGAATCAAGTCAAGAAAAGTTTGATATTTATAATCCTTATAAATATATTTCTACTAGGTACCTTATATAAAAAGTAGCATCTAATTTGAAAAATTCTTTAATGGACAGAAATCTACAATATCATCCTTCATTTGTGTCTTTCTTTCTATCTCTTTTTTTTATCTCTCTTTGAGATAGTAGAAAAAATATCGTTTGCACCAACACAAAACGACTTGTCCTTCAGGATGGAAGCTTTCGAAAACTAGCTCCCTCCTTCTGGTAAGAAAAAGCGATTTTTGTATGCGTTACGAAATATATAACGACGAAAAGTACAGCGAAAAAAAAAATTCACTTTATCTCATCGACATTTGTTGAGAACTAAAGAAAACTTTTCAATAGAAAAAAAATATAAAAAGTATTATAAAATATTTATTTTTTAATTATACCCAAAATAGATTATTTTAACATTATTTTTTAGTTAAATAATATAAGTCAACTACTTAACTTTTCTATTATCAAGAACCTAATTAAATGAATGAAGTGAAAGAGTTAATTATATTTATTTCTGAAAAAAATTAACAATATGATTTTTTAAATGGAAAATTCAATTTCATTTGAGCTTATCATGATTTCCTTTTAAAGATCGGAATGGTCTATATATGTTTCTATCAATAATGTTGACCAAATTATTCGTGTAATATACAAATATCACAATACCATAAGAGAATGATTTATTGTGAAATCACTATTAGATAATATATACAAAAATTTTAAAAATGCGCAACTGTTTTAAACTTTAATTTAGATTTACAACATAAAATCAAGTAGTTTACCGATTCTGTTAGCCATTTTGCAACTACAATATTTTTGCAGTCTATATGAATTGTACACAATTTCTCATCAAAGTTTCCAAGCCGTCTGTTTACTTACTCCATCATATTATTTTAACTCGTACGTACGCTCCGGCTTTATAAAGTTATTTCGCAATGTTTGCTAGTGCCGATATCCTGTTTCGACTACTTTCCACTAGGTTTGTATAAAAATTTTCATCGAAGCCAAGTAGCTTTACGAATAAGCCGATAATATGGTAATATGAACAAATATTGTACTTGAATGTTATTTTAATTAATTTTATTTTATTAGGTTCTTATAAGCTTGTGATTAATATCATTCAGTTTCGCTTAAAAAAAACTAGTCTCTGCTAGAAAATTTGTCCTAGAGACCACTGCTTTAAAGTAATTGCGCAGTATCATCATCATCACAACCCATTAATGGCCCACTACTGAGCCGGATCTCCTCCTCAGATAGAGGAGGGGGTTAGGCCATAGTCCACCACGCTAGCCCAGGGCGGGTAGGCAGACTTCACACAATTTTGAGAACTTTTAGGGAACTCTCAGGAGTGCAGGCAGTCACGATGTTTTCCTTCACCGTTAAAGCAAGTGATATTTAATTGCTTAATACACACATAACTTAGAAAAGTCAGAGGTGTGTGCCTGTGTGGGGGATCGAATCCGAACCTCCCGAGTAAGACACCGATGTCTTAATCACTAGGCTATCACTGACTCATTGCGCAGTAAAAGACAAAAACTATAAGTAGAAATATATCGGGCGAGTTTTCGGCCAATTTTGAAAAAAATATGACGTATTAGACAAAGGTAATAGATGCCTACTTTAAAGATGTAATATTTTTCTGTATAGTATAAATTTAGCTAAATATCAATTAGTGCTAACAATTTATTCCCGTCGCGTCGCGCTACAGTTAGGTTATTAATACTGATTATAAGTATATAATTATACACATATATAAACGTGTTGTCATATTAAATATTTTTTATTTACCTTACATTAGGATGACATAATATTTTTTTATAATATTATTTAATTCACCCAGGATATTTTATTAATATAAAAATTTTCAATTTAAACTGGATTTTCAAAAGGATAAATATTATATTACTGGATGATTTCGTACGTGTAGAAGTATATTATGCTAAATTAAGTATAATTTGAATAACTTGATTAAGTAAACGTTATCAAATTATTTAATGGGACGTTTTAAATATTAATTTGGCAACAATGGCTTACAACCTGTCATTAAAGTGGGAATAGATGAAGCTGGTATTTTGTATTGTAAAAAGAATGACTTCTACGCAATAAAGTTTAATTGCTCTCGGAACTTCTGTAATCTTCTCGAATCTTCTTTAATTGCTCTTCTGACTTCAGTGTTGTATAAATAAAGATAGTTTGTTGAATATTTAAATGATTTTGCTGAAGAAGTGTTAAATAAAAGAGTCAGGAAGTCGAGCGGTGAAGGTGAGTGTTTACCGGTAGTAGAAAGGCCTTTTAATTCTGTACCTGAGTTGCAAGCCTCAGGCACTGCTCGGCTTCCACCTAGATTGTGTATCATTGTAGTATTTTGAGTGTGATTCTGCAGTTAAGCTAACGTGTTAGAGCTTTTAATTCTATCCCACTTGAACTGTGCTTTTGTCGGGACAAAAAGTCCTATGTGTTAATCCACCTTCTGAAGTATTTGTGTACCAAATTTCTTTAACATCGGTGTAGCCCTTTTACGTAAAGCGTGTGGAAATAGGACAATTCTATGATATTATTAGATGTATAGATGGATAGATAGATATAAATATTTTCCATATTGTAATGAAATATTTTACAAATCCAACCATATCAAGTCAAACATGATATTTCCTCATTTAAATTAATTATACTTGTTAAACACTTGGCTTACATGTTTGCTTTGAGGATATTAGAGTTATGCATCAAGCTCAAAATTAATTTCATCGTTTTAGTTGCTCGTTCAAGCAAATAGCAATCAAGTGGAATAGACTTAATGAGTATTTTGTTTTAGAAGCAAATAACAGGGAACGACATATATTAATACCATTATTTAATTAATAACAATATTATCGTTGTAACTAACCTAATTTAAAAGATTAATTATCTAACTGCACAGTAGGACGTAAAAGTTAATAAGGCTTTTGATTTCTAGTGTCTTATTTGTGCCTAGGGCTTATCAATGAAATTACAAATCACTTGAACTCTAATCTATGTGGATTCATTATTATTTATTTAGAAGTCCTATATTATTATATTTCTACAAATAAATAATGCAATTTTTTTTACAAATAGGTATATACTCTAACTTAACATTAGTATAGGAATGAATTATGACCTATATATAACCAACCTCTCTTTGTTTAACGACATTCAGTATTGTAGAAGCCAAGATTTTTATTCCTGAATGAGGTCAAGCAATAAATTGGTGGTAATATCTTAACAACTTTTTAAATCCTCTCAAAGACTATTACACTCAAATATCGATTGTAAAAATAGCATAGACTATAAAAAAGGTATAATATAATTAATGATTTTAAAATAGATAGAGTTTTCTAGAAGGTTAAAATTACAAATTATTATTTTCTACCTTTGTCTTTAAATCACTTTGAGTTCAAGATTTATTTTCAATATGTATGTCGGTGCGTAAGTTAGACTTGGGTTGACCTAACCTTAAGTTTAAACAGTGAGACTGATCAGTGAAGGCGAGTGATGGAATTCTATTAAAAGACATCTTTAAGCCTACACCTTGGTCACAAGTCCAAAGCACTTCGGTTTATATCGTAATTGTTAGAGGTCATGTTTGATTATTTATCGGTTCAGTAGCAATGTCTACGTTGCTTTTACCCAATAGTCCATTCAATACCTTGTTGTTTTTCAATATACCTCCTCCTTTTTTTTCCCATTTTAACCGAGTTATGGGTATCAAAATTCCTAAAACATAGTCCGATGTAAAAAACAAAGAGAAAAAACTTACAAAGATACTTTCGAATAGGTATATTATATTACAGACAAATTATATTATTACCAGTTATAGGTTGAAAAAATTGAAATTAAGTAGCTATTTACATAGCTCTATTATATAATTAATTTAGTCGACCTTGAAGAAAAATATAAACTATAATTATAACCATAACCAATTGCATAAGCATAGACTTCAAGATTCCTAATGGTGCCGAGTATATATAAATTGATTTTATTGGTACTAAAACATACTAATTTATATTTTACTAAGAATCAGAAATTGAATCTACCTGTAAGCGCTGTATTAAGTACATTGCTTTACTTTCAAGTCTAACAGCAATTTGTATGCAAAAGATCACAATAATTGGTTGCGTCTTTAATATATTTGTATAGATTTATCAATCTATCTACATGTTCGACACTATATTATCGACGAAAAGTAAACAGTGTCGAAAATGTTCCCTCTACTTCAGCAATTCAGATACAAACTTTAGAATATTACGGGAAAATATTGGCAATATTTGACGCGAGTTTCGTGTTTTACTGCTGTCCTATATACTTGTAAATGACCTAACTTCCAATAGAAACCATAAAAGTTTAATGTTAATCTTTATTTAGCTTTCGTATTTTTTATTTGTGGCCATGATTATCATAATAAAAAAATATCTGCAATGAAATGGCAATAACATGTAATACTACCAATATAGTATGAACTAGTCGACCACACTGGGTTCTCACGGGTGCAGTTTACCACGTATAATACTTAGATTTGTCGAAAAACATACAGTTTTCTATATATATATATTGATGCTAAATACAAATATTCAGGCGCTTACAACAGTAAACATATTTTATTATTATCCAGCAGGAATTCTGAATTTTTTCGCGAAAAAAAGTAGCCTATATCCAGTTTATTTAGATCATAAAGTATTTATGTGCCAAATACAATAGTAACCTACATTGACGTTTTTGTGTGATTGAGTAACAAATATACCACGCAGGCGTATAACCATACGTCTAACAACCGTTTATCCAAACATAAAAACTTTCACATTTATAATATTAGTAAGATTGTTAAATTAAAAAAAATCTAGTCCAAACGGAGATGGATTACACTTATTCGGATTCGAAAACACACAAGTGCCTGTCATTCTTAGGCAGGTTTAAATTAGATTCCACATACAGTTTGAACAATACATTTCTTTAATATACCACTATTTAAATATTACATTATGATACAAGGGTGCTAAATTGGTAATTACAGTCGAGGCAGACGTGTGTTGGAGCCGCCGCCACGTATACCGATGTTTTATTCCTCGCAAATGTGTTGAAAAACGTCGTATGTGCTCGTGTGTTTTGATCATAACAGTTCTCGGCTTCGTTAGTCGTAGTCCGATAGCAACACCCCTTGCCCCTCGACTTTTATCATAATGTACTATTGTAGGTACTCTGTGATCTGTGAGTTATTCGAAACATAATAATTTGATGCATAATGTGTCTAATTAATGTATAAAAAAATTTAAACATTTAATAACCAAATTATTTTAAAATATTTGGTTGTTAAATCAGTTTTTTCGTTACGTAAGGATTAATTAAGGATGACAGCAGGACACTGAACTACAATGCTTACACTACTTTAGACAACGTTTGCTGTATAAATAATTGTTTATATAGATAGACAAAAGATCAATTAAAAGTAACATTTTGATGAACCTACTGCTTGTAAAGAGTTTTTCTATATATTGTATAATCTTGATAGATGAAAGCGTCACATCATAAAAGGGTATTGAAAAAACCTTGTCACATCAATCAAGTTTTATCGTAAAATTTAATAGAATTTTGTCGCGAAGGTTTTCTTTGGAGAGACGTAGGACGAAAATCTACGCTAATATTAAGGACTATTTATATCTTGTAGCTTGGATGTTTTTTTAGAAATAACTGGAACTTACTACTTGACTCCTATAGAAATTTTAATCTCCTATTTAATCTCCTTCAAACCTTTTTGAGATAAAAGTAGTCTATAACATTTCCCAAGCTCTCGGTAAAAAGCAGTTCTTGAGCTATTAATTGTGTAACTAACCCGACTTTGTTTTATACATATAGATGTCCACATCAATAGATACAATTATTACTACTAGATATTGGGGTTAAGCATCAAATTATCTACTGAAATTATAATTTTGCTATCTGTACAATTTAACCATAGAATTTAAACTGTACTCTTATGAGGTTTCATTTATACTGTTACCTGTTTACCTCAACTTCTCGGTGCCTCGGTGTATGGTAATACGATCCAGAGAATTTGCTCTAGTTTATAACTTATAGCAGTAATCTGTTGACTGGATTTCAAACTACATTTATTGTAAAGTTTGTATTGTAACGAGGAGACTTTTTTTCTATAAGCTTAAATGAAAAGTTCAATAATATTTCAAGACCGCGTAGTTTCTCATAATTATATAATAAATATAAAAGACCTCTTTGACAAAGTGTCGTAGTTGAAATGCAAATTTATCGTAAGATACCGATGAAATCAGTTAGCTTTATTATTATTAACATTGATTCCTCTAAACATTATGTTAGTTGACAGAATAATACCAGCTTATACTGACCTTAAAATTTGACATACAACATAAAAAAAACTAAAAGGTGATATTTGTTTAAAAATATCGTTCCTATCAAGTCAAGACCGAGACAAGACCAAGACTTACTAACGTCCTCCTCTATCGCAAATAGTAATAGTATGCGCAATGCCTCTGTCATACATATTTGCTTAATGGAAATGAATATGGAATAAAGTACAATTTTTGTTAGATATGTCGGTCTTAAAATTTGCCCTATTTGTCATTGTATTGGCATGAGAGTGAGTCTGCCAGTGGTAAGGTGATTTTAGATTTATTCTGAACCCAATTCAAAATTTACCACGGACAAAGTCTACTAGTGGTACTAGTGTTTTATCAAATAAACCAAGGTATAATAAATTTATAAATTGATGTATGAAAATATTTTAACTTCAGTTTTATCCTGGGAATCAGCGTACACAAAAATATGGCGCATCAAATATTGCGCTGTTATTTTTTAAAATAAATTTTAAATAAGCATTGCATAAAGTAAATTCTTTTCACAAAAAGTCAAATATAGAAATGCGTAAACATATTCTGTTACATTTTATTCTTTGTTTTCTATGACTAATATATGTATGAATATATGAACGATATTGAAAAAATAACAATATTACTATTAGAATATTTGAAACTACAAGTATAATTTTATCTTCATTTTTAATCAAAAAATCTCTGCTCCTCCATATTATATCATTTATTTTTAGGGTTGTAACAAATATTGTACATTAAGTTATTTGTATCCAAAGATGATAGATAGGAAGCAGTGACAGTTCAGTGGTTTAGACGTTGATGTCTACTCGGTAGGTTCGAGTTCGATCCCGGGCACACACCTCTGTGTTTTAAACAATTAAAAATTAAATGCTTTAAGAGTGAAGGAAAATATCGTGAAGAAACTTGCGCGCCTTAGAATTCTCCTTGTTCTCAAACGTGTGTGAAGTCTACCAACCCACATTTGCCAGCGTGGTGGACTATCGCCAAATCCCTCCTCATTTTGAGGGGGATACGGCTCAGCAGTTGGGCCATTAAAAAGTGACTATGATGATGATCCAAAGATAGAACAAAGATTAAAACAATAAAAAGAATACATTATTTTCGTAACAATAAAAAAATATTATTCAAATAGCTAGTAAATGGTATTAAAAATTTTAATTTGACTTTTACATACCTCCTTAGCTTTTACAGAGAACCTGAGCAGCAGAGGCGAGTGTTTCATTTGAATAAAGTACTGCTAATTCTTTTCGTAATTGCAGGAAATCAATATGTTTAGTTATTTTTGATTCAGTAGCAGTATCTACGTTGCGTTTACCCGATAGTCACTCTATCTGTCCTTCCCTTCTTAACATTTTTCTCCGAGATATATATGGTCTGTTTTACAAATTTGTTATCATACCCTGGTAAAACAGATCCAAATTGCAAAACTAGTTCTAATTGCGCTTCAGTCACTTTGTCTGTCTTTATACATTGATAATCTTTTTCATCCTAATAGTGTAATTGTTTTTTTATGATATTTGTAGGAATACTCATTATTATTTTACAAAAGATAATAATACTCGGATTGCGACACAGGTGCAGGTTTCTCTTATCTTCATACTTTCGTCTTTTTAGACTCTCATGATTCCTAATAAATCTTTATTTGCACTAGGATAGAAAATATTAAAAGGCTATAATATAGTCAAAATTCTGTAGGAATATACTTGGGTAGAAAAAATAAATCTAAGTCCGAAGTTGCCAGCCTATTGTCCTTTCAATGTCATCAAAGGCTTGTTTAGCTCGTTAGAGACGTAATATACAAAGTTTGCCTAAGTAATGTCAGCTTTGTAAAAACTTGTTTATGTTTAGACAAACAAAGCAGAAACATCTGGTAAATATAATTCTATTTCTAATGTCGTTTCAAATATTATATAGAGAATTTTTGGATATGCTGAAGTTTCACGTTGGATACATTCTATATAGCCCTTATAGATTTATTTTAGAATTACCATTCTTTTTCGGCAATATATAACCTCAATCTCACAAATAATTTCGTCATAGTAATATTCCATTATGCCTTGGTTGGTTTTTTTTATCAGTGAAGGAGTTCAATTTACCAAAATCTTTTAACGGTTTTTCCCACAAAGGATTGGCTGTAAGTCACTCTGTAAGTGATATGTCAGTCAGCCAGTTATTATATTATATAAATATAAATCTGTATAAATCTGATTGAGAGGATAAATTTAAAAAACTTGATTTAATGAACAGTATGCTACTACTTTGTTCTACATTAAATATCTAAAATACTTGTATGTCAAAACTGCACACCAAACGAAAGCTAATATTTCCATAGTTAATTATAATATGAACATAATATAGGTAATTGTTTAAATACAAGGTCCTTTGAATCCACTGGGTCATTCAAGTTTGACAAGTCAGTTGTTGCCCAGAGGCTAAAATTCAGTCCCCACATCTTATTAATATTTAACTAGGATTGCTACGAAACGGCCTTTTGCTTTTGAATACGGCCTTTGTAATTTTTAATTTTATGATTAAAACAATCCTATAAAAGCTACTCAGAATACGATTCAAAATATTTATGTATATTTCAGAATTTATATAACTGTAATATTTCAACGCGTTAAAAGGATTAAGAAAACTAATGTTTATAATATAGTAGCTGACCCGTCAGACGTTGTCCTGTCTTAACTTTGAATATTGGTCAAATGATTGACAGTTATGTCAAACACCGTACATCCTACATTAGAAAAGTTTACACTATTATAAGTGATAAGGTTATATTAGAAAAGTTATTATAGTCGTGAAATTTTCTTAAATTACTAATTTTTCGCGGAATATTTTTAAATTTTTCTTAAATAAGAAGATTCTCCTGACAATAATAAACACAACAAAAAAAGAATTAATGAAATAGGTTCCGTTCTTAACGCGTAATGCCGCACATTGCATTGATTACGATTGAATCTGATGATTAGATAATTCCATTTGGACCCATATAAAGTTACACATATTATTAATAATATAGACTATAGAGGATTAATATTAATGTTGTATTTAAAAGGATAATGGATCGGATTTTGAAAGATATTTTCAATTTTAAAAGCTACATTATTTCCGAGTAATGGAGATGGTGAAAGTTGACTTAATTTCATTTTTACACAAATATTATCACTTAGTCAAAGTGATGCCTGCAAAGCGGCAGCACTGATCCCGAAATCGCATATTTTAGTTTTTTTTTTTTAAATTGCTTGGTCCTAAAAACAAAATAACTAATTCTATTTGAATGAAGTTTCATACATTAAATCCAGGCACAGCCAAAATTTGAGTTACAATAATCTAGAAAGAATCTAGAATGAAACACATAAATTAAAATCTGTTTCAAGCTCCGTATTTCCCTAAGGGCTTGGAAAATGTTTTGGGCGTTGAAATTGTTTTTGTGGATCGCGTAATAATTAGTAGACTCTTCAATGTTCAACGGGAGCTTTTATTTCAGTAATAATTAAACAAATTTTATGAAATACCTAAATCTAGAGTTTAAAAGTATAAACATTAAGAAATTCTATTTAAACTTAATTTTGCCATTGGAAAACTGTTGTCTGAATATAACGATTTAGACATCAATTTAACCATGTAGATTTTGGATATTATATGCCCTATAGGTTTTAATTATCTTGCAAATATAGAAACTAACAACCGTATCCATCTCTCAATCAGGCAAACGCGAGTCAGACTATTACACTGATAGTTCCACACAAACTGGATGGAGGGACAAGCTTGACTTTTTTTCGTTGAAAACCTGCTGTCGCCTTACACCAATACAGGTACCATATATTTTTATGGACCTAACCACAAGTTTTTAGTACTTTACCTGTGCTGTAAGACAATTCTTCTTTCCTTCCGTGATTCTCGGTCATCGGGGCCAAAAGGTTTTAATTACCTTGCAAGGACATAAGCGCCTGGATTTTTTGATTGAATTGACCAAGAAATTTTTTTACAACTCTTACAGACCATTAATTTTATATAGCTATATCCATTCTTAAGAAAAATAGTCTTGACAGACAGATGGACAACAAAATGATTCTATAGAGCGTTTTCTTTTAAGGCACGAAATCCTTTACGCGACTTATAACTCATATCGCTAGTAATTATTCTTGAAGCTTTAAAAAAATTGAGACATCAATGAGAACCAAACAATTCTGCCCTAAACAAAAAAGGACAAACAGACAAAGTAATGCTTTAAAACTCTTAAAGTTCCTTTCATTTCATGATATGGAACCCTGAGACAAGAGTGTTCAAACTTTTCTTATTAACATCATATGCTTCATACCACTTGTAACATTCCTTTTGTTTGAGGCTCATTAGTATTTAATTTCCTTTTAATCTGAATTGGAAGCGGCAGCTGTGACTTGGGAATAACTTTATATTAAAATAAGTGTTTGTTAAATGTGGCTGCTTATTGCTTTCGTAACAAAACTCTTTGTAAGATGGCAACTTTTAATTAGAAAACAGTTTCATTTACACAAAATTTATTTACACATCCAGCTCCAGCTGGTTAAGTGATATAAATTTAGCAAAAAAAACGGTTAGAGTTAGAATACAATTGAATTTTGTCCTTAGCTCTAATTTTGTTTTTAGCTTTATGAAATGATCGGTAAATTATTACGTAAAGTATAAATTATAATGATCGGTAATTTTAATAACTTTTTAGTAGGTATGATATTCTAGTTAACAAAATATTCTTTCAACACACTTGCTCGTAAAGTAGTGTTTTGTTTCACTGTTTTTGTGAACGTAAACAGCTCCATAACACACGCGTGCGCGTTTACTTTACATTACAGCACTAGTGCGGTAATGGATTTATATAAACAATCCGCGTGACTTTGTCTGCTTGATGCTCTACATTTTTGGCAAATTTGTTGTACTCTTGTTTTTTTTGTATGTATAATATTTAAATATAATAAGTCTGCTATAATATTTAAATATAATAAGCAGACTGTGCGCCGTAGTGGATCGAACTATCTCTACATATGTTTATTTATATAGCTATATGTATGTAGGTATAAATTGTTCAATCCATGGCATCGCCGACGCGTCTACAATATGAGAAAATAATAAGTGGACTGTGCGCGTCGTCGTAGATTGAACTATCTATAAGTATATATTTTTTTTAAAAGATTACTAGCATTATGAATCACATACTACTAGTATTCCATTTACCCCTCCTAGTAAGATAAAATGCTTGTGTCAGGAGTGGGCCACGCCAGTAGTCCAATGTCCGGGATTTGAAACCACGACTTATCGATCGTTAATCCAACGCCCGCACTACTGAGCTACTGACGCTTTATAATTATTTACATATTTATTATATGTATGTATAGATTTTTCAATTAATAACGGCTATGACGCGTCTACTATATGTACTATAACAGTACAAATCGACCTATCGTTTCATTGCTGAGGTAAAATAATAAATAATACCTAATATCTCTTGTATATAAAATACATTTTTACCAAGTCAAGCTTTAGTCTTTGAATGTCATGTAAAATCCACAAATTATAATTTTTTTTTATTTTCCTTAATAATGGTAAGGTTGATTTTGATAAATGCATAAGTAAAAATATTTTACTTCACGTCTCTGATTAGATACTTTACACAAAAAGAAACTACTGTACAAACTTCATGATTTCAGCTTCACATGTTCAGCAAATTTGCTATCTCGAAATCGTAGCTAGCTCACTTACCATGTTCAGAGCAACTCTTTAAAAGGCTCTCGTAAAAGGGAATATGCTGTTCAATAACAAGTGGCGAGGATATCGCCACGTCACCGTGTTCAAAATGCACGGAGAATGGGTCCATATTTCATTTCCACCCGCCTCTTGAATAGCAATGAGTGAAGCACCATGAATACTAACTAGAAAACAGTTTATTTCGTTAATCGTGCAAACAAGAACTTTCAGTTTATATTGTCTTATCAGCCAACAGAAACTTTGACTGTGAAATATTATGCCTCACCTTCAGTGTAAACTAGTTTCAAGTGACCGTGAAATGTTATTTAACATGTTTGAACTCTTCTGTCTTTACTTACATGATAAACAGAACGAAAAAACATGGATTTAGACAGAAAGCTGAATAATTCCTGGCGTTTGTGATTCAGATTCAGCTTTAAGGATATTCTTGTTTCTGATTTCTTGTTCTTCTTCTGATACCTTGTTTCTGCCCCAGTAATAGAAATAATTCGGAAACAATGTGGAGATATTGAAAATTAAAATCTACACCAATAATATTATAAAGAGGAAAGATTTGTTTGGTGGCGTGGGAATAAACTTAAAAACTACTGGGCCAATTTCAAAAATTCTTTTGCCGTTAGAAAGCTACATTATCCTTAAGTAACATAGGCTATATTTATTACTAGAAAAAATTAGAGATCATCAGAAATTGTTAAAAAACCAACCCAAGGTGTAAAAAAAATTATAATAAAATTTCTTTTATCGGATGCGCTGCATAAAGTATTGATAATAGAACAAAAATATGTTCTACAATATTATAGAGCGTATCAATATCTACAAAATACTTCGGGAGACCATATGTCCAACTATTGTAGTTATGTCACTATAACTACTTTTTAACATTTTAAAGTTTTTAAGTTGATAGGAATGCCTCTATCCGATACATATTTTTGGTATCGAGAGTATGGGAGTTAAACTGCGCAGTAACACTCAAGATATGATAATAAAAGCCGAGCTGTGCCTGAAAATTGAGACCCAGGAGCAGATTTAAAGAGCTCTTTCATAATGTATTAACTCTCACCTCCACCACTCGACATCGCTAACTACAATAGATGATAAAGTAAACTTACGCGGAACCTGAAGAAAAGTGACCTTAACCACGACACAATAATACTAACTTCCATGTACACTACACGAAGACAACAGAGATTGACATTAATCTATCCCACTAAATGTTATATATTGTCTACAAGTAGATATACATGAAACAAAATAACTAACCGCGAATACTAATTTATTAACGGTGTTGCTAACATTGCTTGCATATAGAAATTGATATTAAAAGTCCGAGTCCTTCATTAAATACACAATGAGGAAAATTCTAGTGTCTTTGAATATATTATACAAGAATCTGTAAATTGCAAACTAAACCAGGTCATACCAAGTTTATCTGATATCGGAAAGAATGTAATGGGGGTGAACTATCCGTAATGACATAGAACTATTTCAATGTAGCCAACGATAAGAAATTCTCGAGTCGACTTCTGTACACATTCTCTTGCTAAATAACACAAAATACTCGGTTGAAACAGACTAGAGAGTGTAATGGGTATAGCGAAAAATACAAGGATATTTCTTTCGTGCCTAGTTCAGATATTTTGTAAATATTTGGAAATTAAAGAAAAGATCTTCAGTCAAGTTTTTAATAATTTATTTATTCTTAATTTTATAGGTTTAGGCTGTGATTCTAATTAATGTATTTTATTTAAGTTTTATTTAATAACAGTCAGGTATGTGTAGATATCTTAACTTACCAGATATATTTCGACATCCGATTACAATAAATTGAAATAATAAGAAATGTTTCGGTAACAACGCAAAAACAAATATAACGCGGACGTTGTTTTAACTAAAGCCGTTGCGAAGTAACTTGTTAATTAAATGAACTTGTATCTTTATAAACAAATACTTAGATACAACTTTGGGTACAAAGTTGTTTCTACTTTATTATTTTTCCTCACAATAGAATTTTGAGCGAGCAACCTTTTATCTTTCTCTTGTTTCTAATAAATCATTTTTGTTTTCTAGCTGACATTAAAAATTATATGGATTCTTTAAAAAATGGTCATCTGATATGTTTGATATCGTTAATATGAAAAACATTTCGTACACAGTCTTTTTATAGTTATGAAGATAGTTACCTATTTTATATTTTGACTGAATCGTATAAAAATAACTTAGAAGAACCAATCGACTTTTTAACTTTAATTAATTACTTAAGCTTATTTCTAGATTAGAAACATTTAAGGATTGCTTAAACAATCTTTAGTATGATTTCATAGTAGATACAAATTTAATACTAAGTATTAATTGTAAAATATTTTACAATTATGCTAGACATGTCAAATATGGCAATGGTTGTAATTGTTGTAAAAAGTCCTCGTAAACATGCGTAGGTCACAAGCCCCAATTAGGGTTTCGTTCATGGCACTTAGATAATTAAGTATATACTTGATAAATAATATATCATAAGTTAAAGGTGAACATAGAAATAAAAATGAAATGTTAAGTCATTCAATAGAACTCTCCGGACATAAAAATCGTATAATTATGAAATATCTTCAGATATGTACGTAATTAATTAATGATGTTTTATATAACAGAAGAACATTAACAAAGCTACTAAGTGTTAATAGGTAAGTAATTGTAATTTAGTATTAATATATTAACACAGAATAAAATTTACATAGTGGTTTAGAAAATAGGATTAAAATTCCATTAGTACATTAAATTTTCATCACTCGCTCATACTAGGGTAACTTTATTTGAACACACCCTTATAAGTGGAGAGATAATAAGTATTGCTAAACTCGTTAAGAGACATTTGAAAGCGCCTGAGTATTGTGAATATTCAGCCTAAATGAACCGAAATTAACTCAAAGAAGAACCCATTAGGGCCCAAGCCTCTCAATTTAACAACGACAATGACAAACACATAGCGCTCTGTTGCTAAAGTGTTCTCGCATTATCTCCCCATATAACACGCGCTTAAATATATTCTCAAACTTGAGAGTTTTCTCGTTATTGTTATAGCCTGAGTTTCAACATCAGGCTTGATTGATGAGACGGCCTTTTTCTAGAGGACATAAAAATCGTTGTAATCCTCGCCCAATCGCTTGATTATAGCTGTTAATCTTGCAGGATGCCTTAAGCTGCCTTTTATCGTTCTTGTTTTATTTAGTCTTACCAAATTGTAGGCAATTCGTGACTACTTAACTAAATTAAAAAGGCGGACGTGGAGCTTTATCGGTAAATAAATAAGTATTATTTATGTAATGTGAGCTTTAAGAACTTAGACGCGGATAGATTGTATAGTGTTCTTAATCCATTATATTTGAAATAATGCTACCCGGCCCGTCCTCGCACGTGTAGTAGAGTTTAATATTATATAGTTTGTTCGGTTGACTAGGTTTCGTGATTTATCCATACATTACGTCGAATATGTGAATTAAATTTAAATGTAACACACTAATATTACGTTAACCTAATACTGTGTATTGATTTTTGGACAATTTTAACAATAATCGTCATATTTTAACCAATTTACAAGAAACCTTCGTCCTGAATCAGTCTGTCTATTCAATTCAGTGTCTATTCACTCAAACTATTCAGTACTTTCTGAGTTTATCGTGGACAAACCAACACTATTTTATAACTAATTTATATAATTATGTACATTAACTAACGGGAAGCCTAATTGGCTTGAAACCTTGCAGATTTAAACAGTCCTGTTATTATTAATTTAACGTGCTCGTCGATAAAGGTAAAATCTTATTACACACTTCGCTATTATATCTATGAAATAACACATCAAACTGCCACAAATTTATTGGATCGGAGCTTGTAATGTTTATTAAATTTAAACATACCAATCAAACGATATCAACAGTGTTGCTAGCATAAGTATTATAATAAAGTAGGTATTGATCGATTCATCCAAAACTTTCACTTCCCCAAATTTTGTTACATAATGCTATTAAGTGTGCTTATATTTAAGCTACCTATAGTTCAAGTGCTCGTAATTTAAACTGACATTTATTTAATACTATAAGGTTATGTTTTAATCTATATGTTTATATGTCTAGTTTTAGAGTGTAGGTTAGTTCAATTTTGGTTTAAGTTTTTTCCCAGGAGTCAACGACGATTTGCTGTACTGTGGGCTGTAAATCTAGATCTAGGTGTAATGGATTTTTGTAATTTTAACTTGCCATAATGATTCATGATATATTAGTGTCAAAGTAACAGAAGCAGCAGTCCACAAGCGAAAAACACGGCAAGTAGACTAAGGTTTAATTAAATTTGGGAATCTGTAATTAATATACATAATACACATTTTATTTACTTTTGGGCACTTGCAGTTGCACAGTTCACTAGAATGATATTTAAGTCAATTTATATGTAACATTTGATTTTAGAAGTTGGCTAAAACTGAATATTATTCGGTTGTGCCAACTTAAAGACAAAAGCGAACCTAATGAATACTCCGCCATGACGGAAATTTATTATATTATAGGAGTAACACTGAAGGACTGTAACTAAAGTATAACCCCCAGGAGGATATTCTAGTCAAGCCGTAACTGTTGGTCTGCGTGTAGACTATAACTTTTTATAACACTTACCTCCATGTAGCAGTGTAAAGTTTTAAATCACACTTGACTTACTGAATAAAATATGTAGGAAACGAAACATCAATCAATTAGCGCCAGCAGAGTTTTCTGCAGCCTTCCTCATTCCCACCGAAACTTTCAGAATAATTTAATATAAAGAGGGCAAGTTTATGTTCCGGAAAAGTTAATCTCACAGGCGATTACTGCAACGTGAATAAGGTCTTCGTTTTACCGAAATTGAACATTTTCAAAGCCAATTGTGTTTTCTTTTGTAACACCTTTTTGTGCGTCTTACTGGATGGGGTCCTTATTCAGAATCCATCTTGTAAATTTGTTATAAAAAATTGTTTAAGAGTAAATACTTAGATCAATAAAAAGAAGTACAATTCTTTAAAAAATTACACTTAAAACTGTCGTCAAAAGGTATTTATAGAGAGATACTAGAAACAAGAATATTTAAGTAGAAATCCAATTCTGCGGAAATATAAAAAGTTTTTTTAATTAGTTTAGTTTACAATATTAAACGGCCAACCAAAGGATAATTTTAAAATTGGCCTATGCACGGAATAATATTATTATAATGAAAATTATTAATTAGTTTTTAAACTCAAGAATTAATTTTCAGTATCTGACGTACACTCCAGGATTTACAGCCGCAAGGCCATATAGCTAAAAATAAAAAAGTGTATTTGCTACTCTATTGATGGTTAAATTGATAATACATAATTTGCATCACAAAATATTTTTAATCGCCAATAATAAAACAAGACTAAAATCTCGTTGATGTGCAAAACACACAGAGTGCGCATGCGATGAGTACAATGGAGATGTATTATTACAGCCCATATTGATGGTATCTTAAATTTAAATGGAGTATATATTTTTTTAAATGCGTGCGAAATCCTGGAGTGTCTGTCAGTTTCTGAAAATTAATTCTTAAGTTTAAAAATAAATTAGTTATATTCGTTTTGATGACATGTTGTTCCGTTCGTCCAACTATGTACGGACGTCATGTCCCTTTAACACTTATTGTGTATCTATGTAATATGGGCTTGTCAGTTTAGTTATCTGACTCAGTTCAACTTTCATCTATAACTTTTTAATTTAATCTAAATTTATTTATTGCTTAAGGTTTCACTAGTATACTGAAAAGGTTATGTATTTTTAGTTGTAGAATTTTATAAATTAAAAAATAAAACTTATTGGATTACTCTTTGTTCTTTTAAAATTATTTTCCAATCGCTCTTTTTCTTTTATAAGGTATCCTAAAAGGAGGAAAATAATATCAGATATCTGTTGCTAACTATATTAGGACTAAAGATAATATAAAATTTGTGGTAACGGTGTGGTTTCCCTACAATAGGGTAAACTCCATTGACTCATAACACGTGTAGTGCGGATTCGAGCAAAGGGCATCATCGATCAAAGTCTATTTCATGCGTTATCCTGGTATCGGATGAAGGGCATTTTCCTTACTTGTAATATTTAATCCCTGGAGTAGATTATATCATAATGGCAAAGGAATGATGGAGCATTTACAAAGCAGGTGAGATATGATTTATGTCTTTTAAGTTGTAGATTATGATGTTTTCTGGCATCTTTATAAATAGAAATGCCAAAAGCACCTACAATTCTGAATTATAGATTGACTTTATACACTTTTTAGTTAGACTTAGCTTAAAAGGACAAAAAGCCTTAAAAGATAATTTCGTTGTATTTTTATACTATATTTTGAACTTAAATCTGATCCAAAAATAAATGTGTAAGGACGCTTATGGACTATGGACAATTGGCTATATTAAGGATGTGTAATTGGGCAGAGGGGGGCAGTATGCAATATGAGTTATTTCTTCATATGACGTTATAGTATAAAATTAGATTTTCTATAATATGGTCCCTTTAGAAGAGTGTATTCTGAGCTAAGTAATATTTTTAGCCCTATTAAAGAGAAAAAATCAATTGTGGTTACATCTCAACAATATTTTTTTGCAGTCAATAAAATTACTCTGATCGATGTAGGGAGACCACAATTTTCAACAAAGGAATGGTTAAGTTTGTGAATATCGATCGCTAATCGAGATGTAATGAGTTTTAGTTAATTTTAAATTCAAATATCTTTATTTGGTACGCGTATAATATTAAAAATCTTTTGTGTATTCTTGGAATACTCTGGCTTCTTGGAATCGAAATAGCGGTAAATCCATTCACATAGAGCTATCAAATAATATTTTATTGGTCACAGCGATAATATCAAATCCTCTCAAAACGGATACATAAGTAATCAAATGTATTTCAATTAGGTATAAATAATAAGAGACCCTCGCATTTTCTATTTATATACTCGAATTTAATTTGATATAAAATATCTTGATTGTTCATTAATAATATATTATATAGCTGCTTGTGCTGATTCACTGACTGATTGATCACCTCTCCTGTAAATTCTTTTCTTCTATTTTTTTCACTCAATATTAATTTTTTTTTCTAGGGTAAATTTTTTTTCACTCGACATAAATTGTCTGATAATTGAGGGTTTCGGAGACGGTGGTCTTCCACTATCTTAAATATCCTGGCTGTGCTCTTGCACAGCCAGGATATTTAAGATAGGTGGGAGGTGCTCAAACAAATATCATTCGAAACCTTATCTAATTGGCAATGAGTTTACAAAGTTTACAAAATTTTCAAAGTTTACAAAGTTTACAAAATTATCTCTAAATACACAACACTTTGAAGTCACTCGAGCTCCGAGAATAGCTAAAACTACTTGCGTAAAAATCATCCTTATTATAATACAAAATATCTCATCTCTCCTCTACAATGACGACAGTTGAAGTCGTAAGCCTGTGTTGCCAAGTTAATATTTAAGACCTTCCTTTAAATAATTTAATAAAGCTTATATAAATGGTTGTTAATGTACTAATCTGTTATTTCTGTTCTGTTATTCTGGTGATGAATATTCTGAAGAGAGGACAAAAGATAATAATTAACTAATGTTATGTTAAGAAAAAATGTAAGCAGTAATTTAAATTATCACTTATAAGACGGCAACGGTACCGCAGTTTATCTTCAAAGTTTTCTCAGTTATGATCAAGTTTACAAGTTACATAACTTATATCCATAAATTATTGGAAGCTGGTTAATAAAATATCACAAACATTTTCTATAGGCAGATCTCATTGTGGTTCGATCGACTGTAAAAAAACATTCGTGCCAAAGTTTTGTATCCTTTTTGTTATACGTATATTCATAGTATTGTAACTCGAAACAACTGTGAAACTTTTGTTTGTATGAACAATGTGTGGAACAATAAGTGAGTTCCACATTCGTGTTTCGTGTTAAAACAAAAAATAGACTATAAAAGAAATTGAGAATAATAATGATAAAACTGTACCTATTGTGTTGTATCTTAAAAACATTTCCTTGAGTTTTAAACTACGCCAGCTTACATATAATAAATAGGTCGGGGGAAAAGACTTTTCGCATTATAGTATGTATGAACTTGTAATAAAATCTCTTTGACTATACTATTTGTGTCTGGCTGGTTTTGGTATCATTAAAAGTTTAAATTTTAAAGAAAATAATTCCAAATTTAAAATAGGAAAATGTGTGATTTTTATTTGTTTATCGTACTGTGAAGATGAGTGAATCTAATGAAGCAATTCGATACATTTTAAAATATTACTACAAAAAAGGTAAAAAATCTTCGATCAATAATAAAAAAATGCAAAAAAAATTGCGTATGGACGTAGTGAAATATCTGTGAGAGTAGCACAAATTTGGTTTTAGCGTTTTCAATCCGGAAATTTTGATGTCAAAGAGGCACCTCGCTCTGGTCGCCCTATTAAGGATAAAATGGGTGCCATTTTTGAAAAAGTGGAGCAAGATCGGCATATCAGTAATTACGACGTAGCTGATATTTGGGTACCTCACGAGCTCACTGAAAGAAACCTAATGAACCGTGTACTCATTTGTGATTCTTTATTACGACGTAATAAAACCGAACTATTTTTGAAGAAGCTGATAACTGGTGATGAAAAGTGGATCACGTACGACCAGAACGTGCGAAAAAGGTCGTGGTCAAAGACCGGTCAGGCTTCACAGACTGTGGCGAAACCCGGGTTAACTTGCAAGAAGGTGATGCGGTGTGTATGGTGGTATTGGAAGGGCATTATTTATTATGAGTTGTTACCACCAGGCAGGACCATCGATTCTGAACTCTACTGCGAACAACTGATGAGATTGAAAGCGGCCGGAATAAATCAACAGAAGGGGTGTGGTTTTTCATCGTGATAACGCTAGACCTCACACATCTTTAGCCACTCAGCAAAAATAAAGAGAGTTTGGCTGGGAGTTGTTAACGCATCCGCCGTATAGTCCTTCTTCCCTAGATCTTGCACCTTCTGATTTCCACCTGTTACGGTCTCTTCAGAATTATTTAGGCAGTGTCAGTGTTAACATCACGAGAGGACTGCCAAAACTACTTGTCGCGGTTTAAGTTAAGATGGCAAAAGTTATCGAACAAAATGGTACCTACATACTTTAGTTAAATGTAAATAAATTATATTAAAAAATGTTTTGAATTTTCTTAAAATATGCAAAGAAATTTTTTCCCAACCTGTTATTACATAACATATATTTAAATTTATGATTTAGATCGAAATTCCTTAACGCTGTTTACCTAAAAGAAATTATCACGTAAGGAAAAAAGGTTATGCCTTGCCATGCTGAGATGTACTACTACAACTCTTTTTGGGGAAATTCGAATGTAATCGTTAAGTGCTGACCACCACATTTGCTCACGTCTAAGTAAGAGGTATATTATCCCAATAAATAAAATTGGTTTTGAATAACTATTTTATTAATTCACTAGTCGACCCGTGTGACTAAGTCCACATAGAATTAAGTTTGTTCTAAGATAAAGGTATTTCATTTTAGAAACAATATGTGTACAAAATTTAATTACTTTTATATTAGCTATTCTTGCATGAATAAAGCCTTTATATCCCACAGCAACTTCTAAACTGGGGTAAAAGCATTCTATGTGTTGATTCAAAGTCAATTACTATATGTGTACAACATTCAATTTCTATTGTATTAGCTATTCTTGCACGAATAAAACCTTTATATACCACAGGAAGTCCTACACTTGGATAAAAGCATTCTATGTGTTGATTAAAAGTTAATTAATTAAGTAACCTAATTCTTAATTAATTAATTTCGGTTATATCTCTTCAGCTGTATATCCACCACTAACACCGCTCAATCAGGATAAAAATCCGGATTCTGGAAAAAGTATCCTATTTTTTAATCTTATGGTTATTAAGTATCCGCATACAAATTTTATTCAAATCGGAACAGCCGTTTTAACGTAATGCGTGCAAACAAACAGAAAAAAAATTAGAAACGCGTTTTCCACTACTTTTTTTTCAAATATCCAATGTACTAACACGGTTTTATTATAAGTATAGATAGTATACTAGAAAAAGATAGTGAGTTGTAGACGGCGGTAGAAAATGGTAGTCAGTGATTGGCAGTGGTAGACAGTGGTCTACTATTTTACGTTCATTAACTTCTACTGAGCACTGTTTGTAACTTACTTTTTTACTATCTATAGCTCTGTCAACTATCCATTGTTTACTGTATCACTGTCAGAATAAAAGTTCTTCTATGAACCGTATCAGAGTCTTGCATAGTTTCTAACTTGTAGTCTTTTCAATACAAAAAAAAAATCCGCCATCTTGAATTCTTTTTCTAGTCCTCAAATAGACCTTGAGGCCGTGATTATCTTTTTCCAAAAAAACACTCTGCAATACCAAAACAACTCATTGCCAATTAGATAAGGTTAGTTAATAGTGCAAGAGCACAGCCAGGATATTTAAGATAGGTGGGAGGTGCTCAAACAAATATCATTCGAAACCTTATCTAATTGGCAATGAGTTGTTTTGGTATTGCAGAGTGTTTTTTTGGAAAAAGATAATCACGGCCTCAAGGTCTATTTGAGGACTAGAAAAAGAATTCAAGATGGCGGATTTTTTTTTTGTATTGAAAAGACTACAAGTTAGAAACTATGCAAGACTCTGATACGGTTCATAGAAGAACTTTTATTCTGACAGTGATACAGTAAACAATGGATAGTTGACAGAGCTATAGATAGTAAAAAAGTAAGTTACAAACAGTGCTCAGTAGAAGTTAATGAACGTAAAATAGTAGACCACTGTCTACCACTGCCAATCACTGACTACCATTTTCTACCGCCGTCTACAACTCACTATCTTTTTCTAGTATACTATCTATACTTATAATAAAACCGTGTTAGTACATTGGATATTTGAAAAAAAAGTAGTGGAAAACGCGTTTCTAATTTTTTTTCTGTTTGTTTGCACGCATTACGTTAAAACGGCTGTTCCGATTTGAATAAAATTTGTATGCGGATACTTAATAACCATAAGATTAAAAAATAGGATACTTTTTCCAGAATCCGGATTTTTATCCTGATTGAGCGGTGTTAGTGGTGGATATACAGCTGAAGAGATATAACCGAAATTAATTAATTAAGAATTAGGTTACTTAATTAATTAACTTTTAATCAACACATAGAATGCTTTTATCCAAGTGTAGGACTTCCTGTGGTATATAAAGGTTTTATTCGTGCAAGAATAGCTAATACAATAGAAATTGAATGTTGTACACATATAGTAATTGACTTTGAATCAACACATAGAATGCTTTTACCCCAGTTTAGAAGTTGCTGTGGGATATAAAGGCTTTATTCATGCAAGAATAGCTAATATAAAAGTAATTAAATTTTGTACACATATTGTTTCTAAAATGAAATACCTTTATCTTAGAACAAACTTAATTCTATGTGGACTTAGTCACACGGGTCGACTAGTGAATTAATAAAATAGTTATTCAAAACCAATTTTATTTATTGGGATAATATACCTCTTACTTAGACGTGAGCAAATGTGGTGGTCAGCACTTAACGATTACATTCGAATTTCCCCAAAAAGAGTTGTAGTAGTACATCTCAGCATGGCAAGGCATAACCTTTTTTCCTTACGTGATAATTTCTTTTAGGTAAACAGCGTTAAGGAATTTCGATCTAAATCATAAATTTAAATATATGTTATGTAATAACAGGTTGGGAAAAAATTTCTTTGCATATTTTAAGAAAATTCAAAACATTTTTTAATATAATTTATTTACATTTAACTAAAGTATGTAGGTACCATTTTGTTCGATAACTTTTGCCATCTTAACTTAAACCGCGACAAGTAGTTTTGGCAGTCCTCTCGTGATGTTAACACTGACACTGCCTAAATAATTCTGAAGAGACCGTAACAGGTGGAAATCGGAAGGTGCAAGATCTAGGGAAGAAGGACTATACGGTGGATGCGTTAACAACTCCCAGCCAAACTCTCTTTATTTTTGCTGAGTGGCTAAAGATGTGTGAGGTCTAGCGTTATCACGATGAAAAACCACACCCCTTCTGTTGATTTATTCCGGCCGCTTTCAATCTCATCAGTTGTTCGCAGTAGAGTTCAGAATCGATGGTCCTGCCTGGTGGTAACAACTCATAATAAATAATGCCCTTCCAATACCACCATACACACCGCATCACCTTCTTGCAAGTTAACCCGGGTTTCGCCACAGTCTGTGAAGCCTGACCGGTCTTTGACCACGACCTTTTTCGCACGTTCTGGTCGTACGTGATCCACTTTTCATCACCAGTTATCAGCTTCTTCAAAAATAGTTCGGTTTTATTACGTCGTAATAAAGAATCACAAATGAGTACACGGTTCATTAGGTTTCTTTCAGTGAGCTCGTGAGGTACCCAAATATCAGCTACGTCGTAATTACTGATATGCCGATCTTGCTCCACTTTTTCAAAAATGGCACCCATTTTATCCTTAATAGGGCGACCAGAGCGAGGTGCCTCTTTGACATCAAAATTTCCGGATTGAAAACGCTAAAACCAAATTTGTGCTACTCTCACAGATATTTCACTACGTCCATACGCAATTTTTTTTGCATTTTTTTATTATTGATCGAAGATTTTTTACCTTTTTTGTAGTAATATTTTAAAATGTATCGAATTGCTTCATTAGATTCACTCATCTTCACAGTACGATAAACAAATAAAAATCACACATTTTCCTATTTTAAATTTGGAATTATTTTCTTTAAAATTTAAACTTTTAATGATACCAAAACCAGACACAAATAGTATAGTCAAAGAGATTTTATTACAAGTTCATACATACTATAATGCGAAAAGTCTTTTCCCCCGACCTATTTATTATATGTAAGCTGGCGTAGTTTAAAACTCAAGGAAATGTTTTTAAGATACAACACAATAGGTACAGTTTTATCATTATTATTCTCAATTTCTTTTATAGTCTATTTTTTGTTTTAACACGAAACACGAATGTGGAACTCACTTATTGTTCCACACATTGTTCATACAAACAAAAGTTTCACAGTTGTTTCGAGTTACAATACTATGAATATACGTATAACAAAAAGGATACAAAACTTTGGCACGAATGTTTTTTTACAGTCGATCGAACCACAATGAGATCTGCCTATAGAAAATGTTTGTGATATTTTATTAACCAGCTTCCAATAATTTATGGATATAAGTTATGTAACTTGTAAACTTGATCATAACTGAGAAAACTTTGAAGATAAACTGCGGTACCGTTGCCGTCTTATAAGTGATAATTTAAATTACTGCTTACATTTTTTCTTAACATAACATTAGTTAATTATTATCTTTTGTCCTCTCTTCAGAATATTCATCACCAGAATAACAGAACAGAAATAACAGATTAGTACATTAACAACCATTTATATAAGCTTTATTAAATTATTTAAAGGAAGGTCTTAAATATTAACTTGGCAACACAGGCTTACGACTTCAACTGTCGTCATTGTAGAGGAGAGATGAGATATTTTGTATTATAATAAGGATGATTTTTACGCAAGTAGTTTTAGCTATTCTCGGAGCTCGAGTGACTTCAAAGTGTTGTGTATTTAGAGATAATTTTGCTGAATAATTAAATAATATATGTAGTTTCTGTTTTATTAAAGAAATGTTAATTATTAAGATGAGAAGAAGAGGTCGAGGGGTGAAGGAGAGTTTACTGGTAGTAGAAAGGTCTTTTGATCCTGCACATAGGTCTAGATTGTGTATATTATTGTAGTCTTTCGAGTTTTATTGCACAGTTAAGCTATCGTGTAACTTATAACTATTGCCATTTGTCACCAAGGCCTACCAATACCTATCTTCTGGCTCCAACATCAGATCAGCTGAAAGGAAACATTATTTTATAAATTTTGCTCCTTCAAAGTTTTCCTAAACTTATATAAGATCATTGCAAGTTTGTAAAGTAAGAATGAAATTGATAGGGAAAATCCATTAGACCTTACTTAGCCTAAGGCTAGGCTGAATCACTTAAAATTGCTTATAATTTCTTTGCTTACATGAATCTATTATGTTCTTGCGGCTTTATCAAATGGAATATATTTATATCCGAAATAAAAAGCATCCCGTATGTTATTCCTATGTTCCTAATTTAGTTTTAAAAAATATCGAAAGAAAAAACCATTTAAAAATAGTTTAGAATAATAAAACATCAAAACACACAAAGAGGACCTAAAATATTACAGCCTATCGTTATACGTATACGTCATGCTTTGAAAACCTACATTGTCAACCTCTATTATATTGGGAGGATTATCATTCGATGTGATTGATCTATTTCTCGAATTTTGACGTGCACCCTTAGCTCAACCCCATCTCAAATAGTGTCAACGGGGTTGACATAGAGAATATTGGAAATTTATGTGCTAGCAACACTGATGATAACTATGTGTTAGCGAGACGTTCCTACTCTATTGTATTGACAATTATATAGCCTGTTAAAAAAACAACATTCTCGACCCGCAGCTGGAAGTGATTGTCTTTATCATGTCAAGGACGTACTTAAAACTGTTCCTGGGTCACAAACCCGGATACAACTTTACTACTGTTAAAGATTTTATAAGTTATATTTTATAGATCCTTACATATAATGGATATATAAAATTTATTTCAAATCCATTCGCTGTTGCATGAATTCTCTTTGTTATCCAAAAGTAACTATACTTTTTCTAGGATAAAAAGTATCCTGTTGTTTAAGTTATTAAGTATGCATAAGATTAATTTCATTCAAATCAACTCAATTCTTTTAGTATTACTCGGGTACAAATATACAGACAGTGTAGACAAAAATTCTAAAAAATATTGTCTTGGCTTGTATTGATCATATAAAGGCTAATCACATTCTGTTTTCTTAAACATCTTCCATTTAGAGTAATCGATAAGATTCAATTTTATAATATGTATAGATAAATCGTCACAAATAAGTTTTAGTACCTACCTACAGAGCAATATCCGCATTACACAAGCGCTTCAGGGAACTTTCAAAGCTTGTCACTTAATAAAAGATCTCTCAAGAGAAGTGAAGCAAACGACTTCATAAGATGAGACGGTATTATCATGGGGTAAAAAAAGATATAAAACGTGGGTGTGCCACATTAAATAAATTGCAGGCGTCTACCCGCTGTTGGGAGTCGCTAACTGCGCCCTCTAGCCTTCAGCCTCCTGGTGCTCAGTTTCTTAATATAATTAAAATTAACAGCCTGTTAATATTTCACTACTTGACAAGACCATTTTATTCATATTTTAAATTCCAAAATGTTTTATATTGCTTTTGAAATGAATTCAATATATTATTATACTATTGAGTGCTTAAAAATAATTTACTATTAAACACTGTTAAATAAATGTATTAAATAAAATATCCTCACTAGAAAAGTTATAAGCTCTCCCCTTTACATTTCCATTTATAATTTAGTATGACAAGTGATTGTTATCTACACAGGACCGATACCGAACAGTAACACGCACAAAACAATAATAATATGCACATAAAACGGAAACCGAATAACCAATATTAAAAACTTACTCCAAACTTAACTAATATTAACATTATAGCACAGCTATAATGGTCACCAGACGAGCTCCGTTTGTTAACTGGCTTAAGTCTATCGGATCAAAGGTTACAGGTACATAGTCTTTGAATAAAATAAAACGTACTACCCGGGAATATGACGTTATCAACGGTGTTGCTAACTTGATGACTTTTTACTAAATTGTAATATTTTTTAGGATTACGTAAGTTAATGTTTATTACCTGACTCTATTGCCTAAACGTTTAGAAATAAAGCTCCTCAAACATGCACCTGAGTCACAAGTTCCGGACACTTCTCGAATCACTGCTTAAAGTTATATAGTTTATTAGTATCTTTAGTTTTCTGTTTATGTAAATTAAATTAATACATATCAGTATTATAGTAGATACTGCAACTGAACCGATAAATTACGAGAGAAATTAAGCAGTTCCTTGGACTTGTGACCAAGGATGACAGATACAGAATTCTAACACTAGCCTGCACTGCTCAAGCTGTCTGTTTAAATTCAAGGTTAAACTCACATAAACCTAACCTAACACAAGATGTGGCAATCGGACAGCACAAACAACACTGCACTGCACTTAACACTACCTAGAGACAACTTCACTCCTTGAGAGACAGCGCAAGACTAAGACTACAGTCAGACTTTATACTCAATTTGTCAAAGTTAAATTTTTAGATTATTTTTATGAATTCAATAATATTCTTGCAATAAGAAGTGATTCTGATTAAATTCGATTAGATAGTGAAAATTCAGTAATTTGGCAATACTCGGATTTAAGGTACAAATTATCTATATAATACAGAAATGTAGTATCAAGCGGGTGTTGTTGGTAAAGGCTATCGGCTAGACCTAGGCTATTCGAATTATTACGCGATATATACACGCGACTTTCGATAGTTTTTGTTATAATTTTTTTATCCGTATTTGTAGACAAATCTGGACTTGTGAGATATTTTTAATCACAGTGGCTGAATTTCTTATATAAATGAATAATATTACTTATGCTTTTAAAAAACTAAAACAATTTTAGTCCAATCTATTATCATCCCATAAAGATAACTTAATAAATTACGACACAGACAAAGAGCCTACGTATTGGGTAATTTGGGGTATGTATACATGTCATATCATAGTTTCAACACAATTAATTATTAAAGTATCTCTTTGAATTTTAGTATAATTGACTACTTGCTAGGCTTATTTGTCATTACTACCTATTAAAACATACGCACACTCGTATATTTGAAGATTAAATAGCTCTGAGGCTATTAACAGAATATGTCAACATTGCTTCATTTAATTTACACTACGAATGTGTACTCGAATAATATTCCTCCTTATTCATTTAGATGTTTCTGTTCTTAAATACAACTGAAAAATATTTAAATTAATCTCACATTTTCAAAATTATATTTTTTTGCTATTATAGCGCCAACAATTAAAGTATTTAACATTCATCGCACGTTTTTTAATTAATGTTATTCATCATAATATGAAAAAAAATTGTAGAAGGAAATGTAATTTTTTTTGTATTTAAATCGAATGAAGAAGTATTCAGAAAATGATCTCCTGAGCATAAATGGGGTTCTTATGAGAATAAATTCTTCATTTAACATGAATTTCATTAAAGTAAAGAAGTTTTATATCGACCCATAATACGATCAGAGTCTCTCGATCTTGAATAAACCAACAAATAAAATCCCTGAAAATTAAGGGATACTGACTGTAGTTAATGTGCTAAATAAAACATCAGAGTGGGTTCAGAGTGTTATACTTATTTATTTATTTACCTATTGTCTATATGGAAGCTATACTGCACAGATACACATAAAAGACAACAATAATATGCACTTACAACGGAAACCGAGTAGTCAATATTAAAAACTTTGGTGTAAAGATCCATTCCTAATAAGTTAGGGATGGAGACTACCAGTTCAAAGATCTTCATTCTCAAATAAGACACAAGTCCCTTCCATGAGAACAACACAATAAAGTTAAATATATAAAAAAGGCAATCGCCAGGTACAAGGTATATAAACGAACGCGAACATAAAGTTATCAACGGTGTTGCTAACATAAATAAATATAAGTCGCCTCTCTGCATATGTACGCCCATAACTTAAGAACGGCTGCACTAAATTCGATAATTATTTTTTGTTGGGTATTGCTATGACGAGGTTTATGCTACAACAAGAGAAAAAGTGAGTGAGTGAGACAAAAACTTTTGGTGAGATAGTATAGTAGCCGGCCGCTGACTTTAGGCCTGAGCAAAAATAGTGGGGGAAAGTTGCGCATTGTGAGCGTGCTGCGTGCCTGTATTGGCTGTTCTATTCGTGACGTTTACTATATTGACAAATAGCAGACGCGCGGGAACTGAAACTGAACTGAAACATTAGAACCAATCGCGTGTGACGCGCTGCTCTGGCCCCGCGCTCTCCGCTAAAAAGGCCCAAATAATGAATTATTTTGATGAATTCAAATGCGCATTCAAGGTTAAACTTAACTGCCGGTAGGTAGGTTAGTATTTGTATATATCTCCGCGAAGCGAGATGGGGTCGTCTAGTTTATAATATTAGATAAGATAAGATAGGAAGCCTCACCTTTGTTTACACAAAAACATTTTAACGACTTTTAGAATGTTTTAATAAAACTCCCAAAATAGGAAATAAAGTTAATCTTGAGTTCTTTATTCAGCGGTATGAATATTGAAGTCGAAAGGATTCAGGTCGGCATTGTTCGTCCAAATGAGTTTTATAAGTTCTGTAAGTAGGGCCGATAAGACTGGCTGTCCTAAAGCGTCCCGAGCTCCCGGACTACGTAATTATGTTTCATGGGAGCGTTTATCGTAGTCATTACTATAAGAAACTTGGTGTTTGGAATTGACTTCGAAATTGTTTTACAGTGTGTCGTTGATTGGTGCGTTAGCTGAGAATAAGAACTATTATAAGGCACTGGATTTTAATATCAATGTCACGAAAAAAATGTCCGTGTGTAGTACACAAATACCAAAAAATTTTTGTTCTGTAATAAATGGATATAAGTCTCAAAAAAAACTATTAATTTAAATGACAAGAATATAGGTTTCATTTGATTGCAGTTTTGGCTTTTGTGTTAATTCATTCAATGGCGTTGATTGTCATCAAATCATGATACTGCTTGATTTAATTAGACCTACGTAAAGCATAAAATTTGAAATAATACGCTCGGACATAGTTATAGGTATACAATTGCTTATTAAGAATATCCAAAGGGAGATAACAAGAAAAAAAAAGTTCTATTCAAATGACGGCAGAGATTAATATGAGAGAAAAGCCTAAGCAAGTTATTGAGTATATTTCCAAACAAATATTATATCCCAGATTAGGAAAGACATATTATTATGTTCATTACATACCAAGCAATTAGTTATCTATTATGGATGACCTCGCTCAGACAAATGATCTGTCATCTTGATATATTGACATCTCGCCTTAGGAGGCCTTTCGACCACAATCCAGCTTGATTTGATTTATCCGATATATCATATGGCAAAGACCTAATGTAATAGATATATATAATATTAAGATCTACCTAATCTAATGTAGAGTAATTTTTGTAAGTATATGAGAACTATTTGTTTTATTTTCGATGCTCTGTTCAATTTTTTTAAAAAAACCGATCATCAAATTTCATCAAACCGATTTTTATGAAATTTGGTACAGAGATATTGAGTGAGAGTTGTGTGATTTAAGACTTTGAGAGTTAGCCATATTTGACAAAAAAAAATATAATGAAAATAAAATGTAAAATTAACTCTAAATATCTGGTAAATTGCACCTGAGCGAATCCCGGGCAGGTTATTAGTTTTAAATATTGCTCTTAGGCTACAGGTGCGATATGTTTAAGAAATAACTAAACATTACGATCTCTTACTATTGTGACTTGTGATGCGTATAACAATTACAACACTCAGCTCCGCTGTCTAATTAATAATTAAATTACACACCAGAAACATTTAAAATATGAGTACAAAACAACAACAAAAAAATGATATTGTATATGTATCCTTGTTCACTTTATATCTGCAAATAATGCAAGAAAATTTAAACTTAACCTGATTTATGGTTTAAATTAGTCTAAAACATTAATAGAAATTTATTTTATTGGTTGTTTCTTGATATTTTTATAAAGTTTGTCCGTATTATTAGAAGTAAGTATTTAAAAGGTAAAGTAAATTTTTAATAACTTCCCAACTATGTCATATGATATTAATTCTTCAAACTATTTGGGATTTTTATTCTGTACTACCCTACTTTAACTTAATCGAAAATTATATTTACTTGTATTAAAACTGAGATACTTGTCAGGATGATTATACGCAAAGAACCTTTAACGTTAACTTGTGGGCTTGTGGGGCGAGTTCTTTATATATATCCCACTTCTGATGCTATTAACATGGAGAGAGATATGATACCCATCACTGTACAGCAATACGTATACACATGCAATTTAGACTGAGGCGAGCGGTGCCTGGAGCTTGAGACCCAGGAGCAGGTTTAAAGAGCTCTTTCATAATATATTAACTTTCACCTCCACCACTCGACCTTGCTAATGATAATAGATAATAAAGTAAACTTACGTGGACCTCGAGAAGGGTGACCTTAATCACGACACTATAACACTAACTTCCATGTTCACTGCACGAAAACACCAGAAAGACTGAGACTAATCTATCGCACTAAAGGTTATATAAAGTCTCCACGTCGGTATACTCGAAATAATATAAAATGATATACCCGCTACTACTACTTTATAAACAGTGTTGATCACAGTCAGTATTATAGTGTCGTGGTTAAGGTGATCCTTCTTAAAGTTCATATAAATTAACTTTATTATCTACTTTAGTTAGTGTTCGGGCAGCGAAGGAGGCGCTATAATTATATAAAAGGCCTTTAACCCTACATCTTCATCGAAAGTGCAAGGCGCTGCCCGGCTTTCTGTCTAAAATGTATGTGTATACGTATCGGTATCATTCCTCTCTCATTGTGTGACATCATAAGTTACTAAAAGAAGCATATCTTGTTACATTTATATTCATTACATTTAACTCAATAAGTTTGATACGAAATAGCCGCACTTGTAAAGAGCTGAAGGTCGGTCGTAAAGAATCAAGTTAGAATCGTACTTTATGTACTGTTTTAGAAATCATGAAGTAAGTTACTTTTAAGTTATTGATTCTAGTAATAAACTAAACTCAATTCTATTAATTGTCAAGAATATAACAAAGTCATATCATAAAAATCAGTTTGACTGTTGTTCTATCACCTTAAAACTTCACTATCAAATATCACGAGAATAAGATATATAGTGCCTGGAGCGTGTGAGCTGCTGGTTTACGGGAATCTTTTTACACACTCCTTTACGTCTTTTATTAACTCTATTTCTATGGTTGGGTCAACGTGCATTTCATCTAATATCGAAATTTTTTGAGAATTTTTTGAAAATATAAAAATACATATCTTTGCAATTACATATCATTAAAATGATATATGTGTATAAATAATATTTGAATGCCTTAATATAGTCGAACAGGGTTTCAACTAGTTTTTTTTTTTATTTCTTCTTATTATTCATTGGAGTTTAGTCATACAGTTGACTATGCCACTCCCGTACAGAAATGTTACAGATACATACATATCAAATCATATACTTAGGCTTAATTACCGCAATAGTGCAACTTTTATACAACGTACCGGCAACTAACTCCTCGCGAAAAACGTATGTAGTATAAGATACATTAAATATATGATATATCGTACACCACACACGATACGCCAATACCAACATATTACAGAAGATATTATTGTCGAGTAGTTAATGAAAAAAAAAACTATACAGTATTAAACCGGTCAATACAGATTTTATGCCTCACTGTTTGTTACTTATTAATAGAGAGATTTGACAAAGTGCTTTTTTACTTTGATCAACAATGTCCGGAAGCCATTTTGTGACTAAGTGCTATGAAAAATCAGTTGGTACATCTATAATAGAAATAAGTATAGACAATAATAAATCCCCCACAGTGCACAATGCGCCTTGCTTATTTTAATTTGTTTGTACTCTCTACATAGTACAACAGGCAAGAGGAAACTTTATAATGCAAAAACTAATATTCTGATTCTTTTCAAACTTTAGAACTAGTAAGTGCTATCTCCATTACGTTAACAAAATTGTAAAAATAGTAACTTCATAGTTTTCCAAGATTAAATCTAAAATTATGTTTTCATCAAAAGAGAGCTTATAGTTTCCTAAGTTCAATAATATCTTCTAGCAAGTTTTCACAAAATTACATCCGAGGTCGCAGGAAGAACCTTAAAGACGATCGTAAAGTGTCAAGTTGCAAGACTAGCGAGTTTATGTCCGACGCTTCCCTTGGCGCTACTGTAAAAGCCATTAGAGCCAACGCTTAATAAAATTGTGCTTAATAAAAATGTTATACACTGTTATATAAGGGAAACAAATAATTAGTGGTACATTAATATGATGGTGCCTTATGTTAAGAAAGAAAGTGCTTCGCTGGTTACGTTGTCGTCTTGACTTTGTAGCCTCGTTTGGATTAATTGTAAAACTTTACTCAAGCTGGTCTTCATAGGCACTAGGTGTTTAGCACTCAATGTTACCCATTAATAATTTTCCACGTCACATATTTCAAAAATATAAGAGCAAAGCTTACCTATGGAGGAAAGTCGATTAGTATGCATTGTAAATTAATTATAGTAATAAATATGTTACTAAAATTCTTCATTATAAATAATTCCATCGAAATGTATAAGTTATATTCCTAAGCCTGAGTTTTTCACATCACAGTTATATATTTAAACACAATGTCTAAATCAATTTTTCTAAATACCTATTTGAAATGTATTAATATGGGGATGTCGGTAAGTGCAGTGGAAATAGAATTCTCTATTTCTCATATCTTGTAACTAAAAAGGTTTTTATCTAAGCTATCATTTTACATTTGCTTTAAAAGTCATTTTCATAAACACGCGAAGCCAAAAAAGAAAAAACCGAAAGTCGTTCTTAATTCCGGTTTACTTTATGTATGGTATAAGTATGTATAATGTTTAAGTTTTAAAAGAAATGTATGTATAAAATATTAATTTTAAAATTCTCAAATTTCATACATTCGCGTAGATATATATGTCGGAGCATAGTAAAAGATTATCGATTAATCGAATCGTTATCGTTGTCTATGGCGTTGGAGTGGGGTAGTAGTCACTTCCGTTGTTTTGACAGTCTCTACCCTCGACCCATTATATGCGATCGACAGTCTAACTGAAGTTTTAGTCGTGCGCGGTCTCTCAAGAAGTGAAGTAGTGTCTGAGTAGTGCTAGTGATAGTGATAGTGTCAAGTGCAGTGTAGTGTGGAAGTGCTGTCCAACTAAGGTCACGTAAGTCCTTACAATGTAATTGCCATGTGGTTAAGTAAACACAATGTTAGGTTAGGTTAGCCTTAGGTTAGGTTAGCCTTGTGTTAGATTCGGTTTATGTGCGTTTAACCTTGGGTTTAAATAGAGAGCCTAGCAGTGGAGGCGAGTGTTGTAATTACTTAAAGGACGTCCTTAAGCCTACACCTTGGTCACAAGTCCAAGGCACTGCTTAGGTTGCTCTCGTAATTGTTAGAGATCATATTTGATCATTTATCGGTTCAGTAGAAGTATCTACGTTGCGTTTACCCAATATTCCATTCACTACCATCACCCCCTTTTAGTGTTCCCCAATATTCCCCATCTTCCTGCTTCCATCTCCTTTCACATCGTTTTAAAATTCCCGACATATATATCTACCCGAAATGTATATAATATTTAATATATTTAAATGATATCTTTATCAGATGCATGTTTCTACTAGTAGGTACAAGATAAATAACTGATACATCTTCAATACAAATATTTGTATCATAGAGTAAAACGCCCATCCTCAATAGCAGATGTGATGAACAAGTGATGAAAACTGTCATGTATCTTGACACTGCAATATGTTTATACTCGACATATTATAGTCAATCCGCACCGGTTTCACCCGGGTGCATTTTAAATTTCAACATATTTTGATTTGTATATGATGAACGACGAACCTAGACCTTAACCTTTCATCTTCTATTTCAACCATTCAAGCCTTTTTTTCGCGATAAAAGGTAGCCTTTATCCTTTTCTAAGTTGTATTCTATCTCTGAACCAAATTTTCTTATAATCGGTTCAGTGATTTAGGCGTGAAAGAATATCAGATAGACAGGCTGTGTTAATTTAGCTTTAATATATTAAAAGTTGGGATTCAAGGCAAATCGACACAAAAACCTACTTAATATTCCAAAAGTCTTATTTTCCTTATAACACTAGAACTTCTAAAGTATAAAATAACAATAAAACGGAGAAATTCGCAAATTTGTACGTTGATAAGGATAAAGAAAATCCTAATAGCCGTTCGCATTATCTTTTATGCTTTTAATCTGGTCTTTGTATTACTACGGAAGTCGACGCTCACGGCTGGAACTAACATTCACATTAACCTAGTTGCGTTCAATCCTGGTTATTTCGGTCCTTTTATAAAATAAAATAATCGTAGTTCCTAACGTGAGCCCGTAAATATGCTCGTAACTGCCATATACGTATCATATGTTTAGGGTTTATATGCATACTCAAAGCACAACGAACTTACAATTATACCCGTTTGGCCAGCGACGGCATAAAATCTAGATTTAGTTATTGTATTCTTCATTTTCATTTAAAACTGTACTTAAATTCATCAACAAAAAGATATACAGGTACTTATTTATTTTGCTGATGACCATTGGCGATGGTGATCACATACCATCATGTGTATTAGTTGCACTTGTACCCTAGTTCTGTCAAAAATGAATACCGCAGGGAGTTCCCCGTAACCTTCTTATGACAACTAGGATTAGAAACTTTGAGATCTTTTCCATGCTAGTAATGTTGCTTTTCTAGTAAACTCCGGGTTTTGGTTTAAGATCCGCTAAATCTGCAGCATTCATCTCTTCACTTCTAATCTTTACTCAACTTTCGAGGACATTATCAAAATACTTACTTATATTGCTGATGTCCCATGGACATTTATGGCCCATTATGTTCGTTTACCTAAGATATACCGAAATAGTAATCGAAAAGAAAAGTCAGCCAAGCTATTTTATCCACAATTAGGTACATCGCAATGGTGTCCCGCAATTTGCCGTAATACAAAGCCTTTCTTCTTGTTAATTAAGCAACCTAAGATTTGTTCCTGTTAAATAATAATTTATACAACTAATTTCTTTAATTTATACTACTAACCTTCATCTATTTTAATTCTAAAATGAATTTTACGTAGTGTAATAAAAGACGCTTCACACTGTCTGTACGCTTAGATCTTTTAAACTGCACAACGGTTTTTAATGCGGTTATCATCGGCAGATAGAGTGATTCAACCGGAAGGTTTATATGTATAATACATGCATATTATAGTACAGAAACCATGCTAGGCGGGAATTTATTTAATATTCTACCATACTGCAAACCAGTTTCTTTTCCAATATATAATCAAATAGAAAAAAAAGTAATCTGATGCAGAAGGCGGTACTTTTGAATACAGCACGTATCGTGGAGTCCTAACCATCGTTAGTTTGGACCGCGTACCCGCTGCCGGTGGGCCCCTTTTTTTTAAATGTATTATGTTTTTTTAGGTTATATTCAGCAATGTAATTTATAGGAATTTTAGACTTAAAATTGAATTAACAATTTTGAAATTATCTTTACTTTTTTGAATATATTTTGTAAACTGTTTTAAAAGTCGAATTTATGATCACTTTTTATTTAAATAAAATTTATAATAATATTTTCTTCATTCAAATTTCATTGTAAATTTTTGTACAAATTATACTTATACCGGTTTTCGGTTAGTTATGTTGTTTATGTATGTATTTCTAGTGTATTGAAGCGAAAGCGAATAAGATGTTTAACTCAATATTAGAATCGTCAATTTCAAGGACTTGATAGAGAAGCCACTACGAGTTCTCTCATTACCATTTAGTTTAAATCAAAACAAACATTAGCTCTTCAAGTCTTCCTACTAGTAGGCAAAATACTTAGATGTGATGAGCTAAAACTATTTGCTATGCAAATACTACGCTTATCTTTAGGAAGTAGTTAAACTTCCACGCCAATAATTTTAAGTAGATATGTTTTCTTATGATTTTTGAGGTTTGGGATGAAGAACGCCAGATGATGCATAAAGAATTGACGTCTTCTTCTTTAAATGTAGACTTGTCTTAAATGCTAATTTCAATTTGTTTGTTCAGGTAGTTTAATGGGGTTACTTTAGCGGCTGACTTGAGGACCACTACTCCGTGTAAATTTGTTAGCAACACCGTTTATATATTAATGTTCTCGGGTATCTCCTATTATACCATTTTAAAGTATACCCACGTATAAACAAAATATAACCTTTAGTGCGATAGATTAGACTCAGTATTTTAGTGTGGTGTACATGGTAGTTAGTATTATAGTGTCGTATTAAGTTAACTTTATTATATACCGAAGTTAGTGTTCGGAGCGTTAGTTTGAAGTGGAGCGTTATAATCATATAAAAGGAATTTAACCCTTTGTTTGTGAGTTGCAAGTCCAAGGCGCTGCCGTATTGCTGTATGTCTCTGCTGCTATACCATACTGTATCTCGTTCTTTCCCTGGGATTATATAAAAGAATAACCTTAAGTGACATTAACACACATACCAATTCTACATGTAGATGTCTTTGACACTGTAGGTGAGCATGAGCACTAAGGAAAGATTTTTCAATTTATCATTTAAGATGTTAAAAGATTATGAGAAATTAGTATGAAAAGCTTCGGTTTGATTATGGTCACCGTTATCACAATAAACACAACATATTGCAAAATGTCCTCTATCAAGTTATTATATCTCTCAGAATTTCTCCAAAAAATATAAATAAACACTTAGTTAACTTTAGTAATTTATACTGTAATAGTTCACCTCGTTTGCTGTTTATTGTTGATTTTTAAATTAACTATAAGTTTTTGAAAAATTAGTGGCTTTATTTGGTCTCTGTATTGTTTTATTATTTTTTTAATTTTAAAGTAATCTGTTTGTGCCTGAATAAAAAAATAAAATAAATCTTTAAAGATCTTTAAACGCTTTTTGTTTCATTGTGTTACCAAAATACCTATTAATACTTATCTACACTATTATATAAAGAGGAAAGATTTGATTGTTTGTATGTTTGTTTGTTGCGAATAGGCTCGAAAACTACTAAACCGATTTTGGAAATTCTTTCACCAATAGAAAACTACATCCTTTCCGGGTAACATAGGCTATGTGGTGTTGCCATAAATATTCTAATTCAAAAGATATGGCCATTTAAGTGCTATTAAGGTGGACATTTTGTAAATTGAAGGGTTTTTCAGGAACTACTAATACGATTTTTAAAATTCTTTCACTGATGAAAACTACGCTTTTCGTAAGTCACAAAGGTGATGTAGTATTGCCATATACATTTTTTATTTATATCTTTATTACCTATATCTTTATTTCTATGTAAATCTTAAGTTTTAGATATAAAGACTACCTAACTGTTTTAGATATAAATTTATTTTTTAACATGTTGTCGCTTTGCTGATTATAAACTTAAAATAAATACATTTTTGTAGTTTTAATAGCATTTTCAAACAATACATTCAAAAGTTATCACTACTAGACAATATCGTTTCATATATTAAGTTACCGTAAATATTTTCCGCACAAAATAATATTACTGTGTTCACTTTGCTGAAAGCATTAAAAGCATTGTTGCTTGAACAAATAAGTTAAAAAAAACGTTAAGAAATTCCCATGTTGAGCTAAAAGCAGGGAAAGCTTTGATAAAATCAAATATTTACCTGCCATACACTCTCATAGTTTGAATCAATACAAAGTTTAATGACTTTCTAGTCAGGTATTTCAGGATGTACTACTATGAAACTTGAATGTGAAATTTCAGACAGGGTCTGGGGGTTGTGAACTAGATGCAGGTCTTTAAAATAAGATTTCTCAACGCGAATTAATGGTTTTTAAATTGTTTTCATCTTTCAAAATGGGTTTCAAACTTAACCTAAACTCGTTATAAATATATTATAACAGCATTGTTTTTCGATCCACAATTGACAGAGAAATCGGTGAACATACATAAAAAAAATATACAGACGAACATAGAACCTCCTCCGTTTTTGAAGGAAATATTTTTTTACAGCGCACGACGTTCTAGTTAGTGAAACGCGCGTGAATCGCTGTTCTTTTTTTGAAATTCATACAGATACCACCCATCGAACAGTAACAATATGGCTGTCTGTTGAGTAAAGTCTTTGCGTAGAAGGAATCGAAAAAAAAACAAAGAAGTGTTATTATGAAATTTAGTACAACATTATGTTAACAACACTGTTTATAAAGTAGTAGTAGCGGCTAGATCATTTTATATTATATTCAAGTATAGTGACGTGAAGACAATATATAACCTTTAGTGCGATAGATTAGTCTCAGTCTCTCTTGTGTTTTCGTGCAGTGAACACAGAAATTAGTGTTATAGTGTCGTGATTAAGGTTACCCTTCTCGAGGTCCACGTAAGTTTACTTTATTATCTATTGTCGTTAGCGAGGTCGAGTGGTGGAGGTGAGAGTTAATATATTATGAAAGAGCTCTTTAAACCTCCTCCTGTGTCTCAAGCCCCAGGCACTGCTCACCTGCTCAAATTGCATGTGTATACGTATTGCTGTACAATAATTGGTATCATTCCGCTCTCTATATCTACAGCAATTATATGATCCGTTTCGATGATATAATGGTTATTAGGATATTGGACGTTTTAATGGCGGTCTAGATGACTTAAGTCTCCGGAGAGATGTTGGCTCTCTATGTGTCTTCTACCATCTGTACAATGGGGAATGTTCTGAAGAACTATTCGATTTAGTGCCCCCAACTCTTTTTCGCCATCGCACTCTCCGCCGCTGGGACAAATTCCACCCTCACCATTTGGACACCTGGCGTCCTAGTAATGTACGAGCGTCAAGATCCTTTCTCCCACGCACGTGCAAGCTATGGAATGACCTTCCCCCAGAGGTATTCCCAGAGGACTACAACATGAGGGTCTTCAAATGGCGTGTGTACAGGTTTCTCAGAGGTCGGCAACGCATCGGCAGCTGCTCGCGTGTTTCAGATGTCCATGGGCGACGGTGACCACTTACCATCAGGTGGACCTTCTGCTCGTTTGCCCCTTATTAATTATTAAAAAAAAATGTTGAAAATAAGCTAAATGTCGAAAAATCTTTTATAGAGGATTTAAAGCATGGGAGTGGATAAAAAAATGTGGTATTAGTATCGAAATATGTTTAACTGTAGTTATTGCAAAGTAAGAAAAATATATATTATTCAAAAACCTTAAAACAAATACTCTCCCTTAACTGCTTTCGAATCAATAATAAACTTGTTGACTCCCATCGTGTCTCAAGAATTTAAACTAAAATGCTAATTTGAAGTTGTTTGTTTGGGTTGTTTGAAGCATATTATAATGGAACTTTGGGAACTCTATCTCTAAATTTGGTAATATACAATAATGGATAGAACTTTGCCCTTTTGGGTTACGTAGTTATTTAATTATACCTATAGAATTATTTTTAATTGTAATCATCTAACAAACTTTGATGGGATTTATTAACTTAGTTATGAGGTATTTAAAGTTTTATCAAATGCTGTATTTGTCCTATAAGCCTGTGTAATAAAAATAATATTATATTTATACTCTACTTAATTATCTAATTTATAAATATCATCCTCATTCCTTAGCTATTACAATCAAGCTCATATTATCCAATTCGTCCATTCTATAAAAACCATTCATTAATCGAATTGAATCGAAAATGGAGAATCCATAGAAACTAAGTAAGATTCCAGAAAGTTAGACAAAACATTTAAAATATTGTATGTATACTCAGATCAGGTTCTTTATATTTTAATACAATAAAAGTAAATATTTAAATTATAATAGACCTAAATTATACATTCAATATAGTTGATGTATATTTTACATAAATAGCTCGATTTGTTATTGTTAAATTAGATAATATAAATCCCGAAACGATGTTGTCAGTTACTAGTCGTCCTATTTCCATCAGGAAACTATGTAAGTCGTAACTTGAATATCAATGTCTAGATAATTTTGATAAGTCTGTCGTGTGAATTGAGACAAGCAAACGGATTCAGCGGGTTCTATCCCAAGTTAAATTTAGGTAGATATTACGACTTGATAGGTTATTGGAAATAGATTAATTTCAAATTTGAGTTTTCTAAGTGTGAGACAGGGAGTTCTTGCTAGTCTGTATAGGTAATAGGTAAATAATTATAAACGCGAAAGTTTGTAAAAATATATGTTCATATAGATGTATATTTGTTACTGTTTCACGCAAAAACTACAGAATGGATTTTGATGAAACTTTACAATAATATAGCTTACACATCAGAATAACACATAGACTATAATTTATAATGATAGTGTGAATTATCTAAAATATAGCGGGTGACACCCTGGGGCACAGATTGTAAGTAAATAAAACATAAAGTAATTAACAAAATTTCATAATATATTATTATAAATTGTATATGCTCAATGCTCATGGTGATAACAGAGATAAACATGAAAATTTACATCTACTATAAGTCTGCACTGAAGAATGGGTTTCCTTAATAACTTTTTGATCTACTCGTTAATTACATACATATTTTGTAGCACAAATACAAAACACAGAACAAAGATTAAATCACGAGGAAGTAATAAATTTCGAGTTTCGACGGTCACCAAGTCCCGAGAGATAGCAATATGCCGTTTATCTTACCCGCACGAAATAGAAACTCAGAACATGAAATGTATGAAATGTTACATAAGATATTGAAACGAAAGTAGGGGAAATAAGAGGGACAGGGTTGATATGATTTTCATAAAACTTTCATAAACTATAACGCAAAAACAAGAAGTTTCAAACAAGTTTTTTTTTAAAAGTATTCCCTTTACCCCTCCAACTAAGCTAAAGCTTGTGCTAGGAGTGAGCCACGTCAGTAGTCCAATGTTCGGGATTTGAACCCACGACTTGTTGATCGTGAATCCAACGCCCGAACTACTGAGCTATTGACGCAACAAGTATAAACACATTTTAGGGAAGAAAAGGAAAAAATCGCTATCGCTCTATTTTTTCTAAAATTGAAAATAAATTTTCCTCCAAAGAGATCATCTTAAGAGAATTTTCATCAAGAGCTTTTTAAGAGACAAGGGAAGGATCAGATTAATCTACTGAAGTATTTTTAAATACATATTTTGGATAATTCACACTAAATCATTATGCATTATAGCCTATGTGTTATTCTGATGTGCAAGCTATATTATTGTAAAGTTTCATCAAAATCCATGAAGTAGTTTTTGCGTAAAAGAGTAACAAACATACATCCATACATCCAGACATCCATACATCCATACATCCAGACATCCAGACATCCATACATCCATATATTCTTACAAACTCTCGCGTTTATAATATTAGTAGTATTAAAATAACAGCATTATTCTTAATAAGGTTTAAAATTTATCGCGTATTCGTAAGTCTGTCCTATGCAGTTCAATATTTAGACCTCTTACTAGTATTTAGTTAAGCTAATACTATATGTATATATCATTTCTAATTGTTTGTCTTCTATGGAATAAAACATGTAATCTTGTTAGAAGTTTCGAGAAAACTGCGATCAAATGAGGCTTGACGATAAAAGCAATGCTATTGTGATTGCTAGATAATTTGCTCGTAATATGGTTGATATATCAGTAATATTGTCTTGAACACAATTTTAGCTGTAGTATTTTATACAGATTCTTTATTTTTTGTTTTACATTATATCTAAAGAAATGTTTTAATTAACATTATGTTTACCTCAAGATCTTATCTTGAATTGTTGAAAATATAATCTGTGTTATATTGTGTTCTGAGTAAATAACACCCAAACGAAAATATAGAGATTACTTCTTGAATATGGGCTAATTTTTGTTATATGGCTAGAGTAAGGATTTTTCAAATCTTGTACTAAAATAGTAAAGTGGTAGTGGTATTAAGCTGCGTTTCCACTAGATATGTGCGAGGAAGCGTATCGAGGTAAAAGTGCTAAAAGCGCCGTATATAAATATATTAGAAAATCCATATTCAGATCAACTTGATTATTCATAACATGTCATGTATATGAAAACAAACTCCTGTTTCTTGTCAAAGACAAAGTTTGTCAATAATCAAATACTAAAATATTTATATTATGCATGGAGTAATGCATGTGTGAGATTGATGTTATTATTATTATTATTATGTTAATAAAAATTGTGGATTCTTATACAATAACATAAAAAATTCCTACCTGTCGTTAGGTAGAAAATGTATTGTAATTGAGATTTAAAAAGGTTAATGTCAAACCAGTTGAAAAAATTTTTTAAACCCCGACGCTACAACGATGAGGTGGTATAAGTTTAACGTGTATCTGTCTGTGGCATCGTAGCGCCCAAGATAATGGACCGATTCTAATGAAGCTTTATTTGTTTGAAAGGTAATTTAGTCGAAATGGTTCTTAGCTATGGTTTGTGCGGATCTGGTCAGCCTTTGAAGACTATTAGTTCATTTCTAACTCGATAGCTGCTTGACAAAATTAATATATTGACAATTATAACAATCTTGTAATTATGATAACACACTAACTTTGCCTAGACTGAGTATATAGAGATAATCGAGAGCTTTTTTAAAAGACACTATAGGATATATTTTTTTAACAATACTAAAAGACCCACAATCAATACTGGGTAACTTAAATTTTTAATTTAATTATTCGGCTCAAATTGTATTTTTGATGGTAGCCTAAGATATTAAAAATTATAAGCATTTACAAATATTAAATGTATTTAAACATAGCAAAGTTTGGATATAATTTTTACTCGTTATTATTAATTACTATATACCTACATGTTATAGGTAACATAAATAAAAAATGATCATTACAAAATATATGACCAGCTTTGGATAAAAATCTAATTTTATGATAAGGTTACAACATTTAAGAGAAGTCCTTTGATATGTAGATTATTAAACTTACTGCCGTACGTTGCCCCTAAATCAGGTAAACCGAAGTGAACCTTTCCCATAGAAACAATGAATTGGTCGAAATTCAACGTCATGACTATTATTACTTATTCTGCGCCTCAAGCTATCCTAGTGAATGTTAAAGTTTCTGTGTAAACTTCTCTTGACTATAATGTAATATAAATAAATTTAATTTGAAGAGTTTCCTAATCTTAAAGTAATACTAAATAATGGTATATTATTTTTAAAATCTTTTAATTTATATACTAGTTAACCAAATCTAGTTTGCAAGGCTAAAACATTTTAAAATAATAATTTTTTTTTCGTGACAGATTAAAATGAAATAAAATCTATATGTTAAGGTTGACTATAGTAATACAACAATATCTCATATGTAATATGAGACAGAGAGGAGATAAGAGTCAGATAACATCTTGTTTTGTATGTATCCCAAAAAAATTATTTGAAGAAAGGCTTATATTGTGTAAAGTCAGGGAAAAACAAAATGCGTAAGAATTTAATTCAAAGTCATTTCGTTGTTTTTGCTTACCATCCGTTTCAGTTACACCCTTTTATCCTTCACGGACTATTTTTCCGGAACAAAAAGTATGTTTCATTTAAATTCTAAAGAATCTGTGTTCTAAATTACATTTTAATCGGTTCAGACGTTTTGAGTGTATAAACTTATATATTTTTGAAGTGAAAACTTTTTAAGCGGCGTTGTGCACTTTTGGGATAGGTAAAAAATGTTAGACTCGTGTCAAGACAGGCGATCTGATCAAAAAATTCATAAGACGGAGTAAACTCACGTCAGGACACGTGACCTGATCGGAAATTCGTAAGACGGCGCTTGCACGCTTAATTGGTAGCACGTTTCATACAAAACAGATTTTAAATTTGTGTACGATAGCGCAATAGATAAATATTGTATTTAACCATAAATAATAGTACTTTTATACTGATAAGTAAAGCAATTCGTACGAAATTATTCTCTAACTATTTCAAAGTTAAGTTTTCACTTCTGCACTCCTGGAGTGCAACCCGTTTTATTTTCTTAATGTATTTCAAACCTTATGATGAACAAAAAAACGATGTTTTGATGCTCGGGAAGTAATGGGTTATATATATATATAAAACAAAAAGACCTCTAGCTTTAAGTTTTGTTAAATACGAGTGTCTTCTATGATTTCAGAAATGCTTCGATAAGTTAAATTTTTATTATATGTTTTATTGTATAATATTTTCAGTGAAGTCGAAGGAAGGCATGTGGGGCGGCGGCGCGCAATGCGTGCATGCGTCGCTCCCGCGAGGTGCGCGTGCGCAGCCTGCTCCTACGCTCAGTGGTGCCATCGCTAGCCGTCGCCCGCCCAGGTATAAACATATTACGTATATTATCGCCATGTATTCATGTCCACAAAAGGAGTAATTCTTTTACAGAGTTTGGTCTCTTCGTCGTCTCAGCCGATAGACGTCCACTGCTGGACGTAGGCCTCGTAGTGCCCCTTGGATCCAACGACTGCCTGCGATCCTTGAGGCTTGAGGTCGTCGGTCCACCTAGTGGGGGTCTTCCAACGCTGCGCTTTCCGGTGTGAGGCCGCCATTCCAGCACCTTTTTGCCCCAACGCTCATCGGCTCTTCGAGCTATGTGCCCCGCCCATTGCCACTTCAGCTTTGCGATTCTCTGAGCTATGTCGGTTACCTTGGTTCTTCTACGGATCTCCTCATTTGATCTCGTAGAGATACTCCGAGCATAGCTCTCTCCACCGCCCGGTGAATGACTCTGAGCTTTCTTATGAGGCCCATAGTAAGAGACCAAGTTTCGGAGCCATAAGTCACTACTTATTAAAAACTTTTGTTTTGAAGCACTGAGGTATGTTGGACGAGAAGATATAACGTAGTTTCCCGAAAGCTGCCCATCCGAGCTGGATTCGGCGGTTGACCTCTTTCCCGAAGTTGGACCTACCCAGTTGGACCGTATGGCCTAGGTATACATATTCGTCAACAACTTCAAGCACAGAGCTCCCAACAGTTACTTGGTGGAGCGGAACATGAGCATTTGACATAATTTTCGTCTTACTCATGTTAATTTTTAGGTCCACCTGCTGATTAATGGCATTAACCTACATGCGTTGCATTACAAAGCCACGGCCCCCAGTGCCCGGCAGCCCCACTATTCCTGGATCTTTCAGCAATCTGGGTAACGGTGGGGCAGGGGGTGCTAAGAATCTCTGGTATCTATAATAAATAATTATAATTCCACAGCCTAATTAAACTTGACACACTCGGAATCCAAGTGTGGTTGAACATCAAGTTTTATAAGGATAAATTTTAAAGCAGGTTCGGATATTTTTAAAAGTGCCATTAAAAAAATATCCTTACATATAACTAAATATTTATTAATATATAATGTTTGTGATCTTTACCCTTTCGCTTTAAAGTACTGACTGTCAGTGTATATATATGGTCAATATTAAATATATAGTTTTATCGTTACAGACCCACACCTCCCTCACCAACACTCGTATCACAAATCGACTCATCGGTAGCGTGTTTATGGTTGCTCACCCCATTATCCGCTGGTACTGCTGTCGTAGCCATCATCATAGCAGTGACCACCAACAACTGGTTGCACACTCAAGAGAACATGCTAAACCCGAACTACAATGGTACTGGGAAGTACGAACTTGTCGCTAAACACACTGTATCTGGACTTTGGAGGATATGTTTTACAGAACGTAAGTATATAATTTTCAAATAATTGTCTAAGAAATAAAATTAAATGTGACCTCGATTATATTCGATTGCTCGTTTACAAATAAATTAAAAATAGTTACGGGAAAAAATTATGGTGTTCAATAAATAGGGTTCTAAAATTTATTCTGAACACTGTATTTTTTTGAAACTTAAAAAGTAGTTTCCTTGTTTCGTTACAACTTGAAACAAGGACAAGCTAACAAACATACTGTTACTTCAATATTCACAACAACATCATATTTATTTTTTAACTTGATACCTCAACGCGATCCTGAGAAAAAGGGTCTTGACAGGCGGACAGGCGGACAGACAGACAGACAGACAGATGGACAACGAATTGATCCTATAAGGGTTCCTATTTTCCTTTTAAGGTACGGAGCCCTAAAAATATAGGTATTATGCAATTACAATGCGTAAAAATAGCTGCTCTACAGCTTTTTGATTTCATAATATTTATTTACCAAAAGTCGAAATATTCGTTGCTGAAATTAAGCTAAAATGCTTAATTAATGGCCGATTTATCCCTGTTACAATCGACCAAAAAATTGATTGTAATTTCTATCACGTCCTTGGATAACACAAAAAAGATATAACAGTAGGTAAAGTTGACAAAGGCAAGCTTGACTTCCGGCTGTCATGTGACCACAATACAGGGAGATCCCGCGGGCGGGGGGCGGAGGCCTATTGTGCCCGCGTCGAGCTCGCCCACATGCATTACATTCATAAGTACTCTGATGCGTCCGTTACTGTCACAGCGTTTGTGACTGGTCCATTTCCCTCATTAAAACTTGCTTTGTTGTTAAAATATATTTCTTTTAAAGAACCGTACCTCTAAAGGAAAAAAGAAAGCGCTATGGTATCACTTCTTTGTACGATATCAATTAATAATAAATATTAACTACTAAAGCTGTGTTAAAATTAAGCTTCTAAAGTCAGCAGGGGTCGTAGATAAGTTGCAGAGGGTCCACAAAAAATTAAAAAGTTTTGAGGTTGGTGAGATGTACAAGAGAAAATTCCGTAATAATTTCGATACAACAGTCTTTAGATACCTCATAGATAACTCAGAAAAACAGTAAAAGAATTAAAAAAAATATCTTCTTTATTATAAACCTATGGTAAAAAATTATATAAAAAAAATTATTTTAACGAAAATCCCAATTAACGACTAAAATTATTATTTCAGCTGGCAGTACAGTATACCAGTGCTTGGATATTCCATATTTTCCTCTGTCGCAGTATTCACAGGACCTTAGTGATTCAACTAATGCAATACCATGTAAGTAAAAATTAGACTAAACTAAATGTATGGTTTTTAAGTTTTTTGATCGAACAATTATTTTTTAAAGATTTTTAAGCAAAATTTTTAAGAAAAATTAGGCACGAGGAATCTATTTTCAATTTATACACATTATTTACTTAAATATTTCAGATGTAGTTACAAGATCAGCCGCACCCCTATTGCTTGCCGTGTTAACCCAAGCAGTAGGAGCATTGTGCTGCGTGCTTGGTCATTGCGTTAAAGGACGTCGAATATGTACGTTTGTAGCTGGCGTACTATTTATTATATCCGGTAAGTTCCTTTAGAAATCATGAATTTTGATATAAAATACCTATACTCATGTTCCTTTCTCGTCTTATTTCAGGTCTCATCATGTTGACTGGAATCGTCATGTACATATCTGTGTTCAAATCTCAAGTCGGTCATAAACTACGTTACATGACATACTTTGATATTCCACGGATGTCTTACAGTTATGGTTACTCATTTGGACTGTACATTAGCGGTTTTCTAGCTGCGGAGCTGGCGGGTACATCAGCTATATTCCTATTTTTACAATGGTACCAAAAAGACTGGATTACGGAATTGTCAGAGAAAGCTAAAGCGGACTGCCGCGCGTGGGATCGAGAATATGCATTTTCGGATTTCAGAGAGAGAGATTCAACTCTCTTAGAAAGAAGAATGATGAAAAGAGACACGTATCCTCCTACTGGATCGTCAGCAGCGACTCCTAGAGAAAGACGGCGTTTCGTTTACGATGGAGATGATGTGCCACATTGCTCGATACATAAAAATCGCAGGATTAACTTAAGTTCAGCTTCACTTAAAGATTTATCTTCTTCGACACTTTATGGATTTCCGGCAGCGCCACGACCGACAGCCTGCGATAACTACTTCGAAGAATTTAAGGAGGTTCCCCAGAGTGCTAACACGCTAAGTGGACTTAGGAGTGCTTCGATATTTCAATCTCAGGCATCGGTGGCTAGTGGGAGATTTTTAGATACGTCGGCGGTTGAACCGCCACCATCACGAGAAGAGGAAATGGTGACATTTGGTGCTGGAGCAAGAACAGTGATTGAGGATAAACCACCCCGGCATGATCGTGCTGTTGGCACTGACCCTTATAGAAGAACGACGCCCGTTTGATTCGTGAAATGGGTTTCCCCCTAAAGCATATCGATAAGTGATAAAAACACTAACAACGCATTATTTGATGTATTTGGCGTGATATGGCAAATATAGTAAACTAGCCATAAAAGTGTAAAGGTCGAGAAAGTGATTTTCGAATTTATGAACTTATGTGACTTGTGTCATGAAATTTTTTGACTGTTACATTTCCTTAAATAAATACTGCCATTTGTGTAGTTTGTTTCTTATTTAGCCATTTTAAAATCTCTATTTAATAAAAATCGACAACCTAAAGGAGTCTAAAACATTTTAAAATATATAAACTTTACACAGTTTTGATACCTAATAAAAAAATAATACTAATATTAAAATTATAATTCTATAACTGATACATATACAACCTTACGTCCATTTTTCCATATTTGAATTAAATAAAACTTTAAAAAAACATATGTAATTCATTTTTGTCAATGTCATTTGCAGAAAAGTAAGATGGGGATGTAAGTATTTTAAAATATAATTGTTTATTTTTAAACGTTCAGAGTGCTTTAACTTGGTTTTCATAATACTTTTTTTTATTTCAGAATCACGTCTTTGTTGTAAGTATTGATTGCTATATTTTTCGGCGTGTATTCTATACTTAGAGGTAATTATTTATATTTTCTATTTGGCCTACAAAAAATATAAAAAATACAGTAATCGTCACATAAAAAATGTCCTTGCTTGGTTTTTCTATGAATATTCAATATAATTATTCAATGAAACTCTATAAGCTGAATAGTTTTTTGAATTCAATCTAGTACTGTCGTAAACTTAATGTAATCTAAAAGTTAAATATCCAAACACAATAACCCTAATATAGATTTAGTAAAGAGATAAGCAACAGACAAGAAAAATCATAATATTGATGAATCACTGTGTTTACTAAATATTTAAATTATGTTCTTAATTTAGCAAAAAGAAAGATCCTCGTAAACCTGTAAAAGGAATCGTCCCAAGACTTAAGAATATTAGCACAGTTCATTTTAGAGGAATTTTTGGGTGCTTAATTCCAATTCTACTTCTATCATGGCAGCCGGAAAAGGGAAAGGTAAGATTTTATTTTTATTTAAATAAACAAATCTTAACAAAAATATTTTAATGATCATTTATAGGTGATTGCGATTATGAAAAACTATTTATTATTGAACGCCTAAAGTAATCGTGTATAATAAGCGATATAATATACATTAATGTTTCGTTGACTGTTTGAAAAACAAGATCATAAGATTAAGCAAAGTAAATTAAAACAATACTCAGTCCAATGAAAAACAATTCTCCGAGAGCCAAGTTCACTGTACTAATTTTGTCTGCATCTATTTTATTTTAGAACGACATTACCGTAAGATGTCTCTGGATTTGGATGTTTTGGTTCTTTTTAATACAACCAGTGAATATTCCAGTAGTGGGTTTAATCCCGATGTTCTTGTTACCAATGACAGGAGTCATACCTACTGTGGAGATTACTAAATGTTATTTTAATGTAAGTATACATTTATTTATTTATGTATTTTTAATCACTCCAAGTACGCTAAAATGCTTGTTAGGAGTGGGCCACGCCAGTATTCCGTGAATCCAGCGTTTGAACCACTGAGCTACTGGTGCTTAAAAAATATATTAGTTTTCTTTTCTGTAATCTTTATAAACGTTTTCCTAAATGCAAAACTTGAGGACTACACGATCAGGAACATTGTTACGAAGAGAAAGAGGAAATTATTCAAATTGATGAATTACTTAAAAAACTAAATTGTTGAAAATTACTGAGTGAGTCAGAGAATAATGGGTGAATTATGTGTAAATGATTGAATGTGCGAGCGATCGAGTGCAAATAAATAAAATTTGGACTTATGTTTACCAGCCTTAAAGTCAATTTTCTATTAAATTATTTATTTTCAATGAATCTGTTGCAGGAAAATATAGGTTTACACATTTTAGGTGGTATGATACATTTATTGATAAATGGATGTGGTGCTGATCGTCGTTTAATTCTTTGGCTTTTATGTTCTGGTGACAGCTGTCAATTTTCCGCAAAAAGGTGATAAATGTACCTAAAATGATCTAATATTAAATTTTGTCAGTAAATTACAAGTTTCCTTAACAAGTTACTAGTTTTTATTAAACTGTTATAGCTTTTAAACGCAGTATTAAAAAGATTTCGCACGGGAAGTAAAATTTTCAAATATAATTAACATTATTTGACTTTCAAGTTAAATAAATTTTATTTGTACTAAATATTTACACAAAATAATATTTTATATCTATTTACCTTTATCTTAACAGTTTTTTTTTTTCTACACTATATTTTATTAATTTATGTTTTCAGGTTAATATTTAAAGCCAGCACTGCTGCATTTTTTCTCTCCATCTTCTCTAATAGATTAATTGTGACTTCAACTATAACGCAGTTTTTAACACCAGCTTTTATTAATTTACAGGTGAAATTCATTTATTTATTGATTTTAATATATCTATATATATTATAGTAATAATGATACATTTTTTGCAGACCAATACGGCTAGTTACAGACAAACTGAACCAGATTATGATTTGATGCGATACATTGTTTTAAATGCTGTACAAACTGCATCCGCTATTGGTATGTTTTTTAATTAATTCAATGGCAGTTACAAGTTATATTAATATTATTAATAATCGTAATGATTGTATGTTTTTGTTATATTAGGAAGTACTGCCATTACACATGCATCTTTGACAGTTTTAGCAATGCGCGCTATGTGGAGCACGTAAGTTTTGTTTTTTTTCGTGTGTTATAAAATAAAATAAGAACCTAACTGATAAATAAATACTTAACATTTTATTGTCATTTTTATATAATTTTGAGGAATTTGTTTATCGATAATGACTGAAAGCACTTAAGCATTGATATTTATTTTTTTTATTTTTTTTTATTACAATTTATCAATTGTACCTAATTGTATCTAATAATTTTGATAATAAATTGGATAAAGAATGAAAATAAAAATACGAATGAAAGAATTGTAAGCAATATTAAGCATTTTTAATAAAATGTCTATAAAATGAACAAATAAATAGAACAACGGATAAACATGTGCGAATAGCATTTTTTAAAATACTTTTTAGAACTTATAAGTTGGTATCAATAATAATGTAATGATTTTTACAGGCATCCTGGTAAAGGCAAAGAATATCCAGATATATTTAACTATTTACAATATACATGCTTTGCATTTCCGGTGGCCTTTATGATGTTTTTATTTAATTTTGTGTATTATATGTTACTTATTAATTGGTAAGTAATTAAACAAAGTTATAGGTATTGAATTTATTTGAAATAAATAAAAATTTGTTTGATTACCAGGAAAGTTGTTAAGCCGATGAGTGGAAATAGTATGGCTGAAATGAGAAATCTTTTACTAAATCATCAGAAAGCATTACCACCACCAACATGTTATGAAAAGGTAATTATAAATTCTTTCACATGAAGTAGAATACAGTTGGACGTCAGACCTTACCGTATAATCGTCTTTATATGGAACTCATAGTAGTTATATTAGTGAATTCTTTTTTTTTTTTTTTTATAGTATATGGGGGCAAACGAGCAGAAGGCCCACCTGATGTTAAGTGGCCACCGTCGCCCATGGACATCTGCAATACACTGAGGATTGCGGATGCGTTGCCAACCCTACTTTCTGAGGAACCTGTATACTCGGCGCTTGAAGACTCCCATATTAAAGCGCTCTGGGAAAACCATTGGTGACAAATTATTCCACAGCTTGCACGTGCGTGGAAGGAATGATCTAGACGCACGTACATTGCTGGTATGCCAAGCATCCAAGTGGTGTGGATGAAATTTGTCCCAGCGGCGGAGAGTGCGATGGCGGAAAAGAGTCGGGGGCACTAATTCAAATAGTTCCTGTGAACATTCCCCATTGTAGAGACGGTAGAGAACACACAGAGATCCAACGTCTCTCTTGAGGCTAAGTTCGTCTAAACCGTCTGTGAGTATGGGATCGTCGATAATACGAACAGCTCGTCGTTGGATGGAGTCAAGAGGGAGCAACTGGTACTTAGGGGCGCCAGCCCAAAGATGCGAACAGTACTCCATATGTGGACGAACCTGGGCTTTGTATAGCAACAGCCGGTGTTCCGAAGTGAAGTACTGTCTCGCTCTGTTTAATATGCCCAGTTTTTTTGAAGCCACTTTGGCTTTGCTCTCCAAATGGCCCCGAAATTTGACCTCGTTCGATATATCGACTCCAAGGATCCCAATACTATTGCTGGTGCTGAGGGGAATATTCTGGAATTTGGGCGCTATAATAAAGGGAGTCTTTTTTGCGGTAAACGCGCAAACCTGGGTCTTCGTAGGGTTAAATTGGACAAGATTATGTCTTCCCCATTCAGAGACCTGCTCCAGGGAGGTCTCTATTTCAGACACCAGGTTTTTTCTCCTTTCTTCTACCTCAATGCGAGGAATATTTGCCCGGCCAGTATAAAGAGCATCGCCAGTACTGTCGTCCGCATAGCACCGAAAGTTGCTGGTTTGCAGCATATCGTTGATATGCAGAATAAACAGTGTTGGCGATAGCACTGAGCCTTGGGGTACTCCAGCATTAATGGACGTAGTGATCGAGCATGTACCATCAACAACGACTTTAATGCTTCATCCACTAAGGAAGCTGGATACCCAACTGCATAATTCCTCGGGTAGTCCATAGGAAGGTAGCTTCGCTAATAGAGCTTTGTGCCAAACCCGATCAAAAGCTTTAGCAATATCTAGGCTAACAGCCATAGCTTCTCCTTTGCTCTCTATGGCACTTGCCCATCGGTGAGTAAGGTACACAAGAAGATCCCCAGCACTGCGACCATGACGAAAGCCATACTGTCGGTCGCTAATTAGCTGGTTATCCTCAAGGTAACCGAGGAGCTGTGTATTAATTACACGCTCCATCACCTTAGAGAGCAAAGAGGTTATTGCACTAGGCCGGTAATTGGACGGGTTGGTACTGTCACCCTTCTTAGGAATAGGGTGAACGATGGCTACTTTCCAAGAACTTGGGACTATTCCTGTGGTATAAGACAGAGAAAAAAGGCGCCTTAGTGTTGAAGTCAACTCGGGAGCACACGTTTTAAGCACAATAGCTGGGATTCCGTCAGGTCCGCTGGATTTCTTTACGTCTAGGGAAAGGAGCGCTCGACGCACAGCGCTTTGTGAGAAACGCACATTTTGCAAAACGCATTCGCATCTAGGAATTGTAGGCGGTACCTTTCCGCCATCATCAATGTTTGAACTCGACGCAAAAAGAGTGCACAGAAGATCAGCTTTCTCTTTCGCGGAGTGTGCCAGCGAACCATCAAGACCGTGCAAAGGTGGTAAAGAGGGCTTACAGAAGTTCCCTTCGACGGCTTTAGCGAGAGACCAAAATGCACGGCTTCCTGAAGGAAAGCTTATTAACTTCTCACCAATGCCTCGAATGAGCTTAAGCCTTGCTCTCGCGATATGCTTCTTGTAGGATCTGGAGGCAGCATTGAATTGCTTTTTAAAATCGGTTGTATGCGGATCCTTCGCAGCAAGTGCCACAGCCCAGGCACGATAGCATTCTTGCTTGGCGATCGAAGATCTTGCGCAAGATGAATCGTACCAAGGTCGCGAACCGCCGCCAGTACGGACAACCTTGCTTGGAATGAAACATTCCATTCCTTGCAAAATAGTGTCCGTAACAGCGTCAGCGCAGATCGATGGATCATCCGATGTAAAACAAAGCTGCCTCCATGGGTAGGAAGCGTAGAACTCTCGCAATCCGTCCCAATCTGCTGATTTGTAGTGCCATACACGGCGGGTCCCAGATGGACGGGAATGGCCATGCAGCACTACAGGGGCCTCGGAGTGTACCAGGCAATGGTCAGGTGTACCCAAAGGCGCATTGACGGATACTAGGTAGCCCTCCGGGTGGGTAGTCAGCAGAAGATCCAATAGAGAAGGTGTATGGTTCTCCGTATCAGGGATCCTGGTTACGCCTGACACAAGTTGGGAGAAACCATAGGCGAGAGCAAAACTATAGGCAGCTCTCCCCGCGTGGTCTGTGGTTCGTGATCCTAACCACTCACTGTGGTGGGCATTAAAGTCGCCAAGGACCACAACCTCCGCGCTGGGATAGCGCTGAAGCACGAAATCTGTAACCTCCTGAACGTGCCCAAAAAGACGGTCGACTTCAGTGTTACCGGTATGAGACCTGTAAAGACACGCGTAAATCCGCGTGATAACGCCTGTTCCAAAGTGTACCCTGGGTAATTTAAGTATGATGTGTGATCAGGAATCGATATCTTCGTCTCTGTTAAAAAAAGTAGGGCTGGCTTTGCCGTTTCGAGGTGGTGATGCACGGCATTTAAATTCGAATGCAATCCTCTTATATTACAAAAGTCCACACTGAATGTGGAAGAGGGTGCCGCTGTGCCTAACTTCTTTTTTTTGTTCGGCCAACCATCAAGTGAGGTAAAAATTGCAGAGATATACAGGCAGAGGATAAAACGGAAAAGATTGGGGCTGTCACTGCAGTCCCTTGGGCAAGAAGCACTTCGGTGAATCCAATTCCGGAGACCGAGTTTAGTTTGTCGCTGGCGCGGGGGACGGAAGGGCCCCCGATCCGACCTGTTAATCGATCGCCGCGTTCCACACCGGTTTCCCACTCCGGCACGGCGATCGAGCGACAGGCTTTTAACAATGGCGGCGGGACAGCCTCCCAAGTTGGGATGATCCTGGGTTCGGGTTCCCTACGAACCATCGGGCGGCCAGCGGTGAACCGTTTCATCGGGTCTCCCTGGACCCCGCGCCAACGCCAAACGCTCAACCTCTCAGGAATCGGTCCGATGTCGGACCAGGGGCTGCAGAAATGACCACATTCAAAGGGATTGGGAAAGGGGGGAGGGGGAACTACTGGCTTACATGCGTAGCAACCGGAACGCGTCGAAGACACTTGGCGGTCGGACTCACATGATAGTGGTCGCGAGCCAGTCGGGGATGGGATCCCCTACCACCAGACAGGGGGCTGGGTTACTCGCCTTTTACGAGATGCTTTCCCAGCGGCAGAGGGGAACTGTATTCTAACCCGTCCCCTCACGGGTAGAAACTATAGGTTCTATAAACTTAATTATGGGACCGTTCAAGTATTTAGCGTTTTATTTAATTATCAACCCCCCCCTCCTCATGTCAGCAAAACTAAGCAGAGCCCTAACCTCTCCCCTTGCTTTCATATACATTGATGTGCGCATTTTTCTCCCTGCTGAGAATGAGGAGGGTAAAAAAATGCATTAGATAAAATCACGTTTCGTTGTACTGTGTGTTTACTTTTTATCGTACTACGTAAACATCATACAGAACCTCTCCTTCCCTCATGTCATCAAAAATATGCTATGCAAGGATCCCCCTTCGCCCCTTTTAAGGTTTTATTTATATTTATTTAATTGAAAAATTTATATTGTTTTTATTACAGCTTTGCATATTTGCCCACTTCGCCTACTTAGCTGTTTGTTTCTTCCGATGGAGTGATTGGTTAAGCGATAAAGGATGGTCATCTTTTAAAACTATTGTGCCAGAGGTGCCATTGTAAGATTTATTTTTGTTATATTTTAGTTAAAAATCCCATTTTCAAACATGATATAAAGTTAATTATTTTCCCCAGTATAAAAGACGCTACAGTGGCAGCCATATTCATCATCTGCTTGCATATATTGCCTCGATCCATAACAATTTTAAAATATTTTAATGCTAAGAGTAAGTATTTATTTTTAATTGCATAAGTTAAAAGAAAATATTTATTCATATTAAATAATTGATATATAATTTAGTTGTTTTGTTTCAATTTTTGAATAAACTAGTTAACTTAATTTGAAAAAAAATACCTATACCATGACATTGATTTTATACAAAAATCAATTCATACAATTTATATACATTATTATACGTTTTCAGAAATTGTTTTAGCCAATAAAGCTCAGAACTGTCATAGCGTCATGATTGGCGTCATGTCGTGCAGAACAACTGCTTTGCAGTTACCTTATCTTTACTCATCACTTTACGAAAATATCGACTACAATTACTTTCTTTTTTTGTACTCTTTACATCACGTGACAGAATGCTTATTTTAGCCGAATTCATTTTGTAAAAAGAAATCTACATATTTTAATAAATATTAATGTATTTGCAGCCAAAAGAGAACTTGGATCTTTAAAACCGGAGTCATCAATAATGTTCTGGAGATTTGTTGATAAAAACACTATTTACGGTTACATTTTACTAATGGGTAAATAAACTACTACACTTCTTAATTATTATTAATCATACCGATTAAATGTACGTAATATGTACATAACTTTAGTACACTATAGTACAGTACTTTTTAAATGATAAAACTTTTATCGGCGTCAGACTTAGATACATCTTTGGTTGCATGGGCGCCATATCAACAATGTCCCAATATTATTAATATCAAATGGATTTTCATAGGACAGAAACTCTTATGAATATTAGAAGCTATTCGAATCACCCCCAAATTCATCATAACTCAAAAACTATTCATAATCACGGAACTTAAATTAATTATACAATTTTATTATAGAAACTAAAGCGATAATTTATAACACGGTAAGACTCACGTATTGTATTGGTCACATGGACTATAGTTTCCCGTTGGACCGTAGTTTTCGCCGAGCCGTCACCGCACGCGCACTTCTTGAAGAAGACCGCCGAATGCGGCTAAAACTATAGTCCATGTGACAAAAACGAAACGTGAGTCTCACCGTGTGATAAACTTTTAAAATAATTATGTAATTTCTTTATATTTTAGGTAGTGGTGTAGCTCTTAATTCTGCAATTCGTGCAAGCTCTCTTGACCAAGCAGTAACATCAAATTATGGAAAGTCAATAACTAACTTATCCTGGAATACTTCTATCCTAGTAGTTATTCTTATATCAATTTTTCTTGCCAGTATAATGTCTGGAGTAGCAGCATGTTGTATTTTTCTACCTTTTGTGCTTAATATGGTATGTAATAACTTATAATGGAAAATATTTAAGAAAAATGAATGAAAGGGGATTTATAACACCAATAGAAGTTAAAACAATTACGTTTTAAATTTTAGTCGTCTGTTTGTATATTTGCACTTATACACATCACAAAAACAACTGTATGAAATTGAATATGGTTTAATTGTATTGTTGCAGGTCTAACTTAAAATATGGTTTTAGCTCAGCAAATTTAGAGCGAATCGACTAATTTTATTAATTTTCTTTTTAGACACTCGAAGGTGCCGCAGACCCGTGGCCTAAAAATGTGTACTTAGGCACCTTGGCTGTAGGAATTGGGACTTCCTTGGGTTTTACAGCCCCGTTCTTATTTACACCGGCTTATTTCTGCCACTTTGCTGGGAAAGTACCAATTAGACGAATGGTATACCTTTAAGATCTTTAGTTATATATGATCTTAATATTTCGTCTTTAATATTACTTGAGTATTATGGTTAAAGCAATATGTTGGATCTTTATGTGTGTTGAGTTAATATATTTAAATATCCTACTATTTAGTATAATATCTTTCTTAGTAAATAGTTTATTGTAAAGAACAGAAATAAGAGTCGTAATAATTATAATTATATTACTGAAATTAAAGTTGTATCCACTTCCAGGATTTATTGACTAATCCGAGAGAATTTTACAAATATGATCTCCAGTTAGTCCATGACGTAGCCGAAGGTTAAGGCTATGGTTCCAACAAAGATGGTGGAAACGAAGCCTAATTAATAGACTAATTTTTGATAACATCAATTGATGATTAAGTTTATTTTTAATGATTTCCATATCTAAATAAATATTTTCCAGATAAAATTGTCAATTGGTAGCATCATCATCTGTGCCGCTGTGTTGTGGATAGCATTACTCGTATGGGCGCCATTTATATGGGATCCGAATAATACTGGCATACAAAGTGTAACATTAGCTCCAGCAGCTCCAGAAGAAGCTGCACCGGAACCACCACCAGCACCATAAAACCACAGTTATACATAGTCTACGATAGCATTAGTAGTTACTACAATATTAAATATTTTGCCGTTATCGTTGTTTTAACACTATTGAAGAATATTAAATGTAATTATTACAAAGGGTTTGTCATACTTATTGTACAAGTAAGTAACCTTCTTGATTCATGATTGCATCAACACTTTATGCGGAGCAACATAACGTTAGAAATAATTTTTTAAAATTTGTGTTACTAGTTTTTTGCCTGCCAAAACTAGAAAAAATTGCTCCACAAAAGTTCGTTCCTTACGGATATACCATCAATTTTTTTTTCTATTTATAATCTGATTATAAAACTCTATTTTATTATCTTTCCATTGGCAACACAAACACTATTTATTTATTCATTTTGTATAATCGATGATAAGTATTTTTGTTGAAATAAATAGAACCATCTAGGCAATATATTTAAATAGGAAATATGTTATAATGTATCAAAATGAGAAATTGGAAACTATTTTCGTGTATTATTTAATTCTTAATTTTAATAAATAATCAAAAACTTGTATCTTTTTGTTGATTATGTCAGCGATAGAGAAATAGTAACCTTTTTTTAAATAATGAAGCGTCAGGAGCTCAGTGGTTTAGACGTTGTATTCACGATCGATAAGTCATGGGTTCAAATATCACTTAGTGAATTTAGGGCTTGGTGTTCGCTTCAATAATAAGATTCCACAACTTATTTGACACTTCAGCGATTTAAAACACAAATAAAAAAGTTTTTAGTAAATAAAGCTTACTACTCTGTACAAGATTACATGAATGATGACAAAGCTTAGATTTAAAATTTTAGTTATTTGCTTACTTTTGCTGACATGGCAGGCGTGGGTTGATAACTGCAGAGAATCTGCTTACGTAATTACTTGAACGGCCCCACACTATTACCTGCCCTCATAGCAATTAGCACCATCTCGTCATAATTTTAGGAACTTACAAGTTACATGCTATCTATCATTCATAAGCCTATTAAAACCTTTAAATTTTGTCAGATGGCGTTGTAACATAAAAAAATAGCTGAGCTAGCTGGGTCGCCCAGGTAATAGCTTTTATACTTATTTATTCTATCCAATCTGGTAGAATAAGTAGATCTGGCCAAATAACAGGTGCCCAATAATAAATGCATAACCAAGTTATTATAATTGTAGAAATAGTCGGCCCTATACCAGCTTTTATCTGAAAAATAAAAATTTGGCATTAGATTACAGTTGCATTAAATGATTTAAACATTACCGGCGTAAGGATACGGCTGGTACCCGCAGAAAGCGTCTCCAATAAATGGACTGTAATACAATCTCTAATACAAAACTTAAAAATTCCTAGTCGTGTCATCAAATGTTGCAAATCTTACGTTACGTATCATTGTTTTTTTTTTCATATCAATTAATTAAACTATTTTTTATTAAGGCGATAATATTCATATAGACAGCGGCCATTGATGCACTGTCACCGTTAACCTTTTCAATGCTTCAGCTTCTTCTGCTATATTTATTTTTAGTGGTGATTTTTACCATTTTAGATGTTGGTATCTTCGCAGCACTTTGGACTACTAAATTTCCCGGTGTACCCACTGGTAAGCACAAAGCGTACGATGAAGAAAAACCTGCTGCTATATTATACCATAGAGGGTTTTGATTTATTTCCTTCGCCTAAAAATCAAATAAATACATGAAATTAGATTAAATAATATTTGATTGTATAATGATTAGGAGTATAGAGATGAGATGGTTTTCATTGTCATCTTTTTTGTCGCATTATTAATCAGATAATATTATATGTTACACCCTCGCTAAGCTGAGTTAATGAATAAACACTGAATTTGTTTTCGCTTCCTTGAGGTTTAAGATAGTCTACTTCGCGAGGAAGAGTCACCAATAGATATAGATCACAAAATTACATAAAAAAAATTCTTCTATATCACTCCGCCCTTTGAAAAGGAATTCAGCGAAGTACTTTCGTACATAATAATTCTTTATTACTTATATTTAAGTATAAAGAATAATTGATCAGACAAATTTCAAACTCACCATCTGCATAACGATAGGTACAATAACATTACAAACAGCAACATTCGAAGCAAAATTTGTTGTAAAAACCGTAAAAATTACAATAAGCAGAATAATTAATATATTCGGTAAATTTTGTAGATTTTTTAGTATTGTCCCGATTTTTCCATTTAAATCTGTATATTCTTTTTTAGCTGCGTCTGATAAGGCGAATCCACCTCCTAGATAAATAGTAAATTATGATTTTGTAAAATGTCATTTTTAAGGTTTATAAACGATAAAAACTCACATCATATATTTTACTACAGTTTCAAGGAGAAAATCCACTCTCTGAAGAAGACCGCCTCTATGGTTGAAACTATAGTAAAATATATTTTAAAAACAATACATGAGTTTAAACCTTAAAAATAACTGATTACCACGTTAGTTTCTATAGTAATTTTTTATTATACAGAGTACATAATTACCTAAAAGAAACATGAAGCTGTATGGCATTATTTCATTCATTTTATCCCAAATTAAAACAGATGGTATTCTATTGTCTGGTAAATCTTTGTGATCTATATAATACAATAAAAACATATAAAGAAGTTTTCTCTCTATCGTTTTCTTAAAATATTAGATTTTAACTTACTAGCTGTAAAATTTTCGAAAAATTTCAATGAAGAGGGTAATAGAAGCATTAAGAATACCACAAGAGATGCTGCAGCTGAGTCCTGGACGCTGCGTAACAAAAGAACTCTTTGAAATTAGAGATTATGATTTTTCTCTTTCTATAAATTAGAAAATTAATTTAGATGAACCTATATCTGAATAACTAACGGGCAGCTAAAACCATTGAAGCTACAAACAGAAGAAGAATAAGGGTAGAAAAAATTTATTTAAAACAATCAAATCAGATTTGATTCAGTTTTAACGTCAGATCGTGGTTTTAATATTTTTGTAAATTAAATCGGATGAGAGGAAGATATTTTCAAGAATTTTTTATCTTAGTGATATAAAAATAGATCGACTAATAAGTAATTCGTAAACATTTTAATAATAGAGTATTTTTTATCTCATACTAGTGTGTTTTTTAAACAAACAAATTCTAACAAGAAACCAACTTCAATTGAATTTTCTTAATCCTACCAATTTTTCAATCACTAAACAATTTCTATTCGATTTTGAGAAAAAATTATAAACAATTACATTGTAAACCTCCTCATTTTCAAGTCAGTAAAATTAAATTAGTGATATTTTTCGTTGTACTTAATATTTATGTGGTTTTATGTTTGAAATATGTTAATGTAATATACTTACAACTTTTTGTTCTTTATATTAAAATATTCTGGTATTGCATCACCCCATCCCTTAAATATTTGAGGAGAGCGGCAAAAGAATAATAAAATAGCTCCACTGAAGAGAGTGATAACTAGCTGTAAAAATATGAACAAATGTAACAGTATCTATATAATCTAATATTAAAGGAACAATTTAAATAGAGTTTTACGTTCTGAGTTCATTCATTCTTATAGTCTTTATAGAATTTAAAATAATATATTTTTCATACTTTGAAGTCAAGGTAATCAACTCGCAAAGTTATCAAAACACACTTTCCGTTGACGAGTAAAGAAAAAGAACTGAAAACTGTATATTTGTAATACATATAACAAAAAGTTTTTGGAATTAATTGAATGTGATGCATGTCTATGCATAGGCATAACTTTTTCCAATTGCAAAGTTAAGTTTGGTACTAAATATAATTGTACGATAACCTGTAGCTATTTTTTTTCATCAAAATTTTATAAGCTTTTTGTACACTTTTTACTATAGCAAAGAAAAACGTCAAACAAATTTCGATCATCTAGTTACTCTTATTTTATGTTTGATACAAGAATGTATGATTGTTTTCATGGAGCGCCATAGAAATCAAGTATCATAAGTAGGTCATATACAGATGTTATGATATTATCTTATCAACAGTTCAATGCTATTTTAGCGATAAATCAAAAACAAAATAAACAAACTGATACGCTCATAAATAGGAAGCAAAAACTTTATATTGTTTAAGAGGCATAATATTAAATGTCCTTTTAGTAACTCACTATTTCCCAAATTGTAATGGGTCCTAATGTATCTAAATTCTCCATTATTGATTTTTTCGCTGCTTCTATTCCTGATGGAGGTATTACTGATCTTTTGGCTGCTTCACTTTTCGGTCTAACAAAAATGATATATTAATACAATAAAATAATATATATTAATGATATATTCTATATTACTAATAACTGTTAATTAAAAAAAGGTGTTAAAGTCTAAACGCAGACTAACAACATGACTGCTTGACAAAATTTTTTATCGTAAAATGATTAATAAAAGAGAGATATTGACAAAGTCTGTTTTAGAAGCAATTTTTTTAGTATGCAATCGGCAAGAAATAAACGAATTAGAAAATAAACGATCCTTTCTAAGTTTTTTACTAACTGTAATTGAGATTTAGTAGCAATTAGACTTATGCCAATCCAGGGATGTTCGATACTTCAATATATTTTAAGAAGTTTTTTTAACAACAATTCGGTGAAACTTCTTAAGGAAAAGTTTACATTTATTTACGCACCTGAGATAACCAAGATAAACTACAAGAAGATACAAGTACAAAAATATCTCCATTAGTATCATGTACGGAATAGCAAATGCAGAGAATTTTGGAAATGATAAATATTCTGGAGCATTTGGGTATAATCTAGAAAATAGAAAAGAATAGTTAGATAGTATTATGGAAAAAAAATTAAATTAATTTGCGGTTCTGACTTACTTCGAAAATAAACCTTTGAATACCAAATTGGTGGCTGTACCCACCAAAGTTCCAATACCACCTAAAACAACAGTTATTATAGCGACATTATTTAATGCTTTTTACATAGAGAGCCATGCTATTTTCTGTGTATGTAATAGAAAAAAATCCACCTATACTAGCCGAAAATGTAGCAGCACAAAAATAGCATATTGTAATATCCGATGCGACCTTTTCTCCATTATCCTCAATATTATATATTTGTAGTAAGTTTTGCTGGAAGAAATGTTTTTGAAATAAACATTAAAGAAATCTAAGTTGCTGTAAAGGATCATAATTATTAAATAAAGCTTCTTACTTCTTCAAATACTTGTAAAAGAGCAAATATTATTGGCACCATCATCGTTGTAGCAGCAGTGTTTGTGATCCACATTGAAATAAACATGGTAGTAAAACACATTGCAAATAATAATCTAATAAAAACAACTTCAGTTATTAAAGAGCCTAACTTTTATATTCAAAAGAAAATGATTAGGTGCTAACTTGTAATGAGAATAACCAACAGCTCGTATAGCATACAGTGCTAGTCTCATATGGAGTCCCGATTGTTCAACAGCATATGCTAGCCACAAACTGCCCAAAAACATCATTATTGTATCCTAAAAAAAATTTAAAAGCATCGAATTTAATGTCAAACCAAGTAAAATGTGTTGGTAAAATACGGACAGTGTCCATGGAACTGCACTGTTTATACAAAATATATGTTATGAAATGTATGACTAGTGCCTCAAACATTCATCAACAGTAAATCTGATATACATTTGTTCAATTTTGTAGCACAAACTACAAATGTATTTGTACTAGAATCTTACAAAAAAAATCGTCAGTGCTGTCTTTAGCTTAGTATTAAATTTAAATGGTTATTCTAAGGCTGCTTTTCCTCCAGAGAGTAGGGAGAATGTGTAGCGATGATTTGACACACTCTGTGTGAGGCTATATAAATAAATCAATTCTGATAGTTCTTAAGAAACACATTCCTTGCTATACATTCTAGCTCATCTCTTTGTGTATCTTTAAAAATTTACTTTTATAATAGTCAATGTATGTATAGTAAGGTGATGGTTTACGAGACCTTCATACGTTCAAGTGCATTAAAAATCCAAACAATAAAAAACCCATGTTATTTAAATAGGAAATAAAAACGTGTCCGATGAATCACCTCTTAACATTAATATTAAGGACTCAAAATTTACCAGAATTTTTTATTCGTCATCTCAGACGATATTTGTAACTAAGAAAAAAAATTTAAAAGTTTTTTTTGGTTTACCCTAATGTATAGTATCAATATTGAAAATACGGATGGACTTATAAACAGTTATTATCAATATATCTTTACTGTCAATTATAACACTCAAAATTTAAAAATATTTATTCAATTTTAAATATAATTTTTAACAATGTAATAGAAATGTACGTTTTTTTCTAAAAAAACATGTATTTTTATGATCATACTTACATTCATATAACAAGAACATGTTTCATTAGTAGTCATGATACCAGTAAATGGAAATATAACTATTGGCAAAAAAGAAGTAACGGCTAACGGAATACATTCAGTGACCCAAAATATTGCCATCAAAACGAGAGTATAGGCACACCATTGATATTTCTATAAAAAATAACTATAATTTAGTATCAGAAGAAAGTAATGTGGAGGCTGAGCTTATGATAAATAATTTGCAATACTTACCTCTGGTGGAAATGATAGCTGGATAGGTATTAAAATTATCGGTACAATTAAACATATCATTCCTCGCCAATGAGTAATCAAAATAATCCAAATCTTTTGTTTCCATGTTAATGGTTCCTCGTTTCTATATAAATATTATACCATAAACAAAATGCCTATTAAAAATCTAAATCTATCAATTGAGTCATTTCATTCAGTGAAAGAAAATAAAGATTTTGAATTTGAATTTGATCCGTTATCACCCTAAAGTCGTAAAATGAAGGGATTTATTATTCTGCATAGAATTACCTAAATGATAAGAATGCTTAGTGTTTGAATAACATTAACGTTCTAGTTATAATAGAATATGAAGGTAACGTTAACTTATATAATATTGTTGTCCCAAATTGATATCTACTTTTCTAGTTAGTGCTATATATACCTAACCCCAAGGGTCCATGACGAGATACAAGAGATCTACATGAATATAAACAGATTTAGTAATCGAGAGAAAGAGGTAAAAAAGAGGTCTAAATAGTATTTAATGTTTGTATTCGTATTAGAATATAATTTCAAAATGTGGTAATGATCTTACTACAATAGTCTTTTTGTGTTTTTTTTAAAGTAGGTCTGCCTATAGGCGAATAACGTGCAACGGATCGTTATATTATTAAAATTTACTCACAAGTTTTCGTCTATATTATCCTCTGGTGGTATTTCATTAGCGATATTACTAGAAGTATTTTCCATTGAACCTCAAATGACATTCAATACTGTACAATAATATTATTTGAGTGCAAAACAAAATAAAACGTACGAATTTACCAGTTGGTCGTGCTTCTGCATTTTGATTGCCGAATTATACATAGTTATTATTACTAACCATTTCATATCATATAATTTTTTGTTATCTTTTGAGTTTTCAATAATTCAATTATAAATTTACATTATAAATAATAGCATGTTACTATTACAAAACTTCTGTTTCATTCTTTTAAAATAGCTTTTAGTTGTAAGGTTTTCAAGTAGTATTTTACCGTCAAGAATTCTTTAGCTTATAAATTAATTTTACACTGATTATTTAAAAAACAAGCAGAATTGAAAATGTTATATTTGAAAATTAACAACAATTTTAATTTACGAAATTTAAGTTGATTTTTAAAATTTAATATTTTTTCTCTCCTACAATGTTGCATAATCATAAAAGGGGGGTGAGGAGGGGGGCTGAATGGTGTTTACGTCAGCGATATAAAAGTAAACATGCACATCGAAACGTGAATATCCTTGCTCATAATGAGGAGAAAAAAATTCATTTGATGCATGCTTGATTTTTACGTTAGTATGGGGGGAGGGGGTTAGGGCATTGCTTACTTTTCTTGACATGGAGGGCAGGGGTTTTAACTGTAAAAAAAATTAATTCGTAATACTTGAACGGCCCTTAAGATTAGACTGCCAAAATCATTATCTTTCCTTTTGACTTCGCCGTAGTCGGGTAAATAGAAAGAGGTTCATAAATTAAAACCAATATGAATAATTTTACTCGTAATTATATTTAATCGTATATATTATAATAAAATACAGTATAATTCAGACCAATTTATTAATATTTCAACAAATAACACATATTATACAACTAAAATGTCCCTTATTACATTAAGTTAGACGTGGAGTCAATTTCATATCATCAATAGAAAATCAATATATTTTCTACAGGAAAATAAACTAGCAGGTAATCTAATTATTTACCCAGGCTGGCATTTGATGAAGTTCAGGCCAAATTACCGGAGCCCAGAAATAAATTGCTAACCATGTCACAAGAATGGTTGAAATTGTCGGTCCAAAACCAGCTTTTATCTGTAAATAAAAAATAAATAAAAATAAGCTAGTGATTAATTTGAAGAAGTCATGCTAATCAATTATTAAGATAATTTTATAAATTATTAAGATAATTACTAAGATAATTTGAAAAAATTGTAGTTTCGACTGAAATCTTTATAAATTTAAAGTCAGTTTCAGCGGGAACGATATTGAATTGTTGAAGAGGAATCAACGAACACATGAACGGATATTAAGAGTTTTAAGATGATAGAAGAATGTCGTCGTACATGACACAAGAGGATCTAAAAACTATTTTTTGACCGGAACAGAAAGAACTCGGAATTTCGTTTGGCCCGTAATTGAAAAAGAGCAGTCAACAAAAGACTTTTGATCAAAAGTCCGCCATTATTAAAATAGTTGATCACAAGTTTTTGAACTTATATTACTGTATAAAAAAGTCGTTCTAAAATGTTATTCTATTATTTTCTTAAAGTATATATTATTATATTTATTTATTTATTAAAGTAAGCTCTAAGTTATAGATGAGGAAAAGGCTAAAAGTTCGTTCTCACTCAATCAACCATTCTCACCTATTCACTTAGCTACCTATTAACACCACTCACACAATCTTTTTACTTAATAACTTCTAGCTTTTTCAATTTTTCTTTTTATCAAAACTTTAACACAATGTTTAAAAAAAAAAACAAAAATATTTTTTATTGTAATATGTATAGAGAAAGATTACCATTTTTGGTGTAGGAATTTTCGCAGCACTTTGTACAACAAGATTACCAGGAGTTCCTACGGGAAACATATAGCAATAGGATGAGGAAAACCCAGCAGCTAATGCGTACCATAGAGGATTTTGTCCAATTGTTTTAGCCTGCAAGCATAAAGTTGAAGCAATATTTATACTTAATACAAATTATCTATTATCTATACTGAATATTAAAAAGTTGAAGAGTTTCTTTGTTTTGTTGAACGCGATAATCTTAGGAACCACTAATTAGAATTGAAAAAATATTTTAATGTAGGATAGCCTCGATAGCACTTATTGAGAAAGGCTATTCTAGGCTTAACAACATCGAGATAAGAGCGAAGAAAAACGAAGTTACAGTTGCTATTAATTAAAGGAGCTAAAATATTCATTTATAGTAAATTAACAGTGTAATCAGAAACTGAAAGTCAATTTTTAACTTACTTATAATTTTGTATCAAAAAAGAAATTTTATAAACATTAACCTATAAGAAATGCACCTAAAATATATTCCTGTTCTGTCCTTCGAGCTTCAACACGAATGTAACTAACTTATGTATTTTTTTTAATAATAGTTGTTCTATTAAGCTTAATAATAAGTACAACTAACTATACAGTTTTATTTGCTTTGACGTATTTTTTAGATTTTGTGCTTAATTGAATTTAATATATTATTTTTGTAAGCTAATGCTCAAATGATCATGAATTAAATAATCTACTCCCTAAAACAGGAATGAAAATATGATGTATATATTTCCCCTCCTAACTGTAAGCAGTATTTAGAATTTAGTGGGAAATTATAGGTACTCTCATTAATACGGTCGTAAAGCGGCTAAAATGGATTCGAATATCCTTTTGCGTTACAGATCGTGAATAGTGAATAGGTTAACACATACCAATTGCATTGAAATCGGCGCTAAAACATTACAAACAGCAACATTGGATGCCACATTAGTAATCAGAACAACAAATATAATTATAATCAAAAGCACCAATATGTTTGGTAAATCTTTTAAATTTTGTAGAGCATCTCCTATTTTCTCATTCAATCCTGTCTTTCTTGCTGCATCAGATAAACAAAATCCACCTCCTGAAACAAATAATTTAATTATATTATTAAAGCAAACATTTTAAAACATAAGATTAGCCATAAATCGTAGGAATATGAAATTTAATGACAATAAAATCATATATAAAGGGTAAATCATCAACTTGAGATACGTGTACAATTTCCAACGTGTACCTACTTAGATTTAAGAAAAATATTCAATTTTTAATATATTATTTATGGAATAATATAATAATATATTCTATGAATAACAATATTCGATAATGAGAAACTGCTATAAAAAGTTTCCTATTCTATTTTAACCTATTCAACCCGTTTGTGTTTGCGTGCTAAAAGGTAGACACTATGTACCTTTCTCAATGTTCTAATTTCATCAAAATCAGTTCAGTGGTTTAGACGCGAAAGCGTAATAGAGTTACTTACGTATTATTATTTTTTAAATAGTTAATATTGAAAATTAAATTAATGTATACTAGGGATAAAATCTTTTTTGATATGTTAAAATATTATTTTTTCAATTTTCATAGATACATAATTTAATAAGTATAACAAGCTCTAGAAATGAATTCATTTATGTTTTTTTTTAATACAAACCTAGAAGAAAAGTGAAACTGTAAGGTAATTCAACAATTAAACTGCTCCAGTGAAGGACAGATGTTACTCTCGTTTTCGGTAAATCTTCGTGATCTATAAAACATTCAAAATTCGTTAAAAAAATAATTAATAAATTATCACTAACGTGATTATGGTGTACTATGTAATTACTAACATTTAGCTTTGCAGTTCTTGAAAAACGATAGATTTGACGGAAATAAGAACATCATAAATGTAACCAGGGCCGCAAGAGCAGAATCCCGGACACTGAAAAATACATATATTTATTTGAATTTATTTCCAAGCAAAGACATTAAATAATTTTTATAATTCTACTAGTTTTTTTATTTAAAAAATACGTACTATTTCTCGTCGTTTAAGTTAAAATATTCATTAATAACATCACCCCATCCTACAAATAATTGTGGTGAACGACAAAAAAATGCAACCATCGCTCCTCCGAATAGTATAATAACCATCTGAAAATTCATTATTATAAATATAGATAAAAACTATATAGAAAAATATAGAATTTACTTGTATATTAATTAACTAAACATTTTACGTGTTTTTTCTTATTTTAACTAAAGCTTCATATTCTATTCTTTAAAAATAAAAATATTTAGTAATCAGAAAACCAATTTCACGTAGAAACATACAGACGTATTCAACGATCATAGAAAAAAAGAGGATACCGCATATACGACCGATTCGTGTCCCACTGAAACTCCGCTTAATTCAAAAACTCCGCGCATCGCCCGTTAGTCGGCATTCGTCCGTCAGTGCGAGAGCTGTCAGTTTAGCGTCATAAAATATTACAAAATGCCGTCTTGTGTAATTAAAACGTGTAAAAATTATACTAAGAAGCACAATAAAGCTACTGGTATTACATTTCATAAGAGAGTAGCTCTTCAAATACAATATTTGATATGAAAAATAAAAATTTATAAATTCATACATTAACTCAAGTTGGATAAAGTGGAGACGGCTTCTAAAAAAAATGGAGGATAAACGTTAAATTCCGTCATAAAAAACATAAAATTTATATAGCCTATATCACCCAGTTTGATGAATCTATTGACACCTCATTCATTAAAATTGGTTCAGAGAAACATACACACTTATATACATAGATACATAAATTAAAGACTACCAAAATCATCATCTTTCTGACTAAAGGCTAACCCAACACAAGGCTAACCTAATAAAAGTACGGCATGATGAAAATTACAGTTGACGCGCAAACTCACGAGTCATGAAAAACTATTAAATAAACTCGAGGGTTTTGGTATGTAGTTTAATGTTTAATTGGTTAAAATCATATCTTACTAATAGAGAACAAAAAACAGTGGCCTGTAAGCAATTAAACACAAATAACACGTATTAACCAAGCCATAGGAATAATGATTCTGGCGTGCCAAAAGGAAGCATACTAATGTGTGTGTATATTGTGTTTAAATAATCAATCATGGAAGAACATGAGGAACATATAAATTGTAAAATCTAATCTGTACCATGTTTAGCAAACAAATGTCATTTCATAATAAAATCATTACAATTACAATTAGTACAGAATTTTCGGTTAGTGAATTTGACGCGCACATATTTTTTTTGTGTTATACTTAATGTTTGTAAGAATATTATTTACATGCAATAAAATTTAATTAAAAAAAATAAGAAGTGGCTATCCATACTTTTGAGCCTGGCAGAATATACGTCAACTACATTACGTTAGACGCGACGTCGCATTTGATTAACGTTTTAGTTTGAAGTACTGTATCTACTTTTTTTCTATGATCGTAGGACGTATTACATACAACTATTTAAAAACTATCTTACAAATTCCCAATATGTAACTTTTCCTAAGAGGGCATAGTTTTGATCTAACGCTTTCTTTGCAGCTGCAATACCTTCTGGTGATATTTCTGATTGCTTTGCCGTCTCACTTTTCGGCCTAAAACAACAAAAAATATACAATAGTTTAACTTCATTTAAAGACCTATAAGAACAACGAGGAAATGTATAATTTTTTGGTTAATATAAATGGATCACAATTACCTGAACACACCCACATAAACAACCAACATATACATAAGCATGAAGACATCCAGTACAATCATATACGGTACACTGAAAGCACTAAATTTGGGAAATGATAATAGTTCTGGTGCTTCAGGATATGTACTGAAAATAATATTTATTTAATTATTTTTAAATTATAGTATGAAAATTCTTTAAATAACTTGGCGAAAAGCGAGATCAAATTGTAGCATGGTAACTCATGGTAAATATGCAACACTTACGACATAAAAAGCCCTTTAAATACTAAATTTGTTCCTGTTCCGACTAAAGTTCCGATTCCACCTAAAATATCAAAAAAATGTATTGTACTAACTAATCTATTTCTAATTTATATACCTATATTTATATATGAAATAATCTATAATCTTATACTAATATATAAAGCTGAAGAGTTTGTTTGTTTGAACTCGCTAATCTCAGGAACTACTGGTCCGATTTAAAAATTCTTTCAGTGTTGGATAGCCCATTTATCGAGGAAGCCTATAGACTATATATATCATCACGCTACGACCCATATGAGCAGAGCATTAATAAAAAATGTTGCAAAAAACGGGAAAAATTTATTCAAAACAATGATAGTTTTTTCCTTTAAAATTGCATGATGGAAGACTCCCCACTCTTTTACTCTATCTCTCTTTCTTATGTAACACAGAGTAAGTCGCACAGGTCGGCTAGTATAAAATAATAAGTGAAATATTTTACCTATAGTAGCTGAAAAGGTTGCAGTGCAAAAATAACATGTTGTGATATCTGACGCTATTAAATCCCCATCCGAGTTGGTATCATATATTTTTAAGAGCTTTTGCTGAAAATTTTTGTCTTTTTTAAATACTGTAATGATTATAGTTTTAAGTAGATAATAATACAAATCCAAATTACCTCTTCGAATACTTTTAGTACAGCAAAATTGATAGGCACCATCATAGTTGTTGCAGCGGTGTTAGTTATCCACATGGAAACAAATGTTGTGATTATACACATTGCTGTCAATAGTCTGAAATATATTGAATACTTTAGAAAAGCAATAAGTTGTTTGGTTTGTATGATAACATCAGTTCAATCCAGACACATTACTTTAAATATTATTGCATTTTTATTTCAGCAAATATACTTGAAAATGTTTAATTTTTTTACTGTTCATATAAAATTACAGAACACGTTTTATACATATTGATTTGAACCAAAGCAGTTTTTATATATGGAGTGGCATATTCTTTGTAAAAAAAAAAGTCTAAACAAAATAAAGATAAAAAATAATACTTGACGTGGGAATATCCAATGGCACGAATAGCGCAATAAGCAAGACGCTTATGTAAACCCGACTGCTCTACTGAGTAAGCCAATATCAAGCTTCCCAAAAACATAAAAAGCGTATCCTGTAAAAATATTATTAAATGAGATTATTAACTTAAGGGAAATAAAATAATATGAAATCTTTATTAATATTATACAGCTTTGTTTTGTTTTGTAGAACGGGCTATTATCACGAACTACTGAATCGAATTGAAAAATTCGTGAAAAAAAGCCTCGTTAGCATTTATTATTATTGGCTAGTATACAAATATTTAAATACTAACATTGACATATGCTCTACAAACATCCGTGGTACTCGATACACCAGTAAGTGGGAAAATGACGATTGGTAGAAATGATGTTACAGCTAAAGGGATACATTCTGATACCCAGAATACAGCCATTACAACAAGAGTGTAGGCTGTCCATTGGTATGGCTAGAAAAGTATAAATAAAATCGTTTAATTATGTAATCACAGCTCAAGTATAGATAATCTTAATTTTAATATTACACCGATACCGTATTACGCTTTCAGATTTAAAGAAGCAAATTATAATATTATGAAATTAATAAAAGAGTCGTGTGTTCAAATCCCAGTCATTCGACTACCGGTGTGGTCCACTCCTAACACAAGCATTAAGCTTATTTTAGGGGTTAAGAATTACTAGTAGTAGTACCGTATGTGATCCAACCTGCTAGTGATATTAAAAAAAATCATGAAAACAGTAATAATTTATAGGTTAGGTACACTTGTATGTATGTAAATTACCATGATTCATTTACTGTGTCTAAGTGGATGGGTGTAAAAGTATTGTATAAATGATAGGATTAAAAATGCATGCTTTCATCATACATTAATCAAGTCTTACCTCGGGTGGAAAAGGCATCAACACCCCTATAGCAAGCAAAGGCACAAACACACAAAGGAATCCTCGCCAATGTACTGCTAGTATAATTTTTAATCGATCTTGTGGAAGCAAAGGCGGATCTTCAGCCTTTCTCCTAAAAAAAAAATATTTTCCACCATTATATATTATATAAATAAAATTAATAATTAATAAATAAATACCTTAGCATGATTGTAAGTAATATATTTTAATTTAAAATTAAAGAAATTGACAGGAGCGAAAGATCTCGAAAGATCTCTTGACAAAATTGAAAGACGTTTATCAAGAATAATTTCAAATATTGAATAAAATATGACAGCATATGAACCTCTTTAATAAAGAGCCATTATGCGATCTGTGTATACAGCATACTTTAATAGAGACAGATTAATAATGTTACATTTATACACTTATAATGTTTACAATTATAACTACATATACAAATATTCCACGTAAAGTTCCACGGCGTGGCTGTTTATGTTTCTCTTCGCTATTAACTCAAAACTGATAAACGGATTTTTATGCATTTTTTTTAAATTGATTCATAAGGAGGCTTTAGTTGTATTATCAGTTAAGGTTTTTTGGTTTTTTTTTTAAATATGATGATAATCGAGCCGCTAATAGGAGCTTTCATCGAAGACGCTGCCTGAGTAAGCGAGAGGTTAATGTGTGGGAGAGAGTGAAATTGGATATTGGCTCAGTATATGAACAAAGATATTTCAAAATAAATGAATAAAGGATTTACAAATTTAAACAAAAGTAACTTAAGATTTAAAGCACATCATCTATTTATAATATATTTAATTTATTTAATTTCTATACATAATCTATTTTATTTAGTCCCAAAATATTTACAAAATAAATTTAAAAAAATCACCCATATAAGTTAGACTTACGCACCGAATATTCTTGTCTTATTCGCAACGGGAAGTATCCAAAACTATAAAGCCCTTGCAAGTATATTCAAGTTCTTTTTTCTTTCTCTCTCTCTTTCGATTGCATAACTTTGAAGAACGATGATTATCCAACTCCGGAAAATTAGACATGAATAGTTAAAGCTAATTTCTACAAACATTATTATTATTTACATTTCTCATGGAAATTCAGGTATATAATTCATCATCACGACCCTTCAATGGCCCACTGCTGAGCCGGGTCTCCTCCTCAGAATGAGGAGGGTATTAGGCCATAGTCCACCACGCTGGCCAAGTGCGGGTTGGCAGACTTCACACACCTTAGAGAAGTTTTAGGGAACTCTCAGGAGTGCAGGTTTCCTCACGATGTTTTCCTTCACCGTTAAAGCAAGTGATATTTAATTGCTAATTGGTATATAATTATATAGGATTTAAACTAAATTAAATATTAATACCTATAAATCCAAAGCAGAACCAAAAAAAGAACATTATAAGTTAAGACAGCAACAGGTTACAGAAACTTTTCCTAAGCTCAGTGGCAGCCGGTAACTTTTAAATATTTTTGACTTATCATTTATCACGTATAGACAGATGAAGTGCGAAAGGAACAGAAACATCCATTGAGCTTAAATTAGAGTAAGACGCAAGAAATCGGTGTGGGATTTGTAGATGTAACCCGGTAACAGACGCGCGCAGCCCTGTACTAAACTGTGCAGCCACGTGGTCTTTCCCGCCGGAGCATTCCTACAGTCGGGCTCTCCCCGTAGCCCTGGATGCACGTCTCTTTGTGCTCAACCCGCTTGCCGTCCGAAACAATTTCGCCAAAAACTTTCAAGTGCTTACCACCGATCATTTACAAATATGTAACCAAGTGTTTTATTGTGATTTAAAACAAATTAAACGTAAAATGGTAGCAGTTATCAATTGTTCGTGATACCAGCCCAGATATTTTGCGGCGCTCAGCTAGATTAACAGGTCAGGTTCCGGTCGTTAATATTGTCTTAATGCTAGAATTTGTTTAATTTTATGTTTGTAATAAATTTTATTGATCAAGCTACTTATGTGAAAACATTTTTGCAGCTGATTTCTTATCAATCACATCAAAAATAACTGGATAATTTTGTTTATGCTTCTCAAAAGCTTATTTTAAGTTTGTTAGTAGAGCAACTGAACGGGTTTTTGTCGTCATTAAAGCTTTTATTGTGAAATTGACAGTTCGACGCGTCTTTTTCATCAACAATCTTCAGTATCGTTTGCCAATTTTCATTTCATTACAAGATTGTTGAAACGCTGACATAGCTGATTAAATTATTTCGTTCTCTAATTCGCAGAAATATGTTTTAAATTTGCTTTAAAATCTGTAAAAATTTCAGCATATAAACGAAACGTTCGCTTCATTGTTATGAAAAAACTAAACTTAACAAATTAATATACAAAACATAGTGCTGCTAAATTAGAGTCTTGGTTAACATCTTACAATTATTTTTGTTTGTTAGATGAAAATATGACAATTTTGAAGGTGAAACATAAAAGCTCTCTTTTCAATGTCTCTTTTCTATCAAAAAATTAAACACAATTAAATTATAAAAGAAATAAAGTAAAGCTTTCTTTATTTTAAATAATCATATTTATATAGATTGCACAAAGCGATGATTTTCATTATTATTAAAACCAAAATATAGAAAAACATCTGTAGAGTGAATATCATAAGATCCGCTAAACTTCAACACATACAAGTTTTTACGTAAAGTGTATTACGGTTACTACCTAGAGTCATAACTTTAGAATGTAATTGTAATCTCATTAACAATATAGCAAGGGCTGATTACTAGTATATAATTTAAAATAATCATATTCATATAGATTGCGTTAAGCGATGATTTCCATTATTATTAAAACCCAAAATATAGAAAATCTTCTGTAGGGTCAATATCATAAAATCCGCTAAACTTCAACACATATAAGTTTTTTTCGTAAAGTTTATTACGTTAGCTAACTAGAGACATAACTTTAGAGTGTAATTGTAATCTCATTAACAATATAGCAAGGGCGGATTGCGAGTATATTATTTAAAATTATCATATTCATATGGATTGCGTTAAACGATGATTTTCATTATTATCAAAGCCAAAATATAGAAAAACATCTGTCGGGTCAATATCATAAAATCCGCTAAACTTCAACACATACAAGTTTTTTACGTAAAGTTTATTACGGTAGCTACCTAGAGTCATAACTTTAGAGTGTAATTGTAATCTCATTAACAATATAGCAAGGGCGGTTTGCTAGTATATAATTCTGTATACTAGAAGGTTTCATACAGTGTAATATACCTCTATTAGGAGTTATTAGGGTTGCCGTAATTGCCTATCCGCAAGTTGCCGCGAGCAAATCTGCTGCAGTATAACCTCGAGAATTAGGTACGTTCATATATTGTTGCCTGAACAAATAATTATATCATGAATTGATTTAATTAAAACGTGCCATTGCATATTAAATCTACTACTTTATATCCAATTATTGGAATAAACCTTTTAACACCAGACATATTCACACAAATGATCATGGAAGGTAGTAACGTTAATAAGAATAAAAATAATAAGAGTTAATTTATTGGTATTATATTATTCCATTATAATTCTCGTCCTCTGGCGAGACATTAAATCGTCGTCTATTACCACTAGGTATTCATAATAGCCATTTATAATTGCAGCAATGTAGATAGAATGACTCTTGAAGTATATGAAATAATAACCAACATTTTTCATACTACCAACAAATATTCGCTGGTAGTACTTTTTATTTTATTCCAAAGATTTGAGCCAGTTGTCAAACGGAGCTCGCCTGGTGATCGATATGGCTGTGCTGTGATGTGGTGTTGCGCTGCTGGGTCTCTAGTGAGGTCTCTCTACTAAGGTTTTGAGTACGTTTTTAATATCGGTTACTCCGTTCCCGTTTTAAATGCAAATTATTATTCTCTTGTGCGTGCTACTGTGCTGTATCCCTTGTAGATAACATGACTAAACGTAATACCTAAAGTAGACGCCATTTATTGCAGTTTCTATTTAATTATAATGTGGACACTTGTTTTTGAAGCAATCGATACACTATAATCCATTTGCTATAGTAGGTACCCGTTTATGTTTAGTGATATAACCAGCACTGCAGCTATTTGTCTAAACTGACCAATTCACGTTATAATGCGGTTAGATAATAGATTTATGTAAAGTTAGTTTATAATATAATTTTAAAACCGTCTGGTATAGATAAAATCCTTTTTTTATATTTTTACCTTGTTCTTGACTTTAGTATTTTTTTACATTTTATACAATAAACTCTACACTCTTCGAAGCCCTTGTACTCCTACTATTAGTACTAATGTCTCTTCCTGTTAAAAATTAAATAATCATCATCACAACTCGTTAATGGCCCACTGCTGAGCTGTGTTCAGCACAGGTTGGCAGACTTCACACACCATTGAGGACCTTAAAGAACTGTTAGGAGTGCAGATTTCTTCACGATGTTTTCCTTCACCGTTAAAGCAAGTGATATTTAATTTCTTAAAATACACATAACTCAGAAAAGTGTGACCAGGATGAAATTCGAACCTCCGGAATAAGACATTCAAGTCTTAAATACTACATATCTATATATCACTATATATAACACTATCTATATAGACTATCACTGGTTTTAAAAATTAAATAATACTTTTACATTATTACAAATGTCAATTAGGTGAATTTACAAAACTAAGTTAGCAACACCGTTGATGACTTTATATTCGCGGTTAGTGCCTTTTATTTTATTGCGGTATATAACCTCTATTCCGATAGACCTGTACCAGTTGTTAAACCGAGCTGGCCTGGTGACCATTATGGCTGTACAAATAGTGTGGTGTCGTGATGCTGGGCTCTATTGTAAAGGTTTTTGTGAGTGATTGTTAGTGTATACTCAGTTTCCGTTTAAAGTGTATGTTATTATTGTCTTTTACGTGTAACTGTGCTGTGCAATATAGCTTTCATATAGATAATAAAAATATAAATAAATTTTAATGCTATTTTGCGTGGTTACATCTATAGTTTGTATTATTCTCGAAATATTGAATATTATAAAATTAATGTACCTACCTACTATTTCATAGGAATCATTTATTTAATTTGAAGTAATCTGAATGGATTCAAAAGCTTGTAAATTAAATGGAAACTCTATCAGTTAATTTCTTTCATAGTAATAACATCTTTGTTTCGGAAATATTGAAAACTTTCCAAGAATACCGCCGTAATAAACTATTCAACCGGATTCCAAATTAGTGATTGTTTCCAATGGAAAATAAGTTATTCTGTGAGCTTTTGACAGTAAAATTAATTGAGTTTTCCAGAAAAATAAAATAATACTTAGTAATATTTAAGCTATTTTTATATTACTCTACACATTTTGATTTCTTTCTTTCTGAGATAACTTCAGCTGTAAATCAATATAATTATAATGTTTATTAACCCCTCTAAACTTTCAAACTTCTGTTAGTTTGTGGAAGTGATTTTTCGAACAGAAATAGCTTGTGGGCCTGGAACTAGAGTTAGCTACTATATTCCCGAAAATATCACCTGTTTTTTAAATCACAAGATATATTTTTCAATTTTATCTTTCAGCATGTTGAACCAAAATTTATCTGGTATCAAGTTAGCGTGGAACTTTTGTAATATATGTATATGAGTATAGTAAAGTTTAAGCGTTCTCTTAACTTTAATAGTATGATAGTTATACATCACACATTTAGTATTCAAATTGTTTTAGAATTACAACTAATAGTCATGCGAATAGGTTGTCAAACGATTACTTGTGTAAATACATCTCAAAGGTAGTAAATCTTTCATTATCGTGTACCTCGCATGCTTTCATGTTTACGTTACATACTTTGGAAACGTGCCCTAAACTACACGCTGACTAGTGACTACAGACAAAAGGATGACGCTTTGTGTTTATTTATAGATTCAGCTATGAGAACCAACTCGAATTAATTGACAAAAAATCGGTTTTTACACAATTTTAATATCGAATGTAACTAAGGCCTTTTCGATCTCCAGTCATAGTTTAAAGTATTTATAGATTATGTGCTACAAGTCAACCCACCCTAGCTACGCTCGAGTGGAATTTAACACGTGTATTTAGGTTTATATACATATATGAATAATGATATATTAAACGACTAATTATAATTCCCAAACACAAAATGATCAAACAGCTTGACACGCACTTCATCTCCTATCTACCAACTCAACCTTTTAAAGGCAATTTTTTTTGCGATAACTCTTTTTTTTCCGTTTCCGTTTCTTTCTACTAAATTTAATCAAAACCGTTTCGGTGGTTTAAGCGTGTAAGTATCACACTCAGACAGACTGAAAAAAGTCACAAACTGTAAAAAATTTAATAATTAAATAATGCCAATTTTATTTTAAGCCCTTACAAAGATGCACAAATTAAAAAAACTAAAAAACAAAATAAATAATCAAACAATGGATTTTATACAAAAAGCTGAGAAGTACCGGAGTCTTTTAACTCTACTGCAGGTTTACTGAATCACTACAATACCTAAAGGCTCGCCTTAATTCCTCCATAGCTATCTATATCTAACATCTTACCAAATTAAGTAATAGCGTTAACGGCTCACGGGATCCTCAATTAATGAGAAGTAGCACCAGCACCGTTCTAAACTTCAAGGTTATCTTCATTCTATTCAAATTCAAATTACTTATCGACCTCCCTTTGATATATCAAGATAGAATATCGTTAGTTTTGCCAATAAAAAAACGACTTACGAGTTTTACAATGGTCATAAACCAAATTACAATACAATGACGCTCACCATAGTATATACATTTCAGATATAACTAATTAAATATTTATACATTTGAAGGTAGTGCACACAAATACATTCTTGTATATACCAAGAGCGACATAGTTGGGACAGTAAAAGTTAGTTAGTGTGTGACGAGCTTGTGATATTGGTACGGGAACCAGATTCAAATTCGGATAATCATTTCTTCTCGAGTGAAAATTCGTATACTGTATAAGAAATATATATTATGATTACTCGCGACCGTCAGCTGCGATTCTGTGGGTGGGGCGAGCAGTGGCAGCCTCCTAAACATGCAGAAAAAAAAATTTCAGTCACATCCTCCTATTTGAAAATTTGTCGGATTATAGTTTACCTAGTATCTTTTAGGAAAAATAAAGCCAACTGACCATAACATGGTGGAATATACGTCAGCTGGCTGCTTGACCATTTAACATTTTGACTTTTTATAGAAAAATCACAATTACCATTTAACTTTTTACGAGTTTCGTGAGTTCGACTTCGACTCCGTACATTCACTTATGGCGGTCACTACTAATCATAATATTAACCCCTTAAGCATTTTACGAATTTTCGCTTGGGAGGGACTTGGTCATCAAAACCGGTCACTGGCTCCAGTACCATATGTGTTAGTGTGTGCACACAGGTATACTAAACTCACTTCACTATATGAGCTCTCTAGCAACCAAAAACAGTAAAAGCGACTAAATAGAACTCGCATTAAAAAAGAACACTTGCTGTGTATAAGTTAAATTTGGACTCGAAGATTTAATTTAAATTTATTCACTATCCTCACTTAGAATTCCAATAAATCCCTTCTTCCCGTAGATTACGTAAGTCTTTTTCAAGTTCTGTGATTAAGTCTGTTTAAGCTGTCAAGTAAGGGCTGTGCTTTGTCGGGCAGTTTATCAGCAAAACCTTTGATATTTAAAATTTACCAGATTACTTCGTTAATTGATAACGTACCTTTGATACTTAGTTCATTTGTTATGCACGTAACTAACTCTTTCGGGATCAAAAGTATTATTCCACCTTATAAAGTATGATAACAATATTTTATTTCTTTATTTATACTTTATTGCACAAATTTAGTACAAAGGCGAACTTAATGCCTTAAGGCATTCTCTTCCAGTTTACCAACAGCAATGTTGACATAGTTAGGATGACGTGCGCAGATACGTTCTGAGAGAATTATTATGAACATTATATTACAATAACGATATGCCTATTATAAATAATATATAAGTAACGTTATAAATACATACCTATACACACATACATAGATAAATACATATGTAATATCAATAAATATACTAATACATACGTCTATAGATAAATATATATACTGATCCACCTACAAAATATACAATTAAGACAACATGCAATGTATTTACCTATTTTGCTGATTTAAAAAGTGTTCATGCACCTTAGTTTTGAAAATGTTAAGTGACCGAGCCTCACGGATATATGTTGTGTACTGGAAACGATAGTATAGTAGAATTTAAAGATCTATGAGTACGGCCCTGAGCACTAAGATATAGGAAACGTTATTTCTATCCGTTAACCATTTTTTGCGAACAATTCCCGTCGTCCCACAGAATTTCTTTTTCGGTATAAAAAGTATCATCATTAAAATCCATTCAGCAGTTTTTATAATCGAGTAACAGACAACTCAACATACAAACAATCTAAACTACATTTAGACATTGTTCATCGTATAAAATTACTTGTCACAGAGGTTATGTACATCTACATTATATTTTATAGAGAGGAAAGATTTGTTTTTTTATGCTTGTTTGTTTGTTGCATTTTCTTTCGTCGATTGAAAGGTACCTTACCGGATAACATAATGCTATTAATTATTTTAATTAACCGGTAATGTGTTGCCATAAGTATTATAATTAAAAATATATGGCTATGTAAGTGAAGTTATTTTGTAAATTTGAGATTATCTCTGAAAGTACTAAACCGATTTTGATGATTCTTTTACCAATAGAAAGCTATACTATTCCAGAATGACATAGTTCATGTAGTGTTACCATAAATACTGTAATTGAAATGATGCAGCTTCTTTAGATAAGATTCTGGTAATATGTATACTAAATTAGTTTGCAGTCGTAATATTAATTTTAAATGAAACTTTGTTATGTAAACAGCTTTAAAGCTCTCTCGTTGTAATATGTATTCATATTAAACAGAAAATACACTTAAAGATTATTGCTACTCTAGTGTAGACTTAACCATATAAAAATAGTGATATATGTGGATGTATTTATTATATCTTCGATGAGTTTTTATTTTTTAGATAAGGGATCGCCAAATTTAATTGACCTATTATTGTAGACTCTTATCGTATATTGCTTGTGAATAGACCCTTGCTATTTCTTAAACACCCCCAAATATATTCGTTCAGTACGGGGGTCCATTTAATTTTTTTTTTAATAAATTGTAGCCTCAGACCTTTGGGAGGCTAAGGCAAGACTCCTCTCCTATTATAATTATATTTTCAGGGGTTTGCATTTATTAGAAGACAATGAAACTACATTTCAAATTTTTGGAGTAGGCTAAATGTTACAATGTGACAATTATTATTAAAATAATAATTATTATTAAAATGTCTGTTTTCGACAGTTTTAGAAAACATTTATTTCATGCATCACTATAATGGAACATCTTCTGTTAATAACCTTTACTTTCGTTATGTGACAATTAATTCTTATCACTACACATACGTAAAATTACATTTGGATTTAAATTAATATTCATACAAAATTTTTATCAACTTATTTAAACATACAGATTTATTTTACAAGGAGGCATCATAACACCGCGGTATAGAGAATTAACCTAAATGTATGTCTCTACTAATATTACTATGTAGACAAGGCTTAATAGCATCCAATTTTTTTCCAGGCTGTTATTTTTTTACTAAACAATGTAATTCGTAGCCAAAAAAGCATATTTTTCATCTTATTTTTACTTACATCTGATTTTTAATTTATTTATTACCAGTGGTCGAAATTCGACTGAAACAAAATTTTACTCTCTTTTACTTCTGTAGTTTTCTTTACCTTAACTATCATGTCGAATGTACCGCAGTGGTGTAAAATCTCAAAAGACTATGTATACAAAAAAATTACAATCTTTTACAAATAAATTAAAATATCAATAAATAAGATTATAAACTATATATGCTCCAGACATTCAAATATGTTCAGATATTTTTGAGTAATTGAGTAACTAATACTCCATAAAAGTTGTGTAATATTTTTACATTTTTACTATATCGTTGACAGATACATATTTACATGTTATCCACTTTGTGTTTATACAACTTACAGTACATAATCCTATAATAAATTACCCATTTTAACAACAATGATTGACAAAAAAACACAACAAGTCATTTAGTTACTACATTATATTAATTTTAATATTAATGAAACGAATAGGAACGAGTAAACCAGAAGCGTTGCCAATTTTCACAGTTACAGAGCCAATATCATCAATTAAATTTAGTATAAATCGTAATATTTTTATATACTGTCGTAACGAGATTATTTAGTGTAAACGAATTTGATTGATTATACTTTTAATTTATGTGGACAAATGATGGCGTATATTTAAAAAGTAAAAGGGTATAGTTGTTTGTAAAGTCAGTAAGTTGAAAGTCGAATTATCCTATAGTTATGACAGTAGCTATGAATTATATAAAATCAGATGTGAAAATTACTTGCTTGCTAGACAGCCAGTGATCTGTCGAAATAAGGGTTTTAAATTATATCTATTTTTGTTGAATTAAAACTAAACGGGTGAATTCCAACGTCTGCTTCTTTTTATTTGTCGTCTTGTCGTTGAAGCCTTAGGACTTCAACTGCTGGATATAGGCGTCCCCCTGGGTTTTCAAGTACGACCGATCACTTCCAACCTGCATCCAGTGGCTCCTTGGTGCCTTTACGTGCGTCCATCTTATGAGAGGCCTGCCTACGCTTCGTCGTCCTATCCGTGGTCACAACTCGAAAACCTTTCTGACCCAACGGCCATCGGTTTAGCACTTTAACTTGCTAATCCGATGGGCTATATCACTGGTTCTACTACGGATCTTTTCACTTCTGCCCTAGAGCTATGTTAGATGTTTCTAATTTTTATTAAAAGTGAAATAATTTTTATTTTACCGCCAAACACATACTTTCAATATAATTAATATTAAACTTCATATAATTTAACTTTTTTGAAATGTAAATTATATTATTTAAAGAATCGATTGTTTACAATGTAAACGGGTTTTACAAATGTTATAGGTTTCTATTACGCATACGAGAGGGCTTAAAATAATATCTTTTGATCTATTATAAGAAATAATTCTATTAAATCTATTATAAGAATACCTCAATGTTCTAATAAAAGACAATTTTTGCAGTATGGAAATTGTGAAGGGCTTACAATTTTTCTATTTGACTCTTTCCAACATTTCGACAATTCTATACTCTCACATTCTCTTTAAAAATCTCTCGGGCTATGTTATCTACAAAAAACGAATCAGAAAATGGTAACCATAAAAAAAAGAGAGAAAATGAATATTTCACAAAATATTAGAAACGATTCTAAAACCAAACACTTAGATTAGAAATCTTTTCATAGTATTCCGTCTATTCCAATCTAGTTTCCAAGTCTAAGGTAGTCTTATCTCTACATAATATTCCGTCTATCCCAATAGAAGGTCACAAACAAGAGACCTCATTTTTAGTACAAAGAAAACTAAAATATTATCTAAATGTTATTCCATACGTAATTAATACATGACGAATATGAATTTCTGTTTTCTGTTACATTTGATTGGCGTTAATGTTTATTTAATTTATAGTCCGGTAGCAAGAGATCAAGTTCTTCAAAGGATACAAAATAATAAATGTGCACTATTACTAGTAAAATTAATACTGAATTTAAATTTTGTTGTATATTTTCTACGAGATCTAAAGATTTTTCTCCTCAAGATAAATCTCTACTAAGACTAAATCGAATGAATTACATTTTATTATCAATTATCGTGGATTATAAATTACTAGAAACATTGATATTTATAAAGATTTACAATGGGCAGAAATGGGCATTCTGTCACGTGACGTAAACGTTGTGACGTCACGCCTTGCAAATCGATATTATTTTCATAGAGCAATATCACGTAAGACAAAGACGATTCTTCTACGTGATGTCACTAAGTGTCTTGGAAGGCATTTTAAATCAGTTTTGAAAATACAAAATTCTCTTGTCTATTGTGAAATTCGACGTAATTCTTTCCGGAATGTTTTTGTTAGAATATCTAAATCGCGTATTACAAGAACATGTCAATATTGTGCTTATACTGATATCCTACCATCAATATTTGCTCGATACGATTGAACGCCTGTTAATATTGATAGCCTTAACAGGCTAGTCAACATTATAAGTTGACACATCACTATTGGATAACATGGATTTTAAATTATTTTAATATAGCTTTTCCAATCCAAGGTCTCTTCTTTAAACATGCAAACTTAATTTATGTTCGTTCTGTAATTTCAATCTATTGATGTTTTTTTTAAAAAACACTTCGAGTAAGTGATAATACTAAATTGGAAAAAATATTTTTTACATTTTTATTTGCTGCACATCTAATAAAATAAAAACTAATATGATTTCTTATCTTGGTAACAGAACAAAAACTATGAATATTTAGTAATTACCAGACACTCTATTTTCGATGGGATAAATTATTTTTAAATGACATTAACTTTGTTCCTGATATCCTATTTAAATTAAGCATAACCTATATTTTAATAGTTTTTGCGTGATGCTGCTTCTATTTACAGAAATGTTATATTATATGTATAGATTAATCAAAATCTGTTTTCCTTTTATTAAACTCATAACAAGACCACCAATAACGCGTATCAGTTTAGATTTTAGGGCGGATATGATAACATACCCAGTAGCTGTTATCAATTGTATCACCTGATCTAGTCACCGAGTAAAACATGTATCTACTTTATGTACTTCTATTATATAAAATATATTTTACGACTAGATCGTTGACCTATAATAGTGTTATGAACTTACAAACAGCGCTTGGAAATGTCCGAGGCAAATGAGTTCTACTACATTCATTGCTTTCGATCCAATTCCATGACAGCGTACTATATTCTAAATACTGATCTATAATGTAGGAAAAAATTGTGTCTTTAAAACCGATAAAACAATAGTAAAAATAACGTCCTAAAAAGCTTAATCGATCGGTCACAGCGTGTCATTCTATGAAAATTATCGCTTTCAAATCACCTAATAAAGATGATTTTACATCTAAACAGAAAATAAATAAGGGGTTTACTTCTAAAAATATTCAATCAACTAACTAGTTAAGCAATGTTTTGTCTATTTTTTCTTTAAATACAAATAAAGTTAACATATAAAGGAATAGATTTTAATTTGACATTGATTACGTTAATTACTGTTTATAAGTAAGGGCTTAAGTCTCCTAATCTATGTAAATATCTAGTAATCTATATAATTCAATGTTTAGAACTAGAACCTAAATACTGTGACATATTTTTTCCTACTAGTCGACCCGCGTGACTTCGTCCATGAAGTGCTAAGTTTGTTCTGGGCTAATAAAATTCTGTGTCTATTTAAGTTAGGTACAAACTATACATGTGCAACATTCGTATCGTTTTAGCTATTTTTGTAATATTAATAACCATTTATCCCACTGAAACTTTTCTTTGTTCAAGGATAAAAATATTCAATATCAAGATAGTATTTATATATAGATAATTTTATTTATATCTCTTTAGCTGTTTTTGTATGAACTAAACTGCACATTCTTCAGGCATAAATAGTACCCCATCCCTTAATTTAGGTTATTAAGCATATTTGAGCAAAATTTCATTTAAATCCGTCCAGCCGATTTATCGTGACGCGTGCGTTTGTGCAACAAACGACTAATAGACACAAAATTAAAAACCTTTATTATCTGTCCTATTCCTTTTACTTATTTCGTACGTCTTTCACCGTTTTTCTTTCAAAATCACTAATATCTGACACGACATGACTACAATTTTATTATATGACTATGATATTCGAAAGCGTTTAGTTGTCTTTTCTTAGCACGAACACTTAAACTATTCATTATAGTTTAAAATAGAAATCTCTACACCAACAACGGCGCGATTAACGAGACCACTTATCTATACAAAATGTTTGTGTCCATCCAATTTTATAGGTTTAGCTATTTTCGTTCACCGCCTAGGCTCGTTCTAGAGAAACTTTGTATTTATGGATCAGTTAAAGTATAAATAAATTGTTATTTAAGGGGCGTTGAAATGTTAAATATTATTATATGACAAAGTGTGTGCAATGTTGGATCTATTTTAAATTTAGTAAACACGCTTGGTTATTATTATATATACTATGTAAAGTATATAGAGGAATATTTCAGTTTTAAAATTTTGTTGAAGTTATAACTAATGGGAATAAGAGAGTAAAAATTATTTGAAATCATGGTTTCATCTTTCACTGAATATAACAGTAGGAACCTGCTTCACTAGTTTTTGATAGACTATTCGAGAGATAAACTACCAAGTTGTTAGTGTTTAAATGGCTATCAGAAACTTTATTAGAAACTGTTGAATTTAGCCCTTAGCGTTTCTAAATTATCCTTCAAATACACCAAACATATTTTGCGTTTAATTTATGGATTGATCTTAATAAATATCAACATAATCCTGTCAACAATGCAAACAAGGTTCAGATCATTAAAGGCAAGTGGAATGTTTGATATTCAAGTAAGTCTTGTGTAAATATGGCGTGACGTCACCGGAGACGTCCGACGTCTCGACGCCTAAGCACTAACGAATGAATAAACAAATTATTAGAAATGTCAATCACATTCTTGATAATCTTTTTTTTTAATACCAGGTTATAACCATCTGAAGGAACTTACAACCTTGATATATGTATTATTACGATAAGAAGTGACTCGTCTCGACCTGTTAATTCCCTGTTTATTTATTTTATTTTTTCGATTTCGTCTTATAAATGTCTTTAACGGCCGAAATGAATAATCAATCTTTTTAAAAACCTTTGGATTAATCCTTAAAAATTGAAAATAAATTTCCTATATACAAATTTGAAATTGAAATCTATGTTTAATCCATAGATTTCGGATTGAGATTGACTATTAATTTCAACTGTAAGTGTTCAACTTTAGCTTAGCCCAAGGATCAGACGAAAATTTGTATATGATTAAATTTCCAGAACATTCCCGTTTTTAGAAGTACACCAAAAAACAAGAAGGCTCTTTTGATCAATTAGAGATACTTACTAGATAGTTATCTTTTTTGTTCATTATGATATTTAAAAGATACAAACTCAGAGTTACCAGTAAAGCGTGATCTTGTTTCCCAGTATGAATATTGAATATGTTATAAAAACTGTGATTTATGGAGATTTCTTAATGTCTTGAATTATAACGTGAAGTGAGAGAGATTTACTTGTTCTATTTTCTTTTTTATTTATTGACTTAGATCTTTTTTACCTTGAGTTTAATGGAAGTTTTATAGCTGCGACGAATAGTTTCATAATGTGATGTTAATTTGGTCCTTCCTTGTTTTTGTAATAAACAAATCTTCCATACTAGTCGACCCATCTCACCTTCGCCTGGTTGCAGTTTACCACGTGTATTTAGGTTTGATTTCACTTTTTAATTGCTATTTCGCCATATTTTACATTTTAATTTATATGACTAATTTCCAAAGACCTAACGCCCACACAGCTCGACATACACTTCATCCCCACGTCGATAGATGGCGTAATCGTACACTAATTCGTTTAGTTTGTACTCTTTGAGTGTTTTTTTCGCAATAAAACAATACCTATGTCCTTCCTTAAGCTCTACTTTATCTCTGTATCATATTTCATCAAAATTAGTTCAGTGATTTAAGCCTGATTGTGTAACCGACTTACAGACACCATTTATCCGTTTCGCTGTTTCGTTTGTTTAATTTGTATTCTTAAGGATTTCCTACGTTTCTTAAATATTACTTACTAACTTAAAATATAATATTAGTTAGCATAAAACTTGTTTATTTTATTCTGTTCAAGCTTCTATATTTTGTTATAATTTAATAAAACATTACTTAGATTATAATAAACTTAAAATTGTAATTAATTATCACAATATAGACCAAATAAAGCAATGTTCAATCTTCTCAGACGCAAGTGACGTCAGTGGAGACGCCGGACTTCCCGACGCCTGATTTATTAAGTAGTGCGTGTATAAATATAACAATTTCACATATTAAAATTTGAACATGATTGTCTATAGTAAATATTGTTTACTTCATGCTTGCATGCATAAAATAGATATGGCCAACTTTGCTCAAATACTACAACGGGTATCGAATTCACAAATTGGAATACACTTGTTTAACATCAACATGAAATAATCTATTTTTTAGTAAAGCAATAATTTTCATAGATGGGACGACAATTGACGCGCTGTCACAGTACGCGAAGATTAACTAATTTTAATAGAAAAGTTAATTGAATATTCCACATACTAACTACCTAAGTCAAGCATAGGTTTTATCTTGTACATGAAATGTTCAACGACGAGCTTTACCTTATTTTGAAAGCATCTTTTTCAGTACAAATCGCAGAATTAAACAAGAGACGTAGCGGGCAAAAGTCGTCAAATTCAAACGTTATAGCTAAAATTATATTAACTACAGGCATCAGTGAATTTTATTGTTTATATACGTAACGCTTTCCTCACTTTACGGTTTCCTGTCTTCACGAAAATTCAATTTGCATTATAAATGGCGTCATTTTTAATTACGAGTTGCGCCTGCTATCGCAATATTGTGATGGCGATTGTTATTTTACTAAATTTATTTGAACTTGACTTTAATATTTATTGCACTTCAATCGAAGGTCATAATAATATTTAATAATTTCGTAATTTAAAATAGACTTTTTGCTTTTTTTAAGGTTGTTTATTTTTTTAAATTATGTTAGATTTCCTGACATATTATGACATGGTTTTACAAATATAGGTAGCCTGTGATTGGATATCAGTTTCTATTAATATTTATTTTTAAATATTTCTATACGAGAACAGAGGTTATCATTAAGTATATAGTAAGCAAGTACTTTTACTTAATTAATGTTGTTAGCAACACCTTTTATTTTATTTCAAGTATACGTGTAGAAAATATATAACCTTTAGTGCTATAGATTAGAGTCAGTCAGTTTGGTGTTTTCGCGAAGTGTACATGGAAGTTAGTATTATAATGTACGTGTACGACCTTACGGTCATCCTTCTTGAGGTCCACGTAAGTTAGCTTTATTATCTACTGTAGTTAGTGTTCGGACAGCGAAGAGGAGCGTTATAATTACATAAAAAGCCTTTACCCCTACATCTTAGTCGCAAATCCTATGCTGCTCGGCTTTCTGTCTCAGTTGCATGTGTATTCGTATTTCTGTAGAGTAACGGGTATTATTTCTCTCGCATTCTGTGACAATATATCGTTAAAAAAGTGTTTTGTGTTGTGACTTGTGATGGGTGTCTCACGTTGAGAATTAATACATATTTTATTATAACACTAGCTGTGCCCGCGACTTCGTCCGCGTTTTATCCTCTATTCCCTATTGTTATGTTACACCCTGGAGGGTAAAACTTATACAAACTTTGAATGTCATATTTATTTATATCGGATCAACAGCTTCAAAAATAAGTTTCAAGCTTCTAGCTCTAAAACTGACAATACTTCCATACAGCTTTTCATCCCCCCTTTCAACTCCTTACAACCATTCTTTCGCATTAAAAAGTTGACAAACTTTTTTATAGGACTTTAAACGTACTACAAATTTGTGATTTATCATTTTTCTCTAACTCTCATAGCTTAGCTAAAAAATGCAAAAACCGTACTTCGAAGCTATATAACAAATCAAATATAGAAATTAGAAATTCAACTCAATGGAACTTTTTGTACTAAATTTAATACTAAAAAAGGTCCATTCACTCATTTTCTTGAAAAATATTTTTTTCACAGTTTGCAGGACAAAAAAGTATTAAAAACCATGTTTTCCATGTTATTTAAATTGGAAAACTTAAAGTTCGATGGAGAACCTCTTAAAATTAAAATTATGTGCTGGCTTTTGGACAGAATTTTTGTTTGGACATATCCTATGATATTTTGGGGTGAGAGTGAAAAAAAATATCGTTTTATTTTGGCACACCCTAATATATATATACCAAATTTTATATAAATCGATTCAGTAGTTTAGGCGTGAAAACGCGATAGACAGATTTAGACAAACAGAGTTACTTTTGCATTTATAATATTGGTAAGAATTAGGTTATATTAAACAGTGAATATGTTGAATATGAGTGTTACTATTGTGTACAAAGAATATATAATAAGCCTAGATCTCAAATCCAAGGCTATGCTTGGTTTCTTGTCGTGATTTTGTTTATAGAAGATTTTTTATATACTAAATTTATAAAACCAAGCGTGGATTGCAATAATAGGCCTATATATCATTTTTAGGATAATATACATAATTTACGGTATATTTTTAGTTATTTATGAAGATAAAAAACTTCGACAATCGAAATCTATCATCCGTTTGTTGGTTAAATGTCGGTTTTGAGGATAAACAGTAATAGCGGATATTGTAATCACTTTTACTATTAATATTTCTAATATTATACGTAATTTTCTATTTTCTTGGCAGTGAAGCAAAGTCTACTAAAGTTTAACTCATGTGTGTAATGAATAATAAACGTAAACCACTAAAATTTATCGGAACGTTGAAGAAAGATTATATTATGATGGCATATTAGGGTTACTACTTGTAAAAAAATATTTCACTCTAACTTGTTAACCATACAAATAAATAAAATTGGAGCGTCTGTTAGGAATATTAAAATAACCGCTTTTTTACTAATTGCATTTGGATGTATCCATGGTAACTACATATTATGTATTTTTTTTATTTTTTTTACAATTTTTGTCAGTCTCTATGTCAGTCTGTCTGTTTGTTCCGGCTAATCTCTGAGATGGCTGGATTGATTTTGACGAAACTCACTCACTGACAGATAGCTGACGTCACAAGGAGTAATTTGGGCTATTTATCATCTTGTTACGATCTATAGGAGCGGAGCAACACGCAAAGGTATTCGCGCGTGTCGGCTAGTTTTTAATACTAGTAAAAATAGATTCTAAATTTGAATTTTCTATTCACAAATATAAAATTGCATTTCGGATTGAGATTGATTATTAATTTCGGTCACAGCAAAAAGGTCTGTCGGTATCATTCTGTCAACTTAAGTTACATCACACCGACGCTAGAAAGAACTTAAGCCAGTACACAATGACTACTGTTAATTAAAAAAAGAAGTCTACGCAGACCAACATTATATCGACTTGGCTAAAATATCATCCGAGGGGTTATACTTTAGTCTTAGTGCTTCAGCGTTACTATTAATAATAAATATTTCCGTCATAGCGCCGTTTTCATTTGGACAGCTTTTATCTTTGCGTTGGCACAGCCGAATGATATTCAGTTTGTGCCAACATCTAAAATCATGTTACTTAGATTAATGTTGCCGACACCATAGCTAACAGGCTGCCACACCAATCAGTATTGCCAACATCATAATTAACGCTTGTTTATTAAACAATGTTTCACACTAACCTGACACATCGAAAGTTCGTTTACCGAAACAAGTTAGCGGAAAAAATATATTTGCTTGTTTGATTGAAACCATATTGACCGATATTTTTATTATGTAAAATAAGCCGATATTTCGTTTACTAGTAAAACTTTCATAATGCGCTCCATAAATTTTGTGAATTATTATTTACTGGTAACCCTTAGTAATAAAATATGAACAAAACTGCCTATTAGTACTAGATCATAAATTCGCTATAACGTCATTCTATAACTAGAACGTCTTACGTGACTTGTTGTTATTATTGTTATTTTGTTACTTTATATCTTCCCTTCAAGTTTTTATATATTTCTTAATACTGCAATGTATTTTAAGAAATAATTATGATATCTATAGTTAGTCTATTATTTTATATAGTCGTATAGCACTCATATGTATTGTTTATTTCAATAAAATTGTATTAACATTACATATTATATAAATAATATTAGCTTTTAGAAGATTATAACTTATATTGTATACTGTCGGCAACTTGACAAAAGATATTTTAACAGTGAATAGGCGGCCATGACAATTATCATTGTTATTAGTTTAGGATGGAATTATATCCTAGTAAACAGTGTGATACTGTAAACAATACAATAGACGAACACGTGAGGGGACGGGTTAGAATACTATTCCCCTCTGCCCCTGGGAGAGCATCTCTTAAGAGCCGAGTAACTCAGCACCCCCTTGGTGGTAGGGGATCTGTTCCCCGACTTGCGTCCACCAGCATGCGAATCCGATCGCCAAGTGTCATAGACGCGTTCCGGTTGAGCCGCATGTGGGCCAGACTCCCATTAATGCAGTGGGTCTAGTGGATTCTGGGCTCTTGCCTAGGGTCCGCTGAATCCGCATCATTTATCTTCTTCATTCCCCCTTCCCACGCTATCTTCGGAGATGCAACGCATCGACAAAACAAGAGTGTTTCTTGTTTTTCCGATGTCCATGGGCGATGGTTACCACTTACCATCAGGTGGACCATCTGCTCGTTTGTACCTTATCTATTATAAAAAAAAAAAAAATAATACTTAATACAATAGACAAAACATGCCTTAGCAGAATTGATTTAACGTCACTGTTGTAACTAATAGCTCTTCAGTTTCAATAATAAGTTTTCTATTACTTTTAAAATTTCAAGTTTATTACAACTTGTTTATTTCTATATTTGCAGATACTGAGCAATGGAGACTGACAAAATGTCAACCGCATCGTCGGTGGGTGCAGAGCGACGACCATTATTACAAGCACTCTTGATCGAGCGACGAATTCTATTTGCTTGTACTATACTAGTAGGCATTTGCACTGTCATATGGATTGCAGCTGTCTGTACAGAGAAATGGGTGTATATTAGTGGTGGGAATGGTAAGTTCCTTACTTTATACCAAAATTAACGTGTCATAGCATTTACATGACCCTCTCAAACATCTATGCATGAAAAGTTTCAATACATACTGCAAAAAATTTTAGCCCGGTGTGAAATAAATTCCAGGTGAAAGTGAAAAATAAAAAGGGGGTTTGGTCTTTGGCTTTGGTTTTCGGGCGTATTTCAAGCCTCTTGGAAAATTATAAATATTGGTCCTACAGTTCCGGGAGCACTTACTTTACTTTGGGAAATTTCCTGCTCTCTATGAATCTTTTTTTCAAATTTCAAAAACCTAATAATTTTCGAGAGATTTGCAAAAGACCGAAGAAGAGTAAATGAAAAATAAAAAGGAGGGTTCCCCTTTTTATTTTTCATTTAATTGTTCATAACTTTTGCATTTTTTGCGAGCGGCCCTTCAATTTTCTGAAAAAATTTCTACATGCCATCCAAATCGAATGACACCTAAATCATAATTTTTGGAGAATTAAAAAAAGTTTCGACCTAAAAAGCACTTGTTAACTAGACTACAACTTAAGTTTCTGAGAAATAAATGTTGCTGCAATATCGAAATTCAGATAACTTTCTACATTAATATACTTTTATGCCTTGATCGGTATTTTTTCGAAGAAGGTTTTATTTACCATTTTAAAACATGCTTACTGGTTGACACTTTTATTCTTGAAATAGAATAATTACAACATGTTAGAGAAGGAAACATTATTAATATATTCCCACTCTATTAGTACTGAAACATTTGTTGGCAATCATAATAGAAATAGAACTGGGAATAATACATTTAGTAACATTTTAGTTTTGTTATGTCTGTAAATAATTAATGAATAGTCGAGTTCAAGGAATAAAGCGTACATTTCCAGTATGTTGCTTGTCGACTTGCTACGTCGAATGTGACAAATAATTTAGTTTCTGTAATTACGAATACATCGTATGAATGTTTGTGTGACCAGCTGCATGTCTAAGATTTTCATAATGTTCTCATTGGTATGTAAAGTTTGCTACCCGTACTTGGCTAGCTTGATAGACTTAGGTTTAATACCCATCTCTTTTATCTTCTCGGTAAAGATTTTTTCTAGTAGATATGGCGCAAACAGACGATTCACCGCATGGTGAATGACTACCGTTGCTATGGACATCGTCTTTACAAAAGAATGTCTCTTGCATAATCATGATAATAATTTAAAAAAAAAACGAACAAAAGATCCTCTAACCAAGAAGGTTAACCTAGAGATAAAATGCATGATGTCTAATTGCCTATTTAATTCTATAAGGAAATAGTAAAAGAAGATATTTGGCAACCTTGAATGTCATCGATAAAGAAATATCGAGAGAAATCTAAAACCTTAACTATGTCTAATTCCTGATTTAGTTTTTAAAGAGAAGATTAGTCGAAATGTTGTAAATAAAGAAGTGGGTTTGCCAATCTGCCATCATTAATGTGTTAGAGAAATTCAAAACCTAAACCATATTGATCCCGATCTAAATTATTGAAGGGAAAACAATTATAAACAATTTTACTGCACGTTGAATATTGTCTTTTAAAGACAATAAAGTGTCAAACCAACTCTTTTAGTTACTTAAAGTATCGAAAGTACCCTAAAATTCAACCCATGTCTAATTACCGGTCTAGATTACAAAAAGGACAATAGCTGGATTCAATTCTAATTAAATCCACCTTGAGTATCATGAAAAAAGAAGTGGACTTGATACACCGTCATCATTAAATTTTCAAGAGGTCTCAAACTTAAACCATATTGTTTAACTACCGATTAGTTTTAAAAGAAGATGTTAGCAGAAAACAAGGGCAATGAAAATAAATTGTAGTAGATAGATTGATCTAATTGTCTCCATTTCATAATTTTAATTAGATTTAAAAAAAAGGAAAATAAACAAGACTCTACAGGTGATTCGAGACAAGTTGACGCCATGCTTGCAGATAAAAATCTACATCACACACATCCGAGTTTATTATTAATTATGAGCATGTGGCATTCAGGTCGATGTCCGAACATCTATTTCTGTTACCATACGTACGCGTAAATGCATATATTGGGCATAGTGGTTTTTGGAGATCAGTAAAATCGTTCTTAATTAAATATGACAACGTTGATGAAGATATACCGTTTAGTTAAATTTATAGTAATGTAAATTGCGTCTGTAGATTCATTACAGAGATTGAAATAATTTAACGATAAATTAATATTTTCAAACTTTATCTCGTCAATCTATTTAACTATCTAGAAAGAGCATTTGCAGTGCCAAGCTTTGCAAAATATCACATTGGCATATTCCACTTTCGGCAGTGTGTGGGAAAAACCATATGTGTCGGTTAGAAGTCTTCGACTTGATTCCAAAATTGCACTATATGCCCAGCTTGCTTGCATAGTTTCAAATAGTGTAGACTTCAGAAGATTTAATATTACCACAGAGCACTAGAAAAAAACTTCCAAGGATTTCAAACAATCTGAATTGAGAACAAATCTAACTTATCCGTTGGAAAACTGTTCAGAATATACAAAACTGCCGCATCATTTGCTTACTATCACTTAGAAGGTTAATTTTTTCACAACTCCTTAAGACTTAAGTATTGGATACTAATTTCAACTTCACACGTACACGTGATAAAAAAAATCATGACAAACATAATATAGAAGGACTGACGCACAACTAAGTGATGTTACAAAAGTTTAATTTCAAATCATTACGTCGTTCTTTTCATTCATTTTTAGGGTTCCGTACCTTAAATGAAAAAAAGAAACCCTTATAGGATCACTTCGTTCTCCGTCTGTCTGTCTGTGCGTCTGTCAAGACTATTTTTTGTCTGAAATTAATATCAAATACTCAAGCTTGCGGTCCCTTGCGCCTGTCAAAAAGTTCACGCATTAAAAAGATATGACCGTTAATGTGGTAACTCATATAATTATAAGGTACTTCCCAATGATCTAGCGTTGTGAAATTTAGCATGAAGTAAGGTCTTATAGCACAAATGAAGGATATAATTAAAAAACTGTATACTTTTTTCTACTTCATTAGAAAAATAACTTTTTTGACCGTCACGCAAGAGCTTTTTTCTCAGAAAAAAGTGAAGATATCAAGTTCAAATTTATATAAAATATTCTAATCTCTAAGTTCCTCAAATATGTAAAAATATCACATTGCTAAGTCAATTTAATAAGTCATTTATCTCATATATTGGAAGTTTGATTTTCGAGATAAATCAAAATTCCCAGGCTTCGTCTTTTAACCTAGAAACATCATTTTTGGCAAGAAGCAAGATCTTATAGCACTAGTATGGGAAAAATTCTAAAAATTCCAAATTTTTTGTTACAGCACAAAGAAATGATATTTTATAGATTTAGGTTATGACACATTATTTGAAGAATACGTGAAGTTATCAAGTTAAAATTAATATTAAACATGTAAGTCTGTAGTAACTTAAAGCTGTGAAAAAATCAAACTTCTAAGTTAAAGTTAAAGGTAAGCAATCAATAAATATGGCCATTTATTTCTAAGTAGATTACAAATAGTTTTCATAGGGCATTCCACACGCCCTCGATACAGATACAAAATATTTTTACCGTTTGAACTAGTTAACGAGTTTAATTTTCTGATATTGAAATTTAAAAACTTTAAATAAATCTATTCCAAGAAAGAAAGAAACGATTTGTAATGCAAAAATGTATTTAAAAAAGTTATTAATAGTGTTTGTCCCTTTATTGAAATTGTACGGAACCCTCAGAGCGCGAGTTCCACAGTCGCACTTGGCCGAATTTTTCATTCTTTTTTGAGGCTAAACATATTTTACATACAAAATTTTAGTGATCTAAAGAAAAGTTAGCGATCTCTAAATGACTGATGATCGCTGTTTACTACTGCTAGTTTTGTTTTTCAAGTAATCTCTTCGTGACAGTTCGCTATAAATTATCTCTGCAATATCCACAGAATTTAATTAATTAGAATTTTTAAATAGCAATAAATAATAATTCAAGAGTTGTTTATCAAATGAACTCGATAAAGCCGACCAATTTTCATATATCAGCGAGTAAATATCAATAAATAACTTACACAGTAGTTCTAAACAATTATAATCAATGGTAAACATGACCGGAACAGTATCGCTATCAAGCTAACACATCGACGTATCTAGTAACAACAAACAAACTAGCTATTAGCAGTGCAAATTTCAATAATACTTAATATATATGAGAAATATTGTTTTTTTTTTTCAAATTATATTTAACTACTAGGGACAATTTTTTTAACTCTAAATAAAATAATTCAAGAGTTGTTTATCAAATGAACTCGATAAAGCCGACCAATTTTCATATATCAGCGAGTAAATATCAATAAATAACTTACACAGTAGTTCTAAACAATTATAATCAATGGTAAACATGACCGGAACAGTATCGCTATCAAGCTAACACATCGACGTATCTAGTAACAACAAACAAACTAGCTATTAGCAGTGCAAATTTCAATAATACTTAATATATATGAGAAATATTGTTTTTTTTTTTCAAATTATATTTAACTACTAGGGACAATTTTTTTAACGATGGAAAATGCTATTACGGCTTCTCTCTAAGGGAGACAGGTATGTGGGATTCGCAGTGATAAACACTGAATACAGTGTACAGTTCAGTGTTAAACCATCGAAACCGAAGCCATTTTTTGGTGTACTCCACAGGATCTCTTGAACTCGGAGAACTTCTTCCAGGCTTTACTAAGAGGCATGTGCGGATGCTCAACCTTCCCCTACGGAATGAAGGCGCCGATGAGTCCGCCTCTTAAGCCTCATGACGGAATCGCTGAAAGCGGACGCTGCCTCCCATTTCCTCTTATTGGCTATCATTAAGCCCATCAGTTCGCTCAGCGTGGAAAACTTTCCTATGTAGGGACAAAAATTGGTCAACGTCTACTTAGGGTTGAAAATAAATGGTGTCGTGGGACACCGGATAGGAACGAAGTTCCTTATTATAAAAATATTAATTTTAAGTTCTATTCGAGGTATAAAGAAAATAATTATTCGGGTATACATTTTTTATAATGTTTTTTTTATTGATAAAAAAATCTGCTTTACAAAGTTATCAACTATATTTTATTTCCAATGATTTATAAAAATAATAACAGTCATCACGTAGACTATACATTAGGCACTGTATAGCCTAAATTCTTACTAAAACCAATCCAAGGTGTAAAAAATAATAATATATAAATGTCTTTTATCGCATGCGTTGCGGAAACTATTAATGATAGAACAAAAAAATGCTATACAATATTATAGAATGTATCAATATCTACAAAAAACTTCGTGAGACCATATGTCCAACTATTGTAGTTATGTCACTATAACTACTTTTTCTTACATTTTACATGTTGATATAAATTCCTATCAAAATCAGACCATGTTTTCCGTACCTTTGTATTAATTCTTATCCAAATAAATTATTTTGTATTCAAGACTGTTTCAATATCTGTCAAATACTTTTTGAATTATTGAAATCAGACATTTCATTCAAAAGATATTACGAAATAAAAAATGTCAATATAAACAAAATAATAATCTTATGTCAATACCAGTTAACATTATTCAACTCCAATAATATATGGGTTTTGTAATAAATATTTATTATTATTATAACAATGATTGTATATTATTGTCCTAATAAAGGGATGTTTATAAATAGTGGAATTATTTCTTACTTTTTAGTGCATTTTCAAGAGTTTAAAGTCGGTTTTTTTAATCGTAGTTGTTTTTTTAAATAGAGTGTTAATAAAGGAAGAGGAGATTATGGAAGCCACATATCAATTTGTATGTTTAGTGTTTATTGATTAATTATGAATCATTTCATCAGATGCCAATCAGTGACTGATTTAAGCAATTTGGCAATCTCTATTTAAATAAATATGCCGGCAGTTCCGTATTATTTAATCGATATAATTACTTCACTATAAGATTCTGAGTCATCTTCTTTGAATCGTTGCTATTTTAAGCTAGGCAATCGTACTAGCAATTATTATTAGTACAGTTAAATATGTTTTTAGTCTACATGCAGACCACCAACATCACGGCTGGATGACTAGAATATTACTCCAGAATGTGATATTTTTAATACGTAAGAGAAACAACATTACGATTAGAATATTCGCGCTGTAATATTGTCATGGCGGCGTATTAATTTGGTTACCTTTTCGTTTGCACAACTGAATTAGTTAAATGGGTATAATACTATTCAAATCAATGTTGCTAACCTCATCACTATCAGTTGTGCCGATTTGGAAAGTAAAATGCTACTCAAATCAATTTTGCCAACGTCATAATTAACATTAAGGTCTGAAAAATATTTTTTTAAATAGTAACCTAAAATATCATTTTATTATATAACTAGCCGACCTGCGCGACTTTGTCCGCGTGTTGCTCCTATTGGTCGTAGCGAGATGTTAAATAGCCTAAGTTACTCCTTGTTACACCAGCTATCTACCAGTGAAAGTCCCGTCAAAATCGGTCCAGCCATTTCAGAGATTAGCCAAAACAAATAGACAGACAGACAAAAATAGTAAAACAATGTTGTTGTTGGTATATGTACCGTGTGCGTGTATACATCCATATGCTCTTAGTAAAAAGCGGTTATTTTAATACTACAAACAGACACTCCAATTTTATTTATTTGTAAATAAAATTGAATCAAATAACACAAAATTCTAAAAGAAACCGTCAATATAATATGAGTTTCTTTTTAAAGTCTTGGCCTCGGTCCGCCAGGCTACACCTCTTTTCTTGGCCAGAGGATCCTCCCTTTCCATTGGAGGGATACAGCCGCCTCCCTCCACAAAAGAATATATGGCATGCAAACTTCATCGCCAATGTCACTCAGGATTAATATAGCTTTCTATCAGTGAAAGAATTTTCGAAATTTGTTCAGTTCTTTTTTTTTATTCAAAGTGGCCATTTAGTGTCCGACAATCTGCACTTAGGCTCATCATTTTACCTGCGATATTAGGAGCAACAATACATTAACTATGTGACTGTAGCATATTGTAGTTTTATATCAGCGAAAGAATGATCAAAATCGGTTGTGTAGATTTGAGCCTATTCCTCTTTCGCAAAATGTATAGATGAGGGCTTATGAAACTTTTGTATGTTTGTTTGTTGCGAATAAGCTCGAAAACTACTGAACCGACTGTGAAAATTCTTTCACCGATAGAAAACTACTTCCTTTCCGGATAACATAGGCTATGTGGTGTTGCCATAAATATTCTAATTAAAACGATATGGCCATTTAAAGGCCATGACTTGTCCATTTCGTACAGTGAAGGTTTTCTGTGGAACTACTGATCCGATTTTAAACATTCTTTAGCCGTTAGGAAACTACACATATTCGTGAGTGACATAGGTGATGTAGTGTTGCCATATACATTTTTTAATTATATGGACATTTTGTAACTACTTATCCGATTTTAAAATATCTTTCACTGATAGAAAACTTCATTATTCCTGAGTGACAAAGGTAATAGTAGTGTTTTTATAAGAAGATATAAAAATATGGATGACAATTCCCGATGTTTACGTTGAATATATTATAGAATTAGGTATCAAAGGAGAGTACCACCGATACCACGCGATTTGAATATCTAAATCTTATTAATAAAGTTAGTTTTCGTACAGGACAGCTGAAGCGTCTGGCGCCAGCGCTGATAAATCATTAACGCAGTATTATGGCATGAATAACACATTATATTTTGGCTAATTTACAATTTCGTATTACTATAACTTTATTTTTGTGGGAAATAGCTAATATATAAATGAACTTACTACAGCCGCTGGGTCCAAAGAATAGTGGAAAAAAATAATTGTACCTACCTCAGAAAAATTTAGGCATAATAAATAAATACTAATAAATACTACAGTTATTTCGACTATCCCTTTTCGTAGATATTTTTATAGAGGACTACCTCTAAGAACCTAAAATCTCCATCTTATCCGAAAAAAATTTTATTCCTGTTCCTTCCTGAATTCCTAAGTATTTTTACATAGTAATTAATATCTTAAAAATCGCGTTATGCAAAGTCTGTACGAACCCCGATACGATACGAATAGATATAAGGATTAATAAATTGAAACTATTTCTTTATAGTTTCCATCGTTATAATTGGTTTATTTATAATATTTCCGTTATTTCATTATTCTTACTTTATATAAAAATACAAAACATCTTAATAAAAAGTAAATTTGTTATTGAGATATTGTGTAATATATTATTGGACCAAAGCAATAAATATTTATAAAAAAGACGTTTTTTGGAGGGATGTAGGAATGTGGGGTTCACAACTTAACTTTCAATTAATTCCAGATACAATTAATAAAACCTATCTATTCAGAAACAAATTTTTAACAAATATTCAATGCTTAAATAGTAAAATAAGAAATAACTAAATAGAAAATTTTGTTACAGGTATACCTATGCCAACCAGAGGTATTTTCTTTATGTACAGTTACTATGGCGTTTGGGAAATCTGTCGGTACATGTATGCTACAAACAACTCAGTTTTACACGCTCATACAAATCCGATTGATGCCACCGGACTGACGCGAGAATATTATACAAGTAAGTAATTCTTAAAAATTGTTAAAAATGTAATATCTATTTAAAACGTCGAAGTTCAAAGTAACCGATAGCGTAGTTGTACACATTAACAAAACTTGTTAGACTAGCATAACTTTTTCATAGATTAGTTAGTAGATATAATTTGGGAAATCCTGAAATATGTTTCTACATTTTCTAAATTTTCAAGATTGTATACAAATATTTAGGCGCCTCAATATCAGTATGCAACTCTCTTCTATCTCCTTAAGAATAAAAAGGAAAATCGTTTCTTAGTAATTTCTGCTTGACTAAGAGAAAACGGATAAAAGAATGGATATTAGCATTCATACATACATTTTACATAGCGATTTTTCTTTCACTTGTGCTATTAGACCGTGCTTTCATGCTAAATTTCATGATACCTGGTCATCAAGAAGTACCCTATAAATCGAGGGGTAACCACATTAGTGGCCATATTATCTTATCAATGCGTGGACATATAAGATTTCAACTTTATACCTCCACGCATTCCTGAGAAAAAGGGTTTTGATATACAGACAGTCGGACAACAAAATTTCTTTTTTTTCCTTTCAAGGTACGGAATCCAAAAAATCACAACATTGATTAAATCTATACATTACGTTCATTTTAAATTTTAATAAAGCTGTTTTCTAAATAAAATTTCGATGTGTAACTAAATAACACTGAATTGTAAAAGCTTCAAATATTATGAAGAGAAAGTGAAAGACTAACAAATTTATAAAATATTTAGTGCGCCGGTTAATTATAAACAATATGTTCGTAGATATAAATCATTTATAACATGTATACAAAATTAATTACACATTGTTTATAATTAGTAATACCCACCTACTAAAGTTTATTTTTCCAAAAAGTATGATGTGGATAAATTGTTAAAAATTTGGCCTTGAACTGAGCAGATGTTAATTTGTATAGTATTCATTTATTTGAATTATCTACAAAGCAAGTTTTCAGTATAGCTAAGAGCTGTTAACTGACTAATATACTGCTAACCAGTGTTATACAAAAGTTTATTTTTTCCTGTAGCGCCTTCTGTTTCTGCTCACTCGCTAACTCCATTAGCCCCCGCTGGTTTACATTTCTATCAGTATATTTTCTTTTCGTCGGAAAAAATAGAATTCTAAATAAACAATGTCTTTGGGTCTATTTCCTGATATGAAATCCCTCCTGTTGTTGCGTTTCGTGTTTCTGTTCTTGTGGAAACTTTTATTTTTGTTTGGCTTGAAAAATTGTTCATGATTCCAACACAGAAATGAGTTTTAAGATTTGTTTCAGATTTCATCTATTTCTGAAAGTGTATTTTATGTTAGTTCTTCAATTCCTGTCTTAGTTGATGGTTGCGCGTAAGTTTTGTATGTGGGGGAGTAATCCCTGGAACTATTTGACAGATTTTGGAAATTCCTTAACTGATAGAGCTCTACGCTCCTTAATAACATAGGCTACGTATTATTGTATTATTTAAAGGAGCGATCCTTATTTTATGAAATTATTATATTGACAGGGCTCTTTGAACGTATTAGCTGACATATTATTATCGCATGAGGGTCAAAAAATCTAATTTCCTTTTTCCCAGTTTATTATGTATTATAGAATTTGTCCTATCTAAACAAATTATAATAAATGTATAATTCGTTATTATTAAATTTCCATTTTGGTTACTTTTTTCATCAGACTAGAGCCCTGTCTTGGCTTCGCTTAGGCGCACACTTTTTCTAGCAATGCTCCAAGTATCCTCTGCCATGTTGGATAAAATATTTTATATCTATCCCGTAGTAACTGACAATATTTTTAGGATACATATTAATTTTAGCCTTTGATGCTTTAAGGACCTAATATATCACTATGCTTAAAACCACGTCGATAAGTTTCTTAATTAACATTTTGAATTTGAAATTATTTGCAAGAATTTTAACTTTTTGATTGGCAACCCAAATTTTAGAGAAAACAAAAGCTAATTTTGTGATATGAGTGATTACACGAGTATATAACACGTCTTCATAAATCGCTGAACGCGGCGCAGACGTACAATTAATCTGCCTTCTATGTTTACCAATTGTTATAATAGTAACAGATCCGTCGCTATTTCTAAACCGCAAACAGAAGATTATTTTAAATGTTCACTTTATACTGGTAATTTGAATTATGCTAGCAGACATACCGACCCTTTTGACGCATCAAACTTTAACTCATAAATTCCTAGAGTTACTTGTTGGAAAATTATTGTAGTCATACTATGAGAGAGGAATGATACCAATTATTAATAGGCATTTTATATAAACTACAGTACATAAAAGTTAACTTACGTGGACCTCAAGAAGGGTGACCTTAACCACGACACTATAATACTGGAGATTCGAATACACCATAGAGACTGAATCTAATTTATCGACTTTAATCTTGAAATAATATAAAAGGAACACTTATTTATAAACGATATTGCTAACATTGTTTAATTTATAATTATATAATATTATACTTTTTCTGGCAACAATGAACAAATGTAATTTGTCAAGCTAATTAAGAAGAATCTTAACTGCACAATGCCTACTACCTACTTGGGTATAAGAATTAAAAAGTTTAATTAAAATAAAGTATTTTAAGTTTGACTAATACTTATTTAATAATATCGCTGGCCCGGGCAACAAGGTGATAATAAAAAAAATGTAAATTTAAATAATTCTTATTTTCATCAATATTAAGATATTATGTTAGCAACACCGTTTATAAATACAATTAAGCGGGTAGTTCGTATAAAACTTCCTCTGCGACAAGATTGAGTAAGTCTGTTAATTGATATCGCGCAGTACATATTAAAGTAGTGAGAATAATAGTCTAGTGTTGTTTGATGGCGTGGTGGCCTCTGCTGTCGAGGTTTACGTGAGTAGTGTACTTTATTATTTTAATATTTGGTAGCGAGGTTTAGCGGTGAAGGTGAGAGTTTACAGTTATAAAAGACGTCTTTAAATCCTACTCCTGTGTCTCAAGCTCCAGGCACTGCTCGGATTCTGTCTAGATTACATGTTAATATTGTCATTTGAGTGTTACTGCGCTGTATAGCTCCCATACGTCCCATACGAATCATCGCGTTCCATGGCGCTGGAGTAGGGTAGTAGTCACTTCCGTAATTTTGACAGTCTCGATTCTTTATATACCCTCGACAGTCTGACTGTAGTCTTACACTTGCGCGGTCTCTCAAAGAGTGAAGTAGTCACTTCATAGTGTTAGTGGAAGTGTAAATTGTTGTATTACTGCTGTCCGATTAAGGTCACGTAACTAAACTAATTGCCACAACTGCAACATTAAGTAAGGTTAGCCCTGCGTTCCTTTATATTGCTCCGACATATATGTAGGTATAATCCTTCTATATGCAATACATAACATTACTTTTTTATACCATCTATGTATCAGTATTATACATAGTATTAAAATAGTTTACTACGATACATAACCTTTCCGACTGTGAGATTGGTGTTCTAAAAGAACTTAATTATAAATGCTTAATTTATTAATAAAGAAATGATAGTTATTTACCTTTTTTCTTGGTATATGTAGAATAAGCTATCAAAATAACATAGCGTAGTATAAAATTTTGCAGTAGATGTTTAGACAGAATAATATTTATGTAGAAAAAGTCTAATACTTCAAAGGCTAAAAACAGGATAAATAGTATAAAGATTCGTAATAAACAATTACTTTTGTTTGTCGAGTATTTAAAACGATTATACCATCACATGAATAGTAAACAATGTTACATCGTCATGTTTCTATTGCCAAACATTTCCATTGTTGATTGTCTGTAAATAGAAGATATTCGAGAAAACCTTATGGGAATTGTCTTAACAAAATAGAAGTCATAGTTATTTTCAAATTTTGTCTGTCTGTACATATTTTTGTACGCCTATAATGTAAACACTACTACAGTTTTTGCTGCAGATATAATCTAAAATATAACTGTATCATTAAATCGTTTATTATTGTCCTTTTAACATATTTTAGCCCTGCTGAGCTTGCCGGGTCGACTAGTGAATAATGAATGAAGAGTGCTATTGAAAAGCCAATGTAAAGAGAAGCCTGGTATTAGTTTCTACAAGAAAAATGATTTTCAGATACTAAACAATTCATTTACGTTTAAAATTAAAATTAATTTTCTACCTTTCTTATTTATTCAATTTTAAAAACATTTAGTCCATTACCACAACTTCGCGATTTCGAAACAATAAATAGAAAAAATGTCCGCCCAATTCTTTTAGAGTCACTTCACGACCGTCATGAGAGCTTCTCCATAATATTGCTATTAATATTAAATACATTTAATAATATAATATATAAATAATAATATAATAATAATTTTTGTTGAAACACAAAAACAGACAAATTCAAGGAATATTCTACTATTACTAAAATAATTATAAACAAAGTATTAATATTTTTTTGAACCTTTATAGCGTTATCTTGTTATGTATGTTGTATGTATATAAGAAACATTTGCCACATGGCAAAAATTTTTTTTTGACAATTATTTAAAAAAAAATCATTTACTATGAAGACGGAAGTTCGAGAAATTTTTTTGAGTTAACAATCGTTTAACTTCTGGAAAAATTTCCAACGGGAAAAAAATTTTTAGTGTTCAGAATACATCATATTATTTTTTCATTTTTTTTTAATATAATTTTTTTTTACTTTAAAAAAATTAATCAATGTGTCGATTTTGACGAAGCTCGCAAAACCTAAAAATATCGCGAAGAGACCCAATTTCAGCGTTAAATTAACATTATAAATAATGGAGATAGAGTTCCGTGAGTAGGGAGTTTTTTTCTATGGAAATTTTCTCCTCTTTATGAATATTTTTTTGAAATTTTCTAAAATATTAATAGTCTGATAAAATTCTCGTGTCACAATGTTAGTTACCATACTCCTCCGAAACGGCTCGACCGATTTTTATGAAACTTTGTGTACATGTTGGGTAGATCTGAGAATCGGTCAACATCTATTTTTTATACCCCTAAGTGATAACGATAGCCCACGGTGGCAAAACAAGTCAACTGGATCAGCTAGTAGTCTATGAAATATTGGTGAAAAACGAATTGTTATTTTCTTCATCTTTAATAGTTTATAACTTTTGAATGTTTTTCCTTTGCCACATTTTTCTAGGCATCATTTCGGATCCAATTAGCTATCAGACATATTTTTTAAAAGCAGTAGTATCTCTATTTTAGACCTTTTTCAACTTGTCGACTACACCACTTATCTTCAGGATATTTCGATTATACGAGTACTTTATTATCCTATTATGATCCCTTTTTTATTCAATTCATATTTAATAATGATGTGAGCCCATTCGAATAATGAAAACGGGATTGAGTTACGTTAAGATCTTTAGTATTGTTAAAATATAATTGAATGTGAATAAAATTATTCATTACTGTATGAATATAGAGAAATATTCTTTATACTTTTTTAAACATTTTTGGATTGAAATTGTGTAAATAAAATATAGTAGAGTCGTAAAGTGGACATAATTTATTCCATGATGTAAGCTTTATTAAATTATTTAAAGGGAGTTTTTTAAAATTCTCTTAGTAACGCAGGCATACGACCCCACCTTTCATTATAATGGGAATATATGAATACATATACCTTGTATTTTGTATTATAAAAAGTATGTATTATATAAATATTTTGCTGAATAGTTAAATAATTAATGTAATTGCTGTTTTGCTAAAGAAGTGTGAATATTAGTCGCAAGGTCGAACGGTGAAGTCTCGAGAGTGTTTAAAATGCGTTGTAGAAAGGCCTTTTAAATCCTGCATCTGGGTCGCAAGCCCCGTACACTACTCGGCTAACGTCTAGATTGTATATTATTGTAGTATTTTGCTATAATAGCTTACTATAATAAACGCAAAATGATTAAGTATAATAATATATTAGGTTCTAGGTTTACCGAGCTAATTTTTCCGTAAATATCTTTTCATATTTTTTATTCAGCTCATTCTGGGTATCTAAATATTTTTTAAGTACGAATATAATAGTAGCTGAAGTATAATAGTAGCGCCATCTGTTAGAACTCGTACGACCTACTTAAGTACATTGAACAGTTAGTTCAACTTTGCGTACGGTGACAGCGCGGCAAAGATCGTCGCCTTTATAAATATTATCACATTCAAAAAAATTAGTTTATTAAACCGATAAAAAAGTACAATATACGTACAAATTATAGGAATCCTATGTTTCTTATGAAAATTCTTATTATTATTTTTACAGCATTAAACGTGCGTCTCAACTTGGCAGTTTTAAATTATACTAGGGACACTTACTGCATCCGTTACCCGGATTCCTACATAAATTAAATATGGATAATCCATGTTATTGATAGTCAATAATATTCTTCAAGCTATAATTTGGTTTTAAATTGCATTGTAATTTGTAACAGTGATTAATACACGTTAGTAATACAAGACCAAGAATATTCTCATTTGATTCACAAACAATGTCTCGCTACTGATAGACATATGATTTAAAAAGCTTGGTAACTAGGAAAATCAGCTAAATTCTGACAAAAAATACACGTTCCATTCGTCCCACACACAATAAGATTTATAGTCACCGATAAAAATACCACATTGGCTCTTTTAAGTCGTCGCCTTCAGCTAGTATGTAGTAGAGGTGTATGATATCGAAATGGTCATCGGCGTGGCGTGGCTTCAAGTCCCACTTATCTAACAAATTCTGCTGTTAATCAATCTTTTTTTAAATCTTTTATTTTTTGAACATTTATTATGAATTAATATTACCTGTGAGGAGACTGGTTAGAATACTATTCCCCTCTGCCGCTACTTCTCGTAAGAGCCGAATAACCCAGCACCCCCTTGCTGGTAGGGGATCTGTTTCCCGACTGGCTTACGACTACCAGCATCCGAATCCGACCGCCAAGTGTCACAGACACGTTCCGGTCGAGCCGCATGTGGGCCAGACTTACCCCCTCCCTTTACCATCCTATTAATGCTGTGGATCTAGTGGACTCTAGGCTTTTGCTCAGGGTTTGCTGAAACCGCAGCATATTTTTCTTCTCTACCCCTCCCCACTCTATTATCGAGGATGCAACGCATCGACAAAACAAGAGGGAAGGTCTCTTGTTTTGCCAATGTTCATGGGCGATGGTGGCCACTTACCATCAGTTGGACCATCTACTCGTTTGCATCTGATGTACCATAAAAAAATTGACTATTCTCACATATACCATCAGGCTAAATTTAATAAATCTGTATGACAAGTTTCACCTGAAATGACTAGTCCGCCATCTTGGTCCTAACGTCATATAGGTTCAGAAAGACGTTAATTAAGTATGCATTGTCATTTAAACCAAACATGATATAAACATTTTAAGTTAAATATAGGCTTGTAAAATATTTTTTTTTACACAATTGCCCGAAAGATACGAATGTTTTAATACACGTTTTCGGCGTCACCTAACGCACATCACTAGTGTGTACGTACTATGTAGTGTGTTCGTGTTCAGTACAGGAACGTAAATAAATAAACAATGGTACACTGTGCGCTGTTAACGCAACCAAAACGAAATAACTACATATAAATAGCCTTAGTGATGTCATTGCTAGGCTGACACCCAAAAACCTGCTTTTGTAAATACATTAACTGTTATTACTGAACAGTGAAGTGAAGAATGCAGTATACAGTATATTATATACTGCATTCTTCACCATAACCCGAAAACAAAAGAATATTTTTTCGAATCCTTAGTTAGAAATTCTTGAGTTTAATGAACATTTTAAAATTTATTAAATTTTTTACCTCGTCCGGCTTTGTATGGTTGAAAATAATAAAGAATCTCGATAAGTTTAATTCGAAATTTTATTTTCTTTTTTTTTTGGAAAGTCCCTTAATATAAAATACAAATTCTTAGTAATTATTCGTTTCAAATAGATTAAGTAAGACACACTTAAAATAATTTCGGTTGTTAAGTGATTTTTTTTTTACCTTGAATGTGACAACTAACACAAAATGGAGTTTTGCCATATCGCCTTCGAAAAGCGAAAATGGACTTCTGCGATACGTTACGATTTAGTTATGGGTATTATATTACAGTCAGTTTAATATTTTAGCAAACCTAATTGGTTTTAAAATACAAATATATTATCATTAAAACTAAATTTATCAAAAAACATATGTATATTTTTTATGTAAAAATCGTTCTACAGTTTATGGTTATAATTACCATAAAATCTTTATCATTTAAATTTTATGAGCACCGTGGATCAAAAAATGTCAACGTTATCTGTTTTATGTCTCAGTTTTTAGAGCCGGATACATAAATTTTTTTGTAACAACGTTTGAAATAATCACCATAGAATATAAAATGTTCATCACTGTAATTCATTTTCTTGCATTTCCTGAAGTTCTTGTACTCGAAAAGTTCATATTTCTCGTTTAAAAACTAAAATATTGAGATTATATAGTACATGATATTTTTGGAAATTCGATTAATTTTATTCTATACATTTGGACCACGTTTGGTCCCAGGGGTCGATAATGAGTGACATGGGGTCCACGTAATAGAAAGAAAAATGGGAGTCAAAAAAATGTAAAAAGGTGTATGTGGTCAAGCTTTATTTATTTTTATTTATTTTATATCTTTATTGTACACCACAAATAACTTAAATATAATATAAAGGATACACAATATAAAATTTACAGTGATATACAATGGGCGGTCTTATGGCTAAGTAACCATCTCTTCTAGACAACCCAGTCTTGGAAAGAAAAGGAAGTTGAATAAGAGTAGGTGATCCTTAACTGATCTTTTGAACCTGTGAAGGGTTTCTGATTCTCTTATCCCGAGTGGGAGCGCGTTCCATAAATTTATTGCCTGTACAGTAAAAGATTTTTCATAAAATTTACTTTAGAATTCTGGAAGCCGAAGCTTAAGTTTCCGCGTCGTTCTTAGCCCTGAAGGGTTTTGAAAATAAATTTAGTCTTCAAATATAAAGGTGCGTATGGACTAAATAACATACAGTACAGAAGAGAGAGAGAGAAGTATATGTAGAGTCCGACGACAACGAATGGAAAGCCACTTCGGCTTTGCGCGGAAATTACATTTATGAGCGGAACCGAATAGCGAGATTTTAGAAACGCTCAAGTTTATTTAATTGGTCCTCGGTTAAATTGGAGTAGCTTGCATCTGCATAATCGAGAATGGGTAGTAGGAGAGAATTTGCTAACATAATTTTAGTAGGAATGGGCAGTACAGAGCGAAGGCGGCTTAGATAGCCAAGGGCTGTGAACATTTTTTTACTAATTTCACTTAATTGCACCGACCACGATAATGTTTGGTAAAGGTGTACACCCAAATCTTTTACCGAGGAACAGTAGGGTAGACAATTTCCATTGTATGTGATAGGTAGTAAGTTTAACAAGTCAACCCTTGCAATCATACCCGGACTGCCAATAATAATGACCTGCGATTTACCAGGATTAATATTCAGACCATATTGTTTACTCCAATTATATATTGCGGCAAGATCATCGTTAATGGCATTAATCGCAACAGAAAGGAATTCAAGGGCTGAGTGGCGATAAATTTGGATATCGTCTGCATACATATGATAGGGAGAAGAGATACATTGAGAAATAGAATTGATGAAAATTGCAAATAATAATGGAGATAACATACCGCCTTGAGGTACCCTAGCCGTGACATCGCACCATGATGAGTAGTTCTCATTATGGCGGATTCGCTGTCGTCGGCTATTGATATAACTTGAAAACCAGTCGATCACTGATATGTTAATAGAACATAATAAACTTAGCAAGATTTCATGACCAACACAGTTGAAAGCATTGATGAAATCCAGAAGGGTGAGGATTGTTAGCTGTTTGTTATCTATGGCCCATCGAATATCGTCAGTAATTTTGACAAGTGCCGTTGTCGTGCTATGACCGGTGCGAAAACCAGATTGTAATGTATTTAGTAAAGAATGTTTATTAAGAAAGGTATTTAACTGCTTGAAAACCAATTTCTCTAAAATTTTGGAAAGAAAAGGAAGGATAGAAATTGGGCGGAAATAAGAAAAATTTATTGCACTAGCTTTCTTAGGGAATGGAACTACTTATGCATTATTCCATGCTTCAGGAAATTTATATACGGCGATAGAGTAATTTAGAATATGAGTTATGATAGGATTAATAACATCTAATATAGGGGTAAGCATATATAAGCTACTGATGGAATCACTACCAACGGCATTCGATGAGACAGATAATATTATGTTCTTTTTAACATCACATTCAGTGATAAGACAGAAGGTAAACGGTGGGAAATTCGGAGTTGGGAGCGTTGAAAGAGTTCTGAGAGTGTGGTGTTTCTCAACACTATCAATTACATTAGAAGATGTAATATTAAGGAGATCAATGTCAATATTAATAGAAGAAGAATTGTGTGAGGATTTTCCAACTCCAAGTGTCTTTAAAAATTTCCAAATTTTTGCTGTGTCGCCGTTTTCGACAGAACTATGAATGTGGCATCTTTGTGCATCCCTACATGATGTATTGCAGCGATTCCGTGCCTTTCTGTACTTATCGCGGTTTGAATCCGAATCATTGAGCTTGAATTTGTACTTGGCCTGATTCTTTTTCTCAATAAGAGATTTTATATCATCAGTCAACCATGGAGCTGGGAGATGTTTCATCTTAACTGGCCTTATAGGGGCATGAACATCATATATTCAGCGTCAGCATGGTCCAGTCCAACTTACGTGTATCGTCAAGTAATCGGCTGTTGTCCATTCCTCCAAAATTACGCTGCAGAAGGATTCTCGATTAAGCGTTAGGAGGACGAAGTTTATGTGAAAGGAAAATCAGATCATGATAAGAGAACGCACCAGCGGGGCACTGACCATGTTTACAAGTAAATTCATTAGATGAGACCATAATAAGATCAAGAAGCGAGGGAGTGCAACAGTACAGCAAGTGTACAGTATGAAGATTACAGGAGTTAACTAGATCTGTAAGATTTTTACTATGAATGTCGCCTTTAAGTAAACAAGTGTTAAAATTTCCCATGATTATCATTTGGCTACAGTTAGGAGCTAAATCGTGTAATAGATTTTCAAAATTCGAATAGTAGTCTATCTGGTATGAAGGGTTATAAAAAACTCCAAGGGTAATCTTGTGATGCGAAAGTATGACTTCAATAAAGAGATGTTCAGCCGAATCAGGAGAAGAAGGTTGAGGAGACGAATTAACCACAGTAAAAGGAATGTAGAAACGTAAGTATTATAGTGTTGGGAGTATCGCGACCCCACCTCCTCTGTGGGGTCGCGATACTCCCAACACGGTCGTTGCGTATCAGTTGAAAGCCAGGTAATGAGTAACAAGTAGAGGGTAAACAGGGCCATGATTCAGATACAAGAATGGCATGGATATTACGGGAGTCATATCCATGCTATTCTTGATGCAAGCATATCAGAATAATGAGCCGGAATACTTTGTGCGTTGATACGGATAACGGTAAAATTTTTCAGGCAGTCTGAGAAATGAGAATTAAGGGCGACGTTTAAAGAAGGAAGAGATGTACAGTGACTGAAACTATCATCACTGGATGAACTATCAGACGACGATAAAGACAGAAAATGGTCACTATCACTGTTATATTGTGACGACATTTAGTTTTACAAAAATAAAATATTATATTTATAAGTTATATATAAAGTAATGTAATATTATATAATTTACTTTAAAATTCAACCCACCCGCCAGCTATAATACATAGTTATTGATACATTGGTAATGCGTTACAAAATTACATTACAGGAATGGTTTTACAAAAAATTATCTAAATAAAAAACAAAACATAATTACAAAATATAAAGACTAAAAACACAAATAAGAGAGTACGCTTGGCTTAAAATTATTTTGAACGAAGCCTTAGAGTGACAGGTGACAGTAATTGTCAATGTCAAGACAAAAGTTCAAAGATAATTTTCAAGTCAAGTTTGAGTAATTAACCAAAGTTAATTAGTAAAAACACATAACCATATTAAGTATACTCACACATAACAAAATATATAAGTATAAGATACAAGTACGAGATGTATACTCAATTAATAGTAATGCTAAAACAAAAGACAGGAGATTCCTACTTCTTCAAGGCCCTCTTCGGTCTTGAGTTCATGGTTTTTAAAGACTTTATGTTAGTCGATTTAATTTTTGTAATCCAATCGGGACATAATTTCAGAATGATTTCATTGTAGACTCCTTCCTGCCTTTTTTCCTTGGTCTTAAATGTTCGAACAATATGACGGGTCATAAGTTTAGAAACCTCTGTTTTAGAGTAACAAAATGATTATTGTAATTCATATTATATATTTGTTACAGATTGCACAAATTATCTAGCTCAGCCGATTATGAAGAATGGCAAGCCTGTCGATCCCGCCTATGATATAGATGTAGCTAGTAAGTGCTTTTGTTTAATCGAAAGTAGTATATTTCGTATCGAGTACGTACTTTTACCAACGTCAAGCTGACCTTATAAACTTTTTTTATGACTGTTAAAGAGTAAGCGAGCAGACGGTCCACCTGATGGTAATTGGCCACCGTCGCCCATTTACATCGGCAATACTAAAGAGTATCTCTTGTTTTGCCGATGCGTTGCCACATCGAAGATCGAGTGAGAAAGGGGAACGCAAAAAATAATGCTAAGGTTTCAGCGGACCCCTGGTTTGGTACCCCTGGGGAGACAGATCCCCTACCAAATAGGGGGGTGCTGGGTTTCTCGCCTCTTGCAAACTTTTTTCCTAGCGGCAGAGGTTAAAGTATTTTGTATAAAACAGAAATTTTCGTTTACAATATTTCTAAGACTTACATTTTAGTTTCTTCAACTTTCAGAATTCCAACAATTGTTCTTATTTTGCAGATTACGTTCGAACGATGATTTCTTTCGGCATAATTAGTTTATTTGTGATGGCCATGGGTTGCGGCTTTTCAGTGTATACTTTTCGTAACCCACGCTATATGTTCAAACGCCTTGCTGCAGGCATACATTTCATCAGCAGTAAGTAGATCTATTATCTACCTTTAAATCTTATATTAATATATAAAGCTGAAGAGTTTGTTTGTTTGTTTCCTTGAACGCGCTAATATCAGAAATTATTGATACGATTTGAAAAATTCTATTAGTGTTAGATTTTTTTCTTTTTTTTTATCGAGGAAAGCTATAGGCTATAATATCATCACACTACGACCAGTAGAAGCGGAGCTACTCGTGAACAAATCGCGTCGGTCGATTATTCATTTATATAATCTGTTGAGTATTGTACAATGGAAGAAACGTCTTTTATAATAGCTGTAAGGTTTACGCTACCAGACACATTCACATACTTTTAATCTATCTTTGCATTTTCTATAGCATTTTCGATAATATGATATTCATTACTCTTGATAAATTTTACTTCATTTTAAACTCTAAGAATACCTTAAATTCTTGAAGCACTAATAAAATTTAAACAAAAAATAAGATAGACGTTGTCTTAAAATAGTTCACGGTCACATTATTTTCATAATGCTACATTAACGAAATATTGTGAATGAGGTGTTTTACTCATATATTTTATTTTTAAAGCTTAAATATGTTTGTTAACAGCATCCTGCACTTTCGTCGTAGTACAAGTGATGATGTCTTCTGTGGACCATATAAGGAAGAATTTGAGATTGTTGTATCCAGACAAAGCTAGTCACTAGTAAGCTAATTATTATACTTTTTTTGTGCTGTTATTACTAAATTATTATTTCTGAACCCAAAGCAATACCCAATTTCATAATGTATGTACTTTTTACAAAATCAAGAATCTGTATAATTGATGCTACGTTATATAACCTGCAGCATTAATTAAATAATCAAAAACTATAAAATTATTAAGGACTTATAGGTACAGACAGTATCCAGAATATGGGTCCCTAAAACAGCAATTTATGGCCACCGTGTCTCATTTATTACTGTAATAAATGAGACACAGAAGGCATCGGAAAAAGATATTTTAATAGAGGTGACAGGCATTGAGGCGTTGTCACCAGTAGCAAATTCAACAAACTTAGAAAGGTTCAGACGGGCCTATCCTTATTTTCAAATCATTGGATCAATATTTATTTTGAATATCTTAAATTTTGTTTACAGCTACCACATCAGTTTCTTTCTGGCGTGGTTTGTAGTTCTAGTCAACCTATTTGCAGCCGGCTCTTTTCTATGGTACTCACGTAAGAGAAAGGGAGATAAAGCTGCTACAGATGAACTTGCGATGGCAGACGAGCCAACAATCATCGGTCGATGACGCATCAAACTGCAATCCATCCAACACTCGTTGTGTGAAAACTTCCTCGAGTCTCTATTGAACAGTGCTCAAATAACTGATAAAACTATAAGCTATATAAATGTCTTCCAAATTCATTTTGACAATCTTAACATTGCTATAAGAAACCTGATCCTCTCTGTAGCTGTAGGCCTATTACTTGACATTGAACATATATATTTTATATTATGTATCTAATATATCAAAAATTTATGCTGTTTTTTTAAAAACGAGATTTTTATGACAAACTATTGACTTACAATTTTAATCACGTGAAAAAAAGTGTCCGATTCACTCGCTCATAAAGAAATACCTGTATTTATTTTTATTAGTTATTGAAATGAAGAAATATATAGACAAAGATAAAAAAATATTATATGTATAATTTGATTTTTTTAACATTTATATATAAATTGGAACTGATCATATTTTGCGTAACATCGGACACCGTACTTAATATAGGTCAATCTGATATATGTTTAATAAAGTTTTTAAATATATTCTACGAGTCGCGATATTGTTACGCCTTGTTAATCTTATAAGCGTCTATATTGATATAGTTTCATTTCTCGCTTGCTGATATGTGTGTTTATGCGTTATATTGCATAATTTGTGTATATTCCTTAGACCTATGAGATTAACGACAGCCTACTATTTAGTGTAATCATTCTACATGCGGTTCAAATAAGCCTAGATGTAACATTTGGACCATTAAATAACAATACAATATCATATTTCGTAGTAGTAATAGGAATCTTTAAATTATATTTATGAAACTTAGACGACCAAATAAAAACATATCGAAATATAAGTACGTATATTTTCGTAACATTTTGCGAAATTAAATTAATAATTATTACGAACTATCCGTATTTGAATCGCATCTATGTTATTGTAATATTAATTGCTGCCATAAGACTATTACGTACAATATAAGTACTATATATACTACTTGTTCTAGTCAAACTTTAAAAAAAAAAAGCTATACATTTCGTAATTATCACAATAAGGTTCCCTTTATAGTATCTATGTGAAAATATTAATTTATACACATATAGGATAAATATGTATATATATTACAGTGTAAACGTAAAGTACTAGATCCAGATATTATATAAAATAATAAATTATATATATTATAATATCCAGTCGCACTTGACTAGTATTTTTGTGTATACGATAAGCAAATATAGTGCATTACATAGATTGTTTTGATTTAAAGATTTTCTGTTTTTTTTTATTAAAATTTTTAGCAATAAAAATGACTGGTTTATTTAAATAATATGAGATGTTATTGGAATATAAGATCCCAGTTACCATACTGTGCTTGTTGAGAGTATGTAATATTTATACATAATCAAATGTATTTGTTAGTAACCTGAAAAAGACAATGTTAAAAGGTATTCCAAATTGAGATGATTACGGAATGGTTAATGTTTTATTTATGTTGTATGCAAACTTAATTTATGTGCTAGATTTTTCATGAAACATTAAGATATGAATACTTAAATTTTTCTATACTAAAATGTATTGTCTCCTATTTGTGCACAAAGATCAAAAACCTTACTTATCTAATTAAAGTATTTTTTGTTTACTATTTAAAGTTATTTATTTTTTATTATAATGCAAATTTAAGAGGTAATAAATTTTATGTTATTATTCTTGTTATTATAAGATCACAAAATGTAAATAAAATTAAGTTAAGTTTCTATTTTACAAACTGTTTTTATTCCAATCTCTTTGCATTATCACGTGTTGGTGTTTTGTATGTATGTTTAATTTATGATAAAACTTGTCTCAGTAAATAAATAAATTTTTAAAAATATTTTTTTTTTGTTCATCACTGAGTTAAATGAAAGGATCCAGAGCTACAATAGATGTAAAGCGTAACTTAGATTAGATTTTTTTTGGGTCCCGTATCTTAAATGAAAAACTCTTATTGGATGGAGTCGTCTTTACCGAATGTCAATGTAGAGGGAGTTACCTGACGGCAAAGTTTAAGTAATTGTACGGAACTCTCGATGCTCGAGTTTGTTTCATACTTGACCGAATTTTTAATTAAAACAGTGACCTATTTCGTAGCTGAATCTCGTTATCATTAATGTTTTCTTGAACAATACATTTAAATGAAATGATAACATTATCACATCGTGTTACAACGTAAATTACAAACAACCTCAATTTATCTTGGCATTAGTGTCACTGTGAAAATAAACAATGACATACTTTGAGAACTCAGACACTGTAAATGCTTTATTTTAACGGGTCAAAAAGATCTTACATTTGCACTCAATTGCCTTACTGAAAGCATCATTTAAGACCATGAATATAAGACATTGGACGCGGAGATCAAAAGCTTTCAAAAATAAAAGCGAGTTCAAAGTTCCTCTAATTTGTAGAAAGAAAAATTACACTCACTTCGTCGATCTATTTATAAAGCTGTGCATTGTCGGGAATCTGGCAGTCGCCCAGTGACGGCCTGTGACACTGCCAACCTCAAACAAAGGTTACTGGCCCAAAAAAAAACCCCAAAGGAAAGGCCAGTTCTAATGAACCATTAGACGTTTTTTATTTAATACAATTTTTAAAATGATTAGCGAAAATGAAAAATTATTAAATGTCGCGTGTAATATGGTGCATTTTTGTTGTGGTAGTAAGTACAAAATAACATTTATCCAAATACCTAGTTTTACTTTGGGAGCTCGAGGGCGACTTTTTAAAAATTAAAAATTTATTATAAAATTATACAAGTGAGTTTATTGAAGGTTGACAAAGGAATGAATTAAATCTAAACTTAAATAACTACAGGGCAACATATCGCCCACCGAGAACATCTTATCTTATTCTAAGAATTCACTAGACGCACGGATATGGGCTAGACGCCTAGTCAGCGGATCTAGTGAATAGGACAGGGCCGGGCTCAGGTCGCATGACTTCTCCCCCCTGAGATTCGAGATTATCCGAAATTACATGTTCTGGAGAATCTCGAAAATTACATGTATAACCTAATTTTACCAAATTAATATAGAAGATAACTCCTCCGAAAACTACTATAATTAAATATAACACAATCGTCCAAACACTGACACTATTTACTCTCACTATTTCATCTTCACTTTTGGCATTGAATTTTATAGAATTAGTTATCTCTTGTATATTTTCCAGATCCATATCTTTTAGTTCTACGGGTTTTCCTTGCTTCATTTTTATTTCACTTATGTGAGGCAGGTTCACGGTTGGCAGTCTTACGTAATCCATTTTCATTATCTTGTGGGGGTGTGATTTTAATGAATATTTGTCTATTTTTACTTCACATGCATCTTCTACCGTAACTATGTATGTTCCTTGAATGTTCCTTTGGTACACATCGTTAGGACAGAAACTCCTAATTATTGAATTTTCCTCGGAAAACACGATCCATCGGCTAGCTTGAATGCGCTGGACAAGGACACCCTTATATCTTACAGATATTAATGTGCATGAAGTAATATTTTTAGCAAATTGCATCAATTCTGAGATGCAAGTGTCTTCATTAATTTTTCCAATGTTCGAGACGTCTCTGAAGCAGACGAAGTTATTGATATCCGTTTGCTGGCATGGTGTAGACAAAGGCTCAGAGGTAAGTCCTTTCACTAATAGGTAAGGATACTTTGGAAGGATAATATAAGTCTTATGATCATGGAGTATGGGAATAGGATACAATTTATAGTATACATATGTTTCTTTATACACTAACGGAATTTCCATAACAAAGGTTAACTGATTTTCTTTAATAAATGACTTAACACAAATGGTTTGTTCTATTTTCACAAGATTTTCAGGCCTAGCAGAGAAAATTAATCTTTCGGTAAGTTCAATTTTATTCAGTAAAATTAAGAGAGTATCTGAGTTTATTATAGAATAGTGTAGAGTTTCGAGCTTGCTGAAGGCCATTGCTGTTTCTACTTCATTTAATTTTATTATTATCATTTGAAAATTATGTAAAATCATGGAATACACATTGATTATTATATTATTTAAATAATGTCTCTGTTCTGTTTCTTTTAACTTATCTAATACATTTTGAAACTCTTTTAATTTAAGATCAATTTGTAAAACATTATCCTTAATATTTCGTGAGATATTATACAGATTTTGAACTACCTCGGAGACCAGGGTTAGCTTATTTTTCAAAAACTCTTGCTTAGACTGAACATTCTCTATGAGGTTGTCATATTTAATTGCATCTTCGTTATCTAAGTTTCCTGAAATAATTTTTATAATTGAACCCAATGGGTTAATAAGACCTCTTTTCACTCTATATCTAGGCAATATCTGCTTAATTTTATTTATCGTTAAATTCATGGCAAATTCGGTTTGTGATTTATAGTCGGAAAATAAAAGAAAGTTATCTTCTATAATTCTATTAAGGTCATTAAACCTAGCTATATTGACGTTAATATCGTCGCATATTAAATTTAAATCTAATCTCTTAATAATTGTCCATTTTTCTGAACTAATGACAGCTTTTCCTTCCTTTACAGGCAACACACCGGGATTACCTTCCAGAGACTGCAGTTGAAGGGCCTGGATCGCTGCAGCTAGGGCCAACCACAAGACTGGGACGATCCTGTGAAGGACGTTTTATGTCTTTAATGGGGATCTTAGTCTCGCGATTCTTTGTTGCTATCTTTACTACATTCCTATCTACTTCACCTATAACCTTGCCTTTATCATATCTAGGTTTATCTTTACCTCTTGTTACATTTGTTCCCCTATAATAGATATCATCATCAGGTTTAATGTTAAAATTAGTCTCACCACCTTCTCTGTTTTGAATATTTTCCTTTATTTGTAACATTTTATTAGTTAAATTTTTATAAAGAAATTTAGTTCTTTTCTTATGGTCACGTATCAAAACTTGCATATATTCTCTATCAAAATTTACGTTAAAGGGACTTGTTGATTCAGTATGCCCAAATACCACTTCAAATGGTGTTAGTCCTATCACAGAATGAATGCTATGATTGTAAGCTAGTAAAGCAAAAGTCATCACTGATGCTGCATCTGTTAGCTTACGTTCATACTTCGCTAACCTATAAGTTTCTGTTATCGTGGAGTGAAATTTCTCTATGAGACCCATTGAATTAGGGTTGTTGGGGGTGCCTAAATGTAATTCTATTTTATAAAAGTCTAAGAGTTCTTTAATGAGTGCGTTATTAAATTCTGATCCTGAATCTGAACTAATTTTAGTAGGTGTCCCGTAAAAAGAAAAGTATCTAATCAAAGCTCTGACCACTTCTGGTGCAGATTTGTTGGGAATCTCAAAAGCCTGTCCTAATTTACTGAAGGCATCTATAACTGTAAGGAATGTCTTTCCTTCAATTTTAAATAAGTCTATAAATATTTCTTGAAAAGGTTTGTTCTGTGTTTGAGTTAACTGGATTTTAGGCTTAATTGGTTTTCTGTCGTATTTTAACCTTTTACATGTTTCACATGAATTGATAATTGCGGCTACTGTTATATCCATGTTATGCCAAAAGTATGTTCGTTTAATATGTGCTACAGTTTCTTTAATTCCTCTGTGACAATTTTTACCTATGTGATATTTCTCTATTATTTCCTTTTGTTCGTCCTCATTTTCCACATACACAACTCGTTCGGTACATTCCAAGATATTTACTATTCCCTTCTTGAACAGTGTTAAAACGGCATTTGTAAACTCTAATCTATGCTGCGGATTTTCAAAATAGATAAAGTATTTTATTTTAGTACGGATGTATCTCTTCAAAAAGTCTTTTATTAAATCAGGTCTTTCTAATGGCAAATGCACTTCTAAAATCTTTTGTTTTATGTTAGAAATATTCTTGATAGCTATTTCATCCCTAAACCAAGTGTGAATTAAAATTTGGTTCGGTTTAGTATCGACGGCTTCTTTTAATATAGGGATTCCTGTGGAATCCATGTTATGTGCAGAATGAATAGTTTCAGATCCTACATGTGATTCTGTTTCAGATGCTGTAATGGTACCACTTGAAGGTCCTGGAATTGAATAGGGTGAACGCTTACGTTTGGGTCTACTTCCTGTGCTTTCTGAATCTGATGAGAGTGATATAGGTTTTTCTGAATTTGGTGAAATAGGGATTGGACTCCTATTCCTACTTAATTTAGATATTTCCTCTGTAATTTCTTCACACTGCTTTTGAATTTCCAAATCCTTTTCATCTACATTTACTTGTACTGAACTGTTATCTTTGATATTTTTTCTTAATGCATTTATCTTGACTCTTGATAGAGCGTCAGCGTTGGTGTTTTGACGGCCGTTTTTATATATTACGTCGTAGTCGTATTCCGCTAACCGTAATCGCCATCTCGTGATTTTACTGTTGGGTTCTTCGAACGAATGTAACCATGAAAGTGGCCTATGATCGGTATAAATGGTGAACTTTTTACCGTAAAGATATGGGCGAAAATGTTTAATGGCCCATATTATAGCAAGTGCCTCCTTTTCAATGGTACTGTACCTACTTTCAGCCTCATTAAGAGTCCGTGACGCATATGCTACAGGACGATCACTTCCTACTGGTCCTTGTGACAATACTGCACCAATAGCGAAGTTTGAAGCATCTGTTGTCAATAAAAATGGTTTCTCAAAATCCGGATATTGTAACAGCGGTGCGTTTGTTAATAATTCTTTACATTTTTCAAATGATTCTACATATTCCTTATTAATTGTTATACCACGATTTTTCTTTAAACAAACTGTCAAAGGTCGTGTGATTTTAGCGAAATCCTTGATAAATTTCCTATAATACCCAATTAAACCGAGGAAGCTTTTAATTTCAGTTTGTGTTTTTGGCAGAGGAAACTTCAGAACTGCATCTATCTTGTCGTTATTGGGTTTTAACCCTTCTCGCGTTATTGAATGCCCTAAATATAGAACTTCTTTTCTTAAAAACTCGGATTTATCTAGCTGTATTTTTAAATTTGTTTGCCTGAGTTGTTCAAATATTTTACGTAATTTTTCTATATGTTCTTGAAGGCTTGATGAAAATATAATTATATCGTCCAGGTATACTAAACAATGCATTCCTATTAGTCCTCGTAATATACTATCCATGACTCTCTAGAAAGTCGCAGGAGCCGTTTTCAAGCCAAAGGGCATGCGTAAGAATTCAAAGTGACCTGCCTGAGAGCTGAAAGCAGTTTTCTGTCTATCAGCTTCACTAATTTCGATTTGGTGATAGCCGCTAGCTAAATCTAACGTGCTGAAATAATTGGCTTTACCTAATTTATCGAATAGATCGGATATATTTGGCAACGGGTATTTATCGTCGATAGTCATGTCATTTAAACGTCTGTAGTCTATAACCATTCTGTACTTTTTCTCTCCAGAAGCGTCCATCTTTTTAGGCACAAGGTGAACGGGAAAATTCCAAGGAGAAAAAGACTCTTGGATAACATTGTCTTTGAGTAATTTGTCAACTTGTCTATTAATTTCGTCGTTTACGGTCCGTGGCTGTCTGTAAGGTTTTAAGTATATTGGTTCTTCATTTTTAGTCCTAATATGGTGTTTTACTTTATTTGTGAAAGTTAATGGTAATTTGTCACAGTAGAAAATGTCTCTATATTCGTAACATAAGTCACTAATAGCTTTCTTTTCCTCTGTGTTCATATGGTCAAGTCTTAATTTGTTTAAGTTTTCCTTCAAATAGTCATCGATGTCAAGGTCGTTTTCAGATACTGCGTTGATTTCACATGTTTGGGGTTCGTATGGAGTAATTGGAATTAATTGGTTAATTGTCAAACATACAGCTGTATCTAAAGAATTCTGTATAATAGTATAAGCTTGACCCTGGGTGCAATTAACAAGTGCAGAAGGCATTCTAACACCTGGTTTGAATGTACGATGTTCTATTATTCCTGTACCATTATTAAGGTCCGTCGGTAGAGTTACCTTGGTTTCAGATCGCGGTTCTAATTTAACTGTAATTTGGGGATTATACACAATAGGAATGTCAACATTACGAGTCCTTAATATCTGATTTTTCATGTCTATGTTAGCGTCAAGTTGTGATAATAGATCAGATCCTATAAGTCCATCATAGTCCTTGTCTACTTCATATATGTAAAAAGTGTGTGAATCTGAAGTTTTAAAGATTTCAGAGAGTGGGATGTAAATTGCCTCATCGTGTAAACTTCGACCATGTGTGCTTATTACTTCGAAAGGAACTGAAAACTTATACTGCTGAAAATATTCATTTGCCTTTTTAGGACTTATAAAAGAGCGAGAACTTCCTGTATCTATCATAAATTTTGAATTAATTTCTGGTAAATAAATGTAGGGAAGCTTTGCAAAATTTTCACAATTTAAATTTATTAATTCGGTGGATTCATGTCCGAGGCTATTTGATAAAAATTTTCATCTGTAATATCATTATTAACTTGATCTGCGACTTCCTGACCTTCATAAGTTTCGTTATAATAATTATCATCTGCGTCCTGAACATAATAAAAATCATCATCCGTCTGAGGAGGTGAATATACTTGTAGCTCATTATGGTGAGCCTGATTACGAGCAGGTAATGCAGTGCGCATAGTAACATCAGTGTCCATTTTTGGATTCTTTTGCTGTACTGGTGGTATACCGAATTTAAACTGATGTTGAGGGTTACAGGTGGTCTGTAGTATTGTTGGCCTTGGCCAAACGCTGGTCTATAACCTTGAGGAATTTGTGGGGTATTGAATCTGGGTTGAATATTCGGCGGTCCAAATTGAGGTCTTCTCTGATTATTATGATGTATGCCAAATTTGAACTGCTGATTACCAAAATTAGGTTGCTGTTGAACCTGCGGGCGGATTTGATTAGGTATCCAAATCTGAATCCCTGGTTCTGTTGAGGGTTCGAAGTAATAAATGGTTTAAGACCAAATTTCTCTACATAAGGGTTACTAGTGTAAGCTGAAGGCTGTGAAAATTGTTTTTGAACTAATGGTCTTAACATTCTATTACGTTGTTCATACTGAAATTTGAAGTTTACTTCTTCAAGGACAATGCTGAGGGCATCTTCAAGTGTATTAGTGCCCTTGAGCCTTACTATACGAATTAAATCCTCAGGTAAATTATATAGAAATACGTTCAGTGCCATATTATCATATATAGTTATTTTACTTCGCCTAATATGATCATCTGTTAAAAGATTAACCTTCGCGAATAATGTGCTCTTAACCTGTTGTATACGGTTACAAAAATCTAAATAGGATTCGTTATTTTTAATCCTTAATGTTTCTAATTGAATAGCAATGCATTCTTCCGAACGCGGATCTCCGAAGTGTTGCGTTAAAACAGATTTTAATTCAGCCCAGGATTCTATATCTGGCCTCTCACTAATTAAGTGGGCCGCTTTACCGATTAATTTACTAGAAACTACATGAAAAACGTATAAATCCTGTGCTGGATTATTTTCCCTCCTATAACATCTTATAACATATTCACATTTTTTAATATATAAATTTAAAAGCCTTTCATCTCCATCAAACTTAGGGATAATTGACGATATTTCTTGTGGAATTGAAACAAGAGTTGTAGCCATTTCTACCATCTAACTTAAATACAATATAATATAAAATGTAGTATAACGTATTACCGATTTTAGTGCAATACAATTAAAATAAAATAATATTAAGTACTACGAGTAATTGCCGATTTCTGTGCAATTAATTAAAATTAAAATATCTAACTCTATATACGTAACTAATAAAACTAACTCTACATATAATTGCCGATTTTTAGGCAATCAATTAAAATAAAATATGTAACACGATGTACGCTACGTGTAATTACCTATTTTCTGTGCAATTACCTTGAAAATCAGTTAACCAGTAATTAAGAGGTAATTTTGGACCTCTACAATCTAGTTTAATACAAATAAAAAGGAATAGATTATGGAAACAAGGAATAGTGAATTTGGACTACTCACAAGCCATCCATACTCCTCCAATGATGATCCCTTTGCACTCACTTGTCTTCGCCGCGCGTCCCGAAAACTTATTTCTTTGGTTCGAGGATACCGATCTACTTTTTCCGCGCTTTTCGCCCAAAACCCGATTTTTGAGTTTTTACGAATGGCAAGCAACACGGCCGTAGAACATACGGTATCCTACCGGCTGCGCCAGTTTTACTTTGGGAGCTCGAGGGCGACTTTTTAAAAATTAAAAATTAATTATAAAATTATACAAGTGAGTTTATTGAAGGTTGACAAAGGAATGAATTAAATCTAAACTTAAATAACTACAGGGCAACATATCGCCCACCGAGAACATCTTATCTTATTCTAAGAATTCACTAGACGCACGGATATGGGCTAGACGCCTAGTCAGCGGATCTAGTGAATAGGACAGGGCCGGGCTCAGGTCGCATGACTACCTTGTTTTGGATGGATGATATTTTGTATAAAAGTCTCAATAAAATCCTTTACGTTAAGTTCTGCAATACGTAGCATAATTTGAGCCACTAGAAATGGATACATATTATACACTTATATGTAAATACATAATATTTCTGCACTATGATAACCTCAAATAAATTTTTCTATTGAATTTGTTCATGACAGTAGTAAAAGAGTTAAGTATTACTTAGCTAAACCACCGTAGAGAGCATGTGAAATTTAGAAAAACCATCCGTTCATTATGGTCGATACAATTATATACTAATGATAACATACTAGCTCAAATTAAATTATTCTACCATTCTAATGGGTATCTCCCAGGGTCTTTACATACTTATGTTTCATCACAATCAGATACTATCGGGAAGTAGTAGATTTCCAGATGGTACTGAATTGCAGAAGAAAATATTATAGACGGAATTCAATTTGAGGCTGAAAAAAATTACATAAATATATTTTTATGAATTTTTACTAAGCATTAAATTAAACGCAAATAATATTGATCGAACTGCTACAAAATTTTGTGCAGTAGTTTTACGCTATGCGGACAGACTGAAATAAGTTAAACTTCCACTACTTGATTGTTTTCGTATAGATATTAAGATTTTTCAACACGTTCACAGTTTAGTGACACTAATGTGGGTTCACGTAACATAATCACACAAATCTGTGACTACCTATATTATGGTGTCATAATTCAGACCCAACATTGGGAGCAGGTAGAAAACACATTTGGGATAATGAACTTAAGAATTAACGAATTACCATGAGCCAAATTAAGTCACGGGACAGTCAGACAGTAAATCAATTTGGTATTTATAAATTACTAGCTGACCCGGCAAACGTTGTTTTGCCATATAAATATGGGGTGGGCCATCCTTATTACTTAGGGGGATGAAAAATAGATAGTAGCCGATTCTCAGACTTACTGAATATGCATATAAAATTTCATAAAAATCGGTCGAGCCGCTTCGGAGAAGTATGGTTACTAACATTGTGACACGAGAATTTTATATAATATAAGAAGACTAGCTGACCCGGCAAACGTTGTTTTGCAATATAAATTTTGGGTAGGCCCTCCTATCACTTAGGGGGATGAAAAATAGATAGAAGCCGATTCTCAGACCTACTGAATATGCATATAAAATTTCATAAAAATCGGTCTAGCCGTTTCAGAGGAGTATGGTGACTAACATTGTGACACGAGAATTTTATATATAAGACGAGAATTTTATATATAAGATAAATCGTTAAGTACAACCTTATTAGCGTCAAAATCAAATTTCTATTTCGTCATAAAGACTGAAACTGTCAAGCGTGGATCAATAATAGTTTGCAAGTCGCCTAGCAACCAGTACTAAAGTTGCATGTTGTGCTAAACGTAATGGATTAAAATAATTCTTGATGAAACCTTAAACAGATCAATAAGGGAAGGTAATTCAAGCTGATCACGCGATATGGCCGACTCTAAGGTACGTTTCCCCTTTCAGTCTAATTAATGTGACTAACGTGACATGCGACATTACAATATCTAGTAACACACTACGTACCTTCTTATTACAGGGGAATAGGATACAGAATGTTATTTAAATTGTATATTATGGAAAGTTTAAAGATATGGTTACTTGTCATACGCTTTTATAGTTAATTTTGTATGAGTGTACGATAGAACAACTGAGTAAAGTAAATAGCATAATTACGTATAAAAAAATTTATATGTACCTATTTAAAGTACCTTAAAAGATAACTTAATTTCATTTTTCTTAGGTGATAAAATTAACAAAATGCTGAAAATTTATACATTTTAGATTTTTTTATATTTATTTTTAAGAATTAGTTACTGTTGAGATGAAAAAATGGTGAAATAGGTGTTTAATTTCATTGCAAAGTTTTTGTGTTATATTTGAAATCATTTGCTAATTTTTCTTGTTTTCAGTTCTTTAGGGGTTGATAATCGAAAAATTACTTCTTACTAAGTCTCTAGGTCACAAAAAAATCAAAATTTGATTAATTTGATTTCATAAGTTATTTAACGTTTTTGTAACAGCTTTTTTATATTTTATATATAAAGATTATTTTATAAATAATTATATTAATAAACGATATTTTCAAGCAAAAAAAGAAAGAAGCTAAAAGTCAAAAAGAAAAAAAGGATCGACAACATCCAGCCGATGAAGATAGCTCCAGTGTATCCAGTGGTGTGTAAATATTGAAATTTTCTGTTTGTTCTTTGCATGTAGTTTTTACGAGTTATAGGTTTTGAATCCAATCTCCAATTCCATTAAGGCTTAAAAAATTGTAGTGTCCGGCACAAAATTTCAAAACGCAAAAAGAGATCTAATTCCGTTTTTGTATTATTATAATATAGTATATCATTATATATATTGCGGTATTTTAAAGTATTTTGTACCCTTAGAAAATATTTTTTTTATTTCAATTAAATTACACACCAAAACTGTATGTTTGTCCTTTTTATTAAACACACTTAAAATACAATTATTAGTAAGAGACAAATAAATGATTTATAACAAAGATATTTTTTTCGGAGACATTTTTCAAATCCCAGCGTGTTTATACAAATTTTGTCATAGTTCATTTGGTGTATGCAGTTTTGTAATGTGGAATATTTATGAGTGAGAAACGAGTATACCTTTCTTTGAAATAACGGAGTGACAAGGAATAATCAGAGAAATTGGTTTTAATCACTTTTATTTCCCATTAGATATGGAATACCTACTGTAATTGTTTAAAACCTACATAACTCTACTCTTGATTAATTAATGTCAATCTGACAATACTATTAACACATAACTAGCCTACCTGCGCTACTTTATCCTCGCGATGCTCCGCTCCTATTGGTCATAGCGTGATGTTATATAGCCTTTCAAAATAAATACTGTAAGCATTAAATACTGTCTAATACTACAAGAATTTTTCAATTCGAACATACAGTTCCTGAGATATTAGCACATTCAATCAGACAAACGGACTTTTCAGCTTTATAGATGTACTCCTCATGACTACAATTTACATAACAAACGCTTCGCGAGGGCGCATTACAGTTAAAAGGAAGCTTATTGCACATGTTACTGGTAAATGTAATGTGTTTATAATTTAAGCTGATTTATGCAATAAGTAACGAAGAGCAGGTGTTTATAAAATTGTTTGTTTTTTTGCATGTAATAACATTCAAAGTGCTTTCAATCCGTTTGTTTTGATTCGATACGCGTAGGATATTTATGTGAAATAGGACGTACGATGAATAGTTATTGTCGTTACATTAAATTTATTGGTAAAATATATACCAACACATTTCTTTTGTAAAAAAATGGAACAATTTTAACATTAAATCATACAGTGAGCGTAGAAAACGTTGAAGAATCTGATGACCAGATAGGAAAAGGTGTAGCAACAGCAGCTGTAACTATAAACCGGGAAGAATACTTGCAATCCTATAGAGACATGATGTTTGACCGGAACCAATTACAAATGAAGAATAATTTACTTCATCGACGACTCGCTGAATATTATAAGTAAGCTGCTTTTACATTTTTAGGATTACCATTAAAAATAGTACAAGTTTTGGCGACTATCAAATATATTTTAGTATTTGTACTCGTATATATTTATTATTCACTTACTAAATATCCTTTGCAGGAAAAGAAAACTCGAGCACGTATTAAAACCACTGGAAAATGTACCACACTTAGAAGAAAAATATCAACAGAAATTATTTGCTTACGAAGAACTCAAAGAAAAAGACGAAATCGAAATGGCTGATGTAATTTTTACTAATTACGAGTATACTATACCCAATTACGTCATACAATTTGTAACTTTATTCATTATTTTAAACTTAAGTGTCATTTTCTAGATAAAATCAAAATTAAATACAGTGGAAGTGCAATACAATGAAAAATTGGAACATGCAGAAGAAAGTTTTGATACCCTTCAACATTATGAGAGAACAACTGGTACTGGTCTCATTTACTCAAAGAAAGGAAAGCCTATTGCAGATAAGGTAATTTTGCTATTATTTTTAATTAGGAGAATAAGCATAATAGGATAAATCTGAAAAGTAGGACTTAGGTCGTATTATATGTATGCTTTTAAGAATGACATCCCTAATTTATTTTATTTCAGACTGTTGATCGATTCCTAACACTACAAAGGCGTAAAAGCGACCAAGCATCAGCTCTTTGCCTTCGATATATACGAGCTAGAAATGCAGTAAATGAATTGGATACAATTGTACGTAAATTAGAAGTAATTGCACCAGGACTTAATGTGGCTCAATATGAGCAACTTTATATTGATAGACAAAATTATTTGTCAAAGATTGAAGGTAATATCACAGTCATTAATATTTTAGTAGTTACTTACACTTACTATATTTTTATAATATTTATATAGAAAGAGAAGACGAACTTATTAAGAATCGAATTAATTGCACTGAGCATAACCAGATGCTTGCACACATCAGAGAAAAGATGCATCACACTGAAGAAGTTATTGACTTTACTGAATGTGATTTGGGGGATACTGAAATTGAATTAATTAGAGCTCGAGAAGACTTAAATGAAATTAAGGTATCTAGAAATATAGAATTTAAGAGCAATATCACTAATACAACTAGTATTGCTTTGCTATTATAAAGGTAGAAAAATAAGTTTTGCTCTTACCTATCAAACGAATAAAATAAAATAATTTTTCTCAGGGGAGACGTGACAAACTACGTTGGTCCCTCGAAGCAGAACGAATAAAGGCTGGCCTGCTTACAAGAAAGGATTTATTGCGTGATTACCAAGACGCTGCCGATGAGGTATGTTGTGTTCAATGCTACGAATAATAATAGGTATATAATTCGTAGGTTCAATACCTATTAGTTGTATCATTAAACTTTGTACCCATTTTGAGAATGTAATATTTGTTATATGAAAAAGACTTATTATAAAATAGTTTGTGTTATGAGTTGTCATCAATGGAACATTCAGTTCTATTACTACACTATTCCTAAAACTAAAAGTATTAGTTTAACTTTCAATAATTTAGAAATTTTATATCATCTAAAATAACAAATATGATATTAACATTTTTATATAGTACTGCTTTTGTTGATAACAAAACAAAACAAGGGCAGTTACCTAGATATTATTTATATAATATAAATAAATCCAGCGTAGGGACGGGTTAGAATACTATTCCCCTTTGCCGCCGGGAGAGCATCTCGTAGGAGGCGAGTAAGCCAGCACCTCCTTGATGGTAGAGGATCTGTTCCTCGACTGGCTTGCGACCGCCAGCATGCGAATCCGACCGTGTCAACGACGCGTTCCCGCGCATGTGGGCCAGACTTACCTCCTCCCTCTCCCATCCCATTAATGCTGCGGATCCAGTGGACTCTGGGCTCTTGCACAGGGTCCACTGAAATCGCACAATTTTTTTTTCATTCCCCCACTTTGTCTTCGAGGATGCAACGCATCGACAAAACAAGAGAATGTCTTTTGTTTAGCCGTTGTCTATGGGCGATGATGGCCACTTACCATCAGGTGGACCATCTGCTCGTTTGCACCTTATCTACCATTAAAAAAAATATATATCAGCTGCCATTTTTATCACAGGTTCTAAAACTCAGAGAAAAGAAAAAGCTCTATGAAGACCAAATAGCTAAAACTACACGACAATTGCGAGAAGCAAGAAAACGTATGCAACACCACGAAATTAAAAACTCCAGTAACGATTCTAAAATATTTTATGAATAATATATATTTAATTTTGTGATTAAATAAATTTATATTGCATACTATTCATTTATAACGTGTTTAGTCATTTCTAACGTTTCCATATCTCGAGATTTTTCTATATCCTCTGCAATAATGGGTCCATGTTTCCATCCGGGAGGATATCCGTATTTTCTGATATCATCCCACCACAGCTGATCTGCTTCCATCCATATACAGTACAATATGTTACTTCCTACGAGCATGACGAAACACACCCAAAATGCAGTTCGCCATTGTACTAATGTTGACTGAAAAAAACGTGATAGTTTGTATATCGTGACTGTTTGTATAAGCTAGAGAAAGAACGATAAATTAAGGTAATTTAATATACTAAAACTAATTTAAATTTTAACATCGTAAGAGAGTTAAAGCAAAAGTGGAATATAAAACACTTACATCAGGCGTCAACAACCCCATTAAATATGGCGTTATTATTCCCGTGAACGTGGAAACGGTATTAATAAACGATTTTAATGTTCCTGAATTGTTTGGTGCTACATCTAAAATATTTATCTGAAATGTGATTACTTTTTAAATGAATTTTGAAAAAAATATTATTAAGATATTATATTGAGTATGAAATTACATTCAAATATTTTAACCTTCATGCCACTATAATAAGCACCCATAAGTCCCATAGATATGATGAAATAAACCATTGCAGCATTACGATTACACCCTGAATATGAGGCCAAAATAATGCATATTGCTGGTCCAGATGCAGCTAGAAACAAAACAGTAATATTTTAATATTTATTTAACTCATGCTAAATTTGCTTTTATCAAAAATGGTACACACCTATAGAGGTAAATATCTGTCTTGACATTTTAACAGTGCACCACCTCTTTTTGATTGTCCAGTCACAAACGATGCCAAATATAATGGAACAAATGACTGCAGCAGCGAAAGGCAAACCAGTTAGAAACCCAGTGGTAGCAATGTTAAATTTTAATACATCGTATGAGTACTTTGGCAGATCAGAAATGATGGTATATAAACCCCAGTCGTGACCAACCTGGTAAAAGATATCTTCATAATTAAAAGCATATTGTATATTTCAATTAGTGGTACTTTCCAGTTAAATCATCATACAGAAAACAGCATCATTAACAGGTAATATCTTACGTTAGCGAATAATAAAGCCCATGTTGGCGGCGATCGCATCATTGCTTTCCAAGGAATTGGATCTTTTCTATTGCTGTTTTGTGCTCTTGGTACTGCTTTATTCAAATACTCTAATTCCTCTCTAGAAATATATGGATGACTTCCTGGTTCGCTATAACATAAAAAGCTCTGAAAATGTCAAGAAATTACTCATGATATAAATAAAATTTATGATACGTAAGATAGGTACACATAATTTAGATGTTTCAAATCTTACCCATAAAATAAACCAGACTATACCAAATCCACCGAAGAAATAAAAAACATTTGCCCAATCTCCACCATTGTTCATTAATAATCCTGCCACAGCAGGTCCAAATATGTTACCAATTTGACCTCCCCCAAAAATAACACCTGAAAGAAGTGCTCTTTCATGAGTTGGTATCCAACGTGCCATCATATACGTTAATCCTGGCATTACTGGTCCCTATCGAAAATATAAGCATAATTAAAATAGACAAGTATTCGTGATTTCTCTTACCAGTCATTAAGAAAACCTACCTCTCCCATTCCCTCCACAATACGTAGTATAAAAAGCCCAGTTGCACCTCCTGTCTTCGTGACAATTGGTGTTAAAAATGTAAAAAATGCTGTGCTAAGAAGACCACCCCCTACCACCCATTTCCCACCATATCTTTGTGCTAAATAACCTCCTAAAATTTGTGTGGTAGCATACCCGTAATAAAAGCTACTTAATAATAGTCCTTGTGTTTTTTCGTCCCAATCAAATATTGCATGCTGAAAATAATCATCAAAGTATTTACCTAGAATTTTAATTTTAAGTAATTTAAATTTTGAAGTATCTTATGATGCATTTATGATTAGTTAATGGTGTAAAATAAATTTAAATTCTATAAGGTAGGTATTTGCAGTATTTCTCTATAATACCTTCTCGTTATTTTGACCCTGTCCTCTATGCTCACTTTATTTCTAATCTATGTTTAATAAATGGTGGTGGTGGTTCTGTACCGTACTTACAGGGTTAATATAAACCGTCGAGTTTCCTGTTATAGCTTCATTTGGACAAGCATCAGGATTGAAGTGGTCTTTGTCTACTTTTTTATGTACTACCATTTGTGTTATAGCAATATTTAAACTCGCACGCATAGTAAATGCATTGCATATACCCAGAAGACCTACTATTGCAAATATATATCGTCTTGGAATTAAACAACCTGTAACCAAAATTTAGCTTTCAAATTTTCTACACTTAATCAAATATTTGGGGTTGACTCAACTTCTTGTATGTTTTTCAGAAATTCAATAATGCTGTTTATCACTTATAGTCATTTGATGCTAAAAAAAGTTACCCGGAAAGTTTTTTGTAAGGTTTTAAAAATAGTTGATTTTATAGATTTTGACTTGCCCTTTCCGAATTTCAAGCCCCCAATTTTTCTCGTGTCATATTTAAAAAAATGGCACCTAAATACAATTTTTCAAAATATTCAATTAACTACCATTTTTACGATGAAAACAGTAAAACATTAAATTAAAGTATTGATTTTTCTTGTAAGTTCAGGTTTTATTAATGACAGTTAAGGGCCAAACGAGCTAACGGTCCTTGTTAAGTGTCCACCGTAGCCCATGGACATCGGCAATACATGACAGTTTCGCGAAGATAGTGTGAGGAGGGGGAGTAAAGAGAAGATTGCTGGTTTCAGTAGACCGTGAGCGAGAACTCCGAGTCCAATGAGACTGCAGCATTAATGGGGAGGTAGGTCTGGCACCTACTTTTACGCTAAACGATAATATGATAAATGACCTACATCAAGGATTTTTTAGGATGTTTCAATAACAGGATAATATCATTGGTGTACCTTAAATTGCTTGAAATGAACCTCAATAAAACAAGAATTATGAGCAACCATAAAAATATACCCATTTTATTAACAATAAATAAAATTGAATATATTTAAAACCTAAGCACTAGGCAAACAAAAGGACATTTGTTTGCCAGTACACCTATCTAGGCAAACAAATGTTCTTTAGCGCGAGAAGAAATATAGACAAAATGGATCGAAGACTAGCGATAAGCTGGGAAAAAAAACTGGGCACAAAGAGATATTTAAATCACAGTTACCCCTTGCACTTTTGTTATGATTTTAGCCATACTTCCATGCCTGACCTACGGGTGCCAAACCTGGATATTCGACTTATAAAGTTAAGTTAGACAAAAACTTAGACGACCCAAAGATGAATGAAAAGGAGTTTTCTTGGCATCAAATTAAAGAATATGGTAAAAAATGAAGATATACGAAACATTAAATTCGCATTCATTTTGGGCCGATCACGTCGCGAGGTATAAACAATAGGTCGGGGGAAAAGTTTCTTCGCATTTTTTAAGAAAATTCAAAACATTTTTAATATAGTTTATTTAACTAAAGTATTTAGGTACCATTTTGTTCCATAACTTTTTGCCATCTTGTAGATAGGGTCATGATCCCATTGCTATAGAAGTTTTGGGGCTCCTGATCAAAAAACCGCGACAAGTAGTTTTGGCAGTCCTCTCGTGATGTTAACCTGACAATTCCTAAAGAATTCTGAAGACACCGAAACAGGTGAAAATCTGAAGGTGCAAGGTCAGGACTATACGGCGGATGCATTAACACCTCCCAGCCAAACTCTCTTAATTTTTGCTGAGTGGCTAAAGATGAGTGAGGTCTAGCGTTATCATGATGAAAAACCACATCCCTTCTGTTGATTAATTCCGGCCGCTTTCTCTCAACTTCTTGCTTTAATCTCATTAGTTGTTCGCAGTAGAGTTCAGAATCGATGGTCTTGCCTGGTGGTAACAGCTCATAATGAATAATGCCCTTCCAATCCCACCACACAGCATCATCTTGTTGCGAGTTAACCCGGGTTTCGCCACAGCCTGTAAAGCCTGACCGGCCTTTGACCACGACCTTTTTGGCACGTTCTTGTCGTACGTGATCCACTTTTCATCACCAGTTATCAGCTTCTTCAAAAATGGTTCGGTTTCATTACGTCGTAATAAAGAATCACAAATGAGTACACGGTTCATTAGGTTTCTTTCAGTGAGCTCGTGAGGTACCCAAATATCGAGCTTTTTTGTGTACCCAGTTTTTTTCAAATGCGCCAAAACTGTTTTGTGGTCAATTCTCAGTTATTCAGCTACGTCGTAACTACTGATATGCCGATCTTGCTCCACTTTTTCAAAAATGGCATCCATTTTATCCGCAATAGGGCGACCAGAGCGAGGTGCATCTTTGACATCAAAATTTCCGGATTGAAAACGATTAAACCAAATTTGTACTACTCTCACAGACACTGCACTAGGTCCATGAACATCGAAAATTTTTTTCGCGGCTTGTGGTGCATTTTTACCTTTTTTGTGGTAAAATTTTAAAATGTGTCGAATTTCTTCATTAGATTCACTCATGTTCACACTACGAAAAACAAATAAAAATCACACATTTTCCTAATTTGAATTTGGAATTATCTTCTTTAAAATGTAAACTTTTAATGATACCAAAACCAGCCAGATACAAATAGTATAGCCAAAGAGATTTATTACAAGTTCATACATAGTATAATGCGAAAAGACTTTTTCCCCAACCTAATATGATAGATGGACGATAAGTGCTATTTATATTAATATGGATTGGACCACCTAGCACAAGAGCAAGAGAACTTGGATGAAAGAAGCAACAAATAAAAAAAATGGTGTTCTTTGTAGGAAGCTTTTACCCGAAGGTAATTCATATGAGCTTGAATTACATGCAATCTATGTTTTTGTAATTTCTTCAAGTTTTAATATGAATGTTTGTGTTTAAAATAGTAGCTTTTTGAATTAGGATGTATAAATGTATGAATATTCAAGGTTTTAAGACTTCTATGTATGGAACGTCTTAACGGTTCAGACACCCCATTGTGTTTTAATTTCTATTGCTGATTCGGTATATTTTACAATTTTTAAAGTACGTTACGTTTAATTTGTAAAGTACGTAGATGAAGATCGTGTGTATTTGGATTTGGTATGGCTATGTCAATAAGGTAAACTATTTTATTCTTTTTATCATGTTATGTCCGGTCAGTTACAATAAATTTATTATCTCACACTACAGGACAAGTGAAAAAGTTGACATTTGGAAAGAGCAAGTCAAAACCCATAAAATCACCAATTTTAAAAAAACCTTTTCAAACTTTCAAGAACCATTTTTAATCTTTCAAGCTATCAAATGTCTGGACTATAACTAAACTGTCTTTTTCAACAAGAGAAATGTCTTACTTACATGATACCAGGGTACCTGTAAAAGAACTCTCTTTTGTCTCTAATTTTGTTCCTTGGTGTTGCAATAATTTCTCTACTTGTGGAGATTTCGAATCCATTATTGTTTTTAATAAAATGTATTTTAAATAATAAAATATATATAATATATATACTATATTTTATTACTTTAAACATTTAATTAAAGCTTCTAACAAGACTATTACTTTCCATTATCACAAATACTAGTAAACAGTTAAAATACAAAGATACAAAAATTTCCTCTCAGAATAAATAAGATTGTTATCATTATAAATCGTGTCACAATTATTATTATCATTTATTTGCTCATTTAGTGAACAGTAAGTGCAAATACAAGTAATGCAATATGTAGATAGTATAATATGATAATTTGAAAATTTACCTATTAATAAAATAATATAAATTTACTAAATTAAACACTAACAAAATTATAATGAAAAAGCTTGTTGAATTTGTTTGTACGGTTGAACGCGTTAATGACAAGAACTACTGGTTTGAATTAAAAAAAAATCTTTTAGTATTAGATAGCTACTTAACCAATATTATAGGCTATATGACATCACGCTACAATCAATTAAAGTAGAGCATTATGTGGACGAAGTCGGGTGGGTCGACTAGTGTGAAATAAAATGACAGCATTTTGTAACATATATTTTAATGCAGTTCTATTTATTTTATTATATCCATTTCATCAGGAAAAATAAAACAATTATATGTAAAATATTTATATTTACTCTATGAGTATAATTATGGCTTAGTTTTCAATGAACGATCACTGACTAGCATTCTATTCTTATTAATAATTACGTACTATTTGTACCTCATATGCCTTCAATATATTTATATAACATATACATAAACTATAGTAGTATTTACGACGTTAAAAATAATTTTACCTTAAACTCATTGTCCTATATATTGTATGAACATCGTACAAATGTCACAAAAAGAGTCCGAAAATAGCACATTACTTAAGTTGAAGTTAAAGGAAGTTTCTGTTGATATTACACATAAATTAATATTTAGTCCCATTTCACTAGCATTTTAGCTTTATGGGATTTGCATTGAGGGTTGGGTCAATTTAAAAATAGGGTCTTATGATAAAGAATTTAGTAACAAAAAGAATGCTGTACACATTTAGTTTTTCTTCCAACTAACATTAATTGATCCTGCCAAAGAAATAGCTGATACAGCTAAAAAAGGTGCAAAAAGTGATATGTTATAACATTCTCATTGAGATAAAATTCATGTGATTTGTGTATGGCAGAGATATTTAAAATTTATCATCTGTGTTTTTTTTACTCGATAGCCTAACTGTTTCCGGTTCCTCAGGATTCACGTCGCGTATAATTGGTCCATGTTTCCAGCCTGGTGGGTAACCAAATTTGCGTACATCATCCCACCATTGTTGCTCACCATCAGCCCATATGCAGTAGACCACGTTAGTACCCACAAGCACTACGAAGCACACCCAGAAAGCGATACGCCATTGCGCTAGTGTTGACTGTAAAAAATAATAATACATGAATTTACAAAAAATTTAATAACTAGCTGTTACTACTTATAATACAATAGACAATTCAACTTCTTTCGTATTCTTCTCAGTAAACATCGTATTATAAGAATATTTAGAAATAACTGTAAGTTTTGATTCCCTTGTGCGTAACGACATAATCGACCGTATCTTTTGATTTTATTGATTTAGAAGTAGAATTATTTCACAACTTTATGGGACTGAAAACCAGAGCATTTGATTCATTTCTACTTTATACCTTAATCACGCGTTCCCGAGAAATAGGGTCTTAACAGACAGACAGACAAATAATGAATTAATTATCTTTAAGATTCAAAATTTGGTAGTACGGAGCTCTAAAAAATAATGACATAATCTTTGTAATTTTGAAATTTGTGAGTCATGTATGTATTTTTGGAGTCACGATACAGGTTTCCCTAAAAGAAACTGATAAGTGTGAAGTGTTTATTTTGTTCCATCACATGTAATTTTTTAATCTTTTGTAATTGTAAACTGGTATTGTAAAAATTATGTTGTGGTAAAAATTCATGGTACAAAGTCATATTTGTGTTACATTATTATTTTTATCTTTAAACGTCATAGGGTCATTTTATCTCAAATCGACTTACAATTACGATTAATTTGGATAAATATTGGCTAGAACTTTCATTTTATCATATAACGGAGTTCTGCTAAATAAAAAATAAAGAAATTTTTTTATTCGAAAGTTATGTAAAATTAAAAATTTCATCATTTTTCTCATTCATCAATTTTTTTTTCAAATATCTCGAAAACTATTATAGTTACAAACACTATATGGATATCAAAAAATCGTAAAAATGGACCTCAGACATAAATTTATTGCTATTTTTTGCGTATTTTTTGCGAGTCCTTACCTCGAACAGATCTTAAAAGATTCTGAAATTATTATGATGCGAATTTTTTTCCTTATAGAGATATTTTTTTGAGTTTTGAAACGTTCTATAAATTTAACTTTAATTTAACAAAAACACATTTAATATTCAACATGTTGCTATATAAATATTCAGGCGTTTATGAATATTTTATTATTGTGGGACTATTCATTTTTTCGATGTAAAAAGAAGCCTATGTGTTAAATTCAGGTTAAAAGGATCTGTGTGCCAAATTTGCCTAACATTCACTTTTATAATATCAGTGAGATTGAGAATAGTAGATAAGTCAGTGTGAAGTAAGATAGATAATTTCATTCGTTTCGTCATTTGGAAGGCAGACGAACAACCAAGTGATGCAATAAGAAAATTTCGCTTTCTTTTGAGGTATTAGAACACTAAACATCAATTTACACAAGACTAACATTTTATTTTTTGAGTTATGTTGCGATGATGTGTAGGCGCATGGATATTACACAAACTTAAAGACAATAAAACTGAACGTTACAAAAACTAATTTATTAGCATGAATATATTATGCGGAACTTACGTCAGGTGTCAATAGCCCAATAAGGTATGGTGTCACAATACCAGCGAAGGTGGATGTCGTATTTACAAGCGATGTCAGCGAACCAGCGTAATTTGGTGCGAGGTCTAACGCGTTCACCTATAAAACATATTTAAAATATACATTAGAAAACGTGTTTTTAAATTCAAAAAGTCCGTTGTTTCCATTAATAATGGTTCAATAGTTAACACGTCAATGTGTACTTGCACAATTTTCTAGTATATAATTACCTTCATTCCACTGTAGAATCCTCCCATCAACGCCATAGAGAGTACAAAGTACACCATAGCAGCTACTCTATCACAACCTGCGTATGATGCTAAGATGATGCAAATAGCTGGTCCAGTGGCAGCTAAAAAGTAAATAGTTTTATTAAAATAAATATTACATAAAATATTAAAAAAGGATTTTTAGAAGTTCAACATCGAATAATTTAATTCTTTTTTTAATTATGTTAATCTATTGAAAATAGATTTAAAAATGTAAATCTATTGAAATTATACGTAGTTATATTTAACACATATTGTGGCTTAGTTACAATTCAATTATGTAACCATGGACAATATAATTTATCTTATCTTATCTTCTAATAAATTCCTATGTCAAACGTAAAACCACTTTACAGTTAGTTTTATACCTTAAATGGAATGTGCTGACAATAAGTAAATGACAAGTGTTTTCGACCACAAATATTATGTAACGAGTAGTTTGTGATTCTTCCCACACTAATTGACGACAAAACAGACAAAAAAACTCGATATTACGCTTTTATATGGAGTATCAAATGTTTAGGTATTTGTTCTTTTAGAAATTTTTATATCACAACTTAGAATTAAACTCTAAGGTATTTGGAGATATGTATAAAAACTACATTATATAAAAAAATATATTATATTCCTAGAGAGGCGGCTTGAATTTTCACGAGTATCACTAACTTTCACTTAAAAGTTCAATTAAGGTATAGAGAAAGTTAGAAAAAAATAATGTCATTAAAGATTTTAGTACGTTTACTCAATGATACTTACCCAACACATACCTATTTTTTAAGCATATCGGAAGTTTAAGCTTAATAATTGTTCTTTTACAAAACATTATTTGGGAGTCTAGGATATTTAAATTTCACACAGTATTATCATGCAGGAATTATAAATAAAATGTTTAGGAGAAATAGTAGCTTATGTTACTATCAGATTGTAGCTATCGATTCCTTCAAACCTGCTTTAGATTTACACCGACTTTAAGAATGATTTATTATAAGCGATAGTCACGGATATTATTCAATATTATAACAAACCTATAGTAGTATGAATAATCCTTCCAGTTTTGATAGTATGCCAGCCTTTTTTGATGCACAAGTCACAGACGAAGCCAAATAAGAAGGAGCACAGCCACATAGCTATATAAGGCAAGGCAGTGAGAGTGCCGGTCGTTGCTATGTTGAACTTGAGAACATCGTGGGAATACTTCGGCAGATCTGTCACCATCGTGTAGTAACCCCAATCATGGCCGACCTGGAAAATTTATTATACTCATATAAAACCATAAATTTTACATGGGTAATGTGGGTCGTAACTTGCAGGTGGTATTTGGTAAGGTACTAGATATGACGTAATATTAAAATTGTTAAGGCATAGTTCTGTCTTTTGTAAATACTTCTGGATATGTACTAAAAGTGCAATAAAATTTGTCACTTTTTAATTCTTTAGATTGTGCACATAACAGAACTGTCAAACTCATCCAAACATGTATTATTTTATTGAAATTTTCATACAATATTACTGTGCAAAATTTACACTTTACCTTATGTAATAATTTTTTTTAGAATTTTTGAAATAAAACCTGTAAATACAGGTTAAGGTCTTCAAATAAACTTCTATAATATAATCATAGTATGATATTGCTTGGATTTACGCTTTATATTCAAGGCAATATTACAATATGTAAATGGTCCCATTCACATGCTCGTATTACGTTTCAGTGGATCTTAAAAAGTGTTTCTTATATAAGGATCCATAAAGTTCATTAATATACATTAAACCTCAGAAATTGAAGTCGTTAAAACTTTTTTCATATATATGACGAAATCATAAATTATCGGATTATAAAAATTCGTTACTCCGGTATTGTTTTAAACTATTGGTGTACAAATATGCTTTGACCTGTTTTTATGTAACTTTGCAACTTTATACAGAAAAATTAGTACGAGTAGCGAGAAAATAGTCTATACGCAGACTAACAGTGTGACGACAGCTTGGCTAGAATATTCGATCCATCTGAGTTACTGCTAGAATCCTCGCGATGTTATAATCATTATTCTGACATAATGCCGTATTTATTTTGCAATCCCTTTCTTTGATTTGTGTTAATCAGTTGCCCAACATTCAAGCAAATTCAAAAGCTACTCATATCAACACCACCAACATTAAGTAAAAATGCTTCTCATATATCTTTTCAAATCAAATAACAGGATGCTACACAAATTATAAGTGTCGCCAACAACATAAATTACAGGACGTATTATATTGTTTTATTTATTACGACTTTTCAAGCATTATTTCAGGGTGAATACGGATTCCTCGTTGCATAGCCTCTTTAAAGTTAGTCCAAAAAACAACTCAAATTTTGCCTTCAATATAAGAAATGTAGTGCTAATCAGCCAGGCTATAAGTCATCTACCAGGACTAGTAGATAATAATCAGAAAGTCTCGAATTCTCAATGCTAGCGAATACCTTCCAATAAGAATTTTATACAAAAAATCGTATCAAATTTCGAGTATGTATTAGTTTGAGTTATTTATTAGAATTTATTTTTAGTAATATTTTTTATTAAAAATACTAACAGTCCCTGGAGTGATATTATTTCATATCAAAATTCGTATAAGAATTTATCGCATACCAATAACGATACGGCAAATGCGAGAAGCAGAGTTCAACACGTCTCAATAAATATATTTCGATATCTTTATATTCTGAAGTTTTGCAGATTATGTGGCTTCGCATTCCAATAGTATATTACTTTTTTTTATTACATTACTTGTCTACTCGCTCTAGTTTCGCTGGGCTAAATATAATATATTCAAATGAAAATTACTTGACTTCCGACTATTATTAAATCAAAAGTCAAGTAAGGAAGTAATACAACTGTAAAATTGGTATCCAATTTCATACAGTAGTTTTTGCGTGATGCACAAACATACGGGCAGATAGACAAACACATCATTTTTTATAAATATATTCTATGGTACAGGCTTTTTATAAGAAACTTTCTTGTTATATTATCTATAACCAATAAATGAAATATTTGTTTACATTAATTACTAAAATAGAATCTTTAAATAATTATTCTGTTAGAATAAAGGCTATACTATTCATTTATTTATCTATAGATAGATTAAGTGACCTCAAAACAAATATTTTACGTTTGAGTTTGGTAATTTTTTCTAAAAACAATAAACTCTTTAACCTTCAATCAACTTATATACTAACGTCATACGTAATATCGTACAGATAAAAAAAAATAAAAGATTTAAAATTTCCGTTGTTTCCTTTACTTGTGGAATAATTCCGTTCCGATTGTCCAGCGGAAGTTTGACTTCGTAGAATAAATATTGACTAATCATAGTGATTTTCGATCACATAAGTATTTTATTTATTCTTACATATGGTAAATATTATATTATGATGTCGAGCAATGGAGGTGAGATTTTATGTATGGTCTAAAAGCTCCTGGGTCTCAATTAAGACACAACGGAATGTTTACAATATACACTTGATCTTTAAAGAACAATTTATCTTGTCCAATTTCTTAATTTAAATGAAATGAGATCAACAGGAAGTATCTTAAAGGTTCTGACTGATAATTATTACGATTGATTTAGGCGATAATTAACTATTTAAATGATCGATTAAATGTATTACATTGATTTATTAATTACATTAACTAGTTATTATTGTCTTAATATGTAAACTAAATCCGCGAGGTCAATACGAAGGTACAATTTATACTAGAGATGCCACGAAGTGATTTGGCCGAATACCGAATAACGAATATTCAGCGAGTCTCTTGGCCGAAGCGCCGAATTATCGGCACCACTTAGAATCTTTCGCGTGTGTTTTACTAATAGACCAGAGTCGATAATTTTTGAAACCAAATTTATGTAAAAAAATCAAATAACCAAGTTTTTGGTTTTTTATTTATATCTTCTTCAAAATATTTTTTTTTCCACGAAATTTGATGAAACGGCTACTATCAACAAATTCTAAATAAATTGTTTTCATTGATCATAACTCATGAACACAACATAACACATAGAATTTAAGTATTATTCATATAAATAATAGTGAATAAAATGGCCGAATAGGCCGAATATTCGTGGCAGCTCTAATTTATACTTACTACTCCTTCAAATTCTGAGCTCAAACTTTATTTCTGAAAATACTTTGATAATAAAATACTATGACGCCACTGATTTGATGGAGTTAGAATATAGTTACTGGAACTGCTTGATGAAAAATGGATACAAGACATTCTTTGGGTTGAATTTTAAGGTTTCAGAATTTACGTTAAATTTCCGAATTTTGCTATTTATTTTAAAATAAACTTTAACCTTAATATAAGGGTTTTGATTAATTGAAATGTTATAAACCCACGACGGTACAACGAGGGACTGTTATAAGTAAAAAACGTTCTTATCTGTGTGCATGTACGTCTGTCTGCAGTATTGTAGCACATGATAATGGATCGAATCTCATGAAGTTATATTTGTATGAAAAGTAATTTAATCTAGTTAGTTCTTAGCTATAATTTATAAAGATCTGGTCAGCCGTTTCAAGATTAACAGCTCTTTTCTAACTTAATAGCTGCGTCATAATATTAATAAATATAACAATCTTGTAAACATGGTGGCACATTCACATTTCTTAAACTGAGTAGAGATGAAACGGTATTTCTTGATACCTTTCTTTCGATATTAAGTCTCGAGTAGAATCGAGTATCACGCTTTTATAAAGTACGTACCTACATACATATTAAATTTTTAATTTAATAGTGATTTAGGCATGTTTTAGTCGAGCAGTAGTAGAATATATCTGCTAGTTAGATAAAATAATATAAAAGTAATTATATTTTAATAGTATATAAATATCAGTGAAAACTAGTTTAGGTTTAGTTGTAACCGATACATTATGTAGAACAAATCAATGTGCAACGTGCATATATTTTTTACGTGCATATAACTTTAAGTCAAGGACGCTCTCATGGCTCAAGTCATTAAAATCATTACATCATCTCATTATATCCAACAAATTGCCATCGAAATAAAACCTTTGTTCACGACAACTGTAATATTTACATACGAAACAATTTTTTTAACCGATTTCGTCATTTCACAAGTGTTTCTCGTTTATGTTTAAACTTGAAAACCTTTGGATATATGTTTTTGTAATGACGATAGTATCTTTAAAACCTTTCTAAAAATAAACCTAATTACAAATATTTGTTTAGTAATACGATTCATATTTATTTAAAAATACAGATGGTAAAAGTTCTTAAAAAAAAAAAGTTCTTCAGTTGCGAAATATATGTAAAATTTTCAATATTAATGTGAGTTAAAACTTTAAATAATAAAAAAAAATATTATTAAGAAAAATCTATAAGGATCTAATTTTAAACATTTATGTTGCTAATAGTAAAATCATCATTTTTCTAAAAAAATATTATACAAAATATACAAACACACCTATACCTATTATTCGGATATTAGACGTCATTATGATTAGACTTTACGGCCACAATCATTATGATTAGGCTCCTAGGATTATGTTTATTTTTAACAGACTTCAAAAACAGAAAATTCTGTTTGAATTATTTATTCTCTTTCTAAAAACATACGAGTTTTAACAAAGAGTATTTTCGTTCAAATTTGCATACGAGCTTCGGTCTTATTTCCAAACATTTTCGGCTTTTATTCACCTTTGACCAGTTTAAGTTTGAAGCCTTTGCCTAGTGCGGACTTTAATTTTAAATATTGGAAAAAAATAGGCGAATGACTAGCTAAAATAATTATTTATTAGGAGCATAATATTTTAAAGGTCTTCAATACAAATATCAAGAAATAAGTGTCTGTACATGTACTATTAACTTTTAAAAAAAGGATGAATATAGGTAGTGTAGTTTCGTCTGTTTTATGTTTATTTTTTAGATTTTTGTGTTAAGTACTTGATTCATTTATAAGTGCCTCGTAAACTTTTGTTGAGCGAGTCCATAGTATAATAGGACAATGGTTTTGTATAGTAACTTCTACACGATTCAAGCAAATAACTTTGCTTAATATATAATAGCTCTACAATGGATTAAACAACCTTTATAAAGTACTAAGTCAATAAGTTGGGAGAAGGTCATAATTCGTTCTCACAGGTTACAGTGACTTTTATTATGTTTTTAATCTTGTATGTGTAATTTTTGTTAAATAAAAAGATTTCTTACAGTTTATGAATGTTACTAAAAAGATGAATATTGTATTGTTTGTATTTTATAGTAAATCATTGAATCATCCAAATGTAATAACTTAAAGTGAGCAATTCTTGTAAATATATTTAACTAGCCGATCCGCCCTCGCTTCGCTGAGGTGATTATATGCAGTAAAGTAAGGGAAAATCGTTTACTTATTTTGATTAGAATTCGTAATTGTTGATAATATGATCAACAATTACGAAAACAAACATGACCTAACGATTTAAATTATTTTTTGAATATATGTGAACTACTCTTTGTGACTTAAATATAAAAGTTAGACATATTCTGCTGCTGGCTTTTTTGTAGACATTATTAATTAGCTCTACAACTTTTCGCTAGAACTCAATCATATTATATCTCTCATCGTTAAGGCAGCGATGGTAAGAAACGTTTTCGATCGAATATATTGTAGTTTTTAATATACTGTGACTTAGTCACTATTCATTTAGTAAAGTTTTTTGATGAATGGATTATAAAATAATATTTATAATCTGTCTACAATCGTATGAACAAGTTCTGCTTTAGCATACAAAGCTACCCGGAACCGCGCCTTAAAATGTATTAAAACATTTTAACAAGCTATATAAAGTTCTGTTACACGGGTTTAGAGGCTACAATTGAATGTACACAGATAAATAATACATTATTTTAATATTCGTATGTGATGGTATTTGCTAGTACTGTGTGTTTAGAAGTAACAATATTAAATAATAAATACCTTGTTAATGACTGACTACTCGTATTAAGTCTATCTTAATGCAATATTTTTTTAAACACTTGGCATTTTAATATTAATACTAATAATACCACGAAATAATAAGTATTATAAAATTGAGATAACAATTTTTACCCCAACTAAATAAAATTGTAAATATTAAGTTAAAATATAAGTAAGAAATTTAAGTTAAAAAAAATCCCTAAAATTTGCTTGAAATTCTCAATGTAGGGCAACACATAACTATCACGGCAAATGAGCGGCCATCTTTATTAAAAAATACTTTAATTTTATGAATGACGTGATTACTCGTTTGGCGCCAAGCGAAATAATATTGTCATATACATATAAGTAGTATAGGAATAATTTCTTTACCCTCACGTATTTAATAGGATTTTAAAAACAAACTGTATATAATATAGTTCCACTGTACGTGTGTACTGAGTGAACTCCTAAACAAGTGGGCTGATTTTAATAACTATTTGAATGTTTTTGTTAACTTAGCACAAGGGTTGATTAGTTTCAAAAGAATTGGTAGACGGTGTTGAGTTCAAATTTTTAAAAATTCTATGAGTTCTCATCTGGCTGAGAGTTTTTAGTTAGTATATATGTGTTGTTATTCTGCGGAATATGTAGCAAATTGATAACATTGAAGATACAATTAAAATACTCGGATTCATTTGAATGTTTGTAAGGAGGCCTAAAAAGAGATAATTTCTTACAGTTCTTTAATTAAATACGACACAAACCATTACTATTCTTTGTGAAAAATGCGTAAATATTTATCATTTTATTCGTCTTTGCAATTAATTGTAATATCACTAAGTAGCGTAATCATTACAATGTATACGTGTCATAAAGTTGATAAGACTGTTTTGATTTGTTATACATACAAGTATTTTATAACTGTCACTAGTATTATATTCACCAAATTTCGTCATTTAATTTATTTATCAAATCACACAATATAATAATGAAGCTAACTTGTAATATTCATATTAATTTTATCTATAGAAATTGAAATAATTCACTAAATGTCGCTGTTGCTAAGCAAAAAATCGATAACGGTTGGACCAATTCGGAATATTTTTTATAACTATTTGTTAAATTCTAAAGAAGGTTATTAGGTTATTATTAGTAGGAAAAATAGAAAGGTTTCCTGAAAATTATTAAGAGAATAAATGATCATACATTCTCCATGTAATTTTTGTACAATAAAAATCTCATAGAAAATAAAACTAAATGGTTTAATGAATTTGTAAAATTTAGTACAGAGTTTAGTGAGAGTAAGTAGGTGAGTGAATGGGTAAATGAGAAGGCAAGGTAGTGGATGAGTTGGTAGCTTATGGTAAGCGAATGTGTGAGCAAGAACAATTAATAAAAATTGGAAACTAGATGTTCATAATGTTAGGTACTAATGTTTCTTAGTCTTAGTCGTAATTTATAATAAAATATACTCACAGCAGCCCAAACAAGAGCCCACACAGGCGCAGATCGTAGTATCCCTTTCCATGGCACAGGATCCTTAGCAGTACTATTCTCAGCAGTCGTCACATTCTTATTAAGATAATTCAGTTCTTTCTTTGATATAAAAGGATGAGTATTTGGAGTACTGTAGCATAGGAGACTCTAAAAATGAATTTGTTTAAGTATCTAATAATAAAAATCCATCTATACAGCAGTTATATTTTCATGCTGCCTGATGAGACTAATATTTGTAAAAGTTGTTAATTATACTTATTAGATAACTTACTGCACAAACTTTGAAATTTTACTCATAGTTAGTAAGTTGTTAAGAAATTTAACTTAATTCATTGTCAATTTTATTAAAGAATTCATATTATTATTAAGTAAACATGGTAATTAGAATAATAAAATAATATACTATTAAAAATCTTATAGTTTAGTAGCATTGGTATTAAATGTCACTGATATTAAATGTATTGAATATATGCGGTTTGACTTACCCACATTATAAACCAGAATATACCGAATCCACCAAAGAAATAGAATACATATGCCCAGTCTCTGCCTTCAGATAACAATACTCCAGACATAAAGGAACCGAAGATATTTCCTATTTGTGCTCCGCCAAATACAAGGGCACCTTGGAAAGATCGTTCATGAGGAGGAACCCATCTAGCTAACATTATCATCAATGCAGGCATTGTTGGACCCTGTAGATATTATTGAATTTTATTAAAATTATGATTATAAATTGAATAAATTCCTTGGAGATAAAGTTAGATTTTACACTCGAACGATTCTAAACTTGAATCAAAAAATCATTGACAAATAAAGCATATTTTTAAGTACTTTTAAGTTATATGTAAAACAGATAATGTATGTCAAGAAACTCAACCGTTATTTTTGGAAAATAGCCACTGTTGAGTTTCTTGGCGGTTATTCTTGACAGATATCTTCATTCAGAGCTGGTGTTGGTGTAGTAACACAAAAAATTACTAACTAACTTTAGTTTTAGCCTTATTCTGAATAGGAAATAGAGAATATATATTAAGGGGAAATGAGTCTTCAAAAAAATATTGTGCCGAAAATATATTTACTCATATTTCTTAAGAAATGTTCGACCAATCCTGATAAATGCCTTTCTTGCTCATAATTCGGTCTCTTTTTCATGCTTAAAGCCTAATTCAGTGCTCGAGATAAAATCCTTCTGCGACCTAACTAAAAAAGTGTAATTCGTGGGAATCAAATCTCATAATTCGGGTTCGATAATTCTGATTATTTACCTCTCCCATCCCTTGCAATACTCGTAAAATAAAGAGCCAAGTGGCGCCCCCTAGTCTCGTAACAACAGGTGTCAGGAACGTAAAGAGGGCTGTACTAAGTAGACCAACTCCTAGTGTCCATTTACCTCCAAATTTCTCAGCCAGATAGCCACCAGGTACCTGGGTCGCAGCGTACCCATAGTAGAAACCACTTAGAATAAGCCCTTGGGTCTTTTGTTCCCAGTCAAATATTGCATGCTGAAAAAGATGAACAAAATAAAGTAAAGCTCGTGGTATGTTATAAACTATAGCCAGAGTTTAGTTAAATTAAAACGTTTGAAGATGGAGGCCCAAAGGATATTGCTACAGATTCAGTAGTGGCTTTGGAAGATATTAGGTAAAAAGGTGTGGTAATAGAATCATAGTTAATTGTTTAATATTATATATCAAGGCGCTGTTTTGACATCTTACCAGAGTCAGAACATTCAAGACTTAATATATTCATACTAGCTGACCCAGCTAACTTTTTTTTGCCATATAAATTTGGTGTGGGTCACCCTTATGACTTAGGGGGATGATAAATAGATAGTAGACGATTCTCAGACCTACTGAATAGGCATTTAAAATTTCATAAAAATCGGTCGAGCCGTTTTGGAAGAGTATAGTAACTAAAATTGTGACACGAGAATTTTATATAATAGAGTAGCTGACCCGGCAAACGTTGTTTTGCCATATAAATTTGGGGTGGGCCACCACTTATCACTTAGCGGGATGAAAAATAGATAGTAGCCGATTCTCAGACCTACTGAATATGCATATAAAATTTCATAAAAATCGTTTCGGAGGAGTATGATAACTAACACGATGATTTTATATATAAGATAAGATCTTGACAAAACTTATATAATAAAAGAATTCTATGGGAACCGAATTTCTTTTTTAGCATATTTTAGAGTTCCTTTACTGTCAATTAAATTGTCAACCTCAATAAAAATAATTTATTATTAGTACAGATATAGATAACATTTGATATTGCGGTAAAATTATATAAAGTAAATTTTCTATTTGCTTAAATTAATGTTTTCATTATATTAACTCTATTAAATAAGTATCGTTTTAATTACAAATGTACAAATAGAGCCAAGTTCGAGTATAATATTTTTATAGTAGTAAATATTATTGATGTCCAACGGAATTCCAACTTCATTTTAGTTGTTATAAAAATAGCAAGCTAAATAGGATTCTTTTTTTTTTTAATTTTAATTTGACTTCAAAATCCAGTTAGAAATTAAATTAAATAAAATCAGTCTTAACTAAAGAGAGTTTATCCCGATAAATAATATAATAGTTAAAAATCAAATAAAATGTTTGCAACTGTTAAAGTATCACCTTGTTTTTTTTTTTAAAAAAAGATTACTAGCAGTATGGATCACATACTACTAGTATTCCCTTTACCCCTCCTAGTAAGCTAAATGCTTGAGAACTTTATATTCGCGGATAGTACTTTTTATTTTATTCCTAGCGGAGCCAACGCCTGGCGGCGTGGTGGTGTGATGACGTGATGCTGGGTCTCCATTACTAACGTTGAAGTAAGTTTTTATTTTGGTTACTCGGTTTTCGTTTTAAGTGCATATGATTATTGTCTTATGCGTGTTGCTGTGCGGTATCGGTTCAATATAGTAACCTAACCTAACACTTGCACTTATAAGAGATGTTGTCATTGTAAAAATTTATCACTTTACTGATTTTTTATGAAAATCCTAAAAATGGGTTTTGACGCATTATTGATGAAAACGTGAAGTTATCAAGTTGAAATTAATATTAAACGTCTATAGTATCTTTTAATTAATTATGTGGCTTTGACGATAGTATCTTAAAGCCGTAAAAAAATGAAACTTCTAAGTATAAGCAGTTTTAACTCTAGTTAACGAGCTTAATTTTATGATATTCAAATTTAAAAATTTTAAATTACTCTACTATTCGAAGAAAGAAAGAAATAATTTGTAATTCAAAAATGTATTTAAAAAGATTATTTGGTAAAATATAAATTCTATTAATTAATTTATAAAAATTTTAATTTTTAGACTGGTCAATAAGGTTTAAAGTAAGGCACCTCTTCCAGTTACTCAAATTTTCAAAGATACTTCTACTAGCTTAACCTTTATCAGGGTTTAATTCTGCACCGAAGACGTGTATATGTATAACATATTCGAATATTAGTGAAATCGCAAACATTGACGTTCTTGTCGTCGTGTCGTGTGAAATGAATCTAAAGCTATATGGGCCGCGAATCTTAGCAACGGCTGTTAACAATATGACATGCTCTGAAATGACAACTTGCAATATATTTTAATTCAATTCAAAAAAGTTGACAATACATATTTTATTAATATATAATATGTTCACCGACTATAAAATTATTTAAGTGAAATTATTTCATTTTTTTTGTTAAATAAGTTTTATCATATTTTCTTATATTCTTTTTGTAAGTAATTATAAATATGTCAATTGAAACACGCATTTACAAAAACTAATTTTAACCCGCACACGAAAATCAAAATTTGATAGTGTTTGTCCCTTTATTGAAATTGTACGGAACGCTCCGAGCGCGATATCCACACTTGCACTTGGCAGAATTATTTTTTATAATTCCATGTTAAAGTTTAGGCTTGAGGATCTTATAAATTGTTATTTAGGTCCCATTTTCTCACATTTATATTTTTGGTAATATCAAATTAAAGAAATGGAATTTGCAAGCATAACAGTGTTAATTGTCGGTTATTTTGTATAACTCATGTCACATCGTAAACTTTTTAATGTTGTGCGTCATTCCATAATATATAATATAATATTATTGTCGATGAGGAAAATCTGCTTCATTAGACATCAAAGTTTATCTGAAACGTCAGTAAAATCTTTTTCCTCCTTTAATTTTTTTTATCTTTTATCTTGTCCATATTGGTTTAAATCTATTATTATTTGATTTCGAATAATGTTAAATATATTTTATTTGTTACAATTTAAAACTTTTTTTGACAAAGCTATGTCAGAACATTGTGCATTTAAAAAAAAAATATTTCTTAATTTTTTTATTAAAAATCTTTATATTATGCAGGTTATATCAGACATCTTGTACGATATCAATAACCTGAGTCTGGTGTAAGATTGGAAATATACAATGTGTCTGTCACTAGAGGTCATGAATTTTAACGACATTCCCTATAAAATATTTAAAAAAACGTCATCAGAACCACACCTTTTTTAAAGTCTTAACGAATTCCTAAAGTCATAGATATACATACTTACTTATTAGCTAATTGTCACTTTCTATAAGAGATTTTTTCCGATTTCATACTTTTAATCATTAAACTTACCTCATTCGTTATTACAGTCGTATTCCCTCCAAGTTCTTCATCATTTGGACATGCATATGGGTCGTAGTGTTGTACTCCAGTGGAATTCTTCTTAACCATTTGCGTAATAGCTAAATTAAGGCACACCCTCATTGTGTATGCATTGCAGACTCCAAGGAGCCCCATCACTCCTAATACATAGCGTTGAGGTATTATGCAGCCTTAAATTTGTTAAAAAGATTTTTAAATATAATATTTTTTTTTATATTTATTGAACTCAATGCAAAATTGAGGTACCGTTTTGCATTGAGCCCCAATCAACCCGGAGATATTAATATACGCCTAAGATTATATAAATAATATAATATGATACAAAATATTTTTCCGCTGTATACGTTTAGATATTTTAAATTACCCACTAATAGATAGAATGTAGGTTTATATGAATATTACATGCAAATTATAGTAGAGTAACCGTGCGAAGTCGTCGCGGGTCGCTAGTTACACATATTGTACAAAAACAAGCTCAAGAAGGATTTATCGAAACAATGCTAAAAATTGTTTACTGTGTGGGTATTCTCAAACTAAATCAAAAGAGACTAGATACAATAAAAAGTAAAATTTCTAAAATTATATAAATATATAAGTTTCATATAAAAAAAAATAAAATTCCAAGTATAAAAATGTTCTTTCTAACAAAGACTAGAGTTTAGTTCGTTTTGAATTAGTTTTGCCATTTTGTTACTAACAAAAAGGAAATCTGTGTGTGAATATTATTAGTATTTACGTTTTTTATGGTTAACCACTGAACTGATATTTATTTATATTGGCATGTACTTAAAACCACAGAAAAGGACATAAGCTTATATTATATGAGCGTCAGTCAGTCAGTTTCTTCTTTAATCTTTAGCTTTATTATTCATAGTAATTGAGAAGAGAAAGAAAGAGAGGAAGAAGGAGAGAAAAAGAGAAAGAAATTTTGAAACAGAAAGAGAGATTAAAAGAAAATAGTTAGAAAGAAAGAGTCTTTACTCAGAGAAGAGACAGAAAATCGCTGACTAAATTTTTTATTACTATCACGCAGGAACTATGATTTTTCGGGATAAAAAGTAGCGTATGTATTAGCAACTTTTTCTTGGTATTTTCAAAATTGTTTTAAATATGAAAGGATGAGTTTTATTTGGCATTACCGTTCAAAATCATTAAATTAGTAATAATGCATATGAATATCCAGTAACAAAGTTTCCGGGTTAAATAGAGCCCAGGGAAATGACTTCTAATTTCAACTAATTATACTTTTTGTAACATTTTCGTAATTAACTGTGTATAACATAATATTCACCCCGAGGACCATTTCCATTAATAAAACATATATTTTGCATAGCAAATTGCTGTAATTTGAGCCTCGTTTGTAAAAAGTACATAACAATTTGAGTGAAAATAATACATTAATATATTAAATTAAATTTTTGGTTAGTTTCGGAATTTTTTTTGTTCCAAAGTCGTAAATTACTATATATTTAATTATGATTTACAATAGCTAATTGGATTAATGATTTTTCTATCTGAAGCGTCTTTCTTAGCTTAGCGTCTTTTTTAAAAAGATATGTCAGTATACCTTTACTAATTCTGAATGGACTACTTTTTAGGAAATTTTATTTGTCTAAAGACATTAACTCACAACAATATAGACCCCAGATCTTGATATAAATATCACGAAAAAGCGCCTGAAACCCGCACACGTAAATAATTGTGTTCTAAACGATTGAAAGTCATATAATTATTTGTTTTCTTTTTGTAACGATAACCCTAATAAATTTAACGTGGGGGACAAATATTATAACTAAAATAAATAATAAGTTATTTTTCTGAGCGAAATTTACTTTAAAATAATAATCTTCTTTCCATATTGTAATTCGCAAAAATATAAAACATTATATTTTTCGTTACTGGAGCACTATTTAGAATTTAGTGCGACAGTATAGAAACAATGACACAGACACTTTTTAACAATGATTGTGAGTCTATAGATTTACGTAAGATACGTGTGTATATTGAGTCTATTTTGCACTTTATCTTTGAGATTTGATTGATTTTATCTTTTATATCAGATTGAGTAAACAGCTCCAACTATCATAAATATCCGATTATTATCTAGAATAGATAAATCTGAATTTGCTAGACAAAATATAAGGCTATAAATAAAATTACAATATTCTAAGCTATATTAATATATTATGATTAATTGTACTATTGACATATTATTGTTTCCAATACAAATTGTCTATAAAAACTGTTCAAGAACGTTGTATGTAAATGGACATTGGAAAATTTAAAGAATCGATAATATTCTTATATTTTTCTTTATTTTAAAATGATTTCTTCATAAATTTTTATCAAGCATTACTTTATATTATTTCTATAATTTTCTAGCCCTAAAGTTAACCTAACCGATAAAATACTGATAATACGTATTTTTTTAATACTTGTGTAGTTTATTGAAGAATTAATACATTTTTTTATCTATATATTCTCTGGATTAAGCTTTAAAAATACACAAACTCTGTCAGTTACAAGGAAAAAAGGTTTGTTGTTATGTCATAAATTAACCGTACCGTCATCATGTCTAAGAATATAATTTAAAACTTAAGGAAGACAATAAAAGGCTGTTAAAACATTAATATATGAAATATAAAGAACCAAAGGTACTCTCATCTTGGTGTATCTAAGTAGAGGGTACCTTTGAATCTATGAGCAGTGTCTGATGTTAACAACTCTATCTACTCCAAGCACAAGTAGATGTTCGTATAGGAAAAATCCGCCATAAAATGATACAGAAAAAAATTTAATTTAAATAAATCAAGTCTACTTATTATAATATAAATTTAGTTTCCATTTATAAAAACACGATTTCAAAAATCCGTTTTGGATGTTGTAAATTTCTATATTGTTCTCGCTGAAAATGATCTAAAGTTACAAAATACTGGTTATAAAAATATGGATAATTATGACCTAGGTAGTGCTGAAGCCTAAAGCAACATTGATAACTTAGAAATATACTCAGAACTAAAGGTAGAGCTTGAAAAAAACTTACATGATCGAAGAGTACGAGTAAGTGCGGTGTCTTTTCTTTTAGGCGTTTTACTTTTCAGACCAAGCAGGTTGTGAGCCTGGACTTGATTTGTTTCCTCCATATTATATTCAAATATTTTTTATAAGGTTTATATTGTATTCTTTCCGTATTGTTTATCTAAAATATTATACGTATTATTACTTATTAGAAACTATTTAAAATATTAATTTAATATATTAAAATTTGTTGAAATCTCATATAATTTACCTCATAAAACCCGCCAAGCTATGAAAATTCAATTTTAATCGATTGATCACTACAAACACTGTTAAATTACATTATGATTTATAAAACACAGCACAAGTACTTAGTATTGAAGTACAGCGTATTCTGTCAATATTCGCGATTTATCATTAAAATGACGAACGTCTGTGTACGAGCGTATAGTTTGAACACATGGCGAATATTGTCATTCTCATGGGCCGATTACCCACTCTGAACCGATATGTTGGCGGCCTTGAATCGGTGAGAAACTATACCCGTTATAAAGTAAGCGAAATCGTCAATTTCTATGGTAATCAGGCGCCACTTGGAACTCTGCACAAAGAGAGTGTAGTTACAGAAACTATTTATTAAAATAGTAAAAGAATTCTAAGTTTCATTCGTATCCGTATATTTAGCTGTTTGTGTAACAATAATAACCCTTATCCCACAGGGGATTTGAGGATTTTCCGGGATTAAAGATTTCGAAGATGTTTCTATTGATGTTAGATAAATTTATGTGTATAAAATTTCATTCGTATCTGTTTAGCTGTTTTTGCACGAATAATATATATTCATACAACAGGAAACATAGTTTTAGTACTGTATAAAATTTAAATTAAAAAAAACTGTGTTTAATTAAACTACACATTATTTGTATAGAAAATCATATATATTTCTTTAAATGTTTTATTTAAAAAATATCCTGCAATCCAACAGGAACTGCACATTATTCCTGGATAAATTGCAATCGAATCGGTCCACCGGTTTTAAAATGATACTTCCACACTAAATAGAATTAAAAATAGTTTTTATATGTACAGTTAGGTACCTATGTCGCGCGTCTTACACTCCTTTTTTTTCAAAAAATTTTTAATGTACAAACACAGAAGTTATTTAATAGTTGGCTAATACGAGGAATATGTGAATCATCTATATAATTATGTGGAAAAGAGATTTAATTTTTATTTGATGAATTTACGAGGGTCCTTGAACATCTATCTAGCAATACCGTTGATAACTTCCAAGACTATGACTTGAGCCAGTTGCCAAACGTAGTTCTCCTGGTGACGATTATGGCTGTTGCTGTGCCATAATCTGCCACCAGATGTTTTCCCAGAGCGCTTTAATTTAGTAAAGTATTAACATAGTAAAGAATTTGTAAAAATGTCAATATTATGTGTGTATCCACTTATAAGAACAAAAATATATTTGAAAAATTTTTGAAATTATACAGGGTTTATGTAATACGTTTTGTTCATAGATAAAGTTTTGACCTTATAGATACGAGAACAGAACTAATTCAATGATTTTGTAGAACATATCTATTAAATGTAATAATCAGTATACGTATTCATTGAACTCAGAATTATTAAGATTTTCTTATCAGTTCTTAATGTCAAAAGATCAGTTATCGTAATATTTGTCGTCATCGCTAATGAGTTCATGAAATATAATATTCAGTCTTAAAAACAGATACATATGTATAACATATTTCTTTTATAACGATTTCAGAAATCATCGAGTTTATAACTTTAGGTGTCGAAACTTGTTTATGTAATTTTCCTATCATAATTAGCACAATTTAGTAGCATGTTAATATTATGATTATTAAAACATTTAAATGATGTCCTGAATATTATATTTTAATTTAACTAATTGCATGATAAGTTATATAAAAATGAGAGTGGAAATTATTTTCTATATAAGCCATAATAAACCATAAGTATACTAGTTAATATTTAACTGAAAATTAGTAATTAATATAGCGTACAATATTTACAAAAGCTTTTACATTTGTACAGCAAAATGGAAGTCATAAAAACCATCTACGAATTAATTAATTTTAAAAAAACATCCATTTCTATACATAAATGGATAGAATAATATAAATATTTGAAACATTTCCATATAATTATATCAACGTACTGGCAATTATATGATACGGTCCGATAACCACAATCATAATAACTTTTATCATATGTACATGTCGCAGTCATGTGGTTCTTATTATTAGTTAATCATCCAGCTAGCCCGCTCATTGAACAACATATTACAGCTGTCCAACGAAATATCGATAATTATCTGAGTGGCTTAATACACGCTGTATTAACAACAGCTAACAGTACAACTAATAGATGTTCGGTTATTGCGGTCCAATAACCACAATCATAATAACTTTAAGCATAAGTACATGTCGCAGTCAAGTGGTTCATATTGCTAGTTAATCATCCAGCTAGCCTACACATTAAACAATATATTACAGCTATTCAACGAAACATCGATAATTGTGCGAGTGGCTTAATAAAGCGTCTAACAGTACAATTAATGTATGTTCGGTTACATAAGACAGCTAGATGAATTAGCTACAGCTATCTTCGTTATTTCTATTTATAGGAAAAAACTAGCTAGCTTTATCGGAAAAAAATGTATTATTAAATCTAGTCTCTGTCACAATTACAAAGTTTTGTCAAATTGATTATGTCTTGTAAATAATAATAGTTATATATTTAAGTTGTGTTTCACTTATTTAAATATCACCAGGGCTTTGACACTTTTCTGCACGTCAGTCTGCTCGCGTTAAAACTACTGAACGGATTTTCATGTAAATTTCACCAATAGGTAGTGTTACAGTAGGAAGTTTAGGTTTAATTTTATATTTGTATATTTGTTAAGGCTATGAATAAATTAATTGATAATTGTTGAAAATGTCGGTCGGTGTTGAAAACTTCAGTTGGTCCACTATACTGAACACGTTAGCTATATAATAAAATAACCAGTTTAACCACTTAGTTGTGACATAATATACGAAGGTGGAGAATTAATTTGCATACAGAACGGCTTAAAAAGGATATTTTTAGATTTTGTTTAAGTCTTCGCAAGAATAAAGTCTTATATCAACTACTTTTCAAACTTTTAAGCTATAGGTTAGTTCAATGTTGTAGTTGATTTTGTAATATCTATGGGTTTTGGTACAGATAATATAAAAATAATTCAAGATTACTAAGGCTTACAACCTCACTAAATTATCACGGAATGTTGTTTACTGCTACATATTTTATCTTTTTTAAACTAGAACTGGAACTAAAAAATATTTCCATTTGCTTATTTTATGAACATATATAGATTATCTAAATGTATGGAATTTTACATTGGTAATATTTTAGTATATTATCAACAGATCCATATTTTTTACAAGAGCTTAGAATTTAAAGAAAACAATACATAAAGTAGTAGTAGCTGTTTCACTCTTGGCTCGTAGACTCTCAAATTGCAGATAAAAGATAAAACTGAGTTTCTTATTTACCTATTACTTAACGGATTTGCTCGCTCACCCATGCTCTCATTTATTTAGTCGCTCACTCACTAAATCTTTCCCTAACTCATTCCCACTAAATGTGTACCAAATTACACTAAAATTCAGATATTTTGGAACTTTTTTTTTAAAGGATTGAGCCCTAAATTCAATGCAAAATTCCAGTATTCTCGTTGCGTTTACCCATTAGTAAATTCAATATCACCGCTAAAGTTTGTCAATACCCCCTCTTCTCCTTTTTTCCCCGAGATACTACATCCTACTAATATTAAAACGAGAAAGTATGTAAGAATGTATGGATGTGTGGATGTATAGATGTATGTTTGTTATTTATTTTACTCTTTATTGTACACCACATAATACAGGAAAAAATAATAATCATACAACTAAAATTGTATAGTGGTTAAACAAAAGGCGGTCTTATGGCTAATTAGCCATTTCTTCCAGAAATTTTCACTAGAGAAGGGTTCACTAGAATAGGGTAGTGCAACCATAAACTACATACAAATATCAAAATTGTAATGCATAAACCTAACTGCACATATATATTATAGTCATCATAAATATTTATAATACACAAATATAAAAATAAACAAATTAAATTTAAAATTAAATTTAATATAAACATTGTTACTCTTTCACGCACAAAGTACTGATTGAAATTTAAAGAAACTTTACAATAATATAGCTTACACATCAGAATAACACATAGGCTATAATTTATAATTATATAGTGTGAATTATCCAAAATACAGCGGGTGAAACGGCGGAGCGCAGCTAGTAAAAAATAAACTAGAACAGGTTTTAGCACATATTATAGGGAATAAAAATGATTGCTATCATTCGAAACTTGTAGTTCATGTAGACACACAAAACACGTTATTTATTCAATTAGTCAAGAGAACAAGTGATACTAGTATATGATTTTAAACAGGTTTATCCGACATTTTGTAATTGTTAAGTTCAATGAATCCATAACAACTAAAATCTATAGGTAAGTTTGTAAACTTTTATATTTTGCCCCCTTCTAACATTAATTTTATAATTTCATTTTACAAAATATTACGTAAGATTTTTTTTTATAAAAATATGTTTTTAGCGAAATACAACTAATAATGACATAATCTACGCGTAAGTTAGGCTTGTGTTAACCTAAACTTAAGTTTAAACAGTGAAACTGAATAGTGGAGGCGAATGTTGGAATTCTGTCTGAAGACGTCTTTAAGCCTACACCTTGTTCACAAGTCCGGGGCGCTGCTAAGGTTTCTCTCGTAATTGTAAGTGATTATAATGTTTGATTATTTATCGGTCCAGTAACATGGTGTACGTTGTGTTTGCCCAATAGTCTCTTGCTGTATTTTTCCACGTACCCTCGCTCTTTTTCTCCCTTCTCATCATTTATATCTGACATCAAACATTGTCTAAATAAACATATAATTCAACATCTAATCTCTGTTTTCTTTAATAGATACCTGTTTAGTTTATTGAATTTAAAAAAAATATTATTATAGTTACAATTGGAGAATATCTAGTATTTGCTATAAGCTGAACTAAGTTGATAATTCTTATCGTACTATTCGAGACATCAATAAAATCTAATCAGCTATAAAATTCAATATAAATAGAAACGTCTCGAAATCAAAAGTTTATACCAATTAGTTTAAAAATCAAGCAGGTTTTAGAAACATACAGGTTTATAATTGTATTTTATAGTTTTAAAAAATGTAGGTAGGTTTTTTTTTCTGGAAATATAAATTTTGAAGTAAGTGACAGGCAAGATTTTTTTTAATTGGAAGTTATACTTATTCTTGGTTTATGGAAAATTACAAATAATATGAAGTAAAATAGATTCTTATTATTAAAAATAAAAATATCTACCGTTTATCATAGATATATATAGAGTTAAATTAATTGATATTTATTGACGAATAACTATTGTTAGTATGTAAAATAGTCATTGTAGGTCATCAATATAAACTGCTGATGTCATACTTCAAAGTTCAACCGCATATAAACTTGAATATCGAAATTGGCGCCTCGATGAAAACCACATATTCATGCAGCTGGCTAAACATGGGAATAAATAGACACTATGAATAAGTTTATAACTTTTATTTACCGTCATTTTAGGCCCTCGACTTCGTCTGCTTGGATATAAATTAATCTTGGTTATAAAATGTATGCCAAAAATCGAAAACATAGAAACTTATTTATAAAAAAATATCCCGCGAAGTTAAGCAAAGCCGCCAACAAGTCGTAGTTTACTCGAAACAACTCAAATTTTTTACTCTTTATGACTTCATTGTGAATAGAAACCTGAATTTTTTACGAATATAATATAACCCATGCCACGTTCTCTGCCGTTAGTATGTCTCAAAATAAAGAGGTTCACAGAAAATCAGTATAGAATGTTGGTCATACTGTTTGTATATAGTTTTAAGTCTCTACTTAATTCGCTAGTAGTAAGTATCAAATATTGTAGTGTTCTGTAAATAAAGGCTTTTTCTTTCTTTCTTTTTTTTTACATGCTACTTTTAGAAAATTCTCAAATTATCGTCTACCTATAGGAGTATAGACAGGTTAACATATTTTGAAATTGTCATTTCCACCAGTCTTCAGGGATATCCGAAATTTTCAGTCAAGTCATCCGCATGTCTAACATCTTTACATAGTAAAGGTTTGTAAAGACTTCACTACGTGCAAATTAAAACGTTAAATATCTAGCGAATGACACGTCCATAACTGTTTATACTTACTTTAAACTATATAGTTTAATAATACTGGAATGTTTAATTATAATTGCTAAGTCATAATCCTCATAGAATTAAAGCTGCCTGATATAATTGTGGTCTAAGTTTTTAAATAGGTGCTTCCATAGATATTGTGACACATCAACAGTGTCGGGATCGAATTCAAATAATTGAAAGGGGTATATTAAATGACGTCCCGCCAGAACCAAAGCTGGGGAAGTTCTCTTGTTTCATATAAAATTCTATATATTTAAAAATCATTTACTTTTATTGTCAACTGCCAGCCTTGTGTAATTGTGTACGGAGTTTGTTCACCAACAAACCTGCATATGGTACGGGAGCCGAATTCAAATTCGGTCAATAATTTGCTCTTGAGTGAAAATTCGTATACGGCATAAGGAATATATATTATGATTATTCGTGACCGTCAGCTGCGATTCCGTCGGTGGGGCAAGCAGTAGCAGCCTTCCAAACATGTAGAAAAAAAAATTTCAGTCATTTCTTCTCATTTGAAAATTTGTCAGATTATAGTTTACCTATAGTATCTTGAAGGAACGATAAAGTCAGCTGACCATAACGTGATGGACTATACGTCAGCTGGCTGCTTGACCATGTATCCACCATTTACATTCATCCATTTACAAACAGGAAACAGGTAAGTGATTGAACGGAGTCGGAGTCGAAGTCGAACTCGCGAGTAATTATAATATTAACCCCTTAGGCATTTCACGAATATTCGCTAGGGAGGGACTTGGTCATGAAAATCTGTCACAGGGTCCCGTACCAATACTACAATACTACGAAAATGCATTGACTTAATTTTACAGGGGTCGTTTTATTAGGATACATTTTCTAAAGATTTTATCATATAATTATTTATGTAATTACATAATATCTTTCCTTTACTTTTATGAACGCGGTTCCTTGATGGTTAAACATTCCATATTATTACTCAAATAATCGTGAGAATTAAAAACATTGGCATTAACATTGGCCTGATCTCAATTGACCTGGTATTTAAAAAAACATATGGTAATTGGTCAGCACAATAATTACAGCCTTTAACCAGCATTAATCATTGTAGTGGTCTAATTTCGGTACAATTTTATTAGTTAAATCGTCTTATGTAGGGACATATTAATTTTATTTTGTACACATTCATAACGATACCTCTCTCAAAATATGAAGAACTATAAGCAAGGTAAGTACAATAACAATAAACTTGGATAAAGTTTATTGTTATTGCAATATAGTTGCTCTACTTGAGCTGCATGCATAGTAAATTTTGTTAACAAGTTCAATTCGAATATCTCTATAAATGTTTAACACCTGCCCCGGCTTCGCACGGGTTTAATATACAACTTAGATTTTAAAAAAATATCAATATATTGCTATATAAAAATATACAAGTATTCAATAAACATATTTTACTATTATTCCGCAGCAACTTTGAATTTTTCCGGGATAAATAGTAGCATCGTAGACCAGGTTCAGCCCTGGTCTAATATTTATCGCGGCCTTTTTATACTTTTTAGTCTTGGAAAATGGTAAAAAATGAAAAAAAAATTATAGTAGGATGAAATCCATTAAAAAAAAAGGTGTGTGTGCGATTCACACACGATAGAAGTGAAACTTCAGTAAATCGACAAAAGAATGAGATGAATATATATAATAATATAAAATAGTATGTATATTTCTGTCTCATTCTTTCCTACATATTTTTGTATTTGTGTCTCTTACCTGTCGTTTTGTATATTTCTGTCTCATTTTTTCCTACACATTTTTGTATTTGTGTCTCTTACCTGTCGTTTTTTCCGTTGCATCCGGTTTGAAATGACTACGATTCTAAAGAAGTTTCACTTCAAAAGAGAATATGGCTAACGGTTTTTACAGCTGCTACAAAATATAATACCGTCAGGCCCATACCGTCGTAGATGCCTATTTATTGCTATTTTAAGATAACTTATATACCTCACTGACCTACAGAAAATTTTAGCCCATCAAAAGATATTTCATAGAGAATGGCAGAGACTATGACAATGTAGTTGGTGATATATTCTTATCGTTTATCCTATACAGAATAACGAAGTATAGATCCAATAATAGTATTTTAATCTAGACAATAATAAGTGAGCAGCATCTAAATGCAATCGCCCTAAGTGTCCGCATTCGCAATGTCGTCACCCAGCCCGTCGCGGCGCCGCAGCTTACGCGACACGATTACGCAATTTACTGTACACTGTAGTCGTGGAAAGCGTCTCGAGGAATTCAATATAAGAGTTTATTTGTTTGTCAACTGTTTAGAATTCTAATACAACCGTTCAGAATTTAATTTAATATTGGTAAGGATTCCATAAATCACGTTCACCAAAGTTCATTGCATCTCTGCCCTATGTATGTAATAACCTGTGTGTACTGGCCAGCCGGACCAACATTAAGGTATAAAATCTAAAAAAACTAATATATTTATTCCACTAGTGCCAGTGCAAAAATGACACGTGAAATAGAAAAAGCAGGTATAGAGACGATGTTCGGCAGAAAAGAGAATTTTACACATAAACTTGTTTTTCCAAGCTCTAGAAATAGGTGGATTTTTTTCATTATAAATAACTTAAAACAAAATGAAACACTAACACTAATAAAAAAACAATAATATTAACAAACATTTTACAATAATAATGAACGGTTGAAAATATTTATTCGCTCATATGACTTTTATGCAGGAGGTTTTATACTGTAATTTTACTTGAACCACAACTTTATCACCTGATATCTCTCAAAGCCGCTGGTTATTTATAACAGCTGACTGTAACTTTAAAGGTTTACATTTTATACTGATCGTGCTCATGTAACACGCCAAACGAATAAATATAACCGCTAGCGGACCCAATCATCCTAAGCAAAGTGACTGTAAACTTACGCCGCCAGCTTCAATTTGCCACTGAGTGAAATGTTGCCACTACATTAATTGATAAAGGATTTATCCATTTCACAAGTTCGAGGCTTTGAATTTATTTTTTGAGCTTTTAGTTTCTTAGCCTTTTTAGTATGTGCAAGTAAAAAATTAGTTAAAATTTTGTATATACGTTTGGTTTGAAAGCTTATGCATGATTGGCTAAGTCACATCTCAATTCAGTATGAAGGACTCGCAATTATGGTGATAATATTTTTTATGCACTCTTACATGGATTTTAAATAAAAAAAGGTTAAAACTGATTGACTGAAAACGTTATTTTTTTAGTGAATAATTTAATTTTTTAATATTTAATTCTTTCTATTGGTTTTAGAGTAATTTCGTGTTGTAAATATTGATTTATCATACTGAAATATAAATGCACCTTTTTGATGATTACTTTACTTTATGTTAATATTGTTTTTGTTGTGGCACAGTTAAATGCTTGGCAACAACGCTAGTCTTATCTTAAGTCCAGACACTGCTCTGTTATTATTGTATTTTACACGTTGCTTTGCAGTAAGTGTAACCTATGTACACTCGATATTTTAATGTCGTTAGTTATAAATATTACAATTATAAACTACCACATTACCTCACTTGACCCCGCCAACAAAGTCGTTTGAAACAACTATTTAATAATACAAAACTAAGTATGTATGTTACGTTGTACGCGCATGCACAATATTAAACACTCATTATACATAATTAACTACATTCAAGGCTAATCCGTAGATTTGTATTCACCACACGCCGTTGAATATATTTCGATGTCATTCACGAGCAAATTGTTCATTTTAGCAATGATGTAATTATCATCAAAAAACACTACTGTGTTACTATACGATAAGAAGGTCTATTTATATTTACATGAAAAGGACAATCATAGTGGTCGCGAGATATTTGGAAAATCCTTTACCATAAAGTATTCATCAATACCTGTTATTTACGAAATACACAGACAGCTACAGATAAATTTTATTATCGTAAACCATATTTTTTCAGTAAGTATTAACCATTATCTGATGATGTGAGGCCTCATATACCGAGTGACACGCTCTAGCAATATATAGTGACAAACTCTACTTAACGTTCAACATTACTCACAAAATGTGTTCAAAACAATTATGACTCTGAGTAACAATTAACAAGTTTGTCATATAATGAGACAGGTATGATACCCATTGCTGTACAGCTATTTTGATATATTTTACTTATTTTACGGTAAGTTTTTACCATGGTAACTCTAACGTATATCACCATGTTACCTTAACTATATGTTACCACCAGATATCTACAGCAACACATCACCGGTTCACTCTTGTTCCAGTAGCAAATACATAAAATAAAACTATTTAGCTCGGCCTATCCTACTTCAAAATATTTATCACGATTTTAAACTGCTTTCCCAACTATGTAATGCGATATAATTTCTGATGTGTGACTTTTAGGATATTTCCTAAAAATATAATAATAAAACATAAAAGTCAATATAAAATCGATCAAAATCATTTTTTTAATTTTAATTCTGTACCTGCTTTTACTTTAACTAAGAGATAGCTAGCTATACTCTGTTAGTTAATTTTTACGTCCAGTTAAATAGATAACGGCTCGTTAAGCGTAGTGAGTGTTTTAACACGTACTAACGATTTGTTAATTTTCTTAACAAGGCGTTCAAGTTAATCAGTGCTCTAATGGTCCGTTAATGTTTGTAACGGCTAATTGATGTGTCGACAGTTGGTCAAACAAAATGGACGCGGGGTCCAATTTTATTTTTGAACACGAAAATGATGATATTTTGGATAATTTAGAAGTTTTAGATAATAATGCTAGAATGTCCTAAAACATATAAAGATCGACGTGACTATTTTGAAGAATATGGCGATGTCCCAAGGTTTTCATTATCGAAAGAATCTTGTACGGATGTTTTGCAAACGATTGAAGATAAACTTAAATATCCATCAAATAGGTGATTGCATTATGTGAACAGTAATAAAAATATGCCTATGTTTTATTTTAGAATACAACTTACTACGTAATGTTTTATATTATTTGAAATGTTTGTATGCCTATTGTGACCAAGTTTAAAAGCTCTCACAGTTATTCCCACTAGTAATAGGATGGGGTGGCATCATCTCTACCATTAATGTTACACAAAGTTTCTTGAGATGTCGTATAAGATGGGCATGCATGAAGCTAGCCTGAAATTTTGTTTGCTTACAAAAATAATTCGATATCTACAATAAACCAAGTTCCTTTAACGTTGAGATATTATGCCACTGGTATACAATAAATAACTGTGTGGGTAATTACTGTGGAATGAGCATGATCACTTCTCACAGAATTATACACCGAGTTACTGCGGCTATATCGTCATTCGGTCGCCAGTTTATAAAATTTCCTGTCTCAGAAGCGTGTAATGTTATAAAATTGTAGTTGTTCTTTTCAAGAACAAAAACATTATAATATAGCACGCTTTCCTAAGGCACTGGGTGCTCACATATACGCATGTCTATAAATGTGCCAGCGATAAAAATTGGTAGTTTTTCCGCGATTTTCGAGATTTTAAAATTATATTCTAGCGGAGTTTAAAACCACCACAATACAAAATCCACAAAACAAGCGCCTTATACAAAAAGAAAATATTTGCTTGAAGTTTGACGTTTAAAACGGCTAATATAGAATTACACTGCGTATAGAATGTTTTGCTTAGACGCCATGACATTTTCATTTGGTTGCATAAACACGAGAATGAATGTCACATATCAGATCTGTCGTTATTGTTCACACTGTTACAGATAAATGTTTGATTTAGCAAGGCCTTGCTAAGATCCCTTCATAAAACCTTTTTGATGACTACGTCAATTTTAACAGAACATTTGTTAATTGCTCATCAACAATATTTTGGTGCAATCGGGTCTGAGACAACTATTAGGATGATTATACGCAAAGACGCTTGTGTGGCAAGTTCTTTATATCCCACTTCTGATGTCATATAATGACGTTAAAGGTATGATACCGATTACTGTACAGCAATACGTATACATATGCACTTTAGACTGAGGCGAGCAGTGCTTGGGGCTTGAGACCCGGGAGCAGATTTAAAGAGCTCTTGCATAATATATTAACTCTCACCTCCACCACTCGACCTCGCTAACGACATTAGATAATAAAGTAAACTTACGTGGACCTCAAGAAGGGTGATCTTACCCACGATACTATAACACTAACTTCCATGTACACTGCGCGACAATACCAGAGAGACTGAGAATAATCTATTGCACTAAAGGTTATATATTGTCTACACGTCGTCGGTATACTTGACATAATATAAAATTACATAATTATAAACACTGCTACTAACAGGCATTATTGTGAATTGTCATAGTTAAGATTGTTTTTTTTTAATTGTACGGTAATAGATTATTTAACCTTAATAAATACGGGACGTGTATACCTTACAGATATCTATTATATTGTTAGTCCCGTCCCGCAAGTCACCAATTACGTTATACAATCCATGTCGCCAGTTAAAGGTTAAATGAGTCTTTTTACACCAATGTTAATTTATATACAAACTAAAAAAAAATATCAATAGTAATAAAAATTTTGAGTACCAGGTAAAGTAAATAATCTTGAAGATTTTTATAGCTACAATTTAGTTGCACATGATATTATAATAATGTTATGTATTTTTAATGCTTAAACAGTATTTTGCTATCTATAAGTTGTAGGCGCTTAATATTTAATTAACATATAGAGAAAATAGATATATAGGTAACTGTAATGTAGGCTAATCCAGTTTTAATATTATAAAGACTAAGTCTTAACCAATATAACTTTTGGTGTTATAAAATTATTGATATATTAAAGATATTCATAATTTCATTGCTTTGTCCATGTACATATCTTTAGTTGATAATTAATAAAGAATCATCAATAAAGCTAAATCAGTGCCGTATTAATGAAAATAATGAAAAAACTTGTTACAATACGACTGTGTAATAAAATGGCAACTAAATAACTTCATCGTAATTTATTAAAATATTTAATGTATAAAAAACCTGAATTTGTCAATTCTGCCAATAATATTTAAAAAAATTTAACTAAAATTTTTACTCTTTTTCGTCATATTCAATGTTATAAATGGAAAAAAAATTAAAAGCCTGAATGCAGTATTTATATTTACTTGTTTATTAGGGTCCTTAAAATATTTATAGGTATTTCTTTTATCACAAACTTAATAAATAACTTATTCCTAATATAAGTTGTACTTATGAAGATAAAATAAATTCGTTATCGTATTAAATAATAATTTAATAAATTTTTCGATTTTTTTTAAATTGTTTGATTCACATAAAAAAGGATTATTTACTTGAATACGGATTTATTGACATAAAATTACATTATGGACTACAGATCTCACAAAGCCTATACTTCTAACAGACTAAGTGTTTACGTGAACATGTAAATAAATATAATATGTGATTTTATTTTAACAGAAACACATTATGTCATGTTAAATAATAAGCATAAAAATAAATACACACATTGTTTGATTGTACAAAATTTTTTGAATATTGTGTAATTTCATTCAATTATATGTCTACTGTAAAATGGAAAAGGGGGTCTACTTTCTTAAAATATAATACAACATAATGATTCATATCTTGGGTGAAGCATTTTTTATGAAAACGAACACAAAGTGACGATCGCATATTTTTGAGGGCTGATTGTGAGTCCATAGTATTTATTATAGGATTTTGCCTAAATATTTTTAAGTTTCGCACTTTGTTATTAATAACTTAAGTATCATAATATGACGAAAGTGAATTATTTACAAAATGTATATATATCTAGCAACTACTGGTTGAAGGTAACTATTAAACTTAAAAATATTTAAATAGTTTAAGTGCATAACATTATATAAACATTGTGTATTGAGGAATTTTTAAGCCAAAAAATCTCTTTTTACTACCGATATTTTAAACTCAATCTATACAGTGAACAATTCTTCTACATTAAATTAAATAAATTAAGTTATCGATCGAAATCGATCTTTCAATGCTGAATTTAACCGAGAATTAATTCTGTTGCTTTGAATTCAGCTTAATTGATGTAACCTATTTACCATGACCCCATGCTAGAGACATGGTTTTTAAAAGTATAACTGATTTTGACTCTATTGTGAAATAAAAAAAGAGACGATCTTCTGGTAACGACAATAGTAAAGAGCACCATGAATTAATATCACAAAACGGCACCCCAAAATATGTTATATGTGCAAATACTAAAAAAAAATATGGCAATAATTGTATTCTACGTCGTTTTTCTTTTTCTCTGACATACTTATAAGCTAGTCTTAACACATTAAGCATAGAAAACTGGATAACAATGAACCCTGCGTTATTACAATATAGCTCTTAATTTAGTTTACACCCTTTAAATTAAACTGGTATTTTATAATAACATTTGGTAAAACAACTTCAAAAGTTGTACCAATTGAAACAGTTAATTCTCATTTCCAATTTTACATTTAATTTTTGTAATACTGTCCTGTACTTATAATTATAATACCTATTGCAGATAACACTGTGTGACAAAATTAGTTTATTGTAAGAATGTGTCCTAAACACAAAATTCTTGTAGGACCTAACATTTTAAGGATATAATAGCAATTTTTATTATGATTTATAAAAACAATGGACAATAATAACTTAGTATCGATTAAGAAAAATGAGCCTTAGGCCAAATCGTTTTGTCTATGAATTTTATTAAAAATATTACGTATTTTCCAAACATACTGCAACATAAATGAAATGCGAAATCTCAAAACTTTAATAATTAGTAATATTTAATAATAGTAAAAATGACTAAATTACTACATATATTTAACTACTCTATATGGTAACAGAAACGAGGGTGAGGGTGATGTAAGAAATGTGACGTGTTAGTCACCCATATCACAAGATAACAATAAAAATTAGATTATGAATATGTAATCCAAGACACCTAATAATTTATATTAGAAAATTAATGTCACACAGTGTTATTATATAAAGTATTTATTTGAAATACAAATTTCCTACTTCATTTAATCTTATATTCACTAAAGGGCAGTACCTTCAGCTTCTCTTTTTTTATTCTTTTCTTTGTCAACGTCAGCAGTTTTAAGAGGTCCATGTTTCCAGTCAGCAGGATATCCGTACTGCCGTACATCATCCCACCACTGCTGTTTTCCATCCGCCCAGATGCAGTAAATCACGTTGGTGCCGACAAGTACTGCGAAGCATACCCAAAATGCTGTTCGCCATTGGACTAGCGTTGACTGGAAATAGAAACCAAAATAAAAATTAAAAATTTGCTAACGGAGGAGGATTATGGTAAAGCATGAGAGAGCGAATTTCTGTCAAAGTCTCTAATACAATCAAAATAATACCTATTCATTAAAATTTTGTTAATTTTAGTTCTACAATACGGTCGTATCTTTTTTTTAACGAGTAAAATGTTATGAATCTAAAATTCTATAAGTTTATCTGTAAATGTAAACAACAAACAAAATGAAACAGCGTAATGTAAGAATAAAACCGTTAATGGCAACATTTATAACCCTTGACGTCATTTATATCCTAAATGAGTTTCAAATGCTCTTATCGCGCAGTTTCAGTACCTAAAAAAGGAAATTTTATTTTTGCATTTATATTACGTGGTTAACCAGATAGAAAATACTAATAAAATAAATTTTACAAAAGCAGCTATTTAGATTTTTTAATAATTTTGCATTGCTAGTCTTAAGAATTTTAATTAAATTCTAGGTCTAAAATAATTAAGATCTAATCTTCATACCCTTTTTCCTGCAAAAATATTTTATAAAAAATTACCTCTTTTTGAGGCGACGAAATAAAAATTGTTAAATTTCGCTAGCTCGCTTTAATTTTATATGAAAAAATTATCAGATTTATAGTTTAACAATTATCGCACTTGCAATGCTAATAAGTATTGTATTACAAAAAAATTTATTAAAAAATTGCGATAAAAATTTTGGACCGCGGATTATTGTTCATTGATCGATACAGTAGGCACCTGAATTTTTTCGCTTCTTTATTTTCATATTTAATAAGTTAAAATAATCAGGGAGTACGAACATTTTTATTTGGAACGTTCGTCAAAATGACGAACATAAAATACATGTAAGTTTTGTATGTTCGTTATGGCAACTTATTGACCGATAGACTACGCCATGATATTTCGACTAAGCGTGTAAGATAATTTTTATACGTAATTTTGGAGAATTACCATTTTCATAGCAAACACACATCTTTGCCCAAATTGTATTTAAAATGAGTCAATGACTGTCAATGTCTTCGTAATTTTTTTTATTATACTACTGGAAAAAAAATTCAAGATCAAAATTATTATTATAGGTATTGTAAATTTAAGTACTAAATATATATTTTTACTTTAGAAATATTTTTCACAATTGACTTATTTATAGTAGTCAGTATTTGAAAATACAAGCTTCTGTTTCGTTTGTAGTTGTCAGTTTTAATATTCATGGTAATAATTGTTAAACAATTGACTGTAAAAAGTTGAATAGTTAGCTTATAAGATGATTTTGGATATTGATTAGCTATCCAGGGTTGTTAAGGTTACGTGATGATGAAGAAACCTTGTCAACATCAGTTAACCTTTTAATTAGTTTAAGCAACTTCTGCTTCAAAGTCTCTCATTAATCTCGATATATACTTAACGAAATCTTGAAGCTTTGAAGTTCAAAACAAACAATCTCAAAGTATTATCTCCGCACCACAAACTTGAGTGAAAGTTATTAGTTAGTGAACAAAACTGATCAGATATTGTGAATGACATTAAATTGAAACATCTATTTTGGGAAATTTACTTTTACATTTAACGACAAATAAAAGAGAATAAATTTTCAATGAAATGTTCTAGTTATATTTTTAAATGTAAAACAAATTTATTTAACAACTACGGAAATAATTTATTGTTAGAAATTTATAGCAACACTTTTTAATAAAATTGAACTGCAACACTAATCGCCAAAATAGAAAATTTAACAAAAATTCATAAGAAACTCATTTTGTGGAGCAAAACGCTCTATTTTCTACAAAAATATTTTGATAAAGAAAATGGCTGTAAGACTTTTGGTTGTAAAAAATAGTTTGCCTTTTTTAGTCACTCTGGTTTTTAACCTTTTATAACCATTAATGGAGAGATTAATAACGAAATTAGAAAGTCAGTTGCATCCTAACTGATAAACCTAATCTGTAAACCGTTAATTAATTATTTTGATTACTTCATTAACTCTGATTTTAGAAAGTAATTTGAAGTTTACATTAGTTTAGTATCTTCTAAAGGTTGTTGTAACTCGTACTAATACTTAGCAAAAAAAAAACAACATTATACCATAAGCAAAGTAGTAACATTGATTTTTACCATCTTTTGAAAACTTATATAATCTTGAATAAAATATATATTAATTATTTATTATAGTTCAATCTCCAATACTGTAAGGCGATGTTGTTTCTACGTCACTTGCTTTATAAAGCAATATTTCATGTCGGTGTCGTATAGTAAAGAGTAAAACAATTTAATAACAGATGCCTTTGACGTCATTGTATTGTGCTAGTTAAATATTATGGGATTATTTATTGAGGTACCATGAATTTTATACGTATAGATTATCTATATTTATATTATAAAACTGAAGAGTTTGTTTGTTGAATAGTCTAATCTCGGGAACTACTGGTTCGATTCGATAAATTATTTTAGTGTTAGGTAGTCGATTTATTCAAGAAGGCTATATTACATCACACTATGAAGAATATTTTCTGAGATTCATGCGGTTGAAGTCGCGTGGATCTGATGGTAGGTTATAGGTAAATGAATATGCCTAATTGTAAGTCAAAAATCAAAAGTAATAATACTGCTATGCGAATATAAATATAGTTAAAGTAGTACTTTTAATTATAAAATAACACTTAATACCATCCACGTGATTGTTCAAACTAGACCGTATTCGTATATTGTTGCAACAAATGTTGATAAAAGTAAAATAGTTTAAGTAGCACTTGAAACACTTACATCAGGAGTCAACAGCCCTATTAGATAAGGTGTGATTATGCCAGATAACGTTGATGTTCCGTTGATCATAGCTGTTAAAGATCCAGCATAGTTAGGTGCCAAATCTAACGCATTAACCTAAAAAATATAAAGAAGATATTAGAAAATAGGATAAAAATCCTCGAAGGGGTATTCCCAAAATTTAAATAAATAAACAAAATACTCGCACCAAACATAATCCAAAAGAATCCAGAAGACATTATTTATCCAATAGCTAACATTTTTACAACTAAATTAACTTCGATATTGCAGATACCATATAAAAGTTTGAGAACCCTTACATGATGATATAAAATATATGGGGGATACTATAATATTTTTTACTACAAAATATAAAGGAGATAATGAAAAGCCTATAAAACTCTTCGTAATCCTGGATGTGTAAAAATGTAGGGGTAGGTATGCGAAATTATTCACATATCTCTATGCGAACTCATAAAATCAGCATAGGTATTTAAAGCTTAAGATTTTTTAGTGTTCTAATGAAATGGAGTAGCCATAAAATGAGGATGATTCTTAGATGGCAGGTATCCCCGATTATTCTTCAAAAAACTTGGATCATAAATTAAATATGTTTGTAGAAAATGAATTTCTAACCTTCATTCCACTGTAAAAACCTCCCATCAGAGCCATTGATGCAATAAAGTAGGCGACAGCTGCGAATCTATCGCATCCCGCATAGGAAGCTAATATGATACAAATGGCCGGTCCAGTTGCAGCTGTAAAAATGAGAAATGTTAGCGTTAGTAATAACATTTTTCCATTTCAGTAGTAAAAAGCTGAAAGCATCATTTGATATCGTGAAATATTTTCTTACTTAAAAACAGACTATTTTTAAGTTACATTCATATTCAAATTTATCTTCTCACTAATATCTGTTTTCAACCGATTTGACTCACAAAAACATAATTTGTGTAAGTTAATGTATTTAACACTAGATTTGAGTTAGCAAAACGTTAGACTTTTTCCTATTTCCCAAAAAAGTGTGGTATGTTCACCCTTAGTCAAGGTTATGTCATTTTTATATTATGTTGTTGGTTTAAAAAATTAGAGGTACCAGTAGACTTTTATATAAAAGCAAATTAATTAGAAAATAAAACTATTGATAAACTTAAAAAACTGGAGCAAATACTAACGTCGATAGACTTTTTTGAAAATAAGTTAAAAGATAAAGAACTTACCAATAGTAGTATGAATAATTCTTCCGGTTTTAATAGAATGCCATTTTCGCTTCACACAAATATCACAAGCCCAACCGAATAGGAAAGCGCTGATCCACATCGCAAGATAAGGTATAGCTGTTAACGTTCCAGTGGTCGCAATATTGAACTTGAGCACATCTGTCATGTACTTGGGTAAGTCTGTTACCATTGTGTAGTAACCCCAATCGTGTCCAACCTGCAATATTTATTGATGTTAGGAATTTCACTGCAATCCGTTTACCTCTTTCTGCTCCATTACAAGCTTTTATTTAGTTTCATCTGCAATGTCTGGCTCTAATCAAGTTTAATTTGACTCATTATCCTTTATAATTGATCTAAACATTTGCATGTAAAACTAATGACAATGAAATAAAATAGAATGGTGTTCTGATAGGTGGGCAGGTGGCCGATCTCGGGAAGGTTTAAGATGTAGTAACATACTCGATTCTAGGCTCGTTTAGTGGTTCTGATTTATCATCTAATTAAAACTTTTTTAAAAATAAATAGACATAGTATGTCTTCAAAATGTTATTGCTGAATGACACAATATGTGTATTACCAGTTGAAGAGTTAAGATTAATGTTCCACAAATTTATTTTCCACAATAAGTAAGTCAACAAAGGTATGTACCAAAATATTCGGCCACTAAAATCAGCTATTATGTATATATAATGGATTAAATGAAATTACATACCGCTGCGAACAAAAGGGCCCAAGCTGGGACCGACCTTAAAATCGCTTTCCAAGGTACAGGATCCCTTACACTAGCATTTTCCGCGCTTGTTACTGTTTCATTCAGATATTTAAGTTCTTCGTCGGATATAAAGGGATGTGTGTTTGGTGTACTGTAGCAAAATATACTCTGTAAAATTAAATTATTAATTAAGCTTATAGCACTCCTTTTTAAAAAAATCTGATAAGAATTATATGCTATATGATAAAATTAAGGAAGACATGATGCAATACATTCGGGCATTTCATAATTTATAAAGACCTTTAATAAGACCTCCATTATATCCTGTTTTGTGAGTTCGTATGGAGTGATATTTCTTAAGGCAGCCATTAATAACTAGTCAATTACAAAATTGTATTTGCACAAGCATGATAATAGTTCATATCTGAAATTTATATCTATTACGAACTATATAAATTGATCCAGTTTTTATGCTTACGATAAAAACTCATTAATGGGACAGGTTTGGTTTGAGTATAGAAATAAGTCTAAAAAAATATAAGGTTTTTCCTTACCCACGCTATAAACCATAAAATTCCAAAACAGCCGAAGAAGTAGAATACATTAGACCAATCACCACCTCCAGCCATAAGAAAACCAGACATGAATGAGCCAAAGATATTTCCAATTTGTGCCCCTCCAAAGACTACTGCGCCTTGACGTGATCTTTCATGTGGTGGGACCCATCGAGCGAGTACTATCATCAAGGCAGGCATTGTAGGACCCTAAATGTATGGAAATAAAATTTCATTTAGGTATTGTATATTCTGTGCTTCAAAATGACCCTTGGTTGATCACTTCATGGAGTTTCAATTCCGAGTAGAGAAAAAATCAAAGTCGATACTGCAGTTTATGCATTTTTGACAAGCGCAAAGAAATCAAAACTTCTTCTAAGTTAATGTATGTAAACATCAATTTTCTACAAATTTGATTATACTGAACTCTCGCGTGCATGTGCTAAATTTCTAAGTTGTAAAAGCAATCTCCATCTTTAAATATAATATCATTCGTCCTTTAAAGACTCCGAACTATAAAACAAGTTACTTATTACATAATAATATGTGTCACATACAATTTTAATGTCTAAATTTTTTAAGAACTTTATTACGGTTACAAAGAGTGTTAATTCTAAATCTATTTAGATTTTTATCTTCTTTCAACTTACTTCATGTTATTACCTATCTTTACGTATTTCTTTTGTACGTAATAAATGACGAAACTCTTCCTAAATTACTAGCCTGATTTCCATGAATCATTTTGCTTAATTGAGTATTGTAAGAGTGAAAATAGACAGTTTATTATAGGAAATTTTCCATATTGCAAAAATTGCCTTGTGGAAGGATTACCATAAATTTTAATATGCACCATAAAACAACAAATTACCTCTCCCATGCCTTGCAAAACTCGAAGTATAAACAGCCATGTTGCTCCACCAGCTTTTACAACTACAGGAGTTAGTAAAGTAAAAACGGCGGTACTCAAAAGACCAACTCCTAAAGTCCATTTACCGCCATACTTCTCAGCTAAATATCCACCAGGGATTTGAGTAATGGCATATCCGTAATAAAATGCGCTGAGAATAAGTCCCTGGGTTGATTCAGACCAGTCAAAAATCGCGTGCTGAAAGGAAAAGTTACGTGTTTAAAATAACTGACTATTGCTCGACATTGCTGTGTTGTGTCTTAAGAATAAGTATCTATTTAAAGTTAAAACATTTTATACTCATACAATTTTAAAACTCAACAACTTTTCCGCCTTTTTATTATTTTGTAATATGAAATTCTACAATTTTATTTAACTTTGTTACACTTAAACATGATTTTTCTAAAAACGGTTATTTTTCTATCTCATAAAATAATAATCACATTTAACCCCCGACGCTATATCGACAGAGGGTGTTATAAGTTTAACGTGACTATCTGATGTTTGTCTAAGGAATCGTAGCGGCCAAGATAATGGACAGATTGTGATAAAGTTTTAGTTCTTAAAAAGGTATATTCTTAAATATACTTTTCTAGAATTTTCTAGATCATTTCAGAGTATACTATACATATTTATTATTTAGATTCCCTCACACATACACAAACTTTGAAGATTGTAACTATATCGAGCTAACTCTATAAAATATATACATAGAATACATAAAAATATAAATAATTAACGCAAGAGGAAGACAGCAAGTCAATAACGGCTAATAATGCATTTATAAAATATTTAATTAGGCATGTGATCATCTAGTTAGGACCCTTAATACGGTGTGTAAATAATAACCATCAAAGTTCTTTTAGAGTATCAGAGGCATGAGTTCAATAGGTCATCGAAGAAGATTAATTAAACTAAATAAAGATCGATTTGCATTTTATTAAATTAATGTAATAACGATGTTGTGATGACGCTCTCTGTGGTCGCTCCCTCATGGCTGAGGATCGTGGTCATCGACGGATGTGGATGGTATACACCTATTTTGGATTATCTGCTTCCACCGGTGCCTGTTCATCGCGTCTCTGGCGACCGAGCAAAACTTAATTGAAGATGGGCCTCTCACTTGATCGCTCCATCTGGTTGGGGACCGTCCCCGGGCTCGTTTTCCCTCCGTGTTCCCCACAACGATCAGTTTTTCAAGGCTCTCATCACCCCTTCTCATTATGTGGCCAAAGTATGATAATATACGCTGCAGACAGATCGTGAAGAGGCGGGTTTGGACGTGAAGCTGCGAGAGGATCGATGCATTGGTGCGCTTGGCGGTCCAGGGTATCCTCAACATGCGCCTCCAGCACCACATCTCGAATGCATCAATCCTCTGCCTTTCTCTGGCTCGTATCGTCCATGTTTCTACACCATACAGGAATATGGGGAATATTAGAGCGCGTATTAGCCGGGTTTTGGTAGTGTTGGTAATACTCCTTTTCTTCCAGATGACGTTTAGTCTAGTCATCGCGTCCCTAGTCATGCCAATACGCCTCTTTATCTCCGGTACACAGCTGCCATCGTTGTAGACTAGCGCGCCCAAGTACATGTAATGGTCTACAATGTCAACCCCTGGAATGATATTGTTTGGTCTGGACAGTTTTTCGTCACGGTCAACTACCATTAGCTTCGTCTTGCTCCTATTTACTGCGAGACCCATGTGATTGCTTTCGATCTCGAGTCTCTGAAACAGCTCCTGCATGTCTTCCACAGATGTTGCAACGAGGACCGTGTCGTCAGCATACCGTAGATTTGATATCCGCTTTCCTCCTATTGGAAATCCTTTGTTCCAATTTTCGAGCACATTCCGGATAATAGACTCCCCATATATGTTGAACAGTGCCGGAGATAGAATGCAGCCCTGTCGCACTCCCTTTTTAGTTTCGAACACATTTGAACAATCGGTGCCGATTCTGACAAAAGAGCGGTTCTCAATATATAGGCGTTGAATCAAGCCAATCAGATGTTCGGGAACTCCCATCTCGCGTAGCACAGTCCATAGCTTATCCCATTGTACGCAATCAAAGGCCTTAGTATAGTCTATGAAACACAAGATGACTGGGCAGTTAAACTCTCTGCTTTTTTCGATGATTTGGCGAATGTTGAGGAGCTGTTCCCTTGTACCTTTGCCCTTCACAAAGCCAGCCTGTTCTTCCGGTATTTGGGTTCTAAGGAAGTGGTTAAGCCGCTGATTAATTATGTGCAGAAGGATTTTACTTGCATGAGATATCAATGCTATTGTCCTATAGTTGTCACAGGACTTAGTTGAACCTTTTTTATGTAGGGGGATGAACATTGATTCGGTCCACTCTGTAGGCCATTCTCCCGTTTTCCACACATCATTACATATTTTCACCATTAGTGCTGTTCCTACTTCTCCCAAGTTCCTCAGCAGTTCAGCAGGGATGCCATCTTTGCCAGGCGCCTTTCCGCACTTGAGGGCTTTAATAGCGCTCTCTACTTCCGTACGAAGAATGTTGGGTTCGTCGGGTGACAGTTCCGCTGCGCGAGGAATTGGGTTTCCCGTATCATACAGAGCTGCACAATATCGCTTCCATCGTTCCAGAACCTGTGACGTGTCTGTCAGGAGTTTCCCGCTTTCGTCCTCTACGGTGCAAGTTCTGATGCTTCGCGCCCCGGACAGTTCTCGTACTTTGCGAAACAAGTCCCTGGTTTCACTTCGTATGCTGTGTTGTTCAAGCTCAGTGCACATGTTGTTGATATATGCATTGTAATCCTGGCGACACCTTCTTTGGACTTCGCGACTTAGCTCTGAATACCGTTCCCAGTCAACAGCTAAACTTGTTCCTTTCTCTTTCAACTCACGTCGTTCCAAGATAATGCGACTAGTCGCAGATGTTATGTAGTCCTTCATGTCTTGGCTCTATGTATATATTTCTCAGCAATCAGTTCGTAAGAACTCACAGCACTTAGGCGGCTGATTGCAAGGAATGCACATATTCATATTCACATAAATGTGTTATCGTTGCCACCGGAGTGGATATCGTTGCAGCCGTAGCTGATAATCGTTGCAGCCGGAGCTGATAAAATGTTGCCACCGAAGTGGATATTGTTGCAGCCGGAGCTGATAAGTAAAAACTCGCTAACAACTCGCTTACAAAAAGCAACACTCCCATCGAGCATATGAGTCAAACAAAGAGACGTAATACGCCAGATCATTATTTTACGTGGCAAGCCACGGAAGTAAGGAGACAAAGTAGGCCACACTGTCCTATATGCTAGTAAACATCCCATAAGGATAATTCACCAGACGCCCTAGCACTATGACATGCTACAATAGCTAAGGGGTAGTCCTGACAAGGACTATTGATGCCACTCACAATGTCCATAAACAAAGTCCACGGGCAATGTTCGTGGTTGTACCCAGCGTCGCTAGAACGTACCACTTCGGCTTACAGCTTCCACACCGCTCAGCAGCTGGATACGATGGTGTGATTGACACAACGATATCAACTGAGACGCCAGGACGTTGAAGTATCAAATCACAGTGAGAGTCACAAACAACATCGTCTGAGCCACGAGAGACCTCGGAGTATCAAATCATAGAATGATAGACACAGCGATATCAAACTGGACATCAGGACGTTGAAGTAACAAATCACAGTAATAGACACAAACAACATCGTCTGAGTCATCAGAGACCTCGGAGTATCAAATCACAGAGTGATAGACACAGCGATATCAACTAGGACATCAGGACGTTGAAGTATCAAATCATAGAGTGATAGACACAAACAACATCGTCTAAGTCACCAGAGACCTCGGAGTATTAAATCACGAAATATTCAAGACAACTTGTCATGGGGGTAGTCTGCTAGTAGCTGATGTAGCCACAAAGCCTACAAACCAGTCCACAGCGCATCGTCAAGAATAAAGCATATCCGGCACCGCACGCAAGAATTCTCAAAGTAGAACTTAATCACACTAAGAGGCATCTCGCGTCCGTACCACCAAGATACGTAAGGCTGCAGCAACAGACAGATGGACTTCTCAAAGACAATCAAAATCATCTAAGAGTCACCTTCCGTCCGTATGGCAAAGCTCGTTCGAAATATGGCGGTCCTGCAAGACTACTCTCGCAGAACACTTTTGTAAGGAGGCTGATCTAAACACATGCATCACCATGACATCGTAACTACATAAGATATTATTTTTTTATGACCTCTTATTATATCGGTATCATATGTAGTACATGAATGTGAGATGCTGTGCCGACGATCTCTCGCTGCCCCCCTATATATGCTGGGCGATCGGTCTGACTATCGGCAGCTTCCATACATTCCGATACTTCCCCATACTAGCTAATACACGAACCGTCTTCATAATACACGAACCGTTTGCATTATTTTTAATATATTTATTATTGAAAATTATGATCGATTATTATTTCTAATGTATTAAATGACGTTTTAATTATAAAATAAATTACTTTTTTTTTATGTTTATTTGTACATATTATGTTATAATATTTATTAATTACTATCTTATCACCTCTTTACATTATTTATGATTATTATTATTATTTTAAATGTTGAATTTACTTTATTTAAAGTTTATAACCGTCACAAGATAAACCACTCTTTTTTGTGCATCTAAATTTATAAATTACTAGGGGCCCATCCCGGCTTCGCACGGGTGGAATATTTAGTTTAAAACATTTTGGCTCTCCCGCATTTCGGTGCCCCTCTACCTCGGCGTTACTCGCTGCACTTCGAGTATCACCGAGATAGAACTACACTGGCCCGTCGCGTCGGCGTGTATTTTTTGTTTATATTGATATTTTTAATTTCGTAATATCTTTTGACTGGAAGGTCCGATTTTAATAATTCAAAAAGTAATTTACAGGTATTGAAACAGTCTTGAATATGAAATAATTTATTTGGATAAGGATTAATACAAAGGTATGGAAAACATGGTCTGATTTTGATAGGCATTTTTATCAACTTTTAAAATATAAAAAAGTAGTTATAGTGACATAACTATAATAGTTGGACATATGGTCTCGCGGAGTTTTTTGTAGATATTGATACGTTCTATAATATTCTGGAACATTTTTTTGTTCTATCATCAATACTTTTCGCAGCGCATGCGATGAAAGATATTTTATGGCTATTTTTTTTGCACCTTGGGTTGGTTTTAGTGAGATTTTCTGGGGATCTCTAATTTTTTCTTGTAATAAATATAGCCTATGTTACTCAGGGATAATGTAGCTTTCTAATGGTGAAAGAATTTTTGAAATCGGTCCAGTAGTTTTTATGTTTATTCGTTACATACAAAAATACAAAAATACAAATCTTACTTCTTTATAATATTAGTATAGAAAAAATGTCAATTAAATTGCTTGTTCAACGAAACATTTTTTTTATTTTCATATTTTTTGTTTTTTTTTGTTCTCAGTGCATTCAAAACATGTACTTTATTATTGAACGGAAGAGGGGACTAACTTCTGTAAAAACTAGCACAAAAGTTAGACAATTTAGAATAGTATAATTTATAGTTAAGTATGAATTATGAGTATTTTTATTATTAACCGACTTCAAAAAGGAAGAGGTTCTCAATTCAATTGGCATATTTTTTTATGTATGCATATCGATTACGCTGAGATTTATAATCCGATTTACGTTGTTTTTGTTTTGTTTGATGTGGAATAGCTGCCATTTGGTCCCATAAAAAATTAACATAGTTTGGCCAAGTAGTTTTTATTTTATGAACATTTTTTCCGTTTCCGCTTCTTGGGATCTGTCTTGTTTATTTATGTTATGTACACCGAGTACGCTGAGAATTATGATCCGGTTGACATGATTCTTATTTAGTTTGATGTGGAATAGTTGCTATTTGCTCCCATAAAAATTTAATATAGTTGAGCCCAGTAGTTTTATTTTAATTAACAATTATTGTATATTATTGTCCTAATAAAGGGAGGTTAATAATTAACGGAATTATTTCTTACTTTTTAGTTCATTTGTGTTGGTTTTTGAAGTCGGTTTTTTTAAACGTAGTTTTTTTCATTATTTTCATTAATACTCAAGCGTTGTGACGATAGTTTCTTAATACTGAACTTAATAGTTTCAGTGTATTACCGTTAATACTTACTGGTTTAAGAGCAACAGTCCCATTCACAAGTATCTCGCTTTCATCAGGACAGGCATCAGGATCATAGTACGAGTCCTCGTTCCTGCTGTTATTGACCATCTGAGTCACCGCCAGGTTCAAGCAGACCCTCATAGTATACGCGTTGCACACAGCCAGCAGTCCCATGATACCGAGGACATACCGCTGAGGAATTATGAACACTGAGCAAACAATGATTAATATTAAGTTAACATACGTAAAACTCTTAGAAGTTTGGAAAAGAATAGATCTAAAATCGCAACGAAAAATTAGGTAATTGCCCTACATTCAAGTCACGCCAGTACTGGCTGCCCTATGAGATAAAAATTTATTCTGCATTTAATGACAAATTATAAATAATTCTGCTGCTGTAAAAAGCTGAAAAAAACGTCAATTTCATATAAAACATGAATGAATGAATGAAAAATACTTTATTGCACACAAAATACAGAATCTAAAAGCTAATTAAATTACACATATTGTAATTAAATCACTAATAATGATCTCTTACAGGCAACCATTATGTAGGGATCTACTATTGAGCAACACAGGTAAATATATTATAACATATTATTTATAACCATAATATTTTGGTTTTATTGTGTTTAAAATTTAAATTGTCTTATTCTTGTCTAAGTTGTATTCTAAGAATGAAAATGACCTACCTATAATAAAACAGCAACAATACAAAGTAATCAGAAAATATAAGAGGATGAGTAAATTTAAAATATATCATCATCACCATAATGATTAATAATTTTTAAGACATTTTTCAACCACCTCCTAGTATATTATCGGATTGAAGTTTGGCATACTTATATAAATACCATGAAAATGCAACATTATAATACCCTTAAGCTAATTTGATGATGGAACTGGTGGATATGGACTGGTAATCCCTAATGATAAATGGTAGGACAGTCTAATTTGGGCTTAGCTTTTGTTATCTAGAAGATTGTAAATCTTATTTTTTCGTTTCTGAATTACTACCGCACCCTTTTATAGGTAGCTTTTAAGGGTCATTATGTAATATCATAACTTACAGTGATTTTGAGGTACGTATATCACTTTCTACTATATAAAACATAAATACTATCACTATAAAACATTAACAAAATTGATTCAGTTCAAAAATAGCTAAATTGAACCTCATTGATCATGATAATTTTTATTCTTACTTATTTTTAAAGACAGAAAGTTATTAGTTAAATATTAGTAAAATAATTTTTTTTTTATTTTATTTAAATCTATACTTTTTTTTTCATGATTTCAAGCTTGATTAACCTAAGTTTAAGGTTAACACATAACAAAAACCATTTGTTTTAAAAAAATAAAAAGAATTCCTTATATATAATATTATTAACGTTATCCTCGTGAACTTGGTTGTAGATAAGAGACCACCCAAGACAAAGATGTTAACTCAGCTTAACAATGAAGCAATAAGCCATATTGATTTAATGTAGAGTTATTTATCTAGATTCTTGACCTACATACAGTTGGGTGAAGAGTACTTACATTTTGACACCCTCAGACGCCATCCTTGTAACATTGCAACGTAGAAAACGAAAATTAAAGCTCCAAGGGTCACTTCAGATCTGAAAAGAGGTTGAATAAACATTTATTGAATGTCTTAGAACATAACAGTTTTATTTTAGAATAACCTATTTTGTATCAACAACGGTCAAAAAGGATGTTTATTCAACACTAGGGGGCTTTCTTTTTTAACCGACTTCAAAAAGTAGGAGGTTCTCAATTCGATTGATATATTTTTTTTATGTATGTATATTAATTACGCTAAGATTTATGATCCGATTTACGTGATTATTAGTATACTAGTCGATCTGACTGATTTATGTCAAATTAAATATAATTATGTCTACAAAACTTTTAGCTTCAGCTTATGCTACTACCCTACCATTCTATCCCACGGCATCTGCGCTTATTTTCGGGATAAAAAGTACCCTATTTGTAATTATTTTATTACATTTAGTAATTCTAGATTGATTCTAGCTGAATTTTATGCTATTATAATTTAGGTATAAAGAAATTTATTTTCTCAATACTTGCATTACGTTAGAACAGTGGCTAGATATTTAAAAAACTTATTTATAGTATTTTTTCTGCGTATCCCAGAAACTATTCTAGAAGTTTAGAAATTTATTAAGGCATTTTTAAGAATTGCTTTCCATCGTATGTTTTTATCTAATTTGGACGAGTACTAAAAATTCTCTGATATTCTTTAACTCTTATTTTAGGCTTATTGTCAAAAAATGTCTCGTTCTTTATTGTTTAGCTTATATGTTTTATCTACTACTAACCATAAACCACAGCCTCGTTTTTTCGTCTTCTATTGATACATTCTTCGTCTATTGGTACATTCAGACAGCGAGAAGCGACTTTGTTTCATACTATTACAGATTTATATCGTAAGGATATCAGCGATAGTATAAATTAATCATATTAAAAAAACTGTCTGGAAATATATATTTCTAAAGAACTTCATGATATAAAAAAAATTAAAACACTGCTCTATTTTGAAACCAACAAAAATATTGAAATGCTAATTGCATTTAATCAATTAAAATTATTTATATTAAAATATCGAACAAATTAAACTGTTTGAATGTATCGAAATCGTTTTATTTTAAAATCCTAAATATTCTTATAATTTAACATTTAATTTGTCGATAAATCATAACTGAATCTGGTTTCGTATGAATTTGTTTGTATATTCACATACCTACTACTAATATCGAAATCATTTGATTTTGACCCCAAGGGGATAACGCTTAACGCAGCTATGGAATATCCCTTGATGGTATCCGGGAACATCAAAGAAAATTGCTCTACATATTTTATATTCACGAATAAACCCAATGAATAAATTTTCAAAAATCCTTTGATTTTTTTTATTGAATCCATAATATTTTTATTTTAAAATCTATTCTGGTATTCTATGGCTTATATAGAAAGAAATATGATATAGATAAGATACGACAAAATGAGAATATTAGAAAAAAAAGATAAATAGCTGCGTAAAAAAGTAATTATTTAGTTCAACCTTTTATTTGGTAGTTTATTTTGTATTTAAAATTCATATCAACATTACTGAACTACTTGAATGAGCCTTGAATAACAAGTTGTTATCATTTATATTTTAATTCAATTGAGGTTTACGAGAACATACATTATAAAATTATATTATATACCTACGTACTTTAAAAAAAATTAAAAACCTAAACTGAACCCTAGTTTAATATGACAGGCTATTCTGAATCTACTCTATGACTCTGATATTTCCATATTGTATAGATAAGTTTAAACACATTATAATGGCAACAAAAATGTAAGGTAATTGCCCAACAATCACTCAGTAACAAAACATCCAGCTACACATTACTTTCTAAATCATTAATTCTTATGTGTTTGTGAGAAAAATAATTTGTTTTTATTGCGTTTAATTCATAGGCAAACTACACTTACAACTACCTAATATTAACTTTTTTATTTATTGATTTTTTTAATATTATAATTTTTATTTTTATGTTAACATTCAATTTCTATATCTAACAGATAACTAATTTAAATAATATAGCCCTTGTATGACGCAATAAGAGCATGTCAATAAGTATTTCGAGTTATTGTAACAAAATCATTGACAGACTGTCAATCACTATACTGATAACTATATCTTTCATGATAGTAGGAATAAAATGCTCTAAAACAACAACTAATATTATTTGACATGATTATCAGCCTTAAATGAAGATAACAAGAAATTTTAAATTCAAAAAATCAAAGGAGAACCGCCATTTTGAAAAGAATATTGGGGCATATAAATTTTGTTGATCACGGATGACATTGATGAAAAATATACCTTTTATAACAACAAACTCGATTTGATCGACTATTATTTTATATCTGTAGAATGAAAAAAATACCAGCATAAGAAGAGTTTTTATATTGCAAAAGTAATAATTGGTTTACTTGTTTTTTTTTAATGTCAAAATTAAAATGATGAGTAGCATTTCGATTCGTTCTTTTTTTATTATGTCATTTATAATAAACCTTGAAAAATAATGACCAACAATCTTGTTAAGAAAGAATTATAAAATATAAAATCATATGAGTTTTACATAAATCAGATAATTTTCAAAATGCATTCGTACTTAATCAGTCTAGAAAGATTTTGCATGATCGCTTTTAAAGTTAACGATCCATTTGTTCAACAATAAATTTTCAACGGAAATCTAAAAGAATTGGTGGAACGATTGAAACTGATGTTAAAATATTTAAATATATTCTGATCCTTTCAAGTTTCAAGTGTTTGTCGAAAAAGACCGGGTAGATAAATATACTTACATACATCATGTATAAATATTAAAATATTGTTATTTAATTCAAAATTTGTATTATTTTTTAATAATTTCTGTTACAAACTATTAACATATTGGTGAGTAAGAAGACATTGTTTTGATTCTTAAACAGAATTGTAATGCAAGTATTATTCGTTTTCCTTCGAAAAAACCTATCTCTTGGGGAAATACGTAGAATTTATATATTATTTGTTGAATATTTCAGTACTTTATTTTGTATATTTAGCAACTAATAGTGCTCAGGCGATAAATAATGAATTACCATAGCGCTACAACACAGTAGGAAAAACAGAAAAAGTAGCAAAAAAATAGAGGAAAACGTTAATAATAAAAAGTAACTAAGCTTAAGTTTCGTTACTTTATTACGAGAAACATAAACGATGGGTGTTGTACCTACATTAAAACCTTACACAACGAAATCGCGTAGAAATTCTAATTCTCTCAGATAAGTAAATTTATTAGGTATATTCAAAAAAGTAAGCATTTCAAAATTTAAATCTAAGATATTATTTTTTTTGTAGAGAGTATTGTAAAACTATTCGAAAAACAAGCATACAATTGGAGAAGTTAGCAACTCAATAAGTTGTAATTCACGTAAATAGTATTTTGGAAAAAGGTGTTACTTATGGCGTTACTAAACCGACATGTGTATTTAAATGCTGAATATATTATTTTAAGCAAATACTCATAGTATTGGAAGAAACAAAGTAAATATTATTTGTCATTTGCGAATACGCTCACGTCTATAATTTAAAAACCAAATACCACTCAAGAATTCTTAAAATATAAAATTTTTAATTTAGAAGTTTTTATTAAAAAGGATCTTTCTATTGACTCATATAAAACTGGCATAATAACCCACCTAACGTACGTAGAAAGTGTCTCCAATAAATGGGCACTAAAGTAGCAATTTAGGGCTAACATATCTCATTTGTCGCTGGGACTCTACAGGACGCTGATGCCCTATTGTGTTGTAAGAGGCTTTAAAAATTATAACACAGGTCAAAATAAACGAATCAAATTATTATCGATAAGTATCTTAAATATTGCATATAGCATATCTGATTTTCATTAATGCGATTATTTTCATAGTAGCGTCGGTCACTAACGCGCTGTCATCGTGTGCAAATTCCACTAACTTTCAATGCTTCACTCACGTACTTCGTATGTGTTTTGGTGGTTGGCGTTAGTGTTTTTTGTACTAAAAAAATATGTAAAAACATGACTATTATTTTTTATTTGTTATATCCTTTAATTAAGTTGTGAATATTAATGTATGAGTTTTAAGTTACGAAATAATTTAATTCTAAATTTTTAAATTGGTTAAAAATAACAAAATGTCGGCAGAATTGATTGCATGAGATTACTCAAATAAAACTCCTTGATCATAATGATTATAAAAAATTATATGTAATTTATCATACTAGATTAATTACATATTAGATCTTACTAATAAGTGTGGAAGTTTTGGTACTCAATCACAAAGCCTTCCGCCTTAAGAAAGATACAAAAAAAATTAGCGAAATTGGTCGAGCCATTCTCGAGTTATGTGCTTTGCAATATTCTTCTTCTAAACGTTTTTTATTAATCTTAAGGACATGTGGTAAATAGCACCCATGAAAAGCCGTGGCGGATTAACTAGTAGGTTAATATAATAACCAGTTTTAACTGCCTAATTCTTACTTGTGGCATAAACTTATGACGATTCAACGAGCTTGAATTTTGTTTTATTGTGTATCTAATTGGTTATTAGTTCTCCCATGGCCAATTGTGAAAGGATATTATTTTTTTGCCTCGTATTTCATTATTTATGTATTAAAAATATTTTGTTACATACATATACGAAAAGTATCTTATCCATAAACTGTTTCTAAAGAAGTTTATACTACTGTAGTTAGTTCTCGTTATAACTTTTGTTATACAGATCTAACTGTATACGTAAGACTACAGCAGTAAGGTCTAGATCATTTCTTTTTCTCTCTTAGTTTTATTGAAATTTATTAAAATATATTTTATTAAAATCAGGCAAGTTACATCGAAAGTTATAATCAAACTCATTTCCTTTGTAAGCAATTATGTTATTTTTAGTACCTACTAAAACGCAATACAAATAGTTTTGAATAGCGCTTTGCTTTTAAAATTTTTAACAACATAATGACATAATAATTTTTTTTGCTGCTTTTTAAAATAAAGTTTTTCACTCTTAATTGTAATTTATTATGAGAAACATGCTAGCCACATGCCAACGGATATACTCTAAGATACGATCTCATTTCTTACTAAAAAAACTAGGTATTTTACAAGTGAGGGACTAAACCTATTCAACGATCCTCGTTTAGTGGTTTTCCTCAATAAATAAGAATACAGTTTGTGTTTACAAACTCTCATCTAAAGTAAAATAGGTACCTAATTTATTTTTGATATAAATGTTTTATCATGTTATCTTGTATTAATTTTGTAAATTAATATTTGTAAACATAATCTGAACATAGAAAGGCGTTTGATTATATTGAAACAAGCATTACTAATGTCGGGAGTAAATGCCTCACTTTAAATGTGAAATTGTACGGAACCCTCAATGCGCGATTTATACACTCGCACTTGGCTGAATGTTTTAAAATATTTTTTAATAAAAGTTGATATACCAGTTATTCAATATCAATACAATTTTTGACTAACCAACAATAAAAATTGATTTACAAAGTAATAGCATGCGAGTTGTATAACTCAGAAACTTTACTTTGTTTACAAGTGGTTGAATAAACTTTAAAATTATAATAGAATCCGGTTTTTACGAATTGTCCATATTTCGTAATATTGTTAAGTCCTTTGGTACCTTGGATTATTGTTCTGGTTTTTACCCCAATTGTACCAAATAATTTTATGTAATCAATTATTATTTTACACGTTTAAATTATGTAACAAAATTTTTTTATAAATACGAAATGAGAAGAGACATTTTTAGTGTATAAGAGCGACACTGCGCAATAACAACAATAACCTGAACATTAGATAAAGATCGGAGTAGGTTTAAAGATCTTTTTTATCATACATATATGTCCCTACGAACTAATATAAAAAAATCACGAAAGTAAACTACATAGTATAGACACTTGCAAAAAAAATATTAGCAGTTTGGATTGCAAACTATGTATGTATAATGTGAATCCAACGCCTGAATTCTGAGATACTGACGCTTGTTTGAAAAAATGAGTCACTACTGTCAACGTTTTCTGTGTGAAATGAAACTTCTTACGAATACAATATTTTGTTTATGCAAAGCTATCTAAACAAATTGTAATAAATCCGTTTTTATAATTTATCATTAAACAAATAAAATATTACTTGTTAATTATTCAATTTCATAGTCAAAAAGCCAAAAAATAAAATAGCAAAACTTTATTTGAATGGTAACAAGCCAGTTTTCTTTCTGTGTTATCTGGTTGTTCATCTATTCTTTATTTGTTTCAGTGATTTTATCTATTATGTAATAATATTTTCTCGAGTTACTTTACATATACACCCATAGTACAAAAAACGTATGTTGATAAACTAATATGTCTACTTTTTCAAAATTATTTAAGTTATTTAAAACGAGTAAATTTTTCAAAAATAACCTCTGAATGTTAAGATTAAAAGCTCAAACTTTACTAGTTTTTTTTTCATCAACTTAAACAATATTTTTATGGATTTCATTAACAGAGACAAAAATGCTCAAAATTATACCTAGTACTAGTCAAATAATTTTATAGAAGGAAGGTCGTTCGTGTATTATATAGAGAATGTTACTATCACAATTACATATATCTAATGCCATTAGTTTTAATGTTTATTAAGCAAATAAGTTATACAAAATTACTGTAATTAAGATTTGAAATTAACCTATTTTATTTTATCCACTCCATTCACTATGACAAACTTTCATCCTCTATCAACCTCTTAAAGCCTTTTTGGACTATAAAAGAAGCCCTAAGCCTATGTCCTTTCCTAAGCTCTAGTCTATTTCAGTGCCAAGTTTCATCTTTTTATGAAACATGTTTTCGTGTCAGTGGTTTAAGCTTGAAAGCGTAGAAGAGTATGAAAGATAGACATACAGAGTTACTCTCGCATTTATTATATTAAGTTAGGATTTATGTTTATATTATACTTTTATATTAAAAAACGTCTACTATTAATATGTTGTGTGTGTTAGCCCCGGACACTTTTTCATGATACTTGTATGAAGATCGTAAGAAAAACTTATTAAAGGTTAATAATGTTAGTTAACCTTTAATAAGATTAAATTAATAAGTATCATGAAAAAGTATCCGAATCCTACACACACAACATATTAATAGTAGACATTTTTTGAATAAAGTGGAAGTGGATCTGCTTTTGCGTTTAGTAGGTATCTCTTTGATTTAGGACATTTATTCACTTATAAATATATTATTGTGAGTACCTACGTAGAAGTAGAAAGGCAAATTGATGTAAACAAAATGTAAAGATGTTTTTTTAACCTTTTGCTTTACTTATTTCCAGATTGAGAGATTTGTCCAATTTAATAATTTTTCAATTAATATTTATTTATTGTTTACTACCTGACCCGACAGACTTCGTCCTGTCTTAACTATGAATATTTGTCAAATGACTGACAGTTATGTCAGACGCCATTACATTAGATAAGTTTATATCGTCGTTAACTTTTCTTAAAATTGATAATTTCCGTGTAATTCCCTTAATTTTTTCTTACATAAGAACCTTCTTTTGACAATAACAAACACAACAAATAAGAAATTAGCAAAATTGGCCCAGCCGTTCAGGCGTGATGCCGTGACCAAGGGAAATAGGGATTCATTTTTATATATTAAGATTTCGCTACAATTTAAATGTGAAAATTAAATATTAAAATATCTTCTAATAATGTTATTCTTCTCTTTTACAAAATACATATTCGTCATCTAAAATTCGCCCATTCTTATAATTATATACAACTTTCCGACCCCACATAAATAGGAAACATTTTTTTTTTAAATCTTTGTTTATTGTCTATAAATATCTTTACCTATTGACTTTTGAAATCTTTACCTCGCAACGAGAAATAAATATAGTACAAGTATTAAAAATACATATATATGTCGGAAACAATTAAAAAGGAAATGGGTGGATGGCCTATTTTAAAAGCTATACGGGCGCAATACGTTCAGGATATAACTAACGTTATGATCTCGTACTACTCTGACTAGTACTATTCTGACAGTAACTATTATGACAGGAACCCAAGCAGTGCCTTGGACTTGTGACCAAGGTGTAGGCTTAAGGAAATCCTTTATTCGATCGAGACACTCACCTCCACTGCTTAGTTTCACTGTTAATCCTAAGATTAGGCTAATATTAACCTAACCTAACACAAGGCTAACCTAACCTAAACCTAACTCACACCGACATATAAATTAAGTTCCAAGAACGTAATGACTACAAAAACATACATAATTCATATTAACACTTCCGTATTAATAATCAAAATTTTGGTTACAAAACAAAATTTTACTCTGTATTCGTATTGAGTAAGCGTTGAACAACTCGAACAAGATCGATTGAGAGGTCGACAACTTTCTGACATGACATAAACTCAATTTACTTGCAGATACTTGGCGAATTTGAGACAAAGAAAACGGTAACAGTTGGAAAAATTGTATTTCAAGCGTTTTAAATGTTATAAATCATATTTACATACACACAAAGGAAAGATGTTATTTGAATGGAATTTTGACGTAGGTAACAATATAATGAAACATATTAATATAGCTCGTTTATAAACTACACTGCATAACAACACGTAAAATATGATTATAACAGGCCCTTAAAAAACAAGTCGAGCTATACTCTGGGCTTATTACCCAGGAGCGCGTTTAAGAAGCTCCTTTTTTATTGTAGTAATACGTATTCCTCACTGTTCGACCTTGATAAAACAATTTAAATAAACTGAGTATTAAATTCATAAGTGAAGTTATATAATGGCAACTTCTCTATAATAGTTAATATTCAATCTAAAATTTACTCAAAAGGCTGCTCATCAATATTCCGTTTTGTTTAGAAAGTATTGATTTTAAATAAATAATAAAAATAAATCAATTATACTAAACATGTCCCTAAGGAAAATATAAGTTACTTACATTAACTAAGTTCACAATCGTTATCATGAAATGATTTGTTTTTGAGTATTAGTAGTAATATAAATAAAGTCTTATTCTACGAAAATTATCTAATAACTATTTATTTAACCAATAAGGTTAAAATTAATTAAAGGTTTGACCCAAACGTGAATGTATAATAATGACAAGTAAGTCACTTAGTTGCATCCAACCTTCAGGTATACATTACTAAAAATTTAAACATATCCTAATTATTTAGAGCAAATTTAACTAATGGCCATTATAACAGTATTAAAATTTAAAATCAAAGTATTATTTATATATGTCGTTCAACGTTATCATGCTATCAGTAGCTGCAATGACTCAAAAATCATAAATCAACGATACAGTTTACGACACCAGCAAAACTAAAATTCTTTTGCAAACATGGACGTAATGACTGTAATTTAAAAAGTTACGCCACGTAACATTAACGCTATAACGTTTTATGTAAAATCTTTATTGCCTTCAGTACAGCTATTATAAATTGTAATAAAAAGTAAATAATATATAATTTTCTGTTATCTCGCTATCTGGTTAAAAATTTTATGGATATAGTTTTCCTGGTTAAATATAAAATAACATTATCTCTATATTCGATGAATTATAACCTCACACACCTATCACGGAAAAAGTGTCCGAAGATCTCACTCGTAAATAAATATATTTTCCTTTCCTATCCTATCCTTGATTTATTTATCTCTTAAGTTAAATGGTGGTTTAATGTAATAATAGTAATAAAGATGAATGTCTATATTGTATTTCTCTTCTCTTGGGAATAAATAGAGCGATATAACGTATTATTTTTATAAGTATATAACTCGGAAAGTGACACACAAAAACTCCTATGGGACAGATAACCCAACGAATATCGAAGTGAATGTAATACTTGCTTGTTAATAGTCACATTAACGTTAAACAAAAGGACATTAAACCGAATTTAAATGCTAATATTATTCCGTTTAAAGGACCCTTAATACGTGTTTAGTTTAAAGCCAGGATGACCATAAAATATGGTTATAATATACCTAGACCTTTGTATGAATGCAAACTCTAATTAAAAATCTTCCAAAAAATACTTATGTGCAATACAGATAATGAAAGATATACAGTTATAAAAAAAAACTTATTATATATCGTTTATCTTTGTTTTTTTTTTCTTTTACTAAAAATTATGATATCATCAACTTACTTCTTTTTGAATAAGGTAATACCCGTCTCTAAAGATGTTTTTCCTGTCACCATTATAATACACTACACTCATATATTCTGTACTATAAAACACTGATCGTTTTCTTTTTTATCAACAATTAAATAAAACACATTATGCAATTATCTGACGTAATAAACTGAAAATACGTATTGCCTGAACAAGTACCAACACTACTATAGGTCTTAAAGTTATATAATTATTAACTGGCAAGGTATCTGACATAATTAGTAAAATAAATAAGTTTTTTTACTTTCAACAACCGGTTTTTAATAAAAATATCTCCATTAAGTCTGATAATCAGACCGTTGTTAATTAAATAATAAGAAGGGTTCTGTATTATTTCAAAAATAAACTGCAATATAAAAATTTGTCTAATTTTATAAAATAAGTCAAATATTGGTGATGATGCCATGTTAAGGTAGCTTTTCTTTGGATGAATATTATACTTTGACTATCCACGTCTAATATAATTATTTTAAAAATCACTAAATTTCTTTAAAAAAAATACTAAAGAATGTTTTATTTAAATATAAATGTTAAAATACTTTTACAAGAATATTTTAAATAGATTATGTATTATATGATACGGGTTACAAAAATTAATTAAGCTACAATAACAATCCTATCACGTGATGTAAAACATAATGTGACGTCACGTCGTGTCTAATACCACTACAGCGTATGACATTTACGTAAAGAAATGACCAAATACAATGCAAAAACGATTATTCCGCACTAAGTGACGTCACTTAGCGGTTCGAAGGACTTTCGAAAACCGAAAACAGTACAGTATGTAAAAAAGTAAGATAAATCTATCTACTAAATAAATGGTCAAAGTAACTAACTTTAAATGTAGTTTGTTGAAGAGTTTTTTTATATTATAAAATGAGCATTGCTTCTTTGGGATTTGTTCAAATTTTATACCATTTTGTATATTTTCATATTTCATATACTCAGTATATTTTCATGGTAAAAGAAAATTAATGGTAAAGAAATATATTATATAAATGAACCCTGCTAAATTTATCGATAAATCTAAACGACCATGACAAAAAATTTCCCTAGAGTTTTAATTAACCTCTAAGTTAAATGAAAATATAGAAACTGAAGATAATGCATATGTAAATTATATTTATGAGGAAGTTACCTTGTTTTAGAAATGTAACATTTGAATAATAAACTGATCATAATAAAATATATTATTCTCTAAGTTCATAGCCCTTGAATATTAATTAGAAATAAAATAATAAACACAACGACAGTTTGTTATAGTTGTTATAGTAAATGCAAAACAATATAATGTTACGCAAATTGAGGTTTCTTTGGTATTAATGAGATTATGTCCGTGAATTTGTCGTCATATTTAAACTCCGTTACAAATATGTTTTATACTCTGGCTCGGACTTGAGCAATGATGGCTTTATTTGAATTTAAGGGACAAACATAACGTTCCTGTAAAAAAATTGTAGTCGCCATACATCTAAATAGGTCACAGTGGATTCACCAACTGCAAAATTCATATTTTGGAATTTAATATTTTACGATTTTCCTACGTTTTTCGTTACTCGTGTTACAAGACATTACTTTTTCACGTTTCATGATTATACATCACCGGTAAATACCCTACAAGTTTTGATTCCTTTGTGAGTTTTAAATATGCGGTATAAATGCCTACAAATTTTGATTGCGTTCACTTACAATTTGATTTCATCACAGCAACAAGGTATTTTTCTAAAAAGAACAACTGCTAAGTATCTTGCCGACTAGTCTCAATGTCTGATTACGAGCTGGCTGACGTATTTTAACGTCTCAAAAATACTTGAATCTAATTTAAAGAACCTATTTATGTATAGAGTTAACCTAGTTTAGAGTATGAATAATAGATCCAACATAATCCTATCTGTATTCCTGAGCGAAAATGTACTGACAGACAAACAACGAAGTGATTCCACGAGGATTTATTTTTCTGTTTATGTATGGAACCCTAAAATATCACGCTTTAAACATGTTTTAGCAAAAGTATAAAATAATTGTGTCTCGCAAATGTATTGTTTGGTAGTACTTGAGGTTTCTAAATACTATCAAGAATTATACTAAATTGAATAAGGTTTTAATAACTTGAAGTAACCTTCAGTCAAGTGGGTGGCTATCGAGGTCACTCGCACGATTGTGTTTACGGTTGAACTATTTACTATTATAAAATACCTTATGAATACAAATATTTTGTGGTTATATTCTGAGAAAGTCATTTAACTTGGTGTTTCAACGTTAGTTAAATTATTTAGTTGTCTTTGTTGAAAAGGCATCAGGGTAAGCGTTGCAAAAAAAAGATATCGCTCAATGTTTTGCGGAAATAATACACTTGTGCCAGAAATATTATTAGGGGAAAACCTGTGGAAAATATAAAATAATATATTTTCTTCTCTAAAAAATGAAAAAAAATCAATATTATTAAGATTTAAATCAACTTTTGCATGGTATGAAATGCTAAATGCTAGGATGAAAATTTAATTAAGGTTAAGGCTACGGAATTGGTTGAAAAACATTTTTAATTAGGCTTTTTAATTCAATTAAAATATCAACCCATTCATTATCATTACATGTATTATGTCACATCCAAATTTACAATTATTTTCAGCTCTCTTCTATATTTAATCATAAACGTGCGAATATTGATTTATATTAACATTGTTGCAATCCATAAATATAAAGAATAATAAACAAAGAAATCATAAACACATTTAAAAGGTAAATAGAAGAAAATAATTATCTTAACTATAGGGTAAAATGGAGAGTTATTAGTCTGTAAGAATATTAATGAGACTTATCTATTCAGTGTTATTGTTGCAGTTGAGATACATACGTGAAACGAAGTACTATTTATTTTTCAGTTTATTTTCTACGAATACAATTCTTACATATGTTTTTCATAGAAACAGATTGTAGCACCATCTGTCAGAACTCGTATGAACTATGTGAGGAAAATATTAAAAAAATTGATGAACTTCGTGCAAGGAGATTGCTCGTCAATGGCTGTTGTCTTTTTGAAAATTATCTCTTAAGTATAAATGTATTTATTTGCTAAACAAAAGACAAATTAATATAACTAACAATACGATGTGGTATTTCATGTAAATATCCTTTGTATAGTAATTTTTGCAGGCTTTTACGAAGCAACTGAAGTTTTACTTGTAGTTGTGGTATGCTTTGTTTGTGTTAGTTGTGCCGAATGTTATTCTTTGGGCAACAATTGATATTTTATGGTCTCTTTACTGATGACACTATCTGCGCCACTTTCGAACCAATTTGTTTAAAATTTAATTATATATTGTAAAATAAAATTTAATTTTATATTTCAACAATTTATTTAAATTGGTTTGATTATAAGTCACTTTATGAAATACTTATTTGCGTCAATGATTTCGCGAAATGCATCTGTGTAAATACCTGAGAATCGTTTTAGCACTTATTTGATGAATAATAAAATATTTATATCAATATATATTAATTTTATTTTCAATCACAATTTAAAAACCGGGGAATATTTTATGCTGTACTTTTTAAATTCCTTCTATTTTGCAATTATTCTTGTCTGGGCATTGTGACCCAGCCATACCAGATGTTTTCTCTTTTTATAGTTAGAGACTCAGAAACTCTTATAAGAGTTGGTAACATTTAGAGATTTCATTGCGAATAAAAATTCAAAACCAAGTTATTTTTTCTTCTGGTTATGTAGAGGTTAAGTATTTTGTACCAACAGTTGCACTTAAAAAACAAAACAACAAATATTAATTGATCAATTATTTTGCTATTAATATTAAATCTATTTCAGAATAAACCTTCACTTTGAATTCGTGCAAAGACTTAATAAAGTGTAATTATAATAGGTTACTAAGGAAAAAGTTTCAGGTAACTCGAATTTACGATTTTCCTTGCTACTTGTCAAAGGTTCTTCCTATATCGTTCTATGAATACGTAAGAGAAATCATATTTACCTGTAACATTAGAACACTTCACAAATTTTGAATTTATTTTTGAACCATATAGGTCAATAATAATACATTTCAGTTAGTGAAATTGACAAACCGTTATTTCCGTTAAATCAATATGTTTTACGAGGAAGTTTTGGCAACAGTTTACTAGAAAATATTATACAACTAAATTTGTTCAAAATTCCTTTCAATCATATTGCAAACATTTGGGACTCTTCGCATTATTCAATCTTCAATATTGCATATAATTATTGAAGGTTTGTACGACGCTTAATTTACATACATACTTAGTTGAACTACCTATTTTACAAGTTAGTTCAATTTATTAAAACCATTAAATGTAAGTATTTCTTCATCGTATGTTTTTATTTGCTTTTTTAAAAAAAAAACACATGATTTTACGAAAAAAACAAAAAAAAATTCTTTAAAAAATCATAAAGTTTTATAAGTTTCCTTTATAAAACTTTATGATTTTTTAAAGAATTTTAGTGTAATAAAGACTTGTGTGAAGTGGACGCATCATCTTAGTAAATATTATGATAAATATATAACTATAAGTGTTTAAAGAAAAGTATAATAATCATTAAATTTGAAACCTGTCTTCTCTTAACCTACTTCTCAAGAATCTATTGGTATTTCTGTGTCAAGGTTGCTTGGGTCAAAGTAATTAAATTTTAAAGAATAACAATATTGCAAATACTATAAGTGTTATATGTTCTGCAGGTTCCAATAAAATAAATACAAGGTTTTCTTTCGAACATTACTTGATGAAATATTATTTATAAAAATTGTTTTATTAAAATTCTGTTAACAATAATACTCTACAATAAAAGTACATTTCGTACTTAGTTTAGTACTAACGCCATTTTTACCGAAAAAGAAAACTAATCTGAAGCATTTACTCTAACGGAAAGGAAAAAAAGGTTCATTAAAAAAAAGCGCATTTAAAAACTAGGAAGGATAAAAATATTGTTTTTATTTTGCAACAAAGCATTTTAATTTCTTCTCGACTTTTGACATAGAAAACCTTATTTGCCTAAGTGAAGCGAGAGCGGGTTAATTTGTATAAAATAAATAGCAATTTTAACTATTTTATAAGGCTGAGAGTTATATCGAAAGGGTGTCTGTATTTAAAAAGTCGAGTATTATACATGATTCGATAAGAAATAAGCAAACTTTAGCTAGGTCTAGGTCCACTCTGTAGGTAAATAGCTAACTATTTATATTTAAAATAAACTTCTTCGTGTTTTGAAAGGTGTATAAAAAAGAGTTCCGGCTGGTGTCAGATGACAGAAATCGATAAGAAATGTTAGAGATATATTTATAATGTTAGAGAATAGAAGTCATTACAAGTTAAACACTTTAGTCTTTAAGGCTATGGCTATTACCGCTGAATACTATTCGCTCCGCCCTATCTTCGCTGGTCTAAAATGTTTTTAAATGACAACTATTTTCTGATATACCTACTATAGAAAAAATTGTGTCCAATTTCGTGCAGTATTTTTGCGTGCAAACATACGGACGGAGAAAGAAAAAAAAACATTCTGGCTACTATTGGTGTAATAATACGATTATATTCTATGTACAGACATTACAGTTAAAATTTTATTATGTATGATTTTATTTATTTTAGCTGTCAGTTCGTCCAACTACCTATTCAAACTAAATATTTATATTTTAACTTGAGTAAAAATATTGACTCAAGAATTATTCATCATTATCAATATAATAAAATCATGATACACTCATTACTTTGTAACATTTGTTGAATACATTTATAAATGAAAACTTGAATATATGTATAATTTTTTAAATTATCAAGTGAATACTATTTTATCGTATACTTAATTGAAAAAATCTATTTTTCTTAATTTGTCATGGTGATTGTTAATTTATAAGAATATATCTAGTATATTATAATATTATAACAAAAAACTCCGATCGTGTATTGAATAAGTATATGTTATTAATTATATAGGTATATATAATAAGTTATATACTACTAATTATTTTAGTTAGTCAAAAATTTGGCTTTTGAAACTTTAATAACACTTAAGAAAGAAAAAGATTTTTGTTAATTTAATTCAAGATTGAATTTTAAAAGTTTCCTTTAGTACCGAAATTAACCAGAAATATTCCACTGAGCAATTTAAAATTGTCACTTTTCCTACCCTACAGCTCTATTTTTCTACTGCTGTCCAAAAAAGGCAATCAAAATATTTATCACAACTGAATATAATAGTTGACTTTATGGACTAATTTGATACCATTATCATAATATTTATAACGAAAACGTGTTTCCTTAATATAGAGGAGACATGTTTTGATTATCACGCCTAAAATAAAACTAAATATTATAATACTATTACAATATTAATGTGAACAAAAAACTTGATTAGTTAATTTGCATAACATGTTTAATTATAATATTAATTTAAAATAATTATTTGATTATTTAATAAAACATACCAGTCTTAAAAGACTTTTTGTAGTTCCATACCGTTAATTGTGAGGGAATGTAAATTATATATAATATACTTTTCATTAATTTAGATATTATTTTTTATTTAAAAAAAGGAATACTAGCATTATGTATCACATACTACTAGTATTTATTAACCCCTCCATAATATTATGAAATTTAGTATGAAGTATGAAGATCTTATTAGTACAAATAAAGGAAAAAAACGTATACCACGTTTGTCTGTCAATTCAAATTGTACGGTACCCATTGCGAGAATTCGACTCCCATTTGGCAGGATTTTTTTATAAAAAAGTAATTAACTATACTTTTATATTATGCTATTTGTAATATTAACATATATGCACTAAAGCAGTATATGTGAAGATAATATTTAGCAAGTTTGGTATGTATTAATGATAATGGCAGATAAACATATAAAGCTTACTTATACAATAAATTAAAATCATTTAGTTTACAGAAAAATACCATATTTTACCAATTTTACTACATGATTTTACGAAAAAAACAACTTTGCTTTAAGTTTAGTGGAATTTATTTGCATTCATCTTGTCACGCTACTAATGCGTGTATAATATTGAATATTTATTAGTAATAATTAACACTACAGTAATTCTTAAAATACTTGGAAATTGACATCTTTATTAGCGTTTATTCAATGAAAAAAGTTAACACGTTATCTGCGAAGACAAGCGAATTGCTGTGAGTGCTATAAAGGGTATTTAAGAACATAAGTAATTTTCTGTATATACCACAGTAACTTCAGGTTCCTTATAATTAATATAGGTATTGTATTTGTCATAATGATCAATCGTCTCTATGCTTACACGAACAGTTGAAATTCTACAACACGTTAAAACATAAACAACATTCACGGATACATAAACTACTATTAGTCTGGGTTTGCAGTTATCAGATCATCGGGTTTAGATCTTTAAACCTAATAAAGACAAAAATACGTGGCTGGTGAACGATGCGTTATTTATTTATGTTTTACTGGTGTAATAGGAAATAATTCTAAAACTATATTTATTAACTTTCTAGCTTAAATAAGGTAAACCAAAGTAAGCCAACAAAAGCCCACAGCAAAAAAAATATATAAATGTATCAACCGCATCTCGCTTAAGTTATATGTTAGGTTATTCTTTAATTTTTTAAATATATTTTGTTATCTGATTTTTCAGTTTTACTTGCCCATAACATATTATTTAGTTTTGCTCAAACATATTTCATGCTCTAGTATTCTGTATATATTATATACGGTAAGACAGAAATGATATACGTATTATATAAAAAACCGGCTAAGCGCGAGTCGGATTCGTTCAAGAAGGATTCCGTACAAATATTTGGCCATAAAATCACGTTTTTTGTATGGGTGCTCCCTTAAATATAACATTTGTGAAAATTTCAACTGTCTAGCTATCACAGTTCATGAGATACAACCTGGTGACAAACAAACGGACGGACGGACAGCGGAGTCTTATGGACGGAATCCTAAAAATAAAAATTCTATCAAGGCCAATTCTGTTACGAGAGTTGTATTAATTAGATATTTATACTATTAAAATCTCAAATTAAGTTATATACTGATGTAAATTAGATTTTAATATGTGTCTCTATTACTCTACATCCGACGAATCTTGACACAATTATAAGAGTCAATAAAAAAAAAAGAATTTGATTAATTTTTCTCTTATTTAGGATTTATGTTTTATTGTAAATGGTTCGTTTTGGTGTAGCTGCCATTTTTTATTTGTCACAGTGTTTAAATATGTAATAGATAACATTAAATGCATTACTATATTAAAAATGGATACTACACAATTTCTTCTAGAAAGATAAAAGATTTATTGGTATAAGCATGTATCTAAAATTACTGAAAGCTGTGATGGGATCATCACAGATAGATAAAGTTTAGCTACATGAAACAGTAAGTTTTGTTTAGATCTTTTTACACCAGCAAAGCGTGGGTACGACGACTAGTTAAAATTATATGCGGATATCCTTATGCACTTTTTTATTATATCACGAACTTATGTAATTTCGTCTAAGCCTTAACAAATTTAATAAAACGTATGAGAGTATTAATAAATAATTTATTTTTTCCACTGTCAAATCTTAATCAAAACTTTATTTAAGTTTAAAATAAAAGTCTAAAAGTGTTATTATAGACAAAACTCTGTTCCCCGACTGGCGTGCCTCCACCAGCATGCGAATCCGACCACCAAGTGTCATAGACTCGTTCCGGTCGAGCCGCATGTGGGCCAGACTTACCCCCTCTCCCACCCCATTAATGCTGCGGATTTAATGGACTCTGGGCTTTTGCGCAGGGTCCGCTGAAACCAAGCTGCATGTTTTCTTCAATCCCCCTCCCCACTCTATATTCGAGGATGCAACGCATCGACAAAACAAGAGGGTATCTCTTGTTTTGCCGATGTCTATGGGCGATGGTGGCTACTTACCATCAGGTGGACCATCTGCTCGTTTGCAACTTATGTACCATAAAAAAAAACTAAAAATTTAAGATTTGTTTTATGCCTTTATGACTGATAACTAAAACTCTAATCCTAATATAGAGCTACTTAAGTGTTATTATAAACGTCATAAACTCTTTACCACTGTTTGCATTCCGCAAATCATAATTATTCAGAACTATTTAGATTCTTAAGATAACATGACCTTGCAATTATTTTTTTAAACTAATGTTCAAATTGTATAATATTATGTCTAAAAAGTACTGTAAAATATCCAGACATAATTCGAAGTTATCGATATCAGTACATAAGAGATATTTAAGGAATCATAATTTCCTATATATTATTATTAGTATTAGGCTCTACAACACCAATAGAAGCCAAAACAATCATTTTCGAATTTTATTTGTCTGTCTGTACTCTACACTGGACACTTCCAGTTTGTATGGCTGCAGATCTAAGTAAAAATGTAATTTAATTTATTTAGAAATTAATAAAAAAGACATGAGATAGCATTTCGGAAATTTTGATAAATTTTTCCACCGGTTAACAGAAAACATTTAAAAATACATTTCCTTGAAAATTAAATATAGTGCAATAATATAAAAACTGTATCTGTCGCTCTGTTAGAGCGAAAAAGGACAAACCAACAAACACAATTTCACTTACGTAATATTATTTTGAATTTTTCCTACTGGGTTAAAATATTTACTTCAGCTTTATTATGTGTTATTTAACGGTAAAGAATAATAAAAAATCCAAATTCATTTTATTTATCGTTTTCTTTAATTATACTATCAATCTAATATTATAGGAATAAAATAATAAATAACCTTATTTTTATTATAATATGCAATAAATATTTAAATACGACTCGGATAGTCCGAATAAATAAGATAAACTTATAAATAGGTATGTGGTAAGTAAAAAAAGAAAAACATTACGTATAAATTGAAATATAAAAGTATTGAAATTACTGACTATTTAAACGTTATTGCTTAAGTTAAATAAATTTAAATACTTGAGTATAAATGATCAAGATTAATGCGTATAAAATTATACAGCACTGCAAATTACACTTGATAATTTTCAAACAAATTACTAAGTAAGTTCTCATTCCAATTTAATTTAATTTAATTTAATAATATAAATATATAAAAACTTACGTGTTTTAGTGAATAAATCCAATGGTTTCATTAGTCACTAATAAACACAAGTAGTAGTAGTAGTAGAGACAGGCGACTGCGCTCTGCTCCTGCGCTGTCAGATTGATTCTCGCGGTAAACCATAGACGTGTGTGTATCAGACGTACAGGTTTGCTGATCATATTGACGCATATCTTTGCTTTTCTGATTTAATTACTTATTTATTGCATCAAATATGTCTATTCTACACAATCCACCTTCGCACGGGTACAGTTTTAAAAAGATTTAAGAAAATATATTAAATGTTCGATTATTTTACTATTATCCCGCAGAAAGTATGATTTTTTTCATCATTTTTCATATAATATAATGAACTTGAAAATTGGTGTCAACATATATAATGAAATATAAGTTTCATTAACGTAAAATATATTTTGAATAGACTGATATTTAAGATTAACATTGCTCTATTTTACAAGAATATAGCCATGCAGAAAAAAATAATATAGCAATACTTCTATAAATGTTATATTAAAAATAAATAATTTTATTATTATATTTTATATTCTTATTTTATTAATATTACGACAATAATATTATCAAAGTTTTATCACAAACCTGAACGAAAGAAATATTTAAAAATATATTTTAGGAATTCATAAATATTATTATTGGAGTGAGAACTTCTTTAGTGGCGTTGTGCAGTTGTGTAAATCTTGGGATGGGTAAAAAATGTTAAACTCGGGTCAGGAAACGTGACCTGATCAAAAATTCGTAAGCGACAGATTTCAATAAAACAGTTAGGTTTTTTTAAATTTTAAATATAAAAGACGTTTCTCTTTTTATTGAGTTATTGCATCGGTCCAAAATATCCAATATTATTTGATTTTGTTCTTTGGGTTACTTAAACCGTAGAATTATATTTTCTTTTAAAATTCCCTTGACATGTTCTGGTTTCGCCGCATGCAAGCCAGATATCAATAATAACCATTCCAAAATATACAAAAATACTGATGCGGTTCGCTTCTGCCGGCAACCCGTTTTTTTTTATGAAAGTTCTAAATAAATTTCTACTAAAACAAAATTAATTTAAATAAGTTTCTGTAACGATAAATCATTGATGTCATCTCCCCTAAACTTTTTACCGCTGCTCTGGAAGATGCTTTCAAGCTCCTGGAATGGCAAGGAGGAGGCATCAACATAAATGGCGAGTTCATCACTCACCTTCGATTCGCTGACGACATCTTAGACATGGCAGAATCCCTGGAAGATCTTAACCATACGCTCGATGACCTCCACAGTGTTTCCCAACAAGTCTAAGTATGAACATGGACAAGAAGAAAATCATGTCGAACGTCTATGTTATACGCACTCCAGTATCCTTTGGGAACTCTATTCTTGAAGTTGTTGACGATTACGTCTACCTGAGACAAGCAATCCAATTAGGTTGGTCCAACTTCAGGAAAGAGGTCAATCGTCGAATCCACCTCAGATGGGCAGCGTTCGGGAAGCTAAGAGACGTCCTTTCGTCGGGAATACCACAGTGCCTGAAGACGAAAGCTTTCGAACACTGTGTGTCACCAGTGTGTGTGATGACGTACGGATCTGAGACGTGGTCTCCCACTCAATTCCTTGTGCGCCGGCTCCGCGTCGCTCAGCGTGCTATGGAGAGGGCTATGTTGGGTGTTTCTCTACGTGATCTAATCAGAAATGAGGAGATCCGTAGAAGAACCAGAGTCACTGACATAGCCCAGCGGATTAGTAAGTTGAAGTGGCAGTGAGCTGGGCACATAGCCCGTAGAACCAACAGAAGGGTTGTGGTTTTTCATCATGATAACGCTAGACATCATCTTTAGCCACTCAGCAAAAATTAAGAGAGTTTGGCTGGGATGTGTTAATGCATCCGCCGCATAGTCCTGACCTTGCACGTTCAGATTTCCAACTGTTTCAGTCTCTTCAGAATTCTTTAGGCAGCGTCAGGTTAACATCACGAGAGGACTGCCAAAACTACTTGTCGCGGTTTTTCGATCAGAAGCCCAAAAAATTTCTATAGCAATGGGATCATGTCCCTACCTACAAGATGGAAAAAAGTTATCGAACAAAATGGTACCTACATACTTTAGTTAAATGTAAATAAAGTATATTAAAAAATGTTTTGAATTTTCTTAAAAAATGCGAAGAAACTTTTTCCCCAACCTAATATAAGGTCTTAAAGAAAACCAAATATTACAGGAAAAAACATGCTCTCTTACTAAAAAAAATCCATGACTGTCTGATTTTATCAATTTATAACATCAATGTAACCATAAATATCTGAGAATTTTATGAAGTTGTTTTCCTCTGAATTTTAATATATTGATTTGTGAAGATATTTAAATAGTAATGATGAAATACAAAAAAAGGAGAGGCGAAAACTTGAAACATTGTATATATTTAAAGTATTGAAGTCATAGTAAACAACAAAAATAAACTTGGTTGTAAGGAAAAACGGACCGTGCAGTGTGTGTATACTGTGAATCAAAACCTACAGGGTATTTCCCGGTGCCTTACTAAACAGTAATTGAATAAGAATCCTAAGCTATACTTAATTTAATATAAGTTGAAGAGTTTGTTTGTTTGCATACGCTCATCTTTAGGACGAAGTCGAGAGAATTGGCTAGAAAACTGGTTAACTGACTGACCTGTCGATGTATAAGAAAATAGTTATCCAACGGCAACGTTAACGTTGTTTGTTGAATTGTATGCAATAAAGCATTTATTTATCAATTCATGTACTCCTATAAATAGATTTATATCAGCAGGGTATTTCTTATCAATATATTACCTAATCTGCCAACTGCTCTAGATGCGCTTTGCCAGGATGCCCTGGCAACAGGTAAATAATAGAAATATGTGATATAACCAATAAAAAACTAAATCCCTACATCGTTTTGATGATCATGGAAGTTCCTTTTTAAATATGATGGTGAACACCTTTTTGGATTGCATCCCTCTAATGAGAGATCTTCGTATATTTAATTAAATAGAGCGAGATTATTAGCTATAAAAAGTCGGATAAATAAATAAACATGTATTTTCCAATAATATTTTATGATTATAGCATTGTGTGAATTAGTTATATAATTTAGTAGTTAAGTAACTATTTTAGTTCCTGGATCTTTTCACAGAATTGTGATGACATGAAGAAGTGTGAATACAACAGATTATTATAAAAAGTATCTTGATAAAGAAGATTCATTGTTTATAAAAAAATTTAGATTGATTATTGATATAGCAATAGTTTGTAATTTTTATTGTATATAACATCTGTTCCGATAGACTTGAGCCAGTTGCCATAAGGAGCTCGCATGGTGACCATTGTAGCTGTGCTGTGCTGTAGTGTGGTGTCTTGATGATGGGTTTTCGTTTTAAGTGCATATTATAATTGTCTCGTGCGTGTTACTGTACGATATCGGTTCCATATAGATAACACCACACATAACAATATTTTATAGAGATACAAAATAATTTCTTTAAATTTCTCACTCCGTTGAATAAAATAAACCCTACATTTATAAACTTGTAACAATATAAAAACCGCATCTAATTCGTGTAGCAGATTTGCTCCTAGCGTTTAAAATTAGGATTGACAAACAGCTTATCCTTGATATTTGTAAATGAGATATAAATAGTGGTGCCGCTAGGCATTGGTGATGTTGGATACTACAACCGGGTCAATTTTTTTAAGAATTTTATTAACATAGGTATTTATTTAGGTATTAAGAGTATGGGAGCTGTACTGCGCAGTAACACTCAAATCATAATCTTAACATAAAATCTAGATGGAAGTCGAGCAGTGCCTTGAGAACCAGGAGCAGGTTTAAAGGCATCTACTGCTATGGACAAACGCTCACCTCCACCGCTCGACCTCTCTAAAGAATATTAAAATAATAAAGTACATTACGTGCTCCTCGATAGCGGAGGCATAACACCACACCACCAAACAACACTACACTATTAGTCTCAATCTCATCTAAATCTCAATATTTTAATATGTACCTACTGAGCGACACCACCACGAAAAGTTATATATTGCCTACTCGAAATACGATAAAATGAACTACCCGCGATTACTAATTTATAAACGATGTTACTAACAAGTGTTATCTGGCAACATTATAAAACTTTGACTATAAAATGAATGACGCCTCATAAAACTGATTTCGTCGTAACTGATGAAGCTAAACGTCTAGCACCGTCACTTTTATTAATATCTCTATTTTCTAATGCAACTAGTATTGTTTCCACATTTCCTGATATTGTATAGGGAACTCAATATTTGTAGATTTACCTAAACATATATATTTTATTGTATTTTTATGTTATGAGGAAGTCTTTCGTAATAAATTATTCAATAAAAATGTCGCACGTGAATAACTTGTTAATTATGAGATTCTCAGGAAATAATAACTTTAATTACGTAAATAAGAAGAATAATAAGTATTTTATTTCAACATAGTAAGACTGTATTTGCGTTTATAGTAAAAGAAATAAACATTTTGAAATCACGAGAATAAGTACACGTGTTTTATACCGTATAATTAAAAATTGTGTAATCTATACATTATTTAAAAATGTAACTTATCGAATGTCTGTATATAGAAGATATTAAAGAAAACAATATTTTTTTATCCGTCTATTTGTATATTAGTACGCACATCACGCAAAAACCGCTGCTCAAAATTGGATACAGTTTTCACAGTTGTATTAAAACATAGACTTTGTTTAATTTCAACCTATGGCAGGAGAAAAGATATTTTTTTAGCCCAGCATGGTTAGGACAGGTCGACTAGAAAATAATATTTTACTTAACATGATAGTGGTAAGTTATCAACACTGTTTATAAATTAGCATTTGCGGGTAGTTCCATTTATTTCATTTCTAGTATACCCACGTTTGGCAATATAATATAACCTTTGTTGTGATACATTAAAGTCAATCTCTCTGGTGTTTTCACGTAGTGTACAATGTACATGGAAATAGTAAGACATAGAAATAGTTTTATGGTGTTGTTTTTAAGGTCACCTTTATTATCTATTATAGTTAGTGTTAAGGTGGATTTATATTTGCCTGATGTGTCCATGACGTGTCGTGTCGTGACGTGATGGCTAGGTTTCACATTCTGACGCCTTCTGACGATATTTTGAATCAATACAGCCGCAGTTCTCGGAAAGGTGATCCGATTCTGATTCAGAAGATATTCAATTTATGATGCTGGCAACTTTGTATCATAAAACACATTATATTGTCGTACAATTAAGTCGTCCATATTTGAAAGTGATACCAACATGACACTGACGCGTCACAACACGACGCTTGAGCTTGCACATTTGTCTGACGTGACGCCGTTCCCTCGCCCCTCCGCTCATGGTTTTAATTTTGATTCCATAGTTACATATTCGTTTACTTAGTGCATAATACTTAAAAAATTAACTTGAAATATTTTCGACTTCGACTCCGTTCATTAACTAGCGAAACTCCTGTTTGTAAAAAGCTACTTAAATGGTAACTGTGATTTTGCTATAAAAAATCAAAATGTTACATGGTCAAGCAGCCAACTGACGTATATTCCACCATGTTATGGTCAGCTGACTTTATTTTTCCTTCAAGATGCTAGGTAAACTATAATCCGACAAATTTTCAAACGGGAGGAAATGACTGAATTTTCGACATGTTTGGGAGGCTGCCACTGCTTGCCCCCATGCACGGAATCGCAGCTGACGGTCACGAGTAATCATAATATTAACCACATATGCATTTCACGAATTTTCGCTTGGGAGGGACTTGATCAAGAAAATCTGTCACTGGCTCCCGTACCATCAGGATCAATCGGGATCGTTGCTGATGCGACACAACACGAGCCATCACAACACATTACGCATAATTAGTATGAACGTTACCATACATACTAAATGTATGAAACCGATACCGTTCTGACGCGTCACGACACGAAACGTCAGACAATTATAAATCCACCTGTAGAGCAGTGAAGGGGTTCGGGGAGCGTTGTAATCACTCATTACAATGCTTCCTGTAACCCGACACCTTGGGCACAAGTCCAGGGCGCTGCTCGGCATTCTGTCTAAATTGCTGTACGGTAATGAGTATCATTCATCTCTAATTCTCTGACAAGTACATAATTTTAATTAAAATGGTAATAAATACCATATTCAAAAGAAATGTATCGTTTCTTCCACAATATTACTTAAAGTTTAAAAATATTACGTAATTTTTACAAAGTTGCTATTACATTTATATATAAAGTAAAATGATAATGTTGATTACCTGATAATGAGTTAGATTAGTTATTCTTCAGAACTTATTACTTAGATTACTATTATTGTAAAATATATGTTAATTTTAGATTCAATTATTTCTAAAAGAGAGGGGAAATATACCTTTTTGTAATATAATCAAAGGCATCAAAACAACGCTGTAATCAACATTATCTATTTTCTTAAGGATAATAATATCTTATGATAGTTATTTTTCTAGTGATAATAATCAGTCTCTGCTCTTACACTAATCCTACTGATAAGGATATATCTTTCAGAGCAAACACTTAAATAATACTTTGCTATATAAACCAAGTAATATACTACTAAAGTAGGTAGAACATAATTCAATCCAAAAGCCGTTACATATTTAATGAAACTTTAGAATACTACAATAAAATATACTAATAGATTAAACGAACTTACCTGAATTGAGTTTCTATCCTAATTACACAAATTGTTTCTTCCGAAGAGATTATAAAACGAATTAATTCTGACCAACAAATCATCACTGCTTATGCAGGTTATAACATTGACTACACCATCTGAAGAAGAAACATTACATCCCTGAATTTTGAGGCGGACCCTGGTACATAGAAACCACTTAAGGAATTAGTTTTTTAAATAATAATCAGTTTAGATACGGAATTGGCTTTAATCTTGCTCCAATGCAACTTTAATGGGCTCAAAAGATACGATTGCTTGTGCATATATTAATACACTACATTAAATGTATGAATAAATAAATTAAAACCATTTACATATACATGGAAAAGTACCTTCGTACCGTAAAGACAATATGATTCATTTTCTATTATTTATAACGACTGGCCAATACATGTATATGATTGTTAAAAGATGCAGATATATAATAAATTAATTACTTCAGCAACACATTATTTATATTAGCTAGTCATAGATTCTCCAACCTTCTCTCCTATGTTACGGCCAGTAACTAAACAATATTACCTGTAGCTAACGGAAAAATTTTAAAGCTATGTCAAACGGTAACACTCACGTGTTGTTCTGATAACTTGGTAGGTACTACAGTTTCGACCGCATTCGGCGATCTTCTTCAGTCACATTAGTAATATAAAGAGCAAACATATGATTTTTCTTCATGAATTGACTGACTTCTTCTACATCTCCTTAATCTTCTCCTTCTTCGCCTCCTTCTCTTGCGCCTCCTCTTTATCCTGGACTTTTTGGAGGTCTCCGGTGATGCAGGGTGGGTCCCACACCGTTTCATGACAAGACAAACTAGTACAAATAATTACAAATTATTAATTCTGTTAGTATATTTGTACTATGTTAATCAATTCATTATAAATAAGTACTTCAATGTTGATTTTTATTAAAAGAACACCATAATATATGTGTATACATAGAAAGGTTGAGGTACTTTATCCCAGTAGCAATAGATATTGTAATATAATAACAGGAAATATTAATAATTTTGTGCACAATTAATCCTTTTAAATTAGGGAGAATAATATAATGAGTATAATTGAGTTTAAGTTTTAGCTAACTAGTATAATAGTTATATTGTGGCTGTGACAGATATTAATTGATTTAATATAGTATTAAGCAAGATACTATTGTAAATTGAATGAAGTTCATCTACAATTACATAACAGAATTGGCATTTCCTCTTTGCTTTGTTTTTAATGTTACATCCTTCAATAGAAGTGTTATTATTAAGAATCTTAGAAAGTATATCACTGGAATAAGTTTATTACTTACTTAACTGATAACATAATAACTTCAATGACAATGAAGATTATAAAATTTTGATATCTAACTGCTAATGACACTTTACATTTAAATTGTGTTTTTCTAATAAGTAAATTTGCTTCATTTTTTTTCTAGGCGCTAGTGTAAGTTTGCCTGTTATCATTCAAAGGTGTCAGAATAAATTGCATAATATGACTCAATTATATTTATTTAATACGGTTTTAACGTTAAATTATTTATTTTATCTTATTTCTTAAGACGGACAGACCACAATTTTAATTAGTTTCCACATGTCTTTTATTGATTTAAAATTATAATTTTCTCTGGCTATTTAATGCATGAAAAACATGTGTTGTTAATTCTGAAAACTCAAATAATATTATTGAAAAGAAAATTTTAACTTATGTTAGTATTGTTACTGGTTATGTACCATATTAAGGTATACAGACATATTTTATATACTAATTTATATCAGATTACTTTTTGTCAAACAATAATTAATTAAAATGAGTTTTCATATACCTGTTCCTTTTTAGATTTAATTGCCACATAATTTGCTTTTACACTAGATGACTCTTAACTTTGAGGTATACATCAAACAGTATGCTAATTTTAAAAATAAAACCACACATATACATTCTTCCATTTCTTTAATCTGTAGATAAAGGCGAATGGTCGTGTTTCGGGTACACAACTTTTTTCTCAGTATCCTCTGACCTTTTCTTGAGAGGTCCATGCTTCCAATTTGGTGGATAACCAAACTTATCTACATCATCCCACCACTGTTGTTCACCCGATCCCCAAATTAAATAAATAACATTTGTTCCGATTAAAACTACAAATATTGTCCAGAAAGCTGTTCGCCATTGTTGTATTGTTTGCTGAAATATAGAAGATATATATTAACTTAAATAAAAAAAAATATGAGAAAATGCTATACACAGGAAATTGTGTTGATCTGTAGGAACGAAAGCACTATTTTAAAACAGATTTGTATTTTCCTTCCCTTGTTGAGCAAATTACATATTTTTCTAGCTATTTAATGTGGTGTTAATTTAAAGCACAAAATTAGTGTCTCTTTCTACTTAATTTTATTTTAAATTTGTTTTTTTAGTATAACAATGACGCAGCAAGCTCTATAAAGTTCAACAAACCATAGCTATCAAATAGCATAATAAAGAAAAAATACATAATATCTAACCAGTGTTTAACTTTCTATCGAACTACGTTAACAGTAAGTCCATTTGATATTCAATTATGTTTCACAGCTTTATTAATTGCGATCAATGATTTACATGTTTCATATAAATCGCTTCAAATGAACCTGTATACATTATTATTATAGAACTTCACTTACAGGTAAGTTCGTTTGATTTTCAATTATTTTTAACATCTTAATTGCTTCGAATGGATCTGTTTGCAGAATTATTATAGAACTTCATTTACGGCAAGTTCGTTTGATATTTTTAAAAATCCATGGAAAAATAAAAACAAAAAGAGGAAATCAATTTATTCTACTCCACATTATTTAATTACATCTTTGACTGAACCGATATCACTCAAGCATATAATTTACCCTAATCTAATTCATAAAAAGAAACCTAATTACCAAGTAGGTTTTTACTTATTTTGGACTCAATAGAGCATGGAACAGTAACTTTATTTGCTTTTATTTACTGTTGGTGTGAGCGAATTAATTTATTAACTGCAAAAACGACAGATTTTAATGGAATTTGTCACACAGCTTGCATTATAACTTGTATATATTATGATACTTACATATCTGAGTTATATATATGATACACACAAGCAAAGGAAATATTTTCTTGCAATTTAGTTAAATGAATGAGTGCCTGAGTAAGTCTGTCAGGGAAAGGGGTATATGAATGTATAAGATCAAATATGGGATAAAACAATAGGACAATCATTTGAATAACCTTGTGTAGTCGTTTTAATAACATTCAATGTGCCTTTTGGTTAATAGCAGAAAATCAACTTATATTATTTGGAATATTAAAAGGAACAAAAATTTAAGTGGTTATGCTTACATTAGGTGTCAATAAACCAATCATATAAGGAGTAATAATTCCCGAAACAGCGGCCAATCCATTCACGAATGCTGAACAGGTTCCTGCATAATTAGGCGCTATATCCATGGCATTTATCTTCACACTGCTATAGAAACCAGCCATAAAGGCCATGGACGCTACAAAATATGCCACAGCTTCTATGCGATCACATCCTGAGTACGAAGCCAGAATAATAAAAATAGCAGGCAGAGAGGATGCTGGAAAAAATAAATTTTCGTGAGCGTCAGAAATTCGGGAATATATTGCTTTGTAAATGAATGATTCGCTTGAAATTTTTAATTTGATTGGAAAATTGAATATGCAGTGTAAGCGTATAAATTTATACAATCTGTGCCAATAAACAGTGTCAAGAAGATGTGTGGTGTAGAGTCGAATCACATGAATGTAATATGTTCCACGATTTTTGATAGTTTTCGAGTTAAGAATTTTTTTTGTAGTTTTAGTCAAATCTTGACTTGTGCGATACTTTTGCGGTTTTTTCTTAAATAGATGAATAATATGCCTTTAAAAAACTAAAATAATTACGGTCAAACCTATCACCATTACGCTACAAAGAAATATTGAATTGTGTAGTCGTAAAATACTAAAAAACAATAAAATATTTAGACTATTTAAAAAATAAATTTACCAAAGATATCTTAATAAATTTATTGTTATAGACAAAATATGTGTTAAAGTGTGTGTAAAGTTTTTAACTGGAATTGATACACTATTTAATTTTGCATATAAATCTATACGAGCACGAGATATAATGAACTCTAAATTAAACGGAAAACTAACCAAAGCTGTGCAATATCGGATAAAAAGTTTTTATTATGATAAAAACATAATATTGTTAGAATATATTTGCTGTAACTTAAGAAATAACTTCTCTAATTGGTATAAACCTTTTCACACGGAATGGCTACATACAGATAAGTTTGAGAAGGTATTTGAATAACTTTTCTCAAAGCTTCAATGTTATTGATATCGATAACGACTTGTAATCAAACGATGCGTGGATAAAGAATAATGTTTTTTCTACTACCTTCAGCAAGATGTAGCATAACAAAGTCGATAAATTTCTAAAAATGAACTTACTCGTCCCCTTAAATTATGAATGTAAAAGTTTTAGATTCTTTACAAGGTTCTTTAATAAGACCATTATTTATATAAATTGTTATTTAATTATATTCTCAAAATGATACTAGCCACTTAACTTCAACTCCACGTCAATTTTAAAAACCTTCATGTTTGACAGATAAAGGTTACAATTTAATCTTATATTAGACAGAAAGTGGTAAATTAAAATTAATGATATAGTTTTTTTATCACCATTATCGCAGAGTAGTTGGCAAAATGCCACAATTAAGCCTGCGTTCCCACCTGAGATGAGATAGGATGTGTAGTTAAGGATGTGTTTGTTAAAAACCAATAAAATCCTTTTATTTACCTGGTCTCACTCAAAGTGTGTCAAATGAAACAATTCTATTGGTTATTAGCAAAGGCATCTCTCATTACACATTCTCGCACATCTCTGATGGAAACGCAGCCTAAGAGAGATATGATGCTATTGTTGATATTAAATATATAAATATACATAAATTATAAACGAGGTTTGTTTTAAAAAGAGCCTTTTTCAACTTCCAACAAACTACCTGACCTATTGATTTCATTGACGTGTTTGAATACTAAAATATAAAATTCAAATAACCACCGACACAATGAAATCATAGAAACTGTATAATAGCTAAGGAAGGCCGTAAGATTATTTCGTTTTTCGGAAACGCTACGATGCCTGAAACAGATATACATTGATACACAGGTACACGAACACGCTAGGTATTATAAAAGCTGATTGAAATTAACTAATACTTGTGAATGAGTTAAACATATTTAGTACTTACAAACAGTGGTATATATTTTCCTTCCTGTAGTAATACTGTGCCATTTCCTTCGGATGCAAAAGTCACAAAAAGACGCAAATATAAAAGAGCATATATACATAGCAACATAAGGAAGAGCCGCCATTAGCCCAGTTTCTTTTATATTAAACTTAAGGACGTCAGAGAAGTATTTGGGGAGATCTGTTATCATTGTGAAATAACCCCAATCGTGACCAATCTGGAAGAATAATCAAAACCATATATTCTATCTATTATTATTGTTAATAAAATTGTAGAATTTGTTAGTACGCAATTTGCCACGAGGATGCATTAGCACATAAGGTACTATAAAATATATATAAAACCGGTAAAATTTTTTACCCATAATTACCTGACGAATACACGTGGGTCGACTAGTGACCGAATATAATTCATAAATTTTCAAACAAATTAAATACAAGCTTTTACTACTTTAAGAGATCCCTCTTAACAAACACTCTCATAATATCACGTGACGTGGGCCATTAGGCAAATTGATTTAGAATGACGCCATCATGCATTGTTATTCAACTTGAACGTGTATGCAAAATTTTATTTCAAACGGTTGAAGATAATTTAAAAATTCAATTGAATGATTCAACCCAAACATACATACAAACAAGTTAAATAAAAGCTCATAAGAGTGGTGAATTTGGGTATGTTTTATGAATCTTTTTAAACGAGTTAAATCAACATAATCTGTCAGAGTAAGATTTCATTTTGCTTTTTTACATAAATAAATGAATAAAATAACAAGTTTGTTTTTTTTTAATTATAAGTAAAATGGTATGTTTTTGAATGTATGAATACTATAATAATAAAATAATTATCTAGTTTCTAAATTTATTATGCTACTACATTTTTTTTCATTTTATATGGATGGATAGTATAAATTATATAGTTTAAATACTATATGTCCATATAAAATAGATCTCGTTTTGGAATTATTTTGTTGCAGTTTCCCTCAGATGTTTTCCTTCACCGTTAAAACAAGTGAGAAGTTACTTCATAAAAAACATATAACTCAGTATAAAGTCAAACATATAAAGTCAGCGGTGTTTGACTGTTCCTGGGATCTAACACGGACCTCCCGAGGATCAAATTTTTAACCACCAGGCTATCATTTCAGATGCTTCGGATACATTTAGACATTAATTGTGAGTATTATCATCATCATCATCATCACGACCCTTCAATGGCCCACTGCTGAGCCGGGTCTCCTCCTCAGAATGAGGAGGGTATTAGGCCATAGCCCACCACGCTGGCCCAGTGCGGGTTGGCAGACTTCACAAACCATTGAGAACTTTTAGGGAACTCTCAGAAGTGCAGGTTTCCTCACGATGTTTTCCTTCACCATTAAACCAAGTGATATTTAATTACTTAAAACACACATAACTCAGAGTCAGAGGTGTGCGCCCAGGATCGAACTCGGGACCTCCCGAGGAACTTGAAAGGACTTGAAGTCTCAACCACTGGGCCATCTGCTATGTGAGTATTATAATGTTATATAATTAGTCTAATAATACTTACAGCAGCAATCACAAGAACCCATAGTTGAGGGGATCTAAGGATGGCCTTGAAAGGGACAGGGTCTAGCTTCCTGTGTAGTCCGGAAGCTGCTACATTTAAGTTTAGGTAATTTTTTTCAGCTTCCGATATAAATGGATGTGAGTTAGGCGTACTGTAGCAAAGGAGAATCTAAAATGAAAATACATTTCTAATCTCTGAATATCTTACTTTTCTAACCTATATAAGATATATATACTTTATCCAATTTGAAGGATATTAGAAATTACTATTTTGTACAATTTAATACATTCTTTCCATTTGTAATAATTTTGTATTATTATACAATACAATTCTATATCTATACAATACAAATCTTTCTATTAAAACATTTATTGAGCAATGAAATATTTTTGTGATGTTTATTTCTCATAATATTTTTCATGATTTACTAGTTTTTCCTAATATAATATTTGACCTAAAAGTTTTCTGCATAGTGTACTGTACGAAACTAAATTTGGTTCATATAAAGCAACACAGAAAAAATAAAAAATTTAAAATTTTTAGGCCATCGAAACTAGGGCGGGTTGACTAGTTAATAAAATGTCAACTTACAAAGAATATAAACCATACAATGCCCATCCCACCAAACACATAAAACACGTTTGCCCAGTCGCCGCCATCAGCCAGCAACAGTCCAGAGATATATGGACCCGCTATATTGCCTATTTGAGCCCCACCGAAGATCATGGCGCCGAAACGAGACCTCTCTGAGGGTGGCACCCAACGAGCCATTAATAGTACGAATGCTGGAGTTACTGGACCCTGAAATGTCACATGAAACGATTTTATACCTACCTAAGTTATCATTTGACAAAACTTTTAACTTTCGTAGTTTTTAGGTAAGCTTAGCTTTTATTCTATGTTTTATCTTCTATTTATTTTATTTTATTAACCATAAAAGTTATTTGTATGTATAAATTTTCTCCGTTAAGTTTAGTTTGAATTTTTCAAATCAATAGGAAACATGAGTTATTCATTTCGAAATCAATTCACACACCCTTATAAACCTAATGATAAAACCACAGAGAAAAAAACTAAATTTTATTTTCAATTATGATTGCTTCTTACGCTAAAAATAGAGAATTTTAACCTACTAATAAATTATGGCAAAATATTTATAGACATACAAACTACTCGACTATTACTATTACTACCTTCGACTATTTATTGAGAAAATGATTATTTAGAATAATTACAAAAAGCTTTTTTCCCACGAAAAACACGACTCAAAACTGTCACTGTAATTTTCTAATCGCTCTCTTTTTGTTAGAATATATAAAGAATATAAATATATATTAAATCCACGTCCTATACAAAAGACAGACTTGAAAAAGATTTAATGACTTTGGTATAATAGAGGTAAACTTAAGCAATTTCAGCGCAGAAAACTTTGCGAGTTCTCTGTAACTGCATGAAAGGCTTCCAAAATTGAAAATTTTGCGTAAATTAATTTTTGCTTGGATGGCAGCCATCGTTCTGTTTAAAAGTTTTTATGCACGTTCATATTAAAAATAGCTCCTATTGGAAATGTTCTCATCCCATCTCAAGTGTTCAATATCTTAATTCCATTTACGATAAAATAAATTCCTTTAAATAATCCGTTTATCCTTATAAAACTTGTCATAATTATCTCACATCCAGATCAGGTACAAACGTAATACGACCTTTACTTAAAAATAACATTTTAGGTATAGATAAAACCAATATAATATCATAATATATCTTTCTGTCTATCACGAATATAAAATGATAGTGTATATTACGCGCGTATTCGCTCGCGCCAGCGTTGCATTTTGGTTACCATGACAATTGTTACTACGGCAATAGTTAAACCATATAGGATTCAAAAATGACATTAGGTTTTCTTTGGTTACTATGACATAGGTTGCGATCATTATTATCATAATCAGCTAGCTTAGCGGGTCTTCTCCTCAAAATGAGAAGGAGTTAAACCATAGTCCACCATTATGCGCAGTTCGAGTTAACTGACTTTACACATCCCTGAGAACATTGAGAACTCTCAGGAGTGTAGGTTTCCTCACGTTTTTTCGTTCATCGTTTAAGCAAGTAGTATTTAATTGCTAAAGAAAATGACATAAGACAGAAAGATCAGAGGTGTGTGCCTGTGTGGATGACCGCACTCAAGTAAGGCATCAACGTCTTAACCACTAGTCTGTCTCATCATTGATTCTAGCCCCAGTTTGTTTGTCAGTTTTTTTTTATTAATCAAATATTCTTTTATATATAAAAAAGATAATTTATAACTATAAATTTACCTCACCAAGTCCACTTATGACTCTCATAATGAAAAGTCCAATAGCTCCCCCCACAGATACAACCAGAGGAGTTAGCGCCGTTGATAAAGATGTGCAGAGTAAACTCAAACCTAGCGTCCATTTTCCGCCAAACTTTTCAGCTAGAAGTCCTCCAGGTAAATGAGTAATAACGTAACCGTAGTAAAATGCACTCAATAAAAAACCTTGAGTCGCTTCGTCCCAGTCGTAACGCTCTCGAGTCTGCAAAAAATGTTGATCTGTTGATAAAATTTTGAACAGTAGTATTCATGTGAAACCGTAAATTAAATAGTAATGTCGCGAATTTAAATATACTTAGTAGCGACGTAAAAGGCTGCATAAATTTTGATTAAAATTTTAATTTTAATTTAATTTTATGTAATTAATAAAACAATTTTTAATCAATGGCCCACTGGTGAGCCGGATCTCCTAAGAATAAATAAGGTATACCTTTCTCAAGAATTTCCTGCGATTTCTAAGCGATGTCGCCACTATTTGTTTGTGTGGAGAAATATATAAGTAAAGTTTAGAAGGGACTATATTTATTTCGAAATTTTTAGTGTAAAAAGGATGACCTAAAATCTAAATAATAGGTACATCTACAGATTTAAATTATAATCCGCAATGCGTGGAAGCTTAATAAAGTTGAAGTCTTTTTTTAAATAGTGTAAATCTTTTAATATATACCGTACATATTATGTTTATATAATATCAACATGTATTTATTTTCCTCAAGTTCTATCAAAATATATTTTAAGCTGACACTGATAATAATATTTGATAATATATTATTTGAGTTTGCAACTTTTAATTATCGTTGTTAAATAAATATTGTAAAAGATTTTTAAAAAAGATAGGTACTGCGATATACTATGTAACTACTCATAAATAGTATTGTTGAATTAAACAGTTTTTTACCGAAACAACAGCTGATGAATTACTCGATGATTGTGAACTGATTGTGATGACTTCAGGGCAGGTTTCACCAACAATATGACCTTCAGAAGAAACATGTGTGACCATTTGGACTATAGTTATACTCAGACATACTCGCATTGTAAAAGAATTTGCCAATGCAAATAGTCCAAGAATACCGAAGACATAACGCTGAGGTATAATGAACGCTGGAACAAAAAGTGTCAATCAATAAAGAATACAATAGATTTTCTTCTAATTAATGTATAAGATGTATTTTTGTTTTATAAAGAACCTCTTTGTGTAAGAATTTAAAGTGATTTATTTGTTTGTAAGGTTGTAGCACCTTACACTTGTTTGGTTACAATACGTTGCTAAATATTTATAACTTCTCAATATTAATTTAAAGCAATTGATTAAAACACTCTAACTTTAGTATTATTATGTTTAATTGATAAACATACATATATTAATGATTCAATAGTCAAGTTCTTACCTTTGTTCAGTATAAGACGCCATCCTGTTAGCGTCATTTTCACTTATTTTATATTATTTGTTTAATGCCTCATTTATCTTTGTTTACACTTCACAAATAAGAAACAATAACAGTTAAATATTCTGAAACTCAATTTATACACGAATCTTCAATAAACACGTCACAGAAAGGTTTTTCAGTATAGTTTATCTTAGCGTCATCGAGACGATCGAAGTATGCTCAGGTGGAGTCGTAATGAGATGACATTATCAATGATATACACAATCTCTAGCAGTAGTGGATAAGCAGATAAAAAGTCACTATTACATATATAAATAATATATTAAAACAGCAAATAACCGTCACAAAAGCATTAATTACTCTTTCTGGCCATGACTTAAAACGAATTTTATATTAATTTTAACAAGCATAGTATAAATTATAATGATTAATTAAGCATTTATTTCTTTTAAAGGAATATAACGAGGTAAAGGAACAGAACAAACAGTTCAAAACAGTTATAATAGAGAATCTAGATTCTAGGCAATACATGTGGGAAATCAAATTGTTGATTGTGTTGCGGTCAACAATTTAATATCGAGATAACAATATTTTAATAGAATATCTTAAATATAAAAATCTCGTGTCACAATATTTGTTATCGAACCTCTCCGAAACAGCTTGTCCAATACAATTTTTTGTGTATATTTGGTAAGTGTGAGAATATCGTTAACATTTTATACTATAAGTGTTCGAACAAACTCGACTTTGTTTTATATATATATATATAAATATATTATGCGAAATCTAAAAAGTGATGTTCAAATTAAAATTCATACTTGCTGTTCGCGATAGATCTTGTATTAATACATAAAATCTCATGTCACAATATTAATGCAGTAGGTACACTGCAAGTGGAGTAAGTGTACTGTTTGAGGCCCCTGGAAAATTCATCGGATGTGCCTTCTATCCCCTAATAAAGACACTCATCCAATGTCACAAGAACAAACGGAACCCTTATAAGATCACTTCGTTCTCCCTCTGTCTATCTGAAAAGACTCTTGCTCAGAAACGCGTCATAGTATTAAGTTGAAACTAGTATCAAATATTCTGGTCAGCGGTCCCGTTTGTTAAACTTGTAAATGAAATTAAATACCTACGTAACATACATAAATTTAAGATAAAACTAATAAATTTTACTATATGTTAGGATCCTCTTGTGATATAGTACACCACTGTGTACTGCAGTACCGTTTTTACTGACATGTTTTGTATTTTCTCTAACTTGGGAAATTACGTAATTTTAATAAACTGCAATATTTCCTACTATAAACTCATTTCACTCCACTACCAGATGCAAATTTGTATTCAAAAATAAATAAAAGAAATGTTTTTGATTATTAAGGGCAATTTTTAAAGCTAAATAACCCAGTGCAGAAATTAATACCTACAAGACGTATAAGTAAAACAACAAAGTCATATACAAAATACTTTTTTAATAAATTATAAACTTAAAGTACATTATATACTAGCAGCCATTCATTTCTTTTCCATCTTTTCGTCGATTTGCGCTTTTTCTGAATCATTTGTCCTAACCGGCAACGGCCCATGTTTCCAGTCTTGTGGGTAACCGTGTTTGCTAACATCATCCCACCAAAGCTGTTCACCCTTTGAGAAGATAAGATAAACAACATTTGTGATGACTAGAACAGCCAAACAAACCCAAAATGCTATCCGCCATTCCTTGAGAGATGACTGTAAAAAAATATAATACATACTAATAATATAATACATATATATAGGTACATGTGATAGGTCTATCAATGATGATAAAGTCAAAGAATTTATAAGTTTTTTGATTTTTTATGAATTTCAAGACGTCATCAGATTATCAAAACAAAGGATTATCAAAATGATAGCGATCTAGACAACACTGATGTGTTCAAGTATCTGAGGAACTCGTATATATTGTTGTCATATTTCATCTCTAATCGCCTAATATTCCAGCATATATCAGTATTTTATCAGTGCCGACACTAAGTCAGCAACAATTCTTATTTCTATTGTTAAAAATAATACTTTGATTCTTACATTAGGTGTTAGGAGACCAATCAAGTAAGGAGTAATGATGGCCGATATAGCAGCTATACCATTAACCATAGCAGTAGTTGTACCCGCATAATTGGGTGTGATATCAAGAGCGTTAATTTTCATTCCACTATAATAGGCACCCATCAGTGTCATAGCAGCAATAAACCAAAATACTGCTAATGTTGTATCACAACCTGAGTATGATGCAAGAATAATACAGATTCCAGGACCAGTTGCAGCTGTAAAGAAAAATATTATATAAGTATATTTATTTATTAACTCTTGTACGTATTTGACGACCATGAAAATGGTATAAGCATTCATAGCACTTGGAATCAATAAATGGACAAAATCAATGAAATTATATTATATCAGTTTTTGACTGATTTCAATAAAGAAATAATCATACCTATAGTAGTATAAATCTTTCTTGCATTTAAAATGCTGTGATAGTTCTTTTTGATGCAGAAGTCACAGATTAGTCCAAAAAAGAAAGATGCGATCCACATAGCAACATACGGCATGGCAGAAAGTAATCCAGCTGATTTAATGTTGAACTTTAGGACGTCTGTCATATATTTAGGTAAATCCGTGACCATTGTGAAGTAACCCCAATCGTGCCCAATCTAATGATAAGGTAAAATAGGTATTAATATAATATTATTGACATATATGTAAGGGTTACTTATAAATTTTAAATAACTTGGAATAAACTTAAAAACTTTCTACTTACACCAGCAATAATAAGAGCCCAAAGGGGTACAGACCGGAGTAAAGCTTTCCATGGTACTGGATCTAGTGCTTGTTTTTCACTATGAATAAGGGCTTGAACATTTTCATTTAAGAATTTTTTTTCACTATCAGAAATATAGGGATGTGTATTTGGAGTACTGTAGCAAATTAAAATCTGAAAAAAATTAAATATTCTGCATACTGTTTTCCAAATAATTTATGACTAACAATTAATTTATAATTATTAGGACAACCGACTTACCCAAATTAAAAACCATGCGAGACCCAATCCTCCAAACAAGTAGAAAACATCCTCCCAAGACCCGGAATACATAATAAGTCCAGAGAAATATGATCCAGCTATGTTGCCAATTTGCGCTCCTCCGAATACAATAGCACCAAAACGAGCTCTTTCCGCTTTTGGTGCCCATTTAGATATCATAGACATCAATGCTGGCATTGTAGGTCCCTGTGGTAAAGATTCCATTTAAATATCAAAAATTAATATCGTCTTTATAAAAGTATATTTCATTATAAATACCTCGCCGAATCCTTCAACTACACGTAAAATGAATAATGCAGTAGCTCCACCAGTTTTTACTGCTAAAGGAGTTACGAATGTACATACTGCCGTAGATAATAGTCCGAATCCCAGAACCCATTTTCCACCATAACGTTCAGCCAACATTCCTCCTGGGATATGTGTAATAACATAACCATAATAAAACGAGCCAAGTAAAAGCCCTTGTGTGGCTTCACTCCATTCAAAAAGTGAATCCTGTAAACGAAAACAATTAATCAAAATTCATATATAAGATTACCATTTTAGAAACGTTATAATGAAATAACTATCCTATTACCAAATTTTAATAGAAAAATTTGATCTAATAAATAATTTAATAATACTGGTAAGATTATCGGAAGACATTATACTATTTTAGGAAGAAAACGGCTTAGTAAATGACATGTAGTTTACTGGAAACGTCAATGAATTTAATATTTTGACAAACAACAGGTATTAAACTACGTTATTAGAACGAGGACAATGATATAAATCACGGTCAGATTTTATCTGAAGTCAATTTGTCTGGTAAAATACAGAACGGATCATTGCAATGGAAATCTTCGCAAATTCTTCCTCACTATTTTATCTACAATTTATGTAGAATAAATAAAGAATTAAAATAATGGCTCACTTGAAGGTAACGAATCAATTTAATTTATTACAATTAAAAGAGTGTATATTGAAATTTAATTGCTTATAACATTGTACCTACTAGAGAAATTATTACTTTATGTATTACCTAAAATAATATGGATACCAGATCTCTTTATAAATTTCACGCAAAGGGGTCCAAAAACCGCAAACAAATACTTTTATTTAGCTCTATCTTCCGAAGTTATATTAACATTATAGATGTGCATTCATTGCTAAAACGGGAATTTAATCTCCTTTTCGTTTTGAAATTATTTTACATCGGATACCTTTAAGCACCGATAGTCAGTCAGTCTTATATAATATAGATCATTGCTGTGTTTTCAAACATTCATATTATTTTAAAAACATTATTTTAATTATTTAAAGGTTAATTTACTCAAATTTAAAAAAAATTTTTTGATTATTCTACTAATCTTTACATCATATAAAATAAAGTATGCACAAAATATGGTGATTCAAGAGGAAGGTTTTTTTATATGCATATTATAGTAGGGAAGCCGGGTAGGGTGCGAAGCCGGGTAAAGCCGCTAGTTTAATATAATTATAATGTAGATTCTTTCAAACAATGCTTACCCTTAAATCTTAACACGGCTGCTCTTTATAATAATGATAGTAAAGAGGATTTAGATAAGATAGATAGCAATACTTTATTTACAAAAAGCTTTACTCATATTACTACTACTATCTTACCACAAGTTGATTTTCACTTGTGTATGTGTGTTAGTAGTTATTAAAGTATTTACTCTTATAAAATTTTAACTCCGTTGGTGTATTTGTTTACAAATAATTCAATAGTTATATAATCTATACTATTATAGATAATTTTTAGTAGTAAATAATAAAATACTACTTAAACAACTGATTATACGTAATAATTATCAGAATATTAAAATAATAACCTGTATGTTGTATAATTAACCCTAGATAGTTAACCTTCCAAACATCATAATATAAGCTAGATATTCGATATTTTTGCATTGAAAAAAAGTAACATTAGTTATAGTCTTTAATACTAGATAAAAGGTCCTACAAGTTTCTTTAAAATTATAAGCAACATAAACAAATTAACAAATAATATCGTAATATGTTTCTGTTTTCACTATTAGGTATGTAGATGATATTAGAAAATTAACGAAAACTATCAAATCATTTTTTGAATGAATTTTTTTTATAAATTGTGCGTTTTCCAAAATTATAATTCGTAAATTAACAAATATAGGTGTAGTGTACTAAGTTAGTTTCAAAATAACATGTGTATAACGCATACACAAATCAAATCAAATCAAATAATTTATTTGCATGAATATGGTTACATGGTGTGTCAAAATATAAAAATCAGATCACATATTCTGGCGTTTAAACAGCGTACAAATATTTAGATTAATAATATTCAATTCAATTTTTAGATTTATGGAAATATACACAATTATTATACAAAAAACATTTAATACTCGATATATTTTATCACTATCCCACAGCAGCTATAATTTTTAAGGCATAAAAAGAAGCCTGTTTGTTAATCCAGGTTACAAAGTATCTGGGTGCTAAATTTCATCAATATCTGTTAAGCTCAATATACTCAACTATGTTTGTTAAGTAACAAACATCCAAACATCTAAAATTCCAAATATCCAAACATAGAAAGTTTTATACATTAATAAATTAGTAAAAGTTGAGTTAAAAAAGAAAACTATTTATTTATATAAGAATTCAATGGTAGACAAATGATTCTCAATAAATGTAAGTCCGATTATGATGATTTAAGATATTGTTGAAATAGATTACTTACATCATCACCTGCTCTTGTAATGTAATCAGCAAATTTCATAGTAGTATTAGCCACTATCGATTGATCTGGACAAGCATCAGGATCATAATTCTCATCTCCTTCAACAGCTACGGTCCTTCTGACCATTTGAGTTATAGCCAAATTGAGACATACGCGCATTGTATAAGCATTTGCTATGGCTAATAGACCCATTATAGCAAATACGTACCGTTGAGGTATTATAAATACTGAAACAGAAGCGAAAATTATATTCACAGTTAGATTATTGCAGGTCTAAATTAATATAAGGCTTCGTTTAATTTAAATTGAATATAGAAAAAAAAATACCATTTAATCATGTCTTAGCCCAGCTAAACTATTTTATTAATTATGTAGTGAATTGTAACCAATTTTTTTTTCATTATTATGAAGTTATATATTTTAATATTACTTACGTTTTGATAACACGAGCCGCCATCCTGTTAACATATTGTATTGGTACCTAGAACCAACAATATCCATTTTAACAGCAGTCACCATTGTTACACCGTAACTTACACCGTAAATTACACCGTAACCTACACACTACGGGCACTACGGTCAGATTCTTTAATACGACTATCAATAGTGAAGCCTAAGAATCAGGAAAAGCTACAAACTACAAGCGTTAGTACATCCGAAAAAAACGAAATTGGATACGCTATTATGATCGGTGATACTTTTCCTTTAGGACGTAATTTGAATAAAAAATACCGTAAGAAGTAATGAGGTATTTTACTTGAGGTTATCTTCATTGTCACTACCGAGGTGTCACCGGAAACTAATATGAGTAAACACTCGTATCTAATTATACGACTAAAATTGTTTATAGTATTAGAACTAGTAATAGCTAGTCCATTACTAGTTCTAATACTATAGACTGGAACTGGAAGATTAAATAATCGACGAAAAAATATAATAAAAAATATATTTTTTTTCATTTTGTCCCTTATGGAAACTATATAGGCTCGTTTACAATGAAATTACAAGTTCGCTAATTATTTATAAAATACTAATATGTAATCTTTACATATTCGAAATTTGTGTGATCATTATATTTTATATAAGAGATCCCTATATTTAATGTTTTGTTAAATTCTATCGGACTTGTATCATTGAAAAATTAGTTTTTAATGTATTAATAAGCATATCGAAAAAATGATAGTATTGAAATTAATTTAACATTTAAACGTCCGTAACAGGTAATAGTGAAATTACAAAAATACCATGAACTATTCTTTAAATTTCCATAATTGGGGTGACCACCTATATTTAAATATTGTTACGTGGACTAACGAAAGGATTTATGTCAAAATTATTCTTTTGCTGAAGTTGTCCGTTGTGATGATATATAACCTATAGCCTTTCTAGATAAATGGGCTATCTAACACTAAAAGAATTTTTCAAATCGGACCAGTAGATCCTGAGATTACAAACAAACTCTTCAGCTTTATATGTTAGTATTTAAAATTGTTACGTAGATTGACACTGACTCAAACTCTAAATATCGTCAATAATATCTTTATATGATAGATCAGATAAATAATAAATCGCAAAAAATCAGAAGTAGTTCACCTACTAGTTTTGAGATAAAGATTATTTCTCTCGAAGTCAACCTCCAAAATTCAATTTAATCAGGGCACGATTGCTAAAATTATTTATTTATAAATATATAAGATTTTTCTGTTGATAAAACTAATTTTTTTTTTCAAAATTTTATTGTTAATAATTGGAATTAAAATAAGTAGAGCAATGAATTATTTAGATTAGGAAAATGAACGACTTTTTACTTATCAATATTTAAATTACGCATATTAATTTTAAATAAAGTATGTCGATAGTAGTTTAATTGGCCTACCGTTACAGTTAGTATTAAAATTTTGGTATTTTGGTATGTATCGGTTGTGTCTAAAAAGCGATTTTGAGCAAGGATAGTTAAAAGTCCAAGTTAGAATGAAGATTCTTCTAATTACTTAAAACAGAGCCTCTTTTAATTTTTTGGCTTTCAAAACATGATGAAGAGATGGACCACTTTAGTATTAGTGAACAAATTTCATTAAAGAGATTGAACTCTTGATCCAAGTAGGACGGAAAATTGAATTAAATTACTTATCAATGCTTTTAAATTAATTCAACCATATTTACAATTTTTAATGATCATATATTATATAATTTTGCATAATAATTACTTTAGCTGATATACTATTTGAGCCAAACTTAAATAACGTTAATACAATCTTATCACAAAAATTTTATGTTTATTTTAAAGGCTCGTTTTCTTTTAGGTGACAAACGTGAAAATAAATTATTTATGTTATCTATGCACGAGTATTTTATATTATTGGTTATTATATATTTTATAATGGATATAGCGTGCTTCTGTTATTATTCAATATTTGCAACTATTTAAATTTACATACTTCATAGCAAAATCCACCTGATATTAAACACATTTTAGGATTGATTAGGACTTACCTTATTTATTTATTTTTAATTATCCTTATAGATATTTGGATAGGTAAATCACATTAGAAGTACAGAATGGTACTGTGCACAAACTGCTTGAGATCTCGCATCTCTATAACTACGTATATATGTAATACTATCGTCTTGATTGACGTTATCAATTTTGATTGGGATCCTTACATACACTGCATTGTTTTTATTATAGTTAATTTACGTAACATCTTATTTCCGGATAATACTAACCATGATGCGTAATATACGTTTTACAAATTAGTGGATTAGAAATGGTGTAGTTAAACAAAGGTGTCTATTAATCAATTTCGGAAAACTAAATATTATCTAATAGATTAAATATTGAGGACTTGCTTGTACAAATATTTGCTACTTATATATCTCTACTTGTTAAATGACTAGTATTGTTTTTAAACAGTTCTAATATTATTTTTTGGCACGTCATTCAAATATGGCAATTTGCAAATGTCGTCTTAGATCATTTACGTTGGTCTGTTATTTTAAAATTTCGTTTTTAAATATGTTGAACACTATTTGATGATACTTTTAATTTTAAAGGTAAGTCAATATGTAAGTACCATTTATTTAGTTAGGCTAAAACGTAAACTTAACTAGTTGATGAGGGATGCATGCTAAGTGTATATCATAAGGATCCTGTAAACCTACACTTTGGTCAGAAGTCCAAGACTTTATCGTAATGTAATAGCAACTACGATATTAGCTTGTGTTTTATATAAAGTAAGTAATAGGATCTGATATTTTCAGCAACAGTAATAAATTACAATTTGTGTTAGCAAAGAACTCAAATCGATTTCACCAAGATTCTTTTTGCTATTTTAGTTTGATAAATGGTTACCTTTGTCGACTTAGGATTTATTAAGAATTCTTGTCTTAACAGCGTTAAAATATAAACTTAATTTGCACAAATTACATTCTAAAATATTATATTAAATTTCAAGTTGTTGGATTTTTTTCAACTCATTTAAAAGCTAACCAGTTAGTATTTTAAAGTTACAACCATAATATTATTTAATTTTTGAATTGGCAGTTCCATTGGCATGTGACGCACTCTTCTCACCCCGCGTTCTCCGCTAAAAATGCCCTAATAGTCACTTGTGCGTATTTAAGGTCACACCTATACTTACGTGCCAGTAGCTATACCCCCGGTAGATTTTTTACATTTATTGTGACAGTATTGTTTGTCAATACGGAACCCTACATGGAAATATCATAGACACTTTTACACAACTTTAATTAAGTGGTAAAAGTACAATGTATAATCAGATACGGAAATATCTATATACTACAAAAATATCTCTATTTACAACATATCTATTGGTGTTTAGATATTTTCTGGCACCAGTAGTTTTTTTTAAATTGCACATTATTGTGCAATCGTGACCAAACTCACTTTTAAATCTATTTAGGATTAATTTTATGACTTTTTTAAACTTTAAAAAAATATTTTAAACGACTTATAATACAGTACGTATTTTAAAAAAAATTATGCAAAAGTAACATGTTAAATGTTCGTTTTGTTAAATCAGAACGAACCATCAGATAGTAAAAGTATGTATATTACCTCCTTACGTATAGTGCATACCTTAGAATAGAATGATAGTTTAGAATAATAGAAAAACTGTTAAATATATATTTTTTGATAAAACTATAATCGTATTCATTGTTTACCCCTTGGAGAGCCAACTAAGCCTTGTTATCGTTTTTGCGACTGATAAATAATATTCAGTTTTTCTTAATCTTAACATCTCAATGTGACGTTAAATAGTTGACAGTCAGGATCTAACCTGTCAAAATATTTATCTTATCAATCGATTATCATAACGGATAAAATACTATATTATATACTTTGTTTATAAGAGTAGAACTTAAGTAAAGAGATCAGCATTAAGAAACTGAAGAGTGTTCCATTCCAGGAGTTTTTTCCTTCAGCAATATATTGGACTTCTTTAAACTTATCACATGTTCCTGAATTCGAAGGTTTTAGCCAATAAGACCTACTATCAACTCAGCCTAAAAATTTACGATATGGGTAATAACTCGGGTAGTAACTTGAAGTAGTATTATAATCACAAAATGACTGGGAAGTTCTTTATACAGATATTCTCTGTATAATATAGCATGTTTTATTCATAAAAACCTTCGTCTTGAATTACTCTACTATTGTTGAAAACCATATTAAAATCGGTCGCGTAGTTTAAAAGATCTAAGCGATCAGATAGTGCAAAATGTAAAGATCGAATAGGTTAGAGAAACTGAATCAATTTAGTTGTAATTTGTATTTTTATCGAAAGATTTGAGCGTTGAAAACAGTTTTAGCACTTATATTAACTGTACATTAACGACGTTAGTCACGGGCTTAGTAATACGGCGACGAATTCACGGAATTAATTATTAATAGCAAAGAAACCATGATTTTGTGGTTTCTATAGCAACTGAAATAATAACTATACAAGTATTAGTTATTATTTTCTAATTAGTCAAGGACCATCTTTGGATAAACTCGAAGAATATGATATAAAAATTAAAAAAGTAATCCATCGCTACACGGCACCTATAAACATTGTTTTTTATAGGAAGCTGAACAATACTTAGGGCTTGTGACGCAGGAGCACTAATAAAGACACCCCTCACGTGATCACGACACTCGCGGGTCCCTTCGACAAAATCTTCTTTTTTTTAATTCTTAAAATAAACAAAATATATAATTTTGAAATTTTGTTTTCTAACGGAGAACTACACTATTATTAAGCGGTATAAGCTTGGTAGACTATTGATAAGATATCCATAATTCATCTATATTTTTTGATTTAGAATACTAGCAGTATGGATAACATACAACAACTAAGCTAAACGTTTGTGTTAGAAGGGGGCCACGTAAGTAGTCCAATAACTGGGATTTGAACCCAAGACCTATCGATCGTAAATCTAACGCCTGAACCACTGAGCTACTGACGCTTCGTATATTGTAATATTATTATTAGTCTTTAAGTTGAAAGAGTTTTTGGAAATTAAATTCTAAGGGTAGTGAAAATTTTGAAATAATTATGTTTGTTAACAAGGTAAGCCACAAAAATTATCAAGATAATATCTCCGCACGTAAATACTATTCTGCATTATTCCTACAAATTGTATTATTTATTTGAACAAATTAAACACAACGAGGACGAAGTTAACGCATTTATTATCTATACCTATCTATCGTCGTGGTTCATGTTGAGCTGTCATATTATATAAATAACGTTGGTGTAGAAATTTAAAATAAACGGAAAGCAATAAGTGAATATAGGGATATAGCGATTAATATGTAAAACTATAGAAACACCCGGGCCAAGCCGGGACGGATCGACTAGTATTACAATAAAATATAACTTCGCATGACGTGTTGAGGGAAACTTAATGTTTTCAACACTTATAGAAGCTAAAAAATATTTTACTTTTTTGTGCATCCTTCAGCTTATATATTTATTCTCTACATTTTTCACAGTCATATTCCCGCTAGTCTGACTTAGGCTTTGCTTCATTTAAATCGGATGCTAGAAAACAGTTGTTATAACATTTTTTAGTAGGTACACCTATTTATTGTGATCTAAGTTATTATTATTTCGATATATGGTAAATCTGACATATATTTTTTATGTTTTAACTGTGAAATACCTTCAAGCACAATCACGAGACGGGAAAGGAATAAAACAATAATATTATGATAATAAGGTTTCTTGTTCGATTAATGCTAGTTACAATAAGATTACTTTACCATATCCTTATACGTTAGAATATTAATTACTTGTATGTTCACAATGTACAATATGTAAGGTTTTTCTTAAAGTTAAATTCTGAAAACAGTCCGCCGGGCCGCCGGCCGCAAGGGCACTTTGATATAACATCGCTGAAACTATACTTAAACGAAACATGAAAAATCGCATTTGGTTTACACACATTACACATCACTCGAACACGACACAATTTTAGTATAAAAATACGCACATTTACAACGTTATTTTTTGTGAAACCGCAATTTTTAGGTACTCGTGAATTTTAACAATCCAAGTCTTTTAAATATATTTTTATAAAGGCCTTGTACAATGATAATTAAATACTACATACAGTTGGGAATAAAGATAATGACCGCGGCACTTACAATTAGAGATATTCAAAATACTGAAGTATTTAAGTTAAACTAGTATAATGAAAGTAAAGTCCTGTATCTAAAATGAGATAAGGGAGAATATACATTACAATGTCTATGCGTATGAAAAAAAAGTTACCAGTTAATCCATATAAATTTCGTAATGTATACTCGCCTTGAACATATGTAATTAAAATATTAATGCAATCGAAATTCATAATGTAGATATTTTTTCTGAATATTCGTCATAATCAGTTCAGCCATAGGGCTCTACAATTTCTAAAATCTATTCGTGTTGATATAAAAAAGAACTGATTTAATTCTCTGTAATTTTGCATTTATTGTTTTTTGTTTATTGAAAACATGGAGTAAAGAAATATGTTTCAACTAGCAACACTTCTTTTGGCATCATAAAGGTGTTAGTACATTATAATGACTAGCTGTCAACTCTACTTCAATTCGATTTATGAAAAAGTTTTTAAATATGAGTTTTATGAAACAACTTTATTTAATTAAAAAAAGTGTAAATAAGTGAAAATCATAAAATAAAAAATGTTTGTAAAAACACGACATAAGTCTCATATTTCAGTGTTTACTTATAAGTCGAGTTGGAGTGAAGTAGAAGTCGAGTCGTTGTACTTCGGTGACTATTTACCATAATATATACTATCTGAATTATTAAAAACGGTAGCATTTGTTTGAATAAATACAGAAGTAAATACTACTTACAAAATTGTATGAATAATTTTATTGCTTAAGAAATAATGAACAATACAAAAGTAACTGACATGTTTTTACTAATATGATCAGCAGCAGCAATCATATAATCATAATAAATGCTATTTGTACTTTAGTTTCATACTTAATATAACCAAATAGTCATCATGGGGATTTTCCATTCTACTTATCACATTTTTCATAACTTATATTTGTTTCTTTTTCATGTTTTACTGTATGCGTGTCTCAAGAAACTTGGAAAATTACAGCCCTTCAACAAAGAGTTATTTTACTGCATATTGGGATTAAAGATTGTTGAATAATAACGAGATTTACTTGCTCATGAAACGAGGAGACACAATTTTAACGATTCGTTGTTAGATATTATTTATCCAAAAAGACGCAAAAGTTTAATTACAGTTTGTGCGTTTGTAACACATAAACACAATCAAAACTCATAATTTTATTGCAATACATTTTAAAAGACTTTTACAGCTCCCTTGTTGCGTTTGTTATATTTACAGAACCAATATCTACATGTTTTTAGCAGTTACAGTAGAAAATTTCAGTACAATTTTGTGCTTTCAGAAATTATTTCGGTACAATCTGACTAAAGCTAGTAAATAAAAGTGCCTGACTAGCTTATTTATAAATTCGTAAATCATTTCAACTATAAATACTAACTTGACACTTTCAAAACCTTCCTTATCCTGTTCGTTAAATCAAAACGGTACTAGTGATACATACTCGTAGTTATAGAGCAAGAGCCCGCGATGATCAGACTTTTATGATTTCATATAACCTGCAAGTATATTGTGAATGTCCCTAGGAGAGATATAAACGATCCCCAACTGAGTAAGTTTAGGAATACGGTTGTTTGGAAATATAAATATTTTTAATGTGTTTCGATCGAAATTCGAGTAGAAATATCGTTTGATAGATCCTCAAGTAACATATATGAAATTCAGCTTTTATGCTATTCTGTGAGCATAGTTATAATTGATTCATATTAATACATTTAAGGTTGTCTAACAGGGGGTAAGAAGTGTACTTTACTAAGTTTCTGACAATGAGCTGACAAACAGCTTTATACTTACGAATTTGAGTTGCAATTTTATATACCTTTGGGACCTTTCAAAGATCCAAACTTCATATCATGATGATGATTTATATCTCTATTACGGACATACACAATGAAATTTTCAAGTTTTATAAAATAACAAAGATCTGATCGTTTCGGGATCATGAACTATTAGAACTATATTCTAGCATACTTTATAAATTAAAGTTAAAACCTACGCAGACTTTATCATATAATTATGTAAATTGACAACTAAAATTCATATAATACTTAATATAAGAATGTCGCTCAAAATAATACAGAATACTGTTTAATAACAAAGTATTGTTTATAGATATTTACATTATTTAGTAATATACTAAACTTTGTTTATTACACCTTGTTATGGGAATGAGATTTATGCTACAATAAAAAAAAAGCATTTGTAATTAAAGAGATATAAAAAGTTCCTGAACAAATTACAGTAAGGCGTCTATAATCCGAAAACCATTTACAAGAAGAAGTGCTAAGTAGATATTCAGAAAAGTTTTTTTGTAATGAAACAATGATTATTAAATTTTTTTTAAATAGAAAATATTTAATATAAATCTTATTGCTTCTGATTGCCCTAATTTCTTTTTGAGTTTTAATGTATCTAGATATTTTTTTTACTTCTGTGTTGAACACATTAAGCATTCGGATTATCGAGACCTTACTGTATATTTGTCAATAAGTACCTTACGACTTATTTTTGCCATTTTTATATATTTCATACGACTCAAAACACGTAAATTTAGCTCTAATATTCTGGATCAATTAAAAAATATCATACAAACATATAACAGCTTGAGTAACTTATTTTAAAATGCTAATAAAGGCAACTTATGATGAGAAAAGGCCTAAAATTCATTCCCATGAAAGGTAGACAGACGAAACCTAATTATTCATATAAGTACACCTTACTTAAAGATAGTAAAGATAGTAATTTACAATTTATATACAACGTTAGCATTTGAAGTACCTGAAGTACTTAACCCATAGGTTAATTATCACATTTAAGGGTAAGCCTTGTCATTTCATCTAAGGGATGATACTTGCACACATAGCGTAATCTCTAAATGATATTGCTTAAAATCGTCATAAAAAGTTATCTCAAGTCAGAGTACAGAAATAACAAACAACAGTTGTTATTTGTTTTTTCAATCTCATTGACGTAACTTGTCAAAATAGTACTAGAGATTATGTTACATGAGCTACAGTCGTGCCCAGCACTGATAATGTTCATATTACATCAAACAATAGCATCGTTCAAATATTATATAAACAGAATGCAACATGACAGAAATAATGTAATTGTTACACATTTTTAAAATCTTTCTTCATTAAAAACAGTGTAATTGTTTAAACTTAACTCTAATATATAATACTTAAACATTGCCGTATATAGATTTTCGTAATTTTCAATTACAGTGCTTTAGCAGAAACTCATCCTCACACGAACATTGCAATAGCCTCACATAACAAAGTAGACTAAAACGATATGAGTATGTAGAACTATGTAATATTACTGTCCGATTAATTGTGCCTTTCTCGATCAAAATAAATTGTCATTCATAACACGATTATCAACGATTATTGCTACCGAACGTTGAGCATCGTTCGTGAGCGTTATTAATACTGTGAAGTCACAAGATGGCAGTGACAAAGAAGCATGATTGTACGATCAATTTTGTCTTCCTTACTTAATAATTATATTACATTGATACTTATATCAATGTAATATAATAACAAATATATATTACAGCAAAACTTGTACTTAAAATAAGATCGGTTTTATAAATAGAACTACAAAACTCAAAGTCTCAGAATATTTCAGTTTATAAGATGTATTTCGGACATGGATTATAACGGAACTTCCAATTTTTAAGATTGAAGTTTTATTCTTTAATTTAATATCAATATTTTGTAAGATTTGTAGTTCAACTTCCAATCCAAACTCGTTATTTAAGCTATAATTCGTAGTAAATGTCCTTTACGAGTTTCAACTTAAGTAACTCAACTTTACAGACAAAACTGATCGTCCATGCAAACGCGGCGCGGCGGCAGGCGTAGGGCGGGGGTAGTGACTCAGGGCGAGGGGGCGGCGGCGGCGGGGGCGCCCGGGCCGCGCGCCGTCATACGCCGTCCAGCTGTCGCACTCGTACGTCCTGCGAGGCGCACATGTCTGGCGCAAACGGCAAACACGTGAAGTACGCACACGCTGCGCACTCGTACGCCGGCGCTGCGTAGAACAACGCTATTAACGCGCACAACATCGCGCCTGCTGATATTAGACACACCCACACCAACACTATCTTTCTTCGCCTCTCGTAAGGTCCGAATGTTATGAAAGGCAGTAACGCATACGAAAGTAGGAAACCAAAAACGAAACCGAACACGTGAGCGAAATTGTCTATCCACGGTAGGAGTCCCAAGAAGAAAAGAGCTATTGAGATCCCCACTAGCTTGAGCAACGCTCGTCTAGGGTGTTTTAAAAGCGGCCACGCTCCAATGACTTCAACGATTAAACACGCGAGTAAGCCGAAGTGTGATCCCGCTGGACCAACCTGTAATTGAAAATTAATAATATTAAATTATTTAGAATCATTTTTATAGTATTCATTGGAACTACTGGTAAAATCTACTAATCTTTTGTAAGTATATTTATAATGTAATTTATAGAATTATTTTAGAACAAAAGGGGCTTTTTGGACTAGAAACAACTGCAAACGCCAATTCATATATAATATATCATTATAAAGGAGGATGAGTTATCTATGAATCTGTGATGGTTATAAAATTTTCTTTCCTCTTTATAGGAAATTGATTGTATTAAAAGCACAACATTAATTGAATTAATAATATCAATCTAGGAATAGTACTACTATTAATATTCAACATAGGTAATTTAATTAGAAAGACAATTTAATCAGTGAAAACTTCACGATATTCAACTTACCTCAGCTCTATAAGGTTCAAATATTGCTGATGCCATGTTTCCAGCTACACCACTACCGAGATACACTACAGCTATTCTCACAGGTCCAGCCATCTTCTCCAGATCTCTCATAAAGAGCCACTGCAGGGCGAGCGTGGCAGCGAGGTGTAACAAACCAGCATGCACGAATAGTGATGTCCAAGCTCGGTAAAGTTGGTCAGGCCGACGTCTTCGCATGAACGGTAACATGCCACATACGTCGTCTAAACAAGACACCTGTAATTATGTTTTAGACTGTAAGAAAATTTTTCCGGTTCATATTCGGACTCCGAAAATATGACCACGTACCATAATTTCGGTCAAGTGGTGTGTTACTATATTTTTTAAATTTTTATTTTTATTAAAATTTAATAACATATTTGATTCAACATTAACAAACAATTTCTTTACTGTTGCACTTACTTGTGAACACAATGAGGCTTCTTCATGGAAGTAACCCTTAACAAAATCGCAGTGCTCCCTTGTGGTAATCACGCACTGACCATGCACACCGATACAACACGGATGACCTATGACTTCACAGGCCATGTGTTCTGCCGCGTGACCTGCTCTCCCTGCAGCTGCTGAACCATCTAACACTGATTTTCTACAGATCGGCCATTTTGTTATGTCATCTGGCCATTCATGAGGTGCTATAGAACGTGGCGCTTCACAAAATCTGAAGAAAATAAAAAAAAATTACTTGGTTTTTTACTGCTTAAACTTAAAATTATTATCTGATATTTAACTTACTTTGGATCTAATCCACAAACTGATCCTGATATTCGACCACCAGGGCCTGATTCACCCGATGACCACTTCTTCCAAGTTGAAATTGTATTCTGTAAATGAAAACTATATCTTTAAAGTGAGAGTTTATTAGATTAGAATAGCAGTACCCATTTTTTAATAGAAATGTCGTGTAAAATGTAGCGTTTATTAACCTAAGACTTAACCTGATTTACATGTTAAAAGTATAAAAGTATAAGTAATGAATATGTAAAACTCACCTTTGACACTAATCCTCTTATCTGGATGGGCATGTAAATATTAAACGAAATTAATAATTTAACCCACTTTTTATATTCTGTGCAGCACGGTATATACGTATAAGACCTAAACTTTTCACTAGCTGTACTACTTTGGTTTGATAATTACCTGTATGACATGACGAATCAATCAATTTTTATGTATTTGAATACCCCAGTATGAAACGAAAAGATGTGCTGAGAAGAAGATGAAAAGGCTAATTTTTGTTTAAAAGATGTTTTGTAAGTTTAGTTTCTATCTCTTATAATCTTTTTTTTCTTTGTGGCCAACAGAGTATCTAATTGTTGGAATAAATATGATGAGGAATCATCATCACGACCCTTCAATGGCCCACTGCTGAGCCGGGTCTCCTCCTCAGAATGAGGAGGGTATTAGGCCATTGTCCACTACGCTGGCCCAGTGCGGGTTGGCAGACTTCACACATCTTTGAGAACTTTTTTGGGAACTCTCAGGAGTGCAGGTCGTGTTATGAATGTCTCACGATGTTTTCCTTCACCGTTAAAGCAAGTGATATTTAATTGCTTACAAACACACATAACTCAGAGTCAGAGGTGTGAGACTTGAGATCTCGACCACTGGGCTATCACTGCTATAGTGCCACTGGAAGAGTATAAATGCACATGATGAATAATAATTAAAGGTAATGCGTAAGGTAACTAAAATCCACTTACAGAACAATCAGCCTTAGAAGACTGCACACACCCAGAATCATCGTTTCGTATGCAGCAAGCAGTGTCTCTTTCTCGTCTTGCGGAGGCCGCTATCGCCCTTGCTATCCTCGCGTCCCTCCTCATGCATGGTGCGAACTTAGCTCCTAAGTGTATGAGGTCTGCTGCTCTTGGTCCGAGCCAGAATGATGCTGGTTCCTCCCATTCCACCTAAAATAGGCAGAAATAGTTAGGGTTAATATGTTATAAAAGACTTGATGTTCATATCCAGTAAATGTCAAGTTTTGATAAAGGCATTTTATTTTAAAAAAATCTTACTATGTACTTATGTATATTATACGTTAGGAAACCATTTTTCAACCACTTTTTGATATTATACTAAAAATTCCTAAATTCGAACCGAACTGATCTAACGATTGAGATGCAAACCAGGCACTAAAATTTCCTAACGTTTTCTCTTTCAATATTTCCATTTAAGATCTAAACCATCATAACAACGATGTGATATCCCCAATTAATGCTATCTCACGAAAAAATACGAATAACTATAGACGGTCATTCATGCATATAGATGTTATCGACGGGTTGGCGGCAAAAACTAGACAAAGGTTCTTACACAAAGCCTATGTGACCCAGATCCCACTCGTTAATACTCTTACTTTGTCGTGTCGACCTTCCACCTCCCACTGAAAGCTGTGTATTTGTTAATTGCTCATTATTATACGACACGAATGGTTTTTATTACAGCATTAGTTCATTTTTGCGCTTTTTTGATGACATATCCGCTGTATTTTTTTTCTTTGCGCTTCTACCTTCGATGTCTAGATGTTAACTCCTGATTTTTATTCTTAGGATTAAGCTCGCCTTCTTTGCACTAAAGTGCAATAAATTATTTAATTAAATATTTATTTCAAAACGTGGCTTGAACTTATCTTATAACAATTCTAATAATAACATAAAGAGACATTCAATAAATAATAGTTTTCTATTTACACTATATGTCCCGTCACACAAATATTTAAGAAAGCTCTCAACGTGAAAAGTAGTAAATGATTTCTTTCTGAGGTTTACGAGGTATGAACTTATTGGCGACTTTAGCTGGTATTACTTTTAAGGTATTTTCAATATATCTAAAATATAAATGAAAGATCTCAAAGAATTACTTTAATTTTAACCTTTTTTAGTTTGCCATCATAACGTTTAAAAATGATTTCTAAGCTATGTTGATAATAATTTCAACGAAATATCTTAATTTTCTTTAATAATACCAAAAAACACTATTATAACTCGATACCAAAATTGTGTATTTAGATAGTAGAGGTTTATGTCCAAATGCTGTTAATGGTTAAAATTGTTACAAATATCAGAAAATCATAATCAGTTTAGCGCTAATAGAGCTTAACTTAGATTTAGAAATAATTATTTATATAGTAAAATTATCAATGTCGCTGTTATGTTGATAATAATAAACAAAAATAGAGTCACAGTTACTAAATAACTACATATTTTTCATAAGTTAAAAGTTCTGTTTTATATGACGCTAAAATAGCTAGTCCTTGTCCTACTTAGTGTTGTTTGCATTACCTAGGGTAATGTGTTCTGTCTAAAAGCTTTACGTTGTTAACGAGAGCTATTTAGGAGTAAGAAAGGAGTTTTCAATGTACTTTAATTGCTATCACGTGATATAATTATTTGCGTGAAATAAAAGTTTTTATTATTACGTCAGATAAACTAACAAAACGTAAAATAATTTCTAGCTGTAATTTCTGATAAATAAAACTTTCAGTGACATGTGAATAATAGAAATAACACTGTGTGACACGATTTTTAAATATAAAAAATATTCGGTAGATTTTTAATTCAACTGTAAACAAAATTGGTTTATTTGATGTTTATCGTAATGTGATGTTTTTTAATTATAATGCATGGTTTTCATATACATTTAAGCTCTACTCTTAAATTATGGTTATACAGGATGGATTTTTGAGACGGGTCAGTGAGGGTGCTACCTTGCCCGTTATAATTACAGGAAAACGTTCCTAGAAGACCATCCATAACTTTTTAAGATATTCTGAACTGCATTCACAAATTTTTGAGAAAATGTACGGTAAGCGAAAAAGTGCTAAAATAAAGTTCTCAATCCAAAAAAAAATTTTTGATGCCTATCGATCCTACTTCATATGGGGACCAAAAGACTCTATGGGACCATTTAAGGTATGAGTACTAGAAATGTCAGAAATCGCCAAAAACATTTTTCATACATTTTGTACTGAAAACGATAAATCAACTCGTAATATTTTTATTGCCAAACAATCGTATTTCTTACAGTGATGAAAAGATTGTTTTGGACCAACTGAAATTTAAATACAAAAGCTGCGGTACGACACAACATGTCACACAAACTTAAAAATAGGTGATTCTACGAAATTAAATTGATCTACGAAATTGTCACACAGCGTAATTCACTAAAATGATAATATTAAATAATTATATATACATATAAATGTATTTATAATTATTTTTATATTTAAAATTTTAAAGTCTGACATAAAGTGTGCCAGGTTTAAATTAATTATTCATTATGATTGTCAAGTACCAACTCGGTACGGACAAACAGAATTCTTAAATAATATGCTGATAATAAATTTAATGTAGAGCTCGTCTCGTATATATTTATATATAATTTTTTTTTGTATGTGTGTATGTAACTGAACAACTCAACTCAACTAAATGATTGGACTGATTTAATTTATTCTCCTTTTCACAATATCACATTTTTATTTTGACAATTCCTAATTACATAATATGTAAATATAATTATTAATTAGGCCGCTTGTACTTATATATTTAAATTATGGTGATGCAGCGTTTTCGGTTACAAAAAAATATATAGTGTCGAATATGATAATATTTGTATAAGTATAAAATAATGTCGTAACCAAACCTGTTGTAAACTGAGGCTTTTTACAAGAACTTGTCCAGAGTGCGTGTGCCTGCCAAAGCCCACTGGTCCAAACCCGTAGCACAGGAGCGACAACAGCAGCACCATGGTCTGCACTGTGCTCACCCACCACGTGAAATAAGGCCGGTAGTCGGTCAGTTCGTCCAACTGTCGGACTACTTCCTCTTGATGAGCTACTGATTTACGTAATGATCGCCTGTTAACAAATTTTTTAAATTAAATTTGAGAGCACAACACAACAGCACCACAAAAAAATCTATTATTGCGTATGTTTAACATATATTTTTAAGTGTCTTTAAGAGATTCTATCTTCTTGCATATTTCTTTCATAGGACGTTACGAATTATAACTTTTTTCGTACTTCTACAATACATAGGTACGCATAGATTTTACATTTATTATATTTATTGTTATTAACCTCTGACTTACACTCTGACTTTTCTGAGTGATGTGTGTTTTAAACAATCAAATGTCACTTGCTTTAACGGTAAAGGATAACCTGCACTCCTGAGAGTTCCCTAAACTTCTCTGTCGGTGTGTGAAGTCTGCCAACCCTCACTGGGCCAGCGTGGACTATGGCCTATCACGCTACTCATTCTGAGGCCCAGCTCAACCATTAACATGTTTTGATGATTCTTATTTTTAACATGTTTACTCGTATTAACTTCACTTAAACATACAAACAGTGTAAACATTTTCGCATCAATTTTAACGTACTTTTAATTGTCATCAAGAATCATTGTTTGCAGTCGGACTGATGATAACTGATTTATAAAATAGAATATCATTACTTCAGTGCCTATGTATTAGTAATTTAACTAAATAGGTGTAATTAATGAATTTGTAACCAGTTCAATCATAGAGTAAATCCTATTACGCATAATTTATTCAAGTCTATATTGAGCACTGAAATAATTTATCATATTTTCGAATATCACGCTAAACAACAGCAATCGAATGAGCAGAATAATATACATAAATGAAAGCCTCCGACGCAAAAGGGAGAAAATCGCGAAATAACTCATAAATAACACCCAATGCCATGTCCACGAGGTATTAATTTAAAAACCCATTACAGCAAGTTAAAATGGGAGTTTCTGGTAAGCAGGGTAATACATTGAGGCCACAGGTGAATTATTTCAGATCCAAAGGACTCAGTACTGTTATAGGTATGAGGCACGGAGAGTGTTAATTAAAACAAACTTATGATGATTTAGAATTTTTACAAATTATTTTTGGTAATATGTATAATTAAGAAAAGCAATAAAGTACGAGGTCTTTCAATGAAACCTGTTTTTTGTTCAAGAAAAGTCGCTATTAATGTTTAAATTAAATTAAGACTACTACAAATGAGAAGAACCGGCATGATTTAAGTGTTGGAGGATATACATCAACAAACCATTTTTCAGCAACTTCCTTGTATTTGATTCAGATGATATTTGAAAACTTATGTAAATATTGTGACAATGCATCATTAATATACCCTTGAGCTGATCCAGATGATGGATAATGAAGAAGATGGAGGAGCTGGTACTCTCTAATAAATTTATGACAGACAATTTTCAGCAGATATGTTTTGTTATTACAAGTACTAAAAGTTTGTATTTTTTTGTTGTGAAAACTTCTTTAACGCCGTTGTGCAAGTGAATACATATTTTTTGGAATGGGTAAAAAATATTAAACTCGCGTCAGGACACGTGACCTCATCGAAAATTCGTAAGCGCAGCCTGATCGAATACAGTTCGGTTTTTTTATATTTTGTTCTTTGGGTTACTTAAACCGTAGAATAAAATTTTCTTTCCGAAGTCCCGTGACACGTTCTAGACTCGCCGTATGTAAGCCAGATATCAATAATACAGTTCGGTTTTTTAAATTTTGTTTTTTGGGAATATTTAAAAATGCAGAACATTAATGTTCAAGTTTTCACTTCTGCCGACACCGGACCCGCAAGCCGTTTTTTTTTGTATTTTAAAATAGTAATAATATGTTATTTTCTAATTCTACGACTTTTAAATGGAATATTAGGCGATAAAATCTAAGATTTGTTGTGATAATGTTTAGTAACAATCTCATAATATACCAAAGAAATTTACTCAAAAAATCTATAAACTGTGTGTCTCTTACTAAACATTCAATTAATTATTTCTATTCAAACTGCATTACAGTTTAAGTTTATTAATGTGATAGATATACTGAAAAGAATTCATCACGTTTAGCTGTATCCGTCGCAAAAGCTGTTTTGTTTTTAGTTTTAAACTTTTCATTATTTATAAAACTCACAAACAACAACAGAAAGTTTATCACGCTCAAAGAATACGTAATATCTTCCACGCGGTAGAGAAAATGAAGCAAGTTATGAAATTTAAAACAGATTTTCATTTTCTAATTCCTTAAGTTCTACCGAATTATGTAACCAAAATGTAAATTACTGTTTAACAGATCACGTTTCTTAATGTTTTCTTCTTTGCTATTCTAATTTGAGAATTAAATAGTTCCTAAATTCATGATTTCATACAAAAAAATTAATTTCAATTTATATTAATTAACTTCCGTAATAAAGTAAGATAATAATAATTCAATCAATGACGAACTTATGACGTTTAGAAACTTTTTCAAAAAATTGTTTTAACACTTAATTCCTTTATTTAAAATACAAAAAAAATCAAATATTACACAATTCCAAAGATAAATTACTTCGATTAAATAATATTGCCTATTAAATTTAAAAAAAGTAAAAAAATATAAAATTTCTGTCACCTACAAGTAACACCGAAGAGTTATAACATTAATGACTTGAAATTACCTGTTTAACTAAGACCATGAAAGGTAAGCTATATTATCCGTCTTCGGGTATTTTTTTTTTTTTACTTTATGGAATATATAAAAGCTTGGATGTTATGCAAACATCAGGTGAATATCGTGGACGACTAAGCTCTTTGCGGGGCTCTTTAATAATTATGGAACGGATCGATAGCTCAACGAGACTCCGTCCAACGAGTAATCCTGAAAATGATTCGCAACCGCAGACAGAGTTTCTTTTTATTTTTATAAAAGGTAGTTTTCAGATGAACAATGAACTCCAGTTTTTATTTACGGGGAATTTTTGAACAACACTGAATGGTCGAATGAATGTGAAAGAAAGGATAAAATGGGAAAACAGACGAGATGAAACTGAAATCACTACCTTTTGGAATAGTGCATCGTAAGGCTTGTTAAAATAAAATATAATTGGATACTCTCACTACATGTTTAACTATCAAAAAGAACCAAAATAGACTTGAAATCAGTAATTATTAACTTTACGTTATTTTAGAATTTTAATATTAACATCTACGAAACAAATATTCGTGAAACTAAGATATAGGTTTCTATCGACCCACCCCTACTTGTCTAATTAGGGATAATAGAAAACAAAAGGGTAAGAAAATATAGTAATACCTGTAAGGAGATATCCTTACAAGTGTTACTAGATTTTCTTAATTTTCAATGAAAGTAAAACGATCAGGCGCTTTTGGCTTAGAAAATATATTTTATTATTATACAGTAAGGTTAAATAAGGAGAAAATAAGTCACTTTTTCATTTTTTTAAATTACTGGCAGTATGGATCACATAGTCCAAGTATTCCTTAACCCCTCTAACAAAGGTAAAATGCTCGTGTTAGGAGTGGGCCACGCCAGTATTCCAATAACTGGAATTTGAACCCACGAATTATCGGCCGTGAATCCAACGGCTGAACCACTGAGCTACTGACGATTAATAAAAGTTTTAGAATTGGTTTTATTTTGGTCTTAGTATACTTTATATTTACAAAAATTACACATTCAAGTTTTCCATTGTACTTATTTAACGTAATAATATTGAAAATGAAGTTGCTTCTATGAAACATCAATTGTATAATTGAGCTGGCTCATTACGTAATCATGTAGTCACTTAGTCGCTTGAAACTAAGTAGAATCCATAATGTCGTACATGACTGCATTATGAATGCATGCTCACTTGAAAATCAATACTGGAGAGTATTTTTAATTCATTTTACTGCGGAAATATTACTTTACTAAGGTTTTTAAGTTTCAAATAAATAAAGAAAAGAAACGTTTCTTTTTAAACAAAATCTTAGCTACACATAATAAACATAATAAAAACAATGTTTTTATAGTTATTTATGCATATTGTATAATAAAGGGTATTAAAACACGAATTTGGGTTTTAAATTAAATCCTCTATAAAAGATTCTGAAACAGTTAGTTTACTTCTAAGATTAAAACAGTCACTCCTAGTAATCTAACATCATCCTTTACTGATTATATGGAAATAAACTAAGTATTGATGAAAGAATAATTTATTGTAGTTGTAATGAACATTTTATATCGTGCAATTATTAAAATTCACTTTAATATGTTCTTTAATGTTGGAAGGTAATCGCTGATTTTTTTTGTAAACAAATCAATAAATATATCAAAGAAAAATGGCGGGGATTCGAATAACATATTTTTGTACGGCACATGACATTCTAGAGAGTAAAACGCGCGTTTTGACTGTTCTTTTTTTGAAATTTATATGTTCCTTTTTTAAAATTAGATAGATATAATGGTTATTAGAACATTAGGCGTTTTAATGTTGACAATAAGCTAACTGTTTCAGAATCTTTTATAGAGGATTTAAAGCATAGGAGTAGATCAAAGAATAAAAAGAATTTCACATTTATCCCGTTTTGTAAAAACTATAGACTAGAGAAAAGCTTCACCTCATATGAAATCTCTACGCAGCTACCATAACTATAGACATCTAATACTAAGAACTAGTTTTAACGTTTTGGTTACATAAACATGAGTAATGAGTATGAAACAAGTATATGATACCATTAAAGCTATATTAATCGCCCAAATACGTATTTTAGTCTATGATCATTTAAAGATGTTTCATGGCAGAGAAATATAATATACAATGTATTTGACATTGAATGAATGACATCCTTGAAATAAATAAACTTGAACGAATGAGACTTGAGTCATACCTTTATTAATTGATTTCTCCCAAAGCCACTACGATTAAACCTATAAAACAACCATAGACTATTGTGCTATCCGCAAATACTACTTAGCCGATTACAGAATTGCAGAATGGAACTGGACTTTTGAAGAATTCATAAAAATCTCCGAATTTACGTAACTTTAACTTGACTCTCTCGTTACATGCTCTAGGTTTAAAAGCTGTACATACCTAAAAAATCTTCCTACAACACCCATCCCGAACTGCCTTCTATTAGAGTTATCAGCCAAAGGTTCAAGCATTGGAGTATGAATCCGTACACCTCCCGCACCCCACTGTACACTTCTCTCTGGCCTTCTGTACTCCACGCTGGAAGATCCGAGTGGTGACCGTGCTCTGAAAAATGTATGTCTCTTATAAAGTATCACGTATTAACATAATTATAAATTTACTGTGATTGTAGATGAATACTAAGGCATGTTACTTTAAGGTTTCACAACTTACCTTAAGTTGTGGAAATTTAACTCCTAAAACATGGGAGGGGATGAAATATTAAAACAAAAAAATTTATGTTCATACACATAAAACAGTAAATGCTCTAGTAAATTACAGAACCCATGTAGCCTTACTCTGAATACCTCATTAAAGACTACTCAAATTCCACTTTATGACAAATAATCAGCAAAAATTAGCAATTTAAATTCGACAATGTCATATTTTTGCATTTGTATAATACTGCTTTCGATACCCCAATATTTGATTTACTGATCAAAATCACGTTAGCAATTTGTCAATTGTCAATTACCATTTACTAATGTTTTTATTTTAAGTCTACAATAAAAGAACAAATAACTTGTTAACAGATTTAAACACTAGATAAGAATAGAAGGAAAGAAAGAATCTCAAGTAAATGAAAGAGATACAGGGTATTCTGGAAAGGTATAGAAACTTCAGAGATTATAAAGTAGGTACACTTTTCCTTCTTCTTTAAATAAAAATAAATAACTGTCACCTGCCTAATTTTGTAATGTCCTTTCAGATATCTGAAGAGTTGGCTGGAAAAGATTCCTGACTGGAATAAGTCCGCTTTTGTACTTTTTTTTTTTATCTTAAGATATTTTTGTAAAAATGTATTATTAATACGCTTTTTATTATGTGTACTACAAAGATAACAAAAAAAATAAAAACGACTAGTAATAAGTAATTTTCTACAAGAAAAGGTATAAATTTTGATGAACGAATTCAATAATTTAACATAAAATCTACCAGTGGTAATGAACGAAACCAATTTTTTCAGCATTTTTGATAGCAAACGATTGCGCTTTTGCTCATAAAATATACCTGCTTCCGAAAATAGTCGCTGTATACTACCGATAGACGATAAATAAACCTTAGCAAATTCTGCTAGGTTAAAATATTGTTTTGCGTAGCTGACCACCACTTATAAGGGTCTGCTGTCCTATCAACAAACAAAAGCGCCCACGACGCTTTGTCATTACACGTACTTTAGCGAAACACATGTAAGATTCTAAGTGTTGTTCGGCTGCCGAATATTCGACGCTTCGGCCAAGAGACTCGCTGAATATTCGATATACGGACAAATCACTATTCGTGGCATCTATATATAAAAGCCATGGAACTAAAGGAAGAAGACCTTTAAGGAATCAGAAATATCCTGAAAGTTATGGGTAGAATGAATACATCTTTAACGTGTAAACATTTCATTGAAATCCATGAATCCAGGCTCGTAATAGTATTATATTTAGTATAACTACTATACATAACTAAAAGCATTGCTGAAACTGACTAAAGTGAACAAATAGAATTAATGGCAGAGTAGTTTTCGACGTTATGCATATGTTAGTTGCTCCGATTTAATCTCGCGTTCGGACCCTTGTCACAGAGATTTGGGTAAACTGATATATCTGTCAGATATGCTAAAACTTGATAAAGATTTAAATGAAAATCAGCGTCAAGCTCGCATCCTATTGGGTATTACTTTAAAGCACACTCAACAACTTGAAAAAGTAGGTCACGGCCTCCATGCAAACTAACTTTATTATTTGATATACATTGCAATGTTTCATCTTACCAATATTATTTCAGTTCTGATGGTTGTTACTTAGTAACACGAAAACGCCTGAACGGATCATTTAAATTTAAAGATAGGAGAAGGAGAATAGAAGAATTTTAATTTAAAGATACTTTATATCCTGAATTTTTTATCAAATATAAGTCAGACATTTTCGGAAAACATGATTAATTAAGTTATTTCTAGTCGACCCGCCCCAGCTTTGCTCATGTACAATTTACCACATATAATTTATACTTAGATTTATCAAAAAAATATTTAACTTTTAGTACATGTTGCTAGATAAAAATATTGAGATGCTTACGACAATAAACATATTATCCTTCAACAATTCTTAATTTTTTTGGAATAAAAATTAGCCAAGTGAGTGCAAAATTTACATAAAAACATAACAAATATCCATTTAATATCCGAACATACAAGCTTTTAATTTATAATATTAGTTTTTCAAAACAAAAATATGATTTCGTTTTTTACATTCAAACAATTTATTTTAAAGAAGGCATTATTTCTATTCCAAATTCTTAATGACCTACCCTCATTATCATTTTTAGGACAATTTTATTATCGGAGATAATATTTAAATTGTTTAGAAAAACGCAGTGTTAACAGAGCTCGAATTTCTTTCTATCCTTTTAAATAATATTGAGGGGTTATACTTTATAATGTTCCTAAAAGATCCCCGACCTAATTTATGTGAAATTAAAAAAATATAATCAAATAAATTTCAAAAAGTAAGGTTTGAGAATCTTTTAAAACAGGAAGTTGTACTAGAACAACAGATCAGTTAAAAGCTCCTCGCTAAGCCGCGAGGTTAACAAATTTAAATCTTGTGAAGTTGGAATTTCTATGTCAAACCTAAGATATAGATTTTTAAAAAGAGCGGTCGGATTTGTTCGTATCAGAACTTACATTTTCAGGATCATTCTCTTTTTATACCTACAAAAAAGAATGACTCGTTTCCTTTCAGCAGAAGTAATGTATCTGCTATATATTAAATCATGGATAATGATACCATAGCATTTTAATTTTATTTAAAGATTCATCGAAAGTATTCCCAATGTAGGCGACGCGTTTAATAAGTACTCTAACGTATATTATAAATTGTAAGTTTTGTTTATTTTAAAAACATAAATTAAAACGTTAAATGTTATTTACATTTTTGTTTTAAAATATCTGTACAAATAAGATATTTAAATAAACTTAATCTGAAATTTTGACAACTATAAAAACCAAAACATTCAATTTTTAAATACTCTTTTGATTGTTTGTCTGTCTGTTTGTTATAGCTCGAAAAGCAAAAGCTACAAGGAATTGGATACAGTTTTTAACACTTGTAGTGCTGCAAGTCTAACGTAAAATATAGGCTTTGATTTGACATTTGAATCTAATGACATTTGTTGTTTGCTCATGTTTTAGCCCAGCGAAGCTAGGGCGGGTTGATACTATACATACTTTAATTTAAATAATCATGAGGGACATTTAAAAAATATTGTTATAAAAACAAGTTGAGTCTGAGCAAGCAGGCCATGAGTAGCGGGAGCAGTTCAATGTCGAAATAATGAAATAGAGAAATGCAACAGAAAATCTACAATGAAGCAAAGTTAAGCTATCTGTTGAGTAGGAATGCAAGTGTGTAATTATAATTAGAACTTAATTAATCTGTCAAGTTAGCGCAATATGACGTTATAATACTACGCGAGCTCAAACTCGAGCGTTATTAACTAAAAGTTTACTCCAACCAGATTTGCTTCAACTAAACTCACTTGATTAATAGAATGGAGAAGTATCGTTGTTTCAATCATTTGCTTTTTAATTTAAAATCTAATAATACTCTGACTTGAGTAATTCACCATCATATCTTATCCCATATATGACTCGCACTACATAACAAGTACAACAAACATCACAAACATTTTAAATTTATTATTGACATTCTCATAATATGTATTCTAATAGATATAGTGGAGCGTCAGTGGCTGAACCGAAAAATAATGAAAGGTGATCTCTAACAATTACGAGAGAAACCTAAGCATTGCCTTGGACTTGTGACCAAGGTGTAGGCTTAAGGAATTCCTTTATTCGATCGAGACTAACTTCTTTTACTACTATATGTACGTTACATATAAGTTTCACTATAATTTGTTCACTACACAACGTATAACAAGTTTATTTATTTTCCATTTTTTCATAAAATTAGGCCATGAATATATGATCCTATATCATTTGTATAAACAACATGCTTCAATAAGAAATGAAAACCCAGAATTCTAAGTAGATGTTAAACATAACGATTTACCAAAATCGTTATTGGCGAATGAACATTAAAAGTCCCTAAACTTTTTGTTGGCTTAACGTTAATCCTATACATTAAGCCTTTCCACTTTATGATAGTTTCTTTACGATAAAAGAACTCAAATAAATCCTATAAGTTTAACGTTTTTTTAATTCTCTTTCATTTCACAAGAAACAGAAATAAAATGGATATAATAATATTTTCATAGCAAGTACTTGAATACACTTAACCTTATTTGAAAATTATGAAAAATGAAATGGAAGTTATTGCTCAGACGCGTGCACATATTCTAGTGAATGTTTTTGCATAAAAGTCTGATATGAAGTCGCATAGATATATATTTTATTTCATATTCTAAAATATAAAATGTGCAAAAATTTTATTGTTGCATCAAAAGTTTTCGATATAAAAAGTGGATACTTTATGGGCTGTTACCTTTATAATACTATATACGAATATTACTCAGTTAAAAGAGCACCCAAATGTTCAAATGGACGATAAGCTAGTTAGGACATTTTTGACAATTATTGGATGTCTCTATGTGATCAATAAAGGTAGCATGTAATTGAAAATTTTGTTATTTCATCAAATACTGATAGATTTGGATATAACGGTTTCGTTTGGTTAACTCACCCTTTGATTCCATCAACGGTATCTGCCTCTTCATGATGCTGCTGCGTAAGCGGCGTCGTCAAGGCTGAAGGGGGGTTGAAAAAAACGTCATCGACGTCAGCGTCTTCGTGCGGGCTACTCGCGCTGCCGCGAAACGAACGCGACCACTGCGCTGATGTCGACTGACGAGACCTTCGTGTCACCGCCTGTTGTAACAAATTATTCATAAATTGAATATAAATATATATAAGCTTCTTTTATTTTATATATATCTACCCAAAACTTCGTTCGCGGAAACTTCTACGTTGAGACGAAATAAACTTAAAATAATTTACACACACTCATTAAACCATAACACAGAGTCTTAAATTTAAAAAATAAGGAGCTTCTTTCAAAACGAAAATAAGGAGCTTCTTTCTAGAATAAAGATCATCCAATGGGGGTTTCAAAGCTAATACCAATATGGAATATTTCTTTCTAATCCCTTTGTGTGAATTGTGACGGTGCTTACATAAGTAAAACAAATTTTAGCTTAATTGGTTACTAGATAAAAATTTTGCATTACGGACAACTTAAATACTAATTTCAGCTTAATTGGATATCGAGATGCGACTGAAAATACGCTTTCAATGCAAGTTCATACTAATATGAAGCTTATAACAAAACTAATTTTATTATTAAATAGATTATAGTATAATTATATTATTATAAAAACCTTATCTGGCTTCACACAGGAGAGATTTACAAGAACACAATTAATATTAGATAGCGAGGTTATCCTGTCTTAACTATGAATATTAGCCAAATGACTGATAATTACATCAAACACCAAAAAGTTACAATAGAAAAGTTAGTACAGTCGTTAAGTTTTCTCAAATTTTCTAATATTCCGCGCAACTTTCTTAATTTTTTTTCCTGATAATAACAAACACAACAAAAAAAGATTTAGCGTAATCGGTCCAGCCGTTCACAGCCATACCTCGACCAAATCGATAAATCAACAAAAATTATGGATAATTACTAAGTTTTTATACAAAATATGGTAATGATAAATATTGAAATGATATTCAGATTATACGTTCAGACATCGTAAAAATGTTCATGCGTATACACTATATAGTCACATATTATACTAGAGACCTGCCCTCGGTTCGCTCCGGGTTTTAAAACAATATTATAATTGATGTCCTTAAATTGTCACTCTGTAATTGTGTAGTTATTCATTATTTGAAAAAAGAAAGAGAGTAAGAAAAAGTTATAATAAGAAAAATAATAGAAACAAAAATAAAAGAAAAGCGACAGATGCTAAGAGAGGGAGGACAGAGCAAAAATAAAATTGAATAGGTAAAATATCTATTAATAAAAAAATGCATATAGCAACACTAAATCACTTTTGTCACTCACAAATAGTGTAGTTTTCTATCAGTGAAAGAATTTTTAAAATCGGATCAGTAGCAACAAAATGACCATATTTGGATTAATCAAAAAATGTATATGGCAACACTAAATCACTTTTATCACTCACGAATAGTGTAGTTTTCTATCAGTGAAAGAATTTTTTAAATCGGATTAGTAACATCAAAATGACCATATTCTATTAATTAAAAATGTATATGGCAACACTAATGTCACTCACGAATAGTGTAGTTTTCTATCAGTGAAAGAATTTTTTAAATCGGATTTGTAGTTCCTGAGAAACTCTTCAATTTACCAAATAGCCACCTTATGGCACTTAAATGGCCATATCTTTTTAATTAGAGTATTTATGGCAACACCACATAGCCTATGTTACCCGGAAAGGATGTAGCTTCCTATCGGTGAAAGAATTTTCAAAATCGGTTCAGTACTTTTCGAGCCTATTCGCAACAAACAAACAAACATACAAACAATCAAATCTTTCCTCTTTATATAATAGTATAGATATAGATATAGATAAAGTAAATTAAAACAACATTATCTTGCACAAGTCTCTCGTACTACATAATCATCAATTATTAATGATAGATATATGTATATATATATATATTTATTACCATAACATATATATATGTATCTATTCATGTATGTATGTATGTTAGTATTATTATATTTACGTAATTTTTTTTTTGTCTCTTGGTTTTGCACTAACGTCCCCCGCTTTATGACACTTTCTCTCACTTTTGCAGGTTGACTGGAAGAAATCTCTTCTAGAGATAAGTTCGCCTATGTCAACAAACTTTTTAAAATTTTGTACTATATTTTTATTTTCCTGTGCAATAAAGAATATAATATCTTATATATAAAATTCTCGTGTCACAATGTTAGTTACCATACTCTTCCGAAACGGCTCGACCGATTTTTAAGAAATTTTATATACATATTCAGTAGGTCTGAGAATCGGCTATTATCTATTTTTCATCCCAAATTTATATGGCAAAACAACGTTTGCCGGGTCAGCTAGTATAGATTACACAAGTAAACAAAAAAAACTTTTTTTCGTGCCCGTTATTTAATTGACTATTGTCTGATTGTTCACATTGAAAAATATACCAAACACTCAATTTATATAAAAAATTGCTTTTGTCTGTTTTGTTAGTAAATAATAAAATAATAGTTGGTAACACTCTAAAACAAATTGGCGGCAAGTCGCGTAGTCCACTGTATTGAGTGTATGTATGCCTATTACAACTGTAGCAACTGTTTTTGTATATCACTGAGTCGCAATATAGAGTCCAAACTTTTACCAAAAATACTATTATACCCATTATAAGTTAGGTAAAAGAAATCAATATTTGACATTTAGTAGTCAGTCTTGATTGGTGTTATTAATATATTATAATAAGATAGCTTAATGCGATTTGTTTAATGCTTAATCACAAATGACACGCAGCTTAAATTATATTTATATATCATATATACACCCACGCAAAATATATGGACAAATAAATATTTTCATGATATACTATTATTATAAAAACTATTTTGAGCTACAATGCTTTTAAGAGAAACTGTTATATGAAGAGTTGCTTTCTGTAATATTACCAGAGACTATGTTATTTACGATGCCATAACGCGCGAGTAGATCCCCAAAGACATCGCTTTTATAATTTATTGCACAGAAATATGGAAGCCTAATTCGTCTGTCGCATATTTGGAGGCTACTAAAATGAGAAATTATTGGGGTTTGTTTACGCAAGCAGTAAAGAGCGCATGCTTTATGTAAATTTTTACGACAAAAATTAAATCATTATTAAAATCTTGCTCTACAGTATTTATTAATTTGACAATTAAAATTAGAGGAAATTATTCAACTTTTGACTATAGGTCAATTAAATAGTACTTTTGCACTACCTTTTTCAACAGAGTTTAATGACTCCAGTAGAGGACATTTTGATTGTATTAAACATTAACATAATATTGTTCTCCCAATAAAACATAAACTGTAAAAGAAGCCATCTCTCGTAATGAAGTTTCTTAATTTCGTTTGTAAAATTTTTAAGATCTTAAGTAGAACCAAGTAAGTTATTTTATTTAGTATCTTTTTAAGCCCCTATTCAACAACTTTGACTGCATCAATATGAGACATCTTAGTATTTCTATAATAAGAATAATGACTTAGCAATGCTTAACTTGATATCTAAATAGTAAACTATATCCTACTAATATTATAAACGTGACGCAAAAATTACTCAATGGATTTTAATGAAACTTTACAATAATATAGTTTAAACATCAGAATAACACATAGGCTATAATTTATAATTATATAATGAGAATTATCCAAAAAATGACGGATGAAATCGTCGAGTGTACATATATGTATGCATAATTATAATTGCCAAGTCATAATTATTATTATAAACATTGTTGATTCTCAGTTTATCTACAGCGAAGTTATATGGATTAAAATTGCCGTATGTTACTTCGAGAAAAGGATATTGCTTATTTACTATACTCATCTTGGCAGAGACACTGCCGTACCGTTTCTGTAGAATATTAACATTAACACATTAACCTGGAGATGAATATTTTTACTTTCGATCTAGAAGATTATAAAATCCCTGTATTTAGTCTTAATATAAAATTTTACTGCATCAATTTGTTATAAAAGGGGATATAACAAGAAATCATACAAGTAGCAAGTGGTGTAATAAGTTATTGTATAAGCAAGCGTGCAACGTGAAGCCTATTAAGTGCTCTACATCAAAAGCTACTTCTAGAGCTACTCGTAGCCTCGTGGGGGAATACGATCGTTGCGTGAGGGAAACTTACAATCCTTTGTAGAAAATACCTTATAATATTATTTTACTTTTTATGTTTTTCAAAATAGAACAAAAGATATTAATATAATAAGAAAGGATTTTCTTAGTCACTTAAAAAATTCAGTTAGATATGGGTTATAGTAAACACGCAGACGTATTACGGCTTGTTCTCTAGAATATTACTCTTGAGGGTTATACTTTGGACAAATAAAATGCTACTCAAATTAATGTTGCCAATATCATAACGAAAAACATTAAAAAAATGTTCATTGTTGTGTTTATTATTTTTAGTCTTTAGAATCATCTTATAAATACGGATATGTCTCTTTAAACACCTATGAAAACGGTTAGTAATAGATTATCAAATGAATGGTCATAGAGTATATTATGTAGAATAGATATATAGAATAGAATGAATTTTGTAAAAAATACAAGATAATAGATTGGGACATAATGTAAAGATTTTTTTCTATAATTATATACTCGTAGTTGTGCAACATCTAAGTTTAAGATGAGTTAATTATTATATAGATGATAAAATATTAGCAAAAGCATACATTTATTATTTTCATAACATTACATACATAGAAAGTGCTTTTAGTCCAGTTAACCCGTTACAACTCTAGGGACGTAACTTTTTAATACTAAACCTCCGGAAAATAGAGTGTGAGCGAACTTAGACACCTGTGGACATACTAATGGGTAATTATTTTGTAACTTTCATACTTTATCTTCAAGTTAATAAAATAAAGAGTTAAGAAGAAAAATACATATTTAGGAGAGGCCTCTCCTGCTAGCATATCAACTAACAACAGAAGCGCTCAAGATAATGGACCGATTCTAATAAAAATTTTATTCGTTTGAAAGGTAATTTAATCGAGATGGTTCTCAGCTATAATTTGTCAAGGTCATCCGTTTGAAGACTATCAGCTCTTTTCTAACTTGAGAGCTGCGTGGCCAAATTAATATATTGACAGTTATAATAATCTTGTTACCATGGTAACACATGAACATTGCTCAGTCTGAGTAGGGAAAAATAATTTATGGGCGATCTCAGGAAGTGTAAAAGGTTTACCTCGATTACCGGCAAAACTACAAGTCCTATGAAAAAAGTTTTATGGCAAAGTCGTAGGTAATAATAAGACCTACAACTTTTGTCTTCAAACTTTTTTATATAACCTCAAAATTTATATAAAAAATTCAAATAACCTTGGTTATTTGAATGGTTTTTGATTTTTATCTTCCAAAAACAATTTTTTTTCACGAAATTTTGCGAAAGCTTACCTTTTTATGTCCCAAATACACAGTAGTTTTTTGATTTAAAATATATTTTTTTAACCTTATTTGATTTTGGTTTAAACGCTTTCGTGATGGGAACTTTGATTTGAAGAACAAACCACGTGGGAGACCGCCAACACTGGTGAATAACAATGAATTGAAAGAGATGGTGGAAACCGATCCGAGCCAAACAATGCAATGGCTGACCCCAGGTCAAACGCTGCAATAGTATAATAAAGCAAGTTTAACAATAAAATGGTAACTGTTTGGTGGTCTCAGCGTGGTGTTATTCACTATAACTTTCTCCGATCTGGTCAAGCAATAACGGCAGATGTCTACTGTGCCGAACTCCGAACAATGATGAAACCACCCTGTCTCATGAATCGATCTTCACCATTATTGCTCACACAGCACGAGAAACCGTTTTAACTCTACAGGAACTGCAATTTGAAACCATTCTTCACCCTTCGCCAGACCATGCTCCAACGGACTACCATTTTTTTTTATCAATGTTACATGAAATCTTACGTTTTTCGAGCAATTAATAGCTTAAAATTGAACATAATGATTTTAAAAAAATTTGGATGAACGATGATGCATTTTCTGAGAAAATTTACTAGATATTTTAACGAACAAATACCCCACCGATTTTTTTTAAATCAGATTTTTTGACGTGAGATTTTTCGACTGAAAATTAGGACACTTTTTCGATGTTAAGTCAAAATAAGGTTTGACTTAATATCGAAAAATTACATTTTTTTGATTTTGATTATTTTTTTATTTAGTATTTGGGACATAAAAAGGTAGGTTTTCCCCAAATTTCGTTATAAAAAAAATTTATGTGAAAAATTTGAATTTTTCACATAAATTTTGAGGTTATGTGAAAAAAGTGTGAAGACAAAAGTTGTAGATCTTATTATTACCTACAACTTTTCCATACAGCTTTTTTCCATAGGACTTGTATTTTTGCCGGTATTCGAGGTAAACCGTTATTTACCCTTAACACCCTTCCCCTCCTTTTTCACTTCCCGACCTCAGATCGCCCGTAAATTCAAAAAAAAAAATCAAGATGGTGGAATTTATTTTTCCATACTAAATGTGTGGGAAATATTCAAGAGACTACAAGTTGGAAACTATGCAAGACTTTGGTTCATAGAAGAACTTTTATTCTGACAAGTGTTGATTAAGGAAAAAAAAACCTTCGAAACCTCTTCCAATTGGCAGGGAACTAAAAAAACCAAAATAGCAGATTCAAGATGGCAACCATGCAAATTTCGTCGGTGTCTATCTCAGAAAGTGTACAAGATGGAAGAGTGATTTTCTGAAAAATGATCAGTGTATGAAGGTCTACTTGATGAACAGAAAAAAAATACAAGATGGCGGAGTTTATTTTTCCATATAAAATATATATGGGGAATATTACAATATTGAAACTATGCAATACTTTGATATGGTTCATAGAAGAACATTCATTCTGACAAATTCATCGCGGATTTCAGAGATGGGTATGGAGCACGGCCAGGTTATTTAAAGTAGGTGGTCGTTACTCAAACAAAAAAAAAACTAGAAATCTCATCCAATTGGCAGGGAGCTGAATAAACATTTCCAAATTGTCAGATTCAGTATGGCGGTTTTGTAGAAAATGGTAGAAAGTAGTAGAGAAATGGTAGTCAGTGATTGACAGTTGTCTACTATTTTACATTCATTAACTTCTATTGTGCGCTGAAGTGATTTTCATGTCCTGGATGTTTTTTTTTTACATCTTATGGCTCTGGTAGATATTAAAGAAGGTCTCTCTTTTACATTCCACATTACACTGTGCTCGATAGCATATCAGTCTGATATTCGCTTTAGAACATTTAGGCAGTAAACAGTGGGCACTTGACAGAGCTATATATAGTAGAAAAGTAAGTTACAGACAGTGCACGGAAGAAGTTAATGAACGTATGATAGTAGACCACTGTCTAACACTGACTACCATTTTCTACCGTCGCGCCGTCTACAACTCACTACCTTTTTCTACTACTTTCTACCCCTGTCTATCATTTTCTACATAAGCGCCATCCGGAATCCGACAATTTGTTATTCACTCCTTCACGCGGTCCGCTTTAGCGGGCCGCGCAGCCACGCACCATACTAGTCCTACTATAATTTTATTTTACTTTTTACCATTTTCAAAGGCATCGGCACCGGTCTCTATATATTTTATGTATCATTTGTGTTGCACAAATATTAATAATTTGTTAAGTATGTATTGACTGCTATTTTGTATATTTTGTATTGAACGATACAAAAATATCGATTTATAAAAGTTAATATCGATTTTTCTAAATTGATGTAGTGTGGGTATCGGTACTCGTTGATTGTATAATGTTAGAATTGCAGTCTGTATTTAATTTCATTAAGAGGTATTTTCTACTAAATATCTGAAAAAAATAGTATAACAGGCTCCGGATATTTAATAATACCTTTAAAGATTAAAATTCTGTATACAAAAGTGTGGAAAGGACTGACAGCTTTTATTGAGAATAGCAGGATGAAATATTTAATATCCTTTCCTTTAATAAATAATCTTTGCTTATAAAATAGAGTATTACATCCAATTAAGAGTGGGAATGATGGATCATAAAAATCTCATATTTCTCGCATCTAATGAGAACATGATCTTGGTAGATCTGAGTTATTAAATTTACTTTTAATGACACATTAATATTATGACTTCATATTATAAAACAAAGTCCCACGCGTCTGTCTGTCTGTTCGTGATATAGCTCAAAACTATTGAACGTATTTTCATGGAGTTTTCGTGTAAATTGGTTGAAATATAACAACAATTGTTGAAAATATCGGAAAAAATTAAGCTGCCTAAGAGCGTTTATCGGTAACGCTACCTAATTATTTTTTGAGTTATAACAAAACAATGTATGATGGGAAACATGTAGGCATAATAATATGCTCTACTACCTATACAAAGTCGGGACAGATCGCTAGTATTATATTAAATATTGTCAATCTTTACCTAAGTAAGATTAAAATAGTGTTATTTCTATTTCGTGGAAATTTTACTAATTATTCTTAAAATTGTAGTTATTACAAGGATTTATTAATTAGTAAGCTTTAGACTCTTAATAAATCCGATTGATGTGATCGGCTGAACTTTAAAATATTAGAAAGCAGCCAATTATTTCTTACCTATTTATATAAATAATCCCCAAATAAGTTCTTCTAATAATTAAATTTTTGAATAAATAATTTTACTAAAACTACATTTACCAACACTGAATATCGGTTCTCTTAAATCGAAATACTATAATTTATAAATAAATAATGCTTTTTTGTACTCGAGGATAGGACGGTACTAACAATATTTATTTTTCTACCATCTGACATTCCAAGCGTATCAGATCAATCATCAATCTTGTTCGAAAAGTTAACTTTGCTGCCACAGTGCGAAATTAAGATTCTCAGGTTATATAATATTATTTCGCGGCCCCTTAGTTGAGAAAATATTACTGAACGATTTTAGTTAGTTAAATATTCTATAAAGGAAGTTTTAGTACTTACAGTAACAACATAAGAAAGTCCTGTGAGTGTGAGCCGAGCCACACTGTCCTTCCCCGGTCGGGGTAGGACAGGGGAAGGGGGCTCGAGCGGCGCCGGCGCTGGTAGGACATCGGGCCGCTCCCGCGTTTGCCCCCGGGCCTCCCTCGGTGCCGCCCCTGACGCTCCATACATACTGCAATTATAATATTGTTAATTTCATAATATTACACAAGCCAACCCGCCTTAGCTTCGCTGAGGTACATTAAAATCATTCACTTCCTCACATGCTCGCTCACTTGCACACTTAATCGCTATCTCCCTTACTCACCTATTCGTTCGCACACTAATTCCATTACTCGTTCTTTCTTTTATACTAACTCAATTAATTACCCACCCACCCCCAACTATGAACATATTTCTATTCTTTAAAACTTACGTCACTGATATGCACACTGTCACTCTACTACTTTTTCTTTCGTACACACTATGTTCTGATAATAAAGAACAGAACAAAAAAATAATTATCCAATTTGGTAATAGGTAAAGGATTAAATTATCTAGGATCAATAAAAGGTACAACAAATTAAACAATTCATCGTTAAACTGACATTAGTAGAACAAAATAAAAGGACTATTCAATTAAATCGTACAATGATAAACGAATTAAATATTAAGATTCGTTAAGAAATCTGTGCAAGTGGTTTTTAACTTAGGAACTAGTCCAATCTCAATTATTAAGATTAAATGATAATTGAAATTGACATTTAACAATATCCTTCATTTAAAAATAACTGTTAGCAACACTAAATAAATTTGTGTTCTCGGGTTCCTTTTATATTAATTCAATATTTAATCTTTAGTGCGATAGATTAGAGTCAGTCTCTTATTTTTTTCGTGTAGTGTACATGGAAGTTAATATTCTAGTGTCGTAGTTAGATCACTATTCTTGGGGTCCTCGAAAGTTAACTTTATTATCTATTGTAGTTAGTGTCTGGGCAGTAAATGGGAGCGTTATCTATATCTATACTCTATACTAATATTATAAAGAAGTAAGATTTGTATTTTTGTATTTTTGTATGTAACGAATAAACATAAAAACTACTGGACCGATTTCAAAAATTCTTTCACCATTAGAAAGCTACATTATCCCTGAGTAACATAGGCTATATTTATTAAAAGAAAAAATTAGAGATCCTCAGGAAATCTCACTAAAACTAACCCAAGGTGCAAAAAAATTAGCCATAAAATATTTTTCATCGCATGCGCTGCAAAAAGTATTGATGATAGAACAAAAAAATGTTCTACAATATTATAGAACGTATCAATATCTACAAAAAACTCTGCGAGACCATATGTCCAACTATTATAGTTATGTCACTATAACTACTTTTTTACATTTTAAAAGTTGATATAAATGCCAATCAAAATCAGACCATGTTTTCTATAACTTTGTATTAATCCTTATCCAAATAAATTATTTCGTATTCAAGACTGTTTCAATACCTGTAAATTACTTTTTGAATTATTAAAATCGGACCTTCCATTCAAAAGATATTACGAAATTAAAAATATCAATATAAACAAAAAATACACGAGGACGCGACGGGCCAGTATAGCGACGCAGCGCAGCGAGTAACGCGGCACGAGAATGGGCACCGAAATACAAGAGAGCCAAAATATTTTTAAAAATAACATTCCACCCGCGCGAAGCCGGGATGGGATGCTAGTAATTATATAAAAAGGCTTTAACCCTACACCTTGGTCGCAAGTCCAAGGCGCTTCCCGGCTTTCTATCTAAATTGCATGTGTATGCGTATTAATCTACAGTAATGGGTATCTCATTTTATGATATGTCTAACGCTTAAAAAGATCAAACGACTTAAAAATAGCATCGATAAAAACGCACGAGTATTTCAGGATACAATGGCAGCTGTCGTGTCACATTTTTATTACGACTCGTAGCTTGTGGAATGTAGAATATTCACGATTTCCATACGTTACGGAATCCTGTACGGATTTTAACGGCCAATGCAAAATCGACACCACTAGAACACTATATAAATATAGACGATCCGCCCTTGATTCGCTGGGATAAACATTTTCAAATCACATTTTTTTCTAACATTTAAGTTAAGACTTGCACCAATAAAACTATGAAAATCTTATCCAATTTTGAGCGGAATTCGTGTTTAAATAAACAGACAAAAAGACAAGAAAAATTAAACAAAAAGAAATACAATTATTTCGGCTTCTTTGGATGCTATAAACACCATTGCGTTCTATTGGTTTATCGTAAGAATAACCCACTGACTCGGAAACTTATAAGGTTTAGACGTAAAATGTAATTAAATGTTTCTGGATCGGTTTCAGGACCTGTAGTTGCGGATTCTACCTGGATCATAACCCGAAGCCGTGCCATCACTATCTTTTACATATACTACAGTAGTAGGTTACTTTGTCTACCTAATATTAAAAAAAAACGAATGATATCTTACAAAAAGATTTACATATTTTTAATACTCCTAATAATCATCAAATTGTTGTATTTAAAAAGTAGTATCTTTAATTTTATAGCTCTTTTTATTTATTGAATTTTCATGATAAAGAAATAAGATTATTTTCAAATACTTGAAAAAGATATCCTAAAAATGTCTCTACAATTATGTCCAATTTATGTAAACAACATTGACTATTACCCTCCAATAAAAGTAAAACAAAAACCTCCTATTTAAATAGTTTACGCATCAAATTAAATAAAAAATAAACCTATTCTGAATGTATTGCACCTACTAGTATGTTGAATTGAAAAGCAAATAAATACTCAGAGCGGAACATGTTTGAATAGTCTTAAATTTTATAACGATTTTCGCAGAGTATTCCAAATATTCGTGCATAGGAATTGAAATGTTGTCAATACGTAAAATTCTTGTACAGTGTACATATATTTTATGAGTCTATATATGAAATATATAAAACTTACTAATGTATTAAATGTAAAAGTTTGAATGTTTCGATATTGGGATGTAACACAAAAACGGCTCAACAAGTTTCAATGAAAATTAGTAAACAGATACTATGTAATCCGGATTAATACATCGCCTACCTTTTATTGCAAAGAAATCATAGTACTTGTAGGAAAATAATAAAATAAAGGATTAAATTATCTCTCTTGATTAAAAATCTACGAATATTATCAAAAATGCCGTTCCCGTGGCCGATAATAAATTCTGCTATTCAAATACAACAAATCATAAATGATAAAATCGGTCCACCAGTTTTTGAGATACAAATGGTGTTATTGACCTGAATTTGTTTGAAAACTACGAAGAATAATCAAACATATTTTTGATTATGAAAACCTAGAAGCATAAAGGTCGCTGTCGACGGAGTATGCTCGGAGACCATGCCCATTAATGCTGGTGTACCCCAAGGTTCAGTGCTATCGCCGACACTGTTTATTCTGCATATCAACGATATGCTGCAATCTAACAGCTTTCGTTGCTATGCAGATGATAGTACAGGCGATGCTCTCTACACTGGCCGGACAAATATTCCTCGTGCCGAGGTGGAAGCGAATAGAGTTAACCTAGTGTCTGAAATCGAGACCTCTTTGGAGCAAGTTTCTCAATGGGGTGAGCTGAATCTTGTACAGTTCAATCCCAAGAAGACACAGGTATGCGCTTTTTCCGCAAAAAAGACCCCATTTGTTACAGCACCCAGGTTCCAGGGCATTCCCCTATACATCAGTAACAGCATTGGAATTCTAGGAGTCGATATTTCAAATATAGTCCAATTCCGTGGTCATCTGGAGAGCAAAGCCAAACTGGCTTCTAAAAAACTAGGGGTGCTAAACAGAGCGAGACTGTACTTCACACCTGGACACCGGCTTTTACTATATAAAGCCCAGGTTCGTCCGCACATGGAGTACTGTTCTCATCTCTGGGCTGGCGCTCCTCAATATCAATTGCTCCCACTTGACTCTATCCAACGCCGGGCGATTCGTATTATCGACAATCCAATGCTTACAGACGGTCTAGATGACTTAAGTCTCCGGAGAGATGTTGGCTCTCTATGTGTCTTCTACCGTCTGTACAATGGGGAATGTTCTGAAGAACTATTCGATTTAGTGCCCCCAACTTTTTTCCGCCATCGCACTCTCCGTCGCTGGGACAAATTCCACCCTCACCATTTGGACGCCTGGCGTCCTAGTAATGTACGTGCGTCAAGATCCTTTCTCCCACGCACGTGCAAGTTATGGAATGACCTTCCCCCAGAGGTATTCCCAGAGGACTACAACATGAGGGTCTTCAAATGGCGTGTGTACAGGTTTCTCAGAGGTCGGCAACGCATCGGCAGCTCCTCGCGTGTTGCAGATGTCCATGGGCGACGGTGACCACTTACCATCAGGTGGACCCTCTGCTCGCTTGCCCCTTATTAATTATAAAAAAAAAAAAAAAAAACCTTATGTGAGAATCTCTTTACCACCTATAGAAGCCAAAGCAATAATTTCAAAATTTTGTCGATCCCTCTGAATTTTGATATGTTTGTACGCGCATTACATAACTATCCTGTGAGTATTACTATAAAAAAAAATTGTTGTTGCAAATAGGCTCAAAAACTACTGAAGCGTTTTATAAATCTTTCACCTTCCTGAGTAATGAAGGCTTTCTTGGTTTTACCTATAGTGCAAAGTGTGAATGTGAATGTGTATGCCAGCAGCGTAAGGGTGGCGATTCTTTTCTAAAAGGATCGATTTAAAAAAAAATTGAGTCTGCATTTACAACGTAAAAATTGCGATTTCAAAAGCGACAGTTTTTTACGCCCGCTGAGGTGAAAAGCTTTCATTTTTAAAAACGAGAGTGCTAGGGCGATGATTGTACTGATGACCGTAAATATATATTAAAAGGAAAATTTTATTTTTAAAAATCATTCCGACGAAAAGCTTCGCTGTTACTAAGTGGCAATTTAAAATTAAGGATTTAAATTTACTTTGATTACCCCGAAGCGAAGCGATGGTGGGTCAGTTTTACCTTCCGTTGTCTGTACCCCAAGATCTTTAAAACTACGCAACGGATTTTAATCCGGTTTTCAATAATAAATAGAGTGATTAAAGAGGAAGATTTTTTATGTATAATACATACAAATTTTAATAGAGAAACCGTGCAAAGCCTGGGCAGTTTGCTAGTAAATAATAATATTTTTCAAATTTAATAAAAAAAATTGTTCTCTTATTATTTAAAACAGCTATTAACCTGTTCTATAATTCGCACGACCTCATTTTCGATCGTCTAAAATACAGGTCAGGTCGGTATTAAATATTTAGCGCACATTCGCTGAACCTAACGCTGTAGCCTGAAGTGAGTGGTGACTTCAGAAATATTACTGCCTTCACTCATTTAGTCATCAAAAAAATCACAACAATTAGATTTATAAAATTAGAATTTAGCTCAGAAACAATCAAATTCCTTCTTCTACTTTGTATCCGTTCGGTTTTCCTTACATACCAAAGACACCACTTTCTAGATTTTAAAATGAAATTTATATTCTCCTTATAGCTATATAATATATGACTATTAATATAAATATCTTTGACTATTTAATGTTTAAAAATAATATTGCTACTACTGAAAATTCAAAGCAATTGAAAATGAAAATTACCTGATTTTATTATTAAACTCATATTTTATTCTGGTTCTAATTACGTTTTTTTCCTTTGCTAGTAACATTATATCACAATTTTTTAATTTCATTTTCCACTACTATACAATCAGTGAATTTGTTTTAGACTGACCTAGTATTACAGGTATGGATTTGATAAAACTATAAACGTCGTTTCATAATAAAAATCACCATCTCTGTATGGAAAACAACGAAATGATGAAAATTAACTTAAAATATAATCACTTAGAATAAAATTATTTTCAATTCATATTAACCGTAGTTTAGACAAATAAACTGAGTATATCTCAAAGATTTTGCATTCCTTTTGAGACATACTTGTTTATTACATTTATAAAAAAATTTTGATGTATTATTTTGATAAAGTATCTTACCTATTACGTACGCTTAATTAGGATATGTGTTTAGTCCTTTAGTTATAATATAAATAACAGGTACTCAGGATTTCTTATTTTTCTCGCAAGAAAATATCTAATGGATTGGTATTTTGCTCATCTACATTAAGTAATACACCAAATAAATCTTATTCCGGACAGTTTTCCAATAACAAGCGACTATGAGTGTAGAACTAAAACAAGTCAGTTATTACGGAAACTATTATTTATTGTATTGGCTGCCTTCAAGATGCTACAAACTTGGTAAAGTACTAGTAAATCTAGACCTTGCATTTGATATGGTGTACTCTCTTGTTAATTATGAACTCAAGTGAATAAACTTTAAAATTCTTTCCATTTTAAGTCCAGTATGACTAAAAAATTAAAGATAAAATTTTGAAACCCTTACAGCGTCTCATCACAAGAAAAAAACATCTAAATGAAACTTAAATAAAAAATCTTATCAATTATAAATGTTTATTTCCGTTTGTAATATCTTTGTCGACCTTTTTTTTTAAATTATCATTAGTATTTATTTAGATTATTATTTTCGTAATAAATTCGTTATCTATGTATATGGTGTCAGCAAACGGAAACGAACTTTACCTGAAGAGACACCAAGAGACGGAGCCTAACACGCGCATCCGATTCTTCACGATTGGATCACTATTTAAGTTTGTGTTTAAGTAATATTAAGTTAAGCGCATATAACCCTGCACAGTTAATTAATTAGCATTTAAGAATCCACCTCTGTAATAAAGTAAATAAAATGTTGTTTTTAAAAACTAATTTCAAATTTGACTCCTTTCTAAATATTGCAGATTTTATATACAATTTTCAGTTTTAAATTATAGGGATACAAAGAGTATAATTCGCTGTATTAATACTCAAGTTAAAGTCAATTCATCAGTGTTTATCCAAAAAAATAATGCAGTAATATAAAAAAGTTCATTCAGTTCATTGTACCCAGCAGAGAAAATATCGAATAGGAAGAATAAAACTTCCAACTATATTCCAAACTTACAGTATTGGAAACGATAATAATATGAAGATCGGCTGAAATATCTACGTTGACTGAATATTTGAGACGCGTTATATACGGAATGCAAAATAAGATATACTGAAACATTTTATGTTACAACAAGACGTGTATTTAATGTAATGTATTGCTATAAAATTCCGAATATTTACATTGAATATTCATGAATTAATATGGAGTTTACTGAACCTAATATACAGGTTAAAACCAGTCACTCTAGTGACCTGTGAATGTAATGAGATCAGATTTTCTACACTTATTGCAATATTTTGATATAAACTCAAACTTGAGACTAAAGACTTGCAATATCTACTCCAAAATACCATAGTATAGTATTGTCTACCAAATGTGACTATTGGATGTAAAATTATATTGAGTTAAGTTTATTACAATATGAAAGTTATAGTATCGAAATAAAAACGATTTAACTTTTTGGACTTTAAAAGAAAATCTAGAAATAAAGCACTTTACTATGAAAGTTTAAATCTAAAATGATGTTTAGAAATTTAAATATCGGTTTCTTATTTGGAGAAACTTTGTTATTTTCAACCTACATAATGATATAATTACTTTTATTCATGTATCATTATGATTATTATTGTCAACATTTTGAGCCTAATGAGAGACAAATTTCCCAAATTTATACTATGCCTAAAATTTAAACATAATAATTTTAAAATTCTTTAAGTATCTTATAGTTTTTAAAAAGCTAAAAAATTCTTATAGAACTTTAAGGACCATTTAAATTAAGTTCTCAATGGGATTGCTCCTTTTTATTTCCTATTCCTATAATACAGTAAAAGAAATCTAAAAGCTTTGCATAAAATAGTATTTCTAATGCTTTACTCTTTATAGCTTTTAACTCTCTATTTTTAAATAGGTATACCATTACATACAACATCAAAATCGTATTCAGCTGTGCAATAATTTCTCGTCTAATGGAGTGGATTTAACTAGTGAGACATTATGCTCGGTTTACTCACATTCATTAAACGCATAAATTATTTAAGCAATATTAGAGTTAGTAAATTCCATGCTTAATGTTTCGTAATACCAGTAAATGCAGTCTTCTAAAACTGCTGTCAAGAGAATTGAATAAGTTTAGTGTTATTAAACTAAATCAGCTAAAGTTTGCTTAATTTTAGACTTAAAAATATAATTCCTTACAAAAAGACAACAAATAAATTTCATTCATTTTAGTGAGTTTTTTGAGGTTGAAACAAGTAGCATATAAATATAATCACCGGTTAGTATAGTGGATTTGTTGCCTTACATATAAAAATGGTTTATAAAATTAATACTCCTATTCCTATAGTTTCCTGGCTTATTTAAAAATCTTGATGAAACACTTACCTAATATCATCGACATCAGGATGATGATCAGGCGGCAGATCGATTCTGAGGTCACCAAGCGCGCGCGCCGCGTGCCGTCTCCGCCTCTCATGCCACAGCCGTCTTTGTTCCCTTTCATTATCTTGCTGAACACCGAAGAACGTCTGCGTTTCCCGCTTCAAGTAATCTCTTACTGCGACAGTATGCGCGCGACGTAATCTCACACCGTCTTCGTGAGCCGGTTGCGGTATAGTTTCGGAGGGAGGTTGTGGGGCGGATATAATCCGGGGAGGTGAAGCTGGTGGAGGGAGGGAGGGTGCTGACGCCGCAGGACCTGGCGAACTTTGGCAGGTCAGCTGAGAAGCGAGGAGACCCGCACTGGAACGCCTGAAACAATTCAAAATTATATAAATAATCAAGGCCTCATTTCTTTTTACCCGACTACGGCGAAGCCAAACGGAAAGGGTTATGATTTTCGTAGTGTATGTATGTATGTATCTATGTATGTTTGTATGTTCCACCCTAGCGGCTAAACCACTGAACCAATTCTCATGAATGAGGTGTCAATAGATTCGTAATAATGGCGCGAGTGATATAGGCTATAAAAAATTAATGATTTTTTTATGCCGGAATTTAAACCTCAGATTCTAACCTCGAAAAAAATTAAACTGAGATAATTATCACGTGTTTGGTATCAAAAGAAAGATGTTGGCGAGCACATTACAAATATGTATATATATCTTATTGTTTAATAAGGAAGGTTCTACCTTGACCATTTTTGTGCCTATGCATTTCTGGGTTTCTATCTGAAATATTTTCTTGTTTTGTCCTTTTTAGACCATGTTTAGTCGGGTTATAGTTTTTTACTATATTCACGAGCCTTATAGTCACGAGTAGTTTTGTTTCGGGTATATAATATTGGACAGTGACTTCTAGTACACGTTAAGTGTTTTGATCATGTCTAGGCCGTCTTTAAATCTGCTCCTGCTCCTGAGTTAGGCTCAGGCACTGCTCAGCTTTCTGTTTAAAATGCATGTTAACTCGTATTGCTGTATCATCTTCTTTCATTCTATACAAACTGATAAGAATAGTTTTTGTTATAATTATAAAAGTTCCATAGAAAATACGTATTTATAGATCCTTTATGACACGATGGACATATGTCCAAATAGCTTTCTAAAATTTTAACAGCTAGGTGAGGGAAGATTATCCGTGTGGAAGATCAATAAATATACCGACGTGGCAGTTCACCACAATGTAATGACTAAAAAAACTTTACTTACTACATAAAATCAAAAAACCTTACACAAGCACATAATTTATATTGCACGATTAAAAAGTAATGTAAAACACTTAAATGGCACAAGTGACAATAATATTGCCAATAGAAGTACTCTTTTGTATGAACAAAGACTCTTATCCATTTGAATAGTAGGCTGACATGCAATTGGTTCATTACCAACTTTTCTAATTATGATAAGAATATACTTTGATTTGCAAAATAAATACAATTTTTATAGAACTTGTTTCTAACAGATAAATCCTTCTTACTACTATTACGACGTTAAGGTTTCGTACCTCAAGATTGCGAAAATAATCTGAAAAGATATGTCTGCCTGACTATTAAGAACATTTTGCTTGCGAGTGTTAAGAGGTATCAGATTAAAATTAATATCAAAAACACAACCCGTTGAAGCTTTAAAACATCAGAATTCTAAGATAACGCAATCAAAAGATACGACCGTCTATGCATAGTTTGATACTGGTAAGAGAATCTTAGCCTATAAGTTATTTTCCTTTGATATTGATGAATTGTTAATATGACCTTTGTATATACTTGTGATATGTTATGGGGACAATTAATAGTTTAATTAACAGGAGTGAGTCGACTCGCGCTTAGCCGAATTTTCATAAACTGACTAAGACTTAAATTTCGTAAATATTATTTTAACTCTTTTCGAATAGATCTGCTATTAAATAAATATTTAGACATTGTAGATAAGTAAAAACAAATAATTAGCTTTGTTTAGAACAAAATCTTCTATAAACTTTTGCTAAAGATTACAACTAGAATAATTTTAAGGTATGATAATATATACTGTGTATATTTATATAGAGGCAGTCAATTTGTACCATTTTCGTTATTCCGGCTGAAGCGTTGCCGTTAAATTGTGTGGATTGATTTGGTATTTCCGACTGCAATTCCTTCGCAAAATCAATTTATTCTAATTGGTTGTTATCAGAATTTTAGATATGATGACTTTGACTATCTTAATATTAAGTTAAATTACAGTTAATTAATATTTTTACAGCTCGATTAATTTAAGTGAAAATCCTGATAAAATTATATTTTTGCTAGAAAAAATTTAATTAAATATATATAAGCTACATGGTAATGCGCAGTAACAACTTGAGATCCAATAGCAAGTTTAAATAGCTCTTAATACATTTAAATTTTTGCTTACACAGCTCTAACTTACCTGACGTACTTAAATATCAAAGATTTACATAATCCTTAATATGTTTAATATTTCACTAACTTATCTGTAACGTATCTGTCTATAAGTTAATATTTACTCCACGAAATTTTAATCAATCTGCCGCAGATTAGACGGAACAAAATGGTGGAAGTATTTTTTAAATAAATCAATCCTAACCAGAAGATTCTACGCTATCACATATGTTGCTAGCAAGTTGTGTAAGAATTATACAGTTAAGAACGTTTTACACTTTTATATTACAAAAAACAGCAGCTAAATCATTTTTTGTGAAAGCCCTAATGAAATGAAATATGCTTTCAGTCAATATTCATCGATATTCAGCACATTATGGTTATTAAATTATAGCGGAAATAGTTTACAGTTACTATTAAAAGTTAAATTAAGCTATCGCTTAAATTAAATTACGTTTAAACTTTTGAAATATTTGAAATCTATAAAGTTACGGTTAAATGTTCGCAAACTGTGTTAACTGTTACTGAAAATAATATTTTACCTTGATTATTAATCGCTTAATGCATAAATATTTTAGAATTTATTCATCCCTTACTATGAGGAAGTAAAACATATTTAGTTTTAAGAAAAAAATCGAATATTACACACACATGTATAATGTGTAAATATTCGGCATTTAAGTAACTTTAACTGTCAAGGTAATAAATAGTAATACAGATAATTTAAGCAATATTTATTTTGAAAAGAGTTGAGATTTTGGCCAGCTCTGATCACACAGCTGACTGATATATTTTTTCATATATAAAAATTATATAAGCTGTTTCAGACAGTTATTTTTACTTATACAGTCAACGATGTTGCAAGTAGCTTTTATGCAAATTTATCTGGACATTGTGAAACATTAAACTATTTTGAGTTTGAATCATATGTAAATTAGTGATGTCAAATTGAAATTGGTTTAATTAATATATCATAATGCCTCCAGATCGCAGAAGTAGATGTCATAAATCGGTGATATAATTTAGTAACGTCAAGTAATATACAGATAAGCGGAGTATTAACGTATCAAAGACGCAGGTGCGTCAGTAAACTAGTAATAATTTGCAGGCTATACCAAACGATCCATGTAAATCAAGATATAACTAGCGAGGCAAACACTGCCTTTGATAAATATTCCTTATTATTGTGCCGTAAAGAGACGCTCTGCCTGAATAATGGATTAAGGTTTTCCTCATAAATACCGTCATGTATGCAAATGTAGATACTTTGCAAAGATGTTAAATCAACCGCCATGATGTTTAAGACAGGTTAAATGTCGTTTCGGCGGTCTTTTATTCGAAAGTACGTATTAAGCTCTAATCTTAGCAAGTGTCTTAAATTTTACCCGAGGCCTCGTTAATTCTTTTGAAAAATCTCTCGCGATTTTCTCATCCATGAGATGAAACAGTCAGCCTTGACCTGGCGCACATTCTTTGTGACTTATATATCTACACATTGTACTATAGAGTCTAGAGTATAGACTGGGAAGTAGGTCTCTTTAGCATGATATTCACCATTCATATGGTGATGTTATTCCAATACGCGACCCTATTATGATAAACATTTTAGGAGTCGGACCAAAGTTTTATAGGTAAGTAGAGAGCAACCTCAATGATATACAAATATCATTTCTTCTTCAGAATCGGATCCAAAGAGAACTGAACAACGTGTAAAATAACACTACTAAGATAAAAACCTGCTCAATTATTTCATTTATAAATACATTTACTAATTGAATTGCATTTTATTTTTATCTTCGATTTTACTTAATTTCTCATATAAAAAAATTAGAATATAGGTTATATTATAATTCGAGTATAACATTACTAGAACGATTTGTGTTTCCCATACTAAAAATATAAGATCCTTTAGAAATACAATTTGATAAAAATTTTGATAAAAGTTTTTTAAATTTTCTAAATTTTCGCGCAATTTTATTAATTTTTTCTTACATTTATTGTCGTTATAACAAACACAACAAATAAAGAATTAGCGAAATCGTTCGAGCCGCTCACGCGTGATGTTGTTACCAAGGAAAATAGAGATTCATTTTTATATTACTCGGTGATTTATGAAGAGAAGGGAAGAGGAAAGGAGTTATATTGAAAAACACTACAAGGGAGTTGTGATATTAAATGGACCATTGGATAAACGAAACTATGATCTCTTACAGCTACACTACAATAATTAGAAACCTTAGTTGTGACCAAGGTTTAGGCTTAAAGATGACTTAAGTAATTACAACACTCGCCTCCACTGCCCAGGTTTCCTATTTAAACCTAAAGGTTAGGTTAAGAAAAGACTAACTGAAGCGCAGACTTATATATGTATTGATTTAATATATTGAAATAAAATAATACATTTTATTTTTACCTACATATATTAATTGTTTCATCTACTCATCGACTTTAAATTTATTATCTTTTACTAACATAAGGTTAATTTCATTACAATATACATATATAGTTTATTTGAACAGATTCAAATAAACTATCACTCAGAATGTCGCTATAATGCCAATTCTAAGAAATTGCTTACAGGCCACTAAACTCTACGAGTAAGTTGTTTGTAATACATTAAATAATACTATAGTAGGTAAAACTTTTTTCGTCTTCATTTTCTTATTCAATTCTATTTTTCCAATTTTCTTTCCTACACACATCAATAGAATTATTAAGAAAAGTATGAACTGATAATATACAAAACTTAACACATTAAAAATGGCATCCACCTCCAATGGTGCAGCCCCCACTCTATAATCATCTCTCTCACTAACTCTTATTTACAAAACAATCTTCATGTCTCCCTCGCTCGTAAGAGTTTTGAATATGTAACAATAAAAACAAATACTTGTATTATTTTGCCTTTTTAGGTATTTTATTCAGAAACTTTTATGAACTGATTCGTATACTGCAGAGATAAAATAATCGTCTTGCGTTTTGTGAGACGTCCGTTCGAGTCTACCACCCACTCACAACTATGTACTTCGTCTAGTACTTTCGTATTTATTATAATATGATTTGAACCTACCCGCTCGATTATTATAACGCTGAATAGTTTGTTAGATTGAACGCGTTGTTCTCAAGAACTACTTATTCGATTTGAAAAAATATTTCAGTGTTTATAGCTTATCTATAGAGGAAGGATATAGTATACATGACATATTATTAAGACCAACAGGAGCAGAGGATCACGTTGACGGTTCCCTATATCGATACCGATGCTTATAGCTTTTACATATCTTGGACTTAAATCACTCTCCATTAACTCCTGCTAGTCCATTGAAATGTTACATGAGCTTTGCATTTTTTAGAGGACGCAATTTTATTTTTGGGACATGTTTGGGGGGTCAATAGAAGCTTATATATTTAGTTATAGAGCAAAAAAGAATTTTTTTATAAAAATTTTTCACTTTTCTGCTTATAACTTCTTTAATTTTAAATTTAGGGCAAAAAGTTATATAAACATATTTGTAGGCAAAACAATTTGTTACAAATTATGTCTTCACAAATTTTTTGTAAGACGCATAGTTTCTGAGATATCGCGAAATAGTTGTTTGCACCCTTTTTTCCAAGATGGCGGCCGGGGGACAAGGGTGGCGACCCCACAAACTTGAGGTTATGAGGTTATTCGGTCATTAAATTGTAACATTTCAATGGACTATGCGATGTTAATAAACAATTGTGTTCTCTATTGTATGATTATAACGCGTAACAATACTCCAAGCTTATATTAGCAGTTAATTTGATAAGCAAGGTTTATTCTGAGGATATATCAACAATGTCGGACGTGCGCCATATGGTACAATGTTGACAAATAGATCGATCGGATAATAACGTTGGTTCGCAGTTTGCTCACGTCACGTAACATAAGAGACCGCGGGCGTAGCGTTCGTACCATAGATTGTATCTGACTGAAAATATATACTTTTTACGTAAATGTAATTAGAAATATAATCTTTAATATGTAACGTATATGAATTTTTTGACTACTATTCTTGACTAATTTGTAATCAAATAAACGAGTATCACAGAACGACAGAACGCATTTCCTTAAAAGTACGAGTATATTATGTACTATTTGTCAACATTTATAAGTTTTATTTTAACTAATTCTTGATATCTAAGAAGTACCAGTTGAACTTAAGCCAATATATTTTGTTATCGAAAGCAATAAAGACTTGTATATTAAATTTTCAATTATTAACACTACACTTAAATAGCCGAGAGCTTCCAATTTGATCAAAATACTTTATTATCATACAGAAAATATATTATTTTTGGCTTTCTGGGACGAGAAGAAGCCTATTTTAACTGACTTGTTTCCAACTCTTTGCAAAAATCTCATCCATCTGTTACTTTAAAGCATGAAAGAAGAACAACATAACAGATCAAATAACATATCGGGGTTTCCAATATACTTAACAATTCTCCCTGTTTCTTAGAAAAAAAAATTTAAGGTTAAATTATCCCTAAATTTAGATCATAATAGTATAATACCACAACAATCCAATTACTGACTTTATTACTGCCAAGTACGTCTTAACTTTATTCAAAAGGTGCCTTCATCTGGAGAGTAAATTGTAGTTCTCATTATAATTTTCTTAGTAAAAAACTCGCTTTGAATTTTATTTTTAGTTACGTAAGATATCGGAGACAAAGTAATAGTCGAAGTAATAACTAGCTTATTGCTATTCTTAGTGCGCAGTCAATACCGAGTCCTGACCACTATTGAAGAGAGCGAAGGTAGAGTAACAATATGAAGATAAAATTTACGATTTTTTTATCACAGAATTAAAAAATTGCTTGTTTTTTTTAATCTTTTAATCACTAAAACTCGGGAATGGCTGGACCAGTTTGGATAATTTTAATTTTGAAATATTTGTGGAAGTATAAGTAAGGTTTAAAAGATGAGAAACGCTAAAATGATTTAAATAACACCTCAGCGAAGACGCCTAAGCTGGAGGTATATAAAATTTATCATCATCCACAATATATTTAATATTGTTGGTGATGATTCATAGATACATACAGTAAGTATTTAAGAAGAAACAGTCTAAAGAGTTATTAAAATTTTAATGTGTCGGCAAAAAATTTAAATTGTGTACAAATTTAATATTATTCTCGTTGTGACATGGTAGCACTCGATAAATATAAAGAAAACTATTAATTCATTTTAGGAATATTGGCACAACAATTTATAATATTCAATGGATTCGTGAGAGTATAATGCTGCATCGAATGGTAATTGGTTTTCCCAATAGAAGTAATAGTAAAGTATAGAATTGCGTTAGTTTAGGTCCAAATAATTCATAATTATTTAAAAGGATCTCGTAATCTTGAAAACGAATCCAAGGCCCTACTTTACGATATGAGGCACGTCCGTAATTTAAGATATGACATCTTTTTTGTTTATATAAACATAAACTGATATAAAGAAGCCTCACAAGTGAAAAATAAATATAAATTGTGAAAACAGAATAAATTATGTTACAAATGGTTTCCGAACTTATCACCAAGTTGAGTATTTTAAAAGCGTTAAGGTAACTTAAAATGGATAGCACGAACTTAATAACTTGAGTCGGACACCTAAATACTGCTTGAGTGTTTGCTAATATATTAACAACACTTGCAATATTATAGTATAAATAACTTATTTGTTACCTATATTATTATTACTAAAAAATAACTAATTCCAACTATAATACTCGTATTATAGTTAGCAACACCATTTATAACTTGGTATTCACCAGTAGTTCCATTTATTTTATTTCAATTACACCCACGTAACAATTTATAACTAGACTATTATATATAATTTGTTGCAATAAATTTGTGCCGGTTGTCAAACAGAGCTCGCCTGACGACCATTGTGACTGTAAAAACCGTGTGTTATCGTAATACTGGGACTCAGCTGTGAAGGATTACGTGAGTGTTTTACAGTATTTGCTCGGTTTCCGTCTAAAGTGTATATTATTATTGTCTTTTACGTGTCACTGCGCAGTATAAATCTCATAAAGACAATATTATAAATGCGAAAGTAACTCTGTCTATCTATCTGTCTGTCACGCTTTCATACTCAAACCACTGAATCAAGTTTGGAACAAGGGCTATGAGATTATTGCGAAAAAAAGACTTAAAGCTAAATAGGGAAAAGTTTTTGAATAGGTGAAATGTGCTTGTCGAGCTGTGTGGCTGTTTAAGTCTGTATCAGTTAGTCATATATACATAAATTTAGCAATATAATGTCTAGTATTTAATAACTAAACTTAACAATAAAGGAATACATAATACGGATTTTCGTGTAAATTAAAGGCAGTAGATACAAAATTCTAGAAGGACGTAGAAATGTATAAAACATTTGACGTCTGGAATGTTCTTCAAATAATTACGACTGCCGAGAATAAAGTTTCATTTTGTGCTTTGCCGGCAAAAAGGTTATAATAAAAGTAACCGTAAAAAGAAAAAAATCGAGAAAAGTGAAGAAGTATTCAAAATAAGTGTACTCTGGTTGTACGAAGATTTACGAAGTGTATTTCCGATCCCTGAACTAAGCTCGTTACAATATCATCAAAACCTAATAATTTCATAGATATTAAATGATTTGTTTCAGTCCTAGGTTATAATAGGTATATAAGTTTACAATTTCTCAATTATTGTTAAGCTTGGAATTATGACGAGGGAATTTGCTCCAGGCCCCAAAGGAGTTCTGGGTACATTTCAGAATGTCAAATATTTTCTTAGATTAATTCAATGCGACTTTAAGCTGGTAAACTTCAGCTTAAATTTCACGAATTAGTAAATTTAACATTCGAAAACTTCTCGCAGTACGTAAATAATCTCGTGGCTTACAAAAAACATTACATTATTGTTACTTTGTTATATCATCCATAATGTTATAGCAAACGTAACAGGTAAACATAATAAGAACCAGAAAATACTTTTTTTAAGAAATAGAGAAGTATTTTACATAGAGTAAACATAGACTAACTTGAGTCGGTAATTTTATTACTAAATTTGTTTCAATGTTAGGTAGTGATCGAGCAGTGGATGAGAGTATTATAATAATAAATATAACTTTAAGTAACTCTATTAGAATGGAATTTGGAGTGGATAAGTGTGCGGTCTTGCATGTGAAGCGAGGGAGGATTGAGGAATCCGAGGGAATACAATTGTCGGATTCCTTAAACCTTAGATCACTCTCTGCTGACACGAGACTTATAAGTACTTGAGTATGTCGGAGGTGTAAGGGATTATCGAGATTGACATGAAACAATGAGTGCGGGAACGCTTCCTGGCCCATCTGAAAAAAGTACTGAAAAGTCTTTTGTCAGAGGGGAATAAGGTGCGCGCTTACAATGGTTGGGTCATCCCAATTCTCATGTACTCTTTCGGCATACTCAAGTGGACTCAGAAAGAATTAGACGACTTGGATAGAAAAGTTCGTGCATTGCTTACCCCATATCGAATGCATCACCCCCGAAACAATCTTCGATAATGAGATTATACATCCCTCGGAAATGTGGGGTCGAGACTTTTTGAATGCTAAAACTTTCCATAACCGGGAGGTGTGCAGTCTCAGGGAGTCAAGGACAAGGGACTGACCCCGCTCTATAGTGCGATAGTGCACCTATAGTGCTTAAAACAAGTATCTTCGCTACGGTTCGGCAACCTATTTGGGGAAACCGAAGGTTTTGTCTGTGCAATGGACGAAATTATCATGACGAGGAACTACCGCAGGTATATTATAAAGGCACAGTGGTCATATAGTGCGAATCACTCAGACATATTATTTCCGGTTGTCCTCGTCTTGCTTGCTTGCGAGTATTTACACGGACACAACCAAATGGCCAAGATTATCCACCAACAACTTGCTGTTGGATACGGCCTTGCGGAGTTCGGTATGCGCCCGACCCAGTTCTCGAAAATGGACGTGTCACATTGTACTGGGATCGAACTATCATCACTGACAGGACTGATGTTGCCAATAAGCCTGATAGAGTGGTAATAGATTGATCGGAACGCTGCACAATGATTGTTGACGTCACCATGACGGGAATCTCGTGAAAGCTGAGAAAGATAAACAAATGAAATATCTTGACTTAGCTCATGAGATTGTCGACATGTGGGATGTGGACTCAGCAGTCGTTGTGCCGATTGTCGATATGACCTAATGGCCAAGAGCCTCGATCAACACCTTAAGAGGCTCGCGTTAGGTAGCTGGGTCAAGGCCCTGATGCAGAAAGCGATACTACTGGACAGGGCATGTATCGTGGTAGGCCTGTATTGCCAAGTTAATATTTAAAAACTCTCTTTAAATCATTTAATAAAGCAAACATCATACTAGGTAATAATGCTAAGTATATGGGAGCTATACTTCGCAGTAACCCTCTAACGATATCAACATGTAATTTAGGTGGAAGCCGAGCAGTGCCTGGGGCTTGAGACCCAGGAGCAGGTTTAAAGATGTCTTTTATAACCGTTAACCTACACCGCTCAACCTCGCTACCAAATATTAAAATAATAAAGTACATTACTCACGTGTTGCTCGATAGTCGGAGGCCTCACCACTAAACAGTACTACACTATAACACTAACTTCCATGTACACTGCGCGAATACACCAGAAAGACTGAGACTAATCTATAGCACTAAATGTTATATATATTGTCTATACGGCGGTATACTTGACATAACATAAAATGACCTATCCGCTAATATTACTTTATAAACAGTGTTGCTAGCAATTAACTTTCGATTAATAAAAATTACAAATTTCTTATAAATCCTTTAAGTACATAATATATTTCAACAAAAAAGAATCTTAACAGACAGATAGGCAAGAAAGAATCTCATAAACACACATTTTTTCATTTGAACGGAACCCAAAAATAGCTACCTGATTTTGATCTTGGAATGGGTAAAACTCTACTTAAATAAAAATAAACTTAAAATGTACAGTCGTTGAGGTAGGCATTCCGCGCTTTCTTTATTAATTTTAGTAAAGCTCGTTGAAATTGCACTTGTCATAGCGTGATACAGCGCAATATAATGAAGAGTCTTGGGTATCGATAGCATCGCTTCCGCACCGGAAACCCGGCCAGCCATCTGCTAACTAACACAAAATTTTAACTTACCGAAACTTTTACGGAACGCCCATGTTTTGTATAAACACAAGATTTATTGCAGTGGTTTGTAAATGGTGAGCTTGGCTTTTAAGTTCTAAGTCGAGTTTTATACTACAAAGTTATGATATACTTGCATAATATAATACATAATATTTATTCAGTTGTGATATTTATCTGGAGGCACGGCACCAAGTCAGCAAAGCAAACAAGCAACGCACAATCAACCTATTCTCTAAGCAATTTAAGTCATTTTTGACTGCTATATAATGTATAAAAGCTAGAAGGCTGAATTCCATATATAATACGCTTCCCATATAACAAATAAATCTATTATTTCTGCAGTCAAATTCTAAAATATGCGCTTCTAAAATATTTACCAAAATAAATGTATTGTTTTGAGATACTACTTCTTATTACAGTGCAAAGATCTTATTGCGAGAATTGACTTTTAAATTTTTATTCATAACTTAAAAAAGGACTTGCATATAATATGAATTTAAAATATTCGAAATTTTATTCTTTTTTTGTTCTTCATGTTGTAATGAAGTGACAGATAGAGTAAATGATAAGTATGCTTTTTATTCTATTAATTTTGTTTTGATAAGGCAATTTATTAAAATAGACTAAATATACTAAAACTTATATCCTTCCGTAAACTAGATGAGGGGCACGAGACATAATACAAAGTGTACACACTACACATCCCCGCTGGATACGACATGTTAATCTAAAACAACGTAGTTGCACGAGTGCAGAGAGCAGACATGACACAGAATTTGTTTCTAGGATAATGAAAACACGTCTAAAAATGTTTCTTTAAAAATATTGCAACTCCTGAGACGTTACTTCGCAAGATTTGAACACACTACTTAAGAAAATGAATTGTTTTAGTATAATTTTTTTTTACTGAGCTTTGCTGTTCTCTATTTTGTGTAAGGACAAAAAGGATACTTATTACAATACATAATTCTTATAATATATATTTTCAATATTTTCGACAGGAAGCGGAAGACCATCCGATAGGTCTTGTAATAACAATAATAAGAAGAACTATCAACACCATAAAACATCATAACATTTTTTACCATTGAAAATTATATTCCAGACCGTCCAGAATCTATTGAGAGGTAGTAGGATATTTCTAAAATAAATATATAGGATCTACCTGTCCGTTAAAAACTTATAAAATATTTGCTGACAAATACGTTTGTAACAAATAGACGTGTTAGTCTTATGTATTCCTGAAAAATCAACAAAAAATTTAATTGAAAAAGATGAACAAAAATCCTACATATAGAACAAGGATATAAACTTTAAATTGTAATAGAATAGTTATACTTTTATCCTTGCCCATTATTATAAAATTTTATTTGGTACTCTGAAGGTAATCCAATTTAAGCCCACAGTCATCAGTATTTTATGCACGTAATAAAAAAGTCTTAAAATTTTCTGCGCAGTCTAGTTTTTCGTACTCATTTTCTTTAAGCTTTAAAATCAAACATATTTAAGGTTAGCAATACGTCCAAATAGATCAGAGATATTATTGGAAACAACTACTAGTAAAATGGTATATGAAAATAGATTAATTCTCAGTTGTAATTAAGTGTAAACTTAAACTCAAAATTGTCAGTAAAATAATAGAATAATATTGCAAGAAATTAAATGAAATAAATTTTAAAGCAGTCTAAAAAGTAAAATAAATAAGAAATTTTATAATAGAAATAAAAATAGAATCCCCGAATATTGTACAATAAAAAAACCCTCTAAATAAGGGTCTAACACTGGCTGCAATTAAAAAAATAGATCTGATTCAGCCTTCTAAGAGATTTCACACAATTAATACTGCTGCAGGTAGTGTAGTCACTAGAAGATCCTTTTGAAACCCTATTGAGGATCACGTGAGTCGTTTCATTACATAATTTGGTTAAATGTAAAGTGGTGTAAAATTTGATGATGTGATAGGGCCTTGTAAACCTGCACCTAGGTCACTACCCCAGGAGCTGCTAGGATATATAAAGTGCATATTGCTATTGTAATACGTATTGCACGTTTTCCTTCCTGTACTTCAAATTCTTGAAAAAACTAAAAAACTTCAAATTCGATAATTTAAATGGACACGCAAGTTAATTTCTAACAATCCAAATACCCGTACATATTAGATGTTAACCTTCCATTACTTGAGCACGTGTAATTTAAACCAAAGGGAAATTAGAAAATTACCCAAACTTGTTCTAAGAAACTCATTTCCTTGACCGAAATACCGATATCGTCCCTTCTAAATTGATAAGTAAATCCAAACAAATCCCCAAAGATTGACCATCTACAGCTAATAGCAGAATTCTGCGAAAAAGGATAACAGCATACTTAAGTGTAATAAAGAAATACAAATGAATCTATCAATAAATTACTTTTATATATCTACCAAACAAGAACTATACTCAGCTACAAACAAAAAAAAAGATTATGCACTATAGACAAGAAGCCGAGTAGTATCTGGGCTTGTGATGCAATGAGCAGTTTAAAAACTCTTCTCAGCTTCTTTACATAACATCTAATATATCTCAGTAACTATTAATATATTTTACTAATGTTTACAACATTTACACTACTAATTGTTAATATACTTTATGAACACGCTTATCAAAGTGAAGGTATTGTTAAAATAAACAAGAACAATTTTGAAAAGGTTTATCTATATAGATTTTACCAGAAAAAAAAACTTTCATAATGCCGTATATATCTGAGGTGCTTGTGTTCTTACTATTGTACAAAAAATTTATAATAACTCAAAACTGTACCAGGGAGAGCTGATTAAATCTCGTTCTCAAAATATTTAACTTTAACTAGAAACTTAGAAGGGTTTAAAAACTGACGAAGTGTGCCGTGCCCCCAGATAGTGGTCAATTTTAAGATGCATTGAATTTAATTGTTCTATAATTTCAACGTTTAATAGTAAGCTCTTTAGAGTTATATTTCACAATTTTCGAATGAAAATGTAAAAAATTGCAATGCATGTAAATCATAATTTTATAAAAGTCAGCATTTAAAAATTCTACTTCAATATGCAAATCACCTGAAAGCTTGTCCGGTTTATGCTGCAGTAATCAATATCACAGATTATATGATACAATGTAGTTTAGTACTAAATCATTTTACACAGGCATTTTATAAACGCAATCTATAGAAATCATCTATTGGAAAATGTTTTTATAATGAATTTATGGTTTATTGTCAACTTCAAATTAATTTTTACATCTGGATTATAAATTTTATATAAACTATTGTTATTACAGATTATACAGACATTCTGCGTGTGTCTCTCATCTGTCTGTTTATCGATTAACTCGCCCTAAACCACGCAAGCTGCAAACACGGATTTTAATACAGTTTGTACTACTTTATAAAATAATAAACTTACCCAAAATATTCTCCGTTCATTGTTCAAATTTAGTAAAATATGAGTTTATCCCAGGAACACGGTAAATGTAAAAAATTAAAAATATTTCCTATTTTATAAAAACTTGTCTAACGCAATTAAATGCTAAACTAAATTCTTTGTTTTCGATAAATGGTCATAATGATGATTAAATACAAGTTAAGAATATTAAACAATTAGCATTGGTGTTAGTCCCAAAACGTACATTAAAAAATCATTTTTGTAAATACTTAGTTTTACGTTTACCAGTTATATTACAATGACGAATAGAACTAGAAGTAAGTCTTAATCTAATCTGTATAATAAAAATCATACAAAACTTTATTTAATAATCAATAGGATGATAGTAAACTATATTCTATAGTATAATATTAGGAATACGCATTTCTAAAGTTATGGAAAGATCCTACTTAATAATACTAATTTCTAATTCATTTACTAGTTTATTTAGTCTCCTGTTGTCGCCTACGGATCCTTTCTCAACAAGCAATCAGGTGACTAGATTAGGCTAACTGACTAATTTGTGCTATAGTGGCTTGTTCCAATTTCCATACCACATTCTATTTAGGTTACATGTTATTAGTTCAAAGCGAACTCAATGCGTATGGGATTCGGATATATGCATAAATTGTGTCCATTTCTCCGATAGATTCTCTATCACTGTCTCTAGGTAACTCTTAATAAGTTGTTATTGTGCAAGTATATCTTATTTGCTCTCTCTTAGCTTAAAGCTTTTAGTAAGATCAAGCGGTAAGTAGAATTTCTCGTCCTTTAATAATAATATTCCAAAAAACAGTAAGATGTATATATTAGTTTTAGAAGCTATGCTATTTTCTCATAATTAAAAAACCTATTAATAAATATAAATCAAATATGTGAAGCTCGCAGTTGAAAGCAACATGAAATTATTTAATTTAATTGTGATTATAAGTATTGGCATTGATGTGAGTTCTGATGAATCCAATTTACAGTCTAAATATAGTCAACACTGCCTGATAGGCAGTAAAAAGCATACTTAGATATTACTGTATGTAATAACTCCTAACCCTTTTACTATCGTAATTATTGAATTAAATTCAACATCAGTCTAATTTTAGTTCGTATGTTTCTTAACTATATATATGAATTTTAGATATAAATCGACTAGGGCTTAAGACCAAGGCCAGGTTTCAATGACACTTGGCAGTCGGATTCGCAGCTGCAAGCCAATCGGGGAAAAGATCCCCTACCACCAAGGGGTTCTGGGTTACTCGCCTCTTCCGAGATGCTTTCCCAGCGGCAGAGAGGTATTGTACTCTAACCAGTCCTATCAAGGTATCTCAAATCTATCAATATATAGGTTATATAATTGATGGATGGAAGAAAGTAAAATAATTCTCAAAATAAACCTATAGGATACCAGCTAATCAAAACAATCAAGTGTTGGTATTGCTAACATTAGTTACATTGTAACAGAATCCTTTGGTATGTAATTACATTCAACTAATACTTATTTTGGTATTCATTAAGCAGGGTCCGGTTCATAATTACGATGGCTATAAACGGGAAGTTATGGTAGTATTACGATGTTATTAATGGGATATACTATCGTTAGTTAAGAATTTACGATGTGATCTCACGAATTAGGAAACTAGTTATATAAGAATGTAGATACTGAAACTGTAAGTATTAGTTGATTTTACTAAAAATAGATATCAGAACTAAATTGGCACGAAAGAACCTTAACCTAAACTATATCATAAAAATAAAAAAATATTTTAATTCGGGTGTCGTAAATGCCTTCGAAATTAATGTTGTAAAGTTAAGTTTACATCATGAAATGTAACTTTAATAAAACTACATTTGGTTACACTAATTTTGTTATAAATGCGATGCGATGCGAACAGGCGATGTTTCACTAAGCCAATCTTCTTCAACACATCGTACCGTGCGGACGTTAAAAAACTGAAAGTTTGGAATTTTAAGCCATGGAAGACGAGATAAAAAACTTAGAGCCTAATATTTCATATATATTTTATTTTATATAAAAATATCGTATTATTATGGAAAAATTCTTTATAAAATTTTATGATGTAGAGTTTTACAGTATTCTTCTTACTTCTTATCTTCTTATACATAAAATTCTCGTGTCACAATGTTAGTTATCATACTCCTCCGAAACGGCTCGACCGATTTTTATGAAATTTTATATGCATATTCAGTAGGTCTGAAAATCGGCTACTATCTATTTTTCATCCCCCTAAGTGGTAAGGGTGACCCATACCAAACAACGTTTGCCGGTAGTATTCTATAATATTTAAAAATAATAGTATGAGGAAATACTGTTATTTTTAAAGGTTTGCTAATATTCAAAAATGTCTGACATCTTAAAAGCTTATAAATGTGAAGAACAATTTATTACAAATGTAATATAATGAAAGTTTGTATATTTAGATATTTCTTACTCAATCACATAAAAAGAGCTGACCGATGAAAATCGGCACACAGATCCTACTAATATTATAAACGCGAAAATTTGTAAGAATGTATGGATTTATTGATGTATGTTTGTTACTCTTTCACGCAAAAACTAATGATTGGACTTTGATGAAACTATACAATAATATAGCTTACACATCAGAATAACACATAAGCTATAATTTATAATGATGTATTATGCATTATCTAAAATATAGCAGGTGAAACCGCGGGGTGCAGCTAATACTTCATAACGTGGATTAACACATAGGCTTTGTAGACTTTTTATCCTGGCAAAATTCATAGATCCTGCGGGATAATAATAAAATGTTTACAGCAATATATTTAACATTAAATATATTTTTTTCTTTAATATAAGTAGTTAAGAACACGTGTTAAATTGCATCAGAACGCAGTGGTCGAGTAGTATGATATAATATAGGGAAATCTAACTATAAAAATCTTACCTATTTAATTTGATCTCATAGTTATAGATGTGTAAACTAAATATTGCGTCTTTAGTAAAAAAAATATTGGTAAAGTGTGTAACAAACATTAAATTTAAGTATATTAAAATGTGCGCATTAAATATAATTTAGCTTTAAAAGTAAAGGGGAATACGAATAATCTGTTAGCGATAATAAATGACATAATTATGGAAAATAACCGTTTACGATCAAATGGATTGGCGCTGGACCTGTTCCCATTACTTATTTATTATGCATTCTGAACAAAATGCGACAAGTTTGCAATAACGTTTATAAAATGTGCCTAGTAATAAAATAAATTGTGCTTTATCTACAATGAAGAAGCGAAAACTAACGCTAGAAGAAATTGTATGATATAGTGCTGGTGGTTGTGGTAGAAGTTCCGAATGCTAACAACACTATTGATAAAATGTCTTTGATTAGTTAGAAGTTTCTATTGGTTTATTGCCAAAATACCCTACTGTATCTTATACGCGCATTCACGATAGTTCAGTGGCAGTATAACGAGTATTCCTTTGGACGAATATTAAATACAACGAAATGGCCATATTCTAATAATTAAAAAATGCATATGGCAACACTAAATCACAATTGCCACTCACGAATAGTGTAGTTTTCTATCGGCGAAAGAATTTTAAAAATCGGATTAGTAGTTCCTGAGAAACCCTTCAATTTACAAAATGACCAGGGTATGGCACCTAAATGGCCATATCTTTTCAATTAGAATATTTATGGCAACACCACATAGCCTTTGTTACTCGAAAAGGATGTAGCTTTCTATCGGTGAAAGAATTTTCAAAATCGGTTCTGTACTTTTCGAGCCTATTCGCAACAAACAAACATACAAACAATCAAATCTTTCCTCTTTATATAATAGCATAGATTAAAGTGAAGTGAAAAAAAGGTAAAGTCTAGGTAATCTATAGTAAGGATTTGATTTTTATTGATTAGCTTAAAAATATGACGAGTAGGGGAGGCAAGAGATTTAAATATATAGTGAAAAGGCCTGGCAAACCAGATACTGGAGTCTTAAGCCCAAGGTGCTGCTGGGTTTCCTATCTTATATGTATATTATTGCTCATACAAATCTCGTAAGTATATGAACTATCTTGATCTTCTTGTTGCGGTTGTATGTAAATACCTTTAAACCGTCTTATTCAATTTTGAACACAAATTACAAAATAATCATTTAGAAATATCTTTTTTTTAAGGATTTTAAACGGTAAACACGCACGTAATCTATATCTATACTATTATATAAAGAGGAAAGATTTGTTTGTTTGTATGTTTGTATATTTGTATGTTTGTTTGTTTGTTGCGAATAGGCTCGAAAAGTACCGAACCGATTTTGAAAATTCTTTCACCGATAGGAAGCTACAACCTTTACTGGTAACATAGGCTATGTGGTGTTGCCATAAATACTCTAATTAAAAAGATATGGCCATTTAAGTGCCATAAGGTGGTCATTTTGTAAATTAAAGAATTTCTCAGGAACAACAAATCAGTTTTAAAAAATTCTTTCACTGTTAGAAAAATACACTATTCGCGAGTGACAAGTGATTTAGTGTTCCATATAAATTTTTTAATTATTAGAATATGGCCCCTTCCTTGTTTCTAATCTGATTTTAAAAATTCTTTCACTGTTAGAAAAGTACACTATTTGTGAGTGACAAAGGTTTTAGTGTGTGTGGATTTAGTGTTGCCATATACATTTTTTAATTAATAGAACATGGCTATTTTGTTGCTACTGATCCGATTTTAAACATTCTTTCACTGATAGAGTCTATAGTATTTCCGTCTCTCTTTCTCTTACAATTCTATAATTGTCTCTCATCCTCTCTTTCTCTCTCCTTTACCCATTCAATTTTAATTCTGCTCTGTCCTCCCTCTTTTATCATCTGTCGCTTTTCTTTAATTTTGTTTCTATTATTTTTCTTTTTATAAGTTTTTCTTACTCTCTCTAATTTTTCAAATAGTTAATAACTACACAATTACAGAATGACAATTTAAGGACATCAATTATAATATTGCTTTAAATACCCCGAAGCGAGGGCAGCCCTCTAGTGTATTTTACTTTTAACCGTAATCGACGATTAATTATCTTTATAGTTAAAAGATATTGTTTATTATACTAATAGTCTCCAATTGCTGTTTTCCGCAAGTTTTGCTTGCCTCCCGGCCTCCCTTAGTATAATAACGCTCTGTTTGAATTTCAAGTACCATAAAACTAAAAAGTACCATAAACTTTTCGCTGCCAGTTCTACGTGAAACTGCCTTTTATTTTTTGTTTGGAATAACAAAGTTCTTTAGAACTATCATAGCTTTTAAGATAACTTAAAACAATATACATATTCAGATTATAAACCGTATTATTTCAAATTCAAATAGATAAGAATAAAAAATTTAAAAACCTTTTGGGTAAGTTCCTAAAATAACAAATTAAAATGAGTGGTGGTCGAGTAACTATTCAAAAATTCAAAACTGATTACATTGTAGGTGTTTAATATTTTACAAAGGTGGCTTTCAAACAAAAATTATCTGTAAAAACTTTATCAAAGGCAAGAGATACTTCATTTCAGTGTTGCCAAAAATTAGTTGTTACAAGGGATATTCAAGTATCGACTTCAAAGACGTGATCGAAAACGCGACTTCTTCAAGATTTATCGCAATATCGATAGACATCAAACACTTTATTTATTAAATTATGATTTTATATAAATTAAGAACTTATAAATCAATTGGATACGACGTTAATATTGTACACGTTAGGTATGTTTAAATAGAAGACAACATGTACGAAGATTAGCCTCCGCCATTTTATTTTAAGTACTGGTAAGGCAGGTTATATTTTAGATATAGAGGTACAGTATAACGCCATGTTTAGTAAAATATTTTTAAAAATTTTATAATAATTATATACCGCTTACCGCACTCTTTTTGTAAATTTTATTAAAAATATTTTTTGACAAATGTCCGCTATGTTACCAGGAAAGTTATTCAAACCTATTTCCTTCGGCGCTGTGACAATTGTACGTCGAAACGAATATGCTGTCCAAATCAATACTGCCAGACTTATGAATAACATAATCGAAACATAATATTTGCGTCAGCATAATAAATATATATATAATATGTGACAATTTTGGAATCTTTGTAACTAAATACAATACATATTAGCTTAATCATAGGTGGAGACTTTGTTGGCTTATGTACTTTTATCCATGTATCTTTTTAAAGTATGCAGAAAGCTGTTTGTTTCCCATTAAAAGAAATAAATAAATAAATTGCTTTCGAAATCACAAAGTTAATATTACAAAATTTAAAGGAAGTTTGCATAGGCAAATTTTGGATGTTTTTACGAAAATTATTCTTACAAAGTTAAATATTATAATCATCGATTCCAATAAAATTACATTTAAAAATACATTGCGGCCTCGTGGCACCAAAATTACATGTCGTAATGGGCAATTTTGATTCCTCCTCGTCATCATTTCTGTTGTATCTCCATCTAAATTTTTATCAAAAGCGATTACGGATCAGACTGAATTTATTGCCAATGGGTGGGAAATAATGTGATTTCTGATTTTCGCATTCCACAGCTATTAATCCAATAAATCCATAAAATCCCAGCACATAAATTGTATTACAGATATTACAAAAGACTTGTGTTTTAGACGAATTGAAAAGGATTTATTGGATTGTATCTTTTATGAGTGTGAGAATAAATTAAATCTACGGCACGATATATACCCATACTCGTTAATTATTATTATCTACGAGTACTTACTTTCGTATTACGAGTATGCTACTAAACAGATTTTCATGAAGTTTTTTCCAATAGATGTTCTATCTGCACACATAATATAAGTTGAGTAAGCAACAAACTCACAAACAAACTCCACTTACTTTTTATACAGGTTTTTAATTCTTTATCCGCACGCAAATTTTACAATCTCTCAATGTTTATTTAGAATATTTTCTGTGTATACATGGTGTGAAATGTGCGTAGAGTGATACTACGGAAAACCTAAGTGTTAAAGGGTAAAAACAAAATATTTCAAAATATAATTCACAGTAATAATAATAATTTTACTGAATAAGCGCATCATTTCAGAACGGCTGCACTAACTTTTTGTTTGTTTATGTGCAGTTATATCTCAGCGCCTAAGTAAGGTTTAGGTTAGCTCAACCTTAGATTTAAACAGTGAAACTAAGCAGTGAAGGTGAGTGTTGTAATTACTTGAATGGATCCTTTAAGCCTACAGCTTGGTCACTAGTCCAAAGCCCTTAGGTTCCTGTCGTAATTATTTATAGCCTCAGTAGCAGTACCTAAGTTGCGTTTACACAATAGGACATTCAATACCATAAACCATTTTAATGTTTTCAATATACCCCTCTCCTCTCCTCCTTTCCTTCTCTTCTTTCTATTTTCTCCCAGTTATATAAAAGACTTTTTTTAGAAAGTATACTGGGAATAGTTGGAAAAGCATAAACGATTAAATAATATAATTGTTTTATTGAGTTTTATACCATCTATAAACCTATTAGACTTAGACAAAATATTTTAATTAAAAAAAAGTTTAGTTATAAAACAAAGCTTCCAGAAAACACTGATTTAGCTTCGACTACAATATTCGAAGTTACCATTCCATTTCGCAAATGAAGCTTTGAATAAAGAACAATAAATTCCGTTTCCGAATTCGCTCTCGGGGACTTCATTTAAAATTTTTAAAACAGAAAACGTTAGCTAGAAGTTAAGAGTTGGCGTACAAATTATAAATTAATTAACAGTAAGAGGCCGGGCTCGAACAATTACTTTAAGATTGCGACTACGATTCAGTCGGCTCTTTGCCAACACCAGGCGAACCATTTTAATAATTATGACTTATTCCATTAAACCCTATACATAATACGCTGATGTTGCTATGTATACTAAATGCATTCCTGCTGGGCTGTTTATACTGAAATTACTTTTTACACGAAAGTCTACTCCAGATAATTCACATCACAAATCTGCTTGACCAGGTAACAATTTCAATATTATATTTTCTAGCTGTGATTATTGTCCTGGCTCATATAAAATACAAAAAAATTCATGTTGGTTGTAAAAATCAAGGCTTGCCTATTATTCCTATTGCATTTTTATAAAACCCTAACGGAATACTAATGGGCCGATATTAAAGCAGTTTTTCTTGATAGATGATGTAGATGTTTTCGGCTATAACTTAAAATGAAAAGTGTTTAGGTTTGAAGATTATCAGCTAATTTCTACTCTTCATACTTAACAAAAAAGATCTTACACAATCATTTGATTGAAAATTTTGTGATCAGTTACCTGGGTGCTGTGTGCAAAACATACACAAAGAAACCTTGCTTCAACCCTCAAAGCAAGGTTTTTTTTGTTGTGGCAACATGTTTTTTTGAAAGAAACTACAGCTTGAAATAGTCTACAAGATACTAAACTTTTACTGCTAAACACTGCTTCGACGAGCTGACGATGTACTTGCATTTTTTACATAGAATTTATATAATAATTTAACATACAAATGACCAAATATTGTGTTTGGATTTATGAAATAGTTAAGACTACACAATATACTTGAAGCATGCACACTTAGCGCAATTAAATGGTTATTCGAAGTGTAGTCCGACTAAACAACAACTGTGCTTTAAACTACTAGAATTGTTCCTCGTTACTTTGGAACTAATGAACCTAATTCGATGGACTAGTTTTCGTCGAAAACACATTTTAGAAACTTCATAAATTTTATTTTTCTCTACAAATAGAAAAAAGATTCCTAGTAGAGCTTGGTCAGTCGTTTTTACAATTTAATTTTACTATACTATATGTATATTTTAGAACTATAATCAGATATATTATACTACTCTTGTATAATACAAGTAAGTCAAGATATCATAATTATTATAATAAAAAAATTTAGTTTAAAAAACTATGCCCCGACTACGTAAACGACGTCTTGTTTCGTCCTTTTTCAGATCAATTGGTTTAAAAAGGACGAAACAAGACAATAATTCAGATAGAAACCCTGAAATGCATAGGTATAAAAATTCGGCGAAGTGCCAGTGTGGAACTCCGATCCGTACAATTTCAATAAAGGGACAATATCAAATTTTGATTTTCGTTTGCGAGTTAAAATATTATCAAAAATAGTATTGGGGGGCATTTATTCCCGATATTAGTAATGAATATTTCAATTGACATTTATAATTAGTTACAAAAAGAATATAAGAAAATATGAAAAAACATTTTTTACAAAAAAAAATGCAATAAAAAATAATTTCACTAAAATAATTTCGAAGTCGGTGAACATATACAAATAAAATATAATTGTCAAATATAGAACCTTCTTTTTTTGGAATCAATTAAAATATTTTACAAGTTGTCATTTAACAACATGTCATATCGTCAACAACCGTTGCTTAGTTTCGCTAGATATAACTAGATTTATTTCACACGATACGACGACATAAACGTCCATGTTTTCGATTTTACTAACATTCGATTATGTTATAAATATACACGTCTTCGGCACAGATTTGAAAATTTGGGCAAATGGAAGAGGTGCCTTACTTTAAACCCTATTACCCAGTCTAAAAATAAAAAAATTCTTAAATTATTTAATGGAATTTATATTTTACCAAAGGATCTTTTTAACATACATTTTACATTACAAATTTATTCTTGCTTTCTTGGAATAAATTTATTTAAAGTTTTTAATTTTCAATTTCATAATATTAAATATTTTAACTAGAGTTAAAACAATAAAAATATTTTGTATCTGTATCGAGAGGAAGTATATTGTACAACATAGTCGAATATTAATCAAATCGCAAACATCGACTTTTTTCATGTCGTATCATGTGGAATGCCCTACAAAAAACTATTTGTTATCTACTTCAGTATAAATGGCTATATTTATTGATTGCTTATATTTAGAAGTATGATTTTTTTACTGCTTCAAGATAGTATAATTTACATGTTTAGTATTAATTTCAACTTGATAACTTCACGTATTCTTCAAATAATGCGTCAAAACCTAAATCTATAAAATGTAATTTTTTTTGTGATGTAACAAAAATTGCCATTTTTAGGATTTTTGCCCACACTAGTGCTATAAGACCTTGCTTATTGCCAAAAATCATGTTCCTAGGTCAAAAGACAAAGCCTGGGAATTTTGATTTATCTCGAAAATCAAAATTACAATACATGAGAGCAAGGCGGCTGCGGGATTTTGTTTAATTGACTTAGCTGTTTAATATTTTTACATATTTGAGGAACTAGAGATTCAAATATTTCGTATAAATTTCAACTGGATATTTTCACGTTTTTCTGAGAAGAAGGGTCTTGCGTGGCAGTCAAAAAAGTTAATTTTCTAGTGCTGTAGATAAAAATTAATAGTTTTTTAATTTTATCCTTTATTTTTGCTATGAGACCTTACTTTATGCTAAATTTCACGACGCTAGGTCATTGGTCACCTTATAATTATATGAGTCACCACATTAAAGGTCATATCTTTTCAGTGCGTAGACTTAGAAGTTTGATTTTTTGCAAGCCGAAAAGGACCACAGGCTAAATATTTAATATTCATTTCAACTTGACACCTCCACGCAATCCTGAGAAAAAGGGTCTTGACAGACGGGCAGACAGATAGACAGACGGACAACGAAGTGATCCTATAAGTGTTCCTTTTTTCCTTTTAAGTACGGAACCCTAAAAGTGATCAAAGTAGAATTGTGGTCGCATCCATATACATATACCTACTATATTATTTATATGACTAGAGTAATACTACCATGAAACAGAAGATTATTTACTTATACCAGTGAATAACAGCAACGACTGGACTATACGACACCATTAAAAACATATATGTTGACTTAAACAATAAGATATATATACATGTCGGAGCATAGTAAAAGATTATCGATTATAGAATCGTTATCGTTGTCTATGGCGTTGGAGTAGGGTAGTAGTCACTTCCGTTGTTTTGACAGTCTCTACCCTCGACCCTTTATATGCGATCGACAGTCTAACTGAAGTCTTAGTCGTGCGCGGTCTCTCAAGAAGTGAACGTCATCTAAGTAGTGCTAGTGATAGTGATAGTGTCAAGTGCAGTGTAGTGTGGAAGTGCTGTCCAACTAAGGTCACGTAAGTCCTTACAATGTAATTGCCACGTGGTTAAGTAAACACAATGTTAGGTTAGGTTAGCCTTGGGTTAGGTTAGCCTTGTGTTAGATTCGGTTTATGTGCGTTTAACCTTAGGTTTAAACAGAGAGCCTGAGCAGTGGAGGTGAGTGTCGTAATTACTTAAAGGATATCCTTAAGCCTACACCTTGGTCACAAGTCCAAGGCACTGCTTAGGTTTCTCTCGTAATTGTTAGAGATCATATTTGATAATTTATCGGTTCAGTAGAAGTATCTACGTTGCGTTTACCCAATATTCCATTCAATACCATCACCCCCTCTTAGTGTTCCCCAATATTCCCCATCTTCCTCCTTCCATCTCCTTTTCACATCGTTTTAAAATCCCCGACATACATATTTGTATATATACTTAATTTATTCACCAAGACCTTTCTTTTGATACCAAACACGTGATAATTATCTCAGTTTAATTTTTTTCGAGGTATAAATTGCGTCATAAAAAAATATCATAAAATTTTTATAGCCTATGTCACCCGCGCTATTATTACAAATCTATTGATACCTCATTCATGAAAATTGGTTCTGTAGTTTAGGCGCTAGGGTGGAACATACAAACACAGGTATAAAAGATGTAAACTTGAGGTAAACAAAGTTGAATAAATGTTTGCGTACGAAAGTATCACCTTAAAAGTATTAGAATAACAAAAATATTAGAATATAGGTTACTAATTCATACTTAGGTTAAGTACTCTTATGCCAATTACATACTCTTTCAGATTTTAAAATTCCAGTTTAACAAAAGATAAAAAAAGAATTCTGTCTTTTGTCATTGTTTAGTTTTACTACGACTTCTTACCTATCTCTAATTCCAAAAATGAGTATCTACGTAGAAACTAGCTCAAGTAACTGACTTGGTCTTACATCATTTTGACAAATTTTAAGGGAAAATTACTGCGTGCGAGACTGATTTTTTTACATTTTTGTAATACAATATTTTTGACTCGTCAAAATTGGTCAATCAGTCAGTTTGTCTGATGCTACAACCAGTTTGGAAAGCAGTTACCTGATGAGAAAAACTAGCAAGATACTCAACTAACAGTCGCTCTTTACATTAGTCGATTTGACATGTCTTTTAGCATTTTTTTAAAGTTGCATATAAAAAATGTAATTGTATTGCAAATGTACTAAAAGAAAGAAGTAGGTCAAGAACGTATCTAACCCAAGGTTAATTGCCTCACGTCATAATGACTGTTTACATGATATCCCTTCATAATGATTCATTAAAGCGCTACGTGATTCTGGTCTCTGGAGATAAATAATGAACTTTTAATTTTAAATTATTATCATATAATATAGACCATTTTGTCTTTCATATTTAAAAAATTGAGGTCAAGACAAGAGGCTGTAGAGATATGAAATGAAGGCTTGTTACTATACAATATCTATACAACAGCAACCCATAGAGATTTTCTTATGTAAATTACAAACTGTTGATTTGGAATTTTAAAAAATGTATGTTATTCGGGAATAATATCTATCTCGGGAAAATATTTCAATTATCATTAAAAGAATTCAATTGTAGATTTTATTAAAAATTCAATTGTACGTGCTGATGGCTTATAGCTTAAAATAGTAATTAAAAACTTAAAAAATACTTGAAATCAGTCTCAATTAATTAACGTGGAATTATAGAAAACATTAAAAGCTACCTCATCGCTCCATCGTATCGAATTTTCATCGAGTTTATTATGCCGTCAGGGAAACTAGGTCACCACAATTGCACCTTCGGCTTGATGAACTTAACTTTATAAATTATTTAGTTTAAATCGCGTTAGGAATACTGTTTCGATTTTAATTTGTAGTCAATCAACAATATTCAAAAATCTTAAATAACTCTTTCAAATTGATTAAAATTGTTTTTAACTTTGATGCTAATTCCACGGGGTAAATCAGTTCGACGTGTATATCTGTATGGCATTGTAGTGTCCAAGATAATGGATCGATTTTGATTCGGTTTTATTTGATTGAAAGCTGATTTAATCCAGATGGTTTTAGTTACAGTTTTTGAAGATTAGGTCAGCCGTTTGAACAGTATCAGCTCGTTTCTTGAGAGCTGCGTGACCGTTAAACTTTTCTGTAAAAGTTACGACCATGGCAAATTTATATAGACTACTTATGCAATGATTACAATAATCTTTTCTTGGGTAATTGTGTGTGGAGTACACAGTTTAGTAATGATGATTAGAACTGCATTATATCCTATCATAATGTTTGAATATATTATTTTTGATTATACCAGCACCTGAGTTGCAAATACCAGGCACTATTCTCTTCTCTGGCCAAGAATTAATAAATCTACTAAATATAATCTATATTAACGTAAGATCGAACTACTTTGGCGTATTTTCTATATGTCGATAGAGTAGTGGTTATTTCCGAATATCTTACATCTTAGAAAATAATATGATGTATAAATAAGAACAACATCATCCACATCCCTAACTGGGTACGCAAAATATAAACAATGCGATGATATAGTTGTGTGCCAAAGCCAATTTATATTACTAGGCTTCTTTTATTTTATAGAATAACATCTGCATATTGCATACAGTACAGTAATACATAAATTGCCACGATAAAGACGAAATAAAAAAAAGGAATATTAGAGAACATTGAATTCATAAATACAATAGAAAAGGAAATTCAAGCCTTCTGTTTGTTTTGTAAATATAACGCTTAACAACTTGAAGGAGAATAAGTATCCTTCAAAATATTCTTTTTCAAGAATAATATTTATTTTATATAACTTTAATTAAGATCTACGCGTGCGTATAATTTTGTTTTCATGTAGTCAACCTAAATAAATAACGTAGATGTGTGTACTTACTTTAATAAAGATTATGATTCGGACTTGGACTACTTTTAAACCAAGGCTCTCACGTGAGAAAAATAAAATTAAAAAGCCTAGATTTTAAATTACTTAAAATGATGTTGCGTGCTGAAATTCGGTGTATGGTAGACATAAAAATAAATAACTGATCCCTATTAAACGTAAACGGAGGCACGTGAGCCAGAATGAGCCTTGCGATTCTGAAAACACATTATTGCTCTTTACAGCACTCTTTTCGGTTTTATTTGCATATCTTCCTTTTATTGAATAAATATATATTACAATATTATTATATTAAGCACCATGTCATTGAGAAATGTAAACTTTTGACTTTAAATTCAATTTCTTGATAAAAGGAAAGGACAAAAACCACGGAGAAAATTACACTGAATCAAGACAAAAATATTTTTTACACATTAGATTTCTTATCAGTTTGGAAAGTAATTTCCTGATGAGAAGAACTGGCAAGAAACTCAACAGTTGCTCTTTTCAAAATGCCATTGTGTAAAATAGACTGATGTACAGTCTGTTTTACAAAGGTATAATCATTCAGCTGAGCATCAACGTCATTTTGAATCTAAACTTTGTCATCATTCAAGTAACCTTGTACAGAGTAATAAGCTTTATTTACTAAACACTTTTTAATTTGAGTTTTAAATCTCTGAAATGGCAAATATAAAATAGGATATGGACTCTTATTATACATGCAAACACCAAGCCCCATGAAACAATAACTTACTTTGTGAAGACGATAGTGTAGCGTTACAAGTTCATTTTTAATATAAATAAATCCTCCAAAAATGAATACATAATTGGATCGGAATCAAAATTAAAGATGGATTGGAGTTTTACACAATAAATTGCAAGAAACGTGATGAAGATGAATGGAAAAGCGGTGGAAGTAAAAAAGAAGAATGAGAAATATTCAGAATAAGTGTAATTCAGTTAATATTACACGTCGTGGAGAGAATAAATTCATCTGAAGCGGATACACATCTTTTATTTCAACCCTTGATTACCATACTCGTAATAATACTTATATTCTACAAGAATAGATTCATGTATGAAAGTTTTCTGTGATACAGTAATTAGCCGCTCTCATGGTTTCTTAGTGTTTGCAAGAACTTAATTAAACTTTGAACTACTCACAAAGCTTTATATGTACTAAAACCACACTATTCTCTGCAACTCGAATTTATTTATCTTTATAATAAAATTAGGTTATGCTTAAAATAATATGTTGGTCAAAAAATATTGTTTTTTGAATTTTTGGTTCTGATTATATACGAGTAAGTTACTCCAGTATTACAGTTAAAAATAATAAGTAAATCAACTTACTGTTTCAAGCAACAAGTCACCGAAAACGTTAGAATACAAATACATTTCAAAAAGATAAGACAGTCATGAATCTTGATGCGTATATAAGGAAATAACTTCACGAGAACACACAGTTTAATAAAGATTTATTTAGGATCAATGTGCTGTTTATATTATCTTTAGAATTAAAAGGATAATAGAAATATCTGAATAAGATACAAATTCTACATTTGATATGTTTACCCAGTGAACAGAAGTTCTACAAACAACAATGAAACAAATTATAGCCTTGATTTATGTTCACAATCAAATACAAGAATCAACTGTTTCAGTCAAGTGGATGATTTATGTCAAACATTTAACTAACATTCCGTAGTTTTTAACGCAGCCGTCAAATTGATTGATATCCAATTCAGTTTCGCTGTTTGGAAATCTGTTATTATATTTGTATGTGGGACTACAAGATTATATTTGTATAGTGGTTTATTTTGTGGAGGCATTAAGTGCTTGAGAGTTAAAACGTTTTCGTTATTAAAACGAAAATATTACATTACAAACTTTAAACGTTGGATAGAGTGGAGCGTATACACCTATAATACTATAATTCTAAAGGAGCTGAAACTTTCTTTGTTTTATCGCCCTTGACGCAGCGCACGCAACGGAAGCTCTCAAAAGGAATAAATTTTCCCTGTTTCTGCAACATTTTTCATTAATGCTTCGCTCCTATGGGTATAAATGGGCTATCCAACACTAAAAAAAAATTCGAACCAGTAGTTTTTGAGATTAGCGCAAAACAAATTCTTCAGCTTTATAATTTTAGTTAAGATGTAAGAGTAATTTTAAATACCTAAAAGGGGCCTAGGTACTCAACATCAAAATGGCGTTGCGTGACTCAAAGTACAGTGGAAATCGTAAAAACAAATTACTGATCCTTATTAAAGCTGACCCGAAGCACGTGAACTGGAGCCTTGTGATTCTAAAAGCACATTACTGCTCTTTACAGCTCTCTTTCCTGTTTATTCTCTTACTGTCCATTTACTAGTCTTCAGACAATTTAAAATTACTACTGTTGATTTTTAAACAGTTTTTTATATAATTAACCCTGAGTGATGAGACAACTCATGGTTTTTAACCACATCATTATTTTCATTTAAACTTTTAGTTTTTCGCGACTGAATTTTTTATGGATTGACCGGTTTTACAGGAGTAACAAACTAGCTTATAATAATATTGTGTACGCATATAATATTTCCGATATTTGATATATCAAAAAAATCTGATGCACGATCAGCTTCAATTTCAATTTACCTCGACCTAATATAACAAATTTAAACGAGCAATTCTTGTATAATAAAGATAGAAAGAAATCTATATTTCGGAAACGATTCCAAGAATGTTGATCAGAATTTGTATTTAGATAAGATCTTTCGAGTCATAACGCGATTTTCTTCCATTGCTTATTTTGGACGTTGACATGGTATAGTAGCCGACAGCTAACTATAGGTCTGAAAAAAATAGTGGGGGAAAGTTGCACATTGAGAGCGTGCTGCGTGCCTGTATTGGAAGTTCCATTCGTGACGTTTACTATTTTGACAAATATCAGAACTGAAAAGTTCGACCAGATGGCATATTGAACGCAATACAGTATTGCGTTGTTATAGCTTTGTGTTATAGATTTTGATATTACTAACAAATAAAATTATTATAATTTTACCCGTGAGGGGACGGGTTAGAATACAATTCCCCTCTACCGCTGAGCATCTCGTAAGAGGCTAGTTATCCAGCACCCCTTGGTGAACACGACAGAAACAGCTCGCAATATCAATGTTGCGTTTGGAGAGGGGACTGCTAATGAACGCTTCGTGCGATTATGGTTTAAACGCTTTTGTGATCGAAACTTTGATTTGAAGAACAAACCAGGAAGACTGCCCACACAGGTGAATAACAATGAATTGAAAGAGATTGTGGAAGCGATCCGAGCCAAACTACCCAGGAATTAGCGGCATGGTATAACGTTACCTTACTCATTTGCGTTAAATCAATAAAATAAAAAAATGTAAAAAATGGGTGCCTCATGATTTGACTGATCTGCAGAAAGGAACGCGAGTTGAAACTTGTGTTGCCTTGTTGAATCGATACAGAAATTAAGGAATATTGGATCGAATTGTGACATGTGATGAAAAGTGGATTCTTTACGATAACTTGACCCCAGGTCAAGCGCCGCAACAGTCTCCTAAAGCAAAGCTTACCAATAAAATAACTAGTAACTAGGTAAAGGTAACTTTTTGGTGGTCACAGCATAGTGTTATTCACTATAGCTTTCTCCGATCTGGTCATGCAGTAACGGCAGATGTCTACTGTGCCGAGCTCCGAACAATGATAGCAAAACTAGCAGTGAAACAGCCGCGACTCAAGAATCAATCTTCACCTTTATTGCTCCATGATAACGCAGGACCTCAAACAGCACGAGATACCGTTTTGACTCTACAGGAACTGCAATTAGAAACCATTCGTCACCCTCCATTTTCGCCAGACCTTGCTCCAACGGACTACCATTTTTTTCGTAATTTGGACAATTTTCTACGTCATAAAAAGTTTTCTTCTCAGGAGAAAATGCTTTCACACATTTTATCGAATCTAGATCATCAGAGTTCTATCAAGGCAATAATGACCTTATAATGAGAAGCAAAGGCATAAATGACCTTCATATTAGATGGCAGCAATGTATAGGTAATAATGGTAATTATTTTGATTAAATAATTACGTTAAATAAAAAAAATAATTTTAATTTTTCCGTGCAAGTCGGCAATTTCATACCCCCCTAATATTAAAAGTTACTTCAGCAGTACTACACTTGAATTATGACTTAATAATATTTCAAAGTTAGACTTTGTAGATTGTTTCCAGAATCGTAGATTAGATTTTATAAAAAAAGGCTGACAGTACTAAACACGAGTACAACTATCCAATAGGAACAAAACTAACTTAAATAAACGAATTAGACCACATACCGGAAAATAGGTTAAAGAACCGTTTAGTGGTAGTTTAGAACCACGAAGTAGTTTTGTGTTACCGATCCTTCCTTATTTACTAACTTGACCCGACTATGAACTAGGAAAGGTACTTTTATTCTGTGGAAATGAGACTGTTACCGCGGATTACACGATTTTACTATTAGGCGTGTTAGAAGTTTCTTACTAAAGTTGGATTAATATTACATTATTTAGATACTATCTGCCTGCCCTCGCTTCGCTCCGGGTATTTAAAGCAATATTATAATGGATGACCTTAAATTGTCACTGTGCAATTATGTAGTTTTTCATTATTTGAAAAAAGAGAGAGTGAGAAAAAGTTATAAAAAAAATAATAGAAAGAAAAAGAAAAGCAACAGATAGTAAAAGAGGGAGGACATAGGAAAAATAATATTGAATAGGTAAAGGAGAGAGAGCGAAAAAGAGAAAAAGAGAGGGGGGAGAGAGAGAGAGATAATCGAAAGAAAGAAAGTGAAAGGAGACTGATCATTCTGAACAGATAAAGGTAAAAATTAATGAGAGAAAAAAGAGAGTGATAGTATTATAAGAGGAAGAGAGACGGAAATACTATAGACTTCTCTCAGTGAAAGAATTTTTAAAATCGGATTAGCAACAACTAAATGGCCATATTGTATTAATTAAAAAAATGAATATTGCAACATTAAATCACCTTTATCACTCACGAAAAGTTTAGTTTTCTATCAGTGAAAGAATTTTTAAAACCGGATTTTTAGTTTCTGAAAAACTCTTCAATTTACAAAATGACCACCTTATGGCACTTAAATGGCCATATCTTTTTAATTAGAGTATTTATGGCAACACCACATAGCCTATGTTACCCGGAAAGGATGTAGCTTCCTATCGATGAAAGAATTTTCAAAATCGGTTCAGTACTTTTCGAGCCTATTCGCAACAAACAAACATAAAAACAATCAAATCTTTCCCCTTTATATAGTAGTATAGAGTATAGATAAGCAACCTAATTACATAAACGAGTAGGTTTATTAATTATTTATTATTAGGAAGGCTGGCAGTCCAATACTAGCATATACATGATAAGCATTTATTTAAATTTTCATCTTAACAGTCACTTAGATATCTTAACCGAGATGTGGATGTTTGTGGTCTTCTGCATCATGTTCCACATCATCAAATGATAAATTCTGTATAAAACTGCTTAAAAGTCTTCTAAAAATATCAAAATTACTATATGTGTGCCTATAAGTTTAGAGGAGTTCTTTCAATTCCTCAAGGATCCCATCATTAGAATTAGGTTTTAAAAAAAATGGAAAAGCGACGGATCATAAAGAACTTTTGTATATAGATTTTCGTATAAAATTCATAGCTCCCAGGGGTTATAGGTATATTTATATAAAACCACAAAGTATAAAAACAACAATTTCCCTAGAATTTTAGTTTACATGAACAGAAAAGAGATGGCGCTACTGGTACTTATAAACACACGAGTCATACTTATTATTATAAAATATAGAATAACATTACAAAATATTTGTAAAGATTAAAATCATAATTATGTTATTAATATTTTTAACAATAAATTCTTATACACTGACATTTTGATAGCGCTCGATTTTAAACCTCCCGCCATAGATCACGGAAAAAGTATAAAAAAAAGTTTTTCTTACTTAATCATAATATTATATATTACAATAAAGTTTTTTGATACTTGTTTATCTTATTTGGAAAACGAGGAAAACAATTCAAGTAGATCCCGGAAAAAGAAAAAGGACCAAATATCATAGGATCCAAATCCATTATCAAATCATTCAAACTATCAAATCTTTGACAAGTTTGAAATTTGAAACGCTCTTGTTTAAGCTGTTATTGTTTTAAATTACAGGCTTCTTACCACCTGTTTAACCAATGAATTTAACAAAGTACTTGTGTTAAGGTTATGGTGATTAGAATTGAAATATTTGAACAGCTGTATATGTAGCTGTTTTAACTGCTATAAACATTATTTAACCAATCCCTAAACCTGCACGTAAGTCGCAGGCTTCAGGCATCGAGCCAATTCTATAACTTATTTATTTAAAAGGCAATTATAAATACAATTTGAGTTTATATTTGATCATAACTTTGTAAGGTTTTGACGAATGTTCGGAGTGATTCATAACGAATAATATATATTTTATTGAGGTTTTCTGTAAAGTAGCTGAAATATGAAGATGATTGTTGAAAATGTCTATTTTTTTCCCTTTGTACAAATAATTTCATTTAGCTATCGTCGTATTGAAATCTAGTTATATTTAAGTCAATACAAAAACAGAGAGGTTAATTATAATAAAGCGCTCAGTGATTAATGAGAGTTCAAATAACTGATTAGTTCAACAAAGTATTGTACAAAAATTAAAGATAGTACGTTTTATAAAAGATAATTGCTATTTTCGGCAAAAAAGGGAATAGACAGACGCTTATCTAAATTGCTGAGCAAAGTTACCCGTCTTAAAAGTTGTGGGCAGAATCCGGTGACCCAGAAACACGGGACACTCACGCCAAGTTTTTCAATAAGTGCTTTTAAAGACTTTATAGAAAATTCTGTTTAACTATACTGACACGATTTTAACCTGAACATTCAGTATTCTTTTTACATTGAACTCAATAACAGAGAACATGAAAAATTTATAAAATTGTACTTGTGAAATACAGTGTATTTTTTCTTTCCTAGTTCGTTAAACTTAAACTGGTGGATATAAGTACTTACTATATATAATTCTATTTAACAATATCAATGGATTTTACAGAATAAGTCGAACACCACTTAAGCCTTGTGACCCAAGTGGAGAAACCTTATAATCTGCTACGTCACATTAACTAACCAATAAATTGACTCCTGATCCTATCGGTATCTATGGCGTTGGAGTGGGGTAGTAGTCACTTCCGTTGTTTTGACAGTCTCGACCCTCGGCCCTTTATATACCATCGACAGTCGGACTGAAGTCTTAGTCGTGCGCGGTCTCTTAAGAACTGAAGTAGTCTCTGAATAGTGTTAGTGTTGTGCAGTGCAGTGTTAGTGCTAGGAGTGCTGTTCGATCAAGGTCACGTGAGTACCTTACAATCTAGTTGCCACGTCTTATGTTAGGTTAGGTTTATGTGAGCTAAACCTTGGGTTTAAACAAAGAGCCTGAGCAGTGGAGGCGGGTGTCGTGATCACTTAAAGGAATTCCTTAATCCTACACCCTGGTCACAAGTCCACTGCTTAGGTTTCTTTCGTAATTGTTTGAGATCATATTTGGTTATTTATTGGTTCAGTAAAAGTATCTACGTTGCGTTTACCCAATAATCCATTCAATATCATCACCCCTTATAGTGTTCCCCAATATTCCCCTCTCCTCCTTCGTTTTCATAAATAAAATCCCCGACATATATTTCCGTAGATTTGCGAAGTAAATCGGAAAAAACCGGTCGAATGAAAACGTTTGCCTAAACGATGAGAGAAGTATAGAGAAAAGACGTAAAGTATAGATACATATGTAGTTAAAATATTACTCTCCTTTTTGGACGCAGGAAATAAATAACAAACCGAACCACACTCATAATTTCATAACAAGTAAAAATGTTTACCGCCCAACGAAGTGGGTATGGGTCAGCTAGTATTTGAAATGCCATTATATTTATTTAGTTTAGGTATTTGGATAATAAGATTGATATATTTTGTAAATTAAAAATAAACATTATGCAAATAATTTACTCTAGTACTCATGGTTTAACAGAGCAATGAATAAATACAAAGTTAACAAAGATAGCCGTTTTAACAGGCAGACGATTTATTTTAGGCAGATGTGTGACCGTGTAAAATAACTGGGCACAAAAAAGATAGAGGCAATATTTTAAAACCCACTGTGGCAGAAACAGGACTGAATACTTTAACAAAAAGACAGTTAAATAACGTAATTAAGCTACCGCAATATAAAACTTCTGTATTTTTTTATAAACAATAACTTTATTTTTATTTACTCCCTTCAAATATACGCCCTGCCTTTGCTTTGGAAACTACCGTATCTAAAAGATTCTTAAAAATATTATTGATAGTCATCGAATATTTTATTTCAACACAATCTTACATGTACGCAAAAATCTCCTAACACTAGCAATATAATTATATTTGAAATCTTTGGTTTAAAACGTCAGTAGCTCAGTGGTTCGGGCGTTGGATTCACCATCGATAAGTCGTTGGTTCAAATCCCGGACATTGGACTACTGGCGTGGCCCACTTTTCACAACTCTTCTATATTTCTACAAGTACAATTCAGAGATGAATCTTAAATATATTTCCTCGGTTACTGAATTATTCATAAATTTATTATTACTTTTGTTTGCTATTTTATTACTATGCAATAAAATATACAGCAATAGAATAAAAATGCATTAATTGAGTAAAAAAATGTCATCTCTTTAAACACATTAACCTTATTAAAAAAATTTATACTAAAAAATAATCTGTTAAAACCCTTAATAAATTTCTAAGACTTCTTAAAACTACTTAGTAGATAATTTGTTTAATATAGTTCAGTACATTTCAAATTTGTAGATCTGGAATTTTATAAGACAATACCGTGAAACTTGTATTATTGTTTAAATATCGCTTGTCGGTAGACGAGATTAGTATTACTTACTTGGAGATAATATATTATTACAGTCGTACATAATCCTCGATCAATACGCGTGTAACAAGGAAACCGCCACCGCCGTCACTACTGACAGACACCGTAACTAGCGATATGTTTAATATTAAACTAATTAATTCGATATTACGATTGATAGCTATGTACTGACGCCGATTATATAGTGGAGATTTATAATAACTAAAATATATTGACGTTACTAATAAGTATACAAGATATTGCAGCATATCAGTTAATACAAATGAACACGTCAAATACATTGAACATATCACAAACAATTTGTATGGTAAATGTACTTAATACAGAAAGCAAAGCAGTGCCTCAGGCTTGTGACTCAGGAGGAGGTTTATAGAAATCTTTGTCCACTTCAAAACATCGTCTACTGCTCGACCTCGTTACCTAATATTTAATAAATGTAGGAATGTGTAAATTAAATATTAAATCGTCTTCAAATAATTTTATTATTCTTATACAAAATACGTCTTATAAACAACTGTCTTATCGTCTTCTAACACACTCCGTCATTCTACACATTTTCTCCTTTCGTTCAAATCATCGTCATTCGTCATCTAATATTCAGCCAGTTTACAACATAATACATACAACTGCTTTTATGCGCCTTTCCTTATATAAAAATAATATCAATTTGTCAACCCCCATAAGTAAGTACATTAATAAATATGTATTACATTTGATAAGAGATAATAAGGGCCACACTTCTTTATTATAGATAAAACTTACAAATTGTAAAGCTAAAATAAACTAGTCGCCAATCTAAGTTATTAACAGTGTTGCTGGTACAAAAAAAGTAATTTAAATAAATCTTTGCTTAACCTTGTGGAAAGAAATAAATAAACCTTGTTTTAGATAAACAAAATAAACTTTTTAATAAACAGATATGAATAAAAATGAATTTACTGTTACAGATTTTTTCAACACTTAGATTTGATACCTTGTGATAAATAACAACTTTTATAAAAAATATTTTGTTTCCATAAGTGTCAGTTAATATCAAAAGTCTAAATTTTATACGAAATTTTTAAATTTAATATGAGCCTCATTTTTATTCAGCCTCAATCGAAACAGACGCAATGTTCTGGGAAAAACTCCGACAGAGTTCGCTAACACTCGAATGCCTAATAAAATATTTTGCTCTTTCCACATTAACCTAAATAGGGAGATATATCTTTACTCAAAATGCTCGGAAAGTTTTATCAAACTCCGGTTTCGTCTCTTGTGACGCCCTCATCAGAGAAACTTCGCAATAAACGCATAAGTACGAAATGTTAGAACATTTCTTGATATTATCCTGACGCCTTCTTACTACATTTGATCCCTTTGCAGTTTATTTTCGTTCTATCTTAACGTCATAACAAGTTATAGTATTTTAGGATAGGATAGGATCTGTGACTTGGTTTAGACATAGTTTAAGGTGTAATTCTAGTATATTTATACTTTCGTTTACTTCCTTATCACTTAAGTTTTATAAAATCCTTTTTTAATATAGAATTTCTTTTGCCAAAAATGTAATTTTCTGTTATTTAGTATACTTCTTCGAAAATTCTGTAATTATTCATCTGTACTAGTAACAATATATTTTAAACATTTTAAAAAAAAATAATATTGGAATAAAAATTTTCATTAGCGATAATTAACTTATTTACACCTCCATATTATGTTGTCGTATGGGGACTAAACTACTAAAAGTAAAGAATTCGATTATAAAAACTACGTCGATCAAAACCAAAAATAAGCTGATAAATTGGAAAAAAAAGTGTACTTAAAAAATATAAGTATCTCCCTAAACGTTTCATACGAAGTTGTTACAAAAATATGTAAAACACATTTCAGCACGGTTTGTAATTCTTTATGACACAGAAATAGTATGGTTCACGGCCATTAAAAGTGTTTCTGAAAGCGAAAAAGCAGATAAAAGCTCTTTGACAGAGACAAAAACCATTTATATTTGGCTGTGGATTGCCCGCGGCTTCGTTTACGCGTAATTTGCACTTACTTTACACAGCTTTACTTTATTTCTGTTGTAAAATTCAAGTGACTTTAACAATCTGGGGTTACATATTATATATTATGGATCACCAGCCGACCCGTGTTTGTCCGCATGGAATTAACTTTTTTTAACTAGTTTCTTTAAATACATTTAAAGGAGAATTACCTTGACACTCACATCAACACGCAATCACACAAATAAACATCCATTCAGGTGTTTTTGTGTAAAGATAACCTAAGGAAACTGTGTTTTATACACAGATAAAAAATTATGTATATTGAAATATTTTAGGTTATAGAGAATATGAATCCCAAATTTGAAGCCTACAATTTGTTTTCTTATGATGGTGTAAATAATATCCTTTTATTCCACAAGATCTGGGAAATTTTTCTAGGATATAAAGTATTTACGAATTACGTGTGCAAAATTTCATTCGAATCCACACAGTTGTTTTTATGTGAACAATTCGACTCTATCCCACACTCTCTGTTAGCGTTATGAGGTATAAATATATATACATATCTACCATAAAAATAGCTTAAACCTGTTGCGTATAATTCGAAAAATATAGCCCTAAGTAGGACAAATGGACGGTTGGAAAGACGACGTAGGCTCCGTAATAATTCGTCAGGAGTCGTGTTTAGAATTCAATTAACCTTTGTAGCTATGTCACCATTTTATAAAACTACACACACATTCAGATCACGCTGCATGTCAGCAAGGTTTCTTCTCTCTTTCTATTTGCCCTTTCGAAATTAGATTGTTTCATTTAGCATTTTGGAAATTCAAAATTGACCAACATAATTTATATTTGATCTATAACGCACAATATCACGTAAAAGATAGTACTTTTCTGGATATAGTGACACAAAAAGTAGGAAAGACCTATCGTCTAATGCCCAACCATGTTACTAACCTATCATACAACGAAACCAACCAACAAGTAAATAAATATTCAAAATCTAATCTATAAAAACAGAGCTTATAAGTTTTCAAGTAAGGTATTTTTTAAAAATCCAATAGAAACTATTAACCATTCAAGCATTATTATAAATGTTGTTATAGAAAAAACAAATGCAATTTGTTTTTCAATTGACTTCAAAAACCAAAAAAAAACGAGGTTATCAACGGTTGTATTTTTTTCATTTTTTTATTTCAGAACTCCGTCATTTATGAGCCAAATTAGAAATTCCTTTTTGTATTTGATAGGGTATGCTTACAAATTGGTCCCATTTTTTTCAAAATCAAGTAATTAAAAAAACTCCTCAAAGTTATTGCACACATAGGTACAATGATATTTCAAACAAAAAGCTGACTGAATGCAAATTCAGAAGTTATCTCTTGGTGAAGTGATCAGGAAGACCACAGACAGACATAATATGGTTAAGAAAATTAAGTGTAAACCAGTAGAATCTTAGACCTTCCGGCTTCATCTACCATTAGTTAATGATGACACCGGAAGGTATGTAACACAGGCATGGGACAACGTAAACTAGTCGTGTTTGGGTTTAATGGAATTCACTTTTTCAATTCAATGTCAGTCAATTTTTTAATCTATCGTAGCTCGATTTTGATGTAGATTTTTCTGCATTTATATATTTTGATGTGATCTTTCTGTGTCAAATTTATGGACACATTTTGGTGCAAATTTTTATATTCGATATTTCAGGTGATCTAAATGTTTTTGACATATAATTTATGAAGAGCTCAAGAATATTTGTTGAGTGGGTGCAGCAGATTGGACATGGAAAGACGAGCAGAGCGGTACAGTAGTAGTAATTGCGATGATGGATGACTGAGTAGGTACTTTGTAGATATTTTATTTATTTTTATATTATTTTATAACTTTATTGTATACCACTAAAGAGACTTAGTAGACTAAATACACCTAGATATATAACATATAGAAAGAAACTGTACAACGGGCAGTCTTATGGCTAATTAGCCATCTATTCCAGACGAGGGTTTCGTTCCGAATAGAAAACTATGATAGGATTGGAGAAGGTGGTGTAGCATATTTAAATATATACTAATAATTTGCATCTAAATACATAACTATCCTACATATATACAAATAATTTATATACATACAGATATAATACACTAATAAATATTGTACATACACTACACTAACATAAATAAATTTAATAAATAGAAATTAATGTAGTAATAAATAAAGGATGGAAAATAGGAAGGAATTAACTTGAAAACAAACGAATGAAGGATACTTTTGATCCCTACTAGTAAAAACTATCATGTTTAACATTTCTCTCATTTATTTCACACTTTTCATTTTGTAAACAAATGGCTAAAACATTTTTGGAGCTTCTACTATAAATAATTTTACCAAAAATGATAAAGGACGATGAAATGATGATTAATTTGCTACAGTTTTAGAGAAAGTTTCTTTTTATATAAAACCGAACTCTTTATAGTCACAAATCTCTTAATTCCTATGCTTATAATGAGTAGGGTCTGATAGATATAGCTTCTTATGCGGCAAAGATAAAAACTATCTATGAAGTAAGTGGTCGGAAAAGTCGACGACCGGACTGCGAGTTTGACTTCTAATGAAAATGCTTGATGTAAAGCTTACTTAACTTATTTATCTGGCACAAATTAGTCTTAAAATAACCACGGACTCTATTATTAAAATGAATATTTCCAGGTCTATACAAATATAGTTTTAGAAATAACGCTAATTTTAGATGTAAAACCGATATGAGAGGTTAGGTTGTGTTTTATCACACTTACACTTCACTATATCAGACAATATTCTGTTTTTAAAATCACTATTTAAAATGTCCTTGAACTGTATAGAGTGTATATGTTGTCGCGATACTAGGTATTCCCAAAATGAAGCAAAAGAATCACTAGGCAATCACCAGCTACAAACAGTGTATTTTTATGGTAGATAAGGGGCAACCGAGCAGATGGTCTACCTGATGATAAATGACCACCATCGCTCATGGACATCAGCAAAACAACAGATACCCTCTTGTTTTGTCGTTGCATCCTCGAGAAGCAAGAGCCCACAGTCTGCTAGATCCGCAGCATTAAGAGGGAGGGGGTAAGTCTGGCCCATATCCGGCTCAACTGGAACGCGTCTATGACACTCGGATTCGCATGTCGCAAGCCAGTCGGTGAATAGATCCTCTACCACCAAGGGGGTGCTAAGTTACTCGGCTCTTACGAGATGCTCTCCCAGCAGCAGAGGGTAATAGTTTTCTACCCCGTCCCCTCACGGGTAAAACCGTGTTGTCAAAGTTCAACGATTTCGATTTAGTTTCTGATATTTCGTGTCTCTACCTTCTTTCAAAATTTTACTTATTTATAAACAATATCTGATGCATCCAATTTAATATCAGATGAACCCAAGTAAAATCCCTTTCCATTTAATTTTTTTAAATAATTAATCAAACAATTTCCTCGTTGAAAGCCTGATCGTAATAACAACAAATCCCTTTGTAAAACGTGTTTTGGGTTTTTGATAATATTAAATTAATTTCTCGTAAAATTTATTTAACCTTTACCAGACTTCGTTATTACGATGATAAAATACCATCTAAGAAAATTCATGTGTTTAAAATGTACACTTACTTATATGTCGTGGATTAAGCGGAATTCTTCATAATTTTCAATCGATTTCAAAAAAAATTGGGTGTTTTTTTTTATGTTTGTTACCTCTAGAACTCCGTCATTTATGATCCGAACTTGAAATTTCTTTTTGTATTTGGAAGGATATGCTTATGTAATAACTGACTTTAAACGATAGATTTAGCAACACTATATTACTTCTGTTTATATTTTGTTACAAGTAATCCTACTGTCTCATATAAACTGTGTCCCGATGTATTTCAGGCAGTTTTTGAAGTGTACTCACACAGTAAACATTAAAGAAGTTCCCGTGGTATGTATAGTTTAGTTATTGGGTTCTAGGTCAAGGATTACGAAAGTTATCTGCTTTGTTCATTTTAATATAGGCATAAATCATAATTGCTTTAATAATGTCAAGGACACAAATAAACCTCTTGAGTCACAAGCTCCAGACTTCCTGTCTAAAATTAATGTTTATACAATTTGCTGTACAGTAATAGATCATCCTCAATTCTATAACAAAAGCAACCATCTTAATTTATTTTAAAAGACAAAATTAGTCAAATTGTAAGAAGTAATTGGTACAACATGCAAATGGGTACTCTTGGGAATGTCTGGCCACGGTCAACGAACATAAGCGATTTTCAATGTAAATGAGGCGTCTGCTTGAAATTTATCTTTGGAAACACTACAGTTTCCTTTTACCCTTAGTTTTAAGGAAATTGACGTCTGCCGGTTTAACGACTCTCGTGTGAAAGAGATCTGCGTTATTGCTTTACTTCAAGTAAATGAGTCGGAAGTCTCCCTTGTTGTTTTATAATTTACATTAAAGTATCAGACTTCAGCTATACTTTACAATAATATGCAAAAGGTAATAAAATGTAGTTTTGACAAGTAGCCGAGGGCTTGTGACCCAAGTAAGAGTTTAAGGAGCTCCCATGCATAATTTATTTAATTCGTGTACTTTACTAGGTCTTGTTACTTTTCTAGGTTATATAATTAAGACAGCGAATCGTGTGTCAACCTCTCTTAGGGAGACCAGGTACGATGTTTTTTTTTGTTACACTTTATTACTTTTTAACTATACACTATGATAGTCAATATTTATTCTAAAAGATTACTCCTCATTTTAACGAGTAATTACTAAGCTATTCTACTGAAACTGAAGCTTGAATAGAAACTGCTTGTCAAACTCAAAAGTAATCAATAGCGTTGCTAAGTGTTTATAGAATCGAGTATCTAAAATGATATCAGTTAAATCATTATTATTTTTTGCATAACACATTTATTTATTATAAATGTCATCTACTATTATAATACGTTTGAATTCTGAAATTGACTTATTAACCTCATTCAAGACAAGAATGCTTACTAAAACTAATACACAAAGGCAAAACTTGAAACGTTCATGCTTGCGTAATAAATATAAACAAATTTGGAAGTAGGTGGCATAAGACTGTATTCATGGTTGCGGTGCACAAGTTGGCAGGCAATAACCTAGCTATTGTGAACATAATATGCTCCATTGTCTAGTTTCACGACTGGCGCGAGTCCGAGATTGGTATAAATAATGCAAGGACGCTGCCAGAGAAGGACGAAAGTTCATCGCTACGTAAATTCATCATTTGCTCCCAGAGCTCACAGCTCGTGTATCTGACGCCATTGTTGCTTATTTACTTGATATTCTGTGCAGCATGCAGTGTGTTCGTTTAACAAAAACATTCAAGCTGGATTTATGTTGTAACGTTGCGAAATTCATTGAAAAATTCAACTCATTGTTACAATAATACGAAAATTTGAATTACTGAGATTCATCGTCGTTGATGCGAATTCGTTTCTAGGTACTATAGGTATTTTTCTTTAGTCTGTAGCAGTTTTCTTTTTATATTAAGAAAATGTCTATCTCTTACGTTCTTATCTATTTATATCTAAAAAATAATAATCTTTTCTGACTAATTCACAATATTATGTCTACGCACAACTCAAACTCCTAGGACTAGAGCCGTGAAAATGTTCATGTTTGACACTGATTAAATAAGAAAAAAGATTTTTGGAAAATTTAATACCAAAAAGGTGATAAAAAAGAAGATAAAAGAAAAACCCGTCATTTTTAAAGTCATTATGATTTAACTATCATTATGATAACCAAAGCGGACATGAATTTAATTAATCATTCGTTTGGACATTACCGAGCGAAGCTGTATAATATATCTCGGAGATTTTATAATGAGAAGGAAGGAGAAGAGGGGAAATGATGAAGAGCACTACAAGGGATCACCCCTTATAGTGTTCTATTATATATGTATAGATATTGAATGGACTATTGGGTAAACGTAACTGCTGCTACTGAACCGATAAATAATCAAATTTGATCTCAAACAGTTACGAGAAAAACCTAAGCAGTGCCTTGGGTTTGTCAAGGTGTAGGCTTAAGGACAGCACTCCACAACTATCACTGCACTGCACTGCACAAAACTAACACTATCCAGGGACTACTTCACTCCTTGAGAGAGCGCGCAAGACTAAAACTACAGTCAGACTGTCGAGAGCATATTATAAAGAGTGGACATTGTCAAAATGACGCAAGTAACTACTACCCTACTCCAGCGCCATAGATGGCGATGGCGATTCGATTATTCGATAATTGTTTACTATTCTTCGTATATAATATGCAGGCATGTACCTAATATAAACTGTTATACTTTATTAGAAAGTTTATTTGGAAGTTATAGTTTAAAATATAACTTTCCTGATAGATGGTGTTATTTTATAACATGTCATAAAATACTAAGCAATAATTCCCGCGAGAGACGCGACCTACATGGTGTTCATGTCGCATGCAAGGCATCGCCCATCTTTTACGAAATAGACACTGCAGCATTTCGAATAAACATAAAATACAAATATTTCAAGAATATACAAGCAACAAAATTTATATTGTTATTTATTATATAATTTCAAACATGAGATATACTTTAGCAAAGTGTAAACGAAAGTTTTCACTCGTTATGTTCACTCTATTGCCATTTCCGAAACCAGTGCACGGTATGAGAAGCTCGGAAAACTTTAATCACAACAATTTCCATATATACGTTAGTCATAAGCATGTCCCGTGGCTTCTTCTTGTATTATACAATATTCTTGGAACTTGTTTTATTGTCCAATCCGAAACTTTCTTGATTGCTTTGCTTCATTCTCCAAATTAATTCCAAGCAATTGACTATGGGAATTGGTGCCAGTATATGATAGTATTGCAGTAAACAAACATTGTAGTCATGTATTCGTTTACACCGAAGAAAGTCAATACAGTATTCAGGTTTCAAACAACATACCTAGAGTCAACACGGCCCCTCTAACAAAAATACTTCAATCTATATGTTTGGAATTGAATATATCTTTGTTAACAGTTACACTATACTGTCAGCAAACAAAACTATATTCTTAGAACTTTTTTCAAGATATTTAATTTTATAGGTACTTGTATATAGAAAAGAGTATCGTGTTCGCTGTTCAAAGGCCGGAACTAATTGTATAGGGGCATATGCATAATGACACTAACACAAGGCCTATTTACGTCTACTTTTACCGTAGTTATAAAATCGATCGCAATATAACCCCTGCATGCTATTAAGCGCAAACAGGTAACACATTAGCCTAATCGCCTGGTTAGCATGCTCGCAATTAATCTAATCGAAATGATAACTGGGTTATAGCGGGGAAGTTTGATATAGAAAGTGATGTTTTTATGTGACCGGAATTTTTATGTAGGGACAAATATAAACATTAGTTAGAGAAGCGATATAACAAAGATATTTTTTACCTATCATTCTGCGGTCTAATGTCTTAATATATCAAATGTGTTAGCAGACAAAAACTACGCCTCTCAATGATGTTTTGTCACAATATCCGAAACAAAACTACACGCCACATTAATTTTTTGCTACATTATAATTACAAAAGTTTGTCCGTAGCACATAACAAACTTCTCATTCGTAAAGGAAGTTTCACATAACTGTTATCCCGGTCTTTTTCTAAGCCATAATGGCGCTGCAAGGAAATTAACATACAAATGGTTCTAGGGAGCTTCCAAGTGTATGCCAGCTTTTAGTCCGATTACACACAAGTCAGACATAATGCATCGTAGAAGAGGAAGTCCTACCTACGTTTCCTGGAGCGGCAATAACTTTAAACGTAACTGTTGCTTTACCCAAAATATCGTGACAGCTTTAGCTTAAAATGAGAAGAGCAACGCCATTACGATCAACCTTAAAGTCTGTAATGGTTTTGCGTATCAACATAAATATTTGGTAAAATAAAATAAACTCTGTAAAAACAGAATTAATGGACCAGTTCCTAGGACAATATATTTCGGCTACATTAGTCTTGATAAATGTTTGACGTTATAAATGTGATAACAATAAATACATGATACTAACTTCTGTTTGGTGTCTGAAGCCAATAAGGCTTGTATTGCTTGTAAAAAAGTTCAACACTTTTTACAGCAAAAGTGTTTGGTTTAAATTAATAAAATATACTAATGGCTCAAAGTGAATATTAATTTTTAATCTTAGAACAGATTTCACTTAATTTTCGCACAAACAAATAAAATAAATCTTGTTCAAAAGCTCGGTCATTCCACTTTACATAAACATATCTGCCATAAAATATATGATAATCCTACCCTGTCATCTGAATCTTTGTAGGCCCAGAATCGCAAAGTAATAGCGGTTTCAAAGGATCTTATTACATGTATTCTCTAGAGACCTCAGTGTAATGAACTTGGCTATTTTCGTCTAACAAAATAACAAGCTTTCATTTTAAAAGATTAATCTAAATTTAATGTTAAGTAGTACAAAGAAGATCTCTTCGCATTAGCTACGGTTCAAAACTTTGCAAAAGCCAAATAACCAAATTATTTACCTACTATATTATATAGTGTAAGCTCTTGCTCGCAAATCTTAAACAAAGGAATTGACGATAGTTAAGCAAAATAAATAAAAAATATAATATTAACGCATCATTTGGGACAGATATCATAAGGTCCTAAGCGTCTGAAGGTAGACCAGCACTTTATTTATATTTTCACAAAATCATACTTTTTATATTCTACATTATTCCGACAACTTTGAGCTAGCAACACCGTTGATAAATCTATATTCAGGGGTAGTACTTTTTATGTTATTCTAAGACTGTATATAACCTCTGTTCCGATAGACTTGAGCCAGTTGTCGAACGAAACTCGCCTGGTGAAGATTATGGCTGTTACTGTGAGGTATCGGTCCCATATAGATGATATTTGTATCAATTAAAGCAAGTTAAAAACCGTATTAACAATTTCAGATATTAAGTTTCTTGCAAAAAAAAGATATTTTGCCATTATATCATTTTATATAAACAATATAAATAAAATCTTTTATATTTAGTTATTTACATTTATTATAAAATTATTTCGGTTTCATAAACTCTCCTTGTTAAAAGTTAGATGCTCTGTTGAGTGGGTTTCTTTATTAAACTTTCGTTTTATTCAGTGTTTTTAATTTTTTTAATGAACAAGCAACATTAATTCACAAGCTTCCTGGCTTTAACATTTTTATATTTGACATTGTTGAGTTAAATTCGAAACTGTATAATGATGCATGCTTTTGTCGAATACCAACAGGTTTTAGTCAAATGAATTGCTAATAAATGTAGTTTAAAACGTATATTTTGTTCTTTAACTTTATAATTATTTTTAGAATTGCGAGAAAACACAGTTCGCTTTCCTATGTTAATGACATTATCTGGTATTCCATGTAACTCATTGACCTATAAACTATCTTGTAGGAATAGATAACCTTAATTTTTAGTTCATAAGTCTATCTGTATTTATTGAAACGCACTTAACATATTATTATTAACGTAATTTTTAGTTTAACGTTCCACAATTCGAAAAAACATTTTCTCATTGGAACAGTTCGTTGACCTTTTGTTTGGCTGTGAAAACCTTGTTTCTGAGGAAATATCTTGTTGAAATTATTATTAAATTTGCATTTCCTAGAATTTCTGATCAAATCAAACTAATATCACACCGCATCTTTTTGCACATGCGAGGGAATCAAGACTTAAAGCAATGTCTTTTTTGGAGATGGTTAACTAATAGCAACCTATGTCTTGGTATGGGAAAACAGTTTATTGAGGATAACGTTTGTCGCACAATCTAGTTTGCAAAAATTATTGGTAAAGACGAGAATCCAGCATTCTTTTGACTAATATTTATATTATGGTTTCATTTACTTCACTACAATTTAAAATGTAAAATCATATTAAAGAAATTCTAGAATAAAATAACATTTAGTTAATAGCTGCACATTCCACTTCAAATGCCATATCAATTTGTATTTCTATTATTTCGATAATTGCTTTCATCGGAAAACCATTTGTCTTATTCTTATTTCAACCACTTCGAACTCCTCTTTAAAAACGAAGCCGCCGGAATTTCGGGAAAAATGTGAGCTATTTAAATTGAAGAAAGTAACTTGATTCTTCTATGTAATATTAAAAAGTAGTATCTTTAGATAGTATAAAACAAAGTCGCTTCCCGCTGTCTACCCTTTAAAGTTTGAAATTGATTTTAATGAGGTTTACACCAAAAGGCAGAGTAATTCAAGAGATGTAGAGAAACCATACGAAGACAGAGCGTACAATCTTTTCTATGTTAATAATATTCTAGTTCTAGCAGCGTATATCTTCAATACTTTTATTTCAGTTCATTTGCTGAAGTAGGATCAAGGATTGCGTTACATTTTCTAATTAAATGAAACTAGAGCGTGTATAAACCGTCTCTACTGCGGTATGTAACCTGCATACTAAGTAATGATTGCAAATTTTATTGATACACCTAAATACATTAGCATAATGTCAATCGCTTTACCATATTTTATTTACTATGAAGTAACATTGTAAAGATTTTATACCTTGAAGAAATAGTCAGACTTCAGCAAGGTATTCTTTAAGGTATTGAGATTTTTCAAAGTAAGTACCGTTACCTCTATGCTTCTATGAAAGACTTTCGTTCAAGTAATTTAATTTCAATGAAGTAGATAAATAAAATAATAAAATACCAGCTATCTCGAAGCGGTTCGTAAAAGAAAATTTATTTCTTTATACCTTGCTGTTCTTTTAACATAACGACTCGAACAATATACTTTTACAGTATCGGGTAATGCTACTGCGTAACATTCATGAATTCCCGAAGTATTGGACTATAAAATTAAACTAACGGCTTTTCGCGTTTCAACAAGTATTATGTAGACTTTCAAATCTTTTATAACATAAATTGATCGCCATTTAAGTATTAATTACTGTATTTTATTACTTACAACTCTTCTTATGCAAAATAAAATAATATACATATCCATGTATGATTTATGCTACAAACTGTGACATAATTCAGAAAAGTATTATTTCAGAAAAGATAACGTCTCACGTCTATAATCACTCTATGAAGTCACTCGACAAACTGCCGCTACTTAACAGAACTATCAATACTGAGGTTATAAGTAATGGGGCCAGTTAATAATAATCCAATAGCAACTCTAAGATCAATGTTAATCCAACACCAGTTACGGAATATATTTCTTCAAATATCTCAACTGATGGTTTAACCTTTCAAGACGAAATCCTTTATAATACATCAAAATAAATACTGTTAAGAGTTTTCAAAAGGTTAGTGGGATGAAATGTTTTTTATGATCATAGTTTACAACGCTGTTTCAAACAAAACTACTCACGAGGTTTTTGTGCTACGAAATGACGTCATTATGTACTCCAATGTACATTTTACGGCACGACAGCTCGTAATCTATTCTATACCTCTTTGCGCGTATAATGATGAAAAAAGAATTATGTCATACAAAACCTTAATTTTCTATTTTATCTTTTTTAGGTAAAAATAATTTTATGTAAAGTTTATACACTGACTTGGTAAGTCTAATTGCGTTTTAAAACTTTTCAGGTTTGACCTCAAGGCCTATTACTTGTTCACCGATCACCTGGTGGCGCTTGGAAATATACAGATCTAATGAAAGCTGTATCGGCAATATCAACATCTCATGGTTTAAATGGACTTACTATCGATATTTTTTCCACTATCATACCCGTACGAAGTCATCAGAATTACTTTTAATATTTTAATTTTTTTTTAATCTGTTATCAACCATCATTGACAGCTACTCGCAATAATGTATCATATCTTTCACGATACTAAGAAATATCTGGATAACATAGTCATATTTTGTAGTGCCTACAATTTAGCTACTAGATACAAGGTGGTAGACTAAATCGAATTCATTTCACCCAATAATTGATGCGCATAATACGGTGAAACCGAAGTAACAAGGCGTCAATCTACATCTGTACTCAGCACGGGCCGGTAGACATCAAATACTGATTACGATTGAACTGCCATTGGTGATTCGAACAATCAAATACCTGGTGGTATGGTAATGCTGAGTTTTGCTCCTACGAAGCGTGATAACAGACGATATTTAAGTAATTTGGTACGTTCAGGAACACCGTCGTAATGTAAAAAAATTAAATAACAAGATGAATAGTTTAGAACTAGAATCTAACGCATATTTAATTTTATGTGTATATTTTGAATTTTGAAAATTACTTTAAAATAATCCATAAGTTATTCTGCTAAGATTGATAAGTAATTTACAATAAAATAATGATTTATTTCAAAAGAGGAAAAATATACCTTGGAAAGCATACATTTTGGTTTGTAATATTCTGTACTACCATTTACTTGTCTGAAGCAGTGAACATACTCGTAGCAGGTACAACGTAGTGACCACAGAACTGCGATGTAGGACGGTAACTGCACTACTACACGTCTAAAGTACATTTTGTATGTCGAGTTTGTATTTGTACAACCCTGGAATGACTTCGTATTTAACACATTAAAAAGACTTACGCCTAAATTGATATTAAAATTCTACTCAACATTAAATGAGTGTTGAATTTAAAATGTTATACTGAGAAAAACCATTAAGCTGCAATATTTATCTTGGATTTGAAAATGTTAAATGACTCTCAGTCAATACGAAATATTGTCGAAATTTCAGGTCATGCAAATTGAAATTTCATAATATTTCGTAGTAAGTAATTGAAAGAATGATGATCATATTATTCGATAGTAAAATTGTCATACAAATATTTAGTCATGCATAATCTAGTGATTTAAATTTATATTATAGTAAAATAACGTGTCAAGTAATAAATGTGTTTTCATACTCAAAAAATAAATTTAAAAAAGCATAATTTTTTACTCAGTATGAAATATACTATTTAGTAATAAGTTTTGTTACCGTATTTAAAGCAATACGAAAAGCGAGTCTGACTTGTTCATGACATAACAAAACAATTTCTTTATAGTTATGTAATGCATTCAGAACCTCTTCATTCATTTCAGAAGCCAAGTTTGTTTTTAAACTTAACGAGCTGGGTAAACAAAGACAACTTTTTTTAGGGTTTCGTACACAGATGTTTAAGTAACATTTTATATTATTACTTGTCCAGCTAGATGTTGTATTTTGAAGGGACTTTCGAGTTGTACGTGTAGTCAGTGAAATAGAAAGAAGGAAATTCATATACACGATATATATATAAGTATGGAAATAGTAAATATATAATAGAAGATTTCTCCCAATTATTAATAACTCTATATGATCCATTACACAACAGGGTAACGCGTAAAAAGCCAAGCAGTTTCTGGAACTTAAAACCCAACGTCTGGTTTATAAGAGCTTTTCAAAATACATAAACACTCACCTAAACTACTTGACGTAGTTAAACAGTATTTAATAACATTATAGACTAACAACATCCTCAATAAAAGCAACATTACGTCTTTTCTAAGTATTTTCTTAATGCAATATTATACTTTATATCTCTTTTATTACATAATGTATTAATTGAGTTAAATTATTTTATATATAACGTAACAAAAACAATAACGGCTATAGACGTGCACGTTAATAACGTCATAATACGTTTAATTTACGGCGCCACGGTAATTCTGCCATGGCTTAAGCTTTATTAATTTCGAAAGTACACATACTAACGAGTGCTCGTCAATTTTGTTCATATATTTTTGATATAACTTCATTAATATATAAATTCTTTCAATATGCTTTACAATTACATTTACAAAAATAAATTATTATAACACAAAAAACTTTAATTCATAGTATTTTTGAAATGTCAAATAAGCCGAATGAACCTTAAAACTTCTTTCTCGACTTAAATCGTTTTAGCAAGAATCAGATAACGTTTTTTAAATATTATTTAAAGATTTGAAACAAAATAAAAGGAACTACATTTGCGAATACATAGTTTTAAACAATGTTGCTAACTGCAAGTTATAAATATAATGTGATCACGGTATAGCACATTATGATACAAGTGTGCTATGCAAGTTCTCGGCTCTGTTACGCCCTCGCTTCGACTGTAATGACCAAAGCACACGAGTGTACATACGACGTTTTTCAACACATTTGCGAGGAAAAAATTAAAGAGTTTGTTACTAAAATATACAAACTTACTGGCAGACAAAAGAACAACCATATAAATAAACATATTGTGTATAGATAGTTTAATCCACGGCGTCGCATGGCTCGCTTATTATTTTGACATATAGTGGACGTGCCATGCGCCGCCATGTGTTGAACTATCTATACAAACATAGAAAAAAACTATATAACACACATATGTATAGATAGTTCACGACTACGACGACGCACAGTCCACTTATTATTTTCTCATATAGTAAACGCCGTCATGGATTGACACATAATAACTATATAAACAAACATACGCATATAGGAGTACAAAAAAACCTGCTAAAACAACGAAGCATCCCACAGACAAAGTCACGCGGATCGTTTGTCCATTACCGCACTGGTGCTGTAATGAAAAGTAAAAATCACGCGTGTGTTATAGAGCTGTTTACGTTCACAAAAACAGTGAAACAAAACGCCACTATACGAACAAGTGCATTGAAAAACATATTATAACATTATATAAACTTATAACATAATTTGAAACAGAAATTGAGTTAGTGGTTTTATATTTTGAATGCCATGACGCTAAAAGGTTGTACAGATTAAATAACATTACACTACTTATTAAATATTAACATTAATTTTTAGATATTTTGTACGAAATTGCTGAATTAATCAGCGAAACTGTAGGGAGTCGCTAGTTAGAATTTTGCATTTCTTAGGTTTAAAGAATTTTATTTCTCAATAAGACCGTACAGTCACTTACTCGAGAACAGTAGATACATATTTAAATAACTTATTCGTCGTTCATAATCTAATATGTTGGTAGATAGGTAGGTATTAACTATAATTAGTACTTTCTTTTTTTAACACTACCACAATATATACTCTCACTATGCAATATTAGGACAAAAGAAAATATTTAAAGATTATACAACAGAAAAGAGCCAACAAAAAAAAATTCATCTCCATTTAAAGTAAAACTATCCCTAATCTCTACCCTATGCGCAATATCAACAATATGTTTTAAAAGGAATACATTTCTTTCTCTTCACATATTAAAATTAAATTAAGCTCATAAATATATCTCATACCAATCACTTTTGCACTTTTGTCCGTTAATATATATACCTTCACGAAAATTGGTTGAATGCAGTATTGTAGATAAATTTCTTTTAACATGAATGCAAAGTATCTAATAAAGAAATTAAGTAATCAGGAATTCCGTTGAACTCATCATTCATTCCCTTAAATCAGCTCAAATGACCTAGAAAAGTCAAATCTTAATCTCTTATATGAGTTTCATAAATATTCAGTGTCATTATTTCACCTCGACTGCCGATCCTGTGAAGAGTCTGTGTTTATGTTTACAGGGGGTGAGGGGAGTGAGGCGGCCAGCTGAGTGCCCCCGCCCCCCGACCCTCCGACCCCGCGCGGAAAATCGATAGCGAGCCGAGCGCCGCAGAACTGTGCAAATGAGTGACGTGCCACTGAGACAAAACAGACTTATACACTTACACACTTACTTCTCACTTAAGGTTTTGTAATATTATAGATATATAAATAAAAGTCGACTTCCGAATGTATATGTATATGGCTAATAAGGTGTCAGAAAACTGAGATGGACTTTTTGACAGATGGAAAACTTAATCACTAGAAACAGACTCGTTTTATAAAATAAACATGGTGACTGCTTATTTTAGTAAACGGGCAAGGACGTGGCGGATCGCTAGTAGTTAATAGAAAAGCGTCATGTAGAGTATACACGTCATTATTAAATAAGTAAAATAATAATTTATGATCAAGGTTACATGGTTCTTTAAAAATATCGCACTAATGAAACAAGACGTTTATAAAGGTGCAGATGCATTATTTGAACAATAAAAAATTAAGGTAATGGCAAATATTAATTCTTAAAAATTTATGCATATAATAAGAGATAAGAAAAAAAATGAAAGTATAAAAGAGGAAGAGAGACGGGAATACTATAAGACTTCTCTCAGTGAAAGATAAAATGGTCATATATATTTTATTAATAAAAAATATATATGGCAACTCTACGTCACCTATGTCACTCAGGAATAGTGTAGATTTCTCTGTGAAAGATTTTTCAAAATAGGTCAGTAGGGTCTGAAATTACGTCCTTTATTCAAAAAGGCCATTTAATGTCTTCCTGCCACTTTATTGGTCACATGGTTTTAATTATGATATCTATGGCAACACTACATTCTGTTACTCTGACATAGTGTAGCGGTACAAGTATTATTGCAATCTGATCTGTAGTTCTAGACAGAGACACAGATACTAAAATTCAATGTACAATATTTAGAATATTGTAGCTTTCTATCGGTGAAAATATTTCCAAACTCGGTTCAGTAGTTTTTGAGCCTATTCGTAACAAACACACATACAAAAATACAAACAATCAAATCGTTCCTCTTTATATAATAGTGATATAAATATACAATTTAGCTCTAAAATTCATGACAATGTTGAACATTATGTTAACATTTAACCTTTAGTGTTAGTATGTTTTCAATTATATAATAATGCTAATAGTTATAATAATGCTAAGTTGTTATGAAAACTATTTATACTGTTATAAACTATTCTATATACGACTTCTTAGCTATTTCAACGATGTTTTCATATCATGAATATAAAAATATTTGATGGTGGTGATTACTTAAAATAAAAAGATTGAAGCTTCTTGCTATCTAATAATTTTGGTAAAATATAAATGTTTTGAGGCTTAGCTAAGACACCTGGGTCGCAAATGCCTACGTATTTCTCTGCTTCATATCAAAAGATTTGTTATGTTATTTACTAAACTTATTTTTTTTAAAAAAGGTTAGTAGCTTTTTAAATTGCAAACTACTAGTATGCTTAACCCCTCCAACTAAGCTAAAATGTTTGTGTTAGAAGTGGGTCACTTCAGTAGTCCAATGACTGGTATTTGAACCCGCGACCTATTATAGGTCATGACTCCAACTCCTGAACCGTTGAGCTACTGAAGTCCAAAACTATATTATACTGATAAAATAAATCGTAACATGGTGATTATTTAAGTCAAGTTACACGAAAAATGGGAATGATAAAATAAAGTTCAAGAAGAAATAAAAATATACTTAAGTCGTATTTTTAGAATAAAAGTAATTAAAGTCTTTCGTAAAGATCAATTGAAAGAAGCTTTAGTGTGCTCATTATTTATTGCTGTTCTGCTTTTATTTTCCGAGCAATAAAGATTTTATAGTTTACTCGATATCTTTAAATACTCGTTTCTATTCCACTAATCGTTTACCTAGAAAACGAAGAAATGCAACTGAAATTGTAATTAATCAGTCGGAAATGTTGGTCGTCTATTTACCAATAAAAGTTTTTATTCGAGTACTTTGTACCAGAAGGCCAAGGCCAAAAACTTATAAGATTGAATTAATATATACTAGATAATTCAGGCGGATTCAGCGGAGAGTAATGTAAACCAATACGCACGAGTTTCATACGATGTTTTGCGAGTAAAAGAAACATCAGCGTGTTCATTCAATTATCAAAACAAACATACAAACACATTGTAGCAAGTCACATAGGTTGATTGCTTTTTTTTCCAATCATAATAAAATACCCGCTTTAGTATATATTTATTTATTTATTACTTTTTTGCACACCACAAATAAGAGTATAATACATACAATACAAAAACACTAAAAAGTGGCAGAACAAAAGGCGGTCTTATGGCTTATTAGCCATTTCTTCCAGACAAGAAATATTTTTTATTGAATGGGGAACAAGGTGTTGTACCCATAAACTACATGTAAATAATTACAACATAATACATAAACCAGATAAACATATTCAATAAATATTTATAATCATATTCTAATAAATATCTTGAAATAAAACTAAATATAATAAAAAGAAAATAAAAATACATAAATAAATAATAATAAATTTCATGTCATCAGTATCTGTCCGAGAGCAAATAAAAAACTTTTACTGAGATTTTAAGAATCGGGAGGGATTTTGATAGCCTTATGCTTTGTGGTTAGGAGTTCCATAGTTTTACGGCCTGTACAGTAAACGATTGTGAATAAATTTTAGTTATGTACGGGCGTTGTAAGCATAAAACTTTTCCTTTAAATAGCTAGTAGTGTTTGGGTTCTTTACAGAACAGAAGTTTCTGTACATAAGAGAAAGAATATGCATATACCGGCGACGGCGTGGGTGTGGGGTCAGATTTGACGCAAATGAGACAATATTGTTGTTATGGTAACGTTAAACCATGCCGCTAATTCCTAGGTAGTTTGGCTCGGATTGGCTTCCACCATCTCTTTTAATTCATTGTTATTCACCTGTGTGGGCGGTCTTCCACGTGTTTCGTTCTTCAAATCAAGTTTTCCATCACAAAAACGTTTAAACCAAAATCGCACGAAGCGTTCATTAGCAGTCCCCTCTCCAAACGCAACATTGATATTGCGAGCTGTTTCTGTCGCGTTACTTCCGCGTCAGAACTCGTATATTATTTTTAAAAAATTCTAAAGAGCCACCCTTATCATCTAGTGGTATAAAAATTAGCTTACCAAATATGCACAAAAAATTTCTTTAAAATCGGTCAAGCTATTTCGGAGAAGTTCGGTACCCATCTATCTGAGTAGTGATTTTATTTATAAAATAATATTATTAGTTTCCTACTAACGATAAAAGGAAGCCTTTATCTATAAGCCACCCGTGTAAAATCAGGGCAGGTCGATACTCTTTAAATTTAAAAAATTACCATATATTTGTTTTTTTTTTTAATGAGAAATAAAAATGGCTTAAAGTTGTTAGGGTTCAGTACCTCATAGTATACCAAAAAGATAAAAGCAACCGTTATGTGACTAGGACAGTTCGTTTTTCGTCAGTCTATCAAGAATCTTTTTGCATGAAAGTGTAGAGGGGAGGTATCATATTTTAGTACAAGGAATAAAAATCTTAAGGACAGTAATGTTGGCCTAGATTCGTGAAATTTGGCATGAGGCTATGTATAATCTATAAGTCGAAAGCTAGAAAATTCTAGTTACGTCAAGAAAAAAATTGTAATTGGTAAGTTGACCGCGACCTTTGGCGATGCTTTACATGGTTAATTAAGTCAGCGACTAGAAATATAAATAGTAAGTATTTCCGAGAAATATCAAGACTTGTATGCGAAATCGTTACTGGAGATCTTGCGCGGTGTAAATCTTTCAAGCGGGATGAATTCTCTGGATTGCGAAATGATATATAAAATATTCATTGCCCTGGAAATGCAAGCTGATTCCTGTTCCTTGTCTACCCATACCTTTCCGAAATCTGTTGCCATATAAATAGACGACAAATGTATAAAGTTAACATTTATATCTTTCAGTTATATATTTCAGATATTGAGCTAATAATATGAAAGTATAAAAGTTCAAGTCCCACTTGTGTATGTATTAATGCATTTTGGTCCTAATACATTTTAAATGTCAACTTTCCAAAATTATATAATGGAGGAAATGTATCACTAAAATAGAAAACAACTAGTAACTAGAAACAGTTTGTTTTTATATTATTAGATTGCAAACTATGATTAATGTAACAGACTTATCATACATGGTACAAAATATCCAACAAGAATGTGTTTTTAAATATTCAATTTTGAGAGCCATTTTCGTAAACTTTAATGTAATAACGACAATTAAAACTCACCTGAAAACTTAAACTTTAGTGCGTTTGATTATAAATTCATTAAATTGGTTTACACAAACTTGTCTGGTTTATCTTTACATACCCATAGTTGATGAATATGGTTATACGTACCTGTAACAAAAAAAATAAAAATATACATAATACGCAAGATTAGTAATTTAACATCTAAAGATTTTCCCTTCACAATCCATTGTCAAATAAGAGATGTTAGGAATTACGCCGAGAGATCTTTTTTTATATTTTGATTAAAACACCTAGTAAGAAAATGAATTCTAGAATTTGGAAGTATCATATGTTAACAACACCGTTTATAAATTGGTGTTTGCAGGTAGTTCGTTTTATATTATGTTCAAGTATACCGACGTGTAGACAATATATAACCTTTAGTGCGATAGATTAGAGTCAGTCTCTCTGGTGTTTTCGTGCAAGGTACATGGAAGTTAGTATGATAGTATTGTGGTTAAGGTGGGTGACCTTCTTTAAGTCCACGTAAGTTTACTTTATTATCCATATTGTAGTTAATATGGTTGAGTGGTGGAGATGAGAGTTGATGTATTATGAAAGAACTCTTTGAATCTGCTCCTGGATCTCAAGCCCCAGACACTGCTCGGCACCGTCTATAAAGCATGTGCATAAATGTTGCTATACAGTAATGGGTATCATTCCTCTCTCATTCTATGCTAACGATGTTCTTGACAACTGATATTCCCAAGGAATTGTAAGAGGATCCGGGAGCAGGTTTCAGGACGTCAAAGTGTAATATTAGTAACTAACGTGCTCTTCATTATAAACCTCACAACAAAGTAAGAAGAGGAATTTTCTTATAATGATATTGATTGTTGATTACCTTACTAATATTATCTACATTATTATATAAAGAGGAAAGATTTGATTGTTTGTATTTTTGTGTGATTATTTCTTGCGAATAGACTAAAAAACGCCTGCTCCGATTTTGGAAATTATTTCACCAATAAAAAATTCTTTCCGAGTAACACAGTCTATGTGGTGTTGCCACAAATATCATAATTGAGAAGATATGGCCATTGACCATTTAAGTTTGGCCGTTTTGTACAAGTTTTTCTCTACACCGATTTTAAAATTTTTTTACTGATACACTACACCAAACGCACTGTCGAGTCACGCCCTACATCCAGATGATGAGGATGATATTTAAGTCTGTGGCGTGCAGTGCGATGGTGGAATTCGGCAGCAGGGATCAAATGGAAAAGCTCTTCGGAACACTCCCCGAGATATATGCGATAGACGGACAATGAAGATACATCTCTACGCAGTGCCAAAGGGTCCAGCCGTGAATGCAACACCGGGTTCCCGACAATCCGAGCAGCTCTTCGTTGAATGCGATCAAATGGTTCAAGTTGATACTTAAGTGCACCAGCCCAGATATGAGAACAGTACTCCATATGCGGCCAAACCTGCGCTTTTTATAGCGCCAGTCGGTGCTAAGTCGTGAAGTACTGTCTGGCTCGGCTGATCACACCTAGTTTTTTCGAGGCCAGCTTGGCCTTGCTCGCCAAATGATCGCAAAACTGACAGTCCCTCGAAATACCGAGGCCCAAAATTGTATAAGTTCTTAGACTAATAGAAATCTTTTTTAAAATTCTTTCTGTAATAGAAAACTACACTAATACAGAGGGACAATTTAAGGAAATAATATTGCTTCAAATATCCGGAGAGAAGCGAGGGCAGGCCGCTCGATAAAAAATAAAAATGTTTTTTGTAAAACTTAAATATACGCGGTAAATTACACCCGTGCGATGCCAGAACGGTTCGACTAGTTGCTATATAAAAATATTTACGCTTTCAATAAACATATTTTTTAACAATAAACATATTTTAGAAAAGAGATCTAATGAAACCGAGATCCTTAGTAACAACCTAGAGCCTGAAATTCTCGAATCTGAAGTTAGGGAAGCTCTGAGAAAACTGACTACGTATTCGCTGAAGAGTTTAAAAGTCTTGGGTATAGAGGTGTGGAAATCTTGAGGGACTTGTAAAATCAAGACTGGAAAACGGGGCAAGGAGCAAAAGACTGGTAGGAGTCTGTTTTGATACCCTTGCACAAGAAAGGCTCGACAATGACATGCGGAAACTACAGGACGGTGGCGCTCATCTCTCACGGTAGTAAGGTCATGCTCCACATAATCAACGGACGCTAACAAAACTATCTACAGAGGTAAATACCTAGTGAGCAAGCGTGTTTTGTCAAAGGCAGGGGCACTAGAAAACAGATTGTTAATATCAGACAACTAATATAAAAGTGCCGAGAGTTTAACGTTCCAATGGTTATGTGTTTCATTGATTACTCCAAAGCGTTCGACTGCGTAAGGTGGAACTATCTATGGAAAATCTTCCTGAGATAGGTGTTCCTGGGCACTGACAGGGATATATATTGTGCTCCTCTTTTATTCAACATCTATGGCGAATACATAATGAGAACAGTGCTTGAAAAGTGGGATGGAGGCATTTCGGTTCGAGGCAACAAAATTAGCAATCTTCGATATGCAGATGACACTACGTTATTTGCTACTTCTGAACGCGAGATGGCCGGACTGTTTAGCAGAGTAGAACGAGCAAGTGAGATGGTGGGTCTCTCGGTTAACAAGACGAAGAGGAAGGTTATGGTAATTGATCGATCCAGATTAAACGTACGAACAGGAGTACTCTCAGACCTGGAGTTCATGGAAAAAATTGTATATCTAGGATCATTGATCAGCAACCAGAGAGGCTGTGATGGAGAAATTCGGAGACGAACACAGATGGCCAAAGCAGCAATGAGTATTAATCAGAATCTGGCAAAGCAGGAGAGTGTCAAATATAATCAAGACCAGACTCGTGCGCGCTTCTTCTCAATTTTTCTATATGGCTCCGAATCGTGGTCTGTTGCTGATGCTGATGCTTTTGAGATGTGGTGTTGGAGGAGAAAGCTTCGCATACCATGGACAGCAAAAAGAACGAATCAATCCATTCTCCACCAACTAAACATCACGACCAGACTATCCACTACCTGCTACAAACGAGTTCTCAGCTACTTTGGTCATATTGCCCGGAGACAACCAGACAGATTGGATAAACTACTTGTAGTAGGAAAAATCGAGGCCAAAAAATTGCGGGGGCGTTCACCTACAGTGAAAAGTTAACAGCGTTTTTGATCTTACATTATTTATTTTTATTATAATTAAATAGTACGTACATTTTGTATTTATGTGAATTATTGTGTTAAATAATTATATTTGAACCTTGTTTTACCCACCTGTAAGTGAAATCCTTTTATAATTCACTTAACATCACACTTATAACACAATGGACTCTCTTAAGGAATCAGTATCGGCAATGTCACAAATGTTTTATGTAAAAATGCAAGAGTTTCAGCAAGATTTGCAAAACACAGCATCACCGATAACAACCTCTTCTCTGGCAACAGATTTTGGCACTTTTAAAAGTTTTGTTCTCTCGGCATTGAACACTTTACAAATTGAATTACTTAGCAGAAAAATGATAGTCAAGAAATGCGTAGGAGACGAAAAGTGTTGCTTTTTCACGGAATATCTGAAGTGAAAGCGGAAGAACCTCTGGCACAAATCACTACAATAGTTGCTGATAACTTGGATTTACCAAATTTTTCCATTGTAGGAATAAAGTCTGTGCATCGCCTTGGCAGTCCATCGAAGAATAAAACAAGGCCAACTGTTGTAAAGTTTGCTGATGTCAATGTTCGTGACAAGATCTGGTTTTCAAAAAAACTGCTTAAGGAAACTGGAATCACACAATCGGAGTTTTTGACTAAGAGTCGTCATGCTGTGTTTATGGAGGCGAGACAGTGTTTCGGTGTCGGCAAATGTTGGACTCGGGACGGCATCGTTCACGTTTTAACGCCTGACGAGTCTCGGCACCGGGTGATATCTTCATCGGAATTAAACTCAATTCCAAGTCCAAAGTCCCCTTCTCGCGAAAAAAGTGAACGCACCGTCGAAGTAAAAAGTAAAACGATAGTAAATAAAGAAATTGCGCCACGTCTCCGAATACCAACTAAGAAGTAGACCGATTTACATTGATATTGTTTGTCACAATATGTTTTAATTATTTAAGAAATTTTTAACACTCCGTTTTATTTTTTACGATAATCATTACGAGTTATAAACATAACAGTTTTATAAATATATCTACAATTTACGATGTCCAACTTTACTTATGAATTTAGTTTCTATTTATTATTTTTATTCTTATTTTTTTTTGTTGTACAACGGGAGGTTTATTTAATTTAAGTATATTTTTCATGTCATAATTCAGGTATATTATATAATTTCTTTTTTTTTCTTACTATTGTGATGTTTAAAGAATGTTTGAAATGTTTATATACAAACATTTGTAGTACTTTGTTATTTTGCTTTTGTATTAAGCTAGTGATGAATCTTGTATTACCGTGCAACTGGCAGGTGGATATAGGACACGGCTGTTGATATTTACTTTTGACTACAACTGTATATAATCATATTTATATTAATATATACTATATAATACCTAGTTTAATATATACAATATTTATTTAATATTTATATATATTTGTTTGTGTTTTTATTGAAGCATATTATTTTTATTTATATTATGAAGATTGATAATTAATTAATGTAGATATTATAGTAGAAACGTCCTTGAGTCGTCGACTATTAAATTTGTTTAAATCATATAATTTAATAAATTTATTTACTGAGCCGACTCATGTGGGAGATACATATGCCCCATGCATAGATAATGTGTTCTGTCAGTGTCAAGTGAGTGAGAAATTAATTATTGACAATTTAAGTTCAGACCACCACAGTCAAAAATTTACTTTAAAGGATACTATAGTTGAAGAAAGACTAAAAATTATCTGACGTCCTAAGACTGTTAGCAGAATAAATTGTTTTAAGGAAAGTGTTGCACAAAAAATAAGTGATTTGGACACAAACTCAAAGAATTCAGATGAACTGTATAATAGACTGTTTCATTTAATTTTATCTCATCTAATTCCGGTTAAAGTAACATCTAGCCTTAAATCTTCTCCCATCGATGCTATTGCATTGTTAAAAATGAATCACTTGGGTTGTAACTATAGTTTCAATTTCAAGTATGTTTCACCAGTAGATATAATTAAAACATTTAAAACTCTTAATTTAAAAAAAAACTGGTGATTTATTGGATATATCTGTAAGATTACTTACCGAAATTATTTATAATATTGCTCCACATCTAGCTCTTATTTTCAACAAGTGTGTGGATACAGGATCGTTTCCTAATTTAATGAAACACAGTAAAGTTATACCTCTTTTTAAAAAGGATGACAAAACGATCCTGGTAACTACAGACCTATCTCTATATTACCATCACTAAGTAAAGTTTTTGAAAAAATTATACTAAATCAACCTTTGGAGCTCTTTGGAAAAAATAATATTTTTCATAGTGAGCGATATGGTTTTACTAGGGGTAGGTCAACAACGGATGCAAGAGTCGCGCTCCTCAAGCATATTTACGACGCATGGGAGAAATCACAAAATGCAATTGGTGTATTTTGTGATTTGTCAAAAGTCTTTGATTGTGTTCAACATGAAACGCTTTTAAAAAAACTAAATTAATATGGTATTTGTGATAAAGGACTTGATCTAATTGCTTCTTACCTTACCCAAAGGATCCAGAATATTGCTATTAATGGTGAAAAATCTTCTGGATCCTTCTTAAGAATGGGCATTCCACAAGGTTCTATATTGGGTCCATTTTTATTCCTAATTTATATTAATGATCTGCCATACTACATGAGGAATCTATGCGACATTGTACTTTTTCCTGATGACACTTCTCTTATATTCAAAGTTAAGAGAAACCAACACAGTTACGACGATGTAAACAGTGCATTGTCGCAAGTTCTAAACGCAAAAAAGACTAAATGCGTGGAATTTGCTTTACCGAATGTTAAAAAATAGCAATTCACCCTTTTATTAAATAATGAAATATTGAATTTAACTGACTCAACGATCATTTTGGGAATAACTTTAGACTCAAAACTTCAGTGGAAATCCCATTTATCATCTTTGGCGGGAAGACCCACCTCCGCAGCTTACGCAGTAAGAAAAGTAAGGATACAGCCAGACTCGTTTATTTTAGTTACTTTCACAGTATAATGTCCTACGGCACATAGAATCCATTTTTATTCTTCAAAAAAGAGCAGTTCGGGCCATTGACAATCTAAGAGCTAGATATTCCCTTCGAGATGTTTTTAATAAAATAGGTATTCTTACAGTGCCGTCACAATACATTTATTGTAACATTGTATACATTAGGCAGAATATTATTTTCCAAACATAGTGACACACACAGGATAAATACTAGAAATAAAAATAAACTTGTAACGCCGTACTATCGTCTCCACAAAGTTAGTAATAGTTTCATGGGGCTTTGTGTTCGCATCTATAATAAGATCCCACAGACTATATTAGACTTCCCACTTCAGCAATTTAAAACTCGAATAAAAAAGTGTTTAGTAAATAAAACTACTACTCTGTACAAGATTATTTGAATGATGACAAAGCTTGAATTCAAAATGACGTTGATGCTCAGCTGAATGATATTTTGATTGATTATACCTTTGTAAAACAGACTGATGTAAACAATGGCATTTAGAAAAGAGCAACTGTTGAGTTTCTTACCAGTTCTTCTCATCAGGAAGCTGCTTTCCGAACTGGCGGTAGCTTCAGACAAACTGACTGACTGACCAATTTAAACGTGTCAAAAGTACTTTGTAAAAAGTCTATTTGAATAAAATATTTTGAGTTTGAGTTTATAACATCGACAATGAAGACTCGTTTATATCTTTGTCAGCTGAAGGATTGAGCAGTAATGACAGTTTTCTCAGTATTCCCTCCTTAAATGACACTATTAATCATCAATTTTCAAATTTGTCGAAAAATTTTAACATCGTTCATATAAATGCTCAGAGTATTCCTGCGCATTATTCTGACTTCCTTTTTTTGAAAATACAAGTATCCACGCTATATTAGCATCGGAGTCATGGCTAAAACCATGTCTGCCGTCAACTGCTGCCTTTCAGGATTTCATTTGATTTGAAATTACCGTTTGGAGCAAACTGGGGAAGGTGTTGCAATTTATCTCCGTTCTCACATTTCATTTACCATTATAGATCTTTCACCGCCTCAAAATGGGAAACCTGAACATCTTTTCATAGAAATCGTTTTTTCTCATACTAGACTCCTTCTAGGTGTTTATTATAGTATCGCTCACAATCGACTATTTCGACTCATTTGAAATCTTATTAGAAAAACTGACCCCGTCATATGAGCATACTATTATTATGGGAGACTTTAACACTTGTCTATTAAGAAATGATAGTAGAACTGTACGCTTAAATTTATTCACTTACTGCAATGTAATTTAAATATTCTTCCCATATCTATATTATCCTACCTATCAAAAGTATTAGAACGACTTGTACACCAGCAACTAACTAAATTTCTTTCTAGTCATAACCTTTTAATCCTTTGCAATCTGGTTTTATTCTGGGGCATAGTACTACTACTGCACTTGTAAAAATAACTGAAGACATTCGTTTCGCGATAGATAATCGGCAAGTTACAGTTTTGACTTTACTTGATTTTAGTAATGCCTTCAACGCTGTTGATTTTGACATTTTACTTACTACGTTATGTTCCCTTAACATATCTCCTTATGTAATTGATTGGTTTCATAGTTACTTGCGTGGACGCCGGCAGAGAATTCGAATTCAGGATTCTTATTCTGAATGGTCTCCTGTAATTGCCCGCGTTCCTCAAGGTGGCGTGTTGTCTCCTCTCTTATTTAAATATTTATTAATTCTCTTTGCACTCACATCACTTCTCCCTACCACTTATATGCAGACGACCTCCAAATTTATCGACACTGTGCTTTCAACGATTTATCCAAAACAATTGACTCCATTAATGAAGACTTAAGAAAAATTTCTGCATGGAGTAAAACTTTCGGTCCACTTGTGAAAAATCCTAGGAAAACTCAAAGTATTATAATAGAATCTCGCTATCTCAACTACCTAACATTTTATTTGATGGAGTTATCATTCCTTTCAGTGAAAAAGTAAAAAACTTAGGTGTTGTATTTGATCAAACCTTATCCTGGAAAGCACAGTTAACTGAGTTGAACAGGAAGATATTTGGTGCTGTTGCAGCATTACGTCGTTTACGTAATTTTCTTCCTATCCCCACTAAAATTGGGGGGGATAGGAAGAAAATTAATATCCATATGTACCAACATACAAACCTTCACACTTATAATATTATTATTAAAGTATAAATTATTAAAAAAAGTTAGTAATTACGTACAGCATCGAAAACTTTTTAAGGTTATAGAACTGTGTATTTCAAAGGCAGGAGCATCATTAAAGCATTTTTCGCAAATCCTTTACATTATTCACGTTGTTTCGTTGCGGTCGACACTCCCAAGTTTCATAGAGTGCAGTGGTTTAATTGCGGGAAAGTAAAACTGTAAGTTTCTCATTTCGACTTTAATATCTCTTTAAATTTAAAAAATAAAGCTCAAGTTGGTGTATTAAATACGAAAAGAATTTACAAATATCTAAAATAAATCTGTTGGCTTGGTCTATCTAAATTAATGTTCCATAAAAATATCTTTATTCTCTTTAAAGTTTATTTACGCTTTGTGTACTAAGCCAATTGGGAATATTTTCGTGGAAGAAAATTGTACGGATCAAGTGACCATTAACTCTCAGTACTCCCACGAGGTATTATTTATATTGAAAAATATTTTTTTGTTGTAATGTACAAATAAATGATTAAATTTACGAAGGAATTAGAGAAATGAAAAACATCATCATACACATAATTTTTAATCCTTATATATATTATTTTTATGTTTGACCATAAAGTATCGTCTCTCTCACACATTCACCTCGTTTCTTTTTGAACTCAATTCTAAAGTCATGTAGTCAAATTCAGGAGAAGACCTTTTATATACAAAATGCTGTCCCAATAAGTCATTTATTAGCAAACGGTGCAAAATATCTTTTTCCTCCACATACATCATTTTCTGAGCAAAAAGCTAAATCGCAGTCCAACACTTCGACCGATAAGCAAAGGGTCCTCGGCCTAAGTCGGTGCCGTCATAAATCTTCATCACAAAACACTAAACCTTGTATTTTTAGAAAAAAAGACACTATTTACGATAATCCATCTTCCTATTGACAAAACGAAGTAATTGCGAGATAAAAGTTGTTCCAATAAATATCTTTTTTCACAATATTTCTTATCTATGATTACTAAGTAAAAATATAGAAATTACGTTAGTCAAATTACAATATATTTAAATAAATGTCTAAATGGCATTTTTTAAAGTAAAAACCTTATGGCATATACGGCAACAGTAAAAAAATAAATTATCTTTGTTACTTACTAGTGACGGTTGATAACTCGTGTACGCTTACCTCACATTTTGAGAAATGCCTTGAAAAGAAATGACTAATAAGTGAACATAGCTAACGTATGGAATATACAGATACATTTTTTTAGACGAAATACGGCCACGTTATTTAATCTAGTTAAATAGAACCATCCATTTTTAGTGTTGTCGTCATAGAAGCCGTATTTTCACTCAGTCATCATCGTCAGCGAAAGAGTAGTAGTATATTCCGGCTGCTCATTTGCATTTACATTAACTTCGAAGGTACTTGCACTGCCTGGTAGCATATAAGAACTAAGAAGGTTACCCAAAAATGTCCAAAAAACTGGCGATAATTTTATCAATGACGGAAATTCTTTGATTAATATTGAGTGTTGTATTATGTACGACTTCCATTAGTGGCAAACAATTTAAAAGAAGAAATAATTGGTATCAGATATGATGTTAAAGAAACCACATGGAGAAAACAACACGGCGGTTATCGCAATGCACTCAATCTGCTGTCACTGTATCTATAGAAAAAGAGACATCTGATAGAAGGAAAAGTTACTAACAGTCAGTTGTTGCAGTTTTGATACAAATGCGGAGCGATTGTTTTATATTTTAAATGAAGCACAGAATCAAATAGCTTACTCAATGTGCAAAAACCGATTAAATTTAAAACACTTAAAACTTAAGCAAGATCTTCATACTCGCTGGAACAGTACTTAGAAAGTTGTACTCGAGCGATTACTGAAAGTCAAAACCTCACATTTTGCTACGTTGCCACTAATGAAATGGTTTGGATTTTCGAAAAGGTGACTCCAATGTTATCAGATAACAATACCCAATACTATCTTCTGAGATTCCTCTTGTAGTTAGGCTATGAAGGCTTTGAAAACAGCAAAACCCCAATAACAAATAAGCAAATGTTTAGTGCGTAGTTAAACTGGCAATTGCTGTGATATAAAAACTACTACTTTTCTTGGTCCACGTGTTAATGAGATGTTTTATTTAACAAAGTAATGCCACCAAATTTTGGCTTTCTTATAAATGATATGACTAATATGAGTTGCGTGCATTTTATTTATGATAGATAAGGTGCAAACGAGCAGATGGTCCACCTGATGGTAAGTGGCCACCATCACCCATATACATCGACAGAAAACAAGAGATACCCTCTTGTTTTGTCGATGCGTTGCATCCTCGAAGACAGAGTGGGGAAGAGAAGTGAAGTAAAAAAATGCTGCGGCTTCAGCGGACCCTAAACAAGACCAGAGTCCACTAGATCCGCAGCATTAATGGGATGGGAGAGGGAGGGGGTAAGTCTGGCCCACATGCGTCTCGACCAGAACGCGTCTATGACACTTAGCGTTCGGCTTCGCATGGTGGTGGTCGCAAGCCAGTCGGGGAACAGATTCCCTACCACCAAGGGGATGCTGGGTTACTCGGCTCTTACGAAATGCTCTTCCAGCGGCAGAAGGGAATAGTATTCTAACCCGTCTCCTCACGGGTAAAATTGACTTTGATTGACATCATAACCGAGTTGGGTTCTAATAGTTATTTCAATTCGCCAATATGTTATAACGAATCAAAAACCTAGATTCTGGAATCTAATATAAAAAATAATAAAAATTTTTATTCGGGAACAAGTACATTTGCATAATATTGAATGGAAACGATGATAGTCTACAAAAGTATAAACTGTGTTGTAGCTATCAACGCCCTCCTCCGAAACATTATGTGATCTGTTCCAGGTACTTAAATGTTATATGTTACAAAGGTTTCCAAAAACTTATCTAATTACACTAATAAAAAGAAAAATATAAACAAAGTATGTGTACTTGTGTATGTTTAATATATAAATCGAACTAAGAAAAATATTTCTTAATATTATATTCGATTAAGATTTTTACACATAGTTACACAGATAACTCTTTATTAGATTTCTTTGATAGAAGTGACGTTAAATGAAACCAAAAATATATAGTTACTTATTAATATAAAGTTTAAGCTATTAACTATACTTGCTATAAAATTAGTTGACAGAAAAACAGTTACGAACATTCTTTTATATCGTAAGCTACACGGTAGGTTAACTGCACAATGACACTTAAAAGACAACAATAAACATAGTTTTTCGTGTCATATAATACTTCTTTTAAAATATTTTATCGTGGTTCTTAGCTATAATCTGTTGAGTCAGCTGTTTGAAAACTATAAGCTCAATTGTAACTTGAGACCTGTGTGACAATAATAATATATTGACTATTTGTTATAATAGTTACTTATAATTATGGCAACACAGTAAGACATTGCTTAGACTTAGTAGAGACGAAACGGAATTTCTCGATACTTAAACAGCATATATTTTTTTGCAATTTATGAATATTTCGGTCATCTACGTGTAACCGATACCGCACAGTAACAGCCATAATCTTCACCAGGCGAGCTCCGTTTGATAACTGACTCTTAAGAAGGGAGACCTAACCACGACACTATAATACCAACTTCAATGTACACTGCCTGAAAACACCAGAGAGACTGACTCTAATCAAATCAAAGACTCCAATAATATACAAGTTTATTAGTCATGATAAAGATAGAGACTCTATTTTATATTTAAGGCAAAATTATAACCTTGCCTAAAAAAGCATTTCCAAAACAATTTCAGTCCAGTAAAAGATTTTACAGAAACATTCATTCAAACAGCTATAAAGTTCGTAGTGTTGCAAACATTTTTGAAGTCACAAACTTGGTACTTGGCTCAAACTAAAGAAAGTAAAAACATACTTTTGAAATCTTACAGTTGTTGAACATAGACTATGAAACAATTTATATTTTTGCCATCTGTGCCGTTCGTATCATGGTTTGGAATATAAAATTTTCTTTTACTCATCAACAGGTAAAGTAGCAAAACTTGTATCTTTTGATTTGAAAAAAAAATCTGATGATTCGTAAATTATATCAGCAATAGGTCGATAGACGCAGATTAGCAAAAATGTCCAAAAATATCAATCTAAAACTTGACGGAAAACAGTTAAAGGAACTATTGACGTCTTTACTATATATTTGAAATGGCAGTAATAGAAGTTTAAGTAGATATTTGTTAACGTCCATCGTAGACTTGCTCATATTTTATTAAAGATATTTACTTAGTTCGTATATTGACCTGCTTGAAGTAACTGAAAATCGAATCCTATACAAACATTTCTTAAATAAACGTGTAATGTCCCAGGAGTATTCCTATAAGTATACCTAATATCAAAATACATTAATATCTTTGTACGATCTAAGGAAAAAGGGTTGACATTATTATACGGTCATATTATACACATGAAAGGACAAATTTTATTTCTAGAGGACTATTTGCCGTTTCTAATTCAAATATAGTATAGTAACTCGAGCAAATAGATCAAAGAAAAGGATGGTTTTATGATATTATAATACATACTTTCTTATTATAATTGAGTACAACTTAATTAAGAAATATTAAATAATAAACTGACTTTTCATCCTTACCTAAAAAGGAAAATGAATCCTTATCACTTCGTTGTCCGTCTACAAAATATAGAGTACCTACCTACTCACAAAATATTGGGTACTTCCCGGTGATATAAAATTATGAAATTTAACATGAAGCAAGGTCAAGAGCAGGAATGTTATGGAGCCCCATAACCGTAACCGAAACTTTCGGATATCCGAAATAAAAAATTATTCGTAATCGTGACCGAATCCGATATAACAGTTCGGATAATTTCGGATAGGAGTGGAGTCTAAATTATGCATGTTATGAAAAGTCAGCCAACCAACAAATAGCTCACAAGCCACGCGTCTCTCTTGCATTGTTTATTGTTCATTACTAGTCAGTTAATGTGAGATTATGTTACATTTTACATTTAAAATCTTACTTGTGTGAGGAAAATTACTAAAAATTTGTATAAATTATTAGTAATTGTTTGTATTTCAATAAGTAATTTGGAATTTTTTTAATAAAGTAAATTTACTTTCTGCAAAATGTAAACAAAGAGTCCAAACCTTACTTTCAAAATCTAATAACCGTAACCGAAACTATCCGAAACTAACGGATAATCCAATTAAGAATTAAAGGACATGACCACCTTCCATACATCGTTGGCCTACGAACAGAATAACATGTCATCATAACGATAATTACTCATTTATTTTTAAACTTAATAATCAATTTTTAGTATGATTAAAAAAATCACTGATTTTTAGAACTAAATATATATATAACAATTTTAATTCTGTAAGTTTTGTTAGGTTATGTGAATGTTAATGTTATATTTGTTGTTATAATTTTATTATTACTAATAATAAACTAGGGACCATTTCTCATGTTGTCAATTAATTTTATACAAAATATCAACAAATTATAGTTATCTATTTTTCATTTTTCAAAAAGCAGAGATGGCCCAGTGGTTGAGACTTCAAGTCTTACTCGGGAGGTCCGAGGTTCGATCCTGGGCACACACCTCTGACTCTGAGTTATGTGTGTTTTAAGCATTTAAATATCACATGCTTTAACGGTGAAGGAAAACATCGTGAGGAAACCTGCACTCCTGAGAGTTCCCAAAAAGTTCTCAAAGGTGTGTGAAGTCTACCAACCCGCACTAGGCCAGCGTGGTGGACTATGGCCTGATACCCTCCTCATTCTGAGGAGGAGACCCAGCTCAGCAGTGGGCCATTGAAGGGTCGTGATGATTTTTCATCGCTTTATTATTATAAGAATTATTAGACTAGATTTAAATACAGTAATAATAATATGTGTAAAAAGGGGGGTATTGTTACAGCCTTGGCAACATTGATGATATCAGACTTAAATGGAGTCTGATTTAGAGGAAATTATAATAAGTACTTTTTAAAATGTGGCCGAGTGGCCGTCAGTTACTAAATATTGATTCTTAAGTTTAAAAATAAGTTAGTAATTTTAGTTGTGACATTTTTGTTCTATCATTTTATTCATTTCGTAGGCCAATTTGAACATTGTCCTTTCATATCCTTAACCGTATCCGAAACCGATATAATATTATTCCTTTATTCGTATCCGTATCCAGAACCGAAATTTAATATCCACAACATCCCTGGTCAAGAGTTGACCACATTAACGCCCATGTATTTTTATTTCAATTTGATACCTCCACGCGCGCCTTACCTACCTTTTTCCTTTTAAGGTACGGAACCCTAAAAACGTATACTATTTAGTTCACAATCGAAAATATTTTAGTATATTATATTCATTCTGAAATATCCATAATCATTTAGATCGAAAATGCAAAAGTATTCACCAGTTCCGATCGGCCGAGGTAGGAAGGACGGATGTGATGAAATTATAAGGGTTCGTAGTACGATTTCGGGATCCATAAAACAAGTTTTATTGACAATTGGTAATAACATACCGAAATATCAATATATGAAAATAATTTGAATATCTTATGTTTTTTTTTTTAATATGTATTACAATTCGTGTAAAAATTCAGTAATGTAAGTTTAGCTATTTTATCGCTCGCTCAAACCTATGTCGATTTATGGCAACATCGTTTGTTTTGGCAAGATGATAAGCGGAGTGTTATTGATGGTTGGCAGCACTGCACGTGTTCGACAAAGCGGAAGGTTGAGAAGATTGTTCTTACCATAACAGTTATAATGTATAATATTTTGCTTACTTTTTAAATAATTTCAGTAATAAGTATTTTTGTAGAATTTGTAATAATTGCATTTTTTTTAAATCAAAGTTAACTTCCCGTGTTCGTATAATATCTACTCTATTAATGTGAACGCTGGTGGTAATGCAGAAGTAACTGCAGGCGAAACCAATTATAATATACATCTCCATCGCATCTACATATTTGCCAGCGATAGAGTTTTGCGAGAGCACTTTCGTATTCAAGTGGAATCCCCCTCGAGGTCGACGCCCTAACCCCTCATCCCTCACTCTCACCCCTGCCGTCCCAGCCGACCCTTTGAAAAACAACTACACGCCTTTAATAAGGCAACTAGATATCGCTGACATTCTTATACGTTTTCTTCTTGATAAAATATTATTATCTAAATTCTAGATACCAATTACGATTATCAAGACAACCAGAAAAAGACTTATTTGCTCAATATCTCTTACTTTTATTTGTTACGATAATTAGAATATACTTAATATGTACTATAAATAATATAATAATTAACAAACCATCAGTTAACAATTTTAAATTATATAACTAAAAAATAAAAAATAATTTAAAAAAAATGTATAATTGCTTTTTATACAATTTGTATGATATTTATTATTTAAATGTAAAAAGGTTTAAAAAAATTACAAGAAAAATTTTCTGTATTAAATGATAATAAATACTTAACTTTGGTAATCAAAGCTATATGGTAAGAATTGCTATAAATTTTCTGCACCAAAATATAGTTATAGGACTCTTTAAAAATTAACTTACATTTTTTATGTACAGATTGAAAAAACATGTTTTATTCTTAAGCAATTCCGTAACAAGCCTGATACTGGTAAAATCTAAAACTGCGTCTTAGATGGCTGTGTTATATAAAACTGAAAGAAACAACTTGACCTCGTTATAAAATACCAGTTGCCGACAGCGTACACTGCACTGCATTAAACCTAACCACTTAAATATTTTGACTATTGAGGTAAATAGATAACTTTTCCCAAAATAATCTATTTTCTTTGTTCTTTAAAAAAGGCTGAATTTCAGTAAACAAAAAGAAAAGATAGACGCTAAATCTAATCGCAATGTAACTTTCTGAGAATCACTTAAATCGTTATTTTATTACTGATTTTCGTTAAATATTAGGTAAATAGGTCGAGCGGCATGGTGAGTGTTGTTGCAAAACAAAAGGCGTCCTTAACATGGGTCACTAATCCTAAGCACTACACGGCTTCCTGTGTAAATTACATGACGTTAATATCCTTTTAGGTTTTATTAAAATATTAAAACTATAAAATATCAATATTAAATATGATTAGAATAATTTGATGAAGTAAGCGTTATTAAATTTTTAAAGGGAGGTTTTAAATATTAACTTGGCAACACAGGCCTACATCCTGTTATTATAGTGGGAATAAATGATAGACGCAATAAAGTTCAGTTGCTCTCGGAACTCGGGTGACTCCAGTTGGTACGGGAACTCACGAAACTCTTGTTTGTAAAAAGCTACTTAAATAGTAACTGTGATTATGCTATATAAAAAAAACAAAATGTTACATGGTCAAGCAGCCAGCTGACGTATATTCCACCACGTTATGGTCAGCTGACTTTATTTTTCCTTCAAGATGTGAGGTAAACTATAATCCGACAAATTTTTAAACGGAAGGAAATGACTGAAAAAAAATTTTTTTTTCTACATGTTTAGGATAGGCTGCCACTGTTCGCCCCACCCACGGAATCGCAGCTGACGGTCACGAGTAATCATGTGTTCCTTATGCAGTATACGAATGAACTCTGAACTCGAGAGAAAATGATTGACCGAATTTGAATCTGGCTCCCCAAGTGTTGTGTATTTAAAGATAGTTTGCTGAATATTTAAATAATTAGTGTGATAAATATTGCTATTTTTCTGAAAGTGTTAAATATCAGTCGAGGTCGAGTGGTTAAGGAAAGTGTTTACTAGTAGTAGAAAGGCCTTTTAATCCTGCACCTGTAATTTACCCAGGCACTGCTCAGCTTCCGTCAGCATTACGTATTATTTTAGTCTTATGAGTGTAAGTGTCCGGTAAAGCTACCGTGCAGCTTTTAATCCTTTACTTAATACTGTATAAGGTTTTTAAATGATATCTCCATTTATTATTTTATCAATGTTATTTTGGATTTGAATTCATTTAACTTTACACGTTTTATATTGAAAAATACACCAAATATAATTTAAGAATTAATTATACCTAAGCAATTTTTAGTTTGATAAAATAAGCATTAACTGAAGTTATTGTTAAGCATAGTTTCTATTAAATTTATTATCAATCTTAAGTGGAACCAAAGTAAAATTTACTGCTTTGAACGTCTATTTTTTATGAGCGGAAAGACCACTATGCATTGTTCATTGAATTTCCGTTGGTTTTTTTGTGAAGTCTAAAGAGATAGTAAATCTCTTTGAACGAAGCCAATGGTATGTTAACGCTCAACGACCGTATCTGTGTCATCGCAGAATATACGGTCTAAAAAGTACCTATCACACAAATACTATCTCCTCCTGTTTTGTTTGAAAAAATATATTAACTGAAGTTTTCTTAGAATTAGAGTGATAGCAAATAACAAATCAGGGGGCTTAGCAAAGTGGCAATCGCTTTGTAGCGACTCTATATCTATAGTTGTAATTGCTTCATCAGTCAAATTGACCAATATCGCCGTGTTGACAACTGTCAGAAACGTCACTTTACTACGCATTTGTATGAAAATACCATTGAAAATACTTATTTGTCTCTTTTCAATTCGTTTGCCTAAATTGAGCAATTCTACATTGGCTGTCAATTTTTGTTTTTCGATTGTAGGTCACGTGACTTTTCTTAACCTTACGTCAATCCCATACATTTTTAATTTTTCTATAAGCGTTATTGAATATTGATTTGACATTTTGCTAAACCCCCAGATCTTGAAAATGTAATTTAAATGAGACTAGACATTTAAAGGAACACGTTTTGTCATTTGTTGCTGTCTATGAAAACGTGAATCATCTATTTTATTCAAGTATAGAAACTGTTTCATTCGTCTGTTATTATGTTTTCTGTTAATTATTTATCTGTTATAACAGTTAACGTAAAAACAGCTACAGATTTACGAGTAACGAAAAGTACAAATCACGAGTAAGTTAGAGAGTTGGAGGATAAATGAACGAGTAAAGGAATGAGTGTGTACGTTATTGAATGAGTGGGTGAGCAAATGTATGAGCGAGTGTGGGTGAGGGCGAACGACTAAAGAATTTTGTTGAGTAATCAAAATTGTAAAGTAATGAACTGCACCTAAACAAAGTCAATAAAAACTCAAAAAGTAATATAATTAAGTTACAAAAAATTAAAACGCAAAACATTATAAAATATGCCCGGGAGCGACAAAAACCTTCATAAAGCGGACCTCGGTCACGTACTGGAACTGGGTTACGGAATGAAAATAATTACACGTCAAATGATCCGAATGACATCTATTTAAAATGTCGGCTGTTGAGCCATGTCACGATTAATGTATCTCATTATGAGGCCGTCATTTGAAGCTTCTGTGCTTTATTTTTACTGTACAAAATTATTTTCAAACTATACCTAGAGAGACCTGTTATAAAACCTACTATTATAATGTCGCTTTTCGTACCCTCAAAACAGAAGCTTTTCTAAGGCTAAGAAAAACCATTTTTTATTCGGTGCGCAAAGTGGCCATTATTATGTTGCCAACTACGATGATATTGAGTGTTTTAATAAACTGACCTGAAAAGAACATAATTGAGTTCGAAATGAGATTTGATAGAATATTTCAAGTTGATCTGAGATTACACTGGGGTCAGAAACTTTATTTATTTTAAACTAATTTCAGAAAAAGCTAGGGCATCTTACAAACAACCACTGAATAGTTTCATAAGAGAGTCTGGATAATTTCAACAGGACCCTTATCTTAATAGTGATAGTATATTAGTTTAAATACTTCTGACTATTCGCGTTCAATGGCTCTTATGCTTTATGTCAAATTACAATGTAGCAAATGCAAGTGGACACATTAAAGGAAGTCGTTACAGTGTTATATGGACCATCGGAATAGTCATAGTCTCTCGTATAAATTTAATAGCATCTACAGTTATGAAAAGGAAACATATTTCATTTTTAACGACATGACATTATATGTGCACCGCAAAAAGTCGGCTTCGATATGCAAAATTTCCTCTTTTTGCCGATATCTCGGTGTCGCAAAAACTAAAACGCGACCCAGTTATGCATAGAATTACGTATATATATGTAAACTATAAAGCTCCCCTTTTTTTCATACACACATAGATGACGGTTTATATTATAATATATTCTACTACTACCTTAAAAAGAAAAATTAAAAAATTCCCTTTTACGATCACCTCGCTGTCCGTCTGTCTGTCAAGTCTCTTTTGCTCTAGAATGCGTGGAGGTATTAAGTTGAAATTGATATTAAATACTCAAGCCAGCGGTTACTTGTGGCTGTCAAAAGTCAATTATTCTATGTCGACGCATTGAAAAGATAACATGACCGTTATAGGGTTACCTCGCAGAATTATAAGCAAAGTTGGAAAAAAAAACAGTTTTTTTTTTAATATTTATACAAACCATTCGAACTGTTTTAAACAAGTGTTTTTTGTTTTTTTTTGTTTTCTTTCTTCTTTTTAGTTTAGGCAATTAATTTTAAATCAAATAGACCTATATTAATTAATTTCTCGACTATGTATTTTGAAATTCGCCATAGTAAATTAAATATTTACAAAAATCAATAAACATTTATTCTATGTTTCGCGCGTACCTATCTCTAATCCGTACTAATCCGCTTTAGGTACATTCATCCTGTATGTTCTAACTAATGTTCAATTTTATTAGGGGAAACCCCAATACATATTTATATTATTTTATATTTAAATAAGGGGAATACCCACTAGTCCATTGAATTACTTTCTTTCGACGGCCGAGTGCTGCCATATCTTTGTTTTTAAATACGTTATAAAAAAACACGGTTTTAATTCAAACTGTTTTAAACACTGATTTAAACATGTGTTTTAAAACAACTAGTTTCAACATCATGCCAACCCTGGTGATTGGGTTATTATATTTCTCGATGATTTAGAATTATGAAATTAAGCATGAAGCAAGGTCTCTAATAGCGCAAGTAAAAAAATATTTAAAATCTATAAATTTATTTCTACATTACTAGAAAATTAACTTTTTTTGAATGTCACGCAAGACCCATTTTCTCAGAAAAAAGTGAAGATATCAAGTTGAAATTAATATCGAATATTCACTTCTTGTTTTTCGAAGCTGTGAAAAAATCTAACTTCTAAGTCAACGTTATATAAAAATACAGTCGCTTATATCTCATATATTGTTATTTTGATTAATCACCAGAATCAAAATCCCCAGGCACCTCCTGATTCCAGGCTTGGTCCTTTGACCTAGGAACATGATTTATATCACTTGGCATGAACATGGCCTTATAGCACTTGTGTGAGGAAAATCCGAAAGTTAGAAAAAGTTATGAAACTTCTGAAATTGAAATTAATATAAAACATGTAATGTTGGAGTAGGTTTTATATATGTAATATATGTATTTGATTATATATATTTCTTACTCGATTCTTCTAATCTTTAATAGGTATTATTCTGACCACACCTTCTGTTGTAAATATCTTGAACATCTCATTATGAAATATTTTTAGCGCACAATTAATACCAAAAGGCATTCTAAGAAATCTGTACCTTCCAAATGGAGATGAAAATGTACACAACTTTGAATGCTTAAAATCTAATTTTAAAATCCAAATACCTTTACTAGCATCTAGTTTTGAGAAATACCTTGCTCCATGTAATTCGTTTGCTATTTCATCTAGTGTTGGTAATTGAAAATGACTTCGACGTACTTGCCTTGTTGAGATAAAAAGGATCTAAATATAGACATAAAGTTTTATAAGGTTTTTCTACTACTACTATATTTATAAATATAGTAGTAGGTCCATCTTCACGACCTATTGTATCTAATTTTTCCATATTATCTAATTCTCCCTTCAAACGAGGGCGTAAACGCAAAAAGACTTTTCTTGATGTACTTACAACAGGTGGTACATTTTTATCTGCAATAATTTTAACCGTTTAAGTGGATAAACATAACAGCCTATTCCGTCGAAAATTTCTTTTTCGAACCAAATTTTATATTGAGAGATATTAACTTCATTAATTCGGGCAATTAATTTTAAATCTATACAAGCATTTAATCTAAACAGATTGTTTACATCATTGATTATTTTAACATTAACTAAATATAACATGTAAGTCTATAGTTTCTTAAAGCTGGAAAAATGTAACTTTTAAGTGTAAGGAATCAATAAAATAATAATTTATATACTAAATTGATCACAAGTAGTTTTTCTATTCCACACATAGCGGACATGAAAAAGGATCGATGTTTGCCATTTTAGTATTATTCAAATACATAGTTTTACCCGTGAGGGGACGGGTTAGAATACTATTCCCCTCTGCCGTTGGGAGCATATCGTAAGAGCCGAGTAACCCAGCATCCCCCTGGTGGTAGGGGATCTGTTCCCCGACTGTTCCACACACGAATATCGAAATTTGATAGTGTTTAATTGTATAATCTCAGGGCGCGAGTTCCACACTCGCGCTAACTATTATGATATAAATTTATCATTATACATTATATATATAAGCTGCATTTCCTAAATAGGTAAAATTTTAACTGAATCTTGTAAAAGCCGAAGAAGTACCAATACATCTGAGACTGAAATCTACAATTGCTTCATAATAGGTAATGCAATTAAGTATCTCAAATGTATTTTTCAACACACTTGCTCATAAAGTGGCATTTTGCATACTAGTGCGGTAATGGATATATATATATAAACGACTCGCGCTACTTTGTTTGCGTCTTATTATGAATATTATAAAATATGGTGTATGGAGTTTGTTCTCCGACAAACCTCAATACTACAGTATACTTGTGTTTGTTTTGGTCAATACAGTGACCAACTTATCACACTTGTGTACAATTAAAAAACCAATAACTTTAGTCAAACAATCTAGTTCTTCATTTGCTTATTATTTTTATATAAAAAGAAATAAGAATATATACGGAATACATCTTACCTTCATACATATGTAATAGCTATCATAATATTCTTAACACTTTTTCCCTTTTCTCATTATACAGAGACGAAGCGCGAATAAGTTGTATTTGATTCTATATAGTTATAATTAGGAAGGTTCATTGACCATGCTAATCGTTGTAATCTAATACTATTCCCTGTCTTTATAGAGAATATAAATGCCAACATCAATAAATATTGCGAAAAACATAAAAATAACATTATACTTAGATCAGAGATCTTCGCACAGTAAGAATACTATAGTACATTAGGGAAAATTGCAGCAGTAGCCTGTAGACCGTATTTTTATTTTTGGGAAGGAAAAGTACGTTAAGCAGTACAGAAATAAAGTCTGCTATCAAACAGTACTCTCGAAATAATCAATCTCGAAGATATATTAAATGATCAGTAGAATATTAACGATAATTAAACGCCTGAAGAGTCATCGATATCTTGATAATGTCGTATTATTAATTGTAAAAACATTACCAGGATTCGCGTTAAAAATATTTCGTAGAATTACATTTTTGAGCAACTCTTTTAAATAACGCGAACAATTAAAAATGTCCTTGTCAACTGTAATGATTAATGACGGTGTACAACAGAAATGCTAAAAAGTCAGAAGGCGGACAGAATTATAAAACTACTCGTGTATAAAAGAAGTTTGTTTTTTGGATAAAAAGATCATTAATTCCTTTGGTAATAAAATATTAAGTTTACACACTAGTTTCACGATATATAATATTTCCAATAGACATCATGAAATTATATAATAAAAGATAGCAACAGCGATGATAGCTTTATATTCGCGAGTAATGCTATTTATTTTATTCCAAAAACAGTATATAACCTCTGTTCCGGTATAGTTGCGCCAGTTGTCAAACGGAGCTCGCCTTATGACCATTATGGCTGTACAATGCTGTGGTAGTGATGCTGAGACTCCATTTTGAAGGATCTTTTGAGCGTTTGATAGTGAAAAAGTGTATATTATTATTGTTTTTTTGCGTGTTAATTTACAGCATAACTCCCACAAAGATAATAAAAACTAGATTAAGAAATATTATTAACAATATAAATTCTTAACCGCATTAAAAATATTTTTTAGAAAAACTAACAAAATTAGGTATAAGATATAACGAGTAAACATTGAGCAATCAATAAACACTTATTATGCCATGAAACAAGAAGTATATACTGTAATTGAATAAAACCACTTGATTCTTTTTCATCAAGGGACCAATCACCGAGAAAAGGCGATCGAAGTCGACGCAATAAAATTAGGGTTTATCTCGAACGGTAGACGAAGAGAAAGCGTCATGAGGGACTTATTTGTATCGCCATTTGACCTATTTTTGTCAGTTACAACCCTACCGGTGAAACTCTCATATAAACTGACGAACGCTGCGTTCATAGGTCTTACGCGACGAGTGAAGTGAAGACGCACTTCAAAGATCGGCAAAAAAATGAATCGAGATGGATTCGGAGGAAATGAGGACGATCGATACCAAAGATGCCGATACCCTTCTTCAGAGCGAGATCACAATTAGTGGCGTGGTAATGCGGTTACCGGGAGTGATTGATGCTCCAGGCATGTCTAACTTAGAAGCGAACTTTCATCTTTAATTGTTGAAACTTTAACTAAACTTCACACTTTATTCTTATCTACAAATAATGTAACAGATGAAATAAAGACCATAAAAATCAATGAATAGAATATTTACCGAGTACAAAAAATATGCTTTTTCTTACTCGAGACAGGAGTTTTAGTCTAGAACTGAATAAGAACGAAAAGTTTTTATTCCGAAATGAAATTCCGTGTACGAAATGAAGTTTCATATAATATTTTGCACTGACTTGAGTATAATTTCATACCGGAACTAAAAATATTTTCGAAAGTAATATTAAGTTTGTAATGAAACTTCTTGTTCAATGCCGTCTAGGCAGCTTACTTTAGGTCTGAGAAAAAATAGTAGGGGAAAGTCGCGCATTATGAGCGTGGTGAGTGCCTATATTGGCAGTTCCATCCGTGACATTTACTATTTTGACAAACAGCAGGCGCGCGGGTACTGAAACGTCGCATAAGAACCAATTTCTTATGCCGCGCTGTTCTCGCCCCGCGCTCCCCGCTAAACAGTGACTTCGGCGCATTCAAGGTCAAACCTATACTTACGTAGCTATATCTCGTACGTATATTTAAATGTGTTATGAAAATGAAAACGAAAGTATTCGAATTAATACGGATTATAATATTATTACGCTACTAAATATAATGTCGAATGTTTTTAGTAAGTATTATATTGGCTGTAACCCATGGCCATAACCAAATTTCACGATCAAAACGTGAACCCGCTTCTATTATGTTTACATAATCTATAACAAGCAACAAGACTAAAGTTTGTGAAGTTATTTCTAAGTAGTCAAGGCCACAATACCATTGTTTTACCCAAAGAAAGTAGAGAAAATATTTCTTTCGGAGACAAAGAGCATGATGGCCGGTAATTTATCAAAAACTCTGAGACAGAAGAAATCCAATTCCGATGCTGTTTAGTCGGAATGACGATTTTAGTTGTACGTGATAAAAAATTGAGCATGAATTAAAGACAAATTAAAGTGAATTTATTAAATAATTAAGTTTCAGTTTGGAAATCAATGTGGTTTAGAATACCTTTCTATAAATTGGTTTCGTAAAAAATCAAACTTTTGATTTTTTGGCAGCCGCAAGAGACCGCAGGCTTGAGTAATTGATATTAATTTCAACTTGATACCTCCACGTGATCCTGAGAAAAAGGGTCTTAACAGACGGACAGACAGACAGACGGACAACTTAGTGATCCTATGAGGATAATATCCTTTTTTCCTTTTAAGGTACGGAACCCCAAAAATTTATTTAAAAAGATTATTTGGTAAAATAGAAATTCCATTAATTTTTAATTTCTAAGACTGTTCAATAAGGTGTACTGTAAAGTATGGCACCTCTTCCAGTTACTTAAATTTTCTAAGACTTAACGTTTATCAGGATTTAATTCTGTACCGTAGAAGTGTATGTATAACATATTCCAATATAAGTGAAATCGCAAACAACGACGTTTTTGTTGTCGTATCGTGGGAAATGAATCTAAAGTCATATAAGTTTGTATCCTAGGTAAGCTATTAACGATATGACATGTTTTTTAATGACAACTTGTAAAATATTTTAATTGAATTCAAAAAAAGAAGAGGATTCTATATGTGACGATATATATTTTATTAATATATGTTTACCGACTTGAAAATAATTTTAGTGAAATTGTTTTTATTGCATTAAGTCTTAACTATGAATATTGAATTTAAATTGGTTACTAGAAAGTTAATATGGTCGTTAAGTTTTCTTAAATTTTCTAATTTTCCGCGCAACTTTATTAATTTTTTCTTTCATAACAACGATCCTGACAATAACAAACACAACAAAAAAGAATAAGCAAAATTGGTCCAGCCGTTCACGCGTGATGCCGTCACCAAGAGAAATAGGGATTCATTTTTATATATATAGATGAAATTTTAACGTGTTTGTCTCTTTATTGAAATTGTACGGAATTTTTTAACTACACCTACGTTATAACACCTAGATATTGTAGTATTTTATCCTGATCAAACAAATCCTATAAACATCTCGTACTCGGGAGCATTATAAACGCAACTGAGCTCAACACATTAGCCAGATTAGATGCAAGTTCAGTCCCAGTGCTATTTCCAATCCTCTTTAATTCAGAAAATAAGCTTTCATAGAAAGAATGTGAAATTTCAAAAATTATAAATTGACTCGTAAAATTTTACTTCTATACTTGTATTCATATTTTTTTCATGAATTCCATGAAGTTTTACAATTTAAATAATTTTAAACTACGTTTCATGAAAATTCCATTACATACTCGTTACAAATTTTCTAAAAATGTGCTTCCTTGTCTCCGTACTCAATTATTCCCTGGCTACATTACGTAATATAATATGATTTTTTACTTCGCACTCGCTTTAGGTTCTTTCCAACGTCGATTTCTTCAGACACCCGATATCTTACTGAGTTGTTGACGTCGAAAATATGGAAAAATATTCCGAAATTGTAGTAAATAAGACCTTTCTTACTTCCGGGACGAAAACTTAACTAAAATTTTAAAATTATATACTTATATTTAAAATAATGCTAAAATTACTATCTCCATTAAAGATAATATTCTAGAGTGCTTTTATAAATGGTATATTTCTAAACGCTCTATTTGAATTCCCACATTACGATAGAAATTGGATTCTGAATAAACCAGTTCACCTAGTTCAGTACACGACTCTAAATTTTAGTTTAATTTGGTTAGTCGTCAGAGACCAGCGGTACACTTTAATTTAGATTTATAATTTTTTTTCTTTTAGACTATTTATATATAAGTTACCAAATTAAACGATAAAACCTCTAAACAACATTTATATTATATTTTTCTCATTATTATTTTATTGTTTTAGACCATTTTAATCAGGATGATTTTTCCAAAAACCTAATACGAAACGAAATTATTACGGAATTTTGAATATTGGTTTATTATGTTGATTTATATTTATGTTAGCCAGAACATCTGGGATTTATGACCAAGGTGCAACTGAAAGTTTACGGAATCTCTTATTAAACGCCTTCACTGCTTCAAGTTACTGCCTAACAATTAAATGTCTTTATTACATTTTAGCCACATTTAAAGAAATAAGTTTTTGCCACTTAAAAATGTTAGATCAGATCGACTAGTACCTTAAAAAACCTTTTAAAAGTTTAAAAAGCATCTAATAGTTTTTTTCTTTTAAAATCTTTTATCAAAATAAGATAAAAAAGAGCTAGAGACAGAATCAGATAATTCAAAACGAATTTCGTTGCCAAGTGGCCTGGGCGCGCGCCAACATAGGGCTTCGCTAAACGGGTCCGATCAGCGAAGATACGACTATTCGACATCAAGATTATTACAAGATTTTTAATTATTTAATGATCGTAAAATTTCCAAACACAACAAAAGTCGAGTCTGAGAAACTCAGGAAACTCCTGTTTGTAAAAAGCTACTTAAATGGTAACTGTCGTTTTGCTATAAAAGCTGACAGCTAACGTATATTCCACCACGTTATGGTCAGCTGACTTTATTTTTCCTTCAAGTCGCTAGGTATACTATAATCCGACAAATTTTCAAACGGGAGGAAATGACTGAAAAAAATTTGTTTTCTACACTTTTAGGAGGCTGCCATTGCTCGCCCCACCCACGGAAACGCAGCTGACGGTCACGAGTAATCATAATATACATTACTTATACAGTATACGAATTTTGACTCGAGAGGAAATGATTGACCGAATTTGAATCTGGCTCCCGTACCATTACAGGTCATATATGAATTTCATTTCAGTTATTTACCCGTTTAAGTAAATAACAAATCAAAATTACGTTAAAATACTAGATTATAAAAATCAGGATTAACTTCAAATCAATAAATGGAAAAGAATTAAATAAAAACAAAGTTTACAAAACGTAAACGTAAACAAGTAAAGGCATTTTTTTATGGCAGGTAAGTTGCAAACGAGCAGATGGTCCACCAGATGGTAAGTGGCCACCATCGCCCATCGACATCGGCAAAACAAGAGATACTCCCTTGCTTTGTCGATACGTTGCATCCTCGAAGATAAGAGTGGGGAGGGGGAGTGAAGAAATAAATGACCAAAAGCCCAGTGTCCAATGGACCCACAGCTTTAATGGGATGGGAGATGGAGAAGGTAAGTCTGGCCCACATGCGTCTCGACCGGAACGCGTCTATGTCGCAAGCCAGTCGGGGAACAGATCCCCTACCACCAAGGGGGTGCTGGGTTACTCGGCTCTTATGAGATGCTCTCCCAGCGGCAGAGGGGAATAGTATTCTAACCCGTCCCCTCACGGGTAATTTATCACATAAAAATTTCTGGATTTCTATCTAAATTATTTTCTTGTTTCGTCCTTTTTGTTTTTACAACTGTGAATGGACATACCATACAAACAATAACGCGCACCAGAAAGTTACGAGTATAATAGATGCTAAACCCCTTTTTACCAATAAAAAACCATAGTCCCAATATATGTATTAAAACAATCGGTAACGATAACTGTAAAGGAAAACACTAGTGTAATGGCTCAAGAGGTGAAGCGGGCGGGCGGTTGAGGGAGGTGCTCCCTGCTCTTTACCTCAGACCCTGACTGCAATCAGCTGGCGCGCTTACTGTATATGTATAAGGTATACTGTTTAATAGCCAAATTATTGCCTGGGGCTTTGTGATCCAAGTGCAGGTTTAAACAGCCCTTTAAAAGTAAATTGGTGGGTGGGTTTGTTTCAAGTCTATAATTCTAAAATGTTTTTCATATGCCATAGAATGAGTGAGGGATGATACCCATTATTGTACAGTAATACGTATACACATGCAATTTAGTCGGAGCCAATCACTGCCTAGGGCTTGAGACCCAGGAGCAGGTTTAAAGAGCTCTTTCATAACTCTCACCTCCACCACTCGACCTCGCCAACTCGCCAATAATTGGTAACAAAGTAAACTTACGTGGACCTCAAGACCAAGGTGACCTTAACCACGACGCTACATCACTAACTTCCATGTACATTGCGCGAAAACACCAGACTTAGTCTAATTAATCGCACTAAATGTTATATATTGTCTACACGTCGGAGTACTTGAAATAAAATGAAAGGAACTATCTGCGAATACTAATTTATTTAAACATTGTTACTAACACCTAATAACCTATATATTTTTCTAATTCGTAGTAATGAACGAGATAATTATTTTGAAATATTTTACTTGGGAAACAGAAAAGTTATACATGTTTTTAGAATTTGAGACGTATCCTGAATATGAAATTTTTAATTAACATATTTTTCTTTAAATTAGTCTTGTTATATTACAAGACATTTTTTAACAAAAAACGACGACGTCCAGTCCATTATCTGAATCACTATTATTCGTTTCGAGTCAATGTCCAATACCAATAATATTATTAAGGTCAGGTGTTTGGATTTTAAAATTAATAACACACAGAAAAGTATTGTAATATCAAAACTTATATGATGAGGATCTCACATTTCAGTGGGTGAAATTGCGTCGGGGGTTGTGTGAATATAAACGTTGCAGCGGGCAACTGGGTCGACTACCGCTCTCAACACATACATTTATATGTATAACCCTACACAGATATGATATAGTTCTTATCGCTACAAGAATAAGGACGCTAATGTTACAAGCATCTTATATGTAAACTGTACAACGTTCAGGTCAGAGTTGAATTCGGAAAGGAGATAGAAATGTGAAAATTGCGAAACCGAACTGTCAGGCAAAATGGATTTGGGTGAAATGATTCGACGTCGTTTCCACATATTATGACGATTAAAACACTAAAATAATATATTTTTTACCGAAACTTTTTACTAAAATACCGCGAAGCCAAAAAATAAGTAATATTGTGAATGTATTGTAATACTGGCAACATGTATGGTGGTGACCACAATTCTATGAACATTATTATTTATATATAATGCTATAAATATAGAGAGAATGTGGTACCCATTACTGTACAGCAACACGTATACACATGCAATTTAGACGGAGGCGAGCGGTGTCTGGGGCTTGAGACCCAGGAGCAGGTTTAAAGAGCTCTTTCATAATATATTAACTCTCACCTCCACCACTCGACCTCGCTAACGACAATAGATAATAAAGTAAACTTACGTAAACCTCGAGAAGGGTAACCTTAATCACGACACTATAATACTAACTTCCATGTTCACTGCACGAAAACACCAGAAAGACTGAGACTAATCTATCGCACTAAAGGTTATATAAAGTCTCCACGTCGGTATACTCGAAATAATATAAAATGATATACCCGCTACTACTACTTTATAAACAGTGTTGCTAACAATAATATATTTTGAATAATACTTCGCTGCTTCATGCTCTTCGTAGTGCTATTTTTAACGAAGTTGGTTTTTATTTTTAAAATTATATATTGGAATATAATAGTATACACTAACTAGTATATTCTACCTAAAGCTGATTAACAAATAATCAGAATATCCATATAATACAAAACTTATAAAAAAATAGCTTTAAAATGTAATTTGTAAAAATAATGTAATAAAATTAAAACTCCGTTGATTTAAAACTGACATGACTGATCATTTAAACGACTGTTATAAAATATGGATTAAACAATTAAGCCATCATAACATTGTTTCATGAATACCATTATTAACAGATAAAGGATTCATAAAAGTGAAGAAGGAAACAAAAACAACCGACATAAAGAAGTTTTACACTAAAATTAAACAGCCAAAGAGCAGAACGCGGCATCATTCTATGTTATTACACTAAACTTTTGACTAGATGGTATTTTGCTTAATACAATTGCGATAGTTTCAGTAAGCACGGATTCTTACTTATTCAAAGTTCTTAGTTTGTCGACAAAGTTCCCTCGTCCATTTCAATATTCCGAAGAGAGACGGCTAAGAATAATACAAGAAGTTAGGGTGACATTTCACATTTACACTATGTTATCAAGTGTTTATCAAGCAACAAATTGCTTATCAACCAGTTCAGTCTATGGTACTGAAGTATAAGCTTCCCATTTCTATAACTTCCGCTTTCAGTCATAAATATGAAAATTATCAAGAAAAGTTTTAAAATAGTTACTGTTACTTTATGGAAAAAACATTTATTATTTAACGCTACGCTGATTGCTACCTAAATTCACAGGATCATCCGTTGGACTAGTCTGACATGTCTGAATTATTTATCAATATCGTTGCAGCCCTTTTTAGAGTCTATACGGGACAAACAACACGTAGATTTTGATATATGTACACTTAAATCTGGATTAAAATTTTTCAAATTCCTAGAGTATAATGCGTTTAAAAATAACTAAGCACAATAAAAAATACTATATTATGGAGATGTAAGTAATGATTGAGAAAAATATTTGCTACATTTTTTTTAAATTGCATAATTATTTTTTTGAAAACACATTTTTGAAGAACGAACTAATTACATGTATATTTTCTCCCTGATTCTCAAGAATGTAAGAGCAATCCGAGAATGCAAATGTAATATAGGTCATTAAAATTCACTCATGAAGTCGTTAGCTTTGTATTTAGATGCACTAACTTTTTAGCATTTCAGTGTGGTGTGATATTTTTACGATTTTTGCTGACACAATTTTTCATTTGTTACGTTGAATTTCAATTTAAACAAAGAACTCAAAATCCATTGAATATTGTAATAAATCAACTGAAAACAGAGTCAGATGTATAATTTTATAACTAAAAACTATTTTCTAGTACTTTTTCTATATTTATAAATTATGGACACCTATTTCTAATTAAGAAGTGTTTTTCATTTTCGTCGATTAAAAACGGGTCAGACATTGTGATTTAAAATAGAATTAGTTAATAATGGTATTGAATATGGTATTGCAAGTTTAAAAAAATATTGTAATGATACCATATAATGATAGTAAAAAAGTTAATTAAATTTTTCAGAAAACAATTATATGTATGGTGCTTGAGACCCAGGAGCAGGCAGAAAGAGCTCTTTAACTCTTTCATAACATATTAACTCTCACCTCCACCACTCGACCTCGCCAACTACGTATAGATAATAAAGTTAACTTACGTGGACCTCAACAAGGGTGACCTTAACGGCGACACTATAACACGACACTGTGCGAAAACACCAGAGAGACTGAGTCTAATCTATTGCACTAAAGGGTACTTATTGTCTACACGTCAGGATACTTGAAATAAAATAAACGGACTCCGAGTAAGTATTAGTAAATTAAAAATAGACGATTACGAAAACTGAAATTAAGTTGAATTTCTTATCCATACTCGTTAAATATTAATTATACAGAGGGCAAACGCTTGTACTTGAATGTCTTTAAAATCAATTATTACTTCTTTAACTTCAATATTGGAAATTTGCGCACGAACAAATACCATTAGCATTACACGTTTCACTTTACCCAACTATGTTTTTATAGAACTTTCATTATTTTCTTTGAAAGCATAGACTTCGCAATTTCGTTCTGGAAATTAATTTAAGCACATCGTACCGATGCATTGAAGAATATGAGAATGAGAAAATGTTACCTTCAATCCTCCATTTTGTTTTACAGTAATGTATCAAACTCTGTCATAATATAGACCACTAAGTTTTTTTGGGAAAGGCCAACATGAAACGTTAATTGAAGTTTTAAACAAACAAAGGAAAATACAAAACCATACGTAGAAGTTTCAAAAGAAAACGAAGCTTTAGCCCAACAGACAAAATTTTCTTAGTCTAATAAGTACACAGTAAAATAAAATTATTAGTCAGTAATAAAAATCCAAAAAGCAGAAATATATTAACAGTATTACTCTAATTATGAGACTTTTTAGAGTTATTCGAGTTGGCGGTAGAGGTAGGCAGGAGTAGTTCCGGTCGAGCCGCATGTGGGTCAGATCTTCCCTTTCCCATCCCATTAATGCTGCGGTTCCAATGAACACCAGTTTCTTGCTTAGGGTCCAATGAAACAGCTGCATTATTCTCTTTGCTTCCCCTCCTCTATCTATCTTCGAGGCGGCAACGCATCGGCAAAACAAGAGATACTCTCTAGTTTGGCCGATGTCTGCTCGTTTGTCTTTATATATCATCAAAAAAAACGGTACGATGTGGCCAATATCATTTAGCAAACGTCAAGGCCTTGAAATATTATCGAATGTAAATAAATACAAGTTTAATTTGAAAATAAAGTAATCTACTAAGAAATGGATTTTCATACAATTAATCTAAAGTAGGTAATAGAGCTTTTCATTTAAGGTAGTAGGAAAATAAATACATAATATTCTATATGCACTGACAGCATCCTACTACTATTATAAACGCGAAAGTTTGTAAGAATGTATCTATGTGTGAATAAATGTATGTTTGTTACTCTTTCACGCAAAAACTACTGAATCGATTTTTATGAAACTTTACAATAATATAGCTTACACATCAGAATAACATAAAGGTCATAATTTATTATGATATAGTGTGAATTATCCAAAATATAGCGGGAGAAACCGCGGGATGCAGCTAGTTGATATATAATTAATACAGACGAATACGAAATGTGTCACCGCTATATATTATGGGGACAATAAATACAAATTGAAATTAATCAACCGCTTACCAAATTGGAACCGCCTATATCTCGTTCCATCGCATTGTTTACTATGAGAATATTAGATATAGTATCTATAACGAATGGAAGGCTTGTAGATAATATGAAGCCAATACATAATCTATATTACTTACTTGAGGTATTAATTACGAAATTCTTTTAATGGTTTCGCTTCATTTCGTATCTTCAGCGTAATACGATATATTATAGTAAAACATACCTCTGAATACAAAAAAATGCAAAAGCAAGCTAAAACTGCCTTAACTTTGCTTAAAATGTTTATTATTACTTTATTGTAAACTTATTATCTTGCTTATATATAAAATAATTGACGTTTGTTAGTCTCGCTAAAACTCGAAAACGGAGAAATGCTAAATCGATTTTGATGAAGCTTTGGACCATAGCCGAACACACCTTCGCGGACGGGGACGACGGGTCAGCTAGTCTTTTATAAATAAAACTAACATTTGCACATAATAAAAGAAAAAAATTACAATTTAAGTACTTTCTTCACTTAAATAAAATGTCGCGATTAAAGTAAGGTAGTCGCGATATAATCTTCACATTAATAAAAAATATAATGTGATGTGGAGGTAGTACGGGAACGACGGGTAGTTTGACGGACATCTGAGGCAGACCTGAGCGTGGCCGAGCACGAGTGACATCGTTTTGTCCCAAGTAAGTGAATTTTATTATCATTTTTAAATGTATTCAATTTTAAGATATTGCAGATTATATATGTGCTCAAGTTAGGGATATGAGTAGCTAATATTACGAGTTTAGTGACGATTTTAGTGTTATAGATTCAGATAATAGGTTCAGAGGTAATAATCAGATCAGTTATAATCAGATCAGTATGACTAATAGTTACCAATATATCAGAGCAGTACTCAGAGCAGATGAGTAATCAGTTGTGCGTGGTTTGGGGTGGCTGTAGGGGAGGTTGGAGGCGACTTGCGGGTCAGGTCCCGCATTACCAGACTTAGACCAGAGTGAGACGACGGGCGTGCCATCAGGCACTATCAGACGATGGGCACGCACGCTCTCTCGAAACAGAACCAGACGATGGAATCCCATCGTAATTCAGTCAGTGTCGTATAAGTAGCGGTTAAAGGTTTATGTATTTATTAGCAATTCGCTCGAGCACAGAGTACTCGGCGACATAAAATACTAAACATGATTTTTCATTCAAAAACAAATAAACAAAACTTGAATGAATCCAAAATATGAAATCACAATTAAAACTGAATTGTTAAAGCTTTTGAAGTGGAAAATTAATCAAATGTACGATTTTTATTCGGACTGATATCTCTCTACACAAATGTGGTTGTAGGATAGAGGAGGATGAAAAAGGATACTAATTGAAAATTATTTTGATATGTATTGTAATATGCAGATAATTTTTTAAGCTTATAAAGCGAGACTTACATAATTTAGAGCAACAACTAAAATGTTCTGGACTAAATATTTTCTCAAATAAAAACAAATATATAATAATTAAAATATTTGATCCCAGAAAATAATTACTACGGTAGTACTATGTAGTACTAATAGAATGCGTGTATTTTGAAAATCTAACGATTTGGGCGTCGCGGACCGCGGACGAGCTCATACCATCACCACACCGCTTTCCGACGTCATAACATCATCACAGATACTCACAAAACAACGCGTTCATGTCATTTTATGTATGTATGTATCACTTAATATCCCCTCTGAGTATCTATGGGCGCTTGAATACATTTTTTTTCTACCCTTCTAGATGGCCACCCCTACAGCTCAAGTCGGTAGATGAACATACCGTCATATCAGTGGTAAGTCAAACCATCTTAACAAACAATATCTGACATCTGGCTAATTATCTTCATGTAATTTTTTAATTTTACAATTTTTGAAAAGCTATAGATGTTTTTCGGGACATTAAAATGGGAAACGTTAAATAACCTTTTATTCTCACTATCATCTAATCTACAAAATGTTATATGTCCCTAAGACGCTTGAGTAAATCCCCATTTAGCATCATGGCCTCCCCTACTATTAAATTGCGAGGTGTGATTTGATTGATTAACTCTGGTGGTAGTCTGTTTATTAGTCGAGGAACGATGTAGCTGGCAGTTCTTACGCCGTACCTATTGTTCGCACGAGTCGTTAGAAATTAAAAAAAAAGTATTACCTAATATGATAAAATTTAAGTTATAATTTTATTATTGGTAATGTATTGGTAATAAAAAAAAAATATTTGATACTAAACTACGTTTTTTTTTATTTGATTTAACTTGCACAAAAAATATGATTTTCCTGAACCTGGTCTACGTCGCCCCGCTTCGCGGGGCTCCTCCTTCTGAGTGGATTAACCTATCCTAACCTAACCTAACCAACCTGCTCCTATTTCTGGGTGGTGGGTTAAAGGAAGCCTAAACTTACCTAACCTATCTTTGAGTCAGAATACATTAGTTTAGACTCATATTTTAGGAATAAAGGGGGGAGGAAGAAAAATTATTCCGGAACCCAGTCTACGTCTCAGAACCCGCTTCGCTCCTCCTTCTGGGCTCCTCCTTCTGGGTGGATTAAAATTATTTCTGGATGCTGGGTTAAAGGAAGCCTAAACTTACCTAACCTATCTTTGAGTCAGAATCCGTTAAACATTACTTTTTTTTGAGTATCAATTTCTAATATCCTGAAATCGGGGAAAAATCCTGCAATTCGGCAACACTATTAAATATTTACTCTATGGAATAAATCACAATGATTACAAGTGACATTTGACTATTTTAAACAAAATTTATTGTAGAATTTTAAAATGTTATATTTCGGAAACTATTGATTTCTGCAGTTCGAGATCTTGTGAGTCAGTGAGTCTAGTAGGCCTAGATCTATTGCCAATAAAATTTTGGAGCGAAACCATTACGTCAACGCTTGAAAATTTCAGAAGTAATTTTTCTTTCTCCCCCCATAATTCCCAAAATATGCGTCAGCGGCAAAAAAAATAGGGTGATCGATAGAGGGGACTCCCATCTACCCCAATCACCACCCCTCGCCCCCCTTCGTTACGTCAGAACTTGGAAAGTCCAGCCGCGTATTTATGTAACGATAATATCTTACATAACCTTAAGGTATAACTCGTGGATAAGATGTTTCTGGCTAATATCCTCTGGGCTGAAAATACACTCACCTATGTTTACAAATACATAGGAGAGGGTCCTATGTGATATTCAGATATTGAGTGTAAGGTATGTTTTCTAGTTTAGCTATATATAGATGGTCTATATCGACCCTAATTAATTCTATCAACACGATGATTCAATCAAGTCTAGGAACTTTGTTCTATAACAATACCTCGCAATTAGTAGCCTCCCTAATACTTGAGGATACTTTAAGTACACAAACTAGAACAGTTTCTTTGAATGATTATGCAAATTATTATAAGAACGCTTTAACATACTCAAACTAAAATAGTTTATTTCAAATAGACTTTTTACAAAGCACTTTTGACGTGTCAAAAATGGGCAGTCAGCTGAAGCTACCACCAGTTCGGAAAGCGGTTTTCTGATGAGAAGAAATAGCAAGAAACTTAACAGTCACTCTTTTCCAAACGCCATTGTTTACATGAATTTGTTTTATTGTGTTATCATTCAGCTGAGTATCAACGCTACTTGGATTCTAAGCTTTTTCATCGTTCAAGTAATAATTTACAGAATAGTAGGCTTTATTTATTAAACACTTTTTAATGTGAATTTTAAATAGCTTTAGAGGCAATTCTAATATAGAATGTGGAATCTTGTTATAGATGCGAACACCAAGCCCCATGAAACAACTCACTTTGTGAAGACGATAGTATGGGGTAAAGAGTTTATTTCTATTTCTTGTATTTATATTGTATCCGTCACTATGTTTTGAGTATAAATTAATATTCTGCCTAGTGTACAAAATATTACAATAAATATATTGTGACGGCACCGTAAGAATACCTATCTTGTTAAATACATCTCGAAGAGAATCTCTGTCTAAGATTGTAAATGACCCCAACAGCTCTTTTTTGAAGAATAAAAATAGATTCAATGTCCGCGCCCCTACCCCACAGTAAAATGCCATAAGACATAATACTGTGAAAGTAACTGAATTAAACAAGTCTAGCTGTATCGATATCAGTTAGTTGCTTCACTTTTCTCACTGCGTAAGCGGCCAAGGTTAGTCTTCCCGCCAGAGATGATAAATGGGAATTCCACTGTGGTTTTGAGTCTAAAGTTATTCCTAAAAAGACTGTTCTGACTGTAGTACTTCATTATTTAATAAAAGAGTAAATTGTTGTTTTATAACGTTCGCTACCGCAAATTCGATACATTTAGTTTTTAAACCATTGAAGAACCTGCAACAATGCACTGTTTACATCGTCGTAACTGTACAATACTCGTATAAATTGTAAGCTATATAAATATAAAGTTACTGTACCTAGTTATTAAAATCCTAATTTGTACTATGCGGTATACAAATATGGAGTACATGGTGGGTTTTCTACTTTATAATTTATCTCCCTAACTCTACAGATTCAAAAGTGGTCTATATCAAACAAAATTAAATCTATCGACACGTAAATAACATGGCAAGTGGTTTTCGGTCAATCGAGTTTTTTTTTCTGTTTTTTCTATGACAATGGTTCCCAATTAGTAGCCTAACTAATACTTGAAGACATTAAGTAAACTAACTAGAATTTTTTCTTTAAGAAATAAGGTTTAATGTACTTATTAGAAAGCTCTAACATATAACTTGTAAGCTATATAAGGATACTGTTAGGTACAGTATATAGTCTATAACTATTTCATATACATACATTAAAATCTTAATTGTCTCAAAATGATTCTTACATTTGAATTTCACTTGTCAGTCGAGTTAAATGCCAAGGACAAATCTCGAATTGGGATCAGGCCAAAATTGGTAAAACGTGAGGTACCAACTAGTTATTATTAAAACCACATACTTGTACTTGACTGAACACAATATACGACAAAGTTTTCAAACTAATAGATTTAGTTTGCGCAGCTTGCTTAAACATTGAAGTATTTGGGCATATTTTCGACTGGAAAAGGCTATTCTAAAATTATTAATTTGCCAAATGCAAACAGTTTTGCTAAATAATCATTTCTGTATGTATGGAATTAAAATCTGGATAAAATAATGTATTAAACTATGGGTATAAAAAGAGACTGTAATATTTCTGTAATATTTCTATACAAAAGTTGTTCAGCATGTTAATTAAAAATATAATATTATATCAAGAATTCAAGAACCTTTTTATGAAAGCTCTGAATCGGATTACTAAGATCAAATTATTATTTAATAAAATCTTAATTAATAACGGATCAGCATAAAGCCTATTATTTTTAATTAAAATATCGTACGTCCGTAGATGACATCTAAAACGAGAGTAAGATATAAACAATTATTATTATTTTCATAAACGTCACTTCTACGAATAAAATGAATTCTTTAAACATATTTTTGTTAATTCAATTAATAAAAAATGTAAATTACCAAATATAATGACAGACTACGCCACTTCAAAATGAAAACACTTTCCGAACGAATAGATGTATACTGGATAACGTTATTTTATAAATAAGTTAAGTTAATAATGCTATGGTAGATTGTGCTGAACTCTTAACACGTATTATTTTATATGTATGGAACATATAAAATAATACGTGTTTGTGCAGATCAAGAAGACAAAAAAATAGAAAGATCTTTACAAGTTATCCATCAAAAACTAATTTGGGTAATAACTCTTTAGTCACAGCCTATTCAACCAGAACAGCGATATTAATATATTTAACAATAGTCTTAATAAACTTAAAGAAAACCTATTAATTATTATTAACTTCATATCTAATTAAATACTTAAACAGATATGTAAATATATAAATTTATAAATTTTTATTACTATCATTGTTAGCAGTAGATCTTCATAACTTTGTTTATTATTAATATTTTAGTTTATAATAACTTGTTTTTATTTAATCTCATTGTTGTCTAAATTTTTGCAAGCCGTTTTCACCTGTAATTGAAATACCATTTAGTTCTCATAGTTTAAGTTTATCCATGTATGTAAAATAATGTATTATTAAGTATTTTGTTGGTGTTAATAAACAAATAAAAACAATCAAGCGCGAACTATTGCTGATGCTGATATGCCTATTATACCACACCACAAATATTATGATGTTTTCTGGGTGCATAATTTACCAGTCGATCCGTCCCGCCTTCGTCCTGGTACTTTTATGTAGGTTTAATTTCATATTTTAATCGCTATATCACAATGTTTTACGTTTTAATTTTTATGTAACTAATTCCTAAATAAATAACGGCCACACAGCTCTACATGCACTTCATAACCACGTCGATAGATGGCGTAATCGCAAACTCATTTGTTTACTTTGCATTCTTAAGTATTTTTCTCAAGCTTTTTCTCTATATCATATTTTTCCTACTTGACACTTATCGTTATATTTTGGATAATTCACACTATATCATTATAAGTTATAGCTTATGTGTTTTTCTTATGTGTAAGCTATATTATTGTAAAGTTTCATTAACATTCATTTAGTGGTTTTTGCGTGAAAGAGTAACGAATATACATCCATACGTTCTTACAAACTTTCGTGTTAATAATATTAGTAGGATATACAATAATAATTGGTGCAGGTCACTTATTTAAGAAAAGTCAGTTAAATTAGTAAAATATATTATTTTAATGTTTTCATGTAAAATACATAACATATATTGTTTTTGGCAGTGTTTAAAATACTTTAAAGCGAATGTTTATTTTTTAAAAAGCAACAAATTAATTAATGAAATAAATAAATGATTCATTTAACGTTTACAAATTCCAGCTATAGGTTTATCTTATTCTCTGCAAAATGAACGAGGCGGGCTCCAACCCTTTTGACCTTTTTTGATGTTCGCTGACAGCAGACGATCCAAAGCGCTGATTAAATTTTTCTTGTGACTTTTTTATTTTTGTTACAATTACAGATTGAAATGCCACTTTTAATATAAACTTTTTTGCTATTTTATTGTTTTTTTTAAGCAGTGAAATTGTAAACAAATATAAGCTGGCTTTTGTAAGAAATGATACATACGCAGCGATACGCATAATCATAAATTTTAGGAAGCCATGAGATGCCTAATAATTGCGAGAATGTGAGAGAGAAATTTACCGTCGGCCTCTGCCCAAATCTCAAAAGTAATAAATAATAACTTACGTGACACTAAAAGCATACCACTTGCACTACTTTAAACAATATTTACTGTATATTTAAAGTAGTGCAATCACCTCATACCGATTACGAGACACTGGCTATATAATTATTATTGAACAAGTGGTGAATTCCTAATATAAATCTATAGAAACCAACAATCTAAAACCAAAGGGTATCCAAAATAATTTAAAAAGATAAAATACCACACAGACAACAGAGACAGATATTTTGCTTTCATATCGAGAAAACATATATAATGTTTATTTAATCCATTTAATTGAACGTACTATTTGAATTTATAGTAGATACATAACTGAAAATACTTTAGGAATTAAATAAATGAGACACTAATCTGTCTAATAATAATAAAATCTGCTACATAAATGGTCCAATTAGGTCTTGCTTATCTGAGTCCAACTTTACAAATCTATATAGAGTTAATCTGTTCAATTAATTACTAAGAATAGGGTTACAAATTCTACTGTAAGATGCTTATACAAATGTCTGTTAATATTTTGAATTAACTATTTATATATGTAAGCTACTTAAAACCTTTTGAACGTGATTTCCATGGGAAATACAGCAAGACGTGGAATATTAATTTGAGAATGATGAGAGAAGAGAAAAACAATACATTTTTCTTTTTTTTTATTAATTTACTAGCTGATCCGGCGAACTTTGTGCCGCTTAACAGTCAATGGTGTTACAGATCAGCTGAACTTTCATCATCATTTTTGAAGCGTCAGTAGCTCAGCGGTTCGGGCGTTGGATTCACGATCGATAAGTCGTGGGTTCAAATCCCGGACATTGGACTACTGACGTGGCCCACTCCAACACAAGCATGCAAGCTTACTAGGAGGGGTAAAGGAAATCTTTAAAAAAAAAAAACTGTATGTTAGAGCACTAAAATGCTTTTTTTATCCTGGATCCTGGATCTGAACGGAAAGATACAATGTTCATCTCGATTTATTATAGAAAATAATAATATGGTATAGTCTCTGACTGTAATATTATGGAGATGGCAACGTTTAGAAATTGAATAGAATTTTATTTTACTTATGATAGAAGCCATAAAATTAAAACTAATTTTTATTACACTTGAAATTATTTGTCATTCAATCAAAATCTTTTATTTTTTGTTTTATTAAGTAAAAATAAATTTAAAATTTTCTCAAACAGTCTATATATTAATATGTGAAGCAAAAACTTTGTACACCTTTTTCACGAAAATTGCGCGGACGGAGGAGTATGAAATTTCTCACACTTATACTACATAGTATAAAACAAAACGTTTCCCGCTGCCTGTCTGTATGTCAATATGTATGCTTAGATCTTTAAAACTAAGCAACGGATTTTGATGCGGTTTTTTTAAATAGATAGACTGATTCAAGAGGAAGTTTTATTTGTATAATACATACATAATAAAGTAGATAAACACTGATAATTTTAGAGGTTTCTAATGTGATGTCGTAAATAAACACATTTTTTGCGCCTACATTGCAAACGCTGGCTAAACCCTCCTACCCTAGGAGATGGATCAAAACAATGTACTACAGTATTGTACACCTTAAAAAAGTCTACAAAAAAGTCCAGAATGGTATATGTCTATCTCTTAGGAATAACCCATAATAACCATTTTCTATACTTTACTTTTTACGAGAAATAATGCCTTATTACGAAGCGATTTTAAACAATACAGCATTAGTCCTTATCCAATTAGGTACCTTAAATACATTATCTTAAATACATTATACATGTTATATAAATCAATATGGCTCTTTACAGCATGTCATTTAAGTGAATATTTTCGAAGATATTACAGATTTAAATTGCAAGGACAGCGGTTACGCGGCGCGCGCCTATGAAAGCATGTTTGTATTGTCTAATGACAAAAAAGCTGTGAACGTTGTATATAAAGACATTCTGTAGTATATTTAATATCAGCATTGCACCCGTGCGAAGGCGGGGCGGGTCGATAGTAGTTTATATAGAAAAGGATTGCAGATTACTAATAATTTTTTTTTATTATGCATAAAAATACATTAAATCAATAAAAAAACATTATACACACTCCCTTGTATTAGACACACACACATATATACTCTTTTGTTAAAGTAATTTAAATTAATTGTGTTCGAAATTCGAATTTCGACCACTAGTTCCTGTAAATCAACTAATATAAATCATCACTAGTGTTTAGTTGTTTACCAATAAAACGCCATTCCTACAAATTATATTAAGCCTTCCCATTTTCTTAGCAAACAAATTTAATATACCGAATAAAACAAATATTCAATCTCAGTTTAATTAATTATAATTTTTATTTATGAAGTTTTCCAAAAAAAAAAAGTTGTAAGATAAATGGAAATCCTAGATGAACCTTAATTGAGCGTAACTAAAACGCGGTACCTAGAGCGTACAATGGGCCTGAAAGTAATTCATTTATCTTCCTTATTCGCTTGTTTTGCTTCAGTTACTTTTTCACTAACGCTATCAATAAATCACGCACCTTACTTCCTTACTTAGAGTTATTTCTATTATCCCTTACTATTTTTCGACTCAGGGATTTTTTGCGTTTTACATCATAATAGAAACCCTCAGACATTTGATATTATGAATTGATTATGATCTAATAAGAGATATTTGTTTACTATTTTCATGTTAGCCTATTCTTTTACTTTTTAAAATAACTATGTTATTCACTTTATTAAGGTAATATAGCTAAGTGTCAGGTTCTTCAATTTTTAATGTATGTACTTAATGATTTTATCTCTCGTAAAATTTCTATCATATTCAATATGTTGAAAGTTAAAAGTTCTATGATTATATATTTCTGGTTTATGTAATGTTTTATTGTTGCAATAATGAAGAGTTGGTGCCAGCCAGGTGAACAGACTTGTAGGGAGATGGAATAGTAATAATGGGTATATCTATTAAACTTGTATATTATTGTCCTAATTAAGGGAGGTTAATAAATAAGCTAATTATTTCTTGCTTTTTAGTGAATATGTTCTGAAACTCATTTATCGTTCATCTACTAATTCACTCTCTCACATGATCAATCAATCACTAAATCACCAATTCACCAATGGTCAATGGACCACACACCCATGCACATTTACAAAGTGACTCATTCAATTAACCTATTTGCAAAGTACCTACTCACTCAACCATCATCTAACTACTAAACTGTACCATTCTACTCACACTTTCATCTCCAATCTACTACACCCATTCACAGATAGCCTTCAGCTCTTAATAAATTATAGGTAAGAACCATCTAGATCACCTGAAATATCGAATATTAACAACCGCACCAAAATGGGTCAATTTATCAGGCTATTACGATGTCACAGACAGACACCCAAATACACTGTTAAACTAATAAAATAATGTTATCTTGATCCCATTTATTTCACACAGAAAAATCCGCATCAAAATTGGCTCAGTCTTTCGTGATCTGTGATGTCAAAGACAAATACACATATATACTGTTAAACTTGTAAAACAATGGCATCTTAATCCCATCAGCTTCCACACAGAAAAATCCACATCAAAATCGTTAAAGTTATTCGGGACGTTATAGACAGACAGACGAACATAAATTACCATTAAAAAATTACTTACAGCCAAAGTACACTTTAACACAATTCCATTTAACCCAAACACGACTAGTTTACGTTATCCCATGCCTGTGTTCCAGTACATACCTTAAAGTGTCATCATCAACTAATAGTAGATTAAACCGGAAGGTCTAAGAATCTACTGGTAACATCAACATAATAAGTATTTATTTAAATTTTATCATAGTAATAGTTGCTTAACATTCTTAACCATATTATGGCTATCTGTGGTCTTTCTTATCAATTCAAAATTCTAAACGCAAATGCTTGTAACCCTCCTGAAAGTATCAAAATTACTGTATGTGTGCCTATAACTTTTGTGGTGTTCTCTCAATTTCTCAAAGATCCCATCATAAGAAATAATTATTTAGAAAAAATGAGACCAATCTGTAAGCATATCCTACCAAATACAAAAAGAAATTTCTAATTCTGTTCATAAATGACGGAGTTCTAAGGTAACAAACAAAAAATATACAACCGAATTGATAACCTCCTTTTTTGAATTCGGTTGATAACATAATACCAAGAAACGCAATTTTTATGAAATCATAATACGGTGTGTTGTCAACTTAATTTCATAGCTATATCCGAGCCGACAAAACATTTTCTAGTTCAAATACAGCAATAAAATGAGCAAGTAAATCCTCAATCTGAGTATACTAATATTTTTAATGAAAACTGCTAAAATAATTTTTCAATAATACGAGTATGTCTCTCTTCACATCATTTCATAATATAGACCAAGGTTATAAAGAAAACATTAAATTTAGAGGGCTGATATGATACGTTTTTTAAAGTAATAAAAATATAATAAAAACTGATACTATTTATCTATCAATTCAATTTCAAATCTTTTATATTTCATGTAAAAAATAGTAAATAAAAGTTTTCTGTGTTGTTCAGAACTAATTTATTTTTATATCACTTAAAAAGTAAAAGCAAAAATCGATACCAAAAGTAGACATAAACATTTAAGAATAAAAATAATTATTATATCACACAATATCATTTAAAGGAATCAGAACGAACATTTTAACAAAATATTAAACATCTAAATATGAAATAAACCATAAATCCTTTTCAATGTTTTACTGTACTGGTACTCCGATAAAGCTTATGTATCGATGTCATGTTTACGATTTATGTTCGTACGAAATGTTTGAATTTTTAACAATTTGTGTATCAGATCGTAAAATCACGCAAAATTTAATATTTAAGTAAATAAAAATACGGGAGAAAAATTTATAAAATAACTAGCTGGCCCAGCAAACGTTGTTTTGCCACCGTAGGCCACCCTTGTCACTTAGGGGTATAAAAAATAGATGTTGACCGAATCTCAGACCTACCCAATATGGACACAAAATTTCATAAAAATCGGTCAAGCCGTTTCGGAGGAGTATCTAACATTGTGACACGAGAATTTTATATATAAGATTTAATATTGTACGTCAAACAATTTTATTTTTATTTTAAACTAATCGCCCTGACTTGGCACAGGTAAATAAAATTTAAAAAAAATATTTTTCAATATACTGTTGCTAAATAAAATGTTAAGGCGCTTACGGCAGTATTTACATATTTTATTATTATTCTGCAGGAACTGAATTTTCGCTATCAACACTGGTAATGACTACTAGGTAATCATGACTAGTGCTATAGATAAGAGAGAAATGATACCCATTACTGTACAGCAATACGTATACATATGCAATTTAGACCGAGGCAAGCAGTGCTTGGGGCTTGAGACCCAGGAGCAGGTTTAAAGTGCTCTTTCATAATATATTAACTCTCACCGCCACCACTCGACCTTGCTAACAACAATAGAACTCGAGCAGGATAACCTTAATCACGTAACTATAACACTAACTTCCATGTTCACTGCACGAAAACACCAGAGAGACTGAGATTAATCTATCGCACTAAAGGTTATATATTGTCTTCACGTCGGTATACTTGAAATAATATAAAATAATCTACCCGCTACTACTACTTTATAAACAATGTTGCTAACACTAGTAGTTTTTTCAATAACTCAAGATCTGTTCAAAAAGAACAGAAGCAATTTGACAAGTAATTTCATAAAGTGCAGTATAGACCTTATGCTGGATTAAGTTTTTATCATTGACATAATTTTTAAAAATTACCTAAGTAGGTACAAAAAAGTTCAATTTATTCCTTAAACTATATTAGGTTATAATATATCACGAGGAGAAAATATAAATTACGTATCTTTTAAATAGATACTAATATTATTAAAGCTGGAGCAGTCCACATAATATAAGTTTCTACAAAAATATTTTGATTCTATCTAGTTAGACTGATGCCAACTTTTGAGCAAGTGAACACTTTATAAATTATTCTCTCTAGCAAAGTTCTAAAATAACTTGTATTAACTTGAAATAAAAACTAGTGAAGCGTCTCACAACTTTTATATTTTTAAGTTAAGAGCGAGTAATGCTCGACAACACTGAATCTAAAAACGTCAAGTTAAACATCTTTCTATATGTTCATTCAAACGTGTCTATTTAAACGATATATCACATTAAAAAAAATCTTAATACTGTGTTTTGTTATTTTGTTTTTCACTGTTTTTTTAAAAAGTATCAAATTTATTAAATAAATGGAAATTCTATGTATCAATAAGTAGGTGACACTTACTTTTTATCCATAACCTATTTTGGTTTAAATGTGGCACTGATATCTATATAGAAATTAATCACATTTGTATTTCACTTCAATTAACACTGTTCTGGTCATTAATAAATTGTTATATTAATATGTTCACATTTTCATTTAGAGGGACGTTTAACAAATTACTCTGTAAAGGGAACACGGCACACCCAACGCTTATCTACGTTTAACAATAACGTGATAAGACTGATGCTCTCATGATAAAAATTCAATTGGTTACCGTTATAGCAGCTAGGGACAGTTTATTTCAGTTTAGCCACACGCAAACCTCTATCTTATAAAAGATAATTTTTTTGTATCCGCATTTCTCAGAAAATCCACTTGGGAACAGGCGGATAATTTGTTGGATAATATTTTTATATGAATATTCCAAAATTTAAATATATCAAACGTCGACTTTGATATTTAGAAAATAGAGAAATGTAACAAAAATACTTAATAGATAAAACTATATCCGGACGATGCCGGGACTTATTACTACTATAATATAAATTTAAATTTAGACTGTTTTTGAACCTCTCTAGTAAAAGTATACACGTCTATTATAAATAATATTTATACTCATGTGAATTAAAACATTTTCTTTTTCTCCATGAAATTTAACCCATTAGCAAACCCTTTTAGGCTTCATTGAACTTATATGCTGTAAGCAACTGTTTTATTACAATTTTCTACAAACTAAATGATTGTAAGCATTTGGCCTCATATTACCAGAAAGATCATTTTTTTTAATTAAACATTGGTAGTGTATTAAATATATTGTTCGTATTGTAAGGCAAGACTGTTTTTAATGTATATAAAAATATGTACTTACCAATCATGTGGAGGCTGAGTACGGCGCCGTGCCTGTACACAACACGGTGGTTCCTGCGGCTCGCAGGGCAGCTGGAGAGCAGGAGGAGGCGGAGGCGGCGGCGTGCAGGCGAGACGGCGTGCAGCTGCGGCCCCAACGTACTCCACGTAGCGAGACGGGGGTGGCGAGCTGGCTATATCCTCCCGGCACGCTGGCCCACAACACTTTCTCGGTCCAGGTGCGGGTGGCGGCGGCCTGCACGCTAGACCGCAGTAACCAGGTGGCGGACGCACTGGACCCGGCGGCCGCGGCACGTAGCGCTCCACCGGCACGTGGGCCGCAGGGGGCACGTAACGAGGCCTGCGCGCGCGTTCCACCTCCGCACTCCGACGCACCCGCCGCGGCGACGCTGAGAACCGATCCGGCAGCGGCGCGGGCGGCGGTGGGCTGAGCCGCTCCGGCGGCGCCACGCTGAACGCGCCCACCGCTGGGAAACGTTCGCAAGGGGAGCGAGCGTACTCCTCGCCCATGGCGCGCGGTCGACTGGACCCGCCGCCGCCCGCGCGCCCCAGCGTGCTTGTCGCGCTGTTTCACATGCCGCAAGACAGCCACGGCACGCTCACTTGACTCGCTTCCCGCAAGCACGCAGAGGCTGCGGCGCGAGCCCGATATCCGCATTCACACCGAGAGCGCCATCGCGCCCCACGGATCGATAACTGCGACGCGGTACAGCCTCAGGGACTTCCCGTCACGGGGACGGGGCCGGGACGCATCCTTCGATCCTGGCTGGCTGGATTCAAGGGTTCTTAATCAAATTCTTACACTAGGGCGAGGCGAAACTGCGTCCTCGAGCAAGATGGCCGCTTTCATCATGTCCGTGTGTACCGCGCCTGCGCTAATATCACTTTCCGATGTTTGTTTTCACTGATTTTGTATCCGTAACCAATCTTTAACACAAAATGTTTCCTTTATGTATGTTTGTTTCGCGAAGGACGAGGTGATTAATCAAGATATCACGTCACAGATATAGAGGTCGTCTGTGGTGTCACCGAGAGGACGAGGAACATGCGTCGAGATACGTTCTGTGACCGAACGACAACGACGAGGGCGCCAGTGCGCGTGTCCACAGCCTGCAGCGACGTCAGACCGGTGCGCGTATCGACGCCGCGGTCTCGGTAGCTGCGTCGCGCTGATGCTTTGTGCCTAACTTCACTCTTTACAGATACAAATACTAAATTCCCAATAAACCTTCACAGGACACATGTAATCCTTCATGATTTGAACACTAGCTATATAAATTGCTTTTATTTTACCTGATAATATTCATTTTAATGAATTGCAACTCACAGTCTGACTAACGAAGAACTTAAAATGTGAATTTTTAAATTAAATCCATGGACAAAAACCATTTCACTCGGAAATAGTGTAACTTTACCTTATTTAATTAATTTTTAAAATCGAATCAATAATTTTAAAAATTATACCATCCATCCAACTTCAAAGCTATCTATTTATAAAGTTATAGGTACATATAAAGTTTTTAAATATCAAAAATATAATACAATATTACCTACAGCTATATCCAATAAGGGATAGGCCAGAAATGGCCCATCGAATATGGTGTATTTATTGCAGGTTTTGGATGTGCAGTGTCAAAAAAGAATAGCATAATCAGTTCTAATAAATTGCATCCCACGGGGCGCTATTCGCGACGTGCCTGCATTATCACGTAATAATCATCACCCACAGTTATTTTTATTTTGATTTCATTTCATATTATGATACATTACGCATTGACCGTAGCAAAATATATTATTTATTTTTTGGAAATTACATAATAGGATGTTCCGTAAGTATAATCCTTAGTAAAATGATAAATTTTTGTTAGAGAATCAATGTGAAATAGAACATCCCCCGAGGCTTGTAAACCCTAACAGGGTTTGGTTCAATCACGCACGCTCGCTGTACCTATTATTATACTGACATTTACCCCAATCGAAAGGGGAAACTCCATTTACCAGATTTGCTTCAAGTCCCGTTTTCAAAGAGCCCCTGCAGATTAGCATAGGTCATTAGTTACAATTTTTTTCTGAAGTATATTGCTATAAATATACAATATACCATAAAAAATCCTTAAATGAAAAGTTTGTTTACAAACTCAAAATAAGGATACCAAGTTATATTGGCCACTTCACGCCGACTCGCCACACATTGTAAAAGATTAAAGAATTTATTTGAAAATATTAAATTCTGTTCATTGAATTTTAGGTAGTAGAAAATATAGTTCATTTTGAGTAGGTTAGGTAGCTCTTAATAAAAAAGCGCTATTTAGTGATCTGAACGAAATTTTATTAAGAATACAAGAAAATTATTGAGAGATACATATGAACGGTAAGCCTCTTTTTAAACTCATTTAAAACGTTTTATGTATTTTGGTAACACTCGCAAAATATTTTGTTTTATAAATAATAACTGTATGGAAGTCGTAATTTTAATTAGTTAAATAGATTTTTGTTCATCATTAAAATTCTATAGAGAAAGTTCTATAGAGTTTTCCCACATACATTTGGGGTGGGCCACCCTTATCACTTAAGGGGATGAAAAATAGATAGTAGCCGATTCTCAGACCTACTGAATATGCATATAAAATTTCATAAAAATTGGTGGAGCCGTTTTAGAGGAGTATGGTATGAGAACTTTATATATGACACGAGAATTTTTTATATAAGAAGATGGAAAACACAAGGATTTCTTATGTTACATTACATCTTAATAATAAAGTAATTATAATAAATGAGACTTCAAATGAGACTTCACTCGTCCAATAAAAAGCTAATTTCGTACGAAGTTGTCAAACAGTGAATCAGTCCGAGCGTGGCAGTGGGACACGACAATCAAATAAGGCTTAATGAACGTAAGTTGTGAACCAGTTACCTCCCTCGCTATTTTTACTCGATTATAACAGTCGTTCTTTGTATTTCAGCTAGAACATTATATGTAATTGAAATAAAGCAACTGTAATTTTGTGACTTTAGTATTTGTCACATTAATTACCTACTACATCTTATTGAACTGAAAAGTTTTCTAAATAAAGCACGAACGCCTTCCTCGATAAATGGGTTATCTAACAGTGAAATAATTTTTCAAATCGCACCAGTAGTTCCTGAGATGAGCGCATTCAAGCAAACAACCAAACTCTTCAGCTTTATATATTAGTATTAGATGTACAAAAATAATAGCGCTATGTATCAAAACTTTTTCAGCGCGTCAATGACCGTTGCCTCTAAGTTGTCTCAGTTGCCACATACAATTTAGTTTATTTAAATAGCTAAACAATTAATAAATACAATCAATACTAATATTATATAGCTGAATACTTAGTTTATTTGGTTGGACGCGTTAATTCCAGGAATTACTTTCTGCGTCAGTTAGCGGGGCCCATACTCCAGTAATACATAAGTCATTTATAAATAGTATAAATTGGTTAGGTGATGTTTTTTACTCACCTTAAAATGAAACATCCAAATTAAATATAAATAAGTAATTAGCTATACCAAGGAATGGCGTATTTCAAGCAATTTCTATGCTTGGCGCCATGACTGAAAATTGGTATTTGCTTTTATTCAAATAAAAGTGGGTCAAACTTTACAGAGATATAAAATAAAAAATACAAACCATCATTGAAGGATCCTTGGATCCTCTTTTGAAATGCTCACAATTTTAATGTTGCAAAAGCTAAAACTTTTTAAAGGAAGAAAATATAAATGTATTTTAAATAAAATCATCAAGATTTGTCAGGGATTTAACAATCAAAATATTATTCCATTCACTTTACATAGGATATATTACACAGTACAACTCGCATAAGGTAATAATAAAATGCACATCACACAGAAAGTTCAGTTCCTGGAAATTAGGACCCAAGTGGTGGTTAAAAGAGCTCTTTCAAATTGTAATAATACTCGCCCCAATTATATATAGCAATATAATTTACTTATGTATACTTTAATAAATTAATATTCACTCTATATAACACTCAGCAAAAAAAGGTATTTTTTAAAATAAACCAATTTGATCTACTTGATAATGACAATTATTAACTTTGTTGCCATTGCCAACATAAAGTCAAAGTCAAAGTCAAAATTTTTTATTCAATGTTGGAATTTACATTCTCTTATTGAACGTCGGAATCTACCACCCTTTCGGAAACGACCTACCCCAGACCTGAGAAGAATGGGCGCAAGAAACTCAGCGGGACTGTTTCTTTTGGATATTTTTTATCTTTGATTTTTTAAACGCCAATTTTTATAACAAGTATATTTATACATTGAGAAAGCCTGGAGCGAACGCATCATTCCCAAGGCGTGACATCTTCCAAAAAATCTTTAATGTTATAATAGCCTTTGTCACACAAACGTTTTTTAACTAACTTTTTAAATTTTCCTATAGAACAATTTTGAACGTTTTCTGGGATCCTGTTGTAAAAGCATACACATCGCCCAACAAAAGAATTACTAATTCTACTCAATCGAGTAGTAGGAGTAACAAGTTTGTGTTTGTTCCTAGTATTAATGTCATGCAAATCACTATTTCTAATAAAATCATTAATATTTTTACGTACATACATAACATTTTCAAAAATATATTGTGAAGCAACAGTCAATATATTAATTTCTTTGAATTTATCTCTTAAAGATATTTTAGGGCCGAGACCATAGATTGCGCGAATAGAATAGATTCTGCAGTATGAAAATCGTGTTTATGTCGGCTGCGTTACCCCAAAGTAGAATGCCGTAAGACATTATACTATGGAAGTAGCTAAAGTAAACTAAACGAGCCGTGTCTATATCAGTTAATTGGCGTATTTTCTTAACCGCGTATGCTGCAGAGCTGAGTCTATTGGCCAATCTCTCAATATGGGGGCCCCATTGCAATTTAGAATCGACAGTGATGCCCAAAAATACGGTAGATTCCACTGGTTCCAACTCCTCTCCATTTATAAATACACCAGTCTCTATTTTCTTAACATTGGGTGTCGTAAATTTTATATATTTAGTTTTCTTACTATTTAACATTAGATTATTAGCACTGAACCAATGTACAATATCAGAAAGAGCATTGTTTACATCGTCAGAATACAGAACATAAGTTGGAAATTTTGTGTATGTAAAATGTACAACTAATAAACGCTATATTTTACGGATAACTATCGGTTTATTGCCTCTTTCTCGATTTTTCTGTTGAAATAGCTCACCCTCATAAAATAAAGTTAAATTCCACGTCAGTATCTTCGAGACCATTACCCAATTAGGAGTAGCGGGGCACAGCCAAACGAATGCAGACACCTGTCGTCTAATCTCATTATGTTCCCTCTATTGGCGGCACACAATTCCAAATGTCGAATTTATGTTACATTCGCAACATTCAGGTTTAATATTTCATTTACAAAAATGATATACAAGCTTTTACTATCTATGATAACAAAATATATTAGCCTAAATTTGACTGATCTACGACTTACCATCATTTTAGTCCTTTAATCCATATGCCAAGTTTCAGCTTACTCTGATACCAGGCAGTGGCTGAAATAACTAGACCAATTTGGGTAGTGCGACATATTAGATTTAGAGTCAAGTCATTGTATTTTTCGTATATTTCTCTAAGAACCCTAATGTTTGAAACCTACATGTTGGATTTTGAATGGCGTTATTTAGCTTACCATACATTGTTATCCAATATAAACATGTATGCAAAAAACATCTCAATCATTACAGAATAGAATAATTGATTTAAAATTAACCTGAAATATTTGATCCAAACATACGTACTGATAATTATACCGTACAATTCAACTTGTTAGTAAAAAAACCTCTAATTTTGACAATCTGAGGTCTGACATTTAAACTTTTATATATGTGGGATATTAAAATAGGGATATACAATCATTTATAAGCATCGTATATTCACAATGGATGGCCTATAATATTATAAGCTATACGGGCGCAACACGGTCGGGATATAACTAAACATTACGATCGCGTACTATTCAGACAAGAACTATTATGACAGGAACCCAAGCAGTGCCTTGGACTTGTGACCAAGGTGTATTCTTAAGGAGCTCCTTTAAGTGATCACGACACTCGCCTCCACTGCTCAGGTTTTCTGCTTAAACCTAAGGTTAACTCACATAAACCTTACCTAACGTAAGGCTAACTTACACTTCCGATATATACATTTAAAAATATTATGTATATAAAAGTTTAACAAACAAACGTAGATTGTTAAAATTCATATTAATTTACGAAGGGTTTAAAAATAAAATAGATCAAAATAACTATACATAGGCTTGTTGTAATAGTAATTTGCATAGGTACTATTATTATTCGTCTAAAACAAGTCACATAATTTTTTTGTCTTTTATCTCACCCTCATCTGAACAGATTATAAGGTTTAACGAAAATTTAGCATTTTATTTAAAGTTTCTACTTTGCTTCCCATAAAGTACTTATCAGAATTATTTTGGTCCCACATAACCTTGAACATTGTTTAGTTTTCAAGTTCATAATAAATTAAATGAACTTGCAAGTAACAAGCCGCCCGCCTTGCTAAAGTCTCAAAGAATTTGTTATACGACCAATAATTAATGAAAATGTTATTTTATTATAAGTATTACAAAACTTATCTTTTAAGTGATGTTCATCAAAGTCCACGAAACACTATTGAATTCCTATTCCACTCTCTGTCAGCATAACATTGGATGGATAACAAATTATAATCGTAGATTTCCCTTTTATTTAGTTTACCATTTCTATAAAATTCCACATCTACATATTACACAAACAGAGATTTTAGTAACTGCAAATGGTATGCTGTAAAATGCACCGCATATCGCGCTACTCATTTAGTTCGTTAAAATAAACATACTCATAAAATAGTTAGGCACTACAATATGAAGCGTATGCATATTGCGTAGCAATGCCGTATTTTATATTTCCACTTCCTAAAATATCTTACATTTTTTAGAGTTTTTCAAAATTATTTGTACTTTAAATAGTCTTTTCGCACAGACGCACAAAAGAAACACCTTTGTAGAAGATTATATTTTCATTAAACTTTTACAGGAAGATCTCAAACATTTACTCAAGTTTATTATTCTAATATTAGCTGTTTCATTACCTTTTTCCTTCTTTATGGGTTGAAAAACACAACATTATATTAATATTATATTTTATACACACGTATTTCAGTAATTTTTGCTTTTCCGTTTTCCTTATACAATTTTCTAATAAAGGATTTTTCCTCTGTTGGCTCAATTTGGCTTTATCTCATTGAGACATAACTTACGTCAGTTCACACTTTATTTCCTTTCCTTTGAAGCCGAGCTGTAACATTATATGGAAAATACCAAAAAAAACAAAATCCTTGGAATACTTTACACATAAAAATAATTAAAATTCACACCATTGCAAGGTGCTTCAGGGCTTTCCATGAACATTAAAAATAGAAAAAAAGAAAAAGCAATTTAATAAACAACGTGTATGTTGCAATATCTTTCATTCTTATTAGTGTTCAGAATAAGATCTTACTGATAATATTATTTTTTATGCGTTAATACGATGTTATATTGATATTAATCAACAATAATGAACAAATTATAATAAATATGACTCAAAATACTTGATTAAAAATTTATTACCAACTATATTTACCTTAAAACTACGATATATGTATATTCATAGAATTCACTGTTTTATGAAACTTAAGACAAACCTATCCTAATTAATAAATATTACTTATTATAAATAAACTTTACCGAAACGTTGTGTTAAAACTCTTAAAGTTTGATAGTGATGGTTCATTTACAGGTTGTAAAGGTTGAGAACAGTCATCCCATAGCCACCACACTGTGATCAAAACCTCTACGTTTATTAACACTAGAGAAATGAGAGGAATCGTAATTTTATTTATTAGTGCTTTAATACCTCCCTTTGCGACCATGAGCGGTCTCAATATTCCTTCTATAACGATTTGTTTAAATCCTTTCATTAATAAATTATTATCCTTTCCAGACCCTAGTAAATTTAGTATAAATCCAATTAATCCGCTCATTTTAGTTGACATCTTTGTTGTAAGTGGTTCAAGTAAATTAAATTTAGGTAATACATTGCTTGATTGCTCTTCGATGCTCGTGGAAGATACAAATCCCGATGAAGGTTCATGAAATGGCTGCGGTGTCCAAGAATCGAAATTTTGTCGTGGATACGTAGCAGGTGTTGGCTTCTCTTCTTTCTCGGAAGTGCCAGCGCGGTACGAAGAATGTATATTTGATATTTGATTCTCATCCTTCGATAATTCATTAATCGCGTTATAAAATTCTTGAAAAGAGAGATCTGAATTTTTCGTTTGAAGTTTTTCTGCAGTTGGCACTGGTTGTGATTGCATCCCGCCAGTTTGAATTATCTGTTGCCGAGTTACATGGTTCGGATACGGAGAAAAATTTGAATTCGGGAACGATAACTTATTTGCTCGTATATCGGCAGGCACACTTTGGTATTCAAAAGGCGAGTAGTACATCACGGGTTCTCCTGTCACACAGAATATGTACCAACAACAGTACATCACCAACACTTGAAACGTTGTATACATTACGGACGTAATTATCTTAAGAGTGTTTTAGCTCTGAATCACCTTATTTAATTAAGCCCGTGACCTACAAGGAAATAAGTCGCATATGAAAGACAAGACAAACAATTTTGACCTACTTTAATTCAAACGTAAACATTTATATTTCCGTCGTTTGTTTAATTGTTATACTTGTAATGCTACCGCTTCAATTATAAAAATATGATATATGCATATAAACTGTAATTCTTAGAATTTTTATATGAATATTATACATTAAACCAAAGAAGTCGTATCTAATACTAGTTATAATAACACAACAATAATTGCATATTGTTTCCATATTAAAACAAATATTTTATTTATATTACAATAATCAGCAATATGTGTTACACAAACTCTATATAGAGCAAAAACTAAATATGTATAAAATTTTAATAAAATCATTCTTACGTTTTATTGATTTTCTTAATAAAATAAATAGAAAAGGCTTACAAATCTTCACAACTTGACTGTTTCGTATTATTACAATTTAATATATAAAATAAATGTTCTACGTTGTTCGCTGGGGCCCATAGTAGGAAAAAAATCCTCTGTACATTAGATAGGAAGCAACCATAAAAAAATTTAAAACGAAAGTAGTAGGTAGACCGTAGTATTTATCCATTGTGCTATGTCAGCTTATGTCGCTCCCGGAGATGCAGTCCATTGACATACATTCCGCGACCTTGTCCCCAGCTAGAATGCTTAAAAGTGTTTTGGCGATAAAGCCGTCCTCATCTGTGTCGTCGAACATTGTGAATGTTATAGCAGTACCAATATTACTACCCCAGCCGGTATTCGACGACCTCTGTATGACACACGCAAGTCGCTCCGAACAATCAACAATCAATCGAGCTTCGCTTTTCTTTTTCTTTTTGAAATATTTCATCATTTTAGATATCACTGGCCACAATAACAAAACTTTTAACCCCATTTTTGTGAGCATGATAAGCGTTAGAGGTAAAAGGAAAAGTTTGCCTCCGAGCAACTTTAGGAGAGCTATAACGGCCGCTGATAACATAATTTTCGCTGCACTTCATAAGACACTTGCAAAGGAAGCTAATGTGTCCGTTTTTGGACACGAATTATGATAATATCCAGAATCGGAATATGTTTTTCGCATCGGTGCGGAAAAGTAATTTGAGGCACTAGTAAATAAATCTAAAAAAGGGGGCGACTGTGGAGTAACCGTGCTCATCACTTGATCCTGAGCTGCTATTCTTGTCACAACACAAAAAACAACAACAGCTACGAACATGACTAAATAAACTGTTCTGTTCCATGAATTTCGCTTCATTTAAAACATTCGCCACAAAATTGAAATTTCATGTTCGATGAGGCAAAACGAATAACCATTACTGCTATTATTTAGCTTGGTATTGAGAGCAATCAGTTGTCTTGGTCGTTTGTCATTGAGATCACTATCTAAAAAAAACTTTCTCTTGAATTATTGATCATTACATTTTTCTTACTTTTTACCTAAGTTTACCCAAAAAACAGATAACTATCTATCGTAAAATTGTAAATACCGTTAGATTATAATCTATCTCGCGATATTGTAAACTGCTGAAAGATTGTGAACCGTAAAATAACAATTTATTACATTAATTTTCGGTAGATAATAATCTATCGAAGTTGAAACCGTCAAATTGTGAGTCAGGATGAATTTATCATAGAGTTACAAAACTAAACAGCAGGCATAATGAAAATAGAAAAAAATTAGAATGGGCAATTATTTTGTCTTAAAGGGTTCGTCATAGACATGAAAAAATAAGAATTATCAGTAATTTTTCTTTCATTAAATCATTTTATTTTATAAAATTAATAATATGGCAACATAACACAATGTTTTGACTTGAAGTCACGAAAATACAAAAAAAAATTATAATTTTCAAATGTTTCAAAGCTGTTTTTCTTCTTCTGTAACGTCTTCGGCGCTATGGAAATGGCCCTTCGCTCTTACGCAACACAGTGCTTAAACATACGCTTGTCTGTGCGAGTCGTTTCTGCTTGCTGGCCGCTACGACTCACACGTTTTGTCCATTCTAATTTTTTTACGATGACATATATACTTTTAACATCTCACGTTTGGCGCACGCAGTGAAAAAAATAGATAAAGGCGAGGCGCACTTGTAAGATAATTTTGTACCTGATAGATTTTCTACCTAGTAATCTATTGTAGGTAAGTACTATATAAGTGATATTAAAAATACAAAATTATTATTTTTTGTTTAATTAATACTAAATAATAATATATAATGACAAAAGAACAATGAAAATGAGAGCAAAACAAAAACCAATATAAAAGTACTTAAACGAGTTAATAAAAAAATTATTATAATTTAAAAAAATGTGTGATTTTGAGGATGTACTTGAGAGGTTAATTTTAGTATGTCAATTTTCATGTATGTTGTTGAAACTCTTAGAGTAGCTCTCATATACTCATCAGTGAGACGAGAAGCATATTTATCTTTTCTTTAACTAATAATTAAAAATTTTGTTCACATAAGTAAGTACTGCAAAAAACTGTAATCAACTGCTGAGCAAATCTTTTCAATTCGTCAAAGTCAGATAGCAAGCTACTGTAAAAATTAACAAAATCATTAATTTCCCGGAAAGAGTGTCATTACATTGGAGATCAATCACATTAATTTTTAAATTATTCGGTACATCCTCAATATCACATGAAAATGGGTTTGCAAAAATTTTCAGATTCCTAGAAAATTTCAGCCCCAGTCAGCCCGGTCCGCGCGTTGGCGACCTCTGGTCTAAAGTGTTGCCCATTCGATTCTTTATAACATTCGATATTATTCATGCAGAAGTTTTAATCGATTTTTCACGTTCATATTTTATTTTTGTACGACATTTTGTAATTGGATCTAATATACCTATATGTCAATTCACTATTTAAAATAAACTGACACCTTGAAGTATTGCATTTAGTCCTATCAATACTTAGATAATTTCATAGACGTGTTTAGGTCAAAACTAAAATAAATACTTGAACGAATATAGCCTAGGCTATTATTATATTTATTAAATAAATTCATATTAATAAAAAGTATTTTGTTTTAACTTTAATCAAACAGTATTTAGTTTTTAATTGTCATAATAACAATAAATAGACATTATATATAAAATCAATAATAATGTAATACATATTTAATGATACATATGATATTGTATAATTTATATAATATTATGTACTGGTAATAAACTTAAAGTCTTTCTATCCATGTGTTTTATAAAAAAAAACAAATCATATGATTTTGTTTTAAAAAGGCGGGAATTGTATTGTGGTTAGTCTGTTGAGTATACAATATATAGTCACGGAAGCAAAAAAATTGTTCTAGTTCACATAAAATGGTTCCAAAAACAGTTTGCAGAAGAAATTACGGGTGTGATGAAAATTATAGTCGTTTATCACAAGAAAGCCGTGCACCTCCATGGTGTTCATTAGGTTTGTAAGTATTGTTATTATTAATTACAATAATCTCTTTATGAACACAAGCATTTCATTAAAATCAAAAGACATGTACTAATAATAAAATTGATTTATTTAATAATTATAAAATATTTAAGTTCAAGTAGTAAAATTTATACAATATTGTGTCTATTTAATACTAGTTACCCGCCCCGGCTTCGCACGGATTCACGTATACTTAGAGTTACCCAGATGTTTACGACAGTAAATATATTTTATTATTATCCAAACGTAGTATATGTGTTGTTTCAGGTTCTAAAGTATTAGTGTGTTAAATTTCAAAGAAATCCTTTCAGCCGTTTTTGAATAACAAACATCTTAACATCGAAATATCCAAACGTATAAACTTTCACATTTATAATATTAATAAGATTTAATAGACAAGTTCAAGAGATTTTATATCTAGAAAAATCTTGCGAAAATCTCCTACGCCTTATTGGCAAATGGGTATAATTACTCCTAATTACTGAGATAACAAAGAAATACATCTTTATTTTACTAATATAAGAATCTTAATATAAAGACAGGGTTTCCACCCTAACATGAATAATTATATTATAGTATCGTAATTTTTACTTATTGAAATGTTAATATACATATTACTTATAGAAAAATAATATCAAAATACGTAAAATACTTTATTCACTTTGCTATAGCGCTTTTTTATATTATCTATTAAAAATAATTATGGTGCGTAAAATAATATTGAATTTCTTCTTTTTTTTTGTATATTTTGAAGAGCTTTTATTCTTAAGAATATGTCAGCCTCCCCAGAACCTGGAGAAGACAAAATGGTGTGAATTTAAATTTAATATTTTTTTTCTTATTAAATTATAAAAAAAAATTTATGTACTTAGTATTATACTCATAAAATAGGTGGTAACCTCATTAAAATAACCCCATGAAAAGTTTCTAAAATAATTACTTAGATATTAATAAACAATTAAATACTATACGTACTTTTAGCAAAAACAATGTGACTTATGATACAAATACAATAACTCAAAATATTTAGATGCAAAATACTTGGTCAGCATTTCAGTGACCCAGTAACTTGTTTGCAATACTAAATAAACAACCAGCTAAGAATATTTCATGAGCTGTTCGACTGCTAAACTACTTTTCGTCCATACTTTATGTCTCTATGTAATACATAATTCAGAAGAAATGGCGTCATGCGTAATTTTAACAAAATTTATTTATTTTTGTAGTGTGAGCGTTTCGCCTGGACATTTTACTAAGTAAAATATTATTATATTATATTAGTAAGCACGTCATATATGGATGAAACTTGAGACTATACAAAAGTATGAAATAAATTTACTAAATTTCATCACAAAATCATGTAAACAATACGCCATGGACTACATTTTTTATATATATTAAAAAATTGTAAAGAAATTATTACAAAACTAATGTCCCGCCCTGGTTTCTTACGACAAGTAGTCGTAGGGTAGGGATACTGTTAACTTTAATTAGGGATTTACCATACACTCTTTATCTAATGGTGAAAAAAAGCATGAAAGTCTTTCTTCTTTTCAATTGTCTTGAGTTTATTGCGAACAGACAAACAGACATACACGGCGTGGAAATTTGATTTAGATAGTTATATATAGAATTTATGAAACTTCAGCAGAACGAGGAAATATCTAATATTTATTTATTTTATGAATATTTGTGTTTCAATTTTTTTATTTCATATCGATTTACATGTAGGAAAAATAAAGTAATACGAGAGTAAATATGTACTTGTCATTAAAGAATATAGTATAAAATTTTAAATTATAGTTCATAATTTTGATTAAAAATCAGAGCATTAGTTATTGAGGTGTAAATAGTTTCGAGTAATATTATAACCGTGTCCGTTCCTAATTTGTACGACCTAAAAACCGTATAGCTTGCATAATGCAATTGGAGCGTGCTGCCACCTGCAGTGACGGGAGTACAAAATATTAAATGAGCCTCATTGCTGTGCTGTGGGAACTGCAACTACGTGAAATACTACTAATTAAATCGTTAAACGAGATAGAACCGAAAGCTAAATCTCTAAATTCTTGACTCTGCTAAACTTACTTTAAAATGTAAATTACATACCAGCTTTGCACTCATTTAAATTAGCGTATAAGTATAAAATGAAGTTAAGTACATTTTTTTATATTGTTTTTAACTATAAAAATTGTAAACGTTGATACATGATAGCAGGATCTTTTAAAAGAATAGTCAATCTATTATATTGATTAAGTCCCATGTGGCCATGCCTAATTAATAAAATATGGCCTTTGTGGGCCATATAAATGGCGTGATAAAAATAACGAATTTGTTGCATTGCAATTTGCAAACTTATAAAAAATAGAATTTTTAAATCCAATTACGAAAGCCCAAAATATAGTTTCACTTATCACACTTACCTATGCAGGTATAGTATGTACATTTGACGCAGAATACGTGCTAAATAAACGACACAAAGTTAAAACTTTCGGGCATTAATTAAGCAAAATCCCACAGACGCTAAGTAAATTACAGCACTCAGGTAACCGTAGTCCATTTCCCGAAATATTCCAGGAAGAGTTTGCGAAAGGAGGAAACCACGGAAAGTTGCTCAGCACAGTATACAATCTTTCTGTCCCCTGCGAGAACACATCTACGAATATTTAAATGATGATACGACAAGAAAGTTCGACTTCGAGAAAAGTGGAAAAAAATGTACCAAACAAACTGTAATTAAGCGCTCCAAAAGCGGAAACACTAAGTTGCTCGTACTTTTCTTGCTTGCTTTGGGAGTAGTATGTGAGTATGTTTAATTAATGCTTTGTACAGTGAATATTTGAAAATTCATTCACTTGTAAAATGGTTTTTAGTCCTAAGTATAAATTGAATTCCTACAGTCTTATTCATTTATAAATAAGACTGTAGGAATTCAATTTAAAACCTACAAATGTAATATGTAGTAGAATATACTTAATTAAAAATTCTATAATTTTAATTAAAACTGTTTTTAGTATTAAAATCAGTATAAAGGTAATTCATTATTCCGCCGAGTAGTTGTTGATATAAAGTTATCGCATACAGATCACACACTCGATTCGATTCGTTCATGAAACAATTCGACCATTGTTGATAGCAATTTATATTCCATCAGCGTTAATTATTTATTTGGGAGAAAAGCTGAAAATATTCAAAAATTCATTGCTCTAATAAACTTTGAGTACACCAAATTATTATTGAAAAATAATTAATTTTTCAATCCACTTCTTTTCTCTTCATTTTTTTATGTGAACAGTGCCTGTAATAACAATAAATAAAGATTTAAATATGTAAAAAAACTTGTTCAGAAAAGTAACAAAAATAAAATCTTTTTTTGTATAATAACTAAATTATCCTTTTTCCTTTGATTTTAGTTTCATACTTCGTTCGTAATAACATTCCTGAAATGGATCAACTAACGAGCATTCTGTCGAAAACAAACTTTATCTCTTTCTGTAAGTACCGACATTAATTAGTTATACTTAGTCTGGAATGCTGAAGCAGGGGCGAAACAATCGCTTACTGAAAACACTAACAGAAAAACTTTACTATAATATCAAGAAAATAGCTTTATATAACGATTACAATTGTATCATTATTCATGTATTGTCACAACATTGTCTGATATTGTATCTTGAAATTCATATATATCAGAGAACTAAAAATTTTTTATTCAAAATTACATTAAACACTTGAGTAGATGATATGTAATCACTACATACCTAGTATAAAACAGTCGCTTCCCGTTTTCTGTCTGTTTGTCCCTATGTATGCTTAGATCTTTAAAACTACGCAACGGAATTTGATGCGGTTTTTTTAATAGAGTGATTCAAGAGAAAGGTTTATGCATAGGCATATAGTAAAGAAACACTGATAATTTTACAGTTCCTAATGTGATGTCGGACTCATTGTATTGCGATTACATTTCAAACGCTGACTTAAACCTACGAAATAGTTCAAAATAACGTACTGCATTATTGTACAATTTAATAAGGTCTACAAAAAAGTCCGCGATAGTATCTCTTAGGGATAACCTACAATAACCAATTTGTGACCACCAATGACAGACATCTTTGAGAACACTATGGAGAACTTTCATTCACCGTTAAAGCAAGTTATATTTGATTGCTTAAAACACACATTAAAAGTGAAGAGAGTGAAACGAGTGAGTGAAAAGTCATCCCTGTGTGTGCCCAGGATCGAAATCGAACCTCCCGAGTAAGACATTGAAGTCTTAACCATTGTGCTATCACTGCTTTAAACCAAGCATTTGCAACACAAACATACAGGAACTCAAATGTAGTCTTGTGACTCAGATACGTTAGGTTTACGTTTTTTTTTATGTAAGTAACTAATTTTTCTATCAAATAAAACTTATTTTTTCTTACCAGTAAACTCTAAGTTCACATAGAATGTCTTCCATGCATATAAAAACATAATAATTATATACATAACATTCCAGTTTTTTACCAATAAAGAAAACACTTGTGACATAAATTATTCATTCTGTCTGTACCCGAAAATGTACCTTTTTCAATATTCCAAGAATAGAGTACCTGTTCCCTACTTGAAAGAAAGGATATATTTAACATATTTACTCGCCTAGATTCAAATAAAAAGAAAATTATTTAAATAAAAATCAGTTAGGTAAAATCTTTAGCTAAATTTATAGGAAAGGTTTTTTAGTAATTTTAGAGTTACTTATTTTTATATGTTAGTTATTTTTATATGAAAATATCCGTAAAATAAATTATTTGGTTAAGTTTCAAAAATGTACCTTAAAACCTTAGGGAATGTAGTCATTTTTTACACTTTGTGTAAAAAGTTTTAGATAAAAGCATAGGTATATTAAATAACTTTCACAGTTGACATCGATTTACGAGTGAACGAAGAATGCTGCCACAGAACGAAGCATTTAACTCTCGCACTAAACAAGGCTGAACAAGCATTGAGGTATTCACTGGAAATAATCATACTCCACTTTGTTTACTTCTATCGTTAAGTTCATAGACTGCCTTATAAATCTGACATAACATCTGTGATATTCAAAATTAAAGAAATTTTACATAACTTGCTCTTGCTAGTTTGGAATATTGTGATTTTTTAGTCTCAAAATTGTAAGTAATAATACGAGTCCCGGGATCTCCTCCTCCCGCCAGATGTCTTCCAAGTTTTTAGTACTGATGTAATCTGAGTTTGGCAGAAGGCATCTCATAAGTACCTAATATGAAAAAAATAGGTTTTTTTATATCACGTCAGTTGGACTTTTTCTACCTGATATTTTCCAAAGCCATCACTACTAAATTTACAGCGATGTCCAAATACAGAGTTTTTATGTTATATGCTTTAACTTAGGTCTGGCAATAGTTATTATTAAAGACTGTGGTCAATGGTCGTAATGTATGTTGAAACAAGAGAATTCCACTTGGAATATTATGACAATGGAGCTTTAGCTTACATACAGCTCGAACGGATCTAGAATTAGCAGTGTGGTATACCTACTCCATAGGTAAGTGTATCTTACAAGACACTTACCTAAGGAGTATAATCGTATTCTTAATACTATGGTCCATTAAATAGAAAAGGATTTAAAGCACTGACTTTCCGAAAATAAACTATTTTTAACCTAATTACTGTATCCATTTTGACAGGGCAATACGACATCGAAAAACCATATCGATGTTACATAACATAAACGCAGGTGAGTAGACTTAACGTAATATCTCGTAAAACATATTATATTTTATGTATTGTTAATTATGTTGGTAACACTAATTTGAGTAGCATCCTGTTATGATCTTGGTAAAATTTTTACTTTCTACTCAACTAATAAAGGTCCGTCAGAGAAGTTGGAACATAAATACCGTCACGACAAAAATCATAATTGGGAGTAATATTGTAGTCAAATAAACGTCATACTGTTTGTCTGCGTGTGTAACCCATATTTATCAATATTAAATACATTATATTTTTATAATTTCATTTATACCATTCCAATATGTGTTTAGCGCAGTTTACCTATAACATATAGGTTATTTTTTATAATCACATACCTTTATATTTGTTTATTTTTAGTTCTGAAAATTGATTGCCATTGACATTTGGTGGTAAATTAAGAGAAAACTATTAACTTCCCTACGTTTTAGTTTACACTTAAAATATACGCTAACTTTATAACTACGTAGTTGTAACTATATTTCTTTATTAAGAAATAGCAGCAGAGGCAGAACGCGTGTAAAAGTTATTCATGACGCGAAGTGTTCATACTTTATAGAGAAGCATCCTAGACTCCACTTTATTATTTACGTACATAACTTATTGTACGTAGCTCTATACAAGGTGTATACTACATTTGAATCTTTAATATTGTACGTACCTGGTGGGAAATATTCTATAATATAAAAATACAAAATATAGATAGGGAAGTTCATTCCAAGCCTTTAAAAATTACCAAAATTAATTAAGGCAAATAGTAATTAACAGAATGTATAGATTAATTTGTGTGATGGCAACATTATTGAAAAAAGGTTACGTTGGAATTTTTACGTTTGCTTGTAAGGCTAAGGTTGCATTATAATTTTAAATTTGAATAATTTGTGTGTAAAGATATTGTTTTAGTAATTTCTATATATAGCCTGCTAAATTCATAAAAAGGAATGTTTGTATTTTTGTCATCTATGAGTTCATAAACCATTCACACTATGCTAAACTGATATTGATAAAACCTTCATTTTTATCCCATTGAGGTGTAAAGAGAAGCGAGGATAGGTCAGCTGGTTATATATATATATAAATATTATTCTGTACAATACATTGCAGAAACCTCACAAAGTAAGTCAATAGACACAGGATACATTAGCGGCGCTACAGCGATGAAGGGAAGCAACACAACGGAGTGGGGAGGGAATGTCGCCTTTTGGGGAGTACTGCCTTTATGGCGTAATTCGCCACCACCTGATACGGTTTTACAGTTGCGAAGACCTACCCCTTCGGATTGTTGGCCTTTTAGGTAAATTAAAACAATATACTGCACATCGTCTATATGACATAGGCATTTGGTACAACAATATAAAGCATAGCAAAGGCGTCCGTCTGTTTTTTGTGCAAAATGATTTTTTTTTAATAATATCCTTATACCATTGACCTTTAGTCTTTCATGTTGCATTTTTTAAATTATTTTTATTCTAAATTTTAACATTCAAATCATAATAAAGATATTACCTATGCCGATTTATTGGTGCAACAGTTTATAACGTCGAAGTTTATTCCACCAAAAAAAAATTATTTCTCAAAATCACTACATAGTATAAAACAAAGTCCTTTCCCGCTGTCTTTCTATCCCTACGTATGCTTAGATCTTTAACGCTACGTAACGGATTTTGATGCGGTTTTTTATAGTGTGATCAAGAGGAAGGGGTATATGTATAATACATGCATAATATAGTAGAGAAAGTAAACGTGCGAAGCCAGAGCGGGTCGCTAGTTTTAATAAAAATGATTTATATAAGCATAAAGTGATCATAGAAACATCATTATAATATGTATCCTTTGTAAAAACTTGTGCCTACCTATAAAAAATTGTTATAAAAATTATGCGTTACTGATATTAAAATTTACTTGCAGGGGGTCGTATGGCGAAATTATAATAGAATTGCGCCAACAAATGCATGTGGATCGAATTAGCTTGGAACACATTCGGCCAGACTCAGCGAGAAGTGCACCAAAGCACTTTATGGTTTATGTAAGTTAACTAATGCTTTTAATGAACAATCATTTAAGAACTCTCTTCGTAAGGTTCAGTAGGGCAACGTACGTTATTTAACTAATATTTTTCTAAATTGTTCTTTTAATTAATAATGAAAAAATATTGTAAAACAGTTCTTGATGGTGAAATATTAAACCTATTGATATATTCGTCTACCTCGGTAGAATCGGGAAAAATGATTTTAAATATAGTTTTCTTTGTCATCCAAATATTTTCAGATTTGATACGACTATAAAACTTCCTTCCACTTCCTCAAAAAATTGAAAAATCCAATCCAATGTTCCTTGTTATTTTTCAGGGAATTGTAGGCAACGGTACATGGATTAAAGCAGCTGACGGAGTGTACAGGGACAATAAACCAGCTAAACAATACTTTCATTTAGACAATAGAAACATTCCGTTTCAACAGATTGTTTTCAAAATTTTGTCTAACCAAGGAAATCCAAAATACACTTGCGTGTATAGAATTCATCTATACACAAATATTGTAGAGTATAAAATGAATCATTAAATTCTGAAATGTTTGTTCTTATTTGTGAGATAAAAAATTATAAGACCCGTAGCTCAAAAAAAAGAAAAATTTCAAGTTGCAATTAATATCAAATACTTAATTTTACAATTCCTTTTAACTTGTGAAATATCAAGCTTGTTAGTCAACGCAATCAACAGAACAATAGTCGCTTGTTTTGGATACCAGTAATGGAATAATGGCTGCTTACTTCCTATCGATCTATTTTAAAAATTGGTAAGAAACAATGTCATATAGCACATGCAGAAGGAAGAATCTGAAAACTGTAGATTTGCATAACATCATAAATATATTTTTAGTTGGTAAACTGAAATGACCCATGTCAATGTGTGGGGAAAAAAGATTTCCATCAACAAAGTCCAACCCTATATGCAAGAATCAAAACTTGTTGGGCCATCGATTCTCATTATAATTTAATACTTGTTTAATTTTTTTTAACGTTTTTACTATCCTTTACTAGTTATCGTAATAATTAACTGACTTTGAAATTTTTAAAGGTAAAATAGTTAACTTAATAGACGCAGTACCTAACCATTCACATACAATTTTATTTATTAGTGTCTAGTAGTTTCAAAATAGCATCAATGAACTGGAGTATTAATTTTTAAATATAGTGATAATAAAGTAGTCTCTAGTTTAAGATTCCTTTGTGTTTACTATATTTTGCAAATGGAATTAAATTAAATAAGTGATCTTAATAAATAAATAAATAAAACATTCTGTTGACATTGAAGTGAAATAAGGTAATATTACATATGTCGCATTATGGAAACGCATAAATAATATCAGTGAGGGGTAAAAGGGTCAAACCAAGGTATAATATTGATTACATAAAACTTAATTTTCATATATATTTATTAACCATTTTTAACACAAGGTTTACGCTGCACTCCAATCTTGAGCGGAACCTCCCCAGGAAGGCGCAGCGGCTGGCGCGGGGGCGGGTGCTGCAGGGCCCCACTCTTCTTGAACCTATAACATTATAACAGTTGATATAACTATCCACATATTAAAACAAATTTCAATTGAAAATGAATTCCTCTAAATACATTTTAAAAATTCATACTGTCTGCATTTTTTCTGATAATTACCTGAGCAGCCCAATCTTCTTGAGCAGCAGCAGGAGCACCAAATGCAGCAGGAACTGGTGCGGCTGCAGGTTCTTCAGTCCAGGAGGGCACAGCCTCAGGTGGTTCAGTCCAGTCCTCGTGTACTGGTGCAGGTGGCACTTCAGGTTTAGGTGCGACAATGGCCTATCAAACAAGGAAATCAATAAAGTAAATGATTACTTGGTTTTATTACTAGAGCATCAATCAATTATTTAAGCAGTAAATCAAAATATACCTGTTGTTCCTTAGCCTGCTGTTCTTCCTTCTCACTTTCTTCAGGATCTCTATAGAAGAACAGATCAACTACAACATCCCAGCGTTGTTCGCGTGCAAGTGAACCTCTCAGACGCAACACTTCACGAGCTAGGAGCCACCACATTAGACCAATGGAGTGTGATGACTGAAATATCAATTACACTTTTAATCACAGAAAATTTAACTTCTATTTCTTAAAATTAAATAATTAATAAATTCTAGTAAAAAACTTTCTACATATATCTATCTATTATTATAAATGTAAGGGTAATTTCACACAATAATCAAGCTACTAGTCAAAGTTATTTTTACAAGCCCAAAAGCAGGGAGCTTTTAATACTGTTATAAATTCAGAGATCCTAGCCAAAACCCTAGACATTGGGTTACTTTCTTTAAAACAAGCTAAAAATGTTAAGATATTACAAGATAGTGTACCTTGGTATTGCATGGTATAGCAATATCAACAAATCTTAGAGGAGAGTCAGTGTTGCAGAATGCAATGACTGGAATGTTGACATAAGAAGCTTCAGTGATGGGCTGGTGGTCCTGTGCAGGGTCCAAGACAATCAATAGACGTGGCTCCCTGAAGGCTGCTTGAATCTGAAAATAACTTATTATATATTTTTCTTGCCAAAATAATAATAATTTAACAGTTTTAAATGTTATTCAGAATCTAATCTATAATCACATCTGCATAAGCAGTCAGTGGTTCCTTAGTTATATTTAACATCATTATTAGTATCTAAAAATCTCAAGACAAGAATAGTGCCTGCGGCTTGTGACCAATATATGAAATCTTACAAGTATGACAACATAATTACAAATTAGTTTTTAATAGCACCTTAGCCTAGTATATTGAAGTAATAATACAAACCTGATTGGTAAAAGCTCCAGGAGTAAATCTTCCAGCAATGGGAGTGGCTCCAGTGTGTGCTGCGAACTTAAGCACAGCTCGTTGACCAAATGGACGTGAGGAGATGACGAATATATCAGCCGGGTTTTCAATAGCCACTACAGCACGAGCTGCCAGCACAAGCTTTTCCCATGTACGACGAAGATTAATCACATGAGTACCATCAGCACGACGCTTGTACACATAAGTTTCCATCTATAAACATTAATATAATAATTTAATAAACATCTAAAAGCAGCAAACAATAATCAGAGTAAGATTAGGGTCATCAGTTGGGAGAATTGCTCTTCATAAATTCAGTATTATTATGGAACGGATTCTCTTATCATCATGTCATCTAATTAATATTGTCAATGTGAATGTTTGTATGTTAAGATATTTGTCAATCAATCTACAAAAATGGCTAAACAGATTTCATTGGTATTAGGCACCCAGAAACCCTATAATCTGATTTCACTCTGAGGATATTTTTTATCCCGTAAATAATAGAATATCACATATGGTATACAGTTTACTGTACCCATGTGAAGCCGGGGCAGATAGACTAGTTTTAAATACAACGTAATAAGTATATTATAAAGACACTTGCCTGAAAGTGCACATTCTCAGAGCCAAGATGGGTTGTTGCCGCCAACATCTTGGTGACATCTTCCTCGTTGAGGGCTAATAAGTCTAATCCTCCCGACATCGTTGCGTTTATTTAAGTAACGACTAAACCTGTGAGAAACAAGGATATCATAGTCAACATGACACCGGTAATGTATTTTTAACAATATCACTAGATCTTGAAATAAAATACTCAACATGTTTATTAGAAAATGAAATGTTTATTCTTAATTCACTTTAAACTTAAATGTATCTTCTGAGATTAATATAATATGAAGAGATTAAAATTTTAACTTACGCGTGTAATGCCACTGGGAGCTGATTGAATTAAAAAGAACTGTCACTCGTGACAGTTGACTATGTAAACTAAAATAGGGATGCCATCAGGAAGCAAATATTTGTTGAACATGAAAAATCGATTTTGTCAGTCGATATTTTGCAATTAATCGATCATCTACTATATAAAATCGATTATCTATTTTTCTGAAACGATTCTTTCTATTTCATTACATAATAATATAATGTCATTAACCAAAGCAAAAAGTTACTGCCTAGTAAAAATATATTGAGTGCAACCTAACCAAACAGTAACGTTTGGGACTCGACTCATCAAAACAGACTACTGACCGAAACAATACTATTAACAATGGATGCATTGGCGCCTTGAAGGTTGAGTTAGGAGGGGGAGAGGAAGAAAGAATGCTGCAGTGTCTTGGTCCCTGAGCAAGCACATAGAGTGAAACCGGATCTAGACCTAGAGTTGATCAGAACGCGTCAGGCACTTGACGGTCGGGTTCGCACGCTGGTGGTTGCTATCCAGTCAGGGAACAAACAACAAAACCTTATCACCAAGGTGGTGCTGGCTTTTCAAGAGATGTTCTCCGGTAGCAGAGGGGAATTGTATTCTTACCCGTCCACGGATAGTCATAGCTTTTTCCGACAGTGATATTTTTTGTTATTATATTTGATTTTTCTTTGTATATGCGTGTTTAACAATAAAATGTGTCATCCTAAGTAGGGTTCATTAAGACGACACAGCGTGGTACCACTACGTTGTGCCGTCCAAATTGGGCTATCTGTCCCTTTTGTACACCACTATTTTAATGTTTCGATTTTTTTATTGTAGTAACATTAGAAATACTGGGCACAGATTATAGAAGCTGCATAAATTCAATAGTTCAGTACTGTTTGTGTGATCTGTGCATATGACAGAGATAATCATATAAGTGAATGACTGATGTGTAGTCTGAAATTGAAAAAATAGTTTCGCGTATTTGCGGGGTGTTAAAATAAGCTGATATCCTAAATTCGAGCAAAGCAATTGATGCATTATGATTACTTTACTTCCCTAACCAGAAGTGCTGTTGTAATATTGTATACTTAGGGAGTTATTTCGGTGACCAGTGACATTAGAGTGAAGTGCCTAATTTGAACATGGAGGCTATAGCAAAACACGATTTCACTGCAACTGCTGATGATGAACTCAGTTTTAGGAAGAATCAAGTTCTCAAAGTAAGTTTTAAGTGCACTAATTCCTATTTCAAGGAAAATTGATTCCCATTGACAAGGTCCTTCTAGAAGTTTTGTTATTGCAGATACTTAACATGGAGGACGATATGAATTGGTATAGGGCTGAACTGGACGGCAAAGAAGGCCTCATACCTAGTAACTATATTCAAATGAAAAGTCATAGGTAAGTGGATATAACTTCCATTAATACATTGTAACACAGCTCTTCAAAAAAATATTTATATGCCTTAAAAAATGTTATATTTTTATATAAATGTGAGATCACAATTGCTCTTGTTTCGAATATATACTTAGTATACCTATAAAAATTTCGAACTTAAGTAGATCTTAAATAATAACAGTTTGAAATATTGACTAAAATAAAACATTCTGTGAATCTTAAAGCTAAATTAATAATGATAAACAAGATAAATACATTTTAAGGAACATATATTTTAGATTCACCTTTAAAAAATCTATAGGAAAAACTTTCAGAATTCTTTGTGATTTTAATATACTCCTTATGATTCTTTAATTATATTGATTTAAACTGTAATTTCTAACCATTATAATATTCTACAGTTGGTATTATGGTAGAATCACAAGAGCAGATGCAGAAAAACTGTTAGCAAATAAACCAGAAGGTGGTTTTCTTATAAGGATCAGTGAGTCAAGCCCTGGTGACTTCTCCTTATCTGTAAAGTAAGTCCACTATCATTACTCTTGATACTTTATAATTTAACTCGATTTATTTTATATTTTTTGTTCTTTTTTCTAATAAGATATTTCAAAATTTATTGGGTGTTTAAATAAAATCTTCTAAATCCTTATAATGAGAATTAAATTCAAAACTTGTCATAACATCATTATGTTATACTTAACAAGTTTTGATTCAGTCAACATAGTTTCCTCTAATCAGATAACTAAAGAACATGAGAAATATCATATATTCATAAAACCAAAATTTTGTTTACAATTTATGTGGAACAATATTTCGAAAATTAAACAGATTTTCAAAATGAGACAACACTTAATCTGTAAATTATTTACTTTTTCCTTGTAACTAATAGTTTTTTTTTCTTATTATCTGAACATAAATAATCAAAGTTCAATATATAATAATACCTATGGATGAGAAACAATTTTAAAGACACAATATGAATAAAAATGTGGCTGTACAATATTTTGTAGTGCTAAGAAGAATTACTGAGATATTGAAAAAAAAATGATGTCAAATATATGCTACATTTGTTAATGCTTAATAAAATCAGCCATTGTTTTATTTTTGAGGAAAAGATCCATTACCATTTATGGTTATGGGTATTTGTTTATTTAAACATTATCTGAATCATGCAATAACTGTCAACCATTAAAATTATAAACTCATCAGATTTTAGAATTTTTATTCATAGTTTAATGAAATATTTCATTTTTATTAAATAGATTATTTTAAAAGGTTTAAAATAATGATTGCCATTTTCTTCATTATGAATATATAAATTTACTCTCCGTTATGTATGTGTTAGACGGACCAGACTTATTATAATAGTTTAGTTTGGCTATTAGTAAATAAGGAAATATTATAAGTATTTAAGAATAACATAACAATGAATACATTTCTTGTGATTGACTTGGCAGCATTAATGATAATATAATAGTATCATAAACAACTTGGCAAGTATTAACTCGTAACAATGTGGTACAAATAATAATAGTTATTGATAATAGCATAATAACAATATATTTCATATTATTCTATTAATGTCTAGTAGTATTATTACTATATATACAAAGAATTTATCACTTGATTAAAATTTGAATTCTTTGTTAATTTAATCATGCCATATTTAAAATGTATAATTACAAACTTGATAAAAATATTTTCTTTTGAATGAAAACCACTTCATATCAATCTAACTGGAAATTAGTTCCAATAGATTTATTATAAGAATACCTTACTGACTCTAAAGAATAACCATCCATCCTGATAGATCTAAGGCTACTGTTACACATGCTCTAAAATAACATGCTGAAATGTGTGTTATATGTATGCTTATTATGAGCATGCTTATGAACTGTCTACAATTGCTAGCAATAAGCATGCTGGTTTTAAGTATGCTCCTTAATAAGCATGCTCAAAGCAAACACTCTAATACACATGCCATTTGATAGTAAGCTCTCTGCCAATTCAAACAAAACTATGGAATATCAAACAGCCATCCTCTGAATAAAATTATACTTTTACTGACCATGCAATGCATCCAAAAACTTCTCTCAGCTTGTGCACCTTGTAAACAAGATCGATACTAGCATGCTCATTAAGCAAACGCGTTCACACTTGCTATATGCTTTCCCCCTTCCACCCCTGCATCAACTACCATGCCTAAAGATAGCACGACGTGCTATTATCAAGCATGCCACTTATAAGCATGCCTAATAGTAGCATGTCCTGAACACACGCTAGTAGGTAGCATTTGCTCAATAATAGCATGCTTTCGTGCTAGTAATTAACATGTATAACAGTAGCCTTATACAGTCTAAGAAATGGTTTATTATCCAGTTTAGTTAACGATGGATGTCAGATCGAGCACTAGAGGCATACTTCGTTTACATTAAAAGCCATGGGCATTATTTCTTACAATCATTAATGAATTATATTTTAGAATTAAAAACCAAAAACTTTAACCTACATACAAAGAGATATTACTAGATCTTGCTAAAGTAATAATGTTAACCTTAAAATATATTCTTAAAAGCATAGTGTGAGAAAATGAAATGCGTCTGACGTTTCAACGATCACTTAGAACTAGGGTGATCAACCTTTTCTTTCTTCGCCTGTTCGCAGTCTCGCAAATTACTCTATTGGTGTTCAATTTGACAATAAAAAATGTTTGTTCGCACTACAATGCTTTGTGAGTCACTCCAATTTGTTGCATTTCCTTGAATATAATATTACAATTGAACAACTTGTCAATTCGCTTAACAAAGCTAAACATTTAGGTATAAAATACCTCCTGTATATGTCGCCGCGTAAGTTTGGCTTGGGTTAACCTAACCTTAGGTTTAAACAGAACACCTGGGCAGTGGAGGCTAATGTTTCATTTAAATAAAACAACTTGGTCACAAGTCCAAGGCACTGCTTTGGTTTCTTTCCTAATTTTAAGAGATCATAAAGTGTAGTTATTTATCGGTTCAGTAGCAGTATCTACGTTGCGTTCACCAAATAGAGTATTCAATATTATCACCCCTCTAAAGAGGACTTCGTACGAACGACACTTTTGAAAAATAGATTTTTACCAAAAATATTGCTGTCGCGCAGCTTTGCACCTTACCGTGTGATAGAGAGTACTACAGATCGAACTGATTTTACCGACGTAAAATTAAGAAAATCGTCCTTTCGTAATCCCCTGTTTCCTCCTCGAAATCTGGACCGATTTTAATATTTATTTCGTTAAAAAGCAGTACAGGGTCTAAGCTATGCCCGTACGTTTTGCTTTTTTGGTTTATGTTGTGTAATAATTAGTTTGCTGGATGTTTGCAAACGTAAATAAGTCGTATTTTTTTATTTTAAGTTTTTTTTTCTATTATATTAATCAAATAATAAAAAAAATAAAACGTACAGTCAAGGCAGAGGTACGTATATATCGCATTGTATTTTTTTTCTTCTGTAACTTCATTATCCTAGGAGGAAACCGGGCACTACGTTTGTATGAAAAAAGTGTCGACTGATTTCCTCTTAATGTTTTCAATATACCCCGTCTCCTCCTACCTTCTCATCATAAATCTCCGAGTTATACATCGTATTTAATTTGAGAGAATAGTTTTACCCATACTCTTAAAAAACAAAGTTAAAATTATGGAAGGTCTTTCCGTTATAAATCGGTAGAATAAACTTTTACGATTAACCTACGTAGCTAATACCCATAGGGTTACCATATCTGTATTACAAAATCAAATAAATTCCATCCTAGATGAAAATACACGAATTAATTGATAAAAGACTAAAAAAATTGTACCAAATAATGCCGATCTAATCGATTGAGTAGTGATAGCCCAGTGGTGACGTTGATGTCTACTCGCGAGGTCCGAGTCCGACCTCTGGGTTTTCTATATTATATATGTGTTTTAAGCAATTAAATATCACTTCCCTTCACGGTGAAGGAAAACATCGTGAGGAAACCTGCACGCATGAGAGATCTCCATGTTCCGCATTTGGCCAGTGTGCTGGACTAAGGCCCAATCCCCTCTTTCTGAGGAGACCCGGCTCAGCAGTGGGTCATTAAAGGATGAATCAGATGTTTTATTAAATAATAGAACAAATTATGTAATATAATATGATGTGCTATTTGATTGCTAATTAATTAATTAATGAGTTCAGTATATACTGTATATATATAATGTAATTTTGTAAATGGACGCGTTATTAAACTGTATATGTAATTAAACTATCCGGAAACAAAGATAAAGATAAAACTATTGCCAGTTATTAGAAAGGGACGATATTTACGATGTGAGCAGCTCGATCTGCGACGCAACTATAAAATCAGCCAGTCTCACTCACTCCTATATCTATCTACACATTTCTCTCACTCGTAACGTATTGAGTTAATAAAATACAATAAAAACAAAATATTATTGTAATAATTACAATAAAACCAACTTTTTTTTATATGACATGAATGTTTTAATTTTTTTTAATCATTTAAACATTAGAAACCATAGAGGATAAATAACAGAGATTACATATGAGTTGATTATATAGTACTAGCTGTGCCCCGCGGTTTCACCCGCTATATTTTGGATAATTCACACTATATCATTATAGCCTATATGTTATTTTGATGTGTAAGCTATATTACTATAAAGTTTCATCAAAATCCATTCTGTAGTTTTTGCGTGAAAGAGTAACAAACATACATCCAGACATCGTATATATACAGGAAGGCATTTTATCCACAAGCTTGTAAGAATTTAGTTTCTAGAAATAGTTTAGTTTCTAAACGTTACTGTTTAGCGTAGTGTGACTGATTAAATGTCTTACTTTTTTGTTGCTATTGTAGTGCAAGAAACTTATATACACTTAAACATCTCAGGAGTCCAAAAAATTGTTTCAAAATATGATGTTTTTACGTAATTAAGGAATAGTCTCGTTTAGGTAAATCCTCGATTAATGCACAGTATCTGTTGGGGATACGGTTTTTCATACCATTTTCTCGGTATAGCATTAACCCGTTCTGTATCGCGCTGCATGAATCAACCTACGTGAGAGCTGAAACCAGTTTTCGTCTATTGGTGATTCATATGTAATTTTGCTCGATTTATATTGAGGCCTTATGTTTTATATTAAAGACAAGTACCTCGTAATTGTTACAAGGGCAAACTTCGAAAATATTGACATTTGTTCTATGTAAACCATATCGTTCTGGGAAACGATCGATTGGTAATGTTATCTATTGTACGACGCGGTATGTGTTTATAATATTGGATTGCTTTTTACCAGCTTTGGAAAAAAGTAGTAGTAGTACATGTATTCAGTATATTATTAGTTCCTCTTAAAACGGTCAAAGAAATAAACAATAACTATGATGACGAACTGGATTCCAGTTCATAAAGATATGCATCTTAAAAGACTTTGAAATCAAAATATCTATAAATAGTAATTGTTATTTTTTTTTCATTAATAATATAACACTGGCTTTGTTTCTTGTTCAAATAACATAATTCGCGAAGTTTTTCAAGTTATTTACCTCTAAAAAGCAGTTTTTATTGATTCGTTAAAAACTCTACTTGTGATTTTGAAATGACCGATGTAATTTCCTATTTACGTGTAGTGATTGAGATATTGTTATTTTGTTAAAAAATTTTTCGACAATTCTCGTACGCATTGTTCAAGGCATTCAATAAACTTGTAGGTGTTGCTGAGTACACGTACAAGTAGCGCTGAACGTTATTATTTTAGATCTGCACCCAAACAAATCACGCTGGATAATCTATTCTGGTTCATCGGTCTGCGCATCTACAGTTACGTATACTGCGGTTTATACTGTCGAGAGTTCTCACATATTTCATACAACTTTTAATCACAGTTATTAACTTTTATTACAGTGTTTTAATTTCCTTTTTTTTATTCCTAAAATTATCTTTTAAGTCATAGGCACAATACAATATTTAAGCTAGGAAAAAAAATCGTTTTCCAAAACCCAACTTCTGCTAAAATATGAACGTTACGACTTTCAAAACTCGCTTATATCTACTACCTACCTTAAAGGCCGGCAACGCTCCTGTAACTCCCTAATTGTTGCAGGAGTCCGTGGGCAGCGGTGATTACTTAACACCAAGTAACCCGACTGCTCGTTTGCCTTACTATTTTATATATATATATATATATGTCGGAAACTAAAATAAAAAGGATATGGATTGATGGCCTATCTCAAAAGCTATATGGGCGCAATACGGTCAGGATATAACTAAACATTACAATCACTTACCATTCTGACAAGAACTATTATGACAGGAACCTAAGCAGTGCCTTGGACTTGTGACCAAGGTGTAGGCTTAAGGAGCTCCTTTATGTAATTACGACACTCGCCTCCACTGCTTAGTTTTACTGTCTAAACCTAAGCCTACCTAACCTAGTTAGACTAACATAAACCTAACCTAACACAAGGCTAACCTAAACCTAACTCACACCTCCGATATATATAAGATATAAATGAGTATATATATGTTTTATAGTAATAGAGGGGAAACTAACTGTCCACAGATCACATGTAGTTGTGATCTGTGTAACTGTCGAAATAGTTTATTTTTTTACAGAGAAGAAAATAACGCAAATTTCTTACGTAAATTCGGTGCGAAGCTGCGAACGATATTAAAATTAACAATTTATTAAAACTTAAAGCATTTAACTACAGAAGCGAGAATAGTCCAATGATTAGTATGCCCTCTATAGTTTAACTCGTAAACCACTAGTTATATTATTTACTTATTTATATCTGGAACTATGTAGTGATTGGATTACAAAAATTAAATACACTATCATAGATTTGGTCCAATTAGTGGTCTCACCGATCTGCCTCCAATTATTTTTATCTATTCTCTCTTCGTTAAAGTAAGCTTCTCATTAAAATAAGAAACTTCTGATTCGACAGATGTCCAGACGGCGTCCAGCACTTTAAAGTGTTACGTGACGCGTCTAGCAAGTTCTTCCTGTGGGTGGTTAAGTTCAACTCTCTGAACGAACTGGTCGACTATCATCGCACAGCGTCCGTGAGCCGTCTTCAGGATGTTAAATTGAGAGATGTTGTCCCTGAAGAGGTAAGATTAACAAACTTATTACATACTTAATCTTAAGGTCAGATGATGATGATAATTTTTAACTTTAACACTTATTTTTATATAGAGATTAATTAAATCAATGTCTACTAAATAAACCTGTAAATAAAAAAAAATATGAGTTTGTAAAAATTTTAGTTGTAGGCAAAATCTGAAACTCAGAGCAATTGAAGATTGTATTGTTTTCATCCATTCGTGAGAAAACACTAATAATAACTAAGTCATATTAAAATACTTTCACTCACAAGAAACTTTCCATGTTTATACTAATGACATGGTTTTAGTTTAATATTAAATACTAATGATTCCGCATACGTTTCTCGATCGTATTAATGTGTTAATATTAGCACATTATATTAATGTTGATCATAATTTTGAAAAAGCCATTATAACTTGAAATGATGTAAATAACAGTTTTCGAAAGTAAATCTCGTGACAGAAACGTTGCTAAAATGTTAGTCTAAAAAAACATTAGTTTCCATTAATTGTATAGTTAATAATACAATTTTACGTAATTTCAAAAAATACTTTCTGCACGTCATTACAGAAACAGTGCAGAAAGTATTTTTATATGAAATTTTCAACTGACTCACTAATAATAGCTAACTTTACCAAAAGCACTTGATAATCTAACCATTCGACTTTTTTACGTTTAATTTTAAAACGTGATTTTGGCAAAGCTATGTAATAATTTTAACTAGTTTAGTGTTTTCTCACGAAAAATAGGGTATAAATAATTTATATTAATAAAAAAAAAGCTTGATTAAATTTTTTAGTAGTAAATCGTAGATCAAAAACAGAGCATGTTATTTTTAACAAAATGTTAGTAGCCTGAAATTATAATACATAAATTAATAATTATTATCTTGAAAATGATTTCTTTTTTTAGTATTACATAAGGAAACTATATGTTTTTATAGTTTTTAGTACAAGTTGGAATTAAGTCAATTATATAATATAATATATGTATGAGAAATATTCAAGCAAGTAATTAAGTCTGGATAGATATTTTGTTTTGGAAACAAACCACAGCTTATTTTATTTCGTTCTCAGATATCACAAGGCTTCTAGAGAAGAATATTTCAGGTATTTCATTACCTTGACTCCCTTTTAATCCTACTAATTCCATTCCAACACATTTATTTTCGTTCTTTGTTATTGTTGTGTTGGTGTTTAAAGTCAATGTCAAGAAAGTGTTTACAGAATTACTGGATATAATCTTATTGTCTCGAACGTATATCCAGATACAATCATAATATATGGTTAAGGAGGACGCAGGACATGATACCTGATAGCAGCATCCAGAGCGTATCATAAGACACCAGTTGATTTATTGGTATCTGTTGCTATATGTGAACATATTGGATCGAATGTGTGTACGCTTTGTAGTTTTGTGAAATTCTTTTAATTTTTGATAAAAGATTAAAAGTTTGCTGAAGAAAAATATTAATTTCTTAATAAAGCAAATATACCATTTTTTATGGCTTTGTTGTTTTTTGTTTGTTGGACATGGAAGTCTCAGTCACTACAGCGCAGTTATTCTTTATTTGCTGCTACTTTTTTTGCAACTGCGAAGTTCAAAATCAGTTACAACAATAACGTAAAAGTTACACGTAAGCTTAACAAATTAATTTCCGTTTGTTTCGCTCACTAAACAATTAATAGAGATAATTGTCGGATATTCGTCATTTTGGCGAACGTTAGCTTTCTAGGGTTAAATTAATAAGGTAAATCGAAAAAGCAAAACTTATTTTAAATCGTGGTCTTTTACATTTTTAGTACGATATGTCCTTCTAATATGATAATACTAGCGATCCTTCCCGGCTTCGCACGGTTTCTCTACTATAGTATACATGTCGGAAATTACTAGAATAAAGGGCGATAGTTAAAATATACAATCTTTTATAAGCATCGTATGTGCGTCGTATGGTCAGGATATAACTAAACGATCTCGTACTATTCCGACAGGAACTCAAACAGTGCCTTGGACCAAGGTGTAGACTTAAGGATATCCATTAAGTAATTACAACGTTTTCTGTTTAAACCCAAGGTTAGACTAACACAAGGCTAACCTAAACCTAACTTAAACTTCCGATAATACATAATAAATCTTCCTCTTGAATCTCTCCGTCTAATGATGAAAAGTTATTTATGTTTCAACGATCTAAGCATACAGATAGAGATGGAATTAACTTTGTTTTATAATATGTAAAGATGGTTAGTTGATTACCGCTATATTTCGCGAATATGTTTATTTAGTAACCCTATATACCTCTATGTTAATAGCAGTACAGTATACAGTCGGTCGGCCTATAAATGAGCTCGACGGGGCAGTTAGACGATCTCAGCTGTCATGGCTTAATTATATTTGATCAGAGTTGTTAATTCATTATCTCAGCCACACCTATCCACTTACCTAATGTATGCGGCTATTTCGTTACTACTCGTTTTAGAAACATCGGTATTAATATTAGTCGACTCGCACGACTTCGTCCGCGTGATGCTGCGCTCCTATTGGTCTTAGCGTAATGATATATAGCCTTTAGTCTTCCTCGATAAATGGGCTATCTAACGCTGGAATAATTTTAAAATCGGACCAGTAGTTTCTGAAATTAGCGCGTTCAAGCAAACAAACAAACTCTTCAGCTTTATATATTAGTAGTATAGATTAAAGAAAGTTAGTCGACTTTCATTTTCAATAACATGGCGCCTGGTTGTAGACATATTTATTCATAAACTTATATAATTAAATGAAAATAAGAGTAGATTTATACGATAGTTATTTTTTATTACAAATGCGAAATTATGTACACGAAATGAAAAAAAAAAACAATATTTCAGAATGACAAATCGATGTAACTTTATCTACCAGTTACTTTCTGAGAAACAGTAATAATACAAATAAATGAATAATAATATTATCTAAAGCAGTGTTTCAACGTGAACAGATGATCATTTTATATTAAAACTAGCCGATCCTATTTGAAAAATTATTTCAGTGTTAGATAGCCCATGTATCGAGGAAGGCTATAGACTATATATCATCACACTACGACCAATAGAATCGGAGCTACACTTGAACAAAGTCGCGCGGGTCGACTAGTTTACAATAAAATCAAATTCTTGTATAATTGTACCTCATTCTTGCGGTTTATTCTACCTCAAGTCCTCGTCGATCCTTTTAGTTATAGAATTATACGTAATACTTAAAAAAACATTAAAAAAATTATGATTTGTCGATCAATCTGATATTGAGTTACGCTAACAGTAGAGTTTATAAACGTAGCGAAGTTTTCATAAACAAAATAAAGTTTTGATACGAAAAAAAAGATGTTATGCTATTACACTTTGATACGTATAATAACGACCTAGCTTCGTTAGGCTAAAATATTTGTAAATGACAAAAACCTTTTTCCTGACATCCGATTTATATAAAACAAAGCCTAGATTTTAAATTAGACCTGCACAAATACAGTTGTAAACTGTATCTCACTTCTTGTGGTAGTTTTTGCTCGGTGCGCGTACTAACATACAAATAAAATTAAAAATATTGATTTTTTTGGCTTCTATTGGTCTCCTTACGACATTCGAAAAGTATCCAGCAGATCAAATACACTGTCCCAACATTATCCCTGATAACCGCAGCGTGTCGTGTAAATAATGCTGCGTGACCCTGATAAAGAAACGAAAATAACTCGTTCAGTGTAGCCATATTACTCCTATAATCTTTGCTCGCCACTCGGTACTACCGACTTGGATGTGAACAGAATACAAATTTTTCTCATATGTGTCTTGTACAACTGTTACTGAAGAAATCTACTTTTATTTTCATTTTACCCATATAAAAGGAAAAATTATATTATGTAACATATAGAACACTTACTAGACCAACTAGATAGTAGATTCTAATGACGAAAAATGAATTTTAATCTCTACCTCAATAAGAATGTAACTAATCAAATGCCATAGTGGTTTCCACGATTTTATTACTACAGTTCTAACTTAAAATCTGCGTTGTTTTATACAAATAGGATGTCATATAAAAATATTTTAGCGCAGTGACGCTATGGCGGATCGACCGGTTAATAAAAAGGGAATTCAAATTTATTGATTAAAATTTAGTTGAATAAAATAATAAGGAATATAGCAAAGAGTTACATTGTTTGATTACTATATGAAAGCAGATAACTATGTGTAGTTTAATTTTTTATTTTTATTTTGTGCATTTGTTGTCGTAGTTTAGTATGTTCGTTTTGTAATGAAATGCCTAAACATAAATGTTATAAAAATGTTTTACAGATGTTTACGTTCAAACGCTGGCCAATATATGTTTAATAAAAAAATTAAAATCTCACAAAACTAATAGATATAAAACAAACAAACTGTGCCACGAAAAAAGTTATTAATTATAATATTTATTTATTAATAATTAATATAATTATTAATCAATTTACAGATGCTGGTCCAAGCTTTATACGATTTCACCCCACAAGAGGCAGGTGAACTGGAGTTCAGACGAGGTGACGTCATCACGGTCACCGACCGCACGGACCAGCATTGGTGGCAGGTTAGCTTATTTATTAACTCATTAATATTATAGACTTACCAAAATTACATGATTAATGATTTATTAACATTCTAATCCGTCAACTGTTAATATAAAAGACTGCTTACCTTCAACGCGCAATCCATACTCAAATGATGTCTTTAAAACGTTGACTAAGAGTTTTTGGAAATTCAACTGCCTACTAATATGTTGAAAAAGAGTATGGAAGTTTCATTAAATCTATTTGGAATCCATTACCAAAGCTTAATTTGCTTGGACAATGGCTCTACGATCTTAATTTTTTCGTTTTTGAAGTTTCTCGTTATTTATATTTTTATCTTATATTACATATTACGTTCATCTTTTCCAGGGAGAGATAGCACATCGTCGCGGACTATTCCCTGCCTCGTACGTCACTGCTTACCACTCATAGTGTCCACTGACGAGCGACCTGTCCTCTCCTGCTCCCGCACCCGACCCTACCTCTCCCCGCCCACACCCATAATGAGGTAAGCCCAGTGGTGAATTAAATTAAACTAGCATTGGTATAAGCCGCACTCATATTATTAACTATTCATAAAAACTGCGTCAGTCTCCGTAGACGTTTATCCACAATCGTCATGATTATGGTTTCAATTATTGTTAAGCAATATAGCTTAGAGGCTTTTGGAACCTGGATATTTGTGCGTCTTATATCATTTGCTCGTAATAGCCATAAGATAAGTTGCTAGGTTCAAAAAAGCAATAAATATACACTTACGCGTTTAATGATAGGTACAATGTTCATAATCATTTTTACTAGTCGGAGGTGGAGACCTGCTAATGTGATTATAAGGATTGTAGAGAAGGAGAAAAGTATGATTTGTAATTGATTCTTGGCGTATAAGAATTCTTGAAGGGCTTGTCACCACTGGGCAAAGTATCCTAATATCGTATAAAGCCTGAGACCAGTCGAGGTGCCGTCAAGAGAAGTGTCTATTTTTTACGCAATGTGTGAAGTGTTATGGTGCTTTTTGTCATTCTATTTTGATATTACGGTTTAGTGAACGTGTTTATTGCCTTAGCCCGTTCGTTGCGTCAGACAAATTTGCCAGTACAAAAGTTGCCTCGGTATTCTTTTCATGATACAATGGCGGATCCAGTGAGACAAACTTTATATAGGTTACAACATTGAAGTTACCTAAGTTGATATGTACATTTATCGAATTATATGCAGTGCCAATGTACTTCCATTAAATTCTAAATCCCCAGTCCGTGGTTTGGATCCGCCCGCTGCCATGATTGTGACGAATTTATTTTCACAACATATTCGTGACAATTAGCCGGATGAACGTGTACTTCGTCCGCTTATACGTGCCAGAATATTATTTTAGATTTTTTTAATATATGCTTAGAAATAAAAAAGAAAGGGATCAAATCAATAATCGATGAAATTCCCTAATAATTTTCAAATTGATGTGATTTTTTTAAAGTATGACCATTATTTATCCCTTATATTAGTATATAATGCTCATTTCTATTATTTACCATTTAACTTGTTAGTTAAGTACATAGTTATAAGTTCGTTTGGTTTTATTATCTCATAATCGATATACAAGTATATAATCTGGTACGGTAGTCATATTGTAAGCTATTCCATACCCATTACCCACTACCCATGCATCATACTCGTAGCTCTCCCTAGACGTAAGCTTGGACGATTGTGTTGTGTTGCGCACAAAACATATACGCTTTATATCGGCAACCTTTATACAGAGATCAACGTGTGATCAACGATACACTTTATAAACGATTTTGATGTGTTTATTTGAATAGAATTCGTTACCCGTTTTAGTGTTTTTACAAGGCGGTCGTTACGATCGCGGCGTCGAGAGTATTCAAACGTTAATCTAAGGGTCAGAAAGGACAACGTAGTTGTTAGACTACAGATACTAATTCGATTATAAATTTAAAAGGTTTCGCACCGTGGCACTCGAGTGCCAGTGTACTTAGTTAGCGTTTAACAATATAGTCAAGACTTTGAAATTAATAACTTTGAGTGCTCGTTAATCCAATGTAGATATTTATTTTTGTTATCGTAATGTACCCGAAAATTGCTATATTTATCGAAATATAATAGTATTTTAATGATAAATAATTGTGACGTAATTTAAAATTAAAATCGTAAAACATTCGTAGGAGGTGAATATTTCTAATCGAGAATATAATTATGTAAAAGGGGATTCCCTTCGAGCGAAGCATTTAACTGTGTGTATTATAGAATAAGTTCGGTATCGCAACGGCAAGGCACGTGTGACGTCACGGCTTGGTCATGCGCTGCTGCGCCTCGCTATCGCTACAACAGTGAGTGTATGAACCCATCTAATCAGATGATGTGCTACTCCATAGTAATCAAATATTTAAAATAGTTAAGTTATAATTCTCCAATATTGTGGAAGATGTATCATATTTTTTACTAATAAATTTAATATTGTATTTGTTCTTGTTTTTCTTGATCTTATACCTCGTTACTACATATTTACTTGGCATATAAGTGTCTGGGGGGCTGCAGGACAATCTTTAGATGACCTTTTTTTCGGTAGTCAATATTTACAGAAAGGGGCGCCAGAAACATAACAGAACGCTCACCACCACTCACCACCCTGACAAAAATAATTTTAAAACCATTGATTTAAAATTTCTTGTGTAGGTGCGAAAGTATTATGTATAAAATAAGTTTTGGCTAGATTTATTTAAGTCATCTTATACTACTCGAAGCACTATGTCTAAGACAAGAAGTTTAAAAATGATGAAGCGTTTTTCAACAAATAAATAATTTAATATATCTATCAATAACATCACATTGTTATATATTTTAAGCAACCAACACTTAAAACTAATATTTGTACAAAATAAAATGAACCTGTATGAAAAATCTGGTAAGTTTTCTACAAACTTATATTTAAACTTCAGGACTCATTTTATTTTGCACAAGGTATACAAAACATAAAATGTGCATTTAATACTTAGATTACTATTTATGCAGATCTCTTTAAATAATAAACTAACATCCTTGTTAGTATTTTTCAAACCCTGTCCGATCCCTAGAAATGTTTTGATGTGTAAAGTCGATTTTATAATCTTTTTTAAATAGTAAAAAATATTCCTAATACATAAAACAAGTGATGACGTCACAAGATAATTTAAAGGAAAAGAAACAATTATGATGTTAAAAATTTGCTTGGTTTTAAATACTCAATTATTTCTAGGATACCTATGTACTCCCTATTGATCGGACTGGACTTTAAAAACAAACTATATATGTGAGAACTATTTTAACATATTAATTACATTTTAGAACATATAAATATTATAAATCTTTTAGTAAAATAATTTTAAAAACAAATACAAATCACATAATATGAGCACTTTGCAATAAATGTAGGAATATGTTTTATTGCAAAACAAAATTAGTTTGAACATTATTAAAAAAATGTTGTCACTTTATGTTCAAAAGTTTGACATTCAATTCTCTATATCGCCAATTGAATAATTGAAAAATATTCACATTTTTTTTCGAATACTTCAAATTGAAAAATAAATGTCAAATGTTTCTTCTTTTAATATTTAAATAATAATAATTTATTGGTCTCAAGTACTATTGTCGTTGTACAAAATTATTTCTTAATTCTAAATATAAATGATTAATAAGTAATAGTAACAAATATGTCTTTTGTCATAAAAAATGCCATCCCAATTATAATAGTAAAAATATCTGCCAAGCGCGAGTCGGACTGGTCCACAGAGTTCCGTACAATATTGATTGACTCCATATACATCGAGATTGGTCTCGGTCATTTTACCAATACCAAGTAATACTTTTTTTGGTAAGCGTTCAAATATTTAAGGTTTTTGTATATTTCCGTTTATTTGTGCTATAACACCTTGCTTCTTAACAAAGTTCATTACTCTAGGTCTACAGGAAGTACCCTGTAGATTTTGATTTCATTGCTAGTTTAGATAGATACTTTCTTGTCTGAGAAGACGAATGATGACGTATTCTATAAAGGTTCCATTTTTATTGATACGGGATCATAAAAATAATAAATACATTTATATAAGCTAAAGCCAACGCCACAAGTCTCTTTGCTTCCTAAAATACTTTGTTGATGCTAAATACATTAATTACTTTTGTTGTGCATAAATATTTAATATTTATACAATATTATTTCAGTCTAATATATATGCCACATATAAATCGATATAGAACAAGTGTTACACAAAATTACATTAAAAGGTATGTCCTCCGATTGCCAGCATTATGTTCTCGAAAGCTATCCAGTTGATCAACGCCCATGGACCCAGCCTCATCCACAGCGGGAGGAAACCTTTGTACAGAGATAGAATACCTTCGTTTTTCACTGACTGTTGTAAGCAATCAATCATGCCTCGGTAAAGTTTGCCTCTGGAAATAAAATAAGTACTTTTTTAAACATGGTATGTTCTTATGGCTATAATTCCTATTAAAAATACAGGCAATATAAACTATTAATGTTTTTGTGTATTAACTATTTATTAATGGTTACATACCGAGCACAAAATAACGCTTAAGTTTAGAAAGTTATTTTGTACTCAAGACGTACGAAATTTTTAAGTGTTTGAAATTTCGATATCCTAAAAAATACCTAACCAAAGTACAACACGAAATTTTATTTAATATTTCGCGTCAGAGCCAAAAAAAAACATTTCGAATATGTAATAAAACTATTAATTCAATAGAAAATAACATTGTTCATTTTTAGATTTATAAATCCCGTGTGATATTTGCTCATAACGTAATTAATTATGATTAAAAGGCAACAGTTGTAAGTTCCATAAATTTCTAACAGATGGCGGTGTTAAGCTAGTTTATTAACAATTGAGTTTTGATATGCATCCAATAGATGGCGCAGTGTATCTATTTCAGAAGTAACATTCATTCTTTCTGTTACCTACTATAACTTACTATCTGCGCCCCGCGGTTTCACCCGCTATAATTTAGATAATTCACACTATATCATTACTAATTATAGCATATGTGTTATTCTGATATGTGAACTATATTATTGTAGTTTCATCAAAATCAATCCAGTAGTTTTTGCGTGAAAGAGTAACAAACATACATCCATACATTCTTACAAACTTTCGCGTTTATAATATTAGTATATAGATTGAATTCTGTGATTTGTAAATGTGCGAAGCAGGAGCGTGTTGTTAGAAAAGACAAATCAGTCAAAATTAATTAGAAAAACAATGCAATTACACAGCCATAAGTTGAAACAGATGTTTTTTAATAGAAAAACCAAATTAACACCACGATAAGTCGTGGATTTAAAACTTTGGCAGCTGGTGAAAATAATCATTTACTATTATAAATTTACTGACTGAACTGGTTCTTCAACTTCAAAAACGGCTGAATCATCTTAAGTAGGAACTCATTAGGAAAATGTTCGATTTTATTAATTTAGTTACACTATATTTATGCTGATCTTCGATTTCGATAGTCATAAAAGAAATATAAAAAATAAATTAGACTAATTAATTGTATATATACGGTATCAATAGAAAGTATATTTACCGCCTCTTAATTTTCACTCACATAAAAAAAATTCTAGTACCCTTAATGACTCCGTAAAAATGTTTGATGAAAATGATTAAGTCCAGTGAGAAATTGTATATCGAGTCTTGCATTAATTCTAATTAATTCACGTTACTTACAAAAACAGATGTGACAATGCAATAAGTGTTACCATAAATTTACATCATTTTAAATTTAAATGGCTACTTAGAAAGTACGACATTTGACTTTACATTCACAATCAGGTAGTATTTTGATTATTTGAAACGAAAGCGAAAGCATTTACATTGAGCGTGCGCGGGTCCCGACTTTGACCCCGTTGTTTGACCTCGACCACGCTTTGAACGCAACCTACTTATTCCTAACGTTCAAGTGACGTCAAAATACTTGCTCTATCTATCTGACCATTTATCGAGGACCTAATATAAAGACATAGGTCAGGTTCTCATTATTTTCCTGTTGAGTTATAAGATCGTTTACAATGTTACGGCAACACTACAATATTGAGTATGCGGATAAACTGACTTTAAAAGAGCCTCGCCGAGTACGAAATGACGTCATTTTATATTTGGGCCTGAAAGTTCGTATTTAGAAACCAATTATGAGTAAGTAATGGAAAAAACCACCCTTTTATATGGAGCAGAGACATGGACCCTTAAGAAAGCCGTCAGTCAGCGAGTTGACGCATTTGTAATGTGGTGTTGGAGGAAGATGCTCGGAATACATTGAACTGAACATCAAACCAATGAGTCCATCTTAACTGAACTCAATGTTCCAATGAGACTCAGCACCACATTACATTGTCAGGAAGAAAGACGACAACCTCGTCGAAAGCTGCTGATAATCGGCAAGGTGGACGGAAAGAAACCCAGAGGCCAAAGATCAACTCGCTGGTCTGACAAGATCCGTTCCACATTAAATATCTCGATTTGCGATTCTTTTCACTAGATTTAAGATAGAGTGAAATGGCGAAAGATAGTCCAAAAGAAAGTTAGTTATACGGAGATGCCACGACCCTCAGCATTAGGGATACACGACGCTAGGAGGAGGAATGGAAAAAAATTAAACGTATAACAAGTATTGATATAAGAATTGTTCCTATGCACATAATGCACACAACATTCGATTCACAGAATGTAGGTTAGTAGACTGCTCGTTACACTGCACTGATAGTCTGAAGTTACGCGACTCCAAAACTGCCTTATCATGTGTTTGTAAGATTACGTAACCTTGATATTATAACACACTATTAATTTAAGAAATGTATAATGAAATAGTTTTACTGTTTTAAGGACAATGCCTCCGATAACTGTATTAAAATTTTAAGTAGACATAATTAATAGCTAATGTTTATTAAATTATTACCGTTAAATATGTAAGTTATCTTAAGCACTTTACTAAAACATTAAAATATATATTGTTCAATATTAATATCGTTGTCAAATCTAAAAAATTTGAAATCTTTAAATATTAGGCTTTGTTGATAGAGTAAATTACAACGACGAGTATGAAAAGACTATATCTTAATTTTAATGTTTTATATTCAATTGCAAAATATTTTTATATATGTAAAAATATTAATCTTTGTCAAACTTATTATAGCTTTACTGTGCCAAAATATTTTTAAATGTCAATAACTTTTTTCCTGACATAGGATTCAAATGAAGAAATAAAAGAAACAGATAAAACTTGTTACGCCATACTATCGTCTCCACAAAGTGAGTAATTGTTTCATAGGGCTTGGTGTTTGCATCTATTCAAGATTCCACAGCCTATTTTAGAATTGCCACTTAAGTGATTTAAAATTCATATTAAAAAGTGTTTAATAAACAATACCTACTATTCTGTTAATGATTACTTGAACGATGACAAAGCTTGGAATCCAAGTGACGTTGATACTCAGCTGAACGATAATACAATTGTAAAACAAATTCATGTAAATAATTTTAAAAAGAGCGACTGTTGAGTTTCTTACCAGTTTCTCTCATCAGAAAACTGCTTTTCGAACTGGTGGTAGCTTCAGGCAAACTGTCTGATCAATTTTGACGTGTCAAAAGTACTTTGTAAAAAGTCTATTTGAAATAAACTAGTTTGAGTTTGAGCCGCCCATTATAGATTTTATTTTCCTTTTAGCTGTTAATATTATATTTTTAACTAATATTTATAGATAGTTCGTAAAGAAAGGATGAATCATTGCGTTTAAAACTGTATTGATATTCGATAATATGCAAATAAACAATTACCTTCCATCCGGCCCTACGGGTTGATTCATAAGTCTGGTTTTAAGTACATCTGCGGGCGTCCCCATGACGGCGGCTACGAACCCGGCGGTGAACGCGGACATGGCGTGCACGAGCATCGTGTCCGCCATACCGAACTCCCGCATTAGGAACTGTTTACTGTAATCGTAAGCTGCTAGATCCCCCATGTTGACTAGTGCAGCTCGTTGGACGTTTGGAATGGCACCTGGAATATATATTTATAGATGACCATCACTTTATTTATTTGTTACAGGAAATGTATAAAGTTTACGACATGAGCCCATTACCAAGCATACTTGGGAAATGTGTTAAATAATATCATAAATATGTTATAATACATACATTTCCTAGGAATTTTATATAATTAAAATGAACTTCAAAGTAAACTGACACTAAGAACGATTTTTTATTTGGCTTCATGAGTTTATGAAAATGGCTTTTAGCGCGAACGATAGATACTACTTTTCGTAATTTACTATTTAATATGGGAGCCTAATCTGATTTACATAAAATATGTTTCTTCGGTTAGAACTTTTAAACTTATGATTTAGGAAATCTCAAAATTAATAAATTTCCGATTACTGTTTAGAAAACCTATAAATTTCCTATTAAAAAAATGTTCACATTTCCTAGGAGTTGTATTTTATTTTGCATAAATACAAAGACAATATTAAACTCACCCCTCCAAAATCCTTTAATACCAGATTCAGCATACAGCATCGCATAAGCCTGTCTACAATTAGCGAATCGGGGTGATTTGCCCTGAATAATTCTCCGCCCTTCGGCCTGCATTTGTACTTTGACAAGGTCTGTTGGGGACGCGATCAGCTGTGCAAGTGATCCCGCTGCCAGACCGCCTGCCGAAATTCTGTTATATTAATAGCAAGAAAACTTAATACAATTACTTATTTAGTTTTTGTAATAACGATCACAAAGGTAAGGTTTGGAGAAAAAATCTTTAATAACACAATACTTATATTTTTTTAGTAACTCGTACTAAATTTAACACATGGATTTTTTAATACTTTAATTTTGGAGAAATTTCATGGGATAAGAGGCAATATGTAAATAAGTTGAACAATGTAAATTTATGTAAATTTCACTTCACATAATTAGAAATGGTAAGTGCCTCCTTATACTGAATGAATATTTATATTCGAGTTTTATTAATGGAAATGTTTTTGGTATAAAGTTTCTATCTCATGAACACGGAGTGAACGATCGCAAAGAAAAATTTGTACCAACATTGATTAGATTCTGTGATAAATTGATTACACTTTATACTTTTTTACCTTATTAACAAAACCTCAACAACAATATAACATTAAAAAACTACATAGACATGCTATATTACAGTGTAGATAAAGGACATTTATGTTAACGAAGCGTTGTAAATTGATTGCTCCAACAAACCAACCACATACAATTCATTACAATGTGTTGTGGAAAATTTTCTTATTTATAACAATTCGTTACTAAATTAAAATATTGGGTTAAGGTCGAAGACATGATTAGGAGCACTCTAATGATCGAATAAATCAATTACCCAATTGTGATATTACGATTACATTGTAGATAGCCAATAACACTAATTTTGGAAATTACTTTTTAGCTTAATTGGATTTAAGTATATGCTCTCCCAATCTACAAGCGAAAGAAGCCGTAGTTATATCGATTTCGAGGGTGAGCAATTTGCTTTGGTGGACGAAATTTGTGTTATACAAAACCCATGATGGAGTCTACATTACTACCCGGGTAACCTAATTTAGTTATGGAAAACCACGCATATTGTACATTTTTAATCCCCTCTTTGTTATAATTTTCCATATTAGTTTTTAAGGTGAATTCAAAAGGATGCAAAGAAGAATTATTAGTACTATATCCGAATAGAAGCTGAATAAACGTAAAGTTAGGTAGGGTGGTTTAAAAATGAACGTTTTGAATCCTTTGACAATATAAAGTATTTTTTAGTCATTAAATTGTCATACAAGTGTTTTTATAATACATTCAATTTTAAAATCATTTTTCGAATGCCATAAAAAACCTTTAAAATAATGCAACATAGTGACTATCCAATTTTAGTGTCAGATATGATAAAGATGGTTACGGAGATTGCTTATTAATCTAACATTGCCACCTCTGTCTAATGCGCTACATACCTACATAGTTAAATATGTTAAAGTGTCTAAAAGCCAATAATGTAAAGTATATAATATTAAAGATTTATCTAACCTACGGAAGCAGCTCCCAAGGAGACCTTCCCATTATCGTCTTTCAATGCGTTGCGGAAGTGTTCGTAGAATATGAGCCGGCAGCCAGAGTATATGGCGTGACGTTGAAACATTGGCATCAAACCGCTCCACAGCTTCAGCACGCCTTCCTGCTTCGCTATGCCAACCGCTGTTTTTATCATCCCATGATTTTCTAACTGTGAAATAATAAGTTTTATTTGTAACGAGTCATGTCCTTGAGGATATTAACGAAATTACTACATTGAAGCCTTTTTCTTGTAGGAGCTTAGTAAAGTTTTCAATTTAAAGATCGTATTACATATAAGCGAAAACACTTAAAAACCCAGAGAAGATATTTTCCTGGAAAATACTAACAGCCAATGACATTTGCATCGAGCGGTAATCGGACCACATCGTAAGTATTAACAGCTGCGCCAGACCGGTTGTCGGACATCGATATTTTATATCCACAATGCCTATATAGCTTACATTTACAGTAAAGTGTATACATACATAAAACGTAATTTGTGTGGCCCATATATGAAGTTGTAATTAAGATTCAAATCAGTGACCCCTCAAAGGGCGCACACAGAAAAACTCTGAATCCAAACAATCTAGTAGGACTGATAATCTATTAACGGACCGTATTCGCTTCACTTATTTAGAATCGTTCTTTTCTGTAGCGCTATCATGATAGAGTTACATCACAATAGATACCAAATAATAAAAATAAAAACTACTAAAACAAACATCTACTGTTTTATACCATAAATATTACTAACTAGTCGACCCGTGCGACTCTTTTCACGTGCTCCGCTCCTATTGGTCTTAGCGTGATGATATGGACTTTCTAACAGTGGAAAAAAATTTTCAAATTGAACGTTCAAGCAAACAAACAAACTCTTCAGCTTTATATATTAGTATAAGATAACGTTGCGTATGTAAGATTGCAGATCATTATCTTACCTTGTACCCGTGTTTCGCTGCGGCTACTTCAGACTGTATTTGTAACCTTGTCTTTGTTAAGTCGAAAGGGTACGTGGCTGAAAATAGAAATAATTGTCAGTGAATCATTTGTAAACGACTGTCGCCTGTATATATTAAGATTCAAATAAGAAAATTTTATTAAGTACTAGCTGACCCGACAGACGTTGTCCTGTCTTAACTATGGATATTGAAGTCGAATTGGCTGTCAAAAGCTTACATTAGAAAAGTTAATATGTTCGTTAGGTTTTCTTAAATTTTCTAATTTTCCGCGAAACTTTTTAAAAATTTTCTTTCATAATAACCTTCTCCTGAGAATAATAAACGCAACAAAAAAAGAATTTGCGAAATCAGTGACCAAGGGAAATAGGGATTCATTTTTATATATAAGATTAACAGCATTTATGTTGGATTAACACAATTAAATATTTTGCATTATAAGGAAAGTAATAAAAATGCACATCCGCAACAGATGTTCCAACAAGTAATAAAAATATATCTGTTTGTCGAAGTATCTTTATCCTAGAAGTACTAAAAACTCCTTTTGTATTCGAAAAAGTCGGATCGGAAACAAAGAAAGACTTATTTCGAAATGAGGGCGCTCTACTATGTGAGAGTCATTCATCGATATAATCATCTACCCAATACCCTAGTCAGCGAGATCAGAATACGGTAATATGATTTTGTAAAATGTATTATTTAAACACATTACGAAATAGTTTATCATCTAATAAAAGTTTATTGCGTAACCCTTGTGCATATTAAATGTTATTTCACCGGAATTTGACAATTAAAAAGTTCAACTCTAATAACGAGAAGTCGTATAGTTAGGATCGTTAGTGAACAATTCAAAGTTTTATGTTTGTTCGCAAAATTGGTAAATTAATTACATTTCTTTTAAATTAAAGTTAGGTTTTAAAGGTATTCCTTTACTGGGTACTCTTACGCTACCGTTTTACTTTTACATGAATAGCGAGTTTAAAGGCACCATCCGCAGCAGAACAAGTAGATAATTTATATCACATCTAAAATACGATAAAATATGATAAACTTCATATTTACATTTCCTTACTATAATAATATGTAAGCAACCACCGTTTATGAAGTGGTATTAGCGGGTAGGTCATTTTATATTATGTCAAGTATACTGACGTGAAGACAATATAACCTTTAGTGCGATAGATTAGATTCAGACTCTCTGGTGTTTTCGCGCAGTGTACATGGAAATTAGTATTTATAGTGTTGTGGTTAAGGTCACCTTGAGGTCCACGTATGTTTACTTTATTAGTAGTTGGTGAGGTGAGAGTTAATATATTATGAAAGAGCTCTTTAAACCTGCTCCTGGCACTGCTCGGCTCCGTCTGAATTGTGTTTGCGTATTGCTGTACAGTAATGGATATATCATTCCTCTCCCATTTATGACAGATTATGTTTAGAAACCATTTTTTTTATCTAAATCTCTCATAATGATGGCAACACACAGTCGTAAATAAGTGGAGAACAAACGCTTTATGTAATACAAATAATAATTTTTCTAAATTTTCCAAATATTAAAATTATATTACAAAATTAAAAATAACTAATTTAATTAGATTTTTTTAAATTAACATTTTTTTAAAAGATTTGCTAACATTAATCATAATATCAGAGACGAGATGGTTTGCTCAATGAAACAGCGGAAAACATGTTCTACGGGTACATTACCATTGGGAACTCTGATCTAGATTTAACTTAACGGAGTTATTTCTTTACAAGTGTGTATGCAATATTTAAAATTTTAACGCAGTGGTTAGAATATCTTATATCTGCGTCAGAGTTCAAGAGTCCTGTATTGGTCATAGGTGTCCCGATTCATGACACTGGTTTCCTTACAGGAGCTCTCTTGTATTTATAAAAAAAATATTGTGTTTAGTAAGTTTACTGAAGATATTATTTACCTGCTTCCGCTGCCCAGGAACCAAGTACAGCTACACCGTATCGGGCCACGACCGAGTCTGTTGAGTTGGAAGCAGGGTGGTCGGCATTTCTAAGCATTGGCATCTTGGCTTTTTATCACCTGAATATTTGAGCGTCAGTATTCATAATATCTGGAATCAAAATTTTCTACATACAATTACAACAACATTGGAAAAAATATTCAGAACTAAAATATCTTATCTATGTACATGAATTGTATTTAAAAAACTTTATGTAAGAGATATTTATAACACCAATAGAAGCTAAAACAAACATTGATAAAAACTTCTTATACCTGATATCAGGAAAATAAATGTTATTTTCAAATATTTAACCCAGCGAAGTTAGGGTAGGTTAACAAGTTAATAATTAATTACCAATTACTTACTATACATAGTCTACTAGGTTAAAACTTCTAAAATAAATAGATGACATTGAATCCATATTTTGTGCTCTCATTACCGTAATTGTTTGCGTTGTCAGCTTATTATCATATTATACAATACGTAGAAATATAATATACTCTGTAGTAGTTACAGATAATAGTCAAGGCAACTAGATCGATAACACGGTGAACCTTTTCAATATTAAAACTAGGGTGTCTCCGTATTTAAAGGTTCCGTACTCCTAAAAAAAATTGAACCCTTCAGTCCATTTCGTTGTCTGTCTGTTTGTTCTTCTGTCGATACTTTTTTTTCTCAGGAACACGCAAAGGCGTAAAGATGATATTAATAACATACCACGAAAAATTATTAGTTTGTTCTTAGTTCTAATTTTAAAATATGCAACCACTAAGGCAGAAAAAGGGTATTCGACGCTAAAAGTAACATTGAAATTACAGAAACAATCAATAAACAATATAATATGATATACTGCTACTACAGAAATAATTCTGAAACCTTTTATTCAGGGTTTTTGTTTGGAGTATTTCTGAACAAAACTGTGCACCCTACCAATCGATAACTTATGCTAGCTAAGTTCATGTGTATAAAACGAATAACTTGGCAAGGTGCTATATTTAAAAATATATCGATTTTGGTTATTAAATAATATTCCGTGCAAACATTATTTTAAAACTAGCTGACTCTAACGAATCAAGAAAAAGTTTGTCCTCTCACGATCAACGATTGTTAAATTTTAATATGACTTTCCTCGAAAGACGTAAAACAAAAATTGATCTCTTATTTGCCGTGAAACTACTTAATAACAAAACTGACCACAATTATTAAATAAAAAAATATACTACAAAGTCCCACTTAGATGTCCATCGTGTCGTAAGATAACGCCATTAATTCCACCACTTCGTAGATGCGCCTTTGAAGCCAATTCTCCCATTGTGAGGTTGTGTAAATTATTCCCCCAACAAATCCCAAAAACTATTTTTAAACCAATTGTAGCTTTTACTCTCCATTAAAAATAAAATTGCTAAAGCTAATTAAGTAAAATTTAAAGTAAGTAATTATAGATTGCACACTTTCTTGTAATAATTTAGATGTAAGATGTTATCTTAATTATTAACGTGCATGCTGTAATTGTTTGTTACATCTAGTTATCAATAGTGTAAGTTAAGTTTTATACGAATTGATGTAAACACACGTTGGTATATAATTATAAGTAGTAATTGTGTTTAAAAATATTTTAATTATTAACAATGTATGTATGAATCAATAAATGTTTAATATGCTAAATTTAGACCAAATATGTGCAAAAAGTAATTAACAAATTTAAAAAAGTTAACATAATGATCACAATAAATAATAGTTATTGAAAAGAACTCTAATAAAAACTCACTTAGCTATTTTTAATGTGTAAGGTAAATTACAAATAATTAAAAAAACCTTTAATTAATACAAAATTTGATATACAAATTGAACAATGTTTAATATTAACAGTTATCACTCTAGACACTGGACTCTAGCATTGACTACTTTAATTAGTTCGCTCGTTAAGTCGAATCTCGATAAGTTGAAAACCTCCAAATCTCTTAAAATGTTTTGTTCCCTTCCCTTCAAACATCAAAACCTTTATTACTCGAAATCTCAACCCTCTATTAGTCGAAATAATCAGTGAGTCCCTTCAAGCCATTTTGGTACCTACATTTTTTCTGAATAACTCGAAAATTAAATTTTACCTCTATCTCGAAAAAAGCAATGTTTAATTTTACAATTCGATTATTACCTTTATAGTTTGAAGAAAAATAAATTACCGACTATAAGAATTCGCCAACAATGTGAGTACACCATTGTTTCTTAGAAAGCAATTTAGGAGTATATAATGAAAAATATGTGTGTCACCTCTGCAACTTGAATTTTTATTTATTTTACCTCTCTAACTCAAAATTTATAAGAATGAATCTCAACCTCTTTATGTCAAATCAAAATCCGCCAAAGTTGAAATTCTCTATAAGCCGAAAACTCTATAACTCGAATTTTTTGGCGTCTCCCTTGATAGAGGTTCTACTGGAAGTAGGTCGAGTTATACTTAGCTCGTTATAAGGAGCTTCATTATATTTGAATATTCTCTTTATACCAAACAAAAACAACGCTGCAAATTAACTTTTATTATTGAATTATAATTAAAATTCAACAATAAAAGTGCGACAGACTATCTATTCTTTGTTTTAAGGTCGAATAAAAATAAACTACAGACATTTACAACAACAAAATATCGAAAATGATAGCAGGTAGAGCTATATTTTATAAATAGATCTCTTAGTAGTTTTTTTGTTTAAAGTTAATATTGATGTCTATTAAAAACAGAAATGTAATAAAATATTGAATATTTTATTAGTTATATTTATGATACAATCTTGAAAAACACTGAAACGATCTTATGTTTTAACTAGCCGACCCTTGTAACTTCGTGCCCGTGATCATCCGCTCCTATTGGTCTTAGCGTGATGATATATAGCCTATAGCCTTCCTCTATGTATGGACTATCCAACACAGATTTTTTTTTAAATCGGACCAGTAGTTCCTGATATTAGCGCTTTCAAGCAAACAAATTAACTTTATATATTAGTATACTTAGAAGATTACGATGTACTCATGATATATGACTATATGATTTCCGACTTGAATTCGGAGAATGAAAAATATTTAAAATATGTCTATCAAGATGTAGAGAATTTGCTTAAAAATAACCCAGATTCTTAAGTCGTTCACGTAGGTATATGATGACGAATTACGTGATTGAGATGTAAATATCCATCCATACAAACTTTTACATTTATACTAAAAATTAGTATGACTTACGTCGTTTTTAGTACATTGAAAAAATACTAAGTTCTAATTTTCCTTTGAGATTCGATTCGACAAGTTAAATTAAATATGTAAAGCTGAATGAAGGTTTGAATTGCTAATGATATTAAATTTAAATAATCGACTCGTCATTATTTACAAAACAATATTCAGCGATGAAAAAGAAGTCCTTCACTTACGTTAGCAACGCATTATAATTTCAAAGTCCACAATTATTGAAGTCCAATGTTCACAAGTCAACGCCACTTAACATCTGTATTGACTGATTACTATAAGGCTTAGATAGTAGCAAATGCACTGCGTTATGTACACTTTGATAATCTTTTTATCAGAATATACGACTTTTATGTGATTATTAAGATATTAGACAAAAAATATTTATAAAGGAAAAGGGAAGTTTTTGCATTTATTATAACAACTTTAAATATCGTTGAACGGCAGTTGATATGTAGTTGTTTTTAATTTTACTTTTGATTTTTTTTTTGTCAGATTAATATTTCCTTAAATTTCTGTTCTTATATTAAAACCTATGAATATAGAATTATTAGATGGATTCATGATTTTAGGTTTAGGCTAAAGTTGCTCTACATCTCGAATGTGTATCAAAAATTAAATATCTACAAACAGGGGTAAAAATCTTGATTGATTTTCACTTTAACATTTAGGCTGAATTAAGTTTAAGAGTCTAAAATCCATTTGTAAATATGATCTTGATGCAATTATTGCATAGCATAATGGGCTAACGGCTTTATACAAATTATACTTCATCTGTAGTAACTTAAAGCAATATTACGAGAAGTATTAAATTCAGTTGTAAAAGAACAAAGAAAGGAAGACTCCATAATCATCTGGCGCTCCATTTTTCATGGTCCTTCAGATCTCGTTTCAAACACAAAAAATGCATTTCCTAACTACGTAGAAATTTGGCTCTGATACAAAGGAGTATGAGTATCTTGAACTCTGGAACATTTTGGAAGGTGGCCAGAGTCTGGACGCCAAGTATCTTAACGACATACAATACAGCTTGTTATATATAACTACATCTCGTTTTATATGGTTATATTATCTGTGTATTATATCTTTGTCATAAACAAGTCATATTCATTTTTATGAAACGTCTTTCCATACTCATATCGTTTATATATAAACATGAAAATGTATTTAAATGGTTTATCCTTCGTTTTTTCCGACAAATATCAGTATCAGTCCTATTTTGAACTATTATTGTAATAAAATATCTAATTGTATAATACGCACCGTAACAAAATGCAGAAAAATATTTCTTCTCACTGTATTTGAAAATTGCATTAATGAAAAATATTGCAAAATTATATGTTATCACCACAACGCGAACTGTCCAAATGAATGTTCGTAATACATGAAGTTTAAATTATACTTAAATGAATGTGCTAAAAATAGTACAAATTCTATAGGTGACATCATGTTTCATGACAAATGAAGGTATTTTAAATAGATGGTATGTTAAAATTATATATTTAAAGGAAAAAAGACAACATATAACAAGAATAAAATTATTAAAAGTGACGGTGGTGAATAGTGGCCCAGCAAAGTAGAGCTTCTGGGGATTTTTACTAGGAACTTCATGCACATTTAAGCAATCGTATTTTATTAAATATTAAGTGCTTATAGTTTGTGTTTTATCTAAGCATTTTATAATGCTAAAACATTTTCTTCTTTCACGAGACGAAGCATAAAAATGTACTGCAACAAAAAGTGGCTCTTTTAAACATATTAACCGTTTTATAAATAGATCAAAAACAAACTAATTACAAATTTCCGACCCTCAGATAATAATTCCATGACAGCACTGACAGGAAGTATCCTATAAGTTAAAAGTTTCCATAGAAATACTGTTCATATTAATTTGTCCGTGCTATAATAATTTTATGCTTCCCTTGACCAATTTTAATGCTATTGCAAATTATCACGTCATAAGTATAAAGAAAAATTGATGATTTTCCACTGATTTCTAGGTTAACGAAAAGTCTGCAAAGTTTTGATGGTATATATTCATTCGCGTTTTGAGTTGATTCAGTTCAAAAAAATTGATTTTCAATTCCTTAACTCTACCCCTTACTTAGAAGGGATTTTATCAGTAAAAAAATTCATCGAAACCAATAATAATTTTGTTTTTATTAATTGATATTTGATTGTAGAGATACGCCTCATTCTTCTTTTTTGACCGCTGCTGAAGCATCAATATATTTTTTTTTATCTCCTTATACATTTATTGGGGAAAATAACGATGACTCAGCAGGAGCTCTATTACAGAAAAAATGTCTTTAAACGTTTTTCAGACACTACGCAAAGTCCAATCCTGCTAGTTCGCATAGACGATAAATAATATTCAGTCAAAATGGTTTAATAAATATAAATTTAAATATATAAATTAGGGTCAAATAATAAAGAATGTACAATTTTTATCGGATCTCGTTTTTATCGAATATTTTATCGCTTTATATAAACAAAATATTACAGATATTACATAGATTTCTTTAGGTCATCATTGCCGAATTACTTAATGTAAATAACGAATATATTAAAATAAAAAATATAGAGTTCCATGATAAGTATCGTTTCAATTCAATAATTTATTAATTACCTTTTTGCACGTACTTACTGTATTGAGTCGCAGGTACAAACAATTTTCATCGCTTGATATCTAGGTGCTCGTAGTGATGCACGTCGTGGTAAACAATGAACTGATTACATAACATTCAGAGTAAAAGTGCCGAAGGAGGATGGGCAATCAGGCAGCACATAAGTTAGAAAGGGTACAAAATACGGCAACACGTGCTTATCCTAAAGCTGCGGTTGGCAGCCACTCGCAGCGCGAAAGAGCGCGAAGACAAGAAGCGATCAGCAGCTAGCGTCCGACTCACATCGCTACCGGCTTGTGACTATTCTATTCAAGCACTGCTGAATATCCGCCGCTAAAAGAAAGACTTCAATTATCTATATGTATACATACTATATTATAGTACACACTCGTACTATGCGGTGACGTCATTTCATTCAGAAAACTCCGGCAACTTTCATTGATATCGGTCACTTCAAAACTCAAGCTTCTCCGCACAACAACGGGACTGACTAAGCAGGTCAATAGCATTCAGTTATTTACAACAGAGTACCTATATGTATAAATAGAAAACCAGTTATTAATATCTCTATCTAAATAAACTTATGTTTAACTTTAAATGTCTATTATACGCACAATATCTGAAAATAAGCTCGTTGAGGAAAACATGACTCCATAGATTTAGAGAAGTCCTAGTTTGTCAGTTTAATATTTCAGACCTTATTATAATGAACCATTAGAAATAATAACGATAACTGAATGACATATTTCCAAATAAGCAGAATAATTTATATGATTAAGAACTTAATATATACCTATTAACTTTTCTCTTAGGTTTCTATAGAACTACCAAACCATTGCCATGATTCGTAGATTATTAACTTTTATTATTTTACAACAAATATTTTAGAATAAATTAATTAAACCAAATTTAGAAATCATTTAATAAATAGGTTGATTCTACATTTCATAAAGTCCAGAACTAAGTTTCGCCTACCATTTAAAAACACTCGATGTTTATACTTAGAATTCTAAAGCTCTCAGAGCTTTGAAATATTTTACGGACAGTAAGAATACTCATCTTATATAACAAAATAAACAATTAAATTAAAAATGTTCATCTTATAGAGGCCAAAGAAATACTAATCTATATTTTTTGATAATCTTAAAATATCAGTCTATTGTCGTATCTCTCATAGATTTAAGCATCATTTAGAGCACTGAATGAATATAGCATTATTTTCCAATAAGAATATGATCATCGTCGTCATCAAAGCACAATGAAAAATAAAAAAAAATATATTTCTTTATATCTAAATGTGTAATTTTAATAGTCAAATAACTGCATATTGATTGTTCCTACTTTTTGAAAATTAATCTTCTAATATATAAAATTCTCGTGTCTCGGTCGACCGATTTTTATGAAATTTTGTGTGCATATCGGGTAGGTCTGAGAATCAGTCAACATCTAATTTTTGTACTCCTAAATGATAAGGACGGCTCACCCCAATTTTTTAAAATTTTTATGGCAAAACAACGTTTGCCGGAGCAGCTACTATTCTAGTTTAGTATATATTCGACCTAAAAACAATTGTTATTTATAATTAACTAGCTGATACAGACGTTGTCCTGTATTTTTTTTCCTATGAATATTGAATTCGAATTAGCTGTCAAAAGCTTACATTAAAAAAGTTAATATGGTCGTTATGTTTTCTTAAATTTTTTAAATTTCCGCGCATCTTTTTTAATTTTTTCTTCCATAAGAACCTTTATCTGACAATGACAACCATAACAAAAAAAATTAACGAAATGGGTCCAACCGTTCTGTAGTTTTGCGCTTAGCAACACATTTAGCGATTCATTTTTATATATAAGAAGAAGATTGTAAGCTAAAAAGTGTAGAAAAAGTATTTCGCAATTTTATATAAAAACTAAAATTTTTCCAAATTACTAAACTGTTCGATGTAGAAAAGTTTCTGCAATAAAAATATTTTTCAGTCATTTACTCCTACAAATTCAACTGGTTTGTGCTGTATTAAAAATGTTGAAATTTTATCACATTGCGACGCCAAAGAAACCGCAGACTCCCGTAGTCTTCATAAAAGGAAAAAAGCTTTCAAAAAGCTGCACGGGGAGCCAAGTGAAACTCATTTTACTAAAAGTAATGAATATTTTGTTTCATTGAATACTCATATACTAACATAACTTTTAGAACAGAGTATGGTATACATATCCAGTGCAAGCTCAATATAACGACTTCCTCGATTTAACACATTCTTGGTAATCCCCCTTGAATTGTTCATATGAGTCAATGTTAAATATACTTTTACATTGCGAACATTCTCTTTATATCGAATTTTGACTACAAAAAAGTGTAATACCTCAAATTAACGAATTTTGTCAAGCCTAACTAAACCTTTTTATAACGTTCTTACCAATATATGATCCCTTAATCCCATAGTATGTCGCAACTGGTATATTTTTTCTTTTTTATATACATTATTGACCGAATATTTACTTACTCCCTTCCAATTTGTTATTTATTTAGGTTACTATGTATATAGAGCGATAACTAAAATAAAATATTAGCAGAGACACTGAAGATTTACTCATATTTGAACTAGATGGCGTTACTGGTTTTTTTATATGGAAATATTCTTGCTTCTCGGTATATCGATGTGACGCGACACGCCCGCTTGCCCGAACGATTCAACTATGCTGTAAGCTAATATAGTCTTTATACCAACACATTAAAGACTTAATTTGAGGAAACTAATAAGTTTAGTCCTACCACATTCACAAGCGTCGCGTTGTGATTATAGCGACTCAACTCACTGACCTTGACGCAAAAAGCAGAAACAATCTTATTCCCAATGCGGTGTTTTCATTAGTAAGAGAATATTAATAAGGCATGATCCATTCTGCGAATATTTAAATGTTACTAAATTGATCTTTATTATAAAGTACGAAGTTGATACTTAATTAACTTCTTGAGATTGGTTTTTAAGGGGAATTTTGAATTAGAAAAGAAACTAACATTTATAAACTGAATGCAAAAAGTATCTTCAACTATCTTAAATAATAAGTTCTATTACATTTACTTTACTTAGAATTGAAATTATTAAAAAATAAATTTTGTAGCCCCAGTGATGCGTAATGCGAAAAGCTCTACTCTAGTCAGTGTAAAATTTTGAAAAAAAAACTTTATTTCGTATTTTCGTCTTAAGATTTTCAAGGTAAATTTGTACAAAATAGCCTTATCTGTTAAGACATTTTTCTCTCAGAAATGTGCAGATGTATCCAGTTGAAATTTAGATAAAATACTCAAATCAGCAGTCCTATGGAGCTGTGAAAAAATTAGACTTTTAAGTGAATGCAGTAAAAAGTTTATTCACACACTTATATTTCTAAATTTCAACTCTTCTATTTCAGCACATGTAAAGGAAATCATCTTAAAACTGTAAAGTCATAAAATTTTTGTTGTAGTTGATAAAATGACTTTTGAGTTTTTAACATCGCTTAATGAGGACTACAATTTTCCGACGGCAAAGGTTATCCTTCAATTAAAATTGTACGGAACCCTTGGTGTGTGACTGTTTAATACTTGGTAGACTTTCTATATTATTTTCTATCTAGTCCATATCTTTCGGATTGGGGCGGACATTAATTAGATACTTAAGTGAGGTGTTTTTGACTAATTTTCTGAAATAATGTATTTAATTTTAATCTGATCCAGTATATATGTATATTATTATTTAATGCCATTATATTGCTTTTGTTTCTTAATGCTTATGAAATACAACACCAACCAAAAGTATTTAAAATCAGGCACATGATCCTTGCCAGGGTCCCAAAGTCTTTGTTCTCAAAATCTACCTGCTATTCGTTAAGCAAACCAACTTTACAAAACAAAAGGTTATAAATTGTTCAGAAATTTCCTTATTTTACTTTTAAAAAGAAACTGCTAGCAATTTATGTAACTAAAGGTATAGAACGATTAATGTAGTCCCCTTTTGGTTAACAAAATGCTGTTTGTATAGTAAGGGGTGCACAAATGCTGCCATACAAAAAGCAAACTAAAATTCGAGGGTTGATACACAAAAAGTAGGTACGAAGGGACTAACGGACGGGGCTTCGGGCTTCAATTTTTTATGGATTCCCATCATGCGCTTCGGATAACGAATTTAAGTTGCTACACTATTTTAAGTCTTGTGCTAAAGCAAACAAGATTTAATGAATTAAGTATTCATAATTCACTATAGACGACATGCTGAGAATCTGTTGATATGAAAACTGCTTTACATAGTTAATATTTGCAATACGTTAAGTTTTGTGGGAGAGTTGATTAAGTTGAGTATTATAATTAAAAAAAAATAATAAGGACTTTTTGAAACTTTTAGGATTGTATTACAAATTACTAGGTTTTTTGTTTCCTCAAAATTAAATAATTAATGCTTTTACAAAAAGTTAGGTTCTTCTGCAACAGCCGCTTGTAGATGAAAATTATGGTTATTAATATATGTCGGAGATTTATGATGATGAGGAGAAGGAGGAGAGGGGCGGGTATATTAAAGAACAGTACAAGGGGGGTGATGATATTGAATGGACTATTGGGTAAACGCAACATAGATGCACCGATAAATAATCAAATATTATGATCTCTTACAATTACAAGAGGAACCTAAGTAGAGGTGCAGGCTAAAGTTTTTTATTAACTGTCGCTGTCGGTTGGGCGTCACCAGAGGGCACCTCTGAAAATCAGCGTTGTGACTTTCGTCACAACACATGCTTCTTTTTTTTTAAATATTACTTGTGTTAACCTATATTTAATTTTATATGTAATGTAATGTTTTGTGGCACATTAATAAAGATATTTCTTTATTAATGTTCTTATTCTATTCCAAAGGAACTCCTTTAAGTCATTTCAACACTCGCCTCCACTGCCCAGGCCATTTATTCAAACCTAAGGTTTATTTAACCTAAGCCTAACTTACGCGCCGAGATATATCGATAAAACAATAGGCAGCATACCGAATATAATTGATTTTTTTTGTAAGATATAAAGTGAAATTTTTAATTAATCTTAATGATGTAACAGAACAAATTTAATACCGAAATTTAATAAAGTTATTGTTTTTAAATATCAAATACATACTTTAAAATTTTATGATAAACAAACGATAAAAATTACTTAACGTAGTAAGGTTTTTTAGTCCACAGGCAAGAAAAGCTATGTTGTAATTTTTTTACTGCCTGAAAATCCGATAATGCTCAGAATTATTTTGAAAATATATTAGTCAAATTGTACGGTATTTACTATTAAGTAATTAGGTTCAACTACGAGGCCGAGAGATAACGTGGAGACTCTATAGAAATTGTCATTAAAGGGCCTATTATTGATCGAAGTTAAAGGGAAAGTAATCGAGTTCTAAATGAAATTTCACTCAATATTTCGCACTGATCTGAGATTTTTCGCACCGTGGCTATAAATCACTTTTTTTTAGTACGTAGTAGAACGTAGTTTTTATATTTTTTACACATATGTTAATATTAAAATAAAAGAGAAATTAAATTTGAAGATCATTTTTATTCGAATACGATCATTGAAATATATCCAAAATTTACTTGACTTTTATAATTACACTTATACGGCGATATCATCATAATATTAACATCGTTATACGAAATGATGATTCGATTTGTTGACATTATTGACTTTACTGTATCACTTTGATATTGGAAACCAATATTATCAGAGCGAAGCCATGGCGAGTCGGTAGTGATTATCATGGCGTTTACGAACGGTTGGTTTAATTATATCGCTTGTAGGATTTTACGATTGTAAAGCATTTAATAGGAAATAAGAGATATTTTAAAATAATTAAAATAATTCTCTGTCTGTAACTTTAATTACGTTTTGTACCCTTGCTTTTTAAGGTTCTTGTCTTTCTATCTGACTGTCCATTTGTAAGTATGTCTGTCCTTTTACTTTTACATAACAGTCTTCAGTTCCTTGGAATTTGTGAAAAAAAAATATCTTCTAAATAAACAGATATTTTTTCTTATATATTAACCCTTGCAAGGGAATCAAAATATAAAGAGTACGGGAAAGTTAAGTTTACTCCCCATCTACTTTGTGCGGAGTTCGACTCACACTTAGTGGATTTTTACACTACGTTAGAAAGAAACAACAGACCAACCTAAGGTTTTATTTGTTTTATTATTATTACATAAATAAAGCATGTATTGGTTATAAACTACATAAATAAAAATATTCTTAATAAGGGACGTTTTTATGCGTTGCGATAATTTCAAGTGATAACGGCCTGAACCAAAATAATACAAACGTCACCACAAAGAATAGACGATAAAATATAACAAAATTCATAATTTTGTAAGTTAAGTCGTTTTGATGTCGAATATATAATATAATGTGGCAAATAGCATAGTTATCAAACAACAATAAAAATGTTTACTAATAAATTGTACTAATAATTCCCTCTCTCCTCTGAGCATCTTGTGGCATCAAGTTTATATGGGTTGTTGTATTACGATACTTTACGGTCTATAATTTTTATAGCTTCATAATATTAGTTTAAAATAGTTATAATTAAATATAACTGATACAAAACATAGTTACTGATACATATGATGATACTAATTCTATAAGATATACAGATACGAGTTTATTTAAATATTCTCAATCTATCTGCAAAACATTTATTAGGTGTTGGACATCTATGGATTATTATTTGTTTAATACAACAAATACCGACTGAACAAAAAGATAGTAGTTCCTTAAACAATTTATTATAAAATAATAAATAGAACATAACTTAAACTAAGCGTAGATACAATATTATCGCTGTTAAAAGTATATCTACAGTTTAGAATGGTGGGTTATCATCGAACAAATTGCCTTTGTACACAACGACGATAGACGGCTCATACAAGTGTTTTACTAAAGTATGACTTCGACCACAATAACTTACAATCTATTTGAAAAAGAGTAATGCTCAGAGAAACCTTATAATAATCTAGAAAAATTGGTCTACGTATTACAAATCAGAGCCATTATTTAGAGTAGTACCGCCATTATATATAGTGGCGATAAGAAATTATATATGTGCTTCATTAGCGCTGTGCGGATAATCTTAGTAAAATTGATACACCTAAACGAAAATTTTAAAGAGGGAGCAAAGCACGTGGCGATCTATCAAAACAACAAAGCCGATTGGTGTGGTGACGTTCCACCCCGGTGATATGTACGTCGTACTACCTAAATGCCTTATGTACACCGCTAGTTACTACTTCATGACTACTCCGAGCTCAGTGTGTACTGCATTGCAACGGAAAATATGCGTGTTCACCAAAGTCGTTTCGGTGGAACGGTGTCGTGTGTTGCGTCACGTTTGAGGAAATTGATAGTGCGCCGAGGTCGACGTGACTAACATAATTGTGAACTTTGTGTTTATTTTATGACAAATTATAACATTCACCATCTTATATTGGTCGTAGTGAGTGTCTGATCATAATGAAATCTGCTTTTCCCTATTCCTATATCTTTCATGGAGACCTAATTACAGTGCAACGCCACGAGGCGAGCTGTGTCCGATATAACCTTGATACGATGAGTAAGTATTTCTTTTATTCTATCTTCTAATAAAACAGTGAGCTCTAGTTGTAATAATGAACATATTCGTAAACTATTTAAGTTATTTGATATTAAATATTAAATCGAACAAAGGAAATATGCTATAAAACAACATAAGTATTTGTTGTAATAATATCGAACGTCACAACAAGGTTCATACTACAAGATGGCGGCGAGTGGGGAGAGGGCGCCCAGTTGGCCAGGTGCTGCCGCCGCGTCGAGTTCGGCGCTATAGCTAACTAAATAGGTACGCAGAGCACAGTGTTGTACATTTAGAACGTTCACAATGGCTACCGCGAAAGACACGTCTACTTTCTTTCTGGAGGCAGATGCGAAACAATTTGATAGTGTTTTAAAGTTATACCCACAAGCGATTAAATTGAAGGCTGAACTGAAAACAAAGAAACCCGATGAACTCATAAAATTGGACAATTGGTAAGTACCAACGTCTTTCGGAGGAGAAAATGCGGCCGTGGCGTGTCAATGAACTTGTATTGTGTGTGTATCCGTGCAAACTGATTTGATAGCTACCTCCCTCGCGGACTGCATCTCTAGTCCGCGGACGGCTCATTAAAATCACTGCGTCACGTGGGATCGATGTCAAATTGACACTATCGTTTTTCCTAAAGCCAGTGTGGGGGAAAATATCGCCGCGCTAAGGCGATATAAAATGGTGGCTGTCCTTTACGTATCGTCGCTCATAAAAATGCATTTATTATATACTTCTTTTACGGTGATCGCTCGTTAACTCAGACACAGATTCCTTCATTAAATAGGTCATTTGCTTAATAATGAACATATAAAGTTATTATATTTAAAGTATTTAACTAAATAACACAATGCTTTGTTGAATACAACTCACATCCGTTCAAAATGGTGACTACCATTTATAAGTTTTGTATTTATATTTTACTCACAATAATGGGTATTCCTTTATAATTAATTTAAATATAACGAACTTTAATTCTTATTTAAAGTCACCCTCTTTTAGATTTATTTGATTATAATACTATTAATAAATGAGTCATCAAGTTGGCAAAAGTTTCAAGTAACAAACAACTTGTGAATATAACGGATATATTGAGTTTTTGAATAAAGCTTCTTGTTGTATTTTGATAAAATTTAAGAATGATTTATCGGATGTAGGTTAAATAAATGATGAAATAAAAAATCATTTTTATACCCTTAATATATTTTGGCGCTGTACCTACTTTTTTTTCAATCCTCGTATTAATTATATAAAATAATAAAAATTATAGCAATCTCGCTTCGTTGAGGTAAAACTGATTTTGATTCGCTTATCCAAATACGAATTTTACCAATTTTTAAAAGTTCTGTGTCGAACCTAAAGTTCGCAATCCAAACTTTCATTTTGATTAATTGAAAATCATGGTAATTTGTGTATATGTCGCAAAATGGTTTCTGATGGTCAGGACGAAATGGTAACAGAAAAATATTTATGAAATTAATAGAGAAATATATAATGAATAATCTGAAATGTATTATTGTGATTTTGATAATCTTATGCTAATTTATCTTGAGTAAAAATATTTTAAAAAATAAATAAATCAGTAAATTGCATGCGTAGGTACAAAATGTCTAGTAACATCCATACCAGCATACTAATACGACCTTTTAATAGAATCTATATTTTTAATATTATAAATTCGAAAGTATGTTTGTTATTCTATGAAATCGTAGGTATAATAAGTGTAAGTTTATTAATTGGTAAGCGTTCGACTGATTTTTTAAATATTATATTTAAAACTAGCTGTGCCCGCGATATCGTCCGCGTGGAATAGTGTCTTTGGGTAGCATTTTTAATTATTTTACAAATAAGACAAACTTACATAAACCTTACATATTTCCATACAAATCTTCATTCCTTATTCCCTATTGTTATTATACCCTTGAGGGTAAAACTTTTACATTCAGTCATATTTATTTATATCGAATCAACAGCCTAAAAAACAAGTTTCAAGCTTCTAGCTCAAAAAATGACGATACTTCCATACAACTTCTGATACTCCCTTTTAACTTCTTACAACCCTTTTTACTCGTTAAAAAGTACCCTATGTTCTTTCTCAGGCTCTAGACTATGTGCATACCAAATTCCATTTTAATCGATTCAGTAGTTTTGGCGTGAAAGCGCGACCGTCTGACAGAGTTTTTTTCGCATTTATAATATTAGTAACGATGATAATAAAATATATTAAATTTTTTAAGTTCTTTATCCCTGTTTCGTTGAATTGGAACCACGTTATAATTTGCGAATCCAAAAAACAATAAGTCTACAATAGCGCGGAACAAATATGGTCGACTAATCACATCATACAAGTTGAAAAGGATATGACAAGGGTGAAACTCCATCATTTTTAAATTATAGTTAAGACAACAGATTATGGCCGTGTCCTGTGAATTCCATCCCTATAGTCGTAATCCTGTTAAATAATTATAGGTTACTAAGTAGTATATAATAAGATATTTAGTTTCATATTTGTATAAATAATTAACAAGGGATTAAGATACATAACTCAATAAAATGACTCTATCAATTTAATCGTTTTAAATATTTAATAGAAAGTTGTATCGCATCACTTCGGCTAAAATTTCTTAATATTTTATTAAATTCGTTAAAGATTAAAAAATGTTTAGTAAGAATTCTATAAAAAAATGATATAAAATTGACGAAATTGCTTCAATGTTAATGTGTTTAGATCGTTTTGCTTAGAAAATATAACTTAAATATTTTCTAAGCAACACGATATGTACATGAGTTTCAGTTTCAGTAACAGAATCAAAAATAACTTAACAAATAAAAATTTAAAAACCAGTAATTTTTTAAATTAAAACAAAAATAATTATTTTTTAAACCCACAAAAATATTTAGAAATAATACAATATTATTGACATGAGGGTACAAACATCCAAAAAATCGTAATTTCGCCTTAATACTATACTTTTACTAATATTATAAACGCAAAAGTAACTCTGTGTGTCTGTCATGCTTTCTCGTCAAAATAACAAAACCGATTTAAATGAAATTTTGTATACAGATAGTCTAGAGCCTGAGAAAGGACATAGGCAACTTTTTAATACGAAAAAACGGTTGAAAAGTGGGGAGGGGAGCGCGGCGGTGGTACGGTGTAGGTAGGGCCAAATATGCCTAAGTAAAAATATTCTTAACTGAACCGGCAGACACGTGAGGGCAAATGTGTTATATGTAAAATAATTAATTAAAAATTTCAAAGGCACTATTCCATGCGGACGAAGTCGCAGGCACAGCTAGAGATAAATAAATTTAATGTTATTTATCTCATTTCAGGTACCAGAATGAATTACCAAAGAAAATCAAATCAAGGGGCAAAGACGCACACATGTTACATGAAGAGCTGGTGCAACTCATGAAATGGAAGCAAGCGGTATGAAATTTTTTCATAATACTAATACACGCATCTTATGTTTAAAATTGATCACTTCTTTACAAGATTTTTTAAACGGTACATAAATGGCATGTTTCAAAATTCGTCATTATAGAGTAGCCAGTCAAAAAAAATTTTGCGACTTCAGACATCTTATAAAAACCGGCCAAAAACCGGAATCGCGCACGAAGGGCCAATATTTGTCAAAAAAAATACTGTTGTATGGAAGCCCCCCATAAATATTTATTTAATTCTGTTTTTACTCTTTGTTGTAATAGACATATTTCATTTTTGATAATTTCAACTCAACTATTACGGTTCATGACATACAGCCTGGTGACAGACAGAAGGACAGCGGAATCTTAGTAATAGGATCCCGTTATAAGCCTTTGGGTACGAAAATCAAAAAAAAGGAAGGCTCGTTGAAGGGCCCATCGTTTTGATCATAAAATCATAAGACCATTTGCTGTGAAATTCGTATAGTGGTGGAATATATGATATGTGTTTTAATGTTTCAGAGAGGGAGGTTTTATCCACAATTATCGTACCTCATAAAAGTGAACACACCTAGAGCAGTAATGCAAGAAACAAAGAAAGCTTTTAAGAAGTTACCCAACATAGAATCAGCAATGACAGCCCTCAGTAACCTGAAGGGTGTGGGCACAGCTACAGCGTCAGCGCTGCTCGCGGCGGCCAGTCCTGAAATAGCGCCCTTTATGGCTGATGAATGCGTTCAAGCTATCCCGGAAATGGAAGGAAGCGATTACACTGCCAAGGAATACCTCAATTTTGTTAAACATATTAGAAATGTCTGTGATAGATTAAATAAGGTTAGTTGAAAGAATTCAAAATAATTAGTTTAAGTAGTTCTCCAACGTGTAATGCATAAGTGCGTTTGGATATTGTCCACTTGATTGGAAGAAGTGAAAGGTGATCGAAACATTTTTACAGTTATTTTGTTTTATTTAGGAATCCCTTAAAATTATTAAGTTTAATGCGAAACTTTGTCTGTTCGTTACGCTTTTAAGCATGAACTACTAAACCGATTTTAATGAAATTTGGGTTATAGCGATAGACTAGAGCCTGGAAAAGAATATGGCTTACTTTTAACGCATATAACGGCTTAAGGGGACTGAAGGCACTTCATCCCCTATAATAAATTGCATGTCGAGCAGTGATCGTTTATGCTTTGGGTATTACTCTTATTTAATTATGTTGATCTTGAAAATTAAAATTTAGCGATCTGGCTAAATTGACAATATGATTATGCGGCTTTGTAGCCATGTGGCTACAGTGGCAACAATAATATGTTGAAAAATATTAAAATTAAAATAAAATCCACTTAATACATACAATTAAAACTTAAAAGTTTTAAGTATAGTTAAATGTCAAAATTTATTTAAACAGAATGAAATCCAATTATTTATTAGTTACAGTTAATTGATTTACAGGAACAAAATGGCTGTGGAAAGAAATGGTCACCACACATGGTCGAGCTCACGTTATGGACACACCACATAGTCTCGGATTTACAGCCAGAGTTGCTTGGGAAAGAGCGCAGGATCGTGCCCACCAATGGAGGCTCCCCGATGCCAAGCGACGAGAGTAATTTAGAACCCCCTACTACAAATGGCAATGGTGAGTGGAATTTTTATTTTCCTCCCATATGATATCGTAGATTACGGGTACAATTTCATATATTCATGATTCATAGATTCATCAATAATATTCACATTTCTCGCGGCACCGAGACATTGTAAAGGATCTTATAATTTCACTAGAAAAAAAATATTTCTAGTTTGAATTTTTCTAAAAATTATTCTGATATTAGTATTAGTAACAGAAAAAACATAGTTTGTAACAAGTACAAAATCACTTTACTTACCTTGAGAAAAAAAGCTTTCGATGTTCGCCTTCAGCAAACGTTGAAACTTGATTCATCCCTCGTATAAGAGAAGTCATTGTTTCGTACGGTAACGTTGGGAGGAGGGTATTAGGCCATAGTCCACCACGCTGGCCCAGTGCGGATTGGCAGATTTCTCACACCTTTGAGAAGTTTAGGGAACTCTCAGGAGTGCAGGTTTCCTCACGATGTTTTCCTTCACCGTTAAAGCAAGTGATATTCGCTTAAAACACACATAACGCAGAGTCAGTGGTGTGTGCCCAGGATCGAATTCGGACCTCCCGAGTAAGACATGCTCTGCTGGTGAAATATTGTTTGTAAATTTTTATGTCTTGGAATGGACTTTCAATTTCTCTTTTTAGTTAGTTTTTCTTACATATTTCTTTCTTACTTATGCAGAAAACCATGAAATCTTAAATGCTTTTACAAATGAAGTTACAACGCGCAAATTAAATTGTTTGTTTTTTTTTTAAATAAAGTACGCCATTTCTCTTCATCTAGTGTTTGATAAATAAAGCCACTATCGATTTTCCTCACCAATATTTTTCTAAAAGCGATTTTTTCAGTTAGAAGTTTGATTCTAGCCTTAAAACTCTGAAGGTCTGAGTCTAAAGTAGGTATAACCCCCAGGGGGGTTCTAATCAAGCCTTCATACTTGTTGGTCTGCGTATACACTACAACTTGTTTTTAATTAACAATATATTGTTTAAAGATATTAACATTTTCCTTAAACAGCGTATTTTGTTTTCGAAATATGTAGTTACATGTTTTCTACTGATTATGATATCATAGCAGGATTTGAACATTCTTATTAAATTATATTATTATAAATCTTATAATAGCATTAGTATCCACCAAAAATTAATCAAATGGATGATTGATAATTTTTAGAACTCCAAACTAGTTTATTTCACTTTTGACCTTTTACAAAGTACTTTTGTCAAAATTGCTCAGCCAGACAGTTTGTCTGAAACTATCTGCAGTTCGGAAAGCGGTTTTTTGATGAGAAGAACTGGCAAGAAAATCAACAATCGCTTTTTTCCAAACGTAATTTTTTTACATGAATTTGTTTTACAATTGTATTATCGTTCAGCTGAGTATCAACGTCACCTGGATTCCAAGCTTTGTCATCGTTCATGTAATCATTTACAGAACAGTAGGCTTTATTTATTAAACACTTTTTAATATGAATTTTAAATAGCTTAAGTGGAAATTCTAATATAGGCTATAGAATCTTGTTATAGATGCGAACACCAAGCCCCATGAAACTATTACTTACTTTGTGGACAAGCCGTGACAAATTTATTTCTGTTTCTTGTATTTATATGGTCCGTCACTATGTTTTGGGTATAAATTAATATTCTGCCTAATCTACAAGATATAAAAATAAATTTGACAGCACCATAACAATACCTATTTTATTAAATAAAAGAATTATAGTTAAAAGAATTTCTTTGAAGAATAAAAATGTTCGCGGCCCTACCCCATAGTAAAATGTCATAAGCCATAATAATGTGAAAGTAACTGAAATAAATAATATTAATATATGTGAAGAATATTAATATTTTTGCAAAATAAATGCGACTAATGTAGGCATACTGCAAAATCAATGCGTCTTCACTCTTCTCGGCTCCTACTTCTGAGTGGATAAAGGAACCCTAACCTAAACAAACCAACTTGCTCCTATTTCTAGGTGGGTTAAAGGAAGTAACTAACCTATCTTTGAGTCAGAATCGTCGCATAAAAAAAATTAAATAATAGCCTATTCACGTAAACTCGCATAGTCGCATTTGCTGATCTAAAATCGACAATATATTGTAAAAATTTAATTCGATGGCAGTGATGGTCCAGTGGTTGAGACTTCAAGTCTTACTCGGGAGGTCCGAGGTTCGATCCTGGGCACACACCTCTGACTCTGAGTTGTGTGTTTTAAGCAATTAAATATCACTTGCTTTAACGGTGAAAGAAAAAATCGTGAGGAAACCTGCACTCCTGAGAGTTCCTTAAAGAACTCAAAGGTGTGTGAAGTCTGCCAACCCGCACTGGGCCAGCGTGGTGGACTATGGCCTAATACCTTCCTCATTCTGAGGAGGAGACCCGGCTCAGCAGTGGGCCATTGAAGGGTCATGATGATGATGATTTTTTATTTTAACGCGACTCCGGCAACTAAAATTATTGTTTATAGGTAAGAATGAATTCTCTCTTCAATCCCACATTCACAGTTATACGAAATTCATGCGACTCGTATTAAGATCCAACCCAACTTTACATGATCATTATGTTTCATTGTAAACTACCCCATTATAAGGAGACGCGTGATTTTACGTTAAAGGTAACTTTTGTTGCAGGTAAATTAGAAGCAGAATCAACAAACGATGATACAACATCATGTACAGAAGACTCGCTCGACGCGAAAGGAGCTTCACCCTCCACTCCCGCCTCACCCTCAGACAACTCTGACTCAGCGCTCAGCACGCCGCGCGCGAAAAGGTTTATATTATTTTATTACAAAATATTTAGTTTCAAAAATTATGTTTTTGGAAAAATAGTTAAAAGTTAAAAAAATCTAAGTGTACTTTTATGATTATTGTAAAATAACTTTGAGAGCACATTTTAAATGCGATATGATTTTTGTAGACAAATAGAAGAAGCAAGTTCGGCGGAAGACAGTTCCCTGGGTGACTCACTGGACGCAGCGCCACCTGTCGCCAAGAAGCTGCGGGAAGCCACGCACTGACACTCGCGCACCCCCACCGAGCGACCCTCGCGCGCCTATAAATAGCTTTTAGACTAAAATATTGTAACTAGGTAATTTATTTTTCAATTCCGTTTAATTTTAAACTTAGCGTTAAGTGTTAAGTACCGGTCGATTTTTGTAAGTTTTATAGGATATATTCGGATGCGTTTGTGTTAGATTTCGTTCGTAATGATTTAACGTTTGTGAGTTCGCATCCCGCGTGACATTCCAATAGTCGTAACGAGAGGGCGGCGAGGAGGGGCAGGGGAGGAGAGCGCCGCAGGATCCGGACCAGATGCCTTGACATACTCCATTGCCTTATGACACAGTCTGCCCGCAGAGTTTATATGCAACAAGAAATACAAAGGTCGTGTTACCCGGGCGCCGGGCACACGGGCCCACAATGTAGTTTTTATTGAACAAATTAAAATATTAATTTTATAATGTCGCATTTTTACTTGTTACCATTCCCCTCTTATGGTATTACTGCCTGCGAAAAAAAATCAACGACATTAATAGAAAAAAACGTAGTTTTACTCACTACCAAACGCCTTATATTAATTTTATAGAATTTCTTTTTGTAATTAAAATATTATTTAATCATTAATTTTTGTTATATTCTTTATTGCAAAGAGAGAAAAAATACAATAATGTTAAGAAGAGTGACACGATACAAAAAGCTGTATTTTTCAGTATAAACGTTAAAAAAATTACTAAACAGTAATGACTATTTTTGCAAAAATGTATTCTTTTTTGAGAAACTGTTTTTATTTATCAGATTTTTCCAAACGACGTTATACCATTAATTAACAAGTTCAGACACGACACTACGTCATATACCGAAACTACGTCACCGGAAATTATTAGACAACGGGTGTTTCTGCGAGAATGTAGTATGCTTTGCTAAGAGGTGGCACCACTTTAAAAAAAACATTTTTTGGTATAGTGACGGTCTTCTTCTCAATGTGCGATTATTATTTTTTTATATTGAAAAAATATTTAAACAACGCCACCACACATGATCGTACATCTTTACATACCTCAGGGCAGAGAAAATGTTAGCGAGTCATGAAATACATTTTTAATCACTATTTTGGGCATCATGATAATAATGCATAAGGTCATAAGCAAGATAGCACAATCTCTCAATATTACATCCAATTGAACCCTACGTAAAGTAACAACGCTTTATAATACTGCTGTGGTTTAAAATTTTGTGTCAGAACTAGATTTTCAATTCTGACTTCTTACACATTACTTATCAAAAATAAATTTTGTAGTTAGCGGCACGATACGTCAAAATTAAAAAGTTGTCGATGCATAAAATTCATTTTATTTTTTTTACAATAATAGTAAATTTGATTTGTTATATTATTAGACTTATACATTAATGTGGCACTTCAACATCCTGCTGCAAGTGCGAATACAATGTCGCTACACGTGTACCAGCCGCCATCCTTCCGGCAAAATCTGGTCTTCGTGCCGGTCGGGGGGCTCCAAGTAATGCATCGAGAACGTTCCGTGGAGTCCATACGTCACCACTACCGTTACCGGCGCCCACTGGAGATAGTGGAGAATCGGTTGTAGCCCTTATCACTGTTGCACGAGACGGGTCTCCTAAAATGTAATGGTTACAATAATGCACTGTGACGTCGAAGATTTTGAACTGTAAAATTAAGCTCGTAACATAGAGTAATAGCAAGTTTTACCTTTAAGTTTGACCCTGTAATAGTTAAAATCACTTCACACAACTTTGAACTTTGTTTCAAATAGATTATTAATAGCTAAATGAAATAATATATTCTTTACACATTGGTTTGTTAAATTGCAGAGATGTGACATTTTTCAAATACTAAATACCAAATATCTATTTCCATTTTGTATTTAAATACTTTTTTAAAAAGAAACATTTTGTATTTTATTTGAAATACCTTTTAAGACATATTTTGAATTTGCAAAATGCAAAATACATTTTGATATCAATAAATTTTGTCATCATCAACAAATGAATGTTGTTGAGGATTTTAATATACAGGTCAGGTTGAAAGAAATGGTGCTATAAGTGCATCTTGAAATTATTATAATAAATATTTACATTGAACGATGACAAAAACTGAGTTAACTAGAACCTAACACCTGCTGTATAAATACTCTACGAGTGTACAGTAAAGGTGGTCCTTTTAAAATATAAAACTTGCACCGGCCTAGCTCTATACCGGTAGAAAGGCTTTTTTCTAATGGTGTGGTGGGTGGTAATGGTAATGATAATAAGAGCGCACAGAAAAATTATGACTTATTTAAATTTAAAAAAGTTAGTAATACATTAAAGACAAGATTTAAACCCTTTTTGGAAATATGTATTTTGCATTTAGTATTTCAAATACAAAATGAAAAACTATTTTGTATTTAAAATACAAAAACTTTTTGTATTTGAATACTTGTCATAAACTATTTTGCACAACTCTGTTAAATTACTAACTGACCAACATCACAAATGATTTCACTACACTATAATAAAACGAAATCGTACGTAAGGCGTAGCAAAAGTTTTATCCTAACTGTAATATTTCTTAGACTAATAAAAGGATTCATAAAAATGTATAAAACAGAATCATTGGTACGTTAAACTTTACACTAACAAAATAACGTTGCGATTCTATAGAAGTGTTTGTCCATTAATTAATGTTAGATATTGATATACAAGTCAGGAAAAGAAAGACTATCTACTCTATCTAATAATAGCTTACCTTCAGCGCTGTGGTTATGTGAACGGCACTCTAGTAGTGTACGCAGCAGCTCCCGGTGGGCGGGAGATGCGGAGTGCGCACGAATCAAGGCTTCTAACTCGCCCCAAACCTGACGCCATTGTTCCTCGCGGCGACCGGATGATTTTCCTCTGAAATTAATTAATATGTATTATAGAGAGTATAACGCTCTTTAAGCCGTTCCCTTGACGACTACGGTCGTTGGGATCGCGACGAAAACGTCACTAATGACGTCATGACGTATGCTCACGACGACCCTGGACGAATGTTAAATCGTGGGTCAATGTGAGCATTTTAAAAAAAATTGACGGCATGAGTGAGCGTGATGGTCGTGAACGCTTAGTGGAATGCACTAATTATATAACCTAACCCTAGTGCCTACTGAAAGTAACGCATAGAAAGAGAGGGAAAGCTCTCATAGGATCTTTTACCGAACTGACTCACATGGTAGTGAACTTAACCGCCATTCAAGCTATCCGCTGGCCGAAGGAATAATTTTATTATTGTGTTTTAATGTAATATGTATTGTAATATTTGCATAAATTCACCTTAAATTAGATGGTAACTGAGCTGAAGGGAATTCATGTCTTGATTCCATACCAAGGAGCGATAATAGCACGCCACGACAAGTGTCCACTTCTTCTTCCGTCAGCGATTCTTGAACCACTAACCGTGTTAGTGGCTCCATTACCTTTAATCAAAAAATATTACAGCACTATTACTATAAGGGAACGTACTCATACTAGTGACCCGTTCTGATGGGGGAGAGGGTTCTTTAAAATAGTTGCTTGGTCACAGGCTTCCCCTGTGTCTTAGGGTCTTAGGTTTTCGTCACGTAATCAATATCTTCTAGGGAAATCTTGTATACATGACAACATTGACGTACATACGCCGAGACGTTAGATGATTGAGAACTAGCAGTTCTAAAAGTAGTGCAGTGCAGTTTTCAAGAGTGCAGTTTTGACAAGAGGTCGTTCCGATATTATAAAGCCGTTGCACGATCGGCTGTACATGAGACACGTGTCTTTTTTTACTTTCTGTCGCCAAAAAGATTTAAAAGCATATTTATAAATTACTACTTGAAAACTAGAAGGACTCTTGGCATATAGGTACTACATGTAGTCACGTATGGGTTGACAAAGGTATAAAAATTGTTAAAAAAATGGGTCATGCAGTACAGGTACGTTCCCTAATTGTGTCTTTGGTGTGTAATTTAAGTCTAAATATAGTTTTTAAAGTTGTACACTCTCTTTCAACTTTATCATTAAATACTGCTATTTAATAAAGCGAAATATTTAAAATTATTAATAATAAAATTCATCAATACGTACAGAACCCAAGTTAAATATAAGTGTAGAGGATATAGTTAGTGGCCAATAGGTTGTGTGCCGCTGCAGGCGAGCACGAGAGCGCGTGTTGGCACCAGAATTGCGCATAGGGCCCAACTTGTTTTGTTGCATTAGCGCACCGAATTCTTTTATTCTGTAAAAGATTTAAATATAATTACTAAAAAGTATGCCATAATCATAATTGGTCCGCTATCGATTGCGGTCCGCCATTTTGGATTTAGTAGGGAGTCGATAAATTGTTTATTCTTCTTTGCAGATAGAATGGTAATAATTTAAACAGTATCTTTATGTAAATATAGTGATGTAAGATACAAATAAAATATATCTAGTTTTCTGAATGTTACCTGTAATCAGTTACCCGTCCACCAGCGCCTTCGGAAAGAGCGGGAGGATCATCGTAGGGCGTGCGCCCACCCAGAGCTCCAATCCAGAGTTCACCGCCTTGCGCGGCCAGCACGTGAGATGCCGATCTACCACCACCTTTTCTGAATATATCAATAATTTTTATTCCAAATAGAATTCACTAATAAAATATTTCGATTCTTAATACATTTTTTAAATCTTAATGTGCTTATTGAAGATAACTGCCTAACCTTATTTTATTTACAATCAAAAGGGTCATGTTGATCAGTTAATTTTGGACTTATGTGAAACCTCTTCAATGCTAAATTCAGGAGAAAATTCACAACAACTAACCAACGCTGGAATAAATAAATAGTTTCAATTACGACTTATTACGATTATTTTAACACCACATGACACTAAATAAATAAGATTAAATCACTCACGAAACTTAAAGAACATTGTATTTAAATGAAAAATAAAATTAATAGTTGTTTTTTATTGGAAACCCTAAAAAACAATTGGCATTCGTACAAGTCAGGTACTACGAACCCTTCGCTCAATGGAAACACATTAGCCCTTAAATAAATTCATAAACGATGTAATAATAATTGTAAATTAACAAAGAATTTTGATATTATAAATAAAGGAAAATTAATAAAAGAATATTGAATATTTTAAACGATAATCTATTTACATGGTCTTAAGATTTAATTGACACCTGACAGATTCTTCTTCTTTCTTTACTTACTATGAAATAGTAACAAACACTCATCTGAATTTATACATAGTATTTACTATAATATTGGCAAGGATAACATTTTCGCAAGATCTGTAGAATGTATGATGTTGGTAAACATTCTCTTTCGGTAATGGATAAGGTATATTTGGAAACACTATTGTTATTTCATAGTTTGCAACTTTAACTGCCAGTATTTAGGAAAATTAATTATATATTAACTTAACTTTGGTTAACATCTTAAGGAAGAATATGTTATGTATACTATACGCACCTAGGTACTTCCAATGTAACAGAACGTCCATTTAGCAGAAAATTCACCAGACACGCTGAAGGTCTTGAAGCCACATCAGCCGGAGTAACGCGCCATAAGGGGCCATTACAGCCTCCCGCGCCTCCTTCGGCGCCCCGTGGTGTCCACCACCGGAGGACAACCTAAAAGAAAAAACCTAACTTAAAGAAAAGGGCATTTTTTGATAACTGTATTGACTCAAACATGTATGTGTATTACATAATGTATAATTATTAGTCAAGAATACATACAGATTCGGTAGCTTCCTGTGCAGTTTGTGCAGCCCTAAGCCCCGCATGAGCTTCTGCAGAGTGTATTATTTCTACATCATAATTTGCACTGGAGCTTGCATTTTGCTCTTCCTGCAAAATTTAATAAAAAATAATAAACTATTTAAAAATATTGAAATTAGTCAAATGTAAATCAGCATCACACGATGTGTGATGCACCACTCTGACCACTTTACATATATCTATTTGTACTATCTTATTTCAATGTTTTTAATTTCACTGTTAGATTACACCGGTCAACACGGATTTTGAGTCTGACAACAAAATGTCAAATTTTGATTTCTTTTACCTTACTTATAATGGGTAAAATAGGTTTTTTGGTTAAAGTTTGCTTTTCTAGAAATTTCGATTACATAGAAAATTTCATATTATTTCGACAAGTAAAGTCTGTATGCTATTTTGCGACTCAGTCATATACAAAAGTAGTTGCTACAGTTTGTAATAGACATACATACACTCAATACAATAGAATGCGCGACTTGTCGCCATTTTGTTTTAAAGTATTACTAACTACTATTTTACTCTCCAATAAGAACTTTAAAACTTAATTATCAATATAAAACATAAGCAAACTTATTTCTTCATAAATTGAGTTTTTGGTTATTTTTCAATGTAAACACTCAGACAATAGTCATTAAATAACAGACACGAAATAAGATTTTTTTTTGTTGACTTGTGTTATTATACTCTAATATTTCAAATAACAAACTACTGTTGTTGGGGGATTGCACTAAGTTGATGCATAGACTATAATACTCTTTCTCTATTTATTTTCTTATATAACATAGCAAAAATTGAGTTTGTATAAATCAATTTTATCTTCACAAAACTAATAAAATTGTTAATACAAATTATATGATTTCTTTTTCTTCTATTTTTAAGTCATAATTACTATTTGTAGAGTAGAGAAATTTTCTAACAACTACCAATCAGGTGACACTGTGTAAATTCTGTATATATAACGAACTAGCGACCCGCCCCGGCTTCGCACGGGTGCAATGCTGATACTAAATATATTACAGAAGTCCTTATATACAACATTCACAGCTTTTTTGTCATTAGACAACACAAACATGTTTTCATAAGCACGCGCCGCTAACCGATATGTCCCTGCATTTTAAATTTGTAATTTCTTCGAAAATATTCATTTAAATTTCATACTGTAAAGTGCCATATTCATCTATAATAAATACCTAATTAGATAAGGATTAATGCTGTATTGTTTAAAATCGCTTCGTAAATAAGCTATTATTTCTCGTAAAAAGTAAAGGATAAAAAAAAAAAAATGGTTACTGTGGGTTATCCCTAAGAGATAGACATATACCATCGCGGACTTTTTTGTAGACCTTTTTAAGGTGTACAATACTGTAGTACATTATTTTGATCTATCTCGTAGGGCTCAGCCAGCGTTTTCAATGTAAGCGCAAAAAAATGTGTTTATTTACGACATCACATTAGAAACCTCTAAAATTATCAGTGTTTCTCTTCTATAATTTGCATGTAATATACATATAAACCTTCATCTCGAATCACTCTATCTATTAAAAAAAACCGCATCAAAATCCTTTGCTTAGTTTTAACAATCTAAGCATACATAGGGACAGACAGACAGACAACGGGAAGCAACTTTGTTTTATACTATAACAAATATAGGTAAGTAGTGTACTTTCATAAAATGCCTGTACCTTCATAGGAATGCCAGTAACAGTAGTGACAGCCAATCTGTAATGAGGCAGGACCAATCGACCCAGTAGATTTGCTAAGGCACTTGCACGACAAACTATTACTTCAACACCCATTAAACCTCCTCCCATCTGAAATAGTTATAATTTGTTAAATTAATTATAGAAACTTTAATATTAAGTATACTTATATATTAATTGTTCTTTTGCTACCTCAGTTAAAGGCTGGTTGCTGACATTGGTCTCTGCTTTTTCTGGCGTCACATTAATTATAACCAAATGGCAGTAGTGTACAACTAAAGACCTGTATAATACATAAGATTGATTTAATATTAAAATAACAAATTTACTCTACTAGCTGCTTTCCTCCGCTTCGCTTTAATATTTATTGCACATTTTTAAAAATAATTATGGAGATATAAAAAGCTGGGCAAGTGCGAGTAGGTCTCGCGTGCTTGGTGGTTTCGTACCAATATTTGGCTAAAAAAATCACAATTGTTGTATGGGAGCCCCCCTTAAATATTTATTTTATTCTGTTTTTAGTATTTGTTGTTATATAGGTAACAGAAATACATCATTTATAAAATTTTCAACTGTCTAGCTATCACTGTTCATGAGTAGGAGTCAGACGCACGGACAGCGGAGTCAGTCTATTACTACCCGTTTTTACGCGAAATTTTTATTCGTTTACAGAACTCTAAAAATTGGTAATAAACATAGCAAACACATTTTGTTATATAACAAATTAATTGTATCAATAGGATAAAGTAATATAGACTATATTACTCTACTAGTCTATATTAAAAACACCAGTCTCTTTAACAGCATCGACGAAACACAAAACAATGAACACATTTTTGAATTTACAATTTTAATACTAATTTTTTCATATAAAAGTTATAAAAGTACACCTAAGGTCTATATAAAACACACCAATTGTGCAATTTTACTGTCCAAATCTAAAAATTGATATATTTCAAAATATAAATTTTACTCACTGTGGGCTAGTTGTTGCGTCAGTAGTGGTGGGTGGCTGTGGGGTTGACGCCTTCTTATTTTGTTGTACTAAATTGTTTAAAGCAATCTCAGCCAAGCTCCTAATAGAATCATCATCTCTTGCACTAGTAATACATATAATGCGCCCTCTGTAAATGAACAAATACTATTTAAAAATAACAAGAAGATGAAAAATTAAAAAAAAAAATTGACAGTAATTTTAATATCTTCTATATTTTATTATTTTCCAGTTCTATTGAACACGACCAAATTAAAATGATTTAGTTTAACAGTCACCATTGCCTCCTGTTATTCTTATTTTCTTATGTATTTAACAAATTAAATAAATAAAAATACCGATTCTGAAAATGTCTTTCTGTTGGAGGTCGAGAAGTTTGTGTTTGTGAAGGTTCAGCTAATGCTTCAATAGACGCACATAAACCAACTACATCACCACCAGCACCCAGTCTTACTGGTCCCACTTGACATAATCCATTCAGTACCTGTAAAATATCTTTATTTTTACATAAATACACTTTTTTCATATTTAAAAAAACTGCCCAAAATGTGCAGACAAAGTGAACATTCTCTATTAAATGCTTCAACCATTCAATTAAAAAAAAATACCACAAAATTTGACTAATTATTAAAAGATTTGACAAAATATTCTGAGGGGAAATACAGCTAGCACTGTAGCCACCTTTCTCCATAGCCAGTACTTGTACTACACTGCATAGGTTAGGTGAGTGTACATCTGTGTACTCACTTAAGTATTGCAGTTAATGTTGAATAAATTATTTTTGTGTTTTTTTACTCTAGTTTAAGTAAAACGTAAGATCTTTTTTGCCATATTAAAAAAAAAAATTAGCCTTAATTCAATGATGAAAAACCACAGTCACAGCAGTCTCTGGAAGCAGTTTTTAAATTATTTGTATATAGTCTAATCCCTAAGTTTATCTTTAATTATCCTCCTTAACATTAATTAGTTAGGGACAAACAAGCAGAGGGTCTACTATCGTAAAAAAAAATTGAGTAAATTTCAGTTTTCATCAATTATCAATTACCAAATTCCTTAAACCACATTAAAGTATTTATACTATGTTCTTTCATGATTGAGCCACATCATAATAATGTCTAAATAGTTTTAGGTTTTTAAACAGATGACAAAAAAAGTATGATAAAAGTACACAATTAAACATTAATTGTTATAAAATTTTATTATAATGGAATAATAGTTAGAAATACTTACAAAAGTTAAATTTTGTTGTGCAACAGCCCAGGTGTTTAATACATGTGCTGAGGTATCACTTACAACAAATCGCACCTGAAATTATTTTATACATCACATTAAACTTTTTTTCTACAAGCACTTATAATTCTTTGGGGAGAAATTGTTCAGTGTATTGTTACTGTATAGTCTAAATGTTTGAATTTTATATACTTTACTGACCAAATTAGATGTAAATATGGTTCTGTTCTATAAATTATATATTTAGGTAGTTTAAATAAGAATAAAGTAAGAAAAAAATATTCATATTACATAAGTAATCATTTTATAAATACTAGCCGACCTATTCTCGTTTCGCTGAGGTGACTAAACTATAGGCAAAAGTTTTATCAAAATAGTTTTAGAATTTTTCACTTTTTAAACACTCCCTGGACTCCCACAAATAATTCAAAACCAAATTAACTCATGTGACATTGGTCACAGGCCAACACTTACATAGCCTGTGTGTTAATACTAGAGATGTACCAACCAGGCCTTTGGCTAACTAGCCGATTAGTTGGTTGAAAAGAAGCCAAACCGATCATGGTGTCTGAAATGTTCATTAAGCAATTTCTGTAACACTTCATTTACAGCCAATTTGTTCGCAAGTCAAAGCCTGTGAGTAAGCACATCAGACTTTTAAATGAATGTAATCATAACATATAGGAATTGTACCATATTAGGCACTTTTGGTTGATATAGAATCATGAAATTTAGGCAGAAGATTGCTTGATTCTGTTAAATTTCATGATTTCGTTGTGTGTCGGTTACTTAAAGGAAATAAACTGAAAACAGTAAAATTACATAAAAAATATTTTATTGCAGTTTATAAACTGACTACCACCTATGTTGATGCAGGACACAACAGTTTTATGTAGGTTAAATTTTTTCTAATTGTCTGGGAACCTCAGAAGCCTGTGAAATCCCACTTGCTTACTCGTCAAATTGTTTATTGAATGCTATATATAAATTATATTTAGATATACATAGAAACCGGTGATACGCGCTCTTAGCCAACTTGTCACCAACTATGAAAGTGTCCGTATAGTTGGTACAACACTAGTCAATACAGATTATAAAGAATTTGAGTGCTAAATTTCCATGAAATCCTTTCAGTTGATTTTGCGTGAAAGAGTAACAAATATCCAAACATCCTTACTTATAAGAGTAGTAAAACAACATATATAGACAATTTTTCAATAAATACATACCAATTTTCCTTCAGGAAATAGATCCCAAACTATTCGGCAGTATTCAACTGCTGCTTCAACACTGCAGGTCCAGAGAGATTTACAAACAGGTGGTAAAGGCGCATACCCAGATCCCCGGCCTTTATTGAGATCGAAATCAAGTGGATTGTCAGAGGAAATACCAAAATATGGTGTATGGTCTAACACAAATATAGTTTTGTGATTTGTAGGAAACATATTGTTTTAAACTTTATATTAAATCTCGTCTTAACTATTTTAAAATATTTATACTGCCAGATAACTTATACAAATTTTCATGTTTTGAATTTTATTTTGCTGTCACAAGTTCACAACTACAGCTGTCACAACAAGACAATTGACAAGTGACAACTTGACAAAGCAAATAAGTCTCAGAAGTACCAAAACTCCAATAATCCGCGTAACGTTGTCAAATCTAGATTTATATTTCTCCTGTCGTCTTCACTGCCACTAAAGATACTCCGTACCGTACTCCGACCAGTATTACGGATTTTACAGTAAATATATTTAAGCGATTTACACTTTAATTTATAGAACAAAGAATTTCTTAATGTTTTCAAGATTTACTAGTAATTCGTGTATGTTGTTCTATATCATCTAATCTTGTTAAATCACCAAAAATAAATAACGACCCGTGAACAGACTTGTTTGATAGTGTTGTGTCGATCGATCATTTCACGTAACCCGGGTCGATCGCTCTCACTCGATCATTTCGATCAGTCGATAATTTCGATATTTCTATCCCGGGTTGCGTTTCGGTTCTGTAGTTTTAGTTACTAGGTACACATTTTAGGAAACCAAAAGAAACGTAATAGAATTAGGACCAACAATTTAAAATTGTTTTTAATTTGTTTTGTTTATTAAATCATGCACATCTAAGAAATTCCTAATTTCCTAAAAAAGTACATAGGAGTTATTTGGATTTATTTTATTAAAATTATATCAATTTAAATAAAATTAACATAATCACTCAATTAAACGTTGACAAAGACTCGCGGGAGGTGCCTAGTAAAAAAATATTAAATATTATATGGAATCAATTTAGGTAGTTTGTGTCTTGCATCGTGAATAACTCGCGATCGACGACACATCCGACCGCAGCGTTCAATTCTATGTCCGCTCGTCTCACAACCGCGAACTGGTAACAGCCGTGCTCGGTGCTACATGTACGCGCAAATCGCGATTCATTGGATCGTCGAACGATCGAATCTTTTAGGGATTGAAGATCGAATCACTTGTATGAAGGTCGCAACCCGATCATTTTGATGTGATCAATCGTGATCGACACAGTGATCGCCGTCGCTTTGATTTTATGTGTACGCATTGTCATTATCTTTGCGCACAGTTACGTATAATGTGTGTTTCTTGCGTTAAATAATATTTTTAATCATTAAAAACATTGAAGTGTGCAAATATTACAACTGAAAATAATTTAACTCAAGGTACAAAATTCAACTCTTTTGTACATTCGTACTAATACAAAAAGGAGTTATATTTTGAACATCACTAGGGTGATTGTGATTTGTGTCCTCTGTGGTGTAACGAATCTGTGGTTACTGGTTGTGGATAAAATGGTGCATTCGTCGATCAAACCGGGCCACACATTTGAAGCCAGAAATTAAATTAGACATCCACCATTTTGTTTATTTTTGCGAAAATATTTTAGAAGTTAGATACGATCGTGTAATTTAGTATTTCGCTCATATATCATGTTGATATGTTGTTTCTGGAGATGATTGTAACGTTAGGATTGTGGTAATAGCGTGCAATAGTAGTAGGTAGTGTACTGTCGAGCCCTTGTGTTGAAATTTGCAGACATCGGCCGCGCCGCTAGTAAACATTCTCTGAAAATTAACATTTTATCCTCTAAGAAGAGTAAAAGCCCCGGTGCGCAGGGTGCTCGAATCGATGAGAAAGGTCCGTTGAAGTTCGTTCAACGAATATTTAGCAAGTCCAAAGGGAATAATCCCCTGGCGTTAAAGGTAGGTGAAGTGCAATAGTCGGATGTCATTTGTGCAAGTAATCATACTATATTATAAAGTGAGGAATTTATTTAGGAAATCTCAAAGAGTTGTGGGCGACAGTCCCCGGTGGCGCGCCCGGCTAACATGAATCACACGCCTGCACCTGACAGGCAGCAGCAAGACCCTAATGTTAACCAGGTTGAAGAAATGGAAACTCAAGAAGGTGAGTACTATGTTGTAAGATTATTTGGTTAAATATTTTCTCACCTTTACCAAACTTCAATTAGTGTCATACAGTAATTCACGTATCTATCTCCTTGGCGAACCTACGGACAAAATTAATGGTATAAAAAAATGATATTAGCAACAATTTTGTCAAACAATTTATTTTTGAAAAGACACTTAACCTCACTTCTACACAAAGATAATTTGTATGTTACAAAAGTGCAAGTTGTATAATTCTAAAATTAGATTGCTTTGTTGTAATACATACTTGTGTAAAGTAAAATTGTAATAATAAAGTGTTTGGTGTATCATTCAAAGAATTTTAACAAGTCATTAAAACAAATAGGTTGTATCTACGTATTATACATTTAAAATGCTGTCTACAGCAACCTGTTAATGACAAGTAACTTAACTATTCTTAACAACAAACTAGTTTCAGTATGCTTCAGTAATTATGAAAGCTGAATAAGTTTAACAATATTATGTAGATTCAAGATTTGAAATGATAATATTAACAAAAAGAAAATTATAACAATATATTTATAAACCCATTCATGTGTCTTGTTATCTCCTGTATTGTTTGCCTCTAAAGACATACCTATGTGTATGGATTATTTTTAGTAATGTTGATTTCAATTTTTGTTCTATTAAGATAAATACTTTGGTATGCAGTACAAAGTTGTAAACACAGAAGTATTTTCAGCTCAATAACCATTGAAACATTTAGAAGTGATTGATACTGAAGAAATCTAATTCATAATAGGTATTTTATGAGCCAGTTATATCATAATTTTTTTCTGTGGATGAATTCAACCATCTTTTGAGAAACCTTATCAAACTTTTAAAGACATTTGAAAATTGTTTTTTAATAGTAATAATTTTCTTAGGAAATATTATTTACTTGATACGGATTATTTACTTGATGATACAATAAAGCCATCCCTGCTATGAAATCCTATCAGGATTTGAATCTGGTAGACTGTCTACTTTTGTGGCCTTTCTGTCTTAAAAAAAATATCTGAATAAATTTGATTGAAATTAGTTATAAATAATATGCTATTTACAAATGCATGATCTGGATGTTAATTACAGTAAATACAAAAAAAGATGGTATAGCATTAAGATAATAAATATTTTCTTTCTTTATCTCTTCTTATCTTCAACGACATGTTGTTCTTTATACACAATGTTTCATAAAATATAAATTCAATGGAAAAAAGATTTCATTAATAAGTGTGATATGTAATGAGTCATCAATTTTTTAAGCACAAATCCTCAGATCCATTGAGGAACCGAAACAGTTCCTATACTTTCTTAGCTTCTCCTTGCATTAGGATCAAAGATTGAGAAAGTAGGTTCAACAATAGATGACTCACACATCAATTTGCGTTGATTTGTTTCTAGAATTATTTTTAAACAATTATATTAATTCTATTTGTATAATTATCTTATATTTTTAATTTAATTTATTAAATAAACTGAATCTATATAAAATTGACAGTTAAAAAGATTTAATTATTTATGAATAAATGTCAATTTGAAAAGTTCAAATTTGCTGTCAATAAAAAATTGATGGTTTCCTTCAGTCTAAGAATTATTTTAGTTACTTTATTTAATTATCATAGCATGTAACAATATCTGGATAACTTTGTTTAGTTTTCAAAAGGTAGATATGCATAAGGAACCTACACATTGAATATTTAAAAGACCAGTAATATGGAGATGAAAATTGTTTCAGTTGAAACAGTAGCAACTGCTACAGATAAGATTTGGGTTGAGGATTTGATGAAGGGGGCTAATGGTGGAGTAGTCATGACTGATGTCATGAAAAATCAAGAAACTTCATCCACCGATATGGCTGTAAGTAATATTTATATAATCTCTATTCTTGAATTACAAACAACTGATAAAACATTATATAAACATCAATTGCCAATTTTAACAATTCATATTTGTAAATTTTCAGCTTGCTTGCTTAGATGCTGAAATGGAAGATGACGAAGCAAGGTCAGAAGCAACATTTCGATTTACAGTAGCTAACTTCAGAAACCTCAAGGACTCTTTACTTTCACCACCATGTTATGTTCGTAACCTACCTTGGAAGATCATGGTAATGCCAAGACAAGCACCATCACCTGACCGTCAACAGCAAAAATCTTTAGGATTTTTCCTCCAGTGTAACGGAGAAAGTGAGTCATCAAGCTGGTCATGCTATGCAATGGCTGAGTTGAGACTTATATCTCATAAACCTGAAACTGAGCCATTCTACAGAAAAATCCAACACCTGTTTTATAGGTTAGTTTAACTTTTTATTTTAAAATAGTGATGGTAATTAAAATTTTAATCACAAATAGATGCATGTGTAAACCATACTCTCGGAATTACTAAGCTGTTATAATTGTATTTGCAGTAAAGAAAACGATTGGGGATTTTCTCACTTTATGTCATGGGGTGATGTATTGGACCCTGAGAAGGGATACGTAAAGGATGATTCAATCACGCTGGAAGTGCATGTGACGGCCGAAGCACCCCACGGAGTCTCTTGGGATTCTAAGAAACACACTGGTTATGTTGGTCAGTAGATATTTGTAACCCGCCCCCACTTTGCACGGGTGAAAATGACCATTCAAAACATTAAATTATTAACATATTAATATTTAAACATGTTTTATCATTTTCCCTTAGGACTTGTTCGTGTTTGAGGGATGTAGAGTCATATCAATCCTTGCAACGTGATTGAAGGACAAATATACTTTTGCATTTATTATAATACTATGAATTATTTCTTTAAGGATAGGTTTTTCTTAGTTTTAGGTATAAACAAACTTTACAATTAAGTCATAATTGTCAACAAAATAAAACTTAACTCTTTGTTAGATGGTTTTATTGCAATTAAATGTTTGTGAGTTTTAGATGATGCAAATTATTTTTAGTCAGTGTTTATTATCTGTATAAAAATATGTTATGTAGTAGGTGTGTATAGTCTATGTTGTCTGCACAGAAAAATGGCTGTAGAGCTTTTTTGTAAAAGTGTACCGTAAATAAAATAAATATAATTAAAATTAAACAGAAGTTTAATTTATAATATTTTTCAGGTTTGAAAAACCAAGGTGCAACTTGTTATATGAACTCTTTGTTACAAACATTGTATTTCACAAATCAATTGAGGAAGGCTGTTTATAAAATGCCTACAGAATCAGATGATAGTACTAGGTAATAATGATTTTATTCATACACATCTAATTTTCATATATCATAAACTATCAAATTAACAAATAAAAATAAATTTTTATTTTACTTTTATTTTATTTTCTAGATCAGTTGCCTTAGCCCTTCAACGGGTGTTCTATGAGTTACAATTTTCTGATAAGCCTGTAGGAACTAAGAAGCTCACTAAAAGTTTTGGATGGGAAACACTTGATTCCTTTATGCAGCATGATGTGCAAGAATTTTTAAGGGTAAGATTATCATTGAATTTAAAGTTTTCACTTATAATGACTGTAATGGTAAATAATTATATTATTATAACAGGTACTTTTGGATAAACTTGAAAGCAAAATGAAGGGCACATGTGTAGAGGGTACAGTTCCGCGTTTGTTTGAGGGGAAGATGACTTCGTATATCAAGTGCAAAAATGTCAATGTTTCTAGTACTAGGGTAGAAACTTTCTATGATATTCAGTTAAATATAAAGGGAAAAAAGAATAGTGAGTATAAGTTTTTTATAATTTAGTAACAATAGTATATTTTTTAATGAAAGAAGTTTAAAGATATAAAAGTACATTGACAATGTATTTTAAAATTGTAGGTTTTTGTCACTTCGTTTTACTGTTTGCATTGATGAAGAAATTTATATATGTATAATTTATTTGCCTGGAACTGAAAAAAAAAATAAAAAGCTTAAAAATACGTGTACTTCGTTTATTAACATGTGTCTGTTTCCAGTAGTTTGGGTTGTGAACGTAATAGAACAGTCATTTTAAATGACAAATTGTATTTTATTAATACTTGACAAAAATACTTTTGGTTGTATGGATTGTGATGTAGATTTCATTCTTTCGTTGAGCCCAGTAATATTCATTGTACAATGAAAGAAGTAACTATTATTATGGTAATATTGAAACATAATTCTTTTATTCCAGTTGACGAGTCATTTAAAGATTACATAAGTACAGAAACCCTGGATGGAGAGAACAAATACGATGCAGGCGAGCATGGGCTGCAGGAGGCGGAGAAAGGTGTTATATTTGCGTCTTTCCCGCCGGTGTTGCATTTACACCTGATGCGATTTCAGTACGATCCTATCACCGATAGCTCTGTCAAGTTCAACGATAGGTAACGGTTATAAATCCCTATTTAACTATTGCATTCGTAATGGTACATGTATAGGAATGTTTTTTGAGTTAGCAGTTGCACCCTACTCAAAATGCGTCAGTAATTCAATGATAAATATACATTAAATATGAATTTTGATTAATATAATCTTTTGTTAACTATAATCTTAAGTTATAAACAAGGGATACAGTAAATTTTTTACCAAGAATGACATTTTTATTTAAAAAATCTTTACCACTGACATATATTGAATGGAAAAGTTTCGGACATTATAATAATATTTTTTTTAAATATGCAGAGCACATGCATCTTTCGCTCCTTCCCGTCGGAGGGATGGATGACGTTTTTAATGGAGACTCATAAATTTATCGTTCATTCTTTCTGTTTCACACATGTTTGTTCATAATGTTTATTAGATTCGAGTTCTACGAGCACATCAACTTGGACGCGTACCTGCAAGAAAAGCCGGAGACACCAGCAGACTACACGCTGCATGCTGTGCTCGTTCACTCTGGCGACAACCACGGAGGGCATTACGTTGTGTTTATTAATCCCAAGGGCGATGGAAAGGTAAGCTATTGTTATGCAAAATAAAATTGATATCACACATTGCATATATTTCCAGACGTGTCACGTGACGTGACTTCCTGTGAGATCTCGGTAGTAACATGACAATTACAATTATTTATAACTAGTGGACCAGTTTGACTTTATCCACGTATATGTTAAATTAAGTATACTGTGTACAAAATGTTCACCTTCAACCATTTTATACCATTAAATCATTCTATCCCCTGGGAACGGTCATTGTTTTCGATATAAAAAGTACCCTATGTCTAAATCCACCTTCTAAAGTATTCAAATTGATGCATGCACAAACAGCAATTCTACAATTTTATTTTGTATTTTTATCAATTAAAACTGATTAGTTTTTTATTTCAAAAAACACTATTTTTAACTAGAACAACTAAAACCTTATTAGGTTTATTATAACAATATTTAATTTAAACATAAATCAAATTCAAATGAAAATAATTTGTTGCCTCGCATCCAATGGAAACAAAGCCGATACTTTATTAATAATTAGGTATATTAGGTATATTGTTGCAAAAAAGTTAATAATTGGGTATATTAATATGCCTTTATTAATATACCTAATAATTATTAATATACCTAATTTCATGCATTTTCGTGAAATTTAAACTATTTTTACTCTGGGATATTGGTGGATTACCCTTATCACTTAAAAATAGATAACAACCTATTCTCAGACCTACTGAATATACATATAAAATTTCATCAAAATCGGTCAAGCTGCTTCAGAGTATGGTAACTAAAACTGTGACACGAGAATTTTATATTTTAGATGTAGTGATTTAAAAGTGAAATGTTTGAAAAATATCAAATTTTACGTATTTTTTATTTAAATCGCCATTTTGACTGTCGGACATACATTAAAATTATATGTTATACAAAGTTTATGGGTAATGGGTCTACCAATACTAACACACTTCGTTTTTGTATTACAAAAAAAACTCGGTAAGATGTTCTTTAACTCTGTAATTTTGTTTGACGAATATACTCGTCATGGAGAATTCATCGTTATGCGTAAAAAGTAGACAAGTAGACTATTAAAAATTGTTAAATATACTCTCTGTTTTGAATATTTTGAGGTCTGAACAGAAAAAGCGTTAAAAAATTTAGTGAATTTATTGGTTACAAACATGTTTTTTTATACGAATATATTTTTTTTCTTTATATTATTATATTTTGTATATTCTGTAATATAATTTAAATAAATATTATTAATGAGATATGATTCTATAATACAGCGATTTGCTTAGCAACTATACTCGTCATCACTCTGATTTTGCCATCTGATTAAATTATTGTTATTAGTTTTAGTAATATCACTTACTTACCTTTATAAATTCACTATAATATTTAAGATAAGTTATAGTGCATATTTACCTAGTATAAATATGATTATTAATGTATAATACTTTTATAATCATTTAGATCAACTGAAATCGTCTATTATTTTATTTATTTGTAAAAGAATTTAATTGATTTTAATTAAATAGAGCAAATCATAGTATTGATATGAAATAATTTAAAACTGAGAACTGATACTGATACTGAATTTAAGAGCAAACTGAATTGGGCAGTAACACTAATAACAACTAAAACAATTATTATTTAAATTGTCCTATCTGTCTGTTAATCTATATGTTGGTACGCGAATCAGACAAAAACTACTGCACGAAATTAAATACGATTTTCACAGTTGTATACTGTTTACTGTGACTTAAAATCGAGGTTTTGTTTCATTGTAACCTGACGACAGGAAAATGTTAATACATTTAAAATTGAGTTTCATACCTCAAAAAATTTTGGGTTGTGAATGAGAAGATTAACGTAACATGCATTGTTTGTTCTGTTCTCCTTAAAAATCAACCTAGATCATTTCTAAATTGTTTTTGATTATATTCTGGTATTTTATATACTATTAATTTTTCATAGTGGTGCAAGTTCGACGACGATGTGGTGTCACGTTGTACGAAGCAGGAGGCCATAGAATACAACTACGGCGGGCACGACGAGGACATGGCGCTCACTGTCCGTCACTGTACCAATGCTTACATGCTTGTTTACATAAGGTAATCAACTGATAGTCAAAATAGTTTATTTCAATTAGACTATTTAAAAATGCTTTTGACCGTCAGCCATGCCAGTATTCTCATATATAGTCATCTTAACAAATCATTTACCTTGAGAGAGTCACTGTTATTTTAAAAAATCCCATTTTTATCATTTAAGTAATCTCGTACAGAATAGTATGTTTTACTTATGAATTATTTGATAGCTTCCTTAGCTTGACTTTAAGAAAATTACGTGACGTAAACATTTACTTTAAATGAATAAACATAACTGAATTTGTCAAATATAGTAGATTAATAATTGCAACTTAAGTTAGTCCAACAGTATATAAATTTACTTTACAGAGACTCACAGCTTAAAACTGTTTTACAAGAAGTAACTCAAGCAGACATACCAACAGAACTTAGTGAACGTCTTGCAGAGGAAAAACGAATTGAAACAGTAAGTTTATTTACAAACAAATAATAAACAACTATACAATAAATAATAAAAAAAAGTAAAACTGACTCAAAAAATCAGAAGCATTTTCACTATTCAATTAACTTTTGTACTGAATATAGTAACTTGTTATAACTTTTTTTTGTTGCATATTCATATTGACCATATTTACGTACGACCATAATAAAAAAGAAATGTGATATTTGTTGGTGTGACAATAGAGATGTTAAGGGTTTTATTCTCACGACGAATTGAAATTTAATATTGATAATTCTTAAGTTTTTTCTATACTTGTTTAGATTCGTCGCAAGGAACGCAACGAGGCACATCTATACATGAATGTAAATGTGGTTCTCGAAGAAGCATTCGATGGTCACCAAGGCAACGATCTTTATGACCCCGAACGCGCTCATTACCGTGTGTTCCGTGTACGCAAGCAAGCCACCGTGACAGAGCTTATGGAAATGTTGGCTGAAAACTTTAGATACCCACAAAAACATCTACGCCCTTGGCCATTTAGTGCACGCTCTAATCAGGTAAAAATACTAACTTTTATTTCTATTTATCAATGGTGATTATTCTGATCTATAAATAATCATAATTTCCATTACCCTAACCATGTATATGAACAATCATAATTTCCATTACCCTAACCATGTATATGAACAATCATATAAAGATTTGGAGTACATGTGGTATGTAAGTATACAAAGAGAATCGTACAGAATGAAAGACTACAACCACATACAAGAGGAAACAACCATTGCGAATAACGTAAACTTGCCAGTAAAGCAGATCAAATAAAATTAAGTTTATGAGCACATAAAACAGCTGAAAACCGAAAAAAGCCCAGGTCCAGATGGAATAATGAACGAAGTTTTAGATTATGGTGCACCAATTCTGCTTCAGCACCTAACACACTTATTCATTATGGTACTTAATTCCGAAACCCTACCAGAGCAATGGTGTACATCTGATATAATATTGCTGTACAAGAAAGGTAATCCCTTAGACATCAATAACTATAGGCCAATCAGCTTACTGGCGAGCATCATCTATAAACTGTTCTCAATAACATTAAAGCAAATATCCAAAACATATGACGACTCACAACAAAGAGGCTGGCAGGCTGGTTTCAGGGTAGGTTACAACACCACTGACCACATGCAAGCACTAGAACAGATAATAGAGAAGTATAAAGAGTTCAATAGAGACCTATATGTCGCCTTTATAGACTATAGCAAGGCATTTGATAGCATCAATCACAACTCAATCTGGAAGATACAGAAACAGCTTAATGTGGAACAAAAATACATTAATATTATAAAAAATATATACACGAAAAGTACTAGCCGAGTCAAGCTGGACATAAGAGGGAAACAAATAAGAATAGAGAGGGGGGTCCGACAAGGAGATCCTTATCACGCAAGATTTTTATTGCTGTCCTGGAAATCATATTTCAGAATCTCAAATGGGAATCAAAAGGCATTAACCTGGAGGGCCAGTTCATAAACCATTTGAGATTTGCAGATGACATAGACATAGTAGCCGAAACTGCCACAGAACTAAGAGAGCTTATAAATCAACTAGACAAAGAAAGCACCAAAGTAGGCTTACAAATGAACACAAATAAAACCAAAATAATGACAAACAGCAAACAAATACAAATAAATATCAACGGCAACAACATAGACTATGTAGACCAATATATATATCTAGGAAAGCAACTGTCCTTCGCAAAAACAAACAACGAAAAAGAGGTAGAAAGAAGAGCCAACATAACCTGAAGGAAATTCTGATCACTGCAAGAAATCCTAAAAGGCAAATACAGCTTACATCTAAAAAAGATAGTGGCAGATACATGTCTTCTACTGAGCCTGCTCTATGGGTGCCAAACATAGACTTTAACAGATAAAGAGAAAAAGAACCACCCAAAGAGCCAAATAAATAGTACATCTATAAGAAAAAAAAACAAAGTTACAAGATGCAGTAACTCAAGCCCTCAAATTAAAATGGCGATGGGCAGGACATATCGCAAGATATAAAGACAATAATGGCAACCAAATTGGCAAAAGAAAAGTGGGAAAGCAATATAAACGATGGCTAGAAGATATAATAAAAACGGCAGGGAAAGACTGCCTAAACAAAGCGGAAAACAAGCAAAAATGGAGAGAGTTGGAGGAGGCCTACACTCTAAGAGTCGTCCAAATTAACTAAACAAATAGAAATTTCTATTTATCAATGGTGATTATTCTGATCTATATATAAATAATCATAATTTCCATTACCCTAACCATGTATATGAACAATCGTATATTTTATTATATATAAAAATTTGGAGTACATGTGGTATGTAAGTATATGAAGAGAAATCTGATGAAGGTGGTTGAATTGTTCCTACAGAGGTTTTCCTAATTTTTTCTGCAGTTATAGCAAAATTGTAAATTTTAGTAATAATTATCATTTTGTACGTTTTTTTATACATCAAATATTATTTTGTATTATTACAGACTTGTAGACCGACGTGCCTGGACCTTGTTAATGATCAGAACAAAACAATAGCAGACATATCTGAGAATATGAACCCATGGAACATATTCCTTGAGATGCTACCTCCAGACTCGGGATTCAGCGCGTTGCCGCCATTCGACAAGGAAAGCGACGTCGTGTTATTCTTCAAATTCTATGATCCAAAACAAAAGCGCATACACTACTGCGGACACCACTATCTACCTATCGCCAGCAAGCCAGCTGACCTCATACCAATACTTAACAAAAGGGCCGGTTAGTATCTATTTTAGATGGTTAGATTTTACGCACAACAAAGTTAATGCCAAAGGTGAAAATTAGATGCTGTTATTTTATTATTTAATAATTGATTACGCAAGAGTGGAGTCAAAAATTTTCCAATTAAAGTTTCGGACACCTAAGGTGATCATAGTCAGGAAATGACCCACGCGCATTCGAGGCTTGGCTTTCACTGTACGAAAAGTTTGACTCAAATCTTCATGTGGTTCCGAATTACATAATAAAATGTGTGAAAATCGCTATAGTTACTATAATAAAAGAGGTTAAGGCTTATGAGTACTATAATTTTACAATAGATATTGAATCCTAGAAAAGATGCATGCTAGCCCAACTGATACCCCACTCAATATAATTCTTTGAATTTAATTATATCTATGACATTGAATTTTTATTACTAATCAATCAGAACACATTTGGCCTCTTACTATCTACTCAACTGAACAAATCGTACATAAATAGGGTAATAAATTTCCACTTCTCTCTTCAATGTTGCTTTCTCTCTTCAATGGGTAAAAAATATGGTTGGTTAAATCAAAATAAAAATCCTAATCATCTTTTATTTATAATATCATTTTTTAATTACACTTAATATTGGTCTGATAAAAATATTTGATCTAGGTTTTCCGGCTGATACCGCACTCGTCCTATATGAAGAAATCAAACCAGACTTTGTGGAGAAAATAAATAATTACAACGACCCTCTCGAAAAGGTATTATTTATCAGTTTTACTCTGGAAAACCTTTTACTAGTTTTAATAAATTATTTATCATCTTATTATGAATAAATAGGTTTCAAAGAGAATTGTCATATTCAAGATTTTACTATTTATTGGTATTGCTGGTATAATGTTGGATCAAATTGCCATATAAATAACAATGTTATATTCAATAATATAATGTTGGATGCCTATTGGCTACATTGGCTCATGATGTTTATTGTTAGTTTTTAGCAAGCCATAATAGATGCCTCAAGGTATAGTAACATTATAATAAAAAATAGAATGATTGTTCATTTAAATAATAGACTCGAAATTTCATTTAAAAAATAGTGGTAAAATTTAAAACCAGTATTTACACTTTATTAGTTTGGTTAAGGTTCACAAAACTAACAGTGCTACTTACAAAAGTTTCAGTTAGTATAACATAGCCACCAGTAAGAAACAATTCCGTTTCTACAGTATCATAAAGAAGAATAATAATTATTATATAATCTAACCTTTTAATGCCTTCCTTAATGCTATCTTATTCTTACTACTTATTAGCTGTTAAGTTATTGCCAATGTTCGATGGTTTAATCTAAATATTTTATAAGACATCGTGGACATCCTAAACATAAGCATTAAATTAGCTTAAAAAAAGACCAAAGAAAAATATAATATATATAATAGATATGTCAAAACAGGTTCAGTAAAATTAAATCTTTCCTGTCTATAATATTAGCGTAGACTTTTTGGTTATATTTGGATGTAACGAGTGGGCGACACGTGGCGTAACGCACGCCCCTGTCGCCCCTCGGGTTGAGTCGTGTGCACGCGGCCAGGTATTGGACGAGCTGATGGACGGCGACATCATCGTGTTCGAGCGCGCCGACAATCGCCACGAGGAGCTGGAGCTGCCCACCTGCCAGGACTACTTCAAGTACATATTCTACAAGGTCGAGGTGCAGTTTGTTGACAAGACGCTTCCTAATGATCCTGGGTGATAATTTTATTTCATTTATTTATATTAAACTCTCAAGTGAACCTGTTGTCATTATATACTATTTAAAGTTAAATATTATTTAATTGCTACAACATGTATACTTTTTTTTTAACAGATTTACAATGGAGTTGTCAATGCAAATGCGCTACGATCAAATGGCTCGGGCGGTGGGACAGAGACTCAATGTAGATCCATTCTTAATACAATTCTTTAAATGTCAAAAGTGAGTAATACGTGACGACTGTAGTTATGTTTTTTATTTATTGTTGATATGCTGAGACTTACACATACTACATATTTTGTTTTAGTTACAAAGACGTACCAGGACTGCCTCTCAGATACTCTTACGACGGTATACTTAAGGATTTGCTAGTGTACTGTAAACCAAAGTGCCCTAAAAAATTATTTTATCAGATTTTATCTATTAAAGTTAATGAATTAGATAACAAAAAGCAATTTAAATGTTTATGGGTAAGTTACACATTATTTACTAAACTTTTTGGTGAAGTAATATAATAAAAAATTAATGTTGTCTATAATTAGTTTAGGCTAATCAATTTTTTAAGAGTATATACTATGTCACAAATCTTTTTTAGGTTGGTCCAAATTATAAAGAAGATAAAGAATTAATTTTGTATCCTAACAAAGGTGGTAAAGTAGCAGATATATTAGAAGAGGCAGCTAAAGTTGTAGAAATGTCTCCAGAAGGCTCAGGAAGGTACTATATCCTTCTATTTTTTTTAAATGTTTTGGTGTATTGGTTTAAAACTTATTTGCATATCGCATAAATAATTCCAGGTTACGAATCGTAGAACTTTCATGTCATAAAGTATTACCGGGGCCTGATCCTGAGCTGACACTGGACCAGGTGACCATGTCCCCGCCTCGGCTGTACAGAATAGAGGAAATACCAAGAGATGAGATTAATCTACAGGTAATTTACATTTTCTATTTAGAAGTAAACTTAGGTATTTTACTAAACATATCTAAATATAATTTGCGTACGTAATGTCTGTGTGACAAAATAAAAAAAAATTGACGTCATATAATAATATGATAAATCATTATTGTCATCCTTAATGGCCCACTGCTGAACCAGGTCCACCAGTCGACCGCGCTGGCTAAATGCGGATTGGCAGACTACACCATTGAGAGAATTGAGACCTGTCAGGAGTGCAGGTTTCCTTACGATGTTTTCCTTCACCATTAAAGCAAGAGATATTTAATTGCTTAAAACACACATAACTCAGAAAAGTCCGAGGTGTTTGCCCAGGATTGAACTTGGACCTCACGAGTAGACAACGTCTAAATTAGAGATGCCACGAATATTCGGCAACTATTCGGTATTCGGCCATTTTTTCACTATACGGCCGAATATTGGGGACTATTCGGCCGAATACCGAATAGTTAATCTCGATAAAAAAGAATGCATAATATTACTTATTGCATAATATTATAAGATAAAATGAAAAACCACGCTGGCTGAAAAACCACACCAAACTTGGTTATTTGATTTTTTAACATAAAGTTTGACGTTATGAAAAAGTGTAAATAAAAAAGTTGTAGATCTTTTTATTACCTACAACTTTGCCATTTATATTTTTTCCATGGGACTTATAATTTTGCCGGAAATCGAGATAAACCGTTTTTACCCTTAACGGGGGTTTCCACTTCCCTACCTCAGATCGCCCATAAATTATTATTTCTTTCATTTTTGTTATATTTTCTTTCTTTTCTGGTCTATTAGTAAAATACACGCGAAAAATTCTAAGTGTAGCCGAATATTCGGCGCTTCGGCCAAGAGACTCGCCGAATATTCGGTATTCGGCCAAATCACTATTCATGGCATCTCTAGTCTAAACCACTGGGTTATCACTGCTGCAGTGACGATAAAAAGTTGCTTTGTGAAATTAGTAATCTCTTATCTGAAACTAGCCGACTCGCCCTCGCTTTGCTGAGGTGTATTCAAACCGTTCACACACACACTTACTCATTTATTTATTCATACTCTGCCACCCGCAACTATAAATAAACTATTTTCGTTGAGATTCAAATCTATAATATGTAGTATGTCACTAATTTGCAATGGAGACTGTCTTCTGTTTCACTCACTTTTTATTTTATACAAACTTAGCCCTGATAATAACTAACACAACCAAGAAAGAATTATCCTATTTTGTCACCCAGATGTCTTACACAGCGTTGTTTTATTAAAAATTCTAGGAAGACGAAATGCTAGTTCCGTGTGCACACTTCTACAAGCAAATATACTCAACGTTTGGCATTCCCTTCTACGTGCGTGTCAAGCACCACGAGCCATTCCAGGCTCTAAAGGACCGTCTGCAAGCGAAACTCGATATACCGGATAAGGAATGGGAGAAGGTTGGTCATCATATACACGCTTATGTTATATTGGAATACTAATCTGGCACAAAAATGGTTGTTTTAAAATGAAATCTCTATAATGGACTTGAGTACAATGGGCTAGCGCTAATTGACTAAATTTGAATACTTTGTTAATTATATACTTTAATATCTATTTTATCCCAAGAAACCTATATTTAAAAAAAAAGCAATATTTACGTTACGTATTTTGTATTTTAATAAAGCAATTTAGATTTCCCTCGAAAACGCTGAATAGTGTCATGGCGTCTTGAATGACGTCACATCTGCAAAGTAACCTGCTGTGTTGTATGAAAACGTCAAAAACTTTTGCGTGGCGTAACACTTTCTGATCAGTGTTCGTTGTCACGTGATATAATGCCTATTATTTTCTAAAAATATTAATAATATTTACCTTTTACGAGTATCAGACTGGTTTTTTCTTATCTATCTATGTGTCTTCATTTATAATTAGTAACCATAAACCAAGCAATTTGTTATTAGTGGACACAAGCCTATTGTTCGAGTGCATTTATTTTATTTATTTATTTCAGTACAACTTTGCTATAGTGTCAAATGGCAGGCCAAATTACATCAGTGAAGGAGCAGTAATTAATATAGTCGATTTCAGGCCAAACAGTAGTGCAAGTGAGTATTATACAATTTTATAACAATGTGATAAACGTGTTATTATTTGCAAACAATATGATAAATTAATCAGTCAGTAAAATACATTATTTGTATTATATAATCATAGATAGCCAAAGTAATGAATATTATCTGGTGCTTCTCTTCCTTCCTCTCCTATTTTACGATAAGTATTACTAACAGAAACGTTTGTTGAAATAAGAATCTACAATATAACCGGACTCTCTTTTTTTGTACTCCTCATCCTTTCTCTTATCTTATCCCTATCTTTTTTTTGTCATTACATCCCTATTTATATGCCCTAAATAAACAAGAAAATTAAACATTATTTCTCACATATTTGTTACTCAATTTTCTTTATTTGATTAGAAGCCATTGATAAGTTGTTATTTTTTCCTACTTTCATCGTAAAGTCGATATTCCCACTAACCGACTAGTAGAACAAGTCGGTTCGACTACTAACTATTATAAAAGGACACGCGCTAAAATTTAATAAAGATCTGTCCCTACCAGACGCGACGGGGCGGCCGTGGCTCGGGCTCGAGCACATCAACAAGACACCGAAGCGGTCGCGCGTCAACTATCTAGAGAAGGCCATCAAGATATACAACTGAGCCCTGCCCTCCCGACTACCGCCCTGCCTGGTACCACCCTTATAGCATTTGTTCTACTTTGCGGACTCAACGCAACATTGCTGCTGGACTAGCTTTTATATTCTCATCCACGCACCTATAATAGTTACACTTTTATTACTTACACAGTACTGGCGTGGTTTCTTATCGCTATTTCTTTTTATTCATCACATGCTAATATTTTTTTCCTGACAGTCAATATTTTATACTTTCTTCTAACATTGTCGTGTAACTTATAAAAGTGTGCTATCTATACATATTATATTGGAATTTTAACATTATTCTTTCAAAACTAGTTGTCTAGACTAGTAATACGGCTAATCCTAACAATAATCGTTCATTTAAATTTGTGATAAAAACGATTAATCAGGATTTGGAGATGGAGACAGAAATAAATAGTATATAATATTCGTAATTTATCGTGTTATATATTGATTCAAATCACGCTCTTCCAATTCTGATCTGTAATTGTTAAATTTTGGCCTCGAAACGTAACGCATTTTTGTACAGATTAAATATACTGAGTGTATTTAAATCATGTGCGTAATCGTATTCAATATTTCATTTAAACATGCATTTGTAACAATAGTCTACCTCATTTTTAAAAAAAAATTGTGGATTTACTCAGCGGATGTTATCTCCAATAAATAATCACTATCGGTTAGTTATTTCTCGTCAATTTACATATGTTTTGTATCTTAGTATTCAATTAAAATAACGAGAGTGTATTTATTATATAATGTAGTGTGTTGTATTTAAAATTCGCTCCGTGAGTGAAGTCCAGTAGCAATAGTTACTATATTATATTTTTATACGAGAATGCAATTTTGTTGCAATACGTGATCTTGAACACCTGTGGCAATATTATTCAAAGCTATCGTAGTTAACGTGTAAGTGGAATCAAAATACTTAAGAGCGTAGTAATGTATGCTAGTACCGGGTGGAGACGTTAATAGCCTTATATATGTAATGTACATCGTAACACCAATACTTGACTTTTACCGCTTTTTACATGTGGTTATTAGTAACACGGCCACGCCATAGACCATAGTCCAGCTAGCGAAAATGTTGAACTTTAGTCTTAGTTACTATATTTATTTTAATTCTTACAGTATAGTTGAAACCATTAGTAAAAATCTACGTGTTGATTAAATAAGGCGATATAATAAAAAAAAATTTCAGGACTAAAATGTCGGAAACTTTCTTTTTGCGCATGTCTTATGTCAATATACCCGAATTGTTAATTTTTTAAATTTTTCTTGCAACTGGTTGATTTGACATTAAATAGCCAATCCGGCTGTGCCAATTTTTACACTGCATATACTTCTTTCATTTGATTTGATTCTAGTTGGTTCGGCAATGAGTAATTGTTATTTTTATATAAATAAAATAGTATTAGTTGAATAGAATTGATTTCTGTGCAAGACTCTGTCCTGATGTTCAGATAGATTTTTGTACTAATTTGTTCATGGAGTAAAATAAAATTGTAAATGTAAACATTTTAGTATTGCGCACTGTACAAAAAGAATACTAAAATGTATTTGTCTACAAAAATTCTGTAATTTTATTTATATTTATTGCCGAATTATTAAAAAAACTAAAAAAAGCAAATTTTCGTTTAACCCATTGAAGTGAAGTATCTAATAACGTTTTTAGAATAGAATAAGTTAAATAGCTAACAGTAATTTGATTTTAATTTCCTTTCGTATTTATAGTGAAATTTTTTATAATATATTTATGTCATGTCAGAAAAGGATAAAGCGAACCCGTATCACGTCATTGATTGTATATGCACATAACATTTGTAATACTAGAACCCCATTGCTATCAATGGCTAAAAGCCGCATCAATTTATTTACTTCAAGTCGCCTGAGATGTTACGTTTCTAATAATTATGTCGAAATTATGTATATATATGATATGATGTAATAAATAGATGCCTTAGATGTTTTAAGACATTTTAGTGATTTACGATGATACTTATTAATTTATACCCTCGTATTTTATTTTACAACAGTAACTTATTCACATTGTGTATGAAGGGGGTCGCGTCCCAGTGTTGCGCATCAGTTTAGAAGATGCTTCTATTTTAATTTAACAATGTGTGTTGGTTGCGCTATTTCATTAACAAGGTTTGAGGTATTTGAAACAAATAGAATCATAGTGGCTTAGATTACGTGCAGAACCTAATAAATTAGGGCAAATGGGATTATAGACTTAGTTGATTTACCTACGATCCATCTATAACCCCATATAAAGGTGAGCCTGTACACAGCTTGTACACAAACTATTGGATATCATTCCAATGTTTGTTATGTTGGATTTTGAATGTTTCTCTGAATATAATCCTATATTTGTTTAATTTGGTTTATTTTAAAGGTACCCTTTTAGATCTAAATACTACCTCCTATTAATGACATGATTAAAACGAAATAGATTATCTTTCCATATGCAAATAATTAGAAAATTAACAAACAGTTGAATTCAGATCAGACATAATTTAAATAAAATTTGAAAGCAATAGATAAAGATAGCGTTGAATGTAGTGTGAAGGAATATTTCAGTCAAGTGACTGAAGTATAATTTGAGTCTATAAGGATTCGGTATCTATAAGGAGTCTGTAAAATTTCAACTTTGCAGTAACATTTTTATTGTAATCATCATATCACTAAAAGGAAAGGATATTAAGACTTTTCTGATGATTGGAGTAAGACACGAAAGTTATTAATAAATGTTTATTAAATATTTAAAAAACTTAAATTCACACTGTTTAAAAAAGTAACAAATTGACAAAAAAGTAATAAAATGATTTGAAAGACTATATTTTTTCTTTCAGAACATATTTTGAATGAAAAATCTGTTAAGAAAGTTCTTTTGCCCATGTCCCCTCGAGTAAAGCTTCCTTATTCACAATTTAGAAAACACTGCTAATGGCTCAAGGTTGATTATCGTAGGTTAGCAGTCTATATCGTTGGCTCTTGGACTAATAGCACCGCATCGGAGAAGAGAATGATATCAACTTGTAACCAGCAGTAGGCAACTTTTTTGACAACAGATCGGAGAAAGCTATAGTGAATAACATTTACCATTACCTTTTTATTGGTAAGCTTTGCTTTTGGACACTGTTGCGGCGTTTGACCTGGGGTCAGCCATTGCATTTTTCGCTTACGGTTATCGTAAAGAATCCACTTTTCATCACATGTCACAAATGTTCTTTCTGTAAATCGGTCAAATCATGAAGCACTCCTTTTTAGTGTTCCGTACCTTAAAAGGGACCCTTATAGGATCACTTCGTTGTCCGTCTGTCAAGACCCTTTTTCTCAGGATCGCGTGCAGATATCAAGTTGAAATTACAAAATAACTAATACTCAAGCCTGCGGTCCCTTGCGCCTGGCAAAAAAATCAAACTTCTATGTCCACGCTTTAAAAAGATATGACCGTTAATGTGGGCACTCATATAATTATAAGGTACTTCCCAATGACCTAGCGTCGTGAAATTTAGCAAGTAGTGAAGTTAGGTCTCATAGCACAAATAAAGGATAAAATTAAAAAACTGAAAAATTTTCCTTCAAATTGTATTTCACTAGAAAATTAACTTTTTTTTACTGTCACGCAAGACCCTTTTTCTTAGAAAAACTTGAAGATATCAAGTTGAAATTTATACAAAATATTGTAATCTCTAATTCCTCAAATATGTAAAAATATCAAACTGCTAAGTCAATTTAATGAAAAGCCGCAGCCGCTTTTATCTCATGTAATGTAATTTTGATTTTCGAGATAAATCAAAATTCCCAGGCTTCGCCTTTTGACCTAGGAACATGATTTTTGGCAATAAGCCAGTCCTGAAAAAAATCAAACTTCTAAGTGCAAGGAATGAATGAATGTGGCCATTTACACTGAAGTCATATCAAGTAGTTTTTCTATAGGGCGTTCCACAGACGCGTACGTGAAGAAAGTAGACGTTTGCGAGTTTAGTTTAGTTAATATTCGAATATGTTTTACAGTATATCTCCCTCGTTACAGATACATAATATTTTTACCGTTTTAACTTTGGTTAATGAATTTAATTTCGTGAAATCGAAATTTAAAAACTTGAAATAATTTTATTCCGAGAAAGAAAGAAATATTTTTTATTGTAAAGATGTATTAAAAAAAAATAGTAAAATGTAAATTCCATTAATTAGTTTATGAATTTTTTAATTTTTAGAAGGGTATACAAATGTTTTAAAGTTAGGCACCTCTTTCAGTTTTTCAAGTTTTCAAAATCTTCTAGCTTAACGTTAATCAGGGCTTAAATCTGTACTGAAGACATATATTTATAACACGTTCGAATGTTAGTAAAATCGCAAACATCGACGTTTTTATCGTCGCATCGTGTGAAATGAATATAAAGCTATATCTTGGCAACGACTGTTGACGACGACGATGTTCTATATTAGGCAATATGTATTTTATTAATATATGTTCACCGACTTTAAAATTATTTGAGTGTAATAATTTTTACTTTTTATTGCATTTTTCAAAGTTAAAAGTCGGTTTATTTCTTTTTGTTAAATTTTTTTGATCATGTTTTCTTATACATATAATTTTTGTAAGTAATTATAAATATGTAAATTAATACGCGCAATATTAGTATCAAGATTAAACCCCTCCCAATACTTTGTACTTTTGATGATATTTTGACTCGTGATAAGAAAATCATAATTTGAGTGTTTGTCCCTTTATTAAAATTGTACGGAACTCGCACTTGGGCAAATTATTATATATTTTTTTATTTGATTGATTTGGCGCAAATGAGTTAACATTGTTGGTAACGTAACGTTAAACCATGCCGCTAATTCCTGGTTAGTTTGGCTCGGCTCAGTTCATTATAATTCATCTGTGTGGGCGGTCTTCCACGTGGTTTGTTCTTCAAATCAAAGTTTCTATCACGAAAGCGATTAAACTAAAATCGCACGGTGCGTCTATTAGCAGTCCCCTCTCTGTTTCTGCCGCGTTATGGTACCTCCGCACAATCGGCGATGATGATCGTCGATCTTGTGATCATCGTGCTAGCATCTACATAATCGTCTGTACTACAGACGACCATGCCGAACGTCAAGCGTCAAGATGGATGTGGAATATGTTGCTGCTGCATCCATTTATTTATTTGCAGTAGAAAACCATTATGTCAATCAATAATTACTCAGCAGTTCAGCACTTATTACATCATTATTAACTAATTAATGAATCAATATAATTCGATGAAAATAAAAACAATAAGTTGATACCTTCACTGTCCGACAATGAATAATCGCCGGTTGAGGGACACATCAACGAACCAACCGGCGATTCCCTTTGATGTGTGTCCGAAAAACCGACAACTCGCGGATCGCAGTAGATCACGACGATGATCGGCGAGTACAGGCAAGTATGCCCTCTACACAATCGTGCTCACGCGTAATCGTTTGTAATCGCCGTTTGTGTAGAGGCAGCTGTAGTTCCGCGTCGGAACTCTTATTCAAAAATCACTCGAATTCTCGAAGTATCCATCTTTCTTGTCTAAGCTGAATAAAAAACCAACTTCCTTCTACTTCTAGATGTCAAGCTAGGTCACTGGTCAACTATTTAAATCTGAAAACAGATAAAAAAAATGGTTAAAATTATAATAATTTTATATTTTTAATTTTTACATAAAACTTAAATATACAAAGGATAAAATAAAGTAAAATATTTTGAATGTTAATAGTCTGTGCTGTGCTATTCCTACCATAGAATAAAACAACACCATAGTGATTACTACGAACAAATCATTTGTATGGACTTTTCTACCCCCTGGCAAAAAAACAACTGAAAGTCCATAATCGAATGTTGCACATTTTTTAAAAGAAGAACTACAAAGGTACCATGTGAAAAAAGTTTCACTCAAAAATCTTATCCATAAAGTTTCTAGTCAATTCGAAGTTTCTATTAGAATAAAACGGCAATTTCATACTTTAATAATCTATTATTATTTCCCATTTTCTGTTTAACATTTATTAAGATATGTCGTTTTTATAGTATGTACCTAATTAATTTAAAATTTTAAACTGCGCCATTACCGATTTGAAATTTTTCTTTATCTGTTTTATAATTTAATTGAATCTAAAATTAATTTTATATAAATACGCACAGCAGAGAAATTCACGTCCACTAATAAATCTCTATCCGTATCAAATAAAATTATTTACATCGTCGTCCATTTTGACTGTTTTAAAAATGCCGCCAAATTTTACAACAGATCACTAATTTTGCTACGCTTACAACGACCAACGATTTGAAATGGGTCGTCGCGTCGTGAGCTTCGAGTGAGCGGCAGTCATGACGTTTTTGCCGCGACCACAACGCCCGCGATCATCAAGTGGAATGGCTAAATGAGCGTTTTTGGGCGTTGAGATGGGTTAGTGCAACGCGCCTTTAAGTATAAAAAATAAACATTTCTATGTTTGAACGCTTTTCATTGATTTCTACTTTCCTTTTTTTAAAGATTTATAAGTATTCAAGATTAATTTACTGGCAAATATCGATTTAAAAAATCGATTGCGGGATTCAAAAGATCGATTTCAGATTGCATCTCTAATTGATGTCAAAATGTGATGATCATATGACGTCTTAAAAATTTAACTTAAGAGGTTATTAAAGTTTATTATTACATGTGGTTACAAACAAGATCGTTTAATTATGGTGCGACATAATAATCAGTTACCCAACAACCTAACTCAACTACAGAATCTAATAAAGCGGGATCCTGATTCCTATAAAGATGAGTTCCGTCAGCAACTTGCACATTTCGAAACTACTCTTGAAATTTTCAAATTAAATCCAACTCAGTATAACAAAAAACTAGATGAACAAGCAATGTTTTTAGCACAGGTTACACAATGCTATCAAACTGAAATGAAAACATTCCCTCAGAAGATTGTTGATATTTTAAAAACTCATAATACCACACTGCATAATGAAATGAGACTATCATTGTGTAAATGCTTAATATTGCTTAGAAACAAAAACTTTATAACAGCCTTCGACTTACTGGAACTGTTCTTTTCATTGATAAAATGCCAAGACAAGAATCTACGCGAATACCTCAAGACACACATTGTAACCGACATAAAGAACATGAATATGAAACATAAGGATATGAAGTTGAATTCTACCCTTCAAAACTTTATATTCTCAATGCTGCGCGATTCAAATGTAAAAACTGCTAAATTAGCCATTGATATTTTGATAGAAATGTACCATAAAAACATATGGAATGATCATAAGACAGTAAATATTATTGCTGATGTTGGATGTTTCACAAAATTGACTAAGGTGATGGTGGCTTCTTTAAAATTTTTCTTAAGTCGGGATGAAGAAAAACCTGATTCTGATAGTGATGATGAAGTTGATCCTCGAGATACAATGATAAGCAATAAATTTAACAAAAAAACAAGGAAAAGAGAAAAAATGGTTGAAAAGGTCAAGAAAATTGCTAAAAAAAATAAGAAGAAAAAAGAAAAAGCACCCATATTTAATTTCTCTGCCCTTCATCTTATTAACAACCCTCAAGGATTTGCTGAGAAACTATTTAAACAAATTGAATCTTCTAATGAGAGATTTGAAGTGAAGCTAATGACTTTGGATGTCATTTCAAGATTGATAGGGCTGCATAATTTATTTTTGTTTAATTTCTACCCATTTATTGCTAGATTAATAATGCCTCATCAAAGAGAAGTAACTAGGATCTTACAATTTGCAGCTCAATCAGCACATGAGTTGGTACCACCTGAAGTAATTGAACCTGTTATGAAAGCAATTGCTAATAATTTCATTACAGAAAGAAATTCAACTGATGTGATGGCTGTGGGGCTAAATGCTGTTAGAGAGATCTGTTCGCGATGTCCCTTGGCTATTGGTGAGGATCTTTTAAGAGATTTAGTTCAGTACAAGTTATATAAAGAAAAATCTGTAATGATGGCTGCTCGGTCCCTTATTCAATTATACAGACAATCTATGCCTAATCTTTTACATAAAAAAGATAGAGGTAGACCTTCAGAAGCATCAGTAGAGTTAAAATCCAAAAAATATGGAGAAGTTGATACTAAGGACTACATACCAGGATCAGAAGTGCTATTGGAAAAAGGTGAAATAAAAGAAAAGAATAAAGGTAATAAAAAACCCAAAGCTAAGAATGATTCTTCTGAGGATGAATGGATTGATGTTGGGTCTTCTGACTCAGAAATAGATATATCAACAGATAGTGAAAATGAAAATTCAGAGAATGAGCAGGATATAGAAGAAATAGAGGGGGAGGAAGAAGAAGAAGAAAATAGTGCAGATGAAGAAATAAACAACCAAGAAGAAAATGGCACTGAATTAAGTGAAATTTCTAAGCCCGGAAAAATATTAAAAGCTAAAAAGATTTCAAAACAAAGTGTAGAAGAAAAAATTAAAGTTGCTCGTGAAGTTGCAATGGAAAAGATATTTACTGATGAAGACTTTAAACGAATTGAAGCAGCGCAAATTAAAAAAAGCGTAACTGGAGTTAAAAGAAAACATGTAGTAGATGAAGAAGATAATGAATCCCCTGAATTAGTACAGCTTTCAGCAATAGAGAATATTCATAAAAAACGAAAACATGATAAAGATGCTAGACTTGAGTCTGTTTTAAAAGGAAGAGAGGAAAGAGATAAATTTGGTTATAAAGACCGCAGGAAGAATGCAAACTGTTCAAAGACTAACAGAGAAAAGAGAAAGACAAAGTCATACCAAATGGTAAAGCATAAAGCCCGAGGAAAGATAAAGCGGTCTTTCAAAGAAAAACAAATTGCTTTCAGGAATTACTTGATAAAACAAAAGAAAATGCGCTGAAATAATCAGAAATAACCCATCTATGTATTCGAATTTATACAATTTGTTAAGAAAATAAAACTACAAACATTTATATATTGTATTTCTCAGAAGTTTCTTTTTGATCCAAATCTATACTTCTATACTAATATTATAAAGAGGAAAGATTTATATATATATACAAATAAACTCAAAAACTAATGGACTGATTTCAAAAATTCTTTCACCATTATGATGTTAAATAGGTTATATTTATTACTGAAAAAAAATTTAGTATATGGTAGAGAAATTTCAATAATACATGTGTGAAGCCGGGGCGAGTTGCTAGTCTTACAATATTGGCTTAGGTTTGACTTGTACAATCGTCTACACTTTCCTGGTTTCGCTAATAAGTAGGCATGAAGAGATTTATTCTGTAGTACATCCCTTTGATATAACTTAAGTTTTTATGATTCATACTAGTTGACCCGTCCTGGCTTGCCCGGGTGTAATTTACCACGTGTGTTTAGATTTAATTTCACATTTTAATTTGCAACACCAACGTAATTTATAGATGACAGGGCTGATCATTCTTTTAAAAATAGGGAATAGTGATTAGGATTCAGACGAGGACAGCAGCTAGCATTCTTGCCACCATCTCCTCGGACAATATTGATCTAGGTACCGACTATTTTAAAAATATCGATATTTTGTTATATCCACATTTTTTTGTGATGTAAACTGACATTTCAAGTGTTAACTCCTTTTTTATAAAAGTAGGTATGCATAAGATGTGTTAGGTTCTCGAGATAATCTCTCGAATGGCTAAAGAAGCGAACTCGTCAAATATGAATCACTGTATTTTTTTAGTAGGTATATAAAAAAAAATTGAAATGATAAGAATAAATATGTTATTCGTACATTTTTTTTATAAAGATTACTAGCAGTATGAATCACATACTACTAGTATTCCCCTTTACCCCTCCAACTAAGCTAAAATGCTTGTGGGCCACGCCAGTAGTCCAAATGTCCGGGATTTGAACCCACGACTTATCGATCGTGAATCGCCCGCACGACTGAGCTACTGACGCTTCGACGTTCCGACTGAAAGTCAAGGAAAAATGGTAATAGAGATATAATTCGTGGTTAACGACTTCGGTTATAAACTTCATTAATAATCTTTAATTTTATGTAATTCTTTTTCTTTTGCTTGCCACTATGTGGCGGATTGTGTTACTAATTATTAATATAACACCTCTTTGTACCAATCAGCAAATAATGATAAATAAATAACAATTTTCTATCAATGATATTTATTTTTTTTTAATTTGAATAAAATCAATAACTGTTTTGTTTAAAAGAGATTAAATTACATCTTTTTACTATAAAATCTAAATGAAAAATAAATAATTTTGTTACACATATTTTTAAATAATTTATTTATATAAAAGTGACATCACTACGGTTGCGATGATGGTATCATTATTTTGTTATTTGACATTTCCACTTGTCAATGTAGGTACTTCGTTTATTCATTTCTGGTAAACAATTTGGATTTTCGAAGAGATTCCACTTATATAGTAGAGTAAATTGTACATTTGTATATTACATACAACGCAAAGACATCTTTCGAAACGTGATGTGATGCTTTGTAATTTTACCCCGGGATTGGTTAAGTTCTTTTCCGTGCTTAAGTTTCACTTTTAACTACGATTATTATATTGTCTAGTACTTTTATAATAACAAAATGCTGAAGCCAAAAGCTTTAACTCAAGTCTTAAGCCAGGCAAATACTGGCGGAGTTGAAAATACTTTGTAAATATTTTTAAAAATTAATTATATTCACTTTCAATTGTGCTTGATATGATAAACTAAATATAATTATTTTCAGGTTATTAAATCACCAAGGAGCACTATTAGCGTATTCTGGATACAATGACAAAGATGCTCGGGTGACTGCTGCTATAGCTAGTAATGTGTGGTCTGCATATGAAAAACATGCAAGAAATGTATTCAAAGAGGATAAACTACACTTAATATTAGTAGACTGCCTTAATGGTAAAATAGCTGTTACTCAAGTAGCCAACTTGCTCTTATGTCTATATGCTAAAGAAACAGTTGGCTTTGGTATGTTAAAGGAAAAAATACATGCAATTGCACAGTATTTAGAGGGACCTCTGAAGCAAGTGGCTAGTTCATAATTTGTGCAAATTAAAATCAGCTTGGAATTAAATAAAATGTAAACAAATTAAAAATAATTCTTGTCTTGAGTATAAACAAATACATCAAATGTTTAAACATTCATCTAAATTTATAATAGTAAATATACAGTTAAATGGTTAAAAAAACATAATATATTAATGTTATGGTTTATTTTGCCTTTTCATAAAAAAACTATCACTCATGTATTAAAATAAGATAATAAATATATATTGTTCTATACACCTATTTTGTTACTACCTACTTCCTGAAAAATATGATGATTTGGTACAACAAATTAATTCTTACTCAACAGAATTTCAATAATCCGGTTTAATATGTTAAATAATAAATTTTTTAGTCTTAATTCTATAATTTCTTTCGTATTACTATTTGCAGATTAATGATAAAGAGCACATTTTCCAAAAATATAAAGTTATATTTTCTCAGTAATTTCTATCATTTTTATGTTTTGGATGTTTCAATATAAGTAAGTTTTTTGCTCCGCTATATCTTATGAATCCTTACAACATCCATGAGAAATGTTTAGAATTTTGAAATCTATGGGGATTTATTGACTAAATTTTTTAAATAAAATATTGTATTTTTTTTGGCTACATGGGTATAGTAGCTGGCAGCTAACTTTAGGTCTGAGCAAATATAGTGGGGGAAAGTTTTAAGTGTGCTGTGTGCCTGTATTGGCAGTTCCATCCGTGACATTTACTATTGTGACAAAAAGCAAACGCGCGGGAACTGAAACGTCGCATAAGAATTAATCGCGTGTGAAGGTCTCTAAAAAGGTAAATAGTGACTTGTGCACATTCAAGGTCAAATCTATACTTACATGCTGGTAGCTATTAAATCAATAAAAATTTTTGTTCATAAGATTTTATTTAAAAGTTTTTTGACTTCTAGTGTTTTCACAATAAAATAACTCAAAATATTTTATTATAGAAACTAACGTGGTAATTAGTCATTTTTAAAACTATGCAAACGGTAACACTCACGTATTATTATGGTAGATTGGTACTACAGTTTCGATCGCATTAGGCGATCTTCTTCAGCCAGTGGACGCGCTCGCGGTGGCCGCTCGGCGAACACTGGCGAGTGTGACCATAATAATACGTAAGTGTTATCGTTTTGCATAGTTTTAAAAACTCAAAATATCACAGTAGTTTTAAATCACTTCTTCAATACTTTGTTCTGGTGAATCACTTAAAGTGTTTTCTTCATTTGCAGGCTGTTGCAAAGCTTGCAGTTGACTTTCTAATTCTGAAACAACCAGTAGAAAGGTTAAGTAAATAAAAAAACTAAGTTCATTGTAATTGCTAGGAATACGGATAAATCATACTATTAGCGTCAGGATGATCTGCAGAATATTGCACCAGTAACTTGAGTATTTTCTCTTCTGAGATGAGTCCTGCACGACGAGTTACAGAGGCAATCAGTTGCTGTCCACTGGACACACCTACAGAACAAAAAATGTCAAAGAGCTATGTTATCTACAATATTTTTATATTTGCTATGGAAATAAGAGCAGCCCCTACACGCTGTATACACAATCGAAACTTAATTTTCACTTTACCTGTGTTTATGTCTCCAATTTGTAAAGCTTTTTTCATATCGATAAAACGTTTAACAATCGTGCTTTGTTCCTGAAGTGCTATGGTTTGTGTACCTGTAAATAAATTAAATATTTGTTAAACAGTGTAGTATCTTCACTTTGTTGCAATCTACTCCTTTACTAATCAATTTTCAGAAGTACTTTTACAAACTTCCTGAGTAAACTATTCCCGCTACTAAATAGAGTAGACATAATAAAAAGTTACCCATATCTGGATCTGATGACTTTGCAATACATCGCATTGCTTCCTTTAACGCTTCTAAGGCTTTTTCGTAATTCTGGAAGTAATTTTCAAATTAAATATATTTTTAAATTATCATTTAAATTTATGGTTAAAAAAAAGAATATACAAAATAGGTCTGAAACTGACTGAGAAATCAGAGAACGTTCATAAAAATAATTTAACTCCTTTTTGAACTCAGATAAAATATATTTGTGTAGTATTTTTGAACTCAGATAATATATATTTGTGTAGTGTTTGGAGCGAAAGTTAGGTATATTGAATAAGAAATAAATTATAACTTGCCTCATAATCATCAATTTCCATTTTAGCACATTCCGCGTAAAAAGCTGCTAGTTTATTGTAGGCTTTGGCTCTTGTGTAAAAGTGTAAGATGTGCCTGGCGAGGTCTGGTCGAGTCTTCCAAGCAGCTCGTCTGCGCAGATAATCCGCTGCCATCAGTTGCGTACCGCGATCACGCGACGCAGCCGCAAATGTCGCTATGCGATCTGCGTCGCCGGAACGCATTAGCCACCGCAATGCACCAGCCTGGATCAAAATAACGAAAAATATGAGTTATTACTACAAATATCGTTTAGTTTTCATGCTGAGGCAAATAGTTAAAATGTAATAATAAATAGAACAACTATTATAAAAAAATTATTAACATAATATATATGTTTGGGGCGAAAGTTAGGTTAGGTTTACAAAACTAATTTTTGCCTAGCGAGGTCGAGCAGCGCAGGTAAAAGTTGTGGTCATCTAAAGAAAGTATTTTATTGATTTAATACAGTATACCTTGTCTCCTATATGAGCCAGCCTCTTAGCAGCCTGGTGGTATAGTCCTCGAGTACCGAGCACGTCTGCTAGTCTTCGCAACAACACGTCCCGCCCTGCAGTCCCCGCGGGCGCCGCTAGTCTCTCACTGAGACCATCTGACAAATGCGCTGACGATTGCTCTACTATGTCTAATGCTTCTTCATACTGTGGAGAAATTAATATGTCAACATGTTTACAGTAGTGTAAAAGTTATTTAAGACATAAAAAGATCATTGACTATATTTTATGATGGATAGCAGTTAAATTTGCACAGTGCTAGCCCAGATGTAGTCGTTGATGTCTACTCGGGCACAAACCTCTGACTTTTCTGAGTTATGTGTTTTAAGCAATTAAATATAATTGCTTTAAAGGTGAAGGAAAACATCTTGAGGAAACTTGTACTCCTGAGAGTTCTCTGTGTTCTCTAAGATGTGTGAAGTCTCCCAACCCGCATTGGGCCAACGTGGTGGACTATGGCCTAATCCTTCCTTATTCTGAGGCGAAGAGTGATGATGAAGATTAAAAGCTTTTTAAATAAATTCAAATGTTTACAGCGTTGAAAGTACTTTTGTAAAAATTCTAATAATACCTTTTAAATATTTGCAGTGTTTATGTGAGATTAACATGTATTTATTTAAGAACAAAATAAGTAAAGATTTCCTTTCACCTTCCCAGCAGTGGCGAGTAAGGCCGCAGCGTGTGAATGATGGTCTGTCTTACGTAAATGAGCCGCGAGCGTGTGCGCCAGCTCCGGGTCTATCCTGTCTCCCAGCGACTCTACGGCTGCAACCATCGCGTTCGTATCTCCACAGTTTAATGCCAGCTTTAGTGCCATGTGAGCAGCTCCTGGAGATTGTATATACTTTATTATACCACAAAATACATAAGACATCTAGAAAACTCACCCTCGAGTCTTTGATAATAAATTTATGTTCAAATTAAGGTCAATAACATTTTCAATCTTGTTTTTAATAAACTGAACTGATGTTATAACAATCCCGTCGTCTCTTAACTCGTCGGATCTATTATTAGAAAAAACTGTTTTTTTTAATAAAACATTTTTTCTTTAATTCTTGAATACTCTCATCATGTCTATTGTTTATGCTTTTATAAAAAGTCAATATAACATTTTGAATTAATCAACCTGCTTTTTGATATAGGGCTATCGCTTGTTCATTTTGTCCCGCATTCTCGAGAATAGACGCACAATAACAGGCATGTTTCGATGAGGAGTTTCCTGCACGCCAAACAAGGTTCCAAGCACTCGCTTCTGCGGCTACTCTTATGGCTGATGATATGGCACCACATTTCAAGTAAAGCTAAAAATTGATAAATAACATATAATATTCATGGTTGAAACGTTATTGTTACAGCTATTGGAAAAAAGATGATAAGCCACAATGGCTTGTGGTCGGGTCTGTACTCAATTGTTTAAAAGTTGTTTTGGAGGTAAAAAATATTAGTTATTTGCATTGGAAAGACATCATTTTTGTATTCTACTATACACAGTACTTAACAAGTTATAGATGTGTCAATTAACTAAAAAGAAAAACCACCAAGTATAATAACAAATTAGAAGAAGAGTAGTAATGCCGTACCTTTACTGCGCCTTCAGTTTCATTAGTATTCATTTCCAAATATCGAGCCATTTGGTACAACGACGAAGAGTTTTTTTGACATAACTTTTCTGCTTCGTCAATTCTATCCATATGACATAATAATCTTGTTTGTTCTCCATAGTCATTTGCTCTAGCATACGCGTCCAAAGCTCCGTCTATGTCCCCAATGCTTTCTAAATAATGACCCCACCATGTAATCAAGCTGCTATCGTTTGAAGTGGAAACATATTGGGCTAAAACAGATGCTTGACCCTGGGCTATAAACATTCTAGGTACATGAGGTACGAGAGTACCGGCACTTTCAAACAATTTCAAAGAATCAGCAGTCTCTCCATTGGCCCATAAAACTTTTGCAAGTTTATGCTGTGCACTTTTTATAAGAAGTGTATTTTCATTTCCTTTTTCGCCATTGATGATTTCATTTAGTCCACCTTCTTTTGCCGATATTAGACGTATTATGAGATCTGGCCTCTGACCTTCTCGAAACAAATTTTCGGCTTCTTCAACCATACCCAAATTAACTGCTAATACTCCAGCTTTGCAAGTATCATCCATGCTGTCGTCGTATAACGCCTTGCGCATCAATAAAGCCCCTTTTATATTTCCCATTTTGCCTAAACAAACAGAGCCAACATCGGGCCTTTTAAGTGCAACACAAACCTTAGCTAAACTATTCCAAATAACAGAATTTTTGGTTCCTGAAATATTTGTTCCCATAACAACTGCTTTTTCCAAATGCCCAGTTGTCATATAAAATAGAAAGTTTAGCACCGGTTTTAGTTTGTTCGCGTCGTATTCAATGGAGTCCTCAAATTCGTTCATTAATATTCTTATAATATTTTGTTGCGATAAAATTACTACATAAGGAGTAGACAAGGAGCAAAATATGAAATCGGACATAAAATATTCCTCAGCATTTGGACACCAATTCTTGTATTCAAAAAGCTTACTTTCATGACAGAAAAATAAATGAATATTATCGGATTCTGCGGAACGCATATGCACAGCGACCAGTCTAGGATCATAATTGTCCCACAGTATTGCGATCGGCACGCTTTGATATGGAGGTGATTTAGAATTTGATAAAAGAGTAGTATTAATAACATCATTAGCAACATCCCATAAGTAAATCCTGGGATCAGGAGCTAAGCCGGCATTTGCAATGCTTAAACATATGTAAACACCAGATGAATTTACTGATGATCTCATAATTTCTCCAAAATCTTCAATAACATGATAACAGTTTTTAGATGGATACGGCGTTCTTAGGCCTTTTTTAGTAATTTCTGCTAGCTTGAGTGTGCCATCGATAGTTGCTATCACAATATATTTATTTGTATTTGTAATGGAAATAGGTTCACCTTCTCCCTCCGTGCTGGGTAGAACACCTATTTTATCACCAGATACATTGTAGCATTCTATATGAGGACTTACCACACCAACTATAATTTCATTATATAGTATTAGAACATCAGTCTTCCAAGAAAATGTTCGTAATAATGTAAATTTTGTTTCATTTTCCTTACTGTGTGTCCATACCTGAAAATATTGATTTAAGAAAACTGCTATAATGCATTATTTAAAAATAAGACTAAAATAGAGATACTTACTTGTACATCTTTGCCATCACCTAATGCTATATAGTTATCTTTGTATGCAAATGCTTTTATTTTTATGGATGAATTTATACTAGACCAAATATTAGACTTTTCAGATACAGCTATTTCACAAGCAGATTTCTGAACCATCCATAGCTGGTTAGAATAGCCCCAACAAACATGTTGCTCACGAAGAATAAATGCATTTGTAATACAATTTACATGTAATAAGGGGTTCATTAATCCTTCTGAACCCCAAGTTACTTCTTTAACAGTACCTTTAACAGAGGTACTACTCGTTAATTTCCACTTATTCCTTGGGTCGCGTCTCCAAAGGTACAAATTTCCTTGAGATGTCCCACAACATAAAGTATCACTCAGATTACAATAACTGATACTTGTAAATATGTCTCCAAGCACAGTTTTATCATTTTCATTTGGCAAAACGTCATTTTCACCAGTTTCGCTGTCCCAAATTCTAATCAAGTTATCTCCAGTAATAACTGCTACACAACAATTACCAGCTAGAACAATGCATTGTCCATTTCTTGCAGTCAATCTAACATGAGTGTCAGTAGTTAATGAACCATCAAGTGATATAGCAAATCGTGAAAGACTCAGTGATCCACCTGCTTCCCAACCAACTAAAAGGTATATATTACCTACAATTTCTAAGAATATAATGATACCTGGAGCATTAAGAACCTCTGAACAAGCTCCAGCATGATCAATATATAAAATTACCCCATTATCTTGAGCTGCATAACATGCATGGTTATCAGGTTGAAAACCCTCTCTCATTTTGGCAGTTGTGCGTGGTCTCCAAGCAGCCAAAGCATCTAAAGCATTTTGATCTCCTGCAACAGCAGCACGAGCTAAGCCTCTTATTGATGTTTCAGAAGAAGCATTTGGAGCGCAAAATTTAACATGTGTAATAACATCTCCTAGTTGATGATGAAATGCTGTTAAAGGAGCCCCTGAACTAGATTGCCATCCTGAAAGTGATCCTGCTGCATCAGATGCAAGCAACCTTCCACCCCCAGGGCTGAAGGTAACTGTTGTCAATGCAGCATTGTGTGGTGCTTCTAATCGAGCCCAAGAATATTCTATCCAAATGTAAAGCTCACCTCCATCCCAACCAACAACTAATAGTTTTCTTACAGGATGCCAAGCTAAAGCAGTAACTTGATTTGACAATAGAATGGGCCAATCACAGCATTCTAAAGGAAATCCCTGTAAAAAAACAATAAATTATTACATATGTAGAAATTTTGGGACTTATTAAGGTATTGAAAAAAAGTATATTCATATAATACACATTAATAAATTAATTATTGTATGTAAGTGACAATACAATTTTTATAATTGTTCGAATATAACCTAATTTTTATTTTTAATATTATTATAGTTGACCAAGCTTTATGCAAACTTTATAATATAAGTTCAGTAAGTCTAAAGGACAAAAACATAGTAGAAAAGAATTTTGAAAAATTTTTTGTGAAATTTTGTGCTCATATAAGGCTATTATACATGTACTTTTAACTAAATATATATTTTATAACTAAGATTTTTATATAAGGTAGCGGTTTGGAAATAAGTATAATCATGAATCTTCATAACTGAAGCCTGGATTTTTGACAAAAAAGAATCTCTACTGTAATATAAATATTCTTTAATAAATTCTAAGGAGAGCAGAAAGATAGCTCCTTCTTCTTGCTACGAAAATATTAAAGGAGCTTTGAACTTCGTCTAATAATCCATATACTTACATCATCTTGAAAAATAGTAACAAATCCACCTTTTTCTTGATTATAAGATCCTACGGCTAGTAAAGGTAGAGAAGGGTGCCATGAACTCAACGTTGTGACGACATTAGTGTCGGCAAAATTAAGTTTAGTGTCTATATAAAGCGTCATCTCTTTAACTTAATAAATTCTTCGAAGCATAAAATAATTTTAAAAGGTATCTTTATTCTTTGTATATAGCTTTTACTTTACACAGGCGGTTACTCATATTACATAACATGTAATGCTTTTATTGAAAACATTTAAGATATTTGCATAGTACTAATATTTAAATTGTTTATATTTCAGTTTGTAAAGTTTATACCAAGTTTATGTGTTCGTTGCCATAGAAACATGATGAACATGATTGTCAAAATTGACAATCAATTGTGTAATTATTTACGTAAGACGGAACGTGTTTGCACCCTATAGTGAGAAGGTTAATATTCTTAATCAACAATAATTATGTAAGTACGTTTGCTATAGGAAAATAAATAGCATTTATAGTATTAAAATATGCCCACTCCATATTTTCCATTATTTATTTTTTTTGTAGATAATATAAGTCGGAGAATAGAATGAGGTATAGGTACCTATATTTAAAACAATAAAAATCGATATTGAATGGACCATTGTGTAAAAGCAACATACTGAATCGATAAATAACAAAACATGATGTCTTACAATAACGACAGGAACCTAAGCAGCCTTGGACTTGTGACCAAGGTGTAGGTTTAACGGCTGCTCTGCCACATAGGTTAATATACCTCCACAGGCTATGGTCTCCGTCTGAGCTTAAGGTTAGTCTTAATTATTAATAAGACCACTAGTCTAAACAAAGCCTAACTTACGCTTCCGACATAAAAATCTGGGATCAAATATTAACAACTAATGAACTAAAAATAAAAACGGCGAAGCGTCCCCTTCAAATCCCTTTTACTAAATAATGCAACTCCTAAAAATAACAAAATTAATATCGAAACCAAAACTACTGATGATATGTCGATAATTTTTTGACAAAATGTAGATGTTTTTTCCCAACCCTAACTGAAACTTCAAAGGAAAGTTTTTAAACTCAACATTGTGTGGCATTATTTCATATTTGCATTAAATTCCTTTGTTTAAGCATTTTGTCATTTATATGATCGGAGATGTGGTATTTGATATCAGAAAAGGATAAAAGAGTGATATACGTGGTTCCAGACAAAAATGTCGTCATCGGGAGATATCTCGATAACCAAAACTGTAATTTTGCTATATCTGAAGATGCTTCAATTAGTAGAAAACATGCCATTCTGCTGATATCAGAGAACGCTTTGTTTTTGAAGGATTTGGGCTCTAAATATGGCACTTTTATTAATGACTCGGATAAGATGGAACATAATGTGACGGTGAAGCTGAACAACAACGATGTAGTAAAATTTGGAAAGTTAGGTTGTGCATGGAAAGTTCAACAAATACATTTTGTAACATGTACATCTACTTTAAAAGGAGACAATCTTCAAATCCTCAAGAACTTTCTTACCTCTTTAGGTGGAACTTTGAAGAACGAGTGGGACGACACTTGTGCCTATTTAACAATGCCGGCAATAACACTTACTATAAAAGTAGTTCTAGCTCTTGTACAGAATTCGCGTATTGTAACTATCGATTATTGGAAATCATGTGTTGAAGCAATTAGTAATAATCTACCATTGCCCAATACAAACAATTTTGTACCACAAATATTAGAATCAACACTTAATAAAGAAAATGTGTCATTTGATCCAAAAATTGAAAGGACTACTTTATTTACAGGCAAGAAAGTTGTTTTCTTATCTAGAAAACAGTTGGAAATGTATAAAACTGTATTAGCCAAAAGTTCTGCAACACCACTATTATTAAGTGAGTCAAAACTTACTAAAGCTGCTTTGTGTGAAGATGATGTTATCGTAATTCAGTTTAATTTAGCAACTACAAGTCAAGAAACTCAGGCACAGAAAGATAAAATAAATGAAATTATAGAGTACCTTAAAAGTAAAGGAAAAAGAATTGTAGCAGATGCTGAAATTGGCCTCGCCCTATTATACTGTTCCATAAGTAAATATTGTAATCCTACATTCAATCTTCCCACTGAAGTTGTTAAGCAAGTGCCTAACCAAAATAATAATCCTAAAAATGTGTTAGTTCAGGAGTCTCAGGAACCTCCAGAAACATCCACAAAAGAAAATGTGTTGGTTGATGAGAGTTTGACACTAAAAAATTCATTTAACAATGAAAATAGTAATAGTTCAAAGCGAAAACTAATTGATGATGATACAAATTGCATGAATAAAAAGCCAGCAATAGAAACAAGTAACGTAACTCTAACCACAGGTAGTAAAAAAAGACTAGGTGAGTTTAGTGATTCAGATAATCCCTCAAAGAAAATTGCTATGGACAATGATGATCAGGACATGTTTAATTTTATGGATAATGCCTCCACTAATGCCAATAAAAAAAATTGTAAAAAACTTAATCTATTAAAACCAACTAAACGTAAACTTGATGCAGATAATGAAGATGACTTATTTAATTTTGTGGATAACTCCAATAAGAAAGTTGCTGTTGATAAATCAAAGAATATATTGGAAACCCAAGATTCTGAAGAATTGCCAAGTGCCAGAACAAATCTATCCCAAAATATTGATGAAAAAATTGATTTAAATGCTCTTAGAGGATCAAAATTAGACGAACTTATAAGAAGTAATATGAATGTTATTTGTAATAACATAAAAAAAGAAGATACTACTACAGAATTAGATGAAAAATTCAGCAAAATTGATTTAGGATCTACAAGTATTATTGTAAGAAGTGATTTAATTATTAAAAAGGAGACAATAGATGTACAAATACCTGAAAGTGGAATAAAGAATTTCAAGAAATTTAAAAAGGTTTGGCCGATTAAACTGCAAGTGAACATAGTTCCTAGAATGACAAAATCTATGGACTCTTGTCATTCTGATCTAGATAACAGAGGAACTGTATTAGTTCAATAGAAATATTGGATATGCAAATTTTATAATGGATTGAAGTTCTCAATTATATTGTATTTACATGACATGGTTAGTGCATGTTTTACCATATTTAATTGGTTAATAGTAGGAATCACTTGTGGCCATGGTTTTAAAAATTCTAATATTTAAAAACTGACAATTTTTGGGAAAAGGATTTCTAAATTTTGGCTCTAAACTGCTTATTGATAAAACTAAAAATAATAGTGATCATCTTTCTTAAAAACATCTTATCTTAACACCTTCAATCTTTATTATCTTTGTTAACAAAACAATGTAAATATTCCATAGCATCAAAATAGTTTTCAGTATTAATTTTTTAAATATAGCAAATGACCCTGGCTATTGAGCAATTTAATTTGGAAAATGTTGCACTAATCAGTCTGTATATTTTATTATGGATGCTTGGGCACAACTTGTTTGTTTATGGACTGATTTATATTTGGTTTTGTTGGAAATAGGGGGTAATATCTCACCACATTGATTCTTGATATTGTTGTTTGATACATTGAAGATTTATGACAATCCCATTGAAGATGGGATTTTTTGTTAAAAATTGTAGATGGTACTTTGATGGTCATTAATACTTTAATACATAAAGTTCAAGACTTTGTTTGTTTGCTTGAACACACTAATCTCAGGAACTAGGTCCAAAAATTCTTTCAGTGTTAGATATAACCCATTTATCAAGGAAGGTTATATATATATATCATCACACTAAGACCAATAGGATTGCATGATCATGACGGACATGAAGTCGCAATTGTGGGCTAGTAATATATATAATTTAAATTATCTGATGTAAATGTCAAAGTAAACTGGTTTATAACAAACAACTCTCCAGAGGGGTTGTTTTCACTATCAAAGCATTATATTATCATGTTAATGTTCACTACTCAAAATATTCAGAACCTTATGTCAAATGATTGATGGTATGTATAAAAAATACATAGAATACACCAGAAACATTATGTAATAAATGTATGTTACTTGAATGCTATAATATAAAGTAAGTATATAAAATTGACATGTGTATTTTTTAAAATAACTAATTAGACATAAAAATAAAAATTGAAAATCTTTGTAAACTTGATTTATTAATAAAGAAACAACTTTATCAATTTTTTTATTTATTCATCTTCATCCAACATGTCTTTATCTTCATCCTTTTCCTCTTCAGAGTCACTGTAAGGAACAAATTAAATAAATATACTTATCCTGTCTTATATTGGTTTCTATAATTACATGCATGATAATTGATTTTGAAAAACTATTTTATTATATTCTAAAATACTTAGTGTTACTATAAAAATATTAAATTATTTTGTAAACATATTATAATTTAAATTGTTTATTTTAAATTTCCCACCAAAACACCTGTTTTAACATCTTCCCGTGACGTCATTTTTTCGTTTGTCACATGTATGTAAACATCCAAGTGCAATACCATTAATATAGTGTTGTATTCATTGAAATGTAATATATAAAAATGAATAAAAAATGCATTTTATTAAGGTATCTTATTACTTAACATTAGTTTAGTAGTGGTTTTAAGACTAGTGGGGTGTAAAGGGGTCCAGAGTTCCTTTCACTTTGCCAGTGAGGCTATAGGTACTACTAAACCCACCCTCAGTAATATGGAAAAATTTATAATCTTTTTTTAAATATATTATACCTTTCTGCAGTATCTTCCTCATCATGAGACTGCATTTTAACCTGAACTGTGCCCTCTGGAGTTACTCTTACAGTACCATTGAGTACAGTTGTGAGTTCACCTTCACAATCCATGAAATTCTTAGGTTTACTTTGTTTGATTTTAGTTGCATTAACAGCATTAGTGGGTCCTGTTAATAATAAAAAAAAATAGAATAACTAATAATGAAGGAATAAATTCTTAATTGCACAGAAAAGATATGTGAAAGATAACATGGAGCCAATACAATAATAATAAAGCATGCAAAGGTGGCCTGGCCTTATCACTTGGAATGATCAATGACTTAGAGTAATATAACATACTTTTACATTATTATCTATATATTAACTATATTCAGCTTTGCATGATACAAAACATAAACAAATCACAAAAAGGTTTTATATCTGTCTTAACAAAATTTTTATATTATTTATGCAATTTACTGTAAGAAAAACATGAAATAATTTAATAAAGATTTCAATCAATTTGATTGATTTGATTTATTAATATCTTTGTTAATTTCTGTCTCTTATTGTTCATCTTGTGTACTACTGTTTCATGCATCCATCAACATTTTTTCATAATCACTTAATATTATTATTATCCTCCATGTTTTTTTCATTATATGTGAAGTAAAAAATTGTTTACTTTTTGTCTCAACATGTTGTTGTAAACATACTTACTTAATGTCAGATATAAAGGTAAAGACAATGATAGTGGGAATTTAATTGAGATGGCCCTTATATTTGCTTCCCCACCTGGGAATTTTTCTTTTAGACTTTGAACTAATGCCATAATATTTTCTTTAACATGACTCTGTGGCATCGCTGTATGTCCAACAAGCACTGTCATAGTTGGCCCTTCGCTCAATCTTAACATAACTGTCCTTAGTCCCTTATCAATGTTACTCTTTAAATCTTTTTTTTCATCTATCTTAACTGGTATTAACATGTTGTGTTTTTTAAAAAACATTTTGCCCAAAAGATGGGACACATGGTTCAGTACTCTTGTATCCACCATTATGAAGTCATGTTGTGTTAACAATCTACGTTTTAGTTCAAACTGATCATATTCTACTCTCAATTGGCGCATTGGAAGAACTGTTTTTACCTGAAATATAAATAAACAAATTATATTGATATTTTCAAGCAAAAGTTAGCTTAACACCTAATAACACTTCCACAATGATAAGCTAATACTCAATCAATGTGACCTATAGTTTCATTCAATGAATACAGGATTTATCTGATCTTTATTTCTTAGATGGTTGCCTACTGATGTCTAACGGTGGAAATAAGTGCTAATGTTAGTGATTAGGACATAGCCACCACACTGACCAAGTGCGGGTTGGTAGACTTCACACACCTTTGAGAACATGGAAAACTCTCAGGAGTGCAGGTTTCCGATGTTTTCCTTCTTTGTTAAAGCAAATGATATTAAATTGCTCAAAACACACAGAAGGTCAGAGGCGTGTGCCCAGGATTGACTTTGGGCCTCCCGAGTAGACATCAATGTCTTAACCACTAGGTCATCACTGCTTATATATAGATGTTTTACTTATTTCCTGAGAATATTGTTAAGATTATTTTAATTTCATGGAAATCTTACAGCAGTTACTCCAGCTTCCCTTAACAATTGTTCCCAGTGGTCAACAGTAGGTTCATGGTCAGGTCTTTTTCCTTTTTTCAAATCTGGTGTAATTAAACATATTTCTCCAGTAGAGGCCGCTGTACTGTGAGGTAACACACTGAAATAAACATTTCAAGTAAAATATATCAACATTATTGGACAATAAAATATCATAATAGTAGTTAAATATTCATTACTTACAATTTAATGTTGCCTTTAGCATTTAGTAATTTGATACAGCGAATTTCCATAAATATTTGAGTTTCATCACCAAAAATGATATTCTTTTTATTGCCTTCAGTTTGTAATTTTTCTAAAGCGTTTAGACAAGAAGTAACACTGTTTTCTGATATTGATTTTGATGGCATTTTATACTTTCTTTTAGTTTTATTTATTGTAACTGTTTGAGGTGCAACATTTTGAATTAGTACTTTTGGAATTGGTGCAGGTACTTTCTTTTGCTTTGTCGTCTTGCCGGTTTTTAGTTTTTCTTTTTTAACTTTTTGATGACGAGGTTTGAGGGCTACCATCTTATTCAATTCAGATATTTACTTCTACTTCTAGAAATAATGCTTTCCAAGTTTCAAATAAACATTGAGGTTAGGTTTAAACTTTAATCAAAGATGATATATAACTAGGGATGATAAAAAATAATCGACTTGTTTAAATCGATTATTATTTTCTTATAATCGGTTCTTAATGACTGATTTTCTTCATAATGATAATCAATTTTTAATGAATTAATTATATAATTTATAATCTATTAAGCGATTTCGACGCGATGCCCTACGACGCTTAAAACAAGTCGAAGTCAAGGAACATAAGTGGAACACTTACTTAAAAATATTATATATTCAAATATGCGCCTTGAAATAACTAGCGTAAAGTTGACATGTGTTTTCAACATGTTAAAAGGAATAATTGTTCCGAACAGGACCGTCGACTAAAGGGGATTTTGTCTCTTTCTTACGTTGTTTTTGTTAGGGTGTTTGTGACAATGTGATATAAAAATAATTATAAACAGTTATATAATTTATTATATAATATATAACAATATCGTTAACTTATTTTAAATATAATTTTTCTCTATTCCTTAAAACATGGTTGTACTAGTAGAAAGAGATGCAATCCCCTAGTGGCTGTACTCTTCGAAACGTTTTTTGAGTGCACTGCTAGTTTTTATGTAAATTCCTTGATCATTAAATAAACAAGTCGATTAAAAGACGGCGCCATCTGTATGTATGTACATACATATCTTTTCAACTGTTTTTTTTTCTGAAGAGTAATAAAAAAAATTCTTACGGTAAAACACCTAAAGGCAGTTGGCAGAAGTATTTTATAATAAAGAAGGATAATACTGCAGCAATAACGTTAGGTTGTCGTTTAGTTTTTACTCTTACGCTGCGTTGTTGTTTGTTAAGAACCAATAGAATCGCTTTATTTGACACTAAGCGAAGCTAAGTTAATGAAGCGATTCTTTTGGTTCTTAACAAACTCATTCCTCGTTACATATCCTCGTTCATCTCTCGCTGGAAACACAGCTTTATCGTTTTATTTTATTTCCATTTTAGTGAAATGTAAAATGGTACTGAACATTTGTGACAATTATTACTTTTCCGTCTTATATATTTATATACATTCAATCTATTACTCTTAACTATTTTTCTGTTATACGACAGTTGCTGTAGTAACGTAAAGGCCAAAAGTCACATATTTGATTAAGGTATGAGAGCTTGTAGAAAGGCAGGCAGGCACGCGCCAAGCATTTTCTGCGCCGGCGTGCCAAATACTTATAAGCGCCTACACTTGGGGAGCAAAAATACTAAATAAAAAAATAAAGAATTTCTGTCTACGCTCGCCTACAATAATGACATCTTCGTAGACTAACGCCTACAAAAAACCCTCCAGTAGTTTTTGTATTGTGCGGCCCTGTCTACAATTATTGTCATATTATATTTTCGGTCTGGCGGCCCCAGAAAACTTCATAGCGCCTTTTCTGTGCTGGCGTCATCGCGCGCCACAGGTCCTCGCTCATATGGAGTGTAATTAGAATTTCGGTTCTATATGAGATATGATAATTTTTTGACAGTGCAAGGTATATGGCCTAGTCTTGGCAACATTTTACATGAAATTTACTTTCTTTTTGCAAATTGGTTATGACAATATTTTTTTATTTAAAAAAAAAAAGCATAAAAGGTAGTGGGGTAAATGCGCTCAGAGATGCCTTTTTTCATAGCCCACTTGCTATCTTTCTCTTTTTCTTCGTTGGTTTGCTGTTTATAAAGGATAGATCAGGGCGATTTCGGCTTTTATAGGACTTCAGAAAGTACCCTAAACATTTTGTTTATCATCAGTGAGTCAGTCACGAAACACTATTGACATTATATCCCAAGAATTTTGTTTATCTGGTATAATCCAAACCTAAGTACGAGAGTTAAAAAAACGACGAAGCGCTTCGAGAAAAGGCAAAGTCAGATTTAGAGGTCTGGAGGCCTCGGGGCAACAAAGGAGTGGAGGCCCCTTGGCCCCAAATTATTTTCCAAATGAAATGATAAATTTTTTTCTGTCGAGTTTTTCCATAAATAATTTATTGTGCAACCGTAGATTCTTTTAGTATTTAAAAACATATATAAATATAATCGAAAACAAGAATAAGAAATTAAATTTTAGTGTTAACGAACGGGGAACTTTTCGAGCTTTTTTCGCCGAAAAATCGTTGATGATTTCGCTGAAATCCAGTTTCTGAAGTAAATCATGGAATCGATAGCCCAACCTCCGAGGTTGCAGGCAAGTGCCACCCCACTCAGCAATTGAGCCATTGGGATGTTCCTAAAAGATAGGTACCTAGTAAATTGCAAGTGCTTATGAGGGGCCATTCTTTTGTGGAGAAAAAGGTAGTAGTGCCCTTGCGCTTCGTTTGGCTCGTCTTGGCGGAGGCACTACCGTGCCACCAGAATACTCTTGATCAAAATAGAATAGCTTTTCAAAATTAATCATGTCTATTGTGCGCTTGTGCGCTGGAGTGCTCTTAACGATCGTCAATTGTTTTTACAAATGGCATGTCCTAACCAGATGAACAATCTAGATCTAGTATTACATTTAAATACATTTTAAAATAATTTTGCCACTTGAAAATATGAATATAATATTTAATTTAGGTATATACCACGCATGTTATTCAAGTTTAATTTTATTTTGTACTCATCACGAGCGTGACTGTCTCGTTTATTTTACAAAAACCTTCATAGGACAAAAACATGAGAGGTCGCGTAACAGCCTCTGCCTGAGCCATTGTCTTTTAAATATCACTTAGGTCACGTAGGTATAAGTAGTCTTGTCACTGCTTTTAATATTAAATGTAAGACTAAGAGTGAGAGGATATTAAATCTTTTTGGTATCATTCCGTAACAGATTTTCTTCACTTCCAACATTAATCTATAATTCTCTGGAATAACTATCCGCTTTATTAGAAAGAACATAAAAATACGCCTTTTATTTGTATAGATTATATGAACCAGGACTGGCGGACTAAGTGCCCCCGGCGAGTCATGTTCCTGGTGCCCTTTTAATGTAGTACCTAACGATGTTTTTCGGAGACAAATAAAGACATTCTTTTGAGCGCTGGAAAAAACTATAATTTTGGGAAATTGATACTTTTATCAACGATGAAAAAATCGTTTCACCAAATTGACACTTTTTCATCTATGAAGACCCATAGTTTTTTAAACTCAAACTCAAAATATTTTATTTCAATCTGACTTTTGTATAAAAGTACTTTTGGTTCGTCAAAAATTGTTTGGCCAGTCAGTTTGTCTGAAGCTACTACCAGCTCGTTATACAAATCATTTAGCTTGAGAGTCAATGTCACTTAGATTCCAAGCACTCTCATCATTTAAGTAATCCTGTACATTATAGTATGCTTTATTTATTAAAGATTTCTTAATCCGAGTTATAAATTGTTGAATTGGCAAATCTAATATAGGCTGTGAAATCTTATTACAGATACGAACACCAAGCCCCATGAAACTATTACTCAATTTGTGGAGACGAAAGTAAGGCGTTACAAGTTTATTTCTGTTTCTAGTATTAAATATGTATCTACTTTTTTGTTATTTTACTTTAGTTCGAAATGAAAACATAAATTTGACGTGTTAATATTAATAGGTTTGTAACCTATAAACCTCCCTCTTTAATAATTCCGTCTATTGCCGAAAACTGCATTATTATTAACTTAGTATAAAAGATCTTAATATACAGACGGTGGGAAGCAACTTCATTTTGTACTATGTAAATATGTGCTTTAAAATTTGATTAATTGCTACATATTGCTACGTGCGGTTGGGTAATCCGCCACTGTTTAAAAATTAAAATAACCCTAAGACTACCGCGATTAACCGCGCTGGGTTTATAACCGCATGATTTTGTAATTCAAAGATTTCAATACAGGAGGCCCCACTTGCGGTTTTTTCTCGTAACTGAATCTGTACGCGTCGAGCGCTTAGACGATATAAAAAAAATAAAAAAACTATAACCCGACTACGTATAAAAAGTGGTCTTAAAAGGACGAAATAAGAAACTGACTAACTACTTACTATGTTTTTACTTAACTGCATACCTACTATGGTACGGGAGCCAGTGACAGATTTTCATGACCAAGTCCCAAGCTTTTAATTTTGCATTCATAGTTATATATTCGTTTACTTAGGGTATAATACTTAAAAAAAAAACTTGAAATATTTTCGACTTCGACTCCGTTCATTAACTCGCGAAACTCCTGTTTGTAAAAAGCTACTTAAATGGTAACTGTGATTTTGCTATAAAAAATCAAAATGTTACATGGTCAAGCAGCCAGCTGACGTATATACCACCACGTTATGGTCAGCTGACTTTATTTTTCCTTCAAGATGCTAGGTAAACTATAATCCGACAAATTTTCAAACGGGAGGAAAGGACTGAAAAAAATTTTTTTTTCGACATGTTTGGGAGGCTGCCGCTGCTCGCCCCACCCACGGAATCGCAGCTGACGGTCACGAGTAATCATAATATATGTTGGAAACTAGAATAAAAAGGATATAGATGAATGGCCTATAATATAAGCTACGGGCTCAATACGGTCAAGATATAACTAAACATTACGATACGTGATCTATTCTGACTAGAACTATTCTGGCAGGAAATATTATGACAGGAACCTAAGCAGTGCCTTGGACTTGTGACCAAGGTGTAGGCTTAAGGAATTCCTTTATTCGATCGAGACACTCACCTCCACTGCTTAGTTTCACTGTTTAATCCTAAGAATAGACTAACATTAACCTAACCTAACCTTAGGCTAACCTAAACCTAACTCACATCTCCGACATATATATTCCTTATGCAGTATACGATTTTTGACTCGAGAGGAAATTATTGACCGAATTTGAATCTGGCTCCCGTACCACTATGTCTGTTTCAAGGAGGTGTTCCTCTAATCATGTATATTATCATAATACAGGCATACTATGGTATACTACGGTTCTACCTTGACCATTTTATACGTATGCATTTCTATCAGAATAATTTTCTTATTTCCTTTTTAGACCACTTTCTTTACGAAGTCGGATATAATTATGTGATCCCTCTTCAATTGAGTTGCTTGCTTTTCTGTTGTCTATTTGTACGAATATCACGTAAAAACTATAGCACTAAATTAAATATAGTTTTCAAAATTGTATTGTTGCAAATCTTACTTTAAATATATATTATACGTCTGTTTCATTTAAATTGAATGTCAGGAAAAAATATTTTGTGATTTAAAAATGTTTTAGCCCTGCCAAGCCAAAGCCAAGGTGGGTAGAGAATAATTTTTATATAAATTAAATATTTATATATTATTATAAAATTAATTATAAAAATATATGTAAGTAGAAATTCTGAATACATTTTCGTTGTTAATTTATAGTTTGAATGTACATGTAGTTGCCAGGAAACTGAAAGCTGCCAAGGGTCAAAAGATAACTTTGACCGGAATAACAAACGAATAAACCTACAATCAAACTTTCTTGGGGTTTGCACAGTTTTACTTTTGTTTGAATTCTACGAATATTCTAGTTTTTGAAATTAGGTATTATTTCTGTTTGTTTAGGCTAACGTAATTTTGATTAAAGGGGAACGACTACGTTACAAACAGATGTTTTATTTTATTAGGTCAACTTACAATCAATTACTCTAATACATATAACAATATTCTATGCTATTCATGCCGTAATGCTTAAGTCTATCAGCGTAAAATTTTTTTTATTACTGGACAGTAAACGCCAAATGCCACAAAAATCTTTTTTGGATTCGTTCAATTCTTAGAGTATGCGTAGCGTAATGAGGCCGCCAAACTGTCGTACAATATTCCACAATGCTTCAACTTAAACTGTTGTAGAGAATCTTTTTAATTTTTGAATTCTCAAAAAGCTTTGCCTTGCGTATGACAAAGCTTCAATACCTTAGAAACTCGTTTAATTATTGCCTCAATAAGAGGTACAAAAGTCAATTTCCTATCAAAAATGCAATTCATGTTGGTTAATATTATATACTATGTAATATTATATACTTATGCATGATATCAAATTAAGTTTTCTCGAGTATTTGACAATATAACATTTTTTAGAATTTAGAGACATATGTTTGAAAAATGCACATTTGCACAAAAGTACTAAGTTTTCAAGGTCAATAATTCACAATCCCTAGGTGAGTCAATTTATCTTGCTAATTTTAATTCATTAGCATATATAAAGACTGATGAGTAGTTAAAAAAGTTGTTATTAATAAAAATGTTAAACAAAATGGGGCCTTAATGAGAACCTTGAGGTACACCAGAACCAATTTCACAAGAAGACGACTCGTATCCATTGACAACTACAAAGAATGATCGCCTATGCAAGTAAGATGTCAACATATTTAGAAATGCACCAGCAAATCCATAAGCATCCAATTTGAAAACTAAGTAAGATGTGACGAATGCTATCGATTGCTTTAGAGAAATTCGTGTAAATGACATCAACCTCCTTTTTTACTGTCAGTCCCATTAGGTAATAGTTCACTAAAGTCAGTGTTCGTGGACCTCGAAGTAACAAAATCATGCTGTTCAATAGCAGGATGACTTTTAAAGTGACTTTGTATAATAGGACAAATTATAGTTTCAAATATTTTAGCAAAATTTGTAAGAATGAAGATAGGTCTATAGTTTTGAGCAATAATGTTTGTTACTTTTGGATTTATGCAGTGGTACAACTTTACCGTTTCCATTCTTTAGGAAAACCGCCACTCAATTGAGACTTATTAAATATACAAGATAATGGAACTGCCATCTCTCAAGCACATGAAGTTATAAAAATAGGAGGAATCCCGTCTGGACCTCATCCTTTCTTATTATCTAAGCTCTTAAAGCATTTCAGCACTTTTTCTTTACTAATATATGGTGTCGTTTGCTACAGTTTATATTAGTAGTCCCCTAAATAATTCTTGCCATTTTTGTTCGTCCAAGTAATTACGGACTGATTCGTAATCTACTATGTGAAAATTAGGTATTGGTGTTTCAACTGAGTCCAATCGTTTTGTGTATTCTTGGGATAAAGTTATTTCTAAAGGAGGATGTAATTGGTCAAACTTACTAAGAACACCACAAGGTTCTGAAACAGTACATATTAGTTAGGACTAAGTCTAAAATTCTCCCCCTGTTATTTACGATTTTTTTAATGATAGATAGGCGACAAACAAGCAGACGGTCCACCTTATGGAAAGTGGCGACCTTTACCCATGAACATCGGCAAAACTAGAGGGTACCTCTTGTTATGCCGATGCGATGCCGCCTCGAAGATAGAGTGAGGAGAAGGAGCAAAGAGAAGGATGCTGCGGTTTCAATTCATACAACTGAGATTAAAATCTTCAAAGCTGCAACTTTTTTCACAAACAGAACTATTTTATCAATGTAGATATTCAATAGATTATAATTAAGTGGAGAAGGATAGGAGTGTATATACTCGTACACTGCATAGAGCTAAACGTATGACAGAAGTATCACACGTGACATACGCTTGGATTTACATTTATTATGAACTATCACGTCACCACCATCCTTCCTACTGTTTAAACCAGTTATCTAGCGATTCCTTCTGTACACAATATTCCTGTCATCAAATAACACATGTGAAGAGATTGTATCGTTAAGCCATGTTTTTCAAGTATCACAACATCATAATCCTTAGACCACAGGTATTTTGATAATAAATACTTAGATAATAGATTACTAAATTTAAAAAAGGGGTACACCAAAACATGCAATATAATTTATATCTAAATAATCTTATTTAAGCAATTGGTTTCCTTGATCCAGATAAATGCTGAGTCGTCATCTATGTGTACAAAAACACGTCCATTTCTGACCCAGACAAATTTGAAGTTCATAGCTTTTGCTTTATTTATAGCCGCAGCGTGAAAGTTTTTGTTAGTTATGGACAAGTGTTCAACGACATAAATTGGAGTTTTTATTCCAGGAATACCAATCAGTTCGCTGTTTAGTTTATTATCAGGATTGGCTTTATTGTATTTTATTACGCCAGCGAGAAAAACGTCGCGTAATTTAGAAATTCAACAATGATAGAACGTATCTCTTTGTAATTTAGCAACTCTGGTGCATTTTACGATGTTGACATCAGTTTCAATTTTAATAACCTTTCCTATTTCAACTATTATTTTATTAAATGATGTTATAAAATGAGTATAGTTAGGCATTGTTAGCCAAAATTACTTCTATATGTAATATATATTAAGTATATTATCGATTGAAGGTATATCGTCCAGGAAATCTTAAATTTTATATTTATATCCTTAAGGATGGTAATAATAGGGAATAATGTATGAAATTGCCGTTTTATTGTAATAGGTACTTCGAATTGACATAAAACCTTCATGGTTTGAGATTTGAAACTTTTTAGACATGGTACCTATGTAGTTCTTCTTTTAAAAAATGTGCAACATTTGATTATCGACTTTCAGTAGTTTTTTTTATTCAGCTTAGACAAGAAAGATGGATGCTTCGAAAATTTTAGTGATTTTTGAATACGAGTTCCGACGCGGATTTAATGCGGCAGAAACAGCTCGCAATATCAACGTTGTGTTTGGAGAGGGGACTGCTAATGAACACACCGTGCGATTTTGGTTTAAACGCTTTCGTGATGGAAACTTTGATTTGAAGAATGAACCACATGGAAGACCGCCCACACAGGTGAATAATAATGAATTGAAAGAGATGGCGGTAACCGATCCGAGCTAAGCTACCCAGGCGTTAGCGGCATGGTTTAACGTTACCTTACCAATAATATTGACTCATTTGCGTCAAATCAATAAAATAAAAAAAAATATGAATAATGGCACCCATTATCATTTAACTGATCTGCAAAAAGAAACACATATTGACTCTTGTGTCATCTTGTTGAATCGATACAGAAATGAAGTATTATAGGATTGGATTGTGACATGTGGTGAAAAGTGGATTCTTTACGATAACTGACCGACAAATTTTTGACGTTTCAAAAGTACTTTTCAAAAAAGTCTAATTGAAATAAATAATTTTGATTTGATTTGATTTCAAACAATAACAATAAAAAGGTAATGGTAACTGTTTGGTGGTCTCAGCGTGGTGTTATTCACTATAGCTTTCTCCAATCTGGTCAAGCAATAACGGTAGAAGCAACAACAATTACCAAGCAACAAGCAATAACCACCCCGACTCATGAATCGATCTTCACCATTATCGCTCCGTGATAATGCGAGACACAGCACGAGATACCGTTTTAACTCTACAGGAACTGCTATTTGAAACCATTCTTCACCCTCCGTATTCGGCAGACCTTGCTCCAACAGACTACCATTTTTTTCGTGATTTGAACAATTTTCTACGTGATAAAAAGTTCTCTTCTCAGGAGGCAGTACAAAATGCCTTCACTCAGTTTCTCGAATCTAGATCCAGGTGATCTAGTTCTATTGCAAAGGCATAAATGACCTTCATATTAGATGGAAGCAATGTATAGATAATAATGGTAATTATTTTGATTAAATAAAAATGATAAATTTAAAAAAAACAAATTTCAATTTTTTAGTGCAAATCGGCAATTTCGTACTTTAGCCCCTAATACGAATACTATGTGTATTGTTTAATATAAATTATAGATATAGTGATAGATAATAATAAATAATACGATGCGTATACGCTTATTATGCATAATATAATATCAAAATAATTAAATAACATATCAAATTGAAATTCATTCAGAAAGAGTAGAGTAGCAATAATAAGCGTAGACAGCAGTTTAAATCAAAATCTAAGTTATTAGGGAGGAAACCGATAATAATTAATCTGAGCCAGCAAGTTGATTCAGAAACAGTAACCTCATCAATATCTTAGGATGCTACGAGTTAATTACTTACATACATAAAATTTCGCAATGATCACTGAAATCAATTAATGTAGTCTAAAAATAAAGCCTCGTAAAGAAACTATTATTCTGCTAAATAAAACAGTAGGTATTGCTGTTCTCTTTTGCAATTTTAACCCCTATGAATTTTAAAAGCTTTCTTTGTATTTTATTTACGATGTGGTTGAAAACGTCCGAAAGAATGTTGTAATTTTTTATACATCAAGTATTTATATAATTATGTATATTATCAAGGAAGAATTGATGTTTCTCAGTTCTTCATTCATATCAACACAATCAAGAAATCATGTATAGAAGATAAGCTCCTTAAAAATGTAACAATTACATCTCCTATTTCGTACATTTGGGGAATGAATTTGACGTAATTAGGATAACTGTAATACAATATTTGTCACGCCCATTTTCCTTTTTAAAATTTCTACATAGCGAGCAACCACCAAAAACTAGTACTCGTTGATATGTAACTCGAAGATACGTAGCATAATTTTATACATAATATCAAACATTTAAATTTTAAAACCAAGTCCTGAAAGTCTGGCATTTAACCAACTCTAGCTTTGTAGTTAAATTCAGCCGGAATAAATTTAGTACAACGTGCAGCCGCATCTCTAAGTGGACCCTTTTCCGTTAACTCGCTTATGAGCTGAGCCTTTTCATCTCAAATATAAATTTTCTATATCTACGATAAATGTTTTAATAAAAGTAATTTAATTTTTTAATTTATAGTTAACAACCATGTAGGTTATTTCTACTGCGAGTAATTTATAAACATTTTTATTACAACTAAAATTACTTAAAAGAAATGCAGTTGTAGAATACATTTACTATTTAATTGTTCATGTTAAAAGGTTTATACGTTCACGGTTAGCTCATTAGACTAAGATTTCAGGGGAAATAAAATAAAGGTACTGCAGATACAAGAGTATTAAATGTGAATGACGTAAAATTCTCTATTAACTTGTTACATTAGAAACAAGAAGTAGGCTTACATACAGTACAAACTTAAGTGATACTTAAAATAATTTAATTATAAAATATACAACATATTACTTTATCTCAAAATTTACGTACGCATTTCGCTAAAACATATTTTCAAATATGGGCGTTCAGCAGGTCCTTTATGTACTTTATATATTTACTATTTAACCAATCAAAACTAAACACCATTGTATTTTGTAGGTGAGTAGATTCAAAATCTGGATTATCGATTGAAAATATATTCCAAATTCAAGGATTTTACTAATATGATAAATGTTACTCAATCACAAAAACTGCTGAACGGATTCTGGTTTGTAGTTTCTGCGGGGTAATAATATGTTTATTGAAAGCATTTGCAACTGCGTGGGGATTGATTATTATTAGAGACCGGATTATATGCAACATACAAAGCTTGTTATACGTGCAAGTATGCATAAAAAATGCTTGAAATATGCACGAAAATTGGTAGAATAAATTATAAAATTTACGACGAATCCCCAAAAAAAAAAGAGAAAATTCATTTTTTAATTTCAAAATCAGCATACAATGAGTAAATTATTTTTTGATAGGATAATAAGTACAGTAACATTATATGACATTAAAATTATTTAAAATTTTTGTAAATGTAAACAATCAAGTATTTTTCCAAATTTTCAGTGGTAAGTTTGTGTCTTCGATCATTTAGAATATTTTTGTAAGTGGAAAAGGTTCGCTCCAACTATTTAAGATATCGAAGATAAGGGATTTGAAAAATATTATTAAATAATAGTGTAAATGTACCGATAATATGCATCAAAACTAGATCTTAGGTAAAATATGCTATTACCGCTGAGAATGGCTTAAATAAGCAAATGCATATGCAAATATGCAAATGCATATAATCCGGCCTCTAATTGTTATTAACTAACTGTGCCCCGCGGTTTCACCCGCTATATTTTGGATAATTTACACTATATCATTGTAAATTATAGCCTATATGTTATTCTGATGTGTAAGCTATATTATTGTTTCATCAAAATCCATTCAGTAGATTTTGCGTGAAAGAGTAAAACATACATGCAGACATCCATACAATCTTACAAACTTTCGCGTTTATGATTTAGTAGGATTACGGCTGTTAATAAATCTGTAAGAACAGTTTCAAAACGTAAGTGTAAATTTTTTTGATATCCCAATGTACCGTACCGTCCAACATTTACAAACTCTAATAGTTAAAATTTAAATGCTTTTAGTCAATGTGTGTGCAGCCATTGAAACAGTTGTTTTCAGTTTTTTCAAATGTAGTGACGGACAGTTACATTGTTCCACTTGTACCTTTATCCCCAAAATCTACACACAAAACTAGTCTAAAAGAGCAAATATTACACAGTTTTTATACAATAGGCAAGACACGATTTATGTCTGGTTTGTTCACGAAAATTTGCACCGAATTCTCCCTTGTTTACATTGTGTATAAACATACAACTATTGAATAAAAGTGTGGCACGAACGTACATATGCATGCTCTCTCGGATCACCTTATCTTAAATAATTTATTTGGACTTGTTTCCAGAGTAACACAAAGGCCAGCCTAATCTCCTGAATAAAACATTGTCTGTAGAGCAGGGAACAAATCGCAATCTTTAGATTTTTCTTACCGTTTTCTGTTTTACAACGAAATGTTTTGTCAAAGAAATTACTTCACAAAGTAAAAGTATAACCTAAGATAAAGATAATATAGAACCTGAAATCTATTGATTTTAATAACTAAATGACAAAAGAAATGACTGAAATTATCATAAGGTTATGAATGTAAATTGTAAATTATGACAAAATACCTAAGAAACTTTCCAAGAATTTATACTATTACCTTTGCGACTTCGTGCCAGTGACCATCCGCTCCTATTGGTCGTAGCGTGGTAATATAATAATATAGCCTGCCTTGATAAATGGGCTATCTAAAACTGGAAGAATTTTTCAAATCGGAGCCATAGTTCCTGATTAGTGCATTCAAGCAAACAAACAAACTCTTCAGTTTTATATGTATTAGCAAAGATTTCATATTACATTTGGAAATATCTTGATGTACTTAATTTCTTTTAATGTATCCTCAAAAGATAAAAAAGGTACGAAACTTCGAGATTGAAACAATGGAAGAGTAAGTTTATTATTGAGCTAAACTGAGAGTGGAACTCTTCACTCGAAAACCGTTTCATAGTTTTACAGTAGTTTTATTACGTGCTGTGCTCTTACTTTAAGAGAAGAACACTAGTGGGTAGTCACTAGAGTAATATAATATTTTAAATTAATAAAAGGTGTTCAATGTGTGACTGTGGCTGGAGATGTGCTAGAAAATACTCAACGAGAGAAATATTGAGTATTTTTGTATTAATTTCTAATTTGTTTTGTTACCTATTTGGTCAAGTGTAGGTTTATAATAATGAAGAACTTATAAATAAATAGCCAACCATAATGGTCAATGCATTTTCTTATTGTTTGGATAACTTCAGTCACGTAGTTATCAAGTAGTTATAACTTCGTCTCGAAATCCTAATAAGAAACTACAGTTCTCTTGTGTATTGGCTTCTATTTATGGTTCGAACACTAAACGTTAAATTATCTAAACATTGGTTGCTACTATTCTTGGAAGTTATTCTGAAGAATGTTCTCTTTGTTAATTTCTTATTACATAATCCTCTACTTTTAATATTAATGCTGAAAGAGTTTGTTTGTTTGTTTGTTTTTGCTTGAACGCGCTAATCATAGGAACTACTGGTCCGATTTAAAAATTTCTTTCAGTGTTAGATAGCCCATTTGTCGCGGAAGGCTATAGACTATATATTATCAAACTAAGACCAATAGGAGCGTATGATCACGGGCATAAAGTCGCAAGGGTCGGCTAGTAATCTATACTAATACTAGCTGTGACCCGCGGTTTAGCCCGCTTAGTTCCCGTTTCCGTGGAAATACCAGGATAAAATATTGCCTATCTATAGCCGTCCTCAATAAATGGACTATCGAACATCGAAAGAGTTTTTAACATCAGACCAGGATTTCGCGAGATTACCGCGTTTAATAAAACAAACAAACAAACTCTGCAGTTTTTTAATCTATACTAATATTATAAAGCTGCAGAGTTTGTTTGAACGCGCTAATCTCAGGAATTACTGGTCTGATTTCAAAAAATCTTTCAGTGATTGATATTAGAGAAACTATTTATGCGTGCGCTGCAAAAACTATTATCAATAGAACAAATTTTTTTGATTAATTTTCTGTTTATGTTATAAAGATCCCTCACTATATGTGCTATTATGTCCGTAATATTCGATAACTTATCTTTTTATCAAGTAGCACACCACTTGTGGTTTCATTTTAACAACATACATTTTCTTAAACTAATCTCTTCTTTTTATAGCGTGAAAAGTTGGTTTAATCCGACAGAGCGACACGTTGTAACTTACATAAGTACCTGTAAAAGTCCCTACTCCATAAACTTGTTTAATATTTACCTGAACTATCCCTTTATAGATCTAGTTTCCGAACTTATAAATTATTTTCGTCGATACTCTAATTTTAACTGCATGAATTCGGGTCAAGTTGATTTCCAATATACCAAAAGTATTAGTCCGGTAATTATTTATTAAATATTGCACAATTATAAAAGGGATAGATATTCTTTTATTAATTAAGTTAGCGATTCTTATGTTAGGTTAGAGAAAAAGTTTCTTCGCATTTTTTAAGAAAATTCAAATTTTTTAATATAATTTATTTACATTGATAACTTTTTGCCATCTTGTAGGTAGGGACATGATCCCATTGCTATATAAATTTTGGGGCTGGGAATTCTTAAAGAGATAACATCCTGACACTGCCTAAAGAATTCTGAAGAGACCAAAACAGGTGGAAATCTGAAGGTGTAAGGTCAGGACTATACGGCGGATGCATTAACATCTCCCAGCCAAACTCTCTTAATTTTTGCTGAGCGGCTAAAGATGTTTGAGGTAAAAACCACACCCCTTCTGTTGATTAATTCCGGCCGCTTTCTCTCAACTTCTTGCTTTAATCTCATCAGTCGTTCGCAGTAGAGTTCAGAATCGATGGTCCTGCCTGGTGATAACAGCTCATAATGAATAATGCCATTCCAATCCCACCACACACACAGCATCACCTTGTTGCGAGATAACCAGGGTTTCGCCACAGTCTGTGAAGCCTGACCGGCCTTTGACCACGACCTTTTTAGCACGTTCTGGTCGTACGTGAACCACTTTTCATCACCAGTTATCATTCTTCAAAAATGGTTCGGTTTCATTACGTCGTAATAAAGAATCACAAATGAGTACACGGTTCATTAGGTTTCTTTCAGTGAGCTCGTGAGGTACCCAAATATCGAGCTTTTTTGTGTACCCAGTTTTTTTCAAATGTGCCAAAACTGTTTTGTGGTCATTTCCCAGTTCTTCAGTTACGTCGTAACTACTGACTAACACTTTTTCAAAAATGGCATTTTATCCGTAATAGGGCGACCAGAGTGAGGTGCATCGTTGACATTAAAATTTCCGGATTGAAAACGCTTAAACCAAATTTGTGCTACTCTTACAGACACTGCACTAGGTCCATAAACATCGCAAATTTTTTCCGCGGCTTGCGTTGCATTTCACCTTTTTTGTAGTAAAATTTTAAAATGTATCTAATTTCTTCATTAGATTCACTCATCTTAACAGTACGAAAAACAAATAAAAATCACAAATTTTCCTAATTTGAATTTGGAATTATCTTCCTTAAAATTTAAACTTTTAATGATACTAAAACCAACCAGATACAAATAGTATAGCCAAAGAGATTTTATAACAATTTCATACATACTATAATGCGAAAAGACTTTTTCCCCAACCTATTATATTTGTATAATTAATAATATCGATGATAGCAGTTGTGTATTATGTACTATATCTATTCTTTTAAGTATCTAATGTTCTTTTTATCTAATTGTTCTAAGGTTCCCTAAAAGAAAATTGAATTATTTTTGAATTAAAGAAAACATAAAGTCATCTTTAATAAAAAAAACTCAGTTACTCGAAGAAAACAAACGTTAGCTCTAGTACTAACTAGTTTAGCCATTTGAGCTCGAGGCTTCTGCTTACGATTATACGATTATATATCGTCGATAAAAGGACGTATTTTGTTATCCGGAGTTTCAAAAACTTTTTTAAATTATAAGGTCTTAACGAGCTCAGCTCAAAGAATCAATGTTCCTTATGTAAGTGGATTAGTTAGGCGTATTTCTGATGACATCCATACAGATCATCAATTAGTAGGACTGGTTTCTCAAAATTCTACATATTTATTCCTAGATACGTTAAAATAGAGGGGAGTACGGAGATAGGTTGGATAAAATCTGTTATTTACGGATTATACTAAATTATTAAATAATAAACACCTTTATCGTAAAAAATGCGGTTGTCTTATTGGTTTTGTTGAATAACATCAGAATATCAGTAACAAATATGGTGATTGTTGTGGTTATATTCTAACATTAATTGAAATATGATTTCTATATATTTATTCATAGTGGGATGAAAGCATAGCAAAATATTTTAATATACAGAAGTAAGGTAAGGATTGCAATTTAAAATATTCCTAAATGGCAAATATTGTAGCTCAAAAATAAGTTTTACCTAAAGTCAAAAATAGGGACACTGAAATTAGCTGTATAATACATATATTATAGATGTAACTGTATGTATGTATCGTAAGCAATATTGAATTTTTATTACGCAAAAAGGCTTAGCAGAAGCTCAACCAGTCAGATGAAAATAAATGTTTACGTGTCCCCATAAACTTCATGTCGTAAAGTCAAAACCTGGCCTAAATAAATATTAGGTGGAGCATAGTTTTCAAATTTATTTGTACCTCATATACCTATTAAATAATATCATAAATATGCTAAGATTTAAAAAATCGTCATAAAATTTTTATAAATAATTTTAATAATAATTTAATTAAATTTATACTACAAATTATCCAAGAATTTGAATTCATTATTATAATTACTTTTATAAAGTAAACTCTAAAGGTTTATTTCTTGAAGATTAAAACTGAAATAGAGCATTTTAATAAGATCAACAAGCATTGAGTAATTCATATAGTTACAGATATAAAGGAACAGAAGTTTTAATTGCATCAGCGTTTTGAGTTTTTATTTGTATAGTTGGTGTATAAAGTTTACACTTGCTAACAAGCTTCTGGGATCTGAATGTATGCAGACTTGGATAAAAAAAGTTCAAGAATGTAGTAGTAGAATAGTTGTATAGTAGTAGAATAATATTTTATTTTATTTCCAAGATGTTATGTCATGTGACATATTTTTAATACACATCTGATTTATTTTAATAATTATTTATTTATGTTAGACATCTTTACTTATTTACATAAAAATAAGTATCTAAATTACAATACTATCCACTCGTGACTGATATAATAACCGGCAGATATCTTTAGTATAAATAAGATCCAAAAATATATTAAGATTTTTAACATATTAAAGTGATTTATAATTTTATGAATAATACTTTCTTGTAGAATCTAATTTTTTATTCAGTCTTCGTATCTAAATTATAACTGACCAAAAGTAGAATATTTTAAGTGATAAATGCTTATGATAAAACCCTCCTATCGGAGTAGGTAATAAGTGGATGTCAAGCTGCAGTACATGCAAACACCTCATGACAGATTAATTATTCCGTTTGTCGTCTGGATATTCCCCACCCACTTCAATTATTTCTCATTACTGTGAATGTAAATATACTCATAACTACGCCATTTTATATATAAGACCAGACATTCTATGTTTCCGTTGTTATCTCGCGTTTTCTAATATAATATGATCTGCATAGTTTTGAAGAATTCATTGTAATGAGTTGAGTTTATTGATTTAAAAGAAGTAAATAGAGAATGCTCGTAAAAACCTACTTACAACAGGATAATAAAACAAGTCGATAAAAACAACATCAGAATATACAGAGAAATATATGATAAAATTATTTTTAATAGAAAGTAAAATAGAAATGTCCAATATGAAAAGAAATACTCTTAGAAGCTTATGGGTGATTGCAATGATGAAATGACAGTATAATTGGGCGGTAAAATCTAATGCAAACATTAAAGTTTCTACCAACTCACTGTAAGCTTTTAAAATGGTTGTGACAAACTTTTCTTGCTGTGAAAGAATCGGGGCGTTTAAACTTTTATCGCTTTGAAAAGCTTTATATAGGAGGGATATCATCAGCTCATCGAATGAGGAAAACTTTGAATGTAAATAATAATAACGGGTGGAAAAAGTATGTAGATTAAATATTCTACGACAAATGTCTCTTATTATTTCAAAGATATACAAGTAGAATTTTTTTAAATTATATAAGTTAAGAGCTGCCTGCCCGCGCTTCGCTCCGGGTATTTGAATATTATAATTGATGTCCTTAAATGGTCATTCTGGAATTGTGTAGCTTTTCATTATTTGATAAAAAGAGTGAGAAATGGTGAGAAAAAGAGAAAATATAGAATGAAAAAAATGAGAAAAGCGACAGATAATTAAAGAGCGAGAAGGACAGAGCAAAGATAAAAATGAAAGAGAGAGAGAGAGAGATAAAAGAGAGAGAGAGAGAAAGAGAGAAGGAGAGAAAAAAGAATGATAGTATAAAAGAGGAAGAGAGACGTGAGTTCTTTAGCCTTCCCTCAGAGAAAGAATTTTTAAAATCAGATCAGTAGCAAGAAAATGGCCATATTCTATTAATTAAAAAATACTACATCGCCTATGTCACTCATTATTTATTGTATATTATTTTGCCCTCGTGCAATTTCCAAAACATGTGCTTAGGTTGTGGTTAGTTTTAAAATATTTTGTTTAATTTCTTTATTGCTATTTTAAAAAGTCAAGTTCTATGAGATATACTTTTATATTGTTCTATTAGATGATATACTTTTATATTATACCGCAAGGATGTAAATAAAATTGAAAATTAAAAAAAAAATTGTCTATTTTAATTAGCCTCTAGTAATAAATTATAATGTTTGAGATAACTAAGCCATAAATCTGCTTATTTTTCATTTCAGGCCTGTTAATAGTTATCTCTATGCAAAAAATCCTCGTCATACACCTCTTCCTCACAACGTGAATGAAGGCTATGCTATATAAAACATAGTATTGATTTTCGGACTATTTATGTACTTGACTTACAGTGTTTATTATACATATGCAATACAGTCTTAACTGAAACTTAACCTTATATTTAGACATATCCAAGTTTGACTTTTCTTAGTCTATATTGCAGTAATTCTCATTATTCTTTAAAATCTAGTAAACTTTATTAATAAACTTGGTTTTGCAGCACATAATTATTAATAAATGAAATAAGAAACTAAGTAAATAATAATTTTTCTTTAAGAACTATATTAAAAATCTGGGCTGACGGTTTTAAATACTGTAACTTTGCTAAAATCGTAGAAGTTGGGCCGGCTACATTAATTATTCAGCGAAGTTGCGAGTGAAATTCATCGCTCGGTCGACGCCGCGTTACACTGTAGCGCCTGTAGCCCGTAGCCCGTAGCCTGTACCGCTACAGACATTACTGTCTGTCTGATTCATGGCGCATCTCGCCGCTACACATGTATTCACCACACCACACCCCTATCAATATTCACCAAAAACTACTTCCATTTTGCACCTCAAATTACTATTTTGTTTAGGCTTTAGCTTTTATTTAAAATTGGAAAAATACGAGATGGTCTTTTTCTTTCTCCAATCTCATGCTTCGGAGGTGTCTTTAATAATAAAGACCTATATTTTTACTGTATTTTAAAATTAACTTTTTTAATCTTTCACCGTGTAATTTTACTTTTTTAACTTTTTGATAGTGAAATTTATTACAATTACAAGTATGTTTATATGTTTATAGCATTCATATAATAATAATTAAGACAAATCAATTGACTTATTAGACTCTATAACAGAACGAAAGAATAGAGATCTGTAATTACCAACATTCTTGCAATAGATTTCTGAATTCTAAAAAAAAAACAAAATAAAAAAATAACACGTACTTAAACTAATAAATACATTAAGCTTCGTCGTGCAGTCAAGTAGTAGTAGTATCGAAAGTGCTTTCCGCGTAGTAACTTAAAGCTTTTAAAATAAACATTTTAACATTGATGAAAATCCTTATCAAACTGGTTAAATCTGAGCTGAACTTTTACGCAGAGGGTTCCTGAGTTTAGCTGAAAATGATTTTTTTACGTAGAAGCTGCCGTTTTAACAACTTGGTTTAAAAGATCCATTGAACAACTTGGCGAGTCTCCATACACCCATTTAGCAATGTATATCAACTTTGGTCTGGTTGTCGCTATATTTCTTTCCGTAACCAGAGCTACTTAGTATATTGTTACAAATGTCATTTTATAAAGCGACGTTTTGTTCATAACATGACATCACTAAAAATAGCGAATATAGAACTATATTCGCAGTAAGTAAGTAATTAGACTGTTCGGAAAGAAAGAGCGAGAAAAAACCTATAATCAACCGGAGTTATTAAAAAGGGGTGGACCATTAATAGTACTAGCAGCTCAGTCATCAACGCCGCTCTATAATCTTCCGGTTATGCTCGCTCCTATACACAAAACAATATACAGATTTCTCTCACTCAAAGTAAAGTAAGTAGAGTTTACTAAAACAATAAAAATATCACATTTTAGTGATACACACTTCGTAATTCGCATATAATGCGTTATTTCTTATCTTAATAATTATTGTACGGCTGAAATCGTTAGATTGTAGATTGAAAATAGATTCCAAATTCAAATTCGTATGTATAAAATACAAATTTGAAATCTATTATATTTCACAGCTTCTTTCTAGTAATTTAGGTTTATCTTAATGTAGCAACATTTTCTAGCTGGCAGCAATGGATGCATTTATAGTTAAAAAAATAAGACACCAAAATAATAATAGTCTCAGTTAGATTATCATCTTTAATGAGTTTTTAATTTACTTATTATATTAGACTTAAAGTTGTTAACAGAGTGATACAAAGTATGAAACGCACCTGCGATATGCTGTTGTACACCTCTCTAGCGAGCTCAAATTACTGTATAATCTTTGCTGTGGTCCGTCAATTTGATAAAACAGTTATAGTATTTACATTTATAAAATAGGACCGGTGATGCGGCAGATGCATTCAATTATAAGAAGTGAAGCGTCAGTAGCTCGGTGGTTCAGGCGTTGTAACGATCAATAAATCCTGGTTTCTAATCCCAGTCATTGGACTACTCCTAACACAAGCATTCAGCTTAGTTGGTGGGGCTAATATTAGTAAAAAATTACAGACCGATATCTAAGGTTCTGGATGGGCTGCTTGATTTACCGTTAAATAAGGCATTCATAATTAATACACGATGCGCAATATGGCTTTAGGCCAGGTGTACCCGCAGAAAGGGCAATACTGTGCCTCTAGCAGATTGGTCAGTACTATAGAGATAGGGCGACCCCAGTATTCGCCTGCTTTTTGGATTTGGCCAAAATCAAGTTTCATACGAAATCTTATGGCAGAAACTTTAATCAGAAAAACTGTTCTCTTAACCTAATCAAAATGATTAAGTACTGGTATGGAAACCAATCAAATGTATGGTTGGATGACTATTACAAATTGAAGTGTGGATTGTGACAGGGCGGACTGACGTCTCCGAGGCCATTCAATTTGTACATGAACTAATTGATTGAGAGGCTCAGCGGTGCTGAAATAGTACGCTTAGTAGATGGCACCGCAATTAACAATATACATGATACTTCTGAGTTGTTTTCAGGGGAATTAACAATCCTTTCAACTATAAATCAGTTATTAAACTGCATGGTACTCCCCTTATGCAAGTGTCTACAAATACCTTGGACACGTAGTCAATGAGCGCCTTGTTGATGACGCTGATATAAAGAGAAAGCGCAGGGTTCTGTCAGTCCGCGGCAATATGTTGGCTCGCAGATTTGCACGTTGTAAACAATGTAAACAATATTGTCAATCATTTTACACGTGCAGTCTGTGGTCCAAGTATACTAGCGGAGCTACAGCGCTTTGCGTGTGCATTTCTATGAGATCATGTGTAAAACTGCCGCCGCCTGCCCGTCGCCTGCCGCGTCCCTGATGAGTAGACTCATTAAAAGCACTAACACACTTCTCAGCGTATTGGTAGGTAAGTGGGATTACCCACTCTGGAGTAGCCTAAACGGTGTTCATATAGTCACTAGGAGGTAGTAGTTATTAAGTTTTATATCATATAAGTGACTAATATAAGTTAAGCCTTCCCAAAATAACTAATATAAACAAATGTAGCCTACACTATGAATGTTTAAATTTTTTTAAATTTTTTTTTTATTGTATATTTATTTAATTTCGGCCGAGAAAATAAAATTACAACTGCGACACTGATTGGTGTTTAAAGAAATACCTTACTTGTTATTGTCATTATTGTGCGCGGATAACTCTCAAATATTCGCAGATAAAATTTATAAATTTTAGATTGTTTAAATAACTTATATGGTTTGTTTTCATGTGTAAAATAATTACTTATGTGTAACAGATTTGCTACATAGAGTAAATGCCAAAGGTATAGTTCTATTTATGCACTATGTAGAGTATGCTCTCAAGTGCATTTCTATCATCCACGCAGAGATTATCACAGGCTGATGTCACATCACAGCTAAGATTAAATTGTCTTCCGACTGTCAGGGTTACCATTGGCTCATAATCATTATTATTTAACATTAAATATTTATATGATAGTTATGTGTTTTTTAAGCAATTAAATATCATTTGCTTATAACGGTAAAGGAAAACATCGTGGGGAAACCTGCACTCCCGAGAGTTCTCTAAAAAGCTATTAGGCTCTGCCCGGCTTATCAGTGGGTCATTAATGCGTTGTAATGATAATGATCGAGCAATGATGGCCCAGTGGTTGAGACTTCAAGTCTTCCTCGGGAGGTCCCGAGTTCGATCCTGGGCACACACCTCTGACTTATCTGAGTTATGTGTGTTTTAAGCAATTAAATATCACTTGCTTTAACGGTGAAGGAAAACATCGTGAGGAAACCTGCACTCCTGAGAGTTCCCTAAAGTTCTCAAAGATGTGTGAAGTCTGCCAACCCGCACTGGGTTAGCGTGGTGGACTATGGCCTAACACCCTCCTCATTCATTCTGAGGAGGAGACTCGGCTCAGCAGTGGGCCATTGAAGGGTCGTGATGATGAATGATAATGATGATGAATAATTATTAATGGTTGTATGTATGAGTTTTAAATTAAAAGTAAACTTACTTTCAATCTTTTCACATTTTATAATTTCTTCATTTCAACTTTTTTTATTAAGTGATATAAAAATAAAACCTATAAATTCATTACTGTGTATTAATTATTAAATCTATATTATATAGATAAATATATAAAAAAATCGTATTTATAAATAATATGTGCATGTATGATGTGTATAAAATTTTAAATTTGTAACAGGCTCATATTAGATACGCAGTATAACCATCCTACCATCCAATTAGTGTTTCACTTCTATAAATAGCCTTGTCCTTTACAAACCTACACACATTTCAGTTTACATATTAAGTGACTAGAGGTAGTTTATTTAGTACATAAGACTATAAATATATTTGTAGCTATTTGCAGATCTGTAAAACTACAATTTCGATGATGTTATATATTTATAATATGTTTTAATAAAAAACAATACTTAAGAAGTGGTTTCTTTTACATTTACGACCGTATTATTGTTAAAATAATGGAGTAAAAAGTCATGAAGGATCAGAGGGGTTGAGGTCGTAAAGTAGAATTACTTTTTCCTTACCTATCTTGTGGTAGATACTAATCAAAAAGAGCTTTAGAATTGATGCAAAGTCAGTGAAATAGACAAATTGTAGCGTCCGTAGATATAAGTACACTTATTAAAAATCGTTAACAGTAGAGGCGTTTAAGTCAAAAGGATTCGGTATCGGTAATTATCTTAACTTTTCTTCAAAGACAAAACTTTTGCCATCATTAAAAAGCGCCAAATATGATAAAAGCCAGTTTCAGATGACTAATCTTTATTAGTCAAATTTCGTGTATTTCAGATATGCTTTATTGTTAATTTCGTATTTTATTTTGCTCCACTTAGTGTGAGGATTAATATAACAATTTTGCCACAATGAGTGTTTGTTAAGGCTACTACAACAGATTATCGTTGTGACCTCATATTTACAGTGTGACGTCTAACGCCTTTTTCTTCGTAGTCTCTTTTATAGCCACGCTACTACCTAGATTAGACCTATAACATTACCCTCTGCCTTTCATCACGGTTAAGTGAATGAACCGTTACATTGTTATCGCGTTAGGGCATGTCATAAAGAATATAACGGTTCGTGCCAACAATTGAATTGCCACAACACAACCTACTCGTAGGTTTTATCATATTTGCGGACGTAAATCTCTATAGAAATAGGATAAATTCAAAGGATAGATTGCGGATTTGTTGAAATTGTACTACACCTATTGGATCGATTACTTATAGACTAATCACATAGACTAATAGTTGAAGCTACCCGACTTTGAAACACTCCATCCATTAAACATTAGGTAATCAAAAAATTTAAATATTTTTAAAACCCAATTAAAAAATCATTACCTTTCAATTTGAATCCCTAGTTTTTTTTGTCTCAGTTCTTGTGTTTTAGTCATCTACGTAGATATATGTATGTAGGTATGTATTTTATGTATTATTTAATTTTAACAGCTTATATTGTGCTGTAACAATAACTTCTTTTTAATTTTTAATCATTTATTTTCGTACACCAGCTGTAAGGTTGGCTGGAAGAGATCGCTTCAAGCGATAAGGCCGCCTGTTGTATATATCTTACTACAATGTTAATTTTTTTACTCTGTATATACAATAAAGAATATTTCATTCATTCATTCATACCTTATTATTGATAGGTAGTCCTTAAATTTGCTTTCGTGTCATAAACTCCAGACATTGTTCGGCTTTCTTTCGTTATACTGTGCAATACACGGTCATATTATACAGTTAATGCAGTAGGATTAAATTAATTTAGTGCTAACATTTTTTAAATATCAATCTCGTAATAAATAAAGGTGTGAAATATAGAAATAAAGCAATGAAGGAGAGTACTTCAAGAGTGCTTGTTAAAGCATATCTGAATAAAAGTATTTTAAATTTCAACCGTGTAATACAATTTATTTAAGCTAAATAATTTCCTATTTAATATTAAATTATCACATTTTATGATTTTAAAATAGTGAAACAAACATTCAATTCTTGTATTTACCTGTATTTTTATGAACATTTAATTAAGTTTGAAAGAATTTTTCACCGAAATAGTGGTGAAGTGTCTAAATAAGTTAGGTTCACGTCCGTGTATACTTGAGGGTACTGTAAATCATTCAAAGCGCCTGACTACCATTGTTTTATGCAGCGACGCAAACAATGGTTCGTATGCAAAACGTTACCAACCCACGATATACCTCGAGGAATTCATGTCTAGGACAAGAGAGAGAAATTTAGTTATAATGTTGCATCCTAAATCTCTGCAGATCTCATTTAAATATTGATAACCTCTAATTTTCTCTACTCTGGGGAATCCTGCAGCTCATTAACAAGGAATTAATGAGGGGAGTGATGTTGTGGAATTTTTTAATATCAGAAGCAAAAATTCCGGGCGTGAGATTATACTTCGTACAAAGTTGCAATAAGCTAAAACCTTAAGGGAATTTAATTACTTCCGAAAGCTAAAATGAAAAGAAAAATTACAAATGTTACATATCTTTCAAACGCTTGAATAAATATAAAGTTATATTATATCGTTATCTAAAAATAACGCAATTCAAGAACATATACAGATATGTATAGGAGGTGGTAGAATATAACTGCTTCTGCTACGTGACTGAAATTCTATCAACAATATATGTAGTAGTAAGACAGCGCAATTCAAGAGATTCAAATTACAAACTATATAGGTAACCTATAACTATAGCATATTATGTTCAAATTAACTCAAAATAGTGCATTTAGAATAGAGTTCAAGCAGTGCCTATATTTGCCTATACTTGTAACCCAAGTGTAGAACAACCTTTTGACATTTACTCTATGTAGCAGTACTTTCTTTTATGTTTCTAATACCATCCATGTAATTAAGATGAAGCTAAATTGTTACATACTCTTGAAATAAAGCTATTTATTTTTGGATCTGTTTTTAAATCTTAATTTAGTCTTAGAGTTAAAATAACTGAACTTTAAGCGAACTGTGCCACTAACTGTTATATGTCGGAGCTAAAATAAATTTTGCTATTTCTCTAGCCAGTTATAGCGCTTCTATTCAGCCACCACATTTATAGCTCCCCTTTGGTCTAGATTAGACACGACTTGGCCTTTACAATAGGGTAGGAATATGGAAGGAATATCATATATAAATTTTGAATTAGATATTGAACACTGGTGCTATTAAATTACTCTATAAATTAATATATTGGATTGTATTCAGTGAAACTGTCAGTCACGTGTTAAAGAAATCTAATAATATTGTGCTTATGAGCCTTATACACAATATTAGTACTATTGGTGTATATAAAAGAAAATTGGGTTAGTTACACATAAGATTTGAGTATCTACATTAAAAATAACCGATCCTCACATAACGGTAAAAAAGTGTGTAATAGGTTTTATATAGTATCTACTTTATATATAATATCATGTTATAGGTTAACCTCAATCTCCATCGAAAAATGTATTAAATATATAAAAGTGGAATACTGAGAATACTTTTAAACAAACATTGGTTATATTACATTTTTTTTTCGATTTTCCATTATCAGTTAAAACTTAAACGACAACTTTGGTCAGTCATATTTACCTTTAACGAAAATAAAAATAAAACTGGAACTTTCTAGAATTATCGAGTGAAATTAAAAAAAATAATAATAGATAAGGAGCCATTCATTTATTACGTAAGACTATTTTCGCTAGTTTTTGATTCTCTTCTTCCCATATTATAAGAAAAAATAAGAATAGGCCGACCCCCTTCTGTCCTGTTTAATATTTATTTTTAAAAGAAAAAATTAATACACTTTTATTATAGAAACTAACGTGGTAATTAGTCATTAGTGTTCGCCGAGCGGCCACCGCGAGCGCGTCCACTGGCTGAAGAAGATCGCCCAATGCGATCGAAACTGTAGTACCAATTTACCATAATAATACGTGAGTGTTACCGTTTTGCATAGTTTTAAAAAATTAATACACGTTTGTTATTTTTTTAATGTTTATTTTTCAAAGTTACAACATTAAGAAATGTTCATTTTTTGGTGGTGATAAACTTTGGTTTTAATCATTCATCTTTACCTACAAAAGATTTTCAGTCCAGGAGCTCAAAACCCACTCGATCCGAGCGAAACTCGGCACTCGCGCGCGATTTTTCAAAGTATATTTTTAACAGTTTTGTGATCTTACGTAAGAACTAACGAGACTCCCCCACCCCCTTGTAAAAAAAATAAGACATGGTTGACCTCCTTCCCCCCCTCAATCGTCATACGTAATAAATGAATGGCCCCTAAAAAAATAGATTACATCCGTTCTTGTCCTTTTTCAACAGCAGCAACGGTGCTACGAATCGCGGTCATGATTTTGTAGAAGGTAACAATTAGGTTACTTTTATCTTGGTAAAGTGTTCTTGCGGAGTATAATAACATAATATGTCTAATATATGCATTTCTAGACTTTATGTGAAACCAAAAGACACGTGAAATTGTACCCGTGTAAAGTCGTGGCAGGTTCTTAGTGAAATATAAACCTTGTAAAAATGTTTTAGATAGTCAGCATTAAAGCAATATTTACATAGTGGGACCGCAAAATGAATAAAAAATTCGCACTTTTTCCGTCTCTTGCGAATCTTGGCATCTCTCCAGCCAGACGTTACTTACAGCGTGACCGCGTGCAGCGTGACTCGTCAATAGGCTTCGAAGCCTTACATATTTTGAATAGATATTATATTGTTATATATTGAATATCTTAATAAATTAATGCATTTTTCTACTACCTTGATTGATAAGTGCCATTACGATACGTAAACGATTTTAATTTAAAAAAATAACTTTCTCGTCCCTTAAAGTAACTCGGAAAAAGCGTTAATTAATGTAGTATATTATTATGTGTTAATATAGAAATTTTATTAGTGCAGTTATTATCGATATAATTTAATAATATTCCCCGTTGATAAAATGACTCTGGCTCCAGCTCCAAGCCTGCCAGCAACTCCAGCCTACTCTATCGAAAACCCTCACATTCGACAGTTAAATTGACATATAGATGTCATGCCTTATCAACAATAGTAATAATCATAATTTAAAAGTGTATTTTTCAACTCTATATAAAAAAAAAGAAAAGATATGTAGTTCTGATTAAAGAAATCATTATTCTCAGAATGAATAAAATAAATGGATGGACTAGATGGTTCTTAGCAAGATCTCTCACGACGTCGATTCGACCCAATATACGGTGTTGGCAACTTTTATAATTCGAGTAGCATCCTGTTATTTGAGGTTTGTAGGGCTGATATAAGTAGTATTATTACTTGATGTTGGTAATACATTTATTTTCTTGAGTGTTGGACAACTGCTAAACACAAATCAAGGAAGTGGGGAAGGCAAAATAAATACGTTGCCTCGACAGAATTACATCGCGAGTATTCTAGCAGTAACTCTGAAGCTCTGAGTCTAAAGTATAACCCCCACGAGGATATTCTAGTCAAGCCATCATACTGTTAGTCTGCGTATAGCCTACAACTCTCTCTCTTTTTAATTAACAATTCCTATATAATAGCTATTTAGTCATCGATTCTAAAGTTAAATTATAAAATAAAATAGAGAAGGCAAAATAAAAATAATTTTATGCAAAATATGTCCCTCATTGCTTATGGAATATACCTAGCACCGGAATTGACGCGAAAGCTATCCGTAATCCGAAACGTAAAATTCAGTGTTTGCATAAGTACAAACACAATTATTCAAAAATGTGTTTCCCTACACCTGAAAAACGGAGTGTGATATTTATGAGCAACCCTTTTAAATTTAAGAGCAATATTTTCCACATTTAGTTAACAGAAACATTTCACTGAGGCAGCAGTAATGTTCGTCTTCATATCTAAATGGAAGTTACGTTATGATCTTCTATATTATATATTTATTACATATTAAAAGCAGCCCGTTGACTGAATCGTAAATGCACATATTTTACGGACAATTTTACACAAATATTTACTTTCAATTGATTTGGCATTTGGCAAATTTCATCCCTTAAATGTTACAGATTAAGGGATGAAGTTTTTTAATGATACCCTTAATTCTTCCTATTTAATTTTTCTTATCGCAACAGAGATACGTTACCTAATTAGTATTTAAAATCAAAAAAAGTTATCAATTATATTTTTAAAGTACAAGACCAGTGTCCAGAATACATAAAAAACTTTACGGCCTGGTGTTAATCTGGTTATGGTGTTTTCTGAAAATTCTCCTTTTTATAGCTCAGTTTTATAGCAGGTAGAGCTACCAAATTATCTTCTTGACATAATACGAACCGAAAGTACTCAGTTATTTTCTGTAAACTCTACATCGGACAGTTGAACACGGTGCAATGAAAACAAACACTTCATGACAGATTAATTATTTCATTTGTCGCTATTCGTGGGACTTCTCTAGCAGTTCCATTTTGTAACGATTGTCATGAATACTGAATTTTGATGCATATTTACTCGATTTATATATTCGTGTTTTTATGATATCTATAAAAGAAGAGGAATAAAGGTCATATCATTTACTAAAGGTGTATTGCAGTTGCAATTTGTCAAATTGATTTTGAACTCTTTAATTTCTATGAACAGGGTCTTTAAACAATCTGTCTCGAATCTCATCTATTTAAAAAGGCCAAGATATTTGTCATTATTACTCCAGTATTAAAAATATCCAGATCTGGCAGTAAATCGGTAGACAATATAATATGTACATTTACTTATTTAGTCCCTGTCTGTAATATAAAATATACTCGTCAGTTAAATTATTTGAGCTGGATTTTCCTTGGTTAATGTCAGTAGAGGAATAATATTAGAAAATATTTAACATTATTAAAAATACTAGTTGCCTATAAGCAAAGAATTTAATGAAAAACCTGATTATTAAGTTTAATTTATGGGCTGCATGCTGCGCGCCGTGAATATGAATCATTCTACTTTATTGAACATAATCTCTCATAACTAGATGAAAGAATATTAAATAGTAAAATTAAAAAATTACTTTGATATAAGCCAGTTTTGGTTGGTGACCTTTAATTTTGCTATATATGTCACAGGTACAGCCAACGTGATAAATTGAGATATTATATATCACGGAGATTTATGATGATGAGATAGAAGGAGGAGATGGTAATATTAAATGAACACTACAAGGGGGAAGATATGAGATGAATTGAGTAAACGCAACGTAGATACTGCTACTGACTGATAATTTGATCTCTTGATCAAATTCGATTATTTATCGGGTAAAAAGTTTAATTGTAAGAACAATTGTGTCACCTGAGAGAAACCTAAGCAGTACCTTGGACTTGTGACCACGAGGATGAGGAAAGGAAGGAAGATGAAAAGGAGGAGTAAGTGAAGATGAGGAATGAGTAGAAAGGAAAAGAAGAGGTCTTAGGAAAGAAGAAGAAAGAGTAGGAGAATAGGGAGTGAGAGGAGGGGAAGGAAGAGGAGAAGGAGGAGTATGAGAATAACGAGAAAGAGATGAAAAGGGAGGGAAAGGGAGAGGAGCGAGTATTTTATCTCAACAAACAAACATAAAAAAATCCAATCTTTCCTCTTTGTATAATGGTGTAGATGTAGATAACAGAAAATACTTACCGTAACATAAGACACGAAGGAAATGAAGCATCGGATAATATTTATTATTTTGGCTATCTATCAATTTATCATATTATCTGCAGATTTAATCAATTTTATATAATGTCATTATAAATAATAGCAAATTTTTCACATTGTCACATATATACCTTATGACATGTCAAAAAGCCAGTCAATTTACCAAAGGCCATCATCAATAAAAATCCATCATCTGCTGCTAGTCATTATACATGATAGCGAATTTATCGCATTGTCTGTAACATATATAATAATAATAATAATTTTATTTATTTCACCATTATTTTACAATATTTAATATTGAAGTCCCTAACTCCTGCGCTAGGTTATGTATACCTGTGTTGCAGAAGTTAATACTTTTAATTAAATAAAAAAATATTAAAGTCAATTTACTAAAGACTACTATTAAAAAGGCAGTTATTTGCTAAGAGATTATGAAATAAAAAATTGTGTATTGGGAATAAAGCAAAGAGCTTTTGAGTTAATAATAAATTTGTAACATTGAAACTTTCCGAACAAATAGTACATGATACCTTTCATGTCATGAAGGCATTACCATATTTATGGCTCATCTTTCATGAGTCGTATCGTATTATTGACTCTACTTGCTAGACGCTACCGTCTGCCATTCATTTTTCGAAATAAATAATGATAAAATGACTCATAATTTACAAGATTTAGAGATTATGTTTGACCACGGCTATGTCATTATTATAATATAAATACATAAACATAATTAATGTGACTTTATCCTTCGCATATTCACGTACTTTTCAACTTCCAACCAAGAAATTAAACAGTTTTTGTGGTAAAGAGAACTTTATAGAGCTTTCTCATATCTATACTAATATATAAAGCTAAAGAGTTTGTTTGTTTACTTTAACGCGCTAATCTCAGGAACTACTGCTCCAATTTGAAAAATTCTTTCAGTGTTAGATAGCCCATGTATCGAGGAAGGCTATTGATATACTCCCTTCTCGGGGAGGGAGTATCGCATGCTCAAGTCCTCGAGAGAGCTGAGATATACAAATATCGGGCCTAGACGGTTCGGTTACCAGGGATAAGGTAATTGCAGCAATCACGCGAGCGGGTTATTGTAAATAAATGTTGGCAAAGTGCGTTCTGGTCCCAGGGGTATGGGCACGGTAAAGGTGAGATGTCCGGTTGTCCTTGCTAGAACATTGTCGGAATCTGGTAGAATCTTAGTAGGATGGAGCTCGGCCAGAGCACAAATATCAGAGGAGAGACCACTAAGGTGCTATAAATATACGGGTCTGGGACACACGAAATACCTCTGTCCTAATGCCATTGATCGATCTGGCTTGTGTCACTGATTTGGAGTTGAAGGTTTGCATATCGATTAACTGCGTTGGTCCCTTGCGTTGTGCGGTATGCTCTGAGGCGGGTAGGCCTTTCGATCATAAGATGGGTGGAAGAAATTACCACCCTCCTGTTGTAAAAGGTAAGGCAGAAGCTGAATCCAGGAATATTCTCCGCACTGATGCTGTAGTAAGAGAGGAAGCTAACAATATGTCTTCATGATGACACGTCCCATTAGTTTTCTAAAGACGAACATAAAGTGATTAGTGGTCTAGATGCGGAACTTGAAAATCGACTGTGAGGCATTTATCGCGATGCAAAATTATCTCTCCAGCAAGCAATTAATCAGGCTAAAACTCGGGCTCGTGAAGAAATGTTGGCCAGCTTGGACAGAGATCCTTGGGGTTGTCCTTTTATAGCTCCTCGGAAGAAACTCAGTGTGCGTGGCGTCCCAGTTCTAAAGTCCCTGGAACCAAATTTTGCCCTGGAGCTAGTAGATGAACTGTTTCGTTGTCCTGCTGTCCCGTTGTCCTCACCTACCCCCCAAATATGTTAGAGATAAAGCAAACACAACGAGATCTGATATAATAACGTTTATGTAATTAAATTAAAAAAAAAACTAACGGCAGAGCAATTACAATATCTCAGGGTCGTGGGTTGGTTTATATCGCCGTATGGTCGTGCCAAGGATAATACTCCCCTGACAGCGCGTTGTCGCAGGTGCAGGTGGAATGCAGCTGGATGGCAGGCCTGGTGCTTAACAGCAATGGCGGGCCGCTGTTTGTTTTTTTTTCTCTTAAAAGTGGATCTTCGAATGAGCTCGATCCTGAGCTTCGATCCCCAACGCTCGGATTAACTGGTTCGATGTACGACCGAATGGTTCAATCCCGAACTTTGGACCCTGGAATTGTGATGAATCCCAAGTTATAAAAAGCCTTTAAGCCTCCGCTGATTGAGAACTGCACACCCACGCTTAAAGCAACAAGCGGTGCAGGGAAGTATTTAATGAGTAGTTGGCGCAGTTCACGATCAGAACGGAGTTACAAAATCTTATGATGCGAAATAATGAAAAAAATAACAGAACAAAAGAAACCAGGCAAATATTATTAATTGCTTTAAAATTAAAATTTTTCAGGGCAATAATTTTTTTTTAATTAACAAGTAATTTAATATTCTTTTTTAAATGAAAATAATTAATGATTTACAGAGCAAGAAAAGATTTTGCGTTATATAAAAAAAATGAATGAAATAAAATGACACGTTTAAATTTACCACGAGGCGAAAGGATGACGCAATCGCTGCATAGCGATTGCTCGTGCTATAGCAAAAATACAAATAATAAAAACTAACTAAGCACTAAATCTAAGCACTACCTTTATCATGAAGAATGTGCAACTTACCCTTATTTGGGGTGAAAATTAAAAACTGAAATACGTTCAGTAATGAAATTATAGACAACCTCGCACGGCCAGGGACGGGCCGTCACTGCCGTGTCCTCGACCGGCGCGAGCGTCGATCACTCGGTTCTTTTGTTTTAGTAAATTGTAAGCATTAGGGTTCGTTATCGTGTTATTATTAGGGTTATTTATTTATTATATTTATTTTTAATTTAATTTTTTTTATTTCTAAACATAAATTATTTTATTTAAAAAAAATAACGTATACTACGTTACACTGCTAGCTTAACACCTCCGTCAATGCCACCACCATCTATGGCAAGGGGCGTCGTATCCGTCCCTACCATTACGGACGAAGAGATAGATATTGCTCTAGATAGGTTACGAACCAGAAAAACAGCACCAGGACCTGATGGTATACCTGGGCGAGTACTTTATATTGCTCTCATATATCTGAAGGAACGGCTCAAGGACAGATGTTTAACAAGCGGGCAGTTTCCAAAATTATGGAAGATTGGGAGGTTATGCTTGCTACCAAAGGGGGGTGTTCCATCTGACTCCCCATCCGCATACAGGCCCATAATATTGTTCAGTGAAGCGGGAAAACTATTTGAAAAAATACTCGCCACTCGTCTTTCTCGTCATCTTGAAGAGGTAATGCCGGGCCTCTCTGAAGCACAATATGGTTTTAGACCTGGTCGTTCAACTGTGGACACTCTGAATACGTAAAAAAAATTGTATTCTGAAGCGATGGCCAGAGGTGAAGTGATGATGGTGGTTTCAATTGATATTGCAAATGCTTTCAACAGTCTTCCCTTTCCCACTATCAAAGAGGCTATCTGTTATAACAATGTCCCGTTTCATCTCCAGAGGTTACTGGGATCTTACCTCTGAGACAGAGAACTCCTTTGGGAAGGGAGTAATGGACATTTGTTCCGGTATCCAGTCGGTTGCGGTGTCCCTCTTGTGGAAAAGCAGTATTGATTGGCTTCTTCGGGGACCTGTCCTTTCAGGTATAAAAGTCGTTTTTTATGCAGATGACACTCTCATCATTGCACGGGGAGCCACTTATGAGGCAACTGTTGTAGACCGAATTGCCATGCTAAGCCTAAGAGTATCCATCTCAAAGACCGAGGCTCTACTTTTCCATGGCCCACGTAGAGGTCGTACTAGAGGAGCATCCATTGAAATTCAAGGGACGAGAATTATGGTGAAGACACAGATGAAGTATCTGGGTTTAATTTTAGACGGCAGATGGAGTTTCACACCTCATTTTTTCAGCTCGCCCAGTAGCTGGTAGGAGCTGCCGCTGCACTGGGTAAACTCCTACCTAATTGTTATTGTTGCCGTTGTTGTTGTTGTTGTCTAGTTGGAGGGCCTAACTCACCATGCCGGCGGTTATATGTCGGCATCATTCGTTCCATGGCGCTTTATGGAGCACCCGTTTGGGAGGACGCTCTCTCCGCTCGTAATAGATCTTTGCTGCGAAAGCCACAAAGAATAATTGCGATAAGAGCGATACGAGTGATACGAGGGTATCGAACGATATCTTGGACTGCGGCAACTCTTCTAGCAAGTGACCCGCCTTGGGAGCTACAGGCAGGGGTGCTAGCGGAGGTGTTTCGTTTCCGGGCTGCCGTTAGAGCCAGAGGTAACTGCTTGAGCTTAGAGGAGGTAGTAATGGTAAGAGTTAAAGCCAATGAGCTCTTATTGAAAGGTGGCAAGAGGACCTTAGAAGTCCAATAGCAGGTCTTGCTACAGTAGAGGCCATAGAGCCCCATTTTACCTGCTGGATAATGAAGAAACATGGGAAGCTATCATTTAGGCTGACGCAGGTACGGAGGTAAGGAGTAGCGCATTCGGCAGAGAGGTCCGCCGGCACGGTCACGGCTGCATGCGAGAGCGATCCCGTGACGTCCGTACAAAGCGGTGACGGAACGATGGTTTTTAGTGAGTATTTTGGTAGTTCCGTCCAGCGAGTCTCACATACCCGCCTGGGAGTGCCCAAGTGGCATGCGTAATGCATTTTCCATCGATAAAAAAAAGGGGCTATAGACTATATATCATCCCGCTAAGACCAATAGGAGCGGAGCATCACGCGTACGTTGCGTTGCGACTAATAGAGAAATAAAAAAAGTATCACGTGATAGGATTATTAGAAACCATTGTTACATTCAGGAAATTCCAATTCTCTATTATTTCAACCTTTAATATATACCCTTACTGTAAAGTTTCATCAATATCCAGTCAATAGGTTTCCGAACAAATGTTTTCACAAACTTTCGCGTTTAAAATATAATTAGAAATTAATAGTTATACTAAGACATTATTAAGTTTGTTAGTAAAAACGTAACCCATATATTACAATACTAAGATATAAAATTGTCAATGACTGTATGTTTGTACTGTAATTATTATATATGTTCTTATATCTTCTATGCAATCTTCACAACAGCATACTATTTGGTATTAATATTTCTGCACTGTATTCGTTAAAATATAAGGTAGGTATGTCAAGTGCTTTTATTCATTTCCAATTACGGCTCCAAACATACAATTTGCAAACCTGCTCATATATTATATGCTTTGCTTTTTTATACTCGTCCTTTTTCTATAGCGAAGTGTCCTGCTAATGAGACGGCGTTTACTTAACCTAGATTCTCTTTTTACATAAGTAAGTAAATCTGGTTTCTAAGTGTACTTATCATCAATTACATGTATAAATAATAAGGAATAAATATGAATAGGGAAATAATAATTTAGAACTAGAAACCGCGCAGAGGTCGTAATAATATATTTAATTTTTAAATGTTATTTAGGGGCAGATGTATAAGTTTGGTATAGCGGTAGGGTGTGTAATGTTTACTTTAATTAACATATTTCACAAGACTTAGTTCGCGTAATTTTCTTAGAGTTTCTGCTTCACGTATTAATATAGAGATAGAAATAAAATCATAAATTAAGCGCACCCCAATTTGGTGGAGAAAAATAAAGAGCAACTTTTCAACGTCAAGGAGTTCGCCTCCTTGATGGCCTTCGCTAGTCGAGCGAGGCTTTGACATCAGAATTAATGAGTTGTTGAAACAACAACCACTAGAAATGTAGCACGCCCTTCAGTGGCTTGCAAAGCGTCTGTGAACAATGTTTTTTTAATTTTTGTGACATTTTGTTTTATACAGATAATTAAGTTAAATAAGTGTTTGATTTAAATGTTAAGTTTAAATGACTATTATATAAATCATTTCATCATATCTCGAGCTTCATTGTTATAAAAAAGGCTGAACTGATTTTAATAAAATATATTCGTCATCCTGTTAGAAGTCCCATATAAACGTATTTCAAGAATTTTAAGTTAATAATAACTTTATTAGTCAAAAAATTACATAATGATTTATAATTGACTTATCTTAGTGGGTATTATGGTAAACACAAGTTAATGTTCACTAGCGCTTAAACTAGGCCGTGCCTGTATCTTAAACGCTAGTCTCTTCCAATGACATTAGTGTTATAATATACTTAAAAACAGTGTATTAAAAAAAAAAAGTTACTAATTGAAAACTAACAAACATAATATCTATTTACAATTAAAAGCTAAATACCTACATATTACAATATATCGCTATTTAACTTAAACTGAAATATTTAACTATATTGGTGATGATATGAAACTAGAGCAGTCATATTACAAAAAAGAAGAAAAACTTTGGTTTAAAGATGTACAATCAAGTCCAGGTTTATCTGCAAAACCATAGCTTAAATTTGTTCGTATTACAAAATTGATATAATCCGACCACAGATTAATACAAAAATCACGCGTTCATTGACTCGTCATTCTATTATTACGTTCCGTATTCTCAGAGAAGAAAATGTTTTTATAATAAGCTAATGATTAAATAATGTTTGGAAGTGTTAAAAATATAATATTTTATTATTTTACGTTACTTACTTTTTTTTTTTTTTGGTTTTGTGCACATTACTTATGTTGTATTTGCTAATAATAAAACATGTAATTTCTTGAAACAAAACGCAATATTCCCGGGCGTTATATGAAACCATAACAACAAATAAAACTATTGCTAAGATAAACAAAGTTCATTTAGCTTTGGAATTTATAAGTGACAGTGACATTTATTATGAATCTACAAAAGAAAAAACGATCTGAGAATTGGAGTAACTATAAGAGGAAATTTGACAGATACGACTTAAACCATTGATAAACTAGGGGTCACCTAGGTTTAATGTTAGACTATGATTTAGTACATGGTTTATACCTAAACCACGTTTTGTAATAACATTTTTGTAAAGACCATGGTTTATACGGAGTTTAAATCTCAATTTTAAGCTAAACCACGTTTTGTAATAAGACTGGTTGAGTTTAAACATTAGGTCGAATATTAGGCTTAGGACACATAAATAGAAAGATGTAAATTGTATCTAATGCTGTCAGTATTGTCCCACCAAAAACATTTTCATATAAAATCACTGTCATTAAGTTATCAGACCTCATGTAGGGCCAAGCTTCTAACTCTACACGCAGTACCTCTACAAGCCCTAACTTCACAAACTTTACAGCTTAGTCAATATTGGCTTGACCGTACGGCGTACGACAGGGTAGTCCAGTGCAATTAGGATTATACGTCGGAACCCAGTTATAGTGAATGGATGGATGATGGAGCTATACTGCGCAGTAACACCAAAACGACAATATCAACATGTAATCTAGACGGAAGCAGAGCAGTGCCCGAGGCTTGAGACCCAGGAGCAGGTTTAAAAACGTCTTATATAACCGTTAACTCTCACCTTCACCGCTCGACCTCGCTACCAAATATTAAAATAATAAAGTACATTACTCACGTGTCCCTCGATCATCGGTGGCCTAACGCTCCTAAACTGTACTATACAATAACACTAACTTCCATGTACACTGCTCGAAAACACGGAAGAGACTCAGACTAATCTATCGCACTAAACGTTATATATATGGTCGACACATCGCGACGTGTCGGTCGGTACTTGATATAACATAAAATGACCTACCCGTTAATACTACTTTAGAAACGGTGTTGCTAACACTATACTATATAGTAATTATACTATTGTTTTTTTACCATAATTCGACGAAAATAACGCTAGTTCTTTATCTATTCTGTTCTGTTTTTAATATCTTTTGGGTGTCAGTTATCATTTACGATCATTCTTCATATTCGGAAATGATAACTTTTAGAGTTATTGCTTACTTTCGGAGTTATTGGTTACTTGCGTAGACGTTTATTTCCATATGGTATCCATATCCTCTCAAGATTGCTATAAGAAACTAAAGTAACATCCAGTCACTTAAAGAATTTTAAGAAAAATGTTTGATTGATATTAACATCATAGTCACTGAGATATAATTGAAAAATTAGCAAAATATTCCAAAATGCTCAAGAGTAAGAATAAATAAGAGATAATAAATCAGAGAGTAAGAAAATAGTGTCTTAGTTCTTAGACTTATCTACATCTACACCATTATGCAGTGGAAAGATTAGATTGTATTTTTGTATGTTTGTTTGTTGCTAATAGGCACACTACTAAACCCGATTTTAAAAATTCTTTCAAGGTTAGAAGAAGAAGAAGGCTATATCCTTTCCGGGTAATATAAGCTATGTAGTCTTGCTAAAAAATTTCTAATTTAAAAGATATGACCATTTGAGTGCCATAACGCGGCCATTTAGAATAGTAAAGGTTTTCTCTAGAAATATAGATCCAACTTAAATAATTCTTTAACCTACTTACTACTTATGACCACCAAGACTGCCAAAATAACCAAGACCACCACCAAGCTGGTATATTAATAACTTCATCTATTCTAACTCACTACATCAATCGTACTCTCCCGTACGTATATCGCCTCGCACCTACCTCAATATCCTTGTCTGGCACGGGTTTGGAATTATCAAAAATGTCTGGCTGATGAGGAAACATCATCTAATTATTACCCAAGTATTATATATAAAAATCAGTTTTTATACTATAACGTAAGTATAATTACAAATAAATGAACATCAGGGGTGTCTGGCCCCTTGCCAGATTGCCACGATGTTAAGTGTCTGACAATGACTGACGCGATATTTAATAATATTCTGAAGAAAATATCAAAAAGCACACTTTATTATTTGATGAATTTATGTCTGCCAAAGCCATGGCAACCCAAACTTCATGATGGACCGTCGTTTCAACCAGTGTTTATACGCTGACAAGCTCTCAGCTTTTATAAACTAACGAAGTTCTGAAGTTCACGGGTTCTTCCTTTATAAGTTTGAGTATATAGATTCTTAAATTTATTTCGTAAAATTTTAGAACTGACGATGACAGATATTAACAATTTAAAATTGATCATAAATTCTATTATCCTATACAGTTCCTGATTATAACTTAATTTGAAATTCTATTGTTTCAACAGCTGTACAGTTATCCTTTATTAAATGCATGCGGTTGGAAAATGGCATCTACACTGTAGATATTATACACTAGTCAAATAGAAAGCCTTTCTGTGTCACCTTACCACACTACGACCTATTTCTATAGGAACAGTTTATTTTCTGAAGTTCTATACATCTATGTGATATGGGCTATGGAAATGTAAACACAGTACACTTTCATTATTACATTTATTCGAATTATTCGTGACAAATGACATGTTATGTTAATTATAATTTAACTATAATTATTTATGTTAATTAAATAAGTATTATCTTGAGCTTACGGGTTCTTTCAATTCCTAGTTTAGCCAAGGTGGCTGTTTGCTTGACATGAACGTTCATGTCGCTAATGGATTACCAAATATTTACAATATTCACATAACGCGATTTTACTTTCTCACATTGCACCACATGTACATATATATATTAATAATAGACGAATATTACATACATACACAGTGTATTTTATAGTAATTATAGTTACTAATTTCTCACTATCAAAGAGCAAACACGAGTGGTATGAAAAAGATTCGCGTTACATAAGTTCTAATCTCATTCAGTTCTTCACATAAAAGAATTTATTAAGTCTTAAGAATAACTTATTTATCTACGTGTTAAGAGTAAGTAAATCAAGTATAGATGCAATTTAAAACTTTAAAATACACATTATGATAATAAATAAGTAAAAATTTGTTCAAAAGAAGTGTAGACTTAACCAAAGAAAGATAAGTGGTATTCGGCCACAGATAACTAAAGTTATCCATATAGCACTATTAGACGAGTAAAATTTATTTTCCTAACCGTACATTTCTACTGTCTAACTTATTTATACAATTCATAAAAAAATGTTGACTATTCAGTCGGTTGTCTTACATGCTATACGAATATTCGACATACAACGCCAAACAGATAATGACGAACGTGGACACTTAAGGATAATTTACATTTACAATCATTTAATGGGAGTAATAAACGTGATTAGTACTATCTCTCTCTTATTCATTTTTCTAGGTAATGTTTGTCTTTGTATAACCCATAGTAAAGACCCTCCTGAAGCCAGACTCGACTAATTTATACCTAAAAGCAGATGGGAGATGTGAATTATCCAACAATAGTATCGAGTACAACATGAGAAATATCAATAGTTACACTTCTATTTGGCAGTAATGGTCCTCGTAGGTAACTTTAACAGGCTGTCTTCACTAGGGTCTTGACCACTAGAGTGATGAGGAAGCATGCTCCTTATTTCATAGTCGGCCGCCCAATGATGTGTATTTGTATCAATGAAAAGTAAAAAGCTGTGATGTTAAAGAAAAATAAAAAGTTGGACTTCATATTAACGCTCCATTAAATTAAATAAAATCAAAATAATAGGTTTTATACAAAACAATCAACCACAGAAACACATTTCGAAGAAAGAGTTCAAATTACAATTAAAACGTCGTACTTAACAAAATTGAAACGTAGACGTGTTTGTAACTACTATGGAATATATTTTTATTTTGTTTGTACAAAAATATTCCGTACCGTAAGTGTAATTTACTTTTAATTTGTTTACGTAACACTTGACAATATACTTATTAAATAATAAAATAGCACAAATATAATTTTTGAAATATGTGAAATTGTTTATTTGATTTGTTCACTTAACAGTACTTGTTCAAAATAAACATTTCCATGTTAATTGAATATTCTTTTCAGTTTAAATTAAATAATATATAGCACCTCAAACAAATAGAATACTTTAAAATATATAAATACTTATACTATTTATATAGATACATTGAAAATATTTTAATTAATACCATATAGTCCGTAGTTGTATATACATTATAACTAACGTAGAGTTACAACATATTTGCAAATTCCAATTAAACTAAAACAGGTGTCATAGCTTGTATGCTGTTTTGAAACTATCTTAACTAGTATTGAAACTCACTTAGTCGCTTTATAACTAGACTCCTATAGTTAAACGACAGGTGCGTCTATTCACATCGCTATAAAGCAACCGGTTTTCATTTCACATATTTGCACTGCGAATAAGCGAGTGTAAACGAATCTTAATGGCAAACGTATCCCAGGACTCTCGTTCTATATTCGCTACGTGGCGTGGGTTTGTATTCGTGTCATACTTAAGATATAAATTATATTAATAATTAATAAAATAACTCTGGTTGAGCTTTCTTTTAAATGTTGTAGTGTCAGTAACTCAGTGGTTAGGACATTGGATTCATGATCATAAGGTTGTGGGTTCAAATCTCAGGCATTTCATTACTGATGTGTGCTCACTCCTAACACTTTGTAATCTAAACTGCTAGTAGTCTTTTAAAAAAATGTTACCAACGTCGAGTATAGTGTTGTGGTATGACTCATCGATTGTATGTTACCTACTGTAATAAATAAGAAAAAAATTGTTTGAATGTGTTATAATTACTGCTTACGTTAACTTAACCGCCACTTTAAAGTGTAATTTTATTTAGATATTAAATTTATATTTTGAAAGTATGATCACAATTACTAATCCATGCATTTATACCATTGATAGATTTAAATTAAAACTTATTAACTAAATTATTATGAAACAGATTAAATCACAAAGATCAATAAAATATTATATACAGTCATGATACAACACTAATTTGTGGTAACAAGAGTCAGTATTTAAATTAAAAATTAGTGTCTTGAAGGCTTGAAAGATAAAATATCATATTTTATAATATTGGTTTAAAATAGTATTCTTATTATATCAGACATATAAGCAATTGTTTTGTGCGTGTATCGATAACATGGTATACTGCCTTTAATTATTAATTCAAAAAATGTTTTATTCGAACTGGAACAATCTTCCGATTCCCTTAGTTGTAATAGTAGTTAGTAGCGTTGCGAAATTGCAAAACGAACGAACATAAAGGAAAATTATTTACTAGAAGTAATAGTATTCTTGTAAGAAAACTAGAGATTCGGTATTAATGATTTATCTATATTGCCCTTCAAGGGCGCTTTTAGCATGATAAAAATCCGTGTTATAAGGATTAAAAGGAAGCATGCAAGCATGCAGACCAGCGACAGGATTCTTGGTGATTTTCATCTCTTTCGAGTATATTTTGTAAGCTACCAAGAATGTCTTATCTATTAAAAAATAAATGAACAGAGAGCAATTCAAATATAAAAACATTTCGCAATATTACAGCAAATTAAATGTATGCTGTTTAAATGATAGCAGATCGCTGTGATGAGTTTTCTAAATAGAGTGTGATCAAAAATTTTACACCGGTTGTATCATGGAGATAATGATTATTTAGGTTACAAAATGTAAATTCATCTAAACGTCTATAAAACAAATCAGGTACAATGTAACATTGAAGAACAATCTTGAAAAATATGGAATTTTCGTTAACTAAATAATAAAGTTCTCATTCCAAATTTTAATAAATAAGTTATTAGCAAAATAAAAATATGCAGTAAATTTTGTTGTAATAAATAATATGACAATATAAGGAATATTTTATTAAAAGTTATTCCAGATGTGTAATACACAATTTTATAATGTAAAGGTAGGTATTTACAAACAGCCAAAAATTTATCAAAATTCTACATTAAGTTTAACCGTGTCGTTGTCTCACATAGTTAATACTACCCTATTACGATGGATTCTTTTAAATTTAACCAATTGACGCTTGTTTGAGAAAGACGCTTGTTTGGTCCGTACTCACATTCCTCTTTATCATATAACATTAAAAACTGCGTCTTAATTTTAGTTATTGTAAGGAAATGAAGCTGATTTCTTCACAAAATATAAAGAACATAAAATCAGGATACGCTTCCGATTGAAAAAGCGTATTTTAAAACCTATTGTTAATTACGTCCCTTACAAAGTCTATAGAACGGTAAAGGCACGGTAATGATGTGTATTGCACTTATTATACGGGAACTTCCATACAAACAGAGAGAAGAAATTCCTTCTAAAGGGTTCAAAAACGCTCTATACTACAAGTCGAATCGAGGAAAGCATTTCAAGGCACATCCATTTAGAAATAACAGTAAAGTGGTAAAGTTAAGTGGATAAAATGAGAGCGACCGCTAGAAGCGTAATTAATCTACGAGAGAGATCCGACATGAGATCCATAATTACTCAGTACGTTTTCACCGATCACTACTCTTATTCATCGCATACATATTAAACACATTTGGATTATACAATATGAATATATCGAAATACTAAACGAAGCTCATACTTTTTATCGATCGTCTTTCGTAAACACTATTTAAATCAGCGTCCTTCTGCTTCGAAATCATACACTCCGTTCGCTATGGTCGGGATATGATTAACAAATTTGGTATGAGAAGGCTGGTGTCAGAAGCGCTGACGCCTGTCACAGGGGATGCAGGTGCCGCGGCAGAGGTGCCGCGCGGCGTGGAGCAACGTGGGGGGACGCGAGGGCGGCGGCAGCACCGGCGACAGCGAGCCCGCCCCGGACGGGCTCTCGCGGTCCGCCGCGGAGGGCGGGCGCTACACGTGCGTGCAAGCGCCCGCCGCGACGGGTCACCCGCCGGCCAGCACGTCCTCCGGCTCCGGCGACCAGCAGTTGTCGGACAGCCAGCACCCTACCACCACAGTCACTACGCCTATCAGCAATGCTAACACTATGTACACCTCCGCGTTCCCTGTTGAAAACAACTCAACATGTATCTACAGAAAAAATATTCATTAACATTTCACTACGTTTTCCTTTCTATAAGTCTATCCATCCATAGCTTCCCGCTACAAAGACTTTAGCTTTTTGGGAGTCTACATTAACCGTCAAAGAACACAGAACAGTACAGACTCTAAATACGGTCGAGTCCAAAGTCTGTCCTAACAGTTAGTGCTCGCTTTACTGTTAATAAAGATTAAATTTACCTATAGGCTACACTAAAACGCGTATATTTTAAAATTTAACTTTTATGGAGACTACATGTCCTATCCGTTATTTATAGCAGTGAAAGCCTGTAAATAAAATATTCGAAATGTTGCTTCGAATCATACCAAGCTGCTTCCGAATTCCTAATGGTTGCCGGCTGCGCCAGAGTGAATTGATGAGCGTGGGATCGCCCCGAGTGCGCCAGTCGCGGTAGCCTCGGCCTCTGGAATACTGACTGAATCTGCGTACAAATACATTAATATTAAAGCTGATGTGTGTAGCTAACCCATCGAGGCATCGTGTCAAGTAATACTTTATCGGTAACGAACTATAATCTGTATGGCATGTATGATAAAATCCGCAATAATCTTTTATTACCGACAGAATAAAACTCCTCTAGCTGGAGCGAAGCCAAATCCTTCAATGTCGAAGCTTACAAACCATACAAATCGAAGTTTTTACTTATAGAAGCGAAAAAGCGAAATTGAATTGTTAGCATTTCCGTTTCAAGGATATTTCAATTGCGAATCGTGCAGGATGCCTAGCGTATGTAAACAGTGTCTCATGCGAATGCAATCAACTACCGTGAATCTTGCGAATATCTAAATCTAACTTTTGATACGTTTAATTAATGCGCGATATACGTAAATTTTATTACAAGCTTTACCAAAGAATAGCATAGAATGCAGTTTACTCTTACAAAATATCTTTACGAGTATATACAAACATAGCTTTTGTTTTGTTTTTGCAACTAAATTAAATCAAACAATTCAATTTCGCAAGACTTAATTTTTTAATTTGTCATGTCCTAAATAGAGTATCTTACATATCCCAAAGATTATTCTCTAAATACAAATCATGTTATGGGACTTCAAGTTTGATATACAAGTAAATATATTTAAGTAATTCTGCAATAAGTATGCATCGACTCTGCCTCAAATGCTTCCTACTTGCGCATTAAACTACGAATTAAACGTGCAGTTATGTATGTTGTTACCATGCAGTGGATCTATGCTTACATCAACCATCGGTAACAATCGATGATTTACAAGAATTCGTCTAGAACTCTTATCTGCATTCTGGTTCTCATTAGTATAGAGAGTATACGGTAAATGTATGGTTCTAAATTAATAAGTTACTTACGTTATCTCGTCGGAGCCGTTTCGTTGCGGATGATAACATATAATATATAAAACACAACTTATATATTATTATTTACATTCACAATGAACTTTTACTGTTTTAATCCCACGTCGAATAAGACGTGTTGACTACAAAAAAGTTTATTGTGACTTAATTTTGGTTATTCAGTGAACTTAAAAAAATATCAGTTGAGTTTGTAGTTAGTTTAGTAATACAAATTTAGACTTGAATTAAAAAGATTTAAATGTTATTGCTTATAAAATACATTATTTTAAAATCCATCATTAATTTCACGCCACACACAAAAACTAGACAAAACATTTAAATTTTGGTAGGATGTGGTAAACTAAAAAGAAAGTGTTTTTGAAGATCTGCTTACTCTAACTAAAGTTGTAAAAATGGATTGGTAAAGTTATAAATACTATGATAATCACCACACAATTACTATACTATAAATTTAAAGTAAATGTCTACTATATATTCTATAACTTGTTTAATAGTACGCTAGTGCCGGATATGGGCTAACCATTAGGTAGAGTCATAGACGCAGAAATTTGTATTGTTTCTTATTATTAGAGCTCTTGCTGAAGATTGTAAAATAACTGTTTAAAGTAAAACCTTTCCTGATTTGACTTTTTCAGTATTTAAGGAATGTAGAGTAAACATAACTAAAATAATCCCCAAATATTAGGGAGTTTATTAGTCTACAAATTCGACCAGCAATGTAGTATAAAGAAAGGGAGGAAAGTAAACATGTATAAGTAGCTAGTATTCTAGCTACAAATAAAGTTTTTCTCGGTTTCTTTTGTTGCAACCTATTCATATGATGATTCAGCTACTGGTTTTATAAAATATAACAGTAGGTTAAGTCAACGGGATACAAAAGACGGAATACTGATATTCGCATATCTCGTGTTTTATTTTCGTTGATCTTTTTAAATTAGAAATAAATGGTGTAAATTTATTAATATTATTAAAATAAAATATTTATATTAAATAACAAATATTAATTCTTGTGAAATTACAAACAGTTTTATTAGTATATTAAATGACGTACAATTTATCGAATAAGTACTAATATGCTAAGGTAGTTTGCCTGAACTTTAATATTTCCCGAGGTGCGGGCTCAGGGGATATAAACTTGAGTCGTAAATGGGCAAGGAGAGCCGTGATTAACGGCGTCTGTTGGTCGTAGGTATGTAATATCTGGCGGATATGTATGAAAGTGCAGTAACAGATTCGTATCGTAGAGAGAGGACCGTACCTGCGGACGCCGCCGACGCCGGCGGGCGGCGCGGTGGAGTGCGACACGGCCGGCACCTGCGCGCCGCCCTGCACGCCGCCCTGCACGCTGCCTTGCGGCGCGCACACACAACACCCTGCGGCCACACAACAATTCTTACTTAATGGCTTTGGATTTATGTAGAAAATAAAATATAGTTTTTAAAAAAATCTTTCAGCAAATTTATTTATTTTTAGCTTTAACAATATTACTTATTTTTATTATATCATATTTATACGGTGTCTCAAGAGTCTGAGTGGTTTTCTATTGGCAATGCAATGTAAATCATAGATTAAATTTTAGATAACATTTTTTAATTTTTATATTTTTTTAAGTTGTTTGTATTTTAAATTTTATTTTATGTTGTGTTTCGCGAATAAAGATTCTTTCTTTCTTTCTATATTTCATTGCCTTTAAAGTCTCAATCTAAATAGAAAAATAAGTTTAAACTTTCAAGCAACTCAAATTTAAAAAATTTCAGCCTTGTTCAAAACTAGCAATCACTATTTAATTCTAAAAGAGGTAAGCTGTTGGTTACAAATAGGACTGAAGTTTATTACTTTTTGTTCAAACACTACAGTTTTAATAACCTTTTTTCCTTCGTTTTTAAAAGCAAAACTTTGAAGTGAGTAATGTTTATGACTCATGTACTGTGTAGATGTAGCACTGAACATTTATATTTTCAAGCGTATGTAAATTCGTAAAAAGTATTCGACGTGTATGAAATTGTGACGGCTTACTTAAAAGTATAAGTATGAATTTTCTCTATATTCTATAGCTATACCATACAACTGACGTTCGCCTGCGCGGTAAAAGGCGCAATAGTGTATAAAATCGTTCCGATATAAATCACGAGGTAATATTGGTATAACAATCACTTAACGCATATACAATTAATTAATTAAAAGAAAAGATACAATAAACTTGAATTTTTTTTTGTGAGAATGAATCTACAATGTAAAAATTATTTACATTAATTAATACAGTGAAGCCCACCATAGTAAAGCAGCGTAGTATTAAAAATTTTAATAGCGACAGGTTCTTGCGTGATCTTAATCATTTAGATTAGGGCAATATCTTTAGTTCCACTTCAGTAGACACTAAACTCAATATTTTCAATTCTCTTCTTACCGAACTATATGTTCACGCTCCCCTTAGACCACTCAAGCTTAAGCATCTTCCTGCACGATGGCTGAACCTCGAGATCAAAGCACTTATGACTAAACGTAATGCTGCCAAAAATAAGTCAAAAAACCATTCGTCAGATCACAATTTATTAAAATATAAACACTTACTTAACTATTGTAACATAGTCTGTCGTGATGCATACATTATGTCGATATTAACAAACGTAACGCGCATTTCACATCTGTAAAAATTGATAGCCTTAAAAAAACAGGAGACACTTAAAACTCTGGAGTCACAACCAATACGTAATATTACTTCATCTACCTTTAAACCCATTTCAGTTGATGATGTCAGAAAAAACATAATAGCTATAAGTTAGATACTATTGGCAGCGATGGTATTCGGGAAATTGCTTATTCCAGCTCTAGATACTATTCTGCCCATACTCTATCACATCTGCAATTTTTCACTTTAATCCTGTTCTTTTCCAAAGGCGTAGTGCTCACGTTCTTCCCTAAAGTCCCTAATCCTACATATTACTCTCATTTTAGACCAATTTCCATTCTTCCCTTTCTTTTTAAAGTTCTTGAATGTATCGTCCATTATCAGCTCTCTCATTTTCTTAGTAAGCATGAAATGCTAAGTCCATACCAGCCAGGTATTCGAACAGGTCACTCCACAACTACCACTTTAATTAAGATTTGTGACGATATCCGTCATAGCATCCATAACAAGCAAGTAACTACCTAATTCTTCTCGACTTTTCCAATGCTTACTCTCTATTTTGAAGAATTTAAACTTTTCAATTAATGTTCTTGACTGGTTCCATACTTACTGACACAATCGCCAACAATGTATCCGTTATAATAATAATTTGTTTTTTATTCTTGTTTAAAGGGCGGCTTTTTAAGGCAGGGCGGTGTTCTGTCACCTCTCCTCTTTTCTATCTTTATTAATACTTCTTACAATACTAACTACCTATACGCAGAGGACTTACAGAACTGTATATCGTCTCCTGTCGATGACATATTCACTGCTATTGAACAAATTAATTATAATCTGCAAAAGATCAGTTCGTGGAGTATATCTTACGGTTGAAACTTTAATGTTTCGAAACCACAGTTTACTATAATTGGTAGTCCAAAACAATTGTCTAAATTTACTTACTCTCAACTTCCTTCAATAAAGTTTGATAACAAATACTTAACTCCTAGTATTTATGTTAAGAATCTCAGTATTACAATAGACAGCACACTATCCTGGGGAATGGAGATATCTATTACCTGTCGTTAGCTTTTTGCCGCTCTGGGTTCTTTAAGAGAATGGAGAAACCTGTTAACTATTAAGACTAAAATTGCTCTTGCCAATTCATTTCTTCTTCCTATATTAGACTATGCTGATACTTGCTACTTAGACCTGACACAAGAGTTATTCAATAAGTTGGAACGATTACAAAACATGTGCATTAGGTACATATTTGGGTTAAAAAGTTTGATCATATATCTCCATACCGTTCATAACAAAAATGGTTAACAGTAAAGGATCGTCGTTACTTCCATATTATTTCTAGTCTTTATTCTATTCTCTTCAATCCTCAAACTACTGTGTATCTTAAAGAGTGTTTTACCTTCCTTGGTTCAGACACCCAGACTTCTTTTTTCTACGTTCCAGAAATGATAATAAATTTAAAATGCCAACAAGCCATTCCCGCTGCTACAATGAATCTTTTACACAGTTAAAAGCGTGGAACTGTGGAACGCGTTACCGTATGACTTACGTCATGCAAAGTCATTATTCATTTTTAAAAAACGTGCAAAAACGGCAAATGAGGGTAAATATTCAATTATATTTGTTTATTTGTAATGTTATGATTTTTATATCATTTTTTTGCCTAATGGCTTTGAATGTGCTTAAGCACAAAACATTCTGCCAGTGTCGCGTATAATGAAGAAAATTAGAGTGAGGCTGAGCGGTAAAAATGCCAACGATTTAGTGGTAATTTCTTTAATTGCGATATGTAGAGATGGTATTGCGACAGGAACCTACAACCAAATAAAAATACAAGAATTAAACATATTTATACATATAAACAAAGATACAATCTACATTGCAGTACAATTTAATATTATTTTCTATAATCCACCTTCTTGGAACCCACCTGATTATAGTCTAGATGACTGATCGCAGGTTTACTAATATATTAAAAAAAAATTCTATAATAAATTTAACTATTTTTTTAACAGACGGCCTAAAGACTAAGGTTAAAATAGTTTTTAACAGTACTGGACGTTGAATGTTATCAGGGATAATATCCGTATAAAGAATATTTTAATTTTGACCAGTCAAAATCAATATGATTCATTGAACCCTCATTTAAACCACATTCACAAATAGCACTGTCTTTCTTAGCTTAGCCAAATGTAGCGGAGTACATGCGTCGCCTAAGCGGAGTACATGCGTCGCCTAAGCGGAGTCCACAAACGACTGATGTAACTTTGCGGTCGGCATTACGAAATCGGAAAAACCATGGCGAAACAGGGACTTCAGGTTGAATAGAACTATAATATAAACCTATGATTAATTTTGACTTATTCCAAAACTGATTCCATACACTGTACAATTTTTTTTTAGATAGGTGGCCCAAATCATTTGGTTGTGTTGCAGCGTTGGCACATTTGTCAGCTATTTCATTATTCTGAATACCGGAATGACTTGGGATCCAAACGAGTAAAATGAGATAACCTTGTAGGTGACAATTAAATAAAGTTTCTCTAATTTTAAGAATAATATGGAATCTTGATTTACTTCGAAACGGATTTTGAGTTATTGCCTGCAAGAGCTTAAACAGTCCAAAAAATAACAACCTTATTTAAATTATGTGAATCAGAAAATAAGATAGCTTCAAGAATGGCTATTGACTCTCCAGTAAAGACGTAGGATTGAGGGGGACATTTGAAATATAGGTATATATAAGTATATTACGTACACATAAGTATATTACGTAACTCGTAGCTTTTGCTGTTTGTGCACTACCTCAAACAATTAATAATTTTTTTCTTATACGCCTAAGGTTGCCTGCTTAGTTCACTGCTTTGAGCCCCGTTGGAAATCTTTTAATTATTTGGTATCTCTATGGCATTGAGTTCCTTGATATTTTGCTGCTTAATGACACAAGCGATAAATGTGATGAAGAATTTTCGGTTTACATAAAATAGTGTTTAAATTTTCTATGATAAAACGTCATATAATGTTCATAAAAACGTGTAATCTAAAAAAGAAAAAGTTTAAGTATCGTTATATTTTTAATCCCTGACGCTAAAATGACGGGTTATAATTTTAAAGTATGGATCTGTGTGTTTGACGGATTATAATTCGCTTTTATTCGATGGTAATTCTTTCATTTCTCAGTTACTAATATTATAGTTTTTTGTGTGTGTAATAATATAATATACTTTAAGTGTTATGCGTAAAATTAAGGCGGTAACACATCAAAATAACAGTTCAGATTATTCAAGATAAATAAAATGTATTTTGTTGAAATTATCGTTAATCACGGTTATTTTATTTGAAAAAAAAAAAAGTTTTTTAAATGTATGGATTCCAGACCATTACGTAATTGATATACGGTTTTAAAAATTCTTGTTATCATGCTAAATTTTGTGTCACACAATTCTTAATTTTAGTGTTGCACCACTTAAATTATTTCATACTACCGCTCCGGCTTTGGTGCAATTTACGACATTTATTTATATTTAATTTTGTATTTTAATTTTCAACATAATATATGACGAACTCCCAAACAAATTTCCATATATATGCATATTGCTATATCGCCTTTTTTAAATTTAAGTTTTCAAAATATTTTACTATATTTATGTATTACTTATTTCCAATAACTTACAAAGACAAACACCACGACATGCACTTTTAAATTAACCGGAAAGTTTCATCTCCAATTCAAATTATTCAAGCCATTTTTGGCAATAACACGTAGCTATGTCCTTTCCCAAACTATAGTTTGTTTCTATACTAAATTTCATCAAAATCGATTTAGTGGTTTAGGCGTGGAATCGTTACAGCAAGAAAGAGTTACTTGCGTATTAATAATATTTAGATTTGGGATTTCCGCGCAAAGCAAAGTCGTCGCTATTTGGCATATATATGCGACGTAAGCAATTTAGCTAAGAGTCTAGCTTCGCATGGGATACGATATCAATGCTAAAATTTGATTGCATTCCATTTACATAAGCAATGTGCCACACGAATAACCAAAGCCAATATGTAGCTAACGAAGCATTGGTAGCTCGGTCATCGTATACAAACATTCGGATCGTTTAATAAAGTTAGGCCAGTAACATGCAAAAAAGTTTATTAGTATTTATTATAAATAGACGCATTATAACTGAACTGATTTAAAGTAACTGAAATAATAAAGGACGAAGACATTTAAAAAAGATAAAGAGGTTGTTTGGAAAGATAGGAAAAGAAAAACATAATCCATCATTAGCCAAAATTATTTCTAATAATAGAATAAAAAATAATGTCTCGGACGCCTACACCACTCCATAATCATCACACGGAAATAATCACTAATTGAAGGAAACATTAAGCATCAATAGGACGAGGGATAGAAGGAGGAAGAGTATCGTAAAATTTACAAAGAAGCTTTTGACAAGAAAACAAAATGTGTGATTGTTCCTTTGTCTATGCCACATTCACACTACGTTCGTAGGAATAAGAATACTCAAATAAAACAAAAAAAATGTTATTATATAGATAAACTAAAGTGTGAAAAGAAACTTTTTGCCACCCTAATTTGTACATTGTCTATAAATAGAGGGACAATATCTTAATAAATTTTATAGGATAGATAGATTATGATATTTGCAAGTTTTCAAAAAGTCTAGAATGTACCTTAAGGTAAAATTTTTATTTATTTTTACGACTACAGTCTTCAGAATATTTTATGACGCAATAGTGATAGATATGATCATAATTGTTAAAATTTTTGAAAACCATATTACTTTTAAGAATAAATAATCAACCAAATATCTCAATAATTGACGATGTTGTAATTGTTATTAATAATTAATGACTCGAAAACTGTCAAAAATCGCAGAACATAAGGATGATTCGGATGGCCTGTGGTCACAGCATTACTTATCGGGACACCTTTATAATAAGTTATTATTTGGATAATAAGATCTTTGCTTAAGCTATCTTTGTAAGTATCAAAAACCTATCACAATTCAAATATAGTAATTACTTTAAGAGCTCGCAGTCTAGTAATCATATACAATACGACACAATAATGTGATGATATTACTCGGTTACAGAAGTGAGTACCCCTCTTTAATCTGCGGCGACCTGAATTTGCTTTGAAAATTTTGCTTTGTTCCGTTCTCAAAAGCAGTGACTTAAATTTACACATTTACCCTATTACTCTGGCTATATACAGAAAATAATTTAAATATACCAACATTAGGAAACATAAATATTAAAACAGCATTTGATTCGCTTTTTTGTCGGGATTGCTCATTTTAAGTTCATGCAAACCAGAAGTTAACGATGCCTGAAAGTAGGTTAACACCGAGTAGTTGAATATAAAATAATTACACATTGCAAAAAATGTATATTGTGAGGATTTAATAGATAACATTAATGCGTTTATTATTAGTAGTTTTGCACACGTTAGAGTGATAATTAAATTAGCATTGGTTATCAAGACCACGGTAACTATGACAACGGTAACGACGGATTCAAAAAATGATAATCACACAAACCTTTTTCCACATCTCGGGAATAATCTAAAAAAAGACAAATGCTAAAAAAACATGGCTCTCTTTGACACTCAAAGAGAGCCATGTTTTTTTAAATTATTTTCCAAGTATAATTTAGGGCAGGTATTGTTTACGTTAAAAGCGGTCAGGCGGCTTGATTTTTGCCGATCATTTTAGTAATCCTACTAATACTATAAACGCGAAAGTTTGTAAGAATCTATGGATGTCTGGATGTATGTTTGTTACTTTTTCACGCAAAAACTACTGAATGGATTTTGATTAAACTTTACAATAATATAGCTTACACATCAGAATAACACTTAGGCTATAATTTATAATGTTATATTGTAAATTATCCAAAATATAGCGGGTGAAACCGCGGGGTGCAGCTAGTTATTTTCATATTTCAATGACACCAATTCCTAACAAATCATACACCTAAAGCTTTCTTACAAATTTCTCTGTTCATGTTGTAGATCGCAACTACATAATAGATTCCGCATATTGAACATTTTGTTCCGTGTCAAGTGTGGAGGAAATTTGCTGAGGAAGGTGAGGGTCGCGCGGGGAACGACTGATCCGATTTGATTGGTCACTTCAAAAATTATTCGAATAACATACTTGCTGTAGTGACGGGATAGGGACGTTAAATATTTATGCTGATATCAATAACTATGACAATGTATTGATAATAAAAAAAGTTCATATAAGATAATAAAGTAAAATTGCTGGATGAGTTTTCATACCATTTTATAGCACAAGAACTCATTTTCGTATCTTTAAAAATTTCTCGATTTCTTTAAAATTTAATAATTTGTCTGTAAGAAAAGCTTACGAGGACGTCCGCACAGATTTGATGACTGGTCGATACTTATTTTGTGTTTACAAACGCATCACATGTTTTTGAAAAAAAAAAATATAAAATAGTTATTATAACTTGAGCTCTGCTAGACTGGACTAATTTAAATTTTTCTATAAAAAGAGAATTGTTAATGTATATGAAAATCTAATCAGGACGCGTCCGCACAGGTCAGTCATCAGACCTGTGCGGACGACAGGTCGACTCGATACTAAGTTGGTGTTTAACAGCGTGGTCTCGTATATGTGACAAAGCACATATGTTTGACACACTTTTTTGCCCTGAAGTGGCATATATTGTGTAGTTGTGATCTGTGTGTTGTAGTGATTGCAGAAATAATAAAAAAAATGAATTAAGTAATACATTTGTATCAAATGATCTCCGTTGGAATCTGACGTCAGCGATATCTCTTTACGGAATTCTCCACATTCCATAACAATCCGTCTTGATATCAGATCGCAGCCGTCGGTCACAGGCACTCAGTATGATTTGCACATTTTGCTTATCTATCTTTCCTTTTATCTTTTGGCTTTGACTAGAATTAAATGTTTGTAGATTAAAAGAGTCTTAATATCTATTAAAGAAATATTATTTCTTAGTTTTTTACAAAAAACTTACTCTATTTAAATCAATATGTTATTAAAAAATTATTTAGAGAACAAAACGCCGTTTTCTTAAATCTACGCTAGTAATATCAGAACTAAGATTTAATTTTTAATATGTTTATAAGTTTTTACTGTTGTAGACTTTAAACTATTGAACAGATTTTGATAATTCTATCACCGACTGAAAGTTAATCTTTTTCAAGTTACAGGACTATGTAGGGTGTCAATAAATATTATAATTATAAAACCTAAAGAACTACAGATCCGATTTTTATTACTTTCATTGATCACTACGACGATTTTATATTTTTTTAATTTAGTGACAAGTATAAGTTATAACTCTCATAAAGTCTATTATAAATTTAGAAATTGTCAATTCAATATAATTTCGACGGCAATTATAACAAATAATAAAAGCGACCAATCAAAGAGACCATCGACAAAGAGAATCAACGATGAATATCCAAATAACTACCACATGTATTCATTAATTTAATGTGTTTATGAAACCTCAACGCTAAAGGTCAACCTGAAATCGTTATTCATTTGGTTTAAATTTACTACACATAAACAATTATGTGGTCTCATCAACATAAAATTATTCCAAATTTTCAGTTTTCGTAACTCAATCATTCTTCATTCTGAGGAGGAGACCCGGCTCAGTAGTGGACCATTAAAGGGTGATAATGAACTTAATCAGTTTTACATTTTTTTCTTAAGTTAAAGATTACATAGTTAAAACGAAATACAAACTTAACCATATCTTGAGATACTATTTCAGAGTTATTAAGAACACTTTTATTTCATACGAGCGGCCTGCCCTCGCTTCGCTCCGGTAATTTAAAGCAATATTATAATTGATTTCCCCAATTTGTCTTTCTGTAATTGTGTAGTTCTTCATTATGTTAAAAAAAGAGAGAGAGAAAAAGTTATAAAAAGAAAAATGATAGAAAGAACTAGGTTACTCGCCTTACGAGATGCTCTCCTAGCGGCAGAGGAGAATTGTATTCTATCCCGTCTCCTCATGGGTAAAATGAAACTTAATAACATATATTTCAAATTTATCCTAGCTATTTTTATTTTTATTCTTTTTCTTAACTTTCATTAACCTGGGTATGGATTTATCATAGGTTTACACATTTATAAGTTTCTATGGTATAACTAGGTTCAAGCTCTTTATTAGATCTCTAGTTTGTGCTTGTAAACTAGTCTACTATTGTAAATTATTTATGTAACGTATTTAAATGAAATAATAATTAAAGAAAAATCCCTATGACTAAACCGGCATGTTATTACAGTATATGCTCATACAAAATATGAATGATTTGTGTACGAAATGTTAAAATATAAATACCATCATACGGTGTTACGGCGTAATATTTATTTATTCTTGTAAGAATTTCCCAAGACGCTCCGAGCTTTATTACGTTGGAGCCGTTTAAATATAATATCTGCACTGATCCAATTCAGCAAAATGCTTCTTAGCTAGTGTACACTCGTGCAAACATAACTATTACCGTGAGTTTGTTTATTTTAAAATATGAAAGTTACTCACTTTAAGTACTGTATAGTTGGTAAATAATGTTTTCTTACTAATGTTATAACTACGTAGTTTTAATAAGTAAATACACTAACTTCTGTACGCTGAGCATACGTGTATGAAGAATTATTATTACACGCAAGAAATATTGATTTTAATTTATGGATTTAATGTTTAAAATTTGCATTTGTTTTGAGATTTTTTATAAAAGTAACTGAAAAGTATAAAGTATTTAAACATCTAATTTCCTCATTCTCATCATGGTATTCTAAAGATATCTAACAAATAATATATAGACTATATTTAATTAGGCAGCGTAGTCATATCTTTTGAAAGTATACCTGTAAATGTATTTCTTATAATTATATGCTCCTCAGAATTAGGTAGAGTTGCGAAAAATGGTCCAATATATAAATTATTATTATTTATACAATTTTTATAACTGGTAAATTCTGGTGTCATTACAAGTACAACACTGATACCTAGAACTTATAAAATATTTTTCAGAACGAATTTTATGCATATATTTTGCTTAATTTAGGCTATAACATATTGAAAAAGAAGATTTACGTTTACATCTGTACGGTGTATCACATAGTTATTTGTAAACATTCAACAACATAACTATTATTACGTAAAACAGAATTTAAACTGTCATCGACTTGTTTGAAAGTCTTTGAAGAGTAGTCGCATGTGAAGAAAGTTTCTCGAATAAGCTAAATATTTGAGCTCAAAGCTTAAGCCACGAAGTTTCTAACTGAAGTCAAAGCTGACGTGAACTATTTTTACTTTTAAGTTTTTATATTTTTGCATTTATTTAACTATATTTGTGCATGTACATATTATAAGAAAGATTACATATAACAGACAAATTTACAGCAGCACAGTTTTCATATCAGTTAACGATATTGTAATAACTGGAAGGAATTAATCACAACTCACTATTTATTACATCCATTAGTTTACTATACAAGTTTAAATGAAATACTACTTATAATACTTTAACAACTGCGATTTAATTTGTTGGTGAATAATTAAATCAATTTTAGAAACAATTAAAACTGCAGTGAAACTCCTATTAATGATCTCTGATGACTTAATAATTGATGATACTGAAGATCCTCATTGCAACGCTTTTCTATTTCAGTTATTGCCACAGTATCATGCCTATGAGATCTTAGTATGCAGGAGCTTATTTTTACAACATAAAATCTACATATTCCTTTCGAGGTCGTTTAAATAAATTAGTTATTACCCATATTTATGTTTCTACAGAATAAGCACTTCTTTTATGATTCCATTAGAACTATCCATTCCATTATTAGCTTTTACTAGTTATTAGGAGTTTATAAGATTGGCACTTAAACAATTTAAAAAAACTATTAATAAACAAAACAACTTTTTGAATAGGAATAACTTGAACATATATAGTTTAAAATAAATCACGTTCAAATCAGATCTTCAGGCCAATGTTGGTTTCAGCGGAAAACAAAGAGAGTCTCAGTGACTTATTTGACAAAATATTATAGTAAAAGAATAGTATTGTAGCATTACCGGCGAGTGCTGTGAGAGCTGCCAGCGTAAGGAGGGCGGAGCGGCTTAGTGCCATGTCAGCAAGGCATGCCGCGCGCTGCACGCCGCGTCATCGCTGCCACATGCTGCAGTCCACACAAATGACTCCTAGCTACCGCGACCTACAACAATAGCAATGCTTCAATTAGTAATTATTAGAAACAATTATAATACATTGTTAGATTTATAATTTAACAAATATTCATATAAATAATACTATATAGTTCAATTCAATTTATTAGTAATTATTTCTGTTGTCAACATTTTGTGATATATTTTTCGATTTTACTCAGTGTGCATGTAAACAACTAACGTCTTGTTATATTCTTGTTAAATGTATCTCACCAAAAACATTTTTATGTAATTTAATAATAAAATTTTATGTAAAATGTTGCCAAACGAGACCATATATACCGTCAAAAGTTATCAGATCTCATTTATAATTGGCCGTTAGTCGGCGTCTAATAGTATATAGTATCTGTATAGTATACGTGAAGCAATAACTTTATACCCCTTTTTACGAAAATTGCGCGGACGGAGGAGAATGCAATTTCCCACAATTGCAATATTAAAAAAATATGCATAAAATATACATTTAATCAATAAAAATATCATTACGCACACTAACGTGTATTTCACAGACACACGCATATATACTCTTTTGTTTATTGTTAAAGTAATTTAAATTAATTATGGCCGAATTTCGATTACTACTACTAGTATATATGTCGGAGAAATAATTATAATGGTAAATTTAATTTATTTGAATAGCAATACTGTAATGTCACAGAGTAATAGAAAGTACAGTGTTAGATTCAGTGTCAGTGATAGATGGTTGATTGTCGATGGCACGACTTTGACGATAAGCCCAAGAAATCGAATCCATTTAAATCCACGAGATATATAGTAATAGTAAACCCAAGCCACATATATTGACTAAGGTGTGAAGTTAGGGCTTTTGAGGTAGGGCGACTAGAGTTAGAAGCTTGCTCTTTACGATTTCATACGATTTAACTTCTTTTTATATGTTGCTTATGACAATATATTTTTCATTTTTCTTTCTTTTTTTGGGGTGTATTTTTTGTACATAAGGGAGTCTAGCCAAGTTGGAAACGTTATGTTTCTATTATCTTTCTACAATTTCAAGCGATAAGTGTTGACAAGCCATGTTGACATATCCGGTGCGTTCCACTAAGCGTTCACAACACCCAAATAACTTTAAAATGTAAATAAATTTATTTGATACGGATAACGATTTATTAGTGGAAGTTAATATTTTTGCAGCAGATGCTCAACTCACCGCCTCACATAAATATATTTATGTAAAATTAATTTTAGTTCCAATTTAATTATAAATATAAAAAAATCAATATCGATCAATAAAAAATATGTATATAAATTAATTTAACCATTAGTTATTGAAGTTTACTCTTAAGACTTACAAGTAATAACAACCTTAGCCTCTTGAAACTATTGCTTTATCTCACCTATACCACCTCTCCACTCACCATTTGAATTATTTTCGTTAACGCTCAAATCGCTCAATAACCCATTCCACTTGTATTAACGTTCGTAACGCTCGCGAATAAGTACAACGGTAAAAACCGTGGTCGTTGTACTCGTAAGTGCTAAGTAGAACGCACCCATTAAGTGCGAACGCTCATTCTACATATGTCATTTTAATTTGATCACGTGATATATCGTTGACATATGTCATTCCCATACATTTTTAGGTTTTCTATATTCGTTAACAATTGTAGAAAGTCAACTAAGCTAAGGCCTCAGAGGTGTCATTTTTTATAGCCGACTCCTTATTTTAGTCATTTTTGTTCGTTAGTTTATAATATGTCAGAGTATAGATCAGATAGGACTTTAGGAAGTACCCTAAAAATTTTGTTTATCATCAGTAACGAAACACTATTGATATTATATCCCAAGAAATTTGTTTAACTGGTATAATCCAAACCCAAGTTAACAGGATTAAAAAAACGACGAAAAGTGTAGTAGTGCTCTTGCGCTTCGTTTGGCTCTTCTTGGCGTGGGCACCACTGTGCCACCACCACTGAAAATAATATGTCATATATTGTAAAAGGAAGATTACGACCTTATTTTTGCTGTCGCGAGATTATCTTAAGGTTAAGCGAATAAGAAGAGCTGTCTAGTCACACAATGATAAGTTTAATAAATGTTTAAATTACAAAATATGAGGGTTACATTCATTGCATCTAACAGCAAATCTTTTGTCATTTAAATGGGTTTGTTAAATCACTGTAACATGAACTCGAGTAAGCTTCGCATGACTCCCGCCATGTGATTTGACATTCAATAATCTTGTTCTGTGCGCTTCAGTACATCTGTGAGTGGCACGTGTTTACTAGAACTCGTTAGCAATTAACTTCACCTGGTTTACTTTTAATGTCAATCATTTAAAAATATATTAATTTCATTAAGAAACTATTGCAAATTAAATAGGGAAAAAATGATTTTATGGTTCTATTTGTACTGTACGGAATTATTAACTCGTGCTTTTTTCGTCAACACTCAAAGATATTTTGCCTTTAACTCGAAGCTTCTAGTCTAAACTATTTTACATACCATTATTATTATGGCATCATACTTAATACGTAATACTTAATAATGATAACACTTTTTACAGTTACTTGAGATTTCTAATCTATCTAATATTTGAAACAATATCTAAATTTTTTAACCATGTTTTGTTATGGATCACCATCATAACCTCTCAATGGCTTTCTCCTCAGAATGTGGAAGGTGTTAGGCGATATTTTCCCTCACCGTTAAAGCAAGTGATATTTAATTAATTTAAACATACATAACTCAGAAAAAGTCAGATTCGTGTGCCCAGGTTCGAACTCTATCACTATCACTGCTGCATTTATTATGCTGCACTATAATGCGATACGATTGTATTATTAAGGATACCACTGTAATTATTATAAAAGTCAACGATACTTCTTTAAATTATAAAACTTAATTCCTGCGTTAAATTAAAAAGTGCTATTTTCCCTTAATATATAAAATGAATAATAAGAGCCAACCTTTGAATATTTATAGGTTGGCACAATCTAGTGACACCTGTTTGATTTCGTAACATTTGAGTAAAATCTGAACTAAGATAATGAAATTTCAGTTTATGATCACCCTTTCATGTTGTCTTTTGTAGATACGCTTGAGTTAATAATAATTCATTACTTTCATGTAGTCGAGACTCGACTTAGTAGTCTATCAAATGATAAAATAGAATAAATAAACATATGAACATGACAACAACAGTTGTAGTTGAGGAAAGTTCACTAGTTAATAAGACGGAGTTTTTCATTTCAATTCACCTTTGTACAGAAGTAGTTTTGATATGTCAAATGAAAAAGTCAGTAAGTTTTTCTAAAGTTACCACCAGTTGAAAATACAGTTATCGTTTGAAAAGAATGGTTAGGAAACTCAATAGTTGCTCTTTTCAAAAAAGGCATTGTTAAATGTTTTCTTTTACAAATCATTTGGCTTGACAGTCAACGTTACTTAAATTCCAACATTCTTATCAAATATTCAAATAATAAATTGGGGAAAAGTCTTTTCGCTTTATAGTATGTATGAACTTGTAATAAAATCTCTTTGGCTATACTATTTGTATCTGGCTGGTTTTGGTATCATTAAAAGTTTAAATTTTAAAGAAGATAATTCTAAATGCAAATTAAGAAAATGTGTGATTTTTATTTGTTTTTCGTACTGTTTCGTAAATTCGATACATTTTAAAATTTGACTACAAAAAAGGTAAAAATGCAACGCAAGCCGCGAAAAAAAATTGCGATGTTTATGGACCTAGTGCAGCGTCTGTGATAGTAGCACACATTTGGTTTAAGCGTTTTCAATCCAGAAATTTTGTCAAAGATGTACCTTGCTCTGGTCGACTCATTACAGATTAAAATGGAAGTGGATCAAGATCGGCATATAAGTAGTTACGAAGTAGCTGAAGAACTGAAAATTGACCACGAAACAGTTTTGACGCATTTGAAAAAAACTGGGTACACAAAGCTCGATATTTGGATACCTCACGAACTCACTGAAAGAAACCTAATGAACCGTGTACTCATTTGTGATTCTTAATTACGACGTAATGAAACCGAACCATTTTTGAAGAAGCTGATAACTGGTGATAAAAAGTGGATCACGTACGACAAGAACGTGCGAAAAAGGTCGTGGTCAAACTCCAGTCAGGCTTTACAGACTGTGGCGACACCCAGGATAACTCGCAACAAGGTGATGCCGTGTTGTGGTGGGATTGGAAGGGCATTATTTATTATGAGCTGTTATCACCAGGCTGGACCATCGATTCTGAATTCTACTGCGAACAACTGATGATTAAAGCAAGAACTTGAGAGAAAGCGGCCGGAATTAATCAACAGAAGGGGTGTGGTTTTTCATCACTCATCTTTAGCAACTCAGCAAAAATTAAGAGAGTTCGGCTGGGAGGTGTTAATGCATCCGCCTGTTTCGGTCTCTTCAGAATTATTTAGGCAGTATCAGGTTAACATCACGAGAGTACTGCCAATACTACTTGTTGCGGTATTTTGATCAGAAGCCCCCATAATTTCTATAGCAATGGGATCATGTCCCTACCTACAAGATGGCAAAAAGTTATCGAACAAAATGGTACCTACATACTTTAGTCAAATGTAAATAAACTATATTAAAAAATGTTTTGAATTTTCTTAAAAAATGCGAAGAAACTTTTTCCCCAACCTATTATGTTATACAATATACTTCCCCTCGATACAGATATTTTTACCATTTTAACTCTACTTAACGAGTTTAATTTAATGAAATTGAAATTTAAAAACTTTTAATAAATTAATTCCAAAAAAGAAAGAAATAATTTGTGCCGTGTAAAATGTATGTTAAAAAGATTTTTTATAACATCCCATTAAATAATTGATTAAATTTTTAATCTTTAGACTGGGGAATAAGGTTTAATTAAAGTAAGGCACCTCTTCCATTTACTCAAATTTTCAAAGCTAGTTTAACGTTCATCAGGACTTAAATCTGTGCCGAAGACGTGTATATTTATAACATAATCGAATGTTAGTAAAATCGCAAATCAATCTAAAGCTATACCAACGCGAATACCAAGCAACGGTTGTTGACAATATGACAACTTGTAAAATATTTTAATTGACTCCAAAAGAAGAAGGAGGTTCTATATTTGACAATTATATTTTACCGACTCTAAAATTATTTTTTATTGCATTTTTTGTTAAAAATGTTTTATCATATTTTCTTATACTTTTTTGGAAGTAATTATAAATATGTCAATTGAAATACTGCTACCAATGAAAAAAATATGATACCCATCACTGTAGGTACAGCAATACGTATACACATGCAATTTATACGGAGTCAGCAGTGCCTGGGGCTTGAGACCCAGGAGCAGGTTTAAAGAGCTCTTTCATAAAATATAAATACTCTCACCTCCACCACTCGACGTCGCCAACTACAATAGGTAATAAAGTAAACTTATATGGAGAAGGGTAACCTTAATCATAACACTATAACACTAACTTCCATGTTCACTGCACGAAAACACCATAGAGACTGAGACTAATCTATCGGGTAGATCATTTTATATTATCGCACACAATAATATAAAATTATCTACCCGCTACTATTACTTTATAAACAGTGTCGTTAATAATACGAATTACTAATGTCAGGAATAAATGCCTCCCAATACTATTTTTAATAATATTTTAACCCGCACACGAAAATCAAAATTTGAGTGTTTGTCCCTTTATTGAAATTGTACGGAACCCTCAGAGCGCGAGTTCCACACTCGCACTTGGCCGAATTATTTGTATCTGTCTGTGCAAATGTTATTAGGTAAACGGTTAATAATATTTCCGATTAAAATAATATAATAATAAAAAATATACAATAATAAAATTAGCTCTACAATTTATAACCTTTGTACCACTAGATCTATTGCTCAGTCTGACAAGTAATTGCGAGTCTAAAGTAGGGTTAGTTGGTTTAAGACAGATCTGTGACCTATAAAGCTTACATTTTATATGAATGTCGTGTAGGCTAATGCATTGGTTCGGCTCAATTATATATGCGCGCAGTGTGGTTTGTACTCTAATTGATTAACGACCGCACTATGCATACATAGTTTATAATATGTATATGCATGTAAGCAGGAAGGGATTGACCCTACATCAAGATCAAGATTATACTCGTGAACGGTGCTTGTCTATGTGGTGTATTATTATCCTTCCAATATACGGTAATTCTCTTTGATAGATAGATATATTAAGTATATATCGGAAAGCCCTAAATTCTGAGTCTAGTATGTTAGTAACACCGTTTATAAAGTAGTATTAGTGGGTAGGTCATTTATATTATGTCAAGTATACCGACGTGTTGACAATGTATAACCTTTAGTACGATAGATTAGAGTCAGTCTCCGGTGTTTTCGGGTAGTGTACATGGGAGTTAGTATTATAGTGTCGTCGTTAAGGTTACCCTTCTTGAGGTCCACGTAAGTTTACTTTCTATCTATTGTAGTTGGCAAGGTTAAGTGGTAGAGGTGAGAGTTAATATGTTATGAAATAGCTCTTTATACCTGCTCCTGGATCTCAAGCCCCAGGCATACATAAATTGCATGTATATAGTATTGCTGTACAGTAAATGGTATCAATCCTCGCTCATTCGATGACAAGTTTTTGTTTATAATTATTGAAAAGGACAATATTTTCATGGAAAAATTAAAAGTTAATGACGTATAAATTTATCTTCTGTGAGTTGTATCCTATTAAAAAACATTTGGACATGCTTTCGGTTGTACACTTAATACGCGAAATACTACACTAAGTTACACGAAGACTTCCCAAAAAGGGTATAATGTTTTCAGTGTGAGTTTTTTATTTGTCTTTTGAATTATTGCGAATGTATTCGGTATCGTTAGATAACTCCATGACACCGCCTATAAATACTTTGAAAAAAAAGTATTAATAATTAGGATATGTTTACTGATTGAGTAATCTCAGACTTGCATAATATATAATGTACAGTTATTTTATTATAGAAACTAACGAGGTAATCAGTCATTTGTAAGAATTATAAATGGTAGACACTAACGTAATGTTTTTGTATTGTATTTTACTTTAGTTTCAACCGCATTCGGAGCTTCCTCAGAAAGTGGACCCACGCGAGATTCATAAAAGGAATTATGGATTAGATTGGAAACCTGTTACGCCGAAGATATAGCATCACGACAAATTATGTGTCCCCAGGGTATATATGATTCCCTGCGATTGTGGTAAATGTTACGTCGGCGAAACAAGAAGGAACGTATCCACTAGGCTCACGGAGCACATACGCGCTATGTTGAAGAAGTTGGATAGCGACGGTTCCGCGGTGGCAGAATATTCTCTCACCTCTGACGCGACGTATTACATAAGGTTCGAAGGCCAAAGTGTTAGCCCGAGAGAAGTATTTTATACCTCGTAAAGTAAGGAAGCCATAGAGATAAATAAGCGTGCAACATACTACAGAGACGGAGGATGAAAACTGCCGCCGCCTTGGAAACCGTGTTTTCATGAAGTCAGAGGCGAAGACATTGTGCATTCTCTGTGCTGGAACATTTATGGCATGCAAGATGAATCCAGAGAGAAACTTAAGTAAAATACAATACAAAAACATTACGTAAGTGTTTACAATTATTCTGGTACTGTCTATCATCTCGAAGTTAGTATAATTCTACTGGTATGTACTTCTGCCAATTTAATATTATCTCTAATGTCGAAACATGTCTTGCTATACTGGTCTGGAATATAATCACGTATAAAATACTTTAAGTTTAAGTGCACTGATACAAATATAACTCTGAGTAGCAACTTAGGTGATCGTTATGATAAACTAAGTGAGCCGTGGTAATAAGACGTCTGCTTATGTAAATAAATAATTGAAAAATACAAGAAATAAGAAGATTAAATGCAACATAAACATCTACTACTTCATAATAGCACAAAAACTCTATGAAGTGCTGTAAATGATGAATAATAGCAAGTGATATTACATGAGGAATCTAAGTGGTTGGAGGTCTAGGTATGACATATGTGACGAGGGTCATAACACCTCAACATACCTGTTATGACTTAGTGAATTCCACCCCATTAGAGCAGAGTGGAGACTTAAAGGGACGGTTATATGATTTAACATTCAAATGTTATATTCTTTTTAACGCACATAAAACTACACTTTAAGACGTCATTCGTATTGTTGTATTATTATGAACAACCGGCTTCGCATAGGTAGTAAAGCATATTAGCCCTACATATTTATTTTTTATGTGTCGTAAGATCGCACAAATTAAAATGACATTAAAAAAAGCTGCATTTTCAATGGAATTTACCAGGCGGCTTCACTATTTCCGACATTTACGACATTTTCAACAATTATCTTAATACTTTAATCAATTTATATAAAACAAATTATTCACCTAAACTTTCCTCATAAATTAAAGTTCAAAATAATCAAATAACCGTATATATTATTACGATATTCATGTATTAAGCGTCAGTAGCTCAGTGGTTCAGACGTTGGATTCACGATCGATAAGTCGTGATGGGAAGGGATGAGAGCCTTGAAAAACTGATTGTTGTTACAGTGGAAACAGATAATCCAAACTAGATGTATCCCATCCACACGATCCTTAGCCATGAGGGAGCGACCACAGAGTTTAAATACCAGTCATTGGACTACTGGCGTGGCCCACTCCTAACACAAGCATTTAGCTTAGATGGAGAGGTTAAGGAATACTAGTAGTATGTGACCCATCCTGGTAATAATATTTTAAAAAAATTATGCCAAACGTTATCATTAGGCTATGAGATAAAAACATTAATGAGATGGCGGCTTTTGTCGAATGTGATTCTGATGTAGTATTTTATTTTGAGGTAGTAGAAAAGAAATCGTTCGCGCCGACCCAAAACGGCTTTTCTTACCCGCGGGATTTTGTTAAAAACATAATTATAAATTTATTCCACGATTTTTGGCCGCCACTAAAATTTGGAGAATAAATTTAACAGATAAAAATGATTTTCTCGATCCCTGATCGTCATTCAACGTCATTACGGCGGCGACAAATAACATTAGCCCTCGTTTATCAACATTAGCATAATAGAGCGTATCGTAAACGAAGTGAATGTATGATGAGTTATTGTTTTGCAAAAATAAGAATAAAATGTAAGAATAAACAATAAAATAGCGACATTATGACGAATAACCGAGGGTGGCAAACAACAATGGATGTCACGCACTCACTACCTCATAATCGTTGACTTCAATTTATTGACGTAGTTTTCTTACTCAGTGGGGATGAATAAACAATAGTTATATTTGTAGTGTACTCTCATAGTTTAATATGTAGGTATGTATGTATCATTTCAGAACGTCCACACCGATTTGGCTAATTCTATCTTATTGTGTATGTAATTGTCACTACAAGACTTGTATGACAGAATATTTTTGGAATATATGCTTACTTATGCTATTTAAAATGAGATATATATGATACCCATTACTGTACAGCAATACGTATACACATACAATTTAAACAGTGCCTGGGACTTGAGACCCAGGAGCAGGTTTAAAAAGCCCTTTCATAATATGTTTACTCTCACCTCCACCACTCGACCTCACCAACTACAATAGATAAAAAAGTAAACTTACGTGGACCTTAAGAAGGGTGACCTTAACCACTAACTACCATGTACGCTGCGCGAAAACACCAGAGAGACTGAGACTAATCTATCGCACTAAAGGTTATATATTGTCTTCTTACATAATATAAAATGTTATATAAATTATGTTATTCTTAGAAAATATACATTATGTTATTATGTTATTCTATATAAATTATGTTATTCTTAGAAAATATACGTTTTATATGGTATTTTTGCATGAAAACCTCAATAAATAATATAAGTAGGTGACGTTGACTTAGTTATACTAAAGTACATACAACCACTGAACTGTCACGTCGTATCATAAAATAAAAATATTTAAACTGTTTTGTACTTTTAATTTAATTTAGTACCCGAGTAAAACCGAGGAGCAGGAGTATGGCACATATAAAAGAACTTTTATTCATTGTGAATTTAAAATTCAAACAATGACTGTATGCGATACATATAAAATATTTTGCATAGCACATTTTTAACGATACTTTAGAAAAATATTTGCCCAGACTAATGATAGTGAACATGCTTGAACTGAACTAAAAAATATTTACTGAAACTTTTATGATTTTCATATTCCTTTTTACGGAAATATTTTCACAGTACTTTTAGTTTTTATTCTAGAGTGAGTACGGCTGACGTAAATTCGAACTATCTGTCTATGGCCTGATTTTATTGTCGATCCAAAAAGGTTTTACAAATGGATGAATGGAAATGGTACTTTTATGTTCTCAGATTTTATCAAATGAATGCTGAATTTTTTGTATAAAATGCTGCGGTTCTGTTTTTAAAATAATAGTTCTTTTGTTATGAAGCTTCCAAGTTGCGTTGAAATATAAAAGTCAACGAAATCAAATGTTATACACTTTAATTAATTCTTTGTTTGTAACTTTTGTAATCTTTTGTAATTGTAGTTCTAATATAAATTTATAATCTAGTAAATAAGAATCAAACCTATTTCATAAGAGAAAATATTTAAGATTATTAAAGGACAGACTTGTCTATTCTATGTCAAATATCTTCTATGTAAATTTGAAAAAGCTGACTTTTAAGATCCTCCTTAGCATATAATTAATTACTATTCATAGAGTTCGCATAGTTGGGAACTTTATCGTCGCCTATTTTTTAATCTTTGTATATAAATCAAATACTTGCTAAACTACTTGGTTATGTAATAAAAATTAAATAAATATATGCAGGTATATAGGTAGATTACTCATAGAAGCAAAGAATTAATAACATGTTTAGTTGTATTAAATTCAACACATATCTATTCTCGCCTCGGTAAGGTGCAAATAATAATTCATTATTTAACCAAACCCTTGACCGCAAAACGGCTCAGAGAATCTGACCAGATTTTAAAAGAAACTATAATTTGTTGAGTATGCAATTTTGAATATACCTAAAGAAAGCAAAATCGGATATCATTAGTACTAAAATCGTTTACAAGACAAAAATGCTTAGATATAGCTGGTATAAAATTATTATCCAAAACAATTCCTCAGACGATTGAGATATTCATTATTTATTATAAGTTGAATATTGTATGGGCTTCTCACCATTGTTCGCCTTTCAATATCTTTTCATTTAGATTTTCGCAAGAATAAATTGCGGAGCACCACTTGGGAATCTGTTGTATTCACGTTTCAGCTTTATGGAATGCAGATTTTCTTGAAACTAAAATTCGTTGTAAATGTAACTTGATTTTTAATTCTATATTTATTTCCTGACTGTCTGTGTCTATCTATAGTTTAATATTCGTTTTTTCGCTATTTTTTAATAATAAGAACCGCTCGCATCGACACATTGCCAAAGCTCCTGAGGTTCGGAATTAAGTATAATTTCTTTGAAAATGTAGATGAAGGATTCTGTGAAATTTAATTGTCTCCCTAGTAAGGTATAAAAGAAACAAGTAATCTCTGAAATACAATATGAACTTTAATTTGTAGTAGAACTTAATAATTTATGACTAGTAAAATCGTGCATAAAAATAAACATTTGCAGAAAGTTTGTAGGAACGCTCTTGCAGCATATTATGTAGATATTTTAAAAGTTCCTCCCGGCTTACAAGTAAACAGTATGTTCAGGCGTGCATGATGAATGAAACAGAAGTACTCGTTGGTACTCGAGCCGGACTCAGCAGTATATTATAATGCCGGGACTCGTGACCCATTGTGTGGTTCGTTTTGTCAACAATAATCTCTTGTTGCAACACAATCGACGAAACAAATGCAATTCTACTTGACGTTCTTCTATTTACATTGCCTAGCTAGCTTGTTGTTCTCGCTGCTAATTTTGAAGAGCTCAGTATAATGACGTCCCCAGAACAATGCGATTGTTTCATAAAAAACTATATTCGTATTTAGAAATAGCTGTCACAATGTGTTTCTTAGTTTTTAGGATTTTTCGTGATTATTTTTGTATTTGCTATATTTTTAACAACGATTAACTTATTTATCGGTTTTAAAAATTAATTGACTTTATTATAGTTTATTATGTATACTGATAAAATACAATATCTACTCACTCTTACACACAAGATATTCTAACATAGTATTAACATTCTTTTATTTAAAAGGTTACAAATAACGTTTATTAATATTTATTTTAGTAAGCAAAGAAATTAATAAAAGGGTTTATTTTCAATAAAGTACTCGATATTCAGGACTCAATATTTGCCTCAAATAATCTCAGTAACTCAGAAATCACGCCAATCAATCAGTTGCCGACTGATTTATTTACGATGTACGAGGTCGATTGAACTTCTAAAGCTAATAAAACGGTATGTACACTTATTGATATCATTACTTGTATATTTTTTTTTCAAGTTGTATTCAAGGTTTGGAACCCATAGCTTCGGTAATCAATGATTCAATTTTATTCATGTTAGCAACACTGTTTATAAATTGAGATGTGTGATGTGACATATTTCAAATACTAGTATTTGAAATACTAAATACAAAATACCTATTTCCATTTTGTATTTTAAATACTTTTGTTTTAAAACCATTTTGTATTTTATTTGAAATACCTTTTATGACATTTTGTATTTTCGAAATGCAAAATACATTTTGACAACAATTAATTTTGTCATCAACGATAAATGAATGTGATAAACTATTTTTACTATTGCAATACTGAATTGAATGGTAATAAATGTCCGTTCATTTAATATTTTAAAGTCCGTCTAAAATAGCTTGATACAGATGTCAGCTAATAGAAAATCCGATGATATCTTTTAACCAGCTTCTATGGAGCTTTTAGTTTGACAACACAAATGATCTTTGTTTTTCGTACGTACAAATATAATGAGTGGAACCAGTGATGGACAAGGAACTAACAAATTGTAGAATCAGGACTTATATCAGAATTTAATTTATTTTCATAATTACTTTGACATAATCATAAGTTATCGAACCCCTAATTCTGTTTAATTGGAGGCGTCCAATAATTACGTGAATAATATACTTGATACTACATATATATAACATAAAATGAATGTGATTGTGTCAAAAAAAACTTAGTAAAAAAATAAGGGTAAATTCTTTTAAACCCATAAAAGTATTTTATTTGAATAAAGTAATTTGAAAATATGTATTTTGCATTTAGTATTTTAAATACAAAATGAAAAACTATTTCGCATTCTGTATTTAAAATAAAAAATTCAAAAAGTATTTGAATTCCTTTTATAAACTATTTTACACATCTCTGTTTATAAAGTAGTAATAGCGGGTAGATCATTTTAAATTATGTCAAGTATACAGACGTGAAGACAATATATAACCTTTAGTGCGATAGATTAGTCTGTCTCTCTGGTGTTTTCGCGCAGTGTACATGGAAGTTAGTGTTATAGTGTCGTGGTTAAGGTCACCCTTCTTCAGGTCCACGTAAGTTTACTTTATTATCTATTGTAGTTGGTGAGGTCGAGTGGTGGAGGTGAGAGTTAATATATTATGAAAGAGCTCTTTAAACCTGCTCCTGGGTCTTTAGCCCCAGGCACTGCTTGACTCAGCCTAAATTGCATGTGTACACGTATTGCTGTACAGTAATAGGTATCATATCTCTCTCATTCTATGACATTCATGTGTAGCATAGTGAAATCTAATTGCAGTTTAATATCAGTGTTCGATGCGTACAGTAGAATGTCTAAAAAGCGTTATAAATAAAATATACAAAACAAAAATAGTGATAAAAATATACTTGTAGAACGTGATCTACTATATATATTGGAAAATATAAATGGTTAATGATACAGTACACTAATGATACAGTTTTCAGATTTTTTTTTTAAACTTTACCTAGATAATGTAATTCATGGTAGCCATTGGAATTTTTATTATTAAGTTGAATATTTAAATATTATCTTGTAAAATATAGGTACGTTAATAGACAATTTTTAGAAGCTTATTTAAATTCGGGGGTACTCTTATGTAGCTTTTTTCGATGTGATGCCAAAACAGTTTCCATAACAATAGTATCTACACCATGTTTTGCAATATAATGGTAATCAGATATTTGGTCAGATAACCCTTGGTGTTTGGCAAATATCCAATGATAGAAATAAGTTATTACATTTCCAATGTGTGTATAAAGTTCAATTTATTTGACAGAGCCATTTGAAAAGCTTTCAAAAATGAAATAATGGTAATGGATGGTGACCTAAATGCTTCATATTTTAGTTATTTTTTAAAAGTTTATTTGACACAATTTCATATATTATATGGTATAGGATAAGTGTTATTTAAAATTTTAATCTTTACATTTTATGTATATTTATATTGTGAGTGTACATACCTCTTAAGGAAAATATTTAGGTGTATTTACCAAAGTAAGTTTTTAAATTAATAATATAATAAAAATCTGTTTATTCGATATTAACAATCAAGGCATTCTATGAAGAGAATAATCTATACTAATAAAGTTAGGAAAAAGGTTTGACTCGTTATGGTTAACTTTAAAGAATATTCCCTAAATTGATAAAACATAACATTTGATACGAAATTGGTACGGTTTATTTTTTTATAATTGTCTTTGCGATTTTTCTCCATCTTTCAATTTAGGATGTGATGGAGCTTTAATATTTAGCTTCATTTAACTAGTTATTATTGTTTATGTCCTCTAGTGATAGTTTCGCCTCCAACTAAGCGTTTTTAAATATTATTGGCCGACTCTTGTCTTCTTTGTTACAGGTAATTTTTAAAACACTGGAACCTGCACTCCCATATTTTAATAAATGCAGGTGCATATGATAATATGCAACAGTTGCACTTTTTTTAAATTACAACAAAATATCAGCTTCCCTTTAAGAATATGATGTTTTGTGAATACAGAGGTTAACATGTTAAAAGAAAATGTATGTTGTTTACACTTCAAGGACATGGGGGGAAATCTGCTCTTAAAGATGAAAAGGTTACGAGATGACCCGATGGGATTTAATTAAATAGTGGTATTAGAACCCTCAAAACTTATTTGTTCCCTTTATATATGAACTCTGTCCCAATAGATCAAAGGTCTAACAAGTGATATCATTGAGTGAACTTTGTCTACAGTATTGCTAAAACATATCATAAGAAATAGAATAATCTAGTGCTAGGTCTTCCTGATAGAAGATCATGTCAGGTTGTTCTTACTTAAAGTAGCTATATGGGTCGTAAGTCTCAGACTATTCAAAATTTCTCTCCTCCGCGTTTACTTTAATCTGTTTATATTAATACGATTAAATCAGGTTTTTAATTGTAAAAATCAATCAATTGTGATGATGTGACTCATGTGGCAGGTTTGCTTGCATAACTCATAAAAAGGGCTAGCCAATATTTAAGGATTATTTCAAAACAACGAAAACGCTATGAAATACTTGTAAAGAAAATGTTTATAGTTATTCACATTCCGAATTCGTTTCGATCTCATTATTCGGATACTGCATTGTAATTTCTGAACCATATTCTCGTATATATTATGCTACATTGGAAAGGGGATCTTGCTACGGTAACTGTCTATTGAGGCACATGCGTATAAAAGATATAAAAAATGTTCCAATAACATAAAATGAATGTTCTTAAAATTAAGCTAATTAGAAAATCCTTTATTATTTTAAAAGTAAGAGGTACAGTTTTATAAAAAGTTTAAAATAAAATTTAATGATTTCTTGACTTTGCCATTTCATAATTATGATGTTATGTTAATGTGCTTTAAATATACTTTACAAATTCCGCTTGTATCAATGTACGTTTTTAAATATTATTATGAGAGAAAATGTTTGCAACATCATTTTAAAGATATTTTATACAATAATTTTATTGAAATGTGTGTTCAATTTTAAGTCTACGTAGGCTTGAAGCTACGGAACTCTACGAAAACGTAGGCCACTCTTCCCCAACATTTTATCGATAAAAAATTGAATAATATGATACTATTTGAAATATACTACTTACCTATTATATTTATAAAGCTGCCTGGTTAATTAATGAGCTGGTTGACTCATCAATGCACAGTCAAAACTACTGAAACTACATCAAATTTGAGCAGCTTAACATTTTTTTTAAATGAATCCTCTGAGGAGGTAAAATTTGTTTTTTTTTATTGTTGGGGATAAGCAATTTTTATATGGCGGACAAAAAAAAATCTTTATCCGTTGACTTGAAATTTAGCATAAAAACATTTATAGTTAATATACCTATAAATTTCAGCATTAGTAAAAATCTACTTTATTTCAGGGAAGTCAGAAACGTCTTGGTTAGTATTTAAAGACAAATATTGTAGCTTGAGTCATTGAAAAAGCTGAAGATTCTTATAAAAAAGCAAGACGTGAACTACAAACATAAATGGACACTTGAAATTTTGTATAATACTTGATGTAAATAAGTGGGAGTGTTGCTTTGTTGACAAAGAAACTATTTTGAATCTAAAGTGTATGTAATTTAGAGACACGTCTTATGATGACACTTATCTCTATATTTTTATTGCTATATTTTAGGATATACTATGGTCTCCGAGTATAACTTCAATTCTACTATAATAATATCAGATTTATGGCGCTATTCATGTGATGCTACAGAATTATTGAGAGGTACATTAACCATTAGGCGTATGAAATAGGGTCTCTACGGTGAATAAAACTCGCATGAGTGCACATGATTGTGTGGAGTAAAAGTAAAATAAATATAAACCTAAGTAAACATGAAGAGCATATTTTATAAAGTATATCGTAAACATTTTATTCTGAGGGAAAATGTTTTTGGATATTAATATAAAAGTTAAAACAGAATACACAATATTAGCAACGTGGTTGATAACTTGACTTTATTATAGGTCACCCGAGTCGATTTTATTTCTTGGTTTACTTAGATGGTAGTCAGCGCGATTTGTAGTGAAGGAGAGTGTTCAAGCATAGTAAAAAGGCCTTGTAAACTTGCACCTAGATCAGGACTCCCAAACACCGCTCAGTTTCCTGTCTACAGTATCTACAGTTATTATTCCATATTATCTTATATATAAAATTCTCGTGTCACAATGTTAGTTACCATACTCCTCCGAAACGGCTCGACCGATTTTTAAGAAATTTAATATGCATATTCAATAGGTCTGAGAATCGGCTACTATCTATTTTTCACCCCCCTAAGTGAAAAGGGGTGCCCACCCCTAGTATGTCATATAAGTAGCTTTAGCAAAATTTTAATATTACGATTAATTCACGATCTGCGGATCACTGATATCTAATTAGAGCCGAGACTTAAGTTTTTTTATAATTCATATTTAATTTAATATTTTCTGTAAACTAAAAGTCTATTTTATTTTTAATACTAACAAAAAGTACTTAAATTCAGAATATATGCGAAAATGAGCACAACGCTCGTTTTGTTGGGGTGTAGATGATGATGCGTCGCTTAACGAGGCCGTATAACTTAATCAAATGAAATATGAAAAAAGGAGAATATTTTATTTTATTATAAACGAGTTTTCATTCAGATTACAAATGACATAAATTCATTTTGCAAATGGCTAATGATGTCGGGGCTTTAAGAATATAACGAGGACGTGTTCTAGTACATCTTACGCTGTAATTAATATTCACTAATGAATACCATTGCGTTCATATTGTGCTAATGTGTATGTGAAGTAACAAGAAATGAAATCTTTTAAAAATGACTTTTCTCTCACAATAGAGATATGTTGCATTAAGCCTGATGACAAATTAATAATATATTTAAGTGATTTTACGTAAGAGTTCACATTATTAAGATAAATTTAATTTTAAATGCTGTAATTAGAATATAATATTACTATAACTAAATTCTTAACATGTAGAGTATGTCCAATGTCCTGTATTTTCCAAATAAATCAATATACAATATTATACATCATCTGTAATGTCTTAATATTATAATTCATGGCATAAACTACAGACTAAGCTCGCGTAGCACTTCGTAGAGCTCGAGCTAGAGATATTTTTTTTAAATAACTGTTATATTAAGGTAAAATCTTAATTTAAAAAAAACTATATTATTACTATATATACTTACTTAGAAGAGAGTAGATAGAGATATTTTCAAATCCTTTATATGTAGCGTACCATTGTAAATCGAACTGACTAAACACTTGAAATTCTTAATCGTATAAAAAGTATAACTTAATAAAAAATTAACGCACTGCACAGTATTTTGAATTTTCAAGAGATGAAAGTTTGATGTTTGGAGCCGGGCGTATAGACTGGGCCGGACTCGTTGTAGAGGCGAGGTGAGCGCGCAGGCGGCTAGCGGCGGGTGTCGGCGCCGCTGTGCGCCACCTGTCGCGTCACTTCGGTGCTGGCGGCGCGCACTATGCAATGATGCGATTGTAACGACTCTCCGGCGGCGAAGGCTCGCGAGCGACTGAGCGAGGAGGCCGAGGCTGCCGGCCCGGGCACGTGGGCCGCCGGCGCTCTGAGACCGCCGCCCAGGTGCACCTGCACCCGCGCCCTCTCGCCGCCCACCCTCTCTCACCCGCGCGCTTCACCCTCTTGCACCCGTCTGCACGTTTCGTTAATACTCTAATTAAAATTGCACCCAATAAAGACGTCTTGACGCGCCTTCTGTTATACCCGCTCTTCACATCAAGAAATATTATATTTGATGCTGTTTGAGTAGTTATTAATATTGTCAATATTTTTATTTTAGTTTGTGTCATTAAGATTATTATAAGTTGATTATTTATTCAAAGCAATTGATAAAATAATCATGATTCTACTCAATGAAATGTACATCATTCTATATACCTATTTTTTGTAGAGTAAAAGCTTTGTATTATTTTATTTATTTTAAAAATGGACTTGTTTTTTAAACGACAATTCATTTACTCAATATATTGTTTACTATAAAATCATAAATAAAAATGTATGTCTCTTAATTAGTGTTTATTGTAGTACCTGTATATAAAGTTTTTAATTTAAATTTCAATGAAAATTAATTATTAGCCATCTACGTAGTTCGGTCGAGGTCCGTTCAAGGAAATAGCCTGCGAAAATACAAAGCGAACCCTCGAGCTATTTTTATAATTTGGTAGGTAATATGATATTGTCTATATTTTTAAAGGCCTAACGGTACCGGAAGGCCTGGATTATGGGATTTAAGGAATATCTTTTGGGAGTAAATATTTCATTTTTCTATTACACCACTTACCTTTTATTTAAATGCTCATTAATTTTCAAAAACAAAAGAATATTTTGAGTATCGGGTTAAACATTTCTAGTACAATAGTTTAAAATATTTTCAATATCGGCACTAATGTCGAATTAAGGCACGATCAAAAACTTACTGAACCAAAATCCTGGAATCGCTCAAAAATAAATTCAAAGAAAGTGTGAAACGCAGCCGTCTTTTAAAAGGACTAAAAATAGAGTAAAGTTAAAAATTTGTCCTCATTTATTTCAGTTTATGAAGATTTTCAATGTAACCTACCTATAGTACAAGAACTTTTATGTATTTAATGCCCTATTTTGTAATTTAATATTATTTTGCGCATTAAAATACATAATTAAAGGTAAAACTCAGAAAATATAATGTGGAATCATAATTAATATTTTCAGTTAATAATTATTATTACTATGAGTAAGATTTATTCAAATTTAATCTATTTGTTTATATTTAGTTATTTTGTTGCTACATTTTCCTTTGAATATTTAAATGCTTGACTCTTGCGTATAACCATTTTGTTAGCTTATTTATGTAAGCTCGACTATCACGAACTACGCTACGAAATCGTATATTTTCTTGCCTTTTCTAGACACGTTACCACAACCTACCCTGGGTTTAGCGAAGTTCAGTCGAGATTTTAAGCTGAGGGCGTAGTCCTAACAGCAATTGACTATAACAGGCGCTAAATGAAGCTCGGATCGATTGAAGCAGACATTTCTTAGCTGCTCGTAGCGATTCGTTCCTGATTTCTTAAAAGTGATATCAATCATATAAGTATATATAATGTACTTCTTCTTTTTTACATATATTTATAAGTGTGACCTTCCCTCCCTTCGTTCCGGGTATTTAAGGAAATATTATAATTGATGTCCTTAATTGTCACTTTGTAATAATATAGCTTTTCATTATTTAAAAAAATAAAGAAAGAGGAAGAGAGAGAGATAAAAGAGAGAGACAAAAAGTTGAGTGAGATAATAAAGAGAAAGAAATAGAATACTAGAGATTTCTCTGAGTAAAATCGGATCAGTAATTCCAGAGAAAGCCTACACTGTACAAAATGGCCATGCTATGAGACTTAAACTACCATATATTTTTAATTCTAGTCTTCATGGCAACATCACATAGCCTATGTTACCTGGAAAGCATGTAGCTTTCTATCAGTAAAAGATTTTTCAAAATCGGTTTAGTTGTTTTCGAGCCTATTCGCAACAAACAAAAATACAAGCAATCAAATCTTTCCTCTTCATATAACATTGTAGATGTAATGGAAGAATTATTAATAAATATTACACAATGGTTTTAAAATAAGTATAGGCACGGCTTTACATTGCACATATATATTTTTAAATATAAAAAAAATAGTAGCGTCATATGTCAGACAAGTAATACAATGAAACTTCACCTGTATGAAAATTATCTCTATTTAAAATAAATGTACTTCATATTTCACATCTTACAGTAAACCACAATGAGGTCTGAAACGAAGATCACCTAAGTTCCTGTTTGGACAACAAAGTTATAATCCGGTTTGGAGATTTGCCAAACTCTTTCAACTATTCAAAGGCTCATAATAAAAATATTTTATCAGACAAATGTTTTCACTACAATAAATAATATTTATTAATATATTATTAGGTCGGGCCGTCCTCTACTGATGAAACTAAATTAATTTTACTTATTTTTAAAAATTTCGGCCTATATCTAGCATTTAGATATTTTGACGTAATCCTTAAAAATGTACGGAAGGTTTTTAGTATAGCTATCCTTTAAATAAAACAAGGAGTAATACTAAAAATATTCATTGTTGGTTTATTTTCATAGATGGCATCGTACCATATTTCCTACTTTTTCCTCACGTTTTCCAAAACCCTTTTAAGTATTGAATTTTATTGACAAATTGGTTTCGTTTATCCGAAAACTTAACTGAAGACGAATAAATTGCTTCGTCGTCAGGTAATCAGATATAAGTGCAAAAAGCTAACTTGCTTAAACCCCGTGAGCGTAATTTCTGGCGCTCTGCTTTATTCAACGGCTAGAGGGAGCTGTTCTCACTAGCGACTATCAAATATTCAGCGCGCTAATTACGCCCTTAATACACATTGAGACCCCAGATAACTACTTATCCGTTTTCCTCTAGTATCTCTTATATTATGTTCATTTTAAGCTACTAAAACTAGTTGCTAATTTACTTAATATCTAGAAAAATATTATATAAAGATTATTTAAAAAAAAAGAGCGAATACGTATTAAAACCATGAAAACAAATACTTAAGTCTCGTATCATTGGTATCGCAGTACCTACTATAGTTAATACTAGCGGCCCATCCCGGCTTCGCGCGGGTGGAATATTAAAAATATATTGGCCCTCCCGCATTTCGGTGCCCCCTCTCTTGCCGCTTTACTCGCTGCGCTGCGTCGCTATACTGGCCCGTCGCGTCGGCGTGTATTTTTTGTTTATATTGATATTTTTAATTTCATAATATCTTTTGAATGGAAAGTCCGATTTTAATAATTCAAAAAGTAATTTACAGGTATTGAAATAGTCTTGAATACGAAATAATTTATTTGGATAAGGATTAATACAAAGTTATAGAAAACATGGTCTGATTTTGATAGGCATTTTTATCAACTTTTAAAATGTAAAAAAGTAGTTATAGTGACGTAACTATAATAGTTGGACATATGGTCTCACGAACTTTTTTGTAGATATTGATACGTTCTATAATATTGTACAACATTTTTTTGTTCTATCATCAATACTTTTTGCAGCGCATGCGATGAAAGATATTTTATGGCAAATTTTTTGGCACCTTGGGTTGGTTTTCGTGAGATTTCCTAAGGATCTCTAATTTTTTCTTGTAATAAATATAGCCTATGTTACTCAGGGATAATGTAGCTTCCTAATGGTGAAAGAATTTTTGAAATCGGTCCAGTAGTTTTTATGTTTATTCGTTACATACAAAAATACAAAAATACAAAAATACAAAAATACAAAAATACAAAAATACAAAAATACAAAAATACAAAAATACAAAAATACAAAAATACAAAAATACAAAAATACAAAAATACAAAAATACAAAAATACAAAAATACAAAAATACAAAAATACAAAAATACAAAAATACAAAAATACAAAAATACAAAAATACAAAAATACAAAAATACAAAAATACAAAAATACAAAAATACAAAAATACAAAAATACAAAAATACAAAAATACAAAAATACAAAAATACAAAAATACAAAAATACAAAAATACAAAAATACAAAAATACAAAAATACAAAAATACAAAAATACAAAAATACAAAAATACAAAAATACAAAAATACAAAAATACAAAAATACAAAAATACAAAAATACAAAAATACTATTGGTTATATGATTAAATAATACACCATGAGCAGAATTCTAATTCCTTTACTTCATATCGTAAAAAAACGTAAACAACTGAACAACTGCGATTTTTAATACATTTTTTTTATAAACTTAATATGCAACCTCTAAGCACAAAACAATAACAATATACCACCTCTTTAAATGAAATTTATTATACAATACTCCCACTTAAATTTCATAAATCAAAACTACCATAACATTTATCATTTTATGACCTGATCTCTTATAAAACAAAATCTATTAGGAGATAATGCTTTTGTAAGAAAGTCAGCCAATTGATTTAAACTTTCAACATATTTTAATTGAAATATATTTTGTTCGACCTTCTCTCTTATAAAGTTGTATCGTATGTCAATATGTTTACTTCTTTTATGAAATACAGGGTTATGAATTAACTTAATCGCACTTTGGTTATCGATATTTAATGTTACATTATTTTGTGGTTCTCCTATATCAGTCAAAAATTGTCGCATCCAAAGAATTTCTTTAGCTGCATCACATGCAGCCATATATTCAGACTCTGTCGTTGACAATGCGACAGTATTTTGTTTACGGCTTGCCCAAGTAACTGGACCACCATTAAGAAAAAATATATATCCCGTATTTGACTTTCTAGTATCTAAATCACCTGCAAAGTCTGAATCTGAATATCCAATTAAATTACTTTTACAATTATATACTATTGACATACTACTTGTACCTATTAAATAACGTATTATTCTTTTTAAAGCATTTACATGGATATGTCCTGGCTCATTTACATATCTACTCACAATATTGACAGCATAGGATATATCAGGCCTAGACACTATAGACAAGAATAATAATGCTCCCACTGCCTCCCTATACGGAAAATGTATACGCTCTTTATTTTTATTTTTACTAATATGTACATTTGTTTCAGCCGGTGTTATACATGCTTTAGCTTCTGACATATTAAATTTATCTATCAATTTTTTAATATACTGTTTCTGATTTATTATTATTGAATCTTTTGATTTATAAATTTCCATTCCGATAAACGAATTTAATTTTAAACATTTCATATCAAAATTTTTCTTTAAATCATTAAGTATTACAGTCAAAATATCATTACTCTTCGATAATAATAAACCATCGTCTACATATAGAATTAAAATTACTTTAAAACCATTAAAGTATCCTACAAACACGCAACTGTCAGATGGACATGCTGTAAAGCCGTATGAAGTTAAGAATGACGTAAATTTTTTTATTCCAACACCTAGAAGACTGCTTAAGACCATACAGAGATTTATTTAGTTTACATACCATGTTAGACTCAGCCTCAACACCCTTTGGAACCTCCATATAAATTTCTTCTGAAAGTTCACCATATAAAAAGGCTGTTTTTACGTCGAATTGTTCTATTTCAAGATTTTCAGATGCTGCAAAACTTAATATTATTCTAATTGAGTCATATCTAGTGGTAGGTGAAAAAGTTTCCTTGTAATCAACATCTTTAATTTGTGTAAACCCTCTCGCACATAACCGAGCTTTGTATCTTTCCACTTCTCCTACTTTATTTCTTTTTACACAAAATACCCATTTACTAGTTATAGTTTTCTTTTCAGTTCTTTCAATTATGGTCCAAGTATTATTTCTCTCATGTGCTTCAAGTTCTTCTTTTATGGCTTGCTTCCATTTTTCAGAATCTACACCATTTACTGCTTCTTCAAATGTACTAGGAATCTCAATCTCTGTAAAATTGACTTCATTTTCTTCATTTTTCTTCGACCTTAATTTCATATACATAATATGTTCATTATCTCGGTTTATTGTTTGAGGTGGATAATATGTGGTATCACTATCCTCTATACTTTGCATACTTTCATCTGATAAATCTCCTGTAGTAGTATCTAGACTTTGATTATCACAATTCTGTGAACAGTCGGACATAATGGGTTGATGTTCTTTTTCATTTATTTCAATTTGTACAATTTTTTTATTATATTCTGGAATACTTTGTTCATCGAATTTTACATCTCTAGATATTATAATCTTTTTAGTATTCATATTAAACATTCTATAATTTTCATTATCATATCCGACTAAAACCATCCTAATACTTTTCTGGTCAAGTTTACTTCTCCTTTCTTTCGGAATATGAACATATCCTACACTACCAAATACTTTTATATGACGTAAATTTGGTTTCTGTCCGCACCATAATTCATATGGAGAAATATTTATGGTTTGAGTGGAAGTGGTTCTATTTAGCAAATATACTGCACAGTTCACAGCCTCCGCCCACAAATACATTGGGATATTTTTGGCATACAACATTGATCTTGCTTTTTCCATTATTGTACGAAACTCTCTCTCGGCTCTGCCATTCTGTTGTGGTGTATATGGTGCAGTACATTCATGTATTATCCCATTACTTTCTAGAAAATCCTTAAATTCACGATTAACAAATTCTCCTCCATTATCTGTGTGTAATATTTGAACATTATGCTGAAATTTATTATGAACTATAGCGTTAAATTTTTTAAAATAGTCTAATACTTCATTTTTATATCTCATAAAATAGACATATCTATAACTTGTTGCTCCATCTTTAAATAATACAAAATATCTCATACCTGATACAGAAGGTTCCTCTAAAGGTCCACATACATCACTATATACAATATTTCCCGGTTCTGGTGTAATTCTATTTGATTTAGTAAATATTGCTCTTGATTGCTTACCATATTGACATGCTTCACAAATAAAGTTTTCATCGCCTGTCAATTTTACATCAATTGCACCAATTTTACTCATATTTTGTAGTTCTTTAATGTTCAAATGACCTAACCTCTCATGCCATAGCTTTATATCAGTTTGAACTAAGTTACATTTCTGTTCTACGACTGTCTTTATTTGTAGTTCATATAAATTATTATCTTTTAATATAGCATTCATTACTACTACTTTATCCTTAATTAACATTGCCTTTTTAGAATTTTTAATTATTACATATCCTTTTCTTGTAACAGCACCTTCAGAAAATAAATTTCTGCACAATTCAGGTACATACAGTACATCATTTAGTATACCATTTTCCCATTGTCCATTTATATATCTTTTTATTAATATAGAACCAAATCCACTTACTTTAAGGTTAGTTTTATCTCCTAATCTTACAACTCTACTATTATCACGCCCTTGGTATTCCTGTAGTTCATGGAAAAACTCTCGTCTATACGTCATGTGTACCGATGCACCACTATCTAAAATCCATACATCTTCCCCAATAGTATTTATATTTTCTTCAGTGTTAAATGCCAACGCATCATTTTCATCTTGATTCTTTCGCACATACTGTTTCGGAGCTCTACATTCTCTAGCAAAGTGGCCTCGCTTATTGCAATTATAACACTGATATCGACGATTTTCATAATTACGACTTTTGTTGTCATATTTTCCTTTCTCTTTATTCCCTTTATCTGTCACAAATGCTGTCTCACTAGTCATTTCACTTCCTAAGCTTGTTTCTTCATCTATCAATCGAGATGTCAAATTTTGAATAGTTTGATTTTCAGAACTAAGTGACAACCAGGCTTGCCTAAGAGATCTGTATGAAGCTGGCAACGTACTTAGGATTTTTGTCATTATAGCTGTGTCACTTATCTCTTCTCCACACTCTTTTAACTGTTTAGCTAAATTTTCAACTTTTGACACATGTTGAGCCATAATATCACCAGCACTATATGAATACTGATAGAACTTTTCATGCACCATCATCTTATTAAATTCAGATCTATGTTCATATATGGCTTCTAATCTTTGTATCACATCTTTAGCTGTCTCACAATTTTCTATTAATGCTATTTGGTTCAAGTCCATAGATGACGTCAAAATAAACATTGCCATTCCATCATTTTTATGCCATTCTGCTATTTCATCTTTTTCGTCTGGTTTTAGAATATCTATATTAAGTCCCTTTGCTCGCAAAGCACATTTTATCTGAAATTTCCATTGACGGAAATTCTTACCATCAAATTTCTCAACCTTCATCGAATTTGCAACTTCCATTTTTCGCAATTTTCGTGAATCTCTCTTTAAGATTTTTTATTGCTCTTGCTCAATGCGGGCCCATAACCTATTGGTTATATGATTAAATAATACACCATGAGCAGAATTCTAATTCCTTTACTTCATATCGTAAAAAAACGTAAACAACTGAACAACTGCGATTTTTAATACATTTTTTTTATAAACTTAATATGCAACCTCTAAGCACAAAACAATAACAATATACCACCTCTTTAAATGAAATTTATTATACAATAAATACAAAAATACAAAAATACAAAAATACAAATCTTACTTCTTTATAATATTAGTATAGATATAGATTAGGTTGGGGAAAAAGTTCTTCGCATTTTTTAAGAAAATTCAAAACATTTTTAATATAGTTTATTTACATTACATTACAACTAAAGTATGTAGGTGCCATTTTGTTCGATAACTTTTTGCCATCTTGTAGGTAGGAACATGATCCCATTGCTATAGAAATTTTGGGGCTTCTGCTCAAAAAACCGCGACAAGTAGTTTTGGCAGTCCTTTCGTGATGTTAACCTGACACTGCCTAAAGAATTCTGAAGAGACCGAAACAGGTAAAAATCTGAAGGTGCAAGGTCACGACTATATGGCGGATGCATTAATACTTCCCATCCAAACTCTCTTAATTTTTGCTAAGTGGCTAAAGATGTGTGAGGTCTAGCATTATCATGATGAAAAACCACACCCCTTCTGTTGATTAATTCCGGCCGCTTTCTCTCGACTTCTTGCTTTAATCTCATCAGTTGTTCGCAGTAGAGTTCAGTATCGATGGCCCTGCCTGGTGGTAACAGCTCATAATGAATAATGCCCTTGCAATCCCACTATCACCTTGTTGCGAGTTAACCCGGGTTTCGCCACAGTCTGTGAAGCCTGACTGGCCTTAGACCACGACCTTTTTCGCACGTTCTTGTCGTACGTGATCTACTTTTCATCACCAGTTATCAGCTTCTTCAAAATGGTTCGGTTTCATTACGTCGTAATAAAGAATCACAAATGAGTACACGGTTCATTAGGTTTTTTTCAGTGAGTTCGTGAGGTACCCAAATATCGAGCTTTGTGTACCCAGTTTTTTTCAAATGCGCCAAAACAGTTTTGTGGTCAATTTCCAGTTCTTCAGCTACATCATAACTACTGATATGCCGAATTTTATCCGTAATAGGGCGACCAGAGCGAGGTGCATTTTTGACATCAAAATTTCCGGATTGAAAACACTTAAACCAAATTTGTGCTACTCTCACAGACACTGCACTACGTCTATAAACATCGCAATTTTTTTTCGCTGTTTGCGTTGCATTTTTACCTTTTTTTGTAGTAAAATTTTAAAATAAATCGAATTTCTTCATTAGATTCACTCATCTTCACAGTAAGAAAAAGAAATAAAAATCACACATTTTCCTAATTTGAATTTAAAATTTAAACTTTTAATGATACCAAGACCAGCCAGATACAAACAGTATAGCCAAAGAGATTTTATTATAAGTTCATACATACTATAATGCGAAAAGACTTTTTCCCCAACCTATTATAATACTATAGACATCACTATATATTTATATATTAAGTGAGTTTTATACTTTACGAGTCGACCCGCCCAGCTACGCCCGGGTGCAATGTACCACGTGCATTTAGGTTTAACTTTACATTTTAACATACAAAATTTCATCCCCTATAGCTATATCACTATATACTGTCCGATTATGGACAACATGGCCAAAAATTATTGAAGCCTCTTAGGAAGGTGGTAGAGTGCTTGAATAAAGTAACTTGAAATCTATAATATACATAAAACAAAATCGGGTTTGTTCGAATACTTATAACGAGAACGGTATTTGTCTCCGTCCCGGATCTAAACTGTAATACGATATTCATGACGATTCAGATTCAGTTATATTATTAACTTATTACGACGATAATACGATTAAAGAATATTTTTAACCGACTTCAAAAAGGAGGAGTTCTCAATTAGATTCGTATATTTTTTTTATGTATGTATATTAATTACGCTGAGATTTATTATCCGATTTACGTGATTCTTCTTTAGTTAGATGTGGAATAGTTATTATTTGGCCCCACAAAAATTTCACATAGTTTGACTCAGTAGTTTTAATTTTATGAACCTTCAAACAGGACGAGCCACGAGGTTCTCAATTCGATTGGTATGTTTTTTAAAATGTATGTACACAGATTACGCTGAGATTTATGAACCTATTTACGTGATTCTTCTTTAGTTAGATGTGGAATAGTTTCCATTTGGTCTCATAAAAATTTAACATAGTTTGGCCCTGTAGTTTTCATTTTATGAACATTCTTTCCGTTTCTTTTTCTTGGGGTCTATATAGTTTAAGGCGCGCGGCACCTTTCGTAGGCCTACCCATAGCTACTTAAAATAAAAGTACTATTCAATACATGACAATAAAAAGCAACAAAATGATATAGTCTACCTGATTTACAGAACAACCTATTACAGACACTAAAAAGTAAAAAATAAAAAAACCACGTTAAAAAAACCGACTTCAAACTAAAAATGCATTAAAAAGTAAGAAATAATTCCGTTATTTATTATTCTCTCTTTATTAAGACAATAATATATAATAATTGTTATTTTTGTAGTCGGTGCCAGCAATAGTATAGTATATAGTAATAGTAGTAGTTAAATAGATATACCTATTATTATTCTATCTCACTACATGTCTGTTAACCTGGCTGGCACCGACCTTCTTAATAGAGTCAGTAATTATTTTGTATTATTTTATTATTTTTAAAATATAAATTAATATAATATAATTGTAAGAAATAATAAAATTAAGATGTTATTGAGTTATATGAGTCTATTCTTCGTTAGGATTTCGTAGTGTCAACTTGTTTTAATATATGAAACAAATTATTCAGTTTGGAGTTTTATTTAATCATGGATCTGAGGACTGGACCGGCCTGGCGCCGCCGTATACTTACAAATAAAATCAAATCAAAATTATTTATTTCAATTAGACTTTTTTTAAAAGTACTTTTGAAACGTCAAAAATTTGTCGATCAGTTAGTTTGTCTGAAGCTACCGCCAGCTCGGAAAGCAGTTTTCTGTTGAGAAGAGCCGGCCAGAAACTCAACAGTCGCTCTTTTCAAAAAGCCATGTTTACATAGTCTGTTATACAAATCATTTAACTTGAGAGTCAACGTCACTTAGATTCCAAGCATTCTCATCATTTAAGTAATCCTGTATATTATAGTATGCTTTATATATTAAGGACTTCTTGATCCGAGTCTAATATAGGCTGTGGAATCTTATTATAGATGCGAACACCAAGCCCCATGAAGCTATTACTGACTTTGTGGAGACGATAGTAAGGCGTTCAGTTTATTATTAGTTAATTCGTTTAATATTTAGTTTATTAAGCAGTTAAGCACAACACGCTGTCGACAATTTGTCCTACAGTTTAGGACATTTAGTTTTAATTGTATTGATTGTAAAATGATATATAGATCTAATAAATAAAATATAAACGTAGCCAATATCCTTTACCGACCACTGGTCTACCTCTGCACCAAATTTCATCACAATCTGTCACATACTGTTCTGTTATGCCAACCCCTTACAAAGAAACAATTAATATTCAAACTCTTGCAATCTACATTTTATTGGTTTGAAATGCTACACATGCTAACTTAGACATTTTAACAATCTTTAAATTTATTTAAATTATATTTAACACAATAATAACCAAACTTCAACTCTGGGGTGGACAAATGGATGTCATCAAACTACTTTGACCAGAATGAGAAGCAAGAGATAAATCGAAAGAACTGCCTTATCTTCAAAGTTTTTATATAACTTAGAAGTTTTATATAACTTTGTTTGTTATTGGAATCCGAGTAACGATCGATGTGTTATGTAAATTTAACTTGATATAAAGAAGAAAATGTAGAAAATTTATTTATGATTATATATTATAAACAAAATAGTCCGTTTCTGGCACATTAATCTCTAAACCAATGTCTTTTTCATGTCATATCTAAAAATAATTTTATTACCTTATAAACTTTCACTTTTTAGTTACTAATAAAATCGTAGTTTATTATTCATTATTCCCGGAGACGTGCTGATACGGAAGAGAAGCATCGCGACAACACAAAAGGAAAATTTCCAATACAATAAGCCTTCGCAATGTCTGACCTGATTCTCTATAACATATTTTTAATAACTGTACTCTATTTTATGAGATAAAATTGGTGCATTTCTCTATTTCTTCAATCATGTAATAAAACGGTGCTGTGTCATACTCATAGACAGGCAAAATCAGAAGAGAAAAAGAGACTAATTAAAGATACACAATTTTTATTTTAATCTCTTAATTTGTAAAGGTATTAAAAATTAATACCTTAACAAATTAAACTTCTTATTTTATAATGCATCATTTATCTTTAAGTTATAATTAGTTAAAAACTCTCTTACAATTCTTAATATAAAAATGGAATTAAAATGAAGTTTATTTTTTCTTACATTGTACCTTTTGGTACCATATCGTGCGAGCTGTATTCGATCGTTGGCAACATTGTCAGTTTTTCTAATGTAACCTATATTGTTAGCTTTTATTAAAATATTAATACTATAAAATATCGAAATTAAATATAATTACAATAATTTGATCAATATCTCGATTGCCGAATATTAACTTTGCAACACAGGCCTAAGAACCCACCTATCATTATAATGGTATTTTGTATTTAAAATAGATGAGGTGGGTATTTTGTATTTAAAAGAAATCAAAAGGTTACCTTGCTATAATCCGCGGAAATCTAAACAACCAGACTCGTATGTCACCACCCAGAAGAGCACCCTGCCCACCTAAAAGTGAGACGCACGAACCCGAACCAGGACACACCACACAAGTAGATCGCGATCGACAATCGACGTACGTTTCGCTCCGTAACCGAAGCAAATTCAGGATTTGTTGACTCTACAAGCGTTACTTGCTAATACATTTTGTATTATAAAAAGGGTGACTTTTGCGCTATGAAGTTAGTTGCTCTCGGAATTCTATGATTTCAGTGTTGTGTATTTAAAGATTATTTGCTGAATACTTAAATATTAGTATATTTGCTGTTTTGTTGAAGTTGAAGAAGTGTTAAATATTAGTCGGGCGGTGAAGGAGAGTGTTTACTGGTAGTAGAAAAGCCTTTTAATCTTGCACCTAGATCGAAAACCCCAGGCAATGCTCGGCTTCCGTCTAGATATTTTTTTATTGTAGCCTTTTGACTTTTGAGTATTATTGTGCAGTTAAGCTACCGTGTAGCTTATAATATAAACTCAGAATTCTTCAAACTCTCCAGCTTTTATTAACCCAGTATCTTTAAATCTTTTAAACTTCTCGAACAGTTGACAAACGAAGTATTTTAATTAAACATAAATAAATAATTGTAAATGAAAAATACACGCAAGGATAGTCAAAGTTTGCAATATAAACACACAATGCGAACTCTGGAGCTTTGCCAAATTACTCGACGGCTGCTACTGTAATTGTGGTCAAACTCCAATGATCACCACTATCTTTATTTACATGTATATTGCATACATACTGTAAAATTTAATTATGACAGTATTAAAAAGTTATAATATTGAACTAAATGAGACGTGCGTCTGTTACATTTCAAATATTCTCGAATAAAAAGTACCCTTATTTACTTTCAGGTAACGTAACGTATCGTCGATCTCTTTTTCCGTTGGAGCGTGATAAAAGTACAAACCAATTAAGCAATAAATCAACAAACACATTTATAATATCAATATGAATATCACAAAATAAATCTGAGACATTAAAAATTTATGTGAGGTTAAATATAGATTAATGGTATACTAATTAGTAGAGTAGACACAATATGAAATAATCGACAATACATCTGCAATAAATAGAGCTTGTTAGAATTACGGATGGCTTAAGGTTTTTAAACTAATATATTCATATTTACAATAGCTAATCGTTACTTATGATACCTTACATGCATAAAGATAAGTGTAAATCTACCTAGGGCTTTCGGGCTAAAACATAATTTTATCTAGAAAATATCAAATCTTTAAATAAATCTTCCCTTCAAAAGATTTTGATAAAATTCTAACTTTCATTGCATTAAAATGAGTGAATATTTTTCTTCTATACAAAACTCAAGCAGTGGACGGACCAGTTCACGCCATACATTACGAGGACTATCATGATACATGTCATAATGTAACTTTTTTAAATGACTTCTTCACGGCTATACTTTTGTCCTTTGCGAGGAAAGCAAAGTTTTTAAATAAGATAAGTAAATAATATTTATAATTGATATGAAATTTGTGTTACTACCCATTTTATGACCTAACACTAATCCAAATACAAGATGGTCAAATCATTATTTTACATACATCAGGGGGACCTTAACCACGAAACTATACGACTATCTTATATGTACACAGCGCGGATACACCAGAGAGACTGAGACTTATCTATCCCACTAAAGGTTATATGTTTTCTACACGTCGGTATACTTAACATAATATAAAATAACCTACCTGCTGCTACTACTTTATAAACAGTGTTGCAGTGTATAAACAAGTATTTTTATTTATTTATATTCATAATGGTAGGAATCAATTAAAAGTAAACAGTATACGTAATGTACCTACGATTGCATCGAGGGTTTAATTAACAGGTTGAATATTTTACAAGCAACGGCGAGAAAAGCGCTGGTCGTGAATATGATAGTGAGCGGGTGGTGTTTAGTCGGGAAGCTGCTGTCTATTCATGCATTTTGGATTTCGATTGAAAGAAAGGCATTGACTTTCCTTTTCTTATTTGTCACATTTTTTATTAGATAACAATAAGAAACTAACTTGTTTCATAAGATAAAAACAGAAATAGTAATAATTAATTTAAATAATTACAAATATCTATCAATATTCTAATTTATTATTCTTAAGAGGAAAGTTACTCTGTCTGTTACGCTTTCACGCCTAAAGCATTTATACTGATTTTGATAAAATTTAGTACAAAGATAGAGTAGAGCCTGAATAAGGATAAACTAGGTTTTAATGCAAAAAAAACTGATATAGTAGTGATATGATGTAGCAATATAGTGATATAGTTGTTTGCGCTATGCACAAACATAGACTGGCCGCATGGCTTACTGGTTTGCTATATGAACAATAATATTAATTTTTTTTACTTTTAAATTATTTAATAAAAAAATTACGGTGTCATATTATTTATCATTATATATCAATCGTCTTTGAAGAGAAAACACACATTTTTCTTTTGTTTACATTTTTATTTTTATAATTTAATGTCTGTACGTATTACCATTTTTTTCTTTATTGTTTAACTTATTTTTAAATTTTATTTTGTGTAAGAGTTTTGTAATGTATGTCAATGTAATTTCACGTTTAATTAAGGTACCACTTAATATGTAGGTACCTTGTTGGTGTTAATAAATACATAAATAAGTTGTGCCATTTTATTCAAACTGCGATAACTAATCTTTACGATGTCGTATTATTCACTTGGTCACAAGTCCAAGGCACTGCTTAAGTTCCTGTCAATTGTAAGAGATCATAATGTTTAATTCTTTATCGGTTCAGTATCTACGTTGAGGTTACAAATAGTCCATTCAATATCACTCCCCTTGTAGCGTTTTTCAATACAACCCCTCTTCTTATATAAAAGTAATAAAGCTTGTTTTTGGTTTGACATTCCTCTACATATAAATACATATATAGATACTTAAATCTTAACAATTACATGTAAATATAATATAACACAGTAATGACATGTTACACGTCGTCTCTCGCTGTCTAATTAAATTTATTTAGAAATAATTCGATAAGGTATTTAATTCGATGAAGCTGGGAGAGATGGTAGGATCTCTATATCCGCTCAAATCGAGAGACGGCAGCCCTACGAGGACGGATAGATAATAGTACACATAGCTACTGTCTATACAAGTATATCAATTTCCCTTTGAATGTTATCTTGGAGTTCACCGTTAACGTGGTAGCACCACAGATCAATCAAACATAATATTTACGGAAAGACCCTGATCAAATATTATATAACCCTAATTATCGAGTTCACCTCTTAATAATCAAAACTACATTATTTTCGTTTATGGCCAAAACTACCTTTGTCGAATATTGTAAACACTGTCGGATTGACTTGACTGACAGTAAAAAGAATCGAATGAGGCATTGACAACTAAAACAGTGTCAATAAAAAAATTAAAAAACCATTAACTACTTACTGTTAATTAACAAAAAAAAAGAAGAAGAATGTTGTAGTAGTCTATACACAGACTAACAGCATGACGTCTTGACTATAATATCCTCCTGGGCTAGTCCCCAGTACTCAGACCTTCAGAGTCACTGCTAAGAATACTCGCGATGTAATCCTTCATAATTCTGTCGTGACGGCGTATTTATTTATCAATCCCCACTTCCTTGATTTCTGTTTATCAGTTGGCCAACATCCAATTAACAGGATGCTACTCATATCAGTCGTACCAACATCAAAATCAAGTAACAGGATGCTACTCATATCAATCGTATCAACATCAAGATCAAGTAATAGGATGATACTCAAATTATAAGTGTTGCCAACATCATAATTAATACTACCTATTTGTACCTATGGCTAGTTAGTTGTGTTAGTGAATGTGTTTTTAAATTTATAGTTAAACAAGGCTGTACCTATAGAATAAAAACAGAGGAAAAAAAATATAATAGTTTTATAATATATATAGTTTGATAATATATATAGTTTGATAATATATATAGTTTTATAATATCTTGATTCTTGATATCGACTTTGAGTTAAATGTTAATTATTAGTTATCTAACAGATAACTATTATTAGTTTATTCCGATTATTTCAATTTTCAATATTGTTATATTTTTCAAGACTTAATTTTTATGTCATGGGAATTGCAGTTGCTAATTAGTCTTGGGTTTAGTCGGTCACCAAAAAGAGCGCTCTTTTAAGTTCGCAGTCCAATGGCGAACTAGTTCGCTCTTTTAGTTTGTTAGTTCTTTTTAAAAATTATTTAGTAAAAATAATAAATAAAGGAAAAAAACATCGATATTCTCAAAAGTGAAACATCGATCTTAGAAATATCGATGTTTATGAACAATATATTGATATTCTAATCACCATTTAATAATACATATAAGTATATATCGATTTCTTATTTGAAATAAAACACTATTTTTATTTATTACTCATTTATATTTATAGAAAACAAGTACTCAAGTATGGATGAAACATAACATCCCTAGAAGTAATAATTCGATTTAAAAATATATAATAACTATAAAGAACTAAGCGAGATCGTTGACGAACTAGTTCGTATAGTTCACCTAAAGGAGCGCTCTTTTGAACTAGGCCGTTCCCGAACTACCCTAATACCTATTGCTAATATAGTTATGAAATTATCTGATAAGAACATTAGTTATCTACTTGATTCCGATAATATTTTAAATTGCTTATTTAACTTTTGCACGTCTCTTTGTAAATGTCGTGTAATTGTTACTAATATATATTCTAATGTATGACGTATTTGACGGACCTACGTAATTTTATGTAAATAATTATTATATTGTGAAATAAATAAGAGATTTTGTAGTTTTGAAAATGTCAACATTTGAAGGAGTAATCGATAGATACAATGGTGTAACAGTAGATTTGATCGAAGAACCTTCCGAAATAACACAATTTTTGAGTCGACTAAAAGGTGAATTTATTATCTTTGAAAAGTTAACAAAACTATATTTTTAATTCTTTCATAAGTTAACAATTTCATATTATTTTCAGCTTCGTTAAAAAAATGGGATGAAGAAAACAAAAGATGTATATGGTTTAAAGTCAACATTAAAGATTCTGCAATGATTCCAATTCTTGCAAATGTAAATTTTCATTTATTATTTTTGATACAGATTATTCTTTTTTTTATTTAAAGGGCTGTAAGTGTTTGCAACCTTTATTGTTTGTTTTTCTGAATATTAAACGAGGCATGGAATTCAGTATTATAAATGCAATATTTCATTAACATATTCTCTAAAAAAAGGCAGTTATAGCTGCAGTAGTCTTTTTGAACATTGAAATTTTAATGTCAAATGCATTAGGGTCTGTTGCAAATTCTAGCATAGGGATCTTTTCATTTATCTGGAGCCCATAGTGATGACCAAAAATAAACCATTGCCTTAAACTATATAATACTAACTATTACCCATTAAATTGTGTTTTGTTATGAATAGAGTAGACATAAAGTTACATCAAGGGAAGTGGAAGATTTGTATGCACAGGTCCAAACCAATTGTTACTTAGCATATGGTTCAGGAAATTCCTACCACTGCTTAGAAACTTCCTGTGCAGAATTCTATGCTTCAAAACCATTGATTTCTTTTTGTGAATTGTACATCTTTCAGTAGCACAGTTAAGTATGTAGTAGTTAGAATTTTTTATGTTTTATATCTATAATAAATTTTCATTTTTATAGGAAGGATTTAATTTTCACCATTCCAGAGATAACTTTGTTATGATGTATAAATGGTTACCTAAAGATTGTATTTCGAATTTACCGCCTGCAAGCCACACTAATCTAGGAGTAGGGGGTTTAGTTTTAAATGATAATAATGAAATGCTTGTTGTAAAAGAAAAGCATTTTAAAATTTCTCATTGGAAACTTCCTGGAGGATATGTAGAGAGAGGTAATTTGAATATTAATATTATACTAATTAGTTTAGCTGAACGAAGCAGTGATGACCCAGTAGTTGAGACTTCAAGTCTTACTCGGGAGGTCCGAGGTTCGATCCTGGGCACACACCTCTGACTTTGAGTTATGTGTTTTAAGCAATTAAATATCACTTGCTTTAACGGTGAAGGAAAACATTGTGAGGAAACCTGCACTCCTGAGAGTTCCCAAAGGTGTGTGAAGTCTGCCAACCCGCACTGGGCCAGCGTGGTGGTCTATGGCCTAATACCCTAATAGAGCCGGTTCTCCTCCTCAGAATGAGGAGGCTCAGCAGTGGGCCATTGAAGGATCGTGATGATGATGAATAAGTTTAGCTATGTTATTTATTTTAGTGGTATTCTTTCATTTTCACCCATGTACACATATTGGTTCACCAAAAACAATTTTTTTTTTATACTGAAATCGTAGTTAATCATATTTCAGATCTCTATCAGAAAGTCATAAGAGGTTATAAAAACTTTTGAGATTATTAATTTTTTTTTGTTTAAATATGATTTTCGCGATTAAAAAATGAAATATTCTGAAATTCCCAAACAATATTTATATAAAAAATCAAAGTTCATTAATATATATTATGCAGAATAATACTCTTGTTCAAAATATCATTTGGATATTTCTTAGGAGAGGACATCAAAGATGCAGCTCTTAGGGAAGTCAAGGAAGAAACCGGTATTGATGCAGTCTTTGAATCAATGATCACATTAAGACACAGTCATAACACAATGTTTGGAAACTCAGATATATATGTTGTTGTTCTTTTAAGAGCTACTTCAACTGAAATAACTACATCAGATGAAATCAAAGCATGTCAGTGGATGGGTATTAATGAGTACTTGAATCATCCCGATGTCATTGACCATAACAAGAAGATTGCAAGGCAAGCATTAGACCTAATGGAAAGAAAAATCAAATTCAATCTTAAAGAAGATCAAGTTAAAGTTGGAACATTTACAAGAGATATCACATGCCTTGTTTTAGAAGACCTTTAAAACAGTTCTGTTTTGTAAAAAAAATACTACCTCAGCAATATATATATTTGACATTTTCACTATCACCATGATAATAATATCCGGGACAGTGGCACCACACCATTTTTTTTAGATGAAATTTTATGTTTCTTGTTGACCAGGACTCTTGGACTATAATTATTGACATGAAGAGATGTAATGTTTTAACGAGTGTGGCACTGGGAACACATTCAGACTTAAAACAAAATGGTGAAAGGGTTAAAATAGATCAGAATAATAACATATTATACAATTATTCACAAATATTCCAGATTTGAAATAAGTTGTTAATTTTTTTTATATTTAATTGAATACTGTGATTTATCAAATATAGCTCAATGACTAGTTATACCATATATGTAATTTTTATTTTTTAACAGGTAAGGGATTTATCATAATATGTATATTTTTTTTATAATTTATTTTACTGCATTTTGTTTTAAATAAAGGTTATTGTTTTATATATATTTTTTTTTCACTTAATTTTGAGCATTGTGTTTGATAAATAACTAAATGTTAGTTATGATATGTACACGACAAATTTAATAAAATGAAAAGAAGTTTGATAAATAAAAAATTAAATAGATCAAATAATAATATTGTGTTAATCTATAAAATACAATTATATAGTTATATTTTTAATAAGCATTTATATTCAAACAATGATATCTTATAAATAATGGGATATAAGTAAATAAATAATCACTGAAAATCTAATATTAATAAAACACTTATAAGTGGTTAAAATTGTATAAAAAAATTACTAAAATAGGTTACTGTCCGATTCTATTTTAATAAGACACGCATAAAACTTTGAATAATTAGTTTGCACCATATGAACCATTTTATATTTAACAACTGTCACTAAGTATACAAATTGAATTGTCTGCCAATATGTAATTGATGGTGTTTGATTTATACACAGCTCATTGCTGTGCAATTCATACTAATCTAAATCTGGGGCCTGTGCACAACTACCTAAGTAATCACCCTCATCATCAGAAGTATCAATATCAACATCTCCAATAATGGATTTTAATAGTCCTCCAAATACAGAATTAGAATTCTTATGTTGCGGTATCTCAATCCCAAACCATATACGCCCAATAGTGTCCAAGTAAACTGAATAATTTGGGTCTCTCTTTATACTAATGGCATAGCAATTTCTTAAAATTCTAAACTTGATCACATGTTTCCTAAAAAAAAAACAAATAATTAAAATTACATTTATAAAGTCTAACTAAAACTAGAAATTAACTGAAAAATATACATACTGCTCAATTGCCCTTAAAAGAAACCATAGAAAATTGAGTAATGGAAATAAATATGGAGGACCTTTGTCGTTTTTAATTGTAGGATGCAATCCTGTGTACTTATTGAAAGCTTCGGTTGCCATTTCGATATTACGCAAGCAAAGACACTGTAAAACTGCTTGTGCAATAAACAAATCAATTTCTGATTTGAGTCCTTTTGTTGTGTGCAACTCAATTAGCATGTTGGCATATGTTGCTCCATCACTAGAATGCAGAAAATGTCTATGGGCTGATGTATAATTTTTTTCCTTCCAATATACAACAGCAATTTTCTGAAAATAGTACAGTCAGTAATAAAAGGGTAAACTTAGATTATAAAAAGATAATTTATTTTTGTAACATTTAGGAAAATATCAATGGAATAAAAGTAAGAACTATATCTACTACTGTGTATTTTGATGTCAAGAAAATAAAACTGATGAGATAAATCTAAAAATGCTGAGTATTTTTTTCTCATTCTTTTGGAATAAGTGGTGTGACTTTTTGAAATAGATTTTATTAATCAAAAGACTAGTGATAAAAAAGATTTAAAACTCAACCTAACCTACAAAAATTATTCTTCCAATATATTATCATTATTAACCATATAATGAAATTCATGGTTAAAGTAAATAGTAAATAATACCTTATGAAGTAAAGGATGACCTTTCTTATTATTATCCATTGACCATTTCACAGCATTTGTAAGGAAAGCCTCTCGTTCAGGAATATCAGCACTCATCATTTCAAACAACTTTGCTATTTTATCAATCCATTCATCACTAGGTTTTATTTCTGATTTCGTTAAAACCTCTATTAAAAGATTCGCCAAATCTGCTCCGCTACCTTGTTGTTCGCGTTGCAGTAGAAGAGTTGATCCTTTATACAATAAATTCAGTAGATCGGAATATTTTTTTTGACTGAGATACCTGTGAAGCGCACAATAAATAATAACTCAACGTAATAAATATAGATAGACATTTAGAAAACAAATTGTACCTGAAATAAAGAGTTCTATACATTTGATGTGCTTCATAATAGTGACCCGAATTAACAGATGCTTCTAACTTATCCAGAACCCGTGACACACCTCGTTCTCCTCGCCCAGTCATATTTTTTTCAGTAAATTCCTTCTTCTACTATAACTTACGTTTTCACATCTAGTCTAGGTAGGTATAATGCCTAATCACTTGAATTTTTACCACACGAAAACTATGAAAACAATTATGTCATGTCACTTGTTTATTGCACAAGTTGACAATGTATCATAGACTGTTGTCTGTTACGTACGAGTGATAATAATCACAGATTATTAAGATTTTTGAAACACAGTTGGTGTGTCCGAACGGACGTGACCCTTTGGCTTTGTACAAAATTTTAACTCCCCATTTAGTGACTTGAGTATCAATATTTGTTGGCACTTGGTATTTGTACGTGTATACGTTCGACCTTTTCTGAAAAATGAAATAATTTATCAGATTTATTTATGAAATTACAGTTTGTATAGATTTCGGATGATTTAGTGGTATAATTATTTATCTATTATATCAAAGATTATGTATCATACTATAGGCACAGATTAATAGTATACTAATTATAGTGTTAAAAACCGGTGGATAATCATGATCCAGTCATGTAGTGCATCACTAATGCACGATTGACGTATAATTAATTGATGATCATGATGATCTTGATTGACGTTTTCAAGCCATAACTTTACACTTAATATCTTTGCTACGGACCGACTGTTTAAAGTGTTTGAAGGGCCGTGTCCTATCTATTCCTGTATATAATCTTTGCTTACCATTGACCTTTGTACAGATTATAGACTTGCGTTGTATTTTTTCAATTGGTTAAATGGTAGTAATTTATATATGATGTACTCTATGTACTTAATTTAAATTTTAAAGTATTTGTTGTGTCAAAATGAATTCCACTAGAATATTAGTGAACAAATTGAAATGTGTGATGAATTTCCCGAATATTAATAGGTAGATTAGATTACCTTTTCTAAATTATATACTCATTTTTTGTTTTGATATAGAATGTGAAAAAATATTTAAAAGTTAATTCTTTAAATTACAGGTACATTTTTTCTAGTAATTCTAAGTGTCCATCTTATCAAGCATTTACAGCTGAAACTGATAGATTTAATGGTCTTACAATAGACACAACAAAAGTTAAAGGTCAAAAAGAAATATTTTTAGAAATTTTAGAAGGCAAGAAAAAGTATTTTTAGTTTTCTACTTTTTATTGTTTGATTTGAAAAATATGAAAAAAAAAATATTAATTTGTTTACAGCTCCTTATCTTCCAAATCATACCATTCATACCTAGTTTTTTTTTATATAATATTAGTTTGGTAAGAAATTGTTCATGTATATTGATATTAATCTATATTAATTTGTGAAAAATATTTCAGAATCTCTAAAAAGTTGGGCAATGGAAGGTAGAAGATGCATTTGGTTTAAAGTACATATAGACGATTCTGCTTATGTTCCTATTTTGGCAGAAGTAAGTTTTATTCATAAATACTTTATTCTAGAATTGTTATTAAATAAAGTGTCAAGATTTATCTGAAATGATCTATTTTCAAATGTGTTATTGAACATTATGCTTGTTTACTTCACCTTACTGCTACTACTAGTTAGTAGTTACTGACATCATAATTAAATAAGTTTATTTGTATAGCATAAGTGTCATACATATGGTACGGGAGCCAGTGACAGATTTTCATGACCAAGTCCCGCCCAAGCGAAAATTCGTGAAATGCATAAGGGGTTAATATTATGATTACTTGTGACCGTCAGCTGCGATTCCGTGGGTGGGGCTAGCAGTGGCAGCCTCCCAAACATGTCGAAAAAAATTTTTTTTTCATTCATTTTCTCCCGTTTGAAAATTTGTTAGATTATAGTTTACCTTTTTACAAACAGGAGTTTCGCGAGTTAATGAACGGAGTCGAAAGCTACTTAAATGCTAACTGTGATTTTGCTATAAAAAATCAAAATGTTACATGGTCAAGCAGCCAGCTGACGTATATACCACCACGTTATGGTCAGCTGACTTTATTTTTCCTTCAAGATGCTAGGTAAACTATAATCCGACAAATTTTCAAACGGGAGGAAATGACTGAAAAAAATTTTTTTTCGACATGTTTGGGAGGTTGTCGCTGCTCGCCCCAGCCACGGAATCGCAGCTGACGGTCACGAGTAATCATAATATATATTCCTTATGCAGTATACGATTTTTGACTCGAGAGGAAATGATTGACCGAATTTGAATCTGGTTCCTGTACCAATATAATTCAGATCAGAAAATCAGGAGGAATTGAATAAGTCATTTCGGAAACCACATTATTGACATTTTTTCATAAATATGTTTTTTACTGCTATTGATACATTAATCTATATAAATAGTTAATAAAAATCTAACTTATCTATTGTTTGTACATAGAAGATATTTAAATAAAACTTTATAGAACCAATAGAAGCAAAAAATTATTTTCAAAGTTTTTGTTCCTTTGACCATATATTTTTACATTGTTACAAGGTATGTATTTAAATGATGTAAGTTTATGAAAGATGTCAGAAAAAAGTTATAGTAATTTTAAAATTAATAAGCGTCAGTAGCTCAGTGGTTCGAACGTTAGATTCACAATTGATAAGGGTTTAAATCCCGGACATTGGACTACTGGTGTGGCCCAATCCTGACACAAGCATTTTAGCTTACTAGGAAGGGGGGGTAAAGGCGATACTAGTAGTATGTGATCCATAATTCAGTAATCTTCAAAAAAAAATGTTTTTGCTCATCAAGGCTAGAACAGATCGATTAGTAAACATTTGACTTTCTAATCATATAAAATTAATTCAGCCTAAAAACACTATATGTATAACTCAGTTATTTGTGAATGAAACAATATTTATTGATTCTAGAAAAATTCTAATAATGTCACAAATATGATGTTTTTAAATGACCAATTCAATTATAAATTCACTCAATTTTAAACACATTTTACATGATTATGTACAAATGATAATATCAACCACAATAATAACAGAGGGCTCTCGGAAGATAAAAATATTTGTAGATAGAATTATTATAAAATACAATTGGTATTCTTAGAAAGGTTTTAATTTTCACCATGCCAGAGATGACTTTGTTATGATGTACAAATGGCTGCCTGTTGACTCAACACCAAATTTGCCGCCAGCATCCCATACAAACCTAGGAGTAGGTGCTTTGGTTTTGAATGGAAACAAGCAATTGTTGGCAATATCTGAAAAACATTACAACTATCCACATTGGAAACTTCCTGGAGGCTATGTTGAAAGAGGTAAGTTTAAACTGTTAATTTACAACATTCTGTAATATTTCAAATCAATCAACATTACAATAGATGTCAAATATAAGACATTATACATATAAGAACTGATATATATCAGAAAGCAGTGATAGCCCAGCAGTTAAGACATTGATGTCTACTTGGGAGATCCAAGTTCGATCCTGGGCACACAGCTCTGACTTTTCTGAGATATGTGTGTTTAAGGAATTAAATATCACTTGCTTTAATGGTGAAGGGTAACATTGTGAGGAAACCTGCACTCCTGAGAGTTTTCCATGTTCCCTGTTGGTGTGTGAAATATGCCAACCCGCACTGGGCCAGTGTGGTGGACTATGGCCTAACACCCTCCTCATTCTGGAGAGGAGACTATAAATAGCTTAAATTCAATTTTTCAAGCTGTATTGTATTTGTAAACATCATATCTTTAAACAAATTACTCATATGTTTTCAAATAGATATAATGATTAGAATAACTATTAAATATTTAAATTAAACAAACAATTGTTTATCCCATTATAACTTTTCTAACTATGCTTGAGATTTTAATTGGAAACAATTATATTTATACAATTGCAAATATGTAGCTATAAATTATAATAATGTATGGAATGAACTTTGCAATTTTTTAAATAAACATCCTCAGACATAATCAGTAATATAATCGTTGTTATAAGTATTATTGTAAAATCTTGAAATTAAATATGAGATTAACGTTTTCGTCGTTCGTTCGTTCTACTTGGCAGGCCATTGCCTTGACCCTTGATCCCATGCAAATAATTGTAAGCAGAGACTTTGTTGATAAATCAGTAATTCCCAAATTTATTGTAAATATACATACCAGATCATTACGGACTGATTATCTTACTTTTTTAATAATGATTGGATATTGTTAAGTAAGTTGGTTATTATGGATAAGAGAAGAGCAAGAAGAAGAAAAAGAGAGCTTTGATTCGTTTATTCGGCACTGAATAATGTCTGTAGTGTAGTTTGGTATTTGTTTGCATGCTTTAAATCTTTCGATGATATTTATGTTAGTAAAATTAAAATATACTACTTGTTTGAACATGCTAATCTCAAGAACTACTAGTAGGAATTGAAAAATTAATTTTATCGCGCGGGTAGGCTATATATAGATTAATATAAATATCTACACTTTTATGTACAGAAAGAGTTCTCAGAATTATCGAAATAATTCTGAAAACTCGACTATTTACTCGAAATCTACGGATCTACTCAAACATGCTCAAAAATTTCATCGAAATTGGTCTAACCATTTAGAAGAATTTCAGTGACATGCAAATGTAATTGGTCGCCAGAAGAGGCTTCCATTAAATTAGGAAGATATCAAATAGTAAATACTTCGATAATATTGTTCACAGTAAGAAATGATTTATTTAGTTTTATATTTTATAATTTTTTACGGATAATTTCAGTGTTGTTTTTCAGGTGAGGATATAATACAAGCTGCAAAGAGGGAGGTAAAAGAAGAGACAGGAGTGGAATCAGATTTTTTATCCCTAATTACATTTAGACATTCCCATAATATGATGTTCGGGAATTCTGACATATATGTTCTTCTCATGATGAAAGCTTTGTCTGAAAAGATAAAAATTTCAGAAAGAGAAGTTAAGGATTGCAAGTGGATGAACATAGAAGAATACGTCAATCATCCGCACGTTCACAATTTCAACAAATTTATTATAAACCAAGCGCTTCAATACAAAAATAATAATTTAAAATTAGATATACAGAAGAAAACAGTTAAATGGGCAACATTTACAAGGGAAATGAACTACATGTTAGTAACTAAATATGATAATAAATAAGTGCAATCATTGTTTTATATACAAAATTATATTGTTATTTAAATAAAATGTTGTTGAATTAACATTATTTGATTTGACCACCTAAGATCTACAACTTATAAGTTTATATTAGCAAAAGTTGCTTTTTTACCCGAGGTAACAATATTTTTAATCGGTACAAAATAAATTTTTTACTTATTTATTTAAAAAAAAGTAGTTACAATAGGTTATTTAGAAACTGCAATAGAAAACTAAAATGTCAATATTATAGGTATTAGTTTTTTTATCTATGCAATACCGTTTACGACAGTTATTTGGCAATTATTTTATGATAGTTCATAATATTGTTTCGTTATTGTAATCTTGAATATGGTTTATACAGTTACGTAAATAAGTAGTTGTAGTTTCCATTAGATAATATTAATGTACACAATAGAAATTAATAAAGAGTAGGTTTACATATATTTTGATAGTTTTTATACATATTCTCTAACTTTAGTATTATATTCTTATTCATTGTTATTACGAGACCTGTTAATAAAACGTAAGTATTGTATGCTATATGTATATTAATAAATTTATCAGAAATAATTCTTCTAAAGTTTTACACTAATATTATTACTTCTCTCAGGGCAATATGACAGTTTAGGCATGAAGACTCGAGAAAACTTTTTCCAAGCGAACATCATGTCGGTCTTCTTTTTCTCCGTCTGTGTATTCTCCTGCAACAATATACGAAAGTTATTGCTAGTGTTGCGTAACACATTCAAGTCATGTTTTCTAACGCAATTATTGTAACTTTCAAAACAAACGTTTTGATTTTATTGGTTGTTAGACTTTTATACAAAAGTACTTTTGACAAGTATCTAATCGGTCAGTCAAGCAATCTGAAGCTCGGAACGCTGAATCGGTTGAGAAGAGTTGACAACAAACTCAATCGGTTTTCACAAAGTTACAATGTAGTGGTATAAAAAGGAGGGTTATCTTTTTTTTTTTTTATAATAGATAAGGTGCAAACGAGCAGATGGTCCACCTGATGGTAAGTGGCAACCATCGCCCATGGACATCGGAAAAACAAGAGATACTCTCTCGTTTTGTCGATGCGTTGCATCCCCGAAGATAGAGAGCCCAGAGTCCACTAGACCCACAGCATTAATGGGATGGGAGAGGCAGGGTGTAAGTCTGGCCCACATGCGGCTCAACCGAAACGCGTCTATAACACTTGGCGATCGGATTCGCATGCTGGTGGTCGCAAGCCAGTCGGGGAACAGACACCCTACCACCAACGGGGTGCTGGGTTACTCGGCTCTTACGAGATGCTCTCCCAGCGGCAGAGGGGAATAGTATTCTAACCCGTCCCCTCACGGGTAATGGGTATCTTACCTCATATTTTTAATTCTTAAAAAAATAATTACTAGATAATATCTTTTTTCAATTATCTATTGCGAAATATAATTAAATGTTTCACGCTGCCCTGAAATAGCAGGTCACACAAGTAGAATATTATTTTAATTTTTAGGGTTCCGTAACTTAAAAGGAATCGTTATAATAATAAAGTCATAAGATCGCCCGTTGTACTTCACAGTTAACTCTTTATATGTTTTATATCTAGTATGTTAAGTCTCAGTGGTGTACAATAAAGTTATAAAAAAATATATATATGGCCATTTATACTGTAGTGACCGCAAGTAGCTTTTCTATAGGACATTTCAGATATGCGTACAGAAAAAAAGTCAATGTTTGTGATTTTAGTAATATTTGCATATGTTATAAATATCTATCTATCTGACCTCGAAACAGATAAAAAATATTTCTATCGTTTTAACTCTGGTTAACGAGTTAGTTTACAAAATTGACATTTAAAAATTACATATATTTATTCTAAGAAAAAAATTATTTTTAATGTTAAGATTATTTAAAAAGATTATCTTGAAAAATGTATATATTATTAATTTTTGATTTTTTTAATTTTTGGATAAATATGTTTTAAATTTAGGTTCCTCTTCCAGTTTCTCAAATTTTTAAAGTCTTCTAGCTTACCGTTTATTATAGTTTAAATCTGTACCTGTTATACATATACATACGTATATGTATAACATATATTTGGCAATATGTATTTTATTAATATATATTTACTGACTTTATACGACATCAAATAATTTACGTGTAAATATTTTTAGTTTTAATTGCATTTTTCAGAGTTTGAAGTCGGTTAATTTTTTTTATTAAAAATGTTTTATCAATGTCAAATAATATATGTCAATTGAAAGCCGCAATACTAATATCAAGAGTAAACGCCCCCCAATACTAGTTTTGATGATATTTTGACCCATCATACGAAAATCAAAATTTGATAGTGTATGTCCTTTTATTGAAATTGTACGGAACCCTTAGTGCGCCAGTGCCACAATCGCGCTTGGCCGAATTATTAATTACTTATTTTTACAGTTTCATTATTACCACATTATATTATTCCCACTAATAATATTTATAAAATTACTTTAAAATTTCTTTAAAAATAATCCACAATTAAACGAATCATGCATAAATTCATCGGATCAATTATATCAGTCATTTCTACAATATCTGTAGAGATTCTCATGCGCAGAGGCATTTACTAGAATTTCAGTCGGTAGATGAAATTCATTTACTAATATTTTATATTTCATAGGAAGCAATTATTAATAAATCTAATATAAAATACCTATCTTATTTCATTGGTGTAGTTGCATCATAGCATCAGCAATGTTTTTGATTACTAAACATAAAGTGAGCAATGTAATGAAATTCACTATTCAGAACTTTGTGTTTCGATATCTCCAATTAGTTATTATAATATTACAAAGTGTTAGGTGAACCTAGTATAAACATTATTTTCCAGTGATTTTAATATCTACACATAAATCATAAATAGGACGTTATATTTAGTTTCAGTATGTAGGTACACTTGTAATTGCAATTGAAGATATTATTTCAAGGTAAGTAGGTACCCTTTGTTTTGCAGTATAAATTATTAATATATGTCTGATGAATGTCAATGAAAAAAAATAATATTTCGGAAGATCTTTTGCTTACCTTTTCTTCATTCCTGTGCTTGTATGTAACCACCAATGAGAAAGTTAAGAACAACAATTTTAGTGTAATAGCCACAGCCGCAACTATCAAGAAGGCGAACGTCATAGTGAATGCTTAAAATAAATTTCAAACAAGTTTAATACACTGCATCCGAACCGCGAATAAAACGTAAACTGCTGGTTACACTGACCCAACTGGCTGTGTTGATTTTTTGTTGAAACAGCTCTGCCTTCCTAACATATAGAAGTGTCAATGTTCGTTATCGTTGTTGCATTTAATTAATATCTGAATTTATAAATTTTAGAAATCATTTAATTATTTTATACGTAATCATGTTATTAGTGACTTGCCCTTGCTACGCTCGGTTGTAATTAATCAGTCAACGTCCGGTCAACAGAAAACATATTATAATTTTAATATAGTTTTTCTTCATTTCACTTTAGTTATTCCTATTTTAAAATAATCAAGCGCTTTCAAATTGATTATCATCCCTCAATAACTGATATTTTTAGGTCCATAACTTATTTCTATGTAAAAAAATGTCACGTCCGCACCGCTATGGCAGGAAAAAGGGGTGAAATAATAAACCAATAGTCACACTTTCGCATTTATCATAATTACTAGCCGACCATCAGCTCCTATTGGTCTTAGTGTGATTATATATAGTGTAAAGTCTTCCTCAATAAATGGGCTACCTAAAACTGTTGAAATTTTTCAAATCGAACCAGTAGTTCCTGAGATTTGCGCGTTCAAGCAAACAAACAAACTTTTCAGCTTTATATATTAGTAAGGATTACACAGTACTATTTTGTAATTCTTGCATAAAGGACGAGCCTCTCTTATATAACAACATATTTATACCTTCTATTAATAACAATAAAACCATATCTACAGCATTTGTAAGTCGCTATTTTATGTTACGGTTAGAGCAGTGGCCCCGGCCCCCGTGTTGTGAATGACGTTCGCTTATTGTTCACAAGACTGCTATGTTTCAATTGTCATATTTTCAAATTATCCTCGATTGAAGATGAAAACAATTTTTGTGTAAATTATAATTTCACGGTTATTATTATTCTATAAAACATTGGCTCGCGATGATCTCACGCCGAACCGAACTCCAACTTGGCCTGTTTGATAAAAGAAACTTTCATATTATTGTAATATTAACAAAATTACATCAATATTACTCTGATCATTAACAGACACACTAAGTTTTTAATTATATATTAGATATATATAAATACTTTTTTATAGAACATTCTAATCACAATTTCATTATCACCGTTTTAAGATCTTTAACTTTTTAATATTTAGATAACGTTGATATAAGTCGTAATAGTTGATAAATTACCTACAAAGATAAAGAATGGATAAAGCCAGTCTAGTATCAGCCTTTGTTGGTTTAATATTATATCGTAGTTCGTAAAATGAGCATCAGTTCAATATTCTTTATAATTGCTTGTTGTCTTTTACTCTTCAATGTTCTGTTTATAATTGGAGCTATGACATTCACTTTAAAATATAAAGCAAAGGTAATTTAATATTTAGCTTAACTACTTCAGAGACTAATTTCTTCACTTTCTCATTTTAATCTCGTTAATGTGATTATTAGTTCAAACTGCTAGAGTTGCAAAATTTTTTTCATATGGCAAGAAAGCTTTACAATATTTATCTTACTTATTACAATAGTAATTTTTATTATAAAATAAAGTTTTCTATAGTAAATGCTTGAATACTAATTTTAAAGCCATTTGAAAAAAACAATGATTGTATTAAAGAGCTTAGATAATAGATACGATTATCGTATCTTAGTGATAACAAATCATATTAAGCAGTAAAATAGATAAAGATACCTACTTACGTTTTTATCAAAAAAATATCAGATCTCAATAAATAAACAACTTATAAAATGTAATTTCAAAACTATAATTAGATCCTAGATTATAAAAATATAGAGAATGAGGAAATGAAAGAGAAAGCGACAAAGAAAGTGAAGATATAGAGAAATAAAGAAAGAGAAAAATCGAATCGACATGAAAGAGAGATAGAGATAAGGGGGCGTCCATTAATTATGTGAGGTGTTCTATGGTGATCAAGCTAAATAATAAAAATATGGCCAAACCTGACTCCGTGGACTGAATCTTTGTTGAATATTTATTATTTAATTTTATGATATATCTGTTTTGTTAAATGAAAAACTATTTGAAGTTTCATATAGTAGGTATATTTCTTTAACATCTAATAATCAAGTAGAAGAAGAAGAATAATCAAGTCATGACAAGTTTACGAACTGACAGGTCTCTGACATTTTTTTAATTTTTTGGCAAAGGCATAATCACGTTCTACCAACACGTTCCCTTTTATAAAAGTAAAATTATTTCTATTATCTAAAAAAGAACTAAAATTAACATGAACAATCATAGTCATTTAAATAAGAAGGTTTCTTAATCACACACTTAGGTCTCTCTTGATGGGAATAGTTATCAGGAGAAAATGTTTGAGCAGGTTGCAAATTTTGTAATGAATTATTAGGACTTTTATTGTCAAAACGGATAGTCTGGAATTCTATGACTTTTCATTGTAAATTTTTGTTGAAATACTTAAGACAAGTTGAACAATATTTGATAGTTTCTTTTATGTAGAGGGCCAATACATATATTCTCTAGCTAATTTAGTTGAGTTTTCTATGCCAGAGTGAGATTTATGTAGTCTTGTGTCTTTTTAGCATCTTATAACGTAAACTTTCAGGTATTATTATAACTCGACCTTTTAATATTAAATCATTGTACAAGTTTAGTTTCTCTCTGAAGCTATAATATTGTTTTAAAGAATCTGGTATATCTTTGTAATATTTTGGCCAACCTTTTAATATATAATCTTTCAATTTTACAAAAATATTATCCTTATTTGTAGCAAGACTTATTTCTTCCAATACTTTATCTGTTATTGGCAAGTTTTTTACAGGATTACAATTATTTATTATACAAAATATTTTTTGCTGGTTCTTATTATCTATATCATCATTCTCCAAGTAAAATAAAGCATCCGCCATAACATTATCAGATCCTGAAACAAAGTGTAATTCTATGTTGTATCTTTGTAATATAAGTAGCATAGCTTGTAATCTCTTTAGAGCATGTAACAAAGGTTTCTTAAATATATTCAACAAAGGTTTGTGATCTGTTTTAATGATAGTCTTCTGGTTGCCAATAATTAATTGATCAAACCTAGTACAAGCAAAAATCTTACTTTTATTCAGCTTACAATTGAATTTCACCAGCCTTTGCATGAGATTCTTTAAATTTTTATTATAATCTAATACAGCCTCTTGGATTGAATCACCCACTCCATAGACAAGTATATCATCAACCAGTAATTCTACACCAGACAAACCATGGACTACCTCTGACATCTTCCTTTGGAAATAATCGGGGGAGGAAGATATGCCAAATGGTAGAACTTTCCATCTATACTTACCAAATGGTGTCCAGAATGTAGTTAATTTACTGCTCTCCTCTGATAATTTTATATGCCAAAATCCTTTTCTAACATCAAAAGTAGAAAAGATTTTTGCTTTACCAAGATCAGGAAGAATGTCATCTAAAGTGGTGAATTAGTAATAAGGCTTTTTAATAGCTTTATTCAACGGAATTGGATCTAAACATATTCTGAACAAGTTATTTTTTTGAATCATTAATATATTACTCACCCAATTAGTATGGTGATCTTCTTTTTCTATAATACTTTCTCTTTCTAACCTCTGAATTTCATCTTTCAGTGGCTCTCTTAGAGCTCTTGGAATGGTGCGAGCTTTTTGTATCACCGGCTTAACATTTTCATCCATTTCCAGAGAAACTTCACCTGAAAAACTACCGCATCATACTTTTTTATTATATGTTGAGTTTCCATTTGATTTGTCACTTCTTTACAAAACTTTATCAAACCCATTTTAGTACATGCCTTATAGGATAAAAGTGAAAAGTGATCATTATATATTACTTGAAATGTTACTTTATATTTTTGAATAGATTTGGAAATTATAACTTTAAAAACGATATCAATTTCACCATGTATTCATCATTCATTCACATTCATATACATATATTGTGACCACTAAATGCCAATAGACATTTATTTGATGGCCTCATATTTTTATAAATGAAGTCTTTATCGAACATATCCTCTAGATTTTTATACCCTACTAGAGGGAGGACAGAGCAAAACTAAAATTGAATGGGTAAGGAGAGAGAGAAAGAGAGAAATTATCGAAAGAAAGAAAGTGAAAAGAGGCTAATCATTCTGAACAGATAAAAATAAAAATTAAAGTGAGAAAAAAGAGAGAGGATGAGATACAATGATAGTATTATAAGAGAAAGAGAGACGGAAATACTATAGACTTCTATTAGTGAAAGAATTTTTAAAATCGGATCAGTAGCAACAAAATGACCATGTTCTATTAATTAAAAAATGTATATGGCAACACTAAATCACCTTTGTCACTCACGAATAGTGTAGATTTCTAACAGTGAAAGAATTTTTAAAATTAGATTAGAAACAACAAAGGGGCCATACTCAATTAATTAAAAAATGTATATGGCAACACTAAATCACCTTTGTCACTCACGAATAGCGTAGATTTCTAACAGTGAAAGACATTTTTAAAATTAGATTAGAAACAACAAAGGGGCCATACTCAATTAATTAAAAAATGTATATGGCAACACTAAATCACCTTTGTCCCTCACGAATGGTGTGGTTTTCTCTCAGTGAAAGAATTTCTAAAATAGGATCTTTAGCAACAAAATGGCCATGTTCTGTTAATTAAAAAATGTATATGGCAACACTAAATCACCTTTGTCCTTCACGAATAGTGTAGTTTTCTAACAGTGAAAGAATTTTTAAAATCGGATTAGAAACAACAAAATGGCCATATTCTATTATTTACAATATGTATATGGCAACACTAAATCACTTTTGCCACTCGCAAATAGTGTAGTTTTCTAACAGTGAAAAATTTTTTTAAATCGGATTTGTAGTTCCTGAGAAACTCTTCAATTTACAAAATGACCACCTTGTGGCACTTAAATGGACATATTTTTTTAATTAGAGTATTTATGGCAACACCACATAGCCTATGTTACCCAGAAAGGATGTAGTTTCCTATCGGTGAAAGAATTTTCAAAAACCGGTTTAGTACTTTTCGAGCCTATTCGCACCACACAAACAAACATACAAACAATCAAATCTTTCCTCTTTATATAATAGTATAGATTACACAATCATCCGCTGCTGTATCTAACAAACATTCTATTTTCTTCCATGTTTTTTCATGCCTATATGGTATATGTCTCTGTGCCATATTCTTCTCAAATTTACTTTTAATTTTATTAACCAATACAATATAATTCTCTTCTATTTCTGAATCTGAAGATGTAGAAGTTTTCTGGGGTTGTTGGACTTTCTTAACTGTATTCCGTTTCTTCTTACAAACTTTTTCAGTATGATTTTTTCCGTTACAATAATTACAAATTTTACCAAAAGCTGGGCAACCTCCTTGTGTGAAAATTTCCACAAAATTTCATTTTTTTCTTTTGTTTCTCTAATTTGTTTATTAAATTATTGTTTGTAAGTCCTTTCATATGTTTATCAGTAGCTTCTGCAGCTCTACACATATTCACTACATCTAGTTCCTTTTTTAAATTGTTATCAAATATTCCCAATACAATTTTGTCTCGCAGAATTTCATCTTTAAATTCTTTATACTCACATTCATCAATTAATTTTGATATTGTATTTTAGAATGAAAAATGTATCTATTATAAATAATATTTCGTATTGGAACCATTTTCTTTGACATTATCTCCAAGATTTCTTTTGGAATATATTGTTTATTTTTTTTATACTTCCCCTATCTTATACGTACATCATCCCCCTATATTCTAAAGTAGTTTTCATCCCCGTTTTATAGAAAAATTTATCGAAATTTTCAGTAAAATTTTTTTCAATATCAAAGTTCTGATATTTTTAATACGCTTTTATTAGCTGCATACGCATGTTAGTATGTAAGTAACGGAATATTTGAACATGATTTTGACCCCCTTCAAAACGTTGGATTATCTTGAAATTTGGCATAACTTATTAAGGATCGATGACAATTCAATATTTTAAACAATGTGATCCGTTATCCTTACTAGGATAATCAGGATTAGCGATTTTTTGTTTTCCTGAGACCCGGAGTGTGCGTCAAGACACTTTATATTTATATTTTATACTTTCCCTATCTTATACGTACATCATCCCCCTACATTCTAAAGTAGTTTTCATCCCGGTTTTATAGTAAAATTTATCGAAATTTTCAGTAAAATTATAAAATTTTAACATAATTTGGTTCAAAAATCAAGCTTTTAGTAGACAATAGTAATATTAATTTATCCGACTTCGCTCGTTTATACATCGTTGAATATCACCTATTCAACGACACCACTCTTGTTAAGATATCTTTCAGGACGAACGAAAAATTAAAATATACATTGATATTCTCCACACCGTACCTACCTTATAGGTTCGATATCTTATAATAAACATAAGTATACAAAATTTAAATTAGTGTACGTCTCGTTTTTGTTGTCAAATTTTTTATATCGTCTCAAGACATCCCCCTGCATAATGTTAAATATAATTTATCAAACTTTAATTATTTAAAAAATAATAAGTAGTTTAAAAAAAACTAAAAAATACGCTTTTATAGAAAATTCAACTAAAAAATGATAAATAAATAATAGTTTAAAAAACTAAAAAAATACGCAGTTATAGAAAATACAACTAAAAAATAGAAAATAAATTTTAATAAATTTGAATAAAAAATTGTGTAAGAAAAAATGATTTTATTGTAAAAAAAGCGTGGGGTGCTTGTTATCAATAGTTATAAATATTTTATAAACAGATATGAGTAGAAGGGTTATTTTGATAATATCCTGAAAAGCACCCAGACTTAAGTAAAATCTTACAAAATCTCACGAGGGGGATCGCGCAAAAATGCCTCACGTAATTAATGAACGCCCCCTATGTAGAAAAAGATAGAGTGAAAATAGAGAGAAAGAGATAAATGAAAGCGTGAAAAAAGACAGAGGATAAAAGAGAAGAGGAGAAGGAGAAATTAAAAGGAAAACGAAAATTCTTTGTTTTGATAGAAATATTGTAGATTTCTATCAAAACAAAGATTTTTTTAAAATTAAATCAGTACAATATAGCGATTTTCAATTTAATTACAAAATATGGCAAACACTATTTAAACTACGGGAATAAAGTAGCTTTCCATTAGTAATTTTTTAAAAATTAAATCAGTACAAAATAGCGATTTTCAATTTAATTACAAAATATGGCAAACACTATTTAAACTACGGGAATAAAGTAGCTTTCCATTAATGATTTTTTTTAATTAAATTAGTACAAAATAGCGATTTTCAATTTAATTACAAAATATGGCAAACACTATTTAAACTACGGGAATAAAGTAGCTTTCCATTAGTGATTTTTTAAACATTAAATCAGTACAAAATAGCGATTTTTAATTTAATTACAAAATATGGCAAACACTATTTAAACTACGGGAATAAAGTAGCTTTCCATTAGTAATTTTAAAAAAATTAAATCAGTACAAAATAGCGATTTTCAATTTAATTACAAAATATGGCAAACACTATTTAAACTACGGGAATAAAGTAGCTTTCCATTAATGATTTTTTTTAATTAAATTAGTACAAAATAGCGATTTTCAATTTAATTACAAAATATGGCAAACACTATTTAAACTACGGGAATAAAGTAGCTTTCCATTAATGATTTTTTTTAATTAAATTAGTACAAAATAGCGATTTTCAATTTAATTACAAAATATGGCGAACACTATTTAAACTACGGGAATAAAGTAGCTTTCCATTAATGATTTTTTTTAATTAAATCAGTACAAAAACAAGGGCTGTATCCTCTTGAACAATGACTAAAAAGTGTGCATTAATGGAATTTCCATACTATATTAATGCACAAATAAGCAGTGCTGTCCCAGTGGTTAAGACTTGAATGTCTTACTCGGGAGGTCTGAGCACACACCTCTGACTTTGAAAGAAATAAAGTTTACAGTTACTACTCTTAAAAATATTTCCAATTACTGCATAGCGGTTGATCATTTTTTGAAAAAAAAAAAGTTAAGATATGGCAAATTGTATTTTTTGAATCTGTAGCGCTGTAACAATATAATAATTTTTACATTTCTTAACTTGTTTTGCAATGGTGTTAAAATCATTCTGCCTCGAACAACAGGGGCCATTAAAACATGCTCCGGGACCAATTCAGGAGGAGACACAAAATATTCATCCAAGGATCAGTCTAGTGCCTTCCCTTCCTCATGTGATGATGTACGAGGCTTTCATTAGAACCAGCAGTGGAACAGTCAAATAATTAGATTGCAGGCAATGTTGTAATAGAAATAAAGTTATGAACAAAAAATTTGTTTTTACTACTGATATCTTACTACTATCCAAGGGAGCATATTTAATGTCGCCCTATACTGAAAACAGCTAAAAATATGATGATAGAAATCATGTGTTATCTTTGCTAATGTATTTGTTTTAAAAGGTATTCATCTTCAATACCAACACAATATCATAGTTATTATTATTTACTAGCCGACCCGTGCGACTTCGTTCGCGTGTTGCTCCGCTCCTATGGGTCGTAGCGAGATGTTAAATAGCCTAAGTTACTCCTTGTTGCATCAGCTATCTGCCAGTTAAAGTCCCGTCAAAATCAGACCAGCCATTTCATAGATAAGTACGGAACAAACAGACAAAAATTGTAAAAAAATGTTTTGGTATAGGTACCTATGTACTGTGTATACATCCATATGCACTAAGTAAAAAGCGATATAATATTACAAACAGACAATCCAATTTTATTTATTTGTGTGGATTTGTACGATGACAGAAATTATATAATTTTATTTCAGTTTTTGATGGTGAATTATTTATACTTTTGAAATCGATACTTCAGATAATATCGGGCTCTTTAACCGGGAAATACATAATGTTGGGATTTTTTCATGTCTTTTTCAAAATGTTGTGTTTCAAACGTGAAAATACTTAATCAGTTTGTCTGAAAGTAGGTACCTCTAGCCCAGAAGGTTTCAATTAGGAAAATATATTAAAGTACTATCCTGTATAGGACTACGCCAGTAACACAGCGTTCAGGATGTGATACCACCTAATCATGGAGAGCTTACTTTTATACATTGACAAGAATACCTACTAGTAATTTAAAATATTTAGAAATATTTTATGCTAGGATCCGTGACTTCGTTCACGTAGGTAGTGAACGGAAGTATTCAAATCAAGAGAGAAATGGAAATCCGACTATTTTTATCCTATTTATAGGTTACATTTAATTTTTACTACTAGCGACCCGCTCATTTACCTGGGTGCAATTTTATCAAGTTAATAAATCTATATATGTAAAATGAATCCCTATTTCCCTTGGTTACGGCATCACGCGTTAATGGCTGGACGGGTTTCGCTAATTCTTTTTTTGTTGTATTGTATATGTCGGGGATTTTAAAACGATGTGAAAGGAGATGGAAGGAGGAAGATGGGGAAATATTGGGGAACACTAAAAGGGGTGATGGTAATGAGTGGAATATTGGGTAAACGCAACGTTGATACTTCTACTGAACCGATAAATGATCAAATATGATCTCTAACAATTACGAGAGAAACCTAAGCAGTACCTTGGACTTGTGACCAAGGTGTAGGCTTAAGGATATCCTTTAAGTAATTACAACACTCGCCTCCACTGCTAGGCTCTCTATTTAAACCCAAGGTTAAACGCACATAAACCGAATCTAACACAAGGCTAACCTAACCTAAGGCTAACCTAACCTAACCTAACATTGTGTTTACTTAACCACGTGGCAATTAAATTGTTAGGACTTACGTGACCTTAGTTGGACAGCACTTCCACACTACACTGCAATTGGCACTATCACTATCACTAGCACTACTTAGATGTTCACTTCTTGAGAGACCGCGCACGACTAAGACTTCAGTTAGACTGTCGATCGCATATAAAGGGTTCGAGGGTAGATACTGTCAAAACAACGGAAGTGACTACTACCCCACTCCAACGCCATAGACAACGATAACGATTCGATTAATCGATAATCTTTTACTATGCTCCGACATATATGTTATTGCATAAAAAAAATTAAGAAGACTTAACGGCCATTATTAACTTTTCTAATGTAAGCTTTAGACAGCCAATTAGAAAATTAATATTCTTAGTTAAGACAGGATAACGTCTATCGGGTCAGCTAGTTATTAAATAGGTATAATTGTTTATTTTACAACATAGTATTTTCTCTGTCTCCATATCATCACGACCCGTTAATGGCCCACTGTTAAGCAGGTCTCCTCATCAGAATTAGGAGGGTATTAGGACATAGTCCAACACGCTGGCCCAGTGCGGGTTGGCAGACTTCACACACCTTTGAGAACTTTAGGGAACTCTCAGGAGTGCAGGTTTCCTCACGATGATTTCCTTCACCGTTAAAGCAAGTGATATTTAATTGCTTAAAACACACATAACTCAGAAAAGTCAGAGGTATGTGCCCAGAATCGAACTCGGACCTCCCAAGTAAGACTGGAAGTCTCAACCACTGGGCCATCACTGCTTTTTTTTACATTTTTGTCTCCATAAACGCCAGGCAACTCGTATTTTACTGAGTATTATGAAAAAGTATTATTGAATGACTTGTCATGATGATTTTCAAAATAAAAAATCTTAAATAGGAACTGTGATCCCAATAATAAAAGTCATTAAAATCGGTCGGTTTGTTCGGTAAACTGTTAAAAAACTTGCTTCAATTACTTTTTACCCGACTTCGGCAAAGCCAAAAAGAAGGGTCATGATTTTGGCAGTCAATGCATGTATGTATGTTCCACTCTGGCGCCTAAACTACTGAACCAATTTTAATGAATGAGGTGTCAATAGATTCGTAATAACATAGTATTCTAATCTCGAAAAAAATTACCGACCACGGTTCTAACTTGACCATTTTTATACCTATGTATTTCTGAATTTCTATCCGAATTATTTTCTTGTTTCGTACTTTTTAATTCAAAAAGATCAAAGAAAGCAATTTATTAATTGAAGCCTTCTGTGTAGATGGCGCCAAGGAGCTTAAGTACTTTTCCAGTAGATAAGGGGGCGTCTATTAATTACGTGAGACGTTTTTGGCGATTTTTCGACCCCCCCTCTCCCATTGGTGACATTTAGCTCAACCTGCCCCCATCCCCCAATTTCACGTGAGATTTTAAAAATGTGTGTTTTTGTGTAAATACGTTGGTTTTATATTAAACAAAAATATCATAATAAATCATATTGCGTAAAATTTTGTTGTATGTTTCTTGAGGAAAAAAATACGTGATATTGATCAAGATTCCCTCTCCGCAAAATAAGTTTATATGAGATTCGGTTAGACCCCCTCCAAAGCCTCACGTAGTTAATGAACGCCCTTGTCAGTAATAACAAAAATCAGTTTGCCAAAAGCGCCGCTAGATGGCAATGATTGTTCAGTAAATGGAAAGATTATTTCTTTGTTCGATACGCAATTTCTGTTTATTGATTTATACTTGTCCTACTGTTTCCTACATCTATTTTCGTCGTTCTGTACATATATTCTATGTATCGTATAGAACGTAAGGGGATAGTTCGAAAGGGAGTGGTTGTAATGACACTTGTTGCAATTATCACTGCGCAACAGGTCTGATTCTATACTACTTGTGCTAGTAAAATAGAGAAACCTTAAGTTAGTTTGTTGCGTTAATTCTTTACTAGTTGTATCTTACTTTATTCTAAGCTAGTCTATTAACGTGATTTTGGCGCCTGTAAGAAAGCAAATTGACGATGTAATGTATCGAAAAATTGCTAAGATTTAAAAATACTTAGATATAAATTTATTTGAGTACATCATATCAGAATAAAGTTAAACCAGTGCTTTCACTTTCACAAGAATGCAGTAGTCACTAGCTGTACTAGTTAGATATTAATATAATAGTTGTACCTGCTTAGTTGTAATCGAAATTCGGCCACTTGAGCAATGTTTTCAGTAGTACCTACCTATCTTTATTTCATTTTACGTGGCTTAACATTAACTACGAAGGAAATGCTTATGCTCTATTATAGAATTTTAGACATCTTTTCAACAATTTACGTATTAGCACAAAAATAATTGTTATTACCGAGAATATATAAGCAATTTAGCCGTAAGGCTTATTGATAAATGATACCGATGAGGATGTTATAACTTTATCTAAATTATGCATAATAGTTTGGCTCGACCTTCAAAAGCATTTAATTGTTGATACGTATCTTCTAAATGCTGTCAAAGTTTCTGGAGTTTTATTCGTTGTGATAGTGTCTTAAATTGCAGTTTAGATAAGCTCGTGCAGCAAATAATTTACTGTACATTATATGTCAATTAGTATAATTAAGTCGTTAAAGTGACAAACAAGCCAAATAGGTTGGTCGATTGTGTGCGCGTTAACTATTATAGTTAAGGCATAAGGGATGCCGACGCCGACGTCGTGTTAAGGGTTGCTGTGACGTACGCCGAAGTGGTCCAATCAGGCGGCGGTCGGTGTTGGCGTGGTGTTGGGCTGGTGTGCGGGCTTCAATACGAGTTGACTAGCCGCCGTGGATGCCTGTACCGCACGCGGCACGCCTCTATCGCCGACACGTTTACTAATTCGCATCTCGCCGCACACCAATACACGGAAACTATCACTTTCGCTTAGTTACAATCTTGTTTGGACTATGATAACTCAGTGAAATCTACTTTGTGCACTCCCCTGGCATTTCGATCACGGCGACTTCGCAAGGTAAGTTCTGATCCCGAGTTCGACAAAAATTTAATCTACGTGTCAGTTCTGAATGCTAAGTGAAAGGCAAATTCTTTGTTAAAATTACACGAATAGATTGACAAACAATAGCGTAAAGCTCTGGCTAGTCATCAAAATATTTTATTTATTTATTATTTCTATAAAAATGTAAAAGTTTTAGATAAAAATATTTTTAGATTAATCTCAATAATATTTCATAACATTCTCTTTTTGAACAATATTTATGAAAAAGGTAGAAGGGATAATATGAAACAAATATTTACTAACATGTATTCGTTACAAAACGTCAATTACATTTAATTTGAAAAAGCTTTTAACAAAGATTTTCTATCTTTTAATAACACGTTGATTATATTGTATATATTAGTTGTAAGCATACTGATATCAGTGTTATAAATTGACATTTATTATCTATAATTTAACAATTTCATCTTTGGTATTACGATTACAGAATCATGTTTTGTTTTGAAAAGTAATTTCAGTTTAAATATTAAAAAAATAATGACAAAGTTCATCCAAAATATTAGATAAATTCGAGAATCCGAACACACAATAATTTATAAGTTTTAGACTAAGTATAATTATTTAATATATTAATATTCTCGTTAATTACATTATAACAAAATTGGCAATAATTAAACAAATATCAATTTAAAATGCGTAACTAATTTACGATAACGATAAATAAAATATTACCCGATATATATTACCCGATACTTTAGGTACTTATAAAGCTAGTCATAAATCATTTTAAATATCTTTTGTTTATTAAATGTATTTAAACCAATAGGATATACAAGTACCTAAAGCATAATATTTCATATATCTAAATCTGACTACTTTACCGCGAAATTTAATTATTATTTATAATTTAATGCGTTTAGTAAACTGGTTTTTATTTTCAATATTAGGTGATAGTGTTATTTATGCACTACATAAATTAACTTCATGCCTCGCCTTTTACCTTATTTCAAGACACAACTCGTTTTTAAAGTTTTATTAGGTTAAGCTACGGCATACATATTACGTATTATGATTAACTTCTATTTGCTAAATATTTAAACCATTTTTTTTTATTTGACAATCCATAAATTGAATTCAGTTTGTTTAAAAAATAAAATGCGATGAAAAACTTTAAGCCGCTACCTATCTCTATGAACAAACCTGTAGAGTAATTTTGAGCAATTTCCGCCAAAATATTGTGAGAAGGCTTTACATAATTTTAAATTTTATACTATTTAAAATTATGTAATGTATTTTATTATGTATTTTAATTCAATTATAAAGTGTAGAGGGAAAGTATATGCAGAAAAAAAGGTTTAGAAATATCCCTATGATGTGCTCGACCTTATTTTTCTCAATAAACATTGTATTGCATTGCAAAAGTGGAAACTAGAGACTAGATTCGAGCAAAGGTGACACTGATGATCTACCAAACTTTCTAGCGCAATAGGCTCTTCAATTAGATCTGCAATGAAGTCAACAAAAAAAATTTTCTAGATATATTTTCCTCTTGCGTCATCAACGTAAAAGCGTAAGCGCATAAACAATTACATATCAGTTGCTTTCTGTGCCTTTTTGTGAAAAGTTTGCACAGATGCTATAGTCCTATCAAGACTTTTTAAAAGTTAATCATCTACGAACATATTACATAATAGTCAGTATGCATGCAACATTTTAGCTCAATCGGAAACCGGAAAATGGATCACATTTAACTTGAACTTGCATCACAACCATATTAATGTATACCCAGCAAAATATATTAATTTAATAATAATAATTTGCTTAAAATATCTTCATCTAGTTTAATTATAAACGTATCGGTTACATTATTTTTATATTCTATAACATCGTGATATTGAGCATTTGGGCGTAAAAGTAACATAAAACTGCTATAAGTTGACGTAAAAATTGCTTTTAAAATGAAAGGTATCACGTTTTTTACTTATGTATTTTTAATTATTATTTTATGATATAACTAGTAACCACCCGCAATGTCGTCTTTGGAAACTAGAAATGGGGTCCAGTGAATTGAAAAACATTCTTTATTATTTTAACGATGTCCGTAAGTTAAGTTGAAATAAAAGAGTTTGGGAAAGCTCACCTTTTAGAATGTACTGTGGTTATTTGTAAAATGCTATAAATATATGAAAATTCAAGTCTAATAAAAAAAAATCATGTTAATTAAAACTAATGTATACTCTTCTTTATGTCAAACTGCTGTCTGTGATCTAACAGAGAACTGTTATAATAATTTTAAAATATTAGTAGATACATAATCAACCATAATACATACGTTTAATATATTTAATTAATACACATAAGTACCGCTGCAGAATTAAAAAGAAAATCTCAATACTGTTCTTTTAGAATTAGATTATGCGCGATGCGTCTTTCATCTACTAGAGCTGAGGTCCACTAAACTGTCGTTTTATTTAGGTAGTTTCGCTTGCAGATAGATCCCCTTCCCCATATTACCAAATCATATAATTACAGTTCCGAAGATCAAAAAAAGGAGAACCGAGGCGGACGGAATGGAATTCGGGAATTATATTTCATCGACCCCCAATTCTTTTTCATTTAATAGAACCTGTAACTCGTCATTGACCCTTATGACCAAGACCATTTTGGGGTTCACTGCTGTAGAGCCTAGAAGATAAGATATTTCTATTCATTTTAGACATCTTTTATTCAATTTAGTTTTGTACTTGTAAATTTTTATTCGTCTAAGAATCACTTCTTTGAAAATTTGAAATTTCTTCTCGTATACACTTAGGTAGTAAACAAAATTATGCTGGTTCCTGTCACTAATATATTTTAAAATTTAAAAAAAATTAACAATTTCCAGTTACTGTGATGCTGCTTATAAATAAGTTATATTTATATTTTAGGATAACTCTAAAATCATAGACCTGTTTTATCTTTGTAAAAAATAACTATGTCTCGAGAATGTTTTTTTATCTACGCCATATCTATGTAAGATATAATATCATTTAGTATTTTAGAGAAGATAGTCTGTTAACTATATACTATGAATACTATACAAACTTTAAAAATATTCGTAGGTATAAGTAAGTACACACAAACAAATAAAATTTAACTCAATTGTTTAATATTTGGTCAGCTGATTGTATTACGCTTTAAGCATTTTTATGTACTCTGAAGTATTACGTATTGTGGTATTGCGTGTGATCTTCGTGTAATTAATTACATTGATCCACGTTACCCACGTGCAATACTGCAGCATGTAACTAAGCACGCGCGTTTTACTCAAATTATCTCACGTACTGGATTTCTGAAGTTAAATTAATTAATGTAAAACCTATTTTTAATAGATATTAATTAAATACTAGATATTAAATTAATTCAAGTTTTGATTAGCGTTCGATTGTACTAATACTTTTGCCTCGAGCTAACTAAAAGAGGCTTTTAAATGTTATCAAGTTTTTGAAGCATTAGCCTAAATTAGATAATTCAATGCAGTTATTTGTGCTAAATTACTTATTTTAATATGCTACTAATAAATACTTAAACATTAAAAATTTTATGTTGTATTTAATACCAAATTGAAATGGCCTAAACTTGTTACAATTTTTTTTAAACTGCACTAAATGTATGCTCTAATTTACTCTATTAGGAAATATCTAGTTTAGATCTACGCACAAGATACAGCAAATATGTTGTGCAAGTATGTGAAAGGAATATCTTACACACGTTTCCTTGCTAATAGTATCCCTAGACGTTCAATTTAAAAGATTTGTTATTACTTCCCCAATGGCACATAGGACGAATTATTTCTAGGAAAGTTTTTAAATAACTTTTTAAGCAGTAAAAAATTTAAAGTAAATCAGTACAACTATGTAATAATAAGTATTTATTTTTCCAGTTAGATGAAATACACATTTTGGGAGAAAGGATACTGATGTTATACTTTCGTTTATACAGTATTTTTGCCATAATAATTTAAGTTAAAGAATATATGAATCGCTAACGGCACTAACGGTGGTGGTAGGCGAAAGTGTTTGGACGGTCAGTGAAGGTCGCCTGCCACGCGGCCGCTACTCGGATCATACAGTGACGTTGACGTAGAATGTAATATAATGTAGAGTAGTGACAGTAAACAAGTATTATTTAATATTAAATAATTTAGGAATAATCATTAAAATTGTATTAATACCATGCAAAATAGATTAAAAAAATATTATATTGATATCGCTAAGTTGGAAAAATTACGTATACCACTATACAACTAGTAGTTGCTGGCCTTACTCATTTTATTGTTTAAATGTCAAGCAAATGTCAACGATTGAACGCGTTCCTATATGAGCTGTTTGGATTTATGTAGGTGATTATGAGACTGGTTCCGCTTCGGTTTTCAAATTTTTTAATTTTATCAAGTCTTTTTACGTAATAACTAAGTATGAATCATTCAAACTATTTTATATAATTTATTTATAATTTTTAAATTGAGCCATTTAATAAAGACATTTCCGACATCCATAGCAAGGTTTTTAGGTAAAATGAATATGAGTGAATGTTATTAATATATTTTCATTCACCTTTATGAGATGTAATGAAAACTGTCAGTTAAAGTTTATGCTATAATATATATAATCGGCGCGTATTTAGGCTTAAGTTAGTTTAAACTTAGGATTAAACAGAGAATCTGGGCAGTGAAGGCGAGTGTTACAAGACTACAACAAAGTATTTACAAAACTTGCTTCCACTTCCCAGGCACTCTGTTCAAACCCAAGGTTAGAAGACATAAGCCTCACTTATGCACCGACATTTTACATAATCGTGTATCCCTTAAAATACCCGATACTTACATCCAATAATAACCAATTGGGAAAGCACAATAGGTTTCCAAATTATGATTGGCTCTATCAAAATAATGAAACAAGAATCGTGACGCTAATGCTTATTTCAAACTACCTTGTAATTCGTAAACGTATAATCAGGAGTTCGTTTAACATTTTCGATAAAGATAAATTTTATAATCCAGTTTAAGTGGACGGTATAAAAGTTTATCACTCAATATCTTATTTAAATTTAGCCCAGTATTATGTAGAGAAAATGTAATTAAAATAATATTCATTATTGACACAAGTGCTTGTTACAGCAGTGACGCAAATTAATTATTTACTTTACATGTAGTATTATATTTTTTGTGGCCTTAATGAAAAACATGCATTTATATATATTATATAAATGGTTTTGATAGAATAAATAACTATCCCGAGATAAAAAAGATCTTTTCGATCTTTCAAGATTAAACCTTAAAATAATTTGTTATTCAAAATAGTTTGAAAATAAGGACTGGACCTTACTACAGGCAGAATACACAGAATACAAATTTAACCTATGAATAATGAATGTAGTGTATTTGATACATTCACTTGTTAAGAGAGAGTTTACTTTATTTCATTAATAGTTTCTTTTTTTTTAATTTTTAAAGTAAGATCTGAAAATGTTATACTAACGACAACTATTAGGTACCGTGTCAAACAAAAGCTTCAGTTGTAATTTGAACTTAACTAAATTGTAAACAATGCCGCTGACAATATGATTTTGTCTCAGTATGCATTCTAAAATGTTTCATTTGCTTTACTGTCGCGTTCGTTCTTCCTAAATCGTTATATGTATATAGAGACGGGACTTTATTAAATAAATAATAAAATACCTTCATCATCCCGTTACTTATGAATTAACACTATATTCTAAACTACCACACATCATCATAAGAATAGTTTAATACGAAATTTATTTCAAGGTAGGGAAAAAAATTTCGTAATCATTCGGAGAGTGACATTACGTAGCTAGTTCGTAGCGCATCTTCCGTAGACTGCAACGTGTCACTAAAGCGTAGTTTGTCTATTCTGTGTCTACGAATTAAGTATTAAAGAAAAACATTAAAAAAATTGCACAAGCTGTATACAACTCTTATAATCCGTAATATATGATACTTTTCATTGTTTCACATTTTAAAATTAACTCATTATGCAAATATATTATCTAATATTATTAGGTTTTATTTACAAATACTTTTGTATGGTAAGTAACATCGGAAGCTTATCGAAGGAATGTGAGTCTACAAACACAAACTGACTAAAAAAACTAATAGCAATTTTTAAAGTATATACGTTTTTAAAATACTAATCTCTATGTAGTAGTTCGTTGGTAAATAAAAATGACAACCTCCCGCGTCATTCAAGTATAGTCATGAGTGTTAATATCATTTGACAATGGCGCCTCCAGGGCGCCGCCAGTCGCTTGGCGGCGGCCCCGCCCTTGTCGCTCTAGACTACACAGACGTTACTCTCATTAGAACCTTTAAACTAATAAAGATTAAACAGAAATAAAAATATTAACAATATAAATTAACAATATTGTTTTCATAGTCCTTCGAATAGCTAAGTTAAAAAGCATAGTGAAACCTGTATAATAATTATTGTTTTGTATTTTATTGCTTTGCCCTGTCTGATGAGTGATGATACACGTGAATATGAATAGTTGAAGATAAAAAGTTTTTATTGGTAATCATTACTGTAATAAAATGTTTATCCTATCAAAACCATTTCTGTAAAAAATATACGTAACGATACAAATCATTGTGGATTGTGGATCTTCGCATTTTTGTTATATTTGAAGTTTATTTTGAATAGAGTTTAAAATTTAATATGCCGTTAATATTTACTATTATTTACCGTTTCCATGTCAGTGACGTTTTTGTCTTTTATGGAAAAAAAATATTTATAAACCGAACCTAAAATTTAATATGCCTTTAGTTTCAACTAAGTAAGATTACTCATAGTTCTCTTTTTTTCAGTGTTTTTTTTACAAACGTGTTCTACTTGTTCTTTCCGTCCTTCTCCAATCTTAATGATAATGTCAAAATCCTTGCATGGTTATTTTCTATTTATTTTTTTGAAATGTTATTATAATTGTAACATATCCGATACTACTGCCGATTATTTTTTTAAACAGTATGACTATCGACCGTCTAAGTAACTTTTAGTTACGGTAGTTCAACCTCTACCTTAAAATAATATTCTTATCGAATACATTAATACAATTGTACACGTTTAAATATTTATCGGTGATTGCAGAAAATTACCGTCAACTGAATTCAATACGTTATTTAATATTATTATCTATGTTTCTATGATATTAATTAAACCATTAATGTTATGGCGGCTACAGTTCCGCATTAGATGGTTGTGAAAATTGAGGCAAATGTAAATGTATTTAAAACATATATTTAAGTTTATATAATATTATACGTTTGTCAGGGTTATATAAACATTATAATTTTATTATTGTAATTCCAGGTGACAAAATGCCGCAGTGGGCCAGTGGGGAAGGCGGTGGATCAGAAGCAGCATCACCTGATCAAATTATGTCATCCTACGAAGATGATGCCTTAGAGTACTATGATAAAAAACAAGAAGAAGCTGATATTAAAATAGAACAAGCTGGTGGTAAGTTATAGTTCTCATTCGTTCTGAAGAGTACAGCCACTATAGGGGATAGCATCTCTGTAAAATAGTATGTCCATGCTTCAAAGAATAGAGAAAAATTATATTTAAAATAAGTTAACGAAATTGTTATATAATATATTAAATTAACTGCTTAAAATTATTTGTATAGCACATTGTCACAAACACCCTAAGAAAAACACCGTAAGAAAGAGACAAAATTCCCTTTAGTCGACGGTCCTGCTCGGAACATTTTTTTTTACACGTGAAAACAAATGACAACTTTATGATAGTTATTTCAAGGCGCATATTTGAATATACAATATTTTTAAGTGAGTGTTCCAGTTATGATATAAATTCCTTGTATTGCTAAAATACATAGTATTATAAATTACACAGCCACAGATATAAAATCGGAAGTAGATAGATACATGGAAAGTCTATCTATTATGCATAATATTTATAATCTGTTTGTGGTACTTTAGGCAGTTACAGGTTATCAAAATTATATTACAATAAAAGTTTTATGTAGATAATTGTTTATTTATTTATGAAACAACTTGAAAAGCAAAAAATAAACACTTGTATTTTTTATCTTTTCCTAATCTCTTTTATAAGTCAATGAAATGTGTTCTTACACTTACTTTGGATATTATACTTTTATTAATTATATAATATTCAAATGAAATCTTAATAATTTAAAAAAATATATTGGCTAAACACCTACCTAATATTATTTCGGGATATTTTAAGCATTAATAGAATATTTGAGCATATTATAAGTGTCGTAAGTATTTCTAAGTATAGGGATTAATTGTATACAGTGAGAGCACTTGAACATAGCAAGTGACCTGCAAAACTTGAGTATTACGTGACGCGACTACACGCTTGATAAAGTATTTGCGTAAGAGCAGGTTAATCGATTTTAACGCGCCGCGCTGCGTTGGCGTTGGTACGGGTGATTTTCGTAATGTTCTTATCAACCTCGTCATTTGCACCGGATTTACATGTACAATAAATATACATACTAACGTGATATTGAAACGTTACGTTTGTGACACGTATTAGAATATGTTTATAGACATTAAATTACTTGTGTTTTATGTAGAGGTGCTTACAATTGGATGCTTAAATCTAACCTAACAGTCAGTAATTAAAACATATCTTAATTAATGTATATTAATATTTACATGCATTTTAATTAGTAAGTAAAGAGATTAGATCTTAACTTTGAACTTGTTTGCACATAACCCATTACCCTGCTAACCTTCTTATGCTCTCGCTTATTAAGTTTTTAGGTTAGGTGAAGGTCGATCGTAAAAGGCAATTATTTATTGTTGTACTGGTTAATATGTTCTCAAGATAAATATATATCATTATAATGTTATCAAAACTCAAAACATGTCCGCGTCCTTATAACTAGAGTTACAGCTTTCTAAAGCCCTGTCGATTTAATTTAGCACCTCAATACATAGAGAATCCCAGGTGTCTGCTTAGTTTTATACTCTGATCTCTGGTCGTTCCATATCTGTCGTATATATGACAGGGGTACATGAGTTGTTAAATATTTTATTGCATTTACATAATATTTAAGTGTAACCGATTCTGCATTGACTCAATCGCACGATCTTAGAACCCGCCGTTATGGCCTCGTCAGAGAAGGTTATCATATAACAATATAAAAAAAAATCTTTCCTTTAATTTATCTTAGCGAGCGAAAATAAAATATAGTCGCTAGTAAATAATATCTGTATATTTTTTCTTTACTTACATGTCTAGATCTGTACAGTGTGAACCTTTATCCGGTTTGTTAAAAGTAACAAAGTATTAAGTACATTATCTTTATAATACCAACAACAATTACTTTATCAGAGTGGATCGCCTTCCGCTGAGTAACTTTCACTTACCGCAATATTTTGTACAAATGTTCTAGATTTCTACGACAGTGGCAGTGGTAGTGATGAGCAAGTTCCGAGGCGAGTGTGTAGACCCAGGCGGACACCTGCGGGGTCGTCTTCGTCGGGCACTACGAGCGGATCAACAGGACCCGGCCGTCGACGCCGCTGTGGAATATCCGCACGTGAACGTAATTTGCGTAGATTAGAGAGCAATGAACGAGAACGCATGCGGATGCACTCGCTAAACCGTGCGTTTGAGGTAATTGTGTAATTTATTAGATTACCTGAAATTTGCGTGTTACTAATTACGACGTAATTAGTAAATAGTTATGAAGTACGAGAAAATATTAAAAATTAAAAATCTGCATTAAAAACATTATGAATACTCTCTTAATTACTCTTAGGATACATTTTATTCTTGTTCTCGAAATGTCGATAAGGATGCTAGCTGCATATCCCCGATGAAACGCAATCCCAATTTTTATACAAATAGAGGCGATCAGACGTGGTGAAAAGACATTTTTGCGCTACTGTTCCAAACATTTTTACTGCTGATGCATACTTGCGACTTACAGGAATGAAAAATAGACTCCATTATGAAACAGGAAAAAAATATTTAAATATAAAAAGTATCAATGTTTACAATATTTTCTTATTATTTTCAGGATCTCCGACGAGTAATTCCGCACGTTAAAAAAGATAACCGCAGTCTGTCGAAGATAGAAACTCTAACTCTTGCCAAAAATTATGTGAAAGCCCTCACTAACGCTATATGCAACATGAGGGGAGAAGTTCCTCGTTATCAGTAAGTATATCCGTGGTATTAAAAAGATTTTTAGTTTTATTATTGTGTTAGCTTAGGATAAAAATGTTTTAACCACATCTCTCAATCTGATATATTATTATCGAAATCCTTAGTAGTTTATATACCATGTAAACATCATTTTTTTCATCTGATTGGGTGCCAAATCGGACCATATCGGCGATAGGCTCTCCTCAAGGCGGAAGATCCCATGTTTTAGGGACAACATTTCAGAAAATTTTTAGATTTCTATTTCACATGATAGAAAAAAATGACATGAATACGTTACCGCGTACCTATATATCATTATTTGATCATTTTCTTTCTTACTTTTGGTAATATGGCATGAATACGATATTAATTGTTCGTTCCCTTTTAAGTCTATTATTTTTTATACCTACTGAAAAAAAATGTAAAGGAAGAATTTATTTCCGTTTGAGATTCAAAAGAAAATTTGGACCAAATTTCGTCTTTTCAGGCACTCGTCAAAAAGCAAGACAATATTAAAACACTTAAATTTACAGTATTTAAAAGATAATGAATTTATATGCCTGAGACAATGTTACAGGCATCATCGATATTTCATTGTCTTGGGATCCCATCACTATTTATACTTTACAAAAAAGGGGTTAACACTTGAAATGACAGTTTACTTCGTTTAATTAAAAATCGGATAGCTATTATCAGTGGCGGATAGAAATAACAAATTAAAATGTCATGCCAACATTCGTTAAAATAAACATTGTTTTAACTCTGAAGGACATTTTTATGATTTTAAAGTCATTTTCGGGGGTCACCGGCAAGTGCCCCCCTGCTCAACAAATTTGTTACGGGCGAATTTTTCATTATCATGACATTATTTTCTTTATTTTCAGATTTAACAGTGACGATGAAAATGTAGAGCCGGTATTCGTTTTAGGCAGAGACCAAGAACAGAACAACAATATGCCAAATGACCATGACAGGGAAGAGACCCCACCAGATCCACGTGAATGTCTTTGACCACCTAACATTAATTAAATTACGGATTCACGACCTTATTGACAAGTATGAACGCGAACTCAAATGAGTAAAGTTCATTTAAAATATTTAGGGTTGATACAAGTAATGTTAAACCTAAATATTTTATTCATCATGCTCCCTCTCCCTACGACTACCTGGCAATGTATGGATATCGAGAACAAACGTGTTATATTACCTAGTCGTAGACCTACTTGCATGAAATAATTATTTATGATTATAAAACTTATGATGCTACTTTTTATGTAAGAAAATTTAAAAAAGAAATTGGTTACTGTTGTACCTGGAATACCAAACCAATGTGGAAAACACCAATCACATAACTGGAATAGACTGTAAGCATATTGCGCCTTGAATTTAATTATTTGTATTTAAGTGTTTGTTTTATAGTTTTAAATTATTGTGTTGTTTTGTTTAAAAAAGATCTATTTTCTCTTTAGAGTATATAATTTTTTATCCCGAAACATAATTAAAAAAAAAAAAAATTGCATAGTGCTTACGTTCTTTCGTACCCAAAATAACAAAATGTTTTTATATCTATCTTTTTTTTAATTAGTATTATATATATTCTCTCTCTCTTGCAGAAAATTATTTAAACGAGTACTTAACAAAGATCTCTCCCAGGGTGCCAATTAGATAGATAAGCTTGAAAGTATTAAAGGGTACAATTATAATTCTATAATAACATAGATACAGTCAATTTTTTTTTATAAAAATAAATTTAACCTATATGGTTCTTGTTAATTAAAACTTAAAGTCAAATTATATTATCAAACTTTATCATTATTTAATTAGATATTTTTGTAGTAAAATTTTCTGGAGTTTTTATATTAACTTTATGTATTTATTATTGATTTATATTAATTAAAGTAATCTCAGTTTAAAGTTACCGCTGAATGTATATGTTCAAATATTGTAAACAATTTGCAAAGAAATTGCAAATAGCATTTTTGTCTAATCAATGCATATTAGACATTATATTATATTTAGTAATTGTGATTTAGTGTACTAATATAAGATCTTGCGATGTATTATTATTTATCCTTTTGAGTGCGACTCGGTATATACATCGATATTATAGTAAATAAAATGGATATGCAAACATTTCTTGGACGTTTTATTATTACACAGGATGATGTCATAGTTAGCCACAAAGTTATCATTTAAAGGTCATTTAAGTCTTACGTGGTACCTAAGTAGTATTAATGCAATTTCTCCATCTATTCCCCTAATCAGCAAAAGATAAGCAAAGATTTTGCACCACTTCCATCCCATGCTTACATAAGCACAAAACCTTGTGAAATTTGTTTTAACTACGCTAGAAACATTGTAATTTTTGATAGTTTTCAGCAAGATTTTTTTTAAATAAGAACAGGCAACCGACACTTGGGGCCTGTCAGAAAAATTCAGTTATATATAGGTTATTATATATCTCAAGAAAATAATGAGTAGTGTGTGCGTGTCAAAATTTTTAATAGCTTATAATATTTTTATGGCGTTGAATATTTTTTATATTTTATAATTACAATGTAATCTATAAGCTGCATCATATAAAAAATAAACCTACTCCTCAGTAAGGACCTTAGTCGACCATCCCAAAGATTATATGACCAGCCGATTAGTCGGTTATAAAGCAGATCACGGTTTCGGGAGTGTTCATTCGGCAATTTCCGTAACACTTCGGTTACAGCTGATTCACGCGCAAGTCGGAACATTGTATTCTTTTTCAGTTTTTTGAGTTTTACTATAACTTGGGTCATAGCGTGTAGCTTGGTTTTGAATAGAAAACAACGACAATACTGTTGTTGTTCATTGAAGTGAAAGAGCCCAATTAAAATTTAATTATCAGATCATTGGACACAGTTAGTCAAAATAAAATGAATATCAAAACATACAAAGTCTCTTAAGGCTGCGAAAAAAGCGAACCTCTTTGTTATCGTAATCAAAACATACAGCTGTCTATAGCACATGTATTGATATTTTGATTATCGCACGGAAAACCACATATTTGAGGTGACTTACAAATATGAATTTTAGTATGAAGCAAGGCAAATTTTACCAATACCAAATGTGTACTCTTAAAACTGCGCAAAATTAGCCTTCCAAATGAACGGAATCATAAGATATAGGAAATTTAACGTATTAAGCACATGTCGTTGACATGAAATCATATAATTTCGGAAGAAGCGAAGTGTTTCGGATATATAACAGAAATAATCCGAAAACTCTAAAATTACCTAGAATTTTATTCACCAATGTTGATATGAGGACAACAATTTTCCGACGGCAAAATTCAATTTCCCCTTAATTCTAAATGTACGGATATCTCAGTAAGTAAGTCCCACTCGCAGTTGGCCTTATTTTTATTGAATGAAATTCCTTCTATGTAAGTTTTATGCTACGAAAGTAATATACTAGTAGCCACCTATTCGGTACATCACTAGTATTATATAAAAATATAATGCTTAGTATAGAGAATTAAATAACTACGAATAAAAAGAAAATGTTTATCCAAATACTACACGAAATGCGCATAACATACTCAGTGCGTGGTCAAACTAAAAAATGGTACACTCGTTTAAAACTATGAAAGGTTCTATGGCTTCTGGGTTTAATATCCTTTTGACAAGAATTTTATGAATGTATTTGCCACTATTATAGTTTTCTGCACCAAAATGTATTAGATCTATGAATGCGATGTATTATCTTTTTAATCTGTAACAAATGAATGAATGAATTGAAAACAAAATATATAATCTGTGAATGATAAAATAAGTGTGAGATTGAATTGAGAATGAGAACGATTGAGATACATAAATTCCTCTTTATGCGTGTGTAAAAGTAAAATAATTTTGCTTTTTATTAATTTGTGAAAGAAAACTAGCTAAACGTACATTTTGAAGTTAATAAATATCACGTTGCTGATTACGGCTAAGTTAAAGTTTATAGTAATTTAGTTAAACATTACAACTTCGATCTAATAAAGATCTGCGTCTATCGCAAATATGGCCGTCCTGTAATGATTCGGTGGTCAGTGATAATATAATAATTTTATCTCATGCAAAATATCAAAATGGAACTTCGCGTCGGTAATAAATACCGACTGGGCCGCAAAATAGGGTCTGGATCCTTTGGAGACATTTATTTAGGTATGTTGTAATAGAAATTGTTGTAAACAAAGAAAGATGGTTACTATTGTAGGCCAGCTGCTTTTTTTTTGTTTCGAAATAACTTCTACTCCTTTCATGGTGCATGCCTATTAGACCACAATTATTTTAATAATCTTGCAATAAAGTAACCTATTTTCAATAATATAACTGAATAATGTCAACATGTGACTGCATAAGCTCCATCTCTGGTATATGTAATTAACTGGTGACTAAATTTAATTAATTACGTAAAAGAATAATTAACTTACATCAGAATTGACAAACTTATGGAAACCAAATATTGATATTAATTTCAGCTACTGACTATTTACAAAAAGTAGCAAAGCTATCATGATACAAGGACATAGAAATTTAACCTGATTTTTTTGGTATTAAATACTTTTGTTACTTAGCTTAAAATTAGTCATTGGTATCTTTTATGAATTTTTCTAATATGTGTGTTTATTATCATTCAATATGTCTTTCAGGTACTGATATTGTTACAAAAAAGGAAGTAGCTATCAAATTAGAATGCAAAAAGACAAGACATCCTCAATTACACATAGAAAGCAAATTTTATAAACTGATGCAAGGAGGCAGTAAGTATTAGTATCTTCTATGTATAACATGTTGAACAAATGTCACAAGATAACCTGCCCTGTAGTTATTGAAAATCAGTATTGGAATTGTATTATGTTTCAATAGTAACTTTACTTTCAAATATTCATTTTTTTAAGATAATTGAGATACTTAAATGACTTGTTCAATTATTTTTTTCTCAGTACTTTGAATAAAATGTTTAATTCTGGACTATGTTTCTCCAACAGTTGGTATACCTGCAATAAAATGGTGTGGCACAGAGGGAGATTACAATGTCATGGTAATGGAACTCTTAGGGCCATCCTTAGAGGATCTGTTTAACTTTTGTTCACGTCGTTTTTCTCTCAAGACTGTACTCATCCTTGCTGACCAACTCATAACTCGCATAGAGGACATCCATTATAGAAGCTTCATTCATAGGTATTTTTTTTTATTGTATACCTGTTTTACAAGTAAAAAAATTTATAATACTCTGTAAAATTAATAGTGTGCTACATACATAAGGTTATAAGGACCGTCCTACTAATATTATTAATGCGAAAGTTTGTAAGAATGTATGAAATTATGAATGAATGTTTGTTACTCTTTCACGCAAAAACTACTGAATGGATTTTAATGAAACTTTACATAAATATAACTTACACATCAGAATAACATAGGCTATAATTTATAATGATATAGTGTGAATATTCCAAAATATAGTGGGTGAAGTGTGGGTTGCAGCTAGTACTATATATATTCATTTACAAGTTTTGATAAAGAATCAAAAATAAAACAACTAAAACTTTGGAAGTTTACATACATATCATAAATTATTTAGATAGTTTAAAAAAATGTTTAATGTTTACGTAAATCAAAGTTCAAAGTGCAGATTTTCCTAAGTCAAAATTGCCATACCTTACTAAAACTATGTTACCATAAAATGTTAAGTGTCAGAGTGGCAAGAGCTACTAAGGCCTAAAGAATAAATATCAAAATGTTATTTATATTACTGCCTATTAACAGTAAGTTTGCTAAAAATATCTTTAAAATATAAGACTTAAGTATTTGTATCTATGTTTATCATTTTGAAATATAATTCATGTATTTAAGTCTGAATAAGTGAAAGGATCAGTCATTAGCTGTGACATACAACCTAACTCAAAATGGCATTTTCTATATCTATGTAGTGATATAATGGTCACGGCACTTATTTACACTTGATGCAGGTCAAGCTGTGGGTTACAGATAAGAAATAAACAATAATGGTCATTAAATACAAGCGATTGGTTCTGTTTGCACTTGGATAATTTTCATAGTAGATTTGATGTTTTTTTTATCTTATTTACATAATAAATATGTATGTAATTAAGTTAATGTAGTAGCCTCATTTTGGATAATATAACTTGTACAAAATAGTTTAATGTAATAATTTCATTTTCAGAGACATTAAACCAGACAACTTTCTAATGGGCCTCGGTAAAAGAGGAAACTTAGTATACATAATAGATTTTGGGTTAGCAAAGAAGTACAAAGATCCTCGCACTAACCAGCATATACCATACAGAGAAAACAAGAATTTGACTGGTGAGTTCCGTCTGTTTATTTCATGGAAAATATTTCATAACTTTTTTGCTACATTCTTATTTGTGCTTTGTTAATATTTTCCTCATAAATTACTGAGTTGTATTCATATTTATTATTGCAATTGTGCTATGAATTTAATGTATTGAAATGTATATTATAGTCTGCCTAACTTATTTTTCTAGGTTTTTCCTCTTGCAATCAGTCACCAGATTATGACCTTATATAAGGTTATTTGAAATCTATGGTTTAAGATTTTTTATTTCTCAAAAAAAAAATACAATATGTATACACTTATAGAGAAATACAGGCTTATATTGAAATTGTAAACAATAGACGTACATTAAAACAAAAATAGTTAAAAATGTATAATTAAATTAAATAAGACAAGGTAGGATTGCTCGCAAGAGACCTATAACTGCCTCCCATTTTTTTTAAATTTTGCTGAGTTATAAATGGTTGATGTGCATGTGTGTGTGTTGATGTGTTTATGATTATGTGTTTTGTAATTTGTATTTCTTTTATTGTTGTTTGAAATATTTGAACTCTGAATAATCGTTTAGCATATGTTTTTTTAATCTTCTCTTAAATTGAGAGAAGGATGTTGATTCCTTAATATAATTCGGTAGTTGGTTGTATAGTTCAGATAGTACATTTTTCTTTTGATAATTTGTTCGAATTTGAAATCTAAATTATCTTAAATCTGCCTTCTCTTTAGGAGTTGCATGATTTCTTCCAGCAATAACAGCACAGCCCATGCCAGCAGTAGATCAAAGTTACCTCAACAGTTACCATTAAATGTTAGATATTTTTCAGGAATCATTGATTTATGTATGCAAAAGTTGCAATCTCAACAAAAGTGGTTTTGCTTGGGAGTCAATACAATCCTCTATATTTAAAACTAACCTGAATAAATGTTAAATTATTAAGGAGTTTTGTTTTTTTAGAAAGGGATCTAGCGGGATAAGCATGTGAAAACTGCACTCGTGTCTGATGAATGGTTCTTACCCTGTTTTTATTGTTTTTTATCTAATTATTCTCGTTTTCTACAGTTTCTAATATTGCATAAATTATAAATATAATATATTATAATTATTTTCTCGATACTCATGTACAGTTTCAATTTCATGAAGATCAATCAATAGGTACCGAGAAAAAAAAATTCTCACACAGGATTGTTACCCCTATTATTCCATAACTGTAGCGGTTAGGGGTGTGAGATTAAGTATAGCTATTTTAGATGAAAAACAATGTAAAAACCAAACATCAGACGTAAGTGCAGTTTTCATATGCTTATTCCGCTAGATCCTTTAAAACATAATATATTGAAGGTCTTGCTAGAAATGTATTTAGTTTAGTAAACATTGTTTAAAATAAGGTTTCTAGGATTGAGAGGACACAGTGCTGTATCATACAGCTGCTGCTAAGCTTAGGGACTTAGTACAGTAATTATTTTTCTATTTATAGGAACTGCGAGATACGCATCAATTAACACTCACTTAGGAATTGAACAATCCCGACGCGACGATCTGGAGTCCCTCGGATATGTACTTATGTACTTCAATCGAGGCAGCTTGCCTTGGCAAGGGTTGAAAGCAGCCACTAAGCGTCAGAAGTACGAAAGAATATCTGAGAAGAAACTGTCTACACCTTTTGACGAGCTTTGCAAAGTAAGTCAAAACTTAAATTTCTATATTATGTTCGTATCCTAAATGTTTTCTAATAATGTAGTGTTATTAATTTACATATATAAAAATATATTCGTAAATTGTGTACTGAGGAAGAAAAAAATATTTTGTTTAAATGTAATCAAAGCCAATAAGTAGTCATTACCATCAGCCCATTTATAATTTTTTTAAATAATAATAATTATAAAAAATTCAGTTTTTCAAATCATTCACATAAATAAGTTTGTAAAAATATATCTTATTAAAATAATAACTAAAACATGGATATTTGATATTACAATATCATTTGGCGCCGCCACACAACGGACACAAATCCTCAAGGACATGAGGTCGCTCCAAGAAGCCTGTGAAGCTCCCAGGATACTTCTGCGCTTCTGGAAGAAGCTGGGCTGGCTAGTATAGCCAGTCATCCCTGCACGCACAATGGACCGAACTAGAGTCTAAGTGCGGAAACAGGAGCCCACATACAATACAATACAATTACAATATCATTCCACTATCATAGGCACTGCCACGTTTTCTCGAAGCGCTTCATCCATTTTTTTGGTTTGGATTATACCTTGTAACTTGGGTTTGGATTATACCAGATAAACATAATTCTCGGGATATAATATCAATAGTCTGATGTTCAAGAAATACACCCCAAGAAAAAAGAAAAAATTAACAAAATAATATTGTTATGAGCAACTTACAAAAAGAAGTGATATCTCACCAATAAAAAATTGTGTCAAATGTGCCAAGACGTGACCATATACTTTGCACTGTTAAAAAGTTATTAGATATGAGATGAGCCAAGCTTCTAACTCTACAAGCCCTACACACAAACACAAACTTTACACCTTCCAATATAATATGGGGCTTGGCCGTTTGTCTACCATCTTATATATTTAAATTTGTTCTGTTCATTACTTTTCTGTTATACAACAGTCGTTGTCGTAACGAAAAGCATAAGTCTGCCCCTCCTCCCTATCTCCCTAATCTGTTCCCCGTCTGGATTGCGATCACCAGCATGCGAATCCGACCGCCAAGTATCATAGATGCGGTCCAGTCGACTTACCCCCTCCCTCTCCCATCCCAATAATGCTACGGATCCAGTGGACTCTGGGATCTTGCTTAGGGTCCGCTGAAATCGCAGCATATTTTTTCTTCACTCCCTATCCCCACTCTATCTTCGAGAATGCAACGCATCCATGGTCGATGGTGGCCACTTACCAGGTGGAAAGCCTGCTCGTTTGCACCTTATATACCATTAAAAAAAAAAGTGAAGGAAAAAAACTAAATTCTGTTAATTACTGGTTACATCAGCAGAAAAATAACTTGTTACTGTTCCTAAAGAGCCTTTGAGAGAGTTGAAATTAATATCAAATATTCAAGTCTTTACTATCTCTGTAAAAAAATCAAAAGTAGAATTATTATTAAGAAAATATACAGGCGCCTACATCTCATATATTGTTATTTTAATCAAATCAAAATTCCCTGGCTTTGATCTAGGATCATGATTTTTAGCAAGAAGCTAGCTCTTATAGCACTAGTATGGGGAAAAATTGGAAAAATCCGAATCCGCTACACTACATATGTTGTATATTTTATAAGATACTGTATATTTGTATTGGAATGGTAACTTTGACCTAGTATCAAGAAATTTGATAAGAAGCTATATGTATTATTTCTAACATATATAATATTGTTTTCAGAATCATCCAATTGAATTTCAATTGTACTTGAAGTACTGTCGACGATTGCGCTTCGAGGAGAGACCTGACTATGGCCACCTCCGCCAGCTCTTCCGCACTCTCTTCCATAGACAGGGATTCACTTATGACTTTGTTTACGACTGGAATATGCTCAAGTTTGGTATGTTATGTTAATTGTGCAAAACATAAATAGTGGTCATTGTATTTGCAATTTTACACTTTGTAACAAAAATAAATATGAAAACATTTTGGCAGACAAACTGATATTAAGTTTTTTACATTAAAAATTAAAACAAACATATTCAATCATGAAGCTTCATTAAAATTGCAATTAGGTTTCGTACTTATTTGCAGGACTACCACGTGTGTACGTGAATCCAACCAATGACCGCACACTGAGACGTCATGATCAAAACCAAGAACCAGAAAACAGTAAGAATTCAATTGTTTTAATGATATCTTTTATTTTTTAAAACTAGTAGAGTCGGAAATCTATATTAAAATCAACCCATATGGACGATTAGGGATGGGTCAATTTGATTAAATTTCAGTAGCATTGTTTCTGGGAAATTTGTTATTGCTAGTCAAATAATTTATTTTATTTTTGGAAATTTTGTATCATATAAAAAGTATTAATATAATTATATATATAGACAAACGACAATTTAAAACATACATATTTTAGATTTTTTCTGTTTTGCAATGCTTTTTGAACATTCACTGTATGGGCACTGTACATAGTGGCTACTGCAAACAATTGTTAAATATAACTAAAACACGTGATGTCGACAGCGGCGGCAGGTGCAGCCGGCCAACCCAGCACCACAGTGGCGGCCATCTCTGAGTGGCGGTGAGGGGGCTCGCCGCGCCGCCCTCGACCTAGCTCGCGCCCTGGCCAGCGCGACTCCCCGCCCGCGCGTCGATCCCCTCACCGCAATCGGCGCTGCGGTCACGCGCGGCGCCAAACAAAGGAATTGAACCCAGCGAGCGTCCAAGCGGCACGATGTCAGCCCTACCCGGACACCCGTTCAGTGTTAAAATAATTTCGTACTCATTCATGTATTGTACATTATCTTTGGGCCGGACTCGACTCCGTGACGTCTCGTCTCGTCTAATGTGACTCGTTTAAGCGTAGCTAGCTGTTAGGCCTATCAGTACGTCTATTGTACTTTATGCTCAGTTATATTTAGATGTAAGTGACGTGACGTAATGTAACGTGACGAGAGTAGCGTGTATGTTGTCAATTTGTCTAATGTGTTTAGAGGAGTCTAGCGCAGGCCGAGTAACGGTCATCTTTTATAAAGATTACTAGCAATTTAGCTCGAAAATGGCTAGTATTCTTTTTAACCTCTCCAACTGAGTGTAATGCTAGTGCTAGGAGTTGGTTACGCCAGTGGTGCAATGATTGAGGGAATCAAACTCTCGATTGTAAACTCCTAACATTGGGCAACTGCCGTTTTACACTTAAAACAATGCATTTACTCGAGTATACTTGGACTCATACGTGAGTATGTGTGCATTGGTCAAACCGATTGATTACACCGAAAAAAAATGTCTTATTTTTTTAATTACAATAAATCGATTGTATAATTGAATATTGAGTTTATGTTAATTTAACTAATGGGAGGTCATGTGCAATATGGTTTAATTTCTTCAAAATCGATTGTCTTCCATATTCTTTTTACCATTTCTCTCTTAGTTGAACTTCGCGTGTAAATCAGTTCAACGCGTCCAGCCACTGCCATAGGGTTAATTAGGTAAGTTGACTTTGGGAAATAATAGTTATTTGCTAATAGAAAACTTAGATTTGCATACTGGTTGAAATTGTTTTGTATTTTGGTGGAAGACAAGTTTTGTTCAATTAGCAACGTAATACGGGAGCACCAAATGTAAACCTTTCCATGTTATCTGAATAACTTTGATCTCATGTGAATTACCAAAATCTTTCACCATAACTTTATTTGTAAGCTGTGTTGTAAGTAAGAGAATTTTAGAGCAGTGACGCTTGGTACTATTGCTTTTAACAACTATTATCAAATGATTTACTTCTTGGATTAAAAATAAAAAACATATGATGAGGGTAACTCTTTTAAATAATTGTCTAACTCTTTAAAATAAATGTCTAATTCTTTAAAATAAATGTCTAATTACTTATAAACTGTATAGTGAAATGACAAGCAGCATCAAGAGGAAATACTTAGTGACTGTAAACAAATACACTCTTTTCTTGGACGAGTCCAATCCTCTCGATGCGGTAAATGTAGAGCGAAGACTGGGCCCGCTCAGGTTACCTTTGACCTGAGCGGGCCCAGTGGTGCCAAAAGGAATGAAGGAAACCTAAAATTCTACATAACACTTCCCCCCAGAAAAGCAAGGATTTCTTCTTTCACAATTAGATTGCAACTACACTATATTACTTTCGTAAATGTACTTTATATGTATTTCTATTGTTGAGTTTAACTTATTTTTGACTGTCTGATGAGTTCTGGAGCTCCAAATGTGTATGAAGGGGGGGGGAGAATTATTTTCATTTTGCGCTCAGTTCAACAGTAAAGGATTTCAGTCAACGTTCTAATGTAATAGATCCTGTGATCAAAAGTCAGTCTGACTGTGAAAACAACAACAAAATATATTGTCACAGGCTTAAGAGTATTTGTAAAAATAACCTATTGCATTTTGTATCATGCGTTTTTGTTGACAGATGTAAATAGTTTTTAAAACATAAGGTCTTAAATTGATTCGCGGTACCATATTGGGAAAGGGAAATTGATTTTAGTTTTTTTATTTGTGTCTGGTTCCAGTTAATCCCAAACCTAAATAATTTGATTTTTAATACCGATTCTTCAGTTTTCATATTGTAATCAAATAATGTCTTTAATATAGTGAAGTGAAATGTTTTTGTGAAGCAAATGGGATTTTTGAAACAATGGATTTCATTTAGTTATGACCATTATTAGAAAGAGTAATTATTACAATTATTTTGTAAGTAACAAAATAAATTGAACAGGTTTATACCTGTTAAGTTTGGCGAAGTGTATGCTTTTAAAGTAAGGGACTTATTATCTTCAGTCACTGGTTTAATGTTAATTAAAAGTTTTTAAACCATTTTCATTTTATTGATATATTTAATAACAATAACGTAGTGTATCTAAGCCTTATTTAAGATGATTGTTGATTGTATAATCAGTGGCAGTAAAATGTATATTATATTAATTGTAGTTAACAATTCTGTCGGATTGGATGTGTGCAAATAATCGGACTTAACCATCCATCTCTAATATGACTGAGAATTAGGTTCAATTTTATGTAAATATAATTATTATAATTAGTACATATTTTGTTATAAATGAATTGATAAAAGGGACAGTGAGTCCTGTCATTAAGGTATTTCATAAGTTTTAGTTGTTTATGTCTGGATTACGGTGAAATTGCTGATAGATGTACGAGGTTTACAATTGCAGTCTTTAAGTTTCTATAGACATTACTACTTTATTTTTCGTCTCAGAAATGTAATGGGAACTATATGGTACACAGATTGATAATTTGAGAAATATATATTTATACTTCTATGAACACTTGATAAAAAATTGTAAATAAGGTGGCCCAAAAATTAATATTTTTCAGCGGAGTTCAATCAAGATCAAAAATGGAGGTTCTTAATTTGTTGGATTCTATAAATATTCTAGTTTATCATGTTTTACAAGACCTGTCAACAGCTCAATTACAAAATGTTAAACTAAAATATTTTGTAAAAGACATAACAATATTGTTTTTGGGCCACAGTAATAAATAAATTCCGACGTTGCTTGACGTGCTTCAGTCGTACCCCACGGCTTCGAAGTTGTTCCTTATGAATGAAGACAATGTTGTCTGTTGGCAGACTGACGTTCGTCTCCTGCATTGTTAAACAACAAATAATTAGGCCATAGATAAATTTGCCCAGCAGATTACTTGGTTGACAAAGGGGTGTAGAAGGTGGCCAAGTCAAAAGTACTTGTTGTTGCTCGTACGTTTATCACTTATTTATTTGGAACTTACCGCATCGAAAAGTTTATAGTTTTGTGAGACGATTCAGTGCTATTGTGGAATACAACCTAATTTTTTATTTTTCGTAAGTTTAGTCAACAGTATTTTAAAGCATTTTGTTTTATTCACCTTACGATCTAGTGCCAATCTGTATCCGTTGGCATGTCTTAGTTTGATCTTCGTTTCGGTAATATTGGAATGTTAGGATTATATTAATACCCAAATATATTTTAATGATATTGTTTTACTAATACTTATAGATATGTTTATGTTAGACAGGCTAAGACGCGCCTCGAGCTCGGGTCGATGGTGGCGCGGCTCAGGGAGTTGTGGCTCGGCGCCGCTGCGACCGACTCGACTTGTATATAATAATAATGTAACACTGATATCTAAGTAAGTTACTTAGGTAAGTCAGGTACACTGTTTTTTACAAATATCCTAGGTAAAAAATAATTACGTAACTGTTGTAGTGTTAAATTCGTATAATTTTTGGCTATTGTTTAACATCTCCGATTGCCTCCGTGTTTTCTGTAGCCGAGCGTTGTGACTCCTGTATAGAGTGAGAGGAGGGAACCGATCAGTACACGTAGGATAAGGGAATTAGAAAAAAGAATGCTTTTAATGGATTTAATAAATTCTAAATTTAAGGGCAGAGGGGATAAGTGTTCCCTCCATTTTGAGTATATTATACTATGTGAAACTTAATACATCTTGTATCTCGACGTTTCATTTACCTTATATTGTCGTATTTCTTTCGCAGTCTGTATGCTGGCCTGTGTAGCTTAGCAAATTAATATGCTTTTATTACATAAATTTATTATGCTTGCATTGTTTTCTACGTCCAGTATGTATTGATTCCTTTGGCACAATAAACTGAATAAAATCAAACATATATGTTGTATTCATTTATTATTTACGTCGCCAAAAAACCTCCGTCGACCGGGAAGTGAACTCCGTGAACCATACTAGCTTTGTCGCTAAGAAGAAATACGATCACATTTACCACCTCGTGGACCTCTCCAAATCTGTATACAAGTAATAACCAAAATAAGTCATATTAATGTTTAAATAATTTTTAATTTGGTTTTATTTAGTATATGACATAGAATAGTATATTTCATATACAATACGCTTATACGCGCGAAAAGCTAAACACTTAAGAATACCTGCATTCAATTCATGTAAGAGAAAAAAAGTCTTATAAATTTCCAATTGAATCATTTCCGTCAGAATAATTCGAAACGTTCTTAATGTTTTCTTGTTAAACTAAAAGGTTTTTTACAATTTCGAGGCCGCGAGATAACACTGAACAATGTTACTCTAAATAATTTTTTATCTTAATTAAACTCGAAATTACATTTCATACATTATTTAGCATTGGCAGTCATTTCAGAAGGTAATTCTAGAATTAATTTCCATATTAAGTATGTCATGGAATTTGAATAGTTAAAAAATGGATATATTTACCTTCCTAATGGTATTTTTGAGAGCATACTTTGAGCTTTTTGCTGATCAGCCCAGGCTCGTCGGCCTAACTCTGTCATGATCACTGTTGGGTTTATTGCATTTACCCTAATACCAACTGGACCCAATTCTAACGCCATCACTTGTGTCATTGAATCGACGGCTCCTTTTGACGACGCGTATGCCACGTGATCTTTTAAAGCTGCCTATAAAGATTAAGCCATTAGGAGTAAATCACTTGATGTGGAGCCTCTAACAATTTGTGAAAAGAAGTAATAGGCTTCGTGACGTCATATATTAGAACCTAATAATGAAACGTGATTCTTATATAATATAACATAACGATCTTTATAGCTTTGCTATTTCGATCTAATTATATTTTAGAAGTAAATTAATAAAATTTGATTTATGTCTACAGTAATAAGGAGTCGGGTAATTCATGTGAAGTATTTTTTGTATAGCCCTAAGTAGGAAATTATAACAATATCTATAAAGCCTCACCTTTGACGCTTGCGACGATATATTAACAATCGACCCATGAATTTTATTTTCTATCATTTTCTTTGCTATAATTTGGCTCACATTCAGGATGGCCTTTACGTTAATATTCATAGTTCTAGAATACATAAAACAATTTTTATTTACATTATTGGTTAAAACTCTTCAGAATTTATTTTAATTTAATACTTACGAATCAAATACATCAGGTGAGCATTCCAGGAAAGATTGATTGTTAATAAAACCCGCACTGTTAACTAAGCCATGGAAAACTCCTAGAGAATCCACCACTTCATGAGTTTTATCCCAATCGCTGAGATCCACGCAAGCTATCTCAATTGATGGGTATTCTTGTTTTAATTTGGCTAAATTATCTGCTTGGTGTGAAAGAGCAACTACATCAGCACCTAATCGCCATAATCCCAGAACTACTCCTTTACCTATACCTGGATAATTTAAATATATATCGTACTTTACTTTAACAAGTCTGTCAGATCGAAAGGTGTTTTACAATGACATGAATCAGGGATATCTTTTGTCAACTAAAGACCTCAACCCTCAAGATAATATGGAGTTTCTGTTACATTGATATTAAAAAACCTAACCAAAGGTACTAAACAATATCTACCTTGGCAACCTCCCGTTACCAGAATTCTTTTTCCTTCAAAATATTTGTCCATCTTCCCGTAGCCTATCGATGCAAATGACGATATTTTATGTCTCGTAATTATTTTTATCGTTAATCTCCGACCTCAAGTAATACAGTTATAATGTTATTTAATAAGATAAGATAATTTTCTTTATTACACAAACATAAAAGACATATCTTGACCGATTATAAAATAATATATTCCCAAAATATAATTTACAATGTTGATACTACTACATAGAAGATATATAAGAAAACTAACATTTAGTTCAAGCGAAAACAATCATTTTTTTGCACTAACTTTAAATAGAGGCTTTGTTTTTAAAGTTATCGTATTTTAAAAATGTGTTAGCCAAGCTAACTTAGGAAGGGTCGTCTATAATACTGATAAATGAAATCACACAATGGCAAACAAATTGTATTTATTTCAAAACAAAATATTTTGTTAATTACAGACTATGCCTTTTGATGAAATAAGTAAAATGTAAATAGCATGATGCAATATAAAAGTCTTAAAAAATGCTAGTTTGGAATATGTTTATGATAATCATACACTACTTTAATGCGTCAAAATAGGAAGAGTTCTTGATATATGTTTCAATTAATATTAGTAGATTAATATAACGTATTAAACATTATTGCTCATTAATTGATTATCTATAGCAAAAGCTATAAGTTTTATTATATCTTAAACTACAATATGATTGACCATTAGTCCTTACAGATAAAGTACATTTTGAGGTGGTCAAAAAGCTTGTTTTTTAATTTTTATTTTACACACATCCGGCTGATTCAAAAAATTAAACATCTACCCATAAACTTCTGTGTCAAAAGCAGAACCTAAATATTAATATTTAAAGGTTGCGCATTGTACTATTTTATTTGACATAGCTTTTGACCTTAAATACCTTTTGAATGAGTAGGATTATCGAACATTTAACATAAACTCTTTTTTATAGAGGAGTCAGGGGGTCAAATGCAAGGGTATGTTATTGTCTTAGCTGTTAAATAATACATTCATTGTACATACTTCAAAGCGCGGAAAGCAACTACAGGTAATTTTTTTTTTACCTTTTAATCTGTAGAATTTCACAAATTTTGAAATTGTAGCTCAAAAAAATTTTTTTCCCATACCACGGGAAACGGGACACCCAAAAGTTCAAGTCCAAAACTTAAAAAAAATCGAAAAATTAATTTCGTTTCGTAAAAAGTATTAGAATTTTTGGAATCAGCCTAGTAAGTATATTGCATTGGATTTTTTTGAATAGTATTTAATATTAAATTCAAGAATAGAAGATTCATAACGCTTAATCTTAAATGACATGGCAATGGCAATTTTTCTTTGGTACTTAACTAACAATGTAATAATAAACAGATCTGATTACAAAACAAAGCGGTTAAAGGAACTTTAGAGTTGTTTCTTTGGTTATGTCGCCAAATATCCACCATCGATAGGCAATTCGACACCATTAATCATACTAGACTTGTCACTCAATAAGAAAACGACCGTGTTAACCACCTCAGCGACTTCTCCAAATCTGAAACATTAATATTTTTATGGTCAACATTTTCATCGCAAGAAATAAATTAATCACACATTACACAAGTCAACAAAAAACACCCTTTTTGTGTCTGCTATTTAATGACTATTGTCTAATTGATGATTTTATTCAGACATCGGCAAAACCTATTTACCGCCTTGAAGATAGAGTGAGGAGTGCGAAAGAAAGGAAGACTGCTGCAGTATCAGTGTATCCTGAGCAAGTATCCAGTGTCCACTGGAACGGCAGCATTATTGGGTTTGTCTGGTTATGTCTGTTTACATCTATAAATAACCAAACGACTCTCTACTACTCTACTTCTATGACGACTATTTTATACTATAAAACTTTCTAGAATAGCAAACTTTAACCAAAAAAAATATTTAACCGTTATTAGTAAACATTTAGTAGTCAGATGCAAAATTCGAGATGACCGCTGTTATTGCATTCCCAAGTACTTATTAAGAATATTTTTTCTACTACAAAATATTTCACAAAAATCGTTTTCTTAAAAAAAATTGCTATTTTTCGATAGTTTTCCGATATTATTGTAGATATATAGTTGGACATAATTTGGTTATATTTTTACCAACTTGATAGACATTCGCTTTGGGGAGTAATTTGCACTTTTTATTTAAGATAGTAAAATATCTTATTGTTACTTACCTTCTAAGTGGAATTTTTGCTTTCATTTCAGACATTTTAGTAGGTTCCGACCAGCAGGCTTGACCCCTGGCTGTCAAGATGACAGTTGGATTTACAGAATTAACTCTTATACCATACGGTCCCAACTCCAGAGCCATGGCACGGGTTAACGCATCTACAGCAGCTTTTGAAGCGCTATAGATGGCATGATCTTTTAAGGCAGCCTAAAAATAATATTGCAGAAACAGTTTTAAAATCAAAATATTTTATTTTAACTAGATTTTTTTACAAAAGTTAAAAGTAACATGTCAAAATTTGGTCTGCCACTCAATTTTCCTGAAACTACCACAAGCTTGGAAAGCAAGATATCTGTTGAGAAGATCCAGCAAGAAATTAACAGAAACTCTTTTAAACACCATTGATTACAGTCCTTTTTACAAATTTGTAATTATGGTACTTGAGAGTCAATGTTACATAGATTTTAAGCTATGTTATCATCAAGTTTATTTTTATATTATGTTTTGAATAAAAATTTAAGCCCTGCTGTTGCATAGGTACTATATTAGACCAATCCTATCTGACAATGGCCATATGCTTGTAAATGGGTGAACTGACAAACAATCTGCGCCCTTATCGCCATGGAGAGTATGTTAATGCTCTTGGTATCTTGTGCTCTATGGGCTCAGGATATTTGACTTGGTATGCAGCACTATATGTTACATCTCCTTCTGCATATCATGTATGGTCGAGGGCAAGAGGCTTGTCTCTGACACTGTGAAAGAGACAAGACTTATGGAAGAGAGGTAGGGCTCTGGTGTGGGATGCCACTTGTTATGACACCTTGGCACCATCCTATGTCCTATTGAGATTGAGAGCCGTCAGCTGACTGATAGGATCACATCAAGATTGGTGGGCTTACGGCACTGTTGTGCTAAGCATCAGCATCCTGATTTAGGTAGGGTATGTTGCCAGTTTACTGGGTAACCTGCCACCTGAATGGTGCAGTAATCTTCAAGAAATTTATTATTTGTATTTAATTTAATATTGTATTCTTTTCTTTATTATATACATATATATATATATTTATAAATTTATTATATGTTTAGATAAAAGTAAATAGAATGTATTTTCTACAGAAAAGAATTAAAATGAGTATACCTTTGAGGTTAGTGAAGATATGTTGACAATGGTACCAGGAATTTTATTCTCCACCATTTTTCTTGCAACTACTTGACTTATGTTAAGTATAGCTTTTACGTTCACATCAAATGTTCTGGAAAAAATTTATTAAAGTATGAAAGAAGTTAACACTTATTAAATTAATATATGTAATATGTATGTATATTTTAAACTTATATAATTCATACCGCTAAATCTATATTAATGTAATAATTAATCTTTTTGCATTTTAATCATTGATGAAGATCACAGTCATTTTGTATCCATATAGCATCAATGAAGAGACAGAGAATCACTAGTATGAAATAGAATTGCTAGGAAACTTATAACTGTAGAAAATAATGATATTTCTTCCTGAAACTGAAATGAATTGAAGTCTACAGGGCTTCCTAAACTTATTCATAATGTAAAGTCTGATGAATGTGAGTCAGGGAAGCCTTATTCTAGACCTTGATTAAGTTTTGTGATCCTAATCATTATGTTAAAAATATTGTTATTCAAGAATTAGAATAACAAATACAACTTACTTATCAAAGTTGGCAACAGAACAACTAAGAAAAGGTTCAGTTATAACAACAGCAGCATTGTTCACCAATGCATCAAAATGGCCTAATGATTCAGTTACTTCCCTTGTTTTCTCCCAGTCAGAGAGGTCCACATCAACAATGTCAATTGAGGGATATTCCCGTTGTAAACTTTCCAAATGAATTCTCGTTTTGGATAGCGCTACAATATTCGCCCCAGCTCGCCATAATTCTATTGCTATGGCTCTTCCTATACCTGTCGAAAGGTTAATTAAATAATATTTTAGTTCAGTGAAATTTGCGACTGAATATAACATAAAAAATTTAAGATTATATAAAACAAACCTTGTCCAGCACCGGTAACGAGTATACGTTTCCCTTTAAATGATATCTCCATTTTTTTAATTAATTTTTGAAACCGCACATAAAGCACCGTTTTGACTAAACCATACGCTAAAATTGCAACTTCTAAAATGTGCAAAATTGAAAATTGCGTGCTATACAAAATTCATAAGGTTGAACATTCAATATATGAATCTAGTTTATTATGTTCTACCTATAATTAAATAATAAAATTGCAAAACCACAAATACAAATATGTACACAGATACCTATCCGATTTTCAAAACAGAAATGTCAAAGACAGAACACATTCATTACACAGATCACAGGTCAATGACACAGATCATAAATGTACTCAATGTTGTCATTGTCTGACATTATGGTTAAGGATCTCGTAAGTCTATCCGCCACTTGCTATCTGGTCATATTAGGTTTCGTCTGGGAATAAAAGCGAGTATGTTAGAAACATGAATAAATAGAATTGAAAGTTTTTTCAAGTCTCATAAAAAATTAAGTTTGCGTCTTGAGATATTCAAGGTCAAATATCGAAAGAACAAATATATCCCTACAAAAGATCAGAAACATTGAAGATCCTAAATGTAAAGCACGACAGAATTGGAAATATGAATCGAATGTAAATCGATTCCATTTAACAGCTACTTTTCTCAAGTTTTATTGAGGTAGTATAGAGGTCAATGTATAATTCCTGTAATGGACTCTTTCACTCTCATTTGACGTTTCAATGAATAATGCTAAAGGTATTCTATTTTATTTCACTGTGTTCAAACTTTATACACGATTTTATAGCCAGGTACATACATACCTTTTAAATTATTATTACCCACACATAGAAAGTCTAGATAGTTCAATCCACCAAGGCTCGTGGGTCGCTTACTATTTTGACAGTTATAAGGCGAGTAGTGCGATGTCGTGAATTGAACGAACTGTAATTTTTTAAAAGTTAAATACTATATAGTACTAGCTAACCCGGCAAATGTTGTTTTGCCATCTAAATTTTGGGTGGGCCACCCTTATCACTTAGGGAGATAAAAAATAGATAGTAGCCGATTCTCAGACCTACTGAATATGCATATAAAATTTCATAAAAATCGGTGGAGCCGTTTCGGAGGAGTATCTAAATTAATTAATATTCCTGAATTAACTAGTTTTTCACAATTCATTAAGTAAAAAGATATAAAAAAGTGTATTTAAAATTTTTATTAGGAAACAGAATGTAACTTATGTAGCCAAGAATCCACCATCAATAGGCAGTTCAACACCGTTTACCATACTCGCTTTATCACTCAGTAGGAAGAGTATGACACTTGAAACTTCAGATACTTCTCCGAATCTATAAAGAATAAAACATACAGCGATGAGACATAAAAACGTTTAGTTCAAAGGAGAAAATAGATCGATCGATATAATAGTTTTCTATTTGGACTAAAATACACGACAATGAAGAAGTTTCCAATTTTTTTAATATACTAATTTTGAAAATTTAAATAAAATGAAACAAAGATTTGAAAGAATCATTAAAATATCTCTACAAATGAAAAAGTTATGGGGCTTTAAAGTTGTCCGTAACAATAATTTTGTTTCAGGCGGCAAGCCAGCGTGTGACGTCACTTTACCTAGTCGACGCGGCGCGTATACACTTGCATTAATAGACATGCTGTTATTTGCGCTGCTCGTGTCGTGTTTTGTTTATTATAATAATGGCTGAGGCTAAAAATATACGTACAGCACTAACATAAGTCGGATTTGCAAGCAAACAAGCGCTCTGGTGCAACGATCTCGGCTATAGGTGAAATGACGTCAGGCCTACATTGGTTCCGCTCTAAAATACGTAAATTTAAATAATGTGTTTCTCAATCATTTATTGACGGGTATGTTAGTTTCGATCTGTATTTCATTCATCGAACTTCTCCATTTGAGTCGAAAATGATTTTTATAATAGGTACTAGAGGGAATTGAAATTTTTACAAATTATCTTACCTGCCGAGGGGAATCTTTGAGAGCATAGTGTTAGCTTTTTCAGGATCAGACCAACCAACTTTAGCCATAGCAGTCATAATAACAGTCGGGTTAACAGCATTCACCCTAATGCCGTATGGTCCGAGTTCTAGAGCCATTGAACGAGTTACTGAATCCAGTGCAGCTTTGGTTGCACTATATAAAGTGTGATCTTTTAGAGCAGCCTGAAAAAGTTTAAATAATTTAATTTTAAGGTGACCGCCATTCAACACAAATCTTAGTACCATACTTGAATTATTTGACATCTGTCTTTCTTATACTTAATATATAAAGTTGAAGAGTTTGTTTGTTTGTTTGCTTTAACGCGCTAAGGCCAGGAACTACTCGTCGGATTTGAAAAATTCTTTCAGTGTTTTATACCCCATTTATCGAGGAAGGCTATAGGCTATATATCATCACGCTACGACCAATAGGAGTGGAGCTACACGTGAACAAAGTCGGGCGGGTCGACTAATCTTCTATACATATAAAAAACCGTAAAATTGCCATGTTGATGACCATGTGATGTGCACGCATCACGTTAAAACGGCTAAAACTATTTAAGTGATATTTGGTATACGGATAGGTACTTTATAGATAGTGGATTGACACATAGAGTAGGCACTTTTTAGTTTGAAAAAAGCCCTGTGGTAGTGTAAAAGCAATCGTAGTATGGTACTAAAACGAACAGACGAAGTCACAGACTTTGATTAGTCAAAAATATATATTATACCTTAGACGCTTGTGAAGACACATTGACGATAGAGCCGGCAATTTTGTTCTCAATCATTTTTTTGGCAACTATTTGGCTTATATTTATTACTGATTTTAGATTTATGTTGAACATCCTAAAATAGAAATTTAAGTTTAAGCTAATAATCATTAAAATATTAAAGGCTTGTTTTTTATTACAGGCAATTAAGTTGTAAAGTCTATGTAATAATTAAGTACTTGTCAAAATCATCTGGCGAACATTTTAGAAACGGCTCGCATATTGCTATAGCTGCGTTATTTACTAAGGCGTCAAAGGTTCCAAGACTTTCGACAACTTCTCTTGTTTTATTCCAATCTCCAACGTCCAATTCTACTGTCTCAATAGATGGATATTCATTCTTCAGAGTATCCAAATGCACTTTAGTTCGAGAAACTGCAACAACTTTAGCTCCAGCGCGCCACAATTCTGTTGCAATTACGCGACCTATTCCTGAAATTAAATAAATTTAACATCATTCAATTTTTAAAAAAGACCATTTGAAGAAAATAGATTTTGTTCTGATAAATATTTTGATAAATTTGATAACTCTTTATTTACCTTGCCCAGCACCAGTTACGAGAATCCTTTTTCCTTTGAATGAGATTTCCATGATTATACACTATTGCTGAAATTAAGCAAGAATAACTATGTTTATTTACAGGAGCCTTAGATTCAAGCGACGTAGATTCTTACGCCCGCTAAGGTGAGGACTTTTTAGGATTCTGTGCTCAAAGAGTAAAAACAGGACCCTATTACTAAGACTCCTCTGTCCGTCCGTATGTCTGTTACCAGGCTGTATCTCATGAAGCGTGATAACTAGAGAGAATTGAAATTTTTACAAATGATGTATTTCTGTTGTCCCTATAACAACAAATACTAAAAACAGAATAAAATAAATATTTAACGGGGCTCCTATATAACAAATGAGATTTTAATACCCTTTTCTGCTCCATATTAATAGCGGCAACAGGTAGACGGTTGAAATATATAAATAATTAACTAAATTAAAATCATAACCGAAAGTGGGTCGTGCTACCTCACAAGTTATTTTGCCAAATATTAGAACGGAACCCTTTGTGCGTATTACACACGGGCTCTACATGGGGTAGAGTTTATTTGGTTAATTGTTTTATAACAATTTTCGAAAAACCAAAATTTGTTTTATAATACAATAATTGTTAATATAATTTGTTTAAATTTTAGGCATGATTGATTTGATGATAATTGATACAAATCCGCTTAAGCTTGTTAACGTATCTTCGTGTTTGTTTGGCGTTAGTAAACAAGTCTTTTCATTCATCAGAATACAGAAGCATAGAATACCGTTAAAAAGATAAAATGTAATATCTTTTGCTTATAATTTTTTAAGCCTGTATCGAATTATTATGTAACATATTTATATTGTATTTTCTCCTTAAGTAATAATATTCTTAAGAGAAAATAAATTCTTTAAACCATGATACACGCAAAAATGTACATAAGTAAAGCTAGTAATTTTGATATTGATTTTATATATATTCATGTAATTTAGATAACGGAATATTAAATAACTACAAGGCCAGCAGCTTAGAATTGTACATACAGTTAACAGTGTAAACTATGGAAACATATGGGTATTAAAACCATTTAAAATTACAATTGAACGTGTAGATATTTCGAATGTCAATGACGAAAAGTAAATAATTTAAGAACAATACTCCAGTGCTATTCTCTTAAAGAAAATTTCGTGGCTGTACGCAACGATGAGCTCGTCGTCGAGCCACAGCCTTGCCAATGAAATTTATTTTAATAGAATATTGCTATTTTGTACTACTGATCCGATTTTAAAAATTCTTTCACTGATAGAAATCTATAGTAATCCCGTTTCTCTTCTTCTTTGATTCTTTCTTTCTCTGTCTCTCCTGAACTATCTCTTTTCCATTTTGAAGTGATAAATTCTTATGCGAGGGTAAACTGATTCGTAACGTAACGCGTTACGGCGCCACTATGTCTGGCTTCCCTTTCTTTCACGCATAAGCAGCAGTAGGCAGGCTGCTCCTTTCTCAGGTTCTGAGTTTTTTTATCTTTGCTCTGTTCTTCTCGGTCTTTTATTATCTGTCACTTTTCTTTCCTTCTGTATTTTCTCTTTTTCATCACATTTTCTCACTCTCTGTCTCTATTCCGATTCCTTTCTTTAGCTACATAAATACAAAGTGAAAATTTAAGGACATCGATTAAAATATTGCTAAATAAAATACCCGTAGCAAAGCGAGGGCAGACCTCTCGTTATACATTTTTATGAAATTTTAACCTTATCGTGCAATGCGATATCAATGATGGTATCAAGAGGTCAAAAAAAATATAATGTCGCGCTCAGAGTCTCACCGAATTGTAAATGTGTAAATTGTAATGTGCATGTAAATGACATGAAGTAAAACGGCCTAAGTTTTATATTCTAAATGGTTGTTTTTACCTGAAATGCTGCATTTGAATTTTTACAAAATCGGTTAAAATAATTTAAGTATATCATAATCCATTTATAATTAATAAAATCAAACCAAAAGTTGCTTTATTTTTATTTTCATTATTACTACACAACTCATATTCTTGATAAAAAATAAGTAGGTAATTTTTTAGCTTATAAAATCCAATTTTTTATTAGTACTTATATAGCTGAACTACTAGTGTTTTGTTAGAAATACATGTTAATAATTAAAAAAGTAAGGGTAAGTAAGGCATTCAATTTAAGGTATATGAAACTTGTTATGTTTTTGAAACTAAAAACTTCTCTGTTCTCAACTACGCGCCTATCAGTAGTTGAGAACAGAGAAGTACTATATTTACTTAAAATACGGCAACAAAATGTTAATTTCATACATAGCTTTCTGTCCTATTTATATACAGACAAGTTTGTCTTAGAGAAATCAATCATAAACAGCAAATTGGTACGTATAATTTTGTCGTCAAACTTCTTCTATGTTAAAAAATATAGTGTCGTTTGATAATAAAATCTTAGAACGATACAATTAATAAGAAAGAAATTGGGATCACATACCATCAACGAATATTATAATTAATGTAAAATAGCACTAGAAAAGTAAAAATTATAACGACACTTCTCAGTCAGCGTCGAGTAGTACATTTGTCGCGGAGTGCGGATATAACATAAATTGTAAGAGCGCCTTAACTTCTTCAATCGTGACGACTCGACGAGTGATAAGAGGGAAAGAGTACGACGTCTCGATCTGTTACACATCAGTATAGCAAAGTGAGATGCTTATATGTTGAGAACGATTGTCGATTAACCGAAGTTTACCGATTTATAGTTTCGAGTGTTGCAAGTTAAGCAACTTGACTTTTCGTAATTTATATAAATACATTTTAAACATTTATTGTTTATATAGATAACAATCATTAGGATTTTTTATACTCTTGTTGTATTGGTTGAAGAAATGAACAGACAGGTATAAAATCCAACATCTCAATCTTACTAATATTATAAATGCAAAAGTAACTGTGTCTATTTGTCTACCAAACTACTGAATCGATTTAAATGAAACTCGGTATACAGATAGTATTAAGTCTGAAGAAGGACATAGGCCACTTTTGATCACGAGAAAATGGTTGTAGAGGTTGAAAGGAGGGGATGAAAAGTTGTATGGGAGTATCGTCATTTTTAAAGCTAGAAACTAATTATTTAGGCTGTTGATTCGATATAAATAAATATAATATTCAATGATTGTAAAAGTTTTACCCTTAAGGGTGTAGAATAACACAGGAGTATATGTCTTATTTGTAAAATAATTAGCCTAAATAATTAAAAATGCTAGGTATCCAAAGACACTATTCCACGCAGACGAAGTCGCGGAGAGCTAGTCTCAATACATATTAGTACTGTACCTACATAATTTCTTCACATTATGAATGAGTTACAATTTTTTTCTTTATTTATATTGCTTGTTTGTACAACGTCGATGTAAATGGGTGAAAATACGTATGGCCTCATTTAAAGTGTTACATTACTAAAAAAGACATTATCTTGTATGCTACTATGTACATACTTTTACGAGTAATTAACTAAATGTAGAAATATTGTATTCAACACGCCTCAAAAATTATAAAGAAGAACAGAAAAATATAAGACTTCTATTAAATCTATAAGATAATCATTCATCTGGCAACTGTAATCTGTAAATGATGTAATTTAATCAGAAAATGTTTTATTCATTACTCAACTTTAACTATGTGCACAGACAGCAGTGTAGGCAGGGACCGGCCGTCCATATTATGTGTTTATTAAACTTATAGGTACTTACATAGTTTTAAAAGTTTCTTATTTTATATATTTTTTAATTATCCTGATGATTATTATAACACGTTTAACACCGATAAAATGTAAGCAAAATACTAATAAATTTTATATATCAAACAACTACTCGGGTTATTACAAGGTCACAGAAACAAATATGTGAGATAAAAGGATTGATAAATATTCCAAACGTAGAGACTATGCTATTGAGTATAGAAGATGGTGATAATTTTTTGAGACTATTGAATTTAACCTTTCTTATGAACTTTTATCTAACTAGAGTTTAAAATAATAAAAAATATGTTGATATTAACAGTTTTTAATAATTCCAAAATAGAGGTGAACAAATATAATTATATATGTATTTTTTTTATAAAAAAAAACAAATTATTTAAGCATCCGCAATAATTAGCATATTATGTGGCCAAGAATCCACCATCAATGGGCAGTTCAACACCGTTTATCATACTCGCTTTATCACTCAGCAGGAAGAGTATGACACTTGAAACTTCTGATACTTCTCCGAATCTAAAAAATAAAGAATTACGATTTTAAAATGTATTTGACGAAAATATAATTAAAAATTTGTTAAGACACGCAGAACACAGTCGGCCAGGACCTCAGCTATTGCTGTTTTTTTTAAATATTTTTATTTTACAATTCATGCGTTTGTGATGAATAAAGAAATTATAATATATTTTACCTGCCAAGAGGAATCTTTGAAATCATGGCTTTAGCTTTGCTAGGTTCAGTCCAACCAAGCCTACCCATAGCGGTCATAATAACAGTCGGGTTAACAGCATTTACCCTAATGCCGTATGGTCCGAGTTCTAGAGCCATTGAACGAGTTACAGAATCCAGTGCAGCTTTGGTTGCGGCGTATATAGTGTGATCTTTTAGAGCAGCCTGAAAATTTGCATTAAAATGAAGAACACATGGGTCTACCATTCTAATTAAGTAAACAGTATATGTACTGTACCTTTGACGCCTGTGAAGAAAGGTTCACGATAGCACCTGCAGTTTTGCTATCTATCATATTTTTGGCAACTATTTGGCTTATGTTTATTATTGCTTTCACGTTTACGTTAAACATCCTAGAAATATAAAATATCTTAGTGTATAAATACATAATACATATGTTAACAGTTACTTATCAACACAACACAACAACAACACACAACACTTCAACTCGAAGAAAATATGAGAAAGAGAAAGAGGAGAGGGAGTGTATTGAAAAACACTAAGGTGATATTGAATAAACTATTGGGTAAACGCAACGTAGATACTGCTACTGAATCGATAAATCAAATCTTACAATTACGAGAGAAACCTAGGCAGTGCCTAGGACGTGTGATCAAGATGTAGGCTTAAAGATGACTTTTAAGTTTTAAGCAATTACAACACTCAGCTCTACTGCCCAGGTTTTCTGTTTAAATCTAAGGTTAGGTTATCCTAAGCACTCAGATTAAACAGAAAACCTTTAACAAAAAATATTATAGACTATACAGGGAGCGTGCGAAGAAGGTCTTATTATAAAAAGCAATCTCTCCCAGACAACCTCTGGCGATAGTAGTTGTTAAATGAGCAACGGGATAGTGCTATAATAATACTACTATATAAACGTTAATCTATATATATAAAACAAAGTCGGGTTTGTTCGAACACTTATAACTCGAGAACGGCTGGACCGATTTTAATGGTTTTCGATTTGTTCTATTTGTCTTCGTCCAGAATAGCAGAATAACTATTAAAAACTATGAAAAATTGACGAAAAAAATAAAATATAAGCAAAAACACTTTTCCATACAAAATGTTCAAGGGTTTCGTAGTTGTCAAACATTCAACGTTTATCCCGTCGATACCGTCAATTTTCCCCTCAAATTAAAGAACGTGTTTAATTTAAGGTTTCAAATCGACAACATATATCCCACGATATTATTGGTTGTCAAATATTTATGCGTGCGTTTAGAAATTTATTTTGTGTAAACCAAGAAAAAAAAATATATCAAGCTACTTAAATATTATACAACATGTGAACAAATGACTTCATGAAGAACGACAAATTGCACGAGAAGAGCGAAGCTTTGGTGTGACAAGAAGGCCCTATTTCTTGTTGTACAAGAACACTTGGAACGCTTCATCGAAGAAATTTCTGGCAATGCGGATCCCGATGATCCGGATAGCTTTCTATTGATGCTGTTGGTCGTACTTACACAGTACACAGTACATCCAAAGTATGTTTAATGTTTCTATTTGGGGTTGCTGGTAAATGTTCGTGGGCCAACATTGTTAGAATCACTACGAAATGTTATTGGTACAGTATGCCCAACATTTCGTGTAGCATGTCAAGAGCTCAATTTGCTTGAAAACGATACTCATAGGGACACGACAATCGCTGAAGCAATTATTTTGCATCTCCAAGTCAGATATGCACATTATTTGCTATTATCATTTCTACATGCTTCCAATCTAATCCAGATGACCTGTGGAACAAATGCAAAGATAATACAAGTCAGAAAACATTTTAAATCGAATTTGTGTCACTTCAACAAATCCTGATCTTGAGGCGAATGAGGAGATGTATAATCAGGCTTTGCTCTTGATCGAAGATATGTGTTACCACACGTGCGGCAGCTTGTTAGTCAGGTTGGGAATGCCAGCGCCAGATCGCGAAGTAAATGACGCATTTAATGGAGATTGGAACGTAGGTAAACGTGAATATGATCGATATGAATTAGACCAATCAGTTCAGATGAATGTACCCCTGTTGAACCCAAAACAGAAGGAAATCTATGATACATTAATTAATGCAATTGTCAATGTGGCCACATTGTCAGAAGGACGCCGCACGGCTCATTCAGCGTTAAAATTGCCATTAGATCTTTAAACTACTGAACAACCAAACCAACATGTAACATTGTAAAACACTCTGCAATGGCAAAAGTTTAATTAGCCTCAAAAATCATCATCTGGGACGAATGCAGGATGGCGTACAAACACGCCCTTGAAGCTCTTGATCAAACCTTAAAATATCTGCGCAGTGATTCGAGAGTTTTGGTAGCGCAATGATTTTACTTTCTAGCGAATTCCACCAAATACTGCCAGTCATTCCAAAATCAACTGCTGACGATGAAATAAATGCTTGCCTCAAATCATCAAATCTGTAGTGCTATGTGAAGAAACTTCAACTGGCAGCAAATATGAGAGTTGCATTATTGACCATATTCCTTCGAATTTTTGCAATTTCGTCTCATCAAAAGACGAGCTCATCAGCAAAGTATTCCCGAACATCATTGCTAACCCCAAAAATAACAAATGGTTAAGCGAACGGTCAATTTTGGCGGCCAACAATAAAGATGTGAATAACTTAAAGTTTATAATTCAAAATTAAATCTTTGGTACTCTGCATTCATTAAAATCAATTGACTGTGTAACAAACGAGGATGAAGCTACTTATTATCTAATAATAAAGTAGTGAACTTAATATTAATTGTATTACTTCCATAAAGTAAGTTCAGCTAATTTGTAACACGATATTCAATTGACTGTTAGGTGGTACGAAGTTCGCCGGGTCAGCTAGTATTACATAAATATTAAAATTAATTATAAAAATAAATTAAACGAATTTAAATAGATAATTAATAATATCTTAGTATAATTTTAAATAAGAGTTATGACTTAAGTGTATCACAAACTTGTCAAAAACTTGTGGTGTGCATTCCAAAAATGGCTCATCTTGCGCTACAGCTGCGTTGTTTACTAAGCCATCGAAGTGTCCGAGGCTTTTTACAACCTTCCTGGTTTTATCCCAATCTCCTATATCCAGCTCTATGATATCAATAGATGGGTATTCATTTTTCAGACTATCTAAATGGGTTTTAGTTCTGGAAATTGCCACAACTTTAGCACCAGCTCGCCATAGTTCTATAGCGACATCGCGACCAATTCCTAAAAAACAAAACTTGTTTTTGAATATTTTGTGCCCTGTTTAGGAATCAAAGTTGTGTTATTTTTAAAACTAAATATTATTTTCTTTTTAGCAAATATTTATTACAATTAAAATTTTGATAAATTAAAATAAAACTTACCTTGGCCAGCTCCAGTCACAAGCACTCTTTTTCCTTTGAATGAGATTTCCATTATTAATGAGAAGCTAAAACTTTAATTTTGTCAATTTATGTATAATATAAATTTCCTTAGTGTATTCTTAGTATTCAGATGGTAAAATATTAGTTTGTAAAGTTCTATTACTTACCAGTTTATATACGACTATATTTGCTCGTCCGTTTAATAGAGAGGTGATCGTTAATATGACTTTATCAAGATTTAATTATAATTACAATATAAAAATGATATTGAAGTAACATTGACCTTCACGAGTTTAAAATAATATAAACAATTCCCAGATGACAATAATATAAATATTACGTACTATCATGAGGTTCATATAGGTGATTGTAGATAAGTGAGTAAGAAAAGATTGTTTTTGTCTAATTTATCTTTATAATGTAATTTTTAAGCTCTATATAAATCATTTAAACTCTGGTGTGTGATAACACGCACAAGACAATAATAATATGCACTTAGCAATTACCAATATTAAAACTTACTCCAAACCTTAGTAATGGTGACACCACATTACTAAACCTCCAGGCGAGCTCCGATTGACAACTGGCTCAAGTCTATCGGAACTGAGGTTAGGTTAGGTTAATCTTGGAATAAAATAAAAAGTACTACCTGCGAATATAAAGTTGTCAATGGTGTTGCTAACTGGTGCGCGTCTCGCAGACTCCGAACAGCCGAAAAATCAAAATTTTGTCCTTGTCGAATCCTTTAGCGAACCAGGTCTTGTCCAAAACCACTATCTATACTTCTATACTAATATTATAAAGAAGTAAGATTTGTATTTTTGTATGTAACGAATAAACATAAAAACTACTGGACCGATTTCAAAAATTCTTTCACCATTAGAAAGCTACATTATCCCTGAGTAACATAGGCTATATTTATTACAAGAAAAAATTAGAGATCCCCAGAAAATCTCACTAAAACCAACCCAAGGTGCAAAAAAAATAGCCATAAAATATCTTTCATCGCATGCGCTGCGAAAAGTATTGATGATAGAACAAAAGAATGTTCTAGAATATTATAGAACGTATCAATATCTACAAAAAACTCCGCGAGACCATATGTCCAACTATTGTAGTTATGTCACTATAACTACTTTTTTATATTTTAAAAGTTGATAAAAATGCCAATCAAAATCAGACCATGTTTTCCATACCTTTGTATTAATCCTTATCCAAATAAATTATTTCATATTCAAGACTGTTTCAATACCTGTAAATTATTTTTTGAATTATTAAAATCGGTCCTTCCATTCAAAAGATATTACGAAATTAAAAATATCAATATAAACAAAAAATACACGCCCACGCGACGGGCCAGTGTAGTTCTATCTCGGTGATACTCGAAGTGCAGCGAGTGGTAGCGAGTAACGCCGAGGTAGAGGGGCACCGAAATGCGGGAGAGCCAAAATGTTTTAAACTAAATATTCCACCCGTGCGAAGCCGGGATGGGCCCCTAGTCTATACTATTATATAAAGAGGAAAGATTTGATTGTTTGTATGTTTGTATGTTTGTTTGTTTGTTGCGAATAGGCTCGAAAAGTACTGAACCGATTTTGAAAATTCTTTCACCGATAGGAAGCTACATCCTTTCCGGGTAACATAGGCTATGTGGTGTTGCCATAAATACTCTAATTAAAAAGATATGGCCATTTAAGTGCCATAAGGTGGCCATTTGTAAATTGAAGAGTTTCTCAGGAACTACTAATCCGATTTTAATTTTTTTTTCACAGATAGAAAAATGCACTTTTCGTGACTGACAGAGGTGATTTAGTGTTGCCATATGCATTTTTTAATAAATAGAATATGGCCATTTCGTCGTAACTAACCTGATTTCAAAAATTCTTTCGCTAATAGAAAACTATACTTTTCGTGAGTGACAAAGGTGATTCAGTGTTGCCATATACATTTTTTTAATTTCCGAATTTGGCCATTTTGTTGTAACTAATCCGATTTTAAAAATTCTTTCGCTAATAGAAAACTATACTTTTCGTGAGTGACAAAGGTGATTCAGTGTTGCCATAAACGCTTTTTTAATTAATAGAACACGGCCGTTTTGTTACTACGATCCGATTTTAAAAATTCTTTCACTGAGGAAGTCTACAGTATTTCTGTCTTTCTTCCTCTTATATACAATCATTTTCTCTTATCCTGTCTCTTTTTTCTCTCTTTAATATTTATCTTTATCTGTGTTCAGAATGGTCAGTCTCTGTTCAGTTTTTTTTTCGAGAGTCTCTCTCTCCTTTATTTTTATTTTTGTACATATATTCTTAATTTAACATATACTTTAACGTGGACGAAGTCACGGTAGTCGACTAGTATTATATAAAGCGGAAAATTTGATTCTTTGTATATTTGTATTTTTGTTTGTTCCGAATAGACTCAAAAATTACTGAACGGATTTTGATAACTCTTTTACTGATCGAAACCAGCATCCTTTCCGGGCAACATAGGCTATGTAGTGTTGCCATAAATATTATAAATAAAAATATATGGTAATTTAATTGTCATAGAAGGGGCATTTCATAAGATACGGATTATCTACACTATACCAGAATGATATAGTTTTGGTAGTGTTCCTATAAATTTTCAAATGATGTTGATTATTAAAGTGCAGATAGCCGGATAATAATCAGATGATGACAGGTGATGTTGTGTTGTCATATATTTTGTAATAAATAAGACATAGGCATTTTTTGGGCTGACTCGACTCTTTTTTTCACTGCTGGAATAGTTACGTACTCAGTTTCCTCTTCCTCTCTTCCAATAGTTCGAATAGTATTGTCTATTTAGTAATTAATTGGGCAGGTTCGTTTCTTTGTACTGATCTAATTTTAAAGATGTTAATTTTCTCTTTTCTCTCTTTCATTCCCCGTTTATTTTCTCTATATTTTTATAATTCTATCTCCTGTTCTCTTTTCTATTTTCTCTCGTGCCTTTTTCTTCTCATTACCTCTCTATCATTTTTATCTTTCCTCTCTTTTTTTCAACGATGAAATCACTTTTACCGAGTGACAAATTAAGAATTTCGATTATAATTATGATTTAAATATCCGAAGCAAAGCGAGGTCAGGCCGCTCGTATATAAGTAAAATCCCCTAGTAAATGGGCCAAATGCATAATGCATGCTATTTGTGTGGTGTACGGTGTGTAATTGTCAGAAAAAAGTTCTTATGGAAGAAAATTTTGAAGAATGTAGGTACGGGGGAAAGTCGGAAAAGACGTAAATGTTTAAGCTGACGTTAGAATTCTTTGTAATTTAATTTTTAATAAAGATAGAAATAAGAGAGACCAGCAGTATGAATTGCAAACCCACGAACTATCGACCGTGAATCCAACGCATGATCCGATGAGCTACTGATGCTTAAATCATAATTGAACTACACAAGTGGCTCTGTAAATGGATTTTGGGCAAATATTTGTACCTTTATGATGTTACCTAGCAACTGACGAGGACTGTAGGTGCTGCTACTACTTTTTTAAATATATCCGATCACAATTATATTATGAGGATGTTTAGAAAACACGATAATTTTATACAATTCAATAAAAGTAATTTAATATGTTCTCGTGTGCTCGTTATAAAGATGCTCCAGAGTCTTGTATCAACAATAACCAATTGTAAAATAATAAAGCATTAAGGTAAATAATTGTTTATTATTATATGACGTCATAGAACAATACACAAGAAGTTAAACATTTAATAACTTAAATAATTAATATCTATCTGGTAACTTACACTAATATTATAACAATATTTCCCTCGTATTCGCAGTACTTATATTTTGGTATATGCTTAAATAAATATAATTCGATTTCGCAAATTCAATTTAAAAGTTGATGACACTGAATGAAATTAATTTGATAGTTTTATAGGCAATATTTCAGGGTCAATTATTGTTACATTTAAAAATAAAATTAGAAGAACTGGTTTTCATTTAAGACATCTAACTTATAATTTAAAATAATTGTTAAAATATAAAATATAATTTTTTGTAAAGATCATAATTTAGTATTTTAATATCATGATAAGAAAACGTTAATCTTGTATATAAAGGCAGTAATAAGGCACTTGTACTTTTATGTAAAGTATGAGAAATAGTGATTTTATCGTTTGTAGGGAGCTTTCCTGTATCTACCCCGTTCTTCTTCATCCCGGACTTCTAAGTAATGGCTGAATACAACCAGCCACAAGTAGATGTAAATGCCTGAAAAACAAATTATCACTTTGTAAATTATGTATGCAAATAAAACACAAAGGCAGGGTTATGGTAATCTTTTAGTCGTTTAAATAATAACTTATTTACATAGTTTTGAGTTTTCCTCAATAGACAAAGTGATTCAAAGCACTTTAAAAGTAAGGAAAGGTACATATGTATGATATATGCATATTATAGTAGAGAAACCTTGCGAAGCTAAGGCGGTTCGGTAGTTTCATTTGAATAATCAGAATGTTTCAAGCGCAAAACGATCAAAATGTTTGGTTTTAAGAAAAAACGGAGGAAAGCAAAATAGAGTGCCATAAAAGAAAATGAATTTTAAATTCTTTGAGCAGAATTTATTAGTAAGTTACTAGTAAATTCTCGTTAGAAAGAAAATTTTCATACTGGTGTGAAAAAGTATCGATATTTTTTCGATAAGTCTAAAGGATTCTAATTTGAACAATGGTGAAGGAAGATCAACATAAAAGACTAGAATGATCAAGAATTTAGACGAAGCACTGTTCATTAATAAAAAAGACGGAATAAAAACTTGTATTGGAACTTGGTTTGGTTTATTTTAAAACTATTATCGTTAAGATAGGCAAATTAAATAACTTGTGTAAAATAAATTTACGTAAAATACTACTGCGACTGGGTAATGATGACTCTACTTAATGTCTGTCAGGGGACCTTATAATAACAATAAAAACCAAACCGACGAATTTTATAAATTTTGTTTGTTTGTCTGTCACCCCGAATTAGATGCAGGCTTTATTTGAAGACGCAGGCTTATAAACATAATGTCAGAAAAGTAGTTCTTATTTAAATATTTTTTCCACCAGCCGCAGAAGGAGGCGGGTCGTCTAATGTTAAAACTGATAATAAACCAAAAGGATTGGTTACGGTGTCAGATATATGGTAATAGAGCTGAATTCCACATGTCTAATTAACAGAGTATGAGATCAACCAAATTAAATTTAACGCCTATTATCTTTCAGTCTACGCTCCATTAATGCTGTTGATTTTGTTTCTTTATAGATATTTTTGGAGCGAGTTCAAGTCCGTTTAATATTTAAATTAAATTGTAAAGCGTGGGTTGAGGTTTTTTCTTCATCAGGTACATTTTTAACTTCGTGTACATAGTTTAAATAATCTAAAATTCTTTAAAATAACATCTAGCAGAGGGGTTGCCATTTTAAAAATCTGTTAACTAGAAGAAAAAGTGCGAAAAGCGTAGATTTCAGATATTTAAATCAACAATGTTTTTTTATAGTTAGTAAAATTCATTTTTCTATATATTTCATATTATTTTAGATTTTATTTGGTCTTCTTAAGAATCAAAACAATGCTTCTGCGTTTATGTATGATCATGCAATAATGGTTAAACCCGTTGTGATGTGGTTAGACATTGGGAAATTTAGCTTTTGTTTATAACGTGTTATAAACAATGAAATTATGTAAATATATTTAATTAAAGATATTTTATTTTTAAAGTAACTTCGTCAAATCATTGTAAAATTATTTAATGCTTTTACGAAAGACCTTAACAAATAAAGGGTCTGAGCGGATATTCAATTAACGTAAGATGTACTCGTAAGTGCTGTTGTAAAATACCAAGAAATAATTTCGCTCTGGTCCACTGTTACAGATATTAAAAAGCAAATGAAGTTTTTATCGACTTCAAAAGAAAGTGTATCTCGAGAGTCTTATTATATCATCGAAATTTTGAGTTTATGAACTAATATGGGAAAAGCCAGGAAACTATTCGAAGTATTTTTTGGTAGAGTTTATAGTTTTTTTACTTATTTAACTAACGATTTATTTTATTTTTAAAGCTTTACGCGGTGTAATATATTGTTACTTACACAAATATATAAGACCACCAACAAGGATACAAGTGGCCAAAATATTGTGATCCTGAATCTTATCGTCGAGGTAGTATGTGATAGAAGTATGAAGAACACTTATCAGTAGTCCAATTGCCAAAACAATCCCAAGCACTACCCATGGTAACATTAACCACGAGCGTTTCTGAAAAATTACAAATTATGTTATAAATATTCTGGATATAGGTAACTATCATTTATCTATTTACTATATTACTAATTCTTTAGAATTTTTCCTCAATCGTGCAATTCATAACATGATGTGTTTATTATTAATGTAATATGATTGTGTGAATTACTAATCATGTAAAATATTGATTACTAATTCTAGTATTTCTACGAATAATAGGTGCAACTAAGGACATGCTTATAATATTCAACTTTACGTACCGAGAACGATGTCTAGTAAGCGTATAACAATAAAAAGCCATTAATATATAAGAATAATTAATTATTAAATGTACTAATATTTTATATAAAAAAAATTTACCTTCAGTACGGCAATTATGAGTAGGGAGCATATCAGTATCGTGAAGCATAAGTTGACTGTCATTATTATTCTCGGAACTGAAAAAAACGTTACAAATTAATTTTAGTCATTCTTTCTCATAACTCTCTTTATTAAACGATATCTTAATAGTCATCTCGGAAACATCACTATCTTAGTGATAACTCTAAATGGGAACTCAAATTGTTGGCTAGTGATAAAGGTAAATGTTGCCAATTTTTAATTAGATTGATTGATATTGTACTGTATTCATCTTAGCGTAAGACTAAACAAATCAGAAAAAGGTTTCTGTGTGTCTCATTTTATGTAGATATAAAGAATTAATCACTTTATATTTTTAAATGTGTAACAAGTTTATGTAGAGACCTAAAATTGTCAGTTTGAGAAAAAAGTGGACGTACATTACGAAATAGAATTATAAATATAGTCCATACATAATATTACGATAAAATATAATCTTTTTGTATTTTTTGTTTACTTTTTGTGTCACGCCATCGCCAGGCTGAATAAAGTGTATGTAGGTATACTTACTGCCCATTTCAGAAAGTTTTCTATCGAAATCTTCTGCAAAGATGAAAGTCCTGAAGGACACATATCGCTTGTCTATAACCCATACTGTGATGATGGTTACTATAGAAAATATAATGCCAAGCGCCGCGGTGATGATGGTTCCGGTTCGTGTGGATGCACAGCAACAACACCTTTCAAGCCTCTTCATTTTTAAATTATCTTTCCTTTACAGTTTTAAACAAATCTCTTTAAACTGTTTTGATGTCTGTGTTGTTTATTAATCACGGAATCATGGTTTCTGAAAAAGAAAACAAAAATTAAACATCTTATAAACGTGACTTTTGAACACTTGCAAATATGTGACAGAGGTTGTATTATAAAGTCCAATTAAATATGGTACATTAAAATTTTAATAGTATAACTTAAGTATTTTACTAACAGCACAATCACAACAGATTTCTCTACAAATTACATAATTATGTAAATAATAGTATTACAATGAATATGAGTAAACATACGTCACAAGATTTTGATCTTAACACGTGGCTAGCTCATTAATGTCCAGACAAAATATCCACGTGGATAGGTTTTTAAAATATACAGTCGAGTCAACCGTGTCGTTAGTTAAGTATGTTGACATATTAAATTCGCTAAAAAGAGAAAATAACTCGGCGCCACTGTCTAGCGCTTTGCTAGTGTCAAGATATTTAAGTTTTCTAAAACGAGATAATATTAACGTAGAGTTATATTTTTAGTTTTATGTTAAAATTTGGCAAGAGCAAAATAAATATTATGGCCTCCCGCAAAATGTCTAATTATGGAATCGAATCCCGTTATTGTAACATTGCCAATCGAAAAACAAAACCATGACATATTTTAAAAACATGTTATAAATTTTAATATGAATAGATTAAAGGCCGAAGGGTACACATAAATACTTTGCATATGTAACTTTTTATACTTGTCCGGTAGGTATTTAAACTATAGTAAAACTTATATATTTTATTTTTTTTAAGGGCCAAAGGTACTGGTAAAACATACAGGGGCCAGTTGACCGTTGTCCCATTAAAGATTTGCTTCTTGACATGAGTCCTTTTACTGCAATAAGAAATACTTTAACTTATAAATATGTTCTTAATGGCACGTAAATAATTGAAGTAAAAGAAAGGACAATAACAACAAAAAGTAACAAAAGAAAATACTTAAATTGTTACTTTGATCCATTTAGTATGTAGGACCCATCAACACGTCGTCGAAATACCAATTACGCACAAGATAATGGAAAGAAATCTCAGTGAGATTTTTATTATCATTTTATTATACAGCAGTATAATTGCTACAAGATAAAGATTTTAGTGTTTATACGATAGTCCAAAATACACATTTCTCGTTTTTTGGTCATTTCCTTTTTCTTGCTGTAATGTAATATAATAGACAATTTTAACATATTATAGTAAATTCAAATGATTCGAGACTGTGTAAGTAGTATAGAAGAAAACAAATTGTCCGTTGTACAGCTCATGACAATAGAAATAAAGTGAATTTTAATGTTATCGTTATAATGTAAATTCATGTATTCAAACCACTCATCTATTATGAAGCTAATTACGTTTAAAAATTAATGTTATGGTGTTTGATACAGGTTACCGGTGCCCGCTTATGTATTTTGTACATCAACATTTATTATTAGCTGTTCTCGTAACGAATAGAGGTCAGCCGTATAATATTTTGTAACAAAAATGAACTCCAGAATCCAATAGCTATTGGCTAATGCATCTAATTCTAGAGCGATTGGTACCTACTAGCCCATCTGGGATGATGTTGTTGCGAAATTTTAATGTTTCCTGCAATTGTTTCGATAACATAAACCCATAACTATAATGTAATTTTATAACATTTTTTTTGTTTTCATGTAAGTAATAATAATTTATCAAGAATAATATTTAACTGTTTAATATACATTAAAATTTGTAATTAATATACAACTAAATATTAATAATTTTGAAAGTTTATCATAACTTTACTGCAGTGTAAATTACGTTTAGCCATTTCGTCGTAAATTACTCTCAGAGTCTAAAATTATGTCCAGAATAGATCGTAATTTTGTTCATTATAAGAAATTAAATAGAGAGAATGTGAGGTTAATGTAAGTTGGAGTTTTCTAGATTCCAGCAAATTCTACATTAATAATCTATCTATATCATTATTTAAAATAGACCTTAAACGTTCCGCAAAACGATTACATAAAACATTTGCCTTTCTAAGAAGATTTATCCAACACCATTCAAGTATAACGCATATAAAGTACTGCGCATTTCAATGAGCTGGGGAAGGAAATCAGAGAGCTAGTCCCCAGTGCACGAAAACAGTCTTCCTGACATTGACCTGACCTACATAACAGATAGCTCTATTGCAAACAGTATCGCTTACGCCGCTCCTAACCTTTTGCAACCCATTAAGCAACCTTGGACATCCCAGGTTCATTTCGTTAAAATATCGCGTTTACCTACATAAAATATTCAGCTCATTCTTGTTAATAATATTTTTTTGTTAAGCCTGTAATTTTCTTCGGTATAATTTTTAGCGAAAAAAAAAACACTTATATATATAGTTGCATCAAGATAAAATTAATATTAAACATTCAGGCCTCTTGGAGTTATCAAAAAATCAAACTTCTTAGTCAACGCAATGAAAAGATGCGGCCTTAAATACCACAATAATTTTTTTTTTTTTTTTTTTTTATTTCTTCTTATTATTCATAGGAGTTTAGTCATACAGTTGACTATGTCACTCCCGTACAGAAATGTTACAAATACATACATATCAAATCACATACATACTTAGGCTTAATTACCGTATTAGTGCAAGTTTTATACAACGTACCGGCAACTAACACCTCGCGAAAAACGTATGTAGTCTATGATACATTAAATATATAATATATCGTACACCACACACCCACACGATACGCCAATACCAACATATTATAATATTTAAACTACACATATCGATTTAATAATTACTTAAATTTAATTTGTACATTTTCACTAATAATTTAACTTCACTTGCTGACGGTGTAGCCAGCAAGCTGTTACAAATACCAACATTATACGATATTAAAATATGTGGTCTCACCGCCTCGCTTCGTACACACTCCATCAAAAGATGATAAATATCATCTACACCATTATTGCAATGTATGCATCTGTTAGTTGTAGATTTACCCATTAAAAAATTAAACTTATTTGTTGGAACGTGTCCGGAACGAAGTCTAAGAAGTGAGACCACATTGTTTCTACTTAATTTAATTTTTTGGAACCATGGGCAACGAGGTATCTCAAACACAATTGTTTTATACCAAATTCCTTTTTCTCTTGAACGCTCATCAAAATACTCTTGCCAATTTTGTTTACATTTTTGCTTAAATTTACTTAAAACCTCACTATATAAGGGTATGCAATGATAAGGAATTCCATCACTCATTGCCTCTTTTGCTAACCTATCTACTTCCTCATTGCCCCTGATACCAATATGCGAAGGGATCCATTGAATAATACTATCTTTTCCTTCATCTTTCAAGTTATCGATGGTTTCCAGAATGTCATAGGCTATCGGATGTCCTCGAATAGTCGAGGGTAACCGAGCCAAATGTAATAGTGCACTTTTTGAGTCTGTTAATACAACAAACTGATTTCCTGCACAAGATGAAATATACAAAAGTGACTCGTAAATCGCAATTAACTCACTATGCATTATCGATATGTTCTCTTCGATTTTAAATTTAATCTTTATATCTGCTTGAGGGTCGAAGACTGCGGTTCCCGAAACAGAGCCATTCTTGGATCCATCAGTAAATAACTTATAAAATGATCCATATTTAGTACTCAATAAGTTTTCACAACAGTTTAAAATATTTAATCTATTATATAATTTTTTGGACGTAGTAACGCCATCGATCATTGATATAATATTTTTTGATACATCAAAACTACTGACCCATGTATGAAGTGAATGAATGTGTAATTTTTTGTTTGACTTAATGACGTAATTATTTAATTCCCTATAAACTATAATGAGCAGAGGTAGTTTCTTATTGATCCAATATTTCTTTTTACAATTATAATTAAGATTTCTTATAACATCTACTGTTAGATTTTGTTTAAACGACCTAGATTTAAGAAAAAATTTGCCTGCAAGATATTTTCTCCGAAATCGTAAAGGTTGAATACACAATTCACTCTCCATGACATGTATTGGTGTAGTCCTAATAAAACCTCCAATGACCCTCATTGCCTGGTTTTGTACCTTATCTAATTTGCATAAATGATTTTTAATACTAATATCATATAAAAAACTACCGTAATCAAGTCGACTACGAATAATTGAAAAAAATAAACGACGTAAATGTATAGGATGTACTCCCCATTTTCTACCTGCTAAAATTTTAAAAATATTTAAGAATTTAAGTGTTTTATTTCTTATTTCATTAATATGTGTACCCCATTTTAAGTTTTTGTCTAGCCACATACCCAGATACTTAATACTATCCACTTGTTGTATACTTTTATTATTAATTATTAGACTCAATTCAGTATTTATTTTACGTTTACCCCTAGTAAAAATACAAACTTTTGTTTTATGTTCAGATATGCTTAAACCTAGTTCTTCTAATAAATTAGAAAAGCTGTTAAGTGCTCTTTGCACATTATTTATAGCAAGTTCAACTGTATTACTGGAACTATATATGACAAAGTCATCTGCATACTGCGAAATAAACACTTGTTTGATCCTTTGACATATATTTTTAGTACCTATATTGAATAGTAACGGTGACAATGGGTCACCTTGAGGCAGACCCATTGCCGAAGTTCTAGAAACCTTTTCACTTTCATTAATTTGAATGGTTAAAATTCTTTGATGTAGATATTCCCATAAGTATTGACATACAGAAGACCCTACACCAGCCTCATCCAGCAGTTTCAATAGGCTTGCTATATTGACATTATTATAAGCGTTATCTATGTCAATAAAACAACCAACTATCGGTAAATTATTTGAAAATCCTATCTGAATCCGTGATATAAGCCTGACTAAATTATCATAACAAGATCTAGATCTTCTAAAACCTATGGTTTCATTAGAAAAACAATCCTCCTTTTCCAATTGCCAGTCTAATCTACGGTTAATTATAGTATGTAAAATTTTACATACACAGGATATCAATGCGATGGGCCTATAACCATTTACTGATCGATTGTCTCTACCCGTTTTCGGTACAGGAACTATTTTGATTTCTTTCCATTGCTTGGGAATAAAACTGCATGTAAGAAAACGATTATATAGAATTACAAGTGCATCCTTACCCGACTCTGGTAAATTATTAATCATGGAATAAGTAATATCATCTGCTCCAGGAGCTGTATCTGACCGCTTTAAACAGTTATTTAATTCCTGTACCGTAACCGGACTACTAATTTGGATGTTGTGTGATCTAAATATTGGACTATTCGATGCCACAAAGTCTGGTGCTAAATTATGTAATAACTGTTCAGATATCTTACGATCTACAAAGGGTTTAGATGATTTATAGCCTCTGATCCACTTCATACGTGTCCACATTTCACTATATGATGTTTCCTCATTAATATTATCGCAAAAATCTTGCCATGATTTGTACTTACTACGCCTAATATCTCTTTGAGTAATCCCGATTCTCTCCTGTAATTTAGTTAAGTTGTCCGGCGTGGGATTCTTTCTAAAATTTGCTAAAGCCAGTCTCCTCTTGGCCACTGAGCATGAGATATGTTGCGACCAATAAGGCTTTGGTTTGAAATCACTGTTATTAATAGGTTTATTAAGCATTTTTTTATAAGGAATCGCTTCTTCTGCAGCCACATTCACAATATTTATAAATTTGTTATATGCCTTTTGATGTTCACTCGGTAATATATTATATATATTTTTAACGTTTAATTCTATAATCTCTCTGTAAGTGTTCCAATCAGCTTTTTTGTAATTTCTTAAGTTTTTACTAGAATATGTTATGTTAACATCTATTATGATTTTCAACATCAAATGGTCGCTTCTCAAATTCTCATTTAACACCTTCCAGTTCATTTTGAAAGCAATATCTTCAGTTGCAAGTGATACATCAGGAGACGTCCTTTGTGTCGAACCATTGACTATTTTTATGCGAGTATCAGTTCCATCATTAAGGCACACAAAACTGCATTCCATCATTGCATCAAAGATTTGAGATCCTCTAGTGTCAGTTTTCCTAGACCAGTTGGAGTGGTGGCCATTGAAATCCCCAGCAATTATACAATCCTCTTCAAATTTTGAAAATATATCATACCAGTCTTGGAAGGAAGTGTTGACTGATTGTGGACAGTAAACGGAAACTACATGTTTAATTTCACCACAATTATGCAATTTTACATACACATTCTCGATTCCTGTATTTGCAATGTTTAATATTTGTTGATGTGCTTGTAACGACCAGTGTGTCATTATAGCTACTCCCCCATAACCATCCCCCCTATCAGATCTGAAAATATTGTATCCTCTTATTTGCAGATCACTTCCCGACTCCAACCACGTTTCACTTATAATGGCGATATGAATTTTTTCCTGATTCAGCATTAACTCAAATTCCATCAATTTTGGCCGTATACTTTGCGCATTCCACTGTAATATGTTTATGTTGTTGTTACCCATTTTGGCTAAAAAACTTAACACATGGCCATTCGGAAGTCAGACGCACAATTATCGTTAAAATATTTTTGTATATTATTTTAACACAATCCTTGACTTTCTCTTCCCAAGTAGAATTACTTTCCAAAATTTTTTCTTTTAATTTCATTAGAAGAGGTTTCCACAAATCCCACCCATTTTCATCTTTACTTCTATTTCCTCGTTGTTCTTCCATTTCTTCCTCACTGTTTAGCTTTTCATATTCTATGTTTTGATCCTCTGTCATCTCTTCATTAATAATTTCCATTGTCTCCAAATTACTTTCTTCCTCACTGACATGTTCATGTCGCTTTAATATTTTCTTTGGTTTTTTATTTTTATTCCTAATAGCTTCAGCGTAAGATTTCGAGTAATGTTCATCTACTCGCGATTCGAAGTTATCCCTAGCAGATGCATCTTTATTAATTGTTGGATATACTTTTTCGGTGTTTTCAGGAACGGCTGGGGGGCTAGGCGGAACATATATAGTTAGAGCTTTTTTATAGGTACACGAGAATTCTGCCATTAACACACGGATTCGCTTTTCTTTCAAATATATTGGGCAAATTTTAGACATAGCCATATGCTTACCATCACAGTTATTACATTTAAAAGTGGTACGAGTACAGTTTTGATGATTATCACCACATTTTGGGCAAACAATCTTATGGGATGGACATATTCTAATCGAGTGTCCATATCTCCAACATCGAGAACACTGAGTCACCGGGAAGACATAAGGAGTAACCCTAACAACAGTGTCAAATATCTTTATTCGTGATGGTAATGCAGAACCTTTAAAACATATTCTAATCGCTTCACTTTCTTCCCACTTTCCATTTGAACTATTTTTGCGCTTTAACCTTTTTATTCCTAAAATTGACATTTCACTTCCTAAACTTTCTAATATTTCTTCCTCGGTAAGGTCCATATCAATGTCTTTAATTACCCCGTATGTCTGATTTACTTCCATAGTTCTATAAGCTCTGAATCCATTTTCACAAAAGTATTTATTAGTTAAAAACTCCTCAGCATTTTCGTCTTTATCAAATTGAATTATCGCCTTAAATGAATTGATATATTTAACTCGAACAACATTTTTAATATTTTCTGATTTAAGTAGCTTAGCTAATTTAAATTGCTTTGGTAATGGTTCGGTACCAATTAGACAGATTTCAATGTTATCGTCGGGTATTCTTTCCAATTCGAACAACTCTCCTTCTCGTGCAACCCTTTTTCCCTTCCTTTGTACAGTAGTCCAAATTTCCTCACTGTTAATCTCTCTATTTCTTTTGTCCGGTCTTCTACTATCCTCCATTCTCTCATCCAAAACAACTTGTATTTCTGAACACCCCTCACTATTTACACTTCGCTGCGACTCACACTCCAACTCATTCTCGACTTCTAAAATTTCGTTGCTCATGATTTATAAAAGTCACGAACAAAAATAGTTAACATCGTAAACAATGTTCTTGCGTAGTGCCGAGCGCGACAGTATTGAAACCGGTTTTTTCGATACGACTGTAACGCGTCTTCAACAAACGAGCGCCGGCGCGCAACTACCACAATAATTTTAATATGCTTTTAAATTTTCAAGCCGTTTAAGTCTAAAAAGTGATTTTCAGATATTTACTGAATCTTGATAAATCTAAATAAGACATTTTTTTTAAATATCGTACATAGAAAAAAAACCACAAATGTTATCATATATGTTTTATTTATAGAAATTCAAAATAAGTACAATTAAAATAAAACTACTAACAATTTTAAAAGTCGCGGAAACCTATGTGGTTTATAATATACTGCTAGTAATCTAATATTGAGCAGTAATAAGACATTTTTTTTAAACACAATTTTTCAATATTTATCGGAGAGGAGGCTATGATTACTTTCAAATTTTACATGCAATTTTCAATGTAAAATCAATGGAGATGAGAAGGAAATATTGAATTTTCATTTATAAGTAACCTAACCTTATCTTCTCGAATCTCACGCCGGTAGTCTATTTGACTAATGTTATAACTAAAACTGAAGTCAAAAGGTAACAAAAATAATTTTCCTACTAACTATGAACTTTATACGGAAATACAAAACATTATAAACAAAGCTGATGTTAACGCTTAGATAATAAATCAGAGCGTGCCATTTCGGGCGCGGCGACGTATAGGTACAAACATACACGGAGCCTTTGTTTGTAAGAATATTGCGTAATACGCGTTGATGACCATAATAGTCCCTGTATTATTTGCTTGCCTGTTACCTATTATACTCTTAAGTAGCAAACCGGGTATTAAAATGGATTAAGAATTTTTATTGTTTTTTATGGTAATGTCCATATCAATAGCGTTAATGTCCAAGTGAGACAATAGTAAAGATTTGCGAATGTACATTCACAATCTAGTTATCGAAGTTGATATGAAATATTTCATATACAAGACAAAGCAAAGTGAAGTAGGGTCGTTTCAAAAGCTTCCTGTCTAAAAAGCTTACCCAAAAGCAGTTCTGTACTCTACAGGTACAAATAATATCTATCTTCTAACTTCTATTTGAAAATAACCTAACTGAGTAGTAATCAAATTTAATTAGGCAAAAAGTTATATAATTTCAAGTACGTAATTTAAAAACATAAAAGGTTTTGAATGAACGGTTTAATGCAGTTACCGTTACAAGAATTACAATTTAATGCAATGAATGCATAGAGTGCATCAACAATAAACTGAGTAGATAACTACTAACTGGTCTTCTATTGGTGTGACTGTGACATATTATCTCTTTACAAGTGGGATTCGCTTGTTATATTGCACTTAGGACATAGATGGCATCTGAGTGACCTAAATGATCAAGAAGCTAAGAATAAACTAGTTAAACTGAAAACTACTATGTTTGTATTTATCCAACAGAAAAGTAGTTAGGAAAAGTATAAACGATTTAGATTGCTATACATCGTGTATTAATAAACGTTTTCTATCACCTCACGATTATAAAACAGTCTAGAACTGTTTATGCATAATATCTATTAAACATTTATAACTAGATTCGAATTTAGTAGAAAAACAATAAATATGTGACATTGCCCATAGTTTTATGTTATATGGTGCATGGTTACTAAATTACAAAAACTTTTAAATAGCTCTTGGCAATACACATTTGAGTACGATAGCCTAATCTTAGCTTTGCGTTGAAGGTCAGCCCACACCGCCACAGTTCCAGAAACATGCTATGCTGTGTCATGCTATTATAAAATATAGAGATAACGTACCTAATACAACAAAAAAATGCGTGTAATTTAGGACAAAGTTCCATTGAATTTCCTCACGCGTTGATAAATTAAAATTTTTATTATTAAAGCTATTTCTTTTAACGGAGTTATAATACGACCATCAGACAAAAGTCACAATTAATTTACATTGACATGATGCAAACAACAATAGCGGCTAGAGGTAATATCCAAACTACGACGGACTGAACTAGTCTATATATGGCATAACGCTTATTCCTTACATGATGTTTTCTACTTGGCAACTCTTAGTGCAAGGCCTGCTTATAAGACATTTAGTTCCAAAAATATTAAAGTTGTTTCTGTTTCATTTTATACTTTTGGCTGACTGAACGAACTCGTACCTTTCCTTGTAAAGATTTTATTCCTGTAATGTGTCTATTCTGTTGTCGTGTTTCCCTTGTTTGTGTATAGATATTGTATTATTAAATATTAGTAATAGAATAATAATAACATTTCTTTTGTGAACCTTTATTTAACAAATTCAAGAAAAAATATTTAGGGAGCTTGTTTACTTTCTTGACTTTGTACTTTGTTCGATTAAATTTTCAATTTATTTATTAATTATTACACAATGTTTGAAAATTAATGCAACCTAATTACACTGTTACAGTTTAAAGCGCAGCTAAATTACTCAAGTGGCAGTTCCAAGAGGCTCTATCTCAATCATCTCACACATATCATGTTACCCACAGAAATGGAGGTCGTAGTGGTTTAAGTATCAAATTTTGTTGCATAATAATAGTTTCATTTAATACGAGTATAAGAACCAAACCAATACATATTATGCTTTAGTTTTTAAGATAATTTATCAATTATTTACACTTGACTCACACCAGACAAGTAGCAATTTAACATTAATTTTGCCTGGTTAGCTATAATAATCTTAGAAAAAGTTAATAGCGCCTTTATCTTTGTGGAAAAACAAAGTTCAAAGTTTCAAACTTGGGTAAATTAAGTATGTTATAAAAGTGTTTATGTTATGTAGCGTTCTTCTACAAATGGTGTAAAGGTCACATAAAATGAAGAGTAAACATAGCGGTTGTGTCATTATTCATTAACATTGACCTTGTTTGTTGTTTGCAGTCTCCCGATGCTTTACATTTCGAAGTTCTTTACAGGCTTTCTATTAATAAATACATAGTAGATAGTACATTATCATATTTAAGTATATTAAATAAATTATATTAATAACTAGCTGACTCAGCAAACATTGTTTTGCCACCGTGGTGGTCCGTTTTCGACGGAGTTTGGTAACTAACATTGTGACACGAGAATTAAATATAGACTAGCTGAACCGGCAAACGTTATTTTGCCATATAAATTTTAAAAAAAATTGGGATGGGCCACCCTTATCACTTAGGGGTATAAAAAATAGATGTTGACCGATTCTCAGACCAACCAGATACGCACACAAAATTACAAATTTATTGTATTTGAGAAATATTCTTATATAATTTGTATAAATAAATATTTCTTTAAATGACCATGTAGAAATTCTTGGTAAAGGTAATATAAAATATTGTTATTGACTGGTGCTTACTTTGTTTCGGTGATATAGCTGCGAGAAGGCCAACATGGCCACAACGTGACATCACCCTCGACCATGTGGGTCCAGTTCACAAAACTCAGAAGAATAATTCTACTTACAATACAAATCTGCAAAATATTATTCTTATGATGATGCAAAACCTATTTTAAGAATATTTATCTTTTGAAGCAGACAAATGTTTATGTTTGGTATATCAAACAAAAGGTCTTAACGCATGAACATTTTATTTTTAAGATTTAAAATTGTACCTATACCTAATAGACAGCTTATAAAAACATTTTTTAAAAATTGATATTTGATTTATATATCTTTGGGTGATCCATAAGTAAAATAATGTGTTATTTGCATTATTTAATATTAATTCAAATATCATCTGAGACATTAAATTCTTGGTAATTTGAATCATTAACATGTTTCATTGTCTTGTCCCCTCCTCGTTGATAGTGACATTGAACGTTCCGTACAACCGCATGCACGTAATGCTGTATCGCAAAAACCTTATATGTCGTGGAACTCGGTTTAACATTGACTATTGAACAAGGCCACCCACTAGTTACGTTCGATTATGCCTAAAGCCCTCTTTCCGACCGGTACTTTTAATGGCCATGTTAATAGGAGAAGTCCGCCACCATTAATACCAATTTTTCAATTGATCCTTCTCTTGTATCTTGTTACATTAAAAAAAACTAATGAGGTCAGAGGACTCCCTCAGGAACGAGGTTCCTTACATCTTTTCTTTAACTACGAATGTAATTTAACATGAATATTTTATATGTCTATGTCTCCATAACTATTTCCCAAAAGATGTTTTAAACAATGACGTCATTCTGTAGAAGGATTGTTCTGATGTGTAATCAAATATGCGTAAGAACTGAGTCATATAAAAACCGTGCAAATTGAAAAATCCCTTTGAACGTAGCATGATGCGGGTAACGGGTTCATTGAATCATCTTGTTCATAGTATATAAGTAAATTAAATTATGATTTTTTATTTTCTTTGACTTTTGACTCTTGACTTGGACGTAAAATAATGATATTTAAAAAGCAATAACAATCATGTCAATTAAGGCTTTGAATATTATATTTATGACGTTAAAATAAATAAGTAGACAATTTTTACTGCACAATAATTAAAACAATTAGCCACCAAAACAGAGAAAAAATACTAACATTGAAAAATACAAAGAACTATAATGTGCTAATGTACTTAAGTAAAACTTGAACAACCTAACCAGGTTACAAAACTAGTCTTATAACAGTTTGTTTTCTAATTGGCGCATTCATTTCTCAAATTAGTGTATCTTTGAACCGAATCAAAGACTCGTTGTTGAGATAAGAGAAAAACTATAAAAGTTCTATTTATCGGCCATTGACCTCCTAATTATGTACCTATACAACTTGAATTTTTCCATGTATTATGGTATGGTATTTCTAAATGGTAGACTAATAGCTATTCGAACGGGAATTGGCGCGGTTTTATTAATCGATTTGCTTATTTTATGATAAGTGAGAGAATTTACCGTTGGCATTGTTAAATGAATATTATTTCTGCAGTCAAATGCAAATCAAGTATATAAATTTACCATTAAACTTGTTATTTTTAAATTGTCGCCAAACGCTCACCGACGACAAAATGATGCGTCGTGAAGTCGTTTGGTTTTTAGATGTAAACATTACATATAACTGTTATATTATAGACATTTTATGTAAATATTTTATTTACTTTATATGCGTTAATACGTTATGTACAATCCTACTGGATTATAAAACACAAATAGAACTGCCGATCAGATTGCTAAAATTCAAAATGAAGAAAATGACGTTTACTAAGTCGTGATGTTATTCACTCTATCGGCGTTTGTGCTATAATGGCGTTTACAGTTTTTAGTAGTTTTATATAATCGAAATATCACTACCTAATCTCGCTTATATTATGAAAATGAATATGTATTTTATAATCCATGGAGTCTGATTCATTACTTTAATATAAAGTTTTAATCAATCTTATTTACTCATTCAATCAATCACTTGTGACTACGGAATATGGATTATACTAACCACGTGATAAGGACATAAGTACAGAGAAATATAACGTATATGTAGGTTAAATTCTTAAGACTCCTACAGAGGTGATAGAAAGTAGGGAAAGCTTAGGAAATCGTAGATAAACGGTCATGTAGCAAACATTATGGGTTTGCACATCCTTACTTAGACAAGCCTTTTAAGGGATGTTAAAAGACATGTTCTCACGTACCTATATACGATTTCATACTACTTTAGGTACTTACTCTTTGAATTAACGAGCAACCTAAGTATAGCAGTAGTTTAATACCGCTTAGATGTATGGCTTTCGATTTTGGATATTTTTTTTCTTACTCTATTTACTATTTTATGCTTTAAATGAACTCTATTAAATAATACATACAAATAATACATTATATTTAAATAATAATATGTAAGTATCTATATATTATACTTATTATACAATTGTATCTATATCTATATATTATATCAAGAAGTTGGTTAACTGACTCATCATCGCCGCATCTACAGACAGCAGTTTCTTTTTCTATCACAGACTAACTAAAAGGTTATTTTTCGAAATTTAATTCCAACAAGGATATACGAGAATGAAAAAGATTGTACTGTACAAAAAAATCATCTTACAACAAAATAATAGAGGTGAACTTTTTCTCCGATATTTTAAAAATATAATTAATATTTTGATTGCCAGAATGTAGAGTACAAAATAATCTATTTTCTTCTTAGCGAAGCGCCGGCAGGCCATTAAATCCTACTAATATTATAAACGCGAAAAGTTTGTAAGAATGTATGTATGGATGTTTGTTATCCTTTCTCGCAAAAACTACTGCATGGATTTTGATGAAACTTTACAATAATATAGCTTACACATCAGAATAATATATAGACTATAATTTATATTGATATAGTGTGAATTATCCAAAATATAGCGGGTGAAACCGCGGGACGCAGGTAGTACTCTATAATTTCAGTCATATTAGACAGTTTAGTTTAACTCAAAGTAACTTCAGAAGTTAATGGGCAATGGTAACGTCGTTAACTGTTTGCTTGTGGTAATTTGTTAATAGTTACGGTAACAGCGTGGGCAGTTGATCTCCCACATCGATATTTCTGCTACCCACTACTAAATATTTTTGACTCGCACGGATGTTGATTGCCCATGCTCATCTAATGACAGATTGATAAATATAGCCGTAAACAAAATAAACTGTTATTGTCGTTTTAAAGGTTTCGATTTCTTTTCTTTTTAATGTTGCCAGTAATTTCGATAGACGTATATTATATTTAGTACTTGTTAGACTTACTTACAAGTTTTATATATTAATACTAGCTGATCCAGCAAACGTTGTTTTGCCACCGTGGGCCACCCTTATCACTTAGGGGTATAAAAAATAGATGTAGACCGATTCTCAGACCTACCCCACATGTACACAAAATTTCATAAAAATCGGTCGAGCCGTTTCGGAGGAGTATGGTAACTAACATTGTGACACGAGAATTTTATAAATAAGATATAATTTAAAAAAAACTTTTAAATATAAGAAAATATTAGTAATCTATATTCGGATTCAAGCACAGACTCAGGTTATTAAATTAAAATTAATCAAGCGCACAAAGGAACTAAAATTAATGTCGTAATAAATGAAGAAACAATATTTGTAATGTATTTATATATAACTATAATTCACAGGTGTAGCCTACAGCTATCGCGACGCTATGTAAAGACTAGAAATGTATTGTTTCGTTTGATAATATTATCAAACAAAACCTTATTTTAGTAAAGTAAAGAATACGATTCTTGATTACCGTTGGCATTACTTGTTAATAATACGATTCTTTACTTTTAAAAGTTTTTACATTTTTAGTCATTACTTTTATCAAAATATAGTAAGCAATAAACGGAACCATGAAATCCAAAATAACTTACAACTCACTGTTTCAAGGTGAGGACGTAACCCACATTACATATTCTAAAACAAAATCAAGGTCTTACAGACACATTTTCTTATAATCACAACAATTAATCTTTGGATTAACGAGGGTTTAATATTTACCTAGATGTTCCAACCGTTGCGCACTATAGAGCACTTTTTAAACACTAAATTATATTTATATGTGATATGAAAAACAATTTAAATAAGGTATTGTTTCGAAGCGCGATATTAGGGCGTCGGGAACACAGCCACGCGATACTCTCGCTCGCCTGAGATCATCTGACCGTAATACTGACGTCTGACGCTGACGCTGACGGTCTGACGACTTTACTGCGCTGCTAACGTGCTAAGACGCAATTGTCGCAGCTACTAGTTAGTGCAAATCAAATTAAAAATAACTGTTATGTTCAGTATGTATGGACGCTGAGGCAAAGAAGACTAAATAGTACTACGTAATCAAAATATAGTTCTGCAGGATAAAACGTTGTTCCTCATGCAATCGTATAAAATAGATTAACCATACAAAAAATAGGGACTAAAATTCACGCAAGTAATCGTATAAGGGTTTTTTTTATTTTTAGTATACCGTATATCCCTAAAAATGAATTTTGGAAAATATTAAAAAAATATTATTGTTTGGCTCTACGGAATTACTTCTTGTATTAAACATATTGCATCTTTTAAAAAAATATTAACGTCAAAACTAACTTCAAATCAGATTGTACGTAAAATCCTCTCCAAAGGAACATAATATAAAAAAAATCATAATGCTTTAGAAATATTTAGGAAATTATGATTAAATAAAAAGATCTAAAAAAATGATAAACATACTTTCTTACATTGGAATGAGCCTACAGTCTGAAGTCTGTCTGTGGACGCTCCTTGGCCTTTTACGAACAATATTTGACGCCACATTATTCAAAGTGAATGCTAATCTGAAACAAGTACGTATTCCATGTACTTACTAAAAAATGCTTAGAGTAGTTAAGAGTTTGTAGATAAAAGAGTTTTCCAGAGTTAGTTGTTAAATTCCTAAAGATTTTTTTAAGCAATTTCCATTGAAATATTTTACTAAAATCAATACTAATGATAATGCTAAACTTGTTATTATGTTACTGCTTGAAGGTATGGCAGATGAAAATGCCACCAGAATTGAAACTGCCAGTGCAACGTGTTTTACGAACTATGATTTCTGGAATAATGCTGGTACAATGCTTTACAGTGTACGTCTATTTGGCCGCGTACATTGTGCTACTATATCCAGTGTTTCTGGTCAGCTTTTCTTGCATATAAACAACTAGTTTTTTTCTTTATACGTAACTTTTTTATATATGTATTTAGGTATATAATTATAACATTTGTTTCATTTAAACGGCAAGTCTAAAGTTATTATTATTTAAAAATATTTTTAGTCCAGAAGGGTGAGAGCAGGTCGACAAGTAAAAAGTAAAATTGAAATAGGTTGCAATGGACAACATGGTTTACTCCTTGTATTTCTCCTAATTTACTAAACAGTGTCTCATTGATTCATTAGAAGGGTCAAATATGTGTTGCTAGTATTGATACATCAATCGGTTATATCATTGCATTCCGATTAATTACATACAGTCATGTCTACATCCCAAATATAACAAGTTATTAATAGCACATTTGTATTTTCGTTTATCTAAAATTGAACTGTTTGAGATAAAATTAGTACGAATTATTATATAATTTTAAATAATTTTTTTAATTTAAATAAAGTCTTTTTTAATTAGGAAGAACGCCCCACTCTGGTGCTCCCCTGGCTTCTGCTTGCTGCCATTAGGAATTTGCTTTGCGAGCTTACTAGTCTAGCTCTTGGTCTAGGTACGTGTGTATTATTAGGACCAGCTAGACCACCATGCATCAAATTTGTTCTTCTCAAACTGGCTTCTATAATGCCAGCATTTTATATGTGGATGCTCATTTTTGGGTAAGTTCATCTTTTATGTTTCATTCATTTTAGTTATAGAAGTTTCGTTGAATCAGTTTGTGAAACAGTACCATAAACAGTAATTTTCAAATTATTATATAATGTTGGTATAGTATGTGGTTCAAAATGGTACAATTTGTGTCTTCATTTATGAAGTTTTTGATGAAGTAGCTATTTACGAAATGTTTGTTTGTACTAGTTGACACAAACTGTAATGACTTAGAAGATTTTTATTTTACACATAAAATAAAAATCTTCTAAGTCATTACAGTTGTGTCTTATTGTTATGAAAACTTGGAATTCTGTAGTCATCGAAATAACATAAAGATGAGCGCATAATATTGATTTATACATAATGATTTGCCACAAAGTATGACATAGTTTAATAAATTCGTTGTATGTTGCAGTTATTACCACTTTTTAAAAGTAGCATCTGCTTTCAAAAGATTTCCAGCTATATTGCCTTCAAAAGACTTAGATTATGGATTAGAACTAGCAGTTAGAAGGCGTAAAACAAAATCGCTGTTAGATGAAAGTCAGGTTCGGAAAAAACTCATGGACAGTCTGTAAGACTTTTGTTTGTATTTTGTACTAGTATAACATACCACACGTGAAGTATGACTTTAAATATGAAATTATGAATAATAATATATATTTTTTTAGCAGTTATTGCGATCAAACATGTTCAAACGTGAAAGAAGTTACTCAGTCTCTAACGATAATAGAGGATGAAATATATAAACACTCGCCAAATCCAAGTGATGATGATATTAAATCTGGCGTAGATGTGTGTTCCGTACCCGTTACTTCTAACAGAACAATATCTGATATAGGCACGTACGAAGACTGGTTCGGTAGCGAAGTAAACCTACCTCGCGACACGGACCGGATTCTAGAACAGATTGTATTAATGCTACTGCGAATAGGTGTCTTTTTAACGAAAGACAAAGTAGATTCCGTAAAGTTTTTAAATTCCGATTCACAAGCATTTCTACCAAAACCAAGTAAACTCCAGTGCATGCCTGGTGAGGATGCAGAGACACCACCACTTGTTGCTAACAGTAAAGGAAAAATGGCGTCTTATTTACGTGACTATCCACAGATTTTTATGAAAAAACCATCCGGTTTATTAAGTTCACTTAGTTCACCGACTCGATTTCAGGATAATAACCACTTGTTTGAAAGTAATCAGTGTACAAAGTCTTCAGAGGCAATAGAAGAATCAGTAGATTCTATTAGTATTAAAGAAGAATACAATGAAGCTATACAAAGAGTTGTAGAAGATAGGAAATCTAGCAGAAACCTCATACATTCACAAGAAGAAATAAATAAGTATTTCAGAGAAGAGATAAGCAATATAGAAAATATTAGTAATACAAGTGATAAATCAGAAACGTTACAAGTTGATTCAAATGATAGTATTGCAAGTATCATTAACAGAATGAATTTTCGTGCAGCTTATTCGGAAGTATCCCCTAAAAATACAAATAAATCAAAATAATGTCGACATCAAAATGTTTTTAGTTTATATTAAAAAATTAGTAATGACGAATACAATTGTTATAAAATAAAACGATAATGCTATTATAAATATTTATTTAATCGTTTTCTTTAAATAATTGACATTTAAAAGCAAGTTTAATTAATATATTTGACAAACTGTTCCTTCTATAGCAGAATTTGGTTCCATATAAAGAAGTCTATAGTTGTACTCATTAGGATCGATTAAATTAAACTGATACATCGGTAATCTGTTTGTTATAATCCACACTAATTGTGGTACCTCATGGTCTATTCGGAGATCGTTAGGAAAAACTAACGTGACATTGTTTTGTGCTATAATACCTAAATTACGGATTCTATAGTCTTTGCGTGTATCCCAACATCCGATACTGTCTTGCGAAATAAGGTTGAAGAACATGACACCGTTGCGGTCAATTGCTGCGGCCGATACCTGTCCCCGGATACCTCGGCTCTCACCGAGAAGTTTAAATTCGTCTACGGCATTATTGACACGTGAAGGGTCACGAATAACTGAAGTTTGTACGGCAAATTCCAACGAACTTGACATAGAATGATAAAATAGCGTTCGGTCTCCAAGATGATATTGACCTAACGACATTCCAAAGAGACCATCTGACCATTGGTAATTCAATCCATGGAGGGTGTAATTTGATAGCAATGGTTCTGGATAAAATGTATAATGGCTAAATCTCCAAAATGATGCATCAGAATCTCGAAAAACGATTAATCCAAACCGCCAGGCATCAGCAATATACACGTGTAAGTCTCTGCATTGGGCATCTCTTGAGTCCACTACAAGATTAGTAATAAGTGAATTTTGTAAAACGTATTCGCTAGGAATCGGGAAGCGGCCTAAAACTGTATCTGTTTCTAAGCTGATGGCGAAGAGTGTTGGAGGACACAGGTTACGAGGCGTTTCGAAGGCTTCTACTTGTCCGGAGTCGAGAACCCACATTACTCCACAGTGGTCGATACTCATTCTGAATATTGAAGTGAATCCCGTACAATTAGCTGTCGAAAAAATAATTTAATATAAAAATATTATTTTTATTTAATGAGAAATCACAGTAGAATATTACAGCTTGATAGAAAATCTTTCCAGTAATTTGGTTATCGTAGAGTAATTTGGTCATTTAATTATATATCCAACTTCCTTTTGCATTGTAAGTTTAAAGTGTAAGTAGATATATTTTAATATCTATCTATGGATGTCTTATTTGTTGAAATGCAATATTTGATTTTTTTCCCTCTCAAATAATATATTCTTTTTGTTATCACAATATATGAAATGTACACCGATCAGATATTACACCTATTTCCAAATACTTATTTTAGATTTTTGACTTTTGTATGTATGTTAATTTTACTTTTGATATTACATATAACATTATGTATTGATTTATGATTTTAGGTCAATAAGCATATGGCGGAACTTGGGTAATGTATAATACTTTTACGAGCGGTTTGATGTTTGATATGGATATGACTTATTTATACAATCAATCAGTGTCTGTAATACTCCAATCAACACCATAGATCAAGGTCTTGGTTTGTGGGGAACTCTCCCATTCTCTTTCAGATCCCATTATTGCTGAATTTCCTGAAGTGGGCTTATTATTTAACCTTATTTATTTTTTAAGGGGACAAAGCTTAAAAATAAATAAATAAATAATATAGTTATGTATTTCATGTACCTGCAGTATGCCATTCCCAGTTAGGAAAAGGGCTTAATAGAGGAGATTCCTCCTGAGCTGCAATAGGCACAGATGACAACGTTGCAGGCACTCCTTTTTTCCAACGAGGAGTACTAATAAAAGCACGGTTTTTCCAACGTTCAACTCCTAATGGTATAACATTATTCTGATTGAATTCCCTAAAAAAAATGAAAAAAAAAATGCGTGGAAAACAGTTCTCTAACTTCTTCATTCTTCTCAAACTCAAATTTTGTTTAATTTATATTGATAGAACTTTACAAACCCTATCATACATATTTTATATCAAAAATATACATTCAAAATAAAGAAGCATTAAATACCCATTCTGTATGGCCATAATTCTATGCTGTGGTGTAGGAAAATCAAAATCAATCTGCTTCCATCGGTACAACGTTTCTAATGGTTTTCTTCGGCCAAAAGCACTCTGACTCTTACTCGTTGTTAGACACACCGTCAATAACAAAATTCTTAATATCATCTGAAAACAAATATAAAAGATTATATTTCTTTGGCCAAGGTCAAATTCCAAGCCTTTTATGCTGCATAATCTGGCCTTCTTATGTGCCTTTGGCTTTCATTAAGAACTCGCTAGGCTCCTTCTTTATGTCTTAATTTTAATTTGAAAGTTGTACTCTATCAAGTTAAGTAACCAAAGCCACACCTATCTAATTTTTGTGTCAACTGTAGTATAACATAAACTGAATATTTAATTCAAGGAAGTGCCAGTTCAAAACTGTTTCAAATATAAAGTGTTTTGATATATTCTGTATAATACTTAAATATATTACATTCAAAATATAAAATATTACGAATAAAGAAACAAAACGTTTTGTATTAAATAATTACATTTTTGTATAATTTTTAATAACCATTTCTTAGGGAATTCCCTTTTTAATAAATTACATATGTACATTATATACATATCATATCATATTAAGAATAATTTACTAAATTGTTGCATAAACAAAGGAAATTATAAAATATTTTGCTGCAATACCGACGCCCACGCCCTGCGTGTGCAGTTAATTTATGATTTATGAAATAAGAATAATTAATATAGTAATAGATACCTTACGAGTAAAATGGCCTACTCTTAATTAACATAAGCATTTAGCTTACTTGGAGTGGTTAATCCATATATTCTTTAGATAAAATTGTACAAATAAAAATTGCAACGATATTTTATTAGATTTTTGAATGAATACATTAAGAAACGCAACTAATACAACGTTAAATTCGTAGAATGAAGTTCATCAAGAAAATCCCTATAAGTAAAAGAATGTATTTTGTCAATTACCTTACGTTTTGGTACCCATTACAGTACGCAGAAAACACATTTTTACCTTGATAAACATACATAATATATTTGTGAAAACTTCATGACGTATACTTGTAGAAGCCGGAAGTAAGTTTTATTTATTATACCGGAAGTTTAATCCTACCATTTTTGAAATACTTATTAATATGAATATAAATTGTTCATTATTTAAAATAACTTTTTAAAATTATCTAGAATTCTTAATTCGTGTTTCACAAAATCTGCAAATGAATCATGCAATAATATAAGAATTACCTACTTAGCAATTCAATCTGTTTTATATTAAACCGTTGACATAACTAACTAAAGCCATATTATATAACAAAATATAAAACTTTCACTTCCATGTGAAATTGTGCCTTACTGTTAAAAAAAACATGATGAGAAAAATGCTTGCTCAGGGATTTTCGTACTGAAAGTACTCTGAGTCATGAAGAAAATAATTTATCACTATAATTGAATATGAAATTAAATAAAAAGCATTTTAAAAAATGCACAGTTACGTTCTGAAAAGTATTTGTCAACGTGTTTTGAATTTCTCAAAAGTAACGTCACATTTTTGAACGTATTAAATAACTGGATAAGTGTTATTTAATTTTTTTTTTAAATTGAAAGTAAGTAAATTCTAGCAGAGATCTCCGTGATTAATTTCTGTTTTAATACTTGTCTATTGCCTTAATAAATAGTTATAAACATCATTTAACACATATTAAAAACGAATCTTCTATCTATGCACAATATGAACAAAGATTTAATATCTAAAACCACAGAAATGTTTAGAATTTTCAGCAGTAATAGGACATATTTTATAAGTCTAAATAAAGTAAACAAAAACCGTTCAAATAAATCAAAATTTAGTAGACATTTTTTAGGTATAAAATGAAAATTAATAATGTTAAATATAAAATTTTTATATAACTTAGAAATTTCCATATAAATTAAAGTTAAAAATTCCCAAATCTTTAAGCAATCAATGAAAAATATAAACAAAGTATAAAAAAATAACTTAATTTTGATAGCGTGTCTGAAGTTTAAATATCTAAAATGAATTTAAAACTTACCTTGTTATAGTAATTTCTGTATGTTGTATAAATTTGCTTGTTAATTTGTTTCACGTCTTGCCTACAGCGTGTGTTCAAATCCAGTGAGGCTCAACCAAAACGTTAACTCCCTAGTTATGCAATCTTGTAAATTGTAGAGCAATGTGAAACCAGTTTAAATCCTTGGATTTTATTATAAATTAATATGACTTTAAAAAAAACTATTTAAACATTTATTCTTATAGTGCTATTATAAAATAACTAGCGTAATTTTTTCCTGTCATCAGTTTTAACTGAAACAAAGCTTAGATTGGAAGTTAAAAACTAAAACAATATCTACTGTCGACAAAGACGAATCCTATTTTATATCATAGTTGTACATGGTACAGAGAGACCGACCAAGAAACAAAAATTAGCTTCTATTAATGATATAAAAGCCTTTTATAATTTCTAAAGCTTTCTTAAATTTCTATTGACCGCTAATATAAATGAGAAAAATTGTATTGATAAGTGTTTACTGCTACTAGTATATTTGAATTAAATATTATTTTTAAATTTATTTCTTTTACATCTTATTAATAAACAAAATGTTTATTTGGCGCCTTTCATTGCGTCATAGCAATTAATATCGTACGGAAATTAACTATAGACGCTGTATTCTATTAAACACACTATAATAATCATTTATATTGATTTCTTGGAATTGCTAACTCTCTTAAGCTAATTATAATATAGAAAGGGCCGAGCAGTATCTAAACTTGATGTGAGATAAATTGCAAATAACAGATAAAAATATTTTTTTACTACGTTAGCAAAACAAAAAAATCATATGACAATTATTACCATATTTTACTGAATTAAATTTATTTCTAACAAAGCCTTTAATATAATTTGTCAAGGCCGTAAATGTAAAATTAATAGAGATTTTAAATCGTTAAAAAAAATTTTAAGCTTACAAATAAAAGTTTACTTTAAAGAACTGAACTGAATCTACTACCTTATTATTTGTCTACTATTGATTACATTATACACGCCATGTTGATGATTCAGTTTGATATTTTAAAGGTTATCATTAGAATGTTTTCAGCCATAATTCTCCAAAATTTTATAAATCGTTTTTAGGTCAAAAATAATGGTGTTAAACGCTTGATAGGTGTTGGACTTAGATACATTGTTCGTTAAAGAAGTTAAACTTATCTTACATTTTTCTAAGATTAGTGGACAACACACGCCATATTTAGAAGAGGGTTAATAAAACCATTGATATTATTTTATAACAGTTTATTATATTATTGCTACATAACTATGAATAGAATGGGACTAGTTTCATAATCATAACATTGATTACCAAATAATTTAAACAATGTTTTATGGTATGCCCTGGTATATCGTCTTTGTGTGTTTTATTAAGGATATAACAAAGTTCAAATCTAATTTATATAAATAAATAAACATTTTTATAACGAAAGATATCATTTTTACTAAATGCTATTTAGTAAAAATGATATATATATATATATATATACTCTATAGAAAACGCAGACTAAAATCTGCGAACATGAATATTGACAATAACCGACAACGAACACGCGTAAGTAAGATTTAATCTTGATTTTGTTTCTAATTATCTGAATACTTTTTGAAAGATTTTATTGATATTAGCTATTATAAACGTCTTAGAAGTAGAAAAAAGGATAACAGAATCTTAATTAGATCTAATCAATGCTATCTTAATTTTTTTATAAACTTAAAAGCTATACAATTTTTTTTTTTTAACACAATACAAAAATATGTTTGTCAGATTTGTTATTCATTTAAGATAATTATTTATGCCACTCATGATGAGTATGAACAATTGGTTCACACACCGTTCCCCGCACAGCTTCTACTGTATCAGCATACATGATGCGGTAATTGTAGTCATCAGGGTCCAAAGGTCCATCTTGAAACATTGGCAACCTGTTGGATAGAACCCAAACACTCTGACGCTTTTCTCTGTCAACTTTCACGTCATTAGGAAAAATCAACGTCGTAGTGTCTTTAGCTACTATTCCAATATGCTTCTTTTGGTATGGTTTTCTTGTGTCCCAACATCCAATACTGTCTCTTGTTACTAAACCATAGAACATTACGCCATTTTCATCAATAGCAGACGCAGAAGACTGTCCGAATAAACCTCTACTTTCACCTAATAATTTAAATTCAGTAGCGCTATCGTTTACACGGTAAGAATCACGAAGAATGGACGTGTCTACGTAAAACTCTCGGTAACTTGACATTGCGTGAAAGTATAGTATACGTTCTTTATAATTATCTAAAGGAGACAGGGCAAGACCAAATATCCCATCAGTCCATTGAAAATTAAGTCCATGCAGCGTGTAATTAGATGCAAGTGGGTCAGGATAAAAGAGATGATGAGAAAATCTCCAGAAGCTTTTATCACTTTCTCGGAATACTAGCAATCCAAAACGCCAAGTATCCGCGATATATGCATGAAGATCCGAGCAGTCTTCTCTTCTGGAATCGACGACTATGTTAGAGTATAGAGAATCTTGAAGAACATAATTCTCCGGAATAATGTATCGAGCAATCGGAGTATCCGTTCTTAAATCAAATACGACTATACTTGGTGGACATATTTGTTTTGGACTATCTTGAGAGTCTATTTGACCAGAATCCAAAACCCAAAGTCTACCACAATTATCGATATTCATTCTAAACACTGATGTTAACCCCGAGCAATTGTTGTTTTTGTCTGAAAATAGAGATAATAGAATTAGACATATAATTTTTATGATTTTTAAGCTGTGATTAATTTTGAAATAAAGTAGCTTTATAATATCTTTTAGTAGACAAGACATACAGACAATTCAATTAAAAAAAATATGTATATATTTGTGCCAGGCATGAAGGCTAGTTATCGTCTAACTCTTGCTTAGTTTAATTATTTAATGTTATTAGATTCCGTGAACTATCAACTATTATTGTATGTACCACTGATTTGCGGTATATACTATATACGTAGGCATACCTACCTACCTACGTAGGCATAACAAACAAACTACAAACTATTATTTAACGGTCATCGGACTACTATCGAATTTTGCTTTATTTATATTTTATGGATCTGGGTTAAAGAGCTGTTAAAAACTGTTGTATTTATTTAGAAGTACATAATTCACTTTTTTTCAATTGTTATTTTACTCTTGACCATGACTTCTTGCAAAATTATTCGAGGTTAAATAGAAATACAATAGTATGCCCTAATAACAAATATTGAAAAACTACTACCATACGATATATATGTATCATATATAGGTAGAAATTTTCATAATTTTCTAAATTCAAAGCTCACCAAAAAAAATTCAGGATACTGAATATGTCGTGATTATTTAGTACTTGAGTTTCATAATAGTTATAGAGATAAATGATTACAGCTAAATTTAAACTTACAGCAAACATTTTTAGCATGATTGTGAATTTGCTCTAAAAATATATCAGTTAATATTTATGTGTATCACTAATATATCTACTTATCTAACTACAATGGTCATAGATTTTTATACTTACTAAAAGCTCTATGAAAAGTCCAATCAGGATAAGGTCTAAGTCGAGGGGAAGTTATTCCTCCGGAGCGGGAGACGGTTGCCAATGTAGCCGGAACTCCACGTCGCCAACTTGGTATTGTCACCCAGATACGGGAGCCGTATACCTCCAACCCCAATGGGAGCACGTTGGCTGGGACGTAGTCACTATAAATAAAAGAGTTAAAGAACTTTCAAAATTTGAATTATAATATTTTTAATTTTTTTTTGTTTTACCCAATTTTTTTACTTGTATTGTATAGATATGTTTTCTAAAACTTATAATGGGCAGCGCAGGGTAGCGTTTAGAAGCTAGATTGCTTACTGTACCAAAAAGCAGCGGCCGCTTAGTTGCGTCAGTTTTGAAGAAAATTTCATATCTTCGAAACAAACCTTTCACCATAATGTTCGTTATTTTTGTTACTGAAATAATAGATTACCCATTGAAAATAGCGTAGCGTCTATGACTTTCTGAAGGGAACTCGAAGTCAACGTGTTTCCACTTATACAATGTGGTAAAGGGCGGAGTCTCTGTGTCTGCTGGTATGGACTGCGGCCGAGCGAGCCCTAGCATGGTCAGCCATAATGTAGCGCCTGCCAGACGAGTACGATCTGAAAATAAAGAAATTATAAATATTATTAGGCGTAAAATAGGAAAATGTCTTTTTACGTTTTAGGGTTCACGTGTGTATCTGTACTATCGTAGTGTCTAAGAAAATAGACCAATTTTATGGCGATTTTTATGTTTCTAAGCTATTTTAATCAAGAAGGTTTTTAGCTAAAGTGAAAATTTTATAAATGTGTGAAGATTTTATAATTTTTTTAATTTGGGGTTATTTAAATTTTTAATTAAAGTTTTAATTATATTTGTTAATATTTCGTATCTTTGAAGTGAACCAATAGGTATCTTTCGAGCGGGATGTATCAATGAATGAAATGAAGATTGTTTATTATTTGTACAAAGTAAGTGAAAATCATGGCACCACATGCAGTTAGTGTTTACTTGTCATATGTAACAAGTATAGTACACACTTCCATGGGTCAGTAAAATTCGAGTTTAGAAATAGATATTCACTACTAGGATAGTACATACATAAGCACAAGTGTGAAGATCTTAGATATCAAGAGTTCATTGAAATTATATGACTGAATAGAACGTAGAAAATAAGGTAATCTGTGACTGTTTGTGTTTATGTTATTTAGTTTTACTAGGCCTTGTAGTTCCTGAAGTGGTACCTAGTTTAAGTCTTTTAATTTATTTTTTTATTTTTCTTTGCAAAATAATTGAATGACTTTTTACGAGTATGTATTCCGGGAAATTATGTTGAATGATTTAATTGTTATCCATTTTTTATACTGTATTGTTACGCTTGAATTTAATAAAAAAGTAAACGATTTGCTACACAAAATGTAAATAGAATTGATTTTTTACTTACAGGTGCACATTTAAAAAATACAACAAGGAACACGTTATTGCTGTAAAACAGAAATAAAAGAACTGAGAAGTGATTTTGTAAATGTTAAGGCAGTGTGTCCAACGTATTGTAAACTTAACTTCAGTATAAATATTTAATAAATCATTGAATGAACATCACTAAGAAATGAAAATATTTAAAGATATTGCTTGCAGTCTGCAGTCATGACCAATTTATTTGTAGTAAAAATTTAAAATATAGCGTGAAAAAGAATTTTGATAACTTGACATTGAATATGTAATAGAACTTTTTAAAACTACTGGCGCTATCAACAATAACAAAGTTTTTGATGTTGGGTTTAACATTTTCAGTGTAATAAGGGCTGTACAAGTCCACAAAATAAGAAGAAGAAGAAGTGTAATAAGGGAAAGGAATATCTTTCCAAGGTCATAAAAATTTAAATAAATTTTTTATCGTTTTTTCAATGATGAGATAATTTAACTATGCACTTTGCAACAGTTGCATCACAAAGACTTTTGTTACTGATATCCATTGGTTATGGTGGTCGCAATCAGGTGAACTGCCTGTTATTTGTGTCATAAAAAACAAAAAACATGACTTATTGAAAACATTTTTTATTAAAATAAAAGAATATTGTATGCTTATTCAAAGTAAAATAAACAGTTTTCTACAGTTTCATAGTGAGTTTATCATGCTCTGAGCGATTAACTTTTCTCAATCAAGCTTCGTGGTGCGAAACGATGCTAACGGCATCATGCACTTGTAATATTTAGATTTACACTCTCCTCTAATAAATATTGATAAAATTATAACTATGCAACGCTACTGAGTAACAGAAAATAAGGAAAAAAATCCAACATAAATATTAAATTATCACTTTTCATGACAATATATTTTAGCTCCTTAATGAACTTGATGTCTGACAGTTTTGCTGTTTTGGGCGATATTTATTTTTAAAATCAGAGATTTAATTCTATGTTTGTTATCATTAGTAGCTAAACTTTTTAATAAGTTTAAAATTGTCTTGAGTACGTATACCTAATATATGAAAAACTACTTTCAAATTATACTGCTTAAAAGGTTAGTTTGTTAAAGAGTAATGTCGGCATCGTCGTGGACTTTATATTTATGTATAGCAATAAACAAATGTTAAATGTAAAACTACATTACATAGAAAGTAAAGTTATATAACGTTATAGTTGTTGCATCTTCAGATGCAACAATAACTTTACAACACGGATTTTTCACACTTTACAAAATTTCAAGGTTCATTGGTCAAATGTCACATGTTAAATAGGGCGTAATGTTAATATCTCATAAAATAACTATGTACAAAGTTTTATTGGTGAATCCACCATTTTTTATAAAAATATTGTCTTAATAATGAGTGTAAACCTTAAAATCATTTAAATAATTATAGGTTATACTTTAATGAATTATTGTATAAAGTTCATCAATGAATTTACGGAATATTATAGTAAAAAGTAACGTAACCATGGTACAGGTGCATTGTTATTGAAAACGAGTGCTTAAAGGGATTTTTCACGGACTGGGTACATATTTCAAGGTGACGACTTTATTCTGCAACTTTTCGGAATTCATTTAAAATCAGACTGGTATTATTAATGTAACTATGATTAAAATGACTTGAAATATGATTGAAATTAAAATGACAAAATCTACTCTGAGACTGATAGGTAATTGGACGGTGAAATTTTCAAAACTACTATTTAACCGATATCAAAAAAGTAGGTTCTCAATTCGTTGTAATCTTTTTGTTATGTATGTCCATCGATTACTCGGAGGCGCTTGAACTGATTTGGAAAATTCTTTTTGGTCTTAAAAATGGTATATAATAATTATATATAATCCTAATAAATTGACAAATGAGTGGGATTAAATTATTACTTTTTAGAGCATTTTGTTTGAAGTCGATGATAATTTATTATGTTATATAACGGAACTACTTGTAGATAGACGAATTATGGATTGACTTGATTATAAAACACTTTCAGACAGTCGAATTTGGACTTAGACATATTTTTATGTAGAGATTGAGTGACAATTTTCTTTTTAACATAGAAAATTATATTTTGAATATATGTCGGGGTATAGTTGGGTTAGAATAATAGTGAAGGCCGTGTCGGGCTATTACTAGGGTAGGATAATGATAAAGAAAATTATCACTTGCGTCGCGATTTTTGTATTTAACGTTTTTTGACAGCCTCAAACGAGTAAACAATTATCGATTAATCGGGACGCCAGCGCCATATTTCCGTTTTGTTGATTTACTTCTCCCCACTCGTGGAGGGGTATTGCTACCATTGTCTAGTTCCTTTATATTCCCTGACTGACGCGACTTGTCAAGAGACTAAAGTACACTTTAGTCTATTGACAAGTCTCTTTGAGTGAACATCACCTGGATTTGAAGTGTAACAAATAGTGTGTCACTATATCACGGATAGTGGACTTCTCCGACTAAGGATCATGTGAGTTCTTACGTTTTATTTATTATGACTTAGGGATTTAGATGTATTACACAACCTTAGGTTAGATTAGCCTTAGGTTAGGTTTATGTTAGGTTAGGTTAACCTTATGTTAACCTAACCTAAGACAAGCAGTGAGAACAGGCAGTGGAGGCGAGTGTCATGATCACTTAAAGGAGCTCCTTAAGCCTACACCATGTCATCATTCCAAGGCACTACCTGGGTTCCAGTTCAAAAACTTGGGAATCGTATGGTTCGGTTGATTCATTCATTCCAATAGGCTCTCTCTTCTGACATATAACATTTATAGTAAGAGTGCTACTACAGCACTGAAGCGATAACTTCCTAAGAACCATCCAAAGGATAGTAAACAAAAGAAAACTCTAATTTAACCTAGAATTTTAAATATAATGATCTTGTCATTCAACAGTAAACTGCAGCTGTAATTTGTATTTAAATCTATATTGAAATGCGAGCTTTTATGTAGAGCCCTATAAAAATATTTTAATTTAAAAATATGTTTGGAATTTGTACGTAAATAAGGAAAGAAACTGCAGAAACAGTTTACAGTTTTACTCCTGGGTCAGTTTGCTCTTTAATCCATGTCGTTCGTTGAATATTTCCGTGTATGGCTAAACGATAGTTTTAATAGCCTTAACTTTCACCATTGCTCATTGCACCAACGGCAGTAGCTTAACGTTTGTATGGACCATGAACATGAACGATGTTGCACTATGAAATTCTATTTTGGACTTGATATAATTACGACATTAAAAAAATAACCATAATTATTACATCATAATGAGATATATTTATATAAAATAGCAAGTACTGGGATTGATTTTTAGATCTTTAAATCATCTATAAAATACAAGTTGCTCCCCGCTGTTTCATCCGCTATAGTTTGGATAATTTACACTATATCATTATAAATTATAGTCTATGTGTTATTCTGATGTGTAAGCTATTATATTGGAAAGTTTCATCAAAGTAGTTTTTGCGTAAAAGAGATACATACATCCATCCATTCATAAATTCTTACAAACTTTCGCGTTTATAATATTAGTAAGATATTTCTTATTATTTAGTTTTATAGTAACTATTTATTTTGATTTTATTATACTTGGCTTTATAACAAGTTCAAAATACTTTCAATGAATTTATTATTAAATTTTTAATTATGGATAATTATTGCAACTGTAAAATATAAGTGTAAAACTTAGTGTTAATGATTTTGTGTAAAACTTAGTGTTAATAATTTATAAAAAATATTTCTATTATCTATACAAATAAATAAAATTGGAGTATCTGTTTGTATTATTAAAGTAACCGCTTTTTACTAAGTGTAATATTTTTTCACAATTTTTATCTGTCTGTCCGTTTGTTCAAGCTAATCTCGCTCGCTCGCTGGACCGATTTAGACGGGATTTTCACTGGCAGATAGCTGATGTAACAAGGAGTAACTTAGGCTACTTGACATCTCGCTACGACCCATAGGAGCTGAGCAACACGTGAACGAATTCGCGCGGGTAGTTAAAAAGGTTTTATTTATTTTCTATCGATATACATTTATATTTCAGATTCAATCTACATAACCAGAACTGAAAACTAAACAGACACCGGAACTTTACCGAAATAGTTTAAGTTTTATACCGGTTTTCAATCTAAGCTGTTACTTTCTAATAGATGATCCTCGAGAACGTTTGCTAACTTTCTTTATCAGAAATTCTAATAATAAGTTATTTTATTAACTTATTTAATATAATAGAAATATATAATTCGTTGCCTTTTAATTCCTATGGTGTCAGTGATGACTCAGGTTTAATTAACTTTTAAATAAATTATCTAACAATTTGTTCCAATACAGTTACTTGCTTTTAATTAAATTATAAAATGTAGACAATCTTTTTATATAATTTTGTTAAATTCTTAACAAATATAATGTTCCTAGTAATTTCCTTGAAATAACGATTAGGTTATTAAAATAAGAAGTTTTTTTTAAATATGCATTTTTTTTGTTCGTAGAAATACGAAATAAAAAATATTTTTCATTTAATTCTTAAGCAATCAATATCACAATCATATTAAAAGTATAAAAAATTACAAAATACTTCTGTGTACACAGTTGTAACTACCAATTGCGCCTAATAAAAAGATTACCATGAAGAACTAAATGATGTAAATGTAATTTAACGAATTCATTTAAAACCAATGTAATTGAGTTCTTTACTTATTTAGATCATTTATTGTGGTTGTTTTATTGTACCGTAGTCAATTCATACTTAAAATAGCACTATTCTATGAGGTTTAGATACTTGAGAATTATTATGTTACTCCGTTACGATTATAGAACAAATGGAAAGAGAAAGTTGTTTATTAATAACAATTATAATAAATGAATTGAAATCTTTTTGTTACCGTGGTTGTTTCTGGTCTAAGTAATCTACACTGAGGCTGAACTAATTAACTTAGTATTTCTTGCTTTCGGTAAAATAAAATTAAAAAAATACATTACACTAGCAGAGCCTAAATGATGTTACAACCAAGAAAAGGTAATTTTTTAGTGGATTTTTACCTGGTTTGCACTATTATTTTGATGAATATACTATCTTAAAGTATTTTTTTAAGCAAAAACAATATTTTTAGCAATAGTTTTGTACTAGCGACAAAAAACAATCCTACTAATATTATAAACGCGAAAGTTTGTAAGAATATATGGATGTATGTTTCTTACTCTTTCACGCAAAAACTACTGAATGGATTTTGATGAAACTTTACAATAATATAGCTTACACATCAGAATAACACGTAGGCTATAATTTATAAAGATTTAGTGTGAATTATCGAAAATATAGCGGGTGAAACCGCGGGGCGCAGCTAGTAGAATATATTTTTTTTAAACAATTATGCCTATTCTTAGTGTGTCTGAACACATAATTTTTTTAAAGTAATTAAGTATCATCGAATAAAATTCTTTATAATTTTATCTCATACCAAAAACTAACATTAATAAATTTAATATAAACATACATTTTTAATCGGAATTTAGTAGCTTAGGATCGCTCAAGCGTTCCGTGATACTTACGAAAAAAATCGTTGAAAATTTCGGTCAATTGCCTTGCAAACTTAAGTCTGTATTTAACCTAGATAAAAGTACTTATCAAAATGGGTTGAATTTAATTGAAATTACATAATATAATATAAAATATTGAAACAAATGCTAATATGGACTGGAATATGCTGTGAAATTTAAATTAGTGTCTGTCACCACAACCACAAGTGATTTAGTGGCAATTGCTTCTATGTACAAATAAATTTTTTATATGAAAGAAACATTATTTTGTATATGAAACTAATAATAATAATAGAATTAAAAATAATAATAAAAGACAAATATAAAATAGATAATAACAAATGAATGTAATTTTGATGAAAGTCAAGAATAATTTTAAAATAATTGCAAGAACTATACAGTTTTATGAACTTATTAAATAGACTTAAAGAATGCGCCGCTTATTATTTATTAGTATTCGTAAAATAATATCTCTAACTAAACTAGTTTTGAGGAAAAGCAAAAAGAAAACTTTGATACAAATAAGTTAATCTAATGATTAATGAGTCTAAATATATTTATGTTTCGGAAATAATCGCACGTACAAAACGCACGCCATAGTAGAAATAATGAAAGCATGTTATGGGAAAACAATAAAGAAAAGCTATCTATAACTAAATAATCAAAAGATGACAGTAAATTTATACTTACCATTAATTTTTGGTTGTGCAAAATCAAAGCTATTTTCTTTTCCATATCCTGCTGCATATGTAGGGGAACTATAAATGTTTTTGTCCTTTGAAGATAGCTCATAAGGTTTTAGATATTTTGTTTTATAATAATTATTAAAACTGTCCCAATCCGGTTTATAATTTTTAAACTCTCTACTTATATCGGCGAAAACAACCGAAGGTGGAGTCCATTGCACAAACCACTGATGTGACACTGCCATTGTAGAAAAAATCGTTCACTGCCATAAATTAAAGTATATATAATTTAATTTTTAAAGTCATACTGTATATATAACTTAATATTTTTTACTAGCTTGCAGCGCTGTTGCTAACGTAAGTGCAACTTCGAGTCTAAGCTGCATCTGTTACTGAGGTGCTATTTCGCCGTTTCAAACAACTAGCAAATCCGATTACTAATAAATACATTACGTATATAATAATAAATATAGTAAAAGTATTACATAATATTCTACTTTAGTTAATGCAGTGTATCTACAAACTGTTAAAAAAATTCTTAAATACATATGTTTACTATTTAAGTAAGGTAACCCAAAAAGGTATATGTAAAAAAACCACTAATAATATAGTGGTTTTTTTACATATACCTTTTTGGGACATAAAACTTCCTTTTTTTACTTTTTATATTTTAATTTATTTATGTAAGGTTAGTGTGTTGTGTATGTTTCTTTTTTGTATACCTAACTCATTTGTAAAAACTATGTCCTAAATAAAGAAATACTTTATTTTACTTTAATGTCAGTGTACATCTATTTTTCTTTGATATTAGCTGTATGTATGTATGTAATTTACCAATATGTTGGTAAAAGAATTAAATGTAAAATTAAACCTAAATAGTATATGTATCTATTTATTTTCTAATTATAGATTAATCCTTTTCATGAGATTAAAAAAACGTAATTTGAATATCATTTAAAAGAAATTCAATATACAAATACCGATTTTAACCGCTTTTTAATGGAACTTTCATCCCATTGTGTCAAGTAACTTAATTTAGTTAAAAATTAAGCTTTAATTTTTTATACATCATTTTTATAAAAAAAATATTAGGTACATAATGATGATATTTTAGAATATTATTATAGAATTATATATTTGTATCCATAGATTCTAACAATAATTAAAAAAAAAAATTTTGTAAGAATAATTTGTATAAATTGTGAATTGTATAAATTACAACACACTTCAAGGGGAGAGAGAGGTGAGTGTGAACGAAGTGTGCCTAAAATTTTCCATACATATGTACTTATAAATATTTATTTTATGTGGATTTACATGAACCAAAAAATATTTTTTTTAATATGTTATTTATTAGATAATCATATCATGTCCAAAGCATATGATGGAAATTCCGTTTAAAATCTTTAAAAATGACTGATACCACGTTAGTTTCTATAATAAAATATATGATGGAACTACGATCACAAATGGGGCAAAGACATATTTGTGTGTGTGATTTAAGGCTTGATTTAAGTCTCCGAATATAAAATTAGCGAGCAAATAATGCAAAATAAAAAAAATAAAGTTTTAAATATACCACAACCATCCTTATGATTCGTTGTATTTGGGTAATAAAATATTCAAACTTGATTATTTAATATTAACATGACGAAATTGAATGCAATGTTGATCATCGTATACATGACTAGTCGACCCGTCCCGGTTTCACCCGAGTGCAATTTAACACGTGTATTTAGCCGTAACCGCTATGTCCCTGCATTTTAAATCTGTAATATCTTCGAAAATATTCATTTAAATTTCATGCTGTAAAGTGCCATATTTATCTGTATAAAATGCATAATGTATTTAAGGTACATAATTGGACAAGAATTAACGCTGTATTGTTTAAAATCACTTCGTAAGCCCTTATTTCTCCTAAAAAGTAATGAATAAAAATGGTTATTGTGTGTTATCCTTAAGAGATAGACATATACCATCGCGGACTTTTTTGTAGACCTTTTTAAGGTGTACAATACTGTAGTACATTAATTTGATCTATCTCGTAGGGTTCAGCCAGCGTTTGTAATGTAAGCGCAAAAAAGTGTTTATTTACGACATCACATTAGAATCCTCTATAATTATCAGTGTTTCTCTACTATATTATGTATGTAATATACATATAAACCTTCCTCTTGAATCACTTTATGTATTAAAAACCGCATAGTTTCAAAGATCTAAGCATACATAGGGACAGACAGACAATGGGAAGCGACTTTGTTTTATACCATGTAGTGATTACGCAGCCATCAACAACATCGTTATAATGAACAATATATTTATATTACTGAGTTAGGCAACGACGTTATCTAAGCGATTTGAAGAGGTCATTAAATATTTAAATAATTCGGCCAAGTGCGAGTGTGGAACTCGCGCACTGAGGGTTCCGTACAATTTCAATAAAGGGACAAACACTAACAAGTTTTGATTTTCATGTGCGGGTTAAAATATTATCAAAAATAGTATTGGGAGGCATTTATTCCTGAAAGTAGTAATGCGTATTTCAATTGACATATTTATAATTACTCACAAAAAGAATATAAGAAAATATGATAAAACATTTTTAACAAAAAAATGCAATAAAAAATAATTTCACTAAAATAATTTTAAAGTCGGCGAACATATATGAATAAAATATAATTGTCAAATATAGAACCTTCTTTTTTTGGAGTCAATTAAAATATTTTACAAGTTGTCATTTAACAACATGTCAACAATCGTTTCTAGGATTCGCATGATATAGCTTTAGATTCATTTTTATCCAACTACGGCGAAGCTAAAAGGAAGGGTTATGATTTTGGCAGTCTATGTATGTATGTATGTACGTATACGTATGTATGTATGTTTGTATGTTCCACTCTAGCGCCTAAACTAATGAACCAATTTTCATGAGTGAGGTATCAAAAGATGTGTAATAATGCGGCTTATGTGATTTTTTTAAATGACGGAATTTAAACCTTAGATTCTAACCTGAAAAAAATTAAACTGAGATAATTATCACGTGTTTGGTGTCAAAAGAAAAGTCTTGACGAGCACATTACAAATATGTATATATATCTTATTGTTTCAGTCAACATATTATGTTTAAAATGCGGTCGTATTGTCCGTTGCAGTTATTTACTCGTTTAAACAAATAAAAACCAACATTAAATTATAATATGAGATTATAAAGGTTAACTCGATCGAGAAAAGGAAAACTATTAAAAATAAAGTTTGAAAAGCTATGACCCGACTACGTAAAAAAAGTGGTCTAAAAAGGTCGAAACAAGAAAATAATCAGATAGAAACCTAGAAAGGCATTGGTATAAAAATGGTCATCAAGGTAGAACCGTGGTCGCATCCTATACCATCATGTCTGTTTCATGGTAGTGATCCTCTAATCATATGTATAATCATAGTAGCTATACTTTGATTTATCTCTATTCAATAAATTGACTTAGCAGTTTTATATTTTTACATATTTGATAAATTAGAGATTAGAATATTTTGTACAAATTTCAACTTGATATGATCACGTTTTTCTGAGAAAAAGGGTCTTGACAGACGAACAGACAGACAGAGAGACGGACAACGAAGTGAAAGATTCCTATTTTCCTTTTAATGTACGGAACCCTAAAGACAGTCCAAGTCGAGTCGAACGCGCGCATCGTGAGTTCCGTATGGGATTGAGGGACAAAGTTATTCTTGCAAATTGTCCCAATATGTTAGCTTAGTATAGGTGGCGATTAGTTTCCCAAATGCAAAAATAAAAACACTTATGATGTGACTTAATTTTAACTTGATACCTTCAGTGATCCATTTTTCTTCTGAACTAAAAATGTCTAAAGTCGTAAACCACAGTTTTTGTTGCGTTATTATTGCTTATAAGACTTACTCACAATATTAAAAATAATTGACACTTAACGAATTCAATATAAGACTTATTACTCAATTTTGAGCGTACTTTTAAATTTAGTTATTTTAGTTTCGCCTAATTGTACTCGAAGGAAAATTTATGGGCTATTAAAAATTTTACCAATCAGCGGTTACCGTGTGGCCTATTTTCATTTTGTACGTGTATTTTATATAAATCTTTAGTTTACTACAAAATGTTAGAAAAATACATCGTGTTGTTAAGTTTTTTGTCAGTAACGATTGCTATTTATCCATATTTTGATACCCAAGACTTTGTTTATAATGTTCCTAAAGTGTATAGAATATCTATTACACTCGATAAAATGCTAGAATATTACGAGAAAAAAATGTCTAAAGATCCAGAATGGTACATAGGTATAGGTCTAGCCAGGGGTGAGTAAATAGTTAAAAATAAGTTACAAGCTAAAAATTTGTAACAAATGTTAAGATTAAGGTTAACAAGCTAAATAATATAGCTAAATAAAATAAAAATTATAGAATCAATTACCATGTTTGTTACGTAAAACCGGATTATTCTTTTAAAATTTCATAGTTTTATTATTTGTGCATGTTTGACATATTAAAAATTAAATTATTAAATGTGTAAAATATGGAAAAGAAAAACTTTGTATAGAAAAAAAAATTGTAAATGAAATACTTTAATATTCATTTTCTATCACTGAAAAATAATATAAGAATATTTTGCTAGCTAATTTATTTTCAGTGAAATTTATTACATACAGAAAAGTTATTTAACTGAAAAAATAGAAAAAAAAATAGATACAATATTATAACTAAAAGGTGTTTCCAAAAGTTAACCAATAATAATTACAGAAAGAAATATCTTACTAATATTATAGAAAGTTTGGATATTTGTTACTTAAACACAAAAACCGTAGAACGGATTTCAATGAAATTTTGCACACAGATATAACCTTGATCAAAACATGCTACGTTTTATCTCGAAAAACAAATAGTTTCTGCGGAATAATAATATATTATGTTTATTGAACGCCTGTGTAGATTTAGATTGATATAGCAACCATACCTACTGAAAATTAAAATGATTTTTGTTAAACCTGAATAAAAATGCCAAAATTGCACATGCGAAGCCGGGGTGGGTCGAATAGTAAAAATATATATTTAAGTACACTTTCTATTCTCAGATTATAAATCTCACGAATAAACTTCAAAACCAATCACTTGATACTGATCTTGATCATATAAAGATTTTAACGTGCAATGGAATACAATAGTTTATTTTTAGGTCAACTTGAATATACAATAAACGAGCTCGACAAATCCGTGCCGGCGAAACTAAAGGAGAATTTGCAGAATATTACGAGGCGAATGGATCGTATTTGGAACAACACTGATTTCAAAACACTGATGTATCGTAACAAGGACTATGAATATGGTAAGTGTCGTGTAGGAGTTAATCTATTCTAATTAAGAACATTATGTACATGTACATGTCAAAGTAAATACTTTTAACCAATTAAAACTGCTTTTAAATATCAAAAGCAGTCAAAAGTAATTTTGAGAAGAGGCTCCAGATTTTTGACTGAAATTACAGTCAAGATTAGCGGTAAAGTATTGACAGAATTCTACAAAGGCAACAGAGACCGAGTTTCTGCAGTTTAAAAGCTTACAATAAGAGGTGTCTTGCCCTTTCTATATATAACATTGTGATTGTTGTATTGTACATCTTTTTTTCTTATTGATTGTAACATTAAACATTCATTATGAACGAACAGAGAATATACAAATGCATTAACTATTTTCATTCTCACTCTAGTCAAATTCACTGTCGATCAATGATTGAACATCATCAAATATACTTTTGATTAATAGATTTAACTGTAACACAATATATATAGTTGACACTTTATTACAGTTTTAATACAAAATTAGTACATTTTAGTTTCTGAAATTAACTTTTAGTTACTTATTACAATTTATATATTCGAATATACTACTACAGCTAGTTAGCAGACGGTAGAATAGAAATGACAGATTTTTTTTCGGTAAACGCAAAATAGAGTCATTCTATTACTACTGTTAATTAAATAAAGAGAGTTGTAGTCAGTTTGACGGCTTGACTTGGGGTTATATTAAACACAGTCCTTCAGCGTTACTCCTACATTACTCGCAATATAATAATAAATATTTCCATCATGACGGCGTATTTATTTGGTTTGCTTTTATCTTTACGTTGGCATAATCGAATGATATTCAGTTGGTGCCAATTCCTAAAATCTAATGTTACTCAGATTAATGTTGCTGACATCATAACTAACAGGCTGCTATAAAAATCATTGTTGCCAGCATCATAATTAATATTTCACAACTTTGATAAGATGGCTCTTGTAAAAATGGTTATTTTCCTTTAAACACGTGAAATCGTTGTATTTTTATAACATATTTTGGGTATTTTATAGTATATTATTATACATCATCATCATCATCATCTTAACCTATTAAAGGCCTCAGAATTAGGAATGGGTTAGTTCCACTGGTTCAGTGTGGGTTGGCAGACTTCACACACCTTTGAGAACTTTAGGGAACTCTCAGGAATGCAGGTTTCCTTACGATGTATCCCTTCACCGTTAAAAAAAGTGATATTTAATTGCTTAGACACATATAATTTAGAAAAGTCAGAGGTGTGTGCCCAGGATCGAACCCAGACCTCCTTACCCACCGACGTCTTAGCCACTGGGCTATCACTGCATTTATTATACGTATTCAGGTAAATAAGAGTAATTTTAAAGAACCCATACACACTTTATCTATGGCTAGTTAACATTTTTGAACAATGAGGATAATTCCAAATGCGCAGAATATTATCTTACTTTTAAAACTGGAATATTAAATAATTTCAAGCATTTATAACGTAACAGAACTTTCAAAGCGGCTTTAACATTACTTGTCTGCTTTTTCTACTCTTACTAATCGCAGTTTTACGGATTAATTGGTCGCAGTTTATTTATGTCTTTATTTATCGGAATTACGTCACGTAGTTCGCATTCGAGCGTGACTGTTAGTCATGTCTTAGTCAAATAACCAACTTCATAAATAGGAACTCCAAAATAAGTACTCAATTTGATTTTAAAATTTTTTTATTGAACGTTTAAGTTAACTTTTTTGTTTATGAACCTGTTTAAATGATTATTTTTTGCTCGAGCGGGTTTTCATTGGCATTGGGCCTTGTACTTCGAAGATAATCCTATCATAAGTAAATTTTACTTGTCTATTTAATACTTTAAAAAGCAGTGATAGCGCAGTGGTTAAGACATCGGTGTCTTTGTCGGAAAGTCTGAGTTCGATCTTGGGCACTGACTTCCCTGAATTATGTGTGTTTTAAGAAATTAATTATCACTTGTTATAACGGTAAAGGAAATCATCGTGAGGATACCTGTACACCTGAGTGTTCCCTAAAAAAAGTTCTCAAAGGTGTGTTTAGTCTACCAACCCGTACGGGGCCAGCGTAGTGGACCTAACCGCTCCTTATTCTAAAGAGGAGACCCAGCTCAGCAGTGGGCCATTAATGGGTTGTGATAATGATGATGTAATACTTATAAATTCACTGAAAATAAACAAATATGTAGAATTATTATAGAAAGATTGAAGGATTGATTATTAATTTATACAATCGCCCGGCGATTTTATTTCAAAATTTATAGTCATACTTAAATTACGTCTTTGTGGAGATAGAACTCACGATCGATAGTAAAACTATTGTCCTAATTAATATACACTTCATGATATAATTGATTGACTCCTTAGTTATTACACCATCTATACAAGCATAATAAATGTTTTAAAGTCACGATATAATACTATAATAGTCTTATTAATAGTAGAGACATTACTCAAAAGCTTAATGATAATTAATTGCTGTCCTTGGCATCACAATACGTAAATGTATATAAGTAATCTGGATGTTGACACTAAAGAAAATAGATAATTTCAAATAGTTTTAATTAGAGGCAATTATTTGTCCTTAGTGTGTTTAAATGTATTGTTAAATAATATTAATATAAATTATTGTAAATGTGAAAGTATGTATGTATGGCTGAACGGGTTTCAATAAAACTTATATTTCATGCTATTTATATTCCTGGAAAAATTAATAGTTCCTGAATATTTTCGTATATTGAAAGTTAAATGTTTTTTGTTAAAACTAAGTATCTACACGTGGTAAATTGCACTTATGCGAAGCCGGGGAGGGTCGACTAGTAAATAAAATATATAAAACTCGCAGTAGTTAATGACGTAAATTAATTTTGAACGTAAATGATTAATATTCCTAATATTAAGTAACTGAATTTCCTTTAATCTCCTTCTAAGTCACGAATCACGACTCGATTTATTCTGAACATAAAAAAGAGTAGAGTAGAGTTTGTGAATTAAATAAGCAAATTTTAACTACTAGGCTATCACTGTTTAATAGCAGTAACAGTGGAGGTAAGATTCAGGAGGTCCAAGTTCTATCTCAGGCATCTCTGACTTTTCGGAGTAGTGAGTGATGTAAGTTACTTAATATTACCTTAAAGCATCCTGATGAATCCTGCACGGCTGAGTTCTCCATAATTGTCTCTACTCTGTCGGTGTATGAAGTCAGTTAAACGTGCACCTGAGTGGCGTGATGGAGTATGTCCTAAATGTTTGTCAATTTGAGAAAATAACCGCTTAGTCGTAAGCCTTAATGTGTTATGATGACTTGAAATCATTTTGAGTGGACCATTGAAATATTATGCACATTTAGACAAAATATAGAGACGCGCTCAAAAAGTTGCATACTCTACGGTACTTTTTAATTACCATATTCTATAATGTGATATTATATAAATGACAGTTGTATGGAGAGACATGAAATACGAAGTGCAAGTGTTATTCGGCAGGGTGTCGTAATCGCATTCAGTTCACGTGTATGATCCAGTTGTCTTCCTGTCTGTCTCAGATGGAATCTTGTGAGGAAATGCCTTTATGTTTAAGGAATTGCTGTGAGACTTGCATAACGAACTTACTGTTATAAGAAGTTGCATCTAACTAGTGTTGTTGTAAAAAATATTTAGTAGCCAATTATAACGATTTGGTTTCTATGCTATAGCACCCGTCATAGTTTAATATTATCAACATCAATTCGTACCCAATTAGCCATTGAAATAGCGCGGTTTAGCTTTCACCAATCAGAATATTACCCGCATTAAAGTTAGAATTGCGACGATTAGGAACTAAGTTATTTGGGTAGATTCTATGTTGGAGCTCGGAGAAAGAAAGATATCTTTAAAAGCAATAAAATTATTAAGAATATAGATGATCTACTGCTTGTTGATAATTATGAATAATAGTAGAATTTAAGAAAAAGGAAAAATATATTGTATAGATTAAAAATGTTGAGACTGGGTTTGATTTTTAAAATTACTGACAAATTATGTTTTTTTTTGTAAATTGTACTTTACAAAAATTTGTTTTTTTCACTTGCAATCTAATAATAATATTTTATTTGTTTAGTTTAACAATGAAAAACACTTATTTAAATGACTATTTTTATAATTAATTACGACTAACTCATCCCTAACAGCTGTTCCAGCACTACAGACTAAAGGTTATAATTAGGTTTATTAATGTTTATCGTTTACCTCGATGCCTATGCATAAATCAGATCGGTACATCCACTGTTTGAGTCCTACATACAAAACTTTTTCTAATGTATATCGATAACCGAAACATTTCGACTTCACTTCAATGAATAGCAGTAGATAATACTATTAAAATATGTAACGTGTGTTAAATATAAAATTTGTGTATATTGGTCAAGACGTGACTAAGTAACAAATGGTGAAACTTTCACAATGAAATTTTACCAGTAAATTAACTTTAAAAATGTATTTTTATGTTCTTACTCTGCTGTAAGTTCTTATTAAGAACATACACTGAACTTAAAGTTCATTTGCAATGTACATAAAAGTTACATTGAACATTCTTTTATTAAATTTGCTATCTAGCTAACATTGTTTGGATTGTATTAGTATTTATACAGTATTTATTGAGCTTTAAATAAATTTGTACACTTTTTTTTATTTAGTGATTTAGTGTTAAAAATTGTCAATAATATTTAACGATTTTAATGGATCGCCGGTATATATGTCCGGCTATAATCCTAAAACAATTATTTAGTCTCTCTCTCTTTCTGTCTGTCTCATTTTGAACTCACGGTTCAATTTTGCAGAAAAAGATTAAACCTTGTAGTAATAAGAGAATGTTTAAACATTTTATTTTACAAATCCTTTTATTATAATTCAGTTCGGCGATAATATTTTTTTATACCTTTTTTTACTTATATTTACTTTTGTAACGCACGTTTAAAATGAGTGTGATGTGTATGTTAGTCGTATAGTCTGATTATCTGATAGTACAACCTGTCACAATTATAAAGCACTAGCTGACCCGACAGACGTTGTCATGTCTTAACTATGAATATTGGTCAAATGACTGACAGTTATGTCGACATTAGAAAAGTTTATATCATCGTTAACTTTTCTTAAATTTTATAATTTTCCGCGCAACTTTCTTAATTTTTTCTTACATTAGAACCTTCTCCTGACAATAACAAACACAACAATAAAAGAATTAGCGAAATCGGTCGAGTGTCACGTGATGCCGTTACCAAGGGAAATAGGGATTCATTTTCATTAAGTGAAGAAGGTATAGAATTGCAATTGATATAATTAGTTATTAATGACTGAATCATGACAGTTTTTCGTCAATGAAATTTCGAACGCTAATATCTCAAACTCTGTAATAGGAAATGCACCTCAGTATATAGTATTTGTATATTTAAAAAAGGATAACATTCCATCATAATTGCAACATAGTGAAAAAAGTAATACATATTTTCGGCTTCCTATTTCCGTAATAAACAAAACGAAGGAATATTTTTTGTTCTAATTTCCCAATAATTACGTTACGTAGACTTTTTCTTTAAAATTAAAAAAAACAGTTTTTATCATTTTTCAAAACTTTAATTAGAAATTTTTTTTGCTCTCACAATTTTATATAATAAAATTTTTTAAGAAATTAAAAGAATCATTCTAAATCAAAAATTATAACTTTTTCGTCGTTTATTATGTTTTATAGTTGCAAAAGCAATCTTTGAAAACATGGAAGTATTTTCGTTGCTTCTGGAACCACTAACAATCGGTACAATGGGTACTCAGAAACCTTTTCGTTTCAATTTTGAACAATATGTGCAAGAAGCAAAATCGAAAATGCCTATCAGAAAAGCAGCAGGTAAAATTGTCTAATTTCTTAATATTATACTAAAATTAAAATAAAAAAATTAATCAATGTTTCCATTGTAAGCCCTGACACGGTTAAATCTCAGAAATACGATTTCTAGTACAGCAATTTACCGCAACGGGGCGTTGTTTGAAGCGAGATCTATTCTAAAACTATTCAAAATGGAAACGCCTTGACATAAATGTAATGAAACATTACCAATTTGGTTCAATAATCGATTTCATTTGTGTTTTAGATGCGTGCATGATGCAACTATTGATATCAGCAATGGAAAGTCAAACGACACAGATAGATGGCGCTTGCGAACTAACTCCGGAATGCCACGCGCAGCTGATGCAAGGTTCTGGACTTGCTTTCCAACAGACTAGTCGTGTACGCGCAATGATTTTGGCACGTGTGTTTGATTGCATGGAAGGCGTGGATCTTTCCGCGAATATTTATAAGCTTTGTATACAAATTTATAAAGAAACAAAATCTCTTGAGGCTTGGAATTACCCAGCTGGTACACGAACACTGTTTATGCAACAAAGTAAGATATTCTATTTATGAAATGATGGGGAAAAACAATTTTAAATATCGATAAATAAATATAATTTGCAATATTTTAGTATTCATGTGTGCTTCGCAAGGTTACGGTGAGTTTATAAAGCCAAGGTGGATGAACAAGATTATATCATGGCAGGAGCCAAAGGGGTGCTATGCCGATGATAGACAACCATTCTTACGACTTACTGGCTTTGTTGGACCTTCACAGTCTTCATCAACAAAAGATAGAGAGGTATGTGTTTCAATAACTAGAGAGAATCGTCATCTTGTGACGGTTATAAACTTTGCATAAAGTAAATTCAACATTTAAAATAATATATAATATAAAGAGGTAATAAAATAGTAATTGATAAATATTATAACATAATATGTACAAATAAACATAATAAGTAATTTATTTTATATTTAAAACTCATTTAATACATAAGAAATAATAATCGATCATAATTTTCAATAATAAAAATATTAAAAATTCGTGTATTAGTTAGTATGGGACAGTATGAAACTGCCGATAGTCTGACCGATCGCCTAGCATATATAGGGAGGCAGCGTGAGATCGTCGGCACGGCATCTCACATTCATGTACTACATATGATACCGATATAATAAGAGGTCATAAAAAGTATTTATCATAGATGGTTTGTGGGTAACAATATAAAATCATGTATAGGGGCGATGCATGTAATAATAATGAACCTCTTAAATAATGAATATAAATATGTTTTAATAATAATATCTTATGTAGTTACGATGTGATGGTGATGCATGTGTTTAGATCAGCCACCTTACAAAAGTGTTCTGCGAGAGTAGTCTTGCAGGACCGCCTTATTTCGAACGAGCTTTGGCATAAGTACGGAAGGTGACTCGTGATTAGATACTTCAACGTCCTGATGTCCTAGTTGATATCGCTGTGTCTATCACTCCGTGATTTGATACTCCGAGGTCTCTGATGACTCAGACGATATTGTTTGTGTCTATTACTGTGATTTGTCACTTCAACGTCCTGATGTCCTCACTCTATGATTTGAAACTCCGAGGTCTCTTATGGCTTAGACGATGTTGTTTGTGACTCTCACTGTGATTTGATACTTCACCGTCCTGGCGTCTCAGTTGATATCGTTGTGTCTATCACACCATCGTTTCTAGCTGCTGAGCGGTGCGGAAGCTGTAAGCCAAAGTGGTACGTTCTAGCGATGCTGGGTACAACCACGAGCATTGTCCGTGGACTTTGTTTATGGACATTGTGAGTAACATCAATAGTCCTTGTCAGGACTACTCCTTAGCTTAGTGCTTTTAAATAGACATTGTATCATGTCATAGTGCTAGGGCGTCTGGTGAATTATCCTTATGGGATGTTTACTAGCATATAGGACAGTGTGGCCTACTTTGTCTCTTTACTTCCGTGGCTTACCACGTAAAATAATGAACTAGCGTATTAACGTCTCTTTGTTTGACTCATATGCTCGATGGGAGTGTTGCTTTTTGTAAGCGAGTTGTACATATCTCATATTTCACATTCCACTAAGGTGGACCATAACACATATTTATATCAGCTACGGCTGCAACGACTTATCCACTACGGTGGTTTTTACTTATCAGCTCCAGCTGCAACAATATCCACTTCGGTGGCAACATTTTATCAGCTACGAATGCAACGATATCCACTCCGGTGGCAACGATAACACATTTATGTGAATATGAATGAATATGCATTCCTTGCAATCAGCCGCCTAAGTGCTGTGAGTTTTTACGAACGGATGTTTGAACCAGTGATTTATTTATCACTCTATTTATATCCAGGGCTTGTCCCTTTGTCTTCAGACACCTTGCACCTTTGCTGTTCTATGGATTAATTTCCATCACAAGGCTCACGCCTTTTTATTATTACAGCTTCGGCAGATTGACTAAGGCTTCGGCTTTCAACACTGCAGCCTTGACTGTATTATCCGGACTTTGGTCTTTGCTAATGTAGTATCAAAAGTGTAAGCGCACTATAAATAGCTCCCACCTTCTATCCTGGAGGGTTCACGATTTGGTTGGAACCCCTAGTCGGTGGCGAGTGTGGGTCTGCGGACCTCTTTTCTATTTTATATTTAAAAATTATAAGAGGAAGGGAGAGACTCCTTCAGCTATCTTCTTTATCACAAACATCATTCTGATGTCATTATTTATAGAATAATTATACATCTATGCGTCATCACAACATCGTTATTACATTAATTTAATAAAATGCAAATCGATCTTTATTTAGTTTAATTTATCTTCTTCGATGACCTATTGAACCCATGCCTCTGATACTCTAAAATAATTTTGATGGTTATTATTTACACAACGTATTAAGGGTCCTAACTAGATGATCACATGCCTAATTAAATATTTTATAAATGATTTTTTTAACCGTTATTGACTTGCCGTCTTCCTCTTGCGTTATTTATTTATATGTTATAGAGTTAGCTCGATATAGTTACAATTTGAACCTGATGATGGCACTACAGTTCCGGGTCTCGTTCTCAGAACTACTGTTATCTATTACTCTTACAGCTACCGATACTGATCAGACACCGAAGTCTTAACCACTTGTATCACTTCTTATTTCCTTAAGAAAATAAAACTTTTATATTTACAAATTCTTAATATTACAGGAAGGTTATCGTGTAAAGAAAGCTGCTTCTTTTGAAGGAGGAAGCTGTAACTCTCTAACCTCAGCAATGGCATTGGGTTCCCTTGTAATGTATATACGTGCGCTATTAGAAACAGATCAAGCGTTTCAATATGACGTTCTAGTGTAATTTATTTATTTATTATAATGTAGTTCATAAAATTCTTGTTCTTACCATGTTTGTAAATAAAACAAAACGTGGTAAAATTTTAAATTACTGTCGAGTAATAACTATTTTAAATAAAATATACGTCAATCATAATTATGTCAATAATTCAATGTCATTTATATATTATCTTTGTGTCATATACAGATACATAAGAGAAATAAGCACATTACAAATAACCGCTGTTTATTTTTCGTGTTTTTTGATTATTGGCAGAATGTTTTGTGCATAAGCATATTCAACGTCATTAAGAAAAGGCTTATTCAAATCATATAAAACAAAAACAATTACCTACTGTAGATACTTTGTCTTAAAAAAGAAACACGTGTTATTTTTAATAAGGATGATGCGAATGTTTAGTAGAAGTATGTGTACATCAACCTCAAAGATCATAAATACACCAATTCCGGTATTTGGTAAGAAATTTTATTGTTCTCAGATTCTTTGAGTCAATAATTTATAGGGAATTAACAATCTAACATGGCTTTAGGTGTGGAAGGGCGATACGTTGCAGCATTATACAGTGCTGCGATAAAGAATAAGCAAATAAATGACGTTGAAAAACATATGCATAATTTACAAAAAGAGTTAATCAAGCCTAAAATTATTGATTTTCTCGAAACAAGTATGGTATCTTCTGCGAAGAAAGCTGGATTATTGAAAGACGTAGGGCAACAAGCAGGTAAATAAAGATGGTTATGATTAAATAAATATATGTCGCGAAAATTTAATAACACTGGCAAATAGAACTAATATGTTTGAAAACGAATCACTCTATTTAAAAGTGACTGTAGTACCATCCTTAATATTTTTTTATAAATATAGCATAACATGTCAAAATTATATAAGAATCGAATGCGCTGCATTATATGAACCGCTTTTCCATTTTTTTTATGGTAGATAAGGTACTAACGGGAAGATGGTCATGGACATCAGCAAAACTCGAGAGTATCCCTTGTTTTGCCAATGCGTTGCCACCTCGAAGATACATTAGGGAAGGAGAGAAGAGAAGAATGCTGCGGTTTCAGTGGACCCTGATCAAAAACCCGGTGTTCACTGGAAACGCAGCATTAATGGGATGGGAGAGGAATGGGGGAGAACTGGCCCATATGCGGCTCAACCGGAACGTGTCAATGACACTCGACGGTCGAATTCCATTTTCAAGAACGTTTAATTTATTTTCTTATATTATCCATCGTTTAAGGTATGCCATCAGCAGCTATTAATTTCTTGGCGGTTGTCGCTGAGAATGGTCGCCTAAAACTGCTAAAGCGTATGATAACAATATTCCTTGCGGTTATGGTGGCCCATAGAAATGAGGCTTTGTGTGAAGTCATCACTGCCAAACCACTTGATGAAGCATCCCGCAAAGCTTTAATGGATGCTTTAAAAAAGCTTGTTAAAGGAAATAAAAATATTCAATTAACAGAAAAGGTAGATCCATCTATTATTGGAGGTGTAATTGTTGGTGTAGAAGACAAACTTATAGATTTGAGCATTATACGTAAAATTCAAATGTACACGGATATTTTAAAACAAGCGTTATAAATTTATCCTAGTAGAAGTCATCAAAATAGTTTTTTTACAAGTAACTGTAATAAAATTGAGCACAGTCGTTTTTAACTTTTAAATAAAGACAAATAGGTGAAATTTTAAAATCTTTTTAATTCTGATTAAGTTCATTTAGTATTTTCCTTTTTTTACATAATCATAATAAAAAGCGAAAAAAAAACAAAGGAAAAACAAATTGCAAAACTGTAATGAAATGATACTATTATTATTTAGTAGCAATCCACAAGATCAGTGGCAATTAAAAATTTGAATTTACTTGTATAATAGGAATCTTTCAGTGTGTATTCTAAAATTGGTTGTATTTGAACTCATCGTCCCGTCCTTTTAGTATCTGCTGGTAACAATCCAAAGTTCCTGTTTTCTATTGAGATAATTAATAATTTTTACGCCATTGGCAAACAGGATAGTTTCTATGTTGACTAGAAACTAAACTAGTTAACCAGAAAATATATTTATAATTTTTGTTTGTTATCTGCATTTTTAATGGGCATCGCAAAGACTACTATTTTTTTTTTGGTGTTAGCGATCGACTGACCATGGATTTGTTTCACGCTACTGGCAAATATTGATATTTTTCTTTCAGGACTCTGACACATAGGTATGTCCAAAATGTAAACTAAATACTAGTAGACATCGGTAATACTAGTGATATTCACTTGCTTTGCCGATGCGTTGCAACCTCGGAGAGCTGCGTGACAATATTAATATATTGACAATTATAACAATCTTGTAACCATGGCAACACAAAGCAATACATTGCTTAGACTGAGTATGGATAAAACGGTAATTCTCATTACTTTCCTTTCGATACCAAGCATGCGTTAAAATTAAGCATTAAACTTTTTAAAGTACCTAACAGTATATATTTTACCTATTATTTGTTTTTTTGCATTTTATGAATTTTTTAGGTATTGTAATACAAAAATCGACTTATACAAGTTAATATCGATTATTCTAAATCGATGTCGTGTGATATCGACACTTTGTGACTGTATTAGAGTTTCAGACAGGGGTAATTTAATTTTTTCATTGAATTGTTACTCTAAAACATCTTTGACAACATTTAACCTAAAAATATTACTAAAATGGGGAATACAATATGTCACATGATATCTTAATTCTATGTAAATCAATAATTAACAAATATTATGTAACAATAGAATAAAAGACAAAGAAAAACAAGGTGCATGTATTTTAATTAACCGTTGACTAATATGAAATAATTATTAAAGTAATTATGGCCAAATGCACTAACCAAATTCTACAGTGGTGGTCAGTTATCTCTTAAGGTATGATGTAGCGCCGTATTTGCTGATATATTCTGGAAACTCGATTGGTATATTATCTGCATGATAACTTATATGGTTATTCTTTGGTGGCATTCTACAAGGCGAATTCTCGAGTAAGATCGGAAGTTTTTCAGCTTGTATTCTAAAATTGACCGAATTGGAATCGATCGTCCCTGTCATCACTTTTTGGAACCTAGAAGTTAAAACCCAAAGTTCTTGCTCGCCTTTGAGATTATTGACAACTTTTACGCCACTCGCAAACTGAAGAGTTTCTCTATTAACAGCAATTTTATGGAAATTGCGTCTTGAGAATTCAGTTGCGGAATTCCAGCACCAAATACTAGGAGGTTCCATTAAACCGAAATATAGAATGCCATTATTGTCCATCGCTTCAGCCGCGGATTGGTTTGGACGCTCTTCAGGAAAAACCTGTAAAATATGAGGGAAAAAATTAAAGTTATCTCGCTGTAATTTTTAATAGATTTAATGTAATTTTAAATATAATAATTAATTTTAATTATAAAAATATAGAAAATAAATATATTAAATATATTATAGTCAGAAAAATTTTGCCCGCGGGCCTCGACGTTGGTTGAGACGACACTGATGTTTGTCACTGAGGTTTAGAACAAAAACGCACACTAGATAAAAAAAACACTCTCAGAATAATTATCAAGATAAGTACTGCAAACACCATGTTACTGTTAATGACGTCATGGTTGAGATAATTAATTTACAAGGCGAATGGTAAAGTAATTCGTGTGATGGATATTAATATTATACTTATACCGATATTAATATTAAAATATAAAATAAAATGTTGTTGGTTACTTAAATCATATCTTGAGAAATGATGGACCGATTATGCTCATTTTTGTTTTTAAATATTTTTGTTTCTACAAAATGAAAATCTTGGAAGTTATTCGAATGCGGGAAAACCAAACATCCTATTTCTATGACATTTTAATTGTAATCTGTTGCTAGGTAACACGATTGACGATGCGTGACGAAATTACTTCTATTTATATAGTAATAGTTAGGCTGCTGTTTTGCCTTACTGGCTATTTCAAGTCAAAATTTTTTTTTTCGCTAAGAATTCTAAGTACAAATTATTTTTATTTTTCAAATAATATGGAATTCTGTTTTAAAAATTAGTCATTTGTTTAATGGTTAGCGTTCTGTTTTCAAGGCATTGGTACGTTTTTGTCATCATGGATACGTCAAAAAATCAAATGATTATGGAGTATGCGTACCGTCGTCATGGCAGTAAAGCGGCAGAAGTGGCACGCAACATGGTATCTTCTTTTTAAAAATTTAATTTTCAATAATAGTTAATAATCTAAATTTTTTATTTACCATATTCGAAAATATTACAATCTGATCAATCTCACCATGCGATTTGATGATTAGGCTTAATAGCAAACGAGAAAAAATATCTATAAATTTATTATCAGTTATTTGTTGGTAAACTCAAATCCGTTTATTATAAGATTATAGGCAACAAGAATATTACATCATTTTTTATGCAATATAAATTCTATGCTTGATTTATTAATTATTTATTATTATTATTCAAAAATATTTCAGTTTAATAAATTATTATTGAAGGGATTCGTCAATGGATTAATAACATGTGTCAATTAGGTAAAAGCATGTTTAACATGTAAAATATGATAAAAAATCGTCGTAAACCAGTTTTTAAAAAAACCAACATGATTATATTAGCAAAGGATTTTTTGTTGTGTGTGAAGCATATAATATTTACTTACGTGTATGGCATGAGGATTAGCGTTTGGATTATGGATGAATGACGCGTTCCGAAGCACACTAGTGCGCACGACGTTTTCTGTTGTAGATGCTAAGGCATGGAAGTAGAGGAAGCGATCACGTCCAGGCAAGTACGGCGACAGGGCCATGCCTAACACTCCGTCCATTAGATCAAAAGATTCCCCTTAAGAAATAAATGTACGGTATAATTAATAATGGATATAATGAAGGTATTAAAAAAATAGGTACATAAGGAAAATGTAGCTTCATGCGCTACAATTTAGTTAACTTATTTTTTATATAATCAGTAAAAAGATCCCTTATCACTAAATTGTTGTCAGCATTGGCAAAATATTTTACAGTCTGCGATCCAAACTCTAGGGAATTATAAAACTTGATTTCTTCCACTCAAAAGAGTGATCGGTCTGCGACCATCTTGAAAATGCATGGTTATCTTGTATTTTGATCCATGTTTAAACTAAATTAATTTATCTTTAGACAAAATGTACCTTCGATAGTAAAGGTGCCTCGCGAAGGAAATGGGTAGAAGCGTTTATCAGTGACTCTCCAGGACCGGTCGTTGGCGACATCTACTACTAATAATCCAAAGCCAGATACGTCTGCGACGTACACGAAGGTGTCTGAGCAGTCGTTGGGATCTTCACCTCGTACGTCCACTACCTGTGTATAAAGTTATTACTTGTCTGAGATTCTTCGGTGTCTTACTTCGAAGTGCTAGATCGATCCTGGGCAAAAACCTTTAGCTTAGCACTTAAATATCACTTACTTTAATAGCATAATAGACTTAACCTTCTCCTCCTGAGAAGGAGAACAGGTTCAGGCATGGTGAAATTATAGGTTTTCTTATTATTTAATTTATCATTTTTTACGTAGCACTTAAAATTAAGCAGTTTTTCAATACTAAAAATTAAAAAAAAGAACAACAGTTTTCTATATCAGTGAGTGCGAATTCGACTCACGCTTTATGCAAATATGTATTAACATTGTGCGTACAGGGGTCCAGTTGTACACATCTACTAGCGGTTATTTATTTAATCCTAAGTGTCTTTTCTTTTTGTTAAACTTAATAGAAATGATATCATTTGTCTATTAGAAATACTGGACAAGAAGACTTACAGGAGTAATGAAGAGTGACGTGGCTATATAAGTTGAGTTTTTCGGTCTGTGGCGATATATTAACTCGTTAGTTTTCAGATTATATGCGAGGAGCTGCGGAGGGCACACTGCATTATCTCCAATTTTTCCTGCGTCCATCACCCAAAGCCGATCGCATCTGTCAATCTAAAAGTAATAAATTTATTATACATTTTTTCAACACTTGCTTATTAAGTGGTAATTATTTCGCTGTTTTTGTGAATGTACAGCTCGAAAACACATTTGCGGTAATGGATTTATATAATATAACGTATGTTTTGTATGCACGTATTTTTGTTTACATAGTTATTTCTATGTATTTATAGGCCGTGTGTCGTGGTGGATTGAACTATCTATACGGATGGTTATTCATTTAGTTATTTGTATGTATCCATGACGCCGCACGGTCCACTTATTATTTTTACAATCGATTGAACTATCTACACGTATGCTTTTTTTAATATGTAGTAGTTGAATTTTCTTTTTTTTTAAATAGTAGTACCTAATTCGGATTACAAACTTATTCATAACCCCTCCAACTAAGCTACTCTTAATTGCACTACACGACTTGAACCCATTCCTATCACTAACGTGTGACAATGACTGCGATTGGAACCGACGATCTCATGGTCGTGAATCCATCACTCACCCTAACCAGAGCTACTGCCGCTACAAATTAGTTTGTAATATAATTTCTTTAAATAACCCTCTTCCACACATACCTACATCGTAAATTAAATTAATTGTTCATTAGCCGACCCGTGCGACTTCGTTCGTCGATGTTAGCCTTTCTCGATAAATGCTATTTACTAACACTAAAATAATTTTTCAATTGGAACCAATAGTATAATTCATTATTATACAGAATTGTATATAATTTCAGTTTGTATTTTTCAGTGTCTGGAAAGAAATTATCAAAATTTATGTGAATTATTATTCAAAACATGCTACTTACAGCGACTCTAAAAACAGATGTTAATCCATCGCAGTTGCGCCCTTGGTTGTCATTAGTCTCGTAGTCTGGATAACCCCTGATTATGCCATCCGTACCGACCGTACCGAGAGTGACAGGACGACCGGTATCAAACCGGGGTATCGTTACGAAGATCACTGATTTTTCAGGTCCTATAATCAGAAAATGCACTAATGACTAATAAAATAGAAATTAGGTTATAAGAGAGGTACTAAAAAATGGGAAAGATTAATAAAAATCTTCAATATGAAAACAATATAAACATTAGGTACAAGAAAAAAATACACCTCTTAAGAAATCTCGCCAGAAGGAGTTTTGTAGTTGTAAAATGAGATTATATAATATGTCTGTCTACAAAGTTGAAAATATTAAAAGGCACGGCCCTTGAGTCTTTGCGCATTCTAAAAAAAAGTTTGCTGTTAGGCATTTTTACAATATTTTAATTATATTCCTAGAAGAGATCTGGCTGGCTAAAATTATAATATGATGAAATTACTTATAATTACGTGCGTTAACTTTAAGTAGAATTTCACCAGTTATTATATGTCTCTAAAGTAATTATATTTTGCCTCTATATTACTTTATGGTCTTAAAATAATCCAGGATTAACGTTGAGAACATTTTTTATCATAAGCTGGTTTTACACTTAATGAAACAGTTTACCTTTTTTGTGAAATACACCAACATCAATTGGCACGGAAGCTCCAGGAACATAGAATTCATTGGCTCTGGCTGTTTGCTCAGCTTCTGGATTAGGGAATTCAAAACGCAATTCAGCCCATTGATTCACGACCCTAAGATTTCCCTTTGCAGCAAACCCTGGCCAGCAGCATGCTAAGCAGTATGATAATAGAAAAAATCGTTCTATCCCATAACCCATTTCTGCTTTGTAGATGTCTAAGAGATGTGGATCTGAAAACAAAGTTTCGGCTAATTAACTTTTTTACTAAAGTTTTTTTTAGTTGATATTAATATGGTACCAAAAAAATTACGTTTTACCCTAGAAAGTTGAAAATTAAAAGGGAAAACAAATCCTGTCACTTTAATTTTTTTTTACTTTGCAAATATAAAAGGATTATTAACAACTCGCTATTTCTTTAAAAATAATGAATAGGGAATTATAGATAATTCAAATAACGGTTAAATATAATATAAAATTAAAATCGTACTCTATTCAGGGCAGAGCAAGTAAAAGCTTGGTTAGTGCAAAAATGCAATAACTCTACAGTTAGAGGACGCAAGTTATATTGGTGCAAGAAAGGCTTCAGCAACTAATGTATGAGCATTACATTTGCAAAGTTTTATTACAGCTGCAATCTGCATATATCTATAACTACCTGTAAGATGAATAATTAAAAATTACCGTATTGACTAAGAAGCGATATGCATATCCTGTTTTGCCTATATATTTCCATCTTGATTTATAATAAATATTAATTATATGATGCGAGATAAGTTGCACAACACTTAATCTAAAAGGTAAATTGTTTTAACACTACTAGTATAATATTTTTATACGCCTCACTTGTTTAAATACTTCTAATTATTGTTATAAAAATTATAATGATTCAATTTAATAGAAAGATTACCATATGTACTAAAAAGTGATCTGCAGTATTCCTTAGATATTGCCATCTTGATATATATAATCTGTAATATAACTTGCACAATATTTGTTATTGATTATTTTTGACTTATTTTCAATGAAGAAGTATAAACATTTTTGACACGTCAATCACTGTATTTTCTTAATTATAAAATTTTTATGACTTAAATATTTTCACTGCACTGACTTAATATTTACTTAATCGTTAAAAATACGGCCGCGCACTCATTAAGAAATGGAAAATATTCACAATAATAGACCGCAATGAAGTAAATTCTAATGATCAGTTGTTTTCAAATAATGAAAGTTTCCACATAGTAATTAGTTTTAAATCTTAATGATTTCGATTACTTTTTTAACTCGTGATCGGTTCACTAACAAAAAAGTTTAAAATGGCATGTGATTTTCAAAATTAAATGTCAAAAAAAATTCAACAACATACCAAAGTTTATCAAAAGGTAAACAGACACGCATGTTCCTATACAAATATCTTAATCTTTTTTTAATTAACTATACTTAGCAAATTCTTTTTAACAGTAGATAACTACGATGAAATTGAATAAAACAAAACCCGAACAAAACTCATTTAAACTAAACGTCTTTATTGGCCCAACTTAAACTTAAAACTAACAGCAAAGCAAAGATTTGGAAACCGTTACTTCTATAGGTTTATTATGCAAAAAATTACGGTACTCTTTTCCCAGATAATAAACTCGCTAGCACTTATTAAAACTTGATATGAAAACGTATATATATTTAGAAATCATTGTATTTTGGACTCAAGAATGGCAACGACAGGCTTTTTAGGCCAGGGTAATACAAAATAAAATTTTAATTTCGGAACAAAAGCGTCACAATAATCATTTTCCTTTATCTTAGAGTGGTGTGCGATTGCATTATATTCACCCATCTTTTGAAACGCCTTTTGTGGCATATCTCCTGAACGGTCTAAAAACTACAAACATCATTAATAAGCAAGAACTATATACATTCAATAAGTTCACATACATTTTACCTATATTTTCATATCTACAATATACTATGGCCGTAAAGTTAAAAACCGGATTTCCGATAAACAGTTAATTATTTTTTAAAACGCGGCACTGTAGTATTGTTTGCCTAATTTAGTGATTAACTGTCGATGATAATATAAACGAAAACCATACAATCATGAGCATTAATATACAAAAAGATAGCAGTTTTGACTCACGAAGATTTATAATAAATTAATTTAATTGTTCAATGCTGTACATACATTTATTGATAACTAATAATTATAAATGTCACAGAATTACTTAAAACTGGCACTTATGTATATAAAAAAATACTTTCGTTTTTATATGAATATTTAAAGTTGTAGGTATGTTCTACTTAAACTCGTTAACAAACTGAACTATCTGTACAGTTAGCTACCTAATATAGAAAAGAAATAGAGGAAAATATTATTGTTTCTTGAAGATAATAGTTGTTTTCGCAAGACAATGTGAGGGAGATCAGACGATACAATAATTAATAAGTGTTCGTGACTTCAAGATGGAAGAGCTATTTTTATTGTTCTCTAGATTGCTTATGAATAAAATTGTTATTACTAAATAATCCTTGAATTCCGTGTTCGAAGTCGCACGAGTAAGTAACCACAAACGACTCATCGTGACATTGAACTTGCCTCGATTCTACTTACCTGTTTCGCTGCCTGCGCGCGGTCAAAACGACCCTTATTATAATTTTAACTTCCATTTTTATCTATTTCATTCAATACATTCCTAACATCATGTTTCAGGTAACTTTTGTTTCGGATAATCACATCTATTAATAAAACCTATTCAGAAATAACTATTTACTCTAACATTAAAATTTTACTGATAATATTTACATAGTATCTTAACAGGACTGTGTCCGAACTGTAAAAAATGCTGTATGTCATGATTTCCTGGAATTTGTTTAATAACTCTTGAGGAAAACGCGTACTGAAACGGAGATTTAAAACGCTTGGGAAATACATGTATAGCAAATTTAAAAATGAAGGTGTTTAATGAAAAAACAATCTCCGATCTCAAAGTACCTATATCATGGAAAAATCTATTTTTATTTTTCTACTTTAATAGAGGTAACTTATAGTGGGTGCAATGAATAACCAGTTGTACACTTTTGAAAATGTGTTGTTGTGGTACAATTGTTAGGCGAGGGTTAAATAATTTAGCACCGCAGACAGGTTTATTCATTCTTATAAAACATGTTATGTTTAATCCATATTGATCAATATGCTTTTTTGAGCTAAACTAAAAGTTTTAACTTAAATTTTTATATTATATATTTATCAGTATTTTTTATTGTATATTTGTTCTAGTCTAATGATAAAACCAGGTGGTTAATGAACTCTCAAGTGGCTCAGAATTAGTTTTGACTATTTCAGTGTGTTTTTAAGGTTTCGTTAACTTTAACCTTAAACATAAAGACTCCTTACGGGAGTTCAACGGGTTCCTAAGAGAACCCGTTCAAACTCAAACTAGTTTTATTCAATTAGACTTTTTACAAAGTACCTTTGACACGTCAAAATTGGTCAGTTAGTCTGAAGCTACCACCAGGTCGGAAAGTAATTTCCTGATGAGATGAACTGGCAAGAAACTGAACAGTCGCTCTTTTCAAAACGTCATTGTTTATACTAATTTTAATGTAACAATTAATTCTTTGTATTGATACACAATTATTTTGCAATGAAACTATTGTCACGATAAACACTTACTAATATCTTCATAATTAGCTCAGTAATTTAAGCTATTAAATGAAACTGCATAATTATTGTATAAATTACGTATTTTATTTTTGCCTCATTTTGTTTAGAAGCTTTAATTGATTTTTATTTCTTACTAATAACAGAGTCAATGTTTAAATATTTAATGACTTTAACCTTCCTACCTCTATTAAAGTAATAAAACGAGTTTTAAATATTTGGTTAAATTATTTACTTTTATAGTTTAAAGTATATTTTATTTAAACTATTAATCTTTTAATTAAAGTTAATAGGAAGTATAGAAAGAACTTATCTTGTCTACTAAGTTTGGAAAATAATAACATACCAACAATTAAACACAGTTGCGCAATTAAAATATTATCACATAAGTATACAGACTATAACGCTAATACATGGTAATACTGTTATCTATACTGATATATAAAGCTGAAGATTTTGTTTGTTTGCTTGAATGCGCTTATGATTAGAAAAATTCTTTTAGTGTTAGATAGCCCATTTATCTAGAAAGGCTATAGGCCATATATCATCACGCTAAGACCAATAAGAGCCGAACATCACGCGGACGAAGTAGCGCGGGTCGACTAGCTTACCAATAAAGAATAACTACTCATCGCGATAATGGTGAATTCCCGAGGCCTTCTGCGTAATAATGTTGTTGCAGTTAGGTTGACGAGCATATCAAATTTAAAAGATTCCTTATAAAGTAACATTACACAAATATATAGCTATGCTAGAATGCTAGAATGGTAATGGGGAAGATGAATATTGCAAGCAAAATTTTACAATGCCTTTTAACTTGTAGAAAGTTCGAAAGAACGAGGAAACACCTAAAAAAGAAGTTTTAAATATGTTTATAAAAAAGGTGCGAACAATTAGAAAAATTAGATGAACAGATTAAATAAAAGATATGAAATAGTGGTTTTAATGAAGATGATTTGGAGAGATGAATATTGCAGACAGGTATCAGACACGATGGTTTGTAGTAGAGTCAAAATTTGAGAGCAGAAGCAGGCATAGCAGTTAAAAGGATTGTAGAGACATCCCCACAGTGTGGCGCTAGTCACCATTTAGCGTTAGAGGAATTAAAATCTCGGTACGAACCAAATGAGTTATTGATCCAAATCTATTTCCGGGAGTTATTAAACATCAAGAAAGTGAGCGATGCCTTAAATAGGATTCTGCGTTTTTAAAAAATACGAAATGAAAATTGAAATAGCTAAAAGTAGTTTTCGTGATAATTTTAACAATTCAGAATCTCAACCTACTGCGAATCATTAGGTTACTTCTCTAAATAGGCCTAAAATTAAAGTATGTTTTTTTTAGGTAAAAACAATCATATCAGTCTTGGGTTTTAAACTCGTAAAATTTTTCTTAGCAGAGCGGAAAGATGTATCCAGAAAAGAAAGAAAGTCTCAAGTCATAACACAAAATATTGCAGGCAGGTGCTTTGTTATGGTGAGGTGTTATATATATATAATGTTATATACATATAATGAAGTTATTTTAAAAGTTGACACTACTGTTTACACTAAATTACGATATCGAAAGGAAATAAAAAATACGGAAAATAATTATGATTCATCGAAGGGAGTGGAGATTTATAATAGTCGGATAAAGTCAATAGATAAATTAAATTATTTTTAAGTTGGTGTGACATGTTGTGTCGTACCGCAGTTTTTGTATTTAAATTTCAATTGGCCCTAAATAATCTTTTAATCACAGTAAGAAATAGGATTGTTTGGCAATAAAAATATTACGAGTTGATTTATCGTTTTTCAGTACAAAATGTATGGAAAATGTTTTAGGCCATTTCTGACATTTCTTGTACTCATACCTTAAATGGTCCCATAGAGTCTTTTGATCCCCATACGAAGTAAGATTGATAGACATAAAAAAAATATTTTTTTTTGGATTTTAGCAGCTTTTTCGCTGACCGTAAATTTTCTCAAAAATCTGTAAATGCAGTCCAGAATATCTTAAAAAGTTATGGATGGTCTTCTAGGAAAGTTTTCTTATAACTATAACGGTTAAAGTACCTGCCCTTACTGACTCGTCTCAAAAATTCATCCTGCATATACATATGATACGATAGTCATAGAAGGTATTTAAGTTAAGGGTTTAGTTTATTTTCTTTGTACCGTTTTTTTAAATTTCAAGTACTATTTCTTTCTTTACTCTTGTTGGGAAAAAAGGTATTTATTTTAAACTAGCTGACCCGACAGACGTTGTCGTGTTTTGAATATTGAATTCGAATTGGCTGTCAAAAGCTTACATTAGAAAAGCAAATATGGTCGTCGTTAAGTTTTCTTAAAATTTCAAATTTTCCGCGCAACTTTCTTAATTTTCTCTTACATAAGAACCTTCTTCTGACAATAACAAACACAATAAAAAAATATTAGCGAAATCGGTCCAGCCATTCACGTGTGATGCCGTGACCAAGGGAAATAGGGATTCATTTTTATATATAAAAGAAAATAAATTTGACACACTGTTAGATAGGAAAAACCCTATGACGAAAATGATATGAGAAAATAAAACTATTATAAAAATATAAAAGTATTCTCTTCATTGTACCGTTTTTGCACAATAATAATATTAAGTTAGTAAAATTATGCCTATAACGGCCACAAAAAGGAGAGGTAATTGCCACTCGACCAGCCACACACTAGTCAATTCGACGGTTTTATCGTCGTGATGTTTGTGTTTATGTGTTTGCTTACTATTTATAAAATGTCATTGCACCTAAGCATGTAAGTATTATAATGTCTGGTCCATAGACCTTTTGATTTTCTATTTATTATTATTTTTATCGCTTTTCTATTTATTACTATTTTTTATGTCTAATGATATTGCCGATTGTGGTTCATAACCAGCACTGTAATTTGATGAAGGATGTCATAAGACTTTTTGCTGGCTAACTATAGGATATAATCATCTCATTGTTCGAGTTTTTGCGACAATAAAGCATAATTAAAAGACGCAGTATCTACTTTTATGGGCAAAAATATAAGCTGATATAAGCCGCCTAAGAGATAAACTACGTTGTTTTTAATGAGATAAACGTTTAAGGCGTAAATCGTAGCTTCAAAGTTAACAAACAACTAAATAAGAATTTTTAAAATGTTTGTTAATTTACCTACAAATATACAAAGTATCTACGATTTTATAGATAAGATTAAAGTGTATAGATAAACATACAAATAATCCAAAAATACCACAGAAGTCTTATTTAATAATTAGATGATAATAACAGAGGAATTAATTAATTAACATGATGGGACATAAATAAATAAAAGGAAATAAATAATGACTCACAGATAGATGTACTATACAATTACTAGGAACAGTAATACTTTACTTTGCCCACGTAGACCGTAGGAAGTACCTTTATGGATTAGGGCTAAGTATACAAATATTGGACTTCATCGAAACTCAAACGCGTAAAAGAAAACAGGCGTGATCGAGGAACCCTGTTAGAAAAGAGACTCCTCAATCATTTTCTTCAATTCTGAATGTTACGTGATATGGATGTTTCAATTATTAGTATTTTAAAGTTTTTTTATTGGCGATTTGGACTACTACCACAAGCCACTTACGAGTAGATCTGATGATTGAATGGTGTATCAACTACTTTATTTCTAAGTTATAAAAAGTTCTGAAGACGAATCAATATCCACGACATATAAATCGGTGTGAATTCTTGAATAAAATATTTTAATTAAGTTTTAGAACCTGTTATCCTTCACAGCTACTAGCCTTAAGCATCTTTACTATAACGTCGTAATAATAATGGACAATAGCATTTTATTAAACGTATTTTTTTTCAAATTTGCACAACATGATTAATAGAAAAGTAGTACGTATAACAAAATATGCAATATTAATGCAAATATAGGTATCATCAATAGTTGAATTAATTGTTATTAATGTCAAAAAATGAGAGAGGAATGATACCCATTAATGTACAACAATACGTATAGATAAACGTGGACCTCAAGGGTGACGACACTATAACACTAACTTCCATGTACACTGCGCGAAAACACCTGAGAGACTGACCCTAATCTATCGCACTAAGGGTTATATATTGTCTATACGTCGGTAAACTTGAAATAATATAAAATGACCTACCCGCCAATACTACTTTATAAACAGTGTTACTAACATTAAGATTTAAGAAAATTCACGTATTCCTTAAATGAAACATTTTAAGAGATCTGGCGACAATCTCATACGATGTAGATAGACGATTATTATTTGACAGTCTACGATTTCAATGATGTAGAAATTTTTCTGAATTTTTCTATTGAAGAAATTTTGTAATATCTATATTTTAGTTTTAAGCAATTTAATAACGGAAACAGACAACGAATAATTCAATCGCAGATTCCCAAGTTAACTTAATACTATTGTCCAATGTTATAAGCAATTGCTTTTAAGAAAAAATATATCTAGAGAAAAAAGTGAGGATTTATACGCTGAAATTACCACACTGTCATAACAACTATTTTATTAATATATATTTAATATTTAACAAAAGCAATTTCAAAAACATGTTTTTGATATTGTTTCACATTTAGTGAAAACAAATTTTTTGTCATAATATAACATGCAAAGTAAATATTAAATCAGGTTGTATATGAGTGTTATCTTCGATCACTGAATAGTAACAAGATACAAAGTGTTATACAAAATTACGCTAAGAACTGTCGTCACTCTTCAAGTAACTATTAGTAGTAATAGACAGATATTTAATGCGAACGGCCTGCCTTCGCTTCGCTTCGGATATTTAAAACAAAACGAACTCGATAAAAGTGTTTTCAATCATTGAGAAAACAAAAAAGGAAGAAAGAAATAGAGAGAGAGAAAAGATAAACATGATAGAGGCATTGAAAGTAAAACAGGCAATATAGAAAGAATTTAAGACAGAAGGAGGGTAAGAAAGTAGAAAAGGAGAGAGATGGAAAGAAAAAGAGAAGAGGGAATAATTTATTTTTGTGTCAATGAAAAAAATGTTTTAAAACGGCCAATAGCCTACCCAATTTATTACAAAATACAGGGCAACACTACTTGAAATATAGAGAGTAAATATAGCCTTGGCTACATAAAATCGTATTAATTACAAAATAATTATGGCAACACTACATCACCTATGTCACTCAAGAATAATACAGCTTTCTATCATTTCTATTATATAGAATTTTCAAAATCAGATTAATAGTTTCTGGGATTACATCCTTTATCCAAAATGGTCATTTAATATGCGACTATCTGTACTTTAATATTTATGGTTCAGTAGTTAACAAACATACAAAAATACAAGCAAACAAACAATCAAATCTTTCCAACGATACATAGTCGACAATATTAATAGAAGTGCTGTTTGCTGGTATGGTGTTTCGTTAATGCGTCTTTGTAATTTATGATTTACATTCCCGTATATACGAATTAAACTAATAAAAATATATTTTATCAAAATAACAAGTATTATAATACATATATAAGAATTACTAAAATAACTTTAAATACGAGTATATAAAACCCCCTTAATTTGAGTGGCTTATAAGTGCCATTATTAGTGGCGTAATTTTTGTTAAATACTGTCTGTCGATCGATAAAATAAATTTGGACTACATTTTTAATCCAAATTAAACCTGTATTACACATAGAATAAAATAAAAACTAATACAAATAGGTACTACTTACTTCTGTAGTAATTTCAAGTTATAAAACAATATGTTCACGTCAAAAATTATATTTTAGCAATTTACATATGCGCGCGTCTCGGAATAAGGACGACCACTGACTGTTAGGAAACTTGACTAACTTATAAGACTCCCAGTCAATGAGTTATCTTCAAATATTATCAGTAAAGCTTTATATTTCAATAGAGTTCATACTCGTATTTGTTTACGTAGATATAGTTGTATCTACATACGGAAAACCCACCGGCCCATGACATATTTCTTTTTATCTTAATAAGCTAATTGTTTTTAATTAGTTTTCAAACAAATATTTATTTGAGATGTCTAAATGTACATTTTGTTTTTAGTTTTATTTCAATTATTATTGATAAGCGTTATTATTTTATTTTAAAATATTTGATTGGAGTGCAGTGGGATTGGAAATATACGATTTGTTTTCATTCAATTGACGACGCGATAGCGTAAAAAATCATTTAGTTCTACTATTCTATATTCAGAATAAACAACCAGGAAATGAAGGAATGAAGCTAACAATCTAACAAAAAAAGGTTAAAGCATGTGCTAAGTATATAAGAGAGATATGATACCCATCACTGTACAGCAATACGTATACACATGCAATTTAAACTGAGGCGAGCGGTGCATGGGGCTTGAGACCCAGGAGCAGGTTTAAAGAGCTCTTTCATAATATATTAACTCTCACCTCCACCACTCGACCTCGCTAACGACAATAGATAATAGAGTAAACTTACATTGACCTCAAGAAGGGTAACCTTAATCACGACACTATAACACTACCATGTTCACTGCACGAAAACACCAGAGAGACTGAGACTAAACTATCGCACTGAAGGTTATATATTGTCTTCACATCGGTATACTTGAAATAATATAAAATGATCTACCCGATACTACTACTTTATAAACAGTGTTGCTAACACGGTCATCCTGCGGGGCCATTCGTCCCGAATGGCATAGGTACTTAACAGAATGATTTAAAATTCCATTCAACCGTACCATATATTGGTTGAAACCTGGACAACTACTCATTCACACGTTACATTAACGTATCACTCATAGCCTAATATACACTGATAATATGCACTCACTAATCAGTCCAAGACGTGACAGTGTATGTGTACGGTAAGTTTACACCATGGTTTAGAATAGAGATGCCTGAGGCCAGCTCTAAACGTGTATCACCATGTTACCCATACAGTAGTGTTCACCAGATTTCTACTGCAACACATCACCGGTTCACTCTTGTTCCAGAAGCTAATACATAAAATAAATCTATTTCGCTCGGTCTATCCTACTTCAAATTATTTATCACGATTTTAAAGTACCTTCGCAACTATGTAATATGATATTAATTCTTCAAACTATTTGGGATTTTATTCTGTACTACCCTACTTTATCGAAAATTATATTTACTCGCATGGAAACTAAGATAACTGTCAGGATGATTATACGTAAAGAACATTTAAATTGAACTTGTGGGCTTGTGGGGCGAGTTCTTTATATGTATCCCACTTCTGATGCTATAGATATTGAGAGATATGATATATGATACCCATTACTGTACAGCAACACGTATACACATGCAATTTAGACTGAGGCGAGCGGTGCCCGGGGCTTGAGACCCAGGAGCAGGTTTAAAGAGCTCTTTCATAATATATTAACTCTCACCTCCACCACTCGACCTCGCTAACGACAATAGATCATAAAGTAAACTTACGTAAACCTCGAGAAGGGTAACCTTAATCACGACACTATAACACTAACTTCCATGTTCACTGCACGAAAACACCAGAAAGACTGAGACTGATCTATCGCACTAAAGGTTATATAATGTTTCCACGTCGGTATACTCGAAATAATATAAAATGATCTACCCGATACTACTACTTTATAAACAGTGTTGCTAACACATGCTTTTCTAACTTCACATGAATTTAAATAATTATTCTAGCAGATTTATTATTATAACTATTTATTTTGAATGTTACTTATAGCCAGTAAATACGTCCAGAAAAAGTATTATTATTTTTCAACACACTTGCTCGTAAAGTGGTGTTTGGTTTCACTGTTTTTGTAAATGTAAACAGCTCCATAACACACTCGTGCTTTTTACTTTACATTATCGCACTAGTGCGGTAATAGATTTATATGTACGATCCGCGCGACTTTGTCCGCGTGATACTCCGCATTTTTGGCAGATTTGTTGTACTCCTATATACGAATGTTTATTCATATGGTTGTTTCTTTGTATGTCTGTGTTTGTATATTTTAGTAAATCACCAATGGTTTTTTTCCTCGCAAATGTGTTGAAAAACGTCGTATGTACGCTCGTTTGCTTTGGTCATTACAGTTCTCGGCTTCGTTAAGCCCCTCAACACCCCTCTGCCTCGACTGTAATGACCAAATTAGCACCCTTGTATCATAATGTACTATTACCAACCACTATGACTCAATTATTACTTAGTCGATTATTGGCTGAAATTATTAACCAATCTCAATCCTAAATCTTTGATTACAGAGCAAGAATAGAATCCAAATTCGATTTTTGTATGCACTGCCTTTTTAACTGCATTAACAAATAAATACTTTTTGTTCCGGACAAATGAGCAGCTCCTATAGGATTAAAGGGTATATAGTCCATACAAAAACAGTTAATATAAGTAAAATTCTCGACATAAATTGTATAACTTGATTAAAGATATAGAATACTATCTCGGAACAAATTATACTTTCTGTGAGATTCGGAAATTATAATATATTTTGTATTAGTTTTTATTATTTTAGATTTCAATAGGGTACATGAAAGAGAGAATATATTTTGTTGTTGAATGGATGATTTGAAATTATATGACGCATGACGATGATGTTTGAAAGAAAAAAGAACTAAGCAGTGTGGTCAATAAACTAAATGACTATAATCTTAAAGACACATATAGTAAAAAAAAAAAAACTATACTATCCACATAAAAAGTTATTATTCGTGCACGAACAGCTAAGCACATACAATTTACAAGAAGAACAATCCATTATAGGATAAATGGTTATTATCGCCTAGTGTAAAAATAAAATAATAATTTTTATCTAGCTTAAAGGATAAGCTGTATCATACGAAATGTCAACTGTTTGTTTCGCATGAACTACAGCTTATATTTATATGACTTATAATGAATTTTTGGTTTGAGATAATTTCTAAGTATATAATGTAAGTGCAAATATTACATTTTCCTTACTCTCTGTGCACAGTCGCAAACTTTTGATGGGTTAAGGTTAAAAGAAGTACGCAATTCGCATATCATGCTATGGTATTATCAAATACTTCTCATTTTCCGCAAATGACGCAAACAGATTTTTTTTGCCTTAATTACTTATTAAGAGTTTTAGCCGATACATGTGTTGTGCTATCAGCCTATAGCCAATGTTATCAGCCTGATTTGCGGAAAAACACAGTACCAATCTATATTTATTCTCAGTCCAGGGTTACGTTCGTATCGTTGTAAGCAATAAGGAATGATTATTAAAAATTAAATTTCTAGAGATGCACATATTAAGAGTATAGGAGCTATTCTCTACTTTAACTTTATCGAAAACTAAGATAACTTTCAGCATGATGATACTACGCAAAATAACCTTTAACGTTAACTTGTAGGCTTGTGGGGCGAGTTCTTTATCCAACTTCTAATATTAAGAGTATGGGAGCTATACTGCACAATAACACATAAACGACAATATTAACATATTATCTAAATTGAAGCCGAGCAGTGTCCGGGGCTTGTGACACAGGAGCAGGCAGTACGATCGGAACGAAAGTTATGTATTGTCTACTGAAAATAAGATAAATTAAACTACCAGCGTATACTATTTTATAAACGGTGTTGCTAACAATACTATTGACATATCGGTTACGAACAAAATATTGTAGGAATTGGTTGGTTGCATGAATCGATATTATTTGATTTATTATTTTATAGTATAGTAATTGGCCAAAATGCCCCCAATTTTGTAATTTGAATTTTTGGAGGTGTGGACTCTTTGATAATAGACTAGAAAATATCATATACGCTAAATAAAAAATATAGTTATTCCACCACAACAGTCACATAATAAATATTTAATTTTAGATTATCATTTCATGAACAAAGTCAAAGATCATATAATTTATATATAATTATATAAAATATATAATTCTCAACTACTTGCTACTTCGTAGCAGCATATAGTGAACACTCGCATTTCCTATATTTTCCCATCAGTAGTAGCTACTGCCTTCAGAGCTCGTATAGGCTTCATAATATAAAATAGACTGACTGACCTATTTGGACGTGTTAAAAATAATTTTATAAAAGAGTCTTAATAAAAAAACAATTTTGAGGTTGAATTTAATTATGTAGGAGATTAAAATTTTACAAACTGGAATTCTTGCTTTACAAATCCTAACCGGTTGCGGTTATAGGTTAGGTTAGTTACTGGAAATTCCAGTTGATGACAATAAACAATTGTCTGCAAAAAGTAAAGTGTCATCCTATATCATTATAAATTGTTACCACCTGTTAAGGTATGAACGACACTATAATTCTACGTCACTAAACAAAACACTTATCACAATCACATCACCGCATTATCAATAAACGCTTAAATTACTAGCACTTCGATGAACCCGAAGTAGCTCACTGTCCACATTTTACTGTTCAAAACAATCGACAATGGCCGGATAGCGCCACGAAATAAAAATAAACTTAATACAGGTATCTGAACAAAATGCACGCATGCCGTTGGTTACGAAAACACTTTTTTTATGAAAAAAGCGTGACGATGCCTATTAAACTGGTAAAACCGTCGCTTTATTGCGTCTTCATCTTTGCTTTACGACAGCAACTGATAATTATGTGTCCACTGCCAGTGATCGTAAAAAGAACAGAGAGCTTAGCCATTGAGCAAATCTGTTCTATTTCATAACAAGTTAATGGAAAGTATTAACAAAGTAACAAGGTAGTCTTTATTTTATAGAGAAGAAGAAAAGATTTTCCATAAAATAAGAAGCCTTTAATTACTTCATAAACTTAAAAATTAATTCAACGATCCTGTAATCCTCTAAAATATTTTTTGCGGACATAATAAGAGAGACGATATTTATTTTAACGTTATATAGAATTTCTATAAAATTTAATTTGGTTAATATTTTTTAACGGACTTATTTAGGAATTAAATATGAAGTGATTGTTATTATTTATTCGGGTTTTCAAAGTTTTGTTTTGTTATTTAAGTACTTAGATTCCAATAAAATAGTTTCAAAGGTAGGATAGAATGTTTCTAAATTTAAAATTTTAAAAACAAAAGCTAATATTTTCAGGGCTTTCAACGAGGATTTCTATAAGAAATATAACTATTATTCCAGCTATAACATGCTACCTGCTTATTATGCTCAAGAAAGGACACAGTAGAATCGTGTTCATTATCTCTTCTCGGCTTATTTGTTTTGTAGAGATAAATATCCTATGAATGACACAAAGGTTTCAGTCTTTTAATTTAAACTTAAGACCGTAAATATTCGACCAAAAGGTATTATACTCAAAAAGCCTTTACCATTGAAAAACATCATTGTGCTAACATAATTAACTTTATTCCATCTTTTTTAAAGCGAGAGTTTCATTTATATCTTTACAATGAAATCGGACCAATTTGCTAATTATTTTCTTATACAGATCTAGTAACTACTATTGTTTAATAATTGTTTTTTACTTGTTCCGTGATTATAATTACTCTTATTATTTTTCTGTAAACTCTCACCTTACTTTTTTAGATGATTTCCTAGTAATTAATAACCAATATATTTTAGAAACTATAATACTATGAATTTCAACCGATCTGCCCCAATCATAACGGTTGAACTGTTCAATTTTGTTATAATCAAAATAAACATCACTACTTATGCTTTTTTTTAAATAAGCAACGGAATTGGATGTATTTTTTTTTTAAATAGAGTGATTTAAGAGGAAGGTCTATATGTATAATAAATGCATAATATAGTAGGGACACACTGATAATTTTAGAGGTTTCTAATGTGATGTCATAAATAAACATTTTTTTTCGCTTCCATTGCACACGCAATCAAAATAATGTACTATAGTACACCTTAAAAAGATCTACAAAAAAGTCCGCGATGGTATATATCTATCTCTTAGGGATAACCGACAATAACCATTTTTTATCCTTTACATTTTACGAGAAATAATGGCTTATTTACCAAGCGATTTCAAACAATACAGCATGTTGCAAGAGCAACTCTGTTTTCGAGATTCCCAGTTTACAGTATTTTCACCTATTTTTACTTCATAGCCAGTAAAAGATTTACAATCAATAGCATTATTGGCCCAACCTGCATCAGTAAATGCAGATTAAATTTTTTGGTTCTATAAAAATATAGCCCAAAATTTAATGTCCTTGCTAAATACCAAAACCCAAAATACCAAAACACGTTTAGCAGACAGTCAATGAGATCTATCATAAATGACTTAATTGACTGCAGGCAAAAGATATATCTGGGCGGGATAAACTGATAAATACATAAGAGATCTCAACAGCTCCCTATACTTGTAGGTATCATGGTCTAAGCAATTATCATTTTCATATTTACTCAATTTATTATTCATTATCTTGGGAATGGAAACAGGTTTACAATTTTCCATCCCATAGACTTTCAACAAACGTCTAATATAATTAGCCTGATCTGATTTAGGTACACCTTTTGATCTATCAAGAGTAAAATTCATGCCTAGACAATTCTTTAATTCTCCTAGATTCTTAACATTAAATTCAGTCTTTAGCAACTTATATATTAGGTCGGGGAAAAAGGTTCTTCGCATTTTTTAAGAAAATTCAAAACATTTTTTAATATAGTTTATTTACATTTAACTAAAGTATGAAGGTGCCATTTTGTTTGATAACTTTTTGCCATCTGGTAGGGACATGATCCCATTGCTATAAAAATTTTGGGGCTACTGATCAAAAAACCGCGACAAGTAGTTTTGGCAGTCTTCTCGTGATGTTAACCTGACACTGCCTAAAGAATTCTGAAGAGACCTAAACAGGTGGAAATCTGAAGGTGCAAGGTCAGGACTATACGGCGGATGCATTAACACCTCCCAGCCAAACTCTCTTAATTTTTGCTGAGTGGCTAAAGATGTGTGAGGTCTAGCGTTATCATGATGAAAAATCACACCCCTTCTGTTGATTAATTCCGGCCGCTTTCTCTCAACTTCTTGCTTTAATCTCATCAGTTGTTCGCAGTAGAGTTCAGAATCGATGGTCCTGCCTGGTGGTAACAGCTCATAATGAATAATGCGCTTCCAATCCCACCACGCACACAGCATCACCTTGTTGCGAGTTAACCCGGGTTTCGCCTGACCGGCCTTTGACCACGACCTTTTTCGCACGTTTTTGTCGTACGTAATTCACTTTTCATCACCAGTTATCAGCTTCTTCAAAAATGGTTCGGTTTCATTACGTCGTAATAAAGAATCAGTACACGATTCATTTGGTTTCTTTCAGTGAGCTCGTGAGGTACCCAAATATCGAGCTTTTTTGTGTACCCAGTTTTTTTCAAATGCGCCAAAACTGTTTTTTGGTCAATTCCCAGTTCTTCAGCTACGTCGTAACTACTGATATGCCGATCTTACTCCATTTTTTCAAAAATGGCATCCTTTTAATCCGTAGTAGGGTGACCAGAGCGAGGTGCATCTTCGACATCAAAATTTTTCGGATTGAAATCGCTTAAACCAAATTTGTGCTACTCTCACAGACACTGCGCTAGGTCCATAAATATCGCAAATTTTTTTCGCGGCTTGCGAGGCATTTTTACCTTTTTTGTAGTAAAATTTTAAAATGTATCGAATTTCTTCATTAGATTCACTCATCTTCACAGAACGAAAAACAAATAAAAATCACACATTTTCCTAATTTGAATTTGGAATTATCTTCTTTGAAATGTAAACTTTTAATGATACCAAAACCAGCCAGATACAAATAGTATAGCCAAAGAGATTTTATTACAAGTTTATACATACTATAATGCGAAAAAACTTTTTCCCCAACCTATTAATTTATTTGATATTTTAGACCTATTACTAATTATTTTTTTATCAATTATACAAAAATATACACAAGGTTCACATTTACCTTGAATGACACTATTATTTACCAAGAGATTATGTGCTTTTAAATTCTACATTCTACTCGCTTGCTTTAAGCCATATATAGTCTTAAGTAAATAACATACTTTATCTTTTCCATATATAAAACCTTCAGGGTACTCCATGAATATATGTTCATTCAGTTCACTATTTTAATACGGCGTCTCTTCATCAATATGCTCAATGTCCATATCAAATTCTGTTGCTAAAGCAAACAATGTCCTAATAGTACCATGATGCGCAACAGGAGAAAACTGTCGTCGTAATCTATCCCACACTTTTGGGAAAACCCACGAGCCACCAATCTCGCCCTATACCTTTTTTCACAAAAGGTTCCATCATTCTTTACTTTATATACTCATTTACACTTTACAACATTTTCATCTTTAGGACGATCAACAAGTTTCCACACCTTGTGATTTATTAATGAGCATGGCTGATTGCCACTCTTTGCCTCTTCATACGACTAAGAAAGTCATTTACTAAGTTACAGACTAATGACATATCGTACTCATCGTACCACATTGGCAATTTACCACAATTAGACCTGCAAGGTCGCCTAGTAGCAGCCATTACACGGCTAGCTACAGCTTCTTCCCCTTCAGCTAACAAATCGTCAAACGAAGACTGCAACCACTCAATCTCCCCTTCATCTCCAGTACAGTACTCGGAAATTGGAGCTGAAGTTACAGAAGAATCACAATTATTAGTCTGCAAATCAGTACTACATAACTCATTATCATTATTAGACATGTCATTTAAATTATCATTACTTAAAATTTCATCGTGTCATTAGTACAGAGCATCGAAAAAGGAAACGAAACTCTAAGCGTTATATGCGCCAAAGTCGATCTAATTCTTCGGATTCCGAGACATCTGCACCTATTAGAGCGAGAAACAATAATAATGAAGGTAATCAACAAACGCCTACGCGAGTTTCTATATCGACAGAGCCAGTTAAAATACGTCAAGATCAGTTTCCATCGACAGATCAATCGAGGCGAGCACAAAGATCTCGACAAGTTCCACTTCCACAAGCGACGTCAGTAGACCCACCATATAGTAGTGAGGTAAACAAAGAAATTTCTCCTTCTAACGTGTTGGTTAATATAAGTGACTTTTCTAATTTAATGCAAACTCTATTACAATCAAATGTCAGGAAATTGTCATATGATAAAAATATTATTTCAATAGTTGACCCGATGCAGAAAAATCAGAGGATCGATAGATGGATAGGTAAGGTTAATGAGTGTACTTAAATTTATAACTGGACCGACGAACAGACAGTACATTTTGCTCTACCGAAACTAGAGGGTAATGCTAGAAAATGGTATGAAGGGTAAGACACTATAATGTTAACATGGACACTGGACAGAGTGGAACGCTTGGTAAGAGCTTTTTTTTCGGATGATAATTACGCCGCTTTGTTGACCGAAATGTTGAATAGGCGAATGAAGATAGGAGAGTCGTTAGACGAATATTATTTTGATAAAATGTGTTTAATAAACGCATGTGAAATTACTGGGAAGAGAGCAGTCGATTGTTTGATATATGGTATTGATTGACAAAATGATCAGAGCAGGCGCATCTTCGGCGCGTATATCTGATCTGGAAGTATTACTTAGATTTTTAAAGGATTTTTGTAGGGAATCTTACCACAAAACTGTAAAACACTGTCCCAGTTCTAATATAATTTGTTTTAAATGTAGTAAACCAGGACATTACAGTGTGAACTGTCGAAATATAGATATCAATTCAGAAATATCGTGTTTTAATTTTAAAGAAAAAGGGCACATATCTAGTAAATGTACAAAATCTATCGTAAAATGTGAATTCTGTAATCGTATAGGTCATAAAACAACTGATTGTTTTCGGAATAGACTAAATAAAACTGAAAGAACAAAAATAATTAAACCTGGTTTAAAATATATAAAGAAAGTTATTAAAACGTAAATATAGAAGTCCAATGCTATATCGATTTCGGAAGTGACTGTACGCTTATTAAACAGGATATTATAGATAAATATAAATTGCCTATTGAATATGGTAATGTACCAACAGTTCGAGGGTTTGGAAATAGTTCTTATACACCAATTACCTATCCAGAATACAAATAACTATAGGTGATATACGTACTATAGTATATGCTTATATAGTGCATTACTACATGTTAACGGAATCATTATTAGGTGGACAAGACTTTACAGAAGGGACTAACGTACTTGTAATCAAAACTCATGACGCATTAGATTTAATAAAAAGAGATTTTCGTACGGAAATGACAAACTTACAGTCTGTCGTCACGTACGATAAGATTGTGTTGCGAATTATAACAGATACTTCTATCCATAAAAATAATATTGTTAATTGCCAAAGCGATGGTTTAGAAAATTGTTGCATTTTAATCAATAATGATTTTCGATGAAGTAACAATGTAGAATATTGTATCATAAGATGTGTATATTGTTTAAAGGATGGAGAGTGTCACATTGTAATACGCAATTTATGTAAACTAGATTTCGTATTAAAAGCAGATTCTGTTTTCATTAGAGCTAAGATTATTGTTCCAAAACCTATATATGAAACTTTATTATGTACCAAAATAAGAGAGAGGTCGGATCTTGATCTAATAACAGAACAACAAATTAATATGAATGCTAAATTGACTAGTGATCAAATGCAAAATGTTATGAGGTTAGTAAATAAATACCGTACTTGTTTTTCACTAAATCTGACGGAATTAGGGTGTACAAATACTTCAGAAATCGCAATACAATTAAAAGACGATGTATTTATTACGTATAGACCATATCGCTTAAGTTATACAGAGAGGCAAACAGTACGAGAAGTCGTCCAAGAGCTATGCTAGTCCCATAATTTTAGTAAAAAAAGGGGGACTTAGCCTTTGTGTAGACTTTAGGGCTCTTAATCGAAAAACAATTAAAGATAATTTTCCCCTGCCTAGAATCGACGATCACCTTGAGATGTTGAGTGGCAACAAATACAGATTGCACGCCTACACGATCTTTCTTACACGTCCTAAGGTTGACTGGCAGAAAATGCTTTTAGCATTAAGTCCACCTCCTGTACGAATATTTATTTTTATAAATTTAGTGCAATAAAGTCTTTAAAAAAAAATACTACAAAAGTTTAGACCTCGCTAGTGGGTATTATCAAATACCTGTTCGTTCTGATTGTAAGCATCTCACAGCTTTTATTACTCCGGATGGGTTATATCAGTTTAAGAAAATGCCTTTTGGATTAGTCAATGCACCTGCGGTATTTCAACGTACTATAAGTAAAATACTCGATAATTCTAGGTTCAAATCCACTTTGGCGTATATGGATGATATTTTAGTTCTTGGTAAAGATTTTAATGAAGCTCTTGAAAATTTTGAACATGTGTTTAAACTTCTTCAAGAAGCTGGCTTGACTTTAAATTCCAGTAAATGTAGTTTTTTCCAAAAAGAACTAGAATATCTCGGATATGAAATAAGTGATCATGGAATTAGGCCGGGAAAAGCGAAAATTATGGGAGTTGAGCAGTTTCCGTCGGCGCGCAATGTTCATGAGGCTAGGCAATTTATTGGGCTCGCCAGTTATTTCAGAAGGTTTATTAAAATTTTTGCCGTAATAGCTTTGCCGTTAACCAATTTAACTAGAAAAACTTGTAAACGGACTTGGGGCTTAGAACAGGAACAATCTTTCCAAAAGTTGAAACGAGCTCTGACTGAAAGACCATTATTGGGCTTATACAATCCGACTGATAGCACATACTTACACACAGACGCAGCTTTAGTTAGCCGGGATATTATTGCAGGAGGAATCCAATACGTGCATAATTAAACCAATCGCCTATTTTAATAGGAAGACCTCAATAGATGAACAGAATTATCACGCTTATTAACTTGAAACGTTAGCGGTAGTCTTTTCTCTTCAACGATTTCGTGTCTATTTATTAGGTTTAAAATTTGTTTTAGTGACTGACTGTAGTGCATTAAGAGCCACCTTTATAAAAAGGGATTTGTTTCCCCGTATTGCGCGTTGGTGGATAGCATTACAAGAATTTAATTTTGAAATTCAATATAAACCTGGCAATAAAATGTTACACGTTGATGTCTTAAGTAGGAATGCACAACCTTATGTAGATGATCAGAATCAAGATATTATGTCATCTATTTTGAGAATTTCTCAAGAAGATTGGTTATTAAGTCTACAATTAAATGATACTGAATTACAAAGAATACGAAAGATATTAGAGGATAAATAATACAGTGATATTAAAGAAAACTATATAATTAAGGATAATGCATTGTTCCGAAAAGTAGATAATGAATTAAAGTGGATTGTACCCAAAAGTGTTAGATTCCAATTATGTAAAATGAACCATGACGACATTGGTCATTTTAGTTTTGAGAAAACATTTGAGAATATTCGCAAAGATTTATCATGGTTTAATAAAATGAGAAAATTTGTAAAAAAAATACGTAAACGCTTGTATTCATTGTGCTTATAGTAAAGAACCGGTGGTGCTAAGAAAGGATTATTACATCCAATACACAAAGTTGTGTACTGTATCAAATGGTCTATCCATTTGATACAGTACATATTGACCATCAGGACCATTTGTTAAGAGTATCAAAGGGTTTTCTTATCTTCTTGTGTTAATTGATGGACTTAAAAAATTCTGTTTGCCAATTCGTGCATCGTTCGTCCATATTTTTAAAATTTTTGATTACTAACAGATTAATATCCTCTCAAGGTACATCTTTGACGTCTCATGAATTTAGAAAATATTGTAACAAAGCCAAAATTAAACACATTTTAAATGCAATAGCTTCGCCACGAGGAAACGGTCAGGCAGAGAGTTACAATCGGACTATACTGGATACTTTAGTTTTATATGCATACTAGTCGACTACCGTGACTTCGTCCACGTTAAAGTATATGTTAAATTAAGAATATATGTACAAAAATAAAAATAAAGGAGAGAGAGACTCGAAAAAAAAACCGAACAGAGACTGACCATTCTGAACAGAGATAAAGATAAATATTAAAGAGAGAAAAAAGAGACAGGATGAGAGAGAATGATAGTATATAAGAGGAAGAGAGACAGAAATACTGTAGACTTCCTCAGTGAAAGAATTTTTAAAATCAGATCAGTAGTAACAAAACGGCCGTGTTCTATTAATTAAAAACGTGTTTATGGCAACACTGAATCACCTTTGTCACTCACGAAAAGCGTGTTTTCTATTAGCGAAAGAATTTTTAAAATCGGGTTAGTTACGACAAAATGGCCATATTCTATTTATTAAAAAAATGCATATGGCAACACTGAATCACCTTTGTCACTCACGAAAAGCATAGTTTTCTATTAGCGAAAGAATTTTTAAAATCGGGTTAGTTACGTCAAAATGGCCAAATTCGTGAATTAAAATATGTATATGGCAACACTGAATCACCTTTGTCACTCACGAAAAGCATAGTTTTCTATTAGCGATAGAATTTTTAAAATCGAGTTAGTTACGTCAAAATGGCTAAAATCGTGAATTAAAAAATGTACATGGCAACACTGAATCACCTTTGTCACTCACGAAAAGTATAGTTTTCTATTAGCGAAAGAATTTTTAAAATCGGGTTAGTTACGACAAAATGGCCAAATTTGTGAATTAAAATATGTATATGGCAACACTGAATCACCTTTGTCACTCACGAAAAGCATAGTTTTCTATTAGCGATAGAATTTTTAAAATCGAGTTAGTTACGTCAAAATGGCTAAAATCGTGAATTAAAAAATGTACATGGCAACACTGAATCACCTTTGTCACTCACGAAAAGTATAGTTTTCTATTAGCGAAAGAATTTTTAAAATCGGGTTAGTTACGACAAAATGGCCATATTCTATTTATTAAAAATGCATATGGCAACACTAAATCACCTTTGTCACTCACGAAAAGTGCATTTTTCTATCAGTGAAAAAAAAAATTAAAATCGGATTAGTAGTTCCTGAGAAACCCTTCAATTTACAAAATGGCCACCTTATGGCACTTAAATGGCCATATCTTTGTAATTAGAGTATTTATGGCAACACCACATAGCCTATGTTACCCGGAAAGAATGTAGCTTCCTATCGGTGAAAGAATTTTCAAAATCGGTTCAGTACTTTTAGAGCCTATTCGCAACAAACAAACAAACATACAAACATACAAATATACAAACATACAAACATACAAACATACAAACAATCAAATCTTTCCTCTTTATCTATACTATTATATAAAGAGGAAAGATTTGATTGTTTGTATGCTTGTATATTTGTTTGTTTGTTGCGAATAGGCTCTAAAAGTACTGAACCGATTTTGAAAATTCTTTCACCGATAGGAAGCTACATTCTTTCCGGGTAACATAGGCTATGTGGTGTTACCATAAATACTCTAATTAAAAAGATATGGCCATTTAAGTGCCATAAGGTGGCCATTTTGTAAATTGGAGGGCTTCCCAGGAACAACAAATCCGATTTAAAAAAAATTTTCACTATTAGAAAACTACACTATTCGCGAGTGACAAAGGTGATTTAGTCTTGCCATAGACATTTTATAATTAATAGAATATAGTCACTTTGCTGTTTCTAATCTGATTTTAAAAATTCTTTCACTGTTAGAAATCTACACTATTCGTGAGTGACAAAGGTGATTTAGTGTTGCCATATAAATTTTTAATTAATAGAATATGGTCATTTTGTTGCTACTGATCCGATTTTTAAAATTCTTTCACTGATAGAAAATTACACTATTCGTGAGGGACAAAGGTGATTTAGTGTTGCCATATACATTTTTTAATTAATAGAATATGGTCATTTTGTTGTTACTAATTCGATTTTTAAAATTCTTTCACTGATAGAAAACTACACTATTCGTGAGTGACAAAAGTGATTTAGTGTTGCCATATACATTTTTTAATTAATAGAATATGGTCATTTTGTTGTTACTAATTCGATTTTTAAAATTCTTTCACTGATAGAAAACTACACTATTCGTGAGTGACAAAAGTGATTTATTGTTGCCATATACATTTTTTGATTAATAGAATATGGTCGTTTTGTTGTTACTAATCCGATTTTTAAAATTCTTTCATTGAGAGAAGTCTATAGTATTTCCATCTCTTCCACTTTCTCTCCTTTACCTATTCAATTTTATTTTTGCTCTGTCCTCCCTCTCTTAGCATCTGTCGCTTTTCTTTTATTTTTGTTTCTATTAATTTTCTTTTTATAACTTTTTCTCACTGTCTCCCTTTTGTCAAATAATGAAAAACTACACAATTACAGAGTGACAATTTAAGGACATCAATTATAATATTGTTTTAAATACCCGGAGCGAAGCGGGGGCAGCCCTCTAGTATAATAGTATAGATAAACTGGGGGAACGATATTGGGATACAGTAGTGGGTAGAGTGCAATGGGGCTTAAATAACACTCTCAACAAAGGAATAGGAAAAGCTCTATCGAAAGCTTTATTTGGCATTAGGTTACGAAGTCTAGGGGATAATGCGTTTGCTGATATTTTAAAAGAAACCCGAAATACAGATAATATCAATGATGTTAGAAACCAAATAAGTTATTATATAGAAAAAGATCAAATTAAACAAAAGAATAGATCTGATAAACATAAATTGAAAGCTAAAGAATATAAATTAGTAAAAATTTTAAAGCCAGTACAAAGTAATGATGATAAAAGCAAAAAATTGCTCCCTAAATTTCATTCATCCATTTAAAATAACTAAAATCTTAGGTAATGATAGATATGAAGTTTCTAGCATATAGAGAACAAATACAAGCCAAAGAAATTACTGTAATGTATGTAGCAGATCGTATAAAGCCTAAAGATTGAAATTTGTAATTTGTAATGATTGAAATTTGTAATGATTCAAGTTCTACAAATGAAAGTAGCGAATAAATTGAAACAAAATAATAAAGATAATTGTCATAATAGTTTTATTGACATAAAAATAAGTGATTGTTTTTATTTTTTATTTTTCTTTGTTTATATATATATATATATTTTAAATTAAACTGGTATCTAGTATAGTCTGCAACCTGTGATTGATAGACGAACTTATCTTACTTTATTACTTGTAAAATTATTAGATGTCGATTATAATAGTTAATTAATGAAAATAATACTGGGTATCTTAAGAGAAAATAGAATTTTTTTAAATATATATGTTAGATGCCAGTGTTGATAGATCCATTGGCCTAGATATAAAGTGCTGATGTTGACAGATCCATTGGCCTAGATTTAAGGTGCCGATGTTGATGGATCCATTGGCCTAGATATAAGGTGCTGATGTTGACAGATCCATTGGCCTAGATATAAGGTGCCGATGTTGATAGATCCATTGGCCTAGATATAAGGTGCTGATGTTGATAGATCCATTGGTCTAGATGTAAGATGCCAGTGTTGATAGATCCATTGGCCTAGATGTAAAATGCCTTTATTGATAGATTATTGGTTTAGAAGTAGGGTGTCGTTGTTTTTAAGATTTGAATGATAAATTTTTATTAGTTTCAACCGTTGTAGATGCTAGGAAAGGCAATATTTCAGATATAGAAATATTTTAGAATATTGTTTTGTTCAAGAATTTATTTATATTTGTTAAGTTTGGGACAAACTTAATGTTAGAAACGGCCGAATGTAAAGTTTATTAAGAAGGTTATTGTACTGTTTAGAATGACATTTTTGTTGATGGAAAGAACGGCAGTAGACAATGAGAAAAAAGATTAGGTTCCGGATTTATTTTTGTTTGAGAGGTTGTCATGGTGACGAGAGAAAAATAAGAACAGACATTCTTTGTAAAGGATAAAATAAATGTATGAAACTTCAAGTACTGAGTTTTAATTTAATAAAGTCAATAACAAGGGTTATGATAGGGCTTCATCGTTTTATGATCCCCAAACCAAAAGACAGTCTGCTCAGTGGGTGTCTCCTTCCGAGGAGTTTCCAACTAAAGTGAAGAGAAGTGGAAGCGTGGGAAAGAAAATGATGGCCTTGTTCTTCGGAAGGACAGGTCATTTTGTCACAATTATTTTAGAGGATCAAAAATCAGTTTCTGTAGTGTAATACACTAATAATTGTGTGTCACTTGGAAAAAGTTCGGAAGAAACGACCTCGCAGTAGGATCCACCTTCACCACGACAATGCCTCGTCGCTGACCGCCAGGCGAACGATCGACTATTTGGCGACGTCAAACGTGGAATTATTGGGACTTAGTCACCCGCAGTATAGCCCCCGTTGCGATTTGCGATTTTTATTTATTCCCGAAAATAAAAGAAAAAATTCGAGGAAAACGTTTGGATGCCTAAGAAGCTATGGCTGCATAAAAGGCCGTTGAAGACGTCATTTAGGGAGTGGGCAAAGTACTTTTCAGTCGTTGCAACGGATGCAGTGATGTATTGACGTGAATGGACACTATTTTGAAAAGATATATAAAACTAATAACTAGCTAGTTTAATCAGTTTTTGATTTTCTAAGAAATTTCAGTTTGACCCTCGTGTAGGATTCTGGCCGAAATCATCGGCTTACATATGCTTTACTCGATTATAGAAGAAATAAAATAAAAACACGGGTATACTCACTCGTAACAATTGTACTTTATTTTATATAAACTATAACACCTTTTCTTGGTTTATTTTATTATTACTGCACTCAAGACAAGTAATAGCTTATTTATATTATTTTTCTGCAGCACACACAAATTGAAAACGACGCGCTGCCGCCATCTTCCTTTTTGCCCATTACATGTAGTCAATAAAACAACCAATAGAAAATATACTTACAATAATCAACTGAAAATACAAAAATATATAATCAAATATTTTTGGCTTTTTATAGACATTTCAAATGTTACCGTATCTTTGGTCCTTCTTATGAGTCGTGGCAGGTTGAAAGATTTTGAATTAATAGTAAAACCAAAGCAATGGTTGTTAACTTTAGTATGCGTTTAATTTTTACCTATTAGTTAGTTAAGAAGGTAATAAAACACGTTTACTTATTTGGCCCTTTATTACACTATAAAAGTACAAAATATTAAATTTACAATATAATAAATAAACTGTAAAATAATTTCTACTTGGTTTCATATGAACACACATTTTAATTTGTTTATTTATAAGTTTCTGTATAATTACTATATAATTACTTTTACGTATTAACAGCCTTTTTAAAGAATGTTTTCCACTATTTTACTTAAAACAAGTAAATAGTGATTCTATCTGAAAAATCTGAATACCCACATAGAAATTTAAATGAAAATTTACGTAAACTGATCAGATTGGATAAAATGAGATGTGTAGAAACCAGGTTATAAAATATGAGTATAAAGATAAATTTAAGCAGTAACACCGAACTTATATATTAATATATCATACAGCATTCATAATATTTCCTGACAGACTGCAAAATGAAATGATATTCAGCTACCAAAAGATCATTATTTCATTGGAGACTAGACCTACAATCGTACTTTATGGCTTTTATAAAATAAGTTACAGACTGTTGAATAATTATTCTATGATTAATCCTAACAAAATTGAATTACTGGCTTCATTATTTGTCGATTCCACAAGTTTAAGTTAGAGTCAAGATGTTCAGCTATTATTATTTTTAAACACTCAAGAAAACAAAATTATTAAATTAAAAAAAATATGCAAGTGGACAATAACTACAATAGAAGAGAATTATGAAGTAGCTATCTGATTTGAAATTGCAAACAATCTACAAAAGTAAGATATCAAAATTTAAAATCGTCGTTTTTATATTAGCAAAATATAGTACTAATTCCAATATATACGTGGATAGTATTAAGATATACTATTCCTATGTTGAAAATATATACCTACTATTGAAACTAAAATATTGAAGTGTACAGGAAAACTCAGTATAAACACGTATCATTATGCATTATTTTACGACACTTATTTGCATATCCTTGTGCTCAAAAGATAAACATACATTATTTTAGCGTCACGCTAATTGCAATTCGTAAAACAACCATTATTCTAAATATCGATACTTAAATGAAATACTTGCATACATAATTAATTTAAAGATATTGAAATTAGTACATGAAAAGCGTCTCGAAGCTTCTAAAGTAATAAAACTGTAAGTTCAGTGTACTTGTGGAATTAATTAGATAAATGCTTTGAAAGATAACGATATATAATTAATTGTAGAATCATCTCTTTTGTAGGTAGTGCTTAGAAATGCAGTCTGTAACGTTTTATAACTAAATATATAAGTAGATAATTATGTTTGGCTAATATCTGAAATTTTTATAGGATTCAGGCAAAAACAAGGATATTTCACACTTCAGGTACAAATGGTTCAATAAGTGCGCACAGTATTTCCAACCAAGTGATAAAAACCGAGCATTTAATATATAATACATAAGAAAGCCGTATCATAATGTGGTAATTGTTAATTGACTTTATGTAATCTTTATGTTCCAGGGGTAATTATTAAAAAATACAATTGATAAAATATTTTATATCGTGCATTGTCGCTTATGTTTTTGACTTGAGCAACGTTTGCACATTAATAATTATAATTTTCAATAGTCGATTGGCTGGAATATTTTAATTAAGATTAGTTAATTGTAATTACAAATTAAATATTTATAAAGCGATTTAGTATCATATGGAATATTATATGTATTTCTTTCATCTCATGCTGGCCGTGACCCGGATCTTCAGAAAGCATGCGCAAAGCTTCAGCCCAAACATAGAGGTCCTTAAAATACTTTCATCTTACATATGATCTGACTTTATGATTACTCAAAACGCAAAGTTTAATGATATGATGTTTTAGAATCCCCAATCTTGGCTGAATCTGAATATAAGTTCCTTCTGGTACGGAACGTTTTACCACATTAGTTTCTATTACAATAATTACAAGTAACTATTTTTGTATAAGCAAATATTACGCAAGTTTCGCTAAGTTATAAAAAGCTTAATAGAGTGGTGAAGTGAAGTTAGCAGCTCGACGGAGCACATGAGGACGGATCGGGACGTAGCCGCCCCCGTAACCAGCTTCCGCAATACGTAACAGGCGAATGTTGATCTGAAAGTAACGTATAAATAACCATTAATTACTTTTAAATGATTGATAACTAACTAATAATTACTAATAATTACTAATTATTTACTATTAGTAATTAGTAGTTAATAATTTGTTTATGTAAATAGTTTAATTTCTTAAGTAGACCAATCTATATTAGTAAATTTTAAAGTGTTACTGATTAATATTCTTCCTTTTCTAATAATATAGTAAAATTAGATGATGCAGGATGCCTTAACTTGAAGTAATAGGCGCCAAATACCGTTTATTTATTTATAGAAGATTAAAATTAAAAATAACCTAAATATTAATACTCATTTAATTTATGTACATCTAGTTATATATATGCGTGACTAATATTCAGGGAAAGAAACATGTTCGGAAATAACCCAAGCAAAGATACAACGTTCAATGTTGCACGACTCCTATTGGTATTCCCAATTGATATCACATGCTATTTTAATTGATGTAATCATATTTTGATAAAAATAAATAAATACAAAATTACTCTTTACAACTACTTAGGTAAGAGATAATGTTTGTAATGAAAAATTATGTCCAAATTTGACTGATGGATATCCTGGGAATCTTTGAAATATTTATTTTATGTACACACACATAAGTAAATCTCTAGTATAATTACTTTACAAACTCTTTAATTTGATAACGAAGTGTCGACAAACATTTAGATACCAAGTAAAACTTGACATTACCTTCAGCGTCCATAAAAATAAAAATGTGGTTTTTACAAGGCTGCTTCGAGTAATAGACGATGTCGTATACATCGTCTTTCTACATAATATTTACCTGTTGGTAAGTAAGTACTTTGGAGAGACGACGTCAATTGGTTTTTTAAAATTTTTAGTAATGAAAGTATAGGTCAACAGTACCAAGAATTTATAAAATGTTAAAAGTTGTTGTTTTAAAAATGATAATCTAATAGCGTGATCTAACTCTTCTGTGTCTTTACCTCATGTTTAGATACAGAGCGCTTGAAAAACTTGTGGAAGCGAGTGGAGAGAACCCAAATGGCGCCGTTGTCACGTTCCGCCCAACGCACTTCAGCGCAGAATTGGAGCTTTTCACTGTCTTGTGCTAGTACTCTGTAAATAAAAATTGTAATATAAAAATAGATCACACATTTTTTCACCTAGCTGGAAAGAAATATAATGTGAAGATCGAAAACCAATGGTTTACAAATTCATTTACGTTCAATATAATTAGTAATTACAGACTACTTTATTAAACTATTTAACTGATAAAATCATGCTTACCGTCAGTCATATAATAAACCTTAAACTTTTTTTTAAATTAAAGGTGAAGGAGTAATATGTGCTTTGGTTTCAAATATGATACCGTGATAAAACATTTTATAATAAGTGAAACATTGAATATATTTATGCGCGCAGGATCACCATTTTTTTTGACTGAGAATAATACTATTATTTATCCAAATAAGATAAATCAGTGACGGTCAACTTTTCCGCTTAAAGTACAGAGATGTACAAAATACTTTTAAAAAAGTATTTAAATACATAATGCAAATACTTTTTTAATTTACTATTTCAAATACAATAATATAAATAAAATAGACAAGTATAATAGACCGATACTGACCAAACGATAAAGAATGCAAACATATATTATATTAAAAACTAATTTGTTATTTAAATCAAAACCAGAATACCTAAAAATTTGTGCAAAATTAAAAAATATTTATCTATACTAATATTATAAAGAGGAAAGATTTGTATTTTTGTATTTTTGTATGTAACGAATAAACATAAAAACTACTGGACCGATTTCAAAAATTCTTTCACCATTAGAAAGCTACATTATCCCTGAGTAACATAGGCTATATTTATTACAAGAAAAAATTAGAGATCCTTAGGAAATCTCACGAAAACCAACCCAAGGTGCAAAAAAATTAGCCATAAAATATCTTTCATCGCATGCGCTGCAAAAAGTATTGATGATAGAACAAAAAAATGTTCTACAATATTATAGAACGTGTCAATATCTACAAAAAAGTCCGCGAGACCATATGTTCAACTATTATAGTTACGTCACTATAACTACTTTTTTACATTTTAAAAGTTGATAAAAATGCCTATCAAAATCAGACCATGTTTTCTATAACTTTGTATTAATCCTTATCCAAATGAATTATTTCGTATTCAAGACTATTTCAATACCTGTAAATTACTTTTTAAATTATTAAAATCGGACTTTCCATTCAAAAGATATTACGAAATTAAAAATATCAATATAAACAAAAAATACACGTCGACGCGACGGGCCAGTATAGCGACGCAGCGCAGCGAGTAAAGCGGCAAGAGAGTGGGCACCGAAATGCGGGAGGGCCAATATATTTTTAAAAATAATATTCCACCCGCGCGAAGCCGGGATGGGCCGCTAGTAAAAAATAAACCGGTTGCCGCCGGGAGTGCCGGCAGAATTAAAAACAAAATTTAAAAAACCGAACTGTACTATTGAGATCTGGCTTACGTACGGCGAGACCAGAACATGTCACGGGACTTTCAAGAGAATATAAAATTCTGCGGTTTAAGTATCCCAAAGAAAAATTAAATGATTTGTTGCGACGTGACATTCGCGGCAGTTTAATTAGTAGTTGAATTTTGTTTTGCAACAAATCATTTAGTCAAAGACCTCTATAGTCAATATTAACTACACGAAATTACTCGTCAAACTACCGCGAATCTCTCGCCTACACTTCAGCCAAAATAACTTGCAAATAGAAATTCTTTAATTAATAAAAAGACGTTTTTATTATAAAAAGATAACAGCCCTTAGATCAAAAAATCAGAATTTCAAGTTAGAAAGATGCAGCCCTTTGAGATAATATAAATATGAATGCAAGACACCTATTTTTCATTTCTACTAGTTTTAATTTGTTGTTTGTTACTAAAAATGTTGCCCCTAATTCTGACACGAGTTTAATATTTTTTACCCATCCCCTAACAAAAAACTACACAACTGCACAACGCGACGCCTCTAAGCAAGTTTTCACTTCAAAACCTATATGGGACCAAACAAAAAAATTTAGATGACCTATACTGACCAATCATTTATATTAATTTGAAATTTTGAATTAGAAAATCCTGATAATTGATGCCAGCTGGGCGTACTCGTAGCTTAATGAGTGGTAATACTTTCGAAACTTAGCAGTAAAAAAGTATTTTGTATTTTACAAATATAAAATACATCACGAAAAGTATTTCAAATTAAATACAAAATACTTTTTAATAAAAGTTATTTAATTTTGCATTTTAAATACAAGTATTTCAAATAAGTCACAACTCTATTAAAGTAATAGATCTGCCGATATAATATACTACTCCTAAACATGTACACGTCACTTAATTCCTCTTAAACTGACTTGACTTGACTGATTTCCATGAATGTTTTTGTGTCTACGGATGGTTTAGATAGAGGCGGTGTCACTACGATCGCAGTTTAGATGTTACGGTTATTTTTTCGAGTGAATTGTAATAAAACCTAATATTGTAATATAAAAATCTATTGTATGTTTTACCTCGGGGAAGCGACAAAGGATCGCATGTTACCATATAAAATACTAACAAATAATTTGTAACGATATTAAACATAACATACAGTTGATTGAATACATTATTCATGAACAATATTGTTAAAAATCTCATTATAGACATATTGCTTTATAATTACCTAACAGTGAAGAAAAAAATTATTCGTAATATATTCTAAGTGAATAATGTAAGTAAATGTTATGTTGATTAATTACATAGCTACATAAATATGTTTTCCCACGGATATTAAATATCCGGTTCAATAAAGGTCTATAACAGGTGACATTGGTTAAGAATAAATTAAAAGGAATTTTATTTACGTCTCTCATGGTCGGTAAGTAGGTTCTTATTACAAATGGGGCTTGTAGGCGACTAATTAGCGCTCTAGGGTAATAATGTAGCTAGAAAAGCCCTAGGGCGGTAAGTAATTAAAAAAAACCTTTCTTTCAAAAAGTTCGCGTACATCTAACCATCATACTGGCAATAGACATCATGCAATCAGCCCAATGACCAAAGAGGTCGCTTTGCTATTCAGCCTTGTCTTCGTGTGAGTATAATAGTCATCAATTTTAAATATCGAACGGCGAAGCTCAATTTCGTTCTTGAAAAAAAAATTAAAAAGTTCTTTACTTGATTCTTTTTAATGAAAAAAGGCGGGAATAGAAAACTTTTACTATAAATATTGTTTGTTTTTGGGATTTTTTTATAATTAGGAAAAAACATGAGTTCTTCAAGTGATGAAGATATAAGCTGCACTCCCGATTCAATGAAAATGGAAGCTGAAGCAGCAATTAACAATATTTTGCCTGAAACTTCTAAAGAGTGATATTTGTATATATACAGTTCGAAAACTATTCTGCTTTCAAAAAATGAAACATCTTTGTCAAGAGATGATCCGAAACCATCAACTTCTGCTGAAGAAAGCTTCATCCCGTCAGATTTTGTCCATGACCAACAAATATCAGAATCTCAAACTATTAACATACCCAAAAAACACCTGTCTTGAAAATTTGAAAATTGTTCTCATTTCACTATAAATTTCAACAAATAAAATGTTTTATTCTTGTAATGCCATAATGTTTTTTTTCTACTTACCTCACAATCGAGATGTAAAGCAGAATAGTTAGCTCGGGTGAAAGCATCAATTGCACCCACGAAATATCTCGGGCTGTAATTGATGCCTTACAGCCCTTGGCTACTAATCTACTATTAAAAACATTGCGTTCATGTCTAATGTTATGTCACGGGCCTAAGCTTGTTTTCACTATATTAAAAAGACGATATTGCAAGTTTGTTAGGTTGATAATAAATGCAACTGAAAGTTACTTAAAGAACTAGTCGACCCGCCCTGGCTTCGCTCGGGTAAATTGTTTTTATAAGTGTTCCTCGGAGCAACGGCAATCATGTGAAAGTAATTAAATGCTTATTATCTATACTACAATATTATGTCAAAATAATTAGCGGGCACTATTTATAGATGTATATAGATGACTACATTAGCGTACCTATGTGAGTTAGTTAATGGGTTCCACGCTGCAATAGCCGTTTCAGTTATGGGACTGAATATAATGGTGTCATCCCGCGGGTCCACAGTGATGCCTAGACCTTGTGAGGATTTGCGTCCAACGAGGTTAACGGGTAGGTCAGCGCCTTCCGCCGGAGGACCCGATGCCAATACAGCTGTGGATACACTGAACACTCTGAAAGATACAGGAACACATTAGATGTTTCCTAATCATAAAAATGTGTATAAAAAGAAAAGATAGAAAAAAGAAGAAATATAGAGAAAGATAGAGAGTCATAATATCTGTGCCTGCGAATATTTTTACGAATATATTAATGAAAGCTCTGAATTAGTTTTAAAATAATGATTTTCCTATCGAACTCAGCATAAATGAGAACATCACAGCTGATCATTCTGGCTAATCACGTTCACGACCGCAGCAGGTCTTAAAAAACATATTGTGACTTATTTGTAATGACTTTTTAAAGGTATTTCTCTGAAGTAAATTACCTACATAAGTTAGTAAACAAAACACGCAGTTGAAATTTTGCTATCAATTTTCTTCTCATAACATGTAAACAATAATTGATTTATTAAATATTTTTGACAGAAATTTCATGGTTATGATATCAATCAATTAGATTTTATTGAATTTATAATTTTATAAAGTTATCTATAAAGACACTTAATGTAATTTTGTTTTTATACAGTAGGAGTCGCTATTGGTGGAGATTATAGTGAAGGTTTAATAAAGTAGTTAAAGGTTAAACAGATGTTTAATACCTGTCAGTAGCCAAAGGTTGGTAGTACAAAAGCCCTTGGGCAGGAGAATGAGCGAGACCGACAACACCATCCATAAGAGTGAACTTATCGCCACCAATATCGTATTCTCCGAGGTCAGGGTCAGGATACATTGAAGCGTGGGTCACACGCCAAGCGTTGTCCCGACGTCCGTCGTAGACAATGATACCTTAAAAGAGTATTAAATTATATTTGTATATCGACTTTATGTTGTATCTCAACTGGCAATACCTATTAAACATTTATATGATGTGCCAGTTTTACTACATTCTAAAATGTGTACGTTTAATTATAAAAAAAAAAAAAATGTGTATGTTATCAAAATACTTTGAATTTTCAGCAGTTTGTTAAGTATCTAAAAAAATTGTTGTAGATTTTCCGTATAAAAATTCAATAAAAATATAAATAATAAGCATAAAACGAATGCAAAAAAACAACGATTTAATTGATGGTTGGTGTTAGTTGTTAATAGTATGGAGAAAGTAAGTTCAGACACACGTCGGTGATTTACACTTTTGCATTAAAGCGGAATAACTTTAGGAAATTTCTCATTAGGTACAACTAAGATCGACATGCATATATTAAGAATCTGCAGTTGAAAATTTAATTCAGAAACAATTACGGCAAAATAAAACACATATAAAAAAAACAAAAGCATATGAGATAAAATATGTGCTGAGAATGTAAGTAAGAATGTACAGTAGAACGCCGATTAACCGAATCACCAATTATCCGAATCGGTCCTAAGGGTAATATAAAAAATTAAAACCAAGTAAAAATAACAATAAAAAAAAACAAATAGTTTTTTTTATTGTAACAAGTTGAAACTCGCTGGAGTCTAGATATATTTCAACTGTTATTTTGAAATATAAAAAGAAAAATGTTTTGTTTTTTTTTGTTGCTACTACATAAATGTACCTCTATTATTGTTGTCTTCCTGATCGAGATGTTCAAGTAAACGTTTTTGTAGTGTATGTGTGACAGTTCGTTTTTCCGATCCGAATTTTCGATTATCCGAATCGACCCCGGTTCCAACTAATTCGGATAATCGGCGTTCTACTGTATACGTTTGATAGGAACCGATTTTGATCTAATATAATGTTGCTAATTACATATTTTTCTATATAACGGACTGACTCACCAAATCTTAACGTGTCAAAAGTTAAAACTTACGTAAAAAAAGTCTTAATGACATAAAATGAAATTGGGATTTTAATCATAAAACAGCTATAGTGTATATTATTAAAAATGATCATAATTTTAATTTTTTTCAGTTGTTTATTTTTTTGGTAACGGTTAATATATTTGACAGACATAACAAAAAAAAACGTGTTTAAATTCTGGAATAAACGAAAAGAGAAAAAAGGAGATCTGACCATAAAAGTAATAGCTTCTTGATGCTGATTCAAATACTTATGATAAATGAATATTGAAATTCAGCTATTTCTTAATTGGACATAGTTATGCAAACTGGAACCAATACACGTCTTTTGATGTTTTTCTAATCATGTCAGCTTTGAAATAACCAGAAAAACATCAAAAGATTGAAATCGTATTTGAAAATGTCTGAATAAATAAATATATTTGAATTCTGATGAACTCTAAAAAAATTAACTGAAAACTGTTTCTGTAGCAACTTTTATTACGTTTTTTATAATCGTAAATACTTATTGCATTTTGAAATCTGTGTTTAAATTATATTATCTTATCCAAAAAAAGGTATTCTTACAAATATTATAAATTCGAAAGTTTGTAAGAATTTATGGATGTATGTTTCTTACTCTTTCACGTACTTAATTCTACTGAATAGATTTTGATGAATCTTTCTTTACAATAATATAGCTTATATATGTGAATAACACATATTAACACATATTAACTAACCGCGGGGCGCAGCTAGTGGTTATATGTTTAAGTATATTATTTCGTATCCATCTGTTCTTTTTTTTTTTAAAGATTACTATCAGTATGGATCATATACTACTAGTATTCCCTTTACCCCTCCTAGTAAGCTAATAAATAGCTTGTGTCAGGAGTGGGCCACGCGAGTAGTCCAATGTCCGGGATTCGAACCCACGACTACTGACTACTGACGCTTCTATCGTAGCGTTCTATATTTACATATAATAGTAAAAAATAATAAAATCTAGTAAAAATATTACTAGTATTATGGATCACATACTACAGGTAATACTTCTTTATCCCCTCGAACTAAGCTAAATGCTTGTGTTGGGAGTGGGCCATGTCAATAATCCAATGACTGGGATTTGAACCCACGACCTCGATCGTGAACCACTGAGCTACTGACGCTTCAACACATAATCTGTCCTTAAATTGTGCAGCAGCTTATGATTCGTTTGGTATAAGGGACCACAAAGATGCATAGAAAGGAAAGAGCCCTTAAGGGAAACCAAATAGAAAATAATAGAATTAGGTTACAAATAAACACAACATTGTAATTGTAAAGAAAGGAAACTAAAGATCTTACTAGACTTGACTGTATGGAAAACCAGTCCTAAAATGTAGAATTTTACGGAAATAACAATTTAAAAAGTATTTTACAAAAATGTGACTAAATTAATACTAATAAAGAATCATGAACCTATTAATATATGTTGCTACCAGATGTTAACGATTACCATGTTCTCGTTTTTTGCAATTTTATGCAATGCTTAACTACGGATATTTTGTGCGGGACACGCGATATTGGTGTGTAATTAAATAGTTCCGCTATAATGAGCGATGATTTAATAATGTTTTAACTAACCCATTCTCATTGGGAAATACTTAAATTATATAATATAATTTCATTATCTTTCAATGTTAAAGATATTCAAAATCCACTTTAATGTGGTATTTGGGACACGAAACATACATATAATAAATATTATGAAATGCTCAACTTGTAAGGCACAAATATGGATATTGTGTGAATATGATAATAGTACACGATGAGTAACAGACATACCAATTGTTATTATAAAATATACTTATTTAAAAGTGTAATGACAACTAGATTTTTTTATTAATATGTTAGGAAGTGTTACAATGAGAGCAAAATCGGATTACACAAACAGCAATCTTATTTATTGCGGATATCTAATATATCTTGAAATCCAAGATTTAAATCGGCAAGATAATCACACGTAAGCATAATTTATTATGATTAACAAATCCGTTCTTAGAAATTTATTTTTTAAATTCATATTATTATGTAACTAAAATAAATTAGTATATTTTTAAATTGTTAAATAATGCTCTTAATCTGTCGCGGGTCAAGTATAAGTTCGCAAATAAATTTTTTATAGTTTCTCTTCGACATAATATGTTTTACATAATCCACATAATATGATTTACAGTTTGCATATTATTCAAATTATATAACATTTTTATTTGTTAGTAAATCATTAATATAATAATATAACCTAACTCACTCTCGCCACTAAGTGCATCACGATCAAGTATGTACAATTGTGCATAAGTGTTCGCTCAAATGATGTCGACGTCCATGAATTTTCGGGCATACCAATATTCTTAATATATATAGCATTTACCAGGAGCTACGGTGTCAGTGATGTAGGCAAACAGATTGTCACACGTCGCACCATGGCGGGAAGCTGATGATCTGCTGTCGTCTAATACTATGTTGGTGAGGAGGGAGGCTGGACGCAACAGCTCACGTGGAAAGTATACGCTTCTCACCTGAAATTACAATAAACCTTATAGAAACAATTTTTTTATCAGCTATTCACCATATCTACATGACGAGTGTGTCGGTATAACATTAAATATTATACAATATTGAAAGTACATATATAAAATAATGCAACATTGGTAGCTGAATTTTAAAGAATTCTTGATACGGGTTTTTTTTTGTTTTAAATAAAACAATAAATAGCTTTCTTGACAACTCATACATTGTTAGTCGTATATTATATGATGTATAAGCATTATAGAACATTATCCGGACCCACTCTTAACTAACTCGCTTTTAATAATTACTTGTATAACTACTATATTTCAAACTTTTTGGTCAACATTCAGAATTTTCTTTATCAGCATGCAGCCTAATCAGTTTGTGTTAATCATATTTAAATAAATTAGTTAAGTACAACTAGATCAGGAAATACAAGTTTTATTCGATATGACCAACACTAAAATACTATATATTTTCAATTTGTTCCTTGCGGGTTGCGCTAATGGTCTCCGAGGTCGTTCTTTTAAATTGGAAAGGGTGTGCTGTTTGTATTCGTGCGATTGTGTGCGGCTCGACTGTACGTACAATACGTCAGTGTCATTGAACGACATTAGATCACATTCCATAACGATTGGATTGTATATAGGTACACCATTAGCATAATAAAGCCACATCCAATACCCATGATAATATTATGGATAGTTCCTCGATTACTAAATACTAACACTAATTAGGACGAATTGTTCTATTAGAAAACGACCGTCATGTTCTCATTTGCTTACAAAGTATACGTTACTTAAAACGTGTTATAAATTACTTTTTATATCACAAAATTATTACAATTACAGAGGCAGTAAATACTAGATTGTTTCGCAATATTCATACAAAACTAAAAATATCTTACAATCCATGAAATTAGAAGATTTATCTAATTATACGTCGGTGCGAAGTTAGGCTTAGGTTAACTTAACCTTGGGTGTAAACAGAGAACCTGAGCAGTGGAGGCGAATGTTTCAATTGAACAAAGGACGTCTAAGCCTACACCTTACTTACAAGTCCAAGGCACTGCTGGACTTGATAATGTTTAGTTTTTTATCGGTTCAGTAGCAATATCTATGTTGCCTTTACCCAATAGTCCATTCAAGATCATCAGCGTCTTAACGTTTTCATATACCCCCTCTTTCCTCTCTTCTCTTTTTCTCGGAGTTTTAATAAATACCTGACTTTATTTTTTATATCTTATTTCTTTTTCTTTCTTGTATCATTGAATTATTAACAACAATTCGAATACATGATATCCTATGTAATTAACATTGATTATTTGTGGAAGGAACATAAAAACTTTACTTAATTATACCCAGCTAATTATACGCACTGTTACGTCTCCTCAATTAGAGCTATTTACCTATCAATTCAGAAATAAAATAAGTGTTAATAGCGGAAACAACAATAGTTTAGCAATATGTGTTATTCATATTTCCTTTTTTAGAAATTTTTCAGTCTGGAATCTTGTCTGTGTATATTTACTTATATTCTGTCTATCAAAATCACCTTATAAATGATTATATTTCAGGTTTTTTTTACTTAAAAGGTATCAATTAAAAAAATTGTACATAATTTATAAGATAACTTGCGGCTGTCAAAAAATGAAACTTTTCCACGTATTGAAAAGATATGACCATTAATGTGGTCATTTACATAATTATAAGGTACTACATTACCCAATGACCTAGCATCATGAAATTTAGCACGAATAAAGGATAAAATTAAAAAACTGTAAATTTTTTTCTACATCACTAGAAAATTAACTTTTTTTACCGTCACGCAAGACCCTTTTTCTCAGAAAAACGTGAAGTTTTCAAGTTTAAAAATATTCTAATTTTTAATTCCTCAAATATGTAAAAATATCAAACTGATAAGTCAATTTAGTGAAAAGCCGCAGCCGCTTTTATCTCATGTATTGTAATTTTTATTTTCGAGATAAATCAAAATTCCCAGGCATTGTCTTTTGACCTAGGAACAAGATTTTTGCAAGAAGCAAGGTCTATAGTATTAGTATGGGGAAAAAATCTTAAAAATAACAATTTTTAGTTACATCACGAAAAAAATGATCTTTTATATATTTAGGTTGACGCATTATTTGAAGAATACGTGAAGTTAACAGTTGAAATTAATACCGAACATGTATGTATATAATATCTTGAAGCTGTGAAAAAATCAAACTTCTTAATATAAGCAATCAATAAACATAGCCATTTATACAAGTAGTTTTTCTATAGGGCAATCCACATGATGCATATGCGGACATGAAAAAAGTTGATGTTTGTGATTTTAGTAATATTCGAATATGTTATACAATATACTTCCCCTCGATACATATATAAAATATTTTACCGTTTTAACTCTAGTTAACGAGTTTAATTTTATGAAATTTAAATTTAAAAACATTAAATAAATTTATTCCCAGAAAGAAAGAAATCATTTGTAATGTAAAATGTATGTTAAAAAGATTATTTGGTAAAATATAAATTCCATTAAATTATTTATTAAATTTTTAATTTTCAGACTGGGGAATAAGGTTTAAAGTAAGGCACCTCTTACATTTACTCAAATTTTCAAAGCTTAACGTTCATAATATATTCGAATGTTAACAAAATCGCAAACATAGACGTTTTTGTCGTCGTATCGTGTGAAATAAATCTACAGCTATACTAAGTAACGGTTGTTGACAATATGAGAACTTGTAAAAAAATTTAATTGACTCCAAAAAAGAAGGAGGTTCTATATCTGACAATTATATTTTATTCATATACGTTGTTATTTTAGTGTTATTATTTTTTATTGCATTTTGTGTTAAAAATGTTTTATCATATTTTCTTATATTCTTTTTGTAAGTAAGGCACTGAGGTATTTCCGACGAAAAGACGTCTCTTAGCTTCCCGAACGCTGCCTATCCGAGTTGGATTCGACGATTGAACTCCTTCCTGAAGTTAGACCTACCTAATTGGATCGCTTGTCCCAGGTAGACGTAATCGTCAACAACTTCAAGAATAGAGTTCCCAACGCATACTGGAGTGGGTATAACATGGACATTCGACATGATTTTCATCTTGTCCTTGTCCTAAGACCCACTTGTTGGGAAACTCTGTGGAGGTCATCGAAAATATGTTTAAGATCTTCCAGGGATTCTACCATGACTACGATGTCGTCAGGGAATCGAAGGTGAGTGATGTTTTCTTCATTTATGTTGATGCCTCGTCCTTGCCATTCCAGAAGCTTGAAGGCATCTTCCAGAGCAGCGGCAAAAAGTTTAGGGGAATTGACATCCACTTGTCGGACGCCGCGCTGCAGAGGAAGGGCTTTCGTGCAATGCTCCTGTACTCGGACTGACATGGTGGCGTTATTGTACAAACACTTCAACACTTCGATGTATCGATAGTCGATACGGCACCGCTGGAGAGATCTCAACACAGCCGATGTCTCGATCGAATCAAAGGCTTTTTCATAGTCCACAAACGCTAAACATAATGGCAGATTATACTCCTCGGTCTTCTGTATAATCTGCCGCAGCGTATGTATGTGGTCTATGGTACTAAAGCCTCTTCGGAAACCGGCTTGTTCGGGAGGCTGGAAGTCATCAAACCTGCGTTCGAGACGATTCGCGATGACTCTCGAAAACAACTTATAGACATGGCTCAGGAGTGAAATGCCCGCTCTCAGAAGCTCCGAGGTAATTCCATCCTCGCGTAGCGCCCTGTTGTGATGCTGAAGAGCCATCCTAATCGCGTACAGGCTGATGTCCGGGATGTCATCGGTGTAATATCGGGTAAGTCGAGCTCTTGGGTCTTTGGCCGGACTGATGACAGGCTTAGCAACCGAGGTATAGAGTTGTCCATAGAAATTCTATAACCCGCACACGAAATATAAATTTGATAGTTTGTCCCTTTATTGAAATTGTACGGAACCCTCAGAGCGCGAGTTCCACACTCGGACTTGGCCGAATTGTTTATCGTAGTAAAGAATTTGCAATTTTATTGGTACTCGCTGTTTAAGTAATGGTTACAGATTAACGTTTAGTTCGGATTGAAATTATTAATCTATTTATCATATAACCTTCAGAACGTTGTCTATGATCAAGAATTGATTGGTTTACGCGTTACGTTACGGCCGCTACTTTTAATCACAATTAAACATTTAACAGTCTTGTGAACTAACTAGACATATGAGTAAGGTTATTCCTAACGTTTATAAATCAATTAGCAAGAATAAGGTAATGTTATTATCTCACACATTAAAGAAGGCAATATTATTTTTTTTTTTATGAAATTTTGTAATATTTTGACAATTTAAAACATTAACCAGGGTAAGCCAATTCTACTCATCTTGCAAATTTGCAACACTGCTAATTTCCAAGCACAAGGAAAAGTCGGAATTACTATTAGTGTCTATATGTATCACGTAAGCTGTAGTCATTTGTTAAAATAAATCTCCATTAAAGAAGTTTTAACCTACTTTAATTATTATAATTTTTAAATTAATTTGATAAGTTTCTTGTGATAAAATAAAGAAACTCTTTTATTTCTTTTGTGCACTGGTACTAATTTAAATAATTCGCAACGACCAAAAATCTCTAGCTTATGAACTGATATACATAATTATGTAAATAAAACGAAACTAGCATTACCGCAATGGCAGAGAATCATACTAAGTAAGTCTTACAGCAGTTCTTCCACTAGAACACTATGAACGAGCTAGTTGTAAACTTTAAAATTAACCAGTTATTTGCGCCACATATAAAAAATTTTTAGTACTAAATACTTTAAAACGTACAGTAATTTTGACCTATAACCTACTTGTAGGTTGTACTACGACCTACTGACCTAGATAAAAATATTCGATACGTTTTTTAATAAGTATATATAGATTTGATATTATGTTCGAGTACTACAACATAAGTGAGTAGAACCTGAATATTAATCAAAATCTTGATAAAGTTTGACAGATTTATAAGAAAGTGTTTTGGTTTATGCCTATCCTACATTTATTACCTACTATATATGCACTTAAATGACCATATCTTTTTAATTAGAGTATTTATGGCAACACCACATAGCCTACGTTACTCGGAAAGGATGTAGCTTCCTATCGGTGAAAGAATTTTTAAAATCGGTCCAGCACTTTTCGAGCCTATTCGCAACAAACAAACATAAAAACAATCAAATCTTTCCTCTTTATATAATAGTGTAGATGTAGATAAATAGCTAAAATGAATTAATTAATTAAATGTGACATACGGATACCTACTTTATGTCATAGATTGTCTCATAGGATATTTTTTATGCAGAAAAAACATTTTCTGTGCATTAAGTCATATTTTCTTAACACTTTCAGTGACTAATCATTAAATGGGGTAAGTGAATGTTTCACCATAGTATAATGTTTAAATATTTATGTAAAATTGCGGCCAGATGCTTAATGTTTTATAAGTACTTTCGCGATAGTATAAAGTCATCAGCAGAGTCGATTAAAAAGCTTAAGCGAGAACATTAATTATTTATTATCAAGGGCAACAAGTGACAACTTATATAATTAGTGTCTATTATTTGTTTCACGTATTAGTGTTGTTTCTGCCTTGAACTTTTTATGATAGAGTCGGTTTACTTATTATTTTTATATCATAAAAACTATTTGATTTATATGTATATTTATTAGCTAAAAGTTTATGTATAATTTATTACCTACTGACAATAAAATACATTTACCCAAATTTCTAACTAAAATGATTATATCACGTAATAGCAATCTTGACAGTTGATGCCAGATTAATCATACCAAATAACATTCTTTGTAATATTACTTAATTAACTGAACTATCAATTACAAATACCAGTCAAACGCTAACTAGAGTGTATACAATATTTCATTTGCACGTTTCTGTCTATTGTTTATCCGTTATTTATTTATTTTTATTTAATAAAGTTTCCTAATTTTAAACAGTGAAAAACGATTCAAGTATTTTAACTTCATTATGTATCAATTATGATTAAAATTGAAATATTTGGGTATTTATATCGCGATTACAGCGATGACATACAAATATACTTTTTAATATTAGAAATAACATCGTCAATGGATCGACGTGAATTTAAGACAGTGACAAGTTATGTACACAGATTGTTTTGTGCGATTCCTGTGCAAATATATAGATATATAGAGTCAAATAAAAAGATCAAAATTCTAAAACTAATTGTTTTCACATATTATTGTTATCATAAAGATCCATCCTATTAAGGATTCCTTTACCAAAAAGTATTATTTAAATGTAACATTACAATAAGTTCAAAAACTTTATGAAACTTTCAAAAGTCAATGTTAATTTTAATTACGAAATTATAATTTTTATTATATTCATATAAGGTTATGTCAAGGTGTGAAAGAAAGGATTTTCATACACATATATCTCTTTAATATGAATAATAACAAAAAAATATGTACCTACTTGATTAAGCAAACGTAGGTCTCTTGTGTTGTCCGAGAATAAATAATAATGATTACGTTTTACTGATCAAAAACGCTATGGTAACTTGGACACGTATCTCCCATTTAACTATTTAATAAAACATTTGTGGATATAAAAAGAAAGCTAAAAACGTGCTATGTAATATTTATATCCTTCTTATCTTTTTCACTTTCAAAGTTTAGTCTATTACTAGATCCTATTAACTATTACTAAGCGGCAAGGTCATAGAAAAAGGAAATAAAACTAGCTAGATAACTATAGCATCTTAACCATGACTAATTTAGTGGTGCACGCCTCGACACGGGCCGTATCAATTAAGGCGTGTCGCGAACAAGCTCGCTTAGAGTTATTCCAATTTCCAGGTCAAATGCACTTAAACACACCAGTCACAGATGTTAATGCAATATTGTTCACACAATTACTATAACAGTTTCATAATACATCAGAAAATGTTATTTTCTTTGAACTTCCTAATTTACTCTTGTAAACTATGTGCAAAGTTTATAATTTTTTATCTGTCTGCAAACTTATAAAATATAAACCAAATCATTTATTCTCATAAATAAAACGGTAATATTTTATTTCATTCATAAACATTATCTGTGATATCATTCTTAAAGTCGGATAAGTTCCGTTTTCATTACACTGTTCATTTGTTAATAGTGTTAATGAAACGATTATCAGCACCTGATAAGAATGTTAAAAAACTATATTACACTTATCTTTTGAAATTCATTTTATCTAAGTATTGTAAAGTCCATTGTTGTAGTCGAATCACAACCATATTAAAGCAAGGTCGCATTGTGTTGAAAACAATAATGGCCCAATTATTGTAGGCACCGAAAAGGGCAGAGTAATATTTGCCACTATTATTGTATAGTATATTAAGTATAACAAATATTTTACTTTATATAATAATCCTTAAAATAAAACTATAAAATTTACACACCCATTAATCTCTTATTTATTTCGTGATCCACATAATCGTTACTAAAGATCTAGCAATCTTTACGCAACAACTGGTATATTTACCAAAATGTGGAGATACAATCTCATCCAAAACATAATAAAGTCAACTAAATCCGCTTCGCCGCAAAAATATTTTTATTTTGCGACATAGATGTATTCTATTAATCCATCAATGAACAAAAGAAATTTGACTTTTCTAACATTATCAACTTAAGAATTATGTTAACTAACTAACCATTAAATTTAGAACATATACTGAAGTTTGCTTAGCGCAGATTTGACAGTTTTAGGGTAATGTTCGGAAGGGCAAAAGTAGTTAGAAATAAACTCGTGATCAAACAGTGTTATAAGCTAGGTTAATACACTATCACGTTTCATTTTCACTACTATATTACTTTTTACTTAAAAGATTCAACTAAAACTTACCAAACGGTCAGTAGCCATGTCGAAAATTAGAATCTTAGGAGGGCAGACACGACGGAAGTCATCTATACTGGTCAGTACTCCCGCATCCAGAACCCAGAGTCTGTTGCAACGGTCAGCCCTTACGCGATACACAGAGATAAGGCCGGTACAATTGATGTCACCGCGACCAGCCGTGTGCCATGACCAGTCAGGATATGCCTAAGAAAACAAAAAAAATGTAATTACAAATATGACACTGAATTTGCGCTGCATATTGTAAATTTGTCCTTAAGAAACCAAATGTGTCAGACCAATCCACAGATCACAACTAAATTGTGATCTGTGGACCAATCACATTGATTTTGAGCTCCGACTTCTCTATGTTAAGTGTGTTTTAAGCAATTAAATATCACTTGCTATAATGGGGAAGAAAAACATCGTGAGGAAATCTGCACTCCTGAGAGATCTCCATAAAGTTCTCCAAGGTGTGTGAAGTCTGCCAACCTGCACTGGGCCAGTGTGGTGGACTAAGGGCCTCCTCATTCTGAGGAGAAGACCCGGCTCAGCGGTGAGATATTAACGGGTTGTCACGATGGAACTTGCCTTGTTACTTAGGCTCAAACTTTGCAACTAAATTTGAAGCTAGATATGCCTATCAGATTGAGCTGAAATTTTGCATTCAAGTCTTTTTTGGCAATGCATTAGTAGCTAAACAATATTATGCTAAAAATAATAGCAGTTTAGTAACCAACTCGGTGCTTAGTGACGTTTTAGAGCGATAAATAATCTAAAGTACGATTAAATTAAGCGTACTAATAATTTAGTTACAATTCTGACATTCTAATACAGGTTTTATTTATTTTACACTAGTTTCATGATATCCACGTATTTATGCAAAAAAATATTCATCACAAAGACTAGAAACAAAAAAGTGAAACATGCATCATTCAGTAGTTCGTAACTCCAAACAGAATACAAATCAGTGAACAAACAAAGAAAAGTAAATGGGAAGAATTACAATTATCGTGTGAATATGTCAATAGCTATACCAGGCATAGGCACCCTACTTTAAAGAGACAAGAAATATGGCGAATATACTTGGTCGGAATTTTATTGACTAAGTTCTCAGCTCAATAGACTTTCGATTTCAATTGAATTCAACGTCGCTACACGGTAATAAAGTCTGTAAAGTAAAACGTAGATACTAAGTAAATTTTTATTAGTATAATAAAAACCTGTTGATCCATAAACGTAATAATAATCGATTTAACTATATAAAAAATTATTTTATTAATATAATTAATTTTTAGTAAAAGGCAGGTAATTACAAAAAATAATAACCTTAATTTATATTATTTTTTTCAGTAAGAAGTTGTAATAGGAAATTAAAGTCTGATTTTTACGTCGTAAGTATTCTACGATGCTTTGGATGGAAAAACAAACAAGCTTTGCTATATCGAAGTTTACAAAATTTAAAAAAACCTTAAGACTTATAAAATTAGTCATAGTGTGAATTTGTGAATGTTGGCATATATGTTCCAATGATTTCGTAAATACATTTTATTTGTATAATATATGCAAGAGATAAGGAGTTGATAAAAATCTCAACAAAATACATTAATTAAATATACAGTTATTTTTAAATATCCGTTATATATTTCAACATTATATAGCCATATCTAATATTTAAATTAGTATTTCATGAAATAGAGGCAAAAAAATATTTATAATATGGTAATTGACCAAACTTAAGTAATATTTCCGTAAAGTAATTAAATCATATAATAATTGTGACCTCTTTTTACCTGACACCGATAAGGAGGGTTATGTTTTTCGAGCGTATGTATGAAAGAAATATACATATGGCACGCCCTAGAGCCTAAACTCGTCGTATTTTTATATGAGTGATGTCAATAGATTTGTCTTAGTCGTGAGAGTGACACTGGATACATCGACATTAAAAAAAATACAAAATTAACGTTTTTTTAGCTTACCCTACCATATTAGACTTGTGCTGTAATGTTTAGTTATGCATTATATTATCTATTGTAGTAACTTTTTTTAAATTTATACATATATATACAATGTGTATCTGTAATGATAATATTGGTATTTTTAAGTAACCTAGGAGACTTTTCGCAAAAAATAATCAATGAATATTAAACTTTACATGAATTTAATCTTTATTATGAAAAAAACAGTTGTAACCGAAACAGACACTAGCTTTTTTTTATAAATTAGTAGGTAATGTTAAAAACTTCTCTTTAAAGTTGTTAAATAAAAATAAAACATGTATATTTTTCGACTTTAATCATGTCGATGTGAAAATTTTAAGACTTACGGTACTCTAACCTTTTACAATAACATACTAGAATGTACATCAATGTTTAAGGTAATACAGGTATAGCATAACTTATTTAGCTGAGTTATTGAGAGCAAGCAATTCATACACCACTCCATAGTGTTACACTGTACATACAAAGAGAATTCATTTTTTTAGGATTCCGTACTTCGAACGGAATTCTATAAAATTTGAAATATTTGAATCGTGTAGAGTAGAATATTTAATAGATACTGGCGGTGGGCGGGTCATTTAGAGCTATATAATGACGACAGATGGAGCAAAAATTTTAGACGCAGAGGCAGGCTAAAAGCTAAGTGGAAAGAAGAAATAGAAACTATTCCAGGAAAAAGTTAGGAAAACATTGCTAAGGATCGTGTCAAATCAAATCAAATCAAAATTATTTATTTCAATTAGACTTTTTTGAAAAGTACTTTTGAAACGTCAAAAATTTGTCGGTCAGTTAATTTGTCTGAAGTTACCACCAGCTCGGAAAGCAGTTTTCTGTTGAGAAGAGCCGGCCAGACACTCAACAGTCGCTCTTTTCAAAAAGCCATGTTTACATAGTCTGTTATACAAATCATTTAACTTGAGAGTCAACGTCACTTAGATTCCAAGCATTCTCATCATTGTGTTCTCAGCATTCTCATCACGTGTGACAAAGAATAGAAGAGGAGTCCAAGTAACAGAATCATAATAAAGATTTAATAATATTTCTAATTAAATATAATTAATCAACTAATCCCTACTAATCCCTACTAATATTATAAATGCGAAAGTAACTCTGTCTGTCTGTTTGTTACGCTTTCCCGCTTAAACCTCTCAACCGATTTTGATGAAATTTGGCACAGACAACCGTTAAACCCTGAGAAAGGACATAGGCTACCTTTTATTGCAAAAAAAAGGGACGCGGACGAAGTCGCGCGGGTCGACTAGTTTATAATAAAATCCAAATTTATATCATTTTAATTCAATAATTGTTTTCATAATAATATATGAATGGAAAAGATGTTATGTTACTGCAATAATAAGGACTTTTTATTTTATTATTATTTAATGATTACTGAACACTATGGGTCCATATCCAAGTCGCGTTTAGTAGGTTTTTCTTGATTATCTGTGTCAATTAAACCGATCCAAACAACATAGTTTAAGAAAAATATAACGCATAAAAATTCCTTAACGCAACATGGCGAATAATTATCAAGTGTTTTATCTATATATCTGCAGATTGCAAAATATCCACATTTAGATACACAAATTGTTTGTTGCTCGAAACAAGGCCTTGTCTATTTCCAGCCCTTCACGCTTTCTCGTGACAGTTATAAACTACATAAATTATATAATATGTATGTAAGTTAGACATAAGAGAAGCATGCGCCCACATAACGAGGTCAGAAATTGCGAATAACTTTGTAACAACTGTTAAAAATCTTAGATGTAATATGTCTTAAGTATCACGAATGTGATGTTTTAAGATTTAGTAACAGATATGTTTTTTTGCTTAAGAGTACTGTAGTTAGGGGTTCCAGATGGAAACTTATTATATCCGGGACAATTGTAGGAAAATATATTTTAGGACGATTCTGGGATTTCTGGGAGTGAGAGTTGAACTCGCACACCTAGGGTTCTGAGTTTGAATTGAGAGACAAAGGTAACTTCTATATCGTTTTCACCACGAAAAAAAAAGGTTACCTACTAATAAAGAGCTTTTGCCTTCTATTTTCAGAATCCAGAACAATACGGTCTAATTTCTGACAATCCCAGATTTCCAGCCATCTGAAAACCCTAACTGTAGTGTATTTATGTATGTATATAACTCCTCTCAGGTGAATTAGTAAGTATCTAATACATAGTTAAGTTAGACAACGAGGGTAGTGTAGGTGAGTGTTGTTTACATTTTAAAAAAACTTTAATCCTGCAGCTATATCTCAATCCTCAGGCACTATTTCTGTACTGAAATCTATTCTGATATCTGAATGTATTCCAGGAACTCCACAAGTACAATAACTTTAATTTTTTGTTGTAATTATAATGCTACAATCTTATGGTATCTAACATACGTTCGATTTTCCATCCATTGGCTCATGTTTAAGGAATTAGTTCACATTCGCATAGGACATTCATATACGGATGTTGCTTTGACGTTAGGCGGAATAATAATAAAAAAGAATGCGAGAACTACATCCTGTAAATATTGAATTATAAATGCTAAGTTAAAACAAGTAATACAAAAATCAAACCAAATTTATGTATAGTACATATCAATAAAAATTTTTTAAATATTGTAAAAAGTAATTACTTATTCTGATTATTTTTTATCGAACATACAATATCCAAGTTATCTAGTATTTCTTAAAACAATAATGAATGTATTTAAACGCTTACGCAGAATAGTAAATAACCACCGAAATAATAAATGACTACAATTTAAACTATAGCTGGCTAAACTGAATTATTGAAAGTAAAGTTGTGCAATACCATTCCTGTATTTTAATAAGTATGCAAAGTTTAAAGGCTGATAATTGTTAGAATAGAATGTAAAACTAAATGTACCATAATAAAAAATACTACCTCACTTTTTCGTTAGTAAATCAAAACCTTATATATAAAATTCTCGTGTCACAGTGTTAGTTACCATACTTCTTGATAACGGCTCGACCGATTTTTATGAAATTTTATATGCATATTCAGTAGGTCTGAGAATCGGCTACTATCTATTTTTCATCCCCCTAAGTGGCTCACCCCAAATTGATATGGCAATGTTTGCCGGGGCAGCTAGTAGTTTATAAGATAATATCAGTTCTGAAAACATTTTAGGTAATGACCTAATTTTTTCAACCCTTAGAAGTCACGTCGTGTGGGCGCCATTAAGTGAATGTAACAAAGATAATAATAGATTCATGACGAGATAAAGACCGGTTTCATTATTATGACATTTATTTTACATGTTAATAAATTAGGTACCTACTAACTTAACTTACAAACGAATTATCCAACATTTCGAAATGCATAGTAAATCGGGATCAATAATGTTAATCAAAACACTTGTCTATCTGACTCAGTGGTAGCTTTTTACAGATTATCTGGTGATCAACTAGCACACCGTAATAATACCAATATAAAAACAACACTAAGAAACCGTTACGGAAGTAATTACTGCCTTTTTAAGTACATTGGAATGGTATAAAAACAAGGACGGCAAGAAATCAGATGCGGTAGTGGTAAATATGTACGAATTACTAGGGGATCAAACCCATAATCTACTATAAATTCGCATCACTAAACAAGATGGATATAACTTAATTATCCATTCGTTATAAAAAAAACACAAGAGCTATAGGATTTCAAACTTTAGACTTTACTAACATTTCCGATATTTTGTCATAGAAGTTATTGGGCAACAAAATAAACAAGCTCACAATTACAGAATCGTTTTTGCTATTATTTGTTCGTACCATAGTAATTAGTATCAGTTTTTACCTTGCAACATATTGAAGAAAGAACTATGTAGCCGCTTTTATACTAACTTCATATACAAAATTAAAAAAAAAGAACTTTACATTCAAAATGAGAGACCAACTACATGACCAAAAAGAGAGTTATTCATGTAGATCCTATAAATTTATTTTCATCATCCCGAAAGTGTTTAATAATTATTCGGACAGTCGACAACATCGAAATAAACTGAGCAAAGTAGCTTAAGTTCGTAAACTGTTAATTTTTAATGACTACTTAAAGCTTAAGCTGTGACATTCAAAGAGATATGTTACGCAATAATTAATCATATAAACTTATACAACAAGCAGAAAGGTAAACAAATACCTGTAGAACCGGACTGACGCCGGGCGGTAGAGAGCGCGGTACCCAGGCCAATGTAGCCGGAACACCAGCGCGTAGTCGGGGAATACCCAAGTAAATACGGTCCCATCCAATTTCCAGACCAGTAGGAACCGTATTTTCAGGTTGAAATTTTTCTAATAACACTGGATCCGGTGGGAAGTCGAATTGTAGTAAACTCCATTGATTTACCACTTCTAAAGATGCACTCGCTGCTGCGAGACAAGTGAATAGTATTAACGTCCTCGACCCCATTGCAATCTGCGAACAAAAAATATTTATAATTAATCTTGCGTTTAGATTATTTTAAATTTCTCAAAAATCTATGACATTTCACTATGTTATCCTCAGACCAATAAGCTATTAAAAAAACGTGTCGCTATAATCAATTTAATAACTATCTCCATACACCTTAGAGCTCAATAGCTCAACATGGCAACAACAAATCAATACATATTATCATAATTTATTAGTCAGTCAGTCAGTTTCTGACCTTAATAAATTTAAGCTCATTTAATAAAAAAAAAGGATTACTAGCAGTTTGGATTGCAAACTACTAGTATTCTTGACCCCTTCTACTAAGCTGAAATGCTTGTGTTAGGGTAGGGCCAAGTCAGTAGTCCAATGACTGGGATTTGAACCCACGACCTATCTAGCGTGAATCCAACGCCTGAACCGCTGAGCTACTAATGTTTGAACGCTCTTTAACATATAACTATACATTTTCAAAGATTTTTTTTATTATTAGCATAACGAGGAAAGTAACCATGTGACCCTCAATACGATTACGATTTCACGAGCAAATAACAACATACAACAAGGCCATTTTTGATAATGTGTAATAATTTAATTATTAAATCGATTTTTATTATGTGAATATACGTGACACGCAAGTACTATTTGTCAGTTTAACAGAATAAAATCGAATTCAAAAAGAGATAGGCTTTTCAATGACTTCGAAAATTACAAAACAAAATTTCAAGGTTTTAAAAATATTAATAATAATGTCAACAAGGCGATTACGGAATGGAAAAAAACTCAATTATTATGTTTTACTTTTACAATATTTTATTTTTCACTTTTCATCAGCATAGCTAAATGTTTTCAATGTATACAATTAGTTGTAAGTACGTCACCATAATGTTTAAAGAAGTATCCTCTAACTCCTAACTGTTGAGGAGTTGTGTCTTCCATCACATCAGCTCAACAATAACATTATACACAATATCTGATTATTTTATAGATCAAAATACGTGAAAAACATTGCAAGTGCCTTTGAAATTTGAGGTTTTCCCTCGATTTCTCCGGATTCCACCATCAGATCCTGACTTGGTTCCAATGGGACGACCTCGGAAGTGCACTCTTTCGAATAAAAAAAGAATTTCTTAAATCGGTCCAGACGTCTTCGAGAAATCGGGGAACATACATAAAAAAAAGACTCCGACGAATTGAATCGAACTTCCTCCTTTTTTTGAAATCGGTTAAAAACGTCATCTGCGTACTAAATTGAATAATGCAAAAAACATTTATTTTGCAACATGCAAAGCTATTTCAGTAAATGCTTGTGTTAGGAGTGGGCCACGTCTGTAGTCCAATGACTGGGATTTGAACCCACGGCCTAATGATCGTGAATTCAACACCTGAATCACTGTGCTACGATGATGTATGTTGAGACTTTCCCCGTAACTTTCCAAAAATGTTCTTTCATACATCCTGGCTCCCGACAATTACAAAGACAAAAAATAATTATCCAAATAGGCGCAGTTATTCTGAACTAATTTTATTTATATAGGTATAGGATATAAATATTTCTCTGCGAACAATGGTATTCCTAGGTATTTCGTTATAGAATAGACCAAATTAAATTATTTATATGTCACTAAGGCATTCATGCTGTCAGCTTGTGCAAGACAAGCTTGCGGCAATTGTTGCTACGATTTACTGATTTAAACCTTACAATAGTTACTTTGTTTACAGTGTTATACTAATATTTAAAATAAAAATTGAATGATTTTAGTTGAGATCTAAGAAACGGCTCTTTTCTATTTAGATAAACTTTTGCTTTTTACGTCTATCTTATAGCTATGTACCTATATGTCTTGAACTACTTTTGTGACAACGTCATGTTGCAGATCTTGAGTGTATAAAAAACACAGTGCAAAGCTTGATGGCCCAATCTTACTTTCTTATAAACAGAAGAATTTGTAGTCCAAGAATCTATTTAAAAAAATCGGTTAAAAATAAAATTAGGTGTTGCACTCAAAATTATGTTACGGATTAAAATTATAAATACCAATTAAAAAGTCAATTTATTTTTATATTATATATATGGTTAACAGGAACTAGGAAATATAAGTTGAGTAAGTGCATGACATGCATTTATTTTCAGATGCAAATTGTTTTAGGTTTAATTTATATTTTAAGTTTTTTTTGCAGTTTCACTACACTGTATGACGACATTAAGGATTTGAGTCTGAGTATATATTTTTAAATGGAGAGTTTAATATTGTATTAGTAATTTCGACGTTTTATTACGACGTTAAATCAGCAGGAGTGAAATACGTAATTTAAAAAAATACTAGCTTCTATATGTCTCAAATAAAACAATTATTGAGAGACTGGTTTAAAACAATGTGTAACATGGAGTAAGAAACAACAGTAGGTCACAAGGCCATGCGCCAATAAGAGCCAATCACTGACTGCTTCAACAGTTTAACTGAGCAAAAAACGTAATATAAAATATGTAGGTATAATAAATCCGGAAAGTGTTCATGAACTCAACATTACCATTCAATAAAAACCAGTATATTAATGCGAATAAACTGAAAACTTACGCACTATTTCCGGTAATCTTTATCCTTCAACAAACACTCACTGCAATACTGTATTATTTAATTGATTACCTAAACCCTCACCTTGTTCTCACTATTTCATTAATTAGATTAAGAATTGACTAAAAGTAGGTTAAAATTGCAATAAAGATATTTCATTAATATAGTTATTAAAACTGAAATTGCATTTTTATAATGCGAAATTATGACTAATTTATTCATTCTTCAAATATTCCTCAGCTATATAGTAAAGCATTGAAATACATTAATTGCTCATTTCACTTTCATTTAATAGTATATTTATAGCAATTTTAAATCCGCTAAAAACGTTATTTGCTTATCTGGACGGATATCCCATTCCGTAATAAAAAAATTATAGACATAAACAGAAAGAAATACAAGAAACGTGTTTAATTGATATTACGTCAAAAAACTATGAATATGCAGGAATTTGTTGCTATTTGTTTGCCTTAAGAAATAAAAGAAAAATGGAAAACAAGAAAATTTATATTTTTATGAAACATATAGAATAGGTATGGATTTTGTTGCTCATCGTGATATCAATAGTGTTCAAGAAACCAAAAACAAAATAACAACAAAAAGTCGGCAGATTATTTTGTTGCCAACAAGCATTTTATTTTCTGTATTAAAAAATGAATATTCTTCGAAATTATTCATGCAAATATAAATTTTGTTTCTCCTCGGAATATCGACAAGGTACAAAAAATAAATAAAGAAATAAAAATAAAAAAGTTGGCTGAGAATTGTGTCACTCAACATTTTTTTTTCTTTCGTGAAATTATCATGGAATTTTTATCTTCCGCTTTGTAAGGCTTCAAATGTGAGGTTTAAAAATTTATTTGTCGATGAAAATTTAAAGAAGAGTGTTTAATATGTCAGGCAGACAAAACAACAGAATGTCTCTTGTGTTGTCCATGAGTCTATGGGCGACGGTGGCCACTTTCCATCAGGTGGACCGTTTGTCCCGTATCTATCATAAAAAAAATCTTACTGATAAGAAGGCTTTGACTTCTACTTCCTAAGGCTTCAGAAGATGGTTGGAATTTGTTTCTCGATGAATTATCAAAGCAGTGGGTACAAGTAAAAAATAATAACAATGATTATTTTCCTTCGTTACTAATGAGGTCGCTACGACTTCCGCTTTCAATGGCTTCGAAGGGCGGGTGGAATTTGTTTGTTTCTCAATAGAATATCTAAACAGAAATTGTAACAAATTAGCGTATTTGCAAAAATATATTATAAATAATGGGACTAAATAAATTAATACATAATTTACGTAATTATAATAAATAATATAAAAACGTGCAAATTGAACGGAAGCAATATTGCTAAACTACCTATATCATTCTGTTTATTCATAGCAGTTAGGTAAGAACATATAATAGGAATAGATCCGATGCTAAACACTTTCTCTCTTTCGTATTTAATTCATTGACAAACTTAGTCTGTTACCTCGTTACAAATTATCTCTACGTGGATAGTTTTATATTCGGCTACATACCTAAAATCAACAGGGCACACATTACTTTCTTACATAGATAATTTCTACATGGACTATAGATTAAACCTGATTACTAAGATACTTATATTGAAGTAGTATTAAAATCGGTTTAGCTAAGTAATTAAATATTAATTTTACAAGTTCATCGTATAAGTAGTTTATTGATTCTCTATGTGTAACGCTTTGTAGCGTTAGGTAAGAGCATTATGACAATGAATCTATATAAATAAAATGAATCGCTTCTATGTATGTATGTACGCGCATAAGTTCAGAACGACTGTATCATATTGGATAAATTTTTTTCATTATTGTCAGGACAAGGTTGCTATAAAAGAAAAAATGAGTGAGACAGAAAACTGTTGGTGAGATGATGGTGGTTATAAAAGAATATTCATAATTGAAGAACTGGGAAGGAAATGAGTGTGCAGGTGAGCAGATGGGCAAGAGAATTAAGGTATGAGTGTGGTATAATAATATAGTAAAGGTATAATAATATAGTAAATAGACAAAACTTATTCTACATGAACAAAACTGATAAACTCATATTTGTGATTAATAGAAATTAGAATCCCAAGTTCCACTGCGGACTACGCTGTATACCCATAATATCAAATTGTCCTATACTAGATATGGATTAGAGTAGCGTTTAGTGTTTAAAAATATCTGTTAAGTTTGACATATCGAAAGTGCTTTTAAAAACGATCAAATTAAATTGAACAATTTAGAGTTTGAATAAAGCATTCTATAGAGCATAAAATGTATATTAACACGACTTTACAGTATGCATGTATGTATCCAATAGGCTACTTAATTTTCACACAATAGACAATAACTCATGTTGAATATGACAGTGTTCAAATAAACCATCGATCACACTTTGCATAACCATCATTTGTCTCTATTAAATGTTGTTTAAACAATTAATTATACTACATGAACGTATTACACGTTTATGGCGCCAAAAATGTCAACCATGAACATGTTATGTATTAGTATTAATATCATTATCAGTATATGTTTTTTACAATTTATTTATATTACCATTTTTTTATAAACTATTATTACATTGTTTTCTAGAACAACCGTATTTACGCAATTAACTCAAAACTGCTAAACAGACGCTGCCTAATCCCTTTTTGAGATAAAAATTATATAACAAGCTGATGATGACCAATGACTCTACGACAGAAAAAATCATTTAGGCATCTACTACCCATGCGAATCCGGGGAGGGTTGCTAATGAATATGTATGAATAATGATTTTACATTACAGTATAAACAATGTGACCTGAAAATCTTAAGAGACTTGGTTTTGAAACACAGTGTAAAAACTAAACAATGAACGCGAGATCAATAGAATCGCAAGTACATTATAGTCATAATATATAGCCGACACACAATATATATACTTACAAAGGGTTACCGGTTTCCTTTTAATTATTACTATTAAATATTATATATTCAAAAAATTATAATTATTTAGCCTCAAAACCGAAAAGTAGGTAAATTAAGAAAAAATAATCAGTACCCAATTTAATATGATCATTACACTGAGTTTCCACTTTTCCATACAGCAAACTTATCTGACCGTTAAATCTAGTAATAAACTCGTTTATTACTTACAATTTGGATGAAACCGAAAGTAACTCGGATTCGCTGTTTTTTAAACAGATGCTTGAATGAAACGCGCCATGATTCATAATATCACATAACTTGACAAGCCTCTGTAGACTTTACAAATTCTTTCGTGAGTCTTATGGCTATGCAATAGATACTATTCTCTCATATAATTTTGCTACCACATTCTGCCTTACTTACTATCGTAAACAGGCATATTCATATACAACACATAAACCGCTTTCACTAGAGCTAGAACTACCAAATTCTGTATTCTAAAAATTACTTTTAACTTTATATAATGTAAACTATTAAATTGCGGAAATAAAACAAATTTAAAAATTTGTAACGTCAAAGTAGCATAGAGTTAAGGAACTACAACTACTTCGGAACGCACATTCTTGTTAAAAAAAAAACAAATCTAATAATTAATCTTATCTCTAGAAGAGATCTCTTCCAATCAATCAGCGAAAGTGAGAGAATGTGTCATAAAGTGCCCCAACATTAGTGCAAAACCAAGAGACAAAAAATACGTAAATATATAAATACTAACACATATGTACATACATGAATATACATATATACACATTCACATATATATGTTATGGTAATAAATACATGTCGGAAGCTATTAAAAAGGATATAGATGGATGGCCTATCTCAAAACCTATACGGGCAGGATATAACTAAACATTACTATCACGTACTATTCTGACAAGAACTATTATGACAGGAACCTAAGCAGTGCCTTAGACTTGTGACCAAGGTGTAGGCTTAAGGATACCTTTAAATCATCATAACACTCACCTCCACTGCTTAGTTTCACTGTTTAATTTTAAGATTAGAATAACATTAACCTAACCTAACACAAGGCTAACCTAAACCTAACACACCTCCGACATACATATATCTATTATTAAAAATACATAAATATTTAATGATTAAATAACATAAATATTTAATTGGCTCATATAATATTACTATTCATTAAATATAAAAAAAATACTTTGTGCACATTTTTTGTTTTTATTATTTAAAAAAAATAGTGTAATAGAATTATATCATAGAACAATCTAAAAGGATAGCGCATATTCGAGGAATGTTATATTGTTTATTGTGAGTTGTCAGGCGGAAAACACGCGCAAGGCGTATAACTCCTTAGGTGAGCAGTGTACACAAAAGAAAAGTAATGGGAACTTTGTGTTTGTCTATGAAAATCCTTAGAAAAATGTACAGGAACAATTTCGTCAACGAAGGTACCAGTGGCCACTTCTCACATGCAGAATGTTTTCAATCTTACAAAAACAGGGTTGAATCAGGTTGAAATGTAACTTAATAAAATTAAATGAGTTTAATATTCAGATAAAAATTAAATAACATAATATATGGATAGTGCGTGGCTGGGTCTTTTAAAAGTATTTTTTTAAAGAATACTAAGAGTATGGATCACATTCTACTAGTAACCTTAACCCTCCGAGTAAGCTAAAATGCTTGTATTAGGAGTGAGCCACGTCAGTAGTCCAATGACTGGGATTTGAACCCACGTCCTATGGATCTTGGATCCAACGCCTCAACTACTAAGCTACTGACGCTTTTGTAGTATAGAAACAGCAAGACCATTACTGTTTTTTTATATTTGTGGAGGTATAAAATTAATCAGTTAACTTTAAACTAAATTTTTATATAAATTCAATTTACAAAAGATTCCCATATCTACCGGTGATGCTTCTGTAATTTACAAAAAAATATTGAGCTCAAATATAGTTTTGATTTTATTGATCTAAACTATAAAAAAATTAAACAATATACAGGTAGGTAATGCATTATATACTATTATATATTAATAAATTTAACATATTAGAGGGAAGACCTAAATTTAATTTTTAAAAGGGGCGTACTGACTGACAAATTTGCAAATAATATGCATACAACACAGCTAACAGCTTTCAAATAACTTCCCTCGGCCATCAGCTCATTGTTTCCCAGTGTTAGTAAACAATGTGTTAGACTATTGCACATACGATTATCTATTGTTTATACCTCTTGGTAGTTCATACTAATTGTAATTATTACTAAAATACCGCAGTTAAAGTTAAGACAGTTGTGCTTATCTATGACCTAGTCTTTAAATTAAGCTATTATTACATTAGGTATATTATATTTGTTGAAATTTGTTTTTGTTTTTTCAAAATATTATAAACTAATTTAATAATTACATGGTACTAGTTGACGATTAGTGATCAAAATTTTAAACTAATTTTTATACGGCATATGTAACATCAGATAATAATATTATGTTTTATGAATAGTTTATTATATATAGAAGTGATTAATTTCTGCATCCCAAATAAATAATAACAAATCACACACATCATGCGCGAAATGTCGATATATTTTTTTATTATTTAATTAATATCTCTTATATTATAGAAAAATATACGTACGTATGTACTTTGGTATAGTTATATTCCAAGCGGGCCGGCGTTGGCGCACTCTATGTCGAAGCACGTGTTTATAGAAGTAACGGCTCAAAAAGGCGCGAGTTACCGTTGCGTCCAAACACAACACTGAAGGAAACTACTCTATACGCACTCACAATTTACTCTCCCCTCTACAGCAAAATTAAAAAGTAAAAGTGGTCTATCCTGAAGGCGCGGCTGACAACCCTGACTCGGACACTCTGAAGACAAAATGACATCTTATCATATCATTGTTGTTGCACGAATGTCGATTAAATTGTCGGTTTTCGCATGTTCGTCAAAGCAAGGCCTTGGTCAACTTTATTGCTAATAGTTCAAATGTGTCCCAAAATAGATATTTAAATTAGTAGATATTATATTAGCCCACGAATAAATAACCTCATGGTGATCAACTTTCAGGTTAGAAAAATTATTGTTATGAAGAGCGATAGTTAGTTTCTGCAGTGAAATCCATTTTTTTAATATCGGAATTTTTCACTTGAATTGAAAAGAATGCGAAATAAAGTGACAATAATTGAAAAAAAAAATCTTACCAAGTCAAGTAGTTTTAGACTTGACAAATGTTGCCAACCCGAATTCAATTAACTCTTTCTCGAAAAAAAAATTTTACATAAAAATCTAACACAGACTTAAAAAAAACACAATTAAGGAAACATAAATCTAATTAACAATAAAACTATAACTAAAATCCTCTAACTAAAATCTAAGGCCTCATCGTAGTCAGATGGGAGTGCGGAAGATGCTGAGAAAAACCAAAAGTATGCAAATTACACTAAATGGTAATGGTGGTAAATGTATTTGAAATTGAAGTCATTGAAAACTCTGGCTTTTCCATGATAGAGGAGTCCTCTACCCTCCTCCTTTGTGACCTCGTCCGCGTTTGTTAAAGAAAAATTGAAAAATAATCTAATGATTATTTATAAAAAAATTGGGTATGTGATAAAATCGCAAAGATTTAATACACGGTGTTAAGTTATAAAATGATTATTTTACTTTTTTAGTTCTTTTTATTAACAAGAACATAAAAGCATGTTTTTAAAAAAAATTTTTTCTTTAATTTTATTTTTTACTTTTTAGGATTATTTTATATTTTAATAAATTTACCTATAAATTAGTTATGTAATTACTGGTTAAGATCTAGCACCAAAATTCTCATCAAGACGAATCTAACGAGCCGAGACTCGATGGGTTGCGTCATTTCTTTACTGAGTTCCTATCACCACCATCCAGCACCATCATCAGATCCTGGTTACAATTTTTTTTAAAGGATTACTAGCAGTATAGATCACATACTACAGTATTCCCTTTACCCCTCCAAGTAAGCTAAAATGCTTGTGTCAGGAGTGGGCCAAACCAGTAGTGCAATGTCCGGGATTTGAACCCACGACCTATCGATCATGAATCCAACGCCCACACCACTGAGCTACTGACGCTTCAATTGAAAGACTAACTACTTATCAAGACGATTTAAATGAGCCCAAACCCGATGCGGTTGTATTACATTGCGAAGTTTCTTTGGCCATCTTCCAGCTCCATCATCAGATCAGCACCATGTCATTATAATATTGCAATGTCACGCGATGACACATGTATGCAAAATGGGAACCACGATACCACCACCACCGTGGATCTGATGCTGACTCGATTTCGACTAAAAGTTTTCCCTTATTTTTACATCAATATCACTTTATCTGATTATATTTATTATTCATGGTAAATAACAAACTCCTGACGCACACACAATAAAAACAAAGTCCACAAATTTACACTAGACGGTGCACAGTGTTGCAATATAAAAATTCCAAATTATTACGTTATGACAGGACTCGCTAGACAGGCTCTATTTATTTTATTTGATTTGTTTTCTTACAAAATTTTAGAAATGGGATATAATTTGTAATTTAAATAAATTGTAAATGATAAAAGATTTATGTATCTGTTTTCTTATTAAAGAATTTTAGGAGAGTATGGAAAATTGTTCACATCTGAAGAGGAAAGATATAATCACTTATTACGTAACAAACATACATTAATTTTTTGACGGAACAAACGTGCAGTATTTACATTGTTACATGTATCCATATAAGACAACACAGAAAATGCTGCAATTTTAATTCCCAGGCTTTCAATAGTAACTTTTTGTCGTCAATAGATATAATAGATCGATAACACGTCTGTGAGAGCGACAGGAAACATGAGCCCAACCTTCGATGTCGGAAGAGGCTAATGTTTCCATCGGGGTAATTGGAGCAAAACGCAATTCGTCCCATATTGCTTTACAAATCTTTGAATGTTTTAACCTCGATATCATTTCTATATAAGATGAGATATATTACTAGTTATTACTAAATACATTGACATACGTAAATTGCGTAACTCAGACATCCTGATTATTGGCTTGTTACTTGTTTTAATGATTGTGTAATATGTATGCTTTTGTTGTTTATCTGAATAAATACTTTTTTACTTTGCTTTCAAGACATTGGTTTGCTTGTATTTTCAGTGGCATAATATTTATAACAAATTCCAAATAGGACAGTTAGGTACTATCTTTTGCTCTCAGGTAATTTCAGTTCCTGCATCTCAGCCATTATTATCAGATAAGATATTGGTTATAGCGCGGGAACTTCCTTTTTTTAATTGCGTGCCACATAGTACCTTTTAGATCACTAAGAGTGGTACATTTGAAAGGACCTAGTCTAAAGTTTTTTTGTACCTACATTTATTTCAGCATTTACTTTGCAGTGGACGAACAAGGAGCGCGCGTTGGCTGCGTAGATTTTTTTAAGGGAGCGCTTTCTACGCGCTCCCCAGATTTCGCATCTTGGTTTTTTTTGTGGAGATATTTTAAATATCAATCGTCCAAAAACTCTCTATGAGTTGAAAAACCATATACGTGATAACCATATAAGGAAGTACCCACGCTGCACCCTAAATAAATAAGCTGAATTTCAGCTCAATCAGCAAGTGAAAAAAAGTGCTAGAAAATTTAAACGGATAATTATCGTGCGAAAATTAAAAGTTAGAATTTGGTGTTTTATCTAACTAATGTAGTGATAAAACCGTGGTCCTCTCCGCTTATAGATACATTTCAGATACCTATAATCACTACATATTATCTTTTTAAATTAATGAGATTCAGACGTAAATAAGTCCACGCTGCGTCTAACTGACTGTCTAAATTTAGTAAACACAAACACTACCAATATGATTCTAATACTATTTTTATCAATAGACGTATTACATCTCACATATTGTTACAAAAAAAACTTCTTTAAGGGTTAAATATTTTATTACGAAATGAATAAAAATTAGTGGAATATTTTTATTTATTATTTAACTGAAGGCTAGACGCCTTTCTATTGCCCGAACATATTATGTGTTATTAATGTAAATGCAGGTTTTATTTAAGTAATCGTTATCTAATTTCTTACACACAATTGACAAAATTCTAGTCTACTTTCGATTAATTAATCGAAATTAGACTATATATGGAACAACGTTCACTTTTATCTTTCTTATAGATACTCGTATGTAATATCAGTATTTCTCAAATATTTTTTAACGTTAGTTCTTTTTAGTAGAAAATCAATGTTTTAGCAAAATAATTCTTATAATAATAAAAAAAGTGTATATGTCGCAGTCATCTGGTTGAATCTGCTATTTGATTGAATGACTAGCGCGTTCATTGAATGACATCATTCAGTTGAATGACTAAAGGACAACTCGTCAAGTTGTTTAATGTAACGTTTAAGGTCTTGACTGAACGTCATTTAGCATAGTCGTTGAATGGGATATAGCCGACTTTGTAATGATTGGTTAGGGTGACCATAAACTCGCAACTTAAAAGGTAACTTACTTTAGATAACAAAAATGAGGACATGACGTGACACACCTTATTATCATTTTATATTGTATTTTAAGTCTTAAGATAGGCAATACTGATTTTTTTTTCTTTAAACGTAGCCGGCGGTGCCGTAATGATAGGTAAATCCATGCTGTCACACTATTTTATTACGAATAACGCAATTTAAAGTAAATTTAATCACGCAGTGGTAAAAAATGAACTAAATTTCAATCACCTGACTGATTTACGTCCGCTCTGTTCAACGGCCTATGTTACAATCCGCTAACTAGTTGGACGTTTAGTGACGCTTGTTCAATTAACGTACGACCTAGACACTCAATTGAATGTTGTCATTCAATGAACGCGCTAGTCATTCAATCAAATAGCATGCCTGCGACATACATATTACGTCCATGAGTAAACATAAAAATAGGCAATGTAACAATGTATATGTCGCAGTCATCTGGTTGAATCTGCTATTTGATTGAATGACTAGCGCGTTAATTACCTGACAACGTTACATTAAACAATTTGACGAGTTGTCCTTTAATCATTCAATTGAATGTTGTCATTCGATAAACGCGCTAGTCATTCAATCAAATAGCAGATTCAACCAGATGACTGCGACATGTATATTGCGTTTACTCTCCTATATATTATTACGATTATTCTAATCTCGATGATATCTAGCCTTTTTGGATGTTTATGACAATGCCAATATATTATGCTTAATAAATACGAAAACTAAAATAAAATTGTTTTCGATGAATAAGGGACTTCTGTTAAAAAATAACTTTCTACAATAAAAAAGTGTAGGTCCAGTTGTAATTATTGGGTACAAATCTACCAGAAACCTTACCTTTTTACACGTATAATTTTTTAAAAATCAAAAAATGAAGGAAAACAACTTTTTACAGAAAAGATTACAGCCACTGACCTTTCTATAGTATTTACGTATTCATTTATGACTCACATTAGTTTCTTACTTTTTCTTTGTAATAAAATTATATAATGTAGATTGTATTATGTAATTCAAATTTGTTTACTACTTACTAATTTATTACTCATTTTGAATGTTTTTCTCTCCATTCTGCCTACCATTGGTTTCACACAGCTTTAATAAAATCCATATTCATATTATTAAAGCAAAAGTGTGTTTTTGGTTCGTACTTCGTACCTGACATTTTAAGTGGGAGGACGGAGCAAAAATAAAATTGAAATAAAGGAGACAGAAACAGAGAGAGATAATCGAAAGAAAGAAAGTGAAAAGAGACTGATCATTCTGAATAGATAAATATAAAAATTAAAGAGAAAAAAGAGAGAGGATGAGAAAGAATGATAGTATATAAGAGGGAGAGAGGCGGAAATACTATAGACTTCTCTCAGTGAAAGAATGTTTAAAATCGGTTTAGTAACAACAAAATGGCCATATTTAATTAATCAAATAAACTATATGGCAACACTAAATCACTTTTGTCACTCACTAATAGTGTAGTTTTCTATCAGTGAAAAAAAATCGAATTAGTAGTTCCAGAAAAAGCCACGTTATGGCTGCTAAATGGCCATATCTTTTTAATTAGAATAGTTATGGCAACACCATATAGCTTATGTTACCCGGAAAGGATGTACCTTTCTATCGGTGAAAGAAGTTTCGAAATCGGTTCAGTAGTTTTCGAGCCTATTCGCAAAAAACAAACATACAAACAATCAAATCTTTCCTCTTTATATAATAGTGTAGATGTAGATAAGTAAGAAATATAATAGGTATATAATAAGTGATACATTAATTTCAGATCTCAACACTCCTCCATATAGACACACTTAAACTACGCCTAACTAATTCATTTAAGAAGTAAGTAGGTTTCTGTACCATCACAAAAGGAAAAAATGGAAAGTAATTATATCATTAAACTTTTGTTGGTGACCTTGTCAATACTGAAAGGAAAGATCAATAAAATATCATATATAGTGTTGAACCTTGAGGCAAGATTCACGTTACAACTTGCATAATTGGAGATTTATATCCCAGCAGTACAACTTAAATAATGTATGTAAAAAATCGAACTTACGAAATTACTCTGTTCAAATGTTGTATTAGGCTATTTTTATGGTCGGTTAATACAGATACTGAACTTTATCTCACGGCCGTCTAGTTGGCAAAATTATACTTTTAACTTACATGGAAACATAAGACTAACTTTTTTAATTTAAAATAGCAAATAGAAGTTAGAAAGAGCTCTAAATAAACAAATGATAAGAACGGGTTTAAGTCTTTTGTTGGAATTAAATATTACTTAGTACATAAGTACGATGTTGTTTGAAATCTCGCGACATGCTTTTATTTACATCAATATAAATACTATAATTTAATAAAATGGCGGCTTTGATTGCATTCAAAATTTATTTTCTTCGTTTTAGAGCATTTAAATAAAAGCTGTGCTGCCTTACATTTTATGCTCAGTGGAATCCCAGGGGAGCACCTTTCTACGCTCAGCCACACCATAGCTGTACTTGGCCTGAAATTCTACACTTTTTTTTTTTTTATAGAGTAGGAAGGCAAACGAGCAGTCGGGTTACGTGGTGTTAAGTAATCACCGCTGCCCACGGACTCCTGCAACAATTGGGGAGTTACAGAAGCGTTGCCGGCCTTTAAGGCGGAGATATACGCGAGTTTTGAAGGTACCCATGTCGTAGTGTTCTGGATATACCGCCGAAGGTAGATCATTCCATAAGTTGATTGTGCGTGGAATAAAAGTTCTAGAAAAACGCACTGTTGAGGAACGCCACGCATCCAGATGATGAGGATGATATTTTAGTCTATGACGTGCAGTGCGATGGTGGAATTCGGCGGCAGGGATCAAATGGAAAAGCTCTTCGGAACACTCCCCGTGATATATGCGATAGAGGACGCACAATGAAGATACGTCTCTACGCAGTGCCAGAGGGTCCAGCCGTGAATGCAACACCGGGTCCTCGACTATCCGAGCAGCCCTTCTTTGAATGCGATCAAAGGGTTCAAGCTGACACTTAGGTGCACCAGCCCAGAGATGAGCACAGTACTCCATATGCGGCCGAACCTGCGCTTTATATAGCGTCAGTCGGTGCTGGGGCATGAAGTACTGTCTGGCTCGGCTGATCACACCAAGTTTTTTGTAGAATAACGTGACACTTTTAGGTAGAATAACGTGAGTGCTTGTCGAGACTGTTCAAACGAGTCCAAATTCGACGGTTTTATCTTGTTTAGTTTAGGAGTTCCTATGGCCACCTTCCGACACCATCTTTAGACCCTGGCTGTCATGTAGCACAAAGGTGCTTGTCAAGACTATTCAAACGAGTCCAAAATCGATGGATTTAACTTGTTTAGTTTAAGAGTTCCTATGGCCACCTTCCGACGCCATCTTGAGACCCTGGCTGTCATGTAGCACAAAAGTGCTTGTTAAGACTATTCAAACAAGTCCAAAATCGATGGATTTATCTTGTTTAGTTTAGGAGTTCCTATGGCCACCTTCCGACTCCATCTTGAGATCCGCTTCATAGTACCATATTATTGCACCGAATTGTCACCGAAGTTACGTAAGTAAACCAAATTTCAACCGAATCTAACGACAGGAAGTGGTTCTAATTTAAGTCGCACGATTTGTCCCTAACTAACAGGGCAAGTTAAATAAAAGCTTTTAAAAATGGACTAAAAAGTAAGAAATATTTCCGTTATTTATTACCGTCCTTTATGAGGAAAATAAGTAATATACAATAATAATTGTTATTGTTGAAATCGGTGCCAGCCAGGTGAAAAAAATGTATAGTGTTACGGAATTGTAATAAGTATATCTAACCTGTAACGAAATAGTAAGACTACGATTGTACTATTATACCACTACATTATACTATTGCTGGCACAGACTACAAAAATAACAATTATTGTATATTATTGTCCTAATAAAAGGAGGTTAATAAATAACGGAATTATTTCTTACTTTTTAGTGCATTTTTTAGTTTTCAAAAAAAAAGTTGTTCTGTAGATAAACTACATTAGGTTTTTTCTAAATTAGATCAGGTATACTATAACTCTCAGAATAAAAAATAAATTGCCGAGTTTTGTAACATACTATAGCCGACCCGCGCGACTTCGTTCGCGTGTTGCTTCGCTCCTATGGGTCGTAGCGAGATGTTAAATAGTTACTCCTTGTTACATCAGCTATCAGCCAGTGAAAGTCCGGTCAAAATCGGTCCAGCCATTTCAGAGATTAGCCGGAACAAACAGACAGACAAAAATTGTAAAAATGTTGCTTTGGTATTTGTACCATGTACACATCCATATGCACTTAGTAAAAAGCGCTTATTATAATATTACTAACAGACACTCCAACTTTATTTATTCATATGGATAAAAGCGCTTCCTTAGATTTTTTACTAAACGAATCTAAATTAGAATCAATATAAATAAACGATTAAAATAAAAAATAAACAAATGTTTAAGGTATACTACGCCATCGCTTTATACTAGTTTTATAAATTATTAACACTATTCGAAAACAATGGGTTATTAAAAATAAAAGAAATAAATTCAGGTGCACATAACACTTATATTTTAACATAACGTGATTTACTAAAATAAAATAAACATTTTTAAATTAAAACAACGGTTGTTATACACTATTAAAATATAAACGACCAATCAAAGTAATAGAATCTTGCTAGAGATCTCCAAGCAGATACTGGTACAGAGTATTATAGATAAATAATAATCGGCCGCTTATATTATCAACGTAAACAAATGAGAGCCAGTCATTTATACCTAAATTACGACTTGTATCCACATTCCAGAGTGCCGTAGTGTAGACACGATATTCCTTTATGTATATTTTTAAACTGGGGCTTTTCATTATAAATCACATGATTTTACTTATCCATTTTTGATAAACAATAATCACTGACACACTAAAAGTGATTTGTTAATTTAACCAGACCCATCAAAATACTTATATTATGCATTTTGATCCGAAACCGAAGTTCGCCCTGACTACTTGGAACAATCGTAATAAAACAGGCCAAAACGCATATTTCTTTGTTAATCATTCATATATTTAAAAAAGTATTCTGATTTTGTGGCAATTACTTTTGTGTGCCGGTGTAATGAATGAAAACCTATAGAGATAACCTCCTAACAATTGTTCATAGTATTTATTATTCAAATAAAGCGAACAGTCAATTCAATTAGTTTAATTAAGGGAGTTATCTGTAATACAAGTAACAATTCGTAATATACCTTACGCAATATTAAATATTTATAAGATAATGTTACTCTTATATTTACTTGTCTTTTATAAAATTTATAGATCACATTGCGGTATTGCTCCTTACCTATGTGCAAATACAATAAGGTCTCCAATATTTACAGTGGTAATTTGTTTTACCCAATATATCATTAGATATAAAAATCTATTTATACAATATTCATAAGTATAACTTTAATCACAAAGCCATGTGATATATATAAAAATAATATACAATATTTTCCAAATTACTTCGACTGTTTTTTTAATAACAAGTAAGATGACGAATTTTACTGACTTAAAAAAAATATACTTTTAAAAAATTAAATTAAATAGAGATGGTAACTGGAAAATTACCACAAACATCAACACCCATTTTTCAAATCCCCACTCGCAACTTTGTATGAGTGTACAATAATTTTTATATTGTTTAATAAACATTTTTAGGATTGCAAACAATTTAAGAATGTAGGAAATGTTAACTAAGAAGTTGTTAAATATTAACAGGCAAGCTTGAGTAGCTCAGTCGTTAAGGTGTTGGATCCAGATCGAGGGTTCAAATCCCACTCATTGGACTACTGACGTGGCCCACTTGGGAGGGGTTCAATAATACCAGTAGTATGTGATACATTCAGTATCTGGTTTGTAAATGCAATCTCCTTTGCCCAGTCTGCTAGCATTGCGCCCGCGCCTCTCACGTGACACTTTATTGAGTAACGCAAAAGAGTAAGAGGATTGACAAATAAGTGTTAATATTTTATTCGTAACACATGTTATTACCAAGTCACATGACCATTTTCTAATAAAACTCTAAAAGTTAAAACATGCCGCTTATATAAATAAAATAAATATGAACTTACTTCATACAATTATTACATTATTCGTAATTAGGAAAATCGTATCGTACAATATAAAAAATCACAAATTAACACCCTAGAGCCAAGGCACAAGTGTGGTTACACTATTGCTGAATACTCTGGCTACTTAATTTTCTAGCTAAACTACACTTCGAGTATGATTTTACCGAGTTTTAATATTTGGCATATTAAACATAAGGAAATATTGCAATCAATTATGATATATAATCATAATTACAGAAAAAACCTGTCACGAAATGCATTAATAATTTCAATATCAAACAGTATCTAATCATTTAATCTATGCAAATAACACCTGACCAAAGATTTCATTGCAAAATATTTTCAACCAGTTTCTTTATTTCCTTTCATTTAATTTACCCATATCACTTACTAGTATAAAGCTACAATAAAGGGTTTTTAAACAGGATTCTCTAGCAGTATGAAAACATAACTCAGAATGCTGTTATGTCAAAATTGACAAAAGGAATTATAATTCGATATTAGTAGTCAGTTCTTTAAAAAAAAAACCAAAGATTGTTTAATAGATTTTTCGAGTACTTTTATAATAAATAGTATCTTTATAGCTTATAAATGTTTAAAGTCTATTCATTTTTCGTTTAATTTTTACATACATTCTAAGCTATAGATATTAAAAGGTAACAGTCACCTACATGGAATTCTCAGATCTAGGGGTATATTTAAAATAAATAAGGGTTTAGGGTCTACTACACTACACACGATATAAGCTGCTCTCATGTGGATATTCGAGTTTTCCACACCAATGATTTTTCACCTGGAAAATTTTAAACTAATTTGATTGTTGAAACTATCAAAAGCCATTGCTTAAATAATTTTGATACTTAGAGAGTTAAGTAAGAACTCATATAAAAATATAATATGATGATGTGATATGTATCCATCAACAATCAACGAGATCTAGCTTCTTTGAACACTTTACAAAAAAACGGAATTTCTAATGGAGGAACAAATTAAACTTGCAGCTTGTACCATTTAAAGGAAATCAGCAAATAAAGTAAGCATTCTATAAAGCGTTTCAGACAATCACAAAGCCTGACAAAGGCATATGTCAGAGAGTAGTTTGAACATACAAACCTGTTCTATGAGATTCATTTGCAATATGTCTGGGTACTATATATTTGGACTCCTGAAACATAGATAACATCAGGTCTTCTGTGGTAGGATGGTACTCCACGCCGTTAATACTAGCGACTAGAGGAGAGCTTTCGTAATTTCTATTTGAATCTCTACTTGCAGGAGATGTACTGGATCTCGCAGGATAATCCACAGATCTTGGTCTCCTTGTATCGACTGGTGTCATCTTTGGATTAACGTGAACATCTTTATGTATATATGGTTCTATTACCAATTCATTTTCAGTGTCGCTCAGTTCGTTTATTGCATCATTTACTTCAACTATTAGCGGCCGCTGAAGGGTGGGGGATTGTATTATAGAGGTTGTATGGATGACATTCACTTGTTTCACTGGACTAACTTCTTTGTCTTCAGAGACACTTGCTATGCTTCTGGATGTAGGCGATGAGTTTACAAGGATATCATCTTCACGTTCGTTCTTTTCAGATTTAATTTCAACAACTTCTTCCTTATCTTCAGTAATTTCATTCAGGGTTTCCTCTGTCTGTCGAACAAATTTCGGCATCCTTAATGCCCAATGACCTGTGTCTTGTGTTGAACATGAATGTATAACATTTGGTTTTTTCCGTCTGTAAAACAACATATAGGCCGAATTGTTTACAAGCTCGTTGTAAACGTTTTCATCGTCGACGGATGTTACTCTAGAATCGTCGAATTTATACCAATGGGCGTCGTAAGGGTTTTTGCAAGCTGCAGTGTAGTGGCCGGTCTCCAAGTCATCTCCATGGTGATAACAAATAGCATATAAGTCATATATATTTTCTTGTGGATTACTAGAAGGTTTCGAATGTCTTCTGCGAGGAGATCTAGAATGGCTCGGTGACTCAACACTGGGTGGGCTTCGTCTCACAAGGTGGGGCGTCATATCGAAATCGTTGATTGGAAATTCAACCATGGTTGTTAATTTTGTACTTGTACGGCATTTGGCTTGTCTGTTAAAAATATTTTTAGTTATTATACTATATACTAAAAACAAATAATTTTACTAAAAACATCAACTATACATACTGTCGGAATCTCTTCAAATGGATTACTAAAATATCAGGAAGAGACCATAGGCCTAGAGTTTTAACAACAGGCATATATCTCTGACACTGAGGACATCTATAAAAAACATGTTTATATTGATTATTCATGTAAAACATTTTAAAATAAGTGTGATTGTTATCACATGAACAAGAGGATTATATCGTACCGCCACGCATCCTCCTGTGCGAGGTGTTCAGCGCGCGTGTAGTGCGTGAGGCAGGCGTGCAGTGTGAGCGGAGCCGCCGTGCTCGCACCTGCCGCCGACACATGAACTTCACAGGCTTCGCTTGACTCACGGATTATACTGAAATAATTCTTAAATATACAACCTACACAAAACATTTAATATAACTATAAAAAAAACTGATCATGTATCTAATATTTATCTTTATGATTACTATAATGTACAGGATTATTTAAATGATGAGAATGCTTGGAATCTAAGTGATGTTGACTCTCAAGCTAAATCATATTTTGTATAACAGACAATGTAAACATCGCTTTTAGAAAAGAGCAACTGTTGATTTTTTGGCCAGCTCTTCTCAACGGAAAACTGCATTCCGAGCTGGTGGTCGCTTCAGACAAACTAACTGACCGACCAATTATTTGACGTTTCAAAAGTTGGGCTTTATCAAATATCTATTTGAGAAGATAATTTTGTAATACCTGTCCCTTTGAGCTTGATCCCAAAGTAGTTCAAGTCGGAGGTGTGGGTATTTATCGTGCGCACACAACGCTTGCTCTACGTCGAGAGCGAACAATGGGTGCGGTAACTGAAAAAATGGGAAATTAAATTATTGTATCGAAACTATTATGTATGTGGGGATTGAATTAATCAAATATTTATTACTTAACTTTATTACTATAGATGAAAAATGCTGCAAGTTATCAAGATATTGATATGAAGATAGAATTTTTTTGTACTTTCTTATTGATAATGTTTATTTTAACAAACTAAACTTACCTCAGGTAGCAAGTAAGCAGGGTCCCTCGGACGGTGCGCCTCCGCAATTCTCGCACGGAAGATGTCAGCCGTCTGCGCGTTCTCCAGCACGCGCTCCGCCACCACCTGGCTCATCTCTTTCAGGAGCAGCTTCTGCAGGTCTGGGTAAGAGATCTCGCGAGGCACTTGCATTGCATACGGGGAACCTGAATCAATTTCAATGCTTTAATAAACGTATTCATTCGCATCTGCGTGCGACTCTTGTGGCTAAAACTTAAGTAAATGTTTATAAGATGAGAAATTATTTAAAATGAATTGCAGAATAATACAAGTTTAACCACCCTATTTATATTTTTTAAAGCTAAATTAGATGTTATGAAATAATCTTTTCATTTTCAAAGTATCTCATTGTGTAACTATGAAAAGATTTTTCAACAACATTTTTAACAACAAAACTTTTAAAAGAAAATGTTTTTGAACCGAAATATGAATGTATTACTAACCAAATCTCTCCCCATCCAACATGTTTACCCAAAGTAACAACAAATAGGGCGCTGTTGGCGGCTGCAACAAGGGTGGTGCTTCCAGACAGTACAGAGCACCTTGCTCCATACCTGCTGGCTCCCAGCTTGCACGTCCACAGCACCATCCTGAAACAATTACGAAACAGCCATATTGCACCAGATTCAGACCGACAACTCATTTATTGTATTATCCTCTATGATAACAATCACTAAGTATTGATTAAAACTACTAATATTAGGAGACAAGTATTTTATCCACTGTTAATCAGTGAGATTATAATATAAGGCAACATCTGTTATGAAATTGCTACCATTTTCATTGATCTCGGCAAGAATAATGTGTTCTCGATCAATGCCAGTGTCCGTATGCAAGGTCGTTCGGAGGTCGTCCATAGTTGAATTTGGCGGTAACTCCACACCGATCCGCACTTGTCGAGGCTGCTGGTTAACATAAACAACCTGAACAGAAATAAATGTTATATTAAATTTTTCATGTTTCAATTTCAAATTGCTACATATACACATTTAAGAGTCTATTACATTCTTTACGCAAATTCAAGATTTTTGACGCTGCAATTTTCAGTAGCATTAAGATATTTTAATTATTTGATTATGAATAACGATAGTGCCATTCTCTTTCTTGTAAGTAGGAGTTACACATTTAAATTTTTCTTTTCGTGTAATTTACTATAAATGTTTTACGAACTCAGTTTACAAACATAACCGTCGGCGATGCAAGTTTGACGCTGAAATTCACATTGTTACATTCAATTTTTATTAAATGTAAGTTGAATATTTTACTTGTTTATAAGAGTTTTAGAATTTCTTTAAATTACTTAAGTTTTCACAGAAAAAATCTTAAAGAAAGCCTAATTTAAGCCAGCCTTGATTCAGCGTCCATTATATTCCAAATAAACACAATTTTATCAAATAAACTAATATAATATAAAACTTCATTCTACAATTTATACATTTCATTAGTCAATATAATCTGAAAAAATGACAATAAATAAAATTAAAGTACAACCGAACACCACCATAGTAGCAAACGAACACCAGCGCGCCAGTGCAGTAAGCGAGCGTTTACGATTCGTAATAGGACTCTTAAGTATTATTACAGTATGTCATATAACAGGAATTTTACGTTTAGTTTACTTACTCGGGCGCTAGTTATAAGTCTGTGAAAAAGAATAAGCCACTCCAAACATAGGGATAAAAAAAATCAAAAAATTTATTTGACGTAATTTATGCATAACATAATTAATCTATATATATATATAATTAAAAAAGAAAATACGACAAATTATAAAATCAAAATACTTAATATTTTTTTTATTTTTCATTCTCTCTGTTATTTATTCTTGTCTATTTATTCTTTCTTCTTAGCGGGCTAGTATCATTATAATTAACTGACAAAATGCGAGTCAGACTCGCGCACGAAGGGTTCCATAACAATATTTATATATAATATTTATATTTGCCAAAAAAATCACGTTTGTTGTTTGGGAGCGCTCCTTAAATATTTATTTTTCCTGTTTTTAGTCCAATACATCATTTGTAAAAATTGCAACTGTCTAGCTAGCATGGTTCATGAGATACAGCCTGACGACAGACAGATGGACTGACAGCTAAGTTTTAGTAATAGGGTCCCGTTTTTACCCTTTGGGTAAGAAACCCTAAAAACAATTGTAACTAGAAGATTTTAACTAAACAGGTAATGGCATGATGAAGATAATGGAGTTGATTTCTATCAATATCTTTAGATATAATATATTGAACCAAATAACTTACAAAATATATATTTGTCTAAATGTATGAAATATTTGATTTTTTGGTTTTAAATATTCAGATTTTATGAGTAATGTCAGTTGACATACTTACATTTACAGGCAGAGGTGAAGGCAGTGCTGCAGCTGGTCTTGTGGGTAACTGAACACTCACACAGTGAAATGGATCGAAGGTACAGGAGGTGCGCTCACATTTAGCACATGTAAGTGCTGACCTGAGAATACACGGCAAATTAGTATTATTTTTTAAAAAAATTACAGATTAGTAGTCTAAGTTAAATCTAATTGAAAGACTTGTGTCAGTATCAAAGTCAGTCTTCAATCATTCATCAGCCTCAAATTATTATCAGCATCTCATTAACATAAATATGAATGCAAATGACTTGCCTATACTGAGCTTGAAATACGGCTTGGACAAAGGAACTATTTCGTCTGGCATGGTTTGCTAATGTTTCTGCTGCAACTACTTCATCTGATTTACCTACTGTATTCTGAAAAATTAATTCATTAATATTTTCTTTAAAGTAAAATTATTACAGTGTTTAAAATGTAACTTACTTTGATTGTTTTATATTTCTTTTTAGTAGCAGTATTCAAATCTTCATGCACTTTGTCGAGAAGCCAAAAAAGAAATTCTTGAGCATCATGCTGACTGTTCCCTCTATACTGAGATCCATGCCTTTCAACAGCTGACTGTAAAATCATTTTTAAATAGTACATAAAATACATATTTATTACCAACCCCTTTCTCAGAAAGTCGAACTTCTTTCTCCTTGAAAATCCTTTTTTTTACACAAACATCTTTTTACAATATACATACACATAGATTAAATTTTATTTCCTCCGTTTCAAAAATTTAGTTTTACTGAGTTTTTATCATATAAAGTGATATTTAGTTAACTTTTGACATACTATTTGGTTATTCATGTTGCTTCAAATGTTGGGAGCATCTGCCACAATAAAAAAATTATAGGAATATCTAAGATAGCCAATAAATAGTCATTGAAATGTCAATTATCCAAGTGACAACAATTGATCATATAATAAAAAATTATTATTATTTGACTATTAATGAAATATAGAATTTATAGTGATAAATTACAACAAAACAAAAAAATATTGTTTAAATCTAATTGTGATTTCTCTTGTATGCAAACTCCAGTATTAATATTTGACTAACCTTAAAAGATGTACTCATATCTGCAGTATATCCACAAGACCACAATGCTTTTAGTAAAGCTGCCAATTGTTCAGTTACCTCACCTTTTGTTCCATACTTTTTTGAATTTATTTTATTTCTTTTTTGCAAATCTACCTAAAATCATATATTTAATTATTAAATATAATAGTCTGATGTAATGTTCAAGTATTATTATGTAACATCAACAAATCAATACAAAAAAAATCGTTGCATTAATAAAAACTATAATAAACAAGATCAAATAATTGACCTGATTATTAAATGTAATATATTTACTGATTATTCATTAAATTCAATACCTTGTAATGTTCTAACACAAAATATTCTGCTATAACATCAGTGTGCGAAAGGCACTGCAGTACAGCATTCATATAGCATGTATTGCCATGATTTTTGATCCCAGTAGCAGCAGGAACAGTTCCCGGCGGCCACGGTGGTTCACCACAACATGGTACTCTATCACTGTTCATAGTAACTGTTCCAGATTTTACCTGAAAGTCATATAAAATAGCTAATATCTAACTTTAAACTCTTGACTAAAATATTTAATAAGTAAAGCAATACTTACACCTGATACATTCACAGTACTCATGTGTTGCGCGATTTTATTCAAGAATATCTTCCACGATGGCCTTCTAAATAACTTCCTATCCAAGCCGCCTTCATCTTTTTGCGTAAGATTGCCCGCAGTGCTTGCACTTGATGGCTTATCATTTTCGGTAGTTTTATTTTTGCTTGAACTAGGCCGAGCCGTCCCAAAGGGATTACGAGGTAAAGTAAAAGTACGCTTTAAGCGGGACCCTTCTACCTGTTTTGGTGTCATATTTGCTTCCGCTACTTCGTTTATCAGCTCACTCTCAGAACATGATTTTAAAACAGATGATAAATTGTTTGTAGACATAATAGAACAAGATTTTAAACTAACCTACATTTAATAAATTATGAAAACTAAGAAAAAACCAATTAGAAAACATTTGATATATGGGTACCACTACGGAACTGACATACGCGCCATATTTGTCTATTTGTTCAGTTCCAATTGTCTACTTATTCTACAAGTCTATGCTCACTCAAATAATTGCCAGATATTTAAAAAGGTACTATTTATTAATTCGTTCAAGCATCCGGTAATAAATTTTTATTTTCATATTAAAAATTTAACTCGAATAATGTACGAATAGAAATAAAACATGTAACACTCGGTTCTGTTAGTTCCTGAATGGGCCAAGTAACCATAACCAAATTGTCAACTTAAAATATGCAGCTAAAAATATGAGTCTGCTCTATTTGGTGTTTAACGGGACGTGAAACGTCTTTATAGATTTTTTTTCACGCTATAGCTTAATAGCACAAGCATTTCCACCGTAAAAGGAAACAAAAAGGAAATTTTGAACAAAAGATGTGACGCTTGTTGAAATCATTTTTGACGTGACAATGTCTTATAAATTGGTTTGCCGGGTGACACTTCAAGAAACTGCGTTACGCTCCGCTCACAATGAGAGCGAGTGAGAGGCACGCGTCCCTTCCACTCGGGCATGGTTAGCCCGCCTAAGAGCGAGAGAGACAGACATAAAAATAAAATTTTGTTAATATGAAATTCAGTGCGAGATTCTTTGTATAAATTAATGTTTTAAATATAATTCTTTGTATAAATAAATGTTTTAAATTGTTACTATTATTTCATCCTTCTTCCTACTATACGAATGAATATTCACATTAAAATTATTTTACCACTCAAAGTCGTTGTCACGTAAAACTTTCGCCCGTATACCGACTTTACAGGCAACCAATTTTTTTTTTTCAGCTGCAATTCCTGAACAGAGCGCTGTCCTTTTCCCAGAGTACATAAAATTAAATAAACAAAAATGTCTGCGCTTGATATATTGCAAATCTCATGAAGTAACGAATCGAAACAAGACGTGGTGTAACAAACGAAATGAAATACCGCCTGGGATGAAGTTTTTTTTTTTTTTTTTAGGTTTAAGACATTTATTTCTCCAAAAGAATAAAATTCACTTACAACAGAGAAATACAAAATACTAATTAGTACTAATTGTTTATGAACTACGTGGATAAATAATATGCGTTTCAGCTCATCGCGTAGCTTTAAAACATATATTGTTTCTGACAGGGAGTGTCATCTGAATAGATTTTAATGTTGTCAATTCTTATATTTTTCTTTATGCGTAAAATTTGTTTTGCAGTTTCCGGTAAATTAAAACAGACTTTTAAAGCACGCTGTTTTCCTAGGTTGTATTTTCCTAATCTAAAGAACTTTTCTGGCTCAACACAATCCGGATCAATTGATTTTAAAATTTTATTTATCTCCATTTTATCATGTTGGTGTCGCTCTTCAGAATTTTTAGAATTAATTTCGGATATGCCACTAATAACCAAATTTTTCTCTCGCAAAGATCGTTCGTTAATTTCGGAAATTAAATCTTCATATCGGAAACTGGATTTAGCTGTAATTTTCAAATTTGCTACATCACTTTCCAATTGATTGATTTTTTCTTCTGCGGTAGTCTTAAAATTTGTTAATTTTATGATATTGACTTTTATCTGTTCTTGTTGTAAAGCTAGCTTATCTGTTTTTGATTTGATTTCATTGATCTGGGTCTTTATTTAGACAACATCTTGTGATATTCTATTTAGGTTTTCAGTTTGAATTTTAGTGGCATCCGATATAATTTGCAAAATATTTTTATGAAACGTATCAAACTTGGCCGAGAAGTCATCATCGGGTTGCTTTCTTTTACGAACTGTCACTTGGTTAGTCTCAAACTCGCAACGCGCACTTTCTCTTAGGTCTGGTTGAGATCCACCCGTGGTACAGCTACTTGCTAACAACTTGCTATTGCTATCGGTATACTTATTAGATAAGTTATAAATATGTATTGTTTTGTAAAATAAGTTATCGCGCAGTTAGTACAAGGAACATTAAAAAGTGTTCTAGGTATTGTATATACGCGACTTGCAGCCTTTTTGTTTTATAGATTTATACCAACACTGACGGATTTGCTACGGGTCTCGCGCTTAATGGGATCCACACATCATCTAAAGACCCCGCATTTTTAAATGTAACCAAAACTTCTTGAAGTTGTTATAAAAGTATGGTTAATAGCAAGTTAATAGCAAATGGCAAAAAAAAAAAAATTAGTGACTTTTTTGCTCGTCTCTGTGGGTGATGTGATGATCACGCTACAAAATGCCGCCTTGGTTAATCCGCCACTGATTACCAACTATTATTTTGTCTATCCACTAAAAACTCGAAAACTTAATCAACAACATAAAGTAGACAAAAACAAACTTTGTCATTCAAAAACGAATATCCTGATTATTTTAGACGTCTAGAATCTGAATTTCTATATTAAAACAGAAAATCGAAAAAATATCTTTTTTGTAGACTTATGTAATAAACCACGAACTGGATTAATTAAATGGGTATCTTAGCCTATTGAAGAATGGCCTTAATGAGAAAACTATTTCCTGTATCCCTTAGTTTGTTGATAAAAATCCTCTTATTTCGTTTAGTTTTAAATTTTCATCATCATCATCATGCATACATGTTGGAGTTGCCAGAACTAACTTATATTCTATGTTTCGAAAGCAAATTACTGCATGTGATTCGAAACGATCTGGATTTTGCATACAAAAAGTACGCATAGTATTTGTGTAGGGAAATTAATTGGGTAGTTAAGGCAACACTAATTTATATATGGTAATACTAATATTAGATAAGCTGTTATTGTCAAAAGGTAAATTTATAATTTAATAGATCGCGTTATGGACCGTAGGATATAAGTGTTCTTTGGTTATGATTGTATGACGAGTTAACAATTTAAATAATATTTAATAATGGTAAAGGTTCTTTACTTCAATTTGTAATTTACAGCCAATCTGTATCTGTATGATTGTGTATTTTTTTATTTATTGTTAAAAGAATATTAAATAACTGTGAGAATAAAGGACTATGTTTTGGTAAGCTATTTTTAAATTTTTATTCAATAGATTTTATTGACTTTAGTAAGTTCTAATTTCATAATATATTTTGAGTTCTTGCTCAAATCTTAGCTGGATCTTTTAGTTTACCGTTTATATATTTTTTGAAATTGTTTTCTTTTAGAAAATTAAACAATTATCTATTTTATATTCTTAACTCCCGATCATTATTGTAAAAAAATAATAATGTTTTCAAATGTATTTTCACTTTCAGCACCTCTAAAAATGTCATCTTATGTTATTTCTGGATCACTTAGGTTGAATACCATAACATAATTTTAAAAATTATTTTCATTTAGAGAATTAAACAGTTATCTATTTCATGTTCTTACTCCCGATTATTATTGTAAATAAATAACTATGTTTCAATTGTATTTTTACTTTCAGCAGCTCTAAAAATGTCATCTGACAAGTTAAAACTGCTAATCTGGAAGAATTTTCTTCTGCAAAAAAGACATAAATGGCAAACATTATTTGAAATTGCATCTCCTGTTATATTTTCTTTATTTTTAATTTTAATAAGATGTCTTGTCGATCCTCAATCAAAGCCAGCCATTTCCTATCCACCTTTTCCTCCGACATATTTCAACATCAGTGGAAAACAAATGTAAGTATTTATTCAGTGGTTATATGATGGAAATTTATAATATATCTTTTACTTACCTTCTTATATATTTAGAGGAAATCTGGCATCTGCAAAAAGACAAGGAACTTTGGCATTTTCTCCAGAAAATCCCCTGACAAGGAAAGTAACAGAAGATGCTATGGCCAAGGTGGCCTTAGATAATATTAATGGCTTTATAGCATTATTTTTTGATCCTAAAATGTTACCTACACCTAAAGGGTACAATGATTCATCAGAACTAGAGGAAGCTCTTAAACAACCTAATGTTATGAATCGCATCCTTGTTGGGATTCAGTTTGATGATCTTATGGCCAGTGAGTAATATTGTATAATATTATTGAATGATAACTACTGCGTAATTTGTAGAAGGTTCCAAATGTTTGATTATTTTCTACTCAAATAATTGGCATTTTGTCACTCATTTTAAAGTACTAGACATGTATAGTTTCTTTTTGTATTGTTAACCTAAATAGAAAAGGATTATCATTTTGTGATATACCATACTTTTGCATACTAAGATATTGTATCTTTTTAGATGCTACAGAATGGCCTAATGATATCAAAGTAACATTAAGATTCCCAGCAGTTATGAGAACTCCCATGGTAGAACATCCTTTGAGAATAAGCTGGAGAACTAACTTACTCTTTCCTCTCTTCCCCTTACCTGGGCCAAGGGAGCCTGATGACATTTATGGAGGAAAAATGCCAGGTTTGACATAGTATTTGTATATATTGTCCCTAATTTTATTTATAAAACTGTACTTATTTAGGTTCATATAAAGTGGATGGAATGGTAAATTAAAATTATGTTATTACAAAACTTTCATAATGTTGTTTAGGTTACTCTCCGGAAATGTTCCTAGCCGTCCAGCATGCTGTTTCACAGGAAATAATAAAGCAAAAGAGTGGGAAGTCGATAAACACTAAAGTGTACCTTCAACGTCTACCTCAGCTTTCGTACAGGCGAGATGATTTATTAGTTGCTATGGAAAGATTTATATCTATGATAGTAATGATGTGCTTTGCATATACATTTGTAAATACTGTTCGAGTCGTCACAGCTGAAAAAGAAATGCAGTTAAAGGTAAGTTTTAATATATTGATAACTTGATTTTTTTTACAATTAGTATTAATTATTGCAATATAATGTCATATTTTCTGATAAATAGTAAATTACTACTGTGTCAAGAATCGTTTCTGTTGCAAATATACAAACGATTTTTAAAATTACTAGAAAAAATGAATAATTCAATCCACGATGCCCCATTCTATTCTTATAAATAATAGATTGAACTATTTATAATCGTCGTTTAATACTCTAGTCAACAAGTGCGTTTTTGGTCAAGTTTTTTTTTTCAGCAGTCTCCAAAAATTATGATTTAGATGTCATTTTCGAAACCAATCGTTTAACTTGTTGAAAAATTAACTTTTACTAAAATTTCCAACTTGAATAAATATATTAAAGTTATTAGAACACACCATAATTTTTTTTTTAAATATCCAATGGCTTAAAAAAATTATTGTCTCCTTCATTTTTTTTTCAAAAATCATCTAAATGCATAATCCTCGGAGACTGCTGAAAAAAGTTGACAAAAAGGCACTCGTTGACTAGACTATTAGTGATGCGAGGTACAATAAACTAAATAAATATATTGACTTCCCTTGTTTATAGAAGCTGAAAGTTCTTTATTTTTATGGTTTCTGTATACTACTTGCTTGTGTTTATTTTACACAAGCAAGTAATATATCGAATTATAATAAATACGATTTTTTTAGGAAACCATGACAATAATGGGACTGCCATATTGGATACATTGGTTGGCTTGGTTTATCAAACAATTCTCGTTCCTGTTGATATCTGTTATACTCATGGTTATATTATTTAAGGTAAGAACTTTGTTGTTTATATTATTATTATATTTCCGTTATCCCTGTTTAGTAATGTTCAAAATTAAAGCTTAAACCTCTCGCGATATAATGTAATCTTTGTTTTTTGTTGTTTAAAATTTATTGCACCTATATATTTAAAAGTTTTTGCTGGAAAAGTTAATAAATAAATAAAAAGACAAATAACACGACCAGTTAACCAGTTTCACAGAATACTTTCTAATAAACGCTTAGGGCGATTGACTACAATTAATTTCTAGATTTATAATACACCGGATCCTCTTATCCTTATGCAAATATTATTATTATTTGTTATAATAATAAATTATCGAACAATAATAAAAAATCAATGAAGAACTTACGATAATGTTATGATTAATTGCGATTTTAAGATAAAATCTTATCAGCACAACAATGTAACGAATTAATCCATAATTAATAAATTAAGGATTAATTTTGTTGTTGCATTACACAGAGTAATGTGAAATTATAATAGAATAATATTCTGTTTTATAAGTTATTTATTTTATTTTCCGATGTGTTAACAAGAACATTTCACCCAATTACCTAAACAAGAATACTTTCTGTAAAAGATGCCATTGTAGTGAGCCTGTAATGTCATCATGTCATATCAATATTAATATAAATACGTTCTTTCTTCTCATTATTTTATAATTTTTGAATAAAAACGGTTGCAGTTGCAAAAAAGAAGCAAATAATTTTAAATATGTATATTTGTATCTGTGATTTTAAAATTCGTTTACCATTTTCAGCAATGTCTAGATTAATACAGATGTTTTGTGTATTTATTATTTACGATGCATTTCAGTGACAGTTATACATCATACATATTGTGTTATTTGTCTATAATATATAGCAGAATTAGCACGATACATATATTTTTTATCAAAAGTATCGGTGATCCATATAGGCCCCCTCAGAATTATTAGTGTTTTCTTAACCTAAAAGTCAGCTTTTGATCAAACTATTAACTCTATGCTATCCTTATAGATTCCTTTCAACTCAACAGAAGATGGAGAGGGTTATGCTGTTTTAACGTTTACTCCATGGTCAGTCCTGTTCTTCTTTCTAACGTTGTTCGTTATTGCCTCGCTATCTTTTTCTTTCATGGTCAGCGTGTTTTTTACTAGAGGTAAGTTGACATTGAATGAAAATTTTGACAATATAATTTAATCATAAAGTTTAGGCAAGTTAGCAAACGAGAAATAATTAAATTCTTATGTATAGATAATTTTTCCGTTGCTTGTCTTAAATTACGATGTGGAAAATTCTTTCACACATTTTAAATTCATTATGGTTTAACTTACGTCACGGTAACAAGTATCATTGTTACTAAATTTACTCTCAGTGAAGCGAGGTCGCGTCGGTAATTATTTATTATAATAGAAAATACTTGACTTGCCGTTTTTGAAGTTATTCGAATGAAATTCAGTATGGAGTTTCTTCATTAATCATAAAATTATTAAATATGTGTACAGACGTTCTACTGTAGGCTAATATAACTACCTCAATATCACAAACGAAGTTGCGAGTAAAAGCTAGTATAAAGCTAAAACATCGATAATCTGCAAACAAAACATTTTTAGTCATTACGTTTTACTATCGTAATAACATTTATCATAAAATATATTTTTTTAAATGCAATATTATGTAACTTGTTTTTAATTTATTCATAATTATGATATGATAGTCATCGTGAACATAGTCTTACATAAATATAAGATGTTGCCAAAAATTATACCACTTATATGATAAGTTACTGACATATATCATTTTAGTAGCTCCAAAGTAAATTATACAGTTAAAAACAAGAATAAATTATTATATATAACTACACTATTATATAAAGAGGAAGGATTTGATTGTTTGTATGTTTGTTTGTTGCGAATAGGCTTGGAAACTACTGAACCGATTTTGAAAATTCTTTCACCGATAGAAAGCTACATCCTTTCCGGGTAACATAGGCTATGTGGTGTTGCCATAAATATTCTAATTAAAAAGATATGGCCATTTAAGTGTCATAACCTGGACATTTTGTAAATTGAAGAGTTTCTCAGGAACTACTAACCCGATTTAAATTTTTTTTTCACTGATAGAAAACTACACTATTCGTGAGTGACAAAGGTGATTTAGTGTTGCCATATAAATTTTTTATTTAATAGAATATGGCCATTTTTATTGCTACTGATAGGATTTTAAAAATTCTTTCACTGAGAGAAGTCTTTAGTATTTTCGTCTCTCTTCCTCTTATATACTATCATTCTCTCTCATCCTCTCTCTTTTTTCTTTCTTTAATTTTTATCTTTATCTGTTCAGAATGATCAGTCTCTTTTCACTTTCTCTCTCGATTATCTCACTTTCTTTCTGTCCTTTACTACTGTTCAATTTTATTTTTGCATTGTCCTCTCTCTTTTATTATCTGTCGCTTTTATCTCTTTGTTAAAATAATGAAAAAGCTAAAACAATTATAGAGTGACAAATAAAAGACATCAATTATAATATTTCTTTAAATACCCGGAGCGAAGCGAGGACAGGCCGCTATACAACAAAACGATCTAAAATAGATATAGTAACTAGAATAATATAATTTACATAACCGCTTTTAAAAGTACAAGGATAATTATCTTAAAATATATAGTATAACAGTCGTTATCTTTACATAGTATAAAAAGAAGTCGCTTTCGCTGTCTGTTCGCTTAGATCTTTTAAACTACTCATCGGATTTTAATGCGGTTGTCACCAATAGATAAGAGTGATTCAAGAGGAAGGTTTATTATAATACAACCATACTATAGTAGAGAAACCGTGCAAAGCCGGGGCGGCTCGCTAGTTGATAATTCTGAATGTTAAAAGTTAAATTTTATATTTAATTATTCCACTGTCCTTACTCCTATTTTTTAAAGATAAAGAGATATCATATTAGACGATAAAAATTAAATCCCAACGAGATGTGAAAGGCGGTTTTCTTCTAATTTATATTGCAATTAAAATGCAGAAAGTGTTATGTCACCATATATATCAGGAAAACCATGCACAGGAGTAAATTTTTTTGACGCTTTTAAAAAACTAAAATATGAAAGTTCATGTTAAATTATTTCTTTCGTATTTTTATAGATACCATTTGATCCGTCGCCCTTTGCGAGCTTGATATTGATTTCTGGGACTATATAAGAGTAATATGTTGCAGCAAATACTGCAGCGTCATTCATGGGTCTCATGTGGTTCTCTACTTACGCCGCTTACATGCTGACTCAGATGCTCTACGAGGACATCAGCTTGACGACTAAAGTACTTCTTAGTTTGATATCTAATGCCGCCATCGGATATGCCTTACAAATGCTCATTATATGCGAAGGCACTTCTAGAGGTAAGTTTATTCATATTAAGAGCCATTTCACAATTTTTCGCTCTGCAAGTTTAGGTAAATTTGGTCGCAGCGCACGTGAGTCTCACGAGCCGCGCGGTCTCTGTCCTACTCGGTATAGTGCGACATCCAAAAAAACATCTTAATCTTTTTCTAATGTATAATAAAAATTAATAACTATTATGTTACATAATTATTTTGTTAAAAATTTCAAGTCTGTTATAACAACAGTCAAGAAATTTAAAACAAAAAATCAATTTTATAAAATATGTTGTATGTTAGGTTTTTAGATAGATTTTTAAAATTGATTTGATTGAGTGTCTTGAGTTTACGAATGAATCGAATATTTACGATATAAATAAAATAGCCTTTTATTATACTCCAGAAAATCTGAATGTGAATATGTGTTGCACAGTTTTGGATGCAAGCAGAACATCAAATTTTTGCCTGATTTAATTTATTTATAAACTTGATGACACAGTCAGATTTATTTTAAATGCCTATTTGTATTGATAAGATGAGAAAAACGATTTTAAATAATACATTTGTTTTACATAAATTACCATAAAATTTTACATTACTTTTCGTATGATTTTCACAATTTTTATTTTACCGCGGTATGATAATTAGAATAGAAAAAATTACCACATTAATCTATCTATTTACAAAAATACTCATTGAAATATAGCGGTATAAAAATTATTATTAGGGGTTAAAGTTTGCACTAAAAAATTGAAATTAGTTTTTTTTTTAATTTAACATATTTATTTAATCAAAATAATTACTATTATTATCTATACATTGCTGCCATCTAATAGGAATTCGATCCAATATTCCTTTTTTTCTGTATCGATTCAACAAGGCAACACAAGTTTCAACACGCGTTTCTTTCTGCAGATCAGTCAAATCATGAGGCACCCATTTTTCATATTTATTATTTTATTGATTTGACGCAAATGAGTCAATTTTTGGCCACGCCGCTAATTCCTGGATAGTTTGGCTCGGATCGGCTTCCACCATCTCTTTCAATTCATTGTTATTCACCTGTGTGGGCGGTCTTCCTCGTGGTTCGTTCTTCAAATCAAAGTTTCCATCACGAAAGCGTTTAAACTAAAATCGCATTCTGTGATTGCATACAATCTGATGTTGTAGCTTGTTGTACTCTGGTTCCTAGAACATTATAAAATAAATGTATTATTATAAATATTAATTTAAATGTATCTCTATAGGTATACAAGAAAAATACAAGAATGAGAGTCAAAATAGTCTTAATAATATGTCAGTTAGTCCGAATAAACATACAGAAATGCACTCACTAGTGACTACACTTACCAAGATAGACTCTTCAAATTTATTCTCCTGTTGGTTTGTTTTGACTGTCCTTCTGAAAAAAGAGGCCATTTCATACATATCTATTTGTGATTAAAAAAAATGGTAAATAAATGATAAAAGAGCCTTAAAATGATTCAAATACCTATTCAATGATACCCTGCTTGAAGTAATTTATGACTTTAACTTTTTTATCTTCACAATATGACGTCAAGTGGTCACCATTTAGATTTTTTATATACACTGACACTGGTGAGAAAAAATCCGTTATGCCGTTTAGGTTACAGGGCGTCAAAAAGAATCGTATATCGAATATATATAAGAAGAATATATATATATATATATCTATACTAGTCATACATACACCCTAAAAACATAACCCTCCTTCTGAGCAGTCGGGTAAGAATATAAATGTAGAAGTAAAAGCATACCCTGCCTGCACTGCATAGCACAGCATCGTAATTATGACGTTTCCTTTTTTTTACGCAGTGATAAGCAGTCTTTTTTCGACGCATTACCTAAAAAATTAATTTATAATTAGAAAAGTATCTACTAATATATTTGGAAAAACAAACAATTTAAATATTAATTTTACTTACTTGAAAGTTTCAAATACGGTGTATCACACTATAATATCAGTCGCTTGGCGCGTGTGAGTGAGACCGATGTAAGAAAGAGAGCTGTTCAAAATTTGGCGTAGATACTACCTCTAAGAGCGCTGGCGCTCGACTGATTTACTGGGCTTGATGCATGGTATTATATATTTTCTTTTTATTTTTTAATACAAAAGGTTATATATTTTATTTTTATTTTTTTTCTGTTCCTAAAAGATGTAAGTTTAACGTGGTATAGATAGTTCGTTAAAATTTCTTAGTTTTGTAAGAAAAATATCGCTTTTAAAATTGTACTTATTTAGAAAATATTTGTAACTTTAAAATTTTATTATGGATTAACGGAGATGCTAATGTAAAAATTTCTAAATTGTGTATCAATAATAACATATTCCACATATTACGATATTTTTTTAAACAATTTCAAAGTAGTGGTTATTAAGAATTAGGACTTCAAAATATACATTGCGGCCGCTTACCCAGGTAGGCGGCGGAGGAAAAGGGTAATAATTTTATACACACAATATAAATCAAAATTCTGATCAATTAAGTTACTACAACAAAGGTCACTCTATTATATTTCAATTATAGAAATTATATTATTGCATCCAATGCTGAGATTAACGACGTCAAAATGTTGCAATTTCGCGGATTTTTACCGAATTTTGTGAAATGGCTCTTAACGACTTAGCAGATTGATTAATCCTACTATCCTAATCCTAATAATATTATAAAAGCTAAAGTTTGTTAGAATGTATGGATGTCTGGATGTATGTTTGTGAATCTTTCACGCATAAACTACTGAATGGATTTTGATGAAACTTAACAATAATGTACACATCAGAATAACACATAGGCTATAATTTATAAACATATAATGAGAGATATCCAAAACATAGCGGGTGAAACCGCGGGTCGCAGCTAGTCGATTATAATTGTACTTGCAAAGGATATAAATAATGTTTAATAAGACCACAGTAATCTGTCTTGTTGGTAACCTTTTTTTTTCTATTCATTTCGACTTTAAATTATTATAGACAAGGTTAAATCTCAAAATAATATAAGTAAAGATAAAGCTATACTTGTTAATAGGTCATTGGCATTCATTCGGGTACAAGTCACAAAAACTTTACTTCGAGATAAATAATGATTGTATTATCATATTATTTTAAAACGTGCAAAAAACACCACAGGTAGTGATGTATAAACGGCTTAAAATTGACAACGCGTTTCAACGTTTTCCTAATGAAATAAGAGCTTTTCACTTATAACGCTTTTTTTAAAAATCCTATAGTCGTTGAGCAACATGTAGCAAACTGCAATATTATTCTGTACACAAATCTAAATAATTATACTTTGTTCATGAAAAGCTAAATTATTTACATTCACAAACCTGAAGACCAAAAAAACGTAAAAAAAAGTTGTTTACCAACTACTATATTCATTCAACAAACTTATGTATTATATTTCAACATACTCGTAGAATGTATTCTGTCACAGTCCATAATCGCGCGCGAAACTACGGAAGTATAGACAAGACAACAATGACGTTAGCATGAGTCTGGCCAACGAAAGGATTTCGTTTAAACGAAATCGACTTACAATTCAAAGCGTGCTTGTGAAAAAGAGTTTTTTATTTAAACGTCCACCTCTAACTACAGGTTTATAGCATATTTTTATAGTTATTAAAATTACATTAAATTATAGTTGTATTAAAAATGGCTCCGGAAATTTTATTTTGTCGGTTTATTATGTACTACTTTTTTCTTCTTTAATACTGACATGTGATATGTGTATATAATTAATTTAATTGTGAATAGTTTCCACAAAAATAATATACGTACAGGAAGGCAATAAAAAATCTAAAGATACTTACATATTAAATTTATATTAAAAATTAAGTAACTCGCACTAAACAGTTGATAGAATTAAGTCAAATTTAAATTAATTTTGCGCATAAATAAATAAAATTATACTAAAACCAATTATACTATTGAAATCAATATTAATATTCTTTTCTCTTGTTTTCATTATTTCTATTGCACCATATTTTAATATATTAGTACACGTGCAGTAAAATTAACTAAAGTTTGACGTGCGGGATCAAGTGAAATCTACGCTTGACGAAGTGTTCGTACTTAGATGGAAGCGTACTTAATATGTTTGTCATTATAGTAGCACCGTTTTTTTTTAATTCTTTCGCCAAACCTTTCACTGAAACATTAATAATAATTTTGTTCAATTTTTACTTTTGATCCTAAATAGATTCAAGTTTCCTCACTTCAAATACACTTTCTCAATTATCTATTAGTGATATTTGTTCAAAAACATTGCAGAAGTAATAATAAACATCGCCATTCCACCATTCATATTCTATCGATCAATTTTTTTTCGGGCTTAGACATATATGTCGCCGTAAAATTGTAAATACCGTTATATTATAATCTAACTCGTGAGATTGTAAACTGTCGAAAGATTGTAAACCGTAACTTACAATTTAATGTATTATTTTTCAGTAGATTATAATCTATCGAAGTGAAAACGTCAAATTGTGAATCAGGATAAATTAACCATATAATTACAAAACTATAATTGTACTTCCTGAGCATTAAATACTTCAACATTCATTGACTTACCGGCGTACTTCATTTTGTGTAAAAAGTAATTTTCGTTTCTGTATATTTTATTAGAGTTCCGTACCCAAAGGGTAAAAACGGTACCCTATTACTAAGACTTCGCTGTCCGTCCGTCCTTCCGTCTGTCTGTCACCAGGCTGTATCTTATTAACCGTGATAGCTAGACAGTTGAAATTTTCACAAATTATGTATTTCTCTTGCCCCTATAGCAACAAATACTAAAAACTGAATAAAATAAATATTTAAGGGGGATTCCAATACACCAAACGTGATTTTTTTGCCAAATATTGGTGCAAAACTCTTCGTGCGTGAGTCTGACTCGCGCTTGGCTGGTTTTAATTCTGCTCTCTTTATGTTTAAAATACGTATAGCCCATACGTATACGTATACCAGTAGGAATTATTTAAATACTTAAATAAAGAATTTTTCCTCAGTTCTATTTTATAATAATGTGTTTTTTTACAATTATATGAGTAACAGTAAACAAAAAAAAACTACTTTATAAAATCTTATTTTATATTGAATCTTTCATTCTTTTTTTTCGATTTTTCATACGTATCTTAACATTGAATTGCTAATGGTTTATTTTATTACTATTGTTATGTAATCTAATGACTTATGTCAATGGGTCAGAATATACAATGTTTGTGCGACATTAGACATCGTTAATCATCTATATAAAGGTTGCGAAATATATTCTATAGAGTTGCGCGTTCCTAATATGTCCTCATTATTCAGCGCGGACTTTGGACCTTTTAATTAATAATAGATTGGGTGAAGGACCGCGGTTTTATTGTATTTAACTTTTCAGTTTTAACTCGATATACAATATAAATGACACCTAGACTTAACGATTACATTCTATTATTAGCTAACATGATTCTTTTGCATTTTTTTGATAAATATTTGATAGAAATCAGAAGTCCGGTCACTTAATCGCTGAGCCAAACCGGTTGTGGTTCTTCTCATATAATTAGGTGAGTTAAATAATAGCATTGTGCAATAACTACGTATCTATACATAAAATCGGTAGAATTTTTTGAATTAGTTGATAAATATTCGCCAGAAACCAGATGTAGGGTCACTTAATCGCTGTGCTAAACCGGTTGTGGTTTTTATCATATATTTAGGTAAGTTTAATAATAATATTGTGCAATGGCACAGTACTAGTTCGAATTCATCTATCATTTCATTAAAAGGATAGGTTATGGTGAAACCAAAACATTAAACCACTTCCTGGTATTCGATTGAGCTGAAATATAGTCTGATGGTGTCGGGATGCAGAGACTGGAACTGCCTGAAGGCAAACGGCATGGCAGTCGGATTTAGACTACTAATCATAAGTGAAATAAAATAATTGTTTAATTTGTACATAATTACAATTAAAGTAGTTGCGCTCGAATTTCAACCAGTAGGTGTTACTGGTAATGTTAAAAAATATTTGAAATGAGACAAAAAAAATATTTATCAAAAATCTGTTTATTCATCGTTAATACGCAAGCGGAATTGTAATAGATTAAAACAGTTATACTGACGCAGTTCGCATCTTCTAATCAATGTACTCGTGGAAACATTGCGACGAACGCTCAACGCCTAAACGTTGTTTGATTCATCACTGTTTGAATTAATTGAAGGCCGTTTGTATTATAATTCACATGTTCACATAAAGGACAGATATTTTCGATTGTTTTTTAGAGTTTTCGAATTTTTTGAGACATTATGTTTACATTTGATATGGTTAAGTTTAATAAATAAAACCTCCGCATTTTTTTTTGAATTTTTCACTTTTTAAATTTACTTAGGTTAAAAATTATAAAACTCCATTAAACATTGAAAATTGTTTATTTAATGAATAATCTGTTATTTTTCTTTGAAAAGTTTAATCGTTCTAATCGTGGAGCTCAGCAAAAAGCCTGTTGGATGCTGCATTGACGGAGTATGTGTTAATAATTTAAGCTATGCTGACGACATGGTGTTGCTGGGTCCCATGGCTGGATCAATCAGGAAGTTGCTTAAGTCCTGTGAAGGGTACGCTGCTGGGCACGGTCTGTTATATATAATGTGTCTAAGACTATCGTCTCCACAAAGTCAGTAATAGCTTCATGGGGCTTGGTGTTTGCATCTATAATAAGATCCCACAGCCTATATTAGACTTGCCACTTCAGCAATTTAAAACTCGAATAATAATTATTTGAATGATTACAAAGCTTGGATTCAAAATGACGTTGCTGCTCAGCTGAATGATTATACCTTTGTAAAACAGAAACAATAGCATTTTGAAAAGAGCAAATGTTGAGTTTCTTGCCAGTTCTTCTCATCAGGAAACTGCTTTCCGAACTGGTGGTAGCTTCAGACAAACTGACTGACTGACCAATTTTTGACGTGTCAAACGTACTTTGTAAAAAGTCTATTTGAATAAAATATTTTGAGTTTGAGTACATGATCTTTGGGGCCCCCCGTAAACATATAGATTATGATCCTTATATTACACTCAACGGGTCTTTACTCAAATATCTAGGCCATTATGTTGCGGAGGACCTTAAGGATCATGTAGACATCGAGCGAGAATGAAGAGCCTTAGCCGTGCGATGTAATATGCTGGCCCACAGGTTCGCCAAATGTTCTAAGAAAGCAAAAATAACGCTTTTCAAAGCCTATTGCCAGACATTTTACACGGCGAGCTTGTGGACCAACTATACTCAAAGGCGTATAAATTAATTTCGAGTTTAGTGCAATAACGGCTTCAGAATGTTGTTGGGCTTGCCTTGGTTCTGTTCAGCATCTGGCATGTTCGCACAGGAGCGAACTTATGACTTCTATGCCATGATCAGAAAGAAAGCGTCATCTATTCTGGCAAGATTGCGGGTGAGCAACAACAGCATTCTGAGGACGTTGGCGGACAAGACAGACTCACAAATCCTGGGGCTCTACATGCAAGTGCTTGTATGTTAATTAAATAAATACTAACATAGGTTTAAGTCGTTGTAATAACATAGTTTATTAATTTATTTATCATAAGCTTTTTGTAAGACTTGTGAAAGATTAAACTTTTCAAAGACTTGTTAAGTTAAATCCTGAATCTGTTTTTATTTGAAAAGTTTCTCAGATTTATAGTTTAACAATTATCGCCCTTGCAATGTTAGTATTGTGTTACAAAAAATTGTAAATTAACTAATAGATAACTAATTAAAACAAAATTTTTGAACCGTGGATTTTTGTTCATTGATCGATCGATCCTGTAGGCGCCTGAATTTATTCGCTTCTTAATTTTCATTTTTAATAACTTAAAATAATGTTTATTCATTGATGTGATGACGTGGCTTGCGCAAGCCGAAGTACCCGTTTTCGGGCGTATTTTCAACCCTCTGGGAAAATTATAAATATCGGTCCTACAGTTCCGGGAGTACGGACTTTTTGTTGGGAAATTTCCTGCTCTTTGAATCTTTTTTCAAATTTCAAATTTTCAAATATTTGAGATCAAATAGTTTTCGAGATATTTTAAAAAAACCGAACCCCTTTTTTTCACTTAATTGTTTATAACTTTTGCAAATTTTGCGAGCGGCCCTGCAATTTTCTCTAAAAAGTTTCGACATGCCATTCCGAGTCGAATGACACTTAATCATAATTTTTAGAGAATTAGAAAAAGTTTTGACCTAAAAAGCACTTGTTGACTAGACTATCTGCATCTTATTTGTAGACTCGACATGTCTGATAGCGCAGGCTACGTACATCGTACAGAATAAAAAGTTTTATTTCAGGCTTGCAGTGGAACGAGTTTTTCAGTCCAGTATCCTATCACGATCAATTTCAACCTGGCCATGTCGCTTTAATGTTAATATTGGATTCTATATTATATATGTTAATTGCTGTTTATGTGGAAAAAATACGTCCAGGTGTCTATGGAGTACCCCTGCCCTGGTATTTTCCTTTTATGAAAAGTTTTTGGTTTCCAAATACGACGAAAGTAGCAGGTATGTTTTTTTTTCATGTATTTTTATTGTAATCAATCATAATTTATCTTTGTATTGTTTATTATGATTATTATCGTTAAAGTTGGGTACATCTGCACCAAATGTAAACTGTACCGAGACTCTTGTAGTGTTATTCTAATATCTTGTATTAAAAAATATATTTATCTATTACAAATCCGTCTTCTTGAAGGTTCAGGGTCACTTGTTGAATTTCACATATCATTTGATAAGAATACATCTTAATACATTGATTCCAAAAGATAGAGGAAGTAGTTGAAAAATATACATTTTTTTTAAACCATGATTTAGTTAAAATGATATGTATTTGAAAAAACGTATGAAATTATAGTGATTTCGTCTAGTGATTTTGGTATCAATTACAGTTTCATTCGATCTGTACTCGCATTTTGTTTCGCATTATATTAGATGCATTTACGATACATCAATAAATTACAGCATTAACAAATAAGCATGGAGTCGACGAGGAATACACAAATGCTTTATTAAAAGTAATTCACGATGAAGAACCTAAAGGTGTTCCAATGGGAATTAATATAGAGGTGAGAATCATCTAACAAATATATAGTGACATAAAGTATATAAATAACTAACTTTTGAGTTGTTACGGCAATTTTTTAAATGACTGTTAGATACTAATAAGGAAAACCTTGAGCAATTAAGTTTTTGAAGTTTTAAAGTGAAATCTAATATAATAAAGTTGTGAAGCTTGTGTGTTGGACTCTAATATCTCCAATTACGGATTTGATTTTAACGATAAAAGTATTTAATGATAAAACCTATTAGCTATACTCAAATGTTATTGACAAAAAAAAATTATCCATAATTTTTATATATTTATAATGTGAAAATTAAAGACTTTTAATCAAAAGCGAAGCGCGGTGGTTCCTGATTCTTAAAACCAGTCTGTTATATACCTTTGTATTCGGTTCATATTCGGGCTTCGCAGTAGTCAGTGTCTTCCAATCCGACTTTGCAGGAATACTCACATACTTCACCTTCACTGCGTACTGTACAATCCATGTTGTCCCCAATATCTGAGAGAACGCTTTGGGCTAATGAGGGACTCTCATTATCGTGCTCTTCGATCCAACGATAATCTTTTATTAGATATTCCAATGCATTCCTCTTCATTTTTTACGAAATCTTTTACAGTCGAAACTGCACTTTCATTGAACTCTCTTCCTCAAAATGTTAGGCGTCTTAATAATATTGATAATTTCAAAAGTGCTTTAAAAGGATATTATTTTTCCCTAGTATAAATTATTTTATTGGTTGTATTTATTGTATATGTATTATATAAATACACATATGTATGTATATTTTGTAAGGAAGTACACCACCTACCACATTCGTTACCTAGAAGAGATCGCACTTAGGGATAAGGCCGCGTGTTGTGCGTCATTTCTTTGTCCATTTATTATGTTGAATGTATGTTTTGTGGTGTACAATAAAGTGTATTTGTTGTTGTTATATAATATAGTATTTTTTTTGTTGTAGAATCTCACTAAAGTTTATAGAGGTCAAAAGAAAGCTGTAGACAATTTAAATTTAAGAATGTATGAAAATGAAATCACAGTATTATTAGGTCATAATGGTGCTGGGAAGACAACAACAATATCAATGTTAACAGGTAAAAACAAAATTACTTCGACATTTCCTAATTATTATATAAATTTCAAAATATTTTGTTTCTATAATGTTCTTGAATCATGTTTGTGAAGTCTGCCATCCCACAATTAGCCTAGCATGGTGGACAATGTCCTAACCCCATCCTTATTCTGATAAGGAGTCCCGGCTCAGCAGTAGTGGATGTATTATGAGCTAGGTGCTATAGTTCCTAGCTTTCGGGGACCGCTGAACAAACAACCTCTATTAATAAGGGCTCCCATTATCAATTAGAACTTTAAAGGCGTTTGATGTTTATCAATGCAATCCGTAGTTCAGTACCTTAGGATTTTATTTAATATTTTATACTTTAAACCGGTCAAGGCTCTCCGACTATATTATTTTCCTGATAACCTTTGGTATACTTATTATCAAGTAGAACATCAACTAGTATGACGCAGAATCTTTTTCCGTCATTTTTAAATGTGAGTAATTCTAGCAACATAATTGAGTGGAATTTTATGATTTTCTATTATTGTTTTATTAACTTAAGTATAGTTTGTTTCAAGGATTCGATATTTATTGCGTGTCATTGTGGCTGAATGTACTACGTACTTTATTATTATTTAGTTACATAAAAATTATATTATACATTATATTATACTCGCTGCCTGTAGCAAATTTAAAGTCGTATCTATCAAAAATTTAAATTTTATATTGTTTTTAGTATGTTTATAACTCTTATAAGGCAAATTAATTGAGATTGTTGTTTGTTTTAAAATAGTTTTTTTTTTTGCATTATTTTTTTGTTTTAATTATAGGTATGGTCCCACCGACATCTGGTTCGGCCACAATAAACGGATATGACATAGTAACGGAAACTGAGCAAGCTCGAAAATCGCTTGGGATTTGTCCGCAGCATAATGTCTTATTCCCTGATCTCACTGTGGCTGAACATATTATATTTTATTCAAGATTAAAAGGAGTTCATGAATCTAAAATTAATGAAGAAGTAGATAATTTCGTGACGTTGTTGGAGTTACAGGATAAGGTAACTTATAAAATGAAAATTACTTATAAAATGAATTTTAAAACCCCTACATTAAAATGATCTTTATCTAGTAATTAGTTAATAGTATAATTACGCTATACCTCTTGTAAAGCGGTTAAGTATTTGAAATATGAAATTAAATGATATAAACTAAAAAGAAAACTAAAATAATAAGTAAATGTTTTGTTTCATATTTTCTAAATTAAAAGCTTTTATTATTTTAAATACCTTTTATTTGTAAAGAAATTTAAATGAAATAATTGCATAGGGATTATTAAAGGAAAAAATAACCATAAAACTTTTTTTGTTTTATGTTTATACCACATAGAATATTAAAGTAATAAATAATAATAATAACTATTTTGGAAATAAGACCGTTTACGGAAACATACAGTAACGATAGTATCTGCAATTTTGTAGACACTTTTCATAGTTATTAACGGCCTCCACCAACGACATATCAATTTAAATTTATTTCCAATAATAAAATTTTGGAGTGTAATATCAACAGTCAAACAAATATCAAGAAATGAACGACTTAATTAAGAACTTGTGAAATTGTGAATCTAATGAATGCGCATTTGCGCGTGTTTCTGTTTGTGTGTCTGCGTGTGTGGGTGTGAGGGCGTATGTACATCGTCAATAAAGTGAAATTTTCAGTCGCATTGTAAGACAGAGTTAAAGGCCAATTTAATAGCAATAACCAAAGTAAGTGGTTTACATAAGAATAGATTAATGTTTAGAATTTATTTTAGAGGGATGTTATATCAAAACACTTATCAGGCGGTCAAAAGCGTCGCTTGTCAGTCGGCGCGGCTATGTGCGGCTCATCACGTGTGGTGTTGCTCGATGAACCCACCTCTGGACTCGATCCAGCTGCACGCAGATCGTTATGGGACCTATTGCAAAAAGAAAAAAAAGGTAACACTTGTTAAAATTCACCTTTTTACTGAATACTTTAACTGCACAAGTATCTGATTTGTATAAGTTATGCTACGAGACTATTGACGTCATAAGTCATATTATACGAATGAATAAAATACATTAAACATCGTATCGAATTCGCAATAACGAAGTATTCTTAATAGTCTATGTTATATAAGCAAACCATTTTACATTCAGGTCGAACTATGATATTGACAACGCACTTCATGGACGAAGCTGATGTACTTGGAGATCGGATAGCAATAATGTCTGGAGGACGCTTAAAGTGCGTTGGTACTCCGTATTTCTTGAAAAAGCACTACGGAATTGGATATAAATTGACTATAGTTAAATCTGATCATTGCAATGTATCAGAAGTTACACAGTTCTTTAAGAATTACGTTCCCGATGTGAAGGAAAACACTAATATTGGTATGCTACATTCAACTACTAATACATAGCTTGATGATCCAAATATTTTTTGGGCATAAAGTTTATTGAAGTTATCATTTTCTATGGACTATGTTTCTATGATTAAAACAGGTTCAGAATTAACTTATATCCTGCCAAATGATCACGTCAGTAAGTTCCCTGACATGTTAAAAAATTTCGAAGATCAAAAAGAAAATTTAAAGGTTTCAAGCTACGGTTTATCAGTGACAAGTTTAGAAGAGGTGTTTATGAAGTAAGTTTTTCATAACATTTAATATTCGATATGTAATGTTTGAAACAAGGCGAAAACGTTTATGTAATTATAAATTTTCTTTATTTATCTTTATTCTACACTCAAACCAAAATATAATTCAAGAGTCACATTTCCTAATTAGGGCTGGGGCGGAAGATAATGAAGTGACTTCATCAAAACATAATAACCACCAAAAAAATTATAATAATTTTGCCGTACTGCCTATGGAACATCATCAGAATAATTTTAGTAAGTATATATTGAAAATACGATTTTCAACCATTATTGTTCACAATGGTTACCTAAAATGTAAATTACTGTGATATTTTTAATAATCACCTATCATTTTGATTGGATAGATATTTATTCAGATGAACATTTTTTCAGTGGACACCGAACCGATACAGAAAGTGCGCGGATTGAAATTACTCGGAAATCATATAAAAGCCATGTTCCTAAAGCTATCGTACAACACAATGAGAAACAAACTGGCCGCATTAATACAGATTGTGACGCCTATCATAAATATATCGATATCAGTTTGGATAGCCAGGTCGTGGAAGTTCATGACACATTTACCGCCTTTGGAGCTTAGTTTAGAAAGTGGTTTTAGACAAACTCAAACTCTTCTTTCTGAAGAAGCGAATTTAACTGAAAATAGTATAGAAAGAAGAGCAATGATGGCGTATAAGGATTATTTCAAAATGGCGTCGGATCCGACTAGGTCCATAACTGATATTGGAAGATTGGATTTATCTAAATTTTATTTGAAATTGGTATGCAATGTGGAGTTAAAAAACGAAATAAATATTGCCTTGTCATTGAGAATATATTAAATTTTTTATTTCTTCCATTTTGTTAGAGTGAAGCAGATCCAATGAGAACACGTTATGAAAATTTAGTGGGGGCTACATTTTCACCTCACCGAATCACGGCCTGGTTCAGTAACTACGGGTACCACGACTCTGCTATTTCCCTCGCACTCACCAACAATGCCATTATGAACGCGCTTTCGCCAGGCACTTTGCTAAGATTTGTGAATCACCCGTTGCCGTATTCAATAGAAAACTTGGTATGTCACTAGAATTATCATAAGTCATAATTTTAAATATAGAATCTTCCTCTCCCAATATACAATACATTAAAAAAAATACACCGCTTTTGGAAATAAAAAAAAATAAAATGGTGTCTTAAATACTTTTTTTTTGCACTATAACAAGTTTTAAGAGCCCACGTAATAAAATATCCGTTTTTCCCCTTTTTCGCAGCAGTAGTGTCGATAGGATTATAAACCTGTATAACATTTATTTAAGGTGAAAGTCATGGCCAGCGGCAGTAGTATGGGATTCCAATTTGCATTTAACATTGGATTTTGTATGGCGTTTGTGACATCCTTTCTCGTACTTTTTGTTATCAAGGTAAAGTATAATTAGTAATGCTTAATTTATTATTTAATTTGGGAAATAAATGGTTTTTATCTTTTACTAGCGGCCCATCCCGGCTTCGCGCGGGTGGAATATTATTTTTAAAAATATATTGGCCCTCCCGCATTTCGGTGCCCCCTCTCTTGCCGCTTTACTCGCTGCGCTGCGTCGCTATACTGGCCCGTCGCGTCGTCGTGTATTTTTTGTTTATATTGATATTTTTAATTTCGTAATATCTTTTGAATGGAAAGTCCGATTTTAATAATTCAAAAAGTAATTTACAGGTATTGAAATAGTCTTGAATACGAAATAATTTATTTGGATAAGGATTAATACAAAGTTATAGAAAACATGGTCTGATTTTGATAGGCATTTTTATCAACTTTTGAAATGTAAAAAAGTAGTTATAGTGACGTAACTATAATAGTTGGACATATGGTCTCGCGGACTTTTTTGTAGATATTGATACGTTCTATAATATTGTAGAACATTTTTTTGTTCTATCATCAATACTTTTTGCAGCGCATGCGATGAAAGATATTTTATGGCTAATTTTTTGGCACCTTGGGTTGGTTTTCGTGAGATTTCCTAAGGATCTCTAATTTTTTCTTGTAATAAATATAGCCTATGTTACTCAGGGATAATGTAGCTTTCTAATGGTGAAAGAATTTTTGAAATCGGTCCAGTAGTTTTTATGTTTATTCGTTACATACAAAAATACAAATCTTTCCTCTTTATAATATTAGTATAGATGTAATTTATGTGTACTAGGAAAGGACAAGTGGCGCTAAGCTTTTGCAACGGGTGTCGGGTGTGCGCCCTGCAATAATGTGGACTACGGCTCTAATATGGGATTGGTTCTGGCTGTTAATGGTGTTTTTTGCTATCATCTCTACGCTTGCCTTTTTTCAAGAAAACACGCTAGCTACGCCAGAAGAACTCGGTATGTTGTTTATCACAAAGAGGCAAAGACTATTTAAGTTTATTTATGGTACTTATAATACTTTATGTACTTTTTTCGATATCGCTTTTGATTAGAATGTTAAATATAATATAATTCAAGGGTGATTTATTTATTTTATTTATGTACCATAATAAGTTATTATATTAGATGTTAAAGTAAGAAATCAAATCGTTACCATACTGTTTGTCTTTTATCGCAATATTAGGGGCCATTCATTTATTACGTAAGACTATTTTCGCTAGTTTTTGACCCCCTCCCCTCCTACTATAAGAAAAAATAAGAATAGGCCGACTCCCTCCTCCCTGTTTAATATTTATTACGTAAGAATTTAAAGGAAAAATTGAATGTCCCCGCGCTTTTTCAAAGTATAATTTTAACTTTGAGCATTTGTAATCTTACGTAAGAACTATCGAGACTCCCTCCTTGTAAGAAAAAATAAGACGTAGTCGATCCCCCTCCTAAATTAATGGCCCCTTAGTCTTTTCTGAAAATAAAAATTATTTTTATAATTAGTAGATTTTATGTCCTAGACAATTTTGTGAGAGTGCTTCATTTTCAGTATATTCTTGTTTGTTCCACAGGCAGAGTGTTGCTAGTGCTAGTAATATTCGCGTTTGCTATGATACCTTTGCACTATTTAGCCTCGTTCTACTTCGAAGCCGCAGCTACAGGATTCTCCAAGATGTGCTTCATAAATATATTTTCTGGTGAGTTAAAAACTATATATTACGTTAATACTATTTACCATATGAACCATATTTATTGTCATGAATTATTTTTTACTATCTTCTTTATTATAGAAATATTTGTTATTTTAGGTTGTATGCCTTTTTTAATAACAGAAGTTTTAAGATTACCAGAAGTAGGCAATCCATACTACGCTCATATATTCGATTGGATTTTTTCTCCATTACCAATCTACTGTATTTGTAGAAGTTTCAGGTATGCACAATAATTAATTTATTATGTAAGAAATTGAAATTAGGTCCTACGGTGTCTGTCTGTCTGTAATTGATTCTTGTAAGTTAAATTTGACTCACTTTCCAGTTTCCGATTGAGATGAAACTTCGCATGCATATGTAAACCTGATGACTACGCAATATTATTATGAAATGTTGTAACTAAAACTTGTTTTATATTTTTAATAAAGTCTGAATAATATAATTGTGTTGGTATCTTAAAGGGATATGAGCGTCTCCGCATTCAAGGTGCTGGCTTGCGATGCGCTCTGCACGCAGTTTGTCACCCTAGAAAACTGCACAAGGCTTACCATATGTGATAAGCTCAACGTCACTGATTGCTGTCGTAAGTGAGTTTTGTACGTTTCTCCTTCATTACAAACGCATATAGTTATGACATATGAAATAACTGCTTTTTAATATGTTTTTAAAAAGCTATAGAACCGTAAACCTATATTAAAATATAATTTTATGACACCTAATAAATTACTTTTTATGTTTTAATTGTAATTAATAACAATATAAAATACAATGTATTATTTTATTAGTGGACGACGACCCCTTCTTAAACTGGAACGAACCCGGTATAGGCAGATACTTGTTCACGATGACCCTTGTCGGAATTATAGGATTTATAGTGCTGCTGCTTAAGGAGTATGAAGTCTTGAATAAGGTCAGTCATCTACACAATATGTAATCTATATAAATAAAAAGCAATTGAGCAAAACTTTTGGTTTAAAGGCACATCACTTTATAACAGCTGCACCTATTTGGTTAATTATTTATTTGTTGTGTTTTTATAATGTAAGTATAATATAAAAATTAATACTAAAGTATAATTTTTAATACAGATATTCTATACCGAAAGTCCTCATGGGCCTCCTCCCGCGCATTCCGATGAGGATACAGACGTGGCCTCTGAGCGCGCTACCGTACAGTCACTGACACGAACGGAGCTTGGCCACCACAGTCTCGTGTGTCGCGACCTTACCAAATACTATAAGGATTTCCTCGCTGTAGATAGACTTAGTTTTGGTAAGAGCTCATTTATTCAACATCCAACAATTTGCATAACCTTCGCAAATTCTTATGAACTAATAAAGAAAATTATTCACTACTACCTATTTTATTTAACGAGTCGCTCGAAAAATAATGGTGAATACATACTATATTATGATATAAGCGAGAAATTATGATCGTTTTTCAAATATTTTCGGTAGCAAAATTTGAAGTACTATTTTGGTATTATAAGTGCCGTCGCCGAAATACATAGGTTAAAATCTACGATTCTTTACTTTTGTATATTCAATATCTTTAGAATATCCGTTTTCATAAGTACATATTTCAGATCTACTTTGTGTTAGCGCATAATATATCAATAGTCGTACATTTTTCTTTTCATATGGAAAAAATAATAATTCTGGAATAAAATGTTCTCAAATAATATCAACAGCGGTCAGGAAAGGAGAGTGTTTTGGATTACTCGGTATCAACGGCGCGGGTAAAACCAGCACATTCCGCATGCTGACTGGAGACACACGCATCAGTTGCGGTGACGCGTACGTGCACGGCCTTTCTATAAAGACGCGTATAGAGGATGTTCACAGGCATATTGGTAAGCGACTAATATTATATATATATATATATATAATGAAGGTATAGCCACAATATTTAACTTTTTAAATTTTCACTTCGCTTTTAACAGGTTATTGTCCACAGTTTGACGCTTTGCTAGAAAATTTGACAGCTAGAGAAACCCTTAAAATATTCTGTCTTCTACGCGGCATACCTGTAAAAATAGGGTCTACAAGAGCATTACAGTTAGCAGAGATGTTGGGCTTTACGAGACATTATGATAAAAAAGTAATTAATTTAAATTATCATTTTATTATTAAATTATAATTTTTAATTCAAAGTTAATTACGAAATCATTTAATTCAAACTTAATTATTAAAGGTACACGAATGTAGTGGTGGAACGAAGAGGAAAATTAGTACGGCTCTCGCGTTACTTGGAGATTCTCCTTTGGTTTTTCTAGATGAACCTACAACAGGTATGTAACTAAAAACATGCTCTTTGTAGGTATCGGGAGTGAAGGGACCTCAGTTTCTATTGTATTATTTATGCATGTTACTATGCATGTACCACCATATTATTCCGTCGCTTATACAATCCATGAATTAAACTATCCTAAAGTTTACATCCAACCTTCCTTTGGGAAAAGAGTTTTCTGGCACACACACACAAAAGCGCGAACATAAACACATACACGCACTTTGCAATGTAATAGAATATGATTAGCAGATAGTTAGCTATTATTAAGTTTCCATGAATTGCACTGCAACGGAAAAACGAGGCCATCTGATTTTTCTCTATCATTTTTATGATGATGACTAGGTCTATTTTGTTATTTATTCATTCTTTTAGCACAAAATAAAAACATTATACAAGGGCGGATTCAACGCTGTTATAGCATTTTCTACCAGCCAACCCAGGATTGTAGGCGTGCACAAAGAGTACAAGCGAATCATAAATTTACATAATTATAGGTATGGACCCTGCATCCAAACGCCTCGTGTGGGCTTGCATCAGCTCAGCAGTGGGCGGCGGACGCAGCGTCGTTCTCACCTCGCATAGCATGGAGGAATGTGAAGCGCTCTGCTCGCGCCTCACCGTCATGGTCAATGGACGACTCTTCTGCTTGGGTCCACTCCAGCATCTTAAGACTAAGTTCTCACAAGGTAAACTATACCATAGGCTATTACGAATTATCGTTTATCTGTTGTTGAAGTGATAACTAAAGTAAAACATTGATATAAACCTTAATAATATTACAAACGCGAAAGTTTATGAGTATGGATGTTTGTTACATTTTCTCGTTAAAACTACTGAATGGATTTTAATGAATCTTATCTATAATATAGCTTATACATCAGAATAACACATGGGCTAGAATTTATAAAGATATCGTGTGAATTGTCAAAAATATAACGAGAAGTGTCAAGTAACCACGAAAAAATTCTGCCATCTGTAAGCTATTCTGGCGTGCGCTGCAAAAACTGTTAGAGCTACACATATATAATGTATAAGCCGCGACAGCATATATCTTTTATGTGTAAGCCATTTTCGGCAAAATAGTTAAAAAAGTTACGTAAAAGTTAAGTAACCATGAAAAAAATTGATCAATTTTTATACATATTAATGTATATGCACATTTGGTAGTAACAAATTGATCCTTATAAAAATAAAATTTTTATCGCACCTGGTATTTAAAGTACATCAGTTGGACCAATATTTTATATATTACGAATATAAATTTTGAAAAACCAAGTGCGCGATACTGAAGAAAATAGGTCCTAATAATCAAAAGAGACTTAGACTAAAGGAGTAATTCTATAATGTTATGACTATATATATCTAAATAAATATTAATTGATGATGTTCTATTCTTTAACAGGATACACTTTAATAGTTAAATGTAAAGCAGGACCAGAGAGGGATATAATCGTAGATAAGATAAACAAGTACATCCTAGAAAAATTTAACGGTGCTAAACTTATGTAAGTATAACAAAAACTTACGTAGCGTGTAACTTTTTTAAAATATATTTTGTGAATAGACAAACATACTCAGATTGTTTATTAAATTGTACAGAGAAACATACCTGGGCATAAGCACATATTACTTGGAAGACCAGGAATTACCTTGGTGGAGAGTGTTTCATTTGATGGAAGAGGGTCGCAAGGTATACCCCATGGAAGACTATTCTGTGTCCCAAACTACATTAGAACAGGTATTTCTGCGTTTTACCAAACATCAAGGTGAAACTGATTAAGATTCAGAAGAAACACCAAATGTCGTTAGTTTTATATGAGCAATTGAACAAACTACTTATTACTTAACAAAAGCTTTTTTTTAACTGTAACATATTGCCTGAATTGCCACACTTAATTTTTTTGCGTTTTGCAATTATGGATTTATAAAATAAGTGTACTTATGAGTAATGAACTATAAAGTTACGGGTTGTCACGAGTTTAATAATAATTAATAATTATATATTACAATGTACTAAACACTATTATAATTCTCATAACACGAAATTTTTGAGACACTTAATTTAGCGGACTTTAAGCTACCTCAGTTTGTTTCACATGGTCACAAGTGTATGTTCACTTTAGTAAGTAAGATATCTGTTTACGAACATCAATGATATTATTTTAAAGAATTCATTTGGTTGCAATACTTTTTCGTTTAACATCTATTTTCTGATTTAAAAAAAGTATTTAAACTAAAATTTGACAACGTAACGAAAAGGTATTATAATTTAATAAATGGACATTAGATGTTCGGTGGATATCCGTGGTCACCATTACGCATGCCGCCTGTAAATATTTTTTTCAACTGTAGTAAGTGATCCTTAAGATAAGGTGGCATGGAAGAGTAGATAGTACTACAGATATAGTCAGGATGAATGTTTTTCATACTATGTATTATAGTGAAACAGTTTATATTTGTCTATTTGTACTTATGTAGTACTTAATAAATGATGAGTAAAAAATATTCAGTATTTTGTATGTATATTAAATGTTTATACGTGTATATGAAGCTGTTGTAGTTATACCATTATATGTTCCACGTGGAATTAAAATAGCCAGTGTATTTAGGGACATATTCAATATATAATAAATTCCCAGTCAAGACTCTAACTTTTTATACTGCAATAACCTATTACTTATTTAACAATTGAAAGTATTAGATCCGTAATTGTTTAATCCATTATTGCTTATATTTCGTCATGACGACAACACAAATTGCTTTAAAAAATGTTTACTCTTGACTGTTTGAACTAATAGATTTTCGGTTCAATTGCGTTATACATTTTCCCTATGGGGTTGTCAATTAATTACGTGAGGTGTTCTAGGGTGGGAGGGGAACAAGCTAAATTTTTCAAAATCTCACTGGGAGGGGAGGGGTTAGGCAGAAAACACTGTAAAATTGCGTGAAAAATTATTTCTAGAATAAAATATGGCCAAGTCTTACTCCATGGACTGAATTAGAATAAAACATTTTTTTCTAAATTTTATAACTACACGTTTACTACAGCCAAAACATAAATTTTGAAAAGTCTCGCGTGAGATTAGGGTAGGGGGAAGGAAGTAGAGGAAAATCTTATAAAACTTCACCAATGAAACTCTCAAAAATGCCTCACGTAATTAATGGACGCCCCCTAAAGTATTTCACTCCTGAATATAGGATAAATCGTGTTCAAATCACTGCGATACATAATATACTAGCTGTCAACTGTCTAAGACTGGAAATATAGTACCAATCGATAAAAACTATTATACATATACCGTAGCATGGGTTAGCTATTACAATTACATTAATACATAGCACCTTAGCACAGTCTTAGTTTAATACTTAAGGAGTTCGGTTTAGTCAGAGACATGAAAAAAATGAGAAAATTTTTTTTCGCCATTAAATCATTTTATTTTATAAAATTAATAACATGGCATCATTACACAATGTTTAGACTTGAAGTCACGAAAATTTGAAAAAAAAAAATATTTATAATTTCAAAAGTTATAGCTTTTTGTGTTGACCCAGTTCCAATCTTGCGATGACCATCATAAGTCCTTGTAAATTCATTTAAAATCAATCGGACGGAAAAAAATAGTTTTATAAATAAATAAACTTGTGCCTAATGCCATATTATTTATTTTATAAAATAAAATGATTTAATGGCCAAAAAAAATACTGAAAGTTTTCTTTTTTTTTCATGTCTCTCACTACCCGTAACCCCTTAATACTTAATTCAATGTTGTTCGTTCGTAACAGTTTCAGATGTGCTAGCCTATTAGGTGATAAGTTAACTTAAGTAATATATAATGAGTTTAGTATGTCCTATTATAAGTGAAATAAAAAAGTATGCGTTTTTTTCAAAGCAAAGGATCATACTGAAACCAGTATTAAACTGAATCTGATATAGTAATTTAAGTCTATTTTTCTTATAGCAAATTCTGATTTTACCAAAGGTTTTGGTTTAGTTTTTAATGTGATATTTTCAAAATTATAATGTATAGATTTAATTAAATACAGAATATTTCGAGGTATTTACAAATGTAGAAAAGAATCTGATAGTCACTGGAACATTCTAATTATTATTAAAACTATATATTTATTTTGTGATATTATTTTGTGATCCAATATTGATATTCAACGTGATAAATGTAATATTTTTGCTATATAAGATTATAATTATGTTCCTATAATAATTATATCGCCCAGGGTTGATATGTTTTCAAAGCCATATAATTTACAAATTATTAAATTCTATGTTATATTTATTTATGTAAAGCAAATAATAAGGCTTTTGATGTTTTTTCTTAATAGGCCTTTTGCCTTAAGAAATGTTTGCATGTAAAAGTTACTCTTTTTAAATAAATGAATGTCATTTATCAAAATATGTGCTTTAATTTCCTTTACCTTTACCTTTAATATTATAATCAATACAAAACAAAGAAGAATAGCATCTGATAATGTCACAAATACGATTATCACTATATTTATATTTTTTTTGCTTAAAAAAATTTTATCATTATCCTTCAGTCAGTCAATGTCAGTCAAAGTATATTACAACAGATATTTCTAAGCCTGGAAAGGGTACGGAACCATTCAAATAGACTTGTGTCCACTAATAATAAATTGCTTGGTTTATACTTTCTAATTATAAATGAAGAGATGTAGATAATAAAAAACCAGTCTATTTCTCACAAAAGTTAAAAATTATTAAAATTTTTAGAAAATAAATTCAAAAGAGCGAACACCGATCAGAAAGTGTTACGTCACGCCACGCCACGCAAAACGTTGTTGTTGACGTTTTCATACACAAATGTAAACACTTTTATTTTGCAGACTGTAGCGTCATTAAAGACGCCATGACACTATGAAAAACGTAATGTAAATATTGCTTTTTCTCTGCTAAAATATAGGTTTTTTGATATTAAAGTATATAATTAACCAAGTTTTTAAATTTAGTCGTACGTTCATACTATGAAGAGGTGTAATAGAGAAACTCCCTAATTAATTAAATTAATTTAAACACTGCTCACCAGGAGGAAGAGCTTAAGTATAATCAAAGAGCCTCTTGAAAAATTAATAAATATTTTCCAATAACTGTACAACTAAAAGAAACATATGACAAAACTATCACGTTAAATCGGATGTCTGGCACAAAAAAAATATTGTCGTAGTAGCACAACGAAGCTAGAGGATGAAATAAACGTAACAATATTGAAAATAGAGTTATTATTTTTAAAGATCATTATCAAGTTTATAAACACGGTTAAAGATACACGGATACGTCATAATATTGATTTCTTAACTATATTGGCCTCACGTTGAATTAAATAGAGTCTTAACAATAAAATAAATTATACAATGTCATGAGTCAATAATCAATTTTCTGGTTATTATTTACTAATTTTAGGAACGTTCTTTTGATTATCCTAAAATTTTGATTACGCATTTTTACGTAAAGTAAATGTCATCAAAAAAGAAGTTTGAAGAACTTTTATTAAGACAGAAAGGAGTCAAAACCTTTATGAGATGAGAGCGAGTGTAAAAAAGTTTATGTAAAATAACTTATTTCTAAAAATCTAGTTTATTTATTGTCATGTATTACTAAATTAAAAATACATAAAACTTGTTTATGTTTTGACCTTCCTGTAGGTTTTTTTTTATATTTATTTATATTTTTATATATAAACTTAGATCTGACTTTGATCATGTGCGTTATTTGAACAGTGATTTAATCATTTCATATTGCAAGTGAATTTATAAAAAAGCATATTCTATGCAACCTAAACTTATTTTACTGTCATGTAATTACCGAGTACATTAATTGAAATTCTTAGATTACGCCATAATCACTAAAAATATTTTAAAATAAATACAAATTCATAATCTCACTCAATTAAATAGTAAAGGCTTTAAAATTATACCTAAAAATTATAGTATATATATATATATATATATGTACATAATATATCTCTTAATAAATATTTATAAAGTAAGGCTTCCTCCACAATTATGGGCAAACTGTAAAATCTGCCTCTCTCGTTCGTACATTGTGAACGAAGATATGACTCGCAAAATCTTAGCTTTCACGTTGATATTTAGTAAACTGTAAAAAAACTTGCTCTAAATTGGTTTGTATTATTCTATAATCCTCGACATCTAATTCTCGCTTCACTTTCTCCATTATCCCGAACATTCTGGACCAGGGCATGCTGCGGTCGGGCAAATAGTATGTAAGTATACCCTGGTATTCCTCCCTAAAATTTAAACACAAATTAATAATTAAAAAAAAAAAAAAGATTACTAGCAGTATGGATCACATACTACTAGTATTCCCTTTACCCCTCCAACTAAGCTAAATGCTTGTGCTAGGAGTGGGCCACGCCAGTAGTCCAATGTCTGAGATTTGAACCCACGACTTGTTGATCGTGAATCCAACGCCCGAACCACTGAGCTACTGACGCTCGTAAATAATTAAAACATTATAAAAAAATTATTTTGTTACGAAATACTAATTCTTGTCATAATGCATTTATTTTACGAGCAAAAGTAATTAATTAATATTAAATACATTTTTTTTAAATGTCGGATTGGACTGCCAATTCAAGAGTCCATATTAAAAATATCTTATGCTGTCGACCTGTCGGAGACGTCAATATAGTTGGAAACACAATTTGTATCACATCTTTACATTTTATTCTACTAATTTTTGTCCAGCTTAAGTAGTGATAGCCCAGTGGTTTAAACGTTGATGTCTACTCGGGAGCTCCGAGTTCGATCCTGGACAAGCAATTAACTATCACTTGCTTTAACAGTGAAGGAAAACATCGTGAGGAAACCTACACTCCTAAGATTTCTCCAAGTTCTCAAAATTGTGTGAAGTCTGTCAGGCCAGCGTAGTGGACAATGGCCTAATCCTTTTTCATTCTGAAGAGGAAACCTGACTCAGCAGAGGGCTGACGATGAATTTTCTCCTATATGCCTCTGAGTTATGTGTGTTTAAAGCAATTAACTATCACTTGCTTTAACAGTGAAGGAAAACATCGTGAGGAAACCTACACTCCTAAGATTTCTCCCAGTTCTCAAAGGTGTGTGAAGTCTGTCAGGCCAGCGTAGTGGACAATGACCTAATCCTTTTTCATTCTGAAGAGAAAACCTGACTCAGCAGAGGGCTGACGATGAATTTTCTCCTATTTTGTCTTTAAAGCAATACATTCTGTATCGCATTACTGTTTAAGTTATATTGTGTGCTAAAGTTTATGTTCTGTACTGTCTTTGTAAATTATTAAAGTGATAGTACTTTATTACAATACGAAAATTATTGAAATAAGAAGAAACTAAGAAAAAAAATCGTACTTACATTAACTTAACATTAGCATAATGAGTGCTAACATAATTCTTTACAGCTTCAATTTTATTCCGAAATCCTGTTGAAGTCCTTGATGTTTCTTCCTTGGTCTTCATTTTAATTGTCAATGTGAATCCTGCAATGAATATATTATTGACCTTGTGAGGCTTGTGTTCACTAATAACAAATTGCTTGGTTTATGGTTTCTAATTACAAATGAAGAGACGTTGATAAGAAAAAACCAGTCTATTTTTAAAAAAAGTTAAAGATTATTAATATTTTTAGAAAATAAATTCGAAAAAAATAGGCATTAAGTCACGTGACAACAAACACCGACTAGAAAGTGTTACGTCACGCCACGCAAAAACATTGTTGTTTTTGACGTTTTATTCTGTTTATACAACAGTGCAGGTTTCTTTGCAGACTATGACGTCATTCAAGACGCCATGACACTATTCAGCGTTTTCGAGGGAAATCTAAATTGCTTTTTTTAAATACAAAGTATGTAAAGTAAATACTGCTTTTTCTTTAAAGTATAGGTTTTTGGGACAAAATAGATATTACATTATCAGGTATATAATTAACCAGGTTTTCAAATTTAGTCAACTAGCCTTTTATGAAGATTGTTTTGAAAGTTAAATTATGATAACTTGAAACTGCATAATAAAAACGCACCTTCAGAGAATTTATTCTTAAGGTGCTGCGGCGAACCAATGCACTGAAAGCGTCCATTGACCATGATAGTGAGCCTGGAGCACAGCGCCTCGCACTCCTCCATGCTGTGCGAGGTGAGCACGAAGGCGCGCCCTGCCCGCCTGGCCGCGCGAATCGCTCGCCACACCTGCCGCTTGGCTGCCGGGTCCACGCCCGTCGTCGGCTCGTCCACGAAGATGAGCCGCGTGCGCCCAAGCATCGCGACCGCTGTGCTCAGCTTTCTCTTGTTACCCCCGGAATATTCATTCACCTGTCCAAAGACAATACGATTCAATTTGTATGTAATATAAAATGGCTGATCTGAATAATTACTGAGCACATTCATTTGTCTATTCCAACTACTTAGTTTTTATATTTAGAAACATTACTTTTGTATAGTAACGCTAGGTTTTGATATTTTTTTAAATATATTTATATAAAAATCAAAGTAATCTGAAAATATTAAAAAAACAAATTTTAAGTTAAAAATAAAAATATTTAAATGGATTTCGATGACACATTCACTATCAATTGACTGAATGAATTATTATTTAAATAAATATTTAAAACGACGAGTACTTACCTACTTACTTTGTACTCTGTTAAAACCTTAGGATGGAACAATAAGAAGTGATAATTTATGAATTAATTAATGAAAGAGCTAATAATTGTAGTGATAAGAAGCTAGAGGCGATCTTTGAAAAACATACGTGTAAGCGGAATTTACTAAACTAAAAAAAAAACTTCATAATCTTTTAAAACTAGATTAAAAGGAAACTATACATATTTTAATTTCAAACTCACTCTCTTGTCAAGATGCTTCGTAAATCCTAAAGCATTTGAGAGGATTTCCGTTCGTACTGGTGAGTTTGAATATTTCAAACCTCGGAATCGCGAGAAGAGGTACAATGTTTCTCGACCTGTCAATTCACCAAACACCGCATCGAATTGAGGACAATAACCTGAAAATCAATGGAAAACATATTACTAATATATGTATGCCTAAATCTTTAAAACTACGCAACGGATTTTGATGCGGTTTTTTTAATAGGTAGAGTTCAAGAAGATTTATAAGTATAATACATGCATATTATAGTAGAGAAAGAAGTGGGTTGCTAGTTTTTCGAATAAAATAAGCGTACCTATATTATCATGAACGTTTGTAAGATCCTTCCGAACAGAAAGACCGCTAACGAACGCGTCTCCACTTGATATAGTCTCGTCTCCCATCAACATTTTGAAAGTCGTCGTCTTCCCGGCCCCATTAACTCCTAACAGGCCAAAGATTTCTGCTTCACTTACAGCTGCAATAAAAAATACAAATCTCGTTATAACAAGGAATAAGTTATAAAAAACGTATATTTTAAATTGTTCCAATTCCTATGAAATAATGAAATTAAATAAATAATGTTGAATAACTTACTAAAAGAAGTCTGATCTACAGCGAGATGGTTGTTATAATATTTTGTGAGGCCTCGCGAAACAAGCGCGATGCCGGGTGACGCTGTATCTATTCGTTCAGCGTGCTTAGCCTCATTTAATACGTCTGGGTCGATTATTGATTCATCTAACGGTAGGGACTTCTTCTCACGAGTTAGCAACTGCAATTATTGGGTTAAAATATTTTTATTAAAAGGTAATTAAGAACTAAATAATAGTAAGGACGTAACTCGATACTAACCCATTTGATCCAATCATATTCTATAATCATTAGCAATATCCATAAAACAACACAGGAAATAAGTGAGCTTAGAATGTATCGCAGAATACCGGGCTCTTCCCATTCAAAGTATGGATTTTCTCGAACTAAAAAAAAACAATAGATAAGCGTTAAGAAATTAATATTTAAATTTTATTTTTTTTTTTTTTTTGATAGAGAGAAGATTTTGCATGCGACAAAGATTGTCGTAGCAGGCTACGTTTTTCGTAGCGCTTCGTAGACTTCCTTTGTAAAGTTTGCTTTCAATGAAGAGTACAATTTTCACATACAAGTGATTTAAAAATATACAAAACAAGAATTTAATTTTTTTTAATTCTATTATACCTTAAAAAAGCAGTCTTTAATTTAAAGGGAGAGAGAGTTCTTAACCAAGGTTAATAGAAAAGTATGCAAGCAATTTCCGGAGAATTTTTATAAGGTTATTTATTTATAAGAAGACAAATTTAATAAAAACATTTGCCTATATTATTATTGTAATTAGAACTTACTGCAACAAGCTGAAAATTGTTCACATATTGCTTCCATTGTACACTCTTGTACATTAGGAAAAACTGCAAGCAAGTAATCGCAGTATTCGAGGCAGGTTTGTATTCTCAGTCCAACTTGATTCATTATCCTATACAAATAAATGAAAATTGAATTGTCTTTATTATCTCAGAGGTTTATCGGTTTTTAATCAAAAATATAAATTAATCGTAAGGCATATAGCTTCTATAACTATTTATACATATAACTAGCTTAACTGGGCTAAAACATTTTTATTTAACAATATTTTCTGTTATGATTTTTTGATATTTACATTAAAATATTTTTTCGATTATATCTAGATTGTACCTTGTAGACGTAACTAAGCCGTAGAGAGGGAAAAATGGCAAAACGTAGTCCATAATGTCGGCTACTTCCTTCGTATCGAGGCTGGGTGAAGCCAACACATCTACTATTTGAGCACCAATTAATCCTGAAACATAGATTTAAAATATTTTAAAATAATTCTTAGAAGGTGTACAAAACTACTAAATTTTAATAGTAAGAATAATTTATTTGAATAAAGTTTTAAATCTTAGTAAATTTTAATGACTTTGTAAGATGTAGACAAAATTAGCAATGTTTCTATAACTGATTTATTAAAACTTAACAAAATCTGGAATATAAGACGATTTTAAATAACTAATGATAGATAATAATAATAAGAGAATTGGAGAATCAAACATAAAATACAATAACATAAAAATAATTAATTGTTTTAAAAATTATAACCAAGAAAAGACATACAATCAATAAAAAATATATACATACGAAAAATAAAAAAAATATGAAAATGTTTTGCTTTTTCATATTTTTTTTATCTAACACCTGTTAATTATCGTTATCAACATCTTACTATAATATAGTCAAGATAATTAATATATGATAATAATATAAGGCCTTATTACGCGTTATTCAATTAAATTTGTATTATAAAATTTTAGGAATAACTAATAACTATTAATCTTACCAAAAATAACATTAACAAAGAACATGACGACAAATCCAATGGCAGGCCCTTTAAACTGAAGTGAAAAAAGATAGTGGAGAGGCAACATGGCAGCTCCATACACCATTATACATAAGTACAGACGCCCTGCAAATAATATTAAGAATTAGTTACTTAATACCTTATTATACACTCATCTCATCGATCTTCAAAATTCCACCAACAGCTAAAGGGAGAAAAAATTTAGAAGTAAAAATTTCATTTAATATAGAAGTGCACTCCAAAGTCGAAACCGAAGGACTTCGTCTCATCGTAGTCAGGTTCTACTGTCGGTTCGGTCGGTTATATGAAATGCTCTTAACTTATTTATAAAATACTTACCCAGTTCAGCAGTAGTAGACAAGCCAACGACTCCAAAGGCGGTACAAGAAATGAGAATGGTGACGCTTATTAGAATGAACCAAAACCAATCGAACACAGCAGCGGAGCCCCACATCACCGCTGGACCCATACCTGCCGCGCGCTGCAGTAACTTGGCTCTTGTGACACGCTCCTAAAAGACACTAATAATTAAATGATGCCTTTTTAAAAGCTTTCTTCAAAATCAATTTTATTTACAACAAGCGGCCTGCCCTCGCTTCGCTCCGGGTATTTAAAGCAATATTATAATTGATGTCCTTAAATTGTCACTCTGTAATTGTGTAGTTTTTCATTATTTGAAAAAAGAGAGGGAGTAAGAAAAAGTTATAAAAATAATAGAAACAAAAATAAAAGAAAAGCGGCAGATGATAAAAGAGGGAGGACAGAGCAAAAATAAAATTGAATAGAGAGAGAGAGAGAGATAATCGAAAGAAAGATAGTGAAAAGAGACTGATCATTCTGAACAGATAAAAATAAAAATTAAAGAGAGAAAAAAGAGAGAGGATGAGAGACAATGTTAGTATTATAATAGGAACAGAGAGACGGAAATACTATAGACTTCTCTCAGTGAAAGAATTTTTAAAATCGGATCAGTAGCAACCAAATGGCCATATTCTATTAATTAAAAAATGTATATGGCAACACTAAATCACTTTTGTCCCTCACGAATAGTGTAGTTTTCTAACAGTGAAAGAATTTTTGAAATCCGATTAGTAACAACAAATTGGCCATATTCTATTCATTAAAAAATGTATATGACAACACTAAATCACCTCTGTCACTCACGAATAGTGTTGTTTTCTATCAGTGAAAAATTTTTTAAAATCGGATTTGTAGTTCCTGAGAAACCCTTCAATTTATAAAATGACCACCTTGTGGCACTTAAATGGCCATGTCTTTTTTATATGAGTATTTATGGCAACACCACATAGTCTATGTTACCCGGAAAGGATGTAGCTTCCTATCGGTGAAAGAATTTTCAAAATCGGTTCAGTACTTTTCGAGCCTATTCGCAACAAACAAACATACAAATATACAAACAATCAAATCTTTCCTCTTTATATAATAGTGTAGATAATCACCATTATAAATTGAAAATTCTTTCACTGATAGAAAGCTACATCCTTTCCGGGTAACAAAGGCTATGTGGTGTTTCGATAAATATTCTAATTAAAAAGATGTGGCCATTTTAGTGCCATAACGTGGCCATTTGATAAATTGAAGAGTTTCTCAGGAACTGATCCGATTTTAATTTCTTTTTCACTGATATCAGTTTTTCTATAAAAATATACTACTCGTGAGTGACAAAGGTAATTTAGTGTTGCTGATGATCAGTCTCTTTTCACTTTCTCTTCTTTAGATTATCTCTTTCTCTTTACTTTACATATTCAATTTTATTTTTGCTCTGTCAGAAAAGAGTGACTTCTTACTACTTCACTCTCTCTCTCTCTCTTTTCAAATAATGAAAAACTACACAATTACAGAGTGACAATTTAAGGACGTCAATTATAATATTGCTTTAAATACCCGGAGCGAAACGAGGGCAGGCCCCTCGTATACATATATTACTAAAGTAAATAATTGATAGAGAGAATGTCATAATTAAGTAGTTCGTATGGATGAATCTTGATATGGATGAATATGAGATAAATCTTGACATACTACTATTCATGTGAACAGCGTAAAAGAACTATTTTGAGCGTAAAAATAAATTTACCTTAATATAAAACATAATGAAAACCGCACTGACAATTGCCAAACTGCTACCAACGCTGGTCGCGACCTGCATTGACATCATAGACGCCATAGTTTGAAGATCCATCTAAAATTAATACTGTTGTTTAATACCTTTAATACTTATTTGAATAACGTTCAAAACGTATAAAATAAAATATATAAAATAAAATAAATAAAATAGTTGTATAACATCGTCTTGCATTATTATGTCTGTGTTTTAAATTTTTTAATAATAAGATCTATGACTACGAGGCTTTTTATAACTTACACTATCTCTATAGTTGGCTTCCAAAGGGTGATTGAATACCGCAAGAGTGGCCGAAGGGTCGAAAGCCTTCAAAATAGCGTTGTGAACGGTAGCCATCGAATTAGCTATGTCGTGATACCCAAAATTACTAAACCAAGCTGTAGCTGAATTGTCGTCAAATGTTGCACCGACGAGTAACTGTCTACGAGCCACACTTAGAACTTCGGAATCCTGTGTCTAAAAATAAAATAGATTTTTGTAACTGGAATTGAAATACATTTCATAGTATAGAAAATTACTCAATCAATTAATTTCATTTTTAACTTACCAATTCTAAATAGTAATCATCAATATTTTGATCCACAACTGTTAGTTTCATAGAATCGATATTTGCTGAGTTAAATATCAATCTGTAACCTTCCCTAGCCAAGGAGCCCAAAGTAGACGAATTAGTGCCATTATAATGTAAAAGGGTTTCCGTGTTAATATATCTGAATTAAGAAAAAGTTTTATCAGTATTATTTTATAATGACGTCATGGTGATGATGGATATGTAAGTGAAGATAGTACATATTACATACCCTTCAGCGAGTGTTAAAGATCTTGAAACGACTTGTGATCGACTTGAATATAAATATTGTAGGACTGCTAGACTGAGATTTATTTGTAATACGGGTACCAAAACTTGTAATAGCAGCAGGCCCCACGAGCGTGTCCAAACTAAAAATAATTTTATCCATACACCGCTAACGTGAAGCCAGAACAAACGCAAGCCAGCTTCACTTTCATCACTCTTGTCAACTAGAATAAACATTTAAATGATTACAAATAAATTTAATATATATCGGAGAATAGTAAACTATTATCGAATAATCGAATCGTCATCGCCGTCTATGACGCTGGAATAGGTTAGTCATTTCTTAGGTTTCTCTCTTAATTGTAAGATACCATATTTGATTATTTATCGGTTCAGTAGCAGTATATACGTTGCGTTTACCCAATAGTCCATTCAAAATCATCACCATCTCCTCTTCTTCCTTCTCATCACTAAAATCTCCGAGATATATAAAGTATAATTCCAATTAAATAAGACGTTTAGAAGTAGTATATCTTACGGTTTTCTAAAGACAAATTTTCTACACTCAAGTCCTTATCTTCAAAGACGTCCGCAGTAATAGTAGTATCATCTGATTCTGAATTGATTTCAACGTCGGAGCCCACTCTGAAACATAGTTAAGTATAGTATTATACTTTCAATCATAAATCTTCATCAAAAATACCATAAGATCTTATTTCAAAATCTTAAGCGTAGCTTCTTTTTCGATATCAAGGAAGTTTAATTCGCAAATATTTTAGCAATAGCCTGTTAAATTATAAAATAACTTTTATCAAACTCTAACTCAACCATCAAGAAATTAGCAAGTTCATAATGGGTGTTGTACTCTTTTAGTTATTCAGTATTTTATCTCCCTATCTGTTTCGCTTATATGACGTATGATAAAATTACTTCTATGGTGTGTGTCATCAGTGCTGTTGCACTCTGTTTGTACTGAAATGATACCCTATTCGTAATCAAACACTTGAAGCTAAGAACTAATTTCACTACAAAAACACTTTAGTGTTGACTAATAATAATTCATGTAAATTTTCTGTGAGAATGTTTTATATATTACTAGATATCTCGGCAAACGTTGAATTTGGGGTGGGCCACCCTTATCACTTAGAGTGATGAAAAATAGATAGTAGCTGATTCTCAGACCTACTGAATATGCATAAAAATTTCATCGATCGATCAAGCCGTTTCGGGGGCGTATGGTAACTAACATTGTAGCACGGGTATTTTATATAATACTAGCGGCCCGCCCTCGCTTCGCTCCGGGTATTTAAAAAAATATTATAATTAATGTCCTTAAATACATTTATATACTACACTATTCGTGAATATATTCATAAAAACTACACTATTCGTGAGTGACAAAAGTGAATTAGTGTTGCCATATACATTTTTTAATTAATAGAATATTGCATTTTGTTGCTACTGATCCGATTTTAAAAATTTTTTCACTGAGAGAATTCTATTGTATTTCCGTCTCTCTTCCTCTTATAATACTATCATTGTCTCTCATCCTCTCTCTTTTTCTCTTTATAATTTTTATTTTTGTCTGTTCAGTATGATTAGTCTCTTTTCTCTTTCTTTCTTTCGATTATCTCTCTCTCTCACTTTCTCTCTCTCTCTCTATCTCTTTCTCTCTTTCCTTTACCTATTCAATTTTATTTTTGCTCTGTCCTCCCTCTTCTATTATCTGTCGCTTTTCTTTTATTTTTGTTTCTATCACTTTTCTTTTTATAACATTTTCTTACTCTCTCTCTTTTTTCAAATAATGAAAAACTACACAATTACATAGTGACAATTTAAGGACATCAATTATAATATTGCTTTAAATACCAGGAGCGAAGCGAGGGCAGGCAGCTAGTATAATAGTATAGATATAAAACAGGTAAATGTTATCTTAGATATGGTTTAGTTGGCGCTATAAATTATCTGGGAATTTTATCAGCTCTTTATTTATTTTATTTATTTGCATGCTTATATTCTATACTAACTATTCTAGAAAGTTTATATTTTGGTGAATGTAGTATTTTTTATTTTACTTAATGTCCTTAGGAGGAGGAGGTCATTTATTATCTTTGGTAGTATGGAAGTAATACAAAAGTGTTAAAACAATCTAGATTCCTAACTTTAGGGTCGTGGTGTCGCCTCTGCAGAGTTGTGATATTATTATATCTTTCAGAATAGACACTCTGATTATACCTTATAAAGATAACACATTGCAATATTTAAATAAGTTAGAATAATCGTCTTTATGTTTTAGTTTTATATTATTAGGTACTATGTTTTTATACTCAAAACGAAAAAATGTATGGTACTATGATTATTTGGTAACCAATTATTCGTATATAGAAAATGGATTATAGAAATCAATACACAAATAATAGTTCCAACTTCCAAGAACGATATGACTAAAAGAGTTAGAACTAGTAAAACACTTTATTAAATGTAAACAACACTCTTCAGTCTACATATTATTAAATAAATGTATCTACTGTTATAATGAAGCTATTGTGACTTTAAAGTGCAATTGAAACCAAATCACAAAATACTTACGACATAAAAACATCTTCCAGTGTGGTAGCAACCAATCCATAGTTCTTGAATTGTATGATATTTACATTTTGTTCAAGATCATTGAGCATTTCTTCAAAAACATGAGAATAATCGTTAGGTAAATTATAGGTGACTTCCATTCCTAAAATTTATATAAAATAATAATGTCATAAGGTCTTTTTGAATTGTGTATTTAGATTACAAGCCCTACGACTGCGCAATATGTACCTAATTTGTGATAACCTGCTAAAATATAAGACAATCATTTAAGACGATAATTATCATTATAACTCATATACGTAAGTGGTACAGATATATAACTAACAAATGGGTCCTATTTATTTAACTCTTATCGATTGATATGTCGAGCATTATAAAATTCACCGCTGATTCATATTGTTTATACTTATGATTAATATTTGTTTGCTAGGTACTTGAAATTGACTTTTATCATTTAGAATTTATCAAACTTTACAATACAAATGAACGATTAGTCATATATGGCACTCATCTCAATCTAATCTTATCCTCATGCATTAATCTCCGCATATAGGATTTATCGGATACTTATTTATTTTGTCCTACTTAAAGTAAACATTGCTAATTACTAACATGTTAACAGATGCCAGGGCTATTCTCCAACCATAAAGCTAGAAATATGTACTTTGTATACAGTAAGAATTTACTTGGAAGTCAATACATTACTATTTATTACTATATTAACCTACCAATATCCAAAAATACTCCGTGTTATATTTAAGTAATCTTTTTAATTTAAATGGTGTGTAACTAAAATAATTGCTCACCACGATCATCTTTGACGACAGTCCCCGGAATGTACTTGCCAATAAGAGCGGTACAATAATCAATTACAAAATCCTCAGTTTTAACAATCACGAGAGTGTATCCAACGCCATAGTGCTGCTTCAAGAAGTAAGGAGAACCTACGCATTGTACGCGACCACCCGACATGATCGCAACTCGGTCGCCGAGATAGTCTGCCTCGTCCATAAAATGTGTTGTCAGAATCATCGAACGACCTAAGTAAGAAAATCAATTTAAATAGTATTAGTTAGCTTATAAAGAAAACATTTAAAATTGCTATAGATTTAAAGTTCTAAAATTTAAACTTATTAACGAACTCGTTATTTAAAGCATTGACGGATTAACTATGAAGCACCAGATGTAGCAATTGCTACGAACCCCGCGTTTAAATTGTCTAAAGGGGACTCCGCACTTGGTTCGTGGCACCAGACATCATGGGCTCTGCCGATAGTGTCACAACGATTTCATAAAATAAGACATGGCTAAGTGTACGTTTTTTGCTTTGTTTATTTTTGTGAGGCTCCGCGCTTGTTTAATTTGCCACCGATTTAAAGATAATTACATTCTTGAAATAATAGGCGATTGCTAGAGTTATAATACAACAAATCCAAATTCTAAATGTAGAGACGTAAACGACATAATCCGTCGACGCGTCAGCCATCCACTACTGGACATAGGCCTCCCCCAGAGATTTCCAATCCGACCCATCACTCACGACCTGCATCCAGCTGCTGCCTTCCGCCTTGACCTGATCGTCCTTCCATCTTGTGGGAGGTCCTACGCTTCGCCGCCCTGTTCATAGTCCACACTCGAGAACCACCCTGCCTCAACGGCCGCCGATTCTACGGGCTTTGTGCCCAGTTCATTGGCACTTCAACTTACTAATCTGCTGAGGTGATACTGGGGTGGATACATGATGGACATTTGACATAATTTTCATTCTTTCCATTTATGACGCCAAATATGATTCAGATCAATCACATATAAATGAGCATTATGTGCTCACGCTGCTAATGATTTGGTTGAGTTGTGCAACTACATCTTAGAGAAATTCGAGTCCTTACTAAACAAGCGTTGAAGCTGCATGCATTTTGAGTCAAAGCAAAGCCTACCGGGCTAAAAGCCATAAATCGAATTATTGTCAGTTGACAAAAGATACAGTGTATCTTCCCCCTATATTATAAAGAAACAAATTGCTACTTTAGTAGCATATAATATAAATGGGCTATCTAACATTGAAAGAAAGTTTCAAATTGTACTAGAGTAGTTCCTGAGTTTAGCACATTCAAGCAAACAAACAAACTCTTCAGCTTTATAATATATATCAGTATAGATAACGCAGTTATCAATGAACCATGATAATGTTATCATTAATAATGCTAAACAAACAAGTTTAAACTAGTTAATGAGACAAAACTAAAGCTAAACCGTTTAAATATGTATTATACGTACGTACGTACATAGTAATTCAAAATATGCAAGGTTTAGGCAGCAAACAACATGAACTTGAATTGTTGTTAAATAAAGACATTCATATTTTATATATCAATGAACACTGGTTCACTAAACTTTGTATTATGTCAGTTATGGATATTTATAAATTAATAAGTACACTCGTCAGAGAGAATACAATTTGCGGAGGCTCTTTAATATTAGTTCGTGTATATCAAATACAATTTGTAAATCTCGACGGGATTGTTTCTCTCTTTGTCGAGCATATTGTTGAGATTTCTTGTGTAGAGTTTCAATGTTACATTATTGTATGTGTGTACCGCTCGTACACGAATACTATAATGTGAAGTCCACTATTGATGATGTCCTTAAAGTATTTGTATTAAAAATAAGTCTATAATCGTGTGTGGAGATATTTATAGACAGCTTTGAAAATGAAAATATTATCATTATTACAAATATACTGTATTATTACAGATATGTTGACGACATAATATTTTGTTGGACTGGCACAGACAGACAACTAGTCAACTTTATAAAAAATTTAAATAAAATCCATCTCAAAATAAAATTCAAAGCAGAGTTCGATCAAGAAAATTCTCTGAACTTCCTCATATTAATGAAAATCATCAATATGAAATTTATCGCAAACCTACATATACTGACACGATAATACCTGCTACGTCATGTCACTCTTGGAAACATAAACATGCAGCATAGTTACGTCCATAGACTACTGCCTATACCACTACCTATCTAAAGAAAAATACAACAAAGAATTAAAAACTATCTATCAAATTGCTATGTCCAACGATAACATCTCGGTGGTCATTGATTATATTATTAAAAAGAAACAATTAGGACTAATCAATAACCAATTATATTCAATACCAACAGACAAATAAATCTAGTCTGATATACTTTTGGTCAGCCTGCGTGTTGCGAAGACCTTAAAATCACACAATGTGCATGTCGCCTACACAACCAATAATTCCCTGAAAAATATTTGCAACAACAAAGAAAGATTAGGCACTAAGTGACTAAACAAAAACTAGGGATATATAAACTCCGATGCAAAAATTAATTAATTAATTAAAAAGAGCACATAGCAACCTTTCGAAATAATCAGTCCCAAAAATTTTATTTTGCAAAACATCTTTCAAAATATTACATGTATGCAATAAAGGATATAAATTGAACATGTGTGCTAAAAGAACAAGTAAACGTCTCCAATTCCTCTTAACTAAACATCTCCAAGGAAGTTAACCAACAGGTAGTAATAATAATAATTGTTTTTGTAGGTAATAATAATATTTGTTATATATACGACTTGTTTTTACGCACTCCTCATTTTACCACTCACTATTGTAGAGTCTATATCTCCTGAGGATGCTCCGATGTCGGCGATTGCGTTGTGAATTTGTGCGGTGTTCTTTGGTCCAGACTATTAGCTTTTACAGTTGGCACCTCAGGCCCAAGTCACATGTTCTCCACGGATTATAGCAATGTAATCGTTGTGATTTCTTGTTAAACATAAATTTCCGCAAAGTAGCGCCTGAATCAATTGAATATTTAATGTGTTCTGTGACTGTGAAGTGAAACCCAACGCGGGTAGCTTAAATGAAAAATTACACTCAAAAGACTACAGTAATACGCAATCCAGACGGAAATACATAGTGGCACACACAGTATAAATACTAGAAATAAAAATAAACTTGTTGCGCCATAATAGCGTCTCCACAAAGTAAGTAATAGTTTCATGGGGTTTGGTGTTATCTATAATATTTGGTGGCATCTATAATAAGATTCCACAACCTATATTAGATTTGCCACTTAAAGATTTAAAACTCAAATAAAAAATGTTTATTAAACAAAGCTTACTACTGTATAGGATTACTTGAACGATGACAAAGCTTGAAATAAAAATGACGTTGATGCTCAACTGAATGATTACACCTTTGTAAAACCGACTGATGTAAACAATGGCATTTTGAAAAGAGCAACTGTTGAGTTTATTGGCATATTTTCTCATCAGTAAACTGTTTTCCGATTGGTGGTAGCTTAAACAACTTATAAATATCAAGGATTCTTAGGATTGAAATGGGTTTGTAGTTCTTTGGAAGAGTTCTGTCTTGATCCATGCCTCGGGTGGTTTTTCGAAGAAGGCGGCAAAAAACACCTCTAAAGTATTCCGAAGATCGGCTACCGCCCACTCTCCGAAGCTCAGAGATAACTCTTTTTTAAGTTGCTTAAAAGCCATCCTAATCCGCATAGGCTGATATTCAGGATGTCTTTGGTGTAATGTCGTGTTAGTCGGACTTTTGGGTCTATGGTCGAACTAATGACAGTTCTGGAATATGCATCCACAGTTTGGAGTTCGATAAATATATTATTAGAATTGAAAATATTCAGAATAAATTTATTAAACATTTACATTTTAGGTCTAAATATAAGAATAGTTACTAAGAACCACCTATTTTACTATCTTTATACGAACGTCGCGTAGTTAAGGACGAAATTAATATTTTTAAAATAATAAGAAACTATATTAATTCTAGTTATCTTTTAAGTAATATTTATCTTAAATTTCGTCGCTTACACGCTCGTAGTCACTCTTTATGTCATTTACCTAAAACAAGGACTAATTATGCGCGTAATTGTTTCCTATATCGTTCTTGCCAAAGTCATAATATAAATTTTCATAATATGGTCTTGTTTCATCTACCTCTAAAACCTACATCTAAAACCTATAAAATAAAATTAAAGGTCCTTAACGTAGCTGTGATTTAATTTTATTATTGTTAAGTAAGTAATTATTTATTAAGTTTTTTAGTTAGCTTTGTCATTTCAATTTCAATTTCAATTTGTCTTGTACTTTATACTTTAACGATTTAATTAATTACATATTTTTTTGTCTTCAAATTTAACTAATCAACTAAAATTAAGGTTGATAACATAAAACTTTAATTTTTTACTTGTTTACGGTCTGCTCCACAAATATTTGTGACAACTTGATTGGTTTATGTATAATTTAAATTTGATTATCTGTTAGTTACATATCAGTGTAAGGCGAAGCCCGACGGTGTCTTGGACGTCCAAGCGACAACGCCACAATAGAATTGCTAACACCAATACGGAAAATTGCGGCCCCTGCAAGCCGCCAAAATTTCCGTTTTTTTCCACACTTTAATCTCACATATATTAAAGACGTCGTTTTTCATTATAAATTAGTTATAAGTAATTTTAAAATGTAATCAATATTACATTAAATAGTTTAATAAGCTTAATAAGCAAATAGTAAATTTTTTTACCTCCGGCTGTGACCTTTGTAATTTGTTTGTATTAGTGTGTAGTTTGAGTGTGCGAGGAGATAGTTTTTAGGGCTTATCCTTGGGCCGGCAGAATTGAGATCCAAGTCCATGGACAGGTTCGATAAACGTATCATTCAACTTGTCCTCCGAAACGTATGCTTCCAGGCAAGAAAAGTGATTTTAAAGCTCTAGTTGAAGCGCTTACGGGTGCTAGGGACCTGGTCGTGGTGTTACTGTGCATCTTTATGGGGAATAATCTCTATATGCGCTTGGCAAGCGAGTTGCAGAGCGCAGTTTAAGCCTTGATTTGAAGGAGTCCAGAAACGCTACTGCACGTTTCCGGCTTATCCCTTAGTCGCCTTTCACGATACCCACGAAAGAAGATGGGGGGAGTTCTGTTCTAGGCCGTGACCACCACGGCACGATTACCTTTACAATATTAGTCGAATATATGTATGTTATTCTTCATAATAGCTAATAATCATTAATATCACGTAACTAATACAAATGATTTACGTACTTTCCTTTTCTTTTTGAAGCAGATCCCAAAGTGCTCTTCTCGAGGCAGGATCCATGCCGGATGTGGGTTCATCGAGTAACACGACACGCGCTCCTCCACTGAGAGCGATGCCTACGCACAAACGTCGTTTCTGACCCCCTGACAAGCCTTCCGCAAGATAGTTCCTCTGTATCCATAAAAATTCATTTGCGATTAATATCGTGAAGACTTTCTTAAACATAATTAAAAAATATAATCGTAGTGTCTAATGTCTTTGATACCTTTTCTTGCATCTCCAATCTATCGATTAGATAATCTATCTCCTCATTGAGCTCCTGGCCCTTGTATCCTTTAAGTCTCGCAAAGAATTCCAAATGCTCTCGCACCGTTAGCTCGTTGAAGAGCACATTGTGTTGGAGGCAGAGACCGATGTGCGCACGCGCTGCAGACGTCTGTGTTGATACGTTGTAGCCCGCAACCCATACATTCCCGCGAGTTACTTCCACATTACCTTTCAAATAATATCATTATAATTACATACCTTATTTATTTATACAAAATATAAATATTATGTAAATGTATACAAAAGTAAGATTATAAGGTTTGTCTACCTGTCAACATTGAAATTGTTGTAGATTTGCCAGCCCCGTTGTGACCCAGCAACACAGTGATTTGATTATCGAAAATATTCAAATTAACATTATTCACAGCAATATTATTTTGAAAAACTTTAGTTAGATTCTGAAAAATCAAACTTATTAGAAAAATATAGTAATTAAATCAAAAATATCTGTTTACTATATATTGAACGCGTGGGGGGGGGGGGTGTTAGTGGCGCCGCCGGATGAGGGAGTCATGTGGCTGTCGTAAGTTAGTATTGAGAGCGGCGTACGCGCGCGATATACATCCCTGTGATTATTGATTAATAATATCAAGAGTCCTGTGTGTGCTATATATCCTAAACGCTAGTTAATTGACCCTTCCCTGGCGAATACCGACTGGTGGTGAAGTGTGAACTATTTAAAACTATTTGTGTTATTGTGTGAAATGTGTAATGGGCATGCTCAAAGAAGATTAGAAAGAAGATAAGAAATCATCAAGAACTTGTGAGTACTGTGTCTTTATCGCCTAACTGACAATAGATAACCCTTAATTTTAAGAAGCTGAAACCGGGCCCAGCCATCTTCCACATGTGTGGGATTTGTACACCCCAATATCTATTTAATTAATAAATGAAAACAAAATATATATAAAAATTAAAAAAATGTGTTAAAACAACAACGAGTTATTTTATTGAAAATATAAAGACTTGCACTCAGCAATACATATCGATTAATCGTCGATTTACTTAGACAGAATAATCAGTACCAAAATTACTTCTACTCTAATCTATTTGACAAAAAATTTTGGTTATCGACAAAAAAAATATGAAATATAAATTGTAGTTTATTATTATGTCTATATAAGGATATTGGCAAAGTAAGACCTGTACCGTTACTGTGACCTGTAAGTAAGTACTGTAGTAGGTACATTAATTAGTAATAGTATATAGCAAAGGTACTGTAGTCAATAATAATTGATTATTATGAAGCTTACCACCATCTTAACACCAACATCTAGATCCATTGGATCTTTTTCTTTTATCACGTCATCCACGTCAGGAGTATCAAACATTGTATCATCTGAAAAATTATCATGACTAAATATTTATTTATTTATAAGCAAGTTAAATTTATTATAGCTTTTAGAAAAAAAAATACAAACCGTATACAACCGTTGTTACAGGGCACCAGAAAGATTTCTGGAAAGGGAAATACCAAGGCTTTGGGGTACCAAATGGGCCTGGGAATACTTGCTCTAAGTACAGCGCTATCAGCATGTAGAGCACACTGTCCACGACCAGGAATATGCAAACGTGGCCGAATAGCAAGCGGCTACTATCCACTGAATGAGTTGTGAAGAATTCACCCCACTGCATACCTACACGTTCAACATTCATTATATATTTTCATAAATTACTGACAACCCGCCCCAGACTCTAAGGAAAATGTAAAGTGCGAAATCTATTTTAAGTCGTTTAGGTTGTGCATAAGCAGAAATGTAAAACTCATCCATATCACTTTACTGAGATTTTCATGCAAAAATACCATCCAAATCCCTTTCCAACTTTTCCCTTACTATCACAAACACATTAAGAAAAAGAATTTGCCGATATGTGTGCCATTTAAATTTTGAATAAATTTAAATAAAAAAACGAAATCTAATTTTACTTATTGCTTATTTCTATAATAGAAACTATGCAATAAAATACTTAAATTAAAAATAATAATAATTACACACACCTTCAGTATTCTCTTTACTTAAAATCAACTGAAATCCAAAAGCCATAGCCGTATTGATACTAAAGCACGAAATGACTTGTACTGCGACTGGTGTATCAACGTTCATTCCCATTAGAACTGCAGGGATGTACGATAAGAACCATATGACCCCTCCGAATAATGCTGCGGTGCCACCTGTAAAGATACATTTTATTAGATATATAAAATACTGAAGCACCGTTAAATAGTAATATAATAAAATTTTTGTAATTTATCTTTAAAAAAAATTCTCCAATAAAAGTGTTATTTTTGTATATAACAACAAATTTACGCAGATTATTTTTATTAAAAAAACATTATCAAATATAATTTCGTATAAAAGGCCAAATATTAGAAAAAAATCGGACATCTATTAATTACTAGTGTAATCAAATTTTTTACACTAAAATAAGGAGTAATAATTAGTACAGTACCTTTATGGAAAAAACCACTTATCATGAAGCAAAAAAATATAGCGCAAGACAGATATAGTATGATGTAAAATATTAAAACAGTCCAGGGGGTGTTAGTAAAAACTGCATAGTCACTGTGGCCTTGTTCATTAGTGAACCAATTTACCTGTAAACATATTCACTGATAATAAAATCATTCGTCTATCTATATAGGTATATAGATTATGTTAACCGTGACTGATAAACAAACCATGAAAATCGTACACCTACGTTAAAAATAAAATACTACCTAAATAATATTTTAACAGGATCTATTCACTATAATTTTACTAAAATCTACTGACCTTTAATAATACGACGATTAAAACTGCAATAATTAACATGTATATAAACTGTTTACAAAACCATGCCGTCCAATGCAGCCACGTAGGGAGACCCATTATTTTCATAGTTTCCTATAACAATACGCTTTATTAATATTCTTAAGGGTTTTCTTATATATTTGTAATTGATTATTTTGAACGCCAAAAATATCAAATAGTCACCATAGCCTAAACAAACATTTTCCTATAAACAATGAGGAAAGTATAGATTGCCGAGCAATAATCACATATAGTCTTAACTTATTTCGGAACCATTGATGCATTATTAATAACAGTATTTTTTTAACAAATATCTTTCTAGAAATATAACTATTCCTTCTATAGTAAAAAAATGTGATAGGATATTGACGAATATTATACCTTAAGTTGAAGTTCTTTTTCCACTGTAATCACCCGCACAATATTTGCAGCTGTGTAACTAAAACTAAGCAAAAAAAACATAGGGAATATGTACGTTAAGGCCTCCACAGCAAGGTCTTCAATATAGGCCGGGTGCGGATATCTCTGAAAATTTACTGAAAAATTTTGTAAATTTTCCCCTGTGTAATTAGAAATTAAGGCCATTGATATTGCATGTTGTATAGCTATAAACATTTCGTTCACATAACCTGAAAAAAAGATACTCCATATAATACGTTTACGTATTTAACAAACAATATATAAAAATATTTTAACGCCAATGTTACCTGGATCATTCCCTCCCTCCCAAGAATAAGGAAACCTAGGTCCGGGGACATCAAAAAATGGAAACGCAAGACTTGTACGCCAGCTTCGGCCTCCCAGACTAAAAAATGAATTTAAACGAGGTCTTTCTGGAAATCTGAGCGCATATGAGATGTTAGATGTAAGCTGGGTAGTGTCTAAAAAAGTAGTGAAAATTAAAAATTTTGTCAAATGTAATATAATAAAATACTTCATTAATCGTCAACAAACCTATTAAGCTGTCATCAAATTCAACTGCGGCTATAACATTACGAATTTCTGCCTCATTACTGTATAGACCTCTCAACTGTGAGCTATTTTCAAATGCTCGCACTCTAACTAGTCGTGCTGCTATCTCATAAATTAAACTAAGATCCAAATCTGGAGGAATTTCTATAGGTATGTCTGGAAAATCGGGTACTTGTGAGATCACTATAGAAATAATATCCCTCAGATTTTCAGCGAAGAGATTAACCATCGCTCTGCGAATTACGTCATCTATTACTGGATTTCGTGGGGAGTAAGCAATCGATAGTTCACTTAAATTTAGACCCGCACTGCAAATAATATAAATATATTTATATTAATCATATTAATATTAATCAAATATATATATAAAATATTAATAAGTATTAGATATGGAAATAAAGTAACGCCACTGCGTTAAAATCAAATCCTCAGCTTTTTAATATTTTATTATTAAATGTTCATATAATACTTACAACACAGGAGTTGAATAATTCAAAGTATATGCAGGTATAGATGGATAAGTTATAGTAACTTGTTGAACAGGTTCTATCTGTTGTCGTAAAACAAGTACTAAAGCCATTGTGGCCACTGGGAGTAGCAACTCTAAAATAGTTTGGATTCGATGACGCCATTGCTGAAGAAAATTCTTCCACATTAATAGACGAAATTTGGTCCAAGCGCCAGTTTCCACGGCTTCCTTTCTAACCTTCATGTTCTATGGATTAAAAAAATTACGAGAGTCAGGGTCAAAGACAATCTGCAGTTAAATGTTAGTAAACGTATCCATACCCAGGACCGGATTTAGAGATGTGGAGGCCTCGCGGCAACAAAGAAGTGGAGGCCCCTTGGCTCCAAATTATTTTCCAAATAAATTTAAAAAGAAATTAAAAAAAAATTTCAGTCGAGTTTTTCAATAAAAAATTTATTGTGAAACCAAGTAGATTCGATTAGTATTTAACAAACATATCGCACATCTGGATCTAAAGGAAGCTAACTCGAAAATCTCAGTTTTTGAGTTATGTGTAGTATCGAATTCCTTGTTTCGCTACCTACGAACCAATGAAACAGATTTATAAATATTATTAATAGTCGACGTTAGAAGACGTTAGATATCCTTTATGTTGAACAAGCGAGCCCCATTTCTCTTTCGCCAAAACAGCGTTATCGCTAGTTGCAACCTATATTACAAGCAGAGCGCACGTGCCCATCATAAACAAATTAGAGTTATTTTGATTTAAACCCGTATTAAGGGAAATTAAAGCAGTATTATTTCGAATAGCCACCATTTTCATGGATAGTGCAGAGTAATTGAATTTTGTTCTTTGAGAATATCCAAAAATGCACAACGTTATTGTTCAAGTTTTCATTTCTGCCGGCACTCCCCTAGTGCAACCATTTTTAATTTTATTTAAAATTGTTACCATATTTTTTTAAATATTTTTTAATTTGTAGTTGAGTCTGTCTTGTTGCATCATTTTTAAACTCCTATATTTCAATTCCTATAAAAAATTGAAATTTTTTGCTAGTGGCAATTGAAGTCTTTTTAGTTTGATATAATTTTGTTTTCACTCTAGCAACTGCATACATTATTCCCTTTTTACTGAACAATTATCAAGTTAGATATTTTTAGATGGGCTTGCTCCTCCTAAAAGGAGGAGGAGATATCATCAAACGATGAAGTCTGATCTAACAAAACTCTTACCGGCTTATTCATAATTAATATAGCTATTCCGAGCACATATAAACAACAGAAGACTAATGCCACAAACAATTACATTTCACCAATTCCTAGAGATGAATATGAGACGATTCCAAAGAAGATTTGTTCAAAAAGTAAGACCTCATCTAAGTTCGTACCTACTTCGTCTAGCAGTAGCTACACGGGCTCATGAAAATGTAATAGTTCGTCGGATATCGAATTTAATAGTTAGCAGGTAAACCCTTAAAATGCTATATATATGGGTGCTGAAATTAGTTTCCAACAGCCGGTGGTTGAAAAGGAGTACGGAAACCTACGAAGTAAAAATCTATAGTATGTTCCGAAATCGATAGAACGAGTGGCTGAGAAAAATGTTGGATTAGATGATAAATTTTACATGCAGAGATAATTTGTAGAGTTAGTGAATCTGTAGATAACAATATAATAATAACCTACTATATTTTACTATACTTTATTCCAAGACTATATAACCTCTGTTCCGATAGACTTGAGCCAGTTGTCTGATGGAGATTATGGCTGTTACTCTGCGATATCAGTCCCATATATAGATGACAGCAGTACTACACTCACAATAAATAAAGCCTAAATATCGACTCTTTATTTTTTATTGAAGTGAAAACTTCTATAACGTTGTGTACTTTTTTTGGGATAGGTAAAAAATGTTAAACTCTCGTCAGGTAGGAAAGGATTATGGATGAAAGTTGATTTTTCTAAGAAATAAAATTTCTAATGTCAAATAATTGTAATAGTTCTAGTCTTAAACTTTTTATGTACCTTATATAAATTGTCATATTTGTGTACGATAGCGCAATAGATGAATATTGTATTTAGCCACATAAATGATAAGTAACACTTCGTGCGAAATTATTCCCTAACCATTCCAAAATATTTAAAAATGAAATCTGTCATTTGGAATTTTTACAGTTTTTTGATAAAGAATATTGTTTGCTTTAAGTAATTAGTGTTTTCTTGCAAATTTATAAGCCATACTATAGACATATTGGCTGTTGACCACTGACCGCTCTAAGTTAAAATAATAATCTCTGAGTTTAAATAATTTTAGATGACACAAACATACTTTTTAAATTTGTTTTGTTTGAAAAAACGGAATTCATCAACACAGGTCAATCAGCTTTAGGGATATAACTTAAAAAATCAGTTTATCATCTTTCGCAAAAAAATGACTTTTTTGAGTAGGTTGAGGTGTGCGATATATAAATGTTATCGGAAACAACAATTATCTGAAATTAAGTTTTAGTGTTAAAGAAATCTTTTTTCGTCGAAAAATCGTTGATGATTTAGCTGAAATCCAGTTTCTGAAGTAAATCGTTTTCAATGCTCAGGCTGGTATACATATATAATATAATTTACAAATAAATAGCCGAAACACGGAATCGATTGCCCAACCTCCGAAGCTGCGGGCAAGTACCACCCCACTCAGCCATTGGGATATTTCCACAAGATAGGTAGTAAATTACAAGTGCTTATGGGGGCAATTTGACTCTTTGAGATCTTGATATTTTACTGATTGCCTGAGTGGAGTAAACAAATTTCGATCAGTTATTTCTGTTAATATTTAAAAACAATATAATCATTTTTGAAATAAAGTTTAAAAACTATAACCCGACTACGTAAAAAAGTGGTCTGAAAAGGACGAAACAAGAAAATAATCAGATAGAAACCTAGAAATGTATCGGTATAAAAATGGTCAAGGTAGAACCGTGGTCGCACCCTATACCTACTATGTCCGTTTCGTGGTAGTGTTCCTCTAATCATATACATAATCATAGTAGGTATACGTGGGTAGAAAGGTATCCAAAGATCAGGGTAAAACGAAATTATTTTCTATCACTCCCTCACTTCAAAAAAAGATCATTATAATATATATTATAGAATAATTTTGAAATAATGACACTTTGCTACAAAATTAAATGAAGAGCAATTTAATGTTGCACATTTTAATTATACAAATGAAAATGATCTATTTTACGCCCTACGGTCGGAGGTACGGATCGCTCCGGGTATTCCTCTGTTTACAGAAATGACTTGTGAGAGACCCGATCACGAGGGGTATGTGCCACATCTGACTCCTCCGGGGGCCGGATGTTAGTTAACTTGTCCCCCCCATGGGCGGGTTTTACTGCTGGTACTTGTACCCACAGACGGAGGATGTGCCGAGGCGTCCGCAGTAATATGCTAACGCGTTCCTGCGGCGCCTAACATACGGCATGGTTGGTGGTGGGTTTTAGTGCGGTAGCCCAGCGCTTATAGCTAAGAGCCCCACATAACCCCTTTAAGGGGTATGCGTAAATGCATTTCCCATGTTAGAAAAAGGATATACAGTGGAAAGGACATAGGTGCAGCGTTATCTTCATCTGTTACTTTATAAATTTGAATTCAAAAATACTCCATATTCGATATCAGGAAAAGAAAAATTAAAAATAGTTTTTCATTTATTTTGTTTCTTGGTTTGTCGGTTTGTTTGTTTCTGCACATATGAATGAAATTTTAAATTCTTTAATCCTGGAGTATGAGACGTGCCAAACATTTTCTGTGCCGGTGTGCCGAATACTCATGAACGCCTATATCATTTTAAACCTGATTTTTAATAAGACCAAAAAAACACAAAAAAGCTGTTGATGTCTTAGTACGCCTACAATTATCTGACTGAGCCTTCAGCTGTTTTTCGCTCCCCTGTCTAGAATTACTTTAAGTCACAAATGTACCTATAATGATAGCAAAAATACGTAGATTGAGTTTTTAAAGTATTATCAGCTGGCCTGGATAAACGGAAAATGTTCTCCCTTTTTTATAGATTAAAAAACTAGATAAATAACAATACCACGTGAACGAAGTCACGGCCAGTTGTACAATATTATGCATCTTTTTATTAGGTCAAGCAAAATTTGAACCTAGCAACTGCGTAGGCTGACGTAAGATGATGTGGGCGATATAACGAGTAAAACTCTAGTATTAATTTACTTATTGCCCTATTGGCCTAGACATGGCAAAGGAAGTGTTGTAGACTAATAGTGATCCAATTAAATAATTTAGTTTTGCTTCACACTAGGGATCTACCCCATTAATAAAAATTACCTTAAGACTATGATAATACTTGAAATATTATTATTTAATTCAACTGTGACCATCTATTTCACTCGAATATACAATGTGATTTTTGAAAAATTTTATTTATCTAAAATATTTCTTCTAAACAATGAAAAAATAAAGATTGTATTAGTTGGTTAGATTTTATAGTTAGACAATTGTCTCACATCATTGTAGCAGATACAATTTAAATAAAATGTTTTACAAAATGAAGCAAAGCCTATTTTAAGAATAATTCGACGTCTACCTTCCCTTTTATAAATTGTATGAACTTGTCCAGTAGTTTTTTTTTCTAATGTATTTCTCATCATCACGACCCGTCAATGGCCCACTGCTGAGCCGGGTCTCCTCCTCAGAATGAGGAGGGCATTAGGCCATAGTCCACCACACTGGCCCAGAGCAGGTTGGCAGACTACACACACCTTTGAGAACTTTATCCACTCTCAGGAGTGCAGGTTTCCTCACGATGTTTTCCTTCACCGTTAAAGCACGTTATATTTAATTGCTTAAAATACACATAACTCAGAAAAGTCAAAGGTGTGTGTCCAGGATCGAACTCCGACCTCCCGAGTAAGACTTGAAGTTTCAACCACTGGGCCATCACTGCTTGTATTTTTAGTATAATGTAATATTTATTTTTCGTAATATTTTAATTTTTCCTAACCTATACCTACTTATTTATGAATTCAATTTAATTCAAATGATGTATCAAAACTGGAATTTTGATAATTAATTAGGTAATTAATTATTATCTACTATCTACTTAAGGATGAATTTACAAAATAAATCAAGAAGTTTGTACAAAGACTTATCGGTATGATAAATGAAATCATTTTAATATAAAACTTTATCTTAATCCTTTACAGCGTCTACAACAATAACGAAAAAATACCTACATATTAAATTTTTATTTAGGTTTATAAATTAGTATTCGTGGGTAGTTCCTTATATTATTTCAAGTATACCAGCGTGTAGACAATATATAACTTTTAATGCGATAGATTAGAGTCAAACTGTGTGGTGTTTTCTAGCAGTGAACATGGAAGTTAGTATTATAGTGTTATGGTGTAGGTTCTACACTATTCTTGAGGTCCACGTAACTTTATTATGTAATATAATAAGCGAGGTCGAGTGGTGGAGGTGAGAGTTTGTCCATAGCAGAAGTCGTTTTTAAACCTACTACTGAGTCTCAAGTCCGCAGGCACTGTTCGGCTTCCATCTAGATTACATGTTAATATTGCCGTTACGAGTGTTACTGCGCAGTATAGCTCCCATACTTTTAGCAGGTTAACGTATAAAATAATTCAGCCAAGTGCGAGTGTGGAACTCGCGCATTGAGGGTTCTGTACAATTTCAATGAAGGGACAAACACTATAAAATTTTGAATATTGAATTGAATCAGGCGTTACTTTGCGGAAATTCATGGTTTAAAAGGAATCAAAATGTTACCTAGCTATAAACCTCGGCAATCTGAACTACCAGACTCGTATGGTACAACCTAGAAGAGCACCCTGTCCACACAAAAGTGAGACGCGCGAACCCGAACCAGTACACACCACACAAGTAGATCGCGATCAACAATCGACGTACGTTTTACTCTGTGTTGTCGTGTGTGTTGCAAGTGACGCTTGTAGAGTCAACACGTCCTAAAGATGCTTCGGTTACGGAGCGAAACGTACGTCGATCGTCAAGCTACCTACTTGTGTGGTGTGTCTTGATTCGGGTTCGCGCGTCTCACTTTTGTGTGGACAGGGTGCTCTTCTAGGTTGTACCATACGAGTCTGGTAGTTCAGATTGCCGCGGTTTATAGCAAGGTAACATTTTGATTCCTTTTATAAAATTTTGAGTTGTTGAGTTTCGTGTGCGGGTTAAAATATTATTAAAAGTAGTAATCGACAATAGTAATGCGTGTCTCAATTCATATTGTGTTTATCTGTTACTTTAAATACGCTTCTGAAATGCGTTAATTTAAAATGTTCTAAATTATTGGATCATTCGTTACTACTTCAATAGAATAATCGAATGAAGAGATAAACGACAAATAAATAAATTAAAAAATATAGATATATGCAAATAATATTTCTTGGTAGGACGTTGAATATAATAGACAGATAATATAATATATCGACGTACCATCAACGAATTGTATTTTTTTTTCATAGATAAGATTATTATTAAATATAAGTATTGTTCACTGAATACCACTGTAATCTTTATAATAAAAAACTAAATTAATATGTTGCTAAAATAAAACGGTTCTATAAATATAATATTTTTATTATCCCCGCTATCCCAGTACAAATGCTCACGTCAATTCGTAGAACTGCTATGTCAAAGAAGAACAATTCAACAAACACACTTTCGTATTTATAATATCAAAAAATTATATGTAGTTAGTATTGAGATACGTAATGGGTCTAAACTAAAAGTAGTTTAGAAATTGTATTTCTGAATGGCAATTTTTTATATTTTTTTAAATTCTATAACAGTAACATTAATTTTACAGATTTTTTATCGATATTAAAATTTCAATCAAGACTAAGTTTCAAATTAAACTATTATACTACTACAAACTAAACTATTATTAAACTATTTATAGTAAATGTTATCGTGTAACTCTTCCTCGTGAATCACTATGAATAACTTAAATTGGAGGCTTTATTAATTTATGTTCACTATTTAAAAGTTATAGATAATTATAATAATAAATTAATAACTCACTTAAAATAAAATTGTTCCAGAATTTTTCTATAGGACAATAATTGAATCGTTGTTTTCTGCAAAAGGAAGTTTTATTATCACCACCACAAAGGTTTCTTCGCTGTTTTATCATAAAAATAGTTACACTTTCATAATATATCACGTTTGATTCACTACTGAGGATATCTTCGACTTGCATCAAAATTAGTATGTTCAGTGTTAAACACGCATATCGAATAAAATGACAAAGTAGATAGAAGGCAGTGTCTCTTATCGTCGAGCTAGATACTTACTAATCTTTTTCAGTACGTACGTACGTAGGTCGTAACGTCAAACATTTCAGTTATAAACAATACGTACAATAAACATTCCTATGTAGTATAAAGTACACGCGTTATAAACTCGTTATGAACGACGAGCTGCCTGCCCCCGCTCCGGTATTTAATGCAATATTATAATTAATGTCCCTAAATCGTCACTCAGTAATTCATTATTTGAAAAGAGAGAGAGAGAGTAAGAAAAAGTTATAAAAAGAAAAATAATAGAAAGAAAAAGAAAAGAAAAGCGACAGATAATAAAAGAGGACAGAGCAAAAATAAAATTGAATAGGTAAAGGAAAGAGAGAGAGAGAGAGAGAGAAAGTGAAGAGACTGATCTGAACAGATAAAGATAAAAATTAAAGAGAGACAAGAGAGAGAGGATGAGAGAGAATGATAGTATATAAAGAGGAAGAGAGACGGAAATACTATAGACTTCTCTCTCTTGTAACAACAAAATGGCCATATTCAATTATTTAAAAAATGTATATGGCAACACTAAATCACCTTTGTCACTCACGAATAGTGTAGTTTTCTATCAGTGAAAGAATTTTTAAAATCGGATTAGTACCAACAAAATGGCCATAATCTATAAATTAAATATGTATATGGCAACACTAAATCACTTTTGTCACTCACGAATAGTGTTGTTTTCCATCAGTGAAAAATTTTTTTAAATCGGATTTGTAGTTCCTGAGAAACTCTTTAATTTACAAAATGGCCACCTTATGGCACTTAAATGGCCATATATTTTTAATTAGAGTATTTACGGCAACATCACATAGCCTATTAAGTTACCCAGAAAGGATGTAAGCTACATCCTATCGGTAAAAGAATTTTCAAAATCGGTTCTGTAGTTTTCGAGCCTATTCGCAACAAACATACAAACAATCAAATCTTTCCTCTTTATATAATAGTGTAGATGTAGATGTAGATGAGTCATAACTTGCAGAAAACCACAAAACCAATTAATTTTATATTTTACTGATCCTTTGAGAGTTTTTTGTTTAAATATTATTTGTACATAAAAGATAAATTTCGCAAAACTAATAACTACAAGTAGAACCTATGTAGGCTTATCATTTTCCGTAATCACAAACGATATAGATATTGATTTATTGATACTGACAGGGCCTATGAATGTTTAAATATCACTAAAAGCATGTATAGATATAGAACTAAACAAATCTTAACTTCCAGGAATTATTTTATTTGATACATTAATCTAAAACCTATTATAAACATAATCTATCAATTCACTGGTTAGATTAAGTAGCTTCACATCCCATATTTGTCAGAACATGTATTTCCGAGTAAAAATCACTGTCGTTCAATCAAAAAATAAAAGACTTAAAATGAATTACAAATATATAATTGTTAATAACAAAATATGAAACTCATAAATTTCTTTTTTATATGCTCAAAATATGTGACGTATACAAAGAACGTTAAGCGACTGAAACTTAGCTAACGAGATGTATCACGTTGATACTTGGTGAACTGCAAGAATATTTGCTCTAAAGTTGTTTGAAGTATTCTATATTCTTCAATATCCAATTTGCTTTTCCCTTTTTCCATTATCCCAAACATTTTGGACCATGGCATGCTACGATCAGGTAAATAGTACGTAAGTACACCTTGATACTCCTCCCTGAAATAGATACATTAATGATGCACCTTTAACATTATTCTACTGAAATTTCTCTTCTTCTTCTCTTCTTTAAGTGATCTTATTTAATTTTTATGAAAATGCGTTATTCGCCATTGGCTTGTTAACGTTATTCGCTTTCGTCACTTGGCCGTATTGTGTTGTAAACTAGCGCATCGTTTTTTAACTTTAAGAGAGTTTAGAGTAACAATAGTTATAATAATAAATAGTTTATAAAAAGTATTCAAATACTAAATGCAAATACTTGTCAGAACAGAGAGACGATTTGAATGAACGAATAATCGAATATCACGATTCTGTATTTTTTGAACAGGAAACCAGGCAGTGCCTTGGACTTGTGACCAAGGTGTAGGCTTAAGGATATCCTTTAAATGATCATTACACTCACCTCCACTGCCTGGTCTCACTGTTTGTCTTAGGATAGGTTAACATAAGGCTAACCTAACCTAACATAAACCTAACCTAAGGGTGTGTTAACACATCAAAATACAATGTAAGGACTAACAACATGTCCCCTTTATTACTATCCTACCCCAACTATAGCCCGGCGCGGCCTTCATTATTATCCTATCCCAACTATACCCCGACATACTTTTTGTATTTTTTTTTTTAAATAAAAAATGCAAAATACTTTTTCATTCTGTATTTAAAATACTTAATGCAAAATACATATTTTTAAAATACGTTATTCAAATAAAATACTCTTAAACCCATAAAGGGGTATTTGTACTTATTTTATTACTAAGTTTTTTTGATATGTTCATTTCACGTCATATAGTATCAAGTATATTATACACGTAATTAATAGACGCCCCCTAATTAAAAATAATTGGGGGGGGGGGGGGCGATAACTTTATTATGTCAAAGTAATTAAGAAAATAAATTAAACACAACATTAGACCTGATTCTACAATTTGTTTGTTCCTTGTCCATCACTGGTTTCACTACTTCCATATATATGCACGTACGAAAAACAAAGATTATTTGTATTGTCAAACGAAAGCATAGGGATTTTCTATTTGTTTACATCCGTATCAAGCCATTTTAGACGGACTATAAAATTTTAAATTAACGGACATTTATTACCATTCAATTCAGTATTAATGACCATAGTGAGAATAGTTTATCACATTCATTTATTGATGATGACAAAATTTATTGACGACAAAATGTATTTTGCATTTCGCAAATACAAAATATGTCTTAAAAGGTATTTCAAATAAAATACAAAATGGTTTTAAAACAAAACTATTTTTAATACAAAATGGAAATAGGTATTTTGTATCTTGTATTTCAAATACTAGTATTTGAAATATGTCGCATCTCTAACAATATTAGATAGTATAATTATGTAATGTAATACTTATATGTGTAATGTAATACTTACATTAACTTTGCATTATTATAATGACCACTGACATATTTTTTTACGGCTTCGATTTTGTTAGAAGATCCTTCTGATCTCTTTGACGCATCTTCACTTGTCTTCACTTTAATTGTCAATGTAAATCCTGTAAACATTTTAATTTAAAAAAAATATTTCATAACCAACCGCGATGCCTTACTCAGAAGTTATTTTTGATATGAAAATAATAAAATAAGCATATTTTAAACTTAAATTAAAAATTACTATTACCAATAAATATAAAGTACAAATCTAACTAATAAATAGTTTCAAGCCATTCAAAGCAGCCAACCTTCAGAGAATTTATTCTTAAGGTGCTGCGGCGAACCAATGCACTGAAAGCGTCCGTTGACCATGATAGTGAGCCTGGAGCACAGCGCCTCGCACTCCTCCATGTTGTGCGAGGTGAGCACGAAGGCGCGCCCTGCCCGCCTGGCCGCGCGAATCGCTCGCCACACCTGCCGCTTGGCTGCCGGGTCCACGCCCGTCGTCGGCTCGTCCACGAAGATGAGCCGCGTGCGCCCCAGCATCGCGACCGCTGTGCTCAGCTTTCTCTTGTTACCTCCCGAATATTCATTCACCTGTTCAAAGACAATATTTCATGATCAAATTAGTTTGACGGCAAATTATCAAGGTGTTCTGCAGAGTACTTCATTAAGTAAGCATTTAAAAAGAATATGTTAATATAAAAACAATACGCACTGTCAATTTCAGCATTCATTGCAAAACTTACCTTTATTATTTCACCTTACAGTTAAAGCAAGCAGAGATAACAATTAATTGGTAATAAAAATGTTATAAATCTAGTCTGAAAGAATCCGAAAATTCCAAACTCACTCTCTTATCAAGATGTTTCGAAAATCCTAGTGCATTGGCAAGGATTTCTGCTCGTATAGGGGAGTTGGAATATTTCAAACCTCTAAATCGTGAGAAGAGGTGCAATGTTTCTCGACCTGTCAATTCTTCAAACACAGCTTCGAACTGAGGACAGTAACCTGCATCAATGGAATGTATTAAAGCAAAGTACTAAAATCTAGAATATTCCCTAAAACTTATTATATAATAACAGATAATCAAATAGGACAATCAAACATCCTTCTGTAAAAATGAACTGCATAATATTACGTATAGGTAATTAATTTTCAATTCTGAAATTGTATTGTATAATTTTTTTTCAAACCAGAAATTCTCTTAGCACAATTAATTAAAATTTAATGTGTTTAATATCACCTATATTCTTGTGAACATTAGAAATATCCTTGCGAACGGAAAATCCACTAAGGAATGCGTCTCCACTAGATATAGTCTCGTCTCCCATTAACATTTTGAAAGTCGTCGTCTTCCCGGCCCCATTAACTCCTAGCAGACCAAAGATTTCTGCTTCACTTACCGCTATAAAAAATAATATCAATTTTTTGTCACTTCCACCCAGGCTTATGAACCATTAAAGATAGAAAACAGCAACTTACTAAAAGAAATCTGATCAACTGCGAGGTAGTTCTTGTAGTACTTTGTAAGGCCTCTCGAGACGAGCGCAATGTCAGATGATTTTAAGTCTACGCGTTCAGCATAATCAGTCTGATCTGCGACGTCAGGATCAATCATTGATTTATCTATAGGTGGAGACTTTTTCTCACGCGTTATCAGCTTAAAAAAAGACATTTCTTGTAAAATTAGATAATTAATTCAAGCTTTTCTAATTTAATCCATGAGTTATTTTTATAATTACGACACCTTTAGCCATGGTGCACCGCCGCCGTGACAATTGAATAAGCAAGGAGATAGAAGATAAATTATGCAATGTTAATAGTAATAAAAAGAGAAGCCTAAAACGGGGCTACGTAACTCGCATTTCACAAGATGTATTCCCAGAGGCAGCGGGAATTCTAACCCGTCGTCTCGGGTGAGAAATTAATGAAAAGTTGTTGCAAAACTATATAAAATCTTTACTCATAGACTAATAGTTAAACTGACTTGATTTATCCAATTGTGTTCTATTATCATAAGTAAAATCCAGAAAACAACACAGGAAACAAGTGAACTTAAAATGTATCGCAAAATACCGGGTTCTTCCCAATCAAAGTAGGGATTGTCGCGAACTGAAAATAATTAACAACACAATATTTTATTAATGAACGAAATCAGTGAAAATTATTGTATACCTATTATACAAAACTTTTAAAAAATCGTAGCGAGCTACGCTTTACGTAGCACTTTCTAATTTGCCTTTAGTACACCTTTTTGATTATTGGACTGATAACACGCAAATTCGGTATACAGTTATCAGATTTAAAAATTAACTTCGATTATTTTTTTTGCATCTTTAAGCAACAAATATATAACCTATATACGTCCTACAGGAACAAATAATAATATTTCATACTTACTGCAGCAAGATGTAAAATGTTTACATAAAGCTTTCATGCTACACTCCTCTGTATCAACAAATACTGCAAACAAATAACCGCAGTATTCAAAGCAATTATGTATTTGGAGTCCAATTTGATTAATTATCCTGTATAATATAACTAAATTGAAATTAAATTGAAATGTCTTATTACCACAGGAGGGTTTGTGAAATATATAAATAAACAACCTATTAAAAGGATTATATATACACTATACTTCTTTTATTCATAAAATAGTAATGAATTAATTTATTATATATGTATTTCATTAGTTTTGATGACACTTACTATTACACTTTCTACATATTGCTAGATAAGATTTTTAAACGTAAATGATAATTAATTACATAAAATCATTATATATACTTTGTTGACATGACTAAGCTGTAGAGAGGAAAAAATTTCAGAATACGGTCCAAAAAATCAGCAGTTGCCTTTGTGTTCAGCGACGGTGAAGACAATACATCCACTATTTGAGCACCTATTAGCCCTGGGAAATAATAATTAACTGTAGCATTTGTTAAACAATACATAAATAAATAATGTTATATTTGGTTAAAATAAAATTGTTGCTGGGTAGAATTTTGTATACGGATATGATAGGTATATTTTGAAAATACTTTCTTTATAGTTTTATAATTTATAGTTTTATGCAGGATTCAATCGTATTCTTGATGGAACTTACCAAAAATAATGTTAACAAAGAATATGACAACAAATCCGATGGCAGGTCCTTTAAAGAGAAGTGAACACAAATAATTAAGAGGCAACATGGCGGCACCGTACACCATTATACATAAATAGAGACGGCCTGTAAATAATTAAATCATATTTTTAATATTTAAAAAGTTATATAATACATATGTGGGGTTTATTCACAGTTATTTTCAAAAATGATTACTTGTTATTATATTTAATTGAAGTGTATCTCACAATCAACAATAGTATCATACTAGATAAATTATAAAGACACATGTTGAGGCGTCTCCAGCTGAGTAATCGCTCATATCATTTAACAGTAATAACAAACTATGAACCCATTTTAACCTAGCTCAGAAGAATTCGACAAGCCGATGATTTCAAAAGCTGCACATGAGATGAGAATGGTGATGCTAAGAAAAATGAACCAGAGCCAATCGAAGACTGCAGCGGCGCCCCACATCACCACCGGAGACATCCCCGCTGCACGTTGAAGCAACTTGGCACTTATTATGCGCTCCTAAGCATAAACAAATATGAGTAAAATATGTATGTGTGCATTTGCGATTCTAACAGATTGGCTGTTGTACAACAACTTAAACATAAAAACATAGCTTTATAACTACTTGGAACTTAGCATCTTATTTGAGCCTAAACAATAATGAGTATTAAATTTCTTCTTGGTAAATAAGTATTATTATATACGATTATGTTACACGGTTGATTAAATTTTTATAAAGAAATTACCCTTATATAAAACATAACGAAAACTGCACTGACAATAGCCAAACTGTTACCAATGCTGCTTGCGACTTGCATTGACATTATCGACGTCATCGCTTGAAGATCCGTCTATAAAAAAATTGTTTAAGCATTTATTAAACAAATAATAATTATTATATGTATCCTTAAGCTAACTAATAATAGTAATGACTTAAGCTAAATAATTCTACATTTATTGTACTACTAGCCGACCCTTGCGATTTCATGCGGGTCAAATACGTGATCATATATAACCTATATCCTATCTCGATAAATGGGCTATCTAACAATGAGAGAATTTTTCAAATCAGACCTGTAGTTCCTCAGATTAACGCGTTAAAGGAAACAAACAAACTCTTCAGCTTTATGTATTAGTAGTAGTTTACCCGTGATGAGACGGGTTAGAATACTATTCCCCTCTGCCGCTGGGAGAGCATCCGGTAAGAGCCGAGTAACCCAGCACCACCTTGGTGGTAGGGGATCTATTCCCCCTACTGGCATGCGACCACCAGCATGCGAATCCAACCAAGTGTCATAAACGCGTTCCGGTCGAGCCGCATGTGGTCCTCTCCCATCCCATTAATGCTGCGGATCTAGTGGACTCTAGGCTCGTGCTCAGGGTGGTGGCCACTTACCGTCAGGTGTACCATCTGCTCATTTGCACCTTTTCTACGATAAAAAAAAATAGTACAGATGTTTTCTAAAAAATATTTTAAAATTTTAATTAAAGTGTTATATAATAAGCACTTACAGTAGTAGGTGATTTTTATCTTAAGCATCAAACTGTCTAACTGTTATCTATATCTAAGATAACTAAATATTCTACCTTTAATATCTAATTCTCTCACATTATCTTTATAGTTGGCCTCAAGAGGATGATTGAACACTGCAAGAGAGGCTGAAGTGTCAAAAGCCTTTAATATAGCGTTATGCACGGCGGCCAGCGAAGTGGCTACGTCGTGATAACCAAAATTGCTGAACCAAGCTGTGGCTGTATTGTCGTCGAATGTAGCTCCGATAAGAATCTCCTTGCGAATTACACCCAAAACTATTGGATCTTGTGTCTATGAATAAAGGTAATAATTTTATATAGAATGCTGGCTGTTACAGTTAACAGGACAGATTAGAAATACAAAAGGTGTAATTAAATAAAACGTCGATATTCATTTACCAACCCTTTCTAAATAATAGTCTTGTATGTCCTGATCTATAACAGTTAGTTTCATTGAATGAAGATTTGTTGAATGAAATAATAATTCATAACTTTCTTTTGCCAACAAACCCAGGGTGGTCGATTTAGTACCATTGTAATATAAAAGGGTTTCTGTATTAAGATACCTGGAGAAATAAATAGCTCTTAGGTTATATGATAAGTTTCCTATAGATATAGACTTTATTAAAAATATAAGCAATGATATTTCAGTACAGAGTCAAATAAAATATTTAATATAATATAAAATTCTCGTGTCACAATGTTAGTTACCATACTCCTTCGAAACGGCTTAACCGATTTTTATGAAATTTTGTGTACATGTCGGGTAGGGTAATAGGACAACATCTATTTTTTATACCCCTAAGTGATAAGGGTGGCCCACCCCAATTTTTTTTAATTTATATGGCAAAACAACGTTTGTTGGGTCAGCTAGTAAATAGTATAATAAAACCATTTTTTGTAAGTATAAACAATTTCTCCAAACTTTTGATACATACCCTTTAGTAAGATTAAGTGATCTCGGAATAATAAGAGGTCTTGTTGAAAATAAATATAGTAAAACGGCCAAATTGAGGTTTATTTGTAGTATAGGCACTAAACCTTGCAAAGCCAACAAACTCCATGAGCGTGTCCAAATTAAAAATAATTTTATCCACACTCCACTTAATTGAAGCCACAACAAACGTAAGCCGACTTCACTTTCATCACTCTCGTTCACTGAAAAACTTTCGAAAGGTTTATTAATATATCTGAGAAACTGCAAAGATCAGAAAAGTTTTAAATTTTAATTATTAAGACTCAGTCTGGGTAGGTATAAGGAAAAACATCTTTATTAAAATTTTTCAAATTTACAATGTTCAAACTTTAAACTTATTATGGTCGCTGAACATAAATATGCCTAATAACTTAGACTGCTTAATTTGATTTTCAATTTAACAATTGCATAATTTAATCAGTAAACTATTCTTGCCTTTAAAAAATCTTTATTTAAATCAAGGTGCCCCTTGTTGCCCAAGGTGCAAGTACCTATTCTTTAATAAATTGACTAAATTATTATGTTGTGTTAATAAATATATATATACAGATTTCCATATAATTCCTATATTAAGATTACGAAATTCAACTTACGATATTGTAAAGATAGATTTAATTTATTGGATATATCTGGGATGTCTTCTGATTCGGGATTTATCTCGATATCCGAACCCACTCTTTAAAAAGAAATTACTATATGAACATAATAATAAAATATTTTTTTCATTAGTTTAGAAAAAAATCTCTCTAGCCCCGGTGCAATATTGCTCTCATGTCGTTGCAAAATATTCTATGAAATTTAATTTCACCTTGTTATTGGTAAACCAATCCGCTCTGACCCAAGTATTTTTTTTTTAAAGATTACTAGCAGTATGGATCACATACTACTAGTATTCCCTTTACCCCTGCTAGTAAGCTAATAAATAGCTTGTGTCAGGAGTGGGCCACGCCAGTAGTCCAATGTCCGGGATTCGAACCCACGACGTATCGATCGTGAATCCAACGCCCTCACCACTGAGCTACTGACTCTTATAAAAGACCTCATAATTTGACTTCATTTGATATTAATTTATCACAGCCAATTCGAGGTGATTAAGAAAAACAATTAGTTATTATTTAATTAACGTATTTATAAGCATAGATCCCCCACTGGTGGTAGAGGATTAAAGCTTCTCTATTCCCCGACTAGCTTGCAACCTCAGCGTGCAAATCCGAACACCAAGGTCTTTGACGCGTTCCGGTCCCGCCTCATGTGTACCAGATCTACCTCCTCCCACTCTCATCCCAAGTTCACTGGATCCGCAATATTGCGGATTCTTGCAGAACTTTGGGTTCTTGCTCAGGGTCCTCTGAAACCGCAGCATTATTTTCCATGCTCCCCCTGCTAACTCAACTTTCGAGACGGCAACGGATGTCGTTTGTCCCTTATATGTCATACAAAAAAAAGCAATGCAGTATACGGATCGTGTAATATCAACGCGACAAAAAGACAATACCCTAACATAATTAATCACAAAGCCAATTTTCTGAAATAGATTCTGCAATAGTATTGTAATATTAGGTAATAAAAAAATTACAGCTTGTACCGAGTACAAAACTGAGCTTTTCTTACTCTCAGATTGACCGAACTAGTTTCGTCCCTCAAATAAGAAAAAAAGACTTTTTGTAATCGGTACGAAATAAAATATTAATTGTTAATAATGAAGTATTTTAAATGTAAACCATAAATCTCTTACGACATAAAAACATCTTCTAGCGTGGTAGCAATCAATCCATAGTTCTTAAATTGTACATTATTTGCATTTTGCTCTAGGTCATTGAGCATTATTTCAAAGATATGTGAATACTCATTTGGTAAGTTGTAGGTGACTTCCATTCCTAAAATTAATTTTAAATATAGCAATGAATTTTGCGGTATAATAAAAACATAATATGGCCATAAATACCTCGATCATCTTTAATTACAGTCCCAGGAATATATCTACTAATTAGAGCAGTACAATAATCGCTTTTAAAATTCTCATTTTTAACGATCACAAGAGTGTATCCGACACCATAGTACTGTTTTAAGAAGTGAGGAGAACCTACGCATTGTACGCGACCACTCGACATGATCGCAACTCGGTCGCCAAGATAGTCCGCCTCGTCCATATAATGTGTTGTCAAAATCATTGAACGACCTAAAATGAAAATTAAATTAAATCTAAAACAAAAAATTAGGTGAATGCCGATGACACTCGCACACTGCGGATTCGGTATGGAATGGATTTATACATTGACAGATCGCGGTCTGATTTAATTGTCAGTTGCTTTATAATCGCAAAAAATAAATAAAGAGAGGTAAACAACAAAGAGATCATATAAGAAATTCTATATTAAGAATATAGTAGCTTTTCATTATTTGAAAAAAGGAGAGTAAGAAAAGGTGATAATAAGAAAATAACCAAGAAAAAAAAAGAAAAGCGACAGGTAATAACCGAGAAAGACAAAGCAAAAATAATAGAGAAATAGATAAAAGAGAGAGAGAAAGAAAGTGATAAGAGATAGAATGAAGAGAGATAAAGATAAAAATCAAAGAGAGACAAAATAGAGAGAGGATGAGAAAGAATGAAAGTATAAAAGAAGGAACAGAGACGGAAATACTATAGACTTCACTCAGTGAAAGAATTTTAAAATCGCATCAGTAGTAACAAAATGACCATATTCTGTTAATTAATAAATGTATATGGCAATACTACATAAACTGTGTCACTCAGAAATAGAGTAGTTTTCTAGTGGTGAAAGAATTATTAAAATCAGATCCGCATTTCCAGAGAAAATGTTCACTTTAAAAATGGCTATAGCCTATGTTACCCGGAAAGGATGTAGCTTTCTATCGGTGAGAGAATTTTTAAAATCGGTGTAGCGAGCCTATTTGCAACAAACAAACATACAAACAATCAAATCTTTCCTATTTATATAACAGTGTGGATAATTTGTTTCTGAATTTTAAATGTTACATTAATTTTGTTTACTTAACCTTTCTTTTCTATTTGAAGCAGGTCCCAAAGCGCTCTTCTCGAGGCAGGATCCATGCCGGATGTGGGTTCATCGAGTAACACGACACGCGCTCCTCCACTAAGAGCAATGCCTACACATAACCGTCGTTTCTGACCACCTGATAAATTCTCCGCCATGCAGTGTCTCTGTTTTAAAAAGGTATAAAATTAAGTAGAGAGAATGATGATTTAAGCTCATATGCACAAAAATCAATTGTTTTTTCTAACTGTAACATTAAGTTATAATTATGGTCACGACCACGTTTTAAAGGCCAGCATCTACTTTATATGAATTCAAAGTGTGTAGTTTAGTGACTAATCTTTATAACCTTTTCATGCATGTCCAGTCTACATATAAGTTCATTTATTTCCTCATTGAGCTCCTGGCCCTTATATCCTTTAAGTCTCGCAAAGAATTCCAAATGCTCCCGCACCGTTAGCTCGTTGAAGAGCACATTGTGTTGGAGGCAGAGACCGATGTGCGAGCGCGCTGCAGCCGTCTGTGTCGTCACGTTGTAGCCCGCTACCCATACATTGCCGTCGGTTACTTCCACGTTGCCTTTCGATTTAATATTAATATTTCTATCATTACCATTGGTAACGTAATAAAATTATTATATAAAAAGGAATGAGAATATATTATAAAATAAAACTATTAGATTAATTTGAAAAGGTTACCTGTCAACATTGAAATTGTTGTAGTTTTGCCAGCCCCATTATGCCCCAACAGCACAGTAATTTGATCATTAAAAATGTTCAAATTGAGGTTATTGACTACGATATTATTTCCATAAACTTTAGTAAGATTCTAAAAAATAAAACATTTTCTTATCATATTTCTATTTATTATAAAATAAATAGTTTAACCGGCCTACAATTTTTTGTAGATAACTTATATTAAAAATGTTATGGTATGGTCAAATATACAACGTAGCTAACCAACATCTTTACTCCTACTTCCAGATTTGTTGGATCATCTTCTTTGACCACGTTGACATCGTCATGTCTACTAGATATTGCATCATCTGGAATAAAATTCTTAAATTTATTTTAGGTTAATTAATTTTTAATCAATGAGTCAATATAACATCAAAAAGCTAACCGTAAACAACCCTTGAAGTCGGATACCAGAAAGACTTCTGAAAAGGGAAGTGCCAAGGTTTGGCTGCACCAAATGGCCCAGGTAAAACTTGCTCTAGATATAGCGCTACAAGCATATAGAGCATACTATCCACGATTAGGAATATGCAAATGTGGCCGAAGAGCAACTGATTTTTCTCTAAGGTATGTGTTGCAAAGAATTCTCCCCACTGCATACCTGTATGTTGTGTATTAATAACTGTGGTCTATATCGTAATTATTTATTAGTATAGATAGAAATAAATCAAAGTTACAGTTAGCTCCTGCTTTCATTATGCTATATTCTTATATATAAAATTCTCGTGTCACAATGTTAGTTACCATACTCCTCCGAAACGGCTCGGCCGATTTTGATGAAATTTTGTTTGCATTTGGGATAGGTCTGAGAATCGGTCAACATCTATTTTTTATACCCCATTTTTTTTAAAACTTTTGCTAGGTCAGCTAGTATTAATATAAGAGCAAATATCTGTTAAGACAGAAATAAAAATGATTCAGAAGAACGAAAATTAGACAAACATTTAAAAAATAAATAAATAATATTCATTTCGTTTAGAGCAATCGTTTAGAATTTTTTGGTTATTATGAGAAATGTATTTAACTTCTTAACAATCACATATCAAAAGTTGCAAGTTTTCTATATATTTCAGTGATTAATTTGCTACGACTTTTCTAACCATCATCATGATGTTTCAAAAACTTATCTCCATATCTCACGTAAATAGACATTACATTTTTTACATGACTTTACATTAATAAAAATGACTAGGTTTTCAGCTCCTAAACTATCTTTATCCACAAATTAAGGCAATCACACGATTACGGATAGAATTAACGATAAACTAACAATCACACATTTGGCATAGATAATATTTTCGAACAGATAAAATGTGATAATAAATTCAACTAACGATTAATTAGTAATATTACATAATAATTAGAAAATTAAGGCTGTAACTACTTTTTAATAAAAGTACTTAATTTTTTCAAATACTATAACCCTATATCTACTCTGTACAAAAGTATGTCAATCCGTTACTCTGTTATTGCTTTAATATTTTACAAAAGGACAAACTAACATACACACTTTCGCATTTGTTACCTTGAATATTCTCTTTACTCAATATCAATTGAAACCCATAATACATAGCCGTGTTAACATTAAAACACGAAAAGGCTTGAACAACTACTGGCGTATCAGCATTTATTCCCATTAGAACCGCAGGGATGTACGACAGGAACCATATGATCCCACCGAATAATGCTGCAGTACTCGCTGTAAGTAAACCACAAATAATGAAATATAAACTTCAATCAAATAATACCTCTAATTAGTAAATTTTTAAAGTAACCCTCTCCAAAAAGCAGTATGCCCGGAATTTGTTACTTACTTATCATAGAAAGATTTATAATAAAATAGAATTTGTCCATATGGAAAACCTACCTTTATGGAAAAACCCACTTATCATGAAGCAAAAAAATAGTGCGCAAGATAAATATAGTGTGATGTAAAACAGTAGGACAGTCCAGGGGGTGTTAGTAAAAACTGCATAGTCACTGTAACCTTGCACATTAGTGAACCAATTTATCTGAAAAAATCAATAAATTCTAGGACTAACATCCTTCTTATATTATAAATGCGAAAATAACTCTGTCTATCTGTCGCACTTTCACGCCAAAATTACTGAACCGATTTAAATAAAGTTTTGTATACAGATAGTGTAGATACTGAGAAAGGACATAGGCTTCTTTTTAATGCGAAAAAAGGGACGAAGTCGCGGGCATAGCTAGTTGAATATATTTCTCTGATAAATAAACTTTTTTAAATTATACCTTTACAATTGCCACAATTAAGACTGCACTAATTAACATGTAGATAATCTGTTTGCAAAACCATGACGTCCAATGCAGCCACGTAGGAAGACCCATTATTTTCATTGTTTCCTTTAAACAAACATATTTATCTTAGCTGTGGATAAAATCCTTCTTTTTTATTTTCGCTCCTTTGGAAAGAGAGAAGGAGATAGAAAGAAAAAATACTTAAATGAGGCTTGTCGATTTAAAAAAAAGGTTACCTTAAGTTGAAGTTCTTTTTCTATAGTAATTACTCGCACAATATTTGCCGCTGTATAACTAAAGCAAAGTAAAACGAAGAACGGAAAAATCTGCATTATAGCTTCTACGGCATAATCTTCTATGAAGGGTGGATGTGGATATCTCTGAATGTTTACATTAAAATGTCGTAAATTATTTCCAGTAACTTTAGAAATTAAAGCCATACCTAGAGCATGTTGTATAGCTATAAACATTTCGTTAACGTATCCTGAAAAATATATTTTTATTCAATAAGGTTTTTAAAAAGTTATAATATAAGAAACAAGTGTTTGCAAATTTTATTACCTGGATCATTTCCTCCCTCCCATGAATAAGGAAACCTTGGACCAGGGTACTCAAAAAAAGGAAAAGTGAGGTCTGTCCGCCAACTTCGACCTCCTAAACCAAAGAAAGAATTTAGACGAGGTCTTTCTGGAAACCTGATCGCATATGAGATACCAGATGGGAGTTGTGTCGAATCTAAAATATATTATATCTCTAAGTATATTATAAATGCAAAAGTGTATTTGCTGATTATTCTGTGAAACGGAAATAAATGTGGCTGTATAGGAAAACTAGAATTACTCGTATTTAATTTAAATAATACATTAACAAACCTAATAACTTGTCATCAAATTCGATTGCAGTTATAATATTACGAATTTCTTGTTCATTGCTGTATACTCCTCTCATTTGGGTGCTGTTTTCGAATTGTCGTACCTTGACTTGTGTTTTTGCAAATTCATACATAAAAATATTATCTAAATCTAAAGGAATTCCTGTTAGTATGTCTGGCATCTGTGTCTTTTGCTTCGATATAATAGCAGTAAGATCTCTTAGATTCCGAGCAAATAAATTCACCATTGCGCTTCGAACTATGTCTTCTAAAACTGGACTCCTCGGCGAATATGCTATTGATACCTGACTTAGATTTAGACTCAACCTACAAAATTATACAATTCAAATCATACAACAGCTGTACATATAAAAACAAATTGAGTACTAAGTTGAATCACTACATAGTATAAAACAAAGTGCCCGTCTGTCCCGTCGCTTTAAAACAACGAAACGGATTTTGATGCGTTTTTTTTAAAATAAATAGAGTGAATCAAGAGGAAGGTTGAAACGTATAATACATGCATATTAGAGTAGAGAAAGTAACCGTGCGAAGCCGGAGCGGGTCGCTAGTTTCTTATAATTTATTTTAACTATTTATTGAGTCCAACCGCCAACTGTCTTTAACGTGTTCCATCCCCGCCACAGACTCTTACTCTCCGTCTATTATGCCATTGCTACAATTGCAACGAGTTCTAGGTTCTAGATTGGGTCCTTTGAAACTCAGTATTTTTCTTTTCATTTTCCCTTCCGAGATGGCAAAGCGTCCTTGGACAGCGGTGACCACTTACTATCAGTAGGACCATCTTCTTGTATTTCCAAATCAATTTTATGTAAAAAAATCAATCAATAATCAAGTTTATTAGTATGAATATCTTGTTTTGATTTACTTAAACACTCACAATACTGGAACTGAGTAATTCAGGGTATACGCCGGTAAAGATGGATAAGTTGTAGTGTTCTGCTTATAAGGTTCTATTTGTTGCCGTAAAATAAGTACTAAAGTCATTGTGACTACTGGTAGAAGCAGCTCTACAATAGTTTGTGTTCGATGACGCCATTGTTGTAGAAAATTCTTCCATATTAACAAACGAAATTTGGTCCAGGCGTCAGTTACTACAGTTTCCTTTCTAACTTTCATCACTCTTCATATCCTAGGTAACACAAAAAAAATGATTTTACAGAAAAATCTGGTAAATATATTTTATTTTTAGTTTAGTCATCTTATTGTCCTTTAGATAAATATTAGCTTTAGTAAACGCGATGTTTATTTCATTATGATATATTATTAATAGTTTATTAAATTTTAAAATTTTAGGCGTTGTGAAAAATATTCGTTATAAGTAGTTGTTGTAGTAGAAAGTAACAAGTTCTGAGTTATTTTTCTCAAGCAATATCTACTATATCTACTTAACCTATAATTAATAATACATACTCGCACGTGCACGCTAAAATTTTTTTTTTATATTAAAAAATCGGTTATAAAATTTACAATAAACTACTATTTACTAATATATTTCAACATATATTAAATTGCAACAAACCTTAAATAAAATAATAATTTTAATTTCTTACTATAAAATCATTATCTGGAACCTGTCATCTGGAACCAATCATCTGACAGAAAAACCTCAACCGAAAAATTTACAAGCTACTTATACTTATTGAAATTTAATTTACTTTTTATTTTTATAAGCCCATAAAGGTCAGTGATACTTACATTTGTCATTTGTCATAAAGACAAACAAAGTGATTCAAAATACATAATAGACTTAAAGAAAGGAATTTGAGAGGCGGGGGAAGTGTAGATTACTATCATTGAAAGAATTTTTAAAATCAGTGGGTAGGTACAGTACAAACATTTTACGGCTATGTTATTATTTGTGAGTACTGGCCGCACGGAACTCGATGGTCAATTTGATTTGTAAAAGAATATTATTATGTTGTCAAAAAATTGTCATTGCTTGTAAAATAAAACTCCATTTTAATGTTGTACATATTATATTATTTATAACTTCCTACGCAAAACTCTAACAAATGGTAGCAGAGCGTGGTTGTGTTGTTACAGCAATAATCTACGTGTGCAACAAATAAATAATATGCAAAATGGCATCTGCGACTTATCGAAGCATAGAACCGTTGACGAAGTCGAATTACGATACGTGGAGTCTACAAGCGCAAGCGATCCTAATTAAAAATGACTATTGGGATATCGTAAGCGGTGAAAAAGCATTGTCACCAAATGCGGATGTGGCAGAGAAGTTGGCGTTCAATAAGGAGGATTTAAAGGCAAGAGCTGAAATTTTACTTTTGTTGTCACCTTCCGAACTGAAACAAATAAAACTCTGTACGTCATCTAAAGCTGTATGGGACAAATTAAAAAATACTTATCAAACTACTGGACCAGCAAGAAAAGCCACATTGCTGAAACAGCTAGTCCTGAAACGTATGAGTACAGACGAAGATATATATGATCATATAAATAATTTCATGGATATCGTAGCTCGGAGATATGGATATCAAAATACCTCCAGAATTGCTTAGCATAATGCTACTTTATAGTCTGCCAGCGACATTTGAAAATGTTAGGATAGCTAATGTATCTCTACATTACCCAATCCTGATAATTTAAAAGTTAAAATTATGGAAGAATATCAGGCCAGGAATGGTAACAATGAACCTGAGAACTCTGAAGCATATCAAGTAAAGAAAAATAAACATAAGCTGTATTGCAAGAGATGCAAAAAGACAGGTCACATTACAGAGGCATGTTGGAATAAAAAGAATCACTCAAGTGAAAAACCCAACAAGGACCAGCATAACAATTTTAATATTTGTCTGAGTACAAAAAATTCAAACACTGATCGAAATATATGTTGCTTAGACAGCGGCTGTTCATCCCATATGTGTGGCGACAAATCAATGTTACAGTACAGTAATAACTCCTGAAAGTGGAAGTCTAAAGTTGGCATCAAACGAATATATAAGTAAAATTGAAGGCAAGGGTAAAGTTACAGTCAGTCGAGAAAAAGAAGATTATAACTTTCATAACACCTTATTCGTTCCTGATGTATCTGTGAATTTACTATCCGTTGGAAAGATAACAGACAGAGGCAACAAAGTAATTTTTGAAAAAGAAAGAGCCTACGTCATTGCGAAAAACGGTAAAAAGACACTGACTGCACAAAGAAAAGAAGGACTGTACTATTTTGAATGTGATAGCAAAGAGACTGCAAAGTACACACAAAAAGGCAAAAATTGTGACATCATGGAATCTTAAACTAGGTCACATAAATGAAAGAGATCTTAAAAAGATGGCAACAGATGAACTTATGTATGGGATAAATCTCACAGACGAAAAATTAAAAACATGTGAGACCTGTATTAAAGGTAAGATGTCAAGATTACCATTCACAAGTCATGATAGCCTGTACGCAACGGAAGTGCTAGAAATAATTCATAGCGACGTTTGTGGTCCTTTCGAGTGTAAGACGTTAGCAGGATCAAGATATTACGTAACATTCAAAGATGATTTTACCCGATACTGCTATGTATATTTTATGAAAAATAAGAGTGATGTACTTAACATTTTCAAACAATGTAAAAACGAAGTTGAGGCATGTCACAATAAAAGAATAAAACATCTACAATCTGATAATGGCACAGAATATCGAAACAAGGAATTTGACGACTTTCTCAAACAGCATCCAGGCATACAAAGACGGTTGACCACGGTTTACACCCCGCAACAGAATGGGATCAGTGAGAGAAAGAATAGATCCTTGTTAGATAAAGCAAGATGCTTGCTGATAGAAGCAAACGCACCCAAAAAGCTCTGGGCAGAAGCGGTATCTACAGCAAATTATCTCATAAATCGTGTTCCCTCAAAAGCACTAAATGGAAATATACCATTCCAGAAATGGACAGGTCGAATACCGTCTGGAAATCATCTTCACGTTTTTGGCAGGAAAACATTCATTGTAAAAAAGAACAGACAAGGAAAACTCACACCAAAAACCAAAGAAGTTGTATTCATGGAATACTCTCTAACGACAAAGGGATTTAGAGTATATATACCCAGTGATGAAGATGTAGTGACGAGCAGGGACCTAAGAGTAATAGATGAGATGTATTTTAAAGAAAATAATAGTGACTACGAAAATCTTGTTAAAGAAAAAGAATATCGAGGGAAAAATCATGAAAATGTAAATAAAAATAAACCAAAAGAATTAGAGATAGAAATTATAGAACCGATAAAAAACACTAGTTCACATAATCCACGGGAATGTGATAATTTCCATGAAGTAGAAAATAATGAAGATGCTTCAGAAATTGAAGAGATACCAAAAAATGCGAGGCCTCAAAGAGAAAAGCACCCACCAGTATGGACTAAAGACTTTCTATTAAAAGCAGATGAAACTGAAGAAAATAATTTAATCACAGACTTATCGTGTTTATCTGATGAGAATGAAAATGATGAGTACTGGCACGAAGCCATAAAGCTGAAATCGAAGCTCATATCAAAAATGATACCTGGAAAATCAGAAAGAAAGACAAAGACATAAAAGTCGTAGACTACAAGATGGTTCTGAAAAATAAATTAGGATCAGACGACAGCATCACTAGAAAAGCCAGGCTTGTAGCACGAGGTTTTACGCAACGACCAGGTATTGACTACAATGAGACATACGCACCTGTTGCGAAACTGTTATTGGTATAGCTATAGAAGAAGACTTAAAATTGCATCAGATGGATGTTACAACTGCTTACCTAAATGGTAATCTGGAAGAAAAAATAATGATGAAATATCCTGACTACTTAGAAGAATATCTTACCGAAATTATGGTAGAAGAAAGCTCAAATGAAGATTTAACTGTTTATAACAAGACACATGAAATGTTAAAAGACATAAGAAACATTCCAAAAGAGAAAGTTTGTTGCATAAATAAAGCTATTTATGGACTCAAGCAGGCAGGGAGGCAATGGTACAAGAAACTCGACACAGAATTAAAACACATAGGATTTAGAGCATCGGAAGCTGATCCATGTGTATACTTACTGGAGAAAAGAGGAGTAAAAATCATAATAGTTATCTATGTCGACGATTTATTGATTGCCTACTCATGTCCAAGAAAGCTTAAAGAAATTAAAGACCTGCTAAATCCAAAATTTGATTTAAAAGATTTAGGAAAACCATAACGGCTCATTGGCATAGATATAGCTTATGAGAAGGGTGAAATTAAAATTAATCAACAAAATTCATTGTAGAAACCCTCAAAAATTTCAGGATGGAGGATTGCAAGTCTGTATCAACTCCGATGGAACCAGGCCTGAAACTAGAAAAATATCAGAGAACACAAGGAGATGTTGAACTACCTTACAAAAACTTAATAGGTACGCTTATGTATATCGCAGTGGCTACTAGACCTGATATTATGTTTGCTATAAGCTATCTCTCACAGTTCAATGATTCCTATAGAGAAGAGCACTTTAAATCTGCAAAAAGAGTACTTCGGTACCTCAATGCCACAAAAAGCCTTAGCTTAATATTTAAGAAGACAAGACAAAAATTAAATGGATCGGCAGATGCAGACTGGGGTGCATGTAAAATTGACCGAAAATCATTCTCAGGCTACTGTTTTAAATATGCTGGAACCGCCATAAGTTGGATGTCCAAGAAACAAAAATGCGTTGCACTATCAACAGCAGAGGCGGAATACGTAGCATTGACCGAAGCTGCAAAGGAAGCAATTCTTCTGAAAAATCTGTACAACAGATTTAGGCGCTGACTATGAAAATGTAGTCATCTTGAATGACAATCAAGCTGCCTTGAAATTATGTCAAAATTCCATGGTCACTTCAAAATCAAAACACATTGATTAGAAGATGCATTTCATAAAGAACTGCATCCAAGAAGGAGCAATAAAAGTTGAATATCTCCAAACTGAAGATATGGAAGCAGACCTATTGACAAAAGCTTTGGCTGGGCCACGGCTCATGAAATTGCGGAGCAGCTTGGGACTTCGTGATGACCACCGATAGTCCCGTGAAGAGGAGTGTGAGTACTGGCCGCACGGAACTCGATGGTCAATTTAATTTGTAAAAGAATATTATTATGTTGTCAAAAAATTGTCATTGCTTGTAAAATAAAACTCCATTTTAATGTTGTACATATATTATTTATAACTTCCTACGCAAAACTCTAACATTATTCCTATTATTTACAAAATACATCACCTATGTCACTTACAATAAGTAATAGTGCAACTTTTTATCAGTGAAAGAATATTTAATGTAAGCTTATTATGTTGGGTATTCCCTAATATTGTACTTCAGTACTTTGAGATTAACATGATGGAACCCTCTTCTTATTTTAAAAAGTAATATCAATTAAAAAATCAATTGTGCTGTTGGCTGGGACAGTATTCCATCTTCTGTAATCAAAGCGGTGGCATGTATACTCGTCCCACAGTTAAAATTTATATTTAATCTTTGCTTATCCACAGGAATATTTCCGTTGTCTTTTAAAAAAGCAGCAGTAGTACATCCAATTTATAAAAGTGGTGACAAAGGCAGTGTCACCAATTACAGGCCGATAAGTGTTCTAACAACGTTATCAAAAAATTTTGAGAAAATATTAAATAAAAGGCTCCTCGAATATTTGAATCGAAATCAATTATTAGCAGACAATCAGTTTGGCTTTCGAAGTGGAATGTCTACCAAAAACGCTGTTCTAAGTTTTTCCAAAAATTTGAATGTTAACCAAAAATGTATTGCCATCTTTTTAGATCTCTAAAGCTTTCGACACTGTCTCTGTCCCACTTCTGCTTAATAAACTTGAACGCATTGGAGTTAGAGGTCCTGCTTACAACATTTAAAAAAAACTGTTTAAAAGATCGCACACAATATGTTTTTATAGTTGGATTTAAAAGTCAATCAGAAAAAATAGAATACGGTGTTCCACGGGGTAGTGTACTTGGTCCTACCCTTTTCCTGTTATATATTAATGAATTATGTTTGCTATGGCTAGCTACTTGCAAAATAATTTCTTACGCTGACGATACTGCTCTTATTATTCACGGAAAAACCTGGCAAGAAGTGGAAAGTATCGCAGATGTCTCATTGAGATCCATCATTGGCTGGCTTAGGCAAAATCTTCTTAATTTGAATTTGTCTAAAACAACATATATAACTTTTGCTCGTTCTCTACTCTCTCAAGCTCCATTATCTTTTAGAGATCGAGGTCATACCTGTTTAAGGGATGATTAATATGCACTGAATACCTAGGTGTTATTATAGATGAACATATGTCATGGAAACATCAAATAAATTCAATAGTCTAGAAAACTTATATTTATCTTCTATAAACTAAGATACGTGGTTGACTTCAAATGCCTAAAATCAATTTATTATGCACTGGCATGATCAATCATAACATACGGCATTTCAAGTTGGAGTGGTTCAGCAAGAACTATCTTAATAAGGATCGAAAGATCCCAGAGAGCAGTTCTGAAGGTCATGTGCAATAAGCCTATTTATTTTTCTACTCATGAACTATACGCTCATTGTGACGTCTTAACGGTAAGGCAATTATTTATATTACAGACTGTACGTCATAAGCATACCGAACTATCTTACAATCCGTTGCAATTAGAGAAACGAAGATCTGATAAAGTTTGCAAGATTGATAGATGTCAAACTTCGGTAGGAAGACATCACTATGTTTATCTGGGCTCGTTGTTATATAACAGAATAAATAGATTAAAAAATGAAATATCTACCCTTTGCCTTTGAACGTCTACAAAAAGAAATGCACCTCTTGGCTTAAATCTTTATCATATGATGAGACAGAGGACACAAAAATATACAGTTACATAAACATGTAATAAAACATATATTTTGTACTACTATAAATTAAATATTAAGTAAATATTAAGTTTGTATAATGCTAATTTAATTATAAGTTGGAACTTTTGTGTCATAATGTTTCGGAGGCTGGCGTTGATATCTGCACCGCAGTTTTATACTTTTGCAGAATCATCGTTGCTACTCAGTTATTGTACCTTATAATTTTGTTCCCAATAAAGATTTATTTATATTATTTAATTTTACCGGTCAAATCTGCACAAGCATGTTTTTTACTATTAAGTAACATTGGCAAAATACCCTGTGCATCTTTATTTATAGAAGCCATTAAAACATGAATTAAAAAATATATATGGCATTTAGATCTAGTTCAAGGGCCTTTTCTTAATAAATATGTCGAAGATAGAATAATTTCAATTACTTTTGCAAAGCAAGAAATTAATAAATATCTATATTATAAAAATAAATCTCTGTTCAATCAGTGTCGCTGATGAATGACGCCATCTATTTAATAAATACATAACTTGAGTGTTTTATTGAACTGACATTTGGTAAATTAGTTTAACTCTTAATAGATAGATGCCGCTATTAATTTTAATAAATAAATCTAATATATAAAATTCTCGTGTCACAATGTTAGTTACCATACTCCTCCAAAACAGCTCGACCGATTTTTATGAAATTTTATATGTATATTAGTAGCTCTGAGAATCGGATACTATCTATTTTTCATCCCCCTAAGTAATAAGGGTGACCCACCCCAAATTTATATGGCAAAACAACGTTTGCCGAGTCAGCTAGTTATTTATAAAATTGTGTAATTATTCCACACATTAGAATTTATCTATTTGAATTTGAATCACGACAAACAACCATAAGAAGAAAGGAAGAAAGGAAAGGAAGGAAGAAAACAATAAAGTGAAAGAAAACTAATAAAAATTTAAAATATTATTTTTCTAAACTATAAAATAGAATTATATTCAATAATCTCTGAATATATTTGCTACTTAATTTCATTTAATTATTCTAACAGGAATACTTTAATTATTAATAAAAATAATTAGGGTAGAAAAGTTTAAATGAAAATTCTTTAGATATATCCTTATTAAAAATTTATTAAATACTACACTAAACTTAACATACACTCCATTTATTGCCATCTATAGTGTGCATATGCCCTATTAGCTTCACATTGACGGTGCAAGTCTTGTTTTCGTTTGACAACTTTACCAGTATTATTAGCAGCATCAAGGAGTTCCCATGCAAATTGCTCAGGGAAATGTATTGTTCTCTCCTTATCATTTGTAGCTTCTAATAACCATTTTATGGCTAAAAATAGAGACCTCTTTTCAGTTATAGGCCCAGGCACCTACAATAACAACAAAAAGATAGATATAATTATTATATTATAACATTAATATTATCAATTTTAGGACTGTAAACATAATGTAACTTTGAAATATTTAATTTAAACAAATATTATTGAATTTTGTGAGATTTTCAATATAATTTAAGTTTTTAATAAAAAATATGAAGAAAAATATTTTTGTTATTATCTTAATTCTTAGTAAGATATTTAATATGATACAACAGTGAAAAATTTGTATGGAGGATACATGTTTTCCCCCACTACACATTTTTTGTCTTTTATAATAAATTGTACCTGATATGTAATTCCACCTCGTTTGATAGGTAGTAACTGAAGTAAAGGTTTTGAATTTTCAATAGCTTTGTGTATAATATCCTTAGGGTCAAGTATAACTTTTGCCTTTTCTTCAGGAGTTGAGGCTAGATGATATCTTTCTATTTGTTTCCTTTTAATATTTTCAAATGCTTTTTCAACAAGGCTACGAGCCAATTTTTTATTTCCCATTTTCATTACATGGTTGATTACTTTACTGAAACCAAAAAAAACCTTCCCTACTGATTTGGTCATAAACTATTATTATAGTTATGGATAGAAATAGGACTGCTACATGAAAATATCACAAAGACGGTAAATATGTAAATATAATAAATCTGGATTTTCAGATAGTTGTGATATTTTTTTTAAATTCATAACTTCAATTATGTAAATATGGGTATGTTATTAAGAAAATAATTTATTGGTATAAATGAATAATATATAAATGAATCCTTAAATTTGATCAAGATCAAAATAATTGAGATAATTACTTTGTTTTAGATGAAATGTTTTTCTCAACTAAACATTTTTTATTGTTTACATGTTTGCAAAATGACTTAGTTATTATTATTATTTTTAAATTTAAAATTATACATGGTATTTTTCTTACAGCTTTTTGGTCGGACTTAGTTATAAAATCTAAACATTCACTACAATTCAATTCATAGTTAATTCCCGCGTATAAATCAGACTTTACCATTAGCACACTTAAATTATTTCATTACTATGGAGTTTTAAAAATTAAAATAGGGTAACGGGAGAGATAGTATGATTTTGGTAGTGTCCCGCTCAAATCGGGTGAGGTGGCTAATAACTTACTTAACCAGTGAATCATGGTAGACTGAGGATGTTTGATAAACAGCAGGTGGCTTGACTGGAACTGCAGCTAACTTTGACAGTTCATTCTGCTCAATCAACTTAGCTTGATCTTCCTTTCTATATATTGGATTTTGGAAGTAATCTGGAAAACTTGTAGGTCTGGGATAAAACCTGAATTGTGATAGTGTAGACCAACTGGAATAAAATTATTTTAATTCGTTAAAAAAATAATGTATCTAATAGAGGTTACAAAAAATAAACACATACAGATTAACGGTTGCAGACTGCAGAGCATATTTATTCGTTATACCAATCTTTAAAGTAATTTTGGACATTTTAGAAAAACCTTTTAAGTTTTTATTTTTGGCCTAATTATTAGTATAAATGATACAACTTGAAACCATTTGAAACTTATAACTGTCAAATGTCAAATATCAATGTCAAATATTTTGACATATGACGTTTTTTTATGGCATTTAACAGGGAAAACAGGTAGACGACCCAGACTCAGACGGCTCGGATACAGACAGCATCGGCTTCCTGCCGTATCGGATAGTGTTACTGCGCATTATAATTTATAACACCTATATCATCAATCTGTGATTTATATTTTGTGCTTTACTGCTTTTATCTTATAAATTATAACATCACTTTTGTGTCTTACAATTAGAAAGACGTTTATAGATAACTTTAAAATTCTATCAATAAATTAAAATAGTTCAACCTAATTTAGTAACACTAGAAACAGAGAAAAATTTAATTGTGACTTTCGATCTGTCAAAATAAAAATCTAATGTTTATGTTTATTGTAGAAATTTAAATGAAATGAAACCCAGTAGGGCTTATTAAAAATGTCAACAATTATTAAGTTTGATTTGAAAGAGCTTAGAAAATTAGCTAATGATAAGACTTCCTGTATTATTGAGAAAAAAGTTACCCAAAACCTCGCTCTACAGCCGTGGTGTTTAGGAAATTTAAAAGATTCTATAAAGAACTTGTTAGATTATAAAATAGGAAAATTTGACAAAGAGTAAGTATATTATATCGCATATTTAAAACTATTACGATTTTTCATTAAAAGGTTATATTTAGCATATTATTATTTTTTGTATGATAGTTACAATACTGATATTTAATGAATAGATACTTAAAAAATATGTTTTTTTATAATATGTACTATTTTATATTATGTAGTATATTATATAAGTCACTAATAAAGCATATTCTTTCTATAGTATAGTTTATATAGTCTATATATTAGTATTTATACCTTTTTGTACCTACATCATAATATCTAAAAATTATATTTGTCCTATACTCAAGGGTATCTGGCAGAGATCTCTGTTTAGAGATAAGTTATCCAGTGTGCTATAAATTTTGTGTAATAGATTGTGTAACATAAAATTTTTTTGGTACTTAAAATAAATAAAATGTAGTAAAAGCTTACTTGTTGCCACGTAAGTTTTGTTTAGGTTAACCTAACTTAAGGTTATAAAACCGAGAAAGTGGGCAGTGGAGGCAAGTGTTTCATTTGAATAAAAGATGTCTTTAAGTCTATACCCTGGTCATAAGTCAGGCACTGCTTAGGTTTCTCTCGTAATTGTAAAATATAATAATATTTTATTATTAATTGGTTCAGTAGTAGTATTTACTTTGAGTTTACCTAATAGTCTATTTAGTTCCCTATAATGATATTGAAAAACACTACATGTTTTTCAATATCATTATAGGGAAACACTACATGTTTTTCAATACACCCCCTCTCCTCCACCCTTCTCATCATAAATCTCTCAGTTATATATGAAAAGAGAAAGAGTGCCCAAACCATATATTGACATATGGGCGACTAAAAAAAGGTTGTCTAAAAGTAAAGACCTTTTTCACTGGCCAATCACTTGTGTTGTATTTAAAAATAATTACTAGTTTTGGTTTTTTTTTAATAATGTAACCTCCGACCTTTGGGAGACTATGGCAAGATTCCTTACAGTGAAGTAAGACGTTTAAAGACGTGGTCCCTAGTTTTTTGTTCCGGTGCAATTACTGAGCATTACCTAAAATTCTGGGACAATACTGGATATCCTGATCATCTGGAAACCCTAGACTAGTACTGGCCAAGTTAGCTGCCCACCCTTTAATCATTAGTGTCTTGAATAAAATGAAACAATAATTTAGACCATAAAACTTGTGACTTCTTGCTAAATAGCTTTTATACCAAAGGATACAAATATAAAACTTCTTCAAATCTCTTCGTATCATATTATTATGTTTAATCTGAAATAACTTTTCCAGATTCAACGGAATTCTCTTGAGCTATAAAAACCTATCGGTTCTACAAAATGTGGGCTCTATAAGAAATGACAATGCTGATATTCATTTTCAAGTGCAAGCTGATTACTTTATTTTTCGTCCTTATGTAGGAGCAACATTAAAAGGAATTGTTAACAAAAAGAGTGTTACACATCTTGGAATACTTGTGCATAGGTAAAGGTTCATTTCTTGTTACATCAAGTTTGTGTACCTGCAGGAGTTTTCCAAATACAACATTGTAGTTGGTTCATCACCTAGTAATAATATGTGGTGATAGTTGTGGATTGAATGTGGAAATATATACACTAATTTTATAAAATACTAGTGGCCTGCCCTCGCTTCACTCCGGGTGTTAAAGAAAATATTATAATTGATATCCTAAAATTGTCACTCTGTAATTGTGTAGTTTTTCATTATTTAAAAAAAGAGAGAGAGTAAGAAAAAGTTATAAAAAGATAAATTATAGAAAAAAAATAAAAGAAAAGCGATAGATAATAAAAGAGGAAGGACAGAGCAAAAATAAAATTGAATAGGTAAAGGAAAGAGAGATAAAGTGAGAGAGAGAGAAAGAGAGAGAGAGAGATAATCGAAATAAAGAAAGTGAAAAGAGTTAGAGAACATCAAAATGGCCATATTCTATTATTTAAAAAATGTACATGGCAACACTAAATCACTTTTGTCACTCACGAATAGTTTAGTTTTCTAACAGTGAAAGAATTTTTAAAATCGGATTACATAGTGACAACAAAATGGCCATATTCTATTAATTAAAAAATGTATATGGCAACACTAATTTATTTTTGTCACTCACGAATAGTGTAGTTTTCTATCAGTGAAAAAAATTTTTAAATTGGCTTTGTAGTTCCTGAGAAATTCTTCAATTTACAAAATGGCCACGTTATGGCACTTAAATGACAAACAAACAAACAATCAAATCTTTCCTCTTTACATAATAGTATAGAAGTATAGATAATCCTACATGAAGAAGACATTCAAATAAAACATATAATATTTAAAGTATCATATAACATGTCAAAATGTTAAAATTGCTTTTAAATTATTTTACTGTGGTATAGTAAATTGAATTTGAATAATGAATATACATTTTTTTTATTAATTAATTGTACAATATTAATAAGGCACTTTTTACTACATTTTGATTTTTTTAGAGTATTTAATGTAGTCATTCCCAGACCAACTGAAGAACCTGGAAATGAATGGATTGGATATAACATTGAAGAAGGCCAAGAAGTAACCTTCCAAATAGTTGTATTGGATTTATATGGAGCATTACCCTACATAAGAGGAAAATTAGATGAAAGGTATTGATTCGAATATATGCAAACATATACTGACATTTATAGGTATAATAGGTTTATATGAATAATACAAAATTGATTTTGGACATTAATATTCCCTAAGATACAGAATTTATTACATTATGTCCCATAAATTAGGTTGAACTTTTGTTTACCTTCCACTTGAAAGTTTTAACTTAATTTAGATGTAATCAAATTTCAATTTCCAATGATTTTACAAATCATAAGAAAAAGTTTGAGATATATAAGACTATGTTCAATCTTATATAGTTTGTTTGTTTGATTAAACACGCTAATATTAGGATCTACTGGTTGAAAAATTCTTTCAGTGTTAGATAGCTCATTTATCGCGGATATATATATATAGGCTATATATCATCATGCTAAGACCAATAGGAGCGGAGCATCACGCGGAATAAGTCGCGCGTGTCGACTAGTATAATAATATGTTGCTTTCCCTTATTAAAATTAATTGATAGTCAAGACTTAATGGTTAACAGTCACATCATAAAAATCTCTAACATTTTATGATAATATATCTTAAATTTTAGGTCAATAACATTGGGGATAGAAGGAGACGATGATATAGGAGAAACAAATTTCAACAAATTAATTAATGTTTCCTATGTCAATTTTGATAAAGCAAAGCCCAGTTTAAAACAGAATGGTGATGGTTTACAAAATACACCATCAAAGAAGAGATCTAATCCAAGTAATTCAATAAAAAATTACAGCAACAAAGAAGTTATGAGTGGTGAAAATTCTAATACTCAACAAAAGATTAAAAATAAAAAACTTAACAAAAGTTTGGAACTTAAACGACCAGAAGCCAATTCAAAATTAACAAAAAATCACAAGAAAGATGGTTAATGTTTCTGCAATACTTCATAAATTACATATTGTATAACATATTTTACAAATTTTAAATACTTATTATATTTCTACAGTGTTATTTGTGCATTCCTTTTTAAACATTTTGTCATTATAAGTTACACCTCCTGTTATATATAGGTGTAGTAGTAGCCGGCAACCTTAGATTATTTATATGTCTAGATAGTGTCGCGCTGCAAACGCGCCAAAAAAAATAGCGTCCAGCTGTTGGCCACTAAATGCTTTCTCCGTGTTCAGTATCACTCCCGCTGTCATTGCGTACGCTTGAGTTGCTACGCTTATTTGTTTTGTTTACAATGACGGTTTGTGTGATAAAAGTGTGCCGAAATAATAAAGGTCGATCAAAAACAACGAAAAAAGTCACCTATCATCGGTAAGTTATTCATTCTTTTTTTAACCTACATGTTGTTAAAATTTTTACTCAAATTTCCAAAAAAAATATAATGCTTTCTAGTCAAATCTTATATGTTTTGTGAAAGCTATATGTCTATTCTATCAGAAAAAGTTGTTGGCCGCAACGTTTACAAATTTTTGTAAGATGAAAATCTTAAAAATGGATTGGGCTAATAATTGTACACCTCCATCACAATATCTTTTATTTTTTTTAGTATCAAATAGTTTAACTCAGATAACTTGCAAATTATTTGTTACAATAATAATCAAATGGTCCTATTAGAAAACTTACTAAGCAATACTTCTGTATATAATTTCATCACGACCCTTCAATGGCCCACTGCTGAGCCGGGTCTCCTCCTTAGAATGAGGAAGGCATTAGGCCATAGTCCACCACGCTGGCCCAGTGCGGGTTGGCAGACTTCACACACCTTTGAGAACTTTTAGGCTTTTGACTACTTCTAGCATAGAAATATTAACGTCGTAAACTATATTATAGTTAACTATTTTTAATATGATTTTTCCGAAATTGTACTATTCATAACAAAATATAAAAATAGCTATATAAATTTTAAAACCAGGAGACATTATCGTGACAGAGTGGTAGAGTATGTGACAGAGTTGTTATTATATATAATAACAGTTTGTATTTTGTAATAAAACCAGTTTTAAATGTACTTCTTTAGAATCATTTGTTACTTCTTTAGAATAATTAAATATTTAACTTTTTTTGGATTTGGTAGAATTTTAATCAAGTATAATCATACGGAACATCCGATAAATCATTCTCCACTAATTTAAACAATTCCACAATCATCGACTGTTTTCAGGAACATCACCAGAACATCGCCTTCTTCGTCAACGTTACTTTTTGCTACTCCTGCGTATGTGTATTGAACATTCCTTTCACTTTTTACTTTAACGAGTACATGTACACCGTCTTCTATATTCCTACGTTGTCTATGTCTTCGTCTGCCACCAAAAACAATTTAATTTTACTGGTATCTTGAAGGGAGGAAAAGAATTCTAACGCATCTCCAATATCTTTGCCTCTTGCTACAATCGCATCTGCTTGGCGTTTCAAAGTTCCACCAACACCATCAGCAGCTCCCTTTCCATGTTATGACCGAATATACCTACTAAAACAGTCTGTAGTGAGAGACGAGATTTTAAGATTTTTTTATTAAAAATGTAAAAAAATTGTAGTCACTATTACAAGATGGACTATATCTTTTAGCATTAAAAAACACTTTTGTATTTGCCACAGTGTTTATATTTTTCATACCATTATGCATTACTAGCTGCGCCCCACGGTTTCACCCGCTATATTTTGGATAATTCACACTATATCATTATAAATTATAGCCTATGTGTTATTCTGATGTGTAAGCAATATTATTGTAAAGTTTCATCAAAATCCATTCAGTAGTTTTTGCGTGAAAGAGTAACAAACATACATCCAGACATTCTTACAAACTTTCGCGTTTATAATATTAGTAGGATACACAGGCACAGGTAGCGGGAGACAACTGTGATTTGTATGAAATACACCTCTGTCACGCGGATTGACAACTCTGTAACGTATTTTTTACTATAAATTATTATTAATTTTAAACGTGTATAGCCGTTACAGTTTTAGTACAGTACATATTGAAACATGAATAATAAAACAATACGGATAATTTTTGATTATATATTTGTTTAACTGATGACACCTTTTTGTAGGTTAAAAAGAAGAACAACCCAAGTACCATTATCTTGTATAAATTTAAACAAAATAGGTCATTAATATATTTCGAAAATAAAATATTATTTTTGTTCGCCATCTTGAATTTGACGTAATTGAGTTGTGTGTTGCCAGTTCATGGACTCGGAACTCCCTAATAAAAATGTGTAATACATGTTAATATTCCAAAAGCAATGGCGGACATGATTTTTGAAGAGTATGTATGTTTCGACACGGCGGTCGCAAAAGTCATTAAAAATTCATAAGAATATTGTTTCGTGGTTTTCTAGTATGTTATTTAATTTTATTAGTAAATCATATTTGTATATGATTTTTTAAATTATAAATTCCAAGATGGTGGAACAGTTGTTTTATTTCAAAAATTATAAATTTTTGTCGTTTTCGGAGTTATTGGTAATACTTGTTACGATTTACGAATATGACGACCACTATAATTTCGAAATAGCTGCCTTTTTTTAACAATTAACATGTGTGTCCTTTTCGGGGTTTATTAACTACCAATTTACAAATGTCTGATGATGACGGATTTTTCGTTTCGCTTAACTAGAAATATAGCCACCATTTTTAAATGTATTATTTTAATAGATTAAATATGTGACTATTCGGTGTTTTCATAATGCAAAATTAGACAATCTCAAAAGCGACGCCACGTCAAAACGAAAGCTTTTTAGAAAACAGATCCAAAGGGACGGACACTAAATAAACATTTTTTATGGTTCAAATTAAATAATCTTTTATATTACATGTTTATATAGTTTTCTTTCAAAATATATTATAAGAACAGTACAAAACAATAGAAATGAAATGTTTTTAGTATTAAAATATACTTCATACTATGCTACAAAGGTGAAACACCGGGCCAGTTCAATGTAGGCTTCCTCCTTAAAAATCTATATGGTTTTAATAAAACCTTGAATGCTTCATCAGCTTATCAGAAAGAGTTGAGTTTTGTAAACTATTTCTATTAATATCCTTTTTTTATAAATTCCCTTTACCCCTCCTAGTAAGTTAAAATGCTTGTGTCAGGAGTAGGCCACGCCAGTAGTCTCTCGGCATTTGGAATTTCTACAGCAAAATTGGGTTTTACCCAAAACTTCTGGGTTTTTCCAAATTTATGCTCGACGTGGCGCTTGCTGCGTCACGCTACGTGAGGCTTGACGGACTTCACCAATAGCACAAATACAATGGGAACACTCACTATACTAGACTCTTATAAGGATGCAGCAGAACACGAGGCATGATTTTTTGGGTAACATTGTTTGATATTTTATTGTTAGACTGGATCAGTCACGTAGTAAGAACGAAACACACTTGTGGAGAATTGTCCGGTGAAAATATACAATACTTAATTTATTATCCGTCATCCATTACATGTGAGGATATTACTTTGTTAGCTTCAATCTACAACAACAAAAACACACACACATACTTGTTAGAATTAGTGAACCACCACCATATAATTAATTACAAATTAAACAACTAACTACAATTAATATTAATTTTATTATGATGAGATGAGATACTAAATTGAGGAAAAGTTAATTAAGTTAAAGAGTGTCTAATTTGGATACGGCTCAGTCAATATCAAAGTTTGTCTAATTTTATGAATTATGGAGGAAAGATGCACCAATTCTTAATAGGAAGAAGAAATAGAGGCAGTCTAGGAGAAGAGAGAATTGGATGAGGGAGACTTGTAAATTTAATTATAGCCTATTAATAAGCAAGTGGGTGACTGATTTTATTTAATAGCACAAGAGAGCAGAAGACTGGAGAGTTGTAAAACTACAAATAAAGCGATTACAAAGAAACTGACTGCGTAGTTGTATAGGATAGGTTCCACACATTTTACTTGAAGTGAATTAGTTGGAGATGATTTCATCGCACCGAGTATTATTCTTAAAGATTTATATTGTAATTTGTCTAACTTTTTTTTGGGGTACTTTATTAATTGGATCCAAAGTAAATAGCCCATAGTCCATATGGCCACGGATTATTGCATTAACTGTCCTGGTTGTAATCCACATTCAATCTTTGTTACAACGTTGTGTAGTGCAGATTCCGTTAATTTGCCCATACTATAGGCATGTTGATTTAAGCGTGAAGTAGTTTACTTTGCAACGTATTATTCCTTATCTCCCAGTCACACAATCTCTCCAACGTTTAGAGTAGGAAAGATGTGAGGCTCATCGGCCTAAAGGACTTTGATTGCGTGTAATTACTCTTGCCAGGCCTAGTTATTAATACCACTTTGACTTCTATCCATTGAGAAGGTACAAAGCGATATTTGAGACATCCCCTGTAGGTATTAACAAGGTGTGCAACTATTTCCTTCCCACACCATTGTATAAGCCCTGGGAAAATTCCGTCGAGGCCTGCACTTTTGAAAAGAAGGAAACTGTTGATCGCCCATTTGACTTTGTCACAATCGACAATTTTTGAGCTGTGTATATTGATGTAGAATCCATGGTCGACTCCCAATTTTGAGATCCCGATATCCGGCATCCTGGGAAGTGAGTTTATATTAAAAGCTCCCAGGTTTTTACTTCGGTTTGTGTGAAGGTGCCATCTATTTTTATCAAACTACCAAGGTCGGGTTCGCTGACTAAAATTTTCTTAACCTTCACTTATTGGTTTACATTGTCAATGTTGGTACAGAACCGACTCCAGCATTCTTACTTCATTTGTTTTTTGTAGAGACGTCGGGCTTCTAAATATCTATCCCAGTCTTCTTAATTATATGTGTTATTTGCTCTGTTCAACAGTTTCCTCACCTTATTGTTGGTTGCTCCTAAAGGTGCATCCTTGTCAGCGTTTGGCGTACCTTGTGGTACAGCCAGCGGTGGCACCTCCTCAGATGATGCCAGTCTGGTTGGTGCGTTTGAACTCTTATTCACCAAACCACCCTCGCACACCTGCAGACTATATATAAGTTACGAAGCGCAAAACTCATTTAAACAAAACCAAAACGAAAGTCAAGAGAGCAGTGAAAGATGGCCCCATTCAAGTTCCGGTACCCAGGGGAGCAACAGGCTGAAGGTAGAAAGTAACTGTGAAGTTCCAGTTACTACGCCAGCAATAAGTATTATTATAAGTTTTTATTTGACGAATTGTTTGTGTGTTCTTGTCAAATTTTGCATACATGTTTAATTTGGATGACAATGTATTGTTAGCTAAGTGACGTCATTCTAAATCCAATACGGGGACCATGGTATTATACGTGGTATTGTTATCAAAGGATTTGTTAAAAAGAATACGGTAGATAAAATGATTTTATTCTAAATACAATATGGCTGGCGGCCCAAGATGGCGGACGAAATATCTTTTGTGCAGATCATATGGGTATTAAATGAAAATTCACTATAAATCTAATAAGGCAGGCCTCACAAGATGGCAGAATAGTTATTACTTATTATAATTTTAGTGTACATATTTATGTCGACGCATAAGTTAGGCTTAGGTTAGACAACTTGGATTTAAACAGAACATGGGCAGTGGAGGTGAGTATTCACATATGTATGTCATGTAGTTGTGATTTAAAAGAAATAAAGCTTGCCTTTGGTTTGACGTTACTTTAGGTATTGTTTATCTTTAGTATAATAAAATATAAACTTAGGTTTTACGAATAACATGTGTGCCTTTGGAACAAGAGAGTTAGTGTTTTGTTAGGAGATAGTTTAAGGTTGAAAGTGCATTAGATCCATTAGTTGAAGCAAGAAACAGGATTATAACAATGTAGTAAGAAGCTTTTTAAGATTACACCTTGGTCACACATCCAAGGCACTGCTTAGGGACTTGTCGTAATTGTAAGAGATTATTTATCAGTTCAGTACCAGTATCTACGTTACCCAATTACACAATAGGCCATTCAATAAACCCTTATTGCCTTGCCTTTTCTCCGAGTTATATTTATATACATATCAAACTGTTTGTTATAGATGCAAATCATTGGCCCCCTTGTAGCTATAGCTGGTTTGAAAGTGATGCTGGAAGCCATGGAACAAGCTATAACTATCAAGGTGACAGCTCAGCAGTATTAGTTATGGTCTCAGTAATACTCTTGTTTAGGCCTTCTACGCATAGAAGACCTAAAAAGATTATTTATCACTGAGCTCAAAACTAATATGGACAGAATGGAAAGTACTTACAAACTTAAATAGCGCCTGGAGCTTGCAACTCAGGTGCATTATATTATATAATTTTATTACTGTGTTTTTTTGAAATACCTAAATATATATTCCACCTATGTCTAGTCAGTGTCGCAGAGTCTATAAATCAGTGTTATTATAAACATTCCCTATGATTTTTGTCAGTGGGTATGGAACTATGGACTACACTACAATTTATATATAACAATGACTTTGTGTTAGACACTTAGTAATGGCAATATAAAATGTATGAAACGCGCCTGTGCATCGAAGGCACATAGTGAAGGGTGAAAAAATGCACAGGCGCGTCGGGAGCAGCGGTTGTATTAAACGGTCAGTTATTTGCACACATAAGATGTGTGCAAATAACTGATTATGCTGCTCCTCTAACGAGGACGTAAGAAACTAAAAAATAAGGTTCACCAAATTAATCATAATACATTGCAAGCATAAATATTGCGCTGTTAAGTCTTCTTTTTTTCTCTCCACAGTCCACAGACGGCGCCGGCTTATGGCGTATCTGCATAAAACAAATATAACCGACTATACCATTTTTATATTATTACTGGCATCACTGAAGTATAATCATGATTAATTATAATTAATTATCAATCTGTGGACTGTGGATTTATCTGTGTAATCTGTGATCGACTTCACGAGTTGTCGAAAAAAAAGAAAATATAAATCTCTGGCACAAAAAGATGCTAAATATGAACGAAACAACATATCGTTTGTTGTTATGAAAAAGAGAAGATCCTTTTTACTGTCATCTTCCAATGGAGAATTGGAAACCGATAAATCAGTAACGTATATTGAATAATTTTAAGAATATTTTGGAATCCTAAAAATGTCGAAGAATGGAGAAGTGTCGTCGAATCAAGGTACTGAGTTAATCGAAGTAAACATCAACATATAGTGACACAAATGCGAACTGCTATATCATCTCTTCAAATTTTAGGCTCCAGCAGGCCAAACACGTCCAAACCTGAGTTAAACTTATTAGGCACAGAAAAACGTAAAATATTAAACCTGCAGTTCGGAGGGCCATCAGATGATAGTGCCGCTTTTATGCCCTTTTCTCCTAACACGTCGGCACAAAAGTCTCGTATACCCTCACGTACAATAAGGGATGTATTGCCCGATAACACAAGGTAACTTCGATTTTCCATAGTATTGCTTCTCATTTATAGTGTCAAATTTTTCTAGTACACTTATAAAAGAATTATAGAAACTGCCTTTATATATCAAAATAAATCTCGTATCTTAAATCATTGATTTCATTTCATTTATTGAAAATAAAATCAATCATAGTATACCTTTTAAAATGAATAACCAAATAATTAACTTTATGCATAATATACTCTCATCTATGCATATAAATGTTATTTATGTCATAATTTTCAAAAATCAAACCTTACCTTTGCAAGCTACTAAGACAGAAAGAACATATTATTGTGATAGTGATTATTAAATTACTTATTGAATGTATAAAATGTTGAAAAGCAGTAAATATAATAAATGCAAAAATAAATAATTGTAAACTTAAACTCAAAATATTTTATATTTATTTGGACTTTATACAAAAAAATATTTTTGATATGCCAAATAGATCAGTCAATTTGTTTATTGTGTTTTTTCAAAACATCACTTACACACAAAGGAACCTTTCAAAGAGTTTTTATTTTTGCAGGGATAGATGTAGGATTTATCCTTCAATGCAATCATCAGGAAAGTTACAGCTCTCTGCTACCGAGATATATGACTTTACTGCAGATGACTTACATGATCTTGGAGAGATAGGGAGAGGTGCATTTGGAGCTGTAAATAAAATGGTTCACAGAAAGTAAGAATAAAAAAACATAATTTATGATCATCCTTTTATTACTGAAGTTTTTTGAGACTTTGATTAAATGTAGAGTTGCCTTATTAATTTTCTGTGTTTGACTTTTGTTCATGTGATAATTGATTATAATTGACATTTCAATTTAAAACAAGTAATCTTGTATTTGTTATCATGACCATCATCATCATAAGTTTTTAATGGCCCACTGCTGAGCCGTAGTATGAGGAGGAATCCATATTCCACCACGCTGGCTGGGAACAAGAAGAACTCTTAGGAATGCGCGTTTCCTCACAATGTTTTCCTTCTCCATTAGAGCGAGTGATCTTTAATTGATTAAACCACACATCTTAGAAATTCAGAAAGTTAGAAGTGTGTGCCCAGGATGAAACTTGCACTTCCTGGGGAAGACATCAAGGTCTTAACCACTGAGCCATCACTGCTATCTTTTATTTGTTATGTATTATCCTATTTTTAATAAATGTATTATAGAACTAGCAAAGTTATGGCAGTGAAACGTATCCGTTCTACAGTAGATGAGAAGGAACAGAAACAATTATTGATGGACCTTGAGGTAGTGATGAAAAGCAACGAGTGTCCATTCATTGTCCAGTTCTATGGAGCACTTTTCAAAGAAGTAAGTAATATAAACTATGAAATAAAGAAATGTACTATACAAAGATAACAATTTATTTCTTAAATTAATGAACTTTAGATTTATAGCAATATATTATTATATTATTCATAAACTGGACTCAGTGCAATAAATGCATGACTGTTTATACTTTAGATGTCAACTAATGTATAAAACTTATTCAAAAGAACTAATAAATCTATTTTGGTTATTGCTATGATAACCTTGTTTTTGCAAGCATTCTTGTGCTATCATCAAAGGAACTCAAGTTACTGAAAAATACTAACAATATTGGAAATGTAGGCTGTGTAGTGATAATTTCAGAAAGTTCAATCAAATCTTATTTCACAGGGTGATTGTTGGATTTGTATGGAGCTAATGGATACCTCATTAGATAAATTTTATAAGTTTATCTGTGAAAGGATGCAAACTCGAATACCTGAACCTATTATGGCTAAAATTACTTTAGCAACAGTGAAAGCTTTAAATTATTTAAAAGAAAAGTTAAAAATTATACATAGGTATGTACATAATTCTATTTGTATTAGCAGTACTGTTCTTTGAAGATATCCATGAAATTGATAATTATTTGATCCTCTCTAGAGCAAAGTTTGATATCATCTTTCATTTTACTTAAAACTCAACTTCATATTATAATATTACTATAATATTTCTTTGATGTTACTCAGTGTCAAAGAATGTTACGAAGATTCCATATTTTTTGAGTACCTAAAATTAGTATATACTTTGCCATTTATTGTATTTTCAATTAAGAACCTATGTATATATATTTTATTTATAGTAGAAAATAACTTTGTCAATAACATGTATATAATTTTTTTATAGAGATGTCAAACCTTCAAACATTTTGTTGGATCGAAGAGGCAACATAAAACTCTGTGATTTTGGTATATCAGGAAAGCTTGTGGATTCAATAGCACGTACACGAGATGCAGGTTGCAGGCCTTACATGGCCGTAAGTACATTAAATCTTATCTTGCTAGTATTATAAATGTAAAAGTTTGTATGTTTGGATATTTATATGTTTGTAACTCAATCACACAAAAACGGCTGAATGAATGTTAATGAAATTTGGCTCACAGACCTGTATAACCAGGATTAATATTGAAACCTACAGGATAATAATAAAATGTATATTGCACCTGAATGTTTTTATATAACAATATATTGAAGATTAAATGTTCTTTGTTAAATCTAAGTAGGTACCCGGGAGGGTCAACTAGTAAGTTATAGACAAAAATTTACATTTTATATTTTACTTTTATTTATATGATCATATTTAAATACAAATATACAGAATGCTTCGGCCACAGTAATTTTTTAAGTGGCAAGAGCAAAATTAGGTTTAATAGGCCTTAAATGAATTGTTTTATATATATTCTTTTTCAAAAAAAGAATATATACAATTATTTTCCATAGCAAATTGTAATTTTGTGTTCAAAAAAATTGGATTACATAAAAAAATATAATTCATCAGCTCTTCTTGCCTTATCAACCTGTCCTCAAATAGAATATAGATTTGGTGGTGTCCAAAAAGTAAAATGGTGGGAAGGAATAGGTTAAGTATATGAATAAGTCTGCAATATAGTATTTTTAGTTATAAATAACAAATTTATTTTAGCCTGAAAGAATCGATCCAGGGCGCGCCAGAGGCTATGACGTCAGGTCAGATGTTTGGTCGCTGGGGATCACTCTGATGGAAGTAGCCACTGGTTCCTTCCCTTATCCTCGATGGGGTTCAGTGTTTGAACAGTTACAGCAAGTAGTACAAGGAGATCCACCACGTCTCACAAACAAAAATAATATATTTTCAAATAATTTTGTCAACTTTGTTAATACTTGGTAAGTTGTACATGATCATCATCATCACTATAAAAAGGTTTAGTATTGATACTTGATCAGATTAAATAATGTGATATATAAAAGTAATGTGATTTGAAATGTGTAAAACAATTTTTATAATTATTCATTTGGTTCATAATACTAGGTTACATTTCAATTTGTTTAAAAATTATTTATTCTTTCTTCAGCCTCATCAAAGAAGAAACACAAAGACCAAAATATAACAGACTCTTGGAGCATCCATTCATTAAGGGGATTGATCAGAGTAGAGTAGATGTGGCATTGTATGTATGCGAGATTTTAGATGCCATGGAGCGTAATGGCGTCAGTCCTTTTACCACAGATCAACCTGCACAGGCTTGGATAGACTAATTTTTAGATTCAAACACATACAAAATGCATTGTGCCATTGGATTGCTAAAATCTGTTATGTGAAAATATTGGTGTTATAATTTGTTAGCCACCTTTCCTCAATTGAATATTACATTTAAGAATCGCCTCCAAAGAGTATGTCACATAAAATATAACTTGGTGTATTTTAAAATCTAAATTTTCACTTAACAATATTTTACCAATTGGATGACAGCATTACTTAACACCTCATGCACCTTCAGTCATCATATTTATTATTCATTGTTTTAATTTAAAGTTATTCCAATCAGCTTGCCTAATGAAATAAATGGTATCCACCATTATGATAGAAGCAAAGTGCAAATTATTGTATATTTTATACCATTTGAATAGTAGTATTAAAATAATATTAGGAAATGTAGAAAAATTCTTCTAAATAGTCTATCGACAATCTTTTATGCACTCTGAAACATTACATATTTATAGATTACAATAATACTTATAATATGGTCTTATATTATGTTAAACTCTGGGTTCCCATTTTTTTTTGTAAAATATAATTATGTAATGCCTATATAGAAAACTGACTATTTTAGTAATGTGTTTGAAAGTCAGAAATTTGACGTAATTTTGAAAATCTATTATAGATTTTATTAGAAGATTGTGATTTAACAGCCTCAATCGTGATTTTTACCTATGGCAAATAATTAATATCTAATTGATTTTAATTTATTACTTGAGTAACTTTTACCAAAAGATAAGTCTTATCTCATATTATTTTTAACAATTTTTATCCGTAGATTTCAATCAATATTTCATGTAGAGTACAAAATAATGCTCTATCTTATTCAAGGAAGGATGTCGAAAGCTTTTATGTCTAGTGTTAAAAAAGCCATTTTGTACTCTACAACTACAAACAATATCTTTTCTACTACCTGAAATATTATACAGCAGAAATAACTTAAAAATAATTCACCACATTCACATTTTTCTGTCAAATCAAGATATCTTTAACAATTAGTTGTTGCAGCATGAAATTATCAGAAATAAAATTTTATACAATATTTTACACTGAACAGTCTAATGTTAAATATATAATGGAACTTTTAATTCAAGGTAGTAGAAAAATATATTATCTATTTTGAAAACTGTACTAGGCCATTTTGTGAATAATATAATAATAAATGTTTGAAGTATAAGGCAATGGCACTAAATGTATGAAATTCACCAGCGCTGTTAACTGGTGCAGTAACTGCAAAGGCCTTACTATCTTCGTACATTATTACTTCTGCGGCTGCCTTGCTGGTGGTGGTAAAGGGGACCTAGTGTTATTTTGTGATTGATAAATTATTTGATTACACTGGTCTCCAAAATTTAACTCTTAGTGTGCCTTTTAAGTAAATGCTTACACTAAATTAATACGGAAAAATGTTTTTAATTAATTTTTTTTTCAAACAATCTTCATTTCAAGTCAAATTATATGGAAAATAAAATATTGAATTGTAGTTAGGTTCAGCTTGTGTATAATAAAAATAGTATACTTTGATCTAAAAGGCAATTTTGATATGGACCAGTGTAATTGTTTTGTTTGTGTTTATGAATTACTTGTAAGTAATAAACAAGATCATATGTATAGTTGTAATTTTGTAATAAATTTGTATATAGAGACAGATAATAATTAATATTAAGTAATAAAATACATAGCAACCACTTTTATATGGCAGCAATACATTTATGAAATTGTTCACTAATAAAACACATGTGATTGAGTGCATTGCAATTATCATGTAATTTAGCTCACTCTTATACTGTATTATTAAGAAATATAATGATAAAATGAATACTGAATTATATTATTTATTCCATTATCTATAGCTAGTTTATTTACATTATGTTATATTTTACATCTATTCTAACACTTGACTCAATTTCGTAGAATTCTTTACAACACCAAAATTGATAAATAATTTAAATTTAGTTCCATCTTTGAGTTCCGGCCTAAGGTATAAAATATCCATCTTTCTTGGTTTCATGTCTAATATAGGTGTCCATTGATCTACGGAAACAATTCTGTCTTCTCTTTTACCAGAAAATGAAAGTGAAGAGATTTTAATTAATTTATTATTTTCGCTTATGTAGAGATGCCCAATTATATTTTTAAATGGAAGTGTGAACAATGATAGTACTGTCGCTCCGGTAATCCCTGTAAAATAAATTGACACTGATATGAATTTAACCTGAACATTAGCAAGAGGTTAGAGTAATAATCCTCACCTATGTACGATGCGGCAAGAAAACTGCTCTCAGGTAGAATATTAAACATTTCCATTAAACCTGTACTTGGTATTACGACACATGATCCATATATATGATATATTTTAAGTCTATTAACAAGTGCAATATATTTTACAAAAGGGAAAGAGAAAACTGACTCGAATTGCACTTGTTCAGTTTTGTTTTTAGCTGATGAAGTAACATTTCTGAATACATTAGACAATCTTGAAGATAACATGTTAAAGATGATTTCTTAACTCAATAAGTTTTTGTATTGTTATTTTTTTTTAAATATTCATTATTTTTTTTTTTTTTTTGTTAAATGACATTGAATGTGCTTAAGCACAAATCATTCTGCCAGTGTCGCGTATAATGAAGAAAAAACGAGGGAGACTGAGCGGTATAAATTGCCAAAGATTCAGTGATAATTTCTGTAATAACATCAGGATTAGTGACGGTGATACGTAGAGATGGTTATGCGGCAGGAACCAACAAACAAATAAAAATAAAATAATTAAACATATTTATACAAAGATACAACCTACATTGCATTACAATTTAATATTATTTTCTATAATAAATTTAACTAATTTTTTAACAAACGGGCTAAAGACTAAGGTTAGAATAGTTTTTAAATGTACTGGACGTTGAAGGTTATCAGGGATAATATCGTATAGTGAATATTTTAATTTTGGGCAGTCAAAAACAATATGATTCATTGAACCTTCATCTAAACCACATTCACAAATAGCACTGTCTTTAATTCTTAGCTTAGCCAGATGCAGTGGAGTACATGCGTGGCCTAAGCGGAGTCTACAAACGACTGATGTAACTTTGCGGTCGGCATTACGAAATCGGAAAAACCAAGGGTAAACAGGGTCTTCAGGTTGAATAGCACTATAATATGAACCTTTGATTAATTTTGACTTATTCCAAAACTGATTCCATGCACTGCAAATTTTTTTTGGATAGAGGGCTTAAATCATGAGAGAAATTAAAAAAATAGGAAAGGGAGCCAGATTGCGTTGCAGTTTTGGCACATTTGTCAGCTATTTCATTATTTTGAATTCCGGAATGACTTGGTATCCAGACGAGTGAAATGAGATAACCTTGTTGGTGACAATTAAATAAAGCCTCTCTAATTTTAAGAATAATAGGGAATCTTGATTTACTTCGAAACTGATTTTGAGTTATTGCCTGCAGAGAGCTTAAACAGTCCGAAAAAATAACGACCTTATTTAAGTTATGTGAATCAGAAAATAAAATAGCTTCAAGAATGGCTATTGACTCTCCAGTAAAGGCAGAGGACTGAGGGGGGCATTTAAAATTAAGTATAATATTAAATTTAGGGATCCAACAAGCCGCTCCAACACATGATTAATCTGATAATTTAGATGCATCTGTAAATATCATAACAAAATCAGACCACTTTTTTGCAACTTTTTCCAAAAACTTCCTATTTGCCCCAGGGTCACCTTTTTCTATTCCCAAATTGGTGATAATCGATGGAGTAAAAGTTAGAGAATGATAGGATAGGATCAATGGATGAGATGAAGACTGTAAAACTTTAGAAATGAATCGATCAGATAAATATTGTCTACGTAAATTTAGAGGAGGGTCGACACACTCTATCTGAAGTGCATTGGTGGGAGTGGACTTCATAGCCCCTAATAAATTGTATTAGGCTCGTAGGCTCTTGAACTGAATTTTATTCAATTTTTCTAAAGCTGAATTATGCATGCATGAGTCTAATAGAAAAGTACAGTAGTCTAGATGGCTACGGATGATAACATTATATAGTAGTTTTTGGGTGTATTGATGAGACCCCCACCAGACACCTGATAACGCGCGTAAAATTTGGATATTTTTTTCACATTTTTGTATTACATACTCCGAATGCGCTATACCAGATAATTTAGAATCCAAATGGAGGCCTAAAAATTTTACTGTGTTAACAACCGGGAGAGTATGATTATTGTAACTAATATTCATTATTTCTTATGTACTTAATACTTATTGACAACAAAATGTACTTCTTCTTTAGGTTTGATGGCTTTCAGTTGCGCACTACGACTGTGCAGAGTGCACAAAGTACTTTGCCAATGTCACGTAGTAAAAACGACACACTTGTAGAGGATTGACCGGTGAAAATATATAATACTTAATTTATTATCCGTCATCCATTAACAAAACGGATTTGGGGACTTTGCTTGCGTATGTGAAGGGTGAACCACGTTTAGTGAGAGATTATTGTTGTAATTATTGAACATATAGGTTTAAGTGTTAATTAATAGTTATAATAAGTGGTGGTTGGTTATTTTTTGTTTTCTTTGTTGTCTACTAGGTAAGTGTAGTTTTATTTATATACTAACGACTAACGTCCGTTACCGTGGATCACCATGGATAGCGATCCGCCTCCTGCTAAACCTCCTGATCCTGTGGAGAACATAGAAATAAGTTCCCTTAATTCTGTAGTAAGTTCATCTGTTTTGGGCAGGAAGCGACAAATGGAGAATGGTAATGTAGAAAGAAAATTATAACAGATCCTTCCTCATCTGCTCCTTCTGTTCAAACTATATATACACACCCTGATCTCTCCGATATTTCAAGAAATACACCTTAAATGATAAGGGTCCTTTTACGGTATATGTATCCCGTGAAATTGCAGACCCAGCCGCAAATACAACCATAAGAGCTATTAAATTCGGTCAATTTTTATTCAAGAATAAGATTGGTTCCATCTTAAAAGATGGGATTAAAAATATTAGCAGAAATAAAACTGCAGTTGATTTTTCCACAGGACAAGCTGCAAATAACTTTATTGAAAATCCTATACTATCTCATTCACACTATAAAGCTTACATTCCAATTTTAATGTAACCCGTATGGGATTAGTCAGGGGAGTACCTGTAGATTGACACTTGGATGAATTTGTTTCCTCACTAGAGCTGCCCATAGGCTGTGGGGAGGTACTTAAAATGAGACGGTTAAATAGGTAAGTAGTTAATGATGGTACAGTGACCTGGATTTCAACCCAATCGGTGGTTATTACCTTTTGAGGTCAAATGCTACCGTCTTATACTTATTCATATCATTCTTCTCTTCCAGTTGTAACATATCTCTTCCCTACAATTCAATGTATGAACTGTTGCCGTTTTGATCATATTAAAAGTCAATGTCGCTCTAGACCCCGTTGCTACAAGTGTTCTCAAGATCACTCAGGAGACTCGTGTTCTGTTACTACTGACTACACTTGTGTTCTCTGTTTGGGCAACCACATTGCTACAGATAGAAGCTGCATGGAACATGCACGATAGCAATCCATTAAAAAAGTCATGTCCGAAGAGAACATATCTTATGCTGATGCCTCTTATAGTTTTCCCTCAGCACGTCCTTCTTATGCAGAGATGGGTAAACAAATGTTTACCCCTGCACAAACACCTGCCTCTACTTTCTCTCATAACTCTGCCCCTCCTAATAAATTTTGCACTCAAAAAACATCTGACTCTAACCCCTTAAAATCTTACCACCAAACTGTTCGTAATCCCCGTCCAAGAATGATTCCATCAAAAGGATACAACTTCTTGGCCCACCAGGCCATTATTAACCAACCCTTCTCTTCTCTTAATAATGGTTGTGCATTAAAGCCTGCGGACCACTCCTATGCCCTTCCTACTACCTCAAACGATTTAACTGTAATTTTAAAAGAATCCTTAAAAAATATTTCAGAGAAATTTAAAAATACAACACTACCGCCCAACGCTGCTTAACTTTTCTCCATAATTACTTCTTTCCTTAATCATGGGATCATTACAAATCATCCCGTCCACTGTGAAGGTGCACGCAGCAAAAAACATGAAATACTTTTCTTGATAAATTAACTCAGGCCTGGTTCTCTTGTGTTGTGTTGTTCCTGACTTTGCCTGCCTTAGGGATGACAGGAATGATGGGTATGCGGGAAGTGCTATTCTTGTTCGGCGCTCTCTCGCTTATTCTTGTATCTCTCTCCCCCCACAGGGCCAAAGTATTCAACACATTTACTTCAAATTTGCGATGATTTCAATGTTTGTATAATGAATAACGGTTCGTCGACCCGTAGGCCTTATCCCAATGAAAACCCTAAATCTGGTGTTGATTTATCTATTTGCTCTCCTTCTTTGGCTCCTCTTACTAGCTGGAAAACTTTGTCAGGTACCCATGGTAGTGATCATTACCCAATTGTGATCACCCTTTCTCAAAATTCAATTCCATCTACAAATTATACTACCCTTTTTAGATATAAATTAAAAAAAGCTAACTGGTTAGAGTTTTCTTCTTCTGTTGCCAGGCTTACAGATAATCTAGCGGTCTTGTTTGATGATGAAAACATTTTACCTTATTATGATTAATTTATAAATATTTTAAAATCCTCTGCAGACCTCCATATTCCTCTCAAAAAAACTAAACTCGATTTTAGATTGTCTCCCCCATGGTGGGATGAAGAACGCTCCTCCCTTATTAGAAAACGTAAAGAAGCTGAATCTTCATATATGTTCAAAGGTCCGAGTCACTGTTGAATCGTGATTGGAAAAGACATACAAAATAATAATAGTAAAGATTATGAGTGCTTTCTCTTACCATCTGTAACAATTTATTATTTAAAGAACTAACATACAAGAACAAACAAATTTTAAAAAATCATTTTTTCTCCGCCAACGTAAGAGGTTTTCGTATGACATTTGAAAAATTAATGTCCTTTGTTTCATAAACTAGGACTTCGATACATCGGCTAGAATAATAAATAAATTAGTGTTACATAATGATATAAATTAACATAACTGTAAGCATATTCGTTACAAGACGTATCAAATCTTGTTTTGAACTGTTTATCAGACATTTGCACTAAGTACAAATTTTTTGCTATAATTCTAATTGATACATTGACTTACATCGAGCATCAATCATCTCAACCTGTTATTATGCATTGTTTTGATTCTGTGATCTTGCTGAACTATGTGGATCTGTGCATTTCTATATATTGCGGATGTCGAAGTGAAAAGAAAATCAACAATATTGATGTATCTATATTTATTCAAATATTAATATCGACCTCGATATATCGATGAAAAAATATGCTCGGCTGTCAGCATGCATGTAGAGAAAAGTCCTATACAGTTACTTTTTTCAGTTCATTCCTAACCTTCACGATTTTTGATTCTAGTGATTTTAATTAGATAAATAAAAAAATAGAGTTTTTGACACAATTTTAGACATTTTGTATCGATATATCGGATCAAAAAATATCGATACTTTTTCAACAAAACTATTGTATATAATCTTTGCCAAATGCCATGCATTGATGATTGAATATTGATTTGGTTACCCATGTGTGAATTATGTGCGATAGAATGATAAATAAGCATTAAAGTAGAAATATAAGAAAAAAAAGGAGTTTCAAAAAGTCACAAAATTTACCAATAAAAAAATGTCGACTACCTTAAAAGCAATGTAAGTTACATCAACTATAATATAATTCATAAAGTAGTTTTATAATCTAATCAATTTCAATTAAATAAAATGATCATTTTATTAATAAATAACCTATGCTGTTGGTACATATTTGAAATTTTTGCAGATATGAGAAAACGGCTGAATTTGAGGCGTTCTATACCGGCGGTGATATTCATTGGACCTCTAATGGTTGCCAATTCCTCTGTCAATGCGAGGATGTTATTAAAGTTATTGACGTCAACACATTCTGCAATATCCTTACTATTGGAAAAACGACAGATGAACAGGAAGACAATGATCAAATATATACTTTTCAAATGTCAAATGATGATAAAACCTTACTGACCGCTCATAAGAGTGGCTTAATTAAACTTTGGGACAAAAATACTGGAATACAAAAGAAAGTATGGAGGTCTGGACACAAAGGTGCAGTTGCAAAATTAGCTTTTGATGGAAATGACCTTAATGTTGCTTCAGGGGGCACAGATGGTAACATAAGGCTTTGGGATATGACACATCATACTTGTACAAGTAGTTTGAAAGGAGCTCTAGGTGTTTTCACAGTCCTTAAATATCACACTGATTCTAGTAAAAATCTAGTTTTTGGGGCTGCCGATGATACTAAAATATGGTCATGGGATTCAAAAACTGGCAAAGCAGATGTAATTTATTCTGGTCATTTCAGTAAAGTCACCTCGCTACAATTTGCACATGATAAAGTACATATGATTAGTTCTGGACGAGATCGAGTTTTGATTCTTTGGAAGATTGGTGAAAGTAAGGCTATTAGAGTTTTACCAGTTTATGAAAGTATAGAAAGTACAATACTGCTGGCACCTTCTTTCAGTATCCCTGATTTCCATAAAATGTATGAAAGTAGCGAGATTTTTGTTGCCTGTGCTGGTGAAAAGGGTATTGTTAAAGTATGGAATGTAGAGAAGGGTTATCTCATGTATGAGCAATCTGGTAGTCTTGTGTCCCCTTCAACAGATGAGAGTGGTTTGGCAATAACACATTTGTTGTATAATAAAACTAGAAATGTGATATCAGTTGTTACTGTTGATCATAACATTATCATTCATGATTTAGAAACATTTAGATGTCAGAAACAATTAGTAGGTTTTACGGATGAAGTACTGGATATTATATTCCTTGGAAGAGACCATAAACATATTGTAGTGGCAACAAATAGTAGAGATTTAAAGTATTATGAGTTAGATAGTATGGATTGCAAACTAATCAGAGGACACACTGATATTGTATTAGCATTAGCCAATTTTCCTACAAGACCTGATGTTTTTGTGTCTTCTGGTAAAGATAACACTGTTAGAATTTGGTTTCAAGAAACCTATGATAACATAAAATGCTTTGGTGTTGGAGCTAGACATACAGGTTCTGTAGGTTCAGTGTTTACATCACAGACATCAGGCAGTTTTTTTGCATCTGTCAGTCAAGATAACTGTTTAAAGGTTTGGAATGTTCCTCAAGAAATGGATTCACCTGACCAAAAAATTAAATCAAGTCATACTGAGTTAGCTCATAACATGGATATTAATTGTGTGGCATTATCACCTAATGATAAAATAATAGCAACTGGTTCTCAAGACAAAACTGCAAAGCTTTGGACTGTAGATTTGTCTTTACTAGGAGTATTAAAAGGACACCGGAGAGGAATATGGTGTGTGAGATTCTCACCTATGGACCAAGTAGTTCTTACATCTTCTGCCGACTGTACTTTAAGATTGTGGTCAATAGCAGACTTGAGCTGCTTGAAGACATTAGAAGGCCATGAAAGCTCAGTCCTTAGGGTGGAATTTTTAAGTAAAGGTCAACAGATTATATCAACTGGGGCCGATGGCCTTATAAAACTTTGGAATATAAAGTCCTCAGAATGTAAAATGTCCCTTGACAATCATGATGGTAAAATCTGGTCCATGGCTGTTAATAAAAATGAGTCTCTTATTATAACTGGAGGATCTGACTCAAAGTTAGTGACTTTAAAAGATGTTTCCACTGAAAGGCGGGAAAAACAAGCTAAAGAGAGGGAAGAATTGATTTTCCAAGAACAGGATTTGTTAAATTTATTAAATGAGAAAAAATTACTGAAAGCCCTTAAATTAGCTTTGCGAATGGAAAGGCCATTTAATGTATTGAAAATTATTAATGAAGTTCTAAAATCTGGTCAGCAAAAATTAATAGAGACATTGGAAGAAATAAATGATATACAAAAAGAAACTCTTCTAAGGTTTGCTGCTGAATGGAACACTAATAATAAGAACTGTCACGCAGCTCAAGTTGTATTTTATATTTTAGCGCCGGAAATTATTTCGGGTGATCTAAAAGTTCCATCACTAACAAGTTTTGTTGAAGGCACATTACCTTACAACGAGAGGCATTTTGAAAGGTTGACTAATTTGTTGCAGGATCTTAACTTTATTTCCTATACCGTTAATTGTATGCAACCGCATGCTGTTAAAAACAATGAGTAGTATTATACGAATTATAAATTATTTACAAGTGTTTTGTTATTTTAATCCAGAGAATTAACAAAGTCAACAGTTCAGACTACGCTTATCGGCACACGTTTGCTCTGACGCACATACTGTTAATTTGCCCGTTTTGTGTGTAAAAGCTCTAAACTATCGTGTCGTATCTTACCGCGCCGCCGTCTGCGCATTCTTAGCGCGCTTTTTGTCGAACTGCTTCCTAATAAGTATTAAGTATTCGTCAGTCATTTGTAACGCGAAACGGACGCGCTAAATTATTGCGCGCTGTGCTCGTGTTATGTTAAGAAATTCATCATGAAGTCCAGAACTTTATTAATAGGTTTAATATTATTTTATTTAGGATGTGCAAGAGGACAAAAGTTGACATCGTAAGTTTGATCAAATTATCTATTTTATTTATCCCTTTTTTTACTTACAAATAACACAATTTTTTACTTTATTTTTCACATCAAGGCAACTTTTATTAATTGTTGTTTTTAATTATCATATTTCAATTTTAAATATGAAAAACTTAAAATTAAGGATTATAAACTGAATAAATAATTATTTAATAAAATTATGATTACCTTTCATTTTTCTTTTCCCGCGAAGTATTTCGGATTTGATATTAATGTCTATGGAGATGACTTAAATACACCGCATACTTAAAAAAACCTTAATAAAATAAAGTTTAATAAAAAAACCAACTACAGTAGAATGACGATCGCTCTTTGCATCTTAACAAATAACTTCAATGCGTGCGGAAGAAAGCGGTGATACCCTTTGTGGTTAAGAGGTCCGAGTTCGATCCCTAAGATTCCGGCTTCCGGCTGATCTAATCTATACACCTGAGAGTTTTTCATGATTTTCTCAGATGTGTAGGAATTCGACCAGTTTGGTAGCATAGTTTTATAAATGTATATATATAATTGTTTAACATGTTTGTATTTTATGAATAATAAATAGTTAATATCAAGAGACACCCAAACATCGATAAACTGCCACCGACATGTACCTTGGTATTGAACAATAGGTTGTAGAGAAACGCATAAGTACACATTTGATGGGCTTACAACCTAATCAAACCGTAACGAAATTATATTCTTGCATTTTATCAACATAAACATTTAAATCCTGCTTTAAATTACATAATATAACAAAAATCTTCTCGAAAATAATATAAAATTTCAATCAACATGAATAACTGCATTGCAATCGGTAAATCTATACTAATATATAAAGCTGAAGAGTTTGTTTGCTTGAACGCACTAATCTCGGGAACTAGTGGTCCGATTTGAAAAAGTCTTTCAGTGTTAGATAGCGCATTTATCGAGGAAGCGGATGATTATGGCCACAAAGCCACAAGGGTCGGCTAGTAGATTATAAAAGAAACACTTTTATCCTGAAAATAAAATTAGCCGGAATACTACGATGTTCCAAAGTAATGCTTATTTCCATACTTTATGTATAAATAAGATATTTTTATTGGAATCCTATTTTTTCAAAATATGCTTATTAATTTATAAATTTTGTCCCTATTATTACATGTTCATAAAACAGGTATTATTAAACCAATATTTTAGAATGACGTCAGTGGCGTAGCTTGCCTTGGAGGGGCCCTGTATCAAAATAAGCTGAGGGGCCCAAGTGAAGGGTAAAGATTTCTCACAAAAGAAATAAAAATGCTTGCATTAAATTAAAATAAGTATTTTCATACCCCCATCTCGGAAAGGGTATTTTTGCTCTTCGATATCTGAGTGCAGATGCCGGTTTTATCCGCTAAAATAAAGTGAGGATAAAGTAAATTGAATTTAGAACATCGTGTGTATCGAGATTTTTTAATTTGTTAAAAACTCAGACTCGGAACATTCTTGGTGTACTTTTTTTTTAATTTGCTTGTAATACCTAATAACTTTAGGTATATAATAAAAGTATCTTGTATCATTTTCTAGCTGAGGTGGGATGAAAAGTTACGTGTTGCACTTGTGTGCAAAGATTTTTCACCTTGTGCTCTTTTGAAAATTGAGCACGTGGTTAAAAAGCAACTTTGCACTCTTGAATAACGAATAACTATTATTGATTGTAAGTTATCACTTTCACCTAGAAAGTGAGGTAGCAAAACAATTCAAATCTTATATACACTAAGAAAAGTGTTAGTAAAAAGCCATGAAGTGAAATTTTTTTTCCCGGGAATCACGAGATTAAAGTGACTTTGTAGATAACATTTTACTAATTTTTGTTTAAACATGTTAGGTTTTTTTTAGTTTAACCTCTGTAGCCCGGGGGCCCAGTATCATTGATACAGCTGATACGGCAGTAGTTACACCCCTGAATAACATAAACTTAACTTAAACTGAAAGTACTCGTATGAAGTATTAACAAAAACTGAAATAAGTTTTTGTATTAATGTCAATGGCGTAACTAAATATGCTTATTTATCATAAGTAATTAGAGTGCTGATTATTCAAAATTACGTTACACATACGTCTTTCCTTATTTAAAATAAATCATTTAAAAAAGTGAATATGATGAAGAATTTAAATTTTACATAGTATACGATTTCAGCTCATAAGCATATTGTTTCTTTTTTAAGTTTTAGTTAACAATTAAGTATACCTAGATTAATAAATAAAAAATAAACAAACTAACTGAAGGATAAAACTTGTTATCGCCATGTCATTTCCCGATAATTTGAAAATATGATGTCCGTTCGTGACAAAATTCTGTTTGTAGAGGTTTGTTTATATTTAGCGCAAAAGAAACTATCGTATGATTGTTTACCCATAAGTACAATTTACTACATGAAATGTGTTTGGTGCAATGTTAAAAAAATAATCTGAAGCAAACCTGAAAAGATTGTCCATGAATCTGAAAAAAATAGGTTATGTAATTGTGAAAAAATAGGAGGATTTCCTTTTTTCTAGATGTAAACCATAATGCACATAAAAGATCTCAACAATAATAACAAGCATTTTAGAAAGAAAGAACAGTGTCTGAATAGTTTTATCATGTGTTTCTAAATAAAAGTTATACACACTACTTTTACATTTAATTATGATAGTATTCATCCTATGAAATTACTCATCAAACTACCGCTATTGGTTTATTCTAAACAATTTCTATATTGGTAATAAACCAATAGAAACCGCTCGCCAATATAAAACATTAACTCACCAATTTCTTTTTCGCTTACATGAACATTCGTGAGCATAACTCATATGATTCTCTTCAGACCCATCGTCCCGGTTGATACTATGAGAATTGTTAGTATTAAAAGTTTATTGTTCAATTTCTGGAAACAAAGTTTTGACTGTCTTAAATCAGGGCTGGGTACGGAAACATTGAAAATGTAGAGTCGCATAGGTCCGTAAATTGCAGGGTTGAAACAATTATGTTTTTTTTATTAATGAAAAATATTCCTCTAATGTTGGATTAAGTAGAAGTCCCTAAAATTACATACTAATATTAGGCTAACGGTTAATTAATTTTCACACGATAATACCTGTACGTGAAGTTGGATCATAATACTACATCTGCATGTAGTATCATTCGTGTTTTGCCAGGTGTATTTATTTAATTTTGCAATTTCATTTTCAATATAATTTTTTGCTATAAATATATGACGAGCTCCCACACAAACCTTAATCCCTTATCAATAAATAGGTATTTTTTAATTTTTATCTGAGATGGTAATTGACATCTCTATATTAAGTTAAACATTTTTAACAATTAAATTTTTTTTAATGTTTCACTTCTTGCATTTTAGTAAATTGTGTGGTCCTGTAATTCATTTATTGAAAAGATAAATTAAACTTAATCGACGCTTAGATTTCTAAACCGTGATGTGGCTATTTGTGGTATTCTACATCAGTTCCTAATCCTTTACCTAAATTCTGAATAGAAATGCTTGAAAGGCTTCTGAAAATATCAAAATTACTATTTCTGGGCCTCGTCATCATCAGAACTGAATTTTGAAAAAATCGGGCCAATCTGTAAGCATATCGTATCTAATACAAAAAAAAATCAATTCGGTTCATAAATGACGGAGTTCCGACGTAACAAAAACCACGTTAGGGGTTGAATTTCCTAAAATCCCTTCTTATTGCTCATCAACAGTGTAAAAGGAATCAGCATACAATCTACAACACTTCCTAACTCTTGTAGTTTAGCCTAACCGGTGATAAATTAGTCATTCAGTCTTAGATAAATTCTTTAAAAAATTTCTAGTAATTTAATTATTTGTCAATCGGAAATGTGAACGTTTCCGCAGCGCTGACGTCACTCGCGACGGAATTTTATACAAATTTTTCATCGATCAATAAGAAATTTTTCATTTTCTTATATCTTATAAACTAAATTAAAGAAAATTGACAAAGAAACCGTGTTTGGCCAGTGCGTTAATATGTTAGTAATTTTTGAACTCCTAAATCTTTTGAATGGTGTTATTTAATTATCAATTATATAAAGAAGGATAAATATGGTTTTGTATTATCTTACTGATCTAATTAGTCAGCCTTCGAGTTGTTTAGTTTGTGCTTTGTTTTACTAAAACATAACATGGGAGAAGTGCACGTCTTCATGCCGTTCCATGTTATATAGATCTTATTGTAACAATAATGTGTTATGGTCACGAGCAGAGCTCATTAACAGTTTCTTAATTAGTGTTTGTTATAGTTTTAAATCAACATTAAGTCTGTTACACGAACTCTGTATAATGAGTAAGGTACTCAAAAAGGTGACGTCTGCTAGTAGGTTAATAAGAGCTCTTTCATATTAAATAAATATGCTACACGCATTTACAATATTTTTATACGATAGCTTACGACTTATACAAAAAACAAAAAATGAAGCCAATAATTATATTAAAATCAGTTAATAGATAGACATGAGTTTTGATGTACTTGGCGTGACGTCAGGATCTATGAGAGCAATTAATGCTTAAAACTAAAGTAAATTTATTTTGCTCTATAATTTAAATAAAAATGTATTTTGCAAATAACACCACAATACTCATGTTATGTCACATTCTGTAAAACAATGTATATCGTCCAATGTTGTTTTTAAACTTTTTTAAAATTCCCGGTCAACTTTTGCACATTTAAATACTTTTTCTTAATCAAACATAAATTTGATAAGAAATGTTGATATAAATATTAAGTACTATTTTCTATCAATCTAATATATAAAATTCTCGTGTCGGGGTGTTTGTTACCTAACTCCTCCGAAACTGAACTGAAAAGTGATAAGGATAACCCACCCCAATTTTTTTAAATGTATATGGCAAAACAAGGTTTGCCGGGTCAGCTAGTAAATTCTATAAAAATATTTAACCACTATTTGAATTTATTCCCATTATTTTTAACACCATATCTTAGCGTACAAGTATCAACGTTATTCATCAAACAATAATAAAAAAGTATCAACCACCTTTATATCGGATAAAAATGTCATTTAAAATGATATACATGTCGCATAGTTTCAAACTTGGACGTCGTATCCAAGGATTAATTTCACCTCATAAAGGCAGATTATCTTTCGTGAGAAACTAATCTGTTAATTACGTAGATAACAGAAACGTCTCGCATTTAAATAGATATATCATAAACTGACATTTTGACGGTCAAAATATAGGGAAGACTCAATAAGTAGATACCTGCTTCCTGGAATAGAAGTACAATAGCAATACTTGAGAATAAGTAGTAGTAACATTCTTTTACAGATAATAATAGATACCGATTAAATTTTAAAAGGTATCTGGTTATATCTGGATCAATACAACTGGATTATTATCAATAATCTACATTTAAATTTGATTTCAATCAAATCTATTGTTAGAGCTTGATAATATAGGTAATCCAATCCTCTGTTCCTTTCATATAGAGGATCACGTGAATATCCATACAGATAAATAAAATTGGAGGGTCTGTTTGTAATATTAAAATACCCGCTTTTTACCACAAGTAAGTGTATATTGATTATGGATGTATACACGGTACACATATGTACCAAAAAACATTTTTTTTTTACTATTTTTGTCCGTCTGTCTGTTTTTTCCGGCTAATCTCTAAAATGGCTGGACCGATTTTGAAGGGATTGGCAGAAAGCTGATGTAACAAGGAGTTACTTAGGCTATTTAACATGTCGCTACGACTCATAGAAGCGTAGCAACACGCGAACGAAGTCGCTCCGGTCGGCTAGTTTTAAATAAATTAGTTAGACTAGGTAGCAACGAGGTGAAATAGGTAAATAATCTTTCCTTACTATTTAGTCATCAACTATTATTATTTATCTCCATTTTCTGTAATAAAGATGCCTCGATTTTTTAAGTTATTTTTATAAAATGTTCTAGATAAAGTATTTATTAATAATTATTTCAAATTTAACTGATGTTTTCACAGACTTGAGCAATGAGCATATCATATGACCAATTTTTTTTTAATACTACATAGCCTTATATTAAAAAGGGATATTTTAAAAATACTATTAATATTAGCTATACCCGGCAGCGCTACTCTGTGCAGATGATTTTATTATAGAACTCAATAAAAATATTTTCACCTCGCGAAATACATGGATATCGGCGTCACGTAGGGCATTTTAAAAAGTAAAATGTGTTAGATATGTAGCACGTTCCATATCACCTATACATTTGCATTTCTGATTTGAATACATCTTCATAATCATCTTACTAATGCGTTACAATTATAATAATGGTGTGCTATAAATCATCGTAACCTAAATGGTAAAATCTTTTAAAATATCAACTAAAGAAATATTTATTTATAAAATAAAATAATATTGACTACTACCTACTTGTGATTGTAAAAATAGGCAGTCTTCTAGTTACCAAATTAACTTCACAAATGTGTAAGTAAACGGTACAATTCAATTTGATAAAAATTTCACCTTGGTGGACAAAACAAAAAAAATTGCCAACCCAAGGTCTCAAACTACTAACTCTGGACTTGCCTAATAATACAAAGAATGCATGTAACTTCTTTTTTGATTAATAAATTATTATTATTATTATTGATACTTGCAAAATAGGCTAATGGATAGTCGCTTGTAAGTAAGAAGAAATGATCTATGTATGTGGGCTCCTGTTGCTGCAGTTGGACTCTAATTCGGTTGATTAAGCGAGCAGGGATGACTACTGCCAGCACACACTCATAGGCTTCTTTGAGCGACCTCATGTCCATGAGGATTTATGCCCGTTGTGTGGCGACGTCCACGCATTCCAGGACAACGTGGGCAGTCGTCTCTTTTGCCTGTAGGCATGCCCTGCAAATATACCTGTTTGTCAAGTTTATAGTAAATATATTTTTATTAAGTCGGCAATGTCCCGACATTACTCCTGCCATTAGACGAAGATCGATGAGATTCAGACTAAGCAGTTTTCGGGAGAGGCTTTTCGACAAAGCAGGAAGAGCTTATTTAGACTGCCGACAGTCAACAGACAGGTGAACTGACGCAATTATGAGCGGAAGGTACTGAAATGATCCATGCTGACGAATTTAAATCAAAAGCATGTTTATTAGTCTTGAACTTCGTGGTATCAGAGTTTCAGAGCCAAACATTGAATTAAAAAGATGCCTAATTCTTTTCATTCTAGTTAAATAAATGTATTATAAAAAGTAGCAAGAACGTCTTGTGACACGGTTCGGTGACCCGCTGTAGGACTAGTTTGATGACTGTTGACACCGCTAATTCCGTGTTTTGTGAATGTTTATAATCTGTTTCTACAATGGATGCGACACCTTTTTTCTTTTTATAAAATTTTAGCTTGAAATACACAAAACATTCTTCTAGTGATTATCTTTTGTAAGTTACACAGTAGCTTAACCGCACAATAACACTCAAAAGACTACAATAATATACAATCTAGCCAAAAAAAGCCAGGCAGTGTCTGGGGCTTGTGGCTCAAGTGCAGGATTAAAACGCCTTTCTACATTGTATAAGCACTCTCCTTCACCGCTCGACCTCCTGACTCTAATATTTGACACTTTTTCAGCAAAAACAGTAATTACACTAATTATTTATATATTAAGAAAAATATCTCTAAGTACACAACACTTTGAAGTCACACGAGTTTCGAGAACAACTAAAACTTTTTATAATATCCCTCCCCTCATCTATTCACCATAATGACAGGTGTGGTCGTAGCCTGTATTGCCAACCAATATTTAAAAATTCCCTTTAAATAATTAAATAAAGCTTACACTTTGTTCCCCTTTGTGTAGTTTCAACGATAAGTTTATGTATTAAGACTCTTCTGTTCAATAGAACTTGAACATTATCTTACAAGTAGTATATATTTTAGAGAGGGTTAGTAAACGACCTTTATATTGTCCTTCAAGATGTTTAATCTTTGCCGGTAAACCCATGCGCCGCCGCCGCTGACGATCCGCTCTACATGATCTAACTCGGTAGTGAGATTTATAATTCTGTCTATCCGCACTTCTGCCTCTTTGTAAGAGGTAATCTAGAAGTACTAAATGATGAAAAAATGTGTATTTTTATTCTACATTTTTAAACTCTATAATACGCCATTCTCTGAATATTGTGATATATCTTGTCAATTCGAAACCTTTAATTAAATACGTTCTTTAATTTGAGGGGAGAGTTTACCGTATCGACGGGATGAACTATAAATGTTTGACAGTTACGAAACCCATCAACATTTTGTATGGAAAAATGTTTTTTCTTTTAATTAATTTTTTCGTCAATTTTCCAAAGTTTTTAAGAATTCTGCTATTTGGGACGAAGGCAAATTCAACTGTTCTCAAGTTATAAGTGTTCGAACATACCCGACTTTTTTATATTGATAGATTTGTTCAATGTTATGTTATGCTTAAGAACTGTATTGGTTTTAATATTATTTATATTTAAATGAATTAAAGCATACATACATACATTTCTCATATGATATAAATAATAATAATTACAGGCAATTAGGACTAACCTCTACCTGTCGTATAATAGATTATAAAGAGCAAGGTGTTCGTAGCTTTATTATAATTTCAGTTAGGTCACGTAATAGGAACTTGTGTTGTATTCAAGTATTTAGATCTTTATTAACTCAAACGAATTTATTGTACAACATTTATGTATAACGGACCATCCCGAGATGTATTGTGATTGTAAATATGAATAAGCAATCTCATTTTAGTGTTTAAAATATTTATGAGTATGAGACGTGATTCAGATTTGATTTTAAAAATTTTAAAAACATTTACGAAAAAACTATATAGAAACTAAGCGTTGTTTCTATAGGAATGATTTTATTAGTATCACTTTTCACTTTTATTCTAGATAGAATAAGATAGGATGATATAGAAGTAAAGCGTTTAGGTGAGACTAATTCTCGGGAGAGACCAATATAGATTCATTTTATTTAGCTCATTTAATCGGAACAAAATGTAGTAAGACTGAGTGGAGTATTTTAATGGAGTAGGATAAGGAGTGGATTTAAGTTGTTTCTAGAAATAGTCACGTGTAGAGTAGGAAGAACCAATCTTAATATATGTAGTTATTACGAGTATATATATACATCTATTAAAACCAAAACTACTTGTGTTTCAAAGTTTTTGCGGGAGATATAGACTGTAATGAAGCATACTATGGCCTTAACTGATCAGGTTGGGTATGCGACGTCGGTCCTCAGGCGATCACATGACCGAGGTGCGCCGTACACTACCAGGGTCAAGGCAGGCCTACTATCGCTTCTTGCAATTAATTTTTCTACCACTAATCGCGTTTTTTATGATCCAGTTGATCTTTGATACAATTTGAAACAGTAAATTGGATAGTTTTAAGTAGATAAATATCTTAAATGACATTGAAGCGAGACTCAGGGAGTTCCGTTTAAACGTACAAGCTTACAGTAAATGTAATTAAAAGATAGTAGATAACACCTGATCGATCACTAACAACAGTTTAACGGTGTATGATGACAATTACAAATTACAATTACCCAACTACACGCTTTTTTAAATTGATTCTTGAATCATCAAACTCTTTCAAGGCAATGTGGGTTACATAGTTTAGTAACCTTAATTTTTAACCCCACTATTTTCTTAATGCAGGTAGTATAGTGAGCCAATTTTAAACTATAACCATCAATTTAATTTTCAAAGTTTTTTAGTTATTTTTTTTTACGAATATAGTTTTTCGTATCCTATTTACATAAGTATTATAGAAAAAGTACCTACTTCATAAGAATTTATTAGAATTTTTAATACTTGCGCATTACCCACAGCTTTGTACGAGTCATGATTCGTTTAAAAAAATTAGGAATCTTCGTACAAACTTTCATTCCTTTTTTCATCACGACGAGTTGAATTCCTTCCTAATGGACGTTGGCAATGAATCCCACGTGCAAATTTGTAAGTCAGTTCTTCTTTTATGTACCTATATAGATTTTATAATGATGTATTTAATAATAAATCGTTACAAACTTGTTTTGATATCGTAGAAGAATTGTTATTGCATATAAAAGATTAACAAGTAACCGTTTAACAAATAGTCTCATAACAATGAAATGAGGTGCAAACCATTTAGATGCAGATGACTGCGTGTACTTACGTCAAGTGATCTCGACCTTATTCATGTGAAGGATCACGAATCACGATCGATTGCCAATGCGTATTATAAAACAATACTTGCTATTACCAAAATCAATTTCCTGAACCAAATGACCTAGTGATTGAGGTAAAAGGTTTCTCTATCTGTGTTTGGAATACTAAATACAAAAGAGAATAGAATAGGTACTGCGATGCGGGCTTTTTGTCAACTTCAATACATTTGTGTTCAAAAATTTAATCTTTAGAAGAATTGCAAATAACATTCAAAATATAAATACAATAAGTATATAATTGACGTCATTCATTGTACTGTTGCAAGAAGCTACTGAATTCGGACACAGCTTGTTATGGTGTTACTGTGATTATCAGGAAAACATTAGATCAGGATTTGAGTAGAATGGGCAATCAGAACTCAACCAGGTGTAAACTTTGACAAGTTCTTATATTTCGACGATGCTAAAATAGAATTAATCCATGGAGTTACTTGTTACGACTATCCAGATCATCATTGATCAAATGCAGATGATACTGAGATTTCTAAAAAGGTGAATTTATAATTATTATTTAATTGTAAAGTTCATGATCGTTTTGTTATTGTTATAGATCTTATATTTTAATAGTAGAGGACGGGTTACATATTATTTTTGTGTTAAAGACGAAGACAGAGTAGTTATTAGATTATTTTTGAAAACTCCATTGCAGAATGGTCGAGTGTGGGGTCGGGAAATGGTTATTATTTTGTATTTGTTATTTAGATTTAACAGTAAGGAAGCCATGAAAGAGGTCATTTGTTGTAGAATGGAATATTAGATGACGAATGATGATGATTTGTTTGAAAGAAAAAAATATGTGGAATGACAGAGTGTGATCGAAGACGTAATTGAAGATTTAAAAAATTGGTTCGGGCAAGAGAATACATACCTACACAAATAAGCAACAGACGCATATTAACCGATTTTCTACTTGATTTAGTCGTTACGAGTCACAAGTTTAATGCGAATGAGGTGTTCTAATAATTGAAAAATTCTACAGGGAAGTGATCCGAAGAAAGTAAAATTGTCTAAAATCTTTAGTAGTTTTGTATATAAAATATGAAGTACACTTTATAACAGATATAATATATGCCAAATATTTATTAAAATACACTTAAATTATTAGTATCAATTTGCCGGACACGCTTCATTTCAGGAAAAAAATTAGATACTTACGTGCTAGTTTGTCACTACCATTCGAATTGTTAATATAAACTTTAAAATTTATCTGCTCATTGTGGTTATCTGTAGTGATAATTCTTACCAACGCGGACATATTGCGAACTTGCGCACTGAGGGTTACGTACAATTTAAATTAAGAGACAAACTTTTATTTTGCGTCAGAAAACTGTTGTCCATACATCAAGATAGGCCGCAGACAGATTTATGATGTGACTACAATCTACGAATTTCAGATTTTCTCTTCTAGTGTGCTCCAATACGATGCTTCTTTATAAATTTCATTCATCTAGACTCCAGGTGTACGGAAAGTTCAAAGTACCATATAAGATAAACAATCTTATAAGTTTTTTCAAAGGAGCCGCTAACTAAATATTCATTATTAGTTTCTACTTGATACGTCCACTCGTTTCTGAAAATAAGAGTCTTTCTGAAATTAAGGGATTCCTTATAAATACGAGCCCTTAAAACATATACATCAAAAAATTACATAGGTACACGTACGTAGGTACACACACGGTGATTCCGCAAAGGTTATGTTAAAATTAATGATTTCTTAAGAAACCCTTAAGGAATATACCATATTTGATACTGTCAAAGTATTTATAACCTTTTAAGTACCAATAATTTAGGTAATTAGGTTTCAAAGCTAATTTGATAAGAAAATTTACTTTAGGAAGAGAAGATAGATCACTACTTACCTCACTAACCTATCAAACCATAAATAATTAAAAATTATCTTGCAAAGTAAACTTTTCAACATTTTTATTATTTCTTATTACAATGACACTAATCTAAATGTATAAATTACTTGCTATCTGCATTTGTGATCGCTTCGCTGAGGGACCTCATTAGAGACAAACGTACAATGAAAAATTTACCGTAAAATTGTAAATACCTTTATATTATGATCTATCTCGCGATATTGTAAACTGTCGAAAGATTGTAAATTGTAACGTACTGCTTACAATTTAACGCGTTAATTTTTGGATGATTATAGATTTTATTGATTACCTACTAAATAATAAATGCATACCGTTAGCAACACCGTAGATAACTTTATATTCGCGGGTAGTACTATTTATTTTATTCCAAGACTGTGTATAACCTCTATTGCGATAGACTTGAGCCAGTTGTCAATCGGAGCTCGCCTAGTGGTCTAGTGATGTGGTGTCTCCGTCTTTCTAAGGTTTGGAGTAAGGTTTGAATATTGGATACTCGGTCTCCATTTCAAGAGCATATTATTATTGTCTTGTTCGTGTTACTGTGCGGTATCGGCCTAATGTAGACGACAATACTTCTGATTTATGTCACAATTCTTGAAGTGCATTTATTTTATTTGACTGATACCTGTGTTAAATTCCTAACTCTGTGGACACTGTAAGACTGACTAATCAGGGACAGCCTTCGCACAGTTGACAATTTAACGCGCGATAGATTGTGATTTTACAGTTTCACTTTGATCGATTAAAATATACCAAAAAATAATGCGTTAAATTGTAAGCAGTATCTTACGGTTCACAATCTTTCTATAGTTTAAATCTCTCGAATCTAACGATGTTTTCAAAGTTACGGTCACATATCTATTTTATGAGAATTTTATCATGGTCGGCATTAAGAAACATTATTATACAAGATTAGAGAGATTTTTTTTTAATTGTATAAAGTGAAGATAAAGTTTACATGACCACACATTGTGAATTGACTCAACTATTCTTTATCACCCACTTTATGTGTGATTCTGCAAACTCTAAAGGTAATTATTTGATTATTGAGATAATTTCAAATTGTGTATCTACGATTTAAATTAGATAAAACGATATCTGAAACAATGAGGTAGTGTTTACAACATAATGCGACTACAGTAGTGGGGTAATAAAGATTTGTAATCATGCAAAGTAATCCGCGATAGTTTCTTAATAACATTGGGTATTTTAAAAACCACTACAACTAAGTCAATATAAAATCACTACAAAGTAACTGAGCATTGAAAATAAAGGCTATTAATTATAATTTAAGCTGATATTTAATTAAACAATGTACTCATACTTGGTGATAAAATGCAAGATATCGAATATCTGCAATTAGAAGATAATATTTAAGAAAATTTGATGTACTTAATTTGGGGTACTTTAAACACCAATAAGAATCAAGTCAATTATTTTTATATTTTTTTGTTTGTATATTTGTTCACGCATCATGCATACCTACCATATGAAATTAGATAAGATTAAAATCTAAGCTTTGTTATTAAAAATGAAAATTAAAAAAAATTGTTTCATTCGAATGTTTGAAAAAAAGGTATCAACTACAGAACTAATACAAGAATACAATGTCACTAATTTGTAACATTTTGCTAATCTTTGCTAATCTTAAAAAGATACAGATATTTGCCATTGTTTGTATACTCACACACCACCCACGATGACTGTGGGTAGAAACTTAATCATGTTTTATTGATAGACATATAAATATTAGTTTAAGAATATGTGGAAAGAAATTTTTGATTCATTATGAAATTCATTAGAACATAAACATAAATTATACGAATATTTTTTTCATATAGCTACAATGCGTTTCGTTAAAAATTAGATATTTAAAATAAAAAGTTAATAGTAAAACCATAAATTTAAACTTTAAGATAAATAGAAAGACTTGAAAGAAAATAGAGCACCGAAAAAATGCTAATAGGTACGAGTATACGTATTAGCAGGGACGCCCCAAGCTTCTTCCTTGCCGTCACGCCAATTACACATAAGCGCCTATATTTTTTAACCCTAATTTTTAAGAATACCAAAAAAAGAAAAGGGTAATTATGTTCTTAAAGTATATGCAATTGCTGTCTTAATCTGCCTCCAATAGTCTGATTGCACCTCCAGTGGTTTTTGGCGCCCCATTCTAGAATTACTTTAAGTCACAAATATATATTTACCTCATGGCAAAGAAGGAGAGCAAAGAACTGTTTTTAATTAGAATCATATTATATTTTAATTTTGGCGCCCCCTGAAAACTTTACAGCACCCTTTACGCACATATGAACGGCATGTGCCTAACTTTTATATTTTTTCTCAATGGAACTAATTGTACTATTCGATTATTTTGTGTAATTTTATAAAATTAAATTATATATTCTCTAATTTTATTATAAAGATATATTAAATATGAATAATTTAATGGATTCCCGCATGTCTACTGTCTTTTATTTTTGTCACTAACGTGTTCGAAATAACATATTAATGATATATTAAAAAACATAGGTGATTGGGAGAATCTGGGCAAATATGATATGTTTAAATTTATATCCATGTTGTAATGACTTACAGTCAGAGAGCCTAAATGTTCCATCAAAACATTTATCTTGGAATTGGAAAATATTTGTAGGTATAATTACTTATGTAGTTATTACGAGTACGCACCTACGTGTATTACACCTATTTGCAGCAAACGACTTAAAGATTAATCTCAGAACAAATCTCGTCGGTATCTCAGTAAATTTGTTCACAATGTTATCGGCAACAGTAAATATTAGCTTAGATGCCATTAGTTACTTCTTCGACCTTGTGTTACCATACTTTTATATATTAAACTTTTAATCATAGTTGTTTAAGATTCTTATAGAACATTATTGTAAACACTGATTATGTTTTTTAGTATTCTCCATCCATTCAAATACGTAATAAACGTTAAAGTCTTCGTGCTCTTTTAAAATAAACTACAAGCATACAGGATTTTTACCCGTGAGGGGACAGGTTAGAATACTATTCCCCTCTGCCGCTGGGAGAGTATCTCTTAAGAGCCGAGTAACCCAGCACCTCCTTGGTAGTAGAGGATCTGTTCCTCGACTGGCTTGCGGCCACCAGCATGCGAATCCGACCGCCAAGTGCCATAGACGCGTTCCGGTCGAGCCGCATGTGGGCCAGACCTCCCTCTCCCATCCCATTATAACTAATTTTTTACATTTTCAATGTTGATAGAAATGCCTATCAAAATCAAATCATGTTATCCATACCTTTGTAGAATAAACTATTGTTTTTTCAAGACTGTTTCAATACCTGTAGATTACTTTTTGAATTATTAAAATCGGACATTCCATTCAAAAGATGTTACGAAATTAAAAATGTCAATGTGAACAATAAATACACGTCAGCGCACCCACGCAGCGCAGCGAACAACGCGGCAAGACAGGGGCACCGAAATACGGGAGAGCCAAAATGCTTAAAAAAATTGTCTACCCGTGCGAAGCCGGATATAAAAAAACCAACTATAGTAATGATAATGATGAAGAGTCAACGCTGTAGTAGATTGAAAGTCACTTTATCATATTGCATAAAGTTGTAGCTTTTGATGCTACGAGATCTCTACGCGGGTTTATCACCAGTAAACCATTTCAAAATTACGTTATAAATATACAAAAATATTTAATTAACAAGTTATTTTATGTAAATGTTTTTTGTATTCTAGATATAGAAAGCCAGTTTAAATTTCCTAAACATGTACTATTACAGTGCGACTCCGATACTTTCGCATTAAAATTAATTAACAAAAATAAGTGATTAATATTATATCTTCACTATTATAACTATATATAAAATAAAATAAATAAATATACGAATGTCATTTTTAGTTTCCATTTATATATTATCCAATTTGCCTTTATTACAAATTTAAATAAATTCAGACATGGATATACGTTATGTACAGTAATCAAAACTGAAAAATTTCCTTTATACTTTCAGACAGAATTCAATAATGGAGTGTCCATCTCTGGATAAGGGTGATAGCTACACACAGTCGGAGTTCCTATCGCGGCTGTCGCACGAGTGCCGCTACGACAGGCTGCTGCTCCCCACCTATCAAACGGGCGAAGTCGTCTACGTGCACGCCAGCGCTTACGTTTACTTTATACAGCCCGCGGAAGCACACGATTTGGTATTGCATTTTGTATTAATATTAATCAATAGTTGACATACTTATCCCTGTACTTAAGTAAAAAGAAATTTAAAGACAACTTTTCTTTACCTCACATCAGATTCAAAACAAGCCTTACGATCAGTAAAACCCGCATTAAAATAAATAAAAATTGACAAGAAATTTTATTCCTTTATGCGCTTACAGCCGAAATTAATACTCAATCTTAACCCAAAAATATTTGTATTATGGATTGAAAATAAATTCCAAGAATTCCTTAAGAAATTCCTTAAGAATTGTGTATGTCAGAAGTGTAAGTTTTAGGTTATCCTTATGTTGGGTTAACCTTATGTTAGCCTAGCCTTAGGTTTAAACAGAGAACCTGGGCAATGGAGGCGAGTGTTATAATTACATAAAGGACGTACTTAAGCCTACACCTTGGTCACTAGTCCAAGGCACTGCTTGGGTTCCTGACAGAATAGTAATGTTTAGTTATAGCTTTCATGATAGGCCATTCATTGTGAACATACGATGCTTATAAATAATTGTACATTCTAGTTTCCGACATGTATATAATATTTAACTAGGGAATCTAAATCAATCTAGAATCTAAAGACTTTGTATTAAGATTGATTATCAATTGTAGCTGTTAGAATATGAGATTTGAAAATAACTTAAATGTTCAATGTTTATTTATTTTCATTAAATATTTCACAACAAATCACGCGCCTTATTCCGTAAGGGGGTGTATCGTTGCATCTGTATGTGGCATCATAGCATCCATGATACTGGTGAATTTATGGTGCGGTTTTATTTGTTAGAAATCTGATTTTAAATTGTGATGGTTCTTAGCTATAATTTGTGAAGATCTGGTCAACTGAGAGCTGAGCTGCATCACCGTTTATATCTTTTGAACTAATTCGTACGACCTTGACTTTTGTACGAGATTTAACATTTTTCAGTAGGGGATAAATTTCATTTTTATTTAAGTTTTACTATTTAACATAATATAAACGACGTGACATATAACGTTCATAAAATTAGCATTGTATTCAATGTAATGTAATATTTAGTATTTATTATGACATTTTTACAGAATTTCAAATTGCACTTCCTACTTCAACTTCGCTGGACAGATGCGAGGTTGGCATATGCGCTATATTCCCCCGAACGTACTAAAATTATTGGCGAAAGTGATCTCCGCCAACGAATATGGGTTCCTCATTTATACATGTCCAATGAGCAATCTTCAAGTCTTATGGGGACAGATAGTAAGGACGTATTAATCTCGATAGCCCCCGACGGGGAAGTTCTGTTCAGTCGCCGAATGCAAGCGGTGCTGTATTGCTGGATGAATTTGCAGAAATTCCCTTTCGACGACCAGAAATGCTCAATGAACTTGGAAAGCTGTGAGTAATTAAAGTAGTGTATTAGAATAAAGTAATTATTAAAATTATAATGTAGGTAAAAGTAAATCTATGGCGCTATTACAAAATATTGTGCAATACTATAACTGGTGTATGGGCGTCCTATATATCGTAACATCTGGGGAGTATGTCTCAATAAACCTATGATTTTTTTTCCTTTGTCAGGGTTAAAAGTATAAATACAAATTTTACAATAGATAAATAAAATTGTGTATGTACTTTCAGATTTCCAATTATATTGGGTATAAATCCCTACGCATCAGAAATATATGGAGAGATTCTTCATGTTGAAATATATGAAAAATATAATAAACATTTAAAATATTTTTCAGGGAAATACAACGCTTCAATTTTACGATTAATGTGGGAAAAGGACAATCCAGTTCGGCTCTCAACCGAGCTGCACTTGACCGAATATTCTCTGCTGGACTATTATACTAATGAGTCAGTAGTAAGAGGAGATATAGTCAATATGCGTCTGGGAGGAGGTAGATGTAATGTCGCTTTGTGTGTTGACGATAGAGAACATAACGAATGATAGTCTTAAAAATTTCATTTTAAAAAATCTTTAAATAAAATGCGTATAAGGTATTTATATGGGAATAAAGGCTAAAATATAATAAAATATAATAGAAAAATACATATACCTTTTCACTTAGATGAATATGGTTATTTTATAAATAATACAGTTTTTATCATTCGTAATGATCTACTATCATTTTGTGGCGTACTTCAGATGTCGGCATTATTTAATTACCAACCTATAATATTTTCAGCTGGCAACTACAGCGCTTTAAAGTTCACCTTTAAATTAGGCCGTGAAGTTGGTTACTACCTTATGGATTATTTTATTCCCTCAATGATGATCGTCGCCATGTCATGGGTTACGTTTTGGTTACAAGCAGATGCTTCAGCGCCCAGAATAACACTAGGTATGATATAATTTTCGTGAAAGTATGGCTTAAATTATTGCTAATTTTTACCATTATATTTCATTAAATTAATTTTATAGGCACAAGCACGATGTTGTCGTTTATTACACTTGCATCATCTCAAGCAAAGACTCTTCCGAAGGTTTCGTATATCAAGGCGAGCGAAATTTGGTTCTTAGGCTGCATAGGCTTCATATTTTCAGCTTTAGTGGAGTTCGCATTTGTCAACACGATTTGGCGTAGGAAGTGAGTTATATTTTAATTTTGTAATCAAAACAATTAATTTCAAGTCCATGTTACTCTTTCTGATCAACGGATGGACTCTTGCCAAATTTCCTTGCTAAAACTATTTACGATTTAACAGGAAAGTCGTGAATTTGAAGAAGGTAAACAGTAAATACATATTGAAGAGTACATTGACGCCGAGGTTAGCCCGCAAGGAGCTACAAAAGGAGTTGCAGTCGTCACCTCAACTTACCAAGTCTCGGTCGTGCTCGTCGTTGCAACAAGAAACTAGCACTGATCCTAACGGACCCGGATATAACAATTATCTTACAGTTCATGTAAGTATCTTGACAATTTGAACCTACTAATGTAAATCAGATTTTGTGACATCCCATGACGAATAAATTTAATTTATCTGTTCAACAGAGCTACCCCTCTGCCTTGAACTTGCCAACTATAACTACGCAGAGTTACGACGACCTCATGCCCGGAGGCAGGCAATCCCGCAACAATGGCAGCGAGGGCTCCGACGAGCCCCCGAAACACCACACGTGGACGCAGATGACACCTCAAGAAATTGCCACCTGGATCGACAAACGATCTCGCGTGCTATTTCCTCTACTATTTGTCTTTTTTAATATTGTCTACTGGACTTTTGTCTATTGCCTATGATTCTATTATATATTTAGATGATACTAATAATATATTAGTAACGAAAATAATAATTGAACTAAGAGTGTGCTTGCGCTACTTTAAGATACCGGGACCAATATTTATAAATATTTAAGAAAAAAACATGTAACGACTCTACATCCTTTCTAATAAATTAATGTCCCCTATTTATCACATAGAAAACGACGATGTAGAGTTGAACCAATATAACTTACTATCTAACGAACTAACGAACAATACCAAAAGTGTATAGTATGTAATTAGTAGTTCAGGTATTAGAGTTTTGCATCCGACGAAGTAATATAATTAGTTTTAGGATCTCATATATTAGAAACGCTACATAGGAAAATCAAGATTAGTTAAAACTTTTTAAGTCTCAGATATAGTAGGTAATAAAGATAGAAAGATTGTTATGAAAACGAGCTATCGTTGATCGTAGACCTTTTTGATACTTTTATGAGCTTCTTTATAACCAGCGAAAGCAATTTAAATGCATAATAAAATTAACAACTATAATAACATTTAAAAAATATTTTAGCATAAAAAAAGTTTATACTTTTGTATAATATTTAGTATGATCGATAACAGTGTCCAGTTTATATAAGAAATTTTATCGAGTGAGAAATAGTCATTAAATCTAGATTAGATATTTATTAGTTAATATATAAGTTACAATGTTACAAATAAATTAATATACATATATTGTTTGTAAAAGATTTAATTTTATGTAAGATTTAATTTATATACAGCTTGGATTATTTAAAAGAAGTAGATAGGTATGATTAAATAGATTTTATCTGTAACAATCCGAGGTAATGAATAACTTCACGATTTTATAATTATTATTTAGCCTTGACAAAATTATTAAATAAAAATAAATAGAAATATTAATAAATTCTTTTATTAAAGACAAAGTAACAGTCCAAATGTAAACACTACACACTAGTCGAGCCAACTTAGAACCGTTTTATTTTATTAACCAAAATATTATTTATGTCTTATCAAACATTCTTGTATTATTAAATACCCACGACATTAGAATCGCTAATAGTAATGTATTAAAAGTAGATCTCACAATGGATAAATGGCTGTAGACTTTTTTGTAAACTGTTTAATCCTATGATGATATTATTAGCTCTAAAGACATATTAGGCAAGACAGACGAAACATTAATTCTAATATACATATTTTAAATAAAAGTTTTTTTCGCAATAAATGGACATTTACGTCTGCTCATTATTATGAGAGTACATCGATAAAAATTTCGTGCTCATAATATACATATATAGGATAAATATTACTACTTATATCGCCGAGGGATCACAAATGATAAAAGAAACCCTAAAACCCGACCGTAGCACCATTTAGCCTATATTTAATTCAAATGATCAGGGAACCATCACAGAATATTTCATAAAAATTTCATATACGTATTTATTGTAGACTTTACAAATGTGTCACAAAATGGTTTCTAACTTAGCTCGTTAAAAACACTTATTCTCTAAATCTTAGTATTTTCTTTATCTTTAATATTAATAAATATGAAGCAAGTGCCTGAAGATAATAATTATAATTAGTTCTAACTGTAAATAAAGATATTATTCGCCACTAAAATACTACTCACACATCATGGTTTTCTAAAATTTTCTCTCATTGGAAAAAAAGTACTAAGTTCAATTGGTAAAAATCTCTTTGATGAGTAATATCTTTTCTGTGAATTTAAACACTACTAAATCCATATATTTTTCTACACTCCTCCATTTATTTGGGTACAACAGCATCGCAGCTCCTTATTGTTTAAAGCATTTGCTTTCTTGCCATAATAGATAACATCACATTATTCTGGCACATTTTTAGACAATTTTTTAGTAACCCCATAACCAATATCATTGGTAGTCAAGTAGTATTATCAAGGCGCGGTTCGGTCGGTAGAGCGTGGGGCAGTTATCACTAAACTGTCGTCGCTGGAGTAACGCTTGAGGGTAGTAGCGCTTGCACGACTGAAAACACACAAAAATAACTTGAAACCTATTTAAATAAGGAATCAAAAATGATAACACACACTTATAAGATACATTCAATAAGTCAATCATTTTAATGGAGCGCCGAATCACTGTAGAATGACGGTAGAAATTAATTATCTGTTAATTTTGCTATCAGTATTAACGCGGACATATTGCGAACTTGCGCACTGAGGGTTACGTACAATTTAAATTAAGAGACAAACTTTTATTTTGCGTCAGAAAACTGTTGTCCATACATCAAGATAGGCCGCAGACAGATTTATGATGTGACTACAATCTACGAATTTCAGATTTTCTCTTCTAGTGTGCTCCAATACGATGCTTCTTTATAAATTTCATTCATCTAGACTCCAGGTGTACGGAAAGTTCAATGTACCAAATAAGATAAACAATCTTATAAGTTTTTTTTTATTCCTTAACCCCTCCAGCTAAGCTAAATGCTTGTGTTAGGAGTGGGCCACGTCAATAGTCCAATGACTGGCATTTGAAGCGTCTTAGGAACGTTGTTGAACTTGATATTATTATAATAATTGACGAGCGGCCTGCCCTCGCTTCGCTCCGGGTATTTGAAAGAATATTATATTTAATGTCACTCTGTAATTGTGTAGCCTTTCATTATTTGAAAAAAGAAAGATATAAAGAGAAAGACACACACACACAGAGAAAGATAATAAAGGAGCTAGAGAGAGAGATAATACAGAGAGGGTCAGATAACACAGAGATATAGATAAAAATGAAAGAAATGAAAAAAAAGAGAGGATTAGGGAGAATGGAAGTATAAAAGAAATAGTGTAGATAGGTGTTTATATCGAATTATATAAAAATGTACAAAAGAAAAATGTGTTTTCTCTTCGAAAGTTGATTGATGAATAATGACAAAAAAATAATAGGCGTGACTATACCGTTTGAGGCCCCTGGCAAATGCATCAGATGGGGCTCCCTGTCCTCCAATATTAAGAAACTTGACCAATTATAAAGTATTTTTATTTTATAATAAATCAGTAGTACCTTAAGTAGTTTTTAACACGTGAGGGGTCGAGTTAGAATACATTTCCCGTCTTCCGCTGGCTGATAGCATCTCGTAAGAGGCGAGTAATCCAGCACCCCCGTTGGTGGCAGGGAATCTGTTCCCCGACTGGCTTGCGACCACCAGCAAGCGAATCCGACAGTCAAATGTTTCTGACGCGTTCCGGTTGAGCCGCATGTGGGCCAGATCTATCCTCTCCCTCTCCCATCTCATTAATGCTGCGGTTCCCGTGAACACCGGGTTCTTGCTCAGGGCCCCAAGCACTGCTCGGCTCCGTCTAAATTGCACGTGTGTAAGTATTACTACACAGTAATGGGTATAATTCCTCTCTCATTCTATGACAGGAAGTTTTTTGAACGAATCAGAGAATGCAGAGGATCATAGATTTTCGCAACACTTCTTTTTACTTCAATTCAGGTCACACTACCTCAAGTTTTCGTCTATAATATCTAAGTCGTTAACATTATTAATAAAAGGTATAATTGAATTTTCGTACGATAATGTAGATAACGCTGCTAAGTTTTTGCTAATTGCCGTGAGTAGTCCACTTTAATTCCAAATGTTTTAAAGAGATTACTCATCATCAAAATTGATACGGTCATAAATTTTCCTTTATTTGTTCTGTAAGACCATGCTTCATTCTAAATTTATTATCGTTATTTTTATTTATTATGTCTACTGGAAGGCCTCTATAATTTTATGAGTAACTAGCAGCCCGTCCCGGCTTCGCACAGGTGGACATTTTTTTATCTTTCGCTGCGTTGTATGGAATTACACCGGCCCGTCGGTGTGTATTTTTTGTATATTGACATTTTTAATTTCTTAATATCTTTTGAATAGAATGTCCGATTTTAATAATTCAAAAAGTGATCTACATGTATTGAAACAGTCTTGAATACGAAATAATTTATTGGGACAAGAATTAATACAATCGTATGGATAACACGGTCTGATTTTGTTTATAAAAATGCCTTAGTTTGACAGTTTTAAGTTTATAAAAATGCCTATATTTTTATAAACTTAAAACTGTTATAAAGTAGTTATAGTGACATAACTACAATAGTCTCGCGAAGTTTTTTGTAGATATTATACGTTCTATAATATTGTAGAGCATTTTTTTGTTCTATCATCAATGTTTTTCGCAGCGCATGCGATGAGACATTCTATGGGTAATTTTTTTACGCCTTTGGTTGGTTTTAGTAAGAATTTCTGAAGATCTCTAATTTTTTTCTAGTAATAAATATAGCTTATATCAGGGATAACGTAGCTTTCTAATGACAAAAGAATTTTTGAAATCGGTCCAGTAGTATTTAAGTTTATTCGTTACATATAAAAATACAAATCGTTCCTCTTTATAATATTAGTTTAGATATAGATAACAAACGTTTGTAACTTATAATTGTGTTGACTCAGAAGATTGATTTTTTGCAGCTCAAAGGAGCCGCTAACTAAATATTCATTATTAATTTCTATTTGATACGTCCACTCGTTTCTGAAAATAAGGGTCTTGACAGATAGACAGACGGACAACCAAGTAATCCTATATGGATTCCTTTTAAATACAAGCCCTTAAAACATATACATCAAAAAATAACATAGGTACACGTACGTAGGTACACACACGGTGATTCCGCAAAGGTTATGTTAAAATTAATGATTCCTTAAGAAACCCTTAAGGAATATACCATATTTGATACTGTCAAAGTATTTATAACCTTTTAAGTACCAATAATTTAGGTAATTAGGTTTTAAAGCTAATTTGATAAGAAAATTTACTTTAGGAAGAGAAGATAGATTACTACTTACCTCACTAACCTATCAAACCATAAATAATAAAAAATTATCTTGCAAAGTAAACTTTTCAACATTTTTATTATTTCTTATTACAATGACACTAATCTAAATGTATAAATTACTTGCTATCTGCATTTGTGATCGCTTCGCTGAGGGACCTCATTAGAGACAAACGTACAATGAAAAATTTACCGTAAAATTGTAAATACCTTTATATTATGATCTATCTCGCGATATTGTAAACTGTCGAAAGATTGTAAATTGTAACGTACTGCTTACAATTTAAAGCGTTAATTTTTGGATGATTATAGATTTTATTGATTACCTACTAAATAATAAATGCATACCGTTAGCAACACCGTAGATAACTTTATATTCGCGGGTAGTACTATTTACTTTATTCCAAGACTGTGTATAACCTCTATTGCGATAGACTTGAGCCAGTTGTCAATCGAAGCTCGCCTAGTGGTCTAGTGATGTGGTGTCTCCGTCTTTCTAAGGTTTGGAGTAAGGTTTGAATATTGGATACTCGGTCTCCGTTTCAAGAGCATATTATTATTGTCTTGTTCGTGTTACTGTGCGGTATCGGCCTAATGTAGACGACAATACTTCTGATGTATGTCACAATTCTTGAAGTGCATTTATTTTATTTGACTGATACCTGTGTTAAATTCCTAACTCTGTGGACACTGTAAGACTGACTAATCAGGGACAGCCTTCGCACAGTTGACAATTTAACGCGCGATAGATTGTGATTTTACAGTTTCACTTTGATCGATTAAAATATACCAGAAAATAATGCGTTTAATTGTAAGCAGTATCTTACGGTTCACAATCTTTCTATAGTTTAAATCTCTCGAATCTAACGATGTTTTCAAAGTTACGGTCACATATCTATTTTATGAGAATTTTATCATGGTCGGCATTAAGAAACATTATTATACAAGATTAGAGAGATTTTTTTTTAATTGTATAAAGTGAAGATAAAGTTTACATGACCACACATTGTGAATTGACTCAACTATTCTTTATCACCCACTTTATGTGTGATTCTGCAAACTCTAAAGGTAATTATTTGATTATTGAGATAATTTCAAATTGTGTATCTACGATTTAAATTAGATAAAACGATATCTGAAACAATGAGGTAGTGTTTACAACATAATGCGACTACAGTAGTGGGGTAATAAAGATTTGTAATCATGCAAAGTAATCCGCGATAGTTTCTTAATAACATTGGGTATTTGTTCACGCATCATGCATACCTACCATACGAAATTAGATAAGATTAAAATCTAAGCTTTGTTATATAAAATTGTAAATTAAATAAGATGAAAATCTAAGCTTTGTTATTAAAAATGAAAATTAAAAAAAATTGTTTCATTCGAATGTTTGAAAAAAAGGTATCAACTACAGAACTAGTACAAGAATACAATGTCACTAATTTGTAACAAAATTTGATACTAATTTGTGAAAAGATACAGATATTTGCCATTGTTTGTATACTCACACACCACCCACGATGACTGTGGGTAGAAACTTAATCGTGTTTTATTGATAGACATATAAATATTAGTTTAAAAATATGTGGAAAGAAATTTTTGATTCATTATGAAATTCATTAGAACATAAACATAAATTATACGAATATTTTTTTCATATAGCTACAATGAAATAAAAAGTTAATAGTAAAACCATAAATTTAAACTTTAAGATAAATAGAAAGACTTTAAAGAAAATAGAGCACCGAATTAATAGGTACGAGTATAGTACCTATTAGCAGGGACGCCCCAAGCTTCTTCCTTGCCGTCATGCCAATTACTCATAAGCGCCTATATTTTTAACCCTAATTTTTAAGAAGGCCAAAAAAAGAAAAGGGTAATTATGTTCTTAAAGTATATGCAATTGCTGTCTTAGTCCGCCTCCAATAGTCTGATTGCACCTCCAGTGGTTTTTGGCGCCCCATTCTAGAATTACTTTAAGTCACAAATATATATTTACCTCATGGCAAAGAAGGAGAGCAAAGAACTGTTTTTAATTAGAATCATATTATATTTTAATTTTGGCGCCCCCTGAAAACTTTACAGCACCCTTTACGCACATATGAACGGCATGTGCCTAACTATTATATTTTTTCTCAATGGAACTAATTGTACTATTCGATTATTTTGTGTAATTTTATAAAATTAAATTATATATTCTCTAATTTTATTATAAAGATATATTAAATATGAATAATTTAATGGATTCCCGCATGTCTACTGTCTTTTATTTTTGTCACTAACGTGTTCGAAATAACATATTAATGATATATTAAAAAACATAGGTGATTGGGAGAATCTGGGCAAATATGATATGTTTAAATTTATATCCATGTTGTAATGACTTACAGTCAGAGAGCCTAAATGTTCCATCAAAACATTTATCTTGGAATTGGAAAATATTTGTAGGTATAATTACTTATGTAGTTATTACGAGTACGCACCTACGTGTATTACACCTATTTGCAGCAAACGACTTAAAGATTAATCTCAGAACAAATCTCGTCGGTATCTCAGTAAATTTGTTCACAATGTTATCGGCAACAGTAAATATTAGCTTAGATGCCATTAGTTACTTCTTCGACCTTGTGTTACCATACTTTTATATATTAAACTTTTAATCATAGTTGTTTAAGATTCTTATAGAACATTATTGTAAACACTGATTATGTTTTTTAGTATTCTCCATCCATTCAAATACGTAATAAACGTTAAAGTCTTCGTGCTCTTTTAAAATAAACTACAAGCATACAGGATTTTTACCCGTGAGGGGACAGGTTAGAATACTATTCCCCTCTGCCGCTGGGAGAGTATCTCTTAAGAGCCGAGTAACCCAGCACCTCCTTGGTAGTAGAGGATCTGTTCCTCGACTGGCTTGCGGCCACCAGCATGCGAATCCGACCGCCAAGTGCCATAGACGCGTTCCGGTCGAGCCGCATGTGGGCCAGACCTCCCTCTCCCATCCCATTATAACTAATTTTTTACATTTTCAATGTTGATAGAAATGCCTATCAAAATCAAATCATGTTATCCATACCTTTGTAGAATAAACTATTGTTTTTTCAAGACTGTTTCAATACCTGTAGATTACTTTTTGAATTATTAAAATCGGACATTCCATTCAAAAGATGTTACGAAATTAAAAATGTCAATGTGAACAATAAATACACGTCAGCGCACCCACGCAGCGCAGCGAACAACGCGGCAAGACAGGGGCACCGAAATACGGGAGAGCCAAAATGCTTAAAAAAATTGTCTACCCGTGCGAAGCCGGATATAAAAAAACCAACTATAGTAATGATAATGATGAAGAGTCAACGCTGTAGTAGATTGAAAGTCACTTTATCATATTGCATAAAGTTGTAGCTTTTGATGCTACGAGATCTCTACGCGGGTTTATCACCAGTAAACCATTTCAAAATTACGTTATAAATATACAAAAATATTTAATTAACAAGTTATTTTATGTAAATGTTTTTTGTATTCTAGATATAGAAAGCCAGTTTAAATTTCCTAAACATGTACTATTACAGTGCGACTCCGATACTTTCGCATTAAAATTAATTAACAAAAATAAGTGATTAATATTATATCTTCACTATTATAACTATATATAAAATAAAATAAATAAATATACGAATGTCATTTTTAGTTTCCATTTATATATTATCCAATTTGCCTTTATTACAAATTTAAATAAATTCAGACATGGATATACGTTATGTACAGTAATCAAAACTGAAAATTTTCCTTTATACTTTCAGACAGAATTCAATAATGGAGTGTCCATCTCTGGATAAGGGTGATAGCTACACACAGTCGGAGTTCCTATCGCGGCTGTCGCACGAGTGCCGCTACGACAGGCTGCTGCTCCCCACCTATCAAACGGGCGAAGTCGTCTACGTGCACGCCAGCGCTTACGTTTACTTTATACAGCCCGCGGAAGCACACGATTTGGTATTGCATTTTGGATTAATATTAATCAATAGTTGACATACTTATCCCTGTACTTAAGTAAAAAGAAATTTAAAGACAACTTTTCTTTAGCTTACGTCAGATTCAAAACAAGCCTTACGATCAGTAAAACCCGCATTGAATAAAAATTGACAAAATATTTCATCCCTTTATGCGCTTACAGCCGAAATTAATACTCAATCTTAACCCAAAATATTTGTATTATGGATTAAAAATAAATTCCAAATTAAGAATTGTATATGTCAGAAGTGTAAGTTTTAGGTTATCCTTGTGTTGGGTTAACCTTATGTTAGCTTAGCCTTAGGTTTAAACAGAGAACCTGGGTAGTGGAGCCTACACCTTGGTCACTAGTCCAAGGCACTGCTTGGGTTCCTGACAGAATAGTAATGTTTAGTTATAGCTTTCATGATAGGCCATTCATTGTGAACATACGATGCTTATAAATAATTGTACATTCTAGTTTCCGACATGTATATAATATTTAACTAGGGAACCTAAATCAATCTAGAATCTAAAGACTTTGTATTAAGATTGATTATTAATTGTAGCTGTTAGAATATGAGATTTGAAAATAAATTAAATGTTCAATGTTTATTTATTTTCATTAAATATTTCACAACAAATCACGCGCCTTATTTCGTAAGGGGGTGTATCGTTGCATCTGTATGTGGCATCATAGCATCCATGATACTGGTGAATTTATGGTGCGGTTTTATTTGTTAGAAATCTGATTTCAAATTGTGATGGTTCTTAGCTATAATTTGTGAAGATCTGGTCAACTGAGAGCTGAGCTGCATCACCGTTTATATCTTTTGAACTAATTCGTACGACCTTGGCTTTTGTACCAGATTTAACATTTTTCAGTAGGGGATAAATTTCATTTTTATTTAAGTTTTACTATTTAACATAATATAAACGACGTGACATATAACGTTCATAAAATTAGCATTGTATTCAATGTAATGTAATATTTAGTATTTATTATGACATTTTTACAGAATTTCAAATTGCACTTCCTACTTCAACTTCGCTGGACAGATGCGAGGTTGGCATATGCGCTATATTCCCCCGAACGTACTAAAATTATCGGTGAAAGTGATCTCCGCCAACGAATATGGGTTCCTCATTTATACATGTCCAATGAGCAATCTTCAAGTCTTATGGGGACAGATAGTAAGGACGTATTAATCTCGATAGCCCCCGACGGGGAAGTTCTGTTCAGTCGCCGAATGCAAGCGGTGCTGTATTGCTGGATGAATTTGCAGAAATTCCCTTTCGACGACCAGAAATGCTCAATGAACTTGGAAAGCTGTGAGTAATTAAAGTAGTGTATTAAAATAAAGTAATTATTAAAATTATAATGTAGGTAAAAGTAAATCTATGGCGCTATTACAAAATATTGTGCAATACTATAACTGGTGTATGGGCGTCCTATATATCGTAACATCTGGGGAGTATGTCTCAATAAACCTATGATTTTTTTTCCTTTGTCAGTGTTAAAAGTATAAATATAAATTTTACAATAGATAAATAAAATTGTGTATGTACTTTCAGATTTCCCATTATATTGGGTATAAATCCCTACGCATCAGAAATATATGGAGAGATTCTTCATGTTGAAATATATGAAAAATATAATAAACATTTAAAATATTTTTCAGGGAAATACAACGCTTCAATTTTACGATTAATGTGGGAAAAGGACAATCCAGTTCGGCTCTCAACCGAGCTGCACTTGACCGAATATTCTCTGCTGGACTATTATACTAATGAGTCAGTAGTAAGAGGAGATATAGTCAATATGCGTCTGGGAGGAGGTAGATGTAATGTCGCTTTGTGTGTTGACGATAGAGAACATAACGAATGATAGTCTTAAAAATTTCATTTTAAAAAATCTTTAAATAAAATGCGTATAAGGTATTTATATGGGAATAAAGGCTAAAATATAATAAAATATAATAGAAAAATACATATACCTTTTCACTTAGATGAATATGGTTATTTTATAAATAATACAGTTTTTATCATTCGTAATGATCTACTATCATTTTGTGGCGTACTTCAGATGTCGGCATTATTTAATTACCAACCTATAATATTTTCAGCTGGCAACTACAGCGCTTTAAAGTTCACCTTTAAATTAGGCCGTGAAGTTGGTTACTACCTTATGGATTATTTTATTCCCTCAATGATGATCGTCGCCATGTCATGGGTTACGTTTTGGTTACAAGCAGATGCTTCAGCGCCCAGAATAACACTAGGTATGATATAATTTTCGTGAAAGTATGGCTTAAATTATTGCTAATTTTTACCATTATATTTCATTAAATTAATTTTATAGGCACAAGCACGATGTTGTCGTTTATTACACTTGCATCATCTCAAGCAAAGACTCTTCCGAAGGTTTCGTATATCAAGGCGAGCGAAATTTGGTTCTTAGGCTGCATAGGCTTCATATTTTCAGCTTTAGTGGAGTTCGCATTTGTCAACACGATTTGGCGTAGGAAGTGAGTTATATTTTAATTTTGTAATCAAAACAATTAATTTCAAGTCCATGTTACTCTTTCTGATCAACGGATGGACTCTTGCCAAATTTCCTTGCTAAAACTATTTACGATTTAACAGGAAAGTCGTGAATTTGAAGAAGGTAAACAGTAAATACATATTGAAGAGTACATTGACGCCGAGGTTAGCCCGCAAGGAGCTACAAAAGGAGTTGCAGTCGTCACCTCAACTTACCAAGTCTCGGTCGTGCTCGTCGTTGCAACAAGAAACTAGCACTGATCCTAACGGACCCGGATATAACAATTATCTTACAGTTCATGTAAGTATCTTGACAATTTGAACCTACAAATGTAAATCAGATTTTGTGACATCCCATGACGAATAAATTTAATTTATCTGTTCAACAGAGCTACCCCTCTGCCTTGAACTTGCCAACTATAACTACGCAGAGTTACGACGACCTCATGCCCGGAGGCAGGCAATCCCGCAACAATGGCAGCGAGGGCTCCGACGAGCCCCCGAAACACCACACGTGGACGCAGATGACACCTCAAGAAATTGCCACCTGGATCGACAAACGATCTCGCGTGCTATTTCCTCTACTATTTGTCTTTTTTAATATTGTCTACTGGACTTTTGTCTATTGCCTATGATTCTATTATATATTTAGATGATACTAATAATATATTAGTAACGAAAATAATAATTGAACTAAGAGTGTGCTTGCGCTACTTTAAGATACCGGGACCAATATTTATAAATATTTAAGACAAAAACATGTAACGACTCTACATCCTTTCTAATAAATTAATGTCCCCTATTTATCACATAGAAAACGACGATGTAGAGTTGAACCAATATAACTTACTATCTAACGAACTAACGAACAATACCAAAAGTGTATAGTATGTAATTAGTAGTTCAGGTATTAGAGTTTTGCATCCGACGAAGTAATATAATTAGTTTTAGGATCTCATATATTAGAAACGCTACATAGGAAAATCAAGATTAGTTAAAACTTTTTAAGTCTCAGATATAGTAGGTAATAAAGATAGAAAGATTGTTATGAAAACGAGCTATCGTTGATCGTAGACCTTTTTTATACTTTTATGAGCTTCTTTATAACCAGTGAAAGCAATTTAAATGCATAATAAAATTAACAACTATAATAACATTTAAAAAATATTTTAGCATAAAAAAAGTTTATACTTTTGTATAATATTTAGTATGATCGATAACATTGTCCAGTTTATATAAGAAATTTTATCGAGTGAGAAATAGTCATTAAATCTAGATTAGATATTTATTAGTTAATATATAAGTTACAATGATACAAATAAATTAATATACATATATTGTTTGTAAAAAATTTAATTTTATGTAAGATTTAATTTATATACAGCTTGAATTATTTAAAAGAAGTAGATAGGTATGATTAAATAGATTTTATCTGTAACAATCCGAGGTAATGAATAACTTCACGATTTTATAATTATTATTTAGCCTTGACAAAATTATTAAATAAAAATAAATAGAAATATTAATAAATTCTTTTATTAAAGACAAAGTAACAGTCCAAATGTAAACACTACACACTAGTCGAGCCAACTTAGAACCGTTTTATTTTATTAACCAAAATATTATTTATGTCTTATGAAACATTCTTGTATTATTAAATACCCACGAGATTAGAATCGCTAATAGTAATGTATTAAAAGTAGATCTCACAATGGATAAATGGCTGTAGACTTTTTTGTAAACTGTTTAATCCTATGATGATATTATTAGCTCTAAAGACATATTAGGCAAGACAGAGGAAACATTAATTCTAATATACATATTTTTTTTTAAATTTTTTTTCGCAATAAATGGACATTTACGTCTGCTCATTATTATGAGAGTACATCGATAAAAATTTCGTGCTTATAATATACAGATATAGGATAAATATTACTTTTTATATCGCCGAGGGATCACAAATGATAAAAGAAACCCTAAAACCCGACCGTAGCACCATTTAGCCTATATTTAAATTAAATGATCAGGGAACCATCACAGAATATTTCATAAAAATTTCATATACATATTTATTGTAGACTTTACAAATGTGTCACAAAATGGTTTCTAACTTAGCTCGTTAATAACACTTATTCTCTAAATCTTAGTATTTTCTTTATCTTTAATATTAATAAATATGAAGCAAGTGCCTGAAGTTAATAATTATAATTAGTTCTAACTGTAAATAAAGATATTATTCGCCACTAAAATACTACTCACACATCATGGTTTTCTAAAATTTTCTCTCATTGGAAAAAAGTACTAAGTTCAATTGGTAAAAATCTCTTTGATGAGTAATATCTTTTCTGTGAATTTAAACACTACTAAATCCATATATTTTTCTACACTCCTCCATTTATTTGGCTACAACAGCATCGCAGCTCCTTATTGTTTAAAGCATTTGCTTTCTTGCCATAATAGATAACATCACATTATTCTGGCACATTTTTAGACAATTTTTTAGTAACCCCATAACCAATATCATTGGTAGTCAAGTAGTATTATCAAGGCGCGGTTCGGTCGGTAGAGCGTGGGGCAGTTATCACTAAACTGTCGTCGCTGGAGTAACGCTTGAGGGTAGTAGCGCTTGCACGACTGAAAACACACAAAAATAACTTGAAACCTATTTAAATAAGGAATCAAAAATGATAACACACACTTATAAGATACATTCAATAAGTCAATCATTTTAATGGAGCGCCGAATCACTGTAGAATGACGGTAGAAATTAATTATCTGTTAATTTTGCTATCAGAATTACGTCTATGTGACTACATGTCATTTTAATGACTAAAAATTAAACTATTTACAACAAGTCTATTTAACTCTGAGGTAAGTAAAAGTAACCTGTATCTGGTCCGAGGAAGTGGAGTAGGTGCCAACTGCGGCAGACGTTGATCAAGCGCCAGTGTGCCACCGGAGCCAGAGCTTGAGCCACGACCCGACCCGCTAGAGCTTTCAGACCATAGCTCCGTCATACTACTTCCAATTACATATATTTATAAATTACATATAAAGTAAAGGTATGATGATTCAGGAATCTTAATCGTCATACCTTTACTTTTTTAAGGCTCTCAAATTCTAAATTATTAAAATAATTGTTGCTACGTTTTAATTATTGATGTTGAAATTCTCCCATTTAATGTTTTTGTCTTATAGATATTTTAATTATTAGTACATTTATCAATAGATGTTTTCCAGTATTAGAGAACCTTAATTAAAATTAGGTCATTAGATATTATCCCTAAGAACTCGAGAGTGTTATGAGTATTACCTGGAGAAAATCGGAGGTAAACGATAAGGGGAGTAGTATTCATTGCTTTCCGTGTATGTGGATGCGTGAATTTCCTGCTGATAAAGTTCATAAAGTTGCGCTAAATCCGTTTGGACACCAATACCACATTCTGAAAATAAAATATCACGAATAAGAAGTTTAAAACGTTATAAAGGCATAATTATTGTTATTAAATCTGTAGAATATTGTCTTTAAATACGTTGTTAACCTTCAAGTGCTCGACGTTGTCTTGTAATAATCTCATCAGTGAGTCTTCGTTGTGCATCTCGTCGTTGCAGAGCAAGATCTCGTCGTCGTAGTTCGTGTGCGCGCGCCGCTCGCTCACCTTGCAACGCTAGCTTGTCAGCTTCAAGCTCGTGAACACGGCATACCAACGAGAGTACCTCACGTTCAGGACCACTCTCGATGTGAGCTGGTAGCTCCTGAAAATTAATATAATCAACTACTAAGATACAATACTCCAAAAATCAGCATACATATTAAGAAGTTCACTCAATATAAAATGAGTTCTTTAGTAAAATTCTCTTTAGGATTTCTCTTCCCTACATGGATACGAAACAAGCTAGCCTTTTTTTAGTTAGTTTACCTGTTCAAGTTGAGCCCCTCTCAGACGCACTTGCTCCAGCTGCCTCTCCACGCGGTGCCGTTCGGAGCGTGCAGCCTCTTGCTCGCGCTCTACAGCCGCCAGCTCTGTCCACGCTTGTTCTACTGCCACTTCTGCCTCTGCGCGTTCGCTGCCGCCACTGACCGTGCTGGACGCACCCGTGCCGCCCCTATCATGAGGTACATTTGACCATATATACAACTTTCTTAATCTTCTTTTAAATTTTTTTTTCTTTGAAATCTTTAAGTTAATTAGAATATATTAATAAATAAGGAATTTTTACCTTTTATTAACAATTAATCGAAATATATAATTTTGATTAATATTAATTGTTGTTTGGGTTTAACGCAAAACATTTATATTTTACAACAGTTTGAACAACTTCTAATTAAATAAGGAACCAGAAAAATCCTACCGCACCGCCCTACTCTTGTTCTCTACGTTGCTTATCTGATAAGAATATTAACATGAAATATTTACACCTAATTATAAAGATACTTATAAATGATTACTTATTCTATGTTCGTATAAAAATAGATGTTTTAAAGTATTAATTATATACCTGTAACTTTGTTGAGTACTGAGCCTTGACCCGTTAAAACTGATCGGCTTATATAATCGATTGAATCGAGCCTCCCAATGCGAGATGGCCGCGTGCTGTCTTTCCGCATCCAAAGCAAGTCCCAACAAATGACTGTCCAACTCCATTAATCGTCTTCGTAATCTCATTTGTTGTTTAAATGTGGATACAATAGCTTCACGCAAAGATTTAAGATGCGCTGATTTTTCTTCTGATTCTTCTTTAGAAATAGTTTCTTTTTTTATTTGAACATCTTCTCTGCTTCTAAATTTACGATAATGTCATATAATTTAAAATGCTCATTCTCAAATCTAATAATGAAAGAACATCTTTGAAAGGAGAGCATCTCGTCGAGAAAACAAGAGGGTATCTTTTGTTTTGGTGGCCACTTACCATCAGGTGGACCCTCTGTTCGTTTGCACTTTATCTACCATAAAAAAAATATTTACTTCGATCGGTCATCTTTCATTTTGGTCTTAAGTCTTGATATCTCCTCTCTAAGCTCATTTATAACATTGCGATATTGTGATAAATGCATTGGAGTTTCAATTAGTTCACGTTCTACCTGAAAACGAAATGTCGTAAAATAATATTTAACTAATACCTATATATCTATAATATTTGTTATTTTTTCAATTAAATCTTTGTACTGTTCTTATAGATGCTAGCTAAACTATTAACAAACCTTGTTGGTAATAGCTGAAGCACGTTGCGCATAATGCAGTGTAGAGCGTGTAGTGTCTCTGTGCGCGGCGGCGGGAGACACGTGCGCCACCATTGCCGTTCTACAGCGCCCGCCCAGGACTTCTCGTAATAGCCGCGTCAGTTTCGAATCACGATAATTAACATACCTTAATAAATTTGTTATAAATCAATTTTTTTTATTTATTAAACACTTAATTAATATGCACTTTACAAATTGACTTACCTAGCACCTCCAGAGAGAGCCATAATGCAATTTCCAAGGGCGAGCAGTGATCGGTTAATATGCGCGCCCTCGAGACGTCGTGCTCGGAGACCTGCACGCTCTGAACCAGCCAAGTCGATCAGGAATAGTCGACCACGTTGAATACCTTTCGCTACTGTTTTGCTTACCGATACGCTGAAAATGTACGGTCAAATCTATGTGAAATACTAAAATTTTAATTACAGTATTATGATATGAAAAATAACTTAATTATAATTATGATTCAACAAAAATTATACAAAGTAACTTTAATATAACTTTAAAACGGCAAATATTGTTACCTAAGTAGAGCATGACCTCTTGAAGATTGCTGATTCGCATAAGTAGCTTCTGCAGTTCTTGAACGATCGCCTTTAGCGAGCAGCTCAGCGACATGTGTAGCATTGAGGGCCCGTACCTACATAATAATTGTTCAATACCCACATATATTTAAAAAAAAAATACTTTCAACTTATATTTTTAGCTGAATACTACTACTAAATAGAATACTAAACAGAAATAATATAGGTTTCTCATATCAATTTTACGACAATGCCTGCCTGATCGATATTTTTTATTATTTCATTTTATTCTGATATTTTATTTTAAATTTAAAATCCTAATACAATCACCTCGCTAAGTCCTGCAACAGTTGGAGGACCATTCCCACCTTCGTCACGTAGTTCTAAGGGTCCCGCGGTGGGATTTAATAAATCGCGGATATTTTCATTGTATATCTCGATGTATGACATCTTCACCTATAAAAAATAGTTTCCAGAATATATCCTCTTTCTTTTACACATTTTTATATTGTTCTTTAAGTGTCTCCAAAGGAAATCAATAAAATAGATAATATTTATTCCCACAGTAACAATTTACCTCCAACATTTAATTTTAAGTCCCACTATAATCTCTAGAAAGTTATTTGTATTACTGTCAATGAGTTAAAATACTCAAAAAGATTAAGGTAATAAGCTGGATTTATATAAGTTAGTTGTATCAATTCAATTAAGTTATCAGGTATTAAGCTACCAATTCCTAATCCTGAATTGTAAATAATATTATAATTTCGAAAGTAATACTTAAGAATACATACTAAATAAACAAAAGTGCAATTTAATCTACTACTTAAGCCATCTATTAACGAATGGATGGCATCTGTCATCTGTTACACAATCAGCTTTAAATCACTGAACTGATTTTGATGTAATATGATATAGAGATAAAGTAGAGCTTGAAGAAGGAAAAATACTTAAGATTTAAAACTAAATAAATGAATATGCGATCTATCAATGTGGGGATGAAGTGCATGTCGAGCTGTGTGGCCGTTATATCTTTGGGCATTAGTCATATACAAATTTAAATATAGAATATAGTTGTGTAGCGATTAATATGCGAGATTAAACCCAAGTAGTTATATTATGTACGTGGTAAATTGCTCCCGGACCGGCCGGGACGGGTCTCTTAGTTTCTCTCTTAGTTATATTTATGAGGAAGATTTTAGTGTTGATGACGATGATTTCTGAAAATGTCAGCGTGTATTACGAGTGGTAAATTGCACCCATGCAAAGACTAATGGGAAGCTAGTATATCGATATAACTTGAACAAATCTGTAAAAATTTCTTCACTTGAAATGAATGGATAATAAAAATAATAATTAATCCAGCTCTAAGACGCGATGTTACAGGACATATATATATATATATATTTTAAATGAATCTGTTTTTATATGGAAATTATAAATGTCTCGAGAGGGGAAATAAGAGGATTCTTAAAAATAGAACTGAGTCCAAGGAATTTCATGTGATGGCCAATGCCGCGATTTGATACGGCAAAAGGCTAACACTAAGAAATAAAATTGCCAATAGTTATAGACTTGACAATAAAGTTGTTTTAAAATTTATTTACAATGTGAAACAATATTGATTAAGAAAATTTACAATAAAATAGCTAACTATGCTGAAATTAGGAACATAAGAATAAAACGAATCAGAATTTATTAACAAAATTGAAGATATAAAATAATAATAATAAATTATAAAATAATCGAAGTTAAAAGTCTAGTTAAATATGAATTATCTAACATACCTAAATCTAGAGACAGGACATATATTAACAGTAATTGCTTTTTAGTAATGTACATATATAAACAAGTCTGCTCTATTTAAATATTTTATTTTAATTTAATGTCATGGGTTTAAACGATCATCACTTGGTAAAAGTATTAAAAATGAAAAATGAACTGCTTATAGAGGAAGGGTTGTACATAAGTAATAGTGAACTTGTAAAAGGTTAAGTGGTACTGAATAAATACAATAGGAAACAATTTTCAGGCTCTTTTAATAATTCATTTTTAAGAGAGCCTGAAAATTTTAATACCATGAAAAAACAATAGACGAGTGGCTGAAGTTTAGAACATATAAAACTTTACGAGTTTACAGAGTTTCATATATTTCAATTTGTTATTCGATTGTAAAAAAACCTTCATTCGATGAAAACTACAACAAAGCGTTACTCTAAAGATTTTATCGGCTCTACAGATTTAGATTTGGAATTCTAAAAATAAGATTAGATCCATGACGGCTATAAATTTAACATGTACCTAAAAATAAAGAGCAGATAGGCTATACTAAATATTAATAAAGATTTTTTAATTGAAAGTTATAGGTAACTTTACATAAATGGAAAAATGAACATAAATATATGTACTCAATAAACACCTTTTATCGTTTATTATTCAAAGAAACCTTTTTCTACCTGAAATTGATGTTTGCTTTAGATACATTGAAAACGCTGAATCGATATGTGGGGTCGGGCTAAAGGCATGTAAAAATGTGTTGACTAACGACTGTTCACTAATGATCTAAAACTCTTGGGTCTCTATTATTTTACAATTTTCTCATTTTAAATTTAAGCACACAAACGTTAACGGTAACTTATAAATAATTCTATAATAGTCTATTTCTTTTTAACCTATAGACTTTCTACTCAAACGGAAAATATAATCCTACTAATCCTCCTAATATCACAAACGCAAAAGTTTGTAAGAATGTATGTTTGTTACGTTTTCACGCAATAACTACTTAAGGGATTTTGATGAAACTTTACAATAATATAGCTTACACATCAGAAGAGCAGCTATAATTTGTAATGATATAGTGTAAATTATCCAAAATATATGAGCAGGATAGCCCAGTGGTTAAAACATCGGTGTATTACTCGGGAGGCCCGGGTTCGATCCTGGGCACACACCGACGACTTTTCTGAGTTATGTGTGTTTTATACAATTAAATATCACTTGCTTTAATTGTGAAGAAAAACATCGTAAGGTAACCTGCACTTTTGAGAGTTCTCTAAAAAGAGTTCTCAAAGGTGTATGAATGGGTTGTGATGATGATCCAAAATAAAGCGGGTGAAACCGCAGGGGTGCAACTAGTTAACTTATATTCGAGACATAAAAATTTTTGATCGCAGTGCATTGTAGTTTAAATTTAGTTTTAGAATATGAAAAGGAACTTTAAAAATTCAAAACGAACTAAATTGTTTAAAACAAATTGAACAGGAAGTACATAATAGGTTGGGGAAAAAGTCTTTTCGCATTATAGTATGCATGAACTTGTAATAAAATCTCTTTGGTATACTATTTGTACCTGGCTGGTTTTGGTATCATTCAAAATTTACATTTTAAAGAAGATAATTCCAAATTCAAATTAGGAAAATGTGTGATTTTTATTTGTTTTTCGTACTGTGAAGATGAGTGAATCTAATGAAGAAATTCGATACATTTTAAAATTTTACAACAAAAAAGGTAAAAATGCAACGCAAGCCGCAAAAAAAAATTGCAATGTTTATGGACGTAGTGCAGTGTCTGTGAGAGTAGCACAAATACGGACGGAGTTACGACGTAGCTGAAGAACTGAGAATTGACCACAAAACAGTTTTGGCGCATTTGAAAAAAACTAGGTACACAAAAAAGCTCGATATTTGGGTACCTCACGAGCTCACTGAAAGAAACCTAATGAACCGTGTACTCATTTGTGATTCTTTATTACGACGTAATATAACCGAACCATTTTTGAAAAAGCTGATAACTGGTGATGAAAAGTGGATCACGTACGACAAGAAGGTGCGAAAAAGGTCGTGGCCAAAGGCCGGTCAGGCTTCACAGACTGTGGGGTTAACTCGCAACAAGGTAATACTGTGTGTGTGGTGGTATTGGAAGGGCTTTATTCATTATGACTTGTTACCACCAGGCAGGACCACCGATTCTAAACTCTACTGCGAACAACTGATGAGATTAAAGCAAGAAGTTGAGAGAAAGCGGCCGGAATTAATCAACAGAAGGGGTGTGGTTTTTCATCATGATAACGCTAGACCTCACACATTTTTAGGCAATCAGCAAAAACTAAGAGAGTTTGGCTGTGTGGTGTTAATGCATTCACTGTATAGTCCTGACCTTGCACCTTTAAATTTCCACATGTTTGGGCCTCTTCAAAATTATTTAGGTAGTGTCAGGTTAACATCACGAGAGGACTGCCAAAACTACTTGTCGCGGTTTTTTGATCAGAAGCCCCAAAATTTCTATAGAAATGGGATCATGTCCCTACCTACAAGATGGCAAAAAGTAATCGAACAAAATGTTACCTACATACTTTAGTTAAATGTAAATAAACTATATTAAAAAATGTTTTGGATTTTCTTAAAAAATACGAAGAAACTTTTTCCCCAACCTAATATATTATAATTATTTCTTCGCCGATCTAGTCGGTGATTTGGCCAATTATACGATCGGCTGACGACGTATCGATTTTAAATTTAATTTACATGTACAATACAATAGTACAACATAATTATTACTGATGGTAAATCTCCGTTCTCAAATTATTATTAATAACAGTTACACTATAAATATTAGTCTTTATAAACGGAATATCATAAAGTAATCAGATAACGATGATGCAATGTGCAGTTGATTATTTAATAATGCGGTAAAATTACTAACTAACTGTGGCGCAAAGCAGCAAGTGTTTATCGGACAGGAAACAAACCGCCCTTAGGCAAAGCTTACGCGATATACCTATTATTTATTATACCATTAAAATTAATACAAGAATACCTAACAATACAAGTATTAAATGATGTGATATTGATTCCTGCACATATTTACGAATTACATACGTTTTATGTACATCAAATGCTTTCATAGTGTTTGTTATTTTTATATTATGGTCTAATCAAATTTTAACATCTTACATATAAAATTCACGTGTCACAATGTTAGTTACCATACTCCTCCGAAACGGCTCGACCGATTCTTATGAAATTTTGTGTGCATGTCGGGTAGGTCTGAGAATCGGTCAACATCTATTTTTTATTAGGTGATAACGGTAGCCCACGGTGGCAAAACAACGTTTGCTGGGTCAGCTAGTAATACATGAAAATATAAATTATTTAGTATATCTGTTAAATAAGTATGGCTTAATCTAATCAGTCCCTTCATGCGTTTCAATTAAAAAATATCTATCTATAAATATATGTTTTCCTAAAGATAAAAAAATCAATTACTGCTAATATAATATGTATATAACAGGCTTCGCTTCGCAAAATAACTCTGCCTGACTGTCGTGCTTTTACGACATATCTACTGAACCGATTTAATAAGATTTATGGTATACAGATAATCTAGAGCATGAGAAAGGACATAGGCTACTTTAGGCCCTTATAAGGGCTGAAAGGAGTTGTTGGAGAAAAGTTGCATGGAAGTATTGTAATTTTTAGAGCTAGAAACTTGAAACTTATTGTTTTATGCTGTTGATTCGATATAAATAAATATGTTAACAATAGGGGATGAAAATTCGTACGAAAATATGTAAGGTTTATGTGAATGTTTTTATACGTATGTCTTATTTGTAAAATATTTTTTAATTATTTAATTAAAAATGCTACCCAAAGACACTATTCCACGCGTACGAAGTCGCGGGCACAGTAAGTAATAAAATAAGTTGTACACAATAGTGACATAAAAAAATTATTGAGGTAGAAGACAAACGAACCAAAAAACAATTAATATCCCTTTGTGTTAGATGTTAGGCCTTGAAACGTTGAATTCTTGATTGATCAACCAACGTCTAACGTGGATGATCCATTACCGTTATATGTACGCTACCATTCTTAATGAAAGGTAGGTACGTATCTAATAATAATCTTTTTATCAGTTTTTTTTTTGTTGTTTATGCCCGGTGGGCAAGACATACAGGCTTTAAAGGACATATCTACCATTAAATTGTTTCAATTATTCGGAAGTTAAAGTAAGTAATCATAAGCGTATGGTTAGTATTTTTAAGACAAAACTGTTCATGGTAGAACCGTGGTCGCATCTAATTAGAATTATTTTCTTGGCTCGTCTTTTTTAGACTCTTTCTTTATTTACGTAGTCGGGTTATAGTTTTTTAAACTTAATTTTCTTATTTAATAAGTTTTCGTTCCCGTTCGGAATTACCTTTATAATCTAATATTCCAACGTAATGTTTGTTTGTTATTTATTTAAACAAGTAAATAACTGAAACGACTGGATCTCGCGAACTGTGCGACCACATTTTAAACATACATATATTTTTATTTAAACAATATAATATACTAGCGACCCGCCCCGGCTTCGCACGGGTGTAATGCTGATAATAAATATACTACCTAATTGGATAAGGATTAATGCTGTAATGTTTAAAATCGCTTTGAAAATAAGCCATTACTTGTCGTAAAAAGTAAAGGAATAAATATGTTTATTGTGGGTTATCCCTAAGAGATAGACATATACCATCGAGGACTTTTTGAAGAACTTTTTAAGGGGTACAAAACTGTAGTACATTATTTTAATCTATATCGTAGGGTTCAGCCAGCGCTTGCAATGAAAGCGCAAAAAAATATGTTTATTTACGACATCACATTAGAAACCTCTAAAATTATCAGTGTGTCTCTACTAAAATATGTATGTATTAAATAAACCTTCAAGAGAGTCGTGATTCAAGAGGAATCACCTTATCTATTAAACAACCGCACCAAAATCCGTTGCTCAGTTTTAAAGATCTAAGCATACATAGGGACATTTGTGGAACATACAAACATACATTCATACATACATAAACTGCCAAAATCATTACCCTTTCTTTTGGCTTCCCCGTAGTCGGGTTTGTTGATCATTCTTAAATGATAATTAGAATGAAAAATATAGTATAAAAAAATTAGTAAAACAAGTACTAAAAACTATATACTATACTGTATTATTTATAAAAACAAACATTTTCATTATGCCCTTAACATGCTCAGTACCTAAATTACTAGCAACGAATTGAACAAATAAACCTTGTATTAAACCTTGTTCTAATTAGCCGAGAATACCTGCATTACTCGAAGAAAGCACGTGTTGCTGAAATTGTTACATTAATAACAGTTATAAAGAAAGAATTAATATACTTTATACCTTAAATTAAAAAGCGCGATTCAGCTAGTTATTATATGACATGAACCCAATTAATAAATGATTAACCTAATATGACCAGATTTTAATATTGGTAAAGACAGAAAGATTTTTGATTAAAGATTTGATCTGTAAGCAAAATTTAGAAATATACTTAATTAAAAACATTTTTTAAGAACTCTTTTGGCACGCTGAAAAATTGTTCAAAAGCGGGATGCCTAGTTACATTAAATTAAAACCTAAAGAAAGAAGTCGGTTAAATATAATAAGTCAATTCGATGAACAATATTGGCCAAGCCGATAGTAGTTTCGATTTCCATATGATCCCCCCTTTCAATTAATTAGGTATAGGCAATGACCTTTCACCTATCAAGGGCGGCCACGACCCTGACTGAAACTATAACATACTTGTATGATAAATACTAAATGATATGTTTCTTCGATCAATGCCTCAATTAAATTCACATATCTATATTCTATACTTATAATAAAATCGTAGATATGCGACACATATAGTTTGTAGTTTGAATTGTGGGATAGAGTTAAAGTATAAATCAAAAAACTTATAAGTTACAACGTTATCCGTATCTCTGTCTGTCTGCTTACTTTCCGATACAATAAAATTTGATGGCGTAATGTCTTACATCTATACTAATATTATAAAGAGGAAAGATTTGTATTTTTGTATTTTTGTATTTTTGTATGTAACGAATAAACATAAAAACTACTGGACCGATTTCAAAAATTCTTTCACCATTAGAAAGCTACATTATCCCTGAGTAACATAGGCTATATTTATTACAAGAAAAAATTAGAGATCCTTAGGAAATCTCACGAAAACCAACTCAAGGTGCCAAAAAAATTAGCCATAAAATATCTTTCATCGCATGCGCTGCAAAAAGTATTGATGATAGAACAAAAAAATGTTCTAGAATATTATAGAACGTATCAATATCTACAAAAAAGTCCGCGAGACCATATGTTCAACTATTCTAGTCGTACATAAGAGAAATAATCCAGAATTGTATAATTATAAAATAATAGTTTTTTGCAGTTGGTAAACAGACCGGAACTTATCTATACTAATATTATAAAGAAGTAAGATTTGTATTTTTGTATTTTTGTATGTAACGAATAAACATAAAAACTACTGGACCGATTTCAAAAATTCTTTCACCATTAGAAAGCTACATTATCCCTGAGTAACATAGGCTATATTTATTACAAGAAAAAATTAGAGATCCTTAGGAAATCTCACGAAAACCAACCCAAGGTGCCAAAAAATTTGCCATAAAATATCTTTCATCGCATGCGCTGCAAAAAGTATTGATGATAGAACAAAAAAATGTTATACAATATTATAGAACGTATCAATATCTACAAAAAAGTCCGCGAGACCATATGTCCAACTATTATAGTTACGTCACTATAACTACTTTTTTACATTTTAAAAGTTGATAAAAATGCCTATCAAAATCAGACCATGTTTTCTATAACTTTGTATTAATCCTTATCCAAATAAATTATTTCGTATTCAAGACTGTTTCAATACCTGTTAATTACTTTTTGAATTATTAAAATCGGACTTTCCATTCAAAAGATATTACGAAATTAAAAATATTAATATAAACAAAAAATACACGAGGACGCGACGGGTTAGTATAGCCACGCAGCGCAGCGAGTAAAGCGGCAAGAGAGTGGGCACCGAAATGCGGGAGGGCCAATATATTTTTAAAAATAATATTCCACCCGCGCGAAGCCGGGACGGGCCCCTAGTGTGTAATAAAGTACACCTTGTGTGTTCTAATTTATTTTCCGAAGTTTTCTGAGCATCTTATACTTAAGTTCGCCAATATCATTGATTTAAAGCAAATGCAATGTAGATGTATTGTATAGGTAAAAATGTTCACGTATTTAGAAAATAAATGCTAAGAATAGTAAGTATTGTTTCAACATTCAATGTTTGATTTCCTACCTATCTTTCCAAATCTTACAACACTAGTTGTGCTAAGAATATGAAAGCTATACTGCGCAGTTACACTCAAGATATGATAATAACATGCAGTTTAGACTGAAAGCAGGGCAGCGCCTTGGACTTGCGACCAAGGTGGAGGGTTAAATGCCTTTTATATAGTAACAACGCTTCCCTTCGCTGCCCTAATACTAACTACTGTAGATAATAAAGTTAACTTACGTTGACCTCAAGAAGGGTTTAACTACGACACTATAATACTAACTTCCATGTACACTACACCACCAGAGAGATTGACTAATCTATCGCACTAAAGGTTATATATTGTCTACACGTCGGTACACATGACTCTTGACATAATATAAAATGCAAATGGTATTACTAACAGTTGAATACCTCAATAACAAACACATCACCCATAAATTCATTTTAAATAATAACGTAAAATAATGGAAGGAAAACGTCGTAGACTTAAGTCGGTAACATCAGGTAACTTAAGTAGGTAAGTATAACTGACCGTTCAAGGTTTAGCGTGTGATTTACATAGGTAAATGTGGAAATATTTTCAGTAGTGTTCCACATGCATACGAAAAATTGTTTAATTTTTATGGTAACACAAAATATGCGACATTATGTAGAAAATATTATAGATTATTGTATAATGTTATCTGTTTCCATGAAAATGCCGTGACTGCCAGTGTCAGGTGTAACACGATTATAAGCTTCATGTGGAAAATTAATTAGGTATTTTATTTATCTTTATAATAATGATGCTAATGATGGTGTAATAATCTTGTTATCTTCTCAAAACATAATGAAGAAAATATTTACAGTTGTTGGTTATTTACACTATGATTAAAGGTTATCAGTTTTTAGAAAATATATTTTTTTACTACCTCGGATAAAAAGTTTTGTTTACGTTGTCGACTAATTTCGAAAAAGGAACCTTCTCGTCTCAATTTAATTAATGCACACTTTTTAAAGTCCGAACTAAAATGTTTGCAATATTAGGTTTGTGCAAAAACGGTTTATGGTTTATTTGCCATAAAGAAAAGTTGTTAACCTACATTTTAATTATATTCATTATCTTATGAGCTTTATATAATAGTAATTTGTTTATATTTTGTCTTATGACTTTTTTGTCATTTCTTTTTTCTCATGACACTATATCAGAAAAATAGGCAGATTTGATGAATCTGATAAAATAGACCATGGAATGGAACCAAGATTAAAGTCACCGAGAATTAATAATTTTTTTACATCGAAGGATGCTAGTATCGATCTTGTCTGCAAGGTGCACGCGCTTCCTATTCCTTTTTTTCCTCTTCCTAGCTGAGAGAAGTTTTGGATGCATTGCATGGTTAGTAAAAGTATAATTCTATTTGGATTGTTTGATTTTCCATAATTTTGTTTGAATTGGCAAAGAGCATGCTATCAAATGGGATGTGTATTGGAGTGTTTGCTTTAAGCACGCTTATTCAATAGCATACTTAAAACTAACATGCTTATTGCTAGCAAATGTAAACAGTTCATAAGCATGCTCATGAGCCATACATATAACACGCCTTTTAGCATGCTATTTTAGAGTATGTCTAACAGTAGCCTAATGAATACATCCATAACAAAATAAAAATCACGTACACACAGTTGAGGGATTCCCCGAAACATAAACGAAAATGGTTGCCGATTTGGAAGATTCTAATTCCCTAGTTACTTTTAAATAAAAAAAATGTTACGTAACGCGTTATTTAAATAATCCCCCTCCCGCCCTTGTAACGCACCGTAACATTTTACAAGACCCCCCTCCACCCAAATTGCGTTACGTAATACTTAAATGCTCCCAAAGATATTTTTACAATTTTTGTCTGTCTGTCCGATTTTGACGGGACTTTAACTGGCAGATAGCTGATGTAACAAGGAGTAGCTTAGGCTATTTAACATCTCGCTACGACTCATAGGATCGGAGCAACACGCGAACAAAGTCGCGCGGGTCGGCTAGTTTATTATAAAACGCGTATTATCGACAATAATGACTATGTATCATAAATATAAAGTATATTTTAATATCTAGTTTTCTGATTAAAGAAAGCATAATTAAAAGCATATTTTTGTAAAAAATTAGGGCATTGACTTTATGCGTTTTAATTTATACTGTTTGTCGATTGATTTTTTATATATTATATATGCTTTTTTAGTGAACGATGCTTTCATTTCTATTTTTTAAGTCCGCCGCCTTTTACTAACATGCTCATATGCTAAAATGGGACATGATAAACCAGCTTTATTTCGGATTGTCTTTTGATGTCATCAGTTTTCAAAGTATTAGTTATTTATTAAGTTTTTTTTAATTAATTAATTATTATTATTTTGCCTTTTTTTAGTGATAGTATAACAATTAAAAATAAAATTATAACTCACCTCGTAGGCGTCAATTTCATCACTATCAGCTATGGATGTGAAGAGATGGCTGAGGGCCCTAGACATTAGGCCAGTCATAGTATGTGTTTTGCCTGCCCCAGTTGCACCATAGGCAAAAATAGCTCCAGCTATACCATTTAGAGTATCACCGACAAGAGGCGCACAAACAGCCTCATATACTTCTTCCTATAGTAAATTATATACCTATATATAATCGTAATTACATAATAAATTAAATAAATAACCTTTTAAAATTGAATCGATCAAGTAAATGCGATTTATAATTTTGATCAATACTTATTATGTGAGGCTTATAATTCATTTTATTATTGTGGGAACTCTTATGAAAAACATTGAAAAGCCGTAGGATTTCTCAACAACAATGTAATTGATCCATGAAACTATTTGAAAAACATCTTTAACGTATGTTTACGAACGAAGTATATGATAATATATAATATACTAACCACACAAGGTATGGAATGCAAACATTTAAATTTATTAAAATCATAAAACAATACATCATACTTGAGTGCTATTCTCGCCGAAGACCCTGTCGTATACGTAATGTTTGTCGTTGATGCGACGCTGCCGAAGCACGTCACGCCGCACGTCGGCCTCCTCTTCCAACACTAACATCTTTAACAAAAAAATAAAATACCTCACTTTCATGATTTACATACATTTTTAGTCAATAGATATAAACAAAAGTCTATAAATCGCACACATCTGTATTATATTTAACCTTGAATCTCAATAATTACAAATTATTCTTTCTAGTCACATTAATTAAAATAGTAATAAAAGTTCACTTATTTTTACTGACAGTAAAAAAGACAGAGGGTTTCAATTCAATTGCTTATAGGTTAGACTAGTCGAACCGCCCTCGCTTCGGTGAGACGTATTGAAATCGTTCACTCACTCACACACACACGTTGGATTTTATTCTATAATGTCATAGTATGTCACTTATTTGAAAGACTTATTTCTGTCTCGCTCACTTTTTTTATAAAAATGTTTTCCTGATAGTTGAAAAGGATTATCCAATTAATTGTTGCATTCGTTCTGAAGTTATGCGCTTACATTTTTGTGTAGCGGCGAGTGGCGACGAGGCCATGATGCGATTCATTTTTAGGGTTACGTACTTTAATAGGAAAAAGGACCCTTATAAGATTACTTCGTTCTCCGTCCGTCCGTCCGTGTGTCTGTCTTCCTGTCTATCTGTCTGTCCGTCGATTTGATTAGAAATGATTTTTAAGTGACTTCAAAAAAAGAAGGTTCTATATTTGTGTATATGTATTTTATTAATACATGTTCAACGACGACAAAATTATTTAAGTGTAATAATTTCAATTTTTGTTCACTTTTCTAAATTTTAATAATTTTAATTTAATTTAATTTTGTTCAAAATGTTTTATTATCTTTTCATATATTCTTTTTGTATTTATAAAAATGTAAATTAATTGTAAAAATAAGCTGTAAATAGAAAGGCGTGAATTCCATTCTCTTTCTTGGCCATATTATTATTATTTACAAAGATTTTATGGTTTCACGGGAATAATTATTTGTTTACGAACCGATGCAGATTATTGTTTTGTGTCCTTGTATTCTTCGGTCCAATGACAATAATGAAAATATGAGGCCGTGAACATAGACCAAAATTCAAAAAGACAATGTTTGTCTATTATATAATAAGTTTAATATATCACCACATAGTATAAAATGAAGTCGCTTCCTGCTGTCTGTCCCTATACATATGCTTAGATCTTTAAAAGTACGCAACGGATTTTGATACGGGTTTTTTTAATAATTCAAGAGGATGGTTTATACATATAATGCTTGCACCCGTGCGGAGCCGGGACGGGTCGCTAGTCAATTTATAAAATGAAGTCAGTTAGCTATAGCAGTCAGTTTTTATTAAAATTGCTTTTTTTGATAACTGAATGCTATATATATGTATATATATCATAAAGCATAAAATTTCTTTTCACTGTTATTTAAACGAAGCAGTTACCTTGTCGCTAACAACGTGGACGATTCGCGGACCTTCATCACCTCGTAGAGGACGTACTCGCACCGCTACCTGTAGAAACAAACAATTTGCTTTTAAATATTAAAAGAAGGAAAATATATGGACTGAACTGCAAAAACCGATGACGAGTGTACGATAAGATAAACAAGATTACCACAAGGACGTACATTTAGGCAAATATTCACGATACTATATAAATAAATAAGTATTTATAAGATATGTCACTAACATCATATGTTCTTTATTGCACAGGAAAAAAATAATTAAAAAAAGACAATTCTAATAAAGGCTGTTATCAAAAGCGGGCTTATCTCGCAAAGAAATATCTTCCAGCCAACCTACGAAAGTGAGTGCAAAAAAATTGTATTATTAATTAATTAAAAGCATTATAAATACATACTTCTACATAAATAAATACAATCATATACACACCTAACTATAGAACAATATTAATTTAATTGAGACTTCTAATCGTTGAAAAAAGTCGAAAGAGCTTTAGAAACCTGCGAGAGGAATTCTGCGGTTTTTGTGGACCATGAGTAAAAACCCAGTTCTACTGGAACCGCAGCATTAATCGGATGGCAGAGGGAGAAGAGTAATCCAGCCCACATGCGGAGCGACCGCATTCGCATGCTAATTCGTCGAAGGCTAGTCGGGGGAAAAGTCCGCTACCACCAAGGAGGCGCTGGGTTCGTAGCCTCTTACGAAAGCTCTCCCAGTGGCAGAGAGGAATTGTATTCTAACCCATCCCCTCACGGATAGAATTATTGTATAAAATGATAATGTAATGTAACCAGAGTTTCAGGTACACCTGACCAAATGTTGATACAAATGAAATATGCAGATGAAGACTTTAGTTAATCTTCCTCTAACATTCGTTTGCTAAAGGGAAGCCTGAGAAGAAAATATTTATTGAAAGAATTAATATGTGTTACCTGACTAATCTGTTAATAAATAATGAATTCAGTATGTGCGTCATTCACGTTGCTAACCATCGGTTTACAATAAGCGTAAATATATACTCGTAAATACGAAAAAAAATCTCTATCTCTATTTATGCAAATAGTTTGGATACTACTTTCTTTAAAATAAAAAACGTGTCAAGTGTGAATTGGATTCACTCATAGAAGCGCGAGAGTTCTGTGAAAATGGATTCAAGGACAAACTTTATTGTCTTATCGACATAAATCTCGGTCAGTTTATTAAATGCAAAAAATATTTGAGTTAGAAACTAAAATGTTTTAACGTAACTCTGCTGCCATTTTGATTTGATTTTTTGTTAGGTATTAGACTGATATTTTGACGATTTGGAGATATAATCTAAGATAAATATCGATAATCACTCATCATTTATTAAGTACTCATAACGAAAGAACTTCCAAATTATTTATGTATCATATTTTAATCTCTCATAAGTATTTACTTTATAATAGTATTTACTTACTTTATTTGCGTAAATGATAACTCGTAGTGTTGATTATAATAAAACCGAATCTTTACTAATATTGTAAATGCGAAAATAACACTTTCTGTCTGTCTAAATGTCGTATGGAAGTATCGTCATTTTTAGAACTAGAAGCTTGAAACTTATTTTTAGGCTGTTGATTCGATATAAATAAATATGACATTCAAAGTTTGTAAAAGTTTTACCATCAAGTGTGTAAAATAACATCAGGGAATAGAGGTTGAGGCACAGCTAGTGAAATATAAATTATAAATGTATTTTAACAATCTAAAGTTAAATAAGAATCCAAAGGTTTTTAAAAAATATACCTTCCTTGACACTAAGTTATACTATTAAACAAATATTAAGTTGTGGCTTATTACTGGCCTTTCTACATTTTTTACCAAATATAAAAAATAGTTTTACCAACAGTTTCTCTTCGGTGACGGATCGTCCGCTACCATAGAACTTATCGGAGGATGTTGTGCTTTGAGTCATTTTAAATGCGTTAAAAATAACTTCTTAATTACTGCACCATCATATTTGACACACTTTTTGAAAAATATTGTTCATATTAAATATTCTGTTAAATTCACCGACATCTATAAACGCGAAACACTGTGTTCAGCTAGCAATTGTTTAATCAATCAATTAGAAGTATTTTATGGGGTTTATTATCATAATACAACACTTAGCACGTGATGATCACCCTCATGCCCCCACATGGACTGATCGTTGGTCAAAATATAGCCTTCGCATTGCACGGTCGCTGGGGTAACAGCTAATCACCACAAATAAAAGTTATATGCTCCATATACCTACCTATTATATTTCTAAAACTCGACAAATGACTAATTGGACATAATAAAAATGTATCGTATAATTTTTAGGTATCTTTACATAGTATAAAATAAAATGAAGTTGCTTCCGCTATCTGTTCGCTTAGATCTTTTAATACTTAACCGCTTTTGATGCGATTTGTTTTTAATAGATATAGAGATTCAAGAGGATGGTTTATATTTATAATACAAGCATATTATAGGAGAGAAACCGTGCGAAGCCTGGGCGGGACGCTAGTAAATTATAAAAGAAAAAGGATAAACCTTGTACTTAACAATAAAAAGTAGTACTATGCCATAAATATAAAATTTGCAAGGAGTTATTAAGTTATTTAATCTCTTTTATTAGATCACAAAGAAATGAATTCAGCGCTCTCCTTACATAGGAAGGAATAATCTCTTTACATAGGATTTTGCATAATTCGAAAATATCTTCTACCGTATTAGGGATATTAAATAGTATGTAGTGTCTTCATTTGTTCTGATTCAAATAAGTACTAAGTACTTAACTTTAGTGGCGGATTAGATATAGGGCAGTTGTAACAAATGATACGGGCCCTTGCGTTTAATGGAGCCGTTGCACGTTATCCTACTAGGCAAATTTCGAAACGAATTCATAAAAATAAACATGGTTAAATGCGGGGAGTTTTGAAGGTCGTAATTTAGCACCAGACATCAAGGGCCCAATACAAGCGATGGTTTAGTTTGGGTGGCCTTTTTGTACTTATAGTTATGCACATTGCACAGCCACAACTGATACCGCACTATGTTCTAAAAAGCCTTGCATTTCATTCGTAAAAATACCATTAAGTTAACATTGAAAGTTGAATAAAGAGTTCATATTGGCGGAGTGAAAAGATTACTTGATTGTTGAAGATGCAATTGACCGCAGCTTTAATTGGATGAAAGAGGGAGAAAATCTGTTCCACATGCGGCGAGACCGGCACGCGTCAATGACATTTGACGTTGGATTTGCATGCCAGTCGAGAAACCAATCCTCTACCAACAGGGGCGGGAATGTTTCTTGCCTTTTACGAGATGTTTTCCCAGAATCAGAGAGAAAGTATAAGAGTCGTTTTATTTATTATATTCTTTTGAAAATTCTTTGTATGGCACCTTAGCCCCCTTTCTCGTGCTACGAAGACTTAAGACACTACTATATTATTCAAAGTAATAACAGAACTTTAAACGTAAATATTGACTTAAGCGAAATGCGAATTCATCTTACTCAGTCGTTGCTGTACCCTATCAGTAATTGCAGGTTACGACTTTATTTTAAAATCCTACCATCCTACAATTACTGCAAAATTATCAAATACAAATTACTATACACTCCTTGGATGATTTGTGTTCTTAATTAATAAGCCAGAAACTAAAAACTTTAAAAAACTCCGAATGTAATAATTTTACATTTATCAGTTTTTTTTTGTAACGTGTTTAGGAATGTCTGGCATTAGCTTTTTGGATTGTTAATTTATATGCATATATTTCATATTTTATTGTATTATGCCTTTGTCTAACTTTAAGTGTGTTTAGAAAGAAAACTCTTAGGTATGCTTTCATGCTTAAATCCAGATTTGTGACATTTTTCAAATACTAGTATTTGAAAAACAAAATATGTATCTATTTCCATTTTGCATTTAAATACTTTTGTTTCAAAACCATTTTGTATTTTATTTAAAATACCTTTTAAGACATGTTTTGTATTTGCAAAATGCTAAATACATTTATAAAATTTGTCATAATCAATAAATTAATGGGATAAGCTATTCTTATGACAAGACTGAATCGACGGTATTAGATGTTCGATAATTAATTTAATTTTTAAACTTATTCCAAAATAGCTTGATACGAATGTCAGCAACGGGCTCCCTAATTCTGTTAAAGTATATACTTGATAATATATGACGTGAAAAGAACGTGATTGTGTCAAAAAACTTAGTAATAAAATAAAGGCAAATTCTCTTAAGCCCATAAAAGTATTTCGTTTGAATAAAGTATTTTGAAAATATTTATTTTAAATACAAAATAAAAAACTGTTTTGCATTTAAAATAAAAAATTCGAAAAATATTTGCATTCAGTATTTGAATACCTTTTATAAACTATTTTGCACATCTCTGATTAAATCAAAGAACTGATTTTAATGAAATTTGTTACATAGATAGACTAGACCTTGGGAAAGAACAAAGGCTACGTTTTATGACGAATAAAGGCATGACGGGGTTAAACTATACTATATGAAAAACTTTTCGAGACCTGAAGACAGCAAATAATGAACGAACAATAGTAGTAATAATAATAGTAGTTTCAATTAATCCTTATTTTAGATTCAAGCTTAAAACATAGATTTTGTTTAATGTGTGCGAACTTTAGACACTGTTTTGTGATACCAAATTTTAACAAAAATTTAATAGAGACTCGTGTAGGAAAATGACTAGAACACAGCTCGCTGCATAAAAAAGACTCGAAATTTTATTGCGACTCAGGTTCTAATGAAACGCTCGAGAGCTCGACCCTTGATCTGACGTTGGGAGGATGATCTAGGGTTCCCCCCGGCTGGTCGAACGACCGTGGAGGCGGTTCGTCCCCACCTCTCTCACTGGATCGGCAGGCGGCACGGTGTTCTCATCGATCGGATGACACAGGTAGTCTGCGGACACGTTTGTTTCGAGCAGTATTTGCATCAGATTGCCCGGAGGGAACCAACACCAGCTTGTCATGAGTGTGGGGCGACCGCGGGCACCGCTTGGGGCCCCAGCACCATCCCCTGGTGTCTTCCATTGGCGGAGACCAGTCCCTTCCGAGTGTGGTGGTGGCCATGCTCGGGAGTAAGGCGGGCTAGTTAGCTGTTGCCTCTTTCTGCGAATCGGTGATCTCGCTGAAGGAGGCCGCCGAGCGAGCCCGGGAGGCTGATGCCTCATCTCACCCGATCTGTAGAGGTCGACCGGGGGGGGAAACGACGTAGAAACGCACGCCTTCTGCCACCTGATGCCACTGGGAAACCGAGAATGTCCCCGTTACCCGGGACACCTCTCGGGAGGCGCGCAGGCCCGTTTTAGTGCGGGTCGACCGTTTTGCGGTAGAGTGCGCTCAGCGTTCCCGCAACGTTTCACTATGTCGGGGATGGTAACCGCGGAGGTTTAGTGGGTATTGCGGCGACCTATCCGCCAGTGAGTTCTCGCGAGAAAAAAAAGGAGACAATGAGTCGAACTTCAAATGATAGACAGCTAGTACTAGATACATCGCAAACAGGTACGTAAGTTATCATTACAACAGGTATCTAAATCAACACCATAGTTAAATATAAAAATATATAAAATTATTTGTCCTTCTTCTGGTATAAACAGGTTCCAAACAAAATTTTATATTTTCTGAGGAATTTTCAAAAAATCATTTCTCAAAAACTATGAATTTCCTGAAAAAAATTATTTCAGAAATACTCAGGATTGTTACTATTAGAATGAGAAGAAATATATTTTAAAAAATAGGGGGTGTTAGTTCCCATAATTTCAATTCAAACTTTCATTGATAATTCAATGCAAACATATATATTTTTTAACATCTGAATATTATGATTCTCCATTACATCCCTGTATCATGTAAGATATTAAATGTACTTGTATCACATAATGTTAAATTTCTCATATTAATTCTCTTAACATTGATTGAAAATAAATGCTTTAAAAATTGTAAAAATATAACTTTTTTTTTAACCTATAATAGTATCAGGGCTATGCTTATTCTGATGAGTAGAAAATAATTGGTTGTAAATAATAAAAAAATACTTTCATTATTATAAAAGAATTTATTGCAATTTGTTATAAAACTCTTTCATATCACGAACAGATTTCAATAAAATTTAAATTATTTTCAAAATAATTACTATGTTTTGTACCTTAAATTCTAGTTAATATTACATTTTACACCGTACCTGGAGCTAATAATTTAACACCTCTATCAAATAATCTAAAAAGATATTGAGATTGTTTTGGTTCTAAAGTGTAAAAATGTTCAATTTCATATTTGTAATACAAATATTTCATAGTGATACGCCCAGTGACATCGGCACTTAAACCTGATGGTAGATTTTCCACTTCTGCTACAATTTGTGATTTATGACACAGGCTATTTGCTAATATATTTGTCACATCACCATCACTCGCAATATTACAATGAAATGCCAAAAATGAACTATTATAATTTCTAATAAGATCAATCATTTTTTTACAAAGTTCATTCACTTCTTTTAAAGTAAATTTTACATCAAACAAATGTGAAACTCCTTCAAAAATAACATTCACCCCTCCATATTTTTCATGAAGCTTAGTAATTTTTTCATTTATTCTAATCCAGAATTCTTCTGGTGAAATATTTTCTTCTTTTAATATCACATTAACAAATTCTTCTCCTGCATCATAAAAGTCAATCATACCTGATGTTATAGACTTTTGTAAATTGTAATTCATCTTGAGTCCAACATTGTGGTAATGTTCTAATGAATTGTTTGTAGATACTAAAAGAACTGCAAATTTATTTTTTATGCAGTGGCCAAGGAAACAACTCGAGATAAAGGAACTATCACATCTATTTATTTCTTTTATTACAATAACATTACTAGAATTTACAGTTTTGTCTAGTTCAAAACTTGTAATTATATCTGAAGCCATTTTGGTTCTGAAACAAAATAATTAGCTATTTAATCAAATGTTATTGAACTAATCATATGCAAATATAAAACATTCTTTATAATGAGCAACGTATACTCTAATTGGTGTGAGATAAGCGTGTCTGATAACTACTTTGGTTGTATAGAAAATATTTGTAACTTGTAAAGACTCAAGCCGTTGAGGGATGACTCGCTTGTGAAATTGTTCGAGGTTGAGTAATAAATAATACAAATAACTATAGTTCATTAATATTATTATCGATGCAAAACTGAAAAAAAATTTAATATAAACATGTGAGTACATACCTTATAATTAAAAGATTTTATAAAAAATCTTTCTAATTTGTTTAAATCTCGTGTTCAAAGAAAAGGAACACAAGACATTTCTAAAGTTGAAACAAGACTCAATTCTTTAATATGTATTGAATTTCTTCTCTTTTTATTCTATTCTACTGTTTTAGTTTTTTTACGCAGTTTTTAGGTTAGGTTTAGCTTTTAACTTTGACAACAACTTGACAATGACAGTTGACATAGCACAGATGAGGAATAATTTGCGATTGCGAAAATGCGAATGGGAACAGAATAGATACAACATTCAATTCGTTAATTCCTTAAATATTTTATTTATTTTATACATGTTTTATTATTATATTACTTATTAAAACCTTTACAGTAATCCAGAACATAATAGTAAATTGGTAATTTTTCATAATGCATCCATATCCTTCCTCATATCTGATTTGCTTGTTTTGCTCGGAGTCGTCAAATCAAAATTCAAATATCTTTGATAAGAAAGTTGACACTTGACACTGAAAATCTGAAATGCGATTTGACCTTTAAAACAATGTATACATACTTCAGCCTATTATGTTTCAGGCGTAACATTTTGCTAATTAGCAATTAGTAGTATAATTTTAAGTCTTAGAATATCCGCAAATACTGTGGATATGTTATATAATAAGTCCACAAGTAATTACTTGATACAGAGTTGCAGTTAGCACACAGAGCTGGGGCTTGATAGTTGATACGTTCACACAAATTGTAACTGAGGAAATCACCATTTAAAATATTTCAGCATGGGATATGAAAAGGAAGTGAGAGTTTCGCAATGGTATTTTGGCGGGTTAGCCTCTGCAGGAGCTGCGTGTGTCACTCATCCTCTTGATTTGTTAAAAGTTCAGATGCAAACTCAAAAAGGAAAAAATATTTCAATGTTTCAGCTGACGGGAATAGTTTTAAGAAATCAAGGTAAATTTATTTTTATTATGGAGAGAAATGTGTTAGTGTTTTCAATCATAATATGTTTTTTATTATATTGTTATGTAAAAATATGCTCTTAGGACTCAATAAACATATTTCGTATTAATCCATAGGATTATGTACGTTCTGAGATTAGAAATGGTACTTTTCATATTCCATCTGTTGCTTCATTACTTTGTTAAAGAAGGACTAACTTACACACTTTTGATTTATAATATTACTATGGTTTCCAATTATAATATTCTTCAATTCCAACACTAACTAATAAAAATTCCTTTCAATTATTCCAGGTGTGATGGGTCTTTATAATGGCATCTCAGCATCTCTTTTGCGTCAACTTACATATTCAACAGCCAGATTTGGAATCTATGAAATGGCTAAACAACATCTTACTCCCAAAGATGTAAGTATATTATAAATATAGGGGGTTAAAAAAGTGTGTCATATAACAACTACTATTGAATCTTGATGTCACAATTTGTTCATAATCAGATTGTAAAGGTTCATGACATAATTTTATCTAAATCTGATAAATCACAAGTAATAATATATATTAGAAAGGAGAAAGCAACCATAGTCCTAGCCAGGAGATGTGCTCAATAACTATTCATGTGAACCCTCCCTCTTCATAAATATTTAGATTTAGTACAAGGATCAATAAAATAATAATTTGTATCCTGCATTTCTAGTAATGTTCTAAAAAAACTAATAATTGTAAAAAAAACTAGTAAACCTTGCTTTCCAACTTGAGTAATCATTGAAATTGTTGATCAGACTCACAAGTCAGCAGCAGTTTAATAGTCAATATTCAGTAATAATTTTAAGAGCTGTCTGTTGCTCTGCTCATGAAATAATTTCTACTTCAGATTAATATACTGTGACAATATTAACTTAATGATGTTGAATTAAAAATAAACATATAATTAGCCGTGTCAAACATATTTATATATGAAGACATTTAAAATGCCCATTCAATATAAATATCACAATATATATAAATTAAAATATATACTTAAGTAATGCTGCTTTGCACTCTAATGGTCGAAATTAATAATCAAACTTAATTAAAAATCCATTGGATTTTGGATTGAAATTAGAATCCAAATTTGGAATATATTTTATTGTAATCTGGGAATCTGTCTAGAGCAGGTTTACTAATTTAATTATACATTTTAGGGTAGTGCGATACCATTCTATATGTCAGCATTCCTAGCTGGTTTAGGTGGTATGGCTGGAGGCTTTGTTGGAAACCCAGCGGACTTAGTGAATGTGCGAATGCAGAATGATGTCAAGCTTCCTCCAGAGCAAAGGAGAAAGTATGTATTACCATATTATGATAATTTTGAAACTGCATTAAATTTTCATGCAATTTATGATATTGGTACAGTTATAATATATATGTAACACTTTATTCACTATTTTTTAAAGCCTTTACTTCAGTTTTTGCCATAGAATCTATATCAAAGTAATCAATACTATTATATAAAGAGGAAAGATTTGATTGTTTGTATGTTTGTTTGTTGCGAATAGGCTCGAAAATTACTGAACCGATTTTGAAAATTCTTTCACTGATAGAAAGCTACGTGCTTTCCGGGTAACGTAGGCTATCTGGTGTTGCCATAAATATTCTAATTAAAAAGATATGGCCATTTAAGTGCCATAACCTGGTTATTTTGTAAATTGAAGGGTTTCTCAGGAACTACTATTACAGTCTATTTATATCATCACAGTCTATTTATATTTTAATGGGTTCATAGAAATAGCTAAAAATAACCATAAGCCAATCTTATTTTTAATCTAAGTTATAATATTATATGGTTAAAAACTTCCTTGTAAATCATGATGTCACTTCCGTGTTAATGATAAAAGAGGTCATTGACATGCAAATAATACATATTGTGAAATTGATTTATGTGTAAAGATTTCATCATATTATCACTTAGACACAGCAAGACAGTCCCAACATATCAATGATTGGTAACGTTTTTGCGTCGGGGGTTAAATATGGGGGTGTTATAAGTTTGAGGTCTGAGGGTGTCTGTCTGTGGCATCGTAGCTCCCTAACGGATTAACCGATATTTTATTAGTTGAAAATTAGTCGGGAGTGTTCTTAGGTATGTTTAACGAAAATCGATCCAAGATGGCCGCTGCCACAAAATAATTACATATTTTTACACAACTCTCTCAATATGGGTAGTAAAGGGCTTGACCAGTAGAATAATGTTGACTATATTAAAAGGGAATGAGGATATTAACTAACGAAATGAAAACTAAATACAGTAATAAATATTTTTTTGGTTTGATTAATTCCCTCCCTCTTCATGTGTATTTTCGTAGGGTCATAATCTCAAGGATTTTTTTTTTGTTTTTATATGTTATGACTGATGTTGTCCTTTTATAATATTGCCTCTGAACTTCTGCATTCATCATTGGTTTTTGTCTTTCTTAAACAGATGAAAATAGTCTGAATTCATTTAATATATTGTCAATATAAGTTAATATATTGTAGCAGTGATAAGCCCAGTGGTGAAGACGATGTCTACTCGGGAGGTCCGAGTTCTATCCTGGGCACACACCTCTGTCTTTTCTGAGTTGTGTGTTTTAAACAATTAAATATCACTTGCTAACGGGAAATCAAAGGAAAACATCGTGAGGAAACCTGCACCCCTGAGAGTTTTCGATAAAAGTTCTTAAAGGTGTGAAGTCTGCCAGTCCGCACTGGGCCATCGTGGTGGACTATGGCCTATTCCACTCCTCACTCTAAGTTGGAGACGCCCTTAATGGGTTGTGATGATGATGATTGTCAATAGATGCATTAAACTTAGATTTAATCTCGTAGAATTTTAGAATATATTTACCTCCAGTTCTAGTTTCTGTAATGTAAAATTCTGTTTCTATTTTCAGCTATAAGAATGCCCTACACGGGTTGTATCGCGTAGCAGCGACAGAGGGTATTCTACGGCTATGGGCTGGAGCTTCCATGACCTGCAGCCGAGCTACTCTCATGACTATTGGCCAACTATCATTTTATGACCAAATCAAAGCCTTCCTTCTCACTGTTCCTTACTTCGGTGACAATGTAGTGACCCATGTGACTTCAAGTTTGTTAGCTGTAAGTTTGTTTTTTACATACTATTCAAAAAAGCAGCATTAAAACTACAACGCCAATATTATTGTTACCAAAAATATATATGTACCAACTATTGCTAGTACAACATACACTAATTGGACATTGATTAGTGTAGCATAAGGAAAAAATATTTTTTTAGTAAAAAAATATGTAATAGGCTTGTGTTCACTAATAACAAATTGCTTGGTTTATAGTTTCTAATTATAAATGAAGAGATAGAAAGATAAGAAAAAACCAGGTATTATAACTATATTTCTCATACAAGTTAAAGATTATTAAAAAATTTTGAAAATAAATTCGAAAAAAAATAGGCATTAAGTCACGTGATTGCAAACACCGATCAGATAGTGTTACGTCACGTTTTCATACAACAGAGCAGGTTACTTGGCAGACTGTGACGTCATTCAAGACGCCATGACAATATTCAACGTTTTCGAGGAAAATCTACATTGCTTTTTTTAAATACAAAAAACGTAAATATTAGTTTTTCTTAAAAATATTGGTTTTTTGGGATAAAATAGATTTTAAAGTATATAATTAACCAAGCTTTCAAATTTAGTTAACAAATTAAGAGCACGAAGGAAAAGATTGCATCCCTGTTAGTAGAAATATTTGTATTGAATACTTATTTAGTACATTTATATATTTCAGAAAGGTGGATAAAAGTAGCGAAGAAAGAAATGTTGGATGACTACCTAGCACTCGTAGAGCAGTGCAAAGTAGCGGCACGACTGAATTGTCCGCATTAGGCGATGCTCTTCGTCCGATGTAATAATCTAGTTTGGCTAGATCCCTGTACTGCAACCCCATTGATCTATTATAACAATTTATAACAATTTTTTTTAATCCTTCAAACTTTTCCAGGGTGCAATTGCAACAACTATGACTCAACCAGTGGACGTATTAAAGACCAGAGCAATGAATGCCAAGCCCGGTGAAGTCAAGAGTATTATCAAGCTGATCCAAAACACTGCCATGGAGGGACCTCTAGCATTTTTCAAGGGTTACATTCCAGCGTTTGTGAGACTTGCCCCTCACACAATCCTCACATTTGTATTCTTAGAACAGCTAAGAATTAATTTTGGTACTATAAAAAAAACTTTTGCATAAATTATTTTGACGTCAATGGTGTTATAGATGGATAAAATATGGCGCTGGCCACGTGTTCAGTTTACTTTATTAGATTAGTAGATGACTTTTAGCAGTTAATTGGGTAAAGTTTGTCGCAATACATTTATGTGATGCTTATATTTTTATTCCGATAAATGAGATTATTTCAGAGATATGAGTTGCTTTTAAAGGGTTTAGTAAAATAATATAGTTGCATTTTTAATATACTACCAATGTTGTTTTATAGCAGATTAGATTTCCTAAAAATTAACTGTGTAATTTTTAGATACAGTTTTGGGCACTTTTTATATTTTTTTATATAGTTTTACTTTTTTGAAGTGTTTTTGTAGAATAGTTACAGCAGTTACCATCAGAAATATTTATTTTATGTATTAAGTTATTCGTATTTATTTGGCTACAAGTCAAAAAGTCTCAAAGAGAATTTCTCAGTAAGTAGATCTTACATTCTAACGTCTAGGTAGGACCAATTTTAATTATTGACAAAATTATGTGTTGAAAGTACAGTCTAAAATTATTTTTTTATATACTATACTAAGATATATTTATTTATTTTTTTTTATGTATAAATCACAATTAATTTTTTTGTTAAAAAAATCCGACAGATCTAAAATAAATATTTTTCTGTTTATTTTTGAAGTGAAAACTTCTTTAACGGTATTGTGTACTTTTGGTATGAGTAAAAAATGTTAAACGTCGCGTCAGGACACGTGACCTGATAGAAAATTCGTAAGACGGCGCTTGCACGCCTAATTGGTAGCATGTTTCATACAAAACTGAATTTAAATTTGTATACGATAGCACAATAGATGAATATTGTATTTAACCTGATAGTACTTTTATACTGATAAATAAAGCAATTCCTTAACCATTTCAAAATATTCAAAAATGCACAATGTTAATGTTCAAGTTGTCACTATTTCCGGCACTCCCCCAGTGCAAATATTTTTTTTTATTTACAACCGAATTACACCAAAACATGTGTTTTTACTTAGTGCCAAAATGAAATAAGTTCTTATGGAATTTATTGAAGCCATTATAAATAGATTTTTATTCAATAACTAAAATATTTTGTGATTAAATTTATCATTTTCGTGAATTTTACATTCCTAGATAAACTAGTTTAATTATTTATTTTATTCAGAATTATTATAAATGAAGCATATTAACATGTTATAGGTATTTATAAGAGTGTATTATGAATTGTATAATCAATTATAATAATGTTGACTATGAATATTAAAGTCCGATAAGAATAAGGTAATGACGTAACAATTGAAACTCAATCTTCCAAACTTATACCAGTGACTAGATTTTACTATTTTTTGTTAATGTATCGAAAATTGATGTCACTACTAGTGTAATGTTGCCTAACTGTTGTTATATATATTGATATGAGATTTAGATATCTTTGTTATCTGTGTTATGGTTGTGCATTAAACTGCATTATGCATTAAAATTATTGTTTTATTGTATACTAGTCTAACCTAACATAATCCCGAGTCACAGTAACTGACAATATGAAAAAAATACTATTCATTTTTTTGCTTAATTTTTTAAGTTATATCAATAAAGATCATTTTCAACAAAACATCCTACTATATATGGGAAAGGAGGGATACTTGAACCCTCTTTTGCTTTTTGAGGTTTAATCAAAATACTGAAAGAGTTTTCAAGAATATTTACAAGCTTATTAAGACTTTTTTTTCGATAAAAGGCAGCTCATGTCATTTAGGGGCCATTCATTTATGACGTAAGACTATTTTCGCTAGTTTTTGACCTCCCCCCCAATTATAAGAATAGGCCGACCCCCTCCCACCCTGTTTAATATTTATTACGTAAGAATCTAAAGGAAAAAAAACTTTTTTAATGTTTATTTTTAAAGTTATTTTTAGAAATGTTTATTTGTACTTACAAAGGTAATAATAATTTGTATTTTTTGGTAGTAATAAACTTTGGTTTTAATCATTCACCTACATGGATGGACTTTGAGCGAATCTCGGCACTCGCGCTTTTTCAAAGTATAATTTTAACTTTTTTCGCATTTTTGTGATCTTACGTAAGAACTATCAAGACTCCAACCCTTGTAAGAAAAAATAAGATAAACTAAATGGTGGACTAAAATCGTCTACGTCTTACGTAATAAATGAATAGCCCTTTAGCAAGTTTTAGTTTATCTCTGTACCAAATGTTATCAAAATCGATAGCGTAGCAAACAGACCGAGTTACTATTAATATTAGTTAGGATTTTGACGGATACTCCATGGTCTACCCTCTATCATAGTCTATAGAAGTTAAACGGTATTGGCATGTAACTATAGTAAATATTCATAATATTAAAAACTAAACTGTGAAATAAAAGATTTTTCAAATAACATAGATAATTTATTCTATAACTTTTTACCAACACAATAATAATGGAGATTCTTTGGACGACAACACTCATACTCTTAAATACATGGCACATCTAGTTACATGAGGTATAATATTTATAGTTTAACACACATCACAAGATTTATAGCATAATATGAAACGAGTTTCTTTTAAATTACCATTAAATAATCTTAACATATTCTAATATTTGGTATCAACAACATGGGAAGTTTCAATTGATAAAATTAAAAAAAAAAGATAAATATAGGCAGCTCTATAATTTATAAACAAACGTATAACGTTCCCAATGTTTTGTATGTCTTGAATTCCGAACCCGAGTGTTTCACAAAGTATAATATGTTTTTTATGAGTACGATGAAGAGATATTTCTATAGATCTTCTGTCTTAACTCCTTTCCTGACCTATCCAGCTGTAATATTTGCCATTCTGTTGTCGACTACGCTAATTGAGAAGCTTAAAAATTAGACACATTTTTCTGATTTCGATTATTAATAAATTAGGTTAAAACTGTCTTTCTCTGTCAGATGTAAAAATAACGTAAAAATATTGTAGTATATCTTCATTTCAGGTACTGTATAGAGTTCATCAAGAAGTTTATATGTAATATTGATTAATAATTTCATAATCTAACAATTGTTTATAACATTAAAATCAACTTGTCTAAATTAGTATTTTTTGCCACTGTGAAAGTAATAATATTTCTGTTAAAATAATATCTAATTCTTTTGAATAGGCCTTAACATAGTGCTTTGTCCCGCGGGCTCCACTAGAATGGTAGCGGAGTCCTGCATCCAGGGCTCGCCGTCCACTTGCATCGCGCAGCATCCGTCCAGTTCAATCTATTACAAGATTAGTAATACTTTAATTTTCACTGCAATTTAAATGAAAAGATAATAATCAATTTGCTCATCCCTTCTACAGATTTTTCGTAAATGATGAAAAAATTTAACTAAGATAATAATTATTAAACTACACGTACAAGCGACATTTCAAGGGGGCCCGTTGATGAGTAGGCGAGTCTCCGTCTACCCATTTTTCAATGTATAAAAACATTGTCGGGTAGGCGCCATAGTTTCATCCATAGCATTCATTAATCTATAACCCATGCAATATTAGTTCCCAGGCTTGTGTAGGACTATGGCTATGTCCTTGGGAGCATTTTTATAGCGCTGGATAATTGCCATCTCTAATTGTCTAAAGGGCCTCTAAATTGGTTTCGGCGCCACGCACGCATTCCAAAGGTCCAGGTCACTGTTGACCCGTGATTGGAAAAGACATATATTATACTACAATATTTGAAAAACAGAGATCATAGTTTACTATTTAAATAAAGTTCTCTACCACTTTACTTCATACTTTTGAGACATATTGCCATGACCTAAAATATATATACTTGTTATTAAAGACCATGTCTGAACAACAAGAGACCAAACACGTACTGTTAATTATGACGATGGCAACACTTATAATTTGAGAAGCGTTTTACTTTCTTGAATGTTGGCCAACTGATAAACACAAAACAAGAAAGTGGGGATTGAAAAAATAAATACGCCGTCACGACAGAATACTCATTGATTACATCGCGAATATTCCTAGCAGTAACTCTAAAGCTTTGAGTCTAAAGTATAACCCCAGGACGATATTCTAGTCAAGCCTGTTAGTCTGCGTATAGACTACAACACTTTTTTTCTCCTTTATTAATTAATAGTACTAAATCAAATGAAGTCAGATTTTTTAAACTTACTTTTACACGCGTCCCCTGCGCAAAGCGATAAGGTTCGGCGAGGCCGCATTGTAAGCGGGCTATGTGAAATGACGATGATATTCCAACTACCTGGAAGTAACTCATAACTAAATTAATATATAATATTAGCTTAACGACATCGCGACTATGACGTGAACGATACCGCAGGTAGCGATCATGATGATGCGCTAGTATGTTATAAGACAATAACATTCACATTCTTCACATTTTATTATCTTTAATATTGAGGGATAAAAGTCCTAACAAGGACTTCTTTTCTTATAAGAAGACTTTTTGGAATACGAATGGTTCAGGACAAAAGGAAGGCATCAAGATCTAGCTGTGTATCTATACTAATATTATAAAGAGGAAAGATTTGTATTTTTGTATGTAACGAATAAACATAAAAACTACTGGACCGATTTCAAAAATTCTTTCACTATTAGAAAGCTACATTTTCCCTGAGTAACATAGGCTATATTTATTACGGGAAAAAATTAGGGATCCTCAGAAATTATTACTAAAACCAAGGCAAGGTGCAAAAAAATTAGCCATAAAATGTCTTTCATCGCATACGCTGCGAAAAGTATTGATGATAGAACAAAAAATGTTCTACAATATTATAGAACGTATTAATATCTACAAAAAACTCCGCGAAACCATATGTCCAACTACTTTAGTTATGTCACTATAACTACTTTTTTACATTTTAAAAGTTGATAAAAAAGCCTATCAAAATCAGACCATGTTTTCCATACCTTCGTATTAATCCTTATCCAAATAAATTATGTCGTATTCAAGACTGTTTCAATACCCGTAAATTACTTAAATTTGAATTATTAAAATCGGACTTTCCATTCAAAAGATATTACGAAATTAAAAATATCAATATAAACAAAAAATACACGCCGACGCGACGAGTATAGCGACGCAGCGCAGCGAGTAACGCGGCATGAGAGGGGCCACCGAAATGCGGGAGCCAAAATGTTTTTTAAAAAATATTCCACCCGTGCGAAGCCGGGATGGGCCGCTAGTTATTTATATATTTAAAGATCTATAATATTTCATAAAAATAGATAAAAAGATATTTGGTAGGATAGCTACACATAATAAATGTTAAAAAAGTGAATACAAGCATTAAAGTTAGTGTTACATTCGTTATGTTCCTTTAATGACTTGAATTTATTTTTAATTTTATTTGATAATTTAATATTTAAAAATATGAATTTTACTCTAGACCAAACATTAGCAACACTGGACATAATTTGGACCGGATATTATTCTACAAATAGGTTAATGGAATATTATAGAGGTTTTCTGGGTTGGTTACAGGGAACTCTAAACTTTAAAATGGGACAACTTTTCATCAATAAATTACCTCTAATTTGCCGTCATCCATATGTTGTTCTCCCACATCGTCTTCACTACCGAGACCTGCAAAAAAATATTAATATAATAAATGTCATATTGGACCTCATATTTATGCCTTTCATAGATATCCAGAGATATGCCATTATCGTGTTAGTATAGAAAACCTGTGTCGCCACTGTTCTCCCACCTAAATATTCAACAAAAAAACAAAAAGTACAAGTACGACACACAAGCAAATTATTTTCACATATCTTGACAAGGGCGGAGCATTGCTATCATACTTACAGTCAATCAACGCACACACATGCAACTAGAGAATAAACTGCAACAATCAGTTTATTTTGTTGATAGTTTTTCCTTATGCCCCTTCGCCCTTACGTAACACAATAGGCGGGGGCTCCCCTCCCTTCGCGCCTTCGCTTATTATATACACTCTAGGGGTAGGACAGACAAGTACTGCGTTAAGATTGGGATGAATACAATAATTTGATATGTCCATTCTAATTTTTAACTATTTTTATTATACCCACTGTAACAAATTTGTAAATTTTGTATCCTATATAACCTCAGATTGAGGAGGGATTAGGCCATAGTCCACCACGCTGAATGTTTTAAGGTTTTAAACACAAACTCAAAGTAGTTTATTTCAAATAAACTTTTTACAAAGTAATTTTGACACGTCAAAATAGGTCAGTCATTCAGTTTGTCTGAAACTACCACCAGTTTGGAAAGCAGTTTCCTGATGAGAAGAACTGGCAAGATACGCAACAGTTACTCTTTTCAAAATGCCATTATTTACATCAGTCTATTGTCTCATCAAAGATATAATCATTCATCTGAGCATCAATGTCATTATGATTCCAAGCTTCCAACACTTTTAATGTAAGTTTTAAAATGCTTAAGTGTCAAATCTATATAAGCTGTGGAATTACAGATGCGAACACCAAGCCCCATTAGCAGAATTATAACTTTGTGGAGATATTTGTGGTTATTGTTCTATTTTTGCAAATAAACACGAACACAGAACAAACAGCTCGAGCATGAGGTCAGTTTGACCGCATCGATATATAATATTTATTTAACTCTACAGACCAAATACAGATCGAGATAAAATATTTATTTAACTCTACAGACCAAATTAAGGCCAGTGATAACACAGCTCTACAAAAAGAAACTTTTTTTTGTTGCCCTGGATATCATCGCGAATTTTTACGTTTTCAAGTGCCCAGAATGCGAATATATTCAAGAAAGTTCTCAATGTCCTCGTATATTCATGATTTTTGCATATCTTATATTAGGGTCGATGGCATTGTCACATGATGGCAGATTACTGCTGGTCTTTGAAAAGAGATTGTCCCCTGAAAAATTATAAAAGAAAAGCTCATAAAAGGCGTTTTATATGTTCCACATTTTCCTCTTTTTTTACTTCGATGTCCTATTTTCTTAAAACATAACTATCATTATAAATATATATGTTATTTTGTTTTTCGTTTTTTTGATTTTTGTAATGTAAAATGAAAACAAAGATTTTAAAAAAATCAGAGCAAGTCTTACAAAATTATTGATAGTTTCATAAATTGTGGGAATAAATAGACCCAAAATCATTTTCATATCTAGGGCAACAAAACCAATGTAGACTAGTGTAATTAGTATGATCTTGGCTATATTTTACTTATATTTTCTAACTGTGACCCTATTAGGTGATTTAGTATAAACTTACTCCAAAGATCCACACCAGCTCCCCAAGAAGGAATGTTAAGTACAACAAGAGCTTGCAGCGGTGGCAAGGGAAGGGTTTCGCCTCCATCCACATTATTGCCAACACCAACAGTGACGCGTAATCGTTGTTCGAGCCCCCCGCACCCGCCGTCGTCTAGAGCTCTTCCAACACCCAGCAACGCGTATGCCATCTAATTTACCAGGTGTACTTAAGTTTTACAACAAACATTTTAATTTTTAACATATCTATACTAATATATAAAAGTGTGATTGTTTATTTGTTTGCTTGAACGTGCTAATCTCAGGAACTGCAGGTTTGAACTGAAAATTCTTTCAGTGTTAGAAAGACCATTAATCGAAGAAGGCTATTATAGGCTATATCAAGGGTCGCCAAATGGCGGACCGCGGTCCGCATCCGGACCGCCGATCCATTTTGTGCGGACCGCTAGAACACAGTAACTTGCACTAAAGACTACTTCCGATATAAATAACTTAAATAACAAGGCAAGGGAAAGCTGGTATGCGAGCTCATGTCAGATGTCAAAAGTTTTTCTCGAAAACTAGATCTCTTTATTAATGATCTTGGAAATGAATCCTTACACTTCTCCAATATAAATAAAATAATCAGCAGTGACAACGAGACTGACGTCAGCCAATTCAAGAAACTGAACTGAGAATTTCAAAAAAGGTTCGCAGATTTTAAGAAAATTGAGAATGTTGTAGAAATCCTCAGCAACATTTACTCTCTGCATCCTGATGGTGAATGGAGCAATGAAGCTGCAATTGTTTTCAGAAGTCATAAAGCTACTCTGCAGATAGAAATGATCGATTTCCAAGAAAAGTTTTAAAACACAAACATGCGGAACTTTCCAGTGAAGAGTTCTGGATAAAATTTGTGTGTGGTAATAAATATCCAGATTTACAAAAATTAGCTTTGAAACTTCTTACTTTGTTTGGATCGACATATATTTGTGAAGCAGCATTTTCGAAGATGAAGTTCATTAAGAATAAATTTCGATCTCGACTTACTACTGAACATCTCCAGGATTTAATGTCAATAGCTTGCACCAATTTTACTCCAAACTTCAGACAGATAATTCGCGACAAAACATGTTATTTTACGCAATGATACCTATTTAACAAAATACCTTTGTTATTTCCTTAATTCCATTTGTTTAATAAATATTTTTTCTTATAAATAAAATGTGCGGACCACGATGGTCATTTCATTTCTTAAAACGGACCCCGAGCGAAACTAATTGGAGACCCCTGGGCTATATCATCACGCTAAGATCAATAGGAGCGGATGATCACGGGCACGAAGTCGCAAGGGTCGACTAGCTGCTATATAAAAATACTCATATGTTCAATAAACATATTTTATTATTATCCCGCAGGAACTATGATTTTTTCCAGGGTAGCCTACATATGTGTTAATCCAGGTTATGTGCCAAATTTCGAAGAAATTCGTTAAGCTGTTTTTGTATTATAACCAACATCCAAATTATCTATACATACAAACTCACATTTATATTAGTAAGATAAGATAATTTTACTTTAAAGACCCCGATGCGAAGCGAGGGCATGTCGCTTGTTATTTAATAAATCCGAACTTACATAGTTGAGATAGCGGCTCGCATACCGGTAGAGGAACTGGTTGCGAGCGCGGTCGAAGTCCAGCGCCACTTGCGCGTCTACGCCTACGCTCGCGTAATTGTATGCGTGAAGCACGCGCGTGCGCAGACGCCCCAGGCGACGACGCTTCGGCTTTATTGTTACCCTCCATCTGGAATCATATTAAGAATACTAAGCATCTCTATATTATATTTATATGAATCTCTATTCAAAGAGTGATACGTCTGAATGAACATAGCCTAATATTGATAAAGATTAAAATAAAAAACTTTTATTAAGGATTAGATTGGCGGAATAAATAGTTCAATCCACTACTATTTATTTTGTACCTTGAGGTGAACCCTCTCGCGCGTCGACTGCGGCTGTTGCGGCGCCGAAACCTGTCTCCATGGACACTGAGACCGAAGGTCCGCTGCAAAAGACGCGGCTCCTGGAGAGACTCGATCGGACTTGAACCCGTCATTGGGCAAGGAGACGAAAGAGGTTAACCCGTCAGTGGCAGCTGCTGCACCCTTACAGGAGCGGCGGGCAGCGCCACTAAACTGGTGAGAACTCGAGGATCCGGAGGTGGACGTGGAGTTGAGCTCTGTCAGCGATAGCCTGCCGAGCTAATCACTCCTCCAGGATTAAATGCCTACAGGAAAACCTCCAGCGTGGTCAGACCATAGTCCTGATCCAGGAGCCGTGGATCAGGAAAGATCGTATCTGTGGTCTGTCCGACATAGGAGGCAAACTCCTACTTAACACTACTGTAAGTAAACCAAAAACATGTATTTTAGCTCCGAAACATGTAAATACCTTTATAATGACCGAGTTCTGTTCCAGAGACCAGACGGCATTCACGGTCCGAAGCAGCCACCTCCCTAGCCTGTCTGAAGTCGTACTCGCGTCCATTTACATGCCAAGTGACGCTGAGGTACTTCCACCAGAGCTGACAGCGCTAGTCACATACTGTGAGAGGGAGGCGCTCGAACTTGTCGTCTCTGTCGACTCCAACGCTACCTAACAGACTGGCATGTGTCGAGAGAACTGTCCTGCTCAGATCATAGGTGGATACGATACGAATTGAATATCAACATACCTCCCGTAGAAACTAGACGCAACCCCAAGAAAACTGACCTCCAAAGGTACACAACCTTGGTGACAAGTAAACTAAGAAAGTTGCATCTACCCAATAGTTATAGTGGAACAGAGGAGATTGACAACCATGTGCAAACCTTAACATATATATTGAATAGTTTATGTAAGTTTGTATATACGTTTTAGACTCAAATCACTTATCACCTGCTATGAACAGACATTCACCCTCGTTACACCTAAACCCGGACCCAACCCAGGGCAAGAAAGGTGGAGCCCCGTCTTAGAAAAACTAAGAGGTAAGGTGAGGAAACTGTTCAACAGAGCAAATAACACATATGATGAAGAAGACTGGGATAGATATTTAGAAACCCGACGTCTCTACAAAAAACAAATCCTTAGGCGAAGCAAGAATGCTGGAAGCGGTTCTGTACCAATATTGACAATGTAAATCAATCAGTGAAGGTTAAGAATATTATAGCCAGCGAACCAGAATGCAACTTTGGTAGTTTGAAAAAACCACATAGCACCTTCACAAAAACAGAAGTAGAAACCTGTGAGGTTTTGATAGAAACTCACTTCCCAGGATGCCGGATATCGGGATCTCAAAATTGGGAGCCTACCCTGGATTCTACATCAACATACACAGACGAGAACACAGCTCAAAAAATTGTCAATTGTGACAAAGTCATCTATTTACTATAGGCATGACAGACAGCCCCATTTGCAGGGGATGCCTGCAGGCAGAATAGACGACTACCCACGTTGTCCTGGAATGCGTGGGCGTCGCCACACAACGGGCACAAATCCTCAAGGACATGAGGTAGCTCCAAGAAGCCTGTGGGAAACAGGTGTCCACATACAATACTACTATTTATCAAAATACTAGGGATGTGTCATAGACGAATAAACTATTCATAGTCAACCTTGTTTTCAAAGAACTCAAGCAATTTAGGCCAACCATGATTTTATACGCACTTCTTTCGCTTTGCTGATATAATTTGAATTTTTTTCTAATTATATTGGTTTGCCCACCCACGATACCTTTGCGAGCCACAGATTAAGTACCATTGGATTAGATAAATCTTTTAAGTTGATGAAGTTATTAATTTTCAAAACCAGCTTTGTATATATAATTATTGTGCATGAAAAAAAAATGATTTCATTTATCAAAGGAATCTTATAAAATATTGTTTACATAAATTGTAACATACACAGAAATAACGCCCTAGGTCTTTCGAATTATTTATCATAAAATTAATATAAAATACCTATCTAATATTTGTAGTTCTGCATGCTTTATGGAATGAATAATGGAATGTGCATCCAAACTGGAAGAGCCTGCGCCCCATCCTAGAGCACGGGACAAGTCATTGCCAGTTCCCATCGGCAGTATACCAACTGATGCCTGTGAAACATTTTGTTAAGATAAGAAAAGATTTATGATTATATATAAGAAAGGGACAAACGTCAGGGGTCAAAATAAATAATATTTCTTGTTTTATTTTAAAATATTTAAACCACAAACCTTAGGCTATGCAATGGAGAAGTTTCAAATGTTTTTTAAAAATATTAATTGTAAAAATTAAAGTAAAATGAAACAAACATTTGAAAGAATTAAAATATCTTTACAAATGAAAAAATCATGGGACTTTAAAGTTGTGCCTGTAACAATAATTTCTTTTCATGCGGCAGGCCAGCGTGTGTCGTCACTTCACCTGGTCTACGCGGCGCGTATACACTTAGAATAGATACATTCATTGGCGTGGTGTTATTTGCGCCGCTCATGTCGTGTTTTGTTTATTATAATAATGGCTGAGGCTAAAAAATATGCCTACAGCACTAACATAAGACGGATTTGAAGAATGAAATTCCATCACTGAGTATATATCAATGTTATGTAAATTATCACTTTCCATTTACGAAATCTTCTTTCATTATGCTAAAATAAAAACTACACTACTTATAAATAACACCGGTCAACACGGATTTAGAGTCTAACAACAAAATGTCAAATTTGGATTTCTTTTACCTTACTTATAATGGGTAAAATAGGTTTTTTGGTTAAAGTTTGCTTTTCTAGAAATTTCGTTTTCATAGGAAATTTCATATTATTTCGACAAGTAAAGTCTGTATGCTATTTTGCTACTCAGTCATATACAAAAGTAGTTGCTACAGTTTGTAATAGACATACATATACTCAATACAATAGAATGCGCGACTTGTCGCCATTTTGTTTTAAAGTATTACCAACTATTATTTTACTCTCCACTAAGAACTTTAAAACTTAATTATCAATATAAAACATACAAAAGCAAACTTATTTCTTCATAAATTGAGTTTTTGGTTATTTTTCAATGGAAACACTCAGACAATAGTCATTAAATAACAGACACAAAAAAAAATTATTTTTTTGTTGACTTGTGTAATCAACAAACAGCTGTACGTAAAACATCTACAAGCAGCGCAAGCGCGCTTGCTCTCTGGTGCGACAATCTCTACTATAGGTGAAATGACGTCAGAGGGCCACAATCGTTCCGCGTTAAATACGTTAACTTAAATAATATGTTTCTCAATAATTTATTGACGGGTTTATTAGTCTCTATCTATATTTCAATTCTATTAAGTTACATATAGCATTATCAACATCATGAAACTTCTCCATTATAACATTTTGTACCTATTTTATATTCACGGGTCTTTGGGCCACAGCCAAACTATAGTCAAAAAGTATAATAAACCTTTATTATACCTTAACATGTGGGGCACTGTGAAGCGCATTAAGTACCCATGCAACAGTGCCGTCACCGCCCGCGACTAGTACGCGACACTTCTCTGGTAACCATTTCACTATGCGCTCTGGTCCATTGGAACTGATGTCAATTACCTGAATATAAAAATTGTATTATAGAAAAAAATCTAAAATGGTGACCTATGGTGCTAAAAATAGCTTTTTATTCTAGATAAGTTCCTTAAATATGTTTATCAACTGAAAGCACCTCTTTTTACTTGGTAATATCTGAAAATTGAACAAAATATAAAATATTTAAACATATCCTTGTTTATGTATTTTGTTAATCCAAAGCATGTGATGGATGGTTAATGCATTTGTGTGAAACTGTGGAATTTCCTAACTAACAAACTGTTTGATTTATAAATAAATAATTAAAAAATTTATACAAACCTGTAAGGGATTGAGAAGACCTCTAAAAATAGATAGGATTTCGTCACCCCGACTACTTCCCGCTTTTCTGTTCACTGTAATATTAAATGATAAAAATTCTTAAAATGAAAACAATATTTTTTGTTGGTTGTAGCTTCAAAAAAACTGACTAATCAACCTATTTTACACATTTTACATTATATTATATTTTATATACATTTTTCAGTTGTTATTTGAGTGTATTTAACCAAAAAGGCGGAAATATTTGTCTAAGTTAAAAACTTATTTAACAATAAACTTTTAAGTAAATGTTTGTGATTATGTTGGATTATGTTATGGTAACTTATGTTGCAAACTCACCAAGAATTAACAAAGGTTCCCAATTATTCACATGAGGTGGCTTTATACTTATAATTTTACCCCTCTCTACTAAAACACTACTTGGAGGTATAATTATTTCACGGTATTTAAGAAAATCACATTCCTAAAAAATAAAAAGAAATCTATAAAAAATAGGAAAAAATTAAAATAATTTATGGACAAAGTTCTCTTCAAGAAATGCTGAGGACAACTCCTCATGTGAGGGATGGATATTTTAAGATTGAATGAGTAGGTGTTTTAAATTAGATTTTTTTTTGGTTCAGTTGTGTGTGATTAAAATCATTTAATCCATAGGTTTCCAAACTTGACCCATACACAACATGCCTAAGTCAATCTGGTCCATAGATCCCTGCTAATATCTCATTAAATTCTAATTCTTTTCAACTTATCACAACACTTAAGGTCTGTTATGCCTACTTTAGAAATATCTGATTTAAGGTATTATGAATTTTAGTTACAAAAACAAGATAAAAGATCCAAGCGAAGGATTCAATTAACTTTATTGTACTGTACCTCCGTATAATTAATTAAGTTGTCTTGAGTCAATTGAATTCTTTGGCACCAGGAACAAAAGTATTTGTACAAATTTTCTCCATCCTCACTGTGAACATTAGCTCTGGTTGCAGTGCCAACTAAAAAATTGATGATTTCTTAGGTTTTCACGAATATTTGACATTTCATAATATTTTTCAAATGGTATATATTATGTGTTAATATTTATATACTGCAAAGTTTTTAGTAACTAATTTAAAAAACTTAACACAAGAGCTGTGGCGTACCGCGCCTTGTATCAAATTTAGTTGCCGGTCCCCGGTTTATGCGGGATTCCCCCATTTAAGTGAATGACTTAAACAGCGGAATCCCTCTATAATCGATGTAGAGTGTTGCCATCTTTTGGGCGCACGCTTAACCCATGAAAAAAAGAGATTGCTTTTTTTGACTTGTCATTTCTGAAGTGAAAACTCCATACGTTAACCCCATTACTTTCCAGGAAGCATGAGATTGAGTGGCATTGTGGATAACATTTTACTAATTTTTGCTTACACATTAGGGGCCCTGCATAACATTTAAACTGTTAGACAGACACATTTTAATATTAAATCTTTTGCATATTTATAGAGGAAACATACCATTTACCCACAGATGATAAAAAGGTTTTCCTGAAGGCCATGTAATTTGTTTACATCGAACATTTTTGTCTAATATAGAATGACATTTTTTACAAGCACTCACTGCACAGCATTCACAAAAGAAACCCATAACTGGCAACATCAGTTTGCCACAAACAGTGCACTGAAATTTTGTCAAGAATTACACATAAAAAAAATTCTAAACATATCTATCTATAACTAACAAGAAATCAAAACAATTACTTTGCTATAATCCGCGGACAATACTAAATAAATTATAGCAAAGTAATTGTTTTGATTTCTTGTTAAACATGAATCTCCGCAAAGTAACACCTGAATCAATTCAATATATTTATAACTAATATTTGTCCATGACTTTCTCTACAAAAACTTCTGAATTCAGAGTAAATTTAAAGTAAATTGTGTTTATGCATGTGATAATAATTACATGTATAAACAAATACATAATATACACAAATATGTTTATGGTATACTTTAAGGAAGAAACATTTGTGAGCAAATGTGCTTTTAATGTTGTTTTAAATATTGATATGTTGTATTATAAATGTTATTATAGCTTATAAAATGTCTGATTAATAATATTTCATTGAAATCTATCTGATGTTGTGAAAACATCCTTTTTCCCACAGGATCATTGCTTTTTATGGGATATCAAGTAGCCTCTTTATTAATCCAAAATATATCTGTATGCCAAATTTAATTCCATCCATTAGCTGTTTTTATGTGATTAAACAACAAACATCTAAACACTCAATCTTTCACTGAATTATAATATTAAGTATGATAATGGAATACTTACATGAATATTATATGGTATTGATTTATTACATTCTATGCTTCTCCAGGCATGTGTACACACTCGATATTTAGTTCGTATAAAGTTATTATCGAAGAGCGAATAAAATATGCGATACACCAAATAAATAAGAAATAAACATCCAAACAAAAAATAATAGTTAATATTTGTTAAATTGATACTTCCAATTGTGTTCATTGTTATTCTCGATTTATTTCTTAATTACAATAAAACCTTAATATTGTGGATTAAGAATCTAATCGTTATCAGTTGTTTTAAGTTTTTATTTAATTAAAAATCTTATAATTTACATTTCGAAGATTTTTTATTAAAAACAATTAACATTATACGGTTCCTCTATGGACTGAACTATGTATTATTAGATTTGGATTCAAAATTGATTATAATTTATAATTAAATCGCCGGCACAGATAGTTCTGAACTTAAAACACAAATCAAATTTTATTCATCAAATGCAAATCAAATGTCGATAACAATAGTCAATAACGTCAAAAACAAAATATTTGCATATTTACATTTTTAGGGTTGCGATCGGAAATCGATTAACCGATCTTTAGTATCGATTTACTAGATCGGTACTGTGATTATAATTATAAAATTAATTTACAAGGTGATAATTTCAAAACACGTGAAAAAAACAAAAAAGAAATAAGACCGAGAGATTGATAGCATTTATTTAGATGTCACAGCCAACGCCTAATAAAAGGTACAGTTTGAACTTAATTGATTAAAGAGAACATACATACATAAAATCTTTATTGCATACAGAAAAGTATTAACAAAAAATATAGATTATATAGGAAGCATGCATTATTGCTAAAAACAATCTCTCCCAGACAACCCTTGGCGATAGTAAGTAGTTGTTCAGTGAGCTACTATCCCATTTAGTATATATAATTTATACTATTATATGAACGATATTTTAATGCTCGATTCCATCAGGAATCGATTTGGTGCTTTTGAATCACAACTGTGATCTGTGGTTTGAATTTATATCATAACTGGAACGCTCACTTAAAAATATTGTATATTTAAATATGCGCCTTGAAGTAACAATCATAAGGTTGATATTTGTTTCCAATACGCAAGAGCAAAAAATCGTTCCGAGCATATGCGCATTCGTTACTATGTAAATTCCTTGATTTGAATCAGGTTGATTTTTTTAGAGACATCATCCCTGTTATTGTGTCGCTTGAATTTTTAAATTATGATGGACTTTGAATGACTTTACCATAATATACAGAGGTCAATGGACTTTAATTTTGTACCAAAAATTCTACCAGTGTCGAATATTATAAAAAGAGAATGTAAAATTGACTGTACGGTATTTCTGTCGGTTTATGCTAGCCTTATCTTTATATGACTTATTTTGCCTAGATCTATTTTTGTTAAAAATATGGTAGTGAATTTAGTTTTAAATGTTTAATAAAATAATATTACTAAGACTAATAAAATGTCTTTAAAACCAATAGGATAGTGTATAATATGAATGACCTTAAAACTACGAAAGTAAAAAACAAACTAAATATTTATATGAACATTTATTATAAACACCATATTATATAACTATTTCATATAAATCTACAATACTTGTAAAATACGGGTTAAAGTTCTTTGCTAATACCAGCTTTTATAATTTTCTATATTCATTATTTTCAAAAACAACCTTTTTATATTGTAATTCTATTTATTATTTAATATATCAATTAACAATAATTCTTTTTAATACTCATAAAATATATAATATGCTATTCCATAAAGCAAAATCCGAGATCCTTCCCCGCAAGTTCATTTTTTATAAATAAAATTGATACGACAATGTTTTTTTGACCAAAGTATCGACTTTAGTTTATAAGATGTTCTTGTAAGTGTTCAGATCAATGTCAAACAAAACCCTGTTACAGCTATATTAACTAAAATTTTGATTCAAGACCTCAAACTGATAATACTTATAATTTTAACTCTTGTAAAATTCAAAGCACTTTATTGCAGTCTTATGATATCAATTAACTAAGCTCATATCATTCAATATTTTTGTCAAAACATTAATCATATGATGATCATCATTTAAATATTACTTTGTAAATTTGTAAAATTTCAATGAAACATGTATATATAAATAATTTAAAATACTTTTATATAGCTGTTATCTTAAAAATAATTTTATATTAAAATATTTTTTTTTAAATAAAAATAATCTAGCCACAATGGATTGTTATAAATATTACGAGTACCTAAGCTAAAACTATCAACCTATAACACTATCTAATAAAGAATATAAAATACTGTAACTAACATTTTGCATTATAAAAAAGTAACAAATACAACAATAATCAGGTATAGTAGTAGTGGCTTTTAACAACTTCATATATGGCTTCATCTTTATAAAGTAACCTTTAATATTTAGGTTCTACACTATGCTTTCGGAATAAAGGGGCATTCACAATAAATTTATTATTAATATAGAAGCATTTTATAAAGTGATAAAAAATCTTAAAAAAAACGTCTAAAGTGTTCATTGTTTGATCCAAACAAAATAAATTCATATTGTTATATAAGGTGTACAATAAGTTTAGAAGGATTTACAAAAAAAAGCTTTTCTACGTTTAATCGCATCAGACCATCTTGCAACTTTTTCATTTCATCATCACAACCCGAACGAACCCGGACCTTATCATATCCAATATTTTAAAAATAAAGACTTGAACATCAGTAACAAAGAAACAGAAGGCACACCAATACTGTTGAAAGACTAAAAGTTAGAGACGTTATTTTATCATAGTTCATACCAAATTAAAGATGAGCTTGCTTTAACCTTGAGGGTATCTCAACAAGTGAATTAGACCATCTCAAGGCCATGAGTATGCTGCAAAAACAACAAAATTTGATTCCGTACAAAATCAAACTAAAAAAACAAGATTTTTTGCACAAAATATGATATTGGGGATGAAATGTAGATTCACTGCGATAGTTGAAATTACAGAAAATTACTGAACTAAGAGCGTCGAGCGTCGTTCTTCTCTAGGGTGGCAGCTGGCCCTATTTGAACCCACCCCTAAGGCGACACGACCCTTGTACTGAACAGAAATAAATAAGCAATTGGTTGAAATATGACGATAAATGTTGAAATTTTGATTGATTTCATTTGTTTGATTGGGCTATCTAAGATTACCCTGTTAAAATACGTGAAGTCCATTCAACAAGAAAATTATACGCTGCTTGAAATATGGGGTACAGTCGTAACTAACCAAAAAATCCCTCTCAAACTTATTTGTACACCGAATAATTAGTCCTACGTAGTAATAATACGTTATATATTTATTAATAATGTAAATATTGTTATTAAAACAGTCAACATTTTGGGTTGTTTACTCTTGAGGTTTCTTATTAACTTATGGTAACATTGAATGGAAACTAAATATTTATAAAATACCGTGTCCATCAGATACAAATAAATGAACAGATGGACGGACTAAATAGCTAAGCTGCTATATAGGAAAACTGCGTTCGGCTGACTCGGGCTTAAAATGCACCAATAGAAACTGTACCTAAAATACTATTAGAAGCAAAAATTGTGAAAAGTAGTATACGAAAATATAGGTATATAAAAGTCCTAGATTTTCAGTTCAGGTCAGTATAAATTTCTAGAATAATAGAATATTATAATAAGTCACAATATTTCATAACGAAGGAACGATTCTTCTTAGTAATATTAATAGCCTTTTCTTTACATAAACTTCTAAAATTCAATTAGGTACAGAAACTGTAGGTACACTTGTGTAAAAACAAACAAAACTTACATAACACTTAAGTAGAAACAAAAATTATATGTAATAAATTAAATCTATTATTCTTTTTAGAACAAAATATTAATGCATATAATACAATCATGCATCTTTAAACATAACAATCCGCAACAAGAATAGACCTCAGAAATAATATGCTCATGTAGGTTTCTTGTAGCCAAAAGTTGCAATAAATTATAATTCAGTAATAAATCCAGAATTTTATCTCAATTAAAGAAAAAGAAAACAAGCAAACAATGTATATTGTTAGTTATGTTTATACTCTATCAATGTTTCATTAGTTTTATGTGATTAATGATTTCATGTTTAAACGATTCAGCTTAAAAATATTGATTATCATTACACATTAGGATATTTTAAGTTTTCCATTAACATTACCATTGCTTTCTATCACACCAACATCTCTATACTTGGAAGATACTGAAGAGACTTCGGAGCTTTCGGCAGAACTAGACTTTGATGGGAAAAACAATGTCCCTAGAGCTATGAAATGTAGCGAGTAATATAATTTTCTGAAACAAAAAATAACATTATGACAATACCATAGAATACAGTAAACATAAATTAAAATCTTCAGTAACTCTTCAGTTATCAGTTGTTTGGATATCTTCGTTATCTTTCTAATTTTACGTCACAAAACATTTTAAAAAAAATTATGAATGATGCATAACAAACCTGTAAAAAGCCAGACTTGGGGCTAAATGCAACAAAACGAAAGGAACGGTGGCGTATGTCATGGCAACGCGCGTCGTAATAAACGTCAGCCCATCGTACAAAAGCTTCTTGGGTTTACTATCTAGGAACATCGGACGAGCAACGGCTCGAACCTGCAATAGATAACTTTTTAAGTTTTATACCGTATATGTTAAAAGTTTAAAGATGGTTTAATGTTTTATGTTATTACTTGGGACATACCATCTTATATTATTTCGAGTTAAAAATTAGTCTATTTGACGATTTAAGCTAAAATATTACCTTTTTAGCTGCGACAGTGAAGAGTCCACCAGCGAAGAACGTCAAATAATATCCCGGGTGAAAGCCGTGCCATATAGCAGAAAGCGCATAGACGCGCGCGGTGCGGAAGGCCTTACCGCCGCGCACATACGCCACAGAGCGCAGCCACGCGTTCGTGTTCTTGTTCCAGCTGGATATTGCAGTTCGGAAGTTCTGCGCAAACTGATACACAGAATTTGAGAATAAATTTTTCAGTACCTAATAAATAGAGGTGACTTAAGGGATGCGTCAATATGTACTTGTCACTTCGATATTTACCTCAAATCCAATTACATCTATATTCGACATCTTGTCCCATTTCGGTGTACCATCGATGTTGTATCCATTGAAACCCATTCCAGAGTTATTGCAGATTGCTTCAGACAACAACCATGCATGGTAATACTTGCATCTCACTACCAGCGTGGATAAGTATGCGTACCACAAAAGGTATATTGCAGACCACGACCGAGACACCTCGGATGTTGGATCTTGTAGCTCTGTGACGAATAATAAAATAGTCTAAATATCCATGCAATCACATATACTCATGCAAAAAGTATAAACTCTTCTCGTATGCAGAACTTATACTTAAATTTAAGGCGCAAGACTGATTTGCATGCTTAACCGACTCATGCATGAGACATCTTTCTTCTCAGACAGTAAGAGCATTACAAGCTGCGACATCAACACAAAATTGTTTTCATGGGGTCGAACTCGGAACATAATAGATTTACCTTCTAATACATTCAAGGGATATCTCTCCGCTAAGGATAGGTAGAGAATGGCTGCTGCCACAGAACCGGCGACTTTGTATAAAACTGCAAGACGAGGAGATGGTTCTGTTCCCCTTGTATTACCGATTTCTTTCTAAAGAAAAAAATATTACTTAGAATAGATTTATAGCTGCATTTAATATTTTATATCTAACTTTAAGTATTTTCGGTATAGTGTATAAAATAATTTAATTACAAATTAATATAAATATAATTCTTTAATTTAATTCGAATTACAAATACAAAATAATTATTTAACTATAAGCAACAACGAACCGTGAAGGTTACAATTATAATTTATAATGTCAATTAAATGTTTAAAATGTACCAACCATATTAACTTGATTTCCTTCTATAAAACTTATATAGTCTGAATAAAATACGACTGGACCACACATTAAAGTTTGAAAAGCTAAAGTATACGCAAAATATTGGAGTGGTGTTGGTATTTTGTCAACTCTCATATCATCGTTAGAAGAACGCGTCACAATCTCTTTAACTGTCAAATTATCTTGTAACGAATACGCCAAGGAAGTCACTCTTTGCGTGATCACCATTAAAGGACCTGCAATTGAATTGATATAGGATCGATTTAACAATCATGTGTAGATATAATAGAAATGACAATAGCATTGGTCATCAAGATTATTTAAAGTGATGACGTGTTTTCACATTATCATTTTTTTTTAATTACTAGCATTATTGATCACATACTACTAGTATTCCTTAACCCCTCCAACTAAGCTAAATGCTTGCGTTAGGAGGGGGCCACGCCAGTAGTCCAATGATGGGATTTGAACTCACGACTCATCGATCGTGAATCCAACGCCTGAACTACTGAGCTACTGACGCTTCTTTTAAAATTATTTTTATAGTTAAGTTTAAATCAGAATGACTACTGACCTGTGATGTCTAAAGTGTAATCTGCTGTATGATATATTTGTCGATGCAAGTGTAAGCATGATAAATAAAACATAGAAGCGGCCAAAATAATGCTGAAAAATAAACGTTTATTATTTTGAGCACTGCAAGTACTTTAGCTTGTGGCAGCAAATCTTAAACATGTAATTCTTATTAAAGTAAGATTGAGCAACTTATATATATTCCATTGCTGTATAGATAATTTTATAAATTATTATTTTATTTAGATATGATTCATAACAGGAATAGAAGTTAGTTATGAGTAATAATGTACCCCATTTGCTGCTTATTCCCCTCCCTCTCTACCACAAAACAAACAAAATATTAGTGTTCACTTTGTCTTAAGTAAATATTCGGCAGCAATCAATTTTGGTAGGTAGGTAAGTATAAAAAAAACTATCTATTTTTGAATTATTTGATTACTTTATCTAATTCTTCCTAGATAATATATTATAATTTTTGGATAGTATAAATATTTTTTCCAATGATCAATTTTGAAAAAAAAATTACTTTCTGGCAGCTCCACTAATAACTCCATCTCGTAAATTTGACATTTTGGCGTAAACCTATTGACAATTAAATGTTTTATGAGATGTTTTTAAACCATATAAAACGAGTAGCAAAGCTCAGTCGCCTATGTATTGTACATCAATTGTATAATGACGCGCTAGTGCCGTTCAAGTGCAGAATAATTCTTTAGCAAATAGAGGCGTATCGCGCTCGTACGATCAATTGTAGTCCAGCATAGCGCGATTTGACCCTTTATGATTAAATTAGTATCATCTCTACCATATAAGAAATAAATCTAAAATACCTTTGCGCAACTTAATATTCATTACCAAAACAATATCGATAGTTTTGAAATAATTTCAGTCCACTCTGTTTGTGGAAGGCATATGGGAATCCAATTGGAATCAATTTTTTCTCATGCTCAAAAGTTAAAGAAATTAAACATGAAATACGTACTTTCCCATCAACTGCTGCGGTACAGTTTTTAGCAATATAAAACTCAGCATCGGCAAAAGAGATAAATGTACTGCTTGTCTGAAAAAAAGGTTCTTGTAAATATATTTTTTGATGTTACTGGCATTTTGGGATACTAACTACTTATAAAAAATAAAAAAAATGCCGTAATGAATAGGAATGGAACCAACCACCCTAACAATCGTGAACCCGTGAAAAAACACGCATTTTGTGATCGCTAAGTGCAGACACTAACTTGTTCTTTAATATTATTCATTGATAAAAGTAATTAGTAACTGGCTTTTGAGGTGATAATATTTTTTTTTAATTAAAGGGACAAACGAGCAGACGGTGGAAAGAAACTAATAATATTGCAAATTAACAATTAAAATACTTTTAGGGTTCCAAACCTTAAAAGACAAAAAGGAACCATTATGGGATCACTTGGTTGTCTGTTTGTCTGTCTAGGCCCTTTTTAGCAATATAAAACTCAGCATCGGCAAAAGAGATAAATGTACTGCTTGTCTGAAAAAAAGGTTCTTGTAAATATATTTTTTGATGTTACTGGCATTTTGGGATACTAACTACTTATAAAAAATAAAAAAAATGCCGTAATGAATGGGAATGGAACCAACCACCCTAACAATCGTGAACCCGTGAAAAAACACGCATTTTGTGATCGCTAAGTGCAGACACTAACTTGTTCTTTAATATTATTCATTGATAAAAGTAATTAGTAACTGGCTTTTGAGGTGATAATATTTTTTTTTAATTAAAGGGACAAACGAGCAGACGGTGGAAAGAAACTAATAATATTGCAAATTAACAATTAAAATACTTTTAGGGTTCCAAACCTTAAAAGACAAAAAGGAACCATTATGGGATCACTTGGTTGTCTGTTTGTCTGTCTAGGCCCTTTTTCTGAGGATCGCGTGAAGGTATCAAGTTGAAATTAATAACAAATACTTAAGCCTTCGGCCCCTTGCGGCTGACAAAAAATCTAACTTCTAAATCCACGCATTGAAAAGATATGACCATTAATGTGGTCACTCAGAAAATTATAGGGTCCAGATGCTCTAGAATCGTGAAATTTAGCACGAAGCAAGGTCTCATATCACAAGTAAAGGATAAAATTAACAAAACTATAATTTTTTAAATTTTCTAAATCTACATCGCTGGAAAATTACGACTAATTTTGATTACGACAAGAAAAGGCTTTGTCTTTTGTCCTAGGAACATAATTTTTGGCAAGAAGTAGGGTCTTATAAGCACTAGTAAGGAAAAGATCCGAAAAAAGGCAATTAGTTGTTACATAACGAAAAATATTATCTTTTATAAATTTAGGTTTTGACGCATTATTTGAAGAATACGTGAAGTTAATATTAAACATGTAAGTCTATTCCATTAATTAATTTATTACATTTTTAATCTTTAGACTGGTCAAACAGGTTTAAAAATAAGGCACCTCTTCCAATTAATTAAAATTTCAAAGTCCTCTATCTCAACGTTCATCAGGGTTTAAATTTGTACCGAAGCCAAACGCAAACGTAGTACACGTTTTTGTTGTCGTATCGTGTGAAATGAATCTAAAGCTATTTCTTCGGTCGATTGTTGACCACATGACATATTGTTAAATGATAACTTGTAAAATATTTTAATCGACTCCAATAAAAGAATGTTCTATATTTGAAATTTATAAAAATTTATTGTTGCGTGTGCACCGAAAATAAAATTTTATTGTAATGATTTTTTACTTTTTGGTGCATTCTTAGAGTTTGAAAATTGTTTTATCATGTTTTCTTATATTCTTTTCGTAAGTAATTATAAACATGTCAATTGAAATACGCATTTTTATTTGACAATACTACTTTTGAACACCGCTACTTTTACTACTTTTTTATTTTAACATGTTCAGTCCGTTTGAAAATAAAAACGCTGTTCTAATTACCGAAATAGATTTTTGTAATTTGGAACTGAACTAACGTTTGAAAGAAACAATAAATGGTAATTATATTAGCGGTTTATGAAGGTTATGGGGTTATTCACAAAGTAATGAGAATTAGTAGATTCGGTACTTATCAAACTTGGTGTAAGATTTATTCTGACGAACAAAAAGAATAAATTAAAAGTATATTACTTTGATTCACGTATCACATTAAGTTTTAACAAAAATATAAATCTTTTGTCATACTATAACAGCTCAACAATTAATATACTTTATAAATAAAAATATTAGAGTTCTGTCCACACATATATATAATAAGTTATAAAACCTTTAGCCCACTAGCAACTTAACTTTTTCTGACATATTCAACAATTATAGTGATATATCAATCAATTTACACCTTGTGAATCTATCTTTTGGTGAAAACCGCATGAAATTTTGTTAAATAGTTTAGAAAGAATCAGCGCGGTGGCATGGGACCTCCTAAGTAGGACACATAAAATAATAAATTTAAATAACTTAATTAAATTATTCTACTTAAGAATTCTTCAACATTACAAAAGACAAAGTATAAATTATAATGGTATGTTACTAAATGTGAGTTATTTGCAATTTAAATCTATTTTTTAAAGCACTTTATTGCACACAACAAGTACAGGAAAATAAATAAGTATAGGAGCATCAGAATTAACAAAAAGACAGAAAGCATGTAAAGGCAGTCTTATTGCCAAAGAGCAATCTCTTACAGACTACCTTTGGTGAAAGGAGCACAATTTTGGGATATTTATATTTATTCGGGATTTGTACAGATTCAGGATAGTGTAAATAATTATTACATATGTATTACTAATATTAAAAATTATAATAATATTAAATACATAAACACCATACTCATATATCACATATTATGTATAAATAATCTATATTATTTAAATATATTTAATTTACATTTGACTGTTGGACTTGTATCTATCTAAATATTATTTTGTACACCAGGAATCCAGGATAGATTGACAGAATCTGTTTTCTGCTACTATATAAATAAATAAAAATCAATTGTGGCATGTTTGAATGACAATTATTCTTGGATTTGATTTCTTTTGGTTTTTTCATAATTGTTCGTAATTTAATACACCGAAACAATCTTCCTTTTTTTTAAGTTTTCCAACGTCCAAAATAGGACTATCTGCAATTTTATCATGAAATTTGCAACATTTTCATAAAATTGTATGCACTTTCCACAGTCATTAAATAATTCTTGTAAAAGTATTTTATACTTTCTTATAACAAGTTTTGGTCACATTAAGAAGCAGTTGTAATTACTGTTTCATTACAAGATAAAATAAAAGTAACAAAATGAAAAAATTATTAACTTATTATTATGAACATTCAGAAATATAATTAGAACAGTAGTAGGTATTAGTAGTTTTTAAATAATTATATTAATATCTGTAAACAATTTGTGCATATGAGATAAAATTAACAAAAATTGTATGAAAAAATACTTACTTTCCAAAGCAGAAATATCCCATTAGCAATCCTACAACAAGGCACAATGAATGACGAAATTCTGGTGAAGCTAGTTTTAATGGTTTTCGAAAAAGTCTGGCCACACACAATGCTGCTAGTTGTGCAATCAAAAAATTAACCTATTAAAAAAATAGGTATTACAAATAAACATAAGTGCTCATATACAAAAAATAATAACAGCTATGTGAACTACTCTATTCCCATATAATAAAACTGATCTTTAATAAAATAGTTTTCTAAGTGACATGCTTTGTAATATTTTTTAAGTATAATTTTTTTTACAACCTTGTTTAGTTATACTCAAGATAAATTCAAGAGATAGTAAGAACTACAAGGCTACTCTTTTCAGATTAAAATAAGACAAAATGCAAACATATAATAATACCAAAATATAACAACAATGTCATGCTTTATGTACCAAACACAATCTTAAATGGATAATCATCATGAGATTTTTAGTATCTGTAATTTCATTTGAAATGTTTTAATTCTTATAAAACCCAGCACAGAAAATGTTTTATTGCTTATTTACATTCTGTCTTACGGCAATCTGAATAGAATATAGACAACCATTGGTCTCTATAATGAAGCACTACATAAACAATGGGTCTTATGATGACCAATATTATTTTAAATGGTATAAAATAATGGTTATGAGCACTTATTAGTATGATAATAAGCACTCACTAAATATAGTGACTATGAACTTAAGCAAATTAAAATTAATTTTATTGTAGCTGCTAATAAACACACAGTTAATACTTAATAGATAAAACTAAAAAGCAAATCAAAAAAAAGTTACTCACTAAATCAATAGGAAGACCAAGTCTATTGGATAAGAAAAGGAATATTTTGCTCCCATCATAATAATCACAATAATCAGGCATTTTAGTTGCTCAACAAAACGCTGTACCGCAATATTTATTTTGGTAATATAGAGCACTTTTTATTTTCTTTGCACTTTCCAAAATCTATAATCAAATGCTACAATACGTATTACCAAAGTACTTTTCGAATATTCAATACTCTAGTCTGTATTCCGTAATAATAAGTTAAATTAAATCGGTGGTAGGTATTAGCTTGCTTCAATGATTATGAATGGGGAAACTATTTGACAAAACTAGAGCTGTGACCAACCGAATGTATTCGTTACTGAATAACGAGTAGAGAATGATAGAATCCAATGAAAATAACGAAATGTTACTCGCGAATAGATGTCGTTACTCGCATTTTTCGCACTGATGAAGATTGAACCGATATACGAACAAATGTTTTAGTTTGCGCATGTGCGGTAATACGGTTGTTCGGTTGATTAGTTGTTTGGAAACAGTTTGTTCATCCTTCTAATCACGACAGCTTGCAGTACAATTTTTTCATAGAATTATGCGTCCACTAGTGTCGGTGTCGGATCGGTGCCGGTGCTGTGTCGGGTCGGCCAATCAAGAAACGCTCTATGTTGTTAAGAACAATGTTTGTTTATTTATAGTAACAAATATGTACCTACTTACAAACAAGTAATGTAACATGTTAACTTATATTTTAAAAATTATACAATAAAAGGCTAAGTTGAAAAAATTGTTTAGCGAATTTTACATTGTTATCGATTAGCGATAGTAACGGGTAATTATTAAGTAAGTCACGAATACATACGGGTAGTACCTTATTTCAACTTACAAACACAAATTGACAATTGCCAGCTGATAAAAAAATTCTAAAAAAGAAGTTATTTTCCTTGATTTGCCCACAACGGCGTAATAGAACATTTATTTTCAACTACTTTATATAATATTTAACAATATTTTATCCACAAATATATTTTTTTATCTATCGATTTAAGGTTTCTGAAACGCATTTTTATACTAACAATATTTATATTATAGAGATTAGCGCTGGTGAATCTCCAAATGACTGACACTCATTCTTTTAGAAGCTTAAAAACTAATTTTTTATCGTTTATCGTATTTGTACTAAAATGCGTATTGGTCTAATACTAATTAACCTTCATAGCGTATGTAGCGCCGTCTTAAAAACTACGTGAAAATTAAAGCAATGAGGTTTTGAAAACAATTCTTTTCATTTTAAGATTTTTCTTTTAAGAAAATTTCTGTCACCAAAAATTAGATTCGTTTCCCAATGAAAACCTAAAAATATTATATTAAAAATGGACTTATTTTATTACGCAAACTAGAACCAATCCACAATGACTTGCTATAATTTGATTTCATAACAACGGGTGTAAAAAATATTTAGTTACTAGGAAAAACTGAATTGTAGTCCTATTGATCCTATTTTACTATAATTTGAATGGTGATCTCAATATCATAAACATTTAAGGTTTTAAGGTTTAATAAAAAAATATTAATAAATGTTTTAGTTGTTCTTTAGAGGAAGTAACAAAAAGGCTTTCACTTAACTAAATTTATTAAAAAAGTTTTCAACTTTTGAGAACAAAAGTCTAAAGGTGCTTTTCCTGCTTTGTTTTTTATATCCAAGCATGCCCCAGCTTTTACTAATGCGGAGGCTGTTTGTTCTCTATCTTCTTCACAGGCTAAATGACTGCAAAAAAATTTATTAATAGCTACTTTCATTTGAAAATAAATAGTGAAAATTAAAAATTATCATGTCAGAAATAGTTTAATTAAATTTCATTCTATTGCTATCTAAATGTTTCTATATCAATACTCACAGTGCTGTGCATCCAGTAGAATCTATAAGATCTAACTTTATATTTGGCGAGTTTAATAAAACTTCAATGATATCTGTTCTTCCTTGGGCAGCAGCTCTATGAAGTGGAGAAGCACCCAAAACATCCACATCGTTTATATTTGCGTCACACTCAATTAGCAATTTAGCTACCTAAAACATAACATACATTATTATAATTATTTTATATTAACACTAGTGACCCGCTCTGGCTTCGCACAGTTACTAAGCTTGCTAAGTGATAAGGGTGGCACCCCCAAAATTTTAAATTTATAGGGCAATACCATATTTGCCGTTTTAGTATAGCATTGTAAATAATACAGTACTAAAAATAATGTAATATATCTTTATATAATTTCCTCATTTAAAAAACAAGTGTTTATGCAAATATGTATTAGAAGAATCATATCGTCGTTGATACTGCAATACGCGGAACCAACAGTGGTCGATACCGCGGAACTACAAAAATATCAAAATTGAGATTTCGCGCGTATAGGTTCTTGATAGCGATTGGCTTCGTCGTATGTCCTCAGGTGACTGTGTTATCCAATGAAAACGCTTGAAACGACACTAGCCAAAACCGCAAGGGCAGCACTTACACGAGAGTGTAACTTTAACACCGCGTATCTGCGATTGATGTTTGGAACGAGTGGTCGTTTTGTTTGTAGTTCGTGAATATAAATGTTACTCTGAAGAAATATTGGACTTACGTGTAAGTATTGTAAATTTTTGGTTGACAAATAACTTAGTTACTCACTGAAAGTAGTGGAAATTTCAAGATTATAATATTATTTAAGAAATAACGACTGTAAAATTTGGATGGTAGATACACGGTATTGTAGTTATATGTTTTTTATTTTATTATTGTAGTTACGCGGGTTTGACATTTAAATTATAAACATTTTAAAGAAAACAAAAACATAATTAAAGGAACTGATTAAGTAATGGTAAAGATATTATCAACTTAACTAAATACGAATATAGTTTTTATTTTAGCCCAATCAAATTATATTTATGTAAAAAGATTCAAATAAGTATTAATTTTTATTCAGATGATCATGGAAAAAAAACAGGATGCCAATGGAGCGGAGTTTTTACAGGTGCAGATGGAAATAGACACTAATTCCAACATAAAAGTTGTGACATTAAGGGATCTTCAAAAACGACGTCAGGAACTTCTTCGCAAAAGACAAAACATTTTCAACAAATCATATTCTCAAAATCCAACCACAATTTTTGGTCCACCTCAACCTAAGTTTCCAGCTTCACCTACATGCGATTCTACAGATATTGATTATGATCTAGCTAATTGTGATACCTTAACGACTATCTTTCAACCTATTTGCCCCAGCAATTCAGCCAACGTTTCACCGCATATTGCAGAAGAAACTGACGGCTATTCTCTTGACCCCTTCATATCATATACTGATGATGTTGCCGAAGAAACTGTTGTGGATTTCTCTTCTGATGATTCTGTCGCCGACCCGGATTTTGTGCCGCTATCTGATATCACAAACGTAGAGCCTATGATATCTGACAATCTTAATTCGTTTCCGGAACAAAGTTTAGAAGCAGATGCAGCAAAAGAGTCAAGAAAACGAAAACAGAAGGCTGACCGAGAAACTTGGAAAAAAGAATTAAACAAAAAAGATAGAATGTTAGGAAAAGCTTATGTTGGGTTTAGAAAAGTTGATAATAAGTATGTTCAACAAGAACCAAAACCTCAAAGATCTATGGGCCCAAAGTGCAATTCTTCATTGTGTGCTCGTAGTAAAATTCTATTTTGTTCCAATTTAACTGAGGATATACGACAACAGATTTTTGAACGTGTCTGGAACATGACGTGGAAAGAGAAAAAAATGTATGTACGGTCAATGGTTGACACAGAAAGTGTAAAAAGGAAGACGACAGTAAGTAAATCTAGACGGTCAGAAACTAGATCATATTACCTGCAAATACATGGTAAAAAGGAAAGAGTTTGCTTAAAAACATTTCTGGCGACACTAGCTATAAAGGAGTGGACTATTCGTTACTGGCTGTGTGGAACAGCAGTTGATAATTCCGTTCACAAAAATTTGTCTCCAAGATTGCCTACTTCTAAACGAGATTCTGTAAAAAGTTACCTGAGTTTACTGCCCAAATTGCCGTCACATTATTGCCGCCAAACAAGCACAAAACAATATGTGGAACCTATAATACAATCCAAGTCACAGCTGTATAACTTATACGTCGAATATGCCTCGTCAGCATCTAAGCCAGTAGCTTCAAGGAAGCTCTTTTTTGATATACATGTGGAGCAAAATATTGCCTTGTTTCAACCTAAAAAAGATGCTTGCGACTTTTGCTGTTCATACAAGGCAGGTAACGTTCGAGAGGAAGATTACCACCGTCACGTCCAACTGAAAAACTTGGCTCGATCTGAAAAGGCAAAAGACAAAGAACTTGCAAAACAAGGGCAAGTTCATACCATAACTGCTGATTTGCAAGCTGTAAAACTATGTCCGTCTTTGTCGGCTAGTGCGCTATATTTTAAGACCAAGTTAGCTGTACATAACTTCACTGTTTATAATCTAGGTACAGATGATGTTACTTGTTATTGGTTTAATGAAACTAACTGTGATCTGAAAGCTACAACGTATGCCTCATTTTTCGTAGATTATCTGACAAACTTGCTAAGTGAAAATCTTAAAAATATAGTTATATGGACTGACGGATGCACTGCTCAAAACAGGAACACTGTTGTTTCTAACGCTCTTCTTAGACTAGCAATGGAAAAAAAAGTTACAATTACCCAAAAATACCTAGAAAAAGGACACACGCAAATGGAGGTAGATTCGGTTCATTCACTTATTGAAAGAAAACTCAAAAATATTGAAATTTTCTTGCCATCCCAGTATGCCTCCTTGACTAAAGAGGCCAGAAAAAAACCTTTTCCTTATAAAGTTATACAACCAGATCATACCTTTTTCAAAGACTACAGCATCAAAGAGTACCAAATTTATGACTCTATAAGGCCTGGGCGCATTTCTGGCGATAACTGTGTAGTAGATCTACGCGTATTAAAGTATAATCCTAATGGTACTATTGAGTTTAAAAAACATTTTGAAGATGAATTTTGTCCACTACCTCGAAGACCAAAGAACATTTCAACATTGATTAGCGATGTACCATTTCTTTATTCTTCTAGATTGCCAATATTAGAGACTAAATATGAGCATTTACAACAATTAAAGAGTGTAATTCCTAGTGACTGCCACCAATACTATGATAGCTTACCGTTTAAAAAAAAATAAGTAAGTCTCTACTTCAAAATGTGAGATCTCGTTTATATTGAAGTTCCCATTATAATTCGTGTTACTAGATTTTGATATAGTTTAATTTTTATTTTTGGAGTCTAATAATTTAAGTTTTTAAGTTTTGTTTCAACAGTTTATTTTTATTTTTTAATTACGTAAATGTAGTCATTATTAGTACCTAATAGGTATTTGTTCTACTTCTTAAGTTAATAAAACTGTAGTTCATAATGATTGACATTTTGAGACTGATTTATTCTGAGATATCAAAATAATTATTAAATTAAAAAACTTAAGTAATAAATGATGCTTATAATACATAATTTTTATTTTCAGCCTTTTTGTAATTACGCGTAAATACTATAAATGCTCAACTGCGATCCATTATTGAACTTGCAATATCGCGAAAGTATATTTTTTAATCGATTATTGAATTTAACATCTTAAAAACCCTAATAGAAAATAAAATATATAAAATCAAAGACATTTTGAAGTTCAGTTCACCTAAAATGTATTAATAATGAAAATATAAAGTTTTTTCTCTCTGCTGTAAAATTGATCACTACCAAGTTACGCGGTTTTAGCTACGGTTGGTTACGCGATATTGCAGTATCAATAATAAAAAAAAATATTATCAAATTTTCCTATTAACTTTCTAAAAAAATCATTTATTAACTCTTATTTTCTTAATATGTTACTACTAGACATAAAAAGGCTTAACTATTAAAAAATATAAATTATATCTTCAAGGCTCACATCCCATACTTAATAACAAAAATGTTGTATATTTGTTAGTCTTGCTAAAACTCAAAAAATGTTTAACTGATTTTGCTTATTTTGGCTTTGAAATATTTGTAGAAGTCCTTGGAAGGTTTAAAGTGTAAACTTATAGACGCCTTCGAATAGAAGAATGGGTCTGAGGATGATGGCCAGAAGTTTATAATAATATAACAGATCTCACTTCTTTGTGTCCTTTAGAACAAGCATAAAGCAAAGAAGTCTGCCCACGATTTGATTTATGATTAACATTAGCTCCTTTGCCAATCAGAAGTCTTACAACATTGAATCTTCCCGCTGAAGACGCTAAGAGTAATGGAGTACAGTTGGTGTCATCAACAGGGTCAACAGGGCTACCTTCATCAATTAAATACTCTACTAAGTTTTCATTACCACTTAAGGCTGCCCAATGTATAAGTAGTCGATTATTCTGTAAAAAAAATTAAAAATGTTATCTTGGTAATTCTTAAATATACAACTATTTTAAAGTTCTCACTGCTTTCTTACCGGGTCTTGCGCCGTAACCAGGGATTTGTCAGAATCTATTTTCACTTTAACTTGATTAAAATCTCCTTTAAATGCTTTTTCATACACAGAACCAATAGACATTTTGGACGTGGTCGACTATTGCAAGCTTTAATAATCTAAAATTTGAAATAAAGTATTTAATTTGTATAATGTTACAGGTATAAAATGACAAAAAATATTATAACAAATACAGAATTACACACATTCGGCTTTCCCTTGAATAAACAACACTGTACATATGATAAACAAGGATGATATGTGAAAACTGAAAAGTTAAAATTAGAGTTAATTATAAAAACAATTCAAAAGTGCTTATCATATTATGCCTATGACTAAAGAATCAAAGATATACCAAAGATGATATATAAAGTTAGAGGACTCACAAACACAATAATGTCCTATATAATAGAAATATGAAGCTTTTCAGTATAGATAGTTAAATAATGTATCCGTCTCTTTCTAATGCAAGCAATTATACATAGGAATGTAGAATAAAAAACGTATTTATTATTTTTCAATATAGCTTGGTCATTGACAGTAGTCTTGGGTAGTTTGCGAACGATACGAACTAGTTCGTCGACGATCTCACTCTTAGTTCTTTTTAGTCCCAAAAATAAAATTGCGTCCTCTAAAAAATGCATTATTCGGTCCTTAAATTGTAACATTTCAATGGACTATTAATGTTTCATCCATACTTGACTACTTGTTTTCTATATTTTTTTTTATTTTATTTTATTTATTAATGCAATCTGTCTCGGGAGGACATTCAGCAACAGGTTTACAGTTTTATAGTTATTTGCTGTGTGGTCAGGTCCAGTGACTGCCACTTTTTGGAAACATACAGATATGTGTATTTGTAAGCTCTCATGGAAAATCTGTAGTTTGTTATCAACATAAATCTAAGGGTGTTTGGTCTCTTAAATCTTGAGAGAGTGAGTTTAGGTTTCATCAACCTATTTGCTAACTCATTGTCATGATTTAATATACGGTCTTTGTATTTAAGCATTTTTTTTATTTCTTGCTTTAGTGTGGGTATTTCAAGTTCATAATGTAATCTCTCATTAGTTATATACCAAGGAGCATCAACTATAATTCTTAAGATTTTTGATTGGAATCTCTATAGTATTTCTAGGTTGGAATTTGCAGCGATGCCCCAAAACTGAATTCCATAGGTCCATGTTTGCTTTATGATACATTTGTATATGAGGAGTTTGTTTTCTAGTGACAGCTTGGACTTCCTGCTTAGCATCCAAATAATATCTCCTAAGTTGTAGACTGAGTGCTTTGCGCTTGGTGTATATGTGTTTTTTCCAAGTGAGTCTTCTATATAGGTAAATTCCGAGATATTTAGCTTCCTCAGCTTGGAGTATGTTGATATTATTGAGTGTAACAGGAGGACAGGTATCTTTCTTTAGTGTGTAGGTGACATGCACCGATTTAGTTTCGTCTGATTTAATGCGCCATTTCTTAAGCCAGGAAGAGGTGTTATCTAGGCTTTTTTGAAGTAGATTTGATGCTTTTGGTGCCACTCTTTTAGTAGCCAGAATAGCTGTATCATCAGCAAATGTGCCCACTATTCAGTAATAGTCAGTCACAGGACAGTCAGACGTAAACAGAAGGTATTATGTTGGACCCAGGACCACTACCTTGTGGAACTCCAGCGAGGGTGTCATAAAGATCTGAAACTTCTTCACTATGTTTTACGAAAAAGCGCCGCTATGCCTAGGAATGCTGCAGCGCAGTAATCCTTACTTTCAAAGCAGTCGTATATGCAATCTACGAGTCTATGAACTTGTTCTATTGTGCCATGTCCATGCCTAAATCCAAATTGGTGGTTCGGGATAAGCTTTAAGGATGGAGTTCAATTTAGTCAAGATTAAGATTTCTAGTATTTTAGAGGTTATTGGTAGTAGGCTTATGGGGCGGTAAGATTTTGGTTCTTTTGCACTTTTTCCTGGCTTCAATATCATGATAATTTGAGCAACCTTCCATTGGGGTGGAACATAGTTTCTCATCAGTATAGCATTGAAAATCTGTGTAAGGACAGCAATACCCTCCTCAGACAATTCCCTCAGGAACTTTGCAATAATCAGATCGTAGCCAGGTGCCTTGTGTAGATCTAATTTGAGTATTGCTCTACGTACCTCAGGCTTAGTAATTTTTTTTTTATAAAAATAAATGTGTAATAAATAAAAGTAGTGGATTATTTGTAATAAAATATATATATATAACTATATATATTTAAATGGTGATAGAAATATCAAAATATTGTTCATAAACATCGATATTATACATCGTCATATTATATATCAATGTTTTTTTCCTTTATTTATTATATTTACTAAATTATTTAAAGAAGAACTAACGAACGAAAAGAGCGAACTAGTTCGCCATTGGAAAACGAACTAAAAGGAGCCCACTTTTTGATGACCGACTAGACTAGACCAAGACTAGATGACAGCTGTCAGCGCAAAACACGCGAAAATTATCATTGACAAATTGTGACAACTAGTGGTTTGACTAATTTAAACGAGTCGATAAAAAAATTATAAAAAAAGATTGGGAACTGATTAAAAATCTACCAGACTGATCCAGCAAGTCCGAATCAGACTTTGATGATGACACTTTACGCTGTGATCCATTTTAACAAGAATAAAAACGTGTTACAACTTTCTTTTTCTTATTTGTTTGAACATTCAGTAACAAAAAAAAGGTGTTGGGTTAAGAGACTATTAATTTAAGCCTATATGAGATACATTTTATGAACACATACTATAAAATTTGATCACTGTAAATTGTAAATTTTTGTGTGCAATAATGGATTTATCTATCTATTTATGTATGAAACTTAATTTTTTTAAGCTTGTAAATTTATGTAAAAGCCTTGACGAGATGCTTTGTTGAGACATCAAGCAACCATGACATCGAGATCTATAATGAAATTTAGAAACAACAAAAGAAACAAAATTAAATGAATATTGTGAAAGTATTATAGAAGACATTGGCGACTATAGTTTTAATATTTTGTTTTAACATTGCAGTGCAGTCTGTGTTAGGGGTGTCCACTTACGGGGCTCAGGTAGGGAGGGTAAGCCCCTGCCCTGTAATAGTTACCGGCGAATTAAACGGCAAATCTAGGGCGTGGGGGTCTTCAGTGACGGATGTGCAGGGTTGGGTGTTGGAGGAGTGGGCGGTGAGCCTCGGGCTTGTGGTCCTCAATAGGGGGCGGGAACTGACGTGTATCCGGAAAAATGGAGGCTCAATAGTAGACATTACATTCGCAACAGTCCCACTTGCGTATTGGGTGGAAGGCTGGAGGGTTGTGGTTGACGCAGAAACTCTTTCGGATCACCGATATATTCCGTTCCGAATTTCTACGTTCTCAACTGAAGTGAGGTGCGCCCTCGTTGGAGACGGTCGCAAATGGGTGTTGAAGAACTTGGAGGTTTCGTTGGCAAAGGAAGCCGCTATTGTAGAGGCGTGGGTGCATGACACTTCTGATTTTGCTCTTGCGGACACAGAAGACGCAGAGACCGAGAAGTTAAGTAAAGCCTTAACTAGAGTGTGCGATGCCAGTATGCCACGAACCAAACCCTTTGTCCCACGGCGTTGGGTGTACTGGTGGCGGGTGGAGCTCCACGTACTGCGTCGAACGTGTCTTCGCACTCGTCGTCCTTCTAAAACTTCGGGGCAAAAAGACGGCCCCAGGCCTGGATGGAGTTCCCGGTCAAGCACTGTCTGTGGCCTTCAATGCCATGGATCAACGGATGAGTCAAACTTTTATCTACCTTTTGTCTTACCCAGAGACAGTTCCCGAGGAGGTAGAAGACCGGGAAACTGGTCCTCCTTAAAAAGAGTGGACGCGAAGAAGGGCAACCCTCAGCATATCGGCCCATTGTGCTCCTGGACGAGGTCAGTAAACTGTTTGAGCGGATCGTTAATGCTCGCCTCGTCCAGTCGATGAGAACGGATCTGCACGATAGAGGGCGATCTACAATCGACGCCATTGCCAGAGTTAAGATTAAGGCGGCACTAGCGTTTCATGGGGTGCCGCACTACTTGCAAGAGCTGATTGATAGCTATTTTGAAGGTAAGGCTATACATATCCTACGAAGGATGGACAATGGGTGACTAGAGAGATAACGTGCGGTGTTCCGCAGGGGTCTGTCCGGGAGAGGACCGCTCTCTTATGGAACATTGGGTACGACTGGGTCTTGCGGTGTTCCACCCTTCCCGGTGTCTGCATCATATGCTAAGCAGACGACACCCTGGTCACGGCACGTGGCCTTAGTTATGGGGAGGCAGCCATCTGCGCCACTGCTGGCGTTGCACAAGTTGTTCGGAGGATACATGCGCTCGGCTTGGAAGTTGCGTTGAAGAAGTCAGAGGCCATGTCCTTCCACAGACTTAGAAGAGGGCCTCCAGAAGGGGCGAGATTGATGGTGGGTGGCACGTCCATTAGCGTCGGTTCCTAGTTAAAGTACTTGGGACTCGTCCTCGACAGCCGATGGACCTTTGTGGAACATTTTCGCCAATTAGGGCCCAAATTAGTAGCGACTGCAGGGAGTTTAGGACGACTGCTCCCTAACGTAGGAGGCCCCAGTATTGCTTGTAGGCGGCTCTACACTGGGGTTATACGCTCAATGGCGATGTACGGTGCTACCTTATAGGCAGGTTCTCTCGGCCGACGCGCCGTGATTCTACCGCGACGTCCTCAGCGGACCATGGTGCTAAGAGTGGCCCGGACGTACCGCACGGTGTCGTGTGAGAGTGCCTGTTTGCTTGCGAGAACGCCGCCGTGGGACCTGGAAGCGGAGGCCCCAGCGGCGGTGTACCATAGGCGCACGCGAAGACGTGAGGACGACCCGCCTTTACGAGTGGTTGCCTATTGGAGGGAAGAGGAGTGCCTGGTAGTGCTGAACAAATGGAGTGAGAGGTTGGAACCCGTGTGCTAGCCGGGAGTTGGTGGTCGCGATAAGACCCGTTCTGTGGGACTAGGTTGGTCTCAACTTTGGCGCCCTCACATTCCGTATAACACAGGTTTTGACCGGCCTTGGGTGTTTTGGCCGATACCTGTGTCAGGTAGGAAAGAATCGTCCCCCGCATGGTACCACTGTGAGGACGGTGCGGAGGACTCGGCGGATCACGCCGAGTGTGCTCCGCGTGGGAGGAACGCCGCGCTATCTTAGCAGCGGTTATCGGAGGAGACCTCTCGCTGCCGGCCTTGGTGAGAGCCATGGTTGGTAGCGAGCAGAGATGGCAGGCAGTAGCGGATTTCGCCAAGGCCGTTATGTCTGCGAAGGAGGTGGCTGAGAGAGCCCGGGAAACTGACCCTGAGGCTCCACCACTGCGCAGAACGCGAGCTGGTCGCCGGCGTCGCGCTTATCTTGCGGCAATGCCGTCGTAGCGTATTTGCGCTGAGCGACTAGGGCTTATGGGTGGCGGATGGGTGTTTCGGTCACTCACGGGAGGGCCCAGTGCAGGTGCACGCACCCTCGTGTCTTTGTCGGGGGCGACACTGCGGAGAAAAGGGGGTTTGTTATTATTCCCCTGAGGGTTGGGTCCGGATGTGGACAAGCGCCAGCAGGCTGCGGTGCTTTACGGTCCCATGGCTTGCCACTCCCTGGCGCTGAGCAGGATGGTTTAACGGGTCGGGCTGCCTCCTTCTGAGGTAGTTTTGAACTGTTCCCTTTAGAGGCAGTCGCACCAACCTCGCATAACCTTCCTAAGTCCCCGCTAGAAGAGGTATCTGTCGAGCAGATTCCTCCGGGTAAAAGCTGTGTCCACTTAAAAATATATCGATCGATCTATCAGGACAGATTCGGTACTTATCTTATTTAAAATTGAAGTCATTTAGTAATGTTAAAATTATTTAGTTTATTAATAGATTCTTCAAAAAAAAATAAAAAAGCAAATTTTTGATGTTTCTACAAATAAATATATCGATAGATCGAATACAATAAATATTTGTCAAAACATCGAATCGACCCGATATATGTTATGAAAACATCGAATTAGTTCGATATATCGATATTAAGTGAATATCCCTAGAATGTGTGTGGTCTTAGTGACAAATTCATCTTTCAATCTGTTTTGACTTTTGGTTTCTGTTTCTGAATCTCTTACTGAATTCTGATGATTCTTATTTCTGTGTCTCTGAGTAGTGATTACTGAATAAATATCTACCTAGGAACCGATAACTCAGTTTATCTTTGTGATTTAAGTTGATTCTGAGTACTAATAAAAGCTTGCAAACTATAAAAAAATAGTTCAATTTAGGGCCATGAAGAGATTTAATTTTTAGGCAAAAGAAATAAGTAATAAACTTATTTTCTAAAAATCCAATTGATTCTAATATGATTATAAAAGATACGTTTTCAAGCAATTTTGTGATTTGCACCTGACCCCTGTTTTTAAATGAAAGGAGAGGATGGTATGTTTTCTTTGATTTATTTCAAAATACATAAATAGTAAAACAATATCCAATTATTAATATTTCACATTACAGGTGTCTATAACAAAATTAGATGTTGATAGAAAAAATATCAATAATCATTATGTTACATAGGATATTCCAAATATTTAGTAAGGTCGCTGTTGTATTAGACAAACATTTTATGTTCTGGAAGCTTTTATATCATATCTTATCAAATGGGCCATTGTCTTAGTTGTTTTAAAAACCAAACTAATGTTGATGTAGCAACATCACCTCAAGAACATAAAGATGGTAAGTTAATTATTCAATAAATCAAAATTAATAATTTTGTTTAACAAGAGTAATAAATTTATTCATTTTCTATCTACCATTTCAGAGATGACAGAAATAGTCAATAGCAATCAAGTTTCTACTGCAATGATACCAGAATTTCCTCAAGAAGAACCGCTTTTGCACAACAATGAAAATAATATAAATTGTCACAGAAATAATAGTCACAACATAGCTGTTCATACAAATAATTCTGTAAGCAATCATTGTTCTGGAGACACATTGCAAAAAACGCATGTTAATGAAAAAGCTCCTAAACCTTTTTATCACAAATTGCCTTCAATACCACGTAGCAGGACTTCAATTACGTCAAGTGATAGTCGTATTTCAGAATCAAGAATTATTCAATTGTTTGAACAGTACAAGGATGCTTTAGAAGATTCCATTCTTGCAGAAGGAATTGAAAATTTATGTAATGATTTACAATTAGATCCAGATGATTTTAAAGTTTTAGTACTTGCATGGAAATTGAATGCTAGTCAAATGTGTAGATTCACTAAAATTGAATTTGTACAAGGTTTAAAGAACATGAAAACCGATTCTTTAAAAGCAATACAACAAAGACTTAATGATATAAGCAATGAACTAAAGAGAGATTCCGAGCAATTTAAGGATTTGTATAGATTTACATTTAAGTTTGGTTTGGATGTGAGTTCAGGCCAAAGGATATTGCCGGCAGATATAGCTATACTACTGTGGCGCCTAGTCTTCACAAACAATGAGCCTCCTATATTGGATAGATGGTTAAGTTACCTAGAGAAAAATCCTCACATCAGAGGGATTCCCAAGGACACCTGGTACATGTATCTCAACTTTTGTGAATATGTAGGAGATGACCTGAGCAGTTACGATGACACAGAAGCATGGCCTAGCTTATTTGACGATTTTGTTGAGTATGAGAATGATCAAATGAATCAGAATGTGACAAAGAATGACATCAAATTACAGGATTAAATTCCTAAGATTGCCAAATATAGCTATTATAGGTACTTAAAAATTGAGACTGATATCTGGTAATGATTGCTTAATGACGGTCAAGTTTTAAGTAGTTATTCAATGTCTATTGACTACTACAGTTGTAGTATGTATGTACTTCCTTAAAGAGAGATTTGAAATTAATCACTTGTAAATATTATTAAGCTACATTTTGTAATTAAATAAGTATTGTGAGACTATTAAGCAGTAAAATTTTAGTCTTATAAATTATTGACACTATAGATGGAATTAGCCAAAATTTGTAAATAGTGGATCTTCTTGGCTTTATTGCTTAGTTTGCCAAATCTATATATACATTATAGAAACTGGGCAAAATCGTCATGGAATGTATTTAATTTACTTTATATTTAATTTTGATAATAATGACTTGTGCATGGATCAAAATAAACTGTTTATTATACTACACTAGTCTTTTTTAAATTATAATAACTTAAGATACAGTAACAGTGGCCTACAGTAATTTTGGAGTTAACTGGGTATATGATGAATAGAAACTCGAAAAATTTATTTCACAGATGTGTTGTCATGTTTGTATCCTTTTTTATATAATTATGGATCTTAAAATTAACGTTCGTATTTAACCTGGTAATTATTTATCATTACTTGTAGTCAGGGCTGGGCAGTATCTAAATTACTTGTAATTGAAATACGTATTTGGTATTTGTATTTTTATATTTATTGATCTCATTGATTATAGGTTATAAGTATTTAAATTACACTAAAAATTTAGTGTAATTTAAATACTTATAACCTATAATCAATGAGATCAATAAATGTACAAAATACATTTAGTGCCCTCATTAATAGTTAATCAGTTTTGTTTAACGTTACCAGTCCATTGAAATAAAATGTATTAAAGGGGTCTTAAAAAATGGAGCGTCGCTGTGCGTGGCGTGGCTACAGCCAAAATTAGATGGCAGCACTGAATGTCAATTGTCGTTTTGATTCGATGTACAAGAAACCTATTTTCTTTGTTTGATTTAATTTTTTTTCATTTTTTTGTGATTTTTACGTAATTTTTACACATTTATTGTGAAATAAAATAAATTTGCGTAAATTTTGTTTCCCTAAAGAAGAGTATCTCAAAATTACATCAAATTCTACAATTGGTCAACGACAATTGCTTTAATTTTCACAACGACGATTTCTTATGGAATGACCGTTTTAAGAATTTCATTTTATGTATTTTATATTTTAGCATAAAAATACTTGTGAATAAGTATTTTGTAATTGAAATACAAATTGTATTTCAATTACAGCAAATCATGTATTTTGCCCAGCACTGCTTGTAGTATAGATGAAGAAGTAAAAACAAAAGCCGGATGTTATAATAAAATTTTATTTTAAACAAAATAATATAGTTGCAGACAACCGAAATACTGTGTTTCGGCATAGAGGCGCGTGAGACGGACGCGGTCCCCTCTCAGGAACAGAAAGGCACTACGGCGCGAGCTTGCGCGCTACTCACCCTCACTACAAGCATCGTCGACAAAAAAGTATAGCGCAGGTGAACTGACATGGGAGGAAAGCGTCTGTCTCACGTTTTGTCCACTGATATACACAAAATATTGATAATAACATATACTTCCGCCTCGATTGTAAAAAACTGATTATATTGATAAGCAGATATTTTATACTCCACCATACACACAACAATGAGTCGATACAATTTTCTCCATATATGACCATATATGGCTTTCCGTAAGTACTTTATGTTCTCACATAGACATTTGAGATATTAAATAAGTATAAATAACGTTATTTCTGGTACCCTGCACCTGCAAGTGTACTTGGCAAATTATTACTAAAACCAAATTGTCGTTGCAATCATCGGGTGATAAATGTAAGCCTGTGAGACAAATTTCAAATACAGCAAGTGTTACTGAGTTTTGAAGTTGCAAAATGTTTATTCAGCAAGCTACAAATGTTTATTTAAGCAAATTAAAAAATGATTACAACAAACAAAGTTGCATTAAAACAGGGATCAGTCAACCAGTAATATAATTACAGTTCATAACATGTGAAAATATAAGTACTTATAACTACAGAATACCGAGAAGATCATTGCAAAGGTTTTGTTAAACGCAGCTCTCGCGAGCAGTTCACTTAGTTACAAGCGACCGTAAGATAAAATATACAAGTAATTGATCATCCTAAAATATATCATATGAGAGCTTCATCCATCATACACACCACTAAGTCAGGGTTCTAGTATGTATCTTGGTGCTTCGTTTATTTCATGTGACGGTAAGGGTTTATCCGTACTATTATGTATACGTACGTGATGAAGCTTAATACAGAATGCGGAACTTGCACCTAAATTGTGAATAACTGAATGATGCAAGTTATGAAAATTGCAAAAAATCATTATATGGGAGCGGTAATGACGTATTTAAAGGCGGCCTAAAGGAGCAATAGCATGCATTTCACCTGTGTGGGCCGACATTTACATTGATAAAATTTTTCGCTCTTCACTCATGACTAAAGCATCAGATTTAAATTACTATAATACAAGATTATTTAATCTAGGTTTAAAACAATAAAAGTACAAGTTCCTCATACTAGTTTGAAATCTGTGAAATTAGTATATGGTATGGAGAATAAAGATAAAAATTTGAAATCATCTGATTTGGCATCTAATTTGAATTGCATTATTTTGTAAAAATGCGTGTTCTTTTAAATTATCTTAATTGCCCAGATAATATTTGGTTAGTTTTATGATTGGTCCACTTTACAACTTAAACCACACTAGAAAATATGAAAGTATGGCTCGGATTTACTACTAGAACAACCCAAACACTATAAACATATCATAAAATGTTATATGTTGGGTAGCAAAGGAACATGAAATAAGAGCACATAGAATACTAAAACCACAGACAATTTAAATAAAATAATTTGTAAGAAATAAATTAAAAAATTTAAGCTCTATTGCAGTTGTATAAAAAGCTCTATTCCATTTCCGTCTTAGCGATAGCAACGCTCAATTTCTGTTATTTGGCGTCGCTATGAGGATCAGTCGTTTTTAAGACTAAACCTATTCATTTTTTATAAGAATCGTAATTTAAATATAAGTTAAAACGTAAATAACACGGGCACCCCCATAATTAGAAACATAAACACTTATTAAAAGTTTACATTAAATCGACTGTTAATGATCACAAACTTTTTCATATAAATAATATTTTAGTAAATCAAATTATACAAAATAAAATGAAGTTTAAGCTCCAATTAAAAGTAATGTTGCGATTTAACTGAACGTCGAAATGAAATCGCAAAGAACAGTATTCAACGTTGCTAGCGAAAGTTCAAGCATTTGGGTTAACGATTTTGGATCAATTAAAAGGTTTAGTTAATTGTTGTACAGATGTGTTCCTTGCTGGCCAGTGGCTCCAAACAGTGCTTAATATTTTTCCAGGGACTAGCTTTTCTATAATTCGAAAACATTTAACGATGAAGCAATACACTCGAGCTCTCACATAGATCCCGAAACATATTACATGCATACTCCGATGATACATGTTTTGGAAGGCCTATCCTAACTAAATTACGATTCGTAGTGCCGTCTTTACTCGACCACTTTCAGGACTTTTCCAATCGCGATAGTTTTATCTGAAACAATACAATATAGCAATAAATTTTAGTTGGATTCAAATTTTCAATTTCCTAAGCATGGATTAATATATAATATTTTGTGTGGAAATCGATCGCATTCTGTGTCGTTACAATAGCATAGAAATATTAAGTAAATTCTTAGTTGAATTTTTTTCACAATTTTTAAATAAATTTCATTTTTTAAAATTTAAAAAAAATGAAATTTTTCAATTTTTTATAAAATTTACGACAAACAGGTATATTATTCTATATCCTATGCTATTATTGCTTAAGCAAAGATTTATTAATTATGTAATGACTACTTTATACATATTTATTTAAGTGTGTATTATGTATTTTATGATATTTCTAATAATTTTAAGTTTGACCATGAATGAAATGTTAAAATATAAATTTGAATCTTGTTTATATAATTGTGAAATGTGAACATGAGTGAACTGAAAAGTGAATGGTAATTAAAAATAACTTACTTTCATCTCTTAATGTGAATCTACCCATCTGAGCAAATTTCTTGAAGGGTTCTAAGCAGATGACGCCAGCGCACTCTATCCTCATTATGGCCACTTGATCTTGCTTCACGAATCGCGGCCGCGTTTTAGATTTTTCTCCAGTTTTCTTGTCTACCAGACAGATGAGTGCCTATAATTCACAAAGTTTTTTTTCATTATGCCCACTGTAATAGTTTTGTAACTCTATGGTAAATTCATCCTAATTTACAATTTGTGGGTTTCACTTTGATAGATTTTATTAATTACCTAGTAGATAGTAAATACATACACAATTGCATTTATTTTATTTGTTTGACACCTGTGTTTCACTCCTAACTCTGTGGACATAGAACAAGCTACTGTAAGAACTGCATTCGGACAGTAATATCTAACGGTTGACAATCTTTTGTTAGTTTGAAATCCTGTGACATAGACTATAATCTAATGGTGTTTTTTTATTTATGGGTTCAGTAGCAGCATCTACATTGCGTTTACCCAATAGTCCATTCAATATTACACCCCCCTTGTAGTGTTTTTCAATATACCCCTCTACTTCTCTTTGGCTTTCTCTGAATTATATATATATAATATAAAAATGTAAAATTAAACCTAAATTCACGTGGTAAGTTGCAATGACTATAGACAAACTAAATAAAACTTTTTAATAAATTAAAATTTGTAGACTTTTCTTTTCACTGCCTAAACGTTCATGTATATCGTATCTTTTCTTTTTTAATTGTAAATATGTTAAGCGATTGTTGTACCAATATTATTTTACAATTTATTTCCTGTGTTCATGAACCCCAAGTTCTCCATCTAACCGCATTAACGGATTGCCTGAATCAGTTAGTTGTTAAGCATATCTACAAGTTTAATATCGTCTCAATTCATTATTGTTAAAATATACATACTTGTATTTGATGTATTTTCTTATCTGAGCACATATAACATTATTTATGTATTATGTATATATATATATATATATAAACAGTCATATATAACATATCTGTCGCATCCGACGTCACGGTCTCTGGCTGGCACATAATATCAGTGTCGGAGTACCCGACTAATGCTGAGTGCCACCCAAATTGGAACATGAGGCAACTGTTTTTATTAACATAAATATTAGTTTTTATTAGTTTAGTAGTTTAGTTATTACGCTAATTTGTAGTGTATAATTTATTACTTTTTTTTTTCTTTTTCTTTAATTGTACTTAGTGTAGAAATATTTAGTTGTAATTTAGTGTATATTGTTTTTAATTTTTTCTTTTGTAAATAATATTGTCATTAATTTGTTTAGCGTTGCCTTGTTCCAATAAAGAACTTTCTTTCTTTCTTGTAATATGTAAAACATTTACAATTCATATTCAGTCAAAATAAATTGTAATAATTACCTTAACAGTAACTTCTTCAGCTGCACAATGTATATGCATGACAGCAGAATATCCCGCACAAATTATAGATTTGTGCTCTAAGATCACCACTTGAGCATCAAACACCTGCAAAAACAATTAACATGTTCTGTTATTTATACTCTATACAAATAAATAATTATTTCAAGTGTCCCCATCAAGGGACAGACCTACTCGCTCATGTGTACAAGTAAAAACACTTAATGTACCTAAACTCCAAACAGTTTTTTATGGTAAATCTTTTACGGTGCATGCCTCATAATTCTGGAATGTTTAAAGTTATACTGAAGCAACATTTCTACTCACTCAAAAATATGTAAATATATTATATAAAAATTGTTTCCTCATATACATACATACATAGACATAAATATATATTTATATTTGGTAAATGTGGTTTATAAATAATATGTGTGTTAATATTAACGTTTTTTTTAGTATATGTATTTCAGTATTTATACTTTTTTATATCTACATCACATTTAAAAATAATATTTCTCCTATACGAGGGTATCTGGTTGAGATCTGTGTTTAGAGATAAGTTATCCTGTGTTCTGTAAATTTTGTGTAATTGATTGTGTAACTATATTTCTTTTTGGTACATAAATAAATAAATAAAATGTGCATATGGATGTATACACGGTACATATACCAAAACAACATTTTTTACTATTTTTGTCTGTCTGTTTGTGCCGGCTAATCTCTGAAATGGCTGGACCGATTTTAAAGGGACTCAAAGTTGTCGTAAATCACTGGCAGAAAGTTATCGTAAATTCTGCGAACAGAACAATAACTTTTTGTCAAATACCACGCGGACGAAGTGGTGAGTAACAGCTAGCAATAAATAGAAACAAATTGATCAGTGAAGAGATAAATAAATAATGACTAACCTTTGTGGTGGGAATTAATAGAATGGAGAGAGGCATGACATATGTAAAATAATATTGACCTTCTAAATAATAAATAATCTATTTGTATTTTAGTGTATGAGTTTTCTGTTGTGTTCTTTGTTTACTACTACTTCATATATAATAAAATGTATATATATTACACAAGTCTGTGAAATTATTTTTTTCAAAAGTTTTTTTAACAAATATTTATTGCAATTCGCCAGTACAGTAATAGAAAATGGTATTCGTATGATTTATATGACGTCACGTTTACGAGATATAAATATAGTTTTTGGACTATACAAAGATGATATATATTATCCAGCAATAGATCAATGTCGAGTTGGTATAATAAGCATTTTAACTAAGTATGTTATTTTTAACCTTTGTCAAATTATTGTATGTTGTCCTCAAATATAGCAAGACAAATAAAAAAATATTTATTATACGTAAATATATGAATAATCTGTGGTTATTCAGCAGTCATTACATATATCAATAGGTTTTTCATTGTTTAATTACTAATAAATATACAACTAGTTTGTGACTATAATTAGTCACAGACTATATTTACCGGTTAGTAATAGACTGAACTGGTGAATGGAATAAATTTTGTAAAAAAAAGCGCATTTACCCATAAACTATCGAATTTGTCTATATATATAAAAAAATACGTGACGTGATATGCTAAAATAGATTATATTTGCTATAAATAGACCAATATCTACATGTATATAATGATTTTTATTTTTTTTAATTTTTTACATATATTTACTCACTTTTCCAGTGGTGATAGGTTCAGCCGTGTCGCAGAGAACAAAGCCGGCAGATACATCTTCCTCTTCAATTCCTTTCAATTTAACTTTTACGTTCTCGCCGGGGCCAATGGAAGTTACCTCAATATCGTCAGACCATAACTGATCCACATTTACTTGAACCTAAAAGTTCAAAAACATTAGGAGCACAGAAAATACACTTTTTTAACATTATTAAAAATTTGATTAAAATTCTTGCAAGGTTAAAATCAAAAACTAGGATTGGTCGGACAGAGAAAGTACCAAATTTATAAAACATACACGTCACTTTGTTACTTTAGTTTTTTTTATATTATATAATTTCTTTCTGTAGTTTATTTATTGTTGCTTTCATTCAACAATACCTGTGTTTCTAAATAATACCAGTGATAGACGTTGATGTCTACTCGGGAGGTCCAAGTTCGATCCTAAGCACACACCTCTAAGTTTTCTGATTATATTTGTTTTAATGAATTAAATATCACTTGCTTTAATGGTGAAGGAAAACTTGAGCACATGATGATGTAAAGAAAATATGTTAGTATGAGCTATATAAACTCACCCTATTAGGCATAAGGAAAAGTGTAGCTCCCTTACGAGTAGTCCCCGCTTCCACTTTTCCCATTAGCACAGTGCCCATATCCTTGTATTTATCTACTACGGGCATTATGAAAGGGCCGTCCATCTTGCGGTTAAGGGATGGAAGTTCATCAATCAGTTGGATGAATGATGGTCCACGGTACCATGGGCAAATTTCTTCTGTTACCTGGAATAATCAATTGTAATATTTTGTACCATATATCAAACTAAAAAAAAAAACATTTGTCTCCACACTGTAGAAAAATTAGTGATGTACCTATTAGTCGGCGACTATTCGATAAAGTCGTCTATCCGGCCACTTTCTTAGTAGGTAAAGAGCGCCAACTATCATGTATTTGTCAATAACATTTTTATAGGCGGAATTACATTTAATAAAAATTCAACTAAGTGCGAGTGGGATTCGCACACTGAAGATTCCGTATAATTAATTAGATTAGAATTAAGGGAAAAACTTTACCGTCTGTTATCCCTATACATCAACGTAGATGGCAGTCAGTTTACCAACTGCTAAATGTTTTTTACTGTAATTTTACGATTTTCGGGTAATTTCCTGTAGTATCCGAAACACATTGTTTCTTCCTATGTTTCACGATTCTATTTCAGCAAAAAGTGCTTAATATGTTTCCTATATATTATGATTATGTTTATTTAGAAGTATTCTACTTTGTCTTTTCTTTCACAGTTTCAAGAGACTGTAGTCTAAGTATTTGATATTTATTTTAATTCGATAGCTTTTCGTATTCTTTAAATAATGGGCCACCAACAATAACAGTATTATCTTTATTTAAAAGCCCCTCTGCCCTCTAACCTGTACAATAGTAAAACTAAGAAATGCCAAAAAAAACACTCGGCTTGGCCGATTAGTTGGCTTCTTTTCAACCGACTTATCTACCAAAGTCCTAGGTGGTACATCTAAAAAACGTTAACTTGACATTTATGCCCATGGGTTAAAAAAAGCCTATTGTAACATTTTTTTGATTGTTAATGTGTCCAAAAAATGTACAATTCCATATTACAAGAAAAATACTTACTCTCTCTAACAATCCTTGACCAGTTTGTCCAGAAACTGGTAAAAATGACAAATCTTTAGCCGGATTGAATCCAAGCTTCTTAAGATAAGGCAGGATCTTGTCACGACATTCATTGTATCTTTGAAAAATAAATTGTTTAAATACATATACATCATTCAAAATTTTACCACCAATAATGTTTTGTTAATGATACATTCATTAATATAATAAAAATAGATTGATATTTTATATTTATGATGTAAGATTAATTTATTGATACTAAAAACAGACTTCACAAAATTTTAGTTATGATATCTATGTAACAATCAACAAAGTACTCCAAAAATATAATTATGTGTGAAATAATAATTGGTGTTGTAGCCAGCATCTAACTTTAGGTTTGAGCTAAAATAGTGGGAGAAAGTTGCGCATTGTGAGCGTGCTGTGTGACTGTATTATCAGTTCCATCCCTGACGATTACTATTTTGACAATTTGCAGACGCGCGACAAATGAAATGTCGCATAAGAACCAATCGCGTGTGACGCGCTCCCCGTTAAAGTCCTAATAGTGACTTCTGTGCATTCAAACCTATACTTTAGCCAAATATTAGTATATCTAAATTCATTGGACTATAATAAAGACCTCATTTATCTGACCATGTCTTCAGTCTTTGGACACTAGCACAAGAATCTGTCTGCATTGCATGTTCAGGTTCAAAATTCATCTAAGGTTCGTCAATCAAATTCTTTGGATGATTAAAACTAAAAAAAATGATAACATGATGATGTACCTCTTCTCATCCCAGTTGACTGTGGGGTCATCCATCTTATTAACAAGTGCAACTAAATGCTTTACGCCTGCAGTCTTGGCCAACATAGCATGTTCTCGAGTCTGACCTCCTCTGTCAAAGCCTGTTTCGAATTCTCCTTTTCGCGCGGATATTACCTGGAAAACATTAAAAACAACATTACATTTGTATATTTTATTTAACTTATTTTCACTGGTGGTTTTGATTGACGAAAAAAATACATAGGACACAATTTAAATTATTATAGACTAACCTAACCTCTAATTATAAAGTTTAAATTTGTCATACTATGTAATTAATTCATTGTGAAGGTTAACATAATATGCAAATGATTGATAACAGTTATCAATGTACACATAATTTTTTTTATCTTTATTTTATGATAATCTCATTGCCATCTAATGAAATAAATTGTGTGTGGTATAAGACCAATAATAGATAAGCAGTAGATAGATGTAAGGATATAATCAGAAGCAACACTAACAAAGCAAGCAAGTCTAAATAATATACAAAAAACAGGTACTTACAAGCACAGCGAGGTCAGCTTGGGCAGCACCACCAATCATATTAGGAACAAAACTCTTGTGTCCCGGTGCATCAAGAATTGTGAAATGCTTCTTATCAGTCTCAAAATATGCTCTACCGACTTCCACAGTCTTTCCTTTGTCTCTTTCTATAAAAAAGTATTAGTTCAGCACTCAATAATAACAAAGACATTTTAACCATTGATTATTTTATCAATAATAAATAGCTTACTTAGTTTGTGTAACACATGTTTGTATGTAAGAATCAATGACTACAAAATAGGAAAATTAATTGAAACTATTAGAAATGTCCATACCTTCTTGGTTAGTGTCAAGAGCCCAGGATAGGTACCAGGATTCTCTGGACTTCTCTCTTGCTTCACGTTCATATTTGTCCAGTGTTCTCTTATCCACCATTCCCGTTAAAGACATTATTTGACCACCAATTGTGGATTTACCAGCATCTTTAAATTGTTGATAAATTCAATATAAATAAGAACATCAGGGCAACAGTTATATTATTTATAACAATAATTTAATAATAATAGTTGTAATAAAACCTTTATAGATTGTTTCATTTTTATATAATTATACATAAATTTTGAAATACTGGGATGTCACTTCCTAACCAGCATGAGGACAGCACTTTCGATATTTTTGTTTGATTGGGGTTTTTTGGAAAATTAATATTTGCAAGATGGTTAAGACTTTAAACCATTGTGATCTTGGAACCAAATAACTAAACCTAAAAACTATACAAAATGTTCATATAGTTTTTTAAGCATTTTTTTTTAGCTGACCGTACATTTTCTCAAAAACTGTAAATGCGGTTCAGAATATCTTAAAAAGTTATTAATGGTCTTTCAGTAACGTTTTTCTGTAACTAATGTTTAAAGTACTTGCCCTTACTAACCCGTCCCAAAAATCATAATGATGCAATATTATCAAATATTTTTGCCATTACAAAACTGTCACACATGGGCAAAGTTTATGGTCAGTTATTATTAATTTTGCAACGTTTCTGCAAATAAAATATTTTCGGATTTTTCTATTGATTACACATCAACACATTATTTCTTACTAAATTGTATGATTCTAGGTCAAAGGGAAGTACCCTACCTTTGAAGTTAACGACATAAGCGCCAAGTATGTGATATTAATTCAACTTGAAAGTTTCTGAGAAAATAGTTTTTGTTTCAGCTAGCCTTCAAAATAGTTCACACTTTAACACCGAAAATGTAACAGACAACTAAACCAAGACGCTTTGTATATATATATTTATGTATACTAGTGACCACCAAGTGATCAAAATTAAACTATAATTAATTCAAATTACTTTAACAATAAATAATACATGCATGTGTGTTGAATATATGGTGGTGTGTGTAATTTTTTTTATTGATTTATTGTAAATTTAGGCATCTTAAAAAGAAATTAGCATTCTGTACTCCTCCACATAAACAATAAGTGTAGGAAATTTCATACTCCTCCGTCCGCCTAATTTTCATAAAAAGGGGTACAAAGTTTTTGTTTCACATACTAAAATATAGAGATTATTATGAATGTGATTATATACATGCCCATTCTTGTTAAGGTTTTCAAGAGTGACATCATGTTGAGTCAGTCAGCTAGGTGTTAAATTAATTATTTGTGCATATATTCCTTTTTGGTATCTTTAAGGAAGCAAATTACTTAGATACCAAATAGGAATATGTGCACAAGGAGAGTCGTAATTAAATAAAAATATAATTCAAGTAGAATCTGTAAATTTTAACTTTTAAAGAATGTCATTAAGATACAGTGTTAATAAATTAATTTGCTATTTATAGAAAAATAACATGTTAGTCAAAGATATTGTTATAATTAACAAGATTTGACATATAATCATTAAGAAAAGAAAGCCATATTAAATTCCTAATAAAAAAAATTAAACAATAAAATGTTTTTACAAGTACAGAAGATACTTACCAACATGTCCAATAAACACAACATTTACATGCTCCTTCTTGCTACGAGTATCTTCAACCCGAATTGGCTTCTTTTTTGGGATTTTCTTTGCAGCTTCCCCATCCTCCTATATAGTAAAATTACTTATGTACATTCTTGTAACATTATGATGATATCTTGTGTCACTATTTAAATAATAATTTTGAGTCATATAACCTGAGTATTTTGGGCCATGGAAAAATATCCCTAAAACATTATGTAACAATACTCAATAGCGTTAATTTAAAGGCCCAGAAGTTGGTGGTTCACACTATTACAATATTAAGTATAAGAAAACAGTTTTTGACATATTCACTTGTTTTATAACCTAAACTAATAATTTTTAAAGTAAATTTGTTTTTTAATATCTATAGTTTTTTTAATTGTTTTTTTTATTTTTATTTTATTCAAGTATAGAGGAACTATCATCATCACGACCCGTCAATGGCCCACTGCTGAGCTGCGCTACTGCTGAGGTAATCGCCCATAGTCCACCACAGTGGCAGTCCGGGTTGGCAGACTTCACACATCTTTGAGAACTTTTAGGGAATTGTTAGGAGTGCAGGTTTCCTTACGATGTTTTCGTTCGCTGTTAAAGCTAGTGATATTTAATTGCTTAAAACACCCATAACTCAGAGTCAGAGGTGTGTGCCCAGAATCAAACTTGGACCTCCCGAGTAAGACTTGAAGTCTCAACCACTTGGCCATCACTGCTTGGAACAATATATCAAATAATTGATTGGCTTTCAGCTCATTTCAGTACAAAATTCCTCTTCCTATCTAGACTTTTATATCATTCCCTTTTACAGTATAAAATAACAGACTCAGATAGTTGGTAGCATCACTGTCAATCTGTGATAAAGAAAAAGATATTGGAATTCTGTCAAATTTCACCTGTTGCTCTGACTCTTCCTCTTCAGCTTCAGCTTCATTATTATCTTCAGGAGTAAGTAGAGCATCATCTGCTTCTGCTTCCCAGCTGTCAGCAGTGGGGGAGACATCGGGTGGCACTGGCAGAGGAGCTACAACAGAAGCTGGAGGCACAGGAGGCGGTTCCTCAACACGGGGCGATGCGGACGCTGCTGTCACGTCGCCACTTTCTCCACCATCGCCACATCCTATGTTAAATCAATTAGTCGTTAATGTAACATCACAAATACATTGGACTATTATTAATAGTCGAGAACACAAGATAGAACCAACCAGTTTTGACAGATTAAAAGTTTTTTATTCTAATAATATTAATATAATCTTAAGATACGTTTTTATTAATTTCAGATTATGTATATATATCTAGTATAGGTTAAACTATTTAAGTGTAATACTAATTTATCAATTATTATCATGATTTAAACAAATTGTAATGTTTAGTATTGACTTTAATAATATAAGCTAAAAAGAAGACAATAAAAATAATAGAACTATTAAGTTTATATAATTTAAAAAAGCTACTCAGAGATCAGACACAAAAGATCCTTTCAGATATCAAAATTAATTGAATTTCAAAAATAGATTTAAAATAAGCAAAAAAACATTATTAACCATATTCTAAAGAAGTATCTTAGGTTGTGTTAGAAACTTTAAATGTCTTTAAATTTTCCTGTTGTAAACAAAAGGTTACAATAGCAGAAACAAACAAGACAATTACCAATATTCATGGTTTATCAAATTAAATGAACATAAGCATGATTTCCACTAAACTGATAATAATTATAACGCAATCAAAACATATTGAAGTAGGATCTTAAAGTGAAAGTAAGAGATTATGCACCAATTACGACAAACTTTTAAAAATAATCGTAAATTCATTTCTGAAATGTAGATTTTTTTTACTATTTAATTAAACTTCGAGAGAAAGTTAACCCAGAATAACTAAAGTCACGCCGCGTGTCCCGACGTAACCCGTTATAACTGGATTTATAAAAAAAAATAAGACGTTCAATGTATATACAGTCAAACCAAAATAACATACATCTTGAGATAATCAGAATTAGCGTAAAATGTATAATAGATAATTAAAAAGGGAGCCTAATTAGTGAATAGAATAATAATATATAATAAGCAAGTAAAATTGAGAAGACGTAACTTACCGTTCAAGACAGGACTTTCAACAGACTTTGCTGATCCGCTTTCAGATTTTTCTGGCGACGAAGGAGGATCGGTACTCTCGTCTGATTTACAAAAAGAAGGCACGAATTCCATTGCATTTACATTCAACGTGGAAAATTTGGTAGACATATCAGAATCTTTTGCACCTTGTTCACCTATAACATCAGCTTGATTTTCCCATGAGTCCGGAGCACCGTTGTTGGACATAATTAAAATGAGGCAATGTAAAATTAATAAATAAGTCTTTCTTTTTGAATAATTTTTAACTATTCGCGTTCTTGTCTCGATAGATCCGCGTGTGTCTTTATCTCACACCGGAAGTTCATGGCAAATTGCCAAATAAGTAATGAGTATTATTTTGTGAAAGTAACTCCGTATAAACTGTTCTTATAAATCTAAATAATAAATTAATAATATTTTTTTTTACAACACGGGAGATGAAAACGATGAAGACATTGATCAGATTAATTAACTTTTCGTAATAAGTGTAATATTTATGACTATACACTTCCTGTAGATCGAAATTGCCATTTTAGACATTTTTTTAAATATGTGGTATTTTTTAAAATTTATTTTAATTTATTAAATCTAGTCTTTTAGTTTATTAAGTATAGTATCTAATGAAATGTTTAATAGAAAAGTAGATATACTAAAGCTTATTTAGCAACACAATATAAACTGTTTGATGATTTAAGTCGAAATCGATTTACTCTATTTTTTTACTATATACAAGTAAAATTTTAAAAAGTATGTATGATTTATATACCAATTTTAAGATTAAAATTAAATTAAAGCTCAGCCAGTTTCACATTTTTAATAAGAATAAGTATATTGGTTCATAGTATATATAGTCTTTTTGCTTTATAGTATTTATATCTTCGAACGATTGTTTACTAAGGAAAATAGAAACATCGTTTTTATTTATATATACTTCAACTGAATAAAATTTATAAACGTAAACCATTCTCATTTATAAATTTTGATTTTTGAATTTAATCTTTATATTCAAAAGTAGGTAGTATTTATAAATTTCATTTTACCGATCAATTTCCATTATAATTCTTCACATTACTTGACTTTAGTAAAGTCATTTATACACATGTAGCTAAATTTATTCTGTGCACTTTGTAGTAAAATAAAAAGCAAATTGATTATTGAACTTGATTGAACATGGATTGAGGTTGATGTTGAACCTGTATATAATCTTTGGGTTGAACAGTGAACACTGGTGATGAGTGAACACAGGTTTTGAATTTTAATGGCGGTGTGAGGCGTTAGATATTTTATATGTTGCGTTTGTTAAGGCAAACTGATTATAGATGGATTCTTCTTAATAGTTTACGATATTTAGGGCTTGACTTGTAGCGAAATTGCTTATTTGAGTACATAACTAATGTGTAATAGTTTTTTTTTGACAAGCATAAATTTGTTTTAGAGGACTCGTGTTGGTAATTATTTATCAGATTATAATTTGTTTTCTGAATCTTGTTCCAAAGATTTCTCACACATGAACATTATTTTGTCATGTTACATAAAATATTTAAGTGGTTTTGTTTGCGGAAATGTCTGTGCACTATAAGTTCAAAAGTGCACTTGACTATGACACGGTTACATTTGATGGACTGCACATTTCTGTAGGGGATTTAAAAGCTGCTATTTCACAGCAAAAGCGTATAGGGAAAACATCAGACTTTGATCTTCAAATAACAAATGCTCAGACAAAAGAAGGTTAGTGATTAATATTATTAATAAGTATTTAGCTTTTATGTATTAAATATTTGTCAAAAGCTACAAAAAACGCAAGTTAATAAAAAAAATGGGTTATAACATATTTAACTAATATTATAAATGCGAAAGTTTGTAAGAATGTATGGATGTGTTTGTTACTCTTTCCCGCAAAAACTACTGAATGGATTTTGATGAAACTTTACATAAATATATCTTACACATCAGAATAACATATAGGCTATAATTTAAAATGATATAGTGTGAATTATCCAAAATATAGTGGGTAAAACCACGGGACACAGCTAGTTTTAAAATAGTTCTTTTTTCAAAATAAAGTGGTCTTGTCAATGTTTAAGTCATACCCAAGGGTATTTTTTAAAATTTAAACTAAGGTTTCCACAAATAATAAAAATAGTCAAAAATCTTACTATAACCTTAGTAAAATATATGTGAAAGTTTGTACGTTTGAATATTAAGATGTTTGGATGATTGTCATTCAATCACACACAATAACTGAATGGGTTATAATGAAATGTTGCATATTTACTTTATAATCTGGTCTAACACTGGCTTCATTTTATTCAGGGATGATTATAGTTCCTGAAGGATAATAATAAAATATGTTTATTGAATGCCTGAATATCTTTATATAGCAATATATTTAAAATTAATATGTGAAGCCAGGGCAGCTAGTATATAAATAAATTTAATCTTATATATAAAATTCTCGTGTCACAATGTTAGTTACCATACTCATCCAAAACGGCTCAACGGGGTGGTCTAAGAATCGGTCAACATCTATTTTTTATACCCCTAAGGGATAAGGGTGGCCCACATAGCAAAACAATGTTTGCTGGGTCATCTAGTTATTTTTATTTATAGTTATTCCTAAAACTTTAAGTATCATTTGAATACATATATGTTACAGTTAATATATGTCAATTTTTATTAATTCCAGTTTATGTGGATGACAACACATTAATTCCAAAAAATACATCACTTCTTGTTGCTAGAGTACCACTCTCCCAACAACCAAAGAAACAGTGGGAAGGCTCAAATAATAGTCAGTCATCACTTCATAAAGATGTGTCTGTTAATAAAGGATTGGCAGATCTTTCTCGCATGGAAGGTAGCGAGCAGGATAAAATTAATGCTATGATATCACAGTCTACATTTGATTATGATCCTAGCAAGTAAGATATGAATTGCAGAAGTAACCTGCATACTAAATAAAACATTAATAACTAAGTATTTATCTTGATTATTGGGATAGAATTGATAATTGTGACCAGTGCCCCTTGTCAATGATCTGTTTATGGATCACACTAATCTCTTACTACATAGATGTATACACTTTATAGTATAGCAGAAATGCGTAATAAAAGTTTCCTGTTTTGATGTTCAAAAAGTATTTTTTTCTCTTGATGATTATAATCTTTACAACCATAATAAATTACAAACATCTTACTTTTTTCAGTTACCAAAAAATTAGAGGACAAAATCAAAGAGGAATTGTTCCATCTAATTATATTTGCTATAAGTGCCAAAAAAAAGGTCATTGGATCAAGGATTGCCCTGCTGCAAATTCTGTAAGGATTGTTTTATTATAAGTCATTTTGTTTCATTAAATTATATTGGAATTGTTTTGATTACAGATTATAATGAAGTTCGATAATTTTACAGGTGTTTTAAAGATAGAATTATTTTATTCCATTTTTTTAGGGAGATCCAATAGAAATAAGAAGAAGCACAGGAATACCTCGTAGTTTTATGGTTCCAGTTGATGGACCTAAAGCACCTGGAGCCATGATGACCCCAAGTGGAACTTTTGCTGTTCCTGCTGTAGACCAGTGAGTATTATCAATTGTTAATTAATCAAATTAGAGTATGATGCACTAAACATATCGATAATAATAAAAATGATGCAAATGGATGAGTGTGAGTTATGACACAGCTATAGTTATTTCTCTATGGTGTTGCTGAATGTCTAACAAAATAATTTGTTAATATCTCAATTATAAGTAATATTTTTTACTTTGTTTATATAATGTGATTATGTTTAATGACCTACTAGACTATTTAAAATTGCCCTTATTAATCTTTCTCAATATAGGACATACATGAAACATGTTCTAAAAGTCGAGTTGTAATACCTGAATTCTTGATAACTTTACAGTGAAGCCTACTTGGCCTCCGAGAGTGCAGGAGGTGCTGATACTCCTAGCAATGCACCTGTGGCTCCAGAGCCTACAATCCCTGATGAGCTGATATGCAGTCTTTGCAGGGACCTTCTTACTGACGCAGTTATGATACCATGTTGTGGAAACTCATTTTGTGATGAATGTATGTATATTTTTATTAAAATTTCTATGTATTTAACATAATTAGGTTTTATTTTATGATATTAAACTTAAATAATATATGTGTTAGGTCAAATGGTATTGAAGTTAATAATTGGATAAATAATTCACTTTCCCACATTTTATCATTCTATTCAATATATATTTTTTATCTTATTTATTTAAACAAATTATCTTTGTAACCTTAGGTATCAGAGGAGCTTTACTGGAGTCTGAAGATCATGAGTGCCCTGATTGTAGAGAAAAAGAAATAGCACCTACCACTTTGATTCCAAATAGGTATGTAAATTTAATAAAATATATATTTTTTTAATTTTCTACATAAATCCTTAAATATATTTCTTTTATTTTTCTAGATTTTTAAGAAATTCTGTCTCAGCATTCCGCAACCAGACGGGATACAGCCGACGCGCGCCCCACCGCCCTTCCGTTGCGCCGCCAGTAATAGGTAACGTCACTAAAAATTAAATGATTCGAGATTATGAAGTATTAAGAAATATTATCTCCTATTAAATATTTTACTCATTTTTTTCATGTTTTCGCTTCTCGATAGTGAATCTAAATCCCTAATAATTTATTTAGTGCCTTAATCAATTAATAATTATAATTGTTATGAAGATGTTATACACTTTTTCAGAACCTCCACCTGAGGCGCAGCCACCACCAGTAAATGGACCAATACAGCCTGTGCCAGGAAACAATGGTAAGTCTCATCAAATAACATTAGGCTTTTGATATGAATACTGTTATTAAATAAGAACTGAATTTTATTAACATATCAATTAAGAGGTTTGATTTTTACTAACATGTTCATCATAACCACAACCATTACATCAAATACGTCATGTCTAGCTAACACAGCTACAGAGGTGAATACTAACACGTCTCTAGTACGCCAAGGGTGTAGTTTGTTATTGAATTTTCTGTATAAAGTAAAAGCTCTATCTTTTTATTAAGGCGTTCATATTCTATTTTACAATAAGTAAAATGTCTTTAGATCACATTAGGTTTATAGATCTGTTGTTTCTTTCTTAACCAGTTTTAGTTTCAAGGGCACGATGTTTCCATAATATTAAAAGAAGTACATCCAGCAAGGACAAAGATTAGCAATATGTCAGTATGAAGTTAAAACTGATTATGAAAAATACATATTTATTAGTCATAAATAAATATTGGTGGATATTAATATTTATGAATAAAGTATGTGTATTTTACTTGATATGGTTGTGTGGAGTATGAGTGGTGAATCATGTGGCCCGCAGTAGAGCCGGGCGTGCCGGAAGTGCCGGACGCGCCGGGAGACGGAGAGCCGAGGGAACGCGAGTCGCGTGACTCCAGAGACCGCCGTGATCGTCGCGACGCACCCAATGAGTTCGGCGAACATGACGGCCGCTACGCTCGCGAGGGCCGCTATGATCGCGACGCTCGCGATGCACGGGGAGGACGCGACTCGCGCAGACCTCGCGATCGGCGACGCCGTGGCGACGAGTCAGACGCGTCGGCAGACGACAACATTACTGTGACAGTGCCGCCCGCGCACTCGCATCACGCGCCGCCCTACCCGCCCCAGCGCCCACACCTATCGCGCTACGGTATTAGCCGCAGCTTGCCGCTTTGCATGCTATAGTAGTGCTCAATAACACGTTTGTTTCACTATGGAACATTAAACCCAATAACCAACAAGTCACAGTGCATGAAGTTTTAAACCGATATCGCCCATTTTTTTAAAGAAAAAACGCGAAAGGTCTATGTATAACTAAAGGATATTAACAGAAAACAAATGTGTAGTCCTGAGACTGACAACCATTATTCATCGTTATCTGTTATATTATTAAAGTCCTTATCATGCCATCCTGAACGTGAGGACCAGACAAAGAACTTTATATGCAGTTACTGCTTTAGACCGCCCATATAACCGAGCGACAATAATGACCCGTCTTAACATGACGACTAATAAAAATGATGTCGCAGCAAACTACGCTCCTTTTAACAAACTTGATGTCTTGCTTTGCGTCACAATATGTTCTGCTTCTTTTTCGACAAAACTTAATTTCTTTTAAATATGAGTCGCCATGTTTTGCGTCTCGAACTACTCTGCGCTCGGAAATTCATGTCTCAATTTCAATCTAAAATAACATTAATAAATTACAAGTGATAGACCACTTGTTATTTGCTTTAATGACTTGTGGCATAAAATCTAAACTATCTAAATGCATTTCGCTAAATAGTAGTAACGGTGTAGTTATAAAATTTGTGTTATTATTATTAAAAAAATATTAATAAAAAAGCAATGATAAAATATGATAGCTAGAGAAATGTATTGTTAACTTATTATTGTATGTAAAAAGCAATAGAATGCATGAATCTACAAAAAAAAGCATTTCTGTCCATATCCATAAATGGAATATTTAAACTATAATTTGTTGTTTTAGGACCGTCTGGCATGAAACCTGGTATTGACGGCCCTCTGGTAAATGTAAGTTATAAATTGTTGAGATTTGCGTAATTGTTGCGACGCTTGACGTAATTTTAATATGATTATATGATATTTAGATGCCAAGGATGGATGAGCAACGTGCTAGCACACCCACTGTAGATGAACGCAGGGATCCCCTTTCGTCTCAAGTAAGAACCATTAGATATAATTTCCAGAAACAATCAATAGTATGATTTAAAATCCTGACCTGACATTTTTTGACATTTTAGATTTAGACTTTTTTAGACTCCTATTTTTAGGGAAAGCGTTAAATTACAAAAGAATTCCAATTAAGGGTATTCCAATATTTATTCCATCCATAAATAGGTTTTATGTAACATTGAGAAATAGGAATTTTATGCGTGAAATATGTCCACTTACCAGTGGATTTACTATCATCATTATCATCACAAGTCACTCCTCACAGTGAGGAGGGGGATAGTCCACCACGCTGGCCCAGTTCAGATTGGCACACACCTTTGAGAACTTTAGGTAACTCTCAGGAGTGCAGGTTTCCTCACGATGTTTTCCTTCGCCGTTAAAGCAAGTGATATTTAATTACTTAAAACACACCTAACTCAAAGAAGTCAGAGGTGTGTGCCCAGGATTGAACTTGGACCTCCCGAGTAAGACATCAATGTTTTAACTGGGATATCACTGAATTTATAATGAACACATACCATTGGACACTTTAATCAATATCCTGTGCAGGTGAACTGCAATAAGTATTAAGTAAAAAAAGAATGTTTAAAAAACATGTTCAAATTAAAATTTTATTCATCACTTTGTCAACTTATTTACTCATCACATATTTGTCATCTACTTATTGTGAAGTAGTCACAGACTTTATGACAGACACAGACTTTCTGACAGTCCATAAAAACATCAAAAATTATACAAAATTAACATCTATAAAGTGGAGACATCTAATAAAGTGGAGAATAATAACGATTTTAATAAAATTTGATAGTAAGGAATCAAAATAATGATATATATATATCTCATATATTGAATTTATAATATTTTTTAATTCACTTTAATATACTTATGAATTATCAGAACTCCACAGAATTATTACTATTGTTTATAATCAGTACCTAACTTTTAATGCAAGTTTTATCATAAGTATACCGTGGTATACGAGCATATTTCGATTTTACAATTTAACTTTTTTGTCATTTTTTAAAATAAACGTTCACATTAGGCAAAGAGCAAGGAGGAAAGATTCTAAGAAATTACCTGTTTATTTATAGGTGATTTATAACCGTGGGCCGCCGCCGTTCATACCGGGACTTCCTCCTCCTTCGCATTTTAAGTAAGTTCAAATTTGAATAAAAGTTTATAAGTTACGAAGCATTTTAAACCTACGTTTTAGTAATGTACTGTACTGAGAGTGGAAAGTTAAATGTATGAACTGTCGTCGTAATGGAAGTGAAGGCTCTAGTCTATAGTGAAATTCTCACTAAAACCAACCCAAGGTGCAAAAAAAAATTAGCCATAAAATAACTTTCATCGCATGCGCTGTAGAAACTATGGATGATAAAACAAAGAAATGTTCTACAATATTATAAAACATATCAATATCTACAAAAAACTTCGCGAGACCATGTGTCCAACTATTGTAGTTATGTCACTATGACTACTTTTTACATTTTAAAAGTTGATAAAAATGCCTGTCATAATCAGACCATGTTTTCTAAACCTTGGTATTAATTCTTATCCAAATAAATTATTTCGTATTCAAGATTGTTTCAATATCTATAGATAATTTCTTTAATTATTGAAACGGATATTCCGTTCAAATGATACTACGAAATAAAAATATCAATATAAACAAAGAATACACCCGACGGCCCGGTGTGTCGCGCCACGCTGCGCAGCGAGCAACGCGGCGAGAGACGGGGCATCGAAATGCAGGAGAGCCAAGATGTTAAAAAAAATTATGCCCCGTGCGAAGTCGTGACGAGCCTCTAGTTGGTTATAAAGAAAATAAAATTAAATAATGCATTAAAATATTTCCTACATAATGATTGCCAGCATTCGTAGTAAGAATGATTTTGACGTGTCAAAAGTACTTTTTAAAAAAGTCTATTTGAATAAAATATTTTGAGTTTGAGTTTTGAGTTTGATTAGACATCCATCGAGTTAAATATACTACAGAAGCAAAAAAAACACTATTTTAACGCGACGACGTAGCTTTGAAACCACTTAACATTTGATGGTAAACATATATCCGTCTCACTTACACAAGTCGCAAGATCAATGCTGTTGCTTAGATTAAACAAAGACCGCAATATAAACATGCTTAATAAAGGGGTTTCGAGGGTTAAAAGTTAAACTTTAATGTCCACCCAATGAAAAGATATGGCTCTTAATGTGGTTATTCACAAGATTATAGGGTACTTCCCAGTGACAGAATCGTGAAATTTTCCGTGATCAAGGTCAATAGCACAAGTAAAAAAAATAATTCGGCCAATTGCGAGTGTAAAAGTCACATTAGTCTGTTAGTTAGTTAAATTAAATAAAAAAAAGTATCGCTTCCCACAAATTGTGTTTTTTTGACAAGTTGAAAGCACAAAATAAGCAAAATTTTTATACTTCAAGAAAATTAAACTTAATGAGTTATGTAGGGAAATAATAGCGCTTTAACATGAAAAATTTACATACAATAGTTCAGTGGCAGTTATTACTATAAAAGTTATCTTATGTAAATCCCTTAATCTGTAATCGCTCATCATATAGGTTGAATTTCCTAATTTAATTATTAATTTTATTTCAAAGAACAAGTCTTCATAGGTGTTAGTAACAGAGGTGTTTAAAAACTACACTACATTATTTTAACTATAACTAATACATATAAAGATTCAAGTACATTATAGTACCTATATAATTAATTTCTCGGGCGGTCGTCCTACTCGTCCCCCCATAGAAGCCGCTTAATTTATTAGGTTCGAAATAATAAGTATAGAATATTTGTTGATCGAATTTTACAGTCCGAGCTACGGGCGTGCTGGGCCATATGAGCGATTTCCTCCCGAGCCGTACCAGCCACCACCGCCTGGCATTAAGGACTCACCCAACAGGTATGTATTTACGATTGCGAACAAAATGGTTGCGTCACCGTCAACTATTGTGCGTAAGTGAGGCATTGAGCTAATATAGATATCTTAATTTCTGTATTATTAGACGTGGGTGGGTTCGATTCCTGCTAGGGACCGGCTTAGTATATTTGATGGGTTTATTTTGCCACATTGAAACTGTTCACTTATTTTTCTATAGTTAATTATAGTGAATGTTGTCATAGGCACGAAGACCCTTTGGAGGCATTCAATAGAATGATTCGTGAGAAAGAGATGCGGGCGAAGAGGCGCGAGGAGCGTCGGCGAGCACACACAGGATCGCGGAGTCCGTCACGTTCGCGAACACCGCGCTCACCGCGGTCTCGCTCGCCCCGCTCGCAGCGTTCACCTCGTTCGCCGAGACTGCGTCCGCGTAGTCGAGCTTCGAGCAGAATTCGATATTCTAGGTTCAGTTTAATTCATATGTATATACTAATTTAAAAAAATGACAGTATGCATGTTTATGTCGAAAAGAGCACAAAATAAATGTGTATCAATATTTCAGGTCACGGTCGTTATCACGCGGTCGGTTGCGTAGATCTCCCTGGTCTCCTCGCCGACGACGTACTCGCGAAAGGACGCTTTCGTTGACGCGGTATGTATATTTGATATAATTTAAGTTTAACATTATTTATCTACATCTACTCTATTACATAAAGAGATGTAAATAGACTCGAAAACGACTGAACCGATTTTTAAATAAGTAGTCCTTTCCGGGTAATGTAGGCTATGTGATGTTGCCATAAATATTTAAATTAAAAAGATATGGCCATTTAAAGTCCATAACGTGGTCAATTTGTAAAGTGAAGATTTTCTCTTGAACGATTGACCATTTTGTTACTACTGATCCAAGCTTATAAATTCTTTCACTGATAGTAAACTACACTATTCCTGAGTGACATAGGAGCTGTAGTGTTGTCATATACTTTTTTTAACTATTAGAATATGGCCATTTTGTTACTGCTGATCTAAGCTTAAAAATTCTTTCACTGATAGAAAACTACACTATTCCTGAGTGACATAGGTAATAGAATGAGGCCATTTTGTTACTACTGATCCGATTTTTAAAATTTTTTCATTAATAGAAAACTACACTATTCCTGAGGGACCGGTGATGTAGTGTTGCCCCATATGTACATTTTTAATTACTAATGGAATGAGGCCATTTTGTTACTACTGATCCGATTTTAAAAATTCTTTCACTGATAGAAAACTACACTATTCCTGAGGGACAGGTGATGTAGTGTTGCCCCATATGTACATTTTTAATTACTAATGGAATGAGGCCATTTTGTTACTACTGATCCGATTTTAAAAATTCTTTCACTGATAGAAAACTACACTATTCCTGAGTGACATAGATGATGTAGAGTTGCCCCATATGTACATTTTTAATTACAATTAGAATGAGGCCATTTTGTTGCTATTGATCCGATTTAAAAAATTCTTTCACTGATAGAAAACTACACTATTCCTGAGTGACAGGTGATTTAGTGTTGCCTCATATGTACATTTTTAATTACTAAGAGAATGAGGCCATTTTGTTACTACTGATCTGATTTTATAAATTATTTCACTAATAGAAAACTACACTATTGCTGAGTGACATAGGTGATGTAGTGTTGCCCCATATGTACATTTTTAATTACTAATAGAATGAGGCCATTTGGTTACTACTGATCTAAGCTTAAATATTTTTTCACTGATAGAAAACTACACTATTCCTGAGTGACATAGGTAGTAAAATGAGGCCATTTTGTTACTACTGATCTAAGCTTAAAAATTCTTTCACTGATAGAAAACTACACTATTCCTGAGTGACATAGGTAATAGAATGAGGCCATTTGGTTACTACTTATCTAAGCTTAAATATTTTTTCACTGATAGAAAACTACACTATTCCTGAGTGACATAGGTAATAGAATAAGGCCATTTTGTTACTACTGGTCTAAGCTTAAATATTTTTTCACTGATAGATAACTACACTATTCCTGAGTGACATAGGTAATAGAATGAGGCCATTTGGTTACTACTGATCTAAACTTAAATATTTTTTCACTTATAGAAAACTACACTATTCCTGAGTGACGTAGGTAGTAAAATGAGGCCATTTTGTTACTACTGATATATAAGCTTAAAAATTTTTTCACCGATAGAAAACTACACTATTGCTGAGTGACATAGGTTATGTAGTGTGTCATATACATTTTTTAACTATTAGAATATTGCCATTTTGTTACTACTGATCTAAGCTTAAATATTTTTTCACTGATAGAAAACTACACTATTCCTGAGTGACATAGGTAATAGAATAAGGCCATTTTGTTACTACTGGTCTAAGCTTAAAAATTCTTTCACTGATAGAAAACTACACTATTCCTGAGTGACATAGGTAATAGAATGAGGCCATTTGGTTACTACTTATCTAAGCTTAAATATTTTTTCACTGATAGAAAACTACACTATTCCTGAGTGACATAGGTAATAGAATAAGGCCATTTTGTTACTACTGGTCTAAGCTTAAATATTTTTTCACTTATAGAAAACTACACTATTCCTGAGTGACGTAGGTAGTAAAATGATGCCATTTTGTTACTACTGATATATAAGCTTAAAAATTTTTTCACCGATAGAAAACTACACTATTGCTGAGTGACATAGGTTATGTAGTGTGTCATATACATTTTTTAACTATTAGAATATTGCCATTTTGTTACTACTGATCTAAGCTTAAATATTTTTTCACTGATAGAAAACTACACTATTCCTGAGTGACATAGGTAGTAAAATGAGGCCATTTTGTTACTACTGATCTAAGCTTAAAAATTCTTTCACTGATAGAAAACTACACTATTCCTGAGTGACATAGGTAATAGAATAAGGCCATTTTTTTACTACTGGTCTAAGCTTAAATATTTTTTCACTGATAGATAACTACACTATTCCTGAGTGACATAGGTAGTAAAATGAGGCCATTTTGTTACTACTGATCTAAGCTTAAATATTCTTTCACTGATAGAAAACTACACTATTCCTGAGTGACATAGGTAATAGAATGAGGCCATTTGGTTACTACTGATCTAAGCTTAAATATTTTTTCACTGATAGAAAACTACACTATTCCTGAGTGACATAGGTAGTAAAATGAGGCCATTTTGTTACTACTGATCTAAGCTCAAATATTCTTTCACCGATAGAAAACTACACTATTGCTGAGTGACATAGTTTATGTAGTGTGTCATATACATTTTTTAACTATTAGAATATTGCCATTTTGTTACTACTGATCTAAGCTTAAATATTTTTTCACTGATAGAAAACTACACTATTCCTGAGTGACATAGGTAATAGAATAAGGCCATTTTGTTACTACTGGTCTAAGCTTAAAAATTCTTTCACTGATAGAAAACTACACTATTCCTGAGTGACATAGGTAATAGAATGAGGCCATTTGGTTACTACTTATCTAAGCTTAAATATTTTTTCACTGATAGAAAACTACACTATTCCTGAGTGACATAGGTAATAGAATAAGGCCATTTTGTTACTACTGGTCTAAGCTTAAATATTTTTTCACTGATAGAAAACTACACTATTCCTGAGTGACATAGGTAGTAAAATGAGGCCATTTTGTTACTACTGATCTAAGCTCAAATATTCTTTCACTGATAGAAAACTACACTATTCCTGAGTGACATAGGTAGTAAAATGAGGCCATTTTGTTACTATTGTTCTAAGCTTAAATATTTTTTCACTGATAGAAAACTACACTATTCCTGAGTGACATAGGTAGTAAAATGAGGCCATTTTGTTACTACTGATCTAAGCTTAAAAATTTTTTCACTGATAGAAAACTACACTATTGCTGAGTGACATGGGTAATAGAATGAGGCCATTTTGTTACTACTGATCTAAGCTTAAAAATTCTTTCACTGATAGAAAACTACACTATTCCTGAGTGACATGGGTAATAGAATGAGGCCATTTTGTTACTACTGATCTAAGCTTAAAAATTTTTTCACTGATAGAAAACTACACTATTCCTGAGTGACATAGGTAGTAAAATGAGGCCATTTTGTTACTACTGATCTAAGCTTAAATATTCTTTCACTGATAGAAAACTACACTATTCCTGAGTGACATAGGTAGTAAAATGAGGCCATTTTGTTACTACTGATCTAAGCTTAAAAATTTTTTCACTGATAGAAAACTACACTATTCCTGAGTGACATAGGTAGTAAAATGAGGCCATTTTGTTACTACTGATCTAAGCTTAAATATTCTTTCACTGATAGAAAACTACACTATTCCTGAGTGACATAGGTAGTAAAATGAGGCCATTTTGTTACTACTGATCTAAGCTTAAATCTTTTTTCACTGATAGATAACTACACTATTCCTGAGTGGCATAGGTAATAGAATGAGGCTATTTTGTTACTACTGATCTAAGCTTAAATATTTTTTTACTGATAGATAACTACACTATTCCTGAGTGACATAGGTAATAGAATGAGGCTATTTTGTTACTACTGATCCAAGCTTAAAATTTTTTCACTGATAGAAAACTACACTATTCCTGAGATACATTGGTGGTGTGTTGCCATATACATTTTTTAATTATTAGAATATGGCTCTCTCTTTCACTGAGAGAAGTCTATAGTATTTCCGTCTTAACTTCCTCTCTCTCTCTCTTTCTCTGTCATTTTTTATCTTTGCTCTGCCCCTTCTCACTCTTTTACAGTCTGTTTTCTCTTTTTCTTCCATATTTTTTCTCTTAGCACGTTTTTTCACTCTCTCAAATAATGAAATGCTACAAAATAACAAAGTGACATTTTAACAACATCAATTATAATATTCTTTCAAATACCCAGAGCGAAGCGAGGGCAGGCCGCTCGTATTATAATAATCTATTAGGTTAACACTCTTCTCTGTTTCTTAAATAGTTAAGATTTTTATTAAAATGTTTAAAATTCGTATAAGTTATTGGATGTTTTTATGTTAGTTACTGTTGTGTCCATTTCTTTCAATTATTATCCTCATTGGTATTTATAGTTTATTTTATTAAAATAAAAATAATTTAATAATAAGAAGTAAAGATGAGATAGTAATTGTAGTGTTGTATTTGTTAAATAGTTCTCCGTCTCCTCGTCGACGTCACCGTTCGCCCATGCGCTACCGCAGTCCGCTGCGTTCGCCGGTGCGGTCGCCATTGCGTTCGCCGGTGCGTTCGCCCATACGCCCGCTTATGTCGATTCCAGTTGCGCCGCCTTTGGCTCACTCGCCCGCGCGCTCTCCGCGTCGATCCGATATGCGTTCGCCGCCGCGCTCTATGTCGCCACACAGGTACTTATATCCTTTTTTACTAAACAAACTATATTTAAACATACGAATTAATACATTTTACATAAAAAAAATATTAAATTACATTTGATTCTCATCGTTATTTCTACAGGTATGCCGGAGTATACGACGAACTGTTGTCACCGCCGCGTCGCCCCGTAGAGCCGCCCTTCGGAGCCAGGTACGATAGTAACAGATTAACTAGCTGGAGGGATACCGTTCGTTGCCCCTTGCTTCATGTTACCCATTTGCCGAGCGGAATGAACCGATCAGTGTTATACGAGTGTATTACGCGGCTTTTTTCAATATCCTTCTTGCTTTCTACAGAGATTTACAAGTCATTATTTTATGTTGTTATATTAAGTATTTGATGTTATTGTAATTGGTAAGTATGAAGTGCTGATCAACGGAACACTTGCTGAACTGATTGAAACTTTGAATTGATTGTACAACGAGGCTGTGCTGTATACCGACTGAGTTATTATTAAGGTTATATTATTTAAAATATTTATAATTATGTTATATATACATTTTAAGTGTTCAAATATTGAATATGCAAAGACTGAAGTTATTTAATTTTAAGTATTCAAACCTTCACTGTTATAGGAAAGGACAAAAATACATAATATGGTTCTTAGTTAAAAGAACATGGTCTTGTAAGGAAAATGTATTTTGTTTCATTGCTAGTTTGTCAAATTCTTTAAAATAATAATGTGATATTAATAAATGTGATATTAATTATATGTATTATATATCATGATCTGGCTAAAATTACTGAACAATTGCACCATATAAAAATCATAAATAGAGACTGCGTTTCCAATTCGTTAATAAATCAAACACGATTAATACTCATATTAATTTAGTCCGAATTCTTGTGAATAGTAAATGCAAGCTTTCAAGGAGTCGCAAAGTTATAAAACAGCCATGGTAATTATACCATCATTATTAATGATAATAAACTTTTTTGGATATCTGAAATTTTGATGTGTTTTTGTGTTTTCTTTGTAATTTGTGTGCCATTTCTAATTTAAAAAAGGCTAATAAATGTTATGCAGGAAGAGGTCGTTGTTATATATAAGATAAAATAATAATGAAATTGAAGGTATAAAATACTTATATTTGACAGGATAGACATGCGTTATTTTTTTAAATCACAGATAACATACATAACATATCTCCCCTTTTAAAACAACATTTTATAACCAACTTAAGTAATTAGCAAACCGACTTTGAATTGACGAATGGTACCTAAAACCAAAGTAGAACACATTACTTGATCCTTAACTCTCTCCTTAGAGCCTAACTTAAAGAGCTTCTCAGCCTGAGAACAGTTTCTCGAAATCGCCAAGCTTGCTCTTCCTAAACATGCGCTTCGCATGTTTCCTGCTGACTCTACTGCTTTCAATAGTGTTAATTCCTTTGGATCTTGAGCGAGTAATATTCCTCGCCCCGCACCAGCATTGCCGTATTGCCATTCCAAAATGATCCCTTAATGCTTCTTCCACGTTTATAGACCCACAATGTTCTCAGTCCTCGTAGTCTTGCCAACCATTGAGCATAGCTTTCATTTTCAAGTTGAGCTACCGAGCAGAACTTATATTTTTCGCCAATCCAATCTTTTGGGTGTAAAATAGTGCAAAATGATCGTCCAAAAGCTTAAGTACATCTTCATATGAAACTGAGACCTGATGTAAGTTAATATTAGGTTGAGGAAAAAGTTCCTTCGCATTTTTTAAGAAAATATAAATTTTTTTTTAATATAGTTTATTTACATTTAACTAAAGTATGTAGGTACCATTTTGTTCGATAACTTTTTGCCATCTTGTAGGTAGGGACATGATCTCATTGCTATAGAAATTTTAGGGCTTCTGATCAAAAAACTACGACAAGTAGTTTTGGCAGTCCTCTCGTGATGTTAACCTGCCACTGCCCAAAGAATTCTGAAGAGACCGAAACAGGTGGAAATCTGAAGGTCAGAACTATACGGCTATATGCATTAGCACCTCCCAGCCAAACTCTTAATTTTTGCTGAGTGGCTAAAGATGTGTGAAGTCTAGCGTTATCATGATGAAAAACCACACCACTTCTGTTGAATAATTCCGGCCGCTTTCTCTCAACTTCTTGCTTTAATCTCATCAGTTGTTCGCAGTAGAGTTCAGAATCGATGGTCCTGCCTGGTGGTAATAGCTCATAATGAATAAGGTCCTTCCAATCCCACCACACAGTCTGTGAAGCCTGACCGGCCTTTGGCCACGACCTTTTTCGCACCTTCTTGTCGTACGTGATCCACTTTTCATCACCAGTTATCGGCTTCTTCGAAAATGGTTCGGTTTCATCGTCGTAATAAAGAATCACAAATGAGTACACGGTTTATTAGGTTTCTTTCAGTGAGCTCGTGAGGTACCCAAATATCGAGCTTTTTTGTGTACCCAGTTTTTTTCAAATGGGCCAAAACTGTTTTGTGGTCAATTCCCAGTTCTTCAGCTACGTCGTAACTACTGATATGGCGATCTTGCTCCATTTTTTCAAAAATGCCATCCATTTTATCCGTAATAGGGCGACCAGAGCGAGGCGCATCTTTGACATCAAAATTTCCAGATTGAAAACGCTTAAACTAAATTTGTGCTACTCTCACAGACATTGCACTAGGTCCATAAACATCGCAAATTTTATTCGCGGCTTGCGTTGCATTTTTACCTTTTTTGTAGTAAAATTTTAAAATGTATAGAATTTCTTCATTAGATTCACTCAACTTCACAGTACGAAAAACAAATAAAAATCACACATTTTCCTAATTCGAATTTGGAAATATCTTATTTAAAATTTTAACTTTTAATGATACCAAAACCAGCCAGACAAATAGTATAGCCAAAGAGATTTTATTACAAGTTCATACATACTATAATGCGAAAAGACTTTTTCCCCAACCTATTACATAGCCTCGCTGATTGCGCTTAACAATATTGCACGTCTTTTATTTTTCAAGTAATCCTTTTCATCCGTAACGTCATTTGCAATAAAACAGTTTTCTAGCCGACCTTTATAGACTTGCCAAATTTGCAAATCAAAATTCGACAATAATTCGAATTAAGCCATGACGAAGAAAAAATTGCGTTATTTTTTGCGTAGCGTGCATTAAAAAATAGATCGTCGCCAATGTTATATATAAGATAAAATAATAATGCAATTGAAGGTACAAAATACACTTACTTATATTTGGCAGGATAGACATGCGTTATTTCTTCGAATCACTGATAACATACATAACACCCGCGAAAGCCAGATCTTCGTAAGTTTATAAAAGATGATGAAAATTTGGCAGCACATAGTACATTTTTATATAGGATATAGAGGTCACTCGCGTCTTTTTGTGGGAGGTATGGCGTATGGCGCTATCTGGTGCTTTGTGCAAGATACTTTCGCAGCCTTTTATTACAAATTAAAGATTTTTAAATTGCGATTATAAATTAAATAGTACAAAGTGGTTATTAAAAAATCTGTTTTTATTTTTTTAGTCTTTTCGTACGGTATATAAGAGCTAATTTTTGAATATCTTTTTTTTAATCATAATCAGATCTGGACCCAGTTAATAACTTATTTATATTTTTACACCAGCCAAAGACAAATAAATTAATCGAAATTTGCTCACTTTTTAAAATTACTTCTTTTTTGTGCTTTTTGTTTTCAAATATTGTATTATATTATTTAAATCAGATTTTTTTCTTAATATATCCATGACCACATCTATACTAATATTATAAAGAAGTAAGATTTGTATTTTTGTATTTTTGTATGTAACGAATAAACATAAAAACTACTGGACCAATTTCAAAAATTCTTTCACCATTAGAAAGCTACATTGTCCCTGAGTAACATAGGCTATATTTATTAAAAGAAAAAATTAGAGATCCTCAGGAAATCTCACTAAAACCAACCCAAGGTGCAAAAAAATTAGCCATAAAATATCTTTCATCGCATGCGCTGCAAAAAGTATTAATGATAGAACAAAGAAATGTTCTACAATATTATAGAACGTATCAATATCTACAAAAAACTCCGCGAGACCATATGTCCAACTATTATAGTTATGTCACTATAACTACTTTTTTACATTTTAAAAGTTGATAAAAATGCCAATCAAAATCAGACCATGTTTTCTATAACTGTGTATTAATCCTTATCCAAATAAATTATTTCGTATTCAAGACTATTTCAATACCTGTAAAATACTTTTTGAATTATTAAAATCGGACATTCCAGTCAAAAGATATTACGAAATAAAAATATCAAGATAAATAAAAAATAATCCCTGACGGGTCGCGGACGCGGTGTGGAGTGCCTCGCAGCGCAGCGAGTAACGCGGCGATAGAGGAGCGACAGAATGCGGGAGCCAAAATGTTAAAAAAAAATTATCCACCCGTGTGAAGCCAGGACGGGCCCCTAGTCTTGAATATAGGCAAAACACTTTATCAATGTAAAAGTGATGGATAAGTGAACCAAGTTTTATTTTTGAAATATTCCCTAACCTGTATTGCACCCTCACTAAAGTCATTATTATATAAACTATATAACTCTACAAATACGTCTATTTGTGCTCTTATTTTTGGATCACTTTTTTTAATTTCTAAATCTTTAAAGATGTGGCCACTATTAAAGTCTTCAAAAATCTACTTCCGTTGTACAAGCTGACCCACTTGTCTTAAAATACAAGATCTTGTACAAATGTACACTACTCATATTATTAATTAGTAGTGAGGCAAAAGCTGCTTCGAAGGAAGCACAAGAAGAAGAATTATTTCTGTACCCATGGCCTTTGAAAAAGTTTTCTAAAAGGTTCTGGTTGAAGTGGCGCATCAAAAGAGGTGTTAGCTTATATTTTTTGTAATACATCTACAAGATATTCTATATTATCAATAGTATGTAACCAGTTTTTAATTGAGGGTGCAATAACTAATTTTCCATTTTTTTTAAACTCATTGAGGACAAAACCTTTTTAGATTGAGACCAAATTTTTTAATGTTTAGATCTTGGTGATACTGGGTCCAGCAGTGGCTTTCCTCTTTTATTCAAATTATTATAACTACAATTCATGGAGTCAAACAATTCGTCAAAGAAATTGATCAATGCAGCTGTTTCCTCGCATTCTTGAGGGAGTACTCCTTGAATTGAAATCGCATAGCTGTTGTTAAAATAGGTTATAAATTATAATCTATATCTATACAACACAAATAAAATTGAAGCGACTGTCTGTAATGTCAAAATAACAGCTTTCTACTACATGCATGGGAAAGTATATAGTGTTCCGGTTAATCTCCGAAACGACTGGACCTATTTTAACAGAACTTCGACTGGCAGATAAAATTTTATTTAAAAAAAAAGTATTAGGGTCCATGCGGGCGAAGCCGCGAACAGCGGTTGGTATATAATTATATTAACAAAAAATAAACTCACATGCTAACGATCCCATATAAACAGCTGCAGTCCAGCTGAATATTTGAGTAGTACATATTACTTTCATTTTTAAATTTTTTTGTGGGATCACATGTCTGTCTGTTCATTTATATTAGGTATAAGCCTAATGCCATCATATGTGCCATGCTTTCGATATAATTCGACAATATGATCCCACTTTCCAGTGACATTTCTCCCATTTAAATCTGCCTGTAATTATTTCTTATTCCTTTAATGGAAGGGAGGTGATATAAGGGCACTACTAAAAAAATTTTGTTTTCTATTTCTTTACCTTTTCTTAAATACTTCTTGTGTCATTTAATAACCAGTTTATGGCACTAACATTAGTTGCGCCTTGGTCACAACCCGTTGCCAAGCTTATGGACTTTAGTTTTCTAATAATAGTTTTTAGTTGAGTCACTATTTCCATGGTTGACGTTGTTGAGGCACAAAAAGTATATGCTAAAGGCTGTTTATAATATGAAGATCATAAAAACTAATGCATGGTCAGCTAGCTATCTTTCTCTTCCTGTGATCTCCATCGTGAACCAATCCAGTTATACAGTCTCGTCTATTACTATAGTGGAAGTGTAGTGCAAGTGCTACTTCATCAAAAAGCAGAATGCATAATTTGTCATTGTCCTTCATTTTATCCACTTTGCTCTTTAGCTGTCGAAACAAATCTTCATTCAGCCCTGACGTAATAATACGATTTAGCTTCAAAGGTAATACAACAAATCTTCTAAGCCAGCAATATGATCTCGGACCACGTTACTAAAGAGCTATAGGCCATAATTTTTTCGATTTCCGTAAATCGCCTCCCTAATTTTTTTAAATTGAAGGATAGCAAATATTGTTGCCGCAGGCGTAAACTGATTTTTATTGCCTTTCGAAATAAGGTATTTTCCGACAAAATTAATGCCTTTTTCAGATTTTCTGCCATAGTATTTTTAGATTTTTTAAGATTTTTTATTTTCTTGATCAATGCAACTACTTCAGGATCATAGAAAGTAGTCCTCTTCAATTTACTTGAAAAAATATTTGTGAACACTAAGTGAAAGTCTAAAATTGTCACCCTGAGCAGTCAAGCTCTATGATCCCACTGCCTGGCCAATCTCTACACTACAGCATGAGCAACTTCACAGTTGGGAAGATTCGTAAATTCAAGTACTTAATCATATTCTTTCTTGTTTTATCATCATTAGATATCGGTGCCCATTTATCCAAGTAAATAAATTTAACATTTTAAAGCCTGTTCCAACACGAAAAGAAGTTACCCACAAAGAAATTTAGAGTTAAATCTGTTTTGTAGGGTGTACTGATATTTTATTGAACAGTGAATTGGATTTCAGCTTGACTTGTTTCATCAGTCACTTACTGTAACTTGAGTCTTTGAATAACAATGTACTTACGCCTTGGCAATGAAGTCGCAGGTTTGGGTGTTGATGGAGCATGTTTATCAGACAATCCAGATGTCAATGGTAAATGGATGTTGTCAGTCGATGTTGATGGTTGAGCGGTTGATGTTGATGGTTGTGCGGTTGATGTAGATAGTTGTGCTTAAGAGTAATCCTGGTTGGATATAGTTGAAAAGGAGTTCCTGTTCCTGTTAGATGTTCGAAACCCTGTAAGGTATAAAAGATCACCTTAGTTCTTTAAGTACAAAAACATGCTGTAGTTCCCAAGGGTAGACAAAGGTGTATTGCTGCACAGCCCGCAGTTAGAGAGTATGTTTTAGTCTATTGCTATTCTTCTTCTTTGTACGTCATGTTCTAAGTATTATACAATTTAGACCAGTAGGTTGCTACTGAGAATTCCTCACAGAAAAACTCAATATGTTCAATCTAAGAATCTCATCCAACACCTCACGCTCAGCAACCGCTCTTGGGACCAATGAGGCACTTCATGTATCTTGTGTTTGTCAAGAGAGTTTTATCATTACCTCGCAAGTTCAATGTAGGAACCGCATTTGGACTCAGTATCTTACTCCACGTGCGGTATTTTTCAATTAAATTCAATAATACAATTATTCACAAATTTTTATTTCGAAAAGAATCCCAAAATCTTTTTTTTTTAAGTGAGTGACTTCAGTCTATCATTGTCCAAAGGATTTTCGGTAGCGTTTCGGAACCGACACGAATTACTACGAAGTAATTCGTGTCGGTTCCGAAGGCGTAGAAGCGTAGTGTTGTAAGACATTTCCTTGCCTCACTCAATGTGATTGGAGTTGGCGGTTCTTCTTCTTCGTTTTCTTCCTCATACTTATCTTGAGAGATCATACTCATCAATTCGGTATCGGTTTGTCAGCGCATGCTCCCAATACATGTAGGAACTCTCCCAATACATGTAGAAAATCGATTTTGATATTTTTTTTCGCTGTTACTAAATATTAAATATGGAGCAGTGATGGCCCAGTGGTTGAGAATTCAATGTCTTACTTGGGAGGTCCGGGTTCGATCCTGAGCATACACCTCCGACTTTTCTGAGTTATGTGTGTTTTAAGCAATTAAATATCACTTGCTTTAACGGTGAAGGAAAACATTGTGAGGAAATCTGCACTCCTGAGAGTTCCCTAAATATCTCAAAGGTGTGTGAAGTCTGCCAACCCGCAATGGGCGAGCGTGGTGGACTATGGCCTAATACCCTTCTCATTTTGAGGAGGAGACCCGGCTCAATAATTTTACTTAAAATTAAATTAAAAGTTAAATTTTAGAATTTTGTTTGAGATTTTCCGTTGATGATTTTTTTATTAGTATAATTCTATGAAAATAACGCTAATTATGTACCTACTGCATAATTGAACATAGGTCTTTTTGATATCCTTTGGGATGTCAGTTAAATAACGAAGATCTGGGGTTCATGGGACTCTTAGGCTATAAGGAAATGAATACTTATGTCAGGTTTTATTTAAATATTAATACTATAAAATATTGATATTAAATGTAATTAGAATAATTTGATAAATATCTTGATTTTCGAATATTAACTTGGGAACACAAGCCTACGACACCAGCTGTCATTAAAGTGTTGAGCTGTCATTAATGAGGGGGGTATTTTGTATTATAAAAAGGATTGCACCCCAGTTTTACCCCCTTAGGGGGGTAAATCCTTTCTTGGTGCTCCCCTATGTTATAAAAATACAACAATTTGTTGAAATAACTCAACTTCAACTGAAATCAGAGAACTTTCATACTAACTCTACACCCCACTTTTCCTCCCTTAGATGATTTCCAAAAAAATATTTTACGTGTTTCATGACTTTCAATGAAGAACCTTCATAATGAATTTCATTTGAATAACTTCAAAAACCGCTATGTATCATACTACCTTTGCACCTCATTTTATCCCCCTACATGAAAATATACTTACTATTATAGAGTATTGTTGAAGGAAAATCTGATATTTTGTAGCCGGCATAAAATATACTTACTATTATAGAGTATTGTTGAAGGAAAATCTGATATGTTGTAGCCGGCATAAAATATACTTACTATTATAGAGTATTGTTGAAGGAAAATCTGATATTTTGTAGCCGGCATAAAATATACTTACTATTATAGAGTATTGTTGAAGGAAAATCTGATATTTTGTAGCTGGCATAAAATATACTTACTATTATAGAGTATTGTTGAAGGAAAATCTGATATTTTGTAGCCGGCATAAAATATACTTACTATTATAGAGTAATGTTGAAAATATTTCTTCGAACTATTCTGGAAGCTTTTTTAAACATAATTTTTCTATATAAAATATAAGGCCAAATAATATGTTTTATACACATCAACCAATTCATATACAAAAAATTAGTTTGTATCCACATGCAACGTGACGATAACGTAATTTTTTTCTGTTTTCAATATTCCCACTGAAATAGTTTTGTAACTCTATCGTGAATTCATCCTGATTCACAATTTGATGGTTTCACTTCGATAGATTATAATCTACGGAAAATTAAAACGCTAAATTGTAAGCAGTATCTTACGGTTCACAATATTTCGTCATTTTACAATATCGCGAGATAGATTATAATCTAACTAGTCTTGTCAAAACTTTTTCTAATTCTCCAAAAATTATGATTTAGGTATCATTCGATTCGGAAGGGCATGTAGAAACTTTTTAAAAAAAGTGGAGGCCCGCTCGCAAAAAAAAAAACTTATATAATTAAATTTAAATATTTAAAATCTTCTTTTTGTACCGCGGATAGTAGGCCCCTGAATTTTTTTCTTCTTAATTTTCATATTTAATAAATTAAAATAATATTTATTCATTAAATGTCCAAAGTGCTCGCGCAAGCCGTAGTACCCGTTTTCGGGCGTATTTTCAATCTTCTGGGAAAATTATAAATATTGGTCCTACAATTCTGAGAGTACGGACTTTTCTTTGAAAAATTTCAAATTTCAAAAAACTTAAATAGTTTTCGAGATATTCGCAAAAAACCAATCCTCCTTTTTTCACATAATTGTTTATAACTTATGCATTTTTTACGAGCGGCCCTTCAATTTTGTCAAAAAGTTTCTACATGCCATTCCGAATCGAATGACACCTAAATCATATTTTTGGAGAATTAGAAAAAGTTTCGACCTAAAAACCACTTGTTGACTAGACGGTGTTAACAATTTTACGCTAACATATATAAGACTTGTTAAGTAAGAATTAATCAAAAAGTATGCATCCTGTGATTGTGTGATGATGCAGCTATAAAAGAAGTACTGGAAGATCCAATGTTTTTGTTGTTTAAATTATGACCGTCGGTGTAAACCTCGATCATCGATATAGTGGGTCGATCCCGAAAGTCAATGTACTCAGTCTCAGGAATTCGATTCCAGCATGAGCATCGAGATGGAAAGAGTCTTTGTCGTGTCGATCTAATTTTAATAGTTTTGTTGTTTTTATCTTTTTATGAAAAGAAATGATTGAGTAAGTTGATTGATTGATAAAGTAATTAAGTAAATTGAAATAAAACATTAAAAAACTGTATTATCATAAAGCTGACAATTCATGAAGACAACATTAATCACTTGACAATTAACATGCCAATGAGAACAAATTGACTTACAAAAAATGTATACTTTATAAAATTTTAATTTTATAGAGGGAGGAAAGGCAAGAAATTCTATTTATCCGTTAAATACTTAAAATTGTGTATTTTGTTGCGTGACAATAAGCAAAAAGGATGTAACTATCACGGTTTCTTATTCAGTTTCTAAATTGTTTTGTATCATGTTAGCAGAATTTAAATTAAAAGAATATTTTTTTATTATAAAATAAATTAGTAACTTAATTATTTTTATTACTTATACTATATTTAGATTTATGTCTTACATAAATGTATAGAAATTATATGTTATGCTATTTTAAGTGATTATTGGATGCTGTAAGCTCTTGTTAGTATAAAAACATACATAGGTTATCTATTATAAATTTTTTTTGCATCTAATTTATTTCATAATCACATTACAGAATTAATAAAATTGTACACACTGTTTTTACTATTTCATTGAAACAGATATTACTTTAACGAAATCTAAAAAGAATAATTTAAAAGAATATTTTGCTATTGTCCTCTGATACTGTGCAAAATCTGCAAGATGTACGGAGAACGTGGTTTCAGCCAACACTGCTAGCTGCAATGGTTTCTTGTTGAATCAACATGTCTTGTACTTGTTTTGTAAATTTTACAGATACTACATAGATGTGATCGGTTGACAGCAAAAGTCTATTAAATTCTTCTTTCACGCTCTTATTTTAATTTAAGTCTTATCAGTTTGCATGTATTTTTAATTCGTATGATCTCTATGTGGATGTACACCTATTATTAACCATATAGTTTAAGAAACACATTTTTTTTTGTACTGAGAATGATATTGTAAAAAAATTAAAAATGTTATCGGGTATAATGTTAACTAATAATATATAAACTTCAGTATAGTTAAGCAAAATACTGTTATAGCGGAAGTAAATATATGCTATGGTACTAGTATTTGTATTCATAATTCTTATACATCTAGTTCGAATTAATTTAGTAAAATTTAATAACCGATTAGGCTTAAAACTAGAATCTTTCGGGGTTCCAAACATAAGAGTTTGATCAGATTTGTAACAAGTATAAATGATTTTATTGACCGAGAATTGTCAGAATCAATAATTGGCCATCACATTATTTTTTCAAGAAGGATTGCCATTTTTAAATCATTTAAGTATATAGTAAATATTATTGTAAGCACGCACTTAGGATTAATATTCAGTTATCCTAACCAAAAGAATTAAAATAATTTAGAGCCATCGGTATAAACTTATGTCCTTCCTGAGAGTCTAAAGTATAGGTTTTGAGCGGTATAGTCGTGTAGACGACAAACAGATGATATATTCAGAAACCGTCTTTCGTGATTACTAATTGTTCTAAGAGCAACTCAAAGTAAACGCTACTCTTATGTATTTAAATATCTGCATTGAATTATATATGGTAGTGAAATCAGAAATGTAATAATCTAAATAATTATAAATGTAAAGATTTAAGTGTAGATATTCTCTATGACCATAGTTATTCGTATAGAAACGTGGTTAAAGGGTCTGCTATTTTTGTTCTAATTTGATACATTTATTCACTAATCCAATCCATATCTAATGTGTAAATAATGTGTCATAATATTGTAACATAACTGATATGGCAATTATGAAAAATGTATGTTCCTAAAACCATAATCTCAAAAAGTTTCTGCAACTGGTGTGAACTACAAATGATTAATGTAAAAATGTGTATTTTGAAAAATTATATAAAATTAAAGAATATTAAATTTCTTACATAAGAAATTAATATTTTCTCGATCTGTAGCACTCTGATCACATATATACCTGCAGAAGCACCTCGAAGGCAGTTAAGAACGGGTAAAAGGAAACTACTGTAAAAGTTTTTGATTCCAACCCTTCAAAAACCCCGTGGACAACAGGAAATTTTAGTTGACTATAATGGGACCATCGCAAACAACGTCGTATATAGCGGTAGACTTCGATGTGAGTGATAATACGGATTTTAACCAAACATACATAAACCAAAAAAAATAAAAAGAATTAAACAAACTCGCGTCGGATGCTACGTTACATTAGTCTGGTCTTCTTACTTGTCACAATAACGACGGGATTTTGAATTATATTGTTACTTGTGATAAAATATAATAACTATATTTGACAACGCATATTACAATGTTAGAATCCAGGACATCACATACTGCACAACAGACAGTTGCTAAATTAGAGGAGCTGCGATTGGAATGTCTTCGACCTCCATACTTCCCGCACTATGCTCCGACAGGTAACATTTTCCGAATTTGGACAATTTAATTCTGAAAAAGCAGTCCGAATTTTTAGATTTTATTGATTCTCATTCCTGCAATTTTTTCAGCTAAGTAATCAATGAACTACCTACAAAATGTCGATAACGATGGCTATCTTGCCTGATGAAATAATTATTTATTATTGCTTAGAACAACGCGTTATAATTGTGAAAACTTATTACAAAAATTTGGAAAGTTATGAGCCGGCTTGCAAAGTTCGAAGAATTTTCAGTCGAGAAAGTGTGATCATTCGAAGAGTGGTCAAAAAAATTGAAGAAACTGACTGTTATGTAAAAGTAAGACTCCTGTGCGTCAAGTTAGTTAACCCATCTATACACAGATATAATTTTTTATTATATCTATGTATAGACTAGTTGACTATAAAAGTATTGCCGTTTTTAATAAGAGAGAGTTATAATTATACTATGAGGGTCAAACTGAAGTTCTTAGAACTGGCAACTTGTAAATAATATAATAAATGAAGAATAACTATTATAATACATAATTCTTCATAAGAGGTAAAATATATTTTAAAAATGGAACTCTTTGCCAATATTATTGAGTATGTATTTCATGAATTTGTTATTTGTTTTACGATTTGGCGGCAAATTGAAAATTGTATGTGTCACGTCAGCATGAATTTAACGCGAAAAAAATTTCGTGCAAAGATTTTTTATGACTTTCGATGTCATTTGAACCAACAAGATAGTTATGATAGACTACGATATACAACTGTTTTAGTGAGTTTAAACTTGGTCTGCGTGACGGACGACCTTCTACGGCGACGACTGAATATAACATCTGTCTTGTGTACGACGTATCAGCAGATTCGGTCAAGTTTCGGTATGAGTCAAGTGCACAAAATCATCCATGAACATTTAGCAGCTTTATGCCCGGATACCTCATAATTTAATCGAGGCCCAAAAACTGTTCATTGGTGCCGTGAAATGGTTAAAAGAAAAACTTCGAGGAAAATGTTGTGGCTGTGTTTCAGAAGGTCGTCGAAGAGGGTCCTATGGACGAGTGAGCAAAGTGTTTTTTCTCAGTATAGCGCGCACCATAAGAACTTGAAAAGATATAATAACTACCTAGTTTGCAGTTTTTGCTTTTCTAAGAATTTTCAGACTGACCCACGTAACATCACAAATTCAAATTAATTTTGAACCTCACTTGTTCGATATTACTAATTTCGTAGTCATACACCTCGGCATGGATGGTACCTTCCGACGTTTTCGATCTTAAAATAAGCTATAACCAACCGGAGACGACAAGGATTAATTAAAAGCCATATTGGAAGTAGATTCATAGCAAACCTTGGAATTAACAGCTATATGTAATAAAATGATTATGACTCATAATCAGGCTAAACTTTCCCTAACTCGTCGATGGCATGCAAGGGACATTTCTAGTTTCCATAGAAAGCGAGTTCAGGTCTCTTTCCATTGCTGCGCACCAAGCCATTTGATTATTGTAGTTAGTATTTTTAAACACATTTATTAAACAATGAAATATTAAGTGTAGCTGATTTAACAATCTTTTTAGGAATAATTTTTGACTCTTTAAGTTCAATGGAACTCCAATTTATCATGTCTAGCGGGAAGGCTTAGCTTGGCAGCTTACGCAGTGAAGGTAGTTAGGCAACTAACTTATACAGCTGGGCATGTTTAGATTTGGCACTTCACCGATTTAAGTCACATTAATAAGTAAAGCTTACTATTATGTACAGGATCCAAATGACGTTGATACGTTGAATTACGAAAAATACATTGTAAATTAGATCGATCGGCGTATTGAAAAGAGCTACTGTTGAGTTTCTTGCCAGCTCTTCTCAACAGATGATCGCTTTATGAGCTGGTAGTAGCTTCAGACAAACTAACTGATCTATTTTTACGTATCAACTTTTGATACGTACTTTGTAAAAAGTCTAGTTGAAATAAACTATTTTGAGTTTCAGTTTTGAGTACTTCAACAGTGACAGGAGATTTGTATATGGCAGTAGTCCGACCAAGTATAGGGTTGGAGCAAGTCATAATGAAAGCAATACAACGTGGCTTACATATTACAAAAAAAAAAACAATTATTATTATTGAAATATTTTTTTTTATTTAATAAATTTGGTTATAATAAACATTCTCGAAATACAACGTGACGTCGACATTTTTAAAGATAACTACTAAACTAAACCTGTGCACTGACATACAGGACGAATGTTCCAAACACGTGACTCACAGTTTTCTAAATTATTATTAATCATTTTTTAAAAACACAAAAAACGTAAATGATAATTTTTTTTATTTAAATTGATGCTAAAGTTATAGGATTAATTATTTCTTTATGTTTTAGTCAACTAGTGTTTTGATAGATGTTGGTGGTACTACGATAGCCTACTAGAGTAAGAGAGAGTAGAATAATTTGAACAAAAATTTTAAATTTTTACAATAAAACCAAAATAGGGAATGTGCTTAAAATCTGATATTCCGTATAAAATGTCGTAAAACTGCAATTGGATAAGCAAAATAATGAACTTTTGTAAACTGGGATAGGTTAGTTTTAGACCAAATATTATACTGCTTAATAGCTTATTTACACTGAACTGCTCCATCATCTTATACCAGTTATATCGTAATACAAAAAAACACTATCGGGTGTATTAATAATAGTGTTTTTGCAATTCGCTACCATACAACACTTGTAAGAACGTTTTTTTAACTTATTCCATGATTTGTATAGCAATGAATACTGAAAATAAGTATGAAGTAACTGAAACGCTATAGTAAACAAACACGGGACCAATTACGTCATCAAAAGCGTTTGGGCGGCTCAAATTTATTCAATGTTTTAAATTTCACTTTAAAAAATTATTTGACTATTTTCAAGACTATTTATATTTTTTTCTGTTTTATTGAGATGTTAAGGATTAATTCAAGAAATAAAAAAAATCATGCATATTCCATATTGCAAGAGTTATTAAAAAAATAATAGTTCATTGAATCTTGGCAAGAATGAATAAAATTCGTACAAAATATTATTCATCCACGGACGTATAGAATTACTGTGGCAACATTAATCAAACAGACATTATCGCAAAATATGCACTAGATTTTAATATATTTTTCTTATGGTGTAATTTTACTTTTACAATTTAATCTAGTATTTGTTATTGGTTAGACTCTTTTGTAAACCACATTTATCCTATTAAATAGGATTGAACTGTTTATGATCTAGCAATTTATTGATTTGTTTTCCTTTAGTTAATTTAAGTTTAAATTAAATTGTAAACATTTGCGTAAATTATTTATTGTATTTATATTTTATGAGCTGTGTATGTCTATGGTCTTATTCTTGTTTATATTATTAGTATTGTTATTTATTTCTTAAGATGCTAATATTGTAATCGAAAGATGTACTTTAATCACCCGTGAGGGGACGGGTTAGAATACAATTCCCCTCTGTGGCTGGGAGAGCATCTCGTAAGAGCCGAGTAACCCAGCACCCCCTTGGTGGTAGGGAATCTTTTCCCCGACTGGGTTGCGACCACCAGCATGCGAATCCGACCGCCAAGTGTCTCTGACTCGTTTCAGCCGAGTCGCATGTGGGCCACCTCTACCCCTACCTCCCCCATCCCAATACTGCTACGGTTCCAATGAACACCGGGTTCTTGCTCGGGGTCCATTGAAACCGCAGCAGTTTTCTCTTCGCTCCCCCTCCTCTTCGAGGCTGCAACGCATCGACAAAACATAAGAAATGAGCGACGGTGGCCACTTTCCATCAGGTGGACCGTTTGCTCGTTTGTCCCTCATCTATAATAAAAAAAATAGTACGTTATGATACAAGGGTGCTAAGTAGGTCATTACAATCGAGGCGAGGGCGTAACGGAGCTGAGAACTGTAATGATCAAAGCGCACGAGTTTCATACGACATTTTTCAACACGTTTGCGAGGAAAAAAGACATATGAGTCTGTTACTACAATACACAAACTTTCAGGCATACATAGAAACAACCATATAAACAAACATACGTTTAGATATTTCAATCTACGACGACGCATGGTCTACTTATTAGTTTCTCATATAAAAGACGCGTCGGTGCCGTGATGGATTGAACAGTCTTTACATACTTACAATAATTATAAATTATTTAAATATTAAACAAATATACGTGTAGATAGTTCAATCCGCGACGGCGCACGGTCAAATTATTATTTTCTTATATTGAAGACGCGTCGGCGCCGTCATGGATTAAACAATCTAGTCATACATATAATCTACTAGCTCTTATCCGCAGCTTCGTTTGCGATATTAGGGTAGTTGTATTAACCTACAGGAGATCGTCTGTACACATGTTTAATAATTTCGTGTATATATTTTATAATGACGTAGTCATACTAACATTGCACCCCCCTTTTAGCCCCTTAAGGGATTATTTTCGAAAAAATATTATACCCCTGTTTCATGACTCAGTGAAGAACCTTCATACTGAATTTCATTCGAATATCTTCAAACACGGAAAAGTTTCATACTAACTTTGCACTTCCGTTTTACCTCCTACCTGTGGGGGTGAATTTTTAAAAATCCTTTCTTAGTGCTCCTCTACGTTATAAAAGGAACCTCTGTGCAAAATTTTGTTTTCTATAAGAAATTTTTAGCGAGCAGTAATGAGGTTTTAATCCTCTTTATAAGCGCGCCGCAATTATCTTTGCCGCGCACTTTTGAATTTGGTTCATCTTAGTGTTCAGCGCCAAAGAAATCGAACCAAATATTGTTTGAATAAAGACTGGCTGGTACGACGGTTCATAGTCGAACAGCCGGCTGAATAAATAAAAAAATAAATTAAATATAAAATCTACAGCTAATAATAAAACTGTAACAATAAATTTTCATAATTGCAAAAATGTCTCAATGTTAATATAAGTTTTTAGTTGTTTTATTATTAGATACTATTTCATTTCAATATAGTTGTTACTATATGTTTTATTAAATAATAATATTACAATATAATATGAGTCGCCTTTTATTACCTCATAGTGGGTGATGAAAAGTAGAGTGTATGACTCGGGCGCAAAATATTTTTGGCTCGGGCGACGTACTTTGACCTCACTTTGCTCTGGATTCAAAAAGCGCCCTCGCCATAAAAATATTATTTTGCTCCCTTATGATACAATCTACTATTAAGGCATATTTTTCCCTGTAATTTACATATAGTATGCGTGTCAATATTTAGTAGACGATATTATATCTTTATTACTCCAAGTCCTGTATGGTTGGCCTATACATTTTACAGGACTAGAAGTAATAATGATATACAAGAAACAATATTCTCAATCTCTACTGTAATAATATATCCAAAAAATTGTTAAATTCTATCCATGTCATTATTTTTTTATTTTAAGACGTTATTATGAATAAGTTATTATATATATAATAATAATAATAAATTATTTTTAAAAATGTTATTATTTGTAAAAATGTTTTTGTCTGAAACACTGTTACTATACTAAAATGAAGACATTTTTATGTGAATAATATTAATTTAATTGTGTAAACGATAAGTTAAGAAATATATATTTTATTAATCTTATTGGTTTTTTTATTTATTATACCGAATATAGGTATACCTAATACTATATATATATATATATATATATATATATATTATCTTTACGTATTTATTTTATTACAAAAACGTATTTGACAAGGATAATAACGGAAGCTTTATACCTTTTTTTTATTATTTATAAATATAAACAGATTATTCTGTACCTAAATGTTGATTAGAAAAGTAGTTAAAAAATATTTAAAAGCCAAGCCAAGTTTGTTATCATTGTTGAATATTCTATTTAATAAAGCATGCTTTTGAATTTATATTTTAACACTACGTTCTTTCCGTAAGGCAAATAAGAATAAGGTTGACATGTCTCTGTCGAAATTCGTAATACTAGCTACCAACGTTTTCATATTATGTTACTAAAAAAAATATTTTTTGACAATTACAAAATTGTTGTCTTGAACACAAAGTAGAGGATATCATTTAAAGGGTAGTTAAAGAAAATAATTAAGCTACGGAGACATTATGGTCCATTGGTAGGGTCAAATGGCGTCCAACTGCATTTGCAATACAAATATTCTGTAGATATATATTATAATTATCATTCGTTAACGTTGGATGACGATGATGAATTTTACACGTGATCATTTTATTCTTTTCATACTAAATTTATTTTTCTTTAAAAACTACATCATAGTGTTACTACAGCTAATATTATTCTCGATCATAATATTTTTTCCTATTATATCGTCTGATATTTTTAAACAAATTTTGAAATATTCATCTGTTACTATTAAAGTTGAATAGCCTAGATGACTTGTCAATAATTACGGACTTGTTACTATAATAAATTAACTGATATTAATTGAATGAAAAATTAGATAGAAAATTTCCCATCGTAAAGAATATTGATCTGTCTCTAATCTTTAATGTATATAAAAATAGCCATCTACGATTATTTTGATTGTTGTTGGTTGATTATTTCATTATTACATGAAAACACAACTGAAATCCAGATGCTAACCATAAGTTTTTTTATGTTTTGCAGGTATCCTTCTAGAAATAATGGTCCATCTATATATCCGCCTATTGGTGGAAAACCTGTACCTCCTATGGTTCCACCACAAAATGAACCTCCTCCAGGATATCGCGGAAGGTTTGATGCCCCACCATTTGAAGACATTCCTCCTGGTATCGAACCACCTGTTCCCGGATTTGAGCCGTCTCCTTTTGAGAAAACTGCTTTTGGTCCTCCGGGTTCTATGGAACGTGAAAGGTTAATGCCACCCAATTTCAGAGATCCTTACAGAGCTCCATATGTCGAAGGATCTGCTGGGTATAGAGATGTTCCAGGAATACCTCCTGTTCAAAACGATATACCCCCTCACCTGGACCATCCTCCACGTTACAGAGATAATTTTAGACCTGGCCACTCATATCGGGATCAAGGACCAGTGCCCTTCAGAGATGGCCAAGCATTTAGAGATCCAGGGCAACAACCGCCTTACCGTGATGGTAATTTTAGACCTCAACCATTGTTTCGGGATAATAATTACAGAAATAATATGTTTAGGGAAGGTCATTTTCGCGAGAACATATCTCATAATCTCCGTGATGGCGGGGTTGCTTTTAGGCCGCCTAGCGCTGATCCGAGAGAAAATATTCCAGCGCAATTTCATGATAATAATTATAGAGATGGGTATCGTGAAGATAGCAATTCAAACAGAGAGGCGCGGTCAAGTTATAGATCTAATCCTCGGAATCGGCCAAGTTCAAGAAGGAATCCTAACGTCGAACATGAAAGACATAGAGATGGTAAGGATCGAGATCGCTTAAATGATAACCGAGAACAAACGGACCGTTCCGAAAGAGCTCGAGAAGTAGATAAGAGATCAGGTTATGAAAAAGGTCGAGAACCGCGAGACGATCGGGCGCGTGACTATGATAGAATTAGGGATGAAAGAGACAGGGATAAAGCTCACGATAAAACATCTCCTGATAAGAAAGCTCGTGTGACTCCTAAACGTAGCAGAGACGTGCGTGATAGAAAACGTAGTGAGTCTAGGGGCCGATCTCGTGATCGTGAAAATAAAAGAGAAAAGAAAGAGGAGAGAGTTCGTGATAAAACTTCATCTGACAGGGGTAGAGATCATAAAGAAAAGGATAAGAAAATTAAAGATAGAAAAAAGAAAAAGAGAGAAAAAGAAAAAGATATCGAAAAGAAAAGGAAACGAGATAAGAAAGAGAAAAAAGAAAAAGATGGATTCAAAAAAGAAGATGATAATACTGAAAAATCTGATTCTAAAGGTCAGGACGAAATTAATGATGATTTTAAGCAGCAAGTATTTGTAAAGTCTGAATTGGCTGAAACTGAGAAGTTGAATAATGTAAGTAATGAATTTAAAAAGTCAGATTCTCATGAAAAATCAGCCAAAGATGATTTATATGGTGACGAAGCAGCGGAGGCAGTTGATAAAGAAATAATTCAAAATTACATTAAAAGTGAGGAAAAAGAAGAAGGTAAAATTCTAGATGGTAGTAAAGATGAACCTTTCGATGGTATAGAACTTCAAGCTGTCACAGACGAATTAGAGGCAGATATTGAGGGCTCTAGTAATAATAAAGAAATGTTAGCACCTTTACCAGCGCTATCAAAATGGGAGGTAGATGACGAAAATGTTGAAAAATCAAGGGAACCGGGTGAAATAACATCCCCAGAAGAAGAAGATGGAGGTAAAGTTACGTCAGAAGTTTTAAAGCGTGCGGAAAACGCTATATTTGCTAAAGCCATTAATTCATTGAGGCCAATTGAAATCAAGAAAATAAGCAATGACCGCCTTAAGCTGTATGGAGATGATGCTCAACAAAAAAATAATATACAAATTACAGTTCCTGTATCAAATCAAGAGCAGAAATTAACAGATACAAATGATAAGAAAAAGCGATATTCTAAAACTCCACCTCCGCGGTTGTCCGTTAAAGAAAGGCTTGGTGGGAAAGTTGAAGACACTCGTAAAAACAGAGAGCCTCGCATTGTTCAAAGCACCGTTGAACGTGTCAAGTCTCGATCTAAAACTCCTAAACAGGAACAAGTTTTTTACCGTCGGGTAACTGTAGAAAGGGACAGAAGTCGGAAGCCTGAACATTTAAGTCGAGTTGAAATACCAAAGTTAGACAGAAGAAATCATGCACATGGTTCCAAGTCAGAAAATTACCAGACCGATGACTTTAAAAAGAAAGATTTTGCTAAGTATAAGGATGAAAAGAAATATTTTACTACAGAAAGAAAAGACTCTAAAAATCAAGAGAAAAATAATTCTTTCGAAAAGAAAAATTCACATGATACAGAGAGAAAAAAATCAACACTCGATGAAGCACACTTTGTTCCTGATTATGATGAAAACGTAGAATCTGAGAATGAAACTAAAGAAGATCCTAATAAAAAACGTGAGCGTTCGCTTGAGGTGTCTCCATCTGATCCTAAGAAAGCTAAACATGATAACGAAACTATTAAATTAGATCTAACAAATGTTAAGAAGAAGCCGGAATCAGAGAGTGATACTTCGAGCGACTCTGAGTATACATCTTCTTCTTCATCGGATACACGTAAACGAAAGAAGAAGAAAAAACGGAGCAAGAAGAAAAAGAAACGCGCTGCCAGTGATAGCGATAGCGATTCTGATACCAGCTCCGATGATCATAAGAAGAAGAAAAAGAAACATAAGCATAAGAAAAAATCTAGTAAGAAGAAGAAGAAGTATAAGCATAAGTAGTTAATTGTTACAATGTAACTACGACGTATATATTTGATTTTTTCAGTCACTACGTAAATTTTATCTAATTTCTATTATGAATTTTAAGCAAATTATACTTTAGGTAAAGGAAGTTTTATTGTTCACATTATTCATTTTATTGTCAAGTATGTAGTGTTTACTCAATAAAGAATAAATTATAATTTCTGAGTCTATTTTATACTTTTGGCCTCTAGTAATTTATATTACATTATACTTAGAAAATTATGATAAAGGTTTAAGTTAAGTCAGATCTTATTTTTTATAGCAATCAGTAAAATCTTTTGCAATTAATCTATCTGGGGTCCCGGCTACACTAGCTTTTCTCGAAGTTCGCTTCTTCATTTTTTTAGTCCTCGTAACGTAGGTTTAGATTATACCAGATAAACAAATTTTTCGGGACATAATGTCAGTAGTGTTTCGTTACTGACTCACTGATGATAAACAAAGTTTTTAGGGTACTTCCTGATATCCCATAAATCCTATAAAAGAAATTTTTATCGCTCAGTACAATAAATAACAACAACAACAATAAAACCAACAAAGAAAATAGATTGATAGAGAGTGGGTTATGAAAAGGGCACCTCAGATGTGAAATAAATACACTCCAAAAAAAGAAAGAAAAAATGGACAACAAAATAAAAAAATTGTCATAAGCACAAATCCTAAGTTCAAGTAAAATGTTGTCAAGACCATACCATATCTTGCACTGTCAAAAAGATATCAGATTATAGAGACAAGCTTCTAACTCTACAAGCCTTAACTACACAAACTTTACACCTAAGTCAATATAATATGTGGCTTGGCCATTTCGCTACCGTCATATATTTTATATACTTATTACTGTTCATTACATTTCTGTTATACAATAGTTCTAGCAGTAACGAAAAAGTTTTTAGTGAAGTGAAGTCTCAATGAGAAAATGTTTAAAATAAGACCACTGTAAACAAAACGGCTAAATGCCTGCCCTAACTGGGCACATTACAAAATATATGGCAACAGTACTTGAAATATGGGAAAAGCATATATAGCGTTCCATCACTAAAAAAAAAATCGAATCAACACAAAAAATCACCTACGCCACTCAGGAATAGTGCAGCTTCCTACCATTGAAAGAATTTTTAAAATCGGATTATTAGTTCCTGGGCTTACTTCCTTTATTCAAAATGACCATTTAATATCCGACACACCTTATTATTTATGGCAACACTAAATTATGTCATCTGGCATAGCTTCTATTGGTGAAACAGTTGTCAAAATCGGTTAAGTACTTTCAGAGATAATCGCCAACCTATAAAATGGCAATTTTATTACACTTAAATCGACATATCTTTAAATATACTCGTAACATATATGGCAACACCACATAGCCTATGTTAGCCGGAAAGAATGTAGCTTTCGATCAGCGGGAGCACTATCAAAATCGGTTCTGTAGCTTTTGAGCCTATTCGCAACAAACAAACATGCTAAAAAAAAAACAAACAGTAAAATCGTTCTTTCAAAATCGTAAAACTTCACATTGGAAGCTCGTATTATATTGTCTTGATCTTTTTGTTATTTTCAGAATAAGCTTCACATTTGTTAGAAGATTCTATTGTTTGAAAGTGATATCTTTACCGGAATTACATACTAGCTGACACACCGAGCACATCGTTAACTAGTAACTTTTTCAGATTTACTCCGGTTTTGAGTGCCATATTTTGCATTTATTCCAGTCTCTTCCTATCATATAAGTAAGTAGATTCAATAAAACAATTATATTTATATCATATTTTATTTCGTTAAAAATATTAATCTTACTTTAACAATAATTATAAATAAACCTAGGTGCCACATTCCAAAATAATAATATCAACAGTTAAATTTCTTACTTACTATATCCTCTAAACAATATCACTATAACATGATAAAACCAGTTTTTGCGCACCGCTTGGCGTTTTAGTTTTGCGTCTTTCTTAAATTCCTTCCATTCTTCACGTTTGTCATCATCACGTGGGCCGTAGGTTGGCTTTTTACGGAAAGCTGCTCTGATCGTCTGCGAGAAAAGTATTGAAATTACTATTTTATTTATTAGTAGTACTTGAACTATAACTGGTATACTGTAAATTAATGTAAACTTCTATGTATATGTGTCAACATGTCTATTTATCAGTTTAACTCTTAGCCTTTAAACCCGACTTGAAATTCTGCATCTTAAAAAAACAAAATTAATAATAAAAAATTTTTTATTATTAATTTTGTTTTTTCATTTTTATTATCTGAGCTAAAATAGTTCTGAAATAACGCTCTACCATACCTCAATGATATTATTCGTTTTGTATTTCCATAGCCCTATGATGATAAATAAGGGAACCAATGACATTCCAATATATTGAAGACAGTAACCAGCAACTGAAAAAAGTATAATTTTTTTTATTTTTTGAATTTATTTAGAATTAAACGTCACTATCATTCGCTCTTAGACTTTAAAGTCTAAGAGTTCAAATCAATCCATAAATTTCAGTGTAATTAATCAAGCATTACTTATAATAAAATGTATAATAAACGAGCTTAAATAGTACTTACATATTATATTGTTCTTTTTTAATTTAGTACGTTAACAGTAAAATGCAATAAAAGTAGGAATATAAATATAATTTTTGACCTATGATCACTTTATAGAGAAAATGTATGAATTATAAAGAAATAAAAAACCTACCGTAAGCTCCAAGCGGATATTCGTATGTACCGCCAAACAGCACTCTTTCAGTTGTTATGAGTGCATAAAAGAATACAGTTATCATAAGAAGCGGAGTCACTATAGCCCAGCATACTCGCCAGAAGAATGAAGTTTTTCTCCCAAGCATGTATTCGATATCCAAACATAGATTTTCAAGTCCTGAAAAATGCAGTGAAGATTTAATTACAAGCTTTTCACTTGTATGTTTGTAACCGACTCTTTTGGGCGCGATTATGCCACTTTAAACAGCCAGATTTCATTCAAACTTTGTAGATTTATCGAGAACCGATGACAACGCACTAATTTGATAAGATTATTCCATTATTCATTTGCAAAATAAGATTTTTGTCAATTTATATAATTTTCATCTATAGTCGACAAGGCAGGAATTTATGTTAAAAAATTAATTTCCAAGCATTACCATTAGCCGATTTTGCTATTAAAAAAAATTCGAATACCAAAGAGAATTTTCAATTCAAGAAAATAAGCAGTAATTTAAATTTACAATTTTTGAGGAATGAGGCTTGCTGAGGAAAGATTGTTTGCTGTTGTAATGAATGGTGATTGAGTTATCTATTAATTTTGTTCTAAAAAAAAATAATAGTTAAAAAAACTGAAAAAATACGCTTTTATAAATAAATCAAACTAAAAAGTAGAAAATAAATAATTGTTAAAAAAACTAAAGAAACACGCTTTATATAGAAAACCAAACTAAAAAATAGAAAATAAACTTTAATTTAAATTAAGAATAGTGTAAAATTTTTAATTAATATTAATTAATAATAGTGCGAATAAGAAAAAAAATGTATTTTATTTTAAAAGAAGCGTGGGGTGCTTTTTAAAATGTTATCGGAATGATAATCCTTCTACTCATATCTGTCAATAAAATATTTATAACTATTGACACCATACACTTAATAAATATATTTATAAAAAAAGTGTTTTGAATTCAAATAGATCTTACCATATATCCAGAATATACCAATAGTTTCTGTAATAGCTGCAAACAGTCTCATGAAAGTTCCTCCATAATAATCAACAATTTCTAAAACGTACTGACCTCCCTGTAATAAGAGAAGTATAATTTATAGATAACTAGCTGTGCCCGCGACTTCTTCCGCGTGGAATATTTTGTCTCTTGTCGCTAACTTATAAAACTTTAAACATAAACCTTACATATTTCCATACAGACTTTCATCCCCTATTCCCTATTGTTATTTTACAGCCTTAAGGTTAAAACTTTTACAAACTTTGAATGTCTTATTTATTTATATCGAATCAACTGCTTAAGAAATAAGTTTCAACCTTATAGCTATAAAAATGACGATACTTCCATACAACTTTTCATCTTCCCCTTTCAACCCCTTACAACCATTTTTTTGCATTAATAAGTAGCATATGACCTTTTTCAGGCTCTAGACTATCTGTATGCCAAATTTTATTTAAATCGGTTCAGTAGTTTTATCGTGAATGCGCGACAGACAGACAGAGTTATTTTCGCATTAATAATATTAAGTAAGGATATATAGCGTTTCATACTTTGGCATTAGTAGATAAAAACATATTATAATTATTTATAATATTTTAAATAGAATTTAAACTTACCGGTGTAACGTAAATAAGACCAACAAGGAAAAGTGCGCTACAGGCGCCGGCGGACATAAAGTGTATGGGCACCTTTGGAAATGAATCGAGTAATACAGTGTTGATGGTAGACAGCAGAGCTACTCCTGACCCGATGCCTAACGTTGCCATCATCAGGAAGAAAAGGACGGAGAACAGCTGTAAATTAAATTATCTTATTATATTTATGTAAAGTAACAGAGCTAATGGTATTAAAATTAACTAATTTTTTTTAGATCTCTTTAGAATTATGATGAAACAATTTTTTTTTCGGGTGAAAACGTTTGTAACATTATCGCGTTAATATAAAATTATGATTAGTAATTAAAAAGTTGTCAAAATCATAACACTTCTTTTGCTTTGCCGTAATTTGGAAAAAAACTTTTTTCGAATAGTTTAATATCATTATTTTTTCTACAAACCTGTGGTACAAACGGTGATTTAGCAATGGCATCAGGGTATGATATAAAGGCTAGACTTGTGCCTCCCGTACCTACTACCTGACTCACATCGTCATAGTTCAGCTCATATGCAAGATTACCCAACACACCAAAAATAGTTATTCCTGATATTAAACTTGTAAATGTATCTAGAGTAGTCACAATCATCGAATCCCTGAAAATAAGGTTGTTTTAATTTCTTGTAGAAGAACAATAAAACTTATTATACTTCCTATTTATAAAAAAAATATTCAAGATAAAGCTGCACAGCAAAATTGTTAATATACTGTTTAAGACTAATTATTAATGATTCTAATGCTCTTTTAATATTGATCTATTTCCTAACAAGGCACTAAACCACTTGTTTCAAAAGCGCACATGTAGGTAATTTGTAAGACCTAAGTAGACAAAAATGAAGATAAGCAATGCCGAATTGAGACAATATATACTCGCTGACGGTAACATTCAGATTAAATATAAAGTAGTAGTATTCACTATTCATGCCAAATTACAATAATGATTATTTTAATCAAATCGCTGCGCTATCGTAATGAATCATTAAAAATTATTGTAATTATTACCGAATAGAATTAGCAAATGATACGATAAAACGACTTAAGGAGATATGAACAACTTTGTCTGCGTCTAGCGACTTTTAATCCAGAGAATTACTTAATATTATAGATGTTCTTCATGACTGGACGAATATTAGTGGTCCGAGAGCCCTGACCAGCGGCTATATAATGTAAAATGTCAATAAATCAATATTGATGCAAAATCTGACAAAATAACATTATTCCAACCCCTTGTTACATGCCTTCAAAGTTATTAGCACTAACAAAAATAGTTTAAAAAAAACTAAATTTTAGTTTTTTTTTTTGTAACAATCAACACCTTTTCAACCTAAACCTAAACTTCCCTTACCACTGGATATTCTTACTAGTCAATTACTGAAATCTATGGCAATATAATTCCGTAGGTTATTTTTCAGATTTTATACTTTAATTAGCCGACTTCGTCCGCGTTATGCTCTAGAAATGGGCTATCCAACAATAAAAGAATTGCTCAATTTAAACCAGTAATTCATGTGATTAGTGCGTTCAGCCAAACAAACAAATTCATTAGCTTTATAATATAAGCATAAAGTGTCCAGAGTTAATATTAAAGAATGTTTACATACACTACGAGTACGTAAATGATAAAAAAAATAATTTCTTGATATATTTTTATAATAATTACCTGTAGACATTCTGTTTGAAGCCATTGTATGAAGAAAACATGATTAATGTCCCCGAGCAAACTGATAAGGAGAAAAACACTTGGGTAATAGCCGCATACCATACCTACAAAAAGTTAAATTTTATCAATGTTAAGAAATACTGTTTCGAATTGCAACAACTTATGAATATTAATCTTCTAACACTTCTTATTATCAATAATTTACAGACTTGATATATTTCAGTTTATATAAAAAACCTGCTCAAAACCGTGTTGTAGGCGTAGCATGATGTTAGTTTCCTTATTTTTTTTGTTACCTTCTTGAATTAATTAATAATATGAATTATTTTATATTTAAATGTTTGTCATTTAGGAAACACATCCAAATTTTATATTTTGGAAAATGTATTATCTTTTATTTTATTTTTTAGTCAATTTTTCTATGTTTTAATAGTTATTCTGCTATTCGGGTGAGACACAAATACAACAAATAATATACCATGAAAATGGGTCTAGCCGATCTCGAGTTATAAGTGTTCGAACAAACCCGAAACTGAATATAAACTCTTCATCTTTATTGAATACTAGAATTTAAACTCAAAGGCTAAATTAAAAAAAATAATACTATAGATTTGTTTGTCTTTTTAATATAGTACACAGTACACAATTTTCGTAAGTTTTTATTTACTTTGTAGCAAATAGGTTTTTTAAAGTAGATAACACAGTTAATATTACGTCCTATTATTTTTATCATAATAATTTATACCTATAAGACTATACGTAATTGGATTTGATTAAAACGTTGATATCAGTAGATTGATAAGAATCTTTTGTATGTTAAAAAAATTATAAATATTTTCTATGACGCTTTTAATTTCGATAAACATTTCCTATCACCCATGATTTTAAAAGTATTGTTTTGGAGTGTGCTTAACCGATTTCATTGAGCTTCAAAATTTGCACTATTGTTGTACTTCCGCATAAGATTTGCTTTAAATATGCCGAAATTTTGTTAAAATTGCTTCTAATGGAAATTGGTCCTAAGTTAGGTACGATAAGTACCTTTCTCGTACCTAACTCTAAGTTTATTAGTTCTGACTATGTTTTTAAAAAATATCTAATTTTGAACATCGTAGATACATATATAGTAAAAAAAGTTTTAAATATCAAAAAAAAAACAACAAATTTTTTGAAGTGAAAACTTCTTTCACGGTGGTTTAAAAAATGTTAAACTCTCATTAGGACATGTGACCTCATCGAAAATTCGTAAGCATCAGATTTTGTTCTTTGCGTTACTTAAACCGTAGAATTATATTTTCTTTCCAAAGTCGCGTGACACGTTCTGGTCTCGCCGTATGTAAGTTTTTTTGAATTTTGTTCTTTGGGAATATTCAAAAATTCAGAACGTTAATGTTCAAGTTTTCACTTCTGCCGGCATTGCCGGAGTGATAGTTTTTTAAAATTAATTAAAAATGTAATAATTAGGTGGAGAGTGGATTGAGTATCAATCAATTTAAAAATACTTTAATATTTAGATTAGATTAAACTTCGCAAAACCAGCAAGTTAAATTGTACAAGTGAATGTAATAAAACATTATCAAAGATTATATTGCTTTGTTTTTATCGAAATTACCTATAAACATTTTAAAATATTTAATCTTTTTGCAATCGCACTCACATGTCCGAAATTAAGAAAGAATAAACTTTATATTATGGACATGTAAAAAATTAAATGTTTTCCTACTAAACCGTTAATATTAAGTATTACTTACTCTAATTTCCAAAATTCTGCTCCACTCTGGTGTCACGAAGAATAGAATTCCATTGACCGCACCAGGTAAAGTTACTGCTCTGATATATATGAAACAAAAAAATATTATTATTATTAGAGATGCAGTCGCTTAATCTTATGATTTCGAAATTAATCGTATTAATTATAGGTTTTTGATTTGACATTTTGATTGCTGATATTTAAATCAAAAGGCAAAAGGAGGTTCGTTCGTACCGAATTTTAATCATAGGATCAATATGAATTATAAGATAATAAAAGATAATATGTATCAACCAATGATTGATCTGGACTAAACATTAAATTAATAGATTTACTTATTGTTCTATTACGGGTTATGTAATATTGAAAAGTAAAAACCTTAGGGAACCGGTAAAAACATAAAATTAAAATATACAAATTGTTGTATTATTTATGAGAGAATATAAATAAGGTCTGTAGAAAACAAAATTGTTTTATTATTAAGGAGTATTATTGTGGTTATCGAAATATTAATAAAATAATTATTTAATAAAAAACATTATTTATTACGTTATTAAGATTGAGATTGTTGATAACTACTCAAAAATTTTAATTGCATCCAAAAGATTATCTTGAAAAAAACTCATCACTGTCTTAATATTATTTGTTTGTCAATAATTTGTGATAAATATCTTTAAAATAGTGAAGTGACATATTTTTGCAATATCTGGTGAGTGGATTATATTACATTATTACTGTTATGAAACGTAACTAAATTATGTGTATTATTAGGTTACATTTTACTATCTGCCTGCCCTCGCATCGCTCCGGGTATTTAAAGCAATATTATAATTCATGTCTTTAAATTGTCACTCTGTAATTGTATAGCTTTTCATTACTTGAAAAAAGAGAGACTCAGAAAAAGTGAGGCGAGAAAATACAGAAAAAATAAGTCGGCCAAGTGCGAGTGTGGAACTGGGGGTTCCGTACAATTTCAATGAAGGGACCAATTAATTTAGATTTTTGTGTGTGCAACCTAACTGTAAATTTAAGTAACTGGAAGAGGTGCCTTACTTTAAACCTTATTAACCAGTCTAAAATTAAATAAATTAATAAATTTTGATTTTCGTGTGTGGGTCAAAATATATAATAGTAGTATTGTGGGGCGTTATCTCCTGACATAAGTTACGCGTATTTCAATTTACATATTTATAATTACTTACAAAAAGAATATAAGAAAACATGATAAAACATTTTCAGCAAAAAAAATAACAGACTACCAACTGAAAAATGCAGTAAAAAGTAAAAAATTATTACATTTAAATAATTTTGGAGCGGGTGAATAAATATCAATAAAATATAAATTGTCAAGTATAGAATCTCCTTCTTTTTTTGGAGTCGATTAAATATATGTTACAAGTTGTCATTTAACAACACGTCACGTCGTCAATAATCGTTGATAGGATACGCTCGAAATAGCTTTCACACGAAACGACAACAAAAACGTCGATGCTCGTAATTTTACAAACATTAGAATATGTTATACTATACACGTCTTTCGAATATTTAAACCCTGCCAGTTAATCAAATTTGCAGTCAATGAAATTTATTTTTTACCTAATAATCTTTTTAATTACATTTTTGCATTACAAATTATTTCTTTTATGGAATAATATAAATATAATAAATGTATTTAAATATTTTTAATTTAATATAATTAAACTCGTTAACCACAGTTTAAATGGCAAAAACTTTTTGTATATGTATCGAGAGCAGGTGTATTGTAATGTTATACAAATATTACTAAATTCGCAAATATCGACTTTTTTCATGTCGGCATAATATGTGGAATGCCCTATAGAAAAACTACTTGTAATCATTTCAGTATAAATGGCCATACGAGTACATATTTATTGATTGCTTACACTTAGAACTTAGATTTCTTCAAAGCTTTAAGATTCTATAGATTTACATGTTTAATATTAATTTCAACTTGATAACTACTTATTCATTAAATAGTGCGTCAAAACCTAAATATATAACCATTTTTTTGTGTATTAACAATAAAGGCATTAAAAATATGTACAACAGTATCATATTTTCCTTTTTTTAATTAAATAATATAAATCAGTTTATTTACCTTATGAGCAAAATGAACATAACGACGTAAGGAAACAGAGCGAGGAAGTAAGCTGCTTTGCCGGAACTTTTTACACCGCGAGCCACTATCAGATATATCACAAGCCATGATATAAACAGACAGAGAGTGAGGTCCCAAAGTGGTACTCCTAAAATAACAATTTAAATGTAAAAACTGGAAAAACAAAGATGTTTTTAGCTTTTAATACGGTTCTTACCAATGCCATCATGAATGCCATCAGATTGGCGAAGGACGGTTTGGCTGAAAAAAAATTTGAAGTTATTACATGTTTTTAAATCTTTAGTTTAAAATACTAAAAAAATTATTTAATTTAGTAATATAACTAAATTTAAATGTCTAGTATTATAAAAAGGAAAAGCATTAATCCTTTTTGGAGATGAAACGCTGAAGAGACTTTTATCTTAATTTCTGACATAGAAAACTTTGTTATCTTAATTTTTTTTTATTATAGGGAAAGATAAGACATCTTTTAGAAGGGTACCTACGTGAAATAAAGTTCTGCACTGCTAGTAGCATTGCCCATTAATTCGCTACTGTTAACTGACTCTCCAGATGGAACACAATTTATCCAACTAGGATCACACACTGCCCATGGTAGAGGGTTTTGAAAACTCATTGCCAGATAATAAAAACATAAAGCTATGAGTGCGACATAGTACGATACGATGTAAACAGCTCCTAATGTCTGTGCGTACCCAGTGCCTGTAAAGTTAAGAAAATTAAAAGTATAACAATTGTTGTACATTTCCGATGTTATAGTTTCTGTTAATATTTTGATTGCGAAATTGTGTTACAAGATATGATAAAGAAAGCTAAAATTACCTTTCATAGCAGGTGACAGTGCCCATATCTTAACGCAATTACTACTACTGAATTGTCCTATTACTGTTTCGAGATAGTACATAGGTTTGCCTATGATGATCAGTACTATTACGTATGGAATAAGAAAAGCGCCACCACCGTTCTGATACGCTACAAACGGGAACCGCCAAACATTTCCTAGACCCACAGACGTCGAGATGCAAGACATAAGAAACTCTAGTTGGTTGTCCCATTGTTGACGCTTTCTAACTGGTTTCTGTTTCTATGGAAATTACACAAAACGTTATTTTAAGTAATTAGTGTAGCTTAATTTATAATTGTCACTATTTTACTGACCTTTGACTCTTCTATATTTAGAGGGGCATCCTTCTTAGATGGAGCAAACGTTTCGGGAGAAAGGTCAAATCCTTCATTTACCTTTACCCCAGTTTTGTCACTTTGGTCATTTATTTGATCCTAAAAATATATACTTTTACAAATAAAGATAGAAACACAATATCTTTTACTATTTTATCATAAAAATATACTTAAGTAATTTTTCAAATTGATTTATCAATCAATATTATTAAATAAAAAATAGCAATTAAAATTTGAACGATCATGCTTTATAAGCTAACGATATTTAAAATCTTTTAAAATATATTATACCATTGCGACTTATACAAGTGAACTGCGTGCAAAATCGCACGCTATGAGAAAGAGTTCTCTATTTTTCGACGTATTTATGGTAACCTAATAAGAACATATCTGAAGATAAAGAATATTAAAAGATTAATTTTTGTGATATACAGATACCTTATGTTTTAGAAGCAGTACGGTGGAAGTTTATCGATTTCTTATAACATACCTAGTCACTAATCAAATAAGGATAATTTTACGTAGGTATTTGTTAATAAACTCTTCACAATCTATAAAGCACTAACTAAATAACTAGTTTCGGTCATGACTGCAAGTACTGCGGCAAAACTGAAATTAATAACCTAAAATAACTAAAAATGCGATTATTTGCTAAATGTGAATGTGAAATCAGAGAAAAAACCTATTACTGGAGACAAATGTTTTAAGTACTTATTCCACATCATTTTTGTCTAAAAATATAAAAGAAACGTAGTTTTATGTATAGAGTATAAGTAAAACGTTTTATATTGTTTTTTTTTTTTCAATTTTAGTATTTTCCAAATATTTTTTTACATTCTGGAACCTTTTAAATGTTCATATAACATGCAGAAGGAATCTTAATATTTGCGATTCGTGTTCGAAATGAAATTTGCAGAAATATGCTACATTAGCAACATACAAATAGTACACTAACATGGGGCAACTTTTGGAAGTATTTTGATAAATTATATGAGTCAGTTACTTTATGCGTTATTTTAAATTTTTTGCCACAATAAATCACGTTATATTAAATAATAATAAAAAACACTACGTTTAAAAAAACCGACTTCAAACTAAATAATGCACTAAAAAGTAAGAAATAATTCCGTTATTTATTAATCTCCTTTATCAGGACAATAATATACAATAATTGTTAGTTTTGAAATCGGTGCCTTGTTTCGATCGGTGCCGGTTTGAAAACTTATGTAAAAACTCAATAGCGCGATGCAATACCGCGTATTAAACAATTATACTTCAGTTATTATATTACAATAATGTTAATAATATCCGCACTACGAATAAACAGAGTTTTTGGTTTTCTACATGACTTATGAGCCTATAGTAATAATCTGTTAACTTATATAATAACTAACTATAATAACTACGAATTATACCAAATATCTTGAAAGTTAAAAAATTGTGGGCGACTCTATATATAATTTCATATTTGAATATATATAGTAGGTATTTACGATAACACAAAATAATGGATTCCCTTGAATTTGATTGTATACAGTTGTATATAGTCTTATTTATTATTATATATTGATATATATAGTCATATATAAATATATATATTTCATACATAATCATATATGATTATACATAACTATTTTTTTTACATCTGCGACCTTCGCATTGATTTATATAACTACCCAAAAGGCTTCAGGATTTTGGTATTAATGGTGAAAAAAATTCTGGATCCGTCATAGAAATGGGCGTTTTACAAGGTTCCATATTAGGTAAATTTCTATTTTTTATTTATATTAATGATCTGCCATACTACGACATTGTACTTTTTGTTGATGACACTTCTCTTATATTTAAAGTTAATAGAAACCAACTCAGTTACGAGGATGTAAAACAGCAGTAACAGTGCATTGTCGCGGGTTCTTCAATGGTTTACGATTAATGATTAAGTACTAAATGCAAAAACGACAAATTGTCTGGAATTTACTTTACCGAATGTTAAAAACAGCACTCCACCCTTTTATTAAATAATTAAATATTGAATGCGTCTGTATTGACATTTTGTTGTGGGGAAGGGCCGCGGACATAGGATTCATTTTTATCCTTCAAAATGGGCGGTCTAGGCCATTTAAAATTAGTAGGAGCTAGATATTCCCTTCGAGATGTTTTTAGTAAAATTGGTAATGTTATTCCTATATATCTTGGTAGACATGATTTTTCGTCTTTCCGTCTGGGCTCATCCAGGTCCATTTCATGTGCGGAAGTTTCTAGAAAAAGTAATTTGTCATGAAGAGTCCTTCCTTCTCCAAAAACTCCGCCTGTCTTTGTCCCCTAGAATTTCGCTGCCCATGTCTGTAGTTCCCCACTCCCAACTCGTCATCGCCTCTCCTACCCGGCTTTGCGCGCTTTGTATGTCACCAGGACCAGGAGTCATCGGGAGTGGTAGCCAGATCGCGTCCGGTGATTACTAGCACCCCTTGCCCCGCCGTTTTCTTGACCGCACCATAGCCAAGACTAGCGTAGTCGCCGGATACTTTGGGCCTAGTCGTGGTGTAACCGTACATAATTGGCTATACTCGCTACGCTTGGCAGGAATATTGGCGAGCGCAGTTTAAGCCTTTTAATGAAGCCAGAGACGCTGCTGCCCGTTTTCAGAAGGCTTTTCCCTTAGTTGCCTCTTACGACACCCACGGGAGGTGATGGGATAGTGCTGTTCTTACGCCGGTACCACCACGGCGCTCTCACTCAAATCTCACTTAAGGAAAAAATCGTTATTTTTAAACTTTAAAAGATTGACAGAATGGGTTGCACATTTTGGAAAATGTTAATCAAAGTAAGTATAAACGTAATGTGTTTAGAAATATTGTGCGTGCATGACATAATAGTAAGAAACTGATAGATAAAGTTGAGTCCTGTAATCTGTATATTTTGCCTCTTAGAGCTACCCATTGTTTTCCAGGCTGCACTCCTTCGCTTCTTGATCTCATCATAGTCTTGTCTCTCGAATTTACTTTTGACATGGCCAGTATCCTGCTAATGCTTTTTTAAATAATGATATGATTTTCTTGTCGTATAAACTCCGTCCTCCTAAAACTAAATCAAAAATCTTTCTGCTGCATAATTTTGGAGGATCGTTTACTGGAGGACGCACGTCAACTAGATTGGCCTACGATCACTTCTGCAGATATAATCTACTAGAAAATGGGTATTTTTAATAAGGACTAACACAACTGTATGATGTTCATGCTCCAATAAAACCAGTAAGAATGAGACATATCCCAGCCCCGTGGTTGTCTAATGACATTAAGGTTTTAATCGAGAAAAAGAACCGAGTAAAATATAAGTTTAAGCTCGATAATTCAGACACCAATCGCGACAAATATAGGAAAGCAAGGAATCGCTGCAATACATCTCAATGACTCCACATTAATAGTTCCGTCGTCTGATTTTCGACGTCGGACGAAAATTCTGATTTTCGCCCTATTTCATCCTCCCATTTTGGTCCAAAATTCTTAAAAAATTAGTTTTTCAACAGTTAAACATATATATTAACTTTTCGTTTTCGTACAGGTCATTTGTACGGTATCAGCGCTTGTCAAAATTACTGATGACATTCAATGGGCTATGGATAATAAACAGCTGACAGTTTTAACTCCTCTAGACTTTAGCAACACTTTTAATTGCGTTGATCACGATATTTTGATTAGTTTATTGTGTTCTTTTAACATATCTCTATCAGTGATAGATTGGTTTCGGAGTTACTTTAAGGGCCGACGACAATGAGTCCGTCTGGATGAGAACTTCTCGTCATGGAGCGATGTCCGGTCTGGGGTTCCTCAGGGTGTTCAGGGTCAATTCAATCTCTCAGTGTATCTCTTCTCTCTACCATATGTGTGCAGATGATATTCAAATTTATCGCCATTCTAGTGTTGAGTCCCTACCTACTTTAGTTGAAGATATTAACAATGATCTTGCAAAGATATCGAATTGGTGTAAGAAATACGGTTAGGTGATCAATCCAAATAAAACACAAGCAGTTGTTATAAGCAGTCCGACAATGATTACAAGGGTTAACTGCCTGAAATTATCATATTGCACTACTGTCATAGACTTGGGTGTACAATTAGATCAAACACTATCATGGTCGGTTGTAAATTAATCAAATTGCTAAGAAAACATTTACCGCACTGAACTCCATGAGACGTTTCCGATCTTTCCTGCCTATACCTATCAAAATTACGCTTGCTAACTCTCTCTTACTGACCATTCTCGATTAGGCAGATGCAAGGTTTTTTAATTTAACTGAGGACCAATTGAACAAGCTTGAGCGTCTTCAAAATCTCGCCATCCGGTTCAAATTCGGCCTACGCAAATATGTTCATGTATCAGAATTTCTTTCAAAGCTCAAGTGGCTTCCAATAAGCTGTCGCCGGAATCTACACATTCTCTCTCTTTTGTACTGTGGTTTATGTAGCCTAAATGCATATTTCAGCGAAAAATTTAAATTACCTGACTTCTCAACTAAATTTTACGAAAAGTCTTGTCTTCTTCTGACTCTCTAAAACGTTTCAGATTCATATGCTTAAAGTTATGTAGGAGACAAACTTTGCCTCTAACCTTAGGAGTCATTAGGTATCTTTGTGGAACTATACAAATACAGTTAGGTTACCTTCTACTTTGTTTGTAACTGCTATTAACATACCTACTAACAGCATGAAGCGCCGATTCATAATTGCGCTGATACGGATATAGATAAATTTTATTTGAATACATTCTTCTTTCGTATAACTTTTTAATCTTTAAGTAATCGAAAGATAAATATTATGTATGTCATTATAATTAAAAAAATCTGACATATGCGAGTGTGGAACTCGCGCACTGACGGTCCCGTATACAATTTGAATTAAGGGATAAACTTAATTTTGTCGGCGTCGAACTATTGTCCCCATACAACGACATAGTTTGCCGTCAGTTTACCAATTGTAATAAAATATTTTATATAATTCAATGGTTTTTGAATTATTTTCTTAGTGTGCTGAAACACTACTTACCAAACTGCATGATACTAGTTTTGTTTTTCAGTCTCCAAGATACTAGAAACTTGAATAATAATAATAATATGACGTTTATTTCATTACCAATATAAATGCTATTATTTACAAACCAAAAAAAATTATACAAAATACAATACATTAAAAAAAAGAATCTACTTGCTAATTAATATTTACATCTATATATATATATATATATATATATATACTGTTTTATATGTTGTAAGGACCGTCTAAGACGCGCGGTGAAAGCCTCCTCCAAATTTATCCAATTATCTCTGTCTTTTGCTGTTCTAGACCAAGTGTTTTCTGCCACATTCACTATGTCGTCACTGCATCTTTTAAAAGGTCTTCCTCTTTTACGTTTTTTGTCTATCAAGAACCAGTTAGAGACTAGATGTGACCATCTATCATCTGATACTATTTGCAAGTGACCAGCACACGTATAGCAACATCTATGGCTTTCGTTTGTTTCCTTCTTCAGGTGTTTTTTACTTTGTCCTGCAATTTTATGTTTAAGAAGCTTCTTTCTATGTCTCTCTGAGGTATCTTCAATTTGTTTATTATATTGTGGTTCATCGGCCAAATTTGACAAGTGTAAGTAAGACAAGAAATTAAATATTCATAGCTTTAGATTTTATTTTTGTTGGTATTTTCCCTTTAAAAATCTCTTTCACTGCCCAGTATTTTTTCCAAGTCATTTTAATTCTTCTATTAATTTCTTTTTCCGCGCATGCTCTAAATGAACTTGACAGACACATATACAGATAGATGGATAACGAAGTAGTTCCTAGAAAGGTTCCTTTTTTCCCTTTAAAAACGAAACCCTTAGAAGGGACAATTGAACTGAAAAAAATAATGCGGATCGGGCTCGGTAATAATAAATTCTTGATTTGTTTTAAATGATTATCTTTTAAATTAATCATCATCAACAGATAATATTTATTCATATCATTGTAAATTGTAAAATAAGCTAAATTTAGGTAAATCATTTAACGAATGTATCAGTATGTCATCTAATAGCAGAACTATATATTTTTATATAATAACAATATCACATATTGTAACAATCTTTATTCTCAGTTATTTGGGTCAGCCTTCCTTGTTATGAGTCTCCACTCTGCACGATTTACGGTGAGACTTGTGACGAAGTCTTTTTCGTTTCGTCGTTGGCAGGTTTAAGGCTGTATTGACGATATGGTCTGATAATCGTCTTTGAACATAGCCATACCACGTTTTTCAATGACTTTTTCCACGATAGAAGCGGCTTTAAAGCTACCTCAGATTTAGGTGTTCTTAATTTTGTCCAGTAACTTACTTCCGCTGACCAACGCAATATACGCATCTCAGAGGTGTGAAGTTTATTAAGATGTTGCTTGTTTGTAGCCCAGCTTCTGACCCATAAAGAATCGCAGGTCTCACCGCTGTTTTGTAAACGTTTCCTTTCACCCTCAGTGGTATTTTGGTATCACACATAACGCCCGTGAGCTGTCACCATTTAAACCATCCTGTTGTTGTCCTGTTTTCAACATCTTTGTCAATCTTTCTGTCATGACTTATAATAGACCTCAGATATTTGAAGGAATCAGCCTGAGGTATTGAAGTATTTCCAGCAAATATTCTAATATCCCTTCTCTTTGTAGAACCATCAAAATGCAAGACAAACGCTCCGTCTTTTTACGACTTATTTTCAAGCCGTTTCCTTCAAGAACTTCAATCCATTGATTAAAGACATTTTGGAGTTCGACCTCATTTTCAGACATTAGGACAACATCGTCCGCATATAATATGTTCCACGGTAGCGGCTTTTGATATTCTTTAGTAAGATAGTCCATCGTTGTGTTGAAAATTAGAGGGCTTAAGGATGATCCTTGATGTAATCCCGATTGCGATAGAAAATTTCTCGCACGTTCCTGCTGGAGTAACTATTTAGGTGGTGACATTAGAGTACATATCCTGGATAAGTGCAACATATTTTTCGGGAACATAATGCGTTCTTAGTGTCTCCCGTCCTAACACGCCTGGAAGCTCGCTAATGTGCAACCCATGCCCAAAAAAGGTAGCCGTGCTGATCCTGCCAACTACAGGCCGATCTTGATAACGTCCATAATGTGCAAAACTATGGAACGTATTCTTAATAGTAGGCTGCTGACGTACCTATGAGCCAACGACCTGATAAGTGACCGACAATACGGATTTCGCTGAAACCGGTCCAACGGTGACCTTCTAGCGTACGTCACTCACATATGTAGTGAAGCCATAGAGAAACATGGGGAGACACTTGCTGTATCCCTAGATATCTCAGAGGCGTTCGACACGGTTTGGCACGATGGCCTTATTAGCAAGCTTAGCGTAGCGTAAGCGTACGGTTTGCCTGCTAGCTTATGGAATTGGATATCGGATTTCCTGAGGAACAGATCGATACGAGTAGTAGTTGATGGCTGTTCGTCGGATCAAAAGGCTATAAATGCCTGAGTTCCCCAGGGGTCGGTGCTCGTTGGTGAGACGTTATTTCACTCCGGAACACCTGCTCAGCTTATACAAAGCGCAAATCAGGTCGTGTATGGAGTACTGCTCTCACCATTGGGACGGCTCTGCCAAGTACCAACTCGAGGCCTTAGAATCGGTTGAGAAGCGCGCCAAAAGACTAATAGGAGACGACACTTTGTTCAAATCTCGGCTGCAAAGCTTCGAGCACCTGATACCGGTATACACTGGATATATTTCGGAGAGTGCGCTGAAGAACTCCATGACTTAATCCCATCTGCCCCATTCTACTATCGAACAGCCCGGCAAACGTGACCAAAGCGACATCGGTACATGGTGGAAATTCCTAAAGGTCGTACCAAACGCTTTGAATCCACTTTCATTATTCGCACTGCGAAATTGTGAAACGATTTGCTGGAGTTTGTGTTTCCCGATACGTACAACATTTGTCTCTTCAAAACCAGAGTAAACAGGTACCTTCTAGGTAAGCGTGTTACATCCTAGACCGTGTCGTGCTTAACATCAAGCAGATTACGGTCAAACGCTTGCCTATAAACGATTAAAAAAGGCCATATTAGTGTACGCGGTATATTGTCAAATGCTTTCTCCAAACCTATGAAAACCATATGAAGATTGGTTTGGTTAATCTTAGCTTTTTCCTGCAGTATACGAACAGTTTGTTTTGCATCTCTGCTGCCCTTCTCTGCCACAAATCCACATTGATTAGGAGTTAGAGTTATATATTTCTTAACCAATTATTTAAAATCTTCTCCCAAATTTTAAAAGTGTAAACCATAAGTTTGATTGCCCAATAGTTTGCCGAATCTCTAACGTCACCTTTGCCTTCGTAAAATGGAATCAGATCCTTTCTACTTCCAGTAAACGGAGAGTGTGTCACTGCTCGATCTCCTGACTCTAATATTTAACACTTCTTCAGCAAAATAGCTATTACACTAATTAGTTAAGTATTCAGCAAACTATCTTTAAATACACAGAAGTCACACGAGTTCCGAATTGCGTAATTGCGTAAAATTCATATTTTTTATAACACAAAATACCCGCCTCATCTATTCCCACTTTAATGACAGGTGGAGTCGTACGCCTGTGTTGCCATGTTAATATATAAATAATTTTATAAAGCTTACTTGATAAAATTATATTTATTATCGATATTTTATAATTTTAATATTTTAATAAAACCTAACATCTGTCTTTTAAGTAACTGAGGTAAAAATGAATTAATTGTTACGTTAGTGCTTAGGGATGTTTCTCTAAGCTAGCTAATAACGATTACAATGCAAATCTGACTTCTTAATAAATGTTGTTATTATAATATCTTGCCCCGGTCTATACAGAATAAAGTTAAAAGAAATTTTATAAAATAAACGCGTACATGCCTATGACTGCCAGGTTATAGCAGTTTGAACGTGTATTACTTTATATAGTAGACAAAAGTAATAGCCAAAATAATTGAAATTATTATTAACTAAATATCAAAGTCGTCCAAAAACATTCTAAGTCGTAAATATTCTATATAAAGTTGACATTTCTTGGAGATACCAAAATAGAAACAGAATGAAGCGCAGATGGATATAGCGCAGAGTACCTAAAGTTGTCATATCTAGGAGATACCACTTTTGAAACTATTCTCATTAGCCTAAACATGAATCATCTACTGTAAGTGGCTGAGGGGTTGGGTATGAAACTGGCTACTTGATGCTACGTTATCATCTTAAGGTTGCCATGTCCTAGTCTTACCACCAAAGTAACAATAAATTAAATTTTAAATCAAACGACCCTGTGAAAATCAAATGATTTTGTCTCAAATAAGAAATGAGCTTTGAAACGGCAGACCTGAAAGATGAAATCAGCTTTCTAACAAAAAAACACCATAAAATCGGTCGATCACCTCAGGCGCTAAGATATAACGATCGTATAACGTCGGGGATTAAAAAAACGATAGAATTGTCACAATATTGATTGGCTTGGTGACTTAGGCATCGTCGGTAATGAGACTGCTGATGCTTTTTCTAAACAAGCGATAGAACTAGGCACTTTGTCTCTTTAGGAAATTCGTCCACAGGATCTCCGGTCTATTGCGAAAAATGGCTTTGTTAATTCCTGAAAATCAATGTAGGATTCATCAAAATCTGTCAAAGGCAAACATTACGCATCACTCCAACATAATATTCCACAAAGAGCCTGTTTCTTTTCTCATCAAAATGACGTTCGTTGGGTCATCTTGACTATCAGCCGTATCCGAATTGGACACTCACGTACTCCAGTACATCTAACTAAATTAAGGATTCGGGATAATTCACTTTGTGAGTATGGTCTGAATGAAGGATCCATCCTCTCATATCTTATTCTCATGTCTCAAGCTTTTCTGCTATCTCTAAGAGGCTCTTTCTCTACCTATCACTCGTCCTAACATTGTTAAATTTTTTCCTCAATTTAGTATCTTACCTCGTTATGTGTGTGCAAATATATTAAACATAATAAAATGAAATTGTAAATATTAACTGTAGTTAGTTGTATAATTTGTAATTAGTTATATGGTGGTGGTATACTAATTTCTAACGTGTGTTTTTTTATGTAGATTGAAACCAACCACGTAAAATCCTCACATGTAATGGATGACGGATAATAAATATTGTATATTGTCACCGGTCATATCTCTACAAGTGTGTTTTGTTCTTACTACGTGACATTGGCAGAGTACTTTGTGCATAGTGCAGTGCGTAACTAGTGCGTCGTAGTGCGTAACTGGTCGTCGATATGATACTTAACATTAATAACAAAAAAAGAAAACAATAAAATAATCAAAAAGAATACGATTACAACTTAACATCTAATGTTTACGCATTTACAGTTCGAGGATTCTTAATTAATAGAAGGTAGATTTTGCACAGTTTATATTAAACTAGCGGCCCATAGGGTGGAATATTTAGTTTAAAACATTTTGGCTCTCGCGCATTTCGGTGCCCCTCTACCTCGGCGTTACTCGCTGCACTTCGAGTATCACCGAGATAGAACTACACTGGCCCGTCGCGTCGGTGTATATTTTTTGTTTATATTGATATTTTAAATTTCGTAATATCTTTTGAATGGAAGGTCCGATTTTAATAATTCAAAAAGTAATTTACAGGTATTTAAACAGTCTTGAATATGAAATAATTTATTTGGATAAGGATTAATACAAAGGTATGGAAAACATGGTCTGATTTTGATAGGCATTTTTATCAACTTTTAAAATATAAAAAAGTAGTTATAGTGACATAACTATAATAGTTGGACATATGGTCTCGCGGAGTTTTTTGTAGATATTGATACGTTCTATAATTTTCTAGAACATTTTTTTGTTCTATCATCAATACTTTTCGCAGCGCATGCGATGAAAGATATTTTATGGGTATTTTTTTTGCACCTTGGGTTGGTTTTAGTGAGATTTTCTGGGGATCTCTAATTTTTTCTTGTAATAAATATAGCCTATGTTACTCAGGGATAATGTAGCTTTCTAATGGTGAAAGAATTTTTGAAATCGGTACAGTAGTTTTTATGTTTATTCGTTACATACAAAAATACAAATCTTACTTATTTATAATATTAGTATAGATATAGATTTAAGCGCAATAATGAATTACCCCCTTTATAAATTGTTAGTAGTCTTATACAGGCTGATTTGATTTTACTTTACTATGAGGTGTGTAAGCATGTATGTGTTTGAGATTTGTATATATTTTTTTTTAATATGCCAAGTTTAAAACATATGTTTGTAATATTAAATATTTTACCTACATATACGTTAAATTTATGATTTTATGTTTTTATTTGTTAATTCTTCTTTTAAAGATAATGGTAATTGGTTAATTAAATTAGTAATAATATATTTCAGAGTTTTTTTTGCCGTATAAGTTTGCATATTTCGGTAAAATAAGTTTAGGTTTTGTATCTATACGTGTCTTCATAGCTCCGGATTTTTTTATAGTGTTTTTAAGAGTTTTATTAAAGAATTGTTCTGTTAGTAATGACATTTGAGTTTTTTCGTGTACAGGTATTTTACAGACCTTAAATAACTTTCTATAATCATTTTCGTATACTTTTTTTTATATTATATGGTACTATCGCTTTAAGAATTCGGAGTTGTAATGTGAATATTTGATCAAGGTGTGATTTAAAGGTTACGCCGTAACTTGATAATCCGTAGGATATTACTGGTTCGGCCAACATTATCAATGTTTTGTAAGGTATTTTAGATTTTATCATAGAGAATTTAGACAATATAGCTCTTAGTTTGTCACACACATGGTTTATATGATATTTCCGGTAGTTTAATCGGTCGTTAATAACGAGTCCGAGGTAGGTAGGACTATCTACAAGTTCTATTGTATCACATTCACATGATACTGAATTGGTGTTAGAACTTTCATGTAGACATTTATGTGAATGGGCTATCAGTTTAGGTTTTATAGTATTTCTATTTTGACTGGAACTAATATACATTAGTTTCGTTTTATTCGAATTCAACACCAATCCAGCGTCGTGAGACTACTACGTTGGATAGGCTGTTTACATAGGTTAGGTAGTGTAGGGGTCCTAATACAGAACCTTGTGCAGTTCCCTCTGTCACTTTTACCGTATCACTATAATATTCATCAATCCATACCTTATAACTCCTTTTGTAAAGATAGTTTTCACACCAGTCAAGTAGCTTTCCTCTTATTCCATTATTATCTAGACTCTGAACCGTATCAACAGCTTTGCTATAGTCAATGAATACGACCAAAACATGTTCTTTGCTGTCTAAGTGATGGTATATACTATCAGTGAATTGTGACAAAAGCTGGGTGGTGTTCTTTTGAGGCTGGAAACCATATTGTTTTTCAGTGATTATATGATTGCTGTTAAAAAAGCTATGAATTTGAGCGCTTAGATATTTTTCAACTATTTTATCTATAGTAGATAGGATAGTTATAGGTCTGTAGTTTTCGTAGTTGGTTTGGCTACCTTTCTTATGTATAGGTCGAATGATACCAGTTTTTAAAGTAACTGGGTATTTACCGGTAGCTACGCTAATGTTAATTAATCTAGCAATTACTAGTTTAATTTTTTGGCACAGTACTTTTATATCAATAGCCCTTATGCGGTCTAAACCTGGAACATAATTGCAATTCAAAGATTTAATAATTTTTTCAATTGATGCAGAATCAGCCGGCTTAAATCGCATGCTAACATTTACTATGTTTTGATAGGTTTATTTATCAAACAATGGTTTTGAACCATTAGGAGTTATTTTTCTAACGCTATTACTGAAATGATGCGCAAAGTTATTTGCGTTATCATAACAAGTATTACTCTCACTTTCGAAGGCATTACGGAGGATCCTGTCGATAGACATTTTTGTGTTTCCAGTAATTCTATTTAGTATTCGCCATAAGTGCAAAGTGTTTATTAGCATATGTTTATTAGCTATAATTTCAGTTTTAATATTGTTGTTTATCGTCTTTTCTATAATTTTATTTGCATAATTTCTTGCTTTATTATATCTTTGTCTTACTATAAAATTATTTTTATATTTAAGCCACTGTATAAAAAGTTTGTCCCTATATCTGCATGCTTTAATAGTTTTTTTATTGACCCAATCATTTTCATTACGTAACATATTGCTTTTTACTTTAATTTTATATTTACATTTCTCATAACATTCCATGAACCTGTTGTACAAATAGTCGAAAATACTTATGGCACAGGTCATTCTAGCAGGTTTGTCCCAATCTACATATATAAAAGGAGAAGCTGACTGACTGACTGACTGATCTTTTTTCGAAAATAATCCCTTAAGGGGGTAATACGGGAGTGCAAAGTTAGTATGAAACTTAAGAGTTTTTGAAGTTATTCAAATGAAATTCAGTATGAAGGTTCTTCATGAAACAGGGTTAAAATATGCAATGCGTTGTTAGTATGACTACATCATGAAATTATTAAATATGTCTCGAGATGATCTCCTGTAGGCTAATTATCCTAATATCGCAAACGAAGTTGCGGGTAAAAGCTAGTATTTTATATTTAGGAACAGCCTGTATTTCTGTACCTGTACAATCGAGTATGATACCGCGATGGTCGGCCAGTGATGTGTGTGCCGTGGTGGTGCCGGCGTAAGAATAGCACTCCCCCATCTCCTCCCGTGGGTGTCGTAAGAGGCGACTAAGGGAAAAGCCTTCCGGGAACGGGCAGCAGCGTTTCCGGTTCCATCAAAAAGCTAACACTGCGCTCGCCAACACGCCTGCCAAGCGTGGCGAATATTGGCAAAATACCCCCCAAAGAATGAGCAGTTACACCACGACCAGGCCCCTAGTGCCCAGCGGCCCCGCTAGTCGTGGCTACGGTAGCGGTCAAGGATACGGCGGAGCAAGGGGTGCTAAGAATCACCGGAAGCGATTTGGCTACCACTCCCGACGACCCCTGGCCCTGGTGACATACAACGCACGCACGCTGAGGACAGACGAAAAGATGATAGAACTGGAAGAAGAATTGAATAGGTTACGGTGGGATGTGATTGGTTTATCGGAAGTCCGAAGAGAGGGAGAGGACACGATAACCCTGACATCCGATAACTTGCTCTTCTACCGGGAAGGCGACCAACAGTCTCGTGGTGGTGTTGGGTTTATCGTCCGCCAGTCTCTCATAAACAACATCATTTCCATCGAGAGTGAGTCGAGCAAAGTTGCGTACCTTCTACTCAGAATATCCAAAAGGTATTCGTTGAAGGTTATACAGGTCTACGCCCCGACTTCGGCACACCCGGATGAAGATGTGGAGGTTATGTATGAGGACATTAGTAGAGCCATACATACCTCGAAATCACATTTTAATGTTGTGATGGGAGATTTCAATTTGGGTAGGAGAGGCGATGATGAGTTAAGAGTGGGGAACTTCGGACATGGGCAGCGAAATCCTAGGGGACAGAGACTGGCGGAGTTTTTGGAGAAGGAAGGACTCTTCATGATGAATTCCTTTTTCCAGAAACCTCCGCACCGGAAATGGACCTGGATGAGCCCAGACGGAAGGACGAAAAATGAGATAGACTTCATCATGTATACCAAGAGAGATATATTCAATGATGTCTCTGTGATCCACAGGGTGAAAACCGGAAGCGATCACAGAATGGTACGAGGCTCATTGAATATCGATGTCAAAGCTGAAAGGTCTCATTTGATGAAGTCTACGCTCCGACCGTCTCCGGCCCTAATCGAGAACCCCGAGCGCTTTCAATTCGAGCTCCAAAATCGCTTCTAATCCTGTGTTTCAGTGGACGAGTTAAATGACAGGCTTATTGAAACTGTCCATGGGGTAGGATCCCAGTTCTGCCGGCCCAGGTGTAGGGATAAAACCCAAATTCTCTCTCCTCATACACTCAAACTGATGGCTGAACGACGCTCCGTGACACTCCAGACCTCCGATGAGGCTCAGTCATATAGGCAGCTCAATAGACAGATTTCGAAATCTATGCGACACGATTTTCGCTACTATAAAACAAAATGTATTGTGGAAGCGATAGAGCGAAATAAAGGCTCAAAGGTGTTCGCTAGAAACTCGTCTATTGGACAAAGCCGTTTGACTAAGCTGAAGACGGATGGTGGCAAGGTAGTGTCGAACAAGTCTGAAGTTTTGAGAGAGGTAGAGAATTTCTAAAGCCTGTCATCAGTCCGGCCAAAGACCCAAGAGCTCGATTTCCCCGACATTACACCGAAGACATCCCGGACATCAGCCTGTACGAGATTAGGATGGCTCTTAAGCAACTTAAAAACAACAGGGCGCCAGTCGAGGATGGAATTACCTCGGAGCTTCTGCGAGCGGGCGGTAAGCCGATCCTCAGAATGCTCCAGAGGTTGTTTTCTTCCGCCTTGTTTGAGGGTAAAACGCCGGAGGCATGGAACAGGAGTGTGGTGGTTCTGTTTTCCAAAAAGGGTGACAAAACCCTTCTAAAGAACTACAGACCCATTTCACTCCTGAGCCATGTCTATAAATTGTTTTCAAGAGTTATCGCGAACCGTCTCGAACGCAGGTTTGATGACTTCCAGCCTCCCGAACAAGCCGGTTTCCGAAGAGGCTTTAGTACCATCGACCACATATATACGCTCCCGCAGATTATACAGAAGACCGAGGAGTATAATCTGCCATTATGCTTAGCGTTTGTGGACTATGAAAAAGCCTTTGATTCGATCGAGACATGGGCTGTGTTGAGGTCTCTCCAGCGGTGCCGTATCGATTATAGAAGTGTTGAAGTGTTTGTACAACAACGCCAGCAGTCCGAGTACAGGAGCATTGCACGAAAGCCATTCCTCTGCAGCGCGGTGTCCGACAAGGAGATGTCATCTCCCCTAAACTTTTTACCGCTGCACTGGAAGATGCTTTCAAGCTCCTGGAATGGCAAGGACGAGGCATCAACATAAATGGCGAGTACATCACTCACCTTCGATTTGCTGACGACATCGTAGTCATGGCAGAATCCCTGGAAGATCTTAACCATATGCTCGATGATCTCCACAGGGTTTCCCAACAAGTGGGTCTAAGTATGAACATGGACAAGACGAAAATCATGTCGAACGTCCATGTTATACCTACTCCAGTATCCGTTAAGAACTCTATTCTTGAAGTTGTTGACGATTACGTCTACCTGGGACAAGCAATCGAATTAGGTAGGTCCAACTTCAGGAAGGAGGTCAATCGTCGAATCCAACTCGGATGGGCAGCGTTCGGGAAGCTAAGAGACGTCTTTTCGTCGGAAATACCTCAGTGCCTGAAGACGAAAGTTTTCGAGCAGTGTGTGTCACCAGTGATGACGTACGGATCTGAGACGTGGTCTCTCACTCAAGGCCTTGTGCGCCAGCTCCGCGGCGGTCAACGTGCTATGGAGAGGGCTATGTTGGGTGTTTCTCTACGTGATAGAATCAGAAATGAGGAGATTCGTAGAAGAACCAAAGTCACCGATATAGCCCAGCGGATTAGTAAGTTGAAGTGGCGGTGGGCTGGGCACATAGCCCGTAGAACCGATGGCCGTTGGGGCAGAAAGGTTCCCGAGTGGCGACCACGGACAGGACGCCGAAGCGTTGGAAGGCCTCCCACAAGATGGACAGACGACCTGGTCAGGGCGGCAGGGAGCCGCTGGATGCAGGTCGTACTGGAAATCTCTGGGGGAGGCCTATGTCCAGCAGTGGACGCCCTTGGCTGAGATAATGATGTATAAGTCCCTTTCCTTTGTAAATTTTTCGATTGTGGTTTTTAACTCAGAAATAAATAAGTTTTTACTTGCACTCGGAGGACGGTACATGGAACATAAGTGAGTAGAATACTTTTTATTTGAAGTGATTGTGCAAAATATACTTTCGAAGTGCTTTTTTTTTTTATTACTATCAATAATATACATTTTACAATAATAAATTTAAAGAAGACACAACAAAAAAACCACGCAAGTTTATCCTGAGTGCCTATTCCATCTACAATTATATATAAAAATATGCTTTATAGATTTTCTATATAATATTGTTTCAGTTTTTTCTTTAAATTTGTTTTGCTTATACTACATCTTACATTGTTATTTAATTTTATTATAGAAACTAACGTGGTAATTAGTCATTTTTAAAACTATGCAAAACGGTAACACTCACGTATTATTGTGCCAACCAATCTACCACAATAATACGTGAGTGTTACCGTTTTGCATAGTTTTAAAAATTGTTATTTAAGTTATTTATTAAGTGAGGAATTATGTATAAACTGGTGCGCTTTCCGTATTTATTATTAGCTGATATAGTTTCTAATTTATTCTGAGTAACCCTACGTGTTTTTATTTTGTGTGAGACAATATTCTGTATTTTTAAATTAAAAAGTTTTTTTTTTAAATTTGATAGTTAATTTTCTCATATACTGGAATTACTTTACAATATTTAAAGATAATATTTTTGTCATATCTCGCTTCAAGTCTTATATTAGAAGGAATAATGTTATTTAATATTCTAATTTGTAATTTGTATATATACTGCAAATGTGTTTTATCAGTTCGACCATAACTACTCAGACCGTATGTGATAATCGAGTCGGCAAGCGCATTATAAAGCATAAGTTTTGTTAGATATGTCAATTTTTTACCTATAATACACAAATTAGCTAAAAATGCCCTGAGTTTACCACATACTGATTGTATATGTTCGTGCCAATTAAATTTATTGTCAATAATTAAGCCTAAGTATTTATGTGATGAAACTACATCAATAGATGGACATTTACAGTTACTTATTGGATTATGCAAGCATTTATGATCATGAGAAAGAAGACTATTTTTTAATTCATTTTTATTTGTTAGGTTTGGTGAGTGAATATGAATCATCTTTGTTTTATTGGGATTTAATATTAAACCACTATCATGACACCATTCGTTTAAGGTGTTAAAGTCTTGTTGCAATAGTACTAATGCTTCATTTACATCTTTAGCTGCAACGAGCATGCAAGTATCATCAGCGTACTGGTAAATAGTGCAATAGTTGAATAACTTACTCATATCATTTACATAGGCAATGAAGTGTAATGGTCCCAACACGGATCTTAGTTTTTATATTTATAACATTACACTTATGCTTATCGCTTACATATAATATAATGCCACCACCCTTTCGGTGTTGTCGTAAGGCCGTGTGCATGAGATAACCATAGATTTTATACAAAGAACTTAGGGAATCAGGGATATTAGCCTCTGTTAGTATTATTACATCAGGTTTTTTGCTAGCAGAAAATATGCATTCTTCGAGCGATGAAAAATTTTTTATGATAGATCTGATGATAAAGTGAATACAGAGTAGGTTAATACTATTTGTATACATGACAAGAAATCGTTGATGTTTATACAGTCAGAAATCTCGTTAATTTCATTAATAAAAGGACTTACCATTTTTTAAATATATATGTAGGTACGTAGGTAGGTATATCTTTATTACAGATAAGTTTATAAATAGCCTATGTAAGTTTATGCTTTAATGTTAATTACTTCATGTATATCCTGCATGGTTTTAATGACATAGGTTTTTCCGCTTTTATCCTTACGAGCCCGAACTACCCCCTTTTTAAACCAAACGTATTTAAAGTTAAGATTGTTTTTTAGTTTCTGCTTAGCGTTCCAAAAGATTTGTTTATTTATTTTAGTCATTGCTTCTCTTATGTACACCGTACTGGTGTTGTTTTTATCTTTTGGGTTTATACTTCCTACTGTAATTTTATTCACTGTATCCACCGATATCCACGTATCTTGTGTCTCTTCATCCTGTAACTCCACTTTTATATTGGTTATTTGGTCTTTTCGTCCAGATAGCTTACGTACGCTTTTTATTCTATCTATGGGCAGGTTCAATTTTGATGCCGTATTCTCAATTATTTGTTTTACGTCTTCTTTTTCTTGATAGGGCACATTAGCAATTTCTATATAATTATTAAATTTTTCTTGTTCCATTAATAATGGGCAAACCAATAACGTGTTGTAACTATTTCGAGCTAACTCTATAAAATATATACATAGAATACATAAAAATTTGCAATTATAAAATATTTAATTAGGCATGTGATCATCTAGTTAGGACCCTTAATACGTTGTGTAAATAATAACCATCAAAGTTCTTTTAGAGTATCAGAGGCATGAGTTCAATAGGTCATCGAAGAAGATAAATTAAACTAAATAAAGATCGATTTGCATTTTATTAAATTAATGTAATAACGATGCTGTGATGACGCATAGATGTATAATAATTTTATAAATAATGACATCAGAAGGATGTTAGTGATAAAGAAGATAGCTGAAGGAGTCTCTCCCTTCCTCTTATAATATTTAAATATAAAAGAGAAAAGGGGTCGGCAGCCCCACACCCGCCACCGACAATGGGTTCCAACCAAATCGTGAACCCTCCAAGATAGAAGGTGGGAGCTATTTATAGTGCGCCTACACTTTTCATGCTATATTAGCAAGGACCGAAGTCCGGGTAATACAGTCAAGACTGCAGTGTTGAAAGCCGAAGCCTTAGTAAATAAGCCGAAGCTGTAATAATAAAAAGGCGTGAGCCTTGTGATGGAAATGAATCCAATAAAACAGCAAAGCTGCAAGGTGTCCGAAGACAAAGGGACAAGCCCTGGTTATAAATAAAGTGATAAATAAATCACTGGTTCAAACATCAGTTCGTAAGAACTCACAGCACTTAGGCGGCTGATTGCAAGGAATGCACATATTCATATTCACATAAATGTGTTATCGTTGCCACCGGAGTGGATATCGTTGCAGCCGTAGCTGATAATCGTTGCAGCCGGAGCTGTTAAAATGTTGCCACCGAAGTGGATATTGTTGCAGCCGGAGCTGATAAGTAAAAACCACCGTAGTGGATAAGTCGTTGCAGCCGTAGCTGATAATCGTTGCAGCCGGAGCTGATAATCGTTGCAGCCGTAGCTGATATAAATATGTGTTATGGTCCACCTTAGTGGAATGTGAAATATGATATATGTACAACTCGCTTACAAAAAGCAACACTCCCATCGAGCATATGAGTCAAACAAAGAGACGTAATACGCCAGATCATTATTTTACGTGGCAAGCCACGGAAGTAAAGAGACAAAGTAGGCCACACTGTCCTATATGCTAGTAAACATCCCATAAGGATAATTCACCAGACGCCCTAGCAGTATGACATGCTACAATGTCTATTTAAAAGTACTAAGCTAAGGGACAGTCCTGACAAGGACTATTGATGCCACTCACAATGTCCATAAACAAAGTCCACGGACAACGCTCGTGGTTGTACCCAGCATCGCTAGAACGTACCACTTCGGCTTACAGCCTCCGCACCGCTCAGCAGCTGGATACGATGGTGTGATAGACACAACGATATCAACTGAGACGCCAGGACGTTGAAGTATCAAATCACAGTGAGAGTCACAAACAACATCGTCTGAGCCACGAGAGACCTCGGAGTATCAAATCATAGAGTGATAGACACAGCGATATCAAACTGGACATCAGGACGTTGAAGTAACAAATCACAGCAATAGACACAACCAACATCGTCTGAGTCATCAGAGACCTCGGAGTATCAAATCACAGAGTGATAGACACAGCGATATCAACTAGGACATCAGGACGTTGAAGTATCAAATCATAGAGTGATAGACACAAACAACATCGTCTGAGTCACCAGAGACCTCGGAGTATCAAATCACGAAATATTCAAGACAACTTGTCATGGTGGTAGTCTGCTAGTAGCTAATGTAGCCACAAAGCCTACCAACCAGTCCACAACGCATCATCAAGAATAAAGCATATCCGGCACCGTACACAAGAATTCTCAAAGTAGAACTTAATCACACTAAGAGGCATCTCGCGTCCGTACCACCAAGATACGCAAGGCTCCAGCAACAGACAGATGGACTTCTCAAAGACAATCAAATTCATCTAAGAGTCACCTTCCGTCCGTATGCCAAAGCTCGTTCGAAATATGGCGGTCCTGCAAGACTATTCTCGCAGAACACTTTTGTAAGGAGGCTGATCTAAACACATGCATCACCATAACATCGTAACTACATAAGATATTATTATTAAAACATATTTATATTCATTATTTAAGAGGTTCATTATTAATACATGCATCGCCCCTATACATGTATTGTATTGTTATAATTCTTTAGATGGTCACCCACAAACCATCTATGATAAATACTTTTTATGACCTCTTATTATATCGGTATCATATGTAGTACATGAATGTGAGATGCTGTGCCGACGATCTCACGCTGCCCCCCTATATATGCCGGGCGATCGGTCTGACTATCGGCAGTTCCATACATTCCGATACTTTCCCCATACTAGCTAATACACGAACCGTCTTCATAATACACGAACCGTTTGCATTATTTTTAATATATCTATTATTGAAAATTATGATCAATTATTATTTCTAATGTATTAAATGACGTTTTAAATATAAAATAAATTACTTTTTATGTTTATTTGTACATATTATGTTATAATATTTATTAATTACTATTTTATTACCTCTTTATATTATTTATTATTATTGTTATCTTAAATGTTGAATTTACTTTATGTAAAGTTTATAACCGTCACAGTGTGCGTCACGATGGTGCGATCGTTTAGAAGTATTCGCTCCGCATATTACTAATTTTCAAAAAAGAATTCCATATTTCAGAAATAAAAATAATTTGAACTTAGAATTCTTAGCGAAAAAAGAAAATTGGACTTGAGATAGTCAGAACGGCAATTTCATAGTTAAAGATTAATATTAATATATATATATAGCTGTTTGTGCTGGTTCACTAACTGATTGATCACCTCTTCTGTAAAATTTTGTATGAAAAAAATTTTTTTCACTTATGGTTTCGTATATAGGACAAAAATTCATCCAGAGAAAAAATATGGAGAAAGCTGATGATTGAGGGTTTCAGAGACGGGGGAAGAGCACAGCCAGGATATTTAAGATAGGTGGGAGGCGCCCGAACAAATATCATTCGAAACCTCATCCAATAAGGCAATGAGCTGAAATAAAATCCAAAATGGGCGTCTATCTTAGAAAGTATACAAGATGGAAGATTGGTTTATTGGAATAAGATCATCAAGGCCTCAAGGTCTATTTGATGAATAGAAAAAAAAATCAAGATGGCGGAAATTATTTTTCCATACTAAATGTATGGGAAATATTCAAGAGACTACAAGTTGGCAACTATGCAAGACTTTGATGCGGTTCATTTGATACGGTTCATAGAAGAAGTTTTATTCTGACAAGTGTTGATTAAGAATTTCGGAGACGGGGAAGGAGCACGGCCAGGGTATTCAAGATAGGTGGGGGGTTCTCAAACAAAAATCCTTCGAAACCTCTTCCAATTGGCAGGGAACTAAAAAAACCAAAATGGCAGATTCAAGATGGCGGCCGTGTAAATTTCGTCGGTGTCTATCTCAGAAAGTATACAAGATGGAAGAGTGATTTTCTGGAAAAAGATGATCAATGTATGAAGGTCTACTTGATGAACAGAAAAAAAATACAAGATGGCGGAGTTTATTTTTCCATATAAAATATATATGGGGAATATTAAAGAGACTACAATATTGAAACTATGCAAGATTTTGACATGGTTCATAGAAAAACATTCATTCTGACAAATTCATCGAGGATTTCAGAGATGGGTATGGATCACGGCCAGGTTATTAAAATAGATGGGCGATACTCCAATAAAAAATACTAGAAATCTCATTCAATTGGCAGGGAGCTAAATAAAAATTTCCAAATTGTCAGATTCCGTATGGCGGTTTTGTAGAAAATGGTAGACAGAGATAGAAAGTAGTAGAAAAATGGTAGTCAGTGATTGGCAGTAGTCTACTATTTTACATTCATTAACTTCTACTGTGCGTTGAAGTGATTTTTCATGTCCTGTTTTTTTTTTACAACTTATGGCTATGGTAGATATTAAAGAAGGTCTCTCTTTTACATTCCACTATACTGGCCTCGATAGCATTTCAATCTGATATTCGCTTAAGAACATTTAGGCAGTAAACAGTGGACAGTTGACAGAGCTATAGATAGTAGAAAAGTAAGTTACAGATAGTGCACAGTAGAAATTAATGAACGTAAAATAGTAGACCACTGTCTAACACTGCCTATCACTGACTGCCATTTTCTACCGCCGCGCCGTCTACAGCTCACTACCTTTTTCTACTACTTTCTGCCCCTGTCTACCATTTTCTACATAACCACCATCCGGAATCAGACAATTTGTTATTCACTGCTTCACGCGGTATGCTTTAGAGGGCCGCGCAGCCACGCGCTATACTAGTTTGTTATATATGCAGTTGTATCTTTTGACTTTATTAACTTACTAGTCGACTACCGTGACTTCGTCTACGTTAAAGTATATGTTAAATTAAGAATATATGTACAAAAATAAAAATAAATGAGAGAGAGAGAGACTCTCGAAAGAAAAAAACCGAACAGAGACTGACCATTCTGAACAGAGATAAAGATAATTATTAAAGAGAAAAAAAAGAGACAGGATGAGAGAAAATGATAGTATATAAGACGAAGAGAGACAGATATACTGTAGACTTCCTGAGTGAAAGAATTTTTAAAATCGGATCAGTAGTAACAAAACGGCCGTGTTCTATTAATTAAAAAAGTGTTTATGGCAACACTGAATCACCTTTGTCACTCACGTAAAGTATAGTTTTCTATTAGCAAAAGAATTTTTAAAATAGGATTAGTTACGACAAAATGGCCAAATTCGTTTAACTAAAAAATGTATATGGCAACACTGAATCACCTTTGTCACTCACGAAAAGTATAGTTTTCTATTAGCGAAAGAATTTTTAAAATCGGGTTAGTTACGACAAAATGGCCAAATTCGTGAATTTTAAAATGTATATGGCAATACTGAATCAACTTTGTCACTCACGAAAAGTATAGTTTTCTATTAGCAAAAGAATTTTTAAAATAGGATTAGTTACGACAAAATGGCCAAATTCGTTTAACTAAAAAATGTATATGGCAACACTGAATCACCTTTGTCACTCACGAAAAGTATAGTTTTCTATTAGCGAAAGAATTTTTAAAATCGGGTTAGTTACGACAAAATGGCCAAATTCGTGAATTTTAAAATGTATATGGCAATACTGAATCAACTTTGTCACTCACGAAAAGTATAGTTTTCTATTAGCGAAAGAATTTTTAAAATCGAGTAAGTTACTACAAAATGGCCATATTCTATTTATTAAAAAATACATATGGCAACACTAAATCACCTTTGTCACTCACGAAAAGTGCATTTTTCTATCTTTGAAAAAAAAATTAAAATCGGATTAGTAGTTCCTGAGAAACCCTTCAATTTACAAAATGGCCACCTTATAGCACTTAAATGGCCATATCTTTTTAATCAGAGTATTTATGGCAACACCACATTGCCTATGTTACCCGGAAAGGATGTAGCTTCCTATCGGTGAAAGAATTTTCAAAATCGGTCCAGTACTTTTCGAGCCTATTCGCAACAAACAAACAGACATACAAACAATCAAATCTTTCCTCTTTATATAATAGTATAGATAGATATAGATTACTTTGATTCTGATGTCTCAGGGCACTAGAGATCTGAGTATTTGATATTAATATCAATCAGCTACATTCCTGCGTTCCTGAGAAAAAAGGTCTTGAGTCTTGACAGACATTCATTCGGGGAGAGGGGTCAGGATTCCTTTTTACTTTGTAGGATATCCCGATTCCCGACCCATAAAATTGACATTCGCAACAGTTTTTATCATTTTATATTTTTTTAATTCGTCGGCAACCCTCGGTCTTGCCCATTTATAATTTACTAGCTGCGCCCCCCGGTTTCACCTGGGGGCTTAGCCAAGTTGACTTTCTACAATTGTTGACGCATATAGAAAACCTAAAAAATGTATGGGAATGACATATGTCAACGATATATCACGTGATCAAAAAATAACATATGTAGAATGACAGTTCGCACTTAAATGGTGCGTTCCACTAAGCACTCACGAGTACGACGACCACGGTTTATGCCGTTCCATTTCTTCGCGAGCGTTACAATAGTTAACTCAAGTGGAATGGATTATTGATAGTTTTGAGCGCTAACGAAAATAATTCAAATGGCGAGTTATAAAGAAATAGTTTCAAGAGATTGAGTTATTATTATTTGTAAGTCTTAACAACAAACTTCAATAATTATTGGTTAAATTAATTTATATACATATTTTTTATTGATTGATATTGATTTTTTTTATATTTATAATTAAATTGAACCTCAAATTAATTTTACATAAGTGTATTTACCTGTGGCGGTACGTTGAGCATCCGCTGCAGAAACATTCACTTTCACTAATAAATCTCTATTCGTATCAAATAAAAGTTATTTGGGTGTTGTGAAAGCTTAATGGAACGCACCAAATATGTCAACATGGCTTGTCAACACTGATCGCTTGAAATTGTGAAAGAGAATAGAAACATAACGTTTGCAACTTGGCTAAGCCCCCTGGTATATTTTGGATAATTCACACTATAACATTATAAATTATAACCTATGTGTTATTCTTATTCTATGTGTAAGCTATATTATTGTAAAGTTTCATCAAAATCCATTCAGTAGTTTTTACGTGAAAGAGTAACAAACATACATCCATACATTCTTACAAACTTTCGCGTTTATAATATTAGTAGGATGTCTTGCCCCGCCAATATCCTTCATATTGAATTGAGAAGTAATAAAGAAATCAACAAGAAAAGCTATAGAATTATAATATATTATAATAAGTGAACCGAAAAGTAGGCACATTTTTTTTAAAATGATTATTTATTTAATATTTTGGTTCTTCTATTACAGGAATATTACTTATGATGTCATAAAAGTAAAATTATAAACGTAGAACTATGCACACTCTCACATAGTTTTATACACTAAAAAATTTTACCGTCCATTGTGATTGTCCAGGCCCGTCGTATAAGATTATTATCTTTTTTGTACTTATCTTTGGAACAGTTAAATTCCATTCAAGTAAATTAAGTATTTTGGATATTTATACTAGATATTAAATTAGAATTTACTGCGTGGGTTATTGAATATTTTGATATAATATACTAAAAAAAAACAAAAATTAAGAAAAAATCTATGCGTGTATAATTAATTTAATTGGTCGGAAATTCTGGTTACATTTTTCTTTTTAGCATATACCATTCTCCCGAGTCTTAAACAAAGCGTTTTGTAGGTTTATAATAAAACACAAATCCTTAATTTTTAAAATTATTATTGTGTAAATTTAATTTAATTCTTAAGTATTAATTTACAGCTAAGTTGGTAAGTGAACCCGTCTTTTAGCACTTGTTTTGCTTTTATTAAAACGTAAAAATGTAATCATAAAAATCATTTAAGTGTCTTTCTTGTAAAAGGTAAAAATTATAATTTTATTCTAATTAAATTAAACAGCTCAATTTTTTTAAATGTACCTGATATCAAATAAAAAAATGTAGGTAAGTAGTGCTATAATTCAATGAGTTCAATGCAGGATTTAGTATTTTAAACCCCATGCTATAAAATCAGTAAAAGTGTTATATACATATATTTTATGTACACATTATTCTATTACATATAGTCTTTTATACATAATTACAAACTTATATTTATCATAACAGATCCATTACATGAATAATTGAAAAAACAGCTACATAAATAAGTTTCGATTAGTGTCTGTGACTATACAAATTCTGTGAGTGAACCGGTTGTGTTCAAAATCATTATCACAATTATTATATTAAATGTGTTTAGCCCTTTTAAATAAAATCGGGCAGTAACTAGGTACCTAAATAAGATAAATCGGATTATAAAACCTTTGTACATATTTAATTGGAATGTACAAAATGCTTACTTATTTAACTATATTCGACGTCTGTATCCTCCAGTTAAAACCAGCCAAATGTGTTTCAACAAAGATGTTCGCATTTTGAGACGTTCCATTTTGGCGTTCTCCACGAAAAGTGTCCACTCTCTTCGGATACTTGTTGAACGAGGTCCCCATGAAGGCTTCGAACGTAACAAACTTTTGGCAATCTAAATATAACAAAAAAAAACAATTTATTTAATTCGATCATTCATAATTGCGCTTATTAGGTTAGTCATTTATGGGAATAAAATATCATGTTTCGTGAGCCATTTAACGCTAATTTTATTCTAAAATAATATGTTTAAGCGGTAAGTCACGCGGCCATTAGTTGATATTAAAGACGACGACAGGGTTTTTATCAGTAGTCTAGTCCTTGTTGCGGCAGGTTAAAAATTGATTATTAAGTTCCGTAACTTAAAAGGAAAAAAAGGAACCCTTATCCCTTCGTTGTCCGTCTCCGTCTATCTGTCTGACTTACTGTCAAGAGAGAGATCTCTAGTTTTTGAAATACGTTAAAAGATCAAACTTCTAAGTTAATTTAATGGAAAGATGCAGCCGCTTTTATCTCATGTATTTTATTTTAAAGAATTAATAATTAAATAATAAAGTAATTTTGATTTTCAAGAAGTATCAATATTCCCACTTTGTCTTTTGACATAGGAACATGATTTTTGCCAAGAAGGGTCTTATATCATTTGAAAATCCGATAAATGGCAATTTGTTGGAATGGCAAAACAAATGGTGTTTTACATATGGTGGTTGGGTTTTGACGCATTATTTGAAGAATATGTAAAGTTATACAGATAAAATTAATATTGAATATGATCTTAAAGCTGTTAAAAAATTAAACTTCTAAGTGTAAGCAATCAATAAATATGGCCATTTATATTGAAGTGATTACAAGTTGTTTTTCTATAGGGCATTCCATATACGCGGACATGAAAAAAGTCGATGTTTGTGATTTTAATAACATTCGAATATGTTATAAATTTACACGTCATTGGTACAGATTAAATCCTGATTAACGTTAAGCTTTGAAAATTTGAAAAAGAAGACTGAAAATTTGCGACACCGGAAAAAGCTGCCTTACTTTATACCTTATTGTTTAGTCATTGGTATTGTGTGTAATGAATCTAAAGCTATATCAGCGCGAATCCTAGCAACGGCTGATGACAATATGACATGTTGTTAAATGACAACTTGTAAAATATTTGTCAACACACAATATTAAACAAATATAGGTTTTAAACACACTTACATCTCTAAAGTTTCCTAGAGATTTGTTTTTGTATATCGTAATAATCATAAATATTGGAACAAGAGCGACTCCAACAAGAAGCATTGCGTAGCCCGAAACTGAAAGAAATTGAAAGGTGTGATAAATATTTTATTTTATACTATTAAAATAAAAATCAAAAACCATAGTAAGTTAAAAAATGTAACGAACACTTACTAAAAATATTATATAAACACCATTTCTTAATAAAGAAAGTGATACTCACCATAACCAGCCGTCGGATATAGATACCAACCGCCGAATAATAAAGCTTCATACGACACTAGAGCATACACAAACACGACAATCATCATCGCAGGCGTTATGAAACCCCAACACATTCGCCAGTAAATTGATGTCTTCATATTCAACATGAATTCTATATCCAGACAGATATTTTCTACACCTAGAAAAACAACATAATCCCCGTTATAAACTGATCTGAGTTATGAATGTTATTAAAACAGTCTACAACGAAGCGCTTTATTAATTGAAGTTCTATTTAAACATTTTTATATTTCATAAAGGGTTCTAAATTTGTTTTTTCATTTTCATACATAAATACATTACATTAAATATTAAAACAGTTCTTTAAATATAATGTATTTAAATAAATATACAATTACCATAAAACCACAAAACGCCAGCAATTTCAGCGATACCGCAAAACAGGATTAAGAATGTTCCACCAAAATAGTCCACGAGCTCTAAAACAAACTGACCGCCCTGAAAACAAGAAGATTACTAATCTTATGCTAAATGTTAGCTATGGTATTTCGGATGAAGACTTTTTTTGTTAAAATAATCACTAAATAGTTTTAGTAATTTGGTTGTAATTAAATTTATACTTACAGGAGTAACATATATAAGTCCAATTGCAAATCCCATTGTACTACAAAAAGCTGACATGTAGACGGTTTTAACACGAGGGAAAGCATCCAACAATACGGTGTTAATTGACGATAGAAGAGCCACGCCGGAACCAATGCCAAGAACTGACATCATAAGGAAAAATAAAACGGAAAACAACTGAAACAAAAGAAAATTTTATTATTTCTAGGATTTTATTTTATTCCGTACCTTAAGAGCCATTTCACAAAATTCGGTAAAAATCCGCGAAATTGTAACATTTTGACGTCGTTAATCTCAGCATTGGATGCAATAATATAATTTCTATAATTGAAATATAATAGAGTGACCTTTGTTGTAGTAACTTAATTTATCAGAATTTTGATTTATATTGTGTGTATAAAATTATTACCCTTTTCCTCCGCCGCCTACCTGCGTAAGCGCTCGCAATGTATATTTTGAAGTCCTATTTCTTAATAACCACTACTTTGAAATTGTTTAAAAAAATATCATAATATGTGGAATATGTTATTATTGATACACAATTTAGAATTTTTTACATTAGCATCTCCGTTAATCCATAATAAAATTTTAAAGTTACGAATATTTTCTAAATAAGTACAATTTTAAAAGCGATATTTTTCTTACAAAACTAAGAAATTTTAACGAACTATCTATACCAAGATAAACTTACATCTTTTAGGAACAGAAAAAAATAAAAATAAAATATATAACTTTATGTATTAAAAAATAAAAAGAAAATATATAATACCATGTATCAAGCCCAGTAAATCAGTCGAGCGCCAGCGCTCTTAGAGGTAGGATCTACGCCAAATTTTGAACAGCTCTCTTTCTTACATCGGTCTCACTCACACGCGCCAAGCGACTGATATTATAGTGTGATACACCGTATTTGAAACTTTCAAGTAAGTAAAATTAATATTTAAATTGTTTGTTTTTCCAAATGTATTAGTAGATACTTTTCTAATTATAAATTAATTTTTTAGGTAATGCGTCGAAAAAAGAATGCTTATCACTGCGGTGCAGTGCAGGCAGGGTATGCTTTTACTTCTACATTTATATTCTTACCCGACTGCTTAGAAGGAGGGTTATGTTTTTAGGGTGTATGTATGACTAGTATATATATATATATATATTCTTCTTATATATATTCGATATACGATTCTTTTTGACGCCCTGTAACCTAAACGGCATGATAGATTTTGAAGTTCGAGGTCTCGTTAGTTTTTTCTCACCAGTTATATAAAAATTCTAAATGGTGACCACTTGACGCCATATTGTGAAGATAAAAAGTTAAAGTCATAAATTACTTCAAGCGGGGTATCATTGAATAGGTATTTGAATCATTTTAAGGCTTTTTTATCATTTATTTACCATTTTTTTAATCACAAATGGATATGTATGAAATGGCCTCTTTTTTCAGAAGGACAGTCAAAACAAACCAACAGGAGAATAAATTTGAAGAGTTGATCTTGGTAAGTGTAGTCACTAGTGAGTGCATTTCTATATGTTTATTCGGAGTAACTGACATATTACTAAGACTATAGTTTTGACTCTCATTCTTGTATTTTTCTTGTATACCTATAGAGATACATTTAAATTAATATTTATAATAATATATTTATTTTATAATGTTCTAGGAACCAGAGTACAACTAGCTACAACATCAGATTGTATGCAAAGACAGAATGCGATTTTAGTTTAAACGCTTTCGTGATGGAAACTGATTTGAAGAACGAACCACGTGGAAGACTGCCCACGCAGGTGAATAACAATGAATTGAAAGAGATGGTGGAAGCCGATCCGAGCCAAACTATCCAGGAATTAGCGGCGTGGCCAAAAATTGACTTATTTGCGTCAAATCAATAAAATAATAAATATGAAAAATGGGTGCCTCATGATTTGACTGATCTGCAGAAAGAAACGCGTGTTGAAACTTGTGTTGCCTTGTTGAATCGATACAGAAAAAAAGGAATATTGGATCGAATTCCTATTAGATGGCAGCAATATATAGATAATAATAGTAATTATTTTGATTAAATAAATATGTTAAATTAAAAAAAAAACTTATTTCAATTTTTTAGTGCAAACTTTAACCCCTAATAATAAGTTTTATACCGCTATATTTCAATGAGTATTTTTGTAAATAGATAGATTAATGTGGTAATTTTTTCTATTCTAATTATCATACCACGGTAAAATAAATATTGTGAAAGTTATACAAAAAGTAATGTAAAATTTTATGGTAATTTATATAAAACAAATGTATTATTTAAAATCGTTTTTCTCATCTTATCAATACAAATAGGCATTTAAAATAAATCTGTTTGACTGTGTCATCTAGTTTATAAATAAAATAGAGGCCTGCCCTCGCTTCGCTCCGGGTATTTAAAACAATATTATAATTGATGTCCTTAAATTGTCACTCTGTAATTGTGTAGTTTTTCATTATTTGAAAAAAGGGAGAGAGTGAGAAAAAGTTATAAAAAGAAAAATAATAGAAACAAAAATAAAAGAAAAGCGACAGATGCTAGACAGAGTAAAAATAAAATTGAATAGGAGAGAGAGAGAATTAAAGAGAGAAAAAGAGAGAGGATGAGAGACAATGATAGTATTATAAGAGGAAGAGAGACGGAAATACTATAGACTTTTCCCATTGAAAGAATTTTAAAAATCGGATTAGTAACAACAAAATGACCATATTCTATTAATTAAAAATTTTATATGGCAACACTAAATCACCTTTGTCTCTCACGAATAGTGTAGTTTTCTAACAATGAAAAAAAATTTTAAATCGGATTTGTAGTTCCTGAGAAACTCTTCAATTTACAAAATGGCCACCTTATGGCCCTTAAATGGCCATATCTTTTTAATTAAAGTATTTATGGCAACACCACATAGCCTATGTTACCCGGAAAGGATGTAGCTTCCTATCGGTGAAAGAAATTTCAAAATCGGTTCAGTACTTTTAGAGCCTATTCGCAACAAACAAACATAAAAACAATCAAATCTTTCCTCTTTATATAATAGTATAGAAGTATAGATATAGATTAAAGCAGGCAAAAATTGAATGTTCTGCTTGCATCCAAAACTGTGCAACACATATTCACATTCAGATTTTCTGGAGTATAATAAAAGGCTATTTTATTTATATCGTAAATATTCATTCGTAAACTCAAGACACTCAATCAAATCAATTTTAAAAATCTATCTAAAAACCTATATATCTATTTTATAAAATTGATTTTTTGTTTTAAATTTCTTGACTGTTGTTATAACAGACTTGAAATTTTTAACAAAATAATTATGTAAAAAACATTTTGTAACATAATAGTTATTAATTTTTATTATACATTAGAAAAAGATTAAGATGTTTTTTTGGATGTCGCACTATACCGAGTAGGACAGAGACCGCGCGGCTCGTGAGACTCACGTGCGCTGCGACCAAATTTACCTAAACTTGCAGAGCGAAAAATTGTGAAATGGCTCTTAAAAGGAAAAAAGGATATTATAGGATCACTTCGTTGTCCGTCTGTCTGTCTGTCCGACAAGTCTCTTTTTCTCAGGATCGCGTGGGGGTATCAAGTTGAAATTAATAACAAATACTCAAGCCTACGGTCCCTTGCGGCTGTCAAACTTCTGTGTCCACGCATTAAAAAGATATGACCGTTAATGTGGTCACTCATATAATTATAAGGTACTTCCCAATGACCTAGCGTCGTGAAATTTAGCATAGCATAAATAAAGGATAAAATTAAAAGACTGTTAATTTTTTTTCTACTTCACTAGAAAATTAACTTTTTTTGACTGTCACGCAAGACCCTTTTTCTTAGAAAAACGTAAAGATATCAAGTTAAAATTTATACAAAATATTCTTAATCTTTAGTTCCTGAAATATGTAAAGATATCAAACTTCTAAGTTAATTTAATGAAAAGTTGCAACCGCTTTTATCTCATGTATTGTAATTTTGATTTTCGAGATAAATCAAAATTCCTTCAAAAAGGATTCATCTTTAAATCTAGGAACGTGATTTTTGGCAAGAAACAGGGTCTCTGAACATTGGTATGGGGAAAAATCCTGAAAATGCCAATTTGTTGTTCAATCACGAAAAAAATGTCCTTTTATATATTTAGGTTTTGACACATTATTTGAAGAATACCTGAAGCTATCAAGTAGAAATTATATTTAACATGCAAGTCTATAGTATCTTGAAACTGGGAAAAAAAACAATTTCTAATTGCAAGGGATCTAAAATATGAATTCCATTAATTAATTTTTAGAAGGGTCAATAATGTTTTAAATTTAGGCACCCCTTCCAGTTTCTCAAATTTTCATAGTTATCTAGCTTAACGTTAATCAAGGCTTAAATCTGTACCGAAGACGTGTATATGTATAAAATATTCGAATGTTAGTAAAATCGCAAACATTTTTTCGTTTTTGTCGTCGCATCGTGTGAAATTAATTTAAAGCTATATGTATATATAAATACTATTGACATGACAACTTGTAAAATATTTTAAGCGACTCCAATAAAAAAAGTAAGTTCCATATTTGGCAATATGTATTTTATTAATATTGTTAGCGAAAACTTGCTAGAGACATATTTTAATTGTTGGCAAGCGGTGTTTATTACGCACACCTGTGCGACCCGTTGCGGACTGCACATGGTGTTTGTTTGATACCACCTGCGCTCGCAGCTGCGCAGAACACCTGCGTTACTTCCGGACGTGTGAAAATGATTTGAAGACTTTCCCACGATAGAAGATCCTATAAAAGACGTTGCGTGCAGTGCTTTAGGGCTCATTCGATTCTCGGTCGGCAATGGTAAAAGATCTCCTCCCTCAGTGTTAAAGAGTTATTCGGTCGCGTATATCTGTATCTTTCGATTATGATTAGTACAATTGCAGTAATTAGAGTTCTGAATGTTATAGCGTTAAATTATCTTTTGTTGTAGTTTAAGTTATCGAATTGTGATTGCTAATTAAATAATTTTAGATGTACTTGTGCTTTACTTATTTATTATTTTTATAATAAAACTGTCCTCACTTCTTCTGGTTTATAAGATCAGAAGTGGGATTCCTATTCCACGTGCTTACTGCTGTTTGTGCCATCTGTTTTAAGATTAACTAAACTACTTTTAGTGTTTATATTTGACCTAATTACTGCAAGTGTTGAGGTTAGTGGTTTCGTACTTATCGGCGGATGTTTGACGTGTCATACGATTTCTGAGATATGCCCAGACGTTTAAAAAGTGTTGAAAAACCGGACGGTTCGCGCCAGTCGCGTTGTAATCATTCGTGCACGTTAAGAAGTAGATCGCGTGATCGTAGCCAACCATGGTTCTGGAGGGAGAGATCATCCGCATTCTGTCATCGCGTAGATACGGTGAACGTTCTCATCGCCGTGAGCGTACCTCTTTGAGATATCGTAATGTGCCTCGTAGCCCGCGTAAAGCTCATAGACATTGTTATACCTCATGTGGCAGCCGTGATTCTCCGCATGATCAGGCTTTAGGTGAAATATTAGCTCGCTTAAACTCTATTGAGAGCGTTTTGCCGACATTGACAACGTGTTGAATATCAGCGCCTGTTCCGGAACATAACTTACAGGGGCAGGAAACTTTTAGTAGGCAGAAGTCGCCAACGCTTGACGGGAATAATGACGTGACGTATAAGTTTGTTGGCGCATTGTCTAGTTCAGTTCAGGCGAGATCGCTTAATTTTTATATTTCTCTCTTCGATTATAACTTCTATGATTTTGACGTTTGGTGTTCAGAGGTAGACTGCGTCCGTGATTTAAATAAATGGAATGATCGTGAGTGTCTATGGCGCATAGGAAGTTACTTGTGCGGTGACACGAAGTCATGGTTTAACGATTGGATAACGAATAACCGTTCGTGGAACAACTTCAAGTTAGAATTTCGTTCATTGTACCCATGTAGTGTGGATGTTGCTACAACTTTATTTGCGGTTATGTGTAAAAATTCAAATAAATTCTTCACTTATGCCGAATATGCCCGCAGGTTTTTTTTGCGTGTAAACAATAAAAAGGGCATGTTTGATGAGCTGAAACTTGTAATAATTGCGCGAGGTGCACACATGTTTGAATAAAGGGTACGGTAATCAATACGAAACGATAATAAAAAGATTTAGTTGATTTTTATTACCCTGTCTGTTGTCGCGAATGTAGTAAAATATTCGCGAATAGATTTATTAATATCTAGAATCGATTTTATAATCATAAATTTGGAGGAGTGTTAGTGAGAGTAGTAAAGTATATAAAAGATTTTTTTTCCAATATTGGTTTACTTATTATTCGCATCTTTGGCGGAGCAGTCGGTCACTATAGGTCTCTAAGTAGATATCAGTGTTGTAGAAGCTGTGAAGTAGTGCTTAGAGTCAATCAGAAATAACTTCTATGTTATTTTTCTCCATGCGAGTTAGCATAATTATTAGACCAGTTTAGTCAGTCAGTTCGATTCAGTATAAGTTAGTGAGTGTGCTATCTGAGAGCAGTATCAGTGCCAGTTGGAGCGGTTGTGTTTCAGTGTCAGTTTGTAAGCGAGGTATCTGAAAGCAGTATTAGATACACGCCGTAGTATATCACTCAGTAATAGAACATTGTGGTGTTGTACAAATTCGTTAGTTTACAATTTAGTAATTCGCTCGGGCACCGAGTAGATCAGAAGGTGCTCGGCGACAATTGTGTTAAACCTAATAATTATTGAATACTCACTTTTTAACTTCGTTAGTCGTTTCTGCTTGATAAAATGTCTGAATGCGGACACGTTCAAAGTCGCAGTAATCGTAATCGTAGAGTGCTCATGTTGTTTTTTAATACTTGTAACGTAAAAGTTCTCGTGGTGTAATACTCGTAACGTAAAGTGCTTGATGCGTTGACGACGGATGGTTTCTTCATCAATTTGAAGAAGTGTACGATTCTGGCCTCCAGAATATTATAGTACTTGGACCGTATAATTATTGAATGTCAGGTTAGGCCGAGCTATGAGAAAGTTCGAGCCCAAATTTACTCAGCTGAACCCAAAAACATTAAACAAGTGTGGCAAGCGTTTTGTGTATGAACCGTGTTATGAAGATTCTTTCGTTTTTCTTTCTTTTTCTGTTGATACAGATGCAGATGACAAAATGAATAAGTCAAAGTCAGCACCTGATGTTTGAACAGATTCCTGAGGCGAGCCAGCTCATAGAACAATATTGGGCCACAGCTACGTCCTTCTGGGATGCAGAACATGGGGAAGCTCGATTCTGGCATGGCACAAGATTCTACGTCCACTTCATCGCAATAAGTTGGAACTACTTGCTGATTCTTATGGCGAGAAAAATCAGGCAGCAGCCAAGCACATGGCGCTCTGGCGTGGCGAGTGGACGTCTGACACATGCTCCGCTTCCTTCAAGGCAGTTAAGACACCAGGAGACTTCTGATTCTCAGCTTTATGGCTTCCGCAGGTCTGAGCCCCTGGCTTATGACTTCTTTCTGGCCTGAGCCTCTGGTTTATGGCTTCCGTAGATCTGAGCCCCTGGCTTATGACTTCTGTCTGGCCTGAGCTTCTGGTTTATGGCTTCCGTAAGTCTGAGCCCCTGGCTTATGACTTCTGTCTGGTCTGAGCCTCTGGCTTATGGCTTCTGTTTTGGTCTGAATCTATGATTCATGGCTTCTGTTTTGGTTAAGTAAATAGACTTCACACCCATCTTCATTTGTGGATGGTGTGAGGGTTACTGTGTATTTGCCTTGAGTAGCATTCTATCCAATGGAAGTCTGGAATTTTATTGCTTAGAGTGCTATTTAATTTCATTTATTTTTTTTTCATGTTTTAAATGCACTATTTTTGCTTTGTAAAGTTTTTCTTTTAATCTGACGCATTCAAATTTATATTTCAATCACCTAAAAACTTTCTTTTTCTCATATGTTTTGTTGGGTGCCTGATGGTGGGAGTGCACGCTCACTATCACGTACTTAACAACAATACTTCAAAAGCTTAGTATTCTTTGGCCTCAGACATATAAGTTAACGCAATAATTTAAATTTACGTTATGTGTTACTTTACAGATGAAGATGTCCAGTTCAGTGATGAGGTCCAGTCTGGTGGCGTTGGATTTGGTGATAGCGCAAGACAAGAAGCGGTCGAGGACGTCTCGCTGTCAGGAACGGCCGTGTTAGCGAAAACTTGCTAGAGACATATTTTAATTGTTGGCAAGCGGTGTTTATTACGCACACCTGTGCGACCCGTTGCGGACTGCACATGGTGTTTGTTTGATACCACCTGCGCTCGCAGCTGCGCAGAACACCTGCGTTACTTCCGGACGTGTGAAAATGATTTGAAGACTTTCCCACGATAGAAGATCCTATAAAAGACGTTGCGTGCAGTGCTTTAGGGCTCATTCGATTCTCGGTCGGCAATGGTAAAAGATCTCCTCCCTCAGTGTTAAAGAGTTATTCGGTCGCGTATATCTGTATCTTTCGATTATGATTAGTACAATTGCAGTAATTAGAGTTCTGAATGTTATAGCGTTAAATTATCTTTTGTTGTAGTTTAAGTTATCGAATTGTGATTGCTAATTAAATAATTTTAGATGTACTTGTGCTTTACTTATTTATTATTTTTATAATAAAACTGTCCTCACTTCTTCTGGTTTATAAGAATATATTATATTCACCAACTTTAAAATTATTTGAGTGTAATATTTTTTACTTTTTATTGCAGTGTTAGAAGTCGGTTATTATATTTCTTTTTGTTAAAATTGTTTATTAAACATTATACATATTATTTTTGTAAGTAATTATAAATATGTCAATTAAAATACGCAATACTAATACGAGATTAAATGCCACACAATTTTGTACTTTGTACTTTTGATGATATTTTGACCCATCACAAGGAAATCATAATTTGATTGTGTTTGCCCCTCTATTAAAATTGTACGGAACCCTCACTGCGCGCGTTCCACACTTGCACTTGGCCGAATTATTTTTTCTTCTATATACTTGTTTTTAAGTCAATTAAATATTGATGGAAATATTTAAACAATTTACCTGAGGTTGGAAAGTTTTGGCGATAGCATCGGGATAAGATATAAAAGCTAAACCCGTGCCAGCAGATCCGACTACATCACCTACTTCTCTATCCAGTACGTACGCCAAGTTACCCAAAATACCGAATATTGTAATACCAGACAACAAACTTGTAAACGTATCCAGTGTCGTAACTATCATAGAATCTCTAAAAAATAAAATCATATTAGACAAAGGCATACAATAATTTATAAGTTTTATTCATATTTAGTAAGGAACTATTTTAGAATGATGCTTTACCTGTAAACATTGTGTCTGAAACCATTATATGAAGAGAACATTATGAGGGTTCCCGTACATACTGAAAGTGAATAGAACACTTGTGTAATAGCTGCATACCATACCTGTAAATAATATTAATATATGGTTTATTAGATTTGCCTCATATATATTTAACGAACAATTTTTGAATTTGAACTTAAACAATAATATTAAATGAAATATCACATAACTTACACTAAGTTCGGCTAATTTTTCCCACTGTGGTGTGATAAAGAACAGGATACCTTTTCCTGCTCCAGGTAAGATGACGGTACTGAAAAATTTTAAAAATGAATTGAATATCTCAGTTACAAAAGTTAATGGCATGGTAATTTTTATAGTTAGTCAAATAAATTATTGCAACTTTCAAAATGTTTAAATAACAGTAATTTTTTCCAGCCCACGGGAATTTGCTCTACTCTCCATTCGTTAAGATCGTCTCCGGGTGATTCAAGTACAATGAGGTTATCACTGTAGATAAAATTGTATTGAAAACCAATAGAAGTAATGAAAAATATGGGAAAATTCTATATTTGTTTACTCATTGTTTCAAATTATCTCAAACAAATAATTAAAAATACGGATATATGTTGACAATATATTGACATATGTACCTGATAAGAAGAATAATCATGACGACATAAGGGAAAAGTGCCAAGAAGTAAGCTGCTTTTCCTGAACTTTTGACACCTCTTGAAACGATAAGGAAAATCGTTAGCCATGCCGCAAATAAACACAATACTAAATACCATATCGGCATACCTGAGAATGAAGAAAATATTACAAGAAAAATAAATATTAAACTGCACTTAATTATATTAGTCTTAGAATAAACACTCTAATATATTTTTAGTAATAAGGACTTACCAAGGCCACCTTCAATGCCTTCACTTTGTTGAATCACCGTTCGACTAGAAATAAAATGAATAATATATGAATGCTCCAGTTTAATATTAAAGTTGCTATAAATTTTTTTATAAAATTTAAAATTGTATCTTACAGGAAATAGAATTCTGCACTGCTTGTTGAGTTTTCCGTTAAAGTTATGTTTTCTGTCTCTCCAGAGGGCACACAATCTATCCAATCAGGGTCGCAAACAGCCCATGGCAACGTTGATTGGAAGCTCATTGCCAAATAGTAAAGACATAATGCAATTATCGCTACATAGTATGAAAGGACAAAACTGCATGCCAGAGATTGTGCATAACCAGTACCTGAAATATATATATTTTTTGTTACATATCATGTACAAATCAGTGACACTTTACCTGTATTAATAATTGATGCGAGATTAAAGACCCACTCGTAGTTATGAACGCTAACGCGTTAAATGGCAAAAGAGTGGTCACCTATCTAAATATTTTGTAACTAGCGATTCGCTCCGGCTTCGCACGGTTAATTTCTCTACTATAATATGCATGTAATAGGGGTTAAAGTATGAAATTGTCGTTTTATTGTAATAGGTAATTCGAATTGACATAGAACTTTCATGGTTTGAGATTTTTGAGTGAAACTTCTTTCACATGGTACCTATGTAGTTCTTGTGCAACATTCGATTATCGACTTTCAGTTGTTTTTTTTTATTCAGCTTAGACAAGAAAGATGGATACTTCGAAAATTCGAGTGATTTTTGAATACGAGTTCCGACGCGGAACTAACGCGGCAGCAACAGCTCGCAATATCAACGTTGCGTTTGGAGAGGGGACTACTAATGAACGCACCGTGCGATTTTGGCTTAAACGCTTTCGTGATGGAAACTGATTTGAAGAACGAACCACGTGGAAGATCACCCACACAGCTGAATAACAATGAATTGAAAGAGATGGTGGAAGCTGATCTGAGCCAAACTACCTAGGAATTAGTGGCATGGTTTAACGTTACCTTACCAAGAAGACTCATTTGCGTCACATTAATAAAATAAAAAAAATATGAAAAATGGGTGCCTCATGATTTGACTGATCTGTAGAAATAAACGCGTGTTTAAACTTGTGTTGCCTTGTTGAATCGATACAGAAATAAAGGAATATTGGATCGAATTGTGACATGTGATCAAAAGTGGATTCTTTACGATAACCGTAACCCCAGGTCTAGCGCCTCTAACAGTGTTCTAAAGCAAAGCTTATCAATAAAAAAGGTAATGGTAACTGTTTGTTGGTCTCAGCGTGGTGTTATTTACTTTAGCTTTCTCCGATCTCGTCAAGCAATAACGGCAGAAGTCTACTGTGCCGAACTCCGAACAATGATAGCAAAACTAGCAGTGAAACAGCTCCGACTCGTGAATCGATCTTCACCATTATTGCTCCATGATAACCCGAGACTTCATACAGCACGAGAAGCCGTCTTAATTCTACAGGAACTGCAATTAGAAACCATTTGTCACCCTCCGTATTCGCCAGACCTTGCTCCAACGCACTACGATTTTTTTCGTAATTTGGACAATTTTCTACGTGATAAAAAGTTTTCTTCTCAGGAGGCACTACAAAATGCTTTCACACAGTTTGTCGAATCTAGCCACTGTGATCTGTGAATCTAGATCACCAGAGTTCTATCGTAAAAGTATAAATGACGTTCCTATGAGATGGCAGCAATGTATAGATAATAATGGCAATTATTTTGATTAAATAAATATTTTAATTTAAAAAAAAAACGAAGTCAATTTTTCAGTGAAAATCGCAATTTCATACTTTAACCCCTAATATTATACATATAAACCTTTCTCTTCAATCACTCTATCTATTAAAATCCGTTGCGTATTTTTAGCGATCTAAGCACACATAGGGACAGACAGACGGGAAACGATTTTATTTTGTACTATGTAGTGATGAGAGCGATACTACTTAAAATCGGTAACCAAACATTACAATAGTTACAAAGTAGGTATATTCAAATTTACCAATAAAATGTATTAGAAATGTTTACCTCTCATTGCCGGTGCTAACGCCCAAACTTTGACTTGATTTCTAGAGCTAAATTGTCCTATTATACATTCTAGGTAATACATGGGTTTTCCGATTAACACTAGGACTATTATGTAAGGGATGAGGAAAGCTCCACCACCATTTTGATAAGCGACGAATGGAAACCGCCACACGTTGCCGAGGCCGACGGATGTAGCAATGCAGGACATGAGGAATTCAAGTTGATTGTCCCACGTCGCCCTTTCTGTCTCGCCATTTTCCAAATCATCCTCATTCTAGAAATGTATAGTATATTATTTATATATGACTACAAAAATATTTTTTTATTTATAGTTATACTTTTACATTTTATAAAAATAGTACAACAATAATTACCGATTGGTCTTTTGTTTGGTCTTTTGGCCCTTTGGATAAAGGCGGTGGTTCTGAAGACTCGAAAGCAGGATTTACTTTACCACCACCGTCTTCCTGTAAATAATCTTATATATAAAAATGAATAGCTGTTCGTTAGTCTCACTAAAACTGGAGAACGACTGAAGCGATTTGGCTAATTTTGGTTTTGAATTATTTGTGAGAGTCTACAGAGGGTCTAAACGCTATTACCTGTAGTTTAATCACCCCAGCGATGCGAAGGCGGCTCAGCTAGTAAAAAATAATATTATATTGGTAGGAGAAAAAAAAGTTTAATAGTAACGTTTTCTGGAGACTATTTTGTATTCTTTGTAAATGCAAATTCAAAGAATTCAGATTATTAACAATAAAAGAACCAAACTAAAGTAATAAATAAAATTAATAAAACTATCTTATAAAATAAAAATGAACTCTACAAATAATAAATATCGTTAGTCGGCTGGCAGCATTTCCCCGCTACATCGCAAAGCTGATTCTTTGGCGGAGTCAACTGCCTATGCGACAGTTCCCTGAGTCCTCAATCAATCAACGATTGATCTTGTCGATCAGCTGATAGGCCTCGGGGCACCAAAGTCCCATGGCCTCTGCTGCAAAAGATACAAATATGCAACTGTTGGTTAAGGTTGCATATTTGCGAGTCTTAATCTTTGCCATAGCCATGGCAGCTGCGCCTGCGGCTTTCGAGGTGGAAGGGATGTTGAACTGTGCCAATTGGCATCCCACAAGAATATATGTGTGCGTTGTGGAGTTCTCTCAATTCCTCAAGGATCCCATCATCAGAACTGGATTTAAAAAAAATGGGGCATATCGGAGCAGTAGAATTAACAAATACAAAAATAAATTTCCAATTCGGTTCATAGATGACGTTCTGAGGTAACAAACATAAAAAATACAACCGAATTGATAACCGCCTTATTTTAAAGTCGGTTGAAAATATCAAGAACTACGACCTGAAGCTTCGACACACTACGTTCTCGATATGATTTGCTGTAAAACTCAACCAAAAAATACATTCTAACTTAAACCTAGCAATAATAAGTGAACAGATAAACCATCTACTTGTCCTGTTCTTCTATTAACCTGAAAATTTTAGAAAAAAATATTGGATCCTTGTCAATTACTGATTCCACTACTACATAGAAAATTGCTATCATTATTACATTTTCCTTAAATCTACTAAATCAAGAAAATCTTTCTGCAACATTACTTGCTTTTTTTGGTACACATCTTTAAAATTGTATAAATTAAATTTTATAATTAAACTACTGGCTACTCAACTTATTCAAATGCAATAGAACTCCTTATACGTAATAACTATATACGTAAAATAGGTGTAATTCTGCTGATATACATCAACACAACTCACAGCTGAGCCGGGTCTCATCAGAATGAGGAGAGGGTTAGGCCCTAGTCCACCATGCTGGCCAAGTGCGGGTAGGCTGATTTCTCACAACTTTGAGAAATTTTAGGGAACTCTCAGTAGAGCAGGTTTCCTAACGATGTTTTCCATCACCGTTATAGCAAGTGATACAAATTATATTTAAATCTTATATATAAGAATAATTATCAAATTTAGTATATAATCTGTTACTACTTGTTAAATAAAATTTTGTTTTATTCCGGTAGGTGTTATAAGTCCTATCAATACAAAAGCAAGGTCAGATAACACCTTTGACTAAGATAACCTGATTATTTGTAATTAATTGTTGAGGGGACTTATTATACATTTTTATCGTATAGCAAAATACCGATTATATATACTTCTATACTCTCTATCTACATCCACATATACACTATTATATAAAGAGGAAAGATTTGTTTGTGTTTTTGTTTGTGGGGAATAGGCTCGACAGCTACATCATTTTCGGGTAACATAGGCTATACGGTGTAAGGTGTTGTCATGAATATTCTAATTAAAAAAGATTAGGCAATTTAGTGCCATAACGTGAACATTTTGTACAGTGAAAGTTTTCTCTGAAACTACAAACTGTAAAAAGATCGAACTTCTAAATTAAATGATTAAAACGACACAGCCGCTTTTATCACATGTATTGTAATTTTGATTTTCGAGAAAAATAAAAATTCCCAGGGTTCGTCTTTTGACCTAAGACAATGATTTTTGGCAAGAAGCAAGGTCTTGTAGCCCTAGTATGGGGAAAATCCGATAAATGTTGTTAAATCACGAAATAACTGATCTTTTATATATTTAGGTTTTGACGCATTGTTTGAAGAATACATTAAGTTATCAAATTGACGTTAATACTAAACATGTCTATAGTATCTTGAAGCTGTGAAAAAATCAAACTTCTAAGTGTAAGTAATAAAAAAATATGGCAATTTATACTGAAGTGATTACAAGTAGTTTTCTATAGTGCATTCATGAAAAAAGTCGATGTTTGCGATTTTAGTAATATTAGAATACATTATACCTTCGATACAGATACAAAATATTTTTACTGTTTAAACTCTAGTTAACGAGTTTAATTTTCTGATACTAAATTATAAACTTTAAATGTGTCGGGGATTTTAAATGGTGATGTGAAGGAAGGGGGAGAAAGGAATAGTAGGGAACACTAACAGGGGGGATGGTATCGAATTGAATATTGGGTAAACGCAACGTAGATACTTCTACTGAACCGATAAATGATTAAATATGATCTCTAACAATTACGAGAGAAACCTAAGCAGTGCCTTGGACTTGTGACCAAGGTGTAGGCTTAAGGAATTACCTTAAGTGATCACGACACTCGCCTCCACTGCTATGCTCTCTGTTTAAACCTAAGGTTATCTCACATTAACCTAACTTAACATAAGACGTGGTAATTACATTGTAAAGTACTCACGTGGCCTTAATTGGACAGCACTCCTAAGCACTAACACAACACTCAATACTTGTACTATCTAGAGACTACTTAACTCCTTGAGAGACCGCGCACGTCTATGACTTCGGTCAGGCTGTCGATGGCATATAAAGGGTCGAGGATCGTGACTGTCAAAACAACGGAAGTGACTACTACTCTACTCCAACGCCATAGACAATGATGACGATTCGATTACTCGATAATTTTTTACTTTTCTCCGACAAATATATTTATTCCAAGAAAGAAATAAATAATTTGTAATGCAAAAATGGATTGAAAAAGATTATTTGGTAATATATGTCATAGAATGAGACATGATAACCATTACGGTACAGCAATACGTACACACATGCAATTTAGACTGAGGCGAGCAGTGCCTGGGGCTTGAGACCCAGTAGGTTTAAAGAGCTCTTTCATAATATATTAACTCTCACCTCCACCACTCGACCTCGCTAACGACAATAAAATTCAATTTTTTTCCTCTAGCGGATAAAAACGGCTTTCGCACTCAGATATCGAAGAGCAAAAATACTCTTTTCGAGATGGAGGGATGAAAAAATATTTACGAGCTTCATTTTACGACGCGTCATACACCGTCAAATCCGTTGGTAGGTAACATGTACCTACAATTTATGTCGATATTTGCATTTTACTAACGTTCGAATATTTCATACATATACATGTGTATATTGGGGTATAGTTAGGGTAGGATTATAATAAAGGCCGTGTTGGGCTATCGTTAGGGCGGATAAAGAAATTTAACTATCGGAACATTAAGGACGGTGTCGACGGTAAATGCCGGGACACCATGTCTATTCTCTCTGGTACCCCAAGGCTCAGTGCCAACATTGTTTATTCTGCATATCAATGATGTGTTGCAAACCGGCAACTTTAGTTGCTATACGGACGACAGTACTGGCGATGCTTCTAATATTGATCGGGCAAACATTCCTCGCATTGAGGTAGAAGAAAGGAGGACATACCTGGTGTCTGTAATACAGACCTCTCTGGAGCAGGTCTCTGAATGGGGGAGACATAATCTTGTCTAATTTAACCGTACGGAGACCCAGGTTTGCGCGTTTACCTCAAAAAAGACTTCCTTTATTATAGCGCCCAAATTCCAGAACATTCCCCTCAACACCAGCAATATTACTTTAATCCTTGGAGTCGATACATCGAATGAGGTCAAATTTCGCGGTCATTTGGGGACCAAAGCCAAATAGACGAGACAGTACTTCACATCAGATTACCGGCTGTTGCTATACAAAGCCCAGGTCCGTCTCCATATGGAGTACTGTTTGCATCTTTGGGCTGGCACCCCTCAGTACCAGTTGCTCCCTCTTGACTCCTTTCAACGAGGAGTTATTTGCATTATCGACGACGACGACCCCATACTCACAGATGGTTTAGTTGAATTGAATCTCCGGCGAGACGTTGGATCTCAGTGTGTTCTCTACCGTCTCTACAATGGGTTCATACGAATTGTTTGACTTATTGCCCGCGACACTTTTTTTCCAACACACGCTTCGCCGCTGAGACAGATTCCAACCACACCACTGGATGCTTGGCATACCAGAAATGTACGTGCGTCAAGAGCATTACTCCCAAACACCTGCAGGTGTGGAATAAGCGGTCATAAGAGGTTTTCCCAGAACGCTTTAATATGGGAGTCTTCAAACGCTGTACAGGTTCCTTACAAAGTAAAGTGGGGTTGGACACGCATTTGCAATTTTCCATGTATTGTAGATGTCTATAGGCGACGGTGACCACTTACCATCGGTAGGCCTTCTGCTCGTTTGCCCCCGTATATTAAAAAAGGCGGCTATATCTTTTCATTATGTAGACTTAGAATTTTCACTTTTTTACAGCACCGAGATAATTTCACGTGTTTTTGAGGAAAAGGCTCTTGACGGACAGTGAAAAAATATCCTATGTATGTTATTACATAACCAGTAATTTACAGATTTTAATTTTTTTCTTTCTCTTGTGTTATGAGATCTTCCTTAATGCTAAATATCAAGATTTTAGATCACCGTGAGGTACCGTATAATATATTATGTTAGAAACCACATTAACGCCATATCTTTTCAATGCGTGGACATAGAGGTTTGATTTTTTGATCGCCGCAAGGGACCGCAGGCTTGAGTTTTTTTCAACGATTTGACCTTAATTTCAACTTGATACCTCCACGCGTTGCTGAGAAAAGGGGTCTTGACAGACAGAAAGACAGACGGACAGATGGACAAAGAAGTGATCTTTTTTTCCTTTTAAGGTACGAAACTCTTAAAAACACAGTTTTGAAAACAGAGGTTTGAAAGAGATGGTTAATGAGCCTTTAGACCTTCTGTTGTACTTAAAAGTTTGATTAGTCATAATCTTAAAGGTTTAAGATATTATTTGAAATAATGTAACAAATCCGTCATCTTCGCGCATCAAATGAATGAAAGGGATTTGAATATTGTTATATAGTGACATTTACACTAGCAAAATCTGCACGACGTGACTTGGCTGCCGTGTGACTCCTCCGCGTAGGCAAATCGAAACCTCAAAATTAAAATGTCTAAAATCTTTTAAACTTATGAAATGCCGTTAATCAAATCAACATTGTTAAATTTCGAATGTTATTGTTAGTAAGTACCTAATGGTATCGTGAAGAAGCTAAAATATCTCTCGTTGTAGAACTCGTAAGTATTTAAAATAGTTCACCAAAGAATTTATACTTTAATTGTTGTTAATGAAAAAGCAAAGAAAATAGCACACGTCAATGTGAACTATTGAAAGATAAAAAACATTAAACTTAATAAGATTAATGTATTATTATATAAACTCGATTAAATCTCTATATTTATCTAACCTAAGAATCAAATACCATAATGTCGATGAAAATAAAAATAATTTTATGTGCCCTTGCATAACTGACACAGTGTAAAATCAGTATAGGCAGCTAAAAAATTTATGCTTATTGTATCTTTTGCTCTTGCACTTCTCCATACTTAATAATGGCAATATGTGATATATTAGGTACAAATAGTCGTTTCGAATTAACAGTAAAATTTTAAAATCCTAAATAAAAACTTCGTACAATAATTCTAAGATTATTTACTAACTATTAGGCACAATCATATTATTTATATATCAGATAGATTAATTAAATATTTGTATAAAACAATTCCATTAAGTTAAGCATAATTGTTCAAAGCACTAAGGTCAAAATTAAACTTACCATTTTGTAATGTTTCTAATGAGAGTTTCTCACTATTTGTATATCATGCGGAGATGCTACCTACGCAACGCAATGCTACTACTAACATCGCATCGAAGCGTAGCGACTCTTTTCAATGATTTATATTATTCCTATCATTGATTGATTATTTGATTTCCATTGCAATCTACTGACAATAAAATATATTAATTATTTCAAACGTGATAATGATTACTTACATATAATTTTTTGTCTGGCACAAAGCTATAAAAACAATAGACATCATTGTTATTGATACAACAAATACCATTTTTCTCGTAACAATTACATTAAAAAAGGTATGTTTATCGAACCTTGCTTATTCCAATAGGAACCTTACTTTTTCAAGACCCAGATTAAAATATCTACTGTAAGTGGCTGAGGAGTTGGCCAAAGCAGAATACTTGAAGTTGCAGTAACATCATATATTACAATACATTACATTTAAATCAAACTAACTTGTGAAAATTCATAAGATCCCTATCTCAAGTTAGAAATGAGCTTGTCACACCCCGTCGGGAGTTAAAAAAAATCGCATCATACGCAATTATTTGGTATAATTGTAATTAAGTATACAAATCGAATATATGCCGATTAAAATCTATGCCGTGATGCTCCAGTGGTTGAGACTTCAATGTCTTACTCGGGATGTGAGTTCGATCCTGGCCACACACCTCTGATTTTTCTGAGTTATGTGTGTTTTAAGAAACTAAATATCACTTGCTTTAACGGTGAAGGAAAATATCATGACGAAACTGCACTCCTAAGAGTTCTGCATGATCTCAAAAGTGTGTGCTAAGTCTACCAACCCGCACTGGGCCAGCGTGGTAGACTAAGGCCTAATACTCATTCCGAGGCACAGCAATGGGCCATTAGCGGGTCGTTGATAATGATGAAAATCTATTTGCTTTTTGAATTAATGGAAATAATAAAATAAGCTTTTATATGCATTAGGTAATTTAGATATTAATTGTTATTTGCATTCATGTCAAATAATGACTATATTCGTTTATTTTTCCTGCTTATGGATATAATACATTTTTATTACATAGACTACTACTTTGCATAGATGTATGCCATAGTAGTATAGAGTAGAGTAGTAGTAACTAGAGTTGGTGCTACATTTTATACACATCAATTTATCAACTGCAAATTTAAATCAATTAAATAATATATTGCATTGAATGGAATATTTCATTCCTAGCAGGGTTGTCCGTATCAACGGCAATTCACGGCCATGGTACGATGCATCCTGTGCAAGATTTTCAACGGTATCGTGCCGGGTCCCTGGCACTTGTAGCGAAGGATCCACAAGCACCCATGGGCAAAAAAGAGTTCAATGCTGCCCATCCGATCCTGCATGAAGTACATGGCCAGAGCAAAGCTAAACCACATTCGCAGAATTGGAGAGAGACTCAGGCTTTCGTTCATGGAGCCGGACCTTTTGGTCTCTAGTCAAAGCTGTCAAGGAAACTACTGCAAGCCTTCCTTACCACCTCTGCAAGGTCCAGACAGATCACTCTGGCACATTCCGCGAAGAAAAAAGTCCATCAGTTGGGCGCTCACTTCGTGTGAAATTCAAACCTTGACGACAGAGGGAAAATACCGCCCACCATCCCATGGTGCGATTCCTCTATGAAAAATGTGCGTTTTACTCAAAGCGCTGTACGCAAAGCTCTTTTTTCCCTCGACGAAAATCCGTCGTGCTCAAGACGTAGCACACGTCTTGAATACGACGGATTTTTTGATTTTTGACTGAGTTGACAGACAATATAGTTTTCGTGAAAGTTGCACTACTGGAGATCTTTTAGTGTACCTTACTCATCGCTGGGCAGGTGCCATTGAAAGCAAGGGGGAAGCTATGACTGTTAGCCTAGACATTGCAAAGGCCTTTGACCGGGTTTGGCACAAAGCTACCTTCCTACGGACTATACGAGGAATTGTGCAGTTGGGTAACCAGCTTTCTTAGTGGCCGGAGCATAAAGGTCATTATCGACGGAGTATGCTTGGAAACCATGCCCATTAATGTTAGCGTCCCCCAAGATTCGGTACTATCACCGACAATGTTTATTCTGCAAATCATCGATACGTAGCAAACCAGCAACTTTTGTTGCTATAACGATGACAGTACCGGCGATGTCCTTTATACTGGCCGAGTAAATATTCCTCTTGCCGTGGTGGAAGAGAATAGAAAAAGTCTTGTGTCCGATATCGAAAAACGTAATTTTGTTCAATTTAACCCCTCGAAGACACAAGTCAAGAAGACCCCGTTTATAGTAGCACCAAAATTTCAGCGCATTCCTCTTCACACTACTAACAGCATTGGAATCCTAGGAGTCCATATATCGAATGTAGTCAATTCCGGGGTCATTTAGAGAGCTAAATTGGCTTCTAAAAAGCTAGTCGAGACTGTACTTCACACCTGGACACCGGCTTTTATTTTACAAATCCCAGGCCCGTCCACACATGGAGTACTGTTCTCATCTTTGGCCTGGCGCCCCTCAATATCAATTGCATCCACTTGACTCCATCCAACGCCGGGCAATTCGTATCATCGACGATCCAATGCTTACAGACGGTCTAGATGACCTAAGTCTCCGGAGAGACGGTACAATGGTATCTGTACAATGGTAGAGGACACACAGAGAGCTGAATATTGAATGAATGTTCCGAGAAGCTTTTCGGTCCTTTTCCGTTATCGTATACTTCGCTGCTGGGACAGTTTTAATCCACATCGTTTGGATGCTTGGTATCCCACAAATGTACGCCCGTCAAGATCTTTCCTACCATGCACGTGTAAGCTGAAGAATGATTTGTCTCCAGTAGTTTTCCCAGAGGGCTATAATCTGAAGGTCTTTAAACGGAAGGTGTACAGGTTCCTTCGAGGCCGGCAACACATCGGCAGCTCTTCGCGTGTTGCAGATGTCCATGGGCGGCGGTGACCACCTTCCATCAGGTGGACCGTCTGCTTATTTGTCACGTTTTTTAACAATAAAAAAAAATATATAGTTACTAAATAAGGAATTATAGATAAAAGATTAGTAATTACTGTAGCTCCTCAAAAAATATTTGGGTATTGTTAGAGTAGGATAATAATAAAAAAAATATTATCACTTCTATCGCGTCATTTTTCAACTGACGAAGTGGGAGATAGTATCAACAGCAGAGAAGGTTAGTGCAAAAAATACATACATATATACTTTACGGGTTAACCCATACACAAGCAGTTTACGCCATTCTGGCAATTAGAGTCAGTACGCATAAAACACCCCGGCGCGCACACCCATCTATCAAATAGACAATTTTTAAAATTTCGACATTTCATTTCATCATAGAATAAATTATTAAACAAACATTGTACAGGACCTCGTCTCAGTCCGTACATCTTTGTGGTGGTCAATTATCATCAATCTGGAAGGACCACAGAGAAAATGAGAAGACAAAGCTGGACGTATAACATTTACGAAAATGGAAAATTTATTGTGATAATTCGCCACCTTGAGATGCGCCAGCATTACGACTTATCCAGTCTGATGAGTAATTAATATTTATTACGTATTGCTGACGTCTGAAGAGATAAGAGTTAAACCAGTCTACAATAGTTGGAGAAATATTTACCACGCTTAGAGTGCGAAGAAGAATATCAGGAAAATTGAAAGCATTGCTAATGTCTAATAGAATGCATGCATCTAATAGAATGCAACTAAGCTTGGGGTTTTCCATAGGGTGCCATATGTCCTCGGTTATATTCAGCAGCGCTTCAACAGTGACGTGAGAGGATTGGAAACCGCACTGGTAAGGACATAACAAGTTATAGGAGGTTAGATAGGAGTAAAGTTGAAAGTGCACAATAGACACCTAAGACTTTGGATAAAGTGAGTAAAATAGAAATAGGACGAATTTGGGAAAGATATGTGGAATTCGTAGTTTTTGGTAGTGGAACGAAGCAGACTTTCTTCGATAGTGATGGAAAGACATCACGTGTAAGTGAAAATGTAATAACGTGAGAAATCACTGGCTCAGAGTTTTCCGGCACGTGAAGAATCATGTCAAGACTTAGTCCGTTACTACCAAATACCATTGTGTTTGGAGGAAATAAAACGAACAAACTTCTTAACGGCAACATCCGAGACTGTTTTGAATGAGACATGGGGGTTGTCCGGTAGGAAGACTTGAAATAAATATAAAAGAATAACGATTTTATAATTATTATCTAAAGATATGGGCGGAGAGGAAAAGTAACGATTTAAACCACGGTAGTTTGTCGGTAAGTATTTTTGTGGATCCATCTAAATACAGCTAGGTTACCTTCTACTTTGTTTTTAACTGCTATTAACATACTTATTACTAATAAATAATTCGAAGTGCCGACTTGTAATTGCGCTGATACTGATATAGATAAAATTTATTTAAATACATTCATATTAATCTTTAAGTAATCAAAAGATAAATATTATGTATGTCATTATAATTAAATGAGAAATCGATCATGCGACTGTGGACTCACGCACCGAGGATTCCATACAATTTGAATTAAGGGACTAACTTAATTTTGTTGTCCCCATACATCAACATAGGTCACCGTAAGTTTACCAATTGTAATAAAATATTTAATGTAATTTTATGATTTTTGGATTATTTCCTTAAAGTGTGCCTTGTGTTTGCTTCTTATCAAAGTTCATACCCAATACTATACGATTCCTATGAGAATACACATCATCATCACGACCCGTCAATGGCCCACTGCTGAGCCGGGTCTCCTCCTCAGAATGAGGAGGGTATTAGGCCATAGTCCACCACGCTGGGCCAGTGCGGGTTGGCAGACTTCACACACCGTTGAGAATACACAGTATTTTTTAAAATATAAAATATATGTAATGTACTTACATGTGTTGTCAACTTGATAATTTCATGTGTTCCTCTAATAATGCGTCAAAACCTACAGATTGTTTTTTATCATGATGTAACAACAAATTTCCAGTTTTCGGATTTCTCCTTACTCTTTGCTTCTTGCCAAAAGTCACGTTAGTAGGTCAAAGGACGAACCATGGATTTTTGATCTTTGCGGGAAATTAAAAAAATATATAGGTATATTACATATTTTTCATTACGATGGCTTAGAAATTTGATTTTTTTACAACTCCAAGATACTAAAGACTTGAATATTTGATATTAATTTCAACTGAAAGAGGGTCTTGACGGATAGAAATACAGATGGACAACAAAGTGATCCAAAAGGTTCCTTGTTTTCTTTTAAGGTACGGATCCCTTAAAAAAGAAAGATTGACAATTGAACTGAAATAAAAGAAAACTTTTAAATAATAATTTTTTATTATGTTCTTGTAAATAAAAATATAAAAATAATAATTAAATTTTTTAAAAACCTCCCTTCCCTACTCTATCTTCGAGGCGGTAACGCATCGGCAAAACAAGAAATACTCTCTAGTTTTGCCGATGTCTATGAGCAACGATAGCTACTTTTCATCAGGTGGACCGTCTGCTCGTTTGTCCCTTATTATCATCATAAAAAAGAATTATATAGGTTATAAATAAATATATAACCTACTAGCTGCCCCAACAAACGTTGTTTTGCCATATAAATTTCGGCCGGGCCACCCTTATCGCTTAGGGGGACGAAGGAACGGAAGATGATGAAGGGGGATAATAGATAGTAGTCGATTCTCAGACCTACTGAACATGCATATAAAATTTCATAAAAATCGGTCGAGCCGTTTCGGAGGATTATGGTAACTAACATTGTGATACGAGAATTTTATATATAAGATATAATTTATCTGATAGGAACCCAAGCACTGCCTTTGACTTGTGTTGTAGGCTTAAAGACGTTTATATATAAAATTTTGAAAATTTACGTAGATTTCTTCGAGCTTTTGTTTTAAATTTTTTATATCAATTGAAAAAATCCTTCTAAATAATTACAAAATACATAATTTTTTAAATGTACATAATAGCATTTAAAAAATATAAGTAGTGATATATTCAGCGAGTTCAATGCAGGATTTAGTATTTTAAACCCCATGCTATAAAATCAGTTAAGGTTATGTATATATTTTATGTACACATCTATTACATATAGTCTTTCACATATAATTACAAACTTATATTTATTATAACAGATCCATTACATGAATAATTAAAAACACAGTTACATAAATAAGTTTTGATTAGTGTCTGTAACTATTCAAGTTCTGTGAGTGGACCGATTGTGTTCAAAATCAATAACATTCACCATTCTCACATTACACAATTATTTATAAGTCATCATTAGTAAAATTATGATTATTAAAAAAACACCTCAAGATTATTTACGTTAACGAAGTCATATATAGGATTTTTTTTAAAAGTTTAGTTTATCAGATAAAAGAAGAGAAACTTTAAATTAGTGCATATTTGATAACAGAACTTTTAAAACTAAACATTTTAGAATATCTTCTTTATTCTTAAAGTATTTCTTTGAAAAAATATATTTACTTAAATGATGACTTTTATGACAACGAAATATTACATTGTAAGTTTAAGCAATTAAATTTACTCTTTCACGTGTTTATTGATCTTTGTTTATAAAATGTGTTTAGCTCTTAATAAAATCGGACAAGTAACTACCTAAATAAGTTAAATCGGATTATAACACCTTTGTACATATTTAATTTGAATGTACAAAATGCCTAACTTATATAACTAAACTTATTTAACTATATTCGACGTCTGTATCCTCCAGTTAAAACCAGCCAAATGTGTTTCAACAAGGATGTTCGCATTTTGAGACGTTCCATTTTGGCGTTCTCCACGAAAAGTGTCCACTCTCTTCGGATACTTGTTGAACGAGGTCCCCATGAAGGCTTCGAACGTAACAAACTTTTGACAATCTAAACATTAAAAAAAAATTTATTTAATTTTTAAAACTATGCCAAACGGTAACACTCACGTATTATTGTGGTAACATGGTCCTACAGTTTCGATCTCGATCGACTTGATCGATATCTTACTGATTCAATTTTGAGGTTAATGAGTTATAAGATAACTTTAAGAAGGTATATCATTCCTAATAGCGCTTTATTAAGGTTCCCTTTTATGGGAATAAAACATCAAGTTTCGCGATCCTTAGATACCTCGTCATATACGATTCAATGTTTGTATCTTGCGATTTCAGGCTAATTTTAGTCTAAAATAATAATTATTTTTGAGTAAAATAAAAAGGTATTCATTAGTAATCTAATCTACAGTTGCGGCAGTTTAAAAATTTGACAAATAATATTAAAATTTAACTTTTTTTTCTTCTTGTAGTTAAATAAGCGTAAATAATTTTATACTTAATACCTTTGAAAATCTTGTTACTTAACCTTTAAAATGATATCAGAATTTTATATTATATTAAACAAAAATAGTTTTTAAATACACTTACATCTCTAAAGTTTCCTAGGGATTTGTTTTTGTACATCACAATAATAATAAAGATTGGAACAAATGCGACTCCAACAAGTAGCATAGCGTAGCCCGAAACTAAAAGAAATTGAAAAAGGTATGATAAATATATTATTATATACTACTAAAATGATACACCGTTTCTGCAGAAACTATAGAAAGTTGAAACTTCTGACGAAAAATTTTATTATAAATAAAATTATAATAAAATCATAAAATAATGACGATTGAAGAAAATGGTACTCACCGTAACCAGCCGTCGGATATAGATACCAACCGCCGAATAATAAAGCTTCATACGACACTAGAGCATACACAAACACGACAATCATCATCGCAGGCGTTATGAAACCCCAACACATTCGCCAGTAAATTGATGTCTTTATATTCAACATGAATTCTATATCCAGACAGATATTTTCTACACCTAGAAAAACAACATAATCTCCGTTATAAACTGATCTGAGTTATGAAACTGAAGACGTCATATGATATGATCTTTATTAATCGAAGTTCTATTTAAATATTTTTATATTTCACAAAGGGTTCTAAATTTATTTTTTATTTTCGTACATAAATACATTATATTAAATATCGAAACAGTTATTTAATTTAAATTTAAATAAATATACAATTACCATAGAACCAGAAAACACCAGCAATTTCAGCAATACCGCAAAACAGGATTAAGAATGTTCCACCAAAATAGTCTACGAGCTCTAAAACAAACTGACCGCCCTGAAAATAAGGAGATTACTAGTAAAATATATATCAATAAAAATGCTAGCTGTGGTATTTCGAATAAAGATGTATTTTGTTTAGTTAATAAAATCATTTCATAGTTTAGATAATTTGGTTGTAATTAAATTTATACTTACAGGAGTAACATATATAATTCCAATCGCAAAACCAATTGTACAACAAAAAGCTGACATGTAGACGGTTTTAATGCGAGGGAAAGCATCCAACATTATGGTGTTAATTGACGATAGAAGAGCCACAGCGGAACCAATGCCAAGAACGGACATCATAAGGAAAAATAAAACGGAAAACAACTAAAACGTAATAAAATTTTATTATTTTTTCTTCTATATGTTTGTTTTTAAGTCAATTAAATATTGATGGAAATATGTAAACAATTTACCTGAGGTTGGAAAGTTTTGGCGATAGCATCGGGATAAGATATAAAAGCTAATCCCGTGCCAGCAGACCCGACTACATCACCTACTTCTCTATCCAGTACGTATGCCAAGTTACCCAAAATACCGAATATTGTAACACCAGACAATAAACTTGTAAACGTATCCAGTGTAGTAACTATCATAGAATCTCTAAAAAATAAAATAAATTTTATAAATACAATAATTTATAACTTTTATTCATATTTAGTAAGGAACTATTTAAGAATGATGCTTTACCTGTAAACATTGTGTCTGAAACCATTATATGAAGAGAACATTATGAGGGTTCCTGTACACACTGAAAGTGAAAAGAACACTTGTGTAACAGCTGCATACCATACCTGTAAATAACATTAATATTTAGTTTACTAATGGCAGCAGAGGTGAACACATTGATGTTTTAATCGGAAGGACCGAATTCGATCCTAGGCATACACCTCTGACTTTCCTGAGTTGTGTGTGTTTTAAGCAATTAAATATCACTTGCTTTAATGTTGAAGGAAAATATCGTGAGGAAACCTGCACTTCTGAGAGTTCCCTAAAAGTTCTCAAATGTGTGTGAAGTCTGCCAATCCGGACTGGGCCAGAGTGGTGGGCTATGGCCTATCCCCCTCCTCACTCTGAGGAGAAGACCCGGCTGTGTGAAGTGGGCCATTAATGAGTTGTGATGATGATGATGATTTTTATGATGATGATGAATTTAATTGATGATGAAAACGTTGAAACGAATAATGGAATTTAAACAATAGTATTAAATGAAATATCACAGAACTTACACTAAGTTCGGCTAATTTTTCCCACTGTGGTGTGATAAAGAACAGGATACCTCTTCCTGATCCAGGTAAAATGACGGTACTAAAAATAAAAAATGAATTCAATATGTCAGTTACAAAAGTTAACAATGTATGAAATTGGCATAGTAATTATTTTAGAGTTCATCAAATAAATTATTTAGTAACTTATTTAAACAGTTTTTTTTTCGCTAAAAATGATTAAAGTTACTAAAGACTGTAAAGTTATTTAGATAACCATCATTGATAAATAGAAGAATTTCTATAAATAATATAGTTTAATTTTTATCAAATAATTCAGGGATAATTTAATCGTGGACATTAAGGATAATAAAGGCTTTAGAACGGTGTCGGTAAATCTTTGTGAAATAAATAATAAGAACTAGTACGAATTATCCATGCAATATCTACTGCTAGCCGGTATTCAAAATTCTACTGAGCAATGAAAAATATAAGAAAATCCTATATTCGTTTATGAATAAATAGTTTAAAATTATCTAATACAAAGACTTAAAATACAGATATATGTTGACAATTTATTGACATACCTGATAAGAAGAATAATCATGACGACATAAGGGAAAAGTGCCAAGAAGTAAGCTGCTTTTCCTGAACTTTTGACACCTCTTGAAACGATAAGGAAAATCGTTACCCATGATGCAAATAAACACACTACTAAATACCATATCGGCATACCTGAGAATGAAGAAAATATTATAAGAAATTAATATCATTTTGTACTTAATTATATTAGTCTTAGAATAAACATTCTAATATATTTTTAGTAATCAGGACTTACCAAGGCCACCTTCAAGGCCTTCACTTTGTTGAATCACCGTTCGACTAGAAATAAAATGAATAATATGTGAATGTTCCAGTTTAATATTAAAGTTGCTATTAATTTTTTTTATAAAATATGAAATTGTATCTTACAGGAAATATAATTCTGCACTGCTTGTAGAGTTTTCCGTTAAAGTTATATTTTCTGTCTCTCCAGAGGGCACACAATCTGTCCAAGCAGGGTCGCAAACAGCCCATGGCAACGTTGATTGGAAGCTCATTGCAAAATAGTAAAGACATAATGCAATGATCGATACATAGTATGAAAGTATAAAACCGCATGCCAGAGATTGTGCATAGCCAGTACCTAAAATAAATATTTTTTGAAATATTTAATGTATATCTTTTAATTATTGATGCGAGATTAAAGACTCACTTGTAGTTTTAAACTCTAACGCTTTAAATGGCAAAGTATTAAAATTTACTAAGATAATTTATCAAGAAATATTTGAAATATAATATAAAATATTTGAAAAATACCTTTCATTGCCGGTGCTAACGCCCAGACTTTGATTTGATTTCTAGAGCTAAATTGTCCTATTAGACATTCGAGGTAATACATGGGTTTTCCGATTAACAATAGGACTATTATGTAAGGGATGAGGAAAGCTCCACCACCATTTTGATAAGCGACGAATGGAAACCGCCACACGTTGCCGAGGCCGACGGACGTAGCAATGCAGGACATAAGGAATTCAATTTGATTGTCCCACATCGCCCTTTCAGGCTTCCCATTTTCTAAATCATCCTCATTCTACAAAATAGGATGTTATTTAAATATGACTACTAAAATATTTTTTTATTTATAATCATTTTTACATTTTATAAAAATTGTACAACAATAATTACCGATTGTTCTTTTGGTCCTTTGGATAAAGGCGATGGTTCTGAAGGCTCGAAAGCGGGATTTACTTTACCACCAGCGTCTTCCTGTAAATAATAATAGTTATTTGTTTTACAAGAGTGCAAAGTTGCTTCTTAATCGCGTGCCCAATTTTGATGACCGAGCAAGCGAAGGATTCTAAAATTGAGTAACGAGCGCAGCGATTGATTAAAAAACTAGAATCCTGAACGTTAGCGAGGGAATCAAAAGAGCACGAGGTGAAAAATCTTCTCACTTGAGTGCAACACGTAAGTTTTCATCCCACCACCACAAGATACTTTTTTTTCACTTTAGGTATTAACCACTACATTTTGATGACCCCTTGTTTTAAAGTTTCTTGTTTTTAACCTAAGATTTTAACAATATGACGTGAAAAGAAAATAGCGCGCGCGAATCAAAGTTAATTTTTAATGATATGATATTTTATCTCCCTGAATTATTCGAAAAAAAAAACGGGTTGCACTCCGGGAGTGCCAGCTGAAGTAAAAACTTGAACATTAACTTTGTGCATTTTTGAATATTCCCAAAGAACAAAATTCAAAAAAACCGAACTGTATTATTGAGATCTGGCTAACATTCGGCGAGACCAGAACGTGTCACGTGTCTTTGGAAAGAAAATATAATTCTACGGTTTAAGTAACCCAAAGAACAAAATTTTAAAAAACTACTTGTCAAACTCCGCGAATCTCACGCTTACACTGCTGAACGTAGCAACAAATCATATAATTATATACATAAACTATGTTAGTCAATATTAAGTACACGAAATTGCTCGTCAAACTGTCACGAAACTCACGCCTACACTGCTGATGTTGCAATGATGTTTTGAATTCACTAACTTAGTGCACACGATTTTCTAAATTCAATTTTACTTTATCCTCTAGCGGATAAAACGGCTTTTAGACTCAGACATCGAAGAGCAAAAATACTCTTTCCGAGGGATGAAAAAAATATTATTATATTACTACGCGAGAAAAAAATTATACCCACTTTATGCATTGACAAGATACAAAAGATATGTGTTATGATTATGACATAGTTACAATATATACTAATATATAAAGCTGAAGAGTTTGTTTATTTGTTTCTTTGCTTGAACGCGCTAATTTCATCTATGGATCTACTCGTCCGATTTGAAAAATTCTTTCAGTGTTATATACCCCATTTATCGAGGAAGGCTATAGACTATGTATCATCACGCTACGACGAATAGGAACGAATACATGCGGACGAAGTAGCGCGGGTCTACCGGGGACTAGTTAATAATAACCTAATTCGTTAGCATGTTTCTACGTTTAATTAAATAATATAAAATAAACTTAAACAAAGTCTAGGTGTCACGTGAACGTCTTAATTATTTTTTTTAAAGATTACTAGCAGTATGTATCACATACTACTAGTATTCCCTTTACCCCTCCAACTAAGCTAAATGCTTATGTTAGGAGTGGGCCACGCCAGTAGTCCAATGTCCTGGATTTGAACCTACGACTATATATGAATAATAGATCCTCATCTGTAAAATTATCGTTCTGCCGTAGTGGCTATTTCAAATCCAATTTTAATTTTTTCGTAAAGAATTTGAAGTTCAAATTAGTTTTATTTGAAATTCTGTTTTGAAAACTAATCATTTATTTAATGGTACGTAAAAAAATCGACTGATTATGGAGTATGAGTACCGGCATGACAGCAAAGCAGCAGAAGCGGCACGCAACATGAACATCGCTGATCAACACATCAACATGATCGCACCAAACGTTGTTCTGGAAATTTCGACCTAAGAAATGAACCTGACCCCGACCCCGACCAAGGGCGTAGCCAGTATATTTTCTGGGGGCTAGGAGGGGCCGGCTGGAGAAGAAAACTGCTATTATTCATAGTCATGTTATTTTTAATGAAATTTACATAATCTATACTATATATATACTAATGTTATACAGAGATAAAGTTTGTGTGTTTGTGACGTTTTTGGAGATAATCTCTGGATCTACTGAACCGATTTTGAAATTCTTTCACCAATAGAAAGCCACATTATTTGTGAGTGTCATAGGCTATATTTTATCCCCATATTCCCACGGCAACGGGAATAGCGTGGGTGAAACCGAGCGGGTCTGCTAGTAATAAATAAACACGTAATAGACAAAATATGAATGCTTTGCTTTAATCATTTTAATGTTTTATCGGGATTCGCGGCCTCTTTGTACTTCTCATCCGTAAACGTGTATCAACCATTTGCCGTCGACTCTTTTATTTCTTATTATTTTTTATATATAATTAAAGTAAGTTGAATGCTTATTTATTGTAATGAACTTATAAATAAGTAATACTAGCATTCAATCTATTTTAATTATAAAAATAAATGCGTTAGTCGTGAATTGAACCAAGGATTCGGGCCTTGTAGCAAAAAACAGTAAAATAGTGCCTCAACTAGCACTAATATATATATGATAATATTATCGGTAATATTGATAGATTATTTGAATTTAAATATTTTGGATCGCTTTTTCTTGGAGGGGGCACCAGGCTTACTGGTGGGGGCCGTGCCCCCCCCCCCCCCCCTGCCCCCCCATTAGCTACGCCAATGACCCCGACCGAAAACTTTAGTCGATAATGACTAATTAAAGTCGATTATGGAAGCTGATTATTTTTAAACCTTCAGTAGAATTAACAGCAGCAGCAACTTAGCTTTCTTCCATTTGCGTCTAATTGGCAAGGTAAAAATCCTTGACAAATGGGCGCCCCACGAATTGAACGACTGCCAGTGCGAAGCACGCTTCGAGTCAAACCTTGCTCTGCTCAACAGGCAGACAAACGAAGGCATATTGAATTGCATTGTTGCCTGCGACGAAAAATGGATTCTGTGCGATAATCGCAAGCGTTCAACAAGTTGGTTAGATCCTAGTTAAGCACCTAAACAATGCCCCAAACGAAAAGTGACCCTAAAATTTGATGGTCACTATTTAGTGGTCTAGCACCGGTGTAATTCATCGCAGCGTCTTACCAAACGAGATGAGCATTACTGCAGATGAGTACTGCGAAGAATTGAACACAATTATGGAAAAGCTCGCACATCTCCAACCAGCTTTGGTCAATCGTTCGGCTCCTCTGCTCCTGCACGACAACGCGTGACCTCATACTGCACAGCAGACGGTCTCCAAGTTACAAGAGCTGAGGTTGTGAGTTCTCCGTCATCCACCGTACTCACCAGACCTGGCCTCTACATACTTCTACTTTTTCCAGAATTTGGATAACATCTTGGCGGGAAAACAATCCAATAACTGAGAGTCAGTACAAATTGCCTTTGAAGAATTTGTTGCCTCCCATCCAGACTTTTTCAAAAAGGGCATCAATAAGCTACCACGACGTTGGCAACAATGTATTGATTATTGACTTACTTTTATTAATAAAAATAAAAAATATAGAGTTAACTTATTTCATGAAAAACGGAAATTTCACAGTTAAAGACCTTATATTACCTAAATAATCACCTATAACAATATGATAATTTTTTATTGTACTGGTTGTCAATATTATCTTTAAAGTTGCAGATTAGCCGACCGGTAATCTCACTACAATAAAACATTAAACGTTAGCTATAAAAATGTTTAATGGTAACGTTTTCTGGAGACTATTTTGTATTCATTGTAAATGCGAACAATAAAACTCCTATCTTATCTATATATAAAAATTTTTACAATTACTTAAAATAGTTTAAACAATTTAAAATATAACAAATTCAGATTATCAACAATAATAGAACCAAACTAAACTAATAAATAAATTTAAATTATCTAATAAAGTAAAAATTAACGATCCCCTCACCGTTCGGGTGGGAGGGTACTTAGTTGGCTGGTAGCATTTCCCCGCTGAATCGGAAAGCTGATTCTTTGGCGGAGGCAACTGCCAGCGAGGTAGGTCCCTGAGTCCTCAATCAATCTACGTTTGATCTCGTCGATCAGCTGATAGGCCTCAGGGTACCAAAGTTCTATGGTCTCTACTGCACAAGATACAAATATGCAACTGTTAGCTAGGGTTGCATATTTGTGCGTCTTGCCTTAACCATCGCCATGGCAGCAGGTGGAAGGAATGTAGAACGGTGCCAAGTGGCATCCTACATAAGAGGCCCACATCTCTTCTACGGTATCAGTGACATTCCGTCAAGCCTTCGTCACGTGCTATGTCGATTGGTTCAAGAACAGTTGACACGTTGACGGTGGCAAGAGACCTGCGCAGAATATTGTTTCAACAATATTTACAAGAATATCAAACAGCATCATACTAATAATACACCGCTTTAAATATTTCAATTCACTCATACTATTTATGTCAAATTTTACGATTTCTTTTTATAAAGAATATATCGGGTAGACCTTCATTGTTATTTGTAGGTGCACTAATAATATTCCGGGGTTAGTCTGTTGTGAGTTTATCAAAACATGTTGCATAAATTACAATTCAAAAGTGACTAGCGCCTTTTCACATTTACATTTTGTTATTTTATTTGGATATGTTTTAATTTGGTAGAGACATAATATTAAAATATTAACTAAAAAAAAACTAGCTAAAAATAAAATTATAACTAATACCCTTAACTAAAGCGTATATAGATGAGAAGATGACGAATTACTCCTTAGTATAGCAAGGCTAATTTTTTTGCCGTAAATGCAAGCCTACTCCAGTCTCGTGTCAAATCGTTCAGAAATCTCTTTGTGAAAACGCTTTTTCCGGCTCCAGCGGACACATCATTTCAACGCCAAACAGCACGAGTTAGCCTTCGCCAAGGCCAGCATGCTTGCGCCGCTTAGCACTTTCAGTATTTCCTGGTGTCCATAAAAAAGTGCTTTGCATATAAAAAGCAAATTTATTTCTTGTTGTGATTAGTAATATGCATTATTGACTAAGATAAACTATACGATTCGTTCATTTCATGTCATCCAGATTGTTAATCACGTCAACATTGTTATTTCCAATACTGAGTCTAGTCGACAAGATGAAAATGGTCTAAAAAGCGATGCTCTTAAAATTATGGATCCGGAATGACACATAAAAAATCGCAAAAGTTATAAACAATTAAAGATGAAGAAAAAAATACGTTTTTCCAAAAAAGATTCTTAAAGAGGAGGAAATTTCCAATAAAAATCTCCTTACTCCCAGAACTCTATTTCCGTTCTTTATAATGTTAATTTAACGCTGAAAATGTCTCTGCGAGGTAAGGTTTCACGTGCGGCATCTAAAGCGTCTACGACACGTTGATAATTTTTGTATTGAATATTTTTTTTTATATATGAAAATATTAAGATGTCTTCTGAACACTTTAAAAAAATTTATTCCGGTAGAAATTTTACTTAAAGTTAATTTTTCAACAAGTTAAACGATTGTTAACTCAAAAAGATATGTTTAAATAATTGCCGTTGCTGATGGACAATGAAATGATCCTTTTTTTTCTTTTAAGGTACGGAACCCTTAAAAACAGTTTTCAAGAGGTTTGGTAGGAATGGTTAATGAGCTTTGATTAGTCATCATCTTAAACATTTATTTGTTTATTTATATTTTATGATATTCCTTGAATTAATGTGACAAAGTCGTCGTCATCGTCGCACATCAAGTGATTGAAAGGAATTTGAATATTGCTGCATAGTGACATTTACACTTGTTATTAGTTAACACAGGACAGCAGAGTGCACGAAGCGGCAGCGTGGCAAAATTAAAATGACTAAAATCTTTTAAAAGCAAAAAATTATGAAATGCGGTTACTCAATTCAATATTATTAAATTTCGAGTGTTATTGTTAGTAGGTACCTAACGGTATCGTAAAGAAGCTAAAATATACTAACTCATAAGTATTTAAAATATTTCACGAAAGAATTTATATTGTAATTGTTGTTAATAAAAAAGCAAAGAAGATAGCACACGTCAATGTGAACTATTGAAAGATAAAAAACAATAAACTGAATAAGATTAACGTATTATTAAATACTCAATTAATTCTCTATATTTATCTAACCTAAGAATCATGACAATGTGACAATTTTATTTATATTTTATGGCTTTAATTTTTGGAAAACAATGTAATGTCGAAGAAAATAAAAATAATTTTATGTGTCCTTGCAAAAAATGTATGCTTATTGTTTTGTTGCACTTTTCCATACTGAATAATGGCAATATGTGACATATTAGGTGACAAATAATTATTTCGATAAAAACTGTAAAATTTTAAAATCCTAAAAAAATTATTCCGTTCAATAATTCCGTAGTTAGAGAGAGAGAGAGAGAGAGAGTTAAGAATCCTCACTAACTATTACATACAATAATCAAAAGATTATTGTAAACATAAAATGTATTATAAAAATAATACAGATAGAACAGAAAACAATTCAATTAAGTTAAGCATAATTGTTCAAAGTAGTCAAAAATTAAACTTACCATCTTCTAATATTAATCCTCACTATTTATATATCATGCGGAGATGCTAACTACGCAACGCAAAGCTACTACTAACATCGCATCGAAGCGTAGCGGCTCTTTTCAATGATTTATATTATTCCTATCATTGCTTAATTCTTTGGTTTCAATTGCAATCTACTGACAATAAAATATATTAATACTTTCAAACCTGATAATGATTACGTAGATGTAATTTTTTGTCTGGCACAAAACTATAAAAACAATAGATAGCATTGTTGTTGATACAACTAATATTTTTTTCTCGTAAAGATCACGCTAAAAAAGGTATTTTTATGGACCCTTGCTTATTGCAATAGGAACCTTATTTTTCAAGATTTAGACTTATCTGCCTTATATTAATCAGCAAATTTTGAATATTTTTGTGTTAGCTTTGCTCGACGTATAGATCAAAGTTATTGCCGTAGACAGATAGCTTAATGAAAAATAACAATTCTATAATTAAAAATTTTAATTACCCCTCTGACATGGAATACACTAAAAAGTTTAAATGATTATCAGTCTAAATACGAAATATTTACCGTAAATGGCTGAGAGGTTGGGTAAAGAGCAGACTTCTTGAAGTTGACATGTGTACGAAATACTACCCAAAGAACTATTCACATAAGAAATCACGAAATATCTATTATGACTGTGGAGTTGGTCAAAGAGCAGAATACTTGAAGCGAAGTATCATCTCAAGTAATAATTAATACATTACATTTAAATCAAACTAACTTGTGAAAATTTATAAGATCCCGAGTTTCGATTCGAGAAATTTTTTTGAATATTTTTTTGAATAATTAATTTTTTTAAGTTTTCGGAATACACCATAATTTTACATTAAAAAAAAATATAATACCTTAAAAAAATTAATTCAATGTGTCGTACTCGCTTTTCACGCCGCGCGCGCAACCTCAAAATATCGCACAGAGACCCATTTTCAATAATTAATAATTCCAAATTAATATTATAAATAATAGAGATAGAGTTCCGGGAATAGGAATTTTTTAATTGGAAATTTCGTTTGTTTTTAAGAATCTTTTTTTTTATTTGTAAAATCTTTATTAGTTTTTGAGATATTTGCAAAAAGACTGAACCCTTTTTTCTCTTTTAGTTGATCGTTAGTAACTTTTGCAAGTGGAAATTCATTTTTTTTCAAAAACATGAACATTTACAACACAAGTCACTTCACTTATTCACTTAGGTATCCATTTACAAAGTCATTCACTCAATTTGTCTAATTACATAGTACCTATGTAATCAATGAACCATCATCTCATCTACTAAACTGCACTACTCTACTCACTCTTCTATCTCTAATCTACTGCACCCACTCAACAGATGGTCTTTAGCTTTTCATAAATTATAGGTAAGAAACATCTAGATCACCTGAAATATCGAGTATAAAGCTCCGAACCAAAATGGGTTTATTTACTAGGGTATTACGAAAGACAGATACACTGTTGGACTAATAGAACAATGTCATCTTGATTCCATTTGCTTCCACAAAAATATCCGCATCAAATTCAGCCCAGTCCTTCGGGAACTTAGATGTCACAGTCAAATACACGTTTACACTTGTAAAACAATGACATTTTGAAAAATGATTTACAACCAAAGTACACTTTAAGACAATTAAATTAATCTTGGGATTAATTAACACCACTAGTTTACCTTATTCAATTACATACCTTCCGGTGTCTAAGACTAAGTAATAAATAATCTAATAGTTAACAACATGACAAGTTTTTGTTTAAATTTTCATCGTAATAGCCGCTTAACTTTCTTAACCATATTATGGCTATCCCTGGTCTCCTCATCAGTTTCCCTTCACTATATGATAAATTCTGAATGCAAATGCATGAAACTCTTGTGAAAATATCAAAACCAGTTTATTTGTGCTTATAACTTTTAAGGAATTTGCTCAATTCTTTAACAAACATAAAAAAGTACAAGCGAATTGATAACCTCCTTTTTAAGGGTACCTTAAAAAGAAAAAAGGAACCCTTACAGGATCACTTCGTTGTCCGTCTGTCTGTCTTTCTGTCCGTCTGTCAATACCCGAGTTGAAATTTATAAAAAATACTCAAGCCTGCGGTCCCTTGCGGCTGGCAAAAAATTAAACTTCTGAGTCCACGCATTGAAAAGATATGATCGTTAATGTGGTTACTCATATAATTATAAGGTACTTCCCAATGACCTAACAACAAATAAAGGATAAAATTAAAAAACTGTTAGTTTTTTTATAAATCACTAGAAAATTAACTTTTTTTTTTACTGTTACGGAAGACCCCTTTTCTCAGAAAAACGTGAAGATATTTATACAAAATATTCTAGTCTCTAGTTCCTCAAATGTGTAAATATCAAACTGATAAGTATAATTTAATGAAAAGCCGCAAACGCTTTTTTCTCGTGTAATCAAAATTCCCAGGCTTTGTCTTATGACCTAGGAACATGATTTTTGGCAAGAAGCAAGGTCTTATAGCACTAGTATGGAGAGAAGTGAAACACGAAAAAAATGATCTTTTATATATTTAGGTTTTGACGCATTGTTTGAAGAATACGTGAAGTTATCATTTCATCAAGTTGAAATTAATACTAAACATGTTATTCTATAATATCTTGGAGCTGTGAAAAAATCAAACTTCTAAATATAAGCAATCAATAAATATATCCATTTATACTGAAGTGATAACAAGTAGATTATTTGGTAAATATATAATTCCATTACATAATTTATTAATTTTTAATTTTTTGACTAGGGAATAAGGTTTAGTAGGTAAGTAAGGCACCTCTTCCATTTACTCAAATTTTCAAAGCCCTTTAGCTTAACGTTCTCATAAGGGCTTAAATCTCTGCCGAAGACGTGTATATTTATAACATATTCGAATGTTAGTAAAATCGCAAACATGGACGTTCTTGTCTTCGTATCGTGTGAAATGAATCTAAATTGCATGCTACGTATTTGCGTTGATATAGTATCAACGCGAATAATAAGCAACGGTACAAGTTGTAAAATTGTTTAATTTACTCCAAAAAAGAAGGTCCTATTTTTGACAATTATATTTTATTGACCATCGTTAAAATTATTCAACTGAAAATTATTTTTTATTGGGTTTTTTTGTTGTTTTATCATATTTTCTTATATTATTTTTGTTAGTAATTATTAATATGTCCATTGGAATACGCATTACTAATGTCGGGAATAAATGCCCCCAAATTTATTTTTGTTAATATTTTAACCCGCACACGAAAATCAAAATTTGATAGTGTTTGTCCCTTTTTGAAATTGTATGGAACCCTCAGAGCGCGAGTTCCACACTCGCACTTGGCCGAATTATTTATTTTTGAAGTCGGTTGAAAAACATTTCTTCCTTCCTTTTCCTTTCCTTCCCTTTCCTTGCCTTCTCCTATCGAAGGTTGGCAATCATTAAGGCCAGTTGTATTTTGGACGCTGCTGCTCGGAACAAGGAGCGAGTACTCTTCCCGAACCACTGGCGTAGATTTCTAAGCCAGGATTTCCTTCTCCGGTCGAGTGGTCTTTTGCCAGCTATCTTGCCCTGTATTAAGAGTCGTATTTGTTATTTCTCATTATATAGCCAAAGAACTCCAGCTTCCGCACCTTTATGGTCTTCAGGACTTCGAGATTTTTTCCCAATCTTTGCAGTACCGTCGCGTTCTTCACACGCTCAATCCACGATATTCGCAACATTCTTCTATACACCCACATTTCAAAAGCCTGAATCTTTTTACACAGGTTTTCTGTAAGTGTCCAGCTTTCTACGCCGTAGAGAAGAACGGAGAAAACGTAACAGCGCGCGACTCATATACGAAGTGAAAGACTAAGATTACTATCACAAAGTATCCTATCCATTTTGTGGAATGCTGCACGGGCTTGTTCAATTCTACTCCGGATTTCTATGTTGTAATCCACTCGATCGTTCACCATTGTACCCAAATACTTGAATTGACTCTATACTAAAATTATTGATCACAATGGAGGAAGTTGGCTCTGGTATTCGAGCAATTATCATATATTTGATCTTCTTGTAAATAATATTTATACCGTGTTCTGTGCTGGTTTCATGCACTACGTCTATTAACTTTTAGAGTCCTAAGAGAGTGTCAGCTATTAAAATTGTATAATCTGCATATCTCATGTTATTAATTAATTGTACGTTTACAGTTATTCCTTCATTAACGTCATGCATGGCTTCTGAAAAGATGATTCAGCATAAATATTAAACAACAAGGGAGAGAGTATACATCCTTGTCTTACTCCTCTTAATATGTTAACATAGGACGATACTTGGCCATCTACTCGAACGTTCGCTTCTTGTTTCTAATATAGATTTCTAATTATTCTAAGGTCACGAGAGTCAATCCCTACAGCTTGAAGCAATTCTATGAGTTTGTCATGCCGGACTCTATCAAATGCTTTCTCGTAGTCTAAAAAAACATTTGCTAAATAAAAATTATTTGGACGCTTACGACAATAAACATATTATACTATTATCCCGCAGGTAGTGTCAATGCCGGATTAAGGGAAGGGCAAACTATAATGAGGGGCCCCCACAATAGACTACGAAAGAATTTCTTTTTTCAAATTCTAATTAGTAAACACTCAATTAATAAACATATAATTAAGAAAAATATGTTTACTTAACATATTTTTCTTTGACATTTTGTTTTCGCTGTTTTACCTTTAGCTACAGTACTTGGTACAAACATGATTATATTTTTATTAAATATTAACAGAAATCATCGATCGAAATTTATTCACTCCAATCAGGCAATCAGTAAAATATCAAGATCTCGAAGAGTCAAATGGCCCTCGTAAGCACTTGCAATTTACTACCTACCTTTCTAGTGGGAGTATCCCAATGGCTCAATTGCTGAGTGGGTTGTACTTACCTGTAACCTCGGAGGTTGGGCAATCGATTCCGCGTTTCTGCTATTTTTTTGTAAATTATTATATATATGTATACCAGACCAGTTTATCAAAGTTTTCTCTCCTGAGCATTGAAATCGATTTATTTCGGCAACTGGTTCAGTTATTTTCAGACCTCTAAATCAGGCCTTAAGGAGTCTTTCCGGGATAAAAAGTAGTGTGATAATCCAGATTATGACGTCTCTGCGCGCCAAATTTGTAAATATACTAATTTTAAATGAAGTAACTTACATAATACAAATGTGGCTACACCTATTCATTCTGATTTATTATTTTATCTAAGTAGGAATTCATTTGAAATTGGGTTTTAAATTGAGATAATTAATTTGAGTTGAATAATATTGAGAGAATTATCACATAGTATATATAACATCACGATTTATCACTGGCTATGACATTATAGGTATATAATATCCGACTGGTCACTTTTGCTGTAAGTGTAACATAATATACGAGTTAGGTACTCGAGTAAAGCATAGGTGTCTATTTTGAATTTTGATTTAAAAAGCGTAAAATTTCCAAGTAATTAACAACGTATAGTACTTCTTCTTTATTTCAATATCTGTAATACAATATATATTGCTACTTTCTAATAATATAAGTTATAAACACCGTAATGAACTCCATTTAGATTATAATAATTCAAGGCGAATGTAGTTAGTAAAAACAATAAAGTAAATCTTAGGCTGATCCATAAATTATTTTTTTTGTTAACTAGCCGTATCCAAATCTCAAGGACATGGTTAAGAAGGCTAATATTTTGAGCGGAACATTCAATTTTGAAGACTTTCCTCTCGCAAAAGTTAACTGGGGTGGTCCTAGTGGCTCAACGCTTTGAAGTAGCAATGTATCCACTGCTGCGTACGCTTCATGAACAACACGCTGAAATTAAAAACATAACGAGTGAAGTTACCTATCAAATATAAATATTAAACAGGGAAGAGGGGGTCTATTCATATTTTTCCTATAATAGGGTGGGTAGGGGGTCAGAAACTAGCAAAAATATGATATGACGCGTGACCCTCTCTCTCTCCATCACATTATTGCTGGTGTTTCAGTGGACTTTGGGTTCGACGAAAGTTTAGATTGTTGTTGGTTTCTATTAATGATTTAGATGTGAATAAAATATAATACCTCCGTCACAAGTTTGGAATTTTGTGCATCTGTTGGTCGAAACATCATGACGGTATAAGTGTTGTCAATACCTAAATGTCCATCCACCCAATCTTCTATACCACCAGCGTACAAAGCTGTAATTGTTTAATATGATAAATTATAGAATAACATCATTAGCAAATCCTAAGTTATATATTTTATTAAAGCAAGCTTTAAACTAATAAAATCCAAAACATGCGTAATTTTTCTAGATGAAACTAAGCAAAACAATTTACAGTACCTATAGAAAAATCTATTAATTATATAGTACTCACGCAAGAACTCTGATGTTTGTCCGGCAACGTACGGGCGACCGCTAATGCTATATGCTGCAGAGGCGGCTCTTGATGCGCGTTGTCTCTACGAATGGACGAATTTCTTATAAACTATAGTATTAAAAATCTTCGATTTTAAGTTAACACTAACAGCAGCTACTTACATAAACATGATCAAAGGCTCGTTTCTTTCTTGTATGTGAATATGGATAAAGAATTCCCTGGTAAAATGAAATTATATTTATTATAAGTATTTTTTAAAAAGAATTTTATCGTCGACGTAAAATTTTAAAAAATTACAAGAATTAAGACAGCTAAATTGATTTTTAATTACTCTCTTTTATTTTAAAATGGCCAGGACCTATGTATTTATACTAGATAGTCGAACCGCGCGACTTCGTTCGCGTGTTGCTCCGCGCCTATGGGTCGTAGCGAGATATTAAATAGCCTAAGTTACTCCTTGTTACATCAGTTATCTGCTAGTGACTTCCCGTCAAAATCGGTCTAGCCATTTCAGAGATTAGCCGGGACAAACAGACAGACAAAAAAAATTGTAAAAATTGTTCTTTCGGTATAAATATGTACCGTGTATACATCCATATACACTTAGTAAAAAGCGGTTATTTTAATAATATGTTGGGGAAAAACTCTTTTCGCATTATAGTATGTATGAACTTGTAATAAAATCTCTTTGGCTGTACTATTTGTATCTGGCTAGTTTTGATATTCAAATTCAAATTCAAAATATTTTATTCAAGTAGATTTTTTACAACGTACTTTTGACACGTCAAAAAGGTAAAATTTTAAAGATAATTCCAAATTCAAATTAGAAAAATGTGTGATTTTTATTTGTTTTTCGTACGGTGAAGATGAGTGAATCTAATGAAGAAATACGATGCATATTAAAATTTTACTACAAAAAAGGTAAAAATGCAACGCAAGCCGCGAAAAAAATTTGCGATGTTTATGGACCTAGTGCAGTGTCTGTGAGAGTAGCACATATTTAGTTTAAGCGTTTTCAATCCGGAAATTTTGATGTCAAAGATGCACCTCGCTTTGGTCGCCCTATTACGGATAAAATGGTTGCCATATTTGAAAAAGCGGAGCAAGATCGGCATATCAGTAATTACGGCGTGGCTAAAGAACTGGGAATTGACCACAAAACAGTATTGGCGCATTTGAAAAAACCTGGGTACACAAAAAAGCTCGATATTTAGGTACCTCACGAGCTCACTGAAAGAAACCTAATGAACCGTGTACTCATTTGTGATTCTTTATTACGACGTAATGAAACCGAACCATTTTTGAAGAACTGGGAATTGACCACAAAACAGTATTGGCGCATTTGAAAAAACCTGGGTACACAAACAAGCTCGATATTTAGGTACCTCACTAGCTCACTGAAAGAAACCTAATGAACCGTGTACTCATTTGTGATTCTTTATTACGCCGTAATGAAACCGAACCATTTTTGAAGAAGTTGATAACTGGTGATGAAAAGTGGTTCACGTACGACAAGAAAGTTCGGAAAAGGTCGTGGTTAAAGGCCGGTCAGGCTTCACAGACTGTGGCGAAACCCGGGTTAACTCGCAACAAGGTGATGCTGTGTGTGTGGTGCGATTGGTAGGGCATTATTCATTATGAGCTGTTACCATCAGGCTGGAGCGTCGATTCTAAACTCTACTGCGAACAACTGATGAGATTAAAGCAAGAAGCTGAGAGATAGCGGCCGGAATTAATCAATAGAAGGGGTGTGGTTTTTCATCATGATAACGCTAGACTTCACACATCTTTAGCCACTCAGCAAAAATTATGAAAGTTTGGCTGGCCAAAACTACTTGTCGCGGTTTTTTGACCATTAGCCTCAAAATTTCTATAGCAATGGGATCATGTCCCTACCTACAAAATGGCAAAAAGTTATCGAACAAAATGGTACCTACATACTTTAGTTAAATGTAAATAAACTATATTAAAAAAAATGTTTTGAATTTTCTTAAAAAATGTGAAGAAACTTTTTCCCCAACCTATTATTACAAACAGACACTCCAATTTTATTTATTTGTTTACAGTTTGTGTCTTAGTTACATAATATGTATTAATAGAGATATAAAACCAATATACGCATATTCACACATATTATATTGAACTTGTACTCGAAATTGTGAAAATTATTACTGAAGTTATCACCTTGTGTGGCCGAACTCTTTACTTATCATTTTATCATGAGATATTCTATATAATTATAATTAATTTAAATAGTGTGTAATATATTGTTAGGGTTCTTACGAGTACATCGCCTTCTTTGAAAGCAATAAAGGTATAAATGGGCGAACGTTGTTCGTGTAAGAAGAGTGTGAGTGCGCGCGTCTCCGCTTCGCTCAGCTGGCGTGGACCCGCGTACAGTGCGCCGCACGGGTGTTCGGCTCGCAATTCATCTGCTACATGTCATAGTAACGTATTCTTAATCATGATCGATTAGATCGCGTCATTCACGTGTTTCAAAGTGAAAATATGTTAAATAATGTAACAATCTAGATTTCAATGAGATTTTAGTGATACACGATAAAACTGAGGGATTAGCGACTTGGGGGTTCTTTAGTAGTTGGTACGAAGTAGTTCATGTTATAGAAAATATATGTTCGCAAAATGTTTTTATTTGTGAACTTTTTGAGAGCTATGGCACTTGGTAGTTTTTTTGTATACTAGAAAATTATTTCACTTAGGAGGCGTCCATTAATTGCGTATGGTGTTGTAGGGGAGGGGGACGAAGAGGGAAGAAAGCAAAACCTTTCCGTATCTCATTTAGCCCCCCTTTTTTGCTATATCACATTTTTTTTTCTACCTGAATACGGTGAAATTTGCGAACTGAACTAGAATATTATTGTTTTTTTTTTATTTTTGTTTAATATTTATTATTTAATTTTATGATCGTGATTTTAAATTGCAGTAAAATTTACTAGTAGCGAGATTAGGGGAGGGGGGAGGAAGTTGAGAAAAATCTTACGAAATGTCACGTCGAAATGGGTCGAAAAATACTCAAAAATGTCTCACGTAATCAATGGATGCCCCCTTATGTTTGTAGATACTAAATTAAAGACTGGTTTTGAAATCGAGAAGTTGTTTGATTTAGTTGCAAAATTTAAGTAAAGCAACTAATTAAAAGATTTTTGTGCAAATGAAGTTGGCAGCTCCTCAATTTGCATTTTCAATAGAACCGTGATTATTGTCTGCGGAGCGCCAGGATGGGCGGATGCCAGTGGCATAGCGATATCCTTGGATGAACTTTTTTTTTGGTTTATTTCCAGAAGGGGGCGCTAGAAACTTGACTTGGTTAATGGCGGCTATAATTATAGCTAAAACGAGCATTTTTTTTAATTCATTTTCTTTTCTTAGTTTTAGAATATTTTATAGGTTCAGGGTAAGTAATTTTAAAATACGGACCATTGGACGTCATCGTAGTATCTGTTGAAGACGCAGGCGCGTGATTGTCACGAATTCGTATTGTGCAAAGATAAAATGGTATAGCCTAGACACATATTTTGCTGGGATATTGATTTAGGTATTATCGCGAAGTAGGGTTGATAAATAAATTAAATATTCAAAGTTTTTTTTCAAGATTTAATATCCTGACGTTTTAAAAAAATACTAGGATGCGCTATATGCTAACTAGTAAGAACATATTTTACATAATTAGTGTTATGGCAATTGAAAAACCTACTATTATAAGAGCGAAAGTTTGTAAGAATGTATGAATGGATGTATGGATGTTTGTTACTCTTTTACGCAAAAACTACTGAATGGATTTTGATGAAACTTTACAACAATATAGCTTACACATCAACATAACACATAGGCTAAATTAGGCATAATTTATAATGATATAGTGTGAATTATCCAAAATATAACGGGTGAAACCGCGGGACAGTAGTAAAAACTTTAAAATATATTGAAAAACTTACGAGGTATCCACTGGTATTCAAAATTGCGATCGAGATTTATTCCATAGCATGGTTGGATAGTACATCTGATACCAAACTTTTCACATCCTTCACACGATTCCCGTCCTTTACAAGAATCCCATGATTGACGCAAATTTTTCGACCATTCACGACGCTTATTAACGAAAACATTAAATTATACTTACTAAATGTGATATTTGTACATTCTAGATGATATTAAAAAATTAAGCTAAAAAGATGTTTAAAAACACCTTTTATTTAAGTACTACTTTATCTACTTCTTAAAATACCAAATGCGGACGAACGTGAAACATACAAAGATAACTTTCTTTATCTGTTCTTTTCCTTATACGAGCGGCCAGATCAGCAGTGTTTTCAATCAATGAAAAAAGAAAGAATGCTTTTTGTAGGGACTTCTTAACTTTTTGATTTCATTTCTTTTATTTTCTTGGGTTTTATGATTCAGGTAATTTGGTGTTTATTTAAGTTCTGTAAAGTACTGAAATGTCTTTTGTCAGGAGGGAATAAGGTGCGCGCCTACAATGGTTGGGTCATGCCAATTCTCGTGTACTCCTTCGCCATACTCAAGTAGACTCAGAAGGAACTAGACGACTTGGATAGAAAAGTTCGTGCATTGCGATATGCGGTAGCATATCGTTTGCATCACCCCCCGATCTTCGGTAATGAGATTGTACATCCCTCGGAAATGTGGGGGTCGAGGCTTTTTTTTTTAATTCTAATTTTGAGTCAGGACTTTTACGTATTGTATGTATGTCAGCCCTATTGTGCCCTATACTATCTAGCAAATACATAAAAATCTAAATAAAGTTCTAAGCTAAAAGTTTGAACAGCTCACACGCTTCTCCCGAATTCGGAGTAATTAATATACTATGAAATACACCAACGTGTAATCTATTCAAACATTGTTTTTCAATAAATGCATTTCTCAAAGCCTCAATCCGAGAGCATTCTATTAATAAATGGTGAACGTCATCTACTCTGTGACAAACATCACAGATCGGAGATTGCATTTTACCCATCAAAAATTTAAAATTGTTACCCAATATATGTACGACCTTACTCTATGAGCAATTACAATTAATTTTCTCGACAATTGTGTGTTTGTACACCAAGGTATATAAGGGGGCTCAGATTGTATCGTCTTATACCAAATGCCTTTTTTCAACGATATTTTATTAAAATATTCCTTCGATTTATCGTAGCATCTCAACTTATATTTAGGCAACAATTCCGAATAATTAACCTTAAATTTAACTTCTTTACCGTCTCTACATCCTTGCTTTGCCAATCTATCAGCCTCCTCATCACCCTGTAACCCAGTATGTGATGGAACCCACTGCAACCTCAGATTTACACCTTTACTATTGAGCTTATGTATCTTAGCTAGCACGTCATAAGCTGTCCTTACACTAATACCAGAGGCGCATCGAGCCATATGATAAAGTGCACTTTTGCTATCCGTACAAATTAGTACCTCCTCATAATTTGTCGTGTTAACGTACGAAAGTGCTTCTGAGATTGCAATGAGTTCCAATGTCATAACACAAACATTTCCATCTATCTTCAAACAGTCGTTAATGCACATATTACTATCGCCCTTGTTAACAATATAATAAGCTGCGCCACGTCCCTCAACACATTTTGACCCATCCGTATAAATTGTAAACCACCCAGTATATTTTTCATTTATCTCCATAATAACGCTACGTTTTAAATGATTAGCTTCACATATTCTTTTAGGGTTTTTAACATAATCTAAATTTAATACTACTACATCTCTGATATTAATATTGTTAATCCAAGTTTCCATTGTAAACATATCAAGAATCGATGAGGAATACATAGGTTCTTCCTTCACCTCATTGTAGACTGAAACGAGTAAAGGAATTTTCTTGTTTACACAATAATTTTCTAAACAGGCTATGTTCAAGTCGTATATCAAATTAATAGTTATATTATCTTTCCAAGACATAAACTTAAGACAAGATTTTAGAGCTAAGTACATTCTTCTTATTTGTAATGGAGGAATACAGAGCTCACTCTCCATCACGTGAATAGGAGTTGTCTTAATAAAGCCACCTATAATACGTAATGCTTGATTTTGTACCTTGTTCACTTTTCTTAGATGAGAGTTTGCACTATTATCATAAATATAAGAACAATAGTCAATGCGACTTCGAATAAGAGCTAAATAAATTTTACGCAAAAATATTTCTGATGCACAGCCCACGATGAACCGGCCAAAACATTAAGTAAATTAGAAAGTTTTGGACTTTTATGACAGTTTCATTAATGTGTTTTCCCCAACGTAATGATTTGTCTAGCCATACACCCAAATATTTATAATTATCGACTACATCCAAGTTGATATCATTAACTTTTAACTGTGCTTGTTGCCTACGATGACCGTAGGGGTCGTAAATATGCAAAATTTCGACTTTTTAGCTGAGAGTTCCAAGCCAAATTCTTTTAAAAATTCAGTAAATATGTCTAAAGCAATTTGTATATTAACTACACTGTCATGAAGATTCTTATTTGTAGCAAATAAAATAAAATCATCTGCATACTGGCAAATTGAAATGTTTGTTATTTTATGGAAAATATTTTGGTTAACTATATTAAAAAGAATAGGGGACATAGGATCTCCCTGAGCTAGGCCTTTATTAGTGAATCTTGTAATATACTTTGACTTATCAACATCATCCTGAATTTTCAGATGCCTTTCATTTAGATAATTCCATAGATACTGGCACAGTTTTTTACCAAAACCAAATTCCAACTTTTTAATTAGTTTATCAATAAGTACGTTATTATATAGGCTCCTTCGATATCCAAGAAGCACGCTACAGTTTGATGGTTCTTTGTAAATCCTTTATAAATTTGGCTAACCACACGTGCCAAACAATCTTGGCAAGAATCCTACCTCTTCTAAATCCTAAAGTATTGGGGGACAATAAACAAACAAGGTGACGATTTTATTTATACATAGAGAAAAAATGAATGAACATAACGAGATGTATCTAAGACATATAAAATATTTTTTTTTATTATTAATATGAAAACATATTGGAAGATTTTATGCTACGTAAAGGCTTAAGTCATGTCGTAAGCGATATTACATTTTATTTCAAACGATACAACTTATCATTATTTATCAATTATAATAATGTTAATGTAATCAATTTTTATCTAAGCCATGGGTCTATAAATCATTATGTTAATAATTGTGATAACTATCATCATACATCACCGAAGGTTAATCGCAATATCTACACCTTTAGGTATTGTTCGCGCACGTGTGCACGCGTGCTAATATTACTATTCACTAATATACAAAGTTTTCGGTACGTTGTAAGGCTTCAAAGAAAAAAGAAGAGAAGTGTGAATCAATCAAAGTCCATCGAAATCAATTCATTCATGGAAATCTGAATACCTACATAATATACGCTATTTACCGGCTTCATTTGTACAATAATGGTCGCAAGTTAGTAGAGGAACAGATTATTATTTCATGATAATGACTCATATTGAAATGTTAAAATGAAATATGTACTTCTTTTTTATGATGAGTAAATTAAATGACTCTTACTTACATGTGGGAATGTCATTGAATAATCATATCCATCAGGGTTAAACACAGGAACGATCCAGAACCGATATTTTGTCAATAAATCGGAATGAGCTTCACTACGTTCTATTAATTGATATAAAACATACATCGCTGCTGTTACAGCATGATGATCTCTTCCTTGTATTCCTATAAGAAATTAAGTATCTTTCAGTGCGGAAATTACAACTTTTCAAACGTGAGATAGTATCTACAAAGAATTTGATGATTATATTCATACCTGCAACAATCATAACAGTTTGTTTAGCTGATATTATTTGACCGCTGCTCGGATCATCTACTATCATCATATAAATAGGGTTTTCCATGACGGTTAAATTTCCATTACTTATGTCCAACCACTTTGCAACTGGACTTTCTTCGGCCCATTTTTTTAACTGTGTTACAATCTATAAAATATACGAAAAATTGATATTAAACAAAGATAAATGTACCTAGATATTTTCTATATTGAATTAATCAGATTTTATTGATATAGCTTAAATGCACAGAATTTATTTCTATGTTTCATAAATTTTTCTTAAAATTATAAATATATTTTACCTCATTCAGAGATTGTGGAGAACTAAACGATAAAGGATTTAGTTTGAAAACGCTACAAAATTGATCCTTTTTTTTCTTTGTCTTATTGCTAAAAATTTCTATATGTTGCTCTATTGTTGAAGTGTCTACGATTGATTCAGTTTTATTGGTCATTGTTGTGTTATCTACTTCATCTTCATCATCGTAGTTTGCATACGATTGTTCTGAATTTGTAACATTGTCAGAATCATCCAAATTATTAATGTTTTCAGATAATACTGAATCTTCTTCTTCCTTATCTAAATTTCTTTCTTTCGAATCTTTTAAATGTGTTATGCATCTTTCATCTGTACCATCATCGCCATAAAATAATTTCTTGTCAGTTATTTCTAATTCGTTACTGATCAAATTTTTGTTCAGGTTTTCGACATTACTCTTTCTATTTTTTCCACCCTCAAATAATATAGAGAATGTGCTATCTACTGATTCACTTTGATCTGTCATTGATGTACGATGCAAATTAACAAGGGGCAACCTACTACGTGTGGGAAATTGGTTTGACAATACCGAGCTATACAGTTTTGATATAAAATTTACAGCATTAGATGTCCTATCTGGATATAATAACGTATCTGAGTAATATGTTCGAGTCGGCCGGACCGTTGTTTTATGTAATATCTATAATAAAATATTTATTATTTACTTTTTAAATATTATTTTTGCCATAGTTTTTATTAACATAGATTAATACAGCTTTAAATTTCTATAATTTTATGTTTTATACAAGACTACTTACATATTTGTCTATTGTTCGTGGAGTTAGTGGTCCTACAGTATTACGCCGTGTAAAAGAAACTGGCACTATGGGAGCATATTGTCGAGCAATTATTGTTGTAGACCTCGAAATATATTGAGGACTAGCTGAACCATTCTCTTCATGTTGTGAGAGTCTCTCGAGTTTTAGAGCAATCCCTTTAAAGTCAAATGAAAGTTTAAAAACAATAGTATATAACATAACAACCTATGCCGTGCTAATACTAGCTTAAATATAAGATTTTTAGTAACTTAGAATACGATTCAAAAAAACCTTTTGGTCGTATTGGTGGAATCACTGTCACAGGAGTGAGCACATTTTTATCAAATCGTGTTGCAGGCTCTGTAGGTGGCACAAATCGTGTATAGTCCTTATAAGGATCTAGTAAAGATTCTGTATTTGTAGCAATAAGAGCTCCAGCGACAATTATCTTGTCATGGGCTTTAGTAAATGACTGGATGTTGATCGCACCAACAGGTTTTATTTTAGGAGTATATACATCATCTTCCAAAACTTTAACGATAAATTCTTGCGTCGTTTCTGGGTTAGCACGCCACCTTGTATATTCTGTGTGTGCACGCTTTGGACGGTAATCTATAATAAATAGAAGAAACATAAATTATAGTAGTATAATCACAAATAAAAATATTAATAATAAAACTGTTTTTAGTTCTTTTACGGGATAATGAATAGTCGTGACATGCATCATCTTCTACTTTGTTACTAAACACCAATTCTGTAAAACATAATATTATAAAAAATATGTTAAAAGTCATGACAATAAGTGCAGAAATCCATCGTAATTTGACAATACAATTTGACTTGTCAAATTAAACTAAAGTGACAGAAAAAGAATAATCAAGAAATAGAAGATGATCAATTTAATGCATACAAATTTAACCTCATTAGTATTATAATTGGTACTTGCTTGTCTATGAAAAAATTTCAATGAATTTGCAAGTATTTTATCTATTTAATAATCTTTTTGTTCCGAGGTCTCCGATCGTAGTATATCTCTTTGCTCGGTGTGCCTCGCGGCATAGGCTCCTCCAACGAGTTTTACTGTATCCTACGAGATAACACTCCTTACTAACTCCTACTTCACTCCCTGAGTAACCGCGTAAGACTAAGACTACAGTCAAATTGTCGATGGCATATAAAGAGTCGAGACTGTGAAAATGACGGAAGTGACTACTACTCTACTTCAGCGCCATAGATGGCGATGACGATTCGATTATTCGATAATCGTTTACTATTCTCCAACAAATATGCCTATATATAAAAGAAGAACCTGACTGACTGACGTGTCAACGCACAGCGGAAACTACAGGGGCTAGGACTCTGAAAGTTTGCCTACTGTAAATGTGCACTAATGAAGGATTTTTTCGAATACAACCGCTAAAAATGAGGTGAATGTTTGTATGAAAGTCCTTCATTATGTTTATAGAGAATTTCTGTGATCGTAATCTTTTTTACTGTTGTTTATGAATCTGCTTTTTTAATATTATGGTAATTTTCTCATTTAATTAAACACGGCCGAGTTGAATGGATATATTTGACACTCAGGAGTTTCTTTGTCATTTTTATATCAAACAAAATGCTTTTACAACTAAAGATATACATATTAGGATTTATTTACTTTCTGGGTGTTTTGTTTATGATTTTATTTCCACCCCGAAACTATGAACAGTAAGTTAATTTTATATAGCTTTGATTATTGTATAACATGTAATTATATTTTAATTTTTACAGGTCGGGAACTAAAATGAGAAGGGTGAGAAATTCCGGTAGTAAATTAAAATATAGTGAATATATTGAATACGATATGTTATTAGAAGTGGTCGATCAGTTGGCAAATGATGATTCAGAAATGGTACAAGTAGTATTTCTGACTCCACGAACTGCTGGAAACAACAGCATTATAGCTCTAGAGTTACATAGTGATGTTCATAGCAAGAAACCTGGAATACTCGTTATTGGAAGTAATATATACATTTTGTTAAATATGATTTTTATAAAATAGGTACAATTTACTTGTAATTGTTGGATAAGAAATGTAATTTGAATTTCAGCGATGAATGGAATGGCTTGGGGTGGACCAAATACAATTATTGAATTAGCGGAAAAACTTCTTTATGATACAAACTATCAAACTCCATTTTTCAACGACTATGATTGGTATATATTTGAAAAAATATTTGGTTCATTTTATTTTTATGCACTTTTGAGTTTTAATGCACTTTATATAATGTCTTATCAGTATCTTTAAAAATAATCTGTGAAAATCTTCTCAAATTATTGCAAACTGATAAACACGTGATTGTTGAAGAAGAAAATGTGCGATAATATTATGATGATTAATTGATAATAATGATATGAGACTAAGGTATTCGGCTCACGTGCACGCTATCAGGAAAGAATGTTTAAAATATAATAGATTAATTTTAACAAACACTATTTCCCCGAAACAAAATATTATTGTTTTTAATTCCTAACATCCTTTAGGTACTTAATACCAATAACAAATCCTGACGCACTCAATTTCACAAGAAGTCATCGACTTTATAAACCTATAGACTCAACTGAATGGTCACGTAATCTTACTGCTAGGACTATGAAAACTAAGCCTGCACTGTGGCATAAAAATATTGACAAGGAATCTGGACATATGTGTTTCGGAACTAATATCAATCGTAACTTTGCGTATCACTGGCAAGGTATGGACAATCAAGCTGAATTAAACTTTTTGATCCTAAGAAAATAATATTTTTGTATCACTTCAGATAATATATTATGATTAATTTTACTAAAATAAAAAATAAACTTTTAAAGCAAATGCTTTAAGGTAAACTTCGTAGAAGGTAACATTAATTTAAAATGTCTGTCTATCTATTTGCAAATTTGAGCGCGCTTAAAAGCTACTGCATATGGTTTTCAAAGTTGTTGAATGAAGAGGGGTTAGGTCATAGTCCGCGCGGGCCCAGTGCGGGTTGGCAGACTTTACACACCTTTGAGAATATTATCGAGAACTCTAAGGCGTGCAAATTTCCTCACGGTGTTTTCTTTTAAAGATCTGACATTTAATTGGCAAATAACATTAATTTGCAAAAACAAAAGAAAAATCAGAGGTGTGTTCCTAGGATCGAACTAGGCCCGCACAAGGAAGACATCAAAGTCTTAATCACTAGACTATCACTGCCTTTAGCAAAAAAAAGTAATTATCGAAAGACGTGTCGAGTAATATAACTCGATGACTTACTTATCAGAAGGAGGAAGGGGAATATTGAAGAATTCTACAAGGGGGGATGGATGATATTTAAAGGACGATTAACACGCAACATAGATACAGCTACTGAACCGATAAATAATCAAATATGATCTATTACATATACATTACATTACGAGAGAAACCTAAGCAGTGCCTTGGACTTGTGCCCAAGGTGTAGGCTTAAGGACGTCCTTTAACAGAATTCCAACACTCGCCTCCACTACTCAGGATCCTGTTTAAACCTATAGTTAGGTTTTATAATATACATGTATATAAATAGCCGTATAGAAGAACATATCATTAAAAATATGATTTTATTACAAGTACGATTGCACTTAGTCAGCATTATTAATCTAAGTTATCTCCGATAGCGTTAATGGTATTAAATCATTAATACATATCTATATCTTTTATAATCAGTATTTATTAGTGATTTGTGACATACTATAAAGCGGATATTAATGTACTGGTTTTGTTACAGATGATGTCCGGAAAGGTCCGGATCGTTGCTCACAGTACTATCCCGGTGCTAAACCGTTCTCAACAGCGGAAGCTCAAGCGTTGAGATCATACATCCACAAGCTCGCCGATGTTGTACATTTAGCGATCCATTTGCATGCCAGTTTCGTCCCCAAAAAAGTAATAGCCCATAAATGTTATAATCATAAAACAAATACTTGTTAGTTTGTACAATTTAGCATTAGATATAGACTTAGAATTGAAGAAATTGAATGATGTCTGAAAGTAACATAACCTATTTTTTGTCGCGGGAAATAGTTCGTGTTCCGTAAAAATAAAATATATTTGTCAAGAACGGGCGCTTTATACCACGGTTGAGCCAATTTTGATAAGAATTTGAAGCAATCTTAAGGTTGAGTTACCACCCTTAATTCACGCAATCCGTGCAAAGTGAGGCCGAGCCGGTAGTAATAAAAACCGATTGATTGCTGAAATGTTATTGGCAATAAATGCATGTAAATACCCAGAAACACTTCAGTTTTAAAATAATAACACAAGTTTTCAGATTAGGTGCTGATAATATTAATCTACAATTTTTTTGGAATTTTCCGAAACAGCTATTAATTATAAATTATATGTCGGCGCGCAAATTCGCTTAATTGATACTGGTTTTGGCTGATCACAATAAAGAGAAATCGGACCACTGAGCTGGAGGTTTTTTTCTGAAATTAAAAAGTCATTTTATTACTTTACATATTTTAAAACCCTTAGCAATTCCAATTTTGGAATCGAGATATCATTCCAAGATTGAAGTCATAATATATAATTTTTCCAAAGTGTGTCGTTAAAATAATTTTAGTTATAATAAAATACATCTACTGATTCCTTTTTAAATCAGAACATTAACACAATACTTACTTATATATGTGAATTTTGTGTTGTATATCAACAAGTCTTTCGGCGTTTGATCATTTCTTGGGTCTTAAATGAATCCATCTTAATTAGTAATGTGTGTTTATTATATTATTAATGAGTGATCCGCATTCGCTTCACATCGGGGCATTTAAACTAAAATTATAATCTATTTCCTTCAAGAGAAATTTATTTTTACACTCATATGGTCTCAAATTTAAATTTCTTCTTCAAAGCTTTTATTAGCATTTCAGATTATATTATATACACATCACTTTCAGGAATTTATCTTGTATCCTTGGCGGTATACATTACGTCAGCCGAGTAACTATCGAATTCTACAAGGAATTGGGGAATATGCTGCTCGTCAAGCTCGGTTACCCGACGGTAGGCTTTACGAGGTAATATTCTATGAAAATCAACTATTAATAGTATATTTACCTAATGTTTAAAAAATAGATATTTGAGAAAATATATGCATCTAATTACTTATATGTTAAATGTCTTAACATTTATAGAATACTATCTGTGCTCGCGACTTCATCCGCGTTTCATCCCCTACACTCTATTGTAATTCTTTAAAAAGTATACTATACATTCATACAACTTTTCATCCCAATTCAGCCTATTTCTTTTCCCAGGCTCTAGATTATCTGTATACCAAATTTCATTTAAATCAATTCAGTAATTATGACGTGAAAGCGCGACAAACAGAGTTACTTTCGCATTTATAATATTGGTAAGGATAAATGTTATAGCAGTGGTTTCAGACTAACTAGTGGATAGAACATACATAACAGTAACGAACAAAAGAAAATATCTGAATGTCGCGGAAGTCACGGATTCTTTATTAAAGACTTTTGTATAGAATTATATGCTAGTTGCTGTCATATTGTAAAGAATAGCTCGTAATAGACCTACTTAATATTCAACAGGATGCTAACCAAGGTCCACGTTTTGCACAGTCGCAATACTGTTTAATATGATAACATTATATCAAAATAAACTAGATATTTTGGGCTACGTATTGTAATTATAGTATTCAAAATGTGCCATACTGAGTCCCGGGATGTTATCTCTTAATTCGATTTAATTATGTTCTTATCGTGTCCTTGATAAAATCTGGATCTGGATCGCAATATATTGATTATTGATTTCGGCCGTAAGAGATGATTTTAAATCTGTTTTACAAACAGAGCAAGGTTATGATAATGACAAGTAATGGGGAAAATAAAATCGAAGTATTTTTATTTAGTCTCTAGATTCTAATTGTTGGAAGCAGATAATTTCATTACCTTCGCAAAAAATAGAAAATAAATAAAAAATATATTGACTATCAAATAGCACTCGCTCTTCAACAAGATTTTAGTTGTTTACGTCACCTCGAATTTACTTGATAGGTTTGAGCGGTTGTAAATTTAGGTTTAAGATAGGGCTAGAGTGTCTCTTGTATTGCCGATGCCACCTTGCCACCTTGAAGATAGAGCATGGAGTGGGAGTAAACAGAAGGATGCTGCGATGTCAGTGTTTACTTTTAATTGTACAACATTCATTCACATAATTTTGAAATTTTGCATATAAACCACCAACATTTCGACACTGTTTTTATCAAATTAGTTGAGTTATGGCTTCAAATTACTTATGTTTGAAGGTGCACCAGGGGAGCAGTGACGGTCGAGTCGCAGGAACCCTTAGTGATTACCTCTCGGGTGTGGTTGGGACTGAGCTGGTTTTCCTTATTAAACCTTATCATGAAGTATATCCCAATGATACGGACACATCGATATTGGGTAATATCTTTATTTATTATCTTTCTTTAGATCCTTCCAGGTTGATGAATGTAAATGCATAGGTACCATTGGTGTATACGTACAACAATATTTTAAAAAATAGCTGACCCGTCCTAGCTTCATTGAGATTTTATCGATATCAGTTTTGCGCTTTTTTTATTTAGTACTCTCAAATAAATTTTCATTTTGGTTTCCGTTTTCGGCGCGACACAGTTCGGACATATTGAAAGTGCTCTCGTAGTAAAAAATCAATAATTAGGTGTAAAGTCGGGAAATATAGCGTGAAATTACGTTAACTCAGTGCGTGTAGTGGCAGTGCATCGAAAAAACAAAAAAAATTTGATAAATTAACTAGGGAAGGCAACGCAAAATCCAAAACAAACACGCGGGTCACGGTTTGCTGGAATTTCAGACGCCATTTTTTTAGAAATCTTGCATAGTAGAGAACGAAGGTGAAGTGGAAGTGCAATTTAAAATATCAATAATTCGGTGCATATAACGGCAGAGCATTAAAAATTGATAAATCCATGTAAGGATAGTGCGCAATCTTCGACAAAAACACGAGGTTCATATTTCGACGGATATCTCTTAGCATTCTTTAAACTTATTGGTCATTATAAAATTTACAACAAATCTGTATGTTTACATTTTTGGATGCCATCTCACGTTTTTAAATCAACATTCAGGTCATAATTTGTATTAGATATCTAATAACCATAAACGGCCATCTTGGTAATAGACAATACCAACATAATAAAAACAATTAAAATGGCGGAGCTTACACCGGAAATGAACTTGCTACTGTCAAGAATGAACGAACTAGTTAAAGTGCAACTGAATCAACAAACCGAAACACTGACCGAAAAGATAACAATTACAATTCTTCAAAAAGTGGACGAAAAAATAAAACCTATCCTAGTTGAAAATAATGCGCTAAAGAAAGAAGTGGCGCAACTTAAAAAACGAGTTGAATATTATGATACCTGCGATCGTAGAAACAACATTATTATACACGGAATTCCCGAGCAAATCGGTGAGAATCGTGAAGGCTTACTAGCGCTGGTAAAGGACACAATGTGTAGCATTGATGTTGATATTAAGGATAGTGAAATAGACCGCGCCCAAAGACTGGGTAAAAAGGCAGAATGAGGTAAAATTAGACCAATACTACTAGCGACTACGTCACTACAAACAAAAATCAAAATTCTGCAAAATAAGAGGAAGATGAAGCCGCAAACATACATAACTCAGGACATATCAAAAGAGGCTCTGCAAGCACAAAAAATGAAAAAGGAAGCAGAAAACCCTAGAAGTCAAAATGAGAAAAGAAAAAGATCGGAAACGAAGTTAAGAAATCCTTCACTATCACAAATAATAAAACAAAGTATTTAAAATTTGGAACATGGAATGTCCAAACAATGCTGAAAATTGGGAAAACTGAAGAAGTAGCGCAAGTACTAAAAAATATAAACTGGATCTGATAGCTCTGCAAGAGATAAGATGGGGAGGCTCTGGCCAGACTAAGGAATGTGAATACACTATATATCACAGTGGCGCAGAAGTACAAGGACACTTAGGTACAAGATTTATTGTGAGCAAGTGCATAGCTGGAAGTGTACTAGGCTTTGAGGACATCAGCGAGCGACTGTGCAAACTGAGGATCAAAGGCAGGCTGTATAATACAACTTTCATCTGTGCGCATGCTCCAACAGAGGATGCATAGCAAGATAAGAAAGAACGGTTCTATGAAGAACTTTGTAAGGCATGTGATTCTGTGCCAAAGTATGATCAGCTTGTTGTGCTAGGAGACTTTAATGCCCAAATCGGAAAAGAAGGAATATATGCAGAAGTAATTGGCCAAGAGTCACTACACTGCCATACCAATGACAACGGTGAAAAATTATGTTTTTTTGCTATCGCTAACAACATGTACATTGCAAGTACAAAGTTCCCACATAAGAATATCCACAAGGCAACATGGAGAGTTCCAGGAAGAGACCTGCACACACAAATAGATAACATACTTATTGGCAAGAGAAGGCTCACCAATGTACTAGATGTACGCTCATACAGAGGAGCTAACTGTGATTCCGATCATTTCCTCGTTATTGCAACTATAAAATTCAAAACTTGTAATGTACGAAACAACAAAGGGGAGAAAAGGATGAAATGGAACACAGAAAAGCTTAAATGTCCCGAGACCCGTGAAAACTTTAAAAAAGAAGTGGAGTCGCAGCTCAACGCAGTCTCTATGGAGAATAATATTAACAAAGAATGGGAGGCTATCAAACAGGGCGTAACAAAAAGTGCCAAGGCTATATTGGGAGAGTTTCAAAAAAGCAGAAAAGAGATATGGTATGATCAGGAATGTAAAGAGCTCCTAAACAAAAAAAATGAAGCAAGACTGAAGATGCTGCAGAATGACACTGAAGAAAATAAGACCAAATACAGACATGCCAGAAAAATCGGCGGGAAAGAGGCCAGAAAGAAAAAGAGAAGACTTGAAAATAAAAGGGTACAAGAAATAGAAGTAATGAAAAGGCGAAACTCCTCTAGGGCTTTCTACAAGAGGGTAAATGAACTACGTACAGGCTACCATATGCAACCCAGAGCTTGCACACTGAAGGACAGCTCTGGAAAAATTTTATCAGACAAACAAGATATAATTCTCAGATGGCGCGAACATTTCCAACAGTTGCTGAACGCATGCCCCATAAATAATACAGAAGCACCCTTATATTATGATGTAGAGGAAGAGCTGCCAAGGCCAACTCTCACTGAAGTCAGTAGATGCACTAAAAATTTGAAAAACAATAAGGCACCAGGCAAAAACAATATTACGGCGGAGCTATTGAAAAATGGTGGTCCAGCTTTAGAGAAAAGGCTCTATCAGTTAATTCAGAAGATATGGGAACAAGAAGAGATTCCACAAGAATGGCAGACAGGAGTGATAACACCAATATTCAAAAAGGGAGACAAAAAAGGTATGTTCCAACTATAGAGGAATAACAGTGTTATCCACAGCTTACAAGATATTCTCTGGAGTCTTATGTTGGAGGCTAATGCAATACACTGAGAACATCCTAGGTGAATACCAGTGTGGCTTCCGTCCTAACCGCTCCGCCACGGACCAGATGCACTTGATGAGACAAACACTGGAAAAGTCATATGAATACAACATCGATCTGCACCACATGTTTATAGACTTCAAGAAAGCCTTTGACAGTGTTCACCGCAAGAGTATTTTAAGTAGTATGCTTATACTCGGAATACCAAGTAAGCTGGTCCGTTTGACTGAGGCAACGTTAAGAGATACCAAAAGTTGTGTGGCAATACAGAATGAACTTTCCGAAACTTTTCAAATCAGGACAGGAGTGAAACAGGGTGATGCGCTATCTGCTATGATATTTAACTTACTTCTAGAAGCAGTAACACAAGATCTTAACCTCAAAGGCCTAATCAACTATAATACCACTCAAATGGCAGCATATGCTGATGATATAGTCATAACAAGCCGGCTACAGAGCAGTATGATAAGTCACAGTGGTAAATTGGAAAAGGAAGCAGATAAATATGGTCTACAGGTCAATGCAGCCAAAACACAATATTTTGCAACTAGCCGTCAGCCTAGGCCACCTCGGAATGTCTATGTCTGTGACAAAATCATAACTGGTGTTACCAGCTTCAAGTATCTGGGCTCTAACCTCAACTCCCAAAACATAATGGAGGAAGAAATTAAGGCAAGAATAACTGCTGGCAACAAATGCTTTTATGCTTGGAAAAAAATGCTTGGCAGCAAATTTCTCACCTCCAAGTCCAAGATAGCAATCTATAAAACAATTATCCGACCAGTTGTGACATATGCCTGTGAAACATGGACACTCACACAAAAGGATGAAGAAAGATTAGCTCAGTTTGAGAGGCAAATTCTACATAAAATCTTTGGGCCTATAAGGGAGGAGGATGGCTCATTCCGTGCCAGGATGAACCATGAGCTAAATAGCTTAATCCTTAACGAGACAATTGTCCGATATAGTAAAGCACAGAGGTTAAGGTGGGCGGGCCACTTGGAGAGAATGAGCGATAGCAGAGCAGTAAAAGAAATCTCAGATTGGATCCCACAGCAGAAACGATCCAGGGGCAGACCAAGGAAATCATGGATTACCTGCTCGGAAGAAGATCTGAGACGTCTAGGGCAGCTTAATGGATGGAGGCGAACAGCTCAAGACCGTGCCAAGTGGCACAAAATAGTGGAGGAGGCCAAGACTCATACTGGGTTGTAGTGCCATAGGAAGTAAGTAAGTACTCTCAAATAAATTATAGTATTTCCCTTCTTAAAAAAGGAGCAGTCCTATATTCGTCTGTATTTATTTTTTATGTATGTTCCCCGGTTTCTCCGTAATTGTGAACCGATATAGTCTATCTCTAAACAAACTATTAAAAGTTAATTCTAAAATAAAGGTAATGTAAATATGATTCGAATGATAAAAAAGTTGGTCCAAAAAGATCCAAAGCGGCTGTTCAACAATAGGTTATATTTGAAGCACTTAATCTCCGTATTTATTGCTCTTACCTTATTATTTGTGAATCAATTCTAGAAAGGGGCGTCAAAAATATTTTGTGCTACTCGAATATAATATTGTAGTAGTAGCAGTAGTTTCAGAGATTACCTCTTACATACTTTTATCTCTTTGTAATATAAATAATGACTATGGAAGGTTCTCCTCGTTTGTTTATTCAATTGTCTATGTTTGAATTACAGAGACATATGTAGAAAAATCGATATCAGTAATCCTCGGCTTGGTCAGAGGTTGGAGAAGTAGTAACAAACAGAACACTCTCTCATTTTTTGGAAAAGACATTGAATTTTAACTCTTATGTATTATGTATTTGTTATTAAATATTGTTAAATAAAACACTATGAAGTCATAATTTGATCTATACTTCTGTAATTTATTTTTAAAAATATTATATTCTCTGTATTATCTCTTCTTTATAAGGCAAAATAAAAAGCTTTAATATTTTCTACAACTTTTTTATAACACTTTAGTTTCTAAAAATAAATAACGTATTAGATATATATATTAAATGAGCAATTTAATAAATAAATAATGTACAAAATATTATAGCTAATATCATCTCGTTATTGGCGAAGGAATGGTACTTTTACTTAAAAACGACTCATCAATGTTCCAATCTTTGGACATATTGTCTACGAATTGTAACAATCGCTCCTGTTTCTTATTTTTTTCTTTGAGATCAGATATATGAATAAGATGAAGGTGCAAGGAGAGGTGATGTAAATGTTGCAGTCTTCTAAACAGTAGTTCTTTGAGTTCCATAACACTAGTATAGCGCCAGTATTTTAAATTTCTACCGATCACAGTGACTATATTTTCCTTCATATCTTTTAAGCAAGCTTTTTTCTCAGTCATAGTCTGAAAATAAACACAATGATATTAAAATTAACTAAAAACACTACAATTAAGGTCTAGGCACGACTACAGATTATTCTCTTTCTTTTTTTAGAAATACTTAAGACCAAAATTTAATTCATAAAATGAATTAATGCGTGTCGAATTTTATTTGATCTCATGCTAACTTCCGTCGTTTATGTGTTTTATTAGAATAGAGATATGAATGAAATGATATGTAAACATACTTGTGGTAGAGTGCACAGTGCGAGACGAGCGCGCATCTGCCTCGGAACGTCTAGCGAGCGCAGCGCCAGCGCCACCACGCCACTGCTTGACACGCGTTCTCCGTTTGGGAATGCGCGACTATCAATTTCCCTACCTCTGAAATATAATTATTAATTATATATCAGGCAAAAGATTCCCGACAAATCCAGAAAAACTATTACGTTGAAATTTTACCTAGATTTTTAAACGTTAAACAAATATTCGTCATTGTTACATTTTAGTATTTCATAGAACTATTAAGATAGGAAAACTAATAAGAGGTACCTAACATGACACACAGACTAAAGATAACATGATGTTTATATGTTTTTATTGGAAAAATAAATATAAGGTAATAAAGATAATGTGTTGGAAAACACGCCGCATTTAAAGAAAATATTGTTGCTATAGTTATATTGATGGTTTAAATACGCAGTAATATTGATACCACTAGCAATCGTCATGATAATTAGCGGGACATGTCTTCTGGAGATTTGTTGTTTTTACTTACGGTTAATCCGTATCTGTTATCCTGTTTTTTTTTTAATCAAATTTTCTAAAAACGGCATTTTGGACTTAACGGTAAAAAATCTTGCGTCATGAGGCGCTTGCACGCTTAATTGGTGGTACGTTTCATACTTTCTAATTTTAAATTTGTGTACGATAGCGCCATAGATTAACCACATAAATAATAGTACTTTTATACTGATAAATAAAGCAATTCGTGCGAAATTTTTTAATCCCATTAAAAATAATCCAAAAATGCACAACGTTAATGTTCTAGTTTTCACTTCTGCCGCACTCTCCCAATGAAACCCGTGGTTTTTTTAAAAAAAAGATTACTTGCTATGCGTATGCGGGCCACATCAGTAGTCCAATGGGGTTTGAACCCACGACCTACCTAAACTTCTGACGCATAAGTGTTATATAATGGTTAACCGAGCGTGATTTTAATTATTTGATACTAAATTTAATAACTTTTATACCATTCATATTAAAACGAGCATAAGGATTGTTCGTTTTACAATCATTTAAAAAGTTGTACCTACACCATATTTTATCTTCTGTTTATCCTACTACGCAGTAATTTTTTAATCTACGATTTTAATCATGATTAATATTAAGCGTCAAGTTGTTATGACGCATAATACGTAATTTCATTTGTAGATATTTATTTTTGCGAAGTCTATAAGGGATTATTAAGAATAAAGGAATAAAAAATGGAATCTACATTTAGTTATAATATAGTGATAAAGTAAAAATATTATGCAATACAAATATAATCAATTTATAAGTAAAACTGACAGATTAATTCCTAGTTAAGTGCTGCAATTAATATGATATCACAAATCCCAATGAAATATATATTTTATCTATTCTTGAAAGATATAAACTTTTGTAGCATGCGTGTGCATGAACTTGAAGTGTGGAAGGTAATTTATTAATAAATTTTATAATTTTAAAAGTTAGAATACTTTTTTAAATATTATAAGAAGGACATACAGATCTATATCACAGACACAAATTTTATAAGACATGTATACGCAAGTTATACATGTATAGATAAGCGTCAAGCGCAAAGAAAACGCTGAGTTTTCTTTAAACTAAAAAAGTTTAAACCAGAATCAAAAAATGTTCTCACGCTCGCATTTAAGTGTAACTTTGATGAAAAAATAACGTCATTGTTTTCTTTTGTTTAAACGATTTTTGCATTTTGTAAATAAAACATTAGTGAGCTTATCACTGTCAACGAGTGTGAAGTGAGTAGATGTTCATAAAAACTTTCGCGCGCGATGTCCGCTGGACTCTGACAGAGTACATTCTAATTTCTATGTTTTGTTGAATAATATTTTTTTTGTATTGCTCTTCAGGTATAGGCGATCATAAGTATTTGTCACGCAGGTGCAGCTACGTTTTGCTCAACGACTATAGGCTTTTTTAAAAAAAGGCTTTATAAGTGAAAAGTGTTTTTAAAAGCACCTCTTATTAAATTAGGAAGACGTTTAAACGCTTTGTCAATTTTAAGCCGTTTATACCATCACTACATATTATAAATTGAAAGTCTCTAACATCTATACACGATATGTTGTTGGTTTAATTTATTAGATCCTTCAAACGTTATTACCGAAATTCCGTCTTTAACCTAAATTTTAATTAAGATAATAAATAACTGACCCATTCTCAGAGAAGACCATAATAGTAGGGTAGGTATGCACCGTGTAATGCCACGGTAGGTCATGTCTCAAAGCGTCGAGTCGAGCGGGGAGGATGCGAACTCCACAACTGGCCAGCACTCTCGCGGCCGCAGCGAGCGCGCGCGATGTGTGTGCACTGCACCCACCACCGCATACCGCTACTATGCTCACCTGATATAACCAATATTATTTGTACATTTGTACTACTTAGTACTAAATCTGCTGGTAAATCCGTAAAAAACAAAAATTTGGATACTTTTTCCGACTAGAGACGTACAAGACAACAAAAATATCGCCTGCAGTGCTTGACATGGGGGTAATTTCACACTAAACTTTGTCACTGACACGACGAACAAAAATGCACACTAGATAAATAAAACGCACTCCTGCAAACACGATCTTTGTGTCAACGACTTTGTGGATGAATTGATATTTAATTTACGAGATGATCCAGATCCATTAAAAGTAATTTGATGCGTAAAAATGATTCGATTCGAATTGACGATGCTCGACGAAATTACTCTATGTATTTTTTTTTAAAGAAACATTGTAGATTTTTTTCTCACCATCTAAATATTCATGTTTATAATACCTTTTCTTTTTAATATTAATAAATTATAAAATAAAGTTAATGACTGTTATACCAATGTTAACTCGCGATATATTTTACTTTAACTAATTTTATTAGCTGGGCTGTCCTAGCTTCGCTGAGGTGTATTAAACTACAGGTAAAAGTTTTATCAACATCCCTGGACTTCCACAAAACCACAATTAGCCAAATCGGTTCAGTCGTTCTCAAGTTTTAGTTAGAAGCAATTCATTTTTATATATAAAGATTTAGTAACGTCAATGTTTGGCGATGACAACCCCTCGTCCTCCTTCTTACCGCGCAGGCGGCGCGCAGGAGGACGAGGGTCGGAGAGAGGAGGGACGAGGTACATTTTGTGTCTTATAGTCTTAAGAGCGGAAAAAGTAAATTTTTTTCGTAGCTTAATAAAATGTATATTTGGACCCTAGGTTCAAATCAATAAAAATGTAGAAGGAAATATATGAAAAGATTAATTGAGAATAGATTTTATGCTCATTTCGAAGATTTTTTTAACGGAAACCATTGCATCCTTTTAGTTTTTACCCACATAATCTATTAAATAGGATTGAAATGAATCAGAATGTAAGGTAATTCGCAAAATACCGTTTTCTATGATTATAATGTTCAAAGGAAACTTACAACCCCTGGTGTCCTCACAGTCTTTTTAAAAGTCCGAGTAGTGAGATCTACAATTTGTACACTCTGATTGTACTTCTCGGGTGTGAAGTGATGAGTATGGGTGGCCTGTCCGAGAGACCGTAAAGTACGCTTCAATTTCTTCTGTGTGAAATTTTGTATGAAGTCTCTCACTGATTTTGCATTATAATCTTCTGATAAAACGTATTGCGTTTCATGCTAAAAGTTGAAATTCTAAATTAATGGATACTATCATAACTTCCAACTCTGTTACTATAAGTTGAGCGTACCTGGATTAAAGATATATTGCTTTTAATCTATTGTTTCCTAAGATTTTTTTACATATTTAAAATAAATACAAACAAAAATATTAATTAGGATAACATTTTTTTTCTAAATATTTTTAAATTACCTTAGTGTCCAAAATTACGACTGCAGTGTTATCTTTTTTACTCGTGATATTAATGCCAAGAGATTCCGCAAAATGATAGTTTCTGATACTGTCTATGGCCAACATGTGAAAACTGTAGTTAGTAGAACAAGCTAGACCACGAATATGTGTAATATTTGATACTTTAGATGGCAACACTGGCGGGTTCACTTTGTTAGCGAACTGCATCACTCTGCAGTAATGTTTTATATTGTCTTGTACGAGATTTTCCGACGATAGCGGATCATCTTTTGACGGAAGCATTGAGGTTTCTGTGCTGTGGAGAAAATGGATTAATAATTCTATTACTTCTAATAATACAAATGTAAAAACTATTAAACAGGTTTAATTAAACTTGGCAGATATTATAATAAACATAGCCACGTAAAATATTACCAAAATTAACTTACTCTTGTTCCACTTTCATATTTTCACTACTCAAGTGCTCTTCAATGGACTGACATTTTTCATACTTGTCATAAAAACTCTTTTCAGCCGGTAATAATGTTGCGCTACCACATTGTTCCAGAAAGCCTAAAGTAGAAGACCACAATGCTGAATCATCACTGGAGGTCTCTATCAATTTCGATATACCTAATCCTTGTTTAAATAGAAACTTAAACACACTACTTTTTTGATTTTTTTTAGTCACATTATTCCACGGATACTTATTATCATGAGATATAATTTCTTTTTTGGGATGAGTACTAATTTTCTTAGCTGGCTTCTTAAATTTGTACTGTTGACAAAACTTCATAATGTCTTTTTGTTGATATAGAAGTCTTTGTACTTTCTGTAGTTTTATTTGTTCAGTTGTCCACTGACTGCTTTCACTGTTATTACAGGTTTTATACTCCATTGCGATTTCACGCAACTGTAATATTTAAAATTATAACAATTATAGAATAATTTTAAAAAATTTTGCACGGCTTGGGACAAATTGTAACATTTAAGTAATTACATTGATTACATGAAAGTAACTTTTTATGCCAAAAAATACATAATTATATTGATTTTTAATTATTTATGAATAAAATAAAAGGTTAAATTTAGAAAAAAGATACTAAATCTCTATGTCTTTTCCTTTGCACAAGTGCAATTTACCACTCAAATAGTACATAATAAAAATAATATAGACATTATGCTTACCAGAGAATAGGATGGCAATTGTTCATATAGTGGATTAAGTGGTGTAAATAATATTAATATAGGATTACCATCTGCATATTTCTCAAAATTATAGGATTTGTGCCATAAGGGAATTATTCTATCCACTGGTTGAACAAAATTTGGCAACACCCAATGCAATAGGTATGTCTCGTTCCAGGCCTGATGATTATCAACTAAGTCATACTCCTAAAATACAATTTTCAAGATACATAAATTTATATTAAAGGATATAACAAACAATAAATGTAATATAAGTGTTATTATTTTAGGATATCTGATGAAATCTCTATTTTATCTATATAAATTGTGGTATTCAATAAATATAAATAAAGTCTGAGTATATTTCTTAATGTTAAATTCTTAAGTTTAATTTTATTTTATTTATATCATATTGGCACCTTTGTTTCATTCCACAGCATAAGCCTCGCATTAGGAACACTTTCAAAACCTAATTCTACAGCCAAGTCAAGAGAAGTGACAACTGCAAAACATATTTCACCGACAGTGTCAAACTCACGAGACTTGAGTGCAACATTATACCAAACATTATAATACCGTGATGTTTCAATTAATGGAGTGAATCCAACTGCTACAGCCTGCAAAGATAAATAGTAAAAAGTTTGTATCTCATTAATTAGTTATAATGTTTCCAATTAAAGTTTGAAAAAATGTTTCTTTTGCTGATAAGGTAATAAAAATGCATTAAAGGTCATAAATTACAAAAGGACTTCCACAACAATGAAAAACCCATTACACATAGACTTGTTTTATATAATAAAAAAAAAGTAATTAAAAAAGTTTTTTTCTTAACAGTTATTTATGCAACTGTTGTAATAAAACACGAATTTGGGTTTATCACATGAGGCGAAGCCGAAAGGCGAAGTGTGATAATAGTATCACAAGAGTGTTTTAATACCTATTTATCAATATATAAATCCTCCATAAAAGATTCTGAAACAGTTTACTGCTAACATTAAAACAGCCAGTCCTAGTAACCTAACATAATAAATTACTGAGTATATAAAAATAAACTAAATTAATGAATGAATCATTTATTGCAGTTGTATTGAATAGTGCAATTATTAAAATCCACCTTAATGTGTTCTTTAAAGTTAGAAGGTAATCGCTAATTTTTTTTTTTAACATAACAATAAAGATATCAAAGAAAAATGGCGGGGATTCTTTTTACTGCGCACGACGTCGTAGATGGTGAAACGTGCGTGAATGACTGTTCTTTTTTTGAAATTCATACAGATGCCATGCATTGAGCAGTAAGAATGTGGCTGTCTGTTGAATAAACTCTTTGCGCAGAAGGAATTTGAGTGTTATTATGAAATTCAGTAAAACATTATATCATCCGTTTGGATGATATAATGGTTGTTATGACATTGGGTGATTCAATGTTGGTGATAAGCTAACTGTTTTAGAATCCTTTATAGAGGATTTAAAGTATGAGAGTAGATAGATATATTTATTTAATTTCACATTTAATTAAAAGATTATTTATTTATTAACATGCTCAATTTCAAGAGTGAAAAATCTCAACTTTAAGGCTTTTTTAATAGCACCCAGTATTATTTTCTTCAGCACACCAGACTACTGATTTTCTAATGTAACATTTTTATTGTTAAAGTGCTTTTGGTATCCAAAAAACTGAATTATGAGTAAGTCGGGTTGTGTAAGTTAGGTTTAGGTTAGCCTTGTGTAAAGCCTAACCTAAGGCTTAACAGAGAACCTGGGCAGTGGAGGCGAGTTTGTAATTACTTCAAGAGAACCCTTATTGTAGGTGTATGCTACACCTTGGTCACAAGTCCAAGTCACTGCTTGGGTTCCTGTCAGAATAGTTCTAGTCAGAATACTAAGAGATTGTAGTCCTGACCATATTGCACCCGTATAGCTTATATTATAGGCCAGCCATTGTGAACTTATCATGCTTATAATTGATTGTGTATTCTTTTTTTAGTTTCCGACAAGTATATCATAATTTTCTGTTTTATTTTATTCCTCAGAGCTTTGAACCAATATTACTTACATCACAAATAGACATTAAAGTAATAAGATCTTCAGTGTTCGAGACTTTTTCAAGTGGTCTCATGATCAATTCCAAAAAGTTAATCATACTCTCAGCATTCTTTGGCCCTGAAAAGAAAAAAAAGAAAAAATTTAAATTAAGCAACAGATTATAAAGTTTAAAATAAAACTTCAAATATTCACCTTTGTATAAAACACCTTTAGAAGTAATAGTATATACCATTAAAATAGGCCATGATGGTATTTTATTATGCTGCAATCTACATTCGCTTCCGGGGTTCCAGCAATTTATGGCTGAAAAATGTACCTAAAATAGTATAAAACATTCTACTATTATCATTTATTATAAAAACAATAGTGTCTTTTCAAAATAAAATGGTATTTACTTATTCTTCAGAATGTAAAGAATAGAAGTTTTCCTTATTGATATAATTATGACTTAAATATTGTTTGATTAGTAGTATAGTACCTTTTAAATGATTAAAAAAAATTTGTTCCTTTCAATTTGTTATATACACTAAATATTTACTATAAACATGTTTAAATATTAGTATCATTTAGATATTTAACTCATTTATATTAAATTACTGATATGTATATTACTGTTAAGTATAATCTAGGGAACATAACATTTTACCAATCTAACTTACTCTATCACCCAAAATATTAGCAGCCTTATCAAACTCTCCTCTCACATGCTGTGATTCTGCATCCCAAGGAGCATAGTACATTACAAATGATACATCTTCTGCATTGATAGTGGACAGAGCATTGCCTAGTTGGCCTCTGTACCAGTCCGATACTACAGAGTCAGAGTGGAAGAATCTCACAGCTCGAGGAACTTTTGATATTTTTGGATGCCTAGAATATTAAGAGAAAAAACAAGGAATAATCTCATATTTGTCATGTTATCTCATGTCAGGAATATGATCAAAACTCCACTCACGTGTTGTGTAAAGCTCCATATGTAGTCAAAGCTAGAGCGATACAAAACACTAGTTCTTTGACCAACATGTTGAGAGTTAACTCTCTGTTATTGTTTTGTTTTGCCACTTCAGAGCTTTCTGTGGGGGCTTGCTCATCGCTAGGAAGACTAGAATTTCTGAATAATGACGTGACCTGTGATAAATCTTCAGTGTCCGCCGTTGGAAACATTACACGTCATTCAAAACAGTACTGTCTACTAAAATTTGTTTACGTGTTATTTGGCATTTTAATAACAAACTAAATTTATTCAAGTTGAATGACCTAACTGGCTTCAACTGAAGAGGCATAATAAATAATAATCCACGTTTAAAACATTTAGTTTTTTTATTTATTTTTAAACTCAGATCGAATAGATATTATACCAAAGGATTCTTAATTCTTATCTTATCACATGACGTATGACTTTGAAGTTTGACAATTGAATATGGTAGAATGATCAGTGATCAATTTGTAGTATATAAGCAGTCAGAATAATAAAGGAAAGTTTTATTACTTTTATCGATGACCCATTTTATTTAGTTTTTTTCATTTGTGACTTTCTGTGTTAAACTCTAACTAACAAAATTATAACCTATTTATTTCAAAAAATCAATTATTTATTCTTCGAAACCCCGTTTTAAATAATTAATATTGGTACAACCCTAGTTAAGATCTTGATAACGATTCTGTAAACAGATTTCTTAATCGATCTGGAGTGATCAGATCAAGAATCGATTAAGTCAAGCGTTTGTAAGATTATCAATTAATTGTTACAAAACTTAACTTACTTCTCGGAATGTTTTATTAAAAATCTAGCATCATTCTTAACAGGTTTATTATACAGAAAAAAGTTCTGGCGTATTTTTTTCTGGTTTATAGTATGTGAGACTGATATCATTCTGTGGCATTGATTACACTATAATCTATGGAATAAAAGCTGTACGGTGTAATACCTTTTGCTTTTCCAATATGGAATAAAAACAGAAAAAATCTATGTAATAAGTCAACTCTTGAAAATGAAATCAGCGTCTGTACTCTGTGTAATTGTGTCATAATTTGCGTTCAATTAATAATGGCTGACTTGTAAAAATATAACAAAAGAAACGGATTATTTTTGATTTCACCGACTGTTTTTAAGTATTTACTAAATACCACATGTTCAGTGTCAAACATATTTCGTCAAGGCTAATAAAAGGGTGACGATTAAGACATCAAGATTTAGTTCTAAAATATGGAATCTCCAAAACTGTTAGAATCGGATTCAGTAGAGTATTGGAAAGATCAAGCAAAACACTACGAACAAAAGTATAGTTTTTATATCCTTCAGATTTTATATTTTATGTTGAATAAGTAGATGATATTAAGCATAAATTGATTTTATTGTTCTTAGGGTACGAGACATACAACAAGAATTGGATGAATACACAGAAAACTCAGCTCAACTCGAAAAGGAATTAGAAGCATCATTAGAACAAGTGGAAAAACAAAACAGAGACCTGGAACATCAAAATCAACGTCTTAAAAATGACATTGATGTGCTCAAGGTACAAATGTTATGTCAACAAAATGTTTAGAATATGTGTTCAGAAACTGAACTGCATTCTCTTGACATTGTCACTGTTTGTCTTTGGCATTGCTTCTAGCTAGATTTAGGATTAATTATATTTTTTAACTAAATTTTAGACTAAACTAGACAGAAGTCAACATGAAACAAATGCATTAGAAAATGAATTACAAGCACTTAAAATAGAAAAAGAAAAAAAAGCAATATATGTTAGAGAATTGGAGCAAAAAAATGATGACTTGGAACGTGGACAGAGGTAGGAGAAATTCATTCATATAAATTTATTGGAATACATCTTTTTTTTATAACACAATTTTAATGATAGTAGAATAGTTTACTAAAGTATACGGCCAAGAATTACATAAAAGCTTTCAAGTTCAAAAAAATCTTTTATTTGTTTTCAGAATCATATCAGAATCAGTATCTTGTATAGAGGCCTTATTAAATCAAGCATATGAGCGTAATGCAGTTTTAGAAAGTGAGGTAGATGAAATGGAAAATTTAAGGGTAAAGTTACAAAGAGCTACAGACGAAGCCAGAGGTAAATATTATACTATTAAAAGATTAATTTTTAAAACTTACTATTAATTTGTTAAACAAACATATTGATGATTTTTCTTAGTTTTGATGTATGTAAGTATAAAAATAAAATCTTTTTTAGATCTTAAACAAGAATTAAAAGTAATAGAAAAGATTCCAACATCGAAAAAAGAAGAGGAAAGTTCAAATGAAAACTTATGCAATGGTCATACAGGACGAACACAATTGGAAATAGAAACACAAACTTCTATGACACCAAGAAGTAAGTATAAAAGCAAATGCTACAAATTGAATAGTGTTTAAATTTTAGGTTTTTACGATTGTTGTACATTTTCGACTACTTTGCAGTCTGTCCTGTGACTACGAACACTGCAAAGTAGTCGAAACATTGATAATTCAAATGAAAGAACAAAAACATGATTGTTCTGATTTTTGTATATCACATAGAGTAAATCTAGAGGAAGGTTTATATGTATAATACAAGCATTTTACTGTGCGGAGCCAGGGGAGGTCGCTAGTTGATTTTTAAAAACCTGTTCCAAATACAGATAAAAAAGTAAACAAAATCTACAGATATCTTAAGATTCTTAGGACCTAGATTTTTTTGGGATAAATTTATAAACATAAATCTTTGGGATTTGTTTGTAATTATTTTCTGTAAGTTTTACTATTAATCTTTCAAAAATATTTTCAAATATTGTTTAGTTATCATAAGTATAGGCATTTATGTAATAAGTGTTACATTTACATATTACTTAAGCATGGATATCATGCTTTAAAACTTGTCTATAGTAATTTATTTTATATTGAACATAATTTTAACAGGAGAAGTGAATGGCAATGCAATGACACCATCTTCTCGGGTATCTGCCATAAATATAGTTGGTGATCTCCTTCGGAAAGTAGGGGTAAGTTACATGAATATTACTTCTGGTGTATTGAAAATTATATTTATAAGTGTAGTAGTGCTTGTTGTAGTTAATTTTTTATCAAGTTATGTAGATTATATTGAGCATTAGAAAAATTTATAATTAAGGGTAGAGTAGATAATGAATACTGTAATTTACTACAACCTATACTGTACAAACTATACTGTATTTTCTTTTTTATTTCTTTACTATGTTATTATTGTTATATATGGTATTATATAGTTTATTAATTTATAGTAAAATATATTTTATTTATAAACTGTTAAACATTGTATATCAATTACAAGTTTGGGACCCCCAGTCTTGATATGATGTACATACATATATATAATGCATGTACATCATATCAAGACTTCAAAGCTATTTTACCTATTATTTTTTATATTATTACTCTTTGATGATAATAAAATGACCTCTTGCCTGATTCTCTATAGGCAATCATTATATTTATTGAAAGTACATTTCACAGTATTTAGCTATGTATGTTATATACTATATAGTATTTACAAATTTTTGTTGTTTTCTAGTTTAATTATGTAGGATTAATAATTTTGGTAACTTATTAGTAATTTGAGCAGTAATTAAACATTAGAGATTTAAGTATTATTTAAACTATATATTGATAGGTAACATGTGTACTCTGTCTTAAGAGGTTCTCTAAGTTATAATTTTTATATATTTTTTAAATGCCATAACTGAAGCTTATGAATTTATGATCATATTTACTTTTCCATCTGTATCTGTTATCTAAGCTATATTCAAAATTTTAGATTTTTAAAAGCCAAATTTAAAAAGCCCTTTTACTGCATCCAAAATCAGTGCTGCTAGTGATAAATTTGTATTTGTTTTCGTGCATTAAATTATAATTTAAAAAAAAGCATGAATATGTTACTTTGGCTCATATATAATAGTATTAATTGATTACATAAGTATTTTATAAATAAAATGAGATGCCTTAGTAGATTGTATAGTGTATGAATAGATAGCTTGCAATTTCATAAACTGTAGTTGTTTATAAACATGTCCTCTTTCATAAATTAAACAATGATTATTATATGTATACATTAATTTGATATTTAATTACACAGTAACTTGAACATTAATTAACACAGCATTTTGAAAAGCTCAGCTAAATAGATATATTTTTACGTTTTCGGTTAAGTAGAGCTAATTAGTTGCATGGTATATATATTTTGCATGGTTTTGGATATAGTTGGTAGTATGCACATTGTTTATTGCTTGCAGCTTGAAAGGTTTCTTTGCCGTGAGTGTGGTAAGGTCAAATGCTCGTGTGACCTGCAAATTAACGACATGCAGGATGATATCCACAAACAAGAACCATTAGACGTCAATGCCGAAGAAAGGGATAATAAAAATAGCGACGCGACCGATACAATAGAGTACCGAAAACCAGAGTTAACTAAACAATATACACGAACGGAATTTACTAAAAATCCCTTGCCCCTTTCCGTACAACGGTCTTCTGACCAACCGTTCGAAAGATCTTATCAAAATGAACATGGCAAACTAAGAAGGTCTTTTATAGTAAGATCTCGGGAAGGTCTTGAAAATTTTCTTAACTTCAGTTCCACAAAAAAAGGACAGGAACAAGGAAAGGGAAAACAAATGCTACGCCAACAGTTTTGATAGTTGTTAATTTTTATATCAATTTTTTTATATTATATTATTAAATTTAATAGGGGTTGCTTCACATTTTGATAGTCCGTTAAACACTGTATTTTGTAATGTATTAATACTTTTCATTTTTATTTTTGCTATGGATACAGACGTCTTTTGCGTCACCAGTAAGTACTATTACTGTTATGTAGTAGTCTTAAATTGGCATGATTTTTAATCAAATAATTATGTTCCTGCATTTAGTATACCTTTTTTCTACAAATACTTTTCTAGTAATCCTCTTTGTAATATTAATTTCTTATTAATAGGACAGAAAACCTAATAATCTTATACTCTTGTGAAGTAACCCTTATTGAAACCAATTAGTGTAATGCAATAATATTACGTATTGTAGTAAAATAGAATATATTTTGTATGTCCAGTACAAATTAGTCTATATTTGATTTGTAAATATTAACATAGAAGATAATTCGTTTGTGTCATATTATTCATATTTATATATTAAAAATCATCGTATTTGTGTATTTTCATGCATTAGGTGGAGGTTAATAGCACGTGTATCGCCTACTAATATTAACATCATTCATATACAATTTTCTTCATTGTAGGCTTTGGAATCAAAGTTAGCGTCGTGTCGCGGTACTGTTAGACCTAAAGAGCACTCACCAAATCCAAGCTCCGACGTCAATAAGGACTACAGGTGTGTACTCAAGAACTAACACTTGCCGACTATATATAGCTATACAATAAACCGTTATTTGTGACGTCACAACATGGCGAAATTTGATTATAACAAAGATAGCTTAAAATTAATTCCTACATTGCAAATAAATAAAGTTATAACATAGATTTTTTTCTTAAATTTTCTCAAATAGTTCATGTTGTGAGGTCAAAATTTCGTAAAAGAAAATTACGATATCGCTTCATGTACATGTACCCACTTGTCTCTTGTGAATCCATCTGTGTACTGTGATTGAAATCACACTTTCCTAATATTACTAATATCTGTGATGATAACAAAATAGTTAAGAGTAAAGCTGAATTATATGGCCTACCCACCGGAAACCCGTAGGGGGTTCACGGGCCACGGCGCGCATCTTGCACTGCGTTTCTTGTAAATTCTTAAAATAAATTCGGTTGTTTTGGTCTGGTTCAATCCGACAACACTCAGCAACTGAACGTTTTGTTAATTATAAAAAACTGAGTTAAATTTTCGAAACTTTTTATATCATAAATCTTACGGATAATGTCTAACACCATGTCTAAAGGCATGTTATACATAGTCTGAAGGAACAAACAATTTTCGATATAGGTGTAACCCATAAAACGTTTAGATATATTTAAATAAATCATAATATGGTAAATATATATTTTTGAATATTATTTTTGTAAATAAATGTAGTTGCATAATGAAATCGTTATTAATACTGAAAACATTTATAAAATTATTAACGTTTTAGCAGTTTAAATATGTTCTCTTATATTTATATAACATATGGCTAATCGTATTTATATCACATATTGTCTTATTGTTTCTAATACTCAGCTGCTAGGTTTATGGCATGTAATAATACTGATTATAACTAACATTAAATGAAAATCTATTTGTGAAATCAGTTTGAATGTAATATGTTGTATAAAGTTTGAGTTTTAAATGTATTTTTGTAATAAAAAAATTTTGGCCTTATTAATATAAAAAGCTAGATTTATTGTTTATGTTATATTCTTTTGATAATCTATCCATGTAGTACTAAATGAAGTATATTAAAAATTGCCTTAGCTTTGAGATAAGGAGTTGTTTATTTATGAAATAAATTTATTTATTTGTTCCCAAAGAAACGAGACAAATGTTAAACAAGAATTCTTGCCCTAAATTCTTTCAACATTTAATTTTTCTTCTGAAGAACACTCACTAAAAATGTATTTGATTAATTGAATGTCCGTGTGAACTAGCATAAACTATTAAGTAGTATATAAAATTGTCATAGAGCATTCATTAAAACTTGTATTGAGACTCGAATATATAGATGTAGAGCTATTATAGCAATAATATATATGGTGACGTACATGAGCGGTGTCCATGTAAAGCCGTGTACATATGTCGAAAATTGTTTGAGAGTGACTTGGCGTAATACATTGCATGGTTTAAGGGTACAGTGGATGCAATGTGATCTGTTGCATCGTACATCTGTGGCCTAACATTACATGGTATTCTTTTTCAATAGAAATTATCCATAAATGTATACCACGAAAATAATATTCTTTGGAATATTATTATGAAAGAGAATACTACATTCCAGGCACTGTATGTTTGTACTCAATATTGTACATTATTAGGATATAAATTGCCCAGTCTGCTACAAATAGTAACTAAGCATTTATATGTTCACATGTGGTGACCAGACAATTTTTATTTTTGTGCGCAATAAATAAGCCGATATAAATTTTGGTTTTATTTTTTTATATTATCTGCTCCCCAGTAAATACATTTGATATTATTTTACTCCATTCCACTTGCTTGGGTTCTTTAACTGGTGGTCTAAAAGTCTTCATGAGATCTTGGAAGGAATTATTAAACAGTTTAATTTTAAGAAAGAGTGTTGTCTGGTTACTGGTAACCTCTTCAATCAAAATATTTCCTAAAAAAAATGTAATCATGCTTATAAAAAAAATACATAAACCAATAAAATTTCAGTAAGTTTTAAAATATTCTATAATATTACCTGCTATCTTAGGAGAGTGTGTTACCCACAGAGCCACTACATACAATGGAAGAGTTTGTAGAACATAAATGACTTTAGCTAGTATATACTGCACCATAAGAGATAGGACTCTGAACTAAAACATTTCATTTACCTTAAAATATTTTTAATCTTTAAGATGTTCTTGAAGAATAAATAATATATCAATAATTTTAGCTTTCAATTGCAATCAAAGTTGAGTTATATCTCATGTAAATAGAATTATAAAAAAATCAGTGGCATTAATACTTATTTAACTGAACTAAAAAGTAATCCAAATTTTTTAAATACTTTTCTGTTCTTCCTTCCTTGATATATATAAGTATAGTACTTGAATATGATCTCATGGTTTTTAAATATTGGTATTGTCTTACCATTGTAAACACAGTATAGTACATCAGAGTAGTTGGTAACAATAGAAGTAATATTGTAAAAGCTACTGTTCCCACAAACAATTCTTGGTTACTGTATTCACATGAATCAATGCCACCTCTCAGAGGGTTATACTTTCTTCCTACAAATAATCTCAATAAAGCTATCAGTCCAGATATTTGTATATTGAACAATCTGAAATTGCAGAATTTATATTTGATTTTCTAAATCAGTGACAAATTAGTTATGACATGTAATTATATATAACATTTGTACCTTGCAGCATAAACATATATACAGTAAGAGTGGAATGTGGCAAGACAAATCATGTCAGATATAATAGCAGCTTGGAAAGTTAGCCCGAGGTACCCCAAATATTGATAAATATTTAATACAATGTCTAGCTTCTCACCAGATATATCTGTAAAGTTAAGTTAAAATAATAATGACAATGTTAGAGAAAATAAGGTGCCAGATTTATGCTAGTCCATTATGTAAATTAAAAAAAACTATTTTAATATAATAACAAAGGAAAGAGAAAAATCAGAAACTATTCATCGAATAAAAACAATAATTCTCCAATGATGATCAACAAATATTACAGATTGACATGTTGATCTAATTAACACTAACCCAGAAATAGCCACCATAACTCCACATGATATAGAAAGTATTTTCCTAGCATATTATTAAATGCTTTATTTAATTTTAGTCCAGCAGGAGCACCCATGAGCCATTTCAGCAATGAATACATAGAATGGACCAATTTCTGAAAAGGATAATAATAAGACAAGTTTTATATGTCAAACAATATTATCTTTGAAAAAAAGGTTACCTCTAATATACCCAACAGTAGGGCACCAAGATCTTTTTTGGCAAATATCAGCATTTGCAAAATGAAATATCCAAGTAATATATCAGCAAATATAGCTAATATAAAATTGCCATGTTTAATTGTCACCTGAAAAGATGTGACAATATAAATTAAATATTCAAAAATATGCATTTGCAAATCTTTGAATGCAATAAAAATAAACTTACTTTTTTCCTCACTGTATTTAATAACCATCTCAGGACGGTAAAATAATTATAAACATGTTGTGCGAACATAGAACATGCCAACCAACTGGGAGTTTCAGGAATAGGATCACTTTTGGCTTGGTTATTTGAGTCAATGTTCTCATTATTAATTAAATCATGTAAAACAGAAAAACTGTCTTTGTTAAAACTTATAGTCTCGGAATTTTGAATCTTATTGTAATCATATAAAATTATTATACAGTTGACATATTTACTCCTTTCTACACCAGCAACAACTAAACTTTGCAGATTATTATGTTTATCTAAAACAATATTATTAAAGTGCTTCAATTCATATGCAGCCTGAAAATCTGTCTCAAAATTGAGTGCTCTATAACCATAAATAATATTATCATTTATATTTTCAGATTCAAATCTGTTGTACGAGAAATGAGTAATAAATATTGTTAAACATTGCTCATTTTTTATTTGAACAAATCCTTTAAAAAACACTTTTAAAGTATTGTCTGGAAATATAGGCAAAAGTATTTTCATAAGTTGTGACATAATATTAAATATGAAAAGATGCAGTCCAACCAAATTTAATTTCAATTCTCAGTTTAATTATTATTTAGGATATAAATTATTTGAATTCTTAGCATAACAGTGACAACTGTGAACAAGCAAAGATTCATTTATTTTTTTTTCCTCTGTTTTTATTCCATAATGGAAAAGGCAAAGGTAATACACCGTACAGCCTTGTCTTCAGTAGGTAAGCAAAGATTCATTCAAAGATTATATACAGGTGACAAGTGACAACTACACAATTTTCACAGACTCATAATTATTAATTAGGTACGCAGCTTATTCTTTTTTAAAAAATATCTTGAATAAAATATCGATTCTCAGTTGATCGATCTATTTTTTTTTTTGGTATTTCTTGAGTTCACATTCACCATTCAACTTCAATCTTCATCTTCAATCAAATTTTAGTTATCTATTTAAAGGCCAGATAATTTATAAAACTAAAATAATTGTAAATATCAGTAGCTATCTGCTTTGTCTCCTTTTTATTTTAGGTACATGTACATGATGTTGCACTTGCAGAGTGTTTTGTGCTTTATTCACAATCAAAAAAGTTTGTTTATGGTTTATGTCCTCAAGCTACATTGAATTTTTTGATATCTGTAATAAACACAAATCACATAAATATTATAATCTGTGCCTAAATTCCCAAATGTCTATTGTCTAGCCAAGTAGTCACAAATTGCGGAAGCTTATTTTCAATTTTTCTGTAATTAACCTGCGTATGGTGATTTGATTTTGTCTTGTCGACGTTTCAACGACGTTTTGTTGCGGCTTTTGTTACTATTTAACACTTTATTTTATTGTTCTAAACTTACAGTGAGGGTTATTCAAGTTGTTCAACAATGTCTGCTCACGAGCAAATGAGAGCAATGTTAGATCAATTAATGGGAACTGCCCGTAATGGTAACGTATTCTTAAATCCTCCGCTATAGTTATCTACAGAAAGAGTATTACTAACGATTTAATGTTATTTTAGGTGAAACTGATAGACATGGAGTTAAATTTTATGATGATAACGTTTGCAAATCGTTCTTACTGCAGTGCTGTCCGCATGAAATATTATCATCGACCGTAAGTATCATGAGCATCTTATGTGTTGGATTATGGGTGTTTAGAATATCTGAGATTTTTCATTCAATTTTTCATTTAAACACTGACAAGTGGTTGTATCTAATTAGTTTAATCTCAGAAATTCATTTTATGGGTTTCTTCTCAAACTGTATGTTGGGATATTTTATTACTTTTCTACTATAATGGATTACTTAAATGATTTCTATCCTAATGTATCCAGTGATATGTAGCATTATGACCTAGTCTTAGGACGACATTACATCAGAGTGGCATTAACTGTGGTGAAATATGCTTTTCAGAAAATGCCCAACACTAGTCTTTATTGTTCATCACAAAACTTAACAGATGAGGGATAGATTGTATGAGTTAGGCTGTTCTGTAAGTACCAAGATGTACGTATAAAACATTTATAGTTAGCTGATTGTATTCTTCTGCTATGCAGGAATTAATTTATTCAAACTCTCTCAGGCTTTAAAAATTATTTGTTCCTCGGTTTCTTTTGCTGCTGTGGTGAGTACTTGTAAAAATTATATAAAAAAAATTGAGCCAGGGAGATCTATTTGCCGATTGATTGTTACTACATCGGGTACGTACCATGCTGTTTACGTGGCTAGATTATAAAAATTTAATAGAAATGATGCATGTGTAACAGCCAATTATAAAACAAATTATTCAAAATTTATAAACAAGTTAAAAGTGTTGGGTTAAATACTGCCCATTTTAATTTATATAGTCACAGTTAATTTAATATTTGGTTAAGTTTTTAATTATATTTATTTTTATTCTGAATTATTGGTAATTTGCACTATAGACTATTTATTTTTAATTTTAATAGTGATTAAATATATATTATCAGGTTATTTATATATTTATCTGTTTTTAAACTTTACATTATTTAAGAGTTACATGATCTATATCACTTGAAACAGAAAGGATAATATATTTTAAAACTAATTTTGATTCATAGATAACACCATTAAATACATAGCATACTAGGCTTTAATCAAAGTAATATTACAAACTAAACAAGAACTGAGATTCAAGAAAAGCTCATATTTTCTTATGAATATAGTTTTTATAAACAATTCATGTAAAGTACTCACAATCTATTCAAATGATTGATTATTATCATTACAAATAATAACTAACACGATAAGGAATAAAAATAAAACTATTTTAAGTGCTGGTTAGGGTAATGGAGAGGGTGTTGCCAGTGATTTGTAAGTATATAAGTATGGCATATGTTGGTGACTCGGGATGAGCAGTGTTGGTGACATTGTATGTATTATTCTTTGAAAACATTTAATTGAATTTGGGGTTGATGTAAATGTCTATTTTACTGTTCACATGAGCATGTCATAATGAAGCTATTAATGTTGTTTTATCATTTGTGTTAAAGTTACAGTATAAATAGTAATTATAATGCTCATGGTAACAGATATGTATTACAATAGCCTATTATGTTACACAGTAAATCTACAAATGTAAAGCATTTTTTTCCCATTTTGATGCAACTCCAACAAAATTGCAGATATATAAATTGTTACATTTGTTACTATGTTAAGCTAAAAATTTAGAAACTGTTAGCTTTTATCTTTCTCATAATTTTTTTAATGACTAAATCAGCTTAATAAATCAATATTACTATAGAAATCTTTATGTCCTCTCACATTTATTTACAAGATAATTAATTGTAATTACCTTAGATGTTGTGATTTTGATTGCAGCGAATGGATCTTGGTGAGTGTCCTAAAATACATGATCTGGCTCTGCGGGCGGACTTTGAATTAGCCACCAAAACCAAAGATTATTTCTATGACATAGATGTAAGTATTTTTTTTATTATAAATTTTATATGATATTGTTGATACTAAATGTCTCATAATTCTATTGTGAAAATGTGTTTAACGTTCTGAAGTACAAAATAGTTTACTATATTAGTGTAGACAATTATTATCTACAATCAAATTAAAAAATAAAATATTGATTGTTTCAACAAATTAATAGCATTTTTCAAAATTGTGCGTAAGTAAGTAATAAAGTACATAAAGACTTTTTTATTAATTTACAATAGTACGATCAGATTGTACTGGTTATAATTGGTTGGAGATAAAGTGTTAACAATGCCTAGCAATAATCAAAATTAAACAGGTAAAATTTTTTATAATGCTTTAATGAGAGTAGTTTTTAAAACTAAGTGCTAACCAATTATTTAACTCAGGCTACAGAACATTTAGAGGCGTTTATAGCGGACTGCGATCGCCGCACTGCCGCCGCTAAGCAACGCCTGGCAGAGACACAAGAGGAGTTGTCCGCTGAAGTGACAGAGAAAGCCAATTCTGTCCATGAACTGGCTGAACAGATTGGGCAGAAGTTGGCGCGTGCTGAGGCTCTTGGTGAAGAGGGTATGGTTGAAGAAAGTGTTAAACTTATGGGCGAGGTATGTGGCAAAAATCAAGAATGAGTAGAAAATAAATTTAAAAATCTTTAGATAAGATAATTTTGAATGAAGTGTAACCTACTTTCTCAAAGCTCATTTCCTAATAATCTAGAAATTAAAGAAAGTAACAGGAATTAACAGTGTTAAAAGAAAGGTTTTAAGGATAAATGAGACATGACAGATTATTGTTCTTTTGAAACATATTGTTCCAAAAAATCTCTTGTCTATTTACATACATTAATTATTATTTACTAAAACAAAACAGTTCATAATATTTTTCAATAAATTTGATAAAAACTCAGCTTCTCCTTACTACTTTTTGTAGAGCAATATGATTACAATTATTTGAAATCACTTTTATATCTGTTAATCTGTGGTTTTAAATAAGAGTATTATGGTTATTCTTATTAATGTTGGGGTAATTTGATATAATATTCTTCAATCCAAGACGGCTGGTTCCCTGTTTGTAGATAGACGAGCTACGCAAGAAGAAAGCTGTAGCAGAACAAGATTACCGCAACTCAATGCCGGCATCCTCCTATCAACAACAGAAGCTACGCGTGTGCGAGGTCTGCTCTGCCTATCTGGGTATACACGACAACGACCGACGACTCGCTGATCATTTTGGCGGCAAACTGCATCTAGGCTTCATCACTATAAGAGAGAAACTTGTCGAATTGAAGGTGACTTACTTAACTAATAAAGAATGGGATTATCAATGTTGTAGTCAACATACCATTGCATTTTATAAACAGATGTTTTATAAACTTATAATATACATAAAACCATATAACATAACAATGTAGTTATAATTCTTACATCATCATCCACTATTATTAACCAAAGTTATTAAAAAGCGATGAAGGTATAAATACAAATGCCAAAAAAAGTAATCTAAATATTTTTGTTATAATAAATAAATTATAAAATGTATGTATGGAATGAAAGGTTATACATGCTCTCACAGTAGCAGATTATTTGCAAAGAATTAGTTTCAAACTTTAGGTTTAAAGTTTTGCCACGGCATTGGTGGTGGTGTGGGACTGATTCAATATCGGACAATTTTCTTACTTACCTTCCGTTTTCGTTGCCATTTTAGTGTGCTGGCACTACCATTATACTACATATTTACGAACATAGATGGACTCTTATCACATTGTCTTCACACTTCACTAAAAAATGTTACTCATTTATTTAGCTTGTAACAATAGTTAATATATGAGTAACTTACAGAGAACGGTAGAAAAGCGTCGGGAGGAACGTGGTGCGATTGAACGAGAACGCGGCGGGGGAAGGCGACACTATGTAGGCGGGCGGGAACTTGATCGTAGGGCTCGGCGTCACCGAGAGACTCCGCGCGACAGGGATCGCGACCGCGCAGATCGAGCCGAGCGTCCTGATCGTGCTGAGCGGCCTGACCGTCCTGAGCGCCCCGACCGCCCCGAACGTAATGATAAAACTGACCACCGTGATCGTGGCAAGGAACGTGAGCGTGAAAGGGAGCGCGAAAGAAGGTAAGGTTTTAAATATATTATCCACAATCACTATTTAGATCTGTAAGTATCTGCAGTGTTAATCTGCTGATTCTCTGAAGATGAAACTTTCTAATGGTGTCAAAATGACGGTGTATAGAATTAAACTTCGTGAATATTTTTTTTAAGTACTAAAAATACATATAATAACACTTGTTATGAAAGTAAGTGACCTATGCTTTTTTTAATATATCTTTTATTGTACACCACAAACAACTTACACACTGGTAGTAATATAAGCAATATGTATACATACTTTATAAAATACTAATATGTATAAGAATAAAATATATTTAAAAATTCGTTTTTTCCATCAAACTGAGTATTTGTGAAAAAGTTGTCATAATTATATTTAAAGGTGCATAATATAATATAAGCTTTTTTAACAAAAAAAACCACAATTGATAGCAAAAAAAGTTACAAGGTAAAATGTTTAATATAAATACTCAGGGGGACTCGTTCTCGAAGCAGAAGCAAGCGCGACAACTCACGGGAGAGGTCCCGCGGGCGCGACCGCGACCGTGAACGCGAGGCGCGCCGCAGCCGCTCCCATCGCTCCAACTCCCGTGAAAGAAGACGCGACTAAATTACTCTTGGAGACTAGGAGGAAATCTGGAGAATAATTATCGAGTTTCTGATGAAAAGAGGCTAATTTAGTCGACGTTTCGGGATTTCATTTTTATTTACGTTTTGAATGCCCTTTTTGATTACTCTTTGTTCACACATCTATATTCTGTTATTTTTTATTTACGTCAGAACTGCTACTCCTCTAGTCTTCAAGATTTTGGGTTAAGATATGAAGTTATTGTGCATGATCCCAAATGAGGTTGACCTGTCTTCATCGAAAAAGCAATAATTTATTTTAGAAACAAGTATTGCCTATAATTTCAGATATATATTTAATTAAAATATTAAATTTTCATTATAAGTGTAAGAAATTGGTGAAGGAATTTCCTCCTCCTCCTCCAGTTGTGTACCATTATGACATAGGGTCAGAAAAATTACAGAGATGCGTGAGAGAGTGAACGCACATAATTGTTTTTAATGTTCCTTTAATTGTGTTGCTCTTGTAAATTTCTGTACTATTCAAGATTTGTTCAATAGAATATACCTTTCTCTCTAAGTCTACTTACAGTGTCTACCATGAGGTTGGGTTTAGACTTTAGATTGTCGGTTATACATATATAACCTTGTATAATGTAATATTCAAAATACTTAATAACGAGAAGAAAAATGGAAAGAAATACTGAGTTTTGGTTGAGGTGATAATGGACTGAATAACCATGCATACGCTGAATAAAGTTGTAACCACTTGAGACCATATTTTATTGATGGAAATTTTACGTAACGGTACGAAAATGAAAACTATAAATATGATTTAACGATTTGATAAGGTTGACAGGAATTGAAATCGTAGTTTTGTCATATAATATGTTAATCAATGTAAGCTATTTACGACCATAAAATAGAATATTACTAAAATTAGAATTTGTTTGATGAAATTGAAATAATTACATGACAATGTAATTTTTTTACGATTAGTTGCATTTTTAATATATTTGTTAAAAGTCGCAGTTGTAAATGAATCTTAATGCCATTATACAGTCGTCATAGTTGCTCTATAAATAGATCTTTTTAAGATGTCATGTGTTTTTTGTCTTTTTCATCGAAATTACTGTACGAAGTATTTTCCTGTAATATGAATATTGTATAGTTGCTCGCATCCCCATTTTGACCAATAATGCATGTTTGCATTCAGCTTATTGACTAATTATTTAATTACAATATGTATCCCATTGTTTTATGCATCTTATCAAAGTTTTCTTTTGTTAATAATAAAAATAATTTAAGGGACAAGTGTTTTATTTTATTAACCACATTTAACATTTTAATAGTGACTTCAAGAGTGAGGTTGAGTTGAGAAAATAAATAAAAATTACTAATTTTTTTTTTTAAATATCTTAATTTCGTATTTTAGAACATGCTTTGTACATACGTATGCAACATTTCCTTTTGAGTATATTAATAAAAAGATGGGAACACAAGCCATGCGCAAGCAAAGCGTTTTCGGATAAGACAAAATATAGAGTACCTATAATATAATAATTATTACTATACCTACATATTCACGGCTTCATAAAACATTTTTTCAAATAAAAATGTTAGGTATGGCAAACTTCATTTACAAGCCTACAAAAGCAGTGATAGTTCAGTGGTTAAGATTTGAATGTCTTACTTGGGAGGTCCAAGTTCGATCCTGGGAACACACCTCTGACTTCTATAGGTTATGAGTGTTTAAACTCTGAGAGTTGTCCATAAAGTCCTCAAAGTACGTGAAGTTTGCCATCCCGCACTTGCTCAGCATGATGGACTATGGGCAAACACTCCCCTCAGCCTGAAGAGGAGACTTGACTCTACAGTGGGCCATTAACGGGTTCTCATGATGATGATGGATGAATTTTTTCTGTTCTATATGCATCCATATTTTCCAGAGGAGCTTTTTTGGAATTTGTTTTAATTTTATGTGTGAAACTTTGTGTGTGTTGAGTGATTTTTTTCATTAAAATTGTAATTGTTTATATGTTTTAGGCCAAAGTATGGAAAAACGTCAATATGATATTTGAATTTAACTGAAATAACCAATGCCACCAGTACAGGTAAACTATCAATATAATTTTTAGTTTTTAGACAAGATAGAATTGTCTGTAGAATATATATTAATAATAATTATTAAATATATATAAAATTCATCGCATATGTCAAGTGATAAGTACCAAAACAATTGAAACAACAAAATATTTAAATATGCATATATTCATAATCCATGACAAAACTAGGAACATAATAAAATAAAATCCATTTGATTTCATAGAAATATCACATAATTGCGTAAGTTAAAATAATATGAAATTGAAAACTTTATAGATGTATACTAACTTTATTGTTAGTAAATATTTGGAAGTTACTAACAGATGCTTTAGTGTTAAATATCCATAATTTACATCACACGAATTTCATAATTTTTTTCCCCTTCTCCCTAGTGTGACGTCACACATTTTGAGATATTGGAAATGATTAAATTTACATTAATAAAAATCGAAATTAGTTTTATTGTCATTTGAAATATTTTTTACCCAACTACGACAAAGCCCAAATGAAGGGTAATAATTTTGGCAGTCTATGTATGTTCCACCGTAGCGCCTAAACTACTGAACTAATTTTAATAAATGAGGTGTCAATAGATTCTTAATAATGGACCGGGTGACACAGTCTATATAAATTTTATATGACACAATTTAAACCTCAGATTCCAACCTTAAAAAAATATTGCCTGAGATTATCATCACGTGTTTGGTATTAAAAGAAAGGTCTTGGCGATCACATTACAAAATTTGTAACTAACGTTAAATTATATCTATCTCGCGATATTGCAAACTGTCGTACGACTGTGAACCGTAATATATTATACAATTTAATGCATTATATTCGATAGATTATAATCTATCAAAGTAAAACCGTCAAATTGTGAATCAGGATGAGTGTGTAACAGAGTTGTGTAACCGGTGGGAAAACAAGTGCGAGTTGTAGCAGCAAGCGTATACATAGTGGGACCAGGGTTTTACCTTGTTATCATTTTTTTTAAAGAATTCTAGCAGTACAGTACATACTACTAGCATTCCTTCACGCCTCCAAGTAAGCTAGAATACTTGTGTTAGGAGTGGGCCACGTCAGTAGTCCAAAGACTGGGATTTGAACCCACGACCTATAGATCGAGAATCCAACGTCTGAACCACTGAGGCTTAAAGACATCAAATTAATAAATTCAAAAAATTATTATATTAAAAAAATGATATATTACAGTTCAAAATTCTTAGATTTTGAAATGTGACGTCACAAAATTTAGGACCCATCCTTCCCCTTGCCGCTTATCATCCGCTACCCCCTTTAACGTGTGACCTCATATATGGATTGCCCCTAACGAAGCCTAGCTGACTTGTTAGATTTTAAATGTACATTTTTAATATTATTAACATTCATTTATTGATTATTATTTGATTATTAATTTAAAGTGAGATCAGAATAGGTGTTAATTTAAGTAATAAAAAAATTAGTAATTTTTGAATGCAATTAGTGTTATTATCTACTCTTAAATAAACAGAAAAACAAAATCTATACAATATAGGAAATTATAAGCCTCGAAACTTAATTCTAAAAATACAGTAGTTTCACTATTAATAACAGATGAGTTAACAATACTTTATTTATATTTTCTGAAATTAGTCGACATACAGAAAAAAAAAATGTATTATGTTTGTATAAAAAAAACATAGTAATATGTATAGTATGGTGTAGAAATATACCATTTTATATTATACATAGATTGATTACAATATTTAGAATTGGCTAACTATATTTATTGAGATCCTACTTTAAAAATTGTCTAGACCTAATCTACAAAGAGTAATAAATGGAAGGGATTTTATTATAAGGCATAATTATACCCTTAATTAAGAGTTTTTATAACAACATAAAAGCCCTAATATTTAAGTGATACAGACATTAGATTCACATTAGAGTTCATGGGTTTAATTAATTACAAAAATAACGTAAATATTAAATATCAACAAGAATCCTAGTTATTACTACAATCATTAATTATATTTTTTCTACTATCTTGACTGAAAAGTTACAAAATAAGTTTTTAAATTATTTAAAAAAAATCGAATATTTCTGAATCAGAAACAAAGCTTTGATTGAACGCAAATCGCACCAGTAGTTCTTGAGATTAGCATCTCAGGAACTACTGGTCCGATTTGAAAAATCTTTTAGTGTTAGAAAACCCATTTATCGAGGAAGGCTATAGGTTATATATCATCACGCTAAGACCAATAGGAGAGGAGCTACACGTGGACGAAGTCGCACGGTTCGACTAGTACTCTATAATTTGATAGGAATACATTGAACATATCAGAATTTCAGATAATAGAAAAAATATAGGATGTACCTAAGGCTCACTATTCGAGTAAAACTCTGTTGCACGAATTGCTTTACAGTCGCAGCACCTATATCAAGGACTAGTCTATCATCTTTTATCTTTTGTGACTTACACACTACTTATTAAATAATCTATACTTTGGCGAATCTGATACACCACTTTATCTACAGTATGAATAAAATCCAAGTAACTTTAGTGTTAAAGATCGAGATCTTGAGTATAAACCCCACTTACAAATATAAGCATAATGCTGATTTTTTTTCTTCAAAACATATGAATTGTCAAAGTACTAAATTAACATCAATCTTAGAGATTACACTTGCACAAATATAACCTGTGTTACCTATCTAGGTATTCATTTAATTTTGATTTTGTGTAACTTCAGTTTGAACCCTAACATCTCTGATAGAACTCCTGAAAGCGCAGACAAGATAACCACTTTAGTAATTGTATATAGATAATGGTTGGCGCATATACCAGATATTTTGAAGGGTGAATCAAGTTCCTGAAATAAAGAGAAATTGCTGTTCAAAAATCACTGAAATTTATATAATAATAAACATTTAACTTTCCGTGATATTCTGGAATTTTAGGTCTTGCAATATTCATATTAAAAATAAATATGTTTTAAGAATTACCTTTAGCAAATCCGCAGCGAGTTTAAGCACATTGTTAGCAACAGTTAGCTGTTCCTTGCTCTCTGGCCGCTGTTCTATCGCTAAGTGTAGATTTATCTGTTCTGTCAGTATAGCAGAAAGGCAGCCGCGATACTTTCTATTAACATTACTACCCAGAGTCAGGAGACGTAGCAAACAAATTCCGAGACAACAGCTCCATACCATTGCTTCAAGAAGCCAGCCGCTCTCTAACGTTACTGAGTCCTGGAATATAGAAATTCAATTAATACAGGAGAATATTATATTTGACAACATATCTGTTGTGTTCGAACTTACTACATAGCGATGCTCTAGTAGTTTTTAATGCTATAGTCTATAACCCATTCAGAAAAGAAATACCTATAGAAGAATGAGAAATGAACTCAAAGTTGTTCGTTCCTAACTTACGGATGAGTGACGTTAATGTTTAAACTCCCCTTAAATATTTTTTTTTGCTAATTCTTAGAAGAGTAATCCAAGTACAAGTATTAAAATTAGTTGCAGAGTGTAACAAAATACGGGTTTTTTTTTCTTAAGACGTAATAATAAGACTTACCCTAAGCAGTTGTGCGCTGACGCATGCTAACAGCGTGAGAGTGAGCATAAAAGCAGTCGAAACTATAACATCCACAGAACGTTGTGGGCCTCGACGCTGGAAATTAAGATAACTATTTAAAAAAAAATTACGATCCATAATTCGCTAAATATTCCACAAACATGTGTAACGTGTTGAAAAAAATCTTTCTTAATGAATTTATTTAAAAATTAACATCAGGGTAAAATTATTCTTAAAGATAATCTAATAATCTTTCTTACCCGTAAATACGATCGAGTAGATAGCCACGTCTTGATATTCCTAACGGTGTTTAGTCTAAAATGCGGTAGCTCAGACTTTCTAGCTCTTCTAGCAGAGGTCAAATGCGAAAATAGCTTGGCGTAAAGAAACCTTTGCTTATACGCTCGTTCTGCCACCGCCAACAGGAAGAAAACCAGCCCACTGAGTGCAAATCGGAGTATACACGACAGGATGTTTGATGTCACGACCCTGGACAATTTTGCTTTTTTAGTATTAAATTTACATGAACGAAGAAATGTCAATATTCCTTATTGCTTTATATACACAATTATAAGTTTTTAGAAAGGTTTTCGGTATGATTATGAAGTATTTTTAGTTTTTCATGTAGTTTATCAGCGCAAAAATTGCTATATACAATTTGTTTCAGGGTATCAGGAAATCCTTACCATATATTATCACCAAATGCTCCCTGAAATACACAATACACTGAACCCTGTGTGTAATTCAGCACTAGGGAGGGTATGTAGCTAATCACTGAAACAGTTTGTAACTCCTCTTCGCTTCGATTATCTTGTTCAATAGCTACCTATAAATATATATCATAGTTATATTTAAAAAATGCTGACATTGTAACAAAAGGAGATGAATTAGGGCACAGAGGCAAAGAAAAATAAAAGTTCAGTGTGTCACGTACAAAATATAACTTAAGTACCTGAACAAGGCTCGCAATCGGAGCCACCACAGCCACAAGCGTGGCCATTACAAGACCAGGCCAAACACCACCATCTGCTGCCATGGCACGCTCGGCGCGCGCCACCACGTACCAACTGATGTCCACAGCCGACAGTTCTGCGCGGAGAGTTGATCCACGTTCCCACATTGTACACTTCACTGTGACAATGACATTAAGCCTCTATATTAGTATTTCGTAACAACATAAAATATTTAATATAGTCTTCACGCTTACCCGTATCACTTGAAGGATCAAGAATGGCAAAAGGATCCCAGGAACTATCTGCGGTGTAATGAAATCCCACATCAGAATGTCCCGCATCCGACTGAGACTCATAACTGCTTTCCTCACCTAGCATTTGCAAAGCAAGAAAATATTAATGCTAAGTTTTTGATCTCTAAACTGTTAATGATCAAAACAAATGAAAAATCACTTATTTTGCAATAGTTAAATGGAAACATATTTTTAGTTAAAGTAAAGTTACAAATTTTAAGATGAATATAAATATGTATACATTTTGTAATACGACAGGAAACAAAAAGTACAATAAAACAATTTTAACAATAAATCTTACTGTTAGTGATTTGCCCAACCCAGTCTGACATGGTATGGTGGGATGGCAATGCGATGGAAGGCGCTGACGCCGAACATTCCCCGTCCGATGACGAACTCTGGTAATTCTCTAATTTCTAGACAAACCATCCCAATTTAATAATGAAATGTGAAAAACACACACTGGCAACACTGACGATACACAATCACGAGATGTTTTGGAACATATTAGAGCCTTGGATATGAGATTGGTTTCGAATTTTGTTTAGTTTTATTGTATACTTGATGTACATAAAAGAAAAATTCACGTTCTTTGATTTTTTTGGGGATGTACTGTTTTTAAAGACCAATAGTAATCTTCCATCATGGCAAAGTTTCATTAACAATTAAAATAACATTAAACATCTCGGATCTGCGTAATGCTATTGAAAAGCGGTCAATTCGCATATGAAACAAAAACATGCAGTCAGAACAATACCAGTGCCAGCTACCTGTTTTGTCCCGTAAATTCCTTGCATCTACCTAGTATTATAGAAATCATATGAGTAAATATATTTTTTAAAAAGGATCAAATGAATAGACAATTCAGTATTCAATGCATATATTTCTAAGAAATAAATTACCTTTTGTTTTCCTTTAATAGTAGCGAAATCATCATCACTTGTCTCATGCTGAACAGTTTCTTTGGCCCAAGAATTCCGAAACCTTACGCCAGCCCTTTTTCTGGCGTTTGGGTTAGTTACAGCGCTATCAGAATCAGGGTCTACAGATTTCTCTTCATCATCTTTACTTTCGCACTGAAATTTTTTTCCGTCATTGTCTTTGGCAGGTTCTACCAATTGTTTTGAGGTAAATTGTCCATCAGCGATTACTTTTGATTTTCCGACTCCTTTGCCTTTAGGCGTAGACTCTTTGTTTCGAAACTCGCCGTCACTACCGTTAGAGTTGTACCCGTTGAGGCTTTCGAAGCCATCGTCACCGTCACCAAACTTTGGTCTATGTAAATTTTGTCGTATGTTAAATATTTCTAAATATTTCTTGGTTAATATATTTGGTTTGTAACGAAACGACGAGCTGGGCGTTGAATCATCTGGGGGCGGAGTGAAAGTAACTATTGGAGCCGTGTCATCGGGCTTTTTCCAAGACATATAGTCTTCATCATCTGAATCCTTAATTTTTAGCAAAGGCTTTTCTTTAATATTAACTTCCGATTTTGGTCCTGTATCTTTTACAGGTTCTCTTTTTCTTTTCCTGCAATATTATAGTTGTGATTAATCTATTTATTCAAAATATTATAAAAGATGTATAATTAGATACTCATCCTTATTCTCACTTGCTTTTTTGAAGTTACAATAATAATAGCATCGAAACTATGTCTGCCGATGTTAAAGAAAAACACAAAGAGCAGCCTTTACTGTTATTTCTATTAAAAAGGAAATTTCATATCTAACGGAATGATATCTGAATCTAGATTTGGGTACGAAATTGCGTAATTAAATCCGTAGCTTGCGACGCAAGTATTTTCCAAAAATAAATAAACAATAACAGATATCCTATATCAAATAGTTTAACTTTTAAAGAATTCTGTATATGAAAGTTTATTGTTTCAAATCAAATCCTTCAAAGTGAAGCACTTAAGCAGTTATGTACTAACACAATATTATCTGTAAAATTATATCATACCTAAGACCAGTGTCAGTTGAATCGGATCTGGAAAGTCGTCGTCTAAACTTAGCCGGTTTGTTTGTGGGTGTCTTGCTCTGACTGGAAGTTGCCCCACTTTCTGCTGAAGCTCCTCCACTACCACCTTCGCAATCTGAACGGGGTTTTCTATATGAAAAGATCAGTAAAAATTATTAACATCACAAATAGGCGATATAGAAATTTAATGTAAATAATATTAATACTGTACCTAAAATATCTTGGCAATTTTCGTCGATATGTTGATCTCGGACGGACCCTAGCAAGTTCCATTTCAGTTGTACTCACTATTTGAGAGTGCACTACACTAAGCACAAACATTAGTCCTAATGGCACTATCCAGCAATCCGACTAAAATTAGTTATTAGAACAATGTCATTAAAAATAGTTGAGGTATCTACATAATATTAATTTTCCCAAAATTTTTATGATTACATTTATATTTTGTACATAAAAACTTACATCTATATCAACTGATGTTGGAGTAATAAAGTTAATTGATATATTAATAAGTTGTAAGGTCCATAGTCCAAGAAGGAACTTGGCACAGCTGGGAGAAGTCTGCTGTGCCCACCACTGATATAAAACAGGCAGAAACACTAAGCGGACTAGAGCATACCAAACTACACGACGCATACCAAGTGTTGGTTTAGCTTTTGGGAATGATGAACCTGTAATGTTTAAATTATAGGTTTTGAATTGAAATTAATATATTAAATGCTAGTACATCAATGGTTATAGTACTGATTTACTATTCATGCAAAACCACTTGTAATACTATATTTTTTTATCTCTTTATTAAAATATGTTATTATTATCAAATAAAATTTAACTTTATTCAGATTTTTTTATAAATTTTTTTAATAGTTTATTTAAGAATTTGTATGATATAAATTCTAGAATTGTCTTACCCCTGACCAAGTCAACATCTATAAGATAAGATCTAGGATGTGAGGAAAAGTCAACAATACGACGGCGGTAAGTGCCTCGCATTAATAGCTGTTCAACCATAGTCTCCCATTCTTCCTTGTCATATGAACTTATTTTCTTCTGATACCTTTTGTTTAAACATTTTGTTTATAATAATGTAAATATAATAAAATATATATGCAAGAATGTGTTCTAAAAACTAAGAATTTTGGCAAATACTGATGTATATTTATCACCCATTTATTTAACACATTGAGCCAAAAAAACTTAATACAAAAATAAGATAATGAGAATTAGATGCTTGAATAGAAAGTATAAAATATGTCCCATATTTTAAAGAAATTATATAGCCAGCCAGCCAGGCCAGATAGCCTAATGGGTAATATAATATAAGCCATAGAGTCTTACTCAGGAGGTTCAAGTTCAAGGAATACATACACCTCTGACTTTTCCGAGTTAGGTGTGTTTAAGTAATTAGATATTATTTGCTTTAAAGGTGATAGAATTTTTTGTAGGGCAAACTGAGCCATTAACGGATTAAGAAAAAGAGAAGATGAAAATGAACTTACCATGCTGCTAAATGCTTCATACTGGATAAGTATTCTTAAAGTCCTCTTATAATTAGTTTACCACATACATAATTAATTTCTTCTGAAAAGATTGAAAGATTTATATTGCACAAGCAAGCAGATAGCAGTATCAAACAAAGCCTATTTGTTATTCATAGGTAGACTACTAAAAATAATTAATATTATTTGCTTTCTTGAACAATTTGTGTCTTTAGCTAAGCTAATATATAGCTTTTAATTAACTTTAAATAACTAATGGTTTAATAATTTTTTTGTTATACAATTTTATATACGAGTCTTTTGATATAAATAACGGCTTTGAATAACTGCGCTACTTACCACAAATAAATGTTATTTACTGTTTCTAGGCAGACGTACATTTACAATATTATTTAAAACGCCTACTTCCACTCATTTTGCAATTAAATAAAAATTACTTGCATTAATATACACAGAAATTGAAATATACCAAGATAATATTTAATTGCCTCTAGCTGCTACAAATACACAATGCTACAGATTTGATAATACAAATTACAATGTCAATTATATTTGACACTGTTTTTTTATCATAGAGAATTGACACATGCACAGTTCAGAAATAATAATACCAGCTTCTATGGTGCAGTGTTGTAATTACGATAATGTTTAATTTAATCGTAACTCAGTCACGATAACCTGACGTTTTTTCATAAATGAAAGTCTTTTATATAAATTCACATGAAAAACATTGTTTTGACGTATTTATTTATTTATTAATAATACTTCATGTACACATTTACAAGGGGGATTTAATGCACGAGAGCATTATCTATTGATTAGGCAATCAGAGAGTTTTTAAATAGGTGCAGAGCAATAAATTTTAAAAAGTGATAGCAAAAGTATTTAAAAAACTACTGCATGAAAAACTAGAATAACTAATACCTACTAATATTTATATATTAAATAGTATTATTGCGTTTTAAATAAAATACTTATAAAAATCGATAGTCAATTTTATTAACTTCTATTTCCGATAGTTTCACAGTGGTTTCACATCAGTAATTAATAATTGCAAAAAACTGTCAACATAGGTAACTTTAATTTTTTTTCTGCTATAAAAAATGGAGTATAAATAAGAATTTTAACATTCTGCTGTCAGAAGTAAGTATTAAAGCCGGTACACACGGACCGCTTCTTTCGTGTCATATCTGCCTGAATTGCTAGGTAAGGCTAGGTAAAATGCAGTGACCGTTTAAAAAAAACCATATTTTCAGACCAAAAGACAGAATGTTTCGTGAGGAAGGTTTAGGTTAGTCTTGTGTATGGGTCATTCCATGCCAAATCAACAAATTCTTTACCTGACCACCTTCGATTACGCTAAAAAATTTCTATCTTTTTCTACCGCCCGAAAGACATTTTTCAGAATTTTTTTCCCAACTCAAAAAAAAGTTACGAATTTTTGAAAAAAATACCGCTTTTTTTTGAAAATGCTATAACTTTTTCAAAAATTGACCATTTGAGACTTTTTTTTTAAATTTTTGTTTTCAAATGTAGTTTTAAAAAAAAAATGACGGTTTTTTCAAAACAAAACAAAATATTTCATACAGCTGGGCTTCTGAAAACTTTTTCATATTTTTTTTAAAACTACATTTGAAAACAAAAATTAAAAAAAATTTTTTTTTTCAAATGTAGGGTTTTGCGGGGTAGAAAAATAGAAAATTTTTGCGAAGGGGGTCAGGTAAAAAATTTAAAAAATAGAGAACTAAATTCCACGCTGATAAAGTCATGCGAAGCGTGCACGATGCGGCGTTGTATATTGAACTATCTATACTAATGTCATAATTTCATTTTGCGGTATGGCAATCGCAATGATTTAATATTTCTTCTCCGTTAAATAAATAAATTAAAAAAATATATTTCTTCTAATGTCAACATTGTTTAGTATCTGATTGGCAAACGAGCGCGGACGCGCGCTTTTCTTTTGGCCAATTAGAACCTTCCGCCGAAAATGATCAATGTGACTTTTTGGATCATGAAAATTCAAATTTGGAATAAGTAAGATCTCCTTTGAAAATAAAGTGATAAAGATTAAGAATGTTCCTTAGGATTGAAAATATCGAGTACCAATAGCAGAGCAGTGTAATGTAAGTGATGTATAAAGTTAATTACGTAGTACCTACTTCATATGATGGGTGATTATAACACAAGGTATTTAAATCGCAAAAGTTTTTGACTGAAAAACTTGATGACTAAACAAAACTAAGAAGGATAACAATAAAATGTTCTATATTAAGGGTTTTAAAAATAAGTTTAAGAACAATACACTCATTTTTATTAACAAACATAACGTGTCAACTTTAAAACAATTATTGCATACAATATTTAGTCTAGATCGTTGTTGGTTTCCTTATTATTTATAAGTATTATAATAACATTTCAATATTTTACATTCAAAAACACATTAAATATGATTATGTACAAGTTAATATTACATATTAAAAATAATGGGCTAGTTGACTCATGTTAAAAAATATAAAAAAAAGTTTATTTCATGTAGTGTTTCGTACAAGAGAAATAAAGTCATTAGTGTTAATAAATAAAAGTGGAGAATTGTTGCAAAAATTCAATTTAAAAAAATCTATTTTTTCATACCATGATCACCATAATCGTGACGTCATAAAATTTGTAAACAATTAAATGTCATTCACACTTCACTTGTAGTCTTTGCTTTATTTGTATTATAAATTATATATAATTTAATATCTCTAAACTATTTAATTTAAATTAAACCCAGATTTCTCGCTGCCGATTGTCTAGTCATTTATGTATGTATAGTGCTTTTGGCTAAATATAATAATAGACATAATTGCGAAGAAGTCAAATCAAAAGTACTTATAAAATGTTCAAGTGTCAAACCTCTGATATTAACTAATATTTGTTTGTTTATAAAGAACATGGTCGTTAGCGTTTTCGCCGTTTCGGAAATAGTTTATTTTAAAATTAATTATTACTGGTTTTCTAAATACCAAAAAATTACAATATATTTTTTATGGTATAATTGATCAAATATCTACAATTTAAAAACTATTTAAAAAAAGAGTCAACTAGCCTATTGTATAAGAATTTTAGAACAGTCAAAGTTAATTAAGGAATAAATATATTTAAGAATTAATTAATTTTGAAATTTGGTTGTTTCTTTTAAACCTCCGGCAACAATGAAGGGGTTAAACAGATAGATAATACATATTTAGGGAATTATACAATAATAATGTATCTCGTACTCGTATGGTTTTTGTATCTACGTTAAATTACACATGGAAACCGATGCTTAGCGATATTGATGAAATTTTGTATGTGCTAAAAAGAGAAAATGAAGATAAAGGTCAGACTAGACTTACCAAATTATGGACTTAATATCTACTTTGGTGGTGCATTAATTTTATTGTTATTTGTTAGGTCAGTATTCAACGCACATAAATCGCGTTGTGTACGTTTTTTAGTAAAAAATATCTAAGTTGTCTATTTTTATAAAAGAAACAAGCCGACTCTTGCGACTTCGTGCCCGTGATCATCCGCTCCTATTGGTCTTGTCGTGATGATATATAGCCTTTCTTGATAAATGGGCTATCTAACACTGAAAGAATTTTTCAAATCGGACCAGTAGTTCCTGAGATTATCGCGTTCAAGCAAACAAACAAACTCTTCAGCTTTATATGTTAGTATAAATAACCTACTCTGATTGATGAGACTCGCGAGTAGCCTCAGTGGAGCGAGTTTGGAGATGCTTTTTTCTATAAATATACATATTAGATTAGAAAGCACCATTTTGATAATTTTCGAGCATTACGATATAGGTTAACGGTTGTCATAAAATTATCACCTTAGTCACATTTGTACTTATCAGATTTCCATATAAAATAAGGCCATCGGAATACATTTGTTTGGATTTTATTTACCTTAAAGTATAATATTTTCTAACGGTCTCATTACAATAAATGCTCGTTGTCATTGTAACATTACATTTCTAGAGTTATATTGGACAACATTTTCAAAAAACAAAATTTTACGTCTTCTAGTGTTTGTTACCATGAAAATGGGCTAAAAAATTGTAGGTCGGTATCTAATTATAATTCAGTTGTGAGTTCATCCTGAGGCCGTCTCGTCATTTCAAAGAGTTCATCTTCTAGCCATACACTCTCTCGTCTAACTATCGGTCGGCGTTCCCATGGGTCCGACAGGACGATGGTTTCATTTTCTATTTGGGAATAGCTCGGTGGTCTCCCAGTTTCGTTCCACTCGCACTGGTTTTCTAAGTCTTTGTCTAATATGTGACTTTCATAAGTCGGAGAGTATGACGGTGGTTTGAAAGTGGTAAATGATTGTTGCGTAGTATCAGAATCGGTTTGACTCGGTGGGGAGGGCAAAAAATTCACTAGTTGCCCTTGTCGCTGTTGTCCTACGCTGGTACGAGTATAACGTTTTAAAATTCTGAAAAATCCAAGATTGATTAAAGAATTGTATAATTGCTTAAATAATTTTTTAATTTAATATAGGAAATGAGTGTATGGAATGAAATAGAAAGTTTCTATTGCACACATAGCTATAATCGTACTAGATAAGTAGTGCGTATAAATACTTTTAGTTAAGTCTAACCTACATATATAATATTTTAGCTATACATACCTGTCTGCCCAACTCGCTAGCCTCGGCCACTCATCCGGTACTACAGGCACTTGCTGTTTGTTCAATAAAATAAGCAGCTTAGCCAGGTCACTCAACACGCAACTGCACAATACATAAAATTTTTATTCATAATCTAGCAATTAAAAATGTAGGTAATTCAAATACCAGGTTAATTACTGCATATGCGAATAAACCCCAATTTAAAAGTTAGGTAATTACTTGTTTTAGTCTTATATCCGTAAAATTTAAAACAGCATTTCTATTTTATGTAATTGATCTAGTTAGCCAATATAAAATTAAAAATAATTTTATATCAAAAATTACCTATAAGCCATTGCAGCATCATTATTGCCAAGTTGATAGAGTTCTCGTACTTGATTTCTTGTATGGTTTAATATCGCTAACAATGTGTATGCATGGGGCTGAAACAAAATAGCGTTAATAATAAATGCGAAAATAACTCTGTCTGTCTGTCGCGCTTTCATGCCAAAACTACTGAACCGATTTAAATGAATTTTGGTATACGGATAATCTAGAGCCTGAGAAAGGACATCGACTACTTTTTAATGCGAAAAAAGGGTTGTAAGGGGTTGAAAGTTGGGTAAGGCGGTGAAAAGTTGTATGAAAGTATCGTCATTTTTAGAGCTAGAAGCTTGAAACTTGTTTTTTAGGCTGTTGATTTGATATTAATAAAAATGACATTCATAGTTTGTAAAAGTTTTACCCTCAAGGGTGTGTAAAATAACAATAGGGAATAAGGGATGAAACACAGACAAAATCGCGGGCACAGCTAGTTATTTCATAATACATATATGTCTCATCCATAAAGCAGACGTATTTTTAGATATAATATGTTACTGTTGTAAGTAAACTACAGACTTGTCTCAACTACAACATCGAGGAAATATTGAAAGAGCCATTACTTTAACGTTTGCTTAAGCTATGTAGACACAATTGTTCTTTCGTAGGGCCCAAAGAAACAAAATAGTTAAAGCGGGGAGATACGGATTAAACTGCGAAACTTTTTGCAATCAGTCCACCTTGACTTACCTACAGTAAATAATGTGAGTCTAGATGCCGTAAAAAATATTAAGTTCCTTTTGTAGGCACTTCAATGAGGACTAGGAATAATGCTTCTGTATGCCTTTATCTATTAATTATATTCATAACAAAAAAATGTTTTAAATGATAGGCATATTTTAATTTGACTATTGGTAGAGTCCAAGAGTCTTGTATTTTTTTTATGTAACTAGGTGGGCAAACAAGCGTACGGCTTACCTGATGGTAAGCGATTACCGTAGCTTATAGACGTCTGCAACACCAGACGCATCGCAAGCGCGTTGCCGACCCTATCCCCAATTCCCCCCAGGAGCTCTGGTCACCTTACTCACCAACATGAACACAACACTGCTTTAGAGTAGTGTTATTTAGCTGTGATCTTCTGTAAGGTCGAGGTACTACCCCAGTCGGGCTGCTCCATATTTGAGCAGGAAATTTCCTGCTGTGCCCTACCTCAGTTAATTTACATTTTTGGAGTAATTTTATCCCTCTATAATCCACAGGAACGAAATATTTACCACAAATATCAAGCAATTAAACAATATAAAAATAATTCAGCAAATGAACAACAGGAGATGGAAGGCTAAAATACTAATAATAATAAAATATGAAACGTTAATGTTAGAGATATGAAGTTTATCTGTTATAACTACATATTATCATAGTATTCACAAATAGTGAAAGTTTAAAGTAGGATTAACAAGTATAAATGATAAATCAAAGGAGCTCTTATCCAACGATATAGATGATTTCATTCCTTGAAGACCCATTAATTACAATTAGGCATATGCGAATGAATATCTATGTGAGTTGCAAGAGAAACTAGTACAAATGACAGTGAGAGTGGTGTGAGGTAAGATCTCCTATTATAACATTCGAAAGTGAGCAAGGGTGTCATATCACAGTCGCTGTTCATCGTGAATATAAGCATGTTGTTTTCACGCTACGTTAGGGGCATATTAACGCTTCGATGGGGCCCCGTCGACGCACATACGACAGATTGTTAATTTTTAAAAATATTAAACGTGATAAACATTATATGTTATGATAATTTTGTAGAAAGTGGCTAAAATTGTCTTTTTCTACCTTGAATAACAGTTTCAAAAACGATCTTTCTGGTTTCAGCACGAAATTATTCATGAAATGTTATATTATCTTGTCGGATATATTCTTTGTAAGGTAAGATTGTTCAGACACATAATATTATTTAACAGACCCGTAGTTAACAAAATAGTACTTACTGACTACTTTGTGGGACACCTCGACATTGTAAAAGATCTTTTAATTTGACTGTGGTGGTAACATTTAGACTATGGTGATATTTTATATAAAATATTATGATGTAGAATTATAATTACAGTTTGTATTATATCTTGCGGGTTTTCGCAATAAAGTATTATTTCTACTCGATAACGAAATAAACATGTTGCATGTCGAGTCAACATTGTACCTATAGATCATACCGCAAACAATAAAAAAACGCTTTTTCTTACCAGAAGGAGGAAACTAAGTTAGACTTTTGACAGCTTTCTCATCCTGAGGGTAAGAAAAGCAGATTTGTGTCGCCGTCATATATTTCTACTACTTCAAAGAGAAAAAAAATAGGGAAACGAAAGAGAGAGAAAGAGAAAAATGAAAGCGAGTTGAAAGGAAGACAGAGTGAGAGAAAGAAATAAAAAAAGATATACGGCATCAGAGAAAGAAATATTTTTTTAAATCAGATCTGTACAAACAAAATGGCGATGTTCAAATCAATTACAAAATATTTTTACAGAATATTATTAACTATTGTATAAAGAATTAAAAAAATATATTATTTATATTTTTTTAAATTCTTTATACAAATTTCAGATTTTTCTAACCTTTAAAAATTCATGTCTCTAAAAATATTTACTTTATCGTGAAAAATTGTCCTGTTGAAAAATAACAATTCCTTGCAATTGTTTAAACAATACGGCACGGGGTTGCCCCATGGCAACATGCATTTATATCATCAGTAGGACAATTTAAAAAAGATCGCATAAAAAAATTGAGGTGGAATAGTTTTCGGTACCTACTCATGTGCCGATTCCTCCTGGAGATTCCGTTTTCGAAATTCAAATCGACTACGTAATGCTACTTTTTATTCACTGTAGTAGAAAAAAAACATATTTCTTATACTTACTCTTAAACAATCGAGCTGTTTATGAAATTCGCGTAGTTGTACATCATCGTCACGGTGCGGCTGCGGCAAGGGTTGCGCTTGCGTGCGCGCGTTACTACGACATCGAGCGTACGCTGCAATAGCGGCTACGAGCGCTATGCAAATAATAGCGCCGCATGCACCCCCTACCAATACCTGTACCAGAAATAACTGCATATTTTCATGTTAATATTGACATAATTCGCTATTATAAATATTTAAATTAAATTCAATATCTTTAAAAAAACAACTATACTCTCTATTTATGTAACATTCACAGATTGGTATAAATTTAATTACCGACGATTTCTTAACTAGCTTGTTTCATCGCATGTTGCATCATTTGTGGCGCATCAAAGCGAGTCTCCGATGTTTTAAAGAAGTTTGTTTGCAAGCCGAACTTGTGACCTATTTTTGGAACCATACATCTGTTTTGTATGTACTTTTTATTCCCTACTGGCATCTGCATTTCAAATTATCTCGTACGGTGTATACGCTTGTGAATTGAATGAACTAGTGATGTTATAATTCTACTTTTCTGTGTTGATATCACGGTTGGGTACGTTCCGGTTCTATTTATATTTGTATAATGGCACTATATTTAGCGTCTTTTAAAATCCTCATATTTTGTTACTTTGAAATAAAATATATGAATTTGGTATTTAACTTAATACGTGTAATTAGTTTTACTTGAAAGAGTTGAAAAACAAAACAAACACTCAACATTTCATAAATGTACTGACTTCGTTATAAGTGTGTGCAGGATAGCATACACGGCCCATGAGGTGGTCATCATGAGCCCAAGCCTCCCGGGTGCCCGCGGGGCACTCGTGAGCGCAGGAAGCCCCGGGCCAGACGAGCAGCCGGGCGCACTTGACGCACCCGTCGGCGGCGCATCGCACGCACTCTGCACCGCATCCTGAGAATTAGAGTGGCTCAATGAGACTTCATATAAAGGCCATTACGGTAAAATTAAGGTTTTATTTCGTAATTTATTCATGGAATAATATTAAAAATTTATTTCAAAATGTTTCTTTTTTAACTTCAATTTGCCAAGAATTTACATTAGACATTTTAGGGTATAAATTTTACCTAATCCATTGCCCATATACAGTTTTTAAATGAATACATAAAATAAAATCCCTTCAGCATTTTCATCCACAGATTAACAGATTTTGGAGAAATTTCGATAATCTTGTACCTACCGCATTTTTTGTTTGTAAATATTTAATTCTTCTGATTATCCGCTTACTCTACTATCTCATTTAACTGCATAATAAAGCTGTTCGCTTACGAGTATAAACTATTGAAAATATTGTATATTGATTTCATGATCATTGATCTTTCACGTAGATAATATAAGTATAGTTGGTTAAACAAATTTTTGATGAGTATGTTTTATAAGTGTAATATGTAATATGTAGTCCTAGAAGTAAGAAGTAGTAAACGTACAGAAAAGATACGCAATAAGTCTTTGTTATCCAATAGACAGGGTCAATGGAATACAAATCTAATTAAACAAGACGTTATTTAAAGTAAAATGATGTTTGTGCAACTAATGTTCAATTTGAACACTTTCCAAAGGGAAAGCGCGCGCAATACGCGATTAGTGTGCCATTCAATTAACGGGACAGACCGATCGAATACTCAGCCACTGTATTTTATTCACATTACGCTATACCTATACCTCATTGTGTCAATGTTTGAACCCGCTTCCATTGCTTTGTTCCTATTGAACATTGCTGAAGTTTATTGATATTTAGTTATCGATAAAACGTGCGCATTAATAGGATCTAATTTTCTACTGCATTAAAAATAATCTCTATAATTCAAAAAGGTGGTAGTCACAAAAAACAATAAGAAAGGAATTAATGTTTATGTCTACTAAGAAGGTCCATTTTGCATAATGATTATACTATTCAGAATAATTATTAAGATGATGATTTTGTTAAAATACTGAACTCTACTGAACTGACTTGAATTGGAAGAGGTGTTCATAATTTTTTTAAACTACTTGTCGATAACCTCAGTCAGTGACAACATTATTTAGTAATTTATTGGCTCATGGCAATTAATCACTGAGGCGCTGTTCTTTTGGCCAATCAGAGCGGTACCCGCGATAATTTTGAACTCAGACTGAGAAAAATGGCTCTGCTCTAAATGAATAAAATATAGAAATACAATGCTTAAGAATTTAGAAGAAGGAGTTATAATTGATAATAACAATAGAATATAAATGTATCTAATATTGTAATGTATAGTATATGTGAGTCGAGAATAGGATTGATGAAAACTAAACAAGAACTTAGAATATTTATGCTAGACTCACTCACGTGTATCGTTGATAGCAGGCGGCGCGTCGGCCGGGCGAAGCTGCGCGCGCGCCGCCGTCACTAGCAGCATCAGAGCCACCAACACCTGGCTCATCGCATCGCAAGCCACATTATAGTACTGGAAATTTAAAAAAACACTTAAAATTAATATATGACAAGATGTTACTAGAAAACTTTACCAACAATAATTTTGCTTATTGGTTCTTGGTGTTGCTTATTTTTATTTGCAAGAACTAGCTATTTGCCCCACTGCGCTTAAAGGTTGATTTTTTTAGATAACAATATTAGGAACTTTCGATGTTTTGAAATTAAGGAAGTATAGAGATTAGAGGACAAATAAATAAATGAACTTTTCTTTATATTTACAAAGATAGAATGAATCATTTAAAGCGAACTTCGGGAGTGGGATATTATTTACAGGAAAATAATTAACAAAATCTGGGTCCTGTGAGCCAAAGCTTATTTAATTTGAATTTCAAGTGAGGAGTTGACACATCATTAATGTTATGTCTATCCGGTTGAGCTAATTTGCGGCCATGTCATTGTATGTAGGGTCTAAAAAGGACTCTGTGACTTATTAGAACGTAATAATTATATGGTGGATGTGGGTCAAAACGTTTCGGTATAACATAACCGTAAGACCGGTTTGCAAATTAGTTGACATTGGCATTCGACGCATGCCGACGACCAGGAGAGCCTTTGTACCCACACATAATAAGTACGTTTTTGCTATTGTTAAATCAAGGTAAATAATGCGTTGGCACGCCATAATTAGCATATCTTTGTTACGTTACTTATGTTCGCTTACTTTCATCACACACTTGATATGGAAACTTAATTTAAATCATTGCATCAAAGTATTTTGTGACACGAAAATATGGCTGTTCATTATAAGTTACTAGGTAACATAACTAGTCATTCGAGTTTTAGTGACACACTTTATATTAGAAGTTATAGAATTGATTAATAATATATTTAATATTAGGTTTTATAATTTTTATCCACATAGTGATGTAGACGTGCGCGACTTCATTCGTGTGTTGCTCCGCTCCTATGGGCCGTAGCGAGATGTTTAATAGCCTAAGTTACTCCTTGTTACATCAGCTATCTGCCAGTGAAAGTCCCGTCAAAATTGGTTCAGCCATTTCAGAGATTAGCCGGAACAAACAGACAGACAGACAAAAATTATAAAAAAAAATGTTTTGGTATATGTACCGTGTATACATCCATATGCACTTAGTAAAAAGCGGTTATTTTAATATTATAAACAGACACTCAAATTTTATTTATTTGTATGGATATACATATTACTCAGACTAGAAGTTAACAAATGTTCACTTAGAATACAAGGTAAATATAATAATTAAAAAAAGAAAATTGTCTTTAAATATAGAATCTTTAAGGATTCATAACTGCACTATGTCATCCAATTATATATATTTTCCTTGAGCGGCTCACTTCCAAACACAAGCCATACAGGCTTCAGTAGGAGTAAACAATATGTCAATGTATATGAATTGTATTAAATATAAATTAATAAAACAACAATAATTAAAACGTCTCCATATAAATATGTGAAAATATTCTATAAATGTTGTCATTTAACTCTGTCATGTCTTTAACGAATACGATATACAGGTTGGATTTTTGAGGCGGGTCAGTAAGGGCAGCTACCTTAACCGTTATAGTTGCAGGAAAAAGTTCTTAGGAGACCATCCATAACGTTTTAAGATATTCTGAACTGGATTCACAGATTTTTGAGAAAATGTACGGTTAGCGAAAAAAGATATTTTATGTCTATAGGCATAAAAATTATGCCTATAGACATATATACTTCGTATGGGGCCAAAGACTCTATGGGACCATTTAAGGTATGAGTACTAGAAATGGCCTAAAACATTTTTCATACATTTTGTACTGAAAATGATAAATCATCTCGTAATATTTTTATTGCCAAACAATCCTATTTTGGACCAACTGAAATATAAATACAACAACTACGGTACGACACAACATGTCACACCAACTTAAAAATAGGTGATCTACTTATTTTTATTTTTTATTTATTAGATACACTATAAAAATGCTTAAAATAATGTAGTAATATAAAATTATACTATTTTGTGTTTATGTACTTTAAATAAATTAAAACTAAACTTTGTATTTAATTTAGGTTAATTTAAATATTGTTTCAATTTGATACAAAGTTTAAAGTTATTCGGTTGTAAAAAACTAAGTTATTTCATTTGATTTTATCATCATTCGTGGAGTGAGTCATCATGTAGTTATTAAGCGAACAAACAATGTTCCCACAGCGCACACCACTACAGAATACAGACTTTGAGTACAAGAGGTTTTAATGTTCATACTGAGTGTTTTAGTAAGTATTTTTAGCTCCACACTCAACTAAACGTTTTTCGAAAGGATTAACAGACATTTATAATTGTTTTAGACCTATAATAACAAAAATAAATTTATTAAAAAGTGCCTTAAACGACTTTTTATAAGGAGGAAGTTGTTTAATTTCCAAGTTAAGAATATTCTGTTCTATTATAATTCTTTAGTATTTTGCCTAATTTAATTAATATGAAAACATAAACCAACGCATTATGCAATTGCAAAAATACACGAATGGGGAAAGCAATATTTTACATTTTATTCTAACTGGTCTGGCTCTACTTTCAATGAAATGTTAATATTTAGTTACGTGCTATGTGTATTATTACGAGATTTGCAGTGCAACGTAACTATTGAATATTAATCAAACATGTTATGTAATACTTAAATTGTAGAATAAAAAAATCTATTATCATTTTATGAAATATTCTGATACATCGATTTACAATCGATGATGAAAGACATTAAATATTGATAAATCATTATCATAACTTATTGAAACATAATTTATTGAAATGTAATTTAATCGAATGAAATGTTACAAACATGATTTTGTTGTCTACGAATACAATTAAGTAAGATTTAATAATGTGGTTTTTATTGATTACGTATCTTAACTTATATAAGAAAATTAAACGGATAATGTAAAGCAGCCATATTTGCATGTAAAGCAGCCAGCTTTACATAAAAATTGTAATTCTTAGTCCTTTAAAGGATTGTACTTGTTAAAGTTCTATTAATCTGTGTGCAATTGTTTTGTAAACACTGATTAGTTGTGGTTCAATTTTTTCAAACGCTATGATCTACTACGATGAAAAACTTTATGTTATTTTAAAGAAGCAGTGAAAAAAAGATTTTTATTACAAATCCATAGTTTCCTGTTAACCCCATCAATAAACATAAATGGGAATTAGAAGGAATCCGATCTACAATCTCCGGAAGGTGCATAAGCTGAACTTTTGCAGAGAAAATATTAACGAGCGTTTTTCAAATATTCTATAAAAAATCATTATTTTTACATAATTTTAATGTGGTCTCTTTTTTTTACAAATCTATTTTAATGAACAGAGCATCTTTATAAATCTCTACTTTAACATGCAGCTATGTATTGAAATAGTTCAAAGCAAAAGAAAATAGGTTTTTAGAGAGCGTGTGCGCGTGCGCTGTGCGTCGCAAGTTCAGCGGCTCCGGTGAAAGTTGGTGTGACGCATTTTATGCTTATAGACTAGCTCTAGTAACTACTATTGGTAGGTTCTTGTACTCGCCATTCGCTAACATAAACATATTGTGATGTAATTACAACATTTATCACGAATTCGATGAATCTATACAATTTTTATACTTGTACTATTCCTTATTCTGTGTAAACGTTTACAAAGAATTCCTATACATTATATCCATATTCATAGCTTAACAGTAAGGAATGGCTTTACAAATTTCATAGCTTTGTTTTGTTATGAAGCAGATTTTAAAACTGGAAAGCTACTAATCTAACAACGTAGAGTTAAAGGAAATCTTCAAGCGACTGAAGTTTATAGATAAATGGAATGGAAAACTGTTCATTAGGTTGTAAAAATTGAAAATTTTGTTATTAAATTACAAATGACAAAAATAATATGCATACATATCTAAGTAATTAAATTTCTAAAAAAAAGTATGTCAACTGCATCTATTTACAGTTTGCTCTCCAATGTACGGCCAATGACTGAATAAATATGCTTTTTATTATGATATTAGCGCGACTATCGATATTTTCTAATTTATTCTAAAATATTACTCTATATGTTATGATTATCTAGACAGTAATAACTTTTAACCAATTTCTACGTGTATACCTGCGAGTAATATTAATAAGTAGTTCTTTATTTCTGATATGCTACATTAAGTGATTTGTTATCGTATTTTATAACTATATATAAATAAATATCATGTAATAAACCCTATCAAGTATGTCTATTTGCAGTTAATATTGTTTATGGACTCCCTCATTTTAGTAGCAGGGTACATTGTAATATTTTAAGACACGAGGGGCGGATGTGTTATTAGAACACATGCGGGTTGCCAGATTCATAGGAATTTTAACGATATACAATATAATTTATAAATAGTATATAAAAGAAATATTCCATGTATGTACTTATTTTTATTACTATGAGTTAATCAGTAGTGATTGCAGAATAAGCTCTAAATAATATCTATAAACAATAAAACTTAACAAATATGAGTTTTGTTTATATTTGGCGAAACGCACACTTAAATTCCTTATTTCTATATTCAGTTTATAATATTGTTTAACAAACTTATATGAGCACTTCATTTAATATCGAAATTTAAAAATAAGAGGAAGTTATGAGGAAATACATTGATTACATTATGTACTTATGTAAGACACTGATAGGAAAAGGTGTATATTTAACAAAATTTCTTAAGTTGTTTTTATCAATTTTTAATATCAATGGAACAACAAGTTTATAAAATTACAGCAAGGATGGACTTCTATTCATTCAAATCAGTCCACTGACCACTTATTCGATTCATTTCACCTTTAATAATTTTGAAATATTTTTCTGTTTCTTTTTCAAGATTATCAATGTTTGAATCTTCTTCTGGCGCCGAAATTTTCGGTTCTTCTTCAGTTCGAACTTTCAATCGCAGCTCACGCACACGGGCCTCCAAAATATGTTCTCGTCTCGTTTCTCGATTATAAATTTCATGCATAAGTTGCTTGTCATTAGAACCACTAATTGTCATATTTTCGGATAAATGTAGTAGAAATAATGATCCTCTACGATCACTAACAGCTATTGACTCACCTTCAGGATGAGGGGTAATTTTAGTTAGCCCGTTATTGGATACATGTAATGTCGCCACAGGTTGTTTATATTTTCTCAAGAGGTCCCAATAATAGAAAATTCCATCTTCCGATACAACCATGTAGCAAGAATATCGTAGGGGAGCCCAAGCTACATCAGTAACTTGATAACAGTACGGCTGATTTTCTATTATAGGAGCAGAACGAACTTCCTCACTCCATATACGTACATTCCAGTCCCCACAAGTTATAAACATCCGTAGAGTACATGGACTACGATGAACTGCTCTCACAGGCCCCGTATGTCCATTCCAAAATGATGTCAATACTTCAGAATGGCTTCTCCCCATTCGATTTACATTAATTATAAGTCCAGATACTGTACCGCATAAGAATTTTGTTGGTAGACCACGATCGAATTGAAGACTACTAACACCCTCAGAATTATTTAAATTCGGCTCTTCATTTTCTGCAAGTTTAATTGACATGGCCAGCTGGTCTATAGGCTTAGAAAGATTTCTCATATCCCACCATAAACATTGGCCATCTGGAGAACCAGTAAAAAATTCTGTGTTTGTTCGTGAATGAGTGTAAAGCAATGCTGTTATTGGTTCGAAATGAGAGTTGTATATAGAACTACTGGCAATGGATCGAGTTCCAACACGAAAATCAAATATGCTAACTATACCGTTATCGAGACCCGTGACTAGTATATCAGAGTCTACCGGTGAACCCGCTAATTGCCAGCAGCCATTTGAAGGATAAAACTCAAACATTGGTGCAGTTTGTCTATTTACATCCCATACGTAGCAAACGTTTTCTTTCTTTTTTTCTTTCTCTATCGGGTATTTCTTGTGACAATACGATGCTATTATTTTAGCGTTCTTCTCATTAGTCCATACCATGTCCGATATTGACCTATGAAAAGGATCTCTAAATATATTAGCAATTTGTACATTGTACTTTTCAACTGAAGGCTGAGGTTGTATATCCGTAAAATAAGATTCATACATGTCGTAAACATTGTTTTGATTAATATAATGTTCTATAGAGGGTTTGAGATTCAAAACTGACTGTACGTAGTTTTCTTCATGTTGTACCCGACGTCGATGTCGACACAAATGTTCTTCATTGTAAATGTGAACATCACGGGGCCAACCACCTTCAGTATGGTTTATGCCCTGTTCGTGCATAAGCACGCATTTGGTGTTGCTTTCATTTTCAGTTTGCGGTAATATGGCTTGTATTCCCTTGTGTACTGGATTTCTAAGCATATACTCTTTTTGTAAATCTGGATCTGGATTTATTGAATCTATAATATGGGCGGGAACAATTTGAAATAATGGCTGTCTGCCAAAGTTTCTTCTAAGTTTGGTGTATTCGTAAGTTGACTTTAAATAACTTCTCATTTTGCAATTAATTTAATTGCAAGACAATTCTTCGGATTCACATTGACCACATATTATTTACAAATCGTTAAGGCCATATTGTGACGACAATTATTGAATATTGTTTCGGAACATATGTGTCCTTGTACATTGAAAAATACGTAAAATCTATGTGGTGGTTTTATTTGTTTATGGTTTAATAGGGTAATACAGTAATTTAAAAAAGTTTCAAGTTTAAAAAGTACGTATTTATGTATCCAGCTAATGAAAACTCTTAAATATAAATATAAAATTTACGGTGTAAAGTGGTAATATATTTTAAAGAATGCAGGAAGTAATGTGTAATTGGTAAAATTATGCAGTCAAGAACTAATATTACGTTTACGTTGCATGAATGGAAGGCATAACTTGTAATAACAAGCTGCAGTGCTTTGTAATTTCTATGCAAAATGAAATATTTAAATAAAATCAACCAATAATTGCGCGTGGTTTTATACTTATTTCTCTCTTTTAACACCATTTTGTTTATTTTTTTTACAAATAATATAAATTTATTATTGTTGTATTCATGGAAACCAGAGTTATCTCCTTAAACTTTAAAGTCTTTCAACTTTGTTAACCTGTCTTATAAAGCTCTTTGACTGTATTTATGTAGAGTAATAGGATTATATAATGTTTAAAATATTATTATGTATTAAATAAATCTACCTTATGCAGTAAAAAAATAGTTTAACAATAAAACCTTAAAGCTCACCGTAAAAATGTAAAAGCAATCCAAAGAAAAGCTAAAACCACATAAAATATCACATATTTTCACTAGAGGCTGTCACAAAGTGGTATTTACAAACAATATAGGTGTTTCACAAAGTCACGACACTACTGCTTTAGAAACTATGTGGTTTCGAAAGGCGTATGCGCGCGCGCAGTTCGTGTCCCCACGGCCGTTTCATCGGAGACTGGCGCGTGACTGGAAGTAAAACAACGATCGTAGGTTCAGGCTATCGGTAGAGTAAAGTACTACTAAGACTGGTTTGGTTCATTTAAGTTCCTCTACTCATGTTGTGACTTGTGGCCGATGATTATGCAGCTACATTTCTGTTGACGTGTTCTTGTTTCTGTATCCGTATATGGAAAAGCGTGTAGATCCCGGAGCTACTACGTTGACACCGCCATGTTATGACAGTAACATAGAAAAAGGTCTAATAGCTTCGTAACTGGGTCACAGGTAATAATATTCTTGTTATGATATATATCGAACTGATCACGCGTCGTAGAGAAGTATAAGATGGATTATCTCAAATGGTTGTGCTTTGATAATGATATTCTCTCAATTATTTGTGAGAGATTTTCAGCTACTTTTAATTATAGGTCACGCCACTAGTCCCTAATGAAATATGAAAACACTAAATACAAAATTTATAGATAATTCCTATGTATTTAGGTAAAAATCTATAAATTATTTTTGGCAGTGCTCAAATTTGTTGGAAGCAAAGTGTTTTTAATAAGGTCAATTAAAAAAACGAATGTCGTTTAATTGTGGTCAAGAGTTAAATGAGATAATTGTTCATTAGACGGTTGAGGGATTGAGTACCATCGTTGATTACTACTTGACTTGAGGTCACTGATGCTTGTCTCGATAGCTAGTTTGAACAGATAAATATTTTTTCACTTTCATACTCGTATACCTTTATATTTGCATATTATCAGTAAAATAGATTAAGGTTTTGAATATACAACAACTCTTTGAGTGCTTTTTTTAATATTATACTAATAAAGCACTAGTGAGTTAATAAAAAAGCCGTTTTATGTAGTAAATAGTTAATAGGTAAAATAATTATTGAATTGTAGTATATTACGAATATCAATATAAAATATAAATTTTGTTTTTGTTCTTTGACGCTTAATATCCCTTAATTATTCAGCAAGTTATTTAAATAATGAATTTAAATGCAATGAGCTTACGCATAAATGATTATTACATCAACTTTAATAATAAAAATCATAATGTACCCATTAATTGCCTATATACATGATTGTGCATTAACTGCAAAATATTAAAAAATTATGCACATTTTTGATAAGCTACACATTTTGCCAAATTATTGAAAAAAAAATATAATGTAAATTCAAAATTTAATTAATTATAAGTGCTTTAAACGTATTGAGCAACAACATAAATTCTGTGACGTCATCAATTGAAGCGAAACGGTATCAAATGGACCGAACTCTATTAGTGTAGAGCTTGAGATTAATCTAATATCGACAGTCCTTCCGCGCTCTAGTTCTATGGCGCATATGTAAGTATTTAATATGATAGTTATCATAAAATAATCTAGGTATTAAAGCCCGCAAGCAAATGTAATAGAAAATCATTTTAGCTGCTGATAATAAACTGAAGTAATATTGTTCACGAGCGAATATTATAAACAATAGGTTGATGTATCGACGATGGCAGCGGCGGACTTTGCGGAATTGAATGAATTCTTTGCCGTACAATGGACAATGGAGTATACTTATAACCAATGATGCTCATCAAACGAACCCATTGTGTCAGAACATCGATTCGGCTATAATAAATAACCTTTCGGTATACGCATCTCTTTAATTGCAACTGTAGCAAGTTTCTGCTATTTCATTAATATGAATATTATCTAAAGTATTTTTCTCTGAGTCCTCTATGTTAAAGTTACATGGAAGTTTGGTTTTACACAATGAGTACCTAATACGTATCACAATTTATTATTTAATTTTCGTAATGTATTTTACTTAATTAGATACATTTAATTAGTGCATAGATATCTATAAAAGTTTGGCCATTTATTGGTCTAAATTCAAGCGTAACTTTTTGAATTTTGCTATATTACGTCATCTGGCAGCTGGACAAATATGTCCTTGTATTCGACATTGCCAGCAAAAAAAAAAAACAAAGACTTTTATTTTAATTGATCATATTATATCCTATAAATTTTGTACTAATAAACAATAAACAACCATGTTAAACCTCATACACTATAAAGTGATACAAAGTCGTAAGTTCTAATATATAGAAGAAGATAATGAAGTCTAAAATTGTGTACGCGTAATGCAGGAAAAAATCTTTTTTCTCAGCAATTTTATTACGCGACCCTTCCTTAATTTTGTTTTGTATGCCAAATCCTGGATGAGTCACTCGGGCGAGCGGACTGTCAATTGACCTTGTAGTCCGTGCTATCCCTCGTAATTGGTCCTTTGTAGCTCTGATCAATTCAATAACGCGTCTACGACCGATTTATATGCTTCCATTTACAACTGATCTATTGTGGAATGATACCATCAATGAAGCCTTGTCGTCCATGCAACTGGAAGTACTTATATTAATATTGTACACTGACTCTTTGACACTCATTTGAATTATATTTATAACTCGTTTTGAGATACAAGATACGATGTTTTCCTTCTCTTATATTAAAATTTTATTAGGAAAGATTCAATATTTCAGTCGTGGAAAGTATACTGTGTTTATCGTGTCAGAAACGTATTAAATTCATTGTAGTATACAACATAGGAAATCTATTTCACGTACATTCCCTAAATAGAACTAGTCTTGGTTACAGTAAAAAAGTTCTAACTTAACTAACCCATTAAACATTCCGGATCTATCTCTACCCCGGCCTAATAAATTTAAGAAGAAAGATTTCACATCAGAGGTAAACGAACAGTCCGGAAATCATTATTTTCATATCACATAAATCAATCTAATAATATACATTTTTTTGCACTATCATCTAAACCGTCACCGACTCCGGTGTAAATCCTACTAATATTATAAACGCGAAAGTTTAGTTTAGTAGAAAGTTTGTAAGAATGTATGGATGTCTGGATGTTAGTTACTCTTTCACGCAAAAACTACTGAATGGATTTTGATGAAACTTTACAATAATATAGCTTACACATCAGAATAACCTATAGGCTATAATTTATAATGATATAGTGTGAATTATCCAAAATATAGCGGGTGAAACCGAGGGACGCAGCTAGTTCTAAATAAGTAACAAAAGTTGTTTTTTTTGTAATAGCATGAAGCGATTCAATAATATCCCACTATCTACATCAACAACCTTTTAAACAATATCTTTTCATACATGATGAAAAGTGAAAGTAGGGATGTGATTACATTTCTGTCTCATAAAGAACGTAAATAACAAAGGGATTGTCGGTTCGTATTTGTTTAAAACTAGATACTGAATTACTGAGTAATCCTAGTCACTTTATATATTAAATAGCAAATGAGTAAAAGCGTAAGAAGGCATTATTCAGATTTAAAATGATGATACTCAAGAAATTTGATGATTTGCGTTTTTAGAAGAGGATGTAAGTTCATTAATCATGCTTTGCTAATTTGAAAGCGTACTAGATTTATTCGATTTTCTTCTTACAATTTAATTTTATGTGAAAAAATGTATTCGTAAAGTATATTTTAGAGTGTAGTAGAATGTACTTACAAAGTATCCGTTATAAATCTATGTAGGACTAGTGCAATCAAGTATTAAACCGTCGTATTGCATCAGTCAAATGGAGTGTGGCAGGAAATTTGGTTTTTGGAACATAAAATAGGAATTCAAATACCAAGGGAAATTGTGCTCAGTGCAATATAAATAGAAACACATTGCAAATACGATCTGAGATGTGAACTTGAGCACACGCTTTAAGAAAATACATAATCTATGAACAAAATATTTCAATGTACTTTTACTGTTTCTTTTGTAAACTCTTACATACATTATTATTTGTATATTTTATTGCAACATTGTTATTCGTAATTATGACTCGAGTATAGGAATAAAATTATAATAAGAATTTTTTGAAAATAATGTCTTTATTATTCATTCTTAACGTCCTAGCTTCGTTGTGCTTCCATATGCATTTATATAAAGCAAAGCCTAGATTCTACATTAATATGAATAACTTATTTATTTATTACTTTTTGTACACCACAAGTATAAGATTACAATACAGACAATACAAAAACACTAAAAAGTGGCAAAACAAAAGGCGGTCTTATGGCTTATTAGCCATTTCTTTCAGACAACCTTTGGGTTGAACTTACCTAATTTTGTGCAGTACTTTGGAAAAGACCCCTCAGATTAAGATTTCCTATATATTTTTTACATAGTGACGTCAAGGAGTTACAATTTTATTACATAGTTATAGCATTATAGCATTCAATATCCGTATTGTTTAATTATTTCACTTTTTAGTATTGGAACTATTTAAATGTGAAAGTACCATTCGAAAGATCCTACGATTTATCGAAGGTGGATGTGATAATATTCAAAGTTGAACAATTACGCTCTGTTGCGGATGGGTTGGTTTGTTATCAGATTTATAGACGTTTGCTTTACTGAGCTTTGAGCGGTTACGTCTTTAGGGTGTGATCAGATAACATTGAAATATTCTTGAAGGTTAAAGTAGGTATTAAACTTTATTCTTTAATTCTAAGAGTGAAAATATTTCAAATATATATATATATATAACCGATAAAACCTCAGCCTTATTTCTTTATTATTTTTTGCTAAGCTAAAACTCAATAACTTAAAATTAAAATTAGATGTCCTGCTACTACTTACACATTATGTAGTACCAGACGTATACAAAGAGGTATTGTACTTGATATTGTAGGTATACGTTTCTGTTCTTCATAAAGCAGCCTGTAATGTGAAACGAAATGGCTCGCCAAAATTTCATGCAAAAATTTAATTTAGAGCCAGTGTTGCGAACAAAACCTCGGACGTCAGTTACAAGCCATTAATTCCCGTATCGTAACTGGAGTAAATCTACCTAACCGAAATCTGCGTAATTGGTCCGTCTGCAAAACATACCTGGCTCAGGTGATTAGACTCTAGCTAACGTAGTAGATAGCTGAGCTTGCAATCACTAACCAACCAACGTTAGCTAGAACTGGTCTACGTCTATACGAATACTTGATTATTTAGCCTACTTTATAAGAAGTATATTAACTATATTTATGTATAACAATACCATGAATTCTACATAGATAACACAGTTCCAATTGCTTGTGACTTGGTGCAGGTATAAGGAATTCTTTTGCACTCCAATAATACTCGCCTCTACTGCTAGACCTCACTATCCAAACATCCGACTAAGCTAAGTATTAAAATCTACGACTCATCTTATCTTCAGTAAGGGATACATGTCATTATTGTTAGGTTGTATTAAAATATGTTAAGATACAGTTGTAGATATTGATTACCATAATAAAAGTATTATGATAATCAATATTCAATATATGAAATTATTTGTCCAACTGCGGTACTTCTAATTTAAAAACTGTACAGTGATCATTGTTCATATTTTGTTACTTTTTGGTCATGTGTTATTATGCATAGAGCAGCGTAGAGCAGTTGAGAATTTGGAATAGGACTACGTCACGTTATCAATGTCCAATATCCACTCATATGTGCTGCCATGCAAAAGCAATATCACAGGTTCTTCGTCAACTAAGCTTTTTAATAACAGGTAAGTTATTGGTATACAATATAAATTTTTGTAATAAACAAATAATACATTCATGAGTATTGTATTTTTACTAACAGGTTAACATTCCCAATAAGTAGTGCTTGCAGTGAGCAATTGTACAGAGTGATTGAAAGTAGTATTCATCTATTTTATAGTCATGTCGTGCATACAAATATTCACATTTCGTTTAATAACCAAGTGTAAATTTATATTATTTTAGAGAGAAGAGTTGTAGTCTATACGCAGGCTAACAGTATGACGGCTTAACTAGAATATCTTCCTGGGTTTATACTCTAGACTCAGACATTCAGAGTTACTGCTAGGAATACTCGTGATGTAATCAATGATTATTCTGTCGTGACGGCGTATTTATTTTGCAATCCCCACTTCCTTGATTTGTGTTTATCAGTTGGCCAACATTCAAGTAACAGGATGCTACTCATATCAGTCATACCAACATCAAGTCACAGGATGTTACTTAAATTATAAGTGTTGCCAACATCATAATTAACATTACATATTGAATATTTTAATTGTTATTGCCACTAAGTTAAGTAAAATGGAGAGAACGAACACGAAAAAAATAATTTACTTCGACTTTAAGTGTTCCTAGCATTTATATACTGCGTAGTTAAATTTCAGGCGTTTCATCTACTTATCACCTGTTCAAATTCATTATATTCGTACAAAATTTTCCATCTAAAGTAATTTACTCAGCTAACATAATCTACATAGTTATGTACGTTTTTTGACGACAAGGTGAGTATAAAGCGGGTTTCAAAGTCGCTGGCAATTCGTCGCCTAATGGTGAGCCTCGAGACCTGTGACACACCTCTGTGTCAGTTAACACGGGCCGGATTGCAGATTTAGCGAAAATTTTGTTAAGGAAATAACTTAAATTCTTTATACATAGATAATACAATTAATAATATACATGTAAAGTATTCTGGTTTAGGATTTACCTTGTAATAAACTTTACGTTCATATCCTGTGACACATTGTTACAATACAAAGTTTAAAGTTTTTGTACAAATTGACCTTAAAAAGAATCTAACCAAGTAATACCTAACTTTAATACAAAATTTACTAATGTTTAGTTGCCGAAAAATACAAATTTGTGAAAATCATAAACAGACGGAAAGGTTCTAAGGATATATTTTAAATAAGAAGAAAACTTATTTTATTTGTGGTAGATGAGGTGCAAACGACCAAATGGTCCACCTGATGGTAAGTGGCCACCATCGCCCATGGACATCGGCAAAACAAGAGGACCTCTTGTTTTGCCGATGCGTTGCATCCTCGAAGATAAAGTGGGGAGGCGAGTAAAGAAAAAAATCTGTGGTTTCTGCGGACCCTGAGCAAGAGCCCACAGCATTAATGGGAACGGCGTGGGAGGGGGTAAATCTGGCTCACATGCGGCTCGACCGGAACGCGTCTATGACACTTGGCGGTCAGGGTCGCATGCTGGTGGTCGCAAGCCAGTCGGGGAACAGACCTCCTACCACCAAGGGTGTGCTGGGTAAACTTAATAGATTTTCGATTTCCAATTAAACGTCCTCATTCATTAACTGGGCTATTTGTTTATTCTTCGAATTTATGTACCTTTACGCTCAGTTAGTTCGGCACTGAAAATAAAAGGATGCGAAAATTTGTCGACTCGTGGTCATAAATATCCGAAAGCGACAGCAGGGTCCGCCATTTTCCTGTTGACAAAATCGCACCCACAATACATCCAAACTTGTAAAGTTTCTATTGTTTATAGTTTATTCGCAGATTGTTAGCCTTTTTTCCATACCCCTGACATTTATATACGACTCGAAATTATTATATTCATATTGAGATGTTATTATTCTTATCTAATGCTTAGGCTTTATTGAAAGCGAAGGGTATTTTTTTTAATTTTCAATAATATGTAAAAAGGAAAGTATTCTTTTTTTCGAACAAAACTTTTTCATAGTTGGAGTAAATAATTAAGTACACATATTTTCAATTTTATGAATTCTCATAGTGGATCGTTCTTGATATCGATAGCGTCCATTGAAGCGATCATGTCGAGGACATCTTGAAAAGAAAATAATCTTGATGAAACGCCTCGCAATAAAGAGAAAACGTCGTTGGTCGACGCTTCGAGCTTTCGAAATAAAATGGAGCTCTGACAAATATTTTTTTTGCGACCTTTACAAACTCATTGTATTCTTATACCTGATTTTATTAAATCAGTATTCGGTGGATGTGATAAAGTTAAAGGTTTATTTTAATTAATAGCAATAAAAGGTTTCAAAATTTAAATAGCCTAAAATATTAAACAATTTACATATCAGTTCACTTTATAATGCAGTACTAGCAGCTACTTTTATGGATTGTTATAGTTAAGAGAGATCCTATTAACAAGTGTAGTTACTTCTGCAAGGCTTGGTCGAGAAAAGCTCGGGAAACACGAAACTAGAAGTCACATAAACAATCCTAGCTAGAAGTTTCCTTTCCTGAAGGCAAAGTTTTCACTTTGTGCGATTCATTTACTTGGCGAGTTTATACCACCATAACATATTTTTCCATATAATTTAATTTCTCATAGGGTGTTGTTTCCTCTCTTCGGTATGAGGCATACATAAATAGGAAAAAATAAAAACTTATGGTATGAAATTTTTCCCATTAAGACCTTTCATAAGTAATGGTTAGAATATGTTACTTTACAGTGTTGTTCTTGTAAATGGTTATTAAGAATAAATATTTTACTGAATTTAATTCAATTTAATTGGACTAAAACAATATATGCATAATTTATATTATGTTTCATGCGAATATATGTAAACTTATTATTAGCTGAATTTAGAATTTTAGGAGCACTAAATCAAGCTTTGCGAATATAAATCTGGCGTCTTCCATGCATCTTGCAGTCCCATTCGGCACAGCTCCAAGCACGTATACAATCTACTTAGCTGCGGTATTAGGTACTTAACTGACGTTTTAGATACGTTAAATACATGATAATACTATTCCTAATTAGACTCATCAAATAGAGAATATTTTTATATATTGAGTAAAATCTAAGACACTTAAGTACTATACAGAAAGACAGTCAAGGATAAACTTCAAATTGTTTTTTAGCTAAAGTAACCCTTAAAAACTAAAACGTGAAAAGTGTATCTGATACCTAAGAAAGGAAAACTGAAATTTATCTAAGTCCAGTTATTTCTTTTATTTTTCAAAAATATATTAATAATAAACAAATAGTATAGTTATTGAAATACGTACCTTGCCGCCAATATTTTTTCAGCATAACGTGTTTTTTCTAATATTTACCATAATAGCTGGTTGAAAATATCGATTTTTAAAAATCATAACTGTGCTTGATTACACACAGAAAGATTTCCTGATTTAAAAATAGCGATAAGAGAACCAACTATATTTTTTTTAAACTCAAATAATTTTTAACAAACGGTAACAGGCTAATAAATCATTGCTTTTTTAAAAAACTCTGACTTTTCTGTGTTATGTGTGTTTTAAGCAATTAAATATCACTTTCTATAACGGTGAGGGAAAACATCGTGAACTAACCCACACTGGACCAGCGTGCTGGAATAGGGCCTGATATAGGGCCTAACTTTCTCATCATTCTGAGGAGGAGACCCGGCTCAGCAATGGACCATTTACGGGTTGTGATGATGCTGATGATGATTTAAAAACAAAAACATCAAACAATTTCGACACGGTATAGTCACAGAGAATGTTTCTTTTTACATAATATTTTTATTCTTGAAATTCGCATGTATCTAAAGTTTAAACATAACATTGATTTCATGTAAAAAGTTACGTGAACGAGTTTCAGATATTTTTGCGCTAAAAATTGACGCTTGGATTTAATAAACAAATATTTCATTAAAGCAAGGTCGAGTGCCTCCTCGCGTAGTTATGCTAACGAACTGCTATTATGTAGCTCCCTCGTGTCACTGTGTGAAGGTTTTGCACTCTCGACCGAGTTATGGCAAGGGTTGACGGTTGTTTTAGAAAATCATGTGCTCGCCGGAAAAGCGTCAGTTCGGGCGCTCTCGGTGGCGCGTTTACACGTGAGGGGTGTTGTCGGCCGTGACCGGCAATTACGAGTCGCCTCCGTTTTTATACTCCGATGAACAATAACAAGGGTGCGAATTTATTTTTGATCTTTATCAAACGTGACATGTTATAAGCCGCCAAACAGTACTAGTGAGTTTCAAACTTGGAGAGTTAATGGATTATTATGTTTTGCTGATTTTTGGAATGACTAAAATAAGTAAGTATGAATAAATAGAACTTAGGAAAAAATTATAGTATTTAAAAGCAAATATAATTATTATCCATCCCAAACATATAATTATTTGTTCAAAATTATAATAAAAACTATAAAATAAAAGAAATAAATAGAATTTTAAGCTTTTTTGACTACATCAACAGTTTTTGCTTTTGACGACACTAATTGATGATTGTATATAAAAATAAATAACCACTCGGTTATATTAGTAACCCGGTAAACTTGATTTGATTGGAAAAGTTCAATATATAAAAAGGATAATTTATTGTTTACATAATGTAAAATTTAATCTTCTTTCTAAGTTAACAGACATAGACTTAGAACTTACAGGAAATTTGTATTTCATACTAAGTGATTTCTCGAAATTTGCAAATATGCAATAAAATCTCATCTTTGTATGTTTTAAACATGTTCGTATTTGAAATAGGTAACTTTTGTATTTTTTTCTTTGTTTAGAATTTGTATGAAAAATTTTCTATTTTGCTAGTGTCGGTTAGATCTGAAAATTTTCACTGAAATATTAACAATTTGAAAATTAAAAGAGAAGATAAGATAATAATTTGAACGAAATAAACAACAGTATGCTCGAGTAATTGATCCGAGCAGTCAAGATAAATATTTGCCAAATATTTTAGTTTCAGTTGCGAAATTCTTCGGACTTCGTGTAGCAATTAAGTGTTTCAACTTTCGTATTGCCGCTTCGCAGATTGAATGAGTTTTATTTCAATTAACAAAAACAGCACTAAGTTTGAGTATGATATTGTAATTAGCAACTTGCTCTCGTTTCGCTGAGATAAAATGAGCGTCTTTATGTTAATGATCCAAAAATAATTTAAGAAATGATTTAGTCAAAATAAAGATAGGATCTTGCCTGTGTGAGTGACACCTAAAAATTCCAACATAAAATAAAGATATTATATACATAATTAATTTAAATTACTTTAACAACAAATAAAAGATCATATAATTATGTTTGTGTATGTCAAATACAGAGTAGTGTGTATAACGTTTATTTTATTGATTTAATGTATTTTTTCTGCATAATAAAAAAAAAATATTAGCAATCTGCATTCCTTCTTTATATAAACTTTAAGTATGTGAAATTTCATAGTGTCCGTGCGCGATATTTCTGTAAAAAGATAAGTAATCTATAAATATATAGATTACTACAAAATTTCATCAATATCCGTTCTGTCATTTAGTTGAAGTTTAGCAACGTACATATAACAATTATATATTATTAAATATCATACAATCCTACATAAAGATTACGCTTAAAAGTTGAGAAGATCGTTTACAGTGAAATACTTAAATCGATTACAGAACTTATAGTACAGCTATAACTTTTGTAATCGATTGCTTTTAGTAATAAAATAAAGATTTAAGTTAGAGTTAAAACAAATAAAACACATTTTATTACTAAGTTGAAAGAGGAATTGAATTCAAAAGAGGTTTTATTTATTGCTAACACCAATATATCTTAGCAATAAATGATAGAGCGAAATATATTTGAGACATCGTTTCTTTATTAAGATATAATTTTTAAAATGTAAACATGAAAAATAAGCAGCTTAAATAAATTCTACAAAATTTAATATAAATTCAAGCCAGGTAAAAAAGTAACACCAGCATTTATTAACATAGAATTAGGTTGATATCTACCTATCAGTAACAACGACTGTTTGCGGATTCCAGTTTAAAGATTCCCTACTTGCTAGTCAGATCTGCTATCCTTATTTGCTGATGAAATCGGTTGAGGGTCCATACAAATCTCTAGGGTGGGATAATGGAAGTTTCAAACCCTTATCGTTTATTACCTACATGACAACAACGTTTCCTAAAATATTGAAACCTGGATAGGTGAAAATTTTATAATATGATTATTGAATACGGTTATTTTAGATATTTTCAGATTATTTCCCAACATAAACAGAAAGAGTTATAATAAAACCCAGAAAAAAATTATCCCAACATATTTTAGTATATATTTTTTATTTTCAATGCTAGTTATTGGAATGTGAAATTATGTATTTTCAGGGATAAAAAGTAATCTATCCAATCCAATATAAAACAAAGTATTTTTATAAAATAACAGTATTATGTGTTACTTATGTTAACTACCGTACTCAATCAAGATATTTGGATTAAAATTGAGCTTCACAGATAAAATTTCCGAGGGGAAGATCACGATAGAGATACAATTTTATTTAAATAAAGTAGGGGAATTTGTAATTTGTTTCGATATCGGTCCATGTTTATTTTTGTCTGCAATAAATCTTCGCAAGTAGATAAAAATTTTGCACATAAATCGAAATTAATTTTATCTGTATATTAGATAAGTTTACTGACTTATCTTAGTTATCGCAATAAATAAAACGAAAATAAAAAAGTTTTTAGATTTATATTAGATGGATTTTAGCAGGATTATGTATTTAATAGGAAGTTATTTTATTCAATGGAATAAAATAACATTTTTGCTAATCCAGATTAAGAAGCCTCTGTATATCAAACACTCAGATTCAGCCAAAAGCAAAAGCGTTATCGAGTAACTAACATCCAAACTTTCCCGTATTAGTTGGATATTAGGATTAGAAAAGTGTGTATTATTATTATGATAGCTTTATTTTTAACGTTAGCGGTAGAGGTAAAAGAAAAGGCACAATCTTTCCTTTTTTTACTTATTTTTACAGCTATAACTGTTTTTTTATTTTTTCATTTTTATTAATTATGTAAAACACATAGGTGCATCGGATATTATACCTGCTATACTATGAGAAAGATATGATACCCATTACTGGACAACAATACGTATTCACATGCAATTTAGACTGATGCGAGCAATGCCTGGGATGCTTGAGACCCAGGAGCAGGTTTAAAGAGCTCTTTCATAATATATTAACTCTCACCTCCATCACTCGACCTCGCTAACGACAATAGATAATAAAGTAAACTTACATGGAGCTCCAGAAGGGTAACCTTAATCACGACACTATAAAACTAACTCCCATGTTCACTGCACGAAAACACCAGAGAGACTGAGACTAATCTATCGCACTAAAGGTTATATCTTGTCTTCACGTCGGTATACTTGAAATAATATAAAATGATCTACCCGCTACTACTGCTTTATAAACAGTGTTGCTAACATACCTTACGTTTTATATAATATATTAGATATATATCCAGACATGACGTGAGGCCTAGGGTTCAGATGGGACAACTTTGACAACGGACGGACGTAGTACGCAATTAGAGAGGGCCGCCTATCAACATTTACATTTTAATTTAAATTTCGCTCAACCTGATGAAATTTAAGATAAATTCGGCCGCATATTAAACGTTATAATTTGAAACCTCTTCGTCGAGAATTGATGCAATGAGATAATTGTAGTTTTTTTTTGTACTTTATACTTAATATTCTTTCTTTGTGTTAAATACAATATAATAAATTAGCCCCAGGGGCCTAATTAACAATATTTGTAAGCGTTACCTTAGGTTTTTCATCATAGATTGTACTGCTAATTCTAAAGTAAAAATATAGCCACATATAAATACTTTCGTTGGTATCAAAACATTTCAGGAGTAGAACATGAATATGTAAATACCTATGTGGTGTATGGAAATATTATTTATCGTCTTAACAAAGAAACATATCGCTTGTTATACAACCTTAAACAAACGAAACGAGGATTTTATCATAAAGAATATTTCATTTGAATGCGAATAGAAGCACCTCTTATGTATAAGTCAAAGCTATTGCTACGGCATTCTCCATCAATATCGACGTTGAAACATGAACGTAAAACTCCGATTCGTTAGGCGGTAAAAAGAAAATAATGCGAAATGCGGATTGGAACAGAGAATGGTTCTCATAGTGGACTAACAAAAGAAAAGCTATGGGATATCGTTTGACGGGCGTGGACTGCAGCACTGTCGCTAGTCGCTACGAGTAGCGATCATCTGGATCACAGTAGCTTTATTTTGATTGCCAAAGGCTTGTATTGATGGTTGGTGCCCGTCTTATTTATTGTTTATATGGAATTGAAAGGTACTCAAATTTTATGGTCAGTTTATATCAACTAACCTTCAAGATACAATTTAAAACTTATAATGAACTCATTAGCAGGTTACATCATGCACTTAATATAAGTTATGTTTGTACTTTTTTACTCTAGTTTTTGTGGTAAATTGGTTACAAGTTTAAAACATTGCTTCCCTAGCATCATAAATATTGAATCAAAAATTAAGAAATCAAATCAAGAATACATTACAAAGTACTATAAAACTAAAATAGAACATTTGTAAAAAAGAATTTTTTGTTCTAAATATAGTACAGCTGGGAGGAATGAGTAAGACAAGAAGTAAAGTTATAGGTATATAAAGCATATAAATAAGATGAAGTAAAAAGCATTGGGGAATAGACCTATCTAATAATTTGATATGATTCCCTGCGGAGAGCTATAATTGTAGCCCCTCTATATTCGAGGCGGCCATCAAACGACACATTTCAAATTTCCGAATTTAAGTGCTACGAATCTTTGCACACTAGTTACAGGTAAGTTAAAATGACAATACCTATTTTCTGACATCTGATTTAAAATACGCCTATAGACCTGCATCAATACAATTGTAAAAGCCTTATCCAGTTTCGTGCAATAGTCAAGTAAAAATGATTGTTTTGTCTTTTAATGGTGTTATAAAGTCTCTTCACATTAAATTATCTTATATCTATGGAATCAACTTTTTTAATAACAATATGTAGAAACTACTAAATGCTGCTATTAATGACTTGAGAGAATGTAATGTTGCCATAGTACTAAGTAGCCGCGTCGATAAATGTAATAATTCTTTTAGAAATGTGTAATAAAGAATAAAGAACTTTTAAGATAGGTAAGCCCAAGGTGTGCGAAAAACTTTAAGCAGTATAAACAATTTGCGGTCAAACATAAAATGCGAGTAAAGGCGCAGTCATCGAGGGTCGTGATCCCTTCGTGAATATTAAGTTCGACCATTAGGGCACTTGGTAATTTGAAAGCGTTTAGAGTGGTCGACGAATTCATTACTTGAACCCATGCAAAGTTACCGTTGATAAAGCGATAAGCAATCACATACAAAAACGGTTTTATAGGGATTTCATTAAATTATCTATAATACGGAAGATATTGAATCAGAAGAAATTTCTAACGGTATTTAAAAATTTGTTTCAAAATTCTAACAACCATGATTAGTTTTTGTGTTACAGTTGTAAGGATACTTTTTGAACAAGTTCGTATTAAGTTTATATATTGTTTTCATAAAAGTCGATAAAATATTAAAAGTTTTTAAAGATTTCATGTTATCGATGCTCAACTCTATATAACTCCAACATGAATAAACTACGCCTGGCTTCGATGTTAATATTAAATTCAATTTTGTTACTTTACAATGAATTTTTAATAATATTTTAGGCGGATATAGATATTCTAAACATGTATACGATATCGATTGATCGTTTGTATCGAAAATGGTAGCTAACAAGCGATCTTAATGATTAAGGAATATTGGTGGACGAAAACTCAAAAGGCAATCGAATGATGCTGAACAAAGAAACTTTTTTATTTTTTCCTTTATATCTCCTAAATCGTATATAATGCGTTTACGATAAGAATCTCTATTCTTACTTAATCTTTATTTCTACTACTTTTAGTTGGTTTCATTCTATATTGTTAACGCAATTTTTTAATGTTTTTACTGGAAGAATGAACGTTTGTAAGGTAACTCTTGAGGTAATACATACCTAAAAATTAGTTTTTTTCTTAATAAACAAAATCATCAAGGTAAGTTTGTTTAATTAATTAGTTTAAATTATTTCCATGTCTGTTCTGTAAGGTTTAGAAAAGTTGAAGCAGTAAATTGTTTATTCGTTGCTAGAGTAAAAATATAAAATCTAGCCTCTATATTTATACCAACACTTTCAGCGGAATCGGAAAAACTGTTTATTTTTTCTGCTGGAAGCAGAAGTCGTGCGGAAATTATGTCTGGTCGCCGGTTCGAACCATAATAAATAAAGTATTGAAACTTTTTATTTACTGCTTTTAATTACATCTGATTTATTAACTTCGTTGATGCTCCTGTAAAATTATAGTGCAGCTTATAAACTCGAAAATATTATATTCCTTAATCGTTAAAACAGATGATATTAATTATGAAAATAAACATTAACAAATTTATTTTAACAGTGTTGAGGAAAATAGGTACAATTTACTGAAATGTAATTAAAATCCAAAACATGAAATTTTCCGCTGTCCGCTCATATGAAATGTTAAATTGAAATTATTATATGAAAAAAGAGAATTTATATTAATCACTAACAGAGAAGCTATCATTTAGAGCTTTGTTCTTTCTTTTTGTTCTCGTAGTTATTTATTCCTTCATATACATCACGGCCAACAATAATAATTAATAAAGGAAGTTAGACACAAAGAGGAGTATCAATCTACTATTACTTACTTAAAGTGATTAATTTCTTGGAGGTAATGTGGTAGGGACGCGTCAAGGTGAGCCATGTTAATTTAATGCGAGTTACTTAACGCTGCTGAAAATGGGGTAAAAATTGAGATTACAAAAACTGATGTATAAAGGATGTAGACTCTTGACTTCAAGCACTGACGGATGATATATGGTGATATTCACTTTTCAGATATATATTATTGGCACTATATTTACCAAATACGTATATTTTGTTTGCTTTGCTTTTTTTGCTCAAGTTTAGCTTACTACTTCTTCTTCGTCTTTGTATTATTATTTTCTAAAATATATTTTTTTTTATATTGTCAGCAAACAAGATAAAGGTTGAAGACACCGTTCAACACAGAGGTAGAAAGCTTCGGCAAGATCACATGTGGTCTAGAATCGATAGATAAACGGATGCTCTGATGGTGAAGCCGTAAAATGGGCATGTAAATTTTGTAATAGTAGGATTTCTTCTGTTCAAGTAATAAAATTCTATTTTAAATTAGAAAATCAAATAAAGTTTTGTTTAAACGAATATGGGTTACGTACACCTATTTAACATATTATATTTCAATTTTCGTACAATATTTATTGTAAAATTCTTATTTCTGTTCAAAGTAACAATTCAATTATAAAAGCGAGATCGGCGAGTTAATGTCTTCAGAATTTTTCAAATACCGTAAGAGGGATTAAAAATATTATTTGAGATATAATTTACATTAATCAACTCATATTATTAATTTACATTAATCAACTCGTATTATTAATTTACATTAATCAACTCGTATTATTATGCGCTGACCGCTTGATTTAATAACTACGACAGTTATAATTATCAGTACTTGGTATATTAGTAGGTAGGTAGGACTACTGACCTATTTGATACTTTCTGAGCATTAAAGTTGCATAGTTAGAGACCCATGACGTACTCGTACGTACTCGTAGCTTAGCGTGCACAAAATACTGTAAACCGCATCAACCAGCGCCAACTCAAGCGACAAGTTTTATTTGAAAACTTCGCTTTGCACTCCGCTGCTCGCTCTACGCTCCAATAACACCAATATAACAAGACTTATATCAAACCTGCCATTGTTATTAATATTCAATTTAACTTAACCTTTTGTTGATGGAATTTTGCTATTGTTTTGTCGCAGAATTAAACAATATTAAAGGAATTAAAAATACATGGAATCAGTCGAACAAGTGCTTTCATAGAGTGGACTCTATGTAAAGTACTGCTTTTTTTTAAATAATAGATAAGGTGCAAACGAGCAGATGGTCCGACCTGATGGTAAGTGGCAACCATCGCCCATGGACATCGGAAAAACAAGAAACACTCTCTCGTTTTGTCGATGCGTTGCATCCCCGAAGATAGAGTGGGAAGGGGGAATGAAGAAGAAAAATGATGCGGATTCAGCGGCCACTAGGCAAGAGCCCAGAGTCTACTAGACCCACAGCATTAATGGGAAGGGAGAGGGAAGGGGTAAGTCTGGCCCGCATGCTCAACCGTAACGCGTCTATGACACTTAGCGATCGGATTCGCGCGTGTGTGTGTCTGCGTGTGTGTGTGTGTGTGTGTGTGTGATAAAGGATCATGTGAGATATTTCTTTAACTAGTTATAGTTTGGTTAAGCAACAAAATCTAGCATCGGGGCCTTGTAAACCTGCACCTATATCGCAATTTTCAAATAAAAAAAAAATTAAGTCTTTCAGGGTAACTAAATCTATTCTATCTTCACCTCCCTCTTCAGGGCACCACCTATCTTTGGCCAAGGGGTTCTCAAACTATGGTGCGATGAAAAATTTCCCAAGGAATGGCTCACTACGGTCATCACCCTGTCCGAGCACTAGGCTGATCACCAAGTCAAGACAGTCGGAGTTCATCGGAGGTTCAAGGGTGTGTCGGGAACTTCCCAGGACACATCTGCGCTTCTAGAATAAGCTGGGATGTTCCGCATATTATATCATACAATACCAACTATTCTATCCTGGTATGAATAAGTTGATCTTAAGGAATAACATGTTTATCTAATAAGAAATCCCTATTATATAAATTCGAAGGATATTTTATTTAAGTTTTTTCTAACACAACACAAAACACTCGATGAATAGTCATTAGTTCGGTATAATTAAAAAATTAATAATTTAACATTATTTTTTAAATTATATTATATTTGATTCATTATAAAAAGCTTATCTCCGTAAACGAAATTGCGGGTACTATTTTACTATGTGCCGACCATGGTTCATATTAATTCGTAGCAATGCTTTTAAAATAAATTCTCATCAAAGAGATATCATTTCGAAATACGATAAATTTACGTCTGGCCGGACTGGCTATTTATTTTTTGAGTTAATAGCTATTTTCAATGAACATAGTTTTTTATGAGATAGATTTTAAATAAAACACTGCTCAGTTAATATGAAATGAAAATCTGAAATTGAGGCAAAATGAAACGCGAAACATTTTTATAAAGACACTTCGTGATTATATTGCAAATTTCCAATATAAATAATATCGGATATGGCTCGGTACTGAAAATAATTAAAATTCTCTTACCGCGTCAATTACTCCACGAGTCCTATTCATGAACAAAAAAGATTTCCAGGGTTCATTACTGGTGAAACTGTGGTCGAATTACTCTTAGTTCGTTGATGACTTCGTTAGCGTTTTGATTGCAGAAATGAAGAGCTTTAATATAATAAAAATTGGCTTTTAATTATTTATTTCTATGACAAAATGTTTGTTTCATAGCATAATATCGATTTTAAATCGTCCAGTGTACACAACCGAATATACTATCTCTTAAACTGCATTTGCATTAGGGGGATGGATATTAGACAAGTTTCAGAAATCAATTATACAAAATAGAGTTATGGTTGCTCAATAAAGAATTAGACTCTTTAAAACTCTTTTGCTTTTCTTGTAATTTTAGACTGAAATTTACTGAAAGGTTATTGTTTTATAACAAAAAAGGTCTAGAAAACATCTGTGATTACGGCGCCCTTAGTTTAAAAGCCTATAAAGCCTTTTTACAGTTACTCATATTAAATTTTTTAACTCATTGATAACCTGTCAAAGTGAGTTATCTACTTGTTAAGTATTCATGAAGTTTTAAAAATTAAAAGCAGAATTTCATATCAGGTTAGTTAAAGTAATGCTTGTAACATAATGTAACAAATTATAGTGGAAAAATAAGAACAGACTAAAGATTCAGCTTTCAGCACTTAGTCAATTTATTCTTGTCTGTTTTTTCCTACTCTTTAATTGCTCTGATTGCGATGAAACGAAATAAAACCACATTGGATGAGGATTCGCTGGCGCTGTTCAAACCTAGCTGAGCTCTAATTTAGCCTCCATTGTTACCTATTACACCTTTAAGTAAGCATTATTATTTAAGAACATCTCTAATACTAAATCTCTATGTTTTTACTACTATGAAATAGCTTTAAAGTAGAATAACATTTGTAATAATTGAGGACACAGCTAAAAAGGGAATTGTTTATTTTTCTGCATGTATATTCAGTAGCTTAATTACCACTTTTAGGCTGCGTTTCCACCAGAGATGGGTGATAATGCGTAGTGAGGGATGTGTTTGTTAAGAAGCAATAGAATCGCTTCATTAACTAGCCTCGCTCTGATCTCTAATGACGACGCATCCTTACGAGTAACTCCTAGAACATATAAATTTATCTTTATATTTGGAATTTATAGTCATTGTTACCATTGACATATTAGTTGCCAATCAAAGTGTATTTTTTAATTAAATGCAATTATAATCTCTTTTGTTAGTAATTTCTTATGAACATAATCTAAAGTGACACATAATTAGACGCTAACAAAAATAGACGCTATCGTTCGCAAATATGTCGCAATTTCATGGCAGGCTATACTTAGGTATCAAAACAATGTTTCATTAAAACATATTTAGTGGACCAAGTTATTTTTTTTAGAAACTAATATTTTTTTATTTTCGACGAAGCTGTAAAATATGTCTCAATACTTAAAGCAATAAAAGTCGCAGCAGCGCTTAAATGGCGTGGACTGGTGGAGGAGGTGGACACCCACCACCCCACAATGGAACTGGATTTACCACGATGCAATGAGCCGACCAACCATTTAACGAGACGTGCCCGACCTTCATTTTGCATGTTATTAAACTTAAAAAATAAAAAGAGAACTTCGGCAGAAATTATCATGAAAAAGGAGCTTCTAAAATACTCTCTTTATTAATGCAGGCAGTATAAAGCGCTGCAACTTTTTTAATTTTCATAAAGGTGGTGAAGATAATTAATTATTTTGTCAGTTTATGACTTTCAACGCTTACTTTACAAAATTAGTTCAATATATTTCAGTATACAAATATGGTTTTTTCGCAGCATTTATAATACATGCATTTGATACTTCGAGATAATACACTGTTGGACTTATTTTTGTATAATTCAAAAAACACCGGAAATTTCTATGAAAACAACGTATTGAGTTTTTGGTTGAAATAAATACACGGTCTTGGTAATATAGACGAAGACAAATAAAAAAGAGAGTAAATCAGATTTCTTAGTATCGATCGATCAGATTTATGTATGATTTCTAAACCAAGATATTTTAAAATTTTCAATTAAATTTTCTAGATAGGACATGAACAAACTTGTAAATTAACTGATCAAACGAGTATCATAATGAGTATTCATTGTTTTGTTCAATTTGATTCTACAGATGTAAGTAACATCGCCAGATACAAATGAAATCTCGGAAGCTTACTGTCAGACCGTGTTGTGGAATTAATCAGTGACCGTCCGCGCTATCTTTTGTCCTTCGATCCGAGTTCGTTGCTGTGGTTCTTTGTAAAACCTCTATTTGTCTTCTCTGTTCTAACTTGAACAAATGTTTTATTTCCTTACATTACTTACAAAAAAATTTCCTTTTGAAATAAAAACTAAGGTACGAAATAAAACTATTCGTCAATGTAGTTTACGTTATTCCATGTTAAGAGAGGGAAAATTTACTTCTTAAAAAGTTAGACAAACAAACAAATCTAAGCTTTACTTTTTCCTGACGTCACGAATTAGTCAATCCATTCGTAAAAGGTGAATTAAATTCCAAATAATGCGGCTACAATGACGAAATTATTTGCTCATACGACGTTAAGATTTGTATTATGTGACGTAGTTATATCGTCAAATTATCTTAATTTAAACATTATACTTTCCAAGTATGGTGGAACATTATTGATTCCCTAATAATTCTATAATCGATCAGTTGTCTTCTTTACATAGTATAAAACTCGGTACGTTTAGGTTTTTTAAAAGCAAAAATTCTTCTTCGCAACAGTTTTAATGCGGTTTTTATCAATAGATTAGAAGGTTTATATTATGTGCAATACATCAGGTATTATAGCAAAAAAACCGTAGAAAGATGGGTCGCTAGCATTTAATATAGTAAGTAAAGTGTGATATAAAAATATTATTGTGTAGATTATCTGGTGCTTACAGATAGTTAGGTGAACAATGACAGATGAAACGATGTCCAATATTTTGGTGTAGCTACCCTTCTCTGTAATTTGGAGATAGTAATCGTCGTAGATGGGAGTCGAGTTCTCGTGATTTACTACAGTTGTCTCTTGACTTAACGAGGGAAACTTTTTGTGTCTTTGAGCACACTGAAGTAAATTAAGTGAATTATACCGTCAGTTAATGTCGTCTAACACAAATGATACATAAGTTTCAGCTACCATGAGATGCCTGAAGTTATGTAATAGTAACTATTTTTACCTGATGTATAGTGGCCACCGTCGCCCATGGACATCGGCAAGACAAGATAGTTTAAGAGAGTATCTCTTGTTTTACCGATGCGTTGCCGTCTCGATAATAGAGTGAGGAGGGGAAGAAGACAAGAATGCTGCGGTTCTAGTGGATCCTGAGCAAAAGCCCAGTATTCACTGGAACCGCAGCATTGGGATAAGACGGGGGAGGGAGGGGTAGATCTGGCCCACATGCGGCTCATCGGGAACGCGTCAATGACACTTGGCGGTCGGATTTGCGTGCTGGTGGTGGTAAGGCAGTCGGGGAAAAGCTCCCCTACTACCAAGGGGATGCTGGGTTACTCGGCTTTTACGAGATGCTCTCCCAGCGGCAGTGGGGAATAGTATTATAACCTGTCCCCTCACGGGAAAAAATGATATAAAAACGGGAACAAAAACTATAATAGCGTATTAAGTAACACAAATTATTAGAAAATTCTTAGGTTGTAATATACTTGTATATTTTCAGTAGCACAATTACATTTTTAAATAATATTTTACTAAAATGTAAACATGGGTAAATAGGTCGACCAAAGCATTTTATTTTTAACGATATTTGGAACATGAACTTCCAAATGGGTACCATTACGTATTTCAAGTCGAGTTCTCCGTGCACGGCCGGAATTGGGTGCGACATGTTTAAGTGCCGAACTATAAAAAGCTTGTCCAGGTCAGTAACTCAGTTAAAGTCGGATTGAAGGGTTCGGATCTAGGGCAAATGCCTTTTCAGTCTGAGATGTCGATATGCTTTGAACTAACCGAACAAATCAAAGCTTTCTTTGAATATCGCTGTAAAAAGCTCAGATAAGAGGTGTTCTACGTTACTTGTCAATTCAAGTTAGAGCGGTCATTTTAAAAAATATATTGAGAAGGTTGGTAGAAGTAACACTAAAATATATTATTACTGACATATTCAAATAGTCTTTATAAAAAAAGTTGTGGTTCGATTTAAATTGAAACTTTCTTTTAAACAATTCCTCTAAGATAAAGTAGCACATAAAACATTTTGGCATGTCTTCCTTAAGTATGATTTGAATTATTACATTTCCATACTTTCAACAACTTTCAGAATTCCAAGTTTATGAAAGTTAATCAGAAATATCACAATAATATTCTATCTGAGATGAAAGGGTGAGGAAAATATATGACAATTCTTTAGAATTAATATTGGTGTTTTGTAGATCTGCTTTTATTATGAGCTACGATATCAAATTGTTAAGGTTGCTGAAACAGTTCTAACGAAAAGTAAAATCGCGGAAACAATTTTGCAAAGGTAAAATTTATTAATTTTAAATTAAAATTTGTGTTTTAAATTTAATTAAATAAGAAACATCTATTGTTTGACAATGTATAATTTGGATGAGATCAATCATTAATTCAGAGGCTGTCTATAAAAGTTTTATTCTGAAGTGAATGCCAATAAAGTTTGTAAGTCTTGTCAGGTACAAAAATTGTACTGGGGTGGAACGAACTAGACAGTGATTCTGCTAAATTCAATCTCAAAAACTTTTCTCGTCGTGTTTCGAACAAGTTGTACTCCTGATTTAGACGTTGGACGAACTTTAATTAATCGCAGGTTGTAATAATTACGGATCGCATTGTTTCATCCTTAAATACTGAAACGACTCGCTAATTAATAACACTCTATTGTTTAAGTTTAAAAGTTGAATCAGTCTTTACATCACTATGTAAAACTGATTTCTGTAATATTTAGCGCCTTATAAAATTATGCTGCAATATTTCATCTACTCGTAATGGCGTAAGCATTACAGCTAAGTAACTAAAGTGACAGGCAATTTAGTCGTATTTGAGTAAATGTTGATAAAAGCCTATGTTTCTTAATGCATTTTTTATATTCAAATTTAATATTATATATAACAAACTGCCGATACCTACCATTTCCACTACTCTTGTCGAGCTTTACTCATTCTGTTAACGCTGTTGGGGAACCCGAAATTACTTGTGGAAATCCATAATGACCTTTGCGCATTGCTGTCTACTTAGGAAATGGAAACGGAACACACTTAACAAAGGACAATGGTCTTGTATAATGTGTTCAACAGCAATTGTATTTTTAAATGGTGAATGTAAAGCACAACATTACAAGCTCGCAATCTTACTCAGTCGTCTTTTTTTGGATTTGTCAAACCATCCTAAAGTAGTTCTTGTTTAATTATTTTAATTATATAGAGTTTTTATGTATACAACGGTTATCGTTACCGTGGCTTTGCTTTATAGTAATATCATGGTTACACATAATAGATTTCTAAATAACGTGTTTTTATAGAAACTTCCATCCCCCTTTTCATAAGCATTATCATTCCCATTTCAGCAAATTTACTTAGTCCTAGTTCCAGGTGTTTGGGCTGTGCGTTGACATTCTTTTATATAACTATATAGATGTTCAATTATAAATTTCAGTAAAAGTCGACGACACGTGGAGAGACAAAATTGAGTAGCTTGGCGGCTACCTTTCAGCGATTGTGAACAACGCTTGCCCTTATAAATGTTGCATGATATTGTTTGCATTCGTATCGGACAGACGGTCGTCGGCCCTGATATCCGTTTAATATGATAATCCGCATGCAAACAAGCGGCGGATTGCCCAGCTAAATTATTTATGCGCTCCGCCCTGCGGTTGACGGCATCACTTGTCAGGGAGGCTTGACTTTTATTGAACCCTAGAGTTTCGGGTTGACAGGTAGGTACTCAACGTATTCCAAGTTTTCCACAAATAATACTACGTATAAATCATGTAAAACCCAGCGCTGAAGCCTGCATATGTAACTGACCGAGTGACCGCCCACATCCAAGGATTAACTTCGCATAAATTATTTCACGGCTCAGTTTTAAATAAGGCGAATGAGCTTGTAGATTTAGAACATATTGTGGATTATTTATGGGTTGAAACTGGATTATATAAAATTTGTTACTTTTTTCAGACAATTATTGTAATAGCTCCCTATGGTAAATTGGATAGAATTTTAAGTATAATTTATAGTCCGAGAGTTAAAGCGATGTGAACTTCGAAGAGTTAATTATGTCCCGCTGTCACAATATATTTATATAGATATCGATTTTTATCTGACGTCTTCCAAAACAAATATCTATGAAAATGAATGTGGCTCGCCAAGACTCAATGATTAAATACTAATTAGGAATTGCATTTATGTCTAATGATAGAAATAGATTTAGTATTATTCTGCAGAGTAACATACGAGTTATAAAATTAATCCGTATTAGTAGGTACATGAAGATGGAAGCCACGGCTTAGACGGATTGTAATCAATTTCGAAGTAATTGAATCTGGTCAGGCGGATGCATCATCCCAGATCCCGTTTAGTCGGTAGGGAGTAGGGACGTCTTAATGAAATAATGTTTGCAGTAATTTAATTATCCGTCTAGAGACAGGAGTGTTATATCAACCTGATACTGATGACATTTATGTCATTTGTCATTGAATTCATATTTACACTTTGTTTTTAAAACCATGACAGATCCGTTAGGGTGGAAAACTGTGAAAAATAATAAATAATGCATTTAAAATACAATAATATCTATACTAAAATATTGAGTAAACTTATTATACTAAGTTGACGATTAATTAATATAACAAATTTTGGATTTAAGTATTTGATGTGATATAACATAGAAATTATGTTACGCTATATTAAAAAACAAACTTTGAACGAGAAGTTCTAGAAGATCTTCTGCATATTCGTGTCTCGAAAATTGTGATATTTTTTTAGACAAAAATAAAAGTAACTTTAGAAATCTCCACTCGTATGGTTTACCGCTGTGGCTTGATGTTGAATACGAGTATTTTTTCTCTTTCTTAGGTTTTTTACTTATCTAGAAAGTTCTTCAGAATTTTATTAAAAACCGAGTTTTAAATTGGCATTTTTATTTAATTTATGATAACTCGCTATACTAATAAATAACTTTAAAATTATGCAGAGTACATTTGGTCAAGAATTTAACAGACAATCAATCAATATAGTACAAAAAGAAGTGGCTTTCATTTAGTTATATATGTTTGTAATTTCGATACGGTATTTAATAAAATTGAAAGAGCAATATTAATTATGTGTATAAATTGCAAATATTTTTTACAAATTGGCAACTTTACGTACGAAACTAGAGTAAGGCACTAGTGTTCGATAAAAAAAAACAGTTTGAATATATTTCGGAAGCACAATTGAGTTCAATGTAATTAGATAGAGATAGAGTTCGCGTATATATATATATCTATTAAACATTACATTAATTTAATTCTTTTGAAAATATTAAGTCAATAATTTGTTACCACATCACGCTACAGACCACGTGCACTCTTGATTAATATTGATATTCACTGAACGAAGTAGGTCGCTGCTCATATGGCACAGGTGATACATATTTTGTAATATCATCATATTATGGAAGTGTTCCAATTAACGTAATCATTTCAACGTTCAATGTCGTTTTTCAGACACTAACACTCGATAATAGAATGTTTCATACGATACAAGTCTTGTACGAATGATATCACTTTCAGTAAAATTGGCCATGATAGATTTTTTAATAATTTTGCGCCATGCGAAGTGTTCAGTACCATTTAGCCAACTGTGGTGCCGAGAAATATTATGGAATGACTAATTGTATAAAGTAATCTTAAGAAACAACCTAACGGACTGCTAAATGAAATTACATACTATATTTCCTACGGACCTGAGAGTCATTATAAGTTAATTTAGAGTAATGTAGCGAAGAAATAAAAAGGTATCTTCGTTTTAAAGATTCCAGTTATTGGTTTAAGATTAAAGTGTAAAATGAATATTTTAACTATATATACATTCATAAGAATTTAATCTCTAAGCTTTTAAAAATACAACTGATAGTGTTTTCATTAGCAAATTCCTGTGCAACGAAAAATGTTAGTGTCTGTGGTTTGTGTGGATAACGTTATTATTCGAGTATTTTGCGATAGTACTGCACACGATGCTACCCACGTAAAGTATTATTAAATTTACTTAATTACGATTTATAATGAGTTTTATACACTTTCCAATAATATGAAGTTAAAAAATCGGCCAATTGCGAAATTGGAAGTCGAGCACTAAGGTTTCCGTGCAATTTGAATTAATGTTGTCCCCATATATCAACATAGGTCACCCCCAGATTACTCAGATTACCAGTTGTAATAAAATATTTATGTAATTTTAATGGTTTTTGGTTCTTGAGGGACAATCTAAGAAATCTATTTTCAGACAATAAAAACAGACAGACGGATTCCTTTTAAGCCACGGAGCTGAACTTGCTAAAAATTGAACATTATGTTTGACACTATGTTTTTAGGGCTGAAAATTTACAACATTTCACTAAAAATTATATTTTAGGATGCATTTTCAAAAATGCAACGTGACTAATTCAAATTCAGTTCGAGTCTTTTTCTGCATAATTTTTTTTAATTTGCTTATACTTTAAATTTTTTTTTGCAGAAATATTTAGATTTTCGTATTAATTAAAAACTTATGAAAATAATAAATAACATGGAACTAACAATCCATATTAATTATAAATTGATTTTTTATATTTTTATATTCACGATCATTATTTACGATTATTGTTACTAATCTTTGCGTTTTATGTTAAGTTGATAATTTATTATTCTAGTTAAATTCTGGAAGCATATTTATATACATATATTTTCTGAAGCTTTTGCAGTTCGTATGTTCTATTTTGATAAACATTCCTTCGCGTACTCAAAAGCACATGCTAATGAGGTCGTAACGGAAAGAAACAAGATTGTCAGGTTTTATTGTATACAGGCGAATCCACTTTCATTTTTTCCATCTTCCGGCGCCATGCTATTGTTATGTGTGGAAGAAGATACACATATAGAATACCATAATGATGAATACTATATTACTTCTTTAAACCCATTTTTTTGTGTAAACAAATGTGATAATTTTCATTAATAATATGTACTTAAAAATTGTATATATAAATAACATATTATTTTTTTTTAACAAGTGTAAGAAAATTTAAAAATATGCCAAAAATCCATCTGGATCTCGAATAGTGCTTCGGGGAGCATTTATTTTTCAAAGCATTTATAGTATGTCTATAGTAAAGGAATTATTAAAACCGGTTAATTATTAAGTACATAGAAACATGCATAAATTAAATTTATTTATATTTTTGTGTATAAAAAATATTTTTAAAAAAATTCTTATTACTTCTTAGAATTGTATGATAAAGGACGGTGCTAAATAGATAGGTTGGGTCACGTTATAGTTTTCTTTTAATATTTTAGTGAATTTAAAAAAGAATATGAGGAATAAATTTTCATACTGTCAAACGAGGTGAAATTCAAATTTATTGTCGGTGAAGCAAACAATGCTTGCAATTCGGAATCGTAAAAAATGTGATAAATTGCACATTGTGTTTTCAATTAATTTGTTCACCATAATACATTTTTGTGAATTTATTTTTATAGAATAATAATAGGCTTTATTTTGGAATCACAAGGAAGTAAAATTTTGTTTAAAATATTTATTAGGTAAATATCTGTTATCTTACGCTTTATTTCAATATCTTAGTTAAGTATTTATAACTTACGAGTAATACTAGGGTCGCCTAGTGGTCGAATTTCTACCATTATTAATTTAAATTACTATAACAATAAACAAAAGAGTATATATGTGTGTGTGTCAAATACATGGTAGTGTGTGTAATGTTTTTTTAAATTGATTAGTTTATTTTTTATATAGCATCCTGCACTTTTTCTCTATATAAACTGTAAGTGTGGGAAATTTTATACTCCTCCGTCTGCGCCTGCTTAAAAAAGGTTACAAAGTTTTTGCTTCAAGTATTAATATATAGATCATTTTAAAATTTAATTTCCTACTTCAACTAAAGAGAGAAAGTTATTAAGCCAATATATTTTAGTTCAATCTTTTCTGCTAGAGGCAATTTAAGCTTTTAAAGATTATCTTATGTTTCTTAATTCTTTTGCAAATATAGACATTATAAAGCTCCTTATCCAATTGATATGATCTGACTAACATGTTTCAATGTCCTTTTCTACCAAGAATTAGTATGGCTTAATACTAATTAATTAAAAATAATTTCTACTAATATTATAAATATGAAGTTTGTATGTTTGATGTTTGGATATTTGATACTCAATCACTCAAAAACTGTTTAAACATATAGTTTGCTTTTAATCCCCAAAAACGAAGGTCTTGTGAGATATAACCTATAATTTTTATAATAAATCTATTATAAATTTATAAGAAGGCTAATTAAGAGAATCAGATGGTGGCCGATTGAGTCTCTTACAGAATTTTTTAAATTAATTCTGGACTCAATACTGCATTTCCGCTCATCTCAGTTGCGGAGAGATACTTCTACAGTACACTATTCTACAGTAAATAATATTCTTTAAGTAGTCTCAAATCAGTAAAGAAGTTTAAGCAACGTGAAAGTGTAATAAAAAGCTGAATAATGGACTGGTTTAACAATGTCCTTTAAAGTTGATGGAAAGTATGGAGTTATAGACATGATGTCAGTTACCAATTACCATCAACTCTCAGCTACAGCTGGCGACCTTTAGAGAAAGTATGAAAATAGATTCGTCTCTGTTATGAAGTATTGGAGTAAACAAATTATATATTCATTCTTTCGCTTTTATTTTTAAAAGGAATTTTCTGGGTCTCTAATATTAGTAATTTCTATTAACAAATTACATTTGTATCTAATTGCACTGAAAAATTAGATTCTACGTAGATTCTAATATTAAACAATAACATTTTAACAATTTTATGTTATCTTAGGGTCAATTATATTCGGCTTTTAAATGTAGTTTGCATAAAAATTTGGCATCTTAGAACAGATCTTACGGAACTTTCACTTTCACCAGTGAGGGGACGGGTTAGAATTCAAGTCCCCTGTGCCGCTAAGAGAACATCTCGTAAGAGGCGAGTAACCCAGCACCCATATTGGTGGTAGGGGATCTGTCCCCCGACTGGCTTGCGACCACGAGCATGCGAATCCGACCGCCAAGTGCCTCTGACGCGTTCTGGTAAAGCCACATATGCGACATCTACCCCTTCTCACTTACATCCCATTAAAGCTACGGTTCCATTGAACACCGGGTTCTGGCTCAGGGTCCACTGAAACCGCAGCGTTCTTCTCTTTGCTCCCCTTCTTCACTCTATTTTCGAGGCGGCAACGCATCGTCAAAACAAGTGACACTTTAGTTTTGCCAATGTCCGTGAGAGGTGGTGGCATCTATCCACCAGGTGGACAGTCTGCTTGTTTGTCCCTTAGTTGTCATAAAAATAATAACTAGGTGTTTATAGCGAAACTCCTTAGTGGTTATTATAATAAATATAAAACGAAGATTCATTTTAACGAGTCAATTATATTGCACTAGTTGACGAAGCTCTAATAATAGAGCTAGGATGTAGTTATTGGAACTCCTCAATGACTACTCCTTTTACAATCGATTTGTAAGTGACAAAACTAATGACCGTTAATTAGAAAGTCATAAAAGTTCAATTTAGTTAAACAAATTGATTTGAATGAAAGTTATCCGCAGAACCTACTGCGATGCATGATATAACAGTATCCGTGTTTATAAACTAGTGGGAGGCGCCGGCGCCGCGCGGCCTTGGAGAAAGTATAATTTGTATCTTGCGTTTCACCTACAGCTTTATCCTATACATTTATGTTAAAATCCATATTCTTATTTCTGTAATAAGTACGTCTAGTTTGTCCAGAAATCTTTTTTTGAGTTTTAGGGTTGAGACCTTATAAGTTTACATCTTTAAAAATAAAAGAGTTTTTATCTAAACATAGTTAAAATTCTTCTTCTTGGAAAAAATCTTATGTATGGATTAGAATATAAATAACAATATCAATCGGTAGTAACTACTATTCAAAAAACTAAACGCTCTACTTTGAAAAATATATCTACTATACAATCTTTTCTAGTATAGATTCGATTAATTTAAGTTTTAATTTGTTTTATTAACCTTCTTACAATATTGATTACAACATGGGAATGTAATTACATTAATCAATTTCATTTTAAACAAATTACGATGATCATAAAATTATGATTCTTACTTGCAACTGCAGAGAAATCAGTTCAGATATTATAATAATTATATAATCAGGTTTATAAAGTAGGTACACAGAGAAACGAGAAAGAGGGATCGTAAAATATCCGTGTTCTTATGATGCAAATAAATACCCATGAAAGAAATCGTAAAGGCAAGTGGCTAACAAAAGATTAGACTGAACAGTATGAGAGTTAAGTCGAGCGAATTCGAGAGTTACGTAATGAAAGAAAGTACTCAACCGAATCATGATACAAAGTAACACGTAACAAGGCTTTTGTTCAACAAGTTAAGGTTATGTAGAGTTAAGCTTTAAGAATATATTATAAGATAACTCATCCTAATATGTATATAATTGCGAAAGCGACTCTCTCGTTCTATTTGTTTGTTATTAAGAAGTTTAGTAGAGCACATATTTAAGGATTAATAGATAATTTACTTAATTAAAAAAGAATCGCATAAGCGTGGAAAAGTAACATAATAAGTTTGAGAACATAATACAAACATCCGGCCGAACCGATTGATCCAATACGTACTTGACTTACGACATGTTTCTAAATTATAAAGAAGTTAATTGATTAACTCATTAACGCCTAGCTGAAACTACTGAAGCTAAAAATATGATACCGTTATTTTATGTGACGTAGAGGCATAGTTACAGCGCCTTACACCTTGTCGCGACGTCAGCGCTGCGCATACGTTCATCGTTCATAAGCACTTTTTCAAAAATTCAACCTAAAAGGGGTAAATAAGGTGGAATTATATAGCGATATTGACATGAGATTTAGAATACTTAGAAATGAAAATAGATAAATTTTTGGTAATTTTCATCAAAGGTAGAATTTAACTTTGAACTTTGGCTTTATTTATTTTAATTAGATTAAAGGAAAAAAATATAGTTTAAGGTACTTAAAGGCGCGAAGCAAGGATATTAATATAATGCAAAGTATTATTCCACAATATAAAATAAATCAACTGTACATAAGAATATCATAGTAATGATATGAATTAATGTGTAACGTTCAATCTAGTAATAGCCGCTTGTAAGTGAAACTATGTAAATATCGGATACTGATTCTAACTTCCTTGACTGTAGTGTATAATTACACTAGAAGAGTAAGTTGTCCTGATAGCTACATTAGACTACAGTTTTTTATTGAGTATTGATGTGTTCGCGTAATATAATATATAGTGATCCAGCCAGAGAGTTACTTAAAGTTTGCTGCATCCCGTTAAAAAACGATGTTCTCACAATAGAGCAATTATAGGCATCAAATATGTTTGGAATCTGCCTGCGCCGGTTAAGGAGTTAATATCCACTAGTAGTAACAATATCAGCTTCTTCATAACAATAAAGCTACAAAGTATCGTATTCATGAGATGGGTTTTTACAGGTAAAGACGGTGGCGGGTGGTGGGCGGCATCGGCGGCGAGATGAGCGTGCCGCTGTCCGCAGCCGAGGCGCTCTCCTCTCTGCTGTGGCAGCCCTATGACTGTCGCTCGCCGCCCCTCTCGCGCTCGCGCACCGATGGAGCTCTCGCGGCCGCGCGCCTCAGCGCAGCGGGGGACGAGGCGCGCACGATCCAGTCGCCGAACGGCGGTCGTCATGCGCGCGCGTCGTACCGCGCCACCACTCCCCGCCACGAGATGCGGCTGCCCGTGCCGGCGCCCGCTCCGCTGCGCAAGTCGGATTCGGTCTCGGTGCGCGTACCCGGTGAGCCGAGCCGGTCGGATGTGTGCAATGTGAACATAGTGCAGGTGCGAGATGCGCCACCAGGGTCCGATGTGGCCAGTGCGGTGCAAGAGAGAGAGAGGAGTGTAGCGAGCGCGGAGTGCCAGACTGAGGAGCCAGCTAGGCGGCGGCGAGCAAGGCGTGCGCGGGCGCCCCGAGCGCCTGATGTGCTGGAGAACTTGCCGCCGCCGCCACCACCGTACAGCACCCTGCCACCTCCCGTACATCCGGTACCAGTACCTGTACCGGTCGCGGTGCCGGTGCCGTCCCCGCCCGCGCCCATAGTCACACCGCATCCCCCTCCGGCGCATCGGTTTCCATTCCAGCCAATACCTCTCAGGTGCGTTTGTATATTCTTACATTAATTGCTAAGGCTTTGAGAGTCCCTATTTTATACTATGCAACAATATTTGTAGCGATTAAGAAAGTTTTGATTTCTAAGTGTGTCCAAAAAATTACTTAGTTTAAATTTTAGTTATCAAACACCCACACAAAACAAAAGATGCCTTAAGTAGATACCATAACAATAGCACGTGAATGCGATACCGTGTATAGAGTGATTGTCAGTAAATAGAAACGCCTCTTTAGTTGGTCATGTTAACATATGCGGATTTGGAGAAAGGAGAGTCTTTCATACTGTTTGTATGAATACTTACATGTTGTATAAACATCCTTATAACGTTTTTAATAAATAAAAGAAGTGCGTTCACTATAACTCATGTACAAATTACGAATTGTTGGAATATATTGTAGACGTTAGCGAACTCTACCAATCGCATGCGATTGAGTAGCGTCACTCGTTTAAGTCTTTTCTATTTGTTTGTCTAATTTTCTTCTTTTTTTTTTTTATTTTCAATGTATTGTATAAGGAAAAAATTAAGATGTTAAATTTCGTAACAGCTATAATAATTTAAATTATGTATAAGCATTACATCCGTGAGACTATATTATATTCACAAACAAAATAATATTGTGATAGCGAACTTGGTCACATTATGAATTCAAGTTGCAAACAGAAAGTCACGGTGAAAACGGGAGCAAAATCCGCGCCGACCTTGGGTATGAAAGCTGCCAAATACTTTTTCATTCAAAATGTGTCCGAGGTAATTTGTGAAATGTATGCAAACGGCAATTCTTAATAATCTCTCATACTTTAAGAATTGGTATAAACGTAAAAAAGTTTCATTATTTTTTCTTTAATTTTCGGAATAATAATACATAGCAGTAAGTTTTGTTTTTCTTTAAATAACGATCTAGTATTTTGTTCTCCGTATTTTTTCTTATGTTACGCTACACTTAGCGAGCGGGCGAAGCATAATGGTCTTAAAAGGCGACCTTGCTATGTACGACTATTGTCTAATATATTTACAAAACAAGGCCATAACCAGATGCGCCTTTTATTATTATTAAATATGATATTTCGTAATTTGATAGTAATTTTTTGTGTAATACTAAATACATTTAATTAAATTTAAGTTCATGCGTAATGTGATACGTGCTCTACTTTTTATGCAAATTATGTGTTTTGAATCTGACAGACAAAGTTCTAATGTAATGATTAAGAAATAGCGAAGGATGACTGAGCTATAAAATATTAATATGAATAAAAAAAGGTATTTACATAATTTCTTAAAAAAATAAAAAAAATACAATATAAATAATTTATACATAATGAAACCAGTTTAGTGCGGTTATAATGTAGTGAGCGGTTGTGGTTGAGACTGGTTTCAGACCACATGGTGGAAAGCGGCTGTTTAGAACATAGAGTTCATTTAGAACTCATTATTCATTTGATCAGTGATGTGACTTTTTGATATCATATAACTTCGCGAAAAAAAAGCTAAAAATATGATATAAATAGACACAGATTGATATTAACAAAAATGTGCAAGGATGTAAACTACTGTACGACGTGTACTGTAAACATAATAAACTTTAGCTAAACTCTACAATGTTTGTATTATGTATTGTTTATATCTTGTACCTTTAATCTTATTATTATTGTTAGCTATAATTAATGGGCAAAATACGTTTAAATACATGTCGGAGATTTGAGAAAGAAAAGGAAAAGGGAGGAGGAGAGGATATTGGAAACATTAAGGAGAGATGATATTGAATGAACTATTGGGAAAACGTAACGTAGAAACTGCTGCTGAGCTGATAAATAACCGAAGATTATAATCTCTTACAATATACGACAGGAACCCAAGCAGTGCCTTGGACGTGTGTCTTTTAACAGAATTTTAACACGAGCCTCCACTGATTAGTTTCACTGATTAAACTTAAGGTTAGCTTAACCCAACTTACGCGCCGACATATATGTTCTTTTAAAATGTCAAAATTAACTTAAATCATATTTTCAAGATTTAGGTAATATGTTTACAGAAATGTCATCGCTGATTTTGCCTAGATTAATGCTTACAGCTTTCTCTTTTGAACTGTAACTACCTAAAGATCGTTTAAAAATATATTCATGATTTTTTTCTTTAATTTAAATTAGATATTGGATGATCATTTAGTTCTGTAAACATTATTTAGTGAACTATAAAAATTCATCGATCTATATAAGTGCGTGAGAACATACCACATGATGCTACAACAACGCACAGGTTTTTACTCTCGGCTTTATTGAGAGCCGAGCGTGGACGTGGAAAGTAGCGCGACCTTTTCCCTCGGCTCACTTTAACATAATAAATATGACTTGTAAGGTTTCAAACTAAATGAATTTAATACATAAATAGGTGACTAGTAAATGACATGACGTGGAATTAAATTTAGTTATGATACTCTTTTGATCAATATTATGATGGAATTTCTAGACGACTGCCTCAAGTAAGGAGTGTGAAGTTTTGAGATTTAATGTATGCTAGTTTTTTCCACTATTTTAATTCCTAATTAATATGTTATACGTTTGTACAGTGAATAAACACAATTGTCATCGAAGTGAGGACAGGTCCGTATAGTAAACATCGTAATAGTCTATTTGTATGTGTTACAAAGTATTTGCGGCATTAGAACAGACAACTCCGTGCTTCTTCCGTGTCCTACTAATGATAGATCCGTCTTAGTTGCATTTGTGACATAGAAGTGAGTATGGAGAATGAAAGGCACACACATGACACGTATTTTGTGCTATATGTACATATCTTACAATGCTCTATTTACAACTTAAAACCGTAATTTTTACTCGTCGTTAAAAAGGTGTATTTTGTTGTAGATTCCGTAAATTTAAGCCAAAATGATTTCATTGCACACATGGGTTCATGGATATTGCAATAAAGAGGCGCTTGTTTCGCAAGACGTGTGCAAGCCACTAGCGTAGTGTAGTTTAGAGGTAACATGCCCTCGGAGCGCTTTGTCGGTCAATATCACAATTTTGCGAAACGTTGTTTATATGATTACTCATTTTTCATTAATAGTAGATCACATAATTGTATTAATCTTAAGTCTCATTATCTCTAATAAAATAATTATTACTGTATTTTATATTACTCATTAAAATACTGTTTTGACCATTTTTTTCAAAAACAAAAAAACTTCGCTAAAGGAATTTGATTTAGTAATAATATTCTTCAACAAAACATCGCGTTATTTTTTCTACAATCGCACAAGATTAATTTATATTCATCGTAATAGGCTATTAAATTAAATTTGTAGTTTTTGGAGCGCGTAACCCTAGTTTATTTATCGAGATCGTCATTCCATGTGCTTCTATTCTAAGACTCCACACTTCCTTGAATGTTAAACGTACGAATATACTCGCACCTCGGACGCTGTTGGCTCTCTGCCAATATCCTAATGGCCGGCTCTAGCGCCAAAGCCGCTAGAAAATCTTCTAAATCGGAAACTAAACTTATATCTAAAGTGAATGTACATATTGAATACCTATGAATCACAATCAATATCAAAATCAAGTATTATAACACTTACAATATACACTTTTTGACTTTAAGGATTAAGCGATAAATTAAGTCACATAATGTCATGTCAGTTGTGACAAGGACGGGCTTCTAATACTGGGCTGCCATATCAAACTTGACGTGTTGGTCATTCATAAATTATGACGTAGAGGAGGGGGAGACCCTCTTGTTTTCGTAAGCTTTGCGACATTACCTGTAAAATTCTAAAGTATTAAAATATGATTTTTTAAAATATTATGTACATAAAAAATATTCAAAATGTTTGACCACTTGCGAGAAGGACGAAGGGAGTTAATTAGGTAATTCGTGTGAAGTAATTCATCACAACTGACTGGCTTGTTTGTCTTATAAGTATTATTTCACATCGTGATTCGGTTTGTTTCCCGTATTATAGCTCCAGCACAAGATTGCGCCAGACTCGTAATTCGAAGCCAATTACGACTGCACAGATCCTCGGGGCAATGGCAATCCAATTTGCGAGCATTGTCTGACTGTCCGCGGCACAAACACAGCGAATCTTAAAAGTACTTAGGAATGAATTGCTTTGCCTAGCTCGAATTAGGCCCGCTTTTAATAAGCCTAAGTACCAGAACGACGTAGTTAACCTTTGAGTTATTTCCAATGCTTAATGAAAACTTTCAAACACCTACTTATTGGTAATAAATATGTTTTTGCATAAAAAGTCCTAAAAACCAAAAAAAGAAACTAACTGAGTGGCATTCTGAATCTGATGAATATTTCAAACATCTATTTTGGACACGGACAAGTAAAATACAACCTTCATTATAATGCAACACAAAGATCAATATATATTGATCGAATATAGTCAAAGATAGGCATGAATTGTTTAACACATACTGTTTCTTGACAATGTGAAACTCCCCACATTAATTTTTAAACATACAAAGCTTTTACGACCCTCGAAAGTCTAAAAATCTCAACTTATAAATTCAGGGACGGTGTAAAGTTCCTACATCAAAGTGTTGTAGTTTAATGCCTTTCGCAACAGACAACATTACAATTTAAGTGAGCATTGCTTATAATATATTCCCAGTGATAATAGTGTGAAGCACGCACAAGAAAAACAGTTTCATTGCACTGTCTACGTCTGTAAAAATGTCTTCGTGTCGTTGGCCTCAACATGCAATATGGACATTAAATAAAAATAAAAGGGATGGTCATCGTCAAAACTTTCGTTTATTTAAAATATATCTCATTATTAACTCCTGGCGCTACAACTACGGTAACTGTTATAAGTTAACGTGTGTATCTGCGTGTTATAAGTTAACGTGTATGTCTGCCTTTGGCATCGTAGCGCCCAAGATAATTGCCCGATTCTGATGAAGTTTTATTTGTTTGAAAGGTAATTTAATTGAAATGTTTCTTAGTTGTGTATTGTGAAGATCTGATCAGTCTTTTGAAGACTATTGACTTATCGCTGACTTGAAAGCTTCGTGACAATATTAATACTCATATTGCCTACAATGACTAGAGCTAAAACGGAATTTCTCGATACCTTTCTTTTATGTATCAATTGTTGTTAGTTATTTAGATGTTATTTGACTAAATCACCGAAATCGATTTCTGATGTGTTTTTCGCCTTTGTTGCGTAGAATAACCTTTGATAAATAACTGACTGACTGACATAACAACGCAAAATTCATAAACTGTTCATTGACACGGCAAGCACTAAGGAAGGATTTTGTGAATTTGATTTCCTAAGGTGGTGAAGAAGGGGATGAAAATTTGTAAAAATCCATCATTTTTGAATTCAATATGCTTTAACTGACGCCAGGTAATGCGTTAGTTTCAATAATACTTTTATTATTCTAGGAAGATTGTAAAAAAAATATTGTTAAAATCAATGTTTAAGTAACCAAGTTTTCAACTTAGATAAGTTAAAACATACTCGAATTTTTATGTTTAATTAAAATAATTTACGAAAACTAGTTAGTACAATGCGAATAATGTTTATTTATCTAATTAGATAAAATTAGATGTAGATGATAATCATTTTACAATTTAATATTACATTAACTGTATAAAATTACCTTGTTGTGACATTCTAACAGCTAACTGCAGTTTAACCGTTGTTTACGTTAAGCAGTTATCTATTATAACGACTGAGAATTGAAATACATTTTTCTTTTAAAATTAAAAAAACAATTTAATATATTACAGAATACTAAAAAAAGTTTAAAAGCAACTTGGTTTTGAACAACACTACACTTTTAGGGGCCTCCAAATAAATTACGTAGAATTTACTGATTTTTGGAATTTAGGAAGTTCACATCATGCTTTAGAATTTGCTACTTGACATTTTGGTAGTTATTATTATTAACCATTAAATTACAAGCTTTAGGAGACGAGAGGCGTCTCCTCATAAAGCTGGTAATTTATTAACAAACCCATATCACAAATTTTACTTCTAAAGATCATTAATGTGTTTGTGTAATAAAAAAAACACATATTAACCTACTTGCAACAAACAAATACAATTTTAAATTTCACTTTATTGTGTAGTCCAGTGACATACATGTATTATATGTATAATGTTTAAAATGTGTAATTAAACGTTTGTAATTAAACTGAATAATTAGCCTAATTTGAACTTATAATTGTTTGTCTCTATACAGAATTTTACACCGCAAAGCAAAAACTTATAATGAGAATAGTATAGTGTAATTTTTTTTCTTTAAAAATTACTACAATTGTAATGTGTCGACTGACATATTGGTCACTGACACCACTGACCAGCAGCATTACAACTGCCTACTTTCTGAACTAACTTGATGGATATTGCGCAACAAAGACTACTTTTAGTATTATTCAGTCAACAAATGCGTTACACAATAACATTTAACGCTTTCATTTGTTATCTAAGTAAGGTTCCTTGACAAAACCATACGAGCTTGACATGGATTCCACCGGATTACTAATGTAAACTCTAAAGTAGGACATTAGGTAAATGATGAAATATTATGTCTTCATTTTAAATATATATTAATGAAATATATACTGTTCTGTTATCATAAAAGTTTGAATCAATAACAACTATAAAACAATGACATTAACAATATTTTGATTACAAACAATAATAACATGTACCTTAGACAGAAAGCCGAGCGATTTCAGTGGCTTTTGACCCAGGTGATATAAAAAGTTATGAACTTTATTTTGTAGCATTAAGTATACCAATCATATTAATTTTATCGATTCTTTTTTTAATCCTATCAGTTTAAGGTTGACTGGCAGATTCCCGAGTGGAATAAGTCCGTTTTTGAACATCAACTCATCACCATTGTAATTTAGTAAATATATTATAAGCTGTATAATGTTTAATGTTTAATGTTTGTGTACAATAAAGAAAAATAAAAAAAAGTTCTTTCAAATCCCAATTCGAGGTTTAACTAAGTTAAGTAATACAGTTGACGAATTATGTGATCTTCAATACAATTACACTTTATTATCTTTGACTTTATTGATCTAATTATTCTGAAATCATTCGTTAAACGGCGCCTAATTTTTTGGCAACGAGCTTATTATTTTATTTCATATCAGTGTTGCTAACAATAATAATATTTAATTTATCAATGTCATCAGTAGTAATTAAGTTCAAGTCATTAAAGCAAGTTTGGCAAAGGAATAATGCATTACTGCAACCTGCAAAATACATTGACAATTATCTGTATATATCACGAATTACCTGAAGTCTGGATATTTATGATTTCATCCACATATTGGCAACATATAGCTTTAAGGCACGAGCTCATTAAATAAGCATATTGTATAGTAGGAATTTTATTTTCTCATTACCTATATCATCTCATTTTTAATGAGAGCATTAAAAATAAAGGTTTAAATTTCTTTCAATAACTGACATAAAAGTTGAAAAGAATTGGATCAATGCGAATAGTGGAAACATTTCTGTTCTGATTACTATAATATAAGACTAAGTTCATGTTATTAAAAACTGCGTATGATGTATAATCAGCTTGTCAATTTCGTTTAAAGGAAAAGAGGGAAATTAGCATAACAGTAAAGTATAAATTCTCAAAAAAAATATAGGTACAATTGACTATTATTATATCCAATTGTGGTTGACTTTCGATGCGATACACAAATAATAACCGTGATTTTTTGATACTACATTGAGATTTTTTTATATAATTCATCCTCCAATACCCTTGCAAGGTTTCAACCATCTGCCAGACCCAGAAGATGTTGAGAACTTTGAAGGCGTCCATCAAGATAAAAATATTGAGGCATAACTATGGTAAAGTAACTTCGTAGAATTATATTGTTTGGTATAACAGAACTGATAAGAAAAAATGACCAAAAAAGTATTTTAAAGACATTTTTTGGTCATTTCAATAGAGATAACGTCACAATATCCTTGTAAAGTTTTTCTTTTCGTTGACAACAGTCAGTACAATACTGGAAAGAATCCGGCTGCTTGATATTTAGATTTGTGACCTCGTTGCGACTATCCGAGCGAGCACTTTGCATTGAAGTTGACTTCTAAAGTACTCTATTACTTATAAAATATATACATAAAGACCATTATCCTCTGTCCGATACGTCCAATAATATCCCCGCCTAGTACCGATTACAATTTGACGTGTGCAATTTGTAGCTATTATGAAATGCATATTTCGTTTTGCACTTGCAATTTTATCCAACAACTGTTTGGACATACATTAGAGAGTTGTTAGCGAGTTTATACAAGTAGTTATGATAACAATCGCTGACTATTAAAACGATGCATTTCAAGGTGAAGCTTCTATAAGACCAACGAACAATTAAAAATGATAAAGATCCGGATCAAATTTATCCCACACATGGATGTTTGTTAACTATTACGTGTTAGAATAAAAGAAATATTGGTGAAAACAATTTTACTAGATATAAATCATCATTATAATATCCTCGACACCTACATAAATATTTTGGTAGCTTGAGCTTATTTATTGCTATTTGCTTATTAAAGCTTATGCTTTGAAGTTGTCACAATGTTGTACATTAATAAACTAACAAAATAGCGAACGAAATTTTTACACTATGCATATGGTATATAAAAAATTTCAATATAGGAGTTATATTTTAAATTTAAGTTCATATTTTAAAAGAAACGTAATTTAATGATCTGAAATCAAAGTAAGCCGTTTAACGGTTTATTCAGTCGAGAGAGCAAAGTTTGTATAAACATCGCTATTGAGTCGTAGCAAATAAAATCGTAAACGGTAGACTTTCGTGCTTTACACACACAAGTTCAAAAGAGATTACTCTGTATCGACTCAGCAGTCTACACACGGCTTAAATAAAACAAGAAATCAGTTCAATTTTATATCAGTGAAATTTTCGTAAGCAGTTACTTTTCTTGATAAAATAATAAATAACTACGCTGCAAGAATAATTATTCTTTAGTCACGACATATTATATCGTGTCTGTGTCTGCCTGCTTATTTAGGATAAAAACAAAAACTACTGAATTTCGTGCGATTTTCAAGCAATAGACAGACTTTAGGAGGAAGGTTTTGGCGTATAATTTGTTAAGGTTTTGTGCAAATTAGTTGAAATATGAGGATATTTATCATCTAACTATCGAGGATTAATATCAGCTTGGGAACGTAGGAATATACTGTTATTTTTAGAGTTTAAATCTTATGCAAATTACGATCAAAGTTTGTGCATAAATTATACATTTGGTAGATATAATCAACATTTAAGCTAACAAGTCTTTAACATAAGTCAAAATAGCGTAGAGATGGAACAGACATCTATAGCGCTTTAAATCAAACTGAATGAGGAAGTGAAGGAACAGTGCCGATAATTTATATCTTCCCTGTAAATAGTGTTTTATTGACCATTGTTTACAAATGTAAGGGAATATTTCTGTGACGTAGTGAGAAAGTGCAGCTAAATTCGTCTTGATGCACTCTGTCTCACACTGTCTTGGTATATTTTCTTGAGAAAACTGTTGTAACAAATTTGAATATATATATAAATTAAAATACAGTATTATACGTATTCTAATGTACAAGACAATTTCAAGTCTTGTGAAAACATTTAGTAGAGTAATAGTCGTTAGCGATGATAACAAAAGTGCTGACATTGATTGAGTAAATGTTGAATGCAATGTGAATTTTATGCCCATAAAATTACAAAATATACTTTTTGTATCTAGAACAAAAAGGTAATCAGAACGTGTATATATCATATATATGAGAACGTGTTTAATGATTTTTAAATATCTCACATAAACATCAGTGGGTCTAGAAACATTTTTATTTTATTTTACTGCATATTTTATAACTTATCCTCATCATCAGAAAAATATGCACGGTAGATGCAGTAGCATCTTAATCATATTTTCCTAAGTGAACCATCTTTTTATTGCGATATAATGTGTTAAAAAAGACATTTTAATGGTTTTAAATATCTTTTTTAACTGAAAGTTATTGAGAAGACATTTGATATCATAACATTTGTGTTTTACAATTTACAGTTAGAATAACAGTATTGCATTTGTAAAACGGACCCTCGCAGCTATAAATTAAACTAATTAGATATTATTTAATCAACCCAATTGTTTGATATTGCTGTTTGCTTGTGAAACGTAACACGCGTTCACCACAACCTTCCCATAGTATTGTGTCGTCTGATTTATGTTCGTAATCATTATCAGAGGGGACGAATTATCTAAATGCAATGCAGGGAATACAAATTACTGCTATTGTTTACTTCTAGACCATTAACGAGAAATTTCTGAGGGTCCATTCCTTAGTTCAGTTTCAATAAAATGAGAAATGTACGTTAACAACATTTTTGACAGCTTTTGAATTCATAAAATTTCTATTCCGATACAAAAGGATTTTTACTTATAATTTAAATGATTGAATATCAACTATCGTGGTGCTAATGGAAATATAATATAGTGAAGTTAATCGTACCTGGTGCCAAGACTACCTCATTGAGAATCACATTTGTTAATGCTAAGACATTGTATAGTTACATATTAGGTATCGAGTTGAAGCACTAGACACAGAAATCTGCACCATGGTTACAAGTCCCAGGCACTGTGTATATTCTTGTAGACTAAAATTTTATACTTATTGCTAAAAAAACCACCTCAGCTTATTTAAACTTTTTGTATGGATTTTTTTCAATAAGCTTTCCATAAACTATTTATACGATATCTTTAGAAAAATATTTGATGAATAGCAAAGAAATGTACATCATTAGCGACGAGTGGGTAATAACCCGTGGGCGTTTCTGTATCGATTGCTGTTTAAACCGCAAGCGTTCTGAATTAATTAACTTTTGTAGATTTTAAATATTCAAGTGTATTCAAGTTCAGAATTCAATTAACGAGTCAGTTTCAATGAGATTCTAAATTTATGCTACCTCGTGATTAGAATAATAATTCGGTAAGGAACTTAAAAGTGTTATTATTTCATTTTTTTGTTAATGGTCTAATAGTATAATAACTAGTTCTAATCGTGACTTGGAGATAACCTTGTATTATGACCATTAACATTTAATCACCCATTTTACAAATGTACACACTCACCATCCACTCACACATCGATTCATTCACTTTTTCAACTTTTCACTGAGTCAATCAATTCAATCTTTAGAATTTAAAGGAAATATAATATCATGAAATATGTTTTTCCAAGATAAAACAGTAACCTTTGTTGTAATTAAGTTTCATATTAAGTATCTGTATTATACCAAATCTTAGCCAAATCCGTTGAATAAAATACAATCATTTGATAGGTTTTTATTTAGATGTAGAGTAAAATGATGATAGTTTTAAAATATTATTTACTTCAAAACATAATATAATTAGGAAAATTATATTAAAACTCTGAAATATTAAGTTATAAATATAATGTAAATAAACACAAATAAACCAACTTCAAATCATTTATTTAATCTAGCGCCAGTTCGGAATAATATTAATCTGAGGAGAAGAACTGGCAAGAAACTCCTCTTTATCTTACTTTCCAAAATATAGATTTACCAACATTATATAACATCAATACTATTTAGCAAAATATCAGTATTTAAACAATATATTAGCAACTTATCTTTATATAGTTGTACAGTAACCAAGAATATCCAACAGCATCACCACCAGCACCTCGTTACAGAGCAACAGCGTAAGGACTAGATTAGAGTAGAAACTAGAGTATCCAGGTCCAACCCGTATCTGCCCTTTTATAGAAATACTGACATAAACTAAGCTAGGCAAATGGTGGCGCTATTAATATATTTATAATATTAGACAATATTAATATCATTTGACCGGCTTAATATTCGTCTAAATTATTTATTTAATTTTTTTAATTACAATCTTAGAGTAATATACTAGTTAGTATAAATAAGAAATTAATGATTAACTTTAATTGAAGGTCAAACAAATAAAATGTTGCCAGTCTAAGAAAACTATTTACCATACTCATTTAATTATTTATCCTAATAATGTTATTATTTTATAAAACATTCATACTAAAGTTGGTGCTGATTGCTGATGAGTGATAATTTCTTTGCTTTTTTAATAAAATAAATAAAATCGGTATTACTCATATATTTAATTAACGAATCAGTTTCAATGATAAATAAAAGTAAATTCTGTAGTATTTAATTTGGGAAGGATGCATTATTTCCTTTATAAAATGTAATATTGTAATTTAAAGTATTTTTTTGTATTTCATTTTATCTTAAGTTTATTTAAAATCCTGCCGATGCTAATAAATATTTAGCTTTTTACCCTAATGTATTGTAAATTAGTAATTTACAATACATTAGGGTAAAAAGTAACTTTGTAGTCTTTAGTAACTTTGAATTGGCAAGTCAAGGTAAAGCGGCTAAAGGTATATTCAAAAACTATTGAATGAAGCGAAGACAGTGTACATTCAATACAGTAAAATTAAAACTAGTCCACAGTGAAGTTGCGACATAGCGTTGAATGCACATCCGTGCAGGTATACATTTGTTGTTTTCAGTTTTTTTCACCACACAAAAGTTTTAAAATTCTGTTCTAATACTTTGCTGTAGACTCGTATCGGGTTTGCACTGGTGCACTTTACTAATAATAATGAATATATATGATAACAATGCTGTGATGGACCCACTCCGCATATATCGCTCTTTTACAAACGTAAAGTGCTTTTAGTTTGATTAAAACAGTTATTTACTTTTATATATGCTTTATTACTATCCCACTGTTTTAATTCTGGGATGAAAAGCAAAAAGATGTCAATTTTTGGCTGGCAAACATATTTTCGCAGTTATAATATTAGGAATGTTTTGCAACTTAACATGTTCCTAGGGATATAATAAAGTATATTGTGTTGCTTTCGGATTCAACAGTTCATTGCAAATTACGCTCATTTCTTGATGCGTTACAGAACAAAAAATGACAAACCAATAAGCTTACATACAAATATGCTCCTCTGTAATATAGTGTTAATGTGGTACGGAGTATGGATTTAGTAAAATATGCAGCTCTAAAACGTCGTATGAATACAGGCGATCGCGCACCAAGCATAAGTACGGTTGTACCAAACACTAGAAAGTAGCTCGCCTTTGCCACTCTTCATTCAACCACGAACAGGTTACCTTTACGCTAACGTGACCATACGTACGTTTTGAACGAGATTGTCTCTTTATTGGGTTATTTGTCCCGTTACCCCGAAAGAAAGTTTTGAGGCGAAATATTATCCTGTTCTCCAAAACCGATCGAAAATTAGTATGTAAGTTAATTAAGTCGACAATATAAAATAAATAAAATAATAGTTTATAATAGTAAAATAATACTTTCAGTAGTACCTTATACCTTTAGGGTTCTAACCGAACTGGTACTGAAAGATGTCAACAGAGGGCACTAATATAAATAATTTAGAAAAAATATTAAAAGAATTACGGATGGACATAAAGAAGAATTCTGAAGAGTCGCTGACCAAATTAGAAACTAGGATAACAAAGAGTATAAACGAAAATTTGCATCAGAAATTTAATTTGGTTCAAGAAGAAATTGAAAGTATTAAAAAAACCGGATCGGAGCATGACCAGCGAATTCTGGAAAAATACATAAGATATAGGAACATAATATTATTTCCTGTAACTGAGGAAGACAAGTCATACGATGATCTAGAAAGAAAAATAATAAACATTATTACAATGGACTTAAAGGTTGAATGTACTGCAAACGAGTTAGAAATGGTCAGAAGAATGGGTAGAAAAATTGAAAATAAAATTAGGCCTATTGTAGTAACCCATATGGCAAAAAGTTATTATTTTGAAAAATAAGAAAAATCTACAAGATAAATCAGTGTACATAAAGAAAGGAAGATTTCCCTAAACAGATTCTAGAAAAAATAAGGGATTTACAAAACCAATTACAGAAGAACAAAAATGAAGAAAAAATAGCATTTTTAAGATACGACCGTCTTATTGTTAAAGAAATTAGCGCAGGAACTCTACAAATAAAGGGAAAGGGAAAAGATAGTTGGAAAGAATCGGATCAAAAACAAAGTTTAAAAAAAAGGGAACTACAAATTACTCCACCAAGCCAAATAAGCAGCTCTTTCATTCAGGGAAGGATTTGTCACCTAAATTACAAACAACCAAACGGACAAAACAGTACAACGATACTACTATCTAAACTGAAGTCATATTGACGGCAATATTTAGATACATCCACTAATATACTCAATGGTTAGGCCATTGCAGTACAAGTTCTGTCCATGGGAAATTGCAAGAATGCTTTTGCATTTCCTCGATGAATCACAATCTTCGAATCTTTAGACGAAAATGCCATCTTCACCAGTTGAGGCGAGAACACGTGATGTAACGTGTAATCGTTTAAGGTATTTTTTTGGTTAGATGAGAAAATAAAAAAAAAATTCGTCCTCATTGTGGTTTACGCGCTACAAATGCTCCAGTAGAAAGGGTTTTTTATTTGCTTTGGCTTTTCAATTGTAGTCCCGTCCCGAGTAAAAAATTAAATGGTCACTTTACTTAATACACATACATACAGACATTTAGATACAATGTACAAACGCACGCGTGAGAACGCACACACGCAATTGCAAGATTCGAAGCAACACTGCAGAGCAGGTCAGACGCATCTTTTTTTTTACAAACAGGTTTTGGTAGTTTTAACAAAGAATGAGTCAGAGCAGGGTGTTTTGTAAGAATTACAGGCCTGCTTTTTGTTCAATGTATTTTATATATAACTCAGTGGGTCGTTGAATTGATATTTTACAGTGATCCTAAAACTGGTTGTTGTGTTTTAGTCATAACTTCATAGACTGTTAATACAACGAAAAGAAATATTTAGGATTATTTTTTGTGTTAATATCTCGAAAAAGGATTTACTTATTTTGATATAGTTGTATAGTGTAAATAAATACTTTTCATTTTTATTTTTGTATATTTATTGAAATTAATTCAGCTAAAAAGTAAACAGAACATTTGTTGATTCGGAGGCGGAGAGAAGTTCGCCGAGTCAGCTAGTTTGTTTGTAAATTATTTTAATCTAATTTACGTATCTAGGCTATTATTTGAAATATTTGAAATATTATCTATATAATATTAAAAACTCAACAAGTAATACATTTTGTCGGATTGGTTTACCACATTGGAAACACGTGGATTTAGCTGTGGGTTCTTTTAAAAAGGGCTCTACCTGCTCTAAAATTTACGAAAGTTAAGAACACAATAAGCGTATTCAATAGGTTATTTCTCATTGAAGTTCGGCAGCGTGCTTGATTAGTTTCCCGATCGTGGTATGACCTATATAACTGTTAATTACACTTTCAGAACTATTGCATCCGCTCGGTTTTACGAGCCATGTTACGAGTTTTCACACTATTTTGGGTTTTTTACATCACTTAAGCACATCAGCTTAATGTTTCTTTGTTAGAGTCTTTTTTATACTTAATTGCTACTGATTTTTGTAATTAATAAAATAACTTTTACTGTAAGAAACAATGACACAAAATATACTAAGACTATAAACTTTATATATGGAAATGAGAAAGGATCGTTAAAAAATTAAGTAATTAGCAGACCTACCGATACTTCTACGATATTCCATTTAATTACACTTTAACTTACACTACGATTGATAATATTAACTCGCTAAACTACTTATCAAACTGTATATGTTCTATCGGAACAAAGGTTAACGATAGCTAGTAAGTATAAAATAAACTAAGCAGAAGAACTATCCTTTCTTCCTTTTATATTCTTGCTATAATTTGATTCGTCATGTACTTAAATTAGGATATGTACAGGATACAAGTTACAAATTCATAGAAATAATACCGTTCATATTCGTTACAATCTAATATTTTGTTCGTATCAGTTTGGCCTAACGAGTCAATAACATCTGAAATCCTAGTAAACTAGATTTGTATCAGCTTTGTCCGTGGACGTAATTGTATTACACTGCAACTAGGATATTTATACGCACAATACTATCCTACCTGCCATTTACGAAGCATTCGACACACAATATATAGTAATGAATGTATCTTTTCAATGATTCTTCTTTTGAATGTTTTTCAAACCTTAAAGGGTCAGATAATAGTTCTTAGAGCAAGAGTGACACCTGCTCTGACTTCCAGACTTCTCAATAACAACAAATCAGTCAAATATAGATTACATAATAACAAATTAGTGGGACTAAACAAAATACACTTTTACTTTCGCATCTTATCATAATTTAATTACTTTAATCATCCCTTCATATTCCACACGTTTATTATAAAGTTGACCTAATTCTTTTAAAATAAACTTGGTCTTACAGGACTTGTTTAACAAACGTGTTTTGATATCAAGTTTTTATCCAATAACCCAAGGAAGAGAGAGATAGATGAAACGAGTACCACATGACTCGTGGGAAAGATGGTAACAAGGTTTCTGTCCTTCCTTTCGCTAATCTTTGATTAGCCTTTGTTCGCCAGATGCATACTATTTTTTTTAGTAAAGGACGTAAAATATGTAAAAAAAATTACTTTTTATACGCCATGTCTTTGACTTTGACACTAATTAAGTAAATGACCAAAAACTTTGAAAGAAAATCGTTTCGTAACCATGCGACATAATAACGTACGTTTGAATTGAACTTAAACAAAAATACAACCACGTAAACGTAAGCTGTAACATCAATTAACGTTATCTTAAAGTAATTATAAAAATATGATATAACAAGAAATTCATATGTTCAGTTATGTAAATAGTTTTTAGAATATTTCGTAATACAAGCGAATAGATGGGACTAACTCTGCGTAACGAACACGCGTCGCTAGTCATTCCACTCCACGTTAATAGGTGTGATGTAGGTAAGAAATATACTTTCCTTACTGTATACATTAAATGAACGCATTGGTTTTTGCTTTAGCAGAATATGGAGCGATAACATCGAAAAAGAAAATGAGATTGCATCCCTACTGAATCTCTGCAGTCGTCATTATAAGACATTTAAATCTTATATAATACAGCTAAGATTAATTGTAATAACACGTAAAAACATGTGTAATACACAAATAATTCAAATCTAAAAAAAATTGGCTTAAAAGTTAAAAGTTATTACAGAAGGATTATATAAAAATAATTATTTTAAAATAAGCATGAAGCCGAAAAGCGCAAAATAACATTGGTTTAAGCCAAGATGGTGATTAAACTGTAAAAATAGTAGACAATTCCAGCAAAAGTTTTAATGGTGGTACCGATGTGCAGTGATCCGTCAACTCCGATAGTTACCAAGTGGAAACTCGCCACCAAACTATTCCGCATCGTATTTTGCATTGTCGTCGTACTTTTGCATGTATTTTAATAGATGGATTTCATTTGCATTTAGGAAGCATCTATTCCTTAATTAATTCTTGTCGTATAATTATTGACAATGAGTTAATATCGCTAACAACCGCAAAACAAGAATTTTATTTATTAATACTAAATGATCTTAAACCCTCACTTCCACTGCTCGATCTCGTTTTTCTTACATCTAACTAAAATAATAAAGTAAATAACGATTGAAGTCATCATCAATAAAAAATCCTAGCACCAGTCACACTGCACTAAATGTTCACTTGCAGAACTATATCCACTAAATGTACAAATATCTCTGTTTGTTCTATCGGGATAGAAATTATAAGTTGAGAAGCCTACTAGCTTATTAAAGAATATCGATAAGTGTTGCTAATATAAATACTTAATGCGATTTAACACCCTTTCTTAGCCATGGTTGTCAATAATCTATCCAACCGTTTAACTTTGATATTGCTAATCTTAACTATAAACAAGTACTGCATTTTCCTACAGTCCATAGTGCAACTAAAGCTTCCTCGCAAACATTATGCAACATTCAAAGCCATCAAACTGTCCGCTTACCCGCATCCGATGTTGTTCAGTCAATGAACTCTTTATACACAGTATTTATCGTAGTAGCGATCATTATGTGCTTAATTCGTTTAACTTACATTTGTAATTACGCGCAGAGTAACGAGTAACGACTTCAAATTAACGTTTTAACTTCAACGCGTAGTATTTACTGTATTTTTTTTTACAATTGAAATATGTCACTGTAAACGAAAACAAAAATAATTCTAAGAATTTTTTAAATTTATAAATACTGAATAAAAGTCCAAAATCTTCTGTGATCATCGTTGATTTCCAAGTTTACCACCCTTCATACTTTCGGTAAATTTTAAGTCTTATCCAATATACAAATGACGAAATTAAACAAGATTTTTTGTTTTCTTTTCTTAACAAACAATCCCTTCATTATTATGTTCATTAAAATTTATAAAAACACGTAAAGTTTAAGGGTAAGGGGGTATAAAACACTACAAGGGACGATGATATTGAATAGACTATTGGGTAAACGCGACGGAGATACTGCTACTGAACAGATAAAGAACTAAAAATTATGATCTCTTCTAATTACGGCAGAAACCTAAGCAGTGTCTTGGACTTGTGAGCAAGGTGTTGGGTTAAGAATGTCCTTTATTTAATTGACACTCTCGCCATTACTGCCCAGGTTCTCTACTTAAACCTAAGGTTAGGTTAACCGTAGCCCAACTTACGCGCCTACACGTAGGTAATTAATATAAATAGAAATATTAATTCGATTTCAGTCTACATTTACCAATCACTATTAAATTTAGTATGTACTAAACTCTAGTGGTAAAATCCAGAAAAATATTTGTTCAACCTTAAGAAAACCGAGAATTTTTTCAAAGGTCACAATAGCATGATATTAAAGTATTTTAAAGTTGTGTTTGGTTTCAAATTTTTGAAATGCCAACAAACGCTTGTCAATAGCTGTATTAAACTATGGAGTACCTGGTCCGTTACGGCGTCGCAAATAGCTCCGAAGTGTTTTGTGGCGTGAGACATCCATCGTGAGAAAGCGAGGAAGAATGCAGACTCAAGAATACAGAAGCATTACTAAAAGTGAGAGCATTCAATCACATTGAGGTTGAACTTACAAAACGGTTCGTGTTTCTCACAAATTTACCAAAATTACCGGCTTCTTGGGAATCATTCCAAACGTATAAGTAGACCTCTGGGAACTCCTGACTCTAATTTAAACTTGTTAGCTGATTTAGGCGATCATTCATTCGTATTTTAGGGATTTAGTTTCCACACATTAGGTACTTCATGTTGAAAATTTAGACAAACGCAATGACCAAAAATATGTGTCAAAAGCTCTTTTGTAAAAAAGTCTAAATTAAATCAAATATTTTGAGTTTGTATCTTCTTGCTGATATCATTCTATAATAATAAGCAAGTGCTCTGTATAATGTATGCATTAGTAGAAGTATGCCAAAAGTTTGTGTTAGAATAAATGTATTCAAATGAGAAACTTATCCGCGTTTCAAGTGTATGCCGTGGTTAGGTAATTTCGCTAGCACGCTAATTTTGCGATTTTCCACGAGTCCAATTACCGTGTAATATCGTTTCTGTTTGATAATTGCCTTTAGCTAAAATTTCGGAAAATCAAGAATTAGAAAAAAAACGTTAGTATTATTTGTATTCATAATTCAATAACTCCTAATATTAAATTACTTGCCATTTTAATCCTACTAGTCCTACTAATATTTTAAACACGAAAGTTTGTAAGAATGTATGGATGTCTGGATGTTTGTTACTCTTTCACGCATAAACTACTGAATGGATTTTGATGAAACTTTACAATAAGATAGCTTACACATCAGAATAACACATAGGCTATAATTTATAATGATATATTGTGAATTTTCTAAAATAAAGCGGGTGAAACCGCAGGGCGCATCTCATATGTGCGAATCTTTACTGGCTCTCTTTCTGTTTAGTATATTACATATCACAATGAATCAACTAAAAATTAAAATGTGTAAATAATGATATGAATATTAATATGTATGCTAATGTTTAACCTTAACCTTATTTTACACATTAGAAATAAAAGCATCACATTTACTATTTTTATTTTGTTACAGGTAACCTTTTTCATTAAATAAAGGGTAAGCGAAAATCCTATTTCAATATAATAAAGAGCGTTGTTTCCGTTGAAAACACTAACAATAGTATTGTGGCATAGATTTTCTCCGCAAGAACGAAGGCCGCTAAAAGATCGTAATGTAGCACACTGACTTCGTTTCCTTCAAAGGCCTTGACTAAAGCTTTTATAAAAATTGAACAGCCTTATATTCTAGCAAGTTTGCGAAATCGTGCATAAACTTTGCCTTAGGTTCTAAAGCTACGTAAGTGGTAAATCAAGTTTGTACAATTTTTACTCCTGTATGTGAAGATAGGCTTCTTTTCTTTCCTATGCTTAGGTAAATATTGATGTTATATCTTTTGATTGTTTTTGACAGAGAGATTGGTAATGATAATAGAAGCCCCAAGTCCTAACCAAAGAAATTATCCGCAGATAATACTTGAACGGCCCCTATGTTTGAATATAACTGTTTACTAGTATTTTTGTTACAATAATATTATCGTTATCAATTTGCTCAATTTAAATAATGTTTAACAGATACAAAGGCGGAAATTTACTTACTTATATAATGAATATGCTTACATAGTCAAATAATATTAATATTATTATATACGCTAATTAATTAGTCTATAAAGATTGTTACATATTGTTTAAACAAGCATTAACATAGCGCTTCAATTATCCATACAGCGTGTGCGTAATAATTATGAATTTACATTATTACAGCTGTTACTGAGTTATCGTACCATTGTTTATGTATACGAGGAAATAAGTGATGTAAACTATTTGTTTGCTCTCACAGTTGATGTTTATACGTGTTTAATTTATAAAGAATTGAGTTTAATAGATATAACCAGTCGACATCCGCTGATAAATTAATATTTACTTATTAATAATGAAATTAGCTGTATATCGCTCGCACTACGTTGTTTTTGTTTGGAAGTACTTACTTACTTTCAGAGATCAAGTCACTTGATCAACATCATTATAGTGTAGCTAAATAATCAAAAGAAACAATATCAATAATTTTTACCGAAATACAAGGTTCTTAATTGAAAGATGGATGTCCTAGCTTCGCTCGACTGTAGCATTTTTAAATTATAATAATTTGTTTCCTGACAATCATACGTACAGAGTACAGACTGACAAAAATAAAAAATAAATACATTAGATATTCTTAGATATCTTCTCTATGCAGACGTTTGATAAGTTACATTTTTATTGTATGTACAGATGAATAAAATGAGAGAGTAGAAGTAAGTCTTATGCAACATGAAATGTAGTAGTTGCCATCACAATAAGAAAGCATAAAGCTGCCTCCACGATGAGATGCGGCGGTGAAGCGCAGTCACGTTCAAGTTGACGGTTTATCCCACTTTCCAGTTTTCATCGCGTGAATAATAAATAATAAAACACATTTCAGTTCAACTCAATCCAACTTTGGTGTTCTTTTTAAATTTACCAGCGGAAAACTCTATTTCACCGAATTTCAAACTTACTTAAAACAAAGGACAATTTATTGCGGTAAAAACAGCTATAAAAGTCCAAGAGTTGTTTATGTCTAATAAACTATTAATCGTCTAATCCATTAATACAAAGTAACGGAATAAAAGTGATGTAATCGGGGTCATTAAAGGAAATCGTGCTTATTAGGATTCAATATGCGTGCCTGCAGGGGCGAGTATCTGTATGAGATTCATCCCGTCATGTATAATAAATAATATATCTAGTTAAACATATATAACGTGATATCCTATGCAAAGTAGTTTCAATATCGACCTTAACTCCCGGTATGATAAACAGAGAAAGTCCCTCCATGAGAAAACAGTGTTATGAAATACGAGAACTGTGTAAGTGAATATAGAAGTTTTCCATCTTGCTAGTGTTAACACTGTGTTTGCAGAGCATCATGTATTCAATAAAACTTACTTAGCTTTGTGAAATAATCTTCCTTGTATATTATTATAAGGAAAATGTCAGCAAGAGGGGTTATTAAGGAGTAAATAGTAATTAATTAAAGAACCCCTTAACCGATTATGTTGCAATTTGTGTCTGTGTGATCAAAACTTATAGTATCCCTTGTAACGGGACAATGCACTTGAGAGTCATACGAGTAAGGAGATAGATAGTATACGTCAAATTCAGGCCTAATACCTTATGCTCATTCGTGTTGATTACGCTGCATTCGCTATTCTCTTCGAGATTTTCCCGAGGGACGTCAGGCAACAAGCTACATACAAGCTTTATTTGACATAAAGTTGTGTGTCGTAACTTTCTAGATTTCTATTACTAAAAAGTGTTTCATACTGAAATGGCTTTTAATATTATATTTACCATTTCTTTCATATTATGACATATCAGTAATAAAATATCTTTTATTTGTACTTTGAGCACAACAAAGTAAATGGGATTTCCGTTGATACATGAAAGAGTTTTTGCCTCGCAACGAGCTTGTTCAGTTATACGACTATTTACAAAGGTAAATAGCAAATATTCTCTAGATGTAACTATTTTAGACATTTCCTATACATATTCGACGAGAACTGTGAATATTTTACACGTCAACGTAAACGGCTGGGGCCGGAGACCCGGGCGTTTGCGTAAGGCGTCTCGGTAAATCCCGCGGGATCCAATTTTCGCAGCCTACTCCTTCGTGCCTACCGAAGCTTGCAGATACACGTTTTATGTTCCTCGCATTTTGATTCACTTTAGCCGCAATAAAAGAACTGAGATTTTGGCTTTTAGAAATTGCTGCACTATTTTAGCTGCTCGTAGCAGTTTTATTTACTACTCTCTCACGTAGAATTTGGCACAGAAAGTTCTTTATGTCTCGTATTCGTAGGCGCAGTACGAATTAAGATTATTGATAGTGAGAATAGCATACCAAATTATATTTCGGCGTTTTACAAAATTTGTACAATTGTATTTACGAATATATTCGAAAGTAACCTTGAATGCTTTATATTATCTTTTATATTGTAGTTATATTATAAAGCCAGCATCGTTGCATACCCACGATTTGTTATTTAATTATCAGTTATAAGCGTTATTACACGAACGCAAATCATTGTGTCCATAACATCGGAAACGGCCTCCATGTTTAACACTGAATCATATTACCGCCTTATGCTCAAAGATATCTGATTCTTTTTGTTGAGTAACTCACAATTTTCCTGTTTGATTGTTACGGTCTGATAGTCTCCATTTATTACGGTCGTAAATGAATTATTGGTAGTAAAATTTGTGCGTTATCCCTTTGATTTGAATTTTATTAACATTTAGAAATAATTTCAACAAATTATGTAGCTGTATTTGTTCGCGTTACTGTACTTATTAACAATTGGAAATAGGATATAAAAGAGCAAACAATCATATCAAACACATCAGCTGCATACAGCTTCCGTTCAGCTGTATCAATTCATCATGAACGCAAACAATAACGACATTATGGACGTGACCTAAGTTAATATAAATATAGGTATTCATGAAATCACTGAATTGTGAATGTATATAGTTGGTTACTTATGTATATATCTTTCATTAATCTTTAGGTAAATAAACATTTAAAAAATATCTATATCTTATAATTATTAGCAAAGTAACTTCTACTAAATATTAAAATCGCTGGCTATTACTAATATTCATATATAAAACTAGTCGACTACCGTGACTTCGTCTACGTTAAAGTATATGTTAAATTAAGAATATATGTACATAAATAAAAATAAAGGAGAGAGAGATATAATCGAAAGAAAGACACCGAACAGATACTGACCATTCTGAACAGAGATAAAGATAAATATTAAACAGAGAAAAAAGAGACAGGATGAGAGAGAATGATAGTATATAAGAGGAAGAGAGACAGAAATACTATAGACTTCCTCAGTGAAAGAATTTTTAAAATCGGATCAGTAGTAACAAAACGGCCATGTTCTATGAATTAATAAAGTGTTTATGGCAACATTAAAGCACTTTTGTCACTCACGAAAAGTATAGTTTTCTATTAGCGAAAGAATTTTTAAAATCGGGTTAGTTACGACAAAATGGCCAAATTCGTTTAACTAAAAAATGTATATGGCAACACTGAATCACCTTTGTCACTCACGAAAAATATAATTTTCTATTAGCGAAAGAATTTTTAAAATCGGGTTAGTTACGACAAAATGGCCAAATTCGTTTAACTAAAAAATGTATATGGCAACACTGAATCACCTTTGTCACTAACTAAAAGTACAGTTTTCTATTAGCGAAAGAATTTTTAAAATCGGATTAGTTACGACAAAATGCCCAAATTCTTTTGACTAAAAAATGTATATGGCAACACCGAATCACCTTTGTCACTCACGAAAAGTGTAGTTTTCTATTAGCGAAAGAATTTTTAAAATCGGGTTAGTTAGAACAAAATGGCCAAATTCTTTTAACTAAAAAATGTATATGGCAACACCGAATCACCTTTGTCACTCACGAAAAGTATAGTTTTCTATTAGCGAAAGAATTTTTAAAATCGGGTTAGTTAGAACAAAATGGCCAAATTCTTTTAACTAAAAAATGTATATGGCAACACTGAATCACCTTTGTCACTCACGAAAAGTATAGTTTTCTATTAGCGAAAGAATTTTTAAAATCGGGTTAGTTAGAACAAAATGGCCAAATTCTTTTAACTAAAAAATGTATATGGCAACACTGAATCACCTTTGTCACTCACGAAAAGTATAGCTTTCTATTAGCGCAAGAATTTTTAAAATCGGGTTAGTTAGAACAAAATCGCCATATTCTATTAATTAAAAAATGTATATGGCAACACTAAATCACGTTTATCACTCACGAAAAGTGTAGTTTTCTATCTGTGAAAAAAAAATTAAAATCGGATTAGTAGTTCCTGAGAAACCCTTCAATTTACAAAATGGCCACCTTATGGCACTTAAATGGCCATATCTTTTTAATTAGAATATTTATGGCAACACCACATAGCCTATGTTACCCGGAAAGGATGTAGCTTTCTAATAGTGAAAGAATTTTCAAAATCCGTTCAGTACTTTTCGAGCCTATTCGCAACAAACAAACAAACATACAAACAATCAAATCTTTCCTCTTTATATAATAGTATAGATAAATTACCGAAATTTAGATATAAATGTAAAAGCTCGTCAACCAAGCAAACAATCAAAATTTTGAAAAAAGTGTTGCTAACATTAAATTATTTAGTGGCTCAGTTTTTTTGAATGAGTTGAAATTTTTAGAACAAGTAACAATACTCAATGGAGTATCAGTGTATATTATAGTGACCCACCCTGACTTCACAAGGTGTGATTTATCAGTATTGTAGTTAGTCATGGTTATTACTATAACAGCTATGTAGACCATAATTGATTAAAAAATTAGGGATCCACACCGTTGGAGATAAACCTTAAACTTAAAGTTTATCTTAAGTGTCAAAGGAACTTAGGTCAGTCAGACAGTTTTCTTATTTTCTTTATGTGTATAGCAATTTTTTAAATGTATCCAGTGGCGAGTTTGTTTAAAGGCAATGAATATGGAATCTGGTCGTTATAGTACAGGCAACCGTATAGGTGTGCTTTGTGTAACGAAGCCGGCAGCTGTTTTATCACCGGGAGTCGGGAGTCAGGCCATGCATTCATTGTTGGCGCGTTGGCAGACTGCTCCATATTAAATAACACGTTATGAGCTTACATATATTGATCAGCTTTTACGTTAATTGCCATTATTGAATAAACACACGATTCGAATTTCATATTTTGTTTGCTCTGATCTGTTTTATTTGGAACGCTACATTTGCCTTTCTGTTAAGGGGAATGGACTACGCTTTTAAATGGCTTTTGCATCCTCTATATATCTATAGATTTAAAACTAAAAGTATAGACATAAATAGATATTTTACAAAATGTGACCATATCACAGCTCTATTTAGTAAAAATTGTTTGTTAATTACATTATTTTTAAAATTTTGTTTAATTTACTCGTTTAATAACATTTTTGTTGAATTTCAATTCTTCGACGTTATGGTCCTTTCTATATCCTCAACTATATTACAATCAGAGCAACACATCTACGTGATGTTCTGTTTAAAGATTTTTCTGACACACTAGTGCATAATGCACAAAACCAGGAAGGGATAACAGTTACAGATAAAATTTGACTAAGAGATTTTTAAATAATGAATGTTACAAATATTCCATTTTGAATTTGTATGCTTCATTAAAATCCGTCAGTACAAGAATCACAATATCCAAAAAGTTGTTAAATTTTATATAAATTGACGACATACGAATATGAACTTGTCAGCGACAATTTTCGTATTTGACTTTCTTCGTTTACCCAAGTATACTCTGCAAGTTAAAATTACCTGTATGTAATGTTTATTAATTTTGTTTATTAATGAATGTCTCATATCCCAGCTATTTGTTAGTGACATAAAATTAATCGACTTAAAGCTTATAACCCTATACCAAGGTCTTTCATGAAACCCTCCCTTAGTTATATCACAAGGTGTCGTACAACGAAATTAAATTTATAAATTTTTTGCTAACATTTTAACGCAATTAGCTACAACGTAATTCAAATCCAGCGTACGGCGGTTATAAAGCGGTTTAGTAATATTATCATAGTGAAAGGCAACCACGAAGCTAGCGACCTAGCTCCGTAGCTCCAGCGTCATCTATATTTATGCTGCAAGGATTTCATTACGGACTTCTATTATAAAAGTTCTTTTTACGGAACATTTTGACAGAATATATTCTAGATTTTGTTTAATCTGTACCTAATTTTAACTGGATTTACATAAACCTACAAATATCTCAGTTAATATAATTTTTTTATTATAAGGAGTTCCCTGCTATATGTTCGAAGTACAAGTATAAGATTCAAATCCAATGAGTATCAGTAATGTGTACAGTATATTACACAAAGCTTAATTACCTTTTTTTATAAAATAAAAATCTTCTGAATTTGTTCTTAAGCAAAGAAGAAATTCATAAAAATAATCTTATTCTAAGTCGGTCAATAAATACTTTTAGATTTCTGTTCACGAAGTTTCCAGTTTAATGTAAAAACCAAATCGGTTATCGCAAATCACGCCATGCTAAGCATTGTGCAAAAATGTGAAATTGTTTTATTTTTTACGTTGATTCTAATATTTTGTTGGACATGATAAAGTTTAAAGTTTCTTAACGTAAAAAAGGAGGAATAGTGATTAAAGTATAATCTAATATGATGTTTTTTACACAAACACAAAAAGTAAGCCAATAGGTCTGAAAAGTTTAAAAATGACCTCCACTTTTTACATTAAGCGAGGCTGCAAAACTACGCGATTTGTTAGTTCTAACTATTTTTACAATACGCCATTCTTATACAACTCGCCCACTAAACCGAAAGTCACAAAGTATTTGAACATCTCAACGTTTAGCGAAAAATACGAGCCAAGTTTCTGATTTTACCTTGTCTGGTAAAAAATCTGCGATAGTCCCGTCGGGCTACCCTCCCAGACACGATAAAATTTACATGTTTCGCTTTCAGCCTATATTTTATTTTAAAGGGGTGAAATAGGCAGGCATTACGTAAAAAGAATATTCAATTAAATACCTCCTTTAGATTTACGCAATAGAGAGGGAGCCATTACTACTTATTTTTCTCCAAGGTCTTTTTGCGTTTTCTTCTATTTCGTTTTTTAGGCGGGTCCTACAGACATTTCAATTATTAACCTTATTTAACCAAGTACTAATCACCGCCGTTTTGCTTTTCTACTAATGAGAATAATAAAATTAAATTTAAAATTACGTTCTTAAATTTGCTTTATCACCTCTTGGTTTATATTTAATTACAACCGTTTTATTTTAGCGAGAGCACTTTTAGCCGAGTAATCTTAACCTAAATTTAAGGTACTCATAGCGGTTCGCCGTTTTTGATGTCTTTGCTCGTGAACCCGTTAAATCTTTTATCGGCAGTTAGACTCGACGCTGCCACGGGAGTCCCGTTTATATTTCACAAAACCTACTACTCGAAAATTTCCTTTTCATTGAACAGATTATACATAAAATATGATTTCGTGAAAGATCAAATTTCAAAATCGAAAATGAAAAAATATATATAAGCCTACGCCTAACACAAGTATTTTAACTTAGTTGGAGGGGTTAAGAATACATTAGTTGGAGGAGGTTTGGATTACTTGTTTGCAATCCAAACTGCTATTAATTTTTGTAAAACAATAAATTCATCAGTGTTAACGTTACGATGATTCGAATTAAAATATTTCGATATTGATGTTTCGATTTTAGTAACACGATCGGAAAGCATTATAAAAAAATCTGTCCAGTATAATGATGGTATTTTATTAGAGAAAATTCATTTTTAATTTTGAAGTCTTCCGAATGAAGACACAAAGTGCTAAAATCTGAATTATGTTATTAAATAGCAACCTAACAGATTACTTCGATAACTCAATTTTAGGTCACACTCGGTCCACCTGCAATGCTCTAGGTCACGAGCAGCTGCCAAAGGTAACTTAACCCACTTACTAAAGTAAATTAATATCATTAATATATATTGAGTACTTGTGACATTTACTGACAAGATTCATCATTTTCTTTAAAAAAATTAGTAACGTCATTTTTAATGTGACGTTTACTGTTTTGAAGATCATACTATTGAGACACATAATGTAAACAGAGAAACTAGAAACAAAAATAAACATGTAACTCCTCATTTTCGTCTCCATAAAGTGAGTAATTGTTTCATGGGGCTTGACGTACGTATGTAAAATAAGATTCCATAGCATATATTAGATCTGCCACTTGATCGATTTAAAACTCACAACAAAATGTGTTTAGTAAACAAAGCGTAAATGATTACTTGAATAATGACAAAGCTTGGAATCCAAGTGACGTTGATACTCAGCTGAATCATAAATATTATATAAAACAAATTAATGTAAAAAATTATATTTTGAAAAGAGCGACTGTTGAGTTTCTTGCCAGTTCTTCTCATCAGGAAACTGCTTTCCGATAGTGGTAGCTTCAGAAAAACTGACTGACTGACCAGCTTTGACAAGTACTTTGTAAAAAGTCTAATTCAATTAAACTATTTTAAGTTTGAGTTTTTTTAAGTTAATTTTGAGTTTTTAGTTCATTTTGAGTTATTTTATTAATCTACGGTAAGCTGACTCCAAATATCTAACTATTAATAGTAGTTGTAGTTTTAAATAGTAGTTGTGATTAAGTAGTACTTATTCTTATTGTCGCTTGGTCTTATAAATAGCATGAGCAAGAATAGGAAGCACTCTTTAGAATAAATTAATATTAGCAAAAGGAAAAAATGCATAACTAATTTGTTACTTCTAACACCACCACAGTTTTAAATTAAGCCTTCTATTTTGGTCTTTATTCTTTTACCCTCTATTTTAGTAACACTTTCCGTCTGACAACGATGTGAGAGAAAAATAAACAGTATTAAGAAGTTCCTTCCTCACGTCGCGACGCTCTGAAATAATACAGTGGGTAATGAAGTATCTACCAGGACAGGCGACATTAAAGTATTTTATTGTAAGAAGGGTTTTTTACTATGTCTTGCGTTAGTTATGTTCATTTTACAAGTTCTTAAACAAATTTCTGTTCATTATAACGAACAAAAAATTAAATTATTTCATTAAAAAATTAATCTGAAATTCCTATAATTGTTTACCTTATAAAATACCAAATATAATTTGTAATTTTCGGGTGATTTCAAAAGATTTAATAGTATTTTAAAAGCACATTTATCGTTTAACGAATGTTTGTATTAATGTTCATTACAATCCTTTGATGTGGGTTAAAGATAATTGCTTCATATTTGTGCTCGTGAGCTTAAAAATTAACTGCAATATAAAGAGAACAGTGTATTTTGCTTTTCGTAACAAAAAAAATATTTATGGTACATTAGTTGATTGGTACGTTTCATACCAAAATAAAATAGGCACTCTAAGTAGAAACGTATTTTTCTCTCACATGAAATATGAAATAGGTATATTAAAGTGACGGTGATTTATCCTAATGACATTTCTGAACTAGGGAGTAGCCGTAAATCGTGGAGTTGATCCCGAAGTATAAATATTATGGAATGGCGCACAAACATGCCGAGCGTTGAACGTAGAGCCGCGGGCGCAAACACATTATCACAGACGACTCCAACTTGTGATTTGTTTGCTGAAAACCATGTTTGTTTTGAAATTATTGAGATTAGTATACATTTATATGAGTTGCGCGCTGTGTTAATTATTTGAAAAGACAAATAATCGAATGTTAAGTTACGTCTGATTCATGAGCTTCATTAATATACATATATAATCGCTTGTTTTCCGTGAGTTAGTGAAAACATGCCTGACCTAACCTTAATGATAGAGAAAATAATAGCTTTTCAACACATTTCAATGCTACAAAAAATGGAATACTCATGTAAATGAAAGGAATTTTATAAAAACGCCAATAAGACTATATTTTGTAGAATCAAGGATAAGGCTATAAATTTCCGAGTTTGTTTTAACAGCAAAGAAGTAAAGAAGTATTGTAACTGAGGAAGAAGAGTGTGATGAATTCAAAAAAAATCTGATACTGTCAATAAGTTTCCATATATTACGTGTCGTAGAATGATTAAACTCAACTTTAGCCAGTGGATAGCTTTCATTCCGACCTATGAACCCAAGCTCGTACTCAATTAGTCACTTCTAAAAATCGTTGAAAGGAATTCCTTTTCTTGAAACCAATTCATGTTTTTGTACTGGGTAATAAAATATTTATAGTATTTCCTGAGATGTTACATTAAATCTCCAAACTTTTTCCTAATTAATGATTAACATTTCTGTCATAAAACTTGAGATGTGTCAACTGTGTACAAAGTGGCGGCAAGATGTTGTGGTGAGCGTTAAATTATTAACTATTACACCTTTCTACTACTTTATTAACTATAGTAAAGATATGTAAAAAGTTAAAATTTGAAAGTTTCGAAACTGTTATGCTTTGGAATTGTTTGTACGTACTACACTAGAAGATTTATGATATAACATTGATGTAGTGTTTTGAAAAATAAAACATTGATTAACAACTTACAACTTACAACAACAATAATAAAATACTTTTCATTTCAATTTTAATCTATTTTCACTTTGATGTTTAATTACTGACATTGCCATTGAAAAGCCAAACATCAAAACAAATTAAACAATTCAAGTACGTAATTTGATTTAAAGTAGATACATTATCAGCCATTGATCAGCTGTTTTAATTAATATCAAATTGTCTGCATATAATATCAGTTCATCTGAACTATATACCTATTAATTTGAGGAATAGAATATAATTCCATTAGATTATACACAACTTTTCTCATAATTAATTTTATTATTCAAAAACTTAAAATATATATAAATTATAAAAAGTCCTATATTTATATACTCTAAGTTATATACTCCTAGATTATGAATAATTAATAATACTGAGATAAACAATCACACAAACATTTAAGTGATTAGGTTTTATTAAATTGTAACTTATCATTGGATCTTTTGGATTTATCGAAATCACAGACAGATCGTATATTTCGTTAAAAAAGCATGAGATATTAATGTAGCCATAAATTTATTCATGTAAGTAAATAAATAATATCTTCACTAATACCAATTTGATAAATGTTATTATGACAGCAGTAAAAATGTTTATTTTAACAACCTGTGATTAATAAAAAAGCAGTGTCGGGTCGCGTGTTCTATGAAGTTGTAAATTGTAACTGTCGTAAACCAAAATCATGAATTTACAAAAAAAAGTCCATATTAATCTATTACGTTGTTTACAATAGTTTAGACAGACAGATCCGATGTGAAATGAACTTTAGATCAGTTCAAAATTTTGTATGAAATTTAATTACGAATCCGGTTATGCTCGTATTAAGGACATTTTATACAAATTGACATTTAATTCCTTTTTACATTTGGATTGAAGGCCTTACAAGTTTTCCTTTTGTTTATATTACTAGCTTCCTGTTTGTTCCTCGGATATGAAAAAGACGTTTTTTTACACTCATTACGAAAATTCCAAAATCGCTTGAAAGATTTTAAAAATACTAAATTAATAAAGCCAAATTAGATATCAAATAAAATATCTTTTTAGTTGGTAATAAACCTTAAATAAAATACGAAATACGTAGTCGCCATTTTGAATTTTAAATCTACTCGGACATAGCCGCAAATCTAAAAAATAGACATTTTTAAACTAGATATTTTCTTAAATTAACACAACACATATTTGTCATCATAATTGAAATTATTATTGTGCTCCATCATAATAGTATTTTGGAAGGCGACCGCAGAGCAGAGACGTACTCGCGAGGTGATGCGGCACATGTGGTTTTAATGGAGTGCACTAATGCAGAGGTACTTAGTCTCTTAAGACCAATTTCACACTATTGTCAACTCTGATTTGCTTTTTACAAGAGTTAATTTAACTTACAATGTTTGCATGTATGTTTTGGTTCAAATTTAGGACTGAATTTCAAAGCAATTATTCTAAAATTTTATTTTATATTCGTATACATAAGATTGTATAACACTGCATTTTTCAGCTTTACGTGCATAGACATCCATCCAGTGACGCATTCTAAATCCATAATGGCGGACGGCCCAAGATGGTGGACTATTTCTTATTATTCTAATTAACTCGTATATATGTGTTTCCATTAATTTTTTTACCAAAAATACTACTCATAAATACAAAATAAGATATTCCTGTTAGTAATTTGTTACTGCTAATCCAAGAATTGAACAAAATGTATTGACGTTAAAATTATTTTTCAGTCAAATTTTCTTGCAATGAACTGATTTAGGATTTAAATACTAAATCTACTGAATTAATAATGCATAAAGTATTATCGAGGAATAATATATAGTATTATCGAGATATATATCATATAGATATCGATTGTAAGATACATTTTTGATTTATAGCTAGACTAGTTGGCGGTCAAATGTATTTTTATCTCGTACTAAAACACTATATGTTCAAAATGTTGCAGTAAATCCAAAGCAACATAGATAACATTCTAAACCGTGTGGTTAAATCAATTTTATGTTAATAACTATATTTGTTAGCACATTTTAATTTCTACTTTCAATGTGCACTAGCCTTTATTGTGTCCTTTACAAAGTGCCGCTGAAACTGAAATAGGCGTAAGTAACATCGCTAAGTAAGAGAATGGCTAAAGAAACTCGCGAAGGAATTTATAACGTTGTTGCTGAGTACATTAACAACTTCTGATATCTGCAATGAGAACTTGTTTACATTTTAATGATAATGTTTTTGCAAGTTGTTTCAAAGTTGAAAAGAAAGCGATACTTCTTAATATATTAATAGTTTCATAACCGTTAAGGAATTTTTATTTTCTACTTACTAACTTCATTGAATAATTCCATTAGGTAATCATAATACTTTCAAAATTTATTTTAATTATTTTTAAGGTAACAAAATAATATTGGCATGTAAACAGTGAACATAATTATTGATTCATAAATGTTGCATTAATGCTACAACATCAATTACCGATAGTAACATTAATTATGAATTCTTATTTCCTGCTCCTCCAAAAATGTTGACTCAACACCAGTATTACAATACAAAAGCTCTGATCGGTTATGTTACCCTATATTATGCTTCATTAGCTTGTAAATATATTCTCCTTCACTTATAAACAGTGGTTAACGTAATCAATGTCTAATTAAGGTCTATTCCTTTCTATGTCATCTTTATTTATATTGAAAGAAAGAGATAAAACACACTAATTAATTGATTAAATACTTTTAAACTTGATTAACATTAAATTGTTATAAGTTTTGCAAAACTATTGACTTAAAAATTATTGGTCTAGGGACTTGGCTTAGGGTCGCAGAAAGGGTCTTCAGTAAAAGATCTCTAAAAAGTTGTAAAAGGCTGCAAAGGTTACAATAAAGGTTGAAGCGTCAGTAGCTCAGTGGTTCTGGCGTTGGATTCACGATCGAGCGGTCGTGGGTTTAAATCCCGGACATTGGACTACTGTCGTGGCCCACTCCTGACACAAGTATTTTAGCTTACTAAGAGGGGTAAAGGGAATACTAGTAGTATGTGATCCATACTGCTAGTAATCTTTAAAAAAAAGGTTCAAAAGAAGGTTTTTATTCCTGCGATAATCTTCATAGCGGCGACGGCTATTGACGCGCTGCGACCGTACGCGAAGTCCAATGCTTTACTCACGTAGTTAGTTCATCATTGTTACAAAGAGGGTTATAAATTCAAAACTTATGTAATTTAAATGATATCTTGCGTCAAAAACGTCACTAGATTCGATTAGCGTAATGAAAGCGGAAAAAATAAAGTCGTCCGAAACTAATCTAGCGCCATGAACAAGTTTTGTACAGCGCGTTTTAATCAGACATTCCATAATACTTTTTTTAATGCTACCAAGCGAGGTGGCTCTTCATTTTTTCCCTCCTGAATTTATGGACCTTTATTCGCCCGGTATCTAACAGTTACCTGCTGTTATAAAAGCAAGGAAAAAGAAATTTTTGTTACATTCTACACCAGAGGATATTTTAATGGATATTGTTTTAAAATTGATAATATTAGGTTAGTTTAGGTGTTGTTAACAAATGGGTGGCAGACGGGAGTTTCTGCCACCCATGTAAAGATGTCCAATGGTGGAGTATTTAGCACCATGTAGTCCCAATGAGAGGGTCCAGACGTGGACAACTGCTGACGAGGTTGCGGTGCAATCCAATATCCCTCCATTTATAACCCTCTTTGTAACAATATCCCATGACCTCGTCCTATTAGCAGTGAAGTGAATCACCCCGGAGGTTTAGCGGGTCGGGCTGTCTCCTTCTGAAGCAGATCCCGACTCCGCATAACCATCCTGAGTCCCCGCTTGGGATGGTATAATAAAAAAACATGGTATTGGTTTTCTTATGGAGTGTGTGAAGAAGGAGTGAGTGAATAGTCAACTTTATTAGTTTACTCAAATAGTTGGTTGTTGATATGTAAAGGCTTTGTGCGATTTACTTTCTAAAGACCGAATTATTATTGTTATTAAATTTCTTTACAAATGGTGATTTAATAAAAATAATATTACTAGCAGTTTTAAAGTTAGTAATATAATTGTAGGTATTGGTTTTCTTGAATTTAAACTAATTTTGGAGCTCCAAGTTAGCTTATAACGCTTATCTCATAGCATGCTTCATTGCCTTCGTTTCAGCGTTCATAATCGCCATCTTTATGTTGCCTATTGTTCGTAGTTACATCAAACTTGGTAACCAAATAACTCAGTTTTAATCTTGTATTTTATCATGAGGACATTAATATACACCTACACTCATGATTATTAATATTTTTAATTTATAAAATGTTTTAATGAATTTTCTTTTCTTACATTCTAAAATCTTAAAAGACAAAGCCTCGCTAGAACTTCATTGAGAAATATCAAGTTTGTACTTATTAAAATTTCGTGGAAAGAGATGAATCCCTATAATTAAATATTATCTTAGAGATTGTAATACTACTTGAGTTTATAAAATATAAAGATAAGATTCCTAAAAAATCATCAAGAAGTGCTTTACTATACTTTTATAAAAATAGGTAAATCATTGTATACCGAATATATGCAGTTTAAGACTTATTGAGAATTGTTCTTCGGTTACCAGCCCCAAGCTTCTTGTTTAATTTAACGGAATTTATAGTTAAAATGAAAAAGAGCTAAAAGAAATTTCACAACACATAAAATTATTCAGTCTATTGGGCGACGAAAGGTGTGAAATACGAAGTATATTATAAACCGAAGCGTCTGGCATACCTACGTGTTTAAATGGCATAAATAAATCACAGCCGCCATCTAGATAGATAGTCTGTCCCGGATTTAAGCATAGCCTACTTTTTGCCCGGGAAAATAAAATACTCTGAAAATAAATTACACTGCCAACGCGAGTGGAACTCTGGACAATAGTTGTTTAATTGATAAAAAAATCTCTTTGTGTAAAAGCTTTCTTCAAGTTACTATAGAATAGACACAATGACTGGTTTAAAAAAATTGCATAACGATGAAGAACCTCTACTGTTGCTGATAATATATATCGGAGTATAGTCGTCCTTGACTAAAACTATAACGTCAAAATAATAGACTATTAAAATTTTGAGAAAATTAATAAATTCGGCATTAATTTTTTAAAATTGAATTTAGTTGTTTACATTATTTTTGTTATTAATACAAACGGGTAATGTTTAATTAAGTTATTCTCTTATTCGAAACATTAAACCCTGGCGGAGGACTGTGAGAATAAAGCGAAACCAAATAATTTGAGGAACATCATTCAACTTTAATAATATAGTTCTCTTCGGTGAATTAATGTAGATTGTATTATGTTTACACAAAAAAGCAGATCAAACATAAAAACAAAATCTTATTTACTAAGTCGTGACGAGTGACGACATTCACTTGATTACTTATACATACTATAAAATTAGTTGTATTCTGAAATTTTATTAATTCTTGTTTACTTCTTAATACGTTCTTGAACTATCATTTTGTAGCTAAAGCTTCGTTCTTTATTAACATATTTTATAGGTATGATATCAAATATATAAATAATTAATTAACTTACTCCGTGCTCTATCTGTAGTTGCATTATGTGAAAACAACTTCCTCTTTACTGTTGTTATCAAAATATTTTTTATGTTCTGTACATTATAATATTTATGTTATCAACGAAATATCCGTTTTTTCCAGTTCGATTTACTATAAAGAAAAGTAAAAGGTATATACATAATATGTGTAGCAAAATCATCAAACTGACGTATCGTAACCGTTTATACGAGACTCTTTTTTCTTACCGAAGGGAAGAAACTAGTTGAATAAATCGCTATGTTATTAATGTAATTTTTTGACAGTTTTAATGTCAAATTATGAGGTCTTTTATTGACTGCGCGGGGGTCTTTTTTACTTCCCGAATTCTCCACTGATTTGCTTTTATATAGCTAAATCTTGTCTTTAGAATAAATACACAACAACATATACATATGGGGCAGTTGATTGTTATTTATTTAGTTGGATTGTTAGTTTATTATTATATTATAAACTAACAATCCATCTCATCATCTATAGAGAGAAATCTATAGATTTATACTGTTTAACAATTTAAGATATAATTCCAGTTTAAACATTGTATTAATGATAATAAGCACCAAGTGATGTCATAGAACCAAATTTTAACTAAGTTGAAAACGTTGACTAATTAAAATCTGGGAACGAGGCTACTAACGACCGGATATTTTTGGTGGAGTTAAACTTGTCCCGGCACTAAAAAGATAATTATATTGGGTGTTGGGACGTTCGTGTAGCTTTAATTTATGGTACGGTTTTATCGACAAAGTAAAATATTCTTAGATACTTGTAAGCTGTTTGTTCCCTGTGAACTATGTAATATTTTAATTTTTACATACGTATTTATTTTTAAGTAGAATCTTATAACTAATGAATTTATAAGTATTATTATTTGTACTATTGAATTGATTGATGATGTTTTATTAGCAACTTTAATTTTTTTTTGGGTTTGAGATCTAGGTGTAGGGTTTTAACATGCATTTTACAATACTAACCTTTATAGTTAAAACTCTCTGTCTTAAAATGATTGCGAAATTAATAACGTAATAATAATATGATTTTATTCATCATAGCAGCAATAACCGTAGACTACCCAAAACTTTATTATTTTAAAATTTCAACACAGATATAGCTAACTTGTAGAGCTAGAAAATAATGGGTAGTATTATATCTTATGACTGACTATATTATTCTATTTGTGAAATGAATATATGACAATTGGAAGTAAAACAATGAGAAAATTTTCAACTTCACTCGAGTTTGCTTAATTTAACAGACAAGTGACGGGCATCCCTCTACTATAACTCGAGTAAGTTCATTAAATATTTCCAAGCTAAGTATTAATTTGTTTGTGCTTTTATTTATGCAAGGGATAAACTGTGTAGATACTCGTATTTCTGATTTATTTATGATATAAATAACCATTGATTTATAATAGTATGGACAACGAGTTTTCCTGTTTTAAATTTTAATAAAAATACAAAACACTATTTTTATAAGTTTTGCTTAAGATTGTACCGTTATAGCATAATATTATTGCATCTTTCTAACAATATCAGTATTAAGTGTAATAATTAGGACAGATAATTATATTGTTATGTTTGAACAAGTGTTGTTATTTGATACAAATGTACATAAAATGTTGTGTCATACAAATGAAAATACATAAAAATACACATGAAATAAAAATGAAATGATAAAGAAATAGGGAACTTTCATAATTATTTTTTCGTTCTTTGCTTGAATACTTTTACAATTTAACGTAGTCCTGGCTGGGGTGCACTGATTAAGACTGACGTGCAGTGATAAAGCAGAATTGGATCTTTTATAGCATTTCCGGGCTCCTATACCTCGGACACTTATATAAGCACTGATCGTCTTCATTGTATTACAGATCATAGTCTTATCTAAATATCTCTCGTTTCTATATAAATCAATATCCATAAATCTTGTATAATTAAGCAGCACACATTTTAAGTTTTGCTAGTTCTCAACTGGATACAAAGTAATTAACTGTAAAGTCGTTTCTTGCAAGTCTTAAGTTGTTCTGGGTAAAGAAATTTATACTCTTACAATTTTAATACTCTAGTAAAAATGTACCTGCCTTATTAATAAGTAATTTTTCATTCGAGGATTTATGAAAGAAAAATAAATCTCTTTTTCTTAGTTAAATAGAAAAGAGTTTGCACTTCATTAATAAAATTTATAATTGTTTCAAACTATTAGGTAATAAGGATATTATCTAATTGTGAATATAACTGTTTCACTAAAAGGCAATAATATCCAGGACTTTGGATTGAATTATATTCTACTTCAGTTACTGAATGCGATGACCATATACCTAATAGGATTTCTACTAATTTATCGATTATATTCTCATCTATAATCACTTAAATATATTTATTTAATCTATTAACTTTATAATTATTTGTTATTTAAAACGTATGTAATACATTGTATTGACTCTTGAACTTCTTTCCGTTGTATTTAAATATTGGCTAACCTGCATACATAATAAATGAAGTAAAATAAAAATTGAGGTACGAATGAATGTAAAATGTAAATCCAACTAGGTTTTATTGACAAAAGTATCAATAATTCTGCAAATGGATGTAGCAATAGTGTGGTTGCGTTCAATATAAATTGGTCCGTACTTGGTATATGTGTCAGGGCGATAGAACGAGGCTATCGTGTGCTAATAGAATAATAGTATCAGTGAACATTATTGCTGCACTTGCATTCAATAAGCATATCTTTATATTGATAAGTTGACGTTACTCATGTGTAGACAAACTAACCTCAACCCACACACATTTTGTCAACTATCTTTATGTACAATGTTAAGTAAGTTGTTATTTCTACATACGGTCTGACTGTATCACTTATTCACTAGACTATAACTTGAGGTACAATAATAACTTCTATTTTATATGTGCAAATAAAGTTTTTATTCTGTTAATCCCTGTTTTAACTCAATAGGTGAAACTGCTCTTGAATTCTAGGATATTAATGACAAAAAGTTAAAGACTTCTTCTTTCCTACACACTTGCATTAGCACTTATTTGATTTTTCGGATTAAAAAATCGGCTAAGTGCGACATAGGTGACAGTCGTTTAACAAATAATAATTAAAAAATGTAAATGTACGTGTTTCTATATTATTCTGTTTGACTCTGATTTCTTTGTAATAACATGGCGATCAACTATTTTGTTATCTAAAGCAAAATTAAGATTTCTGTAGTTTTGCTAATGGTGAAAATTGTATTGGGATATCTGAAAGTAGTTTGGGCCTTTGAGGTGACTAAATCCAGGACACATGCACTTACATCGACCGTTTACTTCCGTAAAAGCACTTGGGAAACCGGATTGCTACTGGTTCTTAGTATCGTTTTGATTTAAATAATGGCACAATTAATTTAAATAAATGGTGATAATTAGGGTGATGAATATGTTATAGTAAAATAACCGCGACTACTACTACTGATCTCTTTTAGAGCCATATCAAATAGTTAATAGAAGTTAAAAATCAGTCAAATTAGATAAACAAATTATACAAACTGTACAACAATGTAAGTTTTTTTTTTCAATAAAAAAATATGTAACCGCAAAGCAATATAGAGATGTAAAGTTGGTCTGTTTCTCTAAGATTATTTTTCATAAAATAATATCTCTATACAATAATACTAGTAACACATATAGTAGGTGAAACAAATTCTAAGAATCTTGTTATTATCATTAATACTTCCGTTATATACACTAATTAGCTATCTCACATCAAATTAATAAGTTAATTTAGCCATCAAAGTAGTCTTGACTTGATGTTATTAAGCATTGACCTGATTTAAAATATTCATCAAAATAGAAACAAAATCATAACATTTCTCTTTTCATTATTAAATCTAATTTAATTTGTATAATTCATTTGAATAAAAGAAACAAAGTTTTCAATTAATTTGTAATCGATACGTCATGGATTTTTAATAAAGGTAACAATTTACTATTTTTAATATTTATGACTTAGTTTTCGTAGAGCTGGCTATAGTTGTATATAACAAAGTACAATCTACTGGGTACTCAAATTGGTTCCTATATTACTATTAATCTCATAAGCTATTTATATTATAAAAATCACGTTGATCTGTTGCTTTTTTTAGTGTGAATGACAAACAAACTATACATAATACTTTCGCATATATCACGTCTTTGTCCGGCAATATATAACCTATGGAAAGTTTCCGTCACAAAGAACTCTTCACACTAGTACTGCAGTTTCAATTGAACCGGGTGTCTCATTAAATTTAATTACTTTAACATGTAAGACCTACAGACACAAAAACCTACATGTTTTGAAGCGCGCCGTCGTCGATCGCTTCGTTTACTTTATCAAGTGTAAGGATGTAATTGAACAAGTTAAAACTGATGATTTACTGATGAAATTAGACAATCATTTTTTATTCTATTATAGCTTTGGATGTTTTTTCAGTCGGATCTATATTATTGTCATAAATGTAAGTTCTTTCATGCTTCGAATTCAAATAAATCTTTTCAGTCTAGTTCCATCTAGTGATACATAGTTTATAGGCTTGAGAGTAACATAGATTACATTTTATCCCAGAAAAAATCACTGTTTCTGTGGGAATATGATAAAATAAATATGTGTATAAATCTGTATATGTAGCATCTTAATGTTTTTTATATTATACTAGCGGGCGCCCGCGACTTCGTCCGCGTAGAAGTTCTGATTTTCTATGAGATTATAAAAAGATAATTTTTCCCGCTGCTGTAATAATCTAAATGCCAATTTTCATATTTCCGCTTTTCTAACCTCAAACTTTAAAAGCATAGGACTTTCATATAACCTTCAAACCCCCATTCCACCCCTTAGGAGGGGCACCCCCGTAAAAAAAATCTTAGCTGACACCTACCCTCTAGAGAGAACCTACTTTCCAAATTTCAAGTTAAGAGTGACAATAAATTAAACTTTCCCATACAAACTTTCATCCCCTATTTTACCAAACTTAAGGGGGTATTTTGCAAAATAAATTATACAGATTTTTATTATTGTAAGTTATTAATGTAAATACCGATTTTCATAAGTCTAACTTCAAAAACATAGGACTTTCATATAACCTTCCAAACCCCATTTTACCCCTTTAGGGGAGGATTTTCTCAAATACGTTTCTTAGTGGACACCTACGTCCTAGAAGGAACCTACATTCCAAATTTCAAGTTTGTAGGTTTTATAGTTCCTGAGATTTCGTGATGATCAGTCAGTCAGTCGGTCAGTGACTTTTCGCTTTTATATATATAGATTATTAGATGGAAATTTGTATTTTTACTTGTCATTTGTTACCGCTAACTGCACGTTAAATGGTAAATTAATCCCATGAGGACATAAGGTAAATATTCTTTATAGTTTTTTTGATCTATTTCGTATACAGTACAGATTAAAGCTATTTGATTGAAATTTGATAGAAATTTATTCCGTTACTCAGGAAAGCAATAACACTCGTTAATACATATATGTATTACTTGGCAAAAAACATTTTATAGGAATATATTTTCCCTTTCATAATATGATTGTCAAACACGAATACAAGTAAAGAAAATGAAAGAAATAAAACAATTTTCATCTGAGTGTGGGAGGTGCGCTCTCAAAAATTAAACCCTATTGATCCAACCGTTTCAAATGTTTCCCATATCAAAACGTTCTCTTCAATTTTACCGTATCAAGTCTACACAATATTCTTTGATTCGGAGAAGTAAAAAGCTCGGATTTCACAACCATTCTCTTTACATTGATACCTTATGTTTAATTTTTAGATATTGTATCTTCCGTTTATAGTAGAACTTGCACTGGAGAAACTTGTTGCTATAGCAATACTAAAATTTCAAAAGAAATGAACAACATGTGGACTGCGATAAATACGATTGCTTTGATATTTATATGGAAATAATTGAATGTCAGGTTCAATATATACATCGTGACACTATTCAATCAATAGAAGTTCTCATGTTTAGAGCACATTCAATTTACTTATGGAATAACCTCTGATCCTAAACAAACATGCGTATATCTATCGTTGTAAAAAATCAATGAAGTTGTCAGTTCATGTAGTTTTTTCTTTTGTAGACTAATATCTTTCCCAAAAAAATTGAAATTAGAGTTGCTGAGATTGTCGAGCGCCTATCTTGTCAAACTGATATAATATGTATTTGCTTTTTAGAAGTCTATTTAAATGATTAAAAAACACTTTTGAATAGAAGCAAAACAAGAAGAATCTTGTTTAAGTAAGGGCAGGTCTACGTTAATATATCTCATTCTGAGAGATCAAGAATGATGTATTAAAAGATAAATGAAGAGATGAAGAATTAATGTTTTATTTAATGTTATTTTACAGAGTTTTTGAATTAACTTATTGGAACCATAGAGTAACGGAATAAAGAAAAGTAGCGCGAAAAAAGCACTTTGTTAGAATGGAATGTGATCCGCTAGTTCCATTCGAGTTGTGATTTCTTTTTAAAATGTTAACTGTGATATTTTGTTTACTTTAAAACAATGATAAAATTTAAATAATATTTTAATTATGTACATCATATATCAGACATTATTATATGAAAAGTCTACTGTATTTCACAGACTCTGTGCTTATAAAAAGCATTCTATATTTTAAATTGTGTTATCTGTGTGTAAAATTTTAAAATGAACTTTCGAGTTCATTTTGTTTGATGTTTGACGCTATGGGTAAGTAAATAGTTATTCTTAAAAGTAGTTTTATTTTTATACTAAATTAAAAACAATGATAAGAGAACACAATAAAAATAATGATCAAATATATAAAAATATTCCGAACACTTCGCGAATCAGTGGAGTTATCAGAGCGTGATATGCTAAACCGACGTGGGATGATGTAGAGGAAATATAAAAAGCTAAAATAAATGTTTTTTTAAACATCTCACATTATTTAACGTTTTACCTATATGAGTTAGCAAAAATGATTTTATGAATGTATACATTATTAAAATTATTTTTATTGAAATATATTTGGTCATGACAGTTAACAAATTAACAATATAACCGGTTGAAATAATAATATTTAACGCGTAGATGTTACGCTGATTTAAAACATTTCGGCGTACACGTTTAAAACCCAGGAGTAGGAATTACTATTTTTATTCATTAGAAAATTTTATTTATTTTATTTTAGGCCGAATCTTGCAATTCGTGGTAAAAAGTAGGACCGCAATAAAACCAAGTCAATATTATTTGGTATTGAACAAATTCGACTGCATTAATATTAGACATTTTTATTTTTATATTGAGAATAATTATTAATTCAGAAAGACCAAGCTCAATGTTAGTAAGTAATTATGATTAGGCCAATTTCAGGCTTCTAGTTTATCTACAACGAAGTTACAGGGTGCTTTGCTTTCTTGAAAATACAACATCGCTTGTTTATCGATAAAAACAAGGCATATTCCACTGTACGAAACTACACACATCCATTGTATGATATGGAATGTGGGAATTGTTGACATGAACTGCCAGAATATTTACTAAAAATCATCATACTTATACCGTCGTAATGGATCGCTATGGGACCCTTAACGCATACCACCGTGAAACTCCATGGATAGAGAAAGAAATAAAAAAGGGTCCACGTGCACCTCTGGCTTCCAATTAGGACGATTTTGATTTTAGATATATAAATAATGAGATAGTTAAGGTTATTAAATTTTAACAAACTTTTATGGGAAATAATTATTTTGATTTGAATAATTTCTTAACATAATAGTAATTATATTTGTAAGTAATGAAGAAGAAAATTAGTAATTAAAAACTGTTGTTCTAAATTCGAAAATAATTTAAAAAATAACTCTCGTATAATATTACAAATGTTGGCAACACTTTAGATAGCCTTTGATTCGCTGGTAGTTCCCATCGATTTATTTTAGACTCTACAAAATAAGTTATTGAATTCTCAAGTACTGTGTGAGTTATCTAGAGGTTCTAGGTCGCCCTTATTAACGATTACGTAAGTTCACATAGTTAACGTAAATGAGTTCCGTAAACCTGCTCCTGGAATGGAAGTTTCAGACATGTGACATTCTGTTTCATTTTTTATATTTATAATTTCCTTAATGCCTATCGTGGCAATGAACCTTAATTAATCTTCTAAAGATTACCAAGTGTTTGTAGATGCAAATATGCTTGGTGTACGTTGGTTTGGTCGATTTGGTGTAAACCTGTTTACGTAATTGCTGTGTACCGTTTATTCCGTGCACACTTGACCCGGTTTTAGATTCTCGAACCACATCATAGGTGAATTGTTTCTATGTTCGTGTTTATACAATACTTTGTTCCACATGTTTTCAACACAGACCGTTTTTTTAAAATCGCTATCGAATATTTTGAGGTTTCGTGCGCAGCTTTAATTTCACCACGTCTCCGTAACGACTGTTTTAATTTCGTTTGTTGGAAATCTGAATACGCTCGACGCAAACTTTTTTAATGGTAGTATTAAAAGAGAAAACAATAAAGTGAATATTTTATTTAAAATGAGTACATATATGATTATTAACTCTGACGTGGTGTATAATTCCATTTTTATTATATAAATCAACTTACAGTATCATCGTTGTGTAACCCTCTGGTAATAACATAATATAATAATGTTTTAAACACTTGTAGACTATAATTTCCATATTATTTTACAACAGATTGACATATAAATTTGCAGAACGTGGGTTTACTTTAACACTAGGTGAGAAATTAAAATCGTCAGGTGTAGAAAAAAGGGGTGAAAAATTGTAAGAAAATCCGTTATTTCTAAATCCAATATGGTTTTAGAGTAAACAGTTTCTAATATGCATTCAACAAACAACAATTAGAATCACTTTTAATACAAGAAATTACTTTACTGACTCTGACTTTTCTTTCTTATAAAAACAAACAAAATAATAAATTCTTTCTCTATAATATAATCATACTTCTACTATGACTACGAAACAAAGTAGTAAACTACGACTATACAAATAAAGATATTAAGCTTTTAATTGTGCCTACTAAAGTATAATTTTATGTACATAAATATGATAGAATTACATAAATACTGTAATTCAGTTAAATTGCTCTATGTTTCGGTACATATACACAAAGTTATCAAACAAAAACATTGAAGAAGAGCCGACACCGTATAAATCAGAAGCAATTATTCAAATTATCCTGTTAAAGTGCGTAACGCGTTATGTGTTTATACGTGAGAAGCATGGCGGGATAATCAAACGCCATAGACAACATTATATTACAAAGAACAAGTTTGTAATTATTATGACGTATGTTATTGAATGTCGATTTGAAAAAAAATGTAGACAAAACCTTGTTCATTTTCTCAAGGTTCTACATAAATACGGAAAACTTACATATCAATAAGTTATACTACTTAATTAATTATGTCATACAACCATAAAAAATAAGTCATCCTTAAAACTCCTTTAAATAAATATTGTATCCGTAAGGAGATCAGTCACTATTTTTTTAATTATTTGAGGAAGTGCGCATTTTTAATTTACTCTTTCTTTTACTCAGACATGTTCCTCAGCTCACAAATATCTCACCAAAATATAATTTTGTTGGTGGTGTCTAATTATTAAACCTCTTTTTGAAGGACATGTACGGCTATTATGTTAAAACAATGCTAAACATATAAAAATAATAATACATGGAGATGTAAAAAATAACTTATAAGTAACTTAAATAAGAATTTAGGACCACCATAATCATTTTATTAAAACTTAATTGGTTAAGATCGCCTTTTGTACACCAAATTGCAAATAATAAATAAATAAAAATATTGTACGTGACATAGGTCATTGGAGTACAAAGTTAAATGAGTTTAAACTTTCCATTATTATCTCCAAAATAAATACAGAAACAACAAAACCAATGTTTAATAAAATAATTGTAATGTTTCATAATGCAGTATAATGTTTTGCAATTGTGGTCACTCGTCACATACTATTTAGTATTTACATAATAATAGTTATAATACACGTTAGTATAATTTGCGTTCAGTTTGTGGTTATTAGGCAGATCCTCTACTTGTGATTTTCATTCATTTTACTTAACAATAGTTTTGTAAACATTTGAAAGATATATGCTTCAAAATGGGTTTAGATATAATTAACTTGTCAAGTCAATCATCAAACAAATACAGACAGAAAAATATACATATATAGTCATTTCATAGAGTAAATATTGCCTATCATATAACAAGTGAACATGTATAATTGTTATTTTTTTTTTGTTTTTTTAATGAATTGTAGAGGTATCCCATAAACTAACAACTGGGTTATAAGCACTTCGCAACATATGTCATAGCATATAAGGTACAACGTCCATAACATCTTGTATGTACTATTGTACAGTATTAAGTTCTATCTTTAACATTTGTTACTTAATGTAACTTCCAAACTAAAGCGGCGATACAAAAAACGAAAAAAACATCCAACAATATCTATTGCAAAGAATTATTTAGTGAAAGCATTTAACGTTTAAAGCTAGATTCGGGACATAAATATACCCTGCCAAATGTACCGTTAACTTTACGACTCTGCCCACTTCTCTTTTATGGATACTATTGCACGTTATAAAGTTTTTTTTTTCATTTTTTTGTTACAGGTAATAGCAGCTTTATCTTTTCGATGTTGACACATTCTACAATTAATTTAAAGGTAAAATACTAATACTATTTAGATACTCAACTTTAAAATAATAACTTGTTAACTCTAATAAATTTGTCTGATAGATCAGAAGTAGTTTAATGAGTAATTCGATACAGTGAATATTCACGTGAAGTGTTGATGTAATAAGTAATTATTATTGAGGTTCATGTGATTTGGTAACTTTATTATTTAGTTCTGATGTGTCTATGCTAAAGAAGCTCATTTTACTTGTATTTGGATCACAAACCCCAGGCCATTGAATTTTAAGTGTTACTGTTTAGTATAAACAATACAGACAAAGGTTATGATTGATAGACACTGCAAAATTTGTTTTTATATTAAAAAAAAAGAGTTTAGGTAACACGTTATTGACTAAATACTTTTTTATATAATAAAAGAAAAATACATATTTTATTATAAAAATATACATTTTGAACTAGAAGTATTGACAATCAAATAAACATTTTTGCATAGCATCCTATCGAACTATTTGTTTTTAAAATCCGTTTAGGTGATATTTTTCATGCAACTATATAGAAAACTATTTTGAAACATCAGCTGATACAATCTAGTTTCCGGTCCGAATAGATAGCTGTCGAACATCCATGTTTGCCTATCGCGTTAACCAATCGTGATAAAACTTTTGTACATGGATAACTTTTTTCGAGTTATATCTGTGAACATATTTGCGAAATTCTCTTTCGTTTCCCTTTTAGCTTTTTGCTTAGAATACGGTATTTATTTATCGATACATTTTGTTATCTGGTCGCACCAAGGATTTTTTTCGGGTTCGATTCCCATAGATACGCTGAGAAGTATGTTATATTAAATTGATGAAATTATATTTCGAAAAATCGGCTATAATCGGCTAAGCAATTATGAGAAAGAAATAAGTACAGTTTTCATTACGAAATCGCATTAAAAAATTGTTTTTATGGCATAATTTGAGAGAGAAAAAAGTAAAAGGTAAAGTTACTTAATATTTAAAATTCTATACTTTCTTTTTTATTATTTTTAGGAAAAGGCCAACAGTAATTTATTATCATGTGAATCCATCTACCTTGAAATCTTTTCTCCATCACTTTTATGTTCTCTTTTTCTCTGTAGTACCCAGATTAACAGGAAATCTATCTTGATACTCATATCGTATTCGCTAAAAAATCTAAATCAATAAAAACTACGGCCAACCCACAAAATTTATTAATGTAATAAACTGTGTACATAAAAATATTAAAAAAAATAATCTACAGAGACATCTTGGACAGCAAAAATATTTGTTTTTGTTCAGCTTTGTTATCTGAATAATTTGGAGTCTCATTTGAGGAAATTTAGTAAGAAAAACTTGTAGTTACAAAGTAAATATTGTTTGCAAAACAAGGATATAAAGATCGCAATCTGTTTGTGTTCCTTTTCTCTACATTTCAGCCTCGGTATTTTAGTTAACTTGCGTCCTCCACGCCAGAACCTTGTCCCGCATTCCAAATATCTGTACGTGTGTTGCATTGAGAGCTCTATCAAGCGTATCCTTCCGATATGGGGGGGCTAAGGACACAGACGAATAAATATTCTAGGTTACGGTCTCTGTAATATTGATATTATGAAATATGGAAATCAATTATTAACTATCATAAAACCATTAATTAACCTTGACGTCTTTAAAAAAATGTTAAAAATGTTTTTATTTATTTTTTATTAATTTATTTTCATGACACTTCTTCTTCACTCTTTTTCTTTAATTTGATCATTCTCCGATTTTCTTACTTTGTTTCAATATATAACACTTTATTGTGACTCCCAAGTTCTCAGTTGTTGCAATTTATACCCTCGTCTATGGAACATTCTCGATATTGCAGGTAATTTCTAAGTCCTTCTTATAGCTAAATGCTTAATGATAAAAGAGTGTAAAATGTTGACATTTAAATTGGCTAAAAAATTAGAGTTGGTTGGCACTTGGCACACAAGGGTGTCTCCTCTAACTTTGAATTTAAACGACGCGACGCGATGCCGGTATTAGCTAACTTTTTAGCGAATTTCAAGATTACATTTCCCTCAACACGTCGTCTTTCGTACTAAAAAGAGAGAATAAGTACGTTGCTGTTTGTTAAATTGACTTAATTAAATTATATTAATATTATGAGACGTTACTGCTTACATTTTAAAATTTTAATACATAATAACTAAATATGGACAGAAATATATAAATCTGATGTTCGCTTTTAATACCTTAATATTTAATTTAATTAGAAAACTAGATTAAATGAATTCGTTCATCGTAGTCACTATTATGTCAAAAATAAAACGAATATTATTTAAAACTTGATTTAACATGGTTTACATACATCTAACTTCCCTTGTATTTTATTTATTTTAACTTACTTAGAATAATTAAAAAATGAATCCCTAATCATAATATAAAGTATGCAGGTTGATGGTACGAAAATTTATTAGATATGTACCTAATCTTTTTGATGTTTTCGATATTAAAGTTGGTGTGCAACAAAATAGTAAGTTAAGTTTACATTGCATCGTGTCAATTCGTTCCGTCCGTCGTTACGCAAAAGAGCAAATTCACCGCAAATATATAAACGTCTGGCGTAATCTTGCTTACTTTCTACCTTCTTTCTTGATTAGGATCTTATATTGCAATAACCGGTACTAAGATTGCTGTTGAATCATACTCATGTAATGCATCCTGTATTTTGTACTAATTGATGTGGATCTAATCTACAGAGCCATTGGCATTATTATTAATTAAAAAATTGATTAGACCAAACTGTGTTCGCTTTTTTCAGCTTAAAAGTTGTAGATAATATATAGAAGTCTCTTCAATATTATTTTAATAATTTATTTTTAATTACAGACCATTAATATATCCATCTGCCATGATCATAAATACTCGTACATCGTGAATACGCGTTTCGAAATATTTGAACAATAATTGTTCGAGCTCATAGCGTCCAGTGTTAATTAAGCCTACTTAGTAAATGCCGTATTGTTGTCTAACGAGACTAATTTATCAATTAACTGACAACAGCAGACAAATGAAATCATACAAAGCCTTATACCTTACACACACAAATAAATAGGTTTTTTTTTATATTTCTTGATACTTTATTGTCTCCCTCTGTGTGTGTTTATTTATACATTATTGTAAAGAAGAACTCATAATAATATTTTCATTTATTCTATTTAATCTTTTAAAATCGACTTTGAATGTTGATAAGTCCATTTCTGCATGCAACTTTGAATGGTTCCCATGAAACTGGATTCTATTACATTATTATATAAGCAATCATTATGGGTAATTGAGTTTCGTGTATACCATAAAGTAAGTACGTACGTAGGCTATGGTGGGCGGTCAAAGCGATGGGATGCAATGTTGTCTGGAATTGCGCTTGTAGCGGTGATTGCGAATCCGTTCATTTACTCGTATGTTACACAAAGCTAATGTGAATGAATGTCTCATTAAACTTTAAATTAGGTATGCTATGCCTAGTTAGGACTGTGAATGAAATTAATCAAAAAAAGTTTCATTTATATTCGGTATTTGCGGTAATTTTAGTTTGTTATAATACATGACTAACCTCTTTTTTATAAAACGCTAGCTTTCCCTGGCAACATTTCAGATATAAATTTCATACTGTGATTTGAATTCCTTTAATATTTGAAGGAATATTTTTAAAAAGATTTCCAATTGCTTAAGCTGGCTATTCTTTCATTGAGTAAGTCACTGTACAGTTTTATATTCCAGATAAAATACTATAAATTCATTCACTTTACCAGCAACAAGTCTGTCATGTTTGACAACTTTCCTTAGTTAAATAAAAACCGATACAGTGTAGCAACTACGAAGTCACGATCATGTCGCAATGAAGTGGTTCGTGCAGCGCCTTGTGTTGAACCACATTCGGAAATGGACCGCTTTTGTTCTACCAATCCAGGTTTAGCAACAGTGATTATCCAATTAAAAGACAAATACATACCATAATACATAATAAAAAGCGTGAACTTTTCCTGATACAAGATAGTGCTAAAAGAGTTTGCTTCAAAGAAACGCTATTCTCCACTAGAATTTTATGAAGTCCCCATTTTAACACCACTTTTATACCACACACGGTTATAAACTTTATATGTTTTATACTTTATAGGTTTTTAGGCTCAGTGTCAACCATTTTATGAGCGCCCGATGAAATGTTAGTGATATGTAACGTGTATACACAAAGTTGCTTAGAGTTTTGTAAAAAATAGGTCAAGCTTTAATAAAACCTATTACTGCTGACACCTGTCTATCCGTCCCACTTTTAAAGGGCTTCGTTCGAACTGGATACGAGTTATCCTAAGAATAAAAAGAGAAACGGTGTCTCCTCACAATAAATGTGTTTCTGGGTTCTTGGTTTTGCTCTTTCATAAAATCTGTAATACGTAAAAGCGATAAACTTGGAGTGATTGCGAATTGCATAGTGAGGAATGGGGACAATCAGATCAATAGCCACGCAAGTATTGGCCAAAATGTGAAATATTATTGTCAGTGTTTTAATAATTCTGTAATAATTGGCAAATCTTATGTATAAAAATCTCCCAAAACGGCTAAACCGATTTTTAAATAGAGATGGACGGTATTGCTCGATATTAAGTATCTTATAGAAAAAAAAAACCAAATGATAGATAAAAATAAGGAGTCCTACCTCATTTTTAGCATTTTATGAATATTTGTTAAGTGTGTATTGACTGCTGTTTTTATATTTTGCTTTCAACTAAACAAAAAAAAACAACTTATACAAGTTAATATAGATTCTTCTAAATCGATGTACATTAGAGTTTCAGTTGGGGGTAATTTAATTTCTTTATTTAATAGTTATTGTGAAAATCTTTGTGTATATTTGGTAAGTCAAGTGAAGTCAGTCAGTGAAAATGATGGCGAACTAGAAATTACTTATACAATATAGCTAAAAAACGTTTGCCAGCTAGTTAATAAATATAACTAGTATGTAAAGAATTGAAGAACTCTAATAAAACCTAATATTGTGTAGGTTCAGAATTTTGATAGCATCTGACAGGAGGTTATAATCATATAAAGAGTTGACATAATTGTATAACAACAAAAAATCTGATTTTCTACTAGAATTTTACTTATCATTATTTTCTTAATACCCAACCCTTCCTACCTATCGAAATCTTTACGTAAGATTTATTTCTGAATTAAACTTTAATTTTAGCCTGACTCTTCAGGGCTCTTGAACTATGTGATCTGAAAGGAAACTCATTCAGTAAATTCGTTTAGCACGGTTAAGGCAAAGTCCATTGATAACTTATACAAGGATTATTGGCTTCCTTTGTGCGTGTAAATAAATCGTTACAGCTGACTTTGGCAAGGTTAATTTAAACTTGTACGATAATTTGTTACCTTTTCTAGGTCAAAGTTAACACTAACACGTAATTTTGTAAGCAGGTGATACAACTACTCAATTTTAGCTTTTATCCTTGATTTTGTTTAATTATACATAGGAACAGAATATTTCTGTTTATAAATTAACGTAAATTGTCGTTATATGACAGTGACTGTAGGTATTCTTTGCATTAATTATATTGTCTTTAGGATAGAACATACAGCTTTTATTACAATATATTTTGATTTTCACTACATGATGAGATAAAATTGGGACGGGCAAGATAAAAAAATTGTTTTAGTTTTAACGAGTTTGGAAATGATATAAAATAAATTATTGAACAGCTGGTTTATTGCCCGTCATTGATCGTAATATTATATTTATTCTACATAAAAGTTGGTGATTTTTTAATCAAATTTAACATTTCGGCGTTAGTAGTTTTCTAATTTCATTTATGCTGTATTGTTCTGTTTCCTTCGTCTATTTGTATCTACAGTTTAAATTCCGGCCAATGTAAACTATGCAGTACAAAATCTTATTCGGAACCATTTAGAAAGTTCACGTACTTTGCCGGAACGATGCCAAATCCAATAACTTCAAGTACGATACACACTTTGTACACAATATGCACAGAACATTACTAATAGGTAGTTTTTTACAGAAATTTGTCACAAGACTTTGACGTTAGTATATCGTGAGGTTATTTATGCTTTGAGTTTTGAGCTAAAATTTAATACACTTTTTCGTAATCTGTGTAATAGCCTTGTTTTTTTACAATCAATCAGTTTGCTATATTATACTTTATATTATACTATACAAAGTAAACGGATTGGGAAATGACTTGTAACTTTGCTTGTTACGAGTAAATTGCACGAGATTTTGTATACGTAATTATCTATAACATTTACGTACTAGGTATAAATTTAGGTAGGCGGAGGTAGAGAAAGAGCACTGTATGCAGGGTTGAAAAAAAAGTTCAGATTGTATTAAACATGTCTTTTTTTGTTTTTTTTAAGTTTTTCTTTTTAGTTAAGGCCATTAATTTATAACTAATAATATAAATAGACCTATATTAATTAATTTCCAGACAAGGTATTTTCAAATTCGCCATAGTAAATTAAATATTTACAAAAATGATCAATGGCATAATACATTTATTCATTACATTCATCCTGTATGTTCTAACTAATGTTCATTTTTAATAGGGGAAACCCCAATATTTATATTATTTTATATTGAAATAATGGGAATACCCACTAGTCCATTGAATTACTTTAGACAACCGAGTGCCGACATATCTTTGCATTTAAATACGTTAAAAAAACACGGTTTAATTCAAACTATTTTAAACACTGATTTTAACATGTGTTTTAAAAAACAACTTGTTTTAATCATGCCAACCCTGATTGTATGGCAAAATTAAGTAATAGTCGCCGATAGCAACTGTACAATAATAGAGTAAGAAAAAAACTGCGTAAGTGTTGCGGACTTGCGGTATTGCTCATTTACATGTAACAAAAGCAAGGTCGCTCGGTTCCCACGCAGTTGTTTTAAAACAAGTCACCATAACCATGGAAAATATCACTTTAACGGATACCTTAATATGAAATAAAAATAACAACGAGTTATAAATTAAGTGGGTCTCGTAGCTAATACAGTTTTTTTTATCAAAAGCTTGAAATTAACAGATGGTTCACGTGATAAAAACGCAAAAAGTTTGCTTTTTGCAGTCTTATATTAAGGTTTGAATGGTCTAAAAACAAATGGCAACCGAAATCATTGCCATCATTGGAATAGAGAGCGAATTGTCTGGCTTACATGTGGCAAAAGTATTAATGCTCAGAAATATTGCTATAAATGCACTTAAAACAGATGTTAAAACCAAATGTCATGAATCACCTTCAAGTTTCGGATATAATAGTTTCGAACTTCTGATCTGATTTATTTATATTCCTCCAGGAACGAATACTACATGTACAGCAGTACAAACATCCATAATTGAAGAATGTAGTACATAGAGCCAACTGGAAGCCAAATTGAATTAAATGTCAGAGCTATTCCAAGTAACATACTGCAGGCAAACTAAATATATTACTTGTTATACATATATTCTTAATGTTGTAGGTTACAAAATAATCAATATAGGAATATAGATAATGTAAACTTACCAAGAGTATATTAATACAATAGCCGTTGACCTTTTAGTACTTAGATACAATCACGGAACAACTACACAAAAAGTTAAAACACGTAAAAACTCTGAAAAATCAAGATCATTCTCAATGGTAATCACCTAATCGGTAACCACAAAAGGTCAGTGGTAAGGATAATACTTTTTATTATATAAAATTACACCGTGACGAAATTGAAAGAAGTGTCACTTATATTATTAAATTATTGTATAATATTGAAGGTAATATTTTTTGTTTGATTTTAGAAGCATAAGGACTTAAAAAAATTACAGCTATTTACGAGAACATTCGTCGTCAAACAAAGTCCCACGCCATGTCTGTTCGCGATAAACTCAAAAATCACTGAACAGTTTTTTAAATGACTTTCATCAACAGACAAGTGTGATTCACAAGGAATATTTAGGTGTATGATTTTTTAAGGTCTTGTGTAAAATGGTCGAAAAATGATGATAATTGATGAAAATGTGGACTTAATATATTCTATTACTCGTTCTAGGAATATTACATTTTGTTTTGAATATGCAAAGTTATTGTTTTAAATAGGCAGTATTTCAAAACATGTATTAATCTTGAGGAAGTGAAAGTTCAGTGTATTGTTCGGCCTTGGTCTTGCTCTTTAAACGGCTACGTTTAAATATGGTAACATCTCATATGTAGAGACGCTTCGTCATGTCATGGTCATTTGATGCAACCTCTTAAGGAAATTAACTATTTTTGTTTTATACTAAGTATGTTTATTATGAGCAATTATATTGTATACTTTAACATAAATATTGTTTAAAGAGCAAGTAGTATATTCAAGGCTCAACTTTAGTAAAATGTCGTTCTATCTTAGCATATAAATTAGAATGTGAAAACATATTCAAGGAGGACCACGGTAGTATCATAATTCTTTATATTAGACTATTAGATCCACCCTAGCTTTTAGTTTTTTAATGACAATAATTTTTATTGCTATAATCTGATATAAATAAATACACATTTTATACATTACAGGCAAATATTCTAATAATGATTGTATTGACTTCTATGGGTGTTATAAATACCTCTAACGTAAGTTCTCTTAAATATTTTCTACCTACAATGAGTTACAATTTTATTATATGTATAGATAATTGGTGTTCATTCAAAACATTTTCGAAACTGTCAGTGCTGGATAACATTCATCAATTTTCAATACCTACGCAGACACTCTCAATTATGTACAATCTGGTACTGACATATCTATTGGACCTAAAAGTGAGGATAATTTTAGAATCTACTATTTAATAGCAATTTTTGTAAACTTTATTAACTTTCGAATACCAATATTGAGAGGTTATTTAAAAATATAAATACGGATGTATTAAAAAGTGAAATATCTGAAAGGAAAACTGAAGTATCTAAGCAATTTTCAATCTATAATTCAGATGATATTTACAGATTGAAAATTGCTTATCAGATTTAAAGTATGATAAAATACAAAATATCTGATACATTTTGTTATTTCGAAAACTAAATAAAACTTAATATCTATGAGTAAGACACATTTCATACATATTCTAGGACGAAGTTTGTGCAGGTTTTGGTAATACAACTTGATTATTTAATGAATATTATATTCGGTTAAAATCTTGTATAGTATATTTTGAAGTATTAGTACTGTTTTATTAAGTACTCTCCCAAAATGGCCCTTTCTATAAGACTATTTGTCAAACAATAACGTATCAATATCAGGATCATTAGATCTAACTGAAACAGTTCCAACTTGTGTTACTTTCGTCTTTATTCGACGGCTAAATGTCACTGTGACAGTTACAAAGGACACGTTTAGAAGACGTCGTTATTTAGTTTCGGAGAACAGGATATGATGAGGAAACATTGAGAAAATTTATCTTTAATGATATATTAAGTTTCACGTCTTTTTAAATATTAAACGTAATATGTAGGTCAGTTTAAATTAAAAGCTTCCGTATTAATGTTATATAGTTTTCTTTCATCAAAATAGATTTGATGTGGTTTTTAGTATCACATTTGAAATAATTAGTTTTTATTTTTATTTTCTTCAGTCTTTCTTTATTAAAAGTATAATTAACACTACAAGATATCGTTAATATTGTTGTTCAAACAAAGGATAATAAACAAATGTAGTTTTCATAAACAAACGAGTTAAATAAAAACAAACAGAGCTATATAAATAACAACTAATTACGAATATTAAATTATTCATTATTTAAGTATCTACGTTTGTATATAAAAATGAGATAAATTTTAAACTGGCTTTGACCCGGTTTCAATTTAAGCATTGATTCTTTGTTTTATTGAGAACGATGTGTTTGGTTTATTTCTTAAACAGCTGACTAAAATGACCTTCACATTCTTGATGATCATTCGTGTTTACTGCGACATATATTACAGTAGTCAACAGTTTTTTTGTATCTTATTATGTAAAAGTTGTATCGAAAACTTGTCCGCACTTTATAAACCTTAGATAGATATTTTTTTTATAAAATTCGCTCTAGTTATTAACCAATAGCAGTAAGAGTGAGATAAAGAAATAACATGTTTGATCGTCAATAAAATATAGTGCTCCAATTTTGTCGGATAATTTAGAATTTGGACAGTTGTATTTGGTGTGTTACTTAGGTGATGTAAAATTATTCTAAATAAACTAATTTTATTTTAGAAAGCTAAGATTTAATATTTACTTAATAAAAAGTTCGCAATTTGAGGAGGCTTAGTTAGACGGTTCATTATTTTAAAGCTTTGTAAAACGGTAACACTCACGTAATGTTATGGAAACTTGGTATTATAGTATCAACCGCATTCGGCGGTCTTCCGCTTTTTTTTTCTTGTACAGTGAAATAAAGTTTTCATTTTTTTCATTGATACATAGAATATTTAGGTTGACCATTAAGGGACATTGAAGTGTACATACATTATAATATTGTGTAGGTATAGCTACCGGCACGTGAGTATAGGTTTAACTTTGAATGCACAAAAGTCACTATACGCAAATATTTTGAATTGCCATTTTGCACTTCAAGTTCTATAGTTTATAAATGTCTGAGTTATTTTGTAACATCTGTGAACCGGGGAAGTGGTGTCCCCAATGTAGCATAAAGTTGTATTGTGGCCGGTAAGGCACCGGAAGCCATGGTTGGACGCTTAGCAAATTATTGGTATGCAAAGTTCATTATTTTCACGCCTACAATTATTATTGTCGAAGAAAAAACAATAAATAATATCTACAGTCGATTTTATATGTCCTCCAAGTTCTACGGTGGATTGCTTATTTGAATTGCTAAATAAAATGACAAGAACAAGAAGTATGTGGATAAAAAACTTTATAATAGCCTTACTTATAACTTGATAAGAAAGAGCAATACCAAGAATATTATTTGAAACCATTATTCGGCTTCGCACGGTTTCTCTACTATAATATGCATGTATTATACATATAAATCTTCCTCTTGAATCACTATGTATTGCTGCAAACTGCATAAAAAGTCCATTTTAAAGATCTATCGACTTCATTTTATACAATAAAGATATATTGTTTACATGTACCAATGTAAATGTAATTTAGAAATGTTTGATATTGTTTAATTAATTCCATTACTAAAAAAGGTATTAGTTTAGTCATAATTCAGCCATTTTGAATAAGATAAGACACAAATAATCGTTTATCTCTCTTATTATTAGTGTGAAATTCCTAGCGCAGTTTAGGAGGAATTAGCTGATAAAGACACATACAAAGATAAACGCAAAAGCAATTTTTACCTTTTGAGTATAAAGAGAACATCCATTTTTTGACTAAAATTTATTAAAAATCCTGGTTTCTGTATTGAAAAGGCTTTATAATATTTAAGCTCATTTACGGCTCATTAACCAAAGTGTTATACACGGCGTTTTTGCTATTCATTACATTATATTTCATGTATAATGAATTTCCAAAATATTATAGTAAATATTATCATGCTATTAAAAATATGAAATTTATATGTTTAGATATATGTAACTCAAACGACAAAATGGATATTAATTAAATTAGTATGTGACTAGGCATATAATCCGGATTAACACGTAGGTTAGTTTTTATCCCGAAAGATAATGTCCTGTGGAATAGAAGGGAGAAAGATGGCTCCAAAAAAAAATTTTGAGTACAAATACTTTTAAGACAATTCTTATGCGAGAGGACTTAATATCCCAAAATATCATACAATGTATATGCGTGCCTGATAGAGTTAGTGAGTCTGTTAGTAGACGGGTTGATAAATGAGTGAGAGTAAGTAGGAAATGCACTTTAATTAGTTTTAGAGTTCGGACCCTATTTCGAAATTTCGACAGACAAAGTAGCGACTTGGTATTAGTTACAATATTTTGAATATTAGATTTTACGTAGTACAAAAGCAGGATGAAGTATTTTATAAAATGGTAAAATAATTACCCTGGTGTGAGTTTATAATCCGGGATTACTAGGAGCCTAGCGGGAACGTCAATACCTCGAATGATTAATAGTCTTGCGATAATCCCTCGGCACAAAGCCTTCGTTTTTCTCTATAACAATGAAACGCAATACTTTAAAAACTCGCAAAACCCGTACATTTTAGGTGGTTCTATTTCATCTTTTCGATGTCTAGAATTTTCGGAAATAATTGCATAAAAATAGAAAGAAGTTTGGGAGCCGTGAGGGATAGAGAAAGAGAAGATAGAGCTCGTATAAGGTGGTCATGACTTTAGTTTTGACTTTCCATTTATTAATTATTTTTTTCTAGATTCATCCTTCGGATACAATATCTGTAATTTAGAGAAGAAGCTGAGCAGTGTCTTGTTCTTGAGACCCATGTGTAGGTTTGTAGAGCTCCTGTACGTTGCCACAAATCTTAATGTTCACTGTTCGACATCGTTTCACAATTTTTAATTAAACCAAGCAATATAATAACGACTTTTGAGATCCTCATTTGCTTAAACTTCAGCTTGATATTCAATGTTTATAAAATTACTCGTTAAACTGAGAGCTTATATTGTAAAATATACCATTAGTAATTACATGCCAGTCAACAGTGATGCTAACACAAAACTCTACCTTTGATTTTTTCCCTAACCTTACATTTGCTTCAACTTTATTTCCGCTGAGACCATATCACTAATATCAATAAAAAATCCATTTTATATTATTAAAATTCAGCAATATTTATCGTATTATATCCGAATATATATGTCGGGGATTTTAAAACGATGTGAAAGGAGATGGAAGGAGGAAGATGGGGAATATTGGGGAACACTAAAAGGGGTGATGGTAATGAGTGGAATATTGGGTAAACGCAACGTAGATACTCCTGTTGAACCGATAAATGATCAAATATGATCTCTAACAATTACGAGAGAAACCTAAGCAGTGCCTTGGACTTGTGACCAAGGTGTAGGCTTAAGGACGTCCTTTAAATGATCATAACACTCGCCTCCACTGCTCAGGCTCTCTGTTTAAACCCAAGGTTAATCTCACAAACCGAATCTAACACAAGGCTAACCTAACCTAAGGCTAACCTAACCTAACATTGTGTTTACTTAACCACGTGGCAATTACATAGTAAGGACTTACGTGACCTTAGTTGGACAGCACTTCCACACTACACTGCACTTGACACTATCACTATCACTAGCACTACTTAGATGTTCACTTCTTGAAAGACCGCGCACGACTAAGACTTCAGTTAGACTGTCGATCGCATATAAAGGGTCGAGGGTAGATACTGTCAAAACAACGGAAGTGACTACTACCCCACTCCAACGCCATAGACAACGATAACGATTCGATTAATCGATAATCTTTTACTATGCTCCGACACGGCCATTCTGATAATCAACGCGCTCTCGCGTTGCCTTTACACAGTTTCAAAATACGTAACACGTAACACTAGTTACATAGACCAATAACTTCGTTAAAGTGTGACAGCTTTCAGCACTATTTTCCACTAGACATAAGAATTTCAATCATTAACACACAAAGAAACAAAGAGCTCTCAACACTCTTTACAGAAAACATCTCAAATTCGTAGCAAAGCGTAACAGCTTTCAGCCCCAACCGTCGGGGCCTACAAAGCCACCTTACAACGGCTCAATAACAACAAAGCGACAACACTTCCAGTACATCTTTCCGACAAAGCGTAAAAGCTCTCTGTCGCACTAATAAAACGTTAATATGATCAGTAATTTCCAAACACAATGCGTAAAAACTGTCAACACCATAATTTACTACCGTAAGGGCTGATGTGCCTCATGTAAAGCGAAAGTCTACCTACTTCAAATAATAATCACGATTTTAAGATTGTAAACTACCTTCGCAACTATGTAATGTGATATTAGCTATTTCTGAATTTTTATTTTGTACTACCCACTTTAACTTTTTCAAAAACTATTTCTCTAGCATTGACACTAAGATAACCGTCAAGATGATACGCAAAAAACCCTAAACGTGAACTATTGGGCTTGTGATCCCACTTCTGATGTCGGGGATTTTAAAACTATGTGAAAGGAAATGGAAGGAGGAAGATGGGAAATATTGGGGAACACTAAAAGTGGGTGATGGTAATGAGTGGAATATTGGGTAAACGCGACGCAGATACTTCTGAACCGATAAATGATCAAATATGATCTCTAACAATTACGAGAGAAACCTAAGCAGTGCCTTGGACTTGTGACCAAGGTGTAGGCTTAAGGAATTCCTTTAAGTGATCACGACACTCGCCTCCACTGCTAGGCTCTCTGTTTAAACCCAAGGTTAAACGCACATAAACCGAATCTAATACAAGGCTAACCTAACCCAAGGCTAACCTAACCCTAGGCTAACCTAACCTAAGGCTAACCTAACCTAACATTGTGTTTACTTAACCACGTGGCAATTACATTGTAAGGACTTACGTGACCTTAGTTGGACAGCACTTCCACACTACACTGCACTTGACACTATCACTAGCACTACTTAGATGATGTTCACTTCTTGAGAGACCGCGCACGACTAAGACTTCAGTTAGACTGTCGATCGCATATAATGGGTCGAGGGTAGAGACTGTCAAAAAAACGGAAGTGACTACTACCCCACTCCAACGCCATAGACAACGATAACGATTCGATTAATCGATAATCTTTTACTATGCTCCGACACGGCCATTCTGATAATCAACGCGCTCTCGCGTTGCCTTTAAACAGTTTCAAAAAACGTAAAACGTAACACTAGTTTCATAAAGCAATAACTTTGTTACAGCGTGACAGCTTTCAGCACTATTTTCCACTAGAAATAAGAATTTCAATTCTTGACGCACAAAATTACAAAGAGCTCTCAACACTCATTACAAAGATCATCTCAAATTCGTGGCAAAGCGTAACAGCTTTCAGACCCAACCGTCGGGGCCTACTAAGCCACCTTACAACGGCTCAATAACAACAAAGCGACAACGCTTCCAGTACATCTTTCCGACAAAGCGTAAAAGCTCTCTGTCGCACTAATAAAACGTTAATATGATTAGTAATTTCCAAACACAATGCGTAAAAACTGTCAACACCATAATTTACTACCGAAACGGCTGATGAGCCTCATGTAAAGCAAAGGCGTACCTACTTCAAATAATAATCACGATTTTAAGGTTTTAAACTACCTTCGCAACTATTTCTGATTTCAACTATTTCTAAATTCTTTTTTTAAATTACCCACCTTTAACTTTTTCGAAAACTAATTTTACTCGCATTGAAACTAATTTAACTGTCAGGATTATACGCAAAGAACCCTTAACGTGAACTTTTGGGCTTGTGATCCCACTTCTGATGTCGGGGATTTTAAAACGATGTGAAAGGAGATGGAAGGAGGAAGATGGGGAATATTGGGGAACACTAAAAGGGGTGATGGTAATGAGTGGAATATTGGGTAAACGCAACGTAGATACTCCTGTTGAACCGATAAATGATCAAATATGATCTCTAACAATTACGAGAGAAACCTAAGCAGTGCCTTGGACTTGTGACCAAGGTGTAGGCTTAAGGACGTCCTTTAAATGATCATAACACTCGCCTCCACTGCTCAGGCTCTCTGTTTAAACCCAAGGTTAATCTCACAAACCGAATCTAACACAAGGCTAACCTAACCTAAGGCTAACCTAACCTAACATTGTGTTTACTTAACCACGTGGCAATTACATTGTAAGGACTTACGTGACCTTAGTTGGACAGCACTTCCACACTACACTGCACTTGACACTATCACTATCACTAGCACTACTTAGATGTTCACTTCTTGAAAGACCGCGCACGACTAAGACTTCAGTTAGACTGTCGATCGCATATAAAGGGTCGAGGGTAGATACTGTCAAAACAACGGAAGTGACTACTACCCCACTCCAACGCCATAGACAACGATAACGATTCGATTAATCGATAATCTTTTACTATGCTCCGACATATATATTATATCCCTATATACATAGCGTATCCATCAAGACTCACTTCTGAAACAAGCTAATAATTGATTTATCCCGTGACAGCGGTAACGGCGTCACAATTTGAAAGAAAAATTTTTCATCAACCGAAGCGTTATGCCAAATTGAATTGAGTCGCGATATTCAGGCGGGTCACTTAAACAGATAGAATTACAAAGGCATTTGCAGAAACAAATTGATTTAAGATATTCTTGTTCATCCGAGGAAATATGTATATCTACAACTTTATAAATTTTAATTTAACTTTAGAAGTGCTCGTAACAATGTAACAAAAGGAAGTGTAAGCCTATGATAGTATGAATAACTAATTTAAGTCAGGACGACCAGAAGGTATGATTCTTAAACATTGTGTTGTAAAATTAAAAATTTTAGTAGCATACACATTATTATCAAGGTCTAGTATCTTTACCATAACTCCTGGCTCCATCATCAGATCAACTTGACGGTTCTATACTGTTGAATTAACATGTTATGGACATACGTAAGTATATGATGTTTTATATCAAGACACTGGTTACTCAAATTTTGTTAAAAGTTAGAGTAACCTGTGGCTATTATTATTAGAGCATTTAACGTATATAATCGTATTACTCGAAACATGAATTATAAATCATTAAAACATTTAGATATATCGGTGTGTATATCAACATGATTCAGACCGTATTGGAGCTACCCAGGAGATAAGTGTTCCACAAATTGCCGACGCTTAAATGAGCCGATCACCAAGACCCTTTTTCTTTTCTTTGTGAAGTATTGATAGGGAATTCAATAAAATATATAAAGTGTATATATGTGTTACTGTAATTAGTGATAGGTATGGAAAGTCACCAATTATACCCTTTCTTAGAGTTAGAGAAACCTAACTCGAAATTTATATAATTTTTGCCATTGATTTTTACAGAAATTGGTTTTGTTTCAAAGATTGGTAATTTCTCACAAATTTTGAATAGTCACTTTCATCCTAATAGTGTGATTTAACCTGAATTTTGTACTTAAAAACTTGAAAGTATCAAATTAATCTGTAAATTATATAGAGATTCCGTATTCCACTATTCCGAAATTCGTTACGTTATTTTCTGACGTGAATGCTCTTTTAATAAACAAAATAAATAGCACAACAGGCACTTACAGCGTGTCACATCTGGTCCGTTTAATTCATCAGCTGTGTAACAAAAAAGCAACAGAAATCTCAATAGAAGTAAGCTCTGTGAATTGTGGGACTAAACAAAACATGGGCCACGGTTCATATCTTATTTTTTGTGGACGAACAAATATTTTTACCTGCCCGAAGATAAACATTGTGCCCGCAACGAATGCTCTCGTGAAAGAGAAACACTTCTAAATAATTCGTTTTACTGTTATATTACGTAAGCCTTAGTTTTTATATAACATAAATTTACAACTTAATTTATACCATTAATAAATATATCATTTCATAAAAACAAGAAATGCATTACATCAATGATTCATTTCGACTTATTTTTACTTATAAAACAATGATTTAAAACTTCATCTACAATAATTATGCAAAAGTAAAATTGTTGTTTTATTAATGAGAAAAACAGAGTAAAATGGGAATCCATTTGTATACAATTTATAAAAGGAATATCATTCCTGATTTTTTCGAATAAAATTTCAGAGGCCTTTCACTCGATGTTTGTATGTAAATCGAAGCGAATGAATAAAGAATCAGATATAAAAGTATCTTTGCAACAGAGAGCTTTATCGGTTACTAATTTAAATGTTTATAAGATTTTTTTTATTATAAGTTTATTAATTCCGCTTATAATAATTACGAAAGTAAAAACTTTCTTCAAACTTAGAGGATATACATACAATAATGATTCATTAAAAGCTGTAGAAGAACATTTCGCGTAGTTTTATTTGACTAAATTTAATACTTATTTGTAAGTAATTCAAACTTTCCTTATTTTAACCATGTAATTATTTTCCAATAACATTAATTACTTGACTTAAAACGCTTTCAAATTTTTGCGTTTCATTATTGAAAGTTGTGTGACGAAATATAAAAGTTACATTATATAACACGAACATTATATTATTACTTTGACCTTTAAAAACTAAAACCGTATTTTTGTCAATCTTCTATCTATATTATTATGGTGTTTTATAAAAGATCAATAGACTGACTGACTAAGATTAGGTAAATTCCTAGGTTTCTGAAGCTATAGGTGAGCACGCAGAAAGGATTTTTAGAAATTTAACTCCTTAGGCATAATTTTTAATCATTGTGCTTTAACCTTAGTCAAGGTAAACGTTGTCATGGAAACAAAAACAAATGAAACTCATCATTCATTTGCTATGACACGAGCTTACATAACAGTGTATGTATTATAAATAGTCATAAGCGTCGGTACTAGAAAAATATGTAAAAAATTTGGCTTATTGTGCATGTCCCAGTGAAAATATCTTAAAAATAACGCCAAACTGTCTGTGAACCAACTGGAGCGGCTCAGTACACAAACATCCTGTGACTAATTGCTGCAGCCCACGCAAGATGGCGCGATGAGAGAAAACAGATGTGTCTTCTATGAATACTTTGATAAATAATTTAGCAAACAAATAGATGCTCCGTAATCGGCTCGACGTGATCGTCTATTGTTATTTTACTTTCTATGTCACCTCAATAGAATATACTAGTTGACCCGCCCTACCTTTGCCCGACGTCTAGTTTTAATGTAACAATGCCTGTGATGCTCAAACATACGGACAGACAGACAAACAAAATGTTTCAAAAGAATGCCAAAACATCGCTTCTATCGGTGTTATAAAAACTTTAATTAGCAGCAGGTAATATGAGGGATTATAAGTTTTGTTAAATAACTTAAATTTATATACTTTTGATACGTGTAGAAATATTTTAAGTATAAATATATACTGATTTTAAATAATACAAAGACTATTTTAAAAGTTCGCGTAATAATCATCATCGTCACAACCCATTAATGGCCCACTACTGAGCCCGGTCTCCTCCTCATTTTCAGGCGAGAGGAGGACCATCATCCCGAGAGGCCCACTGCGGGTTAGCAAACTTCACATACCTTTGAGAACTTTTAGGGAACTCTCAGGAGTGCAGGTTTCCTCACGATGTTTTCCTTCATCGTTAAATCAAGTGATTAAAAACACACATAATTCAGAAAACTCAGAGGTGTGTGCCCAGGATCGAACTCGAACCTCCCGTGTAACAATAAAATAAATGAAAACCACATTATAAAATAGTATCTTGTATATAAAATTCTCGTATTATTATAAAATTAATTTATCATTAATACAATGTCTTTTAATAAAAGATAATACAATAATATTTGAGCGAATATTTATGTAACTAATTATTATCGTAGTTAACAAAATTGATAAAGCAATTTACATTTAGCTACGTATAACTTTTACAGCTATTTTGGTAATAAGGTTAACCATTGAGAAACTATTAACACTGAAATTTTAAGTTAAATATATTATTTTAAATGTAATTTAAAAATAATAATCATTTCCTGATTTTAATGACCATTTCCATAAAGTAATCGTGTCATAGTCATTAAACTTACTTTAATTACATTATGTTTATGTAACGGAATACTAAAATGTATGATAAAAATATTAATAAAAAATAATATTAAATTCTTGTAACTGTTAAAGAACCTCAATCATCGGAAGCATCAAAGTATTGTCATCCAAATAAAATAATAACAAATTGGTTGAAATCGTTTTGCAAGCTATTAAAAGCTTTTAAAACGTGCTTTTAGTTGTTGTTAGTAAAAAAATAATTGTTGTAGAACAGAGTAGGAACCAACCCAAACCCAACAGGATTGCGTCTTTATATTACAGAGTTGCCATTGCTTTAGACTCTATCATCATATCTAGGAATTTTGAATTGTCATTTGATTTACATATGCATGCAAAATTTCAGCTCAATCTAAAACCGGAAAGTGAGTCAAATTTAACTTGCAAGATTGGATTACACACGGTAATAGACAAACAGACTCCGCAACTTTACATAAAATAAAATAATTTATTACCGTTACACTTTTATTTATTCATTTCATTTCCATTTTACTGCTATAAAATTACTGCGAAAAAATTCACATTCACGTCGTAATAGTCAAACTATAGTAAAATTGCTGAAGGGGCGCTTTGTGGCGATTTGAATAGCTAGTATAAAGTTTGATTAACCAGTTACCAGTCGACTCGACACTAAATTGTGCCTAGGTACTGCGAACTTCCTAAATTGAGAGTTTGACGTGTGTCAACCTCAACCGCCACGCGTCATGGGTTTTCAACCGACTTTCAACTAAAATACATCGAGCTGTAATTTGGTTCTGCTTTGTGTTTTTTCGACCACAAAAAACTGATAAATGCATCGCGCGTTCTATTGTGTGTTTAGAGAGAGGATTTCGGAATTTACGGCCTTTCAAACATTTTAAATTTAATGGTTAATGGTTTTTACTTTTATTCACTTACCTACTTGTTTTTGTCACTCATTTGGGTTAAAAATAAGTCTTTATTATGCTGAGATGACCGGCGATTGGTCTACTAGAGGATCATTAACCTACTGATGTAATGTTCAGGCACAACTAAGGCCCCTAAGTATTTAGTCCAAGATCTTAAGAAAACCAGAAGTATCGTAGAAGTTTCCTGACGTTATAATTAACGTTTGGTTGGCAAAATAAGCCTTGTGGATCATGTGTGTACTTTATTTGGACTAATGTTGGATAATATGGTCGACAGCGTATCTCTCATACACATTTATATTTAATAAAAAGGTCATTAAACCGACTCCTAAGACTCAAGCTCTATAGATAGTATAACATTAAAGGAAAAATTGCAAGAGGATTAAATAACAACATGGAGATGGATATACAAGAATTTTGTGACAAGACATACAATATGTAGTACAAAACGCTCGCATGGCAGATCTACGCGTGTACCTACTAAGCTATCATTTTTCACACCCTAATCCAAAGACGGGGCTCGTCAAAGGGAGCGCTTATCGAGGGTCCTAATTTATTTCCTGGGGATTTCGACGTGATATTGTCATAGGCGTGTCATCCTACATTTCAGGAAAACATATATTACATGTATTACTCGAATTTTGCTACAATATTTATTTTCTAAGTAGGGTTGCCAACGCTGATATTTGCGAACTACCAATAATAAAATAACTTATTCTAAGATTATTCTTAGTCTAACAATAAGTACACAGTAATGAAAAACATTGTCGATTCCACATCGTCCTATTCCCGTTACCACATATTATTGCATTTGTCTCCAGTATACGCAATATACTGAGGCATACAATTATGCTGGTAAAGTTGCTTTATCTGTTTAGTAATTTTGTCAGATATTTCATTATCTATGCTTTCTATTTCGAGAATTATCTTCGCTGTGATCATTTTTTTTAATTTTCATCAAAATACAATAAAATATTCGGACTGCAAATGAAACCCTGCCCAGACGCTTCCGAACTTCTCTTTACCACCTTCTAACTCAAACGGATGACTAACCCCTCTTCAAAAAAAGTTACCACTAATTTGGGATATATGTAAAAAACTAGTATTTTTGTTCCGTCCAACTAAAATAAATAAAGTGAGTGAAGGGTGACCTAGGCTTGAACCTACATTTTTTTATTCGCGATTGATACCTAACTATTGCAAAAAAAAATACATATTTCATTTTCAAGAATAATAATAATTTAGTTAACTAAAATTTCTATAGTTTTGTATCAATGCTGTGCAAAAAGTACAAAAGCAATTCAAAGGATTGAAATGCTTTTGTTACTCCTATGATTATGATTATGAAGTTGCATAATTTATAGCTTTAAACATTGGGTAAGTTATGAACATGTAAGACTGAGCCATGTTGTTATCGACAGGGTAATATAGCTATTTACACATTTAAAAGTTGTATATACCGATATTTTTGGCTTGAATATCAAAATTTTACTAAAATAGAGAAATATCATTCGCCCCTACTGTACATACTTCAACATTATATTCAGATTATAATAATCGACATGTTCTAACACTAGGAAATAGCAACTAACACTAGATAATGGCAGATCATCTCCAATTCGAATGCATGTGGATTGCGGATACAATTTGAAGCGTTTCGGTGACTAATAACGACAGCGATAAAGCATTCACACACGATCACCGCAGAAAAAGCCAATATAACACTTTTTATTTCGTTTTGTGTACGTTACGTGATATCATTAAGAAAAATGATTGAGCTACTATTAGAATATAGTACCTAACGATTTCTAAAATGTTCGAGCTTTTTCAATATGATTGAAACACCTTTTATGGGATAGATCTTGCAACATTTTTTTCTTCGTTTTTTGTCAGTAAATTTTACATAATATAGTTATTTAGGTTACATATTCTAAATGCAATATGGTCGACTCCCAAAGACAGACCAATTATTATTTTGTATGAATCCTCATGATAGGCGTATCAAACTAAAATAATTAAATTAAAATTGAAACCTATCTATTTATAGAAATAAATGAGCTTCTGAAATATTTAAGATATTAATAAATTAATTATTTTTATAATAATTGCAATGTTATTTATTATTCTGTTGATTGTGGAGTTACTCTAATGTAAGACAGAATACAGAGCAGAGCGTCGCTAAGATAATTGTTTCCTATAATGGCTGTTGACAACATTTACATAATATGATATTTCACGCACGAACTATTGAATGGATTTCAAGGTTTATTGCATGCCATGTATATAAATAGACGAACATTAGACGTATATTAGTAGACTCTTAATATTAGTCAAGGTAGTCTACCATAATAATTGAGAGACCCTTTATTACCGGTAATATAATATTTCTGGAAGATAATTAAACAAAGAAGATTGACTTACATCAAAAAACAAATAAAAAGCTTATTGCCAAATTATACCAGCACTTCCAACCTTTTGATTCGTTTATTTGAATATCCTTTGTGCTTATTAATGTTGTTTAATAACGTCGAGTTAACTCCGAGTACTCTCCAAGCACTCAGGGGTATAATTAGCGAGTAGTGAAAACTTGCTACGCCCTTGCTAGTATGAATGTCATGCTCTCTTGGGAATTAAAACGCTAAATCGATACCAGAATATACTTTAAAGTTACTCGTAGTGATCTTGAAATTACACCCTTTTCTGTTCATTAGTGAATTTATAATTAGTTGATGACTAACGACCCGTCAATGACCCACTGTAGAACAGGGTCTCCCCCTCAGAATGAGGAGGGTATTAGACCATAGTCCACCACGCTGGCCCAGTGCGGGTTGGCAGACTTCACACACCTTTGAGAACTTTTAGGGAACTCTCAGGAGTGCAGGTTTCCTCACGATGTTTTTCTTCTCCGTTAAAGCTAGTAATATTTAATTGCTTAAATCACACATAACTCAGAGTCAGAGGTGTGTGCCCAGGATCGAACTCGGACCTCCCAGTAAGACTTGAAGTCTCAACCACTGGGCCATCACTGCTTTTTAATTTATAATTAGTGATAAATTCAATTTCTGAGATGACAAAAGATGATTCGTCGGACGTTAATTTGCTACTTCTTGTCACTGCTACAGAAACTTATTTAAAAACTGTGGAGTGACCTGCCGTGATCTTACACAGATTTCTACTGATAGATAATGTTGGTGTCTTCAAATCTAATTTAATCAGGTATCGACATTCTTTATCGTAGGCCTATCATTATAAAAGGCTATAGGTACTTCGTTTTACTGAATAAAACATTAGTAGCAGAGTAAACAATCCAAGATTTAAGCTGTATAATTGTCCAATAATATGAAAGGGCAATAAGACGCATAAATATCCGACTAGCCTGATCTACATCTACAAGCGGTATATCAATGATTATGGGTTTTATTGGTTTCGTGGCTGATGAAGCGTAGTTGCCTGTCTGGATGAACACAATCGGGGATTTCGTTGAGAAATTGCCCTTTTTATGGCAAACAAGTATTGTTTTCATTCAAAGATTGGAATGCGTAATATTGCTACGTCTATGAACCGTGAATGAGATATAGTGACATTCAGAACTAACAATTGCTAGCTTATAAGTAGGCATAAAACGTTAAGATATAATATAATATATTACTTTCTTTCAAGTGTTCGGCACTGCTAGTCTTTACAGAACATAATTTAAATCTTTGCGACTTGCGAGTACGTTGGTCGGGGAGTGACGAGTTGTAACAAAAGGTAATTCTAGAAAGTTAAAAACCTATGATCATTAGTACATTTATTGCTTTTGAGACGCACTATTTAACTAAATAAACAGTATGTAAAGAGCGGTTTTAGATGTGACATTTTCGAGCATAATGTCCAAAAGTAACTTGCTTCCACTTACGATTTGTTAAATTGTCAAGGAGAGTTGTAGCAGATTATCATAACTCTTTTCTGCTTTTTTAGATTTTCGTAGAAACTTAAATAATTTCATTAATTTTAAAGAGTTGCAGTGTTTTAGAGTCCTCATAAATGTAAAATATTTCTTCACGGAGATGAGTTAGTTAAATAAAATCTTACCTTTTCCTGTCTTCCTATCTTAATTTCACATATTTTATAATGCAAATTAGTTTTATGGTCGTATGTTATTTACAAATCCAGAATGATTATGAATTAGCCTTAATATTCAGTTCATTAATACTTAATAAAACATTAAGTGGCTTTATACAATATAATTAACGAGAGTGGTTATTAAATGTCAGGAGGACATAACGACGCGTGCGCAGAGACTTTAATATAGGCGTAAATCAGATAATTTACCCTCCAGCCCTTATTAACATCGTAAATTTTACGGTCTGTGACACAACATATGTGGCTTTAGTATGCACATAACGTAACCAGCGGTCTTAAGTGAGCCAGTATCGTCTAAGCCAGATACTTCGGAACAATATCCAGGCTTTAAACTGTTCTGGATTTGCATAATGCTCCCTCGAATTGAATCATATTGAACCAAGATTACGAAGAAGATATATATTAAAATTTATGATAATATTCATTTAGTGCTTTGGTTTTATAACATGAAATCACTTTTTACTAGACAAACCCCTCTAGCTTTGCTGTGCTTAAAAGTATTTAAATGTCAATTACTTTTTGCTGACATCTGATTAGAATAAGACAAAGCCTTTAGTAAAGTTATTTAAGTATCAACATGCTGCAATGAAACTATAATAAAGGAACTAGTTAACAGACATACTACATAACATATTGAAGAGTACCAAAAATGACATGACAAACAAAAATACTGTTTAACTTTGCGCTTATGTATGATACAAATAACTAATGTAGTTATAATAAACAAATACTTATCTCAGCATTTGCCAAATTTTATCCAAAAATGTGTAAAAACAGGGATGAAATTTCATATAGATTTAACAATTCTAAAGGTAGAAACAGAATATAGAATTTATTTCACAAAGTAATTTTTATTTAAAGATCTTTCTACCTATATGGCTATATAAATTTACATGTATATTTGGAGTGGAGCTGGTTAATGGATCGCGTGGCCAAAACTATTAAGCGTATAAAAAATGACTCATCCCATTTTCACCATCCAATTCGTAAATGCAACAGATGGTGCCGTCGAATCCATTATATTGTAGCACTAAAAAACCTATTTTATGTATATGTACATTGGAGCCCTAACACTTTAGTTAATATAATGGATAATATTAAAATGTAATCTGTCAGTATTATAAATTTCAATATATTTAACAGTAATACCGAGTCCATAATATATAAAAATTATTCATATTCATCTCATTTTCTATTAAAATACTCATTTTCTATTAAAATATCACTTAGTACCAAAGTACCATAACACTAAACCTAATTGTAACTTGCGTAATATCAAACTCTGAGCTTTAGTAATTAATAAAACATCTAGCGTGTCGGACTGATGTAATGGCGGTCGATTCTCTGTCGCACACTTGGAAGACTGTTGTGATATTTATTATTTTTCAAACTCAATTTTGCCTCCGACTATAGAAACTCAGAAAGCTTAGGAAGAAAAGAAACAATGGAGGAAGCAAAGAGGTCTCTCTCTGAAAAGGCCAGAAATATTATGAATATGCCTTAGTTCCAAACCAATATTTAAATTAAATTACTTATTCTAGAGTTAAATATTTCATGTTTTTATATAACTTGCAGTGTTTGTATGTATGTAATCATGTTATTTTCAACCGTTAGGGAATTGATGTAATTTTAAGCACAACATGTAGGACGGCCCAAATGTGCGGACTAGTTTTTTCTTCTCTCTATAGAGTTTGCTGAGAAGAATTTAAAAAATTAAATTTATTTTAACAATCAAATTTAGGATAGTGTAATCTAAGGTAGTGTTAAGCTTGTATTTACTTTACGAAATTTTTTAAACTACATATTAGTATTTAAGCTAAATGTTATGAGCTTAAGCATGACTCGAATAAACGTAGAAGAGATGTCGGCAAAGGAAATGAATGTTATTTTACGGAGTCTCATTTATCAAAACGTCCGACGACCAACAACTATAGCGCCGCGTCTCATACCGAACTTATCCAATGAAAACTCTTTTACTTTTTATACTTAAGCCTCGAGATCTATTGGAGATCATGAAAGACGTATTTGTTTTTGACAGGCTAGAGACTAAAATAAAAGGATTTCAGTTATACGAGCGTAGGGTTGCTATCTTCTGTAAAAGAAATATAGCACTTTTTTAAATTCAAAACCATAGTAAACATTTGTTCCATTATTTTTTTTTTCACATATGCTTCTTACTACCTTTGCTTTGATCATCAAGATTCTATAATTTTAAAATAATAATAGGAACCCGATTTATTTCATTCTCAATATTCTAAATTAATTCTCAGTTAAGGCGGATATGGAAAAAAAATAATATAAGATATATTTTTTGTTAAATAATTGTTTTGTACATTTACCATTTAACACAATGTTTTATTAAGAGCTATACTGCGCAGTAACACTTAAGCGACAATAATAACATATAATCTAGGCGGAAGCTGAGCAGTTCCTGAGGCTTTAGACCTAGGAACAAGTTCACGTCTTCTGCACAAACTCTCACCTCCGCTGGTCAACGTTGTTACCGAATATTAAAACAATAAAGTACTCCTCGTTAACGGAGGCCCAACACTACGCCACCAAATAACACTACACTATTAGTCTCAATACTTTAATATGTATGTACGTATATGAATATTGTGCATTCAAATCACAGTTTATATACTATTTATTATTTTATGTGGCAACCCTAGTTAAGTAGACTCTCTGAATACTTATCATTTCAATGTTTCAAAGCAAACTGTAATTATTCATTTATATAATTTCTTTTATGAAAATACATAATATGGCAGGATGATGTTCATGAAAATAATCGATTCCGAGCGTGACACACACAAAACGTCCCTGTATTATAATTTCCTAACCAATTAACATTATAAGGGTCCTTTCTAAAGGGGTCAGATGATGTAGGTCGATAAACTCGGATGCATTCAGCTGTGACTCCGGACACTATACTCGTACGCTGTATAAATCTTTCTGGACTTTACCATTGTGTTATTTCTGTTATATTCTTATATGCATTTTAGATAAGATGATTTAATTACTTTGCTAGGAAATGAATCGTCGTTCCATATTTTAATTATTCATCTATATTCATGAAAGCTTTTTAGTTATTATTTTTATTTAGACACCATTTTTATAGCATCGCGAGTAATATTCCAGTGAACAAGCAACATGAATATATATGTACTTACGAAATATGCTAAAAAGTAAGTAACACTAACGACAGTAACACAAATTTGTGGAAAACTTTGTAAGTGCCTTTGAAATTTGAGGGTTTTTCTCAATTTCTCTGGATTCTACCAATCTAATGGCACCACCTCGAAAGGCACTCTTTCGAATAAAAAAAGAATTTTGAAAATTGGTCCAGAATTGTCGGAGAAATCGGTAACATACATAAAAAAATATATACAGACGAACATAGAACATCGTCCTTATTTGAAGGAAGTCGGTTGAAAATACAATGAAAATACATGCTAGACTTCGCTACATAACATTAATAAAAAGAAACATCATCAATAACTCACGTTTAATGTGGGAAATTACTTGTCAAACTGCCCCTGATCTAACTGGATACAGATGATATCATATTATTAAGACTGTGGGTAAACATTAAATATAACAAAACAAACTACTCGCCGATACAAAATTATCAACCGTGTTTCATTATTATTACGAAAAATAACATTTAATGCTTTGATATAATTTAAGAACTATTATTGTATTCATATTTCAATTATTTTATTAAAATTTATTATATTGTACCTTCCATAAAAGCTTGTAAAGCAGTCGTGCCGAGATGGATTGAAAATAGAAAAGTAAATGTAGAAAGAAAGCATTAAATTTGAACGCTATAAAAGACTAGGTACTTTAATTGGCTGAAAACTTTTCTAAGTGCAAAGAATTTTGTAGACGTTCTCAAATTTCCAGCAAATATTTACTCGAATACAAATATTTTCCAGTAAAATGCTTCATTAAAATAAGCTTGTTTTTTTGAAATGACAAAATATGGCGACCGTCTGCGGAAAATATTAAATTGTTAACCTTGTAGATACTTGAGTAACTTTGCATATTTCTTTCATCTTTTCTTCTAATTAGAAAATAAATAACTTATTCCACGATCTTATTTCTGTGTATTTATTATTTTTAAATATATGTTGATCGTAATAATTTATATGCATTGAATCTGTTTCAATTTCCAGTATGATTTACCAGATAAATGGGAATTAGACGTAAGCCGCATATCATTCAGGCCCGTAAGATACGCATATTACATATTGCTTCGGATTTGTTTTCTTATTTATACAAATATATAACGTACTTTTAACCATTATTTCATATGTTTGTTTTACTGAATTTATATTTTTTATTTTCAAACAGAAATAGGTATAGATATTCGATCTTTTACCGATGTCCATTAATTTTTACAATTATAAAAGAAGACCTTTAAAAAGAAGATTACTTTTACTTTACCTTTTATTTAAAAATCCCACCTATACTCTATCGACTATCAACCAGTAAATATTTAATTTTTATCGATTTTTATCATCTTTTTTATTCATTCTCTATTTCCAGTAAAACCTTCGTTTTTGAATTTTGGATTTATATTTGAAATACCGCATGTTAGTTACTACGCATCACAGAACAAAAACAGTATCTAGTAGAAACAAGGATTTCTTTTTTCCAGCTGTATAATTTTTGTGATGAAAAATTGTAAAAATGTTTTAGCTGTAGACAAACGACATTTTGAGTATTGTAAAGTGTTACTTTTATAAGAATGAAAATAGAACAAATACTGATGTTAATTTTGTTTATAGAAAATATCAAATAATAATAAAATCTTTACATTTCAGATCAGGAAGAGGTGCGGCGTATGCGTGTTCGGAAGGGGAGGGCAACGCTCCCAAATCCTGTTGCGGTCGACCTCCACTAAGACTTTGTGTCTTGTTCCTTGGTGTAGTCGGAGCCTGTCTTGTGGCCGCTGGCGCAGTCCTAGGGGCTTTGAGACCACACCCACGAGCACCACTCACATTACTGCTACTTATGATAGGTATAAATACCAACATTAATATATAGTTAATAAATAGGCTTCTCAAGAAATGTCTTAAAGTTTAAGTCCAAATATTAGTCTAAACTTGTTGAGCCTCGTTGTTAGCTTTAGTTCGAGAACATTGGAATTTAGATATTTAGCTATAAATTTAAAATAAAAGCCACTTATAAACTTAATTCCAACTTTTGTACTATAATAAACATTTAAATTCCGATAAAAACCATTGAGGTCAATAATCGAGATAAAAACTATGCTATCTCTCAAGATTGACCAAATCACAGCGTGCAAAATTTCATATTGATGAGTTTAGCAGTATCCGAAGTTCAACGTGGACAAACATCACCCAAGATTTTTACATATATAACATTATAGTATTAACTTGAAAGGACGATACGAAACAAAGTGTCTTTATCATTATCACTTTTAAATTTATGTTACTATAATCATAGATTGAACAAAATTAAACTTCAAAAGAATGACGTTAAACTTTACTAGCAAAGAAGTGAAACTTTTGAATCAAGTGATTTTTTTTTTTCACTGACAAAGTCTTTGATCGCTTAACAGTTCGCTTCACGTTCCGAGCCACGTTGTTTGCTTTTTTCTTTTGTACTATCGATCAAAGTTACACCGCTCGGTATAAGCAAACGAAATCAAAGTGGGTGATAACTACAACAGCCGTTGCTCGACAGTTGTTCATAACTTTTCGCGTTTAATATTAATTTTACGCGGCGCCACAGCTAACAAATGGCTGTAATTAGCCGTGAAACAATACGGGTAACCTCATCGGATATTCGCCCTGCATATGACAATAACAATTCTGGGCGAAACCTCATTACATCATTCACAAAGTCTCCTCCGCCCTTCATCGGTGAAGTTTTCAATTAAACTTCGAATGAGTTTTGGAGTAGAATTAATTGGATTTTCATTAGCGTTAGGGACAGATGATGTTGTTACAGGCAAGCGATCTATTGTTGTGACGCTAGAGCAATTTGTACGCGTCACTCAGCTGGAAACTTCACACATCAACGTGGATTTTCGTAATGAACATATGTTCACTGCATAGGTACTATCATATAGTGAGAGATTAGCAGCTAAGGCTGGGTTTCCACCAGATATGAGGGAAGATGCATAGCGAGAAATATGTTTTTTAACAACTAATGAAATCGCTTTATTTATTTAGCCTTGCTCAGAGTGTGTCAGGAATTATCTATATGTCGGAAAATAAAAGGAATGGCCTATCTCAAAAGCTATGGGTGCAATACGGCCAGGACATAACTAAACATTACGATATGGCACTATTCTGACAGCAACTATTATGACAGGAAAGACTTGGACTTATGACCAAGTTGTAGGCTTATTGGATCTCTTTAAGTAATTACAACACTCGCTTCCACTACCCACGTTCTCTGTTTAAACTTATGGTTAAACTCACATAAAATTAACATATTTTTTTTTCTAACTTTGGAAATGCGCCTTATTCATACAAGGCGGTACCGTACAGCTCTCACCAAGATGACCCTCTGCGCTCTCCGCAGCTGGGCCATGTTGCGCTCGGTGAGAGCGTCCACGGGAGCACCGTACAGTGCCATGCTTCGCACGATGCCGGCATAGAGACGCCGGCACAGCGAACCCGGTCCTCCGACGTTGGGTAGTAGCGTTCCTAACGTCAAAGTGCGGCCCGAAGCTCCATCTGCCATCCAGGGTGAGGCCCAGGTATTTCATCTGGGCCTTCACTTCCACCACCGAACCTTGGACGGAGATGGACGCTCCCCGTGGGGGACCTCTCCGTGGACCATGGAACAAGAGGGCCTCCGTTTACATAGAACTAACCTAACACAAGACTAACCTAATTTAAGGCTATCTTACACTTCACAAAAATCTCAATCGCTTCTGTTTTAGACATGGAACTGTTAATGTTTCTGAATAAAAAGTAGACTAAGGGTGCATTTCCACCAGAGATGTGCTAAAATGTGTAGCGAGGAATGTGTTTGTTAAGAACGAATGGAGGATATGAATGAATGGATGAATAAACAACAAAAATCGTATGTGACTATGTGTGTGATTCGTAAGGTGGTTTAAAATGAATAAAAATGTTGTTAAATGTTTAACTGTTATCATGATAACCGTTGTCATGGTAACCAAAGCACCGGTAATACGCCAATTTAGAATAAAGTACGTGACTATGATGATGTAACTGAACCTTCTCCGTTAAAGTTACCTATTGGATTTTCCATTAACGCAGTGTTGCAACACCGTGGACCCGATATAAAAGCCCTTTATAAAGATAATTTTGCTTTTCACTATAGACTTCAATAACACAGGTGCGAGCCATTAGCGCGGGAGATCAAAGCGGAACGTATTGTTCGTGATCACGAGCTCGAAAATAATTATCTAAATAGACCTACTGCTAACGTTACCTACTGCTAACGGCTTATTGAGGCAACAAATCCTCAGCATTAACTATTTCACGTAAAAACTGAAAACATTATTAAGAGCTCTTAATACAATTTTTTATTATTCTCTTGATAATTACTACAAAAATTTTTACTTTTGCATTAAGACCTTAAAGTCATTAGAACTTAATCATTCATATTCATAATTATTATGTAAGGTGATGACACTTAAGGCCAAACATGAGTATGGTTTTTGCTATTGCTTGATGATAAACTATACCATATTACCAAATTATAAAAAATAATATAAGAAGAACAAGATACATTATAAATATAATTTTAAAAGAGTCAGGAAGAAATTGCACAAACTACATTCTAAAACCAATTTGTACAAAACGCCCTGAATTTCCAATTGTAACAACAAAGAAGCGTCAATAGCTCAGTGGCTCGGGCGTTGGATTCACGATCGATAAGTCGTGGGTTAATTACCCGGACATTGGACTACTGGCGTGGCCCACTCCTGACACAAGCATTTTAGCTTACTAGGAGGGGTAAAGGGAATACTCGTAGTATCTGAACCATACTGCTAGTATTTCTTTTTTTAAATTACATATATATAACGAAATATAGACTATATTATTCGTATTATCTTCTTTACCTTAATTTTAATTTTTAATTTAATTTTACAGGCATAGGTGTGGTGCTAGTGACAGCGGCTGGTTTAGCGTGGCGGCTGGGCGCGCGTGATGCGCCATGCGCTTTGCTGGGCTTGCGACGGGCGTCATGTCGCCGCTTGGTACCACGGTTACCGCCCAGCTATGCACGGCCGCACCATCCATACGCAGCGATGTTGTACCCGGAGTTCCATTATAGACCTCCACCGCCCACCTATCAAGCTTCTATGCAAGAGTATAGACTCAGGTCTGTGTTTTTACCAAAACATCAACAAAATATTTCCATTATGATTTAACTTCAATATAAACAGGATAATAAACAACTTCATTGTATAGAACGAAAATTATAAATAAACTTTGTATTTAGATCAAAACAAATATGTGTTTGAGTTTCCGAGCAAACTAATAATAGCATTCTCAAACGTTAGAGCATTTAACTTAAACGTTCGAATTCCCAGCTCTGAAGTATTTAACTTAACTGTTTGTTTCAGGTTACTTCTCTTAGACAGAAGTGCGCCAGCGGTGTCGCCGCCACCCACATACAGATCCAATTCCGCCAGTCTAGTCAGGTAACACTAATGTTTAATCGATACTATCTTTGTTCAATCAATCAAGATTAATCAAACAAGAAAATAGTCCATCGGAATTTTCTCGACTATTATAATGCTAATCATTACTTAAAATTAACATAAATACCTAAGTTACAAAGGAAAATATATGTCAATTAACAAATACTTTGCTAAAACAATTTTGAATTGTGCTGACCTTTTTAGCTTCAATCACATCTTAAACTTTATACATTGTTTATTTTGCAGAGGATCAACGGGAGCCGCATGGTGTGGCTCCGAATACAGCGGACCCCCGTCATACCGAGCACCTCGAGTAGACCCTCCCGTCACAGTCACAGACTCCCTTCCCACTCTCACGCCATTAGACCTTAAATACGCCGAAGATACCATAGAAGCATTACCTAAACCTACAGAACAAGAGAAGGATCCAGATGAGCATCTAGTAACAATCGTCCACACTGAGGCTCAACCCGTCATCGTGACGGTCTCCGGGTCCCCAGCTCTCAACGAGACGCATACACAACCCCCCTCCGAAATCGACATTTTGGCACATTTATAACAAACCAGTGTACTTTTGAAGTGAACTATGGTTTGTGCAGTGATACTTTGAGTGCTATGAAGTGATTAGCGGTGCCCATAAGTGACACAATGCTGTGTTATACGCAGAGATATAAATGTCAACATACTAACTATTTATTGGCATACAATTGTTAATAATTTAATTTTTTTTATTTTATATAACAACAACTTTTATTTTCAAAACAGAAAAATTAACATACCGAAAATTTCAATTTAATAATAGAATATTTAAATTACATTTAAAAGTTATAGTTTTAAGCAAAATGTATTTTGCAAATGCTATTTCCAATTCTGAAGTTCGAGGTCGGGTAATGATTGTAAATAAATCAAATTCGTTTCACTGAAATTAAATATTGAAGAAAATGAAAAGCTTTACAATTATTTATAATTCAGCTTTATTTGTATTTTACATTTATATTTCTGCGTTTCGTGTGAAAATTAAGTACCTTATTATCGTGTAGATAAGTTTTATGTAAATAAAATTCATTAGTAGTGAAAATTTTTGCTTTATATTAAGTTTAACAAATCGTGCCGTGTATATACGAGTTAAAGGAACATTAAACCAAAACCTTCACCATAATGTACAACGTATGAAAATGTTAATATAGTGCCAATGGTTGTTATTTACGTATAATTTGTTAGTAACAATCGCTTATTATTGTTTAACCTCGCGAATTTATTTTGTTTGCTCTTCTTCAGTTCTACTTGAATTCCGTTTCAAAGTAAATAATTATTTTTTTCGTTCAGTTATTTAGTATTAAAATATTCATATTAAATAAAATAAAGTATGTTACCAAAAATGTATGTTATCTGACTAGGAAATGTAAAAAATATCTTATCTTAATATACTAGCGGACTGCCCTCGCTTCGCTAAATTATATAGTGTTTTGCAATCATTGAAAAAAGAAAGAGATAAAGAGAGAGACAGGTAATGAGAAAATGTTTAAAATCGGATTGAACAAAACGGCCAATTGCCTGCCTAATTAATTACAAAATAAATGGCAACAATATTTGAAATATGGGAAGAGTATTTACTTTAGCTTCAGTAAAAAACAATTAAATCGAAGCAACATAAATAATTATGGCAACACTACATCACCATCAATTTCCAAAATCAGATTTATAGTTCCTGGGGTTGCTTCCCTCATTTAAAATGCCCATTTAATGTCCGACTGCACTTTAATATTTATGCATAAAAAACAAACAGACAAACATATAAAACAATCTTTCCTCTTTATATAATTAAAAAATCCGGCTGGAGGGGTCAGCTAGTTTTTAATATAATAACTTTTCCTAAAAAATCTGTTTTAGTGGGGTCAGAATAATTATTTTTTTATAATCTTACAAAAAAGAATGGATGTGTTTTTATAATTGAAGTTCCCATTTTGGGATTGCATACAATTCCTAGGAAATATATACATTTCATCCTTAGGTTACATAAATTTTCGGTAACATATACATCACTTATATTTCCTTTTCCTCAAGTGAATGTAAAGTTTTCCCTAATGCTTTTATTTATATTTTTTTTTGTGAAATGTTATAATTTAAATAGGGTATTAAGATGATTTCTGATTGTAAATATTGCTTCTCCACTTACCAATATCAGTTATTTTCGTTAACTGCCGTCACGTATAGTATTATTAGGTGTAGGTGTAAAAAATTAAAGTAGCATATTTTTATTTAACTGCAAAATATGTTGTTTAAACTTTTAATGCCCTCGAAATTTAGAAAAAAATACGTGACAAAAACCGTTAAATAACTAATGGATAACTAATAAAATATCAGAAGAGATGTTATTTAGAATAAGTTTTATGTAATATACTTACGGTTAATATAAATGATTGTAACAATAAATGTATTATGATGTACATAATCTTATTTGTAATGTCGTATAAGTAAAATTCTTTAGTCAAACATTATATATTCTTTTATTTACCCTCGTATATTAATTACAGTATATCAATATATTTTTTTAACTAATCAACATATGCCTTTGTGTTATTTATAGATCCCAAATGTACAGTGTGATATTATGTGACAAGAAATAGGGCAAGTCTAGGGCTCCGTGACGTCACACTTAAGAATCTTACGTATTAAAACGAGAAACTTATATCTACACTACCTAAATGCTATTTAAATTAAACATAAAATGCAAAATATGTGACATCACACCATAGTCTATTTTATTAATTCTGAACAAGTATTTGGTAATGTTTAAATAAAAGGAGTCTTAATAAAGTATAAAAATACACCTTTACCAAAATTTTACAAAAATATTATTCATTGAAAAACAATTTCAGTTTCAATAAAAGGCAACAATACAAAGCGAATGTGATTTTGAAATGAAATGAAATTAAAACAAATAAAGTGGGTACTGGGTGGAGATCACCAGTGGCGGATCCGTACAAATTGGGCCATTCTAAATGTAAATCGAAGTACGTCGGGTTCAAACAATGGCTCTCTGTAATTATATTGTAAAACAATTTCGACTACAGACATGATTCGGTCACATGCAATACATTTTTTTGATTGCTGAAGAATAAACCCTAGTGGTTTAGGCTTCAGTGTTTTAATTCAAGTTCGGTACCAAGCAACCATTGACTTTTTGGAATGATTTGTTATAAGCAATTACATATGGCTTGCTTTAACAGTGTAGAAAAACATTACTCCATAATGTTTTATGTCGCTGTATGCCTATATATCTGTCAAGCCGGACTTGGCCATCTGCATCGCGGTAGACTATGGCGTAACCTCCACCTCATTTTAAGAGAGGAAACCCGGCTCAACAGTGAGTTATTATACTAGCAAATCATGAAATTTATACCCGTGAGGGGACGGGGTAGAATACTATTCCCCTCTGCCGACTTATCCCCTCTCCCTCTCCCATCCCTGGTGCTGCTGCTGTGGGTCTAGTGGACTCTGGGCTCTTGCCTAGGGTCCGTTGAATCCGCATCATTTTTCTTCTTCATTCCCCCTTCCCACTCTATCTTCGGGGATGCAACGCATCGACAAAACGAGAGAGTGTTTTTTGTTTTTCCGATCTCCATGGGCGATGGTTGCCACTTACCATCAAGTGGACCATCTGCTCGTTTGCACCTTATCTATTATAAAAAATAAAAATAAAAAAAAATCGAAATTTGAATTTCGAATATGAAGTTCGGAGTAAATAAAAGAATACTTATTAAGAACGGAGAAAAACAAACAATAAGAAAATACAATTTAGGATGGCACAGAAACCATGAAGCAATGTAGCTAATTACATACAAACTTCAATCTACAATTAATGTTTGTCAAAAGAATATCATGTAGTCGTCGTGCATAGAACTATATAGATATGTAAATCTGAAATTCCAAAAATATTTTATACTAGCTTTTACCCGCAATTTCGTTTGCGATATTGAGGTATGTAGTTATATTAGACTACAGTAGATCGTCTGTTGACATATTTAATAATTTTATGAGGTAGTCATACTCACTTTTACCCCTTTAAGGGATAATTTTCGAAAAAGTATTTTCAATAAAGTACCTTCATATTGAATTTCATTTGAATAATTTCCAAAAATGGCAAAGTTCAATACTAACTTTGCACCCCCATGGGGGGTAACACCTTAGGGAATGAATTTTCAAAAATCCTTTCTAAGTGTTGCCCTACGTTATAAAAGGAATCCCTGTGCAAAATTTCAAGGCCCAGCGTTGATAAGTCAGCTTCTCCTTTTATATATAAAAGAAAACGGTTTTCATATTTTCGCTTTCATGTGAACGCACCAGAATCTACAAAATGAAAATCGGCCTGGCTTAATAAAATCCTTGTTTACTTAATGTTCGATATGGATGGAGCAACCAAAAATAATGATCAAATTCATTTTTATAATGAGATATTGATTCGATGTTCTTTTATATTCAAAATTGTTGTTACATAAAATAAAAATCAATCACAAAACGACTCTTTAATTCATTTCATTAACTGTAAAATCTACCTATGCTTTTCCGATAACAGTTACACATCTAAGATACAAACCTCTAATTGATATTTATTATTAGAAAACATAATATTATACATCAAAGGCTTTCACGTTTGGTCTATCAGCCAGGATATCAATTATTATCGTGTAATCTAATCATGGCAAGCTTTATTATGTATCACCGGCATCTATTGTTACCAAAATCAATTGTTACATGTCAGCTTCAATTATAGTAATTAGAGCTAATAATATGTTGTGTTTTACCACGATGCATTTTGCTTAGAAATAATTATCATCTACGGCTCTTACGCGGCATATTAACAATATAGTCAACAGTTTTCCTTTATAATTTGTGAACGCTTCTCATCTATACTATTATATAAAGAGGAAAGATTTGATTGTTTGTATGTTTGTATGTTTGTTTGTTTGTTGCAAATAGGCTCTAAAAGTACTGAACCGATTTTGAAAATTCTTTCACCGATAGGATGCTACATCCTTTCCGGGTAACATAGGCTATGTGGTGTTGCCATAAATACTCTAAATAAAAAGATATGCCCATTTAAGTGCCATAAGGTAGCCATTTTGTAATTTTGAAGAGGAACTACAAATCCGATTTAAAAATTTTTTTCAATGATAAAAAACTACACTATTCGTGAGTGACAAAAGTGATTTAGTGTTGCCATATATATTTATTAATTAATATAATATGGTCATTTTGTTGTTACTAATCCGATTTTTAAAATTCTTTCATGGATAGAAAACTACACTATTCGTGAGTGACAAAAGTGATTTAGTGTTGCCATATACATTTTTTAATTAATAGAATATGGTCATTTTGTTGTTACTAATCCGATTTTTAAAATTCTTTCACTGATAGAAAACTACACTATTCGTGAGTGACAAAAGTGATTTAGTGTTGCCATATACATTTTTTAATTAATAGAATATGGTCATTTTGTTGTTACTAATCCTATTTTAAAAACTCTTTCACTGTTAGAAAACTACACCATTCGGGAGTGACAAAAGTGATTTAGTGTTGCCATATACATTTTTTAATTAATATAATAAAGCCATTTTGTTGCTGCTGATCCAATTTTAAAAATTCTTTCATTGAGAGAAGTCTATAGTATTTCCATCTCTCTTTCTCTTATAATACTATCATTGTCTCTCATGCTCTCTCTTTTCTCTCTCTTTAATTCTTATTTTTATTTGTTCAGTATGATCACTCTTTTCACTTTTTTCTTTCGATTATCTCTCGCTCTCTCTCTCCCTTTTTCTCTCTCTCCTTTACCTATTCAATTTTATTTTTGCTCTGTCCTCCCTCTCTTAGCATCTGTCGCTTTTCTTTTATTTTTGTTTCTATTATTTTTCTTTTTATAACTTTTTCTTACTCTCTCTCTTTTTTCAAATAATGAAAACCTACACAATTGCACAGTGACAATTTAAGGACATCAATTATAATATTGTTTTAAATACCCGGAGCGAAGCGAGGGCAGCCCTCTAGTAATGTAATAAAATAAGCACAATCATTCAGAAGCCGCTGCAAATTAATATCGCGTTCAATCGCATTATTTACAATTTCTATTCATATTTTAATTATCTTACAAGATGATAGGAACCCAAATAGTGCCACCACATCACATGGATTTTCAGCATAATTCTAAATTACGCAATAATTGATTACACGTTTGCTTATACTACCTATAATTTATTCACAGCCCTTTTTTTGTAATAAGAAGTAGCCTATGTGGTTTCTCAGGCTCTAGACTCTCTGTATACAAAATTTTATTTAAATCGGTTCAGTAATTTTGGCGTGAAAGCGCGACAGACAGAGTTACTTTCGCACTTATAATATTAATAGTTAGGACTATTAAAATACTCCAATAATCCTTTAAAACAGAAATCTTAAATTAATAGGCCTCAGTTAGGGTAAAGATGGTAAATGGCAAAAATTATATATGTCGCCGTAAAATTGTACTCACCGTTAAATTATAAACTACCTTGCTATTTTACAAACTGTCGAAAGACTGTACCGTATATGTAATATATATATATATATCTTAAAATAAATAAATGATAAATTTCAGAATTTGACGGTTTGATCGTCAAATTCTGAATCAAGATGAATACCATAGAATTACAAAACTATTACAGGGGCATAATGAAAATAGTAAAAAAATAGAATACTAAAAAATCCAACTAAATAGAAAATAAATTTTAATAAATTTGAATTAAAAATAGTGTAAGAAAAAATGATTTTATTGTAAAAAAAAGCGTGGGGTGCTTTTCAGAAAATTATCAAAATAACTCTTCTACTCATATCTGTTTATAAAATATATAAAACTATTGATAACATGCACCATATATATGCTTGTCTCAAAGAATAAAACATGTATGCCTCTAGAGGTACCTCGATTTTTTTGAAGTGAAACTTGTAACAAGGATCGAGCATATATTAGTGAGTCTAAATATTTTCATAGAAAATTAGGTCGAGTATGAGTAGTGAGTAAGTTTGGGGTTCCTAGGAGTCTGGAAGCAATCTCGGTGAACGAAGTGTGGCGTAGATAAAATAAAAATGTTTACCATCTATCGTTAATTTATCGTCAAGAGAAATCTACGTTACAAACTATTTTATCTACGTACAAAAGAAATTTTATATCAAATGTAAAAAAAAATTGATAGTAATTACATCAATTTACTTAAAGTAGACACTGACTAATTACTGGCTGCAGTCGAAATAAAATCGATATATATTTTTTTATATCAGAACTCTTGAAACGTACGAAATTACCTGACTTTTCTGACGAGTAGTCATATGTTTGTCTCAATAAATAGTCAGGTATATCTCTAAATGTGGCTCACTTTTTTTTTTATAACATCAATTTACTACTAAAGTGAGTATAAGTATTGTTAATTATGATGCTGGCAACACTTATAATTTGATGTTGGTACGACTGAAATGTGTAGCATCCTGTTACTTGATCTTGGTACGACTGATATGAGTAGCATCCTGTTACTTGAAAGTTGGCCAACTGTAGACACAAATCAAGGTAGTGGGGATTGCAAAATAAATACGCCATCATGACAGAATAATCATGGATTACATCGCGAGTATTCTAGGAGTAACGCTGAAGCTCTGAGTCTAAAGTAACACCCAGTAGGATATTCTAGTCAAGCCGTCATAATGTTAGTCTGCGTATACACTACTACAACTCTTCTTCTTTTGGCTGCTTTTAGAATATATACTAGATGAAGAACTATTGTACACAATATTTTCGATATCCTACTAACTATGAAAATCAATGATTTTCAATAAAATTGAGCCGTCAGTGATGTTTATTATAAGTCGGTAACCTATGGCGGAATTCAGGCGCCTGCTGCCTTCTCGGATAAGATAGCCTGCGGTTCTCAGGCTCCCTCTCCGACAATTTCATTTGAATCAGTCGGTAACTTATCCGAGAAATAGGTGATCGGCGCGCCTGGTAGTTTCCCTTCTTGGTTTTGACGCAGATACTCCGGGTCTCAGGAAAACAAAAAATCGCTAATCCTGATTATCCTGGTAAGGATAACGGATCAAACTGTTTAAAATATTTAATTGTCATCGATCCTTAATAAGTATGCCAAATTTCGAGATAATCCGACGTTTTGAAGGGGGTCAAAATCATGTTCAAAAATTCCGTTACATAGATACTAACATACGTATGAAGCTAATAAAAGCGTATTAAAAACTGTGGTCCTGGGGAGGAAGAAGATGAGCGTATCAGCGTTCGGACAGCAGTATCTTACAGATTATAATCTAAAGGTGTTTACAATTTTACGCTAACATATCTAATCTTATATATAAAAATAAATCCCTATTTAACTTGGTCACGGCATCACGCGTAAACGGCTGGACCGATTTCAATAATTCTTTTTTTGTTGAGTTTGTTTTTGTCAGGAGAAGGTTCCTATGAAAGAAAAAATTAAAAAAGTTGCGCGGACAATTAGAAAATTTATAAAATCTTAACGACCATAAATGTAAGCTTTTGACAGCCAATTCAATAATCATAGTTAAGATAGGACAACGTCTGTCGGGTCAGCTAGTACATATATAAAAATGAATCCCTTTTTCTCTTGGTCACGGCATCACGCGTAAACGGCTGGACCGATTTTGCTAATTCTTTTTTTGTTGTGTTTGTTATTGTCAGGAGTAGGTTCTTATGTAAGAAAAAGTTAAGAAAATCGCCGCAAAAATTTAAGAAAACTTAACACAACCATACTAACTTTCCTAATGTAATCTTATCTGTTTTGACTGCATCAACTTTTTTAATGTAACTTATACCGTTTGATATAACTGACAGGACAACGTCTCATCTATAAAAATAGTGGTGTAGTAAAATACCGATGTTGGATGCGGCTTAGCTCCGTTTCTTCCCAGGGGCGTACCTGAGTGGCATTCGAGCGCAAACTATGCATATCCAATACAATCTCCTATTTCCTTATGCAATCCTGGTACGTACTTGCTACTTACATCTCGATGGTTATTGGTTGAATTTTATTATTTGATTATCCACTTTCATAATACCAAATACTATAGTGGACATAAACCATTCTAATATTAAATTGATCCTTAAATTGACCTTTAGTTGTCTCTTGATTTGTCCATAGTTGCAAATAATAGATTTTTTATTAACAAGTTTTTGTTGGAAAATATAACTATTACCATAGTTTAATTGTTAAAAGTGCGTTTATTAGTAAGTTATATAGTTTTTTTTAATTTATAATGTTTCACTCGCAAATTCAAAAAAATCTAGACCAAAACTTTCATGACTAACATTCGTAATCTGTGTACTTCACGATATAATCCTCGGGGATATCTAGGACAAAAAAAATAATTTTGTTTGTTGAGCTGTAACGTACCGTAACGAACGTAATACGTTCAAGAAAGTAGTCGGTTGAACGACGTAATCTATACTAATATTATAAAGAAGAGATAATTAATATATTTAATACGTTCAACTTATACATATATATGAAACAGATTCGAATTTGTTCTATGGTTCGTTTCTAGCTTTTTGATTTGTTGTATTTGTCTCCGTCCCGAGTAGCAGAATATCTATTAAAACATTGGGAAATTGACGAAAAAATAAAATTAAAAAAAAAAAAATTTCCCATTTTTCCATACAAAATGTTCTAAGTTTTTAACTGTCAAACATTTAATGGTCATCCCGTCGATACGGTAAACTCTCTCCCCAAATTAAGAAACGTATTTCATTAAAGGTTCATCATTTATTTTGAATCGACACGATATTTGGATAATGGCATAATAATATCAATAATGAAAAAGAATTGACATATGTATGTAATATGTAAATATTGGTTGTCCAATGTCCGGCTTGTCTTCAAAACGACATTCATTGCCTGTTAGGCGGTAAGAAGTTCGCCGGATCAACTAGTATAATTATAAATATGGTTATATTATCGTATTTAAATGAATAGGAAGAGATATACATAAAACAATTGAAGTACAGATATAAAACGAATTATTTTTAGAGAGAATTATATAAAATATATTATTTCAAAGTCGAAAGTTCAATTTGTAGCATGTTTCTTGTTTAGAGTTAAATAATTCCAGTAGAATTGCTTGAAGTCCTTAGGTTACTAACGGTTCGTCGCAACATAGTTCAAATGTTTACGAAATTGTAAAGCAATTGGACGAAGAACATGTCGAACTTTCTAGCTTTCTTGGTATCTACAAATTTGAGATTGGATTTTTACGTGAATAAATAACATTAGATTAATTTCCTGATTTTTGCATCTTGCTCACAATCTTGTATTACTCGACTTTCTGTCTAAAGTGTATGTTATATTATTTTTTAGGTGCTGTGCAATCAATTTTATTAACGTTGCTAGAATATGTAAAATAAAGTAGCGATACAAAATAGCGCCGGACTAAATCCTTGTAAACGAATAAAAATCCAATAAAGCTGTAGGATTACAAGCAAGTTTTATTTCCCATAGGCGCATTAGGCTAGAGCAGAGCAGTAAGAGCCGCGAATAAATCGCTTTTCAATGAAATCGACAAGAGATGCCTACTTGCCTACGCTGTGAAATGATTTATTGACTTGTCAGCTTCTAGCCGACCGATGCTAATGGCTGCTACTGGCTGAATAAGCGTTCATGACTGTTTGCTTTTTAAGTTTAATGTAGGTAGACCAATGCTATAATGCTAATAATATAAATGGTGGACCAAACAACAGCCTTTTTATAAAAACAGTGTGGGAGTGAAAATTAATTTATTCTATTTCTGGAAATTTGCATCAATGTGATATAACTTACTTGTGTAAAGTCTAGGTTAAATGATGCAGAGTGTCTTCAGTGAATGGACCCTAAAATAGCAATTTGAGTTCAACGCGTCTCATTCGTCGATGGGATTGGGGTACGATGAAGAGGTACAAAAGATACATGGAATATTGTATCACTCGCAACTCCTTATTTTGTTTTATGTCTTGTTTTTCATAGATTGCCATTTGTAACCACCATTGATACGTTGGAACCGTACGCGAAATTCAACTAAAGATACATTACTTACGAGTTCAGAGTCAGACAGATGTAGCTACTAGTTACGTATTATAAGCACTATTGCGTTAGTAACTAAAGTAGGTTGTACATATAAAATATATGTAAAATGTCCAGACGGGTTTATCCTTATTTTGAAATCATTGTTGCCATCAATGAGGTAGGCAGTATCGATACTTTTTATTTTCATACTGACTCTATATCTGGATTTGCCGGGACTTTGTTCGTTTATCCAGTTTGTACGGATCCCAGGGCGCGTGAATCCAATTCGCACTATTCCAGTTTCTAGAAAGAAACGAAGCGAAAGTTACTAGTACTAAAAGGTATGTGAAATATACCTAGTATTCGATATTACTTTGATCCTTCGGATGTTTGACCTACTTTCTTCGTTTTATGTTCCATATTTCCAATGATAAATACTTAGGAAAATGAACCTTTCATAGTTCATGTAGATGTAAATAAAGATTACGTTACGTGAGTAAAACTTTGAGGACTCGCTTTCTATTAACGAAGAGTTAACGTAATGAAATTAGTTATCCAATATATTACATACGACTTTATTTATAACCTTCAAACAGTATTAGTACGATATCAGCGTATTTTTACCAAGGTTTATGATTCTAGTAAAATAAACGTTCTACTATTTTAAGGATATAATATAAATGGATATATCTATTTATTGTATTGAATTATAGTACTAATTGCAAAAATATGGTAAATTATGTAAAAATAGGGTGAGGGTCTAAGACTCAAGTATTTGAAGAATAAGACATTAATACACTTATATAAATGTTTATGGTTAATTTTCTACAATTTTGTAAAAAAATTATAATAGAGAAAAGTTATAACGATTCATATTTGTATTAAAGCTTATAGTAATTTAACTAATGTACCTATGTGAAGTTGAAATGCGATAATATTTAAGCAGAGTAAACGTTACCTGAGTTTGAAACGCTCCATTTTAGAAAATGAACCAACGGATACCAAGCCTGTGGACTTCAGCTTTCGTGTATAAAATAAGTTACATTTACATATTAAAGTACGCTTGTATTATTAAATCATATAATTTAATCTGTTTTTCTTACTCTAAAACAAATAATTCTAACGGTCTGTTATTAACAATTATAATTTAGAAGTCACAAGCATTGATAGTCAAATACAAGTAAGCTCCTCCATGTTAATTAAATACGTCATGTTTACAAAACAATACAGAGTACAAAATTAAACTTTTTCTTACTTGTAGCTTCTGGTGGAATGCTAGTTAGTTTTTAGACTTCCATTCCGATGATAAGAAAAAAATATTTTTACGGCAACCCGAACTCTCCATAGTTTAGAATTTTCCACAAGCTAAGCTTTATATGTATTACTTATTGACCTGATAATCATTTCGCACCCGAACCAGAAAGATTTTAAAAACTGAATCCGAGTATGTAATACTTCTCATAGTAGTAGATTAGATTTCAAAGTTACTGAAAGATATTTTATCGGTTAAATAAACAAAGGAAAATAATAATGTAGATTAATTTTCCCAAAAGCTCGCAGTGGAGCTTTAAATCTGGTAAATGGTTTTACAAGTCAAATATGTTTTTATATCATGATATAAAACAGAAAATATATGCTTTGTACATTACCATATTTCACTTATTATGACCGTGACATTCTCGACCGCAGGATTCGGGAGGTGAGTGAAATATAAATCAGCAGCCTGTGATTTAGGTGGAACCTTCCGGAAACTTTTAATTCTATTTGGCTCCAGCGTTCGCCCATTTAATTTATTTATTATTTATTACAGGAAAAAACAAAGTTCTACGTTACGTTCTGAATTAAATCGCTGGTATTTGCGATTGTTTAGACCGAAGGAATAACAAACGTAATTGCCGATTAAGCTGGGAATTTCAGTTTAACTGTTTTGTAACAAAATACATACTTAGTTGTTTAATTGGTTTTTAAACGAACGTTAGAGATTTACTTTGAAACAGCTAAAAACTGGTGTTAAAATCTTTAGTTAACTTTTTTTTTGAATTTACAGATATTGTAATTCTATTAAATATAATAAAAAGCCTTGGTTTAAATTTAATTATTGACATTGTATTGTAAAATAGACGTATTGGATTTTGAGTAAAAATATTGTACTTTTAGCTTCCAATAACATATTTTTTACAGAGTAAGTAATTTTCTATATCGTAATCAAAACGAATATTTAATTAGTTTGAAAGTACGAAATCGGAAAACCAACAAAATACGAGTCCGAATATTGACTCAAGCTCGAGCTTGTTAAATGTTGAAATTAGTTTCCATTTATGTAGCTTTTCGAGCTATACGGGAGCTCGCTGTGGAAATTATTGCAGTTTTAGCTGTAACTTTTCAAATGTGATATTTAAAAAAATCATAAGGCTTATTATCTAAGTTAATATTTTGTTTTAGGATTTAAAGACTTTCACGATACTTCATCTACAATATTTTTAGCTTATTATCTAACTATATACTTAATTAATTAAAATTTATGACCCAGTGCGGGTTGTACGTCTTATATATGCTGATATCCTGTAACGTCATAGCTTTGTTGCTACTACTCAGGTATATTCACTTTATATTCTGCGCGTAAGTTAACTTAACCTTAGGTTTAAATAGAGAGCCTGGGCAGTGGAGGCGAGTGTTTTAATTGAATAAAGGACGTCCTTAAGCCTACACTTTGGTCACAAGTCCAAGGCACTGCTTAGATTCCTGTCGTAAGAGATCATGCTAAGTAAATGCTCTCATTTATCTCACATATGATACACATTACTGTACAGCAATACGTATTCGCATGCAATTTAGCGAGCAGTGCTTGGGGCTTGAGACCCAGGAGCAGGTTTAAAGAGCTCTATCATAATATATTAACTCTCACCTCCATCACTCGACCTCGCTAACGACAATAGATAATAAAGTAAACTTACATGGAGCTCCAGAAGGGTAACCTTAATCACGACACTATAAAACTGACTTCCATGTTCACTGCACGAAAACACCAGAGAAACTGAGACTAATCTATCGTACTAAAGGTTATATATTGTCTTCACGTCGGTATACTTGAAGTAATATAAAATGATCTACCCCCTACTACTACTTCATAAACAGTGCTGCTAACAATCATAATGTTTACTTTAGTCTATGTCACGTTTACCCAGTAGTCCATTCAATATCACCCCCCACTTAATTTTACAGTATACCCCCTCTCCTTGCATTTTCTCCTAGTTGTATATATTAATACGCAATTAGTGTGACGTCATATTCACAATTTCAATTAATGGATGAAGATGTGTGAGAGAGAGTGTGTCTGTCAGTGGAAGAGATATTCAGTAAGTGAGTTGTAACGTATCTTACGTATTTTAATCACCTCTGAACTTAATTCTTACATCGCGGTCAGTTGTTATAAAAAGCCATAAAGTATAAATCTCGTTTTTTTAAATAAAATTGACTCGTTCTTTTAGTAAAAAAAAACAAGTGTCATCAATAATATGATTTACTAGCTTTTACCCGCAACTTCGTTTGCGATATTGAGGTAGTTGTAAGAGCCTACAGTAGATCGTCTGTAAGACATCTATACTAATATTATAAAGAAGTAAGATTTGTATTTTTGTATTTTTGTATGTAACGAATAAACATAAAAACTACTGGACCGATTTCAAAAATTCTTTTACCATTAGAAAGCCACATTATCCCTGAGTAACATAGGCTATATTTATTACAAGAAAAAATTAGAGATCCTTAGGAAATCTCACGAAAACCAACCCAAGGTGCCAAAAAATTAGCCATAAAATATCTTTCATCGCATGCGCTGCAAAAAGTATTGATGATAGAACAAAAAAATGTTTTACAATATTATAGAACGTATCAATATCTACAAAAAAGTCCGCGAGACCATGTCCAACTATTATAGTTACGTCACTATAACTACTTTTTTACATTTTAAAAGTTGATAAAAATGCCTATCAAAATCAGACCATGTTTTCTATAACTTTGTATTAATCCTTATCCAAATAAATTATTTCGTATTCAAGACTATTTCAATACCTGTAAATTACTTTTTGAATTATTAAAATCGGACTTTCCATTCAAAAGATATTACGAAATTAAAAATATCAATATAAACAAAAAATACACGACGACGCGACGGGCCAGTACAGCGACGCAGCGCAGCGAGTAAAGCGGCTAGAGAGTGGGCAACGAAATGCGGGAGGGCCAATATATTTTTAAAAATAATATTCCACCCGCGCGAAGCCGGGATGGGCCGCTAGTATTTAATAATTTTATGAGGTACTCATACTAACTTTGCACCCCCTTAACGGATGATTTTCAGTTTCATGACTTTCAATGAAGAACCTTCATACTGAATTTCATTTTATTAAAATTCTTCAAAAACGAAAATGTCGCGCACATTATAACTATCAGAATACTACGTAAAATATTGCTACCAACATTATACTAACTTTGCACCCCCGTTTTACATCCTCATAGGGTGAATTTTCAAGAATCACGCACATCTACTCTTTTATTTATTGTATTGTCGAATTTCGACCACTAGTCGACCACTAGTATTGAATAAATAATTAATCTGAGAGACTTTTTCTAATAACTTTTCTATTTTATTATAGGGTGTCTCCACCCTGGCTGTATCCCGAAACTGTTATTTTATCCGGGATCTTATAATAAAAGCGTACACTGTTACAAATATATTGTTTTACTAGTCGACCCACCCCTGCTCCGCCCGGGTGCAATTTACCACATGTACATATTTAGATTTAATTTTACATTTTAATTTTCAAGATAGTAATAATTATTTTTTATTTCACCATTATATTACAACATATAATATATTGAATTGCCTAACTTCTGCGCTATTTTATGTGCCTGTGTTGCAGAAGTTAGTGCCCTCTTCCATTAATGTAAATATATAGTAAAATGTTAAACCTAAGAGTTACAAAAGGACATTACTATATATATTGTATAACGCGAACTACTATTCAAACTCTAGATTATATATATGACTAATTCCTAAAGGCATAAACGATCACATACCTCAACATGCACCTCATCCGCTATTTCAACGCCTCTTAGCCTTTTTTCGCGATAAAAGATAGCCTGTGTACTATCCTCAGTGGTTTATGCGTGAAAGCGTGACAGACAGTCAGATTTATTTTCGCATTTATGATACTAGTATTGGGATTACGACAGACAACTGAAAATACCTATGTAATTCTTTAAATAATTATTTAATGTGTGTTTTGGTTTTAAATTATAAATTTATTTGCCCGTTCCTGTAGCTGTAGAGTATATGTAATAAAAAAATAAACAAAGTCGATGTTTGCTTGTATATTTCTTTTAGCCATAGTCCATTGTTTGTGATTGCCTTAAAAATTTTACAGTAGCTTACTGTAGGAGCTTCATAAGTAATAGACTATACCCGTCGTCGATAACAAATATCTCGAGGAAGTATTTCTTACCAATCGAAGAATTAATTGTGCTATTAAAATGTATATGAAATCCTGGTGTATCCCAGGTAGAGCCCGTGGGAGGTGTATGTTAAATTAGCATAGTTTGACGGTTGCCGCGGGGCGCGGGCCGCGAGTGTAATGAGAATTTACAGCCTTTACGCCGCCGCGCCGCGCCGAGCCGCACCGTACAGCCACGGTTAGAGTTTTAGCCACGTTATATTAAAAGTTTTACCAAACGTTTCATTGTTGAATATCTATTTAAATTTAACTACTATAACTTTCAAATATCAAAACTTTTGATGCATTCAGTAATAATGAATATGTAAGCTGTGTAAGCTTTTCTGCACACTAACACAAAAGAATAAGGAACTAGTGTTCCAGTGTGCTGATGTTGATACAAAAACATAATGTGAAATGAGAGACAAGTTCAGTATAAAGAATTTATATCCAGACCATTATTTACAGAACCAAAAAAGGGGGTCAAAAGTAGCTCGAAATGGTTCGTATAATATACGTACGGCAGCTGCGCCGCTTCACTTACCTTTACGCTGCCGACGTGTCTAGATAAATACAATTACGTTGGTTTTGTTTTGTCGAAACTAAGTACTAAACGTCCAGCCATATTACGCAGAAGTAAAAGCACATGGACAACAAACTATTTTCACGTCACGAAGTTGAGCAGCGCCCGGGGTTTGTGACCAAAATGTAAAGTTTTATGGATCTTTTTATTACGATCAGCTAACATCAATACAATGAAAAACAATCATAACAATGAAAGTCAATAATAAAAGTAACATGTAATAAAGTTTCCGTGATCCCCAATAAACATTCTACATTACACTTTACTATATTTACACTACCATGAATGTATAGAAATCAATATTCTGCTATCGGGATAGAGCTATCGAATAGTTTTAAAATAAACCAACAGGAAATCCTAGACAATACAAAGTAATCATCAGTGTTGCTAACATTTAGGATATTAAATTCAATTATGATTTTGTTAAAAGAGAAGCAAACAAACGAAAAGTCGAACTGGTGTAAAATCAATGGACAATAGATTATCTAAATTCATGATGTATGTAGGCAACATTTATCAAACTGTTGATTGATATTTGAGGTTTTGTGGTTTCATACTCCCGAGTATAAATAGCAACCAAATTCAACTGATATTACCGACCAGAATGTATCATACATTTTTTTAGATACCAAATTTTAAAATATAATATACCTCGAGTTTTCATTAACACTCTCACTGTCATTACCTATTTATTTATTTTTTGTTTTTTTTTTATGGCCGTTAAGGGGCAAACGTAAGTGACCACCATCGCTCATGGACATCGGCAATACAAGAGCGTCACTCTTGTTTTGCTGATGGGTTGCCACCTCGAATATAAAGTGAGGAAGGGGAATGAAGAGAAGAGTGCCACGCTTTCAGTGGACACTGAAAGAGAACCCAGAGTTCACTAGAACCGAAACATTACCGGGATGGGAGGGGGAGAGCAATGGGGATAGGAGGGTAATCCTGGCCCACATGCGGCTCGATCAGAAGGCGTCATTCGTCAATGACACTAGGCGGTCTGATTCGCATGCTGGTGGTCGCAAGCAAGTTGGGAAGTAGATCCCCGACCACCAATGGGGGTGCTGGGTTACTCGCCTTTTACGAAATGCTCTCCCAGCGGCAGAAGGAAATTGTATTCTAATCAATCCTATCACGGGCAATTTTTAATAACAGTTGGTTAAATAAAATGCTGTTATCTTAAGATCCTTTGTTAGCGTTGAATTAGAAGCTTGTTCAATAATTTCAAGGTACCTAACTTAAGTTATTGTTATTAATTTAAATTCGATACAATCTAAGCTCCACCGATTCCTGAGAACAAAGTAATAACTAACTTTCCAACAATAAAACTTTATCAAAATTAATCCACAAGCTCTGGCCGACCGCGACAGGCCGCTAACTCAAAATACGCCTCCAATTTTTCATCGCAAGAAATCCTACAAAGATTTCGTTTTTACCGTATTTTCTCTAGTGATGAATTTATTTTTATTAGGATTTTACGCCGCACCGTAATTTGCGGGCACTTAGTTTTCTCCAGAGAACTATACCATCCCAAAATGGATGCAAAATGAGTTAACGTAGCGGCGCAAGAAGTAACTACTGCAATGCGTTTTAACTTTTTCAGCCTTTTATAAGAAAACTGATAAAACTTTTATGAAATAATTTTCTTGGATTTATCGTTCAGCGTAAATTTTTCATTAGTATTCAAACAAGGGCAAACTCCTTCAACTAAGAAATTTAATGTAAAAAAATAATAGTACCTACCTATATAATAGAACGAATAACAAAATATAGGTATCTTGTTATTCGTATCGAGTAACAGATAATGTTTTTTTCTTACCCGAGGGAAAAAAAGTTGTCTCGAAGTGAGGAGAAGGTTTATTCCAAGGATAATTAAAACCATTTTGTACTCTGTACGAGCAATAGGTACTTCTTATATTACCTGAAATTAAGATTAGTTCAATATTTCTTAACTAATTAAGTGTCATTTCGCAACAGGTCATATTTCCTTTGTCGAAACTAAGTTCAAGTAAATATTCTATGAAACTTCATTTCGTACTCAAATCGGCCAGAAAAATCGGCTAAAAACTAAATCCGAATTTCAGGTAGTACGAAAAGTGCTAAGAACATAGGTAACGTTCTTAGTTTCTTTTCAATAATATAAACGCTCAATAGGTATTAAATATCTACGGCACCGTATAAAGAAGGTAGAAAATACTTGAATAGAGAATATACTTGAATAGAGAATCTAATTACTTTGAGTTCAAATTATAGGGAAAGATAATATACATTTCGCTTATCAAATCCGTTAAGAGTTTTAAAACTTCTAAATTAGTTAAATTGCTTCAAAAGTTAATAAGAACTTGACAAATACTTATTTTATCGACGAGATAGTGTAAATGTGGCGTTAAACTGAAGATTTATGGCAAAACTTTTGGATTTTAGCTTAGCGATGAATCAAATGGATTTACAGATTTTAACGTTTATAAAATACATGGTAGATGTAAATAGTGTAATAAAGTATTGTTATTTATATTAAATTCACAAAAATACACTTTAATTTATTATATTTATTATAATAATAATATATATTATAATAAATATGTCTTTTCCAATCACGGGTCAACAGTGACCCGGACCTTTTAATGGCATGCGCGTAGCCGTAGCCAACGCGTAGTGGCCCTTTAGACAATTTAATTTAATATGAGATGTGACACAAACCGGCGATTATCCCTGTATGCACTATGAGAATGCACCCAAGGACAATCCCCGTCTTGTGTAGGACTATGGCAATATATGGAAACTAATAATGCTGGGCTATAGATTGGGGTGATAGTGAACTCGGTAACTAGTGCTATGGATGACCTATGGCGTCTACCCGACAATGTTAAAAACATTTTACATTGAAAAATGGGTAGACGGAGACTCGCCAACTCATCAATGGGCCCCCGTGAAAGGTAGCTTATACGTTGCAACTAGGGGGCAATATTTGCTGAGCGGCTTAAGGGTAAGGGTATGCACCCGGTATTCTACCCGATCATTGGTCCCTCCCGAAGGGAACCTCACGTGCCAACTAACCACTTACGTGACACATATACCCTTAGAACGTAAAGTTCTCGCGGCTCCACTCTGATCGGCTGGTTAAGGCAAGGCAGAGGTAGGGGATCTGTTCCTCGTCAGTGTTCACTCCAACCTGCCAGTAAAGGCAAGTTGAGGATGAGGAACAGGACCTTCCCCTGGGAGCGCTCAGGTCTGTGGGGTCGCTACTCCCCAACAGTTCGCCTCAAGCAGCCATGCGGCATAAATAATTAATAATTAAATTAATAATAAATATTATTATTAATTTAATATTAATAAGTACGTTTATGTAGTGGTATTATCATATCAAAGCAATATCAAGTTGCTCATCAAACAATTATTATCGCAAAGGGTTGTCTGGGAGAGATTGCTTTTAGCAATAAGTTCGTCTTTGCATGCTTCCTGTACTCTGTATAGTCTATTTTTTGTTAATTCTTTTCTGTATTTTTTTAATAATTAATTAAAACAATAAATATATGCATGTGAGTCAAATACATGGTGGTGTGTTTAATTATTATTTTATTGATTTATTGTATTTTTTATGCATAATTTTAAAAGAAAATTAGCATTCTGCACTATAAGTGTGGGGACTCCCCCGTCCGCGCAATTTTCGTAAAAGGGGTACAAAGTTTTTGCCTCATATAAATAAAATTTCGTTCAATTTATATCAGTTTGTTTCTTTACATTTTTGATAATAGATTAAATAAAAAAATAGAAAGAACCTAACAGCGCCATCTATTTTTTAATTGAAAAAAACACGTAGCCTAACACCTTCATTACCTCTGGTACCTCGAAATTGTGTTAGATAGCGCTATAATCATGGCAATGCAAGTAACTTAGAGGTATCAAGGATGTATTCTCTTTATCGGGAAAATTTATATATAAATCGATATAAAAATCTAACTTTCAAAAATAGTATTGTTCTCATCGAAAAATAAAATACTGTATTATATGATAATTCGATAAAATATAGATATTTTTTTGGAGCATAAAGTATTTTTTTAAAATCTAGCAACCCACCTCAGCTTCGCAAAAAGCAACTTGTATACATGAAGTTATAGGCTTGTATATTTAAAACAGCCATATCACGTTTTTACTTTTGTCATATTGATATCATTTTTACTATATATAAAATGCTTATTAATGTTAGTTATTTGTTAGAATTTAATATAGATAATAAAATCAAAGTTTAAATAATTGTTTATTGTACTTGCATATATTTTCTATATCTTATTGTTCATCATGTGTATAACTGTTTTATTTGATTTTATTGTTTTAGGTTGTTCCTGTATCGTAGTTTCTATCAACATTTTTTCATAGTCACTTAATCTCAATAACTTTTTGGCAAGATTTAAAGCCTATATAAAAAAACGAAAGAAACATCAATTCTGACAATTATTTTACAAACCTAAAGTGTAGAAGTGAATGGTTAAGGTATATTATTAAAACAATAAAGTTCCATAGTTTATTATACAGTTCATTCGCATATAAAAATTGTCTAAGTGAAACTATCTAACAATTAGATCTAAGCAAATTCATAACGAATTTAGATGGAATCGAAAATATAATATATTCTTTCAAGTATTTCTTTAATAATTGTTAACCATATTAAGATATTTATTATATCTTAACTTAACATATAAAAATTGGGTAAATAATTTATTAATTCAAAACAATTAAACAGTTTGACTAAAATTTGTTATATTTGAAAATACACAATCCTGTAAGGTTATAATTGCAGAAACTTGTTTTTTTTTTAATTTTCAAAGCGCTTCATAGAAAAATAACTTGCAGCGCCTAAAGATTAGTTTTTTTTTATAAACCATAATAAATACAGCACAGGGCTAAAAGTTAATTACTTTACTATTTAGTTTACTTTATAAAAATAACAAAGATCTGTCTAAGCATAACGAGCTAACGTTTAAACAATTTTATGTACTAAAATTGCACATATTTACTCTTTATTGCTTCCTTTACATATACATTTAAACTCTTATTTTTATACTTGTCAAAATATATTATTTTTTTACATATTTCATAACAAATTGTTTAGTTTTAAATTGTGCAGTAGAAAATCTACTCAATTAACAGATTGCGCCAATATAATCTGAATTAAAAAATGAACAGTTTTGTGATATCTGTCGTGTCGATACAAAATGGCAGTCAATTTATGGACATTTAGATTTTATTATAAATTTGATGTGTCATGCATTTCAAGAAAATTAATGAATCAAAACAAATATCACAAATGGACTTGAGTGAATGGATTCGAAGCCGCCGAGTGTATAAAGTAATGGCATTCCAGTCATACACTTGTGATGAGTATTTGTCTATCTGTAACAATTTAACAGAAGTTTTATATTAATAAAATCATATTGAATATAAAGCTGATATTCCCAAAAAAATGTGTCCAGTAGACCACAAGCCAACAAGGGATGGCGATTCTTTTCGAATAAGATCGCAACGGGTATGAATCGATTCACAAAAAATCAATTCCTTAAAAATCGATGTTTATGTCGAGTTTGTATTTAGAATGTAAATATTAAGGTAAAGCGAGATTGTTTTTTGCACCCGCTGAGTAGAAGACCAAAAAAAAAGGTCATAGTCACCAACTCATTTCATAAAATCGGCAGCCAATTAATTGATTTTTAGAAAAATAACAAAAAATCAAATGTCGATTTTTTAGGGTGAAATATCGATTCAGTGATATACATCGATTTAAAGATTGATTTTTTGGTCCGAAAAAACGATTTCGGATCGCCATCCCTATATCCAACTAGACTATTTTACCTAACATGAAATTTTAAAAACTCCAAAAAATGTCAGTTTGTTACTCTAATATGAATCTCTAGCTGATCTCTCCGGGTATTTGAAGCAATATTATAATTGATGTCTTTAAACGTCACGCTGTAATTGTGTAGCATTTCATTATTTGAAAGAATAAAGAGAGTGAGAAAAGGTGATAGAAAGAAGAAGACACAAGACAATGCAATGAAAATGAAATAAAGAGTGAATGAAAGTATAAAAGAGAAAGAGAGATGGGAATACTAAAGAATTCTTTTAGTGGAAGAATTTTTAAAATCAGTTCAATAGCGTCAAAATGGCTATATTCCATTATATAAATATTTATATGGCTACATTCCATCACCTATGTAACTTAGGAATAGTGTAGTCTTCTATCAGTGAAAGAATAAATAAAATCGAATCAGTAGTTCCAGAGAAAACCTTCACTGTACAACATATTACATGGCCATGTTATGGCATTTAAATGACTATATCTTTTTAATGCAAATATTTAATTACAACTAAAAGAATGTGTATTCAATTGCCACTCAATTAAAAAAAACAGTACTTTTGTGTGACAAGATTCATTACTTAAATTTCTACCCACTGAACAATGTAACAATTTGTATGGAAAATTTTACGTATACCTTTTCTTAGAAGTGGTCTCTTCCTTTGCCTTTTTATCAGCTTCACGTCTCTTGGCCGCCTCTTCCCGCTGCTGTCGGATGATGGCGAGCCTCGCGAGGTCTGCTCTCGCCTGGTCAGTCTTGCCTTCCGCATGCGCTTTCTGATAGGCGGCTGCAGCACGCTGACGTTCTATTTCCTCTCGTTCACGCCTGAATTATGGAAAATAGTCCTTTTATTGAGAGAGAATACTACTTTTTAAACACTTCACATAGGAACATGTCAAAGATAACTTTGATAATCCACAAATCCTTGCCAAAGAGTGTTCTTACATACCAAAGATTCTCTGTGAAGCCAAAGAAACTACACAATTTTAATATAGAGGAATTTATTAAAAACTTTACATGTGATTTAACTATTTAAGAAGTACCATTTAATTGATAATAACTGTAAAAACCAAAGAAATTATCAGTACTAATACAATTGATAAGTGTAGGGGAAGCAAATCAACTCACATTGTTAATTTTTACTCTTTATAAGTATCATAGATTATACATAAAATAGATTTTTGTGAATAATCGTCTTTTAAAAAGAGTGACTGTTGACTTTCTTGCCTGCTCCTCTCGACAGACAGCTTTCCAAGCTGGTGGTAGCTTGAGACAAACTTAATGAAAAATCAATTAATATAATGTCAAAACGTACTTTATAAGTCTCATTGAAATAATTTTAACGTGCTTTGAAGCCCACAGACACTTGTATCAATTTGATCTGATGGTTTATTTCTTTGGGAATAATCTTACTATTCTTTTTCCATTTTGAAAGATATAGTCCTTTTTACAAAATTTTCTTTTTATAATAGTGACAGTTGGTACAGACCTTGAAAGCTGAGGTTTCTCTCCTTCACCAAGAGTATTAAGGTTAGACAGTTTTTTATTCTTCTTTACTACTCGGTTTGGGTTTTCTACTTCAATGAGACCAGACACTCCCTTTGCTTTGGAGGGGTGCTAAAAAATTTAAAAATAAATTAAATAATTTTTATGCTTCTAGCTTGTGCTAGTTGGTGGAGTAAAGAAAAATTAAGTTTTTTACATCTTCATCTGAATCACTGTCATCACTGTTTTCAGACCCTGATTTATTCCCTTCTGATTCCTCTTCACTAGAACTTTCATCTCCATGTTCCTTTCTCCATCTGTAAATAACAAAGAAATAAATAACAAATAGTTGGCATTTAATAAAATGAAAAAGTTATTAAATAGAAATAGTCCCATTGAATTTCTTCCACCCAAATTCTTTGGTCCGAGTTAATTTTTTTCTGAACTGATAGTAGATTCTGATGTTCAATTATTGAATGTTAATTCCTAATTTGAATAAAATAAATTGGCTTTGACTATTTCTTTAAATTTAAAATTAGAATTCATTTTTAATTAATATTATTGTGAATAAGTAATGTGTATATATATTGAATGTTTAGATTTTAATATTTCCTAATCAAGGCAACACTCATTTAGTCAATTTTATGAAGAAAATTTTTTTGCAATAACTGTTATAGATAAATAGATTAAGGGAGAGGAGAGAGAGCCAGGTCAAATAATTGCATGTATGGTCTATAACATAGGTACTTGCTTTTGTTTCAGCTCCTCCTGCTTTCTTTGCTCCTCCAGCTCCTCAGGACTGGTAAATTTGCGATTGCGTCCTTTATGGTTGGTGTACTTTCCTGTAATGTATTAAAAAAATGAATCATACATTGGAAATAATTACTGTTCTATAATTTTTAAACGTTGTGTTGTTGAAGATCAAGACTAACATTCTAATCCTATTGTGGTGTATTTCTAACGTAAAATCAAGCAATATTCTAGTATAACCGGTCAATCTCTTTTGTGTTTTGCCCAATATACGTGACATTGGCGGAATATTTTGTGCATACATCTTGTTGCATACCTAGAAGCCATTAACAAAAAAATGCTCTTTTTCTTAAATTACGAATTTGAATGTGCTTATGCTCGAGATTCTGCCAGCACTGTTGCATTACAAAGAATAAATTGTTACAAACAGGTTAAGAAAGAAGCACATTCTCAATAACATTGGTCGACATTGAAGTACGAAAAAGCTGAACCTGAACAACTTACCACGTGGCATGATTCAAAATTGATATACAGCTAGCGAGACTAAACTATTGATGAATAATTTACTGTAAATTCGGTAACTGGGGAATTTTTTTGGTAAATAAGAATCGACAAATTTAGCTTTGACGTCTACGAGCAAAACGACAATGTTGCCCTTGCGTATAATTTACCTACTTTCCCTAATAAAATTACCCGAAAACAGAATTATAAAATTTAGGGACACTGTAATAAAATTAGTTTTATTAAAAATAAATAACTATATTATATACATTTTTTTTACCTTTGTTTATTATCCTAAAAAAAATTTAAAAAATTAGAAAAATTATAGCAAAGCTAATTAAAAATTTCAAATAATTGAAATATAGTTTACACAAATGAATAGCGTGAATTTTCCAAGATTTAAATAAGTGTGAGCATTGCAAGTTACTACATTTCTGAACTATTTGCGTATTTTGACTTTTGGGACATAGTCGTTTAACATATTAGTTTTATATAAAAGACTGTGTAAACATTTTTTAGAAATTATTATACAGCTTGGCAAAAAAGAGTATGATGCGGAGACAGCGTGAACTAAAAATTTATACATGTAGCAACACTAATATATAGTTGTTAAATTCTGTCAAATATCACATATCAAATCTTATATACTTCAACACGAATAAGATTAATACTTGAAGATTTTATACATGAAAATTTCAAAATTACTTAAATACCGTTGTACAAAAAATTGTCGTACTTAAAATAGGCGCGGTGATAGCGTGTAAAACGTGGTCGGATTTTCCGTTTCATTATACATACATAGCTCACACCTGTTTTGCAGAGGGGTAGGCAGTGACCAGGACCACAGATTTCCATAATAATTAATAATATACACCCAATCTGATTTCAATAAATAATAAAAATTAATAATCTCAAATAACTATTTAAAGGTACTATATCCGAATATCCTAATAATGGTAAAAATTACAAGTATCAAACAGTATCAAGACGTAGTATTTCGGGTTGCCAATGATAAGATATAGGCGACCTCATTTATTCCACACTCTTTTTTGCCAAGCTGTACTTATATTTTTTTTAAAAAGCAGCGATAGCCCAGTAGTTAAGACTCTCTAATTTTTCAAATAATAAAAAACTACACAATTACACAATGACAATTTAAGAACATCAATTATAATATTGCTTTAAAACCCGGAGCGAAGCGAGGGCAGCCCTCTAGTTTTTAATAATTTTTTTACTACTTTATTTATTGCATTAATATAATATCTTCATAGTATAGTCAAAGCAGTAGTAGCATAGTGAGAAATTCTGAGAAAAAAGAAATATATTGTCCTATATAGATAAAATAACAATCGCATAATTTATGCATCAGTCGTAGATGCAAGTTTACATTTGTAAATTACTCTTTACTTTAATTACTCGTTACTTTTTGATACTAACATTAGGCATCTCAACGAGTTTACGTACGGTATGAGATCGCGTCATTCGTACTTTGTTTATAAGTTACCGCTGGTCGCTGATGCGAATATGTAGTAAGAGAAAAGTCTTTTGTTTTAAGCACTTAAGGCGATAAGTTAACTTATTTTGTTAAGAATTCACAAATGTTGATAATAAATGACCTAAAATGATTTAAATTATTTTTTTAATATAAAAAAAACTTTGTGACAAATTAAAAATAAAATATAAGCAATCACTGATTTTTTCGTAAGCAATTTCTCTCAACTTACGCCTATTTTTGTAGACAAAAAAAGGAATTGTCTTGACTCCCTATTCATAATTTTTTTAGCAGTGATTATTGAGTTAAGACGTTGATATCTTAACCACTGGGCTATCATTGTAAGTTGATGTCTACTCGGGGGTCCGAGTTCGATCCTGGAAATACTCTAACTTCTGAGTTATTAATGTTTTAAGCAATTAGATATCACTTGATTTAACGGTAAAGGATAACATTATATTTTCGTTTTGGTTCCCTCTGAAAACTTCACGGAACCTTTTACGCTGTGGCGTACTATGCATGTATGAACGCCCCCGTTCCTGACTTTATATTGAAATAGAAAAATTGAAGTAATATGGTGAGCTTTACAAGAAGGCTACTTGAATTAAAAAGCTTGAGGATCTAATGTAGATGGATTTACTGTATTTTACCCAGGAGAATATGTAATATTATAATAACACTGAGTGGCCACCGTCGCTCATGGATGTAGGCAAAACTAAAGAGTAAATATCTCTTGTTTTGCCGATGCGTTGCCGCGTCGAGCAAGAACCCGAAGCATCAATGGAATGGGAGAGACAGGGGGTAGATCTGGCCCACATGCGGCTCAACCGGAACGCGTTGATGACACTTGGTGGTCGGAATTGCATGCTGGTGGTCGCAAGCCAGTCGGGGAACAGATACCCTACAATCATTGAAAACGAATATGATACTGGTAGGAAACGAGTAGGAAACAAGTACAAAATAAGTACCAAACAAATACGAAACGAGTTAGACACTAGTCATAGTCAAAATTTCTTATTCAAAATTTCGAACCTTTCGGAAATGACCTAACCCAGATCTGAGAATAATGGGTGCAAGAAACTCAGATTTCATCAGTCTTTAATTTTTTTTTAAATGCTATATTTTAAATATAATTAAACATCTTCCGAAAAATCTTTATATATATTTATATGTTATATAATTTATTATCTTTATTGTTATATAATGTAAATAATATAATATCCTTTATCACACAAACGTTTTTTTAACTGTTTTTAATTTTTCTACAGAATAATTTTGAATAAGCAGAGCATCACGCATACAAAGTCACGCGGATCGTTTGTATAAATCCATTACTGCACAAGTGCGGTAATGTAAAGTAGACGCCCACGCGTCTGTTATGGAGCTGATTACGTTCACAAAAACAGTGAAATAACTGTCATTTTACGAGCAAGTATGTTGAAAAATTTGTATAAAAAATTTTTACATCAATATTTGGATAATTATTACAATATAAATTAACCTGTTGTTATGTTACCATAAGTAATCAAACATACGTTTATAAAATCATCAAACCGAAAAAATACTTAATTCGTGTGAACTAATAATTCTTCGAAATTTGATTATTAAAACCAATGGATAAATATTAACTAATCGCGTAGGATTTTACAGTTGTACAAACTGTATCACAAAACACTTAAGAGCAAGCAGATAGTAATTTATAAACACATCATTCAATTAGTAACGTAGATTAACACGACTTATAAGAAAATTTAAAACAGCGACCATAATTCGTATGATTCGATAGCATGCCCAGCACACGCATAAAATACTCTTTATCTGTCCTTTATTTATATGGATACATGCGTAAAATCTAAGTCAAAATAACTGTATTACTTTACATACACATAATAATATATACTACTAACATTAATATAAAATTAAATATTAATCATCAAATGTTTATTTTCGGTGGTACAATTAAAACATATTATAAAGTAACTACATAAATAGATTAATATTTAATCTCGTAAGAGACGAATAATCCAGCACCGCCATTGGTGTTAGATCTGTTCCCTGACTGGCTTACAACCTCCATCATGCGAATCCGACCCCCAAGTGTCTAAAACGCGTTCCAGTCGAGCCGCATGTGGGTTAGACCTACCCCCTCCCTCGCCAATCCCATTAATGCTGCGGTTCCAGTGAACTCAGGATCCACGAAACCGCAGCATTCTTCGCTTCGTTCACCCTCCTAACTCAACTTTCGTGGCGGCAATGCATCGGCAAAACAAGACGACGGCAGCCACTTACCATCAGGTGGACCATCTATTCGTTTGTCCCTTATCTGTCATAAAAAAAGTTAATATTATAAAGACTTGTTGGTATGTTTGTACGTTATGAACATTTAAGGATGAACGCTCTCCCTTCAACTTCACCATCAACTAACACAACAAAAAAATCCCATTTGGTACAGTCCTTCTGAAGTTATGCGCTTACATAAATACAGGCGATCAATTTTTATTAATATATGTCGGAAATCAATTTTTATTAATATATGTCGGAAACCAATCGGATCGAGACACTCGCCTCCACTGCTCAGGCTCTCTGTTTAAACCTAATAACTACATTATAAGGTACTCACGTGACCTTAATCGGACAGCTCTAATACAACACTGCACTTAACACTTCACTAGACTACTTCACTCCTTGAGGGACCGTGCAAGAGTAAGACTACAGTCAGACTGTCGAAGGCATATAAAGGGTCGAGACTGTCAAAACGACGAAAATTACTACTACCCTACTCCAACGCTATAGATAGCGATAACGGTTCGATTAATCTTTTAGTCGTTCCCGACATATAGATATTATAACACTTGTTCCTTTTGTTCGTGACACACGAGTCGCTTAAACTTTAATTAAAAATAAAATATATGGGCTTTTTAAACGTTTGTTTATTAGCCCGGATATAATCATATTTAGTACTTAAGCGATCACCTTAACTGTTCATGTGTTTTGGTGATTGATGCAGTTCGTGAAAACGTACGTCGGCAGAAGATAACGCCTAGCGGTTAATGACAATATGCTTTGAACGCAACTGTTTCTTAAGTTTAAGGCTTCGTTATACCAGAGATACGGCATGGTCGGTGGTGGGTTAGTGCAGCGGTTCTCGCTGGGAGTCTTTTTCAAGAGGTATGCGTAATTAGGTTCTCACGGTAAAAATGGTGAATGAATCGGTTCTTATTGATTCTTAAGAAACATATTACCTTATATTAGCAACTCTGTTGATTGCAATTAAGTAATTTTGCAGATATTAATTACTGAGTTACCCATATTGAGGATCACGTGATTTGATATTTTAGCTGATTTGGTAAATGCTGGGTAAATAAGTCAAGCAGGGTAGGTGACACATATGTGTAGTAAAAGAGCTCTTTCAACCTAATTATGGATCTTAAGCCACGTCATTCTTTTACGCTGTATCTAAGAACAGATCGTGATTTACATAGACATAAAAACTTGAAATTTTACGCAGGGGTTCCTTTTATAACGTAGGGGAGCACTAAAAAAGGATTTTAGAAAATTCACCCCCTAAGGGCGCAAAACGGGGGTGCAAAGTTAGTATGAAACTTTGCCATTTTTGAAGTTATTCAAACGAAATTCAGTATGAAGGTTCTTCATTAAAAGTCATGGAACACGTGTAAAATATTTTCTAGAAAGTCATCCCTTATGAGGATAAAAGGGAGATGCAACGTTAGTATAACTACCTCATAAAATTATTAGCGGAGTCTTAGTCTTACCCTTTGGGTACGGAACCCTAAACACAACATTAAGCTCATTCATTCAAATTTCTCTCTCTTTTTATGCATCAAAGCTGCAATTTTTTATTTAAATCCGAAATGATTGTAATTCTAATATTTTATTTTTCGCTAAAATTCGATATGCGATCACGATTATGGTCCTAATATTTTTAAGTACACTCAATCCTCTAAAACTGGCATCCAAAGAGTTAAGACAACCCAAAGAATGACACTTTGATTTCCAAAGGATATTAAGGATTAAATTACCTTTTGTTCTTTTGCTATTTATAGAATCAATCCTGATACAAAAAGTAATCGGTCACATCGATGGCGATGAGGTTATTGCCGAGTCAAGGTTGATGTCTGACTTATTATTCGAAGCACATTTGTGACCCGAAAACCAAATGTTTTGACGAATTGTTCCTGATATGCGTCACAAAACTCTGTTAATCTGTATACGATTCTACTAACATAGATTTTGCAAACAATAAATACAACTTTAAATGGTTTCGATACATTGGAAAGTAAACACTCGCTGCCGGATGCCGGCTCACTAGTGAATAACAAAAATTACTTCGGTCTGTTTGTATTACTTTAGAGTTTAGGCTATTCGTACTGAAAGGAAAGTGAGAATGAGGCGATAAAATCTATCGAATGTTTTATCTTCTTTGTTTATAATATTGTGAACGACTGACTCATGAACGCACAGCCCAAGTTACTGAAATCGCAAACTATATATCTTCTAAGTTATAGATATCATATTATTAGATAGAGTTTAAAGTAATTATAAAAATTATAAGTTTAGGTATTAGTTCACATAATGTAACTTAGCGTTAAAATAAGTTCATTCTGTTTGTTACTTAAAATAATTACAAAAATTATTATAATTTAGGTATATGTTAATTTTAATCAAAGTTTTTTGTAGTCTAATTAAATGCACATAGGTATATGATACATGAGGATACATTTAATATTTTACGAGTTACAAGCATTTTGGTAGATGTTTATTAATTAAGTTTATATGCTTGTGCATATGATCATGTAATAATGAGAAACGATAAGAATTTCATAGTAAGAAACTATCGAAAAGATTAATCTACAGTTCATTCATTGTTTTATAGAATTGTTTGTGAAGGCTTAGTTCATTATGTTTAAGTAACTTTTATATAATAAGATAACTAACAAACTTAATATTTATGTAAATTATGCAGTAAAGGATGTTGTAATCGCATGGTGATAAAAAATAAGATCATGATTTGTACTTCAAAGAGACCAAAAAATATCAGGAAATTATTAAGAGGAAATCTTCGTTCTAAGAAAAACTAGAGAAACAGTAAATGTGAGTAATATTTGTTTGATACGATTGCAAATTTTTAAAAACTATGTATGAACTATAGGTACCGTACAGTTTTAACTTGCCGTGGTCAACTTACCACTCTTACCTTGAATAGTATAAATATTATTACGGAAAGATAAATAGTGTCTGGAGCTTGTGACTAAGGTGCAGGGTTAAAAAAACCTTTATTATAATTATATACACGACTGGACGATTTTATTAACATTATGGTTTATTACACTGCCACACATCAATATATGTGGCATATCATTTTCTTATATAGTTAGAAGAAAATATTCACTCTATAAAATCACTTGTCAGGTGCTAGTAATCTATCGCGGAAGAGGGACTGTAGAGCCGGTAGAAACTACAAACAAATAAAAACAGTGTTGCTAAATTGTATTCTCAACAACTTTTTAGTATTTTTTTCCTAAATTTTGTAACAAGATATGGGCATTATATTTAATGGCGCTAATTTTAAAATCAACTGTTTAACAATTGAGTACGTTATAACGGTATATTACGTTTACTATAAGATTATATTATGGCTATTATTTGTCAAATAAAATACGCTTGGGGTCCTGTCTCAGAAAGAATAATATCAAGATATTAAGGCGGGACGTCTTATTTCTTATCCGCTTGACAGATCTTTATAAGTAATGTCCCATGTTAATCAAGTAATGTGAAAAACTGAATAACACGCTAAAAACAATCTCACGCTCTTGTAGCTACTGATGAGTTTGTCAATTCACTCCCGCTGTCTATTCGCTTAAATTTTTAAAACTACTCGATGGATTTTAATGCAGTTTCAGCAATAGACAGAGTGATTCAAGAGAAACGTTTATATGTATAATACATACATATTATAAGAATAGAAAAGCCGAAAAATATATTTTTTGTTCCATTAAATTGCCAACTCTGGGTTAATCTTACGAGATAGATAAAATTAATGGTCTACGAAATTGTATATCTTAAAAAGATCGATAAAAAAGTCCGCGCTGGTATCTAAAATGCACCCGTGCAAAGCCCGGAGGAGTCGCCAGTAGTATTATGAGTCACATTATTTAAATGCAAAGTTTCATTCTTCCTCCTCAGAATGAGGAGAGGGTTAGGCCATAGTTCAGCACGCTGGCCCAGTGCGGGTTGGCAGACTTTACACACTTTTGAGAACTTTTAGGGAACTCTCAGGAGTGCAGGTTTGCTCACGATGTTTTCCTTCACCGTTATAGCAAGTGATATTTAACATAACTTAGAAAAGTCAGAGGTGTGTACCCAGGATCGAACCCGGACCTCCCGAGTAAGACACCGATATCTTAACCACTAGCTTCATAGCTATCATAGCTTCATTCTCATAGGAGGTTAAAATTAAATTCTACGATCTGATTACATTATTTGTTAGTTACCGAGACGTCGGTTAAACCTTTAGTTTAGGTTAGGTTAGTCGATTAATGGAACTTATTACATAGCTAGTAGCTCTTCCCAACATCTGTGGGAAAATTGAAATGAAACAAAACCTAGATTTTAAGTTATAGTTAAAGCAATACAACTGTGAAAACCGTATCCAAGTTCGTGCAGAAGTTTTCCGTGATGCGCATACGAACATATAAACAGACAGACCGATATAGACAGGCTTGTAGGTGTTACAATGACCCTTAAAAATAAGTTTTCTCCATTATTGTATATTTATAGACATACAGATAGAGGTATACAATGGTTTACCATATCATAATTTCACTCTCCATGTTCCATACCAGAATAAAAACAGCATTATATTTTTAGCGCAAAGATTTTATAATTTACGTGAGTTAACCTTACGTAGCGTGGGTTTAATGTATTTTTTTTCAATCCTTATAAAACAAACGCGTTCCCCGGTTATCTCGTCTAGAAAAATGCAGTGTTTAATTGGATATCCTGCAACAGGACTATTATTGCGCTACCGAGTCGGTGCTAAATGTTCGAAGAGTATAAGAGGCGTAGGATCTTGATCGCGCGTCCATACATAGCTAAAGACCTTGTTCGCAACGCAAGGACGGACAGCCCCTAAACGGACCGCCATTTTCAAATTAACGCTACACAGAAAAATCTGTTTTCTGTACATTATTTATAAATTAAAATTTTCAAAATAATATTTCAGAAATTTAATTTTGGATGACAAAAAGTTTAGTTCTAAATTGTGGGTGTGAAAAATCGTTTTTGGTGTTGTGACTAATAAATGGTAAGTTTTTAATTTTAACTATTAACATTTTCATACAATACAAAAATTATTTTATAATTTTATTATTAAATTATTTGATGTAATAGATTTACTATATTTCTCCTAAATTAGAGCTGAAAAATTTATTGAAACCTTTTTAAAAAATGTTAAAGAATAGTGTAACTGATATTTTTGAAAAATAATTACTTTTTATTATTAATAAAATCGATTCGATGTTGATACACTACAATATACTGAATTGATTATTTATAAGTAAACTTTAAAATAATATACAGTTATATTAGAAACGTATGTAGAGCAATGTATAATTAATATGTTTATGAATCGCATTATATGACTATCGTTAATGTACGTTGGTATATATGTTCTTTTCTATGAAAGCTATAATTTTTTCATAAAGAATTTCTTTCATTTCAAAAGCACCAAAAAAGATTTATGTAGTGAAACATAAATGACCTGAGCGAAGAGAAGGCTAATCCATTCCTATTAACATTAATATTTTTTATTTCTTTTTAATAGATTGTATGATTTCAACCTGAATGTAGGCACTAAATTACTTTAAGATTATGCCACTGCGCCTGTAACTTATTGCTGAGATAAGTCGACTCTACAAGTTTATAGAATTTATATTTTTTTCCATTATTTATATCCTTGCACAGTGTGGAAAATACGGTAGTAATAATTGTAACTTTAACGAAGTTTTTGTTTAAACCAACATGCAAATGAACAAAAAGTATATTAACAATAAAAATGCATTAAATACATTTTTTCTGAAAGATTGTTTTTCCTCATTTTTGAGTTACTGTATTATTAAAAAAAACGTAATTTTTTAGATTCTCATACTTACAATAATTCTTACATCATTATGTCCGCCGAGATTATACATTTGCGGTTACATTTTCATCTTCGTTGTACAATAATTTGGTCATTGACTGCAAAAAATATACGTTGATATTTTAGTTTCGCATAGTTTGATCTCAATCGCTACATATAATAAAACAAAGATCCACATCGCGTCTGTCCGTCTGTTAGCGATAAGCTGAAAAACTACTGAACGATTTAACATATGGATTTCATTAATAGACAAAGTAAGTTATGGGGAAACTTTAGGTGTATAAGTTGTTATTGAAAATGTCGGAAATAGTCAAGTCGCTGCCTAATCACTTTTGACCCTACGACGTAATAAACGAGTAGGCATATAGGTTCTACTGCCCGTACGAAGCCAGGGCTGGTCGCTAGTATTTAAATAATAGGTTTTGTTTTTTGTATACTCTTCTTATGTTATCCCTGTTGTTATTGATGTAATTACAATGAGATGAGAGATTTGGACTGTAATCGAACTCGTCAATCACATCTATTATGTTACAGATGTCTGTATTATTAATATTCATTTAAAGTTTTTGCTGTTGCATTATATATTAATTAAGCCGGAAATATAATTTCTTATAATATATTTAGAATAGATTTACATAAATATAATTAAAATAACAATTATAATAAATTAAGGACTCATTGCAGCTTCGTACGAAGTTTAGCCATCTTGTATAAAATATTTACAAATTATACACTGAAATATTTCTCGTTTATTGATCGTGGTTTAGGAGTTATCAGATAGAAAAACTGAAAATATAAAAATTTATATTTGTCCTGCAATAACAAATATAGCTTAATTTTAATACTGTTTTGAGCAAAAGGTCCATTGAGTTACCTCCTGATTTAATAAGATGAAAGATGTCAACATCTTTAAACAAAGTGTCAATTATGGAATTAACATTATACAAAAATATTTGTTCAAGTAAAATTTAATGAGAATTTGCACCTGACTCCGTTCATAAATTTGTGCTACAGACCATCTTTATATATGCATTGAGTTAAAAAAAAAACTTCTACAGATATAAAACATGCCTTTTTCTATTGTTTAAGGCAAAGAGGCACAAAATTTAAGAAAGTCTTGGTGTCTTATACAAATTAGTCATCCTATTTTAAATAAAAGCTTTAAGTTGATGTTAACTGATTTGCCGTTACATGCCATTCCTTTTTAAAACTTTAGATTGATTGATAAAATGCCTAGAGCTTCGTTTACACTCAAATGTGAACCTAGATCCAGTAATTCTATTAATTCTAAAAACTTAATCAGACATCTAACCAAAGATTTAGTTTAATTAAAGTGTTATATAGCAATAGGATTAAAACTTACGAGTCAGAAAAAGTTAAGACTTAAACTTGTTTAGTTTTGGTTTAACTATGATACTACATATCATAGTCTACTAATGATAGTTAATAAGTAATATATTCAACCAGATTTTGTTTCATTTGTATACGTTAGAATGTGTGTTGTTAATGCTGAAAATTCTGACCGGTAGAAAGGTATTTTAGGTGGTAGTTGGGCATAAAAAATTCTTTACTGTGCGTTTTCTACTTAATTTTTTAAAATATGATTTTTAGTTTATAATAAAGTAGTAAGCGTGCGAGTTAGTCATATTTGTAGTACCTACATAATCTATACTAATATATGAAGCTGAAGAGTTTGTTTGTTTGAACGCGCTATTCTCAGGAACTACTGCTCCGATTTAAAAAATTCTTTCAGTATTAGATAGCTCATTTATTGAGAAAGGCTATAGACTATATATCATCACGCTACGAATAGGAGCGGATGAAGTCGCGCGGGTCTACTAGTAATGTATACAATTTTGATTTTCAAATTTTCCACTCGAAAAGGGTGAATGTTTTCATAATCTGAAGAGGAGGAATCATGATTATCGAGTGGAGATACTCCTCCATTTCTATCCAGGCTTGCGGATGATAAGCCGTGACGTCATTGTTTTTTTGGTTAGATGATAATATAATTATTTTGAGTCCACTGTGGATTGCAAAGTTTTGTGGTTGTATATTATTAGTCTCGCTAGAATACTTACTTATTTCTATAAAAAGAAATAAATACTTATTTTATAATCCAGGGATCAGTTTTAGTTGTTTTTATTAACTGCATATCGTACATTACATTCACATAATTTATGTTACAACTATAACAGTTTATCGTTCTTTAAACGCTTTTATATGCAAAAATTTAATTATTAAGTCAATTAAAAAACATATCAGACTTGTAAGTTATCTAAAGTCAGTAACCAAGATAGTATAGAATGCAGATGCAGATTGCAAACAACTTTTTTTCTCAACCATGTAACGTAACGAGTAACGACGCCGCAGGTGATCAGCCCATCATAAACACTTTTTATTCATCTGTGTCTATTTTTATTCTCGGTGAAGGTACTTGTAATAAAATTAAAAATATATAAGGCAGAGATAGAGTGTCATCAACATTGCATACCAAGAAACCAGTTCGATTTCCAGTAATAAAGATCCATTGAACTTCAATATATTGAACGGTACCAGCTCGAACAATAGTTGAAATCTGCTATTAATGACATGTCATGACGCCATCGGATTGTAACATGATAAGGCGTAACATAAACACAAGAATAAAGCCATTGAAACAAAATAAATGTAAATCATTTTTTTGTAAAGTTTGTGTGATTAATAACTGTCATGATCAACAAAATAAACGGAATTCGAAGAAGAACATTCTAGGTAGACCAGGGACATTCTAGGCTGGACTAGGAACATTAATTGTAGAGCCCTCCTGATCCCCCCCTTTATACTATGATCATAAGAATTTCCTAAGGACAAAGAAGTTGTGACTAAAATTTCAAAAAGTCTATAATGTATATTATGAAAGAATGACAAGTCGACATACAGCATACTTCATACTTCATAGTACCTATTTCTTTGTTACTGTAAGTACTGATAAAGAATTTTTGAAAATTTATCTCTTAAGGTAGTGAAAAAGAAGCAAATTTGAAGCAAAATGCGCTGGTATATTTTTAGGTACACAATAGAATTAAGAACCTCCGTCTTTTATAAAGTCGGTACAAAGACAAAAAAATAATGAATTATATCCATTGCATTGTTTATACAAACATAATTGGAATTAATTCCTATAAAAAAAAAACAAGTCAATATTTAAGTTACCAAATTCATGTGAATCAGCAGGAGATCGTATTTCGTGATCCTAATTTCTAAATTACCATAATATTTTATTACAAACAATAAGAAAACAAGATGAATGGTATCAGCATCAGTAAATTACAATTAAGAAATGTTTTAATATAATATTTGTATAATATTTGTACTTGGTAACCTTTTCCTTTTTTTATCATCAGTGGCCAGTGCCCAACGTAAGGACATATTATTGTTCCGTACAAGATTGTACATAATAGACAATCTGTTTGTTTGTCCAAATAGTATTATACTAGTTGACCCGGCAAACATTGTTTTGCCATATGAATTTTAAAAATTTGGGGTGGGCCACCCTAGTCACTTAGAGGTACGAAAAATATGTAGTAGCTGATTTACAGACCTACTGAATATGCATACAAAATTTCATAAAAATCGGTCGAGCCGTTTCGGAGGAGTATGGTAACTAACATTGTGACACGAGAATTTTATATATCAAAAGAAGATGAAGATTCTATAAAGATACAGTCTTTTTCTAATGTGCTCTATTTTGTTTCTAAAATTTTTATAAAATTGTTACAAATTATACTATAACTATCTCTTATTAGAACCAAAAATAAATATCAATATAATGTATTTTGAATAGCATTTGCATATAATTTAAAATATGTAGAAAATAACACAAAACAGCCTTCTATAGTATGAGTCATTGTATCAGTATTGCGTATTATGCACAAGTCATTTATCCGAAGATCTGCATAATATCACGTAGGTACAAACAAAATAATTCTGCATAATTTCTCTAAATCTTAATTGATGAGAAAATTTAATAAATTATGGAAATCCACCGTTAGGTGTTGCCACTGTATCCTTTGTAGTACAAATTAATGTAGTGGTATGGCATATTTGGCAACTCGGCCAAGTAGGTCCATCAAGTTCAATGCCAAGAATCCGCTACTTCTTCCCAAATGACATCAATAACATTATTATTCTTCTCACGCTTAGATGGCACAGATTCTGATTACAAATCCGATAACTGCACCAAAGAAAGATATATCGAATAATTAGGTATAGGAGCGAAGACTACTATGTAAATTTTAGACCATGATAGCGGACGAATAACCAACATGTTATATTTTTCAATCTTGTATCTATCTGTTAATATAAGACTTTTATTAAAAAGTTACTGCAACTTTGTACTGTGTACTAGATCTTAAGATTCCGCAAATATAAGGGCATTCCCGGATCCAAATGGTTAACAGTAAAATATTTCGAATAATTCTTCGAATAATGTTAGCTAAGCCTAGGCTCAAATTTAACAGAAATTTTGAAAAAAAAAAACAAAAACATTTTTTTGGTAAAATTACAATAATTTATATTGGTTTTCAAAATCAGACCAAACACAAACAGATTTCTTTAATTACTTGGTAGGTCTTAAAATACGAGAGATTTTATACTTACCTGTACTAATTGCAACTTGAAAAATATTGACCAATCACTACAGTATAAAACAAAGTCGCTTCGAGTCGTGGAAAGTTTATATGTATAATACATGCATATTATAGTAGAGAGACTGATAATTTTAGGTTCCTAATGTGATGTCGTAAATAAACATATTTTTTTGCGCTTATATTGCAAAAGCTTGCTGATCCCTACGAGATAGATCCAAATAATGTACTACACTATTGTGCACCTTAAAAAGGTCTACAAAAAAGTCCGCGATGGTATATGTCTATCTCTTAGAAAAACCCCACAATAACCATTTTTTTTTAGTAATATATATATCGGTATGAGTTAGGTTTAGGTTAGCCTAAGGTTAGGTTAGGTTAGGTTAATGTTAGTCTAATCTTAGGATTAAACAGTGAAACTAAGCTTTGTTATATCCTGACCGTGTTCCACCCATATAGGTTTTGATATAAGCCATCCATTCCATTCCTTTTTTTTTAATTTGTTTCCGACATATAAATGATTTAATTGTAGTCTGCATACTAGAACTAGCGGAAAATTATTTTCCTTTACTACCTACTACTTACTTCATTAGACAAAAAGTGTAAGCCTTATGAATACAATATGAATAACCAGTTATAAATTCCTCATTAAAAAGGCTGTAACGTATCGATAATAAATCAAAATTAGTTTTACGAGTACCTTTGTAATCAGAGCATTTCCCTTCGTGTAATATTTTAGTGGCTAAATAAATCATGTATCGTACGTTCAGTGAACTCGGTTTTAATCCCAAAATCATAATTACGAGATTGTAATCGTTAAACAAGTATCATATAAGGATGTTATATATCAAACGACGAAAAACTTTTGTGTTCCTAATTAGGTAGTTTGCTAACAATCATCGCCTCTTTGTTCTCAGTTTGTAATGGAAATAAAAATATAGTTTTTTTACTAACACTTCCTTAAAAATATTTTTAGTTTATAAAATTATATTACTTTTTTAAACATGGTTAAGTTTTAGTTAAAACAAACAAACTGTCAATTACGTTTTAACCTACTTCGAATAGGATTATATCTACTATGAATAAATCAAACGGATGGCACTTTGCAATGATGAGTAATAAATTTATTAAAATATATAAATATAATTAATGATTTTATAAAATAAATTCGGCTAAAGTAGACATTTTGTCTGAGAAGGAGACCCGGCGGGTCATGATGATGACACATTTTGTCAAGTGACGTCACAAAACTATATGTATAACGTCACGATTTGCAAAACATTATTGCTGTACTAATTTTCGCAGAGGAATAAATAAATATAATAAATCTTAATATTAGTTTATATTTTATCTAAAATGTTGAAATTCTTAGGTGAATTTATTCTTAATTTCTCAACTCAATTTTATAACATTATTAAAAAAATGAATGAATAATATACGATATGTGATATATATTAGGTATATACAAGATCATGTTATGGGGAAGTAATAAAATAACATAATTTACAGCGGTGTAACCGTTTAGTTTTATTAGTTATTAAATTCAAAATTAAAGAGTTTAGTCATAAAAATTCGTGTTTTTGGATGTAACATACTCGGTTACGACAATTTTATGTATTACAATTCACAAAACATTTACCTTACTTAACATAGAAGCTAAACAAATTTTTCAAACGACTCGTCTTGAGCGAAAAAAAAATTAATCGATCCAATCAGTTCTTATTAAGTAAATAATATTTTATAGCATATAATCATTTTGCCGAAAAAAGTTAACTAGTTAGGTATAATTTTGTACCGTTATCAAACTGTTTTGTAATTACGCAAAATATTTTAAAAGGAATTTCTACTTTTAGGTACATATACAAGTTATTCATCTGCTTTTTAGGTAATTAATATTTATTTGATAAAGGATAACAACAACTCAATAAGAAATACAATCGATGTTCTCTTCCTTTTATGAAAAAATGTCAAGAATAATATACGATCTCAATCAAATACCGTTATATTTATAAGATGATATTAAAATATTTGAATTCGACGAAAATTGCGACGTTTACGATATACCTAAATTCAAAATATGCATAATAAACGTATGTTTTTCAGATAAGGTCATAATCATTGTAATAACACGGTGTACAGTAATTTGGTATCCGAATTTTATTAGTGTTATTTTAAAGAATACTTAGCTTTGCTCAGAGATTTTCCGTTTTTGAGTAAGGAAACTTTGCTACTGTACAGATATTTGTAAATAAACTTTATACAGCTGAAGGATATAAAGTAGACTACTTTTTTTTTTGATAGATTAGAATTAAAATTAAAAAACTAAAAATATCATGTTCAAACCAGTCAAACTAAAAATCACATGTTAAAATCCGAACGAAGAATTTCACTGTCCACCATCTGACTGTATCATCAGATCTTCGATACTAAGCACAGTATAGCTGATTTTTTTATTTTTTTATATGCTTAATATTCTAATTCCAACATTTAATAACTAATAAAAGCCGCAGAAGCCTTAAGGGCTTATGAGCAGCTATTGAGTTTCACCACATTTCACATTACAACACATAACATATATTAACTTATATAAAATATTTTTAAAATATTAGAAGAACATACATGTACCTAGAATAAATTAAAATAAATTTCGTCGTCATCCAATAGAAGTCAGTTAAAATTGGTGATATTAGGGATAAGGAATTTCAGATCTGGATAGACAACAACAAATTATTTAAGATACGAAATTATCTCGATGTAGTCACAGATGTTAGTGTTTTTAATTTGTGGGTAGAGAAATAAAATCATTTTTTTATGTGTGACAGGCAGTGACAGGCTTTGCTATGCAAAATAAAATAAAAAACAATTCTATCCGGAATTATTCAAAACTTTATATACGATTTGCATATCTGATTGTTTTAGGTACCTACGGTATATGTTTTGCCTTCAAGATTTGATAAGATTGTTACAAAAAAAGTTATTTTAAATAGAATACTTTACTGATAACTTTTATATAACAATACATTTAATTTGACCTTAAACTCAATAGAATTTGATTGCACATACGCAATTAAATTCAAAACAATAAGAAAGCGTTGCTGTATGAGTATTCAGTTGCAAAACGATAACACTCAGAATCGCCGGATGATAGATACTATCAAAAGCTGAGCTCCGGAACAAGTATGTTGCTAAACTAGATTGATTTACCGCCTTCCTATTTTAGATTTTAGATGAATCTATTTATTAGCTCAAATTTAAAATATTACAGTATTTCTGTTAGACTGTATTTACTTTCTAATATTTTTTTAGATATTTTTAAACACACATAACATAAATATCAAATGAAAGGATTTGCTGAGTATAATACGAATAATAAAATTACTACACCCTAAAGCCAATAGGCAAATGGGCAGCTCGCCCAAGATGGCAGACAAGTTATTGCATCCACTTCCTAATATCTGGAACTGCCTGGTAAATTATATAACAGTCGAGTTTAGGCTATTGTATTTTGTTAACATAAATAGCAAAAGCTTGTATTTGAATTTTTGATTTTAAATGGTTCTCTTTATTAGCTCATACTTAAACTATTAGAGTATTTGTGTTAATGTAAACCTTATAGGTTCAATGTTAAACACTCTATTTACTTACACTTGCAAATTTTTCTACTATGCCTATTTCAGTGAATACTATCTAAACATTGGGCTTACTTATTTTATAGTAACAGTTATTATATTAGGTGGGGGAAAAAGTCTTTTCGCATTTTTTAAGAAAATTCAAAAATCATTTTTAAATATAGTTTATTTACATTTCTAAAGTATGACGGTAACATTTTGTTTGATAACTATTTGCTATCTTGTAGGTAGGGACATGATCCCATTGCTATAGAAATTTTGGGGCTTCTGATCAGAAAACCGCGACAAGTAGTTTTGGCAGTCCTCTCGTGATGTTAACCTGACACTGCCTAAAGAATTCTGAAGAGACCGAAACAGGTGGAAATCTGAAGGTGCAAGGTCAGGACTATACAGCGGATTCATTAACACCTCCCAGCCAAACTCTCTTAAATTTGCTGAGTGGCTAAAGATGTGTGAGGTCTAGCGTTATCATGATGAAAAACCACACCCCTTCTGTTGATTAATTCCGGCCGCTTTCTCTCAACTTCTTGCTTTAATCTCATCAGTTGTTCGCAGTAGAGTTCAGAATCGATGGTCCTGCCTGGTGGTAACAGCTCATAATGAATAATTCCCTTCTAATCCCACCACACACACAGCATCACCTTATTGCGAGTTAACCTGGGTTTTGCCGCAGTCTGTGAAGCCTGACCGGCCTTTGACCACGACCTTTCTTGTCGTACGTGATCCACTTTCATCACCAGTTATCAACTTCTTCAAAAATGGTTCGGTTTCATTACGTCGTTATAAAGAATCACAAACGAGTATACGGTTCATTAGGTTTCTTTCAGTGAGCTCGTGAGGTACCCAAATATTGAGCTTTTTTGTGTACCCAGTTTTTTTTCAAATGCGCCAAAACTGTTTTGTGGTCAATTCCCACTTTTTCAAAAATGGCATCCATTTTATCCATAATAGGGCGACCGGAGCAAGGCGCATCTTTGACATCAAAATTTCCGGATTGAAAACGCTTAAACCAAATTTGTGCTACTCTCACAGACACTGCACTAGGTCCATAAACATCGCAAATCTTTTTCGCGGCTTTCGTTGCATTTTTACCTTTTTTGTAGTAAAATTTTAAAATGTATCGAATTTCTTCATTAGACTCAGTCATCTTCACAGTACGAAAAACAAATAAAAATCACATATTTTCCTAATTTGAATTTGGAATTATGTTCTTTAAAATGTAAACTTTTAAAGATACCAAAACCAGCCGAGACAAGCCAGCAGATACAAATAGTACAGCCAAAGAGATTTTATTACAAGTTCATACATACTATAATGCGAAAAGACTTTTTCCCCAACCTATTATGTTGAATTTGCCTACGCCTCATATCAGTTCATCCTTCATGTTTTCTGTTCGGCTTAACAATCAAAAATTATTAATAGTATATTATGCAAATTAGCAAATAGTTTTTATGGGTTTATTTTCATAATCCCTTACTGAATAGACAACTATACCCAGATCACTAGCAAGTGAAGCGCAAGTTCATTTAAAGTCCTTGGTGTTTTTATTATTCTACTTTGCTCTACGTTTTTAAGAAAACACAATAATAAATGTAAGGAAAAGTTTATTTAACTCATCGACAAATATTTATTTATGTTTTTTTAATGAAATAAATACTATAATAGTACATATTTAATATTGTAAGAACTGAATGGAATTTGATTATAAAATTCTCGCACTTAGTTTCTTCTGGGTTTATATTTATGAGATTTATTAAATAACTAAACAAAAACATAATTATTTTTATTAGTTAGAATTCAGAATCTTCTTGATATAGATCCACGAGAGGTCATCCAGGATGTGGTTTTGGGCTAACGCTAAACAATTAGTAACATTTAAACTTCCATTGTCTCTGCAGTGACAGGTTTCTGCTAACCGTTAGGTCTCCATTGAACTGTGATATATTAGAGAGGAAATACCGTAGTTTTACGGTCATTCACACTACTATGATCAATTTGCAATGTCATAATTAAATAAGTAACGTCTGAACAGAAACGTAAATAGCATTATAAATTCATAATATTGTGAAAAGTTAAATGTATGCGTAGGTGGTAGCGGTATGTAATAAATAGTATTTGCATTGCAGCTGGTAACAACCTCGTTATTTTTTAACCTTTAGATATAGAATATAAATAAATAAATTCTTCGTTTGCACTAAGGATTCGCTCTGGCTTTGTTGCAATTTACTTCCCTCTTTCACAAAGATATTATATAGTTTTAAACCATTGCTCTTAAAAACAGCGAATATAAAGTTTCAATTATTCGAAAAGAAAGGAAAAGACGAACAACTCACTACATAATCATTTGCTCTCACTCACTCCCTCTCTCTCATAACGTAAGCAAAGTTAAATAAAACATGATAAAACCAATTTCATAAGTTACGTATGTAGAAACTGTCTGGTGTGTACTTTTTTGTTCCATTATAGTTAGCAATTATTCATGGTTGCCGTAAAGGGTTTCCCTTCATCATAAATCGATGGAGAAATCTTTATGAAAATTTGTTTTTAAGTTTATTCCGTTCAGACAGACGTTCTCAAGTAGACTCAATTTTCTAGTATTTTTTTCTTTTTGTAGCTTGTAAGCAAAACCGCGAACAACTTCGCAAACACATAGAACTAACAAGTTATGACTAGTTAAACATGTCATACTTAATTAACAATACTGCTATGCCTGTATAGTTATCGATCTTGCTTTCTTATAATTCATGTTTTATTATGATAAACGTTTAGATTTTTCTGTATAGTTAGATTTTAAGATAAGACTTTTAATCATATTAATAATTTATAATATTGTTTTTGTCAGGGGTTAGTAGTGGCCAATGGAGGGAAAAATTTCTTTTGTAAAACCTTTGCCGCATATGGAAATAAAAATAATAGCATTTTTTTTTATTTTGCTAAAAATAATGAAAGGAAATATAAAAAATCTTAATCAATTTAACATCCAACTAAAAATGCTAAGTAATAGCATTAATTTTTTGGAAGAATTTTCTAGTAAATGATCCTTATTTGTGTTGCTTTACCTGTTTCTTTATTCTCTTTGCAAAAAATATTATTTATTATTAATCATAATCTTAATTCATATGTCCAGGTATAACCACGTGCTACTAATAACCATAGGTATTAAACAATATGAAGTCATCGGGTAATGGTAATGACTGACATGCTTGCATGGAAATCGTGATCCGTCAGGAAAATTACGGTATCCTGGTATCATGCATGGGGTCAAGGTACGACCACGGAGTAGGTAGATAGAAAACATACTTATCCTTAAAAGTAAATACAAAACCAAGTAGGTTTACAATTATTTAGAAGCAGAGATTGAGTTCAGTAACAAAGATTAAGTTGTAAAACTTAAATTCGGGTGATGAGTCCTAATTTAGAGGATCCCAGGTTGATTTTATTTAAAATACAGTGAGTTTCTTTTATCACACATATTGATCGATAATCATTAACTAAATGATTATGTTGCCTTGTTAAAAGAATAGAATAAATAAAATTTTATTTTAAATATCCGCTAAATTAATAAAGTTAAATGGAGAAGAAATAGGGATTCTGAGGGGGATTGAACTTGGCCTCTAATAAATTTTTTAATTTTTTTAATTTATTTAAGTATTTTATTTCTACATAACAGTAGAACAATTCTATTCAAAAGCGTATTGTACACTAACAAAAAAATACTTCGTATTCGTTATGCAAATTCATAAGAGTAATTACGTCTCGCCTAATTTTTTTGTGCTTTTGTCGTTATAAAAACTACTATAGGAAGACGATATTAGTATTACTTAATGTCATTAATTCCAGCTTCCTCTTACATTATGCAATAAACAATTGTATCTGTAATTGTATTTTAAGGTAAGTGCTTTATTCATGAACGCGTGCTATAAAGAGAACAAAAAATAATCCGGTAGCAATTTTATATACTCGTACTCTAGAATGATACTTAGACAATTAAAAATTCTGTAATTGCATGCTTTTGTACTTTTGTGAACTGAGTCAGGATTGCTTAATAAAACACCTGAGAACTACTGAACCCATTTTATCCACTTGTAATTGTTTATAGCTGTTAGTAATTGTCATCGAGCTAAAAAAATATTTTAGAAAATACTCCTGGTTAACTTTGGCACTTACATTCATTATAGCGAGACAAAGCGAGAGAGAGAGAAGCTGGGTCAGGTCGCTAGTATTTTTCAGTACTGAATCCCTAGATGACTTAAAAATTAATATTTAAATAAAATCTATTGAATTCTCAACGAAACTAGGGTGGTTAATGTGTATATTATATTTGTTTGTTATACTGCCTAGATTTACTTTTAATTTTTTTCTTTATACGAAATACTATGTACTATTCCTGAGTGACATATGTGTTGTAGTGTTGCTAGAATTATTTTGCAATTAATTGGGTAGACAATCTGCCGTTTTGATTGTGTTATAAGCATTATTTATAATATACCTAACCAAAACGGCCTGATACCAATCTACATTATTCTCGTCTCTCCTTTTTCTTTCTATCTCTCTCCTTTTTCTCTTACCCTCTCTCTTTCTTTAATTTTTCTCTTTTCTCTTTCTTTCAATCGCCCTCTCCTTTCTCCTTATATTTTTGTATCTATCTATTGTTCCCTTTTGTTTTCTCTTGATTTTTTTCTCTCTTCCTCTTTCTCTCTTTCTTTTTTCAATAATTGTAAGCTACACTATGATCGAGTGGGAATTACGAATTTCGATTGAAATTATATTTTAAATATTCGAAGCGAAGCGAGGGCGGGAGGAATAATTCGTAAATTTTAATTGTCCATGACTTATTTTTCTGTGAAATTTCCGGTATATTCGTACTTGTTTTTAGGTACCTAAAAAACAAACTTAACCCACTATTTACTTCGAAAGTATGTTAGTTTCTGATTTCTCTTGATTTTGTTAACCAATGGGTACGTACCTACATGTTGAATTTAAAAATTAGTAACATGTTTGTTTGAATTTAGTTACATTTCTGTCTACACTATCATTACATACTATAAAACAAAGTCCCATTATGTCAACAGTCACGTGTGCCTGTCTATTCGCGATAAACACAAAACCACTGAAAGGATTTTCATGTGAAATCACAAAAGTTTTCTCCAATAGACAGGTTGATTCATAAGAAAGGATAATTTAAGGTAGTGTCGGAAAAGCGGTAGTGGTTTTCAGGAGTTTAACTTCTATTTTAGAGAAAAAAGTCTGTAGTTCAGAAACAAAAATACAATATACCTATAATTTGATTACTTATAACTCTTATAGAAATTACACACTGCTTCTAATTATAAATAATTGTCATCCGGTATATCAGGGTAGTTAGGTCATTTATTAGCATAAATATGCTACAATTACTGATCTAGGTATTTTATTAAAGATCGTTTTCCTCATAACAATTTCACATGTAAATTTTATTTGAAGTGATTCTAAGTTAGTTGATTCATTTAAAATATTTTTTTTTAAAACAAAAGTTTTATAGTTATTTCATAGTTAGTTTTGTGGTGTTCCTACGATATCTTTAAACTTTAAATGTTTGTTTCTCAATGAAACAAAAAATCTGTATTTTAATTTACTTTATTATTCCAAAAATCAAACTTAAAGGATTTAAATGAAATGAGCATTTAGATACTCAAACAGTACTAAATAAAAGCTGGAATAAATAATTATGGCAGAGTACGTAAGTTACTCTGTTAGTGGAAGGGTTATTGAGTTAGTTATGAGTAAGTAAGTGTCTTACAATTTACTATGGACTTCAGAAGCTTCCGCCGAGCTGGTGAAATCGCGTACATATGCTAATAAGAAATAATTATCTGTTGTAAATATATGTTAACTTAAAAAATATGTCGTGGTACATACAACTCACTTGTTGCTAAAAGTTACTCTTTGTTATATTTTATGGACAAAACAACGTGGTCGCAAAAGAAAAAAAGTCACATAATGTCGTATTGCATTATGTTGCTCCACAAAAAGTAATTGTGGTGTAGATGTACCATAAGTCCATAGCATTTATACATAGTTTTTATTTTTTAAAAACCAGTATTAAATTAAACGCAATTAAAGCACAGGATTAATGCAAGTGAAATTTATATGTACGTGCGTAATCGCGTAATTCATCAATTATTTTATGAATGCGTGTACGCTAACAAGTAGCCTTGACCGTGAACGTGAGTAACGTGTATTGAGCAATTTGTATACAATTATAAGCGATGATTGCTTCGATTTCATATTATTAAAATATCTATAAAATAGTTGAGTCGTTTATTAGATTATATAACCATTTTTGTGTATTGTTTTAAGATGGTTTTAGGTTGGTAAATATTTTTCCATTCCCCCATCACGGATAGAGTATTTTTGCTCTTCGATATCTGCAAAAGCCGTTTTTATCCTCTAGAGGATTAAATAAAATTGAATTTAGAACATCGTGTGCACTAAGTTTGTGAATTCAAAACATCATTAAACCTATTTACTTCCACCTTCATGGTGCCGAATTTATCAAACACCCTTCTTTACTTTGTTAAAAATCAGACTCGGTTCCTTTTTGGTGTACTTCTTTTTTTTAAGGGAAAACTTCTTTAGCGGCGTTGTGCATTGCATTTTTGGGATGGGTTAAATCAAAGGCGTCAGATTTTATGAATTAAAACTAGTAGAAATGAAATAATGGAGTCTTACATTCATATTTATATATAATTTAGTCCAGGAGGAATCGACCAAAAATTATCCTACCTCAATTTTTTTATGCGATCCTCTTCAAATTGCCTTACTTATGATTTAAATGCATTTTGCTATGGGGCATCCCCGTATTGTTTAAAGCGAGATTGTTTAAACAATAGCAAGGAATTGTTATTTTTCAACCAGACAATTTTTTTATATTCTTTATTGAAATACAAATAAAAAAATCTTGTTATTTTAAAGGTTTTTTTGCATTTAGTCATTTCCTCTCTTAGATGGGATGAAAAGTAACGTGTTTCACTCGAGTGCAAAGATTTGTGCTCTTTTGATTATCTCGCTAACGCTCAGAATTTTAATTTTTGAATCAAAACTGAGTTGACATCAAAATTGAGCACGCGACTAAAAAGCAACTTTGCACTCTTGTATAACAAATAACTATTAAAAGCTTATTCAAAATGCAAGCAATCAGGCAGGGATTCTGTTAGTATCATCTTTATTAAGTTACGTAGCTGTTTATTATAGAAATTCTAGGTGTAGTTAAAAGCTTGTAATTCTTGTTCTGTATATGTAAAATTTAAGATTGGCTGCTTTCGTAAAATTCGATCGATTAAGATTTTATTTTGTTAAAAGATAAGATAATTTTTCTCTATTACAAATAAAATTGTTTTTATTACTAGATAACTTAAAATAAAACCGTTTATATATCCGGGTTTAAATCCAGTGGAATTTTTCTTTTCATACTGTGCAGAATTAAAGTTGAAAACCCTATCTATCATCATTATAACAATATTTTCAGCCTAAGCTCTAGCTTTAAGCGCCATGTTAGTAGTGAACACTATATTCAACAATTGTCGAGTTTGCTAGTTAACATTATCTCATACACTGTAATCTTGACAATAACACTCACGCCTATTTATCGATGAGTGTCGATAATAAGATATTATTTAGTTCAGTTGCTAAGAACAAGTTGCATCTTCTCAATCAGACAAACCACAGGAATGCAGTCCACCACAGCTGCTGAGCATCTTCACGAACCTGTTTCACCTGCACCCTTCAACAAGTCGCAATAAAGTGTAGCTTGACTTATGCAATTTTACTCTCGCTAGAGGCCTTGGACTCGAGATTATTAACGAGCCCATACGTCACTTTGTGCTATAAATAAGAATCGAGTCTGATTTTTATTTTCGTTTAACGCAAAATAAGAGCAAAAGTTTTGTTATTTCTACAACGAAGGGAAGAATATTTGAACGCTTTGCAATTGTTTACGAGCACTGCTTGAATTTATCAAAGAATTGGCAATGCTTTTATATATTAAGTCATAAAAGTACGGTTTTACATGTCTTTCATGCTACAACTACGAACACGCTACATAAGACGTCCTGTCGTACTTTCATTGGTAGACGTAGCCCATGGATGTCAGCAACAACAACGGTTTTGTTGGTATTATTTATTACTTAGGTTCCTATTAGCAGCCATAAGCCAAACCAAAGCCAAACAGTCCAAAATCTCTGGCAAACCAGACTTTGATAAGAGTAAAAAATTAGAAAAAAATTAAACGACAATTGTAATCTATTTATAAAGATTTAGTGGTCATAGTCATTATTATTTGATATTACTTGTATACAAGGATTATAATTCATGTGAGATTAAGGGAATCTCAGACATTTTTCATGGCGTTTTCGTAGTTCTCTTAATATGAGGACTTTACTGGAGGAACTGAGTCTCAAAACTTCAGGCGACCCGCCGTAGCTAGCACAGGCTATTTTTAAGAAGCAATTCCTCTTTTCCTGACATCCGATTTAATTGAAACAAGCCCTATAATTTATGTCGGACCTGAAGCAATAAATCATCATCATCATTAACGCAACAGCCCTTTGTAGGCCTCGGCTTGAAGTGGAGGGATTTGCTCGTCGCAAATCCCTCCACTTAAGATTGTCGGCGGCCTTCGTCCGCTAATTTACGAAGTCAATACTCTGCACGTCACGGTCTACGCCATCGAACCAACGAAGCTTTGGCCTTCTTGGACTCCAACGCCCATCAGGATTGCTTGTCATAAGACACTTGGGAGTCCTTATTTCGTCCATACTTTGCACGAGGCCAGCCCAACTAAGTCTGTTAAGCTTGATATGAACTGCAAAAAGCGGTTTTTTGTAGTTGTCGTAGAGGTCGTGGTTGTGTCGGCTTCGGTGTCAGAGATTCGCCCTAAGATCTTTCTTTCAAATATGTACCAGGAACGAATGAATGAAGAGCAATACAACCATTTACAATTTTTTACAGTAGTTTTTACTTAATTCGCATTCAAATATACGGACAGGTAGGCAAAAAAAAATATTGTTATTGCTTTTATTAGCGTTTGTTATAAATATCCCTAACATTATATTTTCTAAAATATCTTCTATGTATAGAAATTCGATATGTTACATTTTTATTATATGCGTAGATTAATTATTATTATTTAATACATATAGGTAAAATGACATTTAGGTACTCTTGAATTTTGAGAGACCGTTATACTTTTATAATTTATGAGCTAAGCCTCACACGTAGTCGCAAAGCAAAGATGACGAATCGATGATAAAAATTACGACAAAACACCGTTTTGTTTGCAAAGGACACTTTCTTATTTATTATTTCTTTGCACACCATTGAGCCGTCCCGCTGTGACTTAAATTGCTTTAGAGATTGTAATATTAGTAATTTAGTATATTGTCTCATCTCAATGTTTTGTATTATTTATATTAGAATATATTTAGAAATTGATCTATTAGTTTCTCCGCACGGTTACAGTGATTGTGGTGCTGTAACTAAGCGGTAATATGAGTAAAAGCTTGACGCATTTAAATGATGTTAAACCTTGTTAGCTTGTGACATCATGCGGGATAAAATTATACCTAAACATTGATACTAACTGACATTAATTAGGTAGGCGATGTTCTGGTAATAATCAAGAAATAGCAGAAGGTATAAGTATAGATAATATTTCAAGGCATTTTTTACTTTTTTAGAGTTTTGTTAATATACGAGCATACATAATATCTTGATACTGAAATATTTACTAGTGACGTAATATTACTGACTACTAGCTGACAATTTATTTTATTGTCAGCTATTTTGAGTAATATTACCGACGACGGTTCGGCAACAGACCTTATACCATTTGATCTTGTATGATCAAACCAGAATTGCTCACTAGGACGTCTGAAGAAACAATGTGTCATAAAAAATGGTAACAACTTATTACTACCACGTTAGTGGCAATGAACTAGCTAGGTCGATTTGTTTTTATAAGTCGGGTGTTGTTCACTTATGACCTTTAAACGTCTGAGGATTTACTGAGAATACAGAATACGATACGAAAATAATTTGAAGTAAACCCTACCTACTTTATAATATTATTACATATTACATAATATAAAATGAGTTTACATTTAGGATATTTAATAAAATTTTATTTAAAAGCCAAAACAATAATTTTAAAAAGTTTTGTTTCATTTCTTTTTGTTCATGCATCACGCAAAAATTACTGCACAAAATTAGATTCACTTATACTATTCGTGGTCTAATTTAAAAATAGGCTGTTTAATTTTTAAATGATGTCAGTGTCAGAAAAAAGTTATTGTCGTTTAAACTCGTTTTAGCCCTGCGAAGCTATTTATAAACTACAGGATTATTACTAGATAGAAGTAATTTTTAATTTATTTTAGTATTTTTAATATTTTAAATGAACTGAATATTTTTACAATTTTATAATAATAATTATTATTATTAGTTAAGTAACTTATTACAATTGATAATGTTTTTAAACATCTCACGAAGTATGAATATTATATTTAATGTTTCAGAGGAAATAATAACTTTGATCACGTTCTTCAATTAAAATACATCAAATTAAGACAGCTCGCAATTTAAACATACGCATCCTTTAAACATATTATTATATTTTATCATATTTTATGCATGTAAATAGTGTGATTAATATTCAAAGTAAAGTAAATTTTTTAACTAAGAAATTTTGTAAGTAAGCTTGTAACAAAATAATTTTTTTTTGTATCATTTTCTATATGCTCGTCCTTCCTTATTTCGACCCATTTACGAATTATCACTTTATTAATTTTAGAAAAAGATAAAAAAATTATTAATAAAACAATATTAAAAATGGTATTGACTAACAATTATAAGAGGTTTTCAGAATGATGAAATAGTTATACATATATTTATAGTTTTCTTGCAGCGCCCTTTGCAGGGTAAAAATTATCTTATCTTCTAACTCGAGAGAGAAGGAGCTATTTTACAAATAAATCAGTAAGTTTATTATTTTTTTTTAATTCCAGGTTTTCAAAATGTACTTGTGACTTCAAGTAACGCTTCGGAAGCTTCAAGAAAAATGAACATACAAATTAGAAGATCTTGTTTATCATTAGTATTGCTGTCTGCATTTATAGAAGCGATACGATCAAATGAAAATGGTATAAGTTCTGAATCAAATTAACCTTTTATGTTTCCCTACACATATTTAGGTTTTTTTTTAGCAAAAGTGGTTAAAGCAAAAGTTAAATTGAAGATAATATTACTACACGTATAATTCTATTCAAAATTATTCCAATTATATCATCACTTTTTTGTTACTTATTTAATGTAGAATTTGTCATTCGAAATGATATAATGGTGTGGAATGGGCAAAAATTTTAAAAATATTATAGTTACGTTGACTTGATCTAAACTTGAAACATGTTTTTCTCTTCGACAATAATTTATTAATATAATTTTCAGAAAATAATAGTACAGATGTTCGTCAAGGACGAGTGAATGGGCGAATAGTAAAACTTTATACAGGATCTAGGCCAGATCCAGTTTTGTGCCAAGAAGAGGGCTTCAAAGCTGATCCAGTGGATTGTTCAATATTCTATAGGTGTACGAAAGCATCTAGTACGAAGTATACGGTTTTCAGGGTACTTACTAACTTTATTTTATTGAATTCAAATTACTGAATTGAAGCTGTAAAATTTTTATGGAGTTAAATATATGAGTTGTAATACTCAATAATAAAAAATATCTACTTACGTTAAATCATTAATGTTTACTTTTATTATTTTTCAGTTTCAATGTGGCCCCGGTACTGTGTTTGATCCGGAAACAGAAATTTGTAATCATCCTCGCAATACAAAACGTTCTGAATGTGGCGGACTAGTCTTATCTGATAGCATAAATGATGAAAATGAAATAGAAGGATTCGAACTACCCTCACCAATAAGTACAATACGTCCTGTATATACCAGTCATTTAGAATTAAATAATAATACAACATTTACAACATCATCTACGATAGAACTAGGGCAATCCTACCTAAGTTATTTAACAACTACTTCAACTTCTTATCCAGTAGTCACAACAACAAAACGTGAAGTTTTAGAAACTTCTAATACATTACAAGCTTATCCTTGGATAAATTCAAATAATAAATCTAATGAAATATTAACAACTTCTTCGCCTAATACTAACAAAGGTTTTCTTTGTACTTCTGATGGGTTCATAGGAGATATCGAAGATTGTAGAAAGTTTTACAGATGTATAAGTAACTCTCGTGGAGGATTTACACGACACGAATTTTTATGTAGCGAATCCACAGTTTGGGATGACAGCATACAAAGTTGTAACCACGTTTGGGCTGTTCGTAACAGCCCGTGTGCCAAAAATGGCTTAACTAGTAATAAACAAGGTAATTTAGCACCTAATACAGAACAGCCACTTCATTACGGTATGAAGGTCACCCAGAAACAAAATAATGAAATATATATAGATAAGGATGATTCTGATAAATTTCAGGATAATGATGTATCTCCCATAAGACCTCCCAGTTTAGTACTAAATGAAGTAGTTAATGAAAATGCACAAATTGATCTTCAGCTTAACTACGTTAATGAGCCAAGTATATATGAAACCATTAGTTCTTCTACAGAAACATCGCACAATCAGACATTAGTGTCAAATTATACAGAAAGAAGCACCGAATGCGCTCAGACTGGTTTTATGGGAGACCCATTTGATTGTAGCAAGTTTTATAGATGTGTTGATAATGGTAGAGGGAGCTTTTCAAAGTTTGAGTTTACTTGTGGTCAAGGAACTGTGTGGGATAGTAAGGCAGAAGCTTGTAACCATGCTTGGGCTGTCAAAGAATGTGCTAAAATGTACCCAGTAAAAAATGATCCTACCACTACTGTTACTGCTCATTATCAAACTAAAAATACAACTGTTTATCCGAATAATCCAATGACATTTCCTACTAAATACGAAGACAAAATTACTACTATTCGTACTATAAACGAAGATAATAACAGCGGTTACGTAAATCCATTAAATCAAGAATCACAAGTCACTAGTTCAACTATTTTAACGACTATATCACTGCTCTCAACTACAACTTCTCCTGAAACTACATTTACAGAATGTAGAGTAAGTGGTTTCTATGGCGACTCATCCGATTGCGAGAAATTTTATAGGTGTGTTGATAATGGTAAAGGATCTTTTACTAAATACGAATATAAATGTGGCCAAGGTACTCTATGGGATCAAGAGATTGAAGCTTGTAATCATGCCCGAGTTGTTAAATCCTGTAATCAGAATCCTAATAGAAATGTAACAAAATCTACAGAAAAATATGATATTCAAACGAGTACCACAGTTTCATCGCATATTCAAACAACTATTAAGGATAACTCTCAAAATAATGATAATGATTTCGGATATCACACCCCACAAATTGCATTAAGTGGGATCGAAAAGGTTACTGATACTAGTGCTACGCAAACTACACCAAATCCGTCAGAAATTGAGCTTAAAAAATGTCAATCAACCGGATTTTTTGGTGATTCTAAGGATTGTAAAAAGTTCTATAGATGTGTAGATAATGGAAAGGGTGGATTTACTCAGTTTGAATATTCATGTGGAGAAGGTACTGTATGGGATTCAGAAATAGAAGCATGTAATCACGAATGGGCTGTAAAACAATGCGGCGGTAATAAAGTTATTAATATATCTACATCTAGTACCACAACTAATCACGATACAATAAATGAATTAAGTAATGTATATACGACTCAAATCTATGATACTGAAGGTACTACTATCCTAAATCTAAGCTCACAAATGTCAACAACTGAGTCAAGCAGCGAATGCAAAACAAATGGTTTTGTTGGTGATAAATATGATTGCAAAAAGTTCTATAGATGCGTTAAAAGCGATAATGGTAGCTTTATACGATATGAATATTTATGTGGCGATGGCACAGTGTGGGATCCAGAAATTCAAGCATGTAATCATGAAAAAGGTGTAAAAGAATGTGGAAGTAATACAAACACTCAGTCTACGCAAATTATTAATGAAATTTATGTTACTTCAACATCAAGTCCTAATTATAACAATGAAGTTGGATATACGATACAGACTAGCAAACAGCCCAGTTTAGTAGCAAGCACTACTAAACACAGTTCAATGATGACAACTTTCATGAATAACATTAACGAAAGTAATAATGGGTGTCAATCAGGTGGATTTATGGGTGATAACTATCACTGTAAGAAGTTTTACAGGTGTGTCGATAACGGTAAGGGAGGCTTTACAAAATATGAATTTACATGCGGTGAAGGAACAGTTTGGGATTCCAAAATTGAAGCTTGCAATCATGAATGGGCAGTAGAAAAATGTGGTAAACATAATCAAAACGAGACAACTCATTCGGTCCAAATTATAGACACTGAAAATGAATCTACAACTCCTTTACAAATCAGCAATGATACTACTCAATCACTGCAATCCAATTCACCAATATATTCGTCTACTAGTTCTTCAATGCAAATAGAACACTTAGCGTCTGACAAAGAAAACAAATGTACATCTGAAGGATTTTTTGCTAATTATAATAATTGCAGGAAATTTTTCCGATGTGTTAATGACGGAAAGGGTGGATATACTAAATTTGAATTCGACTGTGGCGAAGGAACTGTTTGGGTTCAAGAAATGCAAGTTTGCGATCATGAAACAGATGAAACAAAATGCAGTTATTCTCCAGGTACAACTACAGATTCATACAAAGAAATAACTGAAACAGTACCTGTTCAAACGAAACCAGTTACCCATAATGAACAAGTTTCAGACGGAAATATTAGTACTACAACGGCTTCTACTACATTATCTACTACAATAAAATCAAAACCAGAATCAAGTATACAAAATGTTTGTAATGAAGAGGGTTATTTTGGTGACACTATTGATTGTAAAAAGTTTTATAGATGCGTCAACAATGAAAAAGGGGGATATACAAAGTATGATTTCACATGTGGTGAAGGTACAATATGGGATCAAAATATTTTAGCATGTAATCACCCACAAGACGTAACGAATACAACATGTAAATCAGAGAATGAAAACGTATCTTCAACAATAAGTAGTGGTAGTACACAAAATATGACCACAGGCAAGAGTACCCTAGCTACAACCACAGAAAAGAGCACAATATCTACAACTACAACTTTATCGGAAGCAACGAACTCTTCAGAATCTAATACTTCAATAGAATCTTCTAGTATAGCGAGCACAAGTGGCACATCAACAACAAGCAATAATGTGACAAATGCAAATTGTAATAATAATTCTACAGACGAATCAAAAAACCAAGTTTACAAATGTGAGAAGGCCGGTTTTTATGCCGATCCTAACGATTGTAAAAAATACTATAGATGTGTCGATTGGGAAAGTAACGGACAACATTTTTCAGTATTTCATTTTGAATGTGGAGAAGGAACTATTTGGGATCCAGCACTTGAAACGTGTAATCATGAAGATTCAGTTTATCCGCCTCGTAATTGTAACGGTACACAGCAACAGAACGAAAATGTTACTGATTCAACAACAACTACAGAAATAATATATACTACACAGCAAACAACCACAACTCCACAATCAACCCAACAGACAAGCACGACTGAAAAATCAACAACACAACAAGTAACTGATAAAACAAGTACTCAATCAACTCCAGAACAAACTACGTCGATAAGCACTGAACAAACTACATCCTCAAGTACAGAGCAATCAACGCCATCAAGTACAGAGCAAACCACGTTGTCAAGTACAGAACAAACTACATCATCAAGTACAGAGCAAACAACGCCATCAACTACAGAACAAACTACATCATCAAGTACAGAACAAACTACGCCATCAACTACAGAACAAACTACATCATCAAGTACAGAGCAAACTACGCCATCAACTACAGAACAAACTACATTATCAAGTACAGAGCAAACTACTTCATCAAGTACAGAGCAAACTACTTCACCAAGTACAGAGCAAACTACATCATCAAGTACAGAGCAAACAACGCCATCAAGTACAGAACAAACTACTTCAGCTAGCACAGAAGAGACTAGTTCTCTTGAGAATTCAACAACTACAGAATCTACTACAGGAACGACTCAATTAACATCAATTACAACTGATCAAACTACAACTGAAAAAAATAATACAACAACTGAACATTCCAGTACCAGTGACAGTACTACTACACAGATATCTGAAGTTCAAAATACGACACCTGCCACATCAAGTCAAGATTGTCCAAAAACAGATGAAGATGAGTCCTTGTTTGTCTGTCCTACTTCATTTAGGCGTCACCCTAAATATTGTAATCTTTTCTATCAATGCACCGAAGATAATGATAATCATGAAGTCAAAATTGCTGTTTTTAACTGTCCAAATAACACTATATATGACGAAACTAAAATTCAGTGCGTTGAAGAAGAAAAAAGTGACAAAAAATGCAAGGGTCAAATTGCACAAAGACACCGAGTAAAACGATTGGGATCTAACTTTCTTGAACCGGTAAATATACTTGATTACTTTTAAAACTAATCTCTATTAATCAAGTATAAAAATAAAGTGTATAAATGAGAGAATAAATTATTAATATTCGATTCTTGTTTATTTATTAATAAGTTAATAAAGGAAATTACGAAAAACGTTATCCTACTATAATGGAAGAAAACTTAATAGTGTGTATTACTGTTATTTCAACTTGTTTCAGATGATCGTAACGAAAGAAAGTATGGCATGTCCAACGAAAGGTCACTTTCCTTTCGAAAGTCATGAAGAGTGCTCAGAAGCCATGCTGAAATGTCAACCTTCGAAGTCAGGAAAGTTAAGTGGTTATGTCTATAGATGTCCAGAAGGTTTTGTGTATTGGGTAGTGAGTAGAAGATGTGAACCAATCGAAAAAGTAAAAGATTGCAAAATGTCATCCTATCCTTGGAATAGAAGACATGATTTACCAGTAGAAAATTCTAACATCGCATCTTAACGTTTGCCTCATCTCCGAAAAATAGGAAGTAGAATATAAGTTTTAATTAATAAAAGGATATTACGACTTAAGAAAACTAAAACATTACAATTAATTCTAGTCTTGCTACTTATACTAGACGACACACGTTTACATCGCTGCCATAAAATATGAAAAAAAATTGTAACTTGTGAACAAAATCTTGCCAATTGACATTATTTTGATCACGACTGATTAGAATAAGTACTGAAATAAATAACTTATTTTTATTATTTTTTTATTTTCCTTTCTAACAAAAAAATATACAAGTAAAAATACCTATTAAAGTAAACAACACTGTTGATAATGAATCCGTAACTAACTTATAACAAAATTACCTCAATACCTTTACATGAGGACAAAACTCCTTTACAAAATAAAGACAATTCTTTAATAATAAAGTCTTTAGTAGAGTCTTCATCTGTATGATGGACAATGTTGCTAAAAATAGTTCCTATAAAAGCATGACAAGGCGTTTCAGTAGCGATCAAATTTCCTTCCAAATCTATTGTTAACTGGTTTATATTTTGAATATCATTTTTATTTTTTTCATTTTTCGTAAGCGCTGTTCCAAACTTTGAAATATTGCTCCCAACTACAGCTGCATTTGGACCTTTAGACGCAATTTTTCGATATTTTTCAATATTTTTTGAAGTATTTTCAATTTCTGTGCCATTTAAGATCACTGATTCTTCTTTTGAGTCTACAGTTAGATTTTTTAAATCATGTTTATGGAAGAGAAATTCTATAAACATCGGAAGAAGGCTTTGTTTAGTACTGATGTCATCAATAATTTTAACTTCATTTTCGTCACTTGTTAATGAAGGTATATATTGAAAACTTCCTTTTTCATTTGTTCTATCAGTAACACTTTTAATTTCTCGAATTTTTTGTATATTAACTTTCTTGTTTTTATTCTGGAGCTTTATATTCCTTTTTACTTTGTTAATTGGTGGGTATTCCACTTTAAGAATATTTTCTTTATCCTCTTCCTCAAGCATATTTTTCGCTATATCATTGCTTTTACTATCATTTTGTAAATTTTCAATAATATCTTGAATATTATTTACCGTCTTTCTAGGTTTCTTTGGAATCTTTTTTCTATAGGATATTCTGTTTTCTTTCCATTTAACTTCACTAAGAATATGTTCTAGTTTTTCAACATAAATTGGGCTAGGAGATTTTGGAGTAAGTATTATGGGATTAAATGCTATACCACCTTTATCCCATATTGATATACATCTGGATAAAAATCCAAAAAAATGTTCTGGCAAACCTCGCCAATACTTCTTCAATGGTGATTTATCCATGTATCTGTGTAAGGGTATAACCTGAATAGTTGTATATTTATTTAATTTCTTTTTATAGTTGTTTTTGTCTTCAACCCAAAGTGAGTTTAAAGCCAACTCGTTTTTCAACTCATCACTTAAATTATCGATACTTTCTTTAGACGCATCGTTTACAAGTATAATTAAATTATATTTGAAATGTGAATATTTTAACGAAAAAGTGTCAATGTACGGAATATAATCATTCATATTTAGATCTTCGTAATTGTTTACAATCATATGCATAAATATATTAGGCGCTAAAGATTGATTATTCTCTATATTTTTTATGTTGTGTTCTATGTTTTGAAAGTTTAATGGCTTAGGATGCATCGGTGGAAGTACAGCCACAGCAACGATGCTATTATAAATAATAAAAATCAAAACTCCGATCATAGCGAGGCCTATCCACCAGTAAGTCAATAATGTTGACAAGTGATCTGAAAAAGCAATAAATAAATATAAGCAATTTAAATGTTGTATTGTGTAAAATATGCAAAAAATATCTGCTAACATAATATCGGTAGATGAGAGTGAAAAACTTCCGATTTTAGATTATTCCAAAAAAACAAATGAGAAAATAATTTAACGTTACAAATAATTTAAATTTAAAATAATTTAACCGTACATTTAAATAATCTAATTTATAAAAGTTTAGCAGATATAATTTTCAATGGATTACTATTCCATATCTATAAATTTGGAAAAGCTATCACTATATCAGATTATTTGAGATATTTAATGTATTTTATGTTTTGCTTTTGTTAAAAGTGCACCTTTTAATGAAAATTCATATGAATATGACAAATTGTTACCTGGCCAATGCGTAACTATAGCCGCAGCACCTTTTGCTTGTGCTCGAGCCCGTCCTGGAGTTAAATAACGGATACGTCGCTGAAATTTTGGACTACTATTACAAATATGTAATTCTTCATCAGATTCCTCGCGTAGTAGCGGACGCTCCTCTCTATATGGCTTACTCATTACTGGCCATCAGTTTAGTCAGAATTAAATAGGTTAACTAGACGAAGTTTTAAAGATAAAGATCACTGATCTAAAAACGAGATTTTATTACTATATAGTAGTTTAAAATAAAATATAGAAATTTTATAACAACTCTTATGACAAAATTATGACAGTTATATTATTTGACACTAAAATTTTGTAAAATGACAAGTTATTCACATTTTTAAAAATCTTTTTGCATATCAAATATTATCTACACCAACCTAGTTTTCACAAAACGTAACACTAGTATTTTCCCATTCAGTTTATAAACTCAACAAATAATAGGAGCACATATCATGAATGTTTCAACTGGTATAATTAATTCAGTATTTCTTTATTCTTAAGGTTTAGCACGTTTATACTTTCTGCTTCAATATTGTTGATTCAACAGTAATTCGTCTCACGTACTGGTGTTATATTATGTCATTTTAATTTCTTTTATTTAGGTAACAAATTTTATGTCGATATCAGAAATGCCTTTGTTTAACAATAAGGCCGTATATTTCTTTATAATAGACATAATCATTCCATTAAAAATTAGTTTTATCTGTCATTAAACCTTTTTTTGAAAACAGAATTTCTAAATTCTTGTCACATCTTAAAAGCTAAATCTTCCAAATATTTCTAACCATCTATACAAGATTTTCTAGAAGTTAATGTGTACCTAACTTATGTAAGTTAATCTTATACAAATCTTTAATAGTCTCATAATATACCAAGCTGCTTACAGGACTAAATTCTATAATAAAATATTTATTATTGTAAGTATTGTGAAAAAAGTGAAGTATTATCTTTTTCCAGTCTCGAAATGACAGAATATAACCAACAAATAAAACCTGATGAACAATATCCTTTATTGAAAGTGGAGGGCGGAGGGGGGGATGGTAATCTAGTTCAGGGTTCATTTCCTCAAAACATGACAGTAGGATGGAACGTTGCTTGTACTCCAAAACAGTCCTGGTGCAAACGATGGCCTGGTTTGTTAATACAAAAAATGAAAATTTTAAAAAGATTTATCAGTTAAAAGATAATAATGCTCGATATTAACTTTTTCAGAATACGTATCTGCTTGCTGGATGACTATTATTTTATTAGCTATTTCATTCCTGGTCTTTTACGCTTTAGGAATGAGTGCCTATAGACGACAACCTGTTGTCATTGTTAGATGTAATAATTCTAATCCAGCCAGCGATGTCTTTTACCATCATATTCTATCACAGGATGTTGTACCTTTTACACTATTTTCTGATTACCTTTCATTCATGGCAAGAGAATATCCAGCATTACGCTTCCATGTTTACTTTTTAATTGACGATACATGGCGACGACAACCAAAAACTTTAAAAATGTTACCACATATCACTGTGTTCAAACAAAGTCACAGACGAGAAATACGGGATTTCCAAAGAAAGTTTCAAAATGTAAATATAAGTGTTATGTACTTGAGCAAGTACATGGGAATAACACCTTTAAGATATAAGTGGAAAATGATTCCTCAAAACTATTTAACATTTTATGCGAGGATATACGAAATTTGGCAAAACGGCGGAGTCGGATTTGATCTTGTAACTTTCAATAATCAATTTAACAATAATCAAGAACTAGACCGTAGAGTAGATGCTATACTTAAACAGCATAACAATGGTATAGAGCCGGAAAAATATGTTAATGTGCTTAGTTGCATTGATAATGATGATCAGAATGAACTTTTCTCTATGTTCTTCAATTTGATAAATAGTTTTTTGAACGAAACTTCTTCGTTTTTTAACACGGGCTTTGCAACTGATATTAAAATTATGGATGATCCAGTAATTACATCTCGCAGAAATAAACGTGATGACTTAAATAATTCTAATATAAACAATGACACACTCATAAATAATATAACTAATATTAGTAATAATACTGAAGACGTAGAGGTGTTTAATGTGAGCACCAAAAATGTGTCAGATAATACAAGCTCCTTAAACAGCACTACGAATTCGCACTTCTACAAAGTACATACAGATATGCCAAAACTCGTATTATTTTATGACATAAACCGAATTCCTGATGAAACTCTGCCAAGTTATCGTTTCCCAAAAGCAATTGGTCCGTCGGAACTATTAGTTAATTCAGTTCATGGAAAGCAAAAATCAAAGTATCTGTTGTTGAGCCCTGAAGGTCAGTTTGTGGCAGCTTCCTCCAGACACCATCCATTTTTAGCTCAGCTTTTCTCTTCAAGCTGTCATAGACTCGATCCCAAATATGCAATCAAGGATACGCTTTTGAGTCAATGTTCTGGATATTTTAGAGATGATGTATATTGTGAAAATATTCATGTTATTTATAATATTATTTAAGTAGATTTTTATTATTTCTTTGAAAATTATTTATAGTTTAGAGATTAGTTGTTTTCTAAATTAATAAGTATTATACATGTATGTGTTATTTAGAAATAAATAAACAAAAACTTCTAGTAGTTTTTCTTTATTCATACATACAAATAAATAAAAATGGAGTGTCTGTTTGTAATATTAAAATAATCGCTTTTAACTATGTGCATATGGATGTACATATACCAAAACAACATTTTTTGTCTGTGTTTGTTTCGGCTAATCTCTGAAATGGCTGGACCGATTTTGACGGGACTTTCACTGGCAGATAGCTGATGTAAAAAGGAGTAACTTAGTTTTTTTAACATCTCGCTACGACCTATAGGAGAGGAGCAACACACGAACGTTCTATAATTATTTAAGGAAATTAAAAGAGCATTTGGTATTCATTAAACTTTATTTTAGCGATAGTTTAAAGGTTAGTTTGTTCAACAATGTGACTTATGAAAAAATCTTAATTACTTGTTACAATCAAAGATTTCGTTATACCTTCTATCTTATCATCGGCAGGTGGATTGTATTCAAAGAACTTGGCTATAAAATACCTGAAAGTGAAGGTTTTTGTTGATCATCCAACAAAGGCTAAGAAAAAGGACCAAAACCTGAGCTTTGAATATGAGAATAGTAGAGATAAATACGAGAATTGATAAAAGAAAAAAATATATAATACTGATGATTACCAAACCAGAATTTCTATTGTGATCAGGAAACAAGTAGCAGTGATTTGTGCAGCAACTAATGCTGGTTCTGTAGATCCCCGTAGTATTGCTGTAAGTAATGCGTCGCTTGCATCAGATGCAACTTCAAGTGCAGTTACAAGTAGTGCTGGTAATGCTAACCATCTAGCACCGTGACGCCACCAGGATTGCTGAAAATTTAATCTTTAAAAATTTAAAAAAAAACACTTAAAAAGAGGCTTTAAAAAGCTGAGAAACGGAATATAAAAAGGCAATGTGCGATCGGGCAACATTTATTGGTCGATAGCACTAATAGTATTTAAGTGCTTTGATAGATAAGGAAATTATTAATTTAAGAGCCAGTACCTGTATCTATGAAGAAGATAATAATTAAATAATATTCTTTCTGTCCACTAGCTTTACATATCTTTATCGCAAATTTGCTAAATTTAAAATGTAGGCGTTTGCTATTTTTTTAAAGTTATGGTTGAGCATAGACTATTTAGTTTTTATTTTTGTAAAATAAGTTAGTACAAACATCTTCAAGAAAAACCAATGGGAAGGTATTAATCAGTTTGTTCTTACGCTTGATCACTGCTGTCTTCAGAATATTTTTTAAGATGTTTCAGAATATTTTTTTGATAATCATATCTAAATTAAATTACAAAATATGTGACAAGGAGGGGAAAAAAAATCAGGAAAGTCGTGTTACGTAATCTATGGATGACCCCTAACGTATAGTACTTATAGTAACTTATTTATTTTATAGATTATAATAGCCTATCATATTTTTGACACTACTACAAATTTTTGAAAAAAAAATAAAGATTTAAATTTTAACCTTAGACATGACTGCAACGAGAAGTAATAGAGACGTAGCAGCAGTCACGAAAGCGCTAAGTTTTCCGTAGCCCATTACCAATCGGATTGTTGGCTTTGTTATTCTGAAAGATGTATAAGAGATACACTTAAAATACATCTTTCTGTCTCTTAATCTATTATTTAAATTAAAAGCTTCCATTACTTTTGAAGACTATCTAATATATGTCAACATTAACTGTAATTGATTTCTTAGTCACCGAGGACTAAAATTAAATTATGTTTGGCGTGTCATCTATACTAATATATAAAGGTGAAGAGTTGATTTGTTTGTTTCCTTGAACGCGCTAATCTCAGGAACTACTGGATTTGAATAATTATTTCAGTGTTAGATAGCCCATTTATCGAGGAAGGCTATAGGCTATATATCATCACGCTACGACCAATAGGAGCGGAGCAACACGCAGACATAGTCGCGCTGATCTACTAGTTATAGATAGGTTGTGTAGGTTCAAATCCCAATCATTGGACTACTAACGTGGCCTACTTCTAACTATATTTTACACTTTAATTTTCAACATCAACATAATTTATATACGACTTATTCCCAACGACAAACGGTCACACACACAACTAGATATTCACTCTTTTAATCCTTTCAATCCTTTCGCGATAAAATGTAGACTACCTACGCTTGTCCTTTCCAAAGGTGTAGTCTACCTCTGTACCAAATTTCATCAAAATAGTAAAAGTCTAAGCGTGTGTTAACTGAGGAGACCCAATTCATTATTGGGCTAGTGGCCAATAAACGGTGAAGATGATAGTAATAAAATGTTTGTAGTAGTAATGACAAATAATCTAGCAATAGGAATAGAATAGATTTCTGATTTATTCATAGTGATTCAAATTTATTTATTAACTCTAATTAAATAATCTATTCTCTATCCTTTAGGATACTTTATAAAAGTCAAGGTCGTGCGAGTTTTTCAGATAAACAGTCAAGTTACAAATGAGCTGATAGTTTGATCGGCTGACCAGATCTTTACAATACATAGCTAAGAAACATCTCGATTTAATCAGCTTTCAAACAAATAAAATCTCATCAAAATCAGACCATTATTTTAAGCGTTACAAACAAACATACAGATATACAAAGGTTAAACTTATAAAACGCCGTTTGTTTAATTTCAATAATCTTAATTATTTTTTAAAATTAAAATTTTTCTGCGACAGCTGAAAAACGTTGGACCAAAAAGCACTTGTTGACTATACTAAACATGATTTCTATGAATATGAGATTAGTTACCGTCTAGCAAAGCTAACATTATTGAGCCTCTGGTTTACTTCATCATCGTCCAACTCCAGTTCAACAGGCTGCGATACGAAGGCGCAAGCTGACATCGACACTCCTAGTAAAGCTACCAATAATGCTCGCAATTTTATTCTGATACAATCTTGATTCTCGCGGTCGATTGATTGACTCTATAAAATAATCTTATATATAAAATCGTGTCACAATGTTAGTTACCATACTCCTCCGAAACGGCTCGGCCGATTTTTATGAAATTTTATATGCATATTCAGTAGGTCTGAGAATCCGCTACTATCTGTTTTTCATACCCCCTGCCTATATATTGCCTGGTCAGCTAGTCATTTCTATAAATTTCATACTGACATTAAAAAGGCGAATGTGTCTTTCTTGGTTTGTCCTCCTTTCAACTTGTAACGAAACAACAATTAGTAGTGATTTTTTCATGAGTATTAAGTTAACGAACCTGAGAGTAATATATACTACTCTTATTCTTGAAAAAATCCATTATTCCTGTGGGATAATATTAAAATAACTTTGTTTTATTCGTCTTTCATTTCCGCAAAATATCCTACTAATATTTTAAGTTTGTAAGATGTATGTATGTTTGTGACTCTTTCACGCAATAACTACTGAGTGGATTTTGGTGAAACTTTACAATAATATGGCTAACAAATCAAAATAACACAGGCTATATTTTATAACATCATAGTTTGAATTGTCCAAAATATAGCGGGTGAAACCGCGGGACGCAGCTAGGTTTTTATATATTTGGGGTCCCCTCATCCAAAGGTACTCAAATTTATTGGTCACACCCCCCAGGAGCCTTACATACTAAAGTTGTGCCAAACTTTGTTTTAATAACATTGGAAATTAATATAATATAGGTACTATGCATTTTAAGGAGAAACGTAATTCATATTAATCGATTTTCTGTTGGACTTTATTCCAGTATGTTTATAATGATTTAAACTGGCTGAATTTCAACTTACTGTATTTGCATAATCCTCATGTTTCAGCCTAATATTTTCAAGAAGATGAGAACTGCTTTCCATTTTAATTCTTTGTGCAATTTTTGTCATTACTAATGTTTCTTTAAGCGAGGTTTTAGTAACTATTCCATGAGTATGCGAATTTGTGGTGTTTGAGGTTAAAATTTGAAATGAATATCATTTTATTTACATTATTGAGATGACATCAAAAGAATGACGATACATGCAAATAAAATAATACTGGCGGATTTTTTTTATTCTATCCATAGTTATTAAAAAGGTTCCTACAGATCAACTAAACAACAGCTTGCTGTTGACGTTGACGACTATATTCAGTTGAAATCAACGTTACTATTATTACTATTTGCTAAATCTATTAAGAATTATAATTCTTTAATAAATAAGCTTTCCAAAAACACATTTTATATCAGATTATTCCTCGTCGTCACATTATTATTATTAACGCGGAAAATGTTCATGACAAAATATAGCGCGCGTTCGCGGTAGTTTGATTGGCCAATCAGATACGGATTAATGTTGCCAATAGAAAATATATTAAATTATCGAGCATACCACAAAATAAAATAATTACAACTTAGATAGATAATTTAAATAAGAAATTTACCTGAGAAAAAATAAGGCAGCAAATAAAAATTTAACCATAAAAGAAAACGCTTATTGTTCAAAACATATTTTAAAGATCACAAATACATAAATATTTTCGAAAAGCACAATATCCTTGTAGCCAGTTGAAACTCATGACCACAATAGCAATAACTTTATGGCGAAATATATGAATGGTCTTCATGTTGACATGGTGTAGGGCCAGGAATTCATTGAGAATCTTCACACACACTATGATTAATTGAACACTCAAGTGAGGCAGAAATAGTGACGGATTTTCCTGAAATTTATAAATTTTTCATTAAAATATTACGAATGGCTGCCATAGAAGACCGGCCTCACTGGCTATCAACTACTTGAATTTCTTCTATTTCTCCTGTGTCTGTTATATACTTTACATATATATGAAAGTAACTCTGTCTGTCTGTCGCGGTTTCACGCCAAAACTACTGAACCGATTTAAATAAAATTTGTTATACAGATAGTCTAGAGCCTGAGAAAGGACATAAGATACTTTTTAATGCAAAAAAATGGTTGTAAGGTGTTGAAAAAGGGGATTAAAATTTGTATCGTCATTTGTAGAGATAGAAGCTTGAAACTTATTTTTTAGGCTGTTGATTCGATATACATAAATATGATATTCAAAGTTTGTAAAAGTTTTACCCTCAAGGGTGTTAAATAACAATAGGGAATGGCACTATTCCACGCAGACGAAGTCGCGGGCACAGCTAGTGTTCTATGAAGCAATAATTTGATTATTGATTTTTTTTTCATTCTTCACCCTAATACAACACAAATGCAGGACCCACCGCATTTGTGTTTTATTTATTTAATAAAGCAGCGGTTATAGTCAACATTTTTATTGACCACAGAGACATCTACATATTATTTAACTAAAATAAATGTCGTAATGTTGGTTTTATCCGTTGGACTATTTATAATAGCTCGGCGGGCCGCTGCACTGGTATGATAATAATAGTATTTTTTAAATGTTATAATCCTTTCATAGGGAAGGGAAACCATGATGCTAATAAAAATTTACTCGAACGTCTTAGGAATATGTAATATTTTCCATTTTAAATCTCCATAAAACAACTATAGCTTTTTAAAAAATTGTAAAAAAAAAATTACATGAAGATAATTAGCCAGATGTCATATATGGATTGTTAAGATGGTTCGACTTGTCGCTGATATGACGGTATGTTTATCTACCGACTCGCCGCTCCCAAATCGTCAAATTTTCAAAATACATACGTATTAAGCCACCTTATCTTAATAAGACGCCCTTGAGTAAACCCAAAAAAATCCCTGTTGATCTCCCCTATTATTATAAATAAAAAAGGAAATTACTGTGAGACATCCTACTAAGAGACAAGAGTACTGCACCAATCCCATGAAGATGGTTATAATTTTTAAGTCATGAACCAACATCACATTTTGACGAACATTAAAGTGGTCTTCAGTAATTTCTATGGTAGATATGTTACCCAGATGCTTTCTTAAATGATGAATATTGATGCACTGTAATTGATATACGATTATTTAGTACTAATATACATATAATTTAGTATAAAAAGAATGTAATATTCAACGAATAAAACAGTAGTTGAAATTGATTTTTTAGACTTTAAAGTTATCTATCCCCGTCTTAGCTATGCTATCAAACGGATATTTTAACCATTTAGCTAAAGCTCAATCACTCCCACATCTTTTTCCATCTTACAAAGTAGTATGTGTATTCAATACTGCATTGAATACGAAAATCTATTTTTCTTTGAATTATATATACCCTTCAATCCCATAGGAATTTAGTTTTTCGGGATATAAAGTAGCCTATGTTAATTCCAGTTAAAGAATGTGGTAAATTCAAATCTTTCGCAGTTATAATATTAATAGGATAATTAATGTTATACCAATCCCAGAAGACTGTAGACACAAGTATATGGCACACTAGCTGAAAATGTAGGATGTTGGCAAAACAATCTCGTACTGCTAAAATATGGTTTTAATATCGGACCTAAAATTATTGAAAACGGTAGTTTCATTTTGCTTAAAACTAATAGTTATATATATATGACAATATTGTCAATTTCTAGTCTATTTCACAGATTAATAATATCGGAAGATGAAGTGTTTTAATGTTATGTAATTTATGGTAGGTAAGTTTTTTAAATAAACGCAAAAGACGACAAAGAAAGTGATTTTTTGATGAAAAAAAAAGTAAAGCAAAGATAAATTTAATTAGGAATCAATTCAGATCGTTTTTTTTTAGAAAATCTCTAGTACGCTTTTTTACGTAAAATATCTAAAGGAAACATCATGAGATATACATGAGGAATAAAAATACCAAATCGATTTGATATATTTTATTAATTCCTATATTCTACATAGAAAAGATATTTAAAGCCAATAATGGAACTATTGATGCAAATCTTAAGGTATTAGGTCAAAAATCAAATTTAATTCAAAATATTTGGATTTTAATATCACAGTGCTTTTTAATTACTATAATAAATTTTGTTTAAGAAACATTTTGTGTACTTTCATTGAATCATTCAGTATAATAATAATATAATTGTATTCTATAAAATTGTATATAAGTTGCATTTTCTTATATTTTTATTACTTATTTTATAATAAAGAAGTATAAAATAGATAAAACGTGCTCTGTTGAATATAACTTGTGCATAATATACCCTATACCGGAAGTGAGACAAATATAGACACACTGTTAAAGATATATTTTGATATTTTTTATATTTTTCATAGGTTTATTTATAATAATATTTTTTTTATTCACACTAATTGAAAAAGGTTAAAAACCATCGATTTTTTGTTTATATTTATCTCACGTCTACTGAGTGTGCACTATTTGACTATAAACATAACTATATTTTACCATAAAGCACCCCTAGTGTGTAAATTGACTAAATAAATGAATTATTATATAATAAAATGAAATTGATTATATAATTAAATAAGTCTAAATAATTATAAAATCTATCAATATATTAATATATCGTGATATGCATATGATTTCAAATGTATAGATTTAGCCGAATATAAGGCACTTAAATTCTAAAATACTTCAAAAGTTCAAAACTATTATTATATCATAATATTATAGGAAACATTAAGTTATCTGAGATTTGTAGAATATATCACCTCAAGATATTATAATCTCCTTAATTAAAAAAAATGATAATGCTCTATTAATCACTTGGTACTTAATCCCAATATTAAACTAGCCAAGTTAAGCAAATTTATATTTTTATAAAAAAATATGTATCATGAAGAAAAGTGGTTATAAAGGTAAGGCAAAGATATATATATCGACTATAATAGTCAGTTATGAAAGTCGCTAATACTGCATTTTACACTAAACAAATCGAACTCCTTGACATTTTTCGCAAGTAACGCGATTTTTATTCGGATACAATTCGTGCCGTTTTTCGAGTTCCGTATCAATCCACCTTAGAAATTTCTCTTTCAACTCCAAAATAGTTTCCTGACGAATCCTTCCCTTATAGAAAAATTCCTTCAAAACAACAACAATACCATTGTCAGTATCACGACATTCTCCTAAGGGTCTATTATGTTTTAGGTAGTTAAAAATAAAATTGACTACTTGGACTATTAAATCTTCTTCAGGACTCAATAGCCGTAGTCTGGCAATTTCTTCAGGAACTAATTTAGATAAAAGATTGAAGGCTAGCGTCATCAGGTTCGCGTAAGCTTCTTGGCTGATATTCTCTAGTAATAGTGCTATATTGTCGGCTCCGGAAGCGCTAACACGCATCAACAAGGTGCCAATACGTATAACTTCTCCAGGGTGGATACTGACTAGCATACTATTTTCCTCTGTATTATCTGTGTTACTATATGTGACTGCTGTTGTTGGTGTTATACGAGTTGGCGCATTGGCTGTATTGACGTTTGCAGGACCGATTGATGAGAATAATTGAGATCGCCCTTCAGAACCTATTCCGTACAACTCTGAAGGATTAAACTTATGCATGGCATTCAAATTAACTTGACCATCTGAAGTCATGGATATCCTCAACTTGTGTTGGTTGAGGTCCTTGTTGATTTTCAGCACGTCTGCGAAGTATTGGTCTTTATTGGCGATGTTTTGTATGCCTTTTATGACTTCTGTGTTTCCAAGCACGGTGCCTTGGACTCGCCGAGTTTCAGCACTGATTTTATCAAATATTTTTCTGTAAACAGAAATCATTATCTATTATTAGATTGGATTTTTTTTCGACAGTTATATGTTAAATTCTTCTGGTATTTTAACCAAATAGAATTTTATTTAGTATTTAAATATTGAATAGATATAGAATACAAAATATATCATTTGTACATTCTATGAGATTTATAACAATGATTTATATAGTTATAAAAATAAACGATCCTACTTCGGGATCTACATTTTGAACTTACCGATGTCTATTGCTTCTTAACGTAGACCGGTATTCATTAATGGCTTTAGCTTGAGAGTCTTCAATTATATTTTGTGCTGTACGATTGGACACAACCGCGTGACAGAAGAATAGTGTTGCTGCTGAGAACTGGAACAGCTCTAGAGTTGTTGGCATTTCAGCATGCTTGCGGTACTGGAAAATAAAGTTTAAGTTTAGTTAGATACATAAAAAGTAAGATTCATGTATAAAAACAAACATTGTATTCTCGTTTTTTATGAAAATACAGCCAATTTTTTTATCGTCTGCTATCTTAACAAATTAATGGCTTAATACAGAGCCAAGTCTCTTCCTAACAATGAGAAGGGGTTAGGTTAGGTAAATTGAGCACGCTGAGGCGTCACAGTCGTGTGTGTAAGCGTTCCTGTGGCGCCTACCTACAGCGGAGGTAAGGTACCGTTGGTTTTAGTGGGTATGCCCTGAACCGCCGCTCGCCCAATGTCGTGTGGCATCAAGGAGATTCCACATAACCTCCCTCTCGTCGGCGGGGGTATGCATAAGGCGCATTTCCAACGATAAAAAAAAAGGTAAATTGAGCAAGTCTCGTCGGCGGGGGGTATGCATAAGGCGCATTTCCAACGATAAAAAAAAGGTAAATTGAGCAAGTTAATACATACCTTAAGTATCATATGAAAAAGACTGTTAACGACTCCAGCGCCACCAGTCAACAGGTTCGCATGACGGAGGATTTCCACAGACGTTGCTAATGCTTGTCCAGCCTAAAAATGAAAATACAATAAAAAATAATCACTTCAGATTGTAAGTGTTAGAAATGAGTTTCTATAGTAAACCAAAACATTCTTAAAAATAAATTAGTCTTATGTATATTCAAAATTGTCACTGTTTGGCTTTTTTAGTAAAGAAAAACTGGTGTGACAACATCGGTGTTAGAATAAACTCTGCTAATATATATGGTTAAGAAAATACGCCAATTAACTGATATAGACACGGCTCGTCTAGTTTATTTTAGCTACTTCCATAGTATAATGTCTTATGGCATTCTACTTTGGGCTAACGCAGCCGACATAACACGATTTTCGTACTGCAGAAGAGGGCTATTCGCGCAATCTATGGTCTCGGCCCTAAAATATGTTTAAGAGACAAATTCAAAGAAATTAATATATTGACTATTGCTTCACAATATATTTTTGAAAATGTTATGTATGTACGTAAAAATATTAATGATTTTATTAGAAATAGTGACTTGCATGACATCAATACTAGGAGCAAGCACAAACTTGTTATTCCTACTACTCGATTGAGTAGAATTAGTAATTCTTTTGTTGGGCGATGTGTATGCTTTTACAACAGGATCCCAGAAAACGTTCAAAATTGTTCTATCGGAAAATTTAAAAAGTTAGTTAAAAAACGTGTGACAAAGGCTATTGTAACATTAAAGATTTTTTGGAAGATGTCACGCCTTGGGAATGATGCGTTCGCTCCAGGCTTTCTCAATTTATAAATATATTTGTTATAAAAATTGGCGTTTAAAAAAAAATCAAAGATAAAAAAGTTAAATATCCAAAAGAAACAGTCCCGCTGAGTTTCTTGCGCCCATTCTTCTCAGGTCTGGGTTAGGTCGTTTCCGAAAGGGTGGTAGATTCCGACGTTCAATAAGAGAATGTAAATTCCAACATTGAAAAAAAAATTTTGACTTTGACTTTGGTCATTTAATTTAAACCATTATATATACAGCAGTTTAAAAACATAATTATGTCTAAAGCTTTCAGTTTGAATGATTTTATTTAAATATGAGCTATACAGATAGACAGATTTTTTTACGTTAAACAGTTCTATGAAATAAAACAGTTTAGTGAAAAAATTAACAAAAATCTATCTGAATATGAATGTGTACAGAAAAATTGTGACTTTTACATTTTCTCGTGTAATTTTTAAGTTTTTGTCTTCACTAAAATGTTCTTAAGAATTAAACTTATATTTCAACTTAAAAAAACATGATTCAAAATTGTCTAACTGCTCTCTTGGGTTTCAAAATTTGTGAGTTTACTTAGTAACATATTAACTGGTTAAAATTAAGTTTTATCTCGATTTGTTTTGTTCGAAATTCAATTGTCATATATATATGATACTAGGGGCCCGTCCCGGCTTCGCACGGGTGGATAATTTTTTTTTAACATTTTGGCTCCCGCATTCTGTCGCTCCCTCTATCGCCGCGTTGCTCGCTGCGCTGCGAGGCAACCACACCGCGCCGGCGGCCCGTCTGGGATTATTTTTTATTTATCTTAATATTTTTATTTCGTAATATCTTTTGACTGGAATGTCCGATTTCAATAATTCAAAAAGTTATTAACAGGTATTGAAACAGTCTTCATTACGAAATAATTTATTTGGATAAGAATTAATACAAAGTTATGGAGAACATGGTCTGATTTGGATAGACATATTTATCAACTTTTAAAATGTAAAAAAGTAGTTATAGTGACTTAACTACAATAGTTGGACATATGGTCTCGCGGAGTTTTTTGTAGATATTGATACGTTCTATAATATTGTATAACATTTTTTTGTTCTATCATCAATATTTTTCGCAGCGCATGCGATGAAAGATATTTTATGGCTAATTTTTTTGCTTGTGTTGGTTTTAGTGAGAATTTCTGGGGATCTCTAATTTTTTCTTGTAATAAATATAGCCTATGTTACTCAGGGATAATGTAGCTTTCTAATGGTGAAAGAATTTTTGAAATCGGTCCAGTAGTTTTTATGTTTATTCGTTACATACAAAAATCCAAAAATACGAATCTTTCCTCTTTATAATATTAGTATAGATGATGAATGTAAAGTAAAAAGTTTGTTTATCAATTTGGAGAATGATTCTGATTACCATGTAGTTTACAAGCTTCGTACTTGTATTTCTATTAAATTTTTCACTTACTTTAGTTAAATTACTGCCAGCAGCGGCAGATTTAGCTAACAACGTGCTAGCAGCGCCGGCGGTCAGACCTACACTCGATGCTGCGATATTAAGCCAACTGCCACGCGCTTCCGCATCCGTTGGACTGATAGACTAAAAAATAAATATAAGCTATTATACATCATCTCAAGAGCCTTTTTAATAAATTTTGGTAATCTTAGCACATCACGAAAATGCGTTTTATTGTAACAGCTTTCGTTTTTGTAGCAACCCTTGTCTGCTATACAAATTTCTTTAACCAAGAGACTATTATGTCACATCAAAGATTCTAACAGTTGGCATCATTTGGATGCCCTCTTGCCCTGCTTCTATCTGTCGTTTGCAGAAAAAAAATTCAATGAAGTTAATACAAAAAATATCTGGATTGATTAAGCAGTAAGAGTCTGTGTGAGTTTATAGTAAATATGAATGAAGACTTGACTTGATCAATATAAATAAAATCCGTTAAGTAGTTTAAAAGATCTAAGTATAAAGAAAGATGTATAAACGCAAATTTATTACCTGTTCGTGACTCTTTCTGTCATGTAAATGTAGAGACGATCTGACAAGACCATATAACCCAGTAGCAACTGTAGCTACAGTGGCGCCAACCAGCACCATTGGCCCCACTGGAGTGAAGGCGGCCACACCAAGCACACCAACTGCACCCAATGACGCAACTGCACTAGCTTTGTCTACAGTACTTAAAACTCTAGCTTTTAGACCCAAAGATGGTGTTGGAGTGACTGTTAGTTTCACAAGAAAAGTGTTTTCTTCACCCTTAAAAAAAAGAGAATTAATGGCAAAGCACAAATTAAACTATTTGGTTATAATAATCGACTGTCCAACCAACCCAATAATAGATTCCGCATGTTTAACATTTTGTTTTGTATCAAGTGTGGAAATTTGCTGAGGTAGGTGAGGGTCGCGCAGGGAAGGGCTGATACGATTTGATTGGTCACTTCAAAAATCATTTGAATAACATACTTGCTGTAGTGATGGGATAGGGACGTTGGGATAGGATAGGATGACGAAAAATAATCGAACATTTTTGAGGGAAAAAGACGTAAATATAAAATAATGTGATGAGTGAAAGAGACTTTTCCAAAAAGGCATAAACGAGCTTACAATTCGCCTCTAACATTGAATCCATTATAAGTTGAGCTCTGCTAGACTGGACTAATTTAATTTTTCTATAAAAACAGAATTGTTAAAATATCTAAAAATCTAATCAGGACGCGTCCACACAGGTCTGATAGAACTGTTCGATACTATGTTGGTGTTTACCGGCGCCGTCTCGTATATGTGACAAATCACATATGTTTGACACACTTTTTTTGCCCTGAATGTGGCATCTATTATGTAGTTGTGATATGTGGCCCCTACTAATTAATTTTTCACAACCTTTGGGTTACCTCTATATAAGTTTTTATTTTGCTTGAAAAATTAAACAAAGTGAGAAGGATAAGTATATAGTATCAGTTATAAATAAAATTTTATCTTTCTGAGCGTAAAATAGTTGAAAATAATAAAGCAATAACAACAATTATTTGTGGATTGGACTTCCACGCATAGTAACAGTTGTTTATTTCACAATCACTAAGTTATGAATAAGCACATGATGATTGTACAAGCTATTTACTTTGTTGACAAGAGGTAGATTCTGCTACATTAATCAAATTACTTAAAAAGGTTTAAATTATTATTTCAACTGTAATTATTATTCATACAAAGATAAAGCTAATCTAATATTGATACCTATATATTGATCCAGTGAGTCATTGAAAACTTGTTATCAGTGACAATTTATAGTTAGTTTAATTTTCATTGTTATATATGTATAAAAGATTTTAAAGGCATTTATAATTACGGTTTTTTTCCACTAGCCTCCATATTTGTTAATAATTAGTGTAATGCTGCTAAATGTATCCTTAAATATAAAGTTTTAGAAGATTTGTCAAAGTATTTTTGATAAGCAAAATTTTCTATTTTCTAGTAATTTTATGGTCGATATTAAATTAAATTTTTTTAAATTTTATAATTTAATTAAAGATTCTGATATTATTAAAACATACTTTTACAGCAAAAAGTAATAAATTAAAAATTATCATACCTCAACTAGGACGCCCTGGTATTCCCCATTTTCTGGTACAATTATAACACATTTTGGTAGAGTATTGTTAGTTATATATGATTGCCAGTCATTGTACACTCTCGCATCTTCATCAATGAAAAGCTTACACGGTTTAGCTGAAATAGAAAGATTTACATAATCAAGACATATAAAATATAACCTATTGAATGTCTTTACAAAGAAGAAATGAAAGAAAACCTAATATGAGGGTCATACAATACTAATAGAAACCAAAACAAATTTAAAAAACACAAAAACTAAAAGTCCTACACAAAATTAAAAATATAGGATTTATTTCATTTAAATTGATGGTCAAGAAAAAAGTTACTTCAATTTAAACAGGGTTAGCAAAAGTCAGGCTGGATCTCATTGACATCTACATAGTTTTAGAGTATTATATAAATAAGTACAATAATCATACCATTAGAAGTTGGTATACATTTCCTAATACAAAACACAGCGGTGCACCATATATCTATATCATTCCGTTGATGCAAGTCCACCCAATAGTCTGATGGTTCTATTTTATAGAACTGCAATGGCTTTGGCTTTGCACATATAATAAGTAATACCGACATATATATATCTCGATCATTTTGTGCATATTTACCTGAAATCAAAAAATAAATAGTAGCATTGAAAGTAGAAGTAAACTAATAACAAACTATACCATACTTATAAACTAAGAAAAATACATTATCTTTAATTGATAGAACAAAAAAATCAAAGGATTACAAATGCCTTAAAAAAATTATGGTTTTTGATGAATATGATGAAGAATAAACAAATATTATACTATTACAATAAAGAATAAACTATACAATACTTGGTCCATAGCTATTACCAATAAATAATAGAAAAGAGTATGATATATGCAATATATAAGAAACATAACAAAATATTAATATTAAGGGAAGATTCATTAACGTAGAGAACAAATACTCATAGTGATAGTCTGGACATATCATTATCATCACAACCCATGGGCCTCTGCTGAGCCAGGTCTCCTCCTCAGAATGAGAAGGGGGTTAAAGCAAGTGATATTTAGTTTCTTAAAACACACATAATTCAGAAAAGTCAGAGGTGTGTGCCCAGGATTGAACTTGGACCTCCCGAGTAAGATGTCAATGTTCTAACCACCAGGCCATCACTGCCTATACTAAGAGTCTAGACATATACTAAGAGTCTAGACATATACTAAGAGTCTAGACATATACTAAGAGTCTAGACATATACTAAGAGTCTAGACATATATTAAGAGTCTAGACATATACTAAGAGTCTAGACATATAATAAGAGTCTAGACATATACTAAGAGTTGATCTCTAGAAAAAAGTCAAGAAAATTAACAGAATTATTTCCTAGATTACATAAAAACGAGTCTAACTCACACACAAAGGGACCATACAAATATTTGTTATAGAGGCAACAGAAAACCATCATTTTTGGAAATTTCAACAGTCTAGCTATCACGGTTTATGAGACAGACAGCCTGGTGACAGAATGACTGATGGAGTCTTAGTAATAAGGTCCCATACCCTATGCAAATGGAAGAGAAGAAGACTAAATACAAGGATGTTCAAAGATTTACAAAAACTCAATTAAAAACAAGACGAGGTGAACATGAAACTATTCTGTGATCCATCTAGTCCATAAGGCTTGATTGAGTTAAATGTTTGCGAAAAATACTTACTTTGTTCACATATTTTTTCATAAATTTTGTTTACTGTTTCCTTTTGCCTTGAATTGTATCCTTCTAAATTCATATGATCTTCAATACTTAACACAGACATGTCTCCCACAGAACTGGGACTTCCATATAAGGCGAATGCAATATTTTGTAGCAAATATTTCCGGTTATCATAATCATATCTGGAAGAATGTACACACTTGATATAGGTAAAATAAAATTTGATAGAATATAAAAAGAATACTGTTTAGATTGTAATTCCCTTAAGGCAAGGACCTAGTCCTAGATATCAAGCATTTCTGCGATGGGAGAGGGAATGGTCTGGTCCATGTGTGGCATAACCTTAACACATCATATACACTCTTGAGGTTGGATTTGCATGCTGATAATAATAATCCAGTAGGGGTAAAGGTCTACCTCATTGGCAAGGTCCCTAAACTTAGTAGATGCAACACTTGTTATGTTTCCACTTGTGAATAGAATTGTTTCCTAATTCCAAACCTATTAACTCAGGATAGTCATTCTCAAAGTGGACTACATGGACCCTTGCGGGTGAGAAGTTAAGTTAGGATATAATTTATCCATAGTGTTGGATAACCTTTTCGTGTTAATACAAGGAAGGGGATGTCCTTTTCTTGTTAATACAAGGAAGGGGATGTATCTGCAAGCGAAATTATGTAATACTCTCTGTTTTTATATAAAAAATATTTATTTACTTACTTTACCCAATCACACTCTGGCAAGTTTTCAAAATATTCTTGTTGTATTTGCACTGGGGAAAGTTTAGGAGGCTCGTTGTTGTTGTCTCCTGATAGCTCCAGCTCCAGCTGAGATCGTTCTAGAGCTGTGATAAGAGTTTCATCATCCCTATTCATTTTAAAAAAATTCTAATGTATGTTTAGATAACTTGTTTTAATGCAATTTGTTGCGTAATATCTTTAATTAAAACCTTTGTTAATCAAAATTATTTGGTGTAGCACAAAAACACAAATATTTACACTTTTCTTGTTATTATTTAAACGAGACAAGTACAATGCAAAATCAAAGATAAATGAAATAGATATAGTAGATATATGAACTTTGAAGTTTGAAACCCCGAATTTCGATGTTTCTATTGGTCAGGAACCAATCAGATACAATCTGGAAAGTTTTGTAAAGTTTTGCTTTTAAACTCAGTGTTACCATGAGTTGGCACATGGTTACCCTTTTTACGAACGAAATTATCCACACCGTCCAGATTCTAATCTAATCAGAAAATAATCGATTTTATATTGATACTAGTCGACCACTGTTGTTTTTGGACACCACCATCTCACTGGCTATCTTCTGTCCACTCACATTTTCTTCTATTCAAATTCTATTCAAACCATGTTCTCATAATAAACACTTCACAACAAAAAATTTATGCGATTTGGTGTATAAAATTTAGTATAGTATCAAAATAGCTACCGGCACGTAAGTATAGGTTTGACTTCGAGTGCGCAGAAGTCACTGTTAGGGCCTTTTAGCGGGGAGCGCGGGATCAGAACAGTGCGTCACGCGCGATTCTTATGCGGCATTTCAGTTCCCACATGTCTGTTGTCTGTCAAAATAGCAAACGTTACGGATGGAACTGCCAATACAGGCTCGCAGCACGCTCACAAAGCGCAACTTTCAGGCACTATTTATGATACTAAAAGTAGAAGCAAGATACGAACGCAGGTAATAATAATCTAGTTATGAATCGACTAAACAAGAATCGATTTTTTATTTTTTTTTTCTATTCATAAATTATCGATTTTTGTGCCTGCGAATCAGATCGGTTTAAAAAATATTTTTTATAGAATTAAGTGAAAATGTTTTGTTATTATGTTTGTATTACATGCAATGTATGATACTCTTTTTACCTTTGTACCCCCCCTTTTACCCCCATAAAGGATGATTTTCGAAAAAATATTTTACACATGTTTCATGACTTTCGATGAAGAACCTCCATACTGAATTTAATTTAAATAACTTATAAAACAGCAAAGTTTCATACTAACTTTGCACCCCCGTTTTAACCCCTTTTTGAAGGGGTGAATTTTCAAGAATCCTTTCTTAGTGCTCCCCTACGTTATAAAAGGAACCACTGTGCAAAATTTCAGATTTCTAACCCTAATAGTTTAGGCCCTGCGTTGATATGTCAGTTAGTCAGTCAGCTTCTCCTTTTATATAAAGATAGATGTTGACAATTGACATTATTCTTATTAATTTAGGCTTAATAATTTTGTCGAAATGAAATTGGCGCATAATTATATATTATAATAACTAAAAATATATAATCTAGGTTTTCTTTTTTTACTCTTTTCATTAAAATTACCTCCAAAATTTCGGATTAAACGGGAATTACCCATATTCTTTATGCAGTAGGTATACGAATTTTCACTTGAGAGGAAATGTCAATCATTTCCTAAATTTGAATCTGTCCCTCGTACTATAATCTGCTCAGTCGAACAATTCCCGCAACTAAGGAAAAAGTATATATATTCTTTATAATCTATACTCTATACTATTATAAAAAGAGGAAAATTTGATTGTTTGTATGTTTGTTTGTTGCGAATAGGCTCGAAAAGAACTGAACCGATTTTGAAAATTCTTTCACCGATAGGAAGCTACATCCTTTCCGGGTAACATAGGCTATGTGGTGTTGCCATAAATATCCTAATTAAAAAGATATGGCCATTTAAGTACCATAAGGTGGTCATTTTGTAAATTGAAGAGTTTCTCAGGAACTACAAATCCGATTTAAACTTTTTTTTCACTCATAGAAAACTACGCTTTTCGTGAGTGACAAAAGTGATTTAGTGTTGCCATATACATTTTTTAATTAATAGAATATGGCCATTTTGTTGTATCCGATTTGAAAAATTCTTTCACCGAGAGAAAACTACACTATTCGTGCGTGACAAAGGTGATTTATCTTGTAAAACGTTACGGTGTGTTACAAGGGCGGGAGGGGTATTATTTAAACAATGCGTTACGTAACATTTTTTTATTTAAAAAAAAACTAGGGAATTAGAATCTTCCAAATCGGCAACCTTTTTCGTTTATTTTTTACGGGGAATCCCTCGATTGTATTGTACGTTACTTTTATTTTTGTTTCCTAAGTTGACAACCCTTTCGTTTATATTTCGGGGAATACCTCGACTGTGTGTACGTGATTTTTATTTTATTATTTATCGATGTCAGTATTAACTAGGCATGTGTAACACACATGCTCTAAAATAGCATGCTAAAAGGCGTGCTATAACGTGCTTTATGAGCATGCTTCTGAACTGTTTACATTTGTTAGCAATAAGCATCCTAGTTTTAAGTATGCTCCTGAATAAGCATGCTCAAAGCAAACACTCCAATACACATGCCATTTCATAGCATGCTCTCTGCCAATTCAAACAAAACTATGGAAAATCAAACAGCCATCCGCATGGATCTGAATAAAATTATACTTTTACTGAGCATGCAATGCAACCAAACACCTCTCAGCTAGGAAGAGGAAAAAAAGGAATAGGAAGACCGTGAACTTTGCAAACAAGATCGATACTAGCATGCTCATTAAGCAAACGCGTTCACACTTGCTATTACCTTTCCCCCTTCCACCCCCGCATCAACTACTATGCTTAAAGATAGCATTACGTGCTATTAACCAGCATGCCACTAAATATCATGCTCAATAGTAGCATGTCCTGTACACACACGCTAGAATTTACTCAATGAGAGCATTTGCTCAATAATAGCATGCTTTCGTGCTAGTAATAAGCATGTTAACAGAAAAACGTTACGGTGCGTTACATGGGGGGGAGGGAGGAGAAAATCGTCAAAAATTGCGTTACGTAATACTTGAACGCTCCCTAATAGAATATGGGCATTTTGTTACTACTGATCCGATTTTAAAAATTCTTTCACTGAGAGAAAACTACACTATTCATGCGTGACAAAGGTGATTTAGTGTTGCCATATACATTTTTTAATTAACAGAATATGGCCATTTTGTTGCTACTGACCCGATTTTAAAAATTCTTTCACCGAGAGAAGTCTATAGTATTTACGTCTCTCTTCCTCTTATAATGCTATCATTGTCTCTCATCCTCTCTCTTTTTTCACTCTTTAATTTTTATCTGTTCAGAATGACCGGCCTCTTTTCACTTTCTTTCTTTCGATTATCTCTCTCTCTGTCTCTTTCTCTCTCTCCTTTACCTATTCAATTTTATTTTTGTTCTGTCCTCCCTCTTTTATCATCTGTCGCTTTTCTTTTATTTTTGTTTCTGTTATTTTTCTTTTTATAACTTTTTCTTACTCTCTCTCATTTGTCAAATAATTAAGAACTACACAATTACAGAGTGACAATTTAAGGACATCAATTATAATATTGCTTTAAATACCCGGAGCGAAGCGAGGGCAGGCCGCTCGTTATATAATAAAAAGAGAAATATGAAAAATTACAAATCTATCCATTCAGGCTGTTGGTCTGTTGCGTTGAATCGCGATGTTTCGACGTGTAGCGAGTTTCTAGCCTACTTATATAAAATTTACAAAAAATAAATCGTATTAAAAACCTTATCGTAACTGAATCCTATGTGTTACTAAACACATGAAAACAGCGACATCTCTATTTTTTTACTGAATTTAACTAGACTAGCGTGACAGCAACCAAGCCACCACCAGTTTTAAAATATGTCGTAATTTAGTATTAAATAAATAGATGGTGTTGTATTTAATACAGATAACATGTATGTATTATAAGTGAAGAACAGACAGCATAAGCTATTATATTCTTTTATTAAGTTTCTTAATCAGTGCTTTAATATAATAATCACCTTAAACTACCAACACTGGTGCTAGCAAAAGTTATGTGGTTAAAAATGACGTCACTTGTATCAAATACTAGTCTGTATCTTTGAAACTAATTGGTATTTTAAAATAAATTTTGCAGGATATAAAAAAACAGTTTTCGTAATTTTGTTGGTTGTATCAGTATACGTAGGACTCATCGAAATGCGTTCGCTTATCACGAAATTAGTTCCACTACTTCTAATACCACAGTGTCGCTAAATATGTAGTGCTCTGTAATAGTGTATAGAGTTGTTTTTTCAAATTCCAATTTATTTATTTCCTCAAGCGTGGTAAAATGCAGGTTTTGTTTTATTATTATGGTGGCCGCATGCTCTGCCATTACAATGACATGGAAATATTAATTTAGTGCAATTAAATAAAATAATAATTAAAAATAATGTCATAAAATAAATAAAATTAGAATATTATGTCAAATTATAGGCGTTTAATTAAATACTCATCAATGGAGTAAAGTTAGATTACAGTGTATGTATATTTCATAATTCGGTCAAGTGCGAGTGTATAACTCGCGCACTGAGGGTTTCGTACAATTTCAATGAAGGGACTAACAGTATCAAATTTTTATTTTCATGTGAGTGTGAGCGTGAGGGGGTCAAAATACCATCAAAAGTAATATTGTGGGCGTTTGCTCCCGAAATTAGTAATGCGTATTTCAACTGACATTTATAATTACTTACAAAAAGAATATAAGAAAACATGGTAAAACATCGTTAACAAAAAAAATAATAATAACCGACTTCAAACTGAAGAATGCAATCAAAAGTAAAAATAATTAACCAAAAACTATTTATTTTATTTATTTACTCTTTATTGTACCTACACCGCATAATACAGAAAAAAAAATCTTGCTACTAAAATTTTATAGTGACTAAACAAAAGGCGATCTTATGGCTAAATAGCCATTTCTTCCAGACAACCTTTAAATTAGGAAAATTTTATTAAAGAAGAGTATAGGGTGGAGCATCCATAACATATATAAAGGTCTTTAAGGGATTTCTTAAAAATGTTTAGACTTTGATAACCTTATGCTATGTGGTAAATAGTTCCAAAATGTTGTAGCCTGTACAGTAAACGACTTTGTAAACATTTTGGAGGCATTTTAAGCGTAAGGCTTCGTGTTGGTCGCAACTTAGTGGGGGGACCAGCAAATTAAAATTTCTCCTCTAAGTAAGAAGGAGCGTTCGGGTTAAATAACACACAGTACAGAAGTGAAAGAAATATGCATATCCCGGCGACGACGTATAGGGAGCCACTTGAGCTTAGATCGAATCTGCGAAACATGGTTATATTTGTGGAGACCGAAAATGAAACGAATTGAATATTTTGAAGCCGCTCAAGCTTATTAAGTTGATCCTCAGTCAGATGAATAAAACTTGCGTCCGCGTAATCGAGAATAGATAAAAGGAGGGAATTTGCTAGCTTAGTTTTGGTAGGAATTGGTAAATGATTTTTTACACGACGCAGATAACTCAGCTATGCAAATGTTTTCCTGCTAATTTCCTTTATTTGCTCCGACTATGACAGTGTTTGATCCAGTTGTATACCAAAATCTTTAACGGTGGAGCAATAAGGCAAATTAACACCGTTGTAATTGACTGGTGGGAGGTTCTGGAGGAGGAGGCTTTGAAATTAGGCTTTTACTACCAATAACAATGGCCTGCGATTTTGCGGGATTAATACCGCCCGTAATGTTTTGTTCATTCATAAATCGCAACACGATCACTATTAATGGCAGCCACTGCTTCGTGTAAATTCTCAAGACTTGACTGGCGATAAATTTGAACATCGTACATATGGTAGAGATAAGAAATTACAGGAGTGATTGAATTAATGAAAATAGAGAAAAGTAAGGAAGACAACACGCAACCTTGAGGTAGCCCAGACTGGACGTCACATCATTATGAGAATGTCTCATCTATCCGTGCACCCTGGCGGCGTTCCTTGAGGTAACTTTGAAACCAATCTTTCACTGATGGATATATGTTAAGAGAACACAACAAGCTCAAAAGAATATAATGATCAACGTAATTAAACGCGTTGCTGAAGTATAAGAGTGTGAAAACTGTGAGCTGTTTGTTGTCCATAGCCCAGCGAATGTCGTCTGTGACTTTTATTACTGCAGTGACCGTACTATGACAAAAAAGAAAGCCAGATAGAGTGGATCGAATAATGAATGATTAACAAGGAAACAATAAAGCTAATCTCCAGGATTTTCGACAGGAAAGGGAGAATGGAAATGGGCCGAAAACCGCAAATCGTTAAATGATTTCCCTTTTTAGAAAATGGAGTAGTTTGAGCATACTTCCAAGCATCAGGAAATTTATTACAGGAGATAGAAAAGTTCAGGATATGGGTTAATATGGGTGGATATCGAGAATAGGAATGATCATATTACGGCTAATGCAGTCAGTACCAACAGCATTCGAGGTTATAGACATAATATTCAGTGAAAGAGTTGACGTTATTCTGATTTTCTGGCCAGCTCTTCTCAACAGAAAACTGCTTTCCGAGCTGGTGGTAGCTTCAGACAAACTAACTGACCGACAAATTTTTGACGTTTCAAAAGTACTTTTCAAAAAAAGTCTAATTGAAATAAATAATTTTGATTTGATTTGATTTGCTAAAAAGGGATGTTAGGAGGCGGTAATGAAGAAATTATATTAAGAGTGCTTTGCTTATCAGCAATGTGAAGTGGGTCAGGGGATGAAAAATGTTTATTAAGAATTTCAATATCATAGTTTATAGGTCTATTATGTGAGGATTTACCGACTCCGAGTGATTCCAAAAATTTCCATGTTTTTGCGGTGTCGCTGTTTTCGAGTGATTGGAAAATGTGACGTCGTCGTGCATCTCTGCACGATGTATTGCGGTGGTTTCAAGATTTGTGATATTTAGCCCGATTTTCGTCAGATTCATTGAGCTTATACTTAAGTTTCGCTATTATTATTACGATCTTGCTTCAAACTAAGCTTCAGATTTCTGATCACGTGATTAAGGTATTTTTTGTAGTAGGTTCTTTGGTTTGTTGCCACTGTATTCGTATTTGCCTTTTTTATTTGACCTTACATAGCTTTAGCAACATAATTTACGTTCCCCGAGTGGAGGCCCAGGCTGAGTCTTGTACGCTATTGTTAAAGTATTTACTGCTTCAATAATGTCATCTGGTGATTTAAGGTAAACTGTCTTATTAAGGGCTTTGTCGAAGAGTTCGCAAAATAAGGTCCAATTAGTCATTTTGTTGTGCAGTACGCATTTAGTGAGACTAGTAAAATTGGGGTGTGGTCTGATTAAATATGAAACTTATTCTTCGTTGCCTCTTGGCACTGGAGAATGTAAACGTTTCATGGTATGGTATTAGCATAGCTAAAAAGCCACATCCGCCATAATGGCCTCTTAGTAGAAGGCTGAAAATGTAGTTGTAAAATAAGTATTCATCATATATTATCTGGAATCATTAGCACGAGAATAGTATATTGTGGTAGTAAGTTAATATATACAAATTTTAATAAGTATCAAAAAATTAATAAATAAAAATGTACTTGGAATAAGGACACAAAAGTAATTAGGGCTCCACCTCTTCTCTATTATAACAAATTTGACAAATCCGTGGTACTCACTACACTTAAGTAGTAGTAGTTAAGCAAAACACATTAAGTGCTGCTCTGAATTACAAATAAATCAATTTATTTAATCATGCAAGGTGCATTTACGTTATTTTGGTTTTAGACACTGCTAACTGCTACTGCTGCTATGCTCTCCACTAATTTGTGTCCCGGTTTATTCATTTGTTTATTTTTGGGTAAATATTTTAGTGGTGTGAGCAAAATTACAACACGTATGCGTACCATGCTCTCACGGCGAAAAGTAGCGCTATGGCGCTTGCAACGCGCTCCGCACCCTCAAACACTCCTTGAAAATAGTCACAGTGGCCATTGTGGCAGTTTTCGGCGGACGTTTCGAGCCGCAACAATTTGACTTTTCTTGAAACATTTTCTTCTTGCCGATAAAGTTAGTGTTTTCGTGATTTATTGAATGAAAGTGATGTAAAATCAACGATCATAGAAAAAAAGAAGATACCGCAAGTACGCCCGATTCGTGTCCCACTGAAACTCCGCTTAATTCAAAAACTCCGTGTATCGCCCGTTAGTCGGCATTCGACCGTCAGTGCGAGAGCTGTTAGTTTAGCGTCATAAAATATTGCAAAATGCCGTCTTGTGTAATTAAAACGTGTACAAATTATACTAGGAAGCACAATAAAGCTACTGGTATTACATTTCATAAGTGAGTAGCTCTTCAAATACAATATTTGATATGAAAAATAAAAATTTATAATTTCATACATTTACTCAAGTTGGATAAAGTGGAGACGGCTTCTAAAAAAATGGAGGATAAACGTTAAATTCCGTCTTGAAAACATAAAATTTATATAGTCTATGTCATCCTGGGTATAGTCACCCAGTTATGAATCTATTGTCAATAGATCATTCATTAAAATTGGTTCAGTGGAACATATACACATATATACATAGATACATAAATAGACTACCAAAATCATCATCTTTCTGACAAAAGGCTAACCTAATAAAAGTACGGCATGATGAAAATTACAGTCGAGGCGCAAACCCACGAGTCATGAAAAACTATTAAATAAACTCGAGGGTTTTGATATGTAGTTTAATGCTTAATTGGTTAAAATCAAATCTTACTAATAGAAAACAAAAAAACAGTGTCACGAAAGTAACAGTAAGCAATTAAACACAAATAACACGTATTAACCAGGCTATAGGAACAATGATTCTGCCGTGCTACTAGGAAGCATACTAATGTGTGTATAATGTGTTTAAAAAAATCAATCATTATTATTTGCCGATGACACTACTGTCATTATACCGTATAAAACTGATATGACATATTACGAATTTGACATAAATAAATCTTTGAATGATACTATAACATGATAACATGATAAGAAAAAAATCTATCAGTAAATATAACTAGAAAATATCCTATTTATATTTGTATGCATTAATATGGTAGAACATGAGGAACATATAAATTGTAAAATGTAATCTTTACCATGTTTAGCAAATAAATGTCATTTCATTATAAAATCATTACAATTAGCACAGAATTTTTGGTTAGTGAATTTGACGCGCACATATTTTTTTTGTATTATACTTAATGTAAGTAAGAATATTATTTACATGCAATAAAATTTAATTAAAAAATAAGAAGCCACTATCCATACTTTTGAGCCGGGCAGAATACGTCAACTACGTTACGTTAGACGCGACGTCGCATTTGATTAACGTTTTAGTTTGAAGTACTGTATGTACTTTTTTTCTATGATCGTTGTGTAAAATAGAGTGTAGATGTCAAATCGGCAATAAAGATAAAAAGCCACTATGGCTTATGTGGCTTTTTTCGTAGGATACGACGATATATCAATAAAATAAATATTGTCAAATATCCGTCTTTTTTTGGACCCTCCTTCTTTTTTTGGAGTCAATTAAAATATTTTATATATTGTCATTTAACAAGATGTCATATTATCATCAACAATCGTTGCTAGAATCTCGCCCGAAATAACTTTAGATTCATTTCACACGATTCGACAACTAATGTCGATGTTTGCAATTTTACAAACATTCGAATATGTTATACATATACATTTTAAACCTTATTAACCAGTCTAAAAATTTAAAAAAATATTAAATAAATAAATTCTTTCTTTCTTGGAATACATTAATTTAAAGTTTTTAAATTTCAATTTCATTAACTAGAGTTTAAACGGTAAAAATATTTTGTATCTGTGTCGACGGCAGATATATTGTATAACTTGTTACTAAAATCGCAAAAAGCGACTTTTTTCATATCCGCATATGTGGAATGCTCTATGGAAAAACTACTTGTAATCAAATAAGTATAAATGGCCATATTTATTGATTACTTATACTTAGAAGTTAAATTTTTCACAGCTTCAAGATACTATAGACTTACATGTTTAATATTAACTTCAACCCGATAGCTTCACGTATTCTTTAAATAATGCGTCTAAACCTAAATACTTATATAAAAGATAATTTTTGTCGTGATGTAACAACAAATTGCCATTTTTCGGATTTTTCTCCGTATTAGTGTTTTAAGACCTTGCTCCTAGGCCAAAAGACAAAGCCCGGGAATTTCGATTCTTGTCGAAAATCAAAATTACAATAAATGAGATAAAAGCGGCTGTATATTTTTACTAGACCGACTTAGCAGAAAAACTAACTGAATATGCTATTTATCTTTATGAACGATCAAAAATACAATCTAATCTGAAAAGATAAAGAGATGGCCTTGCACAAAACGAAAATGTTTTTTGTTGGTTTCATTTGTTATGGAACACAGATCACATTAGTAGTGATTTGTGTTATGGAACAATAATTGTCATACAAAGTTTACATTTTGGAAACAATGTATGTTTGTGATATGTCGCGTTTAGTATGTGCGTTGCTCTCTACCGAGAGACCACGAAAGACTGTTCATTTATAAACTTTAATATTTAATAATTTGCGGATCTTTTGCTCTCTTACGTTGGTCATCTAATTGGACTGTTCCATATCTTATCGATAGCATTAATGGTGACATCACAAGTATCATGGATACGGCATTATCGCGCTATTTTACAATGTGATATTATTAGTTATAATTGTTAACTGCAATACATAAGTGCTAAACGCATTTAAAACGTGAAATTTTAAATATATTTATTAGCTATAATCGTGAATTTTCCATAGTTAAAAACCATGCGTTATTTTATTATATATTTAAAAAAAATTGTGTCATTTAACACATTCTTAATTTTACTAATATTATGCTTATTATTATTTGTGATTTATACACCCGAAGTTAATTTAAAATCAATGTACTCTAAGAGTGAGACATATTCTAATTTGGATATCGTTGAAAGAAGCAATCATAGTGAAATTGTTAAATCTTATTATGAAAAAAGAAAGGTAAGTGTATTTAAGTCCTTAGAAAATTTATTGTTGATTTCCTAAATGGAATGAATGAAGTTATAATTGCTAAAATTTGACCGAAACTATTGAGCCAAGTTTGATAAATGTTCAACATTTATTTATCTAGTATTTATTTATCTAGATCGGCTAGTGGTTGATATTCGACCATAATAAATTTAAATTACTTTAACAATAAACAATAAAGTATATATACGTGTGTCTGTCAAATATATGGTAGTGTGTAATTTTTTTTTATTGATTTAATGTATTTTTTATGCATAATTTAAAAAAAATTAGGATTCTGCACTCCTTCTCTATATAAACGATAAGTGTGCAAAATTTCATAGTCCTCCGTCTGCGCAATTTTCGTCAAAAGGGGTACAAAGTTTTTGCTTCACATATTAATATCTTGTATAATATTACATATTATATACAATAACTGTTATAATACATTTTTAGACGAAATTAAAATATATTTAGATTTAAATAAGATGATTTATTTACACACTCTTGTTATCATATTAATATTTTTGAGCCGGTAGTAGTTTCAGATAAACATCTTTAATGGAAAGATCAACTTATTTTTTGATGTATTTAAATTTAATAAAAGTATATAAACTTAAAATAAATTTTAACCAAGCATACAATAGGAAGTGTAAGCCTAGAAGAACTATTATTATAAAAGAATTTAAACCTCTAGTATGGTATTTGTCAAGAAAATGATTTTAATAACAAAAAAATTATACAGTAAAAAAACTTTTTGTTTTTTTGCCATAACTGGTTTTTTAATCCTTGACCAATGCCAAGGAGAAACATTCCGTTAAAATGTTTGATTAAAAACTTTCTTTATTTAGCAAATGGCTTTAGCAAATTAGACCTAATTCGAATTAAACCAGAAAATTTCGATACATGAGATATAGGAAATATTATGTTATTGTTTTGATGTCCATCGTAATTAAATTGTTTTTATTTCGATAAAACATGTTTTTCTACTTAAAGCACGAGATCGAAGGTGATGAAGATCGTGACATGATGTAGATGCTTTTAAGACATGTTATCATCCTTCATGACTCATACTAAGCTATGATTCAAGTATAAGTTAAAGATTGTTTAATGATATTTAATTGACTATATTTTTTACAGCATTGGCAAACATCATATTTGGGATCACTTTTATTCAAAAACATTCCGCTTGATGCTATTCCAGACATCAATGGCACACAGAAACGAAAATTTTTGATTCTAATATGGAAGTACTGGAAATGGCTTGAAAACAGACATGTTTTTAATTTTAATAGTCAACGGTCAGTGGATCTGGTTATTAGGATAAATGTTAAATATCCTTAACTTAAATTTAGATTCGTTTGTTTTTCTTATTAAAACACGAGTATGATAGAGTTTTCACATAAAATACAACTGACTTTAGTCTATAAATTGTGATAAAATCGTGTACTTAATTATGATTATAATATATTCACAAGATGGATTTTATCTCGAAAAAATTTGGCTAAGTGCGAGTGTGGAACTGGCGCACTGAGGGTTCCGTACAATTTTAATAAAGGGACAAACACTATCAAATTATGATTTTCTTGTGATGGGTCAAAATATCATCAAAAGTACAAAGTATTGGGAGGCGTTTAATCTCGATATTAGTATTGCGTGTTTTAATTGACAATTTTATAATTACTTACATAAATAATATGTATAAGAAATAAAACAATTTTAACAAAAAGAAATTAACTGACTTCTAACTCTGAAAAATGCAATAAAAAGTAAAAATTATTACATTTAAATAATTTAATGTCGGTGAACATATATTAATAAAATACATATAATATATAATATAGAACCTCCTTTTTTTATTGGAGTCGCTTAAAATATTTTACAAGTTGACATTTAGCAACATGTCATGTCGTCAACAGTCGTTGCTAACATATAGCTTTAGATTCATTTAAAATGTCAATGTTTGCGATTTTACAAACATTCGAATATGTTATATATATACATGTCTTCGGTACAGATTTAAGCCCTGATTACCTTGATACCTCCACGCGATCCATAGAAAAAGGGTCTTGACAGAAGGACAGATCGACAGACAGACGGACAACGAAGTGATCCTATAAGGGTTCCTTTTTTCCTTTTAAGGTACGGAACCCTAAAATGGGCAAATAAATGACATTTTATTAAGATTATATACTTTGTAACCAGAACTATCACATAAGATACTTTTTAACACTGTTCCCATGGAATAGTTAATATAATTCCTTACACAAATACAGCTGAATTTTGCACATCTTATAAATAAAATTCTCGTGTCACAATGTTAGTTACCATACTCCTCCCAAACGGCTCGACTGATTTTTATGGAATTTTATATGCATATTCAGTAGGTCTGAGAATCGGCTACTATCTAATTTTCATCCCCCTATGTGATAAGGGTGACCCACTCCAAATTTATATGGCAAAACAACGTTTGCCGGGTTAGTTAGTATAATATAGTTTGTTCAAGAGATGTCAAATGAGTGTGTTACAAAAGGTTATCCTCTTTAAAAGATATATTAAGAAACGTAAATTCTCATGTTCCATGACTTAAAATTTTTTTAATTTTTAGGAAAGGCGATCCACTTAGTGAATGCAGTGTCAAAAATTGCATATTTACTGGAGATGATAATAAATTATCAACTGCTGATGCTGTATTAATCCACATACAACGAGGAGTATTTCCAAAAACGACTAAAAGAAACCCGGAACAGAGATGGGTATTTTTGAGTGACGAATCTCCAAAAAACTCTTTTTCTATGACACGCAATCCACCCAGTTTATCAGATATGGCAAATATTTTTAATTGGTCAATGACATACAGGTATTTTACCAATATCTCAATCACTACACATTTTCTATTAGATTTTTTAAAATCTTATTGTTGTCTTCGAATTCTAAGGTCCAATTCCAATTGAATACCCTAGGGGTACGTACGTATTTGAAGTCGGTTATAACTGCAAATGTTTACATTTTCAGCAAACATGTTAGAATTCAAACTTACATAATTAGTTCCACCATATTTATCAAGTGCTTTAATTACCTTGATAAAAGTGTTATACGCAAGTGAGTAACCAAAACGATAAACCAAAGCGATATAAACCTGAAAAACTTCCTTGAAAATGTGTTCAGAGATAAGGTAGTATTTATATTACCTTCCACTTACACAGACTTTCGGCGCCACTGCATATCTACACGTCAGATCTTACAATACAAGTTTGTTTACAAAGATATCTTAGATAATAATCAAATCTGTACGAATATTTATTCCACTTTTAAACAAATAGCTGAATATATTTACTGCTTTTATCTCGCAATAAGCGTTTAAAAGTGTCGAAGTCAAAAGAGTTTAATAACGCAAAACAAGATCCAATTCCATGCTAAAATATAGAATTTTTCAGTTCTTACCTTCCTCCTTCCCCCGTCCCCCTTTGTCATAAAAGCAGGCAAAGGTCTTATTCCGTTAAAATGTTAATGTTAACATTGATAGTTTTTTTTTAATTTGTTGGATATTTTGTAATTTTGTGTTCCTGAACTGTATAATTAATATTGCTGATATAACAACTCATTATCCCCTGTGATACATGGTGCGAAAGTTTGATAGTTGGTTTGCCCTCCTTTCACAGGAGAGGGCTTATGGTAGTTTTCATCATATTTACATAATAATTAATTAGTAAAAACTATATATAGTTTAGAGTGATAAATTACACCAGTGAAATACAGGGTGGATCTCTAACCAAAAATAAACGAGTACTAAACCTTGTTGTAAAATACTTTACATAACTTAGACAATATATTGAAGTATAATAAGAATATTTGTTTATTAAGATTTGTAATATAAACGAACAAAAAATACTATGGTAGCAAAAACAAAACACATACGCAGTATTCACGACCACTAAATCTAACTCATTCCCATGATTTATTGACATTTCAGAAGCAATTCCGACGTGCCTGTTCCCTATGGCCGAACCGTTCCCTTGCAAAAACCGATAAAAGAAGAAATCTCATACAAACATCTTATTTCTTTGGTTCCCAATTGGAATAACAAACGCAGAGATGTTTTAGTTTCGATTCTTATATCTAACTGTGGGGTATCTCGTCGGATGAAGTATTTGGAAGAGCTCCAGGAACATATGACTGTGGATGTTTTTGGATTATGCTCTAAAAATCATAAAGAAAGGTAATCATAATATTTGAATGAATCCTCTTAGATTTTAGTAAATACAAATTCTTATATAAATTTTCTGCATCTGTAACCGAACTAAAGTATCTACAACAAGGTGTTTCGTCGTCGATTATTTATCAATCATTTTAAGCTAATTATTATGAAATTGTGATTTTAAATAAATATGACGGAGTGGATAGGATTTAAAATAGAAAGAAGCATAGGCTCTAAAAGTACTGAACCGATTTTGAAAATTCTTATGTGGTGTTGCCATAAATACTCTAATTAAAAAGATATGGCCATTTAAGTGCCATAAGGTGGTCATTTTGTAAATTGAAGAGTTTCTCAGGAACTACAAATCCGATTTAAAAAAAAATTTCACTGATAGAAAACTACACTATTCGTGAGTGACAAAAGTGATTGGTGTTGCCATGTACATTTTTTAAATAATAGAATATGGCCATTTTGTTGATACTAATCCGATTTTAAAAATTCTTTCACTGTTAGAAAACTACACTATTCGTGAGTGACAAAGGTGATTAAGTGTTGCCATGTACATTCTTTAAATAATATAATATGGCCATTTTGTTGTTACTAATCCGATTTTAAAAATTCTATCACTGTTAGTAAACTACACTATTCGTGAGTGACAAAGGTGATTTAGTGTTGCCATGTTCATTTTTAAATAATAGAATATGGCCATTTTGTTGTTACTAATCCGATTTTAAAAATTCTTTCACTGTTAGAAAACTACACTATTCGTGAGTGACAAAGGTGATTAAGTGTTGCCATGTACATTCTTTAAATAATATAATATGGCCATTTTGTTGTTACTAATCCGATTTTAAAAATTCTATCACTGTTAGTAAACTACACTATTCGTGAGTGACAAAGGTGATTTAGTGTTGCCATGTTCATTTTTAAATAATAGAATATGGCCATTTTGTTGTTACTAATCCGATTTTAAAAATTCTTTCACTGTTAGAAAACTACACTATTCGTGAGTGACAAAGGTGATTAAGTGTTGCCATGTACATTCTTTAAATAATATAATATGGCCATTTTGTTGTTACTAATCCGATTTTAAAAATTCTATCACTGTTAGTAAACTACACTATTCGTGAGTGACAAAGGTGATTTAGTGTTGCCATGTTCATTTTTAAATAATAGAATATGGCCATTTTGTTGTTACTAATCCGATTTTAAAAATTCTTTCACTGTTAGAAAACTACACTATTCGTGAGTGACAAAGGTGATTTAGTGTTGCCATGTACATTTTTTAAATAATAGAATATGGCCATTTTGTTGTTACTAATCCAAATTTAAAAATTCTTCCTCTTTTTTCTCTCTTTAATTTTTATTTTTATGTGTTCAGAATGATTAGTGTCTTTTCACTACTTTTCATCCGATTATCTTTCTCTCTCTCGCTCTCGCCCTCTCTCTCTCTCGCTCACCTATTCAATTTTATTTTTGTTCTGTCCTCCCTATTTTATTTCTGTCGCTTTTATTATTGTTTGTATCATTTTTCTTTTTATAACTTTATCTCACTATCTCTCTCTTTATTCAAATAATGAAAAGCTACACAATTACAGAGTGTCAATTTAAGGACATCAATTATAATATTTTTTTAAAAACCCGGAGCGAAGTGAGGGCAGGCCGCTCGTTAGTTATATATCTGTCACTGCGTAAGTTAGGCTTAGGTTACCTTAACCTTAGGTTTAAACAGAAAACCGTGGCGATGAGCAGTGAAGGTGAGTAGTCAATTGTGTTGAAGATCTCTTTAAACCTACACTTTGGTCAAAAGACAAAGGCACTGCTTAGGTTCCTGTCGTTATTGTAGATATCATAATGTTTAGTTATTAATCGGTTTTGTAGCAGTATCTAGTATCTACATTACGTTTACCCAATAATCCATTTAATATCACTCTTTTTAGTGTTTTCAATACCCCCTTCACCATTCGTCCGAGTTATATATCACATTTAAAAGTTTTTTATGTTCTTACTCTACATGTTTCTACCATACAATATATTTGAAATGAGAGCAAGTAGTAGCAAATGATTATAATGTTCTTAATGATGACGACTGAAGAAGATAACAAGTAAGATAAGCTTGTAATATCATGTGTGTATTAATAAATATTTTATATTGAGTACGATGGATTTCGACATTTCCAACAATGTCAAAAGTAGGTAACAGAAATAGGACATTTTGTTATAGGTAATTTGTAAGTTGGAAGGTAGATATTGCTCATTGTTTATGTTAAACTATTGTACCTAAACCTTATTTTTGGGCTTACATAGTATGGAGAAACAATATCGTTTAGCTAGAGATTGTTCTTAGAAACCTTATTATGTAGGTTTGGTATATTATGCTTTTATAAATGTTTTATTTATTGTTGAGCAAAGTAAACCAAAACCAAGACTAGAGTCTTTCTTTGGTCTAGACAGTAATCAATATTTAAAAAAATGTATGCAGAAGCTACTTAGGGTATGATATAAATAACTCTCCGTCTTGTATGCTCGGAATAATAAACTCAGTCATGGTCTTGCTCTTCAGAAAAATTCACAACATCACTAATTTTATTTTTGATTTCAGCTGTCCAGGCCATTTTAGATCGGATTGCAACATCATGTCTGATTATTTATTCTACTTAGTGTTCGAGAATTCAGAATGTCAAGAATATTTGACAGAGAAATCATTTTATCATGCATACAGTAAAGGGGCTATACCTGTGATAATGGGACCTACTACATACAACTGCGAATATCTTCTACCACCGAATTCTTTTCTTCATGTAGATAACTATAAAAGTCCACAAGAATTAGCAAAACATATGTTAGAAATAAGTAAAAATGATAAAACTTTATTATCCTATCATCGTTGGAGAAATGATTTTGAAGTGGTGAACGAACATGGTTATTTTGGATCTAAGTCATTCCATCTATGCAGAATATGTGAAGCTTTAAATTATAACGATGTAAAAGAAAAAATTTATAACGAAGATAAACTGAGAATATTTTTTGAACCGGATTTATCATGTAGATGACATATTTTAGAAAATAATAAATTCTGTAAGTAAAGTAGGTACCTAGTGCAATATAAAGAATTATTTTATCTCATTAGTTAGTTGACGAACACTCATACAAACTTTTCCTTTTACGCGATAAAAGGTAGTCTATTTACCAAGCTCTAGTCTATCTGTGCACCAAATTTCATCAAAATCGGTCCAACAGTTTTTAAGTTATAAATGGTGTAACTAACGCGATTTGGTCCGCGTCATCAAAAAAGAAGTATTTATTAAGTAAAATCTCTGTGTAAATATGTTCAATGTCGCCAAAAGTATTATTATTTTTATGTTCAATATTACTTATAAGCAAGAAAAATAAACTTTTTAAAATAATTTATCGTGTTTTTACTTATTTTAATTTCCATATTATGGTGTAAGAACAGCATGAAACATTGATTTTTGATACGTTTCAAACCGTTAAATGGACGATTGTTTTTAAATTGCTACGCAATAGGCATATTGCATTTCTAATCAATTATACTCATAGATTAGCTATTTTCAATAAAATTCCTGCCTATCTGACTTACAAAGAATGTTATAAATAACCAAAAGTAACCATTTAATAATGTAGTAGTTTTCTAAACTATTACTGACTAGCTGCGCCCCGCGGTTTCACCCGCTATATTTTGAATTATTCACACTATATCATTATAAATTATACCCTATGTGTTATTCTGATGTATAAGCTATATTATTGTTAAGTTTCATCAAAATCCATTCAGTAGTTTTGGCGTAAAAGAGTAACAAACATACATCCATACATTCTTACAAACTTTCGCGTTTATAATATTAGTAGGATTCAAATTAAACGAGAAATAGTTAATGTATTCTGAATGCATTATTTTGTTTGACGCAATTTCCTCACAATCGAAGATTCTTTTAAAGATGTGACTGTACCGCGAATTATTTGTGATTGCCTTAAATAAAATAATTAAATCACTTTCGTATATCGTTAACCAATAAATAAATTATCTTCCACATTAAACGATAAATTAAAATAACATTTTGAACTACATGACTACTTACAACGGATGATGATTTGCCAACGTTTATCTACATTACGTATGATAATTTAAGTGTACTAGTTTTGCTATATTCTTTTTAGAAGATAAGGAACTAATACTACACATACATTGTTAACTAGACTTAGCATGTGTGCAATAATGACTTTTTTCGGAATAAAATGCCGCCTAAAATCACGTCTATCCATGGTTAAGTTACTACGCGAAGTTAGGTCCATTTAATCATCCAGTACTTTAACTCTTTTGATTCTTCTAGTCTATCACCATCACCAGAAAATCTCAGATTTTAAAACAGTCGTTTAATATCACACCTTATTTAAACTATTATCATAAATCATAATATTTAAAATCACTTTGTAAATAGGACAAGATAAAATGTATCACTTGTATCTTTATTAAGGTTCCTTACCATTAAAAGGAAAAAAGAGTCCTTACAGGATTAGTCGGTAGTTTACCTGTCTGTATGTCATGGCATTTTTGATTGAACCAAAAACATAAATGTGAAATAAGAGCCAGGTTCAAAATAATAAATACTTATGCACTGTTATCCTTAACTTCTGTAACTTAAAAAGTTGGGATACTCCATATTATAGTGCTAAGTTCTGTGTAAAAGCGCGTAAAAAGCGCCGAGAAGTATTCGGGTGGCGCTAAAATGATAATATAATATGAAAAATTGTCCACAAAGCGCATCGAGTGATGCGGCTGCTCAACCATTGCATAAACTTTAAGAACCTAATCTCCGTTTTTTTTTATTTTTTTTGGTCTTCATCATATGAGCGGGGACTGACTACACCGGTCAACGCGGATTTTGAGTCTGACAACAAAATGTCAAATTTTGATTTCTTTTACCTTACTTATAATGGGTAAAATAGGTTTTTTGGTTAAATTTTGCTTTTCTAGAAATTTCGTTTTCATAGAAAATTTCATAATGTTTCGACAAGTAAAGTCTGTATGCTATTTTGCGACTCAGTCATATACAAAAGTATTTGCTACAGTTTGTAATAGACATACATACACTCAATACAATAGAATTCGCGACTTGTCTCCATTTTGTTTTAAAGTGTTACCAACTATTATTTTACTCTCCACTAAGAACTTTAAAACTTAATTATCAATATAAAACATACAAAAGCAAACTTATTTCTTCATAAATTGAGTTTTTGGTTATTTTTCAATGTAAACACTCAGACAATAGTCATTAAATAACAGACACAAAAAAAAGTTTTTTTTTTGTTGACTTGTGCTATATAAAAGTAAAAATCAGGGTTAAAAAATATAGGCGCTCATTAATATTTGGCACGACGGCGCAGAAGATGCTTAGCGCGTCACTGTCGTCTTACGCTTAAACTCTCAGAATCACAGCTGTTTGAACGGTCGGTGCCAACTTGGAACAGCTTGGCGATTGACTTACTCCAATAATATTAAACTAACATTCGTATATGTGTGTCAGCTCGTAAGTTAGTTAGTTGTACGTTTAAATAGAGAATCTGGGCAGTGGATGCGAGTGTTGCAATTGCTTGAAGGAGCTCCTTAAACCTACCTAGTAAAAGACACTGCTTTAAGATGTCCTGTCGTAACTTGGAACAGCTTGGCGATTGACTTACTCCAATAATATTAAACTTACATTAGTATATGTGTGTCAGCTCGTAAGCTAGTTAGTTTTACGTTTAAATAGAGAATCTGGGCAGTGGAGGCGAGTGTTGCAATTGCTTGAAGGAGCTCCTTAAACCTACTACCAACTAAAAGACACTGCTTTAAGATGTCCTGTCGTAATTGTAAGAAATCTTAATGTTTAGTTACTGAGCCGATACTCAGTAGCAGTATCTATTCATTGTGTTTACCCAATAACTCCATTTCATCTATTTAATATCATACCCCTTTTAGTGTTTTCAATAGACCCCTTCCTTCTTTCTTCACCTTCTATTTTCTCCGACTTATACTTCACGAGTAAGACAATACTGACAGCGCATTTTAGGATTATATTTAATTTTAATAAAATGTATTTAAATTATTTATATAACGCAACCATTTGCAGGTTTTTTTTGCAATTTTGTTAAATTTTAAAGGTTTAGGATTGAATAAACTTTAGATTTGGATTCAACGGACCAAAATACATAAAAATCATATTTGGTCTATAGTTACATAATTTTTTTTACCATAACTGCAAATTTTTGGCAATTTTATGTTTTTTTTGGAATTTACTTAAAATTTTGAGGGTATACGGGCAAAACTGAATTCTGATTCAGCGCGTCGAAATACATAAAGTTAGGTCCGGTCAAAAGTAAAGACCACTTTTTTTTTGTGGGCCGTCAATGGGTAGTCAATTATTTTTTTAGTTTTTTTTTTGTTTATGTCTTATGTCTACCTTAAACAAGTTTATAGGTAGATAGATAGATAGATAAGCACTTTATTGCACACAAAAAACGAAAAAAGAATATACAAAACAATAATACAATAAAATATACAAAGAGCATGCAAAGGCGGTCTTATTGCTATAATAGCAATCTCTAAACAGACAACCTTCGATGAAAGGAGCTGTCAAGTAAATATGGGATAGTGCAACTAAAAGAAAAAAAAAATATATATATATATATATATAAGACATATATAAAAATAATTAACATATAAAATAACATGTATAGAAAAACTGTACATACATATGTGTGTACTTACATACTTATACTAATACATAATATATGTTACACAAATATAGTCCATATAACATATATAAATATATATATATATATATGTAAAATACATATATAATTATAGACATACATAGGTAATTAGAAAGTGGGTTAGGTTTTTGATCTATTATGCCGGTTTTGACGTTAACAATAAACGTTAATACATTAATGACTGCTTGAATTAGGTTGATGAAATATAGAAGAAGAGAGAGTTTAAATTTCCAAGATGTTTCCCGTTAACCTGGAATCAAAGTGTTTAGTAAATGCAGCTCACTACTCTGAATAGGATACTTGAACAACGACAAAGCTTGGAATCAAAATGACGTTGATGCTCAGCTGAATGATTATACCTTTGTAAAACAGACTTATGGAAGCAATGGCATTTTGAAAAGAGCGACCTTTGTGTGTATTTGCCAGTTCTTCTCATCAGGAAACTGCTTTCCGAACTGGCGGTAGCTTCAGATACTTTATAAAAAGTCTATTTGAAATAAACTATTTTGAGTTTGAGTTTCATGTAATTTAGCACAAAGGCCCTATAGTACAAGTGTAGGGAAACATACGAAAGAAAAACAACGTATAAAAGTAAATGAGGATCTATCGCAATGGTGTGATCGGTTGACGGGAGTTCCACAGGGCGGTATTCTTTCACCACTACTTTTCTCTCTTTTTATTAATAGTATTACCTCCCTGCTTAACTCGTCCTACCATCTTTATGCGGACGATCTCCAGTTATATACATCGGCATCAATTGAAAACCTTGCAATAGCTACAGATAAATTAAATCGTGACTTATTCGAAATCTCAGAGTGGTGTAGCAAGTTTGGTCTATCTGTAAATCCTTCCAAATCTCAGGCAATCATTATTGGAAGTCACCACTTTATTGCATTACTTAAATTTACTGACATACCATATATAGCTTTCAACGGAGTCACGATATCATATTCCACCACGGTAAAAAATTTAGGCTTAATCATGGATCAAACCTTGTCATGGGCTCCCCATGTGTCTTACATCGGTAATAAGCTCTTCTCATCTATGCACGCTTTACGACGTATGCAGAACTTTTTACCACAGGAAACCAAGATTTTACTAGCTCAGTCTCTTTTAATACCCCTTTTAGACTATGGGGATGTTGTGTTTCTTGACGCTTCAGAGGAACTTATAAATAAGCTCGAAAGGTTACAGAACGTTGCAATTCGATATATCTATGGATTGCGTAAGTTTGAACATGTATCGGAGTACCGCAAAAAGTTAAAATGGTTGCCTATTCGATTTAGAAGAAATATACATATTCTGACTCTTCTCTTCAACGTACTATTCAACCCGCACGCTCCTTTATATCTCCGCGAAAGATTTAGATACCTGGCCCAATCCAGCGACGAACGACTAAGATCGGCTAATAATCTTACGTTGGCTTCACCAGTTTGCAGTTCGCGTGCATATGCTAGGTCGTTTACCTCTTTGGCGGTTAAGCTTTGGAATAGTCTGCCTACTGAAATTCGCAAATCACCCTCAGTAGGATCATTTAAGTGCAAACTAAAAAAGTTTTACTCTAATATGTAGGTTGTATTGTCATTTTTGGTATGATTATAAATACAAATATATTATTGTATAAATAAATTTATGTGTATGTTTATATGTCTATATTAATAAATTTATGTGTATGTTTGTATGTATGTATGTATGTATGTATGTATGTATGTATGTGTAAAGTTTATGTTTGTAGTGTATCATATCGTATTTACGATCTGCCCATAATAAATTAATTATCCTCTCAGTTATTCTAAGGTTGACTGGTAGAGATTCCCAAGCGGAATAAGTCCGCCTTTGTACATGAATTCATCACGCATGTATTATTACTAAGCACCTATTTGTTTCTTATAGTATTTTTTTTTTTTTTTTTCCTTTTGTTATAAAATTGTAGAATGTGTGTTTGTGTACAATAAAGAGATTAAATAAATAAATAAATAAATAAAGTCTGTAATTACATCACGAAAAAGATTTTTTTTTATCCCCGTAGGTTATGGATCATTATTGAAATATTAAAGGGCATGATATTATCAGGTTGAAATTAATATAACAACAAATACTCAGGATTGCGGTTTCTTAAGGGTATAAAAATATTAAATTTCTACGTAAACGTAATCATATATATATATATATCTATAATCAATAACTGTTTATGTACATAGCGATAATCGCACAGATATCGTTGAGTACTTTTCGTTGACCTATATAATCATGAAATTTTGATGAGAAAGAATGTGTTTTAGCATACGTTAAGGAAATAATCCAAAAACCGTAAAAATGTTGTTTCTGTTTTCCGACAACAGAAACAACATTCAAATTGTAAGTTGTCTTCAATCGCACTTGGCCGAATTTTATTAAATATATGAATTTTATATGTATTCTATATTGATTCTAGAGCGAAATTAACCGACATTATAATATGGACCAACATACAAATGGTCTTTCGTTATATGTCATTCCATGTTGTACAGTAAGTATCTAAAAAGTCCTAAAAAATGATTTAGTCTTTATTGCCATCTCCATCCATAATATACCTATATTATATAATAGGTTGGGGAAAAAGTTTCTTCGCATTTTTTAAGAAAATTCAAAACATTTTTTAATATAGTTTATTTACATTTAACTAAAGTATGTAGGTACCATTTTGTTCGATAACTTTTTGCCATCTTGTAGGTAGGGACATGATCCCATTGCTATAGAAATTTAGTTCTATAGCAATGGGATTTCTGATTAAAAAACCGCGACAAGTAATTTTGGCAGTCCTCTCGTGATGTTAACCTGACGCTGCCTAAAGAATTATGAAGAGACCGAAACAGGTGAAATCTGAAGGTGCAAGGTCAGGACTATACGGCGGATGCATTAACACCTCCCCGCTAAACTCTCTTAATTTTTGCTGAGTGGCTAAACATGTGTGAGGTCTAGCGTAATCATGATGTAAAATTCTATTGATCAATTCCGGCCGCTTTCTCTCAACTTCTTGCTTTAATCTCATCAGTTGTTCGCAGTAGAGTTCAGAATCGATGGTCCTGCCTGATGGTAACAGTTCATAATGAATAATGCCCTTCCAATCCCACCACACACACAGCATCACCTTGTTGCGAGTTAACCCGGGTTTCGCCACAGTCTGTGAAGCCTGACCGGCCTTTGACCACGACCTTTTTCGCATGTTCATCACTTTTCATCACCAGTTATTAGCTTCTTCAAAAATGGTTCGGTTTCATTACGTCGTAATAAAGAATCACAAATGAGTACACGGTTCATTAGGTTTCTTTCAGTGAGCTCGTGAGGTACCCAAATATCGAGCTTTTTTGTGTACCCAGTATTTTCAAATACGCCAAAACTGTTTTGTGGTCAATTCCCAGTTCTTCAGCTACGTCGTTACTACTGATATGCCGATCTTGCTCCACTTTTTCAAAAATGGCATCCATTTTATCCGTAATAGGGCGACCAGTGCGAGGTGCATCTTTCACATCAAAATTTCCGGATTGAAAACGCATAAACCAAATTTGTGCTACTCTCACAGACACTGCACTAGGTTCATAAACATCGCAATTTTTTTTCGCGGCTTGCGTTGCATTTTTACCAATTTTGTAGTAAAATTTTAAAATGTATCGAATTTCTTCATTAGATTCACTCAGCTTCACAGTACGAAAAACAAATAAAAATCACACATTTTCCTAATTTAAATTTGGAATTATCTTCTCTAAAATTTAAACTCTTAATGAGACCAAAACCAGCCAGATACAAATAGTATAGCCAAAGAGATTTTATTACAAGTTCATACATACTATAATGCGAAAGGACTTTTTCCCTAACCTATTATGTCGGAGGTGTGAGGTAGGTTTAGGTTAGCCTTATGTTAGCCTAACCTTAGGTTTAAACAGAGAATCTGGGTAGTGGAGGCGATTGTTGTGATCACATAAAGGATATCCTTAAGCCTACACTTTGGTCAAGAGATCGTAATGTTTAATTATATCCTGACCGTATTGCACCCGTAGCTTATAGGCCATCCGTTGTGCACATACGATTGTATATCCTCTTTTAGTTTTCGACATATATATGCTCATCGCAGAACATATAGGCACCTGTGGCATTACTAGTGGTAGTATTAAGTCCTCATATCGCTTGGGTCGTCGATCGGATAAACCTAGACCAATTGATGTCAAGTTTTCTAATGACACCACACGCAACAAGGTCTGGTTTAAGAAGACTAAGTTCAGTTCCTCACGAAGAGCCGCCACATAGTTTTCTTAGAAGCAAGACAGCGTTTTGGTGTCGGGAAATGTTGGACAAGAAATGGTTATATACACATAATTGCCCCTGACGGATCTCAACATCGAGTTGAGAATAAGTCCGATCTTAGCGCCATTTCGCTGTCCCAAAATAATCCACCGCTGATGGTTCAAAACACTGCCGAGATCGCTGAGAGGAATATTACTTTGCGTCATAAAAGAGTAGGTAAAAAGTAATATTTACTGTCACTAATATTCAATATATTTTTTGTTTATCTCCGGCTTTAATCTCGTGAACTTAATTATCTACTATTAGCGAATATACATATAACTATTATGTCCATTAATCATTATACATTTGGCAAATTAGTTAACTGTTATAAAACTTAATCATTTATAGACTACCTATTTTTTTCTATAGTAAAAATATAATATTGTCTTGTTTTAACTTTTGACGTTTGACAATGTAATCTGTAGACTACATATATATTTTTTTATTTATCTTGTTTATTATCTCTGGGTACTAGCCCTTTTGAGCATTCTGTATACTATAGTGTGACAGTTGTTGCCAGCACTAAAAATGCCTTTTGCTAATGCTTTTTGTTATATATTATAAGACATAAGATTTTTTGTGAGAAAATATTTAAAATATCTATTTTCGATTTTTGTTCACACATTACTCTCCTTTTTTTTTTCTTACATTAATATTGTTTACCTATAATGAAGTGTAATTTTATTGTGTAACTTTCTTGCAACCGGCGGGTGACCAGGCTAAATAATAGCAGAAAATTATTCTTGCCAATATTTTTATTCGTATATATTTTTATTTCAGTAAATATTATTACGTATATTAATTATATTTGTATTATATATTATATCAATTTTTTATTATGAATAGTAATGATAACAGCTTAAACAATTCGTTTGTTTCTCTTTATTCAAATTCTGAGGATAGTAGTAGTGTTGACAGTTTTCACAGCATTCCATCTCTAAACGATATTCTTGATTCACACTTCTCAGATGTTTTGAAAAATTTTAATTTAATTCACATAAATGCCCAGAGTATTCCAGCACATTATCCAGATTTATTGTCTTCATTTAATAACAAAAATTTACATGCAATTTTAGTATCTGAAACTTGGCTTAAACCATGTCTACCATCTACATCTTACACATTACCAGGGTTTCATCTAATTAGGAACGACCGTATAATTCGAGTCGGTGGTGGTGTGGCTATTTATCTGCGTGCCCATATTCCTTTTAAAATTGTTAGTATATCACAACAACAGAGTAACGCAGGCGCAGAATATCTCTTCCTTGAAATTCTCTTTTCGCACAAAAAATTACTACTTGGAGTTTTCTATAGTCCGAACCTCACGATAGATTATTTCGCATCATTTGAAACCTTATTATATCAATTAAAACCACTATATGAACACACCCTGATAATGGGCGACTTTAATACTTGCCTATTAAAAAATTATAATAGATCAACACGCTTCAAAAATCTGGCTAATGCAGCAAATTTAAAGATACTTCCACAAACTGCGACTCATTTTTATCCTAATTGTGTCCCAACGCTCCAACCAATAGATTTAATACTTGCTTCTTCCACTGATCATGTTGCAAAATTTGGTCAGTGTGCTGCGCCAGCATTCTCGTACCATGATCTCCTCTTTCTATCATACAAAATTAAGCCCCCTAAAGCCAAATCAAGAATTCTTCTCCAGCGTAATTTTGCTGGTATGGACTTGGATCGAATGCGCGAAGACGCTGAAAAAATAGATTGGTCTGTTGTCTCAAATGTAGCCACAGTTGATGAGCAAGTATCTATTTTCAGTTCTCTCATTACCCAGCTTTACGACATTCATGCTCCCATTCGTCCAGTGCGAATGAAACATCTTCCTGCTCCCTGGCTTACGGAAGATATTAGGAAGTTGCAAGAAAAGAAGAATTCGGCTAAGCTGAAATACCGGGCAAACTCAAACGAAATTAATAAGGAAAAATATATTAGAGCACGAAATCGATGCAACAGAGTGTGTAGAGATAGCCAACGATGCCATATCTATAGGTCTGTTATTGAAGAGGAAGATTCAGCAAAGATCTGGAAATTTCTTAATTCTCTTGGAGTTGGAAAAGCAAAGCTTAGTAGTAATAGTACCAATAAATTAAATACTTTGAATTCTCTTTCAGCTTTATCTACTCCCAATATCCCATACTTCAATTTTAGTCAATTTTCCGTAAGTTGATGTTAGGAGGAACATTATAGCCATAAATTCTGATGCCGTCGGTGCAGACTGCATTAGTCGTAAGATGATCATTCCTATTATTGACCTATTACTTCCCGTTATCACATCCATTTTTAATTTTTCCATATTGACTAGTGAATTTCCTTCTTCATGGAAAGATAGACAAATAATAACATTACCTAAAAAGTCAAATCCGTCCTCTTTTTCTGATTATCGTCCGATCTCCATACTACCATTTCTTTCAAAAGTTCTAGAACGCCTTGTGCACAAGCAATTGAGCACTTTTCTTTTTGAACATAATTTATTAAATCCTTTGCAATCCGGCTTCCGTCCTGGTCATAGTACGACTACTGCATTAGTGAAAAAACCGATGACATTCGACAGGGTATGGATACTCAAAAGATCACGGTGTTGATACTGTTAGATTTCACTAACGCTTTTAATACTGTGGATTTTGATATTCTTTTGGCTATTCTCGGTTCTCTAAACATATCTCCTAAGGTGATTGACTGGTTTCGATGTTACTTGTACGGACGTCGGCAGCGTATACGAATTGAAGACTCTTATTCCGACTGGTCAATGCTTAGAGCCGGCGTTTCTCAAGGTGGCGTGTTGTCCCCTCTCCTATTTTCAATTTTCATTAATACTATTTGTTCCAAAATATCTTCTCTCTACCATCTCTTTGCTGACGATTTACAAATTTATGCACAAGCTTATATAAATGAACTACCTCATCTCATTAACAACATTAACAATGATCTCGAACATATCAACACATGGGGAAATTCGTTTGGGCTCAATATTAATCCGATCAAAAGTCAGTCAATTCTAATCGGTAGCTCAAGGTTATTATCCAAAATAGATGTATCTGTCTTACCTCCTTTATTACTTAACGGGATCTCAATACCATTTAATAAGACAGTAAAAAACCTTGGCATTATTTTTGATGAACATTTATCTTGGAGACCGCAAGTTGCGGATGTGAGTAGAAAGATGTTTGGAGCAGTTGCGTCACTTCGTAGATTGCGCAATTTCCTACCCATACCCACAAAGATTGCGTTGGCTAATTCGCTCCTATTACCAATTCTTGATTATGCAGATGTATGTTATCTTGACGTTACTGAGGAGCAACTGAATAAACTTGAGCGCCTTCAAAATCTTTGCATAAGATTCATATTTGGACTACGAAAATATGATCACGTCTCTGAGTTTCGTAAACAGCTCAAGTGGCTCCCTATCCGACTTCGCAGGAATACTCGAATACTTCATCTTTTATACTGTGTGCTGTTCAATGCTTCTAGCCCTTTTTATCTAAAAGAGCGGTTTGAGTTTTTTGTGAAACTCATAGTCAGTCACTCCGCTCTGACAACAATCTCATGCTCAAAACTCCATCACACAATTCCGGTTTTGCTACGAATTCCTTTATGGTCAAAGCAGTCTGCCTGTGGAATTCTCTTCCAACTCATATTAGAACGGCTAAAACTCTGAATAGTTTCAAAGACCAATTAAAATTATATTATTTATCGATCTAAGCTGTTGTAATTTTTTTTTTATTGGTAAAGTTATCATTGTAACAACATTTATCTAATAAATATATGTATGTTTATATGTAAGTACATCGTATTTATACTTGTAGTGTATGTATGTATGTATATTTGTAGGCATATTGTATTTATCCATGTAGTGTATGTATGTATGTATATATGTAGGCATATTATGTTTATGTCTGTAGTGTATGTATTAATATATATACCTGTTTATGAATGTATATTTAAGTTGAAGTGTTTGATTTGGTTATTATTTTTAATGAGTGCGCCTACCGTTTCTTTTTTTTTATTTTATTAATGATTCCTCCACCGCAAGGTTGCCTGGAAGAGATCGCTCTGAGCGATAAGGTCGCCTACTGTACATATGTTTCTTTGTAATTTTTTGGCTTACTTTTGTAATATTTGGTGTACAATAAAGTATATTTATTATTATTATTATATTATATTATAGGTATATACATAGATTATACAAAGATATCTTGATTTTATCTCGTGCTTAAAGACAAACTTCACGGTCGCCATGTTGTCAAATATGAAGTATTCTAAGCAGCTTGGCTTATTGTAAATTTGAATAATTACTTGGAAAAAATGCAATCCGAAGCGATATGAATTTTCATATAATATTTCGAACCGAGGCCGAAAAGTTTCTTTTTCGAAATTAATTATTGAAACGCTTCGCTAAAGATGAAATTTAAGGTATTCTCTGCATATTCTAAAATATGTTAAACTTCGCTTAAAAAAGAAAATGAAATTGAAAAACAGATTAGGTGTTTGAAAAATGTAACTGAAATTCTATCCACGACTACAGCAGATGAGAAATAGCGCAATCGGAAAATTCAATTACGAAAAGCTACATTTTGGAATAGCGACAATTTACTATTGTTTATTTACAAATCGAAAATACACATGAAACGTTAAATTGTTTGTACTTCAAATTTTATCTATATAAAACTAAATTAATTGATAAATGGATTGATAAATGAAAAACTCGAGATTGACTAGATCAATTTGAATGAATTTGTTTTACACTATTTATTATAAGTTGCAACAAAAAATTGGTGAATGAAACTTGATGGCCCAGGTATTGCAGGTAAAATAGAAAAAGACAATATTAATATGCACTTAAGACGGAAAACGAGTAACTCACTCCAAACCTTTGTAATGGAGACCCAGCATCAAGACACTACAGGCGTAATGGTCACCAGGCGAGCTCCGTCTGATAACTTATACTCTGTTTGACGGCTCAAGTCTATCGGAACCACCGGAACAGAGACAATATATTGTTGTTATAAATTGTTACGTGGGTATAATTGAAACAAAGGAAAAGTTATAAACGATTGTTAGCAATACCGCTGATAAAGTAGTATTAGCGACCGACGTGAAGACCTTTGGTGCGATAGATTAGTCTCAGTCTCTCTGGTGTTTTTGCGCAGTGTACATATAAGTTATTGGTTAAGGTAACTCTTCTTGAGATCCACGTAAATTTTCTTAATATCTATTGTCATTAGCGAAGTCGAGTGGTGGAGGTGAGAGTTAATATATTATGAAAGAGCTCTTTAAACCTGCTTCTGGGTCTCAAGCCTCAGGAACTGCTCGGTTCCGTCTAAATTGCGTGTGTCATTGTATGACACGATGTTACCCATAAAGTAAAGACCACCGTTAAGAAAAGATTTTCTAAAAACCTCAAAGGCGATAAATGAAAGGAACAAAAGGTTGTACGAAGGACGTTAAAGTATGAAGAGGAAAATTTGAAAGGTTTCCAGCTAATTATTGAAATTTAGGATCATCCGAACCATTTCCTATTGGATTTTTTAAATGAGGCCATATTAAAAACTAGCCGACCTGCGCGACTTTGTCCACGTGATGTTCAGCTCCTATCGGTCGTATGTTATATAGCCTATAGCCTTCCTCGATAAATGGGCTATCTAACACTGAAAGAACTTTTCAAATCGGACCAGTAGTTCCTGAGATTAGCGCGTTCAAACAAACAAACTCTTCACCTTTATATATTAGTAAAAGTTAAAACTTAACACAAAAACGGCTGAATGTTTTAGTGAAAGTGACAAATTGTTATGAGAGTGAGTTGGAAGTGAGTGATTAAAGCTATGTACAATAGTTGGTGGCTGAGTGAGTAAGCAAATTAATAAATAAAAATTGTAAATGAAGGCATTTTTTATTCGCGTAAGTGAGAATATTGAAACTTTTAAAAATATAGGTAATTTTTAAGCGTTAAGGCTTAATTTATTACTGTGACCTGTGTAAACGAAATTAATTGATTTCGATGTAGTTGGTTTTATTAGCACATAAATTTGCATGTTCAATTATTCAGCCGGTTTTAATCTGTCATTAAATAAATGTTACAAAACCCATAAACATAAAATAGATAGGTAGGTATAACAACAGTAATATCTATATTAGTATGATTCGTAAATATATGGTGTACTATTGATTATATATGATTAGTAAATATATAATATACGCGCGGCCTGCCCTGGCTTCGTTCCAGGTATTTGAAGGAATAGGTCCTTAAATTGTCACTCTGTAATTGTGTAACTTTTTTATTATTTGGAATAAGAGAGAGAGTGAGAAAGGGTGCTAAAAGAGAAAAGCGACAAATAATAAAAGAGCGAGAAGGTCAGAGCAAAGAAATGAAAGAAAGATAGATAAAGGAGAGAGAGAGATAATAGAAAGAAAAGAAGTTAAAAGAGACAGAGTGAACATTGAAGAAGAGAGTAGAAAGAGAAAGAGGATGAGAGAGAATGAAAGTATAAAAGAGGAAGGAAGATGGGAATACTATAGATTTCTCTGAGTGAAAGAATTTTTTAAATCCTATCTGTAGTAAGAAAATGGCCTTATTCTATTAATTAAAAAATGCATATGGCAACACTGCATCACCAATGTCGCTCAGGAACAGTGTAGTTATCTATCAGTGAAAGAATTTTAAAGTCGGAGTAGTACCAAAATGGCCATATTCTATTTACATTAGGCGTAGTATAAGTACTTAATATAATAATCGTGTATTAATTAATTTGACACTTTTTATTATCATTAAACGAATTTTGATGTTTTTTTTGTATTCCTTATCAGTTTTCCTAAAAACATGATATGGCTGTATATTTATCAATGCTACATATACTGATTATTTGGCTATCTATAAATAATGTCACCAAAACAGAACGTTTACGTAACTAATGGGATCTTTCTGAGAAGTTAGAAACCGCTTAAACTGCCGATGTCGTTAGTTTAATGAATTGAAATTGTAGCAAACTTTATCAAGGCATCCATTTTAGTTACATCTGAGTTAGCTATCTTGGAATCATAGTTGCTATATAAATGATATAATTGATTATATTCATGTACAAGTTAATTCAACTACATTTACTCGTACATCTAAAAGTGACAAGTAGAAATATTTTTTGTAGTAGAGCACAAAATATGATCTTTTTATGGTTCCGTCCATATCCACAGGGTAAACACGGGACCTATTACTAAGACTTCGTTGTCCATCCGTCTGTCTGTCACCAGGCTGTATCTCATGATCCGTGATAGCTAGACAGATGAAATTTTCACAAATGATGTATTTCTGTTATTAAAATATTAAAACATTATAAAATTAATATTTAAGGGGGGCCCATACAACAAAAGTGATAATGTTGCCAAATATTGCTATGAAAATCTAATATTCTCAGTGAAGCGAGGGTGATAATATACAAAATTGTTAAATAGCAGTGAAATAAACTCATGAGCGTTACAAGATAAATTCTGCTAAGAAAATTAGTGTTCACGCTAATTTACTTTAGTAATCCCACTTTAGTTGGTAAATTCACAAACACAAACATAATAACGTTAAGTAAGTATATATTACTGATGGAATGTACATTAAGCTATATATAAACATACTTGTATAGCGCGTGGCTGCGCGGCCCGCTAAAGCGGACCGCGTGAAGTAGTGAATGACAATTTGTCTGATTCCGGATGGCGGTTATGTAGAAAATGGTAGAGAGGTGTAGAAAGTAGTAGAAAAAAGTAGTGAGTTGTAAACGGCGCTGCGGAAGAAAATGGTAGTCAGTGATAGGCAGTGTTAGACAGCGGTCTAATATTTTACGTTCATTAACTTCTACTGTACACTGTCTGTAACTTACTTTTCTACTATCTATAGCTCTGTCAACTTTCCACTGTTTACTGCCTAAATGTTCTAAAGCGAATATCAGATGAATATGCTATCGAGCACAGTACAGTGGAATGTAAAAAAGGCACCTTCTATAATATCTACCAGAGCCATAAGATGTAAAAAAAACATCCAGGACATGAAAATCACTTCAGCGCACAGAAGAATTTAATGAATGTAAAATAATAGACTACTGCCAATCACTGACTACCATTTTTCTACTACTTTCTACCATTGTCTACCAGCTCCCTTCCAATTGGATGAGATTTCTAGTATTTTTATTTGAGTAGCGCCCACCTATTTTAATTACCTGGCCGTCCTCCATTACCCATCTCTGAAACCCTCGATGAATCATTTGACAGAATGAAAGTTCTTTTATAAACCGTATCAAAGTCTTGCATAGTTTCCAACTTGTAGTCTCTTGAATATTTCCCACACATTTAGTATGGAAAAATAAATTCCGCCATCTTGATTTTTTTTCTATTCATCAAATAGACCTTGAAGCTCTGATTATCTTTTTCAAAAACACCACTCTTCCATCTTGTATACTTTCTGAGATAGACGCCGACGAAATTTGTATGGCCGCCATCTTAAATCCCCCATTTTGGATATTTTTTCAGCTCATTGCCAATTGGATGAGGTTTTAAATGAAATTTGTTCGAGCACCTCCCACCTATCTTAAATATCCTGGCTGTGCTCTTACCCCGTCTCCAAAATCCTCAATCATGAGCTATCTCCATATTTTTCCTCTTAATGAATTTTCGTCCTCTATACGAAACCATGAGTGAAAAAAAAATTTTTCATACAAAAGTTTACAGGAGAGGTGATCAATCAGTCAGTGAATCAGCACAAGCAGCTATATATATATTAACGAGCTGCCTGCCATCGCTTCGCTACGGGTATTTGAAGCATTATTATAATTGATATCCTTAAATTGTCAATGTAATTGTGTAGCTTTTCATTTTTGAAAAAAGAGAGTGAGAAAAAGAGAAAATATAGAATGAAAAAAAAGGGAAAAGCGACAGATAATAAAAGAGCGAGAAGGACAAAGCAAAAAAAAATGAAAGAGATATAGATAAAGAGAGAAAGAAAGAGGAACAAAATGAAAGTATAATACAGGAAGAGAGACGCGAATATTATAGACTTCTCTTAGTTAAAGAATTTTAAAAATCGGATCAGAAGCAACAAAATGGCCATATTCTATTAATTAAAAATGTATGTACCTATATGGCAACACTACCTCACCTATGTCACTCAGAAATAGTGTAGTTTTCTAGCGGTAAAAAAATTATTAATAGCCAAATTTTTTTAATTAGAATATTAATGGCAACACCTATGTTAAAAGAGCTTTCTATCGGTAAAAGAATTTTCAAAATCAGTAGTTTTCGAGCCTATTCGCAACAAACAAACATAAAAACAATCAATTGCCAACCTCTTTATATAGTGTAGATGTAGATTATAAAATAGTAGAATTGCCATCTTTAACGCAGCACGTTAAAACAGCTGAACCGATTTGAATGAAATTTAGTACACGAATACTTTAGCAGGGGAATCCCGAGAAATCACCATTCTGTATAGAATACAGTAGCGTGGTACAAAAAGGCAGAAGTTCAATATTTTGTACACATACCTAATTATATTTTTATAACATTTACTTCTGTGCCGACGAATTCTAAATATAATTATTTAAAGTACTGTGTCGTAATAGTACATTATGATACAAGGTTTCCAAAGTACACGGGTGTACATACGACGTATTTCAACACATTTGCGAAAAAAAAACATCGGTGATTTACTCAAATATACTCGTACTAACATACAAAGAAACAACCATATGAATAAACGTAGATAAACATTCGCGTAGATAGTTCAATCCACGACGACGCAAAAAAATTTGGCAAAAATGCGGAGCATTGTGCAGACAAAGTCGCGAGTGTCGTTTGTATAAATCTAAGTTTGTACCGCACTAGCGCGGTAATGTAAATTAAAAACCCGCATGTGTTATGGAGCTGTTTACATTCACAAAAACAAAACGCCACTTTACGGGCAAGTGTGTTTTGAAAAAAAACTATATTATCAAGTACAAAGAATAACGTAATCAAAAAAAAAACTTGTATGGTTGGATTCACAAAAATTTTATTAAGTACGTTACGCTTTTATTATTAATTACGCTGTTAAGTACGCTGAAGTATTTTTGACAGCAACATGAATTACATTTTTAGAAATAGCCATGCTTGTTTTTTGCATTCAATAGCCAACTGGTATTGATAAGATTATTATTAAAATCATGTGTGTATTTCAAATAATTAAAAAGAAACTTCAAAATAATGAAATATTCAGCGGATGTTTTATTTTTAATATTTCTTTTGATATGGTTTTCAACTTAAAATCAATACGGAGAGTCAAAGATCTTAATTAAATACAGAAAATCTAAAATCTGTGACAGAAATAAAAAAAAAAAAATCTTGGTAACCTTTTTTTATTCATAGAAATTGATATTATTCAATATTCATTGAAATATTGACTATGTTTTTGCCCCAGCAGTGCAGCAGCAGCAGCAACAATAACATTAAGCGAAATGGATGATGCGCGATGACTTTACTGAATATGATTCTGATTTAGTATTTTATTTTGAAGTAGAAGAAAAAATTTCGTTCGCATCTACACAAAACACCTTTTTTTACTTTCGGGATTAAGGCTTTCGACGTTCACCTTTCTCAACAAGTATTTTTGCATGTGGTATACTATAAGTTCCCGTTCTTCTCCCCATTTGCAATGTTAGCTCTCTAGTTTATATATTATTTGTAATTATAATGACAATTATTATGACAGTTAATATAGTGAAAAATTTTTCTACACTCCGTCAACAACTGTTTCTACAGAGCACGATTTTTTTAAAACTCGCTTGCAGCAGAAAATGCGTAAACATATCCACATTTCTGATAAACCCATTCCCAATAAATAAATTCAGTCATGCCTGTGATGGGTTCCACGTCTCAATCATACTCATTCAATTACGTCAACTTATCCGATACATGTGCAGAATCCAATTCAGTTAATTGTCACTGGGTCTCGCTGATGGAGCTTTTGTGTTGATGGATCCGCATCACACTCAATGCTCTCATAGCTAATGGACGGCATTGCGAAATACGACCGTTATACCACCTGAGCTTTTTATTTTTTATTGGATACTAGTAACTTCTCTACTATAATATGCATGTATTATACATAAACCTTCCTCTTGTATTGCTGAAAACTGCATTAAAATCCGTTGATTTACAAGATTTAAGCAAACAGACAGTGGAAGCGACTTAATTTTATACTATGTAAAGATATATCTATGGTATCTTAACAATATCTGGCTTCGCTGAGGTGTATTCAAACACTCAACTATATTCTAACTCATTCTTTATCTTATTTGCCACCCATCTGCAACTTTGAATTTCCTGCGGTACATGTGCAGTGTCATGGTGACATGGTGTTATCAAATGTTATGTTAATAAATATTGCGGGGCAAGGTCGAGCAGTGGAGGTCATTGCGCTGATTTTGTGTTCATATTACTATTGTATTTTGAGTGTTACTACACATTATAGCTCCCATAGTGATTATACGCTCGAAAACGACGATTTTGTTTCTCAAAGTATTTTGAATGTAAAAGAACGGTGAAAGCAATTTATCATTCTCAGATTACATTTGCGACGTGGCTCTCAAGACTTATTTATTTTATTAACTGAGGGATTCTATTACGAGCTTGGCGAAAAAATATTGTTTTCACAATAAATAGGTTCAAGGATTCTCTTCAGACAAATGGTGTTGGCGTGTTTAAATTATTTTTACTTTGAATATATTTAGATGTTTAAACAACATGATTATTGAACCTGGAGTCGTATCCACACTAGATTAAGACTACTACTATTAAATTCCCACAGATACGTTTTAATACTAAATGATAAAATACATTTAAATTGAATATATGTAAAAAAGTATGTATAATAATATTTAAATTTTGTAAGTATAGTAACATCCATATATAATAGTCGTCCGATCTGTACATGGGAGATATTTCAATATGAGTCAATGTTGCGGTTTTAGTGGATCCTGAGTAAGAACCCAGAGTTCACTAGAACCGCATTGATGTGATGTGTTGGGAGAGTGACATGCATGAAATAAGAGAGAGAGTAATAAAAAGTTATAATAATAAAAATAATAGAAACAAAAATAAAAGAAAAGCGACAGATGATAAGATGGAGGGCAGAGCAAAAATAAAATTGGACAGGTAAAGGAAAGAGAGAAAGAGAGAGAGAGATAGAGGGAGATAATCGAAAGAAAGAAAGTGAAAAGAGACTGTGGGGTGTACAAAACCCACACACGTGGAAGCTGGCTGGGCCCTGTTAAGCTTTTAAAAATTAAGGGTTATCTATTGTCAGTTAGGCGATAAAGACACAGTACTCACAAGTTTTTGATGATCTTGAATCTTCGAAAGGATGTAGCTTCCTATCGGTGAAAGAATTTTCAAAATCGGTTCAGTACTTTTCGAGCCTATTCGTAACAAACAAACAAACACACAAATCATGCAAACAATCAAATCTTTCCTCTTTATATAATAGTGTAGATAATGCTCCCCTTCGCTGCCCGAACACTGACTATAGTAGATAATAAAGTTAACTTACTGGGACCTCAAGAAAGGTGACCATAACCACGACACTATAATACTAACTTCCATGTACACTATGTGATTAAGAGGTTCATGGATTTTGATCCAACAGAAATTAGACAAAAGGGTATCTCCTTACATTTTTTGTTTTACACTATTTTTCCTGCTACGTGTGATAAGGAATTATATTTGGTCACATTTATATCCAAAAAATTATCTATAAAATAATTTTATCTCAAATATTAGAGTACCTACATTTTGAAAGAACCTAGAGTGCTCTCAGTTTGAAAATAAAATTTGTTGCAACTATATCACAAAGTGTATTTCTCCATCTTATAACCAAAGCACTGACCTGAACCACTAACGAGATTGTTAGAAATTGTTATAAAAAATATTAAGACAATTACTTGAATATTATTTTTGTATCTAACCTTTTATGTAAGTGCTTTCATTGTATTTTTATTTTATTTTATTCTGACGCTGAAATAATTAAAAATAATTAGGTACCCAAGTTGAAAGTAATCTCAAATTTTATAAATTTCATTGTAAAGGGAATATTTTCCTAACTCTTTTTTAGAGTGACCCTTTTCGAAAACAATATACTTTAATCAAAACTTTATTATTAATAAAATAATAATCAACCTCTCTTATTCTATTAACTGTTAAAAAAAAGAGTTTCGTATTAATATTTACCAAAATACTCAGGTTTTTGTATGGGAGCCCCCCTTAAATATTTATTTTATTTTGTTTTTAGTATTTGTTGTTATAGGAGCAACAGAAATACAACATTTGTGAAAATTTAAACTGTCTTGCCATCACGGTTCATGAGATAGAGCCTGGTGACAGACAGACGGACGGACGGACAGCGGAGTCTTAGTAATAGGGTCCCGTTTTTACCTTTTGGGTACGGAATAATAATACCTAATTTTTCAAGTAACAAAAAAAAAACTTGAAGAGGGTCAAATGTTGGAGTATGGTTATTTTTAAATGCATTAAGTGTTCAGTTTTTCACTCAAATTTAATTTTCTGTTAATGTTTTTTTCTAAGAAATAAGATACCTAAATAAATATCTACTATGCAAAGACTACACATTCTATTAACAATAATTATTATTGTGTATGTACATAACATTTTGAGCGAAATCAATACATCATGTGTATTCATTAATGTGATTGCTACCGTCCATTGTCTGGTGATGGGATACCTTTGTGTTTCTGATGGATTTGCTATCAACCGTGTGTTGCTTGTTCCCAGAACTAACATTCTATGCTATACGATATTAATACACTTGATAAATTACTAATACATTATACAGTATATTAATTCTGACGAGTGATTTCCTGCGTAAGTGCGAGTGGGTGGGCACCGAGGGTTCTGTACAATTTAAATTGAGGGACAAACATTGCCATCGTTATCCTCATAAATCGACATAGGTCACAGTCAGTTTACCAATTACAAAAAAAAAAATACTTCATGGTGTGCTAAAACATATTGCTCTTTACCAAATTTTATGATTCATGGGAAGTAAGTTTTGATTACCTTTACTTAGAAGTTTGATATTTTCGCAGTTTCAAGGGATTTGATATAACATCTCCATGTTCCGTTCGTGAGTTTTAACAGGCAGACAAACAAACAACGAAGTGATTCTTTATTCCTTTTAAGGTACGGAACCCTATAAAATGTACTGACTTAACAGATACGACTATTTATTATCAAGTGAAAGTCGTGATACTGTTGTAGCTCTGGTTGTAAAATATGAGGAAATAAAACTATCAAATACTTAAAAATGTATGTATGTAGTTAATAATACTTTTACTTTACACTTTAAATATCGTTATGAAATTCCGGTAACATTAAATATAATAATAGTACCGATACCGGGTAGTTTTACATAATAGAGCACAAATAAGATAACTTTTTGTTTTCCAACAAAGGACTATTTTTGCTAATCGTTGCAGAGCTTTCCCAGTTCCGGGGTCGCTACAATCTTTAGAAACAAAGAGATCAATTCTCTTTAAGAGCATTTAGTTCAAGCGACCAAATAAAAGGGTTATCATGGAAATTTATGTGTTCAGCGCTTTTACTTTAAGCCTAACAGAAAATATTTTACCTACATTAAAATATTCTCTTTTAGAAAATAATTTTAAGAAGATTATGAGATATAAATAACTGATTAATCATTTATTATTAATTAAGTTAATATTATGTGTGACAAATTTGGTGGTCAAACTATGTTTTCATCAAACAATAACTTAAATTAACATCAAACATATTTGAAAAAATTGTCAAACAGACTATTTAACCGTTGCGCAAATATTAACCGTTTAATCCCACAGGAACTCTTGATCCAGAATAAAAATGTTAAATTTTTTTAAGTACCTATAATTATAGCAGCATAAATTGTGGAGCCAGTATTTTGAAATAAACCAATAGGAACAAAAATAATCAAAACATATCGCATGTAACTAATGGTAAAAGGTAAAAGTACATTTTTTTAAACTTAATTTTATATTATATGATCTCATAAATGTTTTCCTCTATGAATTATTATAGATTTAAATATAGTAGGTCAACTACGCGTGCGAAAAAAGTTTTAATATTATACTTATGAAAACTCTCAACCAATATAATGGGCACGTAGTTTGCTCTTTTGATTGTACCCAATAGTCCCAACGTTTTATAATGGCCGCAAACCTTTCTCGGTATTAGAAATTTCTCTCAAGAGCTTTTGAAGTAATAGGAATTCAGAATTCATTCAGTGATAAACATCGCCACATTGTTATTCAGAATAGCCGTTAACTTGAAATATTGCAAAAGTTACCACTTATTTGTTATTTGTTTGGAATGGTCCAAAATTCTATATAAAACATAAATTATTACTACAAGCATAAGCTATTTATTACTTCCCTAAATAATATGAAAAACAAAGATATTTTGAAGTTTAATGCAGTATATAATAAGAACTCTTTAAATTGAATCTCAAAAGGGAAAAGTTATCATTTTAATCGGTCTGTTTAGCTGCGAAGAAATTAAATTTTGAAGTCAATACGTTTAAGCCGAACATGTTGATATTTTAATCTTTGCAAGGAAATCAAAACCTATATGAAATTTATGGACTTTATTAGTCCGAAAAAAAAATCTTTATTATCAATAAATTTGAGGTTTCTAGTATTAAAGTTACTACACTAACAATTATATTCTAGAAATTTCTTAATACTTTTTTAGAGAGTGGTAGACAAAGACGTAAACGCTCTGTCAAATGAAATTGCAAGGCCGCTTCAAGAAATATTTAGTTAGTACTGAAAATATGAACAAGAACAGCAATAAAGTAGAGTTAATCCAGTTACGGAGCGTTAACTACTAAGCAGTAAGCAGTGCTGAAAACTTCCCTTCCAATTACGTTACTACGAAGGTGTTAATTGTTTTAAGAAATACACGTCAGCTCATAAAAGGATAAAGAGCTGAGTTAAATTAAACCGTATTAAGTGCTCTTTGCAGCGGCGCAGCTCGAAGCAAAGTTTGTTTCTGTGCTGCTAATTTCGTTCAGCATTTTCGTTTAAGTAAGTTTTTTCTGTATATAGTTACGTTAGTTAGTTACTATAATCACAACAGTTACTCTCTATCGGTCGGTTTACTGTAGTTAGCAACACCGCTGATAAATTAGTGTTAGCGGGTAGTTTCTATTATATTATTTCAAGTAAATCCACGTGTAGACAATATATAACGTGCGATAGGTAAGAGTCGAGTCTTTCTGGTAGTTCGTGTATTGTACATGAAAGTTAGTATTATATTCCACATAAGTTCACTTTATTATCTATTGTAGTTAGTGTTCGAGTAATGAATGGGAGCGTTGTAATTATATAAAAGGTATTTAACCCTACACTACTACAAGTCCGAAGCACTGCCCGGCTTTTTGTCTAAATTACATGCATTTACGTACAGTGATGTACATAACTAATTATGAGGTATAATAAAATTAATATTGCAACATGATGAAGTGTTGCCCACAATCTAAGAACGATTTTTTTTAAATATAAATGTTCTGCCTTCTGATCCTGCCTAACTGTTCATAAAAGTATTTAGCAAACTTTTTTTGCTGATTTGGATTTATTTTCTAGTTTATTATAATGATGATATGACTTCGTCATAATATATAATATTCCCAAGGATAACCTACATATCAATTATTCTATAGAAAGGAATAAAATAGTGAATAAAGTCTAAGTAAAGAAGAATAATTATGATACTGAAATTATAAGATTTTTTTTAATTGATAAAATATTTTTTTAATTCATTCACTTTATCTCTTTATAATATCAGTTAAGAATTATTATTCAAATTTCAGATAATACAAATCATTCGGAATTTTTTACGTTGAATAAAATAGCAATTAAAATCTTAATACTTTGCTTTGCAAACATCTCCTGCAAATAATGAAAGGTAGAGAGAGTAAAGAGAATTTGTGGAAACTTGTAAAACTGGAGTAAAAGTATTTGCATTTGTCTAATTACCTACATTAAGGTTTGCGAAAAACATTTTATGAAGTTTCCTGTTTCGAAATACTGTGTTATTTCTTTTTATTGCTATCAGTAGAACATGACTCAAACTGTTCTAGTTTTAGAGAAGTGTCTACAACTCACAATAACTATTACAACCTAGCAACACTTTTGTTTATGAATTAAATTACCTGTGCGAATCAATGATATTTTTACACTGTGAAAATTTATAGTGACTGTTCCAATTTCATTCCGTTATCATTACGACTACTAAAAGGGATTGAGTTAGCTGCAATATTGTAACCTGCATCCAATATACGATTCAACATAAAAATTAGTGTTACTTTTACCCAATAAGTTATAGAAAGTTTCATTCATATTGATTTAATATTTATTTTGTGCGGCCTCAATCAACACAGGACAGTTATTTATCAAATTACCAGCATTGGAGAAAAAGAAGATACAAAGAAAGTATTTAAGATCCCAAAAATAACTCAAGAAATTTTTTTCATTACAACCTTATACGCACGTTGGTTTATTTTTCAGTTGAATAATGAAGTACAAACTTAATTTGTTTGGACATACGAGTAGCTTTAGAATTCTTAGAATCTCAGAATATCAAATAAAATACGCGATATACGTATATTTAGCTCTATTCCTAAACGTTACCTATCAATATCGCTTTCAGAGGGTAACAGGGAATTAGAACGGCCAAAGAAACTTTGCCAAAGTTTGAAGTCGTGCGTATCTGTTGGAGCGATTTACAAAATTGCCGAAGCAAAGATACCTGATGTCTAACATGTTATAAAGAACCTTCGTGACACTGTTTTAAGAGTATTCTTTCTGAAAAGTCGATTGCTTACGTTTTTATAATATTATTTGTCTACCAGCCCTAACTTCGTTTAAAACATTTTTAAATGCAATATTTTAAGTTAGACCCGCAGCAATACAACTAAGAATACAAGGAGAACTTATTCCAACTTTGTGCTCTAATTCACGTACAAACATACGAAGGATAACAGTGGATGACAGTGCGTGAAATTTTTATTACAGGGGTGATTGAGTTAGAGATTAGTCTAGTGCCTTATAAAAAAAACTTTTATGATGCAAACCTTAAATATATGGAGTTTTTTAGTACATAATAAGGACATAAACAGTATCTTCTTGAATGTGTCTCTTAGGAGCCCATTGAAATTCAGAAGGCTCTGAATCTACATGTGTATGTTAATCGGACCCGCTGACGTAAAGTTTAACGCGTTTATCTCCTTATAGTCCTAACCTTGAGGTTTGTTTCTGTTGAGAATATTATGTTAACCTTTACGTATAAAAATATTGAGAGTAGAGAAGAGCTGTTTGTATAATTTAATTGTATAAGCCATGTGTTATGAGTTCCCTTGTAAACCTAATATTGATATAAATCGAGATTTTGGGTCCCGATCTCCGAATACATAAGTGCTATTGCAGTATTGGACTTTATTTCCTTTTGCTCAATACAGAATCCTGTGCTTCTATAATAGAGGCTGTTTTTATGGAATAAGAGATATCCTGTTGTTTTCCAGCTTATAAATTATATATACGAAATATTTCATTGATATAATTAATATTATTTATATCTGAATAAATCTTACTTTTCACAAGACTTAGCTTGTTTGCTAAAAATCTATATACCAATTTAAAATGCCAAGAAAGTCTTGCCAGAATATTGTCTATTGTTGTATTAAATTAACACTATATAGACGCTAATGAACTAAGATAAATCCTTTTTTTATTTAATTTTTTATTTAAATATTCACATCAAGCATTGAGCTGTGTGACAAGTATCACATTGCAATCTTTCTGTTTTTCAATTTGCCGCATCAAAAAGCCTTTACTTACTATATGTTACCTGCTTCCAATTCACCGTATCAAAGTGAATCAAGTAATAGATATTGAATATCTATTTACTGGCACAAATGATGATTTAATCTATTAACTATAATAAAGAACATAAGGAATCATCTAAATAAGGAAAAAAATTAATTCTTACAGATAATGTAATTTAGGTTTTAAGTTAATGCTTTTCGTGATATCAGTTTTAATTTATGAGTTTTATAAAAAAAAGGTAAGGCCCCTAAATAATCTGATCAGATCTAAATAAGACGATCCACTTTTCTTTTTTTTATGGTAGATAAGGTGCAAACGTGCAGATGGTCCACCTGATGGTAAGTGACCACCATCGCCCATGGACATCCCTCTTGTTTTGCTGATGCGTTGCATCCTCGAAGATAGAGTGGAGAGGGCTGTGGTTTCAGAGGACCCTGAGCAAGTGGCTCGACCGGAACGCGTCTATGACACTTGGCGATCGGATTCGCATGCTGGTGGTCGCAAACCAGTCGGGGAATAGATCCCCTACCACCAAGGGGGTGTGCTGGGTTACTCGGCTCTTACAAGTTGCTCTCCCAGCGGCAGAGGGGAATAGTATTCTAACCCGTCCCCTCACGGGTGTGCAACTTTCAGTTGGAGCTTAAAATTTGCCACCGACCATACGACTTGGTTTCCTATATTTATTAGTTAAACTGTGATTCTATGGTATATAGAAAATATTTTCTTTAATATTTTCTCCTTAATGTATCACGTAGGGGAGAGCGGGGCTAAAAGTTCCGATTTTTATTTAACCTCGAAAATAGTTACGAACACTTGATTTCAGAATTAATATAATGCGATCAAAATCAAGTTGTATATCTTACTTTGGTATTAAGACAGTTATTTAGGACATTTTTTGTAAATTTTTTTTATTATTAATTTTTTAATGACTAAAGTCGGAAAGCCACATCTTACCCCGACTTGGGGCAAGTTGTTAACAAGTCGGGGTAAATTGTTACCGTACCTGTTAAAGCCTTTTTTTTTTTTTTTTTTTTTTTTTTTTTTTTTTTTTTTTTTTTTTGTCGCAGGGGAATGCATTTACGCATACCACCCGATCCTTTGGAAGATCGAATGGTTATGTGGGACTCGCCAGCGGTAAGCGCCGTCCTACCCACTAAACCTACTGCGATACCCTCTCCGTCAAAAATGAGGCGCCACGGGGTCGCTATTCGCATTCTACCGCGACGCCTCGACGGTCGGCCCACTCTAAAGCAGGCCTGCCCGCCCTGGACGTGTCCCGGGTACGGAAGACACGCCCCCGCTGTAGTCCGGGGGAGGAAGAAGATGCGCGTATCTGCGCCTCCTACCGCCCGGCTGACGTCTGCGGATCGGGTCAGCCAGAGGATGAGCCTCGCGTTCCCTTTCCGCGGCCTCCTTTAGCGAGATTACCGACTCGCAAAAGGAGGCCACTGCCAACCAGCTCCTTTTATCTTCGAGCATGGCCCCAACCACACTCGACAATGAGAGGTCCCCGCCAATTGTCGACCATAGGGCTTGGCGCTGAGGATCCCATGCTTGGCATTCAGCCACGGTGTGGTGTGACGTATCCTCCGCTGCACCACACTCATGACAGACCGGCATCACCTCCCTCCGAGCTATCTTATGCAGATACCGTCCAAAACAGCCGTGCCCGGTGAGTATCTGCACAAGCCGGTAAGTCAGGACGCCGTGCTGCCTGCCGAGCCAGCGATGGAGGTGCGGGCGTATTGCGTTAAATTTGTGAAATAAAAACCAATAAATAATAAAGCATGTTTATTTAAGCACTAATCACAGCAGTGTCGTATGAATCATCGGTATGTTAGATAAAATGATCCATATATATCAGGAACTCCGTGGCAGTCATCCATCCTGAGCTGTTTCCTGCACCGATAGATTCCGGTGGCCCGCCTTTTAAGAACAAATCCTTATATTTAAGTCTTGGGAATAAAAACATGGGAGTCATTGTATGACCTAATGCATTTCCCAATGTTCCTCGTTCAGCTGATACTACGGCTCCAACTTGCTTAATTCCCTTCTTGGCAATGATTTTTCTCGGCTCCAGCACCGTGGTAACGCCAGTTTCGGCTAAATTATATATTCTAGAAGGTGTAAATTTATATTTATCCAACACTATTTAGCTTTGTAAAAAATTCGCTAACATTGTGTTTGTTGAAAGATGTCGCCCTGCTGGCACTTGTTGACTCCGGTGCTCTTATTGACAGATGAGGATTTCTTTTTAAAAAACAAGTTAGCCAGTATCGGTCAGCTTTTCTATTTTCATGTCAAGATGGTGGAATATTGGGAGCGTTGAATTTCAATGAACAGTTGTATGCTATTATAATTGAAAATTTCTCCTTTTGGCAAATTGATGCACATTTTAACAAATATTCTGCTAACTTATCTTCCTGTTCATTAGTAAAGAGCAATCTAACTTTTTTGTAGCCAATAGTGATCTTTCCTACTCTACACTATTTAACAAATCTGTATAATGACAACAGTTTGTATTTTCCTGCCGCCTTGATAACTACATCTGCTGCTTTTTGCATCAACTCCTGTGATACCGAACCTCGTGTTGATTTTCGGATATAAGTTCGCAAGCTACTAAAATAAAAATACAATTACTCATATTCCGTTGTTTATATAATGAATTGACGTTATGAAATCGGAACAACTTGCCCCCAAAAAAAGGAACATCTAGCCCCAAACACGTGTTGAAAAAAATGCAAGATATCAATTAGAACACGAAACATACGTAATTTAGGCATAGTGTACCTAAACAGTAGACAAATGCTTTAATTAAAACGCTGATAACAAGAGGCTAATCTTTAAAATTTGCGAGAAAGACCAAAAATACCAAATACGAAAATATTTACTTACGTGAACTAGTGACGCACATGCTGTTATACAGATGTTTCGGGTACGACTAGTGTACAATTCTGAGCCTTGTACACCAAACAACCAATTTTTTGCCCTAAAGACACACCAACGAAACCAACCAAAGACAACCAAAGACAACCAAAGACAACCAACGACAAAACCTCAGACCAATCGACCCCAGACAAAATTCAATTCAATCAATTTGTATCGGGCATGATTTTTTTCCCAACACGATACAATTTTACGCCAGCGCCATCTAGTTGAGCAGATACACATTATTATTTAATAACTTTGTGATGGCGCTGGCATCGAATTAATGCTTAACATTCCGCCCACCAAAAGGAAATTTTCCTTTTAGTACCGCCCACCATGAGCGAACTCAGAAAGATTACCGAGAGCTAATGGACGGTATGAATAACCTTTTAGTACCGCCCACCGAGAGGGAACTCAGCAATGACAGCCAAAGAGCAGTGGACTGTAAACAACTGCAAAAAAACTATAACAAATAATCCAAATTCAAAACCAATAAAGGGACACATACAACAAATAATTTAGTACAATCGTTCTTCTGGATGAAAGTTGTATTCATTCATTAGCTCGGATAATTGTTGCTTTAGTTCTGGTTCTGAATCTTGTTATGGAAACTGAGAGTATTATCTGTTCTACCAACATCGCCTGACACTATCCACCCCAAATGGGTATCTTGTGCGATTGCATAACCAGTAGGGCTTTTGATTAGTCCTCGCTTCAATATACGGCCATAGGTTTCAGCTCCCAATTAAACATCGATTTTGTTTGGCAAGTTAAACCTTGGGTCTGCTAAACCTAATTTATGGATTTCGGGCCAGTTTTTAAGCTCGAAACTTGTCTCTGGCATAACGGAAGTAAGTGTTTTGAGAACATGCGCAGTTACTTCCTGTGTGAAAGAAGGGTCATGCAGTGACTGTATCTTGAGCGTAACTATATGTCTACTTACAATGTCACCGTTACCACCCCCTACACCCGCAATTGTAGTTTTAGACGAAACTTTCTTTAAACGAAGCAACTGCACTGCTTCCTCCGTTATAAAAGACGCTTGTGAACCCTGATCTAAAAACGCTCTCAAGATTTGAGCGGAACTCTTTTGTGATTCGGCCCTGACGAGAGCCGTGGCTAGCAGGACATGACCCTGCCCATTTACAAAATGAGTTGCTAAATTTTCACTGTTATCTAATGAATCTGTTTCATATGACGTTGAAGGGTCTGCTGGTATAGCAACACTGGAGTTTTTAGGGTGCAATAACGTATGATGTAAGCGCTGACATATACGGCATTTCAAAATAACGCGACATGCCTGGATGTATGTTGGCCGCCTAAACATTTATAACAAACGTCTAAAGATCGAGCGATTTTGCGACGATCGTCAACATCTAGATCACAAAATTCCTTACACTGAGCCAATTTATGACTCTTAGCGCAATGAGGACATGACACTATAGCACCGTGCAATACCTTGGCGTGAGATGTAGGATCGTTTACGCTTTTTGGTTCAGCCTTAGGATCTAAGAATTCCAAAGCGCGGAAACGCGTTTCTAAAAATTCTTGAAATTTCCTGAAAGATGGTAAATCATCGGACGATTGGCTAACATGCAGTTCCCACTGCTTCCGGGATTCCACATCCAACTTTAAACTTACAATATAAATTACCATTAGATCCCATGAACTAACATCAATCCCGAGGTTGGTTAGCTCGTGTAAACAATCATTAGTAATATCTAGAAGATCTTTTAATGCACTAGCAGAATCAACTCCGATGTTACGTTGGCTGAACAATCGATTCAAAATTAAGGTAGATATCATTTTTTTGTTATTAAACCTATGTTCTAACATGTCCCAACATTTTTTATAATTACTTCCTTGTTATTGGAATATGATTTATTAACTGTAAAGCTTCGCCTGAAAATTGAGTTTTGAAATAGTGAAGACGTTGTACGTCGTCTAATTTGGTATTAATGTGTATTAAAGATATGAATAAATCGCGAAATGAAGACCATTCTATATATTTTCCACTAAAAACAGGCAAAACTATTTTTGGTAATTTAACATTTTTATCAGTTGAGACTTCATTTAACTCTTTATGACAACAACCAGTTTTCAAAGAAGGCAATGCATTTTTTAATTCTACTTTATAAGTTAAATATGTTTCATTAACCGTCTCATATACGTCCTCCTTAAAATAATTGAACAATTCTGTGCCCTAACATTCGCCAACAATATCGTCATATTTATTAACAAATTTTGTAAATTGTTCTTCCAAAATTTCTTGTCGAGTTTCCACATAATTGTATGTAATTTGTTCTTTTGGAGACTTTTTAAAGTTTATAAAACTCTTTTCAATTTGCACTTTGACACTGCTTAACCTTTTAAGTTCTTTTTCCATCTTGTATTATTCAATATATTGCCTGCCTTATTTTTATGTGTTGACAAGACGAAATTTTTACAAGTTTCGTATAGAGCAAATTTTCTAAAGGTTTTACGCAATATACATACAACTAGCGCCACCTAACCTTTAGTTGTTAATTTTTTGCGTTTTTTAACGCTATCCGGCTCGATAGGACCAAATGTACAATTCTGAGCCTTGTGCACCAAACAACCAATTTTTTGCCCTAAAGACACACCAAGGAAACCAACCAAAGACTACCAAAGACAACCAACGACAACTAACGACAAAACCTCAGACCAATCGACCCCAGACAAAATTCAATTCAATCAATTTGTATCGGGCATGAATTTTTTCCCAACACGATACAATTTTACGCCAGCGCCATCTAGTTGAGCAGATACACATTATTATTTAATAACTTTGTGATGGCGCTGGCATCGAATTAATGCTTAACAACTAGTCTGCTTAAGATGGCGGCCGTCGGTGCGCTGTGGCGTTCCATTTCACGCAATGCTTACTAAATATTCTTACCTTTTTTACTCGCAAAGTTATTTCGATCGGAACAACTTACCTCGATAACTTTTAGCCCCGGTCTCCCACTCCTACAATATAATATTATAAAGTATTTTTTTTTAAATTAAATATTTAAAATATCTTTTAAGATATCTTATAATATCATATATAAGTTAATATAAGTTTAAGTAAGTTATAATTTAGCAGAAACGACATTGTCTACGCTTTTTTCAATTAATAGACAATCTCCTAAATATACGGAGCATAGTAAAAGATTATCGATAAATCGAATCGTTATCGTTGTCTATGGCGTTGAAGTGGGGTAGTAGTCACTTCCGTTGTTTTGACAGTCTCTACCCTCGACTCGTGCGCGGTCTCTCAAGAAGTGAACATAATCTAAGTAGTGCTAGTGATAGTGATAGTGTCAAGTGCAGTGTAGTGTGGAAGTGCTGTCCAACTAAAGTCACGTAAGTGCTTACAATGTAATTGCCACGTGGTTAAGTAAACACAATGTTAGGTTAGGTTAGCCTTAGGTTAGGTTAGCCTTGGGGTGCTAGCTGCGGAAACCTCCTCGAGAGCCCACCATTTTGTGGGCCGGTGCACCCTGGGCAACTACGGATAGTAATTTTCCACTATTACTATCCGGAGGCCAATATCCGCAGAAGAGAGGCGCGTAGGCGCAGTGGGCGGTGGCTGCGTTGCAGCGTCTAGTTCTGTGTGTCCCGCTGCGCCTCCGTTCGTGGGGTAGCCACTCAGTGGCGCAACCGTACTCCATGATCGGGGGGGCAGTTGGGCATATCTGATGCGTGGGCGTGAAAGCGTCATGGTGGGGCGCGTAAGCGCGAGTGTCTCTTGCGCTGGATGTTTCGCCGTCGACTCCTGTCTCGGTGTAGTAGCGTATCCGGGATGGGGGGAGCGGTCGGGCGGCCGGCGCAGAGGTTTGCGCCAAGGTTGGGCGCGGAGGTCGCGGAGCGCCGGCGTGACGGGCGTGGGCCTTAAACTCCAACGTTCGTACCCTGGGCGTCGCAGACGGCGGTTAAGTCCAGGGGGGTCCGGTGGCCGGAGGTACGGGTCGCTCCGGGTTCTCCTCTATTAGCAGAGATGACTTGTGAGCGACCTGATCTCGAGGGATATGGGCCGCTTCTGACTCCTCCGGGGGCTAGGTGTTTCAGTAGACATGTCCTGGCATCCCCCCTCGGTTAGGTGCTTGGTAAAGCGAGCCCATGGGCGGGTTTGAACTGCGGGTACTTGTACCCGCAGACGGGTGGTTGTGCCGAGGCGTCCGCAGTAGTATGCTGACGCGTTCCTGCGGCGCCTAACATACGGCATGGACGGTGGTGGGTTTTAGTGCGGTAGTCCAGCGCTTATCGCTGGGAGTCCCACATAACCCCTTCAAGGGGTATGCGTAAATGCATTTCCCACATTAAAAAAAAAAAAATAGGTTAGGTTAGCCTTGTGTTAGATTCGGTTTATGTGCGTTTAACCTTAGGTTTAAACAGAGAGCCTGAGCAGTGGAGGTGAGTGTCGTAATTACTTGAAGGAATTCCTTAAGCCTACACCTTGGTCACAAGTCCAAGGCACTGCTTAGGTTTCTCTCGTAATTGTTAGAGATCATATTTGATCATTTATCGGTTCAATAGGAGTATCTACGTTGCGTTTACCCAATATTCCATTCAATACTATCACCCCCTTTTAGTGTTCCCCAATATTCCCCATCTTCCTCCTTCCATTTCCTTTCACATCGTTTTAAAATCCCCGACATATATATATTGTTATACAATTATTTATTTATAACTTTATTGTACACCACATAAAAAATATAATAAAATTACATATAATGTGAAGTACAAGGGACGGTCTTATGACTAGTCATCTCTTCCAGACAACCCTGTCTTGGGAGGAGGCGAAGGTTGAAATAAAAAAGGTGGTGTAGCTTCAATATACTGATATACTACACCTACATAATAATTTTATATCATATGTATAGATACAATTATAATAAACTAATAAATATTATTCTAAGGTTATAATATACTACATAAACTATACATAGATATTTAATTATACTTGTAATCCTCCATCAAGGCAATATATTACTAAGTAACCTACGTGATCGACACAAAAGCAATTTCTTTTAAAACAGCCAGAGCGTTACCGATTACCAATTTTACCCTGTACTTTCAGATTGCGAGGATTTTTTATTGGGCTTCCAATTAGTGTTAACGTTAGTTTCCCTGACCTTTGAAACTAGCCAGACTTTTTATTGTTCACTAAGAAACTAAATTATAGAGTCTACTTGGTCAATTTATCCATGATATACGTATGTATTTTAAGAAAATGTTTAATTAAAAGAATATCAGGTCTTAGTTCTTTAGTCATGTTTTAATTTACACATAAAATTATAGTAGAATCCTATTTCGTCTATTTCAATTCTACATTTTTATTAAAATAAGTATTGACAAATGACCTCCATGTCATTCTTGTGGGGTAAGTTACCTATATACGCCTTTCCGAAAGTGTAATAACTTTACAACGCTTCGAAATTAAAACTCTAATTATGTTGTTTTATTTTTATTATTTATCTATTATTATATTTTTGGTGTAATAATTTCTTAAAAATATTTCTTATTATAGACAACTACTTTTATGATGATAAAAGATAGAGGAAAGAGGAAGACAACTACTCACTCAGCTCAACTCAACTTTACTGAGGATTTATAAGTAATTTAAGTCTGAATATCACATTATCATTTCACATTCATCAAAATTCATTTCGCAATAATTTAGTTTAAATTTATAGTTTATAATTGCGTGAGGTTATGATATCTACAAAATGATCTATGATATCTACAAAAATAATTGAGAAACAGCTCTTAAAACTACTTTAGTATAATTACGTTTAGTAAATCTTCCAATTTGGGTGAGTAACAAAAGCAATCTCTTTTAAAACAACTTGAGCGTTACCGATTACCAATTTCACCTCTCACTTCAGAGCCGTAGGGAGCTTTTGAATTGGACCCCAATTAGCATTAATGGTTGCGAAACGGAAATTTAACGAATATCAATGAATAATTTGCACTGTAGATGTCCCTTTAGAGTAATCTATATTATTACTACAAGGGAGATTATTAGTAATTAGTTAATTACGTTATGGTCGATCTTAATTAGAGTACTTACTCTATTAGAGTATATAATATATATACTCTAATATAAATAAATCTAGTTTAAATTTCATGGTAGACAAATTAATATTTCAATCAATAATGGAAACAAAGCTGTATGGTGTTTACTCAGAGAATACTCCTAAAATGTTTCAAGATTAATAGACAGTAGTGACTTGGAAACCCGAAAACAATGCTATCAATATAATAGAGCTATAAAAATTATATGTCGTCCATTATGATATTAATTCTGCACTATTAAATTTTTAAATAAATCATATATCTAATTCTTTATTTTTTCTTAACACTCCACAACTCTATGTATTTGTTTAACATCGCTGTCACAGCATGAAGTGTTTAAAATATTTCTTAATTCTTTTAAAATACTATACTCCTCACCATATCTATTACAAAATAATAAATGGAAGTTACGAAATCAATTTCTAGCTATAAAGAACTATATATATACTAAGATGGGTCTCAGGGGGTTTCACTCCTGGTTGTAAAAGACAAACAAATAGTTTGATCATTTATTTCATTTGTATAATCTAACAATCCTTATAGTATTTAATAAGACTCTAATCATTACAATATTTGACAAGACATAAACTTCACAAGTTACATAGATTTGTACACAAATGCACATTGATTACTTTATATATAACCCATGTAATTACGACCGAGAGACGTCCGTATTTATTCATCTGATAACAAAAACAATGTTGTTGTAGCTTCAGTAACAAAAACACTTAAAATCTTTTTAATTAATATTATTGAGTGCAAAGCAACATAAATCATAAATATTATAACTGGAGGCAACAAGCAGAAAGGTATGGCTACGCTCGTCTACCGCAGAAATATTACAATCATTTATTTCCCAAAACAGGAGCACAATATTTACTGCAGTGTCTTCTGTAGCAAAAATATAATTAATGTCGGGCTTTTTGTAATCAGAGGGCTAAGTGGCAGACGAGGGTAGATGTTTACTTGTTATTACTTTGTATAACCCATATTTTTCTTTATTCTTTTATTTATTTTCTAAGAACAATTCTTGAAGACTGGGTGGTTCAGTGGCTTCATATCAAGTCTATATTATGAGATGTAAAGAAAACGTAAGGGAGACAAGAAACTGATGTGTCTGGGATTTAAGACTCAGGAGCAGGTTTGTAAGGCCTTTTTAGATTTCGTAAACTCTCGCCCACACGGCTTAACCTGTTAGTAACAATAACAATAACTACATAAAAATTTCTGACAAAAGTATTGTAATCAGGAGGCTAAGTGGCTAAGCTTCATCTGCATGCCACGATAAAAATGTAGTGGCTTACAAATGAACCCAAAAGTGGATTTTTGTTACTCTTCATAAACAGAAGAAAAGAGTGTATTTTCACAAAATTATAGAATTAAAATAAACACATAATATTTTGACAGGATAAAGGCATCATACAAATGGGAAAACAAGTAGCAAGTCCAAGTAGAAAACATTTAGGAATAATTCTTTTAGGAAATAAAATTTTCGTTACTGAAGTTTTAAGCTAAAATCCGTTGCTAATTAATTAACTTGGAGCTTACAACCGTAATAATTTTATCGTTTTCGCACATTTTTGCTTAATGAGACTTTTCGAAAATTTGAAATACAGTTTAATAAACTTCTTACTCTGTACGCTATTTTTACTAAAAACTAAAATTAAATAAACAGAAAAATAAAACAATTACGATAATGTAAATATTATAAAAAGCTGTAGAAGTAGGAGCGAGAGCCATCAAAAAGAAAAGGGGCCCCTTAAACCTACTCCCGTGTCACAAGTCTCGGGCTCTACTCGGAGTTCCTCTCTCTTCCATACGATGGACCCGGCACCCGCAAGGTGAATCCATGGAATGCTAAGAGGTTCGTCTCTCTTATAATGTTAATTGAAATCTTCTTTTAAAAATGTCTTTTAATGTAACATTTAAAAAAAAGATTCTATGTTTGTCTATGATATAGACAAATTCATTATCTAAGCTACATATAAAGAAGTGGAGAGGGTTTATTTATGAATTGACTATAATAAACTATTAGCTTTAGTTTTGATTCCAGTGAACAAGATATCATAATTAGAAAAACAAAATTATGTATTGGAACGATTTTACAGGAAAACACGATTCCACAACGACAGCGGTAAATGAAAAATGGCGCTTTTGGGAAATTTAATTCCAAATCCAACCAGTGACAATTTTCCATGCTTTCTTTGCAATAACTGGTGTTTTTTAATTTTTAGGAAACTACAAAATATCTTTAGACTGAAATCAATTTAAAACCACATTACTAAAATGCGACCTAATACAATTCAAAATGTAATGAAATAACACGGAAAAAATATTTTTATTTCAGCGATACTTAACTCATCATTTCTGTTTAAGTTATCATTTGTCAGTGATTCTATTGTTAGCGTCAACATATTTAATATTTAAATCCGACCGAGATCCAATATTTAAACTGTGTAGAGATACATAAGAACAATTATGAATTTCAGCAACGAGCAGTGCTGTTGACAGATTTCAGCGGACTTCTACATTAATATTTGTTGGTGAAAAATATCTTAAATATCACAGGTCACCTTCCATTCCACGAATACTCTTGATGGTAGGATACAGCCTCTCAATTTTGACAAAATGGGAACGGAGCTCGTAATTAGATTTTTGTATATAACGTTTAAAGATCATTTTATAAAAATATTTGATTATGATTCGCATTAAAAAGTTGGTCCAAAAAGCGCGTTGAGCGAAGCGGCTGCTCAACAATTGCATATATTTTAAGGGCTTAATCTTCGTTTTTTTACTCTCACCTTATTATACTTTGTGACTTAGAGACTTATTCCGGAGCCAAAAACTACTGGAGGAGACGCAATCAGATTATTGTAGGCGGATCAGGACAAGAATTGTATTTTTTTTGGTCTTCTCAAAAATCAGGTTATAAAAATATATGCACTCATGAGGCACAGAAGAAGCTTGGCACATTCCTGACGTCTAAAAATTTTCGAGGAGTTTGCAAAAATCGATAACAAATAAATCTTAAATGTCTATTAATATTGTTTTAAAAATTTGAAAAGTTAAAAATTCAAAAGTATTTTAGATCCGAACATAAAACCATAGCCATTAGCCCAGAACTAAAAACGACATAAATATTCGTTCGCGTACATTCTGCGAGGGTTGAAATACGAGCTGGCAGCTAGAAGCGATGGGTCCGCGGGGATAAGTGATTGCTAGTGTTATGGTACTCCATCTCCATTGATAACTCATCCATTTTAGAATATTAGGCGGATTTATAGTTGCCAAAAAACTCTTACTAAATTCTCTAAAAAAGTAACTCCAATTCGATTGTTATAAGTTACCAATTTCATTACTAACATTTCACACTTGTCCAATTTCTTACTAAACTTTTTATAGTTTGGATTGGCTAGTAATTACTATTGACTTATTTAAAACTTACCGTTCTATACCTTATTACTTCTGCGTCAAAATTATAGTTATACTGTCTTTTAAAAACCACAGAAATTAGATCGAATCATAAACGAAGCAGTTATAAAAATATAAACGATTAAAAACGGAGGTTTAAAAAATTGTAGTGACAATTTTTTAGCCAGTAAAAGAACTAAAATAAAAATTACAATTTTCTATTTAACAAAATGACAAAATTCAACATAAAATTAAACTCACAAAGTCATAACTAGCGAATATGAACTGTTTTGAAAAGTTTGAGAGAAGTTTCAGTTTTGAATAGTTCCCATTGCCAATGCTTTTGTTTTTATTTAAATGAACTAAATTTAAAGCTCTTATTGTGACTACACAATTTGGCTGTATGTGTGCCATTCAACCACACATCGTTAAAACGTCTATTAGCCGAGTATCTTATATAACAGTTAGACAATTATTTGTGCTCAGCCAAAACTTAAAAAAAATCTTTACGTAAATACACTCTTGAAGAATTTAATAACAAACGAAGAAAGAAGTTTTTATTTTTTAGGACATTTTATTTATAATATAATTAACAAATAAGCAGCGATTTACCAATTACCCCGTTTCCAAATCTGTCTGTAAAAAAACGAGTTTTACCTTTCTAACTTTGATTATAAGCATTAATTCTGCCTTCGGAAGAACTGCATATATGCATACACATAATAATATATAAAGCACCAGTAACTCAGTGCTTCAGGCGTTCGATTCACGATCGATAAGTCGTGGGTTCAAATCCCAGTCATTGTCAAGTCAAAAGTAGTCAAGACTACTGACGAGGTCTCCTCCTAATACAAGCATTTAGCTTAGTCGAAGGGATTAAGAAATACCAGTATGTAATCTCCATACTGATGTAATCTTTTTTTTAATACATGAAACGCCAACATAAACTTACCGTTTGTGAAAGAAAAATAACTAAATTTGAATTAATATCTGAAATCTGAACACTATTTTCAATAGTAGAGCTAAACGATGCAACGCTCGGCTACAGGTTAAAATAGTAACTCATTTATATAATTTAGATAGTTTCTTGTGAAATCATGTTTTACAGCTATTAACCAAACAAATAGTAACTTATATACTGTTGTGTACTGTTGAACGTTTAATAATGGATCAACTAAAAATTAGGTGATGTAGTTTGTATATCGTTGTTTAATAAACGAGCTAGCTATGTAATAAACCAGTTATTTTATTTATTTAATAGCTTATCAATAGGACATCAATATTTAATGAGTTTGTACACTCTTCTTTTCTTGTTGATTTAATTAAAGTTGAAAATTGTATTTCATATATGACGTGATTAGATTTTGGAATATTTCAGAATTTTAACATGAAAATAAATATGCATCCGATAATAATTATATGGCTATTTAAATTGTAAAAACGTGTTGCTGTTGATGAAAATTCAATTCAATTTGTGAAGGAACATATATTTAGTTTTGTTATTTACATGAGACAATATCGCACAGTAACACGCATAAGACAATAATAAATAAACTTAAAACGGAAAACAAGTAATCTATAAATATTAAAAACCTACTCCAAATCTTAGGAGACCCATAATGAGAGAAAGTCATAACCAGGAGAGTTCCATTTGACAATTGGCTCATGTCTAGCGGAACAGAGGTAATATACAGTCTTGGAATAAAATAAACGGAACCTACGACCAGATGACTTTGTAGTCATCTGGTCAGGTGTTGCTGTTTTGTCGTTAGCGTTTAAAAACAATATTTTGGTCATTCTGGAATTTCTCGAATTGTTCCATTGAATTTGGATTAAAGCAACAGATTTAATGAAGCCAGCAAAAAAATCCTTTGGCGACTTCTATGGCAACCAGTTTCAATTAAAACCGCAGTCGTTAGGCGCCCGTATAAAAGAAGCTGTAAAATGGGTTGTTAACGTACTTTTTGTTTGACTTCACTAGAATATTTGCAATGAAATTTTGAACTTTTCACTTTATTAAAACTAGCTGATTCGACTTCGCACTGCTAATATTTTATTTTTATTTTTCAAAGTGACTTTTTCGTCAACAAGATGTTAAGTTCTAATAAGCGCTGTATTTATTTATGTCGACAAGCCAAGAAATTATAGACACTTTAATATTACAATCTATGTCGCGATATTGTAAACTGTCGATAGATTGTGTAATTTACTTAGTAGGTAATTAATAAAATCTGTCATAGTGAAACTTTGAAAATCTGCCGTAAAGATAAAAACTATGAGAGTGGGCATAATGAAAATAGTTAAAACATTAGAATGGGGAAATAAGAGAATTTTATTCATCCAAACCTGCACGCAGTACTTATCTGTCTACCACCTAGACTGTATAATATTATAAGCGGAGGCGCGGATAGAGTACGAAAAGTCGATGCTGCGGAAGCGACCCTCGCTTCTTTTCGTATTCCGTACCGCAAGGGCAAAAGGGCTACCTTTCCAATAGCGCCAGAGACGTTTTTATTCATTCTAATTTGTAATAGTTAATGTAATAGTTTTGTATATTATGGAAAATTTATCCTGATTCACGATTTGACGGTTTCATTTCGATAGATTATAATCTACCGAATTAATTCGTTATTTTTTTTAGTTAGTTACGTTACGTTACGGTTCTGACGGAATGTAATATCGCGAGATAGATTATAATCTAACGGTGTCGACAATTTTACTGTGTCATATTTAAATGTCTATTAAATTAGGTTATTTTTTTACGTTTGTTGTGCACAAACTCAATGCAAACCGACAAAAAAAAAATTATTGCAGAAACTAAAAACTGGTTTCTATGGTTCATATTTAAGCCTTTTGATAATTTATTTAAAATATATAAAATTTACAGACTCACTATATATCTAAAATAATAGTAATCTCATTCCAATATTTATGTTGGTAGCAACACTCGAGGTAACATTATAATCTTTCCATTTGAAAATAGGCTAACGTATATAGCAATATCCATAACCGCAGGTTAAATCACGTGAGATATGTGGAGATTAACATTATATCTCCAGAATCATGTATGGATCAAATGTAAGCCTTTTATAATTGGTATATTCCTCGCAATTAGATTAGTACATTTTCTAGTGAATAAGGTATTATAGTTCTCTGCTCTCTGTGTGATTCGATACAGCTATATTTATTGTGATAGAAAGACAATATTATGGTACCTTTTTTGCTAATTGATTTGCTAATAAGAAAAACGTTAGGATTCTTTAAGGGAAAATTAGATTTATTTCGAAATATAGAAAAATATAATTACTAAATAATGTTGAAAATCTATTACATACAAAACAATACTATTTTTCAAGTATTATTTACACTTTAAAAATATAATTAATTTGAAAACAAAACCCTTATACTAAAATTACCTTACCAATTAATTTATACCATGAAAAAAATATTTCCTATATTTTATCACTTTTTGAGTTCAGAAGTATTTAGCAATATTTATAATACTCCCTAAAAAATATATAACCTCTGTCCCGATAGGGCTGACTCAATATGAAAAGTAGTTAGGTATATAAAGCAAATATTATCTAAAGAGCACAAGTAGTATGGTTTAATGTAGTGGTGTTAGGTCTGCTTTATTGAGGACTAGCCGACCCGCGCGACTTCGTCTACGTCACACAGAATAGAGTAACAGATAGAGAGATAGTGAGAGATAGAGGTTTAGAGTTTACGCAATTAAGCGTAGCAAAAGAAATAATTTTCCCTGTCTAAAGAATTTTACATTGATGCTCCGATCCTATGGTTCGTAACGTAAGTTTATATTGTATTCTTATAGTCTTCTTTGATAAATGAGCTATCCAACACTAAAGTTGTAAATTCCAATCAGTAGTTCAAACAAAAAAAATCTTTAATTCTTTATAAATTAGTATACATTACGTGAGTTGTATTAATACTTAGTTTCGTTCGACCTGCTTGGGTTTGATGGCTTGGCATGATTAGACGTAGTGTTATACAATAATAAGTATAATTTTCTTCTATGGTATGATGAAAATAAGAGAACCGTAGACCATTATAATATTAGGTTAGCCAACAAAATTAGTATTCCCGCTAATTTACTTTGTTAATCTGCAAGCGCTTAGATCGTAAAAGCCTGCATAGCGGAGTGTGTATCTGCAATGCAAATGAGTTGCTTACGCTTGCAGATTTGTGACAGAATGCATGCTATCGGTTAATCTAAAAATATACCCATCTAATTTCAGGATGATTTTTGAATGAAATTTTTTCGTTTAAATTTCAGTCAGTTTTAGAATCTGATACTCTTCATTGCAGATACTATCGATAAATTTGATGCAATTGTTAGCCACACATCTCGATTTTTTTATTTATTTATTTGTATACAAATCTCTACTTATATTATAAATGCATAAGTATGTTTGTTGGTTTGTTTTCGAAGAACTTTAGAAATGCTAGTTATGTGTATTTTTATTACCTTATCTCTTCTAAACGCACTTTAATGTCCGTCGCCTTTCTTCTTAATTTCTAGTAATTCAATAAGTTTTTTGAATTGATACGTATTGTACCTATAGGAAGGAATACAATCTTCTATATATATAAAAGCGAACAGTCACTGACTGACTGACTGACTGATCATCACGAAATCTCAGGAACTATAAAATCTACAAACTTGAAATTTGGAATGTAGGTTCCTTCTAGGACGTAGGTGTCCACTAAGAAACGGATTTGAGAAAATCCTCCCCTAAGGGGGTAAAATGGGGTTTGGAAGGTTATATGAAAGTCCTATGTTTTTAAAGTTAGACTTATGAAAATCGGTATTTACATTAATAACTTACAATAATAAAAATCTGTATAATTTATTTTGCAAAATACCCCCTTAAGGGTGGTAAAATAGGGGATGAAAGTTTGTATGGGAAAGTTTAATTTATTGTCACTCTTAACTTGAAATTTGGAAAGTAGGTTCTCTCTAGAGGGTAGGTGTCAGCTAAGATTTTTTTTACGGGGGTGCCCCTCCTAAGGGGTGGAAATGGGGTTTGAAGGTTATATGAAAGTCCTATGCTTTTAAAGTTTGAGGTTAGAAAAGCGGGAATATGAAAATTGGCATTTAGATTATTACAGCAGCGGGAAAAATTATCTTTTTATAATCTCATAGAAAATCAGAACTTCTACGCGGACGAAGTCGCGGGCGCCCGCTAGTAGTATTATAAATACAAATAAATATTCGTTAATTTGTCTGCTATAGAGTAATACACATATAATCGAAAACCTAATCGCATGCAAAATACTCATATTTGCAGATAATAATGCACTTATAGTTTTTGTTAAGATTAACTTTTCTTTTTATGTAATTTATAATTATGCTTATTATTGTAGTCGTCTACAGCTCATACGTATTATGCTTAACAAAAGGACAGCGTGTTTCTAATTGGTTCTTATAAAAAATCATTCGTCGTAAAATGTGCACGATCTCACAAGAAAAGTTGGGCTTTTTGGTTGGAGAAATTTGTTGGGCTAATTTGATTTAAAGAACAAAGTTCACCGCAATATAATCATAGAATTATACTAAAGATGAGAGTAATCAAAGATCCTGTACGACTCTCGCTTGTGGCTTAGCAATAGTCAGACCACAGCGATATTAATGTGAATTGCAACTTGATCTTCTGAAGCCGCCAACTTAGTAACTTTGCTTAAACTTAGATTAAAATATAGGAGTAACAGCACCGCTCATATTTGCCCTGAACGATAATGTATTTACCGAAAGGGTATGTTCATATTCATAAGGGTTAAGATTCTAGAAGAGACAGAATTTATCCTTGACTCGAGACTCTAATTAATCACTTTACAACTGTCATCATAAGAAAAAGTAGGAAAAAATTATAGTGAATCACAATATTTTATTTATAACTTACATATAAATTACATCTAAATTAAATCCCAGTCAAATAATAAGCTGTCTAATGTTTTCATTTATTTCAAGCAGATTTAAATTCTAGCGATCCTAATTCATGCGATCCTATTAAAAATGAACATAACTTAGAACATACACGATGAATGCAAAGCGTTTAGTACGGATTAGAGGTAGGTACGAAATATAAAATAAATGTTTATCCATTGATTGATTTTTGTAAATATATAATTGAATAAGGCGAATTTGAAAATACCGAGTATAGAAATGAATTAATACAGGTCTATTTGATTTGAAATTAATGGCCTAAATTAAAAAGAAAAAAAAAACATAAAATACAAAAAAAACACTTGTTTAAAACAATTTAAACTATTTGCTTTATAAAATTAAAAAATAAACCTGTTTTTCCAACCATGGTCCCAGCACATCATGAGCACGAGTTAGAAAAGTATACCTACATGAATAATAATGTATACTTACATGAATAAAAAGTATATAAAAATATATTATAATAATCGAAAAAATTATTTCTCCGAATAGAAGTATTTATCTACTAATAAAATTTTCACTACATAATTTATAATTTACTGAGCACTCGAAGTTTTTAACGATCACTAGATACGTTATAAAATCAGAACTTTATCACGATTCAGCGATTTCGGTAATTGATAGAAACTGATCCGTTCGTAAAAATACTGCTGGCCATTAGTTTTTGTACAATAAATTACATAAGTTTTAAAGATTACTTATTTTAATCAATTAGTAAAAATTAACATTTAATTGATTTTTAAATAACCCAATAACAATTTCAACCAAATTATAATAAAAATAACGTAGGTCCCATATTATTTCATTTCATTTTCTTCTTGAGACAGCAATTAGCATATGTATGACTGTTTTTAAAGACTATTCAGTGTTGACAATTGGTCAAAAATTTACCAATTTTTTTTAATACGCTACTGGGTTCTCAATTTTGAAACTCTTGTGTCCATATAGAAAGAAAAGATTAGTGAGATTAAAAAAATATTGTAAAAATTGGTTTATTTTGTCCACGGCTCCCCCGGTAAAGCTTTTACTCGAATCCACGGTTTGCCTTTGCTCTACAGAATAGCTACTCTGGTAAAAAATATATTAATTTTTCGAATCTTAGTCTACTAAATTGCAGTATATATTATGGTGTATAAATTGATGCTATCCTTCAAGGCGATAATACATAAAAATAAAAGTGAAAAGTTTGTTAAAGTTAAATAAATTCAAATAATTTTGAGTGTTGACTAAGTCATAATGTCTTTCACTCAATCGGCGTATCGACCGTTGTATTTATAACCCCCGACGCTACAACGACGGGGTGTTATATATATAAGTTTAACGCGCGTATCTGGTTATCTGTCTGTGGCATCGTAGCAGTTTGTAAATATACAATTTCAGTAATTCTTATTTACAACATGCTAGTTGTACAGATCAAGTACACACTTTGTTTGGCGAAACGTAGTCGATGTTTTGATTGGCACTTCAATTAGCTCAACTTTCAGATATCGTCGACTGGATATCTGGTACCAATTAACTGAACAGTGTATACGTCGTTTATCGCACAATAACGTCTGGCTCGTTTTTATCTGCAGAATAGTGAAATAATTTGCTAAAGTACTGAATAAAACTCCGCAGTAGAGAGGGGTGCAAGAATATGGGGTTAATTGATAATCTCGGCATTCTATTTTAGAAGCTCCTATCTCATACGTTGCAGTGATTTCATTTAATTAGGGTTCGTTTCAAAAGAAAAAAAATCTTATGTAATCATATTGCTTATATAATCCGTTTGTCTGTCTACTAAGAACCATTATTTCAGGAACTATGTTTTCCCAGCTCCTAAAGTGTATATTTTATCTTAAGATTAATATAAAATATACACTTTAGGAGCTGGGAAAACATATGTCTAAGTGAATACATTTAAGTGAAACATCATTCATACTTTGTTACTAGCACAATAATCTAAACCTATAAAGTACTCCAAAACCTTGAATTATACAATTTTGTAAGTAGCAATATCTTTCAATACGCACATTTAAACGGAAAATAGCGATAAAGGTTAATAGTTACATCACAAAAAAAAGTTTTTTTTGTTGTTGGTAAAATGTCTGTGAAAGTCTAAGTGTAAGGGAAGGGGAAGAAAAAATTTTCCATCGGCAAAATTAGGATAATCTCTCAATTCAGATTATACGAAATCCTTCATTACGGGAGTCCACACTTGACCGATTTTTTTCAGTTTATACAGCTTTATGAAAGCAAAATGAACGCGATGTTTATAAATGCGGAGTACTGACTAAATCTACTAACTAAATGAGATGATAATGATGATATCCAAAATTCTATTTATGGAAATGAATAGCGCGAATATAATTGGTATAGTTTTACTGAAAAGTTGTAAAAAACGTCCAGGTAAATATTATGAAATTTTAAAGAACAAATTGCAATTTTAACTAACGTCTGCTTTAGCTCTGAAAACTTATTTATCCGAGTACCTAACCGTGAGATTATATTACAAGCTCTTTCATAGCAAAAATATAGTTCAACAAAAATGAATTTTGTGCTTAGTAAAGCATAAACTACGATCTTGAAAAGGTATGATTTAGTTTTTACGAATGTAGATTTAACAGAATGGATATATTTCGTAAAATGCCTAAAGTTTATAATTATATAAACTATTTAAATAAATAAGATTCGTACTAATATTTTTTATTACAGAAAAAGCAAAGTTCCTGTGGGATAATAATAAAATGTATTTACGAAGTCTAAGCATCTGTTGTTTTAATAAAGCGATATACTTATTTCAGATTAAAAAAAGGAGATCCATTCTTTATTTTAAAAGATTCTATTAAAATGAAAAAAATTTGAAATATTTTTGTAATGTTTAATATAATTTGTTCAGGACTATACATAAAAAGAAAAGGTTTTTTTAATATTTTTTTCTATATGCACTTTTGTGTTCTACAAATATACGTCGCTTACCTTTAAGTATCTCTCTGACTCATACGCTGCATCGGTTTCTCTGTGTCCTGGATCATTGTTTATCATTTATCTTAAAAACTATTAACTATATCAAATTTATAAAAAGAGCAATGTTATTAATAATTAAATTGTCTACAATTTGTTTTCAACATTTTTTTTTCTGAAATCAATTTTACATAAGTTATTTAAGCATGAAGTGGAACATGTAGTTAAAATTAATTTTTGATTGGTTTATATTACTTTTTTTTATTAAAACAGAAAGTACTTGCATTGAATAACTTCTTCGAACGAAGGTTATAGACGTAGGAGTACGAAACTAACAATTAAAAAAGCGATATAAACAATTAAATTGTTTAAAATCTCAATTAAGAATATTATTATCTATTGTATAAAGAATTTACAAAAAAAAATTATATATATTTTTTTAAATATATTTTTTGACATTGGTCAAAAGTACCCAAATTTGAGATTTTTCGAACTGTTAAAAATGCATATCTCTAAAAATATTAGCTTTATCGTGAAAAATCATAGGACCTTTTATTTGTATTTCACTAAAGAATACAAAAATAAAATTGTCCGGTTGAAAAATAACAATTCATTGCAATTGTTTAAACAATTTCGGTTTATGAATATATGTGTTTAAACAATAAAATAATGGCACTGGGTTGCCCCATGTCAACATGCATTTATATCATCAGTAGGGTAATTTAAAGAGGATCGCATAAAAAAATTAAGGTGGAACAGTTTTTGGCACTCATGCGCTGATGCTCCTGCACTTTTATGATGTTTAGTTCGGAGTGACCGTAGAAATTACTAAATGAAATTTTACACCCTGTACTAAATGATAGTTTAATTTGAGAAATATATTTTTTTAAAAAATGATTTCAATTTTTTAATTACAAATTAAATGTTAAATACGGGACAGAAAGTAATTATTTAAATTAGTTTGTTGATACGACACAACGTTGACAATTCCTTTTATTTACTTTTAGCTATAATTACAATATGAATGTTAAATTCGTAACCTGCGAAGTTTGGGCCATCATTTAATATGCTCAATGTTTTGTGTATTTTAAAATGTACCTGTAGAATATATCTGAAATATATTGAATAAAAAGGAAGATGAATAAAAGCAATTAAGCCGATTACGCATGTACCTCGTAAAACTCGTACATTTGTCGGCGGCTTTTGAATACCAAAAGAAGCTGAAAGCTTGAGAGCCCCGGAGCCGAGACTAATCAGCTTAGTGGAGAAGGTTTATTGGTGTTACTTTATTGCTTTTGTCATTTACATATAAATATTTGTGTCAATGTCCCTTATATATTGGATCTGGTGAAGTAAATATTTGTGGGTTCAAGTGAATATTTGTATAGGTGTTTAATCTTTTGTTAAACCTTTTGAGACGCTATTGTATAGGTAAATATTAAATATATTACAATCTTTGGTACTGTAACGCGTGAAATATACCGTATAATAAAATGCTTTCGAGACAGTACGTCAATTATTATGGTATAAGTGATAAAGGACTTGATTGAATTGCTTCTTACGTTACCTAAAGGATTCAGAATATTGCTGTTAATGGTGAAAAATCTTCTGGATCCGTCTTAAAAATGGGCGTACCACACGGTTCCACATTGGGTCCATTTTAATTCTTGATTTATATTAATGAGCAGCAATTTATGCGACATTGTACTTTTTGCTGATGACACTTCTCTTATTTTTAAAGTTAAGAGAAACCAACACAGTTAGGACGATGTAAACAGTGCATTGTCGCGTGTTCTTCAATGGTTTACGATTAATAATTTATGTACTAAACGCAAAAAAGACTAAATGTGTGGAATTTGCTTTACCGAATGTTAAAAAAACAGCATTCACACACATTTATTAAATAATGAAATATTGAATTTAACCGACTCAACGATTTTTTTGGGAATAACTTTAGACTCAAAACTTCAGTGGAACTCCCATTTATCATCTTTGGCGAGAAGACTCAGCTCCGCAGCTTACGCAGTAAAAAAAGTAAGGCAATTAACTGATATTGATACAGCCAGACTCGTTTATTTTAGTTACTTTGACAGTATAATGTAATGTTTAATTTTGTTGTGGGGCAGGGCTGCGGACATAGAATCCATTTTTATTCTTCAAAAAAGAGCAGTTCGGGCCATTTACAATCTAAGAGCTAGAGATTCCCTTCGAGATGTTTTTAATAAAATAGGTATTCTTACGGTGCCGTCACAATACATTTATTGTTACATTGTATACATTAGGAAGAACATTACGTTATTTTCCAAACATAGTGACACACACAGTATAAATACTAGAAATAAAAATGAACTTGTAACGCCATACTATCGTCTCCACAAAGTGAGTAATTGTTTTATCGGGCTTGGTGCTCGCATCGTACTAATATTATAAACGTGAAAGTTTGTAAGAATGTATGGATGTCAACTACTGAATGGATTTTGATGAAACTTTACATAAAAATAGCTTATACATCAGAATAACACAGGGGCTATAATTTATAATGATATAGTGTGAATTATCCAAAATACAGCGGGTGAAACCGCGGGGCGCAGCTAGTCTATAATAAGGTTCCACAGCCTGTATTAGATTTGTCACTTCTGCAATTTAAAACTCAAATAAAAAAGTGTTTAGTAAATAAAGCTTACTACTCTGTACAAGATTACTTAAATGATGACAAAGCTTGGATTCAAAATGACGTTGATGCTCAGCTGAATGATTATACCTTTGTAAAACAAACTTATGGAAGCAATGGCAGTTTGAAAAGAGCGACTATTGTGTGTTTTTGCCAGTCCTTCTCATCAGGAAACTGCTTTCCGAACTGGTGGTAGCTTCAGACAAACTGACTGACTGACCAATTTTGACGTATCAAAAGTTCTTTGTAAAACGTCTATTTGAATAAAATATTTTGAGTTTGAGTCAAAATATGCGTGTTGTTTGCGAAGCAGGTTTAAATATCTCTTTAAGTTACTTACTAGCCCCCATAGCTTAACCTAAATGTAAAATATCATAATTATGATTTTGTTTATATGATATCACAATTCAATTTGCTCCTAAACTACAAGAACACTTGCTAATCAAGATTTTTTTTAAAGATTACTAGCAGTATGGATCAAATACTACTAGTATTCCCTTTACCCCTCTTATTAAGCTTGCATGCTTGTGTCAGGAGTGGACCACGCCAGTAGTCCAATGTCCGGGATTTGAACCCACGACTTATCGATCGTGAATTCAATGCCCAAACCACTGAGCTACTGACGCTTCTAAATATTATAGATAAATTTACCAATAGTGTTACTCATTACTTACTGTAAGTGAGCAGTGTTGTACAATAGAGTTTGGTCAAAAGCTTCAGGGCATAGTTCCGGATTTCGCCTAATCTTAGGTGTAAACAGAGAACCGGGCAGTGTTATGAAGAGCTCTTTAAGCCTACACTATGGTCACAAGTCCAAGGAACTGCTTAGGTTCCTGTCGTGATTGTAAGAGCTCATAATGTTTAGTTATTTATCGGTTCAGTTGCAGTATCTACGTTGCGTTTACCCAATCAACATTATCATCATCAAGTTCATTTAATATCATCACATTTTTAGTGTTTTTCAATATACCTTCCCCTCTAGGATATATATATAAATTATTGCGATTACTCTAAAGTGTATTGTTTAAGCATCAATCCTTATTATGTTAAATTTCTGCTTAAAGGCCTAATTTATTTCGTAGAAATGCTCTCATATTATCAATTTTCATATAGCAATATATTTACATCATAACTCAGCCCCAAAGGCTTTTACTAAGTATTTTCAAATTTCTAACAAATAATAATGTTTTGAGGTCGGATATTATATTGTATAGGGAATTTGCTTATACATTATTATTAACAACAAAATTCTACTTAGTGATCCGTAGTATTATAATGCTTTGTGTCTAGACTATGTTGTAACCTTGTTTGTTGAATTATGTATTTTTTGTTTATGCAAATAATAACTTAATATCCGCAGTTTTTGTCATGTCGTTACTATAACAATTAAACCATAATAAATTGAAAAATCACGGATTTTCATACAAAAATTCATTCTGTATTTCACTTAAGGCATTTTGAATTTTCAAAAATATTTGCCCCTGCCGTGTCAAAAGAACTCACATAAGTAAACCTGTATTCAAGACAACTTAAAACTCAAACTCAAAATAGTTTATTTTAAATAGACTTTTTACAAAGTACTTTTGACACGTCAAAAATGGGTTAGTTGCTCAGTTTGTTTGAAGCTAACACTAGTTCGGAAAGCGGTTTTCTGATGAGAAGAACTGGCAAGAAACTCAACAGTCACTCTTTTCAAAACGCCATTGTATACATGAATTTGTTTTACAATTGTATTATCATTTAGCTGAGAATCAACGTTACTTGGATTCCAAGCTTTGTCATCGTCCAAGTAATCATTAACAGAATAGTAGGTTTTGTTTATTAAACACTTTTTAATATGAATTTTAAATCGCTTAAGTGTCAATTCTAAAATAGATGCGATAGCAAAATTGGTATTTTTTTATTTAGAAATAAATTATAAATATCAATAACAGAAGGTGAGCACAAAAGCCGAATTTACCGCAAACTTATTACAAAACATTTATATCCCTAAAACAGACCCGCATAAATAACTCCACTGTCTTCTGTTGCAAATACCACAAAACACAGGAACAGTTGTACGGATTTGTTCACAAGTGACTATCAAAATGATATGGTTATTTATCCTGCAATACTTTTTTTTACGATTTGTATTTAGTATTTGGCTTATTCGGATGCTTTTATCCTATTTGTCCTCATAATCATTAATGTAGTCCTAGATATATAATCAACTGAAACATAAAATCTCTCTTTCTTTTCTCTATCTTGTCTTCTATTAGAGAATATTTGCTCTAGGGAAAAAACGCTCCTAACAATTTAAATAACAAGAATTTGAAGAAACAAGTATTTAACAAGATATTTGGCTATTAAGTATACGAAAAAAAATGTATTTTCTGGATTCTTGACTTCTTAGTAGTTGAGAGTATGGATCGGCTGACAATGACTACAAAAAAATAAATAGATTTTGTTTTTGGAGTAGGTAAAAGTATAATAAAAGTGAGTGATTACTAAATAAACCGTAAGGTATTATTAGTATAAATTAGAGGTGTTGTATTAATGTCTAGGTCTGTCTAAATTAATACAGCTAAGACAATAAGCGTTATATTAAAAATTAAATACTCGTATACATTACTGTAAACATCCACACGTAATTTTCTGAACAAATCTCCATTGCTCCTTATTCCATAACAAAAACATAATTAATATCGGGTTGTTTGTAATCACAGAGCCAAGTAGAAGACGACGCCAGATGCTCCTTGTTATTATTTTATTTTCCCTTTCGACTTTATCCTGCTCTAAGATACTTATTAAAGCAGCTACTTCCGGCAAACAAATTAAAAATCACTTTATAATATATATGATACAAGAAATTTGTCATGTTTGTTGGTTAATACTTTATTAATAAAACACCATTCACTTTAGAATCAGACTATATTCAGTTCTCATGCTCATAACCAAACTCATAACTCCGATACATAGATTATATATATCTATCCAACAGTGTTGCCACTCCTGACATCCCTCTTTCTTTAATGTTAAACATATTCCTGTAAATATTGAGGTTTTCTCAAAGCTCTTCCATAACTTGAAACATTACTTGAACTTATTTTATGTTCAGTGTTTAGGTCTAAATTAAATGTAACTTTTTTATTATTGTTGTTATTATAAGAAGAACTTTGAGATGGTTGTTCATACATTTTATAAGAATTATAATTACTATTACAATTCTGAGAGGGTTCATTCTCATCAATACTATAAAACTTATCATTACAATATGGCATAACTTTTTTATGTGATGATCCCTTAAACACATGATATTTATTTCTTATAACTATCTCCCCATTTTTCAATAATATTTTATAACATCTATCTTTCTCTTTACTTAATATTTTACCCTCAATCTTTTTGTTACTATTTTTATCATGAATGAAAACATTCTGACCATTATAGAAGTTATTTATTCTTTTATTATATTTTTTATCATGAAAATATTTATATTTGTTTTGTTTATTTTCCACATATTTTTTAACTTTATTATAATTATTTATAACATTTTCATTATTTACAGGTAAGAATGAAGAAACTTGTCTCCCAAACATTAACTCATTTGGAGATTTTAGTTTACAATCAATAGGAGTATTGCGATATTCTAATAAAGCTAAATATATATCCTTTTTCTCATAAATACACTTTTTAAACATTTTTTTAATTGTTTGTATGTGTCTTTCAACCATACCATTTGATCTAGCATAATAAGGTGAAGAATGAATATGTTTAAAATTCCAAGAACTACAAAAATCTTTGAATAAATGGCTTTTATACTGTGCTCCATCATCAGTATACAAAATTTCAGGTATACCCCATCTAGAAAATACTGTTTTTAAAGCTAATATGTGACATTCAGCTGACTGATCTTTTAACTCAATTAATTCTACATATTTAGTTAAGTAATCAATAGTTAACAAGTAAATTTTATTGTTAAGAAAAAACATATCTGCCCCAATAACTGCCCATGGCTTATCACCTACATTTCTTAATTTTAGTGTTTCAAAAGAATGATTCTTACTATATTTAAGACATAAGTCACAATTGGATATCATATCCTCTAACTCTTTAATCATAAAAGGCCAGAATAATAATCCTCTGATTCTATTCTTACATTTCTCTATACCTTGGTGATTATAATGAATTTTGTTAAGCATATTTTTTCTTAATGATTTAGGTACCAAAACAGCTGTGTTTTTAAAAATTAAACCTTCAGACACACAAAGTTCATCTTTTATAGAATAATAATAACGTAAATTAAATGGAATATCTTTAACATTCGGCCATGAATTTTTGATATATGTAATTAATAGCAATAAATCTTCATCTTTGGCAGTATGACTTTTTAATTCTTCTAACCTCTCTTTACTAATATTAATACACTCTTTAACCATACAAACATGTAGTTCTACTTTATCATCTAATTCTTTATTACAAATATTATCTTTTACATAAGCTCTAGACAAAGCATCAGCTATTAATAATTCTTTACCCGGTCTGTACTTTATTTCCAAATCATAACCCTGTAATCTTAAACGTAATCTCTGTAGTCTTAAAGGAGTCTCATTCATTGATTTTTTAAAAATACTTTCTAGCGGTTTATGATCCGTTTCTACTAACACATGTCTACCATATATGTATTGATGAAATTTCTCACAAGCATAAACAATTGCTAACAATTCCTTTTCAATTTGAGCCCATGACCTCTGACAATCTGTAAGAGCTTTGGATGCGTATGCTACTGGAGCATTATCCTGAAGCAAAACTGCACCTAACCCTGTACTGCTACTATCAACCGACAATGTTATAGGTTTCTCTATATCAAAGTATTTCAAAATTGGTTTAGATGTTAGGCATTCTTTTAATTTAATAAAATCATTATTTTGCTTGTCACCCCATGTGAAAACTGAATCTTTTTTTAATAACTCTCTTAAGGAAAATGTTACATCAGATAAATTTGGAATAAATTTTGAAACATAAGTAACAATACCTAATATTGTTTGTAATTGTTTTTTATCTTTAGGCTTATCCATCTCTATAATTGCTCTAACTTTCTCGGGATCTGGTTTAATTCCATCTGCACTAATAATATGACCTATAAATTTGACTTCTTTGACACCAAATTGACATTTTTCTTTATTAAACTTAACACCTGACAACCTAGCTTTCTGTAATACCTGCTCTACCCTTTCATTATGCTCTTGTAAAGTTTCACCCCAAATTATTAACTCATCAATATACAGTTCTACACCTTTAATATCTTTAAATAAATCAGAAAAACACTTGCTAAAAACTTCTGGAGCTGAATTTAAACCAAAAGGTAATCTTTTATAACAATACCTGCCAAAATTACCAGCATTAAAAGTAGTTAATAATTGACAGTCCTCTGAGAGTTTTATCATATAAAAACCTTTAGATGCATCTAGTACACTAAAATATTTGGCTCTGGGCATACGTGCCACTAATTCTTCAAATGTTTTAATTCTGTAACGTTCCCTTACTATACATTTATTTAAATTTTGTGGGTCTAAACATATCCTTATTTTATCCCCTGGTTTTTTAGTGACCACCATAGAATTAACCCATTCTGTTGGTTCTGTAACTTTCCTAATAACATTTAAACTTTCCAACTTATCTAATTCTTGTTTTACTCTAGGCTCTAATTTAAATGGAATTTTTCTAGGTCTCTCAGCAATAGGTACACAATTATCAGATAACTTAATTTTATACTCATAATTAAGTTCTCCTAACCCAGAAAACAAATCACTATAGCTTTCAATTACATTAGGATTTTTAATATTAATCTGATCAACTTTATTTAGTATACCTAACTTTATAGCTGTATTATAACTAATTATACCACAGTTACAACAATTAACAATATAGAAAGTTGTTTTGCACTCCTTATCCCCATAGGCTACTATCTCATGACACACACCAATTACTTTAATACGAGAGCCATCAAAATTATTTAACCTAATATCCTGACATTTAGTTATTTTTAAATTAAATCTTTTACAAAACTCTTCATGGAGAATATCTACTTGTGACCCTGTGTCAATTTTAAATTGTACAAGCATGCCTCTAACTTTAAGTTTCATTTGCCAGTCTCTATTTATTGAACCAATAATATTAACCGAATTTATTTGGAATGAGTCTTGACTTTGATTATTCTCTAATAACACTGTAGCACATTTATTAAAACACATAGCACCAAAATGACCATATTTACCACACTTAACACATTTTTTATTAAAAGCCGGACATCTTCTATATGAATGCTTTTTTCCACATTTCCTACAAGCAAAGGGCTTATTATTTGTACTTGATTCTTGTCTATCCATAGACTGAACTCTTCTTGGTTGAAATGCTTGTCTGTCCTGACTTCTTTGTCTAGCCGATGACCTGCCTCTATTGTAATTTTTATCTTTATTTATCATAGCCACTTCTTTATTCTCGCTATTTAATATTTGAAACTGGGCTTTAGCTGTCTCAGCTATTCTACATGTAGATATACATTTTTCTAAATTCAGGTCTGTAATTCTCAATAAATTTTCTTTTAAGTTATTATCATGAATGCCTAAAATAATTTGATCACGAATAAGTCCATCCCGCAGCTTTTCAAAGTTACAATCCTGACTGAGCTTTTTAATAGCTGTTAAGAATTCATCAAACGACTCTGAAGCCTTTTGTTTTCTTGAGAAAAACAAATGTCTGTTATATGTCTCATTAGTTGGCGGACTGCAATGTAATTCTATCTTTTTAAGAATTTCCTCATACTTAAGGTTTTCTTTATTTTCAAAATTATTGTATATAGCCAATCCGTCGTCTCCGATGCTATGCAATAATAAAGCACATTTTTGTTTGTCTGTAAGTTTTTCATCCGCACCACTCGCCGTATAATATAATTGGAATTTCTGTTTCCATTCTTTAAAAGATTGATTCAGGTCACCCGAGGTTGTATTTAAAGGAGCTGGAGGTTTTAATAATTCCATTTTCACAATACTATTCTTTGTGACTATAATGGCACAAAAATGGCGTCACCCCACTGGCGTCGCGGTATACTTTCTATGTATCTTTTTTTTTTTTTTTTTTTTTTTTTTTTTTATTATATTTTACAAAAACTTACGAACATTATTTATCTCCTTTTCTACTATTTCCACATGTCCTCAGCGCCATGTCATGTTTGTTGGTTAATACTTTATTAATAAAACACCATTCACTTTAGAATCAGACTATATTCAGTTCTCATGCTCATAACCAAACTCATAACTCCGATACATAGATTATATATATCTATCCAACAGTGTTGCCACTCCTGACAAAATTTATGTTTCAAATAATTTTATACAATAGCCTAGTGTTTCGTACAAGAAAAATAAAATTACTAGTATTAATGCATAAAAGTGGAGGATTTCTGGATAAAATAAATTTTGTAATCTATGTTATTTTCATACGCTGAAATTACTGTTTATCTAGAATTTTAAAACTATTTTAAAAAGAGTCAACTAGCCTATTCCTAGGAAAGGTATAAGTAACCTAAGCTAAGTTAATAGTTAAAAATTTAAGACATATTGCCTAGGAAGTCCATGAATTTCCTAAATAGCAATGACAAAATATGTCATAGTTTCGACATATTTATAGGTACAGCAAAGATAGAACTTGTCTAAGAATTATCAAACACTTTCAAAGGGTTTTTACAAGACAACCATCACTACATACTACTCCACGCGTTAAACTTCACAAAATTTGTTTATAAGATTGAAGAGACTAATGGAAAATGTTTTAGAATTCGTTTATGCTAATTTATCACAATACTAATTTTATAATTTTTGTAAAATTCATCTCATATGAACCATCATTTTAGGTTTGTGTTTATAGACCATCCTATTTTATTTATTTGTTTGTTAAAAAGAATTTTGTATTTTTATTTTAATTTCCTAAATAAGCTTAGAATATATTTTCTGGTAATTTTATATTATTGCTATATAAATGAATATTTACAATACTTTGTACAAAATTTCTTAATGTTTTGACTTTTTCTTGAGTAAGGTATAATAAATGAAGCAATTAAGTAGATTTAACGTGTTCTACAGTAGATTAATAATGGTTGGATTTCAATAGCTAACTTAACGTTAATTGCTAAACTTTTAATGAATGACATCGCTTAAGCTATAAAAGTACAACAAAAGTGACGTTGTTTGGTTCAACATTGTTGTAGCTTGAATGATTAATGGACTAATAAAATTCTTTGGTATCTGTTTACGAGTTTTAACAAATAAAAGATTGTCAGTCATTCAGGAATAGATAGAAAGATATCTAGATAGAAACGCTATGTCTCAAAAACCCTTTCCGATCCGTAAAGGTATTAATATAACATCGATTATAACTGCAAATAACTACAAAGTTATGCAAATCTATTAGGATAATGTAAAAAAATTAATCTTAATGACAACATTTTTACTCTTTTTACATACACATGACAATATTATTTTCTTTTTGTTCAAAAGTAACGTAAAAATTAATTACTTAATTTAAAGTATTTTTATATAGAATATTAAATTGGTTCATTGAACTATTTGCATTTCATTGAATGTTGAATTTTTTCTTCGCCTTGGCTAAGCGCGGGCGGGTTGTCTAGTAGTAGTAAATTAAATTTAGTTAATTTTTTGCAATGTTACACTTTTATATACCTGTGATATTGATTAGAACATAAAATACAAAAGTATTTTCCATTTACGGATTAAGTTAACATTGTTAGCAAGTCGAAATGAATGTTTTTAAATGATATTTTATTCAGGTTCAAATTAGTTTCCGATTTCGTTTCAGTACTAAAAATACAAACTTAATTACAGATTCGTTCGTCTCAGTTTACCTTCTATAAAAAGTACAACAGGATTCTTCCATTGCTGTGTGCCAAGTAATTTAAATTGAAACAAGAATATAAATGTTTTACTTTGATATTTTGTCTCCAATACTGTTGCATTATACATTCTGTGAATTTATAATTTTATTTCCCGCGCAAATTGAAGTTGACAAGTGGCCACACTGGGGGTTATGGCACCATGATGTATAAAATCTTATTGATAGTTGGCAGCAGTGTCACACTACGACGTTGCATTTAAACCACGTCGAGGCTGAGCCTATCTGTTACCTTCCAGATAATCTTCAAGGAAAATTGTGTTCTTAGTAGTATTACTAAATAGTGAAAAATATGGTGATTCAAATCGTACATGTTGTATACTTTTTAAGCGCACAAGTAAGAAAGAAAATAATATGTCGTATAAAAAATAATAGTGTGGGACAGTATTACTAAATTCTCTTATTAGAAACAAGAAAATAAGTTTGCATTCTCGGCGAAATTTAATAAAGGTTGTAATGGTACGATATAGTTTTTTAGTGCCTGATCCATACCACATGTGATAAAAGTATTAAGAAAAAAAAAATGTTTAGAAGAAGTTACTATAAAGAATTATAGTTGTATAAAAAATGATTAAAAAAAGGTAAAGTCGCAGATAATATAAAACATAGTCGATTCACCCTGTCTGTACGCTTAGATCTTTAAAACTACGCCACGGATTTTAACGTTTTCACTAATAGACGGAAAGGTTTAAATGCATATTTTCACCCGTGAGGGGACGGGTTAGAATAATATTCCCCTCTGCTGCTGGGAGAGCATTTCGTAAGAGCCGAGTAACCCATCACCGCCTTGGTGGTAGGGGATCTGTTCCTCGACTGGCTTGCGACCACCAACATGCGAATCCGATCGCCAAGTGTCATAGACGCGTTCCGGTTGAGCCGCATGTGGGCCAGACTTACCCCCTCCCTCTCCCATCCCATTAATGCTGTGGGTCTAGTGGACTCTGGACTCTTGCCTAGGGTCCGCTGAATCCGCATCATTTTTCTTCTTCATTCTCCCTTCCCACTCTATCTTCGGGGATGCAACGCATCGACAAAACGAGAGAGTATTTCTTGTTTTGCCGATGTCCATGGGCGATGGTTGCCACTTACCATTAGGTGGACCATCTGCTCGTTTGCACCTTATCTAGTATAAAAAAATAATAATAATAATATAATAGGTAGTAGACTAACTGTGCGAAGCCGGGGTAAATATTCACAATGTTTGAAGTTGAAAATGTGAAAAGTTGAAGTTTGAAATTGAATAATATTCGTCAATTTGTCTATTCCCTAGAACACTGTTAGAATCTTTCATTAATAGTATACGACAGCAGAAACCGTAGACTATGTATGTATTACATTGTTATCTCGTCCTATAGTTCTAAATCTAAATAAAGTCGTTGGTCCTCAGGGTGATATAGAATTTGCATAAGTAAATTCGATTCGTTGTTCCGACCTCGTTCAATACACGTTTAGCTGTATTCATGTTTACAAAATACATCGTTAATTTTATTGTTGTTTTGTTCTGTTTTAATATTTTTAGGTTAAAATAATAAATAAATATTTTTATAATATTTTAATGGAACTTACTTTTTTATTTAATATGCAAACATAGTTAAATGAATAAATCTTTTTATTCCAGTTTTTAACTGTCAGTAGTATACTAGTCTAATATAGAGATACTGCTCTTAAAATTATGTGTGATAGCCCATTGGATCCGGGATGGGGCCACCCCCAGCCACTCTAAGGACCGTGGAAGCGGTTCGTCCGCAACTCGTTCGTTAGATAGGCAGATGGCACGGCGTTCTTACGGTCTTACGTTCTGCGAGTCAAGCGACCAAGACAAGGGACCAAGACAAGACCAAGACGGTCTAGGTGGGTCTAGGTCGGTATCAGTAGGAAGAAATCATTACTATCATACATATGATAACTTTTTTGAATAATTTTTAAGGTCTTAGCGTGTTTTTTTAAACATTTGTTGTGTCTAACTGAACAAATTAACATTTTTTTAAATGTTTCAGTTAGACATAGTTGGACATAACTGTAAAAGCCTTTTTCCTTCACCTTAATAACAACTTAAAAGTATATAAGATATAGGAATTCCAAGACGCAAAGGAGGTCCAATTCCATTTTAGTCATCTCGTGAGAGCATTTACATAGTGTTGCACTTAATTCTAAATAGTTCTATATAGGTAATTTTTAAAAAGTATTATAGATAACTTACATTCATTTATATTATTACGAACATCCTCGAAAGACAAAAATAGTACTTATGATACAAGTGTGCTAAGTTGGTCATTACAGTCGAGGCGGAGGGGTGTTGCAGCCAGAGCCAGAGGCGAGGGCGTAACGGAGTCGAGAACTGTAACGACCAAAGCACACGAGCATACATACGACGTTTTTCAACACGTTTGCGAAGAAAAAAACACATGAGTGTGTTACTACAATATACAAACTTTCGGACGTACATAAAAAAAACCATATAAACAAACATACGTGTTGATAGTTCAATCCACGACAACTCACGGTCCACTTATTACTTTCTCATACAGTAGCCGTGTTGGCGTCGTCATGGATTGAACAACCTATTCATGTGTATAATAACTATATATACAAACAAAGTAAAAGGCACACGTGTGTTATGGGGCTGTTAACGTTGACCAAAACAGTGAAACAAAACGCTACTATACGAGTAATGAGTTGAAAAAATATTTATTTATGTGCGTGGGCTTTAGGCACATTTTTCGCGATATATCTGAAAACCTAACATCTAAAAAAACTTCTTCGTGAATTTAGAAAGTTATCCACGAGAAAGATGAGCAGAGAAGAATTTTTAAATGTAATGTACTTTACTTATAAGTTCAAAATTTAAACAATGCTGTAAGAAACTCAAAATTAAGTGTTATTTGAATTCTGAAATGAATTATTATTCCAAACAAACTTTCTTTTGAATAATTTCCTATTATTACCATGTAATGTAATTGCAATGGAAAATCAATTAACGTTAGCAACACTTTTAGACTGGATTCGGACTTGGTTTGGACTTCGGAGATTTAACAATTAACTTTTCATTGGACTCACTGTACTTCTATATTTTTTATAAATATAATATCATTACATACACTTATTTAGATATATAGACTAAATATATTTATCTATAAATATAAAAGAAGAAGATTGACTGACTGACTTAATGACTGACATATCAACGCAGGGCCTAAACTATAAGGGTTAGAAACTTGAAATTTTGTGCAAGGGTTCCTTTTTAAGGTAGAGGAGCACTAAGAAAGGATTTTTGTAAATTCACCCCTTATGTGGGGGTATGAAACTTTTCCGTTTTTGAAGTTATTCAAACGAAATTCAGTATGAAGGTTCTTCATTGAAAGTTATGAAAATATTTATTCGAAAATCATCTATTAAGGAGGTAATAGGGAGGTGTAAAGTTAGTATGACTATCTCATAAAATATGTCTATAGACGATCTACTGTAGGCTAACTACCTGAGGTAGTTATGTTAGCCTGCCTACAGTAGATCGATATCGAAAACGAAGTTGCGGGTAAAAGCTAGTCGATTTATAAAGTATCGAATTTCAATCCTTTTTTTGGATTATTATATCGGTATATCGAACGACAAAATATGTAACTTTAGGCAAGCCTAAGGTAGTCTGAAATATAATTCGAAGAATGAAAATTGTGTAATGTAGTGCAAGTGGATGTGGAATAAAGTGTAGTTTAATAAAACTGATGGATCTCACTGATACACGTTGAGACGGAAACTTTACTACTTATTTTAGTTAGATAGCAAAGTATACATCTGCAGCTGGTTCATATACTCCAAGCACTATTTATGCTATACAAGTGTAATAACATGCAAATCAGAACAGCGAGCTAGTAACTCTGCAGCCTTCTTCTTCTGATGCGCCGAAAGATTCTTCCTCACTTTCTCCTAGCAGCTTCTTTGTTCCTCAGACTTATATGGCGACTTTTGGTAACCCTCGCAACATTTCAACCAAGTTATTTCTTCACATCTTCCCAGTACTTCATTTTTTTCAATCGTTCGGGCGGTATTACTTAAATAACCAACGGAACCATGGAAACCGAAGATTCACCCACTATAGCTCTCGCGGGAATCCAAAACATTTCCTGATCAGTCTTTTCTATAACTGCTCATCAACGTGGTTTAATTCTGATAATTTATTGAAAACCAGCGACTGAATAAAAAAAATACTATTGAGAATTTCCTAAGAAATACTAATTATAATAAGTTGCTTATATTATCAACGGTTTTCTTTATGAAAGTCATTAATAAGGAAGGTGAAGATGCCGGTACTTATTATAGCAGAAAAAGGAATAGCCATTAAGTTAATTGCAGAGGGGCCTTATCAGTTTTCTGCCTCGGCGGCTGATTAACGATTTACGGAAATAGGATTCCGATTGTACGACAATATTTTCTGTCTATCCGGGTTCAATGTACAAAGGTTTATATACTACGATAACAAAGTTACTTTCCCTTTAGCGTTGTTTTGCCACATAAAATTAAAAAATTTGGGGTGGGCCACCCTTATCACTTAGGGGTATAAAAATAGATATTGACCGACACTCAGACCTACCCGATATGCACACAAAATTTCATAAAAATCGGACATCGGTCAAGCCGTGTCGGAGGACTTTGGTAACAAACACCGCGATCGAAAATTTTCTATATAAGATTAAATTAAAAATTTTAATTACCTCCGACTATAACTCTAATTTAATAGAATTACCAAGTATTGATACCCACACGACATTTATTTAGAGAAATCGATACTAACTTGAAGTCGATTTTTTATATTGTTGAAAACAAAATTTAAAAACAGCAGTCAATAGAGACTTAACAAATATATTAATAAAAAGCAAAATAAACAAAAAAATAGATAAAAAATATTTTACGTACTTTAATATAAGTTTAATACTCTATTCTAAACGATACTTCATATCGAAAGAAAGGTATCGACTTACAAGATTTTTAGATAATATATTAATATTGTCAGCTCTTAAATTAGAAACGAGCTGATAGTCTTCAAACCATCAACCAGAACCATCTCGATTAAATTACCTTTCAAATAAATATAATTTCGACAGAATCTGTCCATTACCTAGGGCGCTACGATGCTACAGACATACATACCGATACACACTACACTGCACAGTAACACGGGAAATGGGAATTATAGTAATAATATGCCATAGGTTATAAACTCTCGCCTATACCGTCAGCAATGGTATCAAAAACTCACGTCAAGTAATTACTTGTTAAACTGTAGCATGCCTATTGGAACAGACCTTATGAATTGCCGAGCTGGAGAAAATACTAGCCAATCAAACGCTATCAAACAGTATTTCTAGTCTCAATTTTTTAGGATCCCTTTTTTAAAAAATTAAATGTTTACAAAAAGTAGATAACAAAGTTTAATCATTTACTTCATAAAAGGTTGTTATGCTGACATCCTTTGACTTTCTTTCAAAAAAAGGCGAAGGATATCCAGATATAACGTGTAGTCATGTGCATATACTTGATTGCGTGGGCAAGAGATTAATAAACTATTTATATCTCTATATCATATTTTTACGAAACGGAATTATAAGTTGCTTTGAGTATCAGTAGTAAGTTAAGTCTATTTTTACTTTGGAAGTGGAAGGAAGTGTTATGATCGATTTTCTTCAAAATAATATTTATTATTTACTGATAAGCAATATATCTTTAGGGTAGAAATATAACGAGGTCACTGGGGAACTATCTGTTATCTTTAATCCCGTTAACTTTCTTACTTCTGAGCCTAATTCGTAGAACTATAAATTAAAGAAAGCTCTTAATCGTGTCCGTTCTGGAACAGTTCTTACGATAAGTCTTATGTTGATTAAAAGTGTAAAGAAGTAAACCTTTTTAGGGTTACGTACCGCTAAGTTAAAAAAGGAGTCTTTATAAGATTAAAAATTCTTTTAAAAATTTATAAGATTAAAAAAAATTAAAAACTCTTAAAAATTAATATCAAATACTAAGGTGTACAGTTAAACTATGCGCACGTTACGGATTCGCGTTACTTTCTCTACTATAATAAGCATGAATTATACATATATTTATATATATATCTTGAATCACTCTACCTATTAAAAAAAACAACTTTTTATTTTAATATAAAATACGTAAATAAATAAATAAAGATCTAAGGTCACGAGTCACGTCAAAAGATACGGCTGTTTATTCATATTTTGATATTCTCAAATAAATCTTAACACGTTCCCTGCGCCATCATTTTCAAAGAACTTTCAGCTGGTGCTTTGGAGACCTAAAAGATCTCGAAACTAATCTAGCCTTTGGTGCGTTTGAGACCTAATCAGTCTCCTAAAAATACAGTTTTGAAAATAATTTATATCTTCTAAAAGACCAATGACATACATTTTGAAGTTTTTGTGGGTCAAATATAGCCTATTGCTCTATATTTTGCTAGGTTCGCACGCAGTTATGACACTGGAATAAACTACAATTAGGGAAAGAAAATAAGATATCGTTTGTATCTCGTACCGCAACCGAAGACAGTTCAATATGTGTAGTAAGTAGTGATGGGATAAAATAATATCTCAGTTTTCGATTGAAAAAGTTTTAACCTAACCTAACCTAACTTCCATGTTCACTGCACGAAAACACCAGAGAGACTGAGACTAATCTATCGCACTAAAGGTAATATATTGTCTTCACGTTGGTATACTTGAAATAATATAAAATGATCTACCCCCTACTACTACTTTATAAACTTTAATTAACTTTTTCTTTAATTAATGATATTTTCAACATTTAAACCATAAATTAAGATAAAATGTAGGTAGGTGGTAGACAGCATTTTTAATAATTTAATAATCTTTCACTGAAAAGGTAGGTTACATGGTAACAATTTGAAGCTAAGTAAGGCAAACTTTATCTATATAAATCAGTCATATTATAACATCTAAAGTTTAACTCTTAATATGAGGAGGTTATAATATTTAACTCATCTTTTAATATTACTTTAATTTCCGTATACCTTCTTGGATTCATGTTACGATTTTATTTTATAACGAAAACACATAGCAATTCTAAACAAACTCTATTTAAATTCCACTGAAATGGATATATTCAAAAAATAGAAACTGATTTTCCATACAAAAAAATCAACACGATCTTTCGATACTTGTTCGATTCGATTTCGATACAGGGAATGAAAAGACCTTGATCTGAATCACGATTTACTTTAAAGAATAATAAAATAGACATGTGAATCGAATACAATTGGGTATTTGATCAGTTTCAACATCAGAGGCTCTCAAACCTATTTAACCTGGAAACCACTGAGAATTTTACTTGCTTCTCTCCTCTCATATCTTACAATAAATATAATTTGCAACTATTTAAACGTCCAAGTTTAAATATTTATTTGATTATCACTCAATCACACAAGACGGGCTAAATGGATGTAGATGCAATGAATAATATTTTTTTTCCGAAAGAGTGAGTTGGTGCGTTAGCGTAAATTATATTTCAATTCATTTTAGATCCCATTTGGCTTTCACAGACGAAGTTAGGGTCGATACGTATAATTTCCTTTTAGATCCACTGTAATTCGTCATCAAACCCCGAAGCTCGATATAAATCACTTTGGGAATCACTGATCTACGTGAATAAATCAGGTGTTTAAAAAGCCTTCCTGAAAGGGAGCTTTTATTTATTTAAAAAAAAATTAAAGACTGGTGACCCTCTGTCGCTACTAATGAGATTATCCATCCCACATGATCCCTGCATTTTCCGGGATAATAAGTAAGTAGCCTATGTCATTGTTCGGTTCATAAACTCGACGTGAATAAAATCTTACTATGCTCTGTTGCATTATGAGAAAATGATAATACAGAAAGTAATTAAATTTTGAATAATAATATTAAAAAAATCATCATCATCATCATCATTTAACCGTTATTGAGTTAAAATTTGCAACTTCTATCAGATCGCAATATAATTATGTCGGCGCGTACGTTATGCTTAGGTTAACCTTACCTTATAACCTGGGCAGTGGAGGTGTGAATGAAAGAGCTCCTTAAACCTACACCTTGTTCACAAGAGCAAGGCACTGCTTGGGTTCCTATCGTAAATGTAAGAGATCATAATGTTTTGTTATTTATCGGTTCAGTGACAGTATCTACGTTGCGTTTAGTCAATAGTCCATTCAATATCACACTTCCCTTATAGTTTTTTTCAATATAACCCCTCTTCTTCCCTTCTGATCATTTTTCTCCGAATTGTATAATAATTTTTTTATATGAATATCGGGGGAATAAAGTAAGTTTTTCGGTACTAATTTCGAGTATGAAAATGTCGGAATTCAGAGAATGGAACTTTTAATTCAAGGCACATGTATAAGTTGAATAGGGTCGTTAGTTCAAATAACAAAACATTTAACCCAGCTGTACTCAATACGTTGGGGGTTTGGGGGTTCGGTGTAATACAGCGTAATGCACTTTGCTAACAAGATGTCATTGTTGGCTACGAGCCACAATATGATACTCGCCGACATTCATGACTATACTGAACACTACTTCAACAAACAACTATTTATATTGGTTTCTTTATCACATTTCCATGTCTCAACATCTTCACAATAGTATGATTTCATTATAAACTTCCGACCCGCCCCGGCTTTGCATGAATAGATATTATGCCTGTATGTTCTATCTAGTCTAGTCGACATGTTGAAAATGGCCTAGGAAAATGTTACAAAAGCATATATGTAGCAAATAAAAAATTGCAAAAGCTATAAATAATTAAAGATGAAAAAGAAGGCATTTCGTTTATTGCCAATATTTCATAGACATTATTAATATTTAAGACATTAATATCTGAGAGATTTCAAAAAAAGATTCTTAAAGAGAAGGAAATTTCCAATAAAAAACTCCGTGCTCCCTGAACTCCATTTCCATTATTTATAATTTTAATTTAAACATAATGAAAATGGGTCTCTGCGCAATATTTTTAGGTTTCGCGCGCGGCGTCAAAATCGAGTACGACACATTGATTAATTTTTTTAAGATATTGAATATTGACCCTATACCTACTAGAGATGAATAATTGATAATTTCCAATTTTAATGTTTGCTTGTTGAATATCTGTTAAATATACCTATAGTTTAAATATAAACCTTATTTGAGACGTAAGAAAATCAAGGGTCACACCTTCCATCAAAATAATTTCGTTACCAAAGTTTCTATTTAAGCTGGGGAGGATAAACAATGTTATCTAGTTTCCGAACAACAACCGTTGTTAACATTGATGTCATTAATCTGTCTGAAGTTCATTTAGTTACGTAAGTTTAGGTTGATGGATCATCTATGTTTGCTGTATAAATTTATATTCAAGAAAAACTCAAAGGATGTGTGATTGTCAAATGGTTTTTGGATACTCATTCATAATTTTATCAAGCAAGCTGAATACCAAGTTAAACGTTTTCGTCCATATTCTAATATTCAACTTTTATTTCAACTGCTTGAGAGTTGCAGTAAATTCTAGCTCTTCTTTTTTAGGATGGCTGTAATTGCTTTTTTTCCATTAACTTGAAATGTGTCGACTTCGTACAATTGTTATAAAAATTAGTGTGAAAAATGTTTATACTAACATCATGATTTGAGATCAGTTGACCCAAGATATTTACCTAATTAAGTGACTGTACGTGAAGTCTACTAACCCGCACTGGGCCTTCGTGGGGGACTGTAGTCTATCACCCTCCTCAATCCAAGGAGGAGACCCGGGTCAGTAGTAGACCATTCATGGTTTACGGTTCATCCATGATGATGTGACTGTTGTATGGTAAGCGGTTCAAACTGTAGAGCTGAGCCTACACCAACACTTGTGCCGCAAACTCTAGGTACAATGTGGGCTAGATAATAACTCAACAAATAATCTTCGTATGAGAAAAAATATATTTAGAACATGAAGATCTCAATTTTTATCTAGGACATCGGTACGAAATGATAAAGACCTGGTTCCTGGTTCAACTGAATTATTTTTTTTTATTATCTCATTATTATATATGTCAAAACAGAGAGACGATTGAACGAATGAATAATCGAATCTTACGATTCCTTAGTATTTGAATCCTGTTCAGAATTGGTTAGAATCCCCAGGCAGTGCTTTGGACTTCTGACCAAGGTGTAGGCTTAAGAGATCCCTTTATGTAATTACGACACTCGCCTCGACTGCCCGGTCTCACTGTTTGTCTTAGGTTAGGTTAGCTTTATGTAAAGGTTGGATTAACCGGATGGATAGTCAGAGAGGTCCAATATCCGTGATATAGCGACACAGCATTTGTTTCACTTCAACTCCATGTGTTGTTCACTCAAAGAGGTCCAATATCCGTGATATAGCGACACAGTATTTGTTTCACTTCAACTCCATGTGTTGTTCACTCAAAGAGACTTGTCAGAAGACTAAAGTGTACCGTCTTGACTTCTTCTCGCTGCTTCTGCTGCATCTATATAAGTGCAGGTCGTTGGGGTGGGAATATATTTAATCCCTATGGATATTGCAGGGCGACGCGGGCGAGCCTCTCGTTTATTGCGTCGTCCTGTGGGTCAGTGAATATGATTCCGTTTTTACGCGTCCAGATTAGGTAGATCTCGTTCTCCAGGATAGTTATGGGGTCATGTTCCTTCCCTGATCGCGGCTTCTAAGAATTCGATCGCGCGGGACAGAGGGATTTGGGCTTCCTCTAGGGATTCACCTTCCTGTTCTTCTTCCGGCTCCGCCTGTGTCGGAGCCACCTCGATCGTCATAGGAGCGGAGTCGGCTCACGTGCGGCTGGAGGTGTTGCAGTTGCGCCAACTTTAGGCACGACCGGGCTTTCGGATGTTGCGGTTGGAGGTGGTATGTTCCTTCCTTTCTTCCCTCTGCCACCTCTTTTCCTGCGCTTCTTCGGGGCTTTGGGTTGGTCGCGGGACGTCGGAACGACCAGTGCCGGAAGCCCTGGCACCTGTGGCACTGGCAGCCCCTGGATCGCGACTTTGAGGCTGCGATCCTTTGGCAAGGAATAGGAGAACCACGGGACTCCCTCGTCCTTCTCGAGTTCTCCTAAGTAATGCTGGACAGTGCGGTATTTTGTGGGATCTTGAGAGATGAAGCGAATCTGATACGTAGGGACACGCGTTAGGTACATGACCCAGCAAATCCGTTAGCGCCTTGAAGTGGCGCGCCCAATTGGGGAGATGGTCGACCATCAATGGGGGATAGCGGGTCACGGGCTTCGTAGGCTGCTGCGGCTGCTGTTATTGCGGCTGTTGGGCGGCTTGGGTGCCGACGGCCGAAGTGACGGTAGGCGTCGCACGGCATCAGAGTACGTCGTTGAGACGCCCGAAGTGTAATGCTGCGGTTCCCCCTGCTGTGCTTCTTTCATTATCGCTTCGAGTCGTCGTAGACTAAAGTGTACTGCGTGAGTCGGGGAATATAAAGGGACTAAACAATGGTAGCTATGCCCCTCCACTAGTGGGAGAAGTAAATCAACCAATAGGAAATATGGGGCTGGCGTTCCGATTAATCGATTATCGATTACTTGCTTGAGGCTATCAAAAATTATCGAGTGTTGATATGACAAATCGGAAGTGTTATTAATTACTACTCACTCCGTCATAATATAACTTTCTTATACACCATTCGAACAAAGAGGAATGTAAATGAAATATAAACGCGATTTTATTTCCATTAAGAATGAAATTACTAAATTTAAAAGTTACGTTATTATTTTAAACAGGAAAGTATTCAGCAATAAAATCTTTAAATCATCAAATGTTTTAGCGTAATAGCTCTAAATTTTGATATTTTTTTATTCAAAAACTGAGAGAATGTTAACACTCATGTTTATTTAGTACCGTAATTGCTTTCATTCGTATAACGGTTGACAGACGAGTCTGAAATAAATAGGGTAATAAAACGAATGACCGATATTTTCAACGCTCTTTACAGTGCATTTGCAAAGGCTATTTTACAATATTTATGGATGCGAATTTTGTCAATTGTACTTAATAAATGGGGAATAACAGAAATGTACAGAAATGCTAATTGAAACAATAATTATTTAACATCTAGTGACGCGTCCATGAAAAATATTTGACTAGATTCTATACGATATTTAATATCGAAAATTATCGAGAAATACCGTTCATCTCTACTCAGTGTCAGTGTATTAGCATGGTTACAAGATTGTTATAATTGTCAATAATGTCACGCAGCTGGCAAGTTAGAAATGAACTGATAGTATTTAAACACCTGATCAGGTCTTAACATATAACAGCTGAGAATCATCTCGTTTAAATTACCTTTCAAACAAATAAAACTTCATTAAAATAGGTCCGTTAGGTTATCTTAGGCGCTATGATGTTACAGACTGACATACAGATACGTTAAACTTCTAACGTCCTGTTGTTGTAGCGTCGGGGGTTAAAAACAGGTCATAATAAAAAAAGATCAAACAAATAAAACAGAAATTTTAAATAAAATCAATGAAATGTATTTAAAAATTAATTATAACAATAATTTTATTAATGCAATAAAAAATGTAGTTTTGGTTCATATTTTTTTTATATATAATGCTCTATTAATTCAGAGTATATATACACTAGCAAAATTGATAAACCTTTGATGTCTTTGTCTCTAAAAGCCTTTGATGGCTATTAATTTTGATTGGACACAGAATATCCATGCCTCTCAAAAAGTTATAGGCTCTGATTCGAAATCGGTATAAATTCATAATATAGATTAAATATATTAACTATTATAGTGAAGTGTGAGTATGAAGAGACTTAGTTTAGTGTTGAGGTCGAGCAATATAGGCAAGAGTTTACGTGTAGTAAATGAGTTCTATGAACCTGCTCCTAGATCTCAAACCCCAGGCATTTCTCGGCTTCTTATTTAAAGTGTACGTTCTCTTATTATTGTTATATAAAAACATGTCTCTGTGTAGTATATAGATAGAGATATTTACAGAAATGTAACTACATATAAAGGAAGTTTCCATTTGCTTATTTCAAGTTACTGTAAGATTTTGCCAAAATAAAGTAAAATGTTAAAATAAGATGGTTAGTCAAGCTTAAGGATAAGAAAACAGGCGTAATAATATAACACGGAACAAAGGCCTACGCTTGGATAGAATTTGAGAAGGGTATAATGGACATTTTTGTTAACAAGATTCCCCAACAATTTTATTTATTTTCTTGTAGTGACAGTTTCTGAAAATGGATGTCAGTATAGGCGATGGGTTTATATTTCAATTCGTTATATTTCGATTTCATAAACCTTCTGAAACTAAATGGAATTTGGCGTAGTAGTGTGTCAAATAGATTGATGAAAAATTTACTATCTGCGATACATACTCAGGCTCAAAATTATTTATTTCAATTAGACTTTATTTAAAACTTACTTTTGAAACGTCAAAAATTTCTCGGAATGTAGTTTTCTATTGAGAAGAGTCGGTCAGAAACATATTTCATAATTTTCAAATTCTTCATCAAATGATTTAGCTTGAGAGTCAACGTCACTTAGATTAGAAGCATTCTCATCATTTAAGTAATCATGTACATTGCAGTATGCTTTATTTATTAATAATTTCTTGATCCGAGCTTTAAATTGTTGAAGTGGCAAGTCTAATATAGGCTATGGAATCTTATTACAGCGAACACCAAGTCCCATGAAACTGTATATTACTGACTTTTTGGAGACGAAATTAAGTCCGTGGCCCTCCCCCACAGTTAAATTCCATAAGACTCCATTCCATAATACTGTGAAAGTAACTGAAGTAAGTGAGTCTAGCAGTATTCTGAGTCTGCCCGCTAGAGATGATAAATAGGGATTCCACTGGAGTTTTGAATCTAGTTATACCTAGAAATACCGTCGAGTCTGCCACATCTAAAATTTTATTATTTAACAGTAGGTTAAATTTTTGTTTTTTAACATTAGGTAAAGCAAACTCAACGCATTTAGCCTTTTTAGCATTAAGAACTGAGTTATTTACCGTAAACCATTGAGGAACCTGCGGCAATGCACTGTTTACATCGTCGTAATTATGGTTATTTCTGTTTACTTTAAATATAAGAGATGTATCGTCAGCAAAAGGTACAATATCACACAAATTCTTCACATAGTATGGCAGATCATTAATATAAATCAAAAATAAAAACGGGCCTTAAATGGATCCCTGTGGAACGCCCATTTGTAACAAAGATCTAAAAGATTTTACACCATTTATAGTAATCCTCTAAACTCTTTGATTTAGGTATGAGGCAATTAGATCCAGTGAAACACCACCTATACCATAAAAATTAAGTTTTTTAAAAGTGTTTCATGTTGAACACAATCAAAGGCCTTCAACAAATCACAAAATACACCAATCGCATTTCTCCGACGCTTCATAAATATGCTTAAGAAGTGCAACTCCAGCATCTATTGTGTCTGCAGCATAGCCTGGGAGTTTATTTTTTAGTAGGGAAATAGCATCTGAGGGCGATAATTTTAATGCATATGTTACTTTGATAGGTTTAGCTTTAGCTTAATTGGTTCATTTCCTACTTACGATCTTCGAGTTACGCTATTCATAATATCCCAGGTAGCTTTTATTTTATCGTCCGAGTTCAGGATTTTATTTCTAATATAAATTACCTTTGCCTGGATGCAAACACTTTTAAAATTCTTAGAGTAAAATCTAACGCGTCTTATAAATACTGGATCCTGATTATATTGCCTCTTACCATATAATTTATATAACCGAGTAGTGCCTGGGGCTTGTAGTCACCTCAACTATATATATAAACTCAATTCATATAATCTCAACATTCGCCATCTACTCCATGCTGTCACTGGCCTGACATGAACTACTGTAGGCAATATTTACCGTGTGAATTCACTGGTCAGACTGTCACAAACCATCAGCTTATATTATATATTGTCAAAACTGCAATAAAGCATATAAAGTACTCGCCATCACTAAGCCATCAATAGTTAGTTTTAGAGCAATGGTAAATGTAACTACCATAATACTGCCTAACAAAAACGATTTCTGAACAGGTCGTGACTAAATTATTTAAATTTCAAAATACATATTGAAATTTCAATTTATTCTATGTGAATGAGTGTTTTAATTGTAGATATGTTACAACATATGTAAATAAAAAAATGATATTATGAAGAACAGCAATCATAAATAAAATAATATTGGAGGCGCCGGGCATTGATCCCGGTACCTCTCACATGCTAAGCGAGTGCTCTGAGCTACGCCCCCTGATGGGAGTTTTAATTGAATTTACAAGTTATGTGTATCGCGTACAATAAACAAGGGACATTTTTTCTTACCATGGGAAGAAATTTCAACGTGACTTAAAGGAGAACGTCAAAAGCATTCATCCCAAGGGTAAGAAAAGCCATTTTGTACTTAATACGAATCAGAACCTTATTCGCTAAAGTTCGCCATCTTAATTATTTTTAAAAATATGCTTTTTATGCTAAACCTAATTTTTTTAAATCATTTGCGAATGACATGACAAAAAATTTTAACTTGTTATATTTGACACATTAGGTTTTTACATTGACTGTCTCTGATCTGAGTGGAGCTGGAGTAAGGGATTGGGGAGTATAATAAAATCATTTTACACAAATAGTTTACCTTGTAAAGAACCTAAAACTGCATTAATGAAATTCCATACGATATTAATGCACGCTTTAAGAATCACTATTTATCTGCACGAAAAAGTTCCTTTTACTAAATTAAAATTGCTTAGGTACGTAATGGAACATTTTAACCAAGGTAGTATTTTAGGCTAGCATTAATAAATTATGCGATTCTATTAAAATAATAAGTTAAACACGAGATCGTAATATAAATATAGAATCTCCTGAGAGTACAATATAGCACTCAGTATTTGAACATCTCGTTAGCTTCTATAGTCGCAAAATATGAGCCAAGGTGCACGTCGTAATAAGCTAAATTAAGTTTTAAATTTGCTAGGATGTTTTCCCTAAGGAATACTCTCTTATTCCACTTGCTTTTAGGAAAACATTTTTGCTCCTGGTATCTTTTAATTTGTAGTATTATGAAGGTAAACGAGAAGGTAAAAGAAAAATTAAAATAAGTAATTCGTATTTTACAAGCTTGCTACTGCACTTTAAAGGAATCCTCAATGCATGGTTACTTAACTAACGTCATTCTAAATACAATATGGCAGATATCCCAACAAGTAATTTCGAGTGCACTCTCACGATATTGGTATCAAATGAAAAAATACAAACAATAAAATGACTTCCCTCGAAAACCATTATGGCGGACCGTCGAATATGTCGAACTAATTATTTCAGCCATTTCGTAGAATCCTATTAAGCTAAATATTGGCATATCTATGTAGAGACTGGTGCTGAATGATGGTAAATGCCAATATATTGTAATTATGAGTAGTAAAAGCTTGTATTTAATTTTAGACAGATACGGTATTTTTAAAATACATTATAAACAGTGTTAACATATAATTTTTTAACCTTCATGATACAAATTCCTATATTATTATGATTTACGATGAAAAATAATATTTGTATAAAGTCCGTTTACACAAAGTCTCTAATTTTAAACCCGTTAATTTATAATTATAATGTTTCCCGTAAACAAAACTCCGTTTATTAAAGATAATATTGAATAAATTATAAACAGCAATTATAATTTATTCAATATTCGTATTTTTATTTATTTACTGAACATTATGTAATTCTAAGAGCAAGACTTCTCAAAGTTCGGAGCTTTGCTCAATCTTCTGAGTGTGGCAGATAGTTGAAACTATAATAGTCTGGTACTTGCAGACGTGAATTATAATAATATCCCGGGTATTAAATTAAAAATTCAGATTTTAGATTTTACTTAATCCTGGATAGGTAGATTTTTAAATTTTATACCTAAGGTCTGGGCCTAAGATATATTATAACTTTCAAATACGTATATGAACTTAAACAAAAACAACGCTGGTTGAAGAGCAGCTTAACTATGATGTCTTTAAAATGATTTTAATATTGCTAAAACACAATGTTTGCAAATCTATTAAATAATTCAACAACATAGTGTAACTATTTCGAGCTAACTCTATAAAATATATACAGAGAATACATAAAAATATAAATAAATAACGCAAGAGGAAGACGGCAAGTCAATAACGGTTAAAGCATTTATAAAATAATATTTAATCAGGCTTGTGATCGTCTAGTTAGGACCCTTAATACGTTGTGTAAATAATAACCATCAAAGTTCTTTTAGAGTATCAGAGGCATGAGTTCAATAGGTCATCGAAGAAGATAAATTAAACTAAATAAAGATCGATTTGCATTTTATTAAATTAATGTAATAACGATGTTGTGATGACGTATAGATGTATAATAATTTTATAAATAATGACATCAGAAGAATGTTAGTGATAAAGAAGATAGCTGAAGGAGTCTCTCCCTTCCTCTTATAATATTTAAATATAAAAGAGAAAAGGGGTCGGCAGCCCCACACCCGCCACCGACAATGGGTTCCAACCAAATCGTGAACCCTCCTTGATAGAAGGTGGGAGCTATTTATAGTGCGCCTACACTTTTGATGCTACATTAGCAAGGACCGAAGTCCGGGTAATACAGTCAAGACTGTAGTGTTGAAAGTCGAAGCCTTAGTAAATCAGCCGAAGCTGTAATAATAAAAAGGCGTGAGCCTTGTGATGGAAATGAATCCAATAAAACAGCAAAGCTGCAAGGTGTCTGAAGACAAAGGGACAAGCCCTGGTTATAAATAAAGTGATAAATAAATCACTGGTTCAAACATCAGTTTGTAAGAACTCACAGCACTTAGGCGGCTGATTGCAAGGAATGCACATATTAATATTTTATCGTTGCCACCGGAGTGGATATCGTTGCAGCCGTAGCTGATGAAATGTTGCCACCGAAGTGGATATTGTTGCAGCCAGAGCTGATAAGTAAAAACAACCGTAGTGGTTAAGTCGTTGCAGCCGTAGCTGATAATCGTTGCAGCCGGAGCTGATATAAATATGTGTTATGGTGCAGCTTAGTGGAATGTGAAATATGAGATATGTACAACTCGCTTACAAAAAGCAACACTCCCATCGAGCATATGAGTCAAACAAAGAGACGTAATACGCCAGTTCATTATTTTACATGGCAAGCCACGGAAAAGAGACAAAGTAGGCCACACTGTCCTATATGCCTATATGATAATTCACCAAACGCCCTAGCATGACATGCTACAATGTCTATTTAAAAGCACTAAGTTAAGGGGTAGTCCTGACAAGGACTATTGATGCCACTCACAATGTCCATAAACAAGGTCCACGGACAATGCTCGTGGTTGTACCCAGCATCGCTAGAACGTAACACTTCGGCTTACAGCCTCCGCACCGCTCAGCAGCTGGATACGATGGTGTGATAGACACAACGATATCAACTGAGACGCCACGACGTTGATGTATCAAATCACAGTAATAGACACAAACAACATCGTCTGGGTCATCAGAGACCTCGGAGTATCAAATCACAGAGTGATAGACACAGCGATATCAACTAGGACATCAGGACGTTGAAGTATCAAATCACAGAGTGATAGACACAAACAACATCGCCTGAGTCACCAGAGACCTCGGAGTATCAAATCACGAAATATTCAAGATAACTTGTCATGAGGGTAGTCTGCTAGCAGCTGATGTAGCCAAAAAGCCTAAAAACCAGTCCACAACGAATCGTCAAGAATAAAGCATATCCGGCACCGTACACAAGAATTCTCAAAGTAGAACTTAATCACACTAAGAGGCATCTCGCGTCCGTACCACCAACATACGCAAGGCTCCAGCAACAGACAGATGGACTTCTCAAAGACAATCAAAATCATCTAAGAGTCACCTTCCGTCCGTATGCTAAAGCTCGTTCGAAATAAGGCGGTTCTGCAAGTCTACTCTCGCAGAACACTTTTGTAAGAAGGCTGATCTAAACACATGCATCACCATCACATCGTAACTACATAAGATTTTATTATTAAAACATATTTATATTTATATTCATTATTTAAGAGGTTCATTATTATTACATGCATCGCCCCTATACATGTTTTTATATTACTATTATTCTTTAGATGGTCACCCACAAACCATATATGATAAATACTTTTTATGACCTCTTATTATATCGGTATCATATGTAGTACATGAATGTGAGATGCTGTGCCGACGATCTCATGCTGCCTCCCTATATATGCTGGGCGATCGGTCAGACTATCGGCAGTTTCCATACTTTCCCCATACTAACTAATACACGAACCGTCTCCATAATACACGAACCTTCTGTTTTTTTTTTTTTAAATATATTTAATGTTGAAAATTATGATCGATTATTATTTCTAATGTATTAAATGACGTTTTAAATATAAAATTAATTATTTATTATGTTTATTTGTACATATTGTTATAATATTTATTAATTACTATTTTATTACCTCTTTATATTATTTATTATATTATTTTAAATGTTGAATTTACTTTATGTAAGGTTTATAACCGTCACAATAGCAAAATGTTTGAGCGTTTTTGCAGTAATTTTAAATCAGTTTTTGACACGCAAACTAGATGTAAATGTTAAGGTATCCTTTTTTTTAAGTTATCATCTAACTTATAATTAATAACTAACACAACACGATTTTATCCAAGAGTAATCCCAGGCCCTTCAAAATGACGCAGAAGTTTAGATGGTTTATGTTTATCTGATGAAGTTTCTCTTCAAGATTCCCATCCACAAGTGATCTGTGTTCCCATCCCAGTCCCTCGTGAAGAAAAACGTTATTTATTCAACAGTTAAATATTTAATTTATAATATCCTTTTGATGTATCCATGAGTAAGGAAAATTACGAAACCTTAGCTTTGTTAGAAGCTCTTACTTGTCTCATACATGAACAATGGTTTGTTTATTATACACATCAAGCTTATTAAATGTTTTGCATATTCTACACGGATCTAAAGATTCCTGTTTTAACTATGAAATTTAATTAAAATCACGAGACTAACCGCTTTTATACTGAAATAGAAATACTTTTGAACTTCTTAAGCAAACTATTATTTTAACGATAAACCGAGTTAAACCTCCGTTTCAAGAATAAATAAATCTTGAAAACTATTTGTCTGATCTTTATAACAAAATCTATTAGTTCTTTTTATATCTCGGTTTAGTCATAACAGAAAAGCCTCACACATGTATTTAATTAAAATTTTTCTATATGTATACTTGGGTAATTTATTGTCTAGAAATTACTATGCCACACACTAAAGTAATTGAAAGTATTGAAATTATGAATCAAAAAATTAATTTAAGTTTTGTCGTAATATTTGGGCGTCCGCCATATTGAATAACGAAGATGTTGTATTTTTCGTATTCGCACCAAAATCTTATCATGTGATATCCATATTAAATTGCACGAAAAACACTGAAAATAACAGTAACGATCTGCTATATTGTAAGTATTGCCATAGTTTATTTTATAAGGTTACTAGCAGTACGTATAACATACTGTTACGAGCTTGAGTTCTGGATTGGAAAAAATAATAGATGCTTCGATGCTAAAACTTCGAAATAAAGCTAGGTCTAGGCATGCGAATTGTTTTGATGTAGATTCGCAACAATATTACTAGTAATGCTTAACCCCTACAACTAAGCTTAATTAGTATTAAGAGGGGGCCACGTCAGTAATCCAAAGACTGGGATTTGAACCCACGCCCTCTCAATCGTGAATCCTACCCCTGAACCACTAAAATACTGACGCTTCAAATTTGATTTGTAAGTCCTTTGCTTCAATAATTAAAACACTGTAATAAGACCTTTATATATTTATTCCAGTCTAAAATTTGAACTTCTAAATAAAATGTTGAACCTCAAAACGTAAACAAAAATATTTATCCCAAACAGCGCTTAGCCTAAATACATATTTAAATATTATCCCGAGAGAGATCTCATTAGCGGAATTGTAAGGCGGCAGAAATTGTACATCAGATTTTATGAAAGGCGGGAGTAATGTTGATTAATTTACACTTTATTTACTAACTTAATAATTCAAATCTTTACATAAATAGTGATTAGTCATACTTAAAAGAAAGAAAACCCTATATCTAAAAAGAGGCAACGAACATAAAAATTAAGTAATAACGAAATTCTTAAAACTAATTATTATTTTTCTAAAAAATTCATAAAAAAAATTTATAAAATCATCACTAACTAGGTATAAGCTACTGGTACGTAAGTTTATATTTTTTTTTTAGAAGATTACTAGCAGTATGGATCACATACTACTAGTATTCCCGTTACCCGATTGGTTCTTATGCAACGTTTCAGTTCCCCCGCGTCTGCTATTAGTCGAAATAGTAAACTTCAAGAGTTCCACTCTTATACAGGTATGAAGCACTCTCACAATGCGCAACTTTATCCCCACTATTTTTCCCTGACCTAAAGTTAGCTGCCAGCTAACTATACTAGTGAAAATTATTGTAATTTGTAATAGAAATGTAACGTTGACGAAGCAGTAGTAAGTAAATACCATGAACATAAATGACAAAATAATAATCTACGTAGTGCTTGGGGCTTAGGATAACTTTTAAGCAAAGACTAGAATCGCTGTGAATGTGTAAATAACCCAGTATCTAACACAAAATTTCAATAATCAGGTATAATGTCTGTGGCGTCCGATCGTCGGACTAAAGTAGTGTCAAAAAATTATGAAATATGTCAAGCTTAGTTTTGCCCCCAAACAAAATTTTACCATCAACAAAAATATTTTTAATGCAAATTATCAGAACATGGAATTATTTAATAAATATTTCAATTTTTTTTGTTTAAAAGATTTTTTTAAAAAATTGAAAAAAATATGTGGTTTAATACTAATATTTAAGTAATTTAACAGTTAAAATAAAAAATTATAAAGCTCTAATTATAATCAGAATTTTTTATCGCGAAAAAAACAACAATACAATTGGTATAGCAAATTTTTAAAATAAAATTATATTTCAACGTTTATAAATAAATTATTTTATAATAATTGGTGTAGTAACATACTGTTGAAGAAATTCAATTAAAATTCTTATGAAATACAACGCCTGTGGCAGTTTGAGAATTCCAAGTTTTAATTGTATAAAACTTAGGTTAAGTATTTTACTTCAAATTTTGTTACTATTCTTGCTTTGCCAAAATTATTTTAGAGTTTGTTATAAATTTGAAAGAGGCTTTGAATTTCCAAGTCCCTTCGTATGATATTTCATTTCTTAAATAAATAGAAACTTAAAATATTATATTTATCATATTGAAAGGATTTATGCCATATTAAATATATTTAAAAAAACTTAACACTACATAGTGTAAAACAAAGTCGCTTCCCGCTGTATCTTTCTGTCCCTATGTATGCATATATCTTTAAAACTAAGCAACGGATTTTGATGCGGTTTTTTAAATAGAGTGATTCAAGAGGAAGATAGTAAGGTATATCTATAATAAACACATAATTTAGTATAGAAACTTTTTTTCCGCTTACTTCACAAACGCTGGCAGAACCCTACGAGATAGATCAACATAATGTACTACAGTATTGTATACCTTAAAAAGGTCTACAAAAAAGTCCGCAGTGGTATATGTCTATCTCTTAGGGATAACCCTCAATAACCATTTTTTATCCTTTACTTTTTGCGATAAATAATGGCTTATTTACGAAATGATTTTAAACAATACAGCATTAATCCTTATCCAATTAGGTACCTTAAATACATTATGTATTTTATATAGATCAATATGGCCCTATACAGCATGATTTTTTGAAGATATTACAGATCTAAAATGCAGGAACAGCGGTTACGGCTAAATACACATGTTAAGTTGCACCCGGGCGAAGTCGAGACTGGTCGACTAGTTTAAATATCTTTTGAAACAAATGGGCCTTACGTTATTATAAACACTTTTTCATGCAACGAAACGGTTCTTAATACAATATTTCATACCAAGTAAAAAATCGCTCTTTTACTCCAGACAAAGACGAAACCAGTGTTGAAAACTATCATTTATATTGACATTGAAGAATCCTTACCGAAAGTGAAATTAAATTTTATACACTATTTCGTACTGACGAGAGTTATGTTTCACCGAGGCTAAAGAGTTCGAGTATTGAAAAAAATTTGAATAAATAATATAACTTTTCATTAAAAGTGGTAGAAGAACTTAGATATTTCTTATAAAACGATCTTTTCAGGTCACGCCACAATTAACGGCCAAGGAAATCCGGTCCCAATTAATCGAATCGTTGATTTGAAAAAGCTTTGGGAATTGGAAGTGTTTATTATATTGGGATCCATTTATTAAAACCTCTCGCGGTTTAATTTGTTTAGGAAGTTTTTTATCAATCATAAATCAATTTACAACGAAAATATTTTTCTTTCAATTTCTTCATTATTTCAAACACATCTTTACTTCTTCTCAATTTAGATTATCTTAAATTCTTCGTTGTCAAAGAAGAAATTGACAATTTACCGATCATTGCGATCTATACTTATATATGGAAGATCTCTTTTTTTTTTGATGTTAAACTTCCTGGAAATGACTATAAATTTGCTAGTCATTTCTACGTCTTATAATATTTATTTTTATCATATTAATTTATATGAGAATCTTATTTCTGTTCTTGTCCAGCGTCACATACTCAATCACGTCCCTATGACAGACTTACTCACTCTCTAAGGCACACACGTTTATTTAGTAAAATTTTAAGAACATATGTCATATCGCCCTGAAATTATAATTTATTCTACAATAAAAAACTTCTATACCACAGAGACTTCTTTCCAAGATAAAGTTTTCAAGCTTATAAATTACTAAATTAAAATTTATTTAACCATTTTTCTTTTCACTTTCATAATATTCGTAGCTTAGTACATTTTTAGTCACAAACGATAATTCATGTAAATAAAGGCGCAAGGCCTGATTCTTAAACAACTTCTGCACTCTTTAGTCACAAATGGAGTTTTTATGTTGATATCTTAGTTACAAAGACAATTTGGAGATGATATATGAAAGTTAAATCGTTTGGGAAGAAGCAGCATCAGCTGGTGCGGAAATAGTTTCGACTCTGCTTAATGCGACAAGAAACTTGTGAGTTATATGAGAAACGCCAGATGTCATGTCCGCTTGGCAAAAGTTTTTATTTAACTATATTTTCTGCTTATTGTATTTTTTATTAGTTATTGGAAATACGTTGCTATAGTCAAACTTCCCATTTAATCCATCATCTCTAAGTATGAGTAGTTTACTCCAGCGTTATTTAAAGACAACAAAAAAGAGAGGGACCGTTATGGCTGTGTAAAATTCGGATTCCGTTTTAATTGCATATTATTATTGTACGTGTAACTGTACGGTATGGGTCCCATATAGATAACAGTACGTATTTACTACGTAAAGTATTGGTAGGTTAGGTTACGAGTAACTACGAATAACTAATTACGAGAGCATATAAAAAAAAACAACAAAAATAATCCATTGTATTATCAGTTAGTACTGTACAATACCTTTTTACATGAAAAACAGGAGAAAGTAGTTTTGACTGAACATCGTACTCAAAACTACTCTTGCCTGGAAATCGTTAGTCAATAGAGTTTTTCTTTTTCTTTTAAAACTTAGATGATACTAACAAGTTTGTTTATATTTTGTTTTGCGAAATAAAATCGTTAATAGATATATGTAAAGAGGAGATATGTTTTAATTCCCTACAATTATCCCATGTCACAAATAAGTTAAAGGAAGGATAAATAACAAGATCGTAGAAATGTTTTAATAGATAACCTTTAGTCTCCGTGACCTAGTACCTACCTAGTGATCACCTAAATTAGTTTCTAGACAATTTATGAACCGTAATATTAGTTTAATTCGACTTATATAATACTACTTGACCCGCCCCGATTTCACTAGAGTGAATTTTAGGACCTGTATTTATGTTTACTTATTAACATATTTCTCTATATGTATATGTCAAAATGCCATACATATTCTCATCTCTTTACTCAACCCTTCAAACTTTTTACAAGATAAAAGTAGCCTATGTCATTTCCCAAGCTAGCACTTCAACAAAAAAAATCATCAAATTTCATCAATATCGGTCCAGCAATTTATGAGTTCTGTAACTACGAGTATGTTTAGGTAACTAACCTGACTATATTTTATATTTAAAATATAACTAGATTTACAAGCCGAATATATACATAGATTTAAAATACTGACGACTTGACATAGCAGGAACTCAAGTAGTGCCTGGAGCTTGTGACCCACAGTTACTTCTTAGGCTACCTTAGTTCTAAATTGACATAGAAAGGTAGAAAAAGTAGTGCTAATATTTTTTAAGATTTCATTATCAACTTACTTTTAAAAAAGGAGGATATCAATTCGGTTGATTTTATTTTTTTATGTTTTTTCATGTAACAAATTACATCAGAACTCTGTCATTTATGAACTAAATTGTATAATAGTGTCGTTTGAAATACCAGTATCCGTCTGCGACTTCGTCCGCGACACTTAATTGCGTCCAGAGTTAATTGAAAGACTCACTTACGCACAAACTCACAATATAATTACATATAGTGAGTATCTCCATATGGAATATTTCATTTAAAATCCGTTAACCTATTTTTGTGTAAACAATTCCCATAGGATTTCTTTTTATTTCGGGATAATATCCAGGTTACAGAGTATGTATCTGTGTGCCACATTTCATTGAATTCTTATCAGTCGCTTTTTGGTTGTAATTGTGTAACAAATATCTAAACACCCAAATATCCAAACATACAAATTTTTATATTTTTAATGTTAGTGAGATTAAGGAATATTTTAAATAGACTTTGTAGTTACTTAAACTAAATATTTAAATTTACTGAGCTCATTAGCGAAATTGTTAGCCGTCAGAAATTGTGCATCTGATAAATTCACGTAGCGCTGAGCTAATGCTGATTAACTCTGATTTTGGACTTCAAATTCATAGTAAAGTATCTGAGTTTCGTAATTAGGCTGTAAAATCGCTAATTAAACGATTTTGCTGATCTCAAAGGGAATAGATACTCACTAATAAGCTTATGTAAGCTTTTGATTGATTCGTAATTATATAACCAAACTATTTTATGCTATTTTTTAGAACTAGATCTGTAATATCAGCGATAATATTAACTATATTATTATAAGCTACTAGCTGACACAGCAAACGTTGTTTTGCTACCGTGGGCCCCCCTTATCACTTAGGAGCATAACATATAGATGTTGGCCGATTCTCAGACCTACCCGATAGGTACACAAAATTTAATAAAAATCGGTCGAGCCGTTTCGGAGGAGTAAGGTAACTAACATTGTGACACGAAAATTTTATATATAAGATAATATTAACAAGCATTTTAGATATAAAGACTTTGCAAAGCTGGTGACCCAGGTACATGCTTCAGATACTTTGTATTGTAACAATAATTAGTTAAGTACCAACATTTAATTAACCTAACCAAAAGGTAGCCAAGCCTTTCTGTATCAAATTTTATCAAAAACAATTGGTTTAAGAGTAGAAGCGTAAGAGATAGACAGATATAGTTATATTCGCATTCATAATATTAGCTGGGATTAAAGGAGATATTACGGCATACATAGAATCATCTTTGAGAAAGATTATTACATCATTGAAAAGATTGAACTGCTGCTTGATTATATATTCAGGTTCAATTTTAATGTATTTTTAAATAAAATTGTAATATAAAGATAGTGTTTATAAACAGTTGACACAGTACACTTAAAAGAGAATCTAATTTAAGAGCTCAGGGAACGTGACCGTATTAGCTTGATAAGAAAATTTTCATTAAAGTAAGACGACTGGCTTTCGGGATTTAATTTAGTACACAGCCAAGAGAATGTTTTGACTTGACACGGAAAAAAATAGCAGAGATATACGTTTATTTATTTTTCAACACACTTGCTGGTGTTTTGTTTCACTATTTTTGCGAATACTTTACATTACCGCACTAGTGCGGTAATAGATTTATATAAACGAACCGTATGACTTGATGCTCTGCATTTTTGGCATTTTTTTTGTACTTCTATATATACGTATGTTTGTTCATTTGGTTGTTTCACTGTATGTAAATGTGTATATAATTAGGTTATTTCTATGGATTGAACAATACCTATGTTCAATCCATGACGGCTCCGACGCGTCTTATTTATGTGCAATAAGTGGACTGCGCGTCATCGTAGATTGAACTATATACAAGTAAATTTGTTTGACTGTAATGACCAACTAAGCACACTTGTATCAGAATGTACTATTATCGTTCAATAACCTGCAATATAAAGTCTACGGAAATGTACATGGTACTGATATTTTCTGCTATCAGCAAGTGAGTTGGTTTTTAATTTTTTAATTTTACAAGCTCTTATATAGTGTCACCTGTCCTGATAATTGTGACCAAATCTTGCAAATTAAATTTGACCCACTTCCCGGTTACTGATTGAGCTGAAATTTTACATACATATGTAAATCGCGTGACAATGTAATATTATGATGACATGGCGCATCTAATGACGGAGCTGGAAGATGGACAAAGGAACTTCGCAATGAAACGACAGAACCTCATTGAGTTTGGGCTCATTTTAATCGTCTTGATAGTTTCTTTTAATGGTAACCAGGGTCTGATGGTGGAGCTGGAAGTGAAATGACGTAACCTCATCGTGTTTCGGCTTGATTGATTCGTCTTGACGAGTACATTGGGGCTAGATGGTAACGAGTAATCATATAACTAATTGATATGTAAAGTTAATAATATAAAATAATAATAAAAAGTTAAAAATTATATTAAAATTAAATTTATACAGTTTTAACTCTGGTTAACGATTAAAAGGACTTTAGTTAAATGTAGATAGTTTAATTAAATGTAAATTAATGTAGCGTATAATAATTTCTATTAATTAAAATCGTGGCATTTGGTGGTGGCGAATTTAGAGGTTTGATAATATTTTGGAAGCAAAATGTGTAAGGGAAAGTATTAGCTAAATTTACATTTATTCTAGTAATAAAATATAAATACTTTAGATTTTTATTTATTTCTCAGAATATTTTACATAATATCAAGCAAAAACGATTGAAAATGATTTGCTGCAATAATTTAGTTATTTGAAAGCTTTGTATCATTAAGCGATAACTGCAACTGAGAGTTATTTAATCAAGCCAATGTGTGAGCGATAAAAAAATATGTGTTAAATAAGTGTAGGCAAATGAATGAACAAGTGTGTTGAATACGGATGGTCCATTTGCATTGCAGATGCGGATCTCACTATCTACGAGTATGTCTACTGCGACATATATGGGATTTAGTGCTAGATTATCACTTTAATTTACGATGCAATACTAATGTAAGGTAATATGACACTATTTATTATGTAATAGTAACTACGTAATTAACTAATAGTATATTTACAATCATTTAATATTTAAGTTCAAACGCTTATTCTACTTTATCCGAAAATTTATAATTGTCACTCCCGATATGACTTGACTTCATATCATTTCAGTAAAAATAATGAATTTGTGAAACACATACTAAAAACACATTGTGTATCTACAAGACAGATAATAGTAAAAGCTAAAATAAAGATATTATCAAATAAGATCATATAAGTTAAGTTATGTTTTACTCTGCATTAATCTGATAAGCAAATAGGCGCTGCACCATCGCAACGACACATTTAAATAGGTATCTAAGTGCTACACAATAGCTACGAGAAGTATAATTTTTTTTTAAAGTTTACTAGCAGTATGGATCACATACTACTAATATTCCCTTTACCAATTCCAACTAAGCTAAAGCTTGTGCTAGGAGTGGGCCACGTCAGTAGTCCAATGTCCGGGATTTGAACCCACGACTTTTTGATCGTGTATATACAATAAATACATAACTAAGCGGTACACTAGAGTTACGAGGTATATAAATAGGTAACTAAGTGGTACATTATGGCTAAGAGATATATAAACAGATAACTAAGTGGTACATTATGGCTAAGAGATATATAAACAGATAACTAAGTGGTACATTATAGCTACGGGATATATAAATAGGCATCTAAGATCTAAGTGCTACGCTATAGCTACGAGATATATAAATTAGCATCTAAGTGTTACGCATTAGGTACGAGATGTATAAATAAATAACTAAGTAGTACACTATAGCTACGAGATATATAAATAGACATCAAAGATCAAAGTGCTACGCTATAGCTACGAGATATATAAATTAGCATCTAAGTGTTACGCATTAGGTACGAGATGTATAAATAAATAACTAAGTAGTACACTATAGCTACGAGATATATAAATAGACATCTAAGATCAAAGTGCTACGCTATAGCTACGAGATATATAAATAGGCATCTAAGTACTACGTTGTAGGTACGAGATGTATAAATAAATAAATAAGTGGTACACTATAGCTACGAGATATATAAATAGATAACTAAGTGGTACGTTATAGCTATGATATTATAAATAGGCATCTAAGTGCTACGCTATAGCTACGAGATATATAAATAGGTATCTAATTGCTACACTATAGCTGCGAAATATATAAATAGATAACTAAGTTCGTGTCGCACGCTATGTGATATAAAAACACAGCAGTTGCGAGTTAAATAAATAGATGCTACACCACGCAGGCCCAGTGCGGGTTGGCAGACTTCACACACCTTTGAGAACACGGAGAACTCTCAGGAGTGCAGGTTTCCTCACGATGTTCCTTCACCGTTATAGCAAGTGATATTTAATTGATTAAAACACAAATAACAAATAACTTTTTTGCCTCTTTTAAAAGTAGACTAAAGATCCTTTTTTATTCTATCCGTATCGACAGGTATCGAAACTGTATTTCGGTAAATCTATAAATAACTGAATTAAAAGCAGAGTTTGGTATCGGGACAGCGATATATTATCGCAGAATTGCTTCGGGATATTGTCTTCTATCCCCATCTGTCGGCACCGTGCCTCTAATTTATTAGTTAGCTATGTCCTTTATAAACAGATAAATAGCTTTGTTTATATTCATCTCTATAATATTTTATATCAAGCTGTTTTTACGAATTTACAGTTAATTTGAATACTTAAAGTGAAGGCGACAGGACGATAAACATAGTGAATCTGGTTCATCATTTTAGGATACGTTGGTACTAATAAGATAAATTGATCCTCCAAGTAAGACCTATATCGGTATATAAGATCTATAAAGAATCTTAGAATTGATTTTCATCTTATTCTGATTTTAAAAGAATGGTAATACATAGAGATCTGAAACTTGCAAGAGTCGATTTACCATGCTTATTGAAGTATAGCCTTTATTGAACCCCTGCTAAAAGATTATTTTTACACAAGCGCGGACGAGAAGCTAATTATTTTTAAATAAATACTCCTTGTAAAATCACAATGTCGTTTGCCTACAATTTCTTGGAGCGTTAAAAAAAAAACAAATTTTTGAGATAAAAAATTATATATTTACATCTACACTCATATTAAAAAGAAGAAAGATTTGTATTTTTGTATGTAACGAATAAACTTAAAAACTACTGGACCGATTTCAAAAATTCTTTTGCCATTAGAAAGCTACATTGTCCCTGAGTAACATAGGCTATATTTATTACTAGAAAAAATTAAAGATCCTCAGAAAATCTAAGTAAAACCAAGGTGTAAAAAATTAGCCATTAATGTCTTTCATCACATGTGATGCAGATATTATTGATGATAGAACAAAAATATCAATATCTACAAAAAACTTCACGAGACCATATGTCCAACTATTGTAGTTATGCCACTGTAACTACTTTTTTATATTTTAAAAGTTGATAGAAATGCCTATCAAAATCAGACCATGTTATCCATACCTTTGTATTAATTCTTATCCAAATAAATTACTTCGTATTCAAGACTATATCAATACCTATTGATTACTTTTTGAATTATTGAAATCTAATTAAAAGATATTATGAAATTTAAAAAGTCAATATAACCAAAAAACACACGCCGACGGGCCGGAGTGGTTCCACGCAGCGCAGCGAGCAACGCGGCGAGAGAGGGGGCACCGACATGCGGGAGAGGTGAGCGCATCTACCCTATACAGTGAACGCAAGCGACATTAGATATTTAAAAAAATTTTTAAAGTACATTTTTATGTTCCGGATAAAATGTTTTTTTCAGAACTATTTTAAATTTTTTTTATGCAACCTTTACTGTTTTATTTTAAAAGTATTCTCACACTTTTTTTATACCTTAAACTTTTCCAGATTATGTCCACCCACCCGTGTGAACATAATCTGGAATCAAAATTTGTAGGACAAGTGAACCTAGAATCTTGAAATTTAAAAATAAAATCGTTGTGTAAGTAAAGGGAACGACATTTTTAAACAGCATCGTAAAATTTAAATAAATGAATAATATTTTTTATACATATGGATAAATCACTTACTATTTTATATCTTCCTCTTCTGAACTTTGATTTTTCATATCAAAGATATTTTGAAATAGATTTCCTAACAACAAAGTGAAAAGCTTGTTAACTTGAGTATTTTTGCTTGTACAAAGACAGCAAAGTTATATGTTCAAAACTTGGGATGTTTCTGATAAGTATTTGAGTTTAGCAACCATAATATTATGTCGGCGATATGAGTCCTTTCAAATTATAATGAGTTGCCCCTATAATGAAAGCGCTACAATGTTGAGCTCCTTTTACTAAGTTAAAATATACACAGTGTTAATATTTTCTTAAGGTTTTAAATGCATAATTGCAATTTAAAATTACGGTATGTAATATCTAATAAATATTAAATTATTTTTTATTTACAAATTATTTTATTGTCCACATTATTTAAAACCTTTATAAACTCTGAATAAGTAATAAAATATTTCTACCATAATAATAATAAAATAACGTTAAAAAGGACTGAATTAAGAGGTGAATGAAGATCTTTCCATACGGACATAATATATTTTAACGCAAAAGATGATATTCCAATTCTTCATGTGAAATTTTTTTAATGATCTTGGACTTTAAACTTATATGAAACAAGTAATTTAAAAAAAATATTCACATATTTATCTACCGCACAAACCGCTCTAGGAAGGTAGTATATATACATCGTATTCTTCGTCAAATACAGTTACTATAACTATCAATACTGTGCCCTTGAAAGGTTCTTTTCTCAATAATATAAGTTTATATTAAAAATATAGCAATGTATGATAATAAACCAACTACCAACTCATAGAAAAGAAGAGCTAGAATTATAGTTATTATATCAAAATAGAACAAGTTTTATGAAAGATGTAATAATATTTCATAAGTCTACTACAGTTTTACCTATATTTTTAGATTTCATCCTGCAGCGTACAATTTGAACAAATGCTAGTTCGTTTAGTTCATGAATTGAAAAAATTCTTCCTTCGTTAGCTCGCCTAATACAAATTCATACCAGCGTCTCCACAAAACCGTCGGTATATAATGGTTAAAGGGAAACTAGAATTCGCCAAGCTTCCTTCCTCTTCGTTATTTTTATCATAGGATTGCTAATAGTTCCTTTTTGTGACATAGACGTTTGTGGTTTCTTCCAATTTACCTGATTGTTACGACAATTTACTTACAATGAATGTTCCTTCCGTATGTGGATAATTAATTAATTGAGTTGAGTTGAAGATAATCTAAAACTATAAACTATTAGAGATAACATGCATGTAATGGTACATTATAACATAATTGTCTTCGTAAAAATGCTAAAATGGCTGTCGTTGATGGTTGCCAGCAGTGTTCAAGTGTTTTTACAAAGGTGTCAATATTATATAAGGCAAGTCGAAGTCAGGCAGGTATCTTTTGCCATCAAGACAGGATGAAGTTATATTCTCAGAGACATAAGTTAACAGTTTAAAATAATATTGCGTAAAACCATGGTCTTTAAATACCATTAGATTACTGGTACTTTAAAGAGTTATTTTATGGAGTGAATATTAATTATAATAGTTAAAATCTCAAGTGCAGTTTATTAACCCTTTTCATTAAGGATTAAGTTAGTTTTTTGAATACCTAAGTTACATATTGGGCATTGAGATAGCGCAATAGATGTGATTATGTAAAGTGAAAAGGTCTTGTAAATCTGCATCTGGATTATAAATGTAGCATGGTATATTCTTATTTTTTAGTCCGTACTGTATATGTCATAATATTTAATCTCCAAGTAATTGCGTAAAAATAAGCAAAAGTCATTAGTAAACCCTAGAAATAAATATTTAAATTAAAATGTAATTTTAATTTTAATTTAAGAAAAATTATGCGAAGGAAGCTCGTAGCGGTTTGCATCTCGTTAACATTATTGAGGCCTAGACCAAATGAGCGTCAGCACTGCACCCGCACCCAGCACCCTGATTTACTACGTCCTTTTCATTTGAATCGAGTGAACGGCAGTTTTTAATTATACAGAGTCGTAGGAAAAAACTCTGGGAAGTCATTATAGTGGTCTAAGATCCGAAAAGAAGTCGTTCTTCACCCATCCGCTTACCATATGAAATTATGTTGATAAAGAAATTAGGATTAGAGTGCCTACGAAAATTTTCTTGTAAAAGTGTTTTAATTACGTTGATTCTGATGAAGAAGATGAAGAGATGAAGTTTTGGATATTCCTTTAAATTGAACGACAATGCACGGTTAGCTAAATGATTTAATTCTAAATTCAATATTGCAGATGGTCCAAGATAGCGGACTAGTTCAGCTACTTCCTGTAGATAAATCAAGAACAGTTTCTCGTAGGTAATATCGCTCAATAATCGCTGTGATAAAGTTATCTATATTTTAAAGTATAGTTTTAAAAGCAAATAAACTTATCTGTTTATACCGAAAATAGTCAGCAGCTTTAAATTTTAATTTAATTCATGTGGCGGAGAACTATTTAATTTATTTCAAATCATGGTTAAAAAATATTTGATGAAACATACTTTTCGTGTAGTTAGCAAATAAGTGCAGGTCGACTCTTCGGATCTTGTACTATAGCTTTACGATCTCCTTAGATTCGATATCTGTTCTATACAGTAAAGTTTAAACAACTTCAATTCATTAAGCCATGACAAAGGCATCAGCAATCAGCGCCAAGTACTTTAAGTCTTTATTTGCTAAGGGTCAATCTTCGTTTTACTTCTAAATGTTTTGCGTCTTAATTAGTTTTGACTAAAATTTGCATTTCAGCTTTCATTTCAATTATTATCATTTACGTTGCGTTTACCCAATAATCCATTTAATATCATATCACAATCCCCATGTAGTGTTTATCAATAGGGAAGGGGGGTATCCCTCTCCTACTCCCTTCCCATCGTTTTTCTCCGAGTTATGGTTTATACCAAATAACATCATAGTAATAATAAATAAGCAGTGATAGCCCAGTGGTTAAGACATCGGTGTCCTAATCTGGAGGTCCGGGTTCGATCCTAGGTACACATTAATATCACTTGCTTTAACGGTGATGGAAAACATCGTGAGGAAACCTGCACTCCTGAGAGTTCCCTAAAAAGGTCTTAAAGGTGTTCGAAGTGTGCCAATACGCCCTGGGCCAGCATGGTGAACTATGGCCTAACCCCCTCCTCATGAGAAGGAGACCCGGCTCATTAGTAGGCCATTTATGGGTTGTGACGATGAATTAATAAATCATTTTATAATGACAAAATGCAAAACACAATCTATATTCTAGATGATACGATTAGTTTTCTGTAATATACTGCAGGGGAAGATCAAGTGATTACACTTATACAAATATCTAAAATAAAATTTTAGTTGACATAAATAGTGAATCTTGGAATCCGTTCTAACGATTTCGATCAAATTCTATACTTAGATAATATTTTGCTATTAACTTAAGTTTATTGCTTAAGCTTCACAAGGCTTTTATTTTTTTTTAAATAACGTAACCTTACAAAAGAAAAATATCTCCATTCTCTCATCCGCGCCATCTTACATGTCTTTGAGGTACTTGCATTAGGTATACTAATATAGATGGAACATAACAATTTTTTTTTTATTTTGACACTACCACATCCTATAATCTAATCATGGTAAATATTAAAAGTCTGACATCTTCAGAAACCTGCCATATTGCCATACTAACAGAGAAAGTAGAAAAGCTTGTAAAATACCTAATATAGAGTTCTATACTATATTAACCTAAAGATCTATATCAGATAATTATTAAGTAGCAATAACAGATTGTAATAAACAATAATTTGGTACGATTAATAACAACATGGTACTTTCACACGACATGCTGAAGTGATTTATTGAGTTATATAGAGGTATATACGATCCTTGACCTCATTGAAGTAGGGTATTGGGTAGATACGTGACAAAGCAATTTCTTATATTGTTATCGTTTACTCTCATTGGATATTAATTAGCTGTATTAAAAATAACTTGCATTGTTTTGCTAAATCTCAGAAGGGATTTGGCTGCGTTTCCTATGGAAGCTCATATGAGGCTTCTCTTTTTTCGTCAGTTTTAAAAATGATCGCCAAATTACGCAGAACCGACATAAATTATACACTAAAACGTTCTTCATGAACCTCTCTGTCTATGGGTGTAAAGCGCATGAAAATATGTTGCAATCAGAATGGGTTCCCATTTTTGTACTAGCAATAAGTTTTATTAGGAGAGTAGTTATATCATGTTTGTTTCACTTATTGATCCGATACCGTAACTCCAGTCTATTTGTTTTATTCACCTAACTGACGTACATTGGATTAGAGTATGAATAATGCACTCCCGTTGTGAGGTATGAGGGTTTCGGTTTTCGGTACGCATATGTTTGGAGTGGTAACAGGTAATTTCAGTTTAAATATTTTACTATTAGATTCATTCTTCTACTTTATGTATGTTTAATTATAATTAGATTTAAAATCTATAGTAAAATTTTAGATAAGATATTAGAAAGTTTATTCATTTAGTATAGTAAAATTATTGTATTATTTTGGGTACTAAAATAGTTAATCAAATAAGGTGTTATTAGTTTAAGTCTTAACTTACTTATTACGTATTACATCTAGATTTTTTTTATCTTTTTATAATATTTATATAATTATTGTGTATATGTTATGTGTTTGAAAGTGGGTGGTGCTTTAAATATATCATTTTTATTCGTTTAATTTTCTACTTTTCTCAAGCAAAGCATTCGTAGGTTACTTGTACCTACTTATAATATTATTCACAAGATGCTATTGAGTTAAATCTTCTTCCATTAAACGATCGTTATTCTTATTAAGTGACACATTTAATGTAACCTGCTGCTGAGAGAAACAAATTTTGTGAAATTCAATTATGCAACTTATAAAGTTAGAAAAGGTTTAGCATGTGGAACTTTTACAACATAAATTTTCTTCAGCTTTATAAGCCTGTTCATATTAAAAATAACATACGAACTGTTCATTCCGTGGAGAGAAAAGATGATATAAGACAATATTTCGAGAAAAATACATGAAAAATAAAAAAGTAATCCTATACAAAATTGAATGCTGTCAAAGATTTTGATCCGAGTTTTGAATTGTTAGGTGGCAAATATAATAAAGACTGTGGACTTATAGATGCGAAAACCAAGCCAAAAAAATATAAAATAATTCAGTAAAATAGGGAGAGCGTCACCTGGTGTAGGCGTGGAGTGGAGAGTGGTGAGTGGTCGCGGCGCGGTTTCATTTGGAAAGTCAATATTGATTCCAATGAGACGTTTGGCATGATTGCATGGCACACTCTACCTCACTACCTGCACGTCCTTTTATACGACTTTAATTGCTTTCAAAATATCCGATAAAAGCTTCAAATTTATTGTAGTAAGCCGCAAAGTTGCAATGAATCAAAAGCTTTTAAATTAAATGATATTTTGCAGCTCTAAAAGTTTTGAGATAAAAAGTCTGTTAACGGATAAGATTTTTAATAAAAGTAGATGCATTGTCTGCGTAATATAATGCGAACAAAAAAGTAAGATCGTTATACTTTCTTTAATTCTTAAAATTTATGGATCAATTTTAATCGCATATTATTAAACATTACTTATCTTATGAGTGGTGAGAAAGTTGTAAAGATTGTTTAGTATATACAAATTAATGATTGTGAAGCAGTGTCAGCGTCCACCTCATTTTTAGGGTTATGTTCCCAAAGCGTCAGAACGGAATCCTATTATTACTCCGCTCTCTGTTGTCCAGGCTGTATCTCATGAACCGTGATAGCTAGACAGTTGAATTTTTCAAAAATGATGAATTTCTATTGCCCCTAAAACAACAAATACTAAAAAAATTATTTATGGAGCTCCTATACAACAAAAGTGATTTTTTGCCAAATATTGATACGGAACCCTTCGTGCGCGAGTTCTACTTGCATTTGGCCGGTATTATTAATACTTTTGCCTTACAGTCCGACTTATCTATATCTTAACATATCATTAAGTATTCTTTTTATATATTAACAGGACAATAATTAAAAGAAATATCGAATTCAATTATATTGTCTTAAAAATATCACAATCACTACATCTCAAAAGACTACAAAATCAAGTCGTGTCTTCGATAAAATCAATTTAGAATTTATTTTCAGTACAAGCTGTTTTTATCGATGAAAGGTGAAACTGTTTTCTGATAGACGCTTTACCTTTAGTTAGGGTATAAAATATTCTTGTTCCAAGCCATTTACTCTGACATAGACAGATTGGTTTTACCACTATAGGTACTACATTGTCGCTGACTTGTTTCTCGCTTCTCTGAAGAAAAGTTAAGTGTAAGCCACACTCTTTGTTTTGGCAAGTAAGTATTTTTATTTTATTTTAATACTCACTTTCTCGACGGTATATTATGACCTCTGTATTAATGAAATAATCTTTAGAAGTTCACGTTTCCTTTTTTTATTTTATCTTATCAAGTCTGTATTACTATTTATAAATTGGCTGATTTAGCAAGAAGGAATTAATTGTATTTTTTAATAGTATATTTGTTTTTGAACATTTATTTAAAGCCTTAATACAAACTTTGAAAAAAAAAGGAAGCTTGTAGTAGTAAAGTATTTAATTAAGGAAGCGAGATGCAGTGTATAGAGACTGTTATTACAACACAAAAGATGTCTATATACTTGCACATGGGTCTTAAGCCCCGTGCTCAATATTCGCGCATTTCTTCCCAATAAGTATTATATTTTTACAAGTTATTAAAATTTCACGCAATATTCAAGTACTTGCAATTTATTAAGAGGTGGCGAAACATCAGGTTACGAGACATGATATAAAAACTGTCTTTTACATATTTTTAGTAATGTCTGATTCATTTTAACTAAATCTCGTAAAATTTCGTATTTCGTTACTATCTTTGCTGGGCATGGAAACATGGAACATATAATATACTAAATTATGATGAATATCTGTAGATGCACATAACTCGTTTGCTTCGCTGCACACAACGCGAATATTTCATATTTATGTACATTGTTACTATCGAGCTTTATTCGGATTAAGGTTATTACATATTTTGTTTCAGTAATGAAAGTGGCTTTGGGATTCGATCCTTTATTTTCAGATACTTCTGTTATGATACGTTATTGAACATATAAAATATATACTTGACAATTAATAATTTTTTTACAATTTCAAAATTAATGGATATATTTGTAATTTTTTAATAAATTGTTAAATAAAAGACAATTATAAATTATTATAGTACTTATTTACTGTATGAAATAATCCCTACTTCCATACACATTCAAACATAACACGGGAAGGTGTTTCATCCACAGACTATTCAGGATCAATGTATAAAGGCTTGCATAGCTCCGAAATAAAGTGACTAAATGTTAGGTAATTGCTGACTTTTTCGTTGCGAACATAGTGCGAACGACTTTCATGCAAGAAACTTTACACTGTCGCATTTATGTCACCATTTTAGATAAGCTGCCTAAGGTCTTCTGATTTTATTACTAAATTATTCTTTATTGTTATATTCGCTGACCCACGCAATTTCGTCTGGTCAAGTAAGAGAGAGAAAGGAAAAGGTGAGGTATCTATAATACGATTCTCAAGCCGAAACTTCCTTTGCATTATCGTCGTTCACGCAGGTAAGATCTCAAAAGGAATAAATTTCCCCCGGTTTTGCAACATTTTTAGCTATCTTCAGCATTTATAGCCTTTCAATTCGAACTAGTAGTTCCTGAGATCAGCGCGCGCTCTAATATTATAGTATTTTTGACGCATATGAAACGAAATTGTATGATTGATAAAGATTCAATCAAAGTATTTCCCAAGTTCTCTCGTCAGTTCTGTAACATATGGGCGCAGTTATCCCTACAAACTGCTGCAATATCTGCGATCCAATACGAGGATTGAAAATAAAGACGACTCAATAGATTTGATATCTTCTATATATGTCGATGCAATTGATTCGATAGAGCTATTTAAAAAATATGAATTCTTTTTTGTGTCCTACTGATTTCAAAGAGTTCTTACAACTTATAAATGTAATAATTTACAAACAACTTTGTTTATAAATATACTATGTATAATTTTCGTTTTTGTAATTTTTATAATAATTTTATTACTTTTGTGTCTTCATTGACTCCATAATTTTTTTTAAACCATTTCATAATTATTATTAAAGACTATTTTTTAAATATTATATCATAATATTTTACTGGCATAATTCTGCTATTTTTTTTATTTTGTAAGGTTTTGGTTTAATAGAGTGTAGGTTTAATAGAGAGATAGATTTTTTTATAGGTTAAGGTAAAGGTTTATAATTTCATAATTTGAAATAAAAGCAAAGGTAAAAGGCATGAAGCGTAGTCCATAAATTATAAAGATTTTTGTTCCAAAAAGCTTTAATGGATGCCGCAGATACTTGAATAAATAAATTCAAAATGGCACGTCACAAACAATCCGAGATGGATAAATTGCTAGGGTTTTTACTGTGGGTAGGTCTAAAAATGAACTCATTACTTACAATCTTGGGTATGAAAAATACACAATTCTCTTATTGTTACCTGTACTTAAGGGAAAGTCTTGTTTCATTTTTATTTTAGACTGAAATACACATTAATACAGTAAACTAACCTACAATACAATTATCATATTGGTTAAAACAATTAGGAATAGCTAATTCCATCTACTTTGATACATATACTAGTCGACACGTCCCGGCTTCGCCCGGGTGCAATTTAACACGTGTATTTAACCGCTATGTACCTGCATTTTAAATCTGTAATATCTCCGAAAATATTTATTTAAATTACATGCTGTAAAGGGCCATATTGATCCATGTTAAATGCACAATGTATTTAAGGTACCTAATTGGATAAGGATTAATGCTGTATTGTTTAAAATCATTTCGTAAATAAGTCATTATTTCTCGTAAAAAGTAAAGGATAAAAAATAGTTACTGTGAGGTATCCCTAAGAGATAGAGATATACCATCGCGGACTTTTTTGTAGACCTATTTGAGGTGTACAATACTGTAGTACATTATATTGATCTATCTCGTAAGGTTCAGCCAGCGTTTGCAATGTAGGCGCAAAAAATATGTTGTATCAGTGTTTCTCTACAATGTTATGCACGTAAAATACATTTTCCTTCCTTTTGAATTACTCTATCTATTAAAAAAACCGCATCAAAATCCGTTGCTTAGTTTTAAAGATCTAACCATAGGTACGTAGGGACAGACAAACAGAAAGCGGGAAGCGACTTTGTTTTATACTATGTAGTGATATCCATCAGGTACTACTCGTAAAAAACTAGACTACTTTTCTTGCATTTGTAAAATTATTTTTGCGTAAAATAGTATTTTTACAAAAATTTATCACAGAGCACTAAAATAAGTTAAAGAAAAATTGTGTCAATTATGGATTATATAATTTCAATACGAGTTTGTCTATGTTTATTTTGGTAGTTTCTAAATCAATTTTGCCTACTACTGCAGATCAGCTACAAAGATAATATAGTTCAGTTGGCAACACTGATGTATATTACAGTTGAAAGTAAAACAAGTATACAAAAAACTTAATAATGAAACATTTGTGATAAAATGTTACTAACTGTAATAATTCGAAAAAAATAAGATTGAATAGGTACAAGGACAAAATAAATATTTTCTATACATTTTGTTCGAGTCACATAATAGCTATCACAGTAAGGTCTCAAATTACCGTTACGGCTAATTGTTACAAAGGTTTCTTGTAATTAACCTAATTAACTGAAACTTATATTCCTTATTACCTGAAGACACTCCTGCTATTTGTTATCAAATATTCGTGTCCTGAATATTTTGAATATAGCTAAGATTTGCAATAAATAGTGTATTTTAATAACAATCTGTTTAGCTAAATATCTGGCCAAATATAAGGCAAAAGTATTCGGTTAGAACATATGTATTTTTTTTTTCTAAAGCCAAGATCATCTTTAAGAATCAAAGGAGTAAATTATAGCCTGACAACACAGCAAAATATAATGAAAAGTACACCTGAATCATGTTTTGTTGTCAAATGTCAAGAATTGATCTTTAAAATCTATTCCACCATACCAACAAACTCAATGTATGTCAGTTTGTTTTTATGTTTTAAAACCTATCCAGTATTCTATTAGTCTATGCAATTAATCAAACTGACTACTGAAAATACTTTCAATCGGTATTGGCAAATATTCGCAATAGTAGGCTTAAATTAATTAACTTTCAATCAGACAGGTATAATACTGAAGGCGTCGGTATGAAAGGCCGAGCTTACCTGCAGACATGCAATAGAAGTTTAACCATGGCTATAGAGAGTATTGAGGGTGGAATGGAAGCGAATGGAAAACGTTTGGTATTATTTATAATTTAAACCAAAACACAATATCAATAACCATTGCTTGTCTTACTAAGAACATTTTAAACTCATCCATTTATACTCAGCAATGGTTAGCGCGCATCTTGGAAGTTACACTGCTGGTTAACTCTTAGAGTTCGTTATTCCGAGACGGGCAATATCGAGTTGTTCAACGGACAAGCTTTCAGTGTTATCCCGAATCTCGAAAGAACCGGACGTGATTTTCGGGAATTTCCTATCGTACTTACGTATCGTAATAAGTAAGAAAAGAAAGTTTTCTGAGAATTTAATATTAAGTTTTTTGGAAAATATGCTTTGCTTTGTTGATGTAGAAGCTGGTGCATATTGATGTCATCGTGCGTACTTGCTACTTAAAACTTGAGGTAAATATTTTTAAAAGCTATTCTTACACTTTTTTTTGTTTTTATTAAATTAAAAAACAAATTTAATCAATACTGTGATATTTTTTTATATATTTTAATTTATATTCAACATTGCTAGGTCTCATAAGAAACTCTTTCTTATCCCTACTAATATAATGAATAAATGAGGACGTGTGTTTGTTAGTTTGTTCTTATTTCATGTATTAATAAAACGAGAAATCATAGTAATTATTTGTGAAGATAATGGCTTGAAAATAACCAGAGGGAATTGACCTTTTCAAAAGCTTCTAAAATTTTATATCATATTATGAAAATATATATCTTCATTTTAATACGTGTACATTTGTATCTCATACGAGTCTCGTATTTTATGAGAGGTCGTCATCTCTCGACAAATCTTACATAAGTATTTTAAAATACATTACTAGCCATTTATAATTTAAATTTCTGTTTATTTTAGGTATTTGAATATCTTCATACAACATAAATAAATTCTCTTCCTGTATGTAAGAGTAGATCTTTATATCTATACAACGAGTTTTAATGCGGTTTTCACTAATACTCGAATACAATACAAAGACACACACAGTTCACACACTAAGATTTATAGTTAATCTTTCAAATAAAGTTCCGCATAGTCTATCACGGACTTTATCTAATGATGAACGGTTTTAGAAGCTTAAACAATGAAATAAATATTGTATTATACTGTAATAGTAGGATAATGGCGTATGTATAATGATATTCGTAAACATTATTTATTCCTATTTCATCTTCTTCTTATCTTTTTTTGTTACGGGTTTGAAATTGAATTATTTTTTCTTTTATGTTAGATAAATATTCTCTTTCTTGTTTGCGAGAGGTTTTTAATGTATCAAGTAATGATGTATCAAAGTAATGATTCTGCAATAAATAATTTCCAATACTAGTATCAATTAATGTGAAGCGAATTAATTTAATTATTGTTTGCTATTACTGAGTAAATAATTAAGTGGTTGTCGCATTTAGGTATGTTTGTACTCGTGACTTTACTCGTCATACATAAAAAAAATATTTATAAATTAGCATACAGTTTTTAGGTTGGCTGTTGTACGCCAAAACACATACTGGTTAATTTGCTCCATATAACATTATAGATACACACTCAAATTGTTAATATATACACCTATAGTCATATGCAATTACTAAAATAAATCCTACTAATATTATAATCGCGAAAGTTTGTAAGAATGTATGGATGTATGGATGTTTATTGCTCTTTTACGCAAAAAGTACTGAATGGATTTTGATGAAACTTTACAATAATATAGCTTATACATCAGAATAAAATATAGGTTATAATTTATAATGATATGGTGTGAAATATCCAAAATCTAGCGGGTAAACCGCGGGACGCAGCTAGTATAATATAATATAATAATTCATCTCATTGGACTGTTATAAAGACAGACAGTTGTTGAAATAATACTTTTAATATAATTTATTCATAGGAATCTTCTATGAATACATTTACATATTGATGATTGGTAAATATGTATCTTATTAACACTAAAAAAATAAAGATACGTATAAACCATACTGTACAGTGTAACGTAAAAGACAATAATAACATGTCACTTTAGATTACTATCTACTGCCGAGCAGTGCCAGTGTTTTGAGACCCAGGAGTAGATTTAATCGTCTTTAATCACATAAACATTAACTATCCGACGCTCGAACTCGTCACCTAAAATTGTAACTAACGCCAATATTTACGTCATGAAACTACTAGTTAAACAGTCGCTGATCTATTTGAACGGAGCATATTAAGCTGTCCGATTGAAAACTTTGACTAATGAAACATTATCAACAATGTTGCTAATCAAGCCGACCTAGCTTCGCTGGACTAAAAAATGTTAATATGTCAGTGAGATTCTTTAGACCTTAACTGGACCTATATATACCATGACATTATTTTTTGCCTTTGAGGGGACGATTTAGAATACAATTCCCCTCTGGCGCTGGGAGAGTATCTCGTAAGAGCCGAGTAAGCCATCACCACTTGGTGGTAGAGGATCTGTTCAACGAATGTCTAGCGACCACTAGCATGCCAATCCGACCGCCAAGTGTCATGTACGTGTTTCGGTCAATCCGCATGTGGGCCAGACTTACAGCTCCCCCTCCCATCCCATTAATGCTGCGGTTCTAGTGAACTCTGGTTCAGAGTCCACTGAAACCGTATGGTTCTTCTTTTCATTCCCCTTCCTCGGCATCTGCTCGTTTGTTCTTTAATTGCCATAATTAAAAAAAAATTATTACATATTTATATGTAAAGACATTTAATAAGTTTAATTTTCATTACATATATGTATTTAATATTTCAGCCGTGCTGTAGATAGCAATATTTTTAAAAATATATCAGCAAATCCACTCAGCTGATATAAACGCCGACAATCAGTTAACGAATAAAATGGAAATTTGTTTGATATTTTTTCAGCCAAAAAAAGTATGAACAAGAATATCGAATATGCTGATTGTATGAGTACATACTCATACATACATATGTACGAGCGTTGAAGTACGTCCGTTGCAGATACGTTGTTGATTGGAGCGGAAGTGTACACGTTGTAGGAATTGCTGTTTAGTAACGTGAAACGAAAAATGGCGTTGAAACTGTTTAGCCAGATTGTTAAATTGCATTTACAATTTTTATCCGACCAGCACAACTTCAAACCCATTCTATTAGTAACTCTTTCACTAATTCGTTTATCTATACATTGATTAATTCTCTATTACTCACTCCATAACGCCCCTCACTCACCTCAAATAAAAAATACTTATGTTAATGTTTTTTTATCTCTTTATATTAGTTGTCATATAATAATAGCTATGTAAAACTTCTGTTGCTTCTTGCTTCTGTCCATTTTTATAACAAAATTCATACTTTAAATTTTATTTTGTATCTTATTGGCATAACAGTTGCTGTATTACATGTTAAACTATGCTTGGTCAAATTTTGAATAACCTTACGAAAGAACATATCCATATATGTAAATAGTAGCTGTTAGATAATATGGATATCCAGTTGTGGTAGATTCAGAAGAAAAATTAAAAAGGTGTATGTAGTTCAACTGAAATCATAGTAATTAAATCATTATATAAAACCTGAATTTATATTACATAGATTTTATACTTGAACATAGAGTTGTAGTTTTGCTCATGGCGACTCTAGGATTCAAAATAAAGCCAACACTTTACTAAGCCAAATAAAGCCGAAACTTACTTGTTTTTCCTGATATCTGATTTAAGGTATACCTGTAACAAATCAATAACGGTTCAATGGGTGTTATAGAACTCCACATATTCCGTTTTATTAAATAACTACTGATATCGGTCAACACGACGAAAACAAGTATATTACATGATTTTTTTTTGTTTCAGGCTCATATCAGTACCTACAGGAAAATGAATACATCTTTAAAGCAAACTTATTTCATCATATTATTTTCAATATTAGTAGGTAAGTTAGAAGACAATGATTTTATAACAAAATTTATAATATATTACCGTAACATTGTAAATATCTCGCGATATTGTAAACTGTCGAAAGATTATAAACCGTAACATATAACTTACAATTGAATGTATTATTTTTAGGTAAAATAAAATCTATCAAAGTTTAACAGTTAAATTGTTAATACAAAACGATTACAGTGGTCATAATGAAAATAGTAAAAAGTTAGAATGGACAAAAATATATTTTTTTTTAATCTTTAATCAGCGCTCTCTATCTTCCGCGACATCGCTTTTATGTACACTCTAGGGGTAGGGCAGACAAGTACTGTGTGAAGGTTGGTTAAAGTGGCGAAGGGTATGGTGGCGCAAAAGAGTGGGTTGTGTGAGGTTATTCAAACGCACGAATAAAATAAATTAATCATCCGCCAAATAAAAACTTTTTTTAATAATAATAATATGTCATAAGATCATAATTAATATTAATAATTAAAAATATTTAGCCTACTGCAATAATTTTGTAACTCTGTGGTTGTAGGCCATTTCAAAACTCGACGGTGACACTTTCATAATCGGCCGATAAATAATGCGTTAAATTGTATGCAGCATGTTACGGTTTACAATCTATCGTCAGTTTACAATCTCGCGAGATTGATTATAATCTAATGGTATTTACAGTTTTACGGTGACTTATACATAAACAATTTAAATATATTGTAATGTATTTTTCTATGTAGGTCAAGGAGACGGGCAATGGAAGAAACCATCAAGAGAGGCGATTCAACACGATCTCAAATTATACAAAAAGATTTCTGGTAAGTATTATTAAGCTATCTCTATTTTCTTTATATAATGTTTCTTAATTTCCTTATATAATGTCTTTGTATAAACGTATTGTGTGTAAAAATATATTCTCGGAATCCATTATCTACATGTACAGGTAACAAAATTTGTTACAGAAAACATTAAAGAAGAATTTGAAGCCTTTTATGGAGAGTACCCAGATGAACCTATAAATGATTACTTTCTAGAAGAAATAGATTATGTCCAAGATAAAATTAATAAAATGCGAAGGATTTCAAGAGAAAAAAGCAGAGAAGCTACCATCCCAAAAATTCGTAATGAAGATAATTCTGTTTCGGGACATTTCGAAGTGGATTCTAAATACCCAAAGGTTGACACCACAACAACTGAAGTAGGATTAAATATTACAAATTTAAAATGGCCTAAATTTGAAGAAATTTTATTAGATGTAGGAAAACAGTATGATTGGAAGAATGACCGATGGATAAAAGTAAAGAAAAAAAACCCTAAAGATAAAATAGTCCATGACGTAGAAAAAAACGTAAATCATCAAAAACATAATTTTAAGTATAGAATAGTTAAATTAAATCGGGCAAAAAGTAAAAGAAATATTGTTATAGCAGTCACAGCAGTTAGATAGGTTCTCCAATGAAAAAGGCTTATAAACACATTTGCTGCAAATCTAATAATAAGCATACATTTTAAGGGACCAATGAGGCTGAATTTAAAGCTTGTTTAGTGATTGGTGAATATTAAAAATATAAATGTGTATAGCATGCTAATTCCGTACATAACTGCAAAATAATAAAATATATTAGGTTTAAATCCGAAAGCGTTAATTAAAACTACTAATGTTTTAAATATTCTCTACACATTGCATACTTTATAAGATACAATAAAATTGCGTAAAATCCTCTGTTAATAAGGTCGATCACTAAATATGAACTAGATACACAGTTACGGATAAAATTTATACTCAAAACTATTTCAATCACATATTTATAGACTTATTATTTATAGACTTGTGCTGCGATACAGTCATCTCGTAAAGATGCGTCTAATTAACCCCTGACGTTACCACGACGAGGTGATATAAGTTTAATGTGTGTATTTGTATGTCTGTCTGATGAAGTTTTATTATGTTTATGTTTGAAAAATAATTTAATCGAGACGGTTCTCAGCCAAAACTTAACTTGTGGTGAACGGCTGACTACGTTCGAAGACTATCTTAGATCTAACATGAGAGCTGCGTGACAATATTAATATTGACAATTTGAACAATTTTGTTACCATGGTAACACACTGACATTGCTTAGATTGACGTACTTGAGTAGAGATTAATGGTATTTCTTAATAGCTTTCTTTCGATTTCAACTATCGAATAGAATCGAGTATCAAGCTTTTTTAAAGTACGTTGCATACTGTAACGTAAATACACGTAAATTTTATCTATCATTTTATGAATATTTGTGAAGTCTGTATTGTCTGCTATTTTATATTTGGTTTTCAACAATACAAGAAGATCGACTTATATGATATAAATATCGATTAGGTATTCTAAATTGATGTTGTGTTGATGGATCGATACTTGGTGACTATTAAATTGGAGTTTCAGTCGGGGATAAATTAAATTTTAAATTTCATATCATATTAATTTATTCCTTTTGTGTATCACGAATTAAACAAGAAAAATGATCTTGTTTTAAAAGAAATGATTAATATTAAAATTTAAAAAAAAAAATAGATATAATAGACAATATTTTAGTCCCAACTTTTTTAGTGTCCTAAAGACATGATTTCATACGGGTTTTAAGTACTGAAATGTGTTTAACATTAAAGAGTTTGTATTAAAAATCCACCCAAATGTTCAATTAGGCGTAAACTTGGTTAAGACATTGTTTGACGTTGATTGTGTATCTAGTTATTACTTATTAGTGATAAAAAATGAAATAGATAAATATAGCTAATGGATTAAAAAAGCAATCATTTTGATTGAAAACAAATTATGTGGTGTGAAAATAAAAAAAAATAGGCTTTGTTTACGCTTTTGTATCTCTCATTGTTATTTTCCACTGATATGTAATATAGTAAAATGCAGATATTGAATCATATTTTTTTAATATTAATAATTCTGGAATAATAGTAAAACTTTGAATATTTAAAAAAAACGATTTCGGTATTTTAACTTAATATATTCAATAGATGATGAATTCTCACTCTTAAATATTCTTGCTGAAATACACAATCTTAAGTAGTATAAGCAATAATTCTGTTGTTGAAAATAAAATAATATAATTCATGTTTCCTTAAACCTATTCAATGTTCAGAAATAAGTAAAGACAATTAAAATATATTTTGTGTTTTATTCATTTATAACCTAATAAAGAAATATACCCAATCAAGTTAAAGCTCCTTTTTCAAAAACACAACAATTTATAATATTTTTTGGTGTCTATCTTTTTGCGCATTAATTAGTACATAGTATTTTTTTTGTGTTATAAAGGCATGAGTTAAAAGATTTGCGAAATTGGATTAAACATGGGAGCAGAGAGGGAGAAACAATTTTTTTATGTTACCTATTTACTCGATGTCTTCACTGCTATGCTGTTCTTATTTATTTTTAATAAGGGAAGTAAAACTTTTCTATCACATATGTTTAGAAAACTATAACAATGGTTTTTATTTTAGAAATTTTTATTTGTCTATTTGCAGGCCTTATTTAAATTAAATCGGATGTTACGAAAAAATTATTCAAAGATAATTTTTTCTTAGTCAAGACAAGCAGTATCATTTCATCTAAATTATTTTAAATAAACCTTTTTCAAATTATTGTTTTAATATAGAATATTTATATGTTACAAAATGAAGACGGGATTTGGCGAGTAAATAAGTATGTTTTGAGAAGTTCCTGCTTAATGTTAGCTTGGTACCTGCAGAGGTCCCTTTGCAAACAGCTTTATTTGCTTTGGGTCCGTTAAGTCCTCTCTCAATAGTAATTTCCTCATCTATTCATACGTAGGTGTTGTTATGGTTTTATAGAAAGACATATTAATTAAGTAGAAGATATTACTATTAAGTACCTGGAAGAACGAATTTTACTCAGTTTTTTTAGGAATTAATTATCATACCAAACCAAGTGCATTAAGTAGCATAAAAGCAGATAAAAGAAAATATTTAATGTATAAGAGATACACGGAATTTATAGGTTAGGTTTTATTTTACACATATATCACGCCTTTTGAAATATTACTCGTACATAGTAAGTTTTATTAAAATAATTTTTAACAAATATCACAACGAAAGTTATAAATATTTAAATGCATTTCTGGCAGGAGTGTAACAGTTGTTATTCGAAATCAAAACGATATTCAAATCAGTGATACTTATACTACAAGAGAGATTTATGATTCTAATTACTCCTCTTCTAGCTACTAAAAATTTACTAAAAGCTACGTTACTGAAAAAAATAATTTATATTCGAATAGTATGGGAGCCCAAGAGGTAATTTTTGGATTTACTCGAGCGCGTCTGATTAAGGTAAGGTGGGTTAATTGCATGATAGAATGCGTGTATTTTGAAAATCTGACGATTTGGGCGTCGCGGACCGCGGACGAGTTCGTACCATCACCACACCGCTTTCCGACGTCATAACATCATCACAGATACTCACAAAACAACGCATTCATGTCATTTTATGTATGTATGTATGTATCACTTAATATCCCCTCTGAGTATCTATGGGCGCTTGAATACATTTTTTTTCTACCCTTCTAGATGGCCACCCCCACAGCTCAAGTCGGTAGATGAACATACCGTCATATCAGTGGTAAGTCAAACCATCTTAACAAACAATATCTGACATCTGGCTAATTATCTTCATGTAATTTTTTAATTTTACAATTTTTGAAAAGCTATAGATGTTTTTCGGAACATTAAAATGGGAAACGTTAAATAACCTTTTATTCTCACTATCATCTAATCTACAAAATGTTATATGTCCCTAAGACGCTTGAGTAAATCCCCATTTAGCAATATGGCCTCCCCTACTAGAACGCGTTACCATATAAAATAGGCTGAAAATAAAAAAAAAAAATTCCGGCCCATTTGATTGAGGTGGCGTTTTAAAGGGTACCAATGGCAGTATTAATGTAATCGTTAAAATCGTGCGTTGCCCTTTGAATAATGGCAGTTAGTATTTTACTCACTTTTTGTAAAATTTAATTGATTTTGCCACCTTAATCGTTTAGAGCTAAGTATTAAGTGTACACACTAACGATGAAATACAGCCGTAAAGCGACTCGAGCTCCCTCCTTATAAGCAAAAACTGCTTAAAATTTCAAATTTTATATGGATGGAGTAACCTAGAGCAGTTTTAGAGCTGTGCTCTGCTCTGGAATAACGAAATAATACATATGTCAATAAGCATCTCAATAATATTTTGCAGTAAGCCCACACAATTTGTAAATATTATATTCAGAATAGATAGCATTGTATCAATTTTTCATGAACAAGTTCGCCAGCAAACCCGCAATATATCAACCAACATGTTCTTGCGTGTATGCGTACAATGAAAATCACGGATTAGGTACTTATAAAAAAACAACAAACGTGATCTCGAGAGCGAACGTGCCTCGAATGGTATTACAAAAATATGATGTTTATGATTTTTTTACGACCGTTCCTTTCTTGCGAATGGACTTGATATTTTTTTGCGCAAGCTTTCAATTTATATCGAATTGGCTGCGACTAGGCGTAAGCGTTAAATTTAGGGTTAATCCCGAATTATACTATTTTTTTTCAATACTTGTTTAAAAATAGGAAAGAATTCTTTTTTTACATACATGAGTATTAGTTACAAATTAGAAATTCTGGTTTTGCCATAACTTTTTTAAACACAAGAAACTTAGACCAATTTCGTAACTGGTACTAATTTATAGATGTAAGGCGAAATTTATATTTTATCTCGTAATTTGGACTTGGAGTACAGTTAGTATACCAGTGCCAAAAATTCGAAAATGGTCAAAAGTAAAATAAAATTATAGTAGGATGAAACTCATTGGAAAAGGAGAAGCGTATAACAAAAATGAAAGGAAAAATAATTTACGGGCGATCTGAAGTCGGGAAGTGGAAAAGGACGAGGGTTTCAATGGTAAAAATCGCCGTAACTCGATTTCCGTCAAAACTAAAAGTCCTATGGAAAAAAGTTAAATGGCAAAATTGTAGATAATAAAAAGATCTAGTGTAAAAGCAAAAGTTTACACTTTTTTCACATATCCTCAAAATTTATGTGCAAAATTCAAATAACAAAGTTTTTGGTTTTTTAATTTTATCTTCTTCAATAAGTTTTTTTTTTCACGAAATTTGGTAAAAACTCCTTTTTATGTCCCAAATAAACAGTAATTTTTTTGATCTAAAATATCTTTTATTAACCTTATTTTGACTAAATTGAAAAAGCCACACTCACCACAATTTGCTATCGAAAAATCTCACCACAAAATAACTGCTTTTTAAAAAAGTCGATAGGCTGTCGAAAGTCGATGGGCTTGTTTATTCAAATTAGAGATTTCTGATGGTGTAAAAAAATATACATTACTATGGTAAATGTTCTCAGAAATTGCTCTCAAATACTGGCTAACGGTAACGAAATAACAGGTATTAAGGCCCCAGACCCTCGTAGCCCCTTCCCTACCAAAGGTAGTAAGGAAAGCCTTACCGAGATAAAGTTCCAATTCCCTTGTTTGTATCCAATAATGTAAGTCTATCTATCTAAGTTTCTATGGGTGAAAATAATTTATATGAAATGAAAACTCCTTGCTGAAAAATTTTGACAAATTATTATTTGTCATTAAGATAAGAAATATATTAATTTAATCAAGTAATTAATACTCATAAGACATTTTAAAAATGCAGGACACTGGTATTACTCATTTTTATATAAAAGCACGGAAGGACTTTGGAAAACAACCCAGGTTTTGTGAGGTACCCGAAGTAATGTTAGATTCTATTGATCCTGATAAACAAGAGCAAAAGCTATATTGCTTACGCAATCCGGTAAATAGTGACATGCAAACAGAAGGTAACATTTCTGAACATTATCTAAACACTAAGAGAATTGTTCTTCAAGATCAAGGGACTAACCATGCGGAAGGTGGATGGCCAAAAGATATTAATTACAACGACGAAGAAGCAACAGCACGGTACCGCAGACGTTTTGAACGAGATGATTCTTATGTTCATGCAGTTTTAAATTCATACAATAAATTCGAACATTATATTAATCAAAACAATGCATTAGAAATGTACAATATGTACTTTAGAGAAATGAAATCTGAAAATCCAGTTGAAAAAACTTACATACGTAAGAATAATTTATTTCAGGATCCTGACGAACGCCCAATCTCGTCTATCAGTTGGACTCATGAAGAAAACTCAAAACTGGTTGTTTCTTATTGCAATAAAAAATATCCTGTTGTTGGTTTAAACAACAAATCATTTTCTTGTCTAATATGGGACATAGAAAACCCAAATGATCCGTTTGGCGATATATCTCCTCCTACAGCTTGTTGGCAAATAGCTTGTTGTCCTACAGAACCAAATCTAATTTTTGGCGGTCTTGAAGATGGTAGAGTTTGCATATTTGATATAAATGCTAAAAAAGAACCTATCGCAATTAGCCCTCATCATTTAGCTCATCGAGATCCAGTAAGTGCTTTAATATTTATTCCGTCACGACTTAGTCCTCAGATTTCCAGTGGTTCAAGCGATGGTCAATGTATGTGGTGGGATACGCGTAATTTATCAAAACCCGTTGATTCTCTGATAATGTCTATCCGTACCCGTCCAGGTGAAGATATCAGTCTCGCTAACTCAGAAGGAGTTAATGCGTTACAGTATGATAAAACATTTCCAACGAGAATTTTTTGCGGTACCGACACTGGATTTGTAATTAATGTCAACCGTAAAGGTAAAACCCACCAGGATATAATGAGTGGAATTTTCCAAGCCCATAAGGGTCCAGTTAGAGCAGTTTATCGCAATCCATCAATATCTAAAATGTTTATTACATGTGGCGATTGGACAGTTCACGTATGGAACGATGATGTACACTCTTCGCCGGTTATTATCGGTACACCACATCGAAAACAAGTTACAGACGTGGCCTGGTGTCCAAATAGGGTTTCAAGCTATATGTCAATCTGCGACGATGGTAAATTTCGATATTGGGACCTTTTACGTAAACATCATGAGCCTGTTTCTGTAATTAAAATTTCCAATTATCCCTTATTAAAGATTAAGCCAAGTAAACGAAAACCATTTATTGCAATTGGAGATACAAAAGGATCTGTTCAACTTATTTCTTTATCTGAAAATATGATTGTTTCTGGCGACCGAGACAAGCAACTAATGATGCAAAGTTTCGAACGTGAATCCAGAAAGGAGCATATTCTCGAAACTCGAGTTAAAGAGATTTTGGTTAAGTTAAAAGCTGTAGGTACAACTGATTCCGAGACTGCAATAGTTAAGGACGAAGCTTTAATAAAGATAGCTGAAGAGGAGTTCAAAAAAATAGTTTCGGAAGAAACGCGTAGGACGATAACAACTCAACCAAATGCTAATAATCGTTAAAAAGATGAACAAATTTAGTTATTAGTGGATGGTTTAAAACAGATTTTGTTATGTAAGAAAACTTTTGTTAAGTATAAAAAAAAGAAAAGCGAACGGCATAATTTTGTTAAGTATAAAAATTTTAATAATTTAACACGTAGTACAATAAAGTCAGATAAAATAAAATTCTTGCTAGTTTTTATTTCTTTATTTAGCTCTTCTATAACTATTACTATAATCTAATATTACTCAATACTTATATTTAGCACATATAGTAAATAATACTAAGTAAATTTTATCTATTTTGCTTATTTTAACCCTACATTCCATATTGTGCCATATATGGTACAATCAAAATAATTACGTCTAGCGTTCGTTTATAGACTCCAAGCGTTATACTAATTGAGTGGTGATTTTAGTGAGTCTAAAAATGATTTTTCGTCTACCAAGTATGCATTATCTTCCTTTACTAAAACAGATACCGGCGCTGAAAATGTTAAAGAAAAACCAACAGATTCTCGAGCCAGTATTTCAGAGCCAATAGGTCATCACGCCAAGGTATAAGTTCTTTCACTATCCCAGTTACAAGGAATCGAATTTCGAAAAATGTAATCTACGTTTTCTATTAATGGTTTCTATGGTTATTTTGCCATTTTCTCGTCTTCATCGCCATAAATTGCTGGCTACTACACAAGAGGGCAGGAGAATAGAAGAATGAACCAGCACCGACTAAATTAAAGGATTTTAATCTGGAAACGCTAAATCTTTGAGTGTGTGGTCCATCGTTACAATTAATGTTCTGCAACATATGACATGATTGAGAAGTAGAAAAAATCAAATGCAGCAATCTTGCCCCCTCGAGATGTAGGTAATATTCCTATATGGAAGGAGAATAAAGAACGCTGCAAGTATCCGTCCTCAGTGTAAAGAAAAAACATATATATCTTGCAAAAAGTGACGTGCTGAGTTGTGTTTTAATAAATACAACCATAGTTTTTACAAATTTTATCAGTAAATAGAGTATTGCTCTTAATTAGTCAAATACTAGTGTAGTTGCATGCAGTACCACATGGAACAGAATTTAAAAAATAAATATCTACTAATTTAGTGGATTTTAATTATTTTTATTATCATTATATCTATGAAGACCCTATATAGAACCACATATGTTTTGAGAAGAAAATAAAAAATCATGCATTGTAGGGTTAATCATGTTAAACATATTTTAATCCGTACACGAAAATAAAAATTTGAAAGTTTGTCCCTTTATTTGAATTGTACGATACCCTCAGTGAGCGAGTTCGAGACTTGCACTTCGAATCGGTCGAATTATTATATACTAGCTGCGCCCCGCGGTTTCACCCGCTATATTATGGATAATTCACACTATATTATTATAAATTATAGCCTATGTGTTATTTTGATGTGTAAGCTATATTATTGTAAAGTTTCATTAAAATCCATTCAGAAGTTTTTGCATAAAAGAGTAACAAACATACATCCAGACATTCTTACAAAGTTTCTCGTTTATAATATTAGTAGGATAAGAAGTACAGATGTTTAACTATCTAACATAATATTTTTAACGTTTATATTTCGTCATTTCTGTATCTCGTGAGCTAATGTATCAGATTTCAGCACCCTTCACACGCTTCATTACCTTTTCTTCTTAGTCAAAACATTTTCGCGTTGCTTATCAGTAATGTATCCGTGTTATGTCAAGAATCCATTAGTAGAGTTGAATGCAATGTTTTATACTCCAAGAGCCCAGGGGAGCCTTAGAGTATAAAATGTGAAAATAATCTTATATAAGGACATTTCCATTTATAATTAACATCATTATCATAATAACCCGTGGATGGCTCATTGCTGCGCCGGATCTCCTCCTCTGAGTGACCTCCACCACACTGACATAGTGGGGGTGGTAGACTTCATGAACCTTTGAGGACTTTAGGAAACTCTCAGGAGTGCAAGTTTCTTTTCTGTGAACGTGTGCGAATTATGTGTTACCTTTATTCAGGATCAAGTGTATAATATATGTATTATGTTAAATTAGTTTAGTTTTATGTTGAATATCTTATTAGGCGTGGTTTTACATGTATTAAAGGATTTTTATAAATCAGCCCCACCCATTCACTCATGTCAAACTATAAACATATTTATACGTATTTCGGTAAACTTATGTTTCTCATCATTATCAAGTTCTTATATTTTTAAATTTAAATATTTACATTAAAGTGTCGTATCAAAACACACTTACGCTGTTTCTTTCATTAATTCCTCTCCAAAAGAACTCGTTCATACAGAGTGGCACGTTAAACCTTTCAGGTCATGCTGAAATGTTTGCTATTTAGACTCAGCCGTTCATACTCGCACTAAGCAACTAGCAAGGTCTCACTGAAGTCGAGTACTTTGAGTGGTTTATAACACTGACAAATTGCAATGAAAGCAACAAGTTCGTTTTAGGGCATTATAAGTGCTTAGATTTCATAACGAAATTGTTACTATAATTTTAAAAGATTAGATTTAGAAACAAATACAAAATTTCCTTTTTCACCTTGTATAAGAAAAACTTCTTTTTTTACTGTAAAATATATTTTTTTGCTTAAATTAAGGATAGTTAAGGATAGTATTAAGTATATTTTATTTTAGGCAATGTGAAGATCCTATATACTTATAAAGTATAATTACGTAACTCTCAAGCAGGGGATGCTTAGCTAAGACTGTTTTAGGGGATTTTAACTGTATGAAATCACTTAGACAACTCCCATAGATCGATTGAGATATAGGATATGTATTATCACGAAATATATCAAAATACCTACAGCTGAAGTGTTGCTAACGTAACGTAATATATTATTATAATGTTATCAGAATGAATATAAAAAGATCTAAGAATTTACCATTTTTCATGGTAAGCGAAAAAACCTTAAGTGCGCTAAATTAGAGCAGTAACTCAGTGCAAAATTTACATAACATTACGGAATGCCGCAAAGTAGGTGATATTTTATGTTGTGGTGGACCATAAAACCAGTATTAGTGTTGCAATACTGTTAAATTTTAAATAAACTACCGATACTAAATCTATTATAATTGAATATACTAAATGTCATGTGTTATTACAATTAATATTATTACACAATGCTTGTGTTAAAATAATACGTATTGTGTAAAAACCTTACCCAAGTGATTACTTTTTAACAATGCAATGGCACTGACGGGAGAAGATTTAGGGCTTGACGTTACTTTAACCGGAATTCCTGTAAAATATTTTTCAAAAACGTTTGCCACTTCTTTCCCAGAATTTATCATTACATTGTCAATTTTCAACTTAACTTGTTCAATAATAATTATCGTCCAGTAATACTAGTAATAGTGTCCCATGTAGCTCTTATTTTAACGTCAGAGTTCATAATTTTATTCCTGATATACATATATCGCCTTTGCCTGAATACAAACAATTTTAAACGTCTTTGAAATTTCTTTTACATATTGTAAAAACTTAGGATCATGATTAAATTGCTTCTCCCCGTATAGTTCATAACGTTTTTCTCTACTTCTAAATATGCCTATAGTTGCCCAATCACTAAATTTAAGTTTCAAGTTTTTAAAGAAGGTTTTTTCTTTAAAGCTATTATTAAACTGAGATAAAATTAAATGAAACAGTCTATTATACAGTTCGTCTGGATTATATTGATTTTTTAAAGAAATATTAAAATGTATAGTTTAGTATAATATTATAGTTATTTAAACACAATAGAAATAAAGTGCTAGTAAATAAAGTATAGAAAATCTTCATAATTTCTTTTTCTATCTTTTTCAGATTTGAATTTATTAATGAAATCATTCGTTAAAGTATTTTATATAAAAAGGTTTATTTTTAATACTTAAATAGTTTTAATTTAATATAAAACTTTATAAAGCTATTTACCTGTTAGCAACACCGTTTATAAATAAGTACTCGAGGGTAGTTCATTTTATATTTTTTCGAGTAGACAATATATAACTTTTCGCTCCAATAGGATTGAGCCAGTATGTCAAGTGGTGTCTCGCAATTTTAATATTCAATAGCGAGGCGGTTGAGGTAAGAGTTTGTATATAGTAGAAGACGTCTTTAAACCAGTCTAAAGCCCCAGGCACTGCTCCACTCCAATCTATATTACATGTTATTGTCATTTGAGTGTTACTGGCCTCCCACACTCTTAATATAGGTATTAAGTCGGGTAATTTTACACACGTTTGTAACACAGTTTTATAGTCTGAATAAATGAAATAAGGAAATAACAGTTGTATTTCATTCAAAAGACTTTTAAGTGTTATTTTCAAGAACTGCTTGTCCAATTTATTTCAAATATTTCACGTTAAATATTCTGTTTATTAAGGCCATAACATCACGCTATAAACAATAGTGGTAGAGCAATAACCGTAAACGTTAATGGATCTGAGGAACTACTAGAACGAGAACGTGTACTACATGAAGCAAATACAAAGACTGACAGTACCCACAAGCTATATCTATAAGGAAAATCGAATATCTTAATAAAGGAAATATGGTTTGTTAACCTCATTTTTTGATGGTCAAATTGGAAGTTGTGTTCCAATAGATTACCAGCAGTTAGACGAGCAATGTAAATAACTTTAAAGTTTAATCCATATAGAGGAGTACATGATCTTTATTGCTTTGATTGCTATTGATAAAAAAATACTAAAAGGGAGAGGAGAAGAGAGTCTAAACGCAGACTAACAATATGATGGATTGACTAGAATATCCTCCTGGGTGGTATTTTAGACTCAGAGCTTAAGAGTTACCGCTAAGGATACTCGCGATGTAATCCATGATTATTCTGTTGTAACGGCGTATTTATTTTGCAATCCCCACTTCATTGATTTGTGTTTATCAGCTGGCCAAAATTCAAGTAATAGGATGCTACTCAAATTATAAGTGTAGCCAACATCATAATTAACAATACTTACAAATAAATAATCATATTTATGATTATATTATAAATTATTAAAGTAGTCTCTCTTGTGTAATTAAAATAATAAGTATTTGGTAACGAGATAGAGCTGTGTAGGCGAGAGGTGCGACGAAGTGAAGAGCCTTTTAAACGTGTTTCATAATTAACCGCAATATATACCTCATATTATACTGGACAGCATTTAAATACTTACAGTATGATATAACGTAGCAATGAAATAGCGCTATAAAACAGAAACGTTTTATTAATAATGTTTTTATGTGTTTATTTCAAGAGAAAACGACCTGAAATTCATCATTTCGAGCTCATTCTCAGTTATGGCCGTTTGGATTTAGGGTGCAGTTTATTAGCATTAAAACGCTGTATTGCGTATCATGAATACATAACGTAAAGCCATTTATGTGTGATACTTTATATGGATTTTTTGATTATAAAAAAGCGTTAAAACCTCATATTTAACCATATATTTAATCATATTTAATAACAGAAATCAATCAAGTACTTATTGCCAGTTGATCTGAAATGGCTTTTGGAAAGAATTAACTATCGATATACTATGTTATCAGAACTGAGGTATACAAACGAGTGATATTATACAGTGTGGGTGATGTTTTTTCCCTTGAGCAGGTAGCAATTTAGAGAAGTGATTATTAATGTAAAAGATCTCTGTAATCCTGTATTCAGGTTAAAAAGCCCCAGGCTCTTCTCGACTTCCTGTCTAAAGCGGATATTTATAAGATTGCTCTACAGTCTCTCTTACTTTCGTGTACAAATAAAACTTTTGGAGTCATTCAACTTTTACGTAAGCACAATTTATGGGAGGAGGGCTCTGCATGGTCATTACGTCATCAATAAAAAAAGTAAATACATGAACAGAAACGAGACTAAGGCCTTTAAGAATAACTTAATATCAGATTTAAAAAAAAAACATGTATCTACCAATGTTTACGTCAGCATGAGACGGGGGATTTAATTACTTTTGCTGACATGAGGGATGGTGGGTGATAATAGCAAAAATTCTGCTCACGTAATACTTGAACAGTAGTATGTGTATCATATATTTTAGAAATCAGAAAAATATCTATTTCATTGAAAAAAATTGGACTTATTTTGTGTACAAAAGTGGGTCATAAAACAGTGGTTTATGCGTTTTAAGTTTTGACATCGGAAAGTATTGCAAAAAGCTACACGTTTTCCTTGATGCATTTATAAAAAAGTTTACCCCAACCAACAACCAACGACCTTTTATAGTTCGTTATATTACACTATTTAACCCGCCCTAGCTTTTCTGGGTTAAAACATGTTTAAATGGCAATAACTTTTTTCTGAAGTCCGATTTAAATGAAACAAAATATATAAATGAACATTGATTGTGTTAGATTCTATTCGTGTTATAAAAATCACAGATATAAAGTTTTCTTAAATATGTAATATGTACGAGCTTACTAATATTATAAATGTGAAAAATTTTATGTTAGGATGTTTGTTACTCAATCACGCAAAAACGGCAGAATTTCATTTACTTTTGCCACACAGGTAGTTTATAACCTGGATTGACACAAAGGCTACATTTTCCCGAAAAATGCAGAGTTCCTGCGGGATAATAATAAAAATTGCACCCATGCAACGGGGCGAGTCGACTATTAAGTTATATACATACAAATTAATTTGTTATTAAATTCAATCGGGATAATCGACAATACTAAAACAAAGTAGCTAATTCAAGTTCTTTGTTCGATTAAAATCATTTTATTGCGACTGTATCGCTTTATAGCTGTATAAACTGCGAACCCTTAAAATTCGAAATCTCCGACTCAATCACAAATGTTATAGTCGTATTTTATTGCTTAAAGCTATTTATAATGAGAATAATAAAATTTTTAATGGTTTGTATTAAATTTTAAGTACAATATACAATGTTAGTCCCTATTGATTTAAGAAAAACATTAAACTACTGATTAGGTTTTAGTTTAAGAAAACACTACTAAACTTAAACAGAATGTCCAGTTTCTATAATTATCTTCTATCTATAGTTTTTTTTTGCAAATACTAGAAATTTTGCAATTACTCAAAAGTACTCTACTAGAAAACCTTAACATGTTTCAGTTACTAAGTGCACGCATCACGTTAAGGCGGCTGAACCGATTTGAATAAAATTTGGCACACGTATACATGAGATGGTGGATTAGCACATAGAGTACACTTTATCCCGGAAAAAAGCACTGTTCCCGTGACATAGAATAGTAGGGTGGTACCAAAAAACTAAAACTGAAAATCTTTACGCGGTCGAAGTCATGTGGGTCGACTAGTTTCTAGAATTTTTGGTTTTTACCAAGTTGAAATCTATACAGATGTGTTTATTATTTATTCCACTACCACTACTTTGTGGGTGAAAACAGAATCTCGTTTAATAGCAGAACTAAACAAGAATGTTACTGAAGTTTCCAATACGGTACAAGTTTGATCGTTGCCAAAAGCTTTTAATATCGTGTCTCTTCGCTACACGATCACTTTCAAGTTTTAAAGTACAAACTAAACATCTACTGTATAAGATAGTCTAGTAAGTAATAAGTTTTTACTAAAACAGGACTGCAACGTAGCTATAAAATAGATATGAAATAGAAATCATAAAAAAGCTTCCTTTTGACGCAAAATATCTGCGTTTTTTTCTATAAAAATGTCGTAAGTCATGAACCAAAGAACATTATATTCTCGTCTTACTGTTAAAATTTCATAATTTCATATGCTTTTTTTGCTTTTTTTTATTTAAAATACTTCATGATTCTTACTTATTTAGTTGATTTTTAGTATGTTTATAAATTACGTGCAATTAGATGGCAGTTAAAATTATATTGTTAATTATTTTTGACTGCCATCTTGTACTCGTTCGTGTGTTTTCAGTAATCTTTACTAAGCACCTAAATATTCGATATCGTCCACTCAAATGTAAGACATCATCATTATAGTTATAATACATTATCAAACTCAAACTAATTTATTACAATTAGACTTTCTACAAAGTACTTTGGACACGTCAAAATTGGTTACCACCAGTTTGGGAATCAGTTTTCTGATACGAAGAACTTTTATATTATATTTAGCTTTACTAAATACTTTTACATAAATTTAAATGTGAGTTTTAAATCGCTGAAGTAGCAAATCTAATATAGGGTATCGTTAAGGGTATCATATAAGCTCATACCATTTTATTTCTAACTCGTAAATAGTTAATATTCAAAGATTATTAATCCTCAGTTCACCTAATTTTCAGTAAAAAATCTTTCATACGCTAGGAATTAGAAATAAAAATATATTTTATTCTATATAATATATAAATTATGAAATAGGACAAATTGAAAAATAGAAATACCGCAGACCGGTACGAGTTATCTATACTTGCAATAAAATTTATGACTGCTGTAAATTATTCACGATACCAATCTTAGTTAAAGGCGACTAAATAGTATTTTATTTAAATAACTTGTGGAATATGTGACTAGGTCAGAAACACATTTTAGAGGCTCGAATAGTACCCGGAGCGTAAGACCCAAGTGCAAGTTTATCCATTATACAAAGTGAGTAACTTGATAATGCAACAAACATGCCGACTTTAGAAAGTCAAGCTGTTCTTAGGACTTGGGACCCAAGAAAGGGTTTAAGGAGCTCCTTTCCATAGTAAAGATATTTTCTATAGTTTATTAAGTATGTCCAGTAGTTGAAGATTGAGGAGATAAAATGAAAAGTAACTATTGTTTATAACAAAAGATTCCTGTAAATTTTCAGATTTTATACTTCAACATAAGTTTGGCAGGTCTTGACTCAACTTTTATATGTGGTAATAAAATATTATAAAGAATAATAATTTATTTAGGTCTAGGCTATTTTACCTCAACTATAAATTAAAAAAATCATCATAACAGAAAGAAGGCCTCAAGCAAATTTTATTTTTAAACCATCTCATTTAAGAGAAGAATGAGCTGTTCAAGGTAACGTTACATTTGTGTGGTTAGAAAAGCTTTCATAAATGCAGAAATAAAAGTAAAAGTCATTGAATAAATGCAGCTCCAATTCAAGCTTAATGTTAGCCTTGCTTCTATATTTAAGTATTCTCTAATCTTTTAATATTTTTTTTTATTTTCATTAAATAAATTCAGTACATACATATTATACTAACATTTTTAATATTAAATGAAAAAAAGTATGTAGGAAAAGTATACTTAACACAATTAACCTCTTAGAGTGTTGGAATTCTGCATCTTCTGCTTTATCTTTCTCTTATATCTAAATATAACTAGCTTTCCGCCCCGATTTCTCACAGTTTCTCTACTAAAATATACATGTATTGTGTATAATGGAAAAATCGATGTAAAAATTGTATTTAAAAATTTCTTTAAATTGCGATTACCGGTCAGGTTTTCCGGAAACGAGAATATTTTGCATATAAATGGCCGCGTTGGGTAGTGTTTTTATTAGTGCTGGACAGGAAAGACATGTTATTTAGTTCTTTTTATTTAGCAATTTATTTAGTAAAATGGCATAGTTATTAGCTGTAGTAGATCTGCTGATAACTCTTGATTGTCTAATAGTTACAGCAATAAGTAGTTTTATAAGAAATTTCAGATTAAATATTGACTACCATAGTGTAGGACAAGTGTAGATAATGTTACTGTTATCATATAAAGGCGAGAGGTAATGCGTAGTAAATTAAATGCGTTTTTTTACCACAGTATACATTATAATAACAAAGACAATCCCCAGTAAGTGGAAGACTATGGTAAGCTATGAAGATAAATGATACCAAGCCGGCCTGTTGTGTCTACTAATGGACTGGTAACTAGGGTTATAGGATGAATTATGGTGTCTGTCTGGTTAATATTGATTAATACTACAAAATGTAGCTACAGGTGACAAATTTGATCTCCGGTCAGCTTGTAACAGTGAGCAAAAGATAGAACTTCCTAGCGAGTAAATTCTATATAAAAATCAAATCACTAGATAATGAAGCAAATAATTTTGCAATTCATTTATTTGAGTCCTTATCATCGCGATGTTCGCTCAACCTTTGGAATAGAAAACCCATTCCCATTCTCGCATCAATTCATATCGAAATGAAAAATATTTTTATACATTTTTCTTCTAGGTTAGAAATGTTTAGTTTAGATTTTTGGGTAAGTAGTATTGATCTTAGCCAAGTACTTAATTTAAATATTGATAAGATGTGTCAGCCCAAAAGTCATTACAACTCTGTTAGTTTAAGTCGAATCTGTACAACGTACATACGTAACAATTTTCAAAATTATTATTACATTTATACTGATGGTTCTATTTGTGCAGAAGGTCTAGGTGCAGCTTTTTTTGATCCCCAAATTGATATCGCGGCTAAATTCCAAATTAATGCTAGCGTTTCCATTATGGCCGTGGAGTTGCTTGCCATACTTGAAGCGTTATCTTATATACACTCTATAGATTTTAACAATTTTGTCATTTTGAGCGATTCTAAAAGTGCGATCCAACATTTAGCTAAGTGTTCCTCGACTTATCGAGGTGTACCTGTAGCTTATGAAATAATCAAATTTATATTAAATCTCTTGTCGCAAAACAAGAGGTTTATAATTCAGTGGATTCCGTCGCATGTTATGATTAGTGGAAACGATAAAGTCGACAGATTGGCAAATGAGGCTATTTATGAAGGCATCATACTACCAGTTAGACCTTTCTACAGTGACTATATTCGTCAGTTAAAAATAAAATGTACTGAGTTGTGGAAGGAGTATTTTGATCTACGCTCTAGAGAGAAGGGTATTTGGTATCGCACAATACAATCAGAACCTGTAACATCTTGGATAAGCAACTATTCTTTTCTAGGAGAATGTTAGTGGATATGATGAGGATACGTACTGGACACACTCCTTTGAATAAATTCGCATACTTGATGGGCAAAGTTCCGTCCCCTAATTGTTCTGCGTGCGACATGATGGAAGATACATACCACATTTTATTTGAGTGTATTCGGAACGAATCATTAAGATGGGAAATATTTTCTCAATTCCCAATATTACGGGAATTGGATGGGTGTAACATTGCACTGGCCGATCCTTTGTCTGAGGAGGCCAAGGCATTGTTGCGGCTGGCCGGAAAAAGTCTCCCACGAAGATGAACTTTACAAAATAAGTTTTAGATTAAGGTTTTTTTTTTGTAATGATAAAATTGTTCTTTGTTTGAATGTCATTTGTATCCTTACGGAGCGACGCAATCTTTAAGAAGACCAAGCTCCTTAAATAAAGAGTGAAAAAAAAGAAGATAAATAAATGATTTTCTATAAGAGTAGGTACTTGTAAGAAAAGTTGCTATTCGTCTATTGATATTTTATAAATAAACAACCAACATCACTGTACTAAAAAGTGGTGAATATAAAGTTTTACATACTCATATAGTAATAAGGCTTTTCAGCATAAAAGGAAAAGAAAACCTATCAACCAAAATGATCAGAAAGGTATGAATGTACCTAATGGCAGCCGATCAGACGTCGATACTACTTCTCAAACAATCGCTTTAGCTCACAACTGTATATACAAAACAATCTACAAGTCTCTCTGAATAAGGTGAGCAAAGAAATTATTATTATACTTGCGGCAACCATTCTGTGTTTTTAGCAGTAATATGCTAAAAACACAGAATGGTTGCCGCAATTACGCGCTAAACGTATAAAATTGACAAGTGACGTTTAGTTAGTGTTGCCAGAAAACTTTATTATACGTTACTGATTGGATTAAATTTGTGTCACAGAAAAAGTTAAAGTTTAAAATATTCAGTGATATACATTTCAATGACACTAGGAATTAAAGTGTCAACGTGATGTTATATTTAATTAAATTTTTATTATTTTTAGTTTAATTATATTTTATTTAAAATGTATCAATAATTTATTAAATTCAAAGTGAAACATAAAATAGGAGATAAGGTGACGTCACTACCTCGCTTGTCAGCGGTAAGCTCGGCGTGAGATAAATGACGCCATTCTGGAACATGGCCTTCGTGAAAATGTGCAAGTATATTTAATATCGACATTTTCCTACAATATACTAAAATGACGTGTCCCATTTTTTATTAATAGGCTCTCGGTTTTATTTTTATTAAATTGTTGATAATGATTTATCACATACAATGAGACTTTTTTTCAGAAAAAAAAATGTTTTACCATTTTCATGTGTTCATGGCGAGGAAATGAGCAAATTAATGAATGAATTTGTAGCTAAGTGAGTGGATAGATAAGTGTGAGTGAATGAAAGTCTAAAATAATTAAACCAATTTCTGAATTTTCGAAGGCTTTATTAATGTGTTACCATGGTTACAAGGCTGTAAATTGTCAATATATTAATATTATTAAGTAATTCTCAAGTTGGTAATGAGCTAATAGTCTTCAAACGGTTGACCACATCTTCACAAATAATAGCTAAGAACCATCTCGATTACATTACCTTATAAGTAAATAAAACTTCATCCAAATCAGTCCGTTGTTTTGGGTGCTACGGTGCCACAGACAGTCATACAGATACACAGGTACGCATGTATAGGGTGGGTGTTGAAAAATAACTCTATATATCTTCAATGTAGACTGTAAAAATAGTAAGTAACCAGATTTGTAACTTTAGCACTCGGCGTGGCTTCGCATTATGTTATAGCGTTAACAAATGTTGTGGTCGTTAGCAGTTTCGTTTTTAACGCCACTTTATTGCAGCTGTTTTAGCTTTGCACTGATACTTTATTTGGTTTTCATTAGACTTGATTCACGGGTTAATATTCTTTTTGGAAATGTAACAAATACTTTTACTTGTGTGTTTATAATCAGCATGATAACTAATTTTGAAAAACATTTCTATATTAATCTAAAGTTTTAGTAATTCTTGTTGGTGTCATTATGTATATTACATCACGAGTACAGTATAAAACAAAGTCGCTTCTCGTTTGTCTGTCTGTCCCTATGTTTGCTTAGATCTTTAAAATTACGCAATGCATTTTGATGAGTTTTTTTTAATAGATAAAGTCATTCAAGAGGAAGGTTTATATAAATAATACATGCATATGACAGTAGAGAAAGTAACAGTGCGAAGCCGAAGCGGGTCTCAAGTATATGATATAAAAAGAAATATTAATTAAAAGAAAGAAAAAACTTTATCGGTATCCAGCAGCTATGAGTAACTTTAGGGCTGAGAAAAAATAGTGTGGAAAAGGTGCTGCATGCCTGTATTCACAGTTCCATCCGAGATGTTAACTATTTTGACAAATAGCAGACGCGCGGAACTGAAACGACGAAAAAGGCTTTAATAGTGACTTCTGCGCATTCAAGGTCAAATCTATACTTACGTGACGGTAGCTTTGAAGTCGATTTCATACAAATCTGTAGCTAAAAGTGAAGACGTAGACTTAAGCACTTGGTCAATAAAATACTGAAATGTTTATAAAATTGGAGGATTTTCCCACATTTCCATAAGATTTCTTATCCGGATCCTTACTTAGTGACGATGGGACCAACCCGAGCGAATACCCTTTTAAACAAAAGAAGAATTATTTTCACATTTTCAGAAATCTATGAACATACTTATAAAATACATACAGTGGATATAAATCTCTGTTATTATTTAATTTTGATTTCGAAACTTGGTAATATTATAAATGTGAAAGTTTTTTACTCAATCATGTATAAACGCCTGGAGCGATTACAATGAATTTTGCCCCACAGATACTTTATATTCTTGGATTAATACATAGACTACTTTTATGTCCCGGAAAAATGTATAGCTATTGTGGGATAAAAAATAAATGTTTTTTTGTTAAATCGTACTACGTGTAAATTGTACCCGTGCGAAGCCAGGGCGAGACTACTGGTTTAATATAAAACTTTCTTTTGATAACATATGTATGTGTTGATTTTAGAGTATATTGACTCAAAATATATACGTCTCCGAAAAATTGTTTTATTTCTTAATATATTCGCGTTTTAAACTTAAAGTTGAAAATCTCATAATTTTTGTTATAAGTATAACAAGCTTTACAAAGTGTAGTAGTAATGATCTCGTTTGCGTTGAGAAATCTGAGTACCACTTCTTTCTGCCTTAAAAAGTATGTTTTATGGCTTCGTATTACCGGAAACTTTAAATTTCCTTTTACCATATCACATTACATTGATTTAATGTAATATAGAAGTAGGTGGAACTATTTTTACCATTTTTTACTATTCAAATAAATATATATAGTGGATAGTATTATAGCTTGACAACGTGATAATTAGAGGCTTTTATTTTAATAAACTTTATTATATATTTTATTTCTTTATTAAATAGAAATCACAGATTATATTTTATTCGTTGATTGAAGCCATGTCTCAGCGAGAGTTATTTTTGGTGACAATTTATATTTATTTGTGTGGATAAACGAATACTTGAATAACAAATTGTAAATAAGTAAAGTGCAGTTAATATTATCAGTTAATTTCTCAAAAATCTCTCTCTATTTGGACAAATGATGCCTCGCCTCACAACTTTTAAAACCAAAATACATCCCAAATTAATTTTTTGGAATTTGTTACTAAAAATATGTAGGTAGATACTAAAATCGATGTAAGTTGCTAAAAACATGTCGCGTAGCATAGGGGTAGCTGCGACGCGCTCGTTAACAAGTTTTCCTACCATTCCCTTCCACGTTGCATTAAATTATTCTAGCTCTAGTTCGTCACTGGATAATTGTTTAAATGATACGAACAATATTTAAAAAAGTTCAAAACTGTTAACAAAACCGTTTATAAAGTAGGATTGGCGGGTAGATCATTTTATATTATGACAAATATACTGACTTGTAGATTATATATAGCGCAGTATAAAAGCAAGTTAGTGTTGTAGTGTCGTGGTTAAGGTCACCCTTCTCGAGGTCCACGTAAGTTTACTTTAATATCTGTTGTAGTTGGCGAGGTCGAGTGGTGGAGGTGAGAGTTAATATATTATGAAAGAGCTCTTTAAAACTGCTCCTGGGTCTCAAGCCCCAGGCACTGCTCGCCTCAGTCTAAATTGCATGTGTATTGCTGTACAGTAATGGGTATCATTCCTCTCTCATTCTATGACAAAACCTATTTAAAGTCTGGATGAATTGCGTTGGACGACGGGCGACGTCGGGTCACAGCTTGTAATTTATTCTCAAATTGTAAAGTATTTGTGTAAGATATAAGTGTAAGCTGTACGGGAGTTTCACTGTACAATAACATTCAAAAGACTACAATAATGTACAATTTAGACGGGTCGCGAGCATTGCCTGAGGCTTGCGAGCCAGGAACAGGATTAAAAGGCCTTTCACTTATTCATAAATACTCTCGTTCACCGCTCGACCACCTCACTCTAATATTTAATATTTCTTCAGCAAAATAGCAATTACGCAAACTTAAATATTCAGCAAAATATTTTAAAATAAATAGCACTTTGAAGTCACGAGAGTTCCGAGAATAAATAAACCTGCAGTCGGGCCTGTGTTGCTAAGTTAATATTCAATACTTTCTTTTAATATTAATCTAAAGTTATGACGTGTCATTCGTAGAAGTTATATAATTATTGTTAACGCTAATTTTTGAACCTTTCATTTTAAAGATTTTACTTTGTTACTCATATAGATTATTGTGCTTGTTAAAGAATCTAGAAGGACTTTTGACCATAAAACGTTCATAAACGTATCGAGTAAATAAATTGCTTTTTACAGTTACAGCTAAGAAAATCAAGTAGTAACAATAAGATTAAACAACTTTACGACTCCATTCACGAAATAAAGCTCCCAGCTGATATAACACAATCTCATTTGCTCGAGTTCAAAAGAGAAAATTTCACAACAGTAAAAAATATCGTTCTAACTGCGACCAATATCGCTCTATCGCTCCAAGCTGCTGCAGCTCGTAGCTTACGCGCACGTGACGACCAAAATACTGTTTTATTTCAGACATTTGCAATAATTTTATAAACAGAAATTGTCTTATAAATCTCGAATTTTATATCGTTTTCAAAAACTTTACTTATACAGCTAAAACTTGTATCTAATAATGCAATAAAATTGTTAGCGACGGTGACGGTTCATCATTGCAGCGCTCAGCGCCCTCTAGTGTCAGTGTCTATCAGTTCTCACCGTTAATTTTAAACTATTTTTGACCATGACTGATTTCAGGCAAAGACATGGTCTAATTTGTAGCAGATAGTTCTTATTTACTCTGTATAGGACGATACCAAATTTAGATTTATTGACGTGACAACGTCTTATAAATTGGTTTGCCGGGTGACACTTCAAGAAACTGCGTTACGCTCCGCTCACGTTATGCGCTCACAATGAGAGCGAGTGAGAGGCACGCGTCCCTTCCACTCGGGCATGGTTAGCCCGCCTAAGAGCGAGAGAGACAGACATAAAAAGTGAAAGGCACGCGTCCCTTCCATACGTATGTATGTGTAAAGGTAAAAATAAAATTTTGTTAATATGAAATTCAGTGCGAGATTCTTTGTATAAATTAATGTTTTAAATATAATTCTTTGTATAAATAAATGTTTTAAATTGTTACTATTATTTCATCCTTCTTCCTACTATACGAATGAATATTCACATTAAAATTATTTTACCACTCAAAGTCGTTGTCACGTAAAACTTTCGCCCGTATACCGACTTTACAGGCAACCAATTTTTTTTTATCAAAGTCGTTCTTGCCTTGATTATATTATATAACCTCCTTACTATAAATTGAGGCACTTTAATACGTAATAGCATAAAGTAAATATCGTCTAAGGTAGTGAAAGTAGTGTAGTTTAGTGAGATGGCATTACGTCTCCCTGATTGAGGATGACGAGAGTTATTATATTCATTAGTTATAGTTTTATGCAAGGTCCTATAACTCTGTACCTGTGTCATAATCTCCAGGTAATACACAGTGTCTTATCTTAAGTGCATTTGGCGGTATCATGGTTGTAAACAGCTTATTATATGGAATCGCAATTAGAGTATTTATAAATCAAGGAAATTTGCCATTCCTATTATTATTCTTCATAATTATTATATGAAATGAGGGAAGTTAATTTTATATGTCGTTTGAAATAATGCTTTTTGAATGTGTACATTATTTCCTAACAAAAGATTTTGGAAGGCTCCCTTTGAATAGAGCCTCCCATAAGTATTTGAAAATCCTCTAAAGCATCGGTATTAGGCGTTTTGTTTCATCTCGCGTTAGAGCGTTTGGAAGTAAAGCGATGGATAAAGTATTTTCAACAAGATTACACTTAAGTATTCTGTCATTTATCGTTGTGAGAGTGATGTTGGTAGAGACAATTGGGTTAATAAACAGTGGTTTCAGCTTTTATCGACGAAATTATCTTTATTAAAGAAATAAATATGTCTAATATTAATGCTGTCAAAGTTCGTAGGCTTCTTGAGATCTTACAACGTGGGAGTTGGATTCTTTTACATTCGTGTTTATATTAGTATTCGTGTTTAAACTTTCTATTACTAGCAATTTTCTAGCAACACGTTTGATAGCTTTTTTTGCTGAAGATTGGTTTATTTTAAGAATACTGCAATATCTTGTTAACCCTTTAACTCTAAATAAATTTCAGATTGATGAGTAATCTGATAGAGTAAATATAGATTATGATAATTAAAAAGTAAAAACTTTTTAATCTTCCTTATTGATGAATCACATAAGGATCAGGAAGGCGAATATTTATGCATAATAATAGACCTTATAAACTTGCACCGAAGTCGCGAGTTTCAGGCACTGTTTTATTTCCTATTAGATATTGAAGTACTTACTCTAAAGTCTATGGTATTAGTTACTGAGAAATTAACGATACTATTTTCATTTTATTCTTAAATTTTCAGGAAATTGCATAGTCATCTATTTCTGTGTCAGCTGAGTAATATTTCAAAGAACTAAACTACGAAACCCGTTCCAATATATGCTTGAAAAGGACGAAATAATGTCACAAGAATGGAAATCCACAAATTGAATTTCTTTCTATCGATCAAAAGCGGATTAAGTATGAAGAGTACTGTATAACGTCGTCTCTTTTAAAAATGTCGTTATTTTTCAGTTCTCAGCGATTTTTCAGTTAGAAGTAATACTAAATAAGATTGTATTTTATGTACATTTTTTTCTAATCTTGTCGTGAAAAAGGCAAACAGATTACTTAATACAACAAGATAAGATTTTACGATGAAAAACAAAGCATTGAAACTTATTTATGATTTATTACTGCCCTCCCACAATATTAACAAACTTCACATAATATTAACCTTTATTATTTACTCCAGCACTTGCTACCCAAAGAACTCCGACATCAACGGATTTATATCCGACAACAACAATATTGTAGTGCTGTGGCGATAACATTGAAGCTGAGCGTTGAAGGGTTTCATAAAAGAACGTTCCGTATACCTGCACCTGGGTCACAAGCTCCATAGACTGCTCTATCACCTGTAAAAACTGTAGCATATATTTAAATAACAATGCGATAGTTAAGGCTTTTACTGATCGCAACTTACGTAGATAAAACACTTAATATTATTATAGAAATCTGTAGGAAAATTTTAATTTAGTATTTTCGCCCTAACTCTGGAAAGCTCATAAAAATGAAAACTTAATAAATAAAACCAACTGTTTCAAACTTAATAAAGTTCTAGCTTTATTAAAGTATATTTTAAGTAGTTAGTAACATCAGGCAGTATATCATATTTTGCTTTAATTTTTTAAAAACGACTCGCCCTCGCTTCGTTGGGTTAAAACATGTTTTTTTCTTGTCTGTATCCAATTTCGTGGAGTAGTTTTTGCGTGATGCTTATAAAACATAGTAGCAGCTGATAGACAAATTATATTTGTAAAAAATACTTATATCAAAGTATCTGTGCCAACTGGTGAAAAGTTTTATCGCCTTACCATAAATGAGACCCTTTTCCGTGAAGACATTTAACTAAAGCTAAAATGCGAATCACGTAAGTGGGGAATCGATTTGCTTTAACATTTTTTTATATGATCTATGACAAAAAAAAGTTTTATATTCTAGACATTCAGTATATTAAATTAATTATTTATTGCTGTGTCAGAATTTTCCATATAATATGAAGCAAATTTTGAAAACACCATAAACAGCAATAGTTTTCTTAATATACCTTTCGAAAATTTAAAAATACTGCACCGTTAGATTAGTGGCACTTTAACGGGTAATTTCGTCTGAAAAAAATTAAAAGAGGGAATATTGATTATCATAAAGTAGAGTAACTCTAATTTAGGATTGAAATAAGTATCCAAGGCTCTCAAATTGCATTTTATTATTGTCTTTCACGTGTAGTAGCTCATATATTTGATAAACGATTAAGTATTACACGCAGGTCGTGTTCAGATTTTCTTTAATGTTATGACATCATCAATCGATAGATATCAAATGAAATTATGTTGCCATATTATGTCGGCAGTAAATAAAGTCTGTTAGGAGTGATTTTTTATACATAATTTTATAGGTAATGCCTTTAATAAAATGTGAAAAAAAAATAAAATCTAAATATTCAAAGTATGAACAAATGAAATTGAAAAGATTTATCCAGATAATTTAAAATCCTATGAATGAATATTTAATTCAAAAAGGCTAAACATTCAGGATCAACGCTTTTGTTCTGACAAAAGATCAGCAAACAATGAAGAGCGGAACGCTCTTATTACGTTTATTATTGGAGCTTAAAAGTTACCTTTAATTCGTTTTTGTACAGAAATTTAGTATTTATACCTATAAAAATTATGCTTTTGTGATATGATAAATTATAAAAATAAAGTTTAAGCACGCGTTTCATGATTTTTTAATTTAAATAGAAAGACAACGCGATATACAATGTTCTGAAAATTTGCTAACTCGATTAAATTATATATATGTCGGAGCATAGTAAAAGATTATCGATTAATCGAATCGTTATCGTTGTCTATGGCGTTGGAGTGGGATAGTAGTCACTTCCGTTGTTTTGACATTCTCTACCCTCGACCCTTTATATGCGATCGATAGTCTAACTGAAGTCTTAGTCGTGCGCGGTCTCTCAAGAAGTGAACATCATCTAAGTAGTGCTAGTGATAGTGATAGTGTCAAGTGCAGTGTAGTGTGGAAGTGCTGTCCAACTAAGGTCACGTAAGTATTTACAATGTAATTGCCACGTGGTTAAGTAAACACAATGTTAGGTTAAGTTAGCCTTGTGTTAGATTCGGTTTATGTGCGTTTAACCTTGGGTTTAAATAGAGAGCCTAGCAGTGGAGGCGAGTGTTGTAATTACTTAAAGGATATCCTTAAGCCTACACCTTGGTCACAAGTCCAAGGCACTGCTTAGGTTTCTCTCGTAATTGTTAGAGATAATATGTGATCATTTATCGGTTCAGTAGAAGTATCTACGTTGCGTTTACCCAATATTCCATTCAATACCATCACCCCCTTTTAATGTTCCCCAATATTCCCCATCTCCCTCCTTCCATTTCCTTTTCATCATCATTTAAAATCCCCGACATATATATGACACTAACTGACACGCCAAACATTGTTTTTCCATAAAAATTTGGAGTGGGCCACCCTTATCACTTAGGAGGATGAAAAATAGAGAGTAGCCGATTCTCAGACCTACTGAATGTGCATATAAAGTTTCATAAAAATCGGTCGAGCCGTTACGGAGGAGTATGGTAACTAACATTGTGACACGAGAATTTTATATATAAGATTATAATATATCCCACCTATAGGCCAACTTAATATGTATTTAAGAAAGAAACATAAATCCAATAAAAAAGTAATGAAACTTATTTAACATAATTTATCTTATAAGATAATAACCTTGTATAATTGTGAAAATTTTTCCAAAAATTTATTTTAAATTGTTTTTCAATATCCTTATAAATATAACGTTTTAAAGGGCCAGATAGACTGACCAATAAAATGCATCTGTTGTGTAAAAAATATCATACCTTTAGTTTGACAATCTAGGATGATAATATGTTTATTAAAGCTTGATTAAAGGTAAACGTCGAAGAGCCTGGTTAAGCTTCTGGGTCTCTAATCCTATTTTTCGACAGTATTCGTATTCGTAAATACGCAGTATAACTCATAATTGACAATATTATTTTCTAAAACAACCTATTCTTATCTAACATATGTTTCCAAATGGCTCCTACATTTAGAAAGTTGCTTTCATGCTCATTTTCAGGTTTAATAAAGATAAATTTTTATGGCGAACATACTGCGGTTTGTAAAAGTTTTTCATTAAAATTTTATAACGCTAAAAGCAAAGTAGTTCTGAGTTATTACAATTAGTGTACTCTTCTTAAAGTCTTGACTACTTAGCAAAACAACAAAGGCATTAACATTATTTCTGAGACTGCCCGTAAGGCAACGGGTCTTCTTGTAAGAGGTGAGTAACCCAGTACCCCTTGGTGGTAGGGGATCCGATCCCCGACTAACTTGCGACCACCAGCATCCTAATCCATCCACCAAATGTCATTGACGCGTTCCGGTCGAGCCGCATGTGGGGTAGACTTACTCCTCCCAGTTCCCATCCCATAATGCTGCGGTTTTAGTGAACTCTGGGTTCTCGTTTAGGGTTCACTTAAACCGAAGTATTCTTCCTTTCATTCTCTTTCCTCACTTCGTCTTCGGGGTGGCAATGCATCGGCAAAAAAAGAGTCACTCTCTTGTATTGCCGGGATAAGAAGCAGCTATGGGTTAATCTAGGTTATAAAATATTTGTGTTCATGTGCAATTTCATCTTCAATCATTAATTTTCAAAATCCATTCATAAGTGTTAGCTTGATTGGTTAACAAACATCTAAACATGCAAACATATAAACTTTCACATTTATAATATTAGTTAGATAGAATTTCTTAGACCGATCTCGCACAAGCAAAGAATCATGTATATTAGCATTTGCACTTGACCTCGTCCGCAGTAATTTCAGCGATGAGTCGTAAACTTAAATGTAAAATATATTATGTTATTTTATATTAGCTAATGATTTTCAAAACGGCTGGTATTAAATAAAGGCGTTCTGCTAACTAATCTACATCTACACTAATATAAAAAGAGAAAAGATTTGTATGTTTGTTTGTAGCGAATAGGCTAGAAAACTACTGAACCGATAAAAAGCTACATCCTTTCCGAGTAACATAGACTCATCATTCTCTCTCTCTTTTTAATTTTTATCTTTATCTCTGTTCAGAATGATCAGTCTCTTTTCACTTTCTTTCGATTATCTCTCTTTCTCTCTCCTTTACCTATTTAATTTTATTTTTGCTCTGCCCTCCCTCTTTTATTATTTGTCGCTTTTCTATTCTTTTTCTTTCTATTATTTTGCTTTTTAAAGCCTTGTTCTTATTTTCTCTTTTTTTTCCAAATAATGTAAAGGAACACAATTACAGAGTGCCAATTTAAGGACTTAAATTATAATATTGCCTTAAATACGTTATTATTTTATTTTAAATGCGAAGCGAGGGCAGGCCGCTCCTCTTATATAAGTTTTTCCACATTGAATTCCCAAATTACAAATTTTATATCGAACTAGCTGATCCGGCAAACGTTGTTTTGCCATATAAATTTGGTTTGGGTCACCCTTATCACTAAGACCTACTCAGACCTACTGAATATGCATATAAAATTTCATAAGAATCGGTCGAGCCGTTTCGAAGGAGTGTGGTAACTAACATTGTGACACGAGAATTTTATATATTAGATAATGTCCTGAATTTTCTTTTATTGCAAATTAAATGTTTAGAATAGGTATTATTAATTATTAAGCTTTAACAGATGGAGGTGTTTGTTTATTGACACAAGGTAAACACATAATTATGACGAAATACAGTGATATTTTGTCATAATTATGTGTTAAGATTTCATGCTGTCTTTCTGTTACCTCTGATTACAATATGCTGGTTTAAGCTACATGGTAGCTTAACGCACAATTGTACTCAAAATACTACAGTCTCTAAATACACAACACTTTGAAGTCACACGAGTTTCGAGAACAACTAAAACTTATTGCCTAAAATTCATCATTTTTATAATACAAACAAAATAGGGGGGTATTCATCTATCCACTATAATGACAGGTGGATTCCTAAGCCTGTGCTGTCGATCAATATTTAAAACTTCCTTTTAAATAATTAAATAAAGTTTACCCAGGTATTTTATAAATGTATACGAAAGGAAACTCTTCAAACAGGGTCCATTTTATATGAAGAAAGTCGTAAAAAGTATGCTCAAAGTTGTTATGTTCTCCTAAGGGCTACGGTATTAATATTCTACCTGGCACACTGCGACAAATGGGATCACAACGTCTTGTTGACCTAATACTGTCACTAGCGACGCAGGGAACGAAAGATAAGAAAGAATACTTCTATAAACTCATATTTCACGGAAATTATGCTAAAAAGGTATCATTATTTTGAGTGTGTTTCACATAAATTATAAGATAGTGAAGGTATTTTACGTACTGATATTATGGAAGAGTAAAGTTTATATATTTTTATTGAGCACTCGCTTAATTTACTTTTTCCACTATGTTAACTTAACTTAATCAAGTTCGTTCAGCCCTTTTGCATAATGATAACTATAAATATTGAAAATATCAGCAAAAATACGTTTCTTATATGTAATCTTATATAAAAATTATTATTTCATACTTGCACTATTTGATTCACAATCGACGGTCAAAATTGTGGGAGGCAAAATAACTGCAAACCATCAAAGATCCAATGCCGTTATAGTCACTGCTCGACCTGGTTTATGAGAACACTTCTATAATGTCGCATTCAATTATCATATTTAAATTTAAAATAAATATTACAAATAAGAATTAGAAATTTTAAGGATACTTAACGACCATATGTACCTAATCTAAGATGTAAGCTTTTGACAGCCAATTAGAAATTCAATATTCTTAGTCGAGATAGGACAACGTCTGTCGGGTCAGCTAGTATAATATACTAGCCGACCCGCGCGACTTCGTTCGCGTGTTGGTCCTCTCCTATGAGTCGTAGCGAGTTGTTAAATAGTCTAAGTTACTCCTTGTTACATCAGCTATCTGCCAGTGTTGAGACGATACGTGCCATGGAGTGCCTCTCTATCTTAGGCAGATGTTGGAGGCATATTTGGAGGAGAGGAAGGTCATATGGGAGGGAGACAATGGGCGGCTGTAGCAACGACAGGTGAAGCGGGGTGTTCGTCAGGGCTCGGTTCTTGGCCCGATCCTGTGGAACATAGGTTTTGACTTGCTCCTGAGAGACCCTCTCCTCGACGGCAGGGGGAGGGGAGGATCCTTTCAGGAGGCGACTAGGCTGGTCGTAGCTGCGACATCTCTAGTTGTGGACCGCAAGGAGAAGCTGGTCCTGAGGATCTCCATCTCAAAAACGGAGGCTCTCCTATTCCATGGTCAGCCGAGGGGCCCCCCACGTAGGGCACATCACCACCATCCAGGGCGTGGAGGTGGAGATCAAGACCCAGATGAGATACCTGAGCCTGATTCTGGACGGTCGATGGACATTCCGGGCTCATTTCACTAACCTCGCCACCTGACTCGTCAACTCGGCTGCCGCGTTGGGCAGACTAATTCCCAACAAGGGGAGACCGAAGTATCCGTGTCCGCGTCTTTACGTCAGCATTGTGAGGCACATCACACTGTAGGTATATGCGGACGCAGTTACTCCACACCCCATCGCCGGGTTGGTGACAATGGAGGCGATACGCCCGCACCTCAGTCGCGACTCGGCAGTCGGCACGACGTCCTGACTTAGCGGTTTGTGCAGATACTCACCGGGCACGGCTGTTTTGGACGATATAAAATAGCTCGGAGGGAGCTAGTTAACATCTTGGCTGAATGCCAAGCATGGAGACCTTAGCGCCAAGCCCTGCGCTTAAGCGCCTGCTCTAGCAAATTGGCGAGGACCTCTCATTGTCAAGTGTGGTTGGAGCCGTGCTCGAAAATGACAGGAGCTGGTTGGCAGTGGCCTCCTTTTGCGAGTCGCTAAAGAAGGCCGCGAAAAGGGAACGCGATGCTCATCGTCTCGCTGACCCGATCCGCAGACGTCAGCCGGGGGGTAGGAGGCGTCGATATGCGCATCTTCTTCCTCCCCGGACCACAGCGGGGCATTGGCCGTGTTTTCCACTACCAGGGTGGTCTGCTTTAGAGCAAGCCGAACGAGGCGACGCGGTAGAATGCGAATAGCGACCCCGTGACGCCTCAATTTTGACGGAGAGGGTATCGCAGTAGGTTTAGTGGGTAGGACGGCGCTTACCGCGGGCGAGTCCCACATAATCATTCGATCGCTCCAAAGGATCGGGTGATATGCGTAAGTGCATTCCCGTGCGACAAAAAGAAGCTATCTGCCAGTGAAAGCCAGTCATAATTGGTCGAGCCATTTCAGAGATTAGCCGGAATAAACAGATAGAGAAACAGACAGACAAACCTGTTTTATGTGTATACATCAATATGCACTTAGTAAAAAGCGGATATCTTAATATTACAAACACTCCAATTTTATTTATTTGTATGAATTTATTGAACGCCTGAATGTTTTTTATGGCAATATTTTGATAATTAAAATGATAATTAATGTTTCTTGTTAAACCTAAGTTACCATTATAAACTCAACATCGACTAGTATGAAATATGATAAATAGGAAATCTACAAACAAATAACATGCTATGTTAACAACCTCTGACCTAGATAAAACGAATGGAATCGCTTGGAAATCTAGTTTTCTCTCTAGATATAGTTTAAAATTTAAATTCAATAAAATTTAAGGAAACAATTTTTACAGAGGATTTCATCACGTAGCTGGCAACCCCAGCGTAGATGAGGTTGGGGTGTAATTTGAATCAGGAACGCGTCGGGGTGCAATTTCCTTATAAACGGCAACATTGCACTAACATCACCGCAAACACCATCTGCGGACATGATTTGATTCAATTCTGTAATGGTGTTGTGGTTGTTTGCGGCTTGTATAAATAATCTATTATTATTTATTAACTACTAGTAACGCGCGGTTTCTTTACTATAACAAGCGTGTTTATATTTATATATATATAAACCTTCCACTTGAATCTCTCTATCTATTAATTAAATCTGTTGCATAGTTTAAAGGATCTAAGCGTGCAGACAACAGGAAGCGACTTTGTTTTATATCATGTAAATATTGAACGGGAAAAAATATATAAGAAACATATAAAATAAAAGCTTTTAAATATGCAATGTTTGATTTTCCGGGTTATTTTGTGTGTACGGTAGAGTCGGTTTGGCGCATCGATTTCACGCCTTGCCACTCTGATGAGTTTTCACTCCCTTTGTGAACTGCTACTCTACGTAATTAACGATACTGTGACAACTGACAATCTTTCTCTTATATACCACAATGTTCGAAAAACTCGTATATTGGTCGTATTGGTAAAATGAGTCGGCAATTTTTTCAATACTAGAGAAATATAAAAGATTACTTGCAATTTATTATCATATATCTTTTACTACATAAATATTATACATTAAATCAATAATCTGTTCTGATCGGTCGCCATTTTAGCAGATTTCTTGTCTCTGAATTAAGAGTTATATTTTACATATAGAGTACAAAATTGTGTGGTTTTTTGTTGTCCGTTTATTTTCTAATATCTTCAAAACTACGGATAAAAATTTAATATGGTTTTAGTATATCGTTTATTACCTGCGAAGCTGAAGAAAGATTTTCATAAAATATTACTAGAAAATCTCTTTGAAAATTTACATTTTAAATAATAAACAAGTAATAATTACTCTGGATATACAAAAAATAATTTGTATTTCGACGTTATGTCATTCAGAGAGTTGAAATGAAGCGGCATTTACATATTTTATTACACGTTTTCAAACTGTAGTTTAACAGTTTGTACATGACGGTACGAGTAATACCTCCTTTAAATATTAATACGGAAGTGCTGGAAATCCTGATTTCATGAATTTTCAATGCATTTGCCGAGTTTACTGCTACAATTATGAGTAAAGCGATTATAATTGAATATTTCAATTGATTTATTTATTTTTTAAGTTGTAAAGTAAATGAGAATAGATAAGAAAAAATATACTAAGCAAAAACAAAAAGAATACGGACTTATAAAGAATTAAAAAAATTAGTCAATTTTATATTGGCTAGTGATATTTACTCTATCTACTGTACTAATATTATAAAGAGGAAACATTTGTATTTTTGTATACAACGAATAAACTACTGGATTGATTCCAAATTTCTTTTGCCGTTAGAAAGCTACTTTATCCCTGAGTAACATAGGCTATATTTATTACAAAAATAAATTAGACATCCTCAGAAATTCTCACTAAAACCAACCCAAGGTGCAAAAAAATTAGCCATAAAATATCTTTCATCACATGTGATGCAGATAGTATTGTTGATAGAACAAAAAAATGTTTTACAATATTATAGAACGTATCAGTATCTACAACAAAAAACTCCGCGAGACCATATGTCCAACTATTGTAGTTATGTCATCATATGTCATCATAACTACTTTATTTACATTTTAAAAGTTGATAAAAATGCCTATCAAAATCAGACTATGTTTTCTATACCTTTGTATCAATTCTTATCCAAATAAATTATTTCGTATTTAAGAATATTTCAATGCCTGTATATTATTTTTTGAATTATTGATATCAAACATTCCATTCAAAAGGTATTTCGAAATAAAAGTATCTATTATATAAAAAATACACCCCTACGCCGGCGGGTCGCTGTGGAGCACCACGCAGCGCAGCGAGCAACGCGGCGATAGAGCGGCTAACGAAATATTAAAAAAAAATTTCCACCCGCGTGAAGCCGGGAAGGGCCGCTAGTTCTGTATGATTACGCTATTTAATAATGTAGTGTCTGGAGCTTGCTACCCAGTTACAAGTTCACATTATTGTACACAAACTTAGCCTCTACTGCTCTATCTCACTACCAGCACTTTACATTTGTACTGTAAAAATCACTTTTTTATTTTATGAAATTAAACATTGCTTATAAATTACCTTAAAAAAGCGTAATATACATTTTATGTCTTAAAATGTATATTACGCGAGGTCTTCATTATAGACGAGATCTTTATCAAGCATATTTCCTATGCGGTTATATATTCTCAAAATTTCATAGAATTAATTAACATGCGTGCCTGATAGTGTGTGTCTAATATATTAATTCACTTTTGATAAAAAAAAACTACGTTTAAAAAACCGACTTCAAACTAAAAATGCACTAAAAAGTATGAAATAATTCCGTTATTTATTATTCTCTCTTTATTAAGACAATAATATATAATAATTGTTATTTTTAAAGTCGGTACCAGCCAGGTTAAAGGACGTGTAGTGAGATAGAATATAAAATAGGTATATCTATTTAAAACTACTACTACTACTATACTATACTATTGCTGGCACCGACTACTCACCCGAATCACGTAAATCGGATGATAAATCTCAGCGTAATTAATATAAATACATAAAAAAAATATACCAATCAAATTGAGAACCTCCTCCTTTTTGAATTCGGTTAAAAAGTCCGCTGCAACACTGCGTCATGCTGCTACAATACCAGTTATTAACATAAATTAATTGAAACTACTAGTCTATCAAAAGCTATCAATAGTATTATCAGCATTTAAAATTCTAATAACTGAGATGTTTTCCAATAAATGTAATTAGATTGTGATTGTAATTCAAAGGCATATAACATTTTCTTCATAACGTGTCTAACTTCTAACCGCTGCTGAGATTATGCGTCACCTCGCCCATGAATAATAAATTATACATTAATTTTCAGGTCGAGGATTCTTGTCGGAATAAATAACTTTGGAAATTGTCAAAATTTTCATTATTTATGGTAATAAATTGCAAATTTTTTTAATTAACTTAACAAGCAAGTACATCTTTTATTAGAAACTGACATCATTTGTAGACAGAGAGATAAATAGACAGATAAAATCTATATTGCACACACAGTATTAAAAAAATAATTTAAATAAAACTAAGTTACAAATATCATAAGGCATGCAAAGGCGGCCTTATTGCTAAAGCAACCTCTTCCAGGCAACTCTTAAACATAGGAATTGATGTACGCATACGGGCTACTTCTAAAGATTAAACATTAATTTTTAATCAATCTTTTGTAGTAGGGATTTTTAATTTTACTCCCACTATCAGAAAATAAAGTTTATAATATTACTTTAAATGTGTAGATTATATAATAATAAATGATGCCTATTACTTTAGAAACTAAACAGAGAAGCGCCTGGGGCCTGCGAACAAGGTTTGTGGTTTCAAGGTCTTATTAACGTTAACTATGCTCGTCTCCACTATTTGACCTCTGAATAAAGTAATTGATAATGTAAACTCACGTCATGATCTTTAACGTTGCTAAAATTAACTTCAATCGTCTGAAACGATTGTATCACTTGAAAAGTAAATTTTTGTTAAAATATTTCAATACCAATTACTTCGAAAAGCCTTTAATAGGTGTGTCAAAAGAAACCAATTTTATTGCCTACCCTCTACCTCAATCACAAATATGTCAGCCTCTTGATGACGGGCTTACAGTTTCATTGTATATTAAGAGTTTTCTTTCTCAGGTTCATATTTGTTTTTGAAAATAAAATAGGACTACAGAATAACTTTTATGATTAACTTCGTCTGCAGTTTTATGAAAATATTTTCTTAAATTTCAATTATTTATAGTATTCAATGTGTAAATAGTGTGTTCCCTACCATCTCTACAATGGGGAATGTTCACAGGAATTGTTTGACTTGGTGCCACCGACAATTTTTCGCCAACGCACACTTCGCCGGGGGCAGATTCCGTCCACACCACTTGGATGCTTGGCATACTAGCAATGCACATGCGTCAAGATCATTCCTCCCACGCACGTGCAGGCTGTGGAGTAATCTATCACCAGAGATTTTCCCAGAGCGCTTTAATATGGGGGTCTTCAAACGCCGAGTGTACAGGTTCATTTAAAGTAAAGTACAACTTCGGCAACGCAAGTTGCAATTCTTCGTGTATTGTAGATGTCCATGGGCCACGGTGACTACTTACCATCAGGTGGACCCTCTGCTCGTTTGACCCCGTATACTTAAAAAAAATATTGAATTCGTCAGTGAGTGAAAGACAATAGGTGTGTGAGTGAGTAAGTTTTATCATTGATCCTTAAAATTTTGTGGATAATATGCCGCTCTGTAAATATAAATTATGTATGAATTACACTGCTTCTTTGAAAAGATGTAAAAAAGCTGTTAAAACAAAAATATTTTGTTTTTATTAGGTTTTGTAAAAGTCATCTTGTCCTTATGTTAGATAGACTCATAAATTAGTTATATTGGTTAAATTGGTATATAAGTGAGAGTAAGTGAGATGTAAGCTATAATCATGGAGCCGTACAAAGCCCGTGATATAGATACTTGCAAAATATAATTGATTAAGCCCTTAATGAAGAAGACTTAATAGATAGAAGTAATATTTTTATAGTAAAACATCTATATCTAACAAAATCGAGAGGGATTTGTTGTAACTTTTTAATAATGAAATATATTTTAATTCATTTTATATTTTAAAGTTTATTTCCTACGCAATTTGTCAGTAAATCCCACGTTATATTTCGACTCCTTGCTATATAAATGGCCTACCTGGCGTTTGACTTAGACGAATGGCGCTACGTCATGGAATAGAGAAAGAGAGCGGATGGACCTTCTGTATCGCTGATGATTACAAAATTGTTTTGAAATCAAAGTGAAACAAACAATATACCAAAGCAATACAAATCAAGACCGCAAAGTGTCTCTGCCAGATCTACCCCCTACCTCTCCCATCCCATTAATGCTGCGGTTCCAGTGAATACCGGGTTTTTACTCAGGGTCCACTAAAACGGCATCATTCTTCTCTTCGGTCCCCCTCCTCACTCTATCTTCGAAGCGGCAACGCATCGGCAAAACAAAAGATACTTACTCACTAGTTTTGGCGATTTCCGGGATAAAAAGTAGCAGATGATACTTTTAGGTTCACATACTATTACAAAATAAAAAATATTTTTATAAAATCTATACCTAATGAATAAAAATATTATACATACAATTTTTTTACTGGCGGCGCTTTCATGAAGTTACTGAAATAGAATTGGATCTCCTCTTGCATAATAAAACCCTTTTGCCTCAGCACTCAAAGGCCAGTACGGATTGTTATTTTAAAGTTTAAAATATAAAATATTTCACTCTTTCTATATTCCATGGTATACAGTTCGTTTCGCTTGTTGACCCGATACCGTTACTCTGAACCCTATTTGTTTTATTCAACTAACTAACGCACAGCGGTTTCGTGTATGAATAATGTACAGGACCTTTTGTGAAATATGAGGATCGAGGTTTACTGTTGATAAAGGCTACTTTTAAAGCATATAACAGTTCTTGGTAAATACCAAAAGTTAAACATAACAGAAAACTCTTATCAACAAGCAGCTCTCAGTTTTGAAGATTAATATAATCCACAGGAAAATAAATTGGTCGGTTTTAAAAAAAATTACCCGTGAGAGGTCGGTTTAGAATACAATTCCTCTCTGCCACTTGGAGAGCCTCTCATAAGAGGGGAGTAACACAGCGCCTCCATTGGTGGTAGGGGATCTGTCCCCCGACTAGCTTGCGACCAACATGCGAATCCGAGCGCCAAGTGTCTGAACTAGAAAGACTCTTTAGTTTTGCCGATGTCTATGGGCGACGGTGGCCACTTTCCATCAGGTGAACCGTCTGCTTGTTTGTCTGCTTCTAATAATATCTATACGGGAAGTAATATGATTGGGTTATAAAAGAGAATAATAATCCACAATAATAATCCACATATTTTTTAGTAATATTTTTTTAATTGACACGTTATTCGTGCACAATGTAGTTTACATTGTACACGAATACTGTAAATAGAGTAATGTTATGTTAATTGTAATTAGTATGGAGTACAACTTACTTGATTCGGAAAAGAAATAACAGAAAGTACATTAATGAGGTTGTAACTGCGACTAAGTTAAGCGTTTAATGATACATGCTGCGTTGTTAGAATTGTATATTTCGTGTCGAGTATAATAAAACGGTTTTTTTATCTGCAGGAAGCTACTTTCAACTTTAACAAAACCTATTTATCAAAAACCTTTTACTCGATGTAGTATAATATTGATAGAATCTTTTGTCCGTACTGCTGAGGAAAAAAGAAAAAAATAGTTGGATGTCCAAAACAATTTGTACACACTATTTTTTAATAAAACAAAACCCAATTAAGTTCAGTATGTTAAAGGCGTGTTAGTTAAAAAGGCTAAAGCTCAAGCACAAACATTAACTCTTTGAGCTTCTCGAATGTTCTCCTGAGACATTTTACTCACAAAGTACTAAAGCTTTATTGCAGCTTTAGTAAAAAACCTTTGTCTAAAATCCACACATTGTTATGTTAAATATATTATTTCACTACTTTGAGTAATAGTTCCATTACATACTAAAAATTAATTCTGATAATTGAAATCTAAGACTAACGAAATTGTATTTGCATCTTAATTAGGGTCTTTTGAAAGTCAATGTCTTCAAATTATTGTAAATTAATTAAAAAGAAAAAAATTAGAGTTTTCTTGTTCTTGGAAGGAAATGTGTTGTTTTCGTATTTTATTTTCGTCAAAAGTAAGTAACTATGCTAAGGCTTTCTTTGTCAATTTTATTTATTTTTTTTGTAATAAAAAAAACTATAACTATCAATATCTTTAGACAATTTGTTTATACGATTGATTCGATGAATTATAATTAATATGATTGACCTTCCACACACACCCCGAATATTACTATTCTGCTATATTAGAGGTCAGCATTAATACCTGCTTTTTCTGTATCATTCTATTAGTTTTCGAATAATATAAGAAATAGACGAATGTTGTAAAAACCAACAGCTACGTTCAAAGAAAAGCAATCTCCCGCGTGATTTCATTTTGAGAAAACCTTGTTTTTTACCGACGAAAGGCGAGGAAACTGCTTTCTGATAGACGGTTTGCCTTTAGTTGGGGTATAAAATATTCTCCACTGTTGTTCCGGGCCATTAACCTCGACGAAGACAAATTGGTTTTTATTCTGCAAAAGAAAACATATTAAAGTTATAAAAATTAAGTTATGGTAAACGTATTTATGAAACCGCATTACTAAGCTGGTAAAGATAGTTTTTAGGGTTCCGTATCCCAAAAAGAAAAAATGAAAATCGTTTAACCGTCTATCTGTCGGTTTGCTTATCAAGACCCTTTTTCTCAAAAGTTTGTGGAAATATCAAGTTTAAATTAATCTCAATTACTCTGGGTCTATAGTCTATTGAGTCTGAGAAATAAAAAAACAGTCAGAAGTTACGGTCGTTTATTTCGTTACAATTAAGGCAATCAAAACCTATAAAGAACTTTTAAAATCACCAACACACATAGATTTAAAAAAAACCGTAAAATTGTTTTTAACTGAATATAACAATAGTTATTTGTTATACAAGAGTGCAAAGTTATTTTTAACCTCGTGCTCAATTTTGATAACCGAGCAAGCGAAGGATTCTAAAACTACAATTAGAATCCTGAGTGTTAGCGAGGGAGTCAGTATAGCACAAGGTAAAATAGCTTTGCACTCGAGTGCAACACGTGACTTTTCATCCCACCTCAGCGAGGAAATAACTGGGGGAGTGCCGGCAGAAGTGAAAACTTGAACATTAGCGTTGTGCATTAAAGTAACCCAAAGAACAAAATTCAAAACAAAATTCAAAAGAAATACTAGTCAAACTGCGAACGAATCTCTCGCCTACACTGCTCAACGTAGCAACAAATCATTTAATTGAAGACCACTAAACTATGATAGTCAATATTATCTACACGAAATTACTCATCAAACTGCCGAAAACCTCACGTCTACACTGCTCAACGTAGCAACAAATCATTTAATTAAAGACCACTAAACTATGATAGTCAATAGTTAACTACACGAAATTACTCGTCAAACTGCCAATGAACATGTGAAAGTCAATAAAATATCCAATTGAATATAAATATGAATGCAAGACTTCAATTTTTCATTTCTACTAGTTTCAATTATTAAAATCTGTCGAATTTAAAATCTCGTTAATTTTCTGTCGCGAGTTAACAGTTTTAACCCATCAAAAAAAAATGTACACGATTACTGCACAACGCCGCTAAAGAAGTTTTTACTTCAAAAAGTACACCAAGAAGGATCTGAGTCTGAGTTTTTAACAAATAAACAAAGCTTGTATGATAAATTCGGCACCATAGAGGTAGAAGTAAATAGGTTTAATGATGTTTTGAATTCACAAACTTAGTGCACACGATGTTCTAAATTCAATTTTACTTTATCCTCTAAAGGATAAAAACGGCTTTTGCACTCAGATAATGAAGAGCATAAATACTCTTTCCGAGATGGTGGGATGAAAATATTTTTTTAATTCAGGAGACGACTATGACTGACTAATTACAATTTTCCGATGTTAAAGTTTCTAATTTAATCGGGATTGTACGGAACCCACGATGTACGAATGCAGTTCACACTTGACCGAATTTTGATATAAAAAATCGATGTGATTTGTTCTAGACTGCTGTCATTAATTTTAAAAAAACGGTTTCTCCTTGTTCCTGTTTTCAAATTATAAAGTAGTTTAAATCCCATCCTGACAGCGCTACCTGAAGTTCTTTCTAAGAATATCTCAGCGATAATTGCTCTTGATTTCATTGCCTTCGTCTTATTACTCTTAATTGCCTTTATACTTATTGAGATAGAGTTTAATTAAATGTAAATGCTTTCAAATAGTAAAGATCCTAAATTGATGTTTTGTTTTCTAATTAAAGCATTGTAAATGATATATAATAGATAATTGATTTAACTTTTCAATGAAATCATGTTAGTTCACGTATGCTTTAAATTTTATAATTTAAATTTTATATCCATATATTATGGACGTGCACAATAAAATACCTAACTAGTTCGCTATCCTCGGCCGTCCGGAATATCGGATATGGAATTAAGTCACTTAGCTAACCATGCATTGGATGTCATGCAATCTTTTGGGGATAAACGTTTTAAAATACTAACTTTTTTAAAGTTTTCTATAACATTGTATTAGATGTTTATTTATGTCGCAGTCATCTGGTTGATTGAATGAATAGCGCGTTCATTGAATGACAACATTCAACATAGTGGAGTCCTCTTATTATAAAGGAAGTCTCTTGAAATAAAAACTGATTCACCGGTCAAACTTCACAAGTGTGTTTTGTCCTTACTACGTGACATTGGAAAAGAAACCTGTGCATCTCTATTGTGCACAACTAAACACCTAATTGAAGTCGGGAGGGGAACTAGTTATAATTTAATAAAACTAAACAAAATAGGTCAAGCTTGTTTAGTTTATTTAGGTAAGTTGGATGTCAGAAAAAAGTTAACAATAGTATTAAATAAATCTTACGTACAAAGTTACACAATAATGTTGTGTCGTACATTACTATAAAATAAGTTTTGTGCGTATAACACCTGTACTCTTCTTACTTTAAGACATAAAATTGTTATAAACCAAAAATGAGTAATTTCGAACAAGAATCATAAAATGTTATATGAACGCTTGGGATACGGATGCTACGTAATAGAATTAAATATATCTATAAAACGAAGATATAAAATATGTACCTATATCTTGCTATATAAAAATATAAGGAGAACTTATGTAATCCTATTTTTGTAATGAAAACTTAAATGGTTTGGTCGTCGATAAAATATATTGTCGCTGATGAATTTGAATCAGATTGACATTAGTTGGTTCTCTTTTAAATATACATGTCGCCGTCATCTGGCTGAATTTGCTATTTGATTGAATGACTAGTGCGTTCATTGAAAGACAACATTCAATTGAATGACTAGGTCGAACGTTGAACATTAGCGAATTGTAACATAGGCCTTTGAACAGAGCGGACGTAAAATCAGTCAGGTGATTGAAATTTAGTTCATTTTTTTCCCATTGCGACGCTAGTAGTCACCAAAACAAATATGGCGTCAAACACCTCACACAGATAGCACTGTGTTGGTATTTTTTTGATTAAATATACTTTAAAGTGCGTTATTCGTAATAAAATAGTGTGAAAGCATAGTCCTCATTTTTGTTATCTAAAGTAAGTTACCTTTTAAGTTATATCCCATTCAACGACTAATGCTAAATGACGTTCAGTCAAGACGTTGAACGTTACATTAAACAACTTGACGAGTTGTCCTTTAGTCATTCAATTATAATAAGAGGACTCCACTTAATATCAATTTACAAAAAAACAATATTTGTTAAAATCCAACACCAAAAAAAATAGCTGACATTCTAATAAATAATATAGACAGTTAGTCTAGGTAGTATTAACAGATATTGTTAGACTTAATAAATTTACACATAAATATTACATGAAGCGGACAAAACACTAATTGAAGGAAACAATCTACTCAACCTTTCGTCGTCCACTGCTTGACATAGGTCTCTCCCAATTTGTACCACATTACTCTATCCTTCGCCTTCCTTATCCATTCTATCCTGGCTATATTCTCTAGGTCATCTAACGCCCAACGGGAACGTAGGCGTCCTACAGTACGAATTTCCTCCTATGTCCATCAGACGTCCGACAAACGTGACCAGCCCACTGCAACTTTAGCTGACTTACTCTGCGAGCTATGTCGGTGACTTCAGATCTTTTTCGGATAATTTAATTTCTGATTTTATTCCTTAAAAAAACTCCGAGCATAGCTCGCTTTATAGCTCGCTGAGCGACTTTGAGCTTGTGGATTAGTCCTACTACAAGAGATACACTGATTGAAGACCTTAGACCTAATAATTGAAGCATTGCGGTAGAGGCGACATAAAGAAGCGACGGAGCTTGCTGAATGCTGCCCCGCCCAACTGTATCCTCCTGTCGACTCTATTGTCTTCTTTACTCGTTCACAACTTCGAGTGCCGTTCCATCGACAAAAATTGTCGAGGAAGTGTTATCGACGGTTGCTCTCTGCTCGGCATGTTGGAGGCTACATTGAGTTAAGGCTACATTTAAGTTTTGGAGCATTTCTAAATTTAATTGAATTGAAGGAAATATGCACAACACACCAATGAGAGTTTTATTTTAATCAATTGATCTATTTACAGATACCTACTTTATAATCTGGATTAAAAATAGGCTATTTTATTCCTATGGCTATTTTTAAAAATCATATTTCTTGCGGAATCATTGTCTATGCTCAAGTGTCAAGTGTAAAGCAATGCGTAAAGCATCTAATCTCGACTTTCTCCATTGTTTAAATTGCTTCAAGAATTCATTGAAATCTTCTCCTTCAACCACCCTTCAACAAAGAGGCTCACTCACTTAATAAAATAGAGACTTCTTTAAATTGGCTATGTTCTGTACGGGATAAAAATAATCATATATTTCAGCTTACAAAGTATCTGTATGAATATTTTAGTCAAATTACTTGGATTTTGAGTAAACAAGTATTTTTTCTTCGGGATAAAAAGTACCCATAATTTAATCAAGTTTTTGAAGTATCTGTAAAAATGTTATTGAAATTATTTCATACGTTTTTGTTTGATTAGGTAACAAACATTCAAACCTTCTAAGATCCTTGCATACTTAATTTTTTTGTTGTATAAACAAGATTTTAGAACTAAAGATGTTAATAAATGATGATTTTCATCCTTAAAATGTTATATGTAGTTAGTATACAAAGTGTTTTAAACGAACTGAGGAGAATAATTGAATTTATCGAGACTGAGTTAACTCTGTACGACACTAGAACGGCTAAGTTTCGTGATGTGAGTTATTTGATTTATTAACAAACCTTTTGTGAGAATAATGAACTTGAATAATTAAAAGTATTCTCCTTTTCTAGATTTCCTTACAAAATAGTAATCTCATTCATTTTAACATGAAATGGTATGTACCTATTTAAATTAAGTTTGTAGAGAAATAGCTTCTACTCGTATATCGTTTAATATAAGCCAGAAAATATTTAGTGTTGATTTGAATAGTTTTAGTATCAAAAGTTGCAGAACTTTGGTAGAAAACGTGTTTAACGTTTGAATATAACTTCCGTTGTGACGTGTATCTTTTATTGAAAAAGTTATTTTAATTTATATATTTGTGAAAGTATGACTAAACTAAATAGATCTATATAGGATGGCACAAAAGTCACTAACCGAAATTAATAAATAAAAGTATCATTACTAATAAATAATATCAATCTGGTGTTGCCGGTTATTATTAATTGAATATACTTTACCCTTCCAAAATCTCCATAAGATAAAACTGAAGATAGATCGGCTGATCTAGCGGTGAACATTATAAATATTTATAGACTGGTAACACAATCATTTTTTTTTAAAGGAAGTATAACAATTACAGTAAGCTTTTGACTTCTCCACCTTGTATCTTAAAAAATTCTGGTTAATTATTTATGGCAAAAATTAAAAATGAATTATAAAAGTCACAAAATCCAGATTGTTTTGACTTTTAATTTTAGATCCGAAAGAAAGTTATTGTCATGTAATGTCAAAAAAAAAGAAAAATGTGTTCTTCTAGCGAAACCTGGGCTGGTAGACTAGTTTTTGGGTACGTTTAAAGCTTTGATATTTTGTTTATACCCTAGAGGTGTAAGTATCGCGACCATGAAATATGGCGACATTAACTTACTGTCAGCTGACATATGAGCATCTCCGTTTAATTACAGACGGGACCAATTAGTTACTGGAACAAACACAAAGTGGGGAATTTACATTATAACTTGGAGTACTTTTTACTTATATATCTTGTATAATTTAAAACAAAATAAACTAAATAACTCGGAAGCTCATAACAACACCAAATATTTATTAATTTCTTTTATTTACTAACTTACTAAGGTTTTAATAAAAACTATAAAGGTCACAGGTAGTGCTTAAAAACTAATTCTAATGTAAATCCAAGTGAAAAATGTATATGTACAGAATATCATGCAAAATCTATTCCAGCTTATAAAGTACATATCTATTATTCAAACCCGTCCAACGAATTTGTTCAATAATTCCTTTCCGTTCAACTAAAACTGTATTTATTTACAGCCTAAAAAGTAATGCATTACTTAATCCAGGTTATAAAATATCATTTATATTATTCATTCATTATATTATGTCAGATTTTTAAAAGGTCTAAAAATGTTTATTTTTTGTAGTTACGGCGCTAGAAGCCCAAAGGTAAATTCAAAACTACGTAGTTAGCCAAACACACAGAGAAACTACAGATTAGTATGCTAAACAAAAAAATAAAACAAAAACGCAAAGTAGCATACACTTAAATCTGTTCAAAAAATAAAGTTCGTGTCACACACCTTACGTTTAATACTAAAAATTAATTTCTATGATAATCTGAAAATAACATTTTAAGTCTCTTTTTTTACATCAAATGACTTAATAATTTTTACAAAATCATAGCCAAAATTTCAATAACATAATTATTCAAAGCAGAATCTAATCATTAATAATAAGTATTTTTAGGGTTCCATTCCTTAAAAAGAAAAAAAAGAGCTTTTATTTTACTTTAAACTTGTTTAATTACAAAAATGAAAACAGTAATATAAGATATTTGATCTGCTTTAGATAATGACAATGTAAAAGCAGGGAAAATTCCCTTTTCCCTTTTTTGTATCTAAAATTCCTTCCTGTGTCTATACTATAATAATTAATTTATTATAAAAAATATTTTGTTCGTAATATATTTTATTTTACTTTGCTTAGAGTACAAGTAAGAGAGATGGATAGACTTTTTATGAATGAGGGTTGGAGGAATGAAAGAAAGCGAATCATTATGGAGCGGTTGAAAAAGTTTGTTTTCTTTCTTTTCTAAGAGTGTTACTGCATCGATATTTATATTGTATGTCCTTTATATAAAATATGGTCGAAAATAATGCCTTTTTATTAAATACAAACTAAACTTCTCTATTAAAAATCTTTTTCCCGGAATTTATATTTAAATTTTGATTGTTATTTAAACTAATTAAATCGTAACTAACTTTTTATAAAGGAAAATATAAAATTTCGTATTCTCAAAAATTTATCTCCACAAGCTGTATCCTTGTATCCGCTTTATAACCTCTTTCTTTAAATAAATACAATGAAAGAAAACAAAGACCAACCAGCTAAATGTATAACATTATATTTCTTTAACGCTATCCAGTTTTTCCGAGCTTTGTAATTACATATTTTAATTTTAATGCTCTTGTATGAATGTAAAAGAAAACAAATGTTTTAAAAAGTTTGAGTGTGTTAATTAGTAGCTAAAGGGTAAAGGTTGAAATGTTGTTTCATATATATTGTATACACCAATCAGTTTTTTACATTATTATAAAAGCATTGAGTTATTAAAGTGAAAATGTAACAATTCTTCGGTCAGATTCAACCGATGCTTAGAATGTTCAAACTGTTCATTTAGACAAAAAAAAGAATTTGATCGTAGCGCCATTCAAAATTCAATAATATAGTGTCCACTGCTAGCAACACTGTTTATAAAGTAGTAGTAGCGGGTAGATCATTTTATATTATTTCAAGTATACCGACGTGAAGACAATATATAATCTTTAGTGCGATAGATTACACTCTGGCGTTTTCGTGCAGTGAACATGGAAGTTAGTGTTATTGTGTTGTGATTAAGGTTATCCTTCTCGAGGTCCACGTAAGTTTACTTTATTATCTATTGTCGTTAGCGAGGTTGAGTGGTGGAGGTGAGAGTTAATATATCATGAGCTCTTTAAACCTGCTCCTGGGTCTCAAGCACTGCTCAACTCAGTCTAAATGGCATGTGTATACGTATTGCGGTTCAGTAATGGGTATCATACATTTCTCTCTATATTTATGATACCACTAAGCGTAAATCTCCGTAAATATCACAAAAACATTAATATTCAAAATAAAATGGGTATTCATTATGTAACGTGAAATATGACGTTCCGTCATTTGCGCCATTGCCATTGTATTTGACTTTTTAAGGAGTAGCTACTGCCTGTAATACAATTATGATTATACGACACCATGTGACGTCATTCAGCGTTTTTGAATTGTCACTTAAAACCAATTTTTGAAAACGCTAAATTCTTTATATACATGTTTTTTCAAACTCAGTTTTAATCGTTTAGGAGGCGTTTAGTGATGTAAAAATACGTACAGAAGAATTATATAGGTATATCAAGATATTTTGATGTCATCATCATTTTATAGATTATAATAACCCAATTACATCGATCTTTGTCGAAGTCACGAAAGAATTTGAAACCGTTTAAAGCTTTTGTGTGATATCAAAGGATTACAAAAGTTTTGGAAAGTTATGAGAATGGATTTCCTTTCACATCAAACGATGATTAAAATATTTTAGTAATTTTCGGCTCAAAGACAAAGTTATAAAATTATTTTATTTATATACTGTACATATTTAGCTGTGCTAATATTCACGCTGGGTCTTCATAGAAATATCCAGAAAAAAGTGTCTGAAGTCCGCTTTAACCACCCGACCCGTCACCAAGCAACCTAGTCGGACCGGTCGCCATGCCTAAAGAAAACAAAGGCACCAAGAGGACCTGCTCTTAGTAAGGAGCAGCGATAGACGCCCCATGCAGGGGGCATGTGTACATGTGTACCCACAGGCCACAACCTGTGAGAAGAAAACTGAGTGACTCTGAAGTCCGCTCACATAAATAAATTTCTGTTTTGTTCGTTCTGATCTTTTGTGAATGTTCGTAGAAGTTTAGTCGAACGTTTTTCATATATTTGTCTCTTTCTAATAATACCACTATTAGGTTTGAACACTAAGACAACTATTGCTATTATAATATATTCGTTTTACTTAATGCCTTTTATAGAATATTTTGTTTTAAATGTATTTTTCTGAGCATAAAAAATTTTTAAAATGAAAAGTGTAATAACAATAAGATTAAATTTTAACAATTTTTAAAATTTACTGGAACTTTATAGAAGTGCTCTAAAACAGAATCTGATCTCCTTGAGTGTTGTGGAATTGTTTTGCGGATTCTTTTAGAAACTATTTGTGAATCAATAGGTATTAAAATAAAAATTGTATAAATTTTTTTAAAACTTTAACCGAGGAAATAGCTATCAAAAACCACAAAGAAAGTGTGAGAAAGGTAAATGTGGATACTTTTAGGAGACTTGGGACTTTTAAGCTAAAATTTGATCCACATTCTTATCATCAAATCGTAAACTAAGTTCTTAAAGAGCATCAAAGTTAATGCAGTAAGGACGAACTGAGAATGAGAATGTAAAGTTTTGGGGTAAAACATAAACCTGAAACTTTCTTCTTACGGGGAGTTGAAGAACATTTTACGATACTTTGAAATTAATTCTTATCACTTTGAGTTCTTAGTATAAATGCTAATGTTACGACCATCAGTATAATTAATGGTTAGAATATATTAGATATATTCTTACAAATTTGACTCTTCAATACCTTTAATATCAAAGTATCTTTTCAATTTAATTGACAACTCTAAAAATAAAGAATTTATAATAAATTCACTACATAAAGGGGAATATCCATTTCTGGCTCTTTTTGTGCAGCACGCTCAGCTAAAATCAATTATACCTAAACTTATGTTTGAATAAATAACGCCTCTAGTCGATTTTTAGTAGTATTAATCTACAGAAATAAAATATTTAATTAATGAGTATGTTAATTCATTTTTTGGCTTGTAATTGACATTTTAAGAATGATTTCTTACCAACATTAGGTAAAAAAAATAAACTATTCGATCATCTTAAAATCAATTTCGTTTATTCCTAATTACTTTAATAAAAAAAACATTCGTAAATAAAATAATAATTATTTAATAAATGGAAAACCCTTTAAATCGTTTACTTTGAAACCTGTAAAGGGGTATTATAAATCAAAAGAATTAAATTTTTTTGATGTTACTAAAAATATTTTCGGTGTTTGTATTTTTATTGTGATTAAGGACTTTACTTCTTGATACATTTTAAGGAAGGTTTAGATTCCCTACAAAGAGAAAAGGGTGTCTTGATAAACATACAGACGCAGAACGAAGTGACTCTTTTAGATACGGCATCTTAAAATAACTACGTTGTTTAGAAAAATATCTCAATTCACAAAGAAATAGCAGCAAATGTTAATATAAACTATATACAGTTTCCCAAACTTCAACGCAGTAACCATTGTTACGTTTTCACGGCGAAAATAGGGTAATTTATAGCGCACTTAAAGCAACGGGTAGCTTTTAAAGAACACTATGGGTTATATAAGGGTTACGTAGAATATGTATCTTATTTTTATAAAAAGTTGACTCATTTTCATTATGTTTTTAAGAAGCCCTTGAAATATCACTAATATTACACATATAATTTACATGAGTAGATGTTTTTATTAGGGCCTTTTTAGTGGGGAGCGCGGGGCGAGAGTAGTGCGTCACACGCGATTGGTTCTTAAGCGACGTTTCAGTTCCCGTGCGTCTGCTATTTTTCAAAATAGTAAACGTCACGTATGGAACTGCCAATACAGGCACGCAGCGCGCTCACAATGCGGAACTTTCGCCTACTATTTTTTTCTTAGACTTAAAGTTAGCTGCCGACTACTACAGCTGGAATTATAAATATAATACTTTGTATCGCGGAAAGCAGATCTGTGGGACATAATTTTCTGTCATAAAGTACGTGAGAGAGGGAGTGAATGAGTGAGTAAGTTAGTGTCTGTCTTTCAATTCCATCTGGACACAATACAGGAGTTTCCTCGGACGAAATCGCATTCCTAGTAATAGGATATTACTAGGAATGTAGAAAATATTATAAACGCGAAAGTTTGTAAGAATGTATGGATGTGTGTTTGTTACTCTTTCACGCTAAAACTACTGAATGGATTTTGATGAAACTTTACAATAATATAGCTTATACATCAGAATAATATATAGGCTACAATTTATAATGATATAGTGTAAATTATCAAAACTACAGCGGGTGAAACCACGGGGCGCAGCTAGTTATAAATATTTATCGATGGTTAGCAGCACTGCCTGTCTTAGTTCTAAAGCAGTGTCCTATATGATCCGTGTTGAGCAATGAACATTAAACTTAAACAAAAAATTAAATATGTTTTATGATTATCATTGTCATAATTCGGTAGTTTTTAATAGGTTTTTATTTAATTTTATTAATTGTATTTGAGTGAAACATTTATCTGCACGAATAACCTGATTGAATAGGAAATTGCCTCATCAATTTCGAGTCATTTGCTGACCACGCATAAACATTTATAACAAATGAGCGGCCCGCCCTCGCTTCGCTCCGGGAATTTGAAGGAATATTATAATTAGTGTCCTTAAAATTTTCACTCTGTAATTGTGTATATTATTTGAAAAAAGAGAGCGAGTAAAAAAGTGCTAAAAGAGAAAATATAGAAAAAAATAGAAAAGCGACAGATAATAAAAGTGGGAGAAGGACAGAGCAAAGATATTTAAATGAAAGAGAGATAAATAAAGAAGAGAGAGAGGACGAGAGAGAATAAAAGTTAAAAAAAATTAAAAGGTAAAACTTTCTAAAAACAGAGGATACGTCGTTTCATTACAGAGTTCCTTTGACCAAGGAACTCTGTAATGAAACGACGTATCCTCTTCAAGATGATTCAAATGAGCCCAAACTTGATGAGGTTGTGTGGTTTCATTGCGAAGTTCCTTTGGCCATCTTCCAGCTCCATCATCAAATCAGCACCATGTCATCATAGTCGGTAACCGGGAAGTAGATTTAATTTGCAAGATTTGATGACAAACATCGGGACAGGTGAAACTAAATAAAATCTTGTAATAAAAGAGGAAGAGAGACGGAAATACTATAGGCTTCATTCAGTGAAGAATTTTTTAAATCAGATCAGTAGCAATAAAACGGCCATATTCTATAAATTAAAAAAATGTATATGGCAACACTACATCCACTATGTCACTCTGGCATTGTGTAGTTTTCTAGCGGGAAAAGAGTTATTAAAATCGGATCTGTAGTTCCAGATAAAATCTTCACTTTACAAAATGGCTACGTTATAGCCTTTAAATGGCCATATCTTTTTAATTAGAATATTTATGGCAACACCACATAGCCTATGTTACCCTAGTGAAAGGAACGGGTAGCTTTCTATCGAAGAAAGAATTTTCAAAATCGGTTCAGTAATTTTCGAGACTATTCGTAACAAACAAACATTCAAACAATCAAATCGTTTCTCTTTATATAATAGTGTAGAATAACAATCAATATGGCAACTTATTTTACGACAAAATGTTTTCTCGGAGGTTACTATTGAACTACTTGAATTTAAGTAATTTTTATTTTGTTAATTTCCTTAGAGTTCTTAATCCTTTTCAAACATTAAAACCCTTTTCTAAAGCTTACATTTGATAAGTTAACAATACATTTTCAAAATATCTGAAAATTTCAAATTAATTGGAACATAAACAAGAAAATATATCAATTTCTGTCGTAATAGTCTACTTTACTTACATGAAGATCGCAATAAACTCAAACTCTGCAAAAGACTTTCATGCAGTTTTCGCTAAAAAATAGAGTGATTTATAAGGAAGGTTTAGGATAGATTTTGTTTAAATTGGTTGAAATATGACCATAATTGTTGAAAATATCGGGAAAAGTCAACCTGCCCGGGAGCTTTTTACCTTGAACGCTTTCAAATACATTTTGAGATATAAACGATGCTTCATATTTGTCATAATGTATATCCAAAAAGATGGTAAAGAGTATGTGAAGGAAGTAAGTGGGTGTACGATTACAATATACCTCAGCGAAGTGAGTATTCATGAGCTAGATTCTCTCTATATCCGGGGCTCGAAAGTTTGAGTAAATTACCAAAATATATGTAACAATATAATAAAATATTTTTTCTGTATTGATATTATTTTATTTATTTATTTATTCTTTTTGCACAAAATAAAAACAATGTACAAGGGCGGACTTAACGCTATTACAGCATTTTCTACCAGCCAACCCAGAATTGTGCAAGAGAGTAAACAGTAGGCGTGCACAAAAAGTAAAAGCAAATTATAAATAAATATAACTAAAAATAAATATACACACAAAATATTAATACATGTATAGATATAGATACACAAACATATATATAATATATATATATATATATATATATACACACAGTACAATACTAGTATACTAAATATTAACATGGAACTATGATTAATACATTCAGATAGTAGATTTTTTTAAATAAAACTCTTTCACCTGTTTCTTAAACGAGTTTCGCGAAGGAGCATTTTTGACAGATTCAGGTAACTCGTTCCATAATTGTACAGCCGCTACTGTAAATGAGTTAGACATGAACCCGGAGTGGTGAGATGGCGTACGCAAAGTGAGGCGATCAGAAGAACGTAGTGACCTGTCATGTGAAGAAGAGAGTAAACTAAATTTAGAAGACAAATAGGTGGGAGAGCTTGGTTCATTTAAGATGGAATAAAGAAGGCATAAAAGTCGGGTATTCCTGCGGTCTCGAATTGGGAGCCAGCGAAGCTTTTTCCTGAATTCCGACACATGGTCATATTTACGAAGGCCATAGATATAACGAATACAAGTATTAAGTAAACGTTCAAGCTTATTTAAGTATTCTTCATTCAAATCAAGGTAACACGCATCACCATAATCAATAATGGGCAGCAAAAGGACATTAACTAAGTGTTTTTTTGTAGATGTCGGTAAAAAGTGTTTGAGACGCATCAAAGAATGAAAAGTGGCGTAAAATTTCCGAGACACCTCCTTTACTTGTTCACACCAGTTGAACCTATTGTCGATAATAATACCAAGATTCTTGACACTACTGCTAAAATTGATTGGAATGTTATTATACATCAATTTTGGTAAGGATAATAAATCTAGCTTAGCCAATTGCTGGTGGCTTCCAACTATTATGGCCTGACACTTATCAGGGTTTACTGCAATGCCGAACTTTACTGACCATGTGTGTATGCGACGAAGATTTTTATTCAGTGAATCAATGGTCCCAGTGATACTGCTGATATCGGCATGTTCATAAAGCTGCAAGTCATCGGCGTACAAGTGGTAGTGAGAAGTTATTATAGGAACAATGGAGTTTATGAAAATTGAAAACAGGATGGGAGACAATATACCGCCTTTAGGAACGCCGGCAACCGTGTCACACCAATCAGAAAATGACTGACCAATCCGGACAGATTGCCGACGTCCTCGAAGATAAGAAGAGAACCAGTCTACCACAGAATCTGAAAAGTTAGCTTGGGTTAATAAAGCTAGGAGAAGGTCATGATCAACGGCATTGAAGGCGTTACTGAAGTCAATAAGAACGAGTACTGTGACGTTTTTATTTTCCATGCCTAGCCTAATATCATCAGTGACCTTCAACACAGCAGATGTAGTGCTATGACCCGCACGGAAGCCAGACTGAAGTGGATTGAACAAGTCGCATTTTATAAAGTAATTTGAAATCTGTTTGTAAGCAATAGACTCTAGTATTTTGGAAAGAAACGGGAGGACTGTTATGGGCCGAAAATGTGAAGGCAGCATGGGATTTGTATTTTTTGGTAGTGGGAGAACAAAAGCCTTGCGCCAAATATCTGGGAATTTACACGAGGTTAAGGAGTAATTAACGATATGAGTTATAGTGGGAATTAGTAAATCTAAGATGAGACTAATCATAGTGCGACTTATTCCATCACATCCCACAGCCTTTGATGTAATTGAGAGAATGGTTTTCCTGATATCAGTGTCAGTAACTGTTGAGAAAACGAAGCAGGGAGATTTATTTTCGGCAAATTATGTATTTCGGAAAGAGTTTCACACTTAATATAAGGGTCTAGCACTGAAGGTGATGAAAAGTGAAGATTGAGCTTGTTTAAATCTATATGGGATTCAGCAGGAGATGTTTGTAATTTACCAATGCCGAGGGACTTCAAAAATTTTAAAGCGCCCTCGGGAGAAGAGTCACGTATTTTGTTAAAGATATAACGGCGTTTTAATTTTCTACACAATTGATTGCATCGATTCCTTGCAGCTTTATACTCAGACCAATTTAGTTCAGTCCGTTCTTTCTTATAATTACGAAATGCTTTGTCCCTTTTCGCTCTTGCTTTTCTTAGATCCTCATTAAACCAAAGTATCGACTGGTTTTTAATTTTAACTTTATGCAATGGAGCATGCTGATCAAACAGTTTTGTCACATTCGAGCTTAAAAAATTTACTTTGTCGTCAAGTGTATACAAGTTTTCAACTTGCGACCAATTAATACAATGAAGCGTCATTAATAAGTTCTGTAATATCGAGATCGCGATAGCTTCTTAATAGCAGTATTTTTGGCTTTGGTTTGGGTATTTTAAGTTTGTAAGAGGCAAAGATTAAATCGTGAAGTGAAAATTCGGGAGCTGGAAATTGACCAAATTTAGAAACAATGTCAACGTGTGACGTTATAATTAAGTCCAGTAATGTGTCTGGCGCATCTTTAGGATGGTGCATTTAGTGGCAAAAAATGGAGATCAAAGGATTGTAGCAAGTGCAAAAGTTTGGCCGAGCGATAGTCATCCTTAAGAAGACAAGTGTTCATGTCTCCCATGACTATAATTTTGTTATAGTTAGACATAAGGTCATCAAAAGTGCATTCTAATGAGGAAAAATAATTAATGCTAGGGGGACAATAAATTACACCAAGAGCTATTTTAACACCAACGTCAATTTCAATAAAGAGATATTCAGGGGACGCACTGTATAAGGAATTGGATTGACAAATGATTTTATAAGGAATATGACTTTTAATGTATATAGCAACTCCACCACAATTTTTTCCAATTCGATCATTCCGTATCAATACATAGTCAGGGATAGAATAACAAGCTGAGGGAAGCGACGGTTTCAACCAACTTTCAGATATAAGAACAACATGGATGAATGCCTGGTTGAAAGTACTGTATAGGTCTGAAAAATGGCCTGGGACACTCTGAGCATTAATGTGACAAATGTTTAGATTTTTGCGAACAGATGAAAACTCGTTTGACAAGATCTCTCCGAGTGTCAGAGAATTACTGTCTAAACTAGTGAAAGAATTATTGCTACTACTAGTGGCAGTGTAAAAAGATTCAGAACTAGAATTCATAGTTTTGTATATAATTATAAAATACAAGCAAATAAATAATAAAATAAATTATTGTATAATAATAATATTAATAATAAGACAATATAAAAAAATTTAAACCAACAAAAACTGACTATATTGCACAACCTGAGGGGCCTTACAATGTAAAATACTATATAATAAACATTAAAAAAAATGGCATAACTTATACTATTGATGAGATAAAAAAAAAAAAAAATTATCCTATTAACAAAAGAGGTACACCCGTGGCATGAGTTTATCATATTATTTTATGCATTACATCTGATATTGTAATGATAATTAGTAACTAACGACGTTTAACAATTTATACATCTGATAAAAACAAAGTAAGAGAAAAAAGAAATGTTTACTTAAAATAGTAAGTATTTACATTATAAATAAAAATTTAACATAAATATGTGAAAAAAAACACCGATCTTAACGTGAGATAAAAAAAAATATTCAATAGTAAACTATCTAAAGTGCAAAAAAAAAAAAAGAAAAACAATCTCACACATTGACTTAAAATCTCGTATTGTAAAATGTTGAAGAGAAATCCGGAAAAAAAAATCAAAGAATCAAAATCAACCTGTATTAGTAAAAATAAAAAATGCATACTTGTAAATCTACTAGGAAGTTATGTAAAAAAACAATTAATGTTTAAATGTTGTTCCACACTTGTCAGACAAAAGTAATATTCAAAATAATAATAAAAATAGTAGGTATATTAAAATTAAAATTAATTCAGTACCCGCGAGTTGTTGTGCAACTACATAAACGTAAACAGTAAAATAGTGTAAACATTAATATAAACAATTGCCACGGGATATTAAAACATTTTTTTTAAAGTAAGAAGTGAAGAGCATTATACAATTAGTTTGTTCTTTTACGGTTTCCTTGCCAAGGGACGCCGGACCTGTCTCCTACTGACATCAGGAAGTGGTTGAGGACTAATTTTTGTTCGTTCAGAAGCAGTGGATTTTTCAGCTGAGAGTGCAACTGGCGACGTATTTGAAAGCAGCTTTAAACATTCGTCATAATCATTCTGTGACGTCACTCGTCTGCGTTCATTGTTTGGCAGTTTAATATATATTACACCATTGAGTGTCCAAGTGTTTGTGATGCCAAAACTTTTCCTTGCTAAGAAGATGGATTGACGGGTTTTTGTTAAGAATTCACTCAAGAGGACTGATGATGACTTCAACTTTTTTTTGTTACTCCAAATAAGGCTTTTTATCTTAAAGTCATTAAAACGTACAACAATGGGACGGATTTTAGTGTCTGATTTAACTCCTAGCTGATGGCAGTATTGAATAGCAGATGGCTGAATATCAGAAATACCCATTATTATTTGAATTGTACTTAAGACAGTTGAAACCAAGTTCTCACCCTCGGATTCCTGAATGCCACCAAATAAGAGGGCATTTTTTCTAGACATATTATCAACCTCATCTATTTGAGCTGCTAAATTTGAAATGAGAGACCTCAGGAGATCCAGGATGTTCCACACAGACGTCTTAAATTCTCTGAACTCATTTGCAAGTTTATCTAAAGTGGTTTTATTAGAATCGTTACTGCTAGTGATCTTCAGCTGTTTCTCAAAATCGGTCATACGGCTACCCAGTGTTTCGGCAATACTCCGGTGAACTTCTAGAATATCTTCTAGTCTAGCCATTTTGTATAAAAGTTCAGGTTACAACATTAGTTGGAAAAGTAGTAGGCCAACAGGTGAGTGCAATGTTTATGATATTGTGGCCATGAAAACCACTATTAAGTGCAATTAACGATAGATACACTTCACTACACTAATTAAATTCACTTTTTACTGTAAAATATTTGTTTTTAAGTAAATAAATCATAAAATGTTATAGAGAGCGTAAACAAAAATATGTATACTTTATGGCGCCTACCCTCCATATTTTATATTCAGCATTATTGAAATATTTCAATAATATTCAATTATTAATATTTCGAAGCACGTAGCCAATAGAAGTGCTCACGCGTGTCCGAAAATATTTATATTGACTGAATAGTTTACTGAAATACCTTTCTATTATATTAATTTAGATATTCATAATATCGAAGCTGCATACTGAAGCTTAATTGACATTATTATATTATAATACGCTCATTGACCTAAATGCTATTGATTGAGGATTGATTTTGAACACAATAAGAGAACAAATTAACAAAAACTTTTTTGTGTTTAGCACAATTTACCTCCAAAATCAAAGCTATCGATTAGCGTACTTTTAAAGTTATAATTAAGTTTAATTTGACCACCTTCCAGCTTCGTCATCAAACCCTAATTACCATTGAAAGACAAACTAATCTTGAAGATGATTCAAATGAGCCCAAACTTGATAAGGTTGTGTCGTTTCATTGCGAAGTTCCTTTAACCATCTTTCTCCAGCTCCATCATCAGATCAGCACCATGTCATCATAGTCGATAACCGGAAGTTGAAAGTAGAAAGCTATCGATTAGCGTACTTTTAAAGTTATAATTAAGTTTACTAAACAGATCATAAAGATAAAATAACAATAAATTTACTTTGTCATCTATATTAGATTATTAACTTAGAAAAAAGTGGGTCCGCACGCACAACATAATATATAAGTGGATGTAAAAATAGTACATAAAGGGTTCAATGAATTTTAGTAAGGCAAAAACATGAGAGTAGGCTTTCACAAATATGTTAAGTAAATAATTTTCCGACCTACAACTTATTGTCAATTTTCCATCAGCGAAGCGAGGGTGCTAGAAGTTATATAACGTGTAAATTGAGAAAGTTTGAATTGATATTTTATCTAAAATAAGTTTTTTTTAAAGTCAAGAGTTAGCCAGCTTTTGGGAACTCGTCCTTGCCGTAGTTACTTCAAATTTTAGGTAAAATTATAAATTCTTATTGTATTGTAAATATTTTTATGTTTGGTATAAAGTTAGAAAATCAAAAACCAACAAGTGTTCTCAGTTTTCCTTTTCCATTATAAAGTATAGCTGAAGATGAAATAAATAAATTTTTATTTATATTTATTTTATTGAGATCAATTATTTATGTATATATTTTTATCGTATTTGTATATTGCTAGATGGATAGGAGGATTAAATCAGTCATATCGTTTATTTTAATTAAATAAAAATTCATATTTTATAAAGATACTAGAACAAAAATCATTAACAGTATAAATGTGAGTGAGCAGTAATGATAAAATCCATTTAACTTATAACACGAATAAACCTTCACGTTTCGCTTTCTAGTCTCATATACTAATTTACCCTAATAATGGATTCAGCCCTTTTCAAAGACCAGCTTTTAAGTAAATAACCGTGTTGGAACTATTTTCCAAACATAGTTATTTATTCTCAGTGTACACCTCATTTCCATATACAAGCTTTTAACAGGATTGAATTTTCTAGAAAGTTTTAATTTGATACGATGTAAAAGCTAACAAACTAACATTGCGTAAAGTCTAACTGGTATTTTCTTAGAAAGAGGATTTATTTTATTTTAGATCTTCTATATTAGTATTCAATTTCACTGTTTCTATTGATATTGAGAGATTAATGAATGATGATATTTTAAATTCTAAAAACAGGCATTTCCAATACCGTATAATTGTCAACACCGTTAGATTATAATTTATCTCGCGATATTGCAAACTATCGATAGATTGTGAACCGTAATGAACTGCTTACAATTTAATGTATTAATGTTCAGTAGATTATAATCTTTCGAAGTGAAACCGTCAATTCGTGAATCAGGATGAATTTACCTGGTAATAGTGGGCATAATGTAAATAGTAAAAAATTAGAATGGACAAAATATTGTCTTAAAGACATTCGTGACATCTCCGGAGCTTTGGCAAGGGTAGTCACTTCGCCTTTACGTAACACACTGGAAAAACATACGCTCGTCTTCGGAGCTTCGGCTTGCCCCTACTCCCCCCTCGGATGGCTCCCCTCCCTCCGAGCCTCCGCTTTTTATATACACTCTAGGGGTAGGACAGACGAGTAGTTCGTGATCTTTGATTTGCCCATTTTAATTTTTCAACTATTTTCAGCAATCGATTTCATTGATTACTTACTAATTATAAATACATACTTTATGTCACAATTCTTGAAGTGGGTGTATTTTATTTGACTGACACCCGTCTTTCATTCCTAACTTAGAACATCCTAATGTAAAACGAACCAATGAGGGACCGCCTTCTGATAGTGGTATCATTTTTTAGATTCAGCGGTTCACAATCTATCGACCGTTTACAATATCACAAGATAGATAACAATCTAACGGTATTAACAACTTCAAGGTGACAAAAATATCTCATTCTGTTACCTGACGCTGAGGCGCTCTGTCTAAATATGCCCTAAAATCTGCTAAGTTCGCAGAACACGCCACTCTACTCGGCAAGAAACGCGGAGAATCGTTGCATCAGTATTTACCCACAATTTGCGCAATGCACTCGCTTCCCTTAGTTTCAAGATGTAGTTTAAGAAATATGTAGAAGAATAAAGAAATATATTTTAAGTATGTTTCGGATTTTCTTCCGCTTCTGACGACACTGTATTTAACTAGTTATTTGTAATTTTTATATTCTCTAATATTGATGAGAGTAAGAAGGCTTTCCCGCCATTTTCTTTTATAAATTAAGATCTAATTTTCCGAATCCACAAATTTTAATAAGAACTGGGTGCTGCTTTAACGTATTCAATATAGTTAATTTTTGATTGCAGATACTAGATTAGATGATATGATATTTTATTGAAATTTACATAATGTACCTATATGTTACATACATAAAGTATTTTAAAAAGGAAAATGTCTATTTTCTAATTAATAACATAAAATTTAGAATCTCCTAAATCATACCGGTTTTTATATAAATGAAATGCCAAATCTTTTCAAAGAAAAGAGCAATTTCTTGAGTGCAATGGGCCTCAATTGCTACAGGACGGAATATGAAAACTATCATTCAAAATCAAACCTCTATATTTATAAGATCACTATCGGAAAATAAAAGATCTAATTCATATCCGACCAAATTGATTTTTAATGTTCTATAAATATGGAATATTATGGTAAGTATTCAATACAAATGTAGAGTTTCATATGTTTTCATGGAAAACTACTGGAACGGTTTTAAAGGTGGTTGACAAACAGATTGAATAAAATTTACCAATTTTCGAAACTCCTGAAAATCTTACCTTTTCTGGTAAAATTAGTAAATCGACTAAGTGGAGTGTTGAGAGAAACACTACAATGTAGTATGTATTATACGTATTAGTTTGCAGTACCAATCCCAACTACATTATCTATATCTATATCTATACTCTATACTATTATATAAAGAGGAAAGATTTGATTGTTTGTATGTTTGTTTGTTTGTTGCGAATAGGCTCGAAAAGTACTGAACTGATTTTGAAAATTCTTTCACCGATAGAAAGCTACATCCTTTCCGAGTAACATAGGCTATGTGGTGTTGCCATAAATATTCTAATTAAAAAGATATGACCATTTAAGTGCCATAACCTGGTCATTTTGTAAATTGAAGGGTTTCTCAGGAACTACTAATCCGATTTTAATTTTTTTTTTCACTGATAGTAAACTACACTTCACGTGAGTGACATAGGTGATTTAGTGTTGCCATATGAATTTTTAATTAATATAATATGGCCATTTCGTTGTTACTAATCCGATTATAAGAATTCTTTCGCTGATAGAAAACTACACTTTTCGTGAGTGACAAAGGTGATTTAGTGTTGCCATATGCATCTTTTAATTAATGGAATATGGCCATTTTGTTGTTACTAATCCGATTATAAGAATTCTTTCGCTGATAGAAAACTAAACTTTTCGTTAGTGACAAAGGTGATTTAGTGTTGCCATATGCATTTTTTAATTAATAAAATATGGTCATTTTGTTTTTACTAATCCGACTTTAAAAATTCTTTCACTGATAGAAAACTACACTATTCGTGAGTGGCAAAGGTGATTTAGTGTTGCCATATACATTTTTTAATTAATAGAACATGGCCATTGTGTTGTTTCTAATCCGATTTTAAATAATAGTCACTTTTCACTTTCTCTCTCTCCCTGTCTGTCTCTCTATTTCTCTCTCTCTCTTTCTATCTCTCCTTTACCTATTCAATTTTATTCTTGCTCTGTCCTCTCTCTTTTATCATCTGTCGCTTCTCTTTTATTTTTGTTTCTATTATTTTTCTTACTCTCTCTCTTTTTTCAAATAATGAAAAGCTACACAATTACAGAGTGACAATTTAAGGACATAAATTATAATATTGCTTTAAATACCCGGAGCGAAGCGAGAGCAGCCCGCTAGTTAATATTATAAATGCGATAGTAACTCTGTACGTGTTACGCTTTCACGCTTAAACTACAAAACCTATTTTAATTAAATTTGGCATAGAGATAGACGAGAGCTTGTAAAAAAAAGAGCGTGGAAAAAAAAGAATAAAAGACGTTAATATGGAGGGAAAAGTACATTGTCAAGCTGTGTGAAATTCTTTAGATCATATATAAATAAATAAATTATATTGAGGTTGAAAATTAAAATGTAAAATTGAACCTAAACATACGTGGTAAAAAAACTGCATCTGAGCGAATCCGGGGCGCGTGACAAGTTTTATATATGTGACGTATTATTTTACAGTATATATAATATTGCCAACGCATAAAAAATGATCGGCTTTTTGTACTCAAACAAAATTTTGAAATACATTTTTACGTCGTATGTAATGTTTTAGCCCTCCAACAAATGATTAATGATTTCGTATAAGATTACGTCAGGTAAAATAAGAATATTATATTTTGGTAAAATGCTTGTTGTTCAAATAAATTGGTTTCTTTTTGATAAATGTTTTTATTTTGAGCATTATGTATTGTGATAAAAAGTATAAAACTGGCTACATCATTTATAATAATATAGCTCGTTTTTAACCAATCAGTTTTACTTATGTACTGTAGTCACTATGTACGAAAGTTCAGTCTAGTATTAAAATATTTTTTTTAATATTAAATGAAAATAAAAGATAAATAAAATATTCCAGGAGAAATTCTTAATTATTTTAGTAGATCCCAAAGTTACAAAAACCGTTCGTTCGACACACAGCCAAAACCAGAGAGAGAATATAATTTACTCTTAAATGACAGGCAAAGGTATAATCTCATACAGCCAACACATATTATGGGAAATTGTAACCATCAACAATAAACTGTTGATCGTATTCAAAAAAACGTCAAATTGATAAATATCGAGAAAATCATTTAAAATGTTTTTGTGTACCTTACCTTCTAAGTCTTCCGATTTATTTTTAAATATTCAGTTTACAGATATGACTAGAAGATAGATGATCGATTTAATAGGAGATTTAGAAAATAAAATATTATTGTTATAACAAAATCTAAAACAAATTAATAAGTACATTGATCCGATGCCTTAAACTTTAAGTGGACTCTCGAAGGGTAAGGTGAAGAAATCGCTTGACCTGGCTCATCTTCTCGTCGAAGAATCTTAACTCAAGTGAATTTTTGACAATGTTAGCTTGAGTATTCTTTAATACGAAGGTTTTAAAAATACATTAACATTATTTTTTATTTATTTTAACATTTTAAAAATAGCAGTAATATTCTAAAACGATACTTTAATTTAATTCTTTATTTTATTTATTAAATTGGTTGAATTATGTATGATAAAAAAGATTAAAGTAAACCGAGAAAGATTCTCGGTATAAGAGACGAAGACATAGCAAGAATGTTTCGAACTGAAAATTGATATTTCTTCTAATCTTTCAAATAATTGAAGATTTATGTATTACGCGAAGCTTTTCAAAGTTTCCAAAAAAAGCAAATAATGACAAAATGTATGTACGTTGTATTTTTGAAATATTCGATTTATTCTGAATAGTTCAAGTTTTTGAATAATTATTTTTGTCTTGAATATTCAAACCTCTCAAATAATTCAAATTTCCGAATAACTCGTCTATGCTCAAATAAATTGAATCCCTCAAATTATTCGACATTTTTGTATTACACGAGGTTTTCCGATGGTTCGAAAATAATGAAACAAACAGTTTAATATTGTGTTTATGAGTAAGAAAATAAAATAGACATTTTAGTAAAACAAATTTTAAGTTCACAGCTTAAGGAATATTCAGAATGTTTAAATTATTTGAATATTCAATAAATTCGTATAATTAAAACGAATATTTGGAAATTAAAATTGTAATTATTTATTGATTTGAATTTTGATTCAAATGATAATATTTTATTATTATGTGTGTACTAATTCTTTTCACCTAAATTGCTTTAACAATTACTATAAAACATTTCCGTATAATACCTTCTTCCTCTTGATTATGTCTAACTATAGATAGATTCACTATTGACAAAATCCATTTTATTAATCCCAACCTTCATTTAATTTATTTTAGTAATAAAAAATATCATCTATCGCCTTTTAACTTTTTCTTATATTTTATTTCTACCAAGAGATTCCTCGTTATTTTAAACGAGATTTATGACTTTGTTTTTCAGTAGAAGAGGCCATTTATATAAAAATGATTTATTTCTTACTGTTGCTAATAAAATTATTCACTGTGCCCATAAAACAAGTTCGAAATATTTTATGATCTATTTTATTATTTTTGTTTTACTTAGAAATTCTTGTATTATATATAGCACACCAAAAACATTTTCATGTAAAATGTTGCCAAGTCGAGACAACATTTTAGTTATCAGATCTCATCTCATATAGAGCCAGGCTTCTAACTCCACACGCCTACCTTTACAAGACCTAACTTTACAACTTGGTCAATATATGTGACTTTTAAACATATATAACCTATTGGTCAAGATCAAGTAACAGGATGGTACTCAAATTATAAGTGTTGCCAACATCATTATTAACACTATATATATTTTCATCATATCTCTAGCATCAAAATTTGCGGAAGTCTCATACTATCCTATCCTCTAATTTAAAAGGCTTGGGGGGGTGAAACTTACAAGTCTTCGATTTTTTTTGTTGTATGTGTATTAATACTAGCTTACATACAAGATTTCAGTTTTCTACGACTTCAGGAAGTACCCTAGGAATTATAACAATCAGGAATAGGGTTTTTTAAAGATATCAATAAAAACTAAAGTATCAGAGATATGCAATTGAAATGACATGTTTAATGACATCACTCCAGACATCATATCCCAAGAATATTGTAGATTTGGTATGATTAAAACCTAAGTTATGAGGGTTTAAAAAAACGACGAAGCGCTTCGAGGAAAGATAGTAATGCCCTTACGCTTCGCTTGGCTTGTCTTGGCAGTGGCACTACCGTGCCCCCAGATTATTTATATTTAAATTGGGTAGAACCGAGGTTGTCTCTGGGGTATAGTCGGTATTAGTCGGTGTAACTTTAAATCCCACAGGTATAAATTATCCTGCAAAACATTCTTCCCGTGAGGGAACGGGTTGAAATATTCTCTAGTTTTGCCGATGTCCATGTGCGGCGGTGGCCACTTTCCATCGAGTGGACCATCTGCTTGTTTGTTCCTTATCTGTAATAAAAAAATACCCAATTTCTTAATCTATTCTGTTTTAACACATAAATATATAAAAATATTTGTACCTACGCATGTCATGTGTACAAAAAATCTTAAATGCAATTGCTTTTAGATAGCAAGCTGTTACCTGCAAGTTCTCAATATCTTTTACAATGATCTCATAACATGTCTTCGTTACGCATCATCATCTAACGAAAATAATCCATAAAATATATTCCACCAAAGCTTATTACATTACGAGGCACTATGACGAATAATCACTTATTGAACAATCATATATTAAGTAATAATAATATTATTCATTGAAATAGAAGTTATAACTTGTCAAGGAAAGCTGCCAATCAAAAGTATCTATCAAAAGTATTTCTAACATATATTACCGACTTAAATAACTATAACTTATGAATTTCCAAGAAGTTTCGCTATCTTCGTATATATTTTCCCGCAAGACAACATAATATTTAAAGTTCTCGTACATCCATTGTAAAAGTTTTAGCGATGCGACAAACTGTACGCGTAGCAAAAACTAAAGTAGTAAAATATTTATTTTTACTACACGATAGTAGATAAGTCTTGTTCTTTATTAGTTTTTTAACTCTATACCTTAAAATAAATTATCTATAATGAAGTAAGATAAGTTCTCAATTATAAAAAATATAATATTTCGTATTTAGTATAGAATAATTACTTTTCTTTATTAATTTATATCTTTATATACTTTATGTACACTACATTTAGGATACAACTATAACTAAATTAAGCGCAGCGGGCAGTCTTATTTCTATATAGCTATCTCTTCCAGACAACCCAGATTTACACACGAGCCAAACAATATTTGGGACTTATATTTACCTTTTACAGAATTTTGACACTGACTGTTCAGTTTTAACCCCGCCACTAAACAATCGGAGGCCTCGTACCAACACACTAAACTTACAATACTCTAGACATTGTTTTCTTTAAATAATTATTAAATTAAAAATTTAAATTACCCCCGACAGAAACTCTAATTTAATAAAACCAAGTATTACCCACACGAAATCGATATTAACTTGTATGTTAAGTCGATCTTTTGTATTGTTGAAAACATGTTAAAACAGCAGTTAATACACACTTAATAAATATTTATAAAATGCTAAAAAATTAGTCTAAGCAATGTCAGTATGTTACCATGGTTACAAGATTGTTATAATTTTTAATATATTAATATTGTAATGCAGATCTCAAGTTAGAAATGAGCTGATAGTGTTCAAATGGCTGACCAGAACTTTACAAATTATAACTAAGAACCATCTCGATTAACTTACCTTTCAAATAAATAAACTTCATCAGAATTGGTCCATTGTATTGGGCGCTACAATGCCACAGAGAGACAGATACACAGATAAACTTAAATATATCGTTGTAGCATCGGGATTAAAAATAACTTGTCAAACGACCTCAGTTTTATCGTGACAGAGCAAATAGGTATTAAGTGACATAAAATGTTTAAAAAAAAAGGGTTCGTTGTTGACTTTATAATAACACAAGATAAATACATAAATAATCTTATATGTTTTTAGGCTCCGAGCCAAACAGCACATAAAAGGCTTCAATTAATTCGGCTTACAACAAGGGCTCACTTTTCATTTGATTACACGATAATCCTCGGGTTTACTTATTTATGACTATATAGCCACTAATAGCCAAGCCTGTATTGATATTACGTACTCATCAGTTAAAAAAGTAAAAAGTGTAAAAGCATTTGTACCAATTATATTTTATTAACTACCCCCAACAACTGCCCTAGCTTTAGCCTATTTTAGATACAACTAGCCAACCCGCGCGACTTCATTCGCGTGTTGTTCCGCTCTTGTGGGTCGTAGCGAGATGTTAAATAGCCTCAGTTACTCCTTTTTAAATCAGCTATCTGTCAGTGAAAGTCCCGTCAAAATCGTTTTAGCCATTTCAGAGATTAGCTGGAACAAACAGATGGACAGACAGACTTGTACAGATTGTAAAAAAAAATTGATTTGATATATATGAACAGTATATTCGTATATATCCATACGCACTTATAAAAAAGCGGTTATTTTAATATTACAAACAGACACTCAAATTTTATTAATTTGTATGGATATATTATGAATTTTAAGTTAAACCACAGCTATACTACTGCGAAAACTGTATTTAATTTCGTGCAGTAATTTGTGCATTATTCTCGTACAAACATACGGACGCACATTCATAAATAAATGAGCAATACAGTAATAATAATACCATAGACTTGGAATGAGACATAAAGCAGTGTCTGGGGATTATGACCCAGGTGCTTACTCCAATACTAGCGAGTATTGGAGTAAGCACCTGGGTAAGCTCGTCACAAACATTTGCCTAATAAATAAATAGTAATATAGTTAACGACTTACGTGATCCTCGGTAAGTAGTTGGACAAGTAATTCACCCCATGTAATTACTATGAAACGGCTGCTTTATTGATACAGAGCTTATAAGGGCCTATTAAAAGCCAGTATTGTATAAATTAAATCGTTAATTGTTAACAACACCGTTTATAAATGAATGAGATCACCTAGTTCAACGTAAGTTTACATTTTTATCTATTGTGGTTGGCGAGGTCGAGTGGTGGAAATGAGCAGTAATATAATATGAAAGAGATCTTTAACAGGTTTAAACTCCTGGGTCCTGCTTCTGGCTAGGTTCCGTCTAAATTGCATGTTATTATCATATTTTGAGTAACTGAGCAATAAAGCTCTCATACTCTTAATTTAATCTCGTATATTTCAAACAAGTAAATAAATAATATAATTTAATATGTAACACTTAGTTAATTACATACCTACAGACAATGTTGGACCCTACTCTATTGTGTCTGCCATTCACTTCCGACAACGGAGAGCTTTGTCGATTTTATTAGAAAAGTTTACGTTCCCTTGATATATGTAGGTATTACCCGTGTTCGCATAAGTAGAATTTAGGTAAACGCAACGTAGGCATTGCTGCTGAATCGATAAATAACTAAACATATAATCTCTTACAATTACAACAGGAACCTAAGCATTGCCTTGGACTTGTGAGCAAGTGTAGGTTTGAATACGTCTTCAACAGTCACGTCCAGAGCCAAGGTTCCCTGTTTAAACCTAAGCCTAACTTACGCACCGACATATACATGAATATTCATAGTCTATCGTACTTTTAAAAAACTATACAGATGAAACATGGGACGAGGTTTGTATTCTTCGTACTGGTAGGGCCTCAGAGTTCCAAATTGCCAAAAAAATCCATGATTTTCAGGTACTTAAAGTCGATTAAAATTAAAATAGAAATTTATTTTAAATTCTTATAAACAGACTTTTCAAATATAAATTGGTAAACTGTTTTTTATTAGACTTAAACTGAAGTTAAGGCTTGAAACATAGAAAAGCAGTATTTTGTAACTAAAATTGAAATCAGGTTTAATAAAAAGAAAATTGTTTCCTTGTAACTCATTGTGTTGAAAGTTTGTGGAAAAAAGAATCTACTTTTAAAAAAAGTAACTTATAAATGTAGTAATAACGTAACTGGGAACACCTTCAAGTTGTGAGACAACCCAGGCTCCTACTTTACAATCCATCTGTCAAAATTACCTAAAATATTGTTTCTCGATTTATTGACAGCTATTTAAACTATAACTGTCAAATAAATCAGTTTTGGCATAGACTTAATTTTAGTTTTAAAAGTTGCACTACTGTTAAACTTCCTCAGAAATGGGACATTCACTTAAATTAAACTAACACGATATTTAATAATATTAATATATGTTTTCTAAATCTATACGTCCAAAATGATAGAGAAATTTTGGAAATGGTCGTTAATCACAGGGGTATATCAAATTTGTCAGCGTTTGATCGTCCCTTCGTGTTTCGATATTATGAAATTATTAATGAACTCAGGCTATAACAATTGGTTTCATCAACCATTGTGTTTAATTTGGAAACATTTATGAGAGTGTTGTTCGATAATAAACTTTAATCATAGAGCTATTCTATTACTTATTAACTGAATTATTTATTATAAACATATTTTAGGAAATATTTATTTTATGTACTTTAACTAAACTTAAGTAGGAAAACTCAAACTTTTTATATCTAACTAGGATTTTACATACAAAAATAGCAAAGGATAAGAAGGTCACACAACAACCTGTATCGTATCTACACTTAACGATACCTAATGAACTTAACGCAGTTAATCTTTCAAGCTTGTGAAGCTTTTCTTCTATACGTAAGTAATATTGTTTTTAATTTATTTTACTCAAGTCTCTTTACTTTATGAGCGAGAGCGACGTATAGTAATGTAAACAGGAGTGAGGGAGGAGGTAACAATGGGATTCATCAAAAGTTGTAATTTATTTGGGAAAATATTTATGTATGTAGGAGAGAAGAGAGACGTTGGTTCTTGTGTATTGTATACAAGAACTTTGGCTAAAAATAATTTAAAATTTTTCTTTAGAGTAAGTATAGTTTTATTTTAGAAACATTTTTAAATCCATTTATGGTTTACGTATACCTAATCAAACTATACCTAATTGCATTTTTATATTAAACAAAAAACTACAAAAAATTCTTATGATAATAATTGTGTAGTAAATATAATTTCATGGTCATGTTTTGCCAATATACATTGTTACCATTACTGAAATGAATGTTGTTATTCGTTTCAATGTAAATTATCAGGCTCTCATCCATTATTATTAATGAATATATTCATCACGAAAAACGACTTTAATGTCTTGGATAAAATTATTATGTATTTATATAAGTTTTTTTTTATTTATGCTTATCTATATAGTTCATACAAAAAAATCTGCGCTAATGATAACGGCCATCTCTTAAAGCTTTACTTAGGTAACTTAAATTTAGATCTAAGCCTACCTACAGGTATGCTGAAGGTCGGTTACCCCTAAAAAAATCATAAATATTATTATCGTCACTACAGCCTGCAACATTGTTTCTATTGGGTAGGTATAAATACTGAGGCGGGGCGTACTTTACTCTCTTGTCCGCTGGTAGCTGTCGTGGATGACGGACATCAGTAATCAGTATAAACTAGGTAAATGAAGTGTATTATAGTTACAAAACATAAAGTGTTATCTACATGGGACCGATACCACAGTAACACAGCCATAATGATCACCAGGCGAGCTCTGAGTGAAAACTGGCTTAATTCTATCGCAACAGAATTTATATACAGTCTTGGGATAGATTAAAAGGTACTACTACCCACGAATATAAAGTTGTCAACGGTGTTGCTAACTAAAGTACGTTGTGAATAAAGTCTCATTAAATACTAAAAGGATTGTTTAACTGTTGTTGTTGTTTATATAATATGTCTTTTATAATATTACAGTTTTAATATTAAAATATATTGCCTTGTTACACTAAATAAAATAAATTACCCACCACTTTGTGTGCAGACATAGAAACTAAATTCGTGCGATTTATAACTTTTAGCACTCAACTCGAGTCCGCGCAGCATTGTGGAGATAATGAATGTTGTGGCCGCGATTACAGCCGTTTTTAGCCATTGTTACTCTGACTTACTTAAACGTAACACTGTAACAATGATATACATAAAAATCAATAAAAAAATAAATAGAAAGAAATTATCCCACTTCTGATGACATCACTTGCTGAATAAAAGGTTCTCGAATGTTTTGATGAACAATTTTTAAACAGTTCCAGCTTTTCTATCAATCATTCTATAAGTAATCATTTTATGAAACACTTAATTATTCTTTATTTATCATATAATTGGTTTATCAGACTATGGCCTAATACCCTCCTCATTCTGAGGAGGAGACCCGGCTCAGCAGTGGGCCATTAAAGGGTCGTGATGATGGTTTATCAAGCCTAAAGATACTTTCGGTAACCTCTGACTTGATAAAATTTAGGCAATCTAACAAGTTTCATAGTAAATATTGTCTAAATTCGTGCAAGTATACGATTTAGGTTAGTTTAGAGGATTTCCCTGTCTAAGATCATGTTTATCTTTAATTTTATTACATAATTTAGGTAGCGAGGAAGAGTTCTTCAGTTGTGCAATAACCTTGTTACCCTGCATCAAATGCATTAAGCGGAGTTCTGCTTACTAACAAAAAAAATACTAAGAAAAATAAATATTAAGAGTAGCTAAGTCTCGCATTGAAGCATATTGAGTGTAAAACGATGAGAGGTTATTTTAGTTAGTATTAATGGAAGCAACTATTTAATAAAATTCAATATTAGATATAATTTTTTCATGGGAATCCGTACCCAAAGGGTAAAAACGGTACCGTATTACTAAGACGTCCGTCGGTGTTTCACCAATTTAAATTTTTGTTTCCCCTATAACAACAAATACTAAAAACAATAAAATAAATATTTAAGAAGGGCTCTCATCAACACAAATTAACATCAAGTGTGATTTTTTTGCAAAATATTGGTCAGAACCCTTCGTACGCAAGTCCGACTCACACTTGGCCGAGTTTTTTTTACATTAACATCATATTAAAATTATGTTGTGACGTTATACTTAATTAAAAACTGGAATATTTATTATTTATTTTGACCGTGAGGAGACGGGTTAGAATACTATTCCCCTCTGCCGCTGGGAGAGCATCTCGTAAGAGCCGAGTAACCCAGCACCCCCTTGGTGGTAGGGGATCTGTTCCCCGACTGGCTTGCGACCACCAACATGCTAATCCGACCGCCAAGAGTCATAGACGCGTTCCGGTTGAGCCGCATGTGGGCCAGACTTACCCCCTCGCTCTTCCATCCCATTAATGCTGACGACGCATGACGCTGAATCCGCATCATTTTTCTTCTTCATTCCCCCTTTCCACTCTATCTTCGGGGATGCAACGCATCGACAAAACGAGAGAGTGTTTCTTGTTTTTCCGATGTCCATGGGCGATGGTTGCCACTTACCATCAGGTGGACCATCTGCTCGTTTGCACCTTATTTATTATTATTAAAAAAAATATCATGTTTTGAAAGTTTGAATAGAGTTTGCACTATGCACCTGTACCTGCCCGTTGCAATGTAATATCTCCCAGATTTTGTTGCCAAAAAAGAATTTTCTAAAGAAAACGTTACATGTTTGGATATAGGTACTTCAAGACATAACCGTACTAATGTTCAACAGAGCGAGAAAATTTATGTGCATCCGAAGAAATTTATCATAATAAATGTGTTCCATGTTTGCGCAGGAAAACAGAAAATGGATTACGAAGGAAAAACATAAGAAACCGATAAAATGTTATAAGGAAATAATGATATTGTCTTATCAAATTCGTATAGGTTTTGGAAATCTTATTCAGGATTTATGGACTATTTGATTGGATGTTACATAACTAAGAATTGCTTATGGCGATTAATACGAATCACTACTTTAGTATTGTTGTTTATTTAGTGCGATGGATATCAGCAGTCATTACCTTTTTGGATTGGCAACACAGGTTGTCCCTCAGGACATGAAACAAATTAAGAAGAGTTCTTAAATAAAGATGTCGCAAACATTAATAATTTCCAACTTCGCGTTTCGATTTTGTGGAGAGAATATTTTGTGCCTCTATATTAATATAATTTTCTGGACTTTGTAAAATTACTAAATTGAAATTTCTCCAGTGATTTCATAAAGTGAACATAGTAAATTATTTACTATATAAAATTTCCACAGATGTTTAATATTGTTGTCGAAAAAGAAATTCTCTATTTACAAACTAAATATATAACTTACTTGCGACTAGATTAGATTCTTGTTGGGATAATACGATATACACAAAGAAATAGAAATGAACCCACAAGCTAGTTCTCCCCTTTTCTGTGTACAAAGGTCTCAACTAATCCGTAAATCGTTTGAGTGTTCCTAACTACTACTGTCAGGGATAGTCTGAAAGGGACAGGCTTAAATGGCGGCCATTTGTTCGTCTTGAAAGGGAACAGCAGCTTTGCATAACATAAACGATTCCTTTATAACGTGTAATCAGGTACAGACATAAAACAAGTGTATGGTAAAAATGCATCTTTTTATCTATATACAAGCTAATAATAAGCAGTAAAACACAAAAGTATTCAGTATATATACGTCAACGATTACAAAACATTTGCGAGTATATGGATTTTGAGCAGGAAGCGGTGTCTGTATCTTGACACTCAGGAGCAGATTTTAACAACTTTATTTAACTAAAACAAATACGACTAATGTATTGTGAAATAATTTGAAACTGTCCTAAATCTATTAGAATAAAGGATATTTGTTATCGATTCTTTGGGTTCAAAATAAAGTAATAATTTCAAAAAAACTAACTACTCACCAAAACAAAATCTTCTCAAGTCACTCTTCAAAATGTTGAACAGTGAAAGTAAATAAAATATCAGTTTTTATTTAAATAGCAATACGAATACTAAAAATAAAGTCCAAGTTTATACGCGTGACTGTATGGAGGACACAGACTGACTGACAGCTCATCGACCTTTAATTAGTCGACTTTGGAATGAATACATTAATTAAAGATCATTGGAAAAAATTAGCTTTAAAATATAAATAGAACTGTAGAATTCACTAATATCTACCTGAGACTTCGTCCGCAAAAACAAGACTTTTGTTGTAACAAAGGTAATTTTGTATAAGTATAAAGTATGCAATATCAGTTAAATAAAATATTTTTTGTGTAAATAAATTCTTTCTATGTTACAAGACGTTTGCTTTTTTTAAACTTATGCGCAGAGTAATTTGAAAAGGCCTTGTCAGCCTGCATCTGAGTCTCAAGTCCCAGGCACTGCTGGCCTTCGATCTAAAACGCCTGTTGATATACTCTTTTCGTATATAACTGACATATTGGTACGTGATGGGTATATCTGATTTCATCTTGCTAATTCTGAATATTGAATATACTTAATTAAGTACTAAAATCTTATTTAATTTTTAGGAATAAATATTTATTATAAAATGTATTTTTTACTATACGATTTTATATATTAGTACAATCGGCCCGCCCCGGGTTCGCACGGGTCAAAAAAGGATTAGGTAGCGTTTTCGAAATAAGTTTTAAGATGGTTTGTCATTTAACAATTATCAACCAATTTACACCAAATCTAAATAATTTATCCACCTAAACGTTTCTCATGAATCACTCTGTCTATTGGTGAAAACCCCATTAAAATCGAAAACGTGCAAACAGCGGGAAGCGATTTTATTTTATACTCTGTAAAGATGTTAAGAATAAATATTATGTAAAGAAAACTGATTTCTTTAGTAAGTATATTTTATTCTTTTTCAACCCAACATTTTTCTCAACATTTAAGTAGTCGATCGTAAGAGGGAAAACCAATTTATTGACCCAAGTCTGCTGAATTTCAATTTACGCAGATTGATTCGATTTGTATATAAAAGAAAATGGGATAAAATAAGCGGGGTCGAGAAACCGCGATATTGTCTACAAGATCTGATAAACTCGTTGTAGATGAAGTGGAAAAGGTTTATAGACTTCTTTCTTTATTATCTTTAAATTTTATGTTTTACTTTGTTCCCGTTGCTTATCTAGGCACGTGTTTAATTTCGTGTTAAAATATGGATAATTTGAATTGTTACAGTATGATGATTAAGGTCAATTTATTTCAATTCAGAAATATGAAATATAATTTGCCCCAGGTGGCAAAGTTCAATTGGGAATGATTCAAAAAGTATCATTCCCTTTTTCCTGGATCCATCATCAGATCAGTTTAAGAGTAACGCAATGCAGCATTTTCACAGTATAGGTATCAGGAAATGGCTGAAAAGTGGTTTGTAAATTTTGATGGACAAAGTTCCTGTCAATACAACAATAATAATTATCAGTTTTGTATGAGTAGAAATAAAACCCTTCATACCGCCACAATACCACCAAACAGACAACGTGCAGCTAATATAAAATATTATAGAAGTATCTAATTTTATATACATATAAGTTTTTTTAAAAACTCTACCTACGATGGTAAAATGTTAGACAAACAAAATATTGAATGTATCATTATCGTGGACTAATTTTCAGCGATCTTTGATGTGGTTTTTACTTTTTTTTAATAAAAAATACATACCAGTACATTTAACGTACTCATAGTGCTGATAACAATAAATCAGAATTGCGAACATTTTAATATATCTAGCTATAAAAGGCGAAGTTTGTAAATGTCATCTCTTGACGAGGGTACCACTAAGGGCTACCGTGATAAGATGCAAGACATGGCTATGCCATATTCCTTTATGACAGTCAAATATATGTTTGCTATGGGTTACTCACGAAGTGAGTAGAGTGTAATGGGCCAAATAAATAACAAAATATTATTTGTTGTTAATAATGGTTATAGTTATAATTAAAAAAAAATTAAAGCAAATTGTATCAAATTAAATTTAGAATTAAATTTAACCAGTGAGAAGACATGATAGTTTAATTCTATTTTATTAAGCTCTATGAAATTTCTATAAACCATAAATCATGATTAAAAAGACTTTAACGTAATGAGAAAATTCTCTGAGACTTAAGTAAGAACATTCGATTAAAATTACTTTCCTAAACATTTATTGCCTAAACATTTATATATGGCAGCGTCTTAAAGTGCAAACTGATATAAATGACAGATGGGGACGTATGAAATGTATATATAATCTACACTTTATTATTATTAGTACTACCTACGATTTGGCTACTTTTTTTTGTTTTCTAGTACAGGGCTTAACGACGCTCTTGGCGTTAAGTAGCGCAATTTAAAAATTGTAATAAGGGCTGCCAGAAAGATAAATAATTAATTTAATTTATATAAATTCTTACGTCCTAATATAGGAAATTAAGGCAATATAAATTAATTACCGTCGTCATTACTAACGCCGCGTGGCGTCGCGTCGTGTGTGTGTGTTCGATTACATTAATTTAATTATCGAATGTATCGGTATCGCTGATATTCGGATTTTGTATCGAAATTTAACGCACCGGTAATTTGATTCGGTCTGTTACATGCTAATACATACTCGTTTCAATAAATTGCTCTCATTATACTTTTCTCTAATATGATCAACATTGACAAATGGGGTTTATAATAATATTGGTTATCATAATTACTAAATTGGTTTAATTCACAGTTTTTCTATGTTAAAAATCCTCCGATCTCCGAGTGCGACACACTTTATTAATTTACGATTGTCTATACTATTATATAAAGAGGAAAGATTTCATTGTTTGTATTTTTGTTTGTTGCGAATGGGCTCGAAAAGTACTGAACCGATTTTGAAAATTCTTTTACCGATGGGAAGCTACATCCGTGGTGTTGCAATAAATATTCTAATTAAAAACATATGGCCATTTAAGTGCCATGACCTGGTCATTTTGTAAATTGAAGAGTTTCTCAGGAACTACTAATCCGATTTTAATTTTTTTTTCACTGATAGAAAACTACACTTTTTTTTTTAATTTTAAATAATAGAATTTGGCCATTTTGTTGTTACTAAACCTATTTTAAAAATTCTTTTACTGAGAAGTTTATAGTATTCCAGTCTGTCTTCCTCTTTTATACTTTAATTCTCTCTCATCCTCTCTTTTTTCTGTCTTTGATTATCTTTGTTCATCGCTCTTATATTATCTGCCTCTTTTCTCTTTTTTTTTCAAATAAAGAAAAGCTATACAATTAATGACAATTTAAAGACATTAATTATAATATTGCTTCAAATACCTGGAGCGAAGCGAGGGCAGGCCGCTCGTAAATTAATAAAGTGTGTCGTAATCGGAGTGAGAGGGGTATTAAACACTAAGGAGATGGATATTGAACGGACTATTGGGTAAACGCACCCTATATACTGCTCATATATAAACTGTTAAACAATTTAACATTACGTTCTCTCGCAGTTATGATGCACTAGGCCTAGCAATAGCAACACAACACTATTTTTACACTTCTATAGACAACTACTATAGATAACGTTCACTGAAAGAGAACACTCGTTGAATTGAAATTCGATCGAATCACAGCCAATCGTAGGCTGTTAAGGCCATTCAGTTATATATAACTATCATTGTCACTATTTTTTTCGTATATCTTATATATATTTATTTAAAGTTTATTCTATTCACAAATTGTACAATTTAAAACTCTATTTAATATTTATAAGTCAAATTCTTATTTAGGGCAAAAACAGTCTTTCGACAAAGTTGCTATAACAAACCCAAACTAGAATTAATTGTTGGGTAAACCCCAAAGTTTAAATTCATCTTTAGATAAAGTAATATGTATATATTATATATAATTATATGTTTAATCAATTTCATACAAGATTTCCATTGAACGTTATTTTATATATTATATAGGTAATTATAAATTAGTGTAATATTGGTTATATGTGTGGTTGATAAATGGTCTATAAGTCAGTCAAACCTAATCTAAAGTTATGTTTGACCTTCAAAACTCAGTTACAGCACACCCATAGTCCTCTAACAGAGATATCTAGTACCAGACACCCAACACAACACTATGACACTTCCACTAGCACTACTTTACACTACTACTTAAAGTAAAACAATTTTTATTATCGAGTTACAGGCGACATACATTCTTCGAGTGTTGCCATGTTACAACAACATAATTCTATAACTTATTAAATACGCATTTACATACTTTGATGTTTTTACTAATTTATTAGTATAAGGCAAAAAAGCTTACTAAAATAATGAATGTATTAAAAAGGAAATCATACATTTAAAAACAATGAATGAATGAAATGCGCGAAGAGACTTTTAAGACACACATTATAAAATATAAATAGTATTGAAAATATTTCTTGTTTATATTAAAAATATTATTTCATTTTTCTACTGAAAGTTCTGATTGCTACAGCATTTTAAAAGTCAAATATTTATACAATTATTATTTCAGTAAATAGTGTTTTTATTTAATTTAAATTCGTTATTTGTTATGACAACATTTCGTTATATCAATATGGAAATATTATTATAATCTAGAATACTTGTTTGTTTTTCCTTCAAATTAAACCTATAAATTTCAAAGTTGAACAATATTCAGGATTGTTTGATTGTTCCATTTCATTGTTTGATTACGAGAATATAGGAAAGTTTTGTGAGTTCAGTTTAAATTTGATTGGAGATTACCGATAAAACCATGAAATATAGAAAGAATTGAATGGTCAAGAATTGAATAGTCTTACGATCCTACAGTAATGAGATTTTAAAATTTACTTTTTTATACCGAGCTTTTCGTTTCATATCTGAAAGTTCGCAAAGCGAAAAGCGAGTTAAAAAAAAGTAAACCAACTTTGATAGTTTTAATGAAACCTTCTACATCAAGGCAACTTATAGGTAGGCGATTTTATATTCGACTTCGTCTATGTCATGTAAGAGAGGGATAGAGAGAGAGGAAGAGTGGGGCGTAAGCGTCGGTAATACAATTCTAAAGAACTTTTTTTATCGTCATTTACGCAACACACGCAATGGAAGCTCTCAAAAAAGGGACATATTTTCCCACTTTTGCAATATTATTTATTGATGCTCTGCTCCTATGAGTCGTAGCGTAATGTTATATAAGCCTTCCTTGATAAATGAGCTATGAAACACTAAAGCAATTTTTCGAATCGTATTAGTAGTTCCTGAGATTATAGCGTTCACCTAACAGCTTTATAATATTAGTATAGATAATTATTATACCTAAAAATTTGCGAAACATTTGTCTTTTTCATGATCCAATGTTATTCCACTCTTCCTCTATGCTGATAAAACCGAGGAACAGTTTTAATGAAGTAGGGAAGTTGGCGGATCACTGAAATGTTTTGAGAACGCTTTGCTCGCGGATTTTAAACTACTATTCGGAATTTTTAAGAACCTCATTTGGACTTAACTGCTTTAAAGGATTCTGTTATTGATTAGATTCTCTCATTTCATTTAGGTAGTGTTATTGTGTTAAACTTTAAAAACTAAATTATGCTTTAAATTGTATCATTCACTCCGTAAACTTTTGTGTAGTCTTACTCGTAGTTAAGCAAATTAATAGTAATAAATCATTAGTTTTGAAGATTCAAAACCGACAAATTATAGCTCATTTGTTTAGATAAAATATTTTTTTAAGTATGATTGTTTTAATGAACCCAGAGTTTTAATATTTTGTTGCAAATCGAATGTTTTAGGCCAATTTATTGGAATAGCTACTTCCTATAACATTCAATTTTGATTGATGGGACATCTCTTAACGTAACGATTAATGTCGCAGGTGTTTCATGATAAATTAGGAAATGTTACTCGTTCACACACGGTTCATTTAAAATAAAATAAAAAAGATATTCATTTTAAAAGCTGTAGCTCATTTCCGCCATCTTTCTTATACCCCTTTTCTATTATGAGTATTTAAAAAAAATATTTATATGTCTGTCTGATTTTCGGTTTATCAAAATCATTTCTCCCTAAAGATATGATAATGTGTAATCCTACTAATATTACTAATGTGTAATCTTACTACGCGAAAGTTTGTAAGAATGTATGGAAGATGATGATAACGCACAGGCTACAATTTATAATTATATAGTGTGAATTATACAAAATAGCGGGTGAAGTATAATATAAAATACTTAGGTTTAGCCTCTGGGAGTGGTGAAAAGAAAAACTTTAAAATCAACACAATATTTTTTTTTTACCAACTATCTAGTAACTAACTCAAGATTCAAAATAAATTATTTGTATACTCTGTACACTTACTATAGAGTACTGTATTATAATAAATTGTCTGTTTTGCTAATTGTTAACGGTTTGGAGTTGGGAATGACACAGCTGTATCTTTACTGCTGTCACCAAAATATCTGTTCTTGTTAGCAACATTGTTTGAAAAGAAACAAATTTAATGAAACACTACAGAAACAATGTTTTAATAATAATAAGACTTAAAATTTGTAACAATTCGAAACGATGATATTGTAAATTCTTTATTATCATCATCATCACAACCCGTTAATGGCCCACTGCTGAGACAGGTCTCCTCCTCAGAATGTGGAGGGGGTTAGTCCATAGTCTACCCTACTGCCCAAGTGCGGGTTGGCAGACTTGTAACTATATCGAGCTAACTCTATAAAATATATACATAGAATACATAAAAATATAAATAAATAACGCAAGAGGAAGACGGCAAGTCAATAACGGTTAATAAATCATTTATAAAATATTTAATTAGGCATGTGATCATCTAGTTAGGACCCTTAATACGTTGTGTAAATAATAACCATCAAAGTTCTTTTAGAGTATCAGAGGCATGAGTTCAATAGGTCATCGAAGAAGATAAATTGAACTAAATTTGCGATTTGCATTTTATTAAATTAATGTAATAACGATGTTGTGATGACGCATAGATGTATAATAATTTTATAGATAATGACATCAGAAGGATGTTAGTGATAAAGAAAATAGCTGAAGGAGTCTCTCCCTTACTCTTATAATATTAAAATATAAAAGAGAAAAGGGGTCGGCAGCCCCACACCCGCCACCGACAATGGGTTCCAACCAAATCGTGAACCCTCCAGGATAGAATGTGGGAGCTATTTATAGTGCGCCTACACTTTTGATGCTACATAAGCAAGGACCGAAGTCCGGGTAATACAGTCGAGACTGCAGTGTTGAAAGCCGAAGCTTTAGTAAATCAGCCGAAGCTGTAATAACAAAAAGGCGTGAGCCTTGTGCTGGAAATGAATCCAATAAAACAGCTAAGCTGCAAGGTGTCCGAAGACAAAGGGACAAGCCCTGGTTATAAATAAATCACTGGTTCAAACATCAGTTCGTAAGTCACAGCACTTAGGCGGCTGATTGCAAGCAATGCACATATTCATATTCACAATGTGTTATCGTTGCCACCAGAGTTGATCTCGTTGCAGCCGTAGCTGATAAGTAAAAACCACCGTAGTGGATAAGTCGTTGCAGCCATAGCTGATAATCGTTGCAGCCGGAGCTGATAATCGTTGCAGCCGGAGATGATATAAATATGTGTTATGGTCCACATTAGTGGAATGTGAAATATGATATATGTACAACTCGCTTACAAAAAGCAACACTCCCATCGAGCATATGAGTCAAGCAAAGAGACGTAATACGCCAGTTCATTATTTTACGTGGCAAGCCACGGAAGTAAAGAGACAAAGTAGGCCACACTGTCCTATATGCTAGTAAACATCCCATAAGGATAATTCACCAGACGCCCTAGCACTATGACATGCTACAATGTCTATTTAAAAGTTCTAAGCTAAGGGGCAGTCCTGACAAGGACTATTGATGCCACTCACAAAGTTCATAAACAAAGTCCACGGACAATGTTCGTCATTGTACCCAGCATCGCTAGAACGTACCACTTCGGCTTACAGCCTCCGCACCGCTCAGCAGCTGGATACGATGGTGTGATAGACACAACGATATCAGCTGAGACGCCAGGACGTTGAAGTATCAAATCACAGTGAGAGTCACAAACAACATCGTCTGAGCCACGAGAGACCTCGGAGTATCAAATCATAGAGTGATAGACACAGCGATATCAAACTGGACATCAGGACGTTGAAGTAACAAATCATAGAGTGATAGAGACAAACAACATCGTCTGAGTCACCAGAGACCTCGGAGTATCAAATCACGAAATATTCAAGACAACTTGTCATGGGGGTAGTCTGCTAGTAGCTGATGTAGCCACAAAGCCTACAAACCAGTCCACAGCGCATCATCAAGAATAAAGCATATCCGGCACCGTACACAAGAATTCTCAAAGTAGAACTTAATCACACTAAGAGGCATCTCGCGTCCGTACGACCAAGATACGCAAGGCTCCAGCAACAGACAGATGGACTTCTCAAAGACAATCAAAATCATCTAAGAGTCACCTTCCGTCCGTATGCCAAAGCTCGTTCGAAACATGGCGGTCCTGCAAGACTACTCTCGCAGAACACTTTTGTAAGGAGACTGATCTAAATACATGCATCACCATCACATCGTAACTACATAAGATATTATTATTAAAACATATTTATATTCATTATTTGAGAGGTTCATTATTATTACATGCATCGCCCCTATACATGTATTTATATTGTTATAATTCTTTAGATGGTCACCCACAAACCAACTATGATAAATACTTTTTATGACCTCTTATTATATCGGTATCATATGTAGTACATGAATGTGAGATGCTGTGCCGACGATCTCACGCTGCCTCCCTATATATGCTGGGCGATCGGTCAGACTATCGGCAGTTTACATACTTTCCGATACTTCCCCATACTAGCTAATACACGAACGGTCTTCATAATACACGAACCGTTTGCATAATTTTTAATATATTTATTATTGAAAATTATGATCAATTATTATTTGTAATGTATTAAATGACGTTTTAAATATAAAATAAATTACTTTTTATGTTTATTTGTACATATTATGTTATAATATTTATTAATTACTATTTTATTACCTCTTTATATTATTTATTATTATTATTATCTTAAATGTTGAATTTACTTTATGTAAAGTTTATAACCGTCACAGACTTTACACACCTTTGAGAACTTTAAGGAGCCCTCAGGAGTCCGGTTTCCTCACGACGGTTTCCTTTACCCTTATAGCAAGTTAGTTAATTGCTTAAAACATACGTAGCTCAGAAAAGTTAGAGTTGTGTGTCCAGGATCGAACTCGGACCTCCTGAATATGACATTCAAGGCTTAACCACTTTGGCATCACTACTCAATTCTTTATTATCTGCTCTTTTATTATCATATTTAGGAGGAGACTCGATTATCCAGATTTCTGGGCGGATTCTTGTTTCTCCAGATAACATTTACAAACTAATCTAAATCAATATAATAAAATCTAAATACAGGCGTAAATTATACAAAACCATTTCAGACATTGTAGTTTTATCCCATTGTCTTCTTATTCGATTCTCTATTAAATTTAATTTATCTGGATTTTTAGATTACCTTTATCTTATCCTTAGGACAACAAATATTCCGGTTAATAGATTCTCTAGCCTCCATTGTATATTATTTGCATAACAATACTCAATTTTGAAGGTCATTTTCAGGACAATACGAAATGGTTAATGGAAACAAAAGGTTTTAAACCTTTCAAACAAGAAACAAGTTAATATAAGATACGATAGAAAAAAACAATATAATAATCTATGATCATTAAATAAGAACTAGATACATGATCTCATACAAAATTATTCTTAAAATTATTCTTACTTAACTATAGGTAACTAGATATTTAGAAATAAAAATAAAATCTATAGTTTAAGTAAAAATAAAAATTAACTTATATGCATTAGGTATATTCCCGCTCTGTATATAAAAGAAACTAAATGTTTTTATTCAAACATCTTAATGTTTTTGACTTAAAGAGACAAGAAATACTTTTAGCATCTTAGTAAAATTAAGGAGTATTTATTTTTAAAGGCGAATATTTTGGGATATTTTTTGATGCTGATTGTATATCTAGTGCATATTAGTGATCGATAATAACCGAAAATGCATTAATTTTAAGTAATTAAAAAAACTACGTTTAACTTGGCTACATTGGCTTCAAAAAACTTCCGAGCAATTAAAGTGTCAAAGAATAATAAAGTTGGGACTTTTAAAATTTTTAATACCATGCTTGGAAAGTTTGAGATTTTATATAAGTAAAATGCAGTAAACTTGAAGTTCTAACGCCAGGCGCAAATGTGGTTTGTGAAACGAACTTTAATATCCTGCCAACAATGTTCTGCACGTCTTGTCGTTGACTTTCAGTATGGAAATTCTGTAATTAAAAAATTATATTAAATTCTTTTGTTCTCTTTGTTATCTTTTCATTGTTAGTAGCTCCTCTAGATTTATATTAAACTAGCAATCCACCCCGGATTCGCACGGGTAGTAGGTACAGACGTTATATCTTAAAAAGGGATAGGTAGGCGACTTGACTTTTTTCGACACTTTCAACAATAATCATAATACTTCACACAATTTACACATAATCTGAACAAATTATACACGCAACCCTTCGTCATAAATCACTCAGCCTTTTAGTGAAAACTGAATTAAGATCCGATTAGTAGTTTTTGAGTTTATAGCAAACAAACGCGGCGGACGAATTTGCTCAGTAATATATAATTTGTGTCTCAATCGATTTGAGGCAGTCGTCAAGTGATTTGCTATAGTCAACCACACATTATTACTACTAAACTTAGATCCCATTCCTTGAAGATCAGATAAGTTTACTTTGCGCATTGTGTAAAATATCTCTTATACATATTGCTGTACAGTAATAGGTTACAAAACTTAAATGAATAGTTGTATAAAATACATTTATTTTTGCAAAACGCAAAGTAAGTTACAATGTGACACTTTATAAGCTACTTACCATAAAGTGAGAAATAAAATGTTTATCACCGCTGCACAGACGCTCAAGACTTGTTCTGTAAGTGTTTAAATTAGTTAATAATGGTTTTACTGCTTGCTGCTATTAAGGATAAAAGAAAGTATGTTTACAGTACGAAAAATGAGAACAATTCAGCAAAGAAGTGAACAAAAATGATTTTCAATTCTAATTCAAAGTTTCCAAAATAACTTTCTGACATCGTTGAAAATGTAAACTCACATGATCCTCAAGAAGAAGAATCAGCACCACAACACTAAACCACATCAGATCGATTGTGAGCGATAATATTCTTAATATATCTATGGATATGCCGACTTCAAGTTATCTCTTTCCTTTTTTTTACATGATTGACAGGTATTTCTATAGATTTATTTTAAGAACACCCCATTTCACAACCCTGATAGAACTGATGCAATCTGATCATGTTTATCAAAGTTTATTAAGAGTGTAACAAGGATCGAGCAGTGGACAATGAGTGTAACAATTATTTTGTGCCTTGTACATCTGCAGCTGAGTCGCAAACTCCAGACGCTTCTCGGCTTTCTACCGAAAATTCATGTTTATTACAATATTGTATAGTAATAGATATTATTCCGTATACACATACGGGCGAAATTAATAATCAATTACAATCCAAAATCTTTATATAATGATTTGAATATAGAAACCAAATTGAAATTAGTGTTTAGAAAACGTAAATTTGGAATCTATTATAAACATTAATACAAATATTTTGGTTTCTTAATTTCGAGAAGATTATTTTTTTACCAGAGCGTACGAAATGCAATGACAAAGATGGCATTAAGTCAGGGGTAAAGATCACTTTACCACTGACTGTTGTAGAGTCTACATCTCTGAGGTGCTCCGATGTCGGATCGAAACGTATGTTGACTATTGTGTTATGAATTTGGGCGGTATTCTTTGGTCCAGGCTTTACAGTTGGCACCTCGGACACAAGTATACAAGTTCACGTGTTGTCCGCGGATTATAGCAAAATAATCGTTTTGGTTTCTTGTTAAACATGAATCTCTGCAAAGTAACGCCTGAATCAATTCAATATTTGAAGATGGCCATATAAATCCTGTTAAAGTAATATAAGCTGAGTACAAATTAAGTTCTTAAATTAATAAGACAGCTCGTAAAACAGCTATAAAACAATTTAACGCCTATACTCAGCGTCACCTAGGTACTTAAATTTTATTACAAAACTCTTAGAAGCTACATACGTTATTACAGTACGCAACTTTAATTAACTTGACAATAAAGAAGAGAAAGATACAATTAAATAAATAAGTAGGAGTTTATTTGTATTTTATATTAAAACAATGCATTTCTCAAGAGTTATGATTAGACTAACAAACGATATTTTATTTTAAAAAATCTTCATCCTCGCTAATATCCATATTATACATTGCATGAATTACCTTTAGTGAAGCTGGATCAGTGAAAATCATCTCGTAAATTTATTATTATCAATTCATCAATGAGGTCGTTGATACTAAAATTTTGTTTGCAATATTTAACTTGATAATAATTCGGAGTTATCAAGTTTATTATCAAGTGTGTATTTTTGTTGTCTTATACGTCTATAGATCTAAATCGATTGAGATTGAGTTCAGGTTATTTAGCGACAATAAAAACAAATTAGTAAAAATTTGAGGACGTGGTTGACTCTTAAGGGAGGTACACTTACATACAGACTGACGCAGGTACTTACCGGGCATGGCTGTCTCGGAAGGTACCTGCACCGGGTTGCACGTAGGGAGGCGACAGAGGCCTGCCATGAATGTGGTGCAGAAGTAGACACTATGAACCACACACTTGAGCATTGCCCAGCTTGGGAGCCACAACGCTTCCAGCTACAGTGTGTAGATGGTGATGACGTATTGCGGACGGCGGTCATAGGGAGTATGTTGTCGGAAGAGAGGAAGTGGAAAGCTGAGACTGCGTTTTGTGAAGCTATGGTCAAAATAAAGGAGGCTGCAGAACATCATAGAGAAGAGGACCCTTCTTCGGACCCCTTGCGCAGGAGAAGACCATTCGGCGAATTCATGCGTTAGCACAGCTGACCCCAGGTATAAGCTTGGAACCCCAAGCAGGTGGGTTCGTCTGAGTGCTGAGGTAGAATGCTATCCCGCGAACCCCCAGCACCCAATGCGCGACGGCGGCGGTACCGATGGGTTTTAGTGGGTATTTGGCGCTTCTCACTGTGAGTCACACATACCCCTCCAACTCAGAGGGGATGCGTAAAACCATTTCCCATCGAAAAAAAAAATTAGTAAAAATGCTAAAATTAAGTAAATTTTTATAGTTAAAAGCAGATAGCATAAATTAGTAGTAGTAGTATAGTTGATATGCTGTGCTCGGCTAAACGGTAAGCGATAGATGGTATACAGAATAAAGAAGAGAGTAGAATAGAAGTAGTTACATGCAGTGATTTAGTTAAGTAAGTTTTAGTGGTCCGACGCCATGAAGAAATTTATCATCTGAATATATCGGCAATTCGAAAAGATCAGACTAGCGCTGGTTTAGCACTTCAGTGACTGAGTAATTGACAAATGCGTATGTTTATATAACTCCATTTTAAAAACGTAAATTAAAAATATTATGACAATCATAAAACAGTGAACAGTCTACACTTAAAATCAGAACAACTTTTCAATTTTTACACCGATATTTATTCAGAGCGTTTTCGTACGGTCTTGTGTAACAATAGGGTCAGAGAATGTCAATAGTTTCTAGCCTATGGGTTCACAAAAGGAATATTCGATACCGGTAGCAATAACGGGCTTTTTTATATTGCGCCACAATAGTGTGTGGTTCTGAGGAAGCCGGAGCTTTATGCTCATAGTTCTAAAAGTATTTTGTTTTTGCTTAATTTTAGATTATTTAGATTACGATTTTTTTATTATTTATACGTCAAGTAGACTTTAAAACACCAAGTAATGTATGAAGGTATACAAACTAGCCATTTACAAAATTAACAGAGAACGATTTTTCTTATAATACTAGCCGGCCTGTGCGACTTTGCGTCACATAAGAGAAAGTCTAACTTTTAGAGAGTAGAGCGTAGGCACGTAGAAACTTTTTTAGTTTAGTTACCGTTTACGCAATACTCGCAACGGAAGTTCTCAAAAAGAATACATTTTCCTAGTTTTTATAACATTTTTTATTGATGCTGCGCTCCTATGGGTCGCAGCATGATGTTATGTAGCCTATTGTCTTTCAATATCGAAATAATTTTTTGAATTAAATTCACTAGAGACCTTGGATTGTTAAAGTTTACAGCATCTATTCTTGAAAACGAAATGAAATTAAATCGTCATTTAAATGTTTAAACCAGATCAAAACGTAATATTTTTCTTAGTGTTTATGACAAAACAAGAATTTAAATTGAACAACAATTTGCTCTCTCATCGGATGTAACACAAATTTTAGCCAAATGGCGTGGAAATCGTTCGCAAAGTTGTTAATTTGTTTGAGCAACCCAAACGCTATTCTGAGACTCGACCGCAGTTTATTACATTTTAGAAACATGCTGTTACTGTTAGTAACTTGTAAGATCTTTTCATTTCCTTAGTACTGTCTAACAAGGAATATATTGCAGTACGTAGCAGTCTAGGTTGTTAAGATTGCTAAATACTACGAATATTTTACAGCGAAAGCTAATATAGGGAATACAAATATAAAAGTCTGGTTATTCTCTACACTTACTTACTGTTTTTGACTTCTTCACACTCTTATTTCTTATTTTTACGATCTTTCTACTCCTCGTTTCTAGCGATTTCTACGTCTTTTTGAAATATCTTTGCATAGTTAGCATTTACAAGACTTCTTCTTCAAGTTCTCTAATAGCATTAGCATCTATTGACGAGTTTTATTGTGTTTTTTAATGTATTTATTATTCTATAATTAAACTTAATGCAGGCATAATTTCTAGCTAATTCGTTATATCCTATTTGAGTAGAAATATAATTTTATGTACAGGTAACATGAGGACGGCATCTGTCATATGTTTATAATACATAACTAAGCACGATAATCCTAAATAGCCCATTTATGCGTAAACAAAGATGGAATATGCAAATTTAGCGCTTACTAAGATGAGTCAGCAATTCTTAGTGTTAACCTCTAGCTGACTTTACAATTCGGAACTAAGTGCTTCATACAAAACATACATACAGAAAGTTACTTATATTTTAAATGAAAACATTTTATTTGAAATAGAAACTTTCAATCGAACCTAAACTTTATGTTTATTTTTAACTAGCTGACCCTGGTCAAATGACTGACAGTTATGTCAAAGAAAAATTAATGCGGTCGTTAAGTTTTCTTAAAATTTCTAATTTTCTGCACCACTTTCTTAATTTTTTCTTACATAAGAACTGACAAACAATAATAAACACAACAAAAAGAAGGCAATAGTGGAATCAGTCTAGCCGTACACGCGTGATATCGTGACCAAGGGATTTAGGGACGAGAAAGAGGAGAAGAATGGGTATATGGAAAGACACTTAAAGGGGTGTGTGATATTGAAGTGACCATTGGGCAAATGCAACGTAGATACTGCTACTGAACCGATAAATACTAAACATTATGATATCTACAATTACTACAGCAAGTAGCAGCTAAATAGTCTAGGATTAAGGACGTCCTTTAACAGACTTCACTCACTCGCCACCACTGCTTAGTTCACTATTTAAACCTAAGGTTAGGTTAACCTAAGCCTAACTTACGCTCCGACATTCGAATTTGAGAAAAGAGTATATATGAAATATATATCCTGAGTGTGATCCTGAAATTACGTAACCGATCTTAACATTCCAGATTAGATTAATATAATATATCAAATGCAGCAGAATGTTCTGTAATATATCATATTCTGAACATTTGCGGCCTCACAATGTTTGTTATAGGTCACAAGAGAAACGGAAACTTCTGGCAATAAGCTTTTACTTACATACATTCCATTCAAACATTGATTTAATTCATTTAATTCAATTAGTTACATATATATAGTATTAGTAGAATTTAATACGTGAAACTGGATGCATAAAAAAAATTATTTCGTCCTGTATTAGGTATTGCTAGGACTACTAATGTGATGCCAAATCTATTACGAACTTATTTGAAGTGCTGAACACTAATAATTAGTAAGCCAAAATTATTAATAATTAAAAAAATGAATAAAATGCATCTGAATTTTAGTAAGAATATTTTGACCTGGAACGATAACTGGTTCTGCTGCTTTGAACCCGAAAGAAAAAGTAAACTTGCTCTTCAAAATTTATACGTTTGATATTTTAAATTAATGTAAATAATATATAATAGGATTGTAGCTTTACAGTTATAAGCATAACTGTAAACCATCCTGTCTAGACGTTGTTTGTGACTACTATGGGTTTTAATAAAACGGACACACGCTATTCTTACATAAACTTTTCTTTTATACATAGGTAGCAATTTATAGGATATAGAATAAATCAAATTATCGCAAATAGATAGATATTACCCGTGAGGGGACGGGTTAGAATACTACTCCCCTCAGCCGACCGCCAAGTATCATAGACGCGTTCCGGTCGAGCCGCATGTGGGCCAGACGTAAATGCCGTTTATTTCATCCCATTAATGCCGTTTCCATTAATGCCATTAATCTAGTGGACTCTGGGCTCTTGCTCAGGGTCCGCTGAATCCGAAGCAAGTTTTTCTTTACTCCCCCTCCCCACTCTATCTTCGAGGACGCAACGCATCGACAACAAGAGGGTATCTCTTATTTTGCCGATGTCCATGGGGGATGGTAGCCACTTACCATCAGGTGGACCGTTTGCACCTTATGTACCATAAAAAAAATAGATGAGAACTTTGAGTAATTTGGAGCTTGGAACTTTTTAAAACTCCAAACCAAACCGTGATACCCACTTGGGTACAATTTAAAATTCAGAAACAGTTCAGTTTTTTAATGTCACTTTTTAAATCAAACGCATAATTAGAGACTTCGTTTAAAAGACCAATGTCACCCAAATGACCTATTTGTAACTTTCTTATTCTTATTTCTTTGCTTCTTTCAAGTTTTTCATCTGTATAATTCTACTTTACTGTAATGCACAAGTTTGTTCGTACAACTCAAAGATCCTTTACCTTCTCGATTAACATAAATATAAATACGCTACTTTTTATCCCAAAAAAAAGCAAAAGCACCGAGACATAAAATGAAACATGAACCCCTAAAAATACAGAAGATACTTTTTATCCCGTAAAGAAGCATACTATCTACTTTGAGTTCATTAGTAGGAGGTTGATTGATTGAGTAAATGTATGAAACGATATTAGCTAAAACCTTTATACCTTTAAAAGAAATTCAATTTCAGTAAAAATAAAGCGTTAATGGCTCACACGTGAAAGCGTGAAACGTCTCTTGTATTTAAAAATAAAAAAGCAGAATACGAATGATGACATACGTCTGAATGGTTTCGAATAATATCAATATTACGTATATTTGCAATGAAAATGGGACAGGTAAAGTACTTCTCACCAATTTTTAGCGTTGTGTACTGAAAAACGATAACAAATATACTTTTATCATTTTGTTGTCCATCTGTCTGTCAAGGACAACTTTTTCGTAGGAAGGCCTCACAGCTCCTGTAGAAAAAAATCTAAGTAAACGCAATCAAAAGATACGGCTGTTTATAACGCATGTATATTTGAATCCTCGCACAAGAATCAAAACCTACACGATACTTCTCGTTAGCAGGAAAGTCTAAAAGTACACATAAAAGGAAAAATCAGAAAAACATTAATAAAAAGAATACATTGTCTTATATTTTATCAAAGTCTATTCTTATAAATCGTGCAAACTAGTTAATTATCACCATTTTGCCTGCGTTTTAATAATATACTAGGATGGATTTAACACTAAAAGCCAATTAAATCCCATTTCAGACGCTAGACATAAACGTGGATTAAAGTAATTTGAAGCGAACTTTTTCCATCCTGAAAGCAGAATAAAATGTGTTAAAATTGCACAGGATACAATTTTCAATAGAGAATCTTGTTACTTAAAAGCTCTCTCATTAATATATTAGGTTGGGGAAAAAGTCTTTTCGCATTATAGTATGTATGAACTTGTAATAAAATCTTTTTGGCTAAAAAAATTAATTAATAATAGAATTTGGCCATGTTGTTGCGGTTGATGATCACTCTCACTCTCTTTCTTTCTATTTCTTTCGATTATATCTTTTCTCTGTCTGTCGCTTATTCTCTTTTTATCACCTTTTCTCACTCTCTCTTTTTTCCAAATAAAGAAAAGCTACACAATTACAGAGTGATAATTTAAGGACATCGGTTATATTATTGCTTCAAATATTTGGAGCGAAGCGAGGGTAGGCCGCTCGTCCTCATATAAAGTTTGTAGCAGTTAGATATGAATTAAGCTTTCACTCAACTAACAATAATTGAATGTGCGTATTCTACACAACAATGTATTGTTATGCAATCCCTGGAAGCGTGTTTGTTCAGTTACCGTAACTATGTGTATGCAAGTTACTATGGCTTTTGACTTAAATTGGAATAATATTGGATCTAGTTTGCTGAAACTAGAAACTTTGATTAACTCTTCGCATAAATTAAGACTTGTAATAACATTAGATCAAATGATAATCTGGGTTTGATGAGAAATTATTCTAAGGTTATATATAGCTTCAATTCGTACATAGGTTCTTTTTAAGGTCAGTTACAGATATTATGAGGCTTAGTTTCATCTTATCATACTTGCTAGATATACTGTTATGATAATGTTTAATAGTAGTATTATTAGTTAATTTTAATAAAGGTTCCTGAAGGTTCAACGACAGTTTGAAGAGTTATTTTGTGAAGTAAAAATTAAATTATCATACTTCAGAATAAGTTAGTGAAGTGTAACCCTTATTGAGGATCGTATGGGTCTTTTACTTATTACTAGTTAGCTAATAAATTCGAACAGTGTACCTGAATTTGCTCATATTGAAAACCCTAGATCAAAAGATAACTAACTACTATAATGTAGTAAAAAATAAATGATATCAGAGTGTTCCGAAAATGTAAACTGTGGCCGGACTGACAGTTTGGGGTTGTTAAAGCAAATTAACAACTTTGAAAACGATTTACATGCCATTAGCTGTAAAGTATTACTGCCGATGAGATAGCAAATACTAGACTAGTGACGATTCTTCACTTCTCTGAGGAAAATATGCAAATGGTTTTCTCTCTTAAATTATTTAGTAGTAGTCAAACCGCCCCTAACTAACTAATTTTGTATTTTAATTTTCAGTATTTTTTTTTCCCAGTCACACTTTCATTTCCCATTTCAAGCTTTTTTAGGTTAAAAGGTAGCCTATATAATTGCCCAAGCTCTAGTCTAAGTCTGTACTAAACTTCTTCAAATTCGGTCTTAATTTGGAAATGGTGTAACTAATCCGATTTTTTTATACCTAATAAAGAAGATAGATTATTAACTATATCGCGTACTAACACATTTAAGACTTGTAACGAAATTTCATTTATACTGCACATTATCACTAGCACTTTAAGCAAAAAGTCGAACAGCGCCAGGAGCTTGAGACTCCTCCTTTTAATATGCATTAAATTCTACCTCCACACCTCGACTACGTTACAAATCATTCACAAATAACACTTTTAAGTTTTATGTCTATATATCCATACGAATATAAGCTTGAAACTCTATATTTTCGGAGCTTGATTGTCTATAAACAGTATTAATAATTTAGTATATTTGTATTAATTCAATTAGGTCGCAGTCAGCTCTCTTGTCCAAATACGATAAATTGAAAACAAATAAAATTGGATATTTTATTGTGTAGTATATTTACTTTAAATTTATTTTATGTTTACTAATATTTACTGAACATTTTTTTATTTAATTTTCACCGGTATTTAAGACTTTGATTTCTTATTTTACTATGTTAATTAGAAAGCGTTAGTCTAGACGCAGACCAACAGCAAGACGGCTAGGCTAGAATAACCTCCTGGGCTTAATATAATTATACTTTTAACTCAGACTAACAGCATTAGGTACTGCTAGAATACTCGCGAATATTGGCGTATTTATTTTACAATCCCTACTTCATCGATAGATGTTTATCAGTTGTCCAACATTCAAGAAAGTAAAAGTATACATAATCATTAACAATAGTTTAAGTAAATTTTCCTCCCCATTGAGACTAAGAAACTACTTGCCCAATCTCTCCTGCTCCCTCTCTTAGACTACGCTGACAATTTGCTATCCTGACATTTCAGAGGAGCTACTTATTTATAATTTTTTGTACCTACATCACATTTAAAAATAATATTTCTGCTATACTCGAGGGTATCTGGTAGAGATCTCTGTTTACAGATGAGTTATTCTGTGTGCTATACATTTTGTGTGATAGATGATGTAACTATATTTTTTTGGTACATGAATAAATAAAATAAATTTTAGTTAATGAAGTTGAACAGTGAATAATTAGTCTGTGTAATCCTGCACTTACGTCACAAGCCCAAGCTTGGTTCCTTGATTAAAGGGCATGAAAATATATCGTTTATTTTTCTTAACCTATTGTAGCACTACTTTCTGATATATACTGTAAAGACTCATATATAAACTGCACTCCACGTTAAAACCAAAATCATTCGAAGCTATCGCAACAATTCAAACAATCTAGCATAAACAAAAAACATATTGGTTCCGCTTTGAGCTCCAAGTACAAGTACAAAGCAGTAGCTTCAAAACTACACTATTTCCATACCTCAGTAAAAAGGGTCCGTTATTGCTGTCGGTATCGAATATTCCTTTTGTGTGAAACCATAAGCTAGAAACTATTGACATTTCCCAACCTATTGTTACACGCTCCCGATATAGAAAGTAGAAAGACTCTGAATAAATATCTCAATGCATATATGGATAACTTTTGTCATTTTTAATGGAAGTTAGAAATGAATTTAAAAAAGGATTTTAGAACCGTTTTATATTTCTCCTCGATTCAATATTGGATTCTATTTCAGCTGTTGTGGAAACCGCAAATAATAAAAATGTTAGAAAATGAAAATAATAATAAATTATATTTACCTATGCAATATTATTAACCCCCGACGCTACAACACCGGGTGTTGTCAGTCTAATGTATCTATCTGTGTTTATGTATGTCAGTCTGTGACATCGTACCGCCCAAGATAATAGACCGATTCTGATGAAGATTTAATTTATTTGTTATTATATAACGTGTTATAATGGTAATTTAATCAAGATGGTTCTTAGCTATCATTTGTGAAGTTTTGGTCAGCTTTTCGAAAACTATCAGCTCATTTCTTAAATAAGATTCGCTTGACAATATTAAAATATTGACAATTGTAACAATCTTGTAACCATTATAACACACTGACTTTGCTTAGACTGAATAGAGATGAAATGATATTTCTCGATTCCTTTTTATCGATATCAAGAGTAATTTAGAATCAAGTATAATTTTTTTGTTAATTACGTAACAGTATAAATGTTATCTATAATTTTGTGAATATTTGTTATCTGTTTTCAACAATACAAAAGAAGACACAAGTTAATATCAATTCTTCTAAATGATATCCCGTGGGTATCGATACTTGATGAGTATTATTAAAGTGGAATTTTAATCGGTGGTAATTTTAATATTTTTTTTAACAGTTTTTTTTATGATTGATAAGAGACAAACGTGCAGACGGTACACCTAATGGAAATTAGCCACAGTCGCCCATGGACATCGACAAAACTAGAGGGTATCTCTTGTTTTGTCGATGCGTTGCCGCCTCGAAGATAGAGTGAGGAGGGGAAGCAAAGAGAAGAATTCTACGGGTGAAGGTAGCTCATTTCTAAAGCTTTAATTCCGATGGTAAGGAAAAACCATAATATTGTTATAGTACTTAGAATGAAGGTGGTAGAATTAAATTAGATTTTAATTTTGTATTTTGATATATGAGTTGGATATTCTAAGGCATTTTATACCATGATTGAATAACCAGGGATAAAACCCTTGTCTAATATCTACCCTTATTATACGTCGATTTTATTACAAAACTTGAAGGCGGATTTCCTCATACACGCGAGACCCGACGTAAATTGAATTTGACAATAAAGAAGACTGAAATGCAGTAAAGTTAATAATGAACAATGTTAAAAATAATATAAAAAGATTTCATTAATATTGTATCTCTACATAGTAGCAGTCTGTACGCTTATACCTTTTAAACGACACAATAGATTTTAATGCGGTTTTCATCAATAAACGGAGTGATTCAAGAGGAAGGTTTATCTGTATAATATACTAGAGGGCTGCCCTCGCTTCGCTCCGGGTATTTAAAACAATATCATAATTGATGTGCTTAAATTGTCACTCTGTAATTGTGTAGTTTTTCATTATTTGAAAAATAAGAGAGAGTTATGAAAAGAAAAATAATAGAAACAAAATTAAAGAAAAGCGACAGATGATAAAGGACAGAGCAGAACTAAAATTGAATAGGTAAAGGAGAGAGAGAAAGAGAGAGAAAGAGAGAGAGAGAGAAAGAGAGAGAGAGAGAAAAAGACAGAAATTATCGAAAGAAAGAAAGTGAAAAGAGGCTAATCATTCTGAACAGATAAAAATAAAAATTAAAGTAAGAAAAAAGAGAGAGGATGAGAGACAATATTAGTATTATAAGAGAAAGAGAGACGGAAATACTATAGACTTCTCTCAGTGAAAGAATTTTTAAAATCGGATTAGTATCAACAAAATGGCCGAATTCTTTTGATTAATAAATGTATATGGCAACACTAAATCACTTTTGTCACTCACGAATAGTGTAGTTTTCTAACAGTGAAAGAATTTTTAAAATCGGATTAGTATCAACAAAATGGCCGACTTCTATTAATTAAAAAAAGTATATGGCAACACTAAATCACCTTTGTCACTCACAAATAGTGTAGTTTTCTATCAGTGAAAGAATTTTTAAAATCGGATTAGTATCAACAAAATGGCCGACTTCTATTAATTAAAAAAAGTATATGGCAACACTAAATCACCTTTGTCACTCACAAATAGTGTAGTTTTCTATCAGTGAAAGAATTTTTAAAATCGGATTAGTATCAACAAAATGGCCAAATTCTATTAATTAAAAAAAGTATATGGCAACACTAAATCACCTTTGTCACTCACGAATAGTGTAGTTTTCTATCAGTGAAAGAATTTTTAAAATCGGATTAGTATCAACAAAATGGCCAAATTCTATTAATTAAAAAAAGTATATGGCAACACTAAATCACCTTTGTCACTCACAAATAGTGTAGTTTTCTATCAGTGAAAGAATTTTTAAAATCGGATTAGTATCAACAAAATGGCCAAATTCTATTAATTAAAAAAAGTATATGGCAACACTAAATCACCTTTGTCACTCACAAATAGTGTAGTTTTCTATCAGTGAAAGAATTTTTAAAATCGGATTAGTATCAACAAAATGGCCAAATTCTATTAATTAAAAAAAGTATATGGCAACACTAAATCACCTTTGTCACTCACAAATAGTGTAGTTTTCTATCAGTGAAAGAATTTTTAAAATCGGATTAGTATCAACAAAATGGCCAAATTCTATTAATTAAAAAAAGTATATGGCAACACTAAATCACCTTTGTCACTCACAAATAGTGTAGTTTTCTATCAGTGAAAGAATTTTTAAAATCGGATTAGTATCAACAAAATGGCCAAATTCTATTAATTAAAAAAAGTATATGGCAACACTAAATCACCTTTGTCACTCACGAATAGTGTAGTTTTCTATCAGTGAAAAATTTTTTTAAATCGGAATTGTAGTTCCTGAGAAACTCTTCAATTTACAAAATGACCACCTTATGGCACTTAAATGGCCATATCTTTTTAATTAGAGTATTTATGGCAACACCACATAGCCTATGTTACCCGGAAAGGATGTAGCTTCCCATCCGTGAAAAAATTTTCAAAATCGGTTTAGTAATTTTCGAGCTTATTCGCAACAAACAAACAAACATACAAACAATCAAATCTTTCCTCTTTATATAATAGTATAGATTAAAGTTATACGTAACAATTAAGAGATACCTAGCATAGGTGCAAAGGTAAAGGAGTTTAAAGATAAAATCTATAATGCAAACAATATCGTCTATATTTCAAAGCTAGTTAAAGTTGTTTGACTAATTATATATGATCAATAACTATATAATATCGCTCTTTAGACGTTGACACAGATTTCAAAACCATAACTAATTAATACGAGTGCAAAATGGCACAGAAAACAGCAAACTCATTTCATAATAAACGCTTCAGTGTCCGCGCCGCCGCTGTCTCTATGATACATGTTATTTCCATTACGGAAATGAAAACTGATTTTCACTGAATTTTAATTAATATTTTCTGTGTCAATTTTATTATAAAATACAAAGCAAACATTGCTGTATTTTCTTTTCTTTATACGCGAAATGTGAGTTCATTATTTTAATGTTTTAGGGGTTTCCTCTAATTATTCATAAACCAAAGACGACTTTAAATTTAAAAAATTATAATTCAATATTCAATTATTATGCGTTTACTCAATATTATTACTTACGATAAAATTGAATTAAGGCATTTATTTTAAACTAGTCGACCCTTGCGACTTCGTGCCCGTGTCCGCTCCTATTAGTTTTAGCGTGATGATATATAACCTATAGCCTTCCTCGATAAATGGGCTATCTAATACTGAAAGAATTTTTCAAATTGGACCAGTAGTTCCTGAGATTAGCGCGTTCAAGCAAATAAACAAACAAAATTTCAGCTTTATATATTAAAAGTATAGATTTAGATTGTTATTATAGATCCTGACATTTTATAAAATTTAGTCTTATGAGCTTATATGTTGCATGACAGAAATGATTGATTTAGTGTAAAATTCAGTGCAATAAAATAAAATGTTTCATATTCTATGGACAAAAATTATCAAGTCCAACAAGATATATGTATAATTACTATTTTTTATATGTGACTCCGAGAAAAATGATGAGAAGGGAGAGGGTATATATTAAAAACACTAAGCCCCTCTTAGTAATATTGAATGGTCTATTGGGTAACGCAACGTAGATACTGCTACTGAACCGATAAATAGCTAAACATTATAATCTCTTACAATAACGAAAGGCAACGCCCGAACCACTGAGCTACTGACGCTTCGGTTTGCAGCTGAGATAGGATGCTGTCTTAGTCTCCAGCTCAAATCAACCACAAAATATTTTTTGTGAGCTTATAGAGACAGAGCTCTTTAAATTTTAAAGATTAAAAAAACCTAAGGTTAGGTCAACCTAAGCTTAACTTACGCGCCGACGTGTATTAAAAATTAAAACTTGCAGTTGAAAGCTCTATGTCCATGTAAAACTAATCTTGAGAGGAAATTAAAGTTGGAAATACTTCACTTTGTTGGTTACTTATTAAAGTTTCTTTTCATAACTTATAAAATTTTAAATTTACTTTCATTAATTCATTCATTCATTCTAGTTTCATTTCGATTTTTGAGTTCACTTTTTGATAAAGCACCCTAGGCTTGCAACTGCGCTTATCTTATCTAAAATATACGTCTATACGTATTGTTGTATAGTAATATTTAAATATTTTGACCAGTTTTTTAAATCAAAAGACTTTTAGTGTATGTAATGAGTAATGTCAGGGCTACATGTACGAATTCTCATTAGAACAGCTTGGCTTTCAGTTTGTAAAATAATAATGAGATAGACAAGAAATACGTCGTCTGTAATTATGTTTAAGTACAGTTGCTAGTCGTTAAGAAGTGTCTCGCTTTGTATCTTTCTTGAACTTGACCTTATTAAAATCTCTGCAATTAACGTCTTAGTTGATATTAGATTTCTACCTTTTTCTAGTAAGTAACATCTTTTAATTAAATTTTAAAAAATATAAAATGCGATAAGGGCATCTAAATATTCAGAGCTTATACCTTAATAATCTTATTCGAAAAAAATAAAAAGTATTTTTTAATTACCCGTTCAGATAAATGCAAAGGTTTTTAAACCGACAGAAAAATTTAATGCAATAAAAGTTATAAAGAACACTAATAAAATAATTTATTTAAATACTATTGTATTTTTATAAGTTACTGCGCCATACTCGAGCAGAATAGAGAAGTTATTATATTTGAAATTCTTCTTAAATACATATAAAAAGAGACCATTTTCCATACAAAAATTGATAGAAATTCAGCTACAAGGAATATATTATGTTAATATTTAAAATAAATTATGTCGTAAGCATTTTGTGAGCAAAAAATGTTTTAGAAAAAGGATAAACGCTTGTCCTGAACGGTAGACCCATAAATCTGGTTTTAAATTCCCGGGAAACTCCTCAAAGACTAAACTAACGGAAAAATTAAACGGTCGCTTATTACAGCTATGAAAATTATTTAAACTCTTAAATTGCAGAATAGTTTGAGTTAAATTGAAGTGGAGTAAAAAATTGGCCAATTTTTATGATTTGAATACCCATTTTAAATTCTTTAAAATTTTGAGTCGAGATCGATATATTTATTAAATTAGTTTGTATAACTTATTTCAGCCATGTCTTCGAAGAAAATAAAAAAAAATATCTGAAGCAGCTAAAAAATATTAAACATGAGCCGAATTAAGAAGAAAACAGACATGATGTCTGTGTAAAATTTTTAATTGTTAGTTATGGCTTATATTATACACATAGACCAATATTATCACTTACGCTCGCAATATTATCACGCCTGTTGACTAGAATATTACTATTGAAAGTTACACTTTAGAAACAAAGATCAAGAATAACGTTTTGATTGTTCGCGAGGTTAATAATAATGATTTCTGTCATGGCGGCGAATTTATTTCTTACCTTTGCGTTGGTACAGCTCAACGATTCAACTTGTACCATCTTCTAAAATCAAATGCTACTCATATTAATGCTGTCAACAATATCACTTACAATATAATTACAATCTATATACCTACATGATTATGATTTTTAAGAATAAAATAAAAAATGGGCTTGGATGTTTTATATTATGTGTATTTAAATATGATTAAAATTCTCACAATCATTAGACAATAAATTATACCTATGTGATATTTCTCTTATAAATACAACAATAAAGAGATCAAACAACTCCCCTTAAACAATGGTGAAACAAAAACCATGTATTTCATGTGACAGGAGTGAGATAACACAGCTGTGTCTTTCACAAAATATAAACCGCAGGCAATCATCAAAATTATACACAATTTATCATTATACTATACTTGGATTATTAATCTTATAAATCACAGACAGACATTGCTTTTATGCCTGTTGTTTTTGAATTAGAAATTGTAACAAAAATTCTCGATTTAATAGAAACTGTAAAAAAAGTGCAGCTTTTAATTTAAACCTTTTATATCTATTTAAAAAAAAACAATAAAGTTATTATGTGACATTTTACATATTTTCTTTAAAATATCATAGATAACGTTACTATAGATATCTTAAAAATTTGTCACTAATTAGTTCTGTAGGTGGTATACATAAAACAAAAATTATACACGAATACTATATACTATATATTTTTTTCTAAACAATGTAATTATGAATATAATATTACTTTTTAGAATTTTTATTGGTCTTTCCGACTACATTTGCACTTTCTTCTTTATCCATCAATTCTTCGTCGATTAGCAAATCAAAATTTCCTAGAGCATCAGTATTTGGTACTTTGTTCCAGCGCACATCTGGTATACCTTCAGGTGGTATAACCACTGATAGAATATTATCTATCAACTTGTATTTCATAATCCTATCATTTACAGTTGTTGACGTAAGCGATGGTGAGGCATTCACTTCTACCAACCAGGGCTTCAACTGGTTGTCTATAATAATGTCATATCCGTAACATTCAAAACAATGTCTATCATTAGCCATCACTGAAGAAACAGCCTTCAAAGAGTGCACAATAAGCCATTGTATGGAGGCAAATAACTTCTCTGTAACAGCTCGACCTCTAGTACCTTCCAAAAATAATCGTAAATTCTGTACACTCATTTTTCCACCGTGTATACTGTTGTAATCACCCCCGTGTTTCTGAACACTTACATTCGTCAGATGAACGTACATGTTATCTAACTCAGTGACACTCGTATCATATTTAACAGTACAAAACCTACAAAATCCAAGTTGAAAAAGGTACGCCTTCAAAGGTCTGAATGATGTCACTAACACATATAATCTCAAATCAAATTTTTTACCACCAATAAGTAAAGGGTTATCAATGTAGCGAGATATAACATAACTCTCTTTACTTAACTGCGGATGAAAAGGTGCTTTCGCTTCTCTCGACCATTTTTTCAGCTTGGATAGTTTATTTATAAGAAAGATGCCCGTCCCTTGGGATTTTCCGCATGGTTTCATAATCCATGTACTCTGCGGTGATTTACGATACTCCTCGACAAACATGTTATAGTCCGCAGGGAGAACGAATGTCACCGGGATAAAATCGAGATGAACGTAACGTGTTACGACTTGTCCTCCATGTAACACTACCTCGGCCTTCTCAGCTAAAGGACTTCCTTCCCGTTCTAATTCCTTCCGATACCGCTTTATATTTTTTACGAGCAAATCTTTTCTTGATAGCTCGTAATGGTTAGGAAAGTGATTAATCATTTGGTTATCGTTCATTCGATAGCCACTTTCGACGCTAAATAAATTTCGACAAGTTTGAGTTGACGCCCAATAGAAGTTCCATTCATCGTCTGGTCCGACTTGATGCCAGCTTCGCCTTTCAAAGTTACTCATCAGAACGGATTTTTCCATATCTGTACAGAAATTAACTCGACATCGCTCTGTTGGAGCGTTTACTCTTCCGTAAATATTGGCAGCCATTTTCTTCGTGTCAGGGTTCATTATACTATAATAGTATTGTTAAAGACAACACTTTTACAATACTAACTTACACTATTATGAATTGTTACTTTAGCTAGCAACGGACCCACATAGAGCATGAGTTTTATCGTTTCCAAGGTTATAATGATCTAACAATGAAACCGTAGTCATGTTAGCTATTCCACATTTATGTTTAAATAAATAAATAAAATTATATATCCTTATTTACATTGAATCATAAGCACTATACAAATTTAAAAAAATTAGATCCTCTAAAATTACGACAAAATTGTAGTAAGTCTTAATATCAGTGTCACCTATCAGTTTTTATGATTTTTTAAATAAAATAATAACGTATGAACTACAAAGTTTAAAATTATGAAATATTATTATACTTACGCTAAATAAAATAAATGTTACTACTTTGTGTGCAGAAATAGAGACAGAGATCCTGCTATTTATATCCTTTAGCACTCAGCTCGACTTCACAACTTTATAGAAATAATAAATGTTTGGTCTCGTTTTCAGTTGATTTGATGTTACAAGATATTCATCGTGATAAGTGTTTTAAAAATCAGAGGTAATCAAGTCAAGTTTTAAATGTTAAATAGGTAATAAAATTTGAGTACTGTAAAAAAATTTATAAGAATAAACTATTTAATATTTATTTACAAGACTTCTAATTGATTAATTTTTTGGGAGGAGCCTCTTTGCTGAGGTTCAATGAATATTATTCTGAAAGTAAGCAAACAAACAAAAATACTTTTTGGGCTAGAAAACTTTAACTTCTATGCAAAGATTAGAAATTAAACTCGTTAAAGTTTTATTACCATCAGATAAACATAAGTGTGATGGAAAGATATATTTGAATTATGGATTTACTATTGTTAATTATGATGTTGGTAACATTGACTAAAAGTAGCATTCACTTTTGAAGTTGGCACAACTGTATCAGTAGTGAAAGTAAGAGGTAACCAAATAAATACGATGTCATGATAGAAATCATTATTATTGCATAGCGAGTAATCATGCAGTAATGTTGTAACTCTATATCTAACGTATAACTTTTTTTGCGTGTTTAGTATAACCCATATTTAGCAATAGGTATAAAGTTATATTTTCCCTGCTATGTCATGGTCTCATGCCATTAGACAAACGAAAGCAGATCTACCACAGACCTTGTCTCTAATAGAATTAAATTTACAGCAGAATAATTTAGTATGGTCCTTATTTTAAATGTCACATCTTGGGCATCCATTGTACGTAGAATTGCTTGCCACAAAGACAATTTAACGGTAGATATGTACCACAGATAGCAGCTCATACGGTGTCGTGGTTTCAAGCTGGAGTAGTAACTAAGACCAAATTTATTATCAAGATTTCTATCTGTAAACTATATTCTGACATCTTGTGGTATTTATTGTAGGTAACCCATACTGGCCTAAAAATTTATAGCTAAATCTGAATTAATTGCGAAGCACAAAATTTGGGAATGGCTAAACTAATTTGGATAATAATTGATTGAATGAATCTCCTACTCACAAGGATAAATAACAATGAAATCAGTTTTTCCCACTGTGCTGCGTAGACTAAATTTTCCAAAACCGAAGCGAAGATGGGACGTCTAGTGTAGGGGGAAAAATAGGAAAAATCTCCTTAAATTAACAGTTAAACATATTTAAAAGAACTCAAGTGTACCAAAAAGTATAGTATAAAATCTAAGATAAACTTCAATATTAAGAGCTGTAAGATTTGAAGCACAAAAATATTTAATATGGAGGCCTTGGACAATACCTACAGTCTTACACAATTAAAATGGCGTGAAAAAAATGTTTTTTTTATTGCGAAAAAATCTATAACAACCTTCACCTTCATTGAGAATCGTGAGAATAAGTACAAGTATATAACGAGCTGAAGGCTCGACGGTGAATCCAATAAAATCGCAAGTGGTTTCAAGACATATTAATGGGTTATCTGGCAGATGACAGAAACGAATGAGGTCATACGATCCCCTCGACCCAATACCTTCACAGTTAGCTGTGAGGGCTTCTTTTGCATTTTCTATGAGTCTCTGGAGTACACCTAGAACTTAAGATGACTCGCTTACTTCAGAATGAGAATTAGCAAAAAGATTATACTCACAATTTTATAAGAAATCCTTTATTTTTTTTTTTTGATAATAATTTTTAGAACTCTTTCACTTCGTGTAAGTATATGTTAAGCGCTGATAATGCTTTTCCAGGGTAGTTGTTTTAAACACAAGTTTAAATCAGTGCTTAAAGAAAGTAATTCAATGGACTAGTGGGTATTCCCCTTATTTAAATATAAAACAATATAAATATTGGAGTTTCCCCTACTAAAAATGAACATTAGTTAGAACATACAATATGAATGTAAAGCGTTTAGTACGAATTAGAGATAGGTACGCACGATTTTTGTAAATAGGTATTTAGTTTACTATGGCGAATATGAAAATACCTAGTATAGAAATGAATTAATATAGGTCTATTTTATTTGAAATTAATGGCCTAAACTACAAAAATCAAAAGAGAAGAAAAACATAAAAACAAAGAACACTTGTTTAAAACAATTTGAACTGTTTTTTTTTTTAATTTAATAAAAAATATTCCAACCTTGTGCCTTTTACACTCACTTGTTAAACATCATAAACAAGTGATTTCATATAATGAACATTTTCTAAAGTAGAGTTTAATGTAATGTAAACTTTATTATTTTTAACAGTGGACAATGATAGATTTAATTTTATTTATTTATTTATTATTATTATTTTATTATTAGGTTGAGAATATCCGTAACCTGAACCTGAGTCAAGCTCCAGGCATTGCTCGGCTACATTTTAATAGTACATTACATTATATTAAAACCAAAATAAACATGCATTCAACACATTTACTTTCATATAAGCTAGTTACCTCGTCTCAGTAGAAAGGTTTCATATAATCCGCAAAGCACTTGAGTTTACCTAACTACTACAGTTACGGAAGGCCTGAAAGGGACGAGCTTAAATAGCGGCCATTTGTTCGTCTTGAAAAGGCATAGTAGCTTTACATAAACGAGTCTTTTGGAGCACACAATAAGACACAAAAATGTAAAATAATCTTACGAACCAGATAAGCGTAAAGTATTCTTTTGAATCTCTTACAAGTTGATAAGTCATTCGAAATATATAATGGAAAATCACTCTCAATATCTTAAAAAGGAAAGTGTAAGGGATTACTTATAAACATATTTTACCAATTCATTCCTTAAATATGTTCTGTATTTTTCTTGCAAATTCAGAAGAATTCGATATGGAAAAAAATATACTCAGATGTTAATAAATTAATATTTTTTTATAAGAGCAATAATAATGTAAAAATGTTTCCTGTAAATGCTTTAGTCTACTCGACTAGTTAAAAATGGTCTAAAATAGAAATACTGCTCTTAAAATTATGTGTGATAGCTCATTGGATCCGGAATGACGCCTAGAAAAGTGTGCTAAAAGCGTATATAGCGCACATAAAAAATTGCAAAAGTTATAAACAATTAAATATGAAAAAAGGCATTTCGTTTTTCGCCAATATTTCATAGACTATTAATATTTAAGAAATTTTAAAAAATGATTCTTAAAGAGGAGAAAATTTCCAATAAAAAACTATTCACGGAACTCTGTCTCCATTATTTATAATGTTAATTTGAAAAGATTATGGTGTATTCTAAATACTTTAAAAAATTTATTCTCGATGAAATTTGAAAATTTTACTTAAAGTTAATTTTCAACCAATTGCATAAAGGCAAAGGTGTGTGCCCAGAATGGAGGCCCAGGAACTCCGACAGGAGGTCCCAGTTAAGTCGAGTAAGACGTCAAGGCTAGCCACTAGGCTATCATTGCTTCATATTTGCCAAATTTAGATAGTTCGGGCGTTTGATCAACAAGTCGTGGGTTCAAATCCCGGACATTGGGCTACTGACGTGGCCAACTCCTGACACAAGCTATTTATTAGCTTACTAGGAGGGGTAAAGGGAATACTAGTAGTATGTGATCCATACTGCTAGTAATCTTGAATGCTCGTGTACTTGCAACACTGTACAAAATACTGCATGACCCATATTCACCACCATATCTGAAAGAACGTTTCCTATATCTTAGTGCTCAGGGTCGTACTCATAGATCTTTAAATTCTAGTATACTATCGTTTCCAGTACACAACACAGCACAGTATTCAAACTCTTTTACGGTCAGCGCTATTCGCTTGTGGAATGAGCTTCCTAGGGATATCCGTGAGGCTCGGTCACTTAACATTTTCAAAACTAAGGTGCATGAACACTTTCTAAATCAGCAAAATAGGTAAATACATTGCATGTTGTCTTAATTGTATATTTTGTAGGTGGATCAGTATGTGTGTATATTTATGTATAGACGTATGTATTAGTATATTCATTGATATTACATATCTATTTATCTATGTATGTGTGTATGGGTATGTATTTATATGGTTATTTATATATTATTTATAATAGGCATATCGATACTGTAATATAATGTTTGGTTCATAATAATTCTCTCAGAACGTATCTGCGCACGTCATCCTAACTATGTCAACATTGCTGTTGGTAAACTGGAAGAGAATGCCTTAAGGCATTAAGTTCGCCTTTGTACTAAATTTGTGCAATAAAGTATAAATAAATAAATAAATAATCTTTAATAAAAAAAAAATAAAAAAATTATAATAATACAAAAACATAGTATCAATTATATGGTAATAACTTAGATTTTTAGGGTTCCATACCTTAAAAGGAAAAAAGGAAACCTTATAGGATCACTTCGTAGTCCGTCTGTCAAGACCTTTTTTCTCAAGATCGCGTGGAGGTATCAAGTTGAAGTTAATATCAAATACTCAAACCTGCGGTCCCAGGCGGCTGACAAAAAATCAAACTTCTAAGTAAACATGTAAGTCTATAATATCTTGAAGCTGTGAAAAAATCAAGTTTCTAAATATAAGCAATCAATAAATATAGCCATTTATACTGAAGTGGTAACAAGTAGTCTTTCTATAGGGCATTCCATATAATATGCAGACATGAAAAAGGTCCATGTTTGCAATTTTAGTAATATTCGGATATGTTATACAATATTCTTCCCCTCGACACAGATATAAAATATTTTAAACGTTTTAACTCTAGTTAACGAGTTTAATTTTATGAATTGAAATTTAAAATCTTTAAATAAATTTATTATTTATTAAATAAATTATTTGGTAAAATATAAATTCCATTAAATAATTTATTAAATTTTTAATTTTTAGACTGGGATAAGGCATAAAGTAAGGCACCTTTTCCATTTACTCAAATTTTCAAAGCATCTAGCTTAACGTTCATCAGGGCTTAAATCGTGTATATTTATAACATATTCGTAAAATCGCAAACATAGACATTTTTGTCGCCGTATCGTGTGATATGAATCTAAAGTTATATCAACGTCAATGCTAAGAAACGGCTGTTTACAATATGACATGTTGTTAAATGACTAGTTATAAAATATTTTAACTGACTCCAAAAAAAGAAGGAGGTTCTATATTTGACAATAATATTTTATTAATATAATATGTTCAACGACTTTAAAATTATTTTAGTAAATTATTATAATTTTTTATTGCATTTTTTTGTTAAAAATGTTTTATCATATTTTCTTATATTCTTTTCGTTAGTAATTATAAATATTTCAATAAAAAATACGCAATACTAATGTCGGAAATAAATGCCTCACCGCACACGAAAATCAAAATTTCATAATGTTTGTCCCTTTATTGAAATTGTACGGAACCCTCAGAGCGCGAGTTCCACACTCACACTTGGCCGAATTATTTAAGTTACACTTACTTGTAATTTATAGTATTAGGTAAGCAGACGCATCTATTTTAGTTTTGTATTATTTAATAGTTAAAAAATACCTTTGACTCTGATGAAACAGTTTTTTTGTTCTAAAAGTAAGGAGATTATCCAAGTAATACTCATAAAGACAAATTGAATTTTCTCGACATTCTGATATTAAAGGTCTACTATTATTGAATTTCTTTAGTCCCCCATTATCGGAAAAGGATTGAGCATTATAAATGTACTGTGCATAAAAAAATTATATTACTACTATCTAAAAGTATAATAAAATACTTGATTTATCGATGTTTATACACAGAAGATATTTCAGAAAACTTAATGTACGTAGCATGTGTTTTTGCTTGTATTTGGACTTCTGTAGTAAAGACAAAGATGGAGTAATAACTGAATTTGTTACTGTACAAAAAAGTTAGGTTCGTTAGGATGAGAGTCTATACAGTGGCACAAATAAAGGCCTAAAAAATTAAGTTTTACTGAAAAAAAACAGAATAGTCAAAAGAAACTATCAATGGAAAAGATGGGAAATATTGTAATATATAACCTTTACTATGTCTTATCTATTTTACTTTTTAAAAGAAATTATCCTAAACATATTAAACATCATAAATATACTAACTTTAATTTAGTTTTTGTACCTGATCAAGTTAGCAAAGCTTTAATTTAACTACCCGTATCAGGAATTGAGCATAGCGACCAAAAGTTTTCAGTCATAACAGTTTTGGATTCCTAGTTAGCATTTTGTATTAGCTAATAGATTACGAGTACGGCAAGCGGCACTTGGCACGCCGAAAGCGGTTTCGTCCGAAAAGTTAATATTGATTCCAAATGGCGATGTTTCATGTGATTGCACTGCAAACATTACAGTGTCTGCATATTGCTGAATATTCAGTACCCACATTAATAGTAGTCTTAGTGGTGGTCTTAGTGTATTTTATTAAAATTGTATAAACAAATTGTTGCTTTCTATATTGATTTATATATCATATAGATTGCCATTTAGTATTATTTATGACTATGAATTAAAAATAATTATTAAAATTAGTATTTTTATTTTTTGATAATTTTGTAACATATTCATACAAAACAAAATTAAGTTTTAAGTCGATTAAACCTGCTATAACGTGAATTTGCGTCCTCCCTCTCTATCAATTCCTCATCAATAAGCACATCAAAGTCACCTAAAGCTTCGACGCTGGGAATTTTATTCCATCTAGCATCTGGAATTCCATCCGGTGGAACCACAACGGAAACAATATTGTCAATCAGTTTGTATTTTAATATTCTATCATTATGTGTAGTCGACTGTAATGAAGGTGAAGCATTTACTTCTACGAGCCATGGTTTTAACTCATTATCTATGATTATATCATATCCATAACATTCGAAACAATGACGATCGTTAGCCATTACGGGAGCAACAGCTTTTAAAGAGTGGACTATCAGCCATTGCATATCAGCAAACAATTTATCAGTCACTGCACGTCCTCGCGTCCCTTCCAAATATAGACGGAAATTTTGGATACTCATTTTGCCACCATGCAAACTATTATAATCTCCTCCATGTTTTTGAACACTAACATTTGTTAAATGAACATACATATTATCCAACTCAGTGACACTGGTATCGTATTTCACCGTACAAAATCTACAGAAACCATGTTGAAACAAATACGCTTTTAGGGGACGAAACGAAGTTACTAACACATAAAGTCTAAGATCAAATTTCTTACCCCCGATCAAAAGGGGATTGTCAATATAACGCGATATCACGTAACTTTCCTTACTACTGAGTTGAGGGTGTAAGGGAGTTTTCAACTCGCGGGACCACTTCTTCAATTTAGAAAGTTTATTTATCAAGAAAATTCCGGCCCCTTGTGATTTTCCGCATGGCTTCATAATCCAAGTGCTTTGGGGTGATTTTCGATACTCTTCGACGAACATGTTATAATCCGCGGGTAAGACGTAAGTTACGGGAATCCAATCCAAATGCGTGTACCGCATTACGGTTTGTCCATTAGGCAGCGTGACTTCCACTTTCTCTGCTAACGGATTACCTTCACGTTCCAACTCTTTGCGATACCTTTTAACATTTTTTACCAATAAATCCTTTCGTGATAGTTCGTAGTGATTTGGGAAGTGATTAATTATTTGATTGTCAGTCATTCTGTAACCGCTTTCAATACTGAATAACGTACGGCAGTTTTGTGTAAAGGACCAGTAGAAATTCCATTCCTCCTCAGGTCCTACCTGGACCCAGCCACGCCGTTCAAAATTACTTATTATCACAGATTTTTCCAAATCTGTGCAATAAGTTACTGGTCTTTTTTCCATATTTTCTAACAATAATAATAAAGACAAGTAATTTTCTAAGTATTTGAATAAATCTTTCTAAAAATATATATATAATTATTAAAATAAATCAAATAGAATTACAAAAATGACAATTCAAATATGACATAACTAATATGACAGATTATTTGCTATAGTTTTTATTAATTAAAAAAATGTTACTCTATTACTTTACATCCTGAGGTTACACCACGTAAAACTCGCCCGGTTTTCAACCACATATCCTATGATTCAAACATCATATACCATGAAATAACATCACATTATATCGATTTTATGTTCTATCGAATCGTAATTTTAAAAAATCAGAAGTTAGAAAAAATAATATAGCTTTTAGTAGACATGACAAAAAATCATATAAGCCCAAACTTGACTGCCCTAGCGTTTGGCTTCAGAGAGCACTAGTTGTTCCATCGTCAGATCAATTCAATAGTTCCAATTATTTCACATTTTCACGGTATTCACATCAGTATCAGTATCAGTCAAGGTGCAGCCTAATCGGATTGTATCCGACGGAAGTGGCCGAAAAAGGCTTTATAATTTTGATAGAGGCCTAGAAATAAAATTATAGTAAATAATAAAATAGATCAATTTATATAATATTGTAGAATTGTTTAAAGGCAGGCCTTATCTGCAAATTCCCTTAATTTCTATTCACATTGTAACTAAGCGCTACGAAAATGTAATAAACACAGGACTGGTAACAGCGACAGTTCGGGCATATTAACAAGTTTGCGAGCGATATCCGTTTCGCTTCAATTTGAATTATGCCTGAGGAGATACTAAGTTATTCTACGTAAGTGGATATATTCATTGCGAAACCAAGTCGTACGTTCGAACAATTTCATAAAAAATTACGTTCGTTGTTATCTAAGTCTTATATTATGTAGAATCCAGCTTATAATCAAATTGTAATGGAAATGATTTTGCGTTTGAATTAATTTTATGTTTTTAATATACTAAACAAATTATTTTGTTGCAAAATTCATTTGTCGTTTCAATTGCAATATTTTTTTTTAATTTCGGATCGCATTAAAGATGTGTTCGTAGTGGCGATGTGATAATATTTTGGCTATCTTCGGAATAAGTAGCCTATGTTACATTCAGGGATTTAAGCCACCTCTTTGCAAAGAATAATCGTGAAAAAAGTCCTTACCAATAAACAAACAGATTGTCACATTATTTACATGAGTAAGTATTTCTTTTCTAAATTTGTTTTGTTTAAGATAAAGTCGTAACTTTATCATGTAAACAAACTTGCTTCAGTACACTTGTGTAGGATGGAACAATAAAATTTAAGGGTCTCTCTTAACACAGATGGAGACGGGATCCTTGTTTACATAGGTCCTTAGTAAACACAAATGAAGTCAACAAGAATTTCATTTTCTCTGTAGCAATTAATTTTTAATGAAACTAAGAAAACTATATTAAAATTATAGATCTAGGAGCAACATTTTAAAATTATTTAAACGTGAAACTTTTTTACATTAAATATACTCGTAGACCTAAAATGGTTGAAAAAAGAAAGAGCATTACCTGCTCATTGCCTAAAATGGCATCCAGAATGTAAGGTAGTTGCCCAACATTCAATCAACCACATACCGAGTTACGTTACGTTATAAATAATTAGTCTTAAAAATTTGCTTAATTTTATAGTAAAATGTCTTCCTGTTTCTCAATGTATAATTCCTAAACGTATAATTTTTTGACTGTTTACATTATTTTCGTTATGTTCACTGTAATAGTTTGGTAACTCTATGGTAAATTCATCCGGATTCACAATTTGACGGTTTCACTTTAAAAGATTGTAATTTACCAAAAATGAATGCGTTATATTTTAAGCAGTATCTAACACTTCACAATTTTTCTAGAGTTTACAATCTTGTGTGATAGATAACAAATCTAACTGTGTTTATTGTGACATATATAAGAGTGAGTAAGAGAAAATTATGATGAAGTCTAAATGTAGCATTTTAGTAGTGATGTTAGTATATAATAACTCATAGGCTCCAAGATTCCTAAAGTAATAATTATAATGAGTAATAGTTAATAAATCAATTAACATATAAACTGGCTTTCTGAGCACATCAGTAACAGACAGACAGTAATTTTAATATGACTGGCGAAGTACCGGAGGTGTTGGTGTGACATAAAGCAACATTAACTGCTGTCCGTGTGACGAATGGGCGCCTGCGCTTAAATACAGCCATTATTAATTAATTACTGAGAGACTCGGGGAATGGGCAATTTGTACGTAAGCTAGTGACACAGCCCTGTCTTACTTTAATGCTAGCAAGATTATGTCTTTGGATTAGTGGCCATATACAAACTTTGCCCTCTACTGCTGCAGCTCTTACAAGTTCGATTATACATAATGTTACATGTTATTAGACAATAATAATTAGTACTTTAGACAGAAACTGAACAACACTTACATGAAACCCGGTTATTAATTGAGATTACTTTGATAGCTGCCTCAAATCTATTGAAAAAGCTTATATATTACGTGGGATTGGGAATTATGACTTGTATTATTATGTTTAGATTTAATGGTAAGGGAGGACACATTAGTGGTGTTGTATGTGTTATGTGGATGAATGGCTAAGAAGTTAGAATGACTCAGTTTCATCATAGACGTAAAGAAGAAAAGACGATTTATAGAAATAAAATTAACGATTTTGTATTAAGAAGAAAATAAATTTGAAGATTTTTGATAGTGTATTTTTTACATTTCTACATATTATATATAGTCTATGATTAGGTACTTTTGACATAAGTTAAAGGAAACTAACTTATAAAGGCTTTTTGCTATTAAACGAATATTCACTATAACTTTTTATTCACGTACTCTCTTTCTGAGAAGCACACAATAATAAGAATACCAGCTTGCAACAGAAACATCCAATTTATAGCAAATCAAGCTATAAATTGGATGTTTCTGGTTGTCGAGTTTCAGGAAGGCTAGTCTTCTTTGCAACATCCGTTACACATATATTACAATTGTAGATTGAAATAAGACCTTATATTAAGAGTATGGGAGGTATACTGTGCAGTAACACTCAAACAACAATATTAAGATGTGACTTAGATTTAAGGATAGATGGCAGTGCCTAGGGCTTGAGACTGAGTAGCAGGTTTAAAGAGATACCGAATATTGAAATAATAAACACTACACAACTAGTCTCAGTACTCTAATATGTACTATGAGCGATACTACTTGACAAACTGGCTCCTATACTATCGCAACGAAAGTTATACAATGTCTATTCATATTACTAGGTGAATCGAATATAAACGGTAATTTTTAAAATTATATTTATTGAATAATATTATACAAAAACTGTATCTTCAACATTTTTCAATATAGTCTCCTGGATTATCTACACACTTCTGCCACCGATTTGGAAGCTTGAATATTCCTTCTTCATAAAAAGATTGAGGGCGAGTTGTCAACCAATCGCGCACGTGCTTCTCGACATCATCATTGCTTTCAAATCGTTTTCCTCCAAGTGATTCTTTCAAGGGCGCAAACAAAAAGTAGTCGCAAGGGGACAAGTCTGAACTGTAAGGAGGGTGTTCGAGAGTTTCCCAGCCCATTTCTTCCAATTTATCCCTTGTCAACAATGCGGTGAGAGGCCTTGCGTTGTCATGGAGAACGATGACATCTCTAATGGGCACACCTCTCCTATTGTTCCGGTAACTGGTTTTTGCCGACTGTAGCAAAATCAATGAGTAGAACTCCCCTTGAGTCAAAAAAAATTGTTGCAAGAACTTTTCCGGCTGAGAGACGACTTTTGGCTTTCACTGGGCACTCCTTACTTGCCATTTTCGATTCGGGAGTGTAATGGTAGACCCACGTCTCATCACATGTGACGATGCGCCTCAAAAAATATTCACCTTCTTCTTGAAATCGATGCAGAAGTCTCCCAGCGATCTCCGACCTGACCTGTTTTTGATTTCCGGTCAACAACCTCGGAACCCATCGAGCACTAATCTTTCGGAAGCCAAGGTGGTCTGTGATTGCAGACTGAACACTCCCGTAGCTGATACCAATTTCCGACGAGATTTCTTGAACAGTTAACCGGCGATCACCTTCAATAAGCTCTCGAACGGCTCTAATGTTTTCATCTGTAAGACTTGACCTTGGGCGTCGAAGGTGACTTTCGTTTTCAACACATTCTCGTCCATCCCTAAATTCTCTGGCCCACGTATACACTCGATTCTGAGACAGAGTAGTGTCCCCAAACTGTGCCCGCAAACGAGTAAAAATTTCCGAAGGTTTAACACCTTCATTTGCTAAAAAATTTATGACGATGCGTTGCGCAACAGATGGATGTACCTCTTGCTCTGTCATGGCTGTACTGACGGCAGAACACAACACCGCTGCGAAGTAAGCTGTTACCCCCACTCCTATTAAACAAAACAACAACAACAACAACGCCACGTCAGGTCCGAACGTGTTTGGTACAGTCAACAGTAAAATTACCGTTTAAATTTGATTCACCCTCGTACGTTTATTGTGATTATTCTAATCAACAAGTTTGGTCAACTTTTTTAACAATTACGATTAATCGATTCAGAATAACATTCAGAATTATTCGATTTAGAATTCCTAATCGAATGATAAAAAAAAACTGAAAAAAAGTTAAACAGGAAAGCACTTGTAGATTGAAACTTTTAGAATACCAATAATAATTATTTAAACATGTCTTAAACGCCGAATTTTGCACCTTCGTAGTATTTTTTTAAAAACCTTATTTTTTAATAATTAAAATCACCATCACTGGATCATAAATCCAATACAACTTCAACTATCTATTGGCCCCTTAATTTTTAATAGTAATAACTATGTCATTTTGGCTTTCTTAAATATAACATTTGTAATAAAACAAAAATGTAATCAAATCTTGGAAGACAATTTTAACCTACTTTTAATTGTCGTTTCGAAAAGAAACATTACGTATATTTACGTAGATTAATTGACAATACTATTTATTGATATCTTGGTCCTGAAGTATTGATGGAGACAGGAAATTGATACTGGTCTTCTTCAGTAGCTACTAGTAAGTTTTAGTTCAGCATGACACGATAAATTTTGATGAGATGGCCTCATGAGAGGATGAGAGCTTGAGATTGTTAGAATTATGAAAGTATTAGGTTTTTGAACTATATAATATTTAATAAAAAACTGACCATGTGAAGTTATTTGATCCCAAAAATAAATAGTGATTTCCATTCATGAATTAATACTGAGGCACCGTAGCGTTGGCCGAGAGCCACAATTACAGCGGATGCGAATAACAGCGCTCGTTTCGGTAATGTAACAATGCTTTAATGTTGATAATGTAATTTTATAGACCAATATATTTGTTAATACTTTTCAGTAATAAAAGTAGCTTAATTTTCTTAAATAATAAGGAGAAAAATAAATAATAAAAAAACGGACAATTGCGAGTTAGATTCGCGCATGAAGGATTCCATACCAATATTTGGCAATAATTCACGTTCGTTGTATGGGAGCCCCCTTTAAAATATTTATTTTATTCTAATTTTTGTATGTGCTATTATACATCATTTGTGAAAATTTCAAGTGTCTAGATATCACAGAGATACAGCGTGGTGATAGACATACGGACAGCGGTGTCTTAGTACTAGGGTCCCGTTTTTATCTTTTGGGTACGGAACCCTAAAAATATGTATGTAACATAACGCACGAAAACACACTGAGTGCGGAATGTTGCTTGCTGTATAGTTTTTCTAGATTTTTTCACTGTATTTGAATGTGCTTATGCACAAAACAATACTGCCAATGTCACGTATAATGAATAAATCACTGAAGAGACTGAGCAGTAATTCTTGCCAAAAAGTTAATGAGAATAAGTGACGCTGAATAATGAGAAATATCGATAGGTGCTTATGATGCTAGGGTACAGGAACAGCCTAAACACTTTCACTGTTTATTACTTCTGCAAGAGCGTCGTTGCTGTCAAATAACATTCCAATGTTCTTATCTAGCTTTTAGATACTTTAATGCAAACATAGTTTTAGGCACAATTACATAAGATTGAGACGTGTAAAAATATTTGAATTTAAGAAAGACGTATACGACGAATACTTAAAGTTGACTCTTATATTTTAAGAAATAAGTCTCAGCTGCGTCGCCTTTGCGAATGCAGTTGGATTAAAAGATCAGATTCCAAAGCTGGTAGCTTTCTTGCACGTGTTTCATACTCTTTAATACTATAAGCAAAAATATTTAAATTATTGCTCAAACTTTACTTAAAAAATATTTATTATAAATTATTTGGAAACGCAATTTCATACTTTATTCGTAATTTGTTCTCGCGTCTCTAAAATATTAGTTTCATTCTACACACAACCGTCTATTCCAAAAAAATGCTATATCAATCTTTTGACCTTTAATATTATTTAATCTATTTAATGGCCAAGCTACAACAATTACTTTATTTCTAAGAAATGAGTTCCGTCAATACATTTATACGCCTCTTGCCGTAATGTCGTTATGTACTAAGCTCTCTGAGGATTTCTCGTTTAAATAGCATTGCCCTTCGCAGTGGGCGGAATAAATACTCAAAGTTACCCATTTAGACCCTTTCCGAGAACTGTAAACTATTATAATTATACTTGCTGATTTGATTACCTATTAAATATACAAATATCGGAGAAATATAATTTTGTTTCAATACTAAAAATTATAGGCGTTATACTTTGCTACATAATTGAGGTAATATTTTTTTTCAATTATACTCCTGCGACTGAATATTGTAATGCCTATATTTCAAAGCGGAATGTAAAATATGCAGATTTTTAAATTTCTCATACACGTGAAGTTTGTTGGTGTCGCTACAACTTCTTAGACAATACATGCGAACTTTCAGTACTTGTCGAGTAAAGATTGAAAGTTTTATAGTGCTTTTAGTGTGGGAAGAACACCGCCGACAATAGTTGAGTTCGAAAACAATTATTTTTTACTTTTTAAGAAAATGCAAAAGGCAATATACCAGCTTTTAATGATAAAAGTGGCCACAGTCATCATACAATTGCTGTCTGAGCCTTTTAAAACCTATTTATTTGAAAAAGAAATCTCTTAGATCAACTGATATTCTATTAGGTTATAATAAGAAATGATTAAAACCAAAATAGAAATCTAGGGCATTTAAATTGAAATCCTCAGCACACAGGTCGGTCTCATTCCTATCCCGATTCTTAGACGATTATTAAATTTTAAATATATGCTCTGAATTCTGTAACAAAATTAAATATTCAAGAGGAAATGTCGTGGATGAGATATGCGGTTTAATAATTTAATATGATTGTGTCATTTGTAAGACATTTTGAGTATTATTTAATTCCACGTAGATTTGAACTTATGTTTATGTTTTGAGGTTGTTTACAGCATAATACAATTTTTTCCTACTTACAAACGTTGCACAAAGTAGTTATTGTCATCGAAGAATTTTTCAAACTAGTATGTGACCTCGACATCGCTCAGGAAATCTTCTGAGTTGGGTCCATATTGAGATGAAAAGACTCAGTAAATTAATCTTCTAAAGATGATTGACTACTCTATCGCATCTTCTAGGATATAGAATATTCTGTATCTCATGTTCTATGCTTCTTTTAAAGAAAAAAGTATCCTTTGTGATATTTCGGCTTATAAATACTATTTTTGGGTAAATAACTCCGCTCACCCCACAGGATCTTCGGTTCTTTTTTTGATATAAAATGTAGCCGGATTATAAAATATCCAAATACATAAACTTTTAGATTTATAATATAAAAATATAAGTAGGACAGAATTTAGGTAACTTGTGAAATACTTCTAAAGCTTACGTAGGTAGATATATTTTAATGCTTAACCCACACATGTTACAACGAACACGCAACATGAAGGATTTCCTTTCCCCTTTCACATTCCCACTTCTTAAACGTACTTTGGTGTTATTTCGGGATGGTTTTTTTATTTTTTTGTAGTATATAGGGGCAAACGAGCTGAAGGCCCACCTGATGTTAAGTGGTCACCGTCGCCCATGGACATCTGCAATACACTGAGGATTGTAGATGCGTTGCCAACCCTACTTTTTGAGGAACCTGTACACTCGGCGTTTGAAGACTCCCATATTAAAGCGCTCTGGGAAAACCTGTGGTGACAAATTATTCCACAGCCTGCACGTGCGTGGGAGGAATAATCTAGACGCACGTACATTGCTGGTATGCCAAGCATCCAAGTGGTGTGGATGAAATTTGTCCCAGCGGCGGAGAGTGCGATGGCGGAAAAGTGTCGGAGGCACTAACTCAAACAGTTCCTGTGAACATTACCCATTTTAGAGACGGTAGAGAACACACAGAGATCCAACGTCTCTCCGGAGACTAAGTTCGTCTAAACCGTCTGTCAGCATGGGATCGTCGATAATACGAACAGCTCGTCGTTGGATGGAGTCAAGAGGGAGTAATAAGCCTTTTAAATTTTGCAGAAACGTAGCTCAATTATATACTGTATTTTTCTTAAATGGAAAAGATAACGTTTTCAGCTTTTTTTTCGTTACGTTCGAGACTAAAAAATATAAATCAATTTTTTTCCATAGGTAAAACTAAAACTAAAGTTTGTATTGAATTCAGAATTTCACTTTAGTAACTTTAGATATCTTGCTCATCAAGTCGTTTAATTTGATACCCATACCATAGAAATTAATGTGGAAATTACAAGTCGCCATTTTGCAACGTCCGCCATATTGGTTTTAGATTGATGTGATTTTACTTACTGTGTTTAGCTCATAAATATTTTCAATTAGATTTTTACAAAGTATTTTTGATAAGTAAATCATTCAGTCAGTTTCTCGGAAGCTACCACCTGCTCGGAAAGCATTATCTGTTAAGAAGAGATTGCGAGAAAGGAGTGACTGTTAAAGTCACTCTTTTCAATACACCATTGATTATATTGATCTGATTTACAAACGCATAATCATTCAACTGAGTATCGACGTCATTTGGATTACAAGCTTCGTCATCGTTTGAGTAATCATGTACAGAACAGTAAGCTTTATTTATTAAAACTTTTTTATGTGACTTTTAGATCGCCTCAGTTGCAAATATGATGTAGGAACATGGAAAGTTGTTATAGATGAGAATACCACAACCCATAGAAAACTTTGAGGAGACGAAAGTATTATGTCATAAGTTTACTTATTTCTAGTAGATATTTATTTCTTGGTCAAATTTAACTTGCAAAATTTTATTACAGACAGGTAAAATTAAATAAAAGCTTACAAATACTTAGAGCGGAGCTTGTGGATGCGTGAAAGGTGTAAAGCACTTATAACAAAACAGAATGATATAAGCCAGTCTGTTGTAGTTGTGGGTCTTATTGTCTTGGGTCTTACTAGGTCACAAAGCTATTTAGAACACTACGGTAAATACTTAATGCTTTTGACGTCTTTGTTACTGAAATATTAATTTTACATTTAATTTTATGAATATTATTTTTATTATTTTATTTATTATATTAGGAATACCATTATAAAAGATTATTTTTGTTTTTTGTCTTGGTTATAATTATAAATAAAACATATTCTAGGTAACTAAACGTATTACTAAACAATTACATTGCAGCGAAATTGTTACTTACACTAAGAAATTACTTCTCAAACTGCCATGTTATGGAGTATAGATATTTCAAAATTAAACTTATTAGACAAATTGAAGTCAAGTCAATTGGTATCAGTCTAAAAATGTTGAAATATACTACGACGTAGGTAGTCTTTTTTTCGAGTATAAAATTTATGATTTTTTTCCGGCCTGAGAGCAGGTTTTAAGAATTTTTTAATTATATATTTACTCTCGATAAGAGAGACTTAGTACGACAACACTAAAGCGCACAACTTGTACTATTCCGTATGTACGTTTAGTGTGTGAAGTCATGTGCCATGACTGAACAGAGCAATACAATGAAAGGAAATACTCGCAAATACATATATTAACAGGGTTGCTAACTTTAGCACTTAAATTGTGCTCATAACGAGTAATTCACTTGGAAACCATCAAGGCTCACATGATGTGGCTTCTTAAATAGATTGCATTAATTACGGGTACAAATTGACAAAGGAAGCCAAATGGAAGGGAAACCACTGTCTTGACGTTCATTAACAGCCAAAAAGCTTTATAGTATAATAGGAATAGTGTGAACTAGAATTTAAACCTACTAATTTAAAAATTAATTTTTGAAATTCACTAAATGGAAGTAATAAAGGGAACACTATCTTCTTACCCTTGGAATGAAAGCTTCCTTCCTCAGATAAAAAAAAGATTTTCTATTCAGTTCAAAATATCCTATTAAAAGCGTTTACTCAAACTTAATATTTTATTCTTTTAAATATACTAATACCCACACATAAGATGTTGTGCGTTACGTGTTTAAAAATATTTTTATAATCGCTAAACGCAAAAAATTTAATAAAAATTGTGCGGAACCTACGCCTCTAAATATATGAAATATTTTAATGTTGAATTATTTGTTTAAATTATCTTAAATAAATAATATATTGTTATTTGGTGAATTATATTTTTATTGTTTATACGAAAAGAATAAATGTAACAAACCAGTGTAGATGTGTGTCTAAGAAGATAATCAGATATGTCACGATTTCCTAGATAGATAAGTTTTGCAGGAATTAATATTACAGTTTCGAATGGTTAACTGTCTGATATCGTTTTGACAGTTTACCGATGAAATCCAGTTTTAGAATACTAACAGCGAACTTGTGCATTTCAACCCTGTTCAAAACTGGCTTAGAAATTGTAGACTTGCTGTGAATTTGTTGTTTTCAGGAGCTTTACGGAATTAAAATCAATCTTACTTATTAAACTCAAAGAATCGGGAAAAATAGGTAAAACATCCTAAAATAGAGTACACCTAAAATGTAATTTTGAGGAAATAAGGGTCCACCATAGTGTCGCCTGCAGATTGCCGGGGGGGTATGTATTGTAGGATTTATTTACCATCGTTATACGTCCTTGACATTTTTGTATGGAATAGCTGAATTATTTTTAATTTCAGGATTGGAGCAAATTTGTTCGAATTTCCTTCGTTGTTTTTTCTGCAAAGAGGGATCTGTCCCCCTTTGGCGACGCCCTTGGTCACCAGAAATAATTAGAACTGTCGAGTTGTGAGTTTTATAACACAAAAAAGCCCACTTTCTCAAATTATATTACAATAATTTTTTTTTTAATTTAGAAATACATTTTTTAATTTTCTTGACGAAACGACGTTTAACTGTATAAATTTTTTATTTTTAGTACTCATTAATAAGTATCTTATACGTCTACTGAATGCCAATTATTTATTTAAATTTAACCACAGACTATTATTAAAATTAAATTGGTTAGTACAGAATCATACTTCCATTTTGCAATTACAATTGTGGTACAGTACATATATTTTAACCACTCAATAGTTGAAATTGAAATAACGTTTTTAATACAATATTATTTTAAAATTATATGGATGTAGAACAATTTTTGTAGTTTTTCAGGACGTTATAGCGAAGATGAGTTCAACAGTAATTTGTGAGGGAGACATGCAATTTCCTTATAAACTCCGACATTGCAGAAGCATAACACAAGGAAATATAATCTATGGATGTGTTTTCATTTCTATTAATAAATATATGTAATATTTTACTTATTTTATAGCAAATTCGGTCCCACTATTTTTTTGATCTTATAGCATAATAGTTTCTTTTATAATGTGTATATGTATAAAACAAAGTCGGGTTTTTTTGAACACTTATAACTCGAGAACAGCAGGACCGATTTTTGTTTTATTTACCTCCGTCCCAAATAGCAGAATAAAATACTTTAGAAAATTGTCGAAAAAAATAAAAGAAAATACATTTTCCCATACAGAATGTTAATGTTCATCCCGTCGATCTCTTCCCTCAAATTAAAGAACGTATTTAATTAAAGGTTTTGAATCAACAAGATATATCCACAATATTCGGATAAACATTTAAACAAATTGAAAAATATTTTAAGGTAAAATCAATCTATTAATATAGAAAAAAAATGGTTCCTATTGGAGTTAATTAAATTGCGTAGGAAAACCAAAATCAGAAATTAGTAATCTACTACATTAGTAGTTCAGTTTTGATTATTATTTTACCTCATAATCACAATACCATTATCATTAAACTAATATTGGGTAATAATAGTAATAGCTCGTAATGAGAGCGATTGTATCTACGTAAAAACGGGATATCAATATACCCAAATGTGGTTAAATTATAGTGCTCGAATATATGAAAGCTATTCAATACCTACAATTTTATATTACGTCATAGGTATTAGAGAAATAAAATTGTAATTATCGATGTATGTACCTAATTAAAGAGTATCTAGGAAAACATAGTCATATATGTATTTTTAATATCAACAGAACTCAGAACAATGATCTTAGATTATTTTGTTTGCTTTACTGCCTGTTCAAATCAAGATATATATAATGAAAAAACCACACGCTTTCTGTTGATTGATTCTGACCGCTTTCTCTCAACATCTCGCTTTAATCTCATCAGTTGTTCGCAGTAGAGTTCAGAATCGATGGTCCTGCCTGGTAGTAACAGCTCATAATGAATAATGCCCTCCCAATCCCACCACACACACAGCATCACCTTGTTGCGAGTTAACTTCTTGTCGTACGTGATCCACTTTTCATCACCAATTATCAGCTTCTTCAAAAATGGTTTGGATTTCATTACGTCGTAATAAAGAATCACAAATGAGTACTCTGTTCATTAGGTTTCTTCCAGTGAGCTCGTGAGGTACCCAAATATCGAGCTTTTTTGTATACCCAGTTTTTTTCATATGCGACAAAACTGTTTTGTGGTCAATTCCCAGTTCTTCAGCTACGTCGTAACTACTGATATGCCGATCTTGTTCTACTTTTTCAAAAATGGCATCCATTTTATCCGTACAGGCGACCAGAGCAAGGTGCATCTTTGACATCAAAATTTCCGGATTGAAAACGCTTAAACCAAATTTGTGCTACTCTCACAGACACTGCACTAGGTCCATAAACATCGCAAATTTTTTTCGCGGCTTGCGTTGCAAATTTACCCTTTTTTGTAGTAAAATTTGAAAATGTATCGAATTTCTTCATTAGATTCACTCATCTTTACAGTACGAAAAACAAATAAAAATCACGAATTTTCCTAATTTGAATTTGGAATTATCTTATTTAAAATGTAAACTTGTAATGATACCAAAACCAGCCAGATACAAATAGTATAGCTAAAGAGATTTTATTACAAGTTCATACATACTATAATGCGAAAAGACTTTTTCCCCAACCTATTATGTAATCAACGATTACACCAAAACAATCATTCTCACAATACTTCTAATATGTGTGTTTTTCCTTATTTATTTTCATTAAAAATATATATAAACCCATCATTGTATCTCAAATAACTTGCGGCTGAGCTTTACATGTAAATTTGGGATTTACAAGCCTCTTATTGCTTCCTTGTGATAAAGAGTTGAGTAATCCTTATGAACAAAGTTTGCTACTTCAGTATTATAATGTAGGGCTTTGGAAATTAATTCTGAACGAAATTAATTTGTTTATTCATTGTCCATTTATAACAAGTTTAATTAGACAAGTTTATTGAAAAGAGAAAGATTTAATTTAACTTGTAAGAGAAGATATAATAGCCGTCAGCTAACTTTAGGTCTGAGAAAAAATAGTGGGGGAAAGTTGCGCATTGTGAGCGTGCTGCCTGTATTTGAAGTTCCATACGTGACGTTTACTAATTTGAAAAATAACAGACGCGCGGGTACGGAAACGTCGCATAAGAACCGATCGCTTGTGACACACTGCTCTCGCCCCGCGCTCTCTGCTAAAAAGGGGCCCTATTAGTGACTTCTGAGTATTCAAGGTCAAAACTATACTTACGTGCCCGTATCTAATGACTCAAGAGAAGGTTTCTCATTGATGATAACCTGACCATCCACTGATCTTAATTCCTATCAAAATTAAAATAGGATAAATGTCAACTCAAATTATCTATGATAAGGATAATTTATCATCAACACACATTACTCACAGTATCTACTTTAGACAATGTTTACTGTGTTAAATCACTTAATATACTGCCACATATCTATCGGGACTGGTGAACTATGTGTTATACAAATAAAAAATGCACTGAGTTTTACACTTATTTAACATAGTATTTCCAATATTTTTTTTATTTGTCTTGCATTTATATCAAAGTTTCTTGCGGTAATACAATTATAATAAATAGTTTCAACATTGTTATGAATTTTGTGACAATACATTTTTAAATATCGCTCTTTTATTTTAATAGTCTATCGATAGTGAGATAGATTTTTTATCCATACTGTGAACTGTAAAACAGTCAAACTGGTACACGAAACATTTTTAGGAAAACTTTCCATTGATATAGACAACAGAGCTGTAGCTTTTTGAATTCATGCAGTCGGTCTTTCTGTGTTTTATGTTTTTTTTCGCAATGGGATCTACATATATATAACAGGAGTAGAATGTTATGAAAGCATTTATTATTAATAATGAATTGTAATTCATTTTTGTCTGTGGGAAGTCGTTTATATTTACATTATTTTAAGTTGTTTGTGAAGCAGCTGGCCAGTAGGTAAATTAAAAAAAAGTTATTAAAAAAAAATAATTTCAATTAGCTTCTCTATTACGAGACAATAAATAAAGTATTAAACATTGTTAGATGTTTTTGATAGAAAAGAAATAATGTTGAAGTGATAATATTGATGATAAATCTAGAAAAAATCTCAAAATAAAAGATGAGAAAGCAGAGGAGAATCTTAAAACCAAAACACGGGTAATTTGCTATGTCGTTTATACAAATCTTAGGTTAAAATACACTATTACAAAAATACATATAAGAAATGTGTTAGTCACAGTTTTTAAAAATTACAGTTGTTATGAAAGTTTGATGGAACTCGATATGCTCCCGGCTGTCCGTATTGTTTCTAACTTCTACCGCCTGCCAAGATTACAAGTCACCTCTCCCATGAATAAATTATACGCTAATTTTAAGCTTCGAGCTTTTTATATTACAGTTTCTTTACGTTAAAATTATACTGCTACCTATACTTACAAGTAAAGTGCCAAAGGCGCTATGATTTTTAAAAATATTATAAGTAGTTATTACTCACGACAGACTGATAAAGGAGATAAGGGAAAGATTTTTATTTAAATAAATTAAAGCATTAGCATATTTAAACTAAGCAAATTTAATAACAAAACAAAAGGAAAAAATTGTTCGTAGTCTTGTTAGTAATGCTATTATATTGAATATTATATGTAAATGATTTAGATATATTTTTATCGTAATGGTAATAATAAGTAACGTAATGGTAAAATAAGAAATAGGAATATGAAGATGGTTGGTTACAGCGTTCGACTCAAAGGTTTTGAAAAAGAAACCTCATAATATAGGAAGATCCTCCTCATCCATCCTCTCAATATTTTAAGATTATGTGATAATAATGCGTAGGTCCCGCTGTCATTGAAACGAATTATCTATCGAAATAGACTTTTATTTCCTTTATTTCCAATAATTTTAGTTTTGATATAATGTCAGTTTCATTGGTTTCTATCGAGTACGTTTACCTTCATCATACACTAACACATGTCAACCGTTTTTGACGACGGTTTCGCGATTTGGGTACAAGTAAGATTTGCTTTAATAATGTAAAAGTTTGTTTTTAGATAATTACGATAATATTTTCTTCATCATATTAGATAATTATTGACTTCTGACAAGTCAATAATAATTTTTAAGTAGTTTTCATCGACTCCAAATAAAAGAATAATTTTATATTATTGTCGCAATAAATTGAGTTTAATAAATAAACTAATGGTTTTTTTTTTACTTTTTGGCGCATTTTTCAGTTTGAAATCAGTAATTTTTTTTGTTTAAAATATTTTTCATTATCTATTAGAACATGACATGACATGAAAGGATACCTACATGACAAGATATGACGCACTAAAGAGCAACATTCCAAGCACTAAAAAAACACAACTCTGCAATTCACACTTTCACTACAGATATTTATCACTCCAAGATACCATGCATGAAACTAAAACTCTAGTCCATCGGTAAACAGAATTTTAAGGGACAAGACAGGAACAACGTCCTACGGGTGAGGTAGAAGCAAATCAACCCTTATTGGTTGACAGCCTATATCAGTGGCTAAAGTTTTTACTTGCTATCAAAAATCGTCGAATATTAATATGACGCGACGGAAGTGATAGTAAGTTTTCTTTATTATAATCCTACCCTAACCCTAATACCCTGAAATATACTTATGTTTCTCTTTTTGGGTGGAAAATGCTCTTTTCGCATCCCCTAGCAGGAGTATGCGGGACTCGGGATTAAAAATCGCGAACTGCATTCTACCGCATCGCTCCGACGGAACACTCGTTGAATTTATCTCCTATCATGAAATCACAGCTTCCATTAAAAACTTATTGTAGATGTCCGTCACTATGTGTGGGCGAACTGCTGCGCATAATTGCGGCTCTTCTACAATATGGAGCCGTAGCCGGATTGGCCTCTCTTTCTCGCTCCGAGTTTGCTTTTAAGAAGAACACCAGTTCGCAAAAATTTGCAGCATTTCTTGCACCAAATCCCGATCATTCCACCAGCGTGTGTGTCTCATTATCTGAATCAGCTCCTCGCAACCAAATGGTACTGAATAACATCGACCAATCGCCACAATATTAAAGGATAAACTAACAAAATAAACATTCAAATCAACTAACGCCCTTTCTTGATGATCATATTATTATGAGACAGGTTTGCGAAGGAATTATTAGAATTTTTGTAAGTAAGGAATCTTTAGCGTCACCGTTTTATATAGTAAGTTATAAGAATAGAAATATTGTGAAAGGAATTAATTAATTCCTACTGTCGAACGGTCAAAGGATTTAACTTTTATAATTACCCTTTGTGCTGGCGGAAGATTTACCTAAACAAAAGAATCTATTCTTATTTCTCTCCTAACAAAAGCTATCGCTGTAAATTCAGAATTTAATGTAGTTATAACATATTTATTATAGGGAAAGTTATCATGTTAATTTATTGATTTTAGTTCACTACCCAAGCATCCAATATCCAAACATCCAAAAAGAAACAGAGAAACTTTAACTAACGTATTTATAATATAAGTAAGATGAATCAAATTCAAGTATTATCTTGTTCGCGACTGCCGACATTGTCTTGATAGAAAACTAAAATCCATCACACTACACGTGTTTTTTTTCTATTCCCATTTCCAATTTTATATTCCCCAAGCAATTTGTTGATTGCCAATAAAAAGTGAATCAGATCAACTGTAACTTTTGTTTACGCGTTCAGTAACATTGTGATCTTTCTATTTTACCGTTTTTTATATAATATCGACTTACTATAACAATCTCCTTTATTAAAAAAGAAAATCCACATTCAAAATATATAAAAAGGAGTGAAAATTAAACGAAACAAATCTTATACATGTTGGGGTATATATAGTTGGAGTAGGATAATATATAGGATAGCCGTATCGGGCTATAGTTAGGGTAGGAAAATGATAAAGAAAATTAATTATCACTTACGTCGCCATATTTCCGTTTTGTTGATTTGCAGTGGAGGCGAGTGTTGTGATCACTTAAAGGAGCTCCTTAAGCCTACACCTTGGTCACAAGTCCAAGGCACTGCCTGAGTTCCTGTTCAAAAACTACAGAAGCGTGATATTTGTTTTATTCATTCATCCAAATCGTCTTATTCATGAAACTTGGAAGTTTTGATTTGTGCTCATTCATTTATTCTACAAAAAATGTCATGACAGCATGCTAAACAAGGCCTATTGTGGCACAGTAAAACTAACTATACTTTTTGATTACATGTCTAATACCTCCGATCTGCCTTCTTAAAATAATATGTAGACATTATTATAGATAGATAAAATCTTTATTGCACACACATGATAAAGGAAAAAAATATGAATGAACCTATATTACAAAAATCAAAAGGCATGCAAAGGCGGCCTTATTGCTAAAGCAATCTCTTCCAGGCAACCCTTAAAAAAAGAAATTGATATACGTATACGGACTAGTGCTAATTATTAAAAATTAATCAAATATATTTTAGTACAATAGAGTAAATACATATTTAAAATACATATACTACATAAACTATATAAAATATAAAATAATAAATAATATAAGATAATTAATATAGAAAATGATAAAGTTAGTTAGTTACACATTGAGATAATATTATAATAGTAAGACGACGTTTAAAAATATGAAGAGAAGTGGATTGGCGGATATTCCATAGAATGACAACCTTGACAGTATATGGAATCTCCATAGATAATGGGTTTGGCTACTTGGTATTTTTAAGCGATTGTCGTGTCTCGACCTTAAATCACGATCACCGGGAACATTAGAACCTAAATGACAAAATCGTTCCTTGAAGTAAGATGGAATGTCAGGGTTGTTGACTATTATAATAGAAAGTTAATAATTATTTACGATATGAATAAGGGAAAAATCGAAAAGTAAAGAACATTTTGTTAAGCAAAAAATATTGCATGATCTACAGAACTGATAACTGAATAAAGATAATGATGATGAGGAAAAACATTATCACAGGAACAAGCGTTTAGAAAGAATTTTCCCCGATATCTGCAATCTAGTCACGATCAGAAAACGAGCCGACTCTGGCCGACCCTAAAAAATATGCTCGAAAATAATGAAGGTTAGATATAAATGATAATCATATAAACATAATAGTAGAACTAACAAACTTTAACACATCAGTTTTTACACTATTTTCGAATGAAAACGTCTCCACAATATTGAGAACCAGTGCCGTATCTTCCCCAAGGAAGGAGGTTGCACTATAAAAATCCTTTATAAGTAGAAATAATACTTCATCAAGTACCTACATCCATACAAACACACATACAAATTGATACTTACACAATCATGCAACGTAGGAAATCATGAAAATACCTTCAAAAGTAGGAACAATTACCATTGAACCAATAAAGTTACATTTTTTGCAGGATACTTTCTCTCGCGTCTCATTGTAACGTTTCATAAGATACTGAAACATTTAGATATTTCAAAATTAATAAGCCAATAATTTTCAGTAATAAGGACCAGCACCTGAAACAAATTAAGATAATCATATCAATTTAAACTACAGCTGCTAAGTATCATTTAATTATAAAGTTTTGTATGCATTGCAACTTTGCGGCTTACTACAATAAATTTGAAGCTTTTATCGGATATTTTGAAAGCAATTAGAGAGCGGTATAAAACGATAATGCAGGTAGTGAGGTAGAGTGTGCAGTGCAATCATGCCAAACGTCTCATTGAAATCAATATTGACTTTCCGAATGAAACCGCGCCACCACCACTCACCACTCCACGCCTATACCAGATACCTTTACTATAATACCTTTTTTTATATACAGCTTTTATCGAAAAATACTTGTTCTAAAATTTATTGATAAACGTAGCATACTATTATGTACAGGATTGCTTAAAAGAAAATGACTTTTTTAAAAAAGCTACTCTTGCCAGCTCACTCTCTGAGCTCTTCTCTTAACACTTTGATTTACAGTCGCAGATTTAAATATAAAAAGTTATTTCGAGAAATCTAAGTGCTTACAACTCTCAACTATGTAAACCAAAAAATTTTGCCTAACATCTAAATAAACTAAGTTAAAAACACATGATCCTCAAGTGGTATAACATAAGAAAAACACAGTCTTTAACAATCTTCCTGCGAATCACCACCAGAAGATATTCTTAAAATAAATCTACAGCACCTATGTGCGTACATAGAAGCTACCAAAAGTATTGCTGATACAAAATGTCAGCCACGACCCATCGGAAGTTAAATTAAAACGTCAAACACATTTCCTACGACAATGTAACATTTTTGCTTTCGAAACAAAGCAATCAAAAATGAATACTTTTAAAATTATACCTAGCAAAAGAGATGGCTTTTCTATATTTATTTTTCATGTAATTGCCGTTAAAATAAACTTTTCTTTTACTCTATCGTCTCTCTAAGAATTAAACAGTGGAATTTTATTTATATGAGCAGGCTTATATATCTGTTTTCTGAAGTTTTAAAAGAAAATTTATGTTGTAAAAGATACCTTATGCTAAAACTGTTATAACTTTGCAAGTTGCATAATTGAATTCCACAAAGTTTGTTTCTCTCAGCAGCAGGTTACATAAAATGTGATACTTGATAATAATAAATATCGTTTTAATTGAAGAAAATTTAACTTGAGGAAATTTATAGCATAAAAAGACAAGTTTTTTGGTAAAAACATAATATAAGAGGAAAACTGGAGCATTTTAATGTACAAAAACGTCTTTCCAAAATTTATGAATAATTTCAATGAAAACATAGACCCCATGGCAGCGCCACCGATCGGAACAAGTTTAGACCTATACAATCTAGAAAACTTCTCGTAGTATATTTTTCTATGAAATATAAATGAAAAAAACCTTGCTCATTGATCAAAAATTAAGAAAGTAATAATGAAATATTTGAACTGAAATTACCTGTTAACACCCCAATAATATGCGCACCGGAAACCCAAACCCTCATATTTCACAAGGAAAGTGCGTTATTCATACTCAAATCCAATGTATGTCAGTTAGGTGAATAAAACAAATAGTCTACACTGTAGACTCTACCGTAACGGTATCGGATCAATGAGTGATATATATGTATGTCGAAGAATAGTAAACGATTATCGAATAATCGAATCGTCATCACCGTCTATGGCGCTGGAGAAGGGTAGTAGTCACTTCCGTCATTTTGACAGTCTCGACTCTTTATATGCCCTCAACAGTCTGACTCTCAGTCTTAGTTGCTACATCTGTATAAGGTTAGGTTTATGTTAGCCTAACAGTTATTCCCTCATTTTTATATATATATATATTGTTGCCTAAATCTACAGTAGTGGAGAAGCTGCCCATTGTGACCATGCTATGTGCCTTCATAGGTTGTTCAATCCATAGCGTGTACTATTTTGACAAGTAGCAGGCACGCGGGAGTAGAACCGTCGCGTAAGAACCAATCACGCGACGCGCGCTCCTCTCGTCCGCCGGTCTTCACAAAAAATGCCCTAATGGTATGAATTTGAGTACTCTAGGTTATAAGTGTATTTAGATGCCTTTTACTATACTCTAGTAATGGAAAGTAATATTAAATTTACAATGAAAATTATACGTTGGAAATTACATATTTGACAAAAAATTGATATCACTTCTATAATACCCTTTGAGTTAGTTCGAGTAATTGAGTTGATCTAAAACTTTTAAACTATTTTACAATCAATATAATATTGATAAATTCCTTTTTCTTATCTTTATAAGCCTGCTAAGATGTACGATGATATGCTTGTTTAACAAGGAAATAAAGGAGAATGACTGGAACTTCTTTTCTTCGATAACTTTCACGATGAGTCATACCTTACTTAATTTTTTACACACTTAGGGTATACACAATAGATGTTTATTTTCATTATAAAGTTTTTTCATTCACCATATAATCTTTTTTTCTTTCGGAAAATCGCTTTACAGCGAGTCTCTGTTTTGTAAAATATACAAATTTGATACTTAGCACTTTGAGTAGTTTCGGTACGCCTTGATAAGACACTTGCAAAGAGCCTTTGTATATATCTAGATGATATATATTAATATCGTATTTATATGTTCAATATAACATATAATACATAATATTTTATAGTAAACTCTCCGCAAGCACTCTGATGATTGCACATAAAAACTAAATCCGCAATACTAACTTCTACTTACTCGACAGAGACATCGTGAACATTCGATTTTACGTTGCCTTTGTGTAATTCCTGGCAATGAACCGAAAAGGTCGCTCAGTTATTGGCCATTACCCTTTGCCATTACGAGTTTAGTTTCTACTTTCTATACAATACTAGTTGTAAAACTTACGTCGTGTTGTTCTATGAGACATAGTCAAAAGTCGAGGTGTAGAGGAGCTACGGTGAATATATACATATTTAAAAACAAAGGTATTCATTTAATTTGAGTAAACTACTAACGAATAATTATTTACTTTACATAGTACAACGGTTAATCATAAACTTGAGTTTACCTATAATATATTCGTATATAATTGTAGGTACAATGGCTAATAGCTTGAAAACCTTATCAATGCTATTTTCCATTCATCATATAATGGAGTAGTAAAAAATAATGTACGAAGAAACGGCTATAATTTATAGGTTCCTAAAGAAAATTAAGTAACTAAGTATAGTATGATAAATACTAGTTATATATCTTGTCATATACTACCCAGACTTTGAGATATTAAAATTTAACTAAAACTTATGACCATGACATGACAAAATTACTTAAAACTGTAGCAAAAGCTCGAATCTGTTTATTCAATTCTTTTAATAATTTTAAATACTGACATTTTACATTCGATAAAAAGCTTTTATCTGAATCAGTTAGAAAGAAATTAAAAAATAATTAACTTCGTGCAAATATGATTTCTAGGTATTTCATAGACTGATTGTTTTTTAAATGTTATTTCAATGGAAATGAAGGTAAATATGAAAAGCTAGTTAGTAGAATTTTCTAATGATGATTGTAACTACAATGCTGTTGACTTCCTTGATTTAACCAATTTACTTTAATCTGTGTTTAAAACCTCGGACAGGTGTTATTTTTAAATATATATAAATTCCTACTACTTAAATTACTTCCCCAAGAAGACTTGACGTAAGTATAGGTTTGAACATGAATGCGCAGACATCACTATTAGGGCCTTTTACGGTGAGCGTGCGGCAAAAGTAGCGCGTCACACGCGATTGAAGAACCAATGCGACGTTTCAGTTCCCGCGCGTCTACTATTTATCAAAATAGTAAACTTCACGGATAGAACTGCGAATACAGGCACGCAGCACGCTCATAATGCACAACTTTCCTCCATTATTTTTGCTCAGACCAAAAGTTAGCTGCCGGCTACTATACCAGTAAGTTATATAATAGGTGAGTACAGTAGATCGTCATATATGGTCGTTACGATAAACGTAAAATCATTATTTAATGTACAAATATTCGTTTAATTTGTGTCTTATCCAATCACGGGTCAACAGTGACCCTTGGAGGGCGTGCACGGAGCCGTAGCCAACGCATAGTGGCCCTTTAGACAATTTAATTTAATATGAGATGTGACACAAACCGGCGATTATCCCTGTATGCACTATGCGAATGCACCCAAGGACAATCCCCGTCTTGTGTAGGACTATGGCTATATATGAAAACTAATAATGCTGGGCTATGGAATAGGGTGATAGTGGACTCGGTAACTAATGCCTATGTCGTCTACCCGACAATGTTTTTATACATTGAAAAATGGGTAAACGTAGACTCGCTAACTCATCATTGGGCCCCCGTAAAAGGTCGCTTGTAAATTAATTCGTTTTATTATTAATAGTTATGTTACCTTGTTTCAATAAGACTGACCAAAGTCAGGTACAGCTAACAATATGAATTTCAGATCGCTTATTATTTTGGGTAAAGAAAGCATTTTCCTGAATATTATATTCCCGAAGGCTATATTTATACGTCTAAAAACGATACATCAAAACACACGCTAACATACGTTAAAGCTATCTTTTCATATTATAAAGCACTTTAAAAGGAATATGATAAACGATGTCACAGCACCATATACGAAACATGACATAATAATGTTATGAGACATATTCTTTGGCATAATCATCCTCGAATAACATTATGTTTATGATTAATGTGTTTCAGCTAAAATGAGGTTGAAGAATGTACCGTATTCAAGTCATCGTGTGATATTTTAAACTTTTTAGGTTCACTTCGCTATAATAAAATTTCCTGTATACCTAATACTCTGGGAACGATATTAAGGTTCGACTAAATTTATAATGTAAGTAAGCTAATAGATAAGAAAGATATCCAATTCTGATTTAATTACTTCGTGAGCGTCTACATGAAAACAATACTAAAATATCGCATTACATTCTAAATACTGCTTATACACAATAATAGTTAAAAGTACTTTTACGCTTAAAAATAAGATTTATTTATGACTAATTAAAATAATATAAACGGACAGTACATTTGTCCTTGTTATTAAAGTTAATAGTACAATTATTAGAAAGAAAAAAAGAATATATCTTACATTTTACACGATACGAATACTTGAAAGACAGACAAAATTATGTGTTAGAGTTTCGGACATTTTTTCGTGATATTTTTACTGACGAGTAGTTTCGTCGTAGATTAAATATTGACTATCATACCGTAGCGTAGTGAGATTCTATCTATAATGTGTGATCTTTAATAATCAATATTTAGTTTAGTGTAGATGAGGTTTATTGCATCTTTTACGTTAAACTGTGTTGTTTATTTTACGTATAATTAATAATAAGAATATCATCTTTAAAGTATAATAATAAATTGTTCTAAAGTGATATGCAAAATGCACAGTATCTTGCGAATAAACTCAGTAAGAACTGTACAGATATGATTTACAATGTGCATTAAGACGAGTTAAGCACTTGCATTACTTGCAGTAAATTACCCGTACTGCTGGTAATATGTGCTCTGAAAGCTATTTTATACATAAAATGGTAGAATGGTAAATTTAATTTAAATGTATTACATAACTTATATAAGTCACAAAGGATCATAAATATATTAAAGTTTTAAAATTCAGATGTACCTAATAAAAAAAATCTGGTATTCGGATGACCTCATAACCCAAGATCATCAAAAAGTACTCTATAGGTTTTGATTCCCTTGAGAGTATCGACAAAGACAGCCATATCTTATTTCTTATTACATCTTATTATTTTTTTACAAATACTAAGGACTGAAGATTAGAACCCTAACGTTCATGAGAAAGTGAGTTATGAAAAAGGTAATATATATCCGTTAAAATTCCATTAGATAAAAATATTTAAAAGAAACAAATCCTGGTTTGATCCTACCCTCATTTGATTGTATCTTAACCCCAGCGCTGTGATAAGGGATACGCTGAGGGTTGTCACAGAAATGTTAATTACGTAGATTATGCCACAAGCGGATGTTAAAGTAAAAACTCATATTCATGACGTAAGAGGCTTCCTATCTGCTCTGTGACTTAGTGACGTTGACGTTTCTTTTATCAGTTGGGAGCATCTTGTTCATTTAAGCTTTGACATGATTCACACCATATTCTGAGTATGAAATTAAGTCGAAAATATAAAACCATAAGGAGTATTAAATTCTTGCTTCGTCTCGTCTCGTTTTATTCGGAAAACACAACAATAATCATAAAAATAATTTAAATTAATCTAGTTAGTAAATATAGATGTTAAATATAGATAAAAGTTTTTTTGTTTTAGCTCAGCTATGTTAAGAAATGCATATACTACAATATTCTCTAGTAGTTACGAATATGTTTTAAATAGTAATTCTTAAATATCTCAATTGTTTTAATTTTTAGGCTTCTATACTACAAAATTAAAACGGAACAAGAGGAGGTATCAATCAGAAAACCATTAACCAGACCCCGAATCATAAAATTAATTAATAGCGCCAGTAGCTCAGTGGTTCGGGCGTTGGATTCACGATCAACAAGTCGTGGGTTCAAATCCCGGACATTGGACTACTGGCGTGGCCCACTCCTGACACAAGCTATTTATTAGCTTACTAGGAGGGGTAACGGGAATACTAGTAGTATGTGATCCATACTGCTAGTAATCTTTTTAAAAAAAAAAAAAAAAAATGAGGATTAAAGTCTTATGGAATAAATTAAGAAACAAAAATACATTTTTTTTAGTTGGTATATGACCGTAACCTATGTCGATGTATATAGACAAGTTTTCCAACGATAGAGTGAAGGTGGCACTTGGTAATTTTTTTTAATACTGTTGTAATAAATACATTTAATTATGTACAGAATTCCACGTCATCCTAAATTGATAATTTATTCACGTCGATATGTCTGAAATCATCGTTGCGAGTGAAATAATTAAATTAATGTGTCCAAATGAACATTCATGAGTTATGACGTTATTTATTATTATAGAAAAGTATTTTTCATTTAACATCATCGTTTTAATTGATATTATGACCATTTATTTTACTCGTCCTTTCAACTTATTTTATTTATTTATTTATTAAATAAAATGGCTCGCCTCTACGTATGAAAGCGCATAACTTTCGAATGACTACACCGAATAGGATAATTATTGAGAGAAAAAGCCGACAGTCGGTAAGATAGTGGTGTCCACAACAATCATTCAACGAAAAAAGGAGGAGTATATTAATAGTTACGAATGGCAGAGTATAAATCAATTAATATGTGGGTGAATATACCTCAGCGAAATGAGGGCGGACTAGTATTAAATGGAAACTTCCAAATAATTTTATATTCTTCTTCTATTATAGTATCCCTTTTTCTTTATAAAAATTATTTTGTTGTGTGTACAAGTAAATTAAAATGTGAGACCCAAATAACTTACTGAAGTGAAGATCTCTTCATCGTTCGTAAAGGTTATCATAAAAGTTGAATTGAATTGTTTCTCATAAACATAAACTATTATTTCTAGAACCTCCAAATGCTTTCGTTTTATTCTTTCCTAGCATAATATCCTTTGAAATTTTCTTTTAACGGAAAAAAATACTTTTCTTTCAAATCAGTAGCAATATGATGTGCTCTATTAGTAGTTTTTAATGCTTTGTTTTACCAATAATTTTCTTAGAGTGAAACTTTACTTATACAATGAAATATAAATGTACTAAATTACAACCTTTATTGAGCATCGTTCGAGTCATTATTTCACTACATAGTTTGGTTAAATGATGTAGTGAACTCGAGTTGTGGAGCTCCTTAAACTTGCACCTGGTACACCTCATAAACTCCAGATATTACTACACTTCTTGTCTAAAGTGCATATATATTTAAGTTTAATTTAATTCATATGAACATTTGCATTAAATCCTAATCATATTAGAAAATACATCTCATGTTCATCATAATTTTGTTACGTATTTAAGCTAGTTTTAAGCCTATACTCTACATTAATTTCCCAAACTTATTTGATAATTTATTGAATTTGATCCCTTTCTTATATTTCCAAAACAGATACACAATTTGGAAAAGTGAAAATAGAAGAACAAGTGACGCTGAAGAAAAACATATAATACGCCATAAGTATTGTGTAATATAATAAAACACCTTTACATTTTATCGACTGTTAGTCGTCAATTGACCCTTGGAGATAGCCGTCCAAGAGTACAAACATAAAAGTAGCCAGTTTTTAATTTTCAACTTACAGGACTTAAATTTAAAAGAAACTCTCTCACACAAAAACTCACTCTTTCGGGTTAAAATAATTTCAGCTTATGAAGTATCCTTGTGCAATATTAAAAACTCTTTTCTCCCCACAGGACATCTGCTTTTTTCGGAATAAAAAGTAGCTTATGTGGTATTATATAATCCAGGTTATAAATGGTCTGTGCCAAATTTGACTAAAATCTGTTCAACAGTTTTTGTCATCAAAATATCTAAACAAACACCCTCTCACTTATAATACTAGTAAAATAAAATACCAAAGCTATCTTGGAGATAGAATTGTATTTTGGTCGGCATCGTCACGTCGGAGTCGGCTTGAGTAACGATTTAACGAGTGACTGCAGCAGCTTGTAGCAATGGACCGATATTGGTCGCAATTACTTTCATATTTTCTTGCTGGTGTCAAATTCTCTCTATTTCCACCAGATGAAGTTTTATTTTATATGATACCATATATATGTCGGAGCATAGTAAAAGATTATCGATTAATCGAATCGTTATCGTTGTCTATGGCGTTGGAGTGGGGTAGTAGTCACTTCCGTTGTTTTGACAGTATCTACCCTCGACCCTTTATATGCGATCGACAGTCTAACTGAAGTCTTAGTCGTGCGCGGTCTCTCAAGAAGTGAACATCATCTTAGTGCTAGTGATAGTGATAGTGTCAAGTGCAGTGTAGTGTGGAAGTGCTGTCCAACTAAGGTCACGTAGGTCCTTACAATGTAATTGCCACGTGGTTAAGTAAACACAATGTTAGGTTAGGTTAGCCTTAGGTTAGGTTAGCCTTGTATTAGATTCGGTTTATGTGCGTTTAACCTTGGGTTTAAATAGAGAGCCTAGCAGTGGAGGCGAGTGTCGTGATCACTTAAAGGATATCCTTAAGCCTATACCTTGGTCACAAGTCCAAGGCACTGCTTAGGTTTCTCTCGTAATTGTTAGAGATCATATTTGATCATTTATGGGTTCAGCAGAAGTATCTACATTGCGTTTACCCAATATTCCACTCAATACCATCACCCCCTTTTAGTGTTCCCCAATATTCCCCATCTTCCTCCTTCCATCTCCTTTCACATCGTTTTTTTAAAATCCCCGACATCAGAAGTGGGATCACAAGCCCAATAGTTCACGTTTACGGTTTTTTGCGTATCATCTTGACGGTTATCTTAGTGTCAATGCTAGAGAAATAGTTTTTGAAAAAGTTAAAGTGGGTAGTACAAAATAAAAATTCAGAAATAGCTAATATCACATTACATAGTTGCGAAGGTAGTTTACAATCTTAAAATCGTGATTATTATTTGAAGTACGTAGACTTTCGCTTTACATGAGGCACATCAGCCCTTACGGTAGTAAATTATGGTGTTGACAGTTTTTACGCATTGTGTTTGGAAATTACTGATCATATTAACGTTTTATTAGTGCGACAGAGAGCTTTTACGCTTTGTCGGAAAGATGTACTGGAAGCGTTGTCGCTTTGTTGTTATTGAGCCGTTGTAAGGTGGCTTTGTAGCCCCCGACGGTTGGGGCTGAAAGCTGTTACGCTTTGCTACGAATTTAAGATGTTTTCTGTAAAGAGTGTTGAGAGCTCTTTGTTTCTTTGTGTGTTAATGATTGAAATTCTTATGTCTAGTGGAAAATAGTGCTGAAAGCTGTCACACTTTAACGAAGTTATTGGTCTATGAAACTAGTGTTACGTGTTACGTATTTTGAAACTGTGTAAAGGCAACGCGAGAGCGCGTTGATTATCAGAATGGCCGTGTCGGAGCATAGTAAAAGATTATCGATTAATCGAATCGTTATCGTTGTCTATGGCGTTGGAGTGGGGTAGTAGTCACTTCCGTTGTTTTGACAGTATCTACCCTCGACCCTTTATATGCGATCGACAGTCTAACTGAAGTCTTAGTCGTGCGCGGTCTCTCAAGAAGTGAACATCATCTTAGTGCTAGTGATAGTGATAGTGTCAAGTGCAGTGTAGTGTGGAAGTGCTGTCCAACTAAGGTCACGTAAGTCCTTACAATGTAATTGCCACGTGGTTAAGTAAACACAATGTTAGGTTAGGTTAGGTTAGCCTTAGGTTAGGTTAGCCTTAGGTTAGGTTAGCCTTGTATTAGATTCGGTTTATGTGCGTTTAACCTTGGGTTTAAACAGAGAGCCTGAGCAGTGGAGGCGAGTGTCGTGATCACTTAAAGGATATCCTTAAGCCTACACCTTGGTCACAAGTCCAAGGCACTGCTTAGGTTTCTCTCGTAATTGTTAGAGATCATATTTGATCATTTATGGGTTCAGCAGAAGTATCTACATTGCGTTTACCCAATATTCCACTCAATACCATCACCCCCTTTTAGTGTTCCCCAATATTCCCCATCTTCCTCCTTCCATCTCCTTTCACATCGTTTTTTTAAAATCCCCGACATATATAACTACTATATATAACCCGACTTTTATGTAAAAGAAAGTCAGGTTTGTTCGAACAATTATAAGTAATAAAACAATGGAAAATTGACGACAAAAATAAAGTACAAGAAAAAACATTTCCCCATACAAAATGTTGATGGGTTTCGTGATTGTCAAAAATTTTAAACATGTCAACTGTCAATCATAAATTAAGTTCTACTAATCTGTAACACGACATTCATTGACTGTTAGGCGGTACGAAGTTCTCCGGGTCACCTAGTATTTCATAACAAGAACACATATTCCAAAATTAAGGTGTACTACATTCTTACTTCGTTTCTTAAGGGAGAAACGTAATAAAAAAACATGCACGTTTTTCTGCTAGAAAACTTGTAAGAAACGTATATTTTTTACCCTCAGGAAGCACATCAAAACTAGGTTCCGATACGAAATATTCCAACCAGATCACCTAAGTTGTGATCTGTGATTCAAACCAACTCAAGTGAAAAACTAGCAACTAGATGATCTTTGTAAGTAATAAGTATGAAAAAATAATACATTGTTTAGAGGCAAAAATAAAGCAATACTTAATTACCAAGTTAAGTTAAATTGAAACTAATTTATTAAGCAATTTATACTTAAAGTTATAATAATAGTTTTGGCGGTATTGATTTTAATTTAAAAGACGTCAATCTGCTACATTTACTAAGCTTGTCTTTTTTTAATATTCTAGTGAACAAGCCGTGACACTGTAGTTCTCATTTAGATCTATATCAGTATTAACAGTTTGATAAATTTGAACAAAATGGTGTCCGATCCACGATAACATGTTTAAATGTGCAATAACAACAATTTATCGCTGCTAAATATTAATATGATATTGCACAGTTTGTTAGTTGGTTTCAGTGTTCATATTATAATGATGTCCTCATTTACTGGTAAATGATGAAGCGTTTGATACATAAGCCTTCAGGGAAATGATACTCCATAACTCAACTATTCGTTCCGTATATTATTAGCGCTAATGATACTTTTCGTATGTTACTAAATGGAATATGAATTTTAGTTGTATTTGTTTATTTCGTGTGTATTTTTCATTTTTTTGATCTATAGTATTATATCCACACAGTCCATATATATAGGCAATACTTCAAAAATTTATAATTTACTAGCATCTGCCAGCGACTTCGTCATCAAGGACTTCATAATTGGTCAAGAAGTTAGTTGGAAGAGATTCCTTCATGGAATAAGCCCGCCTTTGTAATTTGTTTTTTCCATTTATGCCATTTTTTTGTAGGATAAAGTTATTAAATAAAATTGAAATAAATAATTTTATGCAATATTTGTTTAAATCCCGTAAAGCTTTTATGCGTATAACTTTTATTTCACTGAACTTTTACTTTTTTGCAAAATAAAAAATAGCCTATATGTTAATCCGTTCAGTCGCTTTTAGGTTCACTACATTTCTCACAAACATATTTTTTTCGTATAGAAATAGGCAACATTTTATCCCTTAAAAAAATCAAATTGTAGGAGTCCATTAAAAATGAATAAAATATTGAAGAATTAAATTTGTTTTGGTTACATACCGCGATGAACAAAGAAAACAGAATTTAACAATGTACATGATATTCTCCACTTGCAAGACAATTTCAGACCCTATTATTCTGATTACGTCGGACACAATTTCGAGTTTCCCCATTTCGTTTGTTTCCGTCCCCTTTTTTCACGCAAACTGAATCAATCTGCGTAAATCGGGACATGAAACAAAATGCTTATGCTTGTATCGAAAACCAATTTAGATTCGCAAATAAATTGTGGTCGTATTTAGTGATTGTTTGGGAAACTGTAATAGGTTTTTGACGTTTGTATATACATTTTTCTAGTAGCTTGAACGAAAAATTCCATTACATACTCGAATTGGATCAGTCAGCGCGAATTGTATGAAATTTTAGTTTTTGCACTATGATATGTTACTTTTTAGGACTATTTGTGTAAACACATTGTTTAAACACTCGATAGTACAATCTCGGAACCCCGTAGCAGGTTAACTGATACTGGCAACATGTAAGAATATGTAAGAAATACATCGAAATCATGGAGAATTTTTCAAATGAGCCCTCAGGTAAGAAAAACAGTCTATTTATACGTAATATGATATTTTAAATACTCTTTGGATGTTTTAAATTATTTTGTACAGTTAAACACATTAAACTCTATATAATAGTAAAACAAAGGCTATAGGAACTCATCATAATTTATATGAAAACTGAACCAAAGGCTCTGGCTACTCCAGCGAGCTGGGTCTAATATTATTCTTATGAAGCTATGGAAACTTGCATATAGTGTACAGTAGCTGAACAAACATTCACAGCTAGCTGTAGGGTGTACACAATAGTGCATTGTGATTCGCTTTAATTATAACTGACCTTTGCTGGTTTGCACGAAGAACGGATTTCTTGTGTCATATTACGAGTAGACTGCACTTATTTGGTTACTTTTAATTAATTCACATTTTTTTTTAATCCTTAAGTATATCATATATACTAAGGAGTGTCAATCAAAATGTTCTTGATTATTGATATGAATCAAATTTCTGATTAAATATTTAAATTTCTTATAACTGCTGTATGATATAACATATTTATTTGATATTCTCTTGTCATAAATCAAAAATTTAAATTTAAATATACCTTAAAAAATGCATTTTTAAACAAGCAAGCATTTCTACTAAAAAATTCCACCTCCCCGATGCAATTTTACACATTTTACACTGAGTTCGTTCAAAAAAGTTCAGTGGCAAATTGCTTTAATCCACGTTTATGTCTAGCGCCTGAAATGGTTTTTAATTTGCTTTTAGAGTTTAATCCAAGAATAATGTTGGGGCTATAAACACTTGAGAACATTATATTTTAATGAGTTCACTTACATTGCGCACTAAACCTCCCTCGGGTAAAGACTATGTAGGTTGTAAGCAATTACGTCTATTACTGTAAAACAATACGTTGCGACCCAGGTTTAGGTTTACAGATCATTTTATTAATTTATTAAAATTAACAAACAAGTAATTCTTAATATGTGAGACCTAACCACTGATAGGACAATATAGTAATCAATGATAACTCTATGTAATCATACGTCTGAGTAATCTTTAAGAGCAGAGCTTATAAACTGCCAAGCAAATTTAATAATTCGCCAAATATTTATTTTTTTTTTCTGCTCCTGATGATGATAAATTTATTTTTATATATAGTAAATATTTTCTACAATAAAGTGATAAGTAACTTCACAAATAAATTAATTATCGTCTCTAGGTCTGATGTTTTTCAATAAAATATTATTGATACTTCAAGAAAAATGGCATGTAGTAAACTTTTAGATATACCGATAAACAAAATATCAATACACGATAAGTTACAAGTAGGTAGAAAATGTACAAAAGATTGTGCTAAAGCTTCTGTAGCACAAAGCAGCATAGTATTCTCCTATATATTTCTTTCTAGCCGTGTGCCGTGTAGCCTTTGTAAGTCGAGATAATACGCAATAGAAAAGACGAGCGCTCTGCTACGTGAGAAAACGAACCGAAATAATATTTACACTGCAGATCTAAAAGTTTATTCACACGGTAAACCATTTTATAAATTAAAATTTTATCTAAAATAAATATAAAACTTTCTGGAGTTTAAGATCAAGCAGTAACGCTGCTTGATCTCGCTATCTTGCCTTTAATTAAGCTAACAACAATATCAAAGATTCACGTATTCTTCAATGTTTAATCTATAGAAATATTTGATAAACTATGACGTTAATGTTATCTTAATTAAAGGTTTGGTAACGTGGACCAAAATTTGTATGTAGTGTAAAGACCATCTAAACCCGGTTTTGAGTCTCAAGGCTTAGTATTATTTAGTTTTCTGACCCAAATTGCATGTTACATATAATTGTGATTGTGTCTATAACTCATATAATGTAGTTACTTGTTTTTGATAATCTTTTCATGTCAATAACATTGCTGTCTATATTTTTTTTATGATACATCTCACATAGGTATATACATACACTCTCTTATTTCGTCGATGCGTTGCATCCTCGAAGATAGAGTGGGTAGGGGGAGTGAAGAAAAAAATTCTGCGGTTTCAGCGGACCCTGAGCAAGAGCCCAGAGTCCACTAGATCCGCAGCATTAATAGGATGGGAGGGCTTATGTTAGGGAGAGGGGAAAGTCTAGCCCATATGCGGCTCAACCGGAACGCGTCTATGCCACTTGGCGGACGGATTCGCATGCTGGTGGTCGCAAGCCAGTCGAGAAACAGATCCCTTACCACCAAGGGGGTACTGGGTTACTCGGCTCTTACGAGATGCTATCCCAGTGGCAGAGGAGAACAGTATTCTAACCCGTCCCCTCACGGGTATCATTAGTCAGGAACACTATTTATACTCAGTTAAAAAGAATATATTGTTTTATATCCATCACAAAATTGTTATTTATTTTCAATCTTCATTAAGAGTACATTAAAATAAAATATCTGCTTTTACAGGTTCAGAAAAATCATTGACGCGCGTCTCATTATTCGCGTTCATATTTGCTTTTATGTTTTCATAACAATAACAATATGTGAAGAACAAATGGATATCTGGGACAGACGCCTGTCACATATGAGATATTGTAATGTGACATTTGCAGCCTATGTAAAAACCAATCTGCTTAATGTATTGTAAATATTGATAAAAGGTATTTTTATTTTACCGGAATAAAGTAAGTATACAGATATATCTATAGAATATAGTCAGGTACTTGGCACCGGATGGCCACTATCATTTTCTTAACTATGAGTCTGCAAACTATTGTCAAACGGTAATTTTTATTGACCTCGAAAATAAAGCTAACCAAGTGTGATATGAAATTTATAATACTCTAGCCGAACCGCTCTCACTTTGCTGTATATTAAAACTGTTAACTCACATACTCACTCATTTATTTTTTCATACTCTACGCGCAAGTACGATTTATATATCTCTCATCGTTAAAGCAGCGTTTATAAGAAACGTTTTCTTTCGACCGTTTTTCTCTGACTTACTTTGCAAATTCAACTACTACGAAAAAGTCTTTTCATTTTTAGTATTAATATATAGTGTATGACATTCATAAATAATGTGGGTTTCTATTAGTAAAAGAATTTTCAAAATCGGTTCTACAACCTCACAAACTTTACCTCTATAATATTAGTATTATAGAGGTAAGGATTTCGCACCAGCACCAGGCTGGAAACTTTTCACAGCTTTTGTAGTTTATACGTAACTCAACGGAAGAGTTTTTACGATAACATTTTTGGATGAGTTTCATCTCACTAAAACGCTTTCCTCGTACACCTCTCGCTTGAAATTGCTCGCAAAAGATGAACTCTACGACGCTTCACTTAAACTCTGACATATTTTTTATATTTTTGAAGTAAAAATAATATATTAACAGCTTACGTATGAGATATCAGAGATTAACTAATTATTTTAAATAGTGAATTGGTTGTAAAACTTTTGTCTTTGCTCTACAACGATATTCTCTGTAAGTTGCGTTAAAGAATATAATGATTTATCTAACACGGTCTTTAATAATGATGAATAGAGTAATTTCCAGAACAAATAACTTTTGACTTTAGCAAGTCAATCTCTATGGTTAATGAAGTATACAAGAAAAAAATACAAAAACAATTATTTAGAAAAAATAAAACAGACTTCAATAGTATTGATATTGAAGATTTCCCCTTTACAACAAAAATAATATTAAAAAAAACATAAAAAATATATACAGTTGAATTGTAAGCCTCCTCCATCTTTTATAAGTCAGGAAGATATGTTAAAATTGTTCCATCATTTAAACTTGACATGGAGTATGGCACTCTAAACTTTTTTCGCTTTGCTGTTGCTATTTAACCTATAATAATGTCCAAGGCAAAAGAACTCGAAAACACAAAAAGAGATCTAAATACGTTGTAGTCTATACGAGTTACTTTAATTAATATATTAATAAGTAAGTCGTATAAAATTAATATATTAATTTAAATAAGTCGTATAATATGTTATCCTGAATATGTCAATTCTCCTTTAATTAACAAATAATTTTTATTCAAATATATTTGTTACACTCACATTTTTAGTGTTATTTTGAAATGCAAATGTGATAGGCAGTAATGTATGCAAGGGTTAGAAGGTATTACAAGGAGAATGAGGCCGACGCCAGGAATTGGAGGGTCGACGCTCAAAATACAATCCCTAAAGCTGTATAATTCATGAATGGCATAAACTCTGCAAATTAAGTAATGTAATCCGGTATGTAGTGTAGAAAAAATATTTACATGAGATTATTCCTAAAGCATAGGTTTTATGTTAATATCTATAATCCCTAACAAAGTGGGTTTGTTGGTTTGTCATTCTTTCGCGCATTTTTATATAGAGATAGGTAATAAGTAGGTATGAAAGTATGATGTAACTTTTTGTCCTGAAAAAATTATAGTTAATATAAAAAAGTAATTATAAGCGCCTTTTAACAGTTACGTTTCATGCTTACACCATTAAAACAATTTTGATGATTTTTATATAGAGGTTGATGGAGAAGGGATTTGTGGAGGATAAAGGATACTTTTTATCTAAATCCAAATTGCTAATCTTATAGAAACGAAATCACAGTCATGCACAAAAGTCGGTGAAATCCATTCTTTCGTTTCTGTGATAATTACTTAAAAACTAGACGTTACGATAAAAATAATATTACTCATGTATTAATTTAAAACGTTGCCGTCGAGATTTCATAATAATACATACAATACATCAAATTCATATAATATATGTACTCAAAAACAATATTATTTACTATTTATTGTGTAAATTTTAAAATATGAGAAAGAAACTTTGTGTTGAAGAAAGACCGATATGCAATGTTGTAGCTGTATATCGTCAAAGAGGGTAAGAGAACCAATAGAATATTTTTGCTATATTAAAACCAAAGTAAAGGAAAATAACTACTAAAAAGTTTCTAAGAGTTCTGATTGTAACCAAAAACTAAAATTCAGTCGGCATAATATATTAACACCTCGCCGGGTGGATAGCTCCCCGATTTCTTCATTCTTTTTTTTTAAATCAAAGTAACTTTACTGTTTAGTTACAAATTTTACCCTAATAAAGCTCATAATTATGTATATTAAAATGAAAATGTTGCTAGCTATATCATATTAAATTACTTAAATATTTTAAATTCTCAAAATTATTTTTTTCTATGAAAAAAAAGTTGTCTTTTTATTAATTGAAATGAAGATTCAACTTCATTGTAAACAAACATGTTATTAAAATATATCCTTATTTTCATTCTCACATGAAAATATGTTACTGTAACCTCTTGTTTGGGCCTTAAAAACATCAAAAGTAAAGATGTGATATAGGGTGATATGAAAAGCGTGTTTTCATTATGTTATTAATAATATAAAGTATGTTGAGACACAAACACAGCCGCAGGATGGTTGAAGGTATCATTTTCATTTCGCAGAAATTATTTGCAACGCTTGGAGCAATTCGAGAAAGCTATTTTGGCCTACAACGAAGCTTTGCGGTGGAATGTAAGTAATGAACGTTTTGTGAATCATATATTTTGTTTTGCGTGTTTATTGTGGTATCTATTATGTTATATACGATAAGCTATGATTTACTGTGCTATATTACATTATGATTTACGGTTGCGGATTAATATTATAGATCACGCTATCTCTGGTTTATGTATCTAATGTCTTGACGGTTTAATTCATTGTTTTGTTAAGGCAAACCTCGTCGTAAAAATTATCTTAACATCAAGAAGATAAAATATGGAATTATAATTATCATCTTTCTATTAACATTGTTTTATGGCGATAATGATCCTAAATTATTGGCCTTAAATTAATGGGAATCATAATTAAAATAATTTAATTTGATATATTGTAAAAGCTAATAAAAATATGGTGTACCACATAACGTGATGAAAAATATTTTATTCTCAGTATTTCGTGTTTCAAACACTAATGTTAGTTATAATATTTAAAGTTATCTTGTTTGTTCTGAATTTTCAGAACTCCGACGTACGTTCTCTCCTTGGAAGGAGTTTAGCTCGCGCTAAGGCAACACATTATACGGGTGCTTTAGCAGATGCCGCTCGTGCTGCTGGTATGAGATATCATATTATATTTTTAACTTAACAAATCTTTCTATACACTAAAGTATAGAGAAAATAGATAAAAAAGAAATAATCATTATTGTTATAGACGGCAGGTTTATCGAGCAAAAGTCTTCCTAAGAACTAAACTGAAAGACATAACCTTAGCTTAGGTCCTTCAGTTGTGAAAGAAGATCGAGCTGGTGCAGAATTAAAGAAGTTTTTCAAAAAAGTTTTCACTCAAAAAATGATCCTCCGAAGTACCTTCGATCTATCGATACTAATATAATAATAAAATTCAATTTTCTAACTACCGGCATTATATAAGTACTTCCAATACGAATGCCAACAACTACTTAGTGTTACGTATTAATCTATATATTATTTATAATATTTAAAATCTGTAGTGCTAAGTTATCTTAGTAAATCTGTTTCTTCAGATCAATATTTTTCTTTTTTATTTAGAATTAGAGCCCGAAAATCTAACAGCTTTACAAATAAAAACACAGACGGAATATGAAAAATGTGCCTTTGAAAAGGCACTGGTCCTTGCATGGCGAGGACAGAGAGAAAGAAGACTTCCACCCAATTTTGGAGACTGTGCTAGATGTGCTGAAGAAACGGTAGTTATAAATTTCTTTATCTTATTATATTTAAATACTTTTTATTCTTTAACAATCTAATAGGTTGGGGAAAAAGTCTTTTCGCATTATAGTATGTATGAACTTGTAATAAAATCTCTTTGGCTATACTGTTTGTATCTGGCTGGTCTTGGTATCATTCAAAGTTTACATTTTAAAGAAGATAATTCTAAATTCGAATTAGGAAAATGTGTGATTTTTATTTGTTTTTCGTACTGTGAAGCTGAGTGAACCTAATGAAGTAATTCGATACATTTTAAAATTTTACTACAATAAAGGTAAAAATGCAACGCAAGCCGCGAAAAAAATTTTCGATGTTTATGAACCTTGTGCAGTGTCTGTGAGAGTAGCACAAATTTGGTTTAAGCGTTATCAATCCGGAAATTTTGATGTCAAAGATGCACCTCGCTCTGGTCGCCCTATTTCGGATAAAATGGATGCCATTTTTGAAAAAGTGGAGCAAGATCGGCATATCAGTAGTTACGACGTAGCTGAAGAACTGGGAATTGACCACAAAGTTTTGGCGCATTTGAAAAAAATTGGGTACACAAAAAGCTCGATATTTAGGTACCTCACGAGCTCACTGAAAGAAATCTAATGAACCGTGTACTCATTTTTGATTCTTTATTACGACGTAATGAAACCGAACCATTTTTGAAGAAGCTGATAACTGGTGTTGAAAAGTGGATCACGTACGACAAGAACGTGCGAAAAAGGTCGTGGTCAAAGGCCGGTCAGGCTTCACAGACTGTGCTGAAATCCGGGTTAACTCGCAATAAGGTGATGCTGTGTGTGTAGTGGGATTGGAAAGGCGTTATGCATTTTGAGCTGTTACCACCAGGCAGGACCATCTATTCTGAACTCTACTACGAACAACTGATGAGATTAAAGCAAGAAGTTGCGAAAAAGCCGCCGGGATTAATCAATAGAAGGAGTGTGGTTTTTCATCATGATAACGCTAGACCTCACACATTTTTAGCCACTCAACAAAAATTAAGAGAGTTTGGCTGGGAGGTTTAATGCATCCGCTGTATAGTCCTGACCTTGCACCTTCAGATTTCCATCTGTTTCGGTCTCTTCAGAATTCTTTAGGCAGTGTCAGGTTAACATCACGAGAGGACTGCCAAAACTACTTGTCGCGGTTTTTTGATCAGAAGCCCCAAAATTTCTATAGCAATGGGATCATGTCCCTACTTACAAGATGGCAAAAAGTTATTGAACAACATGGTACCTACATACTTTAGTTAAATGTAAATAAACTATATTAAAAAATGCGAAAAGACTTTTTCCACAACCTAATATTACATAGTTGTTTAGGCTTTATATACAATTATTTTTTCTTTCCACATTTAAAGGTCAATAAAACATATTGTGTACTTGTGGAGCCAAATATATTAAAGTCTTATAAACCAGAAGAAGTGAGGAACAGTTTTATTATTAAAATAATAAATGAGTAAAGCACAAGTACATCTAAAATTATTTAATTAGTAATCACAATTCGATAACTTAAACTACAACAAAAGATAATTTAACACTATAACATTCAGAACTCTAATTACTGCAATTGTTCTAATCATAATCGAAAGATACAGATATATGCGACCGAATAACTCTTTAACACTGAGGGAGGAGATCTTTTACCATTGCCGACCGAGAATCGAATGAACCCCAAAGCACTGCACGCAACGTCTTTTATAGGATCTTCTATCGTGGGAAAGTCTTCAAATCATTTTCACACGTCCGGAAGTAACGCAGGTGTTCTGCGCAGCTGCGAGCGCAGGTGGTATCAAACAAACACCACGTGCAGTCCGCAACGGGTCGCATAGGCGTGCGTAATAAACACCGCTTGCCAACAATTAAAATATGTCTCTATCAAGTTTTCGCTAACACGGCCGTTCCTGACAGCGAGACGTCCTCGACTGCTTCTTGTCTTGCGCTATCACCAAATCCAACGCCACCAGACTGGACCTCATCACTGAACTGGACATCTTCATCTGTAAAGTAACACATAACGTAAATTTAAATTATTGCGTTAACTTATATGTCTGAGGCCAAAGAATACTAAGCTTTTGAAGTATTGTTGCTAAGTACGTGATAGTGAGCGTGCACTCCCACCATCAGGCACTCAACAAAACATATGAGAAAAAGAAAGTTTTAGGTGATTGAAATATAAATTTGAATGCGTCAGATTAAAAGAAAAACTTTACAAAGCAAAAATAGTGCATTTAAAACATGAAAAAAAATAAATAAATGAAATTAAATAGCACTCTAAGCAATAAAATTCCAGACTTCCATTGGATAGAATGCTACTCAAGGCAAATACACAGTAACCCTCACACCATCCACATATGAAGATGGGTGTGAAGTCTATTCACTTAACCAAAACAGAAGCCATGAATCATAGATTCGGACCAAAACAGAAGCCAGAGGCTCAGACCAGACAGAAGTCATAAGCCAGCGGCTCAGACCAGACAGAAGTCATAAGCCAGGGGCTCAGACTTACGGAAGCCATAAACCAGAGGCTCAGGCCAGACAGAAGTTATAAGCCAGGGGCTCAGACCTACGGAAGCCATAAACCAGAGGCTCAGGCCAGACAGAAGTTATAAGCCAGGGGCTCAGACCTACGGAAGCCATAAACCAGAGGCTCAGGCCAGACAGAAGTCATAAGCCAGGGGCTCAGACTTACGGAAGCCATAAACCAGAGGCTCAGGCCAGACAGAAGTTATAAGCCAGGGGCTCTGACCTACGGAAGCCATAAACCAGAGGCTCAGGCCAGAAAGAAGTCTCCTGGTGTCTTAACTGCCTTGAAGGAAGCGGAGCATGTGTCAGACGTCCACTCGCCACGCCAGAGCGCCATGTGCTTGGCTGCTGCCTGATTTTTCTTGCCATAAAAATCAGCCAGTAGTTCCAACTTATTGCGATGAAGTGGACGTAGAATCTTGTGCCATGCCAGAATCGAGCTTCCCCATGTTCTGCATCCCAGAAGGACGTAGCTGTGGCCCAAAATTGTTCTATGAGCTGGCTCGCCTCAGGAATCTGGTCAAACATCAAGTGCTGACTTTGACTTATTCTTTTTGTCATCTGCATCTGTATCAAAAGAAAAAGAAAGAAAAACGAAAGAATCTTCATAACACGGTTCATACACAAAACGCTTGCCACACTTGTTTAATGTTTTTGGGTTTAGCTGAGTAAATTTGGGCTCGAACTTTCTTATAGCTCGGCCTAACCTGACATTCAATAATTATACGGTCCAAGTACTATAATATTCTGGAGGCCAGAATCGTACACTTCTTTAAATTGATGAAGAAACCATCCGTCGTCAACGCATCAAGCACTTTACGTTACGAGTATTACACCACGAGCACTTTTACGTTACAAGTATTACAACACGAGCACTTTGACGTAACGAGTATAAAATACAACATGAGCACTTTACGATTACGATTACTGCGAACGTGTCCGCATTCAGACATTTTATCAAGCAGAAACGACTAACGAAGTTGAAAAGTGAGTATTCAAGAATTATTAGGTTTAACACAATTGTCGCCGAGCACCTTCTGATCTACTCGGTGCCCGAGCGAATTACTAAATTGTAAACTAACGAATTTGTACAACACCACAACGTTCTGTTACTGAGTGATATACTACGGCGTGTATCTAATACTGCTTTCAGATACCTCGCTTACAAACTGACACTGAAACATAACCGCTCCAACTGGCACTGATACTGCTCTCAGATAGCACACTCACTAACTTATACTGAATCGAACTGAATGACTAAACTGGTCTAATAATAAAGAAGCTAACTCGCATGGAGCAAAATAACATAGAAGTTGTTTCTGATTCACTCTAAACACTTCTTCACTGCTTCTACAACACTGATATCTACTTAGAGACCTATAGTGACCGACTGCTCCGCCAAAGATGCGAATAATAAGTAAACCAATATTGGATAAATTCTTTTATATACTTTACTGCCCTTACTACCACTCCCCCATATTTATAATTATAAAATCGATTCTAGATATTAATAAATCTAGTCGCGAATATTTTACTACATTCACGACAACAGTGGTGGGTAACAAAAATCAACTAAATCTTTTTATTGTCGTTTTGTATTGATTACCGTAGCCTTTATTCAAACATCTGTAACACCTCGCGCAATAATTACAACTTTCAGCTCATCAAACATGCCCTTTTTAATGTTTAGATGCAAAAGAAACCTGCGGGCATATTCGGCATAAGTGAAGAATTTATTTGAATTGTTACACATAACCGCAAATAAAATCGTAGCAACATCTACACTACATGGGTACAATGAACGAAATTCTAACTCGAAGTTGTTTCACGAACGATTATTCGTCATCCACTCGTTAAACCATGACTTCGTGTCACCGCGCAAGTAACTTCCTATGCGCCATAGACACTCGCGATCATTCCATTTATTTAAATCAAGGACGCAGTCTACCTCTGAACACCAAACGTCAAAATCATAGAGGTTATAATCGAAGAGAGAAATATAAAAATTAAGCGATCTAGCCTGAACTGAACTCGACAATGCGCCAACAAACTTATCCGTCACGTCATTATTCCCGTCGAGCGTTGGCGACTTCTGTCTACTGAAAGTTTCCTGCCCCTGTAAGTTATGTTCCGGAACAGGCGCTGATATTCAACACGTAGTCAATGTCGGCAAAACGCTCTCAATAGAGTTTAAGCGAGCTAATATTTGACCTAAAGCCTGATCATGCGGAGAATCACGGCTGCCACATGAGGTGTAACAATGTCTATGAGCTTTACGCGGGCTACGAGGCACATTACGATATCTCAAAGAGGTACGCTCACGGCGATGAGAACGTTCACCGTATCTACGCGATGACAGAATGCGGATGATCTCTCCCTCTAGAACCATGGCTGGCTATGATCACGCGATCTACTTCTTAACGTGCACGAAGTATTACAACGCGACTGGCGCGAACCGTCCGGTTTTTCAACACTTTTTAAACGTCTGGGCATATCTCAGAAATCATATGACACGTAAAACATCCGCCGATAAGTACGAAACCACTAACCTCAACACTTGCAGTAATTAGGTTAAATATAAACTCTTAACAGTAGTTTAGTTAATCTTAAAACAGATGGCACAAACAGCAATAAGCACGTGGAATAGGAATCCCACTTCTGATATTATAAACCATAAGAAGTGAGGAGGACTGTTTTATTATAAAAATAATAAATGAGTAAAGCAGAAGTACATCTAAAATTATTTAATTAGTAATCACAATTCGATAACTTAAACTACAACAAAAGATAATTTAACACTATAACATTCAGAACTCTAATTACTGCAATTGTTCTAATCATAATCGAAAGATACAGATATATGCGACCGAATAACTCTTTAACACTGAGGGAGGAGATCTTTTACCATTGCCGACCGAGAATCGAATGAACCCCAAAGCACTAGAGGTGTGGCGTATATACTGGAACAGGTTTCAAGACTAGATTTCAGCGAAGACGTCTCTGTTCCGAGTCTCTGATTAGCGTCCAAACGCGTCTTGAAGTATTTACAAGTATTGAAGTATGCCGAGTATTTTGAAAGATCTGTGAATAAGTACTCTGACAAATTCTGATATGCTTATATTTCAAATTCACATAATCTCTATGATAACCATTCAAAATAAGTCGGATAATATCGTTCGGATTCATTGTACACAGATTATATTACTATACCAGTTCCAATAATAAAGACTTAGTTATAAAACCTATTACAAGTAATATTACACACCTGAGATAAATAAAAGTATTAATGAAGTATTAGTTACAATTTTATATTATTGCCAGACGAATATATTAATATTACCTAATCCTGAGAAATATGCGAGTATACGTCTTCACCGAGTTCACACTCGATGAAAGCATGTGTGAGTTGCCTCGTACTCGTTACGAGATGCGCTCGACGTTAGTGTGTGTGAATGAAGTGAGAATAACAGCTCTCGACTGTAAAATGCTAGCGTTAAGGTTGTTTTTTAAATAAAATAACTCATACTCCGCGTACTCTCGGTTTGTTTGTGTGTGTCTATCAGACGAAATTCTATCTTATTTTGATTACGATAAAGTTTCGATTAGTAGATGCGATAGTAGTGAAATTGGATAGCCAGATATCATCATACCAAATTTCATCAAAATCTATCTCGTGATGCGATTACAGGCAGACAGACAGATAGGTAGACAAAGATTTTAAAAACTATAGATTTGGCCTCTCTTTCGATAATCATGACTATTTAAATAATTTTCCAAAAAATGTTTATTGTACAGGGTCGACTCAGTTTTTTGTTCAGAATTTTGTTATATGAATAGATTTTCGAAAACTATTATATTATATTCGAACCGTGTACAGAGTATAGACTGCGATTTAAAAAAAATCGACGTTTTAAATATACTCATATCTACTTATAGTTAGCTTCAACCCTCCATACTTCCGTAGTATCTAATAAGTGCTTTCACGCAGACGCAGATACTCATACTCATGGAGCTAGTCTTTGGAACGCGTATTTACAAGTACTCGTACTTGTAAGACTTAGTACGTAGATTGACGAGTATGACACACCTCTACAAAGCACTGCACGCAACGTCTTTTATAGGATCTTCTATCGTGGGAAAGTCTTCAAATCATTTTCACACGTCCGGAAGTAACGCAGGTGTTCTGCGCAGCTGCGAGCGCAGGTGGTATCAAACAAACACCACGTGCAGTCCGCAACGGGTCGCATAGGCGTGCGTAATAAACACCGCTTGCCAACAATTAAAATATGTCTCTATCAAGTTTTCGCTAACAAAAGTATATTTTTAACGAAGTAGTTTACAAATTCGATGTTTATATTTATTTTTATATCACTCCAGAGATTAATTATATTTTCCCAAAAGAAAACTACACAATACAGTATTCTGTCATGACAGTTAAAACGCTAAAGTAAATGACGTCAGGATTTAGTAGATGTAATTTTTATTCATAGCAATTTATATCCACAAAATAGCTATTACATCACATTCACACCTCATGGCAAAACATTTTAATTTTAGCAGAAATAATATATTTTTTCGACTCATTAAATACCATAAATTATCACAAAATACTTTTTCAATATGAATCATCATACCATATTGCCAACAAAATCTAGATAAAAGATACTAGTAATGATTTACAAAGAATCTTCTATTTTACGTTTGCGGAAGACCCAATTAGTACGAACATTAAAAGACTAGAAAAATCTTTTTCAAACATTTACTTATCCCCGGATGAACCATTCTCGCCAGACCGTTTCAAGGAGACTTAATAAGAGAAATCTAATATTTGAAATCTGTAATAGAAATTATTTTCGTACAAAATAAAATGTGAAATCCTCTTATGTCACAAGACTGCGTGGTTTATGATCTACTAGTCGTCCCGCCCCGGCTTCGCCTATGTGCAATTTACCAAGTGCAACTAGGTTTATATAAATGATAAATATGTCAGAAGCGTAGGTTAGGTTAGACTTGTGTTGGGTTCCGTCGGAACGTCGCGGTGGAATGCAACTCAGCGATCCCGCGGCGTCTCTTGCAGACGCCGATGGTGCCGGTGGTTTTTAGTGGGTAGTTTAGCACTTGATTGCTTTAAGCCCCACATACCCCTCTATTCTAAGAGGGGATGCGTAAATGCATTTTCCACCGCATTAAAAAATGACTTGTGTTAGGTTAACTTTATGTTAGCCTAACCTTAGGTTTAACAGACCTGGGCAGTGGAGGCGAGTGCTGTAATTGCTTAAAGGATATTCTAAAGCCTACATCTTGGTCATTAGCCCAAGGCACTGCTAGGGTTCGTGTAGTAAGAGATCGTAATTCGTAATATTTAGTTATATCTTGGCCGTATTGCACCCGTAGCTTTCAAGATAGGTCATCCATTGTGCACATATCACGCTTATGAAAATATTGTATATCCTAACTATCTGCTCTTCATTCTAATAATTACATATATTTAATACATAAACTTTCATCCCCTAATGCTATATCGCTTTATTTTACATTTTGAAATTCAATATAAACATAATTTATATATGACTAATTTCTTAAGGCAGAAACAAGAACAACTCGAGATACTTCATCCCCTATTTCAAATTCTTCAAGTCTTTTTTTCGCGATAAATCATAGCCTATATTCTTATCCAAACTCTAGTGCCTGTGGCGTAAAAGACAGACAAATAGAATTACTTTCGCATTTATTTGTAGAAAAACAGATTTTGAAATAAAGAAAAATCCATGAACCTTTTAATAACCATTTCGTTACAATTTCTAAATCTCTTTGAGAATTTTCAAAGTGAACGGTTTGTCGAAAAGGTTTTGAGTATAAATCCTTGCAGTTCAATTGAAAAATATCTTTTAGAATAGTTCGCATTTAAAATGCTGCAAACTTATTTGAGCGCAAGTAATCTGCATGAATATTCTAGATTCGCGAGTGTGTGGGAAAGTATGCAGGGAAGGCGCTGTCTTCTACGGTGAAACTAATACCAATAAGAGGATTGGTTGAAGATTCAATAGACGTCATCAGAAAAGTTCCAAAACGAACAAATAGAATGCAACACCTATCAACGCAACAAGTAAATTATTTTGTTTAAATACAAACAAGCAATAACAAATTCGTTAATGTTAATGTTACGAAAATTAGTTTTACAAGTTACTGTTGTCGGTAGGCAGTTTAAATCATTAATACGAGTTCTATGGTATATAAAAGTGCTCTTTAAACTTGTACCCTGATCGCAAGTTCCAAGCCCAAATGACTGACTACAGATTACTAGAATTAATAAGACTGAATAAATAAAAATAAAATAATTTTAGTTCAAAGTAATATGTAGACAGTTATTTTAATATCTAAGATTCAAGAAATATCTCGCGTGGAAAAGCAGAAGGCCGAACATATATCCCGTGTAATGGCCTCCAAGTATTTGGAGCAAATGGCGCATGACAAATATTTCCTCACGGCGATTTGCAAGGATGAACGACTCTGGTCCGCAAACAAGCTGGGATCGAACAAACTTCAACATTTAGTTAATAATGCACTAGCTGATATTCAAATGCGACAAGTACGTATATGCTTTATATCAATTTTTTTCTAAAGTTTACAGTCACAAAATTTCAACTCGTAAAAACTTATTTTATTTTGGACTAGAAAGACCCGCTCTACGTTTGTACGTATATAGGTTCATTGTTTTTGTACAAAATATCTTTAAACTATATTATGTGACTGCAAAATCCCGTGTTGTGGGAAATATTAGGTTTGACATGTAAACTTCGGGTTATGTTTAAAGAAGTCTGAAACGTATTAAATGTGTATTTATTATGAAATTTACAACTTGCAAGAATATTTATGGAATAAAACTTTTTTTACAGAATTTTTTCTCGGTTATCGCTTTTATACAGTACCGTATCAAAATCAAATCAATCAATTGATTGGTTTAAGAGGAGTTATAGAAAAAATAAACAATACCGTAACTTTTATTACCGTATAGATGAAGAATTTAGTTGATTATATATTTTTTAATTACCAGGAAGTACTAAGGGAACGAAGGCCAATGTACGCTGCCAGAGCATCAGAAGAATCAGCTCGTGCAAGACTTTCCAAAGCACGTAAAGAAAGGATTGGAAACGTTCAACAACAACACGCAACCGATGCTCGGCGATTAATTACTACTGCTCAAGAAATGCAAGAAAGCCGTGATACAGCAAAATGTTTGGAAGCAGCTGAATTTGCAATGGAACAAATCACCAGAATTCCAACTAACATGCTTCCAGCTAAAGACAAATTCTTGCAAGAGTTGTATGACATCGTTGCTGAAACTTTCCTTGGTCAGGTACAAAAATATTTAATCAGTCAATATAAAACTGAAATACTGGAATGGCTGTGACGTAAAGACGTTATTTTGTAATTCCATTTCACGTAAAATACACTGTGTTTTTTATTTTATAATGGATATTCAAAATTACGGAAATTAAATAACGTTGCACAGAGTCTCAAAATTTCCGTGCTTCCGTCATCTCCACAACCAAACTAGATACCAAATTTTGGATATAAACTGTAATCGTGAGTTTTATTGCCTTCTATCAAAGAGAAAGACGAATTCACATCATTAAATTTTGTCTACCAGCATTTTAATACCTTCAAAATTGTCACTAATTTAATGTAATTTACAGAAACGTGTTAGAAAAGAAATGAGCGAAGCAGATCGCGAGAAAAGAGCCTTTATTCTGCTGGGAATACCAATATCGCGTGAACCGAGTCGTGATTCAATTTTGCGTACGCGACCTCCGGCGCCGCCCCGTGACGCCAAGTTAGAAATTTAGCTCCGAAAATATTTTACATTTTTGTCTTTTCAACTTATATTCTTTAATCAATATAATATAAAAGTTGAATATCGTAGTCGACAGTTTTACTGCATGTATATAAAGTGAATGTCTTTGACCGAAAGTCTCCAGCTTTATTACCATGTTTATAGAACAACTGTATTTTATTAAGCTATTATTATTACAAGCTATTATTATTAAACTAATAATTAAATTGATACAAACGGGAACCAAAGAAACCAATGGCCATACCCCGATTAATAAAAGAAACTTACGGAACTTACAAATTACGACCCATTATCCTTTATTAAACATTTATTTTCAATAAAAAAATAAGTATAATTTCTTTAACAAGGTTTAGGAATTCATAATAGACAAACATTTGTGTGTTCTTATTTATATATTTTAAAAATGATTTAAATTATATTAGGCGACGTCTACGTACACTGGAACGTGCATTGAGTGTGAGCAGCCGAGCTCCAGAGCGTTGTTACATATTCCACGAGTTGGCGCGTTTACACGCCGACACTAAACAAGCGCATAGGGCACGCTTTTACGCTTTGAAGTGCCAATCTGGTTATTGTTTACTTTTATTATATACATTTAATAAGTATTTATGTCCGTAACATTAGAGTAATAATAGTCATTTTGATTTAAGATTTGATTCGTAGGTTGCGTAGCCGATAAATAATCAAACAGAATTTTAATATGATTTGAGTTGACGCTTATTTAAATAAACTTAGATTCAGGGTAAACATAATATTTACATACAGATAATATATAATGCCATCTCATAAAACATGTAAACTTACATTCAATATTAACAATGTAACGCCATCTTTTACAATTTTGAAGAAATAGAAGTCCACCAGTACCTTAATTATTTATGACATCATAAACGTCACCAGAATGACTTAAAACATTTAGTTCTTCTACACATACTTCATATACATCACTACACATATTAAAACAAAGTCTCATACCGGGTCTGTTTATCTGTTAACGATAAAATAAAGGAAAGTCAAGTCACCAGGAAGCTTTCATCTAAAACAGTTATTGATCACATTCAAAACTAGTGAGATACAATTGCTGTACTACAAGATGTGTGAAAGTGGCCACCGTCGCGCATGGTCATCGGGATAACTAGAGGGTATCTCTTGTTTTGCCGATGCGTTGCCGCCTCGTAATTTGAGTTAGGAATGGGAGCGAAGAGAATAATACTGCGGTTTCAATGGATCCTGAGTAAGAACCCAGAGTTTACTGGAACCGCGGCATTGTTGGGATGGATGATTGAGATGGTGGGGATAGATCTAGCCCACATGAGGTGCAACGCGTCAAAGACACTTGGCAGTCGGTCACATGCTGGTGGTCGCAAGCCAGTCGGGGACAGACCCCCTACCACCAACGGGGGTGCTGGGTTACTCGCCTTTAACGAGATTCTCTCCCAGCGGCAGAAGGGAATGGTACTCTAACCCATTCCCTCACGGATGTTAGCATTTCTTATATACATATTTATACATAAGAAATGCTAATTCGTTATTTGATTTGTTTCATAATAAATATAATTCTTGAATACTGAAATGTTTACTGTATATTGTACTAGAAGCGAGATCAGGCAACCAGCGCAAATGGCTACTAAATGCGACGTTCTTGTTGGCACGCTGTCACATATTGCAGAACAATCGCCCTGAAACACGCGCCGCTCTGATAGAAGGGGCTGGATTTGCTAAATCTTTCGGATATGCAGATGTCGCTGCTTTCTTTGATACGGTAACAAACATACCATCCATATTTAGTTTATTATTTATCTTGCAATTTCTTTTTTCGCTTGTTTAATTTTTTTATTTATATATTTCCATTTTAATGCATTATAATATGGTAACCTGAAAACTATGACGTCACAGCATAATGCTGAGTATGCTTCCTTTTGAAATTTTACTATTTATTGTCTTGTTTATTTTTGTTTTATATAGTTTAGCAATCTGGAAATAATAAAGCAATGTATGTATTTATTTATTCTTATTAGTGTTCGCCTAGTGGTCGAAATTCGACCTTAAGTAATATAAGGGGTTATACGCAGTTAAAAAGATTAAAAAAAATTCTTTGAAAATGCAAATAAAATTGCATTTTCGGACATATTTTTGGGTATATTCAAATTAATCTGGGCCTAATCTTTTTGGAGATACACGCATGTTTGGAACTGCCAACGTTTGCAGCGTAAGTTACTTTAACAAAAGAGTATATATGCGTGTGTGTGTCAAATACATGGTAGTGTGTGTAATGTTTTCTTTTTATTGATTTAATGAATTTTTTATGCTTAGTTTAAAAAATATTAGCAGTCTGCACACCTTTTGTTTTACAAAGTGTGTTGGTTTGTCGATGGATTAACAATAATAATAATAGAGATTGTTTTACTTTCGGGAAAATCTCTGGAAGTGAAAATCGGATTACTACGATAATATTTTAATTTAACAGATCAGGCATCCAGAAAAATTATTGACAGACACTTGTACGATTATTGGCAAACATTTGTTATTCAAAGTTTCATTTAGAAATGAAAGAAAAAGGAACACAAACATGTCTGTATTGCAATCGGCATAAACTTAAATGGTAAACTATCTCAATTTTTCCTGTCCTAAATGTTTTAAAAACATTAACTTTCATTGACTTATAAATAACCAAGAAAGCAACCAATTGTTACAATAAATATTTTATTCTTGTATAACAGTAATAAAAATAAAACATCGAAGGAAAATAAACGATTCAATATAAACATAGCGATTGGTACACCGTACAGTATCATCAGCTTATTGCAATAAAATTTTATTAAAGCATTTTCTATGTCCAACTGCGATGTTAGTTTTATTTTTATAGAAAGTTTAAGTTGTGAGTTTATGAGACATTTTTATATTTATTGGAATGTGCTCAATACAACACGATTAAAACTATTGCAAGATTTTCACTCTGCTAAGGTTGTATTTACACCAGAGATGAGTGAGGATGCGTAGCGAGGAATGCGTTTGTTAAGAACCAATAGAATTGCTTCAATTGACATTTCTGAGCCTAGCTAAGTAACACTTATTGATTATAGAAATTTTTTTTAAAAAAATTTAAAAATGTTTAATATGATTTAGACAATAATAAGATATATATTTTAAACTTATAAACTTAAAATTTAAATTTTTAATTATGACAAGAGCGAGCGTTTTTACAAATGTTTAACTTAATATATTCTTGACCTCTCGAAAAATAAGAAAATTTTTACTACGTTTTCTAAACTAATATTTGGTAAAAAATTGATGAGGCCTTAGGTTAAGGTTACTTAGTTTTATTTTTACTTAATTTTATTTCTAGTTAGATTTTGCAATAGACAATAATGTATTTTATAAATTATATATTATATCACTTATCCAATGATCAATTAAATATACGATTTAATTTCGGTTTATGTATCATTTAAGTTTATTAGGTTTTTATTAATCTAAAATATTTATAAAGATGTTGTTATAACTACATAAGATCAATGAAAACAAAAGATATTATTTAGAATTTTATTTTTAACCTTGATACAATTATAAAACATGATTTTTTTCAAACATTAGGTAACTTTATATGAGTTTACTAAAATTTTAAAAATCACAATCGTACCACATAAGGAATCGAAACTGTTATTTTTAAGTAGTGTTTTAATAAGTTATATTCGAGACATGTATACGCCTTAAGTTTTATGTAAGCAGTTTCAGTTCAAACGGAAGCAATAACAGCATCAAGTACACACACTACGTCTCATAAATTGTACTTGAATTGAACATTTTCTCGCTACAAGCCAAATCTAAGTTTACAGTTAGTAGAAAAACAGGAAATTTAAGCTTTTTGTTTATAGCTTTAATGTTTGTATCGCCCAAGTTCGAAAATATCTTCAGTCGACATATTTAGGTAGTGAATCTAATTAAAGAGATAAACAAGGGTTAAATCACAGTCTTTCTTGTTTTTGTAGCCAAGCCAACTTGCCTGCCTGCCTGTTCTATTACACAAGTCAACAAAAAAAAAAAATTTTTGTGTCTGTTATTTAATGCCTATTGTCTGAGTGTTTACATTGAAAAATAACCAAAAACTCAATTTATGAAGAAATAAGTTTGCTTTATATTGATAATTAAATTAGTATGTTATATGTTATATATTGGTATGTTAAATAAGTATGTTTTATATTGATAATTAAGTTTTAAAGTTCTTAGTGGAGAGTAAAATAATAGTTGGTAATACTTTAAAACAAAATGGCGACAAGTCGCGCATTCTATTGTATTGAGTGTATGTATGTCTATTACAAACTGTAGCAACTACTTTTGTATATGATTGAGTCGCAAATTAGCATACAGACTTTACTTGTCGAAATAATATGAAATTTTCTATGAAAACGTAATTTCTAGAAAAGCAAACTTTAACCAAAAATCCTATTTTACCCATTATAAGAGGTCAATGTTATAAGTATAGGATTCTGGCCGAAATCATCGGCTTGCATATGCTTTACTAGGTTATCGAAGAAATAGATAAGAATACGGGTATACTCACTCATAACAATTGTACTTTATTTGTACAAACTACAGCACCTTTTCTCACTTCAGTTTAAAATTATGTTATAGTTATCTATAATGTCAGATTAGAAATAACAAAACCGCACCATTCGACAAGTAATGGCCCTTTTTATATTCTTTTTCTGCAGCACAATCAAATGCAACAACCCTCTCCCGCCATTGCTTGTAGTCAACAGAACAACTAAATAAGAAATATGCTTACAATAATCGACGAAAAATACAAAGTCATAATATGATTAAATAATTAATGTATAATAATAATAATTATTGATGACATAAGTAAGGTAAAAGAAATCAAAATTTGACATTTTGTTGTCAAACTCAAAATCCGTGTTGACCGGTGTTATCGACGAACAAACAGAAAGATAAAAGCTTATGTTATAGTTACGTGTACTTGTAAGCATCATTATATAATTCAAGCAGCTTTTCTCAATAATAAACTATGGATTGTAATTAAACTTAAATGGGAAGTTCTGTGTACATAGGTGAAGGTTGCTAGCCCATAATAAACAATCTCTCTCTCTTTCTCTGTATCAGCGAAACAAGGGCTAGACAAATAGTTTGAACTTCAACTAGAATATTGTACTGTGATCCACCGAGATCATTTAAAGGTCATATCTTTATTTTTATGTCTTTTATAAAACCAATATGAAATAAATTTATGTATTTGTATGTATATATGATACGATATGTGTGTATGTAAATATATAGGTATGTACTAGATGTAATTTATTTATGTAATAACATTTTATGATAATTTGTGATCAACAAATCTTGAAATCTTGAAACCTTAAGCACTGCCCATGACAACTAATTGCCAAAGTCCATACAAAAAGGTTGCCTGGCAGAGATCGCTCAAGCACACACATTCTTTTTCTTTTTCTTTATCTTAAACTGACGAATTTTCGTCTCCCTTATATTATTTTTTAAAATTATTTAAGTTTAATTATCATTCTTGTGTTTGGTTTTGAATTTCTAATCAAACCTCTATACTGCAGTTTTAAATTTATTTCGTTAATTAATAATAAATGTAACTAATATTACTTCAGCAAAATAAAAGAATTAAAGATGGATATAAAATTTCAAATAATTTAAGTGAATTTTTTTCCTATAGTGTGTAGACATATCACTGGAAGGCGAGGTCGGGTCTACGGACTCAATGCTGGTGAAGCGTGAAAAGGCCATGGTCAGTCTGATGCAGGATGATGATCTAAGAATGGCTGCTGAACACTTATTTCGCAGAATGTCTGTTTTGCCAGCATCCAGGTAATTAATGAATTATTTAATAAGTAACATAATCTTATTTCTACTACGTTGAAAACTTCTCTTTTCTGGGCCTCGATGTAAAATATTGAATGAAATATTTAGTCGCCTTAATCACAGAAAAATTCACCTGATATTCACAAGATTTAAAATAAAAGATGATAATTTGGGTAACGGAGAAAATTATATATGTCCTTATTACTTAATATTTTTAAATCGAGTTTAATTTGATAAGGATTATGCAGGGTGTCAAAATAGTCACTCTTGAAAATAATATGCCACATTACCTAGGTGGAATATACTCCAAAAATAAGTGAATTTATATGATTGAATCAAATTTCAAATAAAAAAAATCGCATAAATCCTCACAGCGTTATGTAAAATATGCATAATATTTACTTTTAAATATTGATATATTAAAATTATAATAAAGGTAATTCAATTAAAAAAAGAATGCCCCAGATAATATTACACCTATACATTATTATATATTTCAAATTTTTCACAAGCGACTATTTTGACACTCCGTATACTATGCAGTATATAATATACATTTTACAAGGATACTATTTTACCAGTCTTGAAGTATAAAAAAATACGAAAATTCAGGAGCTTTCAAATTATGATATTAATCGCCTCTATCTCTATATTTTTTTGGTGTTAATTGTTATCAGGATAAAGTTTGAAATAGAGAAGACAGACAGTGAGATGGTGGTGTCCATTGTAATTCAGTCACATACTACGTATTACACAATAAAATTCAACAGGTGTGCGAAGCGAAGCGAGGGCGGGCTAATTTAAACTGAATACGGCTCGGCTAGTTTAAATTGAATAGAATATTAATATTCTGAATTTAAAATGATATTACACAGGCGTTTCTCCGTAATGCCGGGCACTCGCGAGGACGTGCCAGCCGCCGCGACTGGCCGACGCGTCTCCATCATGCCACGAGTGCAGCAGCCTGTTAAAATTGCCCACAAGTCCAAACATCCACTTGGATTTCAGGATTTCGACATTTAAATTTATATTATTGTGAAAATCCTTTATTATCATTAAATTTGTTTTTTTATCTATCAATGACTGATACAACTTTATAACCTAGAGTATTATATAAAGAGGAAAGATTTAATTGTTTCTATTTTTGTATGTTTGTTTGTTACGAATAGGCTCAAAAAATAATGAACCGAAGAAAGCTACATTATGCTAAAGCAACGATCATAGAAAAAAAGATTTTCTATGATCGTTGTGCTAAAGTGACATAGTTTATTTAATGTTGTCTTAAATATTAAAGTGCTGATATTAAATGGTCATTTTGAATAAATTAATTAATTCGATCCGATTATGTAAATTCTGTCACTGACTGATATGAAGCTGCACTTTTCCGGAGTGACATCGGTATTGGTGTTCATATTTCACATAGAGTTGCCATTTAATTAAATATATTTGCTGTTTACTTTAAATTCCTAAAGGCAAGCAAATTATTACTTTACCTATCGTCGGTCAGCAAAATTTAGATGATGAAAGTTTGAATGGTTATGCCACAGTTGGTCGGTTGCCAGAGCCTCGTCTGTTCCTAGCAGGGTGCATAACGAAATGTAAATAAGGGTAGCACTTGAAGTGACATACTTTCATTCTCCCCACCACCCGCTCCGTAGTGCAAGTGATGCATAAACAAATATCACTAAAAGCTATTTTGTTTCTTTTGCTTCTTCGACCAATAGAATAGAATATTGTGTCTGACTGAGGTTGTTGGTCATCATATACGAACTAATGTCCCCACTTAAGAAAATATTAAAATATCGCGCATGGCATATCACAAAATAAAATCATGACAATACTAATAAATTATCATGATTTTGTATTAAAAAATAAAACCACCTAACTTAATTACATATTTAGTATATTTAAGTTTAAGTTTCGGTTGGTACTTTATGAGTACCTACTCCCTAACATTAATAATAATTTGTCACTCCACACTCCACAGACTAAACAAACAGATATAATAGTAATATAATAAACAGAGTAATGAAAATTACAACCACAGATACCAATCACTCTAAACAATTTTTTGATCGTTGAATAAAAACAAAAAACTTTTTTTTATGTATTTAGAAATTGCATTATTACTACTGAAAATGCAATAAGTACATTTTATTGATAAAGAATTTTTTTTTAAATACTACCTGACGTTTATTAGAATTATATTCAGTTAATTTTTCCAATATGATACTATAGCTTTTTCTTCCTGAACATCTGGCCTTAATTTTTTTTAATTAAATTTCTCTAACTTAAAAACCTTGTACACGTTAATCTCATTTCTGAAGGCATCTTAGTAGAAAATGAGTAAGTATTATAATAACATAGTTCAGTGATTCAAGTACTTTATATAAAAATATATTTAGAAGAGCTCTCAAAGAATTTACTGACATATTTCTATTACATATATTATTTATTTCTGTTTTTAACCCTTCACACCATTCAACCGATTGTGATAAAGCTTTCGTGAGCTTTTCCTGCTACGAAAAAAAAACAATTTTCTTTGAATGTATAAAAATCACTTCATACGTCTACGTAAGAGCAGGCCTAGCCATTGACCATTCATCTTTATTAACAATTTTTGAAGTGAAACTTCTTTAGAATCGTTGTGATTTCAAACCGGATGCAACGGAAAAAACGACAGGTAAGAGACACAAATACAAAAATGTGTAGGATGAAGCCAGCAAAGAATGAGACAGAAATATACATACTATTTTATATTATTATATATATTCATCTCATTCTTTTGTCGATTTACTGAAGTTTCACTTCTATCGTGTGTGAATCGCACACACACCTTTTTTTTATGTTCGAGTATTTATTTTTAAACCATTTATTCTATAGTTGACCTATGAACGGAATAACAATTTGCAAAGGACTCGAGTCCTCGAGTTGTATAAAGAAGGACTTGCACAAATCACACGCGGCTCGACCTATTACAAAACGAATCGCAACACTAAAAGTAAAAAATCGCTACCAGCGAGTCGTCGCAATAGACTCCTTTTTAAGCAGCGAGCCGCGTTCGAGTCATCTTCCTATTGGTCCTATGTCCCTGTGTCCCCTAGATGGGGCAAAGGGCGTCTACAGTGCATCGCCATCCCACTCAATCTTGACCTTCGCGCTTTATTTAGCGCTCTCTTCAAGTTTTCCCAATAGCCTTCGCTCCATCAATGACCGAATGCTTTGGGTGCCTACGTTTGCGTCTCAACAAAGTAGTTCGTTGGAAATTCTGTCAGTCCAGTAGATACCGAAGATTCTACGGCATCGGTTTACAAATACCTGGAGATGTTGTTGGTGATCTACCAAGTCTCACAACAGTAGGTAGAATAATAGATAAAAGCAATAGGTACAGACTTGACAATTAACTGTTGTTAAAATTCGTTATTTGTTTTTATCACAATATACCGTATACTAGTACTTACTATTTATATAATGAAACTTATAACTTTATGTAAGTGTACTGAAAATTATAATTTTATGTAAGTATAGAAAGAATATACATATATTTTTAAAATTAAAATTTTCATATATTTGTCAAATATAGATTTAGATATAATATATAGACATTGATTTAAGTGATAGAAAAAGAGGTGCGGTCCCTAAACACGAAAAAAGTTCTTCACTAGTTTTTTTCATCTAAAATAAGAATTAATAATATATAGTTTGGTTAGTTTTTTCGATACACTAAAAGTCCATACACTAAAATGTCTTACAATATTTATATAGATTATAACCAGGTACCAGGATAACTAAATGTTATTAAGAGGCGGTGGAAATTGGCACTTTATCATGCTTGGAACTCAATGTGGAATTCAGTAAAATGTGTCAAGGGAAAGCATTATGCAGAAATCTAACACGACATTCCGACGAAGACCTTTGTTTTTTAATCGAAATGAGGTTCGTTGGGTCTCTACGATCAGCCGTTTTCGAATGGGACACTGCTGCACTCCAGTCCATCTTTATAAATTGAGAATCCGAGATTATTCACTTTGTGAATGTGGACTGGACGAAGGCACAATCTCATATTTATTGTTTTCTTGCCCAATACATTTCTGTAAACTATATGATGCTATCCCTTCTTCTATCCCTCGTCCCATTGATGATAAATGTTTCCTTCAATTAGTGTTTTGTCCGCGTCATGTAAAATTTGTGTGTATATTTACTAAGTCTAACAAAATTAAACTGTAAATATACTAACTGTATACATTATTTGTTAGAATGTAAGCTACTTTTTATTTATTTTTTGGTGTTGGATACTAACGAATACTGTGTTGTTGTAGATTGATATTAACATGGTGGAGTGGAGTTATTATAAAGGAAGTTTCTAAAATAAAATCTCTGATTCAGCGGTCAAACTTCACAAGTGTTTTAGCCTTACTACGTGACATTGGCAAAGTACCCTGTGCATCTCTATTGTGCACAACTAGAAGCCATTAAAAGAAGAAGGAAGGAAGGAAAAGGTATATTTCATAATTAGTAGAGATAATTTTTATTATTCCATATGTTTCTATACAATTTATCTTTTAATCAATTACAATTTATCTTTTAATTTAATAAAAATTCATCAATCCCAAATTTATTATTATGCATCCAGGATAATAATGAATTTAGTATTAATGAATTTTTAAGATTTGCTTGTTTTTCTCGTTGAATAACAATGAGAGTGTCTCGTACATCCGACCTCACGACGCACGCATTATTATCATATTTCAGTCAAATTAACCAAATCCTTAATAAATTAAACATCTAAACCTGCCTCGTGAACGTAAGGTCGGGAAATTATTATTATTTTGTATTTAATTTTATTTAGATTTAACAGTAAGGAAGGATAAGAATGATTGAAAATTAGATAAGGAATGACGATGGTTTGAAATAAACTATTAGGAATAGTATTTGTTTATTTTGTTGAATAATTCTGTCTGTTGGAGAAAATCGCGTTTCTTAGCGAACAGACATACAGAGGAACTGTGGGATTTATAAAATGAACTAATTATAATATGAAGTACCTACCTAATTACGTTGTGGAATGTAGATATAACCTACTTATGTAATGTTAACGGCAATTAATTAATAATATAAATTACATCGCGTCCTGCTTAAATGCACAACCATGCTTTAATCACATCAAGTATTAATCAATTAATACTGAAGTACGTTGGTTGATCAACAGAGGAAGCTGTTTTCAATAATCGAATAAGCACGCGCTCGTCGAACCAATCCAGATGGAATTATTGGTTAGTTGGTTGCAGATTTCATTATCTAACAACTAGAACTGCTAACATACTCTTTGATTATATTCAATACTAGCGACCCGCTCCAGCTTCGCACGATTACTTTCTCTACTTTAATATTCGTGTACTATAAATATAAGCCTTCCTCTTGAATCACTCTATCTATTAAAAACCGCATCCAAATCCGTTGCGTAGTTTTAAGTTCTAAACATACATAGGGACAGACAGACGGGAAGCGACTTTGTTTTATATTATGTAATGATGACAAGATACTCGTATATAATCGGATCAGTAGGTACCAACAAATGGCCATGACCTTTTAAATATATACATACCTACAAACAAGCAAATCATTTCTCATTATAATAGTTGTCGTAATAATATGGGAATGTCCCTGATGATACCGTTTATTAAAAAACACAGTCTCTGAAAGTCGACGAGATAATTTGTTTCTTATCCTACAAATAATCAAATCCCTCTAGTTATTTCAGAATACACTAATGCAGTTAAACCGTTAAACCACCGCCTGTTGCTAATATTTATATTTCTGAAAGCAAAAATACTTTAAGCCAATAAATTATTAATATACTTGCTTAAAATATGATACAGTACAATTTTTTTGCCATTTTATTAAAGAAGTGTTTAGAATTTAACACAGATCACAACCACCGAATTTAGTGTGGCATTACGAAGGTGATTTCATCAAGTCAGTGTCGCAATTAACCTTGGACTTAGAAAAATAATCCAAAAAACTCGGATAAATATTGAATTTATAGTATCGGTGACTGTTTATGTATAGCATAGTAAAAGGGGACCCGTAAACCTGCTCTTGCGTCTCAAGACTCAAGTACAGTTCGGCTTCCTTCCAAATTGCTCTAGCGGGAAGACTCAGCTCAGCTGCCTACGCAGTAAGGAAAGTCAGACAAATGACTGATATCAATACTGCTAGGCTAGTTTACTTCAGTTACTTTCACAGTATTATGTCTTATGGCATTTTACTGTGGGGTAGGGCCGCTTTTTATTCTTCAAAAGAAAGCTGTTCGGGCCATTTATAACTTAAGAGCGCGGCATTCTCTTAGAGATGTATATAAAAAAATAGACGTTCTTACAGTCCCATCTCAATACATATATTGTAATATTTTGTTCATTTACCAGAATATTCATTTGTATTCAAAACACAGTGACAAACATAATGTTAATACTAGAAACAGAAATAAACTTGTAACGCCGTACTATCGTCTCCACAAAGTGAGTAATAGCTTCATGGGGCTTGGTGTTCGCATCTATAATAAGATTCCACAGCCTATATTAGACTTGCCACTTCAACAATTTAAAACTCGGATCAAGAAGTCATTAATATATAAAGCATACTACAATGTACAGGATTACTTAAATGATGAGAATGCTTGGAATCTAAGTGACGTTGACTCTCAAGTTAAATGATTTGTATAACAGACTATGTAAACATAGCTTTTTGAAAAGAGCGACTGTTGAGTTTCTGGCCGGCTCTTCTCAACAGAAAACTGCTTTCCGAGCTGGTGGTAGCTTCAGACAAACTAACTGACCGACAAATTTTTGACGTTTCAAAAGTACTTTTCAAAAAAGTCTAACTGAAATAAATAAATTTGATTTGATTTGATTTGATTTGATTGCATATTATATATGTTTTTTTTACGTGTTTATCCTTAAAAAGTCATCCAGAAAGAAAAACAAACTAAGTATAAAAACAAGAAAAGTGTTCAGAAAACTTCAATCTTCTCATCAACGTTAGACTAGTTTGTTTTTAATTTTTATATGATAATTTATTCTCTAACAGAAAATTATAGAATAAATTATCATATTGAGTCCTACATTTGAGTAGAATACTTAATAAACATGGAATAATAAAACATAGTTTATAAAAGGGACTATTACGACGTAATGTTTTAGTAAATTGCTTCACAAGCTTGTGGATGACATCTTGATTTTGAAAGAAAATACTTGAGTCGACGTCTTTGGTTCAAACTGTAGCTGACATATAATATTAATGGAATAACTTTGCGGTACGCTGCATTGCGTTTAGAATATCTCAGAAACATATTTTGGAGGACGAAAGGATATGTTATTTTTAAACGATTTCATTAAGGTCATATTCGTACGATATATAGTATACTATACATAGTATACTTTAAGGGTGTTTAGATACTGTATTTATTTATATTTAATTTGATAAAAAGATTTTAATTAATCGGAGTCTAATTAATTACGTACAAAATATTTCCCAACTAAATGAACTATTTCACACAGGAATAATGTAAGTTTTTATTATTAAAAGAATTATCAAAATCGTATCATTACTTCCTTTGATTACTGCTTTTATTCAAAACATCAATTGCCTTCACTGGCATGGCAACACTACATATCGTTGTAACTCAGAGGAATGTTTAGTTTTGAATATTTAATTTTTGTAACATTTATAAATTAGATGTTTTGTTTATACAACAAAGTCCTTTCTATCATTGAAGGAATTATCATAATCGGTTCAGTAGTTTTTAAGCCTGTTCGCAACAAACGTCCAAAAACATAAAATCTTCCCTCTTTATTACATATATAGAGAAGCTACTAATTTATTACGAAGAATCCGTGTAAATAGCAAAAATCAAATATAAACTTCGATAATTCTCGATATTTCGATAGGTCTAAAACTTATAGGTTTTTTTCATCGAAATCGGACAAAAATAGATTTAAAAATATTTTAGCCCAGCGATGCTAGGGCAGGTGGATTAGTCTATGATATAAAATTAAAAAGTCACTAATTAAAAAATTCATTTATTTCCCGATATCTTATTCAATTAAACTAATACAAAATATAACATAAATAGAACATTACTTTCTTATATAATAGAATTAATCATTTTAGAACCAAAGTCCATCCTCAGCTTCTTCCTCACTATCCGTAACTTGCAGATCATCTTGTATAGCTGGTTCCGGCTAAATAATAAAAAAGATTCTCTTAAGACATATAGGAAACATATAGGCGACCTTATCTTAAAGTATGCAAAAATGGTTTAAATTTTGATTTAGTAATATGAAGTAAATAAGATTCAACTTAATCGGATACCAGGAGGTGACCGAGATAGCTATTCCGCCTTCTTGGACGTTCCGCCATATTTTAATTTAGGGTGTAGTCATTTTATTTTTCGTATTTTTCTCAGTAAATCATTAGATACCCATACCACAAGTGTGCATAAAATATAACTAGTCAGCCATCTTGGGCGCTCCGCCATACTTAATTTAGGGTGAAGAAATTTTATTTCTTGTATTTTTCTCAGTAAACCCTTTCATTTGATACCCATATCACGGGTATGCATAAAATTAACTAGACCGCCATCTTGAGTCGTCCACAATATTGAATTTAAAATGACATGTGATGTGACCACTTTAAAGCTTATAAAATTTTTTTTTATGATAATATAGACGAACCTGCCAGTTTTCCATTGGTTCTTCTTTGAACTGCGTGTGAGGCACTGGTGCGGGGTCCATGGGAGGTTGCTCCATGTTTACGTCCAGGTCTATAGGCTCCTCCTTAATAGTTACAATAGAAAATATATGAATGCTAATAATAATAGTCTTCTGAGATAGATTCTTGGGCTAATGTAGGTCATAGTATTAGTAGTTATTTATTGCAATTTAATTTACTTGAGTTAAAAGTTCAAAATTATTAAGTGGTTTTTGGATTGTTTCTATTTCGAAGCTATAATTATTTTGTATTGCTGTGAAGATAAATCAATCAATCTCTACATCCACCCCATCACCTTTTTTTTGTCTTTGCAACTTTGTATGGGATTTGATAATATTTACACAATTTCTTAATAATCGTAATGATAAGGAATTCAATATACAAGAGAGGGACATGATAAGTGGTCTATGACTCAAATAAATTTGTAAAACTCTAACCTAGAGGCTAATTGTTTATATATTTGATCCATTTCAGGGCACACCCCTCTGTCCTTTCGGTTGTGTGTTTTAATAAATTAAATATCACTTGCTTTAAAGGTGAAGGAAAACATCGTGAGGAGACCTGCACTCCTAAGATCTGAATGTTCCTAAAGGTGTTTCACACACCTTTAGGAACATTCAGATGCCTACCCGCACTTGACCAGCGTGGTGGATTATGGCCTAATCCCTCCTCATTCTAAGGGCTCAGCAGTGACCTATTAAAAATGATGATGACTAACCTTGACAACAGCAGGATAGGTATAGTCACGGCTGTGGTCCAAGTCCACAAGTTCATCCGACATCGGCGGCGGCTCATCAGGGATTTCTCGTTTGATCAAGAACTCAGATGTATCAAACGGTTGGTCATTTGGTATGTCATCTTCTGCGATAATAAAAAAATTAGATAAGAACTTATATTATAACCAACTGGGTTGGATAATTGAAAAAAAATCTTTTTTAATTTATACTTCTAAATCTTTAAAATCTTTTTTAAATTACCTGGACGCACTGATAACTGTACCATGGCTTCAGCAGCATCTTTTTGTTCCACCTCTTCAAGACCAGAACTGCCACTGTCGGAGTATTGCAGATCTGTTTTGTATAAAAAAGATTTTTGAAAAACAAATAGTATTTACATATAGAATAATATTATCCCAACTAATATTAGAAATGCGAACGTAACTCTCAGTCTGTAACGCTTTCACGCATAATCAATTGAACCGATTGCGATGATATTTGGTACAGAGATAGATTAGAGCCTGGGACCTTTTATCGCAAATAAAAAGTCTTGAAAGAAATAAGGCATAAAAAAGGATAGTACTACTACCAGCCCTTGGTAATAGGGGATAAAGTGCATGTCGAGTAGTGTGATCCTTCATGTCTTTGGGAATTAGTCACATAAATTATGTCGTTGTTGAAAATTGAAACATAAAATATAGAATTTTTTTATGGTACATTAGATATTTTATGATAGATATGGTAGATATCAAACGAGCAGATGGTCCACCTGATGGTAAGTGGCCACTATCGCCCGTGGACATCGGCAAAACAAGGAATATCCCCTTGTTTTGTCGATGCGTTGCATCCTCGAAGATAGAGTGAGGAAGGGGGAGTAAAGAAAAAAATGCTGCGGTTTCAACGGACCCTGAGCAAAAGTCCAGGACCATTTGGCTATGTAATTATATGTTCAAGTTCATCATACACATAGCAATATTATACTGAAAATTACAAATATGCATATAGCAGACTACATTTTTTTTGGAAGAATTTATAAGTTAAGGTGAATAAATGGTATGTACTTAAATATTTAGCAAGGTGTTAATAAAAAAAAAGGCTAAACACAGTTAATTGTATTAGTTTCGGTTAGTATAATAAAAATTCGTTAACTTACCATCAACCAGACTGTTCTGATCCTTCTTTGGTCTACCACGCTTCCTTGGAGTAGCATCTGTGTGAAAAAAAGCATAAATGTACTAAAACGACATAAAATTGTTTACTTTTCACTGAACTGAATGTATATTAAGGAAACTAGAAACATGAAATCAGTCACAAACTACAATTCAAACATTTAGTTCCCATTTATCCTTTAATTTCAATCAATATTAATATTTCTCATCAACTGATTCCCATTTCGTTGAGAATTCGAAAACTATATTTTGTCTAATCTAGAATGATAATTTTGACAGCTCACAATAGGGATGGGGTAGTAGATAATCGATAGTGAATCTATTCGATTGTCGATCAATACTCTCATAGAACTTGGAATCGATAGTCGCAAGGTTATCAAACTGCATAATCTATACTAATATTATAAAGAAGTAAGATTTGTATTTTTTGTATGTAACGAATAAACATAAAAACTACTGGACCGATTTCAAAAATTCTTTCACCATTAGGAAGCTACATTATCCCTGAGTAACATAGGCTATATTTATTACAAGAAAAAATTAGAGATCCTTAGGAAATCTCACGAAAACCTACCCAAGGTGCCAAAAAATTTGCCATAAAATGTCTTTCACCGCATGCGCTGCAAAAAGTATTGATGATAGAACAAAAAAATGTTGTACAATATTATAAAACGTATCAATATCTACAAAAAAGTCCGCGAGACCATATGTCCAACTATTATAGTTACGTCACTATAACTACTTTTTTACATTTTAAAAGTTGATAAAAATGCCTATCAAAATCAGACCATGTTTTCTATAACTTTGCATTAATCCTTATCCAAATAAATTATTTCGTATTCAAGACTATTTCAATACCTGTAAATTACTTTTTGAATTATTAAAATCGGACTTTCCATTCAAAAGATATTATGAAATTAAAAATATCAATATAAACAAAAAATACACGCCGACGCGACTGGCCAGTATAGCGACGCAGCGCAGCGAGTAAAGCGGCAAGAGAGGGGGCACCGAAATGCGGGAGGGCCAATATATTTTTAAAAATAATATTCCACCCGCGCGAAGCCGGGATGGGCCGCTAGTGTATTATAATACGAAACAAACTATCTTTTTGGGTCCCAAATCTATTATTATGCCAACGGTAAACTTGATAGCAATTAATGAAAGGAACTAAAATATACTTACATATTTCATTCTTGATCGCAAATCTAACGAATAATTCGATAGTCGATAGTCTGTGGTTACTTGGGCATTACCAATCAATAAAGTACGATATTATCTGTAGTACTTAGTACTAAAAAAATACGAAACTTGAACTACGAGTCTTGAAATGTCAAAATTATCATCCTAAATTAGACAAAGTATAATATGTTTAGATTTTATTGAAATTGAGCAAACAGATACTATATAACCAGGATTCCCACATACTACCACATGCTACTTTTTATCCCGAAAAGGGATTCTGGGAGAAGAAGGTAATTAATTGTTCACACAAGAACAACTCAACAGATTAATTAAATGAAATATTGCATACAGATACTTAATTTGTACATGTTTTTGAATTACCTCTAAATCCAATCTTTAAAAGCAATTTGTTTTTAATAAAAATTAACGTATGCGAAACACTTTATACCGTCAGTGGAAGTGGACGCCAACGGCTTATGTTTCCTAGGACGACCTCGCCCTCGCTTCTCGTCAGGCAAAGAGGATGAAGCGTCTTCGTCCAGGTCAGACTGTTCCGCGTCTTCAAGCATCTTCTGTTGCACACGAGCGATATTTGCTTCTAATTGACTAACGTGTTCGTCGAACTAGAAGAAGAAATCATACTTTAAATAAAATTTAATTATAAAGTTACATGTTTAATAGAAGATTTGCCCTACAATCACTATTCCCTGACTTCTAATTTAAATGAAGCATTTTAAATCTGAAATATCTTCAAAAATATTCATTTATATTACATGCTGTAATGGGCCATATTTATCTATATTAAATGCACAATGTATTTAAGGTACCTAATTGGATAAGGATTAATGCTGTATTCCATTATTTATCATAAAATGTAAAGAATAAAAAAATGGTTATTGTTGGTTATCCCTAAGAGATAGACATATACCATCGCGGCCATTTTTGTAGGGGACATACAGACAGACAGTGGGAAGCCAATTTGTTTTATACTATGTAGTGATTTCTAATAAAAAAATGAGTGAAATATTAAGAAAAAATTTTTATTTGTTAATTGAATTAAATAAAATTATTTAATTCAATTAAATTTTGCTTCAACAAAATAAAATTTATTTAATATAAAAATTTTATGTTATATACTATTCTGATCATTACGACTTTTTGGCTTCACTGAAACGTTTAAATTAGATTAGATTTATTAACATCTTACGCAAAGAAGTATATTATAAAAACAACGAATTTTGACAGGCTCTTTCTTGTTCGAATGTGTCAGGTTTACTTAGAACATTACCTGCTCCAAAGCCTCTTGTGTGACTTTAAGTACAGCCTCAGCTTGCCGCGTGAATTGTGAACTAACGCCATTGTACGCGCGGCAGTTGTCTACTAACAATTGTATGTCTCGGAGAAATTCTTCTCGGCTGTGGTATTTATGAGCTGAAAACCAACTCTATATAAAATACACTGTAACACTCAGAAGACAATAACGTGCAATCTAGACAGAAAGTCAAGTAGTCCAGGCTTGAAACTCAGGAACGTAAACTCTCACCTATACCGCTCATACGCTATGCAAGTAAATCTATTTATATAAATTTCTATTCGTCCCCTAATTATTGAACATTATTGATGAATTAATATTAAACCGTTATTGATGAATTTCTGTATGTATTTAAGGACACTCAACAGTTTCAACTTTTTTTTACAATTAGTCCTGGTAGATAATGCTGTGATCAGGCTCTAGGAAAGAAACAGCTCAGCTAGGCGAAGGCAGCTTCTACTATATAAAACAGTAACTCGTATACTTGAATTACCTTGAATTTTCTTCCCGATAGTTTCCATATCCATGGGTTTCTTAATAACGTTGTAGTAATCTTTAACTTGTTTCTTGTTTACAGGTTTTAAGAAAGGCCAAGCTTCTGGCATTACCTTCAATTTCGTTGTTAGAAGATTCTCGAAGATGAATGACAATGCGACCTATACGAACATAACAATATTTTTACAGTATTTTTAAAACAATTTAAACTTAAAAATAAATATACAAAAGAAGGATTTAGCAGTTTAATAGAACTCAGTAATTTACCTGATCATTATCATCAAGTAGTGGATTGATTTGTTTTTCCAATTTCATAAACTGTTCCTCTTTTTCAGCTAATTTTTCAAAACAACGTTGCATCATACGTTGGGCAGCAACAGTCAAACTACTAGTGGGACCTTAAAATAAAATATTTAATGAACTTATACTATTCAATTTTTACCATCATACAGCATGAATTGTTTAAAAAAGAAATTGAAATATTACCATTATAAAGATTAGAATTCTCAACAATCTGATTTACATCAGCGAGAAATTCTTCACGACTTTGATAATGCTTCTGCCTTAAATTATCCCGGATAGTCTGCAAGTCCATAGGTCGAGATACTATGCGGTAGTAGTCTGCTACAAGCTAATAAAAACAATTAATATTAATACTCTTGACAATAATACTTGACATGTTATACTCGAAATGTGCACAAATGTAAAAAAATACTAGGAAGATGTTTCAAAACCGACCAAGTAATTTAGGCCAATGAGCAGTGATGGCCCAGTGGTTGAGACTTCAAGTCTTACTCGGGAGGTCCGAGTTCGATCCTGGCCACACACCTCTGACTTTTCTGAGTTATGTGTGTTTAAAGCAAATAAATATCACTTGTTTTAATGGTGAAGAAAAACATTGTGAGGAAACCTGCACTCCTGAGAGTTCCTTAAAGTTCTCTGTCGGTGAGTGACGACTGCCAACCCGCACTGGGCCAGCGTGGTGGACTATGGCGTAATACCCTCCTCATTCTGAGGCTGACCCGGCTCAGCAGTGGGCCATCGATAGGTCGTGATGATGATGATATAAGTTTCTCCTTATAAACATATTTCTACATACTCCACAGGAACATGTTAGTGGTCAAACATTATTAATCAATTTTAATGACATTGTTGACCTCCATGACGATTTTTAAGGTTAGTTGCAATTCCTATTTCATCTAACATTACCTTTGAGTATGTAGGATAATCTAAATGATCTAACCTTAGTGTAACTTACCTTAGGATTAACAGGAAACAAGAAAGGTTGTACATCTGGCAGATGTCGCATATGGCTCAGAACATCTTCTAACAAAGATGACAGTGTCACAAGAGGGTCAGTGCGACGCCTTTCTGCTGGTCTCTTGACCAAGTAGTCACATGACTCACTGGCTGTGCCACGGCGTCTGTTGCGACTGCCAGCGCGGATGTCACCGCGACGACTGCCGCTACGACGTTTGAGCTCTTCAGCTGATTGCTGTAAAGAAAATATATATCTAATTCCAATTCATTTTTTCTCCGCTTAAATAGATAAGCATCTTATTTCATAATCAAAATAAAAGAAATTTCGAGCAGTCTTATTGTTAGAATAACAATCTCTGACACACAACTGTAGGTGGAAGGAGCTGTCATTGTTTGTTGTTTATTTACTTACTTATTCTACCCGCAAATTTCGCACTTAACTACGTAAGTAATTTTGAGCTTCAATGACCTTCAATTTTAGTTTTGCTTTACTATCATACGGATATTTATTAGAAAAAAGTCAAAAAGAAGGCATCTTTATCAGTACGTGAAAAAGTTAATATCCGTTTATAAAAGTGGGAAGACAGGAGATGAAGTCTGTGTCGAATTTAATGTGCCAAAATCTACTGTTCGTAGAATAATTCAGAATTACATTTGTATAACCTTTATCATTATTTTTTTGATTAAACATATTTTACATGATACATATTTTATTTAATAATCGCACCTCTATAACGAGAATAACCTGTATTCTGACCCCTACTAATGGAACCCTCTGTAAATGAGATAGATATTTAAGTGAAAACAATTTGCAGGTCCCTTGATGTCTCACTTAATCAGGTTTCACTGTATATAGTAGTTAAAATTAGGTTGATAGGAAATAAAAAAAAGCACCGAGATTAAGGGTTTGTGTGCTTGTAGCCTTTTTCACTAGTTTGATAAGTATTTAGAATACTTTTTAATTTAAGTTTAAACTCTTTTAAAATTTAGACAGACGAACTAATGACACAACTTCCTGTATTGGGTTTAGTTTGATTTGAAGTTAAAATATTATTATCAGATGAAATTTAAATTTGTACCTACTTATTTACATCTTATATTGATAAAAACTAAGTTGTTTATACTTAACTATAACTTTATATTAAATAAATAAGTTTTGCAAATAAAAAACAATAATATAAACCTACATTATCAGTTTAGCAAATTCATTGCAAAGATATTTTGTTGTACAATAAAGTAGATACGGGCAGCCGGAGAGCTCAGACTCGCGACGTATGATTGGTTAGACAAATATTCTACCTGTCCCTTTCGTTTCTATAGACAAAAATCGAGCCTTTTCACTAACAGATAAGCTGAAGAGCTGCCAAATTTAGAAATACAAATGCAAATGCAATCTATAATGGCGGTTTACGCCATTATAGATTGCGCTTTAAAAATAAAAAGTCAAAGTTCATTTTCCAAATTCTATATAATTTATAATACAAAATTTAAATTAAGTCAAAATTTTGATGGAATTGTAATAAGAGTAGGGTTACGGCCGACCTCTTTTGATGTTTGTTTTGTTTGTGTACTGTTTTTTTTTAAATATTATTGGACTATTTTGTGCACCGAAGTGTTCAATTTGTGATCGAGTTCGGTGAATGAATACATTTAGTCTGATGTTTAATAGATTATTTGCTTAGTGACGAAATTTCATTTTCGCGAAACAATTTCGAAAATAAAATTAATCAAATTATGTCAAGTTAATTTAAATTTTTTGATTGGATAATTGTTAATCATTCATTCGACTCCTGTGCCATCATAAGGTTATTTATCAATAATAAATTATTATTTTACTATACAAAAATAATTTTAAAAAGGAAAAATTTAAAAGGTCATACAACCAATCTAATAAAGTATTACTCAATATATAATGAAAATATTAGTCAAATAATTATAAACAAGAATGTACGCATAGATATTTATGATACATAATGTCAAGAGAAACAAGAAATTCTATCTATACCTAATGATATTTTAACATCCTAAATTTGTGTGTGGGACCATTCATTTTGAAACACCTTTTTTGAACCGGCTGTCCCTTAGAAAATATTCACCCTTCGCAACTGCTGCGGATAGATAATAAACTATTAATAATTATTGATTTTTCTTACCGTAATAAGTTTAGACTTAGGGAGTGTGAGCTTAGTCCCCTCAACATATCCGAGGTCGAGATCATCTGGTTCTGGAGGCGGTTCATCATGTTCAGGAGACATATTTCCACTGCCAGTATATAGCGGACACGCTTTATTTGTACGCATGTGACCAACTTGACCGCAAGCACCGCACTAAGATATTATTTTAATAAAAAAAATATTACAAACATTAATTAATTATGACAAAAAAGACATGAACACTACATCTATATACCAAGATTCAGATTAATCGCATAGTTATTCTATATATAAAGGCCATTCAAGTATTATTTATGCATTTCTGTGGATGTAGGAGGTCTGCATAATCATAACGTCAGTGATAAAAAGTAAACAGGCACATCGAAACATCCCTGCTCAGAATTAGGAGGGAGAAAAATGCATGCATCAATGTTTACGTAATCGCGGGGGTTAGGGATTTACTTACTTTTACTGACATGGAGGGCGGCAGGTTGATAATTGCAAAAAATCTGCTTCGTAATACTTGAACGGCCTCATACCATAAAGTAACTGAAATATATTTTTGTATTTCCTATAACATACTTTCAATTTTAGATCAGGTTTTAGTTTATTGCGACGCCTCGACGGAGTATGCAGATCCGGCTCCTGCTTGATTTGACCCAAGGGTATGAGTCCTGGAGAAGGCGAGCTGAGTTCCGACATAGCTGACATATTCATCATACCTAAATTTGTGTGATATAAGTTATTTAACAAGAGAAAAGTTCGATCGTTCTCAAAATTTCAAACAGTTTAATTTGTATAAATAAAATTATAATAAAAAACCACATACCTGAAAAAGGTTTAGTTTCGCTATGAGAGGAAGGTGGAATAGAAACATTACCAGCTAACCTTTCTCTCTCTTGGTTCCTTTTGATACGCCTAAGTTGTTCCTAAAATGTACAAAACCATTTACCTATTATCCAGTAAAATATGATTTTAAAATTTAAACTATTCTTTAGTTTTCCGTCTATTTTATACCTGAATTCTTCTTTTTTCTCTTTTCATTTCTTCTTTCTGCGACTCGTCCATGGTAGCAAACTGCCGTATAAATGTTTCGTCCTTGGTGGATCGTATCTTAGTGTATGCTTCAATTACAGCTGCTTTTCTTACTAACTCAACACGAGTATATCTCTGACCTGATGCATTTCGGAATGTACGGACTATGCGGAGTACACGCCCTGAATACAAGATATCTAAGTAGTTTCAATTACCTAGCCCTAATTATATGAATCCAATCATTTTACTTAAGGGATAAACAAATTACCTTGATTAGCAGTCTGTTGTTGATCATTCTGATTTATCTGTGGTTTCTTCTCAGACTGACCCAAAATCATTTTTCTTAGTTCTGCCCTTTCTGCCTCTTCTCTTTCTAATGTTAGCTAAGATGAACAAAAATTATTTAATTAACTTTTAATAATAGTTGATCTAGTATTTTATGAAATAGTTTACATAAGCTCTAAATAACATAGAATTTCGACTAACCTGTTCTGTTGTCTTCTTATTAGCCAGCATGTTTTCAAGATTTTTGCCCATTTCTTCCAAATCAGACTCTTCACTCACAGAACTTTCTGCTTCGTCTGTACTCAGCACTTCTGTACTAGCCAGTACACGGTTTTGGAGTTCAAATATCCGTTGACATTCTTCTTTGTATCTAAACAATAAATAATAAACTAAATATGTGTCCGTTGTCTAGATAGACCAATATTCTTCTGTCAACATTTATTATCTTTGGTAGTAAGACTCAACTCACCTGGTAACGCAAGGAATGTACACCGAGCTATATTGATACTGCTAGGCTATTCTTATTCTAATATTTAACATCCCGAGTTCCATTCATGTGATAGACTAGTTAGACCTTTACTTTATGACGTAAATTAAATACAAAATTTAGGTTTACCTTTCCTGATGTTCGGCTATGGAGAATCTGTTCCCTCTAGAGAACTTCGTCATACCTTCTTCTCCTGCCTTAGCTTTTTCAGTAGATAAGGTTCTCACCACATCAATAACCTCCCAACGAGATAACTTTTTGATCTGTGTAACGGATAAATTAATATATAACCTTTGTTTCTGGCAAAATAGAAATTCAACACATTTAATATATTAGAATTGATTTATCTACCTCTTCCTCTGGAACTCCAAACTTCCTCAATAAAGCCTTAGCGTTGTTCAAACTCAATCTTCTCAAATCAGCGTCAGTGCCAGTCACGGTTCTCTTAGGTTGCTGTTCTTCATTGGGTTGTTGGGTTGGCTTATTTGGTACCCGAACATACGAAAACCCTTCTCCGCAACCAGTAGGGTCTGCGGGACCCGTCAGTTGAAGGAGACATTTCCCACGCATAGCTTGGATGTATGCACGAGTTGTGTTCCAGGGTGCCACTTTCACCTAAACATAAATACGGTTGACTTAAAGCAAAAGTAGCTTAATAGCTGCGAGTTTAGGTTCAGTATCGATAATCTCTGGATCTACACTCATTGTATATTTGACGATATAGAAGCATGTGTAATATTTTCAAAATAAGTATTTTAATTAGTGTCAACAAAGAAAGAAGTATTTTTAAAAACTATTGAAGTGATCTGGCAATTTATTAGACGAAATTACAAAAAACATCAAAAAATATATATTAAGCGTATACCTCGTCATCCATCTTCAACTGCATTTCTTCGTCATCATCTTCCTGAGGAGTGAATATGAATTTCTCTCCGTAGCCGGCGTCTTTTAAACGCTGTTCAGCCGACGCCATGCTGAAGTAAGCGCAACATTGCTCTGGGGAAACCATTGCACGTATTTCCTCTTCCGATGGTAAACGGAAATCTGGTTTTATTACCCACCTGAGAAAGATGAGTTTGTTTAATTTTTCTAAATAGGAAAATTAAACTTTAAAATTGTAACAATGAAATTCAATATTAAAAGTTCAATGTTATTTTAGGGTGATAAAATTATATGTATCAATAAATTTATCTGTACTATAAAAAATGAATTTCAACCAAAATTTAAATTAATTTCAAAAAAAGGATGAATGATAGACTCAATCAATGATAGACTCATAGAAGTAATATGAAGCGGTTTTTTTTAACAATCTCGTTTCGATTTGGGGAAAGATTAGGTTAACTTACCAATTAGAATCACATCCCGTACGTTTAAAATCAGCGCACAACTTGAGACGTTTTCGTATAGAGCTCTCAGAGTGTGAGGGGAAAGCTCGTTTGATGTCGTCCATTTTTATGCGACGCGGATTGTCTGGAGATTTCCAAAACAATCTGTATATAAACACCTAAAACCAGACAGAATATAAGTTACTTATGTCCTGTTTATAATGTTAGTATGAATTATTTTACTTTTCTTTTATACATATTTCTAATTACCTGCAAGAAGTCTCTAACAAAGTTATTCGCCCTTTTAGAATTAGGACCAGGAACTTCATACAAAGGACATTCTTGACCAGCTACAAATAGAGCATTTATTTCACGTATATAATAAGCTTGTCTGGAACAAAATAACACATCAATTATTTTTTCTGTTTTTTTTTTTGGTAGATAAGGTGCAAACGAGCAGATGTTCCACCTGATATCTGATAGTAAGTGGCTACCATCGCCCATGGAATCTTGGGAACAGATCCCCTACCACCGATGGGGTGCTGGGTTACTCCGGTCTTACGAGATGCTCTCCCAGCGGTAGAGGGAAATAGTACTCTAACCCGTCTCCTCACGGGTCAAAAACGGGTGTGTGTTCACTTACTAATTATAAATGAGAAAAATTTGTATGTTTTATTGTTTGTAACTTATATACACAAAAATGACTGAAAGGATTTAAATGAAAGTTGGAACGCAGATAATTTATAACCTGGATTAACATACTGGTATATGTTTTTGGAACGCCTAAATAATTTTATATATCAATTTATTAAACACCAGAGGGCTGCCCTCGCTTCGCTCCGGGTATTTAAAGCAATATTATTATTGATGTCCCCAAATTGTCATTGTGTAATTGTGTAGTTTTTAATTATTTGAAAAATTAGAGAGTAAGAAAAAGTTATAAAAAGAAAAATAATAGAAACAAAATTAAAGAAAAGCGACAGATTATAAAAGAAGGAGGACAGAGCAGAACTAAATTTGAATGGGTAAAGGAGAGAGAAAGAGAGAAAGAGAGAAATTATCGAAAGAAAGAAAGTGAAAAGAGGCTAATCATTCTGAACAGATAAAAATAAAAATTAAAGTGAGAAAAAAGAGAGAGGATGAGAGACAATGATAATATTATAAGAGAAAGAGAGACGGAAATACTATATACTATATCGGATCAGTAGAAACAAAATGGCCATGTTCTATTAATTAAAAAATGTATATGGCAACTTTAAATCACCTTTGTCACTCACGAATAGTGTAGATTTCTAACAGTGAAAGAATTTTAAAAATCGGATTAGAAACAACAAAATGGCCATATTCAATTATTTAAAAAATATATATGGCAACACTAAGTCACTTTTGTCACTCGCGAATAGTGTATTTTTCTAACAGTCAAAAATTTTTTTAAATCGGTTTTATTGTTCCTGAGAAGCTCTTCAATTTACAAAATGACCATCTTATGGCACTTAAATGGCCATATCTTTTTAATTAGACTATTTATGGCAACACCAAATAGCCTATGTTACCCGGAAAGGATGTAGCTTCCTATCGGTGAAAGAATTTTCAAAATCGGTTCAGTACTTTTCTAGCCTATTCGCATCAAACAAACAAACATACAAACAATCAAATCTTTCCTCTGTATATAATAGTATAGATGAAAATGTTTGACGTTAAACTTAATAGTACACTTGTTGAATTGCACCCGGGGTGGGTCATCTAGTATAACAGTGTTTTACTTACTTAGTCCGTATAATCAGAAAGTCAGTTGGCGGTACGGTGTGTTCATATATTGGTGCACGGTACATATTGTTTTCAACAACAGGCTGAGTGGCACCGGGTGGTAAGATGCCGAGGAATGGTGACGTGTGTGCATATGCTATTTCACCATACTTTAGGGGTTTAGGACCGCTATCCTATAAAAAAATACCGATATTTAAAATAAAGTATGTTACGATTTTTACCCTTGAAATGGACGTAAAATAACACTAATCTGAAGACTACAAGCTTAAAATCATCTCAAAAGCTTACTTCTAAAACCATGTGATAAAAAGGAAGAATTATGAGTAATAAGTCAATCATTTGTAATAAAACTCGTAAGATGAGGTACATCTAAATTGTATTTTTAACTCAATATTGTATTTTTTTTAATATCAGACTATTACCCCACTAATTGCAATTTTTGAATTAGTAAGAAGAGAGAAAAAATTATTAAGCTTACTTAGTCTAACTTTAATTTTATATTTTTATTTTTTTACCTTAGTAGCCATCCGTTTATAATAATTCTTGACCTTAGTACACATCCCTACTTCACTGATAAGTGGTGGATGTTCTTCGCAGAATTCTACCAGGATTATTTCTCCATCACGACCGCTGAGATCTTCTGGAGTTCTCATGAAGAATACATCACCTCCTCCTGATGCTAAACGTTCTGCTTCACGTTGCTATGACGTAAAAAACATTTAAATTAATTTAAAAAAAATAAAAAGAGTATTCAGAATAATTCGTTACTTAGTAGACCTAATAGTGTAATGGGATAAAAAATTTCAAAATTATCAAAAATCTTAAAAGATACTAGTTATGGCAGACCCACTACCGAAAAAATCTTAAAAGTTATTTGAATAGAAAAATTTTACAATAGGCCATAACAAGGAATTTAAAAAAATTATCAAGTAGATCATTCAATACTGAGTGGTATTAGAAAATTACAAAAATATTATGACATCATAAATATAATTTAATTTAATAAAAAATAATTGTTAAAAACTTACTCAATGTGATAACAAACCTTAGCCTTCTTCTTAATATGCTTTAACAATGGCTGAACTGGATGAGGTCCAGGGGCTGCCAAGGTTCCATATGATAGTTTTCTTAAAGCTGGCCTATGAAAAGCACGTAATCGAGCTGGGCCCATGTGTGTATGAATGAAAGGGGCCCGAAGTTCTACTACAGGTGTACTGTGTTGTATAAGCTGACCTCCACCGACTTTCAGACGAGGATTTTGGGATTTTGGTTGGTAGAATCTGCAATAATTATATAAAAAACTAAATAATATTTATGTTGATCCCCACATTTAGTCAGCAACTGTTGCTAGGAAACGCGAAGTTTTAAAGGAATAAAATACTATACGTTACTTACGTCTTAACAAAAAAGACTGTAAAAGTATTTTTAATTTAAATTAACCTGACGTACATATTTCATCATGACGTAACTAATTCCATCGCACTTTTGTTTTACCAAATACTTAGTCTTATTACAAAACGCGGTTAAGCTTACAACCCAGATTTAAACTCCGTATAAACCATGGTGTATACAAAAATGTTATTGCAAAATGTGGTTTAGCGATAAACCACGGACTAAATCACTGTCTAACATTAAACCTAGCGGCTAGTTTATCGATAGTTTAAGTCGTATCTATCAAATTTCTTCTTATAAGTGAGCGTCTATTTTGTTATGTTGCGTTATTTGTACTCGAAAATGGATATCAACGATAGCGATAGTGGATATGATTGATATTGAGGATAATGAAACCATTGAGTTATTGGAAAGGCCACTCCGACTCGTCACAAACTTTTCTCGGGAGTCCAATTCTCAGATGGTTTTTTTTTTGTAGGTTCATAATTTGAAAGAGTCGTTAGATAGAAATTTTGAATAGAATTTTCTATTTGAAACTTTGGTTACTTACAAATTCCAAAACTATTAGCATTAATCTATGGTCGATATTTAGACCGTGGTTCAAATGACGGTATTAAGAAGTCCACGGTTTATATCAGTTTTGTAATATGAACAAATTTAAACCATGGTTTTGCAGATAAACCTGGACTTGATAGTACAGCGTTAAACTAAGATTTTTCTTCATTTTTGTAATAAGACTATTATTGTTTAACTTTAGTTATAATTTCTTTCATTTTACTATAACTAACAACTTACACATCATTTGAAATATTGAAAGGATCCCGGTCAGGTGACTTTGGTGGTGGTGGAGGAGCATCTTCTTGTAAAACGTTAATAACACCAGCTTTTCCCAACAATATCTTGGACTTTTTGACGTGAGGATGTGGAATTTTCACTTTTGGTGCTGGTCCTCTTTCTACAAAGAATAAATTACTAATAGAAGTCACTTTAAGAATTTATGAATGTTTGGTACCATTTTTATTCTATGCGTTATGTCTTACATATCATTAAGGCAGAATTGAACATACTTTTCATGAATTACGTTATTTTTATATGTGAACCGTGCTTACTTACAATAAAAATATGTAGAACATAATATATTTCTGGATATGTTCGTTATTATCATTCCCAACTTTATCGCTTTACTTTTTATTAGCTCTCTTGTTATGTTACATATATACTCCATCATAAAGTATGAATACTTAATTTTCATACATACTTACCTCTAGTTATCTTTGAAGGGTCAACATCATCAGGTATGCCTAAGATAATATTCTCGTCGTTAGGGTCCAATGTTAAAATTTTCGGCTTCGGTATTTTAGGCATGTTCTCTGCATCCCATATGACTTCATCTTCCCATGTGCCATAGACTAGTTCCTCATTCTCTACTGGGAAAATGCTGTACCACGTGTTGTCTTCACCGTCAGCTGAAGTTGTATTATTGGCTGAGGATGCTGCTGATCTGATAAAAAATATAATACTATATGTGGTGCTTATGAAGAAATTAGGCATTAAAATTATAATTTTTTGACATCATTTCCTCCAATTTCCTGTACTAACTACTAAACAAATAGATAAGACTAACACTTGATTTTAAATATTTATTTTAAATATTTAACATATCTTTAAAAGCAAAGGTATAGAATATTATGGGTTTAAATTGTAATATATTGAAGTTCTCATGAACTGCCTAAAATATATTTCCATTCTCAAGTAAGTAATATCTTACTCGTAAATCAAAGTTACAATACTTACATAGGAGGTTTTTGTTGTAGAGGAGCTGGAGCTTGTGGTCTAGGATGTGAAAACTGTTGTGCTGTACGACTTACTGACGTTGGAACCCAACCGGCTGCATTACTTTTACTATTTAGACGTGCTAGAACCTAAAAATACATCCAACAGTTCTTCAATTAGTGATTAATTTAGAATGAAGAAACTTTTTTATCTTTAGTTTTTAGTTTAGCATTTTAATATAAAATATTGAATAATATTATTTAAAACATAGCCTTTACAGCTTTATTAAATAGTAAATGACCTTAATTACTCTGATCATAATTTATTTTGAATTTTTACTATAAATTTATACAAATTCAATGAAAACAAAATGTGTCCAAATAAAATAACTATACTTGTCTTGTTTAATCATAACGTATTAAATATACAGATAAGTGTCTAAGAATTATAACAGGTCAACAATATTCAACTTCATGATTTTTCACTCTTTTCGGATAACTTAAATTAGAATTAACCTAAAAAGAGCTGATGACTGAATTATATATAGTTTCTTATAATAATAAATATTTTCTTATAATAAATAGAATGCAGACTTATAATAGAAACATATTCAATGGGTACAAACCTTATGTTTAATTTCATTGCCATCCCAAATAACATCATCTTCCCATTGCAACTGGGATACCATAAGAAAAGCATCATCTGGGAAGCCACTGTCTGGGCTATCTACCTCTTCGTTTTCAGATTTAGTGACTTCTTCTACTTCTTTTTCTTTGGGTTTTTCATCACGATCTGGTGATGGTGCCTGTAAGAAATAAAAATACAGCTAACTGTTTTGAAGAATAAAAAATGTTGTAATATATATAGAGATTTACCGGAGTAACATTGCCATTTCAAAAAATGTTGTCAATAATTGATTGATGCATAGATAAGTAATAATACTAAAAAAAATACTTTGTTTCAACATTTAAAATAAATTTTTATGACAAATTACCTTTAATTTAAAACCATAATCGAATCCTTCACCAGTTTCTGGTACGTTAAGCATATCATACCAAGCCTGGGCTGGACCAAATCTCCAATGTGCTGGTGTTGGTCTTTGCGCTTTATCTCCTGAGGACTGGTTGTTATTATCTGGTTGGGATGTTTGAAAATTTTCCTCCATTGGCCTGAAAATAAATTTAAGTATTACAAAACATGATAATGAACAATCTCCAAAAGCCGAATTGTTCACTTCATGTGTTGCGCTCCTGAAATATATTTGTTTATAACAAAAGCATTATATAAATAAGCAATATCTGTGGTTTCCAAACTCTATCTCTACAAATTAATCTATCTATCGTGTTGTTTGCTTATAAAAATAGCACTTGTTTTATCAAATTTCAATCAACAGCATTATTTGTACACACCCTAACATATTTGTACTTAAGACACTCGTTCTTAACACCTAGAGATCAATGTAAGCCCAATCGGCCCATGAACTTAACATACTTAAGAAATTTCTCTTCGTCATCACTTGCATACTGGACTTCTTGCTGTTCAGCCACAGGAGGGGGGGTATCACTACTTGTACTACCGCTACGTCTACGCCTTCGACGTTTCTTCACACCACGCCATATTTGTGGAAGACTAGACAACTTTCCCGGACCAAATAGACGGGAAAATAGCAGAACCTGAAAAAATTAAATAATTAGCTTCGCAATAGGCTAATTTTGTTTTTTTTTTATTTTTCAAGTATTATTAATTTTCTTACCTTATCAGGTCTGAAATCTGGAAATAATTCAGTAACATCAACATTTGCATATTTGGAAGGAAGCATTGCGGCCAATGGTGTTTCCAATTTCTTAGGTTTATCATTTTTGTGCTTTTTGCTGCTTCTGCCAGAAAAAATATTGTAAACAATTCTATAATAATATATTTTTAATATAAAATGCATACTAAGTCACTAACATTTACTTGGTAGAGTGCAATAATCATGTAAAACAGAAACAATTAGTCAAGAGGTTATAGTAATTATTTATTATGAATTTAATTTACATACGGTACAGTTGTAGGTGGCGGCATAAGTTCACCATCACCTTCCATGTCTCCTTCATATCCATCGTCATTGTTACGTTGCTTTTCATCATCTTTCCAATTACCATCATTCTCTTTTTCTTCATTCTGTTGATCATTTTAGGGAAATTAATAATTTTTGATGATGACTTCTATCAATATTTGTTGTATAAACCATTTTTTTATAGAAATTTAAAAGACAGTAATGTATGAATAAACTTTTACATCCTTAGAAAAATAATTTAAATAACTGCTACAACATATGGATTATTTCAATATCTAGTTTTCACACTGATCTGCAAGTACATAACCTACCCAATGATTTATTTGATGCAATGATTTACTATGATTGCATAATTTATAATAACTTTAATTAATAGTCATAATATAAAACGTCATACAAAAAAATAGGTGATTGTTATTTACAAATATTTGTTCACTTTTTATCATTTGATTAATGATTCAATTTTGCAAGATGCATAAAGGATTAATAAAATAAAACAATACATTACATTGTTAAAGACATTTAATAGGACAGTCACTTCTCTTTTACCTTTTCTTCCTCAACAGCGTCATCTATGTCAAAGAAATCAACAGCAGATGGACTTTTTTCTGTGTAATCTGGAAACGAAAACAATAAATTTTACAAATGAAGTAATTAGTAAAAAAGTAGTGCACATATTAAAAATATAGTAAACACCCTAATAATGGATCAGTTACTTTAGATATTTCAATTTTAAATGTGTTAACAGTTTAAAGACCTATGTTTATTGTATATTTCTGTAAAACATATTTTTTTTAATCAATAATGAACATGAACATAGACATAGTAATAAACTTGAGCCTATTAATTTTCTACAAATGAAGTAACACAAATTAAGAATCTCTAATTAAGAACAAATATGATAAGGAATAAAAATAGTTAAAACAAGCCTAAATATATGTCTTAATCTTAATAAATATAAATGAAAATATTAAATATGATAAAAAATCATTAATTTCTATGTCTGTTTATCAATTATGTTTTATTGTTCAGTAGAGACCCGCACCAGCTTTGCATGATTACTTTCTCTACTAAAATATGCATGTATTAAACAGATAAACCATCCTCTTGTATCACTCTATCTAACCTTCCATCCTCTTGTATCAAAATCCATTGTGTAGTTTTAAAAAATAGTTATTAATAGACAGACGGGAATAGATTTTGTTTTATACTATGTAGTGATTAACATGTCAGAAATACTAATAAAAAATGAAATTTTCACAATTGGTGATTACTAGAACCGTTTACGATTCTTAATTTTCTATATTATCTTAATTTTAAGCCAAGCACCATAACATATTTTAGTTTAAGTATAACAATAACAAGTGTAGAGAGAATTGTATCAAAGTTATACTTAATAAAAACTTGTCCTTAGTCTACAAGTTTTAACTTGTTTTTTTTTATTATTGGTACCATGTTATCTTAATTTTAAGCCAAGCACCATAACATATTTTAGTTTAAGTATAACAATAACAAGTGTAGAGAGAATTGTATCAAAGTTATACTTAATAAAAACTTGTCCTTAGTCTACAAGTTTTAACTTGTTTTTTTTTATTATTGGTACCATGTCCAACAATGGATCTACAACTGTACCTTTTTCTTCCTCTTCCTTAATGAGTTCTTCTTGATCTAATACCTCAGACAAAATTGAACCCAGTCCCAGACGGTTGAGAGACGACAGCATACGCTTGGAATCGCCATCAAGCAACTCATCGTCTTCCAGCTGACCCTTCTCATCAATGTTTCCAAACAAGAAGCCAGTCAGATCCATGCCGGACCGACTTTGGTCATTAGGGTCATCACTGTCACACATTCTGGTACATGAAACGTAACTAGTTTACATACAAAATTATAATCTAGATTCTACTCATTAAAACAATTAAACTATTGAAGCCTAAGATACACACTAAATCGAAAATCTCAATACAAATAATTTATCTACAATCAGCGTCGTTTCGACTTTCGCGACAACATTGACAATTAATTGACAGTGACATCAAATGGACATCTGATAGTTGATGGCAGTGTTACCAACTCAAAAGTATTTCTCCCTGAAAATTTAATTTAAAAAAATTACAGGGCAACTAATAAATCTAATTGGTTAGATTGACTACTTTCAGACTATATTTGTATACTATTATATAATTTAATCAAAAAATAAGATATAAAAAATTTGGATAAATATAGGATGTCAAAAATCCCTAAAATATAACACCTTTAAAAAATGTCGCTGTATTATTTACCCTCTCCATCTAGTAGCTGTTATAGTCGTATCAATTGCTTAGTTGATACTGTTAATTAAACATTAAAACCTTCAAAAATGTTATATCCTAAAAAACTGTACAGATTTTTGCCTCCTAAAGTAAGGGGTAAATCCTTTAAGTTGGCAGCAGTGGTTAGCAGTTTACAAGCGACCACTCATGTTAGGTACACCATTAGGCGTTTCTTGATTTACCGGCCCGTCATCGACACGGCACCGGCAGCTACATTCTTCATTAGACATATCATCTTTGCATTAGACCGACACCGACACGCTCTGACTCGACACGGCTTTATATAATTCCAGACGCGATGCCAGCGTATAATTATTGTATTTGATGTATTTACTATATTGAATACACACACAATACAAGTACAATTTTATAGAATTATGCGTCCACTGGTGTCAGTGTCGGCGTCGGGTCGGTGCCGGTGTCGTGTCGGGTCGGCCAATCAAGAAACGATTATTGTTACACATAATTAATTACATGTAATGTCGCCAGTCATTAGAACACATTTTCCCACTTTTTTCTCGAAATAAATTTAAAAAAGTATTTAGATAGAAGTATTTTAAACATATTGTACCGAAAATTATTAATTTTTTAATCTTCTTATATAGTCATACTAACTGTATTTTTTAATTTGGTCTTGTATATAGCATCCGGTTTATATCGTTGAATTGACTTATTTGTACATGAAAAAATTGCTTTATTTATTTAGTGTCTGTTAGTTATACATTTACGGTTTAACAGTGTAACTGATTTTATAAAATGATCCATAGCGCTCGAAATCGGTTTATGATAAAGAAACTTCTAAATACGCCACAATTTGAACTACACCAATTATATACTTTTTTTTAATCCAAACATTTATCCAGTCGTCATAAGAAAAATAATAATAAGCGAAGTCGCCGCTTTCCCTTTACATAATATCAATAACTATATATTATCATTCGAACATTTTGTATATAAACTAGGCATGATAAGTCATTTCACCACACACAGGATGTCTGACATAAATTAGATCCTAATCAAATTATAGTCCGTTTTAGTATCACAGTAATGAACGTCCAGAGTTATAGTTTAATTTATGAACTGAGAGCACTATCATAAGTGAAATGACTTGAATATTAATTAGTAGCCTAAGTTTGTTGCTACAAGATTTAAAACTACCGGATTATATATAAGTATTTTTTCTAGGATAATAAAAGCATCCAAGTCCAAAGTATTAAATTAAATAAAACTACAGAAAAACTACTGGCGGATAAATAAGGTACCTATTTCTTGCCATTATATTAAGAAATCGGTTAATATAGAAATGTGTATTTATGTGGGAAGCAGTACAGTAAACTTTATTTATTGTCATAAGGGTTAAAGATTATTTACACCTGCTCGAAAAAGGTACAACTAATAACTTGTCAATGGTATAATTTATTATTTCGGCAACACGATATTTGAAAAATCGATGAATAAAATTTTCGGAGGTACGGTAGTTCCCAGCCAAGACTTTCCATCTCATCTCTATTTCTCGAAGCGTTTCGTCGTTTTTAGGAACCCTCATAACTTGGTTTTGGATTATAACATTTCTACAAAGTTCTCGAGATTTCGATGAAGAGAGAATTTCGATTGCATATATCTTATACTTTAACTTTAATGATATCTAAAAAACTCCGTTGCCATGTTATATAAATTCAATATATAATTCAATATATTCAAAATATAACACGCACTCGTACATGCACATACACATCATTTCAGTAAATTAAATTAATTAATATAATTATTAAATTTTTAGTTTTCTCATAATTTAAATTAATGCATCAAAATAGTTTTGTTACAAATTATTAATTATTATTACATATTTTTTTTTATTATTGTCTTCAGTCCTGCGAGAATTGGCAGCTGTTGTGCAGAGTCACAAAGATTCTAGTGTAGCTGTCAAAACAAACCATACCAATAAATGAAATTTTATACTAATGTAGAATAATGTATAGCTGATTTGTAATAAGTTCTTGTATGAAAAAAAGTAAAAACTTTTTATTTTAATTAATTTTCTTTTAAAGATCAGTTCTTGTAGTATGGAAAAGCCCAAGCCGTATTTTAACTTATGCTTGTAGAGGTAGGGCATGCAGAGTTACAACCTTGGCTCTATATGTGATCTGATATCTTTTTGACAGTGCGAGGTATAGGGTGTCGTCTTGGCAACATTTTACATGAAAATGTTATTGGTGGGATTGATTTGTCCAATTTCATCTTGAATTTGAGTGTCGTCTCCGTCTGAATTTATTTGAATGCAATTATTATCATAACAGTATGGTCATGAATTTTGATTAGAGATCTAATATCTTTGGTTATTTATGTATTTTGTATAGAATAATTATATCTTAAATAAATGAAAAATGAAATTCATGAATTTTCCATAAGTTTTCAATATAATACTGCATCAAACTGTATGAAACTTTTGTAATTAGATGTGATGTCCCTATCGCCCTTTGATATAAGTTTAGTTCGGGATATATAGAGTGAGGAATGATACCCATTACTGAACAGCAATACGTACACACATGCAATTTAGTCGGAGCCGAGCAGTGCCTGGGGATTGAGACCCAGAATCAGGTTTAAACAGCTCTTTCATAATATATTAACTCTCACCTCCATCACTCGACCTTGCCAACTACAATAGATAATAAAATAAACTTACTTATAAGTGGATCTCTAGAAGGGAGACCTTCACCACGACACTATAATATTAACTTATCGCAAAAACACTAGAGGTACTGACTCTAACCTATCGCTCTAAAGGTTATATATTGTCTACACGTAGATATACCTGACATAATATAAACTGATCTACCCGCTAATACTACTTTGCTAACAATTGTTAGTTATAATTATTTGTAATTATTACACCGTATAAATGTAATTTTAAAATATTTATTTAAATTAAATTAAGCTTGGCTCAGATTTTATTTTTAGTAAGCGGATAAACTGTTAAAGGCGTGATAAAATTATTTTACAAGCGGTCGTTCTATAATCCTTGAGTGAACAGAGTCAGCGCCCGAGCGCAAAGCTTAATTAGCACGAAGCTCAAACTCCCAGATAAATATGCGATTTATCTGCTTTACCATGGTTCACAACTTTTGTTTGAAGTCTGAACAAACACTTTGTTTAATCCTATTTTAGTGCTTTCAGGTCATTCGTGCTGTTCAGTGAGTAAAATTATTTTAATAAAGTTTTACAAATTATGAATATCATATTTATTTGTATCGAATCAACAGCCTTAAAATAAGTTTCAAACTTTTAGCTCTAAAAATGACAATACTTCCATATTTTTCATCCCACCCTTTCTTCGCATTAAAAAGTAGCCTGGCTCTAGACTATGTATCTTATTATTATTATTTTAAATTTAATAAGAAGGATTCTCATTCTCCTCATTCTGAGGAGGAGACCAGCTCTGCAGTGGGCCATTATAGGTTGTGATGATGATGATGAATAAGAAGGATGGATAGAATGGCTGAAAATTAGATGACGAATGCCGAGTAACAGCCACTCAGAAACGTCAAATGGTTACTTAAGTCGCTCATTATTAATAATTTATAATTAATCACTCCTAGAGTCAGTTAATGATCAATTAGCTCCCTTTAATGACCATTAAACTTAAGTCTAGGAAAATCTTCACTAACCCTCATAATGAGTGATTTGACGATGTAAAAATTTGAAAAAAAATGTCGGACTCTTGGATTTTATAGATATATTTGTGCAGTCCTATCCGTTTGCTTACACTCTAAAATCCATCGCTTTTTGACGAGTGGCGTAAAAAAATATTTCTCGCCCGCCGTGAAATTAGTAATAGTCACCCATAAAAGCAAAGTCGAAGCTTGTGGTTCCTCAATGAAAAAGGAATATGAAGGAAAGTCTGAATGACTTTTCAGTTAATTAACTTTAGTTCATATTCTGTTCCCAATTTACCTTAATGGTATTTTATTTATAGGTATTATTGTTATTTTATTATATAGTAGAAAATCTTTTAAATTTCAATATGTCTTAGGTTTGTTTTAAACCCAAAACGAAATTTAATTGACAATTTGACATTCTAAAATTATTTATAGACTAGAGGGCTGCCCTCGCTTCGCTCCGGGTATTTAAAGCAATATTATAATTGATGTCCTTAAATTGTCACTCTGTAATTCTGTAGTTTTTAATTATTTGAAAAATTAGAGAGGGTAAGAAAAAGTTATAAAAAGAAAAATAATAGAAACAAAATTAAAGAAAAGCGACAGATGATAAAAGAGGGAGGACAGGGCAGAACTAAAATTGAATGGGTAAAGGAGAGAGAAAGAGAGAAGTTATCGAAAGAAAGAAAGTGAAAAGAGGCTAATCATTCTGAACAGATAAAAATAAAAATTAAAGTGAGAAAGAAGAGAAAGGATGAGAGACAATTATAAAATTATAAGAGAAAGAGAGACGGAAATACTATAGACTTCTATCAGTGAAAGAATTTTTAAAATCGGATCAGTAGAAACAAAATGGCCATGTTCTATTAATTAAAAAATGTATATGGCAACACTAAATCACCTTTATCACTCACGAATAGTTTAGTTTTCTAACAGTGAAAGAATTTTTAAAATCGGATCAGTAGCAAATAAATGGCCATATTCTATTAATTAAAAAATGTATATGGCAACACTAAATCACCTTTGTCCCTCACGAATAGTGTGGTTATCTAACAGTGAAAGAATTTTTAAAATCAGATTAGAAACAACAAAGGGGCCATATTGTATTAATTAAAAAATGTATATGGCAACACTAAATCACCTTTGTCACTCACGAATAGTGTAGTTTTCTAACAGTGAAAGAATTTTTAAAATCGGATCAGTAGCAAATAAATGGCCATATTCTATTAATTAAAAAATGTATATGGCAACACTAAATCACCTTTGTCCCTCATGAATAGTGTATTTTTCTAACAGTGAAAAAAAAATTTAAATCGGATTTGTAGTTACTGAGAAGCTCTTCAATTTACAAAATGACCACCTTATGGCACTTAAATGGCCATATCTTTTTAATTAGAGTATTTATGGCAACACCACATAGCCTATGTTACCCGGAAAGGATGTAGCTTCCTATCGGTGAAAGAATTTTCAAAATCGGTTCAGTACTTTTCGAGCCTATTCGCAACAAACAAACAAACATACAAACAATCAAATCTTTCCTCTTTATATAATAGTACAGATATAGATGACATAATATGGGAGTACTGTCATAGGAATATAAACAAAAAAATCTATATAACATTTTAGAGGTAATATCAATTATACTAAAAACTAGCAGTGAAACAACTTATTTATGCATAATATATTTAATTATAGTTTTCAGAAGATCAGAAGTTCAGAAGGATGTACAATATACATTGGCTTAATTTGGGGACCTATCAAATTATAAAAAATATTTATAAATGTTTATAAAATGTTTTTAAAAAGAACCCTATCAAAACAATTATGCAAAAATAAGCACTAAAAGTTTAGTGAATATAGATGAATAAAAAGAAGAGTGTACATTTCCAGGCAATAAAGTGAATGAACTGATCCAATAACGCTCGTCGCTATTACGCTTTTTAACGCTGAAACTTTTCCATCCGCGAATAAATCAAGTTGACGTCAGCAATTTACTTGTTTGACAGGATAAACTTTGAGTACTGGCTTCATTTTGTGGCAAACTCGGTAAATGCTTATTTTTGTTAATTTTAACACGTGTTAGCTATTTGCGAAGTTAAAAATTATGACTCGTGAGGGATTCACTGTAAAAATAAATTGTTAGCTTTCAATACTATGACATAGATTTTGAATTAAAATAGGTAATAAATATTCTTCATTTATTTAATGTCGAAAAAATTGATTCTTACATTTTCTGAATTCATTTACTATTTATAATAAAACAAATTAATAATTAAAAAAAATACGTAATCACGATTATAGTAGTGTCTTGAGTTTTAGTCTGTGCATGACCACAATATCAGTGATACTGAATCTGCGATAAAATTGGTAGCTTGAATTTTTGACAGTAACAACATTGGTCACTAAAAAGCGCCACCCATGATGTGATGATGATGATTATACAAGAAGAAATGAAACAATATAATTATATTTTATTAAAATTAATCGCATATTATATTAAAAAGATACTTACACATTCATGATACAACCAAAAATGTTCGGGGTGAAATCGGCTTTGAAATTGAAACTGTTAAGCTGAACTCTTTTAATTATTCTCAACTTTCCGAAATTTATTGTTAACTTTGCTTTGCGCCCAGAATTAATTCTCTTTTTGACCTCTTGTCAAAGAGAATCTCCGTGTTAAAAAGTAGCATAATATATTGTTCATTACTTCATGCATCTAACATCTTATTTTTTACTAGCCGACCCGCCCTAAGGTGTGTTCAAAAATAACTATCACAACAAAAAAAAGAATTATGCATTTTGGTACACTCGTATAATAAAAATAAAATAGAATAAATAAATTGATTAATTTTTTATTTATATAAATTTCAACAACCATAAATAACAACCATACAAGTGCTAAACATGGTCTGATTTTGATAGGCATTTTTATAAACTTTTAAAATGTAAAAAAGTAGTTATAGTGACTTAACTACAATAGTTGGACATATGGTCTCGCGGAGTTTTTTGTAGATATTAATACGTTCTATAATATTGTATAACATTTTTTTGTTTTATCATCAATACTTTTCGCAGCGCATGCGAGGAAAGATATTTTATGGCTAATTTTTTTGCACCTTGTGTTGGTTTTAGTGAGAATTTCTGGGGATCTCTAATTTTTTTCTTGTAATAAATATAGCCTATGTTACTCAGGGATAATGTAGCTTTCTAATGGTGAAAGAATTTTTGAAATCGGTCCAGTAGTTTTTATGTTTATTCGTTACATACAAAAATACAAAAATACAAATCTTTCCTCTTTATAATATTAGTATAGATATAGATAAGTACATTATTTTCTAGTTTACATTAACAAATTATATAAGCATCGTAAGCCAAGATATTACTTGAAGCGTGTAGAATTTATTACTTCCCTGGAAATGAAGCTTGACATTAACAACCCAAAAATAAAATTCACCAAGTCTCAACTGTTTATTCTTATCGAACAACAATGGTACAAACAATCTATAAATATAGTATTTTTTAAAGATATAATGCGTGATTTTATGTGTTTTTAAACTACATATTTTAATTTTCTGAAGTGTTTTTATCCACCTCATGGTTTTGTCAGTTCAGCTAACAGCAGCTCCGAAGGCTATTTTATTCAGATGAGCCTGCGAGAAACTTAGCCGTTGTTATTTTCAAAATAACCAGTAATAGGCTGCGTTTCCACCAGAAGTGTATTTGTTATTAATTAATTAATATATATATAGCTGCTTGTGCTGATTCACTGACTGATTGATAACCTCTCCTGTAAACTTTTGTATGAAAAATTTTTTTTTCACTCATGGTTTCGTATAGAGAACGAAAATTCATTAAGAGGAAAAATATGGAGATAGCTCATGATTGAGGAATTTGGAGACGGGGGAAGAGCACAGCCAGGGTATTTAAGATAGGTGGGAGGTGCTCGAACAAATTTCATTTGAAACCTCATCCAATTGGCAATGAGCTGAAAAAAAATCCAAAATGGCGGATTTAAGATGGCGGCCATACAAATTTCGTCGGCGTCTATCTCAGAAAGTATACAAGATGGAAGAGTGGTGTTTTTGAAAAAGATGATCAGGGCCTCAAGTTCTGACAAGTGTTGATTAAGGAAAAAAAAATCCTTCGAAACCTCTTCCAATTGGCAGGGAACTAAAAAAACCAAAATAGCAGATTCAAGATGGCAGCCATGCAAATTTCGTCGGTGTCTATCTCAGAAAGTGTACAAGATGGAAGAGTGATTTTCTGAAAAAAAAAATGATCAGTGTATGAAGGTCTACTTGATGAACAGAAAAAAAAATACAAGATGGCGGAGTTTATTTTTCCATATAAAATATATATGGGGAATATTACAATATTGAAACTATGCAATACTTTGGTTATGGTTCATAGCATGCACCATACTAGTTAACCAATAGAATTGGTTTATTTGACACAGTGAGCAAGGCTACTTAAATGAAGCTATTCTATTCGATTTTAACAAACACATCCTCGCTTATCTCTGGTGGTAACTTAACCTTACAAATTACATATCTTTAGAAAACACTTAATTTGAGAGTCAAAGTTCTTATTGAGTAGTCCTGTATAAAATACAGGAAGCTTGTTACATGTTAGTGACACAAATAAAATCAATAAAAGCTATACTGCTTATATAAGTGAAATTAATTCGTCGAAGTGCTTATAAAGGTATGAGGTGATATTATAGAAACGATGACGGGGAAAAAAGAATAAGGAAGAAAAACTTATTCCATTACGTTAACACATAGATTACATCTTATATTAAGATACCTTCAGTAAACATAATACTGAAAGTGACATTTGGATAAACAGCAATAAAAAAAGTGGTGCGAAAGTATCGTAATGTTTTTACGCGAAATTTATTTTGCACCCTCGCGGAATAACTAGACACCAATTTATTTTAGTAGCGAACTGAACGTAAACAGCTGAAGCAAAATGTTAAAGCTTACATTTCTTTGGAACTTGGAACAAACTTGTCATAAAAAGATAAAATGAAATTGTCTTCTGTTACTTCCTTCTGTTCGGTAGTTTTAATACGCAACACTTGTAAAGCTTACGTTTTTGAACATTTATTATTTTTTTATTCATTTTAGGGTTCTGTAACATAGGTTAACTAGCCCATACGTTTTCGCATCGCTGAGATATATTTCTCACTCACTTCCGCACATACTCACTTGACACTTACACACTCATTCAATAACTCTATTGCCTACCTATTCGCTCGAACACTTATTCCATTAATCGTTCATTTATTCATACTCTAACTCACTCTCTCACTCTCCAGAGATTTTAAGGCTATAATTATTTATTATTTTATTAAACACAACAACAACAAAAAAGTATTATCCAATTAAGTGCATACATTCTGAAGTAATGCGCGTACATACGAGACGATTCGAAGTAAAGAGAGAGTTGCGAAGTATGACTGTAAAGATTTTATGCAAACGGATAAATTAACTTAAATATTGTTGACAAATATAATTAATTAAATATTAAGAATAATTTAGTAAAGCTGAAACGTAAACTGCTTGGAATTCCTATAATAGCCTCGCCAATTTTTTGCCCTGAGGTATTATTTCCTTTTTTTTTACGCGGATAACTTTCTCACGAGTATTAGTCTTGGGTAGTTCGCGAACGACCTACTTCAAAAAAACGCTCCTTTAAGTAAACTATACGAACTAGTTCGTTGATGATATCGCTCTTAGTTCTTATATTTTTTTTAAATCAAATTATTTACTTCATGCTTATGTTTCATCCATACTTGACTACTTGTTTTCTATAAAAATAAATGTGTAATAAATAAAAATAATATATTGTTCATAAACATCGATATTTCTAACATCGATGTATTACTTTTGAGAATATTGATGTTCTTTTCATTTATTTATTATTTTTACTAAATTATTTAAAAAAGAACTAAAAGAGCGAACTAGTTGGCCATTGGATTGCGAACTAAAAAGAGCGCTCTTATTGGTGACCGACTAGGCCCATGACTAATGAACATAATGAATTCCGTATGACCGCCTTGTTTTTTTTTACCACAGCTTCAGAAACCATAGACCAAAAATCATGACATTATCGAGGATCATATTTTTATATATTATAATAAAACGTAAAAGTACTTACAAGTACTCTCTTCTAAGTAACGCGTTATGTTTATCGTCAAAGTTCTTTTTACTTCCATCAGTATATTATACTCTGTATTACTTTCTTATTTAATATGTCTTTTTGTTATGGCATCTTTTTGAGCTATAAAAAAGTTTTTATTGACAACCCAAATGGAAATGTTGTAAAGTGCCATTGCCAGCTTAAAATTTTGGTTAAGAGATAACTTATTTACATTAACCTATTTACAATATAATAATATTAATTTTAATGATGGGTATCTTTATAATAACTGCTATTATAGCCGATTTAATTAAAAATAAATTAATTATTAAAAACAATTATATGTATTGTAATAACAACAATTATCATAACTATGACGGACGAACCAATTTCTAGTTTAATTTTAAGCCTAGTTTAAAAAACAAGTTACTTTTTAAAGAAAACTTAACATACTCAGACTTTGTTCGTCTGTCTGCCTATAAATTTGGTGAGCCTTCACGCAAAAAAGTATTAAACGAAATTTATAAGTTTTTTATGGTTGCATTGCTGCATGTCTTAAACTTAAAATATAGTCTTAGCTTTGGTTCAATAGAACAATTATCAGGCAGAATCAATTAATCAAAAATAGTTTTATGCAAAACAAATTACATAATATACAATTTATATTAATAAAAATGTACAATAGCAACCTTATCACTCAAAGTGATCTCTTTAAGGCAACCTCGTGTTACGCAACGGAATAAAACTTGATAGCATAGAGTAATAAGAATGTAATTTTTTTACATTGTTTTAGCCGAACGTAGTTAGGGGGCGTCGACTACTATTGAATATATTTTTTTTATATTGTAATATATTTTTTTTTAGTAAATAATTTTAAATATAATCTATTCAAAGTGAACCTATCAATATTTTTTAAATTGTTTTTGTAAATGCATCATGTAAAAATTACTAAACGAAATTATATTTTTTCAGACTTTGTTTGATATAAATTTGATATCAGGAAAAAAGTTAATGTCATTTGGATACGCTTTAGCCCAACGAAGTTAGAGCAGATCGACTAGTATTTAATAAGATTAGAGCATAAATCCTAGTTATTTAATTTGATTTCCAAGAAGGTTTATAATAGCAGTATCAGTTTACCAAATTTATCTCAATTTACAGGGTTATCCGAGCGAGTTGAGCACTTCGTAGTATGATGCTTACAATCATAATCGGATTAACGATATTAGTTTGTAGTTCTCGCACTGACCCGTAGTGAACTTATAACGTAAACATAATATTGTATGTATCCCAAATCCTCTATACTACTTATGTAAATTTATTTGTATGTTGTAAAATATTGGTGAGATAACTTTCTCTAATTAATATATAAGGATTAATCACCTCCTCCCAACCCCTTACAAATCCTTTTTCGCATTAAAAAGTAGCCTATGTCCTTTCTCAGGCTCTAGAATATCTGTGTACCAAATTTTCAGTAATTTTGGCGTGAAAGCGCGACAGACAGACAGAGTTACTTTCGCATTTGAAATATTAGTTAGAATTACCTAACCGAGTATGAAATAAAATTAGCAGTCAGTTATATATAGATATTCGAAACTGATTTAGAGTATGTAATGAAACTTTTTAAGTAAGCAAACGCCTAGTAAAATGTTTTATCGACATGGAGCTGACGATAAGTAATAAAAGCAACACAAACAAGGAAGTGTTTATCATCACAATGTACTTAAGTCATCTTTCAACCTTTTAACTTTTATAGTACAAATTAACTGAGAGAAAGTTTTAACCTACGAAACGTAAACGTAAAGGGGCCTAAAACGTTTTGTAATTATTCGTGTAATAAAATGGTTAAAATTCCTTAATAACGATGCTCTGGCAATTCGCACATTTTCATCCCTAACTTTATTCACTATTCAGTCTCCAAGTGAAAATTGCGGCTATTGTTGGATCTTTTAGAAGTATCTTTAATATTATTATTAAAGAATTGCTTGGAAACGTACAAAAGAGAAGTATAATTTTCAGTCATTGTCAGTTCACGAGTTTTTACAAGTACACACTTTGCTTTTATTGTAACCAATTAAAACTTACTTTGAGGGAGATATTTCCGTCTAAGCATAAAATTATTTCCGCATAATTGGTCGGATTATGACATTTTATTCATAGATGTATTACACACTGATATCACTACTGCGCTTCATTGGCGAATATAAGCTATTCTTACTTATCAATGCAGTAATTAAGTTGTTTGGAAAAAAGGGGCAAGTAAATTAAAACCTATCAGAAGCCAAAGTTATTAGAAAGGAATAAACGTTTTTTTATTAATATCAAAGGGGGAAAACGAGAGCAGTAGATGCATTGCCAACGTCGCTGGAACCTGTACGTCCTCCATTTAAAGACTCTCAGATTATAGCCCTCTGAGAAACCGCTGAAGAAAGATCTTGCACGTGTGTGGGTGGAATAATCTTGACGCGCGATGGCGGAAAATGGTAGGTGACCATAGTTCCTCAGAACATTTCCCATTGTCCAGACGGGGTAGAGGACACACAGAGAACCAACGACTCTCCGGAGACTTAGGTCATCTAGACCGTCTATAAACGTTGGATCGTCGATAATACGAATTGCTCGGCGTTAGATGGAGTCAAGTAGATGCAATTGATATTTAATTGGTATTAAACAATGGCAACACCGATGACGTGACGTTACAATATCACGAATTCTCGCTCTACGTGTCTATCGCTCACTCGTAATTGCGCAAAGTTTAAGAAAACACAACATTAACAAAATATTTTTATTATAATAAATAAATGATTGTATTTAACATAAAATAAAAATAAACTTTTTTTTCGTTCATTCAGTCGATTTACAATCATACAAATTATGATTCAAGAATTGTGTAGTAGTCATTATAGGAAAAAAAGGAGAAAAGAGAGAGAAATAAATAGAAAGAGAGGAAAAGGGAGAGAGAGGGGTGATTTCTGGTTTTATTCAAAATGGTCATTTTATGAGAGGTAATATTTATGGTAATTTTATATCGCACGTTACTCAGAAAGAATGTAGCTTTCTATCGGTATAATAATTATTAAAATTGTTATTTATTTTTAACCCTATTTGCAACAAGACAAATCTTTACTTTTGATAATATTAGTGTAGGCCAGTTGTAAAACCCTCCCATTTATTATTATAGATTGATAACGATCAGGGCATGCTACACGCATACCTCCTTTCAATCTTACTAATGTGTGTTCCCAACATTTTTATAGCAGTACAGCGATAAATAGATCCTACGTCGAGTTTGGGCATCCGAGGATTACTTACAAATTGTTATTTCTGTACCATTTCACATTTCAGGAATTTATATTATAAGTTTAGGTAGGGTTTTATAAACTCTATAAATATAGATTTGTACAATTTATAAAATTACTAGCAGACTACCTCTAGGGTAGGTATAGGTTGGGTCATATCTAAAAGGTTTGTTTAGAAAATTTAAAAAATACAAGTCTATTTTTTTTCAGAAAATTCTTTTTGGTAGCATAAATAAGTTGATACGCTATCTTTAAAATTCCGCGTTATTGGATTTAAAACAAAAAAATTATTTGATTGATGATACAAAAGATATTAACAACGTATTTTTAAAACACCTAATACAAAAATATTGGATTAAACACACCCAAAATTTCGTTAAAACGCACTAAAAACCCTTTCAAATATTGTACCCGGTTAGTTAGGCAGTACAAGCTCATTAGGGGTGCATTTTAAAGCTTATCTCAAAAGCGATTACCACCCTAAAGCTATCATACCAAACATATAAAGCTATAGAGAATACTTACACAGTATTTATAGATATATCTAAATATAAATAGATATCAGACGTTTTTAATTATTAATCATTTATGATTATTCAGGTAATAGAATATGGTAAGAAATATCTTAAGAGAATACCAGACAATAACTTACGATATCATAATTGCATATTTTACTCATTTATATACAAAATACTATATTTGTATTACATAAGTATTGCCACGATTATGAGTGATGACGTCCAAACAATTTATTTACTTATTATCTTAAAAATCTAGTTCTCTCAAGTTTTATTTATTATATAAATATTATTTAAATATATATAATTATACTAATATTAGAATTTGAAAGAAAGATTTGTATTTTTGTATGTAACGAATAAACTTAAAAACTACCTATTTCAAAAATTATTTTGCCGTTAGAAAGCTACATAATCCCTGAGTAACATAGGCTATTTTTCTTACTAGAAAAAATTAGAGATCCTCAGAAATTCTTACTAAAACCAACCCAAGGTGCAAAAAAATTAGCCATAAAATGTCGAAAGATGATAGAACAAAAAAAATATTCTACAATATTATAGAACGTATCTACAAAAAACTTCGCGAGACCATATGTCTAACTATTGTAGTTATGTCACTTTAACTACTTTTTTATATTTTAAAAGTTGATAGAAATGCTTATCAAATACAGACCATAATTTCCATATCTTTGTATTAATTCTTATACTAATAAATTATTCAAGACTGTTTCCTATTAATACCTGTTGATTACTTTTTGAATTATTGAAATCGGACATTCCATTCAAAAGATATTACGAAATTAAAAATGTCAATATAAACAAAAAATACAACCCGACGGGCCGGTGTGGAGCGTCACGCAGCGTAGCGAGCAACGCAGCAAGAGAAGGGGCACCGAAATGCGGGAGAGCCAAAATGTTTAAAAACCCGTGCGAAGCGGGGACGTACCGCTATCTAATATATTATTAACAAAAATTAATTCCTGTATGTGTTATGTACTCGTGTAACATCAGAACGACTGTACCAAATTGAATAATTCTTTCATTTTTGTGTAAGTTATTATTAGAACAAGGTTTGTATAAAAGAAAAAGTGAATGGGTGAGACAGAGACAGAAAACAGTGAGATACCAGAGTCCACTGCAATTAGTGACATACTTCGCATAGTAGATGTTCAATATATTTGAATGACCGGCGCAAGCACGGCGACGGGGGGTTGCTTGCGCGGGCGGAGGTGTTAGTGGCGCCGCCGCAGTCGTGACAGTTGAGTTGGATCTGTGGGCGCCCGGGCGGGCATGAAAATGTATATCGTGAGCGTAAACCTACAAATAGAAGCTCCCCTCAGCACTTCCCTACGAGCTCTTCAACACGAGCAAGAACGTGCTAATTTCCCCCGAGCTGCTTCTGTCCTAGAGAATGACGTGTATATAGATGATTGCCTTACCGGTTCTGACTCCCTTGAGAACGCCTATGCCCTTAAATCCGAGTTAGAAGGTATAATGACCTCTGGTGGATATGAGCTTAGAAAATGGATTAGTAACAGACCTGAACTTCTTGCGGAGTTACCCTCTGATCATTTATAGTCACCTCATTCCTTTCAAGACCCTGATAATCCCCAAACTGTTGCGATCCTTGGTGTCTTATATAATCCTACTAGTGATGCGTTTACCTATCGTTTTTCATTTGAACCCCCGGAGATAATTACCAAACGTAAAGTTTTATCCCTGATACCATGAATTTATGACCCGGTTGGATATCCCCTATAGTTTTGAAAGCTAAATTATTCATACAAAAGTTGTGGCTTCTCCTGAGATGATAGCTTAGGCGCTGATCTTAATTCAGAGTGGATTTCCTTTATTCGAGACCTTGATAGTGTCAGAGAGATTTCCAATCCCGCGGCATATTCTTCCTGATGGTTCCTTTTACTATTCCCTCCATGGCTTCTGTGACGCCTCAGAGTCAGCCTTTGCAGCTGTTGTTTACTTAAGAGCGGAGAATCCTTTAGGTCAGTGTTTTATTTACGTTTTAATATCTAAAACTAAAGTCTCCCCTATAAGAACTCGACTGACAATTCCCAAATTGGAATTGATGGGTGCAGTTCTTCTAACTAAATTGATCAATCATGTTGTCCCTCCTTTACGAAAGTCGATCAATTTAGAATCCATCCTGACCTGGTGTGATAGCAAAATAGTGTTAGCATGGCTAAAGACTCCCCCTCATCAACTACAGACCTTTGAAGCAAATAGAGTATCCCAAATTGCAAATTCAGATATACCTATTGAGTGGCGTCACGTTCCTGGTGAGATGAATCCCTGTGACTGTGCATCCCGTGGCTTATCAACATCTTCCCTACTTAATCATCAATTATGGTGGTCCCCTACCTGGTTGTTACAGCCTAATAGTCAATGGCCATCGACAGAACCTGTCGGCGGCATTGATTCTAACCTCAGGTAGGTTAGAATCAATGCCGCCGACAGGCCTTCGTTGTTTGTTAGCTACTGTATCCTTACCTCCGATTGATCCTTTATTCCTACTTGAGCGGCATAGTTCATTTACAAAATTAATTAGTGTGACCTGTTATATCCTTAGATTTAGTAATAGAACCCGAAAATTAACTTCCTGTGAGCCTACTGTTAGTATATCTACCCAAGAGAGAAAGAGTGCCCTTCCTATATTTAATCAAACTTGTTCAGTCAACTTCCTTTTCTGATGTGTATTTATTAGTTTATTAAAGCGTGGTGCTTCCCTGCGGTGTGACCTTTCCCCATTCATAAATAGAGATGGTCTAATAAGAGTTGGCGGACGTCTGAAACATTCCAACCTTCCCTTTGATGCTCGTCATCCTATACTTCTACCCAAAAAATGTCATTTTGTTTCCCTTTTGATATCCCATTAACATGTTGAGAATTCCCATATTGGTGCTAATGCCCTGCAAGCGATATTGTCCCGTGAGTTTTGGATAGTATCTGCTCGCAGAGCTATTCAAACTGTGATTTTTAAGTGTCTTCCTTGCTACCGTCTTAAAACTGCCGTTTCCCAACCTCCTATGGGTGACCTTCCTAGCGACCGTGTTACACCTTCCCGGGCCTTTGATGGAGTTGGAACGGATTTTGCCGGTCTGTTCATGACTAAAACCCAAAAGTTTAGAAATAGACAATTAGTTAGGAGTTACCTTTGCGTGTTTGTATGCCTTTCTACAAAAGCTGTACACCTAGAAGTTGTCTCAGAATTGACGACTGAGGCCTTCATAGCTACGTTTTCCCGTTTTGTTTCCCGACGCGGCCTACCTAGTTTACTTAGATCAGATTGCGGTAGAAATTACCTTGGAGCTTCGAAGTTCCTTACTGTTGTGTATGAATTTTTGTCTAAAAATAATTTAAATATTAGTGATAGCCTACCAAAGCGCGGTATAAATTGGTTTTTTAACCCTGCTGCATCCCCGCATTGGGGTGGTTAGTTCGAGAGCAATGTCAAGTCTGCAAAAACCCTTAAGAGAGTAATAGGCGAGACCCCTTTAACATTTGAAGAATTGACTACAGTTTTTGCAAAGATTGAAGCTGTTTTAAATTCCCGACCTCTGTGCCCTATATCAAATGACCCCAATGATTTAGAAGTTCTAACCCCTGGTCATTTTTTGATGGCCAACCCCTTAACGCGTTACCCGAGCTTCCATTTAAAGACGTAAAATTAAATCACTTGACCCGTTTCCAAGTTGTGCAATAGATAACCCAATACTTTTGGTCGCGGTGGCAATCAGAGTACCTTTATACCTTACAAACTAGGCAAAAGTGGACAGATCCCGTGAATCCTCCAACGATAGGCGAATTAGTCCTTATAAAAGATGATAATTTACTCCGTTTACAGTGGTGACGTGGTCGCATTTCCCAACTTTACCCCGGTAAATATATTGTGCGCGTAGTCGATGTTAGAACATCGACAGGTATTCTTAAGCGAACTCTAACCAAGTTAGTTCGCCTTCCTATTGACTCCTAGTGTTCCTTATTTTCCTCGTAAACATTTATAGATGTTTAGGGCGGGGGTTATGTTCAATACATTTGATTTTATTTGCGCAAGCACGGCGACGGGGGGTTGCTTGCGCGGGCGGAGGTGTTAGTGGCGCCGCCGCAGTCGTGACAGTTGAGTTGGATCTGCGGGCGCGCACGATATACAATCCTGTGATTATTGATTGGTAATATCCCGAGTCCTGTGAGTGCTATATCTCCTAAACGCTAGTTAATTGACCCTTCCCTGACAAAAACCTACTTGCGGTGAAGTAAAAACTATTTAAACTATTACTGTTATTGTGTGAAATGTGTAATGAGCATGCTCAAAGAAGATTACAAAGAAGATTCAAGATCATCAAGAACTTGTGAGTACTGTGTCTTTATCGCTTAACTGACAATAGATAACTCCCTTAATTTTAAAGAAGCTAAATAAAGGGCCCAGCAAGTTTCCACGTGTGCGGGGTTTGCTCACCCCAGTAGAATTTAACGGAAAATAGTTGCAGGTGGGAGAGTATGAACTAATGAACGAGTAAGAGATGTGTTTCTACCTCAGCGAAGCGAGGGCGAGTCGGTTAATTTACAATAAATATATCAAAGATTTACATAAGCCTTAAAAGGTAAAACTTTATTAATCCTATATTTCAGTTTTCTCCACTAAACTAATTGTCAAACTGCCTCGAATCTATTGTAAGGGACGTGTTATTTAAAAAAATGAAAGTATTGTCAAATTACTATGTAATCGAATAGTACCCACCTTTATAAAACGTTTTTGATTAATCAAAGGATTTATCTATATCTGCGAGTAAGATCTAAACACTGTCCTATACGAATCCTATTTAGATCAATCCTAAACTGCTTTCTTGTAAAAATAATTTGTTGTCTATTTTAAGTTCATTTTATTTTAAGTTTTATCTTGTTTGTACGGAAAATAAAGCTACAATACACTGGATGGTCATCCTAATAGTCTATTGTGGAAAAGCTAATCTGAATGAAGATAGTAAATACGCATTTAATTTTACGACGCCATTGCCGTTTCACCATGATTGCTTGTATAGTGTAATATCTTCTGATAGAACACAAATATTAACGTAATAGAGAATATTATAATTTATAGCGCAGGTACATCGATGCAAAATAAAAGCATAATCAAGGGGCACGGCACTGTCTCCGCCAAGTTGAACGAAGCAAAAAGCTGAATTTGCGTTTACTAGGAGGATATATTATAAGCAATGGAAAACTTAAGTATTCCGTTTTCCAATCCCGTTTTCTTCTAGTATCTATGATACATTTATGTAATTGTTTATGTTAACCGTACATCATGCTGGATCTTTAAATCATCTTTACAAAGCCATTATTCTATATATTCTATATGTAGAGGAATTGTTGAATAGATACTTCCATAGATACCTACTTGCTAAAATGACTCACTTTCTTAAGTTAAACAAGCATTAATTCAAATAATATAATATAGTTATGATATACCCCAAAACACCTTTACGACCTTGTTATTAACACGAGTTTTCCAACGTCCACATTACTAAATGTCTCAAAATGACTTCTTATCTCCCTCATAGAGCCAAACTACTGTATGAATTATATTAAGCAATTCAACTAGTCCAGTATACCGTATACAGCCCACAATAATCGTGTAGCAACTACCCACCAGTTGTAATGAACTGCCAACAGTGCAATATTTACGTGTACACGCGTGCTAGGAATTAATGTAATTACCGTCGCAGCTATTCTGTCGTTACGCTTCGTATAACGGACTTGACTATTTTGACTAATTTAGGTTATATATAGGGTTATAATAATTATACTTAGAACAACTTTGTTTGATATTAAAGATAGAAGTAATTAATAAAATGAGAAAGAATGTTGTATTCTTTACGCAGACTAACATTATGACGGCTTGACTATAATATAATAATATCCTCCTGGGGTTATACTTTAGACTCAGAGCTTCAGAGTTACTGCTAAGAATACTCGCGATGTAATCCATGATTATTCTGTCGTGATGGTGTATTTATTTTGCAATCCCCACTTCCTTGGTTTGTGTTTATCAGTTGGCCAACATTAAAGTAACAGGATGCTACCCATATCAGTCGTACCAACATCAAGGTCAAGAACTGCTACTCAAATTATAAGTGTTGCCAACATCATATTTAACATTACATATGGAGGATGATTACATATTAAAATGAAAGATAAAGCTGCTTACCAAGTATATAATCTTAACCTCGACTGCTTCTGAATTTTCAATAAGTATTGATTTTCCAACCATTATTTTTTTTAAGCCGCAAACAGATTTGCAGCATGTTGTTAAAAAGATAATCCACATTTGAGCCTGAAAAACAGTTTAATAATAATTAAAAAGCGGCATATTAAGTTCCAATGGCTGCCTTCAAAATTTATTCGACAGGACTGAATATTCATAATAAGGTAATTAAAACCATTCATTGTTATTATTCACTACATTTGCTAGAGGTCGTGTTGTAGGTAAATATCGATTATGTTATTATTAAAAATATATGAGCTATACGGCAGATATTAAGTAAGCAGGTTTTAAATCCTAATTTCGATAGAAATAATACTTGCCACTACTGCTTAAACTCACCATCGTACATTTAACTAAAGTTAGTAGTCAATTTTCACTCGATCCGGTGAGTTTTCGCTAAAAAATTTAATAATAACAACTTATCTAGTTATCAACAGTCCTGCTAGAGCTAAGTTTTTAAATACTTATTACACCAACCATCTCTGAAAAATTTACAAATGATGAAAAAACTAAAAGTTATAAAGAGACAAGTTAGAATGTAATTTTTCTTCCTTATTTGCAAAACGATTTTACGATATGTAAAAAGCAAATATCCCAGAACATTTGATGATAAGGTATCTTTTCTGACACTCCTACTAACTTGTTCCCCACCACTTTGTTTCTGAGTATGTTAAGAATTTTTGCATGAAAACCCATTTCAGATAAATTAGGTATACTATAAGTGAGTATCAATCGGAAATCCATTACCATAATGCATTAAGCGTCACTCTAACTTAAAACTTCGGACGACATATAAAGGAAAAGGATTTTCAGTAGTTAGTCTGACATTTTATTTTCTATTTTCATTGTGTGCACGTTTGTTGAACGACGAATTTGGTCGTCAAATACAATTTAGCAGGAAACACAGAAATAATTAATCCCCTTGAAAGTTTTAGTATATTTTGCTCGTTTTCAATTAATTGCTGTATTAAAGCGGGCTATATGAAATCAGATGCTGTCAGTCTGATTTCAGTATTATCACGCAGGAACTATGTACTTTTCAAAAAAAATTAGCATAATTATAATACTTTAAAAATCACGGTAAACCTAGCACCATGAATCTAAAATACATTACTTAGTAGTTCAACTTCTTTAATACTTGACAGACTGGATTAAATCTATTGGGATTCGGGACAGGGGTTATATATTGTCCTCATTTGTGTTTATTTAGAATAAAAAGAAACTGCGAATGAATACAAATTTATCAGCCGTGTTGGTAACCAATTTAATTTCAATAATATCGACTTGACACATTTATTAAATTAGACTCTGTTTTGACTTTCTACTCCAAACATTCATTAAAAGAGGTTCATTAGACAGAAGCGAATAAAACTTTCTTTAAAGCTCATAAAACTTTCCCACAGTTTCAGAGAAGAGGTCTGTCAATAAAGACTACAAAAAGTTTACTCTGCAAATTCCATAAAATAAACTTTACCTAAGTGATAATTATGATTTTGAAATTTTATGTAGTTTGAAGCAAGCAGATAACTTATGATATTTATTTAATTCCTATAGTCCACAAAAGGAGCAGGAAAGGTAAAATGTAAAATGTAATGTCCTATAGTCCACAAAAGGAGCAGGAAAGGTAAAATGTAAATGTCTTCAAAATGTAAGCTTTTTATCGAGCTATTTTCGAGATGTTAAAAAGATTCAAATGTTCTTTTTTTTATATAATAAAATATAAGGGAAAATAAAGAATTAAAATTAAAATCATATTATCAGCCATGTTTTCGAAGTCTTACCAAAAAATGTTTTTAGTAAATGTCGTCTATTGTCTTATATGTCAGGAATTCAATATTTTCGATGTGGTTGAAGTATTTTTTTACAAGCTCTAGGTACAGATACTTATTAGAAATTACATAATGCTAGAGAATTAGACGCCATTAATAATAATATTAAACATAATCACTTAATTAATTAAAACAATATATGTGCTTACTCGAGGGCCTGATGAATGGTCGGCAATCTAATTGAATTATGTCACCTGGACAGCGGACACTGAATAGCGTCTTAACATGTAACGTAGGTTACAATTCACCTGCTATGTAATATGTACAACAACCGCAGTATATACCTTGTTGAACTAATAAGCTTAGGTTCATTATGTTGTAAATTTAGGATAAAATATTATTCATTTTGTTGCGCAGTAACACAAAAAGACAGTAATAACATACACTTTTGTCTGGAGCTAAAGTCTCACCTCTACAGCTCCACCTCGATATGAAATATCCTAACATTTAAGTGACATAACAAAAATAGCAAACATCGATCGTTCAACCCTCTTCCTACCTCCACGACACTTATTTAGAATTTCATACTTTAATGTTCACTGTTAGAAATTACTTGGATGAATGGCCCAAATCTATCGCGACAGACATCATAAATTCTCTACACATGAATAATAATAACTAACTTGAAATAAAATGAATTACGAAAAGTAAAGTACATTACTGTTAAGGGGCATTTAAAGTGTTCAAGGCAAAGTTACTAAAATAGATCAAGAGAATATCATAACCTAAATTGATTTCCTTTCTTTTTTTCCGGAATAAACAGGTTGTATGATTTAACACTTCCGATGTTAACAACGAAGCCAAAGCCTAAACCAATACATCTATGATAACAGCATCCAATTTGCTACAGTAGTTTTTGCGTGATGCGCCTACAAACATACGAATAGACAGACAAAGCAACAGCATTTTTAAAAACTATTATTTTGGATTTAATTGTTATAAACCTCTCACATTAAGTTTACATAGCTTTTTAAATTGTAGAGATGCATTATTCGATACCACTTTTAAATTGAGGACATCAAATTATATATATAATATATATAAAAATAATATAATATATATTATATACATAAAAAATAGAGGCCGTCAACCGTCAGCGAGAACACGGTACAAGCTACCGATACCTAGGGCCCCAAGAGAGAAACCTTCTCAAAATACATGCCATGTCCTGTAGTACCGCCTTCTGCATCACTCTTGATTCAGTCATCTAACGAGTCTCTTGAGGCGTTTATCGAGGCTCTTGGTCATTAAGCCATTGGCCGTTGCGATAATCGGCATAATGATTGCTTAATTCATATCAAACATATCAATTTAACAATAATGATATGAGTACAGTAATACGATTATTATTAAAATGTTCATAATTATAAAACACAAAGCATTTATATTCAAAGCCTCAGGGCGAGTATTCTAAGTAATCCATATTAAAAGGAGCAAATAATAAAATATTTATCAGAAAAAAACCTGTGGCTGTCGCGACACAGTGAATAAGTTAGAGTTTCATCGCGTCGTGCCTATCAAGGGTGTTTTTCAGTGTCCAATTTACTGTTCTTCGCAAAAAGAAGATCTTTTGTGTCTACGCGAAATTTATCTCTGTATTCTCGAGAATATCTTAAATTACTTACGGAATTATTAAACCTTGTCGCAAAGGAAAGGTCTTCTTTAGTTTGAAGATTACTTTTTTCAGAACAGTTTTTATCTTGACCTCTAAACAAAAAGAAGGGTATCTATTGGTAATGATGACGGATCAACAGTTGTTTTATTGCCCTTGATATAAGAGTAGTTTCACATATTAAGTTATACCTACAATTTGCTCTACTTTTTGAAATTGGCTTAAGTATTTTTTTTATTACACCAAAATATATCTAAATACACAATTTTGAAATCACACGAAGTTCCGAGAAGAATTAAATTTTATTGCATAAAAGTCGTCTTTTTTATAATACAAAGTACCCCCTCTTCTATTCCCACTATAATGACAGGAGGGGTTGCAGGTCTGTGTTACCAAGTTAATATTTAAAACCTCCCTTTAAATAATTTAAAAACGCTTACTCGATCAAATTATTCTAATTATATTTAATATCGATATTTTATAGTATTAATATTTTAATAAAACCTAAAAATAAGTTTTATTGAACCTAACAATAATTTCTATTTCAACGTGGGTAATGTAATAGAAATTAACACAGAGATTTTTTTGATGAGAAGTGCGTTTTGTGTGTTATATATATAATAAGGAATTTATCATCATAAATTTCGCGATGAATATAAGTTGTATTTTGTAGTAGATCCAAGGCAAACCCAAGCAGTAAGCGGTTGATTTTAGAGATTAATTTCTACAGCTAAAATAGGTATGAAATTTTGAGATTATTGACTAAGCCAAGATGCAAGGCAAACAGATAATAATAAAAGATCTAAAATTGTATTATATTTTTGGCTTCAATAAACGGAGGCATTTCGATTAATTGTATATTTCTTCATTCAATAACAATTTTTTTCTTTATTACTAGATTTAATTAATATGGGAACTGTTTAATCCCACGGTTAAAGTCACATAAACCTAACCTGATAAAGGACGTGGCAACTACATTGTAAGGTACTCACGTGACCTTAATCGGACAGCACCCCCAGCACTAACACAACACTGCTCTACCCAGATATCCAATCTTTGAGAGACCTCGCGTAAGTCCGACTGTTGAGGGCATACAAAGAGTCGAGTGTCAAAATAACGGAAGTGAATACTACCCTACTCCAGCGCCATAGATGACGATGACAATTCGATTATTCGATAACTACACTATTCTCCGACATATATAATACTGTGACCTTATATCTAATATATTCTATATAAATATCCTAAACATCAATTTAAAGCCATCTTATATTCAAACGACTTTACGAATTCCTGTGTTACGTATCCTAAATCTGTTATTAAGCCCCTGTATAATAAACTCATATCTCATTTGTAGCATACAAATGAGATATAAAAACCATTGTTGACGCGTTGTGGTGTTTTTGAACTCAATAAGCGTTTTCATTAAATAACCACACATTCATTTCAATTCCTTCATGGAGGATTTCATTATTACCACAATCATGTTACTTTTTTAATTTAAACTGTAGAGACAATTATCAATTATGACAATAAGTAGTATTAATAAAAGCTTGCTTTAAAAATTACAAATAAACCTACACGCAATGAATCATAAAATCCGATAAAAGTCAACGTTGAACGAATTCTTTCAGAAGATATAAATGGTTACGCAGCTCTCCAGTTAGAAATCTTCACAAATTGAAAGCGTTCCATTATATTTAACGCTATGATGCCACAGACAAACATACAAATACACAGATACACACGTTAAACTTCTATCACCGGATCGTTTTTGCGTCGAGGGTTAAACACAAAAGGCAAAGCTAAGCTTGACTGAAGAGTCCCACAATCATCTCCCGTATCATATGATCCCAAATTCGGTAGGCTTACTAACTGCCATTACTAGCCACTGAAGAGTTTCAATATCCACCTCCTGGTTCTATTTTCAGATCAGCTCCAAGATACCAAATGGTAGTATAGTCATTGTAACTTCACATACAAACAAAGTTTATTTCGTTATCGATGGAAAGATAATCTTTCCCTAATCTTCTATAATTAAAAATCTCGCAGTGACTATTGATACGGATATACGGATGAATAATATATTCTTATGTATATTAATAAATTATATATATTCGGGGATTTTAAAACGATGTGAAAGGACATGGAAGGAGGAAGATGGGGAATATTGGGGAACATTAAAAGGGGTGATGGTATTGAATGGAATATTGGGTAAACGCAACGTAGATACTCCTATTGAACCGATAAATGATCAAATAGGATCTCTAACAATTACGAGAGAAACCTAAGCAGTGTCTTGGACTTGTAACCAAGGTGTAGGCTTAAGGAGCTCCTTTAAGTAATTACAACACTCGCCTCCACTGCTAGGCTCTCTATTAAAACCCAAGGTAAAACGCACATAAACCTAATCTAACACAAGACGAGGTAATTAACATTGTAAGGTACTCACGTGACCTTGATCAGACAGCACTCCTAACACTATCACTATTTAGATACTACTTCACTTCTTGAGAGACCGCGCACGACTAAGACTTCAGTCAGACTGTCGATGGCATATAAAGGGTCGAGGGTCGAGACTGTCAAAACAACGGAAGTGACCACTACCCTACTCCAACGCCACAGATAGCGATAACGATTCGATTAATCGATAATCTTTTACTTATTCTCCGACATATAATGAATTATATATTAATAATTAAAGAAGTACATAGATAAGATTGACTTGTAAGAGTGTAAAAAATATAATAACTATGGTAAATATCGCCAATTACTCTGTTATAAAATTACATTAATAGCTTTCCCTTAAAATAAATAAATATGTGGTATAAAGGCCGGAATATTAATAATGAAATCTGCCAATCATTTCCAAAATAAAACAGAAACAGATCAAAGAGATACATTTTCTCATTACTACAGTTTTTATACTTGTCACGTGACATAAATACTTAGAACATTGAATGTATTATAATTTTTGCTTTGATAAAAATCTTAAATATTTGATATTTAGAGCAAAAAGAATAACATTTGTTGTGTTTTGTAATCCTCACTTAACTTGGAAACATAAATCACCGTGATAACTGGCACCAGCGGAAATGTCGTATTGGACAAACAGAAAATATTTCAGCTGGACTAGCTATTTTCTAAACTTTTAGATAAAACTTCAAGCTAATATATTATTTGTGCTATTTGTATGGTTGTGATGGGAGACAGCAGTTTTTTAAGTAAAGCAAAATACAAAATATACTAGTGTACTCTATAATCAGGTATATCGAAACGCTCAATATTGAGTTATATGGAGTTGTCGTTAAATCTAGTTTAGAAAACAACAAAGATTTATGTTGCCAACAAATTTCACACATTGAGTGTAAACTTACTAATATTATAAATATGTTTGGATATTTGGATGCATAGACGTTTGGATGTTTGTTATTCAAGCACACATAAACAGCTGAACGGATTTCGTTAAAGTTTTTCTCAAAGAACGTACTTTTAGTCCCGGAAAAAATCGAGTTCCTGTGGGATTATAATGAAATATGTTTACTGTTGCGAACCCGTGAATATTTTAATTTAGGAACAATATACTGAAAATTAAATGATTTTTTATAAATCTAAGTACGATTATAGGTGGTAAACTGCAAACATGCGAAGGCGGGGCGGGTCGACTAGTAACAGGTATAAATGATAGAGTAAACGTATTATATGCACGAACAAACAAACAGAAGATAAAATGTTTCTATTCTCCCGTTGCAAATGAACCCTAAACCTTTTTCACGGATAGTCAGGAATCCAAACAACAAAAATCATGATAACGATATTGCGTGTTAAACACCACTTTCTTGTTCAAACTAAATACAGTTTATTTCAGTCTAAAGGCAGATAGATTTTACTGAGGTAGGGCACAGCAGGAAATTTACTGTTCAAATATGGAGCAGCCCGACTGGGGTAGTACCTCGACCTTACAGAAAATCACACTACTCTAAAGCAGTGTTGTGTTCCTGTTGGTGAGTAAGGGACCAGAGCTCCTGGGAGGAATTGAGGATAGGGTCAGCAACGCGCTTGCAATGCTTCTGGTGTTGCAGACGTCTATAAGCTACGGTAATCGCTTATCATCAGGTGAACCGTACGCTTGTTTGCCGACCTAGTTATATACAACAAGGAATATACGTGCATGAAGGTCATTATTAGGTAGCGACTATAATATACATGTAAACCTTCCTCTTGCATCAGTCTGTCTATTGGTGAAAACCCCCATTAAATTCCGTTACGTAGTTTAAATAATCTAAGCGTACGGACAGCGGGTAGCGACTTACTTTATACTATTTAAAGATAATTTTCTGATCGTTCAGGATTATTAATTATTGCACAAGTTGTAATCGTAGTTTCCCATATTTACAGTTGTTTCGGAAAACAAACAGACGCGTTAAGCTTGCTAACTAGCCCATAAATATTGGCAAGCTCTGACTAATGGCTCCAATCCATACCACTATTCAATTTGTTTTCCCTATGAGACTGCTCTATTGCCAGTTACCAGTTGCCACACTCGTGTTTTCATATTGAATTCATAATATTCAAAGGTTTTCCTTACTATACTAATAATATTTTCTATACTATATTAATACGTGAAGCAAGAACTTTGTACCCCATTTTACGAAAATATCTCGGAAGGAAGAGAATAAAATTTTTCACACTTATAGTTTACTAGCAACCCGCCCCGGGTTCGCACGGTTTCCGTACTATATTATATGTATGTATTATACAAATAAACCTTCCACTTGAATCACCATATCTGTTAAAACAAACTGCATCAAAATCCGTTGTGCTATAGATGAGAGAGGTATGATACCCATCACTGTAAAGCAATACGTATACATATGCAATTTAGACTAAGGCGAGCAGTACCTGGGGCTTGAGACCCAGGAGCAGGTTTAAAGAGCTCTTTCATAATATATTAACTCTCACCTCCACCACTCGACCTCGCCAATTACAATAAAGTAAACTTACGTGGACCTCAAGAAGAGTGACCTTAATCACGACACTATAACATTAACCTCCATGTACACTGCGCGACAACACCAGAGAGACTGAGACTAATCTATCGCACTAAAGGTTATATATTGTCTACACGTAGGTATATTTGACATACTATAAAGTGAACTACCCGCCAATACTACTTTATAAACGGTGTTGCTAACACTTGCGTAATTTTAGGGATCTAAGCATACATAGGGACAGACAGACAGAAGGAAGCGAGTTTGTTTTATTCTATGTAGTGATATAGACAAGGAGTGCAGAATGCTAATACCCCTAGTAAAATCTTCTTTTTTTTTTAACTTTTGAGGAAAAGCAAAAAATACAAAAAAAACATCTTAGAAATTACTAAACCTTTTAAATATTTTTTTGTTATATAGGCTAATAATAACTTATTAAAGGAAATGACGTTCCTTTTATTTTTTTTAAACCAACAAATATTAAAAAAACTTTATCAAACTGTATATATATTCCTATAGTTTAAAACATTTAAACAGGCTTTGCTATAAATTAAATTAAAAATTTAAATAAGTCTCCAACTACAAAAAGGTACCTACTTTGTTGAATTTTTATTTAAATTAATGTAAAGTTTTTTGAAACATGATTGTTTAGGTAGGTAGTGAGATCGAGCAGTGAAGGCTAGTATGCTCCCCAGGCGCTGTCTACACAATATCCCCGTTCAATTTTTACAGGTAATTTTTTGCTTACTGTTTTATATTTTCCTTTTAATTTCCATATAATAAATTTCATGTTACTACAGTATTATAAGGCCATATATTTTATGCATCGTAAACCAACATATTAAATTATGTAATGGTGTGGTACATTATGACGATGTCAACGTAGCCACAACATAATAAACAGAAACTCTTTCACTCTGAACACACTGCAGCCTTTGTGAATACCAATGCGACAGTGGAATAAATTAAACACATAAACCACAATTTTTGATACATTTAGTACTTCTGGAAGTGTCTATAAATGATTCATGGGTATAGCTATCGGCATCTAAGGATACTTCTAATCTTGAATGTGCAAAAGTCACTATTAGGGCCTTTTTAGCTGGTAACGCAGGGCGAGAGGAGCACGTCACACGTGATTAGGTCAATGAAAAAAAAATGTTAACAATATTTAAAAATCATCTATGCACAGCTAAAGCAAAGTGATACATTATTCAACTTATAAAATCGATATAATGAAATCCGAATCATTTTAGCTATTGTTTCAAGTTATGCTGACTTTTAATTTACAGCACAATGTGGATTAATTCTCAGTCAAAAGGTACTAAACAATAAATATAATTAAATAGTTACTCACAAGTGTGGTTAATAAGTGTTGCAAGGTGAAATTAAGTTTTACTACTATCTTAATAAAATCTATTGCATTAGGTAAGAACTTAATACATTTCTTAACTTAATCTATCTATCTATATATATAAAAGGAGAAGCTGACTGACTGACATATCAACGCAGGGCCTAATTTATAAGGGTTAGAAACTTGAAATTTTTCACTGGGATTCCTTTTATAACGTAGGGGAGCACTAAGAAAGGATTTTTGAAAATTCACCCCCTAAGGGGGTAAAACGGGGGTGCAAAGTTAATATGAAATTTTGCCATTTTTGAAGCTATTCAAATGAAATTCAGTATGAAGGTTCTTTATTGGAAGTCATGAAACAGGGCTAAAATATTTTTTTGAAAATAATCTCTTAAGGGGGTAAAACGGGAGTGTAAAGTTAATATGAAATTTTGCCATTTTTGAAGCTGTTCAAATGAAATTCAGTATGAAGGTTCTTTATTGGAAGTCATGAAACAGGGCTAAAATATTTTTTTGAAAATAATCTCTTAAGGGGGTAAAACGGGAGTGTAAAGTTAATATGAAATTTTGCCATTTTTGAAGCTATTCAAATGAAATTCAGTATGAAGGATCTTTATTGGAAGTCATGAAACAGGGCTAAAATATTTTTTTGAAAATAATCTCTTAAGGGGGTAAAACGGGAGTGTAAAGTTAATATGAAATTTTGCCATTTTTGAAGCTGTTCAAATGAAATTCAGTATGAAGGTTCTTTATTGGAAGTCATGAAACAGGGCTAAAATATTTTTTTGAAAATAATCTCTTAAGGGGGTAAAACGGGAGTGTAAAGTTAATATGAAATTTTGCCATTTTTGAAGCTGTTCAAATGAAATTCAGTATGAAGGTTCTTTATTGGAAGTCATGAAACAGGGCTAAAATATTTTTTTGAAAATAATCTCTTAAGGGGGTAAAACGGGAGTGTAAAGTTAATATGAAATTTTGCCATTTTTGAAGCTGTTCAAATGAAATTCAGTATGAAGGTTCTTTATTGGAAGTCATGAAACAGGGCTAAAATATTTTTTTGAAAATAATCTCTTAAGGGGGTAAAACGGGATCGTAAAGTTAATATGAAATTTTGCCATTTTTGAAGCTGTTCAAATGAAATTCAGTATGAAGGTTCTTTATTGGAAGTCATGAAACAGGGCTAAAATATTTTTTTGAAAATAATCTCTTAAGGGGGTAAAACGGGAGTGTAAAGTTAATATGAAATTTTGCCATTTTTGAAGCTATTCAAATGAAATTCAGTATGAAGGTTCTTTATTGGAAGTCATGAAACAGGGCTAAAATATTTTTTTGAAAATAATCTCTTAAGGGGGTAAAACGGGAGTGTAAAGTTAATATGAAATTTTGCCATTTTTGAAGCTGTTCAAATGAAATTCAGTATGAAGGTTCTTTATTGGAAGTCATGAAACAGGGCTAAAATATTTTTTTGAAAATAATCTCTTAAGGGGGTAAAACGGGAGTGTAAAGTTAATATGAAATTTTGCCATTTTTGAAGCTGTTCAAATGAAATTCAGTATGAAGGTTCTTTATTGGAAGTCATGAAACAGGGCTAAAATATTTTTTTGAAAATAATCTCTTAAGGGGGTAAAACGGGAGTGTAAAGTTAATATGAAATTTTGCCATTTTTGAAGCTATTCAAATGAAATTCAGTATGAAGGTTCTTTATTGGAAGTCATGAAACAGGGCTAAAATATTTTTTTGAAAATAATTTCTTAAGGGGGTAAAACGGGAGTGTAAAGTTAATATGAAATTTTGCCATTTTTGAAGCTGTTCAAATGAAATTCAGTATGAAGGTTCTTTATTGGAAGTCATGAAACAGGGCTAAAATAAATAAAATAGTGAAAAACAGGTTGACAATTATTCACATCATTAGTTTATGCTATGGTAATGAAATTCATTCCACCGTCAGCCATGTTTGTTTACCTTTTTTGTGAATTTGATTGACACGGACTATTTACGTCTACTATATCCGAAAAAAAAAACATTATTTCGAAAATGAACTACATTTTACAATCATTTATTGATTACATTGTACATGTACATATTTATATTGTACATGTATCTAATGATATACATTTTTCTACAATATCATTTATTCTTTCCGTATTTCCGTAATAAGAATAAGCGAAAACTTACTTTTATACAACACAGTTAATACTTTATAATAAACTGACTTCTCTGTAGATTAAAGAAAACTTTAATACACATTCGTAATTGAATAATAAAGTTTTCTACAACATTGTTCGTTTAAAAGAAAGTCTTTTTAAATTATTCCAAGTGTTTCTTTAACATCCGCTAGAATAAATAAGAAAATTGCATTCGCACAGAATTATGATTTCCTCTTGGAAGTTAGTGCATAAATTGCAAAACTCGACGAAGTTTGGCAATGAAAGCTCACAAATCTTACAGTCTAGCACACAAAGGTGTTGAGCCTTAAAATGTAATATTTTTATTCATGGGTGTCCGAAAGAAACCAGCAAATCGTTAATAGAAAATATTTTTAAAACAAAACTGACGTAGAACCATTGAGTTCAGAATCAATAGGTATATTATGAAATTATATTATGCTTTCTAAGAAGGTAAAGGTATCATTTCCAGAACTCATCATAGTCTGACTAATCTTACCAAAACTTAGTTAACCCATTGAGGAAATGCGCAACCTCAAATAATCCTACTGATCCCTGTATGTCGAGTATTTTTGAGCGAATTCTAGGAAATCCAAGGGGGTTGTCAAATAAAATTCATCAAAGTGCGAGTTGGAATCGCACACCGAGGATTCCGTACAATCTGGATAACGAAATCATCCTGAGTGTTTTTTTTTATTGACTACGGAATCCTAAAAAACATGATGACACTCGACTCGACACTAGAATTTATAACTTTTCTTTGCCATTAAAAGTTAAAACAATTATGCGTCTGTCTGTTTGTCCAAAATTGAATACGGTATTTACGGTTATTGTCGTTTAACAATGTTTTATCGCAGCAAAATAGTTCAAGTGGATTTCAAAAATGACTTTTTAATAATATTATAAATGTGAAAGTTTTTATGTTTGGATATTTTGATGTTTGGATGTTTGTTACTCAATCATGTAAAAACGGCTGAACAGTTTTCAATGAAATTAGGCACAGAGAAAGTTTAACTTATATTAACACAAATTAACATATAGTTCCTGTGAGATACTTATTAAATGGTTTTTGTCAAATCTAAATAAGTACTAGTGGTAAACTTAACCTATGCGAAGCCGGAGCGGGTCGACTAGTTTTTAAATAATTAAGAAATAAAGTACAAAGCCTGTTCCTGCACTAGATATATTTCTGTTCATAGATATCATGACACAGATTTGTTTTGGCGCGATACCAATTGAGTACATCCAATTAATTATTTCATTATGGCAATTTGCTACGACCAAATTTATTTTGGATATTTCAAAATAATTTGATCAGGTCATATTTAACGGTTTGCATTATTATAATTAGCAGTAAATTCTGCCTAATTTATTTTTCTATCAGTAAAATATTATTTAATCTAGTAAATTTAATTTAAGTGAGATATTTTGGACGATTTTGGATTTTTTCTTTCAATAACGCTATAACGACGAGGCATATTAAAGTAAAATTTTGTTATAGGTAACATTGATTTTCAGAGAAAATTTTTAGTCTCAAAACGTCTGTATATTTGACAGTAAAATATCATTAACTTTTTTTATTTATCTCTTGATCCAACTCTTATGTCCATACTGAAGCTGCAAGTAAGCCACATACAGTTGCTTGTAATTTAGACGCTATAAGGTATCACGTAATTTTATTATTAACTGTTATAGGTTAATTTTAAGAAGTCTAATAAAATATCTGTAAAAACTAACTAGATATTTAAACCAGCATTCAAAATTTAGTTTAAGATACAAAAAAAGAAACATTAGAACTAAAGATTTGATATTAGAATTAAGCATAAATTTAGGTTAGCTCACCCTTCACTATTTTTTACTATTTTCGTAAAGAACCCTTTTAGAATAACTTCATTGTCTATCTATCTGCCAATGTCTTTATCTCAGGAACAACAACAGGTTATAATAAATACAAAATACAACAGAAGTTCAGAACAATGATAATATCAAACTTTTAAATCATCGCGATCAAAAGCTACGACCGTTTACGGTTTTGATACTCGCAACGTATTAAAATCTATAGTGTACTTTCCGTTGACCTAAAATCTTACAATTTATTAAGGAACAGTGCATTAAAGAACATGTGAAATAAAAATCCAATAACTGTAACTTGATTTAATAAATATTTTTTTATATATTTATACGTTACAAGTTACGAGTACAAACAAAGTTAAATTTGTTCCTGAATACAAATTGTATGGACCCGTGGATGCTCGAGCTCGACTCGCACTTGGCCGAATTTATTTTCGATATATCCAAAAGTTGAGAATTTTATAACATAAAATCATAGAAATAATGAAAGCATATATTTTTGATTCATCATAGACTCTTCTATTTATTCTACATTGCTTGCCCATATTAGTTTAGCTTTCTAAAATACGTATTCCATTTTTAGTGTTCCTAAATAAATATGATATTCAAATTTAATTTAAATCAATTTTATAACTCTTTTCCGAAAGGAAAAAAGAATTAAATATCCATTATATTATATTATCTTCTCTATTTTTGTTTTTAGTAGATTTAACAACACGGTTGATAATATTTGATTGACTTGTAGTTTATATAGTATTTCGGTTTATTTTAAGAATCCGCTTCTGGCTTGATAATATTTACGAAGTATATTCCAAAAAAATCAAGTCTATCTCAAAATATTTATAGTTTGAAAAGTAATTTCAAAGAGTGAATGTCCATTCTGTATTACAAAATGGGATCACGTGAATGGTTGCTTATAGTATTTATTAAATTTTAGGTGGCCCATGTAGTTTCGACAGTAAGGGTTAGCGTGCAATTTAGCTTATAGGTAAGTAGTTAAAACTAGATTTTACAAAAATGAAAGCCTTTAATTGAATCCGCTTACGAGACGCTCCGTATCTTAAGACCAGCTTAAAACTAAGTAATGATATAATAAGTTGAGCTTTATATTATATATATGCTGGCTATGAAAAATAAAAATATGACAAATTAGTATTAGTAAGAAAACTTCTATTTAAACAATACCAACTACAATATTATAAATGTGAGTGTATCTGTTTGTTACGCTTTCAGGCTTAAGAAATTGATCCAATTAAAATAGTGGATAAATTTTTTATATCTCTGGAATTTGTCATATATAAATTAATGTTAATATTGAAAATTTAAATGTAAAATATAGCTATATAGCAATAGGGGATGAAAGTTTATGGTAGTTCTTATATTCATCATTTGAAAAGTAATTTCAAAGTGAATGTCTTTATTACAAAATGGGATCACGTGAGTTGTAGCATTTATAACATTATTATGTTAAAAATTAAAATGTAAAATAAAACCTAAATACACATGGTAACTTGTAGCATAAAAAATATAAATAAATAAATAGAATGGTTCTGTGCACACGAACAAAATTCGTATAGAGAAATTAAATTATATGACAGTCTAACTAATTGACGCGATCGTTTATTAAAAGACTCTTAATTGAGCTTTCAACAGTCATTAAATAGACACAATTAATAAGTCTAGCTACAATATTGGAACCAGTGTTGGACGTGGAAAATAAGGGACGAATAAAAATAAAACATGTATGTTTAACATGTAATAAGTATGTCGGAGAATACGAATGAAGAAATTGTTAAAATATACAATCTTTTATAAGCATAGCATGTGTACAATTGGGAGATAAGTAATCATTACGATCTGGTACTAGTCTCATAGGAACCCAAGCGGTGCCATGGACTTATGACCAAGCAAACCTACAGGTTTAAGGACGTCCTTCAAGCAATTACAACACTCACTTCACTGCCCAGGTTCACATTTTAAGCCTATGGTTAGGCACAGACATAAGACTAACCCAATACAAAGCTAACCTAAACCTAACTTGCATATTTTTAATTGTAATATCGACCCCCAAAAATTTATTTTTTTTTATTTTTTCTATTACTAAATTACTTCACTGATACGTGAAAAACTACTTATGTCACTAAAAAAATGTCTTAGCTGTTTTCATTAACTGTGATTAACTGCGATTAAGATTAAGTTGAGGGATTTTAAACCAAAACATCATAGTGACAAATTCAAAAAGGTTATCTGTGTTTGTTGATATTTTTCCGATGGTCATTACTGGTGCACTAATGTTGTTAATTTTAAACAAACAGTGATTGTTATACGAAACTAACACGTTTTAAAGAAAAAGAGGAAATTAAAAACTTGCTAGATAAGTAGGCAGTTGTAAAAATATAAAGGTTTCACTCCTCTAGTAATCTATGAAAATATCCATTTGAAGCGGTATTAATCGCATGACTGAATCAAAGAGAATCTTGGGGTTGCTTACAGAGGAGCCGCTACGTATTTCAATATTTCTTTTCCGTCTTAGCTTTCACACTTTGTTCACTTGCCTCAAGAATACTTGTCAGTGTACGTTTCAATGAACAAAGGTCTTTATATAAAATGCTTTAGTAAAATGATAACTTGACTTAAATGTAAAGGAATAGCTTTGTGGTTTTGTACTGGACTAGATTTTATTCCTCTTTTACTATTTTGAATACTTTAAACATTTGGATTTAAATTAAAGATGTATATCCCCTCTCTAAGTTATGAACTATAACAGATCTTTTTGTATGAATTCGTAGGTTCTTGAAATTTCATAAAAACTAATTTAACTAAAAAATCCATAAGACTTAAAGTCCGTGGCTAGTTATTTTTGTTTCACATGAAAACACCTATAAGACTTATTAATTTTTTACAATACTTTTCTAATGAATCAAAGAACAATTTTAACTCTTACTCTATTAAGATGTTTGGACTGATTTCATTAAGAAGGCATTGTCTAAAGTAGTGTATAGTTTGTGGTAGTGGTTTTAGTGAGTGAGTATCAGAAATCAGTGCCCTAAACCTTCACTTGTGTAACTAGGCCTTGGCAAAACTCTACAAAGTGCATCTGGGTATCAATATTTCCTTACAATAATTATTCTGATTTATTTTTAAATGAAGCACATATCGATTAATAAATAGTGCGATAACATAATTTAGATATCTACCTGTATGAATTTAAGATAAAAATATAAAAATTAATTACTCTAGAGCAGTTGGTGTTAAACTTTACAAAGTTTCTAATTACGTAGTGGGCTAAAGGCCTAAAAAGTATTATGCGAACTCAGGCTAATGAGCCCGAAGCGGAAGAGGAACATTATTAATGAGCCTTCCTATCACCGTACCTAACTTTGTTGGAGCTGCATAATTATTAAATTAAGGTTTAAGGTACTCGTAGCTTCTATACAAAGGTATATTTTATACTTAAAGATTTTACTCTTTAATAATTCTCTAGTGTCTTCATTACTAATTTTAATCAGAGATAACTGCTTTACAATCTTCCAAATTAAAAATGAGAGTTGAAAAAATATAAAATGTTGGTAATTTTATATATTCCCGGATTTCAAATGATTGCATTCTTTTAGTCTTCCAAATATTAACGTTTCGCATTTTAAGATTCGCAGGTTTGTACCCCATTTCGTACTTTTATTCTCCCAGATATCAAGATTTCACTCCACATTGGCTCTGAGATTTCAAAGTTTTAGACTTGGAGATATCAAGATATCACACCAAAATTGTTGTTTATAACAATCCGTTCTTCATTATTCATAATACATATTATATTGGAATGGATCCTTTCATTAAACTTAAATATCTTAAAACTAAAGTGAATTTATCTATATCTATACTAATATTATAAAGAGGAAAGATTTGTATTTTTGTATTTTTGTATGTAACGAATAAACATAAAAACTACTGGACCGATTTCAAAAATTCTTTCACCATTAGAAAGCTACATTATCTCTGAGTAACATAGGCTATATTTATTACAAGAAAAAATTAGAGATCCTTAGGAAATCTCACGAAAACCAACCCAAGGTGCCAAAAAATTAGCCATAAAATATCTTTCATCGCATGCGCTGCAAAAAGTATTGATGATAGAACAAAAAAATGTTTTACAATATTATAGAACGTATCAATATCTACAAAAAAGTCCGCGAGACCATATGTCCAACTATTATAGTTACGTCACTATAACTACTTTTTTACATTTCAAAAGTTGATAAAAATGCCTATCAAAATCAGACCATGTTTTCTATAACTTTGTATTAATCCTTATCCAAATAAATTATTTCGTATTCAAGACTATTTCAATACCTGTAAATTACTTTTTGAGTTATTAAAATCGGACTTTCCATTCAAAAGATATTACGAAATTAAAAATATCAATATAAACAAAAAATACACGACGACGCGACGGGCCAGTATAGCGACGCAGCGCAGCGAGTAAAGCGGCAAGAGAGGGGGCACCGAAATGCGGGAGGGCCAATATATTTTTAAAAATAATATTCCACCCGCGCGAAGCCGGGATGGGCCGCTAGTATTCCATATAACTCCTGTAAAAATACTTTATATTCAATTCATAATAACAGTAACTCAAATAATAATATTAAATTTCAGCATTAAATATTTATTTACAATTATCCAAACCAATTATGAAAAAGATGTACCTACAAACGATATTAACAATTTAGTATTAAACGAAATACCCAGAACCGAAACTAATTAAATTGTAATGTTTTTGTAATGTCTTAATACTTGGAAAGATTTATTAAATTCTTTATAAAGTAATGTTATTTAATAACGGTTCCTGAAATACAGTTTTATTAATTTTGCCTATGTACAGGCAAATAATTGGGTCTTCTAAATCTTTTCAAAGACAGCTTATGATAGATTTTTCTAAAGTACAATATAAAAATTCCTACTTCAAATAAATAAGGAAAAATATGAGTAAAGTATAATGAGCAATAATAAAATTGTTATATTGAAGATTACATTCATGATTTCGCTACGCATGACAGAGGACAGCTTTTCGTAAAAAGGCATTAAACTCAGCTTTTATGGGCCATTACTCGCATTGTAATTATAATATAAAACCATAAAGTAATGGATACATTAATAGATAATATTCCTAATAATGTATCCATTACTTTATGGTTTTATATAAATATATGTTTTTTTACACGCTTTTTATTAGCTTCACTTGTATGTCAGTATGTCAGTCTGTCAGTATGTCAGTATGTAACTCTCCGTGGGTAATTTGCGCGCCTGCGGCCTTCCTTGGTTCTGGTAGCCGTTTCTCAAGCGTGATTTTTTTTAGTTTAAAAAAAAACTAAAAAAAAATCACGCTTTTATAAATAAATCAAACTAAAAAGTAAAAATAAATAATAGTTTAAAAAAACTAAAAACACGCTTTTTATTATAGAAAACCAAACTAAAAAATAGAAAATAAATTTAAAATAAGAATAGCGTTAAAAATTTCAATAAATATAAATTAATAATAGTGTAAATAAAAAAAATGTATTTTATTTTAAAAAAGCGTGGGGTGCTTTTTAAGATATTATCAAAATGATAATCACTCTACTCATATCTGTCAATAAAATATTTATAACTATTGACACCATGCACCCCACGCGTTTTTTAAATAAAATACATTTTTTTTATTTACACTATTATTAATTTATATTTATTGAAATTTTTAACACTATTCTTATTTTAAATTTATTAAAATTTATTTTCTATTTTTTAGTTTGGTTTTCTATAATAAAAAGCGTGTTTTTAGTTTTTTTAAACTATTATTTATTATAAAATATAGCACTGTTATAAAAAATTGAAATAACACACTACACAAAGTCCCTTACACAAGAACCCGCATTCACTGAGACCATCCCTTTATCCACAGCCCCATATTTGATTTATGTTTCGGAATTATAATGTAGATGAAACAGGTGTATGCCAGTAGTTCGAATCACTGCTAGGCCACAAAACAAACGTTTCTCGTGTCACACAAAAAATCCTTTTTTTCTTTAGGGTTTAAATTATTTAAATATCATCTTAGAGTAATCTTAGAAACTATACACGTAATCATTTATTCAGAACAACCATATACTTTCACGCATCTTAGAATAATGCGTAATATGTGTGATTGATTTTATAGTTCTGCCATAATTAATATCGCGGGAAGTTGCTATTGCGGAAAGAAGTTAGCCAGACGTCATGGCAAGCCGGCGAGTGGGGGCGATGGATGTTTGACCGGGAATTTTGCTTCAGATATCGGGAGCGCTTGACATATTTTTCGTATGTTAAGTCAAAATAGTCCTTTTTATGATTTAGGCGTAGAATTGATAATCTTATTGTTAGTTTTTTAAAAATCTCAAAATAAAGCAGAAAGTTAAAAAGTAAATAGATAAAATCGCTTTCGTCTATAAACTGTGCTACTTAATCAGCACTAACAATCTTTACATATTACACATTGTCTGATTGTGCTAAGTAGATGAGTATGTAATCCGTAATTACATTACCTAAATGTGGACCACTGTTCATCAAATATGAGTGGGAATTTACCTCCAATTCTAGTGTTTAATTTTAATGCTATGGTAGGACTTCCGTATTTCCTTGCGTTGAGTAATTTCTGAATCTATACTGAACTCTAGTTGTTTCAAATCTTTCTCGACCACCTTAGAATATTAAAAATATATGGGTGTTTTGTAGATTGTCCTATTTTATAGATATGAACCGGATACTCATATATGTATAAATACTGTTATAAAGGAAGTATAAGACTGGTTAAGACCTTTTTTTCGTCGTCATAGGAGACAAAACAATTAAACCCCCCTAGGAAAACTACTACGCCTATCCGCCTATTTCTGTATGATATAAATTATACAAGAATTATATTTTTTTAAATCTAATCATGGTAAAAAATAATAGATCTAATCTATAGTTATTTTATCCTATAATTATATATAGAAATCCCTTGTTACGATGTTCCCAATTAACTCATAAATTACGTAGCTCAAAATTAAATGATAAACATTTATAAGACAAATAAATGGTTGTAATTATTTGTAAGTTCTTCCTATTAGATTATATAAGCTTCCATTAGATGGCGTCATTATGATTGGGAAATGTATGCAGGCGAATATACTAATTATAATTAATTGAAATATATTTAAATTTAAATGTAACATAAATCGCAATAACAACTATTAAATGTGAAATTAAATTCTCTTTGATGATTAACTAACGAGTTCTGTAATAGCATTACCTGCTTCAAGTATTTTCATTTACAAAATACTCGTAGTTATTTAACATTGAGTTGAAATTATTTTACATCAGTTCACGTAATATTCAGTAATAGTCACCAAACCAATATTTTCCTATTAAATCAAGGATCATTATTAATTTTTCTATATCATTGATTGTCTGTGATATATTTATTAAAATTAAAAAAAAAGGCTATTATAGTGGCTATGAGCTTAACATTAATATTAACCTCATAATGTTAGTCCAAGTTAAGCAAATAGTTTGAATAGTGACGGTGTACGTTAGGTATCCCTGAACCAGGTCGTAATCCCCAAACACTATTTAGACTCCAGTCTGATCATTTATTAGCTTATATATAAAATGAGATCCCGAGCTTTCAATAATCGAAGCAAATCAGAGTCCGTCAACGGTCAACTATAATAGTAAGAACATTTAATAGTTGCCTATTCAAGTAGAAATTCTATTAAGAATTTCCACTATTGTAATATTACTGAATTTTTTTTCTCCAAAATAACCACCGAATATTAGAATTTTACGAGTTCTGTAACATGTTTACTGTTGAGGTACTAAATTAAATGGCCAAACGTAAAAACAAGTGACCATTTGTTTGAGATTTTTTTTAATGCTGATTGTGTGTCTAACTATCAATAGTGATAGAAATTCGCCACGTAAATGTTTGAATGTCCAGAGTACTGACGATTTCCTCTGGATTACTTCCTCGAACGTATGTATTATCATGTTGAAAGTAGTATATTATAATACAAGGGTGCTAAGTTACAAACTTACAAACATACAAAGAAACAACCATATGAACAAACATATCTATAGATAGTTCATACCACGGTGTCGCACGGCTTGCTTATTATTATGACATGCAGTAGACATGAAGTGCGTCGTCACGAATTGAACGATCTATACATACATATAATAACTATATAAACAAACATACGTGTAAATAGTTCAATTCACGACGACGAACGGTCCACTTATTATTTTCTCATATAGTAAACGCGTCGTCGCCGTTATTAATTGAACAATCCATACATACATATAATAACTATATAACCAAACTCAATCCATGACGTCGCACAGTCCACTTATTATTTTCTCATATAGTAGATGCGTCATCGCTGTCATGGATTGAACAATCTTTACATACATATAATAACTATATAAACAAACATACGTCTTGATAGTTCAATCCACTACGACGCCCAGGCTACTTATTATATTTACATAACATAGTAGTCTGTATATGCATACATACAAAGAAACAACCATATGAACAAACATTCGTATATAGGAGTATAACAAATTTGCCAAAAATGCGGCGTATCAAACAGACAAAGTCGCGCGGGTCGTTTATATATATCTAATCGCACTAGTGCGGTAATGTAAAGTAAAAGCACGTGTGTGTTATGGAGCTGTTTACGTTGAAAAACACAGTGAAACAAACGAGCAAGTGTATTGAAAATATATTTTATTGCACGTACGTACATCACTTATATTTACACGACACCTACAATCCTCATGAGAAATTAGGACATTTTGTACATAAATAATACAATATTAATCAATCAATTCAATATCTTTGACTTCAATAAATGTTGCCGCATGATTACCATCTTCTAATATTTGGATAAATAATTCAATCAGCCAGTTTGTCTGAAGCTATCACCAGTTCGGAATGCAGTTATCTGTTGAAAAGATCCGGCAACAAACTCAACAATTACATTTTACAAAATCTGAGTCGACTAGCCATTTTGCAAACTATAAATAAAAGTATTTTAGTATTCAGTTTCAAAGAGTCTTCTGATCTAGTAGATGTACGTTATTTTTTTAAATAAGATGGTGGAGAATATCTAAGGTAGAACTACAGAGGAGGTAATTTATCCGCTAACTGCTAACGACTGGCACAACTTGTAATCGGATTAAAAGATAAATCTTACCTAGCATCTATTGTTTGAACGTGTAGCAAATACTGTTAGAATTATTACTCTGTTTCTAATAAAACTGTAAAGGAAATGGATAATTAAGAAATATAAATTAAAATGAAATAAACTATGGATATTTAGAGGAGTAAATAAAATTCTAAACAGATTTTAAGACAAACACAAAAAGAGTAAGTAACGAAAAGTGTGTAATAGTCATAATAAATTCTTTAGTGAACATTTCGTGTGTGTCAATATAATTATGTTAAAAATTATTTAAAAAAAAATTTATATCGATATTTAGCACTACCGATTAATGCAGTGGGGTGTTATTGTACCTTCTTGAACATCGATATATAATATACATATAATTTTTCGAAGTATAACATTATTTATTAGAAATCTAATAGGAATGACGGTTTTTAACTTTTTTATTGTACCAACTTTTAACTATACTGATCAAAAGTCGATGAATGTACAGATAACTTTTTTCTTCACTTGAGGGTTAAAAAGGGACTCTTTTTAAACCTTTATTAACGCGTATTTTCATATTATTTCAGTGATAAAAAGCTACAGGTGCAATTTTAATTTTTACGGTATGAAATTTTATTCAGATAAATAATTTCTTTGCATAAGGAATGGTAGTCCCGTTTCAATCCCTATGATTGTACCCTTATTTAACTCGTATTTACATATTCTATCAGTAATAAAAAGCTCAAGGCGTAATCTTAATTTTTAATATCAAAAAACTGGAAAATTTGTTATTCAGATACCTTTTTTCTTCACTTAAGGGATGGAAGTCTCTTTCAATCCTTATAATTTTACCCTTTTTATATAAACCCGTATTTAATACTTTTTCAGTGATAAAATCCTAAAAAGTAATAATAGCTTTTATTTTATAAATTTATTATACTATTAAAAATTAAGTAAAAAATTATTTGTCAATTAACTAATTTCTTTACTTAAGGACGCTCTTGCCTCTGAATAAAATATTTATTTATTGTTATTTATAAATTAGTTTAGTAGAACTAGTTTCTAGTTAATCTTACCCTATTTTCCTTAGACTTCTTTATTTGGTCGGACTATCTCAGTCAAACAACTTTAGTCAGCTAACTTCACACCGGTTATACATGGTATCAAATATGCTAATACCCTAATTAAAATTGAAAATCAAAGGCCATTATTTAATATTTCGAAAGCAAAAGAAATTGTTATTTACACTTTCTAAAGTAGCTTTCATTAATCACTTCTCGTTGTACAAGACATTGATTAATCATTAAGCTAATTAAACACACATTTTGTTTACAGATATTACAAATTAACGCTTGAATTAATATTTTCAACAAAAAAATTGAAGCGAAAATCAATGAACTACCTGTGTTATTAGTACTAACAACCAAATTCAAAATTATTGAAATAAATTAAATTTGCGTAAATGACTTGAGTGAAACTTAGTACAAATTTTGACTGCATTTTTACAATAAAACGTTTTAGGAAATACAAAAGATATTTTACATTACAACTGATTTATTCCCATAGCTCAAAATTAAAGATCGTAATTAGGACACGACATAGTTCCAAATCATTATTACTAACGATTCTATCGGAATTTATGTTTCGAGTATATTGATATTTACATTTTAGTGCTTTGTACTCTGTTATTTAATTATACAAATAGTCAGGAAAGTCAGAAAATAGCGCAGAGAAAAAATTGGAGTGAGAGAGACCCATAGATTACTTTTACAAAAAAATTACCGAGAGCGGATCATTATAGAGAGTCAGCGTCCATGCTGCTGCTACTTTTCATCCTTTTGAGTACGTTTTGCTAATAATATGCTTTCCCTTCTTTCCGATCAGTGTGATAACTTTATCATTGAATTGAATCAGGCGTTACTTTGCTGAAATTCAGATTTAAAAGGAATCAAAAGGTTACCTTGCTATAATCCGCGGCAATCTGAACAACCAGACTCATATGGCACAACCCAGAAGAGCATCCTGCCTAGCCCAATCCTCACTCCCGCGTAGCATCGTCGTAGCAATGTCTACGTAATTAGTAAAATTTAAATAAACATTTTGATTTGACGCAATTGAGTCAATATTGTTGGTAACATAACGTTAAAGAATGCCGCTATTTCCTGGGTAGTTTGGCTTGGATCGGTTTCCTCCGTCTCTTTCAATTCATTGTTATTCACCTGTGTGGGCGGTCTTCCACGTGGTTCGTTGTTCAAATCAAAGTTCCCATCACGAAAGCGTTAAAACCAAAATCGCACGGTGCGTTCATTAGGAGTCCCCTCTCCATAGACAACATTGATATTGTTTCTGCCGCATTAGTTCCGCGTCGGATACCGTATTCAAAAATCACTCGAATTTTCGAAGTATCCATCTGTCTTGTTTAAGCTGAATAAAAAGAACAACTGAAAGTCGATAATCAAATGTTGCACATTTTTTAAAAGGATAACTACATAGGTACCATGTGAAAAAAGTTTCACTCAAAAATCTCAAACCATGAAGGTTGTATTTCAATTCGAAGTACCTATTACAATAAAACGGCAATTTCATAATTTAACCCCTATTATTACATTGAATGTAATAATAGGGGTTAAATTGAAATGAAATATTTACATATCCTATGTATCGGCATAATATCTTACGCCCTAATTTTATTTAATATTAATATTTTGCTTATTTATAGATTACACAGATTAAGTTGCCTGAAGGCATTAGAAAGTTAATACTGCGCCCTCTGTAATATAATAATTATTGGATATTTAATAACGCTTGATTGCTTGTTTTGTGTTTAATTCATACTTCATAGAGTTTCCATTGATTGGAATATTAATAAGTTCATTGAAATCTAATATATAAAAAAATGCAATGCTGTAACAGTAGTTTATTAAAAACAGTATCATTGGCACAAAAATTTATAAGCTTGACGAATGATTTCATGAAGCAATTGTTGAAATAAGTATTTATTAAAATATAAGTTAGGTGCAGTGCTACTCTGCAGGAATCACGCGACTCTATTTATCTTGATTGTTATGTTTAGTCAAGTGGTATGGGTGAGAATTTACGCGTACTAAAAGATGTGTTTAAACATACCCCTGAATCTCAAGCTCCAGACGTTGCTCAGCTTCCGTCTAAAGTGTATGTTACTATTGTCTTTTTAGCGTTACTATGCAGCGTAACTATTATATATTATTAACCCTCAGTTTAAAAAATGAGAATTTCTGATATTTTTAGAACATTCTGTTAAAATAAAGATATTATTATATACACTGGTTGACTGTTATTTGAAGTACAATTTATACATGATCTTATGTCATTTGTAACGTCTTAGAAACCCTCAACGACCGCAAATGTGTAAAGTGAATAATACAACAAAGGCACATAAGCTCGTAAGCATTACATTTTTTGTTGTTCTGTGTAGCGTAATGTTATATTCTGTTTAAATATAAACAATTAAAGGACGAAAACAAGCATTTGCTTTGAAAATTAATGATTATGCTTATTATACAAAATTATCTACTGTTTACATAAAGGACTTGAAATTATATTTATGAGAGAGGTGATAATATTAAAATATATAATACAATGGTTATTTTAGTTAAAGTTTTATTTTATAGAAACTTCGTTGATATGAAAATATTTTCTAACTTTGATTAGTAATGTCTTGGCGTCATATTGTGACTCGGGGACTTGCAAAAATATTACGCGACTTGCCGCCATTTTATTTCAAAGTATCACCACCCATTGTTTACACTATTAAAAATTTACGCGGTAGCTTTACTGCACAATTATTCTTAAAAGCGTTTTCTGTGTTGCCAAGTATTCGATAATAGAGATATTAATCAATTTGTTCCAATTATATTGAATATCCATATTTTATAGCATTAATATTTTAATAAAACCTAACACTACCTATTAAGAAATTCAAAACTTACTTATTGTCATAAAAGAGATGAAACCAAACCTTATATATCAAAACTGATTTTATCCATTCAACATGTGTTTTTTTTTTTATATATCAAGATTTATGCAATGTAAGATAAACACGAAAAACAATTACTAAGTATATGAGTGCTATACTGCGCAGCAATACTCAAATTACAACATGTAATCTAGACGGAAGCCAAGCAGTGCCTGAAGCTTGAAACCAAGGAGCAAGTTTAAAGACGTCTTCTACTATGCACAAAAGCTCACACCTTCACCGCTCAACCTCGCTACCGAATATTAAAATAATAAAATACAGCACTCACACGCTCCTTGATAACGGAGGCCTAACACGACAATATAATACTAACTTAAAATAACTAAAAAAATAACAAAAAGTGTACATTAAGTACACTGCGCGAAAACACAAGATAGACTCTAATCTATCGCACTAACGGTTATATATTGTCTACATGTCGGTGTCAATAAAATGATCTACCCGCTAATACCACTTTATACACGGTGTTGGTAACACAATATTTTTTTTTCAAACTGCTATAACTTTTAATATTTTATTTCCTGGTATCCGATTGAACTAAAACTTAGCAAACGTATGTAGGGATTGAAACTACCTGATGGTAAATGGTAAAGCGAATTTAAATGTAAATGAAATAATATTTACTTTCTTAAGCATTTCTAATTTTTTTAATTTCGTTGACTTGTGTAATATTTCTATCCCTTCAAATGTTTACCACTTGACTTAAAAGCAGGCAGCAACTTAAAGTTATACCCCATTTATACGTAAATGGGGAAAATTTCTAGTTTATTATGAAACTAAATATAGAAGATTCGAAAAGTTTTACGTGTTATGATACCTCAGGGGCTGTTACGAGTTTAAAACTGTTAGTGCGTACATAGCTGGGCAATTTACACTTATTTACGTCTGAGGATCACTGACGTAACTATAGCTCAGGCTAAGTTATATTTTGTCCTAAGTAAATATAGACAGATGATATTTTATAAATGTACTAATCGATCCATCCTCGCTTCGACAGGGAAGCAAGCAAGTTATAAATAAAACTCCAGTGCAAGTTTTTTGAACCCAAAAGTAAAAAAAAATTATACCCTTTTTTACACACTTAGGAGGTAATATATGCCAAATTATGACATAAGCATCCATTATAATATTTATCTACTAAATTTTAAATTAGTTATAAAAAAAATTTTATTCATGGAATGTTTATTATATTCGTTTTGGGGTTGAACATCGACAAATGCCCACTTAGTGAGGCTGCGTCATAAAAAAATCTTTTTAAATTCATTAGTTTTAGTAAATGTGGTACGGGAGCCAGTGACAGATTTTCATGACCAAGTCCCTCCCTTGTAGGTAGGGACATGATCCCATTGCTACAGAAAGTTTGGGGGTTTCTGATCAAAAAACCGCGACAAGTAGTTTTGGCAGTCCTCTCGTGATGTTAACCTGACACTGCCTAAAGAATTCTGAAGAGACCGAAACATGTGGAAATCTGAAGGTGCAAGGTCAGGACTATACGGCGGATGTATTAACACCTCCCAGCCAAACTCTCTTAATTTTTGCTGAGTGGCTAAAGATGTATGAGGTCTAGCGTTATCATGATGAAAAACCACACCCCTTCTGTTGACTAATTCCGGCCGCTTTCTCTCAACTTCTTGCTTTAATCTCATCAGTTGTTTGCAGTAGAGTTCAGAATCGATGGTCCTGCCTTAGCGAAAGTATTGTTTGAAAACTTTATAAAAATTTATATAGTTCATCGGCGCGATCTTGTATTCTACAATTTAGTTCACATTTTTTATTCATTTGACATAAATATCTATAACTATAAAAATCAGTGATGGCCTAGTGGTTGGACTTCAATGTCTTACTCGGGAGGTCCGAGATCGATCCCCCCCACAGGCACACACCTCTGACTTTTCTAGGTTATGTGTGTTTTAATAAATTAAATATCACTTGCTTTAACGGTGAAGGAAAATATCATAAGGAAACCTGCACTCCTGAGAGTTCCCTAAACTTCTCAAAGATGTGTGAAGTCTGCCAACCCGCACTGGCCCAGCGTGGTGGACTATGGCCTCATACTCTCCTCATTCTGAGGAGAAGACCCGGCTCAGCATTGGGCCATTCACGGGTCGTGATGATGATCTATAACTAAGGCGACCTTTGATTAGGTAGTAGTTCCTATAAGTTTCACAACAGCAATACAATCACGTTTCATTCCATTACCAAGTCAGGTGTAGTTAATTCAGAATAGACGTCCCTTAACCGTTAGCAGAGCTTCGGACTTGAGACTAGGGCATTGCTTGAGATACTGTTTTGGCCATACAACAACTCTTGCATGTGTAATGAAGAGAAGGCACTTCGGGTTGCTATGTATAAGGTCTGAAAATCAATAGTGATCAGTAGCTTTAAAAGTACGGTAGTTAAATAAACTTTATCGTACACAACAATCATGGACAGAGATCACGTAGCTACCCGAATGGAAGGTATAATCGAATCAATTATTTCGCTCGTGCACTACCTACCTACCCGTGTTATCACGCACGGTACAAAAATTAAATTTCGCATTAAATAGTCACGTTAAATTTGCAGTAATTCCTGTCTAGTTTTGATTTGATTGGCTTAAAAAATCTAATAGAAAAATAAGGTTACCTTCATCTTTACCTAACCACAATTTCCAAATGACCAAAGCAAATTTTTCTATGTGTATTCAACCCTCTTTTTATATAAAATTAGACCTAATACTAATAAGAATAAAATTAAATTCTTATGTGATAGGTTTTAGACGTGCCGTTGTATAAGTACAATTAACTTGTTACTCTATGAAAGTTTTTGACGTAAACCCTGGTTCTATCTTGTAGTGTCCCTGTGGAGACACATTAACACTGAACACAGGCTCGTCACACACTATCTCACTGTTGCAGACACCAGCATGTCACTCTTGGCTAACGGCTCTCATTCCACTGACTTGGTGTGTACGAGACTGTATATATTATATTGTCTGTATATATTACTACCCCTAAGTGTGTCAATGTAAATATTCAAATAATTATATTAAAATGTAGTACACACATGAAGGTTTCAAAGTATAAGTCTAGCAGTTTAAATCTAATATCTAAGTATTCACATCTCAGAAATAACTTGAATTTCTTACGTTAATTAATATAACTAAATAACTAAGAAATTAAGAAAACAAAACAATTAATTAACAATAATTATTAAACAATCAGTCTCTTAGTATAATGTTTCTTTGTGTAAATAATATATTTTATATAGACAACATTGTATTCCTATATTATAGTCTGAATAAGAAAATCTCGTTACCGACTCGACAACACATAAAGAGACCAACGAGGTGAAAATATATAAAAATGTTAAAACATTGGGTAATGTTTTTAATAAAATCCTTTTATAAAACGGCTGAGTAAACATGATATATTTAGGTTTAGACTTGATATATTTGGATGTTACACAATAAATACTTCTTTAATAAGCCCGCTTGGGTTAACAGCCTCAGGCACAGCTCGACTACTTATCTAAAATGTATTTTTAAGCATGTTGCTGTATGCAATGAGTGTGAATCTCTTATAATATTTCAGTAGATAATAGAATGACAGTATACAAAATCTCAAAATTTTTCACAGATTTTTTGAAATCTGTTAAAAATTGAAATTGGACGCCACTCGATCCCAAAGCTTTGCATTTAAATAGGGAGTATAAAATCACCTGCATATTTGATATTTTGTTTAAAATTTTCACACAGTGGATGAAAATTCTTTTTGAGGCTATCGAAAGTGTGTTAAATATTTTTGATTCGTCAGTTCTATAGTATTTTCCATTTATGACAAAAAGTGTGACACAGTGACTGTACATTTGCTTGGTTTGGAAACGTACACAAAAGAATTGAAAAAATAAGTCTACGCTCGACTGTGTCTAAAGCAAAAAGTAACTTCCAAAAAACTTTAAGGTTATGGTGATAACAATTGACTTAGTATATACAAGTATAATCTTATTGTAATGTTAACTTTCGAAAATAATTTTATTGCTACACTGCTCGGAGTTGAAAACGATAATCAATTATACAAAGAAGTTGTGATTTCATGCGTTCTCATTTTACCTAGTTAAATTAAGCTTGATAGACAGGCAAGAAAGTGAAGCAGTGAAGATGAATAAATGCCTGTAAAAGTAGTCTATATATATACTTAGTTTATAAGTAATCATAAAATGAGCACAAATCTTTTTAAATTCTTAGTATACCAAATATTGTATATCATAATAACAAAGGATTATAGGTATACAGGATGCTAATAACCAATTTGATGAACGTCTATCGATTCAAGACCAATCTGTACGGGTCAGTTTGCCGATTTGAGTCAACATTGCTCAACGATTCAAATCCCTAAAATAGCCAAACCTTCATAGCAATTGTCAACATTTCATCCAGACTCCAGAGGCAGAATTTACAATGCCAGGGAAAATCAATATGCTTCCTCAGTCTTTGGAATATAAATTCTATAACTTATCTGACCTATTCTAAAACTTTAAGGCATGTAATATGTAAAAAATATAAAATCTTACTCTACATTTTAGTTAGTTTGTAAAAGTATATAATTTAAAAAGATTTAACAAGTTAAAGGGCACTCTGCTTAGCAACATTATCTATGCAGAGTTTACAAAAAACGTTTATATACACATGCTCATCTGGTTTATTGGGTATTCCCAATAAATCAACAAAAAAAAAGAAGTTCTTTAAATAAATAATATTAGAACTTAAATAATATATAGTGTATGTTCGGTTAGTTTGTACACGTCAAATTGTATTAAAATCCGTAATAATCACCAAAAAATGTGGCGTACTATTTAACAGCAGTCAATCAGCTTCTTTGTATCATCATCACAACCCATTAATGACCCACTGCTGAGCCAGGACACCTCAGAATGAAGAGAGCGTTAGGCCATAGTCCAGTGCTGGTTGGCAGACTTGACACACCTTTGAACTTTTAGGGAAATCTCAGGAGTGCAGGTTTCCTTACAATGTTTCCATTAACCAATAAAGCATATGATATTTAATTGCTTAAAACACACATTTCTCCGAAAAGTCAAAGTTGGGTGCCTGTATGAGGGATCAAACTCGGACCTCCGGAGTAAGACGATCTTATTCTCTAGGACTGCTTACTGTTTGTATATTACTAGTTAAATCTTAGATATAAAAATCTCGTGTCACAGTGTTTGTTATCGAACTAACTCCTCCGAAAAGGCTTGACCGATTGTTATGATTTTTTTGTGTATATTTTGTAGGTCTGTGAATTGGTTGGGTATTTTATAGGTGGCTCTCTCCAGAAAATAATTTAGGCAAAACAACGTTTGCCGTGTTTGCTAGTAGATATATTTAACTAGCAATGTATAAAGTTATCTAAATGAGTAGTTCATCTTTATTGCAAGTTAAATTTTAAACCCCTTTACATTTTCTTTACAAATCTGTAAATTTGTTTTCCTATCTAAAGCAGATCTATCTAAAGCTATATCATTCGAGCTTTTAAATTAATTTCCTTTTAAAGTTTCGAGTAAAGTAGTAATACCTTCGATGATAGTGGAAAAGTACGTGGGGTTACCACGCCAAAAAAGTTAACAGTGTTGCAACCGTTGGTTGGTTCTCGTCTTGTCCTTACAATATAAAAAATCTATCAGTTCCAAAGTTTTGATATTTCTATTAATTATATTATTTAAAGTAATATAAGGAGATTTATGTATTGATTTATCACTAACCCGCGCAAACTGCTGTCCTCAGTTGGCTACACTGTTCATTTTTAGCGCCATGATGTAAAAATTAAAGCTGTGTTGATAGATCATTTCACGTGACTCGGGCCGGTTACAATCCAGTGCCAATGTGATCAAGTTAAAAGATTCGATCAGTCGATCATTTCGATATTTCTATCACAGGTGGCAATTCGATTCTGTAGTTTTAGTTACTACTAGAACACATTTTTGGAAATCATATGTCAGAGGAATGTAATAGAATAAGGACCAACATTTTCAAATTTATTTGGTTTATTTAATCAAGCACATCTGAGAACATCAAAAATTTATTTTATTAAAATTATATCAATTTTAATAGAAATAACAAAACCACTCAATTCAACCTTGACGAAGTCACGAGGGTCAGCTAATATAAAATAATACAAGATATTATATAGAATCAATTTAGGTAGGTAGTTTGTGTCTTGCATGGTAAAATCGCGAACTGGCAACGCGATCGTCGCGCTACACGCGAATCGCGATCCATTACATCCTCGAACGATCGAATCTTTAGTGACTGTAATCGAATCAGTAGTGTGCAGATCGCGACTGGATCATTTTCATTCGATAAATCGTGATCGACACAGGACTAGCACGAATGTCAATGATTTAATTTATTTATAAATTGCTGACTGACTTATCTATTATTCTGATAAAACCTTGCTTTTTAATGAACTCTTTCCTCTTTCAGTCCGTAAATTCTAATTAAAACTGTTCTTGATACTTGAAGTGTAATAAAAATAAAATAGCTACAATGTATTGTTATTACTTAAAGTTCGGATCGTTTTCAAGTTCTAACTTTTATGAGATTTGTTATGAAAGAACATGGTATTGAAGAGGGATTCTTTTATTGAGTTGCGTATATTTCTCTCAATAGGACTTTATTCTTAAAATAAACTTGTATAAAAATAATGTTTACGTAAAAATAATTGCACAGCACCTACGCAGTTTGACTCCTCTGAAGTATAGCCCACAACATCATTAAATATAATTTTGTTGTGATAAAAAGGTATCAGTTACATTATATAATATTTCCGTATAATAGGTTTGAACCTATGTAAACAGGAATAAACATGTTTTGATCTTTGATGCCCACCAATTATATTATACCATAAATAATAATATTCAAATTTGCAAGTATAGATAGTTCAATCTACGTTCGTGTATTGAACTAATCTTAACACTTTTTTTTCATTTGACAGAATATTCTTGAATTTTTGTATCATTCTTCAATATCCAAATCAATAAAGAAATCAGATTTTGTATATTACACGAATATATAACTGAAAACCTTATCTAATTTCGTGCAGTAGATTTTGTGAGATAGAAACAAAAATTTAAAAAAAGTGATTGTATTGGCTTTCATATACTTAAAGACTTACTTCTGTGTACATACAAGCATTCTTAAGTTACATTTTGTTATATACATGTTGTATATAGTTATCATCTAAAAGTTAGCTTTTTTATTATCTACTAGCGACCCGCTCCGGCTTCGCACGGGTGCAATTCTGATACTAAATATACTACAGAAGTCTTTATATACAACGTTCACAGCTTTTTTGTCATAAGACAATACAAACATGTTTTCATAGGAACGCGCCGCGTAACCGCTATGCCCCTGCACTTTAATCTGTAATATCTTCAAAAAATATTTTTGAAAAAACATTTAAATTGTATGCTGTAAAGGGCCATATTGATCTATATAAAATTCACAATGCATTTAAGGATTTACCTAATTGGATAAGGATTAATGCTATATTGTTTAAAATCGCTTCGTAAATAAGGCATTATTTCCCTTAAAAAGTAAAGGATAAAAAATGGTTATTGTGGGTTATTCCTAAGAGACAGACATGTACCATCGTTGACTATTATGTATACCTTTTTAAGGTGTACAATACTGTAGTACATTTTTTTTTTGTGGTAGATAAGGTGCAAACGAGTAGATGGTCCACATGATGAAAAATGCTGCGGTGTCAGCGGACAGAGTCCACCAGATACGCAGCATTAATGGGATGGGGGAGGGAAGGGGTAAGTCTGGCCAACATGTGGCTCTATCGTAACGCGTCTATGTCACTTGGCAGTCGGATTCGTCGTCATGCTTGTGGTCGCAAGCCAGTCGGGGAACAGATCTCCTACCAACATGGGGTGCCTCCTCTTCTCCAATTCTCTCCCAGCGGCAGAGGCGAAGTATTACTCTAAACCGTCCCCTCCAGGATAAAATTTTGGTATATCTCGTAGGGTTCAGCCAACGTTTGCAATGTAAGCACAAAAAATGTGTTTATTTACGACGTCACATTATAAACTTCTAAAATTATCAGTGTTTCTCTACTATAATATGCATGTATTATACATATAAACCTTCCTCTTGAATCACTCTATCCATTAAAAAGATGCATCAAAATCCGTTGCTTAGTTTTAAAAATCTAAGCATACATTGGAACATACAGACAGACAGACAGCGGAAAGCGACTTTGTTTTATACTATGTAGTGATCTAGTAACTAAGATAAGCAAAACTTAGTAGCAATTCTCATCATTATAACATACCTATGCAAGTACTTGTGACGGTTATAAACTTTACATAAAGTAAATTCAACATTTAAAATAATAATAATAAATAATATAAAGAGGCAATAAAATAGTAATTAATAAATATTATAACATAATATGTACAAATAAACATAAAAAGTAATTTATTTTATATTTAAAACGTCATTTAATACATTAGAAATAATAATCAATCATAATTTTCAATAATAAACATATTAAAAATAATGCAAACGGTTCGTGTATTATGAAGACGGTTCGTGTATTAGTTAGTATGGGAAAGTATGGAAACTGCCGATAGTCTGACCGATCGCCCAGCATATATAGGGGGGCAGCGTGAGATCGCCGGCACGGCATGTCACATTGATGTACTACATAATATGATACCGATATAATAAGAGGTTTGTGGGTGACCATCTAAAGAATTATAACAATATAAAAACATGTATAGGGGCGATGCATGTTATAATAATGAACCTCTTAAATAATGAATATAAATATGTTTTAATAATAATATCTTATGTAGTTACGATGTGATGGTGATGCATGTGTTTCGATCAGCCTCCTTACAAAAATGTTCTGCGAGAGTAGTCTTGCAGGACCGCCTTATTTCGAACGAACTTTGGCATACGGACGGAAGGTGACTCTCAGATGATTTTGATTATCTTTGAGAAGTCCATCTGTCTGTTGCTGGAGCCTTGCGTATCTTGGTGGTACGTAGCGAGATGCCTCTTAGTGTGATTAAGTTCTACTTTGAGAATTCTTGTGTGCGGTGCCGGATATGCTTTATTCTTATGCGCTGTGGACTGGTTTGTAGGCTTTGTGGCTACATCAGCTAATACTCCGAGCTGATTTGATACTCCGAGGTCTCTCGTGGCTTAGACGATGTTGTTTGTGACTCTCACTGTGATTTGATACTTCAACGTCCTGGCGTCTCAGTTGATATCTTTGTGTCTATCACACCATCGTATCCAGCTGCTGAGCGGTGCGGAGGCTGTAAGCCGAAGTGGTACGTTCTAGCGATGCTGGGTACAACCACGAGCATTGTCCGTGGACTTTGTTTATGGAGATTGTAACTGGCATCAATAATCCTTGTCAGGACTACCCCTTCGCTTAGTGCTTTTAAATAGACATTGTAGCATGTCATAGTGCTAGGGCGTCTGGTGAATTATCCTTATGGAATGTTTACTAGCATATATGACAGTGTGGCCTACTTTGTCTCATCACTTCCGTGGCTTGCCACGTAAAATAATGAACTGGCGTATTACGTCTCTTTGTTTGACTCATATGCTCGATGGGAGTGTTGCTTTTTGTAAGCGAGTTGTACATATCTCATATTTCACATTCCACTAAGGTGGACCATAACACATATTTATATCAGCTACGGCTGCAACGATTATCAGCTACGGCTGCAACGATATCCACTCCGGTGGCAACGATAACACATTTATGTGAATATGAATATGTGCATTCCTTGCAATCAGCCGCCTAAGTGCTGTGAGTTCTTACGAACTGATGTTTGAACCAGTGATTTATTTATTACTTTATTTATAACCAGGGCTTGTCCCTTTGTCTTCGGACACCTTGCAACTTTGCTGTTTTAATGGATTTGGTTCCATCACAAGGCTCACGCCTTTTTATTATTACAGCTTCGGCTGATTTACTAAAGCTTCGGCTTTCAACACTGCAGTCTCGACTGTATTACCCGGACTTCGGTCCTTGCTAATGTAGTATCAAAAGTGTAGGCGCACTATAAATAGCTCCCACCTTCTATCCAGGAGGGTTCACGATTTGGTTGGAACCCATTGTCGGTGGCGGGTGTGGGGCTGCCGACCCCTTTTCTCTTTTATATTTAAATATTATAAGAGGAAGGGAGAGACTCCTTCAGCTATCTTCTTTATCACTAACATCCTTCTGATGTCATTATTTATAAAATTATTATACATCTATGCGTCATCACAACATCGTTATTACATTAATTTAATAAAATGCAAATCGATCTTTATTTAGTTTAATTTATCTTCTTCGATGACCTATTGAACTCATGCCTCTGATACTCTATAAGAACTTTGATGGTTATTATTTACACAACGTATTAAGGTTCCTAACTAGACGATCACATGCCTGATTAAATATTTTATAAATGCATTATTAGCCGTTATTGACTTGCTGTCTTCCTCTTGCGTTATTTATTTATATTTTTATGTATTCTATGTATATATTTTATAGAGTTAGCTCGATATAGTTACATACTGGATAAATTCACTGGATCTAGCGACTGGAATAATACAAACTGGCAATAACTCAGTGTATTTATCTTTACACTTTACCGCTCTTAACCGGCGACTTCCTGAGACTACACTCGACTAAGGATTAAATAAACAGAACCATTTCGAAACGTTTGCGTTAGTTATTCAAATGAATAAAACACACGTTCAGTATCAAAATGTTGTTTACTTTAATATTTAATTATTATACGTAATAAATTATTCAGTATACCGTTATGATATTGTTTCAGCTTCAGATGTTGCTTAAATTTTGAAACAAAACAGAGAATTTGTTTAATATTATATAAAAAAATATTGTTGATAAGTATTAATAGTAATGTATTTTTCAAGGGACAACGTGTAGCAAGAGGGGGTCTAAAAAATAATTGGGGACTGATTAATTTTTAATATATTACATTGCTACTTTTCTAAGAATCAATTAAGTTTGAAAACTTTTTATAACCATGCAAAAGAAATAGCTAAAATTTGTCTGATGAAATTTTCCAATGGATACAGTGGTGACTAAAGTAGCGTATGTTAATATTATTTTACATCTCAGTTATGTAAAAAAGTACATTAAAACACACAGGAAAATTATATCAAGAAATAAAGCTGCAAGAGTTATTTCCTGGAGATAAGTACAAGAAGCGGAGCAAGTTTCCTGTCCCGACTCTATGAAAATCTATTTTAATGGTCTATTTATAATATAAATACTACCTCGGCCTGACCTCGAAATAAGAACTCGATAAAGATTTGCGATAGTTTTTAATCATTTATTCGATTTTATATAAATGTTACAGAACTATCGTTAGTCCGGTAGAGTTTGATCATTTTGTATTAAGGATTACTTCCTCTTTACAATTATTCATTTACAAAATGCCTAAATTTATTTGTATTTAATATCGTAAAGCGTATTTTTCCTTCATATATGCCACAAAGAATTGATATAAATTTATATTTACTATAAATATACAGAGAAATGATACCCATTACTGTACAGCAATACGTATACACATGCAAGTTAGACTGAGGCGAGCAGTGCCTGGGGCTTGAGACCCAGGAGCAGGATTAAAGAGCTCTTCCATAATATATTAACTCTCACCTCCACCACTCGACCTTGCCCACAACAATAGATAATAAAGTAAACTTACGTGGACCTCCAGAAGGGTGACCTAAATCACGACACTATAACACTAACTTCCATGTACACTGCGCGAAAACACCAGAGAGACTGAGACTAATCTATCGCACCAAATGTTATATATTGTCTTCACATCGGTACACTTGAAATAATATAAAATGATCTTCCCGCTACTACTACTTTATAGACAGTGTTGCTAACATATTTGTTCAAAATCTTTAAAGGATAAGGATTATAAGCTTAGATTATCAGATTTGATGAAGGATTTATGAGAGTTCTCTAGCTCTACCGTTCCGAGCGATCAGACGCGCTAGGCGACGAAATAAATTTTTGTAATACCCTCACTATACTTAATAATATGATATCCATTTAGTATAGTTTGTTGTGAGTATAATAAAGGTTACATTATTAGTATAAAGGGACTTGTTATTGAATAGTTTTAAAAATAAATTCAAAAAATAGAGTACTGGATAATGTTAAATAAACAAACTGAAAGTATGTTAGTAAATTGGTCTCCTGGGACGAACTTGTTTTCTAGTTTTTAACTCCGTCGTATCTGCTATGCATTGGAATACTTCTCGACGAAATTTACCAACAAACTTAATATTACCCTTGCACGTATGAATACTAAGATAATACAAGTTAGTATAAGTTGGAACAGTAGGTTCAGTAAGTTTACGTAGTCGAATAATATAATAGTATAAACAATGTGATATTGAAACTGAACGATGATGTAATGCATATTTTTAACCCCTGACGTTATACAGGGTTTTATAAGTTTATCGATTGTATCTGTGTATGTGTATCTCACCATTGGCGTGACATCGTAACGCCCAAGATAATGGACCGATTTTGATGCGGTGTTTTGTTTTAAAGCTGTTCTAAGATATAATTTGTAAAGATCTGGTCAGCATTTGAAGCACAGATCTTATAAATTTTCACAAGTTCGTTTAATTTCAAATTTAATGTATTGTTTGTTACTTTGGTCGTATTTCTAGGTACTTAAGATGACAATTTAACATCAAAACCCAACTCCTCAGCTAATTAATAAAAGCAGATATTTTATATTTAGGCTAATGAGAATAGTTTCTATGGTGGTATCTCCTAGATAGTATGTCAACTTTAAATAGGCGGGGGTAATTTGAATTTTTTAATTTAATTGTTATTAGATTTTAATTCAACCCACTGGATTATAGTTATATTTAGAGACAGACGATAAATATTTGAATGAAAGTTTATACCTGGTGAAATTCAGTCAATCTTGTAGTGGTTACGACTTCAATAAGACTAGCGTTACACCATTGCAATGTATAATTAATGTATTCTCTACTATAATATGCATTTGTTATACATATAAACTTTCCTCTTGAATCACTTTATCTATTGTGAAAATCGCATTGAAATCCGTTGCGTAATTTAAAAGAACTAAGCGTACAGACCAATGAGGGAATGACAATAATATCACATTTCGCTAGAAACATATAACATATAAAAACTTACATGAAATCTGTTTCGATTGCAATATAGGATGAGTTGTAACGCAGAGTTCGAGGGAACTGCCACCACAACTGTCACAAGTGGAAATAATTTTAAGAATTTTAAAACGCAACTACCTCCATACAAAGTTGGTAACAGGTAGTGTATCAACCGTTCATTTGCATGTTAATTGCTTTTTTCTCACTGAATATTTCGTTCACAAAAGAGTAAAGACGGAATGCATAAACATGTATTAATTAACGGGCCCAGTTTTGTGAATTAAAGTAAAACATGTTACTGCCAAAAATTTTACCTGGTGACCAATCATCGTCTGTTTTTTTATGTTATTATTTTATGTTTTACCCGTGAGGGGACGGGTTAGAATACTATTCCCCTCTGACGCTGGGAGAGCATCTCGTAAGAGCCGAGTAACCCAGCACCCCCTTGGTGGTAGGGGATCTGTTCCCCGACTGGCTTGCGACCACCAGCATGGGAATCCGATCGCCAAGTTTCATAGACGCGTTCCGGTTGAGCCGCATGTGGGCCAGACTTACCCCCTCCCTCTCCCATCCCATTAATGCTGTGGGTCTAGTGGACTCTGATTCCGCATCATTTTTCTTCTTCATTCCCCCTTCCCACCCTATCTTCGGGGATGCAACGCATCGACAAAACGAGAGTGTTTGTTGTTTTTCCGATGTCCATGGGCGATGGTTGCCACTTACCATCAGGTGGACCATCTGCTCGTTGCACCTTATCTATTATAAAAAATAAAAAAAAAATGTGTGACCCCCCTTTTTTCAGAAATGCATGAAGGTATCCGGCTAAAATCAATAAAATCACGCCTACATACGGAAGTTTATTCATGATTTTCTCAATGAAATCAAAACCTATATATACCCGTAACGTTTATAAAATGGCTAATAAATTAAGTAGATGTATGGCGACAACAGTTTTCCAACGACAAAGTTAAGCTTGTCATGGGCCAATGCGAGGGATCCGCCTCACACTTGACCAATTTTTTTATTTATGCATGTCAAATTACATATTTTATAATTCAGTTTTCTCAGAAGTCAACACCTATTGACTACTACTACGATTACTAGCAATATTAACAGATGGTAGTTCACATTAATCAATTAACTATTTATAGCCAATTTGAAGAAATTAAAAATTCTTTATACACAGTTCTGAAGAAGTTAATGATTATTAGCGAACACCTAAATGAAACCATTTAGTCCTCCTTGACTTGATTTAGCGACGTAATTTGGTACGGGGACCTACTTAACTTAATACTTAAGAATTTAAAAGGAATATTTATGAAACATTTAATGTAAGTCAATTATCTCTGATATATAGATTTTTGACTTCAAGGTCAAAAATCAAAAGGTTCAACACTCTCAACTCTATAATCCAACCATTGAAATTTTCGCTTTTGGCTCAGGTTGCAATTTAGTCTCGCAAATAATAACAAGAAAAATAAAATTCCTTCCTTATACTTATAGGCTTCAAAGAAAAAAGCAATTAAGTATAAAAGCAGACTTAAAAGTGACTATATATTCAGAATTCTTATGATATTTTCATATTCCAGAGATTTGTAAACCTTCAATAATACTGTTTCAATATCGCCCTAATTTGAGTTGCCAATTTCACGATAAAACGAGATAAGAAAGGAATTATTTCACTTTTATATTACATTTTTTATTCAGAGCCTCTGTCTTATTCATAACGAATAAGCCACTCGTTAAAGATTTGCTGCTTTTAATTTGTCAAATTTCTTCCTTGAAATATTTTTGAGGTAATTTATATTTACCTATATAAGGTTTCAACTTTATCATAATTTTTTTAAGTTATTTGATTTTATCACTTTAAATATGATATATACGAAAGTACCTCTGTCTGTCTCTCTGTTACGCTTCCATGATAAAACTACTGGGCCGATTTTGATAAAATTTAGTGCGAGATAGACTAGAGCTTTGTAAAGGACATAGACGTTTTATCGTGAAAAAAAAGGCTTGAAGGGATTGAAGTACACGTCGAACTATGTGACCATATTTGTTTTTGGTAATTAGTTATACAAATTGGTTGATGTTAAAAATTAAAATATAAAATACAAAGATATATTTAGTGAGATGGCGCTGTATCACAAGAAAATTTTGAAAAAGCAAAGAAATTTCATATTACGCAATTATAAAATAATAATACACTTCCATTCTGGACAATGCTCTCTCAATTATTTCCTACGACTCTTTTGATGTTATCAGTCCCTAAACTTGGAATACTAATATCTTACACTCCAGTTAATACAGTTCTTCGGTATCGTAATTTTTATAAAACTCTTGGTAATATATCCATAAATATTCATTATATCGATAATTGATAAATGGCTTGTGTTGATAGAATACATATTTCTAACAAAAATAGTTAATTATCCAGATTAATGAAGAGAGAAAATAATTAATTATCAACACGCAAACAGAGACGGTTATTAATGAAACAGAGAGGGCATAGATATATGTCGGTTTACTTTACCTATATGTAACTATATAAAAATGTTTTCTTATTTTTGTTTTTTATATTGCACATCAATAAATATTTAAGAAGTATAACTCAAATATTAAGTCATGAGATAGTTTAGGTTAAAAATTGGGCCAAGTGCGCGGTTCCGTAGAATTATAATTAAGGAACAAACTTAACTTTACAGTCGTTTACAGTTTACCAACTGCAACAATATATTTTAATTTTACTGTTTTTGGATTGCTTCCTTTCCGAAAAAAAACATGGCTTCTTACCAAATTTCATGATTCTATGTTAATGAAAAATACTCATTATGCTATTATATACATTTCCTACATGACTACCAAAATATGCATAAAAAGCTGTATTTTAAGATTGTGTTCATTTAGATTTGATACAATATTCATAACAATTTATACTTAACCACAATTTCTAAAATATAGTAAGAACACATAATTAGGTTTTATAATAGAGGCTCAAAACAAGGCAACACGTGTTCGGTGTCAGCGGTGAGCCGCAAACTAAATTGCGGATACGAGTGTTCAAGATATGCGGCAAGCAGCGGAGCGCTCAACGCAGCCGCCACGCCGCCATCACGCCGCCCGCGCCACGCGCCACGCGCCAAATGTATGAAACAATTCATTTTCAAATCCTAATATAATTTATGTCGAGCACAGATGTTTTACCACTTGCTGTCGTACGTGATCACTGGGAATTGATATATTGATGTTACTTTAATATTTTGGAAAGTTTAGTGTAGAATATTAATAAATTAATACCGTACTAGTTTGTTAAATCAAAACTACTCTCAATTCAAATAGACGTTTATTCCATTAATTACAATGTCACTTTTCTTATATTCTATTTTATTTTTTTATTCTTTTTAGGCCACCATTGCTTGTCCGGGTGTCAAGAATATTTGTCAATAATGCATTTATAAACGTCATATTTCGATCATTTACGCTACAATCGTTCTAATTAAATAAGAAATAAGATTGCCAGTAGACTAAATATTAATTGCGCTTGCTATAAACGATTGTTTAAATGTGAACGGAGGCGTATTGTATGTATAAAGTCATCATCATTAGCTTAACCCGTTAATGGATCATTAGTTTGCAGCTTTCCTTGCTGTAAACTGCTAGCTTTCCAGATGTTTTCCTTGACCGTTAATTCCTTAAAACACATATATACATAACACACACATAACTCAGAAAAGTCAGATTACGGTGCCCCTGGGCGAACTCGGACATCCTGAGTGAGACGTCAGAGTCTTAACTACTTATAGAATCCACTTCTAGTATTCATTTTTCTCTTATTAATATAATATAGATTATCTAGAAAACCATAGTTCCTTTGCGTAGATGGTAACAAGATTATTCTGAGTCTCTTGATGTCACCGCTAGTTATCTATGACTAATACCTTTAAAGCTTATCTCCTGAGGAGCACAAAGCTGATCATAACAAAGAAATTTGCAAGTAAATATTCATAGAATGTAGTGGCAGCACTTCTTATGTATGGATTAGATGACTATTGATCCAAATAGAAAGGTATATAATAATATTTAATACATTAATTAATATTTTACATTAAATAAATATAGCTTTTAAATTACTAAATTATTGAGAAAAATATGAAGAATTTTAGGTATAAAATATATAGCAGCACATTCATTATCGTTATCCCGTCAAAACTGTTAAAATAGCTACAAGAATAAACACTTAAAAGCTACGGCTTTACTAAGTTTTATTTGAGTTCGTGGAAGTTGAAGAAGTGCTTCAAAGAAATTCAAAAATCCCATTTTTCAGCTTCTAAAAAATATTTAAGTTTAGTCTTTCGAGTTTTATGGAACAATGCTGTATTTCTAAGCCTATGGGATATGTTTACTACATAGAAAAGGGTTGTATCTTTCGTAGATGGATTTGATACGTGCACATGATTCTTTTTATATTCTTACAGATACATTTTTACCAATTGTTATAAAAGGAATTCTTCAAAGAATAAAAAGCATAAAGCTGAATTTTTTGTGGCACGTAGGATGAATGACTGATGAAAGACATGTGAAAGGCATGTATGATGTGAAAGAAAGGGCAGAACCGCGCGTCAGCAGTATAATAAATGTAACTCCTAAACGACTACAGGAACCATTATGGCCGGTGAAGGACATTATAAAGTTTACTATATTCTAAAAGAATATTTTAATATTTAACAGATTATTTGGAACAAAATTCTTAGACTACTAATGAAATTGTTTTCTTTTATTTAAAGATACTTCAGACATACAGTTCAGACAAGAAAACTAGCAATTCCTAGAACTTTGTGAACTTGGAGCAAGGTTAAGGACACTTGATAGGATTGCGACACTCAATTACACTACTTCAAACAACGTTAAGTGTAAAATTACTAGCCTGACTACCTCAATTCTATTGACACAGACGTTAAATAAAAGGAACCACTCGCTAATACAAAGTTATCGTTGCTAACTGGATATTACATATTTGATGAAAGTTATTACATAATTGTAGATGTCCAATTTTCTATTTTAACTATATATCAACAAGTACTTTTAGAAACGCTTGTGTCCAGGTTGGAAAAGGATTACAAAATACGAGTGAGGTAATTTATTTTGCAGCGACTGTGAAATATTTGGATTCGCGATGTTTAGCGCTCGCTCGTCGACGCCGCGCGGAGGATAAATGGGGATACGTGTTAGACGGATTTCACACTCAAATAAATGTTAGATTAAGTCATGGAAATAAAAATACTTCGGTTTGTGTGTATTTATTCACTTAGACCTAAATAAAAAATAATCCATGTATTGTTAACAAAATCTTACTAAAAGATTACCTCACTCGTTCGACAATATATAACCTCTGTCCTGATAGAACTTAGACAGTCGACTAAGTGTTTCATACAGTTAACATAGTCATAATTTTACGCGAAATTACTTTACTATAAATTGTAGTAAATAGTCGGGCGGCGGAGAGCAGTGTAGTTAACTTTAAGAAGTAGTAAATTTTAATTGCATATTATAACATGACTTATATGCCGTTTTCTTTTTATAAAATGAACGACATTATCTAAGGTCTATAGTTATCGAAAATAATAATTTCAATTGTAACCTACGGTGTGAACAGTATTCATTTTATGCATCAATAACTGGCTATATAATTGATATCAATTGATTTGAATGGAATGATATACATCTATATCTATATCTATACTAATATTATAAAGAAGTAAGATTTGTATTTTTGTATTTTTGTATGTAACGAATAAACATAAAAACTACTGGACCGATTTCTAAAATTCTTTCACCATTAGAAAGCTACATTATCCCTGAGTAACATAGGCTATATTTATTACAAGAAAAAATTAGAGATCCTTAGGAAATCTCACGAAAACCAACCCAAGGTGCCAAAAAATTAACCATAAAATATCTTTCATCGCATGCGCTGCAAAAAGTATTGATGATAGAACAAAAAAATGTTCTACAATATTATAGAACGTATCAATATCTACAAAAAAGTCCACGAGACCATATGTTCAACTATTATAGTTACGTCACTATAACTACTTTTTTACATTTTAAAAGTTGATAAAAATGCCTATCAAAATCAGACCATGTTTTCTATAACTTTGTATTAATCCTTATCCAAATAAATTATTTCGTATTCAAGACTATTTCAATACCTGTAAATTACTTTTTGAATTATTAAAATCGGACTTTCCATTCAAAAGATATTACGAAATTAAAAATATCAATATAAACAAAAAATACACGACGACGCGACGGGCCAGCTGTATAGCGACGCAGCGCAGCGAGTAAAGCGGCAAGAGAGGGGGCACCGAAATGCGGGAGGGCCAATATATTTTTAAAAATAATATTCCACCCGCGCGAAGCCGGGATGGGCCGCTAGTGTTATTATATAGATACATGCAGCAATGATTTACTCGATCGCTCGCTTTATACAGAAGTAAAAAGCAAGAAACTATAGTTCTTATTAATTTATTTTAAGAATTCTTCCACTGATTTAAAAAAATATAATTATATATATAGACTCATAATTTAACAATGCATTCATTTCGAAATAAGTTACAGTATTGTTTCTTACACATTCAGTACCTACAATCGACTAAATCAGTGCAATGAACTAACTTAGATCGAAGCACTTTGAGTTCTGATACAGTGTAGTAATGTGAAACTTTGACTCTCCTTTGTATGCCGTTATTAAACTTTGAATTTAGATATTCCCACGTCTCCTATCAATTAATTAGTAACGTTCACTAAAGCAATTCCAGATAAATTAAATTTATTTTAAGAAGAATCATTCCTCAATTATACTTACTTACTTACCTACTGTGATGAAGATCAACATCAAGAACTAACATTAGCTCCGACAAATAAAAGAAAATTTTAAAATATGCTTTAGTGGTTTTTTACAAAAATATCGAAGAGTTTAGAAATCAAGCCATTTTATGTTTCTTAAGGCTTCTTTGTCTTTGAAAATGTAAAATGTTATAATATTTTTCATTAATGAACACATTCGATGACTTGCAACTTGACTTCAATTTAAATGTGAATTTCATCATACAAATTTTTAAGTAACTTATCAATAGATCTGGGTGTGATTTTTCGCCTTATGGTTATACAAGTCGACACGAAAATTTTGTCACATGAATTTATGTTTAATTTTACATTTTAATTTTCTACTCGAAAAATGGTAAGTGATTATCGAATCGTTATCACCATATATGGCGCTGGAGTAGGGTGGTAGTCACTTCTGTCATTTTGACATTCTCGACTCTTTATATACCCTCGACAGTCGGACTGCTGTCTTAGTCTTGCGCGGTCTCTCAAGGAGTGAAGTAATCTCTGGATAGTGTTGTGCAGTACAGTTTTGTGTTAGTGCTGGGAGTGATGTCCGATTAAGGTCACGTGAATAGCTTACAATATAGTTGCCACGTCTTGTGTTAGGTTAGGTTTATGTGAGTTTAACCTTAGGTTTAAACATTGAACCTAGGCTGTGGAGGCGAGTGTTGTAATTACTTGATAGAATCCTTTTAGCCTACACCTTGGTCACAAGTCCAAGGCACTGCTTCCTGTCAGAATAATAAGAGATCGCATTGTTTAGTTAAATCCTGACCGTGTTGCGCCCGCAGCTTTCATGATAGTTCTTCATCCATTGTGCACATACGATGCTTATTGAAAGATTGTATATTCTCTACAACTCCTCCCTTTTCATTCATTATTAATTCTCCGACATATATTTGTAGCTTTAAACTAAAAAATCATAAAATTTATGTGGATAAATGAGTATTATTTACCTTCCATAGATATAAGAGAAACAATAAACCATTGGCTAGCTGGGAAACAATTTCTTTACAAAGGTTATTGCGCAAGAAATAAAAGGAAAACTCGAAACAATATTAAAATGCTGACGGCGCTAAAGTTTAACAATAAGGCTTAACGATTGATTTTTCAAAGTATCTTTTAGGTGTAATTTTAAGCAATTCAAAGTTTTGAATGGGGTATTAAACTCAAATTAAAAATATGTTTTATTTTGACTTTTTTTACTGTATTGTACTTTTTTCAGTTCATTGATTCATGACCAAAAGGTCAATCAATAAATATAAGTCAAATATAAATATACTTAAATAAAATCATTTAAATTTTTAGGGTTCTGTTCCTTAAAAGGAAAAAAGGAACCCTTATAGGATCATTTCGTTGTCCGTCTGTCTGTCTGTCTGTCCATCTGTTAAGAACCTTTTTCTCAGGATTGCGTGGAGGTATCAAGTTAAAATTAATATCAAATACTCAAACCTGCGGTCCCTTGTGGCTGTCAAAAAACCAAACTTCTAAGTCCACGCATTAAAAAGATATGACCGTTAATGTGGTCACTCATATAATATAGTAAAATTAAGCATGAAGTAAGATCTCATAGCACAAATAAAGGATAAAACTAAAAAACTGTAAATTTTTTTCTACGTCACTAGAAAATTAACTTTGTTTGACTCACTTCACACAAGACACTTTTTCTCTGAAAAACCTGAAGATATCAAGTTGAAATTTATACAAGATATTCTAATCTCTAGTTCCTCAAATATGTAAAAATATCAAACTGCTAAATCAATTTAATGAAAACCCACAGCTGATTTTATCTCATGTATTGTAATTTTGATATTCGAGATAAATCAAAATTCCCAGGCTGTGTCTTTTGACCTAGTACATTATATTGTTCCTAAATAAAAATATTCATAAACTTAGAGTAAACATATTTTGTATCTATGTGTAAATCCAAATTATGGAGTATCTGTGTGCCAAATTTCATTGAAATCCATTTAGCGGATTTGCTTGACTGAATAACAAACATGCAAATATTCAAACATACAGTCTTTCACATTTATAATATTAGTAAGATTATCAATATTATATTTAAATAGTACACACAAGTGTGTTTTGTTTGCACATAGCAAAGGATTCTCTCTTTAAAGACACATAATCCAACCTTAGGGTTAATAGACACCCAACCCAAACTTTCATTCCTTTTCGCTATTAGTTAATGGCGAACACCAGGTGCTGGTAGTAATGCATTTGTTACATGACTACGACTGCTCATGACTATGTAATGCTTACATTATGACGGAACACTGTTATACGCATACACCAACACCACACTGTAAACAAAAACATCATATACTCTGTTTATATCGTACACTAACATCATTTATTTGGCGTTAGTTTATATTCGATGCACTCTCAATGTATACAATAAGCATACATTTAGAGCACAGTAATTAGACTGTTTGGAAAGAGACAAAAAGGTAAGAAAATCCTGTCATAAACTAAAGTTATAAGAAAGGTCAGACGATGCTATAATTTCACTAGCTCTAGCTCACTTTTACATGTAAAATAATCTACACGTATAAGCAAAGTTAAATAAAACATAATGCTAATAATATTTTGTTTATAATAAGTCAATTATTGCCTACCTATCACGATAGCAGTATAAAGTATTTAACAATAGTAGCATCATCTATAAGCACGGGAAGGCATTTTAGTTACTAATTCATATTTAAGAAAGTAAAACATAGTCCTGTCTCTGGTTTGTGGGTAACTGTTTGAAAGTCGGACAATTCTCTTACATTTTTGTTGCATAGTTCTCACATAACGCATCTACATTAGTATTATTTGATTAAACATATTCGTTTTAAAATTAATTTTATTATCTAGATGCAAGTTATAGTGCACCGTAATACATAAAAGACAATATTAATATGCACTTTAGACGGAAACCTAGAAATATATAATTCCAAACTCACAAAGTCCTTCACAATCCTCCAGCACTCCAGAATAACGACACCACACAAGTTCCACTGCCTTTATAGTCACCAGTCGAGCTCCGTTTGGCAACTGACACAAATCTATCGAAAAAAAGTATATATTTATTGTCTTATATATTATATATTGTCTATGATTTATTACGCAATAGAAAAAATGGAAATACAAATTTTAAACAAATAATTATACATAGATATGCAAAGGCCTTATCACTCAGAAAGTCTCTTACAAGCAACTACTAGATATATAATAGGGTAAACGCAACGTAGATACTGCTACTGAACCAATAAATAATTAAACATTATGATCTCTTACAATTACGAGGGGACTTGTGGCCAAGGTGTAGGCTTAAAGACTTCTTTTAACAGAATTCCAACTCTCGCCTCTACTGCCCAGTTTCACTGTTTAAACATAAACCTAACTTACGCCCTGACATATATTTTTATTTTATTTTAGATATTAGGAAAAACGTGGTTATTTAATAGCAGTAAATAAGATACTGTGGCTCCTGTAAAATAATATTATTTTTGATACATTTACATATGATAAATTGCTATAATACGGTTAATGTAAACAAAATTCTCATTTACCTTATTTAAATCGCTGCAATTGTGAATACTTGAACAGCAATTTATTTGGTCTCAGTCATTTTATTTTGAATACCGTTAGCAGCAACAACATTTATTGTATAAAAATTAATTCCAAAAACACTAAAATATGGTATAAAAGTTAAAAAAGATTTAAATTTGCTAATTTTTTTGTACTGCATCAAATCTTCAAAATCATGTTATATAGACGATACCTTGATTTTACAGCTATTATTGGAAGTTATAATTTATTACAATATAGTTATTAGAACAGATACAATCTATGAAAATAACAAAGTAGAGTTCACATGTATTTAATAATCATTTAACACCACTGGAAATAGTTACATGTTATAAAGTAAACACGTAATTTTTTGCACTTTTCATTTTCTTTAGTTCCGAGAAAAGCTGGGCTGATTGCTAGTAAAATAAGAAATGTCTATGTAAAATAATAGATTTGACTAAAAATGTCAAGTTGGACATCTATCGTTTTCTTCAGATCCTTACTAATATTATAAATGCAAATGTAACTCTGTCTGTCTATCGCACTTTCACGTCAAAACTACTGAACCGATTTTAATGAAATTTGGTATACAGATAGTCTAGAGCTTGAGAATGGACATAGGCTACTTTTTAATGCGAAAAAAGGGTTGTAAGGGGTCAAAAGAAGAGATGAAAATATGTATGGAAATATCGCTATTACACGCGTACGAAGTTGCGGACACAGCTAGTTAATGTTATAAATTAAACGACCATATATAAGATATCCGTTTTTTAAATGAAAGTAAAATGGGAAAAGCTAGAAGTTAAGTAGTGATGGAATTAAGAAGAAAAGTAAAGACAGATGAATGTGTCCTATGTTATATTCTACAAATGGTAATGTGTATGAAGTACATATTGTAGAAAGAATAAATTCGTTTTTAGCGAGCGATAGGGTCTACGTTTTCTATAAACAAAATATTCTGTGATTTTATCCTGTATAACCATTTTATACAACAAAATGTCATTTATGTTAAAATCTCATCAACGTGTGAACAAACTTAGCAAGTTAAATCGTATTTAATAGTTATTAAAATCCGTACGCTTGTTTTATGTTCATCTGATATACCTTTTGTTATTACTATTAATTTATGAAGGTGATTTTCCCTGAAACCACGTACTTTAATAGTTATATTCGAGAATATTACACTGTATATAAAATATTTATTTGTGTATTGCGTGTAATATATAATAGGTATGAAAACTTTATTAATTAACATACAGTTTATTTTAAGTTATAACGCCATCTCACAAAATTGATGTAATAATATACTTAAATACAATGTACTTGTATGTCTTGTAATTTCTAATTGGTGCTTATCCTAAGAATTTATATAAAAAATAAAATGTAATACATGGAGTGAATAAATATTTTAACAATCTAAACAGATCAAGACTAAGAGGACTAGAATTTTAGTACTGTATATTCTGATATATTCAACGTAGTGTCAAATTGAGATAGTCCTAACAGTGTCCACTTGACATAACTCAATTAGATAGCCAACAACCAGCAATTCATCAGGTCTACGGAGAGTTATGGGCTGTCTTTGTACTGTTGAATGAGTAAACATTTCATATCAAATATGTAATTATCAATAATAATACTTTATCTATTTTCTAATATACCGTATCATTTCCTACATAAAAGTATATCTTGCAATCAATTTACTTATTAAATACCTAAAGATTAGAACGAGTATATTTCCAATTTAAAAGCATAATATTTTTATAAAAATTCCGTATTGTCAAGCATATTTTATTATTATTCCGAAGGAACTGATCTGTTGGTCAACAATGACAAATCCAACGATGACTCAAAAAATCATAAAACCGATATAAAAAAGGTTGGTAAATGGTCATGCAGATCTCAAGATAGAAATGAGTCTCCAAAGGGATGACTAAATCTTCACAAACTATATCCAAGGACCATTTCGATTATATCACTTTTCATAACAATAAAACCACATCAAAATTAGTCCGTTATCTTGAATCCTACGTTACTACAGAGTACAGACACACATAAGTTAAATCTAAAACACCTCGATGTTTTCCGTGTCCGGAGGTTAAGAATTATCACATTGCTATTGAGTGCAAGCTAAAGGTGTCCTATTACAATATGCATTGTAGCTCTCCTTCCTTAAGTAAAAAACCTACTCAAGAAAATAACATTAGATTTATTTTACAAACTTGATGCAATAAACAGTTATGATTAATATGACCAACAAACAAACTTTCACATTTATTACATCAAATATATAATGCGTTGTTACTTTTATAAGATTTTATTTAAACTATATAACTTGCTCGTTCATAAAGTGCTTTGAAATGAGTAGAGTGTTTGAGGTTTCAAATTAATAAGGTTTTCTTTTCTTGTTTACCTGCTACAAGTTTCCACTTACCGCTTCGTGTTCGATTCACGGAAATTATTAGTAGAATGTATTTTCTAAGTAATATTACTTCCTTTGGTTTCCACGTACAAACTGTAAGACTTTTACATATATAAATCTATGTAGAATATTATTTTTGTTAGAGAGCAACACCTCACTCCGTCACGGTTAGAATACTATTCCCCTGTGCCGCCGCGAGAGCATCTCGTAAGAGCCGAATATTCCATCATTCCAGCACGCGCATCCGACCGCCAAGTGTCATAGCAGCGTTCTTGTCCAGCCGCATGTGGGCCAGACTTACCCCCTCCCTCTCCCATCCCATTAATGCTGCAGATCCAGTGGACTCTGGGCTCTTGCTCAGGTTTAAGAGGTAATCGTCTGCATAGTCACCATCATTCATAGTTATTCTAACGATTTTACGTTACAGAGCTACAGATAATTAACACCAAATTGCAAGATTATTAAGGAACAAAAAATGAAGTAAAATGCTTAATTATTCACGACCATGTACACAAACCCCAAGTTTTTAAAAAAATATTTAACTGTTGCTCCCTTCGATGCGGATTAACGACCTCATCCAGCCTTGGGCGAAAAAATTAATTCGGAATGTTGTACTTTGGACATTGTTCGGATATTTAATTATGCAGAAGGTTTTCGGATAACATGCTCCGTTTTGATGTTTAATGTAATGAACGTGGACGTTTGGGTAGGTTAATTAGAATATATAAATTAATTTAATAATTCATTGAATTATAATTAGGCATTTTTGTTATTGTTTTTCAGATTTCCATTGACATTTCAATATGGAAGCAAATCGAAAAGTTTCGAAATATCAGGTACAAACTGTAGGTATATATGTTACTTTTATTCTTTGAAAATTCGTCAATTATCAAAATAGATTTATAAAAATGAACATCAACGTATGATTAAAATTTTACTACTTTTCCATGAACATGATAAAAAGGAACTATAGTTACGATTTAAACTCATAATTATGACATAATTTAAACTTTGGCAATAATCTGTATTCGCATTTCGCAGTTAGGTTATAATTGTTTTTGCACACACTTGCATTTCTATCGATTAAAATTTAGTCATTTGATTTCTGGTTTATGTAGGACCTCCTTACATACCTTCGACATCATTTCGGAATTTTGTGTTCCTGGTTCTTCTTGTTTCACTAGCTAGCGCCTTTCGGCCGCCAGACCTACTTTGTTTTCGTTTGTATAACCACAACAACAATCTGTTTAACATTCGAAAATAATATACTCAATTCAAAAATAGAGTAAACGTATACAAATAGCTTCACAATCGACAATTATGTCCGCTGTACAGTATACAGTGTACAGAGATCACGTCGGACGATGAAAGGTATAATCCAATCAATTATTACACTCGCGTCCCAATTGTGCATCGCGCAATGCAAAAACTTTAATTCCGAATAAAAAAGTTATCGTTATTCTCTGTTGCATTTTAATTCTGTGAGTGCGGATGCTATGCGGGTGCGGGCTATATGCAATTGTTTTGATTAAGCTGTTGAATTTGTATTTTAAGCTGACTAATCTCAGAAAAGCCGAAATCTGATTGTTTTGCATTCTATCTTCAAGCTATTGTGTATGAAATAAATACACTGTGCTTTGAAAATCCTGTCCGATCTAATAAAGATAATTCATCGTCATCATTACTACCGATTTATGGCCCACTGCTGAGCCGTGTCTCCTCCTCAGAATCTGGGCAGTCAGTGGTAAACTGTTGTGGACTGTTTTAGAATTGTGTATTGTGAATCTCCGCAAAGTAACGCCTGAATCAATTCAACGTCTTAACCACTAGACTATCACTGATCCTAAAGGAAAGGCTCCTGGAAAGGTGTAATCATCCATTTTAAATACATTATTTTCATCAGTTTCATCATCTCCCTGAAATAAAAAAAAAATCAATATGAGACTATAATATATAATACAAATAAATTCTAAATAGTAATTAATAATGGTCAGTTTATTAATAAATTTTACCGTTTTATTGCATTTATTTAATTTTTACTGATTTTTTTCAGATATAAATAAAATCAAATCTAAAATAATAAAATCTTTACGGATCGCATAGACTTTGAAAAACAAATTGTAGATATAGTATTTGAATAAATTGCGGGAGGAAAAATATTTATTTAATATCCTCGATATAAATGCGAAAGTATATATTTTTAATTATCTAAAATTGCAGTAAAACTTATTGAAACTTTTAAATTAGATATATTTTTTTAAAGATATATATAAGAAAAATATAGTAGATAAATTAGATTTGTGTGGTAGTAATACATTTACAAAGATGATTAAACATAACTTTATGATTAAAAAAGTAGTACGACAATGTAACTGTTATATAAGCAATCAAAATTTCTATATATTTACAATATGAAAACACATTTACATACGAGTATATGCCTTCCACTTTTCTCGTACATTAATCCTAAATATATTAGATCTAAATGTACAACGTAATAAAACAGTCCAGAGTGAAAATGGAATAAAATCAGCCCAACAAAACATTTTCCTAATACCATGAAAGCCGTCGGAGAAACAACGATAACATGAAAAGTTCAATATAAAGAGCCCCAGTAGTTTATTTGGGATCAGCTAAATAAACTTTTCCCTGAAAGAATGAACTGAATAAAGTTCTCTTAATTATTTATTTAACCCAAACCCTTAAATGCTTATTATTCGTAAATTTTAAGTAGCATTTGTATAATTATATTTTACAACTTAAAGGTTACTTTGTGCTTTATTGATCATTTTAAATAATTAAATTTGCAAAGACAAATAGACATAATATAGGATTAAACGCTGAAATTTTGTTCTATTATAATAAATTGTAATGTAATTCATTTTAACCAAGTATACAACATTTCATCTCAATTGGCTGAAGATATTAACTTCAAAATTGAGTTGCAAGATTCCACCCGAACAAACATACTTACATAAATTGTAAGTTTAATAAAGGCTTTTAAAAAGATAAAATACTGCGTACTAATTTACTATTTAAATATTTCTATAAGTAAGCACCTAATTATAATTTAATTTCGCTATGAAAATAGCTCAAAGAGAAAGCTATGTAGTTAACTTATAAAGTCACCTAGAAATTTCTAGATACCAACGGCACTTCTACCTACTTAGACTTTTTTTGTAGATTTATTATTGATTTAAAAGTCCTTACTGTAAAAAACGTATTTATTTTATAAGCTGAGACGTATAAAATTTTTTTATCCCAAGGCGATGGTTTTTCTTCGCTTGAATAAAAAATATTTAGACGGCAAGGTCTCATTTTTCGAATAATCCAATCAATCACGTGTCTTTGTCAGCTAATCTCGAAAAGTGTAAATAATGTTAGTAGGTTCCGTTATGATAACATACTCTGCGAATAAATTTAACATTGTATATTCATAAACATGTAAATATCATCTCAATAAAAACATAAACTGTAAAAGAAGTCGGGTCACGCAATGAAGTCTTTTGGCTGTAAAAAGTTGTGAGATCTCATGTAAAACCAATTAGTTATTTAAGTTCATACATATTTACACCACATAGCCTATGTTACCCTTAAATGATGTAGCTTTCTATTATTGAAAGAAATTTCAAAATCGGTTCAGTGGTTTTCGAGCCTATTCGCAACAAACAAACAATCAAATATTTCATCTTAATAGTGTAGAGTGTATAGTGTAGATGTAGATAAATATACATATAAAAATGAATCCCCTTTCCTTTAGTCACATCACGCGTGAACGGCTGGATTGATTTCGCTAATTCTTCTTTTGATATGTTTGATATTCTCAGAAGAAGGTTCTTTTGTTAGCAAAAAAAAAGTTACGAGGAAACTTGAAATTTAAGAAAACTTAACGACCATATTAACTTTTCTAATGTAACCTTTTCGCTGTAGACAGTATTAACTTTTCTAATGTTACTTTATGACGTTTGACATAGCTGTCAGTCATGTGACCGATATTCATATTTAAGACAGGACAATATAAATATATTTAAATATGACGCTTTAGTCGAAACATCGTAGCTGAAGATGTTATTTTAATTCTTTTATTATAAACTAAACGACCCAATTTTTTCAACATCGACACTTTAAAATGACAATAACTTTTTTACTAACATTTTTCTAGACTTTTGCGAAACACACGTACAGACACACAAACAAATAGGAAGAATTAAAAAAAAATGTCTTGGCTTTAATTGGTGTTACCCATCACTTTTAAGTTTAATTTTTAAATATCTTCTAAGCAGTTATTCGATGAATTATTTTATTGTCAAAAAATATTATGATTGTTTAATAACACAGAAATAACTATATCCATTGAAATTATGAATTCATTACACAAAATAATGCTTCCTCGTCCTAAAACGTTGTAACAATATTCTACCTCATGAAGTTCAAGTCTTCAACATAATTTCATCGTTCGAGTTTCTTAACTTGTTCTGAAGCGTAAATTGTTCATAATAAAATGAACTCTAACAGAAAACAAGAAAACAGACACGCAATTAATTAATTAACAATTTCTTGCTTTTGTATTAATATAATAATATATTTGCATACTAGATACCTTTGAATACTGCTTTAAACGACAATGTTTTACATATCGAAATTAGTTTCGTAATATAAACTTTCTAGATCGATGCGAAATATCGTATCAAATTTCATTTTTTATTGGTTAGGTTCTTTTTAAGGTCAATTTGTAAAAACATTCGATATAATCGAAGGTGGCAAAATGATACTGGCCACTTTGTACCGAGCCACGTTACTTTGAAAGACCACCTAACAATTCAACGAACAAATACTCGGAACACGAAGAATTTCTCCGAAAGAGAAGAAATGCTTCATGTACTTGTTACGAAACATACTTCCACGCATATTTGAAAACAGACAGTATGACGAATTTCCACTCAATAGAATACAAGGAAGTGGCTTAAAAATTGTTTGCAAATTATGACGGTCAACTTACATACGAATATCTCAACTTAATATACAGCTGGTAAAATAATGAAATTAGAAATAAATATTTTAAAAGTACGATAGTATTATCTACATTATAACTAAGTAGATATTTTATATAAACTGGTCGCTATTCTATTTCTCTCTTTAATATATTTTTATTTTTTACTATTAATACTTTGCTCCAGTCACTTTGAATGCAGACTCGTTGAAGTAGTTTGTAGAGTTATCTGTAAATAATATCTGTTTTCAATATAATATTAACTTTGAAGCTTTGAAAATTTATTTGCTAGTATACCTACTTATTTTACTTTTTAATTTATAAGTCAAAATCATAAAATATATTCTCAATATAAATAGACACGTCTAACTCATACCTCTTATATTTTATTCGTCTGATGCCGTCCAAAAACTTTAGCCATTAGTATATGAAATCGTAAGAAGGGTACAACCTAGACCCAGAGGTACGTTAATACAAAAATTATTACGATAACCAATAAATAAACTTACAGTTCAACTGGACTGATGGACTACAAAAAAAGGAGGTTATCAATTCGGTTATATATTTTTATGTTTGTTACCCCAGAACTCCGTAATTTATGAACCGAATGGGAAATGGGATATCATATCCTACCAAATACAAAATTGGCAGCATTAGTATAGTACGTAGTAGTACTGTATACTATTCGTTAAAGGTTCGTTCAATAGATATACATATTACTATTCTATCTCACTACACGGCTGGCACCGACTTCAAAAATAACAATTATTGTCCTAATAAAGGGAGATTAATAAATACGGGATTATTTTTTACTTTTTAGTGCATTTTTTTAGTTTGAAGTCGGTTAATTTTCTTGTTAAAAATGTTTTATTGTATTATTCTAAAAAGTTAATAATATTTTGTCCAGATTTTGAAAAGCATGCTGTAAATAAATAATTCTTTATTCACTTTTTTCTAATTTAATTGATTAGTTTTGTCAGGACACAGTAAGCGTTTTAAAACAATAGTTTTCTAATCGTTCTGGCCGTTAAATAGCTTATTTTATATCGAACCTAACACCATACATAGAATGCGAAGTGTTTCACGGATATTTACAGAATCTCAAAGAGTAACGAAGACAAAGTAGAAGTTATTAGCCCGTACAGCACAATGTGGGGCAGATACTCGTACGTAGTCGTAGTGAACGAGTTACGAGTATTAGCTGCAGGAAGCAGTCCAATAGCTTGCGGCAATCACCACCTTATAACTTATTTCCCAATTCCTACGGAAAAACCTATTTCTTGATCTTTTACGAAAAATTTTATACAGATATTTTTTTATTATAGGTACCTAGTACTTTTACAATATTTGTTTTTAATCTTTAATTTTGATTTTACAAAATCTGTAAAATTTTATTCAAGTGACTTAACAATACCTTAACATAAAATATTTTATATGTTTTAGCTCTTGTTACTACATCGTGAAGACATGATATTTCCAATATTTTAATCACAAGTCGACCTGAGCTCATTTCGTTTCAGTTTCCAAATATTAAATTATTAAGAACGAAACGGGATATCCTTACAAACTCCAATGATCTACATCTTCTTTTCTACTTTTGGAATAAATTCTTGTCATTATTTAAAACCTCAAATATTTCTAATAAAAAAATAAAGTTTAAAAACTGTAACCCGACTACGTAAAAAAAGTGGTCTAATAAGGACGAAACAAGAAAATAATTCAGATAGAAACCCAGAAATGCATAGGTACAAAAATGGCCAAGGTAGAACCGTGGTCGCAGTCATGTATTAATAGTTTTCCTTTTCCCGATCGAGATATTATAATCTCATATTGTAACTTAATGTTGGTTTTTATTTTGTTAAACTAGTAAATAATTGCAACGACTGGCCACGCGACCTATACTACCGCATTTTAAACATATATGTTGACTTGAATAATATTTGTAATGTGATCGCCAAGACCTTTCTCTTGATACCAAACACGTGATAATTATCTCAGTTTAATTTTTTCGAGGTTAGAATCTAAGGTTAAAATTCCGTCATAAAAAAAATCATAAAACGTTTATAGCCTATGTCACCCACACCATTATTACAAATCTATTGACACTCCACTTCATGAAATTTGGTTCAGTAGTTTAGACGGTAGGGTGGAACATACAAACATACATAGACTGCCAAAAACATAACTCTTCCATTGCTACTATTACAAGTACTTATAAGTTATTGGCAATCAACGAGATTGTAAACCGTTTTTGTTTCTTTTATCACTGCTTAGTTTCCTACACTTTGCTATGTCTCTAGCCGAGCAGTTCCTGTCGCTTGCGCCTTAGAAGCAGGTTTTGAATAGATCTTTCTTACAGCAACACACACCGTCCACTGCTCGACCATGCACCTTACTATGAAAGTCAATATCCACTCAGTCAAATCAATCGTCAAACTGCAGGAGGAGGGTATTAGGCCATAGTCCACCACGCTGTTGCGTGCGGGTGCCAGTGCAGACTTCACACACCTTTGAGAATATGGAAAACTCTCAGGAGTGCAGGTTTCCTCACGATGTTTTCCTTCACCGTTAAAGCAAGTGATGTTTAATTGCTTAAAACACACATAGCTCAAGAGTCAGAGGTGTGTGCCCAGAATCGAACTCGGACATCCTGAGTAAGACTTGAAGTCTCAACCACTGGGCCATCATCATCTACTTTTATTGTGCTATATGATCATATATATTTAAATAATTTCTACTTATTTAAGCCGATTACCATTCATTTAACTAATATTACATTTTCCATGTCCTCGTCTAAAATTTCACATACAAATGCATTTTAAGCGCTAGTAACATGTAAGCCGATTAGAAGATACACCAGTTATGAATTAATTGCAAGCATTCATTTCATGTACTTTACTATGAATCTGAATTTAGTTATAAACTACTATGTAACTGATATTAGCCAGTTTTGATAGCCTTTGTACGCTGGTAGCTCAACAATGTGCGACCAGCAATGCCATAACTTATACATTGTTTTAATTATTAAAGAGAGAGAGAGAAAGTTGCAGTCTATACGCAGACTAACATTATGACGGCTTCAGAATTGCTAAGAATACATATTTAACAATTGACTAAAGCAGTATATTGTAGTGTAGTCTAACTACTCTGAATCATTTATCACTATTTAAACCGTGAACCTAATTAATGTAAGGTGAGTGTTGGAATCATTATGTTAAAAGATCCTGTAAACGCACACGTAGGTTACAGTCCCCAGACGCTACTCGGTTTTCCGTTTAAAGTGCATGTGCATAATATATCTCTCAATATTTAATTTTGTTAAGTAACTTACGCAGAAATCTAAGTTCTCTTGATGCTCTGAGTTCAAACTTTACAAACTATCGCGTTTTTTCACAACATAAGAAAATTTTAAATAATGTATTTAATTAAAAGACGAATAAAATTACATAATAGTACAATGGTAAAGCGAAAATCAGAATAAGAAACTAAAATAAATTCATATCTAAAATTCGCAATAAAAAAGTTACAAATCATATTGGAAAAAATTGACGCAAATACTAAAAAATATCGATATTAAATATAATTAGAATAATTTGATTAATATCTCGATTATCGAATACTTGGCAACACAGACCCACTTGTCATTATAGTGAAAATAGATGAGGGGGTATTTTTATTATAAAAAGTATGACTTTTACGGAATAAGGTTTGTTACGCAATTGTAGTCTTTTGAGTGTAATTGTGCAGTAAAGCTCGTGTATAACTACAAAAAGAATAACTACAAAAACCAAATAGTGATTAGATTTTTCCGATCCTTGTATATATTGTATTATATAATTATTCCTGTGAATATTTTATAAGCGATTAGCTGGGCTACTCTAATCCTTTTTAATACATCTAGTAAGCTATGTCTGTTCCATCCATTATAATCAGAGAACTTACTCATTTCCCGAGGGATAGTACCGTCCTGAAATAAGGATACTAATAGATAATATATTATATTGCTTTATATTTTTCGACAACATCAGTATACTAGTTATTTTGTGTCAATAGTAAATTCAAGGATTTATTTGTTGCCTTTTCGTGTTCGATCGAGCAAGATCTCAGGGCCGCCAGACGTTATTCATTTTCTGAACAAAATCTATTAGATGAAGTATTGTCAGTTGAAAATTCATTTATATTTTTTTCATAATATTAATATAAATAATAATAATTAATTATTATAGCTGGACAGTTTTCGTCGGCACTGAATCTTGATTCTCATCGTTAAGAATCCATCTTAGTAATATTCAACCCGCCGTAACTTCGCTAGGCCAAAACATGTTAAAATGGCAATAACCTTATCCTTTTAAAAAATCCCTATATTATAGTATATATATATCCCTATAGTTTTTGGGAGACGCGCGTACAAGAAAAAATTTAAAATAATTGTTTTAGTTTTTATAGTTATAATAAATTACATTTAATTAAATATCTTCCATGTTACATTTTTACATGTAAAGAAATATTTAATAGGTTACATTTTTATATGTAAAGGTGATACCTGAGTAATTTCAATAGGCAGAGGCTTGGACTGTTTGGTTAGGTTGGTGGTAGATTTCGTCCAAAATGTTACAAAACAACAAAAAATAAATTACTAAATACCTATATCAATTGTTCAAGGACTTGTTGCAATTACATAACGTTTTCACGTCAGATAAAGGCGGTATAAAAAATATTTTCAGCACAGAAATATATTGGACAGATTTTTATTAAAAATATTCTTCTATGAAAATTTGTTGTAAAGCCCATAAAATAAAGTGTAAAATAATGTTCTTGTCGAAACATTTAATGTGACTCACACTTCAGAGCTCAGGTGTTACTTGTACATGGCGCCGAGACCACTAACTTTTCACTTAAACGTCGACAGTATAACTTGAGACAAAACGTTCTTCGGGGATTCTGATATTTTGCGACAGCGCAACGGAACAATTATAAATCATAAGTTTGAACGTAATTTAGAAAATTTTTGCGGCTTTTCTGAAAACTGGAAGAAGTGACTTAGAATTTTATGGGATAAGTAAAAAATAAAATTTTACAGTAATACATTTATAGCTTATGTAAATCCCGGAGAGTTGGGAGAGCTTACTTCTTGGAGTATAATAAAGTAAAAAGAATAAAACTTGTTACAATTATTATATTCCTATAGTCACACAATCCTTTTTGTACCTACTAGGCTACTGTTAATTATAATAACTAGAATATCTACCTGGGGGTAATAGGTACTTTAGACTTCAGACCTTCAGACTTACTGCTAGAATCCTCGCGATGTAATAATCATTATTCTGTCGTGACGGCGTTTGCTTAGTGATTATCCCTATTACTTTGATTGATGTTTATCAGTTGTCCAACATTCAAAAAAGTAAAAATGCTATCAAATATCAGGATACTAAACAAATTATAAGTTTTACCAACATCATAATTAACACTACTTAATTTGACTGGAATCACTATAATATTTTAAAAAATTACAATGAAAAATAACGGACTAGCATTTATTAACTTTTGTTACCGCAATAACACGATGACACAACCCTTCACTTTCAATCTCAATCGCAAATACTTTACAATGATTTGTTTGTAATTAAAATAGTTACCAGGTGATGTATGTCGTCCACGATGAACTAAAGAGTGAAGTAGGTCCGTCTCTGTATTTATATACAACTAGCTGCACCCCGCGGTTTCACTCGCTGTATTTTGAAAAAATCACACAATATCATTATAAATTATAGCCTATGTGTTATTCTGATGTGTAAGCTATATTATTGTAAAGTTTCATCAAAATCCATGCAGTACTTTTTGCGTGAAAGAGTAACAAACATACATCCATACATCCACACATTCATACATTCTTACAAACTTCCTCGTTTATAATATTAGTGGGATATTGGGATGAAAAAGTGTTGCAGCTACAGTGGCGATAACAGAGAGAAATATGATTGTATTCTACAGCGGCATCTGGTGGCAAGTAATAACAATGTATACAGCATAAACAATTTTTTCAAACATATTTGATTACATTACAATGGTGTATTGCAAGCAGACTACATTTTATTAAAACAGCTTTGTACGCCTAAAATATAAAGGCTTAATCATCCTAATGAGAACCAAATTACATCAATTTCGAAAATCTTTCTTGACATGCGAGTTCACGAATTGCGACAAGAAGGAAAACCCTCGTTCACACAATAACATAAAGCAGTATAAGTTTTGTACGTTAACACATATAAACACGTTAACATATGAAATTGCCAAAAAAATTTAATTGACTTATATATTAAAAAAATAAGTGTAATCGGCATACACACGGAAACCAATTGGAAATTATTTTTCAAATAAGAAATTACATTTAAAGTATTAATTTGGTCTTTTAAGACCTGAAAAAGCATTCAAAACTTTCGCAGTTAGGAAAGCAGAAACAGAGGTTCAATACATCACTAAATATACCTAATTATATTAGCCGGTAAGTGTAATTAATGGTCTTAAATTCTTTGTATTTATTATTTTTAAAGTCATATAAAAGCGTAGTGGAATAAATCTCGTGCGAATTAGCCGTTACTTATTTACAAGCTTCCTCGCAGACCGCGGCTTTTGTTAGCAAAATATTTAATTACTCTCTCGCTTCAATATGGAGTAACAACTGTTCTAAGACCCTCAGGATTTTAAAATTAATCTCAAGTATTTTGTAATTTGAACATTGTTTAGCCAAATTATGAAATGATGAAATGAAATATGAAATGAAATTTGGATTTCATGAACCTGCTGCTAATATCTAACCAATTAAGATGCACTATTCACGATAAAGTCGAACTTTCTGTTTACGTCTTGATTAGTACTTTGGTTCTAGATGTTTACTGGAATATAAACACATTGATAAATAATACTTACACTAAAGAATTAAAAGCTATATTGAATAACCATAATTTAAATATTCATATTCATAATTTTACGAGGCGCAGGTCATGTCTGGATCAGTTTGCAAGTAACATTACACAAGTTAAAAGTAATATTCACGAATTGGGTTTATCTAATCACAAAACGGCACAGACACTTACTTTCAATATAAACAAACCAGCATATGGTTTAGATTGGTTTGAATACAAAAAAAACTTTTCAAATGACAACAAACGTAAGTTTAAAAACTATGTTAAAGAATTAACGTTTCATGAGACATACACATGATTAGAGCTCGGCTTTCAAATCGTTTTTTGAATTATTAAAACTTTTATATGATTTATGATTTCCTCAAATTCGAATTAAACATACATATTGAGCATCAAAACTCTTTTGGTTAACCAAGGGTATAAAAAAAAGTACTAAAGTTAAAAGACAACTTTACCTGAAGTACATAAAATCAACTAAAAATGAAAGCACGAAAATAATTAATTATCTACATTACAACAAATTATTGAAAAAATGCATTATAACATCACAGAAAATATCTAACACAAACATTATCATGAGAGGTCGTAATAAATGTATATCAACATGGATGATTATCAAAGATGTAACTGGTCATAATATAAAAATAAATAATATTGAAAATATTAAAAAAATCAATGATTTTATATGTAATCCTTTAAGTTACCTAGTAAACCTGTCCTTTGAACAAGGAATTTTTCCTCATGAACTGAAAATCTCTGTCGTAAATCCGATATTTAAAAAAGGAGATAAAACGCAAATGTCTAATTATAGACCAACTACTCTCATGTCTATACTTTCTAAGATCTTTGAGAAAGCCATGTATAACAGACTTAACAATTTTGTAAATCGATTTAGCATTTTAAAAAAAGAACAATATGGATTTCAAAAAAATAATTCTACAACAAAGGCATGCTTTGACCTTGTTAAATTAATCACAGAAAGTTTAAATGATCGTATTCCAATAGTTGCGATTTTTTTCGACATGAGCAAAGCTTTTGACTTCGTAAATCATGAAAAACTTTTAAGCAAGTTAGAAAAATATGGAATCCGAGGAATTGCTAATGACTGGTTTAAAAGTTATTTAGAAGGTCGATTACAATGCACACAAGTAAATAGAATAGCCAATAATGAAAAAGGTACATCACAATCTTCATTTTTAATTAATAAATCAGGTGTCCCGCAAAGTAGCATATTAGGATCATTGCTATTTCTTCTATACATCAACGATCTTCCTGACGTTACTCAACATAGATGTGTACTGTTTGCTGATGAACCTTACTTATTAAATGTATTAACGTAGTATCATTTGAAAATGACATAAACAATTCAATCAATCAAATAATTAAATGGCTAGATGACAACAATCTCAAAATTAACATTGAAAAAACAAAAATGATAGCGTATATTTTTGGGGTTTGGATATCAAATGTAGTGATGTAAAAGTAGACGAGGTGTATTCTGTGAAGTTTTTACGTATTCTGTTAGACAAAGGCTGCAGTTGGAAAAGTCATATTGATGATCTATGTACAAAGATTAATAGGTTTGTCTTTGCTATCAAGAGATTGACTGGTATAGCTACTAGAAATGCAGTTTTGTGTGCTTATCACGGATATGTCTCATCAGTGCTAACCTATGGTCTGATAATATGGGGTAATTCCGTTGACCTAGAGAGAGTGTTTAAAGCTCAAAAAAAATGTATACGAATTATATGTAGGGCACATTATTTAGATACTTGTAAACCATTGTTTCGCTCACTTAATGTGCTCCCCTTACCTTGTTTATATATAAAAGAGATATGTATTTTTGTGAAAAAGAATCCCGATATCTTTCCTACGCATGGCCAAGTTATTAGGGAAACGAGACATAAAAATAGACTATAATATTTACCAAGCATTAGATTACGTCTTTATAGAAATAATTGTTATTGTATGGCAATTCAAATATTCAATGAGCTACCGGCCCATCTCAAGGAGTACAGCATGCCAGCATTTAAATATCATATTCATAGGTGGTTATTGCTTTTATACTATAAATGAACATTTCAATTGCCCAAAATAATATTATTAGTTATTGTTAAAGTATTTATTTAATTTTATATGACATGATTTTATTTTTGACATATTCTCTATATTTGACATATTCTCTAACTGCCTAATTGTATTTTTTGACATATTTCTATAATTAAGTGATAATTTAGAACTAATATTATTAATCGTTCAACTTGCACGCCTAAAAGCCATAAAACAAAAAATTGAATTGAATATTATTAATCTAAATAATTGTACGCTGTTTAAACGGCAGAATATTATGTGATCTGATATTTATATTTTGACACACCATGTAACCATATTCATGCCAGAATCTGATAATAAAGCTGGAAGATGGCCAAAGAAGAAAAACTTTTTAAAAACAAGCTTTTGTTATATTCTTGTTAATAAAAAAAAGAACTAAAATTAAAAAACATAAAAGGTGTGTGTGCGATTCACACACGATAGAAGTGAAACTTCAGTAAATCGACAAAAGAATGAGATGAATATATATAATAATATAAAATAGTATGTATATTTCTGTCTCATTCTTTCCTACACATTTTTGTATTTGTGTCTCTTACCTGTCGTTTTTTCCGTTGCATCCGGTTTGAAATCACAACGATTCTAAAGAAGTTTCACTTCAAAAAAAAACATTTAAAAACTTTGCACCTTGTATTAAATCTTTACGTTTTTATCACATACCCATTTTTAATAAATAAAAGCGTATTACATTGTTATTGCAAAAATAAAATAGAGAAGGTGTGATTATGCTAAATGTTCTTTAATGCTCCGTCACAATGTCACACTTTTAACCTACTGAATATCAACTAGTGTTACTTTGTTATCTTTAAATATAAAGGTTTTGTCTCTACATGTGCTTTTAGATAAATATATAAGCAGTTTATCACATGTTTATCAGCAATTTGTTTATAAGACAGTGATCTGTTCGTATACCCTGTGGGATCAGTTAGTCTCTCGCCATACGGTACGTGCTCGCGAACAGTAAGACCACACTGAGACAACAATAAATAGCTCTCATGGGAGATACTTCACTCTACTTGAAATGGGGTTTGAAGTCTGCAACATTGTTTTGACTTTGCACATTCGTTAGAGTATTGTTGAAAGCGTTCACTTGAATGAACCTTTACGTAGTAATAACATTCTTTATAGTTTCTGAACTGAGCTGAAAAGTCTTCAATCAAGTAGCGGAAATAATATTTACCAAATCATTAGAGGAAAAGAGATATTATTAGATCAGGATTAGATTTAACTGAAAAGGAGAATCAGGCAGGCCAAGTCATATTTGCTCGACCAAAATCTTTAATCTCATTTATATAAAACTAAATGCGCCCCGCGGTTTCCGCTATATTTTGGATAATTCACACTATATCATTATAAATTATAGCCTATATAATATTCTGATGTGTAAGCTATATTATTGTAGAGTTTCATCAAAATCCATTCAGTAGTTTTTGCGTGTAACACATCCATACATTCTTACAAACTTTTGCGTTTAGAATATTAGTAGGATTGATATTTCCGGGTAATTACTTTGTGAGTGGCATGAATTTAGTAGTACGTATAGATAGATATACTTGCTTGCTTTTAGTCTGAAATCAGTAACAAGCTCATTGAAAATCTGTCTAGACCAGAAATAACAATAACACTACGTTGTTTTTCATTAGCCGATCCGCAATCTAAACGATCTAAGTCTAACCGTTCTCGCTTGCTAAGCTAGCAGTTATTCTACTTTATATAATAATGTATTGTTATTGAAAATTTGTTTTAAAATGTTATGAAAAGAAATTATTTTTAAAAAGAAATACAAACCATGCTCATTTATCGCTTTTTTCGAGAAGACTGCTGGATATTTATGAGTAGTAGTGTGAAAAACAGACAGAAAATCAGCCCGACTCTCTAGCTTACATTAAAATAAACACAATATAATAATAATAACTCACGTAATCTTCAATAACGTTGACTTAGCTACACTACCAAATACCACTACACTATAATAAACTACTTACACTACTCTAGACAATGTTTACGTGATATATTTACACCTGTAGGGACAAATCCATATTGCTAATTTTACTTCGGTATTTGCTATGTATGGGTAAATAGGGTTATGTGACTAATATAACTACTATTTTTTTTCATGTAAAAGTAAACTAGGAAGTCTGAAATGTATGTTTCAGTAAACAGACGTGACCAAAGCCCGGAGCGTTCGGCCGTATCGTACGTGACCTGAACGTGCGTTACTTGAAAATTCATTTTATTTTTATTTCAAATACACTAAAAATAGACACCGAGATCGTCCTTTCCATTTAAAAATATATACAAATTCAAAAACTGTATTCATACATCTATATTTTTTTTATTCGTTAGTATAATTTATTTTAAAATCTGATGTGAAAAACTATCGTTTGCTATACTTGAGTGTTGATGCTAGTATAAAGATAAACATACTAACAGGCAGGAAACAGACAAAAACTTTAAAATTGATTATTTTGGCTTCTATAGGTGATATTAAATTTTCTTAGTTTATATATATATGTATATAAATAGGGATATACAATCATTTATAAGCGTCGTATGATCACAATGGATGGCCTATAATATAAGCTACGGGCACAATACGGTCAATATATAACTAAGCATTACGATCTTGTACTATTCTGACAGGAACTATTATGACAGGAACCTAAGCAGTGCCTTGGACTTGTGACCAAGGTGTAGGCTTCAGGAATTAATTTATTCGATCGAGAGAAGATTAGGCTAACATTAACCTAACCTAACACAAGGCTAACCTAACCTAAACCTAACTCACACCTCCGACATATAAATTATAACAAAACACGATATTTATTTAAACTCATATGTTTCATTTGAGGTAAAAAATTTTTTCAAAAAGATAATTACTATCTTTTGACCGACGAATAAAATTAGACATAAAATAATGTAATAATGTTTCCATACAAAGAGAATATTATCTGAAGTTATTACAAAAGAAACAGAATAAGCGATTTAATAAACATTAGTAGGCAACGTATATATTTTTTAAAATATTAAAGAATTTTCTTAACTGGAAAGTATAAACAATAGATACTTTCCTACCCGCCTAATCTCTTTAAAACGTAAGCTAAAAATCCTCTTAAATTTATATCCAGTTAGTGAGGCCGTGCAAGCTCATTACCAGTGCATTTGAAAAGCTTATCTTTAGGCTATTACCAAGGTAATAGACTCTCGCGGAAAAGCTAATCGGAATTGTGATGGTAAATAAGCATTCAATTTTATGTTCTCATAACCGTTCCGATGTGATTACCCATACCCATACAAAACCATTGCCAATATCGTTTGTTCCACGTTATAACACATTGCATATAATAATAACTATTTAGTTAAGATCTACTTGGATTTGCTGGTATAATTGTTTAATTATTAACAAGTCAACTCGACCCGGCTTCGGTTTAATAAAAAAAATTTTGATTTTCTAGAACTATTAATATTTCTGAAATAAAAAGTAGCCTACGTTATGTAAAGTATCTGTGTGCTAAAATTCATTAAAATCCGTTATATCCAAATACTTACTATACATACAAACTTTCGCATATATAATATTAGTAAGATTAGTATAGTATGGCTTTACATTTTTGCACTTTTAAATCTATAATAATAATGGTCACAAGATTGGATTCAGGAATCGCTCATTTCTTCACAATTCTTTAAGCTTTTCATTCTTAGTATATTATCTTTAACTTCTTCATTGGCAAAACACAATCTACCTTTGCGTTTTATATCTTTATCTGCAAAAGATTCCAGATGTAGAACGTTTTAAACTATTCGTACGTCCCATACTTTTATTTGAACCTTCATGCGTCCACTCTCTGATCTTGAAAACTTTGCAATTTTAAAAGTTCTTAAAATACGAATTAACCGAAAATCAAAAACTTTGTTGTTCCTAAAGCACTTGATGCCAAGTCAGCATTAAACAAAACTTCACCGTATGCAATGATGTAATTCACGTTTTATATAGACGAACTTAAAAGTTTCAACTTCGCTCTTCGTTTCTTGAACATATTCTACTCGTACTTTACCTCCCGCTATCTAGGGGTGGCTTTCAATTTATTGATCTTTATAAAAGTTTGTTATTATCTTAAATTGTTTGTTGTTATAAAAGGATCTATTGCTCCCGACGATACAGGATCAAAATCATTCTTATGTTTAATATTATAAGCTGAATATTGTGATAAGTAAAATTACATAATTTTAAATACTATTTTAAATAAATTCTACTATTTTACCATCGTTTCCATCGCCTTAATGAAAGCAAATGCGGACTTTAGACAAATATACGGTCTGCTTGATACCCGCTGCGTTAAAGCTTTTGGATTTTAAAACTTAAATGCAGTGGATTTCACTCTAAGCTGCTTAATTTGGTTTGCCATTATTGTTTCTAGAGACTTACCGACAACTATATAATAAACAAATTATAAAACTGTAGAACTAACTGAAATATTAAAATTAATGTTTTACTAATTTCCATAATAAGTTTTGTATATTTATACTTTTACGTATGTAAGCCACTTAACTCTATCTTAACGGAGGTTTGGATGATTTTTTTAGTGTTTAAGTGTGACCCTGAATGGTTTAGAATCACAGTGAAATGTATATAGTAAGTGAGTTATGTTCCAGTCTATAACTTAGCTAATATTTAGAGCTGTTTGAGTTTGAGTTTTTTAACTATTATTATTTAACAGTCAAAATGAAATAGTTCGGGCGTACGAGTTACTCGTAGCTGTTACATAAGTTCATAACGAGGTTTGCGTGTTTCACTTCTTTTCCAGCACTTTACTCTGTATAAATAATAAAATCAATAATATTATATACGAGTACTATTATACCTCGACACTCTCAAATGTACGCAATCATAATCAGTGCGCTTGTACTTTCACTTCCGACGAGCATCATAATATACGCGACATCGAATTGTCACAGCTTTGATTAAAGGCAAATTCAATACCATTGAGCAAATGAGGCCCCCTGGCAATAAATTACAAATCCATGGGAAATTGAAACGACAAATTGAATCTACTTCTAAATTGGTATTGACATCAGAATTTACGTATGAGAGTTGAACACATGTCGATAAACTAATACCAATACTTTGGAAGTAGATATATGATGAAGCGATAGCGTTATAAATACTAGTATTTTTTACTTTATTTACTACTTTAAACATATAACTAGCGACACATGGAACGATGAAATAAATTCAATCAAAGAACAAACAGAAAAAATACTATTTCTGGACCAGGAAGTTTTGATGGCGTACGCAGAATAATTCATTAAGGTTTTCGAACTTTTCGGTTATTATAAAGCAATTAATTTTATTTCTTCACAAATATTTCAATTTATATATTTGATTATTATAAACCAATGTTTTACTTTGAGACAAACTGAACTTTAATTACTAACACTATGTATATTAACTTTAAATACAAAAGGATGCTTTATTATTTCAACTCGTATTGTTTAAATTGCATTTTGTCTCTAAATGTATATAAATAAATAAGCTATCCAGCGTTATAATTAAAATGTTACTCTTCAAATACAAGTCCATATATTGGTTTAATATTTGGGTGAACGTATAATTAAATTTTGTTCGAATATCGGCTAAAATTTTGGCTTAATAATTATGCAAATGGAAACCTGCATTATAACTTTGGTAAGCATTTTGATATTTGTTGTGCAAGTTTCATGGGAGTGCAATATGCAAAACCAATGTGGATTATACTAAACTTAATGTAACCTTTTCAATTTGCTGCAAGAAGAGGAGGTTTTTTAATTTATTGTTGATGATGATACAGAAAAATTATTTATTTGTTGGAAAGAGGATATCTCAAGGGTAATCCCATTTTCATTAAATTGTCATTTGTCTTGGACTTCAAAGATATACCAGCTCATAGTCGTAATAGAATTTTTTTATTTTTGTGAAACTTAATGTTAATTAAAAAGAGAGAAGAGATCAGACTAACAGTATGACGGCTAGACGGACTACAATATCCTCCAGGGTGTTACTTTAGACTCAGAGCTTCAGAGTTATTGGTATTATTGGCGATGTAATCAATGGTTATTCTATCGTGACGACGTATTTATTTTGCAATCCTCACTTCCCTGATTTATGTTTATCAGGTGGCCAACATTCAAGTACCAGGATGCTACACAAATTTTAAGTATTGACAACATCATAATTAACATTAATTTGGTAGATTTATTCTTATAAAACGTCAACTATAGCATCATTATATATATCACTTGCATGTTGTATATTTAAATGCTGTTTTGATTTTTCAACCTTTAAAAACACGAGGTTATCAATTCGGTTGTATTTTTTTTCTATGTTTTCTTCTTCTTCTTCTTATTTTGTGGACTTGTTCCGCTATTAAAAGCAGTAATTTTGCCAATGTCAATGTTGGAGGGTAGACAGTCACAGTAAGAATGAGCGGTAGTGACGCTGTACTCTCTTCTCTACTTAGACTTTCTGAAGAGACTGTACGTTACTGTGGCTATACCGCTTTTTGGTTCTGTCAAGTGTGGACGTTGAAAAATGCAGTGTGATTGGATCTCGGATGACTTTAATAATTACAATTAAAACCGATTGTTTGATACTTTTGTTATACCTGCAACCACACATAAAAACTAAGTGTTAAACTAACCCACTACTTTTACTAGTTTCTAGATTTTTAAACTAGTCTAGAACTTCATATTCATTAAATAACACAATATCCAGTTATCACAATAGGACAAGATAACAGCACAACGGTATAATATTTTAGCAGTAAGCCTTTGAAAAACGTTTAGTGGCACACAGGAACTATTTATCGCCTTTAACTGCTATAAAAATGTTGGAAACACACATTAGTAAGACTGAAAGGAGGCACGCGAGACGCATCTTATAGTAGAAATACCACAATTCGCACTTACGTGATTCAACTTAATAAATAAATAATAACTATTCTAGTTTATTTGTAAACTAGCCGAGCCTTGCGACTTTGGGCCCGTGATCATCCGCTCCTATTGGTCTTACCGTGATGATATATAGCCTATAGCCTTCCTCGATAAATGGGCTATCTAGAATTAAAAGAATTTTTCAAATCGGACCAGTATTTCCTGAGATGAGCGCGTTCAAGCAAACAAACAAACTCTTCAGCTTTATATATTAGTATAGATAATCACTTTACAGAACAAATTAAATGTATTGTTTGTTATTATTCTGACTAAATTGCACACCTGTTATACTTCTGATGGAAATGCGTTTGAATAATAATAACTTGCGATGTGAGATTTACCCCGGTCAAATAACATACAAGCTTCAGCTAACTTTCGATTGGCATTTTCTCAGAAATGGTAAATCTTAGAGAAAAAAGTATCAGAATCATTTTTATAGATAACTAGCGGCCTGCCCTCGCTTCGCTCCGGGTTTTTAAAGCAATATTATAATTGATGTCCTTAAATTGTCACTCTGTAATTGTGTAGTTTTTCATTATTTGAAAAAAGGGATAGAGTAAATAAAAGAAAAGCGACAGATGATAAAAGAGGGAGTACAGAGCATAAATAAAATTGAATAGGTAAAGGAGAGAGAGAGAGAGAGAAAGTGAGATAATCGAAAGAAAGAAAGTGAAGAGAGACTGATTATTTTGAACAGAAAAAATAAAAATTAAAGAGAGAGAAAAGAGAGAGGATGAGAGAGAATGATAGTATAAAAGAGGAAGAGAGACGGAAATACTATAGACTTCTCTCAGTGAAAGAATTTTTAAAATCGGATCAGTAGCAACAAAATGGCCATATTCTATTAATTAAAAAACGTTTATGGCATCACTAAATCACCTTTGTCACTCACTAATAGTGTACTTAGTTTTCTCTCAGTGAAAGAATTTTAAAAATCGGATTAGTAACAACAAAATAGCCATAGTCTATTAATTATAAAATGTATATGGCAACACTAAATCACTTTTGTCACTCACGAATAGTGTAGTTTTCTATCAGTAAAAAAAATTTAAATCAGATTTGTAGTTCCTGAGAAACTCTTCAATTTACAAATTGCACACCTTATAGCACTTAAATGGCCATATCTTTTTAATTAGGGTATTTATTACAACACCACATAGCCTATCTATGTTAACCGGAAAGGATGTAGCTTCCTATCGGTGAAAGAATTTTCAAAATCGGTTCAGTACTTATAGAGCCTATTCGCAACAAACAAACATAGGAACAATCAAATCTTTTCTCTTTATATAATAGTGTAGATGTAGATTACCTGATCTACAATTTTAGTAGTTTAGTTTGGCCAAAAAACCTGACCTTGAATAAAATTTTTAAGCACACGGGATCAAAGGGGACTTTTTAGGATTTCATGAGACTGGTATCCCTTACGTGCCTTTAAATTTTCAGCTTGTTAGAAATTTATGCAAGGATCAATGTCTATTTTGACCGGGCTAATTAATTAGCCAAGAACTAATAATAAGCTTTTAGTACAAGTAGGCGATATGATTATTACAAAATCGATGGTATTTTTACTTTGAAAAACGCTGTCTTCCTGTCGCCATATTGAGTTATTAAATTCTATTTTTGACATTTAATAATGGAGCCCAACTACCGCCATATTGAATTTTTGTTTTAATTTGTAGTGATTGTATTGAATACAATTTATTTTATTTAAATTGGATGTCAGAAAAAAAGTTATTTCCTTTAAAATATATTTTAGCCCAGCGGTGATAAGACTATTTTATATTTATCCATTCTAATAAATAATATTGGAGTGTCTGTTTGTAATAGTAAAATAACCGCTTTTTACCAAATGCATATGGATACATATACCAAAACAACATTTTTTTTTTACAATTTTTGTCTGTCTGTCTGTTTGTTCCGGCTAATCTCTGAAATGGCTGATTTTCACTGGCAGATAACTGATGTAACAAGGAGTAACTTAGGCTATTTAACATCTCGCTACGACCCATAGGAGCGGAGTAACACGCGAACGTAGTCGTGGGGTTCGGCTAGTTATGAATATATTAAGTTACTCATGACAAAAATTACCATCAAAACCGAACCCATTCGACACTTAAAGTAAAAAAACTCAATTAAACTTCAACTTTGAAATATTAAATATTGTGTTAATATTAATACGATTTGTATCCAAAATAAATCGTTAACCGTTATCCACAACAAAAATCATACCCGTCACACTTTCAGTAATAACAATGGTTATTGATTTCAGATTTGTAACCATTCACGAGAGATAGCTTTTTAAAAATTGCTTTTATCTAATCACCAGTTTGTTTTTATTTGATAAATAACAGTTTTATGTTAACAAAAATTACATACACCACCTATTTACTCATATCAAAAAAATTCTAACAAACTTTATTTCGGGAGGAAAAATAACTTTCCTTTGAAAGAGGTTGCTTCTATAACAACTGCAAATAAGTTCAGCATCAGTTTTTATGTAACTAATTAAAAATCCGAGTTTTTTGTTTTTGGAAATCTTTTCTTACTTTGTTTACTCTGTTTTATTTAACCTTACCTCCGAGAGGTGTCTGACATGAGTATTTCTTGTTCCCGAGAATAAAGTCTAGCCACATTAAAATCCCTTTTGCATTACATGCTAACCACTCAATTTAAAGGTTATAATAGTATTAAATTGATTCGCGTTTACTGGCCTCAATTTAGCTGAACACTCGACCGTGTTGTGCAGTTTAGCAGGATACTGCAATATAGATTTAGTCGGATTAATAAAATGAATCTATAGTTAGTTTACGAAACGCTCAGAGAAAAGGAATACAAATAAAATAGCCAATATTAGCTAATATCTGTACACGTCTGATCTAAGAAAAAGACAATTTTATGAATATGTGATTGCTCAAATATGCAAATCTGAGCAATGATTTAAGGTTCAAATTTACACCATAAATACAGCCGTCAATGAAGGGAGAATTAAATAGGGGACGAACCCCTATGTCAAATTGAGTGGACCTTTGCTCAACATGTACTTACTCAAATTCTTCCTAGCCAAGTAATTGTTAAGTCCAAGTGTAAGTGTCCTAGATTTGTTATAGTTTAATAAAGTTTCGAATCCTTGTTCTAAAGGCTTCATATCATTTCTATGTCGCTGTCAATATTCAATTTGATTTTGATATCAACGTCTTAAAAAAAAGTTCTCGATATTAGGTGCCCAACTTTAGTAAAATCGGTTCAGCCATTTCAGAGATTAGCCGGAACAAATGGACCGACAGAAAAAAATTGTAAATAAAAAAAATGTTATTATGTACCGTGTATACATCCATATGCACTTATTAATATTACAAACAGATACTCCAATTTTATTTATTTGCAAGGATAAAGTGAAAATGAAAAATAACAAAATTGGTAATCTGTATACATTTTATTTTTGTTAAAAGCTATTTAATATTTATCCTTAAAGTATTAATAAGTAATTTCATACAGCTAAGCTGCGAATTACTTTCAAAAAATAAACACACTAAGTTTATAATTGTTCTTTTACATACTTTGTCTTATAACTAAGCAAGTACAGTTTACAATTGTTCTTATTGCTTCGATGTTATTACTTCACTACCAGATAAGTTTCGGAGAACGACAAGTTATAACACGTAGTAATCGCCTTATGGCGCCATCTAGTTTCGCTTAGTATAACCGTATTAGTTAGGTCACGGTCATAGGTTATGTGTACATCATATATTTTATTAAAATGATATTGAATTGACGCCACTTATAATAATGAAAAATAATGTTTTTTTAAGCTGATTTTTTACCTGTATACGAAAATCATGATTTGCATACTGATTATTAATTTAAAAGTTACTAAACATTTTTAAATAGAAAAATATAATTTAAAAATATATATATACATAATATATAACTTAATGGATTAAATTTTAATTTTTTTTAATTTTGGCTTTATCTTAATAAATACTATTTATGCAAAACTATATTAAAGTTTCATTTATGACCTACATTAAAAGTAAATACTAAAGAGTGATGAAAAAGAGAACTTTTGAGTCTCGTTTTACTTTTTTAGAAAAAACGTAGTCTAGTTTATAAACCATCGTTCCATACCTCCAAACTAAGCAAATTCAGCGAGGTAGCGCCCGCTAGCGGTTGCCGCATTAATGAATACAAAATTCAGATAAATATGCATTATTTCTTGGGTTTTTGTTCCGAATGTATTCAACTTTATTCTAACCTAAATAAAGTAAATTTTTGAAACATAATATACATTTCTAGTATGGCAACCCATACTATAATTGTTGGTTTACAAATTGGTACCTACTTTGTTTAAATAAAATTTATAAATAAATATTAAAATAATATATAGTTAATGTACTCTCTATTTTGATGATGATGATATTTGATCATTTTTACTATGACTAAAGTCCAAAATATTACTATACTTTAAAAAAAATTTTTTTTATTTCTTTAGTGTCAATACTTCAGTTATAGAATTTTCAAAATCAGGTTAGTTATTTCAGAGATTATCTCCAACTTAGAAAATTTTCATTTTATGCCACGTAAATCTTTTTAAATATAAAATTTATGGCATCACCACATAGTCTTCTAGTTTTTAGTTTCTATCCGGAATTATCATTTCTGATTCTGCAATTTTCGATCCTATAAACTACAAACAAACATGTAAACAATCAAATCTTTCTTCTATAATATACATATAATAGTCTAAGTGTAGATGAAAAATAGGTGGAAGATCAAAAATTCTAGAATTATAGTTTTATGGAAGTGAAAACTTCTTTAGCGGTGTTGTGCAGTAATTGTGTACATTATTTTTGAGATGGATAAAAAAATGATCGAAAATTCGTTAACGTCAGATCTCAACAATATTTACAATACGATATTAAAAAAGTTTTTTTTATTAATTAAATAATTTGTATACCTATTTTGAAAGTTATTGCGGCGGTCCAAAGCATCCAAAATTATTTTTACATCAATAAGAACTGCATATTTATCAATTCAATAATTTTGTATATTTTGAAAGTTATTTAGCACAACGTTCATGTTCAAGTTTTCACTTTTGCCGGCACTCCCGGAGTGCAATTTTTTTTTTATTTTAAATTACGTGATGTTTTTTAACAATCTATTAAAGTATTAGTTGGCAAAATAAAGAGTAACATCTACAAAATATTGTAAGCTTTATTCAATTATTTAAAGGGAGGTTTTAAATATTAACTTGGCAACACAGGCCTAAGACCCCACCTGTCGTCATTATAGTGGAAAAATGAGGGGAGTATTTTGTATTATAAAATGGATGACTTTTACGCAAGAAGGTTTAGTTATTCTCGGAACTCTTTTGACTTCAAAGTATAGTATTCAGAGATAGATTGCTGGATTTAGATAATTATTGTAAGTGCTGTTTTTATTGCTGAAAAAGTGGTTGAGCGGTGAAGGAGAGTGTTGATGCATTGTAGAAAGGCCTTTTAATCCTGCACCGGGGTCGTTAGTCCCAGGCACTGCTCAGCTTCCGTTTGGATTGTATATTATTGTAGTCTTTTAAGTGTTATTGTGCAGTTAAGCTACCGTGTAACTTACAATCTGGGTAAATATGAAATCATTTACAATAAATGTGCAAATTATTTTTTATGAAAATACAGGATCGTATTTTCTTCAAAAAGGTGGCAACTCTAATTCATGACATCAATTAAAGTTCCTTTGCGTGTCTTAAACAAAGTAAAAAGACAAACACCTCAAAGGGTGCCTCACATTTATACCAAACTTTCAACGGCACGACGGAACTATTTATCGCCTTTAACTGCTATAAACATGTTGGCAACTCTTAGTTGAGATTGAAGAGAGACACGCAAGACGCATGTAAAAGAGATGTGATAAAAATTGATATTTTAGATTACTATTATTTTTTTTATTACTGTAGGTAACAAGACCTTTTATAACTTTGTATTCGCGAGTACTTTTTTTTAATAATAATATTTTGCTTCAATTGAAGCAATTGCTGGGCCTCCATTGTGAAGGATTTCGTGTGTGTTCACAGTTTTGCTCGGTAAAAGTGTATATTATTATTATTTTTTACATGTTACTCTGCAGTATAACTCTCATATAGATAATACAATGTATAGTAGCCGGCAGATAACTTTAGGTCTTAGCAAAAACTAGTGGGGGAAAGTTGCGCATTGTGAGCGTGCTGCTTACCTGTATTGACAGTTCCATCCGTGACGTTTACTATTTTGACAAATAGCCGACGCGAGGGAACTGAAACGTCGTATAAGAACCAATCGCTGCTCTCCCCCCGCGCTTCCCGCTAAAAAGACCCTAATAGTGACTTCAGCGCATTCAAGTTCAAACCTATACTTATGTACGGGACGCTCGACAGAAGTGATAAGTTCAACTAATCTAAGTTGAACTATTTAATATTGAAATTGTACACTGAGTAGAGAGAGGGGGAATCGTCTATCCGACATACGGCTAGCGCTGTGGGTAAAAGTGAGAGAGGAGCAGCCTGCCTACTGCTGCCGTATGCGTGAGAGAAAGGGAAGCCAGACATAGTGGCGCCATAACGCGTTACGTTATTCGTAGGTTTACCCTCCCATAAGAAGTTATCACTTCAAAAAACTTTTGCTAAACTGTTGCAGTCCGTTTTGAAGTGATGCACTCGACATACATTGGCAAACTGATTTTTATTTATTTTATACATTAACAACATTTAATTTAGCGTCTGGTATATATTTTAAGGATTTCTGACATTCTAAATTTGTATTATTGTTTATTGGTATGTGTTATGTTTAATAATAACTTGCGATAATTAATATGCTCTCAAATGACTATTTACTAGTACCTACATTTTCGTGCATCATAATGAAATGTAGCAAAGTACAAAATATCTACCACTATCCCAGTAGTAGCAGAAGTAGAAAGCCTTCATGCAGTTAGCTATATTATATATATCATCAGGAGGTTGTTAGGCTATAGTCCCGACGCTGACCTAGTGAGGGTTGGCAGACATGAAACACCTTCTTGAGAACATTAAGAACTCTCAAGCGTGTTTCCTCATTAGTTTTCTTCACAGTTAAAGCAAGTGTCATTTAATTTCTTAAAACACATAACTGAGAAAAGTGAGATGTTTGTGCCCAGGATCGGATTCGGAACCTCCTGAGTAAGATATCAACGTAGCAGGCTATCACTGCTATCTATATTATTATAAAGAAATATAAAACTGTTTTAAAACATAAATGGACCTCCAAAAACTCCGCTTTTCACCTTTTGGGCAAATATTTGCAAGAAAATTGTTTATGAAATTCAATTGTGCCCTTATAAAAATCTCACAAAAAGTACGGAAAGTTTTACGGACGGCTCTTTGAATGGCATTTTAGGCCTATTTGCAAATTACCCGACAATGGCCGAGAATTTCACCTGAAGTGAATAAAATTACGAGTGGGAATAGCCGTGAAGTGTATCTTCCGGACAAAATGAATTTTAAATGTCGTATTACAAGAAATAACAGTGGAATTAATGGTTACTGAGCCTTTTTCGTACATAATACGCCTTGCTACCAAAATTATCCCTCATTCATACGTAAACAGATGAAATTTCTGTCTGTACATTAGGACGAGTATCGAGGGCTCTAGAAGTTTCCTTTGTTATGGCGCCTCGGGACCTCTATCGTGTTTTAGTCATGTTAGTTTTGTTCAAAGTAAATAACAACAAAGGGCAACACAATACAAGCGAAACTTATGTCTGACAATCATTACAAAAATATACCGAAAATAGATTAAATTAGGTAATTAACATTAGGTTTACTGAACGATCCCATTAATTAAATTGAAATTCATTAATCTTTATATATTTGTTACAATTGTAATGTAAACTCTTCAAAGTATCTGCAAAGTATTTTAATTAAAGATAATTATTAAATTTAAACTACTCCAACTGAAAGTATAAGTATTTATACCCACACGACATCGATTTTGAAGAATCGATATCGATTTGTATGAATCGAAATGTTAAGAAAACAAAATAAATAAAAACAGCAATCAATACCAACTTAACAAATACTCAAAAAAAACAAATGATAGGTAAAATAAATACTGTTACGTATTCTAAAAAAGTTTAATATTCTATACAATAGTTGATATAGAACCTTTATCTAGAAATACCGTTTCATCTCTACTCAGTTTAAGCCATAGAGATAAATGGTTTAAGCAATGTCAGTGTGTTACCATGGTTACAAGATTGTTATAATCCTACTAATAATAAAAACGCGAAAGTTTGAAAGAATGTATGGTTGTATGTTTGTTACTCTTTCACGCAAAAACTACTGAATGGGCTATAATTTATAATCATATAGTGTGAATTATCCGAAATATAGCGGGCGAAACTGCGGGGAGTAGCTAGTTATTTATATTAATAAAAACTCAATCCAATTAAACTGTAGTATACTAAGTATCTACCTGAAGAATTATTTTATGTATGGATATCATTTTATTTCTAAATATATTTAATCCTTTCACCAGTTGCAAAGAATTTAAAGTCAGAAAAATAATGTGTAAGCAACGAATAATATTATTATTATTAGTATATAGTGTGTGAGCAACAAATTCTACAAGGTAGCAGGTAAATCTAGATTTAATTCGTTTCATTTTACCAGTTTGCATGTTACTTTGAAATGGCTTTCTTGAAAAATCGGTAAAACGATTTAGTCTTGATCCGATTATACTGCATCTTTCAAAGAAATACTTTCGGGAGGTGAACTTACTAAACTTTACATTAATATGTCCATACGATTTGTTGAGGCAGAAATGGCAGTCCATTTGCCTGGATTAAAAAGTTATATTTATATTGGTTGTTCACAGTAATTCATTTACCCATGAATCAAGAACTAGAATATATTTCTTAAGCATTTTTGTGTATGGGCTTGTAAAAATCTATGCATATACAACGAAAAAAAATTCGTGGTCTATCATCTAGTGCGCGGAGGTCGCTTGCGCCGGCGTGACGGGCGCGGGCCTACCGCTTGGTAAAGCGAGCCCATGGGCGGGTTTTGAGAGAGATGAGAGAGAGCCCATGGGTGGATATGCCGAGGCATTCGCGGTGGCATACTAATGCCTTCCTACACGGGGCCTCACTTTTGCCACCGTAGATGGTGGGTTTTAGCGCGGTCGTCCGGCGCTGCGAGTCCCACATAACTCCTTTAAGGAGTATGCGTAAATAGCATTTTCCATGTAAAAAAAAGACCACCGGTTGCAAGCATATATCTCGCTGCATATTTTATTTTATATTTTAAAACAAAAAAACTAAGGTATAATCAAATTGGGTACTGTATTTATTATAACAACATAATCTTGTATTTACGTCAAAAGTAATCGCTAGGCTACGGATTAAGTAATATCTATGTGAAAAACATCTGAGTAGAAAAAAATTTCGTACGCATAGACACAAAACGGCTTTTTTACCCGCGGGATGGAACCTTTCTCCCTTTATTAAGTATTGTCATTAAAAATATTACAAATCGTCTTTCAATCTTTACATCTTCATTCAAACTGCGTCGTTCTTTCTTCTTGCAAACATCATTTGTCATCTAATATTCAGACAGTCGACAACATAATACATACAACCTCTAACATGCGTCCTTTCTTACTATTAAATCTAAATTAAACAATCACTTAATTTCCAACCCCACATATTATATGCTACTAATATTATAAACGCGAAAGTTTGTAAGAATGTATGGATGTCTGGATATATGTTTGTTCCTCTTTCACGCAAAATCTACTGAATGGATTTTGATGAAACTTTACAATAATATAGCTTACACATCAGAATAACACATAGGCTATAATTTATAATTATATAATGTGAATTCTCCAAAATATAACGATAAGTGTCAAGTAAGTAGGTAAAAATCTGCCATCTGCGAGCGCGCTATTCTGGCGTGCGCCTTGGAAAACCCTTGGAGTTACACATATATAATGTATATTGGAAATGTTTATCATTAATAGTCCTACCAAAAAGCCCGCGAGAGCATATATCTATCTTTTATGTGTAAGCCATTATCGCTAAAATATTGAATCATATAAATAACAGTAGTAACAAATTAATCCTTATATCCAAAACAAATAATTTTATCGCATCTGGTATTTAAAGTTGAAACAAAAGAAAGATGAATTTTTTCTTATGGACACTACATCATTTAGACAAATATTTGAATATAGTTATGACGACAAACAATAGAGTGCGCGATATTATGATGCGGCGGCGGGCGCACAATTGCGGGGCGGGGGAGGAAGTCGCTCATGGCTGAGTGCGCGACCCGAACGCAGGTAGACGCGTGAGGGCAGACGTCGTTGACGGTTGTGTCCGTAATGCGAATTTTCAAGGCAATAGCGATTTGTTTCAATAATTCCACGACAGCTTAAATGTTTGTGGTTGTTACATGTAACGAGTTAGTTTTTATTATTTTAATTTCTTAGGTTGGTATTTGATTTTTACGGTAATATACTTAAACAATAAAGAACGAAAACGTAATTTGTTTGTGGATAATAGTAAATAATAAGGAATTACTTCGTTTATTTTAATTATTACATAGGTAGGTTAGTATGTATGTTTGTTACTCTTTCACCCAAAAACTACTGAATGGATGTTGATGAAACTTTACAATAATATAGCTCACACATCAGAATAACACATAGGCTGTAATTTATAATGATATACTATGAATTATCTAAATTATAGCGGGTGAAACCGCGGGGCCCTGCTAGTTATATTATAAATTATTAAACCTTACAAATAGTCTTAGTATACATTTATTTCAAGTTGAGGCTGAGATGAAACTTTATATGCTGACGTTATCTTGCACGATTAGTCGAAGCATGAAGCGCCATTAATCACCAATAAGGACGAAGTGCAACAACTTAGAGCGAACTGACCGAACTTCAATTATGTAATAACCTAAGTGTGAACACTCTACTTCAACTTGAAATACTTAGTTCAATCAGCTTTATAATGTACGAAACTTAGCGTTGCTGACGAGACAAACATATTTAAATTAGTCCCTATTTTAAACTAATTTTTAACCCCCGGCGCAATAATAATGGGGTGCTTAAGTTTGACGGGTGTGTGTGTCTGTCTGTATGCCAGGCATACAGACCAATCGGATGAACCGATTTTGATTTTTTTTGTTTGAAAAGTGCGACGAGCGACATTTCATCAAAAATTTCATACGTACTTACGTGGGGTCAATTATATTTTTTTTTCTTTTTATAGAGTTTCAAGTTTTTACCTTTTTTGTTCTATGTGTGGCTTTTTATTCATAGTTTTTTAAAATTTGTTTTAGGCTTTTTACGTTCATATTATTTGTAATTTTTTGTGTCGGGGGTTTTTTAAATTTTTGATATAATTTTCACAATAATAAATACAAAGGTAGAAATTTATTTATCCATTACTGAAAGCGTTCAAGTATAGTCCACCATTAGCTAAATATGAAGTAATAACTGTTATCGTCCTAATTTCACGTACAAAATACTTGACGTTAATTATAAAAATCCGTAAAAAGTTAACTGCTAAGATAATTTTTTTCAGTCATACGACCATACCATTTTATATCAAAATCATTTTGCATCAAGCAGTGAATAAAACAACTAATTTGGGGGGCCGATATCTCAATTTTTAACCCCCGACGCTATAACGAGATCTTATAAGTTTAACGAGTAGACAGGTAAAGTTAATTTAATCTGTATGGTTTTTAGCTATAATTTTTGAAGATCTAGTTAGCCGTTTGAAGACTATCAGCTCATTTCTAACTTGAAAGCTGCGTGACAATATCTCATATCAATATCAGTTATAACAATCTTTTTATCATGGTAACACACTGACATTGCTTAGACTAAATAGAAATGAAACGGTATTTCACGATACCTTTCTTTTAATGTCAATAATTGAATAGAATAGTTTATCAAGCTTTTTTTAAGTACGTATCAGTATGGGCGCTTTCTACTAAACGATCTCAACGCTCCAAACGCTCATTTAGCCGTTCTTCTTGACGCTTGACACAATGACGTCATGACTTGTGCTCATCGCTCACGGCGAGCCATGTCAACTATATATTAGGTTGGGGAAAAAGTTTCTACGCATTTTTTAAGAAAATTCAAAACATTTTTTTATATAGTTTATTTACATTTAACTAAAGTATTTTGGTACCATTTTGTTCGATAACATTTTGCCATCTTGTAGGTAGGGACATGAACTCATTGCTATAGAAATTTTGGGACTTCTGATCAAAAAAACGCGACAAGTAGTTTTGGCAGTCCTCTAGTGATGTTAACCTGACACTGCCTGAAGAAATCTGAAGAGACCGAAACAGGTGGAAATCTAAAGGTGCAAGGTCAGGACTATACGGAGGATGCATTATCACCTCCCAGTCAACTCTCTTAATTTTTGCTGAGTGGCTAAAAATGTGTGAGGTCTAGCGTTATCATGATGAAAAACCACACCCCTTCTGTTGATTAATTCCGGCCACTTTCTCTCAACTTCTTGCTTTAATCTCATCAGTTGTTCGCAGTAGAGTTCAGGATCGATGGTCCTGCCTGCTGGTAACAGCTCATAATGAATAATGCCCTTCCAATCCCACCACACACACAGCATCACCTTGTTGCGAGTTAACCCGGGTTTGACCACGACCTTTTTCGCACGTTCTTGTCGTACGTGATCCACTTTTCATCACCAGTTATCAGCTTCTTCGAAAATGGTTCGGTTTCATTACGTCGTAATAATCACAAGTGAGTACAAGGTTCATTAGGTTTCTTTTAGTGAGCTCGTGAGGTACCCAAATATCGAGCTTTTTTGTGTACTCAGTTTTTTCAAATGCGCCAATACTGTTTTGTGGTCAATTTCCAGTTATTCAGCTACGTCGTAACTACCGATATGCCGATCTTGCTTCACTTTTTCAAAAATGGCATCCATTTTATCCATAATAGGGCGACCGGAGCAAGGCGCATCTTTGACATCAAAATTTCCGGATTGAAAACGCTTAAACCAAATTTGTGCTACTCTCACAGACACTGCACTAGGTCCATAAACATCGCAAATTTTTTTCGCGGCTTGCGTTGCATTTTTACCTTTTTTGTAGTAAAATTTTAAAATGTATTGAATTTCTTCATTAGATTCACTCATCTTCACAGTACGAAAAACAAATAAAAATCACACATTTTCCTAATTTGAATTTGGAATTATCTTCTTTAAAATGTAAACTTTTAATGATACCAAAACCAGCCAGATACAAATAGTACAGCCAAAGAGATTTTATTACTAATTCATACATACTATAATGCGAAAAGACTTTTTCCCTAACCTATTATAATTAGTTAATCTGTGGTTGCAAAATTTGGCGGCATTTTTAAAACAACAAAAGTGGCGACGATGTAAATAACTTTATTTGATACGGATGGAGATTTATTAGTGGACGTGAATTTTTCTGCAGCGCATACTTTTATAAAATTTATTTTAGTTTCAATTAAATTATAAATATAAAAAAATCAGTCAATAAAAATATGAATATAAATTAATTTAACCAATAATTATAAACTTAACCTCTCGAAACTGTTGCTATATACCTCGCCATTTGAATTATTTACGTTAAGCTCAAAACGCTCAATTACCCGTTCCACTTGGATTAACGATTGTAACGCTCGCGGACAAGTGGAACGGGAAGAACCGCGGTCGTGAGCGTGGGCGTTGAGATCGCTTAGTGGAACGCAGGGTATATATTTTATTTATATTTTTTTTTAATTTTATGAATATTTTTTAAGTCTGTATTGATTGCTGTTTTTATATTTTGCCTTCAACAATACAAACAATCGACTTATACAATATTAATTCTTCTAAATCGATGTGTGTGGTATTGATACTAGGTGACTGTAACGAATTAGAGTTTCAGTCGGGGGTAATTTAAATTTTAAATTTAATAGTTATTATGGAAAGTAATTACAATGTGATATAAACAGATATTATTTGCTATTATTTATGTTATATTTTTTCGACCATTATTATTTGTTTGCCCTTTATTGAAAATAATGTTCTCGTTCGTTTAAATGATCCGTGTTGATCTTTTCGTATATGGTATCAATTTTAAAACAACAAGTCCATTTTTGAGAGGAATGTTTGCTTATTAATTTACTTAAAATTGCTCTTGATTTTACCATAATCATCTTCATTTGGATACCAGTCGGCAGTCCTCTTGTTAATTAATGTATCCGTAGTCAGATTCAGTTTCACCACATTATGTTACGATCATGATAAATACCGCAATTAATTTAGAAGCTTACAAGGGACTCGATGATTTATAACTAGGTGAATTCTGTGTTTTTAAAATAAAATTCTAAACAATGTCTTAATTATAAACTTATAACTAACTCTCAATCCCTAAGCTAATGAAATTAGTCTAGATGCTGTTGAAAGTATTTTTTAGCTAAATTTCCTGCTCTATTTAAATCTTGTTTTAGTTTTTGTATATCTGCCAAAGCATTTGGGATATTTGCATAAAAAATAAATCTTTAATGAAAAAAAAAACTATATTTATTCAAATTAATCTTTTACAATTTAAAAATGAATGTTATTTATTTTTCAATTTTTTCGACATGTTGTTCTGAATCGAATTGCCTAAATCAATGATTCTTTCGTTTCCATAAAAAAAATTTGCATTAAGATAAATATATCTGTAGGCAGGAAATCTTGTACTTTACATCAAAAGTGGCCATTTGCAATAAAATATAAGTGTAAATAAACAAAAACCAAAAGTTAAGAATTAAAGTAACGGTTGACCCACCGAATTAGGAACTAAGCAAAGGAAAGTTAACTCATTTCCGTGATCTCCTTTTGTTACGTGGCTAACGTGCCCTTCGCCCTCACGTCGCATCCTGGACTAACAGACGAACATTTGCTCGGTTTTTTATCTTAATTACATCTAAGTGTTACTTTTATGTATGGATGTTTTGTTAAACAAGTATTAGTGATAATAGCAGTATAAGTTTATAGACGAGATATGTGTAAAGATGTTCATTAATTATGTTTGACAGTTTTTAAAAGTGAGATGGTTAAATATACTACTATGTTTTTTTTTATTAAATACGTTTAATGTGTTGCTACTTTATACACTATAGTATTTTATTTATTTTTTTCAAAAAAATGTCCACAATTTTTAGAGAAGTTTAGGCTCGATCTTCTCTTCCCATCCGTTCCCAAATCTCACGTGAGATTTTTGATAGATGTGTATGTTCAGTGTAAATGCGTTAAAGACATACAATGCGCATAGACACGATAAATATTACTGTGTCAGATTTTTTAATATTTTAAGAAACTTAACTTATTATTCTCGCAATTTAGAACTGTTAGGTACGTGCGGGAAAAAATACATTATATTTTCCGATGTAACCTCCAGCTTTCCTCTACTACTATGGCTGGACACATACTATTACAGGTTTTAAAATATTTCTCAAAGTATATTGAAATTGAACAAAAAGTTGGCAAATTTCAACGACACAAGTTTGCGAGCCTAAAATTATAGGCGCATTTACAACAAAAGTAATACGTTAACTGAGATAAATTGTTAAAACTGTACACTTAACAGGTTTTCAATATAACATATTTCAAACGTTAAGAGTTTTATTTACAATAAGCTACAACTCCATCGCGAACAATAAATCATTTCAATCAACTCGACTGCCTGCGCAAATAAGGATTCTGCATTTCGATTTACATCGTCAATATTTCATACTGCGCTAGCTTCTTTAATATATTTTTATAGCAAAATGTAGGTCAAAGGTGAAAATAGATGTAACAGTTTCTTAAATGGTGAATAAAGATGTATAATTTAAACTGCAAACAACAATAACGCGAACCTTTTATGAAGTAACAAGATCTAAAATTTTAACTGGAACACGTACGTATCTTAATTTAGGAAAGGATCCCAAACGGTCCGCAATCAGCTCAGTAAACAAAATTGATTACAGGAAAGAAAAGCGAAAACGTTTCACTAAAGCAATCCAAGAAAGTACCTATAGTATAAGTATGTTTGACAATTTGGTTACCTAACTTTAAAAATACATTAAAATATATTTAAAAATATTTTGATATTATCTGTTATAAATGATCTAACAATATCATATTCAAACTATAAATAAATGCTTCAAGATCGCTAATATCGCTTATCGCATGGATCATCCTTTTTTTAAGAAAAATATAAACCTAATAGTAAATAACGCATAATAATTTGTTATCGTTTTTATCCCTATTAGTCTGTAAGGCGTTTTGACAATTACTTAGCAAAACGAATGCTCAGCCTCTCCAAACAAATAAAACTGATATGACTAAGGCACAAAATTTAGTAGTAACAAAAGAAAAGAAAATCTAAGTACCCATATCTTAGTAAGGGTGAAGAAGTAAAATAGTACTTAATAGTTCTTTGTAGTTTAACAAAGACCCATCAAGTCTTTACAGTGTGCACTTCTACTAAATTAAACACTTTTAAGTCCAATTATTACCTCACATGGGATAACTTATTTATTCTTATATATTTAATTTGATGCTCCAAAAGAGTAGCAGAATTTAGTAAATATGTGTTTAAGTCATTTTGTCACAGAACTCCTCGTAGGAGTATACAGTTAGTTATTAGTTAATAACTATTATATAAAAAATTTAAATTACCCCCGACTGAATCGATATTGTAGAAGATTAGATATTAACCTTCTATTCGATACTGTTAATCTTATACTAATATATAAAGATGAAGAGTTTTTTTGTTTGAACTCGCTGATCTCAGTAACTACTGGTCCGATTTCTTTCAGTGTCAGATAGGCCGTTTATCGAGGAAGGCTATAGGCTATATATCATCATTCATCACGCTACGACCAATAGGAGCGGACCATCACGCGGACGAAGTCGCGCGGGTCGACTAGTATATTGATATAGTCACGCAGCTATTTAGAAATGAGATAGTCTTCAAACGGCTAACCAGAACTTCACAATCTTTTAAATAAATCAATCCATTAATTTGAGCGCTACGATGCGACAAACATACATATACACACGTTAAACTTATAATACTTCCGTCGTTGTATCGTCGGGGGTTAAAAAATTTTGTATAATTATTTTTAAAAAAAATACTGCTTAGCTCTTGTTAGTTAAAGTTGTGAAGTTTCATGAAAGGTTTCTCGACGAAATCATGATCCAATAGTGAATAGATCTCTTATTAAAAGCTGTTGGAATCATTTTCTTACCTTATTCTTAGTAAACGAAATGTACTACCACTGAATAATAAAGCATAATAAAAACATTAATTTCAGTAGATAATCAGTATTAGAATTATTATAATACCGCTTGAACGTTTTATTCATCCAACCTCTAAAATACAATCAAAGCGTTATCCATTTAACAATTGATTGTATAAAATAAATTGATTGATTTATATTCACTAACATTTTCGATACGTTTGTTTATGATACGAAAGCCAATATACACAAAATGGTAAATACACATTTAAATTAAATCAACAGAAATTACAATCAATGTTTTGATGTGGAACAAACAATGTATTATTTTATTTGGCACACGAAAATTCATTTTATTCAATTTCAAAAACTGATAACGTTCAATTTTAATATTAAATATATGAGATTGACTTGCTTTTATCATCAACTAAGTTCTTTATTTTTTAACTCCGTCAAACATTTCTTTTACGACTACCATAAACTTTATGAAGTCCCACAATAATTTATCAATTTAATATGTATGTACCTAATAAGTAGAGAATATAATTATTTAAACGACTGCTTATATTTTTATAAAACAGTACAAAATTTTCTGGATCACTAAAGTAAAGTTGATTATAATTAATGTATCAGGGCATGTAACTTTTTTAGTCTCTCTAAAACTAGAAACCGGCTGAATGAAATTTTAGTTTTGAAATATTTGTGGAAGAATACTATTCCCCTCTTTCGTAACCCAGCACCTCCTTGGTGATAGGGGATTCCGGTCGAGCCGTATATGGGCCAGACTAACCCCCTTCCTCTCCCATCCCGTGAATGCTGCAGGCAGATCTAGTGGAGTCTGGGCTCTTGCTCAGAGTCCGCTGAAACCGCAGCATTATTGGACCATGTGCTCGTTTGCACCTTATCTACCATAAAAAAAGTCCAAGGAAGGTACTCTACTCACCTTTTAAGGTGAGAAAAGTTAAAACGATTTTGTTAAAACTTCTACCTATAGTCTAATGCACCTCAGTGAAACAAGGACGGGTCAGCTAATAATAATATAATAACGACTATACAAATGACATAATACTTTATTAAGTTGTATTAATTAATGAAAATTAACAAAAAAAGAAAAGAGCAAGCTCTGGAATCCTCTTAAAGACGTGACAACAGAGGTTACCTAGCGGGGAGGTTTTTCAAGGAAATGAGTTAACTTTCTTAAGATGTCTCTAATTTAGAGGGTCAATATAAGATTAAGAACTTTTCAAACTTGATTGTTAAGACTTTGTAAGAAAATAAATGCCTAAATAGGACATGGAATATTTGTCTATATATTAATAATATATTCCTAAATTAAAATCGTTGTAGAAACGATAAAAAAAAGGTGAAGAATACAAAATAACGAATTTTTTTATTTAGTTCTTTGCATCTGAATATTGGCATTATTTAAAAAATAAGCACCTCATCGCGTTATTTTACATATTTTGTGTAACAGTCTCCAGATAAAAATTAATAATCAAAATATGCCTGTTTATTGTCATAGGCTGTTTCTGTAAATCATCAATATTATAATCTACGATATGCTCTTTTCATTATACACTACACTGGCAAAATGTTTTGTGTATAAACACGTTCAAAGCCAAAATGCAAAAAACCGTCTTTCCATCAGTTGATGCGTTTTGATGTGATTTCAAAAAGTCTCAGACCTGGTTTCCGTATTTGTATTTTGCATTTCTTTTCTGAAAAGCCAAGAAAAACACATTCTCACAAATCGCACAAAATATTCGGCATGTGGAAAAGCTCAAATAAAAAACTGATGCGGGTAGACCTCTAGTTAAGTGGCAGCTACAAGTAAAACCACTATCGAGTATCCAGCTAAAATAGATTTGATAACTGAATAATTGACCACGCAAAGCGAGTTCTCTGAAAAGACTACACAAATCTATGCACTCTATTATGTACCTTGAAATATTCCATTATATACCTACTCTTCACTAGTTACGAAAAATTAAATTTCAATTTCTAGGCAAGAGAAAGGAAATATCAGGTCAAAGCGACATGTTAGATGAAATTGCATTTTGAGATAAGCTTAAACTCCTTTTAAGATTAATTTATAAAAATTGAAATACGATACTTCTTACCATGTAATTATAGAAGACTTCACAATTAAATAGTTAATTCAAAAAACAATAATTAATTCAAAAAAATTAAACTATCATATAGACAGTATGTCGTCCGTATCTTGGCCCGTAGTTGTAGGTTTAACGATAACTAAAATCTCAAATGCTCATTACGAACTTTGAAAACTTTTAATAACCTGTGCTTTAAAACTAGTGAACACAGCAAATAAGTGTTTAAATTTTATAATATAGTTCGCCTGAGATAGGCAATCTGTATATTATACGTTTAAATACAATAATTTTTCGTTATTGATAATGTTGAATAATATTGCTATGTTAAAACGGGCAGGCGCTATTACTTAATAAATATATTAGAATATATGCATTTTCTCAGGTTAAAATATAACATAAGCATGCAAGAAATTTTGTTTATAGAAGGAAGAACCAACATACTCACATTCGAATTTATAATATTAGTTTTCTTTTTAAAGCTCGGACTAGGTGCCAATTACTTACTCACAGTATAGTAATTACTTTCTTGTCAACTTTTATAAGAAAACATTTTCCTCAGGAGCACTTTCAATTAACACAAAGGTAAGTTGATAGCGCTGAAACGATACCACAAAATGTCTACAAAGTTTTCTTTATAACAGCTTTTGATCAATAATAAATAGTCAAAGCAAAGTCAATAGTGTTAAAAGGAAAGTTCAAGTTTTGATTTTCAAAAAGCTTTCCTTTTCAAAGTTTAAGATATTCAACTACAATGTACCTTTAAATTTAATATTAATAATACTTTAAATATCTTCCGATTCTACCTAAGGCTATTTTTCGTAACCTGTAAAATAAGCTTTTATATCTAATCACCAAATCCTCTATTATCCAGGAAATCAAGTGAGCAAAGAAACAATTACGGTTCAATGAAAGGTGTTTCCACGACAGTCCAACATTTAATCAAGTTGTGACTCTAATTCTGACTTTCAATGTATTCCAGAAATTCTTTCAAATTCTTACAAAACTTACTAGCTGTGCCCGCAACTTTGAATTCCGCGTGGAATAGTATCTTTGGGTAGCATTTTCAATTATTTAGGCTCATTATTTTACAAATAAGACATACATAAATTCACATTATCCAAATACAAACTTTAATCCTCTATTCTCCATTGTTAACTGAGGTAGGGCACAGTAGAACTGAGGTAGGGCACAGTAGGAAACTTCCTGCTCAAATATGGAGCAGCCCGACTGGGGTAGTACCTCGACCTTACAGAAGATCACAGCTAAATAACACTACTCTAAAGCAGTGTTGTGTTCCTGTGGGTGAGTAAGGTGACCAGAGCTCCTGGAGGGAATTGGGGATAGGGTCGGCAACGCGCTTGCGATGCTTCTGGTGTTGCAGACGTCTATAAGCTACGGTAATCGCTTACCATCAGGTGAGCCGTACGCTTGTTTGCCGACCTAGTTACATAAAAAAAAAATGTTAGTTTACACCCTTGAGGTTAAAATTTTTACAAAATAAGTTTCAAGCTTCTAGCTCTAAAAATGAGAATACTATACAACTTTTCATAACAACTAAAAGAAAATGATTTAAAACTTCGAATTTGTTGTATCTTTATTATAAAGATAGATATAATAAAGAATTTTAATTTTTCTAGAATCACAGCCCGACACTATACCCTTATTTTTGTGCTTCTTCATATCTAGAACACTTACACAATGACATGTAAACTTTATGTACTGACCGACTGTCCCATTTTTCTTCTCGACCGTTGGATATTTCTTGTGATTTTCTCCCTACCTCTAACGTGTTTAGTTTTTAAGGTTTAAATGGTAACGTTATACAAATGAAAAAAATACTTACTAAACATCATTGGCTATAAAAATGTACCTATTTCATTATTATCCCGTAGAAAGTATGCATTATTCCGGTATAAAAACCTATGCTACATTCTTTGCATTCAGGCCTATAAGCTATCTTTATGCAAAGGACCACAAAGATTCTGTTTGATCTCTCTGTTGCTGTATGTGAAAGAAGGATAAACCAACGGACATTTATAATTTTAGTACAAATTTTGTCATGAAATTCATCATATAAAGAGAAGAAGAAATAAATGGATAAATAAAGTAAAATAAAACACATTTCTCATTTATAATAACAATATTTTTATTAAATAATCTCATTTCGTACCTTGGAGATACACAGTAGCTAACATATTATAATACAACATATTCTAATTACTACTATGTACAATATAGCTAAAGGTAATTAGGTTTGACTCAAAGTAGAATATAACAGTAAAATTTATATATTTATGATTATCATTGACATATATTACAACATTTACAACATGTTTAACAAGAAAACTGCGCCCAACCATTCATTTTACTTTTGACAGTTCGAGTTAGTGATGTTAGCGATTTAATTTTTTGTACGAATCGATATTATTTATAAATTTTTAATCGATATTTTTTAACATATATTTTGAATTGTTTTAAAGATACAAAGGCTTTTATTTTTTTGTATGTCAATAGTAAAATAAGTGCTTAGACTTATTAGATTTAATTTATTCATCTTAATAGGCTTAATTTAAAATGTATTTAAGTTTATCAATGATAATAACATTTTAAGTAAATTAAAAAAAAATTGTTAAGATATAAACTTGTATAGGTAAACTTGTTAGTGAGTTATTTAATATTTAAATGTAATTAACCTTGGTAGTTAAAAAACAAACAACAATGTCACAGGTCGAAAATAAAAAACAAGTTGACATTTAATATAAAAATTTAATATCTTTTTTATATAAAAATGTTACCATACATAATGTGTAAAAAGTAAAAAGGGTCTAATTATTTGTATATATACATAAATAATATGTACATTGATTTTGAATATTGTTACTACAAGGTTACCATGATTTAACCAAATTATTCATAATAATTTTGACTTAAACTTTTGATTATTTTAGAAGCATTTACCGTAAACCTAGCAAATACTACTTAACATAAATTAATATTTACAGTCTACAGCTACTGGAAATAATATGTTAAATTCAAGCGAGAAAACGAAACATTTTTAATGAAATCTCATTAATTATCAACCACATATCATATCTACGGGATATCACAGGCGTTCCTGAGCTACCTATATACGAAGTTAAAACAATAACATAAAATATGCACAATTTTTAATTAAAAAATAAATACTTTTTATTACACACGTAGACAATGCTCTACATTATTAATAAAAAGTTATTTGGACCAAAATAATTTTTTTTTTAAATAACGAAATTTTGAAATAACAATTAACCTAATTATTAAATAAGTATCCATATGAGGGTTTTTCTCCCATTTTATATACTAAAAACTTTAAATTTCATTAGTTATTATAATAAGTTAAAACTCCAAATAATTTCTATTTGATATTGAATAAATTATAACTTTAAATGATAAACAAATGTACAATTTGGTACAGAAATTAATATTACAGTTTAATTTAAACGGCCGCGTTTATTATTAGTGATTAAAATGTAATCAGAAATCTATTTACAAGTATTAGAGTTAATAATATATTCGAATAGGTAACTAATTATTATAATATAAATTCAATAAAGAAAAATATAGGTATTTAATGTTTATATTACATTATTTTTGTGTCGAAACTTCCTCAAAATTAAGTAAGTTGTAAAGATGTGACAACTATCATATAAGATCTTATGACGTCATCACTTAATAGACACCAAGAATGTATGTGTAATTTTTTTAGAATTTATTACAGGTCATTTTAACATAAAATCAGCTGCTTCCATGGGTTAAAAAAACATTAACAATAACGAAATAAAAAGGAGAGATTTCCCAAACGTCTTTTAATTATACTGATTTGAAAGCTGCAAAGAATATCTAAACGTAATATTAGTATTCTATATAATTGTTATTGTTACCTCGATAAGTAATTAGAACCTAGAGCTGAACATTAACAGAGGAACTGTAACAATATACTTACTTACCAATATTAATTATGTACAATCCTTCATTTCATTATCGTAACTCACAACAATCATACCATACCCGAGTAATAAAAACTGATAATCGCAAAATATTATAGTTTATTATGTTGGCACTAAATTGCATATTTAAAAACAAATCAATAATTTCAGCCTGTTTTTGTATTGTAGAAAGAGGGGGAAAAGTTTTATACATAAGCTGTATAATTAATTTATTATCACAAAAATATTTTGTTTTTATTGTATTTTATTTCATTCTCTTTACCTTACAAGTGAGAGAGAGTTGTTCCTATTATATGCGTCCCTTTCTAATCGGAGGAACCTAATTACTATATCGCGTCTCTTGATAAATTGAATTAGTCTCAAACAGTTAGAAATATTTACGCGAAAGATTCTAGCTTGGTAATTAGAACAATGCCGACAAGTTTCACCTTAACCTCGGAACTGAAACAATCTACCTATATTAATTATTTACAGTTCACCGAACGTTGCATCATCGTAACTCGCAACAAACTTCCACACTAATTACTGCGCGCGCTTCTACATTCTTAATTTAAAAATCGATTCAATCACGAGGAAATTTTGTTTACAGTTATATTGAAACTGAATTGCCTGTTATAAATGGATATAAAGACGTTAGAATTCCTAGGAAAATTAAATTAAACTGATATTCCGAAGACGTTGCTTTATCTGTCAATCCACATTCCTGTCCTCGATACTCGAAGCAAAAGTTCTGTAAATTTAAAAAAAGAACTCTTAACGACACGTTCACGTTCGAATTAAATAAATGGATCCTTATTACTAATGACTGAGAATTTTGTATTATCTATGAGAGATCTTTAGAAGTACAATGAGATAAGACTAACTCTACTTGTTGGAGGAAAATCAACATTATGTCATATTTTATATACTACAAAAACATCTTAATAAATTATATAAAACAGAATGTTTATTATATTAATATCCCACAAAGTTAGTATTTATAAATTATTAAAAATACCTATGAAAACCAAATAAGATCCTGGAATACAAATGGTTTAAATTTCATCCGTTAAAACAACAAATTGAAAGATACAAACCCTTATTATATTAGAAGCCATCCGTTTGAGGAATGCACTTGTGAAGAGAGCTGCATCGTCTCCGCACATTCTCTGAACAGTCCGCTCCGAGCACATCAAGTACTCTTGGAATGAGCTGCAAAGAAAATACTTTTCAGACGACCTCAAAACTTACTAAAATAAATAGTTATATTTGGAGTTGATGGAACAAGATAAATGTACGCTCCACACAATAAGATGAGACGGTGATGTTTATAAACAAAAATAAAAAGATTGGAAAATCTTGTAGTAATTACGCATTAAGTTTTTTGTAATGACTCATAAAAAGCGTATCCTTTTATGACTTAAATATATATAAATACGAGCGATCGCACTAATGGTTTTTTTCCTCAGACGAATTTTTCGCACCGAAAAAACTGCAAAAGTGATCGCTTGTTTTGATATGATTGAGCCACAAACCATGCGGTTAAAAACAATGATTATTTAGTGATTATTTTAGCGGGAAACCAAAAAAAACACGCGGTAAAAAATCCATAATATGGCCTGGTAATAAGTTCTATGCCTCCGCTTTACTTCACACTTTACCTCGCCTCGAGCGACTTCCACAATAAATGGAAGTCGCCCGAGGTGAGTTAAAGTTTTTCCTCTATACTACCTATAGTTTTCGTCTAACTTCGCGAGTAGTGTAGCGGAGGCTTATCATGTCGCAATCGAAACTTGACTTATAATTGTTATGAAAACCTCATAATCAAAATTATACATAATAAGGATATACCTACTGTATTCTTAACAAATATATAGTTAATAAATAATTACTATACCAATGGTTAATTACTACAAGCTACTTATCAGACAATTAGGTATTAACCGTATTATAGCTAAAATTTAATGCATATCAAATGTCACATGTCCAGCCACTAAAGCGAACTAGTACGAGTACATTAGTTTGGATTAATTACCAGCCTAGTGTGAACGATTATCCATCCGACATTAGCTATTATAACGGAGATTGACACTATAGGCTAATTAAACTTATTAGTCAATTTCCATTTTACTTACAAATGTACTTAATAATCGCAGATTACACGGCTATGTATTAAATTTTATGATTTTCCGTCATACATACAGAAAAAACATTCAAGTTTTTGTTTTTATTGGATATTTTTTTAGCATTATTTATCAATGTCATCCTACCAAGATCAGTTCAGCGATAAACCATCCCTACTGTCAAGCATGGTAATACGAAATCCTACAAAACCCTCGCTAACTCTTTCTAATCTCATGGCTACAGAAAGAAAGAGAAGTTTCTTTTTTACAATTTTAATATTATAAAATAAAAATTAAATATTTCAAACCCGGCAGTACGTAGTCAAAATATTAATATTTCTCGGAGCCTACTTGAATATTAAAGTAACTGATATTAGACTTTACTGACACGGACGATTTACTAATTGTATTTAATACAAATACAGACTAGCCTAATACATCATTCTTTTCATCAACATCATCATACAACCCATTAATGGGCCACTGCTGAGCCGGGTCTCCTCCTCAGATTGAGGGATTGGCCATGGACTACCACGCTGGCCCAGTGCGGATTGGCAAGAGACCTTTGAGAACTTTAAGGAAGGAACCTGCAGGTTTCCTCACGATGTTTTCTTTCACCGTTAAAGCATTTAATTGCTTTAAACACACATAACTTAGAAAAGTCAGAGGTGTGTGCCCAGGATCGAACTGGGACCTCCCGAGTAAGATATCAATATCTTAACCTTTGGGCTATCACTGCTGCATCATTCTACTACTCACAAAAAATCTCACAAAATTTATTATATTTCACTTTTGATATATTCCAAAACAATAAAAAAGGATTTTCAACGAATATAGTATGGATATATGTATACTGACGAATAGAATGTAGTTTAAATGATAAATAGCATTAAAAATAATTTTAGATAGGATTAAAATATCATGTCAAAAATGATATCTTACTTATATTTTAATTTATGTTTAAGAGAACATTTCAATTAACAATCTAAACAAGAAAGTTTCACAATAAAGCAGTGAAATACTCTGATTTTGTTTGTTTCTGAACACCAGTAGATCCTAATGATTGTTTTAATGTTTTGATACATGGGTTACAAGTTGAGAAGGGGTTGACAGGGTTGTCAGAACATCTCGGAAACTATAATGATATCTGGCTAACGCCTACCTACTTGAATTCTATAATATATAATTACAAAATTATCTATTTATTTGCCTATGTACTAATTTTTGAGTTAATAACGGATACTTAGACAGATGCGGCGTGGGATTTTGTTTTATAACATATAGTGAATATTTGTAGGAGCTTCGAAGTTTCGAACCGAGTTACTACCTGCGGTAATTAATTTTTACTCTTTTAGTCTAACGAAGGAAAAGTTCGCCTACCTACTTGCTGCTTTAGACTCATCACATAGTACTCGTAAAGTCTACTCATTATCATATAACTATTTTCAAAGAGTTTCCTAATTATAAGCCGACTGATTTGCAGAGCTCAATATATATCATATAGATATGTAATTTAGTCTCTTTGAAGACACTGATTGTCTAAGTACCTTATCGATCCCCAGAATCAAACGTAGAATGACGTGACTGTGTGGAATAATAAATTTGATTATTGTCCATATCATTTCTCCGGCCGCCGAGGCTCGTAGGGTGCGGAATCTGGAGGGAAAAGAGAGTAAGCACCCTAGTGGTGTTGAAGCTGCCTCTAAGGCGCACGTTGCCCCAATAAGCGAAACGCAAACTCCAAGCACCAATACTGGTGCAGGAGTAGCGCCCGCTGAACAGGCCTCTAAACCTTCCACTTCCGCCAGTGATTCGGCAACACAACGAGTCAAACGGCCCAGGGACAAGCGAGCTGGCAAATTGGCTAAGTCGAAAGACTCAGCCAAACCTATCAAAAGGGGTCGCCAAAATGACACCTCTTCGCCTAGGGAGGTGAAGCGCGCTAAGCCCTCTTCACCTCGAAAACCAGGCTCAGTCAACTACGCCGACGCAATGAAGGCCAATGACCTCTGTGTGGCGATCATGGCTGAGCCTTTTAAAATGATGACCGAGGCGCAAGCCGCCACTGTGGAGGGAGCGATGGAGGATGCGCTAGATGAATTCATCTATGGCAAGGAGGGAACGTCTAGCGAGCTTCCCCCACGCGCTCCTGCCTTCAGGGGAAGGGCTGTCTTCGGCGAAGGGGTTCTCAAACTCTGGTGCGAGGACAACTTTGCCAAGGAATGGCTCAACAAAGTCATCACCCACATCAAATCACCCTGCCCGGGCACCAGACTGATCGTCAAACGGCAGTCGGAGATCCCGAAAAGGGTTAAAGCAACAGTGTTCGTACCACGATATAAAGGGGAGGATATCGACCACCTAAGGAAGAGATTCCAATCCCAAAATCCGTGGTACAACATTAACCAATGGGTGGTATACCACGTTGACAGGCAAGAAACCAAGGAATCTATTCTCCTGGTCCTTGGAATCCCAGAGGGAGACGTGCCTAAACTGCACGCACGAGAGCGGAGGCTAGCGTATCGACTGGGCTCGGTCTACGTGTCACTAAAGGAGACCGCTGAGGCAGAACCTTCGGGTGAACCCTCACGCGCGTCGACTGCGGCTGTTGTGGCGCCGAAACCTGTCCCCATGGACACTGACACCGAAGGTGTAGGCGCTGCAAAAGACGCGGCTCCTGGAGAGCCTCGATCAGACCCGAACCCGCTTTTGGGCAAGGAGACGAAAGAGGTCAACCTGCCAGAGGCAGCTGCTGCACCCTTACAGGAGCGGCGGGTAGCGCCACTAAACTGGTGGGATCTCGAGGATCCGGAGGTGGACGTGGAGTTGAGCTCTGTCAGCGATGGCCTGCCGAGCTCATCACCCCTCCAGGATTAAATGCCTACAAGCAAACCTCCAGCACAGTCAGACTGCAACGGCTTCCCTACGCAGAATGCTGGAGGTAACACCAGAGACCATAGTCCTGATCCAGGAGCCGTGGATCAGAAAGGATCGTGTCTGTGGTCTGTCTAACATAGGAGGAAAACTCCTACTTAACACTACTGTAAGTAAACCAAGAACATGCATTTTAGCTCCTAAGCATGTAAATACCTTTATAATGACTGAGTTCTGTTCCAGAGACCTTACGGCAATCAAGGTCCAAAGCAGCCACCTCATTAGCCTGTCTGAAGTTGTACTAGCGTCCGTCTACATGCCAAGTGACGCTGAGGTACCCCCACCGGAGCTGACAGCGCTAGTCACATACTGTGAGAGGGAGGCGCTAGAACTGGTCGTCTCTGCCGACTCCAACGCACACCACACGCTTTGGGGAAGCACGAAGACAAACACCAGAGGTGAGGAACTACTAACATTTCTCTTTTCTACAAACCTACGGGTAATGAACAATGGCGCTGAACCAACATTTGTAACGGCTCAAGCCCAAACCATAATAGATCTGACCCTAGCAACTGAGCGGATCTCACACTACCTAACAGACTGGCATGTGTCGAGAGAACTATCCTGCTCAGATCACAGGTGGATCCGATACGAATTGAATATCAAGATACCTCCCAAAGAATCTAGACGCAACCCCCGAAAAACTGACCGCCTAAAGTACACAAACTTGGCGACTAATAAACTGAGAGAGATGCGTCTACCCACTAGTTATAGTGGGACAGAGGAGATTGACAATCATGTAAAAAACTTAACATCAACACTTATCACCTGCTATGAACAGACATGCCCCCTCATTACACCTAAACCCAGATCCAACCCAGGGCAAGGATGGTGGAGCCCCGTCTTAGAAAAACTAAGACGTAAGGTGAGGAAACTGTTCAACAGAGCAAATAACACATATGATGAAGAAGACTGGGATAGATATTTAGAAACCCGACGTCTCTATAAAAAACAAATCCGCCTAAGAAAGCAAGAATGCTGGAGGCGGTTCTGTAACAATATTGACAATGTAAATCAATCAGTGAAGGTTAAGAATATTATAGCCAGTGAACCCGAACGCAACTTTGGTAGTTTAAAAAAACCAGATGGCACCTTCACAAAGACAGAAGTAGAAACCTGTGAGGTTCTGATAGAAACTCACTTCCCAGGATGCCGGATATCGGGATCTCAAAATTGGGAGCCGGCACTGGACTCTACATCATCATACACAGACGAGAACACTGCTCAAAAAATTGTCAATTATGACAAAGTCAAATGGGCAATCAACAGCTTCCTTCCTTTCAAAAGCGCCGGTCTTGATGGAATTTTCCCAGGGCTTATCCAATGGTGTGGGAAGGAAATAGTTACACATCTTGTTAACATCTACAGGGGATGTCTTAAACACCGCTTTGTCCCTTCTCAATGGAGAGAAGTCAAGGTGGTATTCATACCTAAGCCCGGCAAGAGTGATTACACGCAACCAAAGTCCTTCAGACCGATAAGCCTCACATCTTTCCTGCTAAAAACGTTGGAGAGATTGTGTGACTGGGAGATAAGGAACAATACGTTGCAAAGTAAACCACTGCACGCTAATCAACATGCCTATAGTATGGGCAAATCAACGGAATCTGCACTACATGACGTCGTAACAAAGATTGAGTGTGGATTAAAACCAGGACAATCAACCTTAGGCGCCTTTGTCGATGTCGAAGGAGCCTTTGACAAAACAAACTTTACCAGCATAAGCCTAGCCCTTGAGAGATATGGTGTAGATCCCATGGTTGCCGGATGGATAGACAGCATGCTTCGTTACAGGGCGATACAGTTCACTGTCAACACTACAATACGTGGTGTAGTATGTCGAGGTTGTCCACAAGGAGGTGTACTATCACCGCTATTGTGGAACATTGTGGTGGATGAGTTAATAGCCCGCCTCAATGAAGCTCGGCTGTACACAGTGGGCTATGCAGATGACCTAGCTATACTAATCAGTGGACCATTTGAAAATATACTCTGCGATCGAATGAAAGCTGCTTTCAAGGTTGTGGAGGAATGGTGCACCAAACATGAACTCACAGTTAATCCGACTAAAACGGAACTGGTGTTGTTCACTAACAAGAGGAGTATAAATAGGCTTAGACTACCGAAACTCTTCAACACAGAACTCACATTAACTAATGAAGTCAAGTACCTGGGCGTAATACTTGATAGCAAACTGTTATGGAGTAAACACCTAGAACGCAAGCTTGAGAAAGCTTGTATTACCTTTTGGCAGTGCAAAAGACTCCTAGGAAAGACCTGGGGGATATCACCCAGAATTACACTCTGGCTGTACACTGCCGTCATTAGACCCATTATCACCTACGGTGCTGTGGTTTGGTGGCCCAGGACCAGACTAAGCACCGCTATCACCAGACTGCAAAGGTTTCAGCGCCTGGCTTGCTCCGCTATAACAAGCTGCATGCTCACGACCCCAACTGCAGCCATTGAGATGTTCGTAGGCCTGCCACCGCTAGACTTGTTTATTCAACAGGAGGCGGCTATGGCAGCAACACGATTATATCACTTAGGCCTATGGCAAAACAGGGGGGGTCCACATACTAAACTGTGGTCAGAAAGGATAGTGTCACAACCACTACTAGCCGCACCCAGTGATAGGATCCCAAGACGACATATATTTGATAGAAACTATCAAATACAATTACATGAACCACAAAGCCATACGAAGACACTGGAGTATTATATATACACTGATGGCTCCAAAATGGGGTCAGGCACAGGAGCCGGTGTCTTCTCTATGGAACTAAACATCAATTTATCTCTAGCATTGGGTAACCACAGCACCATCTTTCAATGCGAGTGTGTGGCTGTCACCCATGCAGCTAACGCAGTCTATAACAGAGGAATAACAGACTCTGGAATCAGAATCCTCTCTGATAGCAAGGCTGTACTCCAGGCGCTCGGAAGTGAAGTCATCACATCGAGCATAATACACGAATGCCACCTTGCACTGCAACGCATTGCGGCAGTCAACAGGGTCGTCCTTCAATGGATAAAGGGGCATAGTGGATCGCTAGGTAATGACGCAGCAGATGAGCTAGCGAGGAAAGGATCATTGACCACAGTGTCAGGCCCTGCACCATACCTTCCTCTCTCTTTCAAAACCTTTCGCTCATGGCTGCGTCAGCTTACCATAGACACGCACAATGCGAGATGGAGGAACACGGAAGACTGTAGGCAGTCCAAACAAGCTCTCCCTGCTCTGTCGAAGAGCTTATCCCGTAAACTGCGCAGTCTTAATCGCATTGATCTACGTTTAATAGTGGGAGTAATGTCGGGACATTGCCCACTTAATAAACATCTATTTACTATAGGCATGACAGACAGTCCTATTTGCAGGGGATGCCTCAAAGCAGACGAGACGACTGCCCACGTTGTCCTGGAATGCGAGGGCGTCGCCACACAACGGGCACAAATCCTCAAGGACATGAGGTCGCTCCAAGAAGCCTGTGAAGCTCCCAGGATACTTCTGCGCTTCTGGAAGGAGCTGGGCTGGCTAGTATAACCAGTCATCCTTGCACGCACAATGGACCGAACTAGAGTCTGAGTGCGGAAACTAGAGCCCACATACAATACAATACAATACATATCATTTCTCTACGAGAATATAGATATGAGTGGTGTTCCACACGGCATGACGTCACACTGCGATTCAGGTGAGATAACAGTATGCTTATTAAGTTATTGCTTATTTGTATTTTTAGGTAATATTTTGTATAGTGTTTATATATAAGTATATTATTTATATTTATGTATGTGTATATTATACTTATTCGTTTATATTATACTTATTCGTTTATATTATACTTATTCGTTTATATAATACTAGCTGCCTGCCATCCTTCCTTAAATTGTCTTTCTTTAATTATGTAGCTATTCTTTATTTGAAAAAAAAGAGAGTGAATTAAAGTATAAAAGAGGAAGAGAGACGGGAATACTATAAACTTGTCAGTGAAAGAATTTTTAAATTCGGATCAGTAGCATCAAAATGGCCGTATTCTATTGTCATAAAAAAAGTATATGGCAACACTACAATCACCTTTGTCACTAACGAAAAGTGTAGTTTTCTATCAGTGAAATAATTTTTAAAATCGGTTTAGTAACAACAGAATGGCCATATTCTATTAATTAAAAAATGCATATGGCAACACTAAATCACATTTGTTACTCACGAAAAGTGTAGTTTTCTATCAGTGAATAATTTTTAAAATCGGTTTAGTAACAACAGAATGGCCATATTCTATTATTTAAAAATGTATATAGTAACACTAAATCACCTTTGTCACTCGCGAATAGTGTAGTTTTCTAACAGTGAAAACAATTTTTTAAATCGGATTTGTAGTTCCTGAGAAGCTCTTCAATTTACAAAATGACCACCTTATGGCACTTAAATGGCCATATCTTTTTAATTAGAGTATTTATGGCAACACCACATAGCCTATGTTACCCGGAAAGGATGTAGCTTCCTATCGGTGAAAGAATTTTCAAAATCGGTTCAGTACTTTTCGAGCCTATTCGCAACAAACAAACATACAAACAATAAAATCTTTCCTTTTTATAAAGTGTATTTGTTGTTATTATTAAGTCGAATTTAATTTTCAAAATTATTATTAATTTAACATTGTCATTGAAAATATTATCCATTCGATTTAATCTTAGAATAGACGAGATATACTTTTGAATTAAATTGAATTAATCAATATTGTTAAATAAAACCGTAATGTCAAAGTAGCGAAAAAATAGCAAATGATTATGTAAATCAATAATATGTAATTAGCAGATATTCATACTAATATAAAACTCAGTCTTTCTTTAAAAAAAGTTGCATTCTTAACGAATTTTATCTCAAAATTAGTTGGAAAGAAAACTCCAATGTCTCAGTCTCAGTACCTTCAAATAGCGTCAAACTCAAATTAGTATTCTGCGGTATTCCGCTGCAAATGATTTCAGATTCTTTTATTTAGCCGTTCACACGTTTCGCAGTGTTCACTCCGCTTTTTTACAGGAAATAGCATTGTTTTTGTTTATCTTTTCACAGAGCAACTGCATGACCAGCGATGTGCAAGTCCTGTGATGCTGCCTGAATCATTTATTATAAAATATGCACATAGATTATTTCTTTTTAATACTGAATCGGGTTAAAACGGAAAGTAGAAATTTACAATTACTTACTGCAATGTCGTTCTTGAAATACTTGATCCTTCATCTTGTCCTTTAAGGACAACTACATATTTATTTAGTCTGTACTCTGTTCACAATACATATTTATAAAGTTCGTAATAATTGCATATTAAATATGATTATATTATACCTATTATAATACATAAATTATTTGAGACTTATGTATTATAATAGGTAAAAACTGTGATTAACGGAGGTTTAGTTATATAATTTGTTAAGGTTTAGCTAAAATTAGAAGAGATGTGACTTTAATTGTTTTAAACGTCGAAAAGTCAAACTTTCATCTAAAACGCTCCTAATCTGTTTTGAGATAATTATTTACACCTCAGCGAAGCGAGAGAGGGGCGGCTAGTCTATACCAATATTATAAAAAGAAAAGAGATGTATTTTTGTATTTTTTTTTATTTTTATGTAACGAATAAACTTAAAAACTACTGGACCGATTTCAATAGTTCTTTTACTGTTAGCAAGCTACATTATCCCTGAGTAACATAGGCTATATTTATTACTAAAAAAAATTAGAGAGATCCTCAGAAATTCTTACTAAAACCAACCCAAGGTGCAAAAATATTAGCCATAAAATATCTTTCATCGCATGCGCTGCAGAAAATATTGATGATAGAATGAAAATACCTACAAAAACTTCGCGAGACCATATGTCTAACTATTGTAGTTATATATCACTAAAACTACTTTTTTACATTTTAAAAGTTGATAGAAATGCCAATCAAAATCAAACCATGTTTTCCATACCTTTGTATTCATTCTTATCCAAATAAATTAATTCGTATTCAAGACTGTTTCAATACCTGTTGATTACTTTTTGAATTATTTAAATCGGACATTCCGTTCAAAAGATATTACGAAATTAAAAATGTCAATATAAACAAAAAATACACCCTGACGGGCCGGTGTGACGCGCCACGCAGAGCAGCGAGCAACGCGATGAGAGAGGGGGCACCGAAATGCGGAAGAGCCAAAATGTTAAAAAGAAATTATCTATCCGTGCAAAGCCGGGACGGACCGCTAGTATTCTATATAAGAAGATACTTATGTAAGAATATTGTTGTATTATCTACAGAACTGTGTTTTTTAGAGTAAATTGTGTCCTATGTGCTTATTTAACTAATGACTTGCCTGTATGTCAAACATAATGTATCTCTGTGCTTTCCCTAATTTTCTCTAAATCCCTTAATTTTACAGCTTGAAAGAAGAACAAACCGATAAATCTATTCTACTCTAGTATTTATAATAATAGTGAGGATTGATATTTTTACATTACATACTTAGTAACTAATTACTAATACATTTACTTGGGTTCAAATTAGAAATATTATCACAAAATAATTAAGCATTAAGCAAGTCGTTAACAGGTCAAAAAAATCTTAAGTGCCCATTATAATTCTACAGGATCCAAGCTGAATTTTAATCAGTTTGACTGTAAATCAGAAAACAGGAAAAACGATATAAATCTACGAAGAAACATTTTCTACGGTTTTATTAAATTATTGATCCCTACTTGATCACTTCACACAATACGCAACTTTCTCCTTTTTATTTACACAATAAAAATACATTTCTAAGATAAACTCCATTAAATTTTATCCGTGAGGAGACGGGTTAGAATACTATTCCCCTCTGCCGCTGGGAGAGCATCTCGTAAGAGCCGAGCACCCCTTTAGTGGTAGGGGATCAGTTCCCCGACTGGCTGGCACGCGACGCGTTCCACGCGGGTTGCCAGATCGAATGACCATATTATCGGGAGAAAAAAACAATTCTTCGGGATTTTGGGACTTTGGTTGGGAGAAACAAAAATTAAATTAAATTAAAGTAATCAGAGGAGCAGCTTCATCAGTCCGAGCACTGATAGCTCTAAAAATTCTCAAATTGGGAAAGTCCATCTCTAGTAACGGTCTGATGTTGAAACTGGCTATTGATAGGTAAAGGAGAAAATATCCTTTTTTGTTGTTCAGTTTGGTAATGCTTAATGTCTTCCATTCGTTCAATCCATAGGCTCATTGTCCTGTTCTCAGGTTAACAGTTCTTGTATCAGCTGTGTAGTTCAGCTTTCTTTCTGCTAAGTCTGTTGTTAGTTTGTTACCAATTTAGATAAGAGTTTGCAAATACCTGAGTAACCGCTGCGGTAAAGAAGAGTTTTGTCAGTTATATGTAAATCATTTAGGATATTTTGTTTAAAAGATTTGTTTGTACTCTTATGGTGACTCAAAATAATTTGATGAATATCCAAAAAAGAAATACTGACGAGTGCTACGGTCTCCTACGGTCCCGTCCCTCGCCTCACAACCCCAAATGCCCCGCGCGCTTGACGCGGAACATAGAAACGTTTCGCTTGACGACTCGGAACTTACAATTTTTGTATTATAAAATGAAGTTGTTTTCGGGAGATTTTTTACTTTGTCGGGAGACGGGAGGGTATACAAAACTTGGGAGAATCCCGCTAAATCCAGACCAACCTGGCAACCCTATGTGGGCCTAACGTATACCCAAAAAAAACTCTTAATTGGTCAACACCGCATGTGGAAAGAACTATCAAAATTGGTACAGTAATTTTTGGCCAGGTCAGCCTAACAGATAGCCGAAAATGATTGTTGAGTTTAGATTTATTGATTTAAGGCTAAATTAAATAAAACAACTTCTCAGAAGTCGAACCTTCTTCGGGCTTCTGAGAAGTATTTACGATACTTCAAATTTATTATTTTATACTTATCGAAATTTTTGACTTTAACTTTTTAAATAAGTATCTTCTAAACGTTTTGCAGATGCAAATAAATAACTTTTCTGAAATGCCGCGCTACACACAAAATAAGTGAAAATAATATGTGTAAATAAACGTGCGAACTACTAGACGTATATAAGTATTATATACACGAATTGTTATTTAAGACTTGTCATACCAATCAATTGCAATTTAAAAGTTTTACTTTCTGCCAATATTTGAGAAACTTGTTAAGATTTATGGAGGTAGGTACATAAGTTATGGAAACTAATTAATTAGGAAGTCCGTTGAGTTTATTGAACAATTTAATAAAGTCGTCTCTCTAATATTCATGATGAGAATTAAATACTGGTTGCTTTGAGCTCCAGCTTCTTGTACTTCACTTGATAACCACCTTTTCTTGACAGAATAATTTACAGAAATCAAGTTAAGTGAAGTCTTACTATGAATTTTAATTTATTTTATAAATATAGATTATATAATATTACGTAATTACAAGTCAAAATCTGTCATATAACTAAGAGATTTAGATATCTTGCATTAATTTCTTAATATAGTCCTCGATATTTATATCTGTTAGCGGCCATGGACTTAACTCACATTTGGTTGCTAATATATGGCGTTACATCTGCTAAACAAGTTTTATTAACATTTATATGTAAATTCCTTAACTTATAAGGCCTAACGCATTTATAGAAAACAAAAACGTTTTCTTTATTTATTATCATAATTATAATATATAAACTTACCAGCAAACCGTCCTAAGATATTCTTCTTGATTTATATTGACATTAACTTCACCAGTCTGATATTCCTCTGTTTTCTGATGGTTGCTTAGCGTAGTAAGGGTTACTTCATAGTTTTTACTGCAAACTTCATATTCAGGTCGCACTTTCTTTACACAGTCTGCATGCTTCAGATATTCATCTTGATATTTTCCTCGTGTACAAAGCTCTTGCACCACCTCAGCTATTCCTGAGTATATCTTCTTAAACATCGCCTGTTTATTTTTATCCATGCAAACTTCTGTATAGTTGTCTATACATTTTATACCATTTCTTAACTCACTGAAAAAAATATATTAACACCACTAATTAGCATTATTTTTAGCATTATTTTTAGCTTAATTTAATATTATAGTTATCAGACGAAACTTGTAATATATATTGGTTTTGTGACGAGGTCACAATGTATTTTATCAATCAAATATGAACGTATGTTTTAACGCGAATGTGCACATAATTTTCCACAACAATTATGCCAAACAAACTGTTTCAACTAGGAGCTCCATTGGCTATTCAAAGGTCTAATCAAGCGGCAAGTAAAGTTAGTCAGTCGGACAACTAGCATCAAATTGCTATTTACCACAAACAAGAACACTAAATTAAGATGAGTTAACTACCGCTACCATTCTACCGCGTCCATCTCATCTGAAGTTCACGAGAGTGCCGACGTAGTATGAGTTCATTGCAAACTATTCCTTCAATTAGGACCATAAACTTCCTATTTTACGGTCAAGCAAAAATTATAAGTGGAACGAGAATATTTATTTATTATCTGATTCTAATTCTAATTGTACAAATCTAATGGCTACCCATTTATAAATATAATTACTCTGAGAGTCATAAATACGCTAGAGGTTCGGGAGGAAATGGAAAAAAGGAGGAATGTAAAAAATCCTTCAATCCAATCCGTCTTCCCTGATTTTTAAGGAGTCCAATCGAACCACTGCTAGTTTACCTCGTCTTCAAAATTATCTTCTCTCTCTTCTTTTATACTTTAACTTAAGTATGATTGGTTTTCTGTTCTCCACTTTATACTTACATACAACTTTTATCCAGCTCTTCCCTGGTTAGAGCGAAGGAAATGTCTGATGAGCTAAGCACTGGTAACGATACTGAACATCGCTGCAGCAGATCTTCTTCCTTGTTACAATGTTCTTTAACGGCGTCTGTTAACAAAAATAATTCAATTAATTATACTTTTAATAACTGAACAGTAGTATAATTGAAATTTAACAATAATATTGGTATTAGAGGTCATAGAAAACATGAAAAGAATGTTGCGATAGTTGAAATCCGAATACACCCATCTAGTGGATATTTAATCAAACTAAATAACAGAAGTTGAAATGTTGCGACAAAAAACTAACTTACACTGCCATTTTTGGAAACTTATGGAACTAACAAATAATTAGGTACATCCCTTTGCCTTTAAGTATATATCATTAATCAATTCAAATATTACGGTTATAACTTAATGTAAATAAAACATTTGTCAATGTCGGATAAGTAGTAAGTTCATATGAGATTAGCAAAACGAAAAAACATACCAAGAATGTGTATGTCAATGAAGAGGAGTACGGGAATTACGAGAAAGAGAAGGGAATGGTAAAGGTCTAAAAGGAGGAGGAGTGGAAAGAAAAAGGTCCGAGTTCCATCCTGGTGTGTAACCTTTGACTTTTCTGAGTTATGTGTGTTTTAAACAATTAAATATCACTTGCTATAACGGTGAAGGAGAACATCGTGAGGAAACATGCATTTCTGGGAATTCTCCATGTTCTCAAGTCTGCCCGCACTTGGCCAGCGTGGTGGACTATGACCTAAACTAAGCCCTATTCTGAATAGGAGACCCGGCTCAGGGGTGGGCCATTATTAGGTGATAATGATGATATTTAGTGTAACATAGACGAGGAAGGAGAAGAAGCATCGGAGAATATTTTCTATGATTAGATAATATATGTAAATAATATATGGCTGAAATAATATTGTCTGCACATTTTAGCAATTATATATTGTAACGGCTAGTCATTTAAATAATAACAAATTTATTACATTGTCTGTAACATATATAATTCTTTAAAACAATATGTGATAAATACCCACTAGTTTAATTAGTGCAGTGATATTTTACAGTACCTAACCATGCATTATTAGTAATTAGACAATACAAAGCTTTCAATGCTATGATCAATACAGAGATCACAGCGTAATATCCAGATAATTAAACTTCCAAATCATGCCGCAGCCATACTAACTGTTCTCTAAATTCTATTCATAGCTGTAGAACCGAATGTTAATTCTATTTATTTCTCATTAATTATGATTTATTTAATTGGAAACATTTTAGTATTATTTCAGACTTAAAATAATTTTATATTAACTGTGACTGAAACGCATAAGAAAACGAATCATTGAATTCAGAATATCATTTTAGTATATAATTTTACTGAAAATTTTTTACGCTTTTCAGAAGTACAAATACTGTAAAAAATAGTATATTTCCATAATTTTTTTATATCCTGCGACATCTTCTTTTGGTTATGAATAAAAATAGATCATCGTAATTAAATTTCATAAAAAGTTAATTGCTCATTTATCTATTACCCTATATATTTCAGTACCCTATGTACTTAAATATTCTTTAGACCTCTATGATTATTATTAAAACTTGATAACCTAAGTGAAATATATAATAGAAAACCATTATTCATTTTAATTTTAATTGAAATTGTAATTGTATTCAAAGTAATTGGTGTTTATTTAAATGTATATTCGTCGTACTGTGCAGACTACATATTGACCGATGATAAATATAATTTATACCTTTAAAACTCGTCTAACTAGTTATATCAACTAATAACACAATCACGTTTTATAAAATACGAAGTAACAAATACAGGTATTTAACACTGAAAGTCAGCCAGTCTACTTTAATAAGACGCAATTGTTATATCGAAGCTTACTTATGAAGCTATCGTATATGTGTATAAAGTGTAAAGTCGTGTCTTTATTCCCTGATAATAGCATAGCATACAGGTCCTCTTAGCAATGCTGACTCAATGAGCAATGGTCGAGGACCATGCCTCTCTGTATTGAATGGTTGTTTAACACCTCTTATCGATACAGGCATACCGTTCACGCTCACGTCATTACAACAGATCTAGTCTCACTTGCGCACGCGCAGGTAAATATTTGCTAACAAATGGAATGATCGTGTGACATAGTATACATGGAAATATTCCGTGACATTATTTTAAACATTCATTCTAGCAATAATTTAAATACAGTTTTGCTTGTAAATCATCTTTTTTTCTCCTGAAACTGATTCGAATATAGAGCCGGCAACTAACTTTAGGTCTGAGCAAAATAGTGAAACGTTCCATAAGAACCAATCACGTGTGGCGTAGGTACTGCTTTCGCCTCGCGCTCCCTGCTAAAAATGCCCTAACCGTGACTTCTGCGCATTTAAGGTCAAACCTATACTTACGTGCCGGTAGCGATACTTGCGGTTAATATAAACCACGTTGGAAATCATTGATTTAGATAATCGTGAGGGATGAAGCTAATTATAATATTATGAAATATTATAATATTCTGAATGTAGGTTGCCAAAGAGGAAGAAATATTCATTTATTTTTAAACCTAAAATTTTAACGTATAAATACGTGTCATCCACGTGCACCTGCTACATGTAGATTTTGTTTTTAGACTAAAATACTAGTCTACCTAGTAACTAACTAAAAATTCTAAACATTTTAGTACCTTTCTACTGATATGACGGCATTGGCCTTATAACACGATATGCCTTGTGTTAAACCTGTTTATTTATAACAGTGCCGACCGCCGACGAGCAAGTGCCGGCTGCCGCGCACAGTTGTGGTTCTGAGAGCGAGTCGTGCATTCCAATGACATGGTGGGGAGCCAAGCCCACCACGACGCCTCTTCTTATTGGCTGGCAGACATCATACGATATTTTTGGATGTGTGCACCGTTTGGAGTATTTGTGTACTGTGGTGTGGACGTAGTATTTACAGACCAACGTCACAGTGTTGTTGTTATTTGAGACCAATTTATGAAGCTTCGATCAGTAAAATTAGTTGACTGACGCAGATAATGATATACGGTCGCATGATTGAATTGATCTTAAGGATGCCATAGAAAAACAGTCTTGCCTTGGAACTACAAATGTTCCATTCATTTGATTCTTAACCCTGATTCATTGACACAAGGATATATCCTATCTACTGCATTATGCAACATTGTAATGCAATTGTCTGCCATGAAAAAGGAACGTGAGCATTCGGTGTAATAAAATATGTCCATAACATTTAAAATGATTATAAAAGTAAAAAATGTACTAAGTACAATCACAATCGGGTGTTATTGAATCAACAACGGCTGGCACGATTTTGATGAAATTATGTAGATGCAGAGATACACTAGAGCTCGGCAAATGACATAAACTCTCTTTAACGGAAAAATAAAATATATCGAAAATTAAAATGTTAAATAAAACATACGTGGAAATATATGCGTAAATAATATAGAATAGTAGACATGCGGTTTGCTAATAAATCCGCAATCTGATGTCGGGTACGGATTATCCTTACCACGTAATCTAATCCGGATCACTTGCTTATTATAAATTACAACACGTATACTTAGTTTTGACTTTCTAACTTCAAGTCCAACGTAAGGTATTCTTGAACACAATTATATAAAATATATCTCATGTTCCCTAAATGAAAGAATTAATAATCCATCTATTAAGCAAGGGATACATAATAAAAAGTATAACGTATTCTAATTTACATAGGTAGAAACTAAGAATGCAATTAACGCTCTGATCTATCCAACAGAAAATAGATTGGGATACGCTGGTGTCTGTTAAAAATAGCATCGTTTAGGTCGAATCACAATACCAATGTGAATGGAAAGATAATGAAAAATATCATGTCCATGGTGGACACGAGACGTTTGACCTCGCAAAAAACTAATGACAATATAAGAAAATAATTGGTACGAATGTCGCAATTTCAGAACGAGCTCAAACTAAAAATAGTTTACTTCAATTAAGTTCTTTTACGAAAGGAAGTGTTTCAAAATCTGTTGAGATGAGCCGGCAACTGATGCACCTTTCACAATATTTAAAACTAGAGACCTGCCCTCGCTTCGCTCCGGGTATTTAAAACAATATATAATTGATGTCCTTAAATTGTCACTCTGTAATTGTGTAGTTCTTCATTATTTGAAAAAAGAGAGAGAATAAGAAAAAGTTATAAAAAGAAAAATAATAGAAACAAAAATAAAAGAAAAGCGACAGATGCTAAGAGAGGGAGGACAGAGCAAAAATAAAATTGAATAGGTAAAGGAGAGAGAGAAAGAGAGAGAGAGACAAAGAGCGAGAGAGATAATCGAAAGAAAGAAAGTGAAAAGAGACTGATCATACTGAACAAATAAAAATAAGAATTAAAGAGAGAAAAAAGAGAGAGGATGAGAGACAATGATAGTATTATAAGAGGAAGAGAGATGGAAATACTATAGACTTCCCACAATGAAAGAATTTTAAAAATCGGATTAGTAGCAACAAAATGGCCATATTCTATTAATTAAAAAATGTATATGGTAACACTAAATCACTTTTGTCACTCACGAATTGTGTAGTTTTCTACCAGTGAAAGAATTTTAAAAATCGGATTAATAAAAACAAAATGACCATATTCTATTAATTAAAAAATGTATATGGCAACACTAAATCACTTTTGTCACTCACGAATTGTGTAGTTTTCTACCAGTGAAAGAATTTTAAAAATCGGATTAATAAAAACAAAATGACCATATTCTATTAATTAAAAAATGTATATGGCAACACTAAATCACTTTTGTCACTCACGAATTGTGTAGTTTTCTATTAGTGAAAGAATTTTAAAAATCGGATTAATAAAAACAAAATGACCATATTCTATTAATTAAAAAATGTATATGGCAACACTAAATCACTAGTTCCTGAAAAACTCTTCAGTTTACAAAATTGCCACCTTATGGCACTTAAATGGCCATATCTTTTTAATTAATTAATGTTACCCGGAAAGGATGTAGCTTCCTATCGGTGAAAGAATTTTCAAAATCTGTTCAGTACTTTTAGAGCCTATTCGCAACAAACAAACAATCAAATCTTTCCTCTTTATATAATAGTATAGATAAATATATTTAAATATCTACGGTCGATGTTATTTATATTCCAAGTATTCTTATGATTTAATAATGCTTTATTTATTATATTGATGATTTTTCAAGTAAGTTATTAAATTTAAATGAAAATTCTGGGAAATATCCAAAATATATTTTGTTAAAATAAATAAAAATATTTTCAGTTCCATTTTTTTCTTATTGATGAGATACTCCTGTGAGCATAGCAATACACGTGTTGGGAAGTTGGGAGATAAAAATTTCTATAAGAAAATCTCTAGCATTGATTGATAAATGGCATGGGACATAAAACAGTGAAAGTCTGAAATAGATAAACTTAACCGCATCAACATTGGTCAATTGCCTGATTTGCATAAACAGTTGAGTACAATCTTCTCTCCAGAAATGATAAATGAGAGTTCAACTAATATTTGAATTTAAAGAACTAATGAAATTATCGTAAAATATGAAAATGTGTTTTAGGTTGACCTACTTAAATATCAAAAACTACACTGAAACATACATGTTTAGACGAAAATGTATTTTATTTTTGGATATCTCTCATGCTATATACATATGTATATAACTTGTATATAAATTGTCGCCGTGCACCTTTTGATTTATTTCGTTTATATTACTTTATTTACTACCCACACTACCACTCCCTGGAATTTTTAACGATTCTCGACATTAATTTAATTATTATCGAATATTTTACTACATTCGCGACATAAATATGCTGTAGTGCTGTAGTCTTTATTTCGTCCTTCGTTTTGTTACGATTGAAACGCACTCATAGACACAATTTAAAGATTACGAGTTTGGCAAAACAGATATCTAATGGCACATCATATCTTATCTAAAATTTATGATTATGAACTATCATGGTTACAACCTTCATGGCAGACAGCGGAAAATTTGAAAAAATGTCATTTAATTCAGACATTAGGTACTTAAATATTAAAGCGTAAATTGGAACCTCATCAATAAGAACATAATATCAATAGTTTGAATGATGACAACTATAACCTATGGTCTGAAAGATGATAACGAATTTAAAGAAGGTGTTTTAGGCACGTTGAAATAATAAAAAAGCAATCGGTGCACCTGGAATGGTCTGTCATTGACGCGTTCCTTTATCCATCTCCCTCCCATCCCGGTAATGCTGCGGTTCTAGTGAACTCTGCGTTCTCGTTCAGAGTCCACTGAAACCGTAGCATTCTTTCTCCTTCCTCTCTCTATCTTCGAGGTCAACGCATCAACAAAACAAGAGTCACTCTTATATTGCCGATGTCCATGGGGGATGGTGGCCACTTACCATCAAGTGGGCCGTCTGCTCGTTTCCCCTAACAGCCATAAAAAAAGAAAATAAATTTCATATAATTTTCGTTGTTAGGAAATACTGCATAAGGTAAACATTAACATTACTAATTAGTAACAAAAAGTAGCAGCAAAAACCAATAGCAGAAGTGACTGACGTTACTTCTAAATACTAGTGTAATATACATGTATACACAGTAGAAACTATAACAGCACGTTATAAAAATACCTATACAGAGAACAAAAATAACACGAAACAATACCACAGACCTTGAGAAAAGACTACAGTAAAGGCAAGAAGATTAAAACCTGTACTCGCTACATAAAAGCTTGTTTGTTCAGCAAACTTTTATAAAAGACCAGCTGAATACATAATAAATTAATAACTTAACAGAAAGAAAGGAAACAGTTACAACGGAATACATTAAAATATTTTTAAGTTTGCTTAACCATGTGAAATTATATGGATTCTATTTAAATGATTTTCACTGAACTATAATACTTTTTTTAGATATTAAAGAGGAAATGTTTATGGGTAATAATAGGAAATACGTGGTATTTTGTTTATTTTTACGATATTTTACAATGTAGTGCACAAAAATATTCTTGACAATTTAAACGAGCTAGACGTTGATCTCACGATCTATAATAACAATAAGCTTTATAATTAATCAATATTTAGCATTGCACGACTAATAACACCATCAAAATACACAATAAATCAAATTAATAGTACTGTTGTTGTGATCGAAATACTTGCTGTGACGTCACATTCCATAATACTAATATAAATTAAAATGATAAATAATTACATAATATTCTACATGTATTATATACTAAAGCGATAACATTTACGATGAAAGTATTTGAACATTATTTAAATTACTCGAATGGTCACTATTGTGAAGTCAGTGTAACAGAACAAACAACATTTCAGAGGTAAAACCGAAACCAAATATTAGGCTGTTTCCTTCTCCCAAGTGTTTTGGTTGGAACTAGGGTTGCCACTTTTTTTTGAAGAAATATAGTGTTTGTCCCAAATAAATGAGTGAAAACAATTTAATAAGAAAAAATAGAGTACAATGTTTTAAGTAATAGTTTATTTCTGCTACTGAAAAAAGAATGTTAATAATTAAAAATTAATCTTTTTACCAAAATTATTTGTGCTTTCGAAAAGCGTTTGCCATTTTTTGAAATACATTTTTTTATTACATACACAATACTGCCAACCCTCCTTGAAAAGACATCAACTCCGAATGATCGCGAAGCAAATCGGCCATTTCACTGATGTCTCCACGCGAACGCTAACTCATTTGTCATCGCAGTCAGATGGGATAACTTTTTGTACGGACCGCTGACTCCATCGAAAATTTCTAAGGAAATCCAGCTTTATTATCGCTTTTAAACTAATGCTCCCGATGGTTGTGTAATGACTTATACTATATTAAATCATTGATAGCGCAAACAAAGTTATGCACATCAATAAATAATTTCTGAACAATTTATTTGTGCACATTAGTGGCGTATTGTATAGATAGAATCGTGTTTGCGATAATAGATTACCGTTAAATATTACCAATATAAGTTGGAAGCAGAAAATATATTTAAACTGATCGCTTGTGGCCCATAAATTAGGATGGAACAATAATTCTGCATAACTCACAAACTATGCGGCTTACGTGAGGTAAAATCCCGATTAGCTTTGAACCCACAGTATCAATCATCAATATTTAATTAAGGTTATTAAAGCAGGCATATATTGCCAATAACTCCTAATAACAGTTATTAATTACTGACGATACCTACTCCTTGACTGAAAATTTCAATATTAATTGAACCGTTAAGTTTGCTCGGGTTTCTTCTTTAAGGAGTATTTAATATTTCTTTCAACAAACTTACTCGTAAAGCAGTTATTATTTCACCGTTTTTATGAATGTAAACACCCCTATAACACACGCGTATACATTTGTATGTATGTATAGATAGTTCAATCCGTGACGGCGCCTGGCGCGTCTACTATATGTAAATTATAATAAGCAGGCTGTGCGTCGTGGTGGATGGAACCATCTGTACGTATGTTTATTTATATAGTTATTTCTATGTAGGTATATATATAAGTTAAATTCATTTTAAATTTTGATATCATTAAAATATAATATATTTTAACATTTCACGTGTGCATCAGTAGGTTAACTACTGCATCAATACAAATAATATTATGCAGGTTAATTTGCGGTGTGACATTTCATTTTAAAGTGTTATAACAATAGTGAACATTCACTATATAATTAAGTTCACTATATAAGTAAGTAAAATAAAAAAATAACTTCAAATCTTTTTGAAATGAAATGATAAATATCATGTCATATCCAAACACTGGCTGTGTACTATAAAATATAAACGCCGGTAATTATGTAATAAATCAAAGGCCATAACGGTCATAGAGCAGCATTCGAATCCTGGAAGATATCTAGTTCATCATTTCAGATTATGTTGGTACTAATAAGATACATTGCATCCTGCAAGTTTCAGATCACTATGTATTAACGGTTTAGAAAATCGAAAAAGCTGAAAATTTAAATATGTAGAGGGATGATGGGAACTTCTAAGAAAAAGTTTAAAAGCTATATAGGTCCATGAGATCCACGAAAAAAAGGCGAAAAAAATTTTTTTTAATTCTTCATCTAATTTCCTATAAAGTTATAAGCCTTTCAAATCTTATAAATCTTATTGAAAAAATATAGTATCATTTCTTCACAATCAGTCCAACTTACGTCATTCTTAAGTCAACTTAAGTCAGATCAAATTGTTGAAATGATGATATCTCGAAATAATACGGACATACCCTTAAATGATGAAATAGATATTTTCCGCGGCCGATTTACCGATACTTATCGCCCTATAGCACTCCTTTCTTCATCAAAGCAGCTATAATTGCGATAAAGGATAAAATACAGACATTTAAAAAAAACACTACAATTATTTTTTAAATTAATTTCAAATAATTAGTTTTTTTTCTCAATATATTTTTTGCTGAATTAATTTAAAATACGTTTATACTCATTGTTAATTTCATACTTAATATGTATCGAAAATCATTAAAAAGTAAAAACTATATTGGTTTCAGCGATAAATTATTATCGTTATCTAATATCACTAAGTACTATTTGTTTCCATAAAAGCTAATAAACAAAATAAATCTAAAGTTTATAGAAATTGGAGTCAAACAAATATAACAACGACCATTACGATCTTTAATTGTATGTTACCGAAATAGTTACTTAGGCAATCACTCGACATGTAATATTTCATTTTATTTTGCGTGGGTTAGGAGTTTGTTATACTTAATATAAAATTATAATATTTATAATAGTGTTATAAATATTATAATTTTATATTCCTACGTCGTTATACTTATATTTTATAGCCTATACCTATATTATTTGACCAATTTACACGTTGATGTGATAAATATCTTGTTTGTGAATAGGTACATAACTGATTATTTATTAGGTATATTTAATATTATATTTCTCATTCCATCAACAAGTAAGTCGCAAGAGTTAAATTGAAATAGATTTTTGTTTTAATTATAGTTGTTAAATTATTGTAAGCCACGTGGAAGTTAACCAAATACATCAATATGATCACAGATTAGTGATCTATATCTAGATATATTCCCGTATACGTGATACGTATAGATTAAGAAAAAATAGAAAAACGGGTTGCACTGGGGGAGTACCAGAAGTGGCCGACATTTTTGAATATTTTGGAATGGTTAGGGTTATGGTTAATTTATCAGTATAAAAGTTCTATCATTTTTGTGGTTAAAAACAATATTCATCTATTGTGCTATCTTACACAAAATTTAAATTCAATTTTGTAGGAATCGTGCTACCTATTAAACGTGCAAGCACCCGTCTTACGAATTTTCGATCCTTCGATGTGAGTTTAACATTTTTTACCCATCCCAAAAGTGCACAACGCCTCTAAAGAAGTTTTCACATTTAAATAAGAATCAATAGACAATAAATGTTAAATAGATTTTAATCGTATAATACATATAATACAAGCTGTATTATACGTAGGCGTTTGGACAACGGCCCAAAGACGTATTGAGTAGGATGAAAAATAGATGCATATACATTATATATATATATATCTTATAAACTTATACGTTAGTTACTTATATGTATATCGTACACAGATCCTTACGTATGTAAATATTATGAATAAATTTTGATTATTCCAGAAAAAAAAATATAATTGACTTCTTACTAGGTACTTAGCCTACCGTGATTATCAGAAGTAATCTGTATTATACTGTCAGGATTTTCTAACAACTCCATAGTTTTGGATTTTAAGTAGGTATTTAAATATTTTTGCGCCGTTATTTACACGAAATAATTCTTTTCCATTGCAATCACTGTGAGATTGCTACTGCCATTAATTAATTATTTTAATTAAATGGAAATGGCAAAGATTAACACTTAATGATAAGCGTATTTAAAATATAAATATAATTCTAAAAATATATACATATCCTTAAAAAATTGTAAATATTTGCATAATACTATAGAAGATTTATTTCATTAATGGTTGATGACAAAATTAAAATTTCAATAACTAAAGGTGTGAAAAAGTTTCATTACTATATGAATATATTGATATTAAAGAAGTGAAATAATTAAAAAACGCTAATTTAAATTTTTACACGAGGTATACGCCCACTATAAAAATTAATAGTATTTACTATTGACGATTATTATTTTTGAATTTTTAGTGCTTTAACATACTATTCTTTTAAATATATTGTTTAACTTACCAGCTATATTAAATGCCAAGACGATAGTGAAACCCAAAACTATTATTTCCTTACACATTTTCACCACTATAAAATATTACAACCATAAACTAAACACTATAAATTCAAATGTTTCACATATACAAACTGAATACTTTTTGCAGCACACTTATAAATTCATAGAAGAGTTTTTGTTCAAAATACTGTAACTTGGCGTATTTGAATACGTAACTTATTTAATGTACGCGCACAACACTCCCTCTCCAACGCTCAAGTTATACTATCGCTAAAGTAATGAATGATTACTGTTTCTGTTTCAGGTTAGCGAATGACCGCGAAAACTTTGACAACACAGAATCAACAGTAATGGAAGAACACGTTTCGTTCCACGGTCCATTGCATCAAAGGCAAATAACTTCATATTTATCTAAGTAGATATTTTAAATGAAATATTCGTATAAATGTTATAATGTAACTTATAACTTTCCATTTTTTAAACTATGAAAGCTGAAATACCTCTTTATCCTTATTATTAAAATATATTATATTGTCATTTTATATCACATTCGTATTTTGGCGACTGGTTCTGAAAATATCGAATTATATGTGAAAAAAAAATCATTTATTAAGAATAAAATTGCCATGCCCACTGATACCATAGAAGTTTTTCTCTTGAATTTAGTAGGAAAATTCTTATATGTAATGGAAGTATAATTTATAAGGGTTATATTATTTTTAAGGGTAATTTGAGATAAATATTGTGATTGTAGGGGTTCTTGACTTAAGCTTTAGGGAGAAATATTTTTGGGAATCAGTAACACAGCTCATTAATCTAATATTCCAATCTGACTGTAAAGTTGCTCTCAATAATCAAGATTACAATTCTATTTAGTATTTGAATTCTAAAAACTTTTATTTTAAAAATCTTTGACTTTAGTTATATAAGCGAAAGGATCTAGTAAGTCTTATAAAAATATAAATGTTTTGTCTATTTTGAGGCAAGTATAGACACGAAACGTATATTGATCTTAATCATCAATATTTAATTCGAAACGATCATCAAAGAGTTAAAAACAAGTTGCTAATTATGTACTAATTATGAAGGAGGTTGTTGGTCAGAAAGATTTACAAAAACATATCATTCATTAACCCAAGCAACAGTGTAGTGATATTAAAATAACATAATTATTCATATTTTTGCTTAAAATAGTTCGTTTCAATTAGATCTTCTAAAAAGTATTTTCTACTCGTCGTAAAGGTCAGCCAATGTGAAGCTACCGTCAGCTCACTAAGCATATCTGTTGGAAAAGTAGTCCATTTTACAAACCTATGTAGTCTGTTTTACAAATCACTTAACTTTAACTTTGTCAACACTACTTAAATTTTAAAGCATTCCTATTATAACAGTAAACCTGTAAAAGATAGTACTTTTTAGTTATTAATGATATTTTAATCTAAGTTTTGAGTCTGGTATCATAAATTATAAATGAGAACAAAAAATTAATAACTTTGTGAAGCGGATGATGTGGCATTACAAGTTTATTTTTTTCAATTTGATTTCAATTTTTAAATACATAATAAGTTTTTGTAATGTAAAATAATAGTGGTTTTAATTTTTAGTTTGGATAGTTAGATTTCAATAGTGTTCAAATAATATAGTTCTGGTAGAGGTCTTGCGGTTATTTCACTATCTTGCATTTATTGCATCCTATTAGGTTTAAAAAAATATATTTTGGCAAGTTGAATTTTTTTTCTCAACTGTTTTAATAACTGTACAATATTTATTTAATTTTTATTAAACCACCCAAAAAACATGCTTTAGGCATCCAACATTTTTTTGGCATATTCAATAAAAATAATAATATACATGTCAATTGATTTGAATGGTTTTTAATAACTCTGTGACAAGAATGAAGATTTTATAAATATGTGTGACAAAAAAGCCTCACTAGTAGTTACAAGTGCAAGGAAGACAGTTTATCTATACCGACCGGTGTCCCTGTCTCTTCAGGCTGGGTTTGGTAGCCAATGAGGAGGAATGAAGAAAATTATACTAAACGGTAGCGGATCCTGAGTCTATTGGAACCATAGCATTAATGGGTTGGGAGATGGAGGGTAGGTCTGGCCCATATGCACATTGACCAAAACGAGTCAGTGGCGGTAAATACGATTGTTATATATATATTATAGAGCTACTAAAACAAATAAAGTTCGAAACATTTTTTGGGTTTATATTTTTTCAATTAGGTTTTGCAATAGCTAAATAACCGCAAAATCTCTACTAAACCTACTATTACAGAAACACCCTTATCCTAGTACTGTTCTTTTATTATTTTGACGTGGGCAAAACAAGCATTCTCTAAATGCCTGTTCAAACACCAACTATTTTGGTATTCACTAAAAACCATTAATTCTACTCGGATCAAATAAGTTATTTGATCTGAGTAGAATAATAACAGTTAAATGTTTTGTATGTTAGAAAAGAAAATAATCACTATCCTCTCCAGTCATATCGGTGTACCAATAACTGGTGCAATTCATGTCATCTCTATTTTTAATCTTCAAAAAAGAAAAGATTTGATTTTAACCAATTTAAGATTTTTTATATGAATAGGCTAATACACATCTTTCCTCACTTACATAGACTATGTAGGGTGACCAATTGACTATCAATGTTTTAATCCGAAAACTCAAATTCCTTTCTGTTCCTCTCGTGTCTTATTCATTTGTCTGTTAATGTTACTGATCAAAAAACTATTAAATTTTTTCGCAGAATAAACTCCCATTTTACATGTGATTTTCTAGAGTAAGTTGTTAGTTATTTATAAGTGCTTTAGTAATATGACGTCATCAATACAAACGAAAATGCGTTTGAAGTCATTAAAACATGTCCAGTGCGAACAAGTGCGTCCGAATCTGAATTGCCGCTACTTGAGTTGATTGAGGGCTCGTAGTTGTCGATCCTTTAACATTTCATTGAATATGTTGTTTTTCATTGCCTCTTATATTATTTTTAATTGGTATTTAAAAATGAAAAACCTATTCATGAAGATGTGATACATATATATTTTAGAGGTTAAAAGAAAAAACATCCCATACAAAATGTTCATCCCGTCGATATGGTACTCTCCCCTCAAATTAAAGAACGTATTTAATTAAAGGTTTCGAATCGACAAGATATATCCACAAATTTTGAATATTGGCGTATTTTTGATTTTAAAAATATAGACTTTAAAGGATTGTCATATATATTGGTTGTTAACAGTTCAGCTGAACTGTAACACGAGATTCATTGACTGTTAGGCGGATGAAGCTACATATTTCAATCATACCATGATCACCCGTATATCACGACATTACGCAGTTACACACAGATAACCTCAAGGTGATAGGTTAAGTGTCGGGTTATTGTTTTGATTTAAAACTATTAAATAACATATGTTTTTACTTTTCAACTTGAAACCTTATGCTTAGATATCGATTTAGGAAACAATATTAATAACGTGATTTATTTATATTAAAATAAAAACATAATTTAAGAAGAACATTACGTAGATTCCGGGGCTGATAGTGTCGTAGAATTTCGAAGAAAAACATATAATCTGTTCTATATAACTGCTATTACAAATCTTGAGTAAAAATGGCTTTTATTAATCAGATATATTTATTGAAGATACATTAAAACTACAGTCCTATGGGGACAAATTTTAAAATTTATTATTAAGAAAATGCCTTTATATATTTATTTAATTTATTTGTTAATGAGTTAATTTACTAGTTGCTATAAAATAATTCAAAAGACAATATTACTATTATTCGTGAATACACGTTTTACATGTTGACTCCACAATATTGGATTTGTCGCAAAAATCTATTATTTCTTTCTATTACATTTAGTTGCTATATATTATCGTGTATGTAGTGATAATTATAATTCACCTGTGTAGTTTATTGTTCTGTAGATGTCGCATTGTTTATCAAGCCGCATTCGTTTCCTGTATACTCCAAGCAATAAATCTGAAAATTATAAAAGAATAAAATAAACATCCTTATAACTTATGTCTAGAGCCTTATTTATAATGGTGTTAAGTTAATGGCGTGGCAAAATCTGGAAGTTACCGCTCGAGAAGTCCATTTGTGAGACTTCTTTAGCGGTTGTGCAAGATGGCCGTTACAAGTCTAGAAAACATTTCATTACATATTTTTCACTACTGTTCTTTCATTACCTAACCTAAATTACGCGATACGTGAAAACCATACTTTATTCTTACATCAAACTAACTATACACACTTTTTAAAATACCCCTTAAAAACGAAATAACTTTATCAATAGATGAAATATAATCACTCAATAACTTTCACAATAGAATAAATTGAAGTAGTTTTATATTTGCTTTAACATAACTCCAGAAGGCTTTATGAGAATTAAGGAGAGGAGAAGAAACCTTTATCATATTAGAAGCCATCCGTTTGAGGAATACATTTGTGAAGAGAGCTGCATCGTCTCCGCACATTCTCTGAACAGTCCGCTCCGAGCACATCAAGTACTCTTGGAATGAGCTGCAAATATTATTTTTTCAAAAAAGGCTGTTGTTCAGTATCTTTTTAAAAGATTTACTAGAAAACATTGAAACTCACCAGCACACTGTCCTAACATATGTATCTTGGCTTACTTGTCCGTTGCCGACGTTTTCCCTCTCGATTGCGACTCTAGTAAGCGTCACGATGTGATTTTCACTGCACACTTCATATTCAGGTTGTACTCTCTTTAGGCAATCTGCATGTTCGAGATATTCATCTTGATATTTTCCTCGTGTACATAATTCGTTCACAAGTTTAGTTACTCCTGAGTAAGTAGTCCTAAAAATAGCTCTTTGGGGTTTTTCTATACAAACTTCTGTATAGTTGTCCATACATTTTATACTATTCCGCAACTCCCTAAAATAAAGGATATTGACAATCTTCGATAGAAGTAATGCTGTAAATATCCTCGAATACTAAATTGTTTTTTATTTTATTTTGATCCTGCAACCGTAATTTGCAGCTCCAATTGAAGAATGGTACATCTTATGAGGATGCACCATTCTTCAATTTCATACATTTTATACTCACACACAACTTTCATCCAGTTGTTCCCTGGTGAGAGGGTAAGAGTTGTTGGATGAGCTGAACACTGGTAACGATACAAAACATCGTTTCATAAGCTCTGCTTCATTGTGACAGTGTCCTGTGAAGACGTCTGGTAACGAAAGTATTTATTTTTATAATTAATTATTCCAATCTCACTCTCCTGAGCACTTAGTTGAAACATAAATTGTCAACTAAGTATAATTTATTTTGGTTATATTGATTAAAAAATATTAGCCAAAATAAAAAAACTTGTTTAATTTTTTGTTTTGATTTACATGAACGTCGATTTTTTCTAAAATATAAAATATTAAAAATTTTACACTACCTTCCAGTCTTCTCAATCAATTTACCCAAAACCTCGACAAATTATACACCTAAACCTTCCTCATCAATCGCTTTGTCTATTGAAAATCCGTTCAGCAGTTTTTAAGTTTACCGTGAAATGAAAATATAGATACTGCGTGGGACTTCGTTTTATAAGAATAATGTATAAATTTTTAAGGATATATTTTTTCGTATTCTAAAATATCGCTTTAAGCAGATTTATACTCTTAGAAGATGATATTTTACTTATAGCATTATTTTAAATAGTATTTAGATAACTCAAGATATAAGACATAAAATTTGTAGTTCGTCATCAAATTACTTCAAATTGATAAATTACTATAAATGTAATATTTTACTTACCAGTTATAATGCCAATAAAGAGGAATATAAATATTATTTCCTTAAGCATTTTCAACACTGCAAGAAAACTACTGTTTCAGATGAACTTAGTAGAACTCAGATAAATTATAATAAGCTATCTCTGGGTAATTACAAATTGAAGTTTGAATAAATAAATTCTTTCATATACTAGCTATATTGATAAAACAATTAATATCAGTTATCATGTTTGTTATTGTAATTTATTAATGACCGCGAAAACTTGAATGAAATAGGATGATGAACGATACGTTCTGTTTCACGTTAAATTTGCTAAGAGATAAATTTCATTATACCTTGATGTGAGTGTACATGATTATTTATGAGATTCGTTGTATAAAAAAAAATTTATAATTCTTGATGATAATTACATCATATATCAAAATTCTTTTTATTATGCTGTAATGACTACTGGCTGAAAGTAGTTTTGCTTATGAATATTTCAGTGTTGCAAATATGTTAGTCATTACCCAATTTCGAGTAATTTCACTTATTGAAAATTAGTTTTTTCATATTTAAGGAGGAAAATATGTTTACAAAATACTTTTTAATAAAAGTATATTTTCTAACAAATATATTGTTACATAATTTCACTGCATCTTATTTAGGTAATTCCCTATCTATTCATTCAATTGGCAACATTGTGACATTTGAAAAAAAAATAATATAACCTATAAATTGTAATTTTAATTTATTATTGAAATAATGAAAACATGGATCTAGGCACAATTTATTAAGAAATTTAAAATAATATAGGTACAATTTTTACGTGGTTTAAGCAAAAGTATTAGTTAATATGAATGTGAATAACATATTAAGAAACATTATCAAAGTCAGATCAACTAATATTTTATTTCAAAGATGGAAAGGGTCAGAAAAGCAAGTGACCACTTACGACCCATTTATGACAAAACCACAAAAAACAAAAGAGACCTATCTCGAAGTTATAAAAATGTTTGAAGGGCAGGATACGAGGCGTCGTGGTCATGTCGAATTTATTTACGCTGCTCTGAGCCGAATGAAGGAGTTTGGTGTTCAGAAAGATTTGCAGGTATATAAAGCGCTAATAGATGTTCTGCCTAAAGGAAAATTTATACCAACAAATATATTTCAAGCAGAGTTTTTACATTATCCCAAACAACAACAATGTGCAGTAGACTTGTTAGAACAAATGGAAGATAATGGTTTGTTTTTACATAATGCTTTTTGTTTCTTTCATTTTTATATAATACTAGTGACCCATTACTTTATTTTTGTAAAAATATATTTAATGTTTCGATTCTTTTCAACATTGATGTTCTCTAGGCCACGCATCATTTAATCACAGAGTTCAAGTTAAGAAGTTCCATAGTTTTTAACATTGTGTATTTTTTATTTTAACACGACTCCGGCTGGTAAAATTATTGTTTATAAGTAAGACTGAAACCCAATTCACAGTAATACCAAATTCATGCGGCTCGTTTTAAGATCCAACCCGATATTAATGAAATTGGAAATGATCTATAAACAGTTTTAATATTAACTACGAATGAGTTTCAATTATAGATAAACTTTTGATCATTTTCTAGATAAGTATAGAAATCTAGATAATCACAAATTCATATAAAGTCTGGAAAATAGATTCTTTATATATAATCATCAAATATTTATTTTTAGGAGTAATGCCCGACATAGAAATGGAACAAATGCTGCTAAATGTGTTTGGAAGGAGAGGAATACCCCTTAGAAAATATTGGAGGATGATGTACTGGATGCCTAAGTTTAAAAATCTAAGTCCATGGTACTTACCAGAGCAGCTTCCTAGTGATACAATGGAATTGGCTAGAATAGCAATACAAAGGATAACATCAGTAGATCCTGACACTTTAATTAGTGTTTGGCAGGTGATACACTTCAAAATTAGATTATGTATTTCACTTTCATTCAAAATTCATGTATTTTATAATTGTTTTTTTTTTTAAATAGAAATCTATTAATTTAGAGTCTTTAAACACCTGTAAAACAAATGGAAAAGGTATTAAGTAGCAACAACACAATATACACTATAGAAAAAGCATGCAAAAAATATATCTTTTATACACAACTATTTTGTATCCTTTTAAAAGTATCTTTTTGCTAGACAGAAGAGATTGAAGCATCATTAGACAAGACATGGATAGTGAGTGGACAGAGTAGAGTACAGCAAGTGTTACTAGCCGAACAACCAGTGGATGAGCCTTTAGTTATAAAGGGACCTTATAAATTGCATTTAAGGGACCAAATTGTCACATACTTCACTCTCCTAGGAAAAATTAGGCCAGAGTACAAAGATGATACTGATTTAGACGGTATGATTGACATAGTTAATGTAGTGTAATATATTTTGCAATAAAAAAAATAGTTTAAGATTTTAAAACTAACTTTGTATGTTACCAACTGTTTTTCAGATGTTTCAAATCTGGAGAAACCACTAGGAATACCTGGTGTTATTGGAAGGGTGACACTGCCGCAAGTTAAAAGCACAATTCATGAACAGGATGACGGGACTATTGTAGCAGTATGTGCTACAGGTTTGCAGACAATTAAATATCTGTAACATTAGACACAAATTTGAATCTCACTTACGGTCGAAACTAATAGTCAATTCAAAATCTAAAAGATTAAGGATTATCTTGATGACATTTATTGACTCAGTTTAAATTTATGATAAACAAACAAATGTTCAACAGGGACCGTTATTAATGATATTAAACTTCTGACCATTTTATTTTAGGTCTTGTAACTTTTTAATGTAAAAAAAAGAAATATTATAATTAAAAAAACGAATTATCTGTCTCTTCTCAGTCAAATTTGATAGGATTTATGTTAACCCTATTTAATGTTTTTTTTTTAATTTTTTTGTAATCAGATGAATAATTACAGTAGAAATATTTTAAGTCATAATGACAAATTGTTGCAGGAACTTCGTCAAGGGACTCCCTATTATCTTGGATTAGACTACTAGAAAAACATAATAATCCACTTCTAGCAAATATACCCGTTATATTCACTCTCCTAGCTCCACCGTCTGATGTATCATTATTTGAAACTCAAGTCACTGCTAAAGAAGAACTTAATTCAGCGAAATAAGTTTAACTATACAAATAATGTAGATATTTATTAAAAAAATGTTATACTAAAAATATTTTATTTACATTTTCACAAAGAAATTTATTATTTATAATATTAACATTAATATGTACATTTTATAAGGATAAAAGCATAAAAGGATTTAAATGTAGATTTGTCATGATATGGTTAAAATAACAACTTTTTTCTGTGAATATAAATTACAACAGTATTATTGATATTTTTACAAGTATTTATTGTCATGCCTATATTATGTTAATGTAGTAGATTAGCGATTCAATAAAAAATCGATCTGAATTGAACACACTAGAATTGATTTTTAATTATCAATTTTTTTTATCCTGTTCTTGATATTATTGTAATAATTGAATAGAAGGAAATCCAAAAGATCGATTTTTCGTTCTCCAATCGCCATCTTTAGATTTACACTTGGAAAATCAAATCAATCCTTAGATTTACTTTTAAAGTTGAAATTAAGAACGATAGTCATTTGTAACCAAAACAACGAGTAAGAGTTCTCAAACACACTTAACACAATATTAAGTCCAATCATAATCCTCGTCAATTTCAAAGGATATTGTGCCCCACTGTCAGGTGATGTTGTGCCAGTCAGCTTGTGGTAATAGATATGTTTCATTGTCGCTCCTGACTACAGTGACCCCTGCTCCGTAGAATGGTATGACATAAGCTGACCCATCTGATGGACCTACTACCTGTAAAATAATTATGGTAATTACACGGCTATTTGACCTTAGTACATTTTCATAAGTCCAAGGTCCAGTGACAGTAAAATTATAATAGTGTCCTATTTTAGACCAGAGTTATTTTAAATTGTTAAACAAAATTGAAAAATTATCTTTTTTTCTGAAGTCAGTAACAATTTTTTTTTTTTATTTAAAAATATATCAAGTGCATCCAATGTATTTTTAAATGCTGAAGCCATAGCCATCACATATTTTAATACTCACAAAATCATTAAAAAAAATTAATTATATTTAAATTTTTAGTTACAATAATATTATATTATTAAAATGAAAATTATTTTTTTCTTATTATTTTTTAATATAGACAGTAAATATCAAGTTACTTTTTAATTTTAAGTGCAATTATTTTTCATCAGATTCTTTAAATATACAGGAAAAATCAATTTTTTTTTATGGGTTCGGGTTTGGTAATGGCTGGATTTTGTTTCATATACAGGGTGGCCTTTTGAGATGGGTCAGTAAAGGCAGGCACCTTAACCATTATAGTTACAGGAAAACATTCCTAGGGGACCATCCATAACTTAAAGATTCTGAACTGCATTCACGGATTTTTAGGAATGTATTAAAATGTACTTATTTTTATTAATCATTGATTAGATACCTGTGCAGCTATGAGTATAATGTCTAACAATTGTCCCAGGAACATAAAGCCAAGTGTACACAACTTAGCCAGTCCAATCCCAGGATATCCAAGATAGAATCTGTCCAGACCAAACATACCGAGGAAGACTGACAGCAACAAAGCCACTTCTAACGAATATCCATTCCTGAAATTCAGACTTGACATTGACATGCCGACAGAAGTGAAAACTTGAACATTAACTTTGAATATTTAGAATGGTTAGGGAATTGCTTTATTTATCAATATAAAAGTTCTATCATTTATGTGGTTAAATACAAAATTAATCTATTGTGCTATTTCGACACAAATTTTCGATCAGTCAGATGTGTCCTGATGCGAGTTTAACATTTTTTCCCCATACAAAAAAGGAGCACAATGCCGCTAAAGAAGATTTCACTTCAAAAATCAATTAGCAATGTCCTGATTATGAGCCCAACATCTTAACTAAGTTACTTATATTTAAACTTGTTACTTACGTCCATTTACATGGCATTTTTCTTGTAAATGTGGAATTTTGGGTGTCATTACATATTAAACGATCAGCAGCTAAGCAATACACTGCAAATAAAATTAAAAATATTATTTTATTAATTCGAACTTCTAACATAATCCTAACATACACTAGAAAGAGTGATGATAAATGTTAAATACATTTCAACTTTTTAGTCATTTAGAGACAACTATAGATTGTTGGTAAATTTTTCAACCTGGCAAAAAAATCTGCATTTTAGCTATAGCACATATTTAAGTAAATACTTATATAACCTGCTGACTTCTTCCACAGAAACTTTAGAATTGAGTCCAGAGTGAAATGAAAGACGCAATTATCTTCCCACCACTCACTGACACTATCATTGAAATATTTTTAAACTAAGTGTGAATTACTTCCTTTTATCTCATAGGCTCTTTTATTTTATAGGTTTTTTTTATATAACAAGGAGTAAGTAAGCTAACTAACATCCAAATTTTTATATTTATAATACTAGTCAACCCGATGGACCGACTTAGAATCTAAGCGCGGAAACAGGAGCCCACTTACATTACATTATATATATTACTAGTCAACCCAGGGCGGATTTCACCCAGATGTATTTTACCACATGTTTAATTTTATAGTTTAATTTTCAACCTTGACAATTAATACATGACTGACTTTCAAAGCTAGACATTTTCTTTTTTTTTATTCCCAATATTGATGAAATTTGGTGTAGAGATGATCTCTATACCAAATTTCATCAAAATTGGTTAAGTAAGATTACCATCAGCTTCTCCCTCAGAAGGCACATCCTTCCCTTTAGTGCAACCATAATACTGTTGAGTGATTGGATCTATCTGACTCCTACTGGGATCAGGGCATATATATTGTCCTAAGCGTAGTGTACTACAATCCACGATCTCATAGTCCTTAGCCTCATCGGTAACTTTTCCTTGAGCACAAAACAACAGTAAATAGATCACATACAGGAAACACCACATTGTCAAATATTTACATTGATGTTTACAGAATATTGAACTGTACTATAACCATTTCATTAATATTTAATAAATTATAAATGATACACTATTAGTTAATTAGACTACTGAGGAAATTTTTACTACAATTCAAAGATTTTTTTATGTATTTGAAAGATTTGTATAATTTATTTGACAAATGACAATTGATATTATTTTTTTTATCTTGTTTAACGGCTCTGGGTATTAGCCCTTTTATTTTGAGCCTTGACAATTGACATCTCCAACGGTGTTGCCTATAAATAATATTTAGATTTAAATTATTACATATTGTATCATTACTACATGACCAGTTAAATAAACTTATAAGAAATAATAAAGAAACTTAATGTTTTATCCTGCATAAACTGGTAATATATACTGGGTGTCCAGTAGAGACCACGACAAAAAAAACTGGGATATAGAGGAAGGTCTACTCTACCACATATAAAAAAATCGGTATAGTAAGTGTCACCGTTTTCGAGAAAAAAATTATTTTGTGTTTTTTTCGAAAGATTGCACCATATGATCATTTTTTTTTTCTGATGAATGAAATATCCATATTTGTAATAAGTTTTTTTTGGCAACTTATATCACTGAAACACTCACTTAAAAATATTGTATATTCAAAGATGTACCTTGAAATAAGGTTGACATTTGTTTCCAACATGTAAAGGGGAAAAATCGTTCCGAGCTGGACCGTCGACTATATTGGATTTTCTTTTTCTTACTTTTGTAGGATGGCTATAAAATTTGAAAAATATATATGGTTGTATTACCATCACCTATAGTGAGTGTAGTCTTCGGAACATTTTTTGAATTCTTTGGCCGCGACTGCTATATTTGTCTCTCAAAAAAAAAAATGTACTCGATTGTTCTACTGCGTGTTTGTTACAAAAATAATAGCTTATTTTTGTTCATATTTTAATCTGCGTCCTTAGACAAAATGTGGACGTTTATGAAGTCCTTGTCCTTTTAAAAAAAATGTTGAGTACCGCTGCTTTAAAGCTACAACGCAGCCGGATTAAAAACGTATATTTCAAATACAGAATTCACTAGAATAAGTTAGCATCAAAGAAATTATAACTGAATGGCTATAACTATATAAATAAAATACACTTACAGTCAATATCATTTATTCAAGTCATATTTTAAAACAATGCCTAATTATAATGATTAAATAATAAACAAAAATGTCAAATGAGTTCTTAAGGCTTTCTTTTGGTCGCACGTTCCCTATAATATAATCATCAGCCACGCCATCCGGTGAATGATGGAGACCTATTGAGAACAATTAAAATCATTTTAATTTTGCTATAGTTAATATATATAGTTCTTTGGTTACTCAAATTATTTTTCTAAGGGTAGTCAACCCGAAACTTTCTCGCCCCTGAATGGCGGGATTAGGATTCTACTTGATTATTATTAATCGTAGAGTTTATATACTAATATATAAATCTCAGAAACCACTGGTCCGATTTAAAAAAAGCTTTCAGTGTTAGATAGCCCATTTATCGAGGAAGGTTAGGCTATATATCATGACGCTAAAATCAATGGTAGCAGAGCTACACGCGGACGATGTCGCGCGGGTCGACTAGTGTTAAAATATAACTCCCCTAAGAACTTATTTAGTACCACAATCTTGTTAGTTATTATTGCAGTTAAGGGTTATTTATTTTTACTTATACAACTATGCTAAAAAATTTTTGTATGTCTGTTCCCCGAGCTTAAAACTATTTATATATGGAGTACTTTTTTTTAAATTTATTTAAAAGAGAAAAAACTTCTTGCTAAATGATTACATAAATTCTGCCAAACTTCTTAGCAGATTATCGGCAGACAAAACGCTCTCATTTTTACTTAATATAACTTGAAACACTAAGAAACTAAAAATTCAATAAACATTGTTTTAAAGTAATTGATATTATAAGATAATTTTTATTGACTTTTCCATAATGAAAGACTATAAGGATAATGCAAAAAAATAAATTCTCACGTGTTAAAGCTTGGCGCAGGTTGCGGGCTTCCCGACTGCTGCGCAAGGTTACCAAAAGTCAATGTATTCTGTGTAGCCAGCGTTTCAAATGTCGCATTTGATTGCGTTGGTGAACCGAAACCTATACAAAAAAGTTATTTATCTGCTTCATCAAATCTTTAAAATTTATAAGACAAATTTTATTTGTATATTATACCAGGCGCAGGTGCATTTCCGAACATTTTCCCTGGCGAAGTATTCCCGAACGCAGCTCCACCGAAGCCTCCGCCGCCAAAAGTTGCCGGAGCTCCAAAGCCACTGCTTGGACTCTTGTTAAATCCACCAAAGGCTGAAGATCCAAAACTAAAAATAAAATGAATGTGAGAAAATTTCGCTAATGATTAAAACTTGATTGAAATAAAATAGAAAACTTACCCGGGTGACCCTCCAAATACAGATTTTGATCCAAATACAGGCGAACCCCCAAAAGCAGGTGCTATAAAAACCATATAAATCATTCAATGATATGAATCATTGAACCTAAATTTAATTAAAATCTACATTATATTATTATTAGATAAAAGCTGTACAGAGATAGATGTAATGATCTTTGATAAGCGAAACCGCGGGTAAAAGCACTAGCTTCTCCATGGAATAAATTAGATATTATAAAAAATCAAACCCGATTGTTGCTGTGGCGATCCGAAAACAGAGGGTTTGTTTTCACTAAAAGGTTGCGGAGAACCAAACGGTTGTGTTGAAGGAGTACTAAAACTACCTCCAGATGAACCAAAGATAGATGAAGCTTGAGTTGTTGCTTGTTGTCCTAAAAATATATATAATTAGTTGCTTTTCAAATTTTAGCTAATTTTCAAAATAGTATTACAAAAAAAAATCTTACCAAAACCAGTAGAACCAAATCCACTACTGTTACCACCCCCACTCCAAAAGTCAGTAGCTGGTTTCTGACCAAAAGAAGCACCGCCACCAAATATATTAGCTGCTGTTGGACTGGAACCCGTGAAACTTGGTTTACTACCAAACACATTTGTGTTGCCAAATACTGAGCCAGATGAACTATAAAATATTTAAAAAAAATATATTTTTAAACTAAAAAAATATTCTATATAATATTAATACTCTAGTATAATATTTGATTATAACATTTGTTATAAATTAATTTACAACACTTTTTGCACTGCCCAGTACCAATCTCAAAAGTCCACACAGCAAAGGTTGTCTGGTAGAGATTGCTTATAGCGATAAGACCGCCTTTGCACACATTCTTGTGTACAAATTAGTATTTATTCATATTTTAGTTCATAAGCCTGTTTATTTGTATATTTGAATTTGATAGTGTGCAATAAAGTGTTTTCATTCATTCATTCTTTGTATCATAATTTTGACATTACCATTATCAAATTGTATGTTAATCTATTTTGAATTTTTGAATTCAATTTAGAGAAATTGTACTTTTTATAAATTATTTGGTATGATTTTTTATTTAAAAAAATATAAAAAAATTACCCTCCAAATATGCTTCCTCCACTTTGTGATGCACTAGTAGTAGATATACTTGCTGATGCAAACAAATCTGATTCATTACGCCCAAATATTGAACCACTTTGTGTAGTGGTAGGGGTACCAAACACAGATGCCTGAGTTGGTGGAGTAGTGGTTCCAAAAACGGATGGTTGAGTTGCTTGAGTTGGAGTTCCAAAAACTGATGCTTGTGTTGATTGAGAAGTTGAGCCAAAAATTGATGATTGAGTTGTTTGAGTCGGAGTACCGAATACTGAGGCTTGAGTGGTTTGTGTCGGAGTACCAAATACTGAAACTTGAGTGCTTTGAGTCGGAGTCCCGAATACTGAAGCTTGAGTGGTTTGAGTCGGAGTCCCGAATACTGAAGCTTGAGTGGTTTGAGTCGGAGTCCCGAATACTGAAGCCTGAGTGGCTTGAGTTGGAGTCCCGAAAACTGAAGCTTGAGTAGTTTGAGTAGGAGTTCCAAAAACTGACGATTGAGTTGTCTGGGATTGAGTACCGAAAATAGATCCTTGAGATGTTTGAGTTGTTCCAAACACAGAAGAAGCTTGTGTAGTAGTCGCCGTTCCAAATACAGATGATTGAGTTGATCCAAAAACTTGAGTTGGAGATTGTGAACTAAATACAGAGCTAGAACCAAAAGTGGAACTTTGTGTTGTCGCAGTTGAACTACCGAATATGCTTTGAGTAGTTGTCGTAGTAGCAAATTGGGACTTAGAAGCTGCTGCGCTAAACAAACTTTGCGCTGAAGATGTACCAAAAATAGATGTTGTGGTTTTAGTCCCAAATACCTGCCCCTGTGTAGTTTGAGTTGCAAATATGGATCCTGGAGATGTTTGATTTCCTGATGCTGGAGCAAATACTGAAGCATTTGAAGTAAACACTGAAGCATTTGTTGATGAAGTTGGTGTACTTAAAACTATTGGTTTTGATTCAATTGAATCTGTTGTAGAAGTGGTTGTTTTAGGAACTTCAGGCTGTGGTGCAGGTTTAGGATCTTTAATTTCCGCCATCTCTTTAAGTTTAGATATTGTTATGGTAGCACTTGTTGTATTTGAATCCTCTGGTACTGCTTTTTCATCTGATACTTTGGATATAGTAATATTCAATTTGGTAGAATTTTCCTGTTCTGTAGTTTCTTCTTTAGTTGATGTCGTAATAGCAACAAAACCTTGCTGGGATTTGGTAGCTACAATAAAAAAAAGGTAATGAAGTGCTTTATCAAGTAATTAAATTGATAATAATATTCTAGTTTCATACCTGTTGGTGGTGGAGAAACTGGATTATTACTGAATATGGATGAATTCATCTTTTCTATCTTGGCTGCTGCTGCAGGTTTTTTAAGATCAACTGTAAATATAATACAGAACTAAAAATGCTGTTATTACTACTTTAAATAATAATTTATTTAAATGTTTTAAACGAATATGATAGCGTATTATAAATAATAGTGAAAAGCGCGTGTTGGAGAAGAAATAAATAATATAGTGCAGTAAAATTTATTCATAGACTAATACTATAATTCTAAATAATTTGACTATTTACCTTTGTTAAAACAAATAATAATAACATATAACCATTACCTATGATAACAGATTGAGAAGATGCTTTGCTACTCATTGGAGCAACAGAAGGTTTTAAATCCTCTTTTTTTTCCACAACGGACTTTTCTGACTTTTCAACATTTTCTTTGGACTCTCCCTTTTCATCCTTTGGTTTCGTGATTTTGCTATCAACTTTACTAAAGACAAAACTTTGGCTTTGTAAAACGTCGGGAATGTTTTGATTTTTATTACCCAACGTATTAGTTTTTAGGCTAAACATGTTTGTAATTGGTTTGTCCTCTTCAGGCTTTTCTTTTTGTGCTATAGCACTTTCGGTCTCTCCCGTTTCGTCATTTGGGTTTATTGGAGGTTGTAGCGGAGGATGAGATCCAGATTCTTTGCTTTTATTGAATATGTTAGCGATTGGTTTTGAGGGAAATACTGCTGATGGAGCTGCTGTTGCTGCGGGCTTGGGAACTGAAAAAATTATATTTATTTAAAATATGTTTAAGTTTGTTTGTATAAGGCTAAAATAATAAATAACACATACATGTAAAAGCTGTCGGCGAACAAATATTCTGGCCCATGAAAGTCCCGTCATTCTTACTTTCAATGCTCTTTACTTCTTGTGAATCTTTAAGAATGTATTGTCTTAACAAACTTTTAGTTGTTTCACTTGCAGGCTTCCCATCGCTCAACTGTTTTTGTACTACTTTTTGAGCTGATTCTTGTGGTTTTTCTTCTTTTGGTTCTATAAAAAGGATAACTTAAAACATTTGAAGGATAAAGGACTAACATGGAAATGTCTATTAACTTCGGTATTTGTAAGTTTAAGAATTAAAAAAAAGCATATTTATTATAAAAAAACAACAGGAACGACAAAATTATCCTATTATCTTTTTCTCCTAAAGGATGCAGGCTATCTTTCAAGGAAATAAAGTATTTGTATGCCAAATTTTATTGAAATCTGTCCAGCTGTTTTTGGGTGATTGATTAATTTTGAAAATTGATTGATAACATCCAAACTTTCACATTTATAATATTAGTAAGATAATTATTACCGTCAGTAAACAATGTCCTGACTACTGGTACAGGTGCTGCTGGTTTAAAGTTTACTGGAGTGTAGTATGATGAAACTGGAGACTCCTTCACAATATCTGGTTTGATTTCTACTGGAGTTTTTGGTTGCAAATCTAGAAGAACAATTTATTATGGTAGATAAGGCGCAAACGAGCAGACGGTATACCTGATGGTAAAATGCCAACGAACACACTAGGCGGTCAGATATGTATGTAAGCCAGTTCGGGAACAGGTACAACAAGGTTCCAAAGGGCGCCTCTTATGAGATGCTCTCCCAGTGGCAGTGGGGAATAGTATTCTAATCCGTCCCCTCACGGGTTAACATAAAATTTGCGTATTACATCGAATCATATTATAAATCAAATACTGATTTATATATTTCACTATATTTTTCATTAAAAATATTAGATGTTTCTTCACTCCATCTTCCTAGGCTATTATAGGTTTTATACTAAAACTTACAAGTAATTGGTTGTCCCTTAAACATATTAGCATCAGTTTTCAACGCAACTGGTGCATTTGGTTGAGGTACTTTTGGGATGATTGGAGCAATTGGTTTTACTTCACTCTTTATCGGCATTTGAGGGAATGACGGTAATTTCGGTTTTTGAAACAATTCTACGGGTTCCTCTTGTTTTATTACTGAAAATTAATAATTACTATAAAATTTGAGCTACATACATATTTAGAATAGATTTTTAAAAAGCTAAAAGTTGTCTATTCAATAAAGTTTTTATGGCAGTTGGAACTTAACCTTTTTTCATGTTTTATTCTCAAGGTTTATTTCTATGTCATTGGATTTTGAAAACATAAGCAAAATTCTCAAAATTGGAGTTACGGAGTTGGGTAACTAACATTTTTTGTTTAAATTATGTTGTATTTAACACATTGTGGAACTGTTACTAAGGAAAAAAGTCTTGAAATACTTATCAGTTAAATTTAAAATAAATAAATAACTAAAGTACAAGAAAAAGCTTCTTGTAATAATATAATACATTAATAAGGTACAAGAGGTAAAGTAATTTCAATAATTTTTTTATCATATGGATAAATTTGACAAGTTTTTCAAAAATTGATGCATATGGCAGTGCAGTAACTTACCTATTTCTTGTTTAAGTTCAGCTTTCTTTGACTCCTGTTGCTTAATTTCACGATCTTTAACACTTTGCTCATATTTCTTCTTCATATTCTCCAAGTGTTGTGTTAATTCCACACTAGCTGGTTTAATTTTTATAGGTTTGTGATTTGATAGAAAATCTCTAAGAGCATCTAGTTTCTGCGAGCTTAGGAATTGGTCCTTTGCCTTGTTTTGGGGTTCAATACTCATGTTTAGAATGTTCTTCGTTAATTTTGATAGTGGATCTCTAAACATACACAAAAGATTAGGTTGTAGGAGGGATATTAAGATAATATCCTCACTATCTTGGGGATATGGTGATTAAGTAAGTTCAAGATTTTAGCAACTATTTACCATCAAATCGAGAAATTTTTATGGTTTCATTAAGTACTGTAAAATGTCAGTTTTACATTGGCAATACTAGGAAATATTGATTTCAAACATTGTAAACTAGATTAACAGTTTTTCACAACAAAAAGTAAATATAAATAAAAAAAATTACTTGTTTCTAAAAGGGGTGCTGCGTAACAACGAGGTAGATCTGAATGTTGGTGTGAAATTACATTCATTCATAGTGTTTCTCAAAGTTTTGAGTACGGCTTGTTGTCGACTCAGTATTTCTTGTTGTTTTACTAGTGGTTGGTATACGTCGTCCAATATTGGACGAATCATTCTTTCTCCAGGCCTGAAATCAATAATTAAATTTAAATCTGAATTTATTGTATATTCTAAATTGGTTAAGACATATTTCACTTACTTGCTATATTGATCTCTACTTATCATTTCATTCCATTTATGGTCAAGAGCTTTTCTTGCTTGATCGAGCTGGTTCTGCACATAATAGGCCACTTTCTTAACGGATGCTACACGTTTAGCAGTTAGGGGGTCAATTTGGGTCCATTCTTGGTGATCTTTAACTCTGAGAAAATATTACAACAGTCAATAACTTCAGTAATTATGTGCATTAAAGAATATTTTATGGACATCAAGTCAAAATTAAAATGATCTAGAATGCCCTTACTACTTTTGGAAATCTATCTAATGACACCTTACACAATGAAGTAAAAAACTAAAACAAACATCGCCTTTTGTTTCTTGTACGGAGGTATCCGACAATACTTGTTTTGAAAGTTATTTTTTACCACTTTATTGTGCAATGAGTTTCTAAGTTAGATCACAGACAAATGGATATGGCGAAATTATAAGACTGCCTGTTGACTAGATATCCCTAAAAATATATTTTTTACCACTATAATATGAAATTGCATAGGTATTCAATCTTTGAAAGATTGATCCTACAATTAACTCACTCGGCATGAGTCCTGGCTTCAGCTACAACAGCGCAGGCGCGAACAAGTTCCAGCTTCAGTTGGATGATGGTTTCTCTCAAATCCTCTATAGAACACTCTTTTTTTAACTTTTCAGTATCCATGTCTAGTTGCATATTCAAATTCACTGACTGAATGTCTTGTTGGAACTGGGGAAGGAAATAAAACTTTTACTGAAAATCTTGCAGGGAATATCCAAATAGTTAAAAATTGTCATATATCCTTTTCGTTAATGGCATCACTTTTAATCTATCTGCTATCTTAGTGAACAATTTAGTTGCAACGCAAAGGTTGTCTTGTGGGGTGTGACGTCATATTTTTCTCTGTATTAAGTAATAAGTCTTACAGTGGAAAGTATTGATAAATCATACAGCATTATACATTTTATCAGCGTTGTTTGTTATTATATATCATGATGTCATGTCAAGTGCGTCAAAGAGACGAGTATCTTTTTTTACTACATGTATTAAATATATTATTTGTTATTATAACATCATATAAAAATATGAAAACAATAACACAAATATTCGTTATATGATCGATAAATTACTAGTTATTAAATTTTTTTTTAAAAATTAGTATGAGAAATAGGTTTAACTAAATTACATTTTGTCTAAAATGTCGATTATAGTTTTTTTTTCTTTTCAGCATACTTTATAAAAGTGACATACCTTTAGCTGTCGTTCCTGAGTAAGCTTCATAAACTTATAAAGCTCCATTTGGAAATCATTAACTTCTTTAATAAGCATATTCTTCAACTCTTGATTAGCTTTAGCTTTGTTTATCTTCTCTTGTTCTAATTTCAGAGCAGCATTCACTTCCGCTGATTGGGGTTTTGGAACTTGGATTGTTGATTTAGATTGAGCTTGAGGCTACAAAATATGATGTATATATATTATTTATACATATATATGTTCTAAACCTAAAATGAACTTAACAGATTTAAGTTCATTCAAACTTATAAACAATGATATTAATTAATGGTTTCTTAGGTTTTAGCTATTTTTACACATTAAGTAAACATATTCCAACAGTGTGTTTTTTTTAATTTAATAATTCCATAGTTCTATTAGTAAAACTAATACATTCATTATACGTGACACTGGCAGAATGTTTTGTGCATAAGCACATTCAAAGCCATATAATTATAAAAAAAAAGGTAATACATACTATTGGAGTTGCTTCAGCAGTTGCGGGTGGTGTTGACTCCTTTTTAGCTGTGTATGGTGGTAATGTGGGAGCTATATGAAAAATAATACCATTAATATATAAAAATCAATGGTATGGATAGTTACACAAAGTGAGTAATTGTATCATGGGGCTTGGTGTTCGCATCTATAATAAGATTCCACAGCCTATATTAGATTTACCAATTCAGCAATTTAAAACTCGGATGAAAAAATCATTAATAAATAAAACATACTACTACAGAATTACTTAAATGATAAGAATACTTGGAATCTAAGTGATTGAATAACAGATTATGTAAAGTAAACATGGCTTTTTGAAACGAGTTACTGTTGAGTTTCTGGCCGGCTCTTCTCAACAGAAAACTGCATTCCGAGCTGGTGGTAGCTTTAGACAAACTTACTAACCGACCAATATTTGTTCATATGTATTATTATTCATACATACTTGGTTGAAATGCGCCACTACTGAGTTGAGGTACCGGTTTAGGTGCCATGGTTTGCTGCTGAATCTGAGGCTGAGGACTGGGTTGCATCGGTTGCATTATTTGTGGCTGTTGCATCGGTTGTTGTAATTGCACCACTTGTGCTGGAGGCTAAAATATCGAAAAATAAATAAATAAGGACTAAACTAACGCTTTTAAAGTTTGCTATCAATCATTATTCTACATTGCTAGTATACCTAGTTAATGTAAAAACTTGCCTGTGGTTGTTGTTGTTGTTGAAATGGTGGCTGTTGCTCTTGCTGTTGAGCTGGTACATCATCAGGAATATTCCTATAATTAAAACTTAATTAACATCAACTGTGGATAATACAGATAGTTGAAGAATTTACAATTAAGGTGAATAAATTCCTAAATATTTATTATTGAACATTGAAGAAATATTTACCTGGTTAAAGCAGCTGCAGGCAACATAAGAGGCTGTATAGGAGCGCATATCTGCGGCGCCGATTTGTTAAAATTAATTATATTAAATATGGATAGCCATCCAGTTTGAGCCACAACATGCATCAAGGGCATTGGTGGGAGAGTTTCATTTTCACCTGGAATTATATTCAATTTATACTAACATATTCAACATGTACCAGTCCCTGTTTTAGGAAAATCATACTTATTTAAAAATTAACCTTAATTGTTTTAAAATATTTCTTATATTTTTTTTATTCAAATGATCAAAACTGCTTCCAATTTCGTATATATATTCAAATACCACAGAAATCACATATTTTATATATAAAATTAGCATAAATAAGCTTTTTTTTAAGCTATAGTCCTTCACGAGAAACCAACAAACATATATTTATAATAAGTTAATAAGTATTACTAGTAGTAACTATTTATTCCATTAATCTCTCAATAATGTCTATGGATAAAATAAGCAAAATACCCCAAGGTAACTGATGTATGGCAGCTGTGTCTATGCAAATACCAACAGGATAATTTTCTTGCTTCTTATCTGTCAAAGGCAATTCAGGCCTGGCTTCATCTGTCTGTAAAAAAAGTAAATAAGTAATCAAAATATTTTTAATGTTTAAGTTACGGAACCCTAGCGGTGGCGCTGCACACCTGACTACCCAACTCATGTTACACATCCAGGAATTTGCTGACCCCATGCTGACTGTAGAACCATCGCCCCATGGAGCAGTCTCTGCCCTCAACTTGCAGAGAGCTCACCCCTCTAGTTTTAAGTTATAATATCAAGTAAATATGTAAAACAATTAAGAAGATATAATTCCAAGAATGTCTGGATTTTCTTCCCCTCCTGACAATGTCATCCTACCTAAAATATAATTAACTATTTGTTCTTATTTGTATATGTACCTGACACCATTGCACCCAGTTAGAACCGTCGGGTGTAGACAATGTAGCAATTTCAACACTATTTGATGATGACGTAATAATTAAATTCCTGAAACAAAAATCTATTTTAATATATATTTATATATAATAATGTAGCCTTCCAACTACTTTGTGAAAAATAATAACTGTGATTCTTTCTACAGTAAAAAGTACCTATGTTCATTTTTAGTTCAAAAAAAGAAGTAATATTACAAAGAATATTAGTAATTAAGAGGAGTCCTTGATTTCCAAGTCCTTAATAATAATCTATAAAAAATTCACTTTTAAAAATATAAATTACTTACCATGGTGTCAGTCCATGTAAATAATAATACCAGGGTCTTTTATTTCCCATGCTATAGCAAATGTCTTCATAGTTGCAAAAAGAAGGTACACCTCCTTTTGGGGTGTTTACTATTGTCACATCTGAAATTAATAATTGAAATTGACAGAACAATTTCCGCAAGTAGCAAATATAATTAAAAAAGTAAAGAAGACTTGCTTGCTGCCATGCCAATAGAGTAAGAATGAGTGAAAAGAATCCACTAAAACCACTGCAAAAAAACCACTGCAGAAAAGAATCCACTAAAACCACTGCATTAATGAGATAGGAGGGGAAGTGTGATACATAATGGTTAGATTCAAATGTTGATAGTCATAAGCCAGTTAGAGAAAATGGAATCATAATTTAACCCATTCAAAAACTATCATATAAAAATTAACAAACCTGGGCGAGTATTTTCAGCAGCATTACGATATGCAACTGCAAACTGATAAGTAGATATCCAATATATGGTCAATACTTCAACTGGTGATCCTTGATACAAGTTTGGTGCAGGGACCATTTTCATTTGAGAAAGATCTGGTTTGTATTGAGTGAGAGTTCCATCATTATTTCCTGTTACCAACTGCTTGCCTTTAGGACTCCAACATAGGCATCTACAATAAAATATCCATATTTAACTTAAGTTCATATAATGGAAAATATTTTATGCAATTGCATTTCTATACTAATAATAACAGTTTAAGACTTTGTTTAGTTGAACACACTAATTTCAGGTGCTTATAGTTCTTATTGAAAAATTATTTTAGTGTTTGATTGCCTCAAAAGCATTCAAGCTATAACATTAAAATAGGAACAATCAACCTATAGGAGCAGAGCAGAACACAGACAAAATAGTGCAAGTTAAGTAAGCTGTAAGAATATTATAAACCTTACCTAGCATTGGATTGTATCTTCATCATTTGCATAGTACTAACTTGACTGACCAATATGGTGCCATCAAAAAATACAATACCAATAGTATCTGGGATGCAAGGATTCCATTGCAATGCGGACACAAAAGTTTCAGGATTCACTTCACATTTTATTGAAACTGTGGGTCTTATTTCCTATGAAAAATAATTATTATTTTAGAAGGTAAAATAAGACTAGAAGCCAAAATATTTTATATGCAATTTAGCTTAATGTGAGAAAAATCATTAATTCAAGGGTTCCTGTGTGTCATAGCTAACACTAGGCAAGGAATATTGCTAATGGGAAATTCTATTAAAAAAAGAACAAGTTACTTGTTGAACATGTAATAATTTAAATCTATATTATTTTGAAGATCAATAAATATGCATATAAGTGTCTTCTTACTATCTTATATATTAAACTCTCATGTCACAATGTTAGTTACCATACTCCTCCGAAATGGCTTGACCGATTGTAATGAAATTTTGTATGTATATCAGGTAGGCCTGAGAATTGTTCAACATCTATTTTTATACCCCAATTTTTTTAAATTTGTATGGCAAAACAATGTTTGCCGGATCAGCTAGTAAGAAATAAAATAAACATACCAGATTATGAAAGTCCATACATTTGTAAACAAGAAGCATCTGTCCACCATATACTGCTAGCCATTCTTGATTGCTATTAACAGATATATGTGTAGGTAGTACTTGAAGATTTATTGACAAATTTTGTGGTTCACATTCCTTATCAATTAGTTCTTTAAGGTAATATACTGAAAGTAATATTAATTATTGTTAAACATAAACATTTTTTTTTTAAATTGCAGAGTAGACTTGATTACCCTGAGTAATTGTTGTGGATCAAACATTCATATAATTAAAAATCTGGATAATGAATGAATGGTAATATCACAAATTTTATATTTATTTTATTGATGTTGTAAGTTCATTCATAACCAATTTTTGTGCTGTTAATAAAACTTCAAAAAAATACATACATTGCTCACATTTTATGGGCAAATTTCTGACTCTTGTTGATATAACTGGCACTTACCTGATAATATTCCATTAGGTGATGCTATGAACACCAACCCATATTTACTGGTACACGACACTAAGTTGTATCCTCTGTTTGATAATGGGTTATTTGTATTAAATACTTTGATCTTTCGTTGAAGTTTGTACAGTAAGCTCTGCAATATTTTAATTACTGTATTACTAAAAGATTCTACAGATATGAAGTAGTAACCATGTATTTGTTGACATATTATAAAAAAAATGTATAAAAGTTCACGCTTACCGGTTCGTCGACAGCATTCGGTCCAAAATGTACTTCCATAGCTCCCCAAGTGTAATCCTATTGTTGATGTCCTATATAACGTTCCTAAATATAAAACTTGTGTCCCTTAATTGGTTAATTATTACGCAAATATAAACTATACGATTTGCAGCAACCGAACAAAAATCCGATTCAGCAGCGACGTCAAATTTGAATGTTGACAATTGACATTGACAGTTAACATTTAAACAGTATTGCCAATTGTGGTTACAAAAAATCCCTATTTCTCTTCTCTGCAAATGGTCGATTGCCTGAATAAAGTAAAATAATGTTATTTTTTATAAGTAGCAAAATCTATATCATCTTTGGAAATTATTCCTATATGATATACTTTTTGCGATATCTTAGTGGGGTAGACAGTACGCGAGAGTAGATTATATCAATGAAATTGGTGCTGTGGTAAAATAAAATTCATTCAATTCAAGCTTATTCTTTGTTTATTCAGATTCCGGGAAATTAAGGAATTTTTTCATTATCATTTTTTTTAATGTATCCGGAAAAGGAAATTTAAAAAGATTATAATAAAATTTATATCTCCATGATTCAACTTTGTACATATTTTTCGGTTTTTCATCGGTGAGTGCCTTCATGAAAGTTTCAATAATATTTTCATCAACCAACGAGTCATATTTAGTATTGGTAGATGCGAGCTTGAGGTAGTTATTTATGGCTCTTATTTTTCTTCCGTATAATGATTTCTGTTCTTCATTTAAATGTTCTAGCATTGAATTTACGTTTAGGAACTGATTTGACATTAAGTTGCTGGAACCAACGAAACCACCTACAATATAATATTTAATATATTAATATAAAGATGTAATTAATATGATGTAGTTAATAATTTTATATTAATTTATTCTTATTTTACCAGGTATAAACGCGACGGCTCGCAAATTTTTATCAAAGTGTTCAAGATGTACAGCTCGAGTCCAAGCTAGTAGACCCGCTTTGCTTGCGCTGTAGGGTCCAAATCCAGGCAAGGGCTGTAATCCGCAGTGACTAGCTACGTTAATTATTCTTGGTTTAATTCCCTGGCAAAAATAAAATAAAAATAAAAATCTAGATGTTTTTTAACTTTACAATTAATTTGTATTTAATTAGCAAATCCTCTTACAATATCAGCACTTTTTCGTAGATCAGGTAGGAAAGCTGAAACTACCCGCATTGCTCCAAGTAAATTAACGTTTATCGTATTTTCTATGATCTTCGGTGTATGCCATTCATAGTCACCAATTGTCATTACCCCGGCATTATTTACTACTGCATATAACTCTAAAAAAAATACACAAATAATTTATGATTTAACTATAAAACAAATAATACTTTAAAATAAGAAAATAAAATCAGGTTATCTAAAAATAACCTATCAAGTTAACTAAAAAAAAACCTAACTAGTTTCGGAGGAGTTTGGTAACAAACATCGCAAAACGAAAATTTTATACATAATTAATAGGTTGGGGAAAAAGTTTCTTCGAATTTTTTAAGAAAATTCAAAACATTTTTTAATAAAGTTTATTTACATTTAACTAAAGTATGTAGGTACCATTTTGTTCGATAACTTTTTGCCATGTTGTAGGTAGGGACATGATCTCATTGGTATAGAAATTTTGGGGCTTCTGATCAAAAAACCGCGACAAGTAGTTTTGGCAGTCCTCTCGTGATGTTAGCCTGACACTACCTAAAGAATTCTGAAGAGATCGAAACAGGTGGAGGAAATCAGAAGGTGCAAGGTCAGGACTATACGGCGGATGCATTAACACCTCCGAGCCAAACTTTCTTAATTTTTGCTGAGTGGCTAGAGATGTGTGAGGTCTAGCGTTATCATTATGAAAAACTGCACCCCCTCCTGTTGATTAATTCCGGCTGCTTTCTCTCAACTTCTTGCTTTAATCTCATCAGTTGTTCGCAGTAAGCTTAGAATCGATGGTCCTGCCTGGTGGTAACAGCTCATAATGAATAATGCCCTTCCAATCCCACCACACACACATCATCACCTTGTTGCGAGTTAACCCGGGTTTCGCCACAGTCTGTGAAGCCTGACCGGCCTTTGACCACGACCTTTTTCGCACGTTCTTGTCGTACGTGATCCACTTTTCATCACCAGTTATCAACTTCTTCAAAAATGGTTCGGTTTCATTACGTCGTAGTAAAGAATCGCAAATGAGTACACGGTTCATTAGGTTTCTTTCAGTGAGCTCGTGAGGTACCCAAATATCGAGCTTTTTTGTGTACCCACTCTTTTTCAAATGCGCCAAAACTGTTTTGTGGTCAATCCCAGTTCTTCAGCTACGTCGTAACTACTGATATGCCGATCTAAGTCCACTTTTTCAAAAATGGCATCCATTTTATCCGTAATAGGGCGACCAGAGCGAGGTGAATCTTTGCCATCAATATTTCCGGATTGAAAACGCTTAAACCAAATTTGTGCTACTCTCACAGACACTGCACTAGGTCCATAAACATCGCAAATTTTTTTCGCGGCTTGTGTTGCACTTTTACCTTCGCTGTAGTAAAATGTATCGAATTTCTTCATTAGATTCACTCAGTACGAAAAACAAATAAAAATCACACATTTTCCTAATTTGAATTTGGAATTATCTTCATTAAAATTTAAACTTTGAATGATACCAAAACCAGGCAGATACAAATAGTATAGCCAAAGAGATTTTATTACAAGTTCATACGTAATATAATGCGAAAAGACTTTTTCCCCAACTTATTATATTAGATGAAAAGTAAAGTTGAATTGCAGTTCTCGTATAAACAACGAACCGCTCGGGTAAGTACTTGATGTGCTCTCCCGAATTCTAAAAACTCTAGTAAATAAATATCAATACGAGAATTTCCATATTGACATTCACTTTGTGATAACTGTTCATATTTTTACTGAATTTCAAATGTTTTTATCGAACTTTAGTTTTCAACGATGAAAATGTTTTAAACATGAGAATTTACTTAGTTTATGAATTTTTTGAGGGTTATTCGTTTTGATATATTTACAGTTATATATTCATTGAATTTCCATTTTAACTTACGGTAATTTTTGTTATCCTTCAGTAGTTTTCTGACGTAATTATAAAATTCTGTAACACTTTCAGAATCCGTAACATCTAGTTTGCGAGGATGTGCACATAGTTTTTTTAAAGCCTTAGAAGCATCACTATCCGCACCTTTGTACATTCCTGAAAAATATTAATTCTTAATAAATTTTATTTTATTTTAAATTAAAAGACTAATATTATAATTGCGTAATCTATACGCTAATAAAATTTAAAATAAAAAGCTTTACCTGCTACTGTAACAAGTCCTTCTCGAGCAGAACGTGCGGCAATTGCCCAGCCAAGGCCACTGTCACATCCTGTTATTGCAACAACTTTAGTCCAGGACATTATTTATCCTTAACTTCTCTGAGAAATTAACAATATTGGTTTAAAATATAACCAAAGTAGTTGTGCCCGCGACTTCATCCGCGTGGGTGTCTTTGGGTAGCATTTTTAATTACTTAGGCTAATTATTTTACAAAAAAGTACACATACGTATTCACATAAACCTTACATCTTCCCATACAAACTTTCATTCTCTTGAGGGTAAAACTTTTACAAACTTTGAATGTCATATTTATTTATATCGAATCAACAGCCTAAAAAATAAGTTTCAAAGTTCTAGCTCTAAAAATGACGATACATACAATCCCTGTCCTTTCTCAGGCTCTAGACTAACTATATACCAAATTTCAATTAAATCGGTTCTGTAGTTTCTCAAAGCTCGACAGACAGATAGAGTTACACATACGTTAGTTCGAATTTATAATATTAAATAACAGTAAAATGTATTTATAAATATAGTTTAAATAATAGTATAATATAGTAAGGATTTTTTAATACAAATGGAAGCTTACCTGTTTAGCGTGTGTCTTATTGAACAGTGTCGGATATACTGACCGATGACCGTTGTGCACATCTTTGACGCTGCATATGAAATAGGAACCCGATATTATTCCATATGTATAACGAATATATTTGAATAAAGCCTTATTTTTTGTTCTCAGGTTAACTCGACAATACGTTTTATTATGATTTTCATACATTGAATATTCTACCTAAATGTTGTTTAGTATGGGCCTTGTCTAGTTGCTAGAATTACTACATTATAAACTTATAATAATATCAAAATTGTGAAATATATATAATACTAGCGGACCCGACAGACGTTGTCCTGTACACACGTCTTTAATTTCATACTTTTTTTAATGAGCTGAAACAATCTGGACCGCTTTGATGAAAATTATTATTGAAAAGTTATTACTTTGTTAAATAAATAACAGCATCGTAAATGAAAACTTTAACTCATTTTAATGAAAGGTGAAAAAGCTTGCACTCAAAACATTTTATAACATATATATTTATTTATTTTTAATTTACAAAAACTTAATTTATCGTAATGCCATTGGATGTACAATATTTTTAGTTAGTCCATGAGGAGTATAAACAAACAAACTCGATGGTTTTCCAACTCTGGAACACGCAACGTACAATTGGCCGTGAGAAAAACACGGATTTTCTAAATCTAAGCCACAAAATGTCATCGTTTGACCTTGTGACTTATTAATAGTCATAGCATATGCCAAACGGATCGGAAATTGTAAGCGTTTAAATGGTATAGTTGAATCTGAAGGAATCATTGGGATCCGCGGTAAAAGTACAATTTCACCTTGGAATTTTCCAGATAAAATATTCGCTTCAATAATGTTGCCCATGATTTTTTTTATAACTAATCGCGTGCCATTACACAATCTCGGGGCATTTAAATTACGAAGCAAAATTATAGGTGAGCCAATCTTCAGTCGCAAATTATGTGGTGGCATTCCAGGTAAATCTAAAGAATTCAAAAATTCTACTGGATAGTTGACCACTTCGTCAGGATCAACAACGGTGTCAATTGATTTAAATGTAATTTCATTACCAGGCAATGACTGTTGTATTTTAAAATTGATGGCGTCTACATCTAAATTTTTTGCAGCTAAAATAGCTCGCTCTCGTAGCCATTCATGATTAGTATAGTTATATCTTAAATCTGGAAAGATACTATTTATTAATTCATCTTTGGTAGCCACCATGTTGCAAAAGTTCTCTGGAAATTTAATAAATTGGGTATCCTCATACAGTTGAATTTTACCGTTGCCAATGTCTAACAATTGTTCAGAGAATCCTGACGCTAATGGATCATTTTGTAGTTGAACGCGCATATTGATAGTAAGGCTCAATTTACTGACACTCCGCCATAGATAAGATTCCTTCAAACATGCGTTTACTTCGTCTGCATATGTCGCACGTGGAATTACTGGCAATGTTTGCCTGAAATCACCAGACAGTAGCAGTAGAGCACCACCGAAAAGCCTAGTATTATCTTTGATATCCTTCAGGGACCTGTCGAGAGCTTCAAGCGAATGCTTGTGGGCCATTGTACATTCATCCCAAATAATAATTTTGCATTTTCTCAAAACTTCAGCCATGCCGGAATGCTTCTTTATGTTACACATTGCTTCGGGATTTGTATGAACATTCAAAGGTAACTTAAGTGCTGAATGCGCAGTCCGTCCACCATCAAGTAACGTCGCTGCAATGCCTGATGAAGCAATGGCCAATGCAATATGATTTTGTGATCGAATGCGCGCAAGTATCAGTGAGATGAGAAAGGTTTTACCAGTGCCACCTGGTGCATCCAAAAAAAAGAATCCACCTTGTTGTGCTGTAATTGATACGTTAATTTGATCATATACATTTCGTTGTTCAGCTGTAAGCAATTGTTCATTATTAGCAACAAAAGTAGCCAACGAAGTCTTATCAAACTGGTGTTCACGTTGAACATCACTGTTGATGATATCTACTGCTGGGCGGTTCGGCGCCGGCATGCCAAAATGGATGAGTGGCATGTTTGAAATAAGAATACAAATATCCTCAATCATAATTAAAGCCTCATTGTATATTTCTGCGGAGAATTGAATATCAGGATTTTGATTAGTAATTCTAATCCGATGCAAAATATCTTCACTCATTGAGTCTTTATATTTGTTCCAGAGAGCAGATGCTTCAGACGGAAAACACGTTGTTAATATTATTGAAAATAATTGACGAATTTGTTGTGGAGATGAGCTCAGTGCTGCATCTGCAAGTGTGAGATCCCAATGGTTATCATCCTCCAATAAATGTAACTCACGACACGCATCGAAGAAAGTGTCGTATAAAATACCATTGACTTTTCGTAAATATTGGAAGGATGTCGGTCCAAGAACATTAACCAATAACAAACGCAAAAAAAAACATTCGCGTTGCTTAGGATGAACTGTATATAGTCGACCTAAAGTATTTGTCATAAATATGTCGGCGAATCCTGTGACTGGAATCCCTCGTTTTCGTGGTTCCCAATTTTTCGATTGCTTATTCCATGTAAAAAATTTAGGAACATCAGTATACATTAATGTTTTTGCGAATTGACCAACAACATCTTGTCGATTACAAAGATTGAAAAATTCAGTAAGAGTTGTTTTTGGAGCCGTTAATGCTTGTTGTAGTGCAGTCTGTTCTGTAAAATAAACACGCTGTCCGTTTTCAAGATGCACAGCCAAATGTATAACTGCAGGATCCCTTTCATGTATAGGAAACGTAAAAATGCGCCAGACAGCTTCATTGCTACTTATGTATCGACCCATTTGATAACGTGTTAATTTGTCATTGTCATTTACATTTTGAACAGCAAATATAGCTTTATCACTGCCCTTGTGAACGTACTTACAAATGTATTTGATAGATTTCACCGAACTGCACAGTTCAACGTTTATGTGCGCTTTATAGGTTTTGCATAGTAATGGCGAATATGGAACCACCCACCGATTATCAATATCTACTCTTACACCGTTTGACAGTCGCAATTCATACGATTGACCGCCATTATCTACGTCTCTGCGCCGGTAAGATGGATAACCGTCAATATTGGTGATAGTATCAGTTTGACATGGTTTTGGAAAACGTTTCGTACATTTTCCATCATTCATGCATGGTGACATCATGTTTAGAGTACCGCATGGACCATGAATCATATTAGTAGTAACAATGTTAAACAGTTCTTGATCAACATTCGGATCTGGAATTTCCGCTGAAATAATTTTGTCAATTTCTTCTGGGCGTACTTTATCCACCAACCAAATCAAAATATGCGCATGAGGTAAACCTCGTTTTTGCCACTCAACAGAGTAAAGCCAACAACGTGTTTCACCAAAAACCGAGTAATGTGTGATCAAATTCATCAAAGATTTTAATTTTTGTTTAAAGACACGCGCAGTGATATCGTGGCGATGCATCGATGTTTGACCTGACAACAGCAAGTTTTTGATTTCATCCCAATTTGGATTACATGTAAATGTGATAAAAAGATCTGGTCGACCGTATGCACGTACGTATGTCATAGCGTCTTGAATATATTCTTGCATATGACGCGGACTACCAATATATGATGATGGGAGAATATATGTGGTACCGATGTTGTTAATGACGTTTGTTGCATCTACATTACCGATTACTGCATCACGCAAATGAATATACTCTTCAGCTCGAAGTTTTGCTTGATTGAATTTTATATACCTTAATCTTTCACTTTCAATTTTTACATACATATCGACGATGTACTGATGAAATAGCTGTCTACAGCGGAGAATATTATTATCTTCATTAGCACGAATCATTAACCGATATGCGTAGAAATTCATGGCACTAACTTTCTTGGTCAGTTCTTCACCTGTAAATAAATATAATTATGAGATAAACAAAAATTATTTATTAAAAAAAAAAATTGTAAGATAATCTATAAGTTGTACCTGTAGTTGGATTCCGTTGTTTAATATTTAAATGATATCCGTCTTCTCCTTCCCAAAATATTAACGGATACTGCAAAGCATCGTAAGAACGATGATTGTCTTGAATTATTTGCATCGTATTATCTCTGCGTTGTATGCGACTGTCTCTACGTTCACATGGGTCACCAGCCATAACAACTGCCACTTCATTAATGGTTGGAACATTATATGTGCCTGCGTGCTCTCCATAGGGTACTTTGTCTGCTTTAATAACAATGACATAGTTATCGTTTTGCAGTCTGTTAGAAAGAGTCTTGAACAATTGTACTAATTGGTTATGGTTTTGCAAAAACCTTTCCAAAATGTCCACAATTTCTCGTTCCTCCATCTGTTCTATATGGTTGTAAACGCAGCGTGTATGTGATTGTTGCTCTTCATTCCCCATAAAATAAATTTGTAAAAATTTTGGATCGGCATCAGGCATTGGAAGTAACGAACCAATTTGGTGATATACTTGGCCTTGAATTTTGAATGTGGATTCAAAATTACGGCCATCTTCATTATGAATAATTTTTGTTGCTGCAAATGATGTCATTTGGAAGCATGAATTTAATTTACGAATTTTCCGTAAAAATAATTTCGATTGAGATGTGATTCCAGCTAAAAGCGTTTTTAAAGGTTCTGGTGGTGGTTTTAGCGGTGGCAGTGATATTTTTCCAGATGCGCAACATAAACCAGCTGATTCACCTTTGTACTTGAAAGCATGACAATGTTGACACTCTTTGTCCATACTACCAATCGTGATCAATGCATGTGATGAATAATCTATTTCAGGATCATATTCAAACGCGAGACGATTAAGTGATGCTCGTGCCAATGATCGATTATCTTGTACTCGCTGTTGGTTACGTTCTCTATGTGCGTTGGTCGCTCGTTGACGTGCCTCTCGTTGTCTTAATGTATTAGCACGAAGACGTTGAGCACGTTGCTCTAAATTTTCATTTGCACGTGTACATGCAGCTCGATCTCTTAAATTTACATTATCCATAGAATGTTCTTCTACTGTTCTATTCAATCGATGATTAACTCAAAAGATTTATTATGACAAATTTTAGATAAAGAACATGTAATCGCATTTTGTGAGTTTTTTTATTTAATATCTCCAAAAATGAATTAATTGTCAATAAAAATAATTAAAAAAATTCAATCCTCTAACTACACAAATAAACTTGAAGGTTATGTTGGTTGTTAATAAACGCACGTGTAAATTAAAAAAGATAATTTATAAAAAATATACTCACTTCGATTGGTTGTTAATAAACGCACGTGTAAATTAAAAAAGATAATTTATAAAAAATATACTCACTTCGATTCCGCACTAAATTTACAAAATGTATAAGTTATTTATATACACTTCAGAACTCTTCGAAAACTAATTACATTAAATATTTTAATTAGCAACTTCACTTGAATAACACAATTATAACACAAAATAACGAAATACTTTTTCAAATTGATCGTTGCACTATCTGTCGGGACAAACTAAAATTGAAATAGATTAATTGAAAAAACATTTTCCAGTAGACCAAACTGTAAATCTAAACCATTCTCGAATCTCCACGAACACACACAAAAAATTTCATCAAAATTGGTCCAGTCGTTTAGGAGGAGTTCAGTCACATACACACGCACACAAGAAATATATATATTAAGATAATTTCAAACAAGTCTGTATGCACCAGGCTACATCTCATGAACCATGAAAGCTAGACAGTTGAAATATTAACAAATGATGTATTTCTGTTGCCTCTATAACAACAAATACTAAAAAAACAAATTTTAAAAAACTTTAACCCGACTACCTAAAAAAAGTGGTCTAAAAAGGACGAAACAACAAAATAATTCAGATAGCAACCCAGAAAGGTATAAAAATGGTTAAGGTAGAACCGTGGTCGCACCCATGTATACCTACCATGTCTGTTTCATGGTAGTGTTCCTCTAATCTATATGTACATCTACACTATTATATAAAGAAGAAAGATTTAATTTGTTTGTATGTTTGTTTGTTGCGAATAGGCTCAAAAAGTACTGACCCGATTTTGAAAACTCTTTCACCGATAGAAAGCTACATCCTTTCCCGGTAAGATAGGCTATGTGGTGTTGCCATTAATATTATAATTTAAAAGATATTAAGTGCCGTAACGTGGCCATTTTGTAAAGTGAATGTTATCTCTGGAACTACTATTCTATTCTTTGACTGATTTTTAAAGCCTATGTCACCCGCGCCATTATTACGTTCATTCATTAAAATTGGTTTAGTATTTTAGTCGCAAGAGTGGAACATACAAACATACATACATACATAGACTGCCAAAAACATAACCCTTCCTTTTGGCTTCGCCGTAGTCGGGTAAAAACAGAATAAAATAATAATTTAGGGAATACAACAAATGTGTTTTTTTTGCCCGACTTGCACTTTGCCGGTTTTTTAGTTAAATTTTAATCGTATTTGTTATAAATACAAAAAAAAAAACATAAGGAGCAGAAAGAGGATTAGGTTACCTACTTTATGGTAGGATTAGGTTAATATTCTGTGATCATATTTTCTGAAATCGATTTATCCAGTATAAGTACATATTAATAACATAATAGTATCAAAAGTTAGCATACAATATTCTGTTATTAAAAGAAAATGTCAAGTATTTGAACAAAGCGACGCCAATAAAAGGGCATCATTTCAGCACGAATACCCAACTGAGAGATTAGACCTATTGAACGGAAACAATCTTGTATTTCTGGTTCGCTTCATCCAGGATCCGATCCATCGGACAAAACTGTTTCAAAACACCGCAAATGACTGCCATACCGAAGATACTTTAATTGTAAGAAACTAATTATTTGAATTTCCATAGTTAAGCACAGAACCAAAAGATCGATTTTTCTATTCTTTATTTTAAAATTTTTGTGATTCAAGTTAATCACTTTTACGGTTAGCAAAATTCTGAAAGCTTTGATTACAAATAGGAGGCTAGACTAGTATTGAGATAATACAAAAATATCTACTATATAAAGCTTGTTTGGTTGAACGCGCTAATTTCAGGAACTACTGGTCTGATTTGAAAAATTCTTTCAGTTTTAGATAGCCCATTTATCGAGAATGGCTAAGCTATATATCATCATGCTAAGACCAATAGGAGCGGATGATCACGGGCACGAAGTTGCAAGGGTCGGCGAGTAGAAAATAAAGGTTGAATGCCTTAATGCCACACGCACGCTTACATACTGGACAGGTAAAACCACAAAAAAATCCAAGTTCCTTTTCTCCATCTACAAAGTACAGCTGATTTTGCTTCAGGGAAGCGAGAGTGGACCTTAACAATCTTATTAAGTTAGAAAATGAATTACGACTATGTCTTTTTCAAAGGTTCAATGGGGTTTATGTATTTCAAAAGCAAATAACAAAACGCGGCCGGCGCGGCGGGACATGCACTAATTGTGACACGTGGATATTTACCGCGCCAATCTTTATTTGTAGCATTGGTTTTACATAAATTTTGTTAGGGAGATCGATGGTCACAGGTTTGCGTTGAGAATTAACAATAAAATGTTTAGAGTTTCTATCTGCACTTTTGAAATAAATAGACATTCGAGTGAAGTAAAATATACTTTAATTACTGCAATAATCTATAAACAGGCATGTCACAGTTATCTGTGGCAATAAATTTACAGATCTATAAGAATGAACCAAGATTGCTGTTTGGAAAATATCTCGGTTCATATTTATTAACAAAAACTGTCTTTCTTTTCTTTACTTACTAACATTTATATCTTCTTAATAAGTAACTATACACATTTGTAATGGCTTAATATATGACTTTAACATTATATAGAAGCTGAGCTACTGATGCAGATAGGTCTTGGGATCAAAACCCAGTCACTGAACTACTGGAAGCATTTTAGCTTACGTTAAGGAATACTAGTAGTATGTGATCTATACTCCTAGTATTCTAAAAAAGATACATTAAAACGATGGAACTGAATTAGATTAAAAGGTCATTAAAAGAATTAGGAAGTTTGTATTGGTTTGAGTTGTAAGTGTCATGAAAGGTCCAAAAGAATTAATTCTCAATTGTAACTTCATTCTCCCAAGCGTACCGTTAGCTCGCTTTAGAATTTTAACTTTTCCAAAACTTATTTTAGATCTTTTGTCTTTTGCCGTCATGATTTAAAAGATCCGTTCACGGAATAGCGGTCATTCGACCGCCACTTTTAAAGAGAAGGGCCCTCGAGGGAAATCTACGCGCCCCCGGTTACGTCCTGATAATAGTGTTTGTTCATTTAAGTGTCTCGATGTATTGTGTTCAGGCCTAATGGCGGACAGGAAAGTGTTAGTCAAAGCTTCCGACTGATTTCAGCTTTGAAAGCTTTGGAAAATAACCATTCCCATTTATTGTTTTAAGAAATATTTACTTTACCATTAAATCATTATTATTATATTACGAAAATGGAAAGGTTATAAAATGTTTAACAAATAGTAAAAATATTGTCATTTATTGCATCTAATATTTACTTTACTTATTATCTAGCACCAAAATAGAAGTCAAACAAATAAAATTTACAATTAAAAAAATATTGTTTTTAAATAATCAAAATTAGTTTTTAATGTTGTTTCTTATCCATTGTACGTATTGGAATACGTTTGTATAGAGGGATGGCACCGTCGATCCGCAAGGGCTATCTGCTCTCTTTCCACTGACAACACCGATTACGTAGTAGCTTCCTCTGTACAACATCATTAAAGGACCTCCGGAATCTCCCTTGCAAGTGTCTTCGCCGGTACGTCCGGCTGCACATAGATGAGATCTAGTTAAATGTGGATAGGATTTCTCGCATTCGTCATGCGGTACTAAATGTACTACGGTCGACTGTTTAATGTCAGTGACATATGGACCGTTGCGACCCCAGCCCGCCACTGCTAGGGGAAGATTGGAGAAGTCGGGGTTATCTATGTCGATAGGTGGGAGGCATACAGATCTAATGAATCCTGAAATTAAATTTTACAAATTAGTATAATAATATATATAAATATATATAAGTCCTTTGATAATTTTATAACTAATTCATTCATCCTCACTTTTTTGGTGTTAAGAGATCTTTAAATAAGGAAATTAAATAAAATGTTATGCGCTACTCTTAGCAAAGCTTTATCAATTTGTAACAACCGCAGTGAGATACAGAATTATTGCTTTTCGAGACAATTGGTGAAGAGATACACTCTGGAGTAAAATTTCGAAAAATCGCTTCTTAGTTATAATCATAAGGACACTAATAAGGTCCAAGTTTTATGTTTGCAGTTTCAGTGGTTTCGGTTGTGAGTTGATGAGCCAGTCAACCAATTTCTTATATATATGGGACTTTTAGGTTGTAAAACTCACTCGTATAAGGAGCATAGCCATGAAGTCGTACTAGAGCGATATCATTGTGCAGACGATCATCATCGTACTGAGGATGACGTATTAAGTCCTCTGCATGCATTACAACATTGTCTACACATTGCTTTCCTTCTCCTGGGACCATTTTACAATCTCTGGGGAAAGTGCTTTTGTCGTACTCAGCGAGTGTAAGTTCAATGCTGAAAAAAGTTCGGATTAGTAATATGTCAATTTATTGCATTATATTTTTACGATTTTATTTTTGTAAATAAAATCTAATGTATGTTTTATGGACCTTGCTACAAGCAATTTAAGAAAATTAATTTCAAAGATATCTCAAAATAATTCGTTTCTGGTTTTAAAATAATTTGAAAATGAAGTAGAAAAGAATTTTTATCAGAAGAGTATTTTGTTTAAATTGCGTATTTCATTAATATTAAATTATGATAACTAATCTGTTTCGATTAATTTTACATCAGAAGTAGAAAACCTTATAAAGTAATTAGAAGTTCTTTAAAGTAATTATTTGAAGATAATGCAGGCGTCATAAACTTTTTCTTATCTGTTTTACTTACTCAGTGACTTTGGCATCTTTTTCGTAAATACAGTGTCCAGCAGTTAGCACATATTTAGGGCTAATTAGGGAACCTCCACAACTAAACGATGCTTGTTTATCACCATAATCAAATGTTACCTTCAAAAGCACTGTCCATGGGAATTGATCTAGCTCAGTTTCTTTTCCACCTAAAAAAATTAATGTTTATTTTTTGTTTTTTACTTTAGACCAAAAAAGGTAAGTAAATTAACTGGGTATTCCTTTTGTATAAATCTTACCTGCAATTCTATCATCGAGAACAATATCGGTATCAGATACGCTGGTAGTATTTTCGGTTGAGCGTTTGCGTCTGTTCAATTCTTGAGGATAGTAAGGTCTGCTTGGTTGATAGTTCTGTTCTTGAGGATAGTTATTCTGTTGAGGCCAATTATTTTGTGGTCTGTGTTGATTAGAAGGTGCGTACATGTTAAGGATGCTTTGCAAATCTGTGCAAGAGAAAAATATAATGAAGTTAAACGGATGCATACAATTTATATGAAATAGTTTAAAGAATTAAATATTTATAAGGAACCTGTAATTCTGTCGCTATCAGACATGTCTTGTCCACAGCATCCTGTAGATGGATCTGGTGGCAAGCTCGTTTGTACTGGACATTGCTGTGCTTCGTTTTGCCTGCCAAATGCATTACCAATTCCATTGTTTAAATAAGAATTTGGTTGCTGTTGCCCAAAATAATTATTGGGTCTTTGAGTGAACTGATTTTGATTGAGTATATTTCCTGGTGTCATGACTCCTGCCTGGATAGGATTTTGTGAATTTGGATATCTAGTATTAGGATAATTCTGTCCTGGATTGCCCAGTACATTGCCAGGATATTGATTAGGTTGATTACCATATATACCATGATTAGCTGGACCATTTGGATTGTGTCCATATATATTTGGCTCATTAGGTCTAACTTGTGCGCCGGAATTAATTGAACCTGGTTGATTACCAAAGACGCCATTATTATTATGACCATTTGGATAGTGCCCGAATATATCTGGTCCGTCTGGTCTACTTTGTGGATGGTCATAGATAGTGGGATTAATTGGATTATTATTAGATGGCCTACCATAGGAATTAGGATTGTTGAATCCATTCTGTTGGCCACCGAAAATATTTGGATTGGTCGGTCTTGGTTTCGTGTTACCTAAATTATTTCCTGGTTGTATGTGCGGTTGACCAAATATGTTCTGATCAGTTGGTCTTTGTTGATATCCGTAATTACCTTGTTGATTAATATTTTGATTGGCGGGATGTTGTAAGCTTCCTGGTTTATTATTATCATTAGGCCTTATTTTTGGAAGCTCTTGCGGCCGATTTATTTGATGATCACTTCCACCTTGGTCAATTCCCCAAACATTCGAATTTGGGCAACATATCTAAAACTCATGTAAATAATTATTAAAGGTCGTTCATAAAACCATTTTGTATACAATTTACTCTACTATTGCCCTTTTAAATTAATAGCTTGATTATATTGAAATATATCATTGAAATTTGTTGTTTATTACTAAAGTTAGAGAAATTATTAAGTAAAGAAAATAAGTTAAAAGACATAGATATAATTGACCTACGGAGCGTCCGTCGGTTATTGAAATTGATTTTTGAACTTCAAATTTGAACTTAAAATAAATTAATAATTTGTGTTATGATGAAATGGGTAGTCGTGTTTTTTACGTACAGTCCAATACAATTTATAAGCGCATTTAAAATAGTAAATAACTATACTAACATAATCTCCTTTAGCTATAGGTGAAAATCCGAAAAAAGAGGATCCACCATTATTTTGCCCACCATCACAAGGAACTTGTTCTAACCAAATCTGTTGTTCGTGTATTGGCATGTTAGCAAACATAGGGCATTCTTCAATCTTAACACATTTATCACACACATCTGTAATTAATTATCATATTGAAAATAAAAGAAAGTACTAATTTTAGAGAGCAACACAAATACGTTAAAATAGTAGGTACACAGAAGCAAATCAATCCAATTGCAAGTCACTTAGTTATTAGTAATTTGTAAAAGATGCGTAAATCTAAAAAAAAGATGGTGTTGAGAGAATATATATCTCTCCCGAGTTTCATTGTAATGTTGTATTAACTTACTCATAACCCTCTCTTTCAGTCATAGGCATTTTATAGCGAAACTAGAAGTTTTTATTTTATTTGATAACTTAAACTGTAAAATTATGTTCTTGTTTTAGATCTGCTAGAAATTCGTATATAAAATTAGTTTAAAACACATACCTTTTCTAACACCCGTAACAAATATTATATTAATCCAAATTAAAACAAAATACAACACATAATATGTATGTCGGCCCATTGTTGTTTGATTAATGTAACATCACTGAAGGTTAATTCACTCTATCGAATGAGAGGAAGACCCCTTATTATTAACTATTATACACATTACCAGATGATTGTGTCTAATTGTCTATTAATGAACTAAATCTTGTTTCGGGTATTTGCCACTAATTGCGTGCTATAACTACCTAACTACCTACAAAGGTTACCTTTAGTTAATTGTTTCGTATCGATTACATGTAAATAATATGGAAAATGAATAATTCTTAAAAATAATTATATAATTTATTCTGTTATAGTTATAGTCTCTAGTTAACTCGTCCCGGCTTGTGCCAAGTGCGAGTGTGGAACTGGCGCTCTGAGGGTTCCGACAAATTTAAATAACGTAAATGAATAATTCTTAAAAATAAATTTATAATTTATTCTGTTATAGTTATAGTCATTAGTCAACTCGTCCCGGCTTGTGCCAGTGCGAGTGTGGAGCTCGCGCTGTGAGGGTTTTAAGAAATTAAATATTACTTGCTATAATGGTGAAGGAAAACATCGTGAGTAGCATCGTCAGTAAAAACCCATAATTCCTAAAATATGAGTCATCGGCAAAAGAAATGGAGTGATCGATAGAGGGGACCCCCACCTACCCCTACTTCCTAGGTCAAAAGAATTTTGATTTATCTCGAAAATCGATATTACAAAACATGATATAAAAGCGGCTGTATCTTTTTATTAAATTGACTTAGAAGTTTTATCTTTTTACATATTCAAGAAACTAGAGTTTAAAATATTTTACAGAAATTTCAACTTGATTACTTTACGTTTTTCTGAGACAAAGGGTCTTGCGTGTTAGTCAAAAAAAGTTAATTTTCTAGTGATGTAGAAAAGAACTTGATACCTCTATGCAAATGGAACTTGGAATGGAATGGGACATTTTATACGTCACTATTTTACGAATATAGATGAAAAAACTTATAAATGACATTTATAAATCATCATTTAGGTTCAACTGTTTATTCTGCAATCGGTTTTTTTAATCTTCTTTAAATTAATAGATAATTTTCTCTTTTTTTTCGTAGCCATTTTTAATTGAATCGTAATGTAGCTAAAATTGACTAATCAATAATACTGTAGTTTTACCGGAATAAAAATATGAGAAGAATTTCTTACCTACAATATATGCCCTTATAGTCCAAATAAGGGAAGAATTTCAAGGATTCTATATCAAATTAACCTCTTATTAAATTTTTATAGCAATTATGGTACGGGAGCCAGTGTCAGATTTTCATGACCATGTCCCTCCCAAGCGAAAATTCGTGAAATGCATAAGGGGTTAATATTATGATTACTCGTGACTGTCAGCTGCGATTCCGTGGGTGGGGCGAGTAGTGGCAGCCTTCCAAACATGTAGATTTTTTTTTTTAAAAACCCCATAACGTGGTGGATTATACGTCAGTAGCTTTTTACAAACAGGAGTTTCGCGAGTTCGACTTCGACTCCGTTAATTCACTTATGAAACTCCTGTTTGTAAAAAGCTATTTAAATGGTAACTGAGATTTAGCTATAAAAAAAATGTTTCATGGCCAAGTAGCTAGGTGACGTATATTCCACGTTATGGTCAGCTCACTTTATTTTTCCATCTAAACTATAATCCGACAAATTTTCAAATGGGAGGAAATGACTGTAAACGACTGTAACTGACGGTCACTAGTAATTATAATATATATTATGCAGTATACGAATTTTCACTCGAGAGGAAATGATTGACCGAATTTGAATCTGGCTCCCGTACCATTAGTAGTAGTCAAAATTTACAAAGGAGTAACGAACCCGTTTGGTAGTAAGTGGAATACGGAAACAGATTCGGCGTGCACGCATAGGGTTCAGGGGAAATCAATTAGCGAGAAACGTTTGTCTGTTGACACACGGAATTGAATTTAGATCGTTTGTGCTAGTAACAACAGAGAATCAACTTGCTTCGTAATAATTTTTGTTTGGATATAAAATGGGGGAATGACAAAGCTATGAATTGGCGTTAAATTTTTTAGTACCTAAATCATTGTTTGTACCGCCGAAAAACGAATGGGTGTTATAGCTTTAAATGTACTGTCATATGTTTTTATTACATAAGAAGAATATTCATTGGATCGTTAAGTGTAACTTAATACTATAAAAATCCTCGTAATTTCTAGTAAATGTTAACAGGGTATTTTCAGCTTTTCCGACGACACGTCAGTTCACCGAGAACAGATACAGTTAAGTACGGTTATCGTATTTTCAGTAAATACATTCTACACGACAAACATAACCCGGTTGTTCCCCTAGAGAGTCGGGTATCTTTTGAATATTTCCCCAATGTCAATAAAAAATAAAACAGGGTTCTTGTTCAAGTACTGTCAAATGTGTTTACCTATGTCACAATAGTCAATCACAATCAAAATTGTTAAAGTAATTTATGATAACTCATGCGGCTTTCAATTTAGTTATTATGTGTTATCTTTTGATTTAATAATATTTTAACTGTCACATTTTTATTTAGGTTTCAAATATCAGAATATACCTAATGGTTACCTAATTGTTTTTTTTTATTATCACTAAAATCACTTAATTTTTTTTAATGTCGAGTCTCGTGGTGAATCGAGAGGACAATTGCAATACTAAGTTGTAAAGATTTATATTAGAATATAACAACTCCTCTTTCATTGATTTTTTTAAACTATAATATCATTAACGAATAAAAGCCTCTTATGTTTTAAACTCATAAAATCTCTGTAAATGTTTGTTGTAAGGTTATCAGCTTGCGTTCAACTCACGAATAGCACTTAACTTTAATGAATTAAATGTTAGGAAAGGGTTCCTGCACTTTCACCCCTATTTAAGAATAATCTGAACAGGATTTAAAACATTTTAGGAATATTTCGAACTCTGTTTATAGTAGGCCATGATGCACAGACAAATATATAAATTGAACTTTGCACTGAAAAATTCCACTATCCACATCTTCCTTCCATTGATCGATTTGATTACATTATTAGTTGTTTGCTCTAAATGAACCAAATATAAATAAGAGTGTTAAAAGAAAAAAGTGTTCATAAAGTCAAAAAGTTCGAAAGCAATCACCGTATAAGCTTTAAGTAGATAAAAAATAGGTAAAACGTTGGCAACCTATGAAAATGTCTGCACTTTAAGGAAGTTTAAAAGGTAATAGCGAATTCTGCAGGATTTCCCGTCGCCGTGTTAAACCGATTTGTCTCTATGCGGAAGCCGCCTAATATTCATCTTCCGTGCTAAATTCATTTTCTCGAAAATATGGCTGGTTTTAGCTCTCATCGTTTTACCTCTGAGCTAGCTTTGCAAAGTAAAATTTACTCACGTCCTTTCTTTTTGATGAATTGACAGAAATTCTCCACCACTTTTCTATTCAGAGACATTGTTAAGTATACCTAGTTAATATGATATGTGTTATTTTCGCGTATATTCTTAAAGTCGAAGTCGGAAAATTATTTAGGATCTTTTTAATATAGGTAATTTTCATAATTTTTACGGAACAAAATAAGTTTATCAAACTGTAAGCGCCTTACTGATTTAACATAGCAAATAATCTAAAATGTGCAGAATAAACTAAAACTTTTCAAGAGATCTATTCTTTCTATGTTTTCGGTTAAACCTATTTACATATTGAATATAAATTGCACTAGCGTGAAGCCTTGACGAATCTATAGACGAATTTATATTAGATTTTTATTCAGTTTTTTAACATGTTGGATTAAGCTCAAACAATAAGCTTTATTGAGTCACAATAATTTAAAAGTTATTTTTATAAAAAATATGTTAAAACCAGACCCTAAATTGAAATTCAAATTTACGAGTATGAGTAACTTTTATACAAACAAATTGGATCCCTTTATGCGCATAATTAGGAAGAGAGCTTAATACATCAAAAAATTAAATTCTTCGTACATATTGTGATTTTAGCATATGTATCATAATATATAAATTTTAAAATGATTGTGCTGTTCTTTAGGTTTTATTTAGAAAAGTAAAAAGTGTTAATTCAATACTAATGAATAGCATATTAGCAGTGAATACATTATACATGAAACTGCTACGTTTTATACATTCATTAAATAAGAGTTTTGGGTTTCAGGATTACTGTAAGTAAGCTCTTAAACGTTATTTATACATGAGGAACTTTCTCGGTTTACGAGCATTGTGCATTAGACCGTTAGCGAAATAATTCTACTAATGCGCTTGTTGTTACGGAAAATTGTTTCTATCTAATCAGATGGCAATGAAAAATAAGGATTCTATACAAACGTAATAGCTAAGATTTTTTTTTACACTAGATTCTAGAAACATTTACAATATATATTAATTACATTATTATTTATTACTTTTTTAATGCCTATTAGAACATATACCGAAAAATTCAGATAATTTTAATCGAGCTCATATAATATTGTCGTATTAGTACTTCATAGAACTACATACTTCATGTATAAAGTATTTATTGATGAAATGATAGGTACAATTTAACTTTGTGGCAACACACTTAACATAGTATGTTAATGTCGAGAAATAAAATTTAAAAAAAACTTATTTAAACAAGCTTCATACAATGATTATGATTTGGTTTATTTACTCGTAATAATGTAGGTAACTCGATCTTGGCCTGTTTTATTGTAGACTTTAAACGTAAACTGCCTTTAAATGTTTGAAATCGTATTGTATTTTTTATCAATTAAAAGTTGCGCTGTAAATGATTTTTTTGGCTTGCAATCTGTATGGACGGAAAAGTTTTTCTAAAAAAAATTGTGTACGTTATCAATTATTCGTATTGTCTCGTAAATAAAATCGATTCAAACAACTATTCGCAATTCTGTTTCAACATGATAGGCAACTAATATTTGCTTTGTATCCAGAGCTTTGATTGACGTGTCTATATTTCTATGTAAATTTATGAGATTACTGTTGCCCTTTACATTCAATATTAATTGTGTAAATATTTGAATTATAACGGGTTCAAATGTAAACGAATTCGCTAACAATTTTATTTATTAGGTAAGTACTTGTCGCTCATCTAAAAGGAAGGTCCGTTTAGATCCATTTAAACACTTTCTGTAAAATAAAATATTATTTATAGTATAGAATACTAGCAATCCATCCTAGCTACATTAAGATGTAATGTAATCATTCCATAAATATGGCATTATTCGAAATCGATCATGCTACTTAAGATGAGTAGAATTACGAAAATACATTAATTGTATATAATTATTTACTCTTGTAGATAAATATCGTCCTAAATTACGAAACAAATAAATTATAAGCTTCGGAATTTTGCTTAAAAATCATTAATAATCAATGAAAGTAAACATACATTAGTCAAAGAGAGGTTTTTAAAAAGCTTATTTTCATCCAGTAATTTTATTCCAAAAAAGAAAAAAATCTCTTCATAAAATTGAATACAGTTTAGAGATGACTATCCTCAGGCGGCGCGTGGACGCTTTCAACTAGCTGTAATTTCCCGGTGGATCGGACATCGTTATCTTTCATTCAAGTAAACTACAACACAATTTCATAAATTTTTTAACACTTAACAATATTATGAAGAATTGAAATTAGTCGTTATTATTTGTGTTGCTATAATTTATTATGCTGGCAAACGATTGAGTATTATTCAGTTAACAGTCAAAACTTCGTCTATTGATCTCGTTAGTAAATCTAAATATTTTGTAGTCTTTCCTGTATAAAAACCCTTAAGATTCTCGTAAAATAACTTCCTACAACTTAGAAAGAAATTAAATTTAAACGTACCTATACTTAAAAGTAGACATAATAGCAAACCACGCAGAAAATTACGAAAAAGAAGTGACTTGACAATTTTAAAAGTCAAAAGGAAAGTGAAAGTTCTTTCAACCGCAAAATTTTGTTCACTCTTGAAACAATTCTGGTAGAAATTATAATATTCCTTTCTTTTGAAATTTGTTTCTTTGGTTAGATGGCAAAGAGCGATATAAATCGAATTATAACTTTTTAAAAAAATTGTGCTTAAATATATTTCATTTATATTTTAAAAAGAAAAGTAACTTTGATTTTTGTTGGGAATAATTACAATTTCTGTTATTCTGTTATGGTCTGGTTATTTATATTTATTAGTGTGGCCATAGTATCATATTATCATGAAAATAAATTTTAATTAACGTTTCAAAAATGATTTTATACAATTTAAATAACAAAGATAAAACAAAAAATAAATTGAATTGCCACGCTCTAATAAACTAAGTGTAGGCAGTATGACTACGTGTCGGAAACATATGCGAGCGCGTGAAATTAAAAAGGAAGGAAGAATGCTGTAATTTATATAAAAATGGAAAAATTTTTAGCTTACGATACAAGAATACTACTTTAGTTAATAACTCTAGATACTTAATTTCGTTGGCCTTCTCTACTTATTTTAATAACTACTCCCACGTATAATATAACCAATTAATTAATATTGCGTAATTCGTATAAATTTAAGTACCTATTTGTAATTATATTCTATACATGAGGTGTATGTTTTAATTTAATAAACATATACTGTGTATTTACGAATAACCTAATTTTACGAAAAAATACCAAGAATGATTTAAGAATCAATTAACAAAAAATATATATTTATTAACTGCGCCCGGCGGTTTCACCCACTATACTTTCGATAATTCACACTATATCATTATAAATTATAGCCTATGTGTTATTTTGATTTATAAGCTATATTATTATAAAGTTTCATCAAAATCCATTCAGTAGATTTTGCGTAAAAGAGTAACAAACATACATCCATACATTCTTACAAACTTTCGCGTTTATATTAGTAGGATTTATAAATGTTTATATGTAGAAGCGTATGGTTAGAAGTGAAAATATTCAACAATAGCAATGATAACAAAATTTTTAATGAGGATATTAAGGAAACGATTATATTTTCCAAATAATATACATAACCTATTCAAGTCAAAGCAGCGGGGTGAGCCGGGTGAATGTTTTTACACACAATAAAGCTCAGGCCGTAATTTGAAACACTCCGCTATTCAAACTGGCTGAAAGACTGCCTTAGCTATAGCACGACCATGTTTTACTTTTTTCCTTTTGCCCTCTCGTTTCAGTGTATGGTACAATCGTCGGTACAATGATCTTTTGACTGGCGCTAGCAGTACAATCTTAAGCGCGGAAGCATTTTCAGCTGCCGCTCGTTTAAAACCTGCAAAATTAGACGTCGTCACAATTATACGAGTGGAGAAACGAGAAATGAGCGAATTTCTTAAACCATCTTATCTCTTCATACTTTATAGTAGAAGTAAATAGTATATAATATTTTGGTTCTAATTTCTGTCTATTAATATTTTCACATTTGAGGATAATTTAAAATTTATTTGTAAGATTATTCTTTGATAAGTCGTTACTTTGTATTGATTGATTGAGTTACATCAAAATACATTATTAGAAAATAGTGCAACTACTATAGGGTACATTACTTTAGAGTTTAGATTACACCTTAGTTACTGATTCTATCGATCGCGTAAATATAGACTTCAGTTAACCTACTTAAAGAGGATTGAATCAAGTTTAAAGTAGGCAAATGTCTACTCAGCACAATTTAACAAACTGCACTCAGTCAATATTCTGGAGTAATTAGTAATTTTAAAATAAAAATCTCTAACACGAGTTTTAAGATGTTTACGTATGTAAAGTATCCTTTAATATAACCTATAATTTTTCATAAAAGCTTAAATACTTATGAAGTCATTTAAATGCTCGTATAGCTGCGTCCCGCGGTTTCACCCGCTATATTTTGGATAATTCACACTATATCATTATAAATTATAGCCCATGTGTTATTCTGATGTGTAAGCTATATTATTGTAAAGTTTCATAAAAATCCATTCAGTAGTTTTTGCGTGAAAGAGTAACAAACATCCAGGCATCCATACATCCAAACATTCTTACAAACTTTCGCATTTATAATATTATTGAGTAGGATTACGTAATAATATTACAGCGCCCAAAGACAAAATGTTTAGAAATTTCAAAAACTTCATCACGAAACACGATTTTTGGTCTTTGCTCTTAATTAACACGTGGATAAGTGGTCTTTTGTAAAGCACTTTTTATTTAAGTCATGTGAAATAGAAATGAGATCATAAATGGAAAAATATCAAGTAAACGAAAGAGATTTTGTAAAGACGTAGAAATCACTAGTAAGTAACAAAATTCGACATCTAGAGTGTTTTCTGCAGATGAGGGTAATATTTGCAACCTGCTATTTGACATCTAAAAGGTTAAAGTGAAAATAAAATGGTGAAATCAAGAAGAAGTAAACTAAATAGGGAATATTTACACTGGGTGTAATTTGTGTAATATAAAACCAAAATAATTATGTTTTTCAAAATATAAATTATGTTACATTCCTCTAGTAAATAAGGAAGATTACTTTCTTCTCGTGGTTATAAAACGGGTATAATAAAACATAACGCGTCCCTTCTGCTGACGTTATTTGTGGTTACACTCCAAAAGGGAGGGCAATGAGGTAGACTTATACAATATTAGAGAAAATATAATAATCATATACATTAGAATTTTTTAATTAAAAATAGAAAAGTCTTTTGAACATTATTATGCAGTATGTATAACTTTTGTAATAATAAAATCTTTAAGTACATTTTCACATAAATCAATTTGAATAGTTTTTGGTTTTCAAATTATTAGGCACTTTATTACGTATTCGATGTTTATATACACTCATGAAATCTTCCTATACAACTATTTAATAATTCTATAATATAGCCTCGTGTTATCGTGACCTTATTATTTTTTGAATATCTCTTTGATATCTCTTACAAAAATTACTAATTTTCTATTAAACTATGTAGTTTCAAGCTTTAAACTTCCATTAAACATGACTTCAATGAGTCATTTAATATTTTATTTAAGAAGATCCAAAAAAAATTAAGGATAACGTTATATCATCATAGACTTGAACCTGTAGATTTCAAAGATTTACAAATTGGAATCTATATATAAATATGATGTAAGTTCATCACAAATTTATGTTTATTTTTTGTACAGCTTTGCTCTGTTTACAGTTATTTTACCCGTAAAGATTACATCAAAGTAAAGATGGCGTGAATAGTTCAGTGTAGACTCAGTTATGACAAATATTTATTAAATGCGCAATGTGCAGGAGACCGTTATTTTGTTATCTGTGTTTCGCACTCTGCCTTTATGGAAAAGTTTTTATTTGACTTTTCGCTTTTACTAAGTTTAATAACAGAAGTTTACTTGTTTCACTTTTAGGTTTGAATACAGTTTAATATCAGTTTTTTGTGATGTTTCTTTTCTAATTATGAACGTGAAATCGAAATTTAAAAACTTGAAATAAATTTATTATTTACCAGCTGACCCGACAGACGTCCTGTCTTAACTATGAATATTGAATTTGAATTGGCTGTCAAAAGCTTACATTAGAAAAGTTCTGGTCGTTAAGTTTTCTTAAATTTTCTAAATTTCCGCACATTTTTTTAAATTTTTTCTTCCATAAGAACCTTCTAGACAATAAAAAACACAACAAAAAAGAATTAGTAAAATCGGTCCAGCCGTTTGCGCGTGATGCCGTGACCAAGGGAAATAGGGATTCTTTTTTATATATATAGATTATTTAACACTTTGTTGTATGTACACCACATACAAGAACACTATAATAGTAGTATAACATAAAAAAACAATGGTAAACAAAAGGCGGCCTTATGGCTAATTAGCCAACTTTTCCAGACTACCTTTAGGTTAGGAAAACTATTACGAGATGGGTATAGGGTGGTGCTACCATAAACTGCATACAAATAATTACAACCTAATACAGATACATTTACTTATATATTATAAATATCATATATATGTTAATAATAAACTAATAAATATCCGGATAAAAATAAACTAAATTATAAATTTAAAGTTATAAATGTCAAATGTCAATATGATCTGAATCGTCCTCGTTCATGTAGAAGGCCTTTAACGGATTTCTTAAAATGTTAAGAGACTTTGATAGTCTTATGCTTAAGGGTTGATGTCAGCCATTTTAAGCAATAAACTTCGTAACGTACGTGATCTACTAAGTGATCCAATACACTCGATCTTCTCCTTCAAATAAGAAGGATTATTCGGATGGAGTAACACACAGTACACAAGAGAGAGAACATGTAGATCCCGGCGACGGCGACGTATAGGGAGCCACTTGAGGTTTGAACGAAATTGTGATACGTGGTCATATTTTCGGAGTCCGAATATGAACTGGATTGCGAGATTTTGACTTCGCTCAAGTTTATTAAGGTGCCAGGCTATGATAACTTGCATCTGCGTAATCGAGAATGGATAAAAGAAGGGAATTTGCTAACATAGTTTTAGTTGGAATTGGTAGGACATTTTGAAGCCGCCGCATTCATGCTAGTAATTCGGTGCCAAGAACCGTCGGGAGCTAATACTGTTATGTTTCCGTCCCTCGTCCAGCACTTCGATACTCCGAACCGTAGTCTTGCTGCTAAGAAAGTCTTGTGCCGAGGCTTCGTGAGAAATTGAGACATTGTTATTCCAGTGCCAGTTACATTCTCCGATTTCTCTTCAGCGACCCCATGCAGGAGAACAATTTTTTTCCTCGAGTGCATTTCTAAGTGATCATATTGCCGAGACAAGAATTCCACTTGCAGCTGTAGATTTTCCAATGCAGTCAAAACAAAGGAGCGGAATGAGCTGAACTGCGAATTGATGTTTGAAGTTGGGCTGGTAGCAGGAATTGATCCTTTTAGTTCCTTTTGAAACACTGATATCTTAGTATTGAACAGTGCAGCTAACTCATGCAAACTGTTTTGAATAGACTCCATAGTGATTAGTGATAGTGATTTGATAACACAGTTTTACACAATTGTTTTTGTTTACTAGGAGATTGGCCAGCAGGTTAGGAGTAATCACTGGTATATTTCACTTATTATGTATTATTAAGTAAATATATTATTTTAATAAATATAAAAGCTTAAAACTTTTCAATCTTATTTTTCCACACTTACCCCTGAAAAAAGAAAAATTTACTCCAAGAATGAAATATTTTTTTTTGTAAAGATGTATTAAAAAAAATATTTAGTAATATATAAATTCCATTAATAAATTTATGAAATTTTTGATTTTTAGAAGGGTCAATAATGTTTTAAATTTAGGCACCTCTTCCAGTTTCTCAAATTTTAAGCTAAGCGTTAATCAGAGCTTAAATCTGTACCTAAGACATGTATATGTATGACATATTCTTGTATTAGTGAAATCGCAAACGTCGACGTTTTTGTTGTCGTATCGTGCGTAATGAATCTAAAGCTAATAAAAAAAACAACGATTGTTGACGACATGACATGTTGTTAAATGACAACTTGTAAAATATTTTAATCGACTCCAATTAAGGAGGAGGTTCTATATTTGACAATACATATTTTATTAATATAATATGTTCACCGACTTTAAGATTATTTTAGTAAAATTATTTTTATTGCATTTTAAAAAAAATGTTTTACCATATTTTCTTATATTCTTTTTGTAATTATAATTATGTCAATTGAAATACGCATTACTAATGTCGGGAGTAAATGTTCCCTAATATTACTTTTGACATTATTTTAACGCGCACACGAAAATTAAAATTTGATAGTGGTTGTCCCTTTGTTAAAATTGTACGGAACCCTCAGAGCGCGAGATCCACACTCGCACTTGGCCAACTTATTTATGATAGATATTGTATGAAAATATACTAGTCTTTTTAATAAATGTCTAATAATTGTAATATATTTATAAAATACTTATAATCCTGATTGTTTTTTGAACATATTAACAATATCCAATTAACATTAAGAATGTTTATGTCAGAGTTTACATATACATAAAATATTAATCAATAACGTCATAAAATATACAAAAATAACAGTTAATTTCTGCTAAATTATATATTCTAATTTAATAGATTATTATTAATTAAGGAGTAATTTAATGAAAATGGTTACGGCTAAATACACGTGTTAAATTGCACCCGGGCGAAGCCGGGACGGGTAGACTAGTAATTAATAAAATAATATAAAATGAAATTCCTTATAATACATATTATTTATTTCACGAGCATATCTAGCTATTTTTATTTGGATAATTTGTCTATCCCTACGAAAGTAATCATTTATTGTGCACACAGTGAAATAGTTAATACTATGATGGTTCTACAAGGAGTGTCTGTCTGCAAAAATATTGCCGCAATAAAAAGCTTTTACAACTAAGACTTTTTGTTTTATGTATAAGGTGGATTTAAAACAAGAATGTATATGGAGTTTTTGAAAGCACCTCGTTAAAGTGTACAAAAGCGCAACTACGTGGAATAATGTTTAAGTAATTTGATGTGATAAAAGTAAAGCAAGCTCAGATCCTTTGTTGTTTACTTATCTCTATTGCTGTTTAGGAAATAAAGGGGTCTCACAGTCGTAAGTCTGTGAGGTCCTTGCAGAATACCTTCTAAGATTTATGTGTCACCTCAGTTCACGAATAGGAAAAGCACGTTTTGACGAAATATATCATTTTAATGCTGGTTCGTAAATTTTGTTACGCTTTTACATAGCAAAAGTTAACGTGTGTGTTTTTTGAAAATAATACTTTTATAGTTAGAACTAGAATGTGAGGTACTTATATGAATAGCTCCACAATATATACTGTTTAACATTCTCATCCGGCGGCTGCACCATATTACTAATCAAGCGATCAGACGAATAGCCAGTATTGCCAATAGTGGTGTCAAACTATTAATGATCAAGGATGTTAAACTTCAGACATCTATTACCATGAAATGTATCTGAATAAATAATATATAGAATTTGCAATTTGACTTTTTTCTTATTTTAATAAGTAATGTCTTGTTAGTCAGCCAGGAATTTACTTATTTACGTATTAAAAAATAGAAAAATAAAACTTTTTAATTAAATATTTTTCGTTTTTAAAAATATTTTACTTTAACTGTAGCGTCAGCTATTAGAATTTGTACTAACTACGTGAGTAAAGCATTGAAAACTTAGTTGAAATTTTTCTACGGTGACAGAGCGTCAATGGCCGTCGTCTCTATGACAAATTGTCGTTTAAGTAATAGCTTATTTAATTGGTAAACAAAAAACAAATACAAAATATTTTCCTAGATGTATAACCCTGATTGGAGCAATCGAATCTGCAGTAGTATAATCTGTCTTGACTAGACCTACGAACAAGGACAGTGAAGTATTTTCCCTAGGGATTAAGCCAAGTCAATCTGCTCGTTACGTGTATTCACGGCGATGTCGACTCGTAAACGATCTCGCAATGCACTTTTGAACAGAGTAAAATATCATCTCGAGAGACAATAAATTTTCCCGGTAGCTCCTTACTTTCAGCAAAGATAAATTGTGAGCACTTTCAAGGCCGATTTTATATAATGTAGCGTAATAATATTTATGAGGAACCATAATATATTAGGCCAAGAGTCCTGTCAAGTCTGATCTACTTTAAGAAGTAAAATTTGATTATATTTATTTATTTGATGATATAAAATACTTACAAAGGTTTATACAACTGGTTTTAAAAGGGACTGAAGCCAGACATTGGCTTAATCGTGGTTAATAAGTTCGTAAACTAGCAGACTACTTCGCAAAACATATAACAAAATAGAAAAGATTCTTTTGTTTTACTAAGGGGTCTGTTACACTACGCATTATTAATATTGTATAATTGTTTAGTTCCGATATTTAGTAATTTAAAAAAAAGGTTATGTATTTCACTTTATTTAAATATATAAATGTAGGTTTTAGCATTTTTTAAATATTGTTTCATCATCACGACACCTCAGTGGCTCACAGTTGAGCCAGATCTCCGGTCTCCTCCTCATGCAGGTTTCCTTACGATGTTTTACTTTACCGTTAACGCAAGTGATATTGAATTTTTTTAAAACACACATAACTCAGGATCGGGCTCGGACCTCAAGAGTAAGACATTGAAGTCTCAACCAAAAAAAAATGTGTTTGGGATCTGCGAGATCTTGACTTTGGCAAAGTATTTATTATTTTGGGTAATATAAAATTTTGATAAGGAGATTATATTTTTCACACAAATAATATTCTCTTGTAATATAAATATTGCTAATACACATTTTATTTGTATTTCTGTTGTACACCACCTAGGCTACGTAAATGTTGTAAATGCTCCGCCTCTTGGGACTACTGAAACCATCATTTTTTCTATAACGTTTTGATAAATGTTTCCGATTTGCATGGGTAAGAAAATTATTTGTTCATGGAATATAATCGTAAAATCTTAATATTTTATGCAATACTAGTCGACCTGCCCTAGTTTAGCTGGGCTAAAACATATTTAAATACATTTACATGCAGTAAATTTATTCCTGGAATTCGATTTTAGTGAAACAGTCTATATTTTAATTTTTATATAGTAGGAAAAAGCGTGGCTTTGCCCATCTATACGCTTATATCTTTTAAACTACCTAACCAATTTTTATTAGGTATTCGTCAATAGACAGAGTGATTCAAGAGGAAGGTATGTATAATACATGCATAATACGCTCCTGACCATAATCGGCCACATCGGACAATCCCGTAACGGAGATCAGCCACAGACACTGGAGTATTATAGTGCCCAAGATTATTAGCAAGGCCATCACAATTCATTTTAAATAATTTGATTACCTACATTTTTATTATAATTTATAAGGATATGAGTAAAGACACGTACCCATGATATTGAAATATACATAGTAAACTTATAAATTCAGCATTTTTAGTCTTCTGTTGAATACCTTCCCCCAATGAGACCTTAGTTGATACATTATTAACGTTACAAGTCTTTGAAGCAAAATGCAGAATTGAACGATAGGGGAACCATGGCCGCCAGACGAGACATTCGTGAATATAATATCACTATTCGGAACTATTCATCACGCGGCTGAATAGTTACGAGACTGAACAGATGCTAGCTAACTTCCTGATTTTACGTGAGTAAACAACTTTGTGGTACTTGCGTGCTGCTTGCACCGAGTGTTCATCAAAGTTATAGATGGAAGCATTACTAACTCTCGGAGGTAATGTAAATTAATATGGTAACGGATTAAATGCGAGTCGGGAGCAAACTTAGTTTGTTACAAAATTAAAGAGTTGGCAAATTAGCGTACCAACGTAGTATTTAATCTCCAAAAATATTTATTCCTTTTGAAATATAATGATCATTCTCAAATATACGCACACGTATGGAGAACGCCCAAAACTCTCCATTCCGTTGTATATATAAACTGTAATATATCAACGTTATACTTAAATTTCAAGCCATCAATCCCTGATCGGAGGGTTCTTGAGTCCATAGGTATGAATTATGTAAAAGGGCGTTTGAATATTTTCTAGAATCGTTGAGTAAGTTACCGTTATAAGTTTTTAAACAAATTACTAAAATTGGATATGCAATTCGATACATTTCAATGATTTAAATTTGCAGTGTCGAAATGACTATTCTCAAGCGGCGCGTGAACGCTTTCAACTAGCTGTAATTTCCCGGCGGATCGGACATCGTTATCTTTCATTCATATGCATGCATTACAAGACAATTTTTTATAGATTATTCTTCTACAGTATTCCTAATTTAATATGTCAATAAGGCACGAAGCTCTTTATACTTTTAACCTACCTGTACTTTCTTTTTTAAAATTATTACTGTCACATTTATAATATATTATTAATATTCCTAGTAAAATAGTCTGTTATTCTGTTGTTGGAACAATATCGTACGCATACACTATGGCGCGAAATTATGACAAATATTTACAATATTCGTAACATTTAAGGCACATCCATGTAAGGCGTCGCGTAAATTTGTTGCAAAGCGTTCGAACTTCTCAGACTTGCCGAGGAATCTCTCTGATGTTATGAAGCCGTTTATTTATTATAATATTATATAACTAAGGTAGATCAAAATATTTTATTCAAACAGACTTTTTACTTTTGGCGCGTCAATATTGGTCAGTCAGTCTTTGTGTTTTACAATGGTATAATCATTCAGCTGAGCATCAACGTCATTTTGTCAAGACCCAAGCTTTGTCATTATTCAAGTAATCATGTACAGAGTAGTAAGCTTTATTTACTAAACACTTCATGAACTCTATTCATAAAAATCAATGTTATGAAATACTTCAGTAAATAATCAGTATACATGTTCCTAAAGAATCGTAGCATAATATCTTTTCTAAATTACAATGTTAATTATTTAGGAGCATAGTCAACATTGTTTAGAATAATTCTTTTTTTTCAATTAAAATATTATTTAAATTTATTATTGTTGATATCATGCTAAAATTTAAAATATTTAAATCGTTAAGTTAAGGCTGATGTAGCATGAACATGACAGTTTAACTATCAAATATGAGATTTTTTATCCCAGGCCAGTATCATTTTTTCAAGAACGAGCAGTCTCGTAATTTTAGAGTTATTCCGTAACGAAAGGAGAATTTTGAGCTCTAACAGTAAAATCTACTATTAATGGCAGCTTTCATTCAAGTTGTAGAAAAAATAATTTGCCTCACACGTAAATTCATAAAAGTTCGTTAGTCGTTTCAATTTAGCGAGTTTATTTTGTTCATTTTACAGTAAGCGAAGGGAAATAGCACGTGTTTGTGGCGGGAAATTAGCAAGATAATCTGCTCAGAATATCATTTCCTTTTGTAGCCCATGTTGCGACTTTGCACTAAACATATTTCTCTCCCTAGCCTGTTACAATTTCGAAATGGAGATTGGGTTAAGTTAAATAAAATCAAGTTTCATATTAGGTCGGAAATGTCTACTAAGAAAGATAAAATATTGTATTTAACGTAGAATATAGTGAAATAAATAATACGGTTTAATTATGATATTAAAAATTCTCTCTGTTGTTAACTTAAAGCTGTAATACTGTCTCGTGCTCTTATTTTTTTAAAACAAAATTGCCTAATTAATTATAAAACATTAATGCGTTGGTCCTAACTTGCTATTTTAGGTTTATTTTACCGTTGGTCGGATACTTACATCTATTATATATGTCAATGATAACTGTAACAATCTTTTCTACTAAGCTATAAATTAAAAATCTGTAGTGTCAACTCCGTAACTAAATGCAATACAAACAGACGCCTGCACAAGCCGGCGATCCATCTAATTAAATAACGAATTAACGTCTTTTAACCCACTCCAGTTATATTTATTTTACTAGTCAGGGAATCCTTTGCGCTTTGTAATTAGAGTACATTTGCAAAGTGATCACGATAGCTTTCGCTTCAGACTTTAGTTATCCTAGTGGGACGTCTCTTACTAGTTTTTTATATTGCTATTTTGTTATTTTGCTTCTAATCTAATATGAAAATAAATGTAACTAATATGTACTTTAATTACTGAACTATTTACTTAAAATTAACTGTTTACTGTCAAAAATCGTCGCAAATAAATAAAAATTACCGCTTTAATGGAGACATTATTTAAATTAGAATTAATATTTATGAATGTTAAATATCGATGAGTTATTTCTTTTTCAAAATCAACTATTGTTTTCAATATTAATATAATTTGGAAGAATCTCAGAATAAGGCAAGACTAACTCTTTTCATAAAATTAACTAATATTAATGTGTACAATAAATATAAGAAAATGTTTCTAGACTGCCATTTCTTTTATTAATTTACAATTTTAAGATTTATTAGAAAGCCTCTGTTGTTTTCCTGATGCTTTAACGCCTTGAAGATATAGAGGGGAAGTGAAGAAAAGAATGTTACGGTTACAACGGTCCCAAGGGCAATAAATAGGGCTAGCCGAAATCACCGCATTTACACGAAGAAATATTTTTTTAGAGTAAATGAATAAATAAACAAACTATTTAATGTTATTTAAAGTACTACTGTTACTTCAATTTTCTACGTTAATTACAAATAGTTTAAAAGGTTATTCACGCTGTATTTAACATAACGCATGAAGCAAGTACATTTCAAAGCGTTTCCTCACAAAATACCTGGAAAATGCAGTAAAAAGGTAAACCTTTGCTATGTCTAGACTAGACGGCTAAGCTAAAGCCGCAAAGCTCATGATAGGGTTTGCTAGGAACACGGATCCTTGATCCCGACACGTCCTCTATGAAGTGAAACCTTAACATAAAGAAAATCTTAGAAAATAACTAATGGTTGTAGTGAAAAGAATTTTTATATAGGTTTTATTTTATATAAGAGGTTCCGCGAATAGTGCTAGCAACACTATTGAAAGTTTTATTGGCTGCTTGCGGCTTTATATTATACTAGCGGCTCGTTCCGGCTTTGCACGGGAGGACAAATTTTTTGGCTTTCCCTCATTTCGGTGCCCCCTCTCTCGCCGCGTTGCTCGCCTGCGCTGCGTGGAATTACACCGGCCCGTCGCGTCGTGTTGGCGTGTATTTTTTGTTTATATTGATTTTTTTTCATTTAAAATTTTTTAGTGATATCTTTTGAATGGAATGTCCGATTTTAATAATTTAAAAAGTAATAAACAGATATTGAAACCGTCTTGAATACGAAACATTTTGTTTGGATAAGAATTAACACAAAGGTATAGATAACATGGATTGATTTTGATAGACAAATAAAACTTTTAAAATGTAAAACAAGTAGTTATAGTAACTACAATAGCTGAACATACATATGGTCTCGCGAAGTTTTTTGTAGATATTGATACGTTTAATAATATTGTAGAACATTTTTTTTTGTTCTATCATCAATAATTTTCGCAGCGCATGCGATGAAAGACATTTTATGGCTTATTTTTTTACACCTTGGGTTTTAGTAAGAATTTCTGAGGATCTCTAATTTTTTCTAGTAATAAATATAGCCTATATTACTCAGTGATAATGCGGCTTTCTAACGGCAAAATAATTTTTAAAATCGGTCCAGTAGTTTTTAAGTTTACTCTCAGATCTCTGCGGCAGCTTGACGTACCTTACCCTACTAATTAGCTTAAAATAATAGAATAGAAATTAGTAGTGTAACCCTTATCGTGAGAGTATATTTATTGTCTTGATGTACGAATGTAGGTTTGTTTATGCGTTGTATAAAGCTCCTTTGAACTGATCCTGGGTATGACCCAAAAAAACAAAAAAATACATTTAGTGTAATATTTTTTCAAAAATAGAGTCGAGGATTTGCTTTTATACCAATTAGTTTATTTAGAAACTATTGCAAATATAATAAAATGTGGCATATTTGTAAAATATTTTAAAAATTAAAGCTTCTTTATAGCCTATCAGCACAAAATAATATATTTCAAGTAAAACTTGTGTGAAATTATCAACGTAGAGTTGAAAAGGCTCTAAGGAGAGTCAACAGAATTATAAGTCTGGTACAAAGTATGCGCTTGAGCTCAGACGAGTCCTATTCATTGTGCTAAATAATAAAATCTAAGTCTCGGGTTAAAAGAAAGTTTGTCGGCGCTTATATCCTCATTTCTCTCATGTATGTTTATATTAATGTGGTTTTAATACAATATTAATAAAAGCTTCATTAGTAATATTAAGATAAGCTTTATTTGTATAATCTAACAATAAACACAAGTCCTGGAAGGCAAATTTAACTTACTTTAAATTAATGTATCGAAATACTTTATAATATTATTATGTGTATGTATGTATATGTATGAAGATAACTTTTTAATTAGGTTTCTTAAATTCGATCTAATTTAACCAAGAGGTGGGTTAGTTTGATTACTAATCGATTAACTACGCCTAAATATTTCATTATACAATTTTTATTTAAGAAAACACTTGAAAATCTTGCGATACCTTAAGTATAGTAACTATTAACTACATTACAAATCATAAATTAAAAAAAAAATATTTATATTTTGATAAAAGTCTACGATTACAAGAATATGAAACAAATGCTCAAAGTTGCTAAAATTACTCAAAGTTGATTCTTAACCGTTAACATCAAAAGAAAATTCTTACGACATTATAAGCTGTTGATAGCGAACATTTTCAGATTTTTCATCTCGCCCCAATCGCGTGTCGTCAGGTGTATCTGACGATGATTTATATTGCGTCTAAAAATGAAAAAATTGAATGAATTTTTAGCTCGATTCTGTTATTTTTCTATATTGATATATTGTGACAATTGACAAAGGGTTTCTTTCTTATTGAAGTAACATGAGCCGTTTCTGCTTGATGTATTTACATTATTAGATCTTCTTGATTACACACTTTAACTTCAAGTAATAAATATTTCAGGCAACGCAAAATGAAAATATTATCATATTTTCCTGTAAAGAAAATCATACTGATTTTTTTTTACGATTTTGTTATTGATAATATATATTTCCGGGTGAATATTTTATTTACTCTCATTGGTTTAACGTGATAGAAGCCTTTATAATTTAGCATATTCTTTATTTGAGTAATATTGCGTGTTTAACGTGAAATATTTGATATAGAATTAGTTTTACTTACAGGACCATCATAACAGGATGCTGTCTCTTACAAGCACTTACATATAATGAAGATAAAGAGCAGTCGGCGTGTTCTAAAAGGGAGTAAGGGGAAACAAGCTCTCATTTCCTTAGTGTGTGCCCAGCGTGTTTATAAGACGAGATAATCAAGGTAAAAGATGGTGAATTCAGATAGTACACTATATTCTGCTTAAGAAATTCAAATGATTTAAGAAAACTTAAAGAACGTGTGTAAAATAACTATGGGAATACAAATATATTTTAACGCATAACTCTTCATCTCAATTACATACGATACATAATAAGGTATTTGCTATATGACATTGTAAAAAACTAATTAAAAAAAAACAAACAAAAAAAACCTCAATATAAAAGTACAGAATATATTTTCTCAAAAAAATTGGCGTGTGGCTTCAAAATGGTCATAAAAAAATTTGGTCTGGGAATAATAAATGTTTTTTTTCTTAAGTTTTCATAAATTTTCCTGTGTAATAAAAAAATCGAAAAAAATGGATTATTTAAATATCTAAAAAAATCTGTGTTTTAAATTCCTCTACTTTATATTTAGCTGATATCACAAATTTCCAGTCTGTTTATCATCAAGCGGTTTTGTGGTCATTAGCTAAGAGTACGCGTACTCATTATATTTTACAACCGGTCTGGAGAATAACCCTTTAAATGTGCTTGTGGGGTCTTAATGGTGGCTGTAATGTTCTTTAACGTCACATTAATTATCGTCGCATTTGCGTGATAGGAGATTGAGTTAACAGGATTTTGTAGTATTACTACCTATTTAACCTTTAGGTAATAATAAATATATATTATAACATACTCGACTTCGCACTAGTTATCTTTGTTTTGTTTTAGGGTGATAGGCCTGATTTTTTGCTACATTTTCAACAATGATGGTTACATTTCAACCAATTTACACAAAACCTCTAAAAAATTTAACTTTTTAAAAGTATTTTTTAGAGATAGATAGACGCGGTATATAATGTATATATGTATGTATAACTAATGTGACCATACGTCCCGTTTTGAATGGGACAGTCCCGTTATTCGATTGTCTGTTACGTTGTCCCGAAACTAAGCTTCGGGACGTCAAACTGTCCTGTTTTCTGAAATCGCGCAAAAATTACCTAAAAAATTATATAAAGTTTTTTTTAGGAAATACTAGGTATACCTCATAACGTCATCTACCAAATGAAAGGTTATAAATTTATAATTGTTGCTTGTTTCTTTTTTTGGGGAGACTGGTCGTCGCTATGATTTGCCTGTTACAAATAATTGCGAAATTGTTTTGTTTGATTTTGATTTTTCTTTTCACTCGTGGATGTCTGAAAGACTTCCGTCCCGTTGTCCGTGTCCCGTTTTTAGTGAAAAATAAAATAGTCACTTTATGTATAACGTAACGTGTATACATAGAGGTAGAGATTTGAAGAAAATACCTTTTCATGCTTTATAAATGAAATAATTTTGGGAGAGTTTACATAATTTATAATTTTCTATCAAATATTTCATATTTAGTAAATAAAGAAAAAATTAACTAAACAACATACGAAATACGGTATTCCGATTTCACTATCAATTTGTTGTAAAGCCTCTGTTTTGAAGCCGCTCATAAGTCACAGTAGTAGGCAATCTAAAAAACCGAACACATCAATCTATCTTTAAAGGGTTCTGCCTTGTAAATAGTATTTAGGGAGGGCAAGGGTTATAAATGGTGGGTGCTAAAAGGACGTGTGAAAATAACTTTAAGTCGATTTATTTACCTACTACCTTAAACTATAATTAAATGAATTTGATATATTTTGCTATACCTAATCAGTACTTATCTCATGGAAACTAACAGCATTTTTATGAAAAGACAAATACATACATATATAATATATCTATAACTTATATTGCCTATGCTTATGATTCATAAGCATAGGCAATAATTGAACGCTTATACAGAATTTATGTAATGATTACCAAAAGTAAAATCATTTCTTTAAAAAAAATATTAAAAATGATCAGCTGTCAAAACATTTAGAAATTATAAGTTTAAAGCTCATATTAAACCGAACGAAATAGTAATTATTCAAATGTTCCCACTTTTAAATAATCATTCTAGCTCGAAATTACTAGACGTTGACTTACTCTCATGAGACATAGAATCAGATCTAGGCCAGTGAGTTTAATATTTTGTTTACTTAGAATTTAAATATAAAATTGCAAGTGCACTTAATAATAATAAGTCAACGTCGATTAATATCTCAATCTGGATATTGAGATCCGTACTTTTCTAAACACAATACCAAGAAAGCAACGCTGAATATTGAAAAAGACAAGTCTAATATATTTACGTCAGCAAGCCATTTATCTTTTTAAAATTGCCAAAGTGGCATACGTGACACAGGGAATTTCACAAACATCTTGCGTAGACTTTACATGTATTATACATTATTCTCCCTTTTCTGATAAAACACAACGCATGGACACTTTTCCCCTAGAGGGCGCCCTTGTAGTTTATTGACATTTACTTTCGCAGCGTAAACATGGCGACGGCAGTCTCGGGTTAACTCTCACATAACGCGTCCCATCTACACTCTACTTAGCTTTTATTAACTTTAAATTTGTTTAAAGTAAAAATGCATTATTATATACAATACTAGGCGAGACACCCTCGCTTCGCTGAGGTGTATACAAAGCATACACTCACACACACGCCCGCAACTATGAATAATATAAAATTTCCATAAAATTTCTATTGTTTATTGCATAATATATCACAGATTCACCCGTGAGGGGACGGGTTAGAATACTATTCCCCTCTGCCGCTGGGAGAGCATCTCGTAAGAGCCGAGTAACCCAGCCCCCCTTGGTGGGATCCGTTCCCAGACTGGCTTGCGACCACCAGAATGCGAATCCGATCGCCAAGTGTCATTGACGCGTTCCGGTTGAGCCGCATGTGGGCCAGACTTACCCCCTCCCTCTCCCACCCCATTAATACTGTGGGTCTAGTGAACTCTGTGCTCTTGCCTAGGGTCCGCTGAATGCGCATCATTTTTCTTCTTCATTCCCCCTTCCCACTCTATCTTCGGGGATGCAACGCATCGACAAAACGAGAGAGTGTTTCTCGATGTCCATGGGCGATGGTTGCCACTGGACCATCTGCTCGTTTGCACCTTATCTATTATAAAAAAAAAAGATTTGCAGTGGACACCACCATCTCATTGAATGTCTACTGTCGTACTTACTTTTTATTTTATACAAACCTTCTCCTGACAATAACTAACACAACTAAAAAAGAATTCCGATTTGTTGTTGTTTTGAAAGTTATGCGCTTAAATACATAGAGGCGATCCATTTTCTATTTATACAGATAAGTACTACTAAAAAACTATATAATATACTATACGAGTTTTTAAACAGAAGTGTGAAGTTGTGCCGACTAAAGGTGCAGCGCTAATCAGCTCAGGATCTTGGAGTACACGTCGGCACTGATGTACTAAAGTGTTCCCTATGCTCAGTGTTCCCTGTGCTTTGTGTTCCCGGTACTTTCTGCTACTAGTGCTTCACGTGACTCTGTCCCCTTTTGCTCCTTGTGTCCAATAGTAGAGATGTAGCGACTGGATTAGCTTAGTAAAGGAGCTAGATTTTTTTAATTTCAAAATTTTAGAAGTAACAAGCGTTACACTTCAGTATTAGGTTAAAAAGGGGCGTACCTTTGAAAATTAAATTAATACAAAAAGATACATACTTATAGTTATAGATAAATAATAGAAATTAATATTTTAATGTTTTTAATTTAATTATTATTTACAGACCCAACCGTAATTTCAGTTTTGCTTTGCTGTTTTTAATAATTATGACCTTTATTTTCAAAACTCTCTGAAATGCATGATGCGATTTAAATATTTTGTAAATAAAATAAAACCAACTTCCGTTTGAATATTTTGTTTTATCTGGAGAAATAACTATAATAAAAGTATCTATAGTTCAAGAGTACTTTGTTAGATATTCAATCCTGTCTCAAACTAAAGCAATATCGAGTGAGGGAACTTAGTAGTGATTTGCAGTATGTACCGTATTGGCTTTACTTGTCTAAGTTTTGCGTACTTAGGTCATTTGTAGAGATTTCTTGTAAGTCAATAAAGAAAATTCTTTCTTTTCCTATTTTTATTTAAATTAACTTTTTAGACCATCGGAGTCTTGTTGCATAATCACGTATTTCAGTATAACTCGACAATGGCCCACTTCTCAGAATCTCTAAGTGGGTTGGCAGACTTCACACACCAACAGAGAACATGAAGAACTCTCAGGTTTCCTCACGATGTTTTCCTTCGCCGTTAAAGTTATTTAAGATATTTAATTGCATAAAACACATAATTCGAAAAATTCATCGGTGTGTGCTCACAATCGAACTCGGACCTCCCGAGTATGACATTTAAGTCTTAACAACTGGAATATATGCTGGAAACTGCAATACGTACCGAAAATATGGAAGAGTACTTTCATTGCCACACATTTAAAGGTATTATAATTCATCATACACAGGTAAAACCCAAGATCTAAATTCTAACTAGTAAATAAGGTCATAACTCCCTACGGAAACAAAGAGTACCAAACATCATGTTGAGGCTACGGCTATTACTTTATAAAGGTTTATGCCTTTCTTTACATTTACAAATACATAATATTGTTTATACTGTACATATAATGTTTTAAATTCGCAGGAGGAACATAGTAGTTTTACATTTTATATTTCTTATTTGTATTTTTTTTTTATGACCTATAGAAAGCTAAAGTAGCAACACCCAATGATTTCTTCCACTATATATTGAATTGCATTGTAAAAGTTGTATGATTTGAGTGAAAATAACTCATGTTATTCTATCTTATATATTATGGAAATAACTTTTCAACAATTTTGAACATTAGTGGGCTGTTCAGACTTGCTTATCAAACGATATAGTAGATTCTTGACTCCCTCCTCCAATCTTTCTCAACACATTACTAGTCTCAGAAGTTAGTATTCTAGTTTTTTAGTTCTTAGCATATTTTTACTAAAAATGTAAATATTTCCAACGCTTATATATAGCATAGCGAATGAGTAAGTATAACGTAGCTTTCATAACAATTATACAAACAGCTGAGTCAGGTTAGCCTTATGGTCTACAGTGTTAGTCGGTTAATATCAGCTCAATGCCAATCTAAATTTTGGCTCGAAGACCGCTCTTGGCGCTGGCACAAGTGGGCCAATAGCATATAAGTAGACCATAAAGAACTGTCGATTATAAGACTTAATACAGATGCTTGAGGAGGCAAGAGGAAATTCTTATAAATACTTTAATATTATTTATGCATGTATATTCATAACTAGAGGCCTGCCCTCGCTTCGCTCCGGGTATTTAAAGCAATATTATAATTGATGTCCTTAAATTGTCACTCTGTAATTGTATAGCTTTTCATTATTTGAACAAAGAGAGAGTAAGAAAAAGTTATAAAAAGAATAATAGAAACAAAAATAAAAGAAAAGCGAAGGATGATAAAAATGGTAGGGCAAAGCAAAAATAAAATTGAATAGGTAAAGGAGAGAGAGAGAGAGTGAGAGAGAAAGATAGAGAGAATGATTTTCAAAATCTAGTTTAATACTACTTTTCAAGCCTATTCGCAACAAACATACAAACAATCAAATCTTTCCTCTTTATCTATACTATTATATAAAGAGGAAAGATTTGATTGTTTGTATGTTTGTTTGTTTGTTGCGAATAGGCTCGAAAAGTACTGAACCGATTTTGAAAATTCTTTCACCGATAGGAAGCTACATCCTTTCCGGGTAACATAGGCTATGTGGTGTTGCCATAAATACTCTAATTAAAAAGATATGGCCATTTAAGTGCCATAAGGTGGCCATTTTGTAAATTGAAGGGTTTCTCAGGAACTACTAATCCGATTTTAATTTTTTTTTCACTGATAGAAAAATGCACTTTTCGTGAGTGACAAAGGTGATTTAGTGTTGCCATATGCATTTTTTAATAAATAGAATATGGCCATTTTGTCGTAACTAACCCAATTTTAAAAATTCTTTCGCTAATAGAAAACTATACTTTTCGTGAGTGACAAAGGTGATTTAGTGTTGCCATATACATTTTTTAATTCACGAATTTTGCCATTTTGTCGTAACTAACCCGATTTCAAAAATTCTTTCGCTAATAGAAAACTATACTTTTCGTGAGTGACAAAGGTGATTTAGTGTTGCCATATACATTTTTTAATTCACGAATTTTGCCATTTTGTCGTAACTAACCCGATTTCAAAAATTCTTTCGCTAATAGAAAACTATACTTTTCGTGAGTGACAAAGGTGATTTAGTGTTGCCATATACATTTTTTAATTCACGAATTTTGCCATTTTGTCGTAACTAACCCGATTTCAAAAATTCTTTCGCTAATAGAAAACTATGCTTTTCGTGAGTGACAAAGGTGATTTAGTGTTGCCATATACATTTTTTAATTCACGAATTTTGCCATTTTGTCGTAACTAACCCGATTTCAAAAATTCTTTCGCTAATAGAAAACTATACTTTTCGTGAGTGACAAAGGTGATTTAGTGTTGCCATATACATTTTTTAATTCACGAATTTTGCCATTTTGTCGTAACTAACCCGATTTCAAAAATTCTTTCGCTAATAGAAAACTATACTTTTCGTGAGTGACAAAGGTGATTTAGTGTTGCCATATATTTTTTTTAATTCACGAATTTTGCCATTTTGTCGTAACTAACCCGATTTCAAAAATTCTTTCGCTAATAGAAAACTATGCTTTTCGTGAGTGACAAAGGTGATTTAGTGTTGCCATATACATTTTTTAATTCACGAATTTTGCCATTTTGTCGTAACTAACCCGATTTCAAAAATTCTTTCGCTAATAGAAAACTATGCTTTTCGTGAGTGACAAAGGTGATTTAGTGTTGCCATATACATTTTTTAATTCACGAATTTTGCCATTTTGTCGTAACTAACCCGATTTTAAAAATTCATTCGCTAATAGAAAACTATACTTTTCGTGAGTGACAAAGATGATTCAGTGTTGCCATAAACACTTTTTTAATTAATAGAACACGGCCGTTTTGTTGCTACTGATCCGATTTTAAAAATTCTTTCACTCAGGAAGTCTACAGTATTTCTGTCTCTCTTCCTCTTATATACTATCATTCTCTCTCATCCTGTCTCTTTTTTCTCTCTTTAATATTTATCTTTATCTCTGTACAGAATGGTCAGTCTCTGTTTGGTTTTTTTTACGAGTCTCTCTCTCTCTCCTTTATTTTTATTTTTGTACATATATTCTTAATTTAACATATACTTTAACGTAGACGAAGTCACGGTAGTCGACTAGTATAATAGTATAGATAATAATTAGAGATAGAGCTCTCTAGGATCTATATATGTTTAAGAGTCTCGCTTCTGTTAAGCTTAAAGTTAAGTAAACAATCCATATTTAGCTGCAATATGCAAGCCCTTAAGCTATTTCTAAGCCATAAATCACGACTCCGTTCTATTAGATCCTAAAATAAGTACAAATCAATGAACTAACTAACAATTTTTCATTTATAATAACAATATTAGCATTCATTACATTATTATTCTCTTATCATGCTTTGGTCGTAAATTAATAAAACTCTATATAAATTATCTCTGAGCCGAAAAGTTGTCCTTTTATGTAAATATCTGGAGGGTATTTTGTAATCCACTTATAAATTCAGTAATACAATATATAGGTGGGTATCGTAAAACTAATATTGCCCCGACTTAACTAGGTTTCGTACTTTGTATTAGGTGGGGTCTGGAACATGAAATTTCGGGTATCAGAGGTGTAAGATGTCTGATAGACTTTGAATTTCCAATATAAGCTTTATTACTTTACCTGCTACGGTTTATTGGTGCCATGATAATAATTATTTTAATATTAAATAGACAATAAGAAATATTAGAATTTCTATCTTTATTCATCTCTTCACTTAATCCAAAGGTGATCTAAGTGATTGGGGCCATAGCATGGATAAGATGTAATTAAACTAACGAAGCTAGGTTAGAACAGAGAGTTTAATTATATTCAGTTTTTCTTTTTAGAGTATGTGGTGTGAATTTTTATTTTTTAGACATTTGGCACCTAAAATTGGAATAAAGACATGCAAAACAAAAGAATTTTGCATTATACATGAAGTAGCGCGGCACGTTCACATTCATCATACAGTCATAGACGCACACCATACTAAAACGAAATTCTATTTCTCGCATAAACATTGTGCTCAACGAATTGTGAAGGTTACAAATGATGTAAAAATATTAGAAACTAACTTTTAGTAACTAAACTAGAGATATTTTTATATGATTTCCCCCCTTAACTGAGGTAGGATTAACAATAAACGCTAAAACTTAAAGTGAGCTCGTTTCAAAATACCAGTTTATAACATAATTTTTTTGTTTTCTACACTTACTTAGTTCAAAGTCAAAATTTTTTATTAAATATTGGAATTTACATTCTCTTATTGAACATCGGAATCTACCACCCTTTAGGAAACGACCTAACCCAGACTTGAGAAGAATGGGCGCAAGAAACTCAGCGGGACTATTTCTTTTGGATACTTGACTTTTTATCTTTGATTTTTTTTCCTAGATTAGAGGAATTTAATTCCAAAATAGATAAAATTTAGCGTGTCTTTATTTGAAAACATACATACACATCTTTATATTTATAATAAACCTTATATTAATAATTTTAACACAGTCGGAAGTATTATTTTTGGGATAAAGGCGACATATCTGTAAGCTGTTTCTATTGTCCAACAGAATGCGGTTTCGTCGTTAGACATCTGGAACACATGTTATTTGCCTATTACGCTATTAAGGCTTTTGTGGCCCTGATGAAGAATATTTAGGAGTCTAATTAAATATTGAATAAGAGGGAGACCAGCCGTACCGAACCTTAGTTGTTGTTATTCTTGTGTAAGTTACGATTTCAAATTTTTATGAAACGTTGCTTGGATTATGTAACGATGATATAACCCCTACTCATAATAATTAAATAATCAAAGTCTAAAAATAAATTTATATATTTTATTATTGTCAAATCCTTTCTATTGTTTCTTTCCGGTTACAACCTATACTAAGGTATAGGTTTTTTTATTTTTGAATGAATAAATAAAGGCAAACAATGTATCTAAAACATTGCATGATTTTTTAAAACAACAAAATGAAAGTTTAAGTGTTAAAAACGGGTTTACACATTACCTAAAAATAACAATGGCAATTCTCACAACAAATGTTAAACAATGTCGCTTATAATGGCGCTTAACATAAATTAGTGCAACTAAAATGGCGTGCATGCATGTAGGCAGCCAGTAGCCACGGTTGGCAATGTTGCCATCGCAGTGATAGAGACCGCTTGCCTCTGCCAAATTTCCCCGTCCGCTTATCATTTGGATTACTTCTAGCGCGGCCACAATATACAACGTCATGGTAGACCAACTTGTTCATACAACGATCTGTAAACAATACTTTAGACAACAACTAAAACAATATTATTATTTCTCACGTAGAGTATCAGTGATACAAGCTTCGGTTGATTTAATATTCTTGCCAAGTTTTTCAAAAACAAACAATATTAGATCAATAAGATATTTAGGCACAACTTCTTCTTTGTTTATCGAATCGATTTTGGTCAGTGATTACCAAAGTGTCTCTACCAATCCTTCGGAATTGATTACGACTTCTATGGGGTTATGTAAATAGGGTTCCATGGTTTTGATAAGGTATTGAAATTATGATTTCATGATAATATTAACTATCTTTGATGTCGTACAAATTATAACAAGTAATTGTAAGCAAATTTGACATTTGTTAGTCTCGGTAAAACTCGAGAACGGCTGTTGGTAATGGTTGGTTTTGAAATATTTACGGTATATAATATTCCTTAAACAATTTTAATAAAACTTAAAATAAAACTTTTTTCACAGCGAAATGAGGACTGGACAGCTCGTGTAAAATACATCTTTGTATGAACCTTCGACATTTCACGATGTATCCAAATGAGACATGTGAACATTTAATAGTAACCTCTATTAGTTATTCAGGATTATTAACATTCATACGTTGCTAACATTCTCTTGTTTTTTAACTTGCTTCCGGAGTCATCCACTGGAATGCAATTTCCTTGAAATGTCCTCAATGCTCGTGTAAATGACCTTTTATTTACATTCCTAACTTCCGTAGAATCATTACGAGTAGAGAATTTTGTTCTCTGTTGGCTACAGTGTCCAGCTGCAACCACCAACCAAACTGTCTGTGCTTATTTAAGGACTTTGTGGCGTTACTTAACATTCGGAACGATTTAAACTTCTATACAAGTTAAAAACCTTTTTAGTGCCACAAAGTGGCTTTAACTCTTACAACATTATGAAAGTGATTGATATAAGCTAGACTGTACAGGAATACATAAAAAATAATAAAATCATATACTTTAGATAGGTAGACCAGTAAAATCTGAAGTTTGTGACCCAGGTGTAGGTCTAAAAAAACGGACCGAGCGAAAATAATAATGAATAGGAGAGATAGCGAAAGAGAGAAAGGGAGAGGAGAGAGAGAGAGAGGAGAGAGAGGAGAGAGAAAGAGAGAGGAGAGAGAGCGAAAGAGAGAAAGAGAGAGGAGAGAGAGAGAGAGAGGAGAGAGAGAGAGAGAGGAGAGAGAGAGAGAGATAATCGAAAGAAAGAAAGTGAAAGGAGGCTGATCATTCTGAACAGATAAAGATAAAAATTAAAGAGAAAAAAGGGAGTAATAGTATTATAAGAGGAAGAGAGACAGAAATACTATAGATTCTATCAGTGAAAGAATTTTAAAAATCGGATTAGTAACAACAAAATGGCCATAATCTATTAATTAAAAAATATATATGGCAATATCTTATTAATTACAATATTTATGGCAACACCACATAGCCTATGTTACCCGGAAAGGATGTAGCTTTCTATCGGTGAAAAATTTTCAAAATCGGTTTAGTAATTTTCGAGCCTATTCGCAACAAACAAACATACAAACAATCAAATCTTTTCTCCTTATATAATGGTGTAGATAACGACTCATGTGATTCATGCTCTCTCTTCAGCAGGGAAGTCAAACAGTGCCTGGGGCTCGTGACCCGGGTGCGGTTTTTAAAGCACTCATATTCATCATCAATTTCTTAACCCCGCTATGACTCATGTGATTATCGATAAGGATTATTTCACTATATGTATAAAAATACACTATGATAGTCAATATCTATTTTATAAAATGACTCGTCAAACTGCTGCTGATAGTTCAGTCGAATCAGTTTATAATTAGCTAAGGTAATAGGAACTATTCAACAGGAAAGAGTTACCAATAGTGTCGCTAACAAAAGTTACGCTAGCAAAGGTTTTGACATAAATATTAAACCAAAATTAAAAGTAAAGGTTATACGAAATATGACACTTATAAAATAAATCCGTAATAATTATAATTAGCCCCTGGTAGTTAACGCGGTTAAACTTCGCTCAAATTGCTTTATGTTTCACGCATCAGATTTTCAACATTCAGTGTACCTACATAGTCAGATTCAAATGAAATTCTCGTTGCATTCGACGCATTGGTGACGTGTGTTGCAGTTTAAAATTTGGAGCACTTTTTTATAGAATTGTGGATTTTTCCAGGCCAGGGCGCTTGAAGGGAGTCGATGACTTGGAAAGAATTGGTCTCCTCGCTCGATTTGCAGTGTAAATTGATTTTATATCGATACCCGTCTTGGTGTCTCTAAGCATTTTGTTTGTCATCTTTGCCTCTCCATGATAAATTCTGCTTTATCGTTGAAAATACATACTTCGTATATAAGGTCCGTGCTGTATAATGGAGTGTAAATAAGAAAGTATAGATTTTCGATTTAGCCAGTTGGGTGCAACGACAACTGTGTGATATTTTTATGCATGTAGATATACTGCAGCTGGTAAATTTTATGATAGCATATTTTTGTGCAGGCAATATTTCGGGACAAATTTAACTGGCGCTGAACGTTTTTGATGTCTTTTTTCTTTTAGTAAACCCTCAACTACATAGGGAAATAAATAGTTTTTTACATTTTGTATACTGTAGTTTAGTTTTAAAAAACTAAAATCTATAGGTACATGTTATGAAAGGAAATGATCACAGAGCTTCTATCTTTTTGCATTAAAAATAGACTCTACTTAGGAAGCACTACCTCTGTACCTGGACCGTTGACCGTCTTTGCTTTGCACAGTATCCCCTATTCTTTTTCTTCCTGACATGAATCCTGCAACTCGTTGGCTCCTATATACTCGTATATACCACTTTCGAAATCATCGCTCTAAACTTACTTATGTACTTACTTACTATAACATGTACTAGTTCACCCGGCTAAGGCTACTATGCAATATTATTTAATTTCTGCCACCCTTATCACCTGGGGATTTAAAAATTAGCCCACAACCTATTCTCAGTCATATCAAAGGTATACACAAAAAAAATATAAAAGCGAGAAAGAAAAATGTCAAGGCGTTTTAAAGGAGTTCGATAACAAACACTGTGACGCGAGATTTTTATAAATAACTAGCTGACACGACAGACGTTGTCCTGTCTTAAATTATTTAACTTTACTTAAATATTGAATTCGAATAAGCTGTCAAAAGCTTACATTAGAAAAGTTAATATGGTCGTTAAGTTTTCTTAAATTTTATTAATTATATAATTTTTTTTAATTTTTTTCCATAAGAACCTCACAATAACAAATACAACAAATAAAGAATTAGCGAAATCGGTCCAGCCGTTCTCGAGTTTTGCGCTTAGGAACAATTTTAGCGATTCATTTTTATATTTAAGTTTCCAAAATTGTTGGCTGTTGCTGTTTGAAAAGAAAATTGTTGTGCATAACTTTTCGTATAAATTACTACGAGTATTTAAAAAGTAGTGATGCCCTAGTGGTTAAGACATTCATGCCTTACGCGGGAGGTCAGAGTTCAATGTGTTTTAAAAAATTAAATATCAGTGGCTTTAACGGTAAAGGAAGACGTCGTGAGCACACCTGCAATCCTGAGAGTTCTTCATAATGTTCTCAAAGATGTGTAAAGTCTGCCAATCTGCACTGGGCCCGAGTGGGGGACTAGAGGGAGTTAGGGGAGACCCGGTACTGGTCCATTAATGGGTTGGGATGATGATGATGACTATTCAAATTTGTACTTTTTGTAAAAATTATAAGCGTATGTTTTTGAATGATTTTGTGTTCAATATAAGGCACGTCACTCGTTTCTAAAAAGGTCCTATGGAAGGAAGGCTGGGTCGATGTTAAGTTCCTGTAGGCGTAATTTCAGTTCCTTTGCTCCTTTAAGCATTTAAATATATTGTGTCACTCGTGTTCGTTGTAATCAATTTGTGAAAGAATTAAGAACTCTGTAATGGGGTGTTTGAAGTAATTAAATTAATGCTTTAAACAGTTACGAATAATATTTGGCGAAATAATCACGTTTGTTGTATGGGAGCCCCTCTTAAATGTTTATTTTATTCTGTTTTTAGTATTCGTTGTTATGTGGCAACAGAAATAAATTATTTGTGAAAGTTACAACTGTTTAGCTATCACGGTTCATGTGATACAGCTTAAAATAAGATGAAAAGATTTTAAAGCCTGTAATTTCTTACCCTTTTTATTAAAATTAAAAATACCAGACTTGACTTAAGCGAAATTTATACACATAATTTACAACTTGAGGCTATAATAATTTTTTGGCGCGCAGACTAGAGAGTTTACCCAATAACTTTTTAATTCTCTTCTCACTATTTTGCTTTCAGAAAGAGTTTCTATAATAATGTATAAGTAACCTTCCTCTTCGCTCACTTAAACTCGAGGGAGTCGTATTGTAAAGCAGTAAAAAAAGTTTTCGGTATATGGCATCTTGACATCAACGTGTGGTGAAAGATACCCTAAGGAAACACGTGATAAATCGTGGTGCATTGTCACGGGACTAATCGACAATGATTCTTTCTCCTATCCCTCGTCAACTCGTCACTTTTATAAGAAAACTTATTTTTAAGAGATATTTACCGAAACTTGCATAAAGACATACTTTACGTCTGCGATTTATGAGGTAAAAAGGTCTTAAAATGAGAATAGTCTTTGACATCTTTTGTCCATGAAAGCAGCATTGAAATCTGACAAAAACTATAAACATCATTATTTTCTTCCTCATTTAATCTCTAGTTTTTTATAGGTAGGGTATTTTATCGATATTACAATATTTATAATAAACGTATACTATCCACAGTAACTAATAAAACATAGATACTATTGGCAACACATAGACAATAATATATCATTAATGTCCGAAACTAATAATTAATATCAATCTAAAATCTTTTGATGCAGTTTTAATCTATAGTGTAAAGATTTTGGATTAAGAGTGATTATTAATTTGGGGCGTAAGTGAACTAAATTTCGTCATATCAACTTTTGCAGTTTAAGTATATCTTGATTAAGCGAACCGATTACGATAAAACAAGGTCCAAGTTTCAATTCCAAATAGATAAAAATGAATATAAATTTAATTCTATGGGTTTTAAATGTATAATTTTTACATTTGTTTCGTACAAAAAAGTGGTAAAACTATTTAATTTTTACCTAAATTTACTTAATTTTTTATTTTTGGTATTTACTTCTCATCATTCTTCTTCTTTAAGGTATGAATATTGAACATTATAACCTAAGGCGTAAGAAATAAAACAAACATCAATTATTATAAAAATTGTGATATATTCTTTCTTAAACTATCAATATTTAACTGTACAAAATACACGGTGTTTCTAATATACATAATAATATTTTATATTTAACAAAATAATAACATCTAAAACGTTACTCAATGGCAGGCGACGATCGGTCGTTCGTTAACGCCTTTCTTAGTTTCACTGTTGCGAATTGCTGCGGCCTGGATGAGAAAGAATTTTATAATTTTTGGCACTTATTAGTATTGTAAACTATTGAGAAATTCTTTGTTACACATAATATGGATTTATTTAAGTGAATGTATTCAAATGTAAGCAATGACATTCATAAATAGTTATGAAGTTAGTTAACATGTAAAATGCATGGTAAGCGGTATCAACTAAAAGTTGAAACTTATTTTTGAAACTAAATAAGTAAATTGTAATAGTAAATAAGTATATTTGAAATGATAAAAAGACAAGTTTTGTCTTGATGTAGGTAAATAAAGACTATTTAAATTGATTTTAGCATATATTAAACAATACTAAATATATTGACGGTTCTAATAAAGATGTCTTCTCCAAAGTATTTGCTTTGTGACAGGAAGATTAATGTATTACAAGAAAGGGCACGTTCACACAATAGAAATGGTGTAGTAATGGTATTCAGCTGCTAGTTTGATAGTCCCATAATTTTAGTGCCAAATAGTTAGGGCTCGTTTTTAGTTTTGTAAAGTAGAAAATTCATTCGTCAAACACTAACGTCCTATTTACAATTATATTTTTATTAGTCTTTAACTCTTTACTTTGAGCATATACAAAGCAGAGTAAATAATTTTGTACGAAAACTGAATTATAGATAGTTTGGTATTAGATATTCATAACTATTTTTAAAAAAGTGTTAAAACTACTAGCACTCTTGCTCCAGCTTAATTATGTTTAACATTTAACATTAAAAACAACACATATACAAAAATAATTGAAAAAAAAATATCTTGCTTAATGAAAGTAACATTATAAAATTAATCATTAAAAATATTTTAGCGCAAATTAAAAAGTTGCGTTTCAAACAATCGATTATTTAAACATAATCTATGATTACTTTCAAAATAATAAACAAGGACTAACTGGTATTATTGTGATACATGCTACAACCACTAGAATAGAAACCCTTATAATTAATTATTCAAACCTGTAGCTACTTGTACATGGCCGTTTCACGACCCCATAAATCGTACCAGGGCCCAAATGTGTGGCCTTCTTCTGGTAATTCATTTCCATCTGCTGTACGCTTAAGTAATTTTGTACGTGGTAACAATTGCGGCCGTTGCTGTTTCAAGGCTTCGTTGAACTTCTGATCGTCAGATTCACTGTATGGACCCTCATTTCTTCGATCTGCAAATCGTCTAGCTTCTAACCTAGCTTCTTCTTGCCTCATTTTAGATTTTTCAGCTTTTTTAGAATCAGTTTCGTAATCATAACGAGAGGTTCGCCTTTCTTGATCACTGAAGTATGATATGTTCGACTCATAGTATCTATCCTCTCTCCTACCATTATATTGTAACGTACTATCATCGTAACTTCTATTTATCCTGTTCCTTGCTCTGTTGTCACGATTTTTTGTATCTACAAACTCTTTTCTTGCATGACGCCTGTCCAGTGAATAATCAATTCTAGGTTCTGCGGCATCGTATGATCTAGGATCCTTCTTTTGACTTCTCATTTCAGCCTGTGGATAATCTTTATTGTTTACATTTTCATGATTGTGTTTTCGTATCTTTTCTTCGCTTGAGCGTTTCTTATATTTTAGAGTTCCGTCATCGTGGTCACTGTATATTTCTTCATTGCGTATTTCATTATTATTTCGTTCCATTGGAATGCCGTAGCGATCTGTTGTCTGTTCGTTATCTTTATATTTCAAAGTTTCAGAAGACGCAGAGAAAGTTTTGATTTCTTTGGACGTATCTTTGAATGTTTTAAACTCCATAACCTTCGGTGGTGATCTCTCATGTGATGATTTTTTAGATTTATCTGATAATGTTGCTCGAAACTGAGGCTTAATAGGTGTAACTTCAATTTCCTCAAACTCTGGCATGTAAGCATTTTCTTTATTGTTCTTAACTTCGTTATCCAACAGCTGTGCTTGACGACGACGATCTAATTCCTGTTGTTTTTTAGAAGTCATGTGATCATCAACGATAATACAGTCATATGGATCAGTACTAGAAGCTACAGAGTTGTTGTCGGAATTACTGTCATTATCATATCTTTGTAATATTTCTCGACGTTTCACGGTTTTCATCACAAATCCTTCGCCATTTTCATCATTGTAAAAGCTGTTTTCAAAATTGGTTTTGATAGTACTTGTGTTTGTTAAGTCAGAGTGACGAGACTCATTTCGAGGTACGAAATCATCATGTTTTTCTTCAGCGATAGATTTTTCAGAAAAACTTTTCTTATTCATTATATGATTCTGATGGAAGTTTGCGTTTCCCTTCCTTTCTTTTTCGGAACGTTCTTCATGCTGTATTGAACCCAAACTTCTAGCTTGACGCATACCATTATTTACTTTAATATCTTTTCTATCTATTGTTTCTTGCGGTCGAGCTGTATTTTCAGTAACTTGTGCTACCGGCTGCTGTTTCTCTGGTGTATTTGTTTTTTTAGGATCAGGTATATCTGGCGCAGGTCTTAGTTCTTTCTTTAATTTAACAAATAGCTTTTTCTTATATTCTGGTACAGTGTCAACGATATCACGATGCTGCCACAATGACATACCTTCCATTATCTCTTCTGATGTTGTACGACCGAATTTCCAAAATGATTTGGTTCTTTTTATTTTTTGCGAATCTTTATCCATATCTAACATATTGCGTAAAAGCAATTGTTGATCGTCTGTTAAATATCCATTGTTTGTATTAGGTTTTGGTCCTCGCTTTAAACTCTGTGTTTTCAATAGATATGCTTTGTTATCGAGGTTTTGCTGAGCAGTTTTACTACAAAAATAATTAGCAAATTAAAAGAAAATAAAAGTAGCACACACTAACTAACTAAAAGCAACATACAAACTTAGCGTTTCCTAAAATTCAATAGTTCTGACATACCTAATTGGAATACGAAGTCTTTGTGCTTCTTCATCGCTGTAGTCGACGTCTGGTTGTGGAGGAGGTTCGTTTGAAAAACCTGAGTCGTTGGAGCTGTGTAATGAAACATTACCGACTGCACCCACCGCTGACACTACTGTTTTAGCAGGTACTGATTTTTGGGCCACCTGAAACAATATACTTGGATAAACATATAAAATGTTAGTAAATGTGTCTCCTTCTGTTGTCCTTAAATAATTGTTTTTAATGGGATATTTATTTTTTGCATACATTGTAACTAAAAGTTTTAAATACTGTTAAAAACTTTTATCGAACAATTGTACTATCACAAAATAAGTTAGTTAATATATTTTTACTCATTCAGTTTACCTGTGACCTCATTGGTAGTGTCTGAGGTCCAAACGTCCTTGTCTCTATGACAGCATGAGTAGTGAAATTGGCAGCAGATGTTGAGTTCTTAATCGGGCCAGAAGTTGCTGGAATCGGCGTTGGATGGAAGTTGGCACTTGCTGAGGTGCTTAATGCACTTGGTGATGGAGCTGGTAAGGTTGGGGGTAGTCCTGGAGAAGATGTTGCAAGGCGACCCTGATAACATAAATATCAATCATTATCGTTTAATATCACCTGTGGCAAAACTATCTAGAAAGAGAATGTCTACTCGATTTTTTTTACCTTATTAACATGATGAGCGGTGACAGTATCTCCAAACATGCGCGGCGGATGAGAGTGGGCGTGCGGAGTGGTCGTGTTAGATGACATTTGTGTGTGTGCTATAGGTGCTGGAGGAGGCGTTTCGCTTGGCGTTTGAGCAATACTCCAACGAGCAGGAGAGTTACTGTTGAAATGAATAATAAAATGTAGTTCTAGACAAATAAACTTTCCCGAAATCTAAAGGAAATTATTGTCATAGTTTAGCTCAAGGGTTTATGAGGGAAACAAAACTCCAAAGAATGCTCTACGTCATTGTAATCTGTCATTATTTTAAACAATAAGAAAAGAGGTCAAAAATTTCAATAAATTTTGATATTTCTTGATTTTAACTTACGTAGGCTCTTCTGTTATAATAGGTTCGGTATAAGCCAACGGGAACCATCCAGCACTATGAGTGCGTAAGTTTTCTCCATACTGCCATCCCTTAGTTCTATCGCCAAGTAAAGCTAATATGTCCCCTTGTTGGAAGCTCAGCTGGTTATCACCGGCAGCTGCATATGCGTACAATGCTCTAGCCAATGGTGGATCGTGTGACGTGCAAGTTGGTGGTGCAAGGGATGATGGACGGGTTTTTGTACGAATGTCTGTGTCTGCGGACAAATATTTCTATTAGGTAGGAAAAATAAAAATAATTTAGAAACATTTTTTTTAACTTATGGCTATTTAAAAAATAAACTCTATATATATATATATATATTACTGTTTTACCTCGTTTTTACTTGTAATATTTTACTTTAACTTAATAAACGAATGTGAGTTAAAAGTTATTAATATAAAGCTTTGTCGTAGTGGAATAGAAGGTCACGTTAGGCTAACGTAGGCAGAATTATGCAGTACTTGACATTGTTCTCATTTATTTCACAAAGACTAACATAAGTAAGGTCAAGCAAAGCTAATGAGTATGTATTTCATTGAAAGAAATGGACAAGAAATGTAGTATTTCAGAATTTTAAATATTAAAAAATATGACACGACAGATTAAGATAATGTAAATCGCATTTTAAAGATTTGTATTAAGGTGAAAATTTTCCTTACCTTGATCTGCATTATGGAGTGCTTGCAAATTTAAATCAGATTTAGCTCTCGACAGTCCTTGTGAAGGTGAACCTAGATCCGCAATAGATCTCACATCTAGACATGAAGCATCTACTGATCTTGTTTTACGAAGCGCTGACCCAACGGAAGCGCGATCGTCGTCATCTCCGTTTCGTGGACTTGCGTAAACATCTTCATCCGCCCAGAATGATACTTGCTGTAAAAACCCATAATGGTTTATTTAGTTAAAAAAACTTTTTAAGACTTAAAGTCTTAAATTAGTCACACGTCAATAGTTCGACTTTCTGTAATTTTTCATAACACTTACCCTCATCCTGCTAACAAACATGGCTTCAACGTTTGAAGGCAGGAACTCCCTGGTCCTAGAAACTTCAAGCCATTCGTCCAACCCAGTGTTGTAAGCTGAAGCTCCTGCTGTGTGATATGCTAGCCAATGTTTTGCTAACGAGCACTGGCGTTCCAGGACAAAGCCATATCTGCGACGTTCTTGAGTCATTGCCTGGTAAAAAAAAATGTTTTGGTAGTAAGATAGCAATTTCAAATCAATATAAAAGTATATATTATAGTATAATTGTTTGACCGACATATTAAGGTATTATATTCCTTATAAAACAAAACTGATAATTTTTGAATCCTTACATTTTTCAAACTTTGTTCACAAAATGCATCCAACTTGGTTTTTTCTTCCTCTAAAACTTGCATGCTCTGTAACAAAAAAAATATTAATTATTATTATTATCATACATATAACAGATATTTTTTATGACAAAACGTAACAAACATAGAAATAGAAATAAAACACCTGAGTAACTTTATCATTTAATATAGCGAGAAATCAATTTATTTTTAATCTTAGTTTCTGAGAATCCTTGATGAGTTGCGAAGTACTTCGAGAGAGTTGTTTACGTGAACGCCTACGTAAAGTTATGAGCCCAATTATCTGTTAGGATAGGTATTGTTAGGAAAACAACCTCTCAAATTAACTGCCAATGTTAACTCCTCTTTAGAACTAACTAGAGGATAGTTGCTGAATATCAATTATCTCTATTGAATATTTCGAAAACTTGACTGGTTTATTTAGCTATATTAAACTGTATATACTGTTATTTTAATTAGATATAACTCTATATATCTAATTAAAATAACAGTAAACAACAGAATTAAATTAATTATCAGTAATTCGAACTCGCAGTGTTATTTTCTTATCTATATATATTAATTGTTTGTTAATATCAGAAGCTCTTACGTAGGAGTAGTTAATAGGCAAAAAATTAAGTCTTGTAAAGGTTTATTGTGAAACATACTTTTTATTCTACTAAAAACTATATTGTGTAAGGCAATTATTTCTAAGTTAAAGTGAGGAAGGTTATAACTTAGCTAAGCGAGAGTGGATCGCTATTACTTATAATTGAGTTGTTACCTTCATCTCTTTATCCATAGCCGAACCAACCTTCGTGACGTTTGTTTTCTTCTTCCTTTGCTTTTTGATGGTAGCAGCAGCTTTGCTGTAGCTTTCCGAGCGCAGTTTATGTTGTTGCAAAAACCTCTTCTGTTCCGACTATATTGAACATACATTAATAATGGGTCAAAATAATTAAAAAAAAGATTAAGTTGGAATAATTAATTTAATAATCCTGAGTAATACAACTTAAAAGAAGAAAAAGTTACAGTTTCCTAATTTCGTAAAATATTGACTTTGACACTGTATCTGCTATTTCTCTGTAATCGCAAAAATCTGAGTATTTTCTTGACCTTGCTAGTGATTTTTATATATTAATATTAAATATGCTTTTAGTATAATTAATATTACATTTGCTTTTTATGTTTTAATATTAAATGGACTTAATTTTCAGCAGGCATTTTTATATTAAGTGTTAAAATCTATAAATTTATTTTCGAGAATAGGGCGATCAATCACGGAATGTGTGTTAAACTAAATATTTTTTTATATATATAAATAATCACACTTATTTGATTTTTGTCTCTTATTGCTAGTAACATATTGATAGATAGATAACGAAAACATTGAGAAAATAATTAGCTTTCTAATTCAGCGAAATTCTTTTTCAAAGACCAATTTACTGATGTGGCGTCAGATTATCTAATATGGCTATTAAACTCAAAATAATCTTATTTAAAAAAAAATAGGTGTAATTGTCTTTTACGGCATATCTCGATTCATATAGGTATAATGCTAGAAATGTATCATTGGCAATAAAAATCAGTGCCTAATAACTGAATACCAGTTCAATAAAATATATAGATACAAATAAAGATAACATTGTACTTGTACGCGTTCGCATTGAGAATACTAATTCTAATAAACGTGACAACGGTATCAATAAAATTAATTTTATCATTTGCTGCATACAATTGATCTCAATTTGATTATAATTTAAATGTTTATTGTTGTATTTTAACAGGAACTAGTTACTGAAGTTTGACAAGATACTTATTCACAGTGGAAGTTTTTAGTTAGCGTTTTTTTAAATACTTATAACATTTGATATTTGTAATTACTAATAGCTTACATGACAAATGTACCAAACATTAAAATCTTGTCATAGAAAATAATTTATTACCGATTTCCAATTGGTCAAGCGTTTATTTTGTCTTAAATATATACTTCTTCAAACACTTATCAACAAGTTAAATATATTAAGTCTTTTCCCAATAGATCAGCAGCAATTTGGCGAGAAATAAATGGATTGATTATCATATTTTTTGAAGGTTTATTACTAAACTTTTTTAAATGTTACGTAGCGAAGTCGCGACTTGGAAGTAGCTGCTTGTGTGCATAAATCCTTAGCATTTCTTAGGTCTCCCTCTGAAGTGCTTGTTTTTTTTATTGTCTACTGTATTTTAGGTATAGATACTTAATAAAAGTAATAAAAAAGTCTACTTACAATTTACAGTTTATTTCTTACAAATAAATATACGAACCTGTACAACTTTAGTATCTTTTTCTAGATTAGTCTCCAGAGGGACCAGCAAATCTACGTAGAACGCTTTCAGCTGTAACAAACAAACAGATTAAGCATTATTGCGTTCCGGCAACAATTGAAAGGGAAAACTTTTTATGTACGCCTTTATCCTCCTAATACGACTACACAATAATACGACCAGTGACGTGGAAACATATTTCACGTTCGGTTAGTAACATTTTTATGAATATAGGATTGTTGTCAACTGAAATTGATTAAATATTTCGTACATGTATTGAATTTAAATCTTTCTCTATAAAATTAACTAGCATTTTTTAGTATCTGTCTCCCCAAACTCCTTTTAAATCCTAAAGGAACTGGAAAAAGATGTTGATGTTTTTTCGATATTTTAATTTGTCTTGATTTACTGTTAAACAAAGAAACTGCTCTTAAATTACTGTCTATCTGTCTGTCTATTTTCTCGGGAATGCGTGGGGTAGACGGTGTTTTTGTAATTGCTTCTTTCCATGTCAGTTTGACATGGAAATAGTTCAGTATTGAGACAAAAGACATTTGAGTTCTTGTTTAAGTTTCAAATTGTACGAAACCGTATCGTAGTAATGATATAGTTTTATCGTGTAGTTAATAATTATTTTTTTTATTTATATAACTTACTATATTCATTTGTTGATCTTGAATTTCTCGATATACTTCCACCACCTTCATAAGAGCAGTACCTGCAAAAATTACGACTTTATCAAGCAAAAAAATTATATAGTCACACACAAGCAAGTCAGTGTCTTTCTCTATCTTTTTATGATAAATATGGATAAGAAAAAATAATTATATATATGTATATCACCATTACATAGAACGGTAAACAATTACACTGAACGAGCGGTCATTGTCCTGAATTGGTCTATCAAGAGGCTCTTACATTATTACTTCTATTACATTAGGCTTATATAATTCTATAATATGCTCGCATAAAGCCTGTTACATTCAAACCTTGAACTGTGATTTAGTATCTTAATAATGTATAGAATTGAGCTATCAAATATAAATGAAATAGCATTCAGTATTTTTATTCATTAGTCATTACGCTACATGTGACGAATGTTTATTTTAAAATAATCTAGTCACTTTAATTTATTTTCATTATTTTAAGGCTCAAATTACCATTACTTGTATGATAGATCTTACCAGACCTTTTTTAGATTACTTCTATACCAGAGTCTGTCAAATCATGTACCGCCAATATAAAATATGTTTGTATAATGTTATTTAAATATTATGTGTATAATATTAACTGAAGCAAAAGAACTTGAAATATTAAAACATAGTTAAATTTTAATATTTCAAGTTTAGGTTTGTATGTCGTGTCTAACAAGCATTATGCGAGTATCCGTGCTATCAATTGATTAGGAAGACTCAAAATGTAGTCGTAATTCACTTATAATAGAAGTATATATAAAACAATGCATGTTTAAGTTGTGAAACAATAATAAAGGTTAATATAGGTAATAAATAGCTTACCGATATCGGCGCATCCTCCCCACGTGCCTTGCTGCGCCTGCCGGCCGAGTTTTCCCACCGCGTCCACGTACAGTCTGGACGCCGCCGCCGCTCCTGATCACAATTGAATGGTAATCGATGCTTAATAGTTAATATGTAGCATATGGAGAAGCGATCTTACTATATGACTGCTATTTGTAGTAAGAAATTGATGCACATGGTCATGTCAATTTCTGGTATTTCATAAGTTAAACCGATAACGTTACAAATATTACATATTTGCATTTGTTGCATGGTTGCTTTATTCTCTGACTAAAAAGCCCCCTTAGTATACTCAATTGACTAATGAACAATTTTATGGTTCCACTACCCGCCCCGGCTTCTCTACTATAATATGCTTGTATTATACATATAATTATACAATAAATAGTGATTCAAGAGGAAGTCCCTTCCTCTTGAATCACTATTTATTGGTGAAAACCGCATTAAAATTCGTTAAGTAGTTTAAAAGATCTAAGCAAACAGCGAAAGCGACTTCTTTTTATACTATGTAAACATGCATTACAGTGTATTTTCTAGTACAAAGTCCCAGGTCTATAACCAGTCTATATGAAATAAATCAAGTGAAAGAAGAACAAACAAACACTGAAATTTTTGCATTTATAAATGCATTATAATGTCTCCTCTAACATTTAGGAAGATAACATGACGCAAACACAAGCAGCAAATCGTCTTTTAAAAACTGAAGTCTGCCTAGTTAAATCACGATAACATATTAAATAGGTTCTACAACCCTTATAATATGTATCTTTATCGTTTTTAATCACAAAAATAAATTTTCAATCAGCTTTTAAGATGTCAATACACTTGAACGAACTCTTGAGAAGTAAAAGCAAGTATCAAGATTAATACATCGCACACAATAGCAAAGTTTATTGCGTCTAGCGTCGAGTATATTACGCTAGATAAGCCAACAGAGACAATTTGGCACCAACTACGCCCTAGTTCCGAAGCCAAACAAGCGCAACTGAGGTTTTGCATATAGATGCACCCATTTGGCTTACGGTTTATAAATTAATTGTCTCCGTTTTACTGGATACGCATCATCTTGAATTAATTTGACTATGATTGTATGTTGTTACAGCTATTACATGCTAATAGTTTTACTATTGTATACTAAATTACTTAAAATAGAAGTTAAGGGCCAGTTTCACCAGATTCAGATGAAAGTTCCAATTCAAAAAGTTTTTTACCATATTTAGTTGTTCACACAACAATATTGTTGTTTATTTTTATAACAGTGTATAATCCAGCAGTGGCAAGATTCAAAGATATCATGAATTTCTAATTCTTTTCAATCGATTATATATAAAAGGTTGGGATGGTAGGTACTTTAAAAAAAGAAATGTTTTGAGATACATTACGTTTTAGGGATTTTTTCAATTATTTTAGACTGATACTGTTATCCTGAATAAATTCTAATCAAAGTTTATTTGAATAATAATATAAAGTAAATCCTTACCATGTAAAGCTTTCAAATAGGCTTTACCAGCTGTTATCATCTGTCGAGCGCCGGGATTGAACTTATCCAGAATGTTCTGAAACAATAAAAAAAGATATTGATAAATATGATAAGCAAGCAATTTTATCTATTACTCGATAAAATTTTATTTTTTATACTTATGTATATATTTTCTCATTTTTTTTTCATTGAGTTGTCAGGAAAAAACAAAGCAAACCTAGATCGTCTAGTCAATACTAGTATAGTTTCTTTGTAGTTAAAAATAATAAGTTTAGAACTGATCAATTACTAAGTACTAGTTCCAGTTTAGATAATTAGGCTACGTGACATATAGACAGACCACTTTTTGTTATAAAATTAATTTGCAATCGCGAAGAAAATGAGGGCTTAAACCGTAAATAGTGGTATAGGAATGTGGCCTTTCAAGGATGCTGCAACCTCGTTAGGTGCGGCAACTGCCGGCTTCGGCATTCCATTGTAAATATTGCTCAAAGCCACTTCTTCGGAAACCTACTTACCTGAAAAGGGTACAGATTCTTAGACTGGATTAAGTCTTCTGAATATTTGATTTGTTACGATTTAAACTTATCTTTATAGTGTTAGAGATAGATTTGGTAGCTTGTAAATAGCTTTATTTATGTATATGTCAAGAATATTGCCACTGACTCAACAATTTATAAATTCTATCCCGATTGCTCATAGCAAGGTTAATACATTTCATAAAGTAATAAAGTAAATATTGACTATTGTAATGAAAGTGGAAATATAATAAAGTGCAGGAGAGTGTAACTGCTTCCATATTTTTCAATATACCACAATTGTGTCTCTGATACAGGACAGGATAGTGAATTGTGTTCATTATAAAAAATGGCCTTGAAAACTTAAGGATATCTCACATATCCCAGGTACAGCTCGACTCCCTATCGTGATAATAAGATTATGAAATAGTAGACTGATTAATTAAATACTAATTCAGTGTATGTATGGACCTTTGATAAAACAGATTATATAAAAATACAACTTCAGATATATTGTGTCTATCTTTTGCAGCTATATCATAAAGTATTACGGTAAGTATAGATATAGACAGGTTTCCCCATAATCTGCTCGATAATGGAACATTACAAACAGCCAATGCATTCCCTTTGCCCGCCTTTTAGCCGAATACCGGGGGCTGGGAAAAGCAACTACGTGCTAATGTGTTTTATGATGTCGTCATTCCTAATGTCTGCCATGCACTGACGATCTCTGACACTAATTCTGCTATATCTGACTATAATATGCTTTCATATTTTCACAGATTTGCTGTTTGTTTGCAAGGCGTGAGATAGTGTTTTTAGTACTTAGTACAAAAAGATGCTGTGTTTACCCGAGGAAAGAAGTTTCCATTACGAGGGTAAGAAAAGCCATTTTGTACTTAGCACAAACGATATTTATTTACTGCCTGAAATTGCAATACTACATCAAAATCACATTCAGTAAAATTCGTCGTGTTGTTAATGTTTTGTCGGTTGTTACGGATGACGTGCTAAGTATATGTATGTGTCATATCATATGAGACATGTCTACTATAAAATTAATTATAAGATATTTTATAGTCGGTCGGCGTGGCGTACACTGTCCATAATTATTTTGCCAACTACAGAAAAAAATACCTTGGGAAATGCAAATTGAAATTTCATAAAATATTTCACACTAACTGGAGAATTATACCACTGTGTTTGAAATGTAATGAAACTTTTTTAAATTTCATTTATGCAATGTAAATTCGGCAAGTGTGTTTACAAAATATTCAAGGTTCTAGAATATAAAATTGTCCGTAAGAAAAACATTTCTTTGGATAGTTATCGTTCATACTCAAGTTAGTTCAATTTTCGACAGTGACAGTAATATATAGCCAATCTGGGCGGGCAGAAAGAAATATTTTAGGTAAATAAGGCATTATATATTTAAAATTACAGTTAAAAATGCATTAAATAACATGCCGAAATACTAATAATTATTGACTTGAAATAAACTACTCTTAGAAGCATTAAAAAATAGAAAATAAACATTTCATATACAAAATAAATAGAGTGGAAGAGATTCTGTGATACAAAGTTTAACGAGTCTTTATTTTTAAGTAAAATATCCATCTGAAGTTATACAAAGTCTAGCAAACATATTGTCCGAGAAGCGCTGCTCTACACTGTGTTTAAATCTTAGGGGATGGTTGGTATATGTTATGTTGAAATAGCAAATAAATGTGCACTTATAGAAATTAGACGGGAAGGTGTTCGACGGCACATAACAATAACTTTCACGCTGATAAATTTTTTAATAAGAATATGAGTTCTATATTATTAAAGAAGTACATTGCCTGTCACCATTTCCAATATCTAATTCACTTAGGTGCTCCTAAAAATTGTCTGAATAATTCCAAAAATTTTCTGCTCTAGCAACGATGACTATTATATTAAAATAATATTATATACATAATAGTGCTACACTTACATAATAAGCGGCCATGGCTTCGCTTGGAATGCAAAGAGTAAACCATTTTTAATTTTTTTTGCGACTTTCCAACATATTCAACACTATCGCTATTAGATCGCTAGATTCATAGATGGCGCTGTACGATATTAAGCCAAGATAAAGTAGTTTCTTTTAAATTATAATTAAAATTAGTATTTTGTGTATAATATTTCTTTCGTCACTGGTTTTATATCATCTAGAAAGAGACACGTTCTCAGGTTAAAAGTATAATAGTGTGCAAATTGTTTACTTATATATGTTAGTTAAAATCAAAATTAATTCTATACGTAATATTTTTTTGACTGAAAATTCTTTCGGTAATATTTACTTATTAGATATCGCGTTCAGATAAACATATGTGTCGGGGAAGTTCTACTTTATAACATAAAATGATAAAGTTATTTATAGCACGTTACCCATCACCTTAGAAACCAAAGAAAAAAGTCGAAGCTCAACAAGGAAAAGCATCGAAATAATTCGTTTTCCTTTTGCATACACAATATACGAGTAAGATACGGCACATTGTGAACTAACAGCTCCTAAAGTAATACAGGCGGCTTTATTCCATCCTCTTTATTTGTGGGGCACGTAGCAAACGACATTTGGTACCAAATTGCCTCGGGTAGACTTCGTGACGGGACCCTTCCTACCATGTCTCTGTCTAATGTCTTACGCACACGTTCTATATTTTTTGTATAAGTTAGACGAATACAATTCATATCTAGCTTTTTATACCTTTTTATCTGATGTTTTTATTGCCTTATATGATTCATAATAAATTTAAGTTAATAACCTTTTATTTAATTTTTTTATATACCCACGTAACATTTTATAAGTGCCAGTTGTCAATCCGATCTCGCCTAATGATTGTACAAATGGTGTGGTGTCGTTATGCTGAACTCAATTGTTAAGGATTTTGTGAGGGTTTGGTATTATTTTCTCGGTTTCCGTCTAACGTGCATATTATTATAATCTTTTATGTGTCTCTGTGCAGCATAGCTCCTATATAGGTAATATCTAGATCTATAAACGTGGTTTATATATTCATCTATCATCAAAAGACATATTATATGGTAAAAATTATAACGTTAGTAGCATGAAATTTAATAGTATTTTCTTTATTGAAGAAAGCAATCGAACAGATGACCTATTTGATGATAAATGGTCACTATCGCCCAATAAAACTTTTTGTTACCAACAAAATATTATATTCTTCGTGCTGTTTGTGTTTGTTTCTCAACTTTCATCAGTTTCAGTTTGACTTAAAACTTTTCTTGTAATAAATACTCGAGTCATTTAACAAATATTTTCGATTCAGTGTTTTTCCCTGGAATTTCTGGTCAACCATTAAAAAATAGTAGCGACAAGTTAGTCGTATAGACTCCTAACAGTTTTGGATTTTAATAAAGTATAAAAATTGTTTCCGTATGTGAGGTGCTTTCATCTATGTATATAAAAATGAATCCCTATTTCCCTTGGACACGGCATCACACTAATGGCTAGACCGATTTTGCTAATTCTTTTTTTGTTGTATTTGTCATTGTCAGGAGAAGGTTCTTATCTAAGAAAAAATTAAGATTATTAGAAAATTTAAGAAAAATTTAGGACCTATATTTACTATTATAATGTAAGCTTGTGGCAGCTAATTCGAATTCAATATTAATAGTTAAGACAGGACAACGTCTGTCGGGTCAGCTAGTTAATAATAAACTGTTAGTAATATTTAATTGATTTAATATAGTCTAAATTATATTTACAGTTGATGACAGCTGATAACAGCTAGTTGACATAAGTCGATCTCTTGTCATATGAAATTGAGGACTGTTTATCAGGTAGAAATATTTAATTAAGTTAGATTTACTACGATATCCGCTAAGGCAAGCTTTTTAAGAAACCTAACACAAAGATAGCTTCTAAAATAACTGTAGTACGAAACTAAAGAGAATCTCATAATTCGTTTCAACGATAAATCTTCAAATATGCATATAAAAATTTGAATGCTTTCGTGTAAGAAATATATCAAAAAGTTAATACAGTTTGAAGTTGCATTTAATACGAAGACGAGATGTTTACTGAACACTTGTTGCCCTCGACACTGCGACATGACGTTGTTTACACGACTTCAAACAAACTTAAAACTGCAATAAAATTTATAGAAAACCATATATGCCTCAAACTGACTTAAAACTTTAGTGGAAATACATATAATGTATACAATTCAAGGCCGTAATTTTAATTTTTCTTCGCGCGATTATTGACCATAGATATTATCTGTCTGTTAGACATTAACAGTATAAAAATGAGAGTCAACGTATAAGTTATTATTTATTGATTCACATCTTAATTAATTTCTTACTTCAGGTTACCCGTGAGGGGACGGGTAAGAATATAATCCTCTCTGCCGCTGGGAGAGCATCTCGTAAGAGCTGAGTAATCCAGCATCTCCATTGGTGTTAGAGGATCTTTTCCTTGATTGGCTTGCGACCACTAGCATGCGAAGTGTCTCTGACGCGTCCGGTCGAGCAGCATGAGAGCCAGATCTACCCCCTCCCTCTCTTATTCCATTAATACTGCGGTTCCAATGATCACTGGGTCTTGCTCTGGGTCCACTGAAACCGCAGCATTCTACGCCCCCCCTCCTCTCGAGGCGGCAACGCAACCGTCTACCTTTTTTTGTCCCTTATCTATCATAAAAAAACTAGCATAAACTCTTTAAACAATTTAGTTATTTTCCTTTTCTCTACATAAACCTAATCTATTCAAAATTTTAGTCTACCGTTCACTTCTCCGGCTAAAAAACTTTCATGTTATATTCTATTACAATTATGAATAAATAATTTATTTTTTGATTTTCTCTATTATATAAATAAATTCTATTCAATATTGTGATCTATATCAATATGCACCTGAAATAATTGTAAGTCCTAAAAAAAATAATCAATTAAAAATGGAAGAATATATTTGTATTGAAAAACAAGGAAAAGAAATCGATTAAGAACCGTTTCCCTTTGAAAGTCAAATTAATGAAAAAGTTTAATCTACAAAAGCTTTGCCAATTAATCTCTTTCCTTTATTCTAAACATTGCGATCAGAACAGGCTGTTAAATTACAATATACTTCCACTTTCATTGTACACCGGTATTGTCAATACTTTAGGAGACGATTGTTTGATTTTCTATAGAGGAAGTACTACACTAGATTTTTTTTAAATTTTTACTAGTTGTAGTGCAAACTTTGAATAGTTAGGAAAGTTCTTCATTACACTTCTCGTAGTTATAGTATTACATTATCTATAATTAGTTTCTTGTATACATTTAATGTCGAGGAAGATTGTGGCTTTTGAAAGTGTACAATAACAGCAGCTATAGGGTAGAAAGGGTTAGGATTGACCTACATTCTAACAACCGTATCTAAATTTAGTTGACATATTGTAATTCAAATAACAGAAAATATAGAAAGGATGTTTCGAACCTCTCTTTGTAGGACAATAGACTTTTGTGAACAGAAAAACTTGAGGTCATTAATAGAGGTGAAAACTATTCTATCTCCCACAGTGGGCTAAATTTCATAAAGATCGGTAAAGTGAGTTCAGAAATCATCTATATTTTTATTTTAAATATTCAAAGTAAAACTAGCTCCCATCTCGTAATCACGAGCGTGCAATTTGTTACCGATTCAACAATTCATCTTCGCTAGGCAAAAATAAAAGTGTATTCGCCTTTAACTTTCGTAAATGAAGTTGACTACAAAAGGCGGAGTTAAACGTAATTCAAATGAGCGCAGCCGGAGCCCACTCCTGCCTTCGATTCCGTACCTTGAACAGTTTATTTTTCACTGAACTTAGTCACAGGAATCTTTTGAATACTTTGAATAGAAAAACGAAGTAGGAAATTATTTAAATCATATTTCACGTTTTAGCCTAATGGTTTATTCTCCATCTGGTTCTCGAAGGTAAATGTTATCATGATAATATCTCTCTATCTGGAGAATATTATACCTATGTGTATGTTGGGTGCCTTGTTTGCTATATACATATATTTAGTCGGTAGTACGGGTCACTTGCCATCTATTGAGCCCTCTTTAATTATAGCTCCACGCTTTTTTATTAGATTGTTTATTTTATTTAAAAAAGCAGTTATAGTATGTATGTATATGAAATAGCTCACAAATACTATTTACTTTTGGTTAACAAGGTTTGTAAAGAAATACCTAATCCGTGCTAATTCACTAATTTAAAAAAAAATGGAACTATGACTGAGCGACTAACCGCAATCAAGAGTACTACCGACCAAATTTTTGAAACCCATGCACTCTACACCTTGTACAAGCCCTTTCTGAACGTGCTGTAATACTCATTTTTTATAAACTGGGTTTCTGATCGCTAGATAGCTTATTCAGGGTTAACACAATTTGTAAATTTTTGAAAAGGTTTGAAAAAATCGCAGTTTACTCATAGATTAAAACCAAAATTGTTACATGCTTACAATTTACATTAGTTGTTAAATGTTCTATGAACAAAGAAAAGTAATAACCATTCTCGCCAAACCTTGAAACTTCACATGCCTGACAGTGATTCATTCGTCAAATTAAGTGGTAGTTATTTTTCTCAATAACTTATTTATTTCCTTTTACTTTACACAGTCGTAAATCATAAAATTAATAATATTTGTGTATATACATAAAAATATTTAAAAAAAAGATGATATTAATCTTAAGACTAGTTATTTATTATAATTTGTAATGAAGTGGTAATGCCATTAGCATACATACATGTGATGTCGTGAACAAATGTCGGTAATTTCTTAAGGTTAACCGGTTGAATAGCACAACGTAGTAATAATAATATCGTCTAAACAAATTCATTTTGACAGCCACTCGTCACTGACATTAATATTTCGGTATGCAAGGTCGCTCCGTTTTGCGTTGTCTTGAAGTGTATATGTCACCGAAAAATAATAAGAAGCGTTAGTTAATAAATACAATAACCGATAAAGATGATAAAATGTAAATTAGATGAAAATTTCCTTACCAAATAATATACTGTCACAGATATTCATCAATATTATTACGGTCATTACGAAAAAATAGAAGTCGGACGGTAAATAATAAAACATTTTTAACTTGGACTTTATCACAGCTACATTATATTTTGGCTATCGTTTAATTTTATATTTGATGGGCTAGGTTAGCTTAGACCTTTTTTAACTGTAATAAATTATGTAATATAAATAAATTGTCAAAATACCGTACACCGTACGGCGGTTGAAGACCAATAAATTATAAACTAATCAATAAACATAGTCAGTTATTAAACAATATGTAAATAAATACGTTAGATTCGTTTTTAACAATCCATTGAAGGTTTGTAAAATGACTGGTGAATTTATATACATTATCTAATATTCTTTCATTAAGGTTCTACTATCCCATAATAATTTCATAATGGCGCTTTCTATCAGCAGGGATTCTGGAGTTTTGAAATATAAAATAACTTTAAGCAGTTATAAGGAAAATATATTACTTTGAAGTATGTAATAATCCATTTATATGATAATTATAGCTAGTAAGAAATAAATACTTTCAATATTAGTTATATCGTCTGATTCTTGTATACGTTAGTCATCAATAATAACAAAAATAATACTTTGTCTCGAAAAGTAATAAATGCAAAAGAACCTTTTAATTTATATCCTTTACTTTAATTGCGGTCTAAATATTTGGTAATATTGTGGAAAACAGACCTTACAGATGAACCTTTAAGTCAAACAAGGAGAGACACGAATGTGGTTTGAACTTGAAAACTAAGTTAGCTTTGAGACCCGTGTTTACTTTCCCCGGAGTAGAGAAGTTTACAATGGTGACGAAGCGTAAGTAATACGTAGTGAAATATTTTACTACCTGTCCAACATAATGAGCAAATAAACGTCTGAGAGGTGATAGAGTTTAGTTAACTAAATTATATATAATGTCTGGGCGGCTGAGGATCTAGGTTTTACTAATAATTTTTTTCTCAAAAATTGGATCTCAGTTTAATGTATTTGTGTTCGGATAATTTTATAAAATTAGAGGTTAGGTAATATAACATATCAAGTTCTGTTATACCTACACGTTATATGTCTTAAAGTTAGTAACTTCTTTCCATTGTATCAAAATTAATTTCCGAATATAAATAACCACATATCGCGATTCATATAACTATCTAAATAAATATGAATTATGTAAGATTATGATTGAGAATACTTAAGTAACTTAAAGAACACTATCTAGGTGCATTAAAAACCACTTATAGGATATGTAGAGCGTTAAGTAGTCACAATAAAATATGAACAAAAAAGAGATTACAAAATACAATTTGCCATATGTTAATTAAGCTCAATATTATTAATGCTAAGTGTATAACGTTGGATTATAAAAAGCGTTTAATATTTTATGGTTCAATGTATAATAATAATAAATAGTATATTTTGTATTTAATCGATTATAATAGTTCATCATTAATATGAACGTTAAATGCAGAAACAGAATTGCTCAATGCTAATTGCATCACGATGTGGTTATAATATAGTATTATACAAGCTGTGTAGGTATACCTTCCCAGTTTGCATGATGTCATACTTCAATATGTTTTATTAGTCGTATTAGTTTGCTAAAATTAATTTGATTCATAATAAAAAAGATCCTATCGAATGATATGACCTTACCTTGCAAGTACTTGTGGAACAACATATTAATGCAACATGATAATATTAGATTACATTTTTAAAAATTGTGACCAATTATTGCTATTAGTTGATCAACACAACTAACTCATTTGTTGCTCCACAAGTAACGTGGAGCTTCGTTTACAAGCTAACTACTAAGCTAACTGTTGTTATTTTTTTTTAGGGTTTGTTTGAACACTGATAACTCGAGAACGGCTATACCGATTTTCATAGTTTTTGATTTGTTTTATTTGCCTCCGCCCCGAATAGCAGGATGACTATTTAAAGATAATAGAAATATAATATGGTGCATTGATTAGAAGAAATGACAGATTGACAGTTAAGAAACCCATCAAGGTTTCGTACTTGCCAAACATTTAATGTTCATCCCGTCGATATGGTAAATTCTCCCCTCAAATTAAAGAGCATAGTGGCGTAATTCAGATTTTAAAAATGTAGAATAATGTCAGTAATGGAAAAGGATCGACAAATATATTGGTTATCAACAACAGATCACATTATGTGTAATCTGTGTTATCAACAGTTCAGCTAATCTAAAACGACATTCATTAACTGTAAGGCGGTACGAAGTTCGTCGGGTCAGCTAGTTCCTATATATTATTGTAAGGACACGGAATTATCCTAAATAAAAAGTTTAGGCTTAAGCATTACAATCATATTAAATTTTTTAATAAACTTAAAAAACTTCTTAATAATAAGGTTATAGATTAAAAAAAATACAAACAAACATTTTTTAATTAATATTGTATATAATAGTTGTAAAGTAATTGTTTCGCCATATTGGATTTACAATGATATCACTTAGCTAACAAAGCATTGTGATTCATTTCAAACGTGTATGCAAAATTTCAGATCAATTGCAAATTAATTAAAGCTTTTACTATTAAATATATTAGTATATTGGTAAATTAACTTCTTGGTATATATTATGACCATAATAATATAGCTCTATTTAATAATTTACATAATCAAAACAAAAAATGTAGACCGCAACGTTTCGAATTAACTTAGATACTGCTTATTACAGACTTATGTAATAAGACGGTTAAAGCATAGAATAATAGTTAATTCCGGAATTATGCAAAAAGTTGCGCATTTGTTTCGCTTGACCTATTCCGTGATAAGTTTAACATTTAAACTTACCATTTAATGAATAAATGCAGCTACAATAGCTAGTAATTATAGTCGCTAAGTTAAATAGAAAATTTATTATTTTTTTTCCTAAAACTATTGATTTAGAACAATATTTTTAAAATTTAATTTCTTTCGACTTATAAAATAATTTCTAAACAGTTCATAAATAAGTAAGAAATTTTAAGTAGTTGAATGATATTGATCTTATGAAATGTGACGTCACTGGATACAATACAGTACTAGCTGTACTGTGCAATGCAGGTAAAAATTGTGTAGTTTTTGCCAACAAGAGTTACCAGTTATTTGGGTTTTTGAATTGTACAATGTTGTTAAAAAAGTATAATCATGATTAAGTTTAATTGCTTACTGTTCATTGATATTATGAATTGTGACGTCATGCCAAGGAGGACAAAATGACGTACGTTTAATGTACCCGTATCAGCTTATTATTTTCTAATTTTTTAATTTTATACTTTTTATAGCGATGTGTATATAACGATATAATTTATACAGCTAGACTGATAGACTGTCAATTAGTTTTATAAAAAAACCTATTAGATATATCTTTAATATATTCCATTTAAAGTTGTTATCTTGCGATCGGGAACGTAATCTACTTCGTTAACAAGTAGCTAACTATATATTTACGATGCAAAATATCAACCGCAATGCAAAACTGAAACGCCTGTAGCTATTCCTTGATCGAGTTTACAACCTACGCATATATTACTTGAATTCTAATACCATGATTTACATCTAGACGTTCAACAAATATCTCATATGAATGAAAACGCATATTAATGCATTCGAGTAATTTGCAACGTCAGATTGGATTTTGTAATCATTAGAAAGTTTGAGTCATTGATTTTGTTATGTGTGGAAACTTTCAATGTTGGTTTCTTTTTAGAGTTTCGTACGTCAACATAAAAATAATGAATCACTTTGTTGACTGGCTATCTGTTTGTTAGATTTTTTTTTACGCAGAAACGCGTCGAGGTTCAAGTTCATAACTGTGACCTATGTTGATGCATGAAAACCACAGTTTTACGACGGCAAAGTTAATTTTTTCCCTCAATATAAATTGTACGGAACTAACGGAGCACAAGTTCCAACTCACACCTGGCTGGTTTTATAAAATAGCATACTAATCGTATTACCTAACAGTAATTAATACACGATTATAGTCATAAATGTTAAATAAACCCAAAAAACTACATAACTTGAAAAATAATATAAGCGCAAATTCTGAGTTAAATAAAAATTTTTAAATTTTTATTACCATGAAATAATAAAAACTCATTTAAAGCATAGGGTCAACGGACTTCTTAACTTGACCTTACTTACAGATTTTATAGCTTATTCATAACTTTCATATCTGAACTTGACTTTTCTCTTTTAGATGGAGATGCAACATGAAATTAGTCCTAGAATGAAGTGATATGCGTCAAAATTCTGAGATAAATATGTCGACTAGTAACTTACGCTTATGTTTTTCTAACCTTAGGTTTAAACATAGAACGACTGGGTAGTGAAGGTGAATGTTCACATGTGTGGTAGAGACAGAGTGGTGGAGCTCCCAAAAAAACAAAAAAAAATAAACAGGTGTATGTTGTTCTCATATAACTACTACTATGTTTTTGACTGTATTATCAATGTGTCAAAAGTTTCTAAATAATTAAGAATTAAATAATTCCAACATTATGTCGGATTTAATTACGTAGTTTAAGATTAAGGACTCTTTGTCGGTTTATTGTTGCACGCGAATAATGTTAAATTGCATAGAAATCCAAGGAAAGAATTATTATAGTTGTCGTCCGTTGCATCTTATTCAAATTGTAAAATAATATTTAATAACGAGATATTCCGTAATGGATAATAAGTTGGGAAAACAGCGCTCATCGTCTGCGGTTTTTAATGAAACGCCGAAACGAATTTTATTGTGGTTGGTTGTAATTTACGATTGTCACTGAAATATTGGGATTTTGATGTTATTATATGAAAAACTACACCATTTGATTGCACTGACTCTATACTCTCGGATAACATCTAATTTGTTTGTGTGCTTTAGAAAATCAAAAATTTTCCAAGAAAACTCTAAAAAATAGTCATAAATACTCAATTATGTACTTTTAGGTTAATTTGATAAAGATAAATAGTAAATCAAATAACAATGATAATTTTAATATCTACCTCTATTTATAAGTATTTGGAGTAAAATTTTTAACAATTTAAATTGACTACCTATATAAAAAATGTTATATAAATACAAAAAGCAAACAATAACTTCTTAATTAGTAGCCAGCTAATTTACCACTTTGCGTAACATACAAAAAACGTTTATCACCAAAAGAAACTATTGTAAATAAGAAAAAAAAATGTTAGAACATTGTAAAAACTGTTTTAAAATAATGATTGTTAAGTTGCTAACATTACACAGTATAATCGCAGTCACGAATTGAGACAACAGCCGCGTTCCATACATTCTGACCGTTTGTCTTCCGCAATATAATACAGCGTCTCGATTGCAATCTACTATTGTGTTACATAAAGTCCTAACATTACAATATTTTTTTACTTCATTTAAATTCAGCAAATGATTCGTTTATGTCTTAGAAATCTGTTTCGAGTTGCATTTACATATTGAGGTTGTTTACTCGGACAAGTGGGCGGTAACTAGGGAAACTTAAACGAGATCCAGAAACTTGACTTCACAGTTCTATTAATCTCATAATATGAGCGATGGGTCTTCATACAAATATCACGAAAAATTGTCCGAAGCTCTTATATATAAATGCTGAGTATAGGTATTTGTCCATAATTATTCCATTGATTGAATGAAATTATATATAAAATATTAAAATACACGGATGTTATTAAAAGCAGAGAAACATTTTACAAAGTATATTTTTACGGTCTATAAAAATATGACCTTGAGGTTTATTAAAAAGATGGCAACGTTTAAAATATATTAAGTCTTGAAAATCAAAATAAAGAAACAAGGAGTTGCTTAAGAATGGATAGAATGATGTGTTCTAGAATATTTTATAGCTTTTTTTATGTAATTAAAATTCAGGACACGTGAATGCCTACTTAACCGACAACTTTGCTTACCGCCCGCGCCACGCCAAATATTAGCCTGATAACTATACTAGAAGGTTCGATTCACTTTTCTAAACCACGCAGCGGATTTTAATAAAACATGAACATTAATGAAAAGAACGACAAAGGTTTTTTAAATAATATTTTCAACAAAATGGCTGAAGTTCAAGCGGACCGCTAGTACTATATAAAACTGTCTGTAAATAGAAAGCGAGACTGGAAACAATAACATATTTGTTCAGGAAGTAAATAGGTGATCTTAATAAGCGAAGTTTTAATCATAAGCATAAAGATAAGCAGTTTTCTTGTAAGGCAACTTTAATATAATCCGAAGTGGGTGATAAGGCGGTACATTTCAAACGAAATGAATTCCGGCGTCGGTCTAGAGTTTTACCATAATGAAATTCTTTAAATATCACCCTCTCAAGAGGGATTAAAATTCATGTAATTGCGTGTGCGGTTTGTATGTTTGATGCTTACTATTTGAAATAATAACACAATAACCATATACAGCAAAAAACATATTTCTATTTTATATTTACAAATTGACTCATTGATAATATTGGCAACACTTTATGCCGAGGCAAAATTAAGCTTGACGAACGCCATGACGATATGAGCGGTAAAGAATTGAACGCCACTTCGACTATAACAGTCGGGCGCGCTAGAAGTTATATTAATTTCTAAAGCTTAAAGTCAGTCATAATAACGTAAAGAATCGTTTCAGACAGTTCCAAAGTAATGAATGCGAGTGTTAATGTATATTATAAGGGAATCTTGTAACCCCAGACACTGCGTTAGTTCCTATCATGTCATTAAATAATGAAGTTTTAGATTGATAAATCGAACTGAAATAGACTAATTAATAGAAATTTTATCAGCTTTTATCAGAAATATTTACATACTACCTAAAGCTTGGAATTATTCATCCATATAGCTGAAAATAAAAATCTATTAAACCAGCCATTCTGTTAAAATTGTTAAGTATGTTGGCGTAAATAAAATTGTATGACCTTTTTTTGGTAGCGGTTTACTAAATACTAAATTTAAATTGCATTAAATTAATTTATATTCTTATCTTTATCAAATTAATCTAAATATAATTAAGTAATTCTAATAGTTTTCCTGTCACAAATTGCATTTTTTGTACACTACAAAGCAATAGCGTAATTGGAGAAATACTAGTTCAATATTGCTATTGCTTTACATATTAACTGCTTTGAAAAGATTATAATTAAATAATTTAAAATGTAAATACGAATATAACAGTTTTCCTTTGAATTCACCGCAATCGAATTAACAATTGCATTCCAATGTTATGTTCGTATAATATTTTATGACACACTAAAGCAGTATAACTAATGTTTGTAAATAAAACTTTGAAAGACATAAAAGCTTTTTATTTTATTACAGGCTTAAATAAAGTGAGTTAATTTTAATTTTACTGGTTCTTTGAATAAGAACATCGTGACACTGTGATAATTTAGCAGTATATCTAATTTAACCATAGAGAAAATGTGAAACTTTACAGTGGTAGGCTAATTATTGTCTTAGTTTATAATTTTTTAAAACTAGTTTCTTCATTAGATTGAATTAGCTGCTTATTTTTGAGAGCGTTTGATTGGCTAGAAGTTTTTATTGATTTATTTTAAAAATATTCCTTTTTATGTATTTGACATTTTATATAACTTCTGTTACGTTAAATCCACTTTTAGATTTAGTTTGATGCGTAATTTGATACTGTATATTGACTTATTATAGTTAAAAATAGAGAATTACGTGAGTTTTGTACTAAATAAGTGGCAGTTGATGTTCAGTAACTTAATCAAGTCAGGGTCACAAGCTCCAGAAACTGCGCGAATATTGCAGTACAATGACAAGTAACATAGTATATACTTTGCGTTGACATATTTTACACTAAGTTGGTAGGAAAAGGTGTTTGTTTAAAAAGTTGTAAACATTGACGGCGGTGGCAGGTCGAGTAACTGTAGCTCGTATTAATCGAGCAGGGCACGTACTCGTACTCGTAGGTACGTTACAACCTGTCGTGCAAATATTTATCTACATTGGATTTACGTGTTGACGGCGTTGAATTGTAATCAGCTTTGATTGAAGCTCATGCCTGGGAAGCTAATGACGCTTTGTCCCTGGAACTTCAGTGTAGTTCCCAGGATTTGAAGTAATCACTAATCTAGGTGCTCACTATGATTAGACAAAATGTTATTACTGTATATTGTATTAGCTAATTAATACTCAAAATAATAGACAAAAAGTCTCTTTGTATACAAGCTTAGCAGCTGAGCAGCAATTTTAAATTTTAATTTTTTTCAAGTACTTTTATGATAATAAAATAGCTTTAGTAGAAAACACTGATTTCTAAAATGGTCTGTATCAAGACCGAAAATAGAATTAGAGTTCTTTTGGGATAAAAGAGAATTAAAGTTCTGGTCTTTTATTTTACTTTGCAACACTTTTATATAAACTTTTTTTATATTTCAAGTAGCAATAATAATAACTCAATGGTGATTTCGATTCATGTCAACAGACACATAACAGGTTTTATATTCTGTACTTAAATAAATCCTTTTGTTTTCCGTAGTTTCGAGAACTTAAAGGATAATAGGATATAACAAACGATCCAATGAAACTAACTTCCGGCAGAAAGTGATAAAAGTTTTCGAGCTAATACTAGTCTTGATATTGAGCCGTGTCGAAAGTCTATAAGATAAAATAAAATAAAATTGCTTTTCTGCCAAGATTAAAAAGTTTTCATAACTACAAGAAAGTAAATGGCTTATCGATAATGTAATTTGATTAGAAAGTTATTGCAGCTTGTGATATAATTAGACTCTTTAATGGTTTTTATTAGATCTGTAGAGACAAGTTAATTTCGTAAATAAAATGTCTAGACTGATCACTTGATGGAATGCGGTTCTTAACTAACAATGATTTCGATTTCGGATATTATATTAGAACAATTTACTATATTTTGGAATTTTCAGATTGTTTTAGTATCTTCTTTAATAGATTATAGTAAACGCAGCAGTAATAGACAAAGCATCAATTTTAATTATTTTAATATTACTTTTATGCCAAGACTTTTCACAATTGTGGAATTTATCGTATTGTTATAGTTGATTACTTTTATATGATCAATAAAAACATGTAAAATATTAAAAAAAATGAAATAAAAAAATAGATACAAAGCTAAGAGCGAGTAAAATAGAGTTGTAGGTTTTTCTTTGAAATTCAAGTAGAAATCCGGTCGTTTAAGAATTCGTAACGAATACCGCAAAGGTGGTGTTGAAAGGAATAAAATTTGCGCTGAGCCGAGGATATAGGCTTACGGTCCACTGAGGCGTACCTCAATAAATTCGTTAGCATGGTGTATCATTCCGTAATGCGACGTGCTCTACCTTTTGTCTATTTAAACAATTTCATGTTTTTTTTGTATTTTGCTTTGTCATATATAAATAATTTAGAGTTTAGGTAGACAATTTTCCTACAATGTCCACTAATGGAGGATTTATTACCTCATTAATTTTTATTCAAATCTGATCAATAGGAAGGTTTTAACATCAGAAATTTTCTTCTATTCTTCTTTCTTACGCAGACTTATATAGAATATTTCTAAGAATTTGGATGTTTTCGATATGAGTCCACTAAGGGTTTTGTGCACACTTGTGTAGGGTTTACATAATAGATTCCCTTCTATTGCATTATGTCGAATATGTCGCATTTTAGACAGATGTTAATAAAAAGGGGTAGGATGAAGGAAAGAAAATTGAAATATTAAAAAAAAATGTAAGATTACATTTGCCTTCAAACTTCACACATTACAGGAAAGTTGAACCAAAGAAAAGTGTTACAAAGGTGTTTTGTATAATTCTGATTTCGCGGTATTGTGCTAATTGGTATTTCACTTAGAAAGCATGCGGAACAATGAGCGAAATGGGATTGTTTTAAAGCCATCGATACTCTTCACTGTCAAGCGTAGATACGAATAGAAACTAACAGCTATTGTATGTTACTTGTACTGATTACAATTTCTTATTAGGAAATACCGAAATAGTTTAAGTGTCGTGCAGAACAAATAATGGCTGTCGAAAACTTCTCCACTAATATTTTGTAATATTAACTTTGTGAATATGTTAGGAATACAATTTTTATTAAATTATAGACCATGGTACTATCACAATGGCAAGATATATTACTGTTTTGTTCGCATGATATAATACACTTTTGACTTCGAAAGAGGCTAGATAGTGTTTCCAACCATCGACAGTATTTCGTACAACATGGCGCACAAATAACATACGACAAGAATTCAAAAACTAAAATTATGTTTCTTTATATGTGCTATTAATTAATTTATTAGAATCCGGTTATGTGAAATTTGCCTTAAGGCAATTCTAAAGATTTATTAAAAAACGTAATTATTTAATAATTCTAACTGAGTAATATAAATCAATGTACATTTTATCTAAATTGGCTTTAGAAAGTAAAAGTAAATGTTAAACATTAAGTTAACGATTCATTTTAAATCTTAATACTTAAGTTTATACGTAATGAAATTAAATTCAAAATGTAATACTTTCTAGGTAATAAAAAACGCGTCTCAATATAAAGATACTTAATTTTAAGATTTCTCAACGGCACGCGGCATCTGTCGGCCATTATGAAATAGCGACTTTTAATTTGCAGAGAAATTTAATATTGCACTTTAAATTATAAATCTTATTATGTTCACACCACATTTTAATAAACTGACAATACAATTTTTATCTAAAAAGATGATGATTAATATTTTTAAAATTTAAAACATTACTGTGATTTCGGGTGCTTTTGTTCAGACTAAGGACTTATTCTGAAATTCTGATTGATTCATAACTATAAGGCTTGGACGTCCAAAATATTATAACCGAATAAAATTTTAAAATAAAGTCAAGAGGTGTTTTTTTTTATTGAAATAAACATTACTACAGCATTCTTTTATAGCAGTTATGGCACAGTGGTTGAGACTTCAATGTCTTACTCGGGAGGTCCGAGTTCGATCCTCCACACAAGCACACCTCTGACTTTTCTGAGTTATGTGTGTTATAAGCAAATCACTTGCAATAACGGTGAAGGAAAACATCGTGAGGAAACTTGCACTCCTGAGAGTTCTCCATACCCGGATGGCAGCAATGGCACACTGCTGAGCCGGAGGAGACCCGGCTGTGCTAAAGGGTGCCATTGGTGGCTCGTGATGATGATGATGAACCTTTCTACGATTAGCTTTAAATTTTAAGATTCTAAAATGTGTTTTAAAATCATGAACAAACTAATTTAATTTGAATACTTCTAATATAAAAAATATTGAATATTGAGTTTGTTGGTTTCTTGTCAATACTGTAATTGACCGATATACATGAGTTTTTGCAGATTTATAGAAAATTTATATTTATAGAAAATTTATATTTAGATACCAACCAGTAAAAAGTGAGCAATTTAGCTTTCTGACAAAACAAAAAGTTTGTTTTTGGTTTATTACACGTATATAAGATGATTCAGTGAAAAATAACCATTGAAGAAAATTTGCACAGTCGTAATACAGAGCGTCTTATTCCGTTTGTTCTGAGTCAACGAGCAATGTGAATCGAGTAGAAATACGAGGCACTTTTGTCTCTTTGTCTCCTCAGCGTAATTTAGAAAATATTTCGCGTAGTGACTAATATCTTGGAGACGATGCGTAAACTGAGCTGGTATAGAATGTAGGCAATTACATAAACGACAATCAACGCTACAAAGACGTTAGAAGGGAGCGAGTAATGTAATTATACAGATATGCCACGTTAACGCCAGATATGACAGATTACACTGTACACTGCCAAAATGCTGTGTTTCACTTTAGATGACAACAATCCTCATTTAATTACTTAATTTATAAGATAAATTTCGAAAAAATCTCTCTCTCTGTCTGTAAGCATCAATGTTAAATTGTATTAGTATTCATTATATCTATGTTATACTGCCTAGAGCTTGAGACTTGTAACTGATGTGCATATTTACATGGCCTTTTCACTATAGATAAATACTCTCTTACCGTGTTTAACTTCCCTTTATGGAATCTTACAAAGTTACGTATAAAAACAACAACTCAAATAGTCCCTAAAAAGGTTATACTTTGCTACATTAACACTTTACTTTATTGAGATAGTAATAAAAAGTTACAGTTAAGACAAAGTAGTGTGTTTATACTATTAATTGGAATTTCGAGAATTCACAACGTACAGTAGAAGCAGAAGTTAAAAAGAAAGAAAATGTATCAACACATTTTACTATAATATATACATTTTTTCACTTATATACAAATATAATAATCTAATTTGAATATCTTAATAAGTTATTTTTACGAAAATATGACGAATATATGAATAATAAACAAGTGCGCAGAAATATTTGCAATTTCTGAGCCTGTTTTACATATATGTAGATTGGTATGCTAATGAACACTAGAATTGGCTAAATACGAAAAGAAATTAAATATGGTGAAATAAGGATCTATATCAAGAATAAGTAAAAAATATTTAGCAGCACTGTTCATATCAAATCTCAACAACATACTCAGGCAATCTGTCAAGTGAATTCTCACAGTAAACATTGTCTAAATTTAGTATTACGGTAGGTATTTCTTATCAAAAATCGTAGGTAATATTTTTGTTATGCTCTTACAAAATGTATTGCAAATGAATTCAATGGTGTAAGCGAAGATTTCCTATATAATGTATCATACATTATTAGCCAAATTTAACAAATAAAAGCAATTGAAAGAAAACGCTGTCCTGTACAGTGTACATCCCTAAAAGCTGTAATAAGCATTAATGTGATTTGCGCAAATATGAAAACAGCTGAGTTTGCCCTTATTAGTTTCACGCCCCAGTTACGACGTCACCCTAATACGAATTTATTTACCAAAGCCGTGATTTCATTTTGTTACAAAAACCTAGATCATAGAGAAAATTAATAAGATAATCATCTTGTTTTGGGGAACATTTGGGTTTTTTAGGAGCTTTTTTTACACGCTTTTTATTAGCTTCACTTGTATGTCAGTATGTCAGTATGTAACTCTCCGTGGGTAATTTGCGCGCCTGCGGCCTTCCTTGGTTCTGGTAGCCGTTTCTCAAGCGTGATTATTTTTAGTTTAAAAAAAAAAACTAAAAAAAAAATCACGCTTTTATAAATAAATCAAACTAAAAAGTAAAAAATAAATAATAGTTTAAAAAAACTAAAAACACGCTTTTTATTATAGAAAACCAAACTAAAAAATAGAAAATAAATTTTAATAAATTTAAAATAAGAATAGTGTTAAAAATTTCAATAAATATAAATTAATAATAGTGTAAATAAAAAAAATGTATTTTATTTAAAAAAAAGCGTGGGGATATTATCAAAATGATAATCACTCTACTCATATCTGTCAATAAAATATTTATAACTATTGACACCATGCACCCCACGCGTTTTTTAAATAAAATACATTTTTTTTATTTACACTATTATTAATTTATATTTATTGAAATTTTTAACACTATTCTTATTTTAAATTTATTAAAATTTATTTTCTATTTTTTAGTTTGGTTTTCTATAATAAAAAGCGTGTTTTTAGTTTTTTTAAACTATTATTTATTGAACTTGCAATGGTCATAATTTAAAAGTTATTTACATTTTGTTGTATCTGATTTCGCCGAATTATAGTATCTTCAAGCCAATGATGAAGCCAGGATATAGGGATTGATAAAATACAGTTGCATTCAGATTTTAAAATGTTTTGGATATATTGAGTATTAAAAGCTTGTATTCTTACTACAATTTATTTTACTCATATCAGTTGACAACGTAGTAAATTCACTTTAAAAATTTATAACCCAGTTTAAAACACTAAAATATTTTCCATATAATAATACAAAAAAGATTTCAAAACTCGACAATGCAGCCTAATTAAAAATGTTTCTCAATAAGTTTTGAAACTACGCTTGAATTTCAAACTACTCTTACTTTAACAAAAGGTGCTCAGTCTACTTCCAGGTGATGTATTTTTTTGTAAGTAGTTATAATAAAATGGCTGAACTGATTTGGTATACAGCACAGCTGATGCAAAACATCTTCATATATTTACTGAACTGCGATGGATCGCATACATCTACAGAAATCTATATGAATTGTACTCTGAAATAGATTGACTTAAAACTAATAGCGCTTTTTATTTTAAACCCACTTAAAAAAAAATTCGCAGTTTGTTTTTTATATTTTTATGCTTCTGTTTTCGTAACTTCTTTGTCTATTTACAGACTTATCGAACAATCAAATAAATAATAACGGTTAGCAGATAACCAAATAATAATCTTAAAAATCCAGGCGCTTTCAAATAAATATACTTATCACACTCGAATTTAAAATTTTTGCGAGGACTTAGGCGACTAATCTTTAAAAAAAACATCCATGGTTAAATTTTACTTGTGTTTGTCCTTTGATTTCAAATATACACTAGAAAACTCTTCAAAATCGAATAAAAAATATATTGTGAGTGGAAATGGTTGGTAGGATTTGGCAATTGAAGTTGAATTTTTTTCGTGAAAATTGTCCTCGTTGGAATACATATACTTCCCTACCCAGAAATCTACATTTTACTATTTTCATGAAAACCCAGTATAACATAGAAACAAAAATGTTTATTGTTATCCTACAAAAGAAGCCTGGCGCGATAGGCTGCTGGGAACAAAATGAATTTACATATTTATTTTTACGAAACCTAAAGTAGAAACACTTTTAATATTTTTGTCTTTTTCACATCAAATTGGACCTGGTTGTCTGATCCAAACATCTGTTTTATTTTTATACCTTTGATTTATATAACTATTTTTCCAACCCCTTTGACCTTTATAGTGGTTCATTATTTCTTAGGTAGTAATCCTTGCTAAAAATATCTCGCCCATGTTTTAGTTCTAATAAAAAGATTTGTATAAAGGATAAAACAAATATCTTTTTTTATATCCAACAATAAACTATGTAGCATAACTTTTTCATGTCAATTTTACGGTTCAGTTGAGAGAACTAAAACACTATACGCTATCGTTAAAATCATTCTGTTGTCAATAAAAAAGTTCAATGATTATTCGGTTTAAGGATCCGAGTAGTTGTGATGTTTAATAAAAATATTAATTCATAATAACTGTTTGTTTTAAATATATGGCGATTAGTTATAAGCACAATATTTTTTTTTATTTCTAGATTAAGGAGTAGCTCTGTTAATGATATAGATATATTATATAGAATAATCAATGAATTATTCTCACATCAACTATAAGACTTCGAAAACCTACGACTTTCCATTGCGTGGGGGAATCTTTGAATCTATTGTGCAAGTCTCAAGAAAGTCTAAATAATATATTAAGTTATTGAATTTTTAATAAATAAAATACATAGGAAACGCCACGCTTTATAGTTTGTTCAACTTACGATGCCACCCAAATCTTACTCAATATAAAATACCGGCCACAAATCTTAAAACTTTAACCATTTTCTTTCTAGACAGTCTCGTATCAGAGAAATGTCAGACAGGTTTATTCGATAACGTTCCTGCAATACCCAAAAATTTTAAAAATAAGTTTTTATCATATATAAGTACAAAAAGTATATTTATTTTAAGTTAAAAAATGATTCTTAAAGTCCTATTATGTTAGGTTTTTTATTAATGTTATATAAGACCTAAATGTAGAGCGTTCTACGCTTAATGATAACAAATTGCGTTTTGTCCAGAAAAACGATTTAGACTAATTTCTAGCTCTTTCCATCTAAACCACGCCTGGCTCATATATCTTAATGATACAAAGATAGACTACAACGAGGTATTCTTCAGTATAGTTTTTTGCTTTCTTCTTGCTGATATCTGATTTTTTATGTTGATGACGCAAAAAAAGTTCCATCATCATTAGCTAGTATTACTTTATGACAATTAGAAGACAGTCTAATTTGAGCTAATATGTTTTGTTATCATATATATACAAGAAATGAATTGTTTAGAGTGCAGTCCGCTTGAAAAATAGTGTGTGCACATCTAAACAACACAGAATAGTTTCCCAGTACCCAGTATCCAGGGTACGCTGTCAGTGTTGGTCGAGTGCCAGTCACGTCCGGCCCCGACCGGTAATTTTCCCAATCACATCGACTCCAAATGCCTAACGTTTACTTTTATTCAGTTTAAGCGCCAGCTACGTGAACACTACACAAACACTTTATACAAATCTTTCATACTAGAAACTTTCTGTAGGAACTAGTATCTGCCTGTGACATCGTCCGCGGAAACTTTTGAAAGGAGATCCAGAGTGAATTGAAATACTTTCTTATGCAAAAGTATCCTTTACGCTATTTCAGCTTATAGCGGGATAAAAAAGCCTATGCGTTAATTCAGATTAATAAGTGTGTATGTGGGGAATTTCATCTAAATCTGTTCAAACATTCAAATGTCCAAACAAATTTGTATATTTAACATATATAAATGAGTAGTTCAATTTTATAATTTTAGTAGGATTATATTAGCATAGCTGGATAGTTCTGCTTATAATATTGTAAATGATAAATGTTTAGACACTTTGAAGTTTGTATTCAAGTCTAACTTAATGCTCAACTAGTTTGGAGAAACTTGTACGGTAGATATTTTATGCTATGACTGCTTTTTTTATTTAAAAATTGCATTGATAATGTTGATTTTTATATTTACATTAGCTTTTTCAAATCTTGGAAGTCAATTTTAACCACCACTGAAATTGAGTGTTCATATAAAAATACTATGATTTGGTAACTTGGAGCCGATCTGATGAAGCTACTTGAATTTTGCGTTTAACTGAGATACGGATTAGTATAAACATTAAAAAACAATAACATCTTAGAGCCGGATAAAAATGGCTCCCAAAAGCAAAAAAAAATAATTCTAAAAATGTAACCTCGTTTCGTTCTAAATAAATTTTTTTTTTTTATACTCAGCGACCGCCACTCGAGTGTCCTAATAACTGTCATACAGATTTAATATCACATATTCCATTTTGTACGGGTTCTACCGCGAAGCAATTTCCTTCCTTAAATTGTATTTCGACGAATACGCGTCAACTTAATACATATGTGACCCGAACGACAAATTTATTTATATTCTCTCTTATTTATAATCAGACGCTTGTGATTTATTATAACGGTTCCGGCTTCCTTTCATCGTTGTTTTTTAAAATAAATAACGTCATCTACTATCTCACTGTGGTCTTTCCATCACATTATATCAGACCTTATTCGTTCTTCGTTTTAGGACAGTTGAAGTTCAAAAATGATTAGGAAATCTTTTTTTATTGTTTAAATGTCAATGTGAAATATGTTTCGTTAAAAAGGCATACTTCAAGAATCACTTTTTTAACAGACACATTTGTGATCTAAAAAATTACTATATTACATTTTATGTTTATGTTAATGGGCGATACCTACAACATAACAGTGCATTTTAGAGAGAATTCCGTATAGTGTAGGCTTTTACCTAGGATCAGAGCGTTCTTATGATACTTAGCGTTTAACAAAAGAAAGTATAATATCAATGACTAGTACTAACGACTAATCGGGAGATAAATTAAATAAAATTGTCGTGCTAATAGATACATTTGATATTACAGACTACTCGTCAATTAAAATTATCAACGACATTGCTAACGTTAGGTTGAAAGCACTCATATTTTTTGCTCCGTATCGCAATATCCTTAATTACGTTGGCTGTGCTTAATATAAATAGAAGTTCATGACGAAAATATCGATATTTTAATGAGCTCGTTATAAGGACTAACAAATAAATGCAGACGACTTAAGCATCATACTCAAAGGCCTTTGAATTCTAGTCGTAGACTCAAGCGGTCTTGAGCCTAGCAAAATTAAATGCAATGTTATTTCCTTCATAAAATTAATTAGAGAAGTTATAATGTGCAAGAGTTCACTCCTTCAAAGTTTTGTTATATGAGAAGCGTGAAGTCGTATGTTTCTGACTTGATAGATGTTATCTGGAGGTGTAAAACAGCAGGTTAATCTTAACAACATAATTGCCTAAGGGTCTGTTTCACTATGTCCAAGTAAATTCGACAAATATTTTAACTTAATTTTATTTGGTGGCATATCAACGTAACCAAACGTAAACATATTATTTGATTTGTACCTTATTTGTCAGTTAGTGTATTTCTGACAATTTCAAGGTTTATGAAAAACTAAAGATTTCGTTGTTCATTGGATAAATTAGAAGTTTAATTGGGAAAAAGACCCTAGGTAAAGTGTAGGTAACACTTTATTACTTGATATAAAACATTCGAAGAACTGTGGAAATCAGCTTACAAAATTTGTATACTATCATTGTCATACATATATGATCAGATTATAAAAAATGGTTGTATGGAAACTAAACATCAATTCTAGATTTTATATAACAAAGCAAAGATAGAGGAGACCTCATAAAATACTAAATCTTATCGCAGTAAATCCTTTAGATATCAGAACAAATTTCTGTCTTACAGGGTTCATACGTTACCGTTTGACATGCGATGGTAACGACTCGTTTATACAAAGACACGACTTATGTTCTTCAGTAAGAATTATGTTATCTTTATCTTAAAATGTTTATGTTATGTGACCTAATTCTTCATGAAAAAAATAGTAAACAGGCGCAGGTAGCAGTATACCATAACTAGGACACAAAATCTATCGTAAACCAGCAGTCAATTGAAGAACCGTAATAGTCAAAAAAACAAATCTAGTCCGGAAAAGAGAAAGAAATATCAACGCAATAAACCTCGTCCGTTAAAAGACTATTAATTCTAAAAGAATATAGATTAATTCTAAAAGAAATAAAATATTTTTTTGTAAGTATTTTCTTCTTTATATTGATTTATTACTAATTCATGAATTATATATCATAATTATAGGCCGTCCAGCCCGGGTGAACTCTCTACTTACTTTCCGTAAATAGCAAATCCATTTTATAATTTTGTGTGATATTTAAAAAATATACATAAAATGTGTGCATTTTATTTGATTTTTTCTATATTCGTATGGCTGAGCAGTGCCTTGTAATACTATTGGTGGGCTGTGTAACCGCCTTACCGGTAACTTGACATGCCAAGTGCACACTGAATCGCAACTTCCGTATAATAATAACCATAGAGTAGAAAAGTTCTTTTAAATTCTATCTGAAAAGAAATATGTGCTTTTGACTGTGTAACATTTTATGCTAAAGAAATAAAATGTATTCTCCTTTCTTCAGCGGATTTGTAGACGATGGACCGTTAGAATTATCAAATAATTACTGTAATCTACGAAAAAATGCTTGGGCTATTTGTTAGTATTCTAAAAGATTTAAAATACTGAGTTTAAAAAGATAAATAAAAGCAAGAACTAGAGAACAGATGCGGATAATGATCACTTCATAAATCATAACAGCTGACGACGATCTCAGTTTTATAAACTTACATAGATCTTTTTTAAAGAAAATTAATCAATTTTATATAAAGGCCTTCGTCAATTCTTGAATACGAACCAACACGCATTTCTCAAAATGTGAAGAATGAAATAAAGGGTGTCATGTCGTTATGGAATGTCTTCGTAATTGTTGGTACTTTCTTCCTACTCGTTAGGTAGAAAAAGGACGTGAAAATATTTATTATATTATCGTGAGTGTAAAACATATTAATTTCTTTTCATTCATATTATATATTGTTTTTAATACACGAAAATGTTTAAGATGTTGGCATGTATGAATTCATTTGTCATCATTATTCTTCATAATTTATAATTTACACAAAATACAGAAAGCAAATAGTATTATTAACTACTTTTTAATCTGCAACTTGGACCTTAGATTGAATATTCCTCTTTCTTAGTAGATCGAATATTTTATCACAAAATCAAAGCTTAGTAAAGGAAAAGTTGTTATAAAGAACTTTTTAAAGATTCAGCAGCTTTAAAAATTTTCGAGTAAACATCTTTTAAGGTCCTTTAATATGCCATTTAACTTAATAGAGGCTTGGAAAGTTGGAGCCTGATCGTCCTTTAGATTTTATGAGCGATAAAGCCATGTATTCCGAAATAATTGTAATTATCATATAAATTGTCTTAACTGAGAATAAATGGTGTTTTCTAAAGTTACTTAATTTCGATATTTTAAACGTCTGTGATAGACATCGACACCCTTTATAAGAATATATTTCGAAATGATCATATCAAATAGTACATTACTTCTATGGGCGTGAAATTCAAATAAGAGTTTAACCTAAAGCATTTATTCAAGCACTTTCGTCTTTCGGGTCAATGTGGTCGTTCTATCAAGGAAAATATAGACTTTAAAATGACATCTTCATTTAAGTATGTTCGTTAACTGGAATGTTATGGCGTCAAACGTGACTTGATTTTGTTAAATTTTAAATGAAATTAAGTATATTTCGTGCTGAGTGCAAAATAACGCTCTTTTGTAACAAAAAGCAAAAGGAGAACTTCGAAAGCGTTCACTCTGAGGCTAAAAAGGCATTTTGTATTCAATACAAAAAATATTTATACGATATTTAATGCTAAGTCTGTATTAAAAGAAATATCGAGTAAGGCTTTTTCCCCTATACATAGTACCTATGTTTGGTACCGTGAACAAAATATATTCACTGAGTTCTTAATAATACATCAAATTACTGTTTATAGTCTTATATTAATATTTCTAGTTCTCACAGAAGTTGTGATAAAATAAAAAATCTTTTCCTTCGTTTTCCTTTTATAATGTTGTAACACATCCGTTCGACTGCACATAAGGAGAATTTATGTAGCCTTTTTGAGATTTAATAGACTGAATCTTATACTAAATACATTAAAAATAAATGGACATATTAATCAAGGTTTTAGGTATATACTAAATAATTCTCAAAAGATTTATCCAGACAAAATATACTATTAAACTGTACATGAAATTTGCAATAATATTTATTCGCGTTATATGTAAAATCATCCGAAAGTCAGTAGGTTAAAATAGTTTAATAATTTAAAATAAATTCAAACACTCTAAGGAGTAGTAAATATTGTAATTGATGATCACTAATGAAGTTAAGATTTTAAGTGTATTAAGATTTTATTTCTGTTAAACGCTCTAACTTTTCTAGGATAAAGCATGTTTTAAATAACAATCACATTTTCCTGAAAAGGAAGAAAAAAGGTAAAGAAAAAATACGTATTAGTATCTTAAAGACATATTTAGTTTTCTCAAATATATTCTATTTACCTAAAGACATTGGATAAGTTATATTTTTATAAATATAAAAACTATTAGAACAACAATTACTAAACAATACTTGAGTACGTAATAATTGAATCCACTTTGTTTACATTACTACTCGTACAATTGATCACCTATTGCTACATTTCGTGATTGTGAGATATCTCCTCAGAACTAGGGTAACTTGATTGATGTGGTGGAACTAAATATGCTGAAACAACTCGCTGTAATATAATAATGTGATATAGTATAGATTAATACTCTAACATGCTACTTATTGAACATATTAGGCGAATTTGATAATTTAGATTAATATTTGTGTATTTATTGTATATTATATTAAGTATATATAGCACTTCATATTAATATACACTGGGGTGTTGACTCAGGTAAAGGTTAAAGAATTTCACTGTTAGAAATCATTACATTACATTTTTAATATTTTATGTCATATGAAGAACTTTGAATATGTGTCCAGTTTTAAAATGAAATCACTCGTTTCGTTCGTAGTCGTCAAAATAAAGACATTTTGAATTATTTAAATTTTATTCGGTTATAATAATTTTATCATTTAGTTTTATATTGACTCAGTAAAACTAAATTTCCTGGTTTTCATTTGAAATTGAAAACTAGTGTGGGTATAATTTAATCTAGTAAAAGATTTTCAGCAATTTAATTATGCATACATAGTCATAAAACTAACAGAGTTCACTCCAAAATTTGAGAGCTCAGTTCATTTACAAATAGACGTCAGGAGGTGAACTAGCAGTTACTACCGCTCCGGGATTTAGCTATTCTTATTCAAATAAGTGGGAACCGATTCAACCGAGACTACGGATTAGATACAAGAGCTCTACAGTCAACGATTATTATTTTAGGATAACGTCTTACTACACTTCAAATAATATTGTTATTTTATTCTTTAAATGTTATTTTAGTGAGGATATTCTAAGGATAGGAAATTCACTTTACGTTGGATATAAGAAATATTAATTTTATTTAGCCACAGGAAACTGTGATAAAGATTGTATGATACAGAAGTCATTTTTATTAAAAATTAGTTTCAATTTATTGTTAAAAAACTGATAAGACTGTAAAAAAACTGATATGACTGTTTTTATTCTATTTGGAAAAGGTAATGGTATTACACCCTACAGCCTTGTCTTTAGAAGTTAAATTCTTTATTAATCTATACTAATATTATAAAGAAGTAAGATTTGTATTTTTGTATTTTTGTATGTAACGAATAAACATAAAAACTACTGGACCGATTTCAGAAATTCTTTCACCATTAGAAAGCTACATTATCCCTGAGTAACATAGGCTATATTTATTACAAGAAAAAATTAGACATCCTTAGGAAATCTCACGAAAACCAACCCAAGGTGCCAAAAAATTTGCCATAAAATATCTTTCATCGCATGCGCTGCAAAAAGTATTGATGATAGAACAAAAAAATGCTGTACAATATTATAGAACGTATCAATATCTACAAAAAAGTCCGCGAGACCATATGTCCAACTATTATAGTTACGTCACTATAACTACTTTTTTACATTTTAAAAGTTGATAAAAATGCCTATCAAAATCAGACCATGTTTTCTATAACTTTGTATTAATCCTTATCCAAATAAATTTCGTATTCAAGACTGTTTCAATACCTGTAAATTACTTTTTGAATTATTAAAATCGGACTTTCCATTCAAAAGATATTACGAAATTAAAAATATCAATATAAACAAAAAATACACGACGACGCGACGGGCCAGTATAGCGACGCAGCGCAGCGAGTAAAGCGGCAAGAGAGTGGGCACCGAATGCGGGAGGGCCAATATATTTTTAAAAATAATATTCCACCCGCGCGAAGCCGGGATGGGCCGCTAGTTGTATAGTAAGATCGAAGACAGGTGTTTCGTTATAAATTACTTTTCATACTGTATAAATTGTATAAATTGTCGAGTCGATAAGGGTATATCTGATAAGTACTAACGAATTAAGCACTATCGACAGTGTTGCTAGCATTATGATTAGCAGCATAACAGTTGAAACATTATAATAATGACCACTGTAATCACAAACTGAAATCGGTTTTTTATTCATCTTTAATATAAAGGTCAATATTAGTATCTTTTTCCTACCAAGTTATATTAAACTCTTCTTGGTAAAATCTACCTAAAAGTAAATCCACGTATCGACCATATATCTTTAAATTCATCATTTCCTACACGTACGTAAAACTTGTTCACAAGTTTCCAACTAGATTTTATATTTAAAACGTTGTTAAAAGAAATTTTAATGTTATGATTTGAGCTTACAAGCAATTTGATATTTTTAAAATTTTACCATTATTATGTTATTTTTACTTGAAAAGAAGTATCGTTAAAAGTATTGTTGTTTGTTTCTCTATGTTACGTCATACCAAATTCAATATGGAGCCTTTCAAAGATCATACAGTCATTTGAAGAAATATTTTCTGATGAGCTGTGTTTTGTATCAATTAGCACTTTAAAAATATATTTTTACTTGCTACCTTATGTTCCCTTAACATATCTCCTGAAGTAATTGATTGGTTTCATAGTTACTTGCACGGACGCCGGCAGAGAATTAGAATTCAGGACTCTTATTCTGAATGGTCTCCAGTAATAGCCGGCGTTCTCTCCTCTCTTATTTTCAATATTTATTAATTCTCTATGCACTCACATCACTTCTCCCTACCAGTTATACGCAGACGATCTCCAAATTTATAGGCACTGTACTTTGACCGATTTATCAAAAACTATCGACTCTATTAATGAAGACTTAATAAAAAAAATTCTGCCTGGAGTAAAACTTTCGGTCTACTTGTGAATCCTAGTAAAACTCAAAGTATCATTATAGGTAGTCCACAACTTGTTAATAGGATCTCGCTATCTCAACTACCTAACATATTATTTGATGGAGTTATCATTCCTTACAGTAAAAAACTTAGGTTTTGTTTTCGTAATTTTTCTTCCCATTTCCACCAAAATTGCGCTCGCACAATCACTTCTATTGCCAACTCTTGACTACGCTGACATTTGTTATCTTGACTTAAGTGAGGAGGAGCAATTAAACAAACTTGAGCGTCTTCAAAATTTATGCATTAGGTTTATATTTGGTTTACGTAAATATGACCACATTTCTGAATTTCGTAATAAGCTCAAGTGGCTCCCGATTCGTTTTCGCAGAAATACTCATGTCCTCAGTCTTCTTTACTGTATACTGTTCAATCCTAATACTCCGTCATATCTAAAAGAGCGTTTTGAGTTTTTATGCAACACACATAATCTTCCACTTCGTTCAAATCAAAATCTACTTTTGAAAACTCCTGCACATTGCAGTTCGTCGTTTTCAAAATCTTTTTCTGTAAAAGCTGTATGTCTGTGGAATTCACTCCCCATAGTGATCAAACAATCTAAATCTCTCCCAATTTTTAAAAAACGAATCAAAGAATATTATCTGAGTCATTCATCTGAATCATTTTGAGCTGTGTGCAATGTGTATTTATTTTTAATCTTATTAGTTGTAAATCTAATACATGTAATATGTGTATATTTGTATGTATATGTATGTTATACCTATTACTTTTTAATATGTATGTTTATAATATATGTATTTATGTAATATAAATGTACGTTTAGTATGTAATATGTACGTATATATTTATGTGTTGAAGTAATATATTTGTATGTGTAAACTTATTTAATACTACTAAACTAAGCTGTGTACACCGCTTCCCATATCTCCGCGCCATCTCCTATATCTTATGGTTGCCTGGCAGAGATCGCTCTTTTAGCGATAAAGCCGCCTATTGTGCCAATATTTTTAAGTGCATATTAATGTATTACTTCTATGGTGAACAGTAAAGCGTATTATTATTATTATTATATTTGTATATTTAGCTCACTGCTTCGCTAAAAAGGTTGTTAACTGTAAAATCACGTTTCAGATGAAGACAATATAATTATAGTCTTGTTACATATCTCCTACATTGCTCAAGCTCTAATCGCAATAGATAAAGAAATCTCATTTACTTACTAAAAGCGATTAATACTGACTGATTGTCGAGCCAATGAGGTATTCTCAATATAAAGCTATGCACTTTACTAATAATCATAGGATAACAAAATTATTGCTACTATTATGGTTTGTGTGAACAAATCGTTATGTAGATTGCGTCTTACGAATCAACCTTAGAGCCTACGAGTGAGCGTGGTATCACGCGACGGTCATTTGTTTGAGCTTTTTCATTTCCGCGCTCTCGCCGACTGCGACATAGTGATAATGTAATTGCTATTTTATTTTTTAACTAGCAAACCGCTCCGGCTTCGCACGGTTACTTTATCTACTATAATATGCATGTATTATACTTGGATACGGGACACACAGACGGGAAGCGACTTTGTTTTGTATATACTATGTTTCTACTAGATTAATAGTTTAGCGGAGGTTGAGGATATTGTGGGTATGATTTATTTACTAGCTTTGTTAGTATCGGTTATGAGAGTTCAAGTTTGAGCAATGAAGATTATGTATAGTGAGAAGGCCTTGTTAATCTGCTTCGGGATCGCAAGCCCTAGGCACTGCATGGGTTTTTGTCTCATTGAATTTCAAATTTCACCATAATTTTTTGTATGTATAATGTAGAAAAGAAGGACGATTAAAATATACAGGATATAATAGACTTTTTATTCATGCTCCTTAATCTAGCTAACCAAAATAAAAAGAAGGATGAAGAAAGCAATCAACATAAATAAGAATATAAGGGGGCCGCTGCAATATCTGGGCACATATATTTCTTCTTATGACCGAAGGAAATCACGCAATGATCCGCATTCTAAGAATAAACAGACACAACGTAATGACGAAAATTTACATTAGACTGGCTTAATGTCGCGAAGCAATCTTATTCGGGTGAGGAAACTGAGTAAACGATGACTAGACAACTTTGACATTGTATGTTTTTGTCAAATATTGTGATTAACGTTAAAGATTTTAATTATTTTTTATTCTTGAAACTTTTTTTCTTTTTCATTCATTCAAACTGTAGAAATATATATGTGTCTAGCCAACTACTAGATGAGTTATGTTATGGATATGATATTATTATTACGGTTTTAGATACGAGTACGGATAGGAAATTATTTCGGATTATTCGTTTAAATTAAAATTAAATTAAGTTATAAACTTGTGGAACTTATTAAATATTTTATTTGCAATAAAAAATAAAGGTCATTAAACGAAGTAAAAGCCCCTTAAACTTTTGTGTCCAAGAGAAGTTGGACCAAATTACATAGTATGAAAATTGGTATTCCAATATGGAATTTGAGATAAAGTATTTTAGTATCTAAAATGTACATCACAGCTTTTTTATATGGTTTCGTAACGTCACTTGCGATGGTGCGATAACACGAGATAAATGCCGTATATCTGAAGCCAACCTTGACATTCTTATTTTCTTTAACGTTTTTAGATGCGAGAGCTTTTACGATTATAATCGTGATAAAGCTTTAATTAATTCTGAGTAGTAATTTATTTAAACATTATTCAAAGTTATATGGAAATTCCCACCGCGGGATGTTTAGTACTTTGTTTTCATTAACGTAGTTTCGAAAAGGTATATCCATTATTTTGTCATTTACTCGTAGAAACTTTCTTGTATTTTTTTAAGCTAGCAACTCATAAGCTCTACTCTGATAATAATAATTAATTTTCGTGACATTTAGATTTTGATCTATTAAAGTGGTTAGTTAAAAATATTATGTAAAGGTCAACATTAATTGCTTATATTTTTTTCTGAACCCTAATATCGTATCAATCCCTTTGTTTAATAGTCTAGTAATAGTAATATTGTGACTAACTTTTATTTACAATACTAATATATTTGCTGCTTTATCTCGTTATTGTAAGTCGAATATAGACTTGTACATTTAATGTTCTCGAACGTCTCAAAATTGAATAAACCCATAAAGTTGCCCTTTTCATTGTTTGAACAATACGTATAATGGACGCCTAATATATTCTAATATATTACAATAATACTTTCGGGTTTAATATGTATTCATAAATTATAATGTTTATTATCGTTCACTTTAATCATAGTTAAATAAATATTAAGTCAATAACATATATAAAAAATATAGTTAAAATAAAAAACGAAAGCGTTTTATCTTAGTTTCTATTTCACCCTATATTTGGCTTCATTATTTAGAAGTACTGGTATGATACCGAGGCAGTTTGACTAGTAATATTGTCAGACTTATCATAGTAAAGTTTCAGTCATTATAGTGTTGATGGATCAAGTAATTGATATTTTTATTATTATATTAGTTACATGTTTATATATTATAATAAGCATACTGTAGAGTAAAAGGATTTAATAAACCCTCACGAGGGTCACAAGGACAAGACAGCTTCTATTGTTGACAAACATTTATTTCACCATTTCAATTAATTGACCATATAAGCTATTGGACTCTATCCCAAACTAAATTTAATCCATACCTATTATTTAGATGGCGAGAGTTCACAAACAATAAGCAATGTAGCACTTTAGAAGGCCTGGCAGTAGTCCAGACTGTCCAGGGCAAGTAGAATTAAACACTTATCGTGTAAACTACGCCTAATATATTCTACTTTAAACAAAACGACCAATCTCTTTAATATACGAAAATATTTCGTTATTATTTCATTTTAGTATGTAAAAAAATATTACTCTAAAAATTAAGAGGTTTTCTTGACAACTAATATTTAAAAGAGGAAAATTATTTTTCTTAACGGTAATAGAAATCGACTTCAACAGGTTATTTGATTTTTCTTACTTCAATGATAAGGATATTCAAAATGGCTGACCTTCAGGTATCCTTTATTCAACAAAATAAAATTGTCTAAACTCGTTTATAAATACATAAATACAGTATAGCAGTGGAGGTGTTTTTCCAATACAATCTTAGATTTACAGACATTGAATAGTAAATGTCCTTAATGTTCTGCAATCGTTCGTTTTGAACTTTTAATACTATTTAACATAATCTTAACTTTATATATATAAACAATTGTGATTTTTTTTATCGATTCTATTCAGTAGTTTTTGGCAATGATACTACAATCTAGAATTTTATTCTATATTGTAGTATCATTGTGTTTTTTTACTGTAATTTTAAAAAGTCGCGTGACATAAAATATAAGCAATGGTAAAAAAAAATACGTAATACCAAAGTCCGATGACAAAAGTCAGAATTCTTACATTTACCAACTCAAATAATTATAAATCTTTAGATATATTTGCTATATATAGTAGAAGAGAACTTCCTCATTTTTAGAAGTCGATTAAAAGCGGCCAAGAACATGTTATTTGGTCAAGAACAAAGAAACCATACAACTACTGGTAATGTTTTTAACACTAATTCCAGAGGACTATCTATATGAAATTGGCCATGAATTCAGATTATTCAATTAAGTACACGACATAAAACCCACTTTCGTACACGCAAATCCTATTACTTAACAACTCGGAAAACTTACAAATACTATTTTAGTACGGCAATTTTTATCTTCTTTATATTAGCACCATTATAATACAAACCAACGAGCAAATAATGAAATTAGACAATGTTGAAGGTATGATGATGGATCCACAAGATACCTAATGAAGGAACCCTTGAGTAACAAGAGTTTAGGTTATTTAATTTATTTAAACTACATTCAACAACGTCCAAAATATAGCGCTTTATTGTAACATTTACTTATTTATCAATTAACCGTTATTACAATGTCAACTTAATAAAGTTTTATGAATGAAATATTAAATATTCATGTGTCCATCAAACACCGTTACATTAACAACGATTGTAACATTTTTTCGTCATCAATTTTATCTGTTTTGAGAGTTGAGAATTGTATAAATACTTCATAGTATTAGAAAATCTATAAATTAAATCATTATGTTAGGATAGAAACTTTTTTTTTAATGATAGATAAGGGACAAACGAGCAGACGGTCCACCTGATGGAAAGTGGCCACCGTCGCCAATAGATATCGACGAAACTAAAGGGTATCTCTTGTTTTGTCGATGCGTTGTCGCCTCGAAGGTAGAGTGAGGAGGAGGAGCGAAGAGAAGACTGCTGCGGTTTCAATGGACCCCGAGCAAGAACCTGGTGTTCATTGGATTCGCAGCAGGAATGGGATGGGAGAGAGAGGGGTAGACCTGGCCCACATGCTGCTCGGCCGAAACGCGTCAGAGACACTTGGCGGTCGGATTCGCATGCTGGTGGTCGCAAGCTAGTCGGGGAACAAGTCCCCTACCACCAAGGGGGTGCTGGGTTACTCGGCTTTTACGAGATGCTCTCGAAACTAAGCGTCACAACTATTTCAATAGAGTCAGAATATTCTCTCTTTAATAATATAAACAGTAAATTTGACCTAAATACTCGAATAAATAAAACAGTATATTGGTATTTTGTTCTTATCGGCCGAATATTTCCATACGGTAAAAAGGTTGTATTTTATAGGTCGTTTAGTTTAAATAACCTCATAAAAGTATTATGTTTCATTGCTCTAAGACAGACTCAGTTAATAAAAGGTTTCTCTCTTTAACAATTTGGTTATAAATTTTGACCTTTATGACTGTTAGGAAATATATATCTTATAGTATCCGGAGTATATTAGAGACACTTCATTAATTATTGTCAACTCAAGAATTACTTTCATCAATGTAAAAATCTTAACTCTCAATCTGTTCGCAGAATAAAAGGTCGAGACCAAAAAAGCCTGAGTAGGCCATTACCATATTTTTGTACGGAGAAAACAATCAGAAAGTCGAAATCTCCGACCCTAGTGCGGTATGCGATAAACATACACGTTTATATATCAAACTAGTTAGAGAAATCGTAGTCTGTTTTGTTGACCGTTTGACCTTGACATTTGTAAGACAGGTGCTGGAACATCCGCCTGCCTCTATAAATACGTATTTTCACATTTCTATTTTCGTTATTAAGATAAAGGTCGAAACACAAAACAATTTTAAACAATTGTTTATTATTCTATAAGTTTCCATACCTATTATAATAATTTGTGCTACGAATATTCTCTGAATACTTAAACGTGTTTTTGTTATAACAAGTTTTGAATTAATTTGAATTAATAAATTATGAAACAAGATGTATAAACCCTAAGTAAACTTTTTATTTTAAATACCGCAAATTTTTTTGGCAATTATGTTCTACATATTTCTTTTTTAGTAAAACGTTTTAAATATTAGAATTTATAGATAATTTTACATTTTATGAATTTAAATTTAATGTAATAACTAGTGTTGTGTAACAAAATACCTAAGTCGTGGTCTTAACTTGAAGTGTATAATTTATATCTTATTTTCCTCTCAATAAGGCCGCTATAGCCTCCGGTATCCCTTTCACTTGTCTGATAATAATACTTATTAGAAATTACTGATAAATGGCACAAATTATATGAATTTATCATTTGTAGAAAATAATACTCGAAATATTTTAGAAAACTGTGTAGGAGACTTTTAACCAAGAAATTCAGCCAAAATATTTTTCACTTAACCGTCAAAAGTTTTAAGAGTATGTTAAATATAAAAGTTCTTACCTTGTATATGCCATCTACGAGTTTCGTAAGCTCTTCTGTTTCCATGATGAATGAGCCTCAGTAAACCAATTACGAAAACAACAAAAGTTACACTTCGTAATTCATCGGGGTAAAGTGTTTACACAAAAAACTAAACTTCATCAACACAAAATTCACATTTCAAAGCACTAAAATCTGATTTGACTTCACTACACTTAAAGAAACATTACTCCTGACGACATCTGGAACAAGAAAAAACCATTATAAAGTTGAACAGGTACAGAAACTTTATAAATTCGTTATATAATTTTTTTGAAATTAATATTTTTAAATATTAATACAAATTTGCAACTAGAATATTTATAAAAGTGAGCGCAAAAGTTAAAGTTGGTTTCACACCTGTTATGGTTATAATACCGCGACGTGCGTCTACCGCGGAGGGGACGGATCGAGTCACTATCGCTCGGCTGCCTCGTATCTCCGACAAGTGTTTGGCAACACAGTCACTGGAAATGGACTGTTGATGTCTAAACCTTTGTACTGTTAGGTACCTAATTGTTCAGATTTGTTGGTATTTAGGATGGCCATTTCGCCATCTTTGGGTCAACGGCACACATTCTACATTTAAATGTTATGGGCGTCAATATTTTTTCAATTTTACAGTTATATTGATAGAAGTAAAAGGCTTTTGCCTAAAGCTATTAACTTCATTACTTGTCGTTAACACCTTAGATTCTGATTCTATTACTTTTGGCTATTTTAATAGACATAAGCGGTAAAATATGTTGTGCAGCAACCATTTCGTGAGCTCCAAGTTCGTGACGCAAAATATTATTAAGCTCGTTACGAAATATTGTCAATGCCACAAGAGTAATTGGCTACATAAATGTTGGCAAGCAATTTGAGGCAAGTGTTACTTATATTAAAATTATAAGAATATAATAGATATTGATTCCAACCATGCAAGCTACACCCACAATATAATGTTCATAAAAATCGTTGGCGAAGATTTTACTATGTTTAAGATGATTAACACTTTTCACTGCTACTTTCTATATTATGCAATTTATATTTATTTTACGCAAATGCCGTCAAAACGGTTAACAAAATGTGCGATGTTGGGGTAAGATTTACATAATCACGCAAGAGATGCACTTGCTTGATGCTAATCGTATGCATAGCTCGTCGCGACGCCTCAGTTCATTAAATACGAATAATAATTCCCACCCAATGTTTGGTAAGAAGGAATTAGTTATAAACTTGTTGCTTAATTAAAATATCTGCTCAGACCTCTATTCTGGCAGACTTTATATAAGTTGTAATAAGGATACAATTATTATTTACATTCAAAAAATAAAATGTACATGTACTAAATATGTAATTAACACATACGTACTTTTTTACGTCAGATGGTAGTATACAAACAAAGCAGACAAAAACTACAACGAAGCCATTTTTAGTATTTTTTGTTGCATAACACGGAATGGTGTGTAACACAATTTCTCTCGAAATTGTAACTTCGTTTTGAACAAGTGAGATTTGCGTCTCTGTAATCCCTCAATCCCTTGCATGTGCACCCACACGGGACTATTCTGAATGGGCCGCACTTTCGTTTCTTTCCTATCTCCTCGAGGCGTGAAGGAACAAGTATTCGACTACTTATTTAAGTTCCAACTTGTTTAGCTCGGATTGAACTTGTTTTATCCGGATTTACACTAAGTCTCGTAAGTAACAACATGAATTTGCTGAGTGAAGATCGGAGTTTTCCAATCTATGAAGTCTTATAATATTTTATAGCTTAGAACTAAATCGTTTTAAAGTATCTAGAATGTTTAAACTTTCCTAACTTTTAAACTTAGATTGTTTTTTAAGTGTGGAACAATTTGATTTTCATATTGGAGTTTAAACGACAGCTTTGGAATCGCTTGCCAAATCGTGGAGCAAGTGTCGTTGTTATGTAGTATAGAGTATAGCGCGAGTTAACACAAAATGCATGGAGTCGTCGACGACGCGCGACGGCGTGGCACTGTTCTGCTGACGAATCTTGTTACTGTGAATGTAAAATATAATGCGACTGCATACTGTGTCTGAATATTCATATTCACTATCTTGTTTCGTGCAACACTTTAAATAAGATTTGTATTGGAAGCTTAAACTGCAAGTAGGATGTTCTTTTTTTTATATAGTATACTGTCCTACAATTCCTTATCAGTTCCACTCTTTACATCTATCGTAGGATCAGCTGATTGGTATCATAATATTGCATCATCATGGAACTTACATAATAATGTTGAGTTTCAACTGGATCGGATATTCGGAAGTGGAAAAATGATTTGCAAATTTTAATCGATAGCTTATAAACGATATTTGCAATTAAAAGCATTAAAAGCTTTTAATAATAGAGATTGAATTAGTAGATACTGATGGTCATTGCTTTTATATATCAATTTATATAACTATGTGATAAGCACAGTGGTGTACACACGGACAATGGTTGCCGTCACCAACAGTAGCAGCAGTATGAGGCTGGCGGTGGGAATCCGTCATCTGTCAACCGCACTTGTGGACTTATCGCTAATGAGATTCCGATACACTCACGGGAAATATCCTGTAGTGTACTTGTGCATAATCCGTCATCGGAATGACGGGACTTTGCTTCAATCATTCATGGGACGATCGATACTGTTTGTTCTTTTATACGATGAAGCAGCTACTTGGTTGATACAATTATTCAAGCTTTGTTTATTTACGAGCTTTATGTTTTAATACGGGCAGTTTTAAAATAAAGATTTTAATTACATAAAAAAACACAATTGTTTTGAGTGCCTGAAAAATAAAAAATTTTGGTTGTGAAACTATTAAATTATAGAAAATTAAATTCAGCCACTGAGGATGGTCTCGCGCTTGTAACTTTTTTTAACGGTTTTGTATGCTTAGCTATTTATTTGTATCCAGGACGTGGGTAGTAGTTTTATAGAATTATCATTGAATCGTTGTTAAACGGGCATAGAATAATATTAAAATCATCTTTGGGCACGATGAAAAATTTCTATTTCGTCTAGAAAATGAAAGCGGTATCGTAAAACTGACTTCACCGACATCTACATTTCTTCCAACACGGTATTTGATAAGAATAGATTGCATGGCTAGTGTTGTTACTTTTACTCAATTTTATTTTAATTTTCAATGGTAAAATTAATTTTTTGAATTTTACCAGAGTACCATAAAACTGAACTCTAACGGCAAACTGTCTGCGAGGCTCCGGTCAACAAAAACCAATTGCCTTTTACCAAAGTTTGAATGAGCACTCCCGACCGCGCCTTTATTGAACACTTTAATCCGAGCAGGGGATTCATATTACTTGTCATAGATTGCCAGATTGCGTGCATGGCATGCTTGTGACAACACTTATTGTGCGACTTTTGTATACTATATCCCTTTTAGAACATAAACAATTTTCTTTACTTGACGTATCTTTAGTATAGGAGAAAATTAATTTTCTGAAATTTCCAAGCCTAATTGACTCGTAAACAACTTGTCATGTACTTCGCTTTTGGATAGACTCTATGAACTAAGACTTGTGTGACACACAATACAGTAAATGACTCAAATGAACCTGAGCACCTTGTGATCCTTTGACAATGATCGTCTACATTCGCCTTCACTCTGAAATTCTTCGTCTATTCCAGGAAGTCAATATAGACCACTCTGAGAGTCACCTATATCTATAGTAGTAGAAGTTATTCTCATGAATAAAATTTCTACAATACTGTGGTTATATTCTTAGTGGCAAAAGTTTATGGTGGAAGTTTGTTAAACGTAAATACGTACGTAAGGCAAAAACCCTGGTGTTTCATAATTGACAGCCTCGTAATTCCTGAACGTTAAATCTCGTTTTTGAAGTCAGTTAAAAACAAATTGCCTCTGGCAAAGTTTGAATACGTTCCTCTATGGTCCTAATCGGAGTGGAGTCCGAGCGGAGAGGACGAGTCATTAGCTACCGCTGATTGCTACAGTTTGGCGGAAATCCGGCGTGCGTGCGAGTGTGAATGACAGCCGAAATGCTATTGGAATATGTACATGGTTTTATTGCGTGAAAGTGGTTGCCGTCTCCCTTTCATTATACACTTACAAGCTAGAGTAAAATTGATTGAATTTGTAAAACATTTACTAAACCTATATTGTAGCTCCAAACTCAAGGAAACGCTTTGAATTTAATTTTGAAACGCTAAAAAGAGTATGTTGGCTACACTTTATTAATAAGCAAAATCAAGCTTGACAGATGATGTCATAAAGGACTGACAATTGACTGACGTGGAGTTTTACATTGCATTTTTCATATTATTAAAAATAAAGTAAAATTTAATGTTTTTTATGATACATTTTTTTAATTTATTTATTGTACACTAGTAAAACAGACCAAAAATAAAACTAACGTAAACTACAAAGTCGGATTTATCCCGAATAGAAATGTTTTAAGTCTTTGTGAAAATATTTGTTCTTAGGGTCAGAAATAAACTAATACCTAACACCTGAAATATTTATCTTAAAAAATATAATAATATTATTGTGCTTTGTACACAAAGATGAAACGAATCGTCCTTTGTAACATTTGCGTTTATGTTGATAATCTACGCGATTTCTTATAAGCTATTACTGCTATGACAACAAAGCCTTACATTGTTCGTCCCCCAATTTACTCTTACATTTCAATACGTATTCGTCTCTTAAAGGAGCTACCTAAATAAATATTCTTTTGTGTTTTCAAATATAGGTACAAAATAAAATAAAGTAATAGCCTATATGTTTCTTGGATGGAAAACGAAAAAACTGCCTCAGAAAAAAAATCTTTTGTCTAATTCTTTTGTATAATATATTGTACCTATTTTGAATACTCTACACTTGTACATAAAAAAAATAATATCATAGGACTTGTGACTCAGGTGCAGGTTTACAAAACCTTAGTTACGGTAAACGCAACTTTATTACCTCGCATATCTATAACTAAACTAAGGAATAAAGTTTATCTTTTACAGTTATACAAATGATTATCAAAAACTATAAATAAACTCTATAAAATTATTCGTCAAACTGCTCTTGATCTACTGCGTAAGAGTTTATAATTGTGTAAGAAATTTTAAATGTTTTGAATTCATTAAAATTTTAAAATGGATCTCACTTTCATATGAATAACAAAGTTAAAATATAAAGTTTAAAAATACTAGAACAGGCTTACAGATATATTATGATGTTATCACCAGTAAGGAATGTCGTTTCTTGGTTTGGAGTATTGAACTGTCCGAGTAGAAACTTGTAAGAACCCAATTTACTTGTGTACACAGAACTCCATTTACGAAGACAAAAACGTGAGTATAAAATGCTTATACGCAAAATGTCAAAAATATTTAACCCTTATCCGACCACTACTGGGACACTAAGAATCCCTTTATTATTTTTGGAAAATCGCAAAGAAATATGATATAGAGTTTGACTATTGTGTGAAATGATTATTTACTTATCATATAACGATTGCATAAATTTATAAGTTCATATTTGACTTTACTGATCAATATAAAAATAATCTTTATTTAATTATTTAACATTGGCAAATTTATTTTGTTCACTAGTTGACCCTCCCTATCTTCGCATACCAATATCCTTCAATTTAAATGAAATAAAAGCTATATTTGCAGTAAAACCTGCATGGAATATCATCCTTATCATCTGGATGTTTGAAGCACTATCAACTTATGGAATGATCAACCTTCGGCGGTATATCTGTATCATTACGACATGGGGACCTTCAAAACTCGCGCATATCTCCACCTTAAAGGCCGGTAACTCTCCTGCAATTCCCCAATAGTTTATCCAATTTCATGCAGTAGATTTTGTGTGATATGCGAACTACCATAAAATAATGAAGGGTATATATTCTTATAAACAAGAGCAAGTGTTGCGTATATGTAATATTTTGAAACTGAATTAATTAAAGTGTTATTGTCTCCAAGATAAGATATACAATTTTTACTTAACGTAAGTAGTTCTCGTAGTGAGCTTTCAAATTAGTGTCATGTGAATAATGCAAGGACAGCAAGTTGTTGTTACGAAACGTGACATGTTCTGTACGTAGTTATGTACCTACGGAGTAGGTGAAGTAATGATCTATTGGTTCCTGTTGAGCTCCTTACTTGTGTAGGCTCCACATGTGTATATTGTTATTGCGAAAGTAACGAAATTAATCTCTGTAGAACTTTTTAAGAAAAAGAATCAAATATCGGTGTGTGAATAGCCAAAATTAACGTTTATGCGAAGAAAGAATGCTAAATGTTAATATTTTTATATATTATGCTTTAGGAATACATCAAATTAATTAAAACAATACATAATATACATATAAAGATGCATTCATATCAAAGTGAGAGTAACTCTTTCGATGGTGTCAAACTGCTATCTTTGCTCAAACTGAGATATTATAATTTTAACATAATATATTGCTGTTTTATCGATAATACATATTAATGTATTAATAATACTATATAAATAATAGAAATTAATAATATAAAGTTTTATTTGTATTTAGCCTTACTGAAAGTCAAGCATAGTCATGTAATTGTTTTACAATTATAACCGAAATTATATGTGTATTGTGTTCTTTGTATAATATACAGTTAGCCTACTGCCAAAGTTCAAATATAAACTATATCAACTATAAGAATTACGGTTTTTCTAAAAATTACAATCTGTTTCATCGATGTTGGCACTGACATTAAACGACGTTAAAATTTGCATAATTGTGGCTAGCAAATTAATATAAATTACAAATAAATTTGAATAGTCGCTAGAAATAAAAATATGTTACATAATAACCTAAATAGCCTTCAACAAATCTAAAATATTTAAAGAATTAGGAAATGCTACAGCATTTACTTCTAATCTTATTTACAGTTCCTTTTACATATAAAGCTAATATAAAAATCTCGTTCTTCTATAAAAGATAAAAAACTAAATGCACTCGTATAAGATTAATAGCATTTCCTTAAACACGGGTCTGATACTGGCAACATTTCCCGCTTCTTAGAAAATAAACGTAGGAAATTGAAATCGAATCCAGTATATTTATTCTAAAATGGTTTCTGTACAGCTTATCCTATTTAATCATAACTCTATATCCGGTATTAGTTGAGTAAATACATTTTCTACAAAGATTTATTTTACTTTCTATTTTTACGTTTATAGTACTGTTTTAACAACGTTTTAATTACTGTTCTGTCGTATTATAGTCTTCGGTAAATATAACTCTGTTCTAACTCTAATTGAATTTATTATAAAAAATTAAAAAAATATGTTTACTAAAAGTAATTAAATAAATGTTGCATCTTCCTTATGTCTACCTCATTTTTGCCGTTAGGTATTTGATAAAATTTTATTATATTACTGATCATTAATAATTTAGAAATATTGTAGAAAATTTATGTTTTGTATGGAGTCATGTTGATATATATTTACTATAACTATTATGCTATGAAATTTATCCTGACATTAAATTGAATGATAAAGAACTTGGGAAAGCAAAAGTTCTTAATATATTATATCAATATGAATATTTGAACGGTCTAGACGATCGTCAATCACAATATGATTTGATATTTAGTAAACTTTTTAACTAAAACGCCATCAACCCTCGGTGTGATACGATTGCTCAATTGGCGAGAAATTGCGACGGGAGTAAGCTTGCGGAAAATTGGCGATATCGTTAATATTCACCCGAAACCGGTGGTTCACGTGGCGACTACAAATAACGAGAAGACAGCCCCATAGATTTATGTTCTGTCGTCTTAAGTGATATATACCCTGGGCCTGAGATATCGACGGATCTCAAGTAACTGTTTATGGGTAGCCGCGAGATGTTTAATACGATACTCGCCAGATAACTGCTGAGATTTGATCATTTTATGAGATTCACCACTTTTGCTCTACGATTAACTACTGTATAGTGTATACTTAGTGCTTGATTTTATCTTAACACGCTATATTTAATACCTACTAGGAATTTGTTGCAGGTTCAGTATAATATTTCAAGAGGTGAAGACTTTAGTCTTGTAAATAAATTGAAGCGGTCATTGTCCGCCTCGTTCTTACGTCGGAATTTTGAAATTTTAAACAATTGCAAATTTATAAGTAAAATGCTTTAGAAGGGCTTTGAATAATAAAATGAATATACTTTTAACTACTACTGTATTTTATTTACACTGTTGTGATGAGTCATTAAGAAAACCTCGCGTGCAGCAAAACATCTATTTCTTAGAAAAAGATATAGTAAGACAATAACAACATACTGCCCAAAAAAACACTTTTAAAAACACATTTTAAAGTCTTATAATATTTAAGCTACTCCATAACTTAAAAGTGAGCAGGAAATGTATTAAAGAAAGCGCCATAAATAAACTATATCTTGACAAGCCGTAAAGAGGTTCAGGTACGTTTTAGTAGGTTTTTCCTAGACGTTAAGCCGTTCGTACGGAAATTGGTGACAAAAATATTCCGGTCATGTAAGAGCCTCCTTGTTAACACGCAACGGAAGTACAAAATTTCTCCCTCCTAATTCTTCTAAGGAAGAAATCGTGACTGTGTTATATTTAGAAGCCTATTTACTCTTAGATAATATTTATTTATTCATAGCGAGCTACATGGTGCGAAAATTCAAGTATTATCGATATCATGTTATTCGAAAAACATATAAAACTCAAAGATTACACAGATTGTCAATATTGTCACATTTATTATGAAGTAGAATGAAATATCCAGCAATTCGAACTAATTTTCTATTCTACTGATATTAGTAAGTTGTTAAATAGGTATGTCTGGATATTCGGATGTTCATAACTCACTACAAAAAAAGGCGAAACCAATTTGAATAAAATTTTGTACACATATACTACCTTAATTTACACATAGGCTAGTTTTTATCCCGAAAGAAAGCAAAAGTCTCACGATAAGAGTTAAACGTTATTCACACAAGAGTTCACCTGAGTTACGACGAATGTTATAGAAAATTTGACAAAAGCATAAAGGATAGTTTTTATCCTAGAATATGGTGCAACTTCTTGGTGAAATGTCATATTTTCTTAAATTTTTTTACATTAATGTACGTAACTTTAGATAGTATATTAAGTGTATATGTAATACGAAATTTTTAATTAATATTTAATTTGCTCTGGACCCAATAAATTGATAAACATCGCCGATTTTTCTATCTAGATATTTATAATGAGCGTTATGTGGTTTGTATACAAAATATATCATTTTGTGTCAATAGCTATTGCGTGCGTGGCCTCTCTTATCTCGTAACGACTGATGCTTCTTATGGCTTCATTTTGTTATATAAACGCTTTGCGCATAATACTAAAAGTTTATACCAACAGTACTTTTAACCTTAGGGAAGGTAAGAAAATATAAAAGTTATGTTTAGAAATTATGTGCAGGATATATTTACAATTTTATTAACATAGCACAAGATATAAAATTTCTATTAGATAATAACGGAATATGCTGCTATTTCTTAAAATTAATTATGATTTATCCTGATATAACAGTTATTATACTCAATGAAGTAAAATCAGCATTGACAAAATTAAGAAGACTAAAGCTGTCAGATGTTGGAGGGTTGACCGCCCTTTTGGATCTGGCGGTTAGGCGTGCTAGATGTTATTTTAATTAGTAAAACATCAGCGCCAGGTTCTAAAGGGAAATCCTGTAAACAAGCACCAGTGCCACAATAACCAGGCAGTGCTTGGGTTTCTTTTATAAATCTTACTATATTATACTGGGTAACTATCTAGTTCCATCAAACATCAATGCCATAAATTTTTGAGGATTATTAGCACTTTAGTTATATTAAATTTAACTGACTGTATTTTGTTACAAGAAAGTCTGAAGCAAAGCAAAATAATGAATAGACGTTCACGTCAAATAAACTTCTATTTGTATGTATTTTATTAGTAAGTGTATATTCTATTGTGCAATGATATTTAATGATTATATTGTTCATTCAATTTTAAATGAATAATAAATTTGAAACATTATTGATTTGATGGATGCCGCAAAATGGGGATAACCGTCGATCAACGTTTATTGGCAGCAGATTTAAATTAATAACGTAATGATGCGTAAAAATTACCACAATATATTTAAATTAATATTTCTACTGGAATATTTCTCTATTTTTCATGAGTCAGCCGTTCGAGCTGAAAGTTTAAAGTCGGAAGTCGCAGTCGACACTTAAAAGTTAGAGTGCACATACTTTAATGACAGATACTTAGTTTCCTTTTATGCTTATTTTTTTATAAAATAATCGAACCGCCTCCACTTCTCTGAATTAAAGGATTTTTTTACGGAATTTAAATAAAAAAGCGTATATACTGCGTCACGCATTACTCTACTGAAAAATGTAAATATCAGTGAAAAAATTCTTTTCCTTAACACTTTAAGGGATTAATTTGACAATAATTATAGGTTTTAATTATTTCCATTAGAAACTACGTCATTAAATCACTACTGTCCAAATTGTAGTTAGATAAAGCTGCGTTGATTTTCATTTGAAGAGATAAAAATGTGGATAATATCACCGAGAAGCTTCCTTTAAAATAAAATATAAAGACTACGTTTTAATTTATTTACGAATACAATAATAAACATATTAAAATGTTAAAAGCATAAGGCTCTACATAGTTTTCCTATTAGGTATAAAACTAGAATATGCTTTGTTTTGAATAAAACTGCAACAACACAATATAGAGCTTTAGATTCCATTTATATCTTATTCAGACGAAAGCTGCAGAAAATGAAAACATTATAAACCTAATTAGAAAACATTTCCGTTGAATCTTTCATGCACAGTATAATTATACATACAATTTTACTACAGCTTGAATGCTAAATGAGTTTGCTTTGTATTGGCATACAGGGTTATGCTTGAGATGTTTACCTGGAGTCTGTATATATTTATGTTAAACAGTGGGGGAGACTGAGGTTAGTTTTGACAGGAGTTTATTGTAAAAACAAAGAATGCTATAATAACTTTAAAAAAATATAAATGAGTATGCTATTATAAGCCATCACTACGGATCTGTACCAGTGTCAACCACCAGTTCAACCTATTGAATTTATATAGGATCCTGAACGCGGTATCGTCAAGACTTCAGATTAGTTACATTTTTATTTTATAATATAATATAATTTAACATCATGTAAAAATGGATACAGAAAATGAGATAGAGAGGGAGATAGATATCGAGCACGTGGACATTAGACATCTTCAAAGCAGATCATATTCAGGAGTCAGTCCGATCGGGGAACTCAGATTTTTTTAGTCATGCCTTTTACTTTGTTTTTTAAACCTTGATTTTTTTGGTGTTGGGGCTAAAAGTTACATTTACTTAGTGCATTGTGTGTTTAGTGCACATCATAAAGATGTGCACTAAACACACACTACTTATAGAAACGTAAATATTATACTTTATATATAGTTTTAGAGGTAAAAATTGCCATTTGAGTGTAGTCTACGGATAATATCATGGATATCACTTGGACTAGTATATTATAAACACTTTGAAAACTTTGCGGTCGTTTAGTCGTTTGTTTGTTGTCTTTCTTACGCGTCGTTATTAAGGCTTGGGTGCTCTAATGAGGAAAAACGTTATAACGTTATCCACATAGTTACGGGAGCTATGAACTTTTATGCTCTTAGCAAGTTTCTCTCACAATTAACTCTCATACTCAGCCTTTTGCAAAATATTTGTTTGGTAAACAAATAAACATACTGGAGTGAAATAATTAAATACATATGTTTTATGATTTGTTTGTCATACTTGAGGGGTTTATACACAACTTTAGACATTAGATTTCAACATTTACAAAACTATATTTTTGGTTGTTTATGTTTTTATTTTAATTATGTGATGTGATGATTCAAAAAGTTTATAATACAACTCTAAGTCTTTAGATTTCTTAATATTAATAATCTTTAATAACTGATAATTCCTTTAAAAGTAACTTCATAAAGTGAAAATTGACTATAATAGTACGAATAGTAGAAAGTAGTTTAGTGTGTAGGTAAGAGGCCTTCCTTATTAGGGTCATAGAATTACGTAGACATTAGCATTATTTTTAAGTTTGGTTAAAACTATTAATAGTCGGAGTTCAATATGGTTGTTGCCAACAACATAATATAGTCTGTGGTGTGGATTAGTTATAACTTATTAAATGGCGTCTGTAACATACGTAATAATTTAATAAAGGAATATTAAAAAACAGTGAGACATTTTGGCTGGGCTTTTTAAATCTCGTTAATTTGCAGACTCTAGGCACTGCTCATCTTTTGTGTCTAAAGTGCATATTATTATTATATAGTCAATTCAGTTATTAACAATATTTATTATTTTAGACCCAATATTATACCACAAAGAATGTTTAATTTCATATTCTTTTAATAATAGTATTTACACAAGCTAAGTCAATTGAGTCATTCCCCTATCCCATAAGGCATTACACTTTCATTTATTAGCACGGAGAATAGATGGTCGGCTGGGCCTGCATTAATAGTATCGCGACCCTCTATTTTTCTTTTTAAGTATATTGCTGAAGCCGTTAGTGACGAAGCTTTTTGCCGTTAATTTATACACGTTATAAGAAACAAAGTTCAAGGGACTTAAACTGAGTAATCATCATAATAGCTTTAATAGTTTTCAAAGCCAATATTATTTTACATTTTAATCTTACAAGTATACAACAAAATATCAAGCAGATTAAATACTGTATGCAAAATCAATTTTATTGAATAAATACAATGTTATTGAATATTTTAAATTTTTTTATTTATCAGAAGTAACTTTAAATTCATGATTTTGAAAACTTATTAAGGAGCTTAAGAAGTTGTCGATGATTTATTAAAGACAAAAATATCTAGCGAACTAAAAACTTTTATTAGAAAACAAATTAAGTTTACGTGTAGATTTAAAAAAAATATTTGATTTTATATTTCCTATAGGAATTTTACGGTCCAGAATCCATTAAGCCACTTTGTGTATATAAGTAACAATCATACAAACTTTCATAATTATAATATTATGTAAGATTGAACGTTTCTATAGCTTTTTTTCTTATTTCTCATGTAAAGTAAGCGTTTTTCGTAAGTTACAAAAATCTACAATGAAATTACAATATCAATGATATTCATTAATATAATTACAAGTTAAATAAAAACAACAACAAAAGTAAGTCCTTAAATTTATTGCTATTGTAATGTTAAAGGGAAAATAAGAGGATCATTCTATTAAAATAAAATCCAATAACTGGGCAACGGGTCGGGTGAGCTCAGGGTGCATAAATGTCGGACTGCGGAATAATAAAGATTGGAATCGTTTTGTCAAAGTATTACAACTCGTCACAATTTTGTACAGATAATATTCCTCTCTGAAATTTTTTTATAGCCTTAACCCTTCTAGTATTAAATTATACTTTAATCTAAAGAGCTAGCGCTAATATTAATATTTCTATGAATTTTGTTAGCACGATTAACTTACAATCACTAACGCAGATACTTTACTCTAATTAACTTTTTAATTAAATTAACAATCAAGAACATCAAGAACCATAGGCGGATCCCCTATATCCTTGTCTATGTATTTCCAATGAGAACAATGCGATTAATCATAACGTTTTTTATCAATAGATTATAAAAATTTTCTTTCTCCATTAACACGATAAACTCAAAAAGCACTGAATTGATTTGTATATGGTTTTTACTAATGAATAGAATGATTCATAAGAATGCAGTATATTTTATTATTATTTAAGTCACTAGCATAATATAATTAGGACAGTTGTTTTTTTTCATTTTTATTTTCAATATTGGAATTTACATTCTCTTATTGAACATCGTAATCTACCACCTTTTCGGAAACGACCTGAGAAGAATGGGCGCAAGAAACTCAGCGGGATTATTTCTTTTGGATACTTTACTTTTTATATTTGTTTTTTTAATGCCAATTTTTATAACAAATATATTTTATAAATTGAGAAAGCCTGGAGCGAACGCATCATTCCTAAAAAAATCTTTAATGTTATAATAGCCTTTGTCACACAAACGTTTTTTAACTAACTTTTTAAATTTTCCTATAGAATAATTTTAAACGTTTTCTGGGATCCTGTTGTAAAAGCATACACATCGCCCAACAAAAGAATTACTAATTCTACTCAATCGAGTAGTAGGAATAACAAGTCCAATATTTTTCATAATATTTACTTAGTTATTGTGATCAAAATCCTTCAAAAAGTACTTAAAGTGACGCACAATGAAGCCACTTTAATTAAATTTGTATAAGAGTGTATTGAATATCATTGTATGCCTTTTCTAGTAGACCCATTCCATTCATCGCCGAACAATACGTTAGCGATTGACGCAACAAAAACACCCTTATTCGTAGTCCGGTTAAACACTGTTTATATCCATTAAGGGTTCTTCCGACAAGTAACGGGTAATCATATTCCAGGCAGGCACTGTGTAAATGATGAGCCAGGGGCAAAAAACGCGACTGGACTAACCATAACCCGTCTTTATTACGGGCTTTATATGTTATCAATAACAGTTACGTACATAATAAATTTATATAGCAGGTGATACATATATTTTAGGCTTTTCATACACTGCATAATGTTACCAATATAACCTATTCTGCACTGTAAAACTAAAATATAATAATACACGGACCCTTCGTTTGTTATGTTTCTGTTATCAATCTAATACTTGATTATCTAATATCATGACAGGACCATCAACTACTAGGGATCATTCTTTAAATTACCTATAAAATATGAAAAAACTAACTTATCTTTAAAAACTAATATAGCGACTAGCGCGCTCGATCGTTGGAAGCAAAGTGGCGGTCGCCCTCCGACACTCACGATAAAATATAAATAATAGTTAACCAGGACTATAAATTGTTATATGTCTTTTTTATGGCAGTTAAGGGGCAAACGAGCAGACGGTCCACCTGATGGTAAGTGGCCACCGTCGCTCGTGGACATTGACAATACACGAGAGTGACTCTTGTTTTGCCGGTGCGTTGCCACCTCGAAGATAGAATGAGGAAGGGGAATGAAGAGATGCTACGGTTTCAGTGGACTCTGAACGAAAACTCAGAGTTTTCGGTATTTCGGAACAAACGGGATGGGAGAGGGAGGGGTAAGTCTGGCCCACATGCGGCTTCACCGGAACGCGTCAATGATACTTGGTGCACAGATTCGCATGCTGGTGGTCGCAAGCCAGTCGGGGAACAGATCCCCTACCACCACAAGGGTGCTGGGTTACTCGCCTCTTACGAGATGCTCTCCCAGCGGCAGAGGGGAATTGTATTGTAACCCGTCCATCACAGGTAAGCTTGAAATTTCGATGAGTATAAAAAGATTAAAAAAAAGTATCAATTCCAAAATCTGAAAATAATAATGAACAAATTAAGATATAATCTGTAATTTTTATCTCTCCAATTAGGATAATAAAGGGGTTGAAAATGTAAAATACGTATTTTAATAGTCCATTTGAATGTAAAGTGGGATCGATGGGATTGTTGGGTTAAATAAACACCAGTAATTAGCGGGCTGTGCACGACAGAAAGGCTATTAATATAACAAATCTCTTTCATATACTGAACAGAATAAGTAACATTTTTAGCTGGAGGAAAATTGGTCTAGGAGAAATCTGAAATAGTACTCTTTCTTTGCCTTGACTCAGTTGCTCTGTTTCTTGAATTACGATAAATTAAAAATTAGAAACTTAAAAGCACCTTCTAGTAATATCTGCGGACAAAGATAAATAATTAACAGACAAATTGCTTCTTCATTTGGTAGTTAGTAAATAAATATTTCAGTATTTTATTCTTATTAAACTTACGATTTGTGTAATAACCAATTACGTATCTACATTTATATAAATGTATGTTAATGGGCAATCATATTCGTGGGAGCGTGCGATTTAAATGATGGCCCGAAAACGAGCGAGCGGACTTCATCATAAGTTATGTTTATAGGAAGCTGTAGATGCTGCAAATAATACTGAAGCTTTCCGAAGAGCAAATGTTAGACGAAAAAGGTTATTGGGGAGCAAAGTACCTATTTAATGATTAATAATGTGCTATATAGAAACTGTAAATATTTTAGTACTACATCTGTAGTAGAAACTTTTATTACAACAGAATTTATTTTCAAAACTGTTATTATATTATTATGTTTCTGTTGTCACAAACACAACAGAATCCTGTTGCTTTCGTATGAGTGAGATGATCTCATGCAAACTTAATTTGTTATTGAGGTTCTAACAATAACAAGTGGTGTTCACATTTAAAATCTTGTTAAAATTTATTACGATGGTGATCATCATACCGTCTTAAAAAGAAATATTTATCTGTAGATGTTACTCAAGGAGAGAAAATAAATATGTCAGAGCAAAATAAGGGAATTACTGGGTAAGCCCAAGGTTAGGCTAACATAAACCTAACCTTACACAAGGCTAACCTAACTTAATGTTGTGGCAACTAGTTACCACGTGGCAATTACATTGCAAGGTACTCACGTGACCTTAATCGGACAGAACTCCCAGACCTAACCCAATACTGTACAACACTTCCACTAACACTATCCAGAGACTACTTAACTCTTTGAGAGACCGCGTAAGACTAAGACTACAATCAGACTGTCGAGGAATAAAGATTCGAGACAGTCAAAATGACGGATGTAACTACCACCCTACTCCAGCGCTATAGATGGCGATGATGATTCGATTATTCGGTAATCGTTTACCCCGACAAATATTTTTTTTATATATAAATTTACTTGTTTACTTTTTTAATAAAAGTGGTTAAATTCGAACATAAGGTTAAGTTAGTCGTATCCACCGTAGATTTTGTAGAATATTATCCGATTTTATTGAAGCTAACTAAGCTGTAACTTTTTACATACATTTCACTCTTTTCATTAATGTCCTCATCATTTCAGAAAGTTCTTTTATTTTGTTTCAGTTTATTATAAAGTTTGCAAGTCATATAAACAACTAAAAGTGTATCATTCAGAAAATAAAGAATAAAATAAAATTTTTGAACGAGTTATTGCGACATAACAGGTGCTTTTAAGTGAAATAGTACTTATAACACATCAAAATTGTTTAGAAGTTATCGACAAATTCTCGAAGACTTAAGTCACTCTCTTCAAAATACTTAAGACGGTAAAAGCATAGATGCTGCAAACTTAAAGGCTAATGCCTCCGCTATATTGAGCAAAAAGATAGCTTATTTAAAAAATATTTTATAAATTAGGTAATCACATAAAAAATAAATACTTGATTTTAAATAATGAAATAATATTTTTAACAAGAATTAACATCCAATGAATTCTTAAAATCTTCACAAGTGTAGGTAACACTCTAAGGACTAAGTGATTAATTTTGCCAAATGATTTGTATACCAAAAAAACTCCATGTTACTTCATATATTTTTTTTAATATTAAAAAAAGAAAACATTAACAAGATAATGCTCGTAATTTTTACTTTAGTTATTGTATGTTTAAGTAGCCTGTGACAGAAAACTGTTAAGTAATATTTTTACTTGTAAAAATATGAAATATCACTACTCCAGTTCACATATAAATTTTGTTGTTTTTCTGTATGTAAAAGTAATCCTTATTTAAAGATCTTTTTAAAATGCTATTATTGTTTTACATTTTTATTAAAGATATATCTGTAAAAGCAACAAAAATGTGTAAAAGCAATGGAAGCAAAACGAAACGACCCTTATTACATCTGTCTACTTTTACCGTCCACTAAACCGCTTACCACATTGAGAGATAAAATTATTTAATGTTCACACTGTATTTGCTGGAAAATGTATTTGATTTTAAACTGAAATATAAGGTAAATAAATAGAAAGATAACTTTATAACAAAACAAGCTACTCGCTCTGGCTTCGCAGGGATGATAGAAATATTATGACTACATGCATCTTTTCATACATTGTTTTTGTTATATATCAAAAAGGGAATTAGACAGCGTAGCTCCCAGGCACCTTGACTTTTTCCGACAATTTCAACAATTATCCTCATATTTCAATCAGTTTACACAAATCTTAACAAATTATACACCCAAACCTTTCTCATGAGTCACTGTCTATTGGTGAAAACCTCCTGAAAATCTAATCAGTGGTTTTGAGGCTTATCGCAAGCAAACAAACAGACGCGACGTGGGACATCAGACATCATTTTATAATATGTAATTATGATATCAAAAATGACTACTAAAGTTAATGATGCGGTCATTAATGTTACGAATAGCATACAATGCACATTACAGAGGAAGTCGAGCAGTACCTAGGACCTGTGACGCAGATACAGATTTAACTAACATCTATATACTGCATTTTGATATTCAGTATTTACTCTATAAAATCAAATAACCTTATAAAATTAATTCTATAAAATATAATTACGGAACAGCGTATAAGCAGAGCGCCAATAGAAATAATAAGTTATGAGTTGTGTTGCTAACAAACAAAAACAAGCGAAATAGCAATTTAAAGGTTCGGGTGAAATTAAAATAACAAAAAATTCATAATAATGTACAGAAATGCCAATATCGATGAAGATCAGATTCCCAGACAGTGTGTTATATCACATAAAAATCTGAGAGATCATTGGCCAGGAGAGGTCAATCGAAACAAGTTGTATAATATACAAATAATATACTGTTATTAGAATTTATTTAAATTACAATTTAGTTTCAAAGTTACACACCTTTTACACTTCAGCAAGAAATTCGTTTGAATATAACTCTCGTTAGTGTGGTTCAAATTATTAAATGAATTAAACTCGCATACTGGGATTTTAAAAAATGTTAGTTATTAAATTTAACAAATAAGCCTTCTCATTAGGTTAAATGCTAATTAAAAGTTTTTAAATACACATTTAAAATACTGAGTAATATTGTTGGAAATGTTATTCAAATTATTTTATACGAGTAAAGTTAATAACAACTTTTGTATGCTGTTTTGTTAGAAAATGTGTGCTATAATATCCATTTAATAAATGACGGTTTAAAATAAAATTCCAGAGGAAAAAGTCATAATATCACTTTATATGCAACAAACATATTATCTATTCATTGCATATATGCAATGTAATATATCAGATTATTAGAGAAAGATTGCATCAAATTAGATAAATATTTCTTTATTGAGAAAGTTAATGTTAGGACAAGGTTTGTAGAGAAGAAAATTACGCAATATAGTAAAGAAATCAATATAAAATAGTGGAAAAATAATATTCATAGTTACATATTGAAGTTAGAATAAGTGAATATGAGTGCAAGCGAGTAGGTGAGGGGAGGGGTTAGAATACTATTCCCCTCTGCCGCTGGGAGAGCATCTCGTAAGAGCCGAGTAACCCAGTACCCCCTTGGTGGTAGGAGAACTGTTCCCCGACTAGCTTGCGACCACCAGCATGTGAATCCGACCGTCAAGTGTCATTACAGATGCGTTCCGGTCGAGCCGCATGTGGGCCAGACTTACCTCCTCCCTCTCCCATCCCTGCTACTGATGTTGCGGACTCTGGGCTCTTGCTCAGGGTACGCTGAAACCGCAGCATTTTTTCTTCACTCCCCCGTCTCCACTCTATCTTCAAGGATGCAACGCGTTGACAAACGCGACAAATCGTTTTGTCGTGAGTATCTCTATTAAATCTGTCATTTCAAATTTTAGGGGAGGGGAGAGTATCTCTTGTTTTGCCGATGTCCATGGGCGATGGTGGCCACTTACCATCAGGTGGACCATCTGACCGTTTGCACCTTATCTACTAAAAACAGTGAGCAAGAGAGTTAACTGAGTATGTATGTGTCGAATTTGGTGAACGATTCCAATACCTCATCGAAGCGAAGGCGGATCGGCTAATTACATAAAGTCAAAACGTAATTACATCTAATTTTCACCTATGTGAACAAAACTAATAAAGTTTTATAAAAGAGTAGAAATATCTTAGTTATTAAACGAGTGAGAAGCGGCACCGGCATGAGCTTAGTACGCTGTCTTATCATATTGCTGCGCTAATGGACAACAGCGGAATAGTACAGAAGCGGACGGGAAATAGAACTTTATAGCGTTCTAAGAACATTTCAAACACGTTTCCGAGTTAATGCAATGCATGGACTGGGATTTCTTTTTCATATTAGATACTCGATTTAAATGTAATTTCTAGTGTGTACTTTAATATCTAGCTTCCAAGATACTTTTGCTCGCTTTACTCAATTCTGGTTTAAATAATTTTATGAGATTCCATTAGCAATTCCGTTGATAGCTTATACCGGCTTATACTTAGTTCAGATCTGTTATATTTTGACGAGGACTACATGGCTTTCAGATCCCTAATATAAGGTAGTCAGTCTAGAAAGGGCTATAATAAAAACCTCCAGGAGCTCAAGCTAAGCGCAAAACACTGAAAATTAAACAAACATTTGTCAAACTTAAACATGAGGAATAGCTTAAGGTGCAGAGTAGAGGAAATCGCAAATCCTTTGCTAATTTGTGGTCCATTCAGGTTTAAAAGATGTAGCCCAAAAGATTTGGATATCGTAGAGTCTACGGATTTAAGTGAAATTTAAACCAAAGTCGCCACAGAAATAAAAATAGTGGTTGAAGTGCTAAATACATGCTGGCACAAAAGTTTCTTTTTACATAATAAATAGACTGGCGTGGCGTGGTTAACTATAGGTCAATAATATTTTTTTTATAGAAATAATCCTATATCAATATTAGTATTATCATAAAAGAATGTATGTGGTTATTGTTTCACCAAACCACCTCTCTAATCGGATCGGAGCGACGCGACGCGATGCGACGCCTCACCGATTACATACAAACATTAATTCGATCGACACAATGCAATTATAGACAATACAGTTCATACTAACACTGTTATTCAATGGGTTACTAAAGAATTGAATTGCATGACAATAATAAGTCTAATACTATTAATCAGGGAATATATAATTTTAGATCACCTACGCGCCATTCTCATCGGTCATCATCCACTCGTAGGATTTAATTTTTAACTTAATTGCAGTTTACGTAATAAATCTTATTTGTTTTGTTCTCTTTTATTTTGTTATGATCGACATCATCTGTTGAGCTTGAAAGATAGCTGAAAGTGGTAACTGGTATGCCAATCAAATAGTTTATTAATTCAATCATATAAAAAATGTGTACAGGTAGAAAATACTACCTATTAACGACAAGTCATTAGAATTATTGAGTTAGTATGTCGCTTTGTTTCTCACAGTGAACAACTAAAGTGAAAAAAGTTATTTTAGTTAGTGTTTGAAACGCTTCCTTGGATTCATTGTGGTTCAGAGTTATTCTACAATTATTTGATATGAGATTTTTTAACAATTTTTCTTTCGTTGGACAGAATTTTCAATCAAAAATATATGAGACGACGTATAAACAATCGTCGAGCCCAATGTACTCGTAATTAACACCAGACAATACAGTTCATAGTAACGGCGTTATTCAATATTCAACACCTGAATTGGCTAATGTGTTTGGCACGACTAATTAAATGCTAATTTATGAATAATTGATATTTGACGACCGTTGTACCTACATATTTTAATTGCGGTTATATTTACTCTAGCATGTGGTGTAAATATTGAGTTACACTCATGCATCAAACATATTACACAAAACTTCTTTGAATTCATTATAAAGAATAGTCAAGAAACCCACAAGCTGAACATTAACGAAATGAAATAGGATTTGTTGATTATAAAATAATATTCAAGTCGCGATTCGTTGAATATTATTTTGTTTTATAGAACTTTACGTATGCATTGTTATTTTGCTGTATTGTAGAATTTTAGTATTATTTAAGACTTAGAATGTATGTTATTCAAACTAAAAAAATTCTCACCAATAGTCGATACTCTAGATTAACATAGAATAGTTTATCAAACCCAGTCACCAGGTTACTAATATATTAAGTTGTTTATGTTGTTTTAGTAAACCAATCTTAATATATCATTAGAACAAACAATACTGTTAATTCCTATTCCCATTTCTATTGTGGTTTACGTGAAATACACAATGAATCAGGTAATTTCACAATTTCGATTTACATTACATGATATTTCCATACAAATCCAATATGGAAACCATCTTTAATGAAGCTGTTTAATAAGCCAATGAGGGATGAAATGTTCATAATTTTAATATTTTCATGAGAGCTTTCAATCGCATTGTTATTGCAATAGCAGAAATACGTTTTCCATTATTCATTTTCAAAAATAATATACATATACAAAAAGAATGTATATAATAATATTTATGAAAACTTTAATGGTAAAAGGGGGCTTTATATGGGCGATAGGATCCTAAATAATTTTTGTTTGTATATGTATGTACGTATGTAACGTTTTCCAAAGTTGTATTGCAGCAGTTCTAACTTAAAATATAGGCTTTGTTTCACCTAAATTGGATGTCCGAAAAAAGTTATCGTCATTTAAAAATGTTTTAACCCTGCGAAGCTAGGGCGAGTCGGACTAGTATTTATTAAAAGTACTTAACTCGAAATCCACCACAAAAACTTTGTAGCAAAAAGGCAAACACACATCTTAAAGGGGTGAAACGGAAAGAGTAATGTTCAAAACGTGTCCGGTAGCAGTTAAATGAGAATTTCCACGGAAACTGAGTGTAATTCATGTTTGGAGTTTATTTTCGGTGCGGTTGTAATCGGTTTAGAGACGGCCGACAGCGACAGACGTGCCGAGCCCATTGGTTACTGGGTATCTCCTACTACAGAATGTCGATTGAGTCTGTTACATACAGTAATAATATTTATTTTTAAATTATAGCGTCTTTCTTTATCTATATTGTATTTTGCGAGCTAAAATATATAAAAAATAACATCTCTGGTGAAACCACTTTAACAAAACGTGATATAATTCATGGCATCAGAAAAATAGCATATACCCATAAGCTCTATTCATTCATTTTCATTGTCAGAATAATTGTAATTCCATATTTTATTTCATGTTATTAAATTGTATTCAAATACAAATCTTATTTCGCTTACAAAACCAAGGCACGTTATTAATGGATCAAAAGGATGAAGAAACAACAGATCAAGGATTTACTTATAAAGCTTAGAAACAGTTTTATTTCAAGCTCTACCTATCCCAGAAAACCATAATAAAATTTGTTCAGACATTTCAGACAAATGATGTATTTATTACCCCTCTCCATTAAGTAGCTTACATGACAAGCTTAAGAAAGGAATAAAAAGAAATTTATAAACGTAGTTGTTTTAAGAAAGATTTTATTATATTCATATTATAGTTTTGTAACATTTAGCGCTTCATGTTAGGGGAATAGCATATCAAATTCCAGGCAGCGAGCCCGTTCACACGGACTGCATCGTAATACTGACCCGAACTGGCGAACATCTAACGCAGGCCAGCGGACAGGCGGCGGCGAAGGCACACGTAGGAATTTGTCCTTATTACCTTCGATATATCGCCGTAGTGAAATCTGTGATAGAATCAAAGCTAAATCCATACTAATATTAAAAATGCGAAAGTGTCCTTCTTTCTCACTATAATGACAGATTGACGCGAATTTTTGCACAGAAATGGCTTATAAACAAAAAAGTCCATAGTTCCTGTGAAATAATAATGATATATGATTCAAATGAAGTCGAGTTTATCTCTATATTATATTATTTTCTTCTGATTTTGATCTATTAGAATAACAAAAATTAAAAATACATTTTTTTTAATTTTTCTGACATTTTGATTGAATTTATTTGCTTACATTAAAGTAACATTATATTCATTTATTAGAATATTCTTCATTCTGTATATTATGGAAATAGATGGTATTTTCCAAATAAAATTTTAAAATATCTCATATTTCTAAGTAGTAGACATAGTAACTGCAAACATACACTTAAGATATTTTATGAGTATTAACGGCATACCAGAAAAGGTTCTTAAGAGGATATAGACACGGTTATCACTCACCTTTATAGGCACTAATGCTGAATTACGATCACATTTTGAGTAAGTAGATACGAGGACAGAACAGTTAAAACTTGGCTTGCCGAATTCATATTGAGAGAAACGATCGAAACCTTTCGCCGCCTGAAATAATTTGCTAAAGGAAATTTTTACTTGCTCCAAATATTTTTGATTGCTTTTAAGAAGTTCTTTAGTGAAATCTACGGACCGATGGAATTTCATCACGATTTTCCTTATTAGAGGCTCTCTTTTATCTAGTTAAATAAGGTTAGTCGGCGTCGCTCTATGAAGAGAATTGATAACGTTTTTATTTTACTTTTTATGTTTTGATTTTTGCTACTACTTTATTGTGGACCAAAAATATTATTATCTAAAATCTCTATACATTTTTGCGTATAATCTCAATAAAATTCTATGCATAGGGTGATTCAAATGAGATATTATAAAATTTGGAAAGTGAAAAACTAATTATGAAATGTTACAATATAGTGCTACAAAGCATGGACAGACGCACGGTTGAACCTTAAAATGGATGAATGAGCGTGACAAAATTCAAAGGCTCCTAACATTTATGAAATACTAAAAATATACGTCCTTATATGAAAAAACTTTTTTTAGAAAGACTTTTTAAAACCTGGCTTTGAAATTTCAACTGCTCTACACATATGTAGACTATTTCTAGTCTAGTTTTTTCTTCATGGTTGATGGATTTCCTTTTAAGAAAAGCTTTAGTTTTTTATTTCTGTAGTTAAACGAGATATAAATTTTAAACATTTTGAAACAGTATTTTATTTGTTGATATAAAAGTCATAAAGAAATTTTCAAGACGAATCAGAGGGGCCTAAATTTAACAGTGTTGCGTCATTTTATTGCAGAGTTTGCATACTCTACCTTCTAGCTCTATCATCATATTAGAATAATATTGCAATGTTATCCGATTTACATATGAATTTAAAACTTTAAGGTCAAAAACTTGCAATATTTATATACAAACAAACAGATACTGCAGGTGAAACTAAAAAATAGCTTTTAACTTAACTGTTAAATAAATGTAACATATTAATTAAACTAGGTATTTCCAAAATATATTTCAGACAAATATGTATGCCATTTCGACAAAAGCGTTTTGATTAATTCGTCGTTAGATTTATGAGGTGATAAATCAATACCAAACCCAACAACCGTACTGACCGCTATTTGCAATAGTTGTTATGGTTGACTCAATTATTGCTATTCAAGTATTTAACTTTTACTATTCTATTCTAGGGACATAGTTTTATTTAAGTTAATTTATAAATAATATCTATTTACTCAGTTGCTTTATTTCTATTAAAAGCATAATTAAATCATAAAAAGTATTTGTAACTTTCTATTGTTAGATAAATAGTTTGAATTGTGACGGACCCTTAAAGCCCTTAAACCTGCACCTGGGTCATGAGCTCCGAGTATTATATGGCTGTTTGACTTCGTTTTTTAATCTACATAAAACTTAGAATTCTACTTTTAAAGTGCTATATAAACTCTCTTTTTCACTTATAACAACCTTTAGTTGTTTAAAGAACTGACTAGCCCTCGTTACGTTTAGGTACTTAATTAGGCTTTCTAAAATTAAGTGATGCCAGGAATAAACCTTGATCCAGTATTATGATCAAGACACATCCAGAATTTTCGTATGTAGTATATTACCATTATCATATGTGACCACTTTAAAATCTTTATACCCCTTTCTCACAATAAAACTTTATTATTAAAAAAAATACCTTGCCTTTTCTTCCTTTAGATTCTTAACTAGGCTTTAGAAAATAAAAATGTGTGTGATTACATTGGTGTCTATAAAACAAGGTTTTTAGTACCCAATTTAAGCTCACCCAAATGTCATTTTGACGTATCTTCTCGCACGGAATTCTCTGAAATTTCGTCTAGAGCACTTTAAATTTCCGTAGTCCTAGTTACACGGCAGAGGTACACTCGAAAGTTATTTTTTTCCCGAAAACCAGGCGTAGCGTAAAGCCGTATCTTTTATTGTGCTCCTGCAACTTCTAAATTACCGATGAAAAAATGTCGAGCTGACGTTCATCTGGTTTATTTTTGAGACAGCTATGATGTTCCGAATTTATATTATTTTGACTTGCTGTCTGATTATTTACTTGGTTATATTGCAACATTTTTTTTTCCAATATAATGTGATACAAAGCCTATATTTTTAGTTAATCCTGCGGCAACACATGGTTTTTGCGTAATTAGCAAGAAAAAAATTTACAAAATTTAAAAACAATGAATCTTCTATGTACAAGACAACTCGTAAAATTTTCTGAACGTTCAGTTCAGATATTTCTAACACATATAAATTATCTTATCCTAAAAAGCTAGTTTTTAACTTCTAATAGTATTTTTAAATTAATCATTTTAAACAGCTGTTATAACTTCCCATTAAACATTTGGTCAGGACGACCGAGTGGAGAAACTTTCGGTAGCTTCCCCTTCGTCTGCAAATGCATATTCAAATGTATATTTAAATTTTATAAAGTCACTAGCATCTGCCCGCGACTTTGTCCGGAAAATTTGTGAGAAACTCAAACTATTATTCTCCTAGTAACAGACTCTCTCAATTCAACATTCATTGAACTTTTAAGGTTATCAAACCACACTTCTATAACACAGTCTGTTTGTTAACGGGATAAAAAGTATCCTGTATTTTTTCATCTTATAAAGTGTCTATATTCAGTAGTTTATGAGATACGTAGATATATTTATGTGAATAATTCCTTTCTATTCTATCTATCCCTTGCATTTCCGGGATAAAACGTAACCCTTTCAGTATTTAGGTGTGCCAAGCTCTCAAATAAATCTATCCAGCCGTTTTGGAGTGATAGAGTAACACACTTTTAAACATACAAACATGCAGACATTCATATTTATAATATAATTAAGACAATCTAATAACTCTGACTCCTACAGGTAGATATACGATTCTGAATATAATTGATAGGGTCTTCATTAAAATATATTTACAATTTTAATTAAGAAGATGTTCGGAATAATAATTATGCTAATATATTTAGATTTATATATAATAATCTGTTTCACAGCTTTATTTGAGGTTTGTATTTCAAAAGGTTTATATAACTAATTAAATAATATGAATTTAAATTTTCTCTACTTTGATAAGTCATAAAAGGATTTACAATGTTTTTAGTACTAAGTGAAGAAAACAGTTTAGTAAACAGAATCTATTGTGATTTAAAAGATTTTACAAAGTTTAGGACTGAAGTGTTAAGTTAACAAAAAAATAATATTTGTCATTACTCAAAGTTTTCTATTTTATTTGAATTTTCCCTGGACTTCCAGAAATATTTCAAAGCTAAAATTATCTAAATTGGTCCAGCCGTTCTCAAACTTTAGTGAGACTAACGAACAGCAATATATTTTTACATACAAGAATTAATAAAATGACAGTTAGCGTTTAATATATTTTTGATAGTTTCTGGTATCTTATAGGCCTTAAAAGAAATTGAAAAGAGTTTAGAGGGGAGACTTATTAACTACTCATGTATTATTTAGAAGCAATTGTTCTATTTGAGACGAACAAGTAAAAAATGAATTAAACCTAGTCTTTAATAAGTTTATATATATAGAGTATTCCAAATAAAGTTATTCAAAATTAATTTTTAATATTTATCAGCAATAGAACTAAATCCAATAACACTTTACCACCGGCGCTAATAAAATAAACCATCTGAAAAATCCGCAGAGGGAAGTCGGTGAAAATGACACGTCACTTCCAGGCGGAGGGTTAACTACGGGAAGGGTCACATAGTCACAGGTCACAAGTGACATAAAACTAATATGTCTTCCCTTATCATTCAACTAAAGTAACCTGTTTATATGTTATTAAAATATATATAGTGATAATTTTTGATTCGTTAGTTGTATCTATTGGATTTTGTTATGAAATTACCCATTTATAAACTTTGTCTGAAATATTTGGCAGTTTTATGAGTAATTTCATAGAGTGAATATTACTCTATAGTGGAAGTCATAAATCACGTAAATCGTTAACTATATTAGGCTTAGTTTGCTTAGTTGATCAATAGCGAAGTGTCGATAATGTGTCAGAAGCCCCGGGCACAGTTAAGCTTAGCATCACCACACTAAACTATCTATTAACACTACTTTAGATTTATTTAATGAATAAAAACACCACCTTGGTCGAAAAATATTACACTCCCAATTGTTCTGAGCCCGACGTTAAAGTAATTTCATACAGTTAACATCGTTCGAATGGTATGGTTAACTATTGTTGGTGGTGGTAGTTCACTGTTTCTGAGATTCAAGTAAGTTTACTTTATTTATTGTAGATACAGGTTGAGCAGCGGAAGGGAATATTGTTAACGCAACCTTGTACCAACAGACAGGTTTGCTTTACGGTAGATATTATTTCTTACTAAATGTTTATAAATAAGAAAGAAACGGTCTAATGTAACCCTAACCTAAACCCTTGTCCGCGTCAGCAAGACGCCGCCGGTCGGTCATTGTCGTCTATATCTCGTCAAAATTGCATCTCAAATAGACACCCTACGGAAATCGGATCAGACGGCTAGATAGAAAATGGATGATCCCGCCTATTGTCATGAAAAATTTGTGATCTTCTTTGAACGTAAAGGAAATAAAATTTAACATGAATATTAGATGGTAGATATAATGCTGTCGTTAAAGAAAGTAAGTTTAATTCAGCTAGATTCTCACATTAAAAGCTTTAGTAATGATGAAAGCAATATTATGAAATACAAATACCTCAAGTGAGCTGTTAAAGATGTACATGACTAAATAAGAAATATAACTAATTTATAGAATATATTTGAATGCTTTAAACTCGGTGATATTTTGTTGGGATTTTATGAAGCGTTACTGTAACCAAGTTTAAAATAAAACTTTTGAATAAATTCGGATATGAGTGTAGTCTAAATAACAAACCTTCATACTTTTTCAATTTTATTATTTATTGCTTGACCAAGAATAGTGACTGTTTTAATTAAAATTTCTTTAAAAAGTAAAGAATATTCATAATCGTATCAGAAACCAATCTAGCTTTGGTCATTCATTCCGTTGGTTTAAATCCTATTTAGGTACCTTAATTTTTGCACAAGTAGTAGAATCTACAACTGACAAGTTCGATTTAATTTCTAGTTGAAGGACATTATTGTAGAACAATTCTACATAAAAAATATTATTGGCGAATCTTTGGCCTTTCGAGCGTTGAAGAAAAGGTATCAGAGTTTTCCAAATTGGTAGATCTCGACGTATTAAAGTAATGAGCTCTTCTAAAGTTAAAGAAAAGACAATTTAAAATAAATAGAAAAAACACCCACCTTTTAATAATCTTATTTGTTAGGTAAGTATACAATACAATTACATACAGTCTAAAAGACAAGAGGTATTTGGAAGGACTTAAGTCTTAACAGAATCTCCTTTACAAGTCGAGCGAGTCCAAGGAATCTCGTTAGTTACAGAATTTAGATAAACTGAAGGAGAAATCTTAGGATATTGTCTATTTTCTTTAGTAACAAAGCTTAAAACTATTTGTCTAGTCTCTCTCTCTCTCATCTTAATTACTATAGTAGTATAGTAGCTGAATTCTATTAATTGACAATTCTTCTTAAATAAACCTAAATAGAGTTCCATAAATTTTAATTTGCTAGCAACACTGATTTTATTGAATGGTAGTTTTTGTTGGCTTACTTTAAAAAATACTTCCACCCGACTACAATTTATAAGCCTAATAATTCAGTTGCAGTTTGGCGAGTAATTTCATAGAGTAAACATTGACTATCATAGTGTAAGTAAAAAAGTGTTACCCTTATTATATGAGACTAAGGCTTGAAACTTAAAAGTACAGTCAGTCTAAAGTGCAAGTTAATAAATTTTATTGGTAATAATAATTATAAAATACATTCAAATCGCAAAACGTTTTCAATTATATAACTGGTAGTTGTAAGATTTTCTTAATTAACTACTGTCAAACATAGCATTTCCCGCCATATATTTCAGCGAGCCCTCGGGCTTCGGGGTATTTTCCAGGAAATAAGAAAAGACAAGTTAATCCACATGGTTCAAACACAGAATACTGATACAATGGAATGGGATTTGTGAGTAAAGCATACCCTACCGTATTTCTAGAAGATTAATTTCTTAACGTAGAAATGTGGTAATTTTATTTTATTTATTCATATTTAATACGGAGTTATCACAATTTTATGTGCTAATTCAATTTTGTTATAAATTAATTATAGCAAAACAAGAAACTTTATAAGGCTGAGTTTTCACCAGAGAAGAGCGAGGATACAAAGTGAGGGGTGTGATTGTTGAGAACCAAGAGAAACTCTTCATTTACCTGGCCTCGCTCAGAATGTGTCAAACCAAGCGATTCTATTCTCTTCTTCTAGATCTTTGGTGGAAACGTAGTTCAATACAAACTGAAAAGTTGAGAAGTAATAGCTGGCTTCGGGGAAGATCTAGATGTTATTTCCGTTGGTCACAGCATCACGTTGAACGGCTGGAACGATTTCCCTAATTCTTTTGTTGTGTTTGTTATTGTCAGGAGAAGGTTCTTAATTAGGAAAAAATAAGAGAGTTGCGCCGAAAAATTAGAAAATTTAAGACAACTTGCATATTAACTTTTCTAATGTAACCTTATTGCTTTTGACAGCCAATTCAAATTCAATATTAATGTTAAAAAGTCAACCAAATAATATCCAACTACAATATAGTGTTACATAACACGTAATATAACAACAGTACAAAGTTAACAATAAAACATACAACAAGAAATATTAAATATTAAAAAAATAGTGCACAACATGTTTATTTTTACTTTATTGAATAAGAAAACACTTAAGCTTAAAAATCTTGACAAATTCCATTATTTCTTATTATTGAAATATGTTAAACAGATTTTGTATGTAGTACAAAACAGTAGTTACTTATTATGTAGTCTAAAATTCTGTTAAACTGTGAATCTATGTAGTAGAGGTGAATTTTGGTATAATTATAAAAAGGATCGTGGGTCACACGCTCTAGGTACCACTTAAGTTCTTGTCGATATTTAGATAATGAAATATCTACTATCAAGTATATTACAGAACGTTTAAGTGTGAGTATTATTCTCTATATCCGTGTTCATAAAGTAAATTGATAGATCTCAAGGCTCGTAATATCAAAAAAAAAATAACAAAATTATTGTTTTATCAAACATCGATTTCATACAAAATAATAATAAAATATATTTGCTCACCCGTCTAGCCTAACTAAATATGTTACTGTTTGAGTAAATATGTATTATTACGTTAAGGCTTTATAGGAATAGTGTTGATTAAATAGCTTGTGCCTAATGCGGCTCTTTGTTGTTGTTATTTGGTATATAATATATCAGTACAAGGAGTAAATAAGAAGCATGATTAGGTATATAACCTTGTTTGTTAAGGTCTAGAAAGTATAGTTTTTAGCCTTATCACTTATAAGATCATCGTGACACAAATAAAAGTTATATAAAGACAATTAGAAATAGAAAAAAAAACATCAATAAGTACCTATAAGTGAATTGAATGTGTGTTTTGAAAATCTAAATTATCTTTAAATTTTAGAGAAGTTTCCTTATAACTTGTCTTGTTGTGACAAATATTAACTAAATATAATGAGATAAGCAGAGTAAAAAATCCTTCAAAATCATGGTCTTTTAACTTCTTAATAAATAAATAATAGAAATAAGGTTCAAGGAAAAATAATTGTCTGCAATAAATATCAGAAATTTCATCTTAATCAGAAAAGTAATTCGTAATAGTGAGACAAACATCACATAATAATTGGACATCGATCAAATTCCTAATTATTTGAGCCAAGGTAGAGAAACTTGGTAACTTTGGTAACCTATAGCTTCTTGTTAGGGTCCCGTATTTTTCACGTAGTTCAGCCATAATATACGCTAAGAAATTCCTCATCAAGCCGACCTACTTTCTAAAGAAAATGTGACATCGCTATTATTACGCGTTTCTTGCGAGACAAAACTGCTATGTTTTATGTCCTATCATATAAAACCTAGGTAATATGTTTTCTATTTAATAATCTTTATACTAAGTAGACACATTATTATTCTTATGTCCAATTAAATGTGTGCGGTTACAAGTTTCCCGTAACATGGTAAGACAAGACCAATAAGATACTTGGTCTTAAACTAAACATATCTATAGTTCGTAAAAGTATCTTATCCTTTTAATAAATTACACCTCTGTTGCCTTTCTGGAATAACCCTAAGATTTTTAACGTAAAAACGATTCAAAATTATGATTTCTAATCTAATCACAATATTATGATTATATGACAGGGAATGTTAGTTTATCTACATCTACCCTATTATATAAAGAGGAAAGATTTGATTGTTTGTATGTTTGTTTGTTGCGAATAGACTCTAAAAGTACTGAACCGATTTTGAAAATTCATTCAGCGATAGAAACCTACATCTTTTCCGGGTTACATAGGCTATGTGGTGTTGCCATAAATATTCTAATTGCAATGATATGGCCATTTAAGTGCCATAACTTGGTCATTTTGTAAATTGAAGGGTTTCTCAGGAAGTAATAATCCGATTTTAATTTTTTTTTCACTGATAGAAAACTACACTTTTCGTGAGTGATAAAGGTAATGTTGCCATATTCACTTTGTAATTAATAGAACATGGCCGATTTATTGCTACTAATCCGATTTTTAAAATTCTTTAACTAAAAGAAGTCTATAGTATTTCCGTCTCTCTTCCTCTTATATACTATCATTCTCTCTCATCCTCTCTCTTTTTTCTCTATTTAATAATAATGAAAAACTACACAACTACAGTGACAAATTGAGGACCCCAATTATAATATAATTAAATAAATAGCGAAGCGAGGATAGGCCGCTCGTTACTTATATCTTACTTGGTTTCAAAATTTACACTGCTCTAGAAATTCCGCGGGAAATGCCTTTAAAAGTAGCTTCTGTTGTGGCATTATTGATATTTGTCAAAATAGCTTTTAATAAAACTTGTATTTAATATAAGTGTGTAATGAAAGCGAAAAACATAGTTTACATTAAATTTGTGTTAATAAATATAAAGAACTATTCTTTTTAGTATTTAGCATAGCTACTCATTTCTCTTTTGAATATTTTTTTCATGCAAGTAACAAGTAATATGATTATATGGTAGACTGATTCAAAAACAATAAAGAGTTACAGAATTAACTATTGAAAAAAAAAATCTAGAAAATCGGGAAAATTCAAGGCGAAAACGTGAGCAGAAAAAGTATATTATAATCGTATAAACCTTGTATTATACATATATGTACAACAATAATGAATTTACAGTCTTTTAAACTTGTACAAAATTTATATGTTGTATAGTAGATGTAACCGTTTTAATTAAACCCCATTTCCCGCCTTTAGTTCATTATCGCAAACTAAATTGCGTATCTTTAGCTACGTTCCTCTCCGGCTCGATAGATGACACTTTGAACACTGATTAGACCATGTTCCTGTGATCGGTAAAGAGATTTCATCTCACGAATACTTAATGACTTAAATGTATATTATTAGTAGCTACAGATACTTCCAATATTGGCATATCCAGATTGTTTTGTCCTTAGATTCAACTTTGCTAATATTTTACTTAAATAGTTGAATTGAGATATTATGCCTAACTTCGAGAATAAATTAAATTTATGTTTATAAAAAATAGTAAAACAAACTATAGCTTTTAATAGCTATAGTTTGTTTTACTAAATGTCATTGATGGATACTAAATAAATGGAATCTAATGGAAATGCCAGTAAACATGTTCACAGGTGCTTTATTGAATATTATAATTTATTTATTTTTCTTTTACGAGGGAAAATCGCGAATCTGAGAAAAAAAAACAATATTAGTTAATTTACTAACGTGATCTCATTCAAATAGAAATGAATATTACTTCGATATTTTGATACGATAGTTATTCTGCTAACCAGACGGAGACATTTGTTTTAAATATGTAGATTATAATAACAAGTCAATTAGGCAGCTAACTTCACATAGTAGACGTTTTCCCTACCATTTAAGCCTAACATGAGTAACAAGGCCCTTAACTTCCCTATGCATGTTGCGATGCACCGGAGACATCGTAACAAAAGGCCGTTAATGAGCAAATCATGTTCACATTGAGAGACGATAGAGAGCCATGTACTGATTGAGTGAAAGTAAGCATTACCGCTTTTGTAGATGTATGAATCTACAGATTGTATCCTCGTGATTTCAAAATAAATCTTTTATTCAATGTATCGCTTTGAATGAATGAGTAACTAGTCATTATGGTATGAAATGCTCTTAAAAATTCTACTTCTCATACCCTGCGGTAAGAGGAACCCGAATTGAGTAAGAAAAAAATAGATTATAATATCAATTTATCATTTCTAATGTATTTCCACATATTATAAATCACACTTCTATTATTATTACATCTATACTTTTTTGAAGACATTTTTTACTCTTTTTTCCATAATTCGAAATTTTTGAGCTTACTTAAGTCGCATTTTTATTGTTCTATATATTTAACTCATAAGATAGACAAGTTTCTACGAAAGTTATTATTTTTTAACAAGATATATTATGTTCATCAAATTCATAATCTACATGTTTAGTTTGTTAACAAACAACCCAAATTCCTGAAGTCAGGCCCTTGATAATTTCGTGTGGGTTTCTTTGACAGATAAGATTAAGATTTCGCAGGTAAGCACTAATGAAGGAATTTTTACGACCGTATAAATGAAAATAATTCATTTTTGAATCCATTATGGTTTACTTGTCGTTATGGTAACCGTAATTAATGGGAATCAAAACGGTCATGATTTTTTTAATAACTATGACATGAGCTTAGCCGCTGCCAATGTGCTAGTAAGATAGTATTTTGTCTCGTTTATCCAGTCGGCAGTTAGCTTTACTGTGAACTTAGAAGAAATGAGCATTACCGCTTCTCGCATCATTAATTTCATTTTATCGAGAACTTCGCTTTTCCTCCAAGTCGCATTGTTTAGATGGGCGGTTATGGAAAAGTCATTATAAATCGATATTTCACTTTGCTAGAAAGTTAAATTAAATTCCAGATTTATGTCAACCTTTACAACGGTTAAGGCATGCAAATTTACGAAGTTGTCTACTCTTGAATATTTACAATGTATTTAAGATATTTATGAACCATTAATTTGCTTAAGTTGTTAAAATTTTTTAAATATGATCTTTAAAAAAAATTAAAGACAAAAAGCTTACATAACGTTCATGTAATCAGATTTATATTTTTGTAGTACAGAAATCATTACGATAACTTTCCTTTTTATCAAAATATGTTTTGGTTCTCACAAATACAAGTAATATAAAAGTAATACTGAATCGACGAGCACTCGTATCGTAATGGGCCAATAAAATAGATAAGAAAAACATAAAAATAACTGGGAGCCGAGTGAAAATGTATTATCTGAAGTAGGGCAGAGAAGGAACTGACTTATCAAGTTAAATTGGAAAGTCACGACGTCTTGTTCTGATACCGCATGGGAATTGTATTAATTGTTTCCATTTGGTACCAAGCAAGTCTTGTTCACATAACAGTAGATTCATTAATCGTAGAAATCGTTAAAGTAATGTTTTCCTAGTCTCTTTTTTTGGGCTATATCTCTTCACACTCATCATGACAATTGTTTCTATTAATACAGTGAAATTATAATTGATTAAAAAAATAACAGATTTTAATAAACCTTTATCTTCTGGATTTTTATCTCAAAATATTTGTTCTCACACAAAATTAAAGATTTCAAATATCTTAAAAGATACAACCGTATTTTATTGATACAGCTGTAGGCATTGTCATGAAATAGAAAAAATAAACTTCTGTTAATATGAAATAAATATCACAATTTGAGTTTAAGCTGAGGTAATTTCAACAAAAAGTCAATATTACGTAATAGTAACTTGAGGTGATAAATTACAGAGATACGGGCATAATCTTTGTAAAAATATACTGCTCCGTATTCCATACCTATTTTGTGATAGAAGCCCGTCCCAAAAAGAGACCCAATCCAACTGCTTACAATCATTTCACTCGATTATACGTACAGAAGTAAACAATAAGTTAGTGTAACATTTCTGTATGAACAGCCGTTACAGTTCACATGACTTTGGTATTACTTTGCCTTCTCGTCCGCTTACACAACAAATTGCCTCATAACCGCGATTCAAACTTATGATCTGGTTTACCGCACCAGTCACAATATCATAATAGCTTTCCATGAAAGAACACCTGATCCCTTATGGGCTTTCTGGATACATTAATTTATCAGCAACTTGGTGATAGAAAGGACATATTGTAGGATATAGTGCTAGTAACACTGCTGATAGCGTTAGATTGGTTGATAATCTTGTGTAATATAAACCTTATTGATAATCGCGTAATTGTTTGATATTATTAATCATTTATAATGGATGAATGAATGTTAGTTAATGAAATAAGTTAGTTAAGCAGTGAAGGCGAGTGTTTATGACTTGCGTTATGTGAAATGATCTCAGTTCCTGGCAAGGCTCTGTTTTTGTGTTTGTCTTTAATGTGTTAAGACTTGTTGACTTGTGATTAATATGTAATTTAATGAGTAAAGTAATTTTAACATAAAATTGCTTCGACGTTCTACAAATTTTAAAGTCATGTTGTAACAAGACATTATCAATATATAAGATTAGGAATGTTATAAGAATTATATTCAAAGATATAAATAGAATTTGAATCAATTACCCTTAAAACGAGCACCCTCCTAATCAAGAACTTTCGGGATGATTATTAATATTAAGTAACTTTAAAATTCATAATTAAGAAGATCCAATTGCTAACTTTGGATATAAATATTTAAGCGATTAAATATACTTTTATATGACAAAGATATTAAAGAAGAGTAGCAATCTAGGTTTAATTAATTATTCATTTATTTTACGAAGACTCCACTACCTCGTCAAGATGTAACCTCTTAATCTATTGGTCTGAGGGAGTCTGACTATAGATTTCATATAGTGATCACTGTCTAAATTAGTGCAAGTTTAGTGTGGTGGTGCCAGATCGATACATGAGATCCAGCAGTGAAGTTGAGCAATAACATCCGCGTTTCGTCAAAATCAATAATAACAAGCATCAGTTTCAATGTAGATGCTCGCAAAGTTAGGTTAGAATAATTAAAAAACTTTAAAACAAAAAGAAACTTCTTATCCAAACTAATGAGAAGTTTCTTTTCTGAACTAAATCTATTAACTACTAACAACTAAAGCACGTAGAGTAACCTAAGTTATAAGTAAACGAAACGTATCGATGATATCTAAGATCGGTACTAAACATGTTCAGACAAGGTCTACGTGATCGGAATATAGCCGATCCCTTTTGATTACGATTATGATCTATGGGTCAAGTTTGGAAATGTCTGCAAGGCCCATCTGTGTCTCCTACATGTATCTTATTACTATCCATCATACTATTAACTACTTGGTCCAGGCTCCAATTATGTGTGAATTAATGTACAGTTAAATTGCCGCAAAATTAATAATATCTATTTTATATATAATTTCTGGACAATGTAATATTATAAAACAAAGTGCAGCGCCACGTTTGTCTCCTAACGATAAACTCAAAACCTACTGAACGGATATTCGTGCGGTTTTCAACAATAGACGGAGAGATCCACAATGAAGGTAAGCTAAGCTTTTATCAAAAACGCTGCCTAATCTCTTTTCAAACCAACGCGTATCTACGACTGAAAACACTTGTAGGAATAATATTCTCTACTACCAGCGCGGAGCCGGGGGAGACTGCTAGTAATATAACTAAAACACTTCGCTTGATTACTATGTAAATAGATTGTTCAAAGTCTAAGGTCCAATGCCAATAAAACTAAAGTAAGATATTAAATTTCCAATAAAAAGAATCATGTAAATCGATACATAAGTAAAAAAAAAATGTAAAGTTTTCTCACATGACTAAAACATTATAAATTTTTATAAACTAGTGTATTCTTCGCGGATTTGCCTTCTGTCTTAGTCGCTCATTGGCTACCATGACACCGGTTACCAAGGCAACTGTTAAACCATCTCCTTTTTTAATTTAATATCGTAGTAGCTGAATTATCAAAAAACCTTCCTTAGTACTGCAAATTTTCAGTTATTTAGACTTTACATTGATTTGTAGGTCAGCTAGTTAGTTACTCTTTTATATAAATAATAATTGTATTAGTGAATAAAAGCATATTTCTCAATAGATTTCACGTAATATTTCTATTTACAATGACTAGTTGTGGTTAAGCTACAGTAAGGTATTTCTTAACAATTTCCGGTCTAATAAATAGCTTAGCCATCGAAACAAGAGCAACAAGAGCACTTAGATTAACAATTAGCCTTAATTTCCTTTGAATATGTAGTAAAGCCGGTTCATCTGAGTTGCATAGAGCGTAATTGCAAAGCGCGGAATCAGCTAAGATTTACCAATTAAGTGAATCGCAGGCAAAACCGCGCAACTCAGCTCTTGAACATGCCAGGACCAGCCTTCTAACGGGCTATTCCTTTTATTCTTACTTAAAAGAACTTTATTTTAACTAGTAAAGTATGCACATTGTAGTAATTGAAAAAAAACTTTGTTTAAAACACTTGCTATCGGTTTTATTTGTAGTTTTTATCTACATCATGTTAGCAAACCTTTTCATAGCTTTTAATTAGCCAGCAGTTTCAATTAGTTTAGTTTCAGAATACTTCAACTGACTCGACAGCTTCAATATTACCTTTTGGACCAATAGGCAATACTCGTAAAGCGCAAAATTTAAATGGAATCTTTTTAGTACTAAATTCAATGTTCAAAATAGACGTTAATAGTTAATAATTAGTTAAAAAAAACTCTAGGCATCCTTGTTTTAAGTTTTTTGTATCTCATTTCCATGATTATTATTTTTAACAAATTACCTACTGTTCAGGATAAGCTATATCTTACAAACATAAACAAAAAGAAATCCGAGTTCTACCCTTTTTAACTGAAAACAAAAAAGTTGTCAAGGTGAAAAGTGGACTTCCTAATGAAATGAGGCTGAGACGGATTCAGCCAATAATAATATTCTTATTCGCAGGCCGGTATTTGCATAACAATGAAATACAAGAAAGAATCTTTTAGCAAAAAAGTAATCTATGCAAGGAGTTACGGAACTTAAGAAAGATTGGGAATGCAAGAAATAAAATACAGGAGAAAAGTAAATAGAACAATGAGGATAGACATTAAACTACTTTAATTATTGCTCTAATTTGGAGCAGGTGAATTATTTGTACTATTTGTTACTGTGATTTTGTACTGCAGCTAATATTTCGCCAAAGAGATAATAAAGATTTAAGAGATTCTATAATTCTGAAATTTCATTCGGTACTTTAAATTTCATCAAAGAAATACATTCATTAATTAAGTAAGACGATATAGGGGGAGGGGGGTCGACCATGTCTTATTTTTTCTTAGTTTCTTAGAGTCTCGATAGTCCTTACGTAAGATTTAAAAAATCAGTTAAAATTATACTTGCGAAAAGCGCGGGCAACATTAATTTTTTTTACCTTTAGATTATTACGTAATAAATATTAAACAGGGGGGAGGAGGTCGGCCTATTCTTATTTTTTCTTATAATAGGGGGGAGGGGGTCAAAAACTAGCGAAAATAGTCTTACGTAATAAATGAATGGCCCCTATATAAAAATATTCCAGCTTTCAATATTTTTTTATAATTATCCTGCAGGAATTATAGATTTTTCCGGGATGTGTTAATCCAAATTATAAAATTTTAACAAAATTTATAATACATACATCACAAATTTTATCGGAATCTGTTCAGCTGTTGTTGTGTGATTGAGTATCCAAATATCCAAGCATACAAACTTTCACATATGATTCTAAGATTAAATCACAATTTCTAGAACTTGTCTTATATTTCTTATAATATATTTTTAATCATTTTTTTTTTTTAATTTTATTATATAGTTTTAGAATTAGAGAGACTGAGAATAGATTATGAAATCTGTGCAATAAGAAGGCTAGTTACCCCGCAAATAAATATTATAATTTGTTTGATGAAGAAACATTGAAATTTATTTGCTAAGCAATGAAACAATTTTAATATTTCTTAAGACATAACGATAATAACCTTGAATTGTTTGGTAATGGTAAATGGAAATCGTAATTAGACATATTTCTCTCGCAACTCTTCATCCTTTCTTAATTATCTTGAAATGATAATATTACATACTTAAACTTGGCAACACTGACGATAACTTATTATTCATGACTAGACTTTTTTTGGTATTTCGAGTCAATATAAATATAATCTTTGTTCCGACAGATACTAAATTTATCAGGATCTGATAAACACTAAATTTAGTATCACAGTATTAAGACTCCATTATCAACAATTCATGTAAGTATTCTATATAATTAAATATTGAAAAGCAAGGTCGACCTGAGGAGGTGAGAGTTAATGTATAAAAGTTCTCATTAAACCTGCTCCTGGGTATCCCAGGTCACTGCTCAGCTTTCGTTTAGATATCATTAATTTTGTTTTCTATTGAGTGTTACGATGTACTGTAGCTCCTATATACTAAACTTTAGTAATACAAAATCTTACAATAACAATTCTAAAGGGCAATTTCGATTTGGAGTGCAATTCTGCGATAAACTGTCCAGATTCAATAACCAAAATAATATCGACTTGAGGCTATTAAGGCCACCAGTTCACTCGTTTTGCCTTAATCGAACTTATATTGTTTTCCTGCATTTTTATTTGATGTTCATTTCTACTATATGCTTATTTAGTTTAAATGCAAATAAGTATGCGCTGTAGTTGTTACATCATGATGAAACTATAAAATGTGTGTGTGTACATTGTCTAATCCTATTAGCTCGTAATAAAAATTCTAATATATAACGTTATATAGGAAGGAACGGTGCCATAATATACTTACAAAAAATTTATTACTCTTCATTATAATGTTATTTTCTAAAAGATTTAGAAATTATGTGTGTTAGAGATAAAACATCCTTTTTCTGTCCAAATGAACGGACGCTTAGTAATAAACAAGAATTTATCGAGTCCGCGATTAATTTTTTTCCTTGAAATTCAACTCAAGTATTAATTTGAATGTATTTCGTCTGCGTAAACTACAAAATCGTTATACAGAGAAAATACAAATAAATGTGAGACAAATTAATAAAAAAAGTGTTGACCTAGACCAAGAAATGATGTTACAATTTTTAACAACTATGCATATTCTTACTAATTAAACTAAGAATTTCTATGTGGCATTAATATGGTGAACTTTCGAGGACGCGATTTTTCTAATTCCGTGCACAAGTTTTTTCTTGATATTTATAAAAATAAATGTATAGATAGTTTTGCTTTGGGAGCTCGAGGGCGACTTTTTAAAAATTAAAAATTAATTATAAAATTATACAAGTGAGTTTATTGAAGGTTGACAAAGGAATGAATTAAATCTAAACTTAAATAACTACAGGGCAACATATCGCCCACCGAGAACATCTTATCTTATTCTAAGAATTCACTAGACGCACGGATATGGGCTAGACGCCTAGTCAGCGGATCTAGTGAATAGGACAGGGCCGGGCTCAGGTCGCATGACTTCTCCCCCCTGAGATTCGAGATTATCCGAAATTACATGTTCTGGAGAATCTCGAAAATTACATGTATAACCTAATTTTACCAAATTAATATAGAAGATAACTCCTCCGAAAACTACTATAATTAAATATAACACAATCGTCCAAACACTGACACTATTTACTCTCACTATTTCATCTTCACTTTTGGCATTGAATTTTATAGAATTAGTTATCTCTTGTATATTTTCCAGATCCATATCTTTTAGTTCTACGGGTTTTCCTTGCTTCATTTTTATTTCACTTATGTGAGGCAGGTTCACGGTTGGCAGTCTTACGTAATCCATTTTCATTATCTTGTGGGGGTGTGATTTTAATGAATATTTGTCTATTTTTACTTCACATGCATCTTCTACCGTAACTATGTATGTTCCTTGAATGTTCCTTTGGTACACATCGTTAGGACAGAAACTCCTAATTATTGAATTTTCCTCGGAAAACACGATCCTTCGGCTAGCTTGAATGCGCTGGACAAGGACACCCTTATATCTTACAGATATTAATGTGCATGAAGTAATATTTTTAGCAAATTGCATCAATTCTGAGATGCAAGTGTCTTCATTAATTTTTCCAATGTTCGAGACGTCTCTGAAGCAGACGAAGTTATTGATATCCGTTTGCTGGCATGGTGTAGACAAAGGCTCAGAGGTAAGTCCTTTCACTAATAGGTAAGGATACTTTGGAAGGATAATATAAGTCTTATGATCATGGAGTATGGGAATAGGATACAATTTATAGTATACATATGTTTCTTTATACACTAACGGAATTTCCATAACAAAGGTTAACTGATTTTCTTTAATAAATGACTTAACACAAATGGTTTGTTCTATTTTCACAAGATTTTCAGGCCTAGCAGAGAAAATTAATCTTTCGGTAAGTTCAATTTTATTCAGTAAAATTAAGAGAGTATCTGAGTTTATTATAGAATAGTGTAGAGTTTCGAGCTTGCTGAAGGCCATTGCTGTTTCTACTTCATTTAATTTTATTATTATCATTTGAAAATTATGTAAAATCATGGAATACACATTGATTATTATATTATTTAAATAATGTCTCTGTTCTGTTTCTTTTAACTTATCTAATCCATTTTGAAACTCTTTTAATTTAAGATCAATTTGTAAAACATTATCCTTAATATTTCGTGAGATATTATACAGATTTTGAACTACCTCGGAGACCAGGGTTAGCTTATTTTTCAAAAACTCTTGCTTAGACTGAACATTCTCTATGAGGTTGTCATATTTAATTGCATCTTCGTTATCTAAGTTTCCTGAAATAATTTTTATAATTGAACCCAATGGGTTAATAAGACCTCTTTTCACTCTATATCTAGGCAATATCTGCTTAATTTTATTTATCGTTAAATTCATGGCAAATTCGGTTTGTGATTTATAGTCGGAAAATAAAAGAAAGTTATCTTCTATAATTCTATTAAGGTCATTAAACCTAGCTATATTGACGTTAATATCGTCGCATATTAAATTTAAATCTAATCTCTTAATAATTGTCCATTTTTCTGAACTAATGACAGCTGTTCCTTCCTTTACAGGCAACACACCGGGATTACCTTCCAGAGACTGCAGTTGAAGGGCCTGGATCGCTACAGCTAGGGCCAACCACAAGACTGGGACGATCCTGTGAAGGACGTTTTATGTCTTTAATGGGGATCTTAGTCTCGCGATTCTTTGTTGCTATCTTTACTACATTCCTATCTACTTCACCTATAACCTTGCCTTTATCATATCTAGGTTTATCTTTACCTCTTCTTACATTTGTTCCCCTATAATAGATATCATCATCAGGTTTAATGTTAAAATTAGTCTCACCACCTTCTCTGTTTTGAATATTTTCCTTTATTTGTAACATTTTATTAGTTAAATTTTTATAAAGAAATTTAGTTCTTTTCTTATGGTCACGTATCAAAACTTGCATATATTCTCTATCAAAATTTACGTTAAAGGGACTTGTTGATTCAGTATGCCCAAATACCACTTCAAATGGTGTTAGTCCTGTCACAGAATGAATGCTATGATTGTAAGCTAATAAAGCAAAAGTCATCACTGATGCTGCATCTGTTAGCTTACGTTCATACTTCGCTAACCTATAAGTTTCTGTTATCGTGGAGTGAAATTTCTCTATGAGACCCATTGAATTAGGGTTGTTGGGGGTGCCTAAATGTAATTCTATTTTATAAAAGTCTAAGAGTTCTTTAATGAGTGCGTTATTAAATTCCGATCCTGAATCTGAACTAATTTTAGTAGGTGTCCCGTAAAAAGAAAAGTATCTAATCAAAGCTCTGACCACTTCTGGTGCAGATTTGTTGGGAATCTCAAAAGCCTGTCCTAATTTACTGAAGGCATCTATAACTGTAAGGAATGTCTTTCCTTCAATTTTAAATAAGTCTATAAATATTTCTTGAAAAGGTTTGTTCTGTGTTTGAGTTAACTGGATTTTAGGCTTAATTGGTTTTCTGTCGTATTTTAACCTTTTACATGTTTCACATGAATTGATAATTGCGGCTACTGTTATATCCATGTTATGCCAAAAGTATGTTCGTTTAATATGTGCTACAGTTTCTTTAATTCCTCTGTGACAATTTTTACCTATGTGATATTTCTCTATTATTTCCTTTTGTTCGTCCTCATTTTCCACATACACAACTCGTTCGGTACATTCCAAGATATTTACTGTTCCCTTCTTGAACAGTGTTAAAACGGCATTTGTAAACTCTAATCTATGCTGCGGATTTTCAAAATAGATAAAGTATTTTATTTTAGTACGGATGTATCTCTTCAAAAAGTCTTTTATTAAATCAGGTCTTTCTAATGGCAAATGCACTTCTAAAATCTTTTGTTTTATGTTAGAAATATTCTTGATAGCTATTTCATCCCTAAACCAAGTGTGAATTAAAATTTGGTTCGGTTTAGTATCGACGGCTTCTTTTAATATAGGGATTCCTGTGGAATCCATGTTATGTGCAGAATGAATAGTTTCAGATCCTACATGTGATTCTGTTTCAGATGCTGTAATGGTACCACTTGAAGGTCCTGGAATTGAATAGGGTGAACGCTTACGTTTGGGTCTACTTCCTGTGCTTTCTGAATCTGATGAGAGTGATATAGGTTTTTCTGAATTTGGTGAAATAGGGATTGGACTCCTATTCCTACTTAATTTAGATATTTCCTCTGTAATTTCTTCACACTGCTTTTGAATTTCCAAATCCTTTTCATCTACATTTACTTGTACTGAACTGTTATCTTTAATATTTTTTCTTAATGCATTTATCTTGACTCTTGATAGAGCGTCAGCGTTGGTGTTTTGACGGCCGTTTTTATATATTACGTCGTAGTCGTATTCCGCTAACCGTAATCGCCATCTCGTGATTTTACTGTTGGGTTCTTCGAACGAATGTAACCATGAAAGTGGCCTATGATCGGTATAAATGGTGAACTTTTTACCGTAAAGATATGGGCGAAAATGTTTAATGGCCCATATTATAGCAAGTGCCTCCTTTTCAATGGTACTGTACCTACTTTCAGCCTCATTAAGAGTCCGTGACGCATATGCTACAGGACGATCACTTCCTACTGGTCCTTGTGACAATACTGCACCAATAGCGAAGTTTGAAGCATCTGTTGTCAATAAAAATGGTTTCTCAAAATCCGGATATTGTAACAGCGGTGCGTTTGTTAATAATTCTTTACATTTTTCAAATGATTCTACATATTCCTTATTAATTGTTATACCACGATTTTTCTTTAAACAAACTGTTAAAGGTCGTGTGATTTTAGCGAATCCTTGATAAATTTCCTATAATACCCAATTAAACCGAGGAAGCTTTTAATTTCAGTTTGTGTTTTTGGCAGAGGAAACTTCAGAACTGCATCTATCTTGTCGTTATTGGGTTTTAACCCTTCTCGCGTTATTGAATGCCCTAAATATAGAACTTCTTTTCTTAAAAACTCGGATTTATCTAGCTGTATTTTTAAATTTGTTTGCCTGAGTTGTTCAAATATTTTACGTAATTTTTCTATATGTTCTTGAAGGCTCGATGAAAATATAATTATATCGTCCAGGTATACTAAACAATGCATTCCTATTAGTCCTCGTAATATACTATCCATGACTCTCTGGAAAGTCGCAGGAGCCGTTTTCAAGCCAAAGGGCATGCGTAAGAATTCAAAGTGACCTGCCTGAGAACTGAAAGCAGTTTTCTGTCTATCAGCTTCACTAATTTCGATTTGGTGATAGCCGCTAGCTAAATCTAACGTGCTGAAATAATTGGCTTTACCTAATTTATCGAATAGATCGGATATATTTGGCAACGGGTATTTATCGTCGATAGTCATGTCATTTAAACGTCTGTAGTCTATAACCATTCTGTACTTTTTCTCTCCAGAAGCGTCCATCTTTTTAGGCACAAGGTGAACGGGAAAATTCCAAGGAGAAAAAGACTCTTGGATAACATTGTCTTTGAGTAATTTGTCAACTTGTCTATTAATTTCGTCGTTTACGGTCTGTGGCTGTCTGTAAGGTTTTAAGTATATTGGTTCTTCATTTTTAGTCCTAATATGGTGTTTTACTTTATTTGTGAAAGTTAATGGTAATTTGTCACAGTAGAAAATGTCTCTATATTCGTAACATAAGTCACTAATAGCTTTCTTTTCCTCTGTGTTCATATGGTCAAGTCTTAATTTGTTTAAGTTTTCCTTCAAATAGTCATCGATGTCAAGGTCGTTTTCAGATACTGCGTTGATTTCACATGATTGGGGTTCGTATGGAGTAATTGGAATTAATTGGTTAATTGTCAAACATACAGCTGTATCTAAAGAATTCTGTATAATAGTATGAGCTTGACCCTGGGTACAATTAACAAGTGCAGAAGGCATTCTAACACCTGGTTTGAATGTACGATGTTCTATTATTCCTGTACCATTATTAAGGTCCGTCGGTAGAGTTACCTTGGTTTCAGATCGCGGTTCTAATTTAACTGTAATTTGGGGATTATACACAATAGGAATGTCAACATTACGAGTCCTTAATATCTGATTTTTCATGTCTATGTTAGCGTCAAGTTGTGATAATAGATCAGATCCTATAAGTCCATCATAGTCCTTGTCTACTTCATATATGTAAAAAGTGTGTGAATCTGAAGTTTTAAAGATTTCAGAGAGTGGGATGTAAATTGCCTCATCGTGTAAACTTCGACCATGTGTGCTTATTACTTCGAAAGGAACTGAAAACTTATACTGCTGAAAATATTCATTTGCCTTTTTAGGACTTATAAAAGAGCGAGAACTACCTGTGTCTATCATAAACTTTGAATTAATTTCTGGTAAATAAATGTAGGGAAGCTTTGCAAAATTTTCACAATTTAAATTTATTAATTCGGTGGATCCATGTCCGAGGCTATTTGATAAAAATTTTCATCTGTAATATCATTATTAACTTGATCTGCGACTTCCTGACCTTCATAAGTTTCGTTATAATAATTATCATCTGCGTCCTGAACATAATAACAATCATCATCCGTCTGAGGAGGTGAATATACATGTAGCTCATTATGGTGAGCCTGATTACGAGCAGGTAATGCAGTGCGCATAGTAACATCAGTGTCCATTTTTGGATTTTGCTGTACTGGTGGTATACCGAATTTAAACTGATGTTGGGGGTTAACAGGTGGTCTGTAGTACTGTTGGCCTTGACCAAACGCTGGTCTATAACCTTGAGGAATTTGTGGGGTATTAAATCTAGGTTGAATATTCGGCGGTCCGAATTGAGGTCTACTCTGATTATTATGATGTATGCCAAATTTGAACTGCTGATTACCAAAATTAGGTTGCTGTTGAACCTGCGGGCGGATTTGATTAGGTATACCAAATCTGAATCCCTGGTTCTGTTGAGGGTTCGAAGTAATAAATGGTTTAAGACCAAATTTCTCTACATAAGGGTTACTAGTGTTAGCTGAAGGCTGTGAAAATTGTTTTTGAACTAATGGTCTTAACATTCTATTACGTTGTTCATACTGAAATTTGAAGTTTACTTCTTCAAGAACAATGCTGAGGGCATCTTCAAGTGTATTAGTGCCCTTGAGCCTTACTATACGAATTAAATCCTCAGGTAAATTATATAGAAATACGTTCAGTGCCATATTATCATATATAGTTATTTTACTTCGCCTAATAGGATCATCTGTTAGAAGATTAACCTTCGCGAATAATGTGCTCTTAACCTGTTGTATACGGTTACAAAAATCTAAATAGGATTCGTTATTTTTAATCCTTAATGTTTCTAATTGAATAGCAATGCATTCTTCCGAACGCGGATCTCCGAAGTGTTGCGTTAAAACAGATTTTAATTCAGCCCAGGATTCTATATCTGGCCTCTCACTAATTAAGTGGGCCGCTTTACCGATTAATTTACTAGAAACTACATGAAAAACGTATAAATCCTGTGCTGGATTATTTTCCCTCCTATAACATCTTATAACATATTCACATTTTTTAATATATAAATTTAAAAGCCTTTCATCTCCATCAAACTTAGGGATAATTGACGATATTTCTTGTGGAATTGAAACAAGAGTTGTAGCCATTTCTACCATCTAACTTAAATACAATATAATATAAAATGTAGTATAACGTATTACCGATTTTAGTGCAATACAATTAAAATAAAATAATATTAAGTACTACGAGTAATTGCCGATTTCTGTGCAATTAATTAAAATTAAAATATCTAACTCTATATACGTAACTAATAAAACTAACTCTACATATAATTGCCGATTTTTATGCAATCAATTAAAATAAAATATGTAACACGATGTACGCTACGTGTAATTACCTATTTTCTGTGCAATTACCTTGAAAATCAGTTAACCAGTAATTAAGAGGTAATTTTGGACCTCTACAATCTAGTTTAATACAAATAAAAAGGAATAGATTATGGAAACAAGGAATAGTGAATTTGGACTACTCACAAGCCATCCATACTCCTCCAATGATGATCCCTTTGCACTCACTTGTCTTCGCCGCGCGTCCCGAAAACTTATTTCTTTGGTTCGAGGATACCGATCTACTTTTTCCGCGCTTTTCGCCCAAAACCCGATTTTTGAGTTTTTACGAATGGCAAGCAACACGGCCGTAGAATATACGGTATCCTACCGGCTGCGCCAGTTTTGCTTTGGGAGCTCGAGGGCGACTTTTTAAAAATTAAAAATTAATTATAAAATTATACAAGTGAGTTTATTGAAGGTTGACAAAGGAATGAATTAAATCTAAACTTAAATAACTACAGGGCAACATATCGCCCACCGAGAACATCTTATCTTATTCTAAGAATTCACTAGACGCACGGATATGGGCTAGACGCCTAGTCAGCGGATCTAGTGAATAGGACAGGGCCGGGCTCAGGTCGCATGACTAGATTCCATTCGTGTTATAAATTCTCATATATACAGACAATGATTTGTTACAATTTTATTATTTACATGTACAGAAAATATAATATGTATATAATTATAGAAGCCCTCGAACATAAGAGCGTATTGTAAAGATCAAGTTTTATTTCCGGATAGGCGCACAGGATATTGAGTTTCCATGTAATAATGTACATATTTTGTAACAGTATACAGAACCTACGTTACCTTTAGAAAAAATAAAGAAAAATGATTAACTTAAGACGATTTATTCATGAATGAGGTTAAATAATAAGGCATGACAAATTTCAAATAAGACGAAGGATGACACCCAAAAAGAGATGACGTAACATATTCTTTGGAAGATGACCATTTTGTATAACTAAGGCACGAAAAAAACTGGAGTGAAGAAGAGGGAGCCCTACATCACAGATGCGATTACTTTAATTAACTGAAATTGTGTGTTTTGCGCGTAAATCCGTAATTTCCCTGGACTAATACCGTCACTGGGGACTTAATTTCCGTGTCCTATTCACTTAACACTCACCACAGAATGTCAATAGAGAGCATGTTTACAATAACAGTAATATAGTGCTGTCAGTTCTGTATGTCTGTTACAGGTGTCGCGATAGTATGCAATAACGTCGGAGCTCGATTTGTCCCGCCCGGTGTTGCTAGTTGGTCTATGGGAAAAGCGATTGGTTGACACTATTTATACTTGTAAATCCCACAGTTTTAAGGTTCATAATCACAACCCATTAATGGCCCATTACTCAGCCGGGTCTCATCAGAGTAGTAGGGGGCTATGCCAAGTCCACCACGACGGCCCTGTGCGGGTTGGCAGACTACAGACACCTTTGAGTGCAGGATTCCTCACGATGTTTTCCTTCACCGTTTAATTAATATGCAATTCTGCAAAAATGAAAGTTATGCAACTAAAGAAATTTAGGGACAAGGCACAGGATATAAATCAAGAATAGAGTCTCCGACTACTACTTATCATACTTTAATCAAAAGATACTCGCTATGCCCGAGATAAAGAACATTTATGATATCCGTAAAGCTTTTTCTAGTTACTGTATAAGGAACGAGCGGCCTGTCCTCGCTTTGCTCCGGGAATTTAAAGCAATATTATAATTGATGTCCTTAATTTGTCATTCTGTAATTATGTAGTTATTCATATTTTGAAAAAAGAAAGAAAAAGTTATAAAAATAAATTGATAAAAAGAAAAGAAAAGCGACAGATAAAAACTCTATGAGGACAGAGCAAAAATAAAATTAAATATATAAAGGAGTGAAAGAGATAATAGAAAGAAAGTGAAAAGAGACTGATCATTCTGAACTGAGATATGATAGTATATAAGAGGAAGAGAGACGGAAATACTATAGACTACTCTAAGTGAAAGATTTTTTATAATCGGATCAGTAGCAATAAAATGGCCATGTTCTATTAATTAAAAAATGTATATATTCACTAAATCACTTTGTCACTCACAAATACTGTAGTTTTCTATCAGCGAAAAAAAAATTAAATCGGGTTAGTAGTTCCTAAGAAACCCTTCAATTTACAAAATGATTACGTTATGGCATTTAACTGGCCATATCTTTTTAATTATAATATTTATGGCAACACCACATAGCCTATGATACCCAGAAAGGATGTAGCTTCGAAATTCTAGGAAGTAGTTTTCGAGCCTATTCGCAACAAAAAAACTTACAAACATACAAACAATCAAGTTTCACTCCTTGCATTTTTTCTACATGAGAAATTGTGTAATGGTGCCTGTATGCCTAAAGAAATATGAAAGTGTATAATTATTTTAATTTACGTAGGTATTTGTTTAGCCAAGCTTAAGACTGTTATTAAAAACTGAGTGCAAATGAGACGGATCGCTTTAGGAATCAAGAGTACATTATGTTTTTGATATATATTTAGTAATATATCGCTATGGGATCAGAATAAGAAATATATTACTTTTAACATTACACACAATTACACTAAAGTACTCTGCTTCCGTCATTACATTCTTCCTTAACTCTTAACAAATACATCCCTCGCTACGCGTCCTCGCTCATCCCTTTTAGAAACGCAGCTTTAGTCCACCTTTCCTTCAAATCTTCTCATTATTCCACTCTACTTATATTTTACCTCTTATCTATTAAACCTTTATCTTATTATAAAATACAAATTGGCATATAAATTACTTGTCCGAAATTTATGTTCTTATCGTGAAAAACTCTAGATTTAGAAGGTTTTAAACGTTGGAAGATTCTTGAACGTTTCTATAATGTCGCTCCATCCCTTTCATTTACATAAGAATAATCTGTTAACAAGTTATTTATATTAAGTTATTATGGAACAATATGAAACACAGAATTGTTTTATATTGTTTTGAATGAAGATTTACATTTTAGACCACACACTAAAAACCAGGATGCGAGGAGCAAACTGCGCTGCCGCCCATCCCTTTGTAGTAACGTTGGTACAAGCAAATTTACACGTCCACAATAACCTGGATTTCAAAAGAACGCTTGGCATAAAATCTACTGCTATATATCTACTTTAAACACTCAGAAATTACGTAAAAAAATATATCGCTTTACAAGAAATTATACTCCAATAGGTACTATCACTTGAATTAATTCAAAAGAACATTTAAATTAAAATTCAGCAGCCGATATTAATTTTCCTATATGAGAAAACTATTATGAGCGAACCGATTTCCAAGTATTATATTGAGCGGTTTAATCCAACGAAAATGAATAAAAATGCAAATTCATTTAAATGGATTTAACTTAATTTACATTTTCCATTCGTTAAGAATGCGAAGTAAATCATTAAAAAACGCAACGCGGCCCTTAAAGTTTCGTGGAATGAAGTGGAAAAGTTTCAAATGCTTTCATAAGAAATTTAGTTTTCAAGAAGTGCGGACAAATTTTATTGATCACCTAGGATTAATGTGTCTAGTAGACTTCATTTTAATGCTCAAATGTTATATTATATTAAAAATTAAAAATTCAATCATGATAATATTGTTTTTTAGTCTCTTTCACTCTTTATATGGACCGACGAGAAGTACAAGAATAAGCAACATTGTTCATAAGTTTTGAATCTTCCTACTGGAATGAAAATTTTTAAGCTCCTTCCCGATTGATCACAAATAGTTTATTAGGTAATTTCTAAAGTTAACATTATCTACAACTCTTGAAATTCAGTCAGCAAATTAAACTTCTTCTGTCTCTAGCTAGACTAAACTGGGTATAGACTGAAAATGCTGTTATGGTGAGGCTGCAATGAAACATTCTTTATTAAACTTTAGCTTTATTTCAGTAATTAAATATTGAGAATTCAAAAAGTATATCCAGAAAGTAAGTAGTAGTAACTTTTATTGCAAACGTCAACCTGAATAGAAAGCTCTAGCCCAAGATTTGCTTCTGCTTAAGAATGCCATAAATTGTGACAAAAACACATGCAAATACGCCCTGTTTCCTTTCTGCCTGTATACGCAAGTGCCAGGTTGCAAAACCTTCGGCAATTTGCAATTTAAATATTTATCAAGCTTATTGCGAATTTAGAAATAGACTCAACCAATTACCTCATGAACCCAGCTTTATAATTATGATCTTGATTCACGATTGAACACTTTTTTAAAATTATTCTACTTAAATATTTCTATCGCGAATTAATATTAAATGTATTTTACTAATCTAATTATTTAAAATATTAAATAAAATACTTTTAAATAAGAAGAGTAAAAGTAGAGTTATTTTTAATTGTTAATTTTGAAATTATATTTATGCCAAGTAGCTGTCGTATTTTAAAGACGTAAACAAACAAAAATAAACGAAACTGGGTTTTAAAATGTTCTTCTGTACACCCGTCCTCTATTGAGTATAAATTAAATTATACTAGCACTCTACAGTGCTAGTAGTAGTAGTAAATAGTACCAGTAGGTATTGGTGAATAGGTGGAATTGAGAGGTGAAAAAAAAATCTAAATTGGATTAAGGTCTAGTATGTAATTTCTGAAATTATTTACGAAAATACAAACAGAACTTGTGTTCTGTGTTGTGTTTCCCTGAATAGGTACTATATTAAAAAAAAGTATACTATATTAAAAATAAATAGTGCTCTACTTATTTTTATATAGTATTCATTTTTTCTGATATAATAAGTGTCCTTGTATGTATTTCATTAAAAATAAAAGGCCAAAAAACCTCATTGCTTTTTATAGGTGAAACTATGATTAAAATTGGTTCAGTAGTATCTCAATTCTATTCGGAACAATGAAATATACAAACCTATTTAGGGAAATTGTGCCGTTTGTGAGTGCCTTATATAAATATATAAAAGTTTCATACTAATAATATTTTAGAATAAATTAATAATAAGATAAAAAATTTATTTAGACTACTTGATTTATCGGTTAAAATTCTAAGCTTATTTTACTAATTAATAATTAAAGCACATAAAATTGTCAATTCACATAAATGTAACCTATAATTTAAAATGAATCCTGACGATGAGAATTAGTACTAAGCTGCAATCAATAGTACTTAAAATTCCATTACTGATCAGAAAGTGCATGCAAATGAAAAATGTCGTGTTTCACCGACACCGGCGCATGTGGGCCAAGTGGCGCGTTAAATTGCAACAGCTTTGTCAAGTATTTTGAGCAAAATTAAACGAGATTCAATTTTGTTTGAGTCATTTTATTTAGAAGTACTTAAAGTAATTACATATATTTAGAGGATCGAGAGGGAAAACGATAAGATATTTTTTTTGAGCTTTAAAAAGAATTTTCACCTTTACGACTTTGATATTAGTTTTAAATACAAATTTAATTATTCTACTATATAACCTCATCTCCTTACAGCTAATAATTAGCCTATACAAACCTACTAGTCTATCAAACTTAATTATAATACATATTATATGGATTAGTGATATGGTTTGCCCTTAATTTCGTATGCGTAGACTCATTTCTCTATAGATTTCAAATTCTGAAGTCTATAGAGAAATTTATATTTTTTTCTGATTAAAAGTCACAGACATATGTAATTTATTATATTTTATTTATTGAGTTAAGAAATAAAAACTATCCTATAAGGTGATCCAGGTTAAAATCTGTGTACCGATTTAACACAGTAATAGGTTCAGCCGTTTTTAATAAATAGCCATTAGTAAATATTTTATTTTTTTCTATAATTTAAATTCATATTGATTAAAATTACTATAGATGTTTTGTTAATTTTATCTCAATAGCTCTGCTTAGTCTGATAAGTAGAAAAGACAAGTAACATACGCTGTCTGTCTTTATGCAAGTGAAAATGAAATAATATATAATGCAGTTTAATCAGTGCTAGTCTAAGTCATTAAAGATCACGTGAGTAAATAACTTATTACTTAATTAAAAAATATTTTAGATAGCAAGGTAAAGCAAGGAGAGTGTTAACATATTGCAACGGCACAAGTCACGAGCTATGCTCAGTTTTCTGTGGAAATTCCAGTGGTTTCTAACACGTATAATATTAACTTAGTAATAAATGTAGTAGAGTATATACCAGGGTTTGATATGAGTATATAGATACATTCTCTCCATCCAGTCTGTGTCGTATGGCAATAGTGCAGTGAATTCGGCACCCCATCCACTGCGTTTGATTTGTTTTATTCGTTGCCGGGTACTTTCCGTTCCCCATTCGCATGAATCAAACCGAGCGGACTCATTTATTTGATACCGGCTGGAAATATACCCATATCACCTACTACCCAGTACTACACTCGTTCAAATCAACTTGATTGAGATAATTTACTTCAAAATATTTCAATTTTTTTAATACAATCCTTCTTATTGGTCCTTTTGCTGACAGCAGTTATATAATTATCTGTAGGAACTTTCCAGCATATTTTGTTCTAAATATACCATCTAATCAAACATTATAACAATAATAGACATACAGAAGACAAATTTGAGCTTTTGATTGGGCTGGTAGAAACTCTATATATTTATTTAAATCTGAGGCATTTTGATGTTATATGTTTGATTGTGTTTTCATAGAGTGATGTGTGTTTAACACTTTAGAATCGTTAACTTTCTGAAATCGAAAAATAGAGTATATAGTTTAAAATTATCTAACAAATTTAAAATTTGAAAATTTTCATGTAGAGTTTACGTTTATTTTTTACTTACTATATGCTCAATGCACGTCCGCTACAAAATAAATAGAAAATGTAATACATATAGTAAATGTTAATTAGTTCTTCCTAAGCATTTCGTTAATCCTTTAATTAATTTAATTCTAACTGAATAAATGTTAACTCCAACGTTGTAAATTAAGGCGATTACTGCGTTTAGCGCGTTTTCCCTCTTTCTCGAATTAGAAAAAATTGTCTAAAAATTTATTTTTTTAATTTTAATTATATTTTAAGGATTTCCACTATTAGGTACACCAATTCCTACCATATTAATAACTTAACCCCATATTTATTTTAGCAATATTTTAAAGAGTGGTTATGGGTCTCCACATTTTCTTATATTTTCTACTACCGACACGACTTCGCTTCACTTCAGAGACACGTAAATTAAAATAACTATTTATAAGCTATACTGTGCAGTGACACGGAAATGACATGCACTTTAAACCGACGTCGAGTACTGCTTGGCGCTTGTGACTGTAGAGAAGGTTAGCGCGGCTTTTTGAAATTATAATAAAAATCAACTAAGCTACTTAACTTCACTATCTAATTTTCGAGTAAACTAAGTATTGTAATCATGATCTTCACTTAACGCTTATTGGTATTCTATGAAATCAATCGTTAGTCTGCCACTGAAATATCGATACAGAGCTTATAAGTCTTCCATGCGGTATTTACCAATATAAAGTTACCTACAGTGTTGCTAACAGGATTCTTTAAGAATATTTTTTTATAAGCAAAACTGAATATCAAAATTAGAAGTAATTTTCGCAAGACTTTGACCATCGAATATCCTCTCAATCACATTAATAGACAGTGAACCTTCACAAAATTCAAAGTATTACTGAAAATTGTAACAGCAATTATCTTTATATCCCTATCTAATAAGCGAAAGCGAGCCATCTTATTAAATTACGTTAATGGGTTGCGTCATCCAATCCTATGTAATTAGCCATTAGGAAAGCCATCTTATGCTATCCCGTAATGAAGCTAAAGAAACTTGCTGATAGAATAACTTTCTAAATCTAAATCCAATCTTATTTTACATTATATCATAATTAGTTTAATTATTATGGTTAGGAATATTAAACCTTAGGCGTTTGTCTGTGCATTTAAATAGTTATTTAACATGAGTATTAACATTATAAGTTAGTGATAAGGTATTAAAACACTAAATGGTAATATGCAATGGAATATTGGGAAGACGCATGCTATATTATACTGCTAATAAACCAATAAACAACTAAACATTACGATCTCTTACATTTATGACTGTAACCCAAGCAGTGCCCTGGACCCGTGACCAAGAGGAAGGTTTACAATGTAATAATCTTACGTCACCTTAGCGCTATTTTACACTTTAACTAGCACCACTTCAGTTAACGCTCACTCAAAGAGATCGTTCATTGGTCTAAACTTTTCTTCTTTCATATCTTCTAAATTTTTTAACACATTCTAATATTACTAAGCCAAAAATGTTGTAAATCCTTCGGCTCATTATAGCATGAAAAAAAGACAAACCAATACACACTACCACATTTGAAATATAAGTATGAAAATATGAATGAATAAAATAAATTAAACCTTTTAAATAAATTGGAAAAATTAAATGAGACATCAAAGTTGAAAACAGATACAAAGTAATTGAGTAATTTACTTGATACTAAATCGTATTAATACTAATCAGTGCCTGGGCTTGAGACGCAGGTATCAAGCGCGCCCGATCGTTGGAGCGAAAATGGCGATCGACCATCTAGCGCTCACACTTATGACATCTATTAGGGTTGATGTAGCTTGGGTATAAGTGGTGCCTACACTAAATACTAGTTCGTAAATATATCCCCAGCGGCTATTACTTGTACGATATATGATCAAATTTAACTGTAATTAGGTCAAATGTTTGGAAACTGCATTTAATTACCGGTTTTTTGTGTAATTGGCGTAATAATTTATTTGAAAGCAGGTGGAATTTCGATTAAACTAAAAAACGAGAAAATATTCTTGTTTTTATACAAAAATAAAAAGTCCAAAAGTGAAAATAACTTGTTTTATTACTACTTAAGTAAATAATGGTCATTTTATTTGTAACTTGTAACATACAAAGAGAGATAAAATAACGTATTTTTTTCTTACGGTACCTTACTAATGGTACTTGAGGGAAATTAGGTAAAATCTGATAAAAAAGTTGTTGTTTTTTATACGTTTTGTATATAAGATGATAATCTTTCTTTTTGTGATTTTTATACTGATAAATTTCAATGGGATAGAGGTCATCTTTTTATATAAAAGACATTGTATACTATTGGATAATATCCCCACCTTCCCAACAGCTTATTATAAGCAGTGTTCCGACATATTTGCGACAGTTTGATGAGTATTTTGATAGAGGAAATGCTACGAACTAGGGAGGAGTTAATATTGTTTTTGATTCAGTTAACTGTTAGGTAACGATGTGAAATAGTGTAGGCGTCACAAGCACTACTCCATCTAAAGTGCAAATTGTATTTTACGTAGTATAGATATACAATATATCGAATATCCATAATTTTATGTAGATCACTTGCAAATGTTTACATAATGTTACACAACTGATCTATATTCTAAACTTTCTGAGGCAAATAAAATTAATTGTCGCTAAATTTGCATTTGAAATCACTATTCATGCGTTTTTAATGGTTTTCCTTTATAACAATTTTTGACGCTAATGAATCTAAAAAGGTTCATTTTCACGGTTGTTTTCGGACGTGGTTAGGCGGCGATTTTTTTTTAATTAATTAGAAGTCGTGGGCTAGGTAGAACACGAACGTGCCCAAAATACAGCCCAACTTTCATTTAATTCCAACTACTTTATTTCTGTCTGCTCAGTCTTAAATTAAAAAGTGGATTTCAATTTTAACAAAGAATAATAATTTGTGTTCTAGTACATAATCTCTCATGAATTGCTCGCAAATAACCATTTTAAGTTTATTTCAACTAATTACAATAGAAAGACAATAAATTAATGAAACATAACAAAAATATAATAAGATCATTTTTTTAATATACTGGTTATAGTAGTTATATAAAACAAAGTGGTTAATTTGGACTTACTATTACAAAAATATTTATTTTTATTAAATTCCTGAGAAAATGAAATGATAGTATATTATTTACAATAATTAAACCCAATTAAAATATTTAATACAAAAATACCATATTGAATTAAAATTTAAATTAACGCGCTATATAAAAAAGGTCTTAGTACAATTAAAGTCAAACAATACAGGCAAAGTAAATAATATTTCAATTCAATTAAAACCCGAAAATATAAATTATACAATCCATTCATTGCGCAAAAATAGGATTACTTTATACAAATATTAAATATCACGGATATAAAGTTACATTTTAATTCTCAGTACCTTTTGTATTCATTGATTTCTACTTAAATATTGTATATAGCTTTGACCACGTAGAAAAACTGTACACAGTCCAATACAAAATTACACTCAAAACTGTCTTTGTTCAACTATGAGTAGTTATAGAAATTTCAAGAAAATAGTGGACAATTTCAATATAATTGCTATTCAGTGCTCATTTCTTTTTTGTTTGGTTAATCGCACTTATCTGAGAAACTAGTAGTTTGAATTGAACAATTAGTTTAGTACTGATTAGCCCATCGAGAAAGGCTAAACACTATTACGGTACGACGAATAAGAAGCAGAATTCTATGCGAAAGAAGACACATAAGTTTTATACTATATATTACCATTTCTAGAATATCTACTAATTATATTCAAGCGTTATTCAGTAGCTCAGTGGTTCAGGTTTTGGATTCACGATCGATATGTCGTCATTTTAGCTTAGTTAAAGGGAATTGAGAATACTAGTAGTTTGCAAACCAAGCTGTAGTAATATTTCTTATTAATAATAATCGGAGTTATGTAGTTGAAATCCATTTTTGTTTAATTTAGATGGATGTATAAAAATAATATTTCAACAGAACATTTCTCCAAATAATCGTCAAATAAGAAGAGTTTAATACTTACATTAATCCTTCCCTGACAGCAATTCACGTCTTGTCATTACCAAGATTGTGGATTACCTGCAAAAATAATAAAAGAAATTAATGGTCTAATCACGAGAACTTTCTGCTCAGACTTTGTTATGTTGCTTTACCTTTTATTTCGCAACATTACTCATAGTTTTATCCATTCTTTATATTTTTTATATCTCTATTTATCTTCTTATCTAAAATAAAAAAATAAAATTTAAAAACTATAACCCGACTACGTAAAAAAGTTTTCTAAATTGGACGAAACAAGAAAATAATACAGATAGAATCCCAGAAATGCATAGGTATAAAAATGGTCAAGGTAGAACCGTAAACCACTTTTTTACGTAATCAGGTTATAGTTTTTAAACTTTATTTTTTTATTTAATAGTTTTCCGTTTCCTGATCGATCGATAACCTTTATAATCTCATATTGAACCGTAATGTTGGTTTTTATTTTCTTAAACGAGTGAATAACTGCAACGACAGGAGCGCGCAGACTATACGACATTTTTAACATATATGTTGACTTAAACAATAAGATATACTTCTTATTTTTAATGTTCTCGCCAAAACTTTTTTTTTTATACCGAACACGTGATAATTATCCCTGTATAATTTTTTTCGAGGTTAGAATTTGAGGTTTAAATTCCGTCATAAAAAAAATATAAAAATTTTATAGCTTGTGTCACCCGCGCCATTATTACAAATCTATTGACACCTCATTAATGAAAATTGGTTCAATAGTTTAGGCGCTAGGGTGGAACATACAAACATACATACATAGAATGCCAAAATCATAACCCTTCCTTTTTTGCCGTACTCGGGTAATAACCTGACATATGTCAAGTATTTAAAGTGCAATTGTATCTTTAAGTAGTTTTTATAATATAATCTATCTATGACTACAATTTTTGGCGCTAAAATGAGCACGAAAATTTAACTCCAATTTATTTCATGACACTTCACAGAAACTCTTTAAACAATTGGCGTTTGTCAGTATTTTGTGATGCATTTTTTCCAGGCACTTAATATTGCACGAGTCGGGCATTTCCGCTCACATGTTACACAATTACAGGCAGGCGCACCCTCAAAAACAAAGTACTGAAAACTGTCCTAATTGCACGTGAACAATACTGTTTCATGGAGCAAACTAAAACTATCATTTAAGGATAAAATTTCCACGTTAATTTACAAATATAACTAAGTAACAACTTAATAACAACAACAATACTGAAAACGGCGTATTAAGTAAATAAAAAACAATATCTTGCTTCAACATGAACATCAGAATATTTTAATTTATATTACTAATTAATAGAAAAATAAATAAAATAAAAGTATTTATATTAAAATATAATACTACTAGTAAAAATGTAGAACATATAGTCTCTTTCAAAAGTTGCATCATTAAGTTTAATATATAATTTTGATTATTTTGACGGATGTTACAGATATTTTTATCTCTTATATATAAAAATGAATCCCTATTTCCCTTGGTCACGACATCACGCCTAAACGGTTAGACCGATTTCACTAATTCTTCTTTTGTTGTGTATGTTATTATCAGGAGAAGGTTCTTATGGAAGAAAAAATTTAAAAAGTTGCGTGGTACATCAGAAAATTTAAGAAAACTTAACGCCCATATTAACTTTTCTAATATAAGCTTTTCACAGCAAATTCGAATTCAATATGCATACTTAAGACAGGACAATGTCTGTAGGGTCAGCTAGTTTTAGATAAATTTGATTTACTCTGAGTGTGAAAGTACTTAATAATGTAAAAGTAGCTTATTTTCCTATGTTAACCGAGCAGTATTTAGTATTTATTACGAAATTACAAAGGTACTGTCATGGAGACTATCTGAAGTAACTAGAATGAAATTGGATCTTCTTTTACGTTTTATAATTCTTTTGTCTCGGACACCTTAAACGTTAATTGTGAGTCCATAGAATTATATTTGGAATTCAATAAGTTGTGAATAAATTTATATTTTCATTTCGACTTGTTTGTAGTTAAATTACCCTCTCCTCAGAAAAAGAAACTACTAGTTACTCATTTACATTTGTAAACAGCTATGCCCAATCGATTACTAATAAATTATTGAACCAGTATATTAATATTGGTTTTAATATACGATAGTAATTTACTCCCAATAGGACACGCTATGTAACTTTTAATTATAGCCCATTGTGGGCGAACATTTCGTTCATTTTGCAACTTTAACTGAAACGGAATTGAGATCGAATCATTCAAAATTAAAAACATTACTATTGTGAAATTTAAAATCATTTGTTTTTGATTGCAATTACATTACTTATGATTTCATATCATAATTGCTGGCAATCCTTCGAACCAAGAGTGGACTCAATTACATTAGCGACATTGTTAAAAATCGATACAATCAGCAGAAATTAGACGAGTCATTTCATACGGTATATATTGACTATCATAGTGAAATGTAATACTTGTTGGAGATCACCAGAGTCAAATGGCATCACCATTTGAATCAAGCAATATATGCAAGTTCACAATTCCCAAGTACTGCTTGGCTTCCGGTCTGAAATGCATATTATTGTTGTTTTTATATGATACTCTGCAAAATAGTTCTATAGGTTGCATAAATTATATACTTTCTAGCAAAAACCTTTGGGACATGGTGGACAGGTCATATCACTATTATCACATTGCCAGTAAAATGCTAATGAACAGCAGTGATTCTGTAGTTATGTGTATAAAGTTTCCTGTATAACCCCTGTTGTTTCATCTTAATAAAAAATATTGAAACTGAATAGAATTTTACAAACTACTCTTTTACTAAAATATTTCGTGCTGATTAGGATCACTTTAAAAAACTTCGCCAGGTTATGTTTTCGTCATATAACTAATAAGTGATTACATCTATATCTATACTATTATATATAGAGATGTTATTGTTTGTATTTTTATATGTTTGTCTGCTGCGAATGGGCTCGAAAAGTCTTTCTCCTATAGAAAGTTACATACTTTCCAGCTAATTTTTTTGACATAGGCTGTTGTGGTATTGCCATAAATATTGATATTAAAAATATATGACCACTTAGGTTCCATAACGTAGTCATTTTATAAGTGAAGGTTTCTCTGAAACTACAGATCCAAATTTTACCATTAGAAAGCTACCATGAGAAACATGCCAGAGTGTCAAAGTATAGTGTTGCCATAGATATCAAAATTAAAACGATGTGGCCTGGCCAATAAAAGATTGACAGGAAGATATTAAATGGCCTTTTTGAATAAAGGAGGTAACCTCAGGATATACTGATACGATTTTGAAATTTCTTTCACTGATAGTAAGCTACACTATTCCTGAGTGTCATAGGTAATGTAGTGTTGCCATAATTTATTAATTCATTGAATATTTCCATTTTGACGCTACTGATCTGATTTTTCGTAAATTGAAATGGCGGATAGCAATTAATCAGGTAAGCAACTCTTTCAACGTAAGCAACTACAAACATTTGTCGTATCAGTAAAACGTGGACATCGTCGAACATTTTAATTCCGCTAAAAGCGTCCATTTCATTGTGGGGAAGCCGATGATTCCGGCTTTTCCTGAACTCCATGCATTCCCAGTCCATAATGTAGCCTCCCAGGTGGACTGTATCGAGAGCGGAGAGCCCGATACACGTGTAAATACATGGACCACTTTAATAAGTAGTAAGTAGAAACTGTGTTTATAGCTGTAGAGGCATTGACAACGTAAAGAGCTTAAATTGTAATCACAGATCCAAGTATATGCTTGGAAATCTACTGCTTGGAATAAAAAGTTCCATTAGGTACTTAAGATTAGTTTTGACAATCTAAGTTTCTAGGCTTGATGAGAAATTGCTTTCAAATCAGTGCGTATGTGTAAAAATAACTTGTTTTGGTTTCTTGCACGGTCACTTCGGGCTGTACCAGATATTTATAATTAGACACAATTTTATAGATCACCTGTATCGTATCCAATCCCATCCTCATCTTCAATTTTACTATAGTATACAAATTTTAGATAGAAATTTAAGTAATTATGACAGTGATTCTGATTGATATTCTTATTTCAGGTAACACAAAACAAGCTTTATATAGTACTCGGAAAAATAATATCTTATATAGAATAGAGATTAATATGGAAAAGTAATTAATCCGTTTGAAAGAACCAATGAATTGAGATTTTCACGTGTGAAGTATTCTCCAGGGTAACATTGCTCGGGTGGCCGTTAAAGAATTCATCCTATAAAGGTGAGCTTTATAACACTTTTACAATACTTGTCAAACCGCAAATGTGTTTTGTTTTATTGTTTCTATTATTATCGTTGTATATGCAATAAACTTTATTACCTGACTATATTATATTACAGTACTCAAAAATAATATTAACATAGGCTTTAGATGGAAGCCGAGGAATTTCTTGACACAGAAGCAAGTTTTTAAGTCATTACCGTCATTTAATAAACTAAACATTTGACTCAATAAATAAACCAAAGACACACGGGATCATCAATAAGGGATCATTACATCTCACTACTTTAATAGTGTGAAATAACTTGACAGACTGCCCCAGATCTATCGGGACAGGGCAGTCAAACAACTCACATTATTTTGTCATTCTTATAAAACAGTTCAATGGCCTTTTTAAAGTATTTAATTTTTTTTAAGTCATATTGTTAAATACAGCTATTATATGAAACTACGAGCGGCCTGCCCTCGCTTCGCTCCGGGTATTTAAAGCAATATTATAATTGATGTCCTCAATTTGTCATTCTGCAATTGTTTTTTTTTTCATTTATCAGTATCAGTTTTTCTATCATTTATAAAAAGAAAAAGAAAAAAAGCGACAGATAATATAAGAGGGAGGACAGAGCAAAGAAAATTGAGTAAATAAAGGGGAGAGAGAGAGATAGTCGAAAGAAAGAAAGTGAAAAGAGACTGATCAGTCTGAACAAGTCGATAAAGGTAAAAATTAAAGAGAGAAAAAAAGATAGAGGATTGATAGTATATAAGAGGAAGAGAGACGGAAATGCTGTAGACTTCTCTCAGTGAAAGAATTTTTAAAATCGGATTAGTAGTTCCTGAGAAACCCTTCAATTTATAAAATGATAAAGTGCCAGGTTATGGCACTTAAATGGCCATATCTTTTTAATTAGAATATTTATCGCAACACCACATAGCCTATGTTACCCGGAAAGGATGTAGCTTTCTATCGGTGAAAGAATTTTCAAAATCGGTTCAGTACCCAGTTTTCGAGCCCATTCGCAACAAACAAACATACAAATAATCAAATCTTTCCGCTTTATATAATAGTATAGACGACTAATAAATTCAATATAGTTGTCGACAAATTGTAAACAATTATCGAATAATCGATCATCGCCATCTATGGCGCTGAAGTAAGGTAGTCTTACTTCCGTCATTTTGACATTTTGTCTCTTTATACACCCCCGACAAAGTGACTGTAGTGTTAGTCTTGCGTTGTCTCTCAAGAAAGTAGTCTCTAGTTAGTGTTAGTGAAAGTGTTGTGCATGAGCAGTGCAGTGTTGTGTTGTGTCAGTGCCGATTAAGGTCACGTGAGTACTTTACAATGTAATTGCCACGTGGTAACTAATTGCGACAACGTTAGTTTAGGTTAGCCATGTGTAAGGTTAGGTTTATGTAAGCTTAATCTTAAGTTTACACAGTGATTCCCTTATTTTGCTCTGACATACTTTTATAATTTATTCTAGAGGAATCCTTTGCTTTATATTAAATAATACGTCAAGTCTTGGTATAGCATTTTCAAGAAATTCTCATTATTTTATGATATAAAAATATAGATAAATAATAGTTAGAGCGGCACAAACATGTTCATCGCGACAGTAAAGACCTCGAAACTAATTACTTTGCGGCAATTGTATTTAAGCTGGCGTTTAAAACAATTAGTCTGGCGCAGGAATAGACGACATTCTAAGGTATAGTACACACATTAATCAAGACAATCCAGGCAACGTTTGTTATAGTTCACATGACGTGAAAACTATGAGATAAGTATAATTCTCTAAAAAAACCCTTATAGCTTCATGCAATTACCATGACAGTTCTGAGGCGTAAATATATCTAGTTGAATCGAAAATCAATAATTAGAGCTGCTACAATCTTACATGTTGGTATAAAGCTATGTCTTATAGTACACGTAAAATGAAGAAGTCTGAATAACATGTTATATTAAAAACTTACTATTACTAGTAAAATTACCATAAACTATATATGATGTATGGGTATAATAGTTTTCTGACAGCAAAGTTAAGTTTGTCTTACATTCTTAATGTATGAAATACTCAGTGAAGCCGACCCGCACTTGGCCAAATTTTAAATGCTATTTTATTTGCAATTAATATAGAATTCTTTTCTTTGATTCTCAAACATTAAGCGATTGACTTTGCCTAACGAATCATTGGCAATTTGCAAACGATTAAAGCTAACACGGCATTAGCGAGAGCTTGATGATAACTTGTTTAACTCAATTTAAACATTAGGGAAGGAATCGATATTTGTTAAACACTCTTCTCTTACTTCGCCCACAAATTACAACTACCATTTAAATTTTCTAACCTTATAATCCTGTAATCCTGTAAATCCGTATACATAATATTGTAAAATAAAAGTAAGGATTTATTTGGTTGTCCTTCTTTCAACATTACACGGTTTTTAGCATAGAGATATCTTCGGCCTAAATAGGATCTAAAAGTAATATAGGCTACTGAAAAAAGTCTGAATTTCCTGTGGAATGATATGAATATTTTTCTTAAAAAGTATCTTGAAAATGATGTTTTTGAATGGTTATATGCACTCATTTAAAGCGAGGTTGAATCGCTGGTTAGTTAAATATTTATTACACTCACCCTCACTGAGGTAGTCTTTAAAAAAGGATATCTTTTAATTAGACAAAGTCAGTTAAATCAAATAACTGATAAAATCCAAGCCAATTTCGTGTAGAAGTTTTTTTATATGGCGCGTATACATATGGACAAACAACTAATTATTCTATAAATAAATATGAAAACACAATATTTATTATGATTTTTTAAGAATCATTACGCCATTGCGTGATTTTCGTTTAACTTCAAAGAATATATCTTGTCGCATAAGTACCCTTTAATTTAATTATTCTCGTAATAGGAAACATTGGGAAGGCGTATGCGGCAAGCTTCCCAAATGGGAAAACAATTAAACGAGGAACTTTCACAATAACCACACTTGCTACAGTCGATAAACTTACTCCATTTGTATGCCGAGTGCATCTTAAAACGCCTTTGGTATAAGGAATTAAACGTTCAAATTGCATTGGAGTCTGCGCAACTTAGATACATTAAGTTCTTAATCAAAAGATATTCTAGAGTGTGCACGTTTAATGTGTCGCCTTTCTGTTTGTATACCTGATTACAATTCTTTTATATGATAACTGTATAGATTTAAGTATCCAAATTCCTCTAGTACGTCCAGCAATTTCTGGAACAACTAATCAGATTTTAGTCATTATTTACAAATAAAACATACTTGAAAAGATAGGCCTTTTAAGAGTCACGGTTTATAATTTTTTTAGGTATTTGTGATTTAATGTAAATGCAAACAATGTTACTAAACTAATTATTTAGAGCTTTTGATTCCGTTGATGTAAAGATAACTATGGATAATTCGCTTAATTGCGTCTTTGAATGTGCGCATGCTTCTAAAAATTAAATCCAAATGTCAAAAGTTTGAAAATGGCAAATGAAGAGAAAATTTGTATTTCTTTGAGGTTTAATTAATGCAATAGGGTAAACTTTGTAGCGCAATAATAACGAGTCTTATGGTAATTTGTATTTTTGTCATGTTTCAGCATCTTTTAACCTTTAATCAAATACTAAAAAAGGAAGTACAAAAATATGACAAGTTACAGAAATTAATATAACAGTAAATTCAGTTTTAAATATCGTTGTGAGTTGTGACTAATTTCAGATCTAGTTTTTTTTATAGGTAAACCAATTATTTAACTGTACTTAATGTAATATAAACTATCATATACCATTGCACTTAAAAACGTCGTCACAGTTTAGCAAGGCTAGGTTCCCTTCCTCGCTACGAATCCTCGATTATCTCTGGAGAAAACGCAGCCTTATTGTCACTTTTGCTGATTTTAATTAATGTGTGTCAATTAATTTCCCAGTACGTTAAACAAATCAATATTTAGGTTGGCTTTGGTGACATACTCGTACAGAATTAAATTACGTTTTGGAAGCTAACTAAACCAAGTCACGGGAATATTGCTCTACGCATTATCATAAATGTATTAACGGATAATATTTTACACACGATCTATTGTTACTAACATATTGCCAAAACCTTTGATATTAATTCGAAATATATATATAACAAGTTAAATTAGAAAAATAGTTCATAAGAATTTCTGAGCGACCTTATTAGATAATCTACATTGAAGATATCATTCGAATTAAACAGCATCAATTTTTTTGTATAATAACATCATCTCATAAAATTTTAAGTCAGTACGTTTGCATTCGAATGATAGTATAGTAGCGAGTTAAGTCGCGCGGGTCGGCTAGTCATAAATAAGATGGCGCTATGATACAATTTTGTGTAAGAACGCGTATTTTCAGGAAAGGATACGGATAAAATCAAAAAGCTTAGCCCTATGTAGATCATCATCATCATCATCATCATTATCACGACAACCTATTAATGGCCCACTGCCGGGCTGGCCTCCTCCTCAGAATGTTGGCCAATTAGGGGTTAGCAAACTTCACACATCTTTGAGAACTTTTAAGGAACTCTCAGGAGTGTAGTGTTTTCCTTCACTGTGATACCAAGTGATAATTAATTTCTTAAAACAGACATAACTCAGAATTGTCAGAGGTGTGTGCCCAAGATCGAACACAACTGGGCTTTCACCGCTTTTTTTCGTCAATACATAAGTAAATACAATATAAGAAAAATTTAACAAGATTTCAAGATACATATTTAAAGATGTACAAAATCGTTTAAAGTTATTAAGTTTTATTCGAGTCTATCGTATATTTGGTTACTTATAACTTCAGCAACTTATAAGTCAGGGTCAGGGTATGACCCTATCGATAAGTTATTAGCCCCTTGATATAATGAAATGAAACTATATCTAAAGTCGGAAACATAGATAGGATTATGCAAACTCAGGGAGGGCCAATATTGCGTTAGGTCAGACAAATTGCGATCAGCTAGTGAATATATTACGACCCTACAGCCATCGGTTTGTTAATCGTCCGCTGTTATTTATAGCGCGCTGTTTATCTGGTGTATGGCCGTATGGATGATACTTGTATGTGGAGTTGCATCAAATAAACGAATTTTAAATTAAGGTTTCGATGCTATTTGTTTGGACGTTAACTAGTATTCTTCGTTCTAAATTGTGGTTGTCGGATTAGAAATACAGAAGATGTAGCAATTGCTTATAGGGACACCGCATCTTGATAAAAGAGGTCCCGCGCTATGTCCTACTACGCCGCTTAAAAGCCGCAAGAAAATCGTAAAATAAACATGGTTAAGTGCGGATGATGTTTTTTTGGGTCGTGGATAACCAGCACTAAAGTCCAAAACTCAAGTATAATTGGTTGTCTGGGGTGCCCCATATTTTTGCTGCGTCACGCTGAGGCCCTATATTATGAAATACTACAGGACCCACGCTTGGTTTTACTTAGATGTAAATTTGAACTAACATGGTATACCAATCAAAAAATCCCAAACTCTACTATTTTCTAATGATTTCCACTATACTTCTAACTTCGAAGTCATCAACATATCTTAACGCTTATATTGGACTCATCAAAACCAATCCTACTATCCTATCTTAAGCTTGGCGAATTACTAGAATTAACTGTAGAATCCATCCCCAGATCCATCGTTAGATCAGGTCCTAGATACTAAATTGTAGTATTGTCAGTGAAATTGTATATATACATAATTAGATTTATTACAATACAATAATTAAAAGTTGAGAAACTTCTAAGATTGAGCGTGTTAATAACCACTTATTCCACATACAATTTAATATTAAATATGGCTGCTAGAAATTGGCATTCAAATTATAATTTATTAGATTAGAAATAGTTTTAAACGTTTAAATCCTATGACAAGTTAAAAAAAAGCATTCAGTTTCTTTTGATCCAAAGATCTATACTAATGTAATGAAAACCAAAACCGTGATTGTAGGATTTTCCTTTAGTCGCAGTGTAACATAGAGACTAGTCCATGTGATTTTGACATATCTTATATACCCATCCGAACCGATTTCGCTATTTATTTTTTTCTTGCATTTTTTATTGTCAGGAAAAAATTCTTATGAAAGAAAACTAAAAAGAAAGTTTCAAGCAAAATTAGGCGGGTAAAGACGCGCGGGACAGCTAGTACAAAATAGATAGTAAAATAAGCTCCTTTTAATCTCGGAAAAATACATAGATTATTACTTTTTTTTGTATGACGATGAATTTTGCATGATAATAATAAAATATGCAATTTCCAAGTAAGGAACGCCATATTGAAATTCTCTACATACACAGATACATTCAGTACATATTTTCTGATCGCTAGTCTATCATATAATTGGTGTTACGTCCGTAATAGGTATCGATGTGTGTATAATATAGTTTTGTCCTATTTAGATTTAATCAATACTGCTCGACTGATTTAAATGAAGCAAAGCGTATATTTTAATTTAACCTGCAATAATACCACTGTGAAAACGGAATCATATATCAGCAGTAGTTTTGCGTGATACTCGTACAAACTTACGGACAAGCAACAAAAATGTTAACAACACCATTTATAAATTAGTATTCGGGGGTAGTTCATTTTGTCTTATTTCTATTAGACAATATATAACTTTTCGTTCCGATAGGATCCGATAGTTTGGTGGCGTGATGTTACGCCTTCGTTATCGAGGAGCACGTGAGTAATGTACTTTATTATCTATTGTGGTTAACGAGGTCGAGTAGGTGAGAGTTAATATATTGTGAAAGACTTCTTTAAACCTGCCCCTGGGTCTCAAGTCCCAGGCACTACTCGACTTCCATCTAGATAACATGTTAATATTGTCGTTTGAGTGTTACTGTGCAGTATATCTCCCGTACTCTTAATAAAAAATCGATTTATTAGTCGTCTATTGGATAAACACTAACTTTTATAAAATATCTTCTATGAACAGACATTTCAAAACATTTTTATTATATACCCTATATGTTTTATATAACACACATAATTATTAAAGAGAATATTAATAACGTCTGCTTCTAATAGAATCAAAATATGAAAAGATATCTGAACATCAATCCGAAAGTTAATATAGGCGTGTTTATGTTTTATGTTTGCCTTATAAATTGCCTTTTCATAACAAATTACTTCATGAATATTCATCAAGCCATATTCTCAAAAGCTCCTTTTTGGTTGTTCTTTGGACAACACATATATATATCTTATATATTACTTACAAATTATACTTAAGTATGTTATTACAAATAAAATTTCGGATGAATAATTCGTAGTCTTGTACATCTCGTAAGATAATTTACAGTAGAGACTTTTTACATTAAATAGTACAGTTTTACTTTTTCTAAAAAAGTGTAACCAAAATCCTCAAGTTTAGTTAATATTGAAATTAGTTATAGAAATTTAATAAAGAATAGGTAGAGTAAGTTGACTTTGTGGTAATAGGTATTAAATAAACAAACGTAATGAAATATTATCTACAAAAAGCTGATCCGTCCTTGCTTTATCGAAATTGCCTTAGAGTTTCTCACATTTTAAAATCTCCTTGGACTTCCAATCAATCGTACTAGAGTTTTAGCGAAACTAACAAACGTCCATTCATCTCTAATATTCTCTTCAGACACTGGAAAAAGCACTCAGAACAGATTCAATTTTATAAGTGGGTTTCTCAAAAAATCATTTGTCTCAAGCTACGGAGAACGTCTCAAGCTCAAGTTAAAGTCAAATGAAACTTTTAAAGAGGCTCACGCTCATTTTGATTTTAATCAGGATAAATTTGAAGCGGAATTGAATTTACGCGAGAAAGTTATTTCGTTTCATTCAGAACTGCATGCAGCGACTCAATAGCTTTAGCTGTAGAACGCTGGTGTATAATTTTTAACTTAACGATGCAGATGTTATCTCATTTACCAAGTATTTAAATATTTAAAAAGTTCATTATATGAGTAAATATCTAGTGTAATAACTCGTAATCTTTGTATACAGTTAAATTCATAGAATTTATAAAGGAAACAACCTAATTTTCTTTTTTTACTAATATTAAAATTTGATTATTATCAAGCAGGAAGCGCCTAATTATTTTGAAAGAGAAATTTATCGAAAAAATAGCAATATACGTACTATAAATTATGAGGGATAACAAGGGGTTTTTAAAGTACTATTTACTTATGTATTTAAGATACAACTTCTGATCTAGGAATAAAGTAAGTACAAATTAATTTGTTTTGAATCAATTGGATTAAGTATAGATGTTACTAGAAACCTAATAGTTATATCTAGAATTCTGAGTCTATTTATGAAATACGTAAAACTACAATGAACATAAATGAAATTGTAAAATAGATAAAACTAGTTGACCCGCCTCGGCTTCGTTAGGCGGATTTTTGTCACGTTTTTTTATATCAAGACTAACTTTCATACCCTCAAGATTTTATCGAGATTTGGTAGTCTATGTAATTTCTCAAACTCTAGTGTAACTTTCATACCCTCAAGATTTTATCGAGATTTGGTAGTCTATGTAATTTCTCAAACTCTAGTGTAACTCTATGTACCAAATGTCATCAAAATCAGTCCAGTATTTGTTTTAGAGTTATGATATTCCAGAGTTATGATTGGTGTAACTAACCCGGCTATGTTTTATATATACAGATTAACACTATACCATAGAATTCTTTGTGAGTTTATAAACATTTTAGTAAATATTTCATACATTTCCTATCTGTTTTAGAAATTGACGTATTTTCTAGGAATTGTATACAGTAGTGCCTTGTATACATTTCCGTTACCAAAAGATACTAAGAAAAATTTATATGTATTTGTAGGGCTAGTTTAATCTTATCAGAATTCTTATAAAATATGAAACAAAATTATGTAGCTATATTTAATAAAAGTGTCACTTTTGCGTAAAGATTCTCCGCTTTCTTTGGCTATAGTTTTAAAGGGTACTTAAACAGTCCATAAATCAATGCGATATGTCCGAGAAATGCCCTGTTTCATCGTAGCTTAGTCGCCGTGAAATATTACCGGATTATACTGTTGAGGAAATTCTGGAGAAACAAAACCAATATTAACTTGTTTGTTAACAATTTTTACAACATTTTCAACAGCTGTTATACATATTTTTTCGCCAGTAGTAGCTTTTGAGACTTAAGATTCAAATATATAAGCATTATTGATTTTTTTATATTTGACTTATACTAATACAATTCTCTTTCTACCTAAAATTTGTGTTCTTTAACAATACGTTAATATTCGCCTCCACTGCTTGACACTGATCCTCAATATGAGAGATGTAGCGTCAGATACACAGCACGGTAATTTATTATAATATTTCAACTTATGTTTGGATATTTTCATTTTTATTTTTCAACCACTCAAAAATGTCTGAACTGATTGAAATAATAGGCACATTTTACTTTATCCCGATAATATCAAGGTCCTGTGGGGTAGGTAGAAAAAATTTATTAACAAAAAAATATTGGTATAGAAGTATTGGTTTGATGGACGGAAATTTCAATAAAGGACTATACACGTAAGTAACTTAGTACTCAATGAGTGAGTTGATTAAGAAGTGTCTTATTAAAGTTAAATTTACAAATCACTCACCCAATTCCGCGGACGAAGTCGCAAGCAGATACTAAAGGTACTATAAAAAGTATTAACGCTTAGATTTAAAAGCACCAAATCAGACGCAAAGAGAATTAAAAAATAACTACTAGGCGAACACACGAAGTAAATTGCGTTTTTGTTCTACAAGGGCTAGCGTTGACTTTTAATTAAAGCCCCTTCCAATCTCCATTATGCACGACATTTTAACAACCCTACTTTAACTACTTATACGTGTATACTGTACATACGTTTTGATTTATTTACTCACTGATTTCGCTATAAATGGAATATTTAATATATACAAAAATATACAAAGAAATTAAATTAACTGAGGTAGGGCACAGCAGCAAATTTCCTGCTCAAATATGGAGCAGCCCGACTGGGGTAGTACCTCGACCTTACAGAAGATCACAGCTAAATAACACTACTCTAAAGCAGTGTTGTGTTCCTGTTGGTGAGTAAGGTGACCAGAGCTCCTGGGGGGAATTGGGGATAGGGTCGGCAACGCGCTTGCGATGCTTCTGGTGTTGCAGACGTCTATAGGCTGCGGTAATCGCTTACCATCAGGTGAGCCGTACGCTTGTTTGCCGACCTAGTTACATAAAAAAAAAAAAAAAAAAAAAAAAAAAAAAAAAAAAAAAAAAAAAAAAAAAAAAAAAAAAAAATCATATATCTTGTCATATTATAAACAGTTTCGAATAAACTTACAATATCTTTAACTTAGAATTGTTTAATTGTTAATGTTGGCAACACTGATTGTATGGCAAGAGCAACGGAAGGTTGATTGCCTCTTTGAATGCTGCGGTCGGGTGCGCTATACATTATATTTATTCAATTATTGAATTAGATTAATTATGTCATTATTTCTCTCCGATTAGCTTTGCTTTATAATAGGAAATTGAAGAAAAAAGTAATTTCTGATGACGCTTAACATATGAAATATCTTCAAATTTAGTATAACTAAGTAACTAGAAAAACATAAAAATACTGTAATCTGTATAGAAATTATACGTTTCTTTTTCCTTTGCCTTAATTAAAGTCGATGAAACACAGAAAACTTAATTAAAATATGTTGCCGTATGTAAACTTTATGACTTTTTAATATACAATTCCGTTGTATTGACAGAATATGTCATTTGCAATAAACGGATTTTGGTTTCAATGGAAATTGATTGGGAATACTATACCACAGTGAAGTTGAATTTCAGAATTGTCGTTCTATTGTGCTTAAATAAATTATTTAAATAATTTTTTTAACAACTATCTGTATGTCCTATGTTATAGTTGGAACTGATTGTAAAAACTACTTAAGAGGCCGTCGTATACCAAAAAGCTACAGAATTATACTTGCAAAAATATTAATTAAAACATAATAAATAATACTTATTTCATCTTGCCTTGCGACAACTTGCGCCGATTCTGTGACTGATGTTTTACGTCTGGCTATGGAGTACTATATCCCATTCGCCGATATGCCACTGTCCAACAAAGCACACCCGTGGTTCGGGTCTGAATGTAGACGAGCAGAGGCACTAAAGCATCAGGCCTACCTAGCTTGGATTGATGACTTACGTTAGAGGAAGAGAACCTTTAACAAAGCTGCCAAGTCCAGCAAGAAGATCATGCATAAGTCCAAACTACACTAACAAATGCCGAGACTCACATTAATGACATTCACATTCGGCAAAAGGAAGATCGCAAAATGCTATGCAGTCTAGACGTGAACATAGCTAGCGGACCTGATGGTATTCCAGCCATTGTCACTGAGACTGGTTTAGTCCTGAAATCCTGGAAGCTCGCTAATGTGCAACCCGTGCCCAAAAAAGCTAGCCGTGCTGATCCTGCCAACTACAGGCCGATCTCGATTACGTCCATAATGTGCAAAACTATGGAACGTATTCTTTAATAGTAGGCTGCTGACGTAGCTAGAAGCCAACGATCTGATAAGTGACCGACAATACATATTTCGCCGAAATCGGTCCACTGGTGACCTTCTAGCGTACGTCACGCACATATGTAGTGAGGCCATAGAGAAACATGGGGAGACACTTGCTGTATCCACTTTCATTATTCGCACTGCGAAATTGTGGAACGATTTGCCGGAGTTTGTGTTTCCTGATACGTACAACGTTGGTGTCTTCAAAACCAGAGTAAACAGGTCCCTTCTAGGTAAGCGTGTTACATCCTAGACCGTGTCGTGCTTAACATCAGGCAGATTACCGTCAAACGATAAAAAAAATCTAAGTAATACATATTTTAATTTGTTTTATATTCGAAAACAACTTAAGATATAATATCTCAAAAGGAAAGAAAGTAATCACAATCTGTGTAGTGAATACTATAGTAACTACAAAAAATATAATGAATGAGTGAGACATAGAAACCGATTCATGGAAGTTCACAAATTTAATTCTATAAATACAAATATCAAAAAAATATAGTTTATCATTAAAATATTGAAAACTACAGTGCACTCTACTGCATACAATATTCTGAGGCTTCAATCAATCGAACGCTAATGAAGGTGTCTATAATTATAATCTATTTATGCGACGGGGACTCGTAAATAACGCCAGAGGTCGCTGCCACGCTTCAAGCAAACATAATTAAAATTTCCAAAAACTCTCAATGGAATACTATAACTTTGTAAGAACGTTCATTTAGAATGATTAATGAGTTAAATGCTCTAATAAGAAAAGAAAATATTTCTTCAATGTATTTATATTTCGTTACAACTTTACGGCAATAAATAATGCCATTTTAAGGTAATACAAAAATCACGACATTCAGCAATTAATATCTAACTATTTAAGGAGTTGAAAAGTTGATAATAAATAATTTTGGAACGTTTATTATACATTTCTTTTAAATTTAATTATATATTATTATCATGACATAGAAAGCGTTTAAACGTTCTGGAAGTTCTTTAATATTTTTCGTACATTATTAAAACATGAGGATATATAAACATAGCATCATTGCTACATGTTACAGTATACCTGCAATGTTATTCTGGCTTTAGGACGTATAGCTTGTCGATAAAAAGTCTAGATAGAGTTCACAAATACTTTTAAGCTTATTTTATGTCCAAGATATACATTGTACCCCTCTTTCTCTATATTTTTATCAAAAATCTCTATATCAATATAATAAAAAAATTCAATGCACTCGATCAACACCTTCAGAGGCTCGCGTTAGATGACTGGGTGAAGGTCCTGATGTAGAAAGCGGTACTCTTGGACACGGCACGTATCGTGCGGAAATTTCTCTATCTGAAGCCCTAACCATTGGTAGCTCGAACCGTGTTTCCGATGCTGGTTGGCCTCTTTTTTTTTTAAAGTATTATTTTGCTTATATTAGTCTCCATTATTTTAGAAGTATTTTTTTTAAAATATGGAATCCTTTTTGAGTTAAGGCCTCCCCCAGGCAATTCCATATCTCTCTATCATTGCCCAAGACTATCCACTCGTGATCTATATCAATATATTGTGGTGAAATTTTCTAATCTTCGTGAAAATTTTTTTTTTTTTAATAAAAGATTACTAGCAGTATGGATTACATACTACTAGTATTCCCTTTACCCCTCCTATTAAGCTAATAAATAGCTTGTGTCAGAAGTGGGCCACGTCAGTAGTCTAATGTCCGGGATTTGAACCCACGACTTGTTGATCGTGAATCCAACGCCCGAACCACTGAGCTTCTTTAATTAGAACGCTGCCTGTAGTTTTGTTTGCAAATAAATTTAATATTATTTCCAAAGATTTACTGAAAAGAAGTAAAAAATATTCTACTCTATTTTTATTCCGTTTAAGTGCTCTTACATTTCTAAATTTCACCGCAGTGACTTTTAAAATAATAAACTATAAACAAAGTTATACCTTAAAATAAAAAAACAATGTTTTTCATTAAAATCAAACGGTTGTTATCAATGTAAAGGACCCGTTAGTACCTACTCCAGTCTCACAAGTAAATTGAGCAATCCGGAAAACGCTCCGGTAATTTCGAGCTTTACTCCAAATTTAGTAGCTACGTAAGCCGCCAAGAAATTTAATTTTGGGTATTTTTCTTTTGGTTACATTCAGAGGTGTTTTCAATTATAAGTTAGTAAATATTACGATTAAATGTTTTCTTTGTTTTCTTGTTTAGATAGGTATAAATCTCTAAATTGACTGAGTTTAAACGTTTAAGAATGTGTGATTAAGTTTCATTTCATTTAAATATTGATAAACCTTTATTACAACACTGTTTAACATCTAAATTTTATTAATAAGTCAAGATTTTAGGGGTAAAGTCAAGGAACTAGCCTTTTTGTGTATATAATAAATTATATTTCAAACATAACACAACAAATTTTGAAAACAAATAAATAAATGTCTATTTCAAATCTTGTCAAATTTTATTTCACTCAATGCTTGAAAAAGAGATAATTTTTTTGCGGATTTTAATTCAATTTTCAAAGAAAGAGAGCTTAGCTTGAAGTAAAACATTTAAATAGCATTTATTTCATTAAAAATAAATTTCTCAGTAACCCGAAGTAAAGGAAGTTTTAGTAAAAAATTCAATTGACACAATGATTGTTACTTGAATATCAATTTTCGTACTGCTCGTTACCAATGGCAACCAATGAAATACTATTCATTTGACCAAACTGTACAACAAAATCGAATCATAGTCTATCACAAAGGGCAAATACAATTAAAACTACATCGGCGTTCAAATTATTCCTGTTTAACTATGCGATGAATTTCAATACTTAATCAAGTGAATACTTAGTTTATGGTAGAGAGATTTTATCCTACTTTATATAATACCAACCATGGTATCTCATATCATCCTACTATATTGATATCTCATATCATACGATGTCAAAAAAACATGTTTTACACCATGACTACTTGATATCTCCGAAAGCCACAACCAGCAGATATTTACAATGGCCAATTGTCACCAATGGCAATGTAAATGATATGACATAGAATTTTCTGAGATTTTATTATAGAAACTATCGTAGTAATTTATTCATTTTTAAAACTATGTCAAACGGTCACACTCACGTATTATTGTGGTAACTTGATACTACAGTTTCTATCGCATTCAAAATTCTTTCAGAATTAGAAAGGCCATTTATCGAGGAAGGCTATAGGCTATCATCATCATGCTAAGACCAATAGGAGCGGAGCATCACGCGGACGAAGTCGCACGGGTCGACTAATAGAAATATGTATATAGTTAGTAATTAATAGCTTGATAACATTGGGTCATCTCTAACTCCCTTATCTTACCTATATAAAGAAAGATCTTGAAGTCACGTCATTTAACTTACACTGACAGTAGGTTACACTAAAACTTACAGATTATATCACTCCGAACATTTCTCTTATAATAACGCATCTTAATTACGTGATACTACAATTCCTAACGCAATTCTCCTCAACACAATCAAAGGTATTTTAACGTTCAATTTATTACAGTTTCCCATTTGATGAATGATATGTAACAAACGCTAGCAATGATCACATTTAATTACGAATGCAATGGCTGTTTTAAACAAGCCAGCTTGCATTATCCTGGAATTCGGTGTATTCCCACTTGTGAATTTGTGGTGAACCGTTTTAATGAGCACCCGGCCTTTATTAGCGGTTATGAAATAGCTGGACACGTAATAGATCATGGCATGGAAAACAAACAGATTCTCTAATGAATCAGTGTACGAGCATATTGCGAGGTTAATAAGATAATTCGTTTACCATTGATTATTGAGTTACATTTCCAAAATCACTTCAATAACGAAATATTAGCGTATACTTTACAATATTACATACCATCAACGTTAGACAGAAAACAGAGTATTGCTGGAACTTGTAAAATATGACCAAAGTGTAGGGTTTACGTAGCCCTATCACAGCCTTAGCACTCTCACTTCTCAATTTTGTTACTTAAGATATAACTAAGTAAGGACTTAGTACTAGTTACATTGTATTACACATTGTTACATTTCCAAATAACTTCTAAAAATTGCCTCTGATCTTTTAGGACTAAAGTTATAAGTAATCCAATCAGAAATAATAGCCTGTGTTACTTATAAGTATGGGTAAATTAATCTTGAATGCATTAAAAAAATATTCCTTTCTAAACTTTTCCTCTCAGTAGGAGACGATCCTCTATAAAATTAAAAATTTCACCTCATCACAGGACGCTAAACAAAGTTTTAAAAAGGAATACTTCGCCTCCCTATACTTGGCGGAAAAATAAAATGTGCTAACAGGTAGTTTTAAAAACTGCATTCATTTTCTCATAACTGTTCTCCCTTCGCAGAACTTTGCAAAGCGCTAAATGGGCTATAAGCATAAGCAAGTTTTTTATTTCCTCCATACTTTTCCGTACATCGATAGTGAATTTAAAATTTTCTACCAGATGAAACAACTTATGTGAACTTTGTTAAGTTGCTAGTGACAGAAGTTTTGTAACATTTATTTATTCTCGTCATATTTATCTTTGTATGCTTCAGATATTTCTCTTTAAAAATTCTTTAGAAAGCCTTCTATATCTGACTTATTAGTTGTGTCTGTCATCAGATATACGTAATCCATTTTTCTTGATTTTAAGCCAATCTTATCTAATATATACTTTTTTTTTTTAACTATGGAAAATGGTTTTACGCATCCTCTCACGGAGAGAGATATGTGGGACTCGCAGCGATAATCACTGAATACCCACTAAAAACCATCGAAACCGAAGCCGTCTTTTAGTGGGCACCACAGGATCGCTTTATATGCACTCAACTGTGGTGTCTCGACGGAAGTCCACGTGAAAGGCAAGCCTATTCAGTTCGTCGCGGAGAACTTCTCCGAGGCTTCGTTAAAAAGCCTGGGTCATCCGCACTGCATAATTGCGACTGCGGATTCCCATTCTCCTCCTTTGGAAAGAAGGCGCCGACGTCTCCGCCTCTCTTCCGCGTTCTGCCGCCTCCTTAAGCCTCATTACGGACTCGCTGTAGGCTGACACAGCGTCCCATCCCCTCTTATTGGCTATCATTAAGCCCACCAGTTCGCACAGAGTGGAAAACGTTCCCATCTCTGAGACCAGAACATGTCTTTGTGGCTCCCATGCGGGACACTCTACGAGCGTATGCAACGCCGTGTCAACAGCAGCACCACACTCGTGCTTAACTGTATCCAAAGTATGTGTCTTTTATTTTACATTTTATTATATAAAAAAATTAAATCAAAGAAAGAAATAAACTGTTAGCAACTCTATTAATAACTCAATATTGACTAGTAGTTCTATTAGTTTCACTTACAAGCTTAGCCATGACTGTTCAAAGTGAATCATAAAGGGAATATTGACATATCATAGTGTAGTGTGATATTTTGAGGATTATAAAAACGACGATGAGTATTTTAATACTTTGTTTAATTTAATGTTTGGTAAAGAGGTTGAACAATGAACGGTAAGAGTTAACTTGTAACTTAATAGATCTGAACTTAATGTAACTTTGAGAACTATAAATTCTCCCACAAAAACAGTTATTCCAACTAATCCCTAAGCCTTACATGTCACTTGGGATATAAACGTACCTAGCGTCGCCATATTCGAAATTGATAGCACGATCCCATTCCGAATCTCAACAAGCCGAATTAGATAAGTTCCGTTGGAATTACAGAGCGACCTTATAATTTAATTCCTCGGTTCACTTACCATACAGACGGTGCTTAGGTTAGCTAACTAAATTTAGGTTTGAGGATTTCAAATCAGTTAGTAGAAACTAAAGTTTTCCAATAACTTTGTCCAGCACTTTGTCGAACAATCTAAAATTCTAATAGATATCTCCAACTACTATGATACCTTTTATGCTCTAAATATACAATTCTTTGATAAAAAATTTAAAAAATATAAAAGCTTTTATTACTTATGATACCAAAATATCATTTTATAATTACAGTACTAGTGAAAGTTTTTAGCATTAATTAACAATTTCGTTAAAAAACCTCCTCCTCATTCTGAGGAAGAAACCCGCCTTAGCAATGTGCCATTAATACGTTGTGATAATGACGATGATGATGAACAATTTCGTAGTTTTTAGTTTTCTTCGATAAGTACGATATTTTTTCCATAAAATTCGCCATGACCTTTTAGAATTTCGTGGAATCACAAAAATAACTATAACTACAAAATGACTTTGTACGAAATTAATTTGTATAAAATATTTTGTACTGCCTTGGCATTCATTTCGCATTGATACTTTTAATTACGGTAATAGAAATAATATTTTTAAGTGAATTATTATATTTAATATCAGTCTTATTTTTATTCATACATTCGTAACTCAATTACTGGTATTAAACCCACAAGAATTACAACAAAGCGTGAACAATAGACATTCTCGCATATTAATACAAGCTAAAAGCTAAGCAAACATCCTCCATAGCTTGATGAAGGCTAACTTGTTCGCTACAATCTCTTTGATAAATTCACTGAAACTTGGGCCGCTTGCGACTCGCGCACTTAAAGTACAGCTTGATTGAATTGTCCTGACGATAATATGGATATCTAGAATTTGGAAAATGTTTTCTAATAAAGTACAATATGTTAAATTGGAGATCTTCTGTTGAAACAACTTTTTGTGTATACATAGTACCAAAATCTTCCAAGTGTTAGTTGATGATCAAAGAAGCAATATAAGAATACATTTTTAGAGGTAATCAGAAGGAAAAAAAATACCATTAATCCTGTGACTTCCTTGTGCATCGGTCTGACCAAGACCGTTTTTCTTAGCAATTCTTGGAAGTATAAAGATCCTATAGGATACTTTCTGAAAATTCATTAAACCATAATTCTATTTATTATGGATTACAGGTTATAGGTAGATTTTGTACAGAACAGAACGTGACTTATATCGATGTAATGAAGCAAGAGTTTTCCATCAGTAAAGTTAGTCGGTTTTTTAATTGATACTATAAACTTTATGGTGATATAACTAAAAAACTAAAACCCATAAACGTTTCTAAATAAGCATCATCTGGACTGGACATTGCATTTCATAATATATGAGGTAATATGAACGAGTATTATGTACACTTGCAAGTAACAACAAAATGCACTACCATCTGCTCTATTATCTGCTATATTGCCAACTTCACTTTGCAGTCCAAAGGGTTCTCCATTCTTTATCGTCTTAAGTTTTTAAAGGATATTGTGTCTGGCGGCTTCTCTGAAGATAATCTTATACTATAGCCTTGAGCAAAGTTATTTTAAGTTAAACATGGATAAACAAAGTACTTTCGACTCAATTATATCCAAGTTTCATTACTTTGTACCCTTTCGCAATTAGCTGCGGTCGTTTAAAGAAAATTATAGGAGTTGAAACATATCTGAGAGCGTGCCTTGACTGTCGCAAACTTACTTAAAATTAACAAAAAGTCTGAAATTTCGTAGACTTGATTTAATCGTGTTATGTTTAAATGAGCTGACATTCGCTTTTTATTTTAAAAAAATACTGTTTAGCAACTTTAGGTCATGAAGAGAGTTACGACGCAAAAGTTTAATTTTACGTGAAGCGATTTTATGCATTGGCCTAGTAGCTTATATTTTAAACATTCATAATAATATTACTAATGTTAAAGTAAAATTGTTTTCATGATTAGAGGCAACTTAAGGGTGTGAAAGTAACATGAACTGCTTTTTATACTATTAAAAATTATGTTTCTTCGGAATAAACGTATTAAGAAAATATGTTTAACGTTACAAAAACACCAGGATATATTTAAATGATGATGCTTGTCTCCTTAGTATTAAATATCAAAAAATACTTATTTATACTTATATTTATATAATTAAAACGATGACAAAATACTATACGCATTTGATTACATGATCTGAAAGTACGTGCCGTCATTGACGAAGAATTAATTGAAATTTCATTTGCATATCGAAATCATTCAATTACTTTTTTATATACGTTTTCATTCCAATCAGTCGCACATTATGGACTTTAATAAAATCATCAATCCCTTTCCGATCACGAGGGGAAAGTTTTAAAAATCCCAACTACAAAATCATTCATTTAAATACGCGATACACAAATGCTTTTCCATTGATTTCAGTTGAATTGTCTTTATAATAATATTGTTTTTGTATCATAATAGGCTTTCATTATGAAATGTTACGAACATTAAAAAACACAACTTAAATTCAGGCTTGCAATTCAAAGTGTGTATATTTCTTATCAATATTACGTTACACGTAAATTAATATTAAAAATATACATGTATGCTGGTATCTTTACATTTTCATCATCCTACTTCGCAACGGTTGTCTTATATTATTATTAAACATGTGAAATTAAGTTAAATTTAATTACTCATTTTAATTTCATGCTGTAAAGGGCCATATTGATCTATATAAAGTGCACAATGTATTTAAGGTACCTAATTGGATAAGGATTAATGCTATATTGTTTAAAATCGCTTCGTAAATAAGCCATTATTTCTCGTAAAAAGTAAAGGATAAAAAATGGTTATTGTGAGTTATCTCTAAGAGATAGATATATATACGACATCACATTAGAAACCTCTAAAATTATCTATATTTGTCTACTATATTATGTCTGTATTCTACTTATAAACCTTCCTCTTGAAACATAGGGACAGACAGACAGACAGCGAGAAGCGACTTTGTTTTATATTATGTTATGTAGTAATTTGAAATTAACTTAAATTATGTTTTTTTATCTATTACAATACCGTAAATCAACTCAAGTAAAGAGATAGAACCAACATTTTGCGCTTTATTTTGTTGCTAGCTGTAGTCGTACTAAGTTTGTGTATTTACTCTGTAGGTGTGGGTAAATACACCAACTTTTACGTTTGTTACTCCATCACATAAAAACGTTTGAATAGATCAGAATGAAAAATTACATACATTTTAATATCTAAAAAAGTACAAAAAGAGTTCAACGGATTTGTATTCAGTATTTTGTATACTAATACTTCAATTATTAAATTTGAAAAATGAAATATAGAATACTTTTTATCCCAGAAAATAACTTAGTTATCTTGTATAGAAGATTTTATAACAATGCACAAGTCTGTTAATGGGAGCGACAAATGAATGAGTGTATACTTCACCATACGCCCAATTCTGAAGTTAGCACAGACGAAGTAAATAGTCATACGAAAATTCTATTAATATATAAGGTATTATTATAACTTATCTTTGCAAATGTGTTATGTTAAGATTAAACGGAAATTGGTATATCGGGCACACGTAAGTGTATCGTGCTCTGCCTCTATTATGGCGAGCAGATCATATCAACAAAATATCTTAATGGCTCGCTCCAATTGTTATAATATCCGATCACACTAACGAGAATAGACATGCAAGGTTACCGCGCTTTTAGTTAAATGTCTACGTAATTATAAGTTTCGTACTATTATGGTTATTAACAAGGTAGGCTTGCAAGTCAATGCCAAAACAAAAATTCGTGTAATTTTTAAAGCTTTGCCTAGTACCGAACTGACAATGTAATCAAATCTTGGATAATAATTTAAAATTACTTATAACTTTCGTGTCGAAATATGCAAGTTAGATAAAAACAAACATTTATAATAATAAATATGGATTTAGATATTATTTCCAAGTAATAATTAAAATAGGTTTCAGTAAAAGGGGGTCTTGGAGTTGATTTATAGGTAAAACCAGGTGAAAAGTGGATTTTTCAATGTCCATTTGATTTTAAGTTAATGAATTTAATAGCTTAATGAATGGGTTTTCCGTGTAACAGCGTTTTATTAGAAATACAAACTAACACAGTTGATCCCGCAATTATATATAAACAAACACATTATTATCAATCATGAGTTTTCCTATCCTCTTCCTAACTCTTTTAAAATACTAAAATAAAATACGCCTAAAACGATAAGAGTATTTGAGGACATATTTATGAATTTGGAAAAAAATGTAATCAATGACAAAAAATATGGCGAGTGTGATTTAAATAAACTTAAATCTTAGCAATGTATAACTTGAAAATGTATAAAACAAAATAAAAAATAACGTGATATGATTTATAGCGATGGAGTTATTGAATCAGGCAAGAAAGGTTAAAAGATATTAGTTTATAGTCTGGAAGTGTTTTGGCAAGGTTCTAGACATCACGAGCGAGCGCACCGGCTACAGCGCAGGAACACATTTGTTATCATTCCGGCAATATTTGCGGCTTTGGCAGACTTATTTGCCGCTGTCTGTTCTGTGTTCTGTGCGCAGTGAACTATATTTTATAGGAAATATTATATTCTTACTTTTGTAATGAGTGACATCCAAGTAAGAACAGGAAAAAACAGGAAACAACAATTATCGTGTTGTTGTTCAAATAGCCATGATAATAAATCACTTCCGCCGGTTTTTTTTTATTCTTTTGCCGATAATTTTTTTACTTAGTTGAGGAATCTGTAACCATAGTGAAAATATATTTTTTATAATTATAACATATTAAAACTTATAGTTCAGTTTCGACTTATCATGAAATAAGCGATCAATAAAAAACATTTAAAAAGTGAATCTGCTTCGAAAGCTTAATATATTATTGCTATGTAAGAAACCATCGGATATTTTCAAGTCGGTAAGATCCCACAGGAATCACAAATTTTCTAAAACGATTACTACTTTAAAGCCTACAAGTTATCTCTATGTAAAAGAAACTAATCAATCCGTCGCTGTATTACTACGTAAATAAAACACAAAGCAACAAAAATTTATATTAATACATGTTAGGATTATATTTCCAATCAGTGATCACAGTAGGTTTCCATGGAAATTATAGGGGAAATAAGGAAAGTTGTGGAGTTTAAGCAGTAGCCTCCAGTTATCAATAAATTCATGCTCCATTTTTTTTTCGATCGTGTTAAAACTTGTTTACGTTATCTCTATGATACAATTTTAATTTTATTCTATACTTTCATGTGTATAGTAAATTATATAGGTTATAATGGTCTCGTGTAGAAAAATATATTGTTTTTCTAAAGGGAATTAAGCTTGTTTCCCGGATATCAGCAGGATATCTCCTAATATTTTTAAATTTGATCACATCAATATATTTGAAAAGCTAATCATAATTACAAATAACTCAAAGAACGTTTCTCATCAACTAAAGACAGTACCCCATTTGCTTATACTTCCAAGTCCCAACAAAATAGATCGTAACGATTTTCTCTCAGCATTTACCCCAAACATACGATTCCCACTGGATCCCTTTATAGTACGCTATGTTTATCGTACAATGGAGATTCGCAAACAAAAAAGCCTGCCTTGTATCTTCCAAACAGTATTTTTTAAAGTTCGGGAAACCAATTTGGTTCGCGGCGGTATTGACTGACGGTAAATGCGCTGTTGTCTCTATTGGATATATTCAGTAGTAATACGATTGTTCTTTTATATTCTGTTACGTTCATGTACTTATATAGTTTTGTTTATAGCATTTATGCTGTCTAAAGAATCATTCTTTGTACAATACAATATATACGCGATTTTAACCATTTTTCAATGTTATTATTTCTTTAACTCATATATATTCAAACTTTAATCACTAAAAGATGTAATAAAATTTGATGTAATTTAAATACTCCTAAATAAGGAAATGTCACCAAAGAAACGTTAAAATCATTTAAGTTCAAAGTAATAGTAAAATTCAATATTCTTGCTAACGAAGAAAAAAGAAAATTTATTCCTATAAACAATAACATTATATAGCAATGTACACTTTATTTTTATAAATTTTATGAATTCTTGTAAATAATCTAATACATATAATAATAACTTTTCGAATACCTATACATCATAGACATTAAGAAAATTTAATTTTTGTCTGTCTGGTTGACTCCATGTTTATATGTGCATCACGCAAAGTTTTGCACGAAATTTGAATAAAATTTTTACAGTTGTATCGCTGTATGCCTAACTTAAAAAATAAAATAAACCTTTGAGTATATTCGTTAACTAATATTTTAATTAATAAATAAATTTTATTAATTGAATTCAGTACTTGTACAACATACTCGTATAATCCCCGACAGTTAAACTTGAGTTCATTCAAAAAGCAAAACTGAAAGCAAAATAGAATTCCAAAACATTACCAAGCTCGGTAGACTGCATCGAGTCACAAGTGCGGTCTATTAAAACGTTTAGTTCAATAGAGGTGAACTTGTATAGCCGCCCGCCGCCCTTGACACATGCTTCAAGCGATCCACTAATAGCTCGCTTCTCAGCCATTATATTTCAATAAAATCACAGTTTACATAGGGTTGCCATACGACCAACGGACGGATTTGTCCTAGTTTACAAAGGAACCGTCCAAGCGAGCCTTTATTAGCAGTTGCTTAACGTTGTTCATTGTTAAAACTCCTACACCGGGTTACCTTCTCAGAATGAAAAAGGTTCTGATTTCAAAAGCGGATTATGTCGACCACAAAGTCTCATCAAAAAAATCTACCTTTTTTTATGGTCCTGGTAGTATTTAATGTCTGTTTCTTATGCCATCCAGTTCCGTAATGATTGTGTGTCTCTAGATGATTTAGATTTTTTTTCTGTCCACCGTTGCCCAAGGACATCGCACATACTCGTACACGAGAGTGTCTCTTTTATTGCCAATGCATTGCCGCCTCGAAGATAGAGTGTGGAGTGGGAACGAAGAGAAGAATTCTGTGGTTTCAGCGGAGCCTAAATGTGATCCGAGAGTCTACTGAAACTGCAGCATTAATGGGATGGGAGAGGGAGGGGTTAAGTTTGGCCCATGGGACCGGAACGTGTCGGGGAACAGCGGTAGAGGGGGATTCTAACCGATCCCCTTACGTGTGAAATTTTTATCTTAGTTCGCAAATTCTAAAGTTGCCAACCCTAAGTTTACATCGTATTTAAAACGCAATAAGAACGATAAATAGATCCACTTAATTAGCTGACCATTACGTAAAACCGATGTAAATTATAAGATAAAATTGTGCGAAAATACGAATATAAATTTAATATTTGCTGGCTTTAATATCTTAGTTTGTTTAGATTGCAGTGAGCTTATTTACCGGTGAAATGAGTTTTTTATAATATCTTATAGTTAGATGAAATAACTTGATAGATCTGCTTTTCTGATATTACTTAATTACGATACGGGATACTATTAGAATTTATGTGCCCAAATGCCAGACACTTTCTATGTTTCAAACGTTCAGTTAAATGCTTTCTTAGTTCGAAGCATCTTTCGAGTCCTACAGGTTTTTGAAACCGCTTAAATTTTCTACCACTTGAAGACGTGCATTTTAATACATAATATATTGTCTATAATATAAAACAAAAATCGTTTTCGTTGTATAGTTTTTGTTTCATCAAACATTTATGTAGTGTGCGCATAACAAGGTTAGGTGAGATGAATTTTATTTTTTTTAATCGTATGTTTTTTACCAGAGTTTCAGATGTTATTTAAAGCGTATAATAATATTTATGAGAATACAATGGTATCTAGAGTAAGTCATTAACATCATTAGTATAGTCTGGACGGCCATGTTACATAAAATATGCAAAAGGCCGTCCGCTCCAGTTAGGAAAAATGTCTTACATGCTAGTTGTTAATGAAGTAATCGCTATTAAACTAAAATGCCTTCATTAATTATATTCATCTTGTTTTAACCCGTCCTCACTTCGATTTAATAAGTTGTATAATAAATGAACAAGCGCCGTTAATACATTAAAATTTAGATAAATTATTTATCAATGTACACAACTCCTAGAAAATGCGAATCATGATAAAAACTGCATTTCAATTCCTTTCTTCAATTTCTTTCTCTAAATTAGCTCGGTCATACAAAAGAATAGCTGCTTGGTTGAGAATTTTTCAATAATAAAATATTAATAGAAAATTTTATTGAAAATTAAATTAAAAATTCTCTTCTACATTACCAAGAAACTTTCTAGAAACTCTATAGCTGAATCATGAGTTTATAAAATCTTACTAACAATTTGTATTACAGTCACGATCAATTGAGTTACAGCAAACATTTAAAAAATATTTTATTTACGTGTAAACATGAGCTTTCAAATAATTTTATATATTTTTATTTTTAAGTCAGATCTTTCCTACTCATCTTGTTGAAAGCTTCCATAAAACGGAAGCGAATTCTACAAATATTTCCTGAAGTTTGAAATGTACTTTTAAATATATTTTATAGTTATCTTTTCATTTTAATTTCTCTTGAAATTGCGTATTTAATCGTTTAAATATCACATAGTCAACATTATATTATTTCCCTGCTATCTCGTTGCATTCCCGCGCTATTTGGAGGCAATGAGGGAAATCTATCGATATTTATTTATCGCTTTTGACTATTGGCAAGAGATTGCAATTACCGCGACCCTCATACTGCAATTTCACAAATTGCAGATTTTACCCGACGGCAAGAAGTTCTAAATTGCAAGTCGTTATATGCATTAGACCTTCGCCTTGTCGAGTCTCCGACATGTCGACGTGTGAAAAGCGTAATTACTATCGAAACTAAAGAGTGATTTAGTATTTTCTATTGCAGAGAAAATTCAATAGTTTCTCTGCAGGAATTTCAATTAAAACTTTGAAATCATGAAACACGTCACGAAACCCCTTAATGACCATTAAATATTATGTCAATAACATGAGCTATTATTTGTGACAGCTTTCGAAAGTTTAAATACGGGTTTCATCTGAATATGACATTTTCAGCCACGAGAGCGAACCCGATGCGAATTAAAATTTCTATAGCGTGGTCTAAAAGGATCACGGTAAATTGAGTTCCAGACTTTTCAGTGGGAATTTGGCAACCTGGAGTGATTGGCAATATTATAAAGACCATTAAATTGTTGGCAATACTTTATGCGACGGCGTGTTGGGGCGCACTAAACATTATAATTATTACTAAAGCTTAGAGTTATAATATAACTTACAATTAGGTTAAGCGTGAACCTAATTAATGAAGACGAGTGTTGTGATTATTGTAAAAGTAGCCTTAAAGCTTAATGGTACCTGTTTAGCATAGCTTCCTAGAATTCCATAATATTAGAATACGTAATAAGATTTCATGTATTATTGATGAACTTTTCACAAAAATACTGTACATAACTCTAATAAATTAAGGAATTTTCAGAAATATTAAGCATGTTTATTCTCTAAAACTTATTCCGAAAGAAGAAAGAACTAATCTTGTTTTGTTACAGTTTTTAAATAGGGTGTTATTTAAGTCCTAACCTGAATAACAGTTCTTTACTTGGACTTGTGAGTGTGGGAACGTTGCAACATGTCGTGATGAAGACGATTGGTTCTGAATTGATTGGTGTGAATTGAATATTCTAAGCTAAATGACTGTTGACTACATCAGATTATGCAACGCACTAGATCCGGAAGTGACATTGGGTTTACACAGCCAAGTTACAGTCAATGGAGACTAAGGTACATGTTAAATTTAGTCTAATATCAAATCAATTGAATATTTTAATAACTCCTAAATTATAACGAACAACAAACAAACAACAGAGCAAAAAAATTGAATTACTTAGTTGATTACAGTAATGAGTATAGACAAACTGAATATTTGTTATAAGCTACTTTCTAATAAAAATTAGAGGATGGCTAAAATATTATATTATTTTTCTCTCTCTTTGTATTTAATGCTCCTCGACCCATCTTATGGTACAGGAGCCAGATTTAAATTCGGTCAATCATCTCGAGTGAAAATTTATATACTGCATAAGGAAGATATATTATCATGACTCGTGACTTCAGCTGCGATTCCGTGGGTGGAGCGAGCAGTGGCAGCCTTGCAAAGATGTAGAAATTTTTTTTGTTCAGTCATTTCCTCCCGTTTGAAAATTTGTCGGATTATAGTTTACCTAGCATGTCAAAGGAATGATAAAGTCAGCTGACCATAACGTGGTGGAATATACGTCACTGGCTCCCGTACCATCGCTTCGTTGGAGTTAAAATTTTCTAATGACAATAATAATACAACTATCAATCCACATCCAATTATATTGATGATATTAAGAATCCTTTAAAATAAATGTTCTGAAATCTATATCTATACTATTATATAAAGAGGAAAGATTTGATTGTTTGTATGTTTGTATGTTTGTATATTTGTATGTTTGTATGTTTGTTTGTTTGTAGCGAATAGGCTCGTAAAGTACTGAACCGATTTTGAAAATTCTTTCACCGATAGGAAGCTACATCCTTTCCGGGTAATATAGGCTATGTAGTGCTGCCATAAATAATCTAATTAAAAAGATATGGCCATTTAAGTGCCATAAGGTGGTAATTTTGTAAATTGAAGAGCTTCTCAGGAACATCAAATCCGTTTTAAAAAATTTTTCATTATTAGAAAAATACACTATTCGTGAGTGACAAAAGTGATTTAGTGTTGCCATATACATTTTTTAATTAATAGAATATGGCCATTTTGTTGTTTCTAATCCGATTTTAAAAATTCTTTCACTGTTAGAAAAGTACACTTTTCGTGAGTGACAAAGGTGATTTAGTGTTGCCATATACATTTTTTAATTAATAGAATATGATAATAGTATATGATTTTAAAAATTCTTTCACTGAGAGAAGTCTATAGTATTTCCGTCTCTCTTTCTCTTATAATACTATCATTGTCTCTCATCCTCTCTGTTTTTTCTCACTTTAATTTTTATTTTTATCTGTTCAGAATGATCAGTCTCTTTTCACTTTCTTTGGATTATCTCTCTCGCTCTTTCTCTTTCTCTCTCTTCTTTACCTATTCAATTTTATTTTTGCTCTGTCCTCCCTCTCTTAGCACCTGTCGCTTTTCTTTTATATTTGTTTCTAATATTTTTCTTTGTATTACTTTTTCTTACTCTCTCTCTGTTTTCAAATAATGAAAAACTACACAATTACAGAGTGACAATTTAAGGACATCAATTATAATATTGTTTTAAATACCCGGAGCGAAGCGAGGGAAGGCCTCTAGTATCTTATATGAACAGATATTACTCGCAGATAAATATTTCTTTTATAAAATAATGTATAGATTATTTTAAAAAGAAAAATTAGTTTAATACTTGTTCTTTCGTTTCTATTAGTGATACAAAATAGTTTTACTGTACCTATGCAAAAAATGTAACTAAACTCAATTGGGTAAAAAAACCACTTCCATATTAAAAGTAATAGAATAGTAAAAGAAATAAAATTATTTCTGAATAGAACATTCAATTGCAATTGATCAATCACAAGCGACTAACGAATCTATTGACACTCGAGTAATTGAAATCCATCACGCGGATTGAACGCTAACACATAACAAATACAACACTTTGTTTCTATTGCTATTTCATAATTTGTTTTATCACCTCGTCCAGCAACCATCACCGTAATATTACTCATGGCTTTTCATTTATATAAAAAGAGTATCCGGAAGAATTATTCTCACAAAATGCAGAGGAGCTGAATACGATTACATCTGATAGTAACAGTTAATGCCATGTAGTCAAGTTTTTTACTTTACTTGTATGTGACCATCTAAAATCAAAAGAGTTTTTGATTTTAGATCAAAAGGCTAAAATCAAAAGGCTTTTATGACGCAGCAAGATTTCCTCAAACGACTTCATGAACAGATCTGAATTTATATATGACGATTTTTTGTTCATAAACACTTGTGATCCTGGCGGAAGACCTTCGGAAAATTATCGGAGAAGTTCGGAAAATCCCTTATAAATTAAAACAGGAAGTAGAAAATTTCCTTGAGCATTGACACAAGCAATCACTGTAACATTTTCCCCCTTTTCACTACTAATGAGCGTGAACATCTTTTGCTACCTTTGTTGCCTCTACTTTACCTGCCTTATTATTTACTTGGATTTCCGATGTGTATCCTCTGGATGATTCGCAAAATCGTTTTCTTCATAAATTTGGTTAAGCAAAAAAATTATTGCAATTAAAAAAAACGCTGAAGGTAAGTTTCAAAAGGGATACTTGGGACTATTAGAAAAAAAATCCGAAAAGATATTATGAAAAATCTCCAATTTGTGAAATTTAGAATTTTTCAAAATTGTCAAAATTTATGATCGACAATAAAAGTTTTTTTTGTATACTATCTTGTACTAATCTTAAAAGATCCTGAGAACTGTGTTGTTGTTTTTTTTTAAATATGAATTTTTGAAATTTGTTAAAAAAAAATCTTAAAATTTAATTGAGTTTGGAAAATCACTTAATTTTGATATTTCGAACAGTTGAAATTTCATTTAGTGATATGATGATGAGCGTAATGACATTTAAATTAATTTTAATATAAAAATACATAAATGGAAACAATAAGGCTTTGGAAACAATGTTTCTTTTATAAAATAAATATAGGATGTAGAGCTGTCGATGATGGAGACGAATGTCGCACATAAACCATTCTTTGTTTAAGTGACTCTCACTCAGCGTTATAAATGATGTAATCAACAAATTCGTACCTTTTTCATATTATATGAAAGAAAAGATATATAAAAGTTCAATTTATATAAAAAAAATCGTGGACAAACAATTTATCTACATATTAAATAGACATCTCTTTGAAAGATTTCATTTATCTTATTTTCAATACTATATATAAACTCACTGACTACTTAACAGACTACTAAAACATCTTTTGAAGCTAGAAAATGGCCGAGTAGGTGAATGAATGAGTGAGTCGATGAACAAATGTGGGTAAATGGGTAAGTGAATCAGTGAGTACGTCTGTTAGTGAATAAGAGAGCGATAGCTTAACCGTGAAGGAAAGTGTAAGAGTCCATTTAAAGTAAATTACACGCGGCCGAAGTCGCGCGGGTCAAATAGTTTACAATAAATTAATTAGGTAGTGATTAGGAACTCTATAATCGCCTTTAGTTATCATGTATTTTGTTCATTCTATACATATTTTAAAATGAAAATGTATATCTAGACGTTCATTAACGTGTATTTTTCACAATTACTATGCTTTATACATCTTACAAAAAAGGTAATCTTAATTACTTCACCATATAGTACGTTACACACTACTTAGAATGGATTTAATGGCTGTTGATTAACGATCCGTAAGAGACTGACTATATACCATAAATGTAGACAAATTTTATGCAAAAAATATCCAAGCAAATTCCGATCTAATTCCATTAAAGATTCTAAGATATTCAGTAAACACTTAATAACTTCTTATACTAGTGGTAAAAATATCAATTTTTTCGCATATATATGATATATATCAAATAGCAAATCATGCACAAAAGGTAACCAGATAACAAAACATCCAATTATATCAGACATAACTAATTCATGTCTTCATAACTTTCCTCAAAGGGACATTTTAGAGGTACCTGTAAAAATTATGTTGTTTAAAGTTAGTACACCACAGTGAATGTTTTGAATTTTAATTTAATTTAAACATAGAATTTGTACCATCTAAAGTTATAATTCGTTTTGTAGGGCGCGCATCGTAAAAAGGAAATCTTATATATTCTTTAATCTGATACAGTAAGTAATAACAAGCGATAAGATCTGTATGTAATTGATGTGAAACATATCTTTATAATAATAGGTTGGGGAAAAAGTCTTTTCGCATTATAGTATGTATGAACTTGTAATAAAATCTCTTTGGCTATACTATTTATATGGCCTAGTGTTTGAGACTTCAAGTCTTACTCGGGAGGTCCGAGGTTTGATCCTGGGCACACACCTCTGACTCTGAGTTAAGTGTATTTTAAGCAATTAAATATCACTTGCTTTAACGTTCTGAGGAGGAGACCCGGTTCAGCAGTGGGCCATTGAAGGGTCGTGATGATGATACTATTTGTATCTGGCTGGTTTTGGTATCATTAAAAGTTTACATTTTAAAGAAGATAATTCCAAATTCAAATTTGGAAAATTTGTGGTTTTTATTTGTTTTTCGTACTGTGAAGATGAGTGAATCTAATGAAGAAATTCGATACATTTTAAAATTTTACTACAAAAAAGGTAAAAATGCAACGCAAGTCGCACAAAAAATTGGGGATGTTTATGGACCTAGTGCAATCTCTGTGAGAGTAGCACAAATTTGGTTTAAGCGTTTTCAATCCGGAAATGTTGATGTCAAAAATGCGCCTCTGGTCGCCCTATTATGGATAAAATGGATGCCATATTTAAAAAGTGGTGCAAGATCGGCATATCAGCAGTTGCGACGTAGCTGAAGAACTGGGAATTGACCACAAAACAGTTGGCGCATTTGAAAAAAACTGGGTACACAAAAAAGCTCGATATTTGGGTACCTCACGAGCTCACTGAAAGAAATCTCATGAACCGGGTACTCATTTGTGATTCTTTATTACGACGTAATGAAACCGAACCATTTTTGAAGAAGCTGATAACTGGTGACGAAAAGTGGATCACGTTCGACAAGAACGTGCAAAAAAGTTCGTGGTTAAAGGCCGGTCAGGCTTCACAGACTGTGGCAAAACCCGGGTTAACTCGCAACAAGGTGATGCTGTGTGGTGGGATTGGAAGGGCATTATTCATTATGAGCTGTTACCACCAGGCAGGACCATCGACTGTGAACTCTACTGCGAACAACTGATGAGATTAAAACAAGAAGTTGTGAGAAAGCGGCCGGAATTTATCAACAGAAGGGGTGTGGTTTTTCATCATGATACCGCTAGACCTTACACATATTTAGCCACTCAGCAAAAATTAAAAGAGTTTGGCTGGGAGGTGTTAATGCATCCGCCGTATATTTCCACCTGTTTCGGTCTCTTCAGAATTCTTTGGGCAATGTCAGGTTAACATCACGAGAGGACTGCCAAAACTACTTGTCGCGATTTTTTGATCAGAAGCCCCAAAATTTCTATAGCAATGGGATCATATCCCTACCTACAAGATGGCAAAGAATCATCGAACAAAATGGTACCTACATACTTTAGTTAAATTTAAATAAGCTATATTAAAAAATGTTTTGAATTTTGTTAAAAAATGCGAAGAAACTTTTTCCCCAACCTAATATACAAGTATATACTCCGGATATAAAATTTAACTTTAACGCCATTTGAATGTATATGAATATAAATAACAAATATTTGTTTAAATGATTGTTCTTAAAAGTTGCTCAATTGATGTGAAGTTAGCAACTGAAAAGAGAGAAATTTATATTCGTTTATTTCGAGTAAGAATCAATTTTGTGTTCAAAAACTGTTGAAAAAAAAAAATTCTGTATTTAGATACTGTTAAAATGCCTATCTATTTTTAGATAAACTTACAACCTTCCACGGTTGTAACTTTTACACTATAATAAACTTACTTTGCGGTATAAAAGTCCTTTTCTAAGTAAAAGTCATTTTTGTATTCATATAATAGGATCGCTTTACTCCAGTTCTTCTATATTAATGGGCTTTTAACATATTTTATGAATACCGTAAAATGTCTAAGACAATCTTTAAGCTTGAAACTGCCTTTATTCTTGAGCTTTGTGAAAATATTCATAGCGAAACTAAACGCACCGTTGGCGTTGTTTTAAAATCAAACCGAGTTGTTGCTGAGCATTAATAATGAATTTATATCGATGTTATAGAGTTAAATACAATTTGCCTCTCATCACATACTAGAACAATTTTTAAAACATTTTTTCCTCTTTGATTTCTATATTCAATAATTATCAATTTTATATTATTAGGATATGTTAATGTACCTCAAAATATTACACAGTGTGCCCGATAATATTTAATTTCGGTTATTAAAGGCTAAGGAAATTTAACTACTGTTATCAATTGTATTATCTGTGTTTTGCATAACAAAAAAAAGATTAACTATGTTACATAAAACATTAAGTGGCTTTAATACTCTCAAAGCTATAATAGTATTAAATAACTTACATTCAACGTAGACACAATTTATTTAACTGGATCCTTACCTGTAAATAAAATACTTTAATTAATCTTCCACCTGAAGTATCTTAGGAGTAATTAAATATTTATTAGAAAATTTGTTTGAGAGCAATTACCAACCCGTTTACAAATATTACAGAATAATAAATGCTTTCAAAGGAACCTCTTAAAACATATTAAGTTATATTAAAAGGAAAACACTAATTTAGAAGTAAGGTACATCCTTGCAGAATTACGTATAAAATAAACATTTTTGTTTCATCTCCTGGAGATGACCTTGATCCTAAAGTAAAAAAAAATCGAGTAAGTGCGTGTGGAATTCGCACATGAGGGTTCTATACAATTAAACCTCACTTTACAAACGGCTTAAAAAAAAGTTTTTTGGAATATTCCTTTATGTGTTAAAACTACCCGATTCTTATGTATCAAAATATACATAAATAATCGTAACTTTTGATTCCGTTAATTTATCATTTTTTGTAATTTTACGGGACCGTATACCTAAATATTTACTATTAATTTCATCGTGATAATCACATCACGCGTTAATGAGAAAAAAAAGTCTTGATAGGCGAACAACAAAGTGATCCTATATGATACAGAACCCTAAAAATTAACCTATTTGAAGACAAACGTGAAGGAAAGTGGTTGGATAACAAGGTAATGAACTGAAAAAGTAAATTCTTGGTGAAACTATGAAAAGAATAAGAACCTAAGCTATAGTATTAACCGAGCTCGAGGCTCCAAAGAGAAATTAAAATCGTTTTAAATATTTAGATCACTATTTGCAAAATTCATTGATGTGATTAATTTATAAATTTATATAAAGTATTTTTAAGTTATACTGTTATTATTGAACTTTCGTAACGAAATAGGTTTTACAATGGTTATCAAAGTTTCTAACAATATTTTATTTTATGAGAACGAATTTTTCTCGCTTTATTGGTCTGTGAATTAACGCAATATAAATCTATAAAAATAAGTATATATATGTATGTTGGCGAGTAAGTTCGGCTTAGCACACCCAAACCTTAGGTTTAAACAGAGAACCTGGACTATAGAGGGGAGTGTTTCAATTGAATGAAGGAGACTTAAACTTACAGCTTGTTTACAAGTTCAAGGCACTGCTTAGGTTCCTGTCGTAATTATAAGAGATCATAATGTTTAGTTATTTATCTACTCCCATACTTTAAATCCTTTATAAAATATTCTGAAACAGTTAGCTTATCGCCAACATTAAAACACCCAATATCCTAAATGTTGTTGTATAAGTTGTACTGAAATTTATTATAACATTCAAATTCCTTCTGCGCAAAGGGTTTACTCAACAGAGACCCACATTCTTAGGCTTCCACTCAACGCGCGTTGCGAGGTATCTGTATGAATTTCAGTAAAAGAACAGTCATTCAAACGCGTTTCACTATCTAGACCGTCGTGCGCCGTAAAAAAATATGTTATTCGAATCCCCGCCATTTTTCTTTGATATTTTTTAATTTTGTTTACAAAAAAAATGAGCGATTACCTTCCAACATTAAAGAACATATTAAAGTGAATTTTAAAATTTGCACTATACGAAATGTTCATTACAACTACAATAAATGATTCAAATCAAATTGAATCAAATTATTTATTTCCTCGTTCATTAATTCTTTTCTTTAATTAATACTTAGTTTATTTGTATATACTCAGTAATGGATGATATTAGGTTACTAAGAGTGGATGTTTTAATGTTAGAAGTAAACTAACTGTTTCAGAATCTTTTATAGAGGAATTAATTATGGGTGTAGATAAAGTCTTGTATGCAACTTTTGATACTTAGGTATTATACAATAGTTGCGTAAATAACTATTATCGGTTCAGTAGCAGTATCTACGTCGCATTTACCCAATAGTCCATTCAATATCACACCCACTTTTATTGTTTTCAATATACCCCCTCTCCTTCTCTTTCTCATCATTTTCTTCTAGTTATATATATCGGAGAAATAATTGTAATGGTGGTAATTTTATTTATTTGAATAGCAACACTTTAATGTCTCAGATTAAGAAAAGTTAGGTATAGTGTATCTGTGGTTGATTATTGAATCAGTTTGTGTCAGTCTGTGTTATTAGTCAGTTCAGTCCATTTGAAACACTTTTATCTCGGCTGGCGAAGGCGCAAGATATGCGTACTGACAGGCGAATAATGGCAACATTGCGGACACAGATCAGAACATAAAATCGAATCCATATGAAACTCCGAAATATATATAAGCCTGGAGGAGTAGCTGGTATCTTTCTTTTAGTAGTATAAATGTAGCTAGTTAGGCTTTTTTAAACCTGTACGTCTCGCTGTCGTACTTTATTACTTCTTCTTTATCAACGAACATTCATTGCTATTCGTTCTTGTGAAAATGAAATAGGTTAAAGTTTTTAATTAATACAGTCAGTCTGTGTGTTAATTATATTTGAAGCTATCTAACTTGTACACAAGACATTATTAAAGGGAAACCCAAGTCGGACAACATCTAACAAGACATCGTATGTTTTTGTTGCGGTTCTCATGCTATTAACATAGTTATTCGGGCATGAAATCCTTTATAGACACAGAATGCTATGCTTAAGTAAACAGAGTATAAGTGAGACTAAATTATTGGGTATACATATTTGTATATAACATTCGCCAAAATTGATAATATTCAAGTTAATAATTTGCGATAAGTTAAACAAATTCTGAAATTTCTCCTACTTTCAACCTCCCAAGCTATAAAGAGGGGGTGTAATAAGTTTAACGTGTGTATCTGTGGCCGTAGCGCCCAAGATAATGTAGTAATTTTGATGATTTATTTTCTGTTTGAAAGTTGATTTCACCGAAATGGTTATTAGCTATAACTTGTTAAGATCTGATAAGACTATCATTGTAACTCGAGACAGAGAGAACTTTCACAAGTTCCTTTGATTTGAAATTCTATATGACGTAACTTTGATGTTATTTCTAGGACCTGGCAACATTGTGATGTTGCACCATCAAGTAGCCTGCTGCATATCTAATGATAAATTTTAAAATGAATAGTTCTTTCCTATAAAATGGCAAAGTACCAGAGCCATAATGCTTCATGCAGCAATCTTCATATCATGAAAATGTAGAGGTACTAATGTGATAACATCCAACAGCAACTATGATTTACGAGATGGTGATATTTATTAAAGCAGATTAAATGTATTTTTTTGTTAAACACTTATTCAGGAAACACAAATATAATATTGAAAATAAAATCATAATATTTTAATACATAATATTATACAAATCGTTTTCCAAGATACACAAAATACATCATACAAGAGAAAGAGAGAGAAAAGTACCATTTGTTACATATAGCAAATATTTTATTGATAAACTTTAATTACAATTTTAACTAAAACACTATTTCCCTTGTACGAGTATTGACTACTAAAATAATCATTTTTTTTAAATGGTATGTTAGGTAAAATAAAATTAAACTAAAAGTTTCTCGTCTTATTTACTCAAATAAAATCAAAATCAAATATTCTAAATATACGAATAAACTAACAGAAGGTTGTGAGAATAATTTTTGGTGATTTTTGCGTCGTTTTGGACAAAGTTACTAATCCGCCATAAGTAACTCTAGCCATCCTACCAAAAACCCAGTCCAGTGAACAGAGGAAACGTGGATTCCAAATGACAAAACTTGTCTACAAACAAGAGAAACTTTTACAATAAAAACGCCCGGCATTTTTAATTTCCCTTCTCAAGTTTCGTTACGAGATTTAAATGAAACGGACAAGTTCACGAAACATTTAATTAGTGGCACAGGAGTTGCGGAAGTGGAAGGTAACGGGTGGTAGCTGGTCACACCTCTATAATGAGTGAGATGAAATTTTCATCGAACTTTCATATATTAGAAACTCCAATGAATAAACGAAGAAAGGGTATAGCCGGATTTCTATGGCACTTGGGCCCTTTTCTACTCGTACCCCTAAGGTTCATTTATTTTATTATTTATTTATTCTTGTACCTTAAAATATATACAAATTTAGTAGGTATGAAAACTAGTGAACAAAGTGTTGCTTATCTCTTAGAAGAGATCTCATCCAGTAACCCCTGGGTATACGAGAGAATTATTAGATTTAGCGGTGCAGGCACAAAAGATGATTTAAAATAAGTTATTTATAAGTAATAATAACTACAATATACTACACATACTATACATAAATATATACCTACATGAAAACTTACATATATAACTGAATTTAGGTTATGAATAAAAAAAATTTGACAATTTTTCTACCATTTATATCAAACAGTTTTCTAGTTTTAAATCAGAAACCCTGCTACATCCTTTTGTGCAAAAGTATTATGATATTAGAAATACTTAACAGCTAAATATCAACTTTTTAAAGGGTAATTAAAACCCCCGTGTTATTTATATACTTTCTAAAATTGTATGTGTTCTCAATATAGGTGACATATACACTAAGAAATATTGCGTTAAATATAATAAAAGCGTGTATTTTTGATTTGATGTGCTTGTCTTAGGTAACACTAAATGCAATGACAGCAACCTGAGTAGATCTTGAAATCTAGGACATAGGTTCTCTTTTACAATGGTTACAATGGTAATTACACCTCTATCGCGCCCAATCGTCTAAGCCATAGTGGCGGTGGACCACTCTGTCTTTAACCTCACTGTGATTACAATATTATAAAACATCTAAAATAAAAAGTAGTGCAAGTAGAGTATTTTAGTTTCATGGTCTCCTTTATCGAGGATTGTATTGTAATTTATTTATTTAAATTTTTTGGTAGCAATGTTCTCATGGGATTTTAATTTTCTTTATTAAAAAAAATTAAATACATATTAAAAATTATATCATAAATAAGCTGTTAAGATTCAGAAAAGGAAAACTTTAACTAAAGCTTTCTCTATGCTAACGACTGGGGAAAGTTCAAAGAGTTTACATTAGCGCCGTCAAACTATGCTCTACCCTCGACCTCGCTGTAAACACGACATTTCTATTAGAGTACACTTACTAACAAATAACATACTAACGTGATTGTAATAAAACATTTTATTGCTTTCTTGTAATTACAACTAAGGCCTACTCCTTGTGGGTAGATTGGATTTCCCGTCAGCCTCTACATAAAGTACGGTCTCTAAGATTTATTTGTTGGGTATTTAAATTCTAAATATTACTTACCTTTCAAGAAATACTAAGTTATATCAAAGTTTAATAGCATTAAACGTTAAAATTATTACATTAAAAAATAAAAAAAAAATAGGAATTTTACTATAGAAACTAACGTGGTAATTAGTCATTTTTAAAACTATGCAAAACGGTAACACTCACGTATTATTATGGTAGATTGGTACTACAGTTTCGATCGCATTGGGCGATCTTCTTCAGCCAGTGGACGCGCTCGCGGTGGCCGCTCGGTGAACAATATTAGGAATGTTATAAATCCACGAATGAATACGTTATTTCAATCCAAATTTTATTTTAAAAAATGTGGGGGGATTTAAACACAATATGATTACAACTATTTAATTGTAAATCTAATGTTTGCTGCTAAAATTATTTTAAAATTCGGTCTATAAACAAAGATTTGGAGAACCTGGAATAGGTTTATTTTCCTTTTGCAGTAAAATCATTATAAAAATTAAATATTATTAATAAATTTTAAGCAATTTTGTAATGTCCAAACAACCATTCAAAAATATTGTGATTCTAATTAAGACCATCCTCCTTTTAAGAGCTAGTATGGTTAAGTAAAAAAGTTATGTCTTAATCAAAATTTTTCAAAATAGTCGAGAACTTATAATTTCGTTCATTTTATTTAGTTCTAATAGCAAGGAAATATGCACGAACGAGTTTTTATGTGTTTATGTTATGTTTTTAAGTTTTCTATTATTTATTTTATTTTTCTACATACAGCTGCTCCTGACTGTACATAATGAAATGACTAGTTCATTTCCATAATACGTTGAGCATTACAAATGAGCCTCCAACTTTAAATCAATGCGGTGAGTTAGCGGTCTGGACGCGCCTAATCAAATATAGCTCTGCTAGATACCAAATAATTTCATTTACGATTTAAATCTGTTAACTAACGAGTTTCAGTCTGGAGCTGTTTTATCACCTGTAAAGAAAAATCTCTTTAATTTTTTTTCTCAGAACAATTTACCAAGAAGTACATATTGTAATCTCATCGAATATCTGCACATATAAGGTATTCAATAAAACTTTACGTGGATTAAGGATATTTATATCCCTAATAGAAGCTAAAGTAATATTTTTTATTTCTTTGTCTGTCTGTTTATATGTTTATTCCGCAAAGACGATTGCACGGAATTTGATACGGTTTTCTCAAATGTATTGTTGCAGGTCTAAGCGAAACTTTCTCTTATTTATATCGGATGTCAAGAAAAAGGTGTCATCTAAAATTGTTTTAGCGAAGCCAGGGCAAGTTGACCAGTTTCTAATATCAGGAAGTCAGACTGAAATGGATATTTTAAAATTCAAATCATATTTTATTAATATTCGACGTAGATTTATTACGTATAAAGGAAATATTTGCTTCAATATCCGTGTACATGTTGCGTTATATAACGGCAAAGGTATCGGAAATATCCCTTTCTCTTCATTAGTGCATAAGAGTACTTGCAGTTTAAGTAGAGATACTCATTACATAAGGGCTGATCAAAGAAAAATTATAAGGCTCTATAATTATGCCTAGCCTAATATACTTAAAAGGACATCACCCTTTTTTGCCTACAAAAATATTGCTTTTATTTTACCGTCTCGATCCGACTATATCGTATAGATGTATCAGAGCTATTTTTTATATATTTCAGAATGTATATTAGTTTGATAAAATATTTATATTAACTGTAATATCTAGAATATTGGGTTCAGTATGCTAGTGACTATTATTTTTTTATGATAAATATAAAATATAAAAAATAGCAGACGGTCCACCTGACGGAAAGTGGCCACCGTCCCCCATAGACATCGACAAAACTGGAGGGTATCTCTTGTTTTGTCGAACCGTTGCCGCTCGAAGATAGAGAGAGAAGGGGGGGCGGAGAGAAGACTAATGCGGTTTCAATGGATCCCGAGCACAAACCCGGTATTCATTGGAACCACAGAAGTAATGGATTAGGAGAGGGAGGGAGTAGATCTGGCAACGCGTCAGAGATACTTGAATGCGGTTGAATTCGCATGATGGTGGTCGCAAACCAGTCGGGGAAAAGATCCCCTTGATAAAGAAGATAAAGGAGAAAAGATATTATTCTTAGAGGTAATAAGTATTTTATTAGAAATATTTATTAAATAAAAAGATTGAATACTCTCTAGTGCATATTTATAACGGATTACATCAACATCCCGCAATATTAAAATATTTAAAATTCTTAAATTTACTCCATAAAAAATAGGACTCGTTCCATTTTTCCACGTGCGCGCCTTCCCATCTAATTAATGCAGCAAATTACATTTTAAATGCATTTAAAATTTAAACAGAATGTTAAATATTTTTATTTTAATGCAGACTAGCGACACACTCCGGCTTCGCTCTGGTAGTAGAGCATATTATGCATACATGTATGCCATCTTAGTTTGTTTTGTTATATTTCAAAAAGGGATTATGTAGTGTTTTCCCTGATAGCTACCTACGGATTGACTTTTTCCAACATTTTCAACAATTATGATCGTATTTCAACCCATTTGCACCAAATTATACACTTAGACCTTTCTCAAAAATTACTCTATCTATTGGTAAAAACCAAAGGAAAATCCGTCTAGTAGTTTTTGAGTTTATCGCAAACAGACAGACAAAGCCGCGTAGGATTTATAAAATGTAGTGATGATGCAAATATTCTGATTTGATATATGAAATTATATGTATGTAATGTGTGCCCGAAACGTACACATATAATGATGATCTGTGGCTACCACACTGTCATTGTCGGGATTATATTGGCAAGCCTGCCGTTACGTACATTATCATACTATTATTACATAATAACATAAACTATCAATATTTCCGGCAATATAATTTTATTGAATGTATTATGTCCTACCAACGCAATACAGAAACGAATTTGGTTCTATGAAGGTATAAATTTTATAACTGTATTATTTTGGTTCGAGAAAACAAGCATGTATAAGACTGCCACTATCGGATCACCTGTACATAAATGAAAATTAAAGGTGTTTAACAAGTAACCTAATTCATCTAATTAGAGATTTAATGTTGACGAAATTACGTCGTAACAAGATTATAATACTATGTCACTAAAAAAGGTACCTAAATAGAATTAATAACACATAGAATTATCTAGTTGCATATTTGGTTGTATTTAAAACCAAACGTTTTAATTTTTCAGCAGCAATAATAATTGTTAAGTTATTAAATGACAAAAGTATTAAGACTATATTCGGACAATTTTACTAATCCAAAGAAACTTTCAAAATAATGCCTAATGTTGCTGAATTTAATATAATTTTCAATACAAAAAGGGCTTGTTCTGGGTCTCCCTAGGCCCTGCACAATTTAGTAAAAATCGTTGTCTATCGCCCCCGAAAACATTCGTATCTTTTCGTAGTCTAGCGTAGTAGTGTACGACATATCATTATTTTATGCATCTATTTTTTCTAAGAAAAAAAATAAAATAATACATTTAAACATCTTGTTGGGATACAAAGAAAGACAAGTTTTGCATTCTTCAGTTCATTTAATTATTCAAACAAAGCGGCTCCAACCTGAGGCTTGGCTGAGAGTCAGAAACTCAGAATACTTTGTTTAAAGCCACTTCTCGAGATCCGAAAACCGAAATACTTACCAAGAATTTTTCATAATCATCAGATTCATGTATTCAAAAAGTTTTGGAAAGAAAGCTTTTCAACTATTTTTCGGTATACGATGGGGATTTTATCAGCCTAAAAACATGAGAGAAAGATTTTCTTATTTATTTTTATTTGTAAATGTTCAACGTTCTTACAAGGAGTTTCACACTCTTAATTGAGAAATTCTAATACATATTGTTATAACCAACGCAAACAACTTTCGTGTTTAGTGGCATGACGTATAAACTGTTGTCGATGGTTTGCAGCACTGTCTTTCTTCTACAACGTTTTATTTTCAGTGACATAATTGCTCAAGGGGTAAATATGGTTAAGTATGGTAATTTGTCTATTAATGTAATACAATCGTAAGCTAGAGAAATATTATTTATTTATTAATACGGCATTCATTGTGAGGTTTCTTATTAACAATGAATAAATACTAATACTAACTGAAAAATGAATAGTTCATCTTTTTTTGTATTTATTTAGTAATGAAATGATTTAAAAATGTTATAAAATTCGAAAAAGAACATAGCAATATATGAAACTGATTATTTATTGTTAACGTACACATTTACTTTATGCAAAATCCTCTGGCGAACGATGTCAACCACCGCAAAATATCCAACGGCCTTAAAAGTCAATTTTTAAAAGATTGGTGATTGAATATGCAAAATTTCGCAGTGTTCAAGTGGAACGGTTTAATAAAGCTATTCCGGGTAGTTAATGCATGATTTATAACGCTATATGTAACCCATGCGCAGCCTGGAGAGTTTAATAAAGTGTAGACAGAATATTTTGTCAAGAGTAATTGGTTTCTAGGGTGAAATGTGGGACACTTGTCAAATCAATTTCTTTACAATATCGCAGTTTAAAAAAAATCATACAAAAATTTTAAAGGTTCAACATTCATTTTCAATTAAAAGTTTAGACTTAAAAGCTACAAAATTCAAACACTAAAACATTATTACGGTAGTATACTAGTTCCCTACATATTATGTTATACTAAGATAGTCTGGTCAATTTATACATCCGAGGGTACAAAAATAAAATTGTTCAATACCATCATAAATGAAAGATAAATAAATCAATCCGACACGTACAAAAAAAAAATACTCGGAGTCAAAGGTCGAAAAAATGGGTTATCATAAAATCAGTTCAGACAAAAATTGTAGGTCAGATAGTTATCTATAAAAAAATATTTGAATACTTTTTTTCCTAAGAGCCACCGTTTCTGAGATATAACAATTCCATAAGTTGGTTTTTACTTATTTTAGCCTACGAATTAAAAAAAAATATTTTTTTGTTAAGTAACAAATTTACTTTACTATACAATTTTATAAATGGCTGTAGTAACTTGCTTAATTTTTAAATGCGGTAACAGATAGACCGTCAGACAACGAAATGATTTTTAAGATATTATATAATTTAAAAAAAATATGTTTTTGTTGGATTTTAAAAATAAAATAATTTCTGTAAGTAGATAAAGTTATTCGATCTTAATTACACGTTGCTCCACAGAAACGACATCGTTTGTGTCTTGCTAGTAGAGACACTATTAATAACCAGCTAATTCCTTTTGCCATGTTGACTTAGTATATTACTTTAGCTTAGACTAAACTAGAACGAAGTTAGAACTTTTACATAAAAGTATTAAACGAAATAAAATAGTAAAAATTCAAAATATTTCAATTTACAACACAAATAACTAAAACCTAACGAGTTTTTCAATATTTTATACGAAAAATGTATTCATTTGCCAATGGAACAACAGTACCATAGTGAACATAAGTTATTCATAATATTTGCAATTACTGCTACACAATTTCTATAGGATGAATAATATTTTTACAAAAAACATTTTGGCTGAAGCCGAAAGATGTGAAATCGGGGTAAACGTGTAACTAGGATTTATAGAAAACATAAAAATAATCTCCTTAACTTTATAGATTTAAATTCAATTTTTATCTGTAATGTAATAAAGTATTATTTATTCAGGAATAGAAAGTAGCCTATGTTACGAAGTTAAGTCCTTGATTACTGCGAAAGAAAGACAAGTCATCAAACACACTTTATTAGTAAGGAATACTAGTACGAGATACCAAGCCTACTTACTGGGTCTGTCTTCTGCTTTCAAAGTTCGGAGTATCTCCTGAGTGTTAAAAAAGTAAATTTAAGTGATCCCGTATCTTCTAAAACTACCAGTACTAGATGTTCTTAACAACTAATAGTTAATTTCAATAACAATATCCTTGAATATAAAAATATAGGTTTGGTAAGCTTTGACACTTGTACTATGGATTATCCTAAACAAATATAAACGTAACAAATACAAAATCTATAAAAACATTTATAATTCAGTCGGTGACTTCAGTATAATTCTCCTTATCCTCGGCTTAAGACCCGAACTCCGTAGTAACGAGTACCTATGCCGTAAAGACCCTGCGCTGAATTGCTCTGACGTAGAGATCTGTGTTATCACTAGTTTTCGTCTCGTGGGATTGTATTTACATCGTTGTGTTATTCATGAACGCCACCTGAATAAAGATGAACTTATCTCCGTACTACTTTTTAAACCATTACCATCGTTGTAAACTCTTTAATGTAACATGCTCTACAAAATGAAAGCATACTGATTTTTAAACGCTCTCTAAGGTCCTACATTTTTAAAACTTTGTGGTAATATCTTATTTATACGTTTTATATTAAAAAAAATATATTAAAAGATAGTAATTGTATGTATAAATAATCATGACTATTTTACTCCGAAGTAATAAGAATTTGTATACCGTCTTGTCTAGCAAATTGCATTAAATTCGTCTGATGTATTTTCTTGACTATAAAATATTAGAAAGGCGAGGCATGGACTTTAGATAGGACGCGCAGTAACACTCACCCTCACTACTAAACTATGTTATAAAGCATCATCTTGCGTTACTCTCGACTTAATTATTTTTACGCCTTAACATTACTCGGAAAACTACCGCTTATAAATAGTTTAATTAGACTTTCTAAAATAATAAACCAATACGATGCTAATTATTTGGGAACTATACTGCGCAGTAACACTCAAACGACAATATCAACATGTAATCTAAACAGAGCAGTGCCTGGGGCTTGAGACGCGTAATATATTAACTCTCACCTCTACCTTAACTACGACACTATAACACTAACTTTCTTGTATACTGCGCGAAAACACCAGAGAGACTGAGACTAATCTATCGCACTAAAGGTTATATATTGTCTACGCGTCAGTATACTCGACATAATATAAAATGACCTACCCACTAATACTACTTTATTAAAGGTGTTGCTAACAACGAACTACTCGCCAATCATTAATTATCACCAGTGTTCTAACATCTTGCCTTTTCTTATCAATAATCGATAAGAAAAATCGTATCTTATACACAAAAGGAAGTATCCAAAACGCGTGAGCTGAATGCCCGTTGAGCTAACTGATCACAAAGTTATTTCCCCGTAAACAACACGAAACAAAACCCTTCCGGAGCTTTAAAGTACGATGAAGTTTGGCGAAGTCGAAGCAATTTCTTTAAAATTTTGTTAAGCAATGTTAAAAAGGCATTTCTAATCGGAAGTCGAGTTCTTTGAACGGTATATTTCCCGCTATCACTTAAATGTTTCAACGTTTGCAGGACTAAAATCTGTAGCAGATATTACAATTTGCAATTTTCCATAGCAGTTTAATAATAATTGCAGGACTGATCTTTTATTTCCTACGAGATATGAGTATTGGAACGTAAACCTACGACACTAAGATATAAAGGTAACTGAATAAATTGTTAACAGTTCACCAACACACTATAGATTTATGTATTACTAATATCACGGTAAAAGTGTCTGATTCTCCCCACTCATAAATTTATATCTTTTTGTACATTTTTATAATTGCGTTTAACACAGTTTAAAACATCTAACATGTTAAATATGAATTTTTCTTGCGAGAAAGAAAACGGAGCGACAAAGATATGTATTATATAAATTCATTGATATTTAGAATTTTATTTTATTTATCAAATTATGAAAAAATCTGTGTGTGTAAAAATTGTATAAAATAATAGTCAAAGGTAATCTAATTCCTCATTTTTTTATTATTATTTTGAGTGGAATTAAGAATATTAGCTCTTATGAAGTCATGACTAAAACAGAATTAGATCTATTCCTGCTATTTATAGCTCTTTCGCCTCGTATACTTTAGGCACTGGAAGATAAATTACACACTTTAAACGTTTCTAAGCAATCAATATAATTAATCATAATATCTGACTTTGAACGTAAATGATGTAAACACACAAGGAACGTAATGAATGTAACAAACGGCCGTGTTGACTTTCAAATAGGGAAAAGCAAACGAAAAATATTGCGTTTGTTCCGTGTCAAAACGTATACACGATTCGTTACCCAATATTCTACGTAAACACTATTAGCCTTATTTTTGACAAGATATCTAATTAAAAGTTACTTAATATGATAAAACTAGGATGATGCCTAAATAAGTGATGAGTGTGGTAATTGTAATATAAAAGTTGCGAATTAAAAATCTCGACATAGGCAAAGACTATTTATTACACTTACTTAATAAGAAAATCTTTATTGAATTAACAGGCCTTAAAATTTCATTTATTTAGAATTTTTGTTCACTATTAAAAAAAGTGTCTGTTTGTGTTAAAGCTGATTTAAAATTTAGAATATTTTAATTTTTTTTTACTATTGAATATCAAAATTTGGTATATGTTTCACATACCAAAATAAGTCATTACTTTATATTCTTTCTTTTTATTGTAGTACATAAACTAGTTTTAAAAAATATTTTTTTTGTTTGAACAAATTTTTTGTTTCACATATTAAAGAAAAAAAATGTTAGGTTTAGTTTTCGATATTTACCATGTTTAGAGGATAACCTATAATATAGAAATCCTGATAACCTTAACTTTTACATACATTGTCTATTAGGTTGCCTCAGGCTGATGTCATTGACCGCTCGTCGAAGCTAAAAATCAACAGAGGAGGTCATTAATTAACTATACATTGTTAAATGAGTAAAAGTTTATAAATGAAAGTTAGAATTAAGGTCACGTTCATCAGTGCATGTTTTACACGAGTTTGTTATTAAATTCAACTTAAAAACAAAACCCATCTGAACTACTCTCTGCCCGTAACGGACACGTGACGTACAAACTCGAACACCCATTCGTCACGCGGAGTTGGTCGTAACGTAGGCAGAGAAAACACTGGGACTAATTTAGTCAAACATTTTGGTTATAAATATGACTCTTCTTGTTGTCTATAGTACTCTTTATCGCACCTGTCGATACTTCATACCTTAGGGAAAAGTAACTGAGTCGCTTTTTTGTTTTTTTTTTCTATTAAATTTAAATGAGAACATCTATACGTACATCTATACGTACAAACAATTACTGCTATTTTGCGCATTATTAAAATCATTAATTATTTTATTTATGAATTTAACTGTACTGCCGTTGACTCAATAACATTATTATTATAGCCTCTATCCCAATAGTTCTAAAGCAATTTGGCAAGAATTACATGGAGTAAACATTGTCTTAAGTAGTGTACTTAAGTGTAGTTAAGCGCGGTATAAATGCTAGATCATTATTTCTAAAACTCAATGGTATTATAAAATTATTACACATTACCTAACACATACAATAGGTATTTCAGTATACGTCTTATTTTTCACTATAATTAGCAAAATATTCCATATGACATAAATACCTGTAATAGTTTAATTTTCAAAAATATTTTACTTTTATATATATTAAGTTATAAACAGTAACTTTACTAGAAAGAAAACATAATATCACTTAAGCCCTTAAGTTTGTTTTTCCAGCACACGTTTCGCACGATCAACATATTATTTTTTGCATTAATATGTATGACTATTAACCCTCGGCCTAAGGCTAATACGGCCTGGAACCGTCTCAAGTCTGATTTAATATTTTCATCTTTATTCAAAAAGCCTATGAATAAAACAACGAACTCAAAAGAAGACGTCGATACGCCGTCACTTTCAGTGCGTAACTTCGTTTATTTTCCTGTTAAGCGTATTAATACTTGATTCTATATTCTTTAGTTCTGCTATAGCAATATTTTTAAATTAAAAAATCATCTTTCATTATTCTGATTAATTTTCACTTTTTTACTGTACCTTGTACTATACTATATTAAGTTATACTGCGCAGTTATAAATAAAAATACGAAGCTAATCACAATCCAAGTGCTCGACTTATCTACCTAACATTAAACTGAACTAAGAAATAATTAATGACTCACGTAATAATTAAAAGAGGTTACACTTAACTAAGATCGTAAATATTCATTCTATGAAACCATATTTTAAACTACCACTAATCCCAACAGAGCTTAGTGCTCACCCGACAAATAAATATAGAAAATATTAAAGGTGTTCGAGGCTTAAAATAAATCTAGTGAATAGGCAAATCATTCCAAAAAGCGGTCAAATCCAATTATAAAGGTATACAGTGTACGGTGTAGTGTGCTCAGCTGCAAGCTCTACCTGCCAACACCATGGCACAGCACGAACCACAGATACTCATATTACAACCAAATGTGGTTTCCCACGCCCCACATTAAGTGATTCAGTTTTGTTTGTTCTACTCGTTGTCGTTTAAGTACCCGTGAAATTGATATTAGGCACACGATCCTGCCTACAGATTGGAAGTGTTTGGTTTACTCAATTTTTATCTATACCGACATTTTATTTTATAAATTTATTACAATATATCCGTCCGTCCGTCTTCGTCAATATGCTCGTAACACTACAGGAAATGTATTAAGACTCAGCGATTGACCAATATTGAACCGATTCTAGCATAGATGGCAACGGAATAGAGTTTATAGATCCATTTTACTATAAGGCTCGCATATACAATAATTTTTATGTTAAGTACTCTCACTCTATAATGGGACGATAAATCCTCGTGATTTTTGGATAGATTTTAATTTAACAATTCCAGATGAAACGTAGTAGAATACAATCGTACAAAATCTTGATAGGCCTTCAAAATCAATCCACTCAATAATAAAAACAGTTCCGTAATAACGAAGTTAAAAGGCGCCCACTTTTCCTAATCTGATAACTAATTCGTAGCATAACAACTTTGTTAAGTAAAATAATAAAATTACTGTAGTAATAGAAAATGTACAATATTTAAAATTAAGTAAATTATCTTTAATATGATTGATTGAGCAAATTAAATTACGTAGTAAAAACACTGAGTTATATATCCAAATAAAATTAATTAACGTGTTATGTAAAGGTTATATTTAGACCTTCTTGTTAGCTTAAGTCGAATCCGTATACATACAATGAAATTGATATCAGCTCGACACAATCTTGTTTACCGATAATAAATTACAACAGCGAAGAAAATTATTCATTAATATTAGAAAATTAAATTTATTCCTCATAAAATTCGTAGCTAATCGTAAGAATACTATACAGTTATTTTAGGGTTCTGTACTTCAAAGGAAAAAAGTGAATTATTATACTAATGTCTGTTTGTCAGTAACGCATGGCGTTATCGTATATATCTAGGTTTTTTCACAGTTCGACCAAACTCAATCGATGAGATACGGCCGTTTACTTATTTTTAACTTTCTGTTAACCTAGAAACGTTTGATTTGTTAAGAAATAATGTCTTGTGTGCTACAAGACATTATTTCTTTAAGGAAAAGAAAAAATAGTTTTATCATAAGACATATTTGTATGCATTAAGTAAACTGACTGTGACCTGTAACGATGAAAGGGGACATTAGTTTTCCATCGCAAAGTTAAATCTGTGCTAATTCAGATTGTACGGAACTTTCAGCTCGCGAGTTCGACTCGCACTTGGCTGAATTTTTCTATTTGATTACATGGTTGGTTATGGTAGTCACTTGAAATACCTAAGAGGAAAGGAAATAAAATAGACAGTAAAACAAATTAAAAAAATAACTTTTATATAACCGTAAACTGCACAAGACATGCAATATCGATGTTTATCAGATTGGAACCAGGTTATAAAATCACGTAATAAAACTCTATGCATTCAATACAGTGTTACATGTAAATTATGAAGATAATTGAAATTTATCTTACTTCGTCAGCTTCTGAAAAGACGGCTTATTTATTTTTTTCACTTATCGACTCTATTAATGTCCGATATATTACAACTATATTAAAGTAATTAAATAAATATTTTCTCCTTTTATTCTCATTTGATCGGTGGTGCTTATAAAGAAGTGCATGTAGTATATTGAAGTGTCATGATCATGTCAGAGACGACCTCAGACCCAGTTTTGGATCTTAAACCGCAAATACTGGTTGACTACCTGTCTTAAAATGCATGTTTATAAAATGTTTGTTTAAATATTAGCTGGTGCGTTTCTAAGTTAAAAATAAAGATTTTAATATTTACCATAAATCTTTGATATTTACCAGATTTTTTTGTTAATACTGAACTGACTGATAAATATTATGTAACAGATCAAACCTAATCTCTTTGTCATATACAGAGATAGCTTACAAAATAAAAATAAAATTCCAAATATATTTCAGCAAACAAAATCGAAAACTCATAGACTACAAATGTGACAAAATAGGTGACTAGATTACCCCATAATCGTATTAGCACATTTCATTAACCAAGTAAAACAGGTCAGTCAGCGAATTGGCATATAACGAGATGTTCCCAAAGCAATATTCGGGCCTAAGATATAAAAGAACCCCGCCATTCCGGTCCATATACGTATTCATTGTGAGGGGTAACAAAATTTTATTTCAACTTAAATTGTGTTTCGCACACAGCACTTCTTATTACTGGTATCAATGGAATAGAAAAAGATTGAAGTTGTATTTTTGCACAAGATATGTAATCATCAATAAATAAATCAACAATCTACTTCAAAAATGATGAGAGTTTTGTTCTAACGAATAAATATGTTTAATTTATATTAATAAAGACTCTCAAAGTTTCCATGTCATATTATAGTCTGGGTATAGGAATGTACGTATTTCTGATATAACTATTTGTATGTACTCTTCCATTCATTTATTTACTGACCTCCGGATAAGTGTGTAATCGAACCTACATAAGTATACAAGAATACTACAGAAATTTAAGTACATATTTATTATATTTCACACAGCATTCATTCTAATAGTTTAGGTTTTACTTAATGTAGCAACACTTTCTTGCTGGCAGCGTTGCACGTATTATATTAAAACAAATAAAATTCATACTAGTTCCATTGCGTATTATAAATATTATAACATGTATTATTTATAACTTATGTTGGGCGGATCGGTACTAAGACAAATATTTTACACTGATCAAGGGCGGGATCCCCTAAATTATGTCGATGAAGCTGTATTCATATAATTACGATCGAACTTCACTTGGTAAGTTCGTTTGATCATTAATTATTTTAAAAACGTGTAATGCTACATATGTCATTTTGCTTCCAATAAAAATATGTAATTTTGTTTGGCTCGTTATTAATTGTACTGAATTCGAAATGGCCATATATGACACTAAAAACCATTCCTCTCTTTCTTTATCCTTACATTGACGCCTGGAGGCTCACGCGAGTAGAGTAGGCCTGTTGACTTTATAACAATATCATTGGCTCTCTTTTTGTCAACGCTTTCCATTTCTGAATCTAATTTATCATGAGTGATTGTATTACTTATTTCTTTATTTTGACACCACTTTTTACTCACGAGTGTGTATTATTTACCATTTTATTATAGGTAACGTGTATATATTAACCCCTTAGAGATCAACGACTTCTTTCTGTGGGTCAATGTGAGCCAAAAAACGGAAAGAAGACATAAACGGGGATCCACGATGATAGACTGATAGCTGATACTCGTCCTTTATTGATATTGATAAAACAATCCGCATACAGAATGATTTGTTGCCCCGTTTCAAAATCTTTTTTCTCTTTTCGTTGTTAGTAAACGTCGCGTAAGAAAAAAGCGTCATGACCCCTCTCCAGACGTTCGGTTCTATCACGTATACTTCGGTTATTTATCTGCACTTGCTACCATACTTTTTTTCATAAATTTTAGATTAAAGTAGCATAGAAGGGTATGCTTTACCCCTAAGTCATCAACGATCAAAATAGTCATATTAAATCAAAACTGGTTTTTGCTCCATACAGTAAAGTTAGTTAATATCACCTTAACTAGGCATCTATCCTAAACCAAAAAAGTGTGGATCTCTGTTTTGCAGTTAAAAGGTCTTAAATAATTGTTGTAAAAAACGTAAGAAAACATTATATGGTATGAAATGTATTTAATTCGTATGTTTTATCCGAAGGTTTGTCTATTGGGCGCTTGCCAATAAAAATCCCAATATTCCCAATAATGAAAAAATTCTTTGTTTCCCATACAGATCGTCCTGTCAAAATTTTATTGTAACCAAGGTGGAAAAATGCTTCTATTAATATGTATTTAATTGCTATTTGTGAACGAGGACAAATAGCAATTAAATACATATTAAGTTTGCAATTAAGCTGTGCAGTTAAAAACATTAATTACTTTATAGTATATATTTTTAAGTAAAGTAGAAAAAGAAAATGAATATTAACAGCAGTTGACACGCCATGGCTACATTCAATGCCAATTTGAAGCTAAAGTAGATTTACACAAATAATTTTAATCTTAAATGAATTGGCCTAAATTGTTAGTAATTCTGTTTCAATTAGTACACGATTGTAGTTTTATTTTATTTTATTTCAATTATACCGACGTGTAGACAATATATATAGCCTTCAGTGCGATAGACTCAGACTCTCTGGTGTTTTCGCGCAGTGGTACATGGAAGTTAGTATTATAGTGGTCACCCTTCGTGAGGTCCACATAAGTTTACTTTATTATCTATTGTAAGTAGTTGGCGAGGTCGAGTGGTGGAGGTGGTGATTAATATATTGTGAAAGAGCCCTTTAAACCGGCTCCTGGGTCTCAAGCCCCAGGCACTGTTCAGCTCCGTCTAAATTGCATGTTATTATCGTATCTTGAATTTTATCGTATCTGCGCAGTGCAGCTCCCATACTCTTAGCAAAATTACAAGGTAGAACAGCTCAACGATGAAAACCGCATCAAAATTATAAAAACAACTATTTTGTCTTCTATTATTGTCTATTATATTATTTGACGCAGTGACTCTTGACAGACTATAATGTCCATTTCAGTCAAGAAGCCGATTGGAGTTTGAGACTAAGTAGCAGATTTAAATAGATACAATTATACACCGCTCGACATCGTACCTCGTATAAATGTATCATTTTCCTTTAATTTGTTATTCCCATTAATATAATAATTTTAAATATCTTCCAAAACGTTGTATAATTATGTTTGAGAAGTACGACGACAGGTTGACAACGTTCTGCCTTCATTTACAACATCAGTTAATGAAGTGAAAGAAAATGATGGATGAGTCGGCCTGTCACGACACTATTATGTCATACCTTTTCAGAAATCGTTCCTGTATTACATAATAAAATATTATATAAAGATGGTTGTACTATACTTGGAAATATACCACAAAATGTTTAAATTACTCCCTTTTTGAAACAAAACCTAAATGTATTTTTAACATTCTGTACCTGTTGTATTTCCGACTTCGATTAATGTCTCGATGTAGTGTGATCTGTGATGGGGGGAACGGCAAGGTTGGGCGCGGAGGTCGCGGATTGCCGTCGTGATGGGCGCGGCTTAACTTTTGTACCCTGGGAGTCGCAGACGGCGGTTACGTCCAGGTAAGTCAGGAGGCCGGAGGTACGGGTCGCTCCGTGTATTCCTATATTTGCAGAGATGACTTGCGAGCGACCTGATCTCAAGGGATATGAGCCGCTTCTAACTCCTCCGGGGGCTGGGTGTTGTTACAGTAGACAGTCCTGGCATAATATCAGTATAGAAACCTTCTCCCCTCTTCCAAGTCATGCAAAACAAAGTGCTCCTTAAACGAATACTGTGATATCTATATATATAATTAATTTTTGCTTTTTGGAAAGTCGCAATTAATTTTTATTTATTGCTATACAATCTAGGCACAAAACAGAATCAGAGCCAAGATCGAAAAAAGCGCAACCGCGAAATACACCAATAATCTTAAGTTACTTTTTTATTCTACGTGATCGAGGTTTTTAGGGCTTAAAAATAAAAGTATTAGTAATAAGAATTGTAATAGAAATTGATTTAAAATTTATTAGCCCCGAAATTATATTCTTTTTCATATAGTTTTGGTGGTATATCTCTAGACTAAGTTATTATATCGTTTATGTATCTGGAGCAAGAATTGATTCATTTCCAATCTGCATATTTGAATATCGAAAAGCAAACCTGTGCCAAATTTTTTATCGTTATTTCTTAATGGAACAATGCTACGCCATGACTATGCTATCTGATGGTTTCATTAATCTTTGATATTACCATATTTTTCTAAAAGGCGTAAAAATTGTAAAATATATCGTACTTTATTTTCATAACTAAATATATTACAATGAACGTCTAAATAGTCCTTGTCTTATTGGTTAAGAGAATATAATGTCAGGATCTATACAAAATCCTTTGATCATAAATATAATTTTTTACTCTAAAAATGATAACTATTGTAAATCCTTAGATTTTACATAAACTTGTTTTTGCATTTTAAATTGTACTTTATTTTAAATAATGTAAATCTTACGTTGTTATTCCAGATACACCTCGAATCTTGAAAAATATATATGTGAGGTAAAGTAGAATGGTAAAACCCTTAAAAATATATCTAGTTTATACAATCAGACAACGTATTTAATAGAATAATTGAAATTCCAAAGAGACTTTTCATTATAATATTCGAGATTAAAGTTTTGAATGCCAAAGTCGTGTAAATAATATTAACACAATAATTAAGTTTAGTTCGCACATTCGCAATCCAGTTATGAGGCCCCACAGTATCTTATTCGACGAACCTTGTTTAATTAATGTTTCCTCGGGTGTCACCATAGTCAGTAAGTGAAACAATAGAATTATAGAAGCTTTGTATCAAAATTCGGTCAAGTGCGAGAGGGACTCGCGCATCAAAGGCCCCGTATAAATTGAATTAAAGAACAAACTTAACATTGCGGTCTGTAACTGTAATTCCCATATATCAGAGTAGGTCACAATCAGTTTACCAAATGCAATAAAATGTGTTTCATCAATTTAACAGATTTTGGATTATTTATAGCGAAACACATTACTTATTCCCAAATTTCATGATTCTATGAAAGAGAAATTGTAACATGTATGGTACATTTTACAATTTCTATGCTTCAGCTTCAACTGACCGCAGAACTTTATATTTGATAATAATTTCATCTTTATACCACCACCCGTTCCTGAAAAATGATCTTGAGAGAAAGACAGCCGGAAAATAGTTATAGAAAATATTACTCCTTAATATATTACTGTTAATAAATATTCGATTTATTTATTCCAAACTATTAAAGATTAGAATAAATTGCCTTTTAAACTATAGTTTACTATGTATTGAAAGTAATGGACCATTGGGTCTTAAAGTTTCGAAGCCTATTATTAAGCAGGAGCCACACCGCATAAGAGTGCAAGCGAGATCAATTTCAGAAGTTGTAAAAATGTCCCTAATTTAGATTGCTGGTTCAATATGTACATTCGAGAACATATAAAATGAAAAACATCGTTATTACATTCATTTTAATTATTGTTCTGTTGCTATAGGGGAAAGCTACCTGGAAGTAATAAGGTCTATCACATTAACGTACAATTATTTAAGCTGCGTAAAGATAATTTAGGGAAAGCGGCATTTATGATCAGCAGCACACTTCGTCAGATAATATCAAACCTATGCCCTATCATAATTTTTTTATTGTAACGTGTATTTTTAAAAGTTAAAAACTTCACGTTGACATACTGTAGTGATTCTGTAAAATCCATCCTGGCTTCTGCATTACATGTGTAATTTCAATTGAAGTATCAAAAATAGTATCTAATAGAGAAAGTATCAAATCGCCAAACGTCATACATAATATGAGTAAATATAATAATTAGTAAAAAATATCTCTCGTGGTAGCTTTGGCTGCGCTAGAACAAGTGGTTTAAGTTGACTCAATTCCGCGATGTTAATTAGAATCAGTGATACCCGCGCGATATTCGCCTTTTGTTGTCGTGAATTATGACTCTATAGCCAATTACGAGTGGAATAACAATTGTCTTACTATTGAGGGTTTCAAGTATTCTCTCTACGGGGAGCTTTTGTATTATTTATTGTATAAGCACAAAAATTATAAAGCATACTACGACAATTGTGATTTTGTACCATAATTATGTTCATTTCGTACAACTCGCTGCTGCAATTCTATCAAGTGGCCCTTGCTAAACAAAGTTATAAGAAATGATACTTATTACTGTGCAGAATGAACAACGCTCGCCTCCATGATGGACTTAAAGATTCAATACAATGTGTAATGTATAAAATCTTATCAGATCAAACGAGACAAATGATATTCTTTATGCTAGCCTATCAAAGGTTATCAAAAGTGTTTCTACCAGGATTATTATTTTTTTGTACAATCTTAAGATTATCAAATGTACTCTTTTATTTGTATTGTTAGCAACACTGTTTATAAAGTAGTAGTAGCGGGTAGATCATTTTATATTATGTCAAATATACCGACGTGAAAGTAAGTATATAACCTTTCCTAAGTAAATCTCTGGTGTTTCCGCGCAGTGTACATGGAAGTTAGTGTTATAGTGTCGTGGTTAAGGTCACCCTTCTTGAAGTCCACGTAAGTTTACTTTAATTATCTATTGTCGTTAGCAAGGTCGAGTGGTGGAGGTGAGAGTTAATATATTATCAAAGAGCTCTTTAAACCTGTGTCTCAAGTCCCAGGCACTGCTCGACTCCGTATAAATTGCATGTGTATACGTATACTGTACAGTAATGGGTATCATTCCTCTCTCTAATGGGTATCATTTTATGACAGTATGTTTAGATATAGGAAGCTACGCTGTTACCAAAATGAAAGATATGAGCATTTAAACTATTCATTATAAGTGTAGTGTTTTGATCGCATATCTTAGTTCTTAAAATTAATGCTTACAATTTTTTACAGTTGGCAACTTCCAACACTTTTTATTATTAAATTTAAGGTCGTTTTTATCTCTACAACTTCAAACTTACAGAGCAGTTTGAGAAAGTCTTATCGGAATAAAATAAATCATTTTACGGATGGCCTTGGCAACGGAGAAAGTTGCGACCCATCGCAATTTGTTGATTTCTTTACAAAAAAATGTGAAATTAAAACTTGGAAATGTTTTAATCATTCTAAGTAACTTGGCTTGGCTTTGTTAACTACACTTACAAATAAAATATTATCATGACCTTTAGACTGAAAGCGAACACTACTTGGGGATCGAGATCCCATGTGCAAGTTTACTGCTAGACCTCGTTTCTTAACATTTACCAAAAATACGCTCGTACTTCACTATAATAATAAGAAATGAATAGGTAATCAATATTTAATTCATGAAACTTAATACATACATGAAAAACAATAGAAATTACTAGCCAACTATTACTCTATAAACAATGTTGCATCTTCGAAATTTATTTCAGCAATAAAATAGAAAGAATAGTGATATTATATTATAGTGAATGGATTTTCTTTCAACAAAATAAAAAGAAACGTGGCAATACGTTAGCAAAGGTAAATTCCCTTGAAACTTCGAGGATTTGCATTGACGGATGTTAAGTAAATTATTCAATCAATCAACGATGCCATTCTAGAGTCAAATGTTTCTCCGAATAAAACGGCATAGAAAGATAAAGGTTAAATGGACTGAATATTACGCAATACGTAATATATTTCAATTTTATTGGAATGCCTTAGTCGATCAAGTGAGTTTGTTGTGAATTTCCCATCGTACACAAAATGCATTCAAATCAGTTAATGTCAAATGCATGCCGCATGCAAGTTTGCGGAGGGGGCGGTGGGGAGCGTTGGCATTCATACGTCGAATGCTTAGACTCAGGTTAGGCATTGAATAAACGTCACTCCTATCCAAGCATGCTGCACAACTCAACTTTGTTAAGAATTTATCGACTTGAATTTAAAGAACCTCTTCGACAAGTACATAATGTAAATCATTTAATACTTAAACTAAAAAATATCTGATGAGTCAACAAAAACTTTTACCTAAATATTTTTAGATTTAATTTATAATTATGACGATGAGCTTAAATTATTTATTTAGTATGTTATTTATTTCATTATTACCCATTTTACGATGGTCATGGAGCTGACGTTCCCGCGCCATAAGTATCAGTAAAAAAGGGGGCCACAGGAAACCAGTATAGGACATAACCTGAGTGGACCTTTTCATCTATTTAAAAAAAAAATTAAATATATGTTTTTTAGTATTTAGTTATAAGTAACTAATTAGTTAGTAGTATCATAATATACTGTGGTGTTCTGTAAAAAAGGCTTTCCTACTAAATTGTGTTTTTGTACCGCCTTAAAAAAACCGATGGTTTTTTTATTCTTATATTTATTTATGGTTATACCTATTTCCTATTATAGATTTCCTTTTTATTTCGATTTATAACTGTACAGGTTTATGAATGTAAACAAAATATTGTCATCGTTTGGTTTAGTATTTTACTCCACAGTTTTTTCAATACTGTTAAAAAGCCTTTAATTTTTTACCATTTGGTTTTGTTACTAGATAACCTGCTAAGCTAAAATGGAATAACAAGTATATCTATAAAAAATTAAAAATACAGTAAAAAACTACTTTTCGAAATTTGTGATCACAAACATTAAACGAGGTTTAATTTTTTATATATTATATGTCGAATACTAGAATACACAATCATATATCCGTTGTGCATATACGATTCATACAATATCGTATGTGCACAACGGATTATGACAGAAATCCAAGCAGTGCCTTGGACTTGTGACCAAGGTGTAGGCTTAAGGATATTCTTTACTCTATCTAGAAACTCGCCTTCACTGCTCAGTTTCACTGTCTAAACCTATGATGCGACTAACATAAACCTAACCTTACACAAGGCTAACCTAACCTAAGGCTAACTTACACTTCCGAAATATATAATAATGTTAAGGTTATAATTTTAAATGGACTTGTGAAGGGTCATCTAACATTTAATAAATGTACTTAGCGCCCTAAAGTCGTATTTAATGAAATGTTACAGTTCCTTTGATTTCCGTAATTTAATAGAATGTTGCCGACAAGGGGATTACCAACACTGAGCAACTGTAACGGACCCACATCGCGAAATTCACCATCCACCTAAGTCATATAGGGATTACGACGCCAATCTTGTGATTGACGATTGTTACAACGTTGAAATCTTCAAACGCCAAACTTTATGTAATAAATACGAAGGATATCAAAGGAAGTCATTCCTAACCGTAATAGAACAGTTTTGTTTGTATACATGGGTTCTATTTACGAGATACAAATTACTGTCTGTTCGACTTCCCGGCTACATAATTAAGTATATTTAACGTCTCTTTTTCATTAAAGACAGTTTTTAGATTTCAATGAATCATATACGATACTTGAATACAAGAAAAAATGATATGATGTAAATACATTTTTACTATGCCTATAAACCCATATATATGTAAAGAACAAATTCAAAATTAAATATATCAGTGCATTTAACATATTGCATTGATATTAAAATAATTATGATAATTGAATTAGTTTTACTGCATTATTTGAGCAAATACAATTAATTTTATATATGTAATTAATATTGCAAATTTAACGTTAAAACTTATGTCATACTATAATTTAATGTATTTAATTTGCAAAAATGTATGAGTTTTTCTTAGATTTCATTGAAAACCAATTTAACATTAGTAGAGACGTTGAACAGCAAATTGTTTCATGTAAAGTATTATACATTGTAAAATTACATAATATACACAATAATAACCAACAGATTTTCATACCAACGCACAGCCTAAGCATAGCAGAGTCCTGGAGAAGGAAAACAAGCATGAGTGTATTGTGATACTGTAGGTAAGCATTAACGTGACTTTTACTTTTAGAAGTTTAACTCCAAAAAAGAATTTCAAATCATGTATGAAAATCCGACATTTTTAATACATTATAGTTTAAGTGTCGTCATGGTAATCAAATCATATTACTAAGCTAGCTATATACTGGCAAATGAAATGTCTGACAAGCATTAGTAGTTCCTACAAAGATTTCGGCCATTTCTACGTGTTCAAATAACGTATATAAAATATAACGGTACAAAACGAGCCTAGATATAAGTAAGTTCAATTCGTTTCCGAATGGAATCTTGCCGACAAGGGGATTACGGAAGCGTAAGCGCCAAGCAACTGTTAGCCACGAGCCGCGAGCGCGACCCAGATCACATAATTCACGATCATCCAACTAACTCATACAGGGATTACGATGCCAATCTCGGGTGGAGGATTCTTGGATAAAGCCTTCAGTTAAATCGAAATTAAACCATATTGCAATCGTTTCGAGAGCGTCGCTCTCTTGTGTGTTATTAACATATCTATATATGTACATACGTATAGCTTAGCGTCATTACATTATAGATATGGTACTGTAACACAGGTTATGAGAATAATATACGCTTTTATTTTGCAATAACCATCGCTTCCATTGCTAGACCTTACAATCTCACATTTCACTAAATTATGTACATAATAAAATCAACGACTTGCGTGATTCTCAATAATAGTTACATTTCCCTGCTCTCACATTATGATATGATATGACAACCTCACTGGTTCAAAAACTAAAGCCACGATGATTTAGTGGCAGTAATTTCATAAATATTGTCTATTGTAGACTACAATTTGTAGTGCAAGTAACAAAGTGTTAAGCAGTGTAAATAGTGCTAGATCCTCAATAAGGAAGACTTATTTAGTTTCTATAACAAAGTCATCGAGGTAGACAATACTATTAAGGCTTTTAGATAATTACTTTTAGATAATGACCACAAAAGTCAATGGTATTTATGATATTTTAATTATATCTACACAGTATTGTGTTGTGTGTAACAGAACAGAATTAGTTGTCAGTATAACTTAAAAACATAAAAAAGGTAGATAAAAATATATTAAAGTTTATTCTGCTAGAGATAGAGTTACCTAATTTGTTCCAAATTATAAAGTAATTGAAGTAACCTAAGTAGTTGGCAAGCATGTTAATGTTTGTAAGGTTATTGCTCTTTGGTAACTGCGGTCAGATTAGGTAATTAAGCTCTTGCAAACCAGGGCTCACCGCAAATTGCTTGTCCAGCTTCTTTGCACAAATGTGCCAGAATATATGTACATTAATATATTAATACGTAAAGCAAAAACTTTGCACCCCTTTACGAAAAGTTCGCGGACGAAGGAGTATAAAATTTTCCTCACATATAGTTTATATAAAGAAGGAGTGCAAAATGATATTTTTTTTTTAAATTATACATTATACACACTACCATATATTTGACACACACCCGCCTATATACTCTTTTGTTTATTGTTAAAGTAATTTAAATTAATTATGGTCGAATTTCGACCACTAGTTATAATAATTTCATGATAAAATCTTACGTTTTATAATATCATAACACAAATTTTGACTGAAAATTAACAGAATAAATATTATCAGATAAAAACGACTATAGACGTCTAAAGCCTAAGTAACCATCAATATTAAAAAAGTAAGCTAAAATAATTATTAAATACATAGGTAAGTGATGAATAAATAAAGTAAATCATCCCTTAGGGATTGTAAGCTTTTAAGTAACAATAAGAAATCACAACTACCCTAATTCATATTTTTTTAAATTTGGTAAGTTTCTCACAATTTATTGCTATTTATCAATGTGTAAAAAACTACATTACTACTACTAATGTCTAACTATAGTTAAAAAAAATTCTAACTTAAATTTACTTTTAAAAAGTTCAGTCTATCGGTGTGATCAAAAAGAATTTTGTAGTGATTTTGATAATTAAGAGGACTTTTCGGTTTAGACATACGTAAGTCCATGAAAAGAAAGTGAGAGAATAAATAACAAAATGGTTAATTATTATAAATTTATATATTTAACAATATCCTAATCAGATAAATTATGATTTAATTAAAAAGGGTAACCGAAACAAATAGAGATCGGATCACACGGGTCCCAATCTAAGGGTCCGTTGTTCGGTTATTACTTGCCGTAATGTGCTCTTTAACTTTTATGGGATGAGTTGGATGAACTGCCCCCACCGGCCTGAAATAGGGCAAGAGTTTTATCAGTTTTTACTTTTGCTTTAAATCCTACCCATTCTACGGCTAAGGTAGAGTAAATTTTAATATAATATTTTGGCATATACACGGTTTATGTACCTTAAATTACAAGTTCCAAAATAAAATAAAGAATATTTCACAGACTTCAATTTCTGGCATCCCTACTATAAAATTCTTATTTAAATTCTATTGGCACATATACATAACTGATATATCAATTGATATATCAAAAAACATTTAATTCACATATATTGTTGCTAAATAAATATATTTAGGCGCTTACAACAGTAAACACATTTTATCATTATCCCAGAGGAACTCTGAATTTTATCGGGATAAATAACAGGCTATATGTTAATCTAGATTACAAAGTATCTGCGTAACTAATTTCATTGTAATCCATTTAGCCGTTTTCGCGTGATTGAGTAACAAATATCGAAACGTACAAACTTCCACATCTATATAAGATGTATTTCATCAGTTGATAATGAAATTATAAAAAACCGATTTAGATTTAGTTTCTATAATTTTTTTTTCCAAAAGTCGAATATTCGTATGCTAATCTTAATAAAAAAAAACATATTTATAGAAATAACTCTTCTTATTTTCTAAATCATTAAATTAAATTGCGAAGCCAGGAGAGGTTAGAAGCAAAATATAAAGAATTAAACTACTTACTAAATAGTTTTAAAGCTAGCTTTAAATTACCAATTTTCGACCACAAAACAGCAATTAAACTGACATTATAACCAGTGCTACGTAAAATCAAGTGGCCCCCAACTTGTCCTATAAATTACCGCCCTTTACACTTCATCGAATAATAGGAGAGGGTGCTTTTAAGAACAATTACAAGGGAATACATTATGAAACGTGGAAAGGTCGCCGCCATATTAAGTTACCTCAGGTGGGTCGTACAAATACAGTAAGTGCCTATTTTGCAAACGTCGTGATGTAACTCACTGGAAAGATTCATCTTTCCCTTATCTTAATGGTTTGTTAGAAAACTTTCTTTGTGCTTCAGTAAAATAATACACGTTTATTCCTACATAAATATAAAAGGCAGGTGCTTAATAACTTTTGTTGTAAAATGCGTGTTCTGCACTTTACGAGCATTTCGGTAAGCAAATTTTATATTTATTTCATAAAGAAAGCAAATTTTAACAACCTTTTTACTTTATGATACCTCTTGCTGTAGTCGTTTTAGTATCTTATCCAAAATAAAAATAAAAATTCCTTTTCCACATACGTGCTTCATCTTAGATATCGGTTACAACAAACGTTTGCTTTGGAAGTTGTTGCAAAAATTCTAGCCGGAATATTCTCCCCTATTTATTGTAATATCTCTAATCTAGAAGAACAGTGAAACCGTATTTCTAACTTATATTCCTCGAAAGCCTACAATAAAGCTGTCAACAGTGCTTTACAACCAGCACGAGGTGGGGACGGAATTATTGCGAATAAATTACAAGTGTATGTGATTACATTGCCTCATACATACCCTCCTGGTTTGTTTGTACTTTAAATTTCTTGCTTAAGATAGATTAGACGAATTTACATCTACTTTGTTTATAAATAAACTTTAATTATTATATACTATAAATTATTCTGTTATATTATTTTAGTAATTGATAAAATTATTCAACAACGCTATTTTTTTATAAAAAACAAATATTTTTTTAAATTTCCTGTACATATTTTCACAATTATACATATTATGTGTTAAGAGCTCTGTTAGAAGAACAGCTTCATACAAGATATTTAGGGATCACTCAAGATACTTTAAAATAATCCTCGATTGTTATTCTAAGGTACTCTATTTTAAAAGTTTGAAAAATCTTGACCAATCTTATGAAATTAAAATATCAATTTGACATTGTCAGAATCTGCTTTATTTTCTCTAAACAAAATGAAGATTTTTGTAATTTCTAAAAATCTAGAGCTACTCTTAATTTTTGTCATGTTGATCTTTGGACACGACTTTGAATATGGTTTACTACTATATTTCCACACAAGACTCCAAAAAACAAGACTTTTTTATGGAAAGCTGTTAGAAAATGTATTCCTGCAAGTCAAATAAGAGGAATGGCAAGAAAGTGGTCTTCATACAGCACAGTCCTAATAAATAATTTATAATCAGATGCATCAGTTGTTCATCTGGTTAAACAAGTATATCACATATAGGCATTATTAGGAAAGTTGCTGAGCTGCATTTTTGAAGGTTTCACTCTTACACTTTCACTTCTCAAGGTTGACCATAACCAGCCTTGAGTTGGCCCTTAACAAAGGTGAAAGCTACAAAGGTTGAGTTTATGTTAAACAGGATTATATTTCTCTCACACTGTGAAACGTTACGTGATGTAACTTCTTTGATATAGAAATTTAAGTTTTCTTAATTCAACCACTTTCAACATAATGTAAAAATTTCCAACTTTCATATAAGTTATTTGCATAATGGCTTGTGACCCAAAACAGAAAAAATACATTAGTCGCATAATACTAAAGTACATTTTAGTACTTTACTTGACAAAAATAGCAACACCTCATTTCTAAGCAAAGTTGAGCTTATAGATATACTGAGGAACTGACAAATGTTAAAGAAGTGACCGCGGAAAGTCGAACGCCATTTGGCTCTGACGGTCGGGCCCGTTACGCGTTATATTAAAACCCAGAAATGCATAGGTACAAAAATGGTCAAGGCAGAACCGTAATCGCACCCACCTTATACCTACTATTTCTGTTTCATGGTGGTTTTCCTCTTATCATAATATATATCATAGTAGGCAAACATGGCTGCTATCTGAATTAATTTCTTATTTCGTCCTTTTTAGACCACTTTTTTTTACGTAGTCGGGTTATAGTTTTTTAAACTTTTTATTTAATAGTTTTCGTTTTTCTGATCGGAAGGGGTTACATTTAAAATCTCAAATTGTTACGTAATGTTCGTTTTTATTTGCTTAAACGAGTAAATAACTGAAGCGGCTGGACCGCTCGAGCTGTACGACTTAAACAATATGACATATAATACATATTTGTAATGTGGTCGCCAAAACCTTTCTTATGATACCAAACACGTAAGGATTATCTCAGTTTAATTTTTTCGAGGTTAGAATCTGAGGTTTAAATTCCGATGTAAAAAAAATTCATTAAATCTATACAGCCAATGTCACCCGCGCCATTATTACGAATCTATTGACATCTGATTTATAAAAATTGGTTCAGTAGTTTAGACGCTAGAGAGGAACATAATGTGACGGTTATAAACTTTACATGAAGTAAATTCAACATTTAAAATAATAATAATAAATAATATAAAGAGGTAATAAAATAGTAATTAATAAATATTATAACGTAATATGTACAAATAAACATAAAAAGTAATTTATTTTATATTTAAAACGCCATTTAATACATTAGAAATAATAATCGATCATAATTTTCAATAATAAATATATTAAAAATAATGCAGACGGTTCGTGTATTATGAAGACGGTTCGTGTATTAGTTACTATGGGGGGAAAGTATGCGAAAGTATGGAAACTGCCGATAGTCTGACCGATCCCCCAGCATATATAGGGAGGCAGCGTGAGATCGTCAGCACGGCATCTTACATTCATGTACTACATATGATAGCGATATAATAAGAGGTCATAAAAAGTATTTATCATAGATGGTTTGTGGGTGACCATCTATAGAATTATAACAATATAAAACATGTTTGGGGCGATGCATGTAATAATAATGAACCTCTTAAATAATGAATATAAATATGTTTTAATAATAATATCCTATGTAGGTACGACACGATGGTGATGCATGTGTTTAGATCAGCCTCCTTACAAAAGTGTTCTGCGAGAGTAGTATTGCAGGACCGCCTTATTTCGAACGAGCTTTGGCATACGGACGGAAGGTGACTCTTAGATGATTTTGATTGTCTTTGAGAAGTCCATCTGTCTGTTGCTGGAGCCTTGCGTATCTTGGCGGGTGTGGGGCTGCCGACCCCTTTTGTCTTTTATATTTAAATATTATAAGAGGAAGGGAGAGACTCCTTCAGCTATCTTCTTTATCACTAACATCCTTCTGATGTCATTATTTATAAAATTATTATACATTTATGCGTCATCACAACATCGTTATTACATTAATTTAATAAAATGCAAATCGATCTTTATTTAGTTTAATTTATCTTCTTCGCTGACTTTTTGAACTCTGATACACTAAAAGAACTTTGATGGTTATTATTTACACAACGTATTAAGGGTCATAACTAGACGATCACTAGCCTGATTAAATATTTTATAAATGCTTTAACCGTTACAGACCTGCCGTCTTCCTCTTGCGTTATTTATTTATATTTTTGTGTATTCTATGTATATATTTTATAGAGTTAGCTCGATATAGTTACAATACAAACATGCATACATACATACATAGACTGCCTTAATTATTACGAACTTTACGATTAGATTTAAAAGGGAACTTAAGTTGACAGTTATAATGTATCAATAAACTTTTCTTAATATGTATAATCTTATATATAAAATTCTCGTGTCACAATGTTAGTTACCAACCTCCTCCGAAACCAACCGATTTTTATGAAATTTTGTGTGCATATCAGGTAGGTCTGAGAATCGGTCAACATCTATTTTTATACCTCTAAGTGATAAGGGTGACCCACGGTAGCTAAACAACGTTTGCTGGGTCAGCTAGTTAGTTATAAATCGTAAATTGATAAGAAGAGTGACACTATACAAAAAAGGTATTTTTTCAGTATAAGCGTTTAAAAATTACCAAACAGTAACATAAAGTGTGTTACACCAAAAAAACAGGTTTTTTTGTATAGTGACTGTCTTCTTCTCAATGTGCGAAATATGATTATATTTATCTTTAAAACTTAAAATGATCCGCTCACTCAACTCCTGTCATGATAGTAGGTAAGCTCAAATTCAAATGTACAGTAAAAAAAATACATAAATTTATTTCAAGTACATAACAGAATAACAAAGTATAGTATTTATTACAATTCACATCAAATTACAAGATAGCATAGAAGTTCTTAATATTAAATGTAAAAGTTGTAGATACCTCAACGGACAGTAATTTATAATTCAATTCGTTTTACCCTTTTGTTAAAATAATTTCCTTTGCCGATGAAGTGATGCAAATAATAATTTAATTAAATTTGTGTCATTGTCTGTCATCACTCGTTTTGGTACTTTGTATTTAAATTAAATTTGAGGACATTTGTTACTTGTCAACTTTCTTCGTTCTTTTCTAGAATTCGCTGCTAGTTCAAAATGAAATGCTGCCTCAATGTATGTTACTTGAATATCAAATAGCCCTTTCACCGTCATTTAAATTCAAAATGAAGGACTCGTTTACATAAGTTGTTATTTAAAAGCCATTTTAAGATGATAAAAACCAAAATATAAATAAAACGAGATTAAAACGTAATTAAAAATAATTCCTGGGATTTTTGGAATATCTGAATACCGCATGTGTTGCGGTCACGAACCAAATGACTGTACAATTCGTTTAACAATTTTTGAATAATTTGTAAAGTTTGGGGTGTTTATACCATTTTCATATTATGTAATAATGTCGTTTATGACCATATATTTAAAAGATACTGATTAAATATATTTTATTATGTATAGATGCTGTTGCTTACTAAATAAATTAGGCTAAATCGAAAAATGTCTGATAGGAAATAGCAAAGCCAAAATATATAAAAAATAAAATCATTATGAAAGCCTATGCCAATAAAGAATATAAAAATATTAACACAAGAAGAGAAGTGCCCTGAAAGCTTTCACCCGAAGTAAGCCGAGCTAATGTTTTGTCCATTATGATCTCTGGAGAGAAAAATATAAATTAAAATCACTGAAGCTTACTCTACCCTCCACTTTTTCTAGAATAGCTTGAGATTTCCGAGAAAATTCTGATTTTTCCGCTTTTAACACTTTCCTGATTTTCATTTATAATAAATCTTTGAGATTTATAAATGAAGATAGCTTACGACTTTCATCCTTTAAAATAGATTTTATATGAATTATATATTATCTGCTACAGGTATTATTAAATACTATTAAATATACATTGAACAAAATATTACACTTACATTTTTTTAAATCCAACTTCAAATTTATATATTATACTCTTAAAGGTTTTGTTTAACTTGCAAGATTTTCTGTCATTCAGACAAACATAACAGATTAATAATAGATTATTCATAGAGATAGCTTATAGCCTTGAGAGACGTATAGTGATGTAATAAACATATGCATAATTTCTATATGTTAATTTTAAAAATACGATTATTAATTATCTCTATATATATATCTAGCCTTTTTAGATGCAATTCTTTAGGCTCTTATCTTTAATCTTTTAACTAAGTCAACACAAAGTTTGAGTTTTACAATTCGGAAATTTTTATTATTTATAATTGTAGTGTTATTTATAATTTCTTAAAAGAAACCTAAAAGTGTTAATTGTAAAACTTGACCAGACGCTTTAACTCTGGAATAATACTTGACTTGGACACATGAAGTACATTACTCTTTTTATATTTTAGCTATTAGTACCCTAGATATACTTCTGTATAAATATTTTAATGCTCTAATACATTTTTTGATCAACATTAAACATTTTGTAGATAACATTTAAACTTTTTTTTTCTAAAAAAAACTCAAACATTTCTGCTTTCAAAGAAAGTGTGGAGAGGAAACATTGACATTGAAACTTGCAATTAGAAAGTTTAGCAGTCAATATCTGTGCCTTATGTTTGCATGTCACGATCCATTTCACACCCTCAGGTAATAAGCGTTAAGTGCTATTAAAAGTTCCTAATGAGTCCACCCAAACCACCCAATACTTATCAAGATACGACCCAATTACCAGGATCAAGAGAAGTAAATGAAATGAGAGTAATCATTATCTTATTCGTTTATTCTTCTCTGCACGCCTTCGCCAACGACTCCCTAAAATAAAGCATTAAAGACGGCTACAGATTATCACACAATTTATTCAGGTGCTTAATTTGAGCGGCTATCCCACTTTGAGAGCAATTTATATTTTTATTTCACTTAGCCATGGATCTGAGGAGATTTACCTACACTTTTCATTGCAAAACTCCGCCTCATTCACAATGTAAAGCGTGATTACGGTTGTGTCGCGTTTTTAAATTATTTTATATAAGTATGTTTTTTTAGACTGTAGTTAAGCCCTGAATTAAATGTGATATTTATCAAGTTTGCATATCTATCTATCTTATTGGAATACATACTACTTGTTAATATATAATTCTATTAGATAGTTAGATCATCAAATAACCCTTTATTGGTTTAACCACTTCAATAATTTAAAACTAAAATCAAGAAATCATTAACAAATAAAGCATACTATAATGTACAGGATTACTTAAATGATGAGAATGATTGGAATCTAAGTGACATTGAGTCTCAAGCTAAATAAATCATTTGTATAAGAGATTATGTAAACAAAACATAGCTTATTGAAAAGCTCTTCTGGCTCTTCTCAACAAAAAACTGCATTCCGAGCTGTTGGTAGCTTCAGACAAAATTGGACGTATCAAAAGTAGTTTTAAAAAAAAGTCTAAGTGAAATAATTTTTTTTGAATTTCATTTTTGAGTTTGACCCACAAACCTTTATTTTTCGCTATCACTCTTTTATTCGTCGAAAGAAAAATGTTTCTATATATGTACACTAAAATCTATTTTAAACTAACTAACCCACTCCTGTTTCGTAAGGGAAACTCGGCTCAATATAAAAATAAAAATCCAATTTATTTTATTCTAAATGAATATCTCTCGCCCACAGTCTAACTCCTATTCACTATTTCACTCACCCAATCACTCGCATACCTCTTTCAAATCACATATCTCTGTGCTAAATATCCTCCAATTCAAACTGCAATCCTCCAAGCCAAACAAATAGGCCGTCCCATTATTCCTCTCTTTTACAAATTAAAAAAAAACTTTACCAATTTTTCTCTTCACAAGAACCTTCCAGAGATCATACAAATTGATCCAGTCGTTCTCGAGTTTTGCGATTAGCAACATATTTATTAAGGATTCATTTTTTTATTTAGCTACAATTTACATATAGTGCTTCACCTGATAGAACAGTATACTGCGGTACAAGTAAAGTTTTCTAAGTTATATAAAATTCGAGATTTCCACCCAAACTCTTATTGAAATTCGTACAATAATGAAGGAACAAATAGGTATTACAGTGAGCACTCAGATTTGGTGCACCCATTAAGCCCTATCCTATGAAGGAACATACGCTTCGATTGCACTCGCCCGGGTGGTTGGCAGTCCAATCGAAACTTTTGATTAAAATCAAGCAAACCAAGAGCTGCGCTGATTCCAGCTGAATGCATATATCTTTATTTGAGCTCTCTGCGATATGTTCAGATTGCACTCGATCTCCAATTTACATATTAAACCGAAACATAAAATTCTGGCCATGGTTTAATTGATAAAATTTTATTAAAATACTCTAGAAAAGCTACAAACATATTTAAGGTCACAAAAAATTAATTGTAATTTTAAAAACTACGACAAAATCAAATATCTACATCAAATATCAAGATTTACTTACAATCTTATAGTATAATGTAATATGTAATAAATTATTAAATAACTTAATATCTGTATTCAGTTTAATATTATTTTATTTTTATTTTAAATTATTTAAATCTTTTGTTATACTCAGCTTGCAACATTGCTATAAATGTAGTTTGGATTTCGTATATAAATATTCATCGCTCATTGTAAAACAAAACGTGGGGGTAATTACACCCTTGTGGAAAAGGTGACTTTAGGGGCCAACGTCAAAATGCCACATGCAAAAATGATTTAAATACAGACCCTAATCCTCTCAGGCGTGAGGTGCCTTTAGGAATTAATCCGATTAATATAAGGGTAAGGGTGAAGTACTGAGGCCTGGATGACTGGGTGCTCAAAGTGGCTTGCTTGAATATAAAAGCATACTTAACAGAACAAGTCATAAAATGGCGATCCCAACTCGTGCTATAATTTGTTTAACTTCCAAAAGCTTAATTTAGAAACCAAAAATGCAAAGAATTGCAGAATGAACCTACGACTATACCTGAATGATTGTTACTGATTACAATAATATAAAAAAAATAGTAAATAATAACATGCACCTCAAGTCTATACTTACAGGAAGCTTATGTTCTAGACGTAAGTTTAGGGATACTTTTACTATGCGCAAACACTTGTCAAAACTACTTTAATTTTCTACCTAATAAATAAAGTATTAAGATATCTACTCACATGATACTCAATAAGGATTAAATTGCACTTCATTTACACTTTACTATACTATTGGAACAGAGCTTATAAATTATCAATCTAATTAAAAGTTATCAATAGTGTTGCTAACATAATTTATTATTCACTAACAATTTTTTTATAAAGAAAACTATGAACTGGTATTTATGTAAATAACTGTAGTTACAAATTATCTATTATCCAACATAGTTTATCCCACCAACATGCGTGTGCAGTGTTCTGGCTTCCGATGCGGAAATTCCATTAGTGTTCAGAGTTTAGAACTAAAATCATAGCGTCAATAATTAGCTTTGGTATTTAGCTAAAGCACACAACTCTCTGAAATTAACAGATTTACTTTTACGAATATATATTGCAATTTACAATCAATTAATTTTTCTTAAGAACTAAATTATTATATTATTTCGAAGATCAATGTGATTTTTATTATACCATTTGTAAATATCACTTTATATTGACTATACTGCACAGTCTTCTAGACCTAATTATATTACAAATTTATCCTTCACTATGATATTCAATGTTTAATCTACAAAACAACTCGTCAAACTACTGCAGAACACAGCTTGCTGAGATTAGTGCGTTCGAGCAAACAAACTCTTTAGCTTCATTAATGTATAAGATAGATAAGTTATAATTTTATTATAAGTATAGATTTAGACTTTCTTGAACCAAAATTTAGCAAATTATACAACAGATAATTTTATATTAAAAGCAAAGGTAATCTATTTCAGCAGTGTACCAAAACCCACTTGCCGTCGGTCACGATCGGCGGTCATGCGAAAATTCCATTAGCGACCTCGAATTTAGGACCAAGCATTTGTATCGACAGTATATATAATTAGCCTTTGAATGTTTAAGTACATTTATTTATTTTTAATATACGTATGCATTAAAGGCGGATTTTACTTAACACATAGAACTGAAATATTAGGGTTATTTACTAGAATATTACACTCGATTTAATAATATTGATAATAATCGTTTCCACCATGTCGATGTTATTATCGAGTTCAGTCATGGTGCTTCTTTTTCGAAGAAGTATTTTAACGCATCTCCGTAACAGTGAAAACTGTTGAAAATATAACGCAATCTAATGTAAAAATACGAACAAATTAGATCAAATTGTAGATCTATATTCTTTTCTACATATATTGACTTACCTGAAATAATGCAATAGGTATTACAGGAAAAAGAAAATTCAAAACGCTATCTTGTAAAGTTTTGGGGTACGATATTATAAATGTACAAAATGACCTTACTTTGTTGTTATTTGATCTAAATGTACTAGTAACTTAAGATTTTTGAAATATTTATTTACACATAATGTAGATCGTTACTCGTTCTATATATTCTGCAAATGACAAAGAACCATCATTTTCACAGCCAGTCAATCTAAGGTTCTAGGCTCACTTACGATTATGAAATTCACTTATTTACCAAATAGTCACTACGATATCTCTTTTGTCTCCTGTTTTATAGCATCTACCTCAAATCTATTGACCATAAACGCCAGTGAAAGGCATCTACAGTAAGAAACCTGTTGACTCGTTAAGTAAGTCGTTATCGTAGTGACTTTTGCTTTATATGGCTATTAAAAAGTTCTCGATCAATTGAAGTTTGCAATTTGCAAAGCTATAAAATAGATGAGACATTATGAATCGTGGTATACACCATTGTATAATTAATTGGGTAGTATAAATAGTACAAATCCAACACAATCTTTAATCAGTATGCAGTTGGGTTATCAGCTTATCTAAGCGCTGGCGATGGAGTATACTCGGAGACCATGCCCATTAATGCTGGTGTACCCCAAGGTTCAGTGCTATCGCCGACACTGTTTATTCTGCATATCAACGGTATGCTGCAATCTAACAGCTTTCGTTGCTATGCAGATGATAGTACAGGTGATGCTCTCTACACTGGCCGGACAAATATTCCTCGTGCCGAGGTGGAAGCGAATAGAATGAGCCTAGTCTGAACTCGAGACCTCTTTGGAGCAGGTTTCTGAATGGGGTGAACTTAATCATTTACAGTTCAATCCAAATAAGACACAGGAATGCGCTTTTTCCGCAAAAAAGACCCCATTTGTTACAGCACCCAGGTTCCAGGGCATTCCCCTTTCATCAGTAACAGCATTGGAATTCTAGGAGTCGATATTTCGAATGTTTCCAATTGCGTGGTCATCTGGAGAGCAAAGCCAATCAGGCTTCTAAAAAACTAGGGGTGCTAAACAGAGCGAGACTGTACTTCACACCTGGACATCGGCTTTTACTATATAAAGCCCAGGTTCGTCCGCACATGGAGTACTGTTCTCATCTCTGGGCTGGCGCTCCTCAATATCAATTGCTCCCACTTGACTCGATCCAACGTCGGGCAATTCGTATTATCGACAATCCAATGCTTACAGACGGTCTAATTGACTTAAGTCTCCGGGGAGATGTTGGCTCTTTATGTGTCTTCTACCATCTGTACAATGGGGACTGTTCTAAAGAACTATTCAATTTAGTCCCTACTACTCTTTTCCGCCATCGCACTCTCCGCCGTTGAAACAAATTCCACCCTCACCATTTGGACGCTTGGCGTCCTAGTAATGTACGTGCGTCAAGATCCTTTCTCCCACGCACGTGCAAGCTATGGAATGACCTTTCCCCAGAGGTATTTCCAGAGGACTACAACATGAGAGTCTTCAAATGGCGTGTGTACAGGTTCCTAAGAGGTCAGCAACGCATCGGCAGCTCTTCGCGTGTTGCAGATGTCCATGGGCGACGGTGACCACTTACCATCAGGTGGACCTTCTGCTTGTTTGCACCTTATTAATTATAAAAATAAATCTGTACTATTAATAGATGCAAATGTTTGAAATGTAGCTGAAAGTATAAAATATCTACATGTTTTCCCCATTCTCCTTCCTCTTATATTATGGATTCTATCATAACAGAATTACTAAAACCCTATTTCCAGTAAGCTGTATAATTTGTTTAAAATAAATAAAAAATATATTCGAAATTATTAAGTAGTTTTTTGTTTTCATAGGACAATATAGGAAAAAAATTAAATTCGTTTAAATTTTGTAGATAATTTTTTCTTTTATTTAAAATGTTTTATCGTAATCTTTTGTCACCTAACAGTTTTTACTTCAATCGCGCATATATCTGATATTATTATACGAATGTTAATGCGTTCTTCGATAGTAAAATAGAGGCCGGTTTAGAGAGAAATAACAAAGGATTCATTTCATTAAAATCTGATATCAGATAAAGTTATCTTAAAGTTATTTTTACCTATAAAATCGAATTGAATTGGATTTTTTTCATTATTGAACAGATTAATGAACTGCCAAGACGAAATCCGATATTAAGTATATAAATATTTAAAAGAATGAAGATGGAATTAAAGGTCACGTATGATGTCATAATGCAAGTGAACATGAATACATGCGTCGTGACTCGAGAACGCTAGCGTTGCTGGAAGTGGCACGACATAACTCTAACTGACGTATGAAATTCGCACAAGCTAACTTCTATAATATCCAATTCATATAATAAATTAATAAATACACCAAATTTATATTGGATTTAAAGAAAGTATTATATTTTTTATTAAAAAAGAGAATAACTTACTAACTTGCCATGGAATAAAAATTAAATTCTAGATGTATGTGCAAAATTTGATTCCATAAGATTAAATATATATATATATCTAAGTCGGACGGACAAAGAAAAGAACAGAAGCTGTGACGTCATTCGCTAGATGCAACATGAATCTTTTGACCCTTAAGCTCTGATTGTGGACGAAACTAGAAGCCAGTCAAGCAAATTCCTGAATTAAATACTTTTTTTATCACTAATCATATTTCTGTGGAGACATATTTAGAATTATATTCTAATGAGAACCTTTTAAGTTGCGATAAACTTAAACAAGCTGAAGTTAACTATGCAAAGTCTTTAAAGCTACTTTAAAATATCAATACGGTCAATCATTTTGAATAACGGAGCATACAGCCAAATGCCAAAAATCTAGATTGCATCAGTAAAAGGATAATAAGGTCATACAGTAATCACTTAACACTCTACACTCACTAATTTACTTTCACGTTACACAACAATATTTAGAAGCTGAATTCAATCTTTAATCGGTGTAGAAAGTATTTTGTAATGCGCAAAATAATCAAGAGGTTTACTTTTTTGGTAATAAACGTAATATGAAATTATCTAATATTAAAACTAAAAACTTTCTTTTAACAGTTACTAGTTTAAAATCACATTTTTCTTTCTACAAAGTTTAGTTATATGTATTGATATTAATTAATGGCATGTTTATAGAGTTCCGTACCTCAAAATGAAAAAAAGGATCACTGCTATCGATCCGCATGTCTATCATTCAAAACCCCTATTCTCAAGAAGGCGTGGAGGTATCAAATTGAATTTAATAACTAATACTAAGTCCCTTGAACATTCAACAAATATAATTACTTCTAATCAACTATATTATATATATATGTCGGGGATTTTAAAACGATGTGAAAGGAGATGGAAGGAGGGAGATGGGGAATATTGGGGAACACTAAGAGGGGGTGATGGTATTGAATGGAATATTGGGTAAACGCGACGCAGATACTTCTACTGAACCGATAAATGATCAAATATGATCTCTAACAATTACGAGAGAAACCTAAGCAGTGCCTTGGACTTGTGACCAAGGTGTAGGTTTAAGGAATTCCTTTAAGTAATTACGACACTCACCTCCACTGCTCAGGCTCTCTGTTTAAACCCAAGGTTAATCTCACAAACCTAACCGAACACAAGGCTAACCTAACCTAAGGCTAACCTAACCTAACATAAGACGAGGTAATTACATTGTAAGGTACTCACGTGACCTTGATCGGACAGCACTCCTAGCACTGACACAACACTGCACAACACTATCACTATTTAGACACTACTTCACTTCTTGAGAGACCGCGCACGACTAAGACTTCAGTTAGACTGTCGACCTCATATAAAGGGTCGAGGGTAGAGACTGTCAAAACAACGGAAGTGACTACTACCCCACTCCAACGCCATAGACAACGATAACGATTCGATTAATCGATAATCTTTTACTATGCTCCGACACGGCCATTCTGATAATCAACGCGCTCTCGCGTTGCCTTCACACAGTTTCAAAATACGTAACACGTAACACTAGTTTCATAGACCAATAACTTCGTTAAAGTGTGACAGCTTTCAGCACTATTTTCCACTAGACATAAGAATTTCAATCATTAACACACAAAGAAACAAAGAGCTCTCAACACTCTTTACAGAAAACATCTCAAATTCGTAGCAAAGCGTAACAGCTTTCAGCCCCAACCGTCGGGGCCTACAAAGCCACCTTACAACGGCTCAATAACAACAAAGCGACAACGCTTCAAGTACATCTTTCCGACAAAGCGTAAAAGCTCTCTGTCGCACTAATAAAACGTTAATATGATCAGTAATTTCCAAACACAATGCGCAAAAACTGTCAACACCATAATTTACTACCGAAACGGCTGATGAGCCTCATGTAAAGCAAAGGCGTACCTACTTCAAATAATAATCATGATTTTAAGATTTTAAACTACCTTCGCAACTATTTCTAATTTCAACTATTTCTGAATTCTTTTTTTTTAAACTACCCTCTTTTAACTTTTTCTAAAACTAATTTTACTCGCATTGAAACTAATTTAACTGTCAGGATTATACGCAAAGAACCCTTAACGTGAACTTTTGGGCTTGTGATCCCACTTCTGATGTCGGGGATTTTAAAACGATGTGAAAGGAGATGGAAGGAGGGAGATGGGGAATATTGGGGAACACTAAGAGGGGGTGATGGTATTGAATGGAATATTGGGTAAACGCGACGCAGATACTTCTACTGAACCGATAAATGATCAAATATGATCTCTAACAATTACGAGAGAAACCTAAGCAGTGCCTTGGACTTGTGACCAAGGTGTAGGTTTAAGGAATTCCTTTAAGTAATTACGACACTCACCTCCACTGCTCAGGCTCTCTGTTTAAACCCAAGGTTAATCTCACAAACCTAACCGAACACAAGGCTAACCTAACCTAAGGCTAACCTAACCTAACATAAGACGAGGTAATTACATTGTAAGGTACTCACGTGACCTTGATCGGACAGCACTCCTAGCACTGACACAACACTGCACAACACTATCACTATTTAGACACTACTTCACTTCTTGAGAGACCGCGCACGACTAAGACTTCAGTTAGACTGTCGACCTCATATAAAGGGTCGAGGGTAGAGACTGTCAAAACAACGGAAGTGACTACTACCCCACTCCAACGCCATAGACAACGATAACGATTCGATTAATCGATAATCTTTTACTATGCTCCGACATATATATATAAGATATGTATATCTGGAGTATAAAAGCACAAACATAATTTAATCTACATAAATATTTAGGTGAGTACACTCGTCAAAAAAAACCTTAACCTATTGGGTACTTCCGGTTGACCTAAATTCACAAAATGTTGTAAGAAGTAATGTTTTTCAACTTAGGTATAACCTCAAAACCTACAAGCCTAAATTAAAAACCTTTAATAAAAATTATATTTTGACCGACCGACCAACTAACTAACTATGATCTATATCGTATAGGGATAACGGTTTTTCGATGACAAAGTTAAGGTTATCCCTCAATACAAATTGTACTGAACCCTCATTGCGCGAGACCCACTCACTCACATATACAGCAAGTATTATAAGTATCTTTAATAAAACCTTTGAATCATTGATTACTCAATGTTAACCTTTTCATCCCATCGAAGTAATTTGTCTAATAGTCACGTCGAAGTTATGTGATGGTTATACTAATTACAACATACACTGTAATAGACATCTATTAAAATTGACCTTCTCGAAAGGCGTTTACATAAAAGCATTTTTCTAGTACCTTGAATGATAAATTCCATTACGCACTCGAAATTAATTTCGACTGTGCGAAATAATTCGTACGAAATTTCCCTTGCTTAGATTACTTTTAAGGTCAAATGTTTCAAATACTCGATATTATCCCACGGCCCTGAAGTTGGCAAAATAATTACAGCACCTTGCGTCGTGACGCGACACCTTTTAATTTAAGAGGATACCATTGAGAAAACGCTATTTTATATTTTCTGTTAGATTATGTGTTTTATCGACATTTTTTCATTTATTTTTCAATCTTTAATTTAAGGAGTTTGGTCTTCTTAAAGGTTACGTCACTTATTTATTTATTAATAAAATGTATGAAGTCGAGGAAGGTAGCTTATCTAAATATATTGTACCTAATCATTAGGTATAATATCTCTCAATATTAATTATTCAATTCCATATAAACTAGAACAGATTTCCCCTTGTTTTGCTGAATCAGAACCCTTTCATTTGCACTTAAGCAATAGTTTCTACTATCGGAGCTTCATTAATTCCACCAAAGGGATCATAATCTTCCTTACAAACGACTTATGCAAATAACCACGCCTTGGTTTATTGATATGGTTTATATATTTACGTCTATTATACTATACTTTTTATTTTTACCTTCGACTCGAGTTCACAAAGGTTAGATTTCTGGAGTTGAAATCGATTTCTAAATATTATTACGAATGATTGCATCTATTTGAATTTGAATTCAATTTAAACACAGCAAACTCTCTTACTTTGCTTATTTAATGGCCAACGTTTAGAAAATAATCAAAAGTTTTAAAACCATTAAGAAATGGTATTCAAATATTTTAATTTTCTTTTGCATTATTTTCCAACTACAACTGACATTATTTAACTTGCTATAGATATTATATTTGTTAAAAATTGTTCTACTATACAGACTCTGTACAGTCAGTCTACATATTTATAAATCTGTCACTATAACTTTACTAGAGCAATATGTAATCAAAACGGGTTTAAATTTTTAAAGAAAGTTTTTTAAAAATATTGTGTATGACTTATAATGAATATTATAGCCGAACGTAGAAAATATTAGGTATTTTTGTGAAATCAATTTTGGCATAGTAATTTTATTCAGTCCAAAAAATGAGTAAAATTGATCAAATTTTTTTAACGCGGATCAACTTGATTTCACCAAAAACACCTGATGGTTCCTAAAAAAACACTATATTATAATATCTTTATGTTTATAATATCTTTATTTATCCATAACTCATTCGCAAATTAGTTACTGAGAATCAACAAGATCGTGAATCAAATTTGGCAAGTGAACGCCAAGGTCAGAAATCGCACACTATTATTTTGATTAAACATCATTATATTCTGCATGGCTAATCATAGAAAAGATGACGCATAAAATATGCGTCATCTTAAATAATAAATAAAAAGTTATTGATTAATCACGAAATCTCAAAAATTATTAAAAGTCTGATTGGTTACACTAACAAAATTTGAGAAAAATAAAACAAGCTATCTATACTTTAGACTTTAGTCGCGTGATTCCCAAGTTATCCTAAACAGTCCCTCAGGGATTAACAAAGCGTTACAGGAGAAAAAAATAATTGGGGATCTCTAAGACGTTAATAGGAGTATACGAAATACGACAACAGATTCAGGGTATTGTACCAATTTCATTTTTGTAACACTATCGCAATTTCCATAACTATTTTTGGTATAATAACAGTCTCTAGGTATCATTCCATTTATACTATACATTTGTTTTATTTTCAGTTTTTGATATATTCTTTTTTGAAGTTGTACGTTAAGTCTTTTAGAAAAATATATATTAGAAAAACATGTTTCATTGAATTTTCAGGTACAAGAATTCAAGCTTTTAGAACCGCACTACACCTATCATCATTTTTGAGATAGGTATAAAAATAACAAATATAAAGAGGTCAAATAACAATTTACGTTAAAAATCTATAACCATAAATAGATATAGTTTCTGAAGTACTCAGGCAAACCACATCCCAGATAAGGGATAGGTATATTATAGGCATGCCTTTGTGCCCTTCTTGGCAATTGAGCAGGCTATAAACATAAAACCACCATAAAACCGTGATGACAACTACCCCGTATCCATGCATTCTGTCAACCAATGCCATTACTCGGAATTAAGATTATTATTACATTTCCCGTTCAAATTAAACTTTATAATCAGAATATTATCTAAGGTTTTATCATATAATAAAAACTTGATTAATAAGTCGATGACATTAAATGATGACACATAGCTGTATATTTTTAGATTATAGATTTATATAGTGACATATATACATATTAATCAGGTATATTTTAGACATTTCGTTTTCTGTCTGATCCAAAAAATTGCTCGTATAAGTATGTTTCTACTGCCACTCACTCACTCACTCACTCACATGTAAACTGTCACTTTCATTGAAATTTTATGGTTATCGAACCAACATTTCTATGTCTCACTTTGTGTTTTTGCTGTATCTTTATTCAATATTAATTAATTGTAATACGATGGGCATTACAGTGGAATGTTGTGTATTTACTCTATTTTTGTATGGATAACTTACTTTCATCCCACAGGACCTTTTTTTTTAAAGAATATTACTTTATTTTCATTACAAAATCAATAGTGAAGGTTTCTGTATCCATTAATTTTTAATTCTTTTACCTCCACAGGATACGTCACCACAAGTGTCAAAAAATGAGAGAGAAATAATACCCATTACTGTACAGCAATACGTATAACATGCAATTTATACGGAGTAGAGCAGTGCCTGGGGCTTGAGAACCAGGAGCAGGTTTAATAAACTTATGTAGACCTCAAGAAGGGACCTTAACCACGACACTATAACACTAACTTCTATGTACACTGCGCGGAAAGACCAGAGAGACTGAGACGAATCTATCGCACTAAAGGTTATATATTATCTACAGGTGGGTATACTTGACATAATATAAAATGAGCTACCCACTCCTACTACTTTATAAACAGTGTTGCTAACACAAGAAACTTCTGTCCAGGCATATTTAGATTCGACTGTGTATTGAAGTCAACAAGCTTCGCTAAAAAGAATAAGGAGGTTTCTTTTCGAAATATGGACGAAACTAGAACACAATAAAGTTGCAAGAAAATATTGTTACTGTAGAAGTATCATTCATTAAATCATATTTTGGCATGTGGTGGAATTGATAATAATAAAAAAGTTCAATAAAGCAGGCCAATATTACACTGTTTTTGTTTCAATTCGTTTAATTCGACACGGCGTACTTAGGCTGCGAAGAAAGTCGCGAGCGCGCGTTAGCGGCGCGTGCGCAGAGAAAACAAGCTTTACGGTCAGTTGGCAACATCCGTATTACTATCCAACCTTAGATGTAATAGTGTTATAATTGCTTTTCCTCACCTCTCCTTAACAAGGCACACAATGTGCTTTGAAAACTCGAAGTTATCATAAATATGTTCTCTGTATATTTTACAAAGGTATTTTAACACAAATATATTAGAAATATTTGTGAAAAAAAAATAAATAAGGTTATATTTATTATAGTAATGTTATCATGAAATAACTTTATATTTCCATGGCATAGTTACTCGGAAAATCGTTGTAGTTTTTTTCAATATTTTCTTCTAGAAAGAGGATACATTGTCTCAACGTTATTGTAATTAGAAGCTTTATTTAAAGAGAAGTTTTATTTAAAGAGAAGTTTTATTTAAAGTATAATTTATCTTAGTGTATTGTTCTATTATAGCCTTAATATATTTTATTCTTTAGTTATTGTTATTGACTATGTTCAACTTTTACTGATCCATATTGTTTTTTTTATAGTGATCGCTGATTATTATTTAGTCTGCATGAATTAACTTATAACTTACACTAAATTAACACATTATTACAGTATAATAACATTTAAATCGTGAATTTACAAATTATTTACAGCCCCATAATAGCCTGGAGCCTTGTATATTATCGTTTGGATAATATCAACATAACTCTCAGGAGAATTAATGTTATATTTAATTCATTTACCTACTTATGTGTTATTATTACTTTCATCTATATCTATACTATTATATAAAGAGGAAAGATTTGATTGTTTGTTGCGAATAGGCTAGAAAAGTACTGAACCGATTTTGAAAATTCTTTCACCGATAGGAAGCTACATCCTTTCCGGGTAACATAGGCTATGTGGTGTTGCCATAAATACTCTAATTAAAAAGATATGGCCATTTTAGTACCATAAGGTGGTCATTTTGTACTTTGAAGAGTTTTTCAGAAACTAAAAAATCCTATTTTAAATTCTTTCACTAAGAGAAAACTACACTTTTCGTGAGTGACAAAAGTGATTTAGTGTTGCCATATACATTTTTTAATTAATAGAATATGGCCATTTTATTGTTTCTAATCCGATTTTAAAAATTCTTTCACTGAGAGAAAACTACACTATTCGTGAGTGACAAAAGTGATTTAGTGTTGCCATATACATTTTTTAATTAATAGAATATGGCACTTTTGTTGTTACTAATCCAATTTTTAAAATTCTTTCACCGATAGAAATAGAAAACTACACTTTTCGTCAGTGACAAAGGTGATTTAGTGTTGCCATATACATTTTTTAATTAATAGAATATGGCCATTTTGTTGTTACTAATCCGATTTTAAAAATTCTTTCGCTAATAGAAAACTATACTTTTCGTGAGGGACAAAGGTGATTCAGTGTTGCCATATACATTTTTTAGTTAAACGAATTTGGCCATTTTGTCGTAGCTAATCCGATTTTAAAAATTCTTTCGCTAATAGAAAAGTATACTTTTCGTGAGTGACAAAGGTGATTTAATGTTGCCCTAAACACTTTTGACGAAGTCACGGTAGTCGACTAGTTATAATATATAAGTATAAAATAAGATATAACTTGACATCAATGAAGCAATGTTTATCACAACTTCTAGAAACTATCCTTACAAAGTTCAATTAAATGTACAAATTGACGGGTTGAAGCAAATACATGTAACGGTACAACGAATTGTAGCACGTCTCATAACGGTTTAGTATCTAGATATTTGTAAATACAGAGAGGATGTATTAGGACATACAATATAGCTTACATAATACTAAAAACAATACTATGCAGGGCTGAAACAAAATAAAAATTTTCATAAGTCAGTAATTCTAACATTTATATACTGTAAGTACTTACTGTAAAAAGTAAACAAATTGAAGCATATTAAAAACAGGAAAAAGCTCTCAAATTAATTATATTACTCAGTCCACATTTTGCTAAATTGCTATCCACTGCAAAGGTTCTTATTTACTGATAACGAAGAAAAGTGGAGACCATTTCTGTCGTATTAGTCCCCCCAAAATGTCTTACCGAGATGATGTACCGTTTATTTTTTGACAAACCATAGCTCAACGGGTCTGCAATCAATCATAATCTGACTGTTAGTTTTTGATAGAACATAATGTATTGATGTAATTATATCAAATATTGATAAGTACCTATGTTATTGCTCATTAGAGCAAAGACTGAATACAAGTGAAAAAAACAACACTGGATCTAAGATGTTGCTTTGAGTTTCTATAAATATTGTAATTAGAACTGGCCGAAGAAGTTGGTTAAGGGTATGTACGTTAAAGTAATAATATTTAGAACCTTAATATTTTTTTAAATATTTAATAGTTGGACAGACAGCTTCATAATCAAGTACCTTGATCATAAGTCTCAAGTATTATTTGAATTTCTGTCTTGCTGCTTTATAAGTTTATCATCCTAAAACATAAGAAATATTCAGGATCAGTTTCGAGTTATATGTATATAGAAATACTATCAATAGCTAATGTTTTATTAAAAAAATTTAAAACATATAATTCCTATTAATGACTCCTATTAATTTGAAACTGAATATACGAGTATGTTATCATGAACTATGAACTACTAGATAAACGTGAAACTTTGTTCTACAAAGAAGAAGTTAAACTAATGATTTTATCTGAAAATATGACTTTTATTTCTTTAATCAACATAATAGACAGAATAACTCAACGGAAACCAATCCTATTTTAAAAATCATAGTTATTATAAATTTAAATTCTCAACCTGTTAGATGGTCAGCACATAATTAAATGCCTTACAATACAAGCATCCAACTGCAACAGTAACGGTAATCGCAATTGGGAAAGATTTTCAACATACTCGTCTTCTTAATATACGCCACTTTAAACATTCTCCTAAGTAATAACTTGATAAACGAACCATGAAGCGTTTCCTAATAAAATATATTTAATTGCTTGAGAATATTCAAAATTTTATTACATAAGGGTTATTTATTATGCCGTTTATAAAGCGCATAGATCTCTAATACAATATTTTGCAAGTTGGTAGTTAGTTTTTGAATTCCTAAAACCACGGAATTTTGATGAAGCAAAATCGAAAGTGGAAAAGAGATCGTGATCTGTTACACTGAGTGGATTTCGTGGTCATCGCTTCTATTTATTTTAATTTTACAGAAAAGTTTACTGATATACTTTTTAATGAGGATTACAAGTTCAGTAATTGATAAACTATTTTTACTTTACTTAAAACATTATAATTTAGTTTAAAGATGGTCCTGAATTTTCACTACAAATATAATAATACGTATTTGATAGTGTTTATCCAGAAACAGAGCTGTCATTCTGTATCTGTTTTTTTTTAAACCTGTCTTGAATTTGTGATCCTTTTCTGATCACACATTTACCACATACTATTATAGAGTATTTAGTGCATTACCATTTGCAAATCTTAAACTATTACAGTAGTACCATTGTGTCGTTACCACATTGTTTTGACATCTGACTCAGTTGCGAGTTACCACCTATGACATAAGTGTATAATGTCAATTGTATTGTAATAATTATATTAATATTAATTATACCATTGTACACTAGCACTTTAATTAGAAACAACCATTGTACTGTCATTTTTAGTTTGGCATAAATATAGGTCAAATTATAAAATAAATCTGTAAATTGTGTATTCTACTTAGTTACAAACTACTTTAATAGTGGCTTTGCCAAAATTGAAACGTATTTAAAGGACTTTCTAACTTAATAGCATTAAATATTTGCTTCTACAACTTTGCTCTTAATTGATCTTAAAAGTTTTAATTAAATCCTTTAATATTTACATTTCTAAAACATAATATTTGATTGTTTGTATGTCTGTTTGTTGCGAATAGGCTCGAAAAGTATTGAACCGATTTTAAAAATCTTTCACCGATAGAAAGCTACATCCATTCCGGGTAACATAGGCTATGTGGTGTTGCCATAAATATTCTAATTAAAAAGATATGGCCATTTAAATGCCATAACCCAGTCATTTTGTAAATTGAAGGGTTCTTAGGAACCACTGATCCGATTTTAAAAATTCTTTCACTGATAGAGAACTACACTTTTCGTGAGTGACAAAGGTGATTTAGTGTTGCCATATACATTTTTTTAATTAATAGAACATGGCCGTATTGTTTTTTTTAATCCGATTTTATAAATTCTTTAACTGAGAGAAGTCTATAGTATTTCCATCTCTCTTCCTCTTTTATACTATCATTCTCTCTCATACTCTCTCTTTTTTCTCTCTAATATTTATCTTTATCTCCGTTCAGAATGGCAGTCTCTGTTCAGTTTCTTTCTTTCGATTATCTCTCTCGCTCTCTCTCTCTCTCACTCCTTTATCTACTCAATTTTATTTTTGCTCTGTCTTCTCTCTTATATTATCGGTCGCTTTTCTTTTCTTTTTCTTTCTATCATTTTTCTTTTTATAACTTTTTCTTACTCTCTCTTTTTTTCAAATAATGAAGAACTACACAATTACAGAAAGACAAATTGAGGACATCAGACATTGCTTTAAATACCCGTAGAGAAGCGAGGGCAGGTCGTTCGTTATACTATAATTATATCATGATCATGATGATAATAACAAATATCTAACAAATGAATTCGTTTTAGGTGTACGGAATAATTATTATTGATTAAATATAAACAAATCTAAATGTATGAGAAAAACAGTTTATTAGCTGAAACTGCCTATAATTTTTTCTTCATAATGATAAGAATATTCATATGTATATGTTATGTGCACGAAGAGATATAAGAAAGGAGCAAATTGTATTCTTTATACATTTTATCTAGCAGACGTTTAATTTTCCATAGTTAAACGGTGTGAAAAACATAAGCATTCATACACTTATAATTTACGATGTACAAGGAAAATGAATTGTGTTGAGAGAAGCTTGCTTAAGACATCCGACCCCTGTCATAAATTTCTTTTGACTTCTACCGCCAAGATAGAGCGGAAGCGCCGAGGGCAAAACGCTTCCCGGAAAAACTTTACCAGATTACTCCGGCCAGCCACTACATTTTATTGAAAAGCCATTTAAATTTCCATTATTTATAGTTAGCAACACTCTTGACAACGTCCTATTGGCAAATATGATACAAGGTTTTATGGGATATTTTGAATGACGATCCATTTAGTTTTGTTTCAAGTATACCCACTTGTAGACAATATATAACCTGGCCTGACAGATTTGAGATAGTCTGTCAAGTGACTTCGCATAATGTATACATCAAAATAGTGAAGCTAGTAGCTTAACGTGATGGAGCTAGGCTTCCGTTTACAAGGATATCTTTAAACCTGCCCCAAAAATCTCAAGCCAGGCACTGCTCGGTTTCCATCTAAACCGCAGTGTAGCTTCTATATAGATAATATTATTTTATTTCTGTTTGTAACGTTTAAAAAAATTATTCGTCGGTTAATACAGATAAACACTAAACGATAACGATTTATCTCATCTGAATTTTTATTTGATTGTTCGTGCGAAATTCGCTGTGGCTACGGATTTGTAAATAAAATGTTTTTATCACACCTGACATGAATAAAAAATATAAATCCAGTGAAAACCAAGTATGCAGATACTCTAAAGGAAATCGAAATATTTTTACTATCCACCCCAGAAAGTTAATGAGAATAACCATACTAGTTATTACTTATAAGGCAGAAGTCTATAAAAATTTTGTCTCGTTCAAAACACAAAAAAAATTAAGTAGCATTATGTAAGCGAAGCTTGTAATATTGTTATTGCTTTAGAAATGATCTGTGTCTTGTATATATCTTCAAAAACTATGTATAGCTTTGAAGAACCGAAAGGAATCTCGATCTTCTGGTATGCTCTTTATAGACACGCGAAGATAATTTATTACGATTGAAATCGCTCCATCATTGTTTAATACAATATCTATAATGTATCAAAGAGTAATAAGCAAAAAACTTTGACCTTCTTACTTCATACCATCAAGTCGGACATTTGATTATTTGAACAGGGGCAATCATGCAACAATAGAAAATCTAAACAATACTTATGAAATGAGGCTAGATAAAAAAAAGAGTTAAGTCAGATATACAAATATATATAAAATAAGAATAATTATTGTTGTAAAACATCATTGCTATATTGTCTGTTTTTCGTTTCAAAATTCTTTTTTACTGAAATCTATCACCAGATACGAGAGGAGAAAACAGAGATAAATGCCAAAAACTAAATAGCACCTGTGTGTTACAGTCTGTGTTACAGTCGTAATAAACATTTCAATACTTTTTCTGTACAAAGTTGAATCGATTTCATTAACATCTAGAGCATCATATACTTTAAGAGTGAGTCTAGTCGGAAACCACGGTCATATTCGATTACCATAATATTACCGAACCCTTTATCATGTTAAAAGCAATACGATCTCAATGCGGTAAGTTGTTAATTTCATTAATTAAATGAGAATCAAATAGAATAGTTAATATCTAACTTTAAAATAAAGGTACGTTAATGTTAATATATAATATCCAAGTTTTTGGTAAATTAACATTACCAAACCAGCAAGGAATTAGAAATATATCTCAGAACAATCACATCTCACAACCTTCCGGAATTGACGCTTTTCGTTCGTAATCAATTTATTTTGCTGTAATTTATAAACGGCACAAAAATTAAGTTAACTGTTCTATTGCCATATGATTACTGTAATTGATTTCATAATTATATGAATTGTAATATTACTAGTAGGTAGCGAAAGTATGAATAATATCTACGATTATATACAATTTATTAGTATGTTAAATACGACTTAAAACTGTTTTAAGCTTCTAAAATCAAAGCGTAATAAAGTACGCAGCCCGCTTAATGATATTTCATTTCAGCATTTTCCTCATAAATACTCCAACTCCCCCGCCAAAATATAAGCAATTTGTATTCATTGAGATTTTTTTAGAATCGTTGTACACTTAAATTTACGCTATATCATTCATTTTCTTACCGTATTTGGTTGGCATAAATAGGCGAGCTTCAATAATCAAAGCACAGTTTATTTCAAAACTGCGCTGATATCGAAACAAGTCCAAAAATTTCACTTTTCAAATTGATTGTACCTCACAGTCACTCAATCTAACACCAAAAGTAAATCCTTACACAATATTATCAGGTCTCGATCGTTCGGTTTCACTTTCAACCAGTATCGTAATCAGTCACGAATCGGAAATGGGTACAGGCTCTAGAGTTTCCGATCGCGATGTTCGTAAAAGTTCTGTTGAAGCGAGTCTGTGGGAAACGGGAGCAAAGAGTCCCAGCCAGTAGCACGCCGCCCGAACGCCGAACAGCGACTGTGATAACGACACTCCTCGCGAGTGAACCCGCGAGCCTCCGTATAGGCAGCGTGTAAGCTCGCCTCTCTCTCGCCGCCCCGTCTCGCAGATACGTATCTCTATCAAGCTCCTCTTAACCCGATCTAGACCCTCCCTTATTCACAACAAGATACACATTGAAACGCATCCCTTTCCCGAACTCTCCTCGAGGCTCGTTCACATAGCGTTACGAGTTTACGGTACGTAAATCGTAGTAAATTTGTTTTTCGATTCGGCCATTGTAATCCAATTCTTCTCAGCAAGACTTAAAGCTCGTTTTAGATAACGGTCGTCCGTTAAATAGAGCCTTCTTTTTGTGTAGCCGGCACCCGGTAACCTATGTAAGGAACTTGAAATAACCGCTACGGACAAGATGCCAACTTTCTAAACTAAACCTATAAGAACCAACTATCGGACGGTAAATTACGTTACTTTTATTGGAAGTCACAATGGTCGCCACAATAATAATAAAGCATTCCGAAGATTGGTCATTCTAGGCGACGACGTGGTGTAATTTATGTTTTTGCATGACGCAGTTGACGTCTATAATAGTTATTACGGTCGCGGAGCGCGGTTATGCCTTCGGTGTCAATTATCAGCCTGCGGTCGAAGCCCCACAACAACGAACGCAAATTGGATACCCGCCGCTCAACCAGATAATTCTTTCCGAAGGTTGCGGGTTATTATGTAAGAAACCTTAAGTTAAGCTCTTCATATCTCTAAAATTCGATTTTAAAAATAGGTCATATATATTTTTCCTACGAGACACCAGAGAACACTTGCAATGAAACTCGAACTATTCCCATAAGATATAGAGGTAGTCTATATAGTGGATAACAAATATTGAAAACCGTAAACCCTTTTCGTGATCCCGCGACGATCCCAAACTGGGTCAGCAAGCATGGTCGTAAAGTAAGGGAAATTTCACATATAGAAACGAAATGAAAGCAGGTTTTACTGTCTGTCGTCAAAACTTTGTTATGATCACGCTAATAAATGGTAATTGAAGTTAATTACGATTATGATAGTTAATTAAGGCTATGGAAATCGTAAAACAATCAGTTGAATTACTGTTATGCGTTCATTTGCCAACAAACAATAACTTTCATAAATTATTTTACAAATAAGGACATTCAGAAACATTTGATAGAATGTTATTATTGATTTATAAAACAATACCAGCTGTCTCGTCCTCGCTTTGCTGAGGTGATAGACTAAGGGTAAAAGTTTTGCGAAAATGGTTTCAGCATTTCTCACCTTTTGAACCTTCCTTTACAAATATTTCAAAACCAAAATTAGTCAAATGGATCCAGGTGTTCTCGAGCTTTAGCGAGACTAAAAAAACGTCAATTCATATTTATATATATAAAATAAACTTTTTATCATTTTATATACCCTCGTTTAAGTTATCTACAATTTAAATGACAGTGTACTATTTTTCTATATATATACAATTTAATCTATATAACATAGCATTTCAATGGGATTAATATAATCACTTAAGCAAGAAGCCATACTCATGCGGTTACACGGTTTTTTATGTTGTGTCTCTAATACTCTAATAGGATATATTAATCTCTGAACGAACATGACATTTATTAATTGGTAAAAAAAGGTTTCAAAAACTTACATTTCTTTCAGGATTTCTAATTTTTTTTAAAGAAAAATCGTGATAGTAACTGGCAACTGATGGCAACTGATTAATTATCATCACCTTATTATTAATATCTTTCATTTAATTTCAATAAAATTCGTTAAAATAAAAGGATAAATTTTAACCAAGAAATTTTTGCTAGTAGCCTTTGATGGATTTCCCAAGATGTCGGTCATTCGGTGCTATGATATTATCTAATTTACATGTTTGAATAATAACTCCTAGATAACTGTGAATTTTGTTATGAATACTACGCTTTTAATTTAAATTTTTTTTGAATCTAACCTAAGGGGTTTTGATATTATAAGTTCCTACCCCTTACTTATCTCGAAACCTGGATATATTTTTGATAGTCCTAAACTATGTACTACCTTGATCATCGTATCATGCAAAAAAATTAAACTAAATATTAACACCGAATTCGACATTATACGTTTTTATGTTTTAATTATTTACATATAAAAAGAAATACTGAAAGTTACTTGTTACCGCTATCGCCAGTGAAATCTAGGTAAACACGTCTTTACAACGGGTATAGTCTACTGTCCACAGAGACGTGTCTCTTTCAAAGCACTCCGAATTCGTCCTCACTTTGCAATGACTAACGGTAATGCCCAAGACGAACTACAAACTCTGTAACTTATTCGATCAAACTATTTACGAGTGTTATTTGTAAAACCGAGGAAAATGTTTGAGTCCTTTCAAAATTCCACATTTGATCCACTTTATGATTATTTCTCTAAATCTTATCAATTTGATTTGTGTTTAGGTTTTAAAAGTTAAAAACTTATATAAAAAATGTGTTTCAATTTATCTTTGTTGTAAAATAACAGACAATTCACAAAAAAAATTTTAATCTCATCATCAATCTGACGTACGATTGTAATTATTAGATCGCGTGTAGCTAACACTATAGTTTGCAAGCATAGAAAAATCTGACTTAACTGTACATACTACATAAGTATAATATAGTGATAGCAAATTTATGTAACTATAAAATTAAAAATTTAAATTACCCCCGACAGAAACTCTAATTTAATACAGTCACCAAGTATTGACACACACGACATCGATTCAGAAGACTTGTATAAGTCGATTTTTTGTATTGTTGAAAAAGAATCCGCAATCAATACAGACAACAAATATTCATAAAATGCACAAAAAAAAAACAAATGATAGATGAAACTGCTGTCTACGTCTATGAAAATACTGAAATCATGAACTTTAAAAAAGTTCGATTCTGGATTCTATACGATATCAAAAGAAAAGTATCGAGAAATACCGTCCGATTTCTACTCAGTCTAAGTACCAGGTTTGGTTTAATTTACCATCTTTCAAGTTAGAAATGAGTTGATAACCTTCAAACGGCTTACCAGATCTTCACAAATTATAGCTCTGAACTATGTCGATTAAAATAACTTTCAAACAAATAAAATTTTATTAGAATCGGTCAATTATATAGAGCGCCATGATACCACAGACAGAGATACAGATACACAAGTTGTCGTTGTAGTGCGACACTACAACAGAGTACTAACCACAAATAAATGTTACTGATCAAAAAAGTTGTACAGTGAGTTTGGATGTCAAATTAATTAATTATTTTATTGCAGCCCCTAAATTTGCTCGTATCTGTAAAATTCTATAAAATAAACACCCCAAGCGTCGGTAATAGGGAGTTCATTAAAAGACTAGCTCGCTACCAATTATGTCGAAATAAAACGGCAATGTAAGCATGAAAAAGTAATATCTTTTTATGTTTATCGCTATTTAAAACAGAATACAAACAATGGTTATTAATCAATGGCAATGGTTCGATACGCAGATAAAGAGTGAGTCCAGGAGGCTGCAAAATATTATTTTATAACCTTGTTATTTTTTATGTTGTAGTAGTTTTCACGCCATGGACAAGATTGGCGACAGTTTAATAAGGCCGATGTCAATTCAGAGCCAAAATGCGAATGCGACATGTGTTCGACGATGGCAACGCGTGGAATTTAAAAGCAATTTGCCCTCTAAAAAGTTTTTACGAATTTTTAAAAAATTTTGCATAAAATTCTTGGATAAATATGTTTATCTATATCGTATCGAAACGAATAATAAATAAAATTTAAACCATTCCCAATGCTACAAAAGAAACAATTTTTATTTTATAAATTTGTATCTTTTAAGTAAACTTTTATAGAATAGTACCCTTTTTTAGCAGCGATACCTTTATTTTAATACATAATTATATGGTGGTCAAGCCAGGTTCCCTCCCTGTCTCGAATAAGACCATATAAACGTGAGCTAGAGCTAATAGATTTGTTATAAGCTAGCTAACAAAACAGTATATAAATATGATTCATTAGTCATTACATAACATGCCAACTAGGAACACTAAATTTAGTTCAAAATGTAAAAAAATAACGATGCGATACAAAGATGTCTTATTATATATATTATACAAGTCAGATTACAGTAAAGTTCTTTAACCCATAAAATATGAAATTGTTGAAAAGCAGAATAAAGTGATACTAATTTCCATACTAATTGAAAAATATACTTAGCATGGCATTGTACATTAAACGACACTGTAAAACCCTGATTCCCTCTCAAGCCATTAACCTAAATGTTTGCTTTTTCTTGAAAGTTAAGCTACGTTACATAAGAGCATGTAAGGACAAAGCTATTGTAGTAGAAATGGCGCAACGCTCGACAATAGCGCGTAGGCGATCATACCGTTCAATAGACGCCATGTTGTATGCATTATTCATGTAATGCAGACTTTTCCAAGAAATCTACTTTGCCTTGATAAAAATATTAAGATAATTTTTAACTTGTGATAGATTAAGATTTTCAAATCCTTTACAACTTTCTCTAAAGCTAAAATTATTAAATATTTTTTCGGTAACTATAGTAAGCGTATCACTTATAGACAATAAAAAATAATGCACGAAAAAAATTAAACTTGTTATTAATTTCACGTAAGTCATCGGATCGCCCTGATACATCCAAAAAAATAAATTTCATGGTCTTGTATTCTGTTTAGAGATGCCACGAATTGTGATTTGGCCTAATCCACACTATTAATATATAAAATTGAAGTGTCTGTTTGTAATATTAAAATAACCGCTTTATACTAAGTGCACATGGATGTGTACACGGTACATATACCAGAACAACATTTTTTTTTTACAATTTTTGTCTGTCTGTCTGTTTGTTCCGGCTAGTCTCTGAAATGGCTGGACCGATTTGGACGGGATTGTAATTGGCAGATAGCTGATATAACAAGGAGTAACTTAGGCTATTTAACATCTCACTAGGACCCATAGGAGCGGAGCAACACGCGAACGAAGTCGCACGGGTCGGTTTTTTTGGCCGAAGCGCCGAATATTCGGCTCTCAATTAACACTCAGAAACTTTCGCGTGATTTATTAAGTACCTGTAATGGCGATGCGTCGTGGGCGCTATTGTTTGTTGATAGGACAGCAGACTCTTATACGTGATGTGACATCAACAAACGATATCAAAACAATATCTTAATCTAGCAGAACTTACTAAGATTTATTTATCATCTTCCGGTAGCAGTGTATAGACTGTATAGAGTGAGCTGCTATTTTCGGAAGCAGGTATAATTTATGAGGAAAAGTTCAATCGTTTGCTATCAACAAATGCTAAAAAAATTGATTTCATTCAGCATAACTTACCAATGGTAGATTTTAAGTATTAATATGTTAAGTTATTTATAAAATAAAAATATTCGGCAAATATTCGGCCGAATACCGAATAGTGAAAAAAATAGCCGAATAAACTGAATACCGAATATTTGCCGAATAATCGTGGCATCTCTAATTCTTTTACCTCTTTTTTTACATCCTCTTTTAACATCCTCTCTTCATTAACCGACTTCTTTGTAATACATATTTATTAACATACATATTTTATTTCATTTCTATTCTTTGTTCTCAATCCTATTTTGATCACAGACTTGTTGATAAACTTTATTAATTACTGATGAATACATAATCGGTTTATATGCTATCTATAACTGATTAAAATTATGATTTAAAACATAGAGTACCATACATTATAAAAATAAACAATTTTATGTAATAAATATTGAGTTTTCAAATGTCGATTACTATAATTAAAAAGATTATAAAGAAATTTATCGTTTCTTATGTAATATCTCATAAAAACAAAGATGTTAAATAAAATACACCATCTAACAATGTTTCCCTTCCCCTAAATTCATAATTAAAACAATGCTTGTCAGAAAAATTTGTTATCCACTCAATATTTTCACGCTCGCATTAATTTTTACACAAGATTTGGGTGATTAGTTGCCAACAAGAATATTAAGTTCAAAAATTATAGCGCGTTTTTATATTTTAGGGTTCAATATTTAACATATTTTTGTATTGTGTCTATATACAGAGAAAGAACAAATTCAACGAGCGATTATAACTACTACATGGTCGAGTAAACTAAACTTTTAACTTAAGCATAAATGTATTCAATTCAAATATATGTAGGTGTGTAGCGTGTGCGCTAAATGTTAAAATTAAATTTATTTTACTGTTTAATTTACCTATTACTATGTTTACGCAAAAAAAAGTACTTTAATGGTTTTAAACAATTTTTAGTTGTTAAAGTCTTGTAACCGTTATTTTATTGCTACCTGAAAAAAACAGGGGCGAGCAGCTAGTCTCTTATATAAATAGCTGCAACAGGCAATTTTCCGGGATATCATTAGGGGAAGAAGCTCCCCTTGCAATTGTTGTTTTGGCTCTCGCCTCGCTTTTTGAACTTCGATCAATGTTCTACAATACGTAGTTTCGTCCTACAATAATTTGGAGGCATAAAATTTACGAAGGCGCCGCCTCTCAGATCTCTCAGAAGTTTTACACGCATGACGTTTTTATTGTACCTATACAACTTAATATACTTTATTACATCTAATAAAGGGGCGTTAATTTTGACAATTTTAGAAATTATGTGCTTTTGATTACAAGAAAATAACATGTATAATATATATAGTAATAGTCATGAACTGGTATTGGATATAAATCTTGTCATAGTATACGATGAATATATTCTAGATATTCTAGTAACCTGGCCAGTGGAGGCGAGTGTTTGATTTGAATAAAAGATGTCTTTAAGCCTACATCTTGGTCAAAAGTCCAAGGCTGCTAAGGTGTCTCTCGTAATAGTAAGAGATCATATTTGATTATTTATCGGTTCAGTTACAGTATCTATTTTGCGTTTACTCGATAGTCCATTCAATATTTCACCCCGCCTTGTAGTGTTTTTCGATATACCCCCTCTCCTCCTCCTTCTCATCAAAAAAAGTTATCTTCTTATATATAAAAAAGAATTTCTGTCGTAAGTCTTGCTAAAAAACGGAAACGGCTGGATTGATTTAGTTTAAATGGTGAGAAAAGTTAAAACGATTTTCATAAAACTTTTATAAATTTCATATTTACACATATAAATATAATAAGGCAAAAATACGAGAAAGGACAGAACAGAACAGAAGCACAGAATTAAAAAAAGTTTCATGTGATTAATTTCTTATTATCCGTTTTTGGTTCCTTGCCCATTACTGGTGCTAGTTTTATACGTACATTGTTCAATTATTTACTAAATAAAATAATTAGAATTTATTTAGTCACAATATTAGATAGAAGGAGAAGAATTCTTTGTTTCTTTTCGTCTTAAAAATATGAACATACAAAATATTTACAGTCTTTTAGACGGAAGGGTACAAGGGTGAATGGCCGCTGTTTGTAAACAAAATTCGAGATAGTCGTATGGTTAACGGACACATTCCAGAGATTCGCACAGTTGTTTCACTTCGCCATTCTAATTTAAGTCATGTTATAAAATAGATTTTGTTGTAAATTAAATAGTTTGTAATTAATTAATATAATAACTTGTATTACAAAAAGTTATGCATTTTACTAACTTACTCTACATGTATATAAATTTTAGATATTAAAGAAAGAAAAATTATTGACCTATTATGGAACCACAATCAGCGTCTAAAAGTGTCCAAAGTAAAAGAATTGTAAAATGCAAAATGAATTCACCGCATTCTTTATAATAGATAAGGCACAAACGAACACAGTCAACCTGATAGAAAATGGCCACCGTCGCCCATGGACATCGCCAAAACTAGAGAAATTCTCTTGTTTAATCGATACGTTGATGCCTCGAAGATAGAGTGAGGAGGGGGAGCGAAGAGAAGAATGCTGCAGTTTCAGTAGACACTGAGCAAGAACCCGATTTTCACTGAAACCGCACCATTAATGAGACGGGAGCAAGAGGGGTTAGATCTGGCCCCTATGCGGCTCGACCGGAACGCGTCAAAGACACTACGGTTGGATTCGTATGCTGGTGGTCGCAAGCCAGTCGCGGAATAGAGGGGTACTAACAATGAAGTTGGGTCACTCGCGTCTAATGAGATACTCTCCCAGCGGCAGAGGGGAATCGTCCCTTCACGGGTTCAACATTTAAATTATAATTAAATAAAATAGCACAAAAATTAAAAATAAAAACAAACGTAATTATATATTATTAACATAACATGAAAGATTTAGGGCTAAAATTTATTAAAAAGTTTAATTATATTTAGGCTAGGCTAGCCTCGGACACTATTCATAATATGTATATAAAGACCCGATGATCCTTTGTCAGTGAATCAAAATCAGTGTTTGATATGTTTAAATTGTTAGTCTCAATTGTAAGGAAAATTATTCATAATACTACAATTACCGCTGTCAAAAACTCAAATACTTATCATCTCATCTCATTCCACAATATCGTTTACATTTTAAATACAATTTCAAAGAACTTTTCAAAGAAAAGGCAATTGTTAATACAAAGTCAATATCAAAATCTTATTCATCCTACTTCGAGACCGAATAATGTTTCTTATTATTGAAAACTTTCAATTTTCTTATGCAAATTCTCATTCTTATTTCGAACTCTATCGGAGACTGTTTTCCGAATATCTTTACAACTTCATCAAAATTTATAGTATTTTGGTAAGCTTTTGTGTTTTATCTTTTATATTTTCACATCTAAAAAATGTAGGAAGAATTTATAACATGGAGTTTTTACAAGAAATAACATACACAATCTATATACATAAAAGTGAATCGCCTCTATTAGTAGAGGATCCCAAGTAAGGCCGATTTTAACCGATCGGTGAAAATCATACCAATAGGGTTGAAATATGGTCAAAGCTATAATTTACTAAAATTATAAAATACTTTTTTTTAATTCACCAACTTGCTAACCGAGTGAACTAAACTCCGAAGGAGACCCCATAAATATGTACAATGTGGCTCAACTAGGTTGCCTGAGAGGACGCAGTACATCAGCTACAGAATTTGAAAATGTAAAATGTAAGAGAATTCTCATCGAGACCAAGATAAGACCAAGACAAGACCAAGACGAGACCAAGACGAGACCAAGACAAGACCAAGACGCTTAAAAAATCAAAAAAATGATGATTCCTAAAGTATCTTTTTTTCAGGTTATGCTTTAAAATGTAAAATCGAAGCTGAGGCGAGTCAACTAGTAAATAAATAAATTTCTGTTTATTCATGGTCATAGCAGTCTACATAAATGTCTCCTATACAAATCAAAGTAAATTCTATTTTCACTTAAAATTAGACGTCCCAGTATAGAAAGCACTACGAATAACAACAAACTCAGAACAATATCCTTTGTCTCAGCTCTAATTGTCGGTACTCGTCTTAACAAAATTATACATGACAATTTCAGTTCTAACGTTATTCAATTTTGCAAATGAAATTTGTGATATGGCTACATTCCTATACCCTATGTACGAAGTATTATTTAAGGTCAGCGAATCATAATTATTATATATACATCACACAAATGAATAAAATTAGAGTGTCACGATGTATACACGGTACATATACCAAAACAACATTTTTTACAATTTTTGTCTGTCTGTCTGTCTGTTAGTTCCGGCTCTCTGAAATGGCTGGACCGATTTTGACGGGACTTTCACTGGCAGATAACTGATATAACAAGGTGTAGCTTAGACCACTACGACCCATAAGAGCGGAGCAACACGCGAACGAAGTCGCGTGGGTCGGCTAGTAATTTATTTGTGCATGGAAATAATCTATACATAATAGGTTGGGGAAAAAGTCTCTTCGCATTTTTTAAGAAAATTCAAAACATTTTTTAATATAGTTTATTTATATTTAACTAAAGTGTGTAGGTACCATTTCGTTCGATAACTTTTTGCCATATTGTAGGTAGGGACATTGTAACTATATCGAGCTAACTATATAAAATATATACATAGAATACATAATAAATATAAATAAATAACGCAAGAGGAAGACAGCAAGTCAATAACGGTTAATAAATCATTTATAAAATATTTAATTAGACATGTGACCATCTAGTTAGGACCCTTAATACGTTGTGTAAATAATAACCATCAAAGTTCTTTTAGAGTATCAGAGGCATGAGTTCAATAGGTCATCGAAGAAGATAAATTAAACTAAATAAAGATCGATTTGCATTTTATTAAATTAATGTAATAACGATGTTGTGATGACGCATAGATGTATAATAATTTTATAAATAATGACATCAGAAGGATGTTAGTGATAAAGAAGATAGCTGAAGGAGTCTCTCCCTTCCTCTTATAATATTTAAATATAAAAGAGAAAAGGGGTCGGCAGCCCCACACCCGCCACCGACAATGGGTTCCAACCAAATCGTGAACCCTCCAGGATAGAAGATGGGAGCTATTTATAGTGCGCCTACACTTTCGATGCTACATTAGCAAGGACCGAAGTCCGGGTAATACAGTCAAGACTGCAGTGTTGAAAGCCGAAGCCTTAGTAAATCAGCCGAAGCTGTAATAATAAAAAGGCGTGAGCCTTGTGATGGAAATGAATCCAATAAAACAGTAAAGCTGCAAGGTGTCCGAAGACAAAGGGACAAGCCCTGGTTATAATTAAAGTGATAAATAAATCACTGGTTCAAACATCAGTTCGTAAGAACTCACAGCATTTAGGCGGCTGATTGCAAGGAATGCACATATTCATATTCACATAAATGTGTTATCGTTGCCACCGGAGTGGATATCGTTGCAGCCGTAGCTGATAATCGTTGCAGCCGGAGCTGATAAAATGTTGCCACCGAAGTGGATATTGTTGCAGCCGGAGCTGATAAGTAAAAACCACCGTAGTGGATAAGTCGTTGCAGCCGTAGCTGATAATCGTTGCAGCCGGAGCTGATAATCGTTGCAGCCGGAGCTGATATAAATATGTTTTATGGTCCACCTTAGTGGAATGTGAAATATGATATATGTACAACTCGCTCACAAAAAGCAACACTCCCATCGAGCATATGAGTCAAACAAAGAGACGTAATACGCCAGATCATTATTTTACGTGGCAAGCCACGGAAGTAAAGAGACAAAGTAGGCCACACTGTCCTATATGCTAGTAAACATCCCATAAGGATAATTCACCAGACGCCCTAGCACTATGACATGCTACAATGTCTATTTAAAAGCACTAAGCTATGGGGCAGTCCTGACAAGGACTATTGATGCCACTCACAATGTCCATAAACAAAGTCCAAGGACAATGCTCGTGGTTGTACCCAGCATCGCTAGAACGTACCACTTCGGCTAACAGTCTCCGCACCGCTCAGCAGCTGGATACGATGGTGTGATAGACACAACGATATAAACTGAGACGCCAGGACGTTGAAGTATCAAATCACAGTGAGAGTCACAAACAACATCGTCTGAGCCACGAGAGACCTCGGAGTATCAAATCACAAAATATTCAAGACAACTTGTCATGGGGGTAGTCTGCCAGTAGCTGATGTAGCCACAAAGCCTACAAACCAGTCCACAGCGCATCGTCAAGAATAAAGCATATCCGGCACCGTACACAAGAATTCTCAAAGTAGAACTTAATCACACTAAGAGGCATCTCGCGTCCGTACCACCAAGATACGCAAGGCTCCAGCAACAGACAGATGGACTTCTCAAAGACAATCAAATTCATCTAAGAGTCACCTTCCGTCCGTATGCCAAAGCTCGTTCGAAATATGGCGGTCCTGCAAGACTATTCTCGCAGAACACTTTTGTAAGGAGGCTGATCTAAACACATGCATCACCATAACATCGTAACTACATAAGATATTATTATTAAAACATATTTATATTCATTATTTAAGAGGTTCATTATTATTACATGCATCGCCCCTATACATGTATTGTATTGTTATAATTCTTTAGATGGTCTCCCACAAACCATCTATGATAAATACTTTTTATGACCTCTTATTATATCGGTATCATACGCAGTACATGTATGTGAGATGCTGTGCCGACGATCTCACGATGCCCCCCTATATATGCTGGGCGATCGGTCTGACTATCGGCAGTTCCATACATTCCGATACTTTCCCCATACTAGCTAATACACGAACCGTTTGCATTATTTTTAATATATCTTTTATTGAAAATTATGATCAATTATTATTTCTAATGTATTAAATGACGTTCTAAATATAAAATAAATTACTTTTTATGTTTATTTGTACATATTATGTTATAACATTTATTAATTACTATTTTATTACCTCTTTATATTATTTATTATTATTGTTATCTTAAATGTTGAATTTACTTTATGTAAAGTTTATAACCGTCACAACATGATCCCATTGCTATAGAAATTTTGGGGCTTCTGATTAAAAAACCGCGACAAGTAGTTTTGGCAGTCCTCTCGTGACGTTAACCTGCCTAAAGAATTCTGAAGAGACCGAACCAGGTGGAAATCTGAAGGTGCAAGGTCAAGACTATACTATGCATTAGCACCTCCCGGCCAAACTCTCTTAATTTTTGCTGAGTGGCTAAAGATGTGTGAGGTCTAGCGTTATCATAATGAAAAACCACACCCCGTCTGTGATTAATTCCGGCCGCTTTCTCTTAACTTCTTGCTTTAATCTCATCCGTTGTTCGCAGTAGAGTTCAGAATCGATGGTCCTGCCTGGTGGTAACAGCTCATAATACATCCCTTCCAATCCCACCACACACACAGCATCACTTTGTTGCGAGTAACCCAGGTTTCGCCACAGTCTGTGAAGCCTGACCCGCCCTTGACCACGACCTTTCTCGCACGTTCTTGTCGTACGTGATCCTTTTCATCACCAGTTATCAGCTTCTTCAAAAATGGTTCGGTTTCATTACATCGTAATAATGAATCACAAATGAGTACACGGTTCATTAGGTTTCTTTCAGTGAGCTCGTGAGGTACCCAAATATCGAGCTTTTTTTAAAATGGCATCAATTTTATCCGTAATAGGGCGACCAGAGCGAGGTGCATCTTTGACACTGCACTAGGTCCATAAACATCGCAAATTGTTTTCGCGGCTTGCGTTGCATTTTTACCTTTTTTGTAGTAAAATTTTAAAATGTATCGAATTTCTTCATTAGATTCATTCAACTTCACAGTACAAATAAAATAAAACAAATAAAAATCACACATTTTCCTAATTTGAATTTGGAATTATCTTCTTTAAAATGTAAACTTTTAATGATACCAAAACCAGCCAGATACAAATAGTATAGCCAAAGAGATTTTATTACAAGTTCATACATACTATATGGCGAAAAGACTTTTTCCCCAACCTGTTATATGAGTTACTCAATACTCAATCATAAAAAAGCATTGATATCCTAGTGGTTAAGATATTGGTGTCTTACTCGGAAGGTTCGAGGAGAGTCAATCCTAGGCACACACCTCTGACTTTTCTGAGTTATGTGTGTTTTAAGTAATTAAATATCCCTTGCGTTAACGATGAAGGAAAACATAGTGAAGAACCTGTACTCGTAAAAGTTCTCTATGTTCTCAAAGATGTGTGAGGGCTATGGCCTAACCCCCTCTTCATTCTGAGGAGACCCGGCTCGGCAGTCTGCCGTAATGGGTTGTGATGACGATGATGAGTTACTCATTCAATATACAAGTATGTTTAAAAAAACTTTATGTAAGGCAAAACAATCATTTTTAAACAGTTGTTTGTCATTCTGTCTGTGCGTAAATTACTGCTTAAAATTGGGTAATTGCTGCAGGTCTAACATAAAATATCGGCTGTTTCATTTGAATCAGATGTTCGGAAAAAAATTTATTGCTATTTTATTGTTTTAACCCAGCCGAACTATGCCGACTAATAGCAATTATAACTCAAATTATGTTATAAATAATAATTAGGAGCGAAAAAGTCTACCATTATAAGAAAATTCGTCTATTTTTGTCACTTCATAATTTTTCTTAGGGTACTTGGTCAATGTCAATTGCTCTGCGATGTTGATACTATATTCAAGGTTTCATAGCATATGTAAGTCTAATAAATAAAATTAATAACACTGGACAGCTAAAATATTTTAAACTTTCTTCCAGAAATAAAAAGTCGGTATACGGGCGAAAGTTTTACGTGACAACGACTTTGAGTGGTAAAATAATTTTAATGTGAATATTCATTCGTATAGTAGGAAGAAGGATGAAATAATAGTAACAATTTAAAACATTTATTTATACAAAGAATTATATTTAAAACATTAATTTATACAAAGAATCTCGTACTGAATTTCATATTAACAAAATTTTATTTTTACCTTTACACATACATACGTATGGAAGGGACGCGTGCCTTTCACTTTTTATGTCTGTCTCTCTCGCTCTTAGGCGGGCTAACCATGCCCGAGTGTAAGGGACGCGTGCCTCTCACTCGCTCTCATTGTGAGCGCATAACGTGAGCGGAGCGTAACGCAGTTTCTTGAAGTGTCACCCGGCAAACCAATTTATAAGACGTTGTCACGTCAAAAAATATCAAATTGTATAAAGATTTTAGAAGAATATTTTCATTTCATCATAATTGAATTCATATAGTAAACATTGTCTACAGTATTACAAATATCGTATTGTGATTGTGCTGCGTTTTCTTGAGAATTTTTTACTTACTTTTTTATCGTAGGTAAGGCACAAACGAACTGACCTGATAGTAAGTGGCCATCGTCGCCTATGGACATCGGCAATACAAGAGATATCCTGTTGTTTTGCCGATGAGTTGCAAGGGGAAGTGAAGAAAAAAACGCTACGGTTTCAGCGGACTTTACTCCTCACGTATAAAAGTACTCATACAATATAGTTAAATGTTGTGCATCGATGTCGAGCAATATCGTTAAACAGTAATATGTATCATTTAGTATAAATATGAGTATGGATTAACGCTGACTTTTTGAGTAATGTTTGTGGAAACAATAATTTAACAAATCCATATAGAACCAGTTGATCATCAATCAAATCGGATTAAGACATAAGTATTACCACAAGATCATTAATTAGATGTAGTAGGTACAGATGTTCGCAAGGTTGGCAATCGCGATGAGAAACTGATTCGGGCTAATTTGCCATCTGGGACTTCAACCCGTCACTATCTTACGACACCCATCTCTCTTACGATATTCCAAACTTTCTTGATCCATTTAACAACGATTACAAACTTTAGACCTTATGTTACTTTGGAAAGGAATAGATCATGATGCTTTGATTTCGGTGTAGATATATTTATACAATCTATATTTTGTTATAAAATGACCACTACGTATAAGTATACATGAAAACAGCGTAGAGAAGGCAGGGTAGAGAAAGTGAAGCAGTTGCTCTAGGCGCCAGCTAGTAAGGTGCGCCAAATAGCATAATAGGGGGCGCAATTCAAGTTGTTAGAAGTACCCTAAAGTAGCAAGAGACTGGTATTTATGCTGTAAAAAGTTTGCGTAGCCTTTAATGATGACCTTTTTTTACTTTTCGTTTTAGGGAGAAGCCAAAGACAAACTCGCTCTGCTCTGACCAAAGAATTGCAAGTAAAAACACCTATAAAAGTCAGTTTGAAGTTTTATAGTAACTACAAAGTTGAATTGTAGAAATTACTCGTACTTACACACTAAGTATGATGTTTGTTGTTTGTTCACCATATATTTCTCATACCAAGCTGAATGGAGTATATTATTTTATTTAGTACTAGTTGGTAGGCTATAGAATTGTTATTTCACAAAAAATATTTTGTTTATGTTGTATTCATATCACTTCATATTAAATTCATCAGAATTGGTTTAACAATTTTGTCAATTTGCTTTCACATTTATAAACTACTAGCGGGCGCCCGCGACTTCGTCCGCGTAGAAGTTCTGATTTTCTATGAGATTATAAAAAGATAATTTTTCCCGCTGCTGTAATAATCTAAATGCCAATTTTCATATTCCCGCTTTTCTAACCTCAAACTTTAAAAGCATAGGACTTTCATATAACCTTCAAACCCCCATTCCACCCCTTAGGAGGGGCACCCCCGTAAAAAAAATCTTAGCTGACACCTACCCTCTAGAGAGAACCTAATTTCCAAATTTCAAGTTAAGAGTGACAATAAATTAAACTTTCCCATACAAACTTTCATCCCCTATTTTACCACCCTTAAGGGGGTATTTTGCAAAATAAATTATACAGATTTTTATTATTGTAAGTTATTAATGTAAATACCGATTTTCATAAGTCTAACTTCAAAAACATAGGACTTTCATATAACCTTCCAAACCCCATTTTACCCCCTTAGGGGACGATTTTCTCAAATCCGTTTCTTAGTGGACACCTACGTCCTAGAAGGAACCTACATTCCAAATTTCAAGTTTGTAGGTTTTATAGTTCCTGAGATTTCGTGATGATCAGTCAGTCAGTGACTTTTCGCTTTTATATATATCGATTTTGTGGTTATATTTAAATATAACAGTAGCAGTAAAAAAATATATCCCAGAAAAGTAACTACTATGTTGAATTTTAATTTACATCTATGAGATTATTTAGGAATTTAAAATATAAATTAATAATAGTTATTTAGTATCTAAATAATATTGCTATTTTATTCCCCCAAAGTGCTAAAATACAATTATGTCATAAGTACAGGATATTGCTTTCCTTATTCTTTTTTATCATGTCTCAATTAAAACATTAGCTATTTGTGGTAGGTACCTATATACATCTTAACACTTGACCATCAATTTCCATTAAACGTATACAGCACACCGAGCACATGAAACACATAAACTACTTGAAAGCTGTTAAAAGCAGACTGTCGAGACTTTCGGAAATTCATTACACTGCCGCTATCGGTCAGAACCGCCTGTTTCGTGTCACGAAAACATTAATTCCTAAAGAATTTTGCCATTTACTATCTAAGGATAATATTGAAATATGTTTCTTTCCAATACTTTTAAGGTAACTTTACGAACAAAAAAGTATGCTGATTACGAATTCGAAAACAGGGTATCGTGTTTTTAATGCAAGAATTTAAGTGACTTTATAAAGATTTATTCATTATAGTAAACTATATCATCATTATTCTTGTGCATCAATTAAAACTCATTTTGTTCTCGACCTAAATTTCCGCCCTCGCCTCGACTCTCAGGAAACTTCTTGGGTATAATTACTTTGCCTTGTCGTACACTCTAACATTTTGAATTTTTGTAATGTACATTCTAACTAGGATTGTCAACTGTTTTGAAGCTGAGTTAGTAAACTTATTAAAAAATGGACACATTTTTAACTTTCATTATTATTTATTTCTCCAACATTACGTACCTATACAGGACGGATTTCTGAACTGCATTCATAGATTTTTGAGTAAATATAACGAAAAAAAAATTAAAATTAAAAAAAAAAAAAAACATTTTTCTTGGATCAAAATACTGTATAGGACCATTTAAGGTCAAATGACAGAAATCACCAAAAACTTTTTCCATACATTTTGTGCTGAAAAATGATAAATTAACTCGTAATATTCTTTATTGCCAAACAATCCTACTTGTTACTGTGATTAAAATATTATTTAAGGCCCAATGAAATTTAAATACAAAAACTACGATAAGATAAACTTAAAAATTGGTGATCTACGAAATAAATTTACCGCCGTTTTCACAAATACATAAGTTCACTCGTTTTTGTACCGAGCAAGTAGCAGCAGATAATTTTCTTGGATGGATAGGTATTATTTAAAATCCTCGTTAATGCCTCATTCAACTCCTTAACATTGTCGTAATGCCTGTTGAAGACTTCGTTTTTAGGTGGCCCTAAAAAAATAATCTAGAGGCATTAGACCGGGGCTGCGAGGTGGTCACTTAATTAGACCATGTGTGTGTGTAACCTAAAAAAATTGGAGAAAACAGCAAATACTTTTCAGTCACAATATACATACACTATATAAATATTTAAGAAATATATTTATATTTTTACTTAGTTGTTAATTTACTTAATATAGATAAAAAAGATTATTGTTTTTGGTCGAAACATGTGTTTTTGCTTACGTTAGATATATTTTTACTAGATAGTTAATCATAATTATTTTCGAAAACAATTTTTCTGTATTATTTGATTTAATTAAAATACATTTATATTAACATTACTGAGTAATATATGTTTGTATGGTACAAGTGTCTAAAATATAGTATATACACCTATTATATTACGGCTGGTAACCTTTATCATACTTTTTCTATTTATTTCGTATTTTTCTATTAACGCCAACAACGTGTAATGTGTAATCTATATATATTTAAATGGATGCCCTATGTATGTACGCGCATAACTTCAGAATAACTTCTTTCAATCACATAATTATTTTTGTTGTATTATTTATAGTCAGGACAAGGTTTGTTTAAAAGAAAAAATAAGTGAGACAGAAAATAGTCAGTGATATGGAATGGAATTTCGAATTCAGCGAAGCGAGCTTGGGTCCGCTAGTACCTAATATAGACTGTTTTGACACTTACTTAAATACGTAACACGTCATAAGTACGTAATAATATATTAACTAACAGCTATTTACCTAAAATCTTGATCAAAACAACGGTTATGGCACTTAACGTTGCCACAAAATAGAGAAGCTTTGATGAAACCTGAATAAAATGGCTGAACATCGCTCTTAACACCCTCATTATCACTAATACTACCAATCAGGATTAAGTAAGTTCTCTGAGCTGGATAAAGACGTAGTAAACGATTGGATTAATCATCGATAATTATTAGTTATTTTAAGAAAACTATACCCTATTCAGTTTGACGTGATGAACTCTATGGCGGCTATAACTCTTATAACAGAAATGACGTCATGTTTTCAAAACAATTCAACTTGGTAGTATAAAACTTTGACAATTGAGGTTCATTTTACATTTAAGTTATTTAAATTTATATTCATCTATATATATATTTAGGTACCAGAAGTGCTAATCAAATATAAGAACAATTATCAGGTATAATAAGTACATGGAACGGACTCACAGTATCGAAACCAACCACCGCTCAGGTCGACGACTCAGTAGCTAATCAGCCTGTATGCGACTGAGTGCCTGTTTATTATAGGCAGTGGTGGGGAAACCGTCAATCACTAATTCTGACTTATAATCGATTCTGTCCTGACTAATAATCGATGATATCAATTCAGTAATGCTTATGTTGACGTTGTCGTAGGGTAGTCTCCTAACTATATATATATATATAAAATTACCTACTGTTAATCTTTTTTGTCCTTTTACTCATTATAAAATCGTTAAATATTTGCTAAAACAAACAAATAGTTAGTATCGGACAATAGCAGTTATCAGATGTATACATAGATATAAAAATTATTATACCTATAAATAGGAGTTTTACTACTCTAAATAATTATAACATTTTTAAGAACATATTTAGAAGAATCAATCATATTTCCAAAAAACTTTTTAACAAACATTTCTAAAAATTCATATTTTAATAATCTTTCAGTTTGTTCTTCTATTTTTATTTTCCAATCCAATATTTTAAAAATTTTATTCATACCAGTATATTATTGATAAAAAATATATATATTTCTTGGTGGTGGTTTTGATGGCGTTATAATTACGAACGAAGGCTTCAAATTAATTTTGTCGACGAGTGATATGAAATAAAAATAAATAACATAGATGTTGTATAAGAGACTAGTGCTCGTTATCTAAATAAAATTAATGCATTACTTACAAACAATGTTTTCTCATATTTATAATAACAGTTATTAATTGCTATGATTTTGTTTTAAAACATTTTCAGTCTTAATCGATATAATATAGGATTCTCCTCTGTAATTGGAAATTTTGTATTATACCTATAACTGCAAATTCAAGCAATACATTGATAATATTGGATTAAACTAGAAAAATATTTATACAATATGTACTAATTCCAATAAGTATAAATTTAATAAGTATATAATAATTTAAGTAAATATTTATTGATCGTTAATTACATCTGTTCTCATATTCTCTATTTCCTTTTTTCTTGGTAAAGTGACCTTTAATACGTGCGTCAAACGCAGCAGTGCTTTGAACATGTAATCCGAACTCAGTCAACGCGCACTGCATCTACTGTGCGCACGACAGATACTCAATACAACAATAGAACTACCTCGATTTAAAAATGTTTTTCCGTGTTACGTGTCTTCTGCTACTATTTAGGTTTACCGTTTCGTTACCTGATGCAGCGCCACACATTCATCCACTATCACAGGAATTCATAGATACAATCAACTCTAGACAACAATTATGGAAAGCTGGACGAAACTTCCCTCCATCAATGACATTAAAAGGAATCAAACGACTAATGGGGGCACTTAAAGATAAATTCGTAGACCGACTAATAAAAATTCACTACGATGAAGAATCTATAAGAAGTTTACCAGACAATTTTGACCCTATGGATAAGTGGCCAAATTGCCCCACATTAAGCGAGATTAGAGATCAGGGTTCATGTGGAAGCTGCTGGGCATTCGGAGCAGTAGAAGCGATGACTGATCGTTACTGTATTTACTCCAACGGAACAAAGCATTTCCACTTCTCCGCAGAAGATGTGCTAAGTTGTTGTCCCAGGTGTGGCTTCGGGTGTGGCGGTGGAGTACCCTCATTAGCATGGGAGTACTGGAAGCACTTCGGAATAGTATCTGGAGGTAATTACAATTCTTCTCAAGGATGCAGACCATACGAAGTTCCTCCGTGTGAACATGACGTACCAGGTAACAGATTGCCTTGCAAGGGCGAAATAAACACTCCTATATGCTATAGAACTTGTCGTGATGGCTGCGATATACAATACAAAGAGGACAAAAGATACGGCAAAAATGTATATTCTGTCAAAAGAGACGAAGATCATATTAAAGCAGAAATTTTCAAAAATGGACCAGTCGAAGGAACTTTTACAGTGTATTCAGATCTGCTTACGTATAAAAATGGCGTTTACAAACATACGGTGGGCGAAGCTCTCGGTAGCCACGCTGTTAAAATTTTGGGATGGGGAGTTGAAAACGGAAACAAATATTGGCTTATCGCGAACTCCTGGAATTTAGACTGGGGTGATAATGGCTTTTTTAAAATTCTGCGTGGCGAGAATCATTGTGAGATTGAAAGTTCTATTGTAGCGGGCGAACCATTGTTTGAGTAGTCGATAAAAAAATGAAATAAAATATTTTTTTATAATTCATAATTATTTTATTTATCTTCATTCACCTTTACTTTTGGAAACAAAAAATAATCCTTTTATTTTACTGTATAATATATATTGCTTTAAAACTTCTCATCAAAGAACAAAGTTCAATAACTAATATATGTTAGTAGTTTGAGACTTCGCAACCATTAAGGATTCTTATCTACTACATACATAGCACAGCGATTAATTTAATTCAACAACCAAAGATTATTGCTAGACGTAATATATAATAAATGTATAAATTACAGTAAGTTGGATTATAAAACGGGAGAAAATTAGTACATTATATCTTAAGGAATAGCCGATTGATAATGTCTCTAACGATCACAGTGTCACACATTGATACTCACCTTCATTTTCCAGGTCCAATTTCATGGTTTTTTTTTTCTTTAAACTAACCTATTTCTTGACCTCGCTACCTGTTAATAAAACTAAACGAAATTATTTAGAGGTTTTTCCAAGCTGGATTATTTGTGCATATAATATGTACGTGCTAGATTGTACATTTCCAACGAAAAGTTTACAGTAGAATATCGTATGGCTAATATGTTTTTAATATATAACTATACTCAAGTTAAAATATTGTGGCGAACAAACATCAAGTCATCGTGCTAGATAATTTTAATTACATATTTCCAACGATTACTTACATAAGTAATCGTCGGAAATCGTACATTTAACAAATAATATAGACTGATGTTTAATGTAAACATGATAATTTGAAACGATAGATTTATTTTAACTTGTCAATATTCATGTTTTAAGAATATTAAAATATTAGTAACGTAACGTACAGCTGCAAGATGCTGGCTGGTGTGTGGCAGTTTGAATGTTGGGCAATTACCTCTCATTTTTGCTGCTGCAGGTGGGTTTCTTGTGCTGTCAAACAAATTAACAATTTTTATAGTTCCGTAATTTGCTTTTAGACCTTATAGTGTGAGAGCCTTGTAGTGCCGGACCTAAAATATAATATCTATCCAATAAAATTCAATGTAAGCATATTGATAGCGTAATAATTAGCTATCAATATAAGGAACATCATAATTCTCATCCGCAAACGTCACTCTGCTGGTTTCAAATTTCAATCTCCTCCCAGACTCGGAACCCGCTCACTCAGTGCTTTGAAGGCGTCTGGCAGGAGATAAGAACTATTAAATACATTTTCCATCTAAATTTTATTGTTTGTAATTGTGTCCAAATTAAATTTCAAACGAATAAAAAAGACCATAAACAAATATTTTATTATTAACTAATACTTTTGCTTTAACAGTTACAGTATCGTAAGCTATTACTACACACAAGAATTAATGCATGTTAAGGTAGGTAGCTAGATATAAAATGTTTAAAGTTATTTATTTTTACGTGATAACTTTTAAAAACAATGAAATGAAAGAAAGTTTTCGAGAATAACACCCTCTAAAAATAATTATTTTGCATAAATATTTATCTACCATTTAAAAAACGAGTTGAAACCATTTGTTTTTCCTGTACTACATCAATTTAGTTTTAATTATGGACATCATTTTTAAATTATTATTTAAAATAACAAGTTTGATAATAATAACAAGCATAACTGCGGCCGGAGCTTATAAATAAAATTAATTTATAATATACCCATTAATTTTTTTTCACTATAATTATATTCGTTGTAACACTTGTTTTATTTTTTAACATAGCTTTAAATTACTAATAATACTGCTTACAAGTACAAATATGAGTTAATTATGCGTTAATGTAATTATATTGGTTCCTGATTATTTTCTTTGTTCTAGATAATATCGTGATTAACCTTCGACACGCGCGGTCAAGCTCCGCAGTCTATGACGTATGAGCAATACCATCCGCACTCCACACTCAGTCGACGCGCACTGCTCCCATTGTGCGCACGACAAACGCTAACTACATCAATTACATTAATAAAAAAATGTTCTTTTTCCGCGCTACGTGTTTTGTGCTACTGTTTGCATTTACCGTTTCCTTAACAGATGCGGTATCACGCATTCATCCACTATCAGAGGAATTCGTAAATATAATAAACTCTAAACAACAAACATGGAAAGCTGGAAGAAATTTCCCTGCCTCAATGTCATTAAAGGGAATCAAACAACTTATGGGAGCTCTTGAAGATTCATTTGTAGACAAGTTAATGAAAGTTAATTACGATGAAGAATTTATAAGTAGTTTGCCAGACAATTTCGACCCAAGAGATAAGTGGCCAAATTGCCCCACATTAAACGAAATCAGAGATCAGGGTTCGTGCGGAAGCTGCTGGGCATTCGGAGCAGTAGAAGCGATGACTGATCGTTACTGTATTTATTCCAATGGAACAAAGCATTTTCACTTCTCTGCAGAAGATTTGTTAAGTTGTTGCCCCATTTGTGGCCTCGGATGCAACGGTGGAATACCTACATTAGCGTGGGAGTACTGGAAACACTTCGGAATAGTGTCTGGAGGAAATTACAATTCTTCTCAAGGATGCAGACCTTACGAAATTTCTCCGTGTGAACATCACATACCAGGTAACAGATTACCTTGCAATGGCGACACAAGCACTCCTAAATGCTATAGAACTTGTCGCGATGGATACGACATACAATACAAACAAGACAAAAAATACGGCAAACATGTATACTCTGTCAGACGTGACGAAGATCATATCAAAGCAGAAATTTTCAAGAATGGGCCAGTCGAAGGAGCTTTTACAGTGTATTCAGATCTGCTTACATATAAAAGTGGTGTTTACAAACATACGGTGGGCGAAGCTCTAGGTGGCCACGCTATTAAAATTTTGGGATGGGGAGTTGAAAACGGAAATAAATATTGGCTTATCGCAAACTCCTGGAATTCAGATTGGGGTGATAATGGCTTTTTCAAAATTCTACGTGGTGAAGATCATTGTGGGATTGAAAGTTCTATAATTGCTGGAGAACCCTTGTTCGAATAGTATATAATTATATCAATGACTGTTTTTAGTTGTATATCTATTAAATATGTATTTTTTATTAATTAAATAGAAATAAAGTGATTTTAATATATTTAGTTTACTATATTACTTTATTCATTTATCATAGATCCAAATTATAAGTAAACATGGGCAGAAACAATATAGTAATAAAACTTTTTTGAAAAACTAATTATCTAACTTATATATTACTTAAGAACCCAACAACGAGACTTGTTCAAAAAAAGATTTCTAGAAATTACTATAGACTACACTAATGTTTTAAAGAGGAATGAGTACATTATTGTTGTTTTTTATTATTACGAGTAGGCTCATTAACAACTGAACTGTTTTTGATAATTCCTTCACCGATAAATAGCTACCTCTTTTCCGAGAAACATAGGATATAGTCCTCCCAGGACTATAAATTTTATAATTTAAAAAATTTGGCCATAAAGTGTCATAAGTTGACATTTTGTAAGTAGAGGGTAATCTCTGGAACTACTGATCCAATTTACGAAATTCTTTCACTGATAGAAAGCTAAATTATATACAGGACATGGACTGTAATTTTGTTTCAAATATTTTAAAGGATACCGAGAACAGGTAGCTTGTGTTTTATATAAAAGAAAGCTTTGGATATATTTTCAATTAGGTATTTATAATTGTTTTAATAACTATTATTACACATTATTAATTTAGGTTATCTGTGCTCGTTAATTTTGATGTAACGATGATTCAATCTTAAATAATTATTATTTACTAGATTATTCGTAAAATATGAGGAAACTAAAGGAAAAATGTTACAAAACATCAAGTCATCGTACTATATAATATTAATTATTTACCATATTGTTGTAATTTATGTATGAGTAATTCTCAGTTTTTAATTTAAAAGTTTCGTTGATTCGTAGCTTGTTTTTTTACATCACTTCTGCATGAAAAATAATTCGGCCAAGTGCGAGTGTGGAACTCGCGCTCTGAGGGTTCCATACAATTTCAATGAAGGGACAAACATTATCAAATTTTGAATTTCGTGTGTGGGTTAAAATATTATCAAACAAAAATAATATTGGGAGGCATTTATTCCCGACATTAGTAATGCGTATTTTAATTTACATATTACTTACAAAAAGAATATAAGAAAATATGATAAAACATTTTTAACAAAAAAAATGCAATAAAAATTAATTTCACTAAAATAATAAAGCCGGTGAACATATATCAATAAAATATAATTGTCAAATATAGAACCTCCTTCTTTTTTGGAGTCAATTAAAATATTTTCATTTAACATGTCATATCGTCAACAGCGGTTGTCGATGTTGTTGAACATTAACGTTGTGCATTTTTGAATATTTTGGAAAAGTTAGGGAATAATTTCGCAAATTGTTTTATTTACCAGTATAAAAGTACTATCATTTATGTGGTTAAATACAATATTCATGCTACCAATTAAGCGCCGTCTTACGAATTTACGATAAGGTCACGTGTCCTGGCGCGAGTTTAACATTTTTTACCCCTACAAACAGTGCATAACGCCGCTAAAGAAGTTTTCACTTCAAAAATATTTTTATTTAAAGTATTAATTACCTACACGAAAAATCAGTGGTGGGAGGTGGTTTCAGAAGATAATAATAAAGATAGTAATAATCCCCGGTTTGTGTCACATCTCATATTAGATTAAATTGTCTAAAGGGCCTCTACGTGTTGGCTACGGCTCCACGCACCTCTTCCAAAGGTCCGGGTCACTGTTGACCCGTGATTGGAAAAGACATATAGTAATAAAAAGAAGTAAATGCTCATGCTCAGAGTTTTAAAGCCGACTAGCAGGAGGTTGAAACTAATAAATCACTGCTATGTTTTCCATAAATAATTTTTATTGTAATTATATCCAGATTAAATATCGAGCATAACAACAATTGATTGACAGGCCGTAAACACATAATTTTTATTTATATTATAAAATAATAAGAAACATTTTCAACACACTTGCTCGTAAATTTGTGTTTTGTTTCACAGTTCATGTGAATGTAAACAGCTCCATAAGACACGCGTGCTATTTACCACACTAGTGCGGTAATGGATTTATATAAACGATCCGCATGACTTTGCTCCGCATTTTTTGCAATTTTGTTGTACTCCTATATTATATACGAATGTTTGCTCATATGGTTATTTCTTTGTATGTATGTATATACAGTCTGCAATATTATGTAAATATAATAAGCATGCTGTGCGTAGTGGATCGAACAATCTGTACGTATGTTTATTTATATAGTTATTATATGTATGTATGGATTGAACTATCTACACGTATAATTGTTTGAAGCGTTAGTAGCTCAGTGGTTCGAGCGTTGGATTCACGATCAACAAGTCGTGGGTTCAAATCTCGGACATTGGACTACTGGCGTGGCCCACTCCTAGCACAAGCATTTTAGCTTAGTTGGAGGGGTAAAGGGAATACTAGTAGTATGTGATCCATACTGATAGGAATCTTAAAAAAAAAAAATTGTTTATATAGTTATTATATGTACATGTAGATCGATGTAGATCGTTCAATTCGTGACGACGCACGTCACGTCTACTGCATGTCATAATAATAGGCGAGCCATGCGATGCCGTGGTATAAACTATCTAACGAGTTTAGATACCAAGCTCAAGTTTCCAAGTCAAAATTTCAATCCCTCAAATTAAATCCTGCTTGGTTCGTTTGAACCGGTAATACTTTCGTCTTATGAAAATATATTGATTCTATTTAAATATTGATGTTATGATTCTATTTTTGTACCGTTAGCGAGTTCAAGCGCGGTCGCCTTACTTTGGGGGATGAATAAAGGAGTGGTCGTCCTACGACGGCTGACGCTGAAGAAAGCGTGCTGGCAGTAAAAAAAATAATTCAAGAAAACAGGCGAATTACATACGAAAAGATTCAGCATACACTGCAGATTGATTCGGGAAGCGTTAACAAGATTCTACATGAGCACCTTCGCGTGAAGAGGACAGTTTAGTGCTGGGTACTGCTCAGCCTCACCCAAGCTCAGAAGCAGGCTCGTGTGGAGTGGTGCACCACTCCACACGATTCAAGAATTTGAAGCAGGCTCGTCTCGGCGCGTTTACAACATCATGACAGGTAACGAAGTCTGAATTTATCAATACGATCCAGAAACAAAGCGTCAGTTGACAGTTTGACTGATTCAAAACGAACCAACGCCTACGAAAGTGAAGCGATAGAAAAGCACAGGGAAAATTTTGATCGCTAGTTTCTTTACTGTGACGAGGTATCTGGTTTCAATTCCATTACGAGACCAAAGCAGCATCAACGCCGAATGGTATGTCACAAAATGCCTGCCCGAAGTTTTGTCAGCAATGAGCAACAAGTGACCGAATACCGGGGTCCGCGAGGTACCTCTTCACCATGACAAGGCACACGCGCACTCAGCACTTACAACGAGGGACTTACTGGACACCACACAGGTCAGAGTCTCCTTACAGTTCTGATCTGGCACCGTGTGACTTCCTTTTATTCCCTAAAATAAAAAATTTGCTGACAATTTTCATCGCCGGAAGACGCGCTAGCAGCGTTCGAGAAGGCCGTGGAAGAGGTGTCTACGGCGAAATGGAAAAAATGTTTTGAAAATTGGTTCAGACGGATGAAACTTTGTTTAGAGGCTGGTGGGAGTTCTTTGAAAAGATTTAATTAAAATATTTTATCCATGGAAGTTAGTTTTTTTGTTTCTCAAAACTTTCTGAGTGTCCCACGTAGGTATCGTGATTAACTTTGGTCACGCGCAGTCTAGCGCAGCAATCTTCAACGCATGAACACTATCCACCCCTACTGCTCAATGAAAACGCACTGCTCCAATGCACTCGATAAGAATAGAATTAACACTATTGTAAAAATGTTAATCCTCCGTGCTGCCAGTTTTCTACTATTGTTCACTTTTACCATTTCATTAAATCTACGTGCAGAATCAGACATTAATCCCCTATCTGACATATGTAGTTCATAAATACAATCAACTCTAAACAAAATTCTTGGCTGGAAGAAATTTCTGCTTCAATGTCATTAAAGGGAATCAAATAACTTATGGGAGCACTTGAAGATAAATTCATAGACTTTTTAATGAAAAGTCGCTACAAAGAAGAATTAACAAGAAGTTTACATGACAATTTGGACTCTAGGGACTAGTGGCCAGATTGCCCCACATTAAGCGAAATCAGAGATCAGGGTGCGTGCGGAAGCTCCCAATGCCCTGCTGGGAAGTTGAAGTGATGACTGATCGTTACTGTATTTCCTCCAATAGAACAAAGAATTTCCACTTTTCCGAAGCGGATTTGCTAAGTTGTTGCCCCTTTTGTGGCTTCGGATGTAACGGTGAAATACCTTAATACAAGCAGGACAAAAAGTATGGAAAATATGTATAGGTATTGTACTAGAGATACTACATATTATAGAAAATATATAGGTACTACGTAATATGTATTGGACCAGTCGAAGGAACTTTTACAGTGTACTCAGATTTACTTACATAAAAAAGTGACGTTTACAAACATGCGACGTGGCAGGCGTAGTTCTAGGTGGGCACGCTTTTAAAATTTTGGGACGGGGATTTGAAAACGGAAACAAATACCGGCTTATCGCTAACTCCTGGAATTCAGTTTGGGATGATAAAGGGTTTTTTTAAATTCTACGTGGTGAAGATCATTGTGGAATTGAAAGTTCTTTGTTAGAGTAGTCTAAAAGATTAAGGCTGTATTTTATATTAATGTGTGTATAAAACACTGAACCACTCCCTGATGAACTCTTTGAAACTATAGTTAGACCTCCCGACTTCACTTTGTTTGTAGGAGCAACCTTTAAATGTAACTGAAAAAATCCTTTTTATGCTTGAGATTTCAAAATGATACACTTAAAATACACTTCAATCGGTTGGACTGTTGTCCAACGTTTAAAAACATACAATGATCTGGCGCAGATCCTGTAAAACAGCAAACAAAGGAAAGAAATCCAGCTTATTAACAACCGACGGTATGTTTATCGTCTTACTCTTATCTTGATGTTTGTGTTTGGTTGAACACGCTTATCTCAAGAAATTGATATTAAGAAGTTATCGAGGAAAGCTATAGGCTACATAACATCACGTTACGACCAATAGGAGCGGAGTATCACTCGGACCAAATCACGCGGGTTGATTAGTACATACAATATACATAAATTAGGTACACTACATAGATAAAATATAAAAATAAAGTATAAAGTTTTAACACTGTCCCATATTTAAATAACTCCGCAAAATAAAAAGCTTCTTCATATTATACAGAGAATTTAATTAGAATGCATAATAATATTATGCTTTGAATGTGATTCAGTGACAGCAATTCAATGTCGCAAGTGCACTAAGGATGAGAGGGTTTTGAGCTGAGCCGTGAGCGTGACCTACAACGGTGTTCTTGCCATCTACTTAAGCTTTTGCTTCATCACAGGATTTAAAAACTTACTTAATTTTATTTCATATAATTACATGTACAACTTTTGCTTATAAAATTCCTGTAATTTATTTAGTAAAATACAGTAGTTAGTACCTACAAAATAATGGCGACGATCTATTATCTTTATTGCGTATGATAATTTTCGATCGAGAATAAGAAATAGGATTGTTTGGCAATAAAGAATATTAAGAGTTGATTTATTGTTTTTTAGTACAAAATGTATGGAAAATGTTTTTGGCGATTTCTGACATTTCTAGCACTCACACCTTAAATGGTCCCACAGAGCCTTTTGATCCCCATACGAAGTAGGTTCGATAGGCATAAAAATATTTTTGTTGGATTTAGCATTGTTTTCGCTGACCGTACATTTTCTCAAAAATCTGTGAATGCATCTAGGAATCTAGGAACGTTTTCCTATAAATATAATCGCCCTTACTGACCCGTCTCAGAAATCCACCTGGAATATTATTTATCTCCATCTAAATTCTATCAGCATCAAAAAAATTACATATTATGGAGACTATGATGAAAAGACCTAGAGAGCCAAAAAAACTTATCAGTCAGTTTATTTTCCTTTAAATATTTATTTTGACACTTAGTAATAAAAAAAAGTAATTTACCGAGTTTATGGGATCTCTATGTTATTTGAGAAACAACAAACAATTCGTAAATTGAATGTTGCTAAACTATACTTTAAATGTTTTAAAACTATATTATACACTAGCGGCCATCCCGGCTTTGCAAGGGTGGACATTTAACACACCGGCGCGTCGGCGTGTGTTTTTTGTATATATTGATATTTTTAACTTCGTAATATCATTTGAATGGAAGGTCCGATTTCAATAATTCAAAAAGTAATCAACAGGCATTGAAACAGTCTTGAATACGAAATAATTTATTTGGATAAGAATTAATACAAAGAGATGGATAACATGGTATGATTTTGATAGGCATTTCTATCAACTTTTAAAATGTAAAAAAGTAGTTATAGCGACATAACTACAATAGTTGAACATATGGTCTCGCGAAGTTTTTTGTAGATATTGATACGTTCTATAATATTGTAGAACATATTTTTGTTCCATCATCAATACTTTCTGCAGCGCATGCGATGAAACAAATTTTATGGCTAAATTTTTTACACCTTGGGTTGGTTTTAGTAAGAATTTCTGAGGATCTCTAATATTTTCCTGTAATAAATGTAGCCTATGTTCCTTAGGGATAATGTTGTCTAAAAATATAAATCTTTCTTCTTTATATTAGTAGATATAAATAAAAACAACTTCTTTTTCAAATAACACTTTATTGTAACTACAAAATAATAATTCATTCTGTACTTTAGAGGCATAGAGCAGTCTGATAGTAAGGTTAAAGGTGCAAGGCGTTCGGACGATACAGCGTTATATAAATATACTTTTTATCTACAATATACGCAATATATACAATAGTATAACGCTAAGACTAGAATTAAATAGAAAGCTTACACCCGACATTTTTACTAAAGATCAACTACTTACAATACACTTTTTAATATACTTGATTTAAATACACTAAAGTTGTTAAATAAAAACCGGCCAAGTGAGAGTCGGACTTGCAAACGAAGAGTTATACCAATTTAGCAAAAAAAATCACGTTTATTGTATGAGAGCCACCCTTAAATATTTATTTTATTCTGTTTTTAGTATTTGTTGTTATAGGGGCAACAGAAATACAACATTTGTGAAAATTTCAACTGTCTAGGTATCCTGGTGACACACAGGCGAACAACGGAGTCATAATAATATGGTCCCATTTCTACTCAGGGGTACGGAACCCTACAAAGGACTATATCAAGTATTTTAAAAATATATATTAAATACAGTGTAAATATAGCAACTTTTAAAGATCAAGTTAAACCAACCAAAGTCCGAAAATGAAAGTTAATTTAGACGATTGTCCGTCTGTTCAGTGTCATTGTTAATGTGAACAATTTATATGGAAAAAACAAATTTTATTTATTATATACATTTCCCGCCCTTTGCTTCTAACGTACAGACAATGTAAATAATACAAGTACATATATCAATTAAATCTATTATATCACAAAACATGACTGATCACTTCATACGTTAACATATTGAACAACATCAAAAATCATCTGTATTATGATCTTTATTTACATGGTAATAAGAATTACTTTTAAATGTTATTCAATATATTGAGTTTGGCAACACAATTGCAATGAATGCAACGATTGATAATAATTATTTAGTGCGATTGGAAGTACTTTTGTTATAAATAATAAATATGGAGTCCTATGTTAAGACATCAGTCATCATTGTAGAATTTCATCCTGAATTTCGTTAATTTAATCATTTACATATTTTTTTTTATTATAAATCGAATTTCAAACAATAATTTAAACTCAACTGATGTCTATTTGATGTTAAATAATACTTCAAATATAATGTAGTATAAAAAAACATTTTATTATAATGGAGAATTTTCCTATTTTTTTAAAATTTTAATATTAAAAAAGAAAAAAAAAATGAAAGAATCATTCAAATATTTCTACAAATGAAAAAGTTATGGGACTTTAAAGTTGCGCCTGTAACGATAATTTTGTTTCATGCGGCAGGCCAGCGTGTGACGTCACTTCACCTAGTCAACACGCGGCGCGTATACACTTTGCTGTTATTTGCGATGTTCGTGTCGTGTTTTGTTTATGATAATGGCTGAGGCTAAAAAAATATGCCTACAAATATTGTATGTGTCAAAGCACGACAGTTAAAAAAATTATCACTTTGTCATTTTATGAAATCTTTTTCCATTATGCTAAAATAAAAACTAGACCACTTATAAATAATCAATAAACAGCTGTATGTAAAATATCTACAAGCAGCGCAAGAGTGAGATCTATAGGTGAGATGACGTCAGAGGCCCACAATGTTTCCATGCTAAAATACGTAAAGTTAAATAATATGTTTCTCAATCATTTGACGGGTTTCAAATTTTTTTTCACGGGTATATTAGTTTCTATATTTCAATTCTATTAACATCATGAATCTTCTCCATTATAGAAATACCTCAAATTGGAGTTTAATTTTTTTACTATCACAATTTGTTTATTTTTCTGTAGTACCTATAATAATTTTTTTATAAGCATTTCAAATGATACCAGCTTTTGATCCACTTTATATCGTGACTGCCGTGTCGTTTGGCATAATATAAGAAATAAATATTGAATTCATGATAGTCATTGTTATTCTAAATTAAGAAATGCGCACATGTAGTCAGCATTCATCAGTCTATAATAAAGCTTACTTTACCTATAATAATGCTGATTTTACAAAAAAAAACAGATAACAGACCTGTTGTAACTTCTATAATTCATTACATTCCCCTAACTAAAAATAGCCGTCTAGATTCTGCTTATATAGTCTAAGAGTTAATTGCTTTTTTTGAACTTATTCACCATTACATAATACATAAATTTTTAGACAAAAAGGAATCAATTATTATAATGTTATTAATAATGATAAAAATAATTAAGGTCACTTACAACGCAAATTTATATGAATAGAACATTTCAAGAATTTCATATAGGTCAATCATTTTTCAGAAAGCAAAAAGTTTTTGAATTATTTATGTTTGAAATTTCAATTAATCTTTACATTTTATCAATATTTATAATGAGAAAAACCTGTAAATCTATTTACTATATTTTTTTATTTCGGTAAAGAACGTGTTTGTTTTATATTTTTATGACCATTTGAAGGAAAATGAACTGTTAGGAATTAAAAATATTGACTGTGACATCTAATTTTTGAAATTACTAATTCATTGGTGGTGCATGCTAAATACTCCATATCATGTACAGCAGCTTACCTGAGTAATATTAACAAAGTTGTTGCAGCATATTAAAAAGGTTATTTTTTACAACAAGCAAATCGTTTCGGATACAATTTTCGACGATCGCCTCATAGACTATAGACCATAATATCAGACTAAAAAATATATTACAAAGTCACTGTCTATCAAGCTATTAATAATAAATTTTATTGTTACTCCAATACTAATTAATTCTACTCTAAATGAAGCTCTATATTGTATCTTGTGCTAGGGGTAGGAACTATAATATAATACATATGGTTTCCGAATATATTCTAGATATTTTTAACATATAATTTACATTTTAATGGAATGGCTATAAGCTGCATAATGAATACAATTAAAAAAATATACCTGGATAAATAACTTCTACACTTGGATGGTATGAGCAAATCTGTAAAATTAAAAAATACATTTAGAATACAATTTTCTATACATATAATAAATTTAAGTTTTCTATATTATTTTTGATATCAAGAGATATAAATGAAAAATGTCTCATAGATAACTTATAACCTAAAAATACGGAATACTTTTTATATTAGTAAAGAACTTCGGGAAAGTTCACTTCACTTAAAGATGAAAGATACTTTTTATCTCGGAAAAACAGTTTTCGTGGGATATAAAATTATTAATCACACGGAATAACTCGACAGATATAAATGTAATATAGTCGTAGAAATAGCAACATGTCGTATGTCCAAAAATCAAAGTTATCAGGAGGGATAAAAAACTGTCATTATGCTTCTCAAGCTTCTAAGCAGATGTCAGATCGACTTGCAAGGGGGGGCTTCTGATTGGTTTACTGACATAATACATAGGCAATAGTGCATGTTGTGCAGATCAAAAAGTTGGCCATAGTGGTGCAATAAAAAAATCTTTTTTTTTGACATGACAATATTGCTGTTTCCGTGACGATATGAATACAGTACCCTTGGGATAGTGGGTTATTTTTTATGGTACCTGAGTCATGAATTTTATCTTTATTCCTTTTAATGATAAATAAATAGACTAGGTAAATAAAATTTGATTAAAACAGGACAAACTTTCTTGTCTAGTATTCAAACCTAAATTTAAATTATTTTTTCAAAAATACTTTTTTACAACTTAACGATTTTTGACATGTCTCGGTCTGTAAGTGTCTTAAGTTACGGCCAGCTCAGAATTTTTTCTGAAAAGAGCTGTCAAAAACTATTACAAAAATTTATAATCTGTATAATTCTCACCTAAATATTTTACGACATGGAGTCGTATCTCGTATCAGACGTTAACGGCTCGTGATCTTCACGTTGCCGGAAGTTGAAAGCGTCTCGGAAGCTGTCTTTTAAACGCTCCGTAAACGTTTTGTAGTCGAGATTCACTTGCTGACCGAAATCAAAATCTGCCACTTCTACTGTATACCTAAAACAAAAACATATATCTAAACTACCTATAGATTATTTTTTTTGTCTTAAATAGTAAAGAAATCATTCTTAATTTGTTTATTATTCAAGACTTTTATTACATTTTACTACATATTAATATTAGAATCCTGATTTACCTTTTTAATAAAATCAAAATATGAAGGATATAGATAATATAAGTCGGAGTAAAAGGGTTGTTGAATTAATTAAGGGGGTGATATTGGATTAACTATTGGGTAAACGCATCCTAGATACTGCTACTAACCCCATAAATAACTAAACATTACGATATCTTACAATTATGACAGTAATCTAAACAGTGCCTTGGACTTGTGCCCAAGGTATAGATTTAAGAGATCGCTCCCACATATGTGAACACTCACCTCCACTGCCCAGGTTTTCTGTTTAAAGTTAAGGATAAGTTTAAGGCTAACCTAACATAATTTTTACATAACCATGTGGCAAAATACAATTTAATGGTCATGCGATAACATAATGCGGAGATGCACAGCACCGGCAACACCGTTACACACACTTCCCCTAGCAACACTATAAATACATATGTTTTCCTTATGAATCGTAGTGATGTCAGTTGTAGACAATAAATATTAGTATTAAAAATATATCTTAATTTTCTTATATATAATACTTTAAAGTAAAAAAATTATTCATTCAATAAAATCATTTACAACAAATTATTAATAGTTCATTCATTTTTCTGATTTACATTCATATCCTCTATTACTTAATAATACTCATTGAATCAGACTATAAGATAGCTATGAACGAGTGAGTGGTTTTACCCATGTCCTCTAGTCCTCAATTACTGCAGCTTGAATATAATGAATTATGTACATCAAGCTGAATCATGATTTATAACGGTCATGGGTTTTTATCAACACGATAAAAGGTCAAAGGCATCTTTATTTATCATGAATAACCAACACATTTTTGATATAAATTCTAAGTAAACAAGTCTGATTATTATTTCTTTACTACTTTATAATGATATCGATTCTATAAAAAACACTAAACTATCGTAAATAGCCTGAATTACTATTTAAGTATAAAAATCAATTAAATATTTGTGAAACAATACTGTAGATTCTACATTTTAGATTATGCTTTTAATTAATTACTTTTAATTAATTCTAAGAAGTAATTAAAATTAACCAGTCTGGCAATATCAACATTAGTTAGAAGTCTGATCCTTTCAAATTGCGTAAGTAGCTGAGCTGAGTCTTCCCGACAGAGATAATAAGTTTGAATATCACTGAAGTGGTGAGTATAGTTATACCCAAATAAGTTTTGAAACAACAACGTCAAGTATTTATATACCAATAAATTTTACACATTGACATAAGAAATATGTGCACAAAAGATGACTTATCTCTAATAGAGATCTGTTCCAGCAACCCTTGATGGTGAGATAGTATAGTTAAACACGCGGAAATAGTTACAGTATTTCATTATTTAATTAATTTTTACTATAATGCTGATTATTATAAAAAGCAAAAATTACCAGAAGAATATCTTTATATTAATTCGTTAACACATTTCGTTTTCAGTGCAATTAAAGAAGTTAAAAAAAATCGCATAACATATGAAATTTAACATTACATACAAGTTATAAAGGAAAATAATTAACTTTACTATTGTCGTTATTTACATAGGAAAGGGTTTTCGAGGGTGAATATTTTATTGGCGATGCTTAACGGAAACTTTCTAAATACGAACCTCGATCGATGTTGATAGTAGGCAACCCCAAATACTATTAATATTACAGCTACCAAAGAGAACACCACTGGTACTACAATGACGGATAGCTGCGCGTGCACCGTCACTGAAAAATAAAATTTTCTATTTATTATTTTAAATATTTTCATCCTTTACTATACTGACCGTATTTATTAAAGGCAATATAGATGAGCATAATTTTATAGAATGAGTATTTATTTCATGTTGTCAATAATGATAGACAATGAGATAATTAATAAAATAGTGTATGTTTATTTTGAAATGTAACATCATTAAAATTATTTAAATGTTAATTTACTTTATTTTTATTGTATTATAAAAGAGTAATCACTCAAATGGGACAGCTGAGGCAACAATTATTTTTATTTATATGACACAAATTATTAGCAGATTTCAATATACGAAGCCAAAAGGCAACAGAGTTTAAATAAGGTTTAGAGTATGCAAAACTTTGGTGTCTACTGAATTACAGCATAAATTGTTTAATTACTCCAAATTCAATAATTACTCCATAACTTTAATACATTTATTGATTATTCTTAGATTATTCTAGGCTTTTTGGACAAAATTTTCACAACAAATACTGATTTGTGTCTATAATATTAGAATATTTAAAAAAATTGTACCTTTATATATATTTATTGTGGCTCGTGACACATATCTCCCAACTTCATTCTTAATAATAACAACCACAGTATGCTGGTCGCTATCAGAGAAGTAGTGGACTAGTGAAAAGATGTTAGAATCTGTTCGAGTCCAGGAATTGGGCGAACAGGTTTCGTTTCCCGTCACATTGTATTGTCCAGGTTTGTATAAAGCACAATAATTGAATGGAGGTGATCCTGTGTACTTCACTTTCAAATTCAACAAATCCCCATGTTGAATCCAATTCATACCTGTTATGTTTACTGTTGATATGGACTCTGAAATTTATAATTTTATGTATTAATATTACATTTTTAATAAATAAATAATATTCATGTTATTCATATATAGATGGCATAAAGCCATTGACCCATGTAAATCAAATCTAATTTTTGAAATAACTAATATAACAAGATTATCTCTTTACCAGTACAGTGTAAATAATGGCCTCTAAGTACAAAACAAAAATGTGCAACATTTTCTTTCAAAACAGGTTTAAGCAATTTCTGAGTGTAGTAATTATTTGAACAGCTCAAGGAGAACCAATGACAGTTAACATCTGCTATACCTTTTAATTGTAAACTCAAACTATAATAAATATATAGAGAAAATATTAAATTCTATTATACATAGAGGAAAAATGCTTCTTAATTAAGATGAGTTTTTTTTAATTCACATAGGTCAACTTTGGCATATATTCTTTAAAGAAATTTATTACTACCTCTTATGCTAATAGTTTCTTGGTAATGTCCGTATGTGTAAGTATTTCCTAGAGGTACAACACTGGAGTTGTGGCAAATAAAATCTTTCACTGGATTCTTCTTTTTTTCATTATTTATTTTAGCTTTTTTAAAAAAAGACCGCTTTACAATTTTATGGGTTTCATTACCCACAGTTACATGATGATCTGTACTAGTTGATACTGTAGTTGTAGTTGGTTTAGGTGTTGTGGTTGTTGTAGTTGTGGTTGTCGTTGTTGTTGTTGTTGTTGTTGTAGTAGTTGTCGTTGTTGTGATGGGTGGCAATGGCACATTATTAGCAACTACCAGCGCATCTATGTAATGATCATTCATAACATCCTGATAAGTATAGTTCAAAGAAAAGTCCGTTGTCTGGTCAATGTAAAGACAATCAATGAACCAATATGTAATTACACTGGATGCATTGCTTTTTAGAAACTCAATTTCATGGTCAGGCAATTTTACATAATGGTTGACAGTTCTGTTAACCACTACAAATTTGCCAGGTATATCTGAATCATTCTGGCTAAGTACTAAATTTCCATTCAATGAGTCTGCAAACAGAATACAATATCAAAAAAAAAATTTTCTAAATTATAGTCAAATCTCAAATATATGTTAAAGTTAGTAAATTCATTATACTAAACAAATATTTAATAATAATTGTTTAGTTTAGTTTCAAACATGTAACGAATGAAACAGTTTAAAAGTATTTTTGTAATAACAGAGTAAAGAGAGAATAAATGACTAAATTATATAATAAGAATGAACATTTAATATTATATCTAAATGAAAAATAGGTTTATAATTATACCCGTCAAACTTAAAGTTGTGCTAGAAGTGGTCACTAAATACCATATTCCATAGAAGCTTTTCATAAGATTAACTTTGACTGTGTACTCCCGAGCTTCATACAAATCTTTTGGATACTGTACCACCCACTTTGATGTATTTGATGATTCAATAAACTGTAAAAAAAATATTAAAACTATTTTTCATAATATATAAGAATTTAGTGTCTAATCATACTGTACTAATGTAAAGTACATGAGTAATAAAAAGTAGATAACAATATACACACTTTTGTTTCTACTTTAAATGACACATTTATATCTATCTAGTAATATGTATGTTAAATTAGGGTTATTCTATATAATATCTTTATGACATGATACATTTAAAATTTGGTTCATAATTATTTTTATACATATAGTATAGAGAAAAAGACTTTCTACACCCACTTTTCTTTTCTTTTCCTAACTAAACAACATTATGGCAACTAATTGCCTTTTAGATATTTACTAGCTGACCCAGCAAACATTGTTTTGCCATATAAATTTAAAAAAATTGAGGTGGCCCTTATCATTTAGGGGTATAAAAAATAGATGTTGACCTATTCTCAGACTTATTTGATATGCACACAAAATTTCATAAAAATCGGTCGAGCCGTTTCAGAGGAGTATGGTAACTATCATTGTGATACGAGAATTTTATATATAAAGATGATAAAATGGCTAAATGTGACTCATATTATAATATTTTTTATTGATATTTGATAAGATTGGGATTTGACCCACAACCTATGATTATAAATCCAACATGCTAACTAGTACTACCACTAACATCACCCTTTATTGGCCCACTGCTGAGCTGCTGAGGAGGAATTAGACCATAGTCCACCATTCTGGCCAAATGCGGGTTAACAGACTTCACACAACTTTAAGAACGTTGACCTCGAACTTCCCAACTACCACTATAAATAAAAAAAGCTTACTTCAGCAGTGTGTTGAGGTTGTGCATCATCCCAAAAAACAAACTTTAGGTTTTCCCCATTATAGTCTTGTACTGTTGCTGTGAATGTTACATTAGACCCACGAACAGCTGGACCATTATTTGCAAGTGATAATTTTAATGCAGACACTCCTGTAATAAATGTAAATACATCAACATAATTTTGTTGGCTTTAGATGCCTTTAGACTAATATTAGCAAATTGTGACAGTATTTGCAATTACATTTTTTCCAAGACGTAATAACTAACAAATCAATTGTATACTATGTTTTTGATATATGTGTGTAAAAGAATAAAGCGGCTGAAGCCATAAAATATCTTATTATTTTAATTTTACATAGCACAAAATACATTAGGATTTTTTTTATTTATTTAACTGTACATATATTTATTAAACTACTTAAGAAGCTTAATATGATAACAGAGCGCAGCCCTAATCTTAGCAGACAAACAGATAATAAAGAGTTATTGAATATGTCAACACCCTCAAGAGAGAAAATTATGATATCTGCATCAAGCTGAGGCCATTTTAGTAAAAAACAAAACGAAATGCTTACAATCAGACAGTGACATAGAATACATTAAGAAGTCTCTTTAATTGTTTTATCGGTACATATATCTGGTTCTAAATTTACTTTAATAAAACTACTTACAGACATATATCAAAAATTTAATATTTTGTAAAAAGTATTTCTAAAAACAGCATCAAGTAATTACTATAGCTTACCTTTCTCAAAAACAAACATCAAATAAAGCCATAATAGGAATCGAGTCATTATTTCGATCTAAAACCTAAGAACTTTTATAAAAATACTAAAATTTTATTGTCGTTTTAATACACGTAATCGCACATTAAATAGACTACGATTTAAACCAGTTCAACTACTACGTACTACGTAAAACTTATTATTATTTTCAATTTTAACAAAATAATTTGCGTCATCATAATCACTTTGACACAATACTCAAAAGCAGGTTGAATGAATGAATACATGAATGGATAAACGAGTGCAAATTAAGTGTAGCCAAACCAAAAACTACAAATTCCCCATAAATATAATTTTATTGTGGTTAAAAAAATCGATTCATAATGTATTGAATACTCGTTACTTACAAGAACATTCCGTTTTACAAATGTTGTTAAACTACATTAAATTTTATGATACATTTTTATTTCTTATTTGAAGAATTTTCATAATTCATTTTATAAGAAGCCTTTTATAATATACAAAATTCATTCGTAAACATTCTAAACATATGTTGGGGAATTTTCTACCTCTGTAGTTTATATTTCTGGTTTAACTGTACTGTATCGTATCACAGTGACTTTCAGTGGGTCGTTGTAAGCGTTGAAAATTAGTGATCTGTGGTTGCAAAATTTGGCGGAATTTTTAAAACAACAAAAATGGCGACGATGTAAATAACTTTATTTGATACGGATAGAGATTTTTTAGTGGACGTGAATTTTTCTGCAGCACATATTTATATAAAATTAATTTTAATTTCAATTAAATTACAAATATAAAATTATCAATCAATAAAAAATATGAATATAAATTAATTTAACCAATAATCAAAACTTAACCTCTTGAAACTATTGCTTCATAACTCGCCATTTGTATTGTTTACGTTAATGCTCAATTACCCGTTCCACTTGGGTTAACGATCGTAACGCTCGCGGACAAGTGGAACGGGAAAAACCACGGTCGTGAGCGTTGAGATCGCTTAGTGGAACGCAGGGTACATAATCTGTTTAATGGTTAATGTTTCAAAATATTATTTATATTTCATTTTTAGTCTGTGTTTGAGTGCGAGGACAGGGAAAAGTTATTTGTGATAGTTGCACTTCCTATTTTTTATAAATTTACAATTCGCGAACACTTGCAGTTGAAAGTTCTGAATATGTTTTTATAGTAGTAAATTGAACTACTTATTTTTGTTAAATTAAACTAAATATTAATATAAAATGGCTGCCGTTTTCGATAGTCCTTTCATTCGACAACGTTTGCATCGTCTGCGGCATCGTGATTTCGACTTGGATGAAGATCAGAGATTCGGTCGATGTGATTGTACGAGTTACTCCTATTTCGTGCTTTCTATGGTTTTGTTTTCAGTCGGAACAGTGATAACGGTTCTGGCTCTGGGAGACGCTGATGGGTATATCCTCACTAACTTGGGACACATGTGGCTCGTGGGACCAATCTTTATATGTTCTGGAATGATGGTGGCTGTAAAAAGTATGTTATATTTGCGAAGAAAAAGCGTAATACAAATGCTTCTTCATCAACGTGCAATTATTAGGGTAAGCTATGATAGTCTCAATTGATGCTCCCATGTAAATTGGTATAACAAATAGAGGCAATTTTTAACTGTAATTTATTTATGAAATGAATTTTCTGTTACTGTGACCTTAACCCAAAAATTAAAACATTTTATCACACTCAACCATTGAAGGTAAATAACTGATAACAAAACAGTAAAATGTTTTTTTAGAGAAAGCCTCACTTGATACTTTAAAAACTCTACTTAGATTAGCTTACTTAATACTGTAAACTTAATTTTACCTATTTTAAACATAATAAATTCAAGAAATTTATGATAAATAATAACTTGATTGCTTATCTTTAGGAGAGAAGTTAATAAATAAAAGATCTAATAACAAAATATGTATGCAATAGTAATGTATATAATTATGTATTTATACCCTATCCAAAGGCTATAACTATTAACCATATAAAGAAGTTTCTGGAGCTTACAATTTATGCTCTGCATTGAATATTTATCAGCTAATCTTATACCTCTTCAGATTTGTTTCATTTTATCATCTATCAAAATCAGATTCCTCTATATGATAGTAAATATGTCATATAATAGTAAATATGTCAATAGCATAAACAAACTTTAATATATGTTTGTTAGTATGAGGAAATCAGAGTTCACAGGAAATACAGCAAAACTATTTTAGGAACCTCTAATCTAGGTCTTTATTATTCTAGTATGAGTAATATAAGTTTCAGTATAAAAACTGTTTTATTTTTTGTGTGGAAGTTTTCAATTTTTTTATCTGACTACATACAAAAGTATATATAATTTTTACATTTTGATCATATACCTCCGAGGGCATGGATTAGAATCCAATTCCTCAAACTTTGGGAGAGCATCTTGTAAGAGGCGAGTAACCTAACCCATTGGTGGAAGGATATGTTCCCTTATTGCCTTAAACCACCAAAATTGGTATGTTGTGCCGCATTTGGGCCAGACTTCTACCCTCCCTCTCCTTCACATTAATGCTGTGGTTACATTTCTGCTCTTCTCTCCTTACCCAATTTTCAAGATGGCAAACAAGAGGTACTTATTTGTATTGTCATTATCCATGGACAAATATTTTTATTATCTTATATATTATTTAGCAGTGTTTCATCAAATTATAAAAAAAAATATTTTTAGGATATGGCAAGTGTTCAAGCAGAGCAAGCATATGGTGGTCAAGTGCCTCGAACAGCTTCAAGTGCTACTTTGCCTCCATCTTATGATGCTCTTATATCCAGTGCCTCAGTCAGCAAACCCCAGCCGTCCAGTTCTGAACCACCACCACCGACATATGACGAAGCCATGTACTTAATTGATGAAGAAAAGTTTCACATAGAAAATAAGAGTTCAAACAAACAGGAAACTATTGAGACTAATTCCAGCAATGATGGCAAGCCCTGATTCCACTTAATAGGGTAGTTGTAAGCAAAACTTAATTCTTCCTTGTACTTATGATTTTACATTTGTAGTCAGCGTTTATATAGTATTCTCAGATGTGCCTAAAATATTGACTTGTTGGCAATATTGTTATAAGGTGTCTAATAAGGATTTAATGTAGGTTATGGTGTATTTGTGATTTTAACACTACTTGAGGAGCTTTCAAGGTATTCTTAGAATCAGGGTCAATTACTAATTTATATTTACAACTGGAAAATCATCCCAATGATTTGGCTGCTGCATTAAGAAACAAGGGTTCCTTAAAAAAGGATAGACGTCTTTTTATGTACCTTAGAATATAGTCCCATCAAGGAGTAGATGACTCACTGGAGTCACACTCTTTCCGCCAACTGAAACCTTCAACAAATTTGCTTAAAGTGTAATGTACTGATTGCAGATTGGTTTGAAGAATAAAAAAAAATTACTAATTGACATTTTATAATACAGAATTGCATTTTGAATCTGCACAATTAGTGCTGTCTTATCAGATGTTAAGCGTTTTAATGATGCGGCACCTGTAATGGTGACACATCTTTCTATTTGATTATGCTTTTAAAGAAATGAATTGCAATTATTATTGGATCTCTAATATAAAAATATCTTATTGGATATTGCTAATATTGGTTTTAAGGTGAAAGCAGTGATGAGGATCTCAGATTGATTTATTAAAGAATTTTTTTTATCAATATATAACACTGAATCAATTGTTCACTTTATGAAGGTGACCTTAGGGAATTTCTGTTCTCGAACATTAAAAGGAAATAACAACATATAACTTAATTATATATAAACTTGATAAATAAAGATATTGAAATGCTTGATTTAATGTTGTACATGAATAATTTTGAACTAGAATTAGAGGTAAAACCTCTAATTCTAGTTAAAAGTGAAGGTACTGTCTCAAATTTAAAAAAAAATTCATAACCTTTTGGTATACCTTTAGAATATTTTCTTTTTTAAGTATTCATCATCAAAGTCTTCTGCTTGTTTTTTTTTCTTAATTCTAAATTTTTGTTTAAACCAATTTTGAGAATATATTGCAAGTCCCTCAAAAACTGGTTTATATCTGTACTTCAATGTTATTCTTAAGTTATTTAATAAGTTGTAATTAATCACACTATTTTATTAGGACTCACCTGAATATTTTTTTTTACCCAGTGTAGGGTTAATTCATCGACTCCACTATTTTGTTTTTTAAGTTTAACTATCATTGTAATGTATAATGTACAGATAATGCATTTGTGGTTATCTCTTTTATTTTCAGTTAGTAATGTCATTGCAATTACTTTATGTTTCTATAAAGTCTAGAATTTGCCTTATAGTAATAATTATAGTTGTTGTGGGTTATTAAATTAATAAACACCTTAAGTGCATTTTGCTGGAGCTGCTTTCAACCTTGTATGGTGATGTAATGGTATTTTTGCATAAAAATGATGTATTCTAGGTATTTAGAAATATCAGACATATTTATGTAAACTTGTATTCTGTTTATTCCGAGAATGGTTTTCATTGTTTATAAGCTTTTATTGTTTCTTAATTAAAATAAAACAATCGCAAACCCTATGGGGTTTTGCGATTTTAATACAAATCGGAGAATGGGTCAAATTTATGTGCATGATTTGATGAGACAACACACCACAGGTAAAACTAAATAGAAGCTTGTAAAAACTGAATGAATAACCCAAAATCCCATGAACGCTTCATTATTTCAAATGCATTTACAAAGTTTCTTATAAAATAGATAGGTCTTGTAAGCTTTAGGTTCATTTTCTGTGACATTACATGCTATAAATAATAGGTTCCTATACACAATATACTTTATTAAGATCACCAAGTCACGTCCACAAATTATTGACTTAAGATAGGGTTAAAAATGTGTATAATTAATTTTCAAAATATTGCATGTTGTATTATATTTTACATTGACATACAATGTTTTGAAAATTACCATTATGTACATTTTTTCAATCTCTTAATATTAAATGGTTGACAATTTACATTAGTGATCAATGCACTTAATTCTTGTAAAGACTGAAGGATTTACAATTTATATTGTTGGCAATTTATAAGAGAACATTACATTTAATGTATATAGAATATTGTTGATCTGAGATAGATATAACTTCAACTTAGATTACATACATATTTATGAATCAATTTATTTTATTTTCATTGTGATTTCTTTTATGAATTCATTTAAAATAATATTAGTTATATCAGGGTTTATCATCTTACTTTTCATTGTATCAGTCATCATTATGTAATTATTATATTAGGAAAAAAAATGAATACAGTTCTTATGTATGTGAGGCTTTTTGATTTACAATGTTAATTTTATTATTTTAAAATAAAACTGTTTTTAATACAAACATGTTTCTTCTAATATACAGTAAACATACAAAAATATATGATTATGTTAATCTACCAAAATACTTAGCTCTAAAGCATGCATGCCTTAATTGTGGCCATTGAATTATAAAAACATCAGCAAAAAATTGTAATATTTTTCCGGACAAGGATAAGGTTCTTACTCTGCATAAGCTTTCTATAAATATTATTCTACAATCTAAAATAAAAAGACATCTTAAAAGAAAAGTTACTAAACACACTGGTATGCAAGTGCCAGGGCCATTACAAAAAATAACATCTGGCTTGAATGTGTAAATTACAGGTATAGTACTCATAGTAGCATGTATTGTAGTAAATAATGAGGATATATAAGATTGATTAACATTTCTGCTTCTAGGTATTCTGTGTAACGTAAAATGAGAACTCTCCTTTTCTGCTTCCAATATTTTAACCTCACTACTAACATCATTCTTTGCCATGATATACAAACGTGGCTGATACTTCTCAGTATCTAAATAAGAGGTAAGTCTAATAAGTTCTGTCGTATGTCCACCAGAACCAATGCAGTATATGGTTTTCAAAGAGGTATTTGTCGTAGTTAGTCCACAATCACTTCGAAATATCTTATAAAACAGATATAAAATCCGTGTAAATATCGTCACTATTACAGTTGATATTATTATTATAAGAGTCATCATTTTTTACTTATAAATATATATATACACGAAATTACTTTTAAATTTCGATATCTTGAGTATAATGGCTATAAATATTAAATATAAGAAACCATTGACCTCTATCATAAAAACTTTAACTTCAACTTGTTTGTTATCAAGTTTTTATTTGTATTGAAGTGTTCAGTGTTGTCAATAGAAGGAATCAAAATTACCCTTTTATATGACCACTGGTATAAAAATAAAATCGATTTCATGACATCTAAACGTTCCGATTTACGTAACTTGTGTTGTATTACACATAAACAAGTAATATAATTATATTTCCTTCTTAATTATTTATTTTACTTAGAGAAATTTGTATCTGGTTTTATTAAAAATATTTTTTCTTTTATGAAACATCCGGCTACATATTGCTCACGCCATTAATTACTCATTATAGACATGTCACATGACCCATGATTTAAGAAGCAGAGAGCATCTTGTAAGAAGTGAGTAACCCAGCACCCGCCATTGGTGGTACCAGATATGTTCCGTGACTGGCTTGCGACCACTAGCATGCGAAACCGACTGCCAAATATCTGACGCGTTCCGGTCGAGCCTAAGGACAATATTAGGAGCAATGAAATCCTCTCCAACTATTGCTCTTCAAGTGGAATGTGTTGATCCTCCAATACAGCTACGTAATCAGTACCTTTATGATCGCTTTATTTGTAAGGTTTTACAACTTTCTTCTCATCCTTTGTTGAAAAAGCTTCATAAGCTCTCTACAACACTTAAAAGGAGTCACCTTCCTACTAGTTTGTTAAACAGCTTTTTTAAATTCACTAGTCTCCCTCATCCCGTTTTCTCTTCTCCTACTCTCCCGCTTTTCTCTTCTTTCCTTGGCCTAATACATCAACCCTCTATTATAATTAATATTGGCATAAATAAAAGGACGGTTGAGGCTAACATGAAGTTTCGTCACTATATTAATGAAAATTGGCAAGATAATTTAAAAATTTACACAGATGCTTCAAAATTGTCAGTAGATGGCTGCGTTGGTGTTGCCTGCTGGGTACCAAAATTTAACATCTCCCTTCAATTTAAATGTCCCCCAGAAACTTCAATATTTACAGGAGAGTCTAATGCAATTTTAGAAGCCATTAATTTTGTAGAAGTCCACAACATAAGACAAACTTTAATACTGACTGACTCTTTGAGCTGCCTATTAGGGATAATCTATTTCGTAGTAAGGTGAGAATTTCTTTATTATTCAGGATTCGGAAGGTGTTGTATGCATGTCATCTGAAGGGTTTGTCCATCGTATTGGCCTGGATTCCCGGCCACTCAGGTATGAGGTTGCTGATGCTTTTGCTAAGCAGGCGATAAAAATGGGCACTTTAACTCATTTTATAAATCACCCTCAAGATCTATGTTCCGTTGCTAAAATTGATCTTATTAATTCCTGGAACTCAATGTGGGATTTATTAAAATCTGTAAAGGGGAAACATTATGCAGCTATCCAACAAAATATTCCACAAAGACCCTGGTTTTTTCTTCATCAAAATGAGGTTCGTTAGGTTATCTCTACAATTAGTCGTCTTCGAATTGGACATTCATGTACCCCAATACACCTTCACAAACTGAGAATTCGTGATCAGTCATTGTGTGAATGTGGCCTGGACGAAGGCACAATTTCACATTTGTTGTTTTCCTGCCCAAAACTCTTTTGTAAACTATATGATGCTCTACCTCCTTCTGTCCGTCGTCCTATTGATGTTAAATGTTTCCTTCAATTAGTGTTTTGTCCGCGTCATGTAAAATTTGTGTGTAAACTTATTAAGTCTAACAACATTAAACTGTAAATAGTATACTAACTGTACATAATATTTATTAGAACGTAAGATTTTTTTTTATTGGTGTTGGTAATACTAACTTTTACTGGTGTTGGTAATACTATTGAGTTGTTGTAGATCGATCTTAACATGGTGGAACCCTCTTATTGTACTCGAACTCGAACTTTCATAAATTAAAAACTCAGTCTCACCGGTCAGATTCCACAAGTGTCTTTTGTCATTACTACGTGACATTGACAAAGTACCCTGTGCGTTTTAATTGTGCACAACTAGAAGCCATTAAACAAAGAAGAAGAAGAAGACAATATTATAAAATATAAATAATTTATTTTTAACAAAATTGCGATGATTCCATGTCGTGTATATATATTTTTTTCTAATGAGTTCTCTTTTACTTATTTACTATGTTAACTTTTTAACATTAATTGAATTAAAATTAGTTTATTTTTATCTTAAATACGTATAAAAAAATATATATGTAACAAAATGAAAATTTTAAATTTTATTGGCCTTAGCGGCATACAAATAATTTCATTTATTTCCTTATTGGTTTATGCATTTGGTATTTTAAGTAATTATTTTAGCGATAAAAATAATTATTGTGAAATGACGTATATGTTTGAATATCCACAATTTGTGGTAAGTATTATTTTTTGTGATAAATTTTACTTATAAATAGTGGATGCTAACTGTATATAAATTTTAGCGAATAAGTCTTGAAGAAAATAAAGTTTTTCCACAATATGGACTTTATGCATATAGCGAAGGAAGGTTTACTGAAAGAACTAGAAAAATGTGGTAAGATTTTCTGTATTTCAAAAATAATAATTATTGAAAGTAAAAGAAAGTACTATATATATTGACATTTACTTTAAGGTTTGACGGTATTCCTGTACTGTTTTTACCAGGAAATTCAGGAAGTCATATGCAAGCTAGATCCTTGGCTTCTGTAGCCTTAAGAAAATCATTATCACAAGGATATGAGTATCATTTTGATTTCTTTACAAGTAAGTTTAAAAATAATAAATTATTTTAAATATTGCTATAATCTATTATTTGTTAAATAGAAGTCATTAGGCAAAAATATATATAAATATGATTATTTCTAGTAAGTTTTAATGAAGAGCTGTCTGGTTTATATGGAGGTGTACTTCCAAGTCAAACCCAATTTGCTGCAGCATGTGTTTCAAGAATATTGAGCCTTTACAAAAGTAATAGATATACAAAATCTGTACCCACCACTGTTATATTGATTGGACATTCTATGGTATGTAACTCTTTTAATAGATAGTTCCATATAGTAATGAAACCTAGTTCACACAAAACATAAACCTGATGGTGACACCTGATTTGAATTTTGGGATATACCCATATTTTTATGAAGTCACTAGCTGACCCGGCTAAAATTATTTTGCTATATTAAAAATGTGGGGTGGGCCATCCTTATCACTTAGGGGTATAAAAAATAGATCTTGACCGATTCTCAGAGCTACCCGATATGCATACAAAATTTCATAAATATTGGTTGATCTGTTTCGGAGGAGTTTGGTAACAAACACAGTGACACAAGAATTTTATATATAAGATAATATTAGTAGGCATTTAATAACATTTATTTAACATATGCATTAAATTAAATTTAAAATATGAAGTAATCGTGGGCTATTTCTTTAAGAATTAGCATTACTTACTATACAGTGTTCTTCATTTTATAGGGAGGATTGATAGCTAAACGACTCTTAGCATATCCAAGTACAATCAATACAACTAATATAGCTATAACTCTGGCCGCACCTCTTGAAGCCCCAGTTATTAACTTTGACTCCGTATTCAATGATTACTACTCGTTAATGGACTTAGAATGGAAGGAGTTTATAAAAGATAAATTAAAAGAAAAGAAGTTTTTGATTAGCATTGGTAGTGGACAAAGAGATGTATTGGTTCCTGCTGGTCTTACCTCTTCTAATGATAGTACTATCAATGTTTTGGTAAGTTTACCAAATTAAAAAAATTTCAAATCATTTTTTTTTCTTTTTCCTGTGCTATTTATTTTAAAGAAATTTATTTGCATATAATTTAATATGCTTTATTGTTAGTCTACAGCCATACCAGGAGTGTGGATAACACCAGATCATATCAGCATGGTTTGGTGCAAACAACTTGTTTTAGTGATTAATCGCTTTCTCTTTGATATTGTGGACTCTTCAACAGAACAGGTTACAGAAAATAATATAAAAGTAGCTAACAAGGTGACACAGCACTTCAAGGTACGCATTTATTTTATATTACTTATTTCTACAAACTTTTAATATTTAAGTTATCTTTTTTTATTAATTTTTTTTTGGTCTTTTTTGGGCCATAATTTAGATGACAATATATAGTAAGTTAAGTAATATTCGAAAAGACAACGACTTAGAAGAAAAGTATCCACCATATCGGACTTTCAAGGATGGCGGATGATACATTTTTATGCTTTACAAGAAATTTTTCACTTGATACTCATCTAATTTAAGAATATATGTTTAGTAAAATATAACAAAATATTTTAATTTGAAGTTTTGATTATGAATGAAATCAAAATTTTAAAAATTTGGTAACTCCACCAATTGAGTTAATTTTTTGTATGAGGAGCAGTGGCGTAGCTAAGGGGGGTGGCCCACACTGGGCGTCACTAGGGGACCGTGTACTTCAGCAGTACCACATATAAAAAATCATAAAACTGCAGCAGATTGCATACCTGGCTCTAATAAAATAATGTATGTAACAATAAGACAGTTACGCAAATCCAAAAATAAAAAAAACTACAATTCCACCCATGCTAGCTACACCACTAATTAGGACACCTATAATTCCACCCATGCTAGCTACACCACTAATTAGGAGTTTGCTCAGTAGTGCAAAACAAAAGATTGAATGCACTCTCACGTGATTCTTCTTGGGCTTTTGCTTACTCTATTTCATTCAAGTATCTAAGGTTTTTTTTTCTTAAATAGGCAAATCGATCTATGATCTTGGATCCCGAAAAAATTCGTACAAATGTGACGCTGCATGCCGACGCATTTTGGTACGAAGATAATAGAAGGATTTATCAAATATCTAGACCAGAGATAGACAGGTAAAATTCCTTTTATTGGTAAGAATGACTTTCAGATTGATAATTAATAGGTAGGGCTTTCTATAGCTGAGATTGTTAATATTTAACAAACCTACTTTTTTATCTTGAAATTTTAACACATTGATATGATAAAAAGTGGTGTAAAATTAATTATGTTTAGTAACCTTCGTTTTTATGTGTCGGCGAATCAAAAGAATTTGGTACCCTTTTCATTTTCAACTGAACATGACATATAATTTACAGAAATATAAATTTTAAAATAGGTAATATACAGAACAGAATTTCGCGTCTAATATTCAAAGCTATACAGATCTGACTAAATAAAAAGAATTTGAATTTTAAAACATGGATGTATATTGTATACCTAGCCGACCTGCGCGACTTCGTTCGCGTGTTGCTCTGCTTCTATGGGTCGTAGCGAGATGTTAAATAACCTAGGTTACTCCTTGTTACATCAGCTATCTGCTGCATCCGCTACCCCGTCAAAAGCAGTCCAGCCATTTCAGAGATTAGCCGGAACAAACAGACAGACAGACAAAAATTGTAAAAAAAAAATGTGGTTTTGATATATGTACAGTGTATAAATCGATATACACTTAGTTAAAAGCGGTTATTTTAATATTTCAAACAGACACTCCCATTTTATTTAGTTGTATGTATGGATATGATATACAAAAAAATGTTTGCTTATACTTATCATCTATATGATAATAAGTATTCTTAGCGAAAAATAACCATAATAGCTAGAAAAGGCTTAAATGGAAAAAGTAGTATCTTATTAGAAATTTTTTATTCAAAAAAGGTCTTTCTGTCTCCGTTGATGTGGTACTGGGTCTCTATAGTGACTCTAAAATTATACTTTACACATCTTTGACAAATGAATGAAAATGAAATTCATGATATAACTTCATATAATGTACTGACTTGAGTCTAATGAGTTAATAAATATAACTAACTTGAAGCAAAGATCGTAAACGTAATAGCTATATTTGTATGTGACACAATACGTCCGAACTGTAAGAAATGTATTTTCCAGTTGGCCTTTATCCAAACCCGAAAATAATTGCCACATATACGTTATAATTTGACTATATGATTTCAATTTCAATTGAATTGTATATTTCAAGTAACATAAGTATATTTTTTTAATACTTTTTTGCTACTAACAATTCTTTTGAGGTAGATTCTGGATAATAACCATATATGTCAATACATTTCTTGCCCTTCAAATAATATCGCAATATTGAATATTCCTCTAATGTTGTTATGGACTTAAAAAAAAATCAATAAAAATACGATAAATACTTGTTGTATTATATAAATGTTGTATATAAGGTTTTTAAATAGGACACAATTAGATTTTCAAATACATAAGTGCTAAAAATATAACTTATCAAAGACTGAACAGTATCTCTTTTCAAAAGATTTTTCTCTTGGTACTTATTATCTATATATTCTATATTAAGTGTATTATAAAATAGATAATATGCTACTGAAGTGTTAGCGTCATTTAATTCAAAACAAAGATAAAAATATCATTCAAGTCATCCTTTACGGATATATGTTGTTTATCATCTACTTGTTTATTAATATTTTATTTAAAGTATACCCTATACTTCAAAAGCTCGGAAAGCTATATATTTATTATGAAACGTGAGGCGTTTTTGTCTATTTTCCAACCCACATCCACTAATCTCAAGTGGGATTTTTGAAATATATTATTGTTATTGTAAATACGTTAGATTTATTCTAAACAAAAAATCAAAATTATTTGATCATATTTTAGTGGAGACATGGTTTACTTAATTCAACTAAATTTTGTTGCAATTTCACTCTGTTTCTTGAGGAAAAAAAATTACGTGGTAAGATCCACCCGGATCTACTCTCTCCCCAAAGTAAGATTAGATAAGAAGTTGATTTTAATTTAATTTTTTAATTTTTAGGACAACGTATTTAATGATAAGACTCGTGAGTTTCCCGCAAAACAGGTTTGTAGCTGTGGAATCGGTGAATTCAGAAGATAAAGACTGGGTATTCGGATGTAATGCCAAATACGTTTACCATAATTTTAGACATTGGTAATTATGTTATTTTATTTATCTATACTATTATATAAAGAGGAAAGATTTGATTGTTTGTATGTTTGTTTGTTGCGAATAGGCTCGAAAAGTACTGAACTGATTTTGAAAATTCTTTCACCGATGGGAAGCTACATCCTTTCCGTGTAAAATAGGCTATGTGGTGTTGCCATAAATACTCTAATTAAAAAGATATGGCCATTTAAGTGCCATAATGTGGTCATTATGTAAATTAAAGAGTTTCTCAGGAACTACAAATCCGATTTAAAAACTCTTTCACTGATAGAAAACTAAACTTTTCGTGAGTGACAAAGGTGATTCAGTGTTACTATATACATTTTTTAATTAAACGAATATGGCCATTTTGTCGTAACTAATCCGATTTTAAAAACTCTTTCACTGATAGAAAACTAAACTTTTCGTGAGTGACAAAGGTGATTCAGTGTTACTATATACATTTTTTAATTAAACGAATATGGCCATTTTCTCGTTACTAATCCGATTTTAAAAACTCTTTCACTGATAGAAAACTAAACTTTTCGTGAGTGACAAAGGTGATTCAGTGTTACTATATACATTTCTTAATTAAACGAATATGGCCATTTTCTCGTTACTAATCCGATTTTAAAAACTCTTTCACTGATAGAAAACTAAACTTTTCGTGAGTGACAAAGGTGATTCAGTGTTACTATATACATTTTTTAATTAAACGAATATGGCCATTTTGTCCTAACTAATCCGATTTTAAAAGCTCTTTCGCTGATAGAAAACTAAACTTTTCGTGAGTGACTAAGGTGATTCAGTGTTACTATATACATTTTTAATTAAACGAATATGGCCATTTTGTCGTAACTAATCCGATTTTAAAAATTCTTTCGCTGATAGAAAACTAAACTTTTCGTGAGTGACAAAGGTGATTCAGTGTTACTATATACATTTTTTAATTAAACGAATATGGCCATTTTGTCGTTACTAATCCGATTTTAAAAACTCTTTCACTGATAGAAAACTAAACTTTTCGTGAGTGACAAAGGTGATTCAGTGTTACTATATACATTTTTTAATTAAACGAATATGGCCATTTTGTCCTAACTAATCCGATTTTAAAAGCTCTTTCGCTGATAGAAAACTAAACTTTTCGTGAGTGACAAAGGTGATTCAGTGTTACTATATACATTTTTTAATTAAACGAATATGGCCATTTTGTCCTAACTAATCCGATTTTAAAAGCTCTTTCGCTGATAGAAAACTAAACTTTTCGTGAGTGACTAAGGTGATTCAGTGTTACTATATACATTTTTAATTAAACGAATATGGCCATTTTGTCGTAACTAATCCGATTTTAAAAATTCTTTCGCTGATAGAAAACTAAACTTTTCGTGAGTGACAAAGGTGATTCAGTGTTACTATATACATTTTTTAATTAAACGAATATGGCCATTTTGTCGTTACTAATCCGATTTTTAAAACTCTTTCGCTGATAGAAAACTATACTTTTCGTGAGTGACAAAGGTGATTCAGTGTTGCCATATACATTTTTTAATTAAACGAATATGGCCATTTTGTCGTTACTAATCCGATTTTAAAAACTCTTTCGCTGATAGAAAACTATACTTTTCGTGAGTGACTAAGGTGATTCAGTGTTACTATATACATTTTTTAATTAAACGAATGTGGCCATTTTGTCCTAACTAATCCGATTTTAAAAGCTCTTTCGCTGATAGAAAACTATACTTTTCGTGAGTGACAAAGGTGATTCAGTGTTGCCATATACATTTTTTAATTAAACGAATATGGCCATTTTGTCGTTACTAATCCGATTTTAAAAACTCTTTCTCTGATAGAAAACTATACTTTTCGTGAGTGACAAAGATGTTTCAGTGTTGCCATATACATTTTTTAATTAATAGAACACGGCCGTTTTGTTACTACTGATCCAATTTTAAAAATTCTTTCACAGAGGATGTCTATAGTATTTCTGTCTCTCTTCCTCTTATATACTATCATTCTCTCTCATCCTGTCTCTTTTTTCTCTCTTTAATATTTATCTTTATCTCTGTTCAGAATGGTCAGTCTCTGTTCGGTTTTCTTCTTTCGAGAGTCTCTCTCCCCTTTTTTTATTTTCGTACATATATTCTTAATTTAACATATACTTTAACGTGGACGAAGTCACGGTAGTCGACTAGTTAAGTATAATAATCATAAGGTACTGGAAGTTTTTTGAAGCTATTTACGATTAATTTGAGCGACACTATAATTAATCGATTCATAATATAGCTTGGTAATTACATTCTTATTTTTACATTTTATAATTTAAAAAATCTGTTAATTTTTAAAAATTTTGATGTGATGCCTAAAAAAACAACATTAATTTTTTAACTGTTTTTGAAATTAATTGGTTACAACTGTCATTTAATTTCAAAAGTCAGTATTTCACCAAATATTCGCGACTAAAAGAAAGTCATATTTGTCTCTTGTATCAAAATTTAATCAACGGTTGAAGAGCGAAAACTTACTATATATAGATTTACTACACTTTGGCATTTCTGCAAACTAAATTTTTAGTTTTTTTTTTATAGCAAAGAAGCAACTTCATTAGGCGAGTTGTCTCGTTGGACAGGAGCAGCATCTGACTTCGGCAAAAGAAAACTAGCTACGATACATTTACACAGTATTATGGAAACACAGCCAGAATGGACGCATGTCGTTGTTAAAGTGTCACCGACTAGGAAACCGGTAAAAACTATAAAATATAATGATACAAGAATAATATTAATTCAGATTTTACATAATCTATATATCCATGACTATACGTTAATCCCACTGCTGAGCCGGGTCTTTTCAAAATAAGGAGAACGTTCAGGAGTGCATGTTTCCTCACGATGTTTTCCTTCACAAATTGACGTTTGTTAGTCTCGCAAAAGTTCACGTCAATTTTGGTTTTGAATTATTTGTAGAAGTTCAAGGAAGGTTTTAAAGGTGGGAAATGCTAACACGATTTTCAAAAAATTTTGGAACTTAGATAGCATAATGAATCTTCGCGAAGCGACACGGACAGCTGGTATAATTAACGTGTAACTTATCTAATGTTTGTATGTAGAAGATAAAATAATCATTTTAAGAAATTTTGTTTGTCGGTCTATCTGTCCATATATTTATATACATATTACTATATAACTGTTGTACGAAGCGAAAAAAAATATAGGCTATAAAAAACCGTTTTAGAAGAATATGTAATACAAATATAATTCAAATATTTTTGTGACTTTAAAGACAATGATAGCACTTAAAATTTGTTTTTTGAGTTATTCCAAAATAATAAATATAAAATATTGATATGACGGGGTATAGCTAGGGTAAGATAATAATGAGTCATGTCGGGCTATAGTTAGGATAAGATATAGAAAATTAATTATTACTTCCGTCGCGTCATTTTAATATTCAACGATTTTTGATAATTTGAATGAGTAAACGATTATCGATTAATAAACCCTAACTATAGCCCGACATGTCCTTTATTATCCTTCCCTAGCTATACCCCGACGGATATATTTCATTTTGTAGTGATATACATCACTATTTGATGTTTATTTTTTGTTATCGATGTCTCACTAACGCGCGTTAAAACGACTAATGATTATCAATTTCAACAATGTCTTTATTTTGTTGGTTCTATTTTATTAATTAATTCCACGCACATTAAGACAGTTTTTAGGACAGATTTACTCTTCATAGCTCCTAAACATTGATTGCTAGTAAATAAGTTTTATATATTTACTTTCACAGATAACATTGAACATAGACATAAATGACTACGCATCTCGACAAATAAATGTGGACCTACCCTCAGATTTTTCATTCGGTAAACAGATAATAAAGGCTGAAACTGAACCAAACAGCTTGTATTATGAATTGAATTTATCAAATTTTAATTCAATACTTCAAGCATATTTATTGTATGTGGAACCAACAGCGAATTGTCAAGCGCAATATCACGTTTCTGCTGAATTACATGTACCATGGGCTAATCATGAAAGTTATCACTATTTTACGTAAGTCACTTATTAACTATGCTCTTAAGGTTAATTCTGAGTCTGTAAGTTCAACAAATACATTTCTATTTGTCTGTCTTTGTTCTTATATATGCATTTTAATATTTACATTAACACATTTGGGGGTAGTAGTAGTAATATATACAGACAAATACAATCCCGTGCACACCTTAAGGGTCTTATTATAGAAACTTACGTGGTTATTTGTCATTTTAGAGCTTTGTTAAACGGTGACGTATTATTCTGGTAACTTGGTACATACTGTAGTTTCAACCACATTCGGCGGTCTTCATCAGTTAGTGGACGCGCGCGCGGTGACGGCTCGGCGAACACTGTTTTCGAATACGGTTGAAACTATAGTACCATTTATCAGAACAATACGTAAGTGTCACCGTTTGACAAAGCTCTAATATGACGATAGGGGTCGTTAGAGTTTTATGTAAGCATTAAAAGGGGGCCTGCTTATTTTTGATGACATGGGAGATGGGTGGTTGGGGTTTGCATGGTAATAAAAAACACACGCACATCGAAACGTGAATAACCCAGCTGAGAACGAGGAGGGAGAAAAATGCATGCATCAATGTTTACGTAAGCACGGGGAGAGGGGATAGGGCTTTGCTTACTTCTGCTGACATCGTGTGTCTCCACAGGGCACGTGTTTTATATAAAATGTTTATATAGAAGTGATGACAAACATGTAAATTGCTCAATCTAAGTAGACATTATTTTTTGCTTAAAATACTAAATCCATGAGCTTCATGATCAAATTTTATGAACCACTAATTTTGTTTTTTTTTTCAGTTATTTGAAGCGATCTCCGATGATTTTAAGATTATTCACGAGTAATCCAAATATAACACTACTATTACAAAGCACTGAGGCTGTTAAGGTTACTCTATTATTAGATCCTAAATGCACTTTCAGGATCAGGTAAGTTTATATCAGAATTACGTATGTTGGTTTATTCTACCGGTGGTTATTTCTACCTCTTTATTTAGGATCTGCATCAAGACTATTATTGTGAAAATCCAACAAAATAGCAGTATGTAATCCATAACCATTAACCCCTCCAACTAAGTTAAAATGCTTGTGTCAGGAGTGGGCCACGTTTGTAGTATAATGACTGGGATTTGAACCCACGACCTATCAATAGAAAATCCAACGCCTGAACCACTGAGCTGCTGACGCTTCAATATCTAAATAAATAATAACTACTTTGCCCCCCTTTCTGAGATAATCAATGAAAAACTGACGGTAATGGTTTCTAAGTAAATTTTTTTTTTTCAGTATTTCCACATCTTTGTATCATAGTCTAGCTCAACTATCACGTAACTACACTGCAGTAATACTTCCTTACATAGCAGCCATAATTCTGTTAGCTGCTCGCACTAATTTTTTAAATTTGGCGCAGCGGGGGAGTTGTGTGTCCATACATACAGCTTTAAAAAGTGAAGGTGTCAAACCATACCATATAATAGTATTTGGTAGGTTGACCTGTATAGGATTTACGTAAGTATTACTCCTATTTTAATCATCGAGCTACGTACGTACGAGCTAGAGTCTAGACTATAAGCTACCTAATAGCGAAGTTATTCAAAAATAATTCTTCATTCCTTCGGGATAATAATACAATATAAATATTGTGTTGGAAGCGTCTGAAATACATACAATAGTATAGTTTATTAATATATTTTACTGAAGCTTTGGTGATGCTTCAACTTAAAATATAAAGTAAAGTATAGAAAATCTAATTTTGAATCTATATTGAATGTGTATGCAGAGACGCGTCAAGTATCTTCTGCGCCGTCGTGCTAAATACTCATAAGCGCCTCATATAGGATAAAATCCTCGGATTTTTTTAGAAGACCACAAAAAACGAATTGCTGTCTCACCCCACGTACAATAATCTGATTGCAATTGAGTACTGGAGGGGGCAGTAGTTTTTGGCGCCTCTATCTAAAATTACTTAATATTATAATGAGGTGAGAGCGAATAGAAACAAGGATTGAGTCCTTAATGTATATGCAACCTCGACGCGCATTTTCGACTAACTTTTTTTATTTGAATCATATTATGTTTTTATTTTGACGTCCCCTGAAAACTTCAAGGCGCCTTTTACGCACTGGCGCCGTATATATGGCGTTTACATATGAACGGCGCGTCCCTATCTGGATGAAGATAGGTTACTAATATCAGCGGATAACCAAGAGCTATAATAGCTTGAGATTTAATTGTCGATCACGCTATTTAAGTTATATGTCAATCTCATATGTAAAGATATGGGTATATGTCTTCTCAATAAGTAAAACTATTTAATATCAAGTGATTTTACTATACTAGGAAGCATTGGCATGCTTAATTAATTATAAAAACAAAGATTAAAATAGTATATCATTTTCAGGTCAATTCCACTCCATTTACATATATTCGATATTGCCGGCTTGAAAAATCTAGAAATTCCATACTTTACTCGATCGCTGTTAGTACTGCCTGCGTATACTGCTGTTTTGGGCATATTAAATATAGCAGCTGCGGCTGTACTCGCTGTAATGGTGTTTTCATCCCAATTGGCGCACAGACTACTCTTCAGGTAAATCTAGTAAATAGAACTAATATAAATACGAAAGTATTGTTAGGTTTTATTAAAATATTAATACTATAAAATATCGATATTAAATATAATTAGAATAATTTGATCAATATCTCTATTATCTTGAATATTAACTTGGCAACACAGGCGTACTTGTCATTATAGTGGGAATAGATAAATACCCCCTATTTTGTATTATAAAAAGGATTACTTTTACGCAATAAAGTTTAGTTGCTCTCAAAACTCATGTGACTTCAGTGTTGTGTATTTAAAGATGGTTCGTTGAATCTACACTATTATAAAAAGAGGAATTTGATTGTTTGTATGTTGTGAATAGGCTCAAAAGTACCAAACCGATTTTGAAAATTCTTTTACAGATATAAAGCTACATCCTTTCAGGGTAACGGGTATATAGTGTTGCCATAAATATTCTAATTAAAAAGATATGGCCATTTAAAGGCTATAACATGACCATTTTGTATGATGAAGGTTTTCTCCGGAACTACAGATCCGATTTTAATTATTCTTTTACCGCTACAAAACTACACTATTTCCAAGTGACATAGGTGATGTAGTGTTGCCATATAAATTTTTTAATTAATAGAATATGACCATTTCGTTGCTACAAAATCGGATGGATTTTAAAAATTCTTTCACTGAGAAATGTTTATAGTATTCCCGTCCCTCTTCTTCTTTTATACTATCCTTATCTCTCATGCTCTCTCTTCTTCAATTTTATCTTTATCTCTGTTCATTGTCACTCTTTTATTATCTGTCGCCTTGCTCTTTTTTTTTCATTCTATATTTTATCTTTTTCTCACCATTTCTCACTGTCTCCTTTTTCAAATAATGAAAAGCTACATAATTACAGAATGAAAATTTTAGGACATCAATTGTGATATTGCTTCAAATGCTCGGAGCGAAGCGAGAGCAAGCCGCTCATATTTAAATAAAGAGTCAGTGGGTCGAGCGGTGTAGGGTGTTTATTGGTAGTAAAGGCCTTTTAATCCTACACCTGGGTCCACTAGACACTGCTCGGCTTGAGTGTAATTGGGCAGTAAAGCTACCGTGTAGCTTTTAATATGTCGTTAATTTTATATAAATATTTTTTTGAAACTAATTTTATTTTATTATAGCGCCATCTTCTGGCTTCAAACCAAATAATTTTATATATCTTGTTTCAGAATAGTATGGCGTGGAAATACAAATCTGGCGGAGAAGATGGCAGCAGGCTTGCAAAAAGTACCCATGGTAGTGAGTGCCGCTCTCATGTTTGCTGTGCCACTATCATGCGGGGCTGCTGCTTTGGTTGCTGGTGGTGCTTTTTATGCTTTTATGGTAAGACTAGCCGATCCACATATTTCAACCGCGTATTGGAGGTAGTGGGATGTTATATAGCCCTCATCGATAAATGCTATCAATAAACTCTTCAGCTTTATAATATATTAATAGTTTTAGATAAGTACCATATTTTATTTTATATAGATAACTTCTTCCGCTTGGAATAACGATTTCATATATCTTTTTATCCCCCCCTTTCAACCCTTTTTTCAGATTAAAAATTAGCCTATGTCCTTTCTCAGGATCTTGACTATCTTTATACCAAATTGATATAAATCGGTTCAGTAGTTTTGGCGTCAAAACGCGACAGACAGACAGAGTTACATACTTTCTAATATACTTATTAAGTTTTTTAAGTAGTTACCAAGTTTTCTTTTATTTGCAGCTGTCAAAGATGTATGAAGAATATTTGGAAGACTATTTTTATAGATTGATGTCTAAAGTTGCCAGTAGATTTTGTCGAATATTCAGACCCAAAGAGGATAACACTCAGAAAACGTGTCCTGTAAAACAACAGGAATCTGCAGATGCAGTCTTAGATAATACAGAAAATGAAAAAGATAAAATTGATGAAGACGATAAATCTGATACAGCTTTAGTTCCTAAAAATTCAGATGATGTAAAGGAGAAATGTGACATAAACGAGAAACATATTGACGAGGATTTAAATAATATTAATTTTCATTTAATGATGTTCTTTTTATGGATGGCAGTGACAATGGTCAATGTTCCAGCTTTGTTGACTTGGGCGAGAAATTTCAAGTAAATACTGTTCCTTTATTATTATTGGCAACTATATTGTATTTTTTAGTTATTTTTTAATTGTTTAATCACACTCCTTTTTAGATGAAAAACACTGCTATTGTTTTGTTTCACTGTTCTCTTCAAATCTTTTGATTACAGACCAAAAATAAATTCAAAACTTTAATTTTCTATACACTTATTTGAATTTGGAATCTATATTCCATCCGTAATTTAAAGATTTTGATTATTAATTGAAAAAAAAAACTTTGGATTGAATACAGAATCCAAATTCAAATTTCTGTTTTTTAAATTAGGAATATATTTTTTATTAATAAATCTGACGTTTTGGAATACAGATTGAAAATAGATTCCAAATTTGAACTTTATATTTACAAATTTAAATTCGAAATATACTATCAATCCATATTACAAAAAATTTGAGAATTGTTGTTAAGAATGATTGAATTTAATTAATTTCTGTTGTAGGATAAAATGATTGCTGTCAATTCTTATATTATTTAATTAGATTTTTAATTGGGTATTTCTAAAATATGTATTGTTTTTACTTATTAGATACAGTATGGTGTTAAAACCTGATACATCTCATCACACCGGGTTTATCATGTCAGCTTGTTCTGCAATCATTTGGCAGTTAAATGGACCTAAAAAGAATTTGTGAGTAAACCGAAAGTTAATTCATTAAAAAATCTTGTATTTTTCCATGTTATTACATGGAATGTAAATAAATTGGCAACACAGGCCTAGTTTATTAATAACAATTTGAATATTATTCTTTTTAGGAGAAATTATGAAGCAACTGCGGCTTTACTCTCTTCAATGGCAGTAATTATTTTCGCCCTAGGGCCATTTTTACTTTCAATAGTCAATTATGGTGTAACATTGATGTTCACAATAATAACTATACAACAATTGTTTGATTATGAGGATATTGAAGTTACTAGTGAAAATCCATTAGAAAGAAAAAGTGAAAGTAATGTCGAACAAGAAAGTCAAGAAGGTTGCGAGACTAATCAAGACACATCTGAAAAGTAAGATTCTGAAGAAGAAAATACCAGTAATGAAAATGAAAGCAAAGAGAGTAAAGAAAAACCCAAATACATAACGTTCAATAATTAATTTAATAGATTAGGATCAATTTTTATAAAATTACTAGATGACCCAGCAGACATTGTTTTGCTATATACGCACGAGAACTTTATAAATTAGATTATGAGATCTAAAATAATATGAGAAATAACTTAGTTTGTAGCTGAGGACAAACAGACTGCCTTACGGAAAGGCTTGATCATGTCTTAGCGAAAAATAGAAGTAGTCACTCATAAAAATATTTAAACAAAAAAAAAAATAAATGTCTATGAGATAATCTCCAAAGTATAAAAAATAAAAATTGTAGTAATATTAATGTAGTATATTATGTTATAATTATAATAATTTATCTTACAAATAAAAAAATTACATTACTGTTTATTGTCTTTAGATTATTAAATCCATCTCTTTTTACAGATTTGTAAAAAAGTTAGTGAAATGCTCCAGCTACACATTGTAGGGCTATTTTATAGAAAATGCCAACAAGTTTTACATTAGTGAAAAAAATATCAAATTCAATAGTAATTTAAGAGTTGAAAGCAAATAAATATTGAAATGCGGACACTTTGTTTTATATTATAATCAAAGTATGTAGTACAAATTAGGACCAATAAACAAGACAGACTTAGAAAGCGATTTTGTTTAACTCATCCCTACTTCGCCTAGGTGCAATTTACCACATACTTAGTTTTAATTTTAAATAAATCCCATCCCCTAATTCAATCCCTTCAGGCCTTATTTTTGTAAGAATAGTCCGACAACGTCCGAAAAAAAAACGAAACGACTTTTACTGGTGCATATTTAGATAGCATTGTATTTTAAAATTACTGAAATGAAAAAATATAAAACTTACAATATATTTATTAATAATTATACACCACAAAGATCAATAACAAATCGACACGTCATGTAAATGCATTTCACTTCTTCTTCTTGTTGGACGATTTTTCTTCTGGGTTCTTAGGGTTTTGCCAGTTCAAAGGGTTCCTGCGATATATAGGCCACGGTGGTAATGTTAATATAGCAGCAAGTAAAAATCCAGCTCCCAAAATATAAACCGATTGGGAAAATTGTTGTACAATATAACCCCATAAGAATCCGACGATACTAAACAGAGTTATTATTGCTCTGTAACATTTCTCTGCTTTGGCCTGTCCCACGTAGTCGATGTGAGTTGGAATAGAAGTAAAGAAATCCATTTTTTTTTAATAAGTACTATTCTTTAGTTTTACCGAATCCAAGTTAATTTAAAAATGCCAAGCGTAGGTCTGTCTCTGTCAACATTAAAATTTCGTGACAATTCCCAATGACATTAGTAAAAGACACGTCACAATTCACATATGAGTGCGTTCTACTTATCGTTCACAACGCCCAAAATGCTCTTTTAGCCGTTTCACTTGATGATTACAGTAGTGATCGCGAATGTTTCTGCAGCGTGTATTTATGCAAAATTATTTAATTTTACCAATAATTATTGAAATTTATTGTTAACTTACAAATTATAACCTTGACCTCTTGAAATTGTTGCAACTTGTCATTTTAATTATTTTTTTGCGCTCAATGACCTGTTCCACTTGGGTTAACGATCGTAATGCCCGCGTTTAAGCAAATTTGCCAACTTAACGGATTTTCTTTTAGATCTGACGGATTAGAGTCAGGCATTAATGCCTGACTCTAATCCGTCATTAAAATATCGTCATTAAAATATATTTTACTCCGTTAACGGAGTAAAATATATTTTAATGGCAAACGGAAATATAATAATGTTGAAGAATAAAAAATATGCATATGTAAAACTTTTCTTTATATTGGCGACATTCAAATGGGAAGTTGTGGTATAATAGATTGTTGCACAGCTACCGTGGCAACTACAATAACAAGAGGTACAGAAAGTGATGATGATTGGGATATTTTATAAATATAATTTTATTGCTAATAAAAAGTAGTCATAAATAACGTATTTTTTTATTTGACCGTTTTTATTGACGGAAAATTTATATTTTGACGGGAAATACCAACTACCTTAACAGAATTATGAATTTATTGTTGGCAACACTGCGTATCAGTGAGACGGGAAAAACTGTGGTCGTTGTGAACGCTAAGTGGAACTGCACTGCACTGAAATAGTGTATTTGTTGTTGTTGTAAATTATATAGTCACCCAAATGAACTATTCACATGTGTTTGTGTTTATAACTGTAGTTGCAAAGGATAAATACAAGTACTGATCCCTGCACCTAAATGAAGCCATTTTACACATTACATAAATCTAAATACATTTTAAAATCCACTAATTGATTTATACATAATATTAACAAAATGCGTCTGTCATTAGTTTTTATTTAACATTTAATCTTTTAATTTGTCATTTAGACAAAATCAGGTAGAATGAAAATAAAATTTCAATATTTACTTAAAATTTAATCATACAAAAATGTACCTTAATTAACTGGTGTTTTAGTTTTGTATCACAACCCTTATGTTATTCTTAAAACTATTAATCATAATGATTTAACAAAAATATAACTCAAATTTTTAAATAATTTAAAACAAATAAGTAAATTTAAAGTGCAACTTCTTATATATTTTAGCATATTTTTTGTAATCAAAATTTACAGGGCAACCTCAATATAATGTCTTCCTCAATTTAACAAATTTCTTGGTAATCCCATTTAATTGTCCATCACAGTCAATGTTAAATACCTCATATTTCAAAAAGATTTTGCAAACAACCTCTTTATAATGAATTTTCAACTACAACAAAAGTGTAAATACCTCTAATTAACAAATTTTGTCAACCCAATACCTCTATATAACATTCCTTAATCTCATAGTATGTTGTAAATGGTTTTTTTTTACCTCTACAACAAATTTTTGTTTACCAAATTATTTGATATAATGAATATTTACTTTCTCCCTTCCGATTCGTTATAATGAGGTTGGAGTATATAATAGATTAAAATAAAAATACTTTTTAATCATCCCATTCGCCATCTAGGTTGGTCTCTCCTGCCTATGCTGTGGAGGTTTCACTGTTCTTTTTTTTCATTCATTGTTGTTGGGATTGGGAACATTTCACTTTTTGAGGAACATATTTGAAAGTGCGCCGGCATATCCTTGTGTGGTATCCGGTGAGTAGCGTTGTATGGGCAGATGGCCAACGGCGGGTAGTGCTGTTCACATTTAATGAGGTGCCGCTGTAGTCGAGAACGCGGTACTCTATGCGCTTGATCGTATGGGCAGGCTACGTATGGATCGTCCATTCTTGATTTCTTGATACTACTTCAAAGCTTTTCAATTTGATTTACAAGCGGTAACAAATAACATGCTAAGCGAAGATGGATGGCGAAGACAGGCAAAACAGCAGAAACGATTAAAGTACCTATGTTTAAAAGATGTGTACGTTAGTCTGCACTCTGCACAAAACTCTGCAGCAGCAGTTCAAACAAAGTCGAACAGTTTTAACAGCAGTTTAGTGAACCTACAAATTACAATTTTTGAATTTTTGACTAGGCTTGTAAAAAATATCGATGTATAAAATTTTCGATTTTTTAAAGAAAATAGTCGATATATATCGTCGATGATTTAATCTTATAATTTCAATACTTGATATTTATTTCGAAGTATCAAATTCGATATTTTTCGCTCAGAACACACATAAAGCAGCACTACTGAATTATTTCCTTTTTTTATCTCTTGTTAACCCACAATTTGCAAACCCCTACACAACTAGTAGAAAAAACAAGCTCTCAGTAGCTCCACTATCATTGCAAGTTTTCGATCGCGGACTGCGTTGATCACCATCTAAAATATAATCACGGGGAAAATATCGATTGGTCGAAATATCGATATTTCTTCTAATATATCGATATATTTTAAAAATATCGATATAATTTCTTCAATTGCCCATTCCGAGTTTTGGCAACTTATAATTTTTTTTTCCTCTGTTTTTATTCCATAATGGAAAAGGCAAAGGTATTACACCATACAGCCTTGTCTTCAGTAGGTCAATTCCTTATAAGACAACTTATAAAATTTTTCCATATACAAATTGGTGTTGCCTTTACACACTTTAATTTGCCTATATAATGTACACTTTTTAATTCTTTTTTCTCTATTTGTGCTTAATAAGAATTTACTTTTTGCTCAATTTTATGATTATTAGGTCATTAACAAACGGTTCTTTTGATTGGGTTGAATTAGAAGTTTGATTTTTTTGCAGCTCCTCGGGCCTGCATGCCTGAATATTTTATTTTCATATCAACTTGATACCTTTACGCGGTTTTGAGACAGACGGACAACGAAGTGATCATATAAGGGTTCTTTATCGTATTATGGAACGCTAAAAATTAAACTAGATTATTGTTAATCAGATATCCATCTGACTAAAATAAAAAGAGATATGGTTGTGAGTTTCCTCTTTTTTTAATTAACTTTTTTACTTTTATCATCGGTGTTTTAAAAATGAATCTGGTGACACTGAATAAGTTTAGATTTTGTAAGTTGCAACACTTCATAGCGCCGTCACCGTCACCCGACCGTACAGCTGTCACGTCAGTCGATTGTCAACATCCAGTACGATCAGACTCATTAGGTTTAATTTTATAAGAAACTAGTTTTATTTTACAAAAGTACAACAAACAAAAATTTTAATTTTTATAATGTCGACTTTCAAACAAGTACCTCTCACATGTGGCGGCCATACCAGACCTGTTGTGCATTTAGACTTTAGTGACGTTACAAAAGATGGATATTTTTTGATTTCGGCTTGCAAAGGTAAGTTTATTAATTACTTCTTACTGGGATGCCCTTTCGCCTTGGCCTACATGTAGGTGGAAGACTTGCAAGTGTGACAGCTGTTAGGTGCGAAAGATTATTTAGAAGGCCTTCATTTGTCTTATTTTTTTCGTCGGCCAGTATTTCTATAAAGCCTTAATTGACCTTGTTCTTTCTGGGCTTGTAGGAAGTGCCTTGAGGTTCCGGTTGTGTATTTCCTCGCGGCAGTAGCTTACCTTGACTGACATGTAGTGCTTTTTATTCAAGTTGCTTGGACATGACTTAAATTCTTATTGTAAACACAAAATAGTTTTAAAGTCCGATTGTTTATTAAATTTGAAATATGTCACATGGTATATTGAGTAAAAAAGCACAACCATAACAATCAATAATTATTGCAATGATTAGGTGACTATGTAAATGTACATTCACCTAATCATTGCAGTGTAAGTCCGGTCCGTGGTGAATGGTGGCAAGAATGCTAGCTGCATATCCTCTCTAAATCACAATCCTGATTCTTTTGGGCGGAAATTGAGCCAGCCTTCCTGTCGCCACTGGAAGTGATCAGATGTGGTGTATTAAATAAAATAAATTGATATGAATGTTACCACATATCTATTAATAGGGTTGGAATCTTAGGATAATGAAAAATTAAATAAGTTGCAATTTTATTTTTGTCACATACTTGAAACTCAAGTGTATAAATATTTGTCTCCCTTTTTGACTGATTACTGAAAAAATAAAAATAAAATGAGCTTAAAATTATCAGTATACATAAGAAATTGTTTGAAATAAAAATAATATAATGAAATCAATCATTATTCTATTCAGAAAAAAAAATACAATAATAAAAGCTCTTTAGCTAAAAATACATTTGAAACTGTCAATGATTAAAAAACTCAAGTTTTTTAAATTATGTTTTATTTTTCTACTAGCCGACCCACACAACTTCATTTGCGTGTTGCTCTGCTCCTATGAGTCGTAGCGAGTTAAATAGCCTTAGGTATTCCTTGTTACTAGTTATCTGCCAGTGAAAGTCCTGTCAAAATCGATCCAGCCACTTCAGAGATTAGCCGGAACAAACAGATAGAGAGCCAAAAATAAAAAAAAAATGTTTTGATATATGTACTGTGTATACATCCATTTGCACATAGTAAAATGTGGTTTTTTTAATATTAACAAACAAACAGACACTCCTATTTTATTTACATCACTACAGTTTTGATGGTATCATTATTTTGTTATTTCCACCTGTCAAATCATTATATATCTGTTTAATCAGTAATAGTAATAGGGTCAATTTTTTTTCCTGTGAAGCTTATTGACATTTCACTGGCATACTGTGGGTCACCTTGTGTCTTCAAGGTGCTATTTGGTACTTGACATTATTCTTTAAAAAACATTGAGTAAACATTGTCTACTTTCATTACCTTACAAGGAAATACTTTTAGTGCTATTGTTATTGTACAGTTGTTTCATTGTATTTGAAGGAAAACTGTACATAAAGCTAACATAAGAAGGAAAATTTTAAATATTAGAAACAAATGTTATATTTTATTACTAACTTTGTTTTTACCATAAGATAAAATTATCTCTTATTAAAAAAAAATTTAGTTCAGTACAAGGCAACTTGTATAGAACTTTAATTAGTTACTAAAATCAAACATTTTCTAGATTAAAACTGCAAAATCATTATCAATATATGAGAAGTCAGGATTACAAAAATGAATTACTTAATATAAGGTCAAGGTTGAGGGGTGTACTTTTACTCTATTTTGATGCCGTCCAAACTTTTTTTGGGATTTAGTATATAGTGTTTTAGCTCTGGTCTAGTATTTATAAACATAAAAAAAAATCTTTATAAGATAAACTAGCTGACCCGGCAAACATTGTTTTGCCATATAAATTTGAGGTGAAACCCTTATCACTTAGGGGTATAAAAAATAGATGTTCGACAATTCTCAGACCTACTGAAAGTTTTCATTAAAATCAGTCAAGCCATTTTGGAGGAGTATGGTAAATAACATTGTAACACGAGAATTTTATATATAAGAATAAATGCATTTTTAAAGTATAACTAACTGACTGATATATCAGTGTGGTGGTGAAGGTGGAAAAAGTTAACTTTTGACCTCATGATCAAAGTGTCCGTAAAATTCTAGTCATAATAAATTTAAACTCATTTTCATTTGAAAAATACTATGACATGAATGAAGCAGTGTGTAATTTGCTAGCATTATATGTGTAAATATTATCTGTTGTACAGCTAACTACCAACAATCTAAGGTAATGGAAATAAAAGGTGAACCAGTGATCTATATTGCAGCTATAGAATATTTTAAATATGTACCTATAATTTTCTTGTAATCATTATTTATGATAACCTTGTCTGATTATTCATTCACCTTCACTAAAGTTGCTCCAGATGTATGTTTGATGTCCTTAGTATGTTTTCAATTAATTTGAATTGAAAAAAATCAATTAACTTGTTGTAGATAATAAATAAAGTGTAATGAGAAAATATTAAATTTAAAAGGCTTTTACTTTTTTTTTCTTACATCAGCATGGTGTGAGAAAAAAGGTGAACAGTCAAATAAAAAGGCTATAATCTCACTTATATCAAAATTCATAATTTGATATTAATATGCATGAATTATGTTTAAAATAAATTAATTACTTACTAACTAAAATCGTCGAATTTTGACTGTCTTCTTATATAAAAAACTAAAATATAAATTTAAAAATTTACTAAAATTATAAAACTCTCTACAAATTACTAAAATTTGTATTTTAGGGGTTTAAAAATTTAATTACTTACTAACTAAAATCGTCGAATTTTGACTGTCTTCTTATATAAAAACTAAAATATAAATTTAAAAATTTACTAAAATCATAAAACTACAAATTACTAAAATTTGTATTTTAGGGGTTTAAAAATTTAATTACTTACTAACTAAAATCGTCGAATTTTGACTGTCTTCTTATATAAAAACTAAAATATAAATTTAAAAATTTACTAAAATTATAAAACTACAAATTACTAAAACTTTGTATTTTAGGGGTTTTAAAATTTAATATTTATATTTTTTAATAATAGTAATTAATTTGAAAAAACAAAATCTTTAAAAAACAAAATTTCTATTTATTTACATTTTGTCAAACTCAATCTGACAATAGATTATATTATAGAGTATTTTTTTATTATTTCATTATAATTAGGAAGATCTGCTCTAGTATGACTGTTATGTATAAGAGGGGCATTTGAAAGGGCATAGTAGTAGGGGTCTATAATTAACTTTCAAAAACATATAAATAGATATTTTAGCATATTATTAAAATTAAGAAAATTTTAACAATTAAAGTTATTTTCTGAAGATGGCAAACCAATGTTACGACAAGGTGAGACTGGTGACTGGATTGGAACTTTTGAAGGCCATAAAGGAGCAGTGTGGGGGGTAGCATTAACACAAAACGCAAATCTTGCAGCTAGTGGAGCAGCAGATTTTACAGGTATAATTTCTAAAAATTTTATATAAGATGCTATATGAATTTAATACTATACCATTCTCATTATTTATATCAATACAGACATAAATTCAAATAAACTAATTTGTTTAATTCAGTTAGATTTTTGTAATATAAATTTACTTTCTTCATATCAAATTCAGTCAGTCTGTTGGTTTGTATTTAGTCGTATAAGTCCTATAAATTGAAACTAGTTTATTTCAATTCTTTCCTTCCTTTTACATGTCAAATTCAGTCACTCAATATCAATCAGTCTGTTTGTCTGAAGGAGATATGGCTTTTCAAAATACCCATTATTGGTTTAATAAATGTAATTTTTTTACTTGAGAATCAATATCATGTAAATATCAAGTATTCTTGTACATTAGTATGTTTTGTTTATTAATAATGTTTTGATCTAAGCCTTAAAATGGTCCAGTCATATTGTATATGCAAATGCCTTGAAATAATTACCCACTTTCTAGAGGCGAAAGTATAGCTTTACTGGCTTATTTTTGTTTCAAATATATATTTTTAATGCATTATTTTGTATTTTTTCAGCAAAACTATGGGACGCACGATATGGTGAAGTCGTGCACACATTCGATCACGAGCATATAGTAAAGAGCGTCAACTTCAATAATGATGACACGTTGTTGTTGACGGCTAGTAATGAAAAAATAATAAGAATTTATGATCTCAACAAGCCTGATGCTGGTGGTAAGTGATCAGACTTTAGATAGATAAAATCTTTATCTATACTAATATTATAAAGAGGAAAGATTTGAATTTTTGTATTTTTGTATGTAAAGAATAAACATAAAAACTACTGGACCGATTTCAAAAATTCTTTCACCATTAGAAAGCTACATTATCCCTGAGTAACATAGGCTATATTTATTACTAGAAAAAATTAGAGATCCCCAGAAATTCTCACTAAAACCAACACAAGGTGCAAAAAAATTAGCCATAAAATATCTTTCATCGCATGCGCTGCGAAAAGTATTGATGATAGAACAAAAAAATGTTTTACAATATTATAGAACGTATCAATATCTACAAAAAACTCCGCGAGACCATATGTCCAACTATTGTAGTTAAGTCACTATAACTACTTTTTTACATTTTAAAAGTTGATAAAAATGCCTATCAAAATCAGACCATGTTTTCCATAACTTTGTATTAATTCTTATCCAAATAAATTATTTCGTAATGAAAACTGTTTCAATACCTGTTAATTACTTTTTGAATTATTGAAATCGGACATTCCAGTTAAAAGATATTACGAAATAAAAATATCAAGATAAATAAAAAATAATCCCAGACGGGCCGCCGGCGCGGTGTGGAGTGCCTCGCAGCGCAGCGAGTAACGCGGTGATAGAGGAGCGACAGAATGCGGGAGCCAAAATGTTAAAAAAAAATTATCCACCCGTGCGAAGCCGGGACGGGCCCCTAGTTGCATATATAAAAGTTAATAAAATAAAATAGTCTAGTCAACAAGTGCTTTTTAGGTCGAAACTTTTTCTAATTCTTCAAAAATTATGATTCAGGTGTCATTCGATTCGATTCGGAATGTCATGTAGAAACGTTTTGAGAAAATTAAGGGCCGCTCGCAAAAAAATTTATATAATTAAATTTATATGTTTAAAATCACGATAAAAATTTTTGGACCACGGATTGTTGTTTATTGACCGTTCCTGTAGGCGCCTGAATTTTTTCGCTTCTTAATTTTCATATTTCAAAAGTTAAAATAATATTTATTCATTAATTGTCCAAAGTGGAGTACCCGTTTTCGGGCGTATTTTCACCCTCTGGGAAAATTATAAATATTGGTCCTGCAGTTCCGGGAGTACGGACTGTTCTTTGGAAAATTTCCTGCTTTCTTTGAATCTTCAAAAAATTTCAAAAATGTTTTCGAGATATTTCCAAAAAACCAAACCCCCCATTTTTTCACTTGATTGGATAACTTTTGCAATTTTTGCGAGCAGCTCTTCAATTTCCTAAAAAGTTTCTACATGCCATTTCGAATCAAATGACATCTAAATCAAAATTAGAAAAAGTTTCGACCTAATAAGCACTTGTTGACTAGACTAAAAAATAGAACAAGTAATATTAAGCTACAAACTTTAAGAGGCATGCAAAGGCGCCCCTTTGCTACATATACTTTATACGATATATAAAAAGTATTATAAGAAAAATATCCAATGATAAATGGATATAGTATTACTTTATAATATCGTCTTTAACATACAGCAAGAGTAGAAATAAAAGTTTTCCCTCATCCACAAGCCACAACGTCCAAATTAAAAACAGATTCAGAAAAGAAGGCTTATTAAGCTTAGTATTTAAATATACTTTAACAGTTTTTAAAATATTTTAATAAGCATAACTTGGATATATTTACGTTCTAATTAAATAAACAGATAAAATAAAAATAAGGATCAAACATACGTCGATTTTATAAAGAAAAGAAAGTAGACTTATGCTAAAATTCACTATCAATCCCTATTAAATAATATGTTTTAAAATGATGCCTGATAGAAATGAAAGTACGAAAATAAAATAGTTTATTTATTTTTTGACTACGTAAAAGATAGTGCATCCTTTATATGATAGAAACATACATTTTCAAGTTCAAAGAAGTAACAAACAATTTCCGTCCTCGATTTTATTTAATTACCTGTATAGATTGTTAATGTATTCATGAAACAATTTCAGCCTTTGAAAAGTTTACTGCGCACACGAACAGTATAAGACATGCCGTCTTCCTGCACAATTCGCGCGTAGTCAGCGTCAGCGACGACCTCACTATGAGAGTATGGGACCGAGCGAGCGGACAAGTGAGTAATAACATCTAAAATACGTATATCTATTTTAAATTAGCCTTGCAAATATCATGTAAAACTACTACTATCTTATTCGGCTTGGCACAAGACATTTTGTCAACAAATATTTTTATTATGTGTTAAGTTTTAGTATTATTTAAATAGACGACAATTATGTTACGAAGAAAATAGTATTTTATTGCTAAACCCTTTAACAACGATTAATGTAGATTTTTAATAATTAAATATATATAAAGATTTCAATTAAAATTATGGGTATTTTCACCAAAATAAATTAAGTCCATAACTTATACATATATATCATTAAAGTAAAAATTTCTTGATGTCGGGTTCCATCAGTAATTTTTGTTTGTTAACATTTTGACTAACGTTAAGCTGAATACAGCACAAAACTTTGAGATGAATTTAAAAACATGTAAAAATTGTATTATAATGCTAGTTTATTTTATTTATTCCAGGAAGTGCAAAAAGTTGAATTTCCTTCAATTCCTAATAGTTTAGAATTGTCCAGAGATGGGGCAGTACTGACAGTGGCACATGGTAGGTTTTTAAATTTTTACTATAATTATACAATGTAAAATATTCTTAAATACAATTATTTATATTTTATTGTGTTTCTAGGTACAAACGTATCATTATACTCGTCAGACACAATGAGAAAGATGCGGGAGTTCCCCGTACCCACAAAATGTTACTCTGCATCTTTGGCCCCCAACCGCGCTACTTTTGTATGTGGAGGGGAGGACCTTAAAGTGTATAAATTCGACTATAATACAGGGACTGAACTTGGTGAGTATATATTATTTTTCAATTGCAATATTATGTAAACACGCCTCAGGCGAATTATATTTCTGATTATCATCAAGAACTTTTACCCTTTATTATGACATGCGCTGACGGAATAAAGGTTACCCAAGGTTAAACGGATATTTTAAATATTACGCAAGTATATCCAGTCGATATCTAATTGTAGTGTGTCCCGGCACGGCGACGAAGAAAAAACCAACTTCATTCACCTATGGCACCCGCTCGGTTTCCCCGTTTTGCCCACTTATAAAGCTGCCACTCTTTGTCTCCTTGATGATAGTAGGATGTCCCTTATTTGTAAAATGTAAATGTTGTCTGTGTAGAATCAAACAAAGGTCACTTCGGCCCCGTGCACTGCGTGCGCTGGTCGCCGGATGGGGAGCTGTACGCGACGGGCTCTGAAGACGGCACGGTGCGGCTGTGGCAGGCGGTACCGGGCCGCGTGTACGGGCTGTGGCGCCGCAGCAACGACCACGCGCCGCTCGCCAATGGGTTCAAGGAGGTTGCGGCTAACTGACTGTTGGGGCACGTGGGTTTTGTATACTTATTTTTGAAACACTAATACTTACTGTATTAAAAATTAAACTAGATTAAGTGGACCTTATTATATGTGTTCCCGATTATCCAGGCTCTCTGGAAGCAGTTTCAAAATTATTTGTTAGTTTAAAATTAAGTATTGTGATTGCCTGTAGGATTTTAGTTAGTAGTAACTGTACCCATAAAATATTAGCAAAAGTACTCGTTGAATAACCTTTCATTCATACATTTAATATCTATTAAACTGTCATGGCGGATTGTTGTTTTGTATTTTTATTTTATCAAAAATATCGGTCACTACGGTTATATAAACAAATAGGTATTTTATAATCCTCATCGGTTCGTCAATTCTATTTAATCTCGATCGATCTCGAACTGTCCAACCCTTTCATCACGACCCGTCAATGGCCCACTTCTGGACCGGGTCTCCTCCTCAGAATGAGGAGGGTATTGTCCAACCCTTTCATGGATAGTAAAATTGAAGTTATAATATAGAAATGTTATTTTCAGGATTATAAGGAGTAGACAATGTGCAATCAAAATTGGTTTTATATTGAAGAGTGAAGTAAATGAAGTGAGTGAGTTGCAACCAGTGACGAGGCCAAGTGACCATAACATGGACGAATCAAGACTTTACGTTCGTTCAATGTTTGTGTTGTTTATTTTTACCGCAACAGTAATTTTTTATACTCAAATGCAACGTATTTATTGTGAAAAGAAACTAAATAGACTTTATAATATTATAATGAAATTAATAAATTGATTTGTAAATATTTTCGTATTTTAATTTAAACAAACTTTCTTACATATTTTATAAATTCTGAATGTAATTTTATATTTAATAATTTTTCGTTACTTTCTCCCTCTACCATGCCTTCTTCCTTTTTAATAAGACAATGTAATTCATGTTTTTCACAAAACAATCATAAAAATAACCTGATGATTAATCCGGACTAGGCCGGGCGAAACCAAACGCCTTAAGATCGAGCATAACGCTTTTTCCTTACGTGATGATTTATACCAGGCAGTTACCAGAAGGAAAGGACATCGTGAACTTGAGAGAGGAGCTTAATCATTTAAAATTTTAGTTTGAGTACAAAATTGAAGGAACACATTAAATAAAAAAATAGACTATTTGACATTTTATTATCTAATATTTGTAAAAAATTACATCTAGTTGAAAATAATTATGCCAATATTTTTACAAAAATAATTTATACAACCTTAACTACTAAATACATCTAGGCAGTGAGAATATTATATTACAAAGGGCTATTTTAATAAGAGTACATTTGCTTGCTTCCTTTAGTTGTATGTTAATGGTAACTAGTCTTTATTGTACTTTAATCTTCTAAATATTAAATATCGGACACAAAATTCAGCAAGAAAAAATCATTATTCTATATAATATGACTAAAAAGAAAGATGTGATTTTTTTACAGTTAATTCTAACACGCAGAGTTAAATGTATATTTGTGGTAATCTTAAATTAATTTGTATTGTTTGTCAATTAAAGCTTAAAATGGCCGTAAATGCGCTTTGCCAGGCTGGTAACCATTGTATAAAAAGAGGTACTAATTCATTAACGTCTGACTTAGTTGTGCACAAGCATTTTATTATGACCACTTAACAAAAATCAATGTCGATTTACACTTAATTCGCAATTGTTAATATTAAATAATTTAAGTTTTATCTAGTTAATGCAGTAGATATGAGTTCTAAAAGTGTTTTACTATTAGGAAATATCGCCAAGTTGCAACGCCTGAATAAAATAGATTTTTAGTAAGTGAAAAAAGTGTGCAATTAACGATCTTGGCGAAGTTTTGTCACATCCAGTTTTAGTTATGTTGCATATTGAACTATTCCTGAGGTTGCACGATAGTATTTTACCGAAGAAACCGTAGTTAGGCCTCAAGGTCTATGCCGTTATGTTCATCATTAATGATGTTTTGGCAATTTTGTCGTCTTATCCGGGTAGGGTTTATACGCTTTATTCGCGAAATCAAACGTACACTTCTGTCAGTCAGCATTGGAAGCAATTGACTATTAAATCTTCAAAAGGTATATGAAACCCTTAAATATGAATTTTTTAACATACCTATTAATTATATAAATTCTTAATAGGTTTTGTGTGCACTATCATGTTTTTATTCAGTCTCATTGGATTTGCGAATATGTAGCGGGTTATGTAACATCTATTGCTCATTTAGCAATGAAGGGTGTAAGATCAGGGAATTTAAAGTTGATCTGTGGTCTTCGTGGAGCTCGCTGTTGCACGGGGGCGGCGCCGCACTGCGCAGTGCACACATCGTCGCGTAGGACCGCTTCACGTGGCCACTCCCTCCATAGTTGTGCGCAGTCTGTTATGCGAAGTGATGCACATTGTGCCTAAGGTAACAACGAATATAGGTTAAAACATTAAGTTTCATTAACAGTAATATGATTCTAAAAGTGACCATAACATTGAAATCGTTTGCTTAATTGTAATAGGAATTGATTGTAAGCAAACGGGACTAGATAACAAAAGAAAAATAAAGGAAAAGGAGCTAATACTACGATCCTATAGATGATCTAACTTACTCCTTCAACAGTACAGATGCAAGAAGTACAAGGAGACGGAAAAGCGGAATCTCCAAGCGCTACATTGCGAGCAGCGATGAGACAACCCTGAGTAGAGCTCTCGCGCCACGCCGATAGATCTATTTTTGGTAGAGACGCGCAAGGGACACGTGGATTGCTGAAAAAAATTACAAATTTAGTCCACAATATACAAATATCTTTAACAAATCGTACTAAACAAATTGGTAAATGATGACCGTTATTTAATAAAACTTACAGGAAATTGCTAGGTAAATCAAATGCAGCGCGCTGTACATCCGTGGGTACGTCAAAGTTATCACACATCAGCTTTGAGAGAGTTGATTTCCTGATTTCTGACAGTTGCTGCTCTGTAAAGCGAGTCGCTCTGTTGTCGTTCTCATACCTGGAATTATTTTTAAATTGTTTATTTTGCTAATTATTTCATTTTTATTTTGCTAATTGTTTTATTTTTACAGCGCTGTAGGAAGTAATCTTAAGGTTATGGACGGTAAAACTATGGTTAAAATTGATGGTATTAAAAAAATCGAACCAGAAACGATCGCATTTTCTAAGCTGTCTGAACTGTATGGCGATGATGCAAGCGAAAGTGGGTCCTACGAGACCTCCCTGTAGTGGTCGCTCGCTCATACCACCGGGGAATAGATCAATATCGTCTACTGTTGCGTATATCCTCTTAAATCTATAAAAATATAAAGGAATATTAATTATTAGTTGATTATGGTAAATATTAAATGTAATGCATTTATTTTCAGTCAGTGTTAGCTTTAGTATTAAATCTTTGCTGCTTTTACCTGGCAATTACTTCATCAGGAATTTCTCTAGCCAAATCCTCAAAAGTGGTAGCACGCTTCAGATTACAAAGGGCTCTGTAGTTATTATAACTTGGAATTCCGTGATCTCTAGCTCTTTGGACATTAAGAGCAACCAAATCGATACCAGAGAATGGAATTTTACGATCTTCGAACAAATGGTTGGTGACTTCTCCTGTGATGAATTGGTCGAGGGTTTCCATGGGTGTGGATGACAAACCTCGCATAAGCTCGTCTACCATCGGTGGATGCTGGAAGGAAATTTTATATATCATTTATTATTTTACGGAAATCCAGGCTATATGCCGATAGTTCGTCGAACACATTATTTTGAAGTGTGTTTTATAGTCTTAATGCTTACTTTCATGAACATATCAGGTCTGAAGAATCCATCTCTTAACAATATCGGAGGGTCAACAGGTTGGTATGTGGGAGACAAACGCGGCAAGTGAGGTCTGAGAAGTGAGTGACCAAATCTGAAGGCAGCGGCGGCGAACTCGGTTACTATGGATGGGTTGCATGTCGGCGAGTATTCCTTGTAATAACCTGTAAATAAGAATTAGTGTTAAATTTTGTATTGTTTCCTATTTAAAAATATGCCAAGTCAATATGGTACCTGAAGGTAAGAGTTTCAATCCGTAAAGGTTTACCGCGTTCCATGATAATAATCTTGGTAAGAATTCATTGAAGATGATATGTGTAAATTCTGCGGAGAGGATACGACGTGCGTGTTCGAATAAAAGTTCTGCATCCCAGTGAGGGTTCACTCCTCGTAAACCTTCTATCAGGCGATTGTGTTCTCGTAGGAAGATAGTATGGATGGCAGTTAGACCGGGTTGTTCTGATGCTCTACCGTCGCCTATAAACATAAGTATAACATTATTGTTCGCTAGTTTTCGAGCCATGGTGAACACAAGTCATGGATTCACACTGGAGCATCCAATTTTATGGGGGAAAGAAAGATGTGACGTCAATTATGTTTGTCTAGTTTTCTTTGCCGATTGTTTAACGTCTATGCATGAAAAAAATTGCGGGTATGTTAACAAAGCCGCTTGTTATATTTACCCACCAGCAATGAAACAAAATCCACTAGCAGCTTTACATTCTGGATGGCTGTCTGATCGTGGCAACAGATCTCTACCATTAGCTGGGTTTGCGGTAGCATTCAGACGTCCGTTGAAACCACGCAATTTACGTACGATGCAGGGGTTTTCTCCGTAAACGACCGATGCATCAATAAAGGCTGTATTCTGGTTTACTTGTTCACGTGGTCCTGGTGAAAAATATATAATAATGTTTTAATGTCTAAAATTATAAAGAAAGTTGCTTGGTTAAGTGCTTATTTATCTAAGAAATATTCATCGCTTAAGAAATTAGTGTTTACCAAGTTGCTGTTGTCCAGGCAAACTCCTCATGAAAGGGAAGCAAAGTCGTTCGCCAGATGTAATGTTAACTTCAGGATAGTAGTGGTCACCACGTGGTACTGGGAATGGATTGCATTCAGGATGGACTGTACGCGGTGAGTCGCATGAACGACAGTCAGGAATTGATTCGTGGAAACCTATAAAATTAAGATTTTAAAAAAATTAGTAAATACACATTACTTAAAAAAATTAAATTTTAATTCAAAAAGATCCTAGATGAGTACTCCTTAATGCTTTACCTTTGTGAATAGGAGTCATAGTAAGTTCATGGTCAAGGAACTGTGCAAACTGCATCACCATGAGAGTGTACCGAGTGTGAAGATTTGAAATATCAGGATGAATTACTGTGGAAACAATTCGAGGGGATGGTAATGGTGTTCCTGTGACCGAATTGATGCGGGGACGACTTACACCTAAAATGAAAATAATGGTATTATTGCTCTGTAATTTTTACAAAGCAAAAAATAAATAAGTTGTTTGGAGAAATGTGTATCCTTTATATTATATGTAAGTTATTTGTGGTGTACAATAAAGATATACATAAAATAAATAAATTGTAAAATTTTAAATGTATTTTACCATCTTCATAAACAGGCGGCAACAATCTTGCAAAGGTTGTCAAACTCTTCCCTAAATTAGGGTTTCTTAAGTTATTACAGTATCCTGTATATGTTCTGAAAGGATTGTCTGGGTTACAAGTTCCATCATCATCACATTGTGGCTCTATCACAGGGCCGACTTGATCTTGTCCAAGGAAGCTGCTGACATCCACTGATTGTAAAGAGTCTACAAAATCATTCGCTGAGCCGAAACCGAGAGAGTCACCAAAAATTTGCCGCTTACGACGGCGACTAAAAAAAAATGTTTTATTATTAGTATCATGTTAAAAACGTGTACAGTTTAAAATGGCTTAATATAATTTAAACTTACCCATTGATGGAATTGAGAAGTTCATTGGTAGCGAACTCAAAGAATAGCGACGTGTTAGCGAGTTTCAAGGCGTATTTATTAGCTTTAGAGAAGGAAGCTGCTGTGCCTACTGGCGACTTGGGGTCGGCTCCACCATCTAAATAAACGAAAAAGTTTTAAAAATTATTTTATTATCTCATCATTGTGGAAAATAAGTTTGATAAACGTATTCAATTCTTTTGTAATAAATGATATTTTTGTAATTTTATCTAAACACGTTTCATGCAATATTTTCAGAATAGATTTTTTATTCTTTAAAGAAGATAAAATATTTGTATCAGAGGTTAGTTATATTAAAAATCTATTATGGATATAATAGACGGATAAATAAATATAATTGAGCTTTATTTTCGTTGATGTCTTAAATTAGCCAATCCTTCATAAACTTTTTGTCACTCTGAAATAAAATAATAACAATCAGATTTTTAGGAGTTATTTGTATATAAGTACTCACGTGCTTCCCACAGCATGTATTCTAGCCGTTTTCTATCAGCCATTTCTTGTTTGGCCTTGTTCAGTGCAGCGGAGAGCATGTCCTGTGAGAGTCGTTCAGCGGCACGCGCTCCACTGTTATCTCTCCATGCAGAGAGTTCAAGGCGAGAGTGTTGAGAACATAGTTGAGCTGCGTTCCTGTAGAAAATTTTCTTGTTAGAGTTACGTACGCTCAGCGTATAATAATTGACGTATATAATAACTTTAAAGTGTCTAAATTAGTCAACGTATATTTTTATTTTCAATTCACTTTTATATGGCTAACTAAATCAACGAAATAAAAGTTTCTGTGGAAGCCAAACGGTAATAAAATAAAATAAATTACAAATATTACTTACAAATAAGGATCTTCCTTAACAAAGACCTTGGGTTGAATGTTATCAATATTGTCGTCAGCAGCACATATAAGTCCAGCGAAGGATACTTTTCTGATCGCACCGAGTTGTTCTGGAGCGAATGACGATGGAGGAATATCGTTTTCGTACCAGAATCTGAAAAAAAATTAACATGTTTGAAATAAATTTCTATTTACCGGTTATTTATTCCCAACCACTAAAAATATTTGTATACCTGTCGCTTTTCTTTAAATTGGCGAATTGCAGAGCCAGTACGCAAGCCAAGGTAGATCCTATAACGGCTCCTGAAGCTGGCTTCTCCATAGCTCCAGCGACCATAAGTTCAATATCATCTGCACTCCTTGAAAACAATTTTTTTATTAGATCTTGTAGATCGTCATTTTGACGAAACTATTTAAAATTTAATAAATTTAAAAACTTACTTATACATATCAGCCATCATTTCTTGATGTGTCCTATCGAATCCAAGTTTTTCGAAATCGGCGTATGACTTGACATTAGCCATGGGATCACATAATCGGAGTATTTTCAAGTATGAAGGAACTCCGTGATCGCGAGAACGATTTAAGTCCCATTGAGCTGATGAAGGGAATTTAGATACTTGATGGGCACTGGTTTTTATTAAGTCTGTGACAGTTACTGTTGTGTTTATCTGGAAAATGTGAGAAATATATATTAAGCTAGACTTTCAGCGCGTGTGGCCGGAAAAGTACGGATTACTTTATATAAACTTACCAATTTTTCATTCATCATGGCGTTAAAAATGGGGGCAACAGAGACCAATTCAGAGTAAGCTCCGGCACGGTTAGAACTGGAGTATCCTCTCCAGAAACCAAGAGAGGTCAATTTTAATTCAGCTTTTGCCATTCCTACCTGGAAAATAAAAACCGTGTGAAATACAAAGTCAGTAGGAAAAAATGTAAGTATTTGTAACAGAACCTATTCAAAAGCATGATGACAATAAACACGAATTACTAAGAATATTTATTATGTAACGTTTTATGTACCTCTCCCAACAAGACAGGCAGGAATTCATTATAAGTGATGTGTTGGATCATTGCAGCCATTGCTCTCCTTGCTTCAAGGAACAGCGCATTATCTTCCCAGAAGGGGTTCATGGAGTACAGTTCCCCTGCTATTCTGTTGTGTTCCGCTAATAACGTTTTGTAGAGAGGAGCAGTTGGGGAACCATCGTTACATCTGTAAAAGAGGAATGTTTTATTAGTATTTTATTAAGTAATTTTTTTATTAATTACAAAATTACTCCTAATATAGTGGTAAAAATCACGAAATTCTACTTGTAGGCAAAAGTAAAAATAAAATTGAGAATATTTCTCTTTCTCTTCGTAAAGTAATGAACCGGTTTAAAGTTATTTATGATAAGTAAGTTTAATATTAAATATTATTTTATATGACACGATTATTTTTAGAATGCTACTGAATAGATAGATTGTCTTAATTATTATACTACATTTTCTATATAATATTGATGCGTTCTGGGGTCTGTTTACTAAAAATATCATTTCATAAAAAATATCTAAAATCTAAATTGGCTAATGAATTAAGTTCCGCTTAAACAGCTATAAAATTAGAGAGATAAATATATAAATAATTATCTTGAGAACCTCCATCTACTCGTATTATGTCTCAGAGTAAATTTTGCTAGTTGAGGTGTTCAATAAAAACTTCTATTTCTTTCAAATCTTTACGTACTATCTGTACTGTATGCAGTAATATATAAATATTGTTCTTAATAATAACGTGACTATTGGTTATTTAAATGCTGAACAAAGAAGTAGGGTTTTAGAAAGTAAAGCTGTTGAAGTTTGAGCAACAAATTCGTGATTTGTACTCTATATTAGCCAAGCATGGCTTAGATCAAAATCTATGGCGGAATGCAAATCATGTGAAGGTTAAATTGCCCTTGTTTGCATACAATTCATTTTTGTGACGACATAAGAATTCCAACTATTATATATATTGATTCTTGCAAAAAAGTTCCTTTGTTAAATCCACTGATTCTATACTTCATTATTATGACTATGACTATTACGACATATATAAGAGAAGATGTATTGAAGACACTAAAAGGGTGATATTGTGTGGACTATTGGGTAAACAAAAAAAAGATACTGCTACTAAATCGATAAATAACTAAATATTATGATCTCTTACAATTACGACAGGAACCTAAGAAGTGCCTAAGTGAAAGGGTGTAGTAACGCTTACCTCCACTGTCTAAGCTTAAGGTTAGGCTTAAATAAGGCTAACCAAAGTTAACCTAACACTAATCTGAGCCTAACTTACAAAGTGATAATTCGTCTAAAATTATTCAAATTTCTTGAATATCTGTAACATATACATAAAAATGCCGCTAAAATACGGAAATTAAATATTATTTTATTGATTAGTTATACTTTATTGAGAGTCTATTTTAATCTATACTAATATTATAAAGAGGAAAGATTTGTATTTTTGTATTTTTGTATTTTTGTATGTAACGAATAAACATAAAAACTACTGGACCGATTTCAAAAATTCTTTCACCATTAGAAAGCTACATTATCCCTGAGTAACATAGGCTATATTTATTACAAGAAAAAAATTAGAGATCCTTAGGAAATCTCACGAAAACCAACCCAAGGTGCCAAAAAATTAGCCATAAAATATCTTTCATCGCATGCGCTGCAAAAAGTATTGATGATAGAACAAAAAAATGTTCTACAATATTATAGAACGTAATAATATCTACAAAAAAGTCCGCGAGACCATATGTCCAACTATTATAGTTACGTCACTATAACTACTTTTTTACATTTTAAAAGTTGATAAAAATGCCTATCAAAACCAGACCATGTTTTCTATAACTTTGTATTAATCCTTATCCAAACAAATTATTTCGTATTCAAGACTATTTCAATACCTGTAAATTACTTTTTGAATTATTAAAATCGGACTTTCCATTCAAAAGATATTACGAAATTAAAAATATCAATATAAACAAAAAATACACGACGACGCGACGGGCCAGTATAGCGACGCAGCGCAGCGAGTAAAGCGGCAAGAGAGGGGGCACCGAAATGCGGGAGGGCCAATATATTTTTAAAAATAATATTCCACCCGCGCGAAGCCGGGATGGGCCGCTAGTAGCTAATAAGTTCCTTCGGTTCATCTCCGTGATCTCCGTCAGATACACAAAAAATTAAATGACGGTATTTAAATCATTCACCTAAGTGTTGTATTATCATCACTGAGTAACAAATCACATATAAAAAACGAATACCAATAAAAACAAAGTTTATTTAAAGTTTTTAACCGTGACGGTAAACACGCAAAAGACTTTTGTCGTGATTTCTCGAGATAACTTAGCCTATACTCCATAGTGAGCTATAGTTCAAGGACAAACAAAGAGAATAAATACCAATGCATATTTCAAAGCAATTTTAAGAAATAGACGGATATTACAAAATTGTGCTACAACTTACTCAGGGTCGACTTTCTTGGATTTTCTAATTGTCAAGTATATTAAAGTTTAAAACCTAAATTCATTCATTTATTATTAAAAGTAAGTATACTTACTTGCGACAAGAACCAAGATCCATTTTTCCAGCGTCATACAATCGTAGGGATCTCAGTTCCTTCTCGGAACTTCCATATAGAGCTGATCCATCAAGTACTGATGTTGCCAAGTTCATCTGTTCACGGTGTTCTAGGGAGGAAGAAGAAATAATTTAATACCTACATGAAAACCAGGAAGTTTATAATACGTGAAACAATTATTAATACAATTATGTCCAAAATTCATTAATGATTAGACTTACCAAACCCACAGGAATCAATATTTCTCGTTGGCGCTGAACGCACATATTCGCAAGTCGATCCTTCGCATTTCTGGAAATAAAAATATAATTAGGATAAATTATATATGTATTAATATAGGTTTGGATTTTCATTCGGAAAATCAATTTAAATGTAGATAAACGGACGGACAGATATTAATCAATGGGTTGGACTGTTTTTAGGAACTACCATCAGCTCGGAATGCATACACAGTTGAGCATAGCCGGCAAAAACTCAACACTTTTCAAAATGCCATGTGTACAGTCCATTTAAAAAATGTGTTATTTAATTTGAGAGTCCGTCCTAAGCATCCTTATCATATGAGTACTGTATAATATGCTTTGTTTATTAATGATATTTTAATATGAGTTTTGAATTGTTGGAGTGGCGATGTAATAGAGATCCGTTTGTATGTACTAAAAACCGGAAACAAGTTACCTTACGTTCTTCATATCGCGTGATTAATTACCGTCATTTCAAACAATACATCATACATCAACAAAAGTGTTGGTTTAACAAAAACCCATACAATTGAATGTTAAACAGCTTTAAGGCGCGTACACTTTCACGTGACAAATGAATCAAGACGTAATCATCGTTTATCATACGTATACGTATTACGTAAGCGAGCTTGACAAAATATTTATATACAGTTAAAAGCTTTTTGTTGCTTTATTATATTAGAACTAATATTTGTATTTATATAGCGATTTCGAACATATGAATCCTTAGGGTTTTCTTTGATTTTCATAATACAAATGAATTAGGATAGAGGTAACAATTATAGACTCTTCTTTTATATTTGAAAATTCGGAAAGTTGAAAGTCCCTATGTTTATTTTGTTTAATTAATAAAAATAACTATGATTTTATAATTAGCATATGAACTGACAATTGACACCTTGAAAGGATAAGAAACTTATCAATCAACAAGCCTACGGTTAATTTCTAATTGAGGATGGATAGGACAATAAAATAGCTAAAATAACTTTTCAGTAACATGACCGCGTTGTTCTTCACGACTTTAACAAATTGATTTTTTTTTTGTTCATTATTAGTTACTAGTCGACCCGCGCGATTTCGTCCGAGTGATGCTTAGCTCTTATTGCTCTTAGCGTGATCATATATAGCTTATAGCCTTCCTCGATAAATGGGCAATCTAACACTGAAATAATTTTTCAAATCGGACCAGTAGTTCCTAAGATTTTGGGTTGAAGCAAACAAACAAACAACTCTTCAGCTTACCTACTATGTATGTCCAAGAAAACAATTTATTTATTTGATGACTGCCGATTTAAAAAACAAGGCAGCCCTACACATTTACTTCATAATTTTGACTTTCTTGTTATTGGTAGTCTATAGGTCTATCATCGTCGCTTCAGATAAAATCGACGTTATTACTTACAATAATTGCAAAGCCCTTCTATCATTATATAAGTGGAAAATGTAATCAAGTAAGAAAGCACTGAAACAACCCATATTTCCTGTATCCGATGGAATCAGATGTCAGTCAGATTATAACACGAAGGCGTGGCGAGGAACGATTACTATTGCGTCACAGCTTTCACTGACAGGTAATAAGGTAACCTTTCCCCACGTGACCCCGCGAACTATCACGAACGAGATGTCGCTTCGACGTGAACATCGCTACAAATAGCTACTATTAATAGATTTCGACAATTAAAGGTAATTGTTTCCATGATCTATGAGAATATTAACACATACACAATCAACTTTAAAGAATATCCTTAGCAAAGGTAGGTTACATTTTGATAGTTAACACAACACATAGTAACACCATAAAATCTTAGTTTTACAAAGCAAAAGAAAAGCAATAAAACAGTTTCATAGTGAACACTAAATTTAATTCAATGGAACTTTAGTAACCATAGAAAAATTAATTAGATCTAATTATTCAGTTTTGATATTTATTGTTTTTAACAGTAAAAGACAATGTGAGTTATTACATATAAAAATAGCCAAATTTACCAAAGATAAATAGTTTCTATAATATGTTGCTTACATATTAATTGTTAAATCTTACGCAAAGGGTAACTTCATATGGCAATCTCATAGATGGCGTTAGTAATACTTTGTATTGCGCTATTGGACTGTTCAGAAGTTAAGGCTTATAGCAGTTTCAAGACTACGATTAGAAAATCCCGGTGTTGAGGTGTAACGGTGTAACCATAATGGTTTAAAATATATTTGTAGAAGCCTTCTCGACTTTCATTTACCTACAAGCTTTTAATTAACTTGACATGTTCAACAATTTTTAACCACTTCCTGCTATCCGATTGAACTGAAATTCGACACATAATATGTAAGTAGGTGTCGTAAAAAAGAATATTATAATACTCTTAAGTTGATGAGACTGGTACTCCCTGATGTCAAACATAGTCTAATTTGTTGAAATTGCTAAATATGAGTACTATAACCTTGTATTTAATGTGTAGAAATTGTTATTTTTTCTGTAAAAACTTGAACCGGCATATGAAACAATAAAGATCGTAAATAAAAAAGTAATTAAATAAAAATGTTATTGTGCAGCATATCGGCCAAGTTCAAGCATAAAAACCAAAGTTCACATCATTAGTTCGGTATTACCTACGACGCATCCGCTGGGTCTACGTCCGGCGACCTTCGCTCCGCCCACTTGCCCAGTTGCCCACGACGTGTGAAACATTCACACGACAGACCGTCTAATCGATTATCTCGGTTTGATAGAAACACGAAACTTATTATTGAGATATTAATCAAAGAAGAAACTAACTGGGTAACATATCCAATATTAACGTATAGTCCAAACTTCTGAGTCTATGATCATGGGTTTCTTTGATATTGTAGGTAAGAACTAAAGAAGGATTTTTGAAAATTTACCTTTGTAAAGGGTAATGCGCTCGTTTTCATATAATTTTAAAAAACTTGTTTCTAGTTCATTATCGATTAAATCTTCTACTTTGCATCGCTTAATATTACTCGTACTTTGCTCATTGATAACTATTAAATATTATATTATATTATAATTGCAACCTTTCTTACTTTCGTTTAGAGACATTTTATTATTACGCCACAAAAATTACGATTTTCGGGAATACGAAGTCCTCGATGTTACTTTTAGACCTGTATGTATAACAACTATATTAATTATGCTAATTTAAAAATATATTTTTTTTCGCCTTTTTCGTAAACATTCGAATAACCAAAGAAACGAAATCAAATCAAAATATCAAAGATGCGATTTAATGTTTTTTGCATTTATTTATTGCAGAGATTTCGTAATTAATACACATAAATGTCAATCGTGAACAATTTTTTTACTTCCTATGAATAACCTTACTTATCTGTAATCTACAAGTATGTTCTTGTAATACAGGTAGGAAATATAATAAATTCCATGCCCTTTAAATATGAATAGAATACAAAGTAACAAATTATCTTATTGAAGTAGATTTTATGAACATCGTAAATTAGAATTTAAACTAATTTGTATAGTTCTGTGGATCATAAATATGTAAGTAAAATTGCTTTTGCTACAATTCCAGCTTAATAATTTTATGCTTACATTTTAAGAGATGAAGTATTTCTAACAATATACTAGGAGGGATCAAAAAGTAGTGATAACGACATACTCCTTGGTAAGATAAAATAAATAAATACTGGCAGGCATAGCTCAGATACATATTTGTAATATTAATAAAGAAAAAAATCTTCGATTCTCTTTTGTTTTTTTCTGAATGTAGTCATTTGTTTGCTTCGTGTCGGAAAGTCTTCTCGAAAATGGAGAAAAACTGAGTGCGAGCCGTTATTAAATACCTCTGTTTAAAAAGACGTCGCAAGAGATTCATTGTGATTTGGAGGCAACATTAGGAGAGTCTGCTCCGCCGTATTCCACTGTCGCACTGTGGGCTTCTCAATTTCGAGTAGGGAGAACGAGCATGGAAGACGACCATAGTTGCGGCCGTCCATCGACGTCAGTCACCCAAGAAAATGTTGCGAAAGTCGAGAAAATTGTATTGAGCGATCGAAGAGTTACCATCCGATACTTAATTCAAGAAACGGGCATTTCAATCCATATTAAAACAATCTTTGAATATGAGAAAATAGACCGCAAGATGGGTGCCGAGAATTTTAACCGACAGTCAGAAACAAAATCGACTTGACATTTCGAAGATATTGTTGGACAAGTTTCAAGAAGATTCTGAAAACTTTTTGTCTCGTTTCGTGACAATGGACGAAACATGAGTCTATCATTTTGATCCCGAGACAAAACAGCAATCTTCGCAATGGAAACGGACATCATCACCAACCCCGAGGGAGTTTCGTGACGTGGCATCGGCTGGCAAGGTTATGGCCTCAATATTTTGGGACTCCGAAGGGATATTGTTGATTGATTACCTGGAGCGTGGAACCACTATTACAGGCCAATATTATGTAGCTTTAATTCCCAAGTTGAGGAATGCCATCAAAGAGAAAAAGAGAGGGAAAGTTCGAAGTGGCGTGCTGTTTCATCACGGCAACGCACCCACCCGCGTACAGGTCGGCAGTTGCGATGGCTGCCATTTAGCAAGCTGGCTTCAAATTGGTTGACCACCCCCCTTATTCACCAGATCTGGCGTCTAGCGATTTTTATCTGTCCCCTATATTGAAAAAAATACTTAAGGGGAAACAGGTACGAAGACGATAACGAGGTGATGGATACCGTGGAGAGCTTTTTGCAGGACCATGACAAAATTTTTTTGGTGAAAGGGAATGAAGCCTTGGATTTATTTTTCGCGTTGAACTTGGAAAAGTCCGAAAATAAATTAGTAAGTATTAATAGTCATTATATTCTATCTCATTCTCACTACTTTTTGATCCCTTCTCGTAAGAATAATGTTTTTTTGTTAAACTGCAGGTCATTACTCATATAAGTAATTTTCATGTACAAGTTTCAAGTTTTGTAAATTTTACATTCTATTTGAGATATCAAATTTTGTCTTTTGCTAAAGCATCCCATACTTATTGATTCCCTTGCGAGTAACGACGTAGACGGTCGTATCTTTGTCGCTTAGAAGTTTAATTTTCATAGCCCGAAGGCATAGAGCAGACCAGACTAGTTGAAAATAAATTCAACTTGATACCTCCACGAGACAGAAAGACAGATTCTTTCATGAAAGTAAATAACAATATTACACACCTTATTTCCATTCGTAGTGGCAATGAGATCATCCATGAGGAACTGTCCCCATGCTGCCAACATGCTTGTGACATAGTCATGGTCCACGGGTTGAGCGAGTTGAGAAACTGCTTGGATTGCCAATAGAGGCTCTGGTACCCGAGGTGTGGAGATTGGCTGAGATACACCTGGTAAAACACAAATGAATATGTTATAAAGTCCTCTAAAGTATTGATAGTTAATTTATACTGAGTTTAAGTATAATATTAATTGATGGTCTTCGAATATTATAAATAAAATCGCATATGAACTTAAAAATGAATAAAAAAATTATTGAAGTATTTATTCAAACAGTATGTAACGAGACAAAAATGTGACTTTGGATTGCTCACAATGAATATATTACAATAATTTATATTGGGATAGGAATTTTAATTTAATATTCACAACTACTTTTACAGTAATTATATTACAAAATCAATAAGTTCAAGATCTACAACTGTCCTACATATTTCTTAGTCACTTGTTATGATATGCTTATCTAATGCAAGTCGATTATATTGTTGATTAATTTGGATAATTTGCTAACCTGTACTAATATTATAAAGCTGAAGAGTTTGTATGTTTAAAAGCGATAATTTTTGGAATTCAATTTTTGTGCTTAAGTTTTTTTATTCACGATATTTACGATACTATAACTTTGTGAAGTTAAAAAAAGTAGTATCAGAAAGAGGAAATTGTATAACTTAAGTATATAGATTAAAAAGCTTTAACTACAAAAATAATGATCAAAAAGTACTGTTAACTAAAAATAGTTACATACATATACATAGTCTACACCTCTACACTAACATTAAAAGTATGACGACTTGACTAGAATATCTACCTGGGGGTTATACTTTAGACTCAAATCAACAGCATTACTAATAGAATATATTTTGTTAGCTTTTATCTTTACGTTGGCACAACTTATGATGAATAATATTCAGTTTGTACCAACTTCTAAAATTAAATGTTATCATGTCATGTCATATTATGTTTTAAATATTAAATAAAGAATTTAAAAAAGAATAATGTTATCGCATAATATAATAGACTTTTTTTTTATATTTGTATCTAAAAGTTCTTCTTAGATCTATAATAGCCTTATTTTGAGTGTCTTAGAGAAAATGAATCCTTCTATTATTATATACCTATTCTTCTATACATCTGCTTTATCTATATTTTATATAATACGTATAATAAAATTGCATCGCGTTAAAACGTCTGAACCGATTTAAATGAAATTTGGTACACGGATACTTTAGAAGCTTGATTATAAAAAGAACTGTTCATAGGGGATAGAGTAGGGTGATAGAAAAAAGCTGTAGCTGAAAATTTTGTACACCTATACTTAATTTCACTACGTGGGAGAAGTTACACGGGTCGAAACGTTACAAATAGCTACACCGAAATCTGACTGAAGCGAAGGCTGGCCAGTGTAGTTTAACTTGAGTTTTTTTACCCATTAGGCCATGATACATGAAGTTTCTTGTCATTGACTGTACATATACGGCGGTTAAGCTAAGCGTGTTTTAGTTCCTAGTTTTTAGTACATGAATGCGTAGCGTGATAAATAGCTATCATTTTACAAGCCAATAGGTATATTACTGTGTAATGTTTTTATTTGACTTATGTTACGTGCAATATGTAATGGTAGATTAAACATTTTCTGTTTTTTGCACCTATTTTTTTTTAATATCAGTCGGATACATTACGAAAATTCAAGAAAGTGAGAAGACATTAATATTTATTTACCATGCAATAATATATATATATTAAATTTACTTATGTAAATGTAGAGTAGTATTTTCTTACAAAATTTAAGTGTATTATAATTGTGTTTAATTTTTTAAAAGCAAGGTTTATCTGGAATATATCGATAATTACCCATAAGATCGCCTGTTTTACTTCACTGTTAACTATTTTGAATATTATGTAACTAGTTCATTAAGCATGTTTTGTGGTGTACAAAAAAATATATATATAAATAATTATGATTTAAATTTCTTATTCCATTTAGCAATAAGTGTAAAAGGGAGTCCAAAGTTTACTTTTCATTATGATTATTATAAATGTGAAACACGGCTTTTACGGAATTAACAAACAAGCAATTTTTTATAACGAAAGTGCAATTATAACAGGGAGTTATTCACACAAAACCAGCTCTACATATTTCATTGAAATATCGTATACAGATACTTCATAAGGAAAATTTATTTAATATTTCTAATCTAAGTGAGACTATGAGTTGGTTGAGTTAATATTATAGCAGTAGCATTTATTAAATATCTCAAAGTTTATAAAATCGACTATAACAGTTCCTTAATTTGTAATCTTTTATAACGTTACCACGAATCATTTATATAACTGTATTTAGGTGCGTATAATTTTTTAATAATATCTGATGTTCTATGATTGGTTATGATAACACTTAATTATAAACCATGTAACCGATGGCGATGGCGTGGGCAAACTAATAACTCGTTTTGATTTGATTGTTACATTTAATTAAGCTAGCGATGAGAATAAAACATGAGTGTTATCAATGTTAATTTTTTACATGTTACGTCACTTGAAATTTATCATAAGAATAAGATAAATATGAATTCGATGTTGGACAAATATTTGTCATAATAAAAAGATTCTTTTTGATGAAAAAAATCGACGAATTTATTACCAATCATTTTTTTGCGGAAATTTCTTTAAAAATGCAATTATTATTTCTTTTTGCCAATTGGATTTTATTAACAGTGACATTTATCATTATTGTACTTTTAGTTAGTAAATTTTAACTTATTCTTGTACTAAAACTCCAACAACTCAGAGTATCTATTGTAACTCAGTACAGTCTAATGCATAATAGTTACTTACCATCAAAATAATTCGGTGGTAGCAATCGTAGGAATACATCTCCCCGTCTCCCCCAAGGCCGATGTCTCACGTTATTGCATTCTCCACTTGCACTGCGGTACTTGCTCGGGGGACATGGAGTGTTACTTATGTCATCTTCTGATGTGCAGTTTTGTCTAGAGAATGAACAATAATACACGGTTAATAAAATACATGGTGGTACTACAAAGTAAACCTAAATTATATTAACTAAAATAAATTCTTAACTATATGAAAAAAAAAATATGTTTTATAATAAATGCCAACAAATCTTCTTGTAGTTTCGTTTTCATAAAGTCTTAATACAACTCTTAGTAAGAATATCCTTAAGAGGACTTCGTACGAACAACACTTTTGAAAAATAGATTTTTACCGAAAATTTTGCTGTCGCGCTGAGCCCCAAGCTTACCCCTTACCGTGTGATAGAGAGAACTACAGTTCGAACTGATTTTACCTACGTAAAATTAAAAAAATCGTCCTATCGTAATCCCCTGTTTCCTCCTCGAATTCTGGACCGATTTTAATATTTATTTCGTTAAAATGCAGTACAGGGTCTAAGCTATGCCCCTACGTTTTGCTTTTTTGGTGGATTTTAGTAATAATTAGATTGCTGGATGTTTGCAAATGTAAATAAAAAAGAGTTTTTTTTAATTTTAAAAGTTTTTTTTTCTATTATATTAATGAAATATAATAGAAAAAAAAACGTACAGTCATGGCACAGGTACTTATATATCGCATGGTATTTTTTTCTTCTGTAACTTCATTATCCTAGGAGGAAACACGGGACTACGTTTGTATTAAAAAAGTGTCGACTGATTTCCAAAGTCGAAGTAAATTATGAGCTAATAAGAATATCTTTAAGCTAATGATGAGTATTGTTATTTAAATTGTGAGTAATATAGTATGGAAAAAATTGCATACACAGAACATAATACCATGTTCCAGGCTAGTAAAGTTATTTTTGAATCAAAATTATGCTATTAATGATTTGTTATAAAAAATTAGGAAATGACGGCAGTTACTAATCCTCTTAAAACTCTTATTTACCTAAATTACCTAAACATTGTACGTGAATAACGTGAGTAACTTTTTTAATAAGTAGACTTTAATACAACATGTAAATTAAAGACAATTATTATCACAAAACTAAGTATAAAATGGCAATTCTGTTAGTTCGATTAATCCAAAAATATTTATTTACAGTTTCACTGTTACTCTTATGACCTTATAAAGAATAACAATAATCTATAATAACTAGTATTTGCTGTACGGAAATCTATAAATAAAATTTTGTTTTGTTGGTCATTGGATACACTTATTTTTGGATACTTGTATGACATTTATCAAGTTCAAAGTAAAGATTTCTGTAATAAATATACATAATTATAAATATGGCATAGCAGAAGTGGTGATCAAGGGATGAATATCCTAATCGGGAGGTCCAAGTTCGATACCCTCCCTACACAGGAACACACCTATGACTTTTCCGAGTTATGTGTGTTTTAAGTTTTAGTTAAATATCATTTGCTTTAACGATGAAGGAAAACGACATGAGGAAACTGAATCCTGAGAGTTCCCTAAAGTTCTCTAAGGTGTGATTATGGCCTAACTCGAGACACGGCTCAGCAGAGGGCCATTAATCGGTTGCAATGACGATGATGATGATAAAGTTCTTATATAAACAATTTAGACAACTCAAAAAAACGTGAGCAGATTTTGGGATAGTCTGTAAGTTCATATACTCCACAGTATTAGCAGTTGGTTTGTTTAAAAAAAAATCCTCTGGCTCGAACTTAAAAGCGAATCCGATACTATAAAGAGAGATTTTATAGAGTGAGTAATGACTATAACGATGAAATGCTAATCCCGTGGGTTGTCGACTATTATTCTATTTTATGGTAAACAAATGTTATTGCAATATGAAAAGGCTTTGTTAATCTATACTTGGTTCATAAGCCCTAACTCCATACCTACTACCTAATTCTCACTCAGTAGCGGTCGTTGGGCTTAAATCGGTCAAGATCGTTCACTATAGTCATTATTTAGTACTTACGGATCATTAACGCCAAGCTGAAATCTCCTCTCCAATGCTAGGGCTTCGCTGACGGCTCTTCGTAAGTCGCTCGGTACTGTTTGTACATTGTCTTCTACCTTATTTTTCTGCGCTTGTGTCTGTTGTGAAACAACCGCCAAAAGGAGAAGACTTCGTATTAATCTGTAACAAGATAATTCAATTAAGTTTCGTCCAAAATAAATAAATCTTTAAATATTATATGTGTTCGTACTTTTAAAAAAAAATTAGCATTTATTTATAAAAATTTTAAACAGTTCACATATTTTTTTTCGTTCTCTCACATATTTTTGTCGGTGTCAAATCATGGAAAATTTGTAATATAAAAATTAACACTTACGAATTACTCAAATACTCAAAATAAAAAATATTACAATAACAACAAATACATCTTTTTTATTAGTTTATTATTTTGTATTTTTTCCTTATTCATTGTAAAGTTGTATTATATCGATTTTGTAATGACGTTTACGTTAAAATATAAGTAATTGGTATGTTATCTTATTATTATTATTTTTGAAATCAGTGGGTATAATAAACAACATAAGTATTAAATAAGTTACTGAAATAGTTTTTTCAATGTTAGTCTACAGTTAGTATTAAGTATCTATATAATTAATACTAAGTTTGTGTTGAATATTCAAAACTAAAAATGAAAGGAAATGATTTAAATTTTAACATTAATGTCTTGTAATACGATAGATGATTGAACTACGAATAACTAAAGGAAAAGTAATAGGTATAACTAGTGAACCTTGATATAAGGTTTCCTAGTTCAAAGTCGGTCATATGTATTTCAAACAAAAAAATTCTTGTTTTTATTTCCACTACAATTTGTCTAAGCACATTTTAATTTTTCCTTGCATTTTTTGCCAATTAATGCTAGCCTGCAATCATTTTTGCTACAATAAATAAAACTCAAAACAACTCAAAAAATTACACGTGATTTAATTATGAACGTCAGAGCTAAATGGTTTTTTGTGTTTGGAGACGTCTTGGTGATTAAATTTTATTTTTTGTAAATTGTTTACTAGACTAAGAGTCCTGTAGAGCGCACATTTAGCATAAATAAAAGAAAGAAGCCTTCTTTAAGTCTGGTTTCAGATTTCCAAAAAACCTGTACTAAAATTACTTATGTGCCTTTTGCCTTTAATTGCAAAACTTTGGTGGCTCTGCTAGGGGGTAGGAACCATGCGAAAAGTCTGGTAGGTACTGGAAGATGTGAATTATAATAATATCTTGTTTAAAATATCAAATAATTTATTGTTAAACTACCTCTATGACCGCGTTTAAACATAAAATCCTGACCTAGGTTCACTAGTGGTCTTATATTAAAAGACTCTAAAAGATGCAATACTTTAAAAAAATGTCTAGATATATGGATGCATAGACATCGTAGATTAGTATTAATAAGAGTCCATAGTTATAACAGTAGTTTCACGTAATCAAAAAGCTATGGTTACATTTCTTATTGCGACAAGTTTGATCACCTTTAGTCCACGTGACTGGTTTTGAGCCAGGAAGTAACAAAATACTGGTCACGAGCCATGCACTCTACTATGTAATAAAGCTTTAATATTATATCAATTATTTGTCGCTTACTAACTTAGTTAACCAAAGTCTTAGTATGTTGATCAAAAAAAAATAAAAAAAAGTATGTTTCTATTAATATCTCTAGACTAGGGCAAGAAATTTAAAAACATCGGATTTAGAAGTTTCATCTTTTTGTTTATTGTCATACAATTTTAGACTAAATTTAATTTTGTTTTGCAACACTAACATCACCGTAGGTTCTTTCTTATTAGTTCTTATGTATATGTTGTAAAGAAGCTTAGTCATCCAATACAGAAGACGGAACCGTGTTAGCCATTACACACGAAAGAAAGTAAAAACTATTGCTTATGGCAAAATATCTTATTTGCATAACAATGTCTTACTGATTTCTCTGCTTTTCTAAGGAACTTCACTATTTAAAAAACTCGTCTAGTTCTAAATATGTTACTTATATTTTATTATTACGTAGAAATAATTTAAAGCAACAAGTAGTACAATTTAAAAAACCTTGAGTCTATAAACCTCGACATTCACAGTGTCAATCTACGACTTTCACACAAGTGAGTAAATTATTTTAGTCTACTATATCTTTAAAACGTAAGCCTTTTTAAACACCTATTTTTATTAAGCTCAGTTTCTTAAATATTTTTTTAATGTAATCAAAGCTCAAGTCTTAGGGATAGTCTTGCAAATTTTTAATTAAGGTGAATGAATATTGACTATTATATGATAGTGAAAATGAAAATATATAAAGTGCAATGCAGAGTAGTCCTTAACTTTATAAATTAGTTTAACTGTTAGGTGATGAGGTAGAATAGTCGATAGTGTTTTGAGCATATAAAGAAACCCCTCAAGTCTACCCTTGGGTAATCATCTAGGTCTACTACACTTTCTGTCGTTATATTTGGGGATTTTTTTTTTCAAGAATTTTTTAAAGATTACTAGCAGTATGGATCACATACTACTAGTATTCCCTTTACCCCGTCTAGTAAGTTGAAATGCTTGTGTTAGGAGTGGGCCATGCCAGTAGTCCAATATCCGGGATTTGAACCCACGACTTATTGATCGTGAATCCAACGCCCGAACCACTGAGCTAGTGACGCTTCAAATATTAGCATGGAAGTAATAAAATTATATAGTATTATTAGCTTTTATGTGTTATTATCAGTATAGCTTAAACAAATATATATCTTAAATGTCAATATATATCTTAAATCTCATTTAAAGATTATGTTATACATAATAAGCGACATAGACAAGTATCATCTTAGTACTTGACGTTAAGCTTGTCATCCAATGCAATAAGCCCATTACGTAACGTTTATTATTATTAAACGAACTTCCCCATGACAGGTTTGATGGAAAGAAAAAGCTTAGGAAGCTGACATGCGACGTTTCGCCTCTTGCGTCACAGTTAATACGTCGAGCTCATTCATTATTTATGGTTATGTAGTTCATTGAACCAATTAATACTTTAGACCTACAGATATAACCATTTGAGTGTTGATATCACGCTTATATCGCGAGCGTGGCACTGACCCTATTAGTGGAGTGTAGTGCCAATGTCAAAAACGCAATAGAAATGCCTAAGCAGCCTCGATACTTGATAACTTTGATGCGAGGCGAAAGTGCGTCTGTTCGCTAGTAATACGTGACTTAAGTAAGCATAATAAGACGAACATTGCTATGGGCAAGGTCATTGTTGCGAAACTTTTGGGAAATTCGAAATACCCGTGACTATACGCAGTGAATTGATAATGAACTTGTTGCTACCTACGAGAAGCTGATTATGTGACAAGTAATAAATAACTTGACTAAATAAAACTTAGAGGGGTAACGGATACCTTAATTGAACTTTATATTTTTTGGATATATGATGTGAATTTGCAGACAAGGTCACTACGAAATTTTTTTGTTACCTTGCTACACCAAAGTTGATGAAAAAAAAATTGCTGGTAAATCTCAATATTTTAATACATAGTTTATATTCTATTAGGGGTCAGGGGGTTTAAAATGTGTTCAATGTTCTCTTAACAAAGATATTGACGTATACTATATCAAAATAGTTCTTTGAAATGAAAACTATTGTCATTATAAAATGGCGATTGACCTCAATCGGTCAAATCGCTTAAAAACATCCGCACTAAAGCTATTAATTATTATAGTATATAACAAGATTATATAATGTTATGTAATGTTCAGTTCTAGATTTTGAAAGGTCAAAAGTATCGCATTATATATAACTACTTACTATAGTCTCATCTTTACTTTTTAGTGGCATCTTTAGCTTAGTAGATTATATAGATTTTCTGAGAATATGAGGTCCCTTTAAATCCAATATGGCGAACCGTCCAAGATGGCGATCTTAGTATTCGATTAAGCTGAAATTTGATATACAGAACAGTCAAATGTAAGCTAATGTATTCTATAGTAAATGCTTGTATTAAACAAATTTTTTGGAAAATTTCTGAATTATTTAATTAGTTAGTGGTACACATACGTCTTAAAATGGAATCTTATCGTATGTATCAAACCCACACACCGCACACTTTATTGTTGATTCAACATGGATCTAGGATTTTAAATTAGGCTATTGTTCGTACGAGGTTACGAAAATACTAGAGTTGAATTGCACATAGATAAGCCTTCATCTGTTAAACAAATAACATATATACTCAGAATATATCTTTGCATGTATATGTTAGATATATTTGATTGTAGCTATTTATAGTTTACTAGTGGTCGAAGTTCGACCATAATTAATTTAAATTACTTTAACAATAAACAATAGGGATAGTTATCCCTATACGCGTGTGTGCGTGTCAAACACATGGCAGTGTTTGTAATGTTTTTTTTGATTTAATGTAATTTCTATGCATAATCTTTAAATTTAAAAAAAAAATAATATTAGCTTTCTGCACTCCTTCTCTATAAGTGTTGGAAATTTCATACTCCTCCGTCCGCGCGATTTTCGTATAACGAGGTACAAAGTTTTTGCTTCACGTATTAATACATAGATTCATAATCAATTGCAAATATTATAATAAACTCTTTATTGTAAATAATATAATAAACTATTCTACTTTATAGTTTGGTTTATTTATAAAAGAGTGTTTTTTTAATTTTTTCATAATCATTATTAGGAACTTATAACCCAAACAACATTTTATTGAAAGAACTTTGAAAATCAGAGAACTTTCATACTAACTTTACACCCCCCTTTTACCCCCTTAAGGGATGATTTTCGAAAAAATCCAATATATCAGCATAAAATATATATACCAGCTTAGTTAAATATTAATAAGCGATGTCCAACAGTGGAAACGAGATTGAAAAAAAAGGAGTTTCGTAAAACTGCTTTTAGGTCTTCACTATGCTTTTGTCCAGAAGGATTAATATTATTATTTACGTATTACTATACGTACTTATATTTAGTTAATAAAGCACCGATTAGTCCGATCAATTTTTTTTTTTTAAAGAATACTTGCAGTATGGATCACATACTACTAGTATTCCCGTTACCCCTCCTAGTAAGCTAATAAATAGCTTGTGTCAGGAGTGGGCCACGCCAGTAGTCCAATGTCCGGGATTTGAACCCACGACTTATTGATCGTGAATCCAACGCCCGAACCACTGAGCTACTGACGCTTCAAACTAAACTTCTTCAATAGCTTTAAATATATCACGATCCCGGAATCTACCGATAGAGTATAATTATTCACAAATAAGTTTTTACCGACACTAAATCGATCTAAATTCAGTGGAAATGTGAGGATGTAAACTTGTAGTCACGTGGTGATGACCTCATGAGCCGGATTAGACGACCTCTATGAGCCGGAATTATTTAAATGTTAGCTATTTTTTAGTATATATAATTATTTTGAGTTTCGCTGATTGTTCTTAGAAACTGTTATAACTGTAGATTTGGTATTGACAATTATTATCGCCACTGTAGTTACTAAATTGCTGTCAACTGCCATCGGGCTACCGGTAGCTGTTATGGACAACAGACGTCGCCGGGTCGCGAGATTTAAGTTAATATAAAGTATTTTTAATAGAGTCTATGTATGTGAAATGTTTTGGTAATCATATCATTGTGGTAACAAAAGTGAAGTAAATATTATATATAATTAACTCAATATTTTAAAAAAATATTTTGTTCGTAGCTTTGAAGCTTCTAATATACCTAATTAATTAATATAATCAAATAGTTATCATTAATATTTATTTATTATATCAATTTGTCTTGTTTAAGAAAATTAATAGGCATTTTTAAATAATTATAATTTCTTATTTAAATAATACAATTCCATTCTGAAATCCGAAAAATATTATTAATGTTCAATGATCGTATTACCTGTGATTACTATAATGATATGTTTTATATAAATTCATGATGAAATTCCTTAAGAATATTATAATATTCCGCTTTAATTACTTGTATTTTTATTAGTATTGACTTTGTATAAAAACAAATGTTTTTATACAAAGTCGACTAAAAATTGCAAACTTATTTATACTTTAATTAATTATAATAATGTTGGAAGTCGTCAATCTAGGTTATAAACTTTGCAATTAAAATTAGGTGATATTTGCATAAGAAAATTAGTTATGCAAAAAAGAAATGACAGACATTTGTTAAGTAAGTAATTTGTAATGTTTAAATACTTAGCGAGTATTTTTGCAGAAACGCTGAAGCACTAACGCTGAAGTCTAAAGTATAACCCTCGGGAGTGATATTTTAGTCAACGAGCCGTCATATTGTCGGTCTGCATATAGTGTATAACCGATATTTAACATCAGAAGCAGTGATAGTGCAGGTCTGTGTAACCATAACGCGTTAATTAACTATGATTTTATAGACTTTATTATCACTGTTTTCTCACATTCATCATATTTGCAACAACTGTGTCAATTATAGTCTTTTGTAGTAGGCATTATAAATAAGTGAGAATTAACAATGATAAGACATTTTACAATACTAGTAATATTCTTTTAAAATTATTATCTTGCTATACAAGTACAATATCTAATATTATTTCCATCTTGTCTCATCTCAAAAAAATTCTTGTTGTAACGTAATAAAACTGGGTCAAACTCTAGTTTTGCCTAAGAAAGCATAGTTAAGAGATGATAATATAGTATCTTAATGTTCTATTACAACATAAATTTACATTCTAATATATGCAAATTAAAAGCAAAATCTTCCCAGATGTTTATTAAGGAGGTAACTAGCTAATATACTAGATAGTGAATAGTATTTCACATCTCTAGTTTCGCACACTATCGCTTCGTGTATGAATAAATTAAATAAAAATAATGTAATATGATGCAATTTTGTATTTTCCCAGTTTTTTTTCACTGTACAATATTCTATATATATATAAATTCACCCCCTAAGGGGGTAAAAGGGGGTGCAAAGTTGGTATGACTTCCTCATAAAATTATTAAATATGTCTACAGACGATCTACTGTAGGCTAATATAACTCGGTTTCGAAAAACCTCTTGAATCCATAGTTTTTGATGATAAAATACGAAATAGTATTAATCTTGTACTTATAAAGCTTCTTGCGAATATCTAATACAAAACGCGGCAATAATAACTTGCAACGCTTGATTGGCCCACCTATTGCTTAGTTACCAAAGCATCACGTGGTATAACCCGACCAAATTAAACTGCATGTCTGAACAACAGAATGAGTATGAAATGAAGGTTTCCGACGAGTCTCCTGTATTCGGCAGTGTTAAATTCAGATGAGGCAATGAAATCTTGCGAAAAGCAACTTGCGAGGGAAAATACATTGCTAAGCACTAAGTTAATGGATGTATTATATTTTAATTGACCATATATATGGGTTTGCGTATATCTCATATAATTTTAAGCAATATGGTATTTTATGCTTGTTGACATTTTACCTTTATTGTGATAAAGTCATAATCTTTAATAGAAATGTAAATCAATCTACTATTTATACTTATTAATACGATTATGCATTATAAAAAAAGTATTTTGAACCTGTTTGTGTATGTGGTTAGGGTTTAGGGATTTATTAGAATATCCGCAATCAAGTTTATTAACTAATTTTTTTTCAGCACCTGCAGTCTGATGGGTAGATAAACTAACGTAGTCTTTCTTTTTGTGTTAATATTAAATCTAAGATTTTTTTATAACAATATATTTGTATAAACCTGATTTCTTAAACAAAGATTGTTAGAACACAGAGTTTTGACTGTTTTTGATGAATATCTCAAATTCATAGGCATTTAGTTCTAAAAACTAATATAGTGCTTATTATACAATTAGATAAACCAGTTTTACATAATCGTTTTAGTTCCGGTGTAAGATTAGACTTCATAGAGAAGTCGCAAGGTAAGTTCCGTTCCTTTGTTAGAGTTTTTATCGTGATGTTGCAACTTGTCAATAGTTATCAGAGGTTGATTGGCCTCTAATTACTTCCTAACATGTGAATCGTTCACATGACCTTTATAATGCGAGTTAAATTTAATAAACTTTATAAAGATTTATTCAAAATAAATATTGATTACAGGTTACCTATACTTTCAGGCAGACAGACCTATAGTATCAAACTTAAAGGTAAAAAAAAGTAATTTTATAGTAAACAAAGTTTCAGAGGGTTATACGATAGACACAGATCTAGAGCTTTGCGACTTGATTACTAACATTTGCTATGTAAAGATAATGATTTCTGTCATGGCGGCGTGTTTTCTATCTTTCCGTTCGAAGTTATAAGTCAAATCTATATATTGCCAACGTCATAAACTTAAAAGCATATCTAGCAGATAATGTGATAAAATTTAAGATCTCTAAGGCTCTTGCTTTTGGAATCAAGGAAAATGAAAATATTTTCTACGGAGGGGAAAAAGTAAGAAGAATATTTCGGTTGCGGTAAGGACAAAAGGGAAGTTTTGGTAACATACCGAGAAACCTATCTCTCTATTAACTTACTTAGTAGATTAATAATCTATTGTATAAGAAAAAATATAATTTTTTTATAAATGGATATCGGTCTTACAGTCATAATCGCTTATATATTTAAATGCAAGAATTTAATCTTAGAAAGGAAGTTATATTGACTTGTTTAGAAGTTATGTTTTAATTATATTACGATGATTGCCGTGGAAAATGTTACTGTTGTTATTTATTACCTAGCGAACCTCCCCTTATTTCATTCCGTTATTAACCGTTTGTAAATTAACTTTGATACTGTTAATAATAGAAAGCTTGAGACAATATAGTATTACGGGAAATTTTTATTAATTGAAAATAATGTTTAATACTATGGAATTCTTTTTGTCGTGTGAAAGATACCGATAGAGGATATAAATTACTGACATATGAGTAAGATGTGTGAAACATAATAAAAAATCTCTGCAATGCGTATTAATTTATTTCAATGTAATAATTATTATTTATTACAAGAGCATCGCTAGCCCATTGCTGAGAAGAGGTGGGGGAAAGTTGATATTAATTGGAGATGGGGAAAGTATGAAATGTGGGATTTATTTCCTTTTATTGATATTTTTGTATGAAACAGCTGATTTTTTTTCGTGACTTCAGGACTGGTCCCATAGTTCAACGAGATGAGCGACTTTACTCGAATTTTAATGATTTGGCTACATTTTTTTTTTCGAATTTACGAATGAAATATACATAAAAAGATATAAAAATAAATATTAATTTCAGATCACATTCTTTCAAAGAAGAAAAATTAAGAAGTCTCGATTTTACTTTAATAAAAATAGAGTAGATATTATTTATAAATAGTTAACATTACATGTAAAGAAATAATGATAGAGTACAACTCAAAAGTGTAGCCTTTAAAGTGAATTAAATAGGAATATTGATATATTTTCATTAACTGATCTACTTCCTCATATTTCTAAAATGTTTATATAGTGCTTAGAAAAATAATGTGTTGGAAATAATTGTAACTGTTTTAATGAAACTTTTCACTAAGAAATTTGAAAGATTACAAAAGATAGTAAAAGTTAAATGCCATTGTACTTGCTATCTGCAATTAAATAACATGAGAGTGAAGATTATACGCAGAGAGTGCTTTCTTATTGAAATATTCAAAAGTAAAAGAAGTTTTTAATAATAACAGTATTTAAATAATTAAATAGGTAAGAGTGCCTTAGTTTTCTTATCTAAATCTGTTTCACTACTACAAGACTGAACGAGTAGCAAGTGCAAGGTTAACTATTATTAACTAAGTGTCTATTATTAAGTTTTAATTTTTAATAACACAAAGTTATGTCAAGTCTATAAATATTTATAAGTTTCTTAAAATACATCATCTTTATGTACATCTTAATGTATTTAAATTTGTTTTAGATTTGCGAACTATGCATTAATTTTAAGTAAAATTAAAGACTTTTGTAAAATGGGTTCAATCAAAGTTTTAATGGAGTAGAAATGTAAAAAGCTAATATTACATACATCTTGACAGTTAGTATATTTGTATGTTTAGATATTTGTTACGCAAACACGAGTGAACGGATTTCTATAATTTTTGGCATATATATACTTTATAACCTGGAATACATAGGCTGCTTTTATCCCGGAAGAATTCATAGTTCTTGCGAGATAAAAATAGAATATGATAATTGAACGCCTGAATACTTTTCTATAGCAATTTATTATTAAAACTAAGTACTTACATGTGATAAATTGCAGCTACGCGAAACCGGGGCGGTTGACTAGTATTTTTATATAACAATACATTACAGGTTTTATGTTTTAATAAATAAACATATATAAAAAGGTATGTTTAGTTTCAGTCGCAGTTATTTAATTTTGTTAATCACTGGGATACTTCAAATTCATCTGCTTTCCATTTACTCTTGAAATATATCTTTTACAAAGATAAAAAGTAAGTTAGGTTATTTTAATTTAAAACAAAAACACCAATAAACCTTTTTATACAATTTTGCTTTAACTATTTCTACAACTTGGGAGCATTCACCTTAAACTTGTGACATTATAGTAAAATAAAATAATTAGCAAAAACAATAAATCGAAGACTAAGGGAATTAAGAAGTATAATTGCGTTTGATCATTAAAAACCTTAGAGAAGGCAGAAATAAAGCAATACTGTTGCTTAAGCAAATGTTGAGGCAATTGTATTGTTTGTTGCTTTGTACTATGGCGTTGGATAATGGCAAGTGAACAATCATTTAATGTCTTCGTTGTTGCTTCAGGAATAATAAAATTATGTTCATTAACTGATATAATATAGCTGTAGTATAATTTGAATATAAACAGACAGAATGAAAATGAAGAATGTAAGAAATCAGAGAAGTCTTATACGAATAAATTGTAACTAACAGTAGAGAGTTATGAGAAGTAATAAAAGCTTTATTTATTAATATTTACAAACAGGAATTTAATTAATATATTATTACAGTAAAAAGGAGTCTAATTAATTCCAAATGTCTGAAATCTAATTTTTATATTAGGACGTTGCAGTCTCGGAATTAAACTTTATCTGTTTATATTTTTCAGTAACAGATATTTTTTAATTTCTTTTAATAATATAAACTCAGGAATAGAAAATTTAAATTTTTCCATAAATTCTATGCAAAGTATGACAAATTATTCGTCTGTATGTTAGCTCATTATGTATATTAGTATGATGATGCAATTTTCACTGTTATAAACAAAAAATCATTATTAATTCTATGCGTACAGTGATTAAGGCTTTCTTATTTTATTTTTTAAGAGTACATTTTTAATTAGAGATGTAAAATATTATTATCTATTAGTTCTAAGATGAATGAATAAAATTTCAAGACTAATCATAGAGTGAGTGGTATTTATAAAAATATTATCATAACCATAACCACCACAAGGATTATTTAAACTTCTTTGTTCGTTACTCATATTAAATTCTAATATCGTGATTTATTTATTCCATAACTATAGACGGAATGTTTGAAGTAATTTGTTGGATTTTCAAGTTTTAGGCTAATCGCTTGGGTAGCCTTCGTTATGACTGTAAGGTCAAAAGTATCAAAGTAAATTAACTCCGCAATAACCACAGGTTACCTAATGTTTATGATGATAAATAAAGAAATAATGATGTTATTAATATATCACCGCGCGTAACTAACCTAACCTAACCTTACGTTTAAACAGAGAGCCTGGGTAGTGGAGGCGAGCGTTTCGATTGTATGAAAGGAACCTTTAAGCTTACATTTTAGTCACAAGTCCAAGGCACTGCTTAGGTTCCTCTCGTAATTGTAAGAGTTCGAAATTTTTGATTATTTATCAGTTCAGTAGCAGAATCTACGTTATCAAGTAGCTAGGAGACAGGCGGCACCTGTCTGTCAGGAATTAGTCGACACAGCACAACACACTTTATGTGAATGTACAGCGTGGGGACCCCAACGTCATATCTTGGCGTTTGAAATGGATAGAGACCTCTCACTGGTGAGTGTGGTAGACGCTATGCTCAGCAGTGAAAGATGTTGGAGTGCAATGGTTTCGGTTTCCGAGACAGTCATGGCTCTAAAGGAAGCCAAAGAGCGAGAGCATGAGGCAGCAGGTCTCACAATCCCTACAAGCCGAAGAAGACAGGGGACTGGGAGGGAGCGCTTTGCGCAATCTCTTCCCCCGCTATAAAAGGGCATTTATTTAAATGACATGATACGCTGGGACGACACGGTTGTGTGCGCGAGCGATACTGTGTCGTCCTATTATAGCGGTGAGGGAGCGATGGTTTTTAGTGGGTACTCTGACTGTGCGCCTGTGAGCCCCACATACCCCCTCGGGTTTAAACTCGGGAGGGATGCGTAAACTGCATTTTCCATCGAGAAAAAAAAAAGCAGAATCTACGTTGTGCTACCCAATAGTCCATTCAATATCCTTGTAGAATTTTTCAATATCCTCCTTTCACCTTATCCTTCTCATAATTTTTCTCCACGTTATATTTTATGAAAAACTCAATATACGATTGACCAAGGCAAGGATATTCTAGATTTCTTATTAAACCTTATTTTCATCATGATGTACTAAAAAGTTTTTAACTATGTATTTTTTTTAACCTTTTCATTTCTTTTAACTATTGGTTAATTTTTATTTTCAATACTAAAAAAATATACATAAATACCTAAAAACTATTTTTCATTTAGTTTTTTATGTTTCATGATTATTTAACCCGTAGATTTTTTAGAATGTTATTTCTTTACCAAACATTTTAAAATAAAGTTTACAGTACGCGAAACATTGGACCCAAAACTATAGACCATAATCAGTAAACATACATTAAAAAAAGAAACGTTTAATTTTCTTTAAAAACAGAGCGAGACATATTAACAGAACATAAATCTAATATATAGAAAAGTATATTAATGTAAATAAAAAAATGACAAACTATTCAAACCATAAAATTATTATTCTCATTATTGTGGAATGTGATATAAATTATATATCCCAACCTCCTCAAAAGGTTGGTCAGATATAAAATTTGACATAATACCTACGTACTACATGTATTAAATAACTTACTTAAACCAGTTATTTCCAAAACAGATTCTTGGTTCGTTTTCATAAAAGAAGAAAAAAAAAAACCTTTTTTTTTGCTTTTCGAATTTGTGGCAAAAGGGCAAATAACTAATATAATAAACAAGCCTATAACATTCTAACTGGACAGATAAGTTTGGGAACCTTTGATTTATAATGATCTTTAAAATACTTACTATTCGAAACCAAAGAACTAGTAATTAACGTCTTGTGATTAAAAGAACTCGCTAAACAAACTTTCAAAAGTTTTACTTCCTATTAAAGATATGGAGAGATTGATTGCACGCGTTTCAATTATTTAATAAAGATAACAGTACTTTATTAAAGGATAACAGTACTTTATTAATCTTGCAGTGATGGCCCAGCGGTTGAGACTTCAAGTCTTTCTCGGGAGGTCCGAGGTTCGATCCTGGGCACACACCTCTGACTCTGAGTTATGTGTGTTTTAAGAAGTTTAAGTGAAGGAAAACATCGTGAGGAAACCTCCACTCCTGAGAGTTCCCAAAAAGTTCTCAGAGGTGTGTGTAGTCTGCCAACCCGCACTGGGCCAGCGTGGTGGACTATGGCCTAATACCCTCCTCATTCTGAGGAGGAGACCCAGCTCAGCAGTGGGCCATTGAAGGGTCGTGATGATTAAAGGATAATTTAATTAAAGAATCAAATTTAATATTTTTTATTGACTTTAATATTTTTTAAAATTTTATTTTACTTTCAACTTAAATAAAACATTCAATATACTTGCTGTTTATAGCATAAACCAATGATGAAGTTACTTTTGTGTCCTAAATTCATAATTTCTTCCCACAAGACTGAAGTGAATAGGTCAAAAGAAAAGGAAAACATCCATGAATTCATAGCTTTAACAGTAAACGTGTAAATAAGCTTTGATAATTTGGAAAAGAAGCATGTGCTGCACAGAAGGCAGGAAGCTGAGTCTCGGAGCTTTATGTTATCTGGCGACACCACGCTGCCGTCGCCGTTTAATTCAAACAACAAAATTAGCTGAAACGTCTTTATTTTTCTTTTGAAATCGTTTCACAGTTCTTTACTTAGTTTTGTTCATTTTTATTTTATAATAGAGTAAGACTTTAAATTAATACTTTTCCAATAGCTAATAAATAACTAGTAACAACAAGAGAGAGAGAAAAAAAAACTAGCCAGTGAAATTTATGGAGTGAATACGAAGAATAGGAAGTACGGTGAACATCATTAATTACGTGGGAATATTTGATCAAATCTTGAGAATTAGAATATTTTCTTTGTGCTGAGATATTTTATTGAATGTGCTGATATATTATATCGGATGTGCTAAGTTATTTTAAGTAAGCAATAATGGTCCCGAATGTATGAAAGACAATTTGATAATGATTGTTGAATAAACGAAATCAACACGAAAATTTATTTAGTGTAAATAGTTTTTTTAATTTCTTTGGTTAACAACATTGTCAAGACTTAATTGTCTTATTCTGTCCAGATAGACTAGTTATAGTTTGACTAGTACTTGTATAGCGTGATCATGGACTATTCTATTCTGTCATTATATTTTCTTACGTCGGCTTAAATTTACTATATTTCAAATTTAAGTATGTTATTTGTATGTATCATTGAAATTATGATATGTGATTTTTAAATAGGCATTAATTTAAAACTTACGCATACATTTACGTACATTTGGAGTAGAATCAAATAGCGTGCAATATTGTATAATAAATGTGAGGAAGGAAGAGCCGCAGTATTATGATGCGGTAATGGTCACGCGGGCTTACCTAAGACTGAATGTAACACTCGGTCAATTCGAATCATAACAAAAGGAATAATTTGCCACCACGAGTACATTCACGCGTCTGTGATTACAATTGAAAAACTTCATTACTAATATTTTTACATAAAATGTAAAAAAATCGTTCACGCTATCAAACTTTGTTCCGATCAAATAACCTAAGGGTTTTGATTCCCTTGCCAATAACAAAATATGAGTCGTAGTTGTCGAGATGAAAAAGTTAATATTTTTAAAGAGAAGTTGATATTGATTTCAACTTGATAACTCCAAACGTTCCTGTAAAAAAAGAAAGACAAACAGACGGACAACAAAGTATTCGTGTAAGCGGTATTCAAGAAAATAAAATTATAAAAGTCGATTCATACACTAAAAATAAAAACAATATGCACATACATTTACAGGCATGGAGAACCTTCACTTTGTCTTTGAAGTCGGTTAAAAATATTCAGAATCTTACATTAATTTCGTATCAATGTTTTGCGTACCTTGAGTCATATTTATTTAATATTAATTTACAAATTTATAAAAACAAATTAGTTTATCTTTTAACTAGCAAACGTGCCTAGTTCCACGTAGATAGTAGGCACATTATATAATAATATTAGTATAGATTAGAAGCCACAAAAATCATCTCGATTCAACCCATTCCCAAATGGAGTCGAGGGCGTCAGTGTTAGTCACAACATATTAAAATACCAACCTTCACGAACGCCGTATTAAGTTTCCAAATCTAATAAACTAGTCCTTCAAGTACTTCCTATAACTATGAAACAAATACCAATATCGTATGAATTAAATGCATTTAATTTTGACATTTACTTGAGTTCCTGTTAACTGGTTTTGCGGTGGAACCGGTTCATACATTACTATAGTAACGTATACCTACTTTAATAGTAAATCATATTTAAATGGCGACTAAATAACTTTTGAATACAATTTTAATGGGATAATACAACTGTAATTTATATTTTTTAGTTTTCATGTTTCATATATTAATTGACATTTACTAAGGAATTGAATACTATGGCAGCTATGGCAATAACAGAATGAGATTTTATTTAAAGTGTATTCGTAAAAAATATAATTCTATGAATCGGCAACGATTAGAAATAAATCGTAGATTAATAATTAAACGTTGTAAATTAGCATCGCCAACCCTTTAAAGTATTTTTTTTTAGGTTTTGTGTAAATTCATTGAAATATGAACTGTTGAAAAAATCGAAAAATTTTGCTGTCCCTTGATGCATCCCTACTATAGGAAAAAAGGTAGCTCGAAGCCGGGGCAGGTCGCTAGTATTGAATAAATTAAGATAATAAAAACCAAGTAGCTCTGCTTATGAAGTGTGCATTTTGTTGGGAAGTTCAAATCGTAAAATCTTGTTTATAAGACTATTTTTTCAAATATTTAAATAACCTTCTAGATAATAATTTTATAAAGCAATAATATATGTGTTTAGGATTCTAAAGAATTTAGTATTAAATGCAGACAGCTATTTTAACCATTTGTAAAGCCTCATCGATGAAATCGAATCTGACAGTGGAAGAAATCGAAAACATTACATAAGCGGAAAGTAAAGAGGTCCCCCGAGTTGCGCAAACTTGTATTACTGGTCAGGATCGTTGTCACGTGCAGACAATTATATATAGCAAATCATATTATATATATGTGAATTAATCGAGCTGAATAATATGATGTTATATCGTTCTAAATCATTTAGCGATTGTGAATCTAGATAAATAATCTTATCTTTGACGTAATTATAAAAAATAAATCTAATAGTAGGACAAAATATATACATGTCGGCAAGTAAGTTAGGCTTAAGTTAACCAAACCTTAGGTTACAGTGAAACTAAGCAGTGGAGGCGAGTGTTGGAATTGTGTTAAAAGGCTCAGCTTGGGTTCCTGTCGTAATTGTAAAATATCATAATGTTTAGTTCTTTATCGGTTCAATAGCAGTATCTACGTTGTGTTTACCCAATAGTCCTTTTAGTGCTTGAAATGGTTTGAATTTGAATTGAATATTTTTTTCCGTTTATTTAGAAATGTATATACGGGTGATTTCAAAACAGTGCAGAACTCCATGGCTTATTATTTTAATTTTTTCTAGATTTTGCACATGAAAAACAACCATGTCCCATTGAGGAACAAAGGTGGGTTGGTTGTAAAATATATTTTTAAATGATTTTAGTTCCAATCAAGGCTTATAGGTTGGCAAGTTTTTATAAAAACTATCTAAGGCTTGTAATTCATCCAGACGTCTGGCAAAATGAAATTTGTTGTCCTTTTCACTTAACACTTATTCACAAGTGGCACTGATGTAAAAATAAATAACATTTAGTTGATATTTCATTGCTTATATTAAATAATAGTTATAATTTCAGCAAAGAAAGCTGAACAAAGGCGGCATAATTCACTATATTAAGGACATTAAAAATTTCATATAAAAATCAATTAGGATATATTACAATATATTTGAGATTAATATTTACTTATATTGCAGTGGAAAGTAAAAATAAATTCACGTAAAACCCATTTAAATAATGCTTACGCAATATGTGATTTGACGCATCGAAGATGGCGCTAGTATACGTGCTAACAGTTCTAATGGCGACCGCATTTCGATTGTTGCATCAGGTTTGTTGTGAATATATCTAGGTCCTTTGAATTAGTGGCTCCTAATTTCAAAATTATGCAAATTTCAGAAAACAATTTGGTATAAGTTGAGCTTCCGACTGTATGTATCAGTTGTTTAGTAGAATAATTTGCTTAGAAGTATTGCATTGTTTTTATTAATTTTGTTTAAAATGAGAGCTGTACTATGTTATGTGTATGATAAATGTTACAAAAGTTTCATAGAAAATTGTTAATTAGAGATAAGTTTAAAATAGAGTAATAAGTAATAAGATATTGCACCTTTAGAATTAAACTGACCTAACAATCAAAAATCTACTAGTATAACAAAATACTTAAATTTACTCAACACTCATGTTTTTTTTAAGAATTTTTTTGCTCAATTTGCACAAATTGCAATTTTGAGATGTCACCTTAATTCTAAAGGTGCATTATATAGAATGTAAATTAGAAGCCAGTCTTGAATTTCGTCTATGTCTTGCTCTATGCACATAATAGGACGTAATATCATTTAGAAATTATATTTATTTAGAAATAAAGTAGATACTTTGTAACTCGATCACAAGGGAAAGACTAAAAATTCGTTAACGAGTATTCCAATTATAGAGGTTTGTAAGTGAGAAATTAAAAAATCAGTATCTTCTTAGCCTTATTTATTGACCTTACCTAAACCAATTTTATTGATGGTTAATTTGTTTTGAGATATAGAGTTCGCTAGATTTATAGTTTGAGTTGAATAATTAGATTTGAAGACTTGCTTATACTTCAGTGGTGGGACGGTTTGTTTGGTACGGATAATTTCAGTTAAAAGATTAAATACATAAATATTAAATACATAAAAGTATATAAAATTAGTTATAGGCATTTTAATTAGTTCCAGTAACATGAAGACATTAATATAAATACTTGGCTCAGTTTGCAATGTCGTTACATCCTAATCTAATATGTTGGTGTATAATTTTAATGAATCTAAACATCCTGTTATATCACTTAATAGGTAATGTATATAAATAGAAGGTATTAAAAAAGTAATCACATGATATTTTATAATAAAATTGTATATCTTAATACTTTTTAGGTTTCATGATTTATATAAAAAGCTAAAGAATTTTTATAAGTTCATCTATTTTTCTCTAAAGAGTTTAATCTTTCAAATAGTAATAGAATATGTATTGGTAAAGAGAAATAAGTTGGCTTGATTAGTATGGAAGTACTTATTTTTTATATAATATACAAAATAACGCTTCCAGTGTGTATGCTTAGATCTTTTAAATTACGCAACAAATCCTAATACGGTTTTCACCGATAGATAGGGTGATTCTAGGGTAAGATTTATGTGTATAATACATACTTATAGTAGAGAGATATCGTGCAAACCCGGGGCGTATGCTATAAGATAAAATATTGCGTTATTTGATTAAGATCTTTTCAATATGCCTATATACTCTTATTTATTCAAAACACGACGAGGAAGTCTAGATGCATGTACATCTAATTATTTATCTGTATAATGTAATAGGCGCATTATTCAAATGCTATAAATTTAATAGAACTATTAGAATTACATACATACTTTGCATATAAATCTTTTTTAGCAATATATGAAGCTGAAGAGGTTGTTTGTTTGCTTGAACTCGCCAATCTCATGGACCAATGGTCCGATTTGAAAAATTGTTTCAGTGTTAGATAGCCCATTTATTTAACGAGGAAGACTATATATTGTCACGCTAAGACCAATAGGAGCGGATTATCGCGGGTACGCAGTCGCTAGGGTCGACAGGTTATATATAAAATTAATCTTGATATTAGTTTAGTAGGAAATTTAAAATCTTTTTAATTTAAAGTAGAAGGAAAACGAGAACGGATCTACTTACTGGCAGACTATAAGTATTAGAAACCTTCAATATTTTAAGAAGTTACGGATGTGTTTCCTCTAAATCTAGCATTTCAAATCCAAATTAGGTCCTTAAGTCGGTTATCGGTATTTTTATCAAAATTTAAATATGTTTAATGTTTCAACTACATAAAGACAAAATATTTAAATTTGCTAAATAACAATTAATATTTTAGGTACGCATTATAATATTTATATTACTATAAAATAGTTAATATACTCGTTAACTGAATATTACTTTTGTTTCCTTTTAAATATATTTGTTTACAAATGTTTTTTTTTAAAGTATTTGTATAATAAATTTCTATTTCTATTGAAGAAAGTCAAACAAAATTAAAGAAAACAAAAAGACCTTAAACGTTAATTTTGTTTTATAATTTAAATTTTGAAGTCCAATTATTTATTCTCTACATTTAATTACTTAAAATTAACTAAATACGAACTCATATTTTTGTAGGATATCCGGTTTATTAGAATGGGAATACTCGATATTAATTTTCATATCTATTCATGTTATAAGACAATAAATAAAGGTTCTCAATTACGTATTTTCCGCGAAGTATCATATTTTTTCCTTGTTAATATTCATCTTTTCGAAGAAACGCTGACGATTATTGTATCATCGATTTATTTAGGGAAATCCTTTATGGAATAATTACTTGTATTATAATTTTTAAATGAAGTTTATTAATCACATAGTGAATATGAATCATCAGAATATTCAACATAGTAATCAGGTTTCAAGAAAAATTTAAAATTTAATTAGAATTTTTTTTCACAGAAGAAAAAATAAAATCATGTTGAAGGAAAAAAGTATGAGTGAAGTAAAGCTCTAGATTTGACTATCTCTGTCTGTTCAAGTAAATATACAACTGAAAAGCATCTGTTCTTGCCTAAGTATAGTAAAGATATTTTCTGTTAATTTGGTCATTATAAATAAAGTATGTGTTATTCAACCATTCGACCTCGACCTAAATACCAGTCTTAGTTTATTATTTACAAACCTTTTTAGCGCATACAATTCACCTTATTGTGTGAATAAGAAGCGCAAACATATATGTTAAATATATTTAGGACTATTATATGTTACTTCAATGAATACTTTGAGAACTCTTTCGAAATATTACAAGACCTACTTATTGTATTTTAAGTTACACGGTTTTGTTTATATTTTTAATAATCATAAAAAAGATATTAGTTATATATATCTTGGTTCAAAAACTTATATTTAATAAAGATATCTTGTATAAAAAAACGATTTTACAATAAAATTATATATTATGAAATCATTGATCTTAACAAATAAGATGTATAAAGAAAAACATACATGTATACCCTTTTATTATTAGTATTTATTTTTAGTATCTATATATAATGAGGTATTAATAATTGATATTTTATAAAATTATGGTGTAGCTGAATTAAGTTTCATAATTTTTTCATTTGAATGGTCTAAAAAGCGTCGATTGTCACTTAACCTGGTAAGTGTCCGGTTGATGATATAATCACTCTTTTAGCGTCTCTTATGTTGAATTACGATTATGCAGTAATGACTTTACATAATCACTAACAAAAAATACTATTATTACTTAGAAAATATAAATATATAATACTTTTATTATTTGGATTAACAATAAGGTAATGTCAACACTATTACAAATGTACTTAAAAATATACAGCCCTTACATTTTTATCATAATATTTGTAGATAGATAGCTGGACTATAACATTATTACAATGCAGAATTGTCATATTACTAACTATTATTATTATTATTTAATTAAGTATATGTATTTGCTTTTTTATTCATATTTGTTTACGACACTATGTAATGTAGAAGCATTCATCTTAAACTCATGAAATCGAAAATTTATTTTTATTGTTTATTAATAGACATTAAAATCACTGTGTGGCTTTTAAAACAGATCCCATCATAATCCAAAAAATATTATACATATATTCTATTTAGCTATTTACTATTAATGTAGGGAATTAATTTTTCCTTAGTTAAGTAATGCAAAATATATTAATGATATATATGTAAGACTGTAGGTCATTTTCTTCTAAAAAATATCATTTGCAGATGCAATTGTTGTTTTAAAGACAAGTTAAAGAATTCGATTTTTGGTGAAGTGGGTCAGAATAGCATATTAAGCAATGCAAATTGGCAAGGACCTCAAGTTACGCGACGAACTTTTCAACTCTTACCTAAGGCTACTGTGTCTAAAATAATGAATATTTGTCTAGAAGGTTGCTACGCCGAGGTCGATCGCTTTCCGCGGGTTTTTTAATTCTATTGTTAAATCTTTATATATACTTAAATACAACATATTTAGAAAAATATTGAAACGACTGTATATATTGAGTTTAAGTTGAACTTATTGACATTGGCCTACATTCACAAGCTTTATAAATGTATGGAATGCTTTTATTATATCTACTAATTTTTTGTGTAAGTCTTAAGGTTTTAGTTGTAGTTCATTAGTCAAACTATTATTAGTAATTTATTTTAACTTGTAAATTTATTATATTTGATTTTCTTTGTTAATAAGTCCCTAGAGCCCTTCTACGGGCTACGAGCTCTTGAGGGTTCGTTAAGCGAAACAGAAACAATCAATACTTCCAAATTAACAAATTAAATTAAATAATAATTTATCTTAATATGTAAACTCACGTTTTATGGGGTCCCATGATTTCGCCTTAAACCACGACGAACAAAATTCACTCAAAATATACTCATGAGAAACAACAACAAAACATTAAATTCACAAATAATAAAAACCGATTGTATTTTTTTTAATGTTTAGGACGCATTCGGTATGAGCGCGTCCTCGCGACGTGCGACGTGTTGGCTCGGCGACTGCCGCGGAGTGAGGCTGGATGCAGGCCTCCTTCTGTACTGCTGAGAGAGAAAGTTAGTTATCAAACTCCGCGGTTACGTTACGATGACGCTATCTTCCCCGATTGCGTATTCGGTGACAAAAATTTTCGCGTCCCCGTATATAAATACGCGCTACTGACACGGTGAACGACACCATTTAATTATCCTACTTTGACTTTTTGACCCTTTCAAAGCTTTGAGTATCTTCCAAGTCTAGTATGTAGTTGGAACCATGCAACATGTCTGCTATAGAAAGACGTGAATTGATTTTTAATTTTTTTTTAATTTTATTTATCTTTATTGTACATACAATGCAAAAAACAGTTACAGAAATACAGACAATGCAAAAAAGTGTACTAAGGCGGACCTCTTCCTATATGGAATCTCTTCCAGCCAAACTTTGACTAACTAAAAGAATAATTAAATTTAAAAATAAAATGTGGGTAGTAAAAAAATTAAATTTTAAAATTTAAATTAAATACATATTATATACTGATTATAATACAAACAAAACAACCTGGATATTTAAAATTTTGAAATGGATAGAAAAACTTTATTGGAAAAAAAAAGGAAAGAATTGAGAAGAACGAGCACAAGTAAATCTCACAACCAGTCAGACAGTTTTATGGTCTTTCTTCTAATTGTTACTATGACGGTACATGTAATTTGCTAATTTATGTATATGTCGGGGTATAGTTGGGGTGGGATAATGGTGAGGGCCGTGTCGGGCTATAATTAGAGTAGGATAATGATAGAGAGGGTTGGTTGTTATTTCCGTCACGTCATTTTAATATTCAACGATTTTTAACAGTCTCAAACGAGTAAAAGATTATCGATTAATCAGGATGCCAGCGCCCTATTTCCGTTTTATTGATTTACTTCTCCCCACTAGTGGAGGGGCAATTGCTACCATTGTCTAGTCCCTTTATATTCCCCGACTGGCGTAGTACACTTTAGTCTCTCGATATGTCTCTTTGAGTTGAGTTGATCACCTGGAGTTGCAGTGTAACAAATAGTGTGTCGCATCACGGATATCGGACTAAGGATAATGTGAGTTCGTACGTTAACACAGCCTTAGGTTAGGTTTATGTTAGGTTAGGTTAGCCTTTTAACGTTAACCTAACCTAAGACAGACCGGACTGTGAGACCGGGCTGTGGAGGTGAGTGTCGTAATTACATAAAGGGATCCCTTAAGCCTACACCTTGGTCACAAGTCCAAGGCATTGCCTGGATTCCTGTCTAAAAACTAAGGAATCTTAAGATTCGATCACTTCATTCATTCAATTCGGCTCTCTCTGTTCTGACATATATATTTATATCTCTTGGATTCTTTGTTTATCAGTCACCAAAAATAAAAATAGATTGATACACTTGATCTTCAGGTATTCGCATATAAGGACATGATAGAGCGCTTTAATATGTTAATCGGTCCAGTCATGTGATCTTATTTATAGCAGGATGTTTCATTTCATTAAGGAAATAAGGTTGCATTTAAATGTGAATAACGTCCTCACTTCGCTACGGTTTTGATAAATGTTTAAAAAAGCAAGTATCTAACGTGGCAAAAGAAACGTTCTATCTTATTTATATTTCTGAAAAACAAACATAAAATTATATATAATTTATTTATTGTTGTTGTTGAGTAGCATTCTGTTAGTTATGATGCTAGCAACACTAATTTGTGTGGCAGCCTGAGTTATGAAGTCGGTAGCATTATTGTAAGTAACATTTGATTTTAAAAGTTGGCACAAATTGAATATCATTCGGTTGTGACAACGTAAAGATAAAAGCAAACCAAATAAAAACGCAGCCATGACGGAAATATTTATTTTTGCGTCGCAAGTATCTTAGCCGTAACTCTGAAAGTCTGACCCTAAAGTATAACCCCCAGGAAGATATTAAGTTAAGCCGTCATGCTGTTGGTCTACGTATAGGCTATAACTCATTTTTTTAATATTAACAATATATGTATTATGGATGTACTTAGACGTTTATGGACCTGGATGGAGTTAGATAATTATTTTTTGGTAGGAAAGAGAAATATATTACAATTCTAATTCATTGGCTATGAAATACTTTAATAATAGGAATAGAAATAGGGATAGAATATAGGTAAGTTTATATCAATTCAAATGGGATGTAGAAATATTATTTTCAAACCATGTAATTACCTGATACGGAAACTCTGCATCTTCTTATTTTCATTTGTGGGTTATTTTGTTGATGTAATTACAATACCTTATACGCCATTGATTCCATTATAAAATATTTTTTACTTCGGTACGGAAAATCGTTTTGGTAAATCCAGAATGAATCAGTGTTTCGTCTTCCCAAATTCAAAGAAGACTCACTTCTTTTTATTGACACCTTTAAAATGTATGGATAATCGTTATTAAAAATCAGTTAATTTATTTTAACTGAGGAATTCATTACTTATTAGTTATTGGGAATATAGAAAGATATGTTAATTAAGTGGTTTATATAGCTAGTTGATTCACACACAACCAAACTTTGATCAGCCGAGTGGCTGGACCCTATGTTCTACGGTACAGCTATAGTGGAACTAAAAAAAAAAATTTAGAATTCATATTTTGCAAGGAATAAGGAAATAAATATATAACTCAAGTCATCACTTTTTGATAATTCAAATTTTATTTATAATTTATATCATTGGACAAACTTTCATTGTCTTATGACTTAAAAGAAAAGATTTTTAAAACAAGTTGCATTTAGAAATCGCTATTTTATACTCAGATGGGGAGTACTTTGCAATTAAGTTCCAAGACCTTATACAGTAAAAGGATTAAATATCAGTTTGGAGAAAGAGCAGCCATTAAGTCGATCGGCTATTACATAATACGTGGGTTAAATATTATTCGATTGTGAGCGTTGGCTTTCACTTTCACGCTATATGATAAGCTAAACTACATGGCGAAAATGTGTGGAAACGTATTTACTTACTACTTTACGTAGTCTAACCTCTATTTACATATGAATGTACTGAATTAATTTTTAAAACTATTTTAAGACAAATTTAAAGAATTACGAACATTGTCTTACAGCTGTTGTATAGCTTATGGATGCAGAAATTATTTCTAGTAAAGGGTCCTAAAATGGAAACTTAGGGCCATAGTATTTTATTCCTCGCTCAGATAAAGATATAGCAGTTATAAATCGAGGATATGAAATTTCATAGTAGCCACGTAAAATAATAAAAAATAGAAGAATATTCGAAAGAAACATGGAGTATCACATCTCCTGTACGTATTGTATTCATTTCTTGTTTAGCAATTTAAATTAAATTAAAGCGATAATTTACATTGACAGCGTGTCAAGCAACGGAATGTGACCTGCTGTCATCGTACGCGAAGTTTAACTAACTTTTCAACATTTTCTCACGTAATTCGTGCGATTTCTGACAGATGGCACTATTTCCTTTTTACTAAGAACCATATGTAAAATATTCAGATGAACTTATCCTTATATTAAAATCATTGGTTTTTGTTCACACGTTAAAAAATTAGAGCTAAAAAAGGAATCGGAATTCAACACATGAAGTAATTATTATCAGATTGTTAACTTTACTATAGTCTAGTTTTCAAGGCCAGTTTAATAACCTTTTAATTTTTATGCATTAATGTATAAAACGTTTTAAAAAGTAATTAAAATATTAATTTTCTCTACCTACAGTCTTTATATTTTATCCCTATCTATCTGATGAAAGTAATATTAAAATGTAGTTTAAAAAGATCTAAGCGGGAAGTGACTTTATTTTATACTGTTTAAAGATAATATATTTTGAAAATACATTTTAGTAAGATAAGTTTATTTCTCATTTATATTTTAAGTTCTCAGAAGTTTAATCAAAGATATCCTAATTCTCACCTATTTAAAGTTGGGATTTCAATGTGTACATGATTTCTTGATAACAGAAAATGTGTAACGCTTAGTAAAACTATTCTGTAAATAATATGAGTAATGTGTAATATAATAAAAAAAATTGATAAAAACGTCTACTCGTTACATGGTTTAGATACTTGATTGCCACTTCTTAAAATTTTCCTAAAGATTATGTAACAATAACTTGCAATCGGAATCTAGATGGAATTCGGGCAGCGCCATGAATTGGTAACTAAGGTGTGGGGGTCAAAAGCTTTTGTATAATTTTAATGTCCCTTCCGCTTAAACTAAACTCCTAGCACTACTTTAAGTTTAAACTATCGTCACTATCAGTTGCACATTGTCGTTAAGTAGGGTACTCCTATTATAAAATAGCAACTACCGACATTCAAAGGGTAAAAAAATACTTAGTTATAGATTGTAGTGTTCCTTATATTGATTCTAGTATAGAAATTAATAGAAGTGACAAACGATTTGGGTATAATTTTACTTTCTAAAATTTTAGAAATGTAACTATGTTGAACGTGTATAGACCCCCTAAGGTTTGCTTAAGCAATGATACTAATCTCTATAACATAATGGGATGTTCGGAACAATCAAGTAGTGACATGAGCATCAAGTGAAAGTAGACTCTGAACCTGTCCGGTGACAAAACATGAACTAAGTTACAATTATTATAATTTAGAAAATTTGCTATGTCATTGTTATTTTTAGGCAGGTGAAGTGAAATAAAATAAGTACTAGTCGTTCATTATCAATTGATGATACAACTCCAAGATTAAGCTGATCTCTAATAACATCAATTACATTCACGGAATGGTGTATAGCAAATGTAGAGGTTTTTATCACTGAAAACAATTTGGTTTCCATTTTATATTTCATTTAAACTGGTTACAAATTTAATTTACAATTTGTCTATAGACACTTTATCCAAAAACGAAGAAAACTCCAACTTAAAATAGTTTATTTCCGTTAGACTTTAAACTCAACAGTCGCTCTTTTCAACATACCATTATTTACATCAATCTGTTATACAAAGCTATAGTCATTCAGCTGAACATCAACGTTTGTGATTTCAGTCTTTGTCATCGTTCATTAATCCTGTACAGAGTAGTAAGCTTTATTTACTAAACAGTTTTTAATGTGAGTTTTAAATCGCTTAAGTGGCGAATCTAATTTAGGCTGTGGAATCCTATTATAGATGCAAACACCAAGCCTCATGAAACAATTACTAACTTTGACTTTGAGGAGATGAAATTATGGGGTAAAGTTTATTTTTATTACTAGTATTTATATTGTGTTCATCACAATTTTTGAAAAATAATTAATATTCTGCCTAATATACTAAATGTATCTGTAATGCAGTTTTTTAGTATCAGGAAAAGTAAATAAAGGAAGTAACAAAAATATTACTTTTATTGCTTTTAAATGAAGGGTTCTTTTTTTATAATAAAACCGTTACCGTATTTATAATAATTGTTGTATTTAGAGTTTAATTTAACGAAGTTTTTTATTGTTTACGATTATAAAATTTCTGAAAAACTAATATCAATTAAAGTTCAACAAAAATCAGATATAGATACTGTAGATATTTGGAGAGTTATGAGAGTACAATAATTTCATGGTGTGAATAATGACCATTGGAGGGCAATATAAGTTATATTGATATTAATTTTATTAATACATAAGATTTTAACCCATCCCGGGTTATAATACTATTCCCCTGTGCCGCTGTGAGAGCATTTCGTAAGAGCCGAGTAACCCAGCCCCCCCTTGGTGGTAGGGAATCTGTTCTCCGACTGGCTTGCTCTCCACTGGCATTTAAATCCGACCGTCAAGAGTTCCGGTCGAGCCGCATGTGGGCCAGACTTACCTGCTCCCTCTACCGCCCCATTGATGCTTCAGATCTAGTGAACGTTGGGCTGTTGCTCAGGATCCGCTGAAACCGCGGCATATTTTTCTTTACTCCCGCTCTCCACTCTATCTTCTAGGGTGCAACGCATCGACAAAACAAGAGGGTATCTCTTGTCTTGCCGATGTCCATGGGCGATTGTGGTCACTTACCAACAGGTGGACCATCTGCTCGTTTGCACCTTATCTACCATAAAAACACATCGGTCACAAGCCCTAGACAATTTTTGGCGTTGGTAAATAAAGAAGTAAATTTGTATATTTTATTGTTATATGTTAGTTAAATGGCTGAACGGATTTTATTGAAATTTGGAAAACAGATACTTCATATCTTGGATTTACACATAAGCTACTTTTTATCCTGGAAAAACTCTCAAGTTCATGAGGAAAAATGGGTTGTAAGCACCGGAATATATTGATAAAGAAATATTATAAGTAACATTTTATACATTAGACACAATATTAAGCAGTGATAGCCCAGTGGTTATGACGTTGATGTCTACTCGGGAGGTCCGAGTTTGATCCTGGGCACACATCTCTGACTTTTCTCAGTTATGTGTGTTTTAAGCAATTAAATGTCACTTACTATAACGGAGAAGGAAAGCATCGTGAGGAAATCTGCACTTTAGAGAGTTTTCCATGTTTTCAAATGTGTGAAGTCTACCAACCCGCACTGGGCCAGCGTGGTGAATTATGACCTAATCCCTCCTCATTCTGTGGAGGAGACCTGGCTCAGCAGTGGGACATTGACTGGTGATGATGATAAGTGTATTATATGTGGTAAATTGTATCCGTGCGAACCTGGGGCGGGATTAGTAAGTTAATAAAAAACTGCTTCATTAATAAATGACGCAACAAAGGCAATTACAGATTGTATAGATAGATAACCTATCAACTTTCAGCCGGTTACGATCATTTAACGACTAAAACAGTTCTTAACAAAGACTTTCTTATTACAGACCATAACAGGTATGAAGTTTAACTAAACTAACACAATTTTGCAATTATTCTCACTTACATATTTTCAACTTTAAAATGTTTCTCTTTAAGTCTATATTAACACATACAGTCTTTTTCTTTTTGTCTGTACATTTGTTGTTTAAGCCAAATATTGACCAAAAATTTCACTTTCAATTGTACTCAATGTGTTGCAGTCGTTCAGAAATTAGTTAAGCTTTCTTGCTGATCTCCTATTTAAAAACTTCTAATATAAACATAATATAAAACAAAGTCGCTTCTTTCAAAGTTCGTTCTAACTACGGATTATAATACTATTTTAACTAGTAAAATATTATACGGATATTGCGAACGCTTGCTTAACCTTAAGAAATATATCAAAATAATGTATTAAGGAATTGAATACCTTAGAAATACCCAACAAAAATGTTTGTGTATATGCTTATTTCCTAAGGATAATACATATCACAAAAAAAAATATTATATGTAATTTACGAAGTTATACCTAAATATGTATGTACCTTAAACTCCACAACCTTTTTACCTAATATTTAACCAAGATAAATACATAACTCCTTATATTACCACTTCACTATGATAGTAAATCTATATCTATATCTATACTATTATATAAAAAGGAAAGATTTGATTGTTTGTATGTTTGTTTGTTGCAAATAGGCTCGATAATTACTGAACCAATTTTGAAAATTCTTACACCGATAGCAAGCTACATCCTTTCCGGGTAACATAGGCAATGTGGTGTTGCCATAAATACTCTAATTAAAAAGATATGGCTATTTAAGTGCCATAAGGTGGTAATTTTGTAAATTGAAGTTTTTTTCAGAAACTAAACATCTGATTTAAAAAATTCTTTCACTGAGAAAAATTACACTTTTCGTGAGTGACAAAGGTGATTTAGTGTTGCCATATACATTTTAAAAATAATTGAATATGGCCATTTTGTTGTTACTAATCCGATTTAAAAAATTGTTTCACTGAGAGAAGTGTATATTATTTCCGTCTCTCTTCCTCTTATTTATTCTCTTATCATTCTCTCTCATCCTCCCTCTATTTTCTCTCTTTAATTTTTATCTTTATCTGTTCAGAATGATCGTTCTCTTCACTTTCTATCTGTCCATTATCTATCTCTCTTTCTCTCTCTCTCCTTTACCTATTAAATTTTATTTTTGCTCTGTCCTCCCTCTTTTATTATCTGTCGCTTTTCTTTTCTTTTGCTTTCTATAATTTTTCTTTCATAACGTTTTTTCTCACTCTCTTTTTTCAAAGATTGACAAACTGCACCAAATTAAGAGCATCAATTATAATATTGCTTCAAATACCCAGAGCGAAGCGAGGGCAGGCCGCTCGTAAGTAATAAAAGAACACGTTTGGTAACAATTTAATTTAATTTCTGGTCATAAAAAATAAATTAAGGTAAAACATTTTAAATTATTTTAAAGGGATTTGATATTATTGCACCTAATTTAAATTACACATAATTCAAAATATAATAAATAAAATACATACAATAAAAAGGACAAATATATTGTTTTCATTGTTTTATTGCTGTATTTTAGGCAATAAAATTTATTTAATCTTACTAATATTATAAATGCGAAAGTTTGTATGTTCGGATGTTAAGATGTTCGTTACTCAATCACGCAAAAACGGCTGAACGTATTTCAATGAAATTTGGCACCCGATAATTTATAACCTGGATTATTTTTTATTTTATTTCTATTTAGGAAACAAACAGTGTTACAATAAACATAAGTAAACGAAATCTATATATAACATAAACCAATAAAGTTTCCACTGATAAGTTATACATTACAGAGCAAAGACTAATATAATAAAAAAAACTAAACAGTAAGCAATTATGCATTATAAAATTAAATACAATAAAAACTAAATAGTAAATAATTATATATGATAAAATTAAACTACTGACATAATTTATTTTTAAATTCTGTATGTTATATGTTCATTCTACAAACTTGATAAATAAACACAATACTAGATCGTCGCATCTGCCAATATTTTACTTATTTCTTTTTCAAATGAATTTTGTGCATAATTAGTTCTTAAAATAGTAATATAAAACAAAGATGTATCTCGTGTACGAATAATAGGACACATAAAGTACAAATTACTTGTTAAATAAGGTGAATCAATTAAATTATTTAAAATTTTAAATAGAAAGACCTGGTCTCTTACATTTCGTCTGCTTTTGAGAGAAGTAACAATTGGAAGATCTTTATAGAAGTTTCTATATCTCAAATGTTTAATAAATTTATTTTGTTTTTTCTCAATATTGTCAATATGTACCTGATATTGAGGATTAGAGATAACAGAGCCATATTCAAGTATGCATCGACAAAAAGCATTAAATAATATGACTAAGGTAGACTTATTTTTAAAATCCCTACCCACTCGCAAAATATAGCCAAGCATTTTATAGGCTTAAGGATTAACACATAGGCTACTTTTTACTCTGGAAAAATTCAGAGTTCCTGCGGGATAATAATAAAATATGTTTACTGTTGTAAGGGGTGAAAACCCGAGAAAAGCCGGGGCTGGTCAAATAGTCATAAAAGTAAGTAACATTTTGTAAATCTGGACGTAAATGCAGACTGTGAGTCCATAGTAGAATTTTTTTTGACCATTGACCATCATTATACAACAAGGATATTAACAAATATTATGAAATCTATTTCTTTTTCATGTTTGTTGTTTTCATTCTGCGATATCCTTGACAAATTAACATATTTTGCTACTCTAGAGTCCACTAAAATGTATTAAATTCTTATTTTATTAACTGGCTCCATATTTCGTAATTACTGATTTTTTCCCCTAAATATTATTAAATATAATAATTTAACACAATTAAATATTTCTGTTCGTATGTTTAGTGAACAAGGAATAAAGCGCAATATGTATTATTTTCCACTTTAATAAGTATAAACATATTAATTAATTTTATTTTAAGGAAATGCAATAATTATTTTTTTTTTTTTAATTATTAAAACAAATTAATTCAGTATTTATAGCTATAAAAGTTTTAATACCAATAGTGGTTTCAAAACAAAGCTACATATTTATCATATTTAATTAATTAAATATAATGTTTTGCAATAGTTTAAATACCCTATTTATAAAATACTAGGGGCCCGTCCCGGCTTCGCACGGGTGGATAATTTTTTTTTAACATTTTGGCTCCCGCATTCTGTCGCTCTTCTATCGCCGCGTTACTCGCTGCGCTGCGAGGCACACCACACCGCGCCGGCGGCCCATCTGGGATTATTTTTTATTCATCTTGATATTTTTATTTCGTAATATCTTTTGACTGGAATGTCCGATTTCAATAATTCAAAAAGTAATTAACAGGTATTGAAACAGTCTTCATTACGAAATAATTTATTTGGATAAGAATTAATACAAAGTTATGGAAAACATGGTCTGATTTTGATAGGCATTTTTATCAACTTTTTAAATGTAAAAAAGTAGTTATAGTGACTTAACTACAATAGTTGGACATATGGTCTCGCGGAGTTTTTTGTAGATATTAATAGGTTCTATAATATTGTAGAACATTTTTTTGTTCTATCATCAATACTTTTCGCACCGCATGCGATGAAAGATATTTTATGGCTAATTTTTTTGCTCCTTGTGTTGGTTTTAGTGAGAATTTCTGGGGATCTCTAATTTTTTCTTGTAATAAATATAGCCTATGTTACTCAGGTATAATGTAGCTTTCTAATGGTGAAAGAATTTTTGAAATCGGTCCAGTAGTTTTTATGTTTATTCGTTACATACAAAAATACAAATCTTTCCTCTTTATAATATTAGTATAGATATAGATTAGTATAGATATAGATATTTGTAAAATAATTTGCATATTGTCAATGTTTATCTACATTAAAATACTAATAAAATAATTGCGTAACATTATATTAAGAAACACATTGTTATAATAGTCAGTAATATTTCTGTTAATTTTATATGCACTTTTTATAGTGTCCATATACAGTTCTAATTAAGTGTAAGGAGTTATATTTATTGTTGAGCAGCAATAAATAAAATAAAATTTAAATAAAACTTTATTTTCATTTCAATTATTCCATAGTCTAGTCTTTTTTATTGACGAGACCACCCTGCGAGCATAGCAGTACTCGTGTTGGGAGGTTTCGCTCTTCCATTGCTGTAACTTGAATGGAAATCTTATTCATATTCTAAACTAGCCAACCTACGCGACTTCGTTCGCATGTTGCTCCGCTCCTATGGGTCGTAGCGAGATGGTAAATAGCTTAAGTTACTCCTTGTTAGACCAGCTATCTGTAAGTGAAAGTCCCGTCAAAATAGGTCCAGCCATTTCAGAGATTAGCCGGAACAAACAGACAGACAAAATAGTAAAAATGTTGTTTCGGTATATATACCGTGTAATATATCTATAATATGATGCACTTAGTAAAAAGCGGTTACTTTAATATTACAAACAGACACTCCAATTTTATTAATTTGTATTGTATGGATAGGTAGCAACCTTTGTCTTAAAATTTAATACTAAATGATTGTGTTTGGATGTGTGTATGTGTGTATATGTGTGTATATGTGGACGTGTGTATATTTCTACTATGCAGTCTCTGTCTCCTCATAAGTTAAAGTCTTAATCCATTCTATAATAGATTTTTTTGCAAGAAAAGCAATTTAAAGAATAAATATTCAATTTTCCATTAATTTTGTTATAGATTTCACCTGATATGTTAAGTTGCCTACTAGCGAAAGTAGTTCTAATTTTTTTTGTAGGAACGATTGCTTTATTTCTTTTTTTTCTGTATTAGTACAGGTGGAATCGGCGCATGAGTACCAAAAACTATTCCACCTCAATTTTTTTATGTGATCCTTTTCTAATTGCCCTACTGATGATATAAATGCATGTTGCCATGGGACAACCCGAAACCTAAATTGTTTAAACTATTGCAAGGAATTGTTATTTTTCAACCGGACATTTTTCGGAAGAATAGACATTGTTCTATTCTTTAATGAAATACAAATAAATAAAAAAGGTCCTATGACTTTTCACGATAAAGTTAATATTTTTAAAGGTTCGAAAATTCGACCCTTGAAAATTATATTAAAAAAATTTAAATATAAAAAATATATTTTTTTTAATTTTTTATACAGTCAGTAAGATTCTTAATTGAGATTTTAAAAAAATAATTTTTATACATGTTTTTAATTGTTATGTTTAATTTACTATATGTCATACATCGAATTTTATGTTACGACTAGCTGACCCGGCAAACGTTGTTTTGCCTTATAAATTTGGTGTGGGCCACCCTTATCACTTGATTGGGATGAAAAATAGATAGTAGCCGATTCTCAGACCTACTGAATATGCAAATAAAATTTCATAAAAGTCGGTCGAGCCGTTTCGGAGGAGTATGGTAACTATCATTGTGACACGAGAATTTTATATATAAGATGAGTTCTCAATATTGTATGGAGTACGTAAAGTTTTGTAACTGTCAATAGATTATTATTTTCGTAAAGGGTGTCTGTTGGAAATCTTGGTGGTTTGGATAGCATTACCTTCAGTAAGACTTGTTGGGCTTTATCAACCACCAAAAATCTTGTCTTAGGTGTCGCATCCCAAGCCGTTATGCAATACGTTAAAATAGGTTGCGATAGAGTAATGTAAAGTATTCTTATTATGTTATAAGAGGCAACATGTTTTACATGTGATTCTGTTAATATTGGTACAGTTACAGTTGTCATAAGTTGGACATTTGTGGATTCTTATTTTAAGGTCCTTATCTGCCTGTTTGTTAGCATTAATGGAAAAACATATCTAATTGGTTTTTGTTGCATTCAATGTTAGGAGATGTTTCTCTAGCCAGTCTGGAACCCTTATAAGACCAATTTTGGCATATTTTGGACTTCTTCCCACGAATCACAAATAAAGGCCAAAGTTGTGTCATCAGCATAAGAGAATATTTCGCCTTTAGTTAGACTTAGGTTACAGAGGGCTAATATGTACACCAAGAACAAAGTGGGACCTAGAATACTTCCTTGCGGGACACTTTACGTTAAGTCAACTTCCTCACTAACATAATGGCCCACCTAAACGCTCTGTTTTCTATCCCTGAGATATTTCTTACAGAGATTTAAGGGAATGTCACGTATTCCAATACTCTCCAACTTTTGTACCAGAATGTTGGAAGAAACAGTATCAAAAGCTTTTTTTGTGATCAAGAAAAACACTTAGGCACCCCTTATTAGCATCTAGCTGTTTAGATATTAAAGAAGTGAGCGATGTCACAGCGTCTTCCGTAGATAAACCCTGTCTGAAGACAAATTATTTATTCTACAGTATCTTATATTTATTAAGATAATTTTTGAGTCTAATATTCAATAATTTTTCTATAATTTTTGACAATTTAGGTAAAACCGAGATGTACACTGATGTTGCAATGGCATGTTTTAAGTTAGTTGTAGTAGCAATACATATAATATAGTAAGAACACATCATGTTCTTTCATATTTAGTACATGAAACCGAGCGGTGTCTGGGGCATGTGGCCAACTTACTGATCGACTCTCGAAGGAAGGTCTAGAACTACCAACTATACCTTCCACTACTTTAAACATTGTTAATTGTCCGACTTCCTAAAATCTATCGCAAAGGATCACAAAGATTATACTTTTTGAGCTTAGATGGTTATTCTTCGATCTTCTTTTAAAGTCTAATTATTAACCTTGTGAAAATCTTTAAAATAAGTCTAAATGAATACACTGAATTGTTTTGATGTTGTTCTGTTATGATTTACGTAGGTATTTTTACAATAAGGTGAAGTGAATACCTCACATGTTAGAAAATAATTTAAAAAGTTAACTACAGTCACTCCAATTAAATGAAACAAAAATCGTTTTGAAATCTGTTTTACCACTTAAATTTAAGCATTGAGGAAAAATTTCCAAATTTTCGTCTATAAAATTGCTAAAAATGGAACGATATATATAAGCTTTTATTTCGTCGTCGACTGTCTTATTTGCAAGTATTTCAATTAAAAGTATCAAAACCAGTATACATTGTAAGATTAAGTATAAACTAATAAAGATAAACATAACAGGAGCGTTCGAGTCACGCGCACAAGACTTGACGCTAGTGAAAGGGAATACGCCTCCAAATCAATGAAAAGCTAACTGTGTACGCATTCGGGATCACGTACTACCAAAACTTTATATAATAATAAAAAAATAATAGTATCAAAACGCGTCTACGACTTTTTCCTACTGGAGTCAAAAAATAAAAGTTCTCACTCAAACTTACATTTAAATATGGATGTATCAATAAACGATTTAATTTAATTCACTTACTGCACGAGTAAAAAATAAACTAGCCTATGGGTAATCGTCGATAATGTAGTTTCAAAAAACGGGACTGTTTAGCTTCTTGCAGCTTTTTTTTGTGATAACGGTGCAGATAACAGAAAATTCCATTACACCCAAACACGACTAGTATATGTTGTTTCATGCCTGAGTTCCAATACACACTGGTCAAATCAACATAATAAGTATTTATTTAAATTTCATAGCAATAGTCGCTTAACTTTCCTAACCATATTATGGCTACTTGTGTTTTCCTCATCAGTTCCCCTTCAGCAAATGATAAATTCTGAATGCAAATGCTTGAAACGATTCTAGATAACTACATGTGTGCCTATAGCTTCAAAAACCCGAAGATTCCATCGTCAGAACTGGTTTTTGAAAAAATGGGAATTATCTGTAAGCATATCTTATCAAATACAAAAAGAAATTTACATTTCGGTTTATAAATGACGGAGTTACGAGGTAATTAATAACCTTCTATTTTAATTTTTGAAGTCTGTTGACAAAGTAGGAAGAACCGATCTTTAGACTTTCGACCGCTTTAAAACACTGTACTTATATTCATAAAGTATATTGTTTATCTATAGGATTGTTACGAAACTAAACTAATAGTTGCCAGACGATGGCGAAATAGACTTTGCATAAACAGCGAACATGAGTCAAGGGTTGATGATGTAATAGTGCAACCCTATTTATCACTTGCAATACTAGAATATTAATCTAGATTAATTGAGCATAGTTAAATTTATTCTAGAGGTATTTTATTCTTAATTTCCGTAACTTAAGTTAACATGATACATATTCCATTAAGAAGTCTTTATGCAATATAATATTGGTTAATAATTTAAAACCTGACGGGAACTAACATATCCTGTTTTTGAAGAGAAAACTTCTTTAGCGGCGTTGTGCACTTTTGGGATGGGTAAAAAATATTAAAGGATATGTGACCTCATCGAAAATTTGTAAGTCGGAGTAAACTCGCGTCAGGACACGTGACCAGATCGAAAATTCGTAACACGGCGCTTACGTGGCGGAGACTCAAAATAAAAAGGATATAGATGGATGGCCTATCATAAAAGCTATACGGCCGCAACACGGTCAGGATATAACTAAACATTACGATCTCGTTACTATTCTCACATGAACTATTATGACAGGAACCCAAGCAGTGCCTTGGACTTGTGACCAAGGTGTAGGCTTAAGGAATTCCTTTGAGTGGTCACAACACTCGACCTTACTGCTTAGTTTGACCGTCTAAACCTAAGATTAGACTAACTTAAACCTAACCTAACACAAGGCTAACCTAACCTAAACCTAACTCACTCCGCTACTAACTAACACACGCTTAATTGGTAGCATGTTTCATATGAAACTGAATTTAAATTTGTGTAAGATATTCTATTGCGTATAGACGAATATTGTATTTAACCACATAAATGATAGTATGTACTTTAATAGAGATAAATAAAGCAAAGCGTTGTGCATTTTTGAATATTATAATATTCATAAATGCGCTACGTTAATATTCAAGTTTTCACTTCTGCCGGCACTCCCGAGTGCAAGCCGTTAGTTTTTATTAATTCTTTAGGACTTTATTGTTATTATTTTAATTTGACTGCTTTTGCTCATTTTTTTAATAAAAATTATAAATTGTTTGCTAAAAGCGATCCTTAACACAAAGATTGTTGCCGACGTTTAACTTGTAATATTAATGAGGATTCTCTTCTTTTAAATCTGTCTGTCAAACTTCGCATGGAGGGGTCAAGTTGAAATTTATTTTTATAATTTATAAGTACAATCCTTCAGAGCTGTAAAAAACCAAACTTGTAAGTCGAGGCAATCAAAAGTCATGGCTGTTTATGTCGTTATTCACGAGGTAATCAAAACCTATAGGATACTTCCCGTTGACCTAGAATCATGAAATTTGGTAAAAAGCAAGATTTATTTTCTTTACATAGAATAAAACAAATTCGCTTCCCTTTGTATTCCCGTCTAGCTTTAAAAATATTAGTCATATAATTTATACATCCTTATAGATAAATATTATCGTAGTATATAATTTCAGTTTTATTCATTATCTAATGGTTTGTTGTGATTGAACATATAGAAATAATGGGTAAAATAAACTACTTTTGTAATTACATTCCTCAAAATAAATATCTTGTTTACTACTCAACGGACCGATAGTGATTTAAGAGGAAGGTTTATATATGAAATACATTATCGTAAAGAAACCGTGCGAGGCCAGAATATAAAAAAAAACTAAATTTTTTTTTTGCTTTTCTATCTTTTATGCAGGAATATGAAGAGGTATCAATTTATAATAAAGCTCCGAAAATTGTAATCTATAAGTGAACGCAATCCAAAATACATGACTGTAGATACGGTAATCAAAACCCAAAGGGTATTTCTCGTATTTGATATAATAAAGACAATATGTGATACTAGTTTACATTATTAAAATGCATTACAACATAGGATGTGTACAGAGGGTGCAATAAAGATCAAGTAGCAATAAATCCTTCAGGGTCGAGCAATAGGAGAACGGGCCACGAAGCTACGAAGGATGCGCGTGCATTCGTGACCGCATCAATGTTCTATTGGAAATATATGAGGATTTGTTGATATGTTAACTTTATGGTTAAACGGTTTCTCAATTAATATTGAAGCTATTTTTGGAATTTCAGACCATTATTACTACAGAAGCAGTGATAGCCCAATGACGAGACTATAAGAAGATACGTTGTCAGGCGGGAAAATAAGTTTATCAGTGGGGAGTGTGTTTTTATTATTTGGCAGTGAAACTAATATTCATATATTAGAGACCATTGTTACAATGTTGTTACTCTTTTTTACGACATTATCCTGATCGGCTTTTCTTTATGAGTCTTAACTATGTAACATTATATTTTACGACGAATACATTAGGCTTAACATTATTATATGACTGAAATATCTTCATCATATAAACATCTGTGTTAGTAAACAGCTTTGTACCAATACTATGGATTTGTTGGACGTCTTCAATGTAATAGGAATTATACTATTAGACTAATATAAGCAAAGTTGTGTAATTTTTTTCAATATTATTGTTATGAAAATTATATTTTCATTCGAATATATTTTTAGCTATTTATTTTTTCTTATAAACGTTTATGTTTACTTGAGAGGTCCTAGTTTGAGCCTGGACCAACACCTCTGACTTTTCTGAGTTATGTGCGTTTAAAGCAATTAAAGGTGAAGAAAAGAATCGTGAAGAAACTTGCACTTGTGAGAGTTCTCCAAGTTCTTAAAGTTGTCTGAAGTCTGCTAACCCGCTTTGCATAATGCTTGTGGTACCCGGCTCGGAGTGGACGATGACGATGTACTACTGGGGAGGGTCTGAGACCTAAAATGGCATTCTATGGCTGGACGACACTGGAGAAGACCTTTGTAAAACCTTTATTTTGAAGTGCAGTGAGATCGCATAGGTTCAAAAAAGTAAACTAGACGTCGTTAAGAGACAACAGCAACCACTTATCTAGATAAAATATTATCTACTTTAAGCTTTATACTGTCATAACAATTGTAAAATGGTAGGCGAAACTAACGAATTTGTATTTTCAGCACTATTATTTTGTTTAAATTATATATTTAGAAAACTGTTTCAAAATTAAAACGTCAAATTTGAAGTGTTAAAAAAAACTACGTTTAAAAAAACCGACTTCAAAGTGAAAAATGCACTAAAAAGTAAGAAATAATTCCGTTATTAATCTCCCTCTTTTAGGACAATAATATACAATAATTGTTATTTTTGAAGTCGGTGGTTTGAAGTGGGTGTCAAGCCCCAGGCACTGATCCGTATACATTTCATGTGTATATGTATTGCTTTACAGTAATGGGTACTATCCCTCTCTCATTATATGACCGCTTTAAGTAAATTAAACAAATTTAAACGAAATGTGGTTGATTGAATAATTAATGTTTCCGATGACAACACTCGAAAAGTTGTAAATTAAATACTGAATAATTTATCAACTGTTGTCAGTTTATGTTTTACAGACAGACCTTGATACTCTCTATTTGTATTCGCCCTTACTTTTGACTAGAGCAACATTCACTCGAATCATCTTTCCGGGTTCAACAACCCGGATTCTTGACGTCCTTTATGATCTAGCTAGTTTTTCCGTTACACCTACCGAAAATACGGGATTTTGATGTAATCCTCAAGATATGTGAAATCCCCAGAATAACATGAAGCGAATGCTCTTTCGCACATTGATATTTTTTCCAAGAATCCGTCTGAATTTGAAAATATTAGTCATATTTTTTATATCCTTATAGATATGTATATACTCGTATTATCCATTCATATGTATATAATTTCATTTGTGTCCATTATCTAATAGTTTCTAGTGGTTGCTTGCATATAGAGATCATAGGTAAAATAAACTACTTTTGTAGTTACATTTCTAAAACAGACAAACATTCTCATTTAAGTAGCTCAGTGGTTCAGGCGTTGGATTCACGATCGATAAGTCGTGAGTTCAAATCCCAGTCATTGGACTACTGACGTGGCTTCCTTCTAACACAAGCATTTAGATTAGTTGAAAGGGTTAAGGAATACTACTAAAATGTGATCCATACTGTTAGTAATCTTTTGTTTTAAATTAAAATTAAAGATTATAACGAATAAAAAAATATATTGAAATAATGCTAAAAATATATAGATAAAATATTAAACCATTTTACACAAGTATTTCACAATAACATTCTTGGTCTGTTTTTATATCCCTCGCCCAAGGATCTGTTGCTAAGCAACAGACAGACGACGACACAGCAAACTATTTTCAAAGAATATAAAAGTTGTTATCTCTTAGTAATAAAACCGGATAGATACTATAAACATTTGTTTTATTCCATAAAAGGTTGAAGATAAAATTTTGCTTTGATAGATAGCATAATTTATGGAAAAATTCTTGAAATTTATATACATGTATACCAGCGGCCTGCCCTCACTTGGCTCCGGGTATTTAACGCATAGCTTATAATTGATGTCCTTATATTGTCACTCTGTAATTGTAAAGCTTTTCATTATTTGAAAAAAGAGAGAAGAAAAGGTCATAAAAAAAAGAAAAAACAGGTAAAAAAGGAAAAAGTAACAGATCATAAAGGAGTGAGAAGAACGGAGCAAAGACAGAAATGAAAGATAGATAAAGAAGAGAGAGAAAGAAAGGTGACAGCTTGAGATAATGAGGGAGGGAACGTTAAAAGGAACAGCTAGAACAGAAATTAAGTAAAAAATGAAAGAGGGAAAATTAAAGTATATCTCGATGAAGGAATTTTTAAAATCGGATCAGTAGTTTTCGAGCCTATTCGCAACAAACTAACATACAAAAATACATAAAATCAGATCTTTCCTCTATGTAATAGTGTAGATGTAGATATATATCAAGTGAAATAAATTAAGATCGGACTGCGAATGGTATTTTCATAAGGTTTATTTTTATTGTTTAAATTTATGCAAAACTTCAACCATTACTCAAAGTTATCTTTTTAGTTTAGTATATACCTCTTATCAATCCGTCAATTGAACTAAAATAAAAAATTAAAATATAAATTACTAAAAAAATAAATGTAAAAATGGACAAAACAATTTATATGAAATATATTATAGTACATGTCTGCTTTGAACATTAAAAAAAGTTTCCTTGGGATTTTTAAACTATATTTAAGTTCTAAATTATTTAGCGCTAGCGGCCCGTCCCGGCTTCGCGCGGGTGGCCAAATTTTTTTTAAACATTTTGGCTCTTCGGCATTTCGGTGCCCTCTCTCTCGCCGTGTTGCACGCTGCGCTGCGTAGAGCGACGCCGGCCCGTCACGTCGACGTGTATTTTTTGTTTATATTGATATTTTTAATTTCGTAATATCTTTTGAATAGAATGTCCGATTTTAATAATTCAAAAAATCAACAGGCATTGAAACAGTCTTGAATACGAAATAATGTATTTGAATAAGAATGAATACAAAGGTATGGATAAGATGGTCTGATTTTAATAGGCATTTGTATCAACTTTTAAAATGTTATAAAGTAGTTATAGTGACATAACTACAATAGTTGGACATATGGTCTCGCGAAGTTTTTTTTTTAGATATTGATACGTTCTATAATATTGTAGATCATTTTTTGTTTTATCATCAATACTTTCCGCAGCGCATGCGATTAAAGACATTTTATGGCAAATTTTTTTGCACCTAGGGTTGGTTTTATTAAGAATTTCTGAGGATTTTTAATTTTTCTGGTAATAAATATAGTCTATGTCTCAGGGATAATGTAGCATTCTAACGGCAAAAGATTTTTTTAAATCGATCCAGTAGTTTTTAAGTTTATTCGTTACAAACAAAAATACAAATCTTATCTTATCTCTTTATAATATTAGTATAGAAAAACAGTTAAATGGATTTAAATTAAATTTAACTAATGTAATTTTCTGGTCTAGTTGATTGAAAGTCACCGACAGATCTTTAGATTTGATTAATAATATACTATTGTATCAGTTTAAAACATGAGATACTTAATTCTCCATAACTATAATCAAAGTAATCTTGGGGTTAACATCCTTTTCTATGACTTAATCGCTATCCATTAATTATATTCTTTACAGATAAAATCAATATTGTTTTAACAACTAGTTTTACATAGTTGTTATACAAAACCTGATTCTTGAATATTAAAAAAAACATCACGTGATGATAGGTATCCATATAATAAATTGAAATAATAGTTTCAAATTAGTTGAGAGCGATGGCCGATATTCCTATTTTTATACCCATAATACCCATAACATGATCTTTAATTTTTTCACGAATTGTTCAAAATTGAAATGAAGATGATTTTATTCTTGACTGTCAATATTTTTTTTCAATTTTTTTTATAATAAGGAGGACTTCGTACAAACAACACTTTTGAAAAATACATTCTTACCGAAAATGTTGGTGTCGCGCTGAGCCCCAAGCTTACCCCTTACCGTGTGATAGAGAGAACTACAGCTCCAACTGATTTTACCTACGTAACATTAAGAAAATCGTCCTTTCGTAATCCCCTGTTTCCTCCTCGAATTCTGGACCAATTTTAATGTTTATTTCGTTAAAATGCAGTACAGGGTCTAAGCTATGCCCGTACGTTTTGCTTTTTTGGTGAATGTTAGTAATAATTAGTTTGCTGGATGTTTGCAAATGTAAATAAAAAGGCGTTTTTTTTTAATTTTAAAAGTTTTTTATTTCTATTATATTAATCAAATATAATAGAAAAAAACGTGCAGTCATGGCACAGGTACGTATATATCGCATGGTATTTTTTTCTTCTTCTGTAACTTCATTATCCTGACAGGGGACTACGTTTGTATGAAAGAAGTGTCGACTGATTTCCTCTTAAATTATTTTTTTTTGATAGATAGAATGACAAAATCTTACGAAAAATAATGTGTTCTTGCTGTTTTCTAATTTGATAGTCCTATATTGAACTATAGATTTTTGAAAATAATATTATTTTAAATTAACAAGAAAAAGACAAAACATTATTTAACAATGTTTATAAGTTAGTCCAAATATATAATGCTAGTTATGATGTTGGCACCACTAATTTCAGGAGCATCCTATTAGTTAAGATGTTGGTAGCATTGATTTGAGTTGACATTTTTCGTCCGAATGTTGGACCACTAATAAACATTAATCGGAGAAGAAGGGGGTTGCAGAATAAATACGTCGTCACGTAACCCTAAAGCACAACCCTGGGAGTAATAATCTAGTCAACAAGCCGTGATACTGCAGGTCTATTCATACATATAGTATATTACAATCATAATTAACACTAAATTCTAAACTTCTATACCACTACTAGTGCTATTATTTTATTTTAATTAAGGTTCGACTAGTTTCTACGACTAGTCCCGGTTTCGCCCGAGTGCAATTTACTACTAGTATTTAGGTTTTATTTACTTTTTAGTCGCTATATCATTATATCCACTATTTTGGTGATAATGGCTTATATATAAAAGTTAGATATATGCTGCCGCGGGCTTTTTTGTAGGCCTATTTAAGACAAACATTTCCATCATACATTATATACGTGTAGCTCTAACGGTTTTTGCAGCGCCAACCAGGATAGCTCGAAGATGGCATATTTTTTTCTTCCTTACATGACATTTATTATTGTATTTTGAACAATTCACATAATATCTTTATAAATTATATCTATTGTGTTATTGTGATGTATAAGCTATATTATTTTAAAGTTTCATTAAAATCCATTTAGTAGTCTTTGCGTGAAAGCGTAAGAAACATTCATACATACTTAAAATCTTTCGCGTTTATAATATTATTTATAATTTAATTATTAAAACAATTTTGCGCTACCAATAGAGCTAGATTTTATGAGAAATGATTATATGAGTAAAAAGTACTATTTCACATATAAAACTGTTTATATGTATATGAAATAGTTGCGACGCGACGTTTACTCACAGTCATGTGACTTCCATTGTGGAGTCAAATAAGGATGTCTACAGCTGGCTTATGAAAGTCAGTTGTTATAAAACTAACTTGTAAAACCAGCCAAAATAACAGTAACCGCGTAATATTGTATTTAAGCAATATTTTTTTGCTAAACATTTCAGCGAAACAGCAAAATTCAACAGTTGTAGAAATAAATAAAATAAGAAAGCAATTCGTTGTTGCAATGTTTTGTTACAAAAGGTTGCGTAGTTATACAGTAGATAAACAAAAAATGTGAATTCATGTACACTTATTAAGAAAATCAATATTTTATAAAATACTCCATAGTATATTTCTATTTTAAATTTGTTTTTTGTTTCCAATTCTAAGAAACCACATTTTTTTCTGGCTTAATAAGTAGTCTATATTAATTTTAGGTCTATAATATATATCCAAGCAAAAAAAAAATCCAATAACATGATGTAGTATTTGCAGGATGGGTGTACAAACATATAGAGAGACTAACAATATTTAAAATAATTGTTTAGGCTCCTAATCGTATTACGTTAAGTTTTCTAAATACCTCATGTACAAATTTGGGATATAAATATCTTCATTACATTATTACCCGTTTATTATATTCCCCATTGACCGATATAGATAAAACTTCACGTAACGCAATCACGAGGTTTAGAATAGTTGCAATGAGATTTACAAGTCACATGACTATGTAAATAAGTATTATAAAATTCGCAATCTGACTCAAGACACCAATTAAAAGATGTGAACGAGTAAGCAAGTAGGTTTATTATTAAACTTACACGGTTAATAACGTTTTTGTAGTATTTTTTAGCACAATCTAAACTATATACCGACCGTTATTCCGGTAACAAGAGTTTTCGTTACATAAATTGTCGAGAGTTACCTTTTAAGTAAATAAATCAAACAAAGTAAATAATTTAGATGCTTTACTTAATTAGTCGTTAAATCGGTTGACGTAACATGGAGTTTAAACGGTAGATTTTTTTTACTTTTTTAGATTTTATTTTTTTTCCTACTAACATACTAACCCGTGAGGGTTAGAATACTATTCCCCTCTGCCGCTGGGAGCCGCATGTGGGCCAGACTTACCCCTTTCCTCTCCCATCCCATTAATACTGCGGATCTAGTGAACTCTGGGCTCTTGCTCAGGGTCCGCTGAAAGCGCAGCATTGTTTTTTTCACTCCCCCTCCCCACTCTACCTTCGAGGATGTAGCGCATAGTCCATTGGCGATGGTGGCCACTTACCATCAGGTGGACCATCTGCTCGTTTGCACCATATATACCATAAAAAAAAATTATAAAGGCGAAAGTTTGTAAAAATGTATGGATGTCTTGACGTATGTTACTCTTTCACGCAAAAACTACTGAATAGATTTTGATGAAACTTTACAATAATGTAGCTTAAACATCAGAATAACACAGGCTATAATATATAATGATATAGTGTGAATTGTCCAAAATATAGCGGGTGAAATCGCGGGGCGCAGCAAGTTCTTTAATTGCCGCTTCATATTGTAAAAAAGATTTAGAAATATTTTATTGAAATTAAATGTCTATTTTAAATAGATTTTCTAGGTAACAAGGATAATAAGTAAAGGGAAATTCCCCTTGGCAATATTCTTATAATAGATAAGATCTCATCTCATCCCATTATTACTAGAAATAAAAATTTATTATTTTCCTTTAGGGAATTTTCAATATCACTAGCATCTTTATCCGTTACTATAAAACTATGGCGTAATGATATTCTATAACTAACTGAATATAACTACTGTTTTAAAATTACACGGTTTAGTAGACAGTCTAACTACGCCATAATATTTTGCCTATACGTCTGATAAGTTAAAGCTATACGTCTTATATAAATAAAAGGAGAAGTTAGGTAGAAATAAATATTTTTATTTAACTTTATTAATTAATTTTATTTTATTTGTATTCGTAAATTGGTAATTATAAGTTATATAAGCTAGCTGACTTGGAAAGATATTGTTTTGCCATATAAATTATTTCTAGTGGGCCATCCTTATCACTTAGGGGTATAAAAATAGCCTACGATCTATCAAGTATACACAAAAATATCATGAAAATCGGTCAAGCCGTTTTGGAAGAGTACGATGACAAATACTGTAACACGAGATTTTTATATATAAGATAACTAGCTGACCCGACAGATGATGTCCCGTCTTAACTAAGAATACTGAATTTCTAATTGGCTGTGAAAAGCTTACATTATAAAAGATAACATGGCCGTTAAGTTTTCTTAAATTACCTAATTTTCCGCATAATTTTCTTACATAAGAACCTTCTCCTGACAATAACAAATACAACAAAAAAAGAATTAGCGAAATCAGTCCAGCCATTAACGCGTCATGCCGTGACTAAGGGATACAGGGATTCATTTTTATATATATAATATATAGATTAGTATAATGAAAGGTAAAACTCAAGCGTATCAATGAGTTTGCCCTTTCCTAAGTGGGGGGAACGCAAATATGTAAAATGGCGGGAGAAAGTAGCTTCCGTGAATGCAACCGGCTCAGGAGCATGTGACTCCGCTCATGTGACTCGACGGGCGGGAGGTACACAATTCTTCTTGAATACACCCAACATAACACAACAGAAAAACACACAAATATAACTCTTACATACACTATAATAGATACTAAGTTCGTTTGGATATATAATTAAAACAAAGCATATGTGTAGTTGCGAAAACTATACGTAAACTAGGGTAACGTTACGTTAGGTTACGTATTATTTTGTATTTCTAACATGTGCTTTATTGACATACAAAACGATTTCGTAACACTAATTAACGTGTTTACATTCATGGGAATTGTTAAGTAAATGTTTTATTTTTGTATGTGCTACTAACTATATCCTTATCCCCTACTATGTCTATGTACAATTAGTGGTTAGTTTCATTTTCAAAAAAAAAAGAGAGTGAGACAGTCTAAAATTTATAATATCAGACTGTCAAACAACAAAACAGAGATTTTTATTGCTATATAATGTAACAATGTATAGTGTAAATTATTTTAATTTTTTTTAAATGTTTATATCTTTAGTTATTCATCTAAGATATAACTAAGATAAGTTTTAACTAATTTTAATATATATGTAAATTTTTAACTATTCAAACGATAAATATTTGGTATTTTCATTGATAATGTTATTCCGTATTAGCCAAAATAGGTTTTTAAACATTTTAATATATTATGTAAATTAATAAGTACATATATTTGGTAACTTATTTTGGTTAATATTGTTATGTAAAACGTAACGAATAATGTTAAACATCACGGGGGTTCCAATAATGTACATATTTATTATACTAATTTGAATGAATTTATTTATCTATTTTAATATATTATGAATATTTAATTAATTATGTAATAAAAATATTTATATTTTATAGTAGTTTTAAAAATAACTAAACAAAGAATACTTTAATTTTAATTAATACGTTACATTAAAAAATATTATAGGAAATTTATAGGAACTATGAGGACCCGCTCCTGATTGATTTCCTGATGGAAAATTGACGTTGAAGATTTTTTTAAACCTAAATTTTTAATGGCTTTAGTGACTTAACAAAAATAAAATAAATTATCAAGAACTGTAGATTATAAATAAATCATATTAAACGAGGTAAACTAGTAGATTGTTCAGGTACACATTATAGATATAGATAGTAGTCAACCTCAAAACTGTCGATAAGTATTCATGAGTATTGTCTCACCTTCCATAGAAAAAGTAGAAAATAAGGAAAAACTTAAATATGAAGATATAATTACTATGAGGATATGAATACTCATATTTTATGAAGAGGATACTTGAATATTAGTTGTAATTATAAGTACAATATTAAATCAAATAATTGTAACATTAAATTGGTATTGGTTGGGGGAAAAGTTTCTTCGCATTTTTGAAAAAAAATCAAAACATTTTTTAATATAGTTTATTTACATTTAACTAAAGTATGTAGGTAACATTTTGTTCGATAACTTTTTGCCATCTTGTAGGTAGGCACATGATCCCATTGCTATAGAAATTTTGGAGCTTCTGATCAAAAAACCGCGACAAGTAGTTTTGGCAGTGCTCTTGTGATGTTAACCTGACACTGCCTAAAGAATTCTGAAGAGACCGAAACAGGTAGAAATCTGAAGGTGCAAGGTCAGGACTGTACGGCGGATGCATTAACACCTCCCAGCCAAACTCTCTTAATTTTTGCTGAGTGGCTGAAGATGTGTGAGGTCTAGCGTTATCATGATGAAAAACCACACCCCTTCTGTTGATTAATTCCGGCCGCTTTCTCTCAACTTCTTGCTTTAATCTCATCAGTTGTTCGCAGTAGTGTTCAGAATGGTCCTGCCTGGTGGTAACAGCTCATAATGAATAATGCCCTTCCAATCCCACCACACAGCATCACCTTGTTGCGAGTTAACCCGGGTTTCGCCACAGTCTGTGAAGCCTGACCGGCCTTTGACCACGACCTTTTTCGCACGTTCTTGTCGTACGTGATCCACTTTTCATCATCAGTTATCAGCTTCTTCAAAAATGGTTCGGTCTCATTATGTCGTAATAATGAACCACAAATGAGTACACGGTTCATTAGGTTTCTTTCAGTAAGCTCGTGAGGTACCCAAATATCGAGCTTTTTTGTGTACCCAGTTTTTTTCAAATGCGCCAAAACTGTTTTGTGGTCAATTCCCAGTTCTTCAGCTACGTCGTAACTACTGATATGCTGATCTTGCTCCACTTTTTTAAAAATGGCATCCATTTTATCAGTAATAGGGCGACCAGAGCGAGGTACATCTTTGACATCAAAATTTCCGGATTGAAAACCAAATTTGTGCTACTCTCACAGACACTGCACTAGGTCCACAAACAACGCAAATTTTTTTCGTGGCTTGGGTTGCATTTTTACCTTTTTTGTAGTAACATTTTAAAATGTATCGAATTTCTTCATTAGATTCACTCATCTTCACAGTACGAAAAACAAATAAAAATCACACATTTTCCTAATTTGAATTTGGAATTATCTTCTTTAAAATGAAAACTTTGAATGATACCAAAACCAGCCAGATACAAATAGTATAGCCAAAGATATTTTATTACAAGTTCATACATACTATAATACGAAAAGACTTTTTCCCCAACCTATTATATAAATAAAAATGGACCGTCTATGTGTATGTATTTCAGACTGACTTCACAAAATTGGATAATTCTTTTTTTGTTGTGTTAGTTTTTGTTAGGACAAGGTTTATATAAAAGAAAAAGTGAGTGAGAAGCAGACCGTTAGTGAGATGGTGATGTCCACAGTCCACTGCAAATCAGTGACAAACTAGAAACTACGCGTTGTAGAATAAAACGATTTAAATACACCTCAGCGAAGAGAGAGCGTGTCGGCTAGTTCTGAATAAAACAGAAAATAGATTTTTATACTACCTTTAATATCAAAATCGGTCAGTTTATTAGAAACTACTACCAGCTGTAGAGGCTCTATTGTGAAAAGTTACCAAGAAACTTAACAGTTGCTCTTATTCTTACTCTACATAGTATCTTGTCATTTTTGTAATTCTGTACATAATATAATGTTATGTTTATTAATAATTTATTTTTTATATAAATTTCATAAGGAGAAGAAAACATTGCGTTATACGTTTATTTCTGTTTCTAATATGAATATTACGTTTAATACCTATCATAGCTATTACAATAATCTACGATAATATTCTTGGTATCCAGAAATCGTGATACCGTAAACTTAATCGTTTTACGCACACTATTATATATTATATATAACAATATAACGTAAGGCTGTGTAAGTTTAGTCATGTGATGTTAACTCGAAGAAACTTTGCACGTGCACAGCCGGATCAATCTTAAAGGTACAATCGTGAATAAACTACACGTTTGTTTCTTTTATATTAGAAACAAATATATTGGTTATAACATAACAAATAGCAAAGGTTACAGCAAAATATATAAAGCCTTACAGTTTCTTTTATCGAGTCAAAATAGCTTTTGAAAATGCAAAGGTAGTTTTGTATATTTGTGACGATTTTTACGGCTAAAGCTGTAAAGTTTTTAATAATTATTAGTATAGGTATGTATGAGACCTTATAGGTCAACAAAGACTTCGGTTTGTTTCAACAATAAAGCTTAATTTACTATTTATATGCAGACGAAGTCTTCAACTAATATTTTTATAGATGAGACAGTGAGCGCGTTGAAATCTTTTGTATGAAACTTTAAATAGATACGATTTTGATAGTTTAAAATTAAAATGTATCAGTATCATTATATTTCATATAATTTAAAAATCGATTTTACAGCTTAGCTAAGTATAGTATTTTATTTATTGTAACAGTGTTAGTGACGATACAAACCCGCATCATTGTAAAGCAAAAACTACTAAGTGGGCGATTACGCACTAACAGTTATTACTAAGGTGTAAAGATTGGGCTGTACATCCTTTGTTTTATACGTATAGTTTTTTATAGTATATGGATAAACGACCATATGATAAAATTGATAAAATGTTTATTCATTAAGAACTGGACATAGATTTAAAATGTACGTAATATTACGTAATGTCTGTACAATATTACAGTAACTTAATTATAATATATTTATATGCAAGTAAAGTCGTATAGTACTAGTTATATCTATTAATTTATTTATTTTAAAAGAATTGCAATCAAACACTGTACACTGGACATATATTTATTTTAATTTCTTGAATTTATAAATTTAAAATAATCAAAAATAGTTATCAAAGTAACTAATGATATAATACATCAAGTTTTCGTCATATAGTTTATTATAACCATTAATAACAAAATATGAATTTTGAAACTGTGGTATATTTATTTTTTTTACATTAAAATATTAATTTTTTTAGTTTTTATTTTTACATTTATTTTTTTACATTAAAATATTAATTTTTTTAGTTATTCTGATAGATAAATAAACATATTTATAAAGATACTTTTTAACTTTAACATTAATATATTCGATGTTTTAAGAAGTTTTTGCTAGGATATTAGGAACTATTAATTATATTGTTTTATAATATTAGCATCAAAACCTGTCTTTTGAAGATTCATTGACTCCAAAACTTATGTAATAAGAAATTATTGTCTTTGTAGTATTTTATTTTATACTAGTGTCTTTCAGGATTGGGTCAAGAGTGAATTAAAAAGTGTATGAGATACTCACTCTTCCTATAGACCTCCCTTCACTCACTAGGCTAAAAACTATTTTTTTTAAGAAAAATATTATAAATATACATTAACATAATAACCTTTCGCACGGTGCTTTATTTCGGGATAAATAAAGCACAGTGACTAATTTTCTTGAGGCAGTATACAAAAGTATTTAAAAAGTAGTAAAGTTTGTAAGCTTATAATCTGAAGCATTTGACTTTTTTTCAAATTTTTTCAAATTTTAATTCAAATCTGTTAAGCGGTTTATAGGTATCAAAAGATTTGATTTCATTGTTATTACAATATAGGCATTAAAAATTAAAATCCTATTGATAATTATATAATTATCCTATTGATAATTATATTTTTATGCTACTTCATTTGACTTTTAAGCAATAATTTCGTTAAAAACAAAAGGATTACTTTACAACCAATATATGAATAAATTAATACGTTAAAGTGTATATACAAAATAGTCTTTATTTCGTCCCACTAAGAAGTAGAAAGGTAGATGGCAACAAGTTAAAGCTTGATGTCGGCATCGTCCTCCTTGCAAATGTCAAGGCTGGCATTGTTCGTCACATGACTTGAGTCACATGATGTGGATGTGACTTGATCCGCTTGAGTGTTTCCCATTCATTGTATATCTTAAATAACAATAGTATTTAATGTGAAAATTATTGTATGGACTTCGTTACTAATGCTAGAAATGCAAAACCCCTCATAAAGCATTGTTAAGACTCATTTTAAGCTTACGCCACTAGCCGACTAACACTTCAATCGCGTGATGCTCCTCCCCTTTTGGTCATATTATGATGTTATATAGCCTATAGTTTTTCTCAATAAATAGGCTATCCAATTAACAAACAAACAAACTCTATATATTTACAATAGTAATATTTAGGACAACAATATTATAAACGGGACTTCTACTGCTCTTTCTTATATAATTTTATCACAGATATAAAGACAATGAAGATAACTACTTTTTTACACTTACTATTTCATTATTATTAAATGTAGTAATGGTCATAGACCATTCTATTGGTAATATGGTTTTAGAGAAATAGAAATCATTCTCATTGCCTAGATATGGCTGAGATCTAAGATTTATTTAGTAAATTTAGCAATCATTTTGCCAATTACTGTATCTATTAATGGTCTAATGATTAGCGACTACCAAAGACATAACTCTTAGTTATCGTAAATACTCGTTGTGGTCAAAAGTCCAGTGACTCTATCTTTTCCTATGCTAATAAAGAAACTGGTTGATACTGCTGATACTAAAAGATGAAACTTGATTAATAGCTATTTTTGTGATCTAGAGACTAAGTAAAAAGCAATGTTTGATATCTAAGCCCTAATTTTATACATAATGAGCAGCAGTTAAGTACTATTTTACTAGGAAATAATCAACGAATAATAAACTCTATATACTAGCTTTCATCGGCCCTAAGAATAAGGTAACTATGAAACAGTTTAAACTCTATTTAAATATATATGAAATTATTAAATAAGTACGCGTAGTACCAAATAGAACATTTCGTTTTAGCGACGCGACGCTTAACTAATATTTATGTTGTTCCGATTACTTGGAATGGCCGCCACATTCCTATTCGATAAAGATTAACACACATCCTTGTCTTTATTACGTATTGCTTTGAGATGAGTAAATAGAGCTTGATCGTGTAGACTTTACAGCTTACTTCATTGCCATTGTGTTATTTTCGTATAAGGTTGCCGACATAGGAATCGACAAGTCAAGACAAGAATAAACTCCTCAAAAATTTTCAAGCTTTAAATCCAGATATATTTTCTATTTTTTAAGTTATCTATGTTAATTGCTTTTTTAGTTCCTATTATTAGTTAATTGAAGTTTTTATTTAAAATAATTATAATTTAATGTTGTTTCTAACTAAATTATATTGTAAAGAAATAAAATAACAGCTTAAGATATATCTAGATTTTTATGTACATCGAAAAAAATATAATTTTAAGGAAACATAACGCTTTAATGAACGGTAAAGGAATTTTGCATTTTTATTTTAAACTATTTTAAAGAGAATCCTGACTAAAAATGAAAGAAAATTAGAATGGCAACCCTATTTAAAAAAAAAATATTAACAATCAATGAGGAAAACAAGTACATTACATTTGATAACTTAATAATATCGTTGCTGTATATTTTTAATTTAAAATTTAACTTTGCATGTTGTAATAACATTATTAACATTTGTTCGTACGTTTAAGACAGGTTCAGGTACGCCCACGAATCCAAAATTATTCATCCATTTTAATATTTCATAACTTATAAGACTAGACTATTATTAATTTATTTATACTATCATTTTATCTTATTTATTACAGTCACAGTTTACTAATAGAATTTTAATTTAAAATTAAATCTAAAATTATTTTTTCAAATCTTATTTCATGATCAGCGCCATCTATGTAAGAAAGTCAAAATCACTTCATGCTTTAAGTAAGTTCAAAATAAATCGTCATAAGCACAAAACATAACGTAGAGTTAGAGCATTGTTTAGTGTTGTTGTAAATGATCGATAGATGGCGCTATATTTTTTATGGAACTAAAAGAATGGGAATAGCTGGTTATTTGTCAGGTTTTTTTAATTTGTTGTTCTACTTCGGTAATATTCTATACCACTGTGTAATAAATCAGCAATTTTTTGGTTGGTTGTGGTTTTTAAGATCACGTACTCATTTATAGACCAACAAAATTATAGGTTTTATTATTGGGTACAAATGAAGGTAAAGAAGTAAGTTCACAAAAGAGCAAAAATATAGACAACCACGAATATTATGTTGTTTTAATAAATCATTAAAAAATTATAGGGTTAACATAATTTATAGTACAGCGATTTGGTGCTGAAAAATAGGTTACTCAAAAAGATTCCGATGAAAATTTGTAATTTTATAGATTTTGATGTTACTAAAATAAGCAGGAATGGAAGTGAAAAATTACTTACTGTAAATGGTTTCATAATAACGAAAATGTATCGATTTATAGATAAGATGTATTGTATTAAGGTATCTGGACAATAAGTAAGTATTCTAATCAATATTAATATGAGTTTAAAACTACAGATAATGTAAAACAGTGTCATAAAAACCTACTTACCTTCTAACGTATTAGGAGTTACCGTAAGTATAAACTTGTAGGTAGAGCACTGGATTCCAATGTTGGAGCAACATTATGGTGAACTTGGAAAAAAATAATATTAGTTGATAAATATTTATAAACTAAATTTATATTAGCTATAGAGGTAAAATGCGCTGCAACACTAAACAAAAATATTAACATGTAATTTAGATGGAAGCCGAGCAGTGCCTGGGGCTTTAGATGAAATCCAGGAGTACCTTTAAGGACGTCTTCTACTATGCACTAACTCTTAACTCCACAACTCGATCTCGCTACCGTATATTAAAATAATAAAATACTCACGTGCTCCTCGATAACATAGGCTTAGGACCACGCCATTAAACAACACTACACTATTAGTATCACTGTTTTAATATGTACTTTGTTATATCACTTGACAGACTAACACAATTCTATCGGAACGAATGATGTATATAGTCTACACGAAACAAGATAAAATGAACTACCCGCGAATATTAATTTATAAATGGTGTTACTAACATTTAGTTGAAATAATATTTGTGAAAGTATAAAGATGTTGGATGACTAACAAATGAACAGTGATTTTTTGAAACTGGATGTATTGATTTTAATAGGGCTTTTACTTCTAAAAATTTGTTCTTGAGTAAAAATCTTTTTATCCTTTTTCAATAACCCAATGTACCCAAATTTCGTAACGATTTTTTAGTCTTTACTTAGAAATTAGGAAAACAATTAAAATTTAATCTTCAATCTTAAAATTGGCAAAATATTAATTTAATAAAAAAGTTCATTTTTTTATTATGAAAAATGTTTAATTTTCTGAAATAATTTTATTGTATTTTCAACGTCTACTAAAGTGTTTAGCGAAGAAAAGATGGCTATTAAATAGCCAATGTTGGTTTAAAAGAAGCTATTTTAACCAACATTGGCTCAAATACTTTGAATGCAAGTTCAGACTTGGACTTGAATCACACATATGACGGTATGAGTCAAGTCCTTGCGTGGTGGCGCGTGGAGGCGCGCAGGCGGAAGTGCGAAGGCCAGAAAGAAAGTACTCCCAACCGGTCGTTTGTGGGCCACTCAGCCACTGGCAGCTCCGTAGTTACCACTACAGTTTACTAATTTCAGCTTGGTAATTAATACTGACGGAGAATATCAGATTAAATACGATTGAACGAATTACAACAAAATCTTCTATATAAAGAATCTAGTTAACAGGCTTATCGACACGGAGCCTAAATTGCTGAAGATATACACATGAAATCTGAACTTTTGGTGACGTAAAGAGTCACAGAGCTGCTATTTTGCGAAACCTAACTCTTCATGGCGCATAGAGTGTGGTAAAGTTCGTTTAAAAGAGAAATAATATTTTCATATATCGATTTGAAACTTCCCAATGAACCTTTTTCAACAATTGCAAGATTTCGTCCCCTAAATATGTAAAAAGAGGTTGAAATTTTTTAATAATATTTTAAAGAATTAAGTTTGAATTAAGGCCAGAAAAAAAATCCTTGTTAAGCAAGGAGAAGAAGTAAGTGAAAAGAAAAAAGGGCAGATTATAAATATTCTCTTAATAAAAAGTACTGGAATCCAAGACTTATTTAAGTACCATAAGTTATAGGGGTTAAAAAATGTCATACGGAATATAAATTTCTCTCAAGGTCAGTTTTGTTTATAAATTAGCTGCAGGACAAAACTTTTTAATATGATAAATTAATTAAGTTGCGCAGTATCTCTATATAGAGGGCTGTTATTAAATTCAACTTTCAAAATGTTGTCATACAATTGATATGTAAATGCTATTTAGCAACATTTGATTGACCAAAATTGCAATTATTTCGTTGAATTTCAACTAAAGATATTTCTTAAAACTGCTGATTCATCCAACCAAAATTTCTAAACATAAAACTTTTGTATCGTTTATTTTCCTTGATAACAGTTAAAATTTAAAGTTTTTTGTTAATACTAAGTAACTCAGTAAGATCAAATGAAATGTTATTTCTTGGAAAAGTCTTTTGAAAATATATAAGGATAAAGCATTTTTAAGTTATTATTATTTTTCCCTGACATCCGTGACATTTAAATCAAACTAAATCTATATTTTATTTTAGACCTTATGCAAAGCAAACTTGAAAATCCTATCTCTAACAAACAGACAGGGAAATAATTAAAAAAAAATTATTATCTTAATTTGCACAAAGACCATTAAAGTAAGACCATTAAGTTGTCTAAAACATTATACAGTTACATGAAGCCAACATTGAGTTACAGTAGTTCGGACATTGACGAGACGTTGACATAACGTGTTACACTACGGTCATCATCTAACTGTACCAGTTGTTAACACTTGACTGACTTCGATGAGGTCAAGCTACTCTAAGCTAACTGAGAACAATAACTATAGTGAAAAACATTTGTGAAATACATTCATTTGTTCAAAATTCAGTTAAGTGAGAGTTGATTCGCGCAATGAGGATTCCGTATCTCCGATTCCGACAAACTTAACTTGAACGTTGAAATACTGTTTTTTCCAAACGTCGAAATAGGTCACAACCAAATTACTAACTGAAATATGATAGTTAGAAGACATTGCCTTTTATCAGATATAATGTTTTTAGGGTAAGGGGATTCCTGACTCCTGTGCGAGGATCATATTCATTGCTCACTTACTCTCTTGCACATATAAGTCTCACAAAATCTTGCCAAATTATATATCTAAACTTTCCTCGAGAAACACTCTGTTTATTGGTGATAATCACATGAGAATCTGTTCAGTATTTTTTGAGTTTATCGCAAACAGACTTATATATTGAGGTTTTTCAGTCTCGCTAAAATTCGAGAACAGCTGAACCAATTTGGCTAATTTTGTGTTTGAAATTCTAAAGGTTTAAAAGGTGAGAAATATTAAATAAATTTTGATAAAGCTTTTAACCGTAGCCGTATACCTTCGCGAAGCGAGAACTGGTCAGCTAGTGATATGATATAAATGGGCACATTATTTGTTCATTTGTTTAGGTTGTGTAGACTAAGAAGATTTAAGGGACTGTTAACTTGAGTGTGCGATAAATTTGAACTTAATAGGTATACGTGATCCTTAAAAATAAGAATCTTGACCGACGTATAGACGAATGAGCAAAGAAATGTTTCTGTAATGGTTCCTTTTCATAAGGTACGGAACCCTAAAAATTCCCAACGTTATGGATAATGAAATAAGCATTAACTTTCTTATATCCGCAAAGAAGAGAGAATATTATGTTTAAAATTTTACTTTTAAGCAAATTCTTTAGTTACATAAGACGTTGTGTTGACTTTCTTTCGCCTAAATGGCTTTTATCTAAAGCCATTGAGAAAGCATGATTAGATAATGGGCTTGACTTCAAAATTTAAGAATAAGCTGAAGTTTTATACGTCATAATATTTAGAGATTTTCTATTGATTTATACAAAAACCTCATTGAAGAGAGGGCGATTCACTACTTTGTTATAAATGGGGTCTCGAACATGAGCAGAATATTAAAATCTGTTTGTGTGATCGCATATTTGAGACTTGTAATATTTAAATGAACAATACTTTAATTTTTTTTTTATTTTTAAAAAATAACTTTTTAAATTGGAATGTCTAAGAATAGAATGAGTACAAATATTTAGAGTAACAGTATAACAATGCGAAAACGTTGACCTTACGACAAACGTACTTCAAATGTGTTGGTATTCTCGGAATATTGCTGTTTTTGTTGTTGTTATAGTATTTTTTATAACTATTTAGTTTGTCATCTCAAAAAAGTAATGATAAATACGTCAACAGGATTTCAAGTATTTTTTACGGTTTAAATTTAATTATAATATTTATAAGCATATCAATCTCAATCCACAATTTCTATAAAAGAATTTGAATTTGGAATCTACTTTCAAACTATAATCGAAAGATTTTGGACTTTCTATATGTGAATGAATTATCAAAATCATTATTAAGCAGTTTTCGTATCTTATCTTAACCATCTTTGTATCTATGTCTAATAGAATTGATCTCGACTAGCGTGAAATTTTCAGTTCTACAAAATTAACACTTTTTCAGGATATGAAAATACTAATTTACATTTTTTTATCTAACTGTACTTTCATATAACGATAGTAAAATATTTTTAGTTAATTTTTGAGTGTTAAAAAAAAGGAAGAAACAATTCTCAATACTACGCTTATATATTTATTTATTTGTATATTTAAGCAAATAAATTGGATATATAAGGATATTTTCACATTTAACCTGCACACAATGTTTACAGGACTTGCTTGTGTGAGTGTTAGAGACTCCGGGCGAGAGAAAGTCTTGGAGGTCCATTCACAAGGCGCATACAAATATTTGTAGCTGTCTTATAGTAGGTACTACTCAAACAGGTTTAACCTTGCTTTTGAACCTGTATATTAAATTATTATTATTATAAATGTTATATTTAGCAGTATTGATTTATTTCTTTCACACCAAAACTACTGAACCGATTTAAATGAAGTTTGGTATACAAATAGTCTAGAGTCAGAGAAAGGACATAGGCTAATTTTTAATGCAAAAAAAGGGTTGTAAGCGGTTGAAAGGGGGGATGAAAAGTTGTATAGAAGAATCGTGATTTTTAGAGCTAGAAGCTTGAAACTTTTTTAGGCTGATGATTCGATATAAAAACTGCGGTTTATCATGTAGTTTATACTAATAGATAGAGTGATTCATGTGGATGATTTGAATGTATAATTTGTTAAGGTGTTCTGTAAATTGGTTGAAATATGACGATAATTGATAAAAAGGTCGGAGTAGCCATGCTCCTGGAAGCTTTCTAAGACATAACGTCGATGGATTTTGGTTGTAGTCTGTAAAATTTGGTTGTAAAAATATGTGGAACAGTTGCAAAACCTTTATCACCCTTCACTACTTTTTGCAATGACCAGACGACTACCGAGGACATCATCTTGATATTCAAGGATAAGATAATGCAATAAAGAAATGAGAGACCTTAATATTTATAGTGGTTTAATATACATACTTTAAATGCATGTTGTCCAATAATTAGGAAATGTATACAAATCTTAATGCGTGTCCGCCATAGATTTGCGAAGATGTATTGCAAAGGATGCATGTTAGGTAAATGAAGCGAATTTTTTTATGTTTTTGGTGGAAACGCAGTCTGGAATTCAGGAATTTCAAGATCTCCGTAGGTACATACATCTGGGATAGAGTTAGAATCTATTGTAGAAAATTTACTGTGACAGCAAAAAGACAGCACTTCTGCTGTTAAAAAAAAATAAAACCATTGTAGTTTCTAGTATATTTTCAACTAGCTGCACCCCGCGGTCTCACCCGCTAGATTTTGGATAATTCACACTATATCATTATAAATTATAGCCTATATGTTATTCTGATGTGTAAGCGATATTATTGTAAAGTTTCATCAAAATCCATTCAGTAGTTTTTGCGTGAAAGAGTAACAAACATACATACATCCAGACATCCATACATTCTTACAAACTTTTGCGTTTTTAATATTAGTGGGATTCTTTAATAGAAAAGCTTTGTCTTTGAGTATCTTATAATACTACTACTACCTAATATTATAATGTGTCCTAATTAACGCTAGGTATACATATATTATGTATGGGTAGATATCCTCACGTATTAAGCGCAAATCTGACAGCTAGACATCCTGAACAGCGAGTAAGGGCTTAGTGTGTCTAGATATTAGGTCACCACAGTATACAGTTATACTATGTATAGCAATTAATATAGTACATTTAAATATATTCTTCTTCTAAAAAACCCTAAAATTTCTATTCCTTTATATAATCTGTACGATCAACGTGGTCGCTTCCCGTCGTCTATACGATCTTTAAAACTACGAAACGGATTTAATACGGTTTTCATCAAGAGAGAGATTAAAGAGGTAGTTTTATATGTAATACACATCCATGTTTATTCCATTATAGTAGAGAAACCGTCCGAAGCCGGGACGGGTCGCTAGTAATCGAATTTACATCTCGAATTTACGTTTTGAAATAATAAGCATGTGGGTAATATGCTTATTTTGAAAATTAAACATACGAGAATATACCGTAAAAATACGTGGAAGTGAATTATTATTATTATTATAATTTTCATAATGGCAGAATTGTTTAAGTTTCTCTGCAAAGCCCTAAAGATGCTTGCGATGACTATGGAGATAGCAAGAGATGACCAGGATTCTAAGACTTGTGTTCTTCTTTAACACCGAGGAGTAGAGTCGTCAGTTTCAAAAACAATGTCATATCTATTTATGACAAACATCATTTTTAAAATGGATATTTTGGAGAGATTTCTGTTCAATTATTGATGAAGAAAGAAAATACTATCACCGTTAGAAAATAAAATGCACGATGTTGAAACTTTTATATATACAAAATATTTGCACACTTAGTCGCATAATGGTTATGGTTATTTAGTTGATGAAGAAGTATTAAGAGCGTTGAAGCAATAAATTATTATAATAGCTCAGTAAAAGTGGTAATATTTCCCAATCGATTGGTTCTGATTTTACGTCACGTTATCAATTACACTTTAGACGCGTTTACATACATAACCTTAAGTGAAAGTATGGGGCAGTTCCCCACATACTAATGTCTAAAACGTTTTAAGATTCCGAAACCACACGCCACTATACTTTTCTCTAACTAGACATGCCGAGACGGCAAATACGTTGAATAAATTAGCCAATCCAATACAACCAACCCCCTTTGAATTCATACAATAGAATATAAAACGAGCAGATGCGTCGTTCGCTCTTCACTTTGAGATTGAGTCTAACATACAGTTTGTAAGTAAATTTTGCGCGTTACAGCCTGAATCTTATTTCACGATTGAATAATAGCGTTAAGATATCTATTGCTAGGAGTTTCGTAAAATTACGTTATCTACATCGTGTAGATAAGCTAGTGACCATGGCCGGTGAAAGTCTTCGCGGTGTTTGATCTATGCCCAGTGTGGATACCATCACTACTTTCCTTCCCCGCGAGTGTGACGTAACTCTATAAAAGAGAGTGCGTTGAAGACGCCGCCGCTATACCGTTTCCGATCGCCAGCCTCGGTCGTAGCGTCCCGAACACCGTGAAGCAAGGACGCGTGCGGAACCTCTTCCGCTAGAGCCTCAAGGACTCATCAGTGACAAGTCAAAGGTGAAGTGCCAGTGCACGTGTGTGATTGTGACAGTGCTGTGATATCGTGATAGCGCCGGTGACCGCGATAGTGGCGGTCATATTGGACTCCTTCATTAAAGGACACTGTTTGTTTCAGATACGAGATGAGGTCGTTGTTTTTATTAGCGGCGGTGTGCTGCTTAGTGTTGTCGGCTTATGCTGGACCAGTATTTCGACCTGATGAGAGCCAGAAGGAAGTAGGCAGGCAATCTGCTGCGGCGGCTGCGCCTGCGCCGGCTGCATCCTCTGATGATGATGATGACGACGACGACGACGACGATGATGTAGACCTAGACGACCCATTGTCAGGTACTTTTTCTAACCACTTTAACAAAATTAGCATACATTAAGTTTAAAATTCCAAAGTTAAATTTAATCTGGAATTAGTTGCCATGACTAATTAAATTATGACTTTATATTTATTTTAATGAAATCTAATTAATTAATCACGGCAATTATATTAGTTTTTTTTAAGAAATAACATATAATATTATCGTCATGAAGTAATTTAAAATTTTATTTTATTACCTTTTCCGTTTGAAATACTTAAAATAACAGTTAAATTAATAAACTTTAGATTTTACCACTAGTTTTAACACATCGAAGTGTGCTTATAGCAAATAAATGGACAGAAAAGCTATAAAATATTTAAGTGGTATATGAAAAAGCTTTATCTGTTTTAATACCTGAGTAATAGTTTTGCAAATTGGCTTCTAGTCGTGTCAAAGATACATAATAAACTTAAGGATTTATAGCTGTTTGAATATTTGATCTATTATATATTGAGTACAGAAAAGTAGGTAATCATAGAATAAAATCATTTGTGATTGAAATACAAATAAAGCACTTAGGTAGCATAAGTAAAAAGTTTAATTAATCACGAGGCAAAATAAAGGAATGTGAGGCAAACAGCGTGACAGGTGCTCTCATTTCTTAATTAATTCACACGTAAAGACTCAATCAGAGAAATTGAAGCTACTCTGCTTTCCACAGACCAGTGGCTCGCTCAGGATGTTACGCGCCACTGCGGAATACGATTAACTGTTAGATAGCATCATTTAAGAAAAATGAGATATAATAACGGATGCATTACAGACATTAGGAATAGTTTTATCAGATTATTGATATCCGGTAATTAACTTGAACGTTTAATAACTTCGAACTATGTTGCATCGATATTGTTTAGATCCACGCAAATATCAATGATATCGTAATACTGTATAATTTATATTTTTTTATTAATGTGATTGGATTTCATTAGACGATGACGACGACGACGAAGACGATGACGAAGATGAAGAGGCAGATGAGGAAGCAGATGATGATGAAGATGATGATTATTTGGAAAGATTCTTCGATGATATCTTAGGAGGTATGTTATAAACACGTGTAATATGGTGAAACAAATATTCGATAGGTGATTTCAATATTTTAAAATAACCTATTCGAAAGTCATGAGACCAGCAAGTGAATATTTTTTATGTTTCTGTAGGCGATGATGACGACGAAGACGATGACGAATCCACAGGAGTTCAATCAGTCGTAGCTGCAGCTGATACAGTAGCAGCGGCGCCCGCACCTGCAGCACCAGTAGAAGAAGCAGCAGCTGCTTCTGAGGAAGTAGAGGGTGTTGAAGCCAGTGATGCTACCGTTGAGGGCGAAGAGGCAGAAACCGCACAAAAAGAGCCCGCTAGCGCAGAAGTAGAAACACCCGCAGCTGCTAGTTCAGAAGTAGCTGCCGCAGCTGACGATGATGAGGAAGAAGAAGATGACATAACCGATGCTCTCGACCCCGAGGATGATGATGACGAGGATGACGATGAGGAGGATGATGATGACGACGATGACGATCTCACTGACGCGCTCGGCAGGAATAAACAAGCACGTGAGTCCAAAAAATTGAAGGGCAGTTTTACGCATAAGAAAAAGAGCGGGAAAAAAGCGAGCCACATCAAAGTAAAGAAAACCAAAGCGACGTCTGCCGCAGCTGCACCCGTCGAACATAAAAAGTTTAGATAGTTAGACGAATCAGGAGTTCAGGCGAGACTCGCCCACATATCCACCTGAGAGGCCCCTTGGTCCCCTCCTTTAGCTTAGCTATTTATTGACTATTTATTATTTATTCTATTTATTTTATTTATAAAGTGAGCGTGCTTGAGGTGTGAGTGTAAGTATGAAAAGAGAGTTATAAATTAAATTAATGTCTAGATCATGTCACAACAGTTCAGTGGCAATTTTATAAATAAATCTGTTTGTTTAAATTTGTGTAAATTTTATTGTACTTCACTATTCACCTTTGTTAGAAAATTGTGCGTATAGGAAATTTAAAATGTAAATAAAAAAACTCGATTATCGGTCAGAATTCTAGTACTTATTGTCAGATACGAGTGACATTATCTAGTCATATTAATTTAATTGTAAACAAATAAACGTATACTAGTCAAAAATCCCACCTTGTATGTATTTATATAAAAACCTACCTCGAGAATATCTATCTTCTTCTATATTTTTGCTATTATCATACTAAACTATCAAATATATATCTTTATTCATAATATATCCTGCATCATAAAATTATTAATATATGTAACTATATAAGTAACTAGCTTTTTGACCGATTTATGTATTTTGTCTAACGCACAAAAATGATGTTTCCATTTCCTATATCCTGCTTAACATGTAGTACGAGACCATATAAAGTGGTAAGATTCTAATACCGATAGAGGCCAGTGTAGAACGATATCAATCTAGAAATCCTGCGCATATCGATTAGGGCTCAGCGGCGTGCCGATGCCGTAGAGACTATTAAGGAGGAACTAGTTTCATGTATATGTATGTTAAGGGGTCGGCAGCGGGGATCGTGTCTGCTGTCCGCTTACTTTCCCATCCGGAGTTAGTTCGTTGAACCCACCTGATTTCTTCTCCAACCTTGACACTTTCTTTGACCTTGCTCGATCGACCAGGAGCGACCTTGACGAACCCCAGAACCATCTTGAGAATCAATAGAAAGTAAATCGAACTAAATGGTTACTCTCACTAAATGACGAAACCACTGCAAAATTTGCGTGTCGACAGTCGAGTGTCCGGCCGAGTGAAAACGAGATAATTAGATGCGAAAAGAGAAATTTTTATGTTTGTCGTTGAGAAATTCTGTGAGAGTCGCGTAGAACCATATTCGACCTGAATGAAACTCGTTTGCTACCGACAACACCTAAAACGACTTGGTCGTATATGATCTCAATCTCCTTTCACGGAAAAGAAATTATATTTATTTGACTTAGTTTGTAAATATTGAAAGAGCTATTGAGGAAAGATTAGTAGTAATAAATACATCTAGTTTGAACGATTAGCCCTTTAGAACTGTTGTATTAGTTTAGCGAGTTCACTATTTCTATAATTAGATTTCTTCGAATGCGGACTCGGCACGCAGTTTCTTTTACGTGTAGAAAATAGAAAATCCACTGTTGACTGGTCCTATTAATTGTTATTAGCTATTAGAATTCACCGGGGCTCGCTCGGAACAGTTACTTGTTGGCGTGCCTACTTTACGTGGATAGAATAAGACGTGTTACTTTATAATTATCACAATAGTGCAAATTTAATTATGGACTAATTGAGGTGCGTGATATTAAGGATACAGCAGTTAACCAGTACTAAAATATCAATTTAGATGTATTAAAAACATTGATTATGAAGCAGATATTTCATATCGTGAGCGTGACTGAACTTCGTAAATCTTTTTTGTGATTATAATTAATTCTCAATTGACAGTTTATTAAGACAAGTACATTACATGGGAATATTTTATGTAAATAACTGAAGCATGTCTCAAATTATTACTAAAAATAGACACGAACTACTCTCTGCATCTTTGCAATATAATTTTTAGGTATATATTCTAATCATTCCGAATTTAGATTTTATACGAAATATCTTTAATGAATAGTCAAGTAAATTAATTCTATGAGATTTTTTAAAAATCATAGACCCCGGAATATTATACTTAGACCGACGAACACAAAATTTTACCAATTAAGTAGATATTTATCTTTAAACATACGCACGAATCTCAGAAACTAAAGGTCCGAGTTGAAAAATTCCTTCAAAGTTAGATAGCCTATTTATCGAAAAAGATCATCACGCTAAGACCAATAGGAGCGGATGGATGATCACGGGTACGAAGTCGCAGGGGTCGGCAAGTATAAAATAATAATGAGATTTTATGACGCTATAAAATATTACTGTACTCATATATATTATGCTGATGGTATTGATAACTTACTGCGTATAATTGTATCTTTAACTAGGTACTTATAAATTAGGATTCAGTCATGGCTGTTAGTTTCACTCTCGAACTTAAATAAGTAACGAACTTAATTGAAAGTGGTGTTGTTTTAGAAAATAATTCTTTAATGGTATCTACTTTTTACTTTTTACCGAATGGTATTTTTCTTATTTTTTAATTCTTTTTTCAAGAAGTTTGAAAAATATGCCGACTATAGCAAAAAAAGTAGGTTAGAAATAAAATTTTCAAAAAAAAATATAAGACTGAATAACCGTCGTATAAAATATAAACGACATAATCTTTAACTTGAAATATGCTTAAGAACAATTATTTTATCGCAACGTAGGTGCTTTGAACGATGCGCCAGAAAAGAAACAAGCTGCTGTACCTGCAGTCTATATTGTTAAATACAACAAATTTGTGGATAATATTCTGGAAAAAATGAATGAAATTCTAAGACGATCTTACGACCCAGTAAACGTGAAACTACAACCAATCGATGCGAGCAAGAAGACTACTAAACCAAAAAAGAATAAGACGAAGACAAACAAAAGGTAAATAGATAAATTAAAGAGGAATAATATTGATATGATAGATATTAAGATAATTAATTAAAATTATTTTTAGGAAAACAACTAACAAGAAAAAAACTTCAGCTCGTGGAGGAGCATCTGAATTAAAAAAGAATAACGAATCGTTGTCAGGAATCAATAAAGGTGAAGATAAAGTCATGAATAAAAATGAATTTACTAATGACATTGCTGAACATACCATTGAGTCTAGAGCTGTAAAAGAGAAAGCCGGAAATAGCAAAGCAAAATCGACCACACCTAGACCAAAACCCGCGAAGACGACAAAACCGAAAACGAAGGCACCTACAAAAACAACGACAAAGAAGCCAGCTAACAAAAACAAGATTAAGACTACTGAAAAGAGCAAGCCAAGAGCTAAAGGAACTTTGTATGGGCTTTCCTCATTAAGAAGAAGCGGTGATGTTGCAGTCAGTATCAGCACAAACCACACAACCATAAAGAGCAATTTTGCAGTTGGACCTTTAATACTTAGAGTGGAAAAAGAGGTAGGGGAGCAACTCTATTTTCTGAATCAAATAAAATAATTGTACAAATCGATCAAATTGTACTTATAATTTTTTTTAGGTTGGACGAAAGAAGGAACTGAAATCAGCAACGGCGACTACTGCGGAAATGATGGGGAAAATTACTCTACGTGTAAACAATCAAGGAGTTGCGTCTTTACATTCTATTAAAGTTTTACAGCCAAAACAGGTTAGTATCTATTGTGTTGATATTTTTGATTGAACGCGGTCATATGCCTAAATCCAAATTAATTTCGACTTTAAAAGATTGACTCCCCTGGAGTCTTCGTTCTTTGATGAATTTATCATTGTTGAAGTTTAAAACTAAAGCTTTGGTTTCCTTAGATGACGGTTAGTGGCGTCACTAAAACTATGTTTCTTTTAAATCATTTTAGATCTCATTCTAGATAGTCTTTCGTTGTTAATCAAAAAAATTTTTCTCATCTTATAGTATGACTTCTTATATTTGCTATTTGGACTTATAACATCCAGCTCTCACATCGCAGAGCGAATTTTAAGCTTCTGTAATTTTGAAAAAACAAGGGATTTAGGGTCGGCACTCCGAGAGATCATGGGCTATCTACGACAAATTCTTTATTTTAATAATTTATTTTATAGGTTCGTGTGGACAGCAACCATGAAAGAACACGAGAGTTAGTCTGGCAACGCAGTGCAAGAATCGCCCACGTTGTATCAGAGAAACTTAGATCTGCATCTAAACCTATGTTCTTTCAACCGACTGTCGAAAGACAATAGATTAAAAACTGTAAAGAATTATTATATAATCAAATAATTCTAGTTAAGAAACGACTGGACTAGATTTAAGAATATTTAATGTCTGCCTTTATAAGGCGTTAGTTTGTATTATGATACTCATAACTGAATAGTCAGAGATGCATTTATTATTGTAACTTACTGGTGCTAAGATCAAATTATATTTAAATAATAAAAACATTAAAATGAGTTTCATTTTATACTTATGTGTAGTTGTAATTTTCTTCAAAAAAAAAAACACTGAAAATGAAAATATTTACAGTAAGAAGACTGTACTTTATGATACTACGGATTTTTTAAGAACTACATCACCTACGTTATTTTCATTTCCCTTGATATACTAAACTTAAAAAAAAACACTCTCTAGGCTATTCAAATGAAAATAAGGATACGAAGACGATATAAGTAGGTATATTATTTGAAAATTTAACGTTTAAAAAAACATAGTGTACGGACAAAACGCCGCACAAGTGAAAGCTTGCTGCTTGACTTAAGCTTTTAATTATTTTAATTATTATAGTCTGTTTGGTGATAAAATAATTCGGCTTAGTGCAAGTGTGGAACTCGCGCTCTGAGGGTTCCGTACAATTTCAATAAAGGGACAAACACTATCATCAGACATTAAAGTCGGTGGACATATATTAATAAAATATATATTGTAAAATATAAAACTTTCTTTTTTTGGAGTCAATTAAAATATTTTACAAGTTGTCATTTAACAACATGTCATATCGTCAACAGCCATTACTTAGGATTCGCGTTGATATGGCTTTAGATTCATTTCAAACGATACGACAACAAAAACGTCGATGTTTGCGATTTAACTAACATTCGAATATGTTATAAATATACACTTTTTCGGTATAAAATTAAACTGTGATAAACGTTAAGCTAGAAGGCTTAGAAAATTTAAGTAACTGGAAGAGGTGCCTTACATTAAACCTTATTGAACAGTCTTAGAAATTAAAAATTTAATAAATTCATTAATAGGATTTATATTTCATCATATATTCTTTTTAAATACATTTTTGCATTACACATTATTTCTTTCTTTCATGGAATAAATATATTTAAGGTTTTTTAAATTAAAACATTAGAAAATTCACAGCTCATAATGAATAATGCCCTTCCAATCGCACCACACACACAGTATCACCTTGTTGTGAGTTAACCCGGGTTTCGCCAAAGTCTGTGAAGCCTGCCTGTAAGGACTTTGACCACGACCTTTTCGCACGTTCTTGTCGTACGTGATCCACTTTTCATCACCAGTTATCAGCTTCTTCAAAAATGGTTTCATTATGTCGTAATAAAGAATCACAAATGAGTACACGGTTCATTAGGTTTCTTTCAGTGAGCTCGTGAGGTACCCAAATATCGAGCATTTTTGTGTACCCAGTTTTTTTCAAATGCGCCAAAACTATTTTGTGGTCAATTCCCAGTTCTTCAGCTACGTCGTAACTACTGATATGCCGATCTTGTTCCATTTTTTCAAAAATGGCATCCATTTTATCCGTAATAGATGGGCGACCAGAACGAGGTGCATCTTTGACATCAAAATTTCTGGATTGAAAACGCTTAAACTAAGGCTTGCGTTGCATTTTTACCTTTTTTGTAGTAAAATTTTAAAATGTATCGAATTTCTTTATTAGATACAAATAGTACAGCCAAAGAGATTTTATTACAAGTTCATACATACTATAATGCGAAAAGACTTTTTCCCCAACCTATTATTTATTTGGGAAACATACAATTTATAAAACTTAAAGCTAAAATTCTTAAGTAATACATGAGATAAATAAGACTGCGGCTTTTTATTGAATTGATTTAGCAATTTATTATTTTTACATATTAGAGCAACTAGAGATTAGAATATTTTGTATAAATTTCAACTTGATATCTTCACGTTTTTCTGAGAAAAAGGGTCTTGCTTGACAGTCAAAAAAAGTATATTTCTAGCGAAGTACAAACAAATTTACAGGTTTATAATTTTATCCTTTATTTGTGCTAAATTTCACGACGCTAGGTCATTGGGAAGTGCCTTATAATTATATGATTGACCACATTAACGGTCGTGCTTTGCAATGCGTGGACTTAGAAGTTTCATTTTTTGGCAGCCGCAACGGACCGCAGGCTTGAGTATTTGTTATTTATTTACGATCCTGAGAAAAAGGGTCTTGACAGAAAGACAGGCAGACGGACAACGAAGTGATCCTATAAGGGATCCTTTGTTCCTTTTAAGGTACGGAACCCTAAAAACAGTACGAAACTCACTTTATCACCACAGTCAGTTCGTAAAAACAAAGGGTCAAATTCGGGAGAAAGCACATACGAAACAAAGAATTACTATTATTTTAAGGACACGGAACCGCGTCAGCGCCTCTCGCACGCCACTTTTATTTAAAGCGGAGGGTAATTGTATATACTAAACACTTAAAATCTAGTTATACTATTTGTTTAATCTATGAGGTTAGAAAATAAAAAAGCTTGTCCATCTTATACAATATATTTTCTTTTTAAGAAAATTATAAATGTATTTAATAAATTATAATACACAAAAGATGCAATTAAAATCTAAGCGCAGCTTTCCTATAGAAAAAAGTAGAAGAGCGAACCAAAAATCAAGCACTTAATTAATTTACTAACTTTGAGGTATATTGGTAACTAAGGTAATGGCAATGATTGTCATTGAAGTAGCTCGTGAAAATATTTTTTACTAACAGATTTCCAAAGGAAAGCAGAGAGCCATGGAAGGGAAGAGAGAAGAGGAAGACTTATGAATATATAATTTTCTAATTAAATCATATTAATTAAGTAAAAAGTAGGTATGCTATTAACATATTCAGATCTTTATTATAAACTATTGAAAATAGCTATGCACTGGTATTAAACTGGTACTAAAATATTAACTAGTAGAGCCTTCTGAAAAAGGTAAGTACGTTAAGTAAGTTTAAGTGGCATATGAAAATAACTGAATGCTAGTTGAGTTATCAAAAGCAACGTTACAAATTGACCGTAAACTTACGTGATATGTATATATATTTACAATCAAATAGACATATTTGTCAAGTTATGTCAATTCCATACATACTTGGACAAGAAATCGGACCATTATGGCTGAATATCCATCAGAGATGTGCGAGAGAAACTAGGTACATGAACATCTCTGGTAGAAACGCAGGTTAATCACTAGAAAAGTGTCGTGTAATTATACAATACTATGCAAAAGGTACATAAATACGAAATACCTATAGAAGTTATTTAGCTTATATTGACAACATGTCACTGGATAATGTTTTGTATTTTTAATTTTTTTATACATTAAAAATAAAAAATTAAGTACCTTATTTATGATTGTATTGCTACAGCACTTTCAGTTAATTATACTTTTCTTTTACAAGTTGGTTAAAATAATAAATATATTTGCAGTAAAACATTAGGAATACTATTAGACTTTTTTTTTATCGCTGGGAAATGCTTTATGCATCTCATCTGGGTATATTAGACGAGTATGTGGGACTCATTAGATACCCACTAAAACCCAGCGCTGCCTCCTTTCGTTATTATGAGACGTCACAGGATCGCTTTCGCATGCTACTGTGACGTCTCGACGCTTCTTACCCGGGCAACCATCAACCACACATTTTATTGTTCCTGTTCAATCTCCTGAAATAGGGAGATGTTGAGCATAGCGCCGACTTCTTCTTCGCGTCCTTCTATTTCGAGCCGCGTCAGTGAGGGAATGGTTCTCCCTATGATGTTCCGCGTTCTCCTTCAATAATATGATGGCTTCGCAAAAAGAGGTCACAGCCATCCAACACTTTTCGCTATTTAGCATGGCCACCAGTGCATGGCGCTGTGGCCCCCAGACGGCACAGTCATTCAGGGTGTGAATAGCTGTGTCCATAGGCTCGTCGCATTCGTGACACGCGGGTGTAATTTCCCTTCTCGCAATTTGATGCAGGTACTTACCGAAGCACCCATGCCCGGTAAGTACCTGCGTCAGTCTTAAAGTAAGCGTCCCGTGTTGCCTATTTAGCCAACGTTCCAAATGTGGATAAATTGCCGCAACCGTATCCACACCTGCATTTGGAGACCTAAGATCCTCATCCCATCTCCGAATCAGAGCTTCATGGGCGATAGCACAGACCCTGCTAACTAACTCTACATTAGGCCGCTCGCCTCGATCTCTAAGACCCGCCCGGAAATAGTACATTTCAGCAAGCACTCCCGCCTGCAGTTCCCACGGCGGATCACACGCAAGTAATGTTGCCGCCCTCCACGCGATAATCCGGTATCCTCGAATCGCTCTCACGGCTATTATCCTCTGCGGTCTTCACAAGAGGGCTTTGTTTTGAGCGTTCAGAGCGTCGACCCAGATTGGTGCACCGTATAGGGCCATGCTTCTAATGATTCCTATATACAGACGCCGGCAAGGTGAATTTGGTCCTTTTAAGTTGGGTAGTAGTCTACCTAGCGCAGCAGCAACGTTTATAAGCTTCGGGGCTAATTGAGCAAAGAGCTTTTTAGACTTGATAAATCAATCTTTTTGATTTATCGTATATATAGAAATAGATAAATTATTTGTTTGAAATATTAAATTGTAGTTTTTGAAAAGTTTTCATTATTTTTATCATAGCTATATAGCTTAGCTCTTAACATCAGCGACTAACGCTTTTTAGTCTAGTCAACAAGTGCTTTTAGGTCGAAACTTTTTCTAATTCGCCAAAAAATATGATTTAGGTGTCATTCGATTCTGAATGGCATATAGAAAATTTTTGAGACAATTGAAGGTCTGCTCGTAAAAATTGCAAAATTTATAAACAAAAAAAACGGGGGTTTGGTTTTTTGCAAATATCTCGAAAACTATTTGAAATTTTTGAAATTTGAAAAGAGATTGTTTCAAAGAGAGCAAGAAATTTCCCAAAGGAAGTCCATACTCCCGGAACTGTAGGACTAATATTTATAATTTTCCCAGAGGGTTGAAATTACGTCCGTAAACGGGTACTCCGGCTTGCGCAAGCCACGCCCACTGTGGACATTTAATGAATAAATATTATTTTAACTTATTAAATATGAAAATTAAAAAGCGAAAAAATTCAGGCGCCTACAGGATAGATTCCCGTTGGAAAAATTCAGGCGCTCATAATCATAATTTTTGGAGAATTAGAAAAAGTTTCGACCTAAATAACACTTGTTGACTAGACTATTTGTTTGAAAACTTTAAAACAACAAAATAATCAACATGTCAAATCTATTCGTTACACTGCATTACAAATTAAAAAAAAAAAATTAAGTACCCACTTCAACATTTCCTGTGTCATTACTTAGCACAACAAAACCTTATATTTTTTTCTATAACGTCCTGTTTATGTTGTATGATGACTAACACCTTTAAACTAGTGTATTTGTGGACAAATATAATGCGATATCTACTTTAAATACGAAAACTCTTCACATTTTTTTTCTATTGATAGAAACAACAAGTGCTCCAATGTTTATTAATATATTTAAATTAATAGAAAACCGTAATAGCAATCAGTATTTCGGGTACCGAAATCTTGTCACACAGTGTAATTGTTACTATTGGTTAAGATTATTTAGCCCGTCTATATCTAGTGCGTATTTAAACGTTTAAGTTTGATAAGATTGTATTTTGGCATTTTATTACTATCTACAGTTAAACTAAGGAATATAATAATATTAAAATTTCCTATTATTTCTTGGTCATGTGTCATTAACATCATTTAGTAATTTATTACTATTAGTAAGTAAGGGAGTGCTATTTGGTTCTGTAACCACTTCAATAGCATCGTCGTCAATTTGTGTTAAGGATTTATATGAAGGTGGTGGTGTTATGCTCTTTTCTTTATTCATATCTGACAGTGGTATGTTGCCAGTTAGATCTGTAACAAAAAGAATTTAATAAGAAATAATATATAAAAACTGCTAAGGATTCTTACGAATTACTTATTGAATCCGTTTTCATTAACATCAATAAAAATATAATAGTTGTAGTTGAAAATTAGCGTTTGAAGTAATCGTATTATTTTGGTATTCAAATTACATCACGCCTCAATAATACTACAAATGTAAAATCAAAGGTATCTTATGCATTGAGATATTTATAAACTAGAGAATTTAAAATGCTATTCATCACGAAAAAATTTAAGTTTAAATTTTTAGGCGCATAAATAAAATAACGTTTGATTATTTTTGTTCATTAAATGAAAAAATAAAATAAAATTTACGTTTTTAATATTTTGCTCAAATATAAAAAATTTAGATTAAAGAAAAAAAGAAAAAAATATATCACAATAGTGATGATTTGTATATCAAATTGGACCAGTTTAGTGTATCTTTTGAGTAAATAGACTATTTAATAAGTCTTGTTTTATATTGCAGAGATAAATGTAATCTAAACTACTTGGTCCTACGTCAATACAATCTATGTACAGCAGTTGCTCTTTTGCATAGCAATAATTTTAAATCTCGAGTCAATAGATTACAACTTTCTGGGTAACGTGACCTTTATAAGAGGATATACCTTTATAAGAGATTATTATTTAAATGTAATTCTTACCTTGCAAAGTACTATCCAATTCTAACGGATTCAATACAAAAACAACACTGGATCCAGCTCCACTAAATACGGAGGCTACACTTAATCTTGGTGATAATAATACTAATGGCTGCCCCCTAGATGATAGTGAGTTGGATAACGCACAGATGCCTTTTGCTGCTGTGAAATCCGCACCTGGGTTAAAAAAATACATATTAAAACCCAGAAGTTTTGCAAATATAGTAACGGAATGCAAGTCAAAAATTATGATACATCTTCAGCAATCTTAAAGCCTAAAACCCAGAATCCCCTTAAAACACTTATTATTACAATTATTAACAAAATATTATTAACAAAATATTTTCTTTTCTTTCTTATTAAAATCCCTCAGGGGTCTATAAACTCTTTGATACGTTGTAACTCTGTAGGGTGTACATGTAATTAAAAAAAAAAAAGAATTATACGTCTATAACGAGAAAATAAATAAACCAATTAGGATAAATAAAACCTAGAGAGTACGTGTCCTTTCTACCAGAAATCATGGCTAGAGGTTTATGATTCAATTCATTTTGGGTACCTCTGGCTTACACTACTATTTAACCAGGGAAAGGAGGGGAGTTTGATCTATATGCGTCTTAGGATTGTTTCTTATGATTAAATTGATTAATATGATTCATGTCTACAACTATCTACTATCTCCTTATATAACTGAACTACTGATTATTGTTATGTTAAATAAGATTGTACTTACCAAGAACAAATCTGCAATCAATAACAACTGGCATACCGCAACCTCCCTTCTTCGTTGCAGCGCGTGTGACATACTGTCTGATATACTCCACCCCGGGAAAGTACAAACTATTTCCCACTGTTATTAAAAGATAGCTCAATCCTGATTGATTCTGAAATAGGAATTTTATTAGGAAAACAAAAAACAATATCCTTAAAAAATGATATAAAAGATTGTAAATAGTCGTCTAGCTGCGACTTAATTTTCAACATATACTATACAAATGACGAACTTCTACATAATCTTGCATGTCGAACTACGTCACTGTTAAACTCTTTGTCAGTTTTTCATTCCCTATTTTAAACTCTTCGAGCCTTTTTTTCTGGGTAAAAGGCCTACGTTATTTGCCAAGCTCTAGTGTATAGCCGTACCAAATTAGATAAAAATTTGATGGTGTAACTGACCCAACTTTGTTTTATATATGTTGTAGGATCGAGGTGCGTATTATAATACTCAAAGAGAGATTCGAATGTACCATCCGTTATACGCATTCTAGATGCACAATGGAAGGCCTCTCTTAAAAGACACGGGCGCAATACGGTTAGGAGGTAACAAAACGTTACGATCTTTTACTATTCTGACAGGAACCCAAGCAGTGTTTTGAATTTGTGACCATGAGTTAGGCTTAAGAGCTGCCCCTGCTACATATGTGAACACTCATCTCTACTGTCTAAGCTCTCGTTCTACGCTTAAGGTTAGGACTTACAAAAGGCTAACTTGATATAAGGCTTAATCTAAACAAAGCCTAACTTACGCTTCCGACACGTATATTGATGATTATATTAATAAAGCCGCAAGTGTGGCTCACGGTTATGTCATTAAAACCGATATTCTAAAAGTTCCACCTACTCCTTACGCAAACGAAATTAATTGTGAAGGATAAACAAAAATACTAGCAATACGTAACTCAAAATAATTGTATATGTTAATGAGTTGTTTTTGAAATAGTTGATTTTCCGAACTTATAGTGCATAAAATATTTTTCAGTTAAATAATTTAGCACTTCATCATACAGCAAGTAGGAATATTATGTTACATTGTAAACTTATCTAGTTTTGGGATTAACTTAGGTACTCTCTATAATGAATTTATTAAAAATATATAAAGTGAACTATAAAAATAAACTAATATACACAGGTCAATGATATCATCACAATTTATTACAAAACTAAATGTTATACAAAAATCCCTGACTTTACGTATGCGTAACAAATTCGTTTATTGCTGTTATTTACATAATAATATCGACTGACGACCTTGAATCTTGCTAAATAAAACAACACAAATAACTGTTCCTATGTGTTAAATACATTAGAGTATTTTTTAATAAATAAAAAATATTCGCAACTTCTGCATTGGATATTAAAAATGCATTAAACATTAAAAAAAGGGGTATAAATATGGACGATAGTTTAACTATTGCGTGGCAAAATGGACTTAAAAATTATGGGAAGGCAAAGGCGTCTAAGTATACTTTTTTTTTCTATTTTAACGGGGAGTGTGAGGCAAGAGGGGCGCACTACACGTGATTGGTTCATACGCAACGGTTCTAATCCCACGCGCCCGCTATTTGTAAAAATAGTAGATTTTTTTATAACATTACTAGCAGTATGGATCACATACTACTAGTATTCTTTAACCCCTCCGACTAAATGCTTATCTTAGGAGTGGGTTACGGCAGTAGTCCAATGAAAGGGACTTATACCCGTTATCGATCGTAAATAAAACGCCTGAACCACTGAGATACTGACGCTTTGAGATTGAATTACCTATACCGGCTCGCAGCACGTTCACAATTCGCAGCCACCACTTCTGCTTTGATATTTAGATAGCAGCCGGCCACTATATTTAAGACCTTTAGAAACGGGATAACTTATGGCATAATTAAATTACTTACCGTAATAATCTCAGCTTCCATTGTAGGTCTAGCACTGGGATATAGCAAAAGGATCACATTAAGTAAAACCCCAGCAACAATTCCTAATTCTACTCCAACTATGAGGCACAAAGCGAATGTAGCAAATGCTGGTACAAGGTCAGCACGTCTGGAACGCCACATTGGCTTTACTACCTAAAATAATAAAAAATATATAAATAGTTTTAAAATGCAGGTATATAGAGCTATTACAAAAGATACTATTTTTATGGAAAAGTAATATTTACACAAGTGTAACTTGTTTTTAATATTGTCTTTATACTATGGTAATATAAAGTTATTTCAGTTGATAAAAATGAATGAATAATTGAGCAAATATTTAAATTATTTCTGAAGATAATTTTCATAATTATAGATAGATTGATTTTAGTATATACTACGTACAGCTTACAGATAATAAAGATTCTCAATTTTTATTAACAAATTTTTACCAGCGCGAACTCATTTCTAGCATTAAGATGTTAGTGTAGTTATAGGAGATAACAAGAATACTATTTATATGTAACACAACATTGTATTTTGTATACAAATATATCTCGTAAATAGTCTTGAGTAGTTCGTGAACAACCTAGATCAGAAGAGCGCTCCTTTAGTGAACTATGCGAACTAGTTCGCCATTGATCTCGCTCTTAGTTCTTAAATTTTTTTGGCGTCCTCTTTACTAAACAGTGGCGCTACAACTAATAGAATTATGTACTTCTAGGGCTTCTTCTGTTTCATCCGTACTTTTTTTCTGTAGTGTTTTATTTCTAATACAAAATCGATATATACTTTATATTTAAATGGTGATTAAAATATCAATATATCGTTCATAAACATCACCTACCACATATTTCACTTTTGAAAATATCGATGTTTTTAATGAGCGATATCCCTAAACCGTATTTACATTTTAGTTTCTAAAGTTAACTATAATTTTTAATCTTATTTATATATTAATTTTTTCATGATTATTTGTATTATTTTAATAAAAAAAATGGCAATAATTTTAAACATTTGTTATTCCTTTATTTATAATTGTTACTAAATTTTAACTAACGAACTAAAAGAGCGAACTAGTTCGACATTGGATAACGAACTAAATTGAGCGCTCTCATTGGTGACCGACTAGGCCCAAGACTACACGTAACGGTATTTGAGTGAGACTCTCACCATATTTATCTCATCTAAATTTTAAAAAAATTTAAAAACTAAATGTATTTTTTGTGAAATAAATGTTATTATTTGTAGAATTCCAAATTAAAAAGGTACAAGTACACTTGCGAATTTCGGGTAAGGTCACATTACAAATCGTATCAGGAAGTTAGAATGATAACAAAAGGTTTAAAAAAAGTCTACCTCATATTCTATCATAAATATTACTGCGCATATAACAACAGCAGCTAGCGCCGCCTTTGGAATGTAGTAGAAATATGGCGTCAGCAAACTCAGAGCTAGGAGAACTAATACACCTGAAAATAATTATACTTAAATCAATTATGCATATCGAGAAAAAACATTTTTTTACCTAATTAGAACATATGTAATCAACACTATTATATAAAGAGGAAAGATTTTATAAGGTGAAGGTTTTATCAGAAACTACATATCCGATTTTAAAAATTCTTTCACTGATAGATAACTACACTATTCCTGAGTGACATAGGTGATGTAGTGTTACCATATATATTTTTTAATTAATAGAATATTTCCATTTTGATGCTACTGATCTGATTTTAGGCATTCCTTCACTGAGAGAAATCTATAGTATTCCCGTTATCATTGCTCTGTCCTTCTCGCTCTTTTATCATTTGTCGCTTTATATGTCGCTGTCTATGTCGCATCTGTTGTCATATATAATTCAGATAGACAATATAGTACGAGCGATAGAAATTCAGTAAGTTTGTTCTATTATAAATATATTAAAAAATTATAAAATATTCATGGTAGGAAAGAATTTAAACTGTGGGGGTTTTTGCTGCATTGTTTGATTTAAATACATCAAAGTATAGGTTAAGGTTTGAAAAAAAAATCTTGGGCATAAAACTTTAGTAAAAAAATCTCTCTTTCACGAGTTAATATCTTAATGATTGATACCAAATAATTTTTCTATTGATCTATACTTCACACTTTAAAGGATACTAAATTTTAATTATTTACCTTAATTTATAGTTATCGCGTAAATAGTCGCAATATATAGTTCTTCGCAATAAACATAACATACAAATTGCTGTTGATATAAAACTTATCTTATAAAAAACATAATAAAGCCGTGTCCTTGAAGTTTGCAATATAGAAGGTGCTTGGCCGTATTAAATTTAGATATTTATATCCGCGTTTAGTATTTGATATTGTAAAATTTTTTGTATTCTAATACAGGTAGACCAAAAGTCAAGAAATTCCGAATGGCTTTTTTGGTGTACAAATTGCAGTTTATTTATTTTAATATAATTTTATTCAAATGTGATCTTTGTTTGTATTCAAACTCCTGTAGGTTTAATCAGAAATTTCAATGACACTCGACTAGTATTCAAAAATGTGTAAAAAATTCGGATTTTGCAGTAGAAATTTAAGGTATGGAACTCCGAAAAAACTAACTAACTTTTAGGAACAAAATCCACTGGGCTCGTTCCAGATTAGGTATCAAAGAAGTGCCAAAATTCAATTAGACTTTTTTTTAAAAGTACATTTGAAACGTCAAAAATTTGTCGGTCAGTTAGTTTGTCTGAAGCTACCACCAGCTCGGAAAGCAGTTTTTTGTTGAGAAGAGCTGGCCAGAATCTCAACAGTCGCTCTTTTCAAAAAGCTATGTTTACATAGTCTGTTATACAAATCATTTAACTTGAGAGTCAACGTCACTTAGATTCCAAGCATTCTCATCATTTAAGTAATCATGTACATTAGTTAGTTTGTCTGAAGCTACCACCAGCTCGAAAAGCAGTTTTCTGTTGAGAAGAGCTGGCCAGAATCTCAACAGTCGCTCTTTTCAAAAAGCCATGTTTACATAGTCTGTTATACAAATCATTTAACTTGAGAGTCAACGTCACTTAGATTCCAAGCATTCTGATCATTTAAGTAATCCTGTACATTATACTATGCTTTATATATTAATGACTTCTTGATCCGAGTTTTAATTTGTTGAAGTGGCAAGTCTAATATAGGCTGTGGAATCTTATTATAGTTGCAATTTCATCTCTAGCGGGAAGACTCAGCTCAGCTGCTTACGCAGTAAGGAGACCGATGTTAACACTGCTAGGCTAGTTTACTTCAGTTACTTTCACAGTATTATGTCTTATGGCATTTTACTGTGGGGTAGGGCCGCATTCCGAGCTGGTGGTAGATTCAGACAAATTAAGTGACTGGCCAATTTTTGACGTTTCAAAAGTAATTTAAAAAAAAGTCTGGTTGAAATAAATAATTTTGAGTTTGATTTTAATACACTCTATATAATAAATAATGCTAATAATGTTAGAAAGACAATTTATTATGGGGTCAAAATACCCATACCATCTTGATTGTATACAATTAAATGTTAATAAATTATTAGAGTAATACGCAAGACCGGTTTGTTATATTTTTGGTTTTTAATAGTAAATTTGACAAATGCTTATTACAATAACATTTTAGGATGTCTTTTGACATGTAGATTTTATCACGAGTTTACGATTAAATCGAGTTATTAGATAATTTAAAATACTATAAAGCATTTAACATGAGTCATACCAGTAGATTAAAATGTGAAATTATCAAACTAATTTCAATTTTTAATTTTAATAATATTTAGATAATCATCATGACGTTATTTATTAAAAAGGTAGAATTTTAGTTTTCATCACAATATTTTTATGTTATGAATTCCCATACAAACTGTCATCAAAATCTCTCAATCGCTTGATTTTACATTTTGACTTTCAAGACATTTTGCTATATTTGGGTCAATCAACTTTTATTTGTCCGACGGTAACACTATTCTGTTCCTTATCGATATACAAAAAAAAATTATGAAATAAGGAAGATAATTAGTCAGCATTGTATTCATATTATTATAGGCTAACAAAACCTTTAAAAATTGCAAATTTATTTGTTTTTTTCTGGTTGTCCAAAGGAATTTTCCTGAACTTTCTTAACTTACTAACTTGTTCCCGTGATATATTCAATTTTTCATAAATAAGAAATGATATAAAAAGAAATTAGTGTTCTAACAACAAGAAGACTATCTGTTTATAATACAAAGCATATAATCAATTACTTTGTCAACTTTATATTATTTCTCATTTATCTCAGTCCCCAAAAAACCTTTCACTCATGTTGTCCGTTGGACAACCGCAAACAATAAAATATAGATGACGCGCTAGTACGGTGTCAATAAGCTAATCTTTTTGTGAGCCTCATGAATCTAGCCGCCATATTGTTTTCAGTTTCGTCAGTCAGCAGACTTGGTTTGAAGAGAGTGGGTGGCTTTACTGTGTATCCGTAGGACAACCAGCAGAAAAACATACGTAATTGCTATTTTGTGCTTAATTATAGTGTACCGTATAGTTTTTAATCTTAGTTCAAACGTGAAGTTTACATAAATAAAAAAAGTTTATTACTTTTGATCAAGCATTTCAAATTCCAAAATATGTCACTTGGACAACCTAGTCACTGGGACAACTAAATGGTGGTTGTGTTGTTGTATTTGGTTCAATATTGATAATTTTTTCTAATAAATATTTTTTGCTAATTTTAAACATTTGTTTTATTATTATTTCATTAAAACATGAAAATTACATCATACTAATTACTAAAAATATTACCATTTCCTTTGGATAACCAAATAATGTCTACTGGACAACCAAGTTGTCCCCGTATCTAAAAAGCATATTATCCTTTATATTTTCCATTTTCTATTAAAAATAAATCACTTTACTTCTAATTCTAAATAGTACACAAAATAATCGATTTACTTTTAGTATTTTTTATCACACAAAGATCTAATTTTGTATTTAAAAGAAAAGTTATTATGTGTTACGAAAACTTGTTGTCCAAGAGACAATGTAAGTGTTATTATATCGAAAATCTTTCATCGAAGCACTAAAATAATAGTGTTAAAAAATATATCTTACTTTTCATTTCAAATAAACTATTTGATTTAATTTTTTATTGAAAGTTAAATTTATAAAAAAAAATTCTATGTACGTTGGGGACAAATTAAGTAGAGTCTACTCGAGTTATTCCGTTATAATTGACATATTGTTCAAAAAAGTGCACTGTTCACTGTGGATACCTAAAAAATTATTATTTTTTACTTTAAATTATATCGTTTTTTTGAAAAATAAGGCATGTTACTTTTCAAATTGTGTACACTTAAAAGTTGATTGACCCGTTTAAATTTGACTAACTCAAAAGACTTAAACGGTCACACAGCTTGATATACACTTCTAATTTAATAGCAAAATTTTATCCCCATTTTTAACCCAGTGAAGCCTTTTTTTGCGATCAAACCAAATTTTATCAAAATTGGTTAAGTGATTTAAGTGTGAAATCTTAACAGAAAGACTTACTTTATCATTTATAATATTTTAGTTGGGATTAATATTGGCAGTCAAAAATTTAATAACTTGTTAATATGCAAAAGTAGTATTATTCCAACATTTTATTAACTGGTATAAACAAGGGTAATGAACTTAGTATTGACAAATTCTTTCCTCGTTAACTTGATAAGGCATCAAGGGAAGAAACACGTTTACGAATAATGTCAAGGTTTTAATAAAAAATATAATTGTTATTTTTTGTAATTCTTTCGTAATATAATGGACATTTTAACATAATTAAGACATAACAAAGAAAGATTAACGTAATTATTTGTACAAGTCATTTTATACAAAAAGGTTGAAACAAAATAACGTTTGTCTTACGATATCAAAGTCAAAAGTAGGATCGCTAACGAAGTTAAGTTAAAATTCATTTATTTTAATAATGAGAAATTATTATTAGAGTTCTTTTAGTACATTTTTTTGAACAGAAGGTACACGTGCAAAGTTCGAGGGACTCTCTCCAATCTAAAAGAACTTTTACGAGATGTTTATTTAGGTGACGGGAAGAATCATAATTAGTTTATTTTTAAGTACCTGTAAAAACGCTTCCGAATTGTGAAGCGACTCCACTAGCATGGTTGACAGCACTTCGAGAGAAGGAACCTGTTATGGGCATCGCACTCACAAACGAACCCAAAATATTTGCAAACGATAATGTTATTAATTCTTGAGTTGCATCTACTGATTCACCGCTTGCTGAAAGTAAAGGTACCATTAGAATTACATTTTTAAATCGTAAAAAATGTTTATACCTACAATAACTAAAATTTTATGTACGACAAAAATTAGGAACTCGAGCCTTAGGAACTTTGTAAAATTTGTGTTATGAGCAGTAAACGTAATATTTCTGACGTAATAACCATTTGCTCACCTTCTATTATACTTTAATTAATCAAATAAGTTGTAGTTAAAGTAGTTTGATAAATATTATAGCTGTTATATCAAATCGATTAACGTCATAGCGTTCGGTAGAAAACCCAATATGTAAAACACATGATAAGAATAACTGCGAACCATACTATTGCCTTGTTTAACATATTCACCGTTATCTACCAAAACATTTCAGTACAATACAATTTGGGAGTCGACACAACTACAAGTTTGCCATTCAAAACACTTGACTTGTACATACCAAAAGCCTTTGCAATGGCGACATTTCCCAGTACACCAATAATTGGCACGAGGACTATTGACGAGCCCAAATCGGAACACATTTCAATAAACGTTACATTCCTCCCGCCGTAGCTCGTGCTGAATGGAGGCATCGACCATGATGGGAGCCCTTCTCTAAAACAATACTCAATATGTAGTAAAAGTAAATTTTTATTTTGTAATGTAAGCCCCAAACCTTCAAGACCCTTCTTCCAGACATAAATTGAAAATACTTGTCTGGCTATTCAATTAGTAAAAATGTTTTGTACATGCTGACAATTTGAAGCATTTCTTATACAACAATCTATGTTTGAGTTATTTTTTTTTTAATTTAATAATATAGCTTTTTCAGAACGCAGCAAAGGAAACAATTCACGTTGAAACATTTTTAAAATAATGTTTCTAATCAACCTACATATTTTAGATCACTATGATTCAGGGATCATTAGATACTTATAGATAAAATAAATGATAACAGAAATAGGAAATATTGGCTAAAATATGTTCGCTAAATATAGTTTCATATAGACCTAAATATGAATGCTAAATGCGAATCAATCAAGTTTTGAACTGAAGAGAAATATACTTTAACTAGACAAAAGTAACATAAAGACCGGTGGTTAGAATAAAAATTAAAAGGTTGGATAGGTATTTTTTAATAAAAAAAGGTGTGTGTACGATTCACACACGATAGAAGTGAAACTTCAGTAAATCGACAAAAGAATGAGATGAATATATATAATAATATAAAATAGTATGTATATTTCTGTCTCATTCTTTCCTACACATTTTTGTATTTGTGTCTCTTACCTGTCGTTTTTTCCGTTGCATCCGGTTTGAAATCACAACGATTCTAAAGAAGTTTCACTTCAAAATAAATTATGTGGAATAGTAAGTTAGTTAAAAATATCAGTGATAATAATTAATCGTTCAGTATCTTCTTAAGTTTTTAACCTAATCTAATATTTTCTTGCAATCATACTTTTTTAGTCAAATAGTAGAACCTACTTTCGTCATACTTATCAGGTAATAACAGAATATCTATCAAATTGAATGCTTAAAATTCACATAAAAATTATTCACGGCTCATACATAAGCCATAAATAAACAGTACGTGTAATAAAACAGTTTGAAAGTTAGAATAATAACCTACTTTACTGTGCCAGTAAGTTTGAACGGTGATTCCGAATGCGACTCCCATGCGAACGCCATTAAGGAGCAAAGGAGTACGATTATGGCGTTTCTCGAAGTTGACAACAGCCATAACGTCTTCTTTAAACTTTTTTGACTCTGCGGCAAATTTATATCCTTCATTTTCTGAAACAAAAGTATTTTTGGGGAATTGGGAAGTTTTGTTTCTGAAGCAACAGTTTAAAGCTTTGCAGGGTAACGACAGGAGTCACTGTATTGGTTATAATTTATATTTTTGCATTACTGATACTTTTATTTGAACTTTCAATTCAGAAAGAGGTAGAATAGTAAAAATTTTACTTTGCAACTTTAAACTCTAAACTCGAAAAAAATATTCGTTATTTATGGATTACGCTAGTGAATATGAAGATATATGCTATACCTTAGTTAACATAAACAATATTAATAAGTAAGAATAAATGAGAGACATATTTTAAAATATCTTATTAATTACTTCCATATACAGGAACAATACAGTTGGCGTCCGTCAATGTCTGTTTATTTAAAGACCGATATGTTTCTACGTGTTAGTTTAAAGCACGTGTGTAGTAATGTGAATTAAATTAATAATAAATAAAAGCGTTATTTATTGAATACTATGAAGTAATACCTATAGTTATAATAAAATCATTCATTACATTTTCTCGTGTAATAGAATGTATAAACATAGATTTAAAAATATTTTGTCTGTTTGGACTGAATTGAATGGAATTTGGTACACCCAGAAAAATGCGCAGTTCCTGTGGGGCTTTTTCTTACAAAAATAGCTAAAGAAACTTGATTAAGAATTAAGAATACTTTTATCGCAAAACAAAATATAGTTACTGCATTATTATTCGTGCAAGAATAACTAAACATCTGTTTAGTTACGCATGAAATTTTGTACATATATGTATAAAGTTTGTAACTTGAATCGATATGTAGAATAATTACATCCACGAACAAACCAAAGTTCCTGTGGGAAAATCGGTTATTATTCTTACAACAACAGCTAAAGGAATATGAGTGAAATAATACATAAATTTATAACATGAATCGACGCTTAGAATTCTTTTATCTCAGTTTAACTTAGCTCTACTTGGACGAATATAAAGTTACGTTATAATAAAGTTACGATTCAAAAACCGGTATTTTCGGTAGAACTCAACACAAAGATGATTTTTTATTTCTAAAATTCACATTTACATGTATAAATTTAGTCTCTGAGATATAAAAACGAAGTATATAAATATTAATAAACGCATTGTTTGCATTTGAAAAACATTGAAAAATTACCTAATATATATTTTTTTTCAAAAGCTATCTACGGAATGACCATGGGATATTATCTCAATCTCATACCAAAGCCCTCAGGCTATTATTAGTTGCAGCACTTAAGCTTTATTGCCCTTTACATAACAGGAGAGCCCTTATATGTACAAACACGTCATATTAAATAGATATCAGGAGATAGGATATCACGCAATGCACGCGATACGGCTATTAATCATTAACAGTGTCTTTTATGGTATACTTAATTCTGTTATAATGATTCTTTAAAAATAAAGTAGTGATGATATGGAGAGCTAATTGAATGAAAGATCTGTTGAGAGCTATAAACAATAATTTAACGTAAGGAACTAACTACTTCTTGTTTATGTCCTTTATTCAATTAAAACACTCGCCACCACCGCAACCTAAGGCTAACTTACGTGCTGACATATTTATTTCAGCAATATCCGACAGGTCTATCTTTATTTTTAATTAGTTTGGGTTATTATATTACAATCTAGATATATTTATAGCGAAGATACTCTATAGAACATACAGAATTTAACTTTTAATACCATTTTTACTTTACTATTGATCCTAAACAAAACTTAAAGAAAAACAATTTGCTGATGTTGATAGACAATTATTGAAAAAACTCTATACGACTGCTGTATAAAACTTAGGCCTTTTTTTCAAATTCCTGTAAAACTTATAAAAAAATAAACTATGGATTTTAAGTTATAGCCTATAAAATTAAAATTATTATATAAAACAGACAGGCTTTTAAAGTAGATTTTTTAATTCTATAGTTTTAGGGGATTTTGTAAAGTTTTTTTGTAATACTTACAAGTATGTTTTTTTTATTACAACTTATTCCTTTGGACATGTAGGTCACATTATTGCGACTATTTGTACATTTTTGTATTGAAGAATGGGGCAATACCTTTAATTGACAACATTGTTTGCAATTACTATCTTAAAGTGAAAGTAGAATAAGGTTAAAATGTATATAACAATAATTATTAAAGTATTGCAATTACTATGGCAAATTTTTATGGCAAACCTGTTTGTGTTATCTTTTAATATTAAGAAGCAATTGCATTAAAATTAATAAGTTACATATTAATATTAGAGTCTCACAAACAGCTACAGCGATTTGAATAAAACTTAGCTATATTTACATATTATTTTTCTTATTACGAGAATAATAAGTAATTCTGAAGTATAAATAATAAAAAAAGAATTTTAAACATTATTTAATTTTAAAGTATTCTTCTTGCCCTTTCATTTGATACCCATGTTACGAGAGTGAACAAAAATTAATAAACCGTCATCTTGTACCATCCGCCATATTGAATTTAGAATAACGTCACTTAACTTACTATGCATTGTCTACCCATCTAAACGTGTATGCAGCATTTTATCTTAATTGGTGCATTTCCAATATCATCATCACCCAAACATTCATACCCACATACAAACATTGCACATTAATTAAAAGCTTGTTAAAATAGGATTAAATGTACAAGTATATTTTCTACTAACTATTATATCATCCAAACGGATGATATAATGTTCAACTAAATTTATAATAATTCTCAAATTCCTTCTGCGCAAAAGGTTTACTAAACAGACAGCCACATTCTTACTGCTCGATGCGTGATTTGTATATACTCAGTAATGAATGGATTGGAGTGGCTGTTTTAATGTTAGGAGTAAACTAACTGTTTCAGAATTTCTTATAGACGATTAAATTATGGGTGTAGACAAAGTCTTGTATGCAACTATTGATAATTAGGTATTAAAACACTGATTGATAAATTTGTGTTTTAATACCCCTTATTGTGCAACAGTTGCATAAATAACTATTATAACAGACTATAACAGACAATACAGTACAATATATATTATAGATGCAACAACACGCGATTTTTATTTAAATTTTAAATGTTTTGTTAACCAATGAATTTGTGAAGTTTCATGTAAAAATAATTAAATAAATTCTAGAGGTCATGGTAAGAATAATTATATACGAAAACCAACAATTTATCTAGTTATGTACCGGAACGAATAATATAATCGTGATTGAAGCTGCATTTAACTTACCCTCATTAGAAGAAGGATGATAATACTCGTTACTCCTAGGAGGCTATCTGCTAATCTTGAGTTAGGTATATTCAAAAATACCTAAAAACAATAAAGCACATATATTATACCAACAAGTACTAAAAAATTATGAGTTTATATACGTAAAGATATTTTTCGTCGCCTAACAATACTGCACTCAGAGACAATTAATGGTTACTGAAGCTTCTCCTTAGTTAGTCAGTTTATATAGATTCCTTAGTATAGAAATTCAATACTTTTTACATTCTGGGAAATAAATGATTTAGCTAAAATCAATATAATGTATCATAATAAGTAACATAGTTAACAAAGTAAAAGATTTGAGAAAACGACATAGGCGTCTTAATAAGTACTATCCTAAAAAGCCTTGATCAGAGGAATTTTTCAGAGGAATTAAGGAATTAGAAAACAAGAAAAAGCACTAAGAAGCAGCTTAAATTTGTTAAAATATCAAGCTTATATAAGCTTAAGTAGTTTCTGCTCTGCGTTGGTGCCTTAATTTACCAGTTTCTTTATATTTATTTAATATATTACAAAATTTATATGAAAGCGGCAATGAAACCTTTTTCAGCGTATCGAGAAATCCTGCGGATTTAAACTGAAGTCCTAATAATCCCTTGAGTTGAGAAACGGCGATTATGACAGACGTCGCCGAAGTAAATCCCACCGTCACTGGTACTGATATGAAATCTATTAGGACGCCTGTTGAAGAAATGTTCAATTGAAAATCTATTACAGGCAATAACATCTGTTGGTTGCAATCCATATATTACTAGCTAAATTCGCTTATGATTATGGATTTTTATTCAAGTTTGTTTACTTATAGCTTGTTATAGATACTACAGTATTTTGATAAAGTTGAAGTATGTAAGCTAGGGGTTACCTAAAAGCAAAACACACTTGTCTATTAGACAAAAAATACGGCAGATTAAAAGAATTAAAAAGTTTAAATCAAACATACCTAAATGTAATATTCCCATAGCCAACTGAACTATCCCAGTTAGGAAACACAATAGTACGGCATAGTCGAAGTTTCTGCCCTGTATTTGTTCATACGTCATGAGGGCAAGTAGAGCTGTAGGTCCTAGCGTTATATCCTTACATGAACCAAATATTAAGTACACGAAGCATCCTATAAATGATGAGTACAGGCCATACTGGAACAAAATATTAACTTAAACCAATAAATTGTAAGAATAAGGAACGAGTAAATTTAACGTCCAAGGTTAGCCGTTTTCGTTTCAATTACATAATTCTTTCAATAATGGAAGCTGGAATTGTATCTACTTGTATTAATTAACAATAATTACTATAAGTAGTTACAATTAAACGAATAAACCAGTTAAAAATTCACCGAATATAATCGAATTCTCAACTGTCTCAATTTCTTACTGAAACGTAATGTGAAAAATTTTAAAACCTGATTATATGCTACTATACTACTAAACTATTAAACGAATGGAATATATACTTAATAATTGATCTAAAGAAAAAATGTAATTTATTGATTACATCCAAGTTGGAGCAAACTATACAGGCATTATATTTCAGCGTAGCAAAAAAATGTGTGAAGGACTTTTAATCAAGAACCGCAATATTTGTTATCAGTTGAACACCTAAAAAAGCGCCTAAAACTCATTATTTTTCGGTACGTTAACATAACTCTTAATAGCTATACTACAACGAGAATTGATGAGATCGTACTCAATAAGAAAGTCAAAGTCGTAAGTTTCAAAACAACATAAAAGTATAAATCTTATTTCATCTGTATCAATTTCATGGTGCGAAATAATTTCTCCACAGGGACAACTTTTCTTTGTCTATTTGATGGAAGGCCATAAATATTTTTTACTTAAGGCTGTTTTCGATTCACAGGGCACATCTGTCTCTGAAATTTCATCGTGATAGGTTGTAAACTCTAGGGAAAAGAAAGCAGCGGGACGAACGAACTGAATTAAGGGTTTCAGTTTTACGACTTGAGTCACAAGGACAGGATCCAGTAGTACAACGAAATTCTCTTTCCACTATACGCCCGTTATATTGAAATCAGAATGTTTTCTTTTGGGGTTTTTACAAGATTGCTTTCAGAAAACCTAAAGGACTAAAATAAATTTGTAGGACAATTTGAGAACATTCTAAATTTCTAATATGTAAAAATCAAAGTATTTACCTGAGGATCTAGTCCAGCTAGTGTCGCATAAGCCAATGCCTGCGGTATAACCGTAAGTCCCACTGTAACTCCAGCTATAAAGTCTGCTAGAGCCTTTTCCGAATTGTATTCAGGGAGCCATTTTGTGATAGGTAATCTTTTTAACATTAATCTCTTGCACCAAGGTTGATTTTTCAATCGTTTTTTGGACGGAGAAGACATGATGTATACCTGTTGACAATTGAATAGATAAAAATAAATAAATGTTAGGAATCACGCAGAATAAAATATAGTTATTCAAGAACAAATACCGATCCTAAATTTTTCTTTTTCAAAAGTGAAGGTATTTGGTAATAATCTTGTAGTAGTGAGTAATACTGAAGAAAATTATGCGTCTGAAACGAATTTAAGAGAGTCGGTGAAGAGTCGCAAGTAGTTCAACGTAAGGGAGATGAAATAACTCATGACGTTATACGCATTATTGTTTGAGAAAGACTTCGTGTTAACTTACAAAGTTCTACATTTGCAAACGTGAAAGGAATAATGAATGGAAGGGTACAAAGGGTTATGTGGACGATAATATCTTCTATTTCCCTTTTATGACTATAATTCGAATAGAATCAGCCCTTTAAAACGATACATTGGTTTGTGTTTCAAATAATAATTTAGAAAGTAAATGACGAGAATATTGTAAAAAAACTTATGTGGTCTAATAGGCACGATGATAGTAAATAAGATTATGTAATGAAATAAGATTCGTGGATTATAAAATCCGTACTCATTTTTTAGGGTTCCGTACCTTAAAAAGAAAAAAGAAACCCTTATAGAGTCACTTTGTTGTCCGTCTGTCTGTCAAGGCCCCTTTGAATTATATGAAGAATACGTGAAGTTATGAAGTTAATATTAAACATGTAAGTCTTGAAGGTGTGGGGTAATCAATAAATATGGGCATTTATACTGAAATCATCACAAGTAGATTTTGTATAGGGCATTCCACATACGCGGACTTGAAAAAAGACGATGTTTTTATCGATTTTAGTAATATTTTAATATGTAATATAATTTATCTCCCCTCGATATAGATACAAACTATTTTTTTGTTTAAACTTTGGCTAACGAGTTTAATTTTATGACATTAAAATTTAAAAACCTTTAAATAAATTTATTCCAAGAAAGATAGAAATAATTTATGATGCTAAAATGTATTTAAAACAATTATTTGGTAAAATATAAATTCCAATAATTAATTTATTAAATTTTTAGTCCCGTCCATATGGTTAAAAGTAAGACACCTCTTCCAGTTACTCAAATTTTCAGTCTTCTAGCTTAACGTTCATCAGGGTTTAAATCTGTGCCGAAGACATGTATATAACACGTTAGTAAAATCGTAAACATAGACTTTTTAGTTGTCGTATCGTGTGAAATAAATCTAAAGCTATTTTAGCGAATATCCTAGCAACGACTGTTGACGACAGGACATGTTGTTAAATGACAACTTGTAAAATATTTTTATCGACTCAAAAAAGAAGGAGGTTCTATATTTGACAATATATATTTGTAATTGATATATGTTCGCTGGCTTCAAAAATATTTTAATATAATTATTTTTTACTTTTTTTTGCATTTTTCAGAGTTTAAAGTCGGTTGTTTTTTGGCAAAAATGTTTAATTATAAATATGTCAATTGAAATTCGCATTACTTTTGTCGGAGTAAACTTCTCACATTACTACTTTTGATGATATTACTAATTATTATATACCCGCACACGAAAGTCAAAATTTGATAGTGTTAAAAGTATTGAAATTTTTCGGAACCCTAATTGCGTGAGTTCAACACTCGCTCTTGGCCGAATTATTTACTACAGGCATTTTTGATAATATACAATAATCCACTATGATGGCATAAAAGCCGTTCGAATGAATAATGACTAAGTAATATCGCCTATATTTTGATGTAATATCGCCTTGTAGGACTGCATTACATTTATATACTATAGAATTTACATCAACACACAAAGTAACTATATCATTAGCTTCTGCCAAAATAAAAGTATGAAGTCATAGCTCATCATTTCACCGAGAAAATATAGAGAAGAGAGATATAATTTTTTGCAGAAATAATATATTTTTAGCGACAGTTGACACTTTGTTTAATGCAATAGAAAAATAAGCAAAAGTAGATAAGGCAAGATGGATTGGAGGTTATTTCGTAAAGATTGCCGGCGGAGATTCGAAGGGTGCAAATTAATAAATGTCAGGTCGTCTCTTTAGGAACAAAAAGTCAGACAATTTCCAGAAGAGCTGTTATATTTAAGCGCTATGGCTGATCAGAGTACTGGCTCGATAACGTAGCGCTTCGCTTTGTTAACTTGCGATAGTACGAGTACATCTAGCTAATAAACCTATAGCAGACAATGTCGCTCGGCTCTTTGTTACGCCAGGTAGGTTGCTGGTCCAATTATGCGCTATTGGATTGAGGATTTTCATTAACTTTGTGTTTGCGAAATTGTCAATGGAGCCCACAACACATATACAGGCAATAGCGTGGAGGTAATGCGTCCTGACATAATCTGGCTAATGCCACAATGCATGTAATTTACTGAATTACTAAAATATTTGATGTCAATTGAGCGTAAGTGGTTATCATAACTGATAATCATTTAAAACTATGATTCAGCAAGGTCTTAGATTAGCTATATGATTTATGTAATAATAATGAGTAATCCAAAAGTGATATGGTTTATTATTTTCCGTCAATATTTTGGACCCTCAAAATTATCAATAAGTAATTAGTTAAGCTACCTTCTGATACAGTTTCACCTAATGGGTTTCACCAAAAAAATGGGGGTGATGAGTACGAGAGTGATCTTGTGGGGCGATTAAACTGAGAAACATTTAGAAGGGAGAAAGTGGTTTATTTTATGTAACTTTGTAGTACATTGATGAATTAGTGGATAGCTTAGTATGAGAAAGTGAAAGTTATAAGTTTATCAAATCATAATAACATTACGAAGATAATTAATTAATGGCAGCGATTTAGAAGGAATGGATATTTTGAAGATTTATCTGTCTGTTTATATTTCCGTAAGGGTTAAATATTGAATTAGGAATTTTATTGGCAGCCTGAAACTAAACTTTTCATTTGGTAAATGGAAATTGTAATATATGTTTAAATTTTTTTAAAAATGAAGTTGTATAGATAGAGTAATTTTAAGTAAATAGAAAAATTTAATTAAACGGTTTTACTAACAAAAGAAGTAGGTCATTATTCCTTTTATTTCCCGTTCAAACTACTACTTTAAAAATTTTTAATGTAGTAATGCATTAGCAAAACAAGTACTTTATTTATAGGTGATGTCCATGTGAAAGCACGACTATTTACTATCAGGTGAACGCTCTTTAGTCATTAAAAATTCAGTTACATTACGTGAATGTCTGGTGAAATTCATGATTTTGATGTTGAATCATGCATGCGTTTTGGGATACACAATTAAGTTTCACGATTCAAAGACAAATCATGAAAAAAACTGTTCTCGCGCTTATGATTCCCGCTCGGGTCTCTCTGCCCCAAACAAGAATATGAAGAGTTACTTATGGCACATCTTTCATCTTAAAATGCAATCCTCTAATGGTCCTGTAGTATTTTATAAAAGCCTTTGATAAAATCTAACTCATTTAACTTCCGTCGATATCAGACCTTGAAAGAATAGATGTAAGGAAATTTTACTATAATGCGTCATACTAAGTTCTAGTATAGTGCAAAAAATAGGCAGTTTTTATTAAATTTCACAAAACTAATATCCTTCTAGTAACAAATGAGTGTTGAGCAAAAAATATTTGTTGTCGAGCAAATTGCAATGAGCGCTCGATTACGAGACTGCGATTTGTTACGCGTCGACACCAACTTCGACACGTATTAGTCATTAATACTTCCCTTACCTTTTAATTTCTACAGATAGGAAATGAGCGACTAATTATATTTTAGCCAATGGAGTCGATATTAAAGGACTCCGTATGACATCTTTGTAATTATCGTCGATCAATAATTCCCACACCTAAATCTAGAAAAGATGAAATATTGAAAAGGCGCTATTGTAACATTCGTAGAGCAATAATAAAAATATGACTAGTGCCTATTAAAATTGTAAATAGGAGCGGAACAATTTTCATCGTTGAACTGGTATTTGAAGAGTAAATATAGAGAAAATAATTATTTTCATCCAGAATAGTCTATCTTTACTATTTGATAGACAAAGATTTTAGAATTTTAGAAAATTAGAAAAAATATTTAATAATGTGACTCGTTATATACGAAATTATCTATCGTCAGCCATAATTGAAAAGGGATAAACATACTACCACACCTATAAAATAAATCTACGCGCCTCTTTCACTTGTAAGGTAAGCAGAGTTAGTTAGTATTTAAACTTTCTTTCCCCTTTTCACATTAGCAGTTTAATTCGTACATCGCATACAAACATCAATGTCTGACAGTTACTTTACTTCCTCTTTAGCATTATACCGCGCAGATTGCGCATCTACATCTTAACAGATTTTCTTTGTATTACATTTATTTCACCAATGATAGTGCAAAACTACTACGGTATTTGCTCTATCATTAGTAACACTGTGTAGACTTGTGACTTTTACCTAACAAATTACACTATCCGTGTTAGTCCACCGATTACAAGTCACCGATTCATCAGGCAGGCGTGGGATGGCATAGCACGTACTACAGTCATCAATTGTGTTCCGTCGTGGTACCGTCCGATCCTCGATCCGTCAACGCTATCGGGACCCTACTCTAGGCTTTAAATGAGCAATGAAATTAATTTTAGGACCCGATACCGATAAATCTCCCGTGACAAACACGTGACACAAATTAAAAGACTTTTGAAAAATATGGCACTTATATATATAATTTCAGGCAGTTAAGGACGAAAGAATGAATTTTTGCAATGGTGATCGCAACAATTTACAATACAAAAACGAATTGCAATGGATTTTAAGGTTAAACAGTGAAGTAAAATCCCCTGATATATATTACTGAAACAAATAACTCTAGCAATATCAATGACTAGCTGTCAAGTTGGTACTTCCTACCAGAAGACAAATGAGAATTTTAAGTCTATAGCAATGCCTCTCTGTTAATTGTATTGAGTAGGTATGAATGCAAATACTACATATTACGTACCTATTTTTAATATTGAGTACCAAATTATTAAACACAGTAAACTCAACATGACCGTAACAACACTGGATTTTTAATCTACCTTACAAGTGATGTAACAATCTGCGAAATCTTGGAAATGTAGCAGAATACAAAAAATTAGCAGTTTTTCCATATGCCAAGAGTAGGTATCCTTATTTATAAAAGAGTATCAATCAATCTATTACAAGCGTGATGGGATAAACCATGAGATTTAAAAGTAAGCCGAGATATGTTTAGAGGAGGAATTAAGTTTAATATTACACATCCATTGCAAAGATTAACTTCCATAAATGGACTAAGCTCTGACGCCAGTCTAATGAACTTTTGTAGAGTTAGCCATATAACTACTCGTAAAAGTGGGTGACTGTCTGACAGCAATTGCCCTACGTACATATTGTTACGTATGTAATTTGACTGCGGATGCCGAGATAAGATGCTCCGACAGCTTATGCAGCAGTTATTCGCTAATTAATTCTCGTCCTTCACTCTAATATGGGATACCTAAGCAGTAATCTTGGCTTGCCGTATAACTTTACTGGCTCATGGCCAGAGACTGTCTTAACCAGTCAGAACGTTAATTCTCAATGAGGTTTAAGCATAACATTCAGAGAGCCTTATATTATGATACGTAATTAAGCTATAAATTACCTATAACCGTATACTATAATTGGTCCCAATTATATTAAAATCCGAGTTAATATAATGAAGCAAGTCCGTTTACTTGTTTCATCTACATGCCACTTAAGCTTGGTCTTGTGTTTGTTGCTTTATTGGTCTGTTAGATTTCTTTAGTTTATCCTTCTTTTATGATGGAATAGACTAACCAATTACCTGATTTTTTACATAGGTAGATTAAGAACCTGAAATTAACATAGGTTACTGAATAACCGGAAAAAATGAAGGTTTCTGCATGATAACAACATTCCGGATATTTGTGCATAACAAAATACCCACTGAAAAAATACGTACAGAGAGATAAAATTTTAGGTATTTAATAGTATCCAACTGTCAATTTGAGTGGTGGTTTTCTTTAGCTTCTTAGCTTTTAGGGAGATAGTTTAGCATCCACTACGTTTTTCTTTTAGAAAGTCTATACGCGATATACAAATTACATTACTTCCTTAGGTAACATTTGACATAGACTACCTTGTTGGCAAGACATGTTTATTTAAACATTTGTCGTTGTTTGTCAACAATATTGACCATTAGTCGACCAGCCCCGGCTTCGCACGGTTGCAATTTACCATTCAACATATTGCTAAGATTTAAAAATATTTTCATTATATTCAGTCGTTCAATATTTCATTATTATCCTGCAGGACCTATACTTTTCCGGGATAAAAAGTAGCCTGTGTTAATTCAGGTTATAAAGTATTTGTGTGCCAAATTTTATCAACTTCTATTAAGCGATTTTTGCGTGATTCAGAAGGAACATCTAAACATCCGAACTTAAACATTTATAATATTCGTAAGAAGAAAGATGAATGCAGGGATTTATTTCTCATTATTTTATGATTAAGAATAGGCAAAGTTAAATTCTACACGTAGAAAATATAACGTCAGAATTTTTTTGGTGTGAAAAATTAAAACAAGGACCTTTAAGTGTCAGTTGGCAAAGAAAAACTAAGCAATATACAACACAATTTTTTATTTAACGTTACCGAAATTATATAAGTACAAAAATATATACAATAGCAAAGGAAACCATTTCTTAACGAAAGTCGATACTTGCTGGAATTCTATTAAGTGAGAACAGGAATGTGTGTTACCGTTATTGATACTTTTACACTTAACGCTGACTTCCGAACAAGTTTTTTTTTGGCTGGAAATACGAATAATATGTTTTTAATTCAAAGCAGCTTAGAATTGTTTTTGATTTTAAAATCGTGATTTCGTGATCATAAAATTAAGTTTAAAGCAGTCATTAAAACTTTATGTTCAGTGTTTTAGTTTAGTACCTACCTAAAACTATGTTTCGGGAATTAGTGTCTTCCCTAAATTTAGAAGTAATTATTTTTTTGGCAGTTGGAATTATACATGTAACATTAAAAAAAAGTAAATAACAACGATAACTAAACACTTAAATTTCAGTTCTAGACAACTCTCGACAATAAGAGGCTGATTTTTTTTTAGGAATGTATTAGAACTTATTTTATGTATTTCTTACTATAGGTAGTATTACAACAATATATTATTCAATTCCACTATTCTCTCTTTTATTTTAACACTAATTTTAAACTTATAAGTATAATTACTTACTCAGTTTCCTCTAAATATTTCGATCAAAACGCTTCTATACGCATTGCGACGAGTTCTACAAACTACTGACACTTCCTATTATAATAAAAAAAAAACTATAACCCGACTGCGTAAAAAAGTGGTCTGAAAAGGACGAAACAAGAAAATAATCAGATAGAAACCTAGAAATGCAGGTAAAAAAAAATGGTCAAGGTAGAACCGTGGTTGCACCCATGTATACCTACTATAATTATATATATGATTAGAGGAACACTACCATGAAACGGTTGTTGACTTAAACAATAACATATATATGTCGGAGCATAGTAAAAGATTATCGATTAATCGAATCGTTATCGTTGTCTATGGTGTTGGAGTGGGGTAGTAGTCACTTCCATTGTTTTGACAGTATCTACCCTCGACCCTTTATATGCGATCGACAGTCTAACTGAAGTCTTAGTCGTGCGCGGTCTCTCAAGAAGTGAACATCATCTAAGTAGTGCCAGTGATAGTGATAGTGTCAAGTGCAGTGTAGTGTGGAAGTGCTGTCCAACTAAGGTCACGTAAGTCCTTACAATGTAATTGCCACGTGGTTAAGTAAACACAATGTTAGGTTAGGTTAGCCTTAGGTTAGGTTAGCCTTGTGTTAGATTCGGTTTATGTGCGTTTAACCTTGGGTTTAAACAGAGAGCCTGAGCAGTGGAGGCGAGTGTTATGATCATTTAAAGGAATTCCTTAAGCCTACACCTTGGTCACAAGTCCAAGGCACTGCTTAGGTTTCTCTCGTAATTGTTGAAGATCATATTTGATCATTTATCGGTTCAATAGGAGTATCTACGTCGCGTTTACCCAATATTCCATTCAATACCATCACCCCCTTGTAGTGTTCCCCAATATTCCCCATCTTCCTCCTTCCATTTCCTTTCATATCGTTTTTAAAAATCCCCGACATCAGAAGTGGGATCACAAGCCCAAAAGTTCACGTTAACGGTTCTTCGCGTATAATCCTGACAGTTAAATTAGTTTCATTGCGAGTAAAATTAGTTTACGAAAAAGTTAAAAGTGGGTAGTTTAAAAAAAAAAAAGAATTCAGAAATAGTTGAAATCAGAAATAGTTGCGAAGGTAGTTTAAAACCTTAAAATCGTGATTATTATTTGAAGTAGGTACGCCTTCGCTTTACATGAGGCTCATCAGCCGTTTCGGTAGTAAATTGTGGTGTTGACAGTTTTTACGCATTGTGATTGGAAATCACTGATCTTATTAACGTTTTGTTAGTGGACAGAGAGCTTTTACGCTTTGTCGGAAAGATGTACTGGAAGCGATGTCGCTTTGTTGTTATTGAGCCGTTGTAAGGTGGCTTTGTAGGCCCCGACGGTTGGGGCTGAAAGCTGTTACGCTTTGCTACGAATTTAAGATGTTTTCTGTAAAGAGTGTTGAGAGCTCTTTGTTTCTTTGTGTTAATGATTGAAATTCTTATGTCTAGTGGCAAATAGTGCTGAAAGCTGTCACACTTTAACGAAGTTATTGGTCTATGAAACTAGTGTTACGTGTTACGTATTTTGAAACTGTGTAAAGGCAACGCGAGAGCGCGTTGATTATCAGAATGGCCGTGTCGGAGCATAGTAAAAGATTATCGATTAATCGAATCGTTATCGTTGTCTATGGTGTTGGAGTGGGGTAGTAGTCACTTCCATTGTTTTGACAGTATCTACCCTCGACCCTTTATATGCGATCGACAGTCTAACTGAAGTCTTAGTCGTGCGCGGTCTCTCAAGAAGTGAACATCATCTAAGTAGTGCCAGTGATAGTGATAGTGTCAAGTGCAGTGTAGTGTGGAAGTGCTGTCCAACTAAGGTCACGTAAGTCCTTACAATGTAATTGCCACGTGGTTAAGTAAACACAATGTTAGGTTAGGTTAGCCTTAGGTTAGGTTAGCCTTGTGTTAGATTCGGTTTATGTGCGTTTAACCTTGGGTTTAAACAGAGAGCCTGAGCAGTGGAGGCGAGTGTTATGATCATTTAAAGGAATTCCTTAAGCCTACACCTTGGTCACAAGTCCAAGGCACTGCTTAGGTTTCTCTCGTAATTGTTGAAGATCATATTTGATCATTTATCGGTTCAATAGGAGTATCTACGTCGCGTTTACCCAATATTCCATTCAATACCATCACCCCCTTGTAGTGTTCCCCAATATTCCCCATCTTCCTCCTTCCATTTCCTTTCACATCGTTTTTAAAAATCCCCGACATATATATACATATTTGTAATGTGCTCGTCTAGACCTTCCTTTTGACACCAAACACAGTGTACACATAATCAGCTCAGTTTAATTTTTTTCGGAGTTAGAATCTGAGGTTTAAATTCCGTCATTAAAAAAAATCATAAAATTTTTATAGCCTATGTCACCCGCGCCATTATTATGAATCTATTGACACCTCACTCATGAAAATTGGTTCAGTAGTTTAGGCGCTAGAGTGGAACATACAAACATACATACATAGATACATACATACTCTGCCAAAATCATAACCCTTCCTTTTGGCTTCGCCGTAGTTGGGTAAAAACTCAGTTTATTGTTTATTACATAAAATATAATTTAGCCTACAAATTGATATACTTTACGACAGACAAAAAAAATACTGCAAAATATTTTTACTTCATAAAATTAATTTAAAAAAAAATATTTAACTAGATCTAAGGAGTTAAAGCAAGGGATGGGGAGAAGGAGTACAGGCAAAGTGATAAGCGGTAGCAATTCAATCAGGCAAAAAGATCTTATAAGGGTTACTAGCATTATTCAAGATGTTTGTTATCCTAGCTATTGACGTTAACCCAGATGCACCTCATGGTTTTAACGCTATATTTTGGATAATTCATACTATTATCATTATATATCATATGTGTTATTCTGTGTAAGCTATATTATTATAAAGTTTCATAAAAATCCATTCAGTAGTTTTTGCATGAAAGAGTAACAAACATACATGCTTACATACATTCTTAGTCTTTTGCGTTTATAATATTAGTAGGATTGTAATAGTAAGGGGCTGATATGAACAGTAAATCTCTAATAGCTATTATTCATTAGTTTTATTTATAATATCTGTGTATAATATTAAATATAATAATAATATATAATAATAATATAATATTAAAATATAGAATTTCATATAAGAATTTGTAATTAAATAGATTTTATTCATATTTTTTAAATTTTCAGGGAGAAAAATTAATGGGAAGTGCACCATGTTAGCTTAAATACTCTGATTTGTGAAGTATAAAGGCATCAGAAACATGCGGTAGGAAGATCAGCTCAATCGAGAGTTCACTTTATCTGACAATTTCCTCACAATTTATACTTGAAACCTTGTGCGAAGAATTGTATTTATATGCTAAAAAATATTCTTCTAAATAATAACAAATTGATTACATCTATGTATGTGGGGGTGGGTAATTGTGTATTGTAACATTTAGCTTTATTTAAATTTAACAGAAGGAAGGATGAAAGAGGTTGTATGTGTTATGTTGTTGAATGGCTGAAATGACAATGATGTTTGAAAAAAGAAAAAATGACACAGTTTGATAGATGATGTGAAGAAAGAAAGACGAATATTATTTAAGAAAATTATATAATATAAAAGACGAGGAATAAAATTATTTTTTAAGATTTTGAATGTGCTATTTTATTTTTCTACATGTAAATAATTAAATATAATGTATTATAGAATAGAAATTCAATGGAAAATATTTATAGATTAGGACGGAAAGGCTAAGTGTGAATAAATAAGTGAGTGAGTAGGAGAGGTGAACTATTTGAATATACCTCGGTGAAGCATGGGTGGCTCCACTACTTTGTAATATAATGATGTCGAAGGAATGAAGAATTATGGTACTAAGTTTTGTTTACTATGTAAAATTATCCATGAATATTAAAATTATAAAATATGAGTGTGTTTGTTCAGTTGTCCTTCTTAACGAGTCTGAATAAAATATTGGTTAATTTTACTAACAGAAGTTTAAGTCCTATCTAATAAACATATAATAAACAAATATACCAAAACATGTGCCAAAAAATATTTTTTATAATTTATTATACCCACATTAAGTATGTGGTAAGCAGCAATGATGTACCCATATGGACCCATCATTTTATAAATAATTAAACAGCTATTATATTGTCGCTTACAGCTGAAAACTGGATGTTTATTTTATTACATTTAATAATATGTTGGTAATAAAATTAAAGGACATTTTTTATTATATCTATTTTTGGCAAGAGTTTTTAAATAAATGCTCTGAAATTGGTTCTTCATTTTATTAAGTGATAAAGTTAAGAATTAGGACAAATTAAAATACAATTTCGTAATACTTACCTAAGCAGAACTTTTAATATCCACGTAAACGAGCGCACAACCCGGAAACAGTAACTTGTATTAATTTAAATACAAAGGTGAATATACTAAAACATATTTATTTACGCTTAGGTACACTAACCACACGTGAAGTATGTTATCATATTACTGTCTACTGGCCGCAACATTTATTAACATCGGCTTTTTGTTTTCATTTTTATATTTTGACACAAGTCAGAACGTCAAACTGGAATTTCATAAATTGTCAATGTCAAACAAATGATGAGTACTGCCAACTTCAATACAGTATTACCAAGCCTCAAAAATGTTTCCACCTAAAGCACCAAGAATCAAAATACTTGAAAAATCTCTCGAAAAAAATATTATTAAAAAAATAGATTTAAATACGTCAGGCCTCATCAAAAAATAGGAGATATAAGGGTTAAAAAAAAATAATAAAAATATGACCTTAAAGTAATCCCTTAAATTTGGGGGAAAACTGATATTGACGTGACAACGTCTTATAAATTGGTTTGCCGGGTGACACTTCAAGAAACTGCGTTACGCTCCGCTCACGTTATGCGCTCACAATGAGAGCGAGTGAGAGGCACGCGTCCCTTCCACTCGGGCATGGTTAGCCCGCCTAAGAGCGAGAGAGACAGACATAAAAAGTGAAAGGCACGCGTCCCTTCCACTCGAGCACAGTTAGCCAAAGGTAAAAATAAAATTTTGTTAATATGAAATTCAGTGCGAGATTCTTTGTATAAATTAATGTTTTAAATATAATTCTTTGTATAAATAAATGTTTTAAATTGTTACTATTATTTCATCCTTCTTCCTACTATACGAATGAATATTCACATTAAAATTATTTTACCACTCAAAGTCGTTGTCACGTAAAACTTTCGCCCGTATACCGACTTTACAGGCAACCAATTTTTTTTTAATGGTAGATAAGGTTGCAAACGAGCAGAAGGTCCACCATCGCCCATGGACATCGCGCTGCATTCTCGAAGGTAGAGTGGGGAGGGGGAGTGAAGAAAACAATGCTGCGCTTTCAGCGGACCCTGAGCAAGAGCCCAGAGTTCACTAGATCCGCAGCATTAATGGGATGGGAGAGGGAAGGGGTAAGTCTGGCCTACATGCGGCTCGACCGGAACGCGTCTATGACACTTGGCGGTCAGATTCGCATGCTGGTGGTCGCAAGCCAGTCGGGGAACAGATCCCCTACCACCAAGAGGGTGCTGGGTTATTCGGCTCTTACGAGATGCTCTCCCAGCGGCAGAGGGGAATAGTATTCTAACCCGTCCCCTCACGGGTGAAACTCCTAAATTGGGAATAAATAAGAATTATCACTACCATTTAATAGCTGTTACAGTAATATTACTTGATCAGTTCAGCTCACGCTCATGACCGCGATTTTTCCCGTTTCACTTGTCCGCGAGCGTTACGATCGTTAATCCAAGTGGAACAGGTAATTGAGCGTTTTGAGCGTTAACGTTAATAATTCAAATGGCGAGTTATAAAGCAACAGTTTCAAGAGGTTAAGTTTATTGGTTAAATTAATTTATATTCAATTTTTTTAATTTTTTTTTATAATTAAATTGAAACTGGAATTAATTTTATATAAATATTCACTGCAGAAATATTGACGACTCACGTCCACTAATAAATCTCTATCCGTATCAAATAAAATTATTTACATCGTCGCCATTTTTGTTGTTTTGAAAATGCCGCCAATTTTGCAACCACAGATCACTAATTTTGCAATGCTCATAACGATTCAAGATTTGACATGGGTCGTCGTGAGCTTCGAGTGAGCACAAGTCATGACGTCATTAATGACGTTTTCGCCGCGACCGCAACGCCCGCGATCGTCAAGTGGGACGGTTAAATGAGCGTTTTGGGCATTGAAATCGCTTAGTGGAACGCGCGCCAATTATAACCTTCACAAGTATATAGCTTATTTATTGAGCTTGAAGTATCAGTTTACTTGATATAAAAATAATAGGTACATATTTGGTAATATATCATTTTTAAAGTTTAAGACATAGTATTTTTGAAGACCAAAAAAAAAGCGTCTGTCTTACCTACAATGATGTGATTGCACCCCCTCCAGTAGTTTTTGAAGCCCGTGTCTATAATTACTTTAAATCACAATAAATCTGATATTCGATCTTATTCGATTCGATAATCTGACAGACGCACTCTTTGAACCAACTTTATTTCATTCTAAGCATATTATATTTTTTTTTGGCGTCCCCTTAAACCTTCCCGACGCCTTTTCCTATCTGGCGCCGTCGTGCACCTCACGACCTCGCATGTATGGAGGGCGCGTCACTGATTATGGTTAAGCTATGTGTTTCAATTTTGAAGTCAAAATGTAAGCTAACAGTTGAGCTGGAAACGCTGAGCATGTGTATCCTCATATTCAAGTTACAGATTTTAAATAATTGTGTGTTCTGTAAAAATTAATGATAACAAAATAAATAGGTATTAATGTAGGATTCTGGTTGAAAACTTCGGCTTGCATATGCTTTATTGGGTTATCGAAGAAATAAAATAAGAACACCGGCATACTCACTCATAAGAATTGTAGTTTATTAGTATCTACAACTCCTTTTCTAACTTGGTTATAATTATTTATAATTTCAGATTAGAAATAAGCCGAACCGCACCTTTCGGAAAGTAATGGGCAATTGCCCTCAAAGATGATATATAAAAATTGCCTTTTTTCATTATTATGTTGCAGCACAATCAAATGCAACATCGCTCTCCCGCCATCTTGCTTTTACCGCCATTACTTGTAGTCAAACCTATGTTTACAATAATCAACGAACAATACAAAATTTTATAGTTTAATATTTAATCTATAATCTATAATAATTATTATTATTGTTGATGTCAGTAATCTATACTAATATTATAAAGAGGAAAGATTTGTATTTTTGTATGTAACGAATAAACATAAAAACTACTGGACAGATTTCAAAAATTCTTTCACCATTAGAAAGCTACATTATCCCTGAGTAACATAGGCTATATTTATTACAAGAAAAAATTAGAGATCCCCAGAAATTCTCACTAAAACCAACACAAGGTGCAAAAAAATTAGCCATAAAATATCTTTCATCGTATGCGCTGCGAAAAGTATTGATGATAGAACAAAAAAATGTTATACAATATTATAGAACGTATCAATATCTACAAAACACTCCGCGAGACCATATGTCCAACTATTGTAGTTAAGTCACTATAACTACTTTTTTACATTTTAAAAGTTGATAAAAATGCCTATCAAAATCAGACCATGTTTTCCATAACTTTGTATTAATTCTTATCCAAATAAATTATTTCGTAATGAAGACTGTTTCAATACCTGTTAATTACTTTTTGAATTATTGAAATCGGATATTCCAGTCAAAAGATATTACGAAATAAAAATATCAAGATAAATAAAAAATAATCCCAGACGGGCCGCCGGCGCGGTGTGCAGTGCCTCGCAGCGCAGCGAGTAACGCGGCGATAGAGGGAGCGACAGAATGCGGGAGCCAAAATGTTAAAAAAAAATTATCCACCCGTGCGAAGCCGGGACGGGCCCCTAGTATAAAGATATTTTGGCAATTACCTACACTCATTTAATAAGAAAGATGTAGAGAGGAAAATGTAACAAACACGTTACACGTTAATATTCCTGAGATTCGTCTCCCTGTAGCATTTAATGCTCACGTCTCCGTATCTTTCTTCTAACATGCTTACCTATCTACTATCTACCTGATATCAGTAGAAAATTGAAACGCTTCTCACGTTTTCACCTAAAGCATCGTACTTACATACTGTAGAGAAAATTTAGAACGATATTACTAAGAGACACTACTTTGTAGTAGATGCAGCTTTGTTTGTAAAAGCCAATTTCAAATGTTGCCCATTTTGTTTGTGCGACGTACTTTGCAGTACTTTTCATGGTTTCTCTTTATCTGTTCAGTAATAGCAGAATATTTTTGTTATTACACTTTAATCTTCTTTTTAAGTATATTGTAGCTGTTTTTGTTTTTATTACAAACTTTTAATGTTTGCATTCATGGATGTTATGCTAAGTGACGTTATTTTAAATCCTATACAACTGTCCAAGATAGCGAACTTCTCTATCCTGATTAAGGTGAAACTTGGCATATGGATGTTGGGACTGAAACTGCCTTTTTATTTGTTTTTTTTTTTATATTGGTTATTTATTATTTCGGATTTTTTAAATATCATGTTGTTTTTTTTTGTTATGGTTTATTTTAGGTATTAGACCACTAGGTATTGTTATATCTGTTACTTAAAGAATAAAAAACAGAAACCGCAGAATATCACCACAAAAATTTTAAGTGATAGCAATAAGTTTAAGAACTAAAGTTTTGCTAACGTTGCAATTTGCAGAATTCTCATAACGTTAATTCACTCTATCAGAGAGAAATAAGCTGATGCAACAACTCTTGAAATATAATTTCATGAATTCAACTTAACTGCAAATATAACTTTAAAACTCTAATTCAATCCTGTAACTAGAAATTGTAAACATGAGTAATTTAGGTTAATACAGTAAGGCTTTTATAATAAATTATAGAATCGTAATAAATATTAATCTGTGTCGATTTTTCCATGGACATATTATTATTATACTAAACGAGACTGAGAGTGAGATGCACATATACAGGCTTTATGTCTCTTTCTAATAGGGTAGAAAATTTATGTGAATAGAATTTCGATATTTTTATAGAAAACTAGTCAACCCCCCTCGCTTCGCTGAGGTGTATTCAAACTGTTCACTCACTCAAACTGATGACTTGCCAAAGCTTGAGAGGACGTTTTGCTTTTTTGGTTTATGTTAGTAATAATTAGTTTGCTGGATGTTTGCAAATGTAAATAAAAAAGTAGTTAAATAAAAAAAGTTTTTTTTTTCTATTATATTAATCAAATAATAAAAAAAACAAAACGTACAGTCCTGGCAGAGGTACGTATATATCGCATGGTATTTTTTTCTTCTGTACCTTTATTACCCTAGGAGGAAACAGGGGACTACGTTTGTATGAAAAAAGTGTCGACTGATTTCCTCTTAAGCTTTTATTTAACTTGCAATGTATGTATGTAACAAATCTTGCAACTCAATTTTGATGCAGATATCTTCAACCAACTGAGCTGAAATTTTGTATACAAGTTCAATTTGGATTTCAATGCATGGTTAACTTTGTGAAATTATTCTAAATTCAACATGGCGGCATGAACAAGATGGTGGACTTGTTATTTTTAATGCACTTCTACAATATGGGTATCAAATGAAAGGGCTTGCTAAGAATAATTTGAAAAATAAAGTGACTTCATTCTAAATCCAACATGGCGGCATATCCAAGATGGCGGACTAGTTATTTTTAATGCTCTTCTACAATATGGGTATCAATTGAAAGGGCTTGCTAAGAATAATTTGAAAAAATAGAGATCAGTCTAAATCCAATATGGTGGACTAACTATTTTTAGAGATAAATAGACTGAGAGACGTGTCCAGCGATAGCTAAAAAGTCAAAATAAATCAAAAGTAAAACATCGTTTTTAAAAAACAAGCTTTTATTTGAATGCGCTAAAATGAAAAAAATAAATTTTTACTTTAAAACTTTTACTATCTACTTATAAAGTCATTACATTATTTATATCATACTAGCTGCTCACACTAACACATTATAAATTATAGCCTATATGTCATTCTGATGTGTAAGCTATATTATTGTAAAGTTTCATCAAAATCCATAAGTAGATTTTGCGTGAAAGAGTAACAAACATACATCCAAACATCCACACATTCTTACAAACTTTCGCGTTTATAATATTAGTAGGATAAAAGTTAGTCGGGAGATTTTCTTGTCTAGATAAACAAGTATACTAAATAACTTGATGTGATTCATTTTAATTTTTTTTTTTTTTATGTAACTAGGTCGGCAAACAAGCGTACGGCTCACCCGATGGTAAGCGATTACCGTAGCTTATAGACGTCTGCAACACCAGAAGCATCGCAAGCGCGTTGCCGACCCTATCCCCAATTCCCCCCAGGAGCTCTGGTCACCTTACTCACCAACAGGAACACAACACTGCTTTAGAGTAGTGTTATTTAGCTGTGATCTTCTGTAAGGTCGAGGTACTACCCCAGTCGGGCTGCTCCATATTTGAGCAGGAAGTTTCCTACTGTGCCCTACCTCAGTATTAAAATTTTAAAACTAAGGAAATACGAGTACTCATATTTCAAGGTTTTTTACTTTATTTCTCTGTTTAGATTTCTCTCTTAAACAATATACTGTCCAAAGTTGTACAATAGTGTAGTAAAAATAAATATATTTTATTTCTGTAAATAGGATAAGTAATCAAAGTATCTCTTTGTTCTAATCCGAAGCATATTTCAGGTATGAGTTCACCTCAATGTATTTTGTTAGGACCACGTCAATATTCACGCATGATCGTTTCTTTTGACAACTTCCCAGACGATCGGCTGAACGATTCCAACCTATTCACGGTCGAAGAATCTTGCTATATATGCTGTTATTTACTAACTATTCCCAATTGAGGAAGTTCACGGTATACTGAGAAACGGTCCATGAGTCATGTGACATATCACAGTTGAGCACAAATATATCAAAGGAGACACATCAGGTAACTGACCATATGTCAATTATAGTATGTTCCTTCCTGTATCCTACTAATATTATAAACGCGAACATTTTAAGAATGTGTGTATGTATGTTTGTTACTCTTTCACGCAATAACTACTGAATGGATTTTGATGAACCTTTATAATAATATAGCTTACACATCAGAATAACACATAGGCTATAATTTATGATGATATAGTTTGAATTATTGTGATTTTTGTTGCTATTAGTTTTTGGAATATCTCTATTAGAGACGTGAAAGTATTGCACCTGAGTCGCAAGCCCTACGCACTACTCTAGAGTGTATATTTTACTTTATATTAACTGAGGTAGGTCACAGCAGGAAACCTCCTGCTCAAATATGGAGCAGCCCGACTGGGGTAGTACCTCGACCTTACAGAAGATCACAGCTAAATAACACTACTCTAAAGCAGTGTTGTGTTCCTGTTGGTGAGTAAGGTGACCAGAGCTCCTGGGGGGAATTGGGGATAGGGTCGGCAACGCGCTTGCGATGCTTCTGGTGTTGCAGACGTCTATAAGCTACGGTAATCGCTTACCATCAGGTGAGTCGTACGCTTGTTTGCCTTTTTTTTTTAGTTACATTAAAAAAAAATATTATTAACTTACATATAACATTATTGAGTATAAGCTATGTTTATGTTATGCATTAAATTTGTCTTGGATTCACGAGTTATTATTGTGTTAACCTTTTTTTGTTTGTATTTGAAGATTAAACGAACATACCTGAATGAAGTGTTATTTTAACTATATAGGGGGTTTTCAGAGCGCCCCGCGGTTTCACCCGCTATAATTTGGATAATTCACACTATGTCATTATAAATTATAGCCTATGTGTTATTCTGATGTGCGAGCCAAATTATTGTAAAGTTTGATCAAAATTTAAAATCCATTCAGTAGTTTTAGCGTGAAAGAGTAACAAACATACATCCATACATTCTTACAAACTTTCGCGTTTATAATATTAGCAGGATTATACTCAATTGTAGTTTGATCCAACCTTTATTTTATTTATACTTATGTAGCTTGTGTGAATTGGAACTAAAGGTATATTTGTCGTTGATCCTATTACATATATCCATTTATCGCGTTACGTATTGAGTTAACTGTATCAATAATTTAAGGATATTTACCTTCATATTTAGAGTTCATATCTTCATATCTTCAATATGTTATTTAGATAGCTGTTACTAGTGTTTAGAGATATTTACGTGATCGTGATCCTGCATCACGCACAACGCCTATTTCTGAATAAATTTTTGTATTACTATATTGAAATGCTACTGCGTAATAAGCTGTGGCAGATCCAGATGTAATGGAGACCATGATTCTCCGCCGTAAATAATCGGTCACCTATTAATTGCTAATAAATATCATTGTGTGAATTCAAAATAAATCTTATTTTATTTAAAAAGATATTTAAATATCTGTCACTAATCCCAACCACCAGATCAGCCTGGCTTGACTGGTTCTGCATACTGCTTATGAAATCTAAGTTTTCATACTATAATCAGCTAAATCAATTATCTAACATATAGATTATACCAAAACCCATGTAAATAATGTCGGTACGAATTCAAAATTCATGATGTTCACGTATGTAGCTTTCGAAGCTGTAGGTACACAATGAGTACGTATACGAGCTTCATGAATAACGAAAATTAACTGTGTTACATTTAGTTCATAATATAAATGCTAGCTGTTGTGTGAAGACAGATGCTGCCGTATTTCGTGGCCGGATTGCTCTCTACGAAATCATTAACTAACAAACATTTTAGACAATACTCATTACTCGTCCTGTCTCTGAAAATTAACGGTTAATGTTCATTTTCTTATCATGTGGTAATTATAACAGAGTTATTTAGATCGGAGTTTAGATAGTATGAACCTGTAGGTATTGCATCCACCGTCAATAATATCGATGATTGTTCAATACCATGTGTGATAATGGTACTGGAAGATGTTGCATTGATTGAAAGGAAATCTAGTAAGTTTTATTGTGCAATTATTAACGAAATCACTCTCAACGACACTACAGCCAAAACTTCATCGTTAGACATATTCCTTGCAAAGAAATAATGAAGCGTCAATTTTGGGAAATTATGCAATAATGCAATTCAAAAATATTTTGCAATATTATTTTAGGCGCAGCTGATGCTTGAGTGCACCTTGATGGCTTTCAGTTCTCTATTTCTCATAACAAGATGATTTTCAGAATAAATATTCTCTATAGACTAGAAAATAAAATAGAATTCTCTGAATAATTTATCGTTATATTAAAATTGTTGAATGAACAGAAAATTTAACATTATTTGTTTTATGCAATATATGGAAATGGAAATGAAACTTTTATTTTTTTGTACGAAAATATTTATGATTTCAATACTGTCTTTCAATTAAAGATCACGTTTCCATTGTCATCAGCTGAAATCTGAAATCAAAAAAAGAACTTTAGTATGAAAAATATAAGAAATGCCTTATTTACCACTACACACTGAAACTATATATATATAGAAACAATTAAAAACATATATTAAAATAATTATAACCAAAAAGAATTTTGTAAAGAAGCAAAAATTTATTTTTCAAATATCTTTGTCGACAAAATACCTTGAATTTTATTACAGTGAAGTTGTCTAATGGAGCATCACTTCAGCCTTTACTTTATTAGGTAGTAGTAGTGTTGTATGCATTGTAAAACCTGCTGTTAGGTCGCAAACCATAGGCACTGGTCGTGCAGTAAAACTCATAACATATACTTGATAGTTTCTTTTCATTGATTTTCATTAAAGTGAGACGTCAGGTGCTAACAATATAAATCCATGTATGATTTTCTAACATAGAGACTACAAATAACATTCACAATTTCAACAAAACCCGACACAACCGCTATCCCGCTACAGGAAATAATATGGGTATTTTCAATAGCGGTCAAAAAGCGTTAGTTAAAATGTATGTGACCGGAGCAATACATATGTATGCGGTCAGAATCTCAAACGAGATAAATCACAGAGCAGGCGTTATGCACATAACTCTTCGGCTTCGGACCACTTGACATTAGCAAGGTCTTGTGTCCTTACACGGGTCGTTACATGCTGGATTCTATATTTCTATATGAGGAATATTATTATAAAGCATTCATATTTTAATATTAGGCAAAAGACAAATATATGACTGGACTTAGCTTCAAATATGCTGATTGACTGACTTATTTTTTATAATTTCTATTGTCAAACAATACCTCTAGTATTTTTATCAGGCTCTTATCATAACAATGAATAAAGAACTAGCTCTAATAAAAATATAAGCTATTCAAAAAGTATAATGTAAAGTCTCGTTGCTTCAGGGACCCAAATCTTATATACCTAGATTTTTTTTATGTAGCTTATGTAAGAATATCGATTTTAAATAATTTACAAAAATGCAAATTTTTAGAGGCTAGAGATACAGAGAAGTGTTGTCAACTCATCAAAATTTACCTCCCTAGATCAAACAATTTGTAATTTGTTTAAATTTAGACTAAAATACCTCCCTTTGTGTTTGCCTGTCTTTGACAAGACGGTGTAAAATGTATCATAAATAAAGTTTATGACGATGAGATTGTTTTTTCAGTCCCATTTTCTTCAAGAACGCTTATTTCCTCATGTTAGTAAAATAAAAGGAGGATTATGAGGCCTAGATCATATAATATCACGTCGTACAGAGCTCTTGAAGATTTTATAGTATTTTTAAATAGTTAGAATCTGTATTTCATGCTTATAAATGCGTGTGTTTGTGCTTTGTCTTTCTTTCACCTAGACTATTTAGGCAAAAGATTAAAACTTATCTAATATTTGTTATACTTAAGTAATGCTGGGTGAAAATTGCATTCAGATCTCTTTTTAAGCTATTTCCTGGCAAAATTGAAAACCATATCAAAATCAGTTTGGAATAATTTTTTATTAACATTTGTGGGAAATATCTTTGCGGTAATATCTAATTGTAATAAAAGGCTATGTAACGTAAACCTTTTGCGTAAACGTTAAACCTTTGAGAGTTCCAAATCCAGTCCCGAGATTGCGAGAGGTTATCAGTGGGACCTAATTTAATTCATTACGCCCTGCTCGACCCTTTCCTGAAAACGTAAACGACCCTATGCAAAAATCTTTAACTACGCATATTAATGCAGTCAACCCGTTCATTTTCTTATGTTTTTCGCTTATTAACTCTCACATTTACATATATTACCATTGTGAACTTTGTTATATTAATTTACATACTAGTCGACCCATCCTGGCTTCGAACGCTTTTAATTTTCAATAAACTGCGCTTAAATTTTTTTTCTTATTTTTCCCGTAGGAACATAGATATTTTCCGGGACGAAAAATAGCTTATGTATTAATCCAGGTTATAATGTAACTTATGCCAAAATTTATTTAAATCCGTTCAGCCCTTTTGAGCTTGATTGTGTACCAATCTTCCAAACACACAAACATTCACATTTTTAATATTAGTAAGAAGTAAGATAAGATAAACTTTCGAAACGTTTATTTTATTTTAATTATAAGTCAAAATGATCTCACTCGGTAACCATTAGTCCTAACTGGAATAAGCCCGTTATGGAATATATTTAATTTTACATTAAAAAATATTGTATGCTAGTCGACACGCGTATCTTCACCCACAATTAATTTGCTTTAGATTTTTTTTCTTTTTTTTTATGGTAGATAAGGTGCAAATGAGCAAATGGTCCACCTGGTGGTAAGTGGCCACAAAACAAGAGATACTCCCTTGATTGACAAACTAACAAGAGATACTTTCTTCTTTTGTCGATGCGTTGCATCCTCGAAGATAGAGTGGCCCCTCCCCACTAGTAGAGTAAAGAAAAATATGCTGCGATTTTAGCGAACTCTGAGCAAGAGCCTAGAGTTCACCAGATCCGCAGCATTAATAGGATGGGAGAGGGAGGGGGTAACGCTTGCCCAGATGCGGCTCGACCGGAACGCGTCTATGATACTTGGCAGTCGGATTCGCATGCTGGTGGTCGCAAGCCTATTCGGGAAACAGATCTCCTACCACCAAGGTTTATACGATCCACTTACTTTTTATCCCGTGGGATAAAAGTAAGTATATGTTAATCCATCTAATACAATATCCGAGTACCAAATTTCTTTGAAATCGGTTTGGCCGTTTTAACGTGATGCGTACAATAACTATATAGATATATTGCATTTTTTAATGTATACAATATAGAGATTAAATAAATAAAATAAAAAGTCTTGCAATAGTATGATTTAGTGTGGTGTCGTGATGCTAGGACTCAATTGTAAAGGTTTCATGTAAGTGTTTGATATTACTGTACAGTATAGCTCCTGTGTTCTTAATATAACAAGTTAATTATTCGTAACTGCAACCTATTATGTAAGTAGAATAAAAGAGTAATGAAAACATTCTAAACCTTTTGTTTCCATTGGACTCGTAAAATGAAAAAGAAAGTTTAGAATTTTATTCATTGAAAATGCGAGAACAGGTTTTTGTTTCACATTACAGTGAAGCAATTTCTTCTAAATATAGAAGCATAAATAAACTAATTATAAGAGTGGGTACCGTTTTACTTCTATTTATTTTATATAATAAACTAGTCTAAAAGGCTAAAATTTTTTTGAAGAAAATCACTTTTTCCTAGCTTTAATAAATAATTGAAGCAAAAAGATTGAATATTTGCACCAATACAACTGTGAAAACCGTATCCAATTTCGTGCAGACGTAAATATTTAACATATTTTTTTGGTGATATGAACACAACGCACATTAAGTTTTTTAAAATATTATCTTCTATGCATAGACAACTGTTACAATATATTACTTTGTATTATTCATTAACATTGATACCAATAAATAAAGTTTGAGTAAGATAAATAAAAGACTCCACTTCCAGAAAGGAACTCTAAATCTCAATGTATTATTTGTTCCTATTTCTCTGTTTATGATTCCTTTTCAGGTCAAATACGTTAAGAAAAGGAAGAATTTTTACTGTTTCCTATAGCTTATTGTCAAAGGAAATCAAAGAAAATATATAACCATAACTCAAAGGATTCAATGTTGAATAACGGAATGAAGTTGTGTTGCAAGAAATAAAAACTTCGTTGAACGGAATCGAATGTGATTTTTTTTACATATACATACGAGTAGTTAGCAACACCGTTTATAACTATATATTCGCGAGTAGTTCCTTTTACATTATTTCAAGTATACCCACGTGTTTAAAGTATATTATAACCTTAAGTGCGATTGTTTAGAGTCAGTCACTCTGGTGTTTTCGTGTAGTGTACATGGAAGTTAGTATTATAGTGTCGTGGTTAAGGTCACCATTCTTGATCTTCTTTTCTTGGTCTACATACGTTAACGTATGAAGCGTCACTAGCTAAGTGGTTCGGGCGTTGGATTCACGATCAACAAGTCGTGGTTTCAAATCCCGGACATTGGACTACTGTCGTGGCCCACTCCTGACACAAGCTATTTATTAGCTTACTAGGAGGGGTAAAGGGAATACTAGTAGTATGTGATCCATACTGCTAGTAATCTTTTTTTTTTTTAAAAATTAAAAAAAAAAAATCGCATGGGTATACGTATTGTTGTACAGTAATGGATGTATCTCCTATTAATGAATATTTAAGATTTCTCAAACTAATGTAATTTATAGAGAATTTAATGGCGAAAAAACGAAACAACGAATATTTTAAGTACGAATACGTTTAAGTTATTATTTGCTAATATTGTGTCAGACACATTAAGTAATTTTACATTGTGTTGCTGTGTTAATAATATGAAAATTGTCTACTAATCAGGAAATAAGTTACGAGTTAGTCAATCTCATAAAAAATATATAATAAGCAACATTAAAAAACTAAACATTTCCGCATGATACTATGCTATGCTTTAGTAACTAATTTTAATAATTACACATTAGTATTTTGTAGTGTTTTGAAAAACAGGTTGTGATAATGTGACTTCTAAAAGTAATTATCATAATATTATAACTACAATTTTGCTCATGAAGCTATTAATTTTACGTCTAACTGTGTCATATCTTTCATATTGATTTAGAATTTATATATGTCGGGTATTTTAAAACGATGTGAAAGGAAATGGAAGGAGGAAGATGGGGAATATTGGGGAACACTAAAAAGGGGTGATGGTATTGAATGGAATATTGGGTAAACGCGACGCAGATACTTCTACTGAACCGATAAATTATCAAATATGATCACTAACAATTACGAGAGAAACCTAAGCAGTGCCTTGGACTTGTGACCAAGGTGTAGGCTTAAGGAATTCCTTTAAATGATCATAACACTCACCTCCACTGCTCAGGCTCTCTGTTTAAACCCAAGGTTAAACGCACATAAACCGAATCTAACACAAGGCTAACCTAACCTAAGGCTAACCTAACATTGTGTTTACTTAACCACGTGGCAATTACATTGTAAGGACTTACGTGACCTTAGTTGGACAGCACTTCCACACTACACTGCACTTGACACTATCACTATCACTAGCACTACTTAGATGATGTTCACTTCTTGAGAGACCGTGCACGACTAAGACTTCAGTTAGACTGTCGATCGCATATAAAGGGTCGAGGGTAGAGACTGTCAAAACAACGGAAGTGACTACTACCCCACTCCAACGCCATAGACAACGATAACGATTCGATTAATCGATAATCTTTTACTATGCTCCGACATATATTTCTGCAGAAATTAAGTTCTATATAGGCCATAAAAGATCAAAAGTTAGTTAATACTCATATTATCTATATATATAATCAAACAAAACGTTACTTACTAAATCGTGATGTCTGGATTAGGCATTATGCTATGATGGCGGATTGGTATATTTTGTATTTTTATTTTAACAAGAATGCGCCTTGGCTTTGCACAGTTAGTAGCTATTTTATTTCAAAAAGATATAAGGCAACGTTTTAGATGAAACCTCCCGGGTGACTTGACTTTTTTTGTCATTATTAACAATTATCTTCATATTTCAACCGATTTACACAGTACCTTAATAAATCATACACCTTAACCTTGTTCATAATTCAATATATCTATTGGTGAAAATAGTTGGACCTAAAACGTTGTTTGTGTTGCTTTATAACGTAAATATGCAGATTTCGTAATTCTTGTTTATTGTCATTATCCTTATTATGAGGAATTAAATAAAAAAATTTAAAAATCACTTTTTTAAATAATATTAATAGTAGTAGGTATAATAGAATAATACCTTCATTCTGGTATAATATTGTTTCTAGATGGCAAGTGTTATTACGATATCAGAACGTAAAATTCAATGTAGTGTCTAAGTAACTTATTCAGAAGCAAAAACACCCAAAATGTAAATGGAATGAACCATAAACGAAGTGGAAGGCGTCCATTTATAGCTGGTTATTGATGTTTATGCATACTAACGGACGAGTAAAAAGCTTTTCCATTATTATGTCAATATCTACTTTCTTAAGGATGCTAAAGCCCTTTGATACTTCGAATAAGGCTGATAGAAATGTATAAGGAACAACACAAAGTATAATATTTATTATTTTATTTATTAAAGCTACTGCAACTTTAAAGCGAACAGCAGTAAAATGTTCAGTAGAAATTATTGGGTCATATATGTTTGGAAAGCTTTTAACAACTTTAATATTTAGGAAGTTTTCTATTCCCATATATTGTTGCCGTTCAACTTTAAAAAAATACGTAATAATATTTCCTATTTACACGGTTTTACCAAATCTATGGATTATTATTATATTTACAAAATTTTAATTATTCGATATCCTTAAATGCACTCAGCATTTAGTTTCGTATATCATTTTATATTATGTGAAGACAATATATAACATTTTGTATGATAGATTTGACTCAGTGTATCTGGTGTTTTCGCGCAGTATATATGGAAGTTAGTGTTATAGTGTCGTGATTAAGGTCACTCTTCTTGAGGTCCACCTAAGTTTATTTTATTATCTATTGTAGTTGGCAAAGTCGAGTAGTGGAGGTGAGAGTTAATATATTATGAAAGAGCTGTTTAAACCTGCTCCTGGGTCTCAAGGCCCTGGCACTGCTCACCTCAGTCTCAATTGCATGTGTATACGTATTGCTGTATAGTAATGGGTATCATTTCTCTCTCATTCTATAACATTTTTACTTTATTAACATACAATATTTTTACATACATTTTGTTAAGATGTAAAATATAGAAACGTTCAAGATTCTAGTTCTTTTGTAACATTGATAAAGTTTAAAGTCAAAAGTATGTAATAACAATTAAATTCGAGAATGAATACGTAGATTAAATACATGTTTTTACCTTATATAACTTTCTATCCTAAAACGCTAACTTCATCGTCTCCCAAATCCGAAAACAAATTGATGTCTGATGACGACGATTTTCCTTCCTGGTTGATCTCATTAATATATTTCAAATTTGTCACAAAGTTCTCGAAATGTTTATTGTAATCTTCCTCATCTTTGTATTCTTTGTGGAAATCTGCTATGAATTTTTTAAATAACTTGGGAGCATCATTGAGATTGTATACCACTGGTTTCTTATCTATTGATTCTTCAGATTCAATAGATTCATCATATTCATATGATTCATCTTCTTCAAATTTAAAAGTTTTTATACCAGGTAAAAGCAAACACAATGTAACTATTAACAGTAAACGGTTCATCTTATTTGACATACACTACACGAATAACGAGATAGGATGCTTATAACTAATCTTTATTCTAATGTTTTACCTTGAGAAACTTGTTTCTGCAGATCATAGGTGATGTTTGTTGTTTTTATATTATAAAAAATTACTTAATATGAATTAAATTTAGTTTTCATACCGAATTCCGTGTTTAATATGAGAAGAATAATTTCCTGATGAGCAACTGTTTATAATCCACTAACAAGCCCTCGCTTCGCTGCCGTCACGAACTTTTTTACAGCTTATAACGTATCTTTATGTCTTTCATCCTAACTCGTTCACCTGTTTTGGGTGAATAATTCCTATCTATCTTCAAAGAGCACTCTATGTTACTTTTAGACTCATGTCCTACCTCTATTTAAAAATTATCTCAATCCGTTATTCAGTTACAGCGGTAAAGTATAACAATCCGACAAACACAATTTTTGTTATTTTTACTTCCAGTTATAATTTTCCTTATCTTCTATTTTAGTATCATTGTAGCTTACCTTGGAGCCTAAGAAAGTAACAGAGGTATCTAAGTTTACAAAAGGTGTATTTTTAATTTGTGTGCCAGCAAAAGAGGCCCAGTGGCGACGCGAGATAAGAACAACAAAGGTTTATCAGTTTCTAACTGTAGGCCTTAGAATTACGCTGCGAAACCCGACTTGGCTTGAGCTTATCTGTCAACAAGATACCTGAAATGGGCACCTACAGAAAGGTAACTGAAAACAAGGCGTGAGATGCTTTTGCGCCCGCTGATAAACTCGAGATAACGCCACGGCCTATCTGCGCTATTGCCGTGGAAATTTGGACAGGGTTATTGTAAACATTTGTTATACAAGACGAGAAAAGTGTTACACGATTTATTGCCATGTAAAGAGACTTGGAATTTTTGTAACAATTTATAAATTTATTTTGTACTAGTAAGGTAGTAAAATTTTATGGAAAATTATATTACTGCTATTGCAGGGCAACGTATAACCATCTATTGAAGAAATTTTACTTTATTATCTTATTGTACTTCAAATATCTCGCTTTTTTTGTTGGCGATGGTCACAGATCGAGACAGATTTTCTTTGCTAAAAAAAGTCTATTTTGCCACATTTGCTTACCCTCAATTATAAAGAAAAAAAAATCGTAAATAGTATGTTAGCTTATAAATAACGAAGTACTTTTATACAGTTTTAATAGCATTTTAAATACAATTTTAATTACTTAATGCAGCTAACTGCGAAGAATAGCAGACTTCGTTTTTATGGGCCACTAGAGACAGGAGCTTCTTACTTTCTTAAGAAATTGTAAAAACCGTTCTTGTTATGTTGATACCGCGAAAAAGAAGTTATATTTAAAAAACTGTGTTTCTAAATTCTATTAACTTTTCTCTAGATTGTATATCTAAAATATATCTGAAAAGGTAAATAAATACACATGAAAATACATGAAGATTTAAGGTTCTTGAAAAATTTCACAAAAAATTAGCCCAAGTAAGAGTCGGATTAGTAGGTCAGGGGTCTGAATTTGGAGACTAAGTTATTTTTTTGCCGTTGGAAAATTGTTGTCCTTACGACACACGTCGACGTAGGAAATGGTCAGCTTACTAACTGCAAAGTATTATTTTATTTTCTAGTATGCTATGAGACATTATTTATCACCAAATTGTAAGTAATGTGAGTACCAAATTAGTCAGTCGTATAGACAAATTTTAAAAAATTTATTTTTCAAAACAATTGTTGTATTTATATAAAAACTGCTATGCTATGCTATGCTACTAAAAGCAGGCAAGCAGCCAGGTGTTTTACGTGGGTATTGAGGTCCATGTTAAATTTCACATTTGTTGCGTAGGTTTACAAATAAAATTCTGATAGGAATGATAACGGAACCCTAAAACCTGTTTACTAGAACTACAAGTTTATCGTCCCAAAGATGTCACCATGGCTATAAAGGTGAAAGTTTTATGTAAATACTAGTTAGAGTTGCCATCTGTTCATCCATGTTACATGAGGGCTCATGAATTATAGTTGTGGTAATTTATAGGGTGCGTTTCGACAGTTCGAGTTTTGGGTTGCGTGTTGAAGAATAATTAGATGCATTAGTTTTAAGATATTAATTGATATCAATATCTATATTTTTAATTAATGTCAAAGAAGTTCCTTATTTAAGTTTATGGTAGTTGTCTCTTAGAAATCGTCACGTAATAAAAAAGGGTTGCCTAATTAGAATCGCTTGGATCCGTCCGTGGTAATTCCATAGGATATTATCGTCAAGCAACACTTGTTCACATCATGTGTTTGTTAAGTATGACTTTGTCTGATCGTCTAGAGTCTTCTATGTTAAATAGCTTCGTTCATTATCACCCGTTAATAGTCCACTGCTGAGCCGTGTCTCCTCCTGAGAATGAGGAAGGAATAGGCTATAGTCCACCACGCTGGCCTAGTGCGGGTTGGCAGACTCCACACATCTTTGAGAACATGGAGAACTCTCAGGAGTTCAGGTTTCCTCACGATGTTTTCCTTCACCGTAAAAGCAAGTGATATATGATTGCTTAAAACACACATCAGAACTCAGAAAAGGTAGAGGTGTGTGCCCAGGATCTAACTCGGACCTCCTGAGTAGACATCAATGTCCTAACCACTGAGCTATCACTGCTTTTCCCTTAAATATCACCAATCAAATTATCCCTCGGAGTTAAAGAAAAGGCGGAACGAAGACAGTTCTCTGTAAGTTATTACATATTATAATATATATATTGATTCCAAGTGTAAATTACATTATAACATTTGAGATGTGATCTCGTAATACAATGACAAAAAAGTGTTTAAATTTCCCATATATGAATCCCCATATATGAAATGAAACAGTTCTGGCAAGAAACGAGACCCATATATAGAATCGTCGTTTAGGAGCACAATACGGTGAATGTCCGCGGAATAATACAGTGAGTGACAAACGCTCCTTCTCATTCCCGGTCACCCTTGAACCGAATAAATTGCAAGCAATTTTCAGGCTCGTTTACCGCGTTCCGGGATGCCAATGATACGCTTCCAAAGTTCTATGCTTCGTCTCAATTTGTGGACGTCTCATAAAAGAATTGCGGGCCAAATTCCAAATGTATTGATGTATTGCAATGATCCCCCTACTTACGAATTGAGCCTTACACATTATATTTTTCACTTCACTCATAAGCGTAGTAACTAATTTTTCCTATTCGGGGGGCAAATAATTATTATGTGTTATTTCATGCCAGTGACGACGAAAAGTCTCACCCAACCTTTGACCTATAAGCCCTACTTTGCTCATATTGATCGATATCAACGATAAAATGTAAATTTAAGTTCTAATTTTCTGCATAACTCTCTTAATATTTTCTTATATAAGAATGTTCTCCTGACTGTAACAAACACAACAAAAAAAGAATTATCGAAATCGGTCCAGCCGTTCATGCGTGATGCCGTGACCAAGGGTAATAAGGATTAATATTTATATAATATACATAGTCGATTTACTGCAATAAAAAATCTGTGTGTAACTAAAATAAAATAACAAAACTAAAGAAACAAACGGAACTAACGAAACCAACGAAACTAACGGAACTAACGGAATTAACAGAACTAACGAAACTTTATTACTTACTTTAATAAACTGTTAAGTAGTAAAGGCGAGTGTTAATGCATTGCAAAAAGGTCCGAAAATTTGCACTTAGGTCACAAGCTCCAGGCAGATTTCCTTATTACTTAGTAAGATGAATAGGCTATATCTCTGTCATATATTAAATTATTATTTTTATAATAGTTAAATGTTTTGTCAGTTTGATTTAATTTTCAAAAAAAAAAAGAATCTTAATTACGTTAACTTACTTGTTTTCCCTCAGAATGTAAGCGTACAGTAAACATGCGTATCACGTTCTTGCTATACCCGAACAAATTGCTTGATATCATTATTTTCTCGCCTGTAACCGAATAACGATGCGAATTGCTTTAATTTACTTAATTAGATATAACATTGACATTACTACATTATTCTTCTGGCATGATTAGTAGAATTTGTGTAATGCGAAGCTAACAGGTCAATAAGCTAGTGATAGCTTGAAATATGCAAATAACTTACTGCGCGTTGATAATACAGGATTATTCCCTCCTAGTTCGATACTATTAAACCAAAGAGAAATAAAAAAAAAACTAACAACTATATTTTAAACTTTTTTTGAGTCTCAAAGCTAGTTTACCAAAAAAGATTTTTTAGAATAAAATAAATGGATGGTATAATAAGTTGGGGAAAAAGTTTCTTCGCATTTTTTAAGAAAATTCAAAACATTTTTTAATATAGTTTATTTACATTTAACTAAAGTATGTAAGTACCATTTTGTATATTGCTATAGAAATTTTGGGGCTTCTGATTAAAAAACTGCGACAAGTAGTTTTGGCAGTCCTCTCGTGATGGTCAGTCAGGTTAACACTGCCTAAAGAATTCTGAAGAGACCGAAACAGGTGGAAATCTGAAGGGTCAAGGTCAGGACTATACGGCGGATGCATTAACACCTCCCAGCCAAACTCTCTTAATTTTTGTTGAGTGGCTAAAGATGTGTGAGGTCTAGCGTTATCATGATGAAAAACCACACTCCTTCTGTTGATTGATTCCGGTCGCTTTCTCTCAACTTCTTGCTTTAATCTCATCAGTTGTTCGCAGTAGAGTTCAGAATCGATGGTCCTGTCTGGTGGTAACAGCTCATAATGAATAATGCCCTTCCAATCCCACCACACACACATCATCACCTTGTTGTCAGTTAACCCGGGTTTCGCCACAGTCTATGAAGCCTGACCGGCCTTTGACCACGACCTTTTTCGCACGTTCTTGTTGTACGTGATCCACTTTTCATCACCAGTTATCAGCTTCTTCAAAAATGGTTCGGTTTCATTACGTCGTAATAATGAATCACAAATGAGTACACGGTTCATTAGGTTTCTTTCAGTGAGCTCGTGAGGTACCCAACAATTGTGCTTTTTTGTGTACCCAGTTTTTTTCAAATGCGCCTAAACTGTTTTGTGGTCAACTCCCAATTCTTCAGCTACGTCGTAACTAGTGATATTGCTCCACTTTTTCAAAAATGGTATCCATTTTATCCGTAATAGGGCGACCAGAGCGAGGTGCATCTTTGACATCAAAATTTCCGGATTGAAAACGCTTAAATCAAATTTGTGCTACTCTTACAGACACTGCACTAAGTCCATAAACATCACAATTTTTTTCGCGGCTTGCGTTGCATTTTTACCTTTTTTGTAGTAAAATCTTAAAATGTATCGAATTTCTTCATTAGATTCACTCATCCTCACAGTACGAAAAACAAATAAAAATCACACATTTTCCTAATTTGAATTTGGAAATATCTTCTTTAGAATGTAAACTTTTAATGACACCAAAACCAGCCAGATACAAATAGTATAGCCAGAGAGATTTTATTACAAGTTCATACATGCTATAATGCAAAAAGACATTTTCCCCAACCTATTAGTTTAATTTAATAAACGATTACCTACTCCTCTCTTCTTAAGAAAGCTGATGGAAATAAAGAATCGATACGAAATACCTTTTAACATTAATAAGTTTAGAAAATCAATAAATAGTAAAAATAAATATGGATAATTCATATTTATTTACGTAAAACAATAAAGTTTTCTGTCTGTTATTGCTTTCATGAGCTGAGGTGCCTCGATTATTTTCGTTAAATCACAATTTAAAACAAATGTATGTGTCTAATAACAGCAAAATGATAATAATCTAACATTAATTTGTAATTTTCAAAGTCTAATTTAAAAAGTGTGGAATAAAGTCTATTTTCCTTAAGCAAAATAAACACAAGTCTGCCATTGACACTAGACAGAAAGAGTAAATAGTGTTTAGACATGCGTTTAATTAAACGCGAAGGGTATACGTATTTATGTTGAGCTTGATAAACATTAGCATTGTGTACGAGGCCGTAGGAGTACAGACCTCAATCCCCATTCAAATAATGTAAAAGCCACAACGTTTCCTACTTATACAAACAGAAATTCTATACCTTAGTTTACTAAATCATGTATCACTACATAGTATAAAACAATTTGCTTCCCGTCTGTGTCCCTATGTATGCTTAGATCTTTAATGGATGCAATGGATTTGCGGTTTTTTCTAATGAATTTAAATACTAATTTATAATACATGCATTTTATAGTGGCGAAAGTAACCGTGTGAAGCCGAAGTGTGTCGCTAGTCAATAATAATTATGAAATTTCACGAACCCTAAGTCAAATATAATTATGTTTTTCTTTCATACTCACTTCACAATACTTGCAGTCTCCTACTAAAGTTCACTGATTACACTAAGAGTGGATAAATAACTAAATAAATAAATTTAAACTTTAGTTATTAATATTATAATTCCTGTTAGCAACACCGTTTATAAATTAGTATTCGCGGGTAGTTCATTTTATCTTATTTATAGTATAATTTTATATTATAATGAAAGATATATTGTATACTATAGATAGAATTCGGCTAGTTTGTTAAGTGGTGTCGCTCAGCACATATTAAAGTATTGAGTCTAATAGTGGAGTGTTGTTTGGTGGCGTAGTGCTATCGAGGAGCACGTAAGTAATGTACTTTATTATTTTAATATTCGGAAGCGAGGTCGCGAGCAGTGCCTGGGTCTGAAGGCCTAGGCACTACTCGCTCAATACGCTCTCATTGGCGTTCTACTTAACAGTGCATGGCTCCATTAACATTACAGTGTTTTATACTTTAAATATACTACACATATTAGTATTATTAAAACAAGTTCATTTATTCCTATCCTCATATATTTTTTCTAAAACAACTCTTTGAAGGTATCTAGCTAACATGATCTACTGAGGTTTTAGATTTTAATTAATCTAGACATAAGTTATATAATCTATCTGTTCGTTAAATCAGATTCAGAGTATTTATTGTTAAACATGAGAATTAACGAATCAAATAAACACCAATACAATAACGTAGCGTCGCGTCGTCTAGTTTCGTTATGTTAATTCGAACCGGATAATCAAAGCTGGGACGTTTTCGGGAATTCAAGGCAACATTCGTAAACTTATCTCGTGTTCTCGTTAGCGGCTAGTGAGTCTCCTGAATACGTAAACGTGTCATTCATGATTAAGGACAGACGTGATGCTTGATGAAAATGGAGGAATGTTGATGATTTTACTCTATTTCTTGGTTGGAAGAATAACTGTTAGTAAACCTTTTGTCATCTTTTGATTTTTGATTGTTGATTTGACCTATAACCATTGTGTTAAGTCCAAGTTATTTCATATAGAAAACATCATTTAAAGGTAAGTAAGGACTTCTTTTCTTGATTGCCATAGCCTTAGGCGCTACTGTGCAGTAATACTTAGTTATTATTCCTTACATAAGTAGACGTTTTAGGACTTACTATACATAAATATTTTTTTTTATTAGCCTCTAATATATGTTATTATCTATTATTGAAAAAAGGTAGTTCAGCTTTTACTTTTTATGATTGAATAAATACCTAATGCAGGTCATTGATGTAAATTTAAAATAAAATAAAAATTACCCAAATTAAAGCAGACTATGTTATATTTATTTAGATAATTAGAATTATTTATATAGAAGGATATAAAAAATTGAGAGACAATCTAATATAGACATACATCTTATCATTCCTACCTGAAAAATAATGTTTATGGATACAGAAACAAGAACAGCTAACTAAATTCTGTCGCCATTACCCCAACATGTAATCTAAGGCGTGGGAAATGAATCATTAGTCCTACGCCAATATTAACTTGCGTAGTTTATACAGAATATATATCCGAGGGGCTACGACGCAGGTCTTGTTTCCTAAACCAAACCTTTCATTTTCTAATGGATCGAGGGATGTTTTTTGGGTTTTGTTAGAATAGTTTATTGGGTAACCATTATTTTGCTGTTTATGATACACACTTTACTAGATACTATATACCCCGGACGCAATGGGAATGGTAAGTTTAAAACTTATATTTTTTTTTTTTTATGTAACTAGGTCGGCAAACAAGCGTACGGCTCACCTGATGGTAAGCGATTACCGTAGCTTATAGACGTCTGCAACACCAGAAGCATCGCAAGCGCGTTGCTGACCCTATCCCCAATTCCCCCCAGGAGCTCCGGTCACCTTACTCACCAACAGGAACACAACACTGCTTTAGAGTAGTGTTATTTAGCTGTGATCTTCTGTAAGGTCGAGGTACTACCCCAGTCGGGCTGCTCCATATTTGAGCAGGAAATTTCCTGCTGTGCCCTACCTCAGTTAAATAAATTTTGTTATTATCCCACATGAACTATGGATTTTCAGGATTAACGTTTCCTATATATATATATCAAGGATACAAAGTATCTGTGCCAGATTTAATTGAAATCTGTTTAGTCGTTTTGGCGTAATTCAGTAATAAACATGCAAACTTACATTAGTAGGTTATATCAGAAACAATTTCAGTACTAGATTATGTATCTCCGTACTGATAGATCAGAAGTAGTAAGGACAACTATTTTCATAGCGTGAACGTTCTCACTGTTAGGTTTACCTATTATTTAGGAAGTTAATTATATAAAAGAACTATTACGCTAACTTGCTATTACTTTATATTAGATTTCAAGAAATGAAGTTCTTGAAAATTGAAGTCGTATGGCTATACGATTGTCAGACAGATATTTACATAACAAAGGAAGGGGTAAGGGATACGTGTCCTTGAAACGTATTCTTGTCAGGAATCCGGATCTTGTTGGGGATTTGTCGGTCAATTTCGCATCAGTACGTTTTTCTAGTGCTACATTTTATGCATAATCAAGTCGGATTTTGTGAGGCTTGTTCCGGGAAATTTTATTAGATGCATAATTTTACGGAGTGTTTTGAGCTTAGTGAAAAGCTGCAAAGATAGGACACGATTTCTTGTCATTTTCTTTATGTTATACTAATAAATTCGAATACGTATTATAAACAATGTGCAGATATAATCAGGGTTGGCATGGTTAAAACAAACACATGTTTAAATCAGTGTATAACACAATTTGAATTAAAAACGTCTTTAATAACAAAGATATGTTGGCACTCCGCCGTCGAAAATAAGTAATTTAATGGACTAGAGGGTAGGTAGAAATTAATAAATATAGGTTTATTTGATTTGAAATTAATGGTCTAAACTAAAAAGAAAGAAAAACCACTTGTTGTTTTTGACTGTTTGTTTTATTAAATAAAAAAAAAAACTGTTTTTTTTCCAACCCTGGATATAATAGGTTAGGTTAACATAATCACTGTTTATATAGCATGCATGAATTTAATATTAATATATATTTAATATAATATTAATATTAAATTCATTGTCATTTGTCAGATAATATCCAACAATAAAAGTTTCTACATTTGTTTGATTAAAAGCGTTTTAGCTAATTTTAATTAAACCTCTTTATTGTAAACAATAATATTATAGATAACAGTTTGTTTGTTAAAATAATGTAGATCAAAATAGAACTATCAGCTTTATTAGTTTTAGTTAATTAGTACTTACATTATAAATTTGTATTGGCTTAATGAAGCTTGGCGTTATTGAATATATTGCAAAACTTTTCAATTACATTGAATTCTGTTTACAACGACCATAATATAATGTTACAAATTCGAAATACGTGTTTTACAAAACTGTGCGGATTATAGATAGGTAAGGTTAACATAATTACTGTTGTGTTAACACCAAAAATATTTTCATCTAAAATGTTGCCAAGACGAGACCAACTAAGTGAACAATGTTCAAATCAGTCGGTTTTTTGGCAGCTCACGTCCATGAAGTTTCATATTATACTTACATAATATTGTACTTTGTGGACAGTTTTTGCCCCCTTAGTGAAGTACAGATTACAAATAATTGGTAAAAATAAAATTCAAAATTACGAATATTTAAAAAAATTACGTCGTCTATTTTATTAGTCTTTTTGAAAGCTCACATAGTACGTAGTTGTTTCAGAAAACATATTATTTGAGTCCATTAATATCATGTCAATAAGATTTAATATTATTTAAACAAAAAGAAAATAAAATTTTAAGGTTGAAAGTTATTAATTTAAATATTAACTTAATTATTATCATATTAATAAAGTCGCAAACACACTGATTTATATTTTTTTTACAAAAAAGAAAACTAAGAGAATATTAATTATAATGCATATTTATCGAAATCGATTATTACGTATGCGTACCAAATTCGATTAATAATAATAGAGCAATCAGAATATGGTATCATATTTGAGAATCTCTAAGACATCACTAACTTTTGAGTCTTCGAGCTGTCCAAAAACCATTAATATAATGGACAGAGTAGTCTCAATGATTAAAAATAATAGTTGAGGTGTTTGCTAATATTAGGTAGCGAGGATAAGCAGTGAAGGCGAGCATTTAATCACGAGATTTTTCATCATAAATATAGAATAATATAATTGCGTGACATCGATAGGCAATATAAAATTAAAATTATATTATTCCACCTCTGAGCTTACGATATAGGTCATTCGTATTTTTGCTATAAATTCCATAATTTTCTTAATAGTTTGTCTAGATTTCTTAGATAAATAATATCTAGCTTTAGCTATAGGTGTACGTATAACATTGTCATCATTCCGCAAATCCGCCGAGAATAGATACTTTGACAATATTATTCGCGATATACGAAAATACTGCCAGTAAACAAAGGATATAAAGTTCTGAGCCCAATCTCATACAACTTTTATTGACGAGCAGTTGAAAACATTGCTGTAGTTCGAGTTCAATTGTGCAACTTATTGTAGTTGACAATTTCAGAAAGCTTTCTTCTTTATTTGTAAAATTTAAATATTGTAAAGTTGGGGAGAGTTTTCAAAGAAATGCTTAGTTTATAATATTTTTGTGAATTACTTTAAAAATTTAGCATAGTAGTGGAACCAGTAGATGACAGGGTCCTAAATACCTAATGGTCGAATAAAATTAAATTTTTAGTGACGACTAGTATATATGTTTTTATTATAGAGTAGCATCAAGGAAACAAACAAACAAACAAACTCTTCTTGTTTATATATAAATATCTCCTCTTCTTTTTTATGTAAAACACTTTTATGAGAAGATTGATATTTCTTTTTCTCTCTCTTTCATTCTTCGTCTCTTTTGTCTATTTTCTCTCTCTTCTTCACTCTATCTCGTGTTCTATTTCTCTATTTCTTTTTTAGTGATAGAAACCTATACGATTACTGAGTGGCAATTTAAGAATGTTGATTATAATTATGTTTTAAAGACCCGATGCTTACGTATTTATACATTTACGCCCTTACTTATAAACAGTGATTAACGTAATCAATGTCTTATTGACATCTATTTCTTTTTATGTCAACTTTATTTGTACTTGAAAGAATGAAACAAACACTGCTTAACTAATCAATTGATCAAACTAGAATGTATTTTGTTGGTTAAGATGACATCACAGTGAGTTGTTGCTTGTATTTATCAATATGATTTTGTTGTTGTACTTGTTACGGAACCCTAACGGTAGCGCTGCACACCTAACTACCCAACTCATATCGTCAACTCATAACGTCCCGGAATTTGCCGACTCCGTGAGAATGGATCACCGAGGACTGTAGAAGCATCGCCTCACCGAGTCAGTGCCTGCCCCCAACTTGCGCAGAGCTCACTCCTCTAGTTTAAAGTTATATTAAGTATGTAAAAGAATTAAGAAAATATAATTCTTAGAATTCCGGATTTTCTTCCCTTCCTGACGACGCCAATCCCGCCTAAAATATAATTTACTTGTAAATTGAAACACGTGTAAATTGAAATACTACCTTTTTTTTAAATATCCATAATTTGATATTTATATTTGTATTTATCTATTTTGGCAGATGGTCAATATGTAAAATATCTTTTAAGAAAAATTACACTCTTTCAAGTAAAACTTTATATTTTAATAAAATTAAATTGGGAACTGAATTGTGTTTGCATTGATTTTAGCTTTATTTGATTAAAAACGTTTTAGCTAACTTTAAATATACCTCTACATTGTAAACAATAATATTTTATACATAAAGTGTTATCCAACCATGTTAAAATAATATAGATCAAAATAGAACTATCAGCTTTATTAGTTTTAGTTAATTAGTATAACTACTATATAAATTTGTATTGCCTCAATTTAGCTTATCGTAATTGAAAATATTGTAATACTTTTCAATTTACATTGTATTCTGGAAATCTGCCCTATGGCTTTTCGATTTGCACATGGGGTGTCGCATTGACACGAATCTTATTTTTCATTACTAGTATTTTTCCATACTAAGAGTGAATATTCATACGAGAAAAAGACTTAAAAACATTGTTACCAACCTCGATTAAAAAAAACATAAATTAGACCAAAATGATTTTTCGATTAAATTTTTCAAGTGTCTCACACTAAATTAGACACTAAAGTAGACAATTTACTCCACCTAGCCGTTGCAGAGAATATACAGTATAAAGTTTCAGAATCCTTTAGATTTTCACCTACTTTGTTACTTGAATAAATTAAAAATTTAAGCAATTGCTTTTAAAATGTATGGATATAAGTAGGAAATATGTTTTGCCAAGAAAGTCATGACGTTGTTTACGTTAATCCAGTTCAATGAATATAGAAGACGTAGAGTTGTTTAAGCAGAAAATCCATCGAAGAGCGGTTAAAAGTAGGAAAAGTATGACCAGGTAACATTCCATAAGATGCAACTAAGTTTAAAAGTTTACTTGATTGTTCTGAAATAATATTTGGCCTGATATCTATGTTAAGATCACCTATTATAAATACATTTTTTTACTTTCCATTGTTAGCGATGATATAAAATTTTATATTTCTTTAAAAGTGGGGGCCTGTAAATGCCCACAATACAATAATTTTCAAAGGCAGTTGGCGTCCAAAACATTTGATTCTGCAACATTTACCTTTAAATTTAATTTCATGTATGCTATAAGGCCATCATTTTGATTTACGATTTCTAAATCAAATTTTGATTCTTCATATCTTTCTTCATATCTTTGTTTTATAAGCCTGATAACCATCTAAGGGATTGTCTTGTTTTCATTAAACCAACATTCGGTTAAAAAATAATATCAAAATCCATATTAATTCTGGACTTAAAAATACTAAAATCCTAAATAAATATTTCTATAAACACTTCGAATATTTTGTGTCAGTATATTTACAGAGTTAGCCTTCACTTTAATTAATTAAGCACAATTTTCAGCCTCATCTACAATATAAGCCCTGGTCATAGATATATTATCAATATCCAGAGCTAGTTCACCTACGTTAGTGTTCGTCATCTTATAAAATTTAGTATTAAGATCGTAAAAAAGTTTAAATTTATTATTGTAGATGATGACTTTGCGAAATTGTAACTTAGTTTTAGGATTTACAATGCAACAGACTTTAAGGAATTGATATCGACATCGTGCAGAGAAAAATATGTTAAATAAAATATATATTAATAATATTACCAAACAACATAAACGTAGAAATAATAAAACAAAATAAATATATGAAAATTTGAAGAGGCAAAGTAAATAAATTGCATTCTGAGACCAATGATCCTAGTCACGATTTCTTATATGTGGGGCCTAGCAACAAGGCATCAAGCTGCTCAGCATTTTTAATAAGAATAACCGAAGATTCCTGAGTCTTTTTAAAGATATTGCCACGCTTGACCCAGCAGAATTTAAAGTTATTTGATTTATCAAAGAGGCGCGCTTGGTGTTTCAAGTTTTTTCGTGGTAGGAATTAGGTGCTCAAAGATGTAAACAATAGAACCTTTCTCACCTACTATTCCTAAGTTATTTGAAGTAAGTTTTGTCTCAGGACATGATTAAACTCGACAATAATATGCATCTTGCTTTGATGCTTGTTCTGCAATCGATAAGCATTATTTATACCACTCAAATTAACTTCTTCTTGAATTATGCTCCCAATTTTCTTCATTACTTGTGGAATGTTCTCTCCGTCTTTTACAGGAACATTTCTAATTTCTACGTGGTTTTGTTTGTGTAACTTTTTAGTGGCCTCTAACTACTGTTGTAAATTCTGAATAGTTTTTTGGTTCTTCTTAACTTTTGTCTGTAGTTCTCCTACGCTTGAAGTTCTTGGAGCTTTTTCTCATAGGATGCATCTTGCAAGGTCATTTATGCTCTGAGTTCATCAAATTTGCTGTTACATAGCTCTTGCATATTTAATAGTTTTTCAGACATATCCTCTCGAAAACTCTCTATAGCTTCCAGAATCAGATCTTTTTTCCGCTTGCGGGTTATTAAACAAGTATCTTCTCTTGTCGATGCCTTTTGAAGATCAACCATCGAGGAGCTCTTTATTGGAGATCGTTGCATTATAAAAATGTAAGTATATATTATAGTATTTTTATTCTGTTCTATGATCAACTTATCAGTTAACGTGGGTACAACTTAAAAGTAGGAGCGTTTTGTTCTACACAACACACGTCCGCTTCGCGCAAGAGCTTGCGGCAGGAGGGAATATAATTAATGTATAATTATACATTTTTTATTTAAATAATGAATATTAATGAAATAGGTGCATATTAACGCAATAAGCACATAATAGCATTTCTATTTAAATTTCGGACTTTGTTGACTGATTTTAAAGATCTATAACTACTTATAGTTAATTACTACTAAAATATGCATGTACACACATCAAAAAAGTCTAAGCAACATGTACTAATTTAAATTTCAGGATGGTTCTTCACATTATAACGTATTTTATTGTAAAAATAACAGCTGTTGTCTTTATAAGTTCTTTTAATAACAGAAATTAACAATATTAGAATATACTATAGAAACTAAGATACATTAAAAACTAAACTTTTTTTACAAAATGAAATTTCTAAATAAAATGAATTTATTGTGAAAGAATAGCACAATTTAATACAAAGTATGGCCTCCTCTGCTAATCAGAACTTGTCGGCAACGATTATTCATTGAATTAATGAGACTGTTTATGTCATCTTGCGGTATTCGCTTCCAATGGAATTGTAGCAAATCCTTCAGCTGTTGGGTTGTTGTCATTCCGTCCAAGTCCTTTAAAACACGTCTTTGGAGCATGTCCCATGCGTGCTTGATGGGGTTGAGGTCTGGCGATTGTGCAGGTCAGGGCAATACCCGGATGTTCTCCGTTGCCAAGTATTCACTGGTTCGCCGAGCTGTATGTGAACGCGCATTGTCATGCATTAACGTAAAATCGGAGCCAAAGGTTTGTGCAAATGGATGGACATAAGGTCTGAGAATATCCTCAATGTAATTTTCAGCGTTCATGTTTCCATTTACTAAAACGAGCTCAATTCGCCTGTTCTTTATAATATCCGCCCATACCATAACTGTTGAGCCGCTGTATGTATCGGTGGGCACCTGATTGGGCGTCGAGCTCGTAGGCCGTACTCATGCAGTCGATTTCGCACAGTTTGGGGACTTACATCAACACCACTTGAATTTTGTAGCCTCAAACTTATCTCTCGAGCGGTTAACATCGGCTGGCGTCTTGCAGTCAGTTGTATGTATCGGCCTTGCCGAGTGGTTGTACTCCTTTTACGGCCTGGATGCTGTTCAGCGGGTTCCCCTGTATTATTGTAGCACTGCCAAAGACGACAAATAACACTTCTATGAATGCAAAAATGTCGAGATACCTGAGATTGATTACTTCCCGCTTGCAACATCCCTACTGCTCTTTGCATTTCATCTGTCAAATGACGTCGCTCCATGACGTAAAGAATATCTAGCAAGTCAATTTTCTCGCCAACTTTATTTAAATGGTTGGTAAAATTATAAAATCAAGACTAAACGTAGCAATTAAAACGCACTTAAATTCAAACAAATTCGCAGTCATTTATGAAAAAACAAAACATAATCGAAAATTTTTTTTACAACCAGCCAGTATAGTGTACAAAATTCGTAATTGGATAAAAAGTTTACTTACCTATGCACTTTGAGTGAGTAAATACTTAGAAATTAATTAATATAAATGGTAAATTTGTAATATCGTGTATGTTGCTTAGACTTTTTTGATGTGTGTATTATACATATAAACCTTCATCTTGAATAGAACCTTTCTATGTCTATTAATGAAAACATTAAAATCCGTTGCGTAGTTTAAAAGATCTAAGCGTACATACAGCGGGAAGCGACGTTGTTTTATAAAATAATTTAAGACCATTTCCTTGTTTTGTCCTCTAGACTTCAGTTTTGTTAATATAATCATAAAGTTGCTGGTAATTTCACAGTCGACTGTCAACATAGTCGGATTTCAAATTATGTTGATGGTTCGTAAGTCTCTTGGTAATAATTAATAACACAATTAGAAACTTCCGCGAAATTTTAACAATTTTGGACTGGAATTAATAAACAAAAATAATATGAATAATTCTATATAACGTTTCTTAGATCAAATAATAATCTATACTAATATTATAAAGCTGAAGAGTTTTTGTTTTGATTGAACGCGCTTATGTCAGGAACTACTGGTTTCAATTGAAAAAGAGAAGATATAATTCATTTATCTAGGAAGAATATAGGCTAAAAAACATCACGTTACGATCCATAGAAGCGGAGTATGAATGGAAAATATTGCAAAAACGGGGAAAATATTAATAAAATTTATTAAAAAAATCAAATATATAATATATGTATATGTCGGAAGTGTGAGTTAGGTTTAGGTTAGCCTTGTGTTGGGTTAGCCTTATGTTAGCCTAACCTAGGTTTAAACAGAGAACCTGAGCAGTTAAAGCGAGTTTTGTGATCGCTTAAAGGATATCCTTAAGCCTACACTTTGGTCACAAGTCCAAGGCACTGTTTGGGTTCCTGTCTGGATAGTACGAGATCGTAATGTTTAGTTATATCCTGACCGTATTGCGCTCGTAGCTTTCATAATTTTTTTTTTGTCGGGAAATGCTTTTTACGCATCCCCTCTGAGTTGGTCACATACCCCATGTGGGACTCACAGCGAGAAGCGCCGAATACCCACTAAAACCCATGGGTACCGCCGCCGTCGCGTATTGGGTGCTGAGGGTTCGCGGGAAAGCATTCTACCTCAGCACTCAGACGGACGCACCTGCTTGGGTTCCAAGCCTATACCTGGGGTCCAGCCAGTTGCGCGAATGCAGGCATTCGCCGACCCGGTCTTCTCCTGCGCAAGGGGTCCGAAGTATTATCCTCTTCTCTATGGCGTTCTGCAGCCTCCTTTAATTTGACCACAGCTTCACAGAACGCAGTCACAGCTTTCCACTTCCTCTCTTCCGACAACATACTCCCTATGAGCGCCGTCCGCGACACGTCATCACCAACCACACACTGTAGCTGGAAGTGTTGTGGCTCCCAAGCTGGACAATGATCAAGTGTGTGGTCCACAGTGTCTACTTCTGCACCACATTCATGGCAGGATTCTGTCGTCTCCCTACGTGCAACCCGGTGCAGGTACCTACCGAAGCAGCCATGCCCGGTAAGCTGTACGAATTGGCTGGGTCAGCTAGTAGTTAATAAGATAATTCGCTATTTTCAAATAACTAGTCTTTAATATAAGAAAGAGATTATAATATTTCTTGGAAACTTTTGTGATATATACCTTAAATAGGAAACTGAAGTAGCTTGTTTTAAGTAGGAACAACTTGATGCTTAAGAATCTATTCATATTCTATATCTATTAATAAAATGATTCTTGAAGTATGCTATTTGAACTAAAATCGAACTTATTAATAATTGCATTTTTTTAAATAAAATTGCTTCTACCCTAGAATGTTTCATTACTTACAAATTTTTTTATTATTAAAAAAAAATCTTTTCAGTCATATAATAATTCGCAATATTTCATGCAGCAACGGAGAGGTAGATCGATATGATTATAGTTTATAGTCTGGAACATCTTGCCATAAAGGTTATGAGGTAGATGACATGATCTGAATAATAATCCCTACTTCTTCTCCTTCCTTTACTATCAAAACACAAACTAGCACCTTGTTCACATTTATTTTACTTTATACGCTATATCTGCCGATAATCCTAAGTTTTCAAGTATCTCGACATTGCTAATCAGTTTTACATCTTTCCAAAATGTCGCTGCTTTTTCTTTATTAACACGAAAACTCTTTCACTTTTTGTTATTGTCTAGCACAGAGATATCTGTTTAGAAGTTTTTTATTTTTCTACCGTTAAGCTTATCTGCTTTACAGCCGGTATTATCTAAGATCCGAATTAGGTATCGGTACTAGACGACCCGCCCTGGCCAAGGGTAGGAAAAATATAAATAATAAAAAGATTGGTAAACTGGTAAAAAATTTAGTGCATCTCTGTACTAAATTTTGTTAATAATCGTTTCAGTAATTTAAACATGAAAGCATTACTTTCTCATTTATAATTTTAAAGAAGACTACATAGATAAATAATAGTTGGGTTTTTTATGAAAACTACGCCTTATATAAGGATATAGAGTGTGTGTAAGGGTTGAAATTTCAAGAACATTGTAACAACATACATCACTACATACAGAAATTAGACGACATTGTAATTAAAATTACTTTGTTAATAACAAGAACTACAAGAATGCTTAATTTCCACGTCTCTTACTCATTCCGTACAATATTACTTGTACTTTGAGTTGGATATGTAGTTCGCATGTTCCATTATTATACCTCCGTAATTACTCTTTGATTCTAGATGTAAATTAGGTATAGACGTTCCCGAACATTACCGGTGCATCTGATAGACTAGAATAATGTCTCAATTTAGATGTTGCGAAATTGAGTTATTTGAATTGAAAGCGTCTATGAACGATTATCATATCATTAACATTTCAATCCATTAAAGGCTTACTACTGTGCATGGATCTCGTCTTAGAATTAGAATGTTTTAAGTTATAGTCTACCTTTAAAATGTCTATAAATTCAGAGGTACTTGTCTGGGGTCAATCTTTGGATCTTTCACGTAAAATAACTAAAAGTCTTAAACACTAAGCTACGGGTAAAATCTCTCCACCGCTCATATCATCTGATTACACATATTATGATTAAAATAAAAAGTCGTATAACATATATGCGATTATCCATAACACAAAATTAGTATCAAGATGAACGATTATTTGTTTGGATATTTTAATAAAATTATCAGGTTTTTCACTAAAATTGCAGCAAAAATTACTTTTGTGTATGTAATACGTTTTACATATTAAAAGAATTTGAAACCATATCTTTTATAAATCTTAGTTTATTTCCAGGCTAGACATCAGTTATTCTTTGATTTGATTAAGACTATGATTGCCCATTTAATATAGAGAAATCGATTGGTATAACCTTTAGATTAAATATTTATTCTTAAACGGCTGTTCATTACATTATTATGATCTCAAAGAAACAGGCGTGTTACATATCCCCTAAAGGAGATAAATATTTTATGTCATAATTCACTCGGGCTATAAAAAGGGCGTGTGTAGACACGAACGCCTAGAAATGATTTTCCTTGCTCGCTGGGGATCAGTCGCGTAATATATTTACTGTACACGAATTTTCCTTTACCTTTGTACCAAAAGCGCAATGCTTTTTAAGAATTTAGAATAAAAATGTACTCGAACTTTCTTTTTTTAGATTATCTATATTTATATACTGTAACGATGTGGGAGAGATTTGATTAAATGCCGATAATGATAGGGAGATTCGATGGAGGATTTGGGCACTTCACGATGGCGATGATGAGAGGTAAAAGTCCGAACAGGGGAAATAGTAGGAATCCCAGGTTGCAGCTGTTGGCGTTGGACAGTGTTCGCGAGTGTCTCCTACGGGAGAGCAGACGCTGAAGCGCTAACTATCACTGGGTCCTCATAGTTCTAGAACCGATGCTATGGACAGTGTTCGCGGGTGTCTCCTACGGGAGAGCAGACGCTGAAGCGCTAACTATCACTGGGTCCTCATAGTTCTAGAACCGATGCTATGGACAGTGTTCGCGGGTGTCTCCTACGGGAGAGCAGACGTTGAAGCGCTGTCGATAGCTGGACACCGACCGCTGGTGACGGTCGCAGCTATAGGAATTAAAATTAAAAAATGTTAGTGTGATTTAATTGACTGGTGGATTTTGTTGTGTTATCTGTACTAGGTCTTGTAATATAAACTTTTTATTCTTTTTTGCCTTTTACTTTGTTCACCTTAATCATACTAATTGGTAGAGATCCTTCTTTTTTAATTTCTATGTACAAGTTACTAAAATAACCATTTCTCTTTAAATAAAATAATTAAGATTTATTTAAATGAAACTAAATGAATAAAACTTATATAAACTACTTCCATTTGTATGAGAGAGTGTTCTACAGGCAATAGTGGGTATTGTACAATATTCTGAAAGGTTCGTGATTTTTATTTTACATTAATGAATTTGACAAATTACGTTTGGTGAGTTTGACAGAAATGATTCAAAAACAAATGTAGAAATAATTTAAATTACTACACAAAGTACTATATTTAAAAAGAAAATGATAACTTTGATATAATTGCAAGCATTTTACGTAAATAGTTATTTAATTTCGAAGCGTAGTTTTAATTTTAAAATGGCTGAAAAGATATAGGTCAAGAAACCAATTGATATAAGTAATATAATTATATAAAAGATATCCAGACACTTCGAGCAACGGTCTTAACATTTAGAAATTCAGAGCGAGAAATACACGATACATGTAATTCTCTATTACGTGAAAAGCTTATTTATGTTTCTTTTGGCAAAGCTTTTACCTCTATTCCTTTAAACTTCCATTTTATTTAATGTGAGAAAACGTGAGATACGGATGTAATAAAAAGATATTTATATACATTTTTGGCACATATTTAATTAATAAATTACTTTTTTTAGTTGAGTGTCTTTGACTGAAAATTAACATTTGGATACGGTTTTCTCATTTTATTGATGAAGTAGAATTTAGTTAGATCTTAAGTATGTCCCTATCTTAATGACGTTTTATTACTAGAGGTCAGTCATCGCTTCGCTAAACCTTCTATTGATTAAATGGGTCAATCAACTTTTAAGTGTCTACAATTTGAAAAATGCAATTGTAAAGTAACATGCCTTAATTTTAAAGAAAACGATTTAATTTAAAGTAAAAATTATTATTTTTTAGGTATCCACAGTGAACAGTACACTTTTTTGGAAAATATGTGAATTGTAAGTGAAAAACTAAACTAGACTCTACTTAATTTGTCCCCTGGAAAATGTATATAAAATATTTTTTATAAATTTAACTTTCAATAAAAATTAAAACATTTTTATTTAACACTATTGTTTTTTTTGTTGATTTTCGATATAATTACACTTACATTGTCTTTTGGAGAACAAGTTTTCGTAACACATAAATACTTTTTATTTAAATACAAAATTAGATCTTTGTGTAATAAAAAATACTAAAAGTGTCCAATTCTTTCACAGAATTTATACTTTTTCGACGAATCCACATTAAATTCCACAATAGTAAGACAGTGGGATATTATTCTTAAGAAAACATGTACTGTCAGTATGGTACAGTAAATAAATATAAAGGTCAAATGTAAATAAAAATGAAGAAAGATAAATTGAAGTCGAAGAAAAAACGTTATAACAACAAAACATAAAAAATTTACTGTTCCTAAATATCCAATAACGTAGCAATATCCGCACAAAAACCATTCCATCGATATAAACAGCGACATTTTGTGGCCACTTTCAATACATTATCGATAAAGTTAGACCAACCGTTCTGAATTTTGTAGGACCGTCCCGTAATTAGAACTTATTTTATTGTAAATATATTATTAAGTGCACTTTAAAAGACCATAGCGTGTTTTGAGCTGGAAAACTTTACAAGAATTATTATAATCTGTCCAAATGATCTACTTGATGGTAAGTTATGTTTGGTCGATGCATGAACGCCTTGAAATTTGGTAAAGGAGGGAAGAGAAGGAAGTCCCAAAGTTAAATCTAAAGCCTTCTGAAACTGCACTATATGTAGTAATAACAAGGAAAGGAGAACAGGAAAAGTCTGTATGCATATGCATATGTATGAGATAACAGGAAGGTCGAATTTGCATGCTGGAGGTCATGGTGGTTAGAAGATTCCAAGCCACCAAATGGGAATTGTCAGCTAAGAGATGCTTGTCCAGCAGAAGAGAAGAAGCAGAGAGAAATTGTATTCTAACCCGTCCCCTCACGGGTACATTTTCTACCTAATCGTTGGTTTTCTATCCAACTTGTGCGTTACTAACATCACCATAGTAAGTCCCGTATACAATTTATCAAAAGTTGGTTACCTCAGGCACAGTGTGATCATAAAATAAAAGAACAGTAAAACAGCATCTAATAGAAGAGAGCGCTAATCTTATTGGATTGTGATATGACGCTGGAGTAATGGATTGATCTTTTTATAGTAGTAAAAAGTTATAGTATTTGCGATGATAATTATTCAAAACTCATATAAAAATCATTAATCAAAAAATCATAAAATTTTATAAGAACCAGTTGGTAAATTAACACATATCTCGATGAATCGGAAAATAAATAATAAACCGGATTTTTTTAAAGAGTAACTATTGAATTTCCTGATGGCTTTTCTCGGAGTTGAATATTAAAAAAATGACTGACTAATAATTTATTTACGAGTACAGTAGTGTCAAAACTATTTTAGTTTTACGTGGATCATATAATAGTATTCTTCAATTTATGTTGCACTAGGGGCCCATCCCGGCTTCGCACGGGTGGAATATTTAGTTTAAAATATTTTGGCTCTCCCGCATTTCGGTGCCCCTCTACCTCGGCGTTACTCGCTACCACTCGCTGCACTTCGAGTATCACCGAGATAGAACTACACTGGCCCGTCGTGTCAGCGTGTAGTTTTTGTTTATATTGATATTTTTAATTTCGTAATATCTTTTGAATGGAAGGTCCGATTTTAATAATTCCAAAAGTAATTTACAGGTATTGAAACAGTCTTGAATATGAAATAATTTATTTGGATAAGGATTAATACAAAGGTATGGAAAACATGGTCTGATTTTGATAGGCATTTTTATCAACTTTTTAAATATAAAAAAGTAGTTATAGTGACATAACTATAATAGATGGTCTCGCGGAGTTTTTTGTAGATATTGATACGTTCTATAATATTCTAGAACATTTTTTTGTTCTATCATCAATACTTTTCGCAGCGCATGCGATGAAAGATATTTTATGGCTATTTTTTTTGCACCTTGGGTTGGTTTTAGTGAGATTTTCTGGGGATCTCTAATTTTTTCTTGTAATAAATATAGCCTATGTTACTCAGGGATAATGTAACTTTCTAATGGTGAAAGAATTTTTGAAATCGGTCCAGTAGTTTTTATGTTTATTCGTTACATACAAAAATACAAATCTTACTTCTTTATAATATTAGTATAGACTAACACACGAAAACTAATCAAGGTTTCTTTTAAGAAAGTGCCAGCTCAACTGAGTTAAGAAAACTATATAAAATTTATTTATTTTTAGTACTACGTAGGTCTTTTATTTTTTTATTTCCCTTTTCATTTTATCCTTACAAAAAACTTGGATACAAAAGCCTTGATAACTAACAAGTAACAATTAAAATAAGAAGTCACTAAACCTAAAAAATTTAGAGTTTCATTTTAATGATGGTTACGTAAGTTATGAAATGTTATTTTGTAAAGAAACAGCAATAAAAGCTTCCGACAATGACTGTAGCTGTAACATCAACTCGTTACTTTGAAAACTTTCCCTGTTTTGCTACCTATAGCTATGAGGTATATTATAAGAAAGCTATTCACAACTCACGACAAACTTAGGATTGTTTCAAAACGTTTGTTTGATATAATACTAGCATATTATATATAATTTGTGTCCAAGCTTTAAGTTTATGGTGATTGGAATTAAAAATTTCGATATTAATATTTTAATACGAGTTAAGTTTGTTCACTAATTTATAAAACATTGTAATTGTTGTCCTTAACTTATGTGTAGGTTATTATTATCAGCGTTTATTATTAATGTAGCATGAGATTTATATTAATATTTTTGTAAAGACATCTCAGAGAATATTTGAGGATCCAGTAGACTAAGGACGAAATTTTGTAAACAAAAAACAAAAAAAAATCAACCCATCAGACTGAGCGAAATTAGCTTCCATTTTTTAATACTATTTTTTAAATATCGTGAAAAATGGGATGTACATAATTTTGAATTTTTAATCAATATTATTAAGTATTTTTTATAAAGGGTTTTTACTGGCATTTACTGGTATCACCATTGAAGTCAAGTGACAGCGCACTTTTTCCCTATCTTATTGCGGCATTGGTTAGAATTGTCTTTAAAATTGTAACATTTACACAAAATCTTTGGAAATATTTATTTAATAATATTGAAATGCACTACATCACCCACACACAAAGGTGCAAGCTATAAGAAAAACAAGCAAATCCACACTCTCACACAATCTCTTCTCCACGCTTCCACATCCATATCTTTTCTGTGTATATACAAGTAACTCTGAGAAACAGATACTGCAACTGAACCGATAAATAACTAAACATTATGATCTCATACAATTACGACAGGGACCTAAGCACAGCCTTGGACTTGTGACCAAGGTGTAGGTTTAAGGGATCCCTTCAAGCTATTGCTACACTCCCCTTCACTGCCCAGGTACTCAGTTTAAACCTAAGGTTAGATTTTGCATATAATATGTATTTCTCCGTGAACTGCGGACAGCTAGGTTGAAAAATATCAAAATATTTAGAACTGTTTTATTTCTTTTAAAATCATTAATTGAAATTGAAATTTAGTTGAGTCTTGTTATTTAATCGTAGTATATATAATATACATATATAAGATTATAAAAAGACACTGATACGATAAGATTAGCACGTTTACTACCTAAAATCGAATAGTATAAACAATTTTACATAGCTAGAAAATAGAACTGTGTCAAAATGACATTCAAGCGAATGCCGAACACAAGTTTTTTAATGCAGGGGCGCTCGAACCCGCTCAAGTTATGACAACCTCTTCACTTGTACCTACAACTTCTAAAAAGTTTACCAAGTAATCTGTAAGGAACTGTCAATTTATTTACTTATTAACTTAGATTCAATTCAGAAGGGTTCAAACTAGTAATATAAAAATTCTACAAACAAACGTAACTGTGTTACACAGTTCTATTCTTATTAAAAAAATATTATCCATACAAATAAATAAAATTGGGGTGTCTGTTTGTAATATTAAAATAACCGTTTTTACTAAGTGCATATGTATACACGGTACATAGACCAAAACAACATTTTTTACAATTTTTGTCTTTCTGTATGTCTGTCTGTTTGTTCCGGTTAATCTCTGATGACTAGACTTTCCTATCATATCACTGCTCAGAATGAGGAGTCTCTAAGTTGTTATTATATTTCTAGTTGAGTTATATTATGTTGACTAAGTTATGCAGTAGAGGCAAAACCTATTCTCGGATCTCAAGCCCCAAGCACAAGGTTAACTTGTTACTATGTAGTATATATGTAGTATTCATACTATATAATGAAAATTATATGTGATTCTAAGTTGTCGCTAGTTTAATTTTTTTAAAGCTAATTTAATTTAAAATGCATTTATTTTTGAAATGTATTTCACGCTCATACATTTTTATTGTAGTTCTTATTTCATCACGTTATCACATCACATGCAAATAGTTGATAGCAGTTCTCAGTTACATATTCCAATCTGAAATCAAACATATCCGAATTGAACCTTTCATAGCAACATTAAACAACAATAACCCCATCTGAAAAGCTCAATAATGATTTTGTCGAAAGTTTGACAAATTACATTTAAGATTAGTTCTCGTGGACAATAAAGTGAAGCTCGCGTTGTCACATATCACCATCATTTATTACGCTCTAACAAATGTGAGAGGAAATGAGCAGATATTTATCTGGCTTAATATTAATGTAGTTACGACTAACTTGTATATAACAAGAATGTTTATTTGTCTAGGCACAATGTTGCACATTCCAGTTTAATTATTTGGTAGCTTATATTTTTCCATAAGACCCTATATTTACTATGGAATACAGGAAAATATTATTGAAAACAACATTTATTTTTTTCATCAATCAAATACTTACGACTTAATTTTAGGTCATTTTATAAAATTAAAAGGAAGCCTGTACAGACAGATATTTAAAATTTAAATTAAAAAAGTGCATGGAAAAAAATAAAATCACACTTTTGCTCATACATTGAAATCAAATAAATTTTTATGAATGAAAATAAAAATAAAAAATTTATTCACGACCGCACACAACAATAATTTTTAAGGGATAAAATATAAAGATGTAAAAGCAAGATACAATTTTAAAATTATGGTATGAATTGAACACGAATGAGGTTGGAAGCTTAAACTTTCCATCTGCTAGTTCTATAGAATATCTCAAAAATTACAATATCAAATATACATTGATCAGAATTGTTTGTAGAAAACAAGATCGCAATTCAGAAGAGAAAATGCTATATTTCATCCAACATTGTCATCATTCTACAAATCCTGCGAGAAAAATTATTTCGTTAATGTTATCGTATTATATAAAAATTCTGATACAAACTTACGGAATCTGTTTTAATTTCATAATATTCTTTTAATATTATTATAATATTTAGATAGGTAGCTGAGGAATGCTTGGGGCTCAAGACCCAGGGACAGTTTTACAAATATTTTTAAACACGAGAGTATGTTTAAATTCCATTCCATTGCTCGACCTCGTTACTTATCGTAAACTAGTAAAAATGACACAAGATTAACTATGAAATGATAAGTAAATATTCACTCTATGAAATTACAAGTCAAACTGCCGCTAATCTATAGGAATATAATATAAGTAATCAAACCAGAATATTTATTACCAATAGAAACTAAAGGCTATCAAAAGTATCGCTAACATATGAGTAGTTATTTTAAGAATACTTCCACTGGCTTAACAAATTTTATACAGATCATAGGTAGTTTGACAAGTAATTTTAAGAGAGAATCTTTAGTAAAATAATTGTAATGTGTTATTAAGGGGGTAATTAAGTATAATTGTAGCTACGTCTTCCATATTACAATCTGTAGGTGAGAATTTATGCAATCTAAAAGACTCTTGTAAACCTGCTCCTGGTTCTCATACTCCAGACACTGTCCGTCTAAATAGTATGTCAATATTATCTCTATGTATAGTAGTCCATTTTAATCATCAGTTATTAAATTTTAGTTTGCTTTTAGGTAATTAAAAGTCCAACTTACTGCACCAGCCCTCGCCGCATAGAACATAAATTGTAAAGTTCCTGTATCCTTAGCCTCTCGTTGTGTGCCACTTCAACAATTTAAAGTTTAGACTTAATAAATTTGAAACTCTAATATTTTATTAGTTTCCTCACTTTTGTTAGTTTTCTTAGACCAAGAAGTGCGCTCTATATCTTTCTGGATATATTACAAACTTAAAGAATTATATTAAACATCATTCCTTAATGTAACTCCAACACGTTAACTAAATTTGCGTTTTCAAAAACTGATTTTACGTGACCGAAGACTTTGTGTCCCTACAAGGTGTGACGTCACATGCTGTTTAACTTAATGCCTATTAAAGCCGAATTTCTTTTATGAAAATAATATATGTCAGAGCAAAATCAGGGAATCACTGTGTACCCTTAGATTAGGCTAACATAAACCCAACCTTACATAAGACGTGGCAACTACATTGTAAGGTGAACTTAATTGGACAGCACTCCCAGCACTAACACTATCCAGAGACTACTTCGCTCCTTGAGAGACCGCGCAAGACTAAGACTGCAATCAGACTGTCGAGAGCATATAAAGAGTCGAGACTGTCAAAATGACGTAAGTGACTACTTCCCTACTCCAACGCCATAGATGGCGTTGACGAGTCGATTATTCGATAATCGTTTACTAATCTTTTACTTATTCTCTTAGATTATCGATTAATCGAATCGTTATCGCTATCTGTGGCGTTGGAGTAGGGTAGTGGTCACTTCCGTTGTTTGTTTTGACATATATCTTTATATACCTTAATAAATACGTTTTTTGTAACCTCTTAGCGATATATGTTGATAACTTTATTTAGCAAGCAACTAAAATATGCTACCAATATGATTATTAATAAGCTCAGTCTTCATATAACAGTGATAGCATAACGAGAAATTTCATAGAGTTAATATTTATTGTCATAGTGAAATGTAACCCTGACTTTTAACTCTAAAGTTTATGGTACTAGACTTTTTTGTATTCATGTAAACTTTTCACAAAAGATTTATTATAACATTAAAATATAATTCGAACAAGACAAAACAACTTAACAAGGCTAACAATTTATGTCCCTTAGCAAGCTGTTTTATGATTCGTAAAGACAACAAGACCACTCCGAGCAATGACAAGCTTTAACATGGATACTTGTCATGACAACAAGTTTTTAAATTAGTATAAAGCGTGATTATTTCAATTATATAATAGGTTTGTTGTTTTTTTTATTTACTTTAGTATTAGATACAAATATATTAATAAAAGTAATATATCTCGGAGATTTTATGATGAGATCACAATAATAATAAGATAATCACATATTGAATGGACTATTGGAACTCTTACAATTACGAGAGAAATCTAAGCAATGCCTTGGACTTGTGACCAAGTTGTAGGCTTAAAGACGTCTCTTAAGAATATATACGAAAATAGTGTTTAAGTCATAAATAATGTTGTCACGAAACACGTACTTAATACTACACACTAGACAAACTTCTGTGGGTTTGTGTGTACTCACATAAACCTCACCTAACATATGACGTGGCAACACCATTGTAAGGTACTCACGCGACCTTAATCGGACAGCACTCCCAGCACCAATACAACACCGCACTTAACTCTCACTACCCAGATATACTTGTGATAACAATATAAATCTGCCTAAATGCGACTGTTATTTCGTATTCTTCTCAGTAAAGCCTTCTATCTTTACCGACATTATGAAAGTAATTAAAAATTACATCTTAGGTGGCCCGCCATATTGGATAGAGTGAAGTTATTTTATTTTTCATAACTTTTTCAGCAAACCTTTTATATGTTATATGTCAATAATACTTATAATATAATATTACTAGTCGACCAAAGTGACTTCGGCGCCGTAATAGTAGTATATGTTAAATTAAATATGCGTATATAAAATTATAGCTATAGCTTTTTTTGTACCCTTTCCCACGAGAACTTTGCTTTTTTTGGAATAAAAAAGTACCTTCAAAAGTATCCGTGTACCAAATTTCATTTGCTGTACAAACACGGCAATTCTACGACTTTATTCTTTTAGTTAAATAAAATAATAAAAGTGCTAACGAGAAAATACCGTAAAGATTGAAAAAAATCCCAAGCTCCACCTAAATGTTCAGTAATTCCATCCCTTTTCTTGTAGAGGCTCTGAATGGTCGGTATTCAACCGGACAGCCTCAAGTGCTCATCCGACAGGCTCAATTTCTAGCCACTATTCGGAATTCGCTTTCAAAAGAAACAACTGAATATTGTCTTGAAATGTTTTTGTTATTTCACCAAAAACATAGAAGGAAAGGAGCTCCTAAAATCTATTTCTGCATTTTTTATAGAATCATGAATATGTGTGTCATCATAATTTAACTTCATTGTTATGTCTGTGATATCATATATGGCCACGCAAGATCATTTTAGATACGATACCATTAGGTATGTATGTGTGTTTTAAGCAATTAAATATCACCTGTTTAACGGTGAAGGAAAACATCGTGAGGAAACCTGCACTCCTGAGAGTTCCCTAAAAAGTTCTCAAAGGTGTGTGAAGACTGCCAACCCGCACTGGGCCAGAGTGGTGGACTGTAGCCTAATACCCTCCTCATTCTGAGGAGGAGACCCGGCTCAACAGTGGGCCATTGAAGGGTTGTGATGATGACCATTAGGTATTTACGGTTGCCATTAGGCAACGAAAAAGAGATTTAATTGTCCAATATTCAATAAATCACATTCCTGCCAGTGCCGCGATTAAATTCTATCAATAAGATTGTTGACAAAATAAGGTACTATAGTTTATGTATAATATCATTAATATTTTGTTTTTATCGTTTAACTTGAAGATTACATTGTTAGTCTGAGTAAGAGCAGACGATTGAGTGGCGTCAGCTCCCAAACTTGTGAGGTAGCGACTGACGTGAGCATTTGCTCGACGTGAACACGTTAATCTGGGTACTGACCAACGTCACGAGGTGTAATGTAATATGTTACACAGCGAGAATTCATGCAGTCCGTACGAAGTGTTACGAGAATATCAGCGAGCAATGAGCCGCTCGTTGCTTCTCCTTTGTGTGTTACACGGTTCAGTCAGTACGCTGTAACAAGTCGTCATGAGTTCTTCAAAATTGGTCGGAGACATTCGTACAAAGCTTTTATACTGTCCATCATTTTGTCATCATTTTATAATCATTTGGTTTTTAGGGTTCCGTACCTTAAAAGGAAAACCCTTATAGGATCACTATGTTGTCCGTCTGTCTGTCCTGCGGTCCCTTGCGACTGGCAAAAAATAAAACGTACAGGTCTACGCATTGAAAAGATATGACAGTTAATGTGCTCATATAATTATAAGGTACTTCCCAATGACCTAGCGTCGTGAAATTTAGCATGAAGTAAGGTCTCATGTCGTAAATATAGAATAAAATTAAAAAAAACTGTGAAATTTCATCACTAGAAAACTAACTTTTTTTGACTGTCACGCAAGAAAAACGTAAGGATATCACGTTGAAATTTATATAAAATATTCTAATCTCTAGTTCCTCAAATATATAAAAATATCAAACTGCTAAGTCAATTAAATGATAAGCAGCCGCTTTTATCTCATGTATAGTAATTTTGATTTTCGAGATAAATCAATTCCCAGGCTTTGAATTATCTATTTTGACCTAGGAACATGATTTTTGGCAAGAGACAAGGTTTCAGAGCATGGGGAAAAATCCTAAAAAAAGCAATTTGTTGTTAAATAACGAAAAAAATGTTCTTTTATATATTTAGGTTTTGACGCATTATTTGAAGAATACGTGAAGGTATCCAGTTGAAATTTATATAAAACATGTCTATAGTATCTTGAAGTTGTGAAAAATCAAACTTCTAAGTGCAAGGAATCAACAAATGTGACCTTTTATACTGAAGTCATAACAAGTAGTTTTTCTATAGGGCATTTCACAGACGGGGACATGAAAAAAGTAGACGTTTGCGATTTCAGTAATATTCGAATATGTTTTACAAAATACCTCACCTCGGTACAGGTACATAATATTTTTACCGTTTTAACTCTTTTTAGAGAGTTTAATTTCGTGAAATCAAAATTTAATAACTGAAATAAATTCATTCCAAAAAAGAAAGAAATATTTTGTATTGTAGATGTATTAAAAAATATATTTAGTAAAATATAAATGCCATTAATTAATTTATGGAATTTTTAATATTTAGAAGGGTCAATAATGTTTTAAATTTAGGCACCTCTTCCAGTTTCTCAAATTTTCAAAGTCCTCTAGTTTACCTTAATCAGGGCTTAAATCTGCACCGAAGACATGTGTTAGCTTTTGAACTATTAACACAGATATTTCGTAAGAAAAAACACCAGCACTTACACACATAACTACTTTAATAGCACTTATTACATCAAAAATCAAAGAAATACTGCACTCTGTCATCTTGCATCATCTTTTTATATCCTACCTTAGTCTAAAAAAATAACGGAAACAGTATCAATGCTGACAATTCACCACTAATATGATCTAACTCATAGACAATTAATTTCCTGTAAGGTAAACAATTTATCATATACCATAGATAATATTCAAGCATTGTACGGTAATATAACAACCATTTATCTAAAATTAAAACGGATGCTAACACAGATTACTAATAAAGAGGTATTTCTCTACTTTATATGTTAAGCGCAGAACATACTGAGTGGGTGTGCATTTAAATTATAACATATAACAACAATTTAGATAAAATTAAAACGGATGCTAACACATGTATATGTATAACATATTCGAATGTTAGTAAAATCGCAAACATTGATGTTTTTGTCGTCGCATTGTGTGAAATGAATCTAAAGCTATATCTGCATAGCAACGACTGTTGACGACACAACATGTTGCTAAATGACAACTTGTAAAATATTTTAAGCGACTCCAATAAAAAAGGAGGTTCTATATTATATATTATATGTATTTTATTAATATATGTTCACCGTGTAATATGGTCGATGCGTAACATGTTCGATGCGAATGGTTTATTACACCTCGTAACATTGGTCAGTACCCAGCTTTACAAGTCGAATATTTGCCACGTCAGTACAGCGAGCGGAGCGGCTCGAAGGCAAGCGCTCGAGCACGCTCCGCCCGGCTGGTGGTTTTTTGGCGAATCCCTTTGAATATTACACGTCTGTCGCTAGCGCGAGCAACGCGCCGCGTACGTACGTGTCTTCTTGCCAGTTTCATTTCTCTTCTTGAATAAGTTTGTTATCCATATACGTTTTCTCTCTTCTTTAAATAATAGCAATGGATTAAAAGGACCGCAGCACCCCCTACGTCTACGTCCGCTATTTTGCCTGAAACTGGAAATATTCGATTTGTAACGAGCTCACATCGAGAAAATCCTTACGTCAGTCCCCACATTTATATTAATTCCTTTATTTCATACTATTTTATTTCTTAAAAACCTAATTATTATAATGTTACATAAGTATGATTTTCGTTTCTTAGTACAGTTATGTTTTGCATCTAACTTGAGCAAGATCACGTCATGTGGACCCCCCATTTACCACTTGATCATAAAAATTTAATCTATATATATTTTTCATAAGTACTTATGATGGAAAAATGATCCCCCAAACGATTTTTAAAAATTTTGATTTTAACAACATTTTTTTTACAATTAAAATTTTAAGCACTTTTAATTAAAAAATGGATTAAAAATCAACCGTAAGAGATAAATTCATGAAATTTTCAGCATCCATGGTCAAATGTCTATACTTTAAGAATATACTAACGACTTAAGATTATTTGTTTATTTTCGTATTGTTAACTAACTTTTAAGTTAACAAATGAAAATTTAACTCATTTCTTGGTAAAAAAATGCATTTTTTTTTCATCGGTCACATGCTTTATTCATTTAAGTTTAAGATTCCGGAAGAAAATTTCACTGCTCGCCATTAGTTTAAACAAAATGAATTTATTTATGACAGCGCGCCAGCCGCCGAGCGCTGTGGAAGCGCCGCGCTACCGAGCGTCTCGTACTGCATTGAAGCTTTTATCAGTGATAATTTAAAATAATAATACAAAATATTATTATAAAACAAATTTTATTATTATTTACGTTATATTATTATAATTATTATCAATAAAATTTTATTTTTTGTTAACAATATCATAAAGAATATAATCATAACATACTGAATAGAACAAACAAAAGCTTAATTTAAATAATTAAATGGTAACTTAAATGAATAAAGCATGTGACCGATGAAAAAAAAAATGCAGAAAGAAATGAGTTAAATTTTCATTTGTTAACTTAAAAGTTAGTTAACAATACGAAAATAAACAAATAATCTTAAGTCGTTAGTATATTCTTAAAGTATAGACATTTGACCATGGATGCTGAAAATTTCATGAATTTATCTCTTACGGTTGAGTTTTAATCCATTTTTTAATTAAAAGTGCTTAAAATTTTAATTGTAAAAAAAAATATTGTTAAAATCAAAATTTTTAAAAATCGTTTGGGGGATCATTTTTCCATCATAATTACTTATGAAAAATATATATAGATTAAATTTTTATGATCAAGTGGTAAATGGGGGGTCCACTTGACGTGATCTTGCTCACTTAGATTTTTATTCTTTGTTTTACATCAAATAATATATGTAAAATTGATTTAATATTGTAAAAGAAATAAACTATATAAGAAACAAAAGTAAATAAGTTAATGTAGTGTCACTTTATAGGCCATTATTCTTTGAACAGACAATCTAATTATACGAGACGATCTCGCCGCCACTGTCACTGTTCAGATAATAACACTTTGGTAGTCATTATGTGATAATAAAATGTTATTTATTATTACTGTCTTTAGTTTATCGAAATTCAGGACATTTGTATTATTAATAGTATCATTGACATTCGAATTTTTGTCAATTTTATGAATTTTAATAGTGAAAATTAACATAATAATGTTACTTTATTATCATAGCTTTTTTATTTTCTACTCAGCACACGGTTGTATTTGATATCCATGTAATATAATTGATTCGCCATCTTTCTGAGTCTCCCATATTGGATATAGAACAATTGACTTATAATAAAATGTGTAACTTAATAAGATCTATTCATGCTAAATTACATACATATTGAAGTATAAACTACTGTATAATATAGGTATTAAGAATTTCGTATTTATCATTAGCAGACTCAGTAATATGCTACGGTATAAATAGTTACGCACAAACTTACAAATCAAACGTAGCTACTCGTAAGTATACTTAAAACTCAACTGTCCAATGCGATCCTTCTTTACTTAACTAATTTCCGTACGTATATCTATTGGTATCTATCGGTATAATAATTAGTATAATTTCTATAGGGTTTCAGTGTAATATAGTATCGATGAGGCGTGGAAATTTCCAAGATGGGCTTGCGCGAAGAATATACATTAATTTGAAAAGTGTAAGCAATATTGGAGTATAATGCTCGCAATAGATAATAATCTAAGAAAGTATTAATTTAACTGTCTAATGCCGAATTTATGTCCTCATCAAATACTGGAGCACCAAAGAGGCAAAGTGAACTCGTATTGAGTAGTTTAATATTTGGGGAACCTAAACTATTATACCACAACATGTAAAGCTCATAGCGAATAGCGTTTAATATAGTCTACTGCGGTATACCGAAGTAATATCTGTATTTGATAAAATAAATATGTCAATAATATTTAATAATTATGATAAGAAAAATATGTTAAAAACTAAGAGTAGAAATAATAAATTGAGAAATTTAGTAAATCAATCAAAATATGTACTGCCTAAGTTTATCAACAATTATGGTAAGAGGACGTGGGAATATATGTTGCCAGATATTGTAAATAAGATTCCTAGCCAATTACTGAGGGTTATGCTTATAAGTAAAAAAATGTGTAGATGTTTGTTGAAAATATAGTATTTAGGAATGAGTAATTACTGAATCACGAGATTAATTGTGAGCGATGCGACTACATTCGCGACACGTATAAACCTTATATAGGTTTTTTATGTGTGCATCTTAAACAAGTAAATGTAAATGTTTTACATATGTATTGAAAAAAATAGTCAATATTTACCCTACTCTATAAAATCATGGGGACAGAGCTTATAAGTAAAACAGTAATTATTATAGAAATAATTATTCAAATATGAACTACTCATCGTTAAACTTGGTTTAACATCCATTATCAAAATTTGGAACAAACTAACAAGGCTGAAGTAATCTTCAGTAAAAATATAAATCTAGTTATTGTATATTTAGGTATATTATTATCAGAACTTATTTGATCAGATGTCTCAAAGGATTAACCATATTCCAAGAGTTTGCGCTATCGCTGCAAAAGTTTAGTCCACCTTGACACCTCTATAACGAGGTTCCCGGGGGATTCACCTTAGCGAACTCACGTTCGATGGCCTTTGATATCCTAGTTAATACGGTCGATCCATTCTAAATAGTTAGCAACACTGTTGATAACTTTTTATAGAAGATTTATGTTCCTTTTATTTTTTTTGTCAATAATTTGTCTCTACAATACAATAAACCCAGTGTGTCTCACATACCTATTGTAAGTAGTGTAGCGATGTCCAGCAGAGGATGGTGAGGGTCTTGATCATAAAATTGCTTCTAGATCCCAAGGTTTTCTATTTAAAATGCCTATAATCTTTTGCTCCTATAACTATATAGTAACGGATATTATCCAGTTTCATGCTTTAGCAAAATCCTTTGTGAGTTAATTTACATTAGAAGCAATTGCGACCCGTGAAATTATTATGCTACGATTATTAAACAAACTTTGAAGAGGTTATACAGTATACACATCAATAAAATATAACGTCTTACTTAATAATATTTTATTTTAATACACTTTTCTGCTGAACATTTAAAAAAATCGGAGGAATTAGTTTGCGGAATCAATGGTAGAATTTTCATATTTTTGTACATTTTTAAAAGAATGTTTTTATAGAGTCAACATCTGAAGATTGATCTCCTGGGGTTAGAGGTAGTGTCTGAGTATGAAAACCAAATAGTATTTTAAATTCTCCTTATTTATGTCGTAGTTTTACTAATATTTTTAATGCAACCTAACTTTCTTTAATATTCTGTTCTTTTTTTCTAATTAATGATTTTTTTATTTGTTAATTTAATGACAATGCACAAACAATGCTTTCTAATCTTCTTGGACTCACTCGTCTTTATACGATTTTAAGCAACCTTTTACTGGTTTTTCTAATCTATTACAAAACCATGTATCACAGTATTTATAGTAGATATTGATTTTGAAATCCAAATAGACGCAGCAAGATACGCAAGCGAGGCATGTTTGAGATTTAGTAATCAGCGCTCCGACCCACGCTGCACCAATCACGGCACCTAGCAGTATTTCATGTTTGAATTTTCATTTTACCCAGGGTTAGAATTTACTAGGCTTTTGTAGTATATTAACTGATAGAACTCTGCTAACTAACTGCGTGATAAACGAGGTGTTAGCAATAGTCAATGAATTTTAACTAGTAGTCCCTATAGCTTTATTTTAAAAATATCTCCACAAATAGTTTATTTTGTATAGTAAGTATTGACTATTGAGTGTAAAGGGAAATTTACTAAAATATAGTGTAGTATATAAATGTTTCTAGATATGTATTATTGAACGAAGTTGAACAGAGGAGGTAAGAGTTAATGCTCAGTAAAAGGTCCTGTAAATCCCTTTCCTATTGTGATGTTTATATGTATAGTGAAGAAGGCATTATAAGTAATAGATAAGTATTTTCGTTCTAGTTAAAATCTAAGAGCCTTTTTTTGAAGTAGATGCTAATTATTTATTTATTATTTGTTTTTATTTCTTAAATTTTTGTTTTTCTGTCTTTCCCTATGTTTATTGATCACCCCATAATTACTGGATGAGGTCTAATTTAAAATATAAGCTTTATATCAATAACATTGGATATTAGGACAAAGTTATTGTAATATGACTTAGTTTAAAATATTAAAAAACACCTCACTTATGAAAAGAAAAGGATATAAAAGAGCCTCTCCATACCGAGCTTAGAGCTAACAGGCGATAATATTGAAGTTTCGGAATTTACTTTCAGATAAGATCAGCCAATCCATTATTCGTCGCAATATCTCCAGCCAAATAGGATTAGTGTATTCGTCCATTAGATTCTGTTTTACTGTTCTTTTGTTTTATGATCACACTTCGCCGATAATGTATTGGAAGTGGTCGCAAAATGTCACTGTTTATCGAGGGAATGTTTTGCTGATGCTGCGGAAAAGTTGTATGACAAAATAAAAGCATGGTTTATAGAAAAGAGGCTCTTCTTTCTGTTGTTATAAATTTCAATAAAAAAATCTTTCTGTTTACACACATTTTCGATTGAGTTTTTTTTATTTTACGGGGCCTTTATACGACATGTATAGGTCAGCCCCATCATACCATAATAATAAAAATGAAAACTAAATAAACTGGATATTTCAACAAAAAATAACAATAATAATCAAAGCCTTATAAAATTATTTCTGACAAACTGAAGTCTAGTAAATTTCGCTAGAACATGATGCATATCTTTAACTATCCCACACACGTCACCATTGGGAGTATCTGACACTTTCTTCATGAATTTAAATTTGTTTAATGTAAATTTGGGTTTAATGTAAATATCATTTCCTATTGTGATTGCCCTTTTAGCTAACCTGCCTCCGTTACCTTAAATATTTATGTTTATATTATAATATGGCAACACTTAACGAGTATAGATAATACCATGAGATCACCAGCCGTGGCAAAAAAATTGCCGACAGCGGGGCTAGTTTTTATTTTTATTTCATATGTATATAACAGCTTTTTGTGATTTTAGGATTGTTCCTTAGTTGTAAAAGTTCTTAAAGATTAATGAATCTATTCGAATGTTGACAATTTGGCTACCTTTTTTTCTCTCGAGGAGACAGCTGTTCCTACCTGCCGCTAGCGATACCATTGGATACCTGTACAATGATTTCTTTAGACATTTCAAATTAACATGTTTGCTGTTATTGGTTTAAAAGAATACTAGTTAACAATAAATCAGTAAAAAATATTTAAAAAAATAACAATTTTCCTTAGATAGCTTACATTACTCAACGTTAATAGCCTGTAATTGTTTAGTTTCTTTGGTTTGTTTGAAGAACTTATTATATTTCATTATTAGGCCAACCAACCAACATAAATTTTCTTCAGTATTTTTTTTACAATTTTAGTTGTAAAATATTACTATTGGGTGCCGGCGTGTCTTAGTGACACGAAGGCCTCCTCCAGCTCTTTCTAGTCTACTCTTATCTGGGTCGTTCTGTGCCATAGTGGCCATCGGCCATCTTTTTAATTTGATCAGACCAATTTTCTTCATTTCATCGGACCAATTTCTTTGCTTTCCTCTTTTCCTCTTTGTTTAAAATCTAGGGGTACAGAATGGTATAGTTTTTGTCTCGCATCATGTGGCCAACCAACCTCTATTTGAGTTTTCTTTTTCTATCCCTTTTGTGTAACCCAAAATACTTCTCTTCATGGTTCTTTGACATATTATAAATTTTTGGTCTTGTTTTTATGTGTTTGCCCAGGTCTGACATCCGTAAGCCAGTATTGGTAATATGCATGTGTTGTATATTCTCCTTTTCATTGCTATATTAAATTGTTCACCTTTAAACACTTCTTTGACTGACCAATATCTCCTCCTTGAATTGGCTATCCATCTCTTTATTTCTGAGTCCATTTGGTTGTTGAACGCAATAATTTTCTAAAGGCCTTTTATTATATACTTTCATTCAAATCACAATTTGATTATAAAAACGATTTCCATCCAATTTATTTAGGTCATGTTGAAGTAACTTGCCATCCTCAGAACTTTAGTTCTGTCTTTAGTTTGCAAAACAGTTTGTACGCAATAAATATAATATTTAATATATGAAATATTTTTAAATCCGTTGAACTGTTTTGTGTAAATAAATCCTTCTTCTTACAGGATCACTATTGGAACGAAGTTCCTTACGGCAGGCTTGGAGGGGATAGGGATTTTACTGCGCGACCGAACTGAAAAAAATTTGATAGTAAAACCGTAAGAAAAAGTGCGTGGAATAAAACCGTTAAATGAGACGTGCGCAGGCGCGACAGTCGCATACACAAGCGAGTAGTGTATACCTTTTTATTTCTATTTTTCTATTTCTATGTAATTTTATGTTGTCAATCAAAAATAAAGAGACATATTTTGTTATTTTAGTTGATAATTTGAATTACGATGTTTTTTATTTTAAGTAATTTATTATTTCCTAAAATACTGAATTTCCTAAATATTTTCTTGTACTTAAATAAAAACTAATCAGCAAAATTTAAGAGAAAAATCAAGAAAACCTACATAAAATTGAGCACGATTTTTTTTGCAATTTGTGTCGATTCTACATTAGCCGAAGGAACTTCGTTCCTACCTGGTGTCCCACGACACCACATCGTTTTAATTTAAAAAATAAACTTAATACGTGCAAATATGAAATGTAATTTTTTTTTCTAGCTTTAATCTTGTAAAATATCTGAGTGCTTTCAAATCGTTAATCATCTATATATCCAAGCACAAAAACTGTAACATTTTTGTATTAGTAAGATTAAACTCTTACTGACTCTCTAGAGATATCTTAAAAATAGATTGAATTGATAAAGGAAACTGCCCAAAGCTGTTGAACAGGAGTTTAGAAGGAACAAACCCTTGGGAGTCTCGCTACGGGTGTCAGTGGACTGAACTTTGGCTATGCCATTAGAATTTAAACGCTTAATATTATGTTAACTCATCATTAAAATATCCATATTGACCATAGCAACTGATCACAGGTCCCAGGCATAGTTTGGCTTACTGGCCTAGTCTCTGCTATAATAATAATTATTATTTACTCTAAGAACTCATTTTTAGTGTAAAAATCCATACGTATAATTTTGTATTAAATACTTTTATTCAATATTCTTTAAAATCCTGATAAATAAATATCCTTTTCCCAAAGCTCTGAATATCACCTTTCCGATGATTTATTACCAGTATTGACAGTGATGGGCTTTTCACCAGAGGTGGTATCACAGACTTTAAATCCATGCAGTAGTTTAATAAATCAAATATTTTTTTAAAATTAAATACTTGCTGGTTAAGACTGAGTTCTGAGTTATGTGTGTTTTGAGAAATTAATTATAACTTGTTATAACCGTTAAGAAAACGTCGTAAGTAAACTTGCACGCCCGTAGGTTCCCTAAAAGTTCTCTGTTGGTGTGTGAAGTCTGTCCCGCACTTGACCTTTGGACTATGGCCTAAGCGCATTCTCATTCTGAGGAGGAGTTGTGATGATGAATACTAGCAACTTCCTACGAGTAGTCTACCATATGTAAGAAATTAGCAGCGTTTTTGATTAAAGCATTTTTTGATTAAAAATATAAAAAAGTAAATTTCGTTGTTTAAATAATTTATACAAAACCTTAACAAATTAAAACTTGCCCATGAGTCACTGTGTGTGTAGTGAATGTTGTGAGACTGCATGAAAATCCATCCATCCATCCTGAATATATCGTGAATAGACAGACGCAGCGTGGGACTTCGTTTAATAATATTATAGTGATATATATATAACACTATACTATAATTTAAAGTTTTGATTGGCCATTTAATACATAAATACATTTTATATTACACTGTGATATACACAATCCGTAAAAAAATTTCGTCTTGTAATGAACATGACATAAATCATTGAGTATTAATCACATGCATGACAAACTGAAAATAAATATACCAGTTTGCAGTATTTTTGCATATTCATCTATATTTTTAATGACTGTTTCGTTTCCAGTGCTCTCAAATAAAAGCAAATATTGACTAACATGATGAGTAATGTTAAAAAATAAATTTATTTTATAGATTTAAAATAATTTATTTGTGAAGTTACTCTTTATTTCACATAACCTCCAAAAAGGGAAATATTTTTGGATCATCGGGTAAATTCTACTAGAAAAATGACTTTAAAGATACAACAGGCGACTCCTGAAAATTAAATACAAATTTATAACAAGACAATATATAACCTCTGTTCCGATAGATTTGTGTCAGTTTTAAAACGGAGCTGACCTGGTGACCATAAACTGTCTTTGACCATGACTGTGGCTTGTGTGGTGTCGTTATGCTGGGACTCCATACTGAAGGATTTTGGGAGTGTTTGTAATTATATTTCTCGGTTTCCATCTAAAATGCATATTATTATTGTCTTCCATATAGATAATGCCATTAAGGTTAGTTAATATTTTTATTAAAAATGTGTCTACTTTTAATTTATCTAAGTGATCGTTAGAGATTTTTTTATTTTAGGCTATTATATTTATATTAAGTTATTTTAGTAAGGAGAAGAAGAGGTTTAAAGTGCCGGGGATACCTATGTTGTATGTAGCTAGTGATGAAATGCACGGAAGGTTTTAGTCTTTTTCGATGAATATTATAGATATTATTATAGTGACTTGTGTAACATTGTCCCTATCACATGTACAGCAATATACTCATAATTACTATAACATGCAACGCTTGAGGCTTGCGACCCAGGAGCAGAGTTAAAAGGCCTTTTATGTATACAACACTACACAGTACAATGAAGGGATCATTGCTCGACCTCGCTACATATTCACTGTAGGTAAAAATCACATGAAGCCACTTGGAACTGAGGCTATCCTTATCTTACCATAAAATATAATGAACTACTCACGAAAACAAAGTTATAAAATGAAAAACAATGTTTCCAACTGATTATAATTAACTTACACTAAGTAAGTATACGTTTAATATTTTTGGGTATATTTTATGTTAGTTCGACCGATATTGCAATACTTGCATTGTTTGTTGATCATAATGATTTTACAGTTGCTCTACAACTTACTTCACTCAAGTAATATTCATTTTTTAAATAGAAACTTTTACAATGAAACATAACTTGAAAAGGAGACGGGTGTGAAACTAGAATCTGAGGAATGATGTCCAGATAAAGTTTTGATCAAAGACATGTGGAAGCTCAAAATAGTAACTAAATGAGTTTAGTTAGAGAAATAAATAAAGAAATTATTTATTTTTTTATTAATAAAGCTTAATAAACTTTAGATATTCTTACTATCTAAAAAACTTTTATATCAAATAGCCCATTTTCAAGAGTACCAAATAGTGCAATAAATTCAGCAGCATTGTGAGCCTGTGATATATGACAAACGTGATTAACCCTCAACACTCAAATTACATCAGTTAAGATGTCATTGGGTCTATTCTTTATACGATAAATGATCGCGCAAATTGCTCACATTTATTTCTCTCTGAAACTGTTTCAAATGTGCTCCAATCCTTTGTTAGATTTGAAAAGGTTCATTTTAAAATAAAAGTGCGTTCTTGATTTCCTAAATTTAGTAGACAGCCCATGCTTTTCGGATATTATCACACATCATTTAAAAATCTTTAACCTCAGTTACGTTTTTTTTAAAATCTAATTACAAATATATATAATACTAGTCGACTACCGTGACTTCGTCTACGTTAAAGTATATGTTAAATTAAGAATATATGTACATAAATAAAAATAAAGGAGAGAGAGATATATTCGAAAGAAAGAAACCGAACAGAGACTGACCATTCTGAACAGAGATAAAGATAAATATTAAAGAGAGAAAAAAGAGACAGGATGAGAGAGAATGATAGTATATAAGAGGAAGAGAGACAGAAATACTATAGAGTTCCTCAGTGAAAGAATTTTTAAAATCGGATTAGTAGTAACAAAACGGCCATGTTCTATTAATTAATAACGTGTTTATGGCAACATTAAATCACTTTTGTCACTTACGAAAAGTATAGTTTTCTATTAGCGAAAGAATTTGTAAAATCGGGTTAGTAACGACAATATGGCCAAATTCGTTTAACTAAAAATTTATTTGGCAACACTGAATCACATTTGTCACTCACGAAAAGTATAGTTTTCTATTAGCGAAAGAATTTTTAAAATCGGGTTAGTAACGACAACATGGTCAAATTCGTTTAACTAAAAAATGTATATGGCAACACTGAATCACCTTTGTCACTCACGAAAAGTATAGTTTTCTATTAGCGAAAGAATTTTTAAAATCGGGTTAGTAACGACAACATGGTCAAATTCGTTTAACTAAAAAATGTATATGGCAACACTGAATCACCTTTGTCACTCACGAAAAGTATAGTTTTCTATTAGCGAAAGAATTTTTAAAATCGGGTTAGTAACGACAACATGGTCAAATTCGTTTAACTAAAAAATGTATATGGCAACACTGAATCACCTTTGTCACTCACGAAAAGTATAGTTTTCTATTAGCGAAAGAATTTTTAAAATCGGGTTAGTAACGACAACATGGTCAAATTCGTTTAACTAAAAAATGTATATGGCAACACTGAATCACCTTTGTCACTCACGAAAAGTATAGTTTTCTATTAGCGAAAGAATTTTTAAAATCGGGTTAGTAACGACAACATGGTCAAATTCGTTTAACTAAAAAATGTATATGGCAACACTGAATCACCTTTGTCACTCACGAAAAGTATAGTTTTCTATTAGCGAAAGAATTTTTAAAATCGGGTTAGTAACGACAACATGGTCAAATTCGTTTAACTAAAAAATGTATATGGCAACACTGAATCACCTTTGTCACTCACGAAAAGTATAGTTTTCTATTAGCGAAAGAATTTTTAAAATCGGGTTAGTAACGACAACATGGTCAAATTCGTTTAACTAAAAAATGTATATGGCAACACTGAATCACCTTTGTCACTCACGAAAAGTATAGTTTTCTATTAGCGAAAGAATTTTTAAAATCGGGTTAGTAACGACAACATGGTCAAATTCGTTTAACTAAAAAATGTATATGGCAACACTGAATCACCTTTGTCACTCACGAAAAGTATAGTTTTCTATTAGCGAAAGAATTTTTAAAATCGGGTTAGTAACGACAACATGGTCAAATTCGTTTAACTAAAAAATGTATATGGCAACACTGAATCACCTTTGTCACTCACGAAAAGTATAGTTTTCTATTAGCGAAAGAATTTTTAAAATCGGGTTAGTTACGACAAAATGGCCAAAGTCGTTTAACTAAAAAATGTATATGGCAACACTGAATCACATTTGTCACTTACGAAAAGTGTAGTTTTCTATCTGTGAAAAAAAATTGAAATCGGATTCCTGAGAAACCCTTTAATTTACAAAATGGCCACCTTATGGCACTTAAATGGCCATATCTTTTTAATTAGAATATTTATGGCAACACCACATAGCCTATGTTACCCGGAAAGGATGTAGCTTCCTATCGGTGAAAGAATTTTCAAAATCGGTTCATTACTTTTCAAGCCTATTCGCAACAAACAAACAAACATACAAACATACAAATATACAAACATACAAACAATCAAATCTTTCCTCTTTATATAATATAGTATAGTATAGATAAGCACAGCATTAATTTTTCATGGTGAGGAGGAGTAATTTCTCCTGTCACAGTGATGGAAAAAAAAATTACTAAATCATGACCTTCCATCTGAAAAATGTATTAAATTACACATGTTTGTCGGTGTTATGTTTGCCTTCTTGATTTTACCTCAGACCAAACCAGACCTAGCATTTTTTAATCACTATGCTTCTCTGTATGAAATCACTTGTCAGACTACCTCAAATCTAATTCAAACTTGTTTATTAGGAAAACAGTTATATATTATTCCCCGTGGAGGGACGGGTTAGAATACAATTCCCCTCTGCCGCTGGGAGAGCATCTCGTAACCCAGCACCACCAAGTGGGCGACTCTGTTTTGTTCCCCGACTGGCTTGCCACCACCAGTATGAGAATCCGACCGCCAAGTGTCTCTGTTGCGTTCCGGCCGAGCCGCATGTGGGACAGATCTGTCCCTGCCTCTGCCATCCCATTACTGCTGCGGTTTTAATGAACCGGGTTTTTGCTCGTTGTCCATTGAAACCGCAGCATTCTTCTCTTCGCTCCCCCTCCTAACTCTTTAAGGCGGCATCGCATCGACAAAACAAGATATACCCTCTAGTTTTGTCGATTTCCATGGGCGACGGTGGCCACTTTCCATCTGGTGGACTATCTATAATTAAAAAAAAAATTGTCGAGTCAATAAGATACTCTTAAAGGAGGAAACTCAATAGAAATCAAAAGTTAAATGTTGACAAAAATTGAATAAGTTTTCTTTTTATTTTGGCTGCAACAAAAATAAGAATAAAATCATTATGTTTTTATAACGGATTTATTAATTTTTTGTATGCTCTTCTAAAAAGGGTCAGTCTAACTCGTATTTACTTATTTTTGAGGGAATGATGGATTAGAAAACAATAGTTAGGTTTATCATAAACTTTAGGAAACTTTTCAAAGGGTTCAACTAGATCTAAACTTTCTATTTATAAATATCGCGCGCTCTGAGGTAACTTACAAAACAAACTACATCAAACGGCTTTGTTTAGAAGTTGAAATAGCTTATATCCTGATAAAATAATAGTTTGGTATGTTAAATAATAAACGAGTATATATATACCCCAGCCAGCTCCAAAATTTATATATGATGCGGTAGATCCAAGGCAGTTTGACGAATCGTTTCAGTGTGTGTATTCAGTGAAATATCTTTTATATTTTGAAGAAGAATCTTGGGAGTATGTGAGAGTGACAAAATGTTGATGGCCAATTTGGCTACATTGATCGGACGCGTTAGGTAGATGTTTTATCTTTAAGCGTGAACTACCCTTATATCAAATATTATATTCATTGAATATCTACCTGTTCACATAAAAATAATAAAATTTACAGGAACCCGATTACTGTCTGAGGCATGAGATCAAGTAGTAGGTTTTAAAAGCTCAGTAATAATTCAAAAATGACTACATAAAACGACTCGTCAAACTGATTTTTAAAACTACAAGCCAATCGAACTTTATCAACAGTGTTGCCTTGCCATGCCATCAATATAGTTATTTTATAATTTAAACTATATTTCACGAATAATTTAAAATCCCACAGTACACATTGTTTAAATTTGTTAAAACTTTCAGCATGAATTAACTTTTTCATATTCGCAGTTTATTCTACGAAAATTTATACCGTTGACGTAAATTAAAAGTTTATTTAGTACAGATATTTAGAATGTTATTCAAATATTTATATTTAGTTGAGGATTGTTTATACATGGTTTATTCACTTTAGCATTTGTTATCTCACTGTTAAATTTAATAACATGACCAGTAATAAACTCAAATATTATGTTAGATTTCATTTGTACTCAAATGAGTGCTTTCTGTATTTTAAACATTAAAATAGTGCTTAAATATAATATCAAGCTATTATTATAATATTTTTCTATATTTTTCTGACTTGTGTGTCACTGTGACTGTTTGTACTTATGTGTTAAAAGATTTATGTTACAATTTAATAGATATATTTAAGATAAACTATGTCAGGGTAAAGAGTAATAGTAATGTCGTTATACTGGTCGTAGTTTAAAACTGAAGATACAAGAAAACAAAGTAATTGTAATTATATGTGCTGTTGAAATAAGTTAGTGCGTAATTTTACTTGATGCAGCATTATTTACAAAAATCCTAATCATATTTCAGACAATTTTCGATAAAACCTTAATGGATTCAGAACCAAAACCGTTGGATATAGCCCAATAAACTTTTCTCTAAATCGATTCGTCTATTGAAAACAATCATATCAAAATCTCTTCGGTAATTAAGTTTACTGGGTTTAGAAAAAAGATAGAAATAGCAGAGATTTTATTTTATAATAACATGTAGATATTAAAAGCAGAAAATTATATTAAAGTTCTCTAACAAACGTCTTTTAAAGAAATAATTTGTTTGTGAAGTTGATCGTTTAGTAGTCGAGTATGACACTCAAAGCGGACCTGTACTTAAGCACCGTTTTCAAAACCTCTTATTTCAGAAAATGTGTAAAAGTGCTGACTAGTAGCAACTCTTTATTTTGTTAGTAAACTTGCTTATATTTTTAATAGACAGTATTAAATTTTTTCTTCTAATTGATAAGTAACTCCAATTGGAAACCATTAAATTATTCTTAAAGCCTAATAAATAAAAACCTAAAAAAATAATGTCAAAAACTCCAAAGTCAAAGGTTTAAAATAGGGAAGTCTGGCTTACATACGGCATAACGACACCAGTTAATGAATAGTTAAGAAAAATGGACTGAATGTCTTAACCCTTCTACGACCACTAGGCTTCTTATCAACCGACTTATCGGCCGATTAGTCAGCCGTTTAGTCGGCCAAGCCAATCATGGTGAAAATACTAAATCCAAGTTTCTTTTCAAATTACTTAATCTCCATAATATCAAAGAAAATTAATTAGTCAAGTTGATAAGCAATTTTATACGGTTTTGATTTACAGCAATCGTCTTTACAGACAGATAAAATTTAGATTTACATTTGAATAGTTTTTAACGTATACTAAAATGTTAAGTGTTATATTGATGTCAATATTAATAACAATTTGTAGTTTGAATAAGACTCAAACGGTTGGGGAGGTGTCCGAAACTTTAATATACAACCTCCGCGATGGACCGCAGTTATACAAAAAATATATGGAAAAGTTCGGAAAAACTTTTGAAGGGCAAGAAGATTATCGAAATAGATATAATAACTTTATGAAAACTTTAAGAACCATAAATAGGATTAATTCCCAGCCGGGGTCGCAGAAAGTTCGGCCCAATCAGTACGCGGATTTAGATGAGAAGGGAAATATGGAGCAAACAACCAAAATTGATCCGGAATTAAAGCTGCAAATGAAAAAGGAAAAAATGCCTAAAGTGGATTCATTGTTCAAATTTATATTTTGATAAAGTAAATATGCGTCATTTTTTTTTTAAATTTATTTCTTTGACATTGTAATTTATTTAAGATTGAGGACCCGCCTGGCTTCACAGCGAATATGATATTTTCCAGGATAAGACTAATCTATGTCCAGTTACAGCTTCAAAAGAAGGACAAAGCAACAAACACACTTTCGTAGTAAGGATTAAAAAAAAATATTAATAAATTGCAGAAATTGAATGGGAAATTCAAACTATTGGTGTTAATTGCTAATATCAGTACTTTTATAACTTTATATAAAGATTGATGAAATGAAGATCATAATACTGTGTACTATTTCTTGTTACTATAGATCGTGACGTCATAAGGAAGGCAAACTGACAAGCGTTTCCTTACGGTACCTACTCGTGTATTTTAATAATTTTTCATAGCACTGAAAAAATCGTATTTATGAAGTATTTTTTTTCTATAATGTTATATTGGTGATGTGTTATAAAACCATAGATACTTAAATCACAATGTGCTTGTACTTGTCTAACTTCAACAAACTATATTAAACTGTTTTGTTGACGTAAAAGTTTAGCTAAATTTCGGATCTCAAAGTTAAACAATATGAATAGCTAATAAGGCTTATTAGTTTTCTGTTGATAACAGACGTATATTAAGTTAAGTAATATTTACTAGTTAATAGAATATTATCATCATTATTTTGGATAAACATATGAAAAATGTATTTAACAGAGACAATTTTAGGGTACATCGCATTCAAATTATATAAAACTGATATTAAACAGACTCATACTGATTTAATGAGACTAAGAAATAAGCGAATTTTATATGTAATAATTTGAATTTTGTTAAAAGTGATTATTATATATAGCAACATTAGAAGGATCGGGTACTTTATTTTGTTACTAGCGGCCCATCCCGGCTTCGCGCGGGTGGAATATTATTTTTAAAAATATATTGGCCCTCCCGCATTTCGGTGCCCACTCTCTTGCCGCTTTACTCGCTGCGCTGCGTCGCTATACTGGCCCGTCGCGTCGTCGTGTATTTTTTGTTTATATTGATATTTTTAATTTCATAATATCTTTTGAATGGAAAGTCCGATTTTAATAATTCAAAAAGTAATTTACAGGTATTGAAATAGTCTTGAATACGAAATAATTTATTTGGATAAGGATTAATACAAAGTTATAGAAAACATGGTCTGATTTTGATAGGCATTTTTATCAACTTTTAAAATGTAAAAAAGTAGTTATAGTGACGTAACTATAATAGTTGGACATATGGTCTCGCGGACTTTTTTGTAGATATTGATACGTTCTATAATATTGTAAAACATTTTTTTGTTCTATCATCAATAGTTTTTGCAGCGCATGCGATGAAAGATATTTTATGGCAAATTTTTTGGCACCTTGGGTTGGTTTTCGTGAGATTTCCTAAGGATCTCTAATTTTTTTCTTGTAATAAATATAGCCTATGTTACTCAGGGATAATGTAGCTTCCTAATGGTGAAAGAATTTTTGAAATCGGTCCAGTAGTTTTTATGTTTATTCGTTACATACAAAAATACAAAAATACAAAAATACAAAAATACAAATCTTACTTCTTTATAATATTAGTATAGATAGGGAGTTGGTTGCTTAATAGTTTGCTTAATAAATTCAGACATTAGGATTTTTTAAATTTTCTTACGATTTTTTTAGTCTAAACAAGTTATCATAAGCTTATAAGACAAAGAAGAAAAAAATCATAGTTATATTGACAATTGTAAATCTTACAAATTATATCCATTAGTAAAATTTGCAAATACATTTCACCCTTATATGTTCTTTTCTCTCAGAAATACTTGTAAAGTGCCGGTGCTCAGTCACAAGTTCTTTAAATCTAGTTGTAACACAAATAGGTCTCGACGTGCTGTACGCTTTCTGCTCCTTGCATTTTCTACGATAATTGCACTGAAATACCTTCCTAAGAAAAGTGGAAAAGTATGTCTCTGAAGTTAACATTTCACATTACTGCTATATTGTATTTGCCGTTTTAAATCCTGAAATATTACAAAATTGTCTTAAAACACATATAAATATACTTAAGTTTTTTTAATGTAAAAAAACTACCGTAGGCTTATACAAAAATGGAAATTAATTGATCATTTCAACATGTGCTAAAAATAGCTATATGTTAGCAACACTGTTTATAAATTAGAGTTCTCGGGTAGTTCTTTTTATATTTAATAATAATAAAAATATTTGAAGTATACCCACGTGTATAACCTTTAGTGTGATAGATTATAATCAGTCTCCTCTGGTGTTTCGTGTCGTGGTTAGGTCACCCTACTTGAGGTCGACGTAAGTTAACTTCTAAATAAATCTTTATATTTTGGATTGACATTGATTATTAATTTCGGCCATATATCGCAACCATCTTAACTATGAATAAGATTTAAAAATAAACCAAAATTTAAAAATAATGAGTTAAGGATCGAAAATCCACGGTGCAAAGTAAGTACGTGTTCCAAAATCTATTAAAATATATAACAGTAGAACCAAGAACCTTATCCATTATTTTTTTTTTTAAATAGAAAGGCAAACTAGCTGTCGGGTTACCTGGTGTTAGGTAATCAACGCTGCCTGGACTCCTTTAAACAAAGTTAAAAAAACAATTATTGTACATTGTTTTTTATTTTAATTATTCTTCTTTCTATTGAGATTCATAATCATCATCACAGTCTGTTAATGGCCCACTGCTCAGCCGGGTCTCCTCCTCAGAATGAGGAGGGTATTAGGCTATAGTGCACTACGTTGGAGCAGTGCGGATTAGCACACGACTGTGAGAACTTTAGGAAACTCTCAAGAGTGCAGATTTTCTCACGATTTTTTTTTCACTGTTACCTAAAGCAAGTGATATTTAATTGCTTTAAACACACATAACTTAGAAAAGTCAGGGGTGTGTGTCCAGGATCGAACCTCTCCAGTAAGACATTCAAGTCTTAACCACTGGGCCGATATATGGGCTATTTAGATTAAAGTGATTATAACTCAACAGTATGATACTCGGGTTTTAAGATAAACTTGAGAACAATTAAGAATAGGAACTTTAATAAAAATACTCGTCTGGATATCTGATAACATCAGCTGTTGAATCAAGAGTCAAATTCCCATCGCCACTAAAATGATTTTTATTAATTTCAACCAAAGTCTTAACAAATCTATAAAAATGAACTGTTTCATCAAATTTCTTTGTGTAGTTTTTGCCATACTTTTTCAAGAATTCTTTGTACAATTCAGTGGCGTTGTCTAGATTGTAAAGTTCATTGATATTCAAATCGTTTTCTTCTTGCCTTCCCATATATTGAGCATCTTCCGTATTACTTATGCTGTAATCTGGAATTAATGTTTTTTTTTTAAATTGTATAATAGTCTGTCTCTATGAGAAATATTATGGGATAGAAATAACACGAAAAAGTGTTTGATGCCAACATATGTAAATAAATATTTATCGATGTCTACGTGTAAATCTTATCACTACATAGTATAAAACAAAGTCGCTTCCCACTATCTGTCTGTCTGTTCGTCTGTTCATATGTCTGCTTATATCTTTAAAACTACGCAACGGATTTTGATGCGCTTTTTTTAATATATAGAGTGATTCAAGAGATAAGTTTATATGTATAATACATTCATATAGTAGAGAAACACTGATAATTTTAGAGGTTTCTAATGTAATGTCGTAAATTAACATATTTTTGGCGCTTTAATTATTGCAAACGGTTGCTGAACCCTACGAGATAGATCAAAATAATGTCTTACAGTATTGTACACCTTAAAAAGGTCTACAAAAAAGTCCGAGATGGTATATGTCCATCTCTTAGGGATAACCCACAATAACCATTTTTATCCTTTACTTTTTACCTGAAATAAAAGCTTTTCTATGAAGCGATTTTAAACACTATAATTCCTTATCCAATTAGATACCTTAAATGCATTTAATATAGGTCAATATGGCCCTTTGCAGCATGAAATTTAAATTATAGTGTACTTAATATATTTTCGAAATTTTACACGTGTTTAATTGCACCCGGGCGAACCCAAAGTTGGGTTATTTACACTATTTATAATAACGTCTCATCGTAAGTCACATATTTTTATCGTATATTACATATTGTTATCTTTCTAACAATTTTGTTATTTAATTCAATTATATATTTATTTAAATACTTCTCATTATTTTATTAGGTAGTTGATATATTATGAATTGTGTGTTGTGTGCTAATGTCCTAAGATTTTTTTTTAGAACATGTTTTCAGTGTTTTGCCTCATTAAAGGAGGTGTTTTTATGAAAACAATGATGAAGTGATTTATAAGCATTGGCTGTGTGTCCATAGTTTGTCACAATGTTTTTTAAATAATATAATTTAAATGAAAATTGCTTTAGTTATACTCACATGGTTTTATATTGATTGCATACATTTCTTCAATCTCTTCAGGATCTAAATCTGCGTACTGATTTAATATAAAAAATGTGTTTCTGTCTGTCGTCATTTCATTAAGTTTTTCGATAGCATTTAAATTCTTTACAAATATTTTCAACCGACTGTTTTCTTCTTGATTTGTACTATAAACTTTACTATATTTTTCTTTATACATTTTGAATACATGAGTTGAATTATCTTCCGTGTAGTAAATAGCTGTTATGATACTGATTTTTACAATACAAGCAAATATTAAAGTAAACATTGTTCAAATTGGATGAGAAATACTAATCATAGCTTTTGCATGACTAGTTAATCAGACGTTAAATTACTAGATTAGATATGGATGTATATATTTCTAATTATAATTTCCAATAGTTGAGTAGCATGTAGATTTTAATCATAAACAAAGTAATAGGAGTTAAAGTACGAAGTTGCCGTTTTATTGTAATATTGTACTTCGAATTGACATAGAACCTTCATGGTTTGAAATTTTTGAGTATAACTTTTTTCACTTTGGTACTTGTATGTAGTTTTTCTTTAAAAAAAATGTGTAACATTCGATTATCGGCTTTCAGTTGTTTTTTTATTCAGCTTAGGCAAGAAAGATGGATACTTCGAAAATTCAAGGGATTTTTGAATACGAGTTCCGTCGCGAAACTAACGCGGTAGTAACGTTACCTTATCAACAATATTGACTCATTTGCGCCAAATTAATAAAATAAAAAAATATGAAAAATGGGTGAATGGCCTCATAATTTGACTGATCTGCAGAAAGAAACGGGTGTTGAAACTTGTGTTGCCTTTTTGAATCGATACAAAAATAAAGGAATAGTGGATCGAATTGTGACATGTGATGAAAAGTGAAATTCTTTACGATAACCGTAAGCGAAAAATGCAAAAGGTGGCCCCAGATCAAACGCCGCAACAGTGTCCTAAAGCAAAGCTTACCAATAAAAAGATAATGGTAACTGTTTGGTGATCTTAACATGGTGTTATTCCCTATAGCTGTTGCGATCTGGTCAAGCAATAACGGCAGATATCTACTGTTCCGTACTCCGAACAGTGATATCAAAACTAGCAGTGAAACAGCCCCGACTCATGAATCGATCTTCATCATTATTGATATGATAAAGCGAGACCTCATACAGAATGAGAAACCGTTTTAAATCTACAGGAACTGCAATTAGAAACCATTCGTCCCCCTCCGTATTCGTCAGACCTTCGTGATTTGGACAATTTTCTACGTGATAAAAAGATTTCTTCTCAGGATGCAGTACAAAATGCTCTCACACAGTTTGTCGAATCTAGATCACCAGAGTTCTATCAGAGGCCTAAATAACCTTCCTATTAGATAGCAGCAATGTAGAGATAATAAGGGGTTAAAGTCTGAAATTGCCTATTTGCACTGAAAAATTGAAATTCGTTTTTTTTAATTTAACATGTTTATTTAATCAAAATAATTTTACTGTACTTTACTGTACATCCAAAAAGGACTTCAAGAAAAAAATTTAACATTCAAGAAATGCAACCAAAATTGGATTATAAATTCTCGTTTTGGTTTAACTACGTAGCTAAAAGACTTACTGGACTTTTTAAAAGCAAATATAAATATTTATCTTTATAATTATGGTAATGTACTTTCAGATTTTAGAATTTTCGTGACATTTTTCATCAGTGATGTGAATGGCCTCATTTTTCCAACTCTGCAGAATATTGCTTCTATTTGTAATATGGACCGTAAAAAGTTCGTCTTTGCAAATTCGTGCTCTTTATACAAAATCTCTTCAGATAAGCTAGCTTATTTATGCACCAGTAAATTTGATAGAGACATATAGTTATTTGGAGTGATAAAGTACTAACTTTACTCAAACTTCTTGTAATAAATTATATATTATAAGCGATTTTTCTAGATCAAAAAACATACATTAAAAAGTGTAATAAATAAAGCTTACTATTCTATAAATGATTACTTGAACAATGACAAAGCTTGGAATGCAAGTGACGTTGATATTCAGTTGATTTTTTTTGTGGTAGTGAAGGGGCAAAGGAGCGGACGGCACACCTGATGCTAAGTGGCCATCGTCGCCCATGGCAATACAAAAAAGCATTAATGGGAAAGGAGGGGTAAAGATAAATCTGGGATGGGCTCGACCGGAACACGTCAATGATATTTGACGGTCGGATTCACATGCTGGTGGTCGCCTTAGCATCTGCTGTTAGCCTTATACAATCTGAATGACTGACCAATTTTGACGAGTCAGTACTTTGTAAGTCTAATTCAAATCAACTATTTTAAGTTTGAGGTCACTACTTTCATATGATATTTCTTATATATTGAATTGAATCAGGCGTTACTTTGCGGAAATTCATGGTTTAAAAGGAATCAAAATGTTACCTTGCTATAAACCGCGGCAATCTGAACTACCAGACTCGTATGGTACAACCTAGAAGAGCACCCTGTCCACACAAAAGTGAGACGCGCGAACCCGAACCAAGACACACCACACAAGTAGGTAGCTTGACGATCTAACAACCAGACTCGTACGGCACAATCCGGAAGAGCATACCGTTGTTGCTTAAACTCTCGCCTACACTATTCTCGCTACCCCACATAAGCACGCTATCCTCTATATTATACCTCTTGATACTTAATATTCACTCTATAAATGACACGTTAAATTGTGGCTGATATGATAAAAAATTGTCGTTTGCAAAAGAAGAAGTATTTGTTATTTAATATTAACTTAATTAATTTTTTGCGTACGCAACATAACTTAAAATTTAATATCTAAAAAATCTTCAGTTATAAATACGTAATGGACAATTTTTATTCATAATCAAAAAGTCAAAGCCTTGGTAAACATGTCAGGTTAGAGACTTACTGCAATTATTTTACTTAAATGCTAATGCACCTTAATGAAAAGTACCTTAAAATTTTAAAACAACTCTAAAGAAATGGTAACATAAAATCATAATATTTGTAGATAATCTTGCACATTTATGTAGATAAGCTTACTAAATGGAAGTAGCGTGTAATGAGAATTTTATCGCCTATCGAGTATATCTCGACGTAGCGCGAAACATCTCATCTCGAACGTTGCAGAAATTTGCAATTTTTCCTCGCAAATTCTATTCCGGTGAAAAATGCGATGGACGGTTGTTACTGTCTTCAACGAGAGTCACGTACTAGAGACATGGACGGTAAAGGAACGATTATCTTGAGAGCTACTCGGATGTTGCTGAAAGGCGTTTTATTTGTGGAATTACGTATTGAAAATTGTGTTCATTGAAGCTAGTTATCTATGTAGAAATATGTTAATCTGTGGTTTAAAATGCGATGGACGGTTGTTACTGTCTTCAACGAGAGTCACGTACTAGAGACATGGACGGTAAAGGAACGATTATCTTGAGAGCTACTCGGATGTTGCTGAAAGGCGTTTTATTTGTGGAATTACGTATTAAAAATTGTGTTCATTGAAGCTAGTTATCTATGTAGAAATATGTTAATCTGTGGTTTAAAATGCGATGGACGGCCGTTGCTGTCTTTAACGAGAGTTACGTACTAGAGACATGGACGGCAAAGAAACGATTATCTTGAGAGCTTCTCGGATGTTGCTAAAAGGCGTTTTATTTGTGGAATTACGTATTAAAAATTGTGTTCATTGAAGCTAGTTATCTATGTAGAAATATGTTAATCTGTGGTTTAAAATGCGATGGACGGCCGTTGCTGTCTTCAACGAGAGTCACGTACTAGAGACATGGACGGTAAAGGAACGATTATCTTGAGAGCTACTCGGATGTTGCTGAAAGGCGTTTTATTTGTGGAATTACGTATTAAAAATTGTGTTCATTGAAGCTAGTTATCTATGTAGAAATATGTTAATCTGTGGTTTAAAATGCGATGGACGGCCGTTGCTGTCTTTAACGAGAGTTACGTACTAGAGACATGGACGGCAAAGAAACGATTATCTTGAGAGCTTCTCGGATGTTGCTAAAAGGCGTTTTATTTGTGGAATTACGTATTAAAAATTGTGTTCATTGAAGCTAGTTATCTATGTAGAAATATGTTAATCTGTGGTTTAAAATGCGATGGACGGCCGTTGCTGTCTTTAACGAGAGTTACGTACTAGAGACATGGACGGCAAAGAAACGATTATCTTGAGAGCTTCTCGGATGTTGCTAAAAGGCGTTTTATTTGTGGAATTACGTATTGAATGTTCTTTTGCAGCTACTTATCTTTGTTGAAATATGTAAATCTGTGGTCACTATTCTGCTTGTTTGTCACTATCCAATATTTAAGTAATCTCTTAGCCAGAGTATATGTGCTGTACTATATTGCATAATTATAATAGGTCTTTACCTGTGAAATTGCCATTCTGCCATATTGGCTATTTCAAGTCCTAGTAAGATTTGTTCCTCAACCCATCATTTTATGAATTACTAGTTGACCTGGCAAACGTTGTTTTGCCGTATAAATTTAAAAAAATTGGGGTGGGCCACCCTTATCACTTAGGGGTATAAAAAATAGATGTTAACCTATTCTCAGACCTACCTGATATACACACAAAATTTCATAAAAATCGGTTGAGCCGTTTCGGAGGATAACTATCATTGTGACACGAGAATTTTATATATAAGAAAATAAGTTAACAGTAACTCATTAACTCGTACTTTACTTTGAAATATTTAAATGAATGATTAGCTGATGAACTTATTTATTAAATTTCTGTAATCCTGTATATTTTCTCAATATTTGGAATTTTATATTAAAAAGATTGATCGCTATGTAAAAGAAAAAGATAAAGCAAATCAATCAAAGACTTATTTAATCCCTAATAATATTTTTTCTACAAAATGACTCGTCAAAAACTGCAAATATATTTTGGAATATTGCATTATAAAATTCAATTCGTAATGGAAATTCCTTTAAATGTATACATTCGGACTCTTTAGCTTTAATAGTAAAGACAAGTTTGAACAACTCTAATCAATTTACTAAGTCTGCATAGAACATTTAACAGTTGTTTATAATTGTTCACTTAATAGCCAGGACATTGAGCCCTAACTTCTGCAATAGCGACATCGAATAGTTTGATGTAGTTAGTCTCAAAGCGGAGTGCCTGTTTATGATAACTTCACTTTATATTGAAGTGACTTGAGTTTAAATACGTTCAGTGTTATTTATACTTTTTACATATTGTAAGGGTGATACACGCTATAACAATAACACGGTAACAGGCCAAGCAGTGCAGGAGGTTTAAAGGGATATACTAGTTGCAAGCTTTCAAACTCAAACTCAAAATATTTTATTCAAATAGACTTTTTACAAAGTACTTTTGACACTTCAAAAATTGGTCAGTCAGTCAGTTTGTCTGAACCTACCACCAGTTCGGAAAGCAGTTTCCTGATGAGAAGAACTGGCAAGAAACTCAACAGTTGCTCTTTTCAAAATGCCATTGTTTACATTAGTCTGTTTAACAAAGGTATAATCATTCAGCTGACCATCAACGTCATTTTGAATCCAAGCTTTGTCATCATTCAAATAATCTTGTACAGAGTAGTAAGCTTTATTTACTAAACACTTTTTTATTCGAGTTTTAAATTGCTGAAGTGGCAAGTCTAATATAGTCTCTAGGATCTTATTATAGATTGTAGCGTGTAAAATTCGCTACACCCTATTCTTATTATTTTTAATACAATCTTCTTCAAATATACAAATATTTTACTTTAAATTTGTTTAAATAGTGCGTACTACTGCCATCTATGGTGAACCATCCACACTAAGCGTGAGCGCCATCTAGTTTCGAACGCGTGATCTAGCACGTATAAATCGATTCGTTTGTTTAGTAATATTATATGATTTCTTTTTTTTATTTTCAAATAAACAATTTCAAAATTAATATTAACCAATATTAAATAAATTATAATTTTTGGAACTTCAACAATTAATTATTATTGATATAGTGGTACACGGACCTATATTTCATTATTCGATTTTTAATTGTCTCTCGTAGGAGCTGGCAATATTTTATTTCTTTTCCGTCAAGTTGTCGTACTTCATTTCTTTCTTTTTCTCCATGTCGTTTGGGTAGGCGACTGTTCCTTGTGATTCCTGGAGAGGTGCCAGGAGCACCTAATATTATTTTCTTTTTTGGTAAGTACTACATTTGAATCGTATTAACGTTGGCGTTGGAGTGGATAGTGTCTTATTATTGTATTCGTTATAGCTGCCGCGACGCGAGCCATGCTGCGTGCGAGCATGCCTTTGATCATCATGCCAGGCTTGGAATCCTTAATGCCCTAACAAGCCTGACATACTAAAAACCTCCACAGGTTAGTTAAATATAGTAATTACGTATTTCATACAGTTCTAATTGTTCTAAACTTATAGAGGTTATTACCATGTGCTTACATTATTTATATTAATACTTATGTTCTCTTTATAAATTTCTATTTAAAAACATTTGAATAAAATATCTAAACGATACGAGAGCGTGTCTTCATGAATTTGTACGATTTTTGGGAGTTTATTCAACTTAATATGTTACCGCTATCCGGCACATATAGGTTGGATGATATATGTCCATGAAATCTTAATTCCTTGTTAATAATCTTCTAAATATAGTTAAAACCAATAAAAGAGATAATGTATGCACATGATTTATGTAGAATTTCTAAATATTTTGAGGTATCCGGAGACAGTTGATGTCCGGCCTCTCCGGAAACAATTTTCATTTCTTAATTCTTATTTATATGTTTGAATAACATAATTTAATAGTCAAAGTGGACAAATATTAATGTGTCTGTATTGGGATTCTATTGGATTTTCTTGTTGTTTTGGAGATTTTGGATAAATTATATACCGTCTCAGTGAACATTTAAGTTTTCTTTATTTTATATTTGTGTTATCAGATAGTAGTGTTAAATGCTTGATTTGGATTACTGTTAGTTTCCTGAATATAGATTTATTCATTTTTTAATAAGATATTTTATAAAAATAATTAAAGTTTCTTTTTATGTAGCTTCGGACTACAGTTGTTCTTCTTAGTCCAAGCCGTTATAATAGCTTTGTTTATTCTGTAATTACAGGAGCTGTACCTAGGAGGCGTGTGTACCTAGGGGGCGTGTGTACCTAGGAGGCGTGTGTACCTAGGGGGCGTGTGTACCTAGGGTACTCCGTATCCGGAAGGTAGTCTGTATCCGGATGTTAGTTGTATCCGGAGGGGATTGTGTTGTTGGTGCGTGGAGTTGCGTCCGGAAGACCCTTGTTTCCCGAAGGACAAGTTCCTAGGATTCTTTTCTTTTTTTTACTCCCTGCATACCCTGCTCCGGGTTCCATTATGAAGGCGATTAGGAGGCTGATGCTGCCTCTCCGAGTCGCCCGGCTCCGTGAGAAGCCCGCGGACTCTGGCATGCGCGCCGTCAGGCGTGGATGACCGTGAGCAAGTAACCGGTTGTTTTTTTCTTTTGTCTGTTAATTCAACTCAACCCTTCAATTTTACCACTGTAAGTCCCTACGGTCAGTCCCTCAGGCGCGCAAATCAAATCCTGTAAACTATACTAGAATGCGAAGGAAGCTTTAGGTAGCTTTTCGGTTCATTTCTTGCTAATAAAACTTTATGTAGTAAAGAGTTGTTTTTTTTTTACAATTGTAACTGTGGAATCTTCGGATCGTATTGTCATTAAACAATTGAATTTAATTTACATTTTTTTTTGTTAACCTCCCACCCGAAGGGTAGGAGAGGTTACAAGATGCGAACACCAAGCCCCATGAAACAATTACTCACTTTGTGGAGACGATAGTATGGCGTTACAAGTTTATTTTTATTTCTAGTATTCATAGTGTGTGTGTCACTATATTTAAAAATAACGTAATGTTCTGCCTAATGTATACAATGTTACAATAAATGTATTTTGACGGCACCGTAAGAATACCTATTTTATTAAAATTTCGCATACTCTGATCGATATTTAACTAACCTAACATTGAACTAAATCAAGCAACAAATGCTATGACTTTAATGATTAAATTGACAATTTGTGAGCTCTGTGTGTGTATGATTAGCGGTAGTTTTACTAGTCTACATCCACATCTACACTATTATATAAAGAGGAAAGATTTGATTGTTTTTATGTTTGTTTTTTGCGAATTGGCTCGAAAAGTACTGAACCGATTTTGAAAATTCTTTCACCGATAGAAAGCTACATCCTTTCCGGGTAACATAGGCTATGTGGTGTTGCCATAAATACTCTAATTAAAAAGATATGGCCATTTAAGTGCCATAAGGTGGCCATTTTGTAAATTGAAGAGTTTCTCAGGAACTACAAATCCGATTTGAAAAATTCTTTAACTGAGAGTAAACTACAGTATTCGTGAGTGACAAAAGTGATTTAGTGTTGCCATATACATATTTTAATTAATAGATTATGGCCATTTTGTTGGTACTAATCCGATTTTAAAAATTCTATAACTGAGAGAAGTCTGTAGTATTTCCGTCTCCCTTCCTCTTTATATACTATCATTCTCTCACATCCTCCTCTTTTTTCTCTCTTTAATTTTTATCTTTATCTGTATAGAATGATCAGTCTCTTTTCACTTTCTTTCTTTCGATAATCTCTCTCGCTCTCTTTCACTCTCTCTGTCCTTTACCTATTCAATTTTATTTTTGCTCTGTTCTCTTTTATTATCTGCCGCTTTTCTTTTTTTTTTCTTTCTATTTTTTTTCTAACTTTTTCTTACTCTCTCTCTTTTTTCAAATAATGAATTACAGAGTGACAATTTAGGGACATTAATTATAATATTTGTATTGTAGTAAAGTGTAACTCCTATTAAGGATCACTTCTTTGACATTATTGCTGGCTTAGTTAACTATTGGATAATCGGACTATTGGAGGTCGAGCAGTGTAGTCAAGTATACGTATCTCAAGCCCCAGGTGCTGCTCGACATCCTAAAGTGCAGCGTGTTACTGTGCAGTATGGCTCATATACATATATCTTAATCTTACTAATATCATAAATGTGAAAGTTTCTATGTTTGAATGTTTAAATGTCGTGTCGTGTCGTAACTCAATCACGTGAAAAAGTCTGACCGATTTTCATCATTCATTTATCCGAACAATAAGACAGACCAAATCACTGTAAATTGTTTGATTGAATATTTTACAAAAAAAACAACCTACAATCCACTGAAAGGTTAAAATAATAAGAGCGTGAAGGAATGTTTAAAAGATTTAACTTGCCAACCTGCTGACATTGCACTCTTAGTTTAAATGGGTCACAGTGAATAGTGGATATCTAATGGTCAGCGAGTTCCTCCCATTCCTTGTACCTGGACTCTCAAATGGGTATCGACCTTTTTAAGTGATGATCTCAGTGTCTTATTCTTATCTGAGTTTTTATTTTTGGACGTAGAAACTAATGTAAGGAAGACATCAAATCTCAAAATGCTAACATCTTCGGAAAATTAAAAGAATCGCAAATTCATAATAATAATGGAATCTTCGTAACATATATTTAAAAAAAAAAGGCTAAAAGGAAACACTTTTAACTATTTATTTGAAATTCTCACTCGCAATCCTACTTCCTAACTCTTTCGACTTCACTCTTCATACATTCCCTTCCCATATAACTTTCATTCACTCATCGTTATTACTTTCATCGCCATTTAAAAAATCAAATCATCATAAAACATCTTATAACCTGATATTATTTTAACTAGGTACTGTAAATTGAAGATATACTTATTGCTTTAGTTTATAATCTATCGATTTTAAACCGTCACTTTGTATTGGCCAGTGTATGTATTTTTGCCCATATAAAGTAATAGATATGGCAAAACAAAATAAATACTGGCTTTTAAGGTACAAAAAACATTCTTTTTTTTTATTAAAACAGTCCTAACTTTTGCGCATTTTTACATTCCATTTTTTTTTTTCAACACCATAATCCATGGATATTTTATAATCTCACTAGTTTAAAGGCATGGTTGTTTTGGCGGTTGCATTTTTTTAGTGCTATTATTATAAAACATCTTTTAAATAGATAGAGTATACTATAATAGCTGCTTGCACAACTTTTTGTTCAGTTCTGCTCAAAATCTATCTAGTTTGAGTTAAACAAACTCAGTATTGTGTAAAAGTTTCAAACAAAAGCTTTTCATCTACCTTCTACTTATGATCGCCTTTGTGTTGAATTTGAAGTAGTAAATGTTTTCTTATTTTTCATTTCAGTACATGTTACAAATAAAGTATATGTTACGAATCTTTGTAATGTATAAATGTATTAGTAAATTCATCAAATAAAACGAAGCCCTTCGTTTTAGTTAGTACTGCAGTAATTTAAATAAAGTCGTGCTGTAGTTTTGTCGTGATGTGTTTAAAAAATATACAGATATATAGGCAGACAGACAATCTAAAAGTTCTAACATGTTTGTTTCAGCTTCTATTTATGTTATAGACACTCTTCACATATCTAATTTTTCTTAAATTTTTTGTATATATTGCACAAGTTTCATTTTTAGTATATCTATATTTATATTATAAAGCTGAAGAGTTTGGTTGGTTGAACGAGCTAATTTTAGGAACTCTTGAACTTTTTGTTTTGTATAGTCTATTTAACATCACGCTATGACCAATAGGAGCAGAGCATAACGCGGACAAAGTGGCATATGTAGAGATAACGGATAACGTAAACATATAGCATTAATTTTACCAAACTGTCTTCACTTACAGAAAAGTAGAACAAAATAATTTTCTTTTCATCATTCAAAGTAATAATTTAAAAGTTTTGTGCAAAGTCTACAATCCTGCTTTACCTACCACCATATTATTCCTTTCGGCGCGTAAGCGTTAAGTACCGGGGACATTATCATCACAATGTCGGCTCATTAACTCCAAAGTAAGCGTTCCTTTTGATAAATTTACTTTTTAGAAGCTTGCTGAAAATGTAGACTGAGGTTTAAATTAAACATGGCCTTATCTTTAATGTAACATTACAGAATGCGTCTGATATTGTTGTAGGTAAAAGGAATAAAGATGTATCTAACTGTTTGTGTATACCTACTTATTAGACTAACTGTTAATTTTTTTTTATCTATAAAGCTTTCTTCTGATATTAAAAGACACTCTTTTATTTAAAATAACACGCGCCGCACCTGTGTATTTATTGTATATATATTAGAATATGTCAAAATCTGTTAAATTTATTACCAAAATAAATATCAAACATTTTTGCATCATTCATTTTATGACTATTAAATATCTATCGACCACAAGAGAATTTCAATTGTCTTAAAATCAAATCGAATATTCTTTTGTTGATTTTATTGTACTCTTTGTAATCCAATTTGAAAATAAATCATAATAATAATATTTATCTTCCTAGGCACAAAACTTTTTTACAATTTACAATGTTTTCTCGTACATAACTAAAATAAATTCAAACTTTTTCAAACATATAAATATTTTTACAGATTACGATACTTACAATATATCGTAATCTGTTTTTAACCGACTTCGAAAAGGAGGAGGTTCTCAATTCTCTCAAGATATATTTTAGATATATTTTTTATTTTTTTTATGTACATACATATCGATTATGCTGAGATTTATGATCCGATTTACGTGATTTTTCTCGTGAACAGTTGTGTACTAGATAAAGAACGGTTTTTTAAACGTATATTTTTTTTGAGTACGATAAAAAATATTTTTTAAATATTATTTCAAATTTATCTGTAATACTTAAAATAGTTCCTCAGAGAAATTTGAATAGTAGGTAATTACAGCTTTTTATCTCATCAATAACCAGTTTAATATTTTTATTCAACGTATTCTTTATAGAGACAAAATACCTAAGAATACAAAACCTTTTTAGCTTCTATTTATTTTCATTATACAAAAACATAATAGTGATATATACTATGGCGAGGGTCGTGCTGATATGGACCCCAGTAAATCTGATGAATTCTTCTCGAGGATTAGCCTTTACAATATGAGTACAATTTCACAAGCGACCCCAGTGGTGACAAATATCTTTGATAAGGGTGACTCTCCACTGCTATGTAGTAAATTTATTATACTAGCACAAATAAATATAAAAAAGTTCGGTTCGGTGTAAAAAGAGAATAAAACTACATTACTAATTGAATATTTGATTTCGGTAATATTTATAAAACTAGTGTAGATATCAATAAAAAATTACCTTAAATTTTAAAAATAAAAACTTACAGGATAACTAGACAGGAAGGTAGGTCTTATAGCAAACATAAATGAAAAAAATTGAAAAATTTACTGTTACCTGTGTCAATTTATGGGGAATAAATTAACAATAAATGGCTCATAGGTACAAATATTTTTTTATTAATTATATTCGATTTAAAATATAAATAATAAAAAGATGCTTTAGAAATTCGAAAGATTCCGGCATAAACTAACAATTGTTAACTGTACCATGTTTTTTACTATTCCACAGTAAGTAACAAGTTTCCCTTATACCTCATATTTCAAGATTTCAATCCTGACCCTCATATGAGGTCTCAACATGTTTAAGTCTTCTAAGTACATTTCTAATATAAATGGTAATGTGGCGATTTTTAAAGACTTACCGTGACCGTAAGAACTCTGACATCAAATAAAAGTATCTTTATGGAGAAGTCTGTATAATATTACGATTTTATTTACTTTTATTAGTTGTACTTCTGTATAAATATAATTTGAGTTAGCAACATCGTTGATAAATCTATATTCGGGGTAGTACTTTTTATCTTATTCTAAGACTGTATATAACCACTATTCGGATAGGATAGACTTGAGCCAGTTGTCAAACGGAGCTCGCCTGGTGACGATTATGGCTGTTACTGTGTGATATCGGTACCATAGATGACAATTGCTATCATATTAATATTATAAATGTTAAAGTTTAGGATGTGTGAATGTTTGTGACTTAATGACGTAAAAATGAATGAACAGATGACTGACAGACAAATATAGTTTATAACCTGGGTTAACACATACGCTACCTTATATCCCGAAAAAACTCATAGTTCCTGTAGGATAATAATAAAATGTTGTTGTAATCTCGTGAATATTTTTATTTATAAACAATATATTGAAAATTAAATTTTTAAGTAATTGTTCGTGGAAAGTGCGAAGTCAGAGCAGATCGACTAGTAAAAAAATCATCATCATCATCTTAACCCTTTTATGTCTTATTGCTGAGCCGGGTCTTTTTCTCAGAAGGAGAAGAGACTAGGTAATAGTCCACCACGCTATCCCAGTGCGGGCTTGGTAGACTTCACACACCATTGAGAACACGGAGAACTCTCAGGAGTGCAGGTTTCTCACGATACTTTCCTTCACAGTTAAAGCAAGTGATATTTAATTGCTTTCACACATCAACGTCTAAACCTCTCTGAATACAATGGTAAAATATTAGTAATAACATATTTAAATTGTTTTAAAGTATTTGATGTTACATTGCAATATACTGTAATTTTATTTGTTTTAAAAATAATTACACGTGGTAAATTGTACCCGTGCGAAGCCGATACGGGTTGAGAAGTTTATCACTAATTTATTGCTAATTAACTTAACTTTCAAAGCTTTTTAATAAAACTCAATTTATCTTAGATATAAAAAGTTTTTCTATTACATTGAATATTACGAGTAAAGTAGACTTTCTTTTGAAAGATATTAGAAATTGTTATAGTGTGTTAGGTTGAAGTGATTTAATATATTTTATGAATTAATATTAGGACGCGAAAATGAATTTCAAGGTTATTAAATATTCTGTCTACTAATAAGTTTCAATAAATATTACTTTCTTCTTCGTTTGCTGAATTTAAATTAATATTAAACAATTCCTAATTATAATCAAGATCTTTTATACCATTACTGTTTTATGCTAGCAACACTGTTCATACTTTAACAGCTTCAGTCCCCATAGTTAAGAGACAGTTCGAATAGCAATTTCGCGGAGTGAATATTGATTTTTCATACTGAAGTGTACCTTTATTCAGAATCACATCAATCTTTAATATTGTAAACATCTTGGTTAAATTTTGGAGCCACTAAAATACATCTTATACATTAAATCCGCTCGTAGGTCATAAGCCCTAGGCATCTTCTGTCTAAATTTCATTTAATTATTGTCATTTACGTATAATTGTAAAGCTTATATGTAGTTCATATTTTTTTAGGTATATAAAAATCGATGTAAAATACGTACGTTTGAGGAAATAGCCTTACCTTTCAAAGAAAAAAATAAGTGTAATAAGTTTAGCGAAATATTAACGTAGATTAATTCCTCTAGGGACCGACAGATCTAATTTGCTGGTACTTTTCTCCCTACGCGACTGAAAAACGTGGAATTACCTATCCTAGTTTATTTAGAAGGAGAAAAGCGTAATTGATTAACAAATAGGTAGAAAGATATTGTCATCTGTGTATTCATATAATAAAAATATCTGTATATGGAATATTATATCTCCGTTCACACGTAATACCGTTTTCATTTTTTGGTAGGAGTTCTACTAGAAACTTCAGGATTGGATTCGTTATAAGACCTATCTATTCACCTTCCTACTAATAGACTCACTCAAGAACACACATTCATTCATGAAAATTAAAAAAAAATATACAAATAAATGATGTTCTATTCTAAGTTTCTTTCTGGGATAAAAACCAACCTATATGTATTTCGAAATTTATAGTTCGAAATGTTCCATTAAATTGTGGCTAAAAACTCTTCTACGGTTATCCAACAGGAGTTTCATATTTATAATACTAGTTAGGATGAACACAAGGAGATCTATCAGTATGTTTATATAGTAGGGGAGGCCATGATGCTAAATGGGGATTTACTCGAGCGTCTTAGGGACATATAACATTTTGTAGATTAGATGATGGTGAGAATAAAAGGTTATATTACGTTTCCCATTTTAATGTTCCGAAAAACATCTATAGCTATTCAAAAATTGTAAAATTAAAAAATTACATGAAAATAATAAGCCAGAAGTCAGATATTGATGAAGTTAAGAAGGTCCGACTTGTCACTGATGTGACGGTATGTTCATCTACCGACTTGAGTTGTGGGGGTGGCCATCTAGAAGATTAGAAAAAAAAAGTGCCGTCAGATATTCAGAGGGGATATTAAGTGATACATACATACATAAAATGACATGAATGCGTTGTTTTGTGATTATCTGTGATGATGTTATGACGTCAGAAAGCGGTGTGATGATGGTACGAGCTCGTGCGCGGTCCGCCACGCCCAAATCGTCAGATTTTCAAAATACTCGCATTCTATCATGCAATTAACCCACCTTACCTTAATCAGACACGCTCGAGTAAATCCAAAAAATTCCCTCTTTGACTCCCGTACTAATAAGAGCGTCATGCGATAACTATTGCACATCTATTGAATTCATTTTTCACAGTTATATTGCTGCAAGTTTAACATAAAATATAGGCTTTATTTTATTTAAGTCGGATGTTAGGAAAAATGATTTTAACCACTATAATTTTAAGCCTATCTGTAGTTTTATGTAAGGGGGTTGAAATATAACGATAACTGTTGAAAATGTAGGAAAAAGTCGAGCCGTCTGCATGTAAGCTACATCGAAAACATGTGGTATTGCTCTACTATCTTACAAAGAGTACTATCCTTAGTGGGTACATTAAATAAAAGATGTAGATAGCATAAATACAAGCTACTGGTAAGTGGTTTTAATAGATAACTTCAAATTAATTCCCCAGAGTGCGAAACACAATCACCTATGAAGCTGAGCTTCAGAACTACCCAAAGTTGAGTCCACTGAATTCTCTGTAACGAGGGTCTCAGGGGAACCTGTCCTTTATACTTCTTGATTACTTACGTATATTATAAGGAATGTACTAGCATGAAAAATGATAAATTATTAAGATAACTTTTCAAATTATTCGAAATCACCTTTAGAAATTATGAATTATGAAAATTATGAAAATAATTTCAATATTTTTATGAACTAGAAAAACATATTTAAATGCACAATTGACGAATATTTAAACTCGTGAATAATGGTGTTAATAATAGAAACTAACATTAACTAAATTTACGCACACTAACACACATATATGTCGGAGAATAGTAAAAGATTATCGGATAATCGAATCGTTATCGCCTTCTATGGCATTGGAGTAGGGTAGTAGTCACTTCCCTCGGTTTGACAGTCTCGACCCTTTATATACCTTTGTTAGTTTGACTGTGGTGTTACTCTTGCGCGGTCTCTCAAGGAGTGAAGTAGTCTCTAGATAGTGCTAGTGAAGTTAAGTGTTGTGTTAGTGCTGGTAGTCCGATCAAAGTAACGTGAGTACCGTACAATGTAGTTGCCAAATCTTGTGTTAGTTAAGGTTTAAGATAGTTTTACCTTGGGTTTAAACAGATAGCCTGAGCAGTGGAGGCGAGTGTTAGAACTTCTTTCGTAACTGTAAGAGATTATATTTGATTATTTATTGGTTCAGTAGCAGTATCTGAGTTGCGTTTACCCAATAGTCCATTCAATATTATACCCCTTGTAGTGTTTACTGCAAGACTACAATATTATACAATCCAGACGGAAGCCGAGTAGTGCCTGGTCCTTGCGACCCATGTGCAGGATTAAAAGGCCTTTCTACTAATTGAAAACACTCCTTCACCGCTCGACCTCCTGACTCAAATATTTTACACTTCTTCAGAAAAATTGCAATTACACTAATTATTTAAATATTCAGAAAACTATCTTTAAATATACAACATTGAAGTCGAGTTCAGAGAGCAACTAAACTTTATTGCGGAAAAGTCAACATTTTTATAGTAAAAAATGCCCCCCCTCATCTATTTCCAGTATACCACAGGTGGAGCCGTAGGCCTGTATTGCCAAGTTAATGTTTAAAACCTTCCTTTAAATAATTTAATAACGCTTACTTGATCTAATTATTTTAATTATAATTAATATCGATATTTTATAGCATTAATATTTTAATAAAACCTAACACTATTGGGATTTTTTTTCAAATATTTAGATTCAGCTACGAAATATTAACGTAAGAAATAACATTCAATGGGTATTAAATAATATATTTTAAAATAATCAGTGTAGTTACTGTTTTGCTGAAAAAGTGTTAAATATTAGCGGAGTATGTTTACTAGTAGTAGAAAGGTCTTTAAACTCTGCAACTGGGACGCAAGCCCCAGACACAGTCTTGATTGTTAAGCCAGTGTGAACATAACACTATATATGTAACAACTACATATATCATTTTATTTGACATAAAGTTATTAACATTGGGTACTCTAGCTCTTACTAAATAACAGTGCTGACGTGCAGCTTTTGTTTGAGCGAGCGAGTTGGGCCGAAATATTGCTAAATCCTTTCAGTGTAGCGATACTGACTACAGTTTATCATTTCTCTATTGTTTACTGACTAAATGTTGGGACTGTGTTCATGTTTACAATATTTTTCTTTTACGACGCTACGCTATTATACATATTATTCAAAAGGCCTAGTAATTATATAAAATAATTTTCATGCATTTCAAATAACTCAACAATATAACACTTATAGGTTCACTTCGTTGTCCATCCATCTATCTATCTATCAAGACCCTTTTCAGGAACTTGTGGCGGTCATCATAATCATCCCCCGTTAATGGCCCACTGCTGAGCCTGAGAATGAGGAGGGGGTTAGGCCATAGCCTACCACACAGGCACAGTGCGGGTTAGCAGACTTCAAACACGTTTGAGAACTTTAGGGAACTCTCAGGAGTACAGGTTTCTTCACGGTGTTTTCCTTTACCGTTAAAGCACGTGATATTTACGTAACTCAGAAAAGTTAGATGTGTGTGCTTGTGTGGGGGATCGTACTCGGACCTCCCGAGTAAGACGTTGTATCTACGATCCACGATCGATAGGTCAGGGGTTCAAATCCTAGTCATTGGATTTCTGAAGTGACCCACTCCTAACACAAGCATTTTAACTTTCTTGGAGGGGCGAAGGAATACTAGTAATATGTGATCCATACTACTAGTATTCTTTTTAAAAAAATGTACTTGTAGAGGTATCAAGTCCAAATTTATATCAAATAATTGGCTTCAAGTTAGCGTAATCGACCGGTGATGTCGAGTGGGTATCAAAACCTATAAGGTTATTTTCTTTGACATTAAATTTGTTAAGAAGCAAAGTCTAATAATAGGAAATAAAATAATCTAAAAGCCGTACATTTCTTATGAATACTAAAAACATATTTTTGTATTTTGTAAACGGATCGTGACGATGTATGGAAACAAAACTTTTCCAGTGCAAAAACTAATAGATACGTTTGTAAGGAATCTACAGTCTGACTTGTACTCAAATTGTTTTTATATTTGTCAAATAACAACAATATTGACCATATTGTTTAACGAAAAAATTATGAAGACAATTTGTAATAAATATATATATTATACTCGTTATAATTAATTATTGTAATATAAGCTATTTCCTAAGTTTGTAGGATTGTTTATGTTACATAAAAAAGCTTATAGTACTTACCACTGACTAGAAGTCTTAAAATAAAGTATTTTTTTAAAGTTCGCGAAACGTTACCACATGGGTCGATTAAGTGGATTTTTTATGAGCGTCCTTATCAGAAACGGCTACGATAATGCTGCTTAAAGCGCACCTTAGTGAGTTTACGAGGTAAAAAATGAGCCGTATTTGCGGACATCTCAAAGTAATGTCTTTGAACACACTCCTTTTATTACATTTAGTCTTCGCTAACAAATATATAAAAGATTGAATTTATTAAAAATGTAAGAAAATGTCTTAAGTACTTACTTAAGAGTATTTTATTAATGTTGGTTTGTTTGAAATTATGAAATCGCATTTTTTCAGTATAGCGTGAATAAGTGAGTGAGATAGTACAGCTAATATTAAATAACATTGATTTGAATTGTCAGATAGTTGCGAAGATACCCACGAAAATGCGTTTGAATAATAATAATTTCCGTCGTAAAATGGCGGATATTTTTCTTCTAATAAAACTTGCAAGTAGAAATGACGTTGGTTGTAGCGAGATAATTGTACAGACAACAATTATACCATTAATACATCGGAAGCAATATTCTATTCAAGTAAATATATTACTATCGACCCGTCCCTGCTTTGCACAGGTAACAGGGCAAGTTATGCCTGTATGTATTCCACAATGCATTGTATTTTTATATCTCTATAGATGTGTACGTCACCCCCACACTTTGGTGCCCGCTTCTTCGCTGAGCTGCTTAGGGCCACGGCGCGGGGCGGTGCAGAACATTTTCTTTTAGTATTTTGTTCAAATTGACATTTATTAATTCGTGATATCTTTTGAATGGAACGTCCGATATAAATAATTCAAAGAGTTATCTACAGATATTGAAACAGTCTTGATTACAAAATGATTTATTTGAATGATTGATGATGTTATTCATAGATTTGTATTAATCCTACATTCGTATTAAGGACTAGCGGCCCGTCCCGGCTTCGCACGGGTATTAGCATTAGCGGGACATTTAGCACACCGGTCCGTCGGGGAATACTTTTTGTTTATATTGATATTTTTTATTTCGTAATATCTTTTGAATGGATTGTCCGATTTCAATAATTCAAAAAGTAATCAACAGGTATTGGTCTTTAACACGAGATAAATTAGATGGATAAGAATTAATGAAAAAGTATAGGTAACATGGTGTGACTTTGTTTGGTTAATTCGTGGGTAGTTCCTTTTATATTATTTCAAGTTTACCGACTTGTAGACAATATATAACGTTTGGTACGATAGATTACACTCAGTGTCCCTGGTGTTTTCACGCTGTGTATATGGAAGTTAGTATTATAGTCTGGTGGTTAAGGTCACCCTTCTTGAGGTCCACGTAAGTTTACTTTATTATATATTGTAGTTAGCGTAATCGAGTAGTGGAGGTGAGAGTTAATACATCATACAAGAGCTGTTCAAATCTCCTTCTGGGTCTCAGACCCCACGCTCGGCTCCGTTTAAATTGCATGTGTATACGTATATGCTGTACAGTAATGGGTATCATTCCTCTATTGTTTTATGAAACTGTAAATATACAGTATATATAATAATATAAGGTAAAACTTTAAATGTTAATTAATAAAATAAAGAAGTGATAGTTAAAATAAAAAGCTTTTATTTGTCCCAGACGAAAACACTATTAGGAACATTATCATCGCAATGTCGGCTCATTAACTCGCAAGGAAAAGTTTTAAATCACTAACAAAAATGTAGAGCATTCTAAGTTTTAAAATTACTGTCTTAATTGATGATTAACCAAAACATACAATTAGGTAAAGTTTTTCTATTATCTACATTAACATTTGTATCTTTTTTTATATTTAAATAACTTAATAAGCATAACTTTGTTATTACTCTGGCTGAAATATTCCGTTTCAGTATCGAAATTAGTTTTAAAATCTTACCGGTCCCAGTGTTCCCAACTCTCAAACATATTTCTTCCTGATAATATTTTAAAAAATGTGTTATTAAAAATATTATTAATCAACAAATAAATTTGATAAGTACGATTGAATTACTTTAAAAAATATTCTATGTAAATAAAAATGAATTGCCTATATGTATGTACGCGCATAACTTCAGAAGGACTGCCCCAAATCCTTGTATTAGTTATTCTGAGGACCTAGTTTGTGTGAGTGAGCGAGTCAATGATATGCTATGCATTATAGAATAGATATTCAATGGAAATACAGCAAAAAATACATCTCCACGAAGCGAAGGCGGGTCAGCTAGTAAGAAATAAAAATTAGGAATAAAATCCCTAAAAATATATCGCCCTTAAACATCCCTAAATTTAGGGGAAAAACCGCTAAGTTGTCAACCCTGCTTGGTCCTGATGTAAATAACGCTTAATTCAGTGAGAAATATTAAAAAATATTTCATTTTGTATTCGATTAGGCTGTTTTAAAGATTAGTTTGTCCATATATATAATGTTATTTCCATTATATTCTTTGATAGAATAATAGTAATCGTTTTAACGCCTCGCGCTATAGAGAAAATCATAAGGATCTTTTCTATAGGAGGAAAACTCGCAGGCTGACCTGAATACTGAGCTCGCTGGCTAGGGCAAGAAAATAAGAGAAGTAGAATAAAGAACAAGAAAGTTATTTTGTATTCTGTTCGAAATATACTATTATTTAAATGGCGAAGATAATACTTACTTATTTTGAATTACAATTTTGAATTTACCTATGAATTTTTAATATGGTGGAAAATTTTGAAAGGTCGCGACAGATCCGACTGTGTGTACAGTTCAATACATTTAATAAAAAAATTGAGTTTAGGATTTGGTATCAATAATAAAGAATGTACAAAAATATCGTCCATTAATAAAAAATCATAAAAATATTTATCATCTATAAAATCGTATTACACTATAAAACTTTACGTTTATCATCTTCATTCAAGATTTAAGACTAATAAATTGCCGGTCGGTATATTTTATACATAAACTATTTCTGTCTCTGTTTGTGCTATCTCAATTTTTTTCCGTTTTAAATCAGAAACTATCTAAACTTTCAAAGGTTGCAATATTAATTGATTAATACAGTTATTACATCGAATAAAAAAATTGCACAATGAAAAAGTTTTTTGTTATTTATTATTTTATATTATTAGCAATAATAATGTAAAAACTCTTTAATAATCTTAAATATACTTTGTTTAAAGACAAAAATGAGCATGAGAGATGTACCTAATGACGAACTAACAAGTGCGAGCGGTAGAGGGTTGGCCGCTACTTTTGCTTCGATATGTTATATTAATTAAGTAGTAGGTACTTAATTGTTAAGTACTTTAGACATAAACAAACAAGACACTCTTGTTATGAAAAATAATGGTTTATCATCATTATAAAGGGATTTCCTAAAAACCTTCACCTAGATACGTCAAAAATCCCAGGTATTGCTTATTCCTGGTATAAAATTTAAATAGAGAAATATTATGTTAGTAACACCGTTTATATATTAGTATTCGCGGGTAGTTCTTTTTTATTTGAAGTATACCGAGGTGTAAATAATATAATATAACGTTTAGTGTGATAGTGTCAGTCTCTTTGCTGTATTAGCGTAGTGAAAATAGTGTAGTAGGGAAAATGTTTTTACTTTTATTTTATTTTTTCGACAATTTTCCAATGTTTTAATAGTTATTCCGATCGGCCCAGCCCGTTTCGAGTTATAAGTGTTCGAACAAACCCGACTTTCTTTGATGTATATAAAATATTAAGTTTGTAGTTAGCGTGGTTGAGTGGTGGAGGTAGGAGTTAATATGCTCCTGGGCCTCAAGCCCCAGACACTTCTCAGCTCCATCTAAATTGCATATTATGATCATATTTTTACTGCTACTTCTCAGTATACCTTCCGTAGTCTTAATAATTAATGTGTGAAATGAAATCGGAACACAATGATATATTATTATCCTTTAAGTATGTAACATTCCAAATTTATAATTGAAATATTAATCAAAATATCTACGTGTATCTGTTATAAATATGCCAGATCAGTATGTTACGTAATACATAGCGATAGGATCCAACAGTTCGACCGCAGCCGCAGTTATCATCATAAATACAGAGTACACTCAACTCTGCCTCACTTACTAAATCAAACTGTTGTTGACGCAGCCGGTAGGACCTTTGTTTGAACTACCAGGCTACGGAAAATTGTTGAATCTTTACTATAGCATTATCATTCACTTGTCAGTTATTTAGCTATACTGGGTTTAACTTTCAGTATTTTGGCTGTTTTAATAAAACATCTTTACAAATACTCGTAGCACGTCTTGAACTGCTGTTTTATATAATAAAATAAAAAAAAATTGTAGGTGTTCAAACCAGCTTTGGGTCCATTCAAATATTACCTAGTGTTAATTATGATACTGGCAACACTGATTTGTGTGGCAGCTTATTAGTTATATATTAATCGGAGAACATAACATTTGGTCTTAAAACTTGGCAAGAACTGAATATCATTCGGATGTACCAACGTAATGATAAAAGCAAATCAAATAAGTACATCGTCATGACGAAAATATGTATTATTCCATCGCGAGTATTCTGGCCGTAACTCTAAAGGTCTGAGTTTAAAGTATAACTAGATATTCTAGTCAAACCGTTACTGTCGATCTACGTATAGATTGCAAGTCCTTTTTAATTAACAGATAACAGATTTTTCAAATAAACTCCAAAATTTTAATGATTTTTTAGGTTTTCACGAATGTTATACATTTTAAAATACTTTATAAAACGGTGATTAAAATGATTTAATCAGACAACCGTCATCCAGTCTTTCCTGTGAACACGAATACTGCAAAGTATTTGAAACGTCAGGAATATAAAAGGAACATAAAACACGATAAAAACCATTTTATAAAGTTTTTTAAAATCCAAAATTTTAGATAAAAATTTATAAATATATTATAGTTTTTATATTAAGGTAGACATTTTATATCCATATAATTTATTTTATATCCCTATTCCATAAGATAAATAATTATTGCTTATAATATAATCACAACTGTTACACAAAAGATTAGAATAATAACTATCCAATGCTAAAAGATCTTACAATAACCTTATAAAGGATTAGTCCTTTTCTGAAACGGTAATTAGGGTTCCGTACCTTAAAAGGAAAAAAGGAACCCTTATAGGATCACTTTGTTGTCCGTCCGTCTGTCTGTCTGTCCGTCTGTCAGGACCCTTTTTCTCGTTATATATAACCGTTAATGTGGTCAGTAACAAAATTTGAAGTTAGTTCTCGATGACTTAGAAATGACATTTAGGAATAAGTAAATTTCTTTCTGCATCACTAGAAAATCAACTTTTTTTGACTGTCACTTAAGACCCTTTTTATCAAGTTAAAATTTATATCAAATATTTATGTTTCTAGTCTCTCAAATATTTAAAAAAATGTTAAGTCAATTAAATAAAAAGATACAGCCGCTTTTATCTCATGCTATTAACATGGAGAGAAATATGATACCCATTACTGTACAGCAACACGTATACACATGCAATATAGATTGAGGCGAGCGGTGCCTGGGGCTTGAGACCCAGGAGCAGGTTTAAAGAGCTCTTTCATAATATATTAACTCTCACCTCCACCACTCGACCTCGCTAACGACAATAGATAATAAAGCAAACTTACACGGATCTCGAGACGGGTAACCTTAATCACGACACTAACACTAACTTCCATGTTCACTGCACGAAAACACCAGAGAGACTGAGACTAATCTATCGTACTAAAGGTTATATATTGTCTTCACGTCGGTATACTCGTAATAATATAAAATGATCTACCCGCTACTACTACTACTTTATAAACATTGTTGCTAACACTCATGTATTGCAATTTTAATTTTCGACAAGATTCAAAATTCTCAGGCTTGGTCCTTTGACCTAGAAACATGGTTTTTGGGAAGAAGCAAGATCTTATAGCACTAGTATGGGGAAAAGTCCGAAAAATGGCAATGTGTTATCACGAAAAAAATGATCTTTATATATTATTGATATTGGCTAAGACATGAGTGAGATTTTTAAAGATTTAGCTTCATCCCCTCCCCCCCTAGAACACCTCACATAATTAATGGACGCCCCCTTAATAATAAATTCAGGTAGAGAAAAAAATTATACTAAGTACAAATTTCAAGAAACCAGAAATTATTCTACAGATATTAATTAACTACAAGGTTTATTATAGATTCATTCACTTTTAAAAGCCCGCTAAGTGTGGAATTCGTGTTGTTCAAGGAATTTCACTTCATTTTGGTTATTGGGTCAATTTAATTACTTTTCTTGGCTTAGTTTAGAGCCACTTACATTAGAATAATCCAATCAAGTCTTAGCTTTCTAAAAGTATATTTTAAAATAAGTTTTAAAACACATTTTTTTCATTTTCTTCTCCAAAACTCATTCATTTAATCTTACTAATATTTAATAGTAAAAATTTGTATGTTTGGATGTTTCTTACTCAATCACGTCAAAACGGATGAACGGATTTCAATGAAATTTGGCATACAGACTATAACCTGGATTAATGCATAGGCTACTTTTTATCCCGGAATAATTCAGAGTTAGTCTAGTTAGGTATAATAATAAAATATGTTTACAGTCGTAAGCGCCTAAATATTTTAATTTAACAACAATGAATTGAAAATGAAATGTTTTTAGTGTTCCGTATCTTAAAAGGAAAAAAGGAACCCTTATAGGATTACTTCGTTGTTCGTCTGTCTGTCTGTCCGTTTGTCAAGACCCTTTTTCTCAGGATCGCGTGGAGGTATCAAGGTAAAATTAATAACAAATACTCAAGCCTGCGGCCCCTTGCGGCTGTGAAAAAACTTCCAAGTCCACGTATTGAAAAGATATGACCGTTAATGTGGTCACTCATATAATTATAAGGTTCTTCCCGATGAAATAGCGCCGTGAATTTAGCATGAAGTAAGGTCTAATAGCTCAAATAAAGGATAAAATTAAATATCTAAAAAAATTTTTCTACTTAATTAGAAAATTAACTTTTTGTGACCATCACGCAAGACATCTTTTTTCAGAAAAACGTGAAGTAATCAAGTTGAAATTTATACAAAATATTCTAATCTCTAGTTCCTCTAATATGTAAAAATATCAAACTGCTAAGTAAACTTGTTGAAAACCCGCAGCTGCTTTTATATCATGTATTATAATTTTGATTTATGAGATAAATCAAAATCCCCAGGCTTTTTTTACCTAGGATCATGATTTTTGGCAAGAAGAAAGGTCTTATAGCACTAGTATGGGGAAAAATCCTAAATATGGCAATTTGTTGTTAAATCACGAAAAAAAATATTTTTTATATATTTAGGTTTTGACGCATTATTTGTAGAATACGTAGCCATTTAAACTGAAGTGATAACTAATAGTTTTTTCTATAGGGCATTCCACATGATAGGCAGACATGAAAAAGTCGATGTTTGCGATTTTAGATATATTCGAATATGTTTTACAATATACTTCTCCTCAATACAGATATAAAATATTTTTACCGTTTTAACTCTAGTTAACGAGTTTAATTTAATAAAATTGAAATTCAAAAACTTTAAATAAATTTATACCAAGAAAGAAAGAAATGATTTGTAATGTATGTTAAAAAGATTATTTGGAAAAAATATATTCCATTAAATAATTAATTAATTTTTTTACCTTTAGACTAGGGAATAAGGTTTAAAGGCACCTCTTCCATCGAATATTAGTAAAATCGCAAACATCGACGTTTTTGTTGTCGTATCGTGTGAAATTAATCTAAGCAACGGCTATTGATGATATGACATGTTATTAAATGACAATTTGTAGAATATGTTAATTGACTCCAAAATAAGAAGGAGATTTTATATTTGACAATTATATTTCATTGATATATATTCAACGCCTTTAAAATTCTTTAAGTGAAATTATTTTTTACTGCATTTTTTTGTTAAATATATTTTATCATATTTATTATGTCACATCACAGTAATAACACAGCAATTTCTGGGCATTGTATTCGAATTTCAGTTCACTCATTCAAAATATTTGGCATCATTAAAACTCAATCTTATAATGAGAACAAAGAAGCATTTTTCAAATTTCTAATATAAGTGACATTAGCTTAATGTTTACAGAACAACGATGAGAGTTTCGCTCCAAAAATATTTAAGCTTGCAACTTTGCACCCAGAACATTAAACCGAACGTAGTCGTCGGTGGCGTGCACAATTTATATCAAATGATCAAAAGTTTCATTCGCATGGAAACAGTTTTGCAAATTGCATGTAATTTGCGAGTACCTAAAGAGGAATCTCCTAATGGCCGGCCGAATTCACCCATAACTACAATCCTCAAAAAGGTCTCCAACTAATGACTTTCATAAATTATTGTTTCACACTTGGATTAAAAGCTACTATTATCTATTCCTATTGTAACTTACTACTATAATGTACGAGTATGATATATACTACAAAGTGAGATTGTTTATGTAATATAGGGGGGTGGTAACTATTACTGTACAGCAATAAATATAAACATTAATTATAGATAGTCCTTATTCAACTATCATACGACACTAAACTAAACTTACCCGTGAGAGGACGGGTTAGAATATAATTCCCTTTTGCCACTGGGACAACATTTCATATGAGGCGAGTTACCCAGCAGCCCCTGGTGGTAGGAGATCTGTTCTTGTGACTTCGACCACTAGCATATAGAAATATAGCCAGTTTGTAAAAATACTACAGGCATTATCATCTATGTTTTATAATTTAAATCACTAGTCTACTAATCATGACAGTTTTACTATCAAATTATGAAGTGTTTTATAGTTGCATGGTGAATTGGCAGTAACGTTCTCCCAATTAATTTAAAATAATAATGAATAAAATTACCTTAAAAAATATGTAACAGAGTATAAATTATTAAATTGATACAGAAGATTATAGATATTAGAAGTTATATTGATAGAAGAAGAAAGAAGGTGTAATACTCATATACGTGACGATATCTTCTGTACCATTTAACATCCTGCATACTCATTGAGGATCTCTTGAGCATATCTCACCCCGGTCAGAGTGCCATTTTCTATGGCCACTAACTGTGTTCGACCTTACGGAGAGATGCCAGCCCATATGTACAGAGCCCCCGCCGTATTGGACTCTTTCTGCAAAGCAGGTTTGAGCGTATCACTCATCAGGCCGCCTATAGACTTTTCGCTTTCCGCTATGAGTAAGTAATGAGAAACGTGACCCACCGGATGCTTTTTATTTCAAGTTTCTAATTTTAATAGTTTAGGAAAATACCTTCTTTTTCAGGCCAGTATATATCAACCAATACACATATAAATAATTGTAATCACATCATTGTTTTAATTAAGGTTAAAACGAAATTAAACTACGGCTCAAGTAAATATTTTCAAATGAAGCAGTCGGAGCAACCAGGGCGCAGAGTAAATGAGAAATCAGTGTAAATGTAAAGCACTTCGTTTACATATTCAACGAGCGTATCAATGGCTAGGCATCGTGACGAAAATTTAAAGAGCTCATTAGTCCTAAAACAACAGTAACTTGTGGCTTATTTACACAAGTCCCGGGAATCGGCGTAACTTTCCACGTAGCTAAAGGTTGCTGATGATAAGGTCCGTCCATCACACATGACATTAGTTGGGACGGTGTTCTCACATAGGGTTAATGAAATTTGTAATTAAAATGTAAGTTTAATATTTCCCTATCTAACAATGTACTGTATTACTCTTCTTGACTTCCAACGAGTATCAGAGGATCTATATGATTGTAAAAGATTTGACGCTTACTCTGACTTTGAATTAGAGTTATAAATCATTTTTAAAGTTTAAATAGAAAAAAATATAGTATGTAAAAAAAACTATTCACTTCAGTATTTACTTGACGAAGTAGGTTGCTTTCTTCTAGTGATTTAAATAATGAAGGTATTTACACTAAATAATTAAACATTATAGAACTGCTAATTTATTTAAAAAAAATCAAATTGCTGTCATCAGGTGGCAGCACTGCTCCCTTTTGCCTTACCAATATGTACTATAAAAGCTACATAAAATTTGAGCTGGTAGTTCTCTTCAGTAACAGATATAGTAAAGAATAGTGGTTTATCTGGCTATATTATTTGCCTAAGTTGTTGTGGTCTGTAAAATATTTTAATACCATAAATGATCACTTGGTAAAGTAAATTTCCACTATTTTTTATTTTTAAATTCAGTAATTTATTTTACAGTAATGATAACAGACACTGTAGTCTGTATCGCTTTCGATATTAAGGCTTGAAACGAACTCGCATAGTTATTAAATTTCAATTTCAAGCTTTATGCGTTCGAGTGATAAGAGGATTTTGATTTTCTGTTTCGTTTTTGCGATATACCGTACACACCAGTGTTTCTCAAAGTGGTTTATATAGACCCCCCAGCTTCATGTCAGTCCGTGTAAGTGAGACGAAAAAAGGTTATAAAACTGTGCACTATGATATTTATATCTTAGTTTAAAATCCCCATCGTACAACAGAACAATTAAATTAGGATTCGATACTTTATAGCCTGGATTGACACATAGGATACTTTTTATTCCTGAAAAATTCTTAGTTCCCGTGGGATTACAAAAATATGTAAATAAAATGTGTGTATGGAATCGTAAGGTCTTGAATATTTTTAAATGGAAAAATATATAAAAGCTTAATTGCACAATAACATTAAAAATACTACAATAATACATAATCCAGACGGAATCCGAGCAGTGCCTGGGGCTTGCGTCCCAGGTGCAGGATTAAAGGCCTTTCTATTACAAGTGAACACTCTTCTTCACCGCTCGACCTCCTCTAATATTTAACACTTCTTCAGTCTCAACTCTAATATTTAACACTCGCAAAATAGCAATTACACTATTTATATATTCAGCAAATTATCTTTAAATACACAACAACTTTATTTTGTAAGTCATCCTTTTTACAATACAAAATACCACCTCATCTATTCCCACTATAATGACAGGTGGGGCCGTGGGCCTGTGTTACCAAGTTAATATACGATAATCGAGAAATTAATCAAGTTATTCTAATTATATTTCATATCGATATTTTATAGTATTAATATTATAATAAAATCTAACATATATAATAATTAATGCAGCTGTTGTAAGAAATGTTTAGTTGGACCGTTTTTTCTACGACTTACTTTGCTAATCCGACTACCACGAAAAATTCTTTTCATTTTTCGGGTTAATATATAGCCTATGACACTCAAAAATAATGTATCTTTTTATTAGTAAAAGAATTTTTAAAATCAGTTCAGTAGGTCCGTAGATTATAATATTATTTAAGTTAATGAAGTTAAAAATAAAGGACTTTGTTAAACCTAAAGTGTTTACAAGTACACATGGTATATTGCACCAGTGTGTCCGGACAGGTTGACTATTATGAAATATGAGAATGATGCCATTTCTCACATTGCTACCAATATCTTTATCTAGTTTTGGAACCAGTGGCGTATACACGTTAGCTCACGGTGGCGTAAAAACGTTTCGTACGGATTACGACGTCAATGTAAACAAGATCAGTAGAAATATTTTTCACGCGACCTACGCAAATGGCAGTCGCTCCATCATTTCCCCCATCTTCGTTTCGCATGCTAACATTTATTTCATTTCATTGTTTTGTTGGTATTTTACGGGAGAAGGAATTCGTGTTTGTATTGTATTTAAGCGAGCGTGCTTCTTTCCCCTCGAGCGGAATACGTACTTTTTGTAAGCAAAATATTTTAAGAAAACAACGAGCTTTTGCAAATTTACTCTCTTAGCATATACGTTTTTAATAGTAAAATAACATTTACAAAATAATATTTAATCGTAAGTAAATAAAATCTTCAATATACGTGGCGAAAACTACTAAAGCTACATCAAAAAACAGGAAAACAAGGGTGGTAAGTTTCATATGACTGATAAAAAAATATCCTTACTTATTGACTTTTTCCACATTGGCTTTTTCATTAATAATTATGAGTGTGTGAAAAAGGATATGAAAATTTTCAACTTTATTTCAGTGATCAGATAAGTTTATACACTATAAAATTTCACTTCACTGCGATTGTCAATATTCCCTCTATAATATTATTGCAGTTATATATAGTTCAATCCATGACGGAGCACTTACTTATTTGTCAAAAAATAAGCTGGACGAGCTACGTCTTGGATTCAACTATCTATACCGGATTCCACATACTAGAGGAACTAATTTTATTTTAGTTTTTGATGAAGTCAAGTCCATGGTGTTCTCCTTAATTAACATGGCCAATTACCCAGCTAATTTCACATTGCGGTGATGATCTCCTAATTGAAATCCTGATTGCTTCTAATTAATATGCCGTCTCCACGTTCTCTTTGTTTTAATTACTTCGAATTCGAGCCAATTACGTTTTTATCATTCGCAATGAAAATCGATAGGATTTCGTGTTTTCATTCGTAAAGGTTGGGAAATTAGATCAGTACGCAACTCCCTCAGGGCTCTGAATTGCGGTGTTCCGTCAAACCCAATCTTTTTGTTGCCTTCGTTTCAGGTTTTAGTTAATTTTTTATTTAGTTGTTTGTCTAGAATCAAGGCTTGACAAACAAAAGTATGGTTTTTATTTAACATTTTTGCGCTCATTGCATCATAATAAATAGTCATGTTTCATTGAAAAAAATTTATAGTAAACCAAATTTTATTTGAGTATAAAATTTATCACGCTTAACAAATTTTCTAAGCCAATAAATATTTGTTAACAGAAGGAAAAAGCCTAAACAGAAATTATATCAGATACATTTGAGGCACTTTTTATTCAGGGCTCTGGAATACATGTTGTTGTGGTAATAATAATTTCCCTCAAATTTAATTTAACGCGACGCTCTGATGTAGACGCTTTTATTATAAGCAAGAATAACTCCATCTTCATAAATAAATGTATTGAAATGACGTCAATATCATTACAATTTATTATAAGCTTTTCGAAGAATTTGAGGGGTTATTAAAATACTAAAGGGGTTATTCGAATGTACATACAATGGATGGCCTATCTTGAAAGCTACGGGTGCGATAAGGTCAGTATAACAGGTGATAACTGAAATATTACGACCTCGTCTTGATTCTGACAAAAACCCTAGCAGTGCCTTGAACTGGTGACCAAGCGTGTAGGTTAAGGGATCCCTGCCATATATGTGAACACTCACTTTCAGTGCTCAAGTTCTCTGTCCAAGCTTAGGGTTAGGCTTATATAAGAAGAACCTGGCACCAGGATAACCTAATACAAATCTAAACTAAGCCTAACATATGCGTCCGACAAACTTAAATTATCTATATGGGATCACTTTGATGACTTTAAAGGACTTTAAATTTTAATAAGTAATATTTGAATTCAATAAGGTAGACTCAAGATGGCGAACCAATTATGAGTTTATATCGAAATTTTTGTCGTCCATTTAATATAAAATAAAATAATCTTATATTTGTATATTTGACGTGTAGCAGGCTGTTAATGACGCGCAACGTGAACCAGGGTAATAATTAAATGAGTTTTCTGAGAACAAAGGGCTTTATATTTAACGTTAGCAATGTTGTTAGCACTGGTGATAGCTATTGATTGGTAAGTAGTTCCTATTAATTTATTTTAAGAATACCCTGAAGAAATAAAATCTATACTAATGTATAAAGCTGAAGAGTTTGTTTTTTGTTTGCTTTAACGCGCTAATCTCGGGAACTACTGGTCCTATTCGAAAAATTCTTTTAGTGTTAGATAGCCCATTTATCGAGGAAGGCTATAAACTTTATATCATCACACTAAGACCACTATAAGCGGATGATCATGGGAACGAAGTCGCAAGGGTCGGATAGTACCTTAATATAGTGAATATTGATTTTATCATAGTGAAGTGCATAGTTTGTAGTCAACTTTATCTTTTTACGTAAGTCGTTGTATCTAGCACAGTTTGTTATTATAGTAGCAAGGTCGAGCAGTAGAGGCGAATGTTTGTGCTTATCTAAAAAAACTTTTTACTTTATTATAATAGTAAAATGCTAGTTCATTTAATCAAACATGGGTACGGACTTATAGTTAATCTATCCAGATTACATACTGGTATTATACTAAAATCGAAGTTGTAAATACTTGTCGCGGTTTCCAGAGACGTCTGAGACAAATGACGAAGCATCCATTGCGGTCTTCGAGATTCGAGACAGAGATTTACGGTCTCAAATGCTCTTTCTAGCTATTTCTTTAATTACTTACTACTAAAATATTTATACTTATTAAAATCAGTCTAAATACAAACATATTTATTTATGCGTATTAAAATTAATCTTAAGTTAAAGATTTAAATCTCTATTAATATTAATAGGTACTTACTAGCAAAACATCTTTGCTTTGCTGAGATAATATACTTCTTCTATTTTACACTTGTAAGATCTCTTCAAACGTAATGTATTATATTTATTTAATATATTTTAAGTATATATAGTTTCTGGCAGTTAACTTTAGGTCGAAATAACAGACGCGCAGGAACTGAAATGTTGCATAAGAACCATTTGCGTGTCGTCACTGCTCTCGACCTGCGCTCCTCATAAAAGGCCTTAATAGTATCTGCGCATTCAAGGTCAAACTTATACTTACGTGCTGGTAGCTATACCTTTTTTATTTTTTTAGTCCCGGTAAAGAAATGTTCAGGTCACTCTTAACTTTTGTCTTTGGACACATTGATAATTTTTAATTGGATACTAGTTTCTATCGATTTGTATGATTTAAAAATGCTTTACTGGCTCGACAACTTATAATTATTAATTTATAATAATGTGGTATCGTAATGCTGGCTCTCCATTACTAAAGTTTGGAGTAAGTTTTTAATATTGGTTACTCGGTATCCGTTCAAGTGCATATTATTATTGTCTTGTGTGTGTTGTTTTGTGGTATCGATCCCATGTAGATAATACTTTATATATTTATATTGTAGGCCGCTATATAAGTAAAATATTTCCTATCCGCTAGCGAGGTTTTATTGCAAATTATTTCATGTTTCAGATGCGGTTTTATAGCAATAATTCGTATCGCATTCGTAAACTCAAATGCCGTAGTATTTTCTCCCTGTTTTATGGGTTGAGGCAAGGATCAAAATTCCCGTACTGTAAATATATTTCAAGCCTGATCCCCGAAGAGGAAAGAAAATCATTCCGAGACGTGTCTACGGTTTTTATAGCTTTAGTGAATTATGACGTAAAACATTTATACGTTTTTTAGAATATTTACGTTGCTTGCATGCATATGTTATAAAGTATCCAAGATATACCAAATCACCTTGCGAAAACAATTATGTTTCTGACACTTGATAGCATTGGACTGGGATATTTCATATCTTTTTTATTTCAAGAATACTTACATTCTCTCGCCGCTTTATATAGATACATCAAAGGCAAATTGACAAGTAAACTTATGCTGTAAATAATGAGTAATATCAAGAAGTGTAAAATTATTCATTTTAGTTAGATGTTAGATAGCCAGGTCGAGTAGTAAAGGTGAACATTGCGATCATTAAAAAAATGTCTTGTAAACTAGCTTATTGGTTACAAGCCCTTGTATTATCTTATTTTTAATATTATTTTGTAAAAAATAATATACACCTACAATCCCGATAAATTATTATAGACACATGATTGAAATTTTTAACATTAATTTTATGTTTACCATCGTGATATAAGATTAAAGAACAGCAAATTAAAAATAAATTAAAATTGTTAGTATACTTTTAAACATTATTATTCATTTATTTAATTTTATGGAATTGTAGCAGGTAATACAAAATTATTTCTGTGCAAAACAAACACTCTTAATTGCATGATACTCTATAAGGAGACCTCCTCATTGTTTTAAGTACACAGGTTAGGCACTAAAATTAGATATAAATTATAGCCTAATTTCATCAATACCTACTACCAAAGTAAAACATTTCTTCTCCAACATAAATTAGCGCTTTCAAAGTGCACTAAACACATTTTCAACTTTGACGCTCTAATACAAAGTTCTAAGCACCTGAAAGTTTTAGATCTTTTGCCAGACGTCTTAATTAAAAGCGAACTAATTTTTTTCTTGTATACTACTCTTTTCTAATTACAGTCACAATAATAATAATATGCTCTTTTATTTCTGCACTTCTTACAAGTAACAACAGTTCAGTTATGATGTCCCCGTTGTATATTACTAGAAATTATAGTTGGAATTCAAATTTTTCTTATATATTTATCAGCTTTATAGTTAATCTGAATGAAAAGAATACACAATAGGAGCATATTAAGATAATTGGCTGAAAGAGATTCCATATAGAAATAAGTCCGACTTTTCACAATTTTTATAAACTTCTATATCCCGTTGAGTAAATCCAAATATATGTCATAGTTTCGTACCTAGTGGTTTTGAATTAATATAAATAGGGATTTATCAGAAGCTAATAAAATTAGGGGGCTTGTTAATTGTTAAAAAACCTATATAATATTATTATGTAGACTGAAGTCCAAGTCCAAGCTCAAACAGTACAGATTTTGGACGGAAGCGAGACCCTAGCGAGCGGAAGGAAGGTAACTATGTAGGTTAAATTTTGATTAAGCAAGGAAACCTAAATTCTAATAATAAAAATATATGTCGGCACGTAATTTAGGTTAGCCTAACCTGAGGTTTAATCAGAGAACTTGGGCAGTGGAGGTTGCAATTGCTTGTATGAGCTCCACCTTGGTCACAATTCTAAGACACTGCTTAAGTGCCTGTTGGAATTGTAAGAGGTCATAATGTTTAGTTCTTTATCGGTTCAATAGCAGTATCTACGTTGCGTTAATCCCCCTCTTAATGTTTTCAATATACCCTTTATACTTCTCTGAGTGATATAACTATCAATTCAATATCACCCATTACACAATTTAGTTACAGTACGACACTATAGTAGACATTCAGTAAACGATTGATGCATAATCTATGGCAGCACAAAGAGCAGAACATCTATATACTTTGTGTGAGGACTGATTACATAGTGCTGCCTTGTGCTGTTATTACAGAGAAGATATCTACATTAATATATGAATATCAGAATTTATTGTGAACTTGCATCTACTCTTGAATTCGTACGTAAAACGTATGGACTGGGTCCAGATTTAATTAAAAGACACGCACAAACTCAATAACCCTTTCAATATGATATCACTTTACTCTCTCATTTTTTTCGGGATAAAAATTGCCTGTGTGTTAATCCAGGTTATAAAGTGCATGTAATCTATATAAATAAAAATGAATGTTTCTAAACGCATAACTCCAGAATGGATCGATCAATTCGGCTAATTCTTTTCTGTATGTTCCTTAAGCTCCACAGAAGGTTTTAATAATAAAAATATAACCTTTGACAGAACGCAGTCTGTCTTCTTTTCCTTCACTGAGGGAAGTCTATAGTATTCCCGTCTGCCTTATTCTCTATTTTTCTCTTTCTTTTTAACTTTCATTCCATTGTAACTTTGACACTCTATCATTTGCAAATGGCGTACGGCTTAAAAATCGTAAAACTTATTAAAATTATAAATGTAAAAGTTTGTATATTTGTATATTCAGATCGACAGTAACACGCACCAGACAATAATAATATGAATTTAAAACGGAAATCAAGTAACTAATATAAAAAACTCACTTCAAACCTTAGTAATGGAGATCCAGCATCAGGACATCAAACCACTGCACCGCCATAATGTATGTAATGTATACTACTAATATTCCCTTTACCCCTCCAACTAAGCTAAATGCTTGTGTTAGGAGTGGGCCACGCCAGTAGTCCAATGTCCGGGATTTGATCCCACGACTTGTTGATCGTGAATCCAACGCCCGAACCACTGAGCTACTAACGCTTCTATTCTAATTATCGCTCTTTCCGAATGATGAGCCTAGGCTCAGTTGATATCAGTTAATTGTTGGCACTATTCAACTAAAGTTAAGAACTAACGGAGCCTCTGCATGTGCTGTTTTCAGACATCGAGTAATTTAAGGAACTAATTAAACGAGGTCTACACTTGAAAGTCTATTATGTAAGTCAAACTTAAAGAGAAACAAAGATGCTAAAGATACTAAAACTTTGAAATTTATGTGTTTGGGAGTAGGGGAATAAATTGTTAATTGGTTTTCTGAATTATTTACCTACTACTTCTTTAAAAGTCTATTTTCCGTCTATATATTAGATAGTGGATATATCGGAAAAACTAAAAAAAAGGAATATAGAATCTTTTATAAGCATCGTATGTGTACAATGGATGGCCTATCATATAAGCTACGGTCAGGATATAACTAAACGTTAGGATCTCATACTATTCTGACAGGAACCCAAGCAGTGCCTAGTCTTGTGACCAAGGTGTAGGCTTAAGGATATCTTTTATTCGATCGAAACACTCGCCTCCGCTGCTTAGTTTCACTGTTTAAACCTAAGATTAGACTAACATAAACCTAACCTAACACAAGACGTGGCACTACATTGTAAGGTACTCACGTAACATTAATCGGACAACAGTAACAGAACACTGAACGGAGTGAAGTAGTCTCTAGCACTATCTAGAGACTACTCTAGACTCTAGATAGTGCTAGAGACTATTTCACTCCGTTCACTATTTGAGAGACCGCGCAAGAGTAAGAATACAGTCAGACTGCCGAAGCTACAGTCAGACTGCTGAATTTTTATTCTGTACTACCCACTTTAACTTTTGACAATTATATACTCTGGACAGAAGCTAAGCAGTGCCTGGGGCGTGAGATCTCGTTACCTAATATTCAATAAAGAGCAACAATATTAAGGACTCATGTGATCGTAATCAGACTTTCACTGTATTATTTTTTGTATCTAAATATTTCCCTCAAAAACTCAAGCAGCACATTCTTTGGGAATTTTTTTTCATCTAAGTTAGTACAATGTAATACTTTGCAGGATCTACTTATCTCGACTTAACAAGAGCAACTGACTAATTTATCAGCAAACTACGTAACAAATGGACGGATGACTCTAGAGACAAGAATTTACATAAAACTTTCACCTCCAAGCTGTATTGTCTTACATCCTCGTATATAAAAGCCCATTCTTTTGAAGTTTTATCTTGGGACATAAAAAATCATGTAAAATGTAAACCTGCAAGTCGGATATTTGGGACGTGTCTTCGATTTACAAAGAAATAAAATAAAGATAACGATTGTAAGGATATGTGACTCTGAAATATTTTAAAGATATACGTCATAACGAGACGTGACTTGGGTCTGTAGCTAATACATAGAGTTCTATTTACATAAATGCTAATATTACAAGTTCGTCCTATCTAGCAAGATACTTAATGTTTATAAAAGACATTCTTTCTATATTGCTTGATACTATTAAGAATTATTATGCATTTCTTTTGTAACATGACTAATTATGTGAAATTTGTAACCTAATTAACGTTATGCCATTAAATACATGTAGCGTATCTATGTAAAAATTATGTAACACTTTTACGTAGCAAGCACGAAGCATATAATATATTCAACAGTCAATGTAAAAACTGACATAGAATATTAATGTAAAAAAATATGTAGCATACATATAGCACTTCTAGATAGCAAGCACGTAGCATATTTCTGCAACAATCGATTATATGTAGCAATCAATTTAAAAACTGACATAGCGTAGTTATGTAAAAAATTGAGAAAACAATATTTCTGGAACAATCAAAGTAAAAACTAACATAGCATATTAATGTAAAAAAATATGTAGCATACATATAGCACTTCTACATAGCAAGCACGTAGCATATTTCTGCAACAATCGATTATATGTAGCAATCAATTTAAAAACTGACATAGCGTAATTATGTAAAAAATTGAGAAAACAATATTTCTGGAACAATCAATGTAAAAACTAACATAGCATATTAATGTAAAAAAATATGTAGCATACATATAGCACTTCTACATAGCAAGCACGTAGCATATTTATGCAACAATCGATTATATGTAGCAATCAATTTAAAAACTGACATAGCATAATTATGTAAAAAATTGAGAAAACAATATTTCTGGAACAATCAATGTAAAAACTAACATAGCATATTAATGTAAAAAAATATGTAGCATACATGTAGCACTTATACGTAGCAAGCACGTAGCATATCTATGCAAAAATCAATAAAAACTGACGTAGCATATTAATGTAAAAAAATATGTAGCATACATGTAGCACTTATACGTAGCAAGCACGTAGCATATCTATGCAAAAATCAATAAAAACTGACGTAGCATACTAATGTAAAAAAATATGTAGCATACATGTAGCACTTATACGTAGCAAGCAGGTAGCATGTCTATGCAACAATCAATAAAAACTGACGTATCATATTAATGTAACAATATTTGCAGCGTGGACGCAGTATATCTGTGTTATTATTACAGCAGTCTACACTTAAAATTCAAAAGCTTCTGCTTAATGTATATGAAAATAAACTTAAATGATAAATGTCAGTTTCAGACGATGTCTTCGCGATATAATTTTGGTCCATCTCATCTTTGTTATTCTATAAAGTAATAACGAAACTTTATTGTGCGTAGCAGAAATAATTTTGTTTTTATATAACCGTTACTATGTAAATTAATTGTTTTTCTTGCCAATTGTAAATATATTCGGGAAAAATAATATAATACTACAATTGTTTTAGGAGACTTGATTATATAAATTATTCATAGGAGGAAAATGTATTTGTTTATAACAAGTATCCTAAGCAATTGTTTCTTAAAGTTTTGTATATAAATTAAGAATATATAACCAATAACTTTAAATTTTTTTACTTACTTACAAACAAACTACCTTTTTAAAAAGTCGTATGGGATAATTCATTTGAACTACGTGAGTAAATAAACATTAAAAAGCTCGTCAAATTTCGCGTACGGTGACAACGCGTCGATATCCATCGCGTCTATAAAAATTATCGCTTCAATACAATTTAATTTATTTAATTGGTAAACAAGAAACAAATACTTAAATACGATATCCCTTGTTTTTTTTTAATGTGTTTATCGTATTTTATTGCAGCCATTTACGACACAATTAGGTATTTTATATTAGGTGACATAAATGTAATCTCTTAATCATTCCGCAGATGAAAACGACGCGTTGGGTCTAAATTGCTGTTTACTGGAGACACTTTCAGCATCTCTATGTTAGTAATAGTCTAAAATTTGATACTAATCATATTAAATTAATGATTATACTAATAAAAACGATAAAAAATCATCCTACCTAATGGATATCCACCATTGATTGCGCCACACCCATTGAACTCTGACGTATTTTAAATTACCCAGCGTAAGGTATTATCACTCTCCGAACCCTCATTTAGTAACCCCGCTTAATAGTTATGGTTGCAAGGGTCCGTATTTCTGCATGGTTGGAGGTTAAAAACAAATTTTCTATGTATGAATAGAATGCTTTATGGACTGTGCGTAATATGAACGGATCCGATCAACCATTACATGAGTATTGGTGAAAATCTTATACCGGCAAAGTGAACACATGCCTTTTCATTCCCCTTTAAGTATTAGAGATTAGGTTAAAGGTTATGTTAGGAGATATTAATATAATATTGTTAGTTTGATAATTTTTCTTTTTTTAAATTAAATGTCATTATTTATTTTACCGTCTATTTGAGGTTCTAAAAAATTAAATAGTATTAATTCTAAAACACACAAACAGTGATACAATTCCAGTGATTTGTAACTTCAAAATATTAAGAAAACACACATTTTTTTAATTCTTTAAATGATGTCATGGTTTAAAATTCAATAATTCATTAAAATCCGAATGTTCTCTGAAATCTGAAGACATCTAGTAAAAGATTGAAGCAGCCCATAACAATGCCCTTACACAGGATTTTTTTTCAGATTTTTAAGAGATTCAATTCACATTATTGTGTTCAGTCAGAGAAGCCACTACAATCTAAATCACAATACTTCAAGATTTAGTTTATTTAACATATAGTATAAAATGTATAAAAAATTATATAATTCAGAAACTTACAGAGATGTACTGTTTACTTGTACTTATAACAAAATACATTGACCTAAAATTGACTGTATTTTCATATTCTTCTGAGCAAACCTTTTCCTTTGATACCTGTATAAAAGTGCCTAATAATAACTATTCCGCCATCTTAGGTGAACGCCATTTTAGAGAGAAAAAAAGTGTGCGGATCTCACCTGGTGACCAATATGACTATACAAATACTGTGAGGTCGTGATGCTGGGCCTCTATTATTATGGATTTTGTGAGCGTTTGATATTATTTGCTCGGTTTCAGGCTAAAGCGCGTCTTTTACGTGATACTGTGCCGTATAGCTCCCATATAGATAACACACACATTTCATATTAAATAAAGGCATGTATATCTCAATTTACACACGCCATGTCCATATGTTACAGTTTTCCTATACTTAGCTATACTTTTAACATGTACATAACACAGCACGTGACTGTATTCAGACGGGAGACAAAGACGGCTGAAACATTTTTCACCGGAATTGAATTTTCGCTAAGAAAAATTTCAAGAACGATATCGGGTAACTACAGTGACGTAAAGATAAATTCGATAGGCGATCGGATTTTTCATTATACGCTACGCACACCCATTTCGCAATTTATTGGATCTTCAACTATAATATTTTACTTATAACATTATATGTTATACAGGTGGATAAATTTATGATTGCTTATTATTAACCTTAGAGTTCGTTCTTGAAAATTTTGGATTTTAGTACTGGGAGGATTGAAAAGTACTTTAGTATGATCACATAATATTGATTCGTTTCATTTATTTATTGATTCGCTTACACACCCAATAGCTAACCCACTCACTTACTTCACTCATACATTTACCTACTCAATGATTCATTTTAATGTCTTTATGAGTATATCGGAGAAGGCGTATTGGCTTCGGCTTCTTTAATAACTGCTGGTCTCGTGGGCGTCATTAGGGCTAAGTGCAAGCACAAAACAAAGTTACTAAATATTATTTTTACTTTATTCGTTATTTTACAATAGTTAGATAAGATGAAGAAATTAATAATATCTGAGCAGCGAGTTCGCGACACCAATCGAAACTTATTCTAGCTTTTCAGAATATACTCCCGTACCAACCACCTCCATCGAAGCCTCCAAAATTAATACCGTTTTTCCGACAGACTATTCTACTGCTCAAGTTAAGATGGCGCCTCGACCTTGCTCGAGGTTTACCTCTGCTCTGATTGGACATAAATCATGATACAACAACTTTTTATGAAAAGGTTACAATTTAAATGATATTAAAATGAAATAAATATGGATTAATTTAAACTAAATTAAATTAGGGTCTTTTAACATGGTTTAGTCAGCTACAGAAATCTCCTTTATAATTTACAATAAATTCAAGTCATTAAAATCCAAACAATATAAATATGACAAAAATCTAGTTTAAATCAGACAAAAATAAATTAGGATTTAATAACAAGCTTCAGCAAGTTAACTACGAAATCTACTTTTAAAATGAACAATTGTACAAACATAATTTGATCCTCAGACTTCCATAGAGCATATCGCTCTAAATAATATAGTAATAGCACATAAATAATATAGTAATAGCACATAAATAATATAGTAATTTCCAATTAAAAAATAACAATTCAAAGAATATAAAAATTATGTGAATATAGATTAATTAAGACTAAATTAAATTAAAATTTACAAGTAGTGCTACTAAATAATTAAAATCGTATGTTAAATTAGCAACCAGCTCAAACATAACTCTTTACTGAGTACTTCTGATAAGTATAACTACTACTGTCTGTAATCACATATAATTGTTTCACTAATATTACACGTTATTCATTAGGGTTCCGTACCTTAAAAGGAAAAAAGGAACCCTTATAGGATCATTTCGTTGTCCGTCTGTCTGCCTGTCTGTCCGTCTGTCAAGACCCTTTTTCTCAGGATCGCGTGGAGGTATAAGTCCACGCATTGAAAAGATATAACCGTTAATGTGGTCACTGATATAATTATAAGGTACTTTCCAATGACCTAGCGTCGTGGAATTTACCATGAAGTACGGTCTCATAGCACAAATAAAGGATAAAATTAAAAAACTGTAAATTATTTTCTACATCACTAGAAAATTAACTTTTTTTGACTGTCACGAAAGACCCTATTTCTCAGAAAAACATGAAGATATCAAGTAGAAATTTATACAAAATATTCTAATCTCTAGTGCCTCAAATATGTAAAAATATCAAACTGATAAGTCGATTTAATGAAAACCCGCAGCCGCTTTTATCTCATGTATTGTAATTTTGATTTTCGAGATAAATCAAAATTAAGTTTAAACTCCGGTTAACGAGTTTCAATTTTAAAATATTGAAATTTAAAAACTTTAAATGAGTTTATTCCAAGAACGAAAGAAATAATTTGTAATGCAAAAAAGTATTTAAATTTATTTGGTAAAATATAAATTTCATTAAATAATTTATTAAGTTTTTAATTTTCACACTGGGGAATAAGGTTTAAAATATGGCACCTCTTCTATTTACTCATTCCATTTACTCATACAAATTTTCAAAGCCCTTAGCTTAGCTTAACTTCCATCAGGGCTTAAATCTATGCCGAAGACGTGTGTATGTATAACATATTCGAATGTTAGTATAATCGCAAACATGGACGTTTTTATCGTCGTATCGTGTGAAATGAATCTAAAGTTCATGGGCCGCGAATCTTAGTAACGGCTGTTGACGATATGACATTTTGTTAAATGACAACTTGTAAAATATTTTAATAGACTCGAAAAAAAGAAGGTTCTATATTTGACAATTCATATTTTATTAATATATGTTTACCGACTTTAAAATTATTTTAGCAAAATTATTTTTTATTGTATTTTTTTGTTAAAAATGTTTTATCATATTTTCTTATATTCTTTTTGTAAGTAATTATAAATATGTCAATTGAAATACGCATTACTAATGTCAGGAATAAATGCCCAAATACAATTTTTGATAATATTTTAACCCGCACACGAAAACAAAAATTTGATAGTGTTTGTCCCTTTATTGAAATTGTACGGAAACCTCAGAGCGCGAGTTCCACACTCGCATTTGGCCGAATTTTTTTTATTATTCAACTACCGACTGCGCCGTGTAAAAAGGCACGTCAATGAAAGGCGAGCGCAGGATGCAGACTGATTTATTTACGTCAGATGACGTCACATATACATTACAGGGATCACTCTATAAATAAAATTCTAAAATCACTAGACAAATGAATAGTATTTGAGGGAACAGTATCTTATGTTATTATACATAATTAAACTTATGGAAAACATCCATACCCTTTTTTCGTTATTGAGTATTAAACATCTACTCATACATACAAACTTTCAAATGTATAATATTTTTAATGGGTTCAAGTTTATCAAAGAAATAGGATGATTAAATAGGAACTAGACTCAATCAATCAACTCAAATTTTATTCGTCAACTACTGGATATTATACTAGATAGCCCATCCAGCCCATCTGTCCAACGGGCACGGGGGCGTCCCCCACTACGAAAGCCGATACGCGGCCTCCACTCAAGGAGGACACACATGCTCCTATGTCCATCAGACGTCCGACAGACGTGACCGACCCACTACCAATTGAAGTGATTTACTCTGGGAGCTATGTCGGTGACTTTAGTTTCTTTTCGGATAACATCATTTCTGATTTTATTTTTTAAAGAAACTTCTAGTACAGCTTGTTCCACTACGAGAGACTTTGAACTTGTAGATCAGTATTGGTTGTTATTACAACACTGGTTGAAGACCTTAGTCTTCAAACGCTAGCGTAGAGATGACTTGGAGACCCGACGGAGCATTCCGAACGCTGCCCAGTACTATACTATCATGATGAGCTAGACCAACACTCGATAATTGCCCAGGTCTAACAAATAATATCAAAGTTTGAAAATGTTTTGTTAATATAGGTATATGGAACATATTTCATTAACATCATTTCATATCATCCCGCAGGATTTGTGCTTGTTTTTGGGATAAATATGCTACTTTTATACTCATGAGCTATCTTCATACAAATAAACAAACACGGTGACGCATTAATAATTTTTCAAGGATACGTAAAAATGGATTGTGCCAGCCTTAGAGGTATAGGTAGACAGAAAAATAGGAGCATTTGCAGAATTTTGACAAACTTTATTAAAATACTTCCCAGGTTAAGAAGATGTTTTTTGTAGGAAATTTCCAGTTCACATTAGGACCGGTTTTCCACAGAGTTAAATAAATGTGGGCAATTTGCGAGAACGTTCATCATCCAAAGAAAAGTTCTAACGACGCTCATACACGCTAAAACTCGAGGTTTAAAATCGCAGATTGTTAACTACAATTTCCGTTAATGAAACAAGTTTTTAAGCGGGGTTTGACTAGAATTATAATTTATATAATTTATAAGCAATTTATTGAAATAGGCTAGCCACCAAAACACAAATTTTATATAGGCTTCTAGAGCCTATTTATCTGCTTGATTTTCCATACTAAAAATAGAAAAATAAATTTAATATTTTAAGTGATCTTAATACTTAATTATAATGCTACAATATGTTTGCTAAGAATCTCCGGATGAGATCCCGCTGTCAACCCGACGACTTGACCTGGACAACATACAACGCACGTACTTTGAGGACCGACGAGAAGATACTTGAGGAACAAGCCATAAGCAAGATAAACTGGATCATCATAGAATTGTCTGAAGTCCGAAGAGAGGGGGAGGACACGATGATCCTAAAATCCGGTAACATGCTTTATTACCGAGAGGGTGACCAATTTTCTCAGGGTGGTGTCGGATTTATTGTCCATAAATCCTTCGTTAACAACATTGTCGAAGTCGGAAGTGTTTCGAGTAGGGCAGCGTACTTGATACTCGGGGTAAACAAACGGTTTTCGTTGAAGGTCGTACAAGTTTATGCGCCCACCTCGAAATACTCTGACGAAGATGACGTCGAGGTAATGGACATCTCCAGAGCCATGCATACCTCGAAGACCTTTTACAATATTATGATGGGGCATTTCAACGCAAGGCTAGGCGAACGAAGCGGCACAGAATCGAAAGTGGGGAAATTTGGGTACGGACAACGGAATCATATGCTTGTTAGCTTTATGGAGAAAGAGTCTGTATATGATGAACTCTTTCTTTACATACATTACGTACATTCCGACGCTTCCACGAGAAGTGAAATTGACTTTATCATGCACTAAACGGCATATATTCAATGATATCTCAGTGATCAATATGGTGAAAACCGGGAGTGATCATCGCATGGTAAGAGGCACATTGAATCTTAACATTAAGCCGGAGAGAAAAAGGCTGATAAGGTCAACGCTTTGTCCCACTGGCGCCCATATACAAAACCCTGAGAACTTTCAACTCAAATGTGATGGTACGGCTATGTGATCGTCTATTAAATTATGCATTATAGTAATCGAGTACTTTAGAGAAATCTCCCGTCTTTCATCCCTTTTGAGAAACACTGCACTTAGAGCACATCTGTATCTAAACAAAGACTATTATTGATTTTAGAGTTAACTGTGTAGTGAATACAATAAGTTTAAATCTTTACTCACAATACTAACAAAGTTAAATTAAGATGGGTGATCATACTAGAATGATTAAATGAATGGTGACATGTATGGGCAAATTGGCTCCATCATTAACCAACCGATATCACTCTGACACGGGTAAGCCCTACGCCAGTGTCTGTCCCTGTTATCAGGCTATTGGAAGAGAGCATGACCTCCTTTTGCTACGAAGCATTTACAATTCCTCTAGTCCGAAGACGAGTACTTTATTATTTTGGGCTTTAAGCCCCCCCTGAACCATGGTATTATATATATTTGTATTTCAAGTGATAGGTTTTATTTGGTTTGGCCAAACCAAGTCACCTGTAAGACATGGCGTGTATTGGGTGTCCAGTTATCGCCACCGGAATGCTGTCGAGTCATGTATTGCATATTTACTAATTTTATTTAAATTTTAATGGAAATAGTTCGTCTTAACCTTACTGTCTCATACGCTGCAATGTTTCCCATGCTTGCCTTAGCATATAGTGATATTACCTACCTTGCTCAAAATACCTACTCACGACTTCTCGCGGCTTCCACTCCACTTCACCAAACTCCTTCAGTACTTATCAGTGATTCAACTAAACTGAATAACACTAGCTATAGTCTAGTGTTATTTGCACTCTCATTTCTAGTATCATTTTTATGCACCTCAAATTTAAATAGATAGTTAACTGAATGATAATTAATAATAAATCTATTTGACTGTAATTATGATTAAACTCTTAACGCCTGAATCTAGGAAAGAACTCTACTCTACTTTGGTGCTAGCTTGACTATAGTCTCTTAGCTAAATTTAGACCTATCGATCTAGGTTAAGTTCATAGCAAATTATTAATTTAATATCCAAACATGAGTATAGAGATCGTGATTGATCTTATATGAGGAGGAATTCAGTATTGAAAATTTGGTCTAATCGGTTATACTAATAATCTTAATGCCAAAACTCGAGGCTAAACTACAGTTATGTACATTAATGCAAAATTTAGGGGAAATTTTCAATATAAAATACCCTAAGGTATGCCTAATTTTAATTGGGATAAAAGTAAAAGAAGCATTAGTTTAAAATAAATGTATTAACTGATTTAAAAAAAGAAACTGTGCTATTATTTAGATCTTGATTTACGCGATTAACGTTAATCAGAGACCGAGCATTCCATTCCTAAACTAGCCATACTAATCAGGGGAAAATGGTACACTCAAACGAAAAACCCCTCTGGCATTATTGTATATTTACACACATGTACACAGGAAATACAATTTTAATCTTAATAATTATATATATTTACACTAAGTTTTCTACATTAATCTCTAAATAAGGATAAGAGACACACACAACTTCTTATACAATTTAAGGCATAAATATACTGCTAGTCACAACAGGCTCACGATCTTTTTTAATTTAATTACTTCTCCTTCCTAGCTCTCCCAACTCAATGTTAGCGCGGTAAACCCCATTTTATTATTAAGAGATTTATAAATTAAGAAAGTTACATTTCAAACTGTGAAACTATCGTCACTTAGTTTCGTGTATAAATCTGTGTTCACTACCCAGTCAGGAATCACGCCAAACTAGTACCATTCCTAATTTAATCTATCGTTAAATTATTTATTTACATTATTACTTTCAATTATTTACTTTAGTACTTTCAATTACAAAATATTACAATTAACAATCGACACGGGACCCGGGATTTAATAAGATGCGACTTGTTGCCGTGGACGCTGAACGAAGACTCCCCGTTGTTACTCCTTGTCCCGCTCCTCTCATCCTTTATGCACACTCCCCCTATTTCTCTCTAGCCACAGCCCTGTAACAGAAAAGGCGGCGCACGAGTAAATCTGTATTTAGCTCATTGCTTAAGATCGGGTCATTTTTTCATGTTTCCCCGACCTCGCCTCCAATTTCTTGGTTTAGACGTCGTTATTGTTGCAAAAAATTATGAATTGTTTCAAAATTCCAATCTCGTAACATCTGTAAACAATCTCTAACTCTGAGAAAAGATTGCACAAAGCAACTAACGTCGTCCATAATTTGTCTAAAAGAGCCATACTCCTATTTGTTTCAAATAAACTTTAATTTTAATGATACTTTCTTTAGCGTCAATAAGTCTCAAGTAGTTTTTTCATTGTATTAGTATTTTGTTAGTTCTGTTATTTTTTGTTTTACCCTTAAAATATTTGTATAAGTTCCAACAATCTGTCATCCTTTATTTCGATTTATTGCGAGCAATTGTTCCTACACTGGCCAGTTTCTCACGCATTGAAATAATAAAATAAAATAGATGTTAATCATCTCACAAACTGCAGAATAGCTTCGATCGCCTAGGGGACTGCGAATCATTGGACGATTTAAACAATAGGATAGTTGAAACTGTCCGTGTGGCTGTGCTTTTAATTTTTTCAAAACCAAGCGCTCTAGAAGAAACAAAGGATTCTCAGATAGAACCCTAAGTCTCATGGAGAAAAGACGTGAAATGAGGTTGCAGTCTTCATCCGATATGTCAGCATATCCTGACATTAATAGGCAGATCTCTAAGTTACAGAAACGAGACCTGAGGGACTTTAATACTAACCATATTAAAGAAACCATACAGCGAAACCGAGGCTCCAAAGTGCTCGGGAGAGATCTATCTATTAGATAAAGTCAGTTTACAAGAATGAAGACCGAGAATGGCAACCTAATTACGTCGAAACCAGAGATTTTAGGCGAAGGAAGACGCTTTTAAGCTTTTGGAGTGGAGCGGATATGGCATCAATATCAATTACTCACCTTCGATTTGCCGACGTCGTCATCGTGGTCATGGCAGAGACATTGGACGATCTCACCAATATGCTCAATGATCTCAGTAGATTTTTCCAGCAGGTGGGCCTAAATATGAACATGAGTAAGACGAAAATTATGTCAAATGCTCATGTTCCGCTCCTCCCTGTAACTGTTGGAAACTCTGTGCTTGAAGTTGTTGACGAGTATGTATACCTAGGCCATACGGTCCAACTAGGTAGGTCCAACTTCGAGAAAGAGGTCAACCGCCGAATCCAGCTCGGATGGGTAGCTTTCGGGAAACTACGTTGTATCTTCTCGTCCAACATACCTCAGTGCTTAAAAATCTTGAATAGTAATTCAATAAGCCATAAGTCTATGGCTCCGCATCTTGGTCGCTTACTATGGGCCTCATAAGAAAGCTCAGAGTCACTAAGCAAACTCAAACTCAAAATATTTTATTCAAATAGACTTATTACAAAGTACTTTTGACACGTCAAAATTGGTCGATCAGTCAGTTTGTCTGAAGCTACCACCAGTTCGAAAAGCAGTTTCCTGATGAGAAGAACTGGCAAAAAACTCAACAGTTACTCTTTTCAAAATGGCAATGTTTACATCAGTCTGTTTTACAAAGGTATAATCATTCAGCTGAGCATCAACGTCATTTTGAATCCAAGCTTTGTCATCATTCAAATAATCTTGTAGAGAATAGTAAGCTTTATTTACTAAACACTATTTTATTAGAGTTTTAAATTGCTGAAGTGGCAAATCTAATATAGTCTGTGGAATCTTATTATAGATGCGAACACCAAGCCCCATGAAACTATTACTTACTTTGTGGAGACGATAGTATGGCGTTACAAGTTTATTTTTATTTCTAGTATTTATACTGTGTGCGTCACTAGCGAGTGATGGAGAGAGCTATGCTCGGAGTATCTCTACGGGAGAAATGAGGAGATCCGTAGAAGAACCAAGTTAACCGATGTAGCTCAGAGAATCGCAAAGCTGAAGTGGCAATGGGCGGGGCACATAGCTCGAAGAGCCGATGGGTGTTAGGGAAAAAAGGTGCTGGAATGGCGGCCTCGTACCGGAAAGCGCAGCGTTGGAAGGCCCCCCACTAGGTGGACCAACGACCTCAAGCGGATCGCAGTCAGTCGTTGGATCCGGGGGCACATGACCGTTCTGACCGGTGGCAACGCATGGGAGAGGCCTTTGTCCAGCAGTGGACGTCCATCGGCTGAGAGGACGAATTTCACAGTAAAGTACGAATTAGTGAGTTACGGTTAACTTAATTTTGTTCATAAAATGATGGGCAGTGCAGGTGAAGGTATTATAAACCCAAGTGTTCTCAAGCCCCAGGCCCTGTTAAGCTTATGTTGCTTAGTAGTAACTCGGAAAAAATTAAAGGGTGGGATATAGAAAACACTAAGAGGGGTACGATATTGAATGGACTAATGGGTAAACATGACGTAGATACTGCTACTGAACCGATACATAACTAAACATTACGGTCTCTTAAAATTCCGACAGGAACCAAAGCAGTACCTTGGACTTGTGACCAAGGTGTAGGTTTAAAGAGCTTCTTACCACATATAACATTCACCTCAACGGCAAGGTTCTGTGATTAAAACTAAGGATTGTCTAACCTAAGCTAAACTTACACGCCGACAAGTATATAGCTCATATACTTTGTATAAAAAAATCCTACTTTAAACTTAAATCTAAAGTTTTACTTTTAAGAAATACATACATTTGTTAAATGCAGCAATATATCTTAGGCTAAATCGGTAAAAGCTGTTTTAGTGGAGCATGTCTAGGCAATGTTTCCTTTAAGGAATGAAGACAGGCAACGTACGAGCCGTCGACTCCCATTTCTTTTTTGGATGGATTTAGCGACTATGCAACAGAACATTGCCGCTTCCGCTTCCGCAGACTTTAGAGAACATGTAAAGAATTTATCTCAACTACGTTAATGGTTACTACGATAATTAAACTTGAAATATTTCTTTACTTTAACCGTAATATATTTAGAAGATATCTTACATTCTGACCTAATACAATTTCCTCAAAGTGCTAGTCGGATTCAATTACAAACTGGATTTAGAAACAAATCTAACTTTGCCGTTGGAAAACTGTGAATTACTGCGAATGAAGCGTTAAGTCCACCTCCTGTACCAATGCTTGTAGAAGTTAGTAAAGCTTTTCAAAAAAATTGTGTAATGTCACATAGCTATTAGCTGAAGTTGTTGTAATTTGAGGTTTTGATTCCTTTGCAATGTGTAGGCTGTATCTTTTGATTGTGTTGACTTAGAAGTTTGATGTTTTCTCAGCTCTAAGGATTTCAACTTCATGCCTCTACGCGATCCTGAGAAAAAAGGTATTGACAGATTGATAGACAGACAACGAAGTGATCCTATAAGGATTCTTTTTTTCATTTTGTGGTACGGAACCCTAGAAATACATCAGAAAAGTTAAGTACACTACAAGGAGATTATTATTGCGTTAATAACTTTGGCAAAGTCACAAAGAAGATGAAACTTGATTAATCCGTAACCGCGATTACAAAATTTCTCCTAAGCCTCAAGGTTTGTAACCACAAGGAAGTTGTTTTGTATTAAAATCAGATTTATTTATGTATATAATTTTAAAACTATTGATATCAATTGCGATTTACTATTAAAATTGGCATAACTGTTGGATTTATTAAATGAATTGCAAGTAAAGTGCAAGTTAGTTAATAATAAAACCGGTCAAGTGTGAGTCAGACTCGCGCACGATCGGTTTTGTATCACTATTTGGAAAAAAATCACGTTTGTTGTGTGGGACTCCCCTTAAATATTATAAAATACTAGCGGCCCAGCCCGGCTTCGCACGGCTCTCCCGCATTTCGGTGTCCCCTCTCTCGCCGCGTCACACCGACCCGTCAGCATGAATTTTTTGTTTATAGTTTATATATATGACATTTTTAATTTCGTAATATCTTTTGAATGGAATGTACGATTTCAATAATTCAATAAGTAATCTACAGATACTGAAACAGGTTTGAATACAAAATAATTTATTTGGATAAGAATTAATACAAAGGCATGAAAAACATGGTATTTTGATAGGCATTTCTATCAACTTTTAAAATGTAAAAAAGTAGTTACATAGACATAACTACAATAGTTAGATTTATGATTTCTCGAAGTTTTTTGTAGATATTGATACGTTCTATAATATTGTAGAATATTTTTTTGTATATTCGTTACATACAAAAATACAAATCTTTCTTCTTTATAATATTAGTATAAATTAGTTGAACTAATTATTCATTCATTAGGTTCAAGGTTTATAAAAATTTAGGTTTGATGTACAAGCAAATATATACTTTATATATACTTTATACACATTATCATATAAAGTCCACAATATATGGTGCTTTCACGCAGGAATATTCAGAAAATACGAAATTTTTATTTCATGTTAACAAAGAATTTCCATCAGAACACATTTCCTTAATAAAATAAATGTCGGCAATTTGCGAGAGCGTTTATTACCTAAAGAAAAGTTCTGACGATGTTTGAAATCGCTATAATTTAGGTGCGGAATTCTAAGTATAAAGTGCGTTATGCTTATGGAGGAGTTAAAATACTATTTCGACAAGTTAAAAAGATAATTATTGAGTTATTTTTAATAATATTGTTAGCAACGCTGTTTATAAATTAATGTTCTCAGGTAGTTCCATTTATATTTTTTCAAATATACCAATGTGTAGACAATTTATTATAACCTTTAGTACGATAGATTTGATCAGTCTCTCTGGTGTTTGGTGTTAGTGTCGTGGTTAGGTCACCCTTCTTGAGGTCTACGTAAGTTAGCTTTATTATCTACTGTAGTCAGTGTTCGAAGAGTTTTTAACCCTACACCTTGGACGAAAGTCCAAGGCGCTGCCCGGCCTTCTATCCAAATTGCATGTGTATATGTATTGCTGTACAGTAATTGATATTATGTGTTTTAAAAATTACCATTAATTAAATAAAATCGTTTGAAAAAATAAAATCAAAGAATACCTTAATCTGCCAAAATTATTTCTCCCTAAAAGTAGTATGCATTTGATATCATTAGATGACTTTAGTAGATATCAATTAGTGAAGTATCATGTCGGTATAAAACCTGATTTAATATATTAATAGGTGATTTACACCTTAAGGAAGGGTCTACTTAAGGGAATATTTCTAGACTTATTACTTTAACATAAATCTGCTTAAACTTGGCTCTAATACTACTATGATTTTCAAAGTACAATGTATTCTTAAACGTGGACATTTTTTGTATTAATATTCTATATACTAAAGCATATTTTATACAAAATAATGACTAGTACTTGAATATTTTTACTGCAGCCAGCTCCGAACGAATCGCAGGTTAATACTTCGCTGACACGCGCTTATCCAGCTGGAAAATTTATAATATTACTTTTCCAAAATCAATTTTCTCAAAGTGTTGAAACAGGCTTCATATCTTCGGAAAGTCACGTATTATGGAAGTAACTTAAGTTCTACGTAAGCTACACTACGCGTTTTTGGATATCTTAACGGTATAAGTCAGCCTGACAGAAAATAGATGCAGGGAAATTATTTGTTTAGTAAAGTTACAAAACTAAAAATCGAGATTTTGTTAGAATTGAAACTTACTACTTTACAGTGCTCAAGCCCGTGGGAGTCTGGGGCTTGTTATCCAGGTTGCGTTCAGATAGTCTTTACATTAAAAACGCAAATAATAGTTTAAATCGCGTAAATTTCAAAAAAGGTGATTTTAACCACTGTATTGATATGGGGGAATTTTCGATGAGAAGGCACAATAACCCAGCTGTGGCGTGCAAGTCTGCCGTTGGCAGCACGATGATGATGAGAGCGTTGAGGTTCAAACAGGGGCGATATTGAGCGAGAAATCCCAGTCTCCTTACAAAGAGCAGAAGCTGAAACGTCGTCTGTTGCTAGATCGCTGACAGCCGCTATTGGATTTGAGACTAATAATCTGCTTGCGTGATTGAATGGACTGTTGGCGCCACCTAGTTTAATTTTGTTGAGTTATCTGTGCTAGGTATTGTTACATGACGATGTTTACTGTATAAAATAACTTAGAAAGTTGTATATTATCGAGCAAGTGGGGTATTCTTAATATAAACACATGCAAAACCAAAAGATAACAAAATTGTTGCTAATAATTTATACTATATGAGATATTATCAAAGATTGTACAAGCTCTTTAGTGATTATGATGGTAGCTCATTATTCTCGACTTAGACCCTTCATAAAATTACAATATGAGGTTGAAAGTACTATAATGCGAATTTTAGGATCCGTATGATAATATAAGATTTTGTAAATCATACAACTTTACATTACATTGTTAAAACTTCTTTGGTTTTCTTTGGAAACGAATTGAAAAATAAATATTCGCAATATAGAAACTGTTAAAAGTTTTAAGTTTATTTCATAGATTGTTTTAGAAATGGAATATTTCGATATTGATGTTAAGATTATAGCAATCGTAATGAGAAATAATTTTATGATTGGTTATGTTTAATTTGAAGGGACCTTTTATGCATCTGGATAAATGGTCCCAGGCAAATTTGAGGCTTAAAATTGTCGAATTTGTTAATAGTCAGATCCTGAGGGGTTTAATTTTGAATTAAATATTTACGTATTCAGGAGGTTCCTGAGCGCTAACGAGAACACGATATTAATTTACGAGTTAGCCAAAGTTTAGAATTTTCTTAAACTTTTTATGTATTTTACTATTGTTTATAAAATTATCTATTACAATAATACTTTTCACACTTTCAATAGCTTTTTAATAGGAAAAAAATGTTAGTGTAGTCTTAAAAAGTTTTACGGTGGCCATTTATATTGTGAAATAACTGCTACCGTGAATACTACATGGGACCTACACCACACAATAACACGCACAAGACAATAGTAATGTGTTCTTACATCGGAAACTGAGTAAGCAATATTAAAAAACTACTCTAAACCTTAATAATGAAGACCCAACATCATGCACAACCATAAAGGTCACGTCGAGCTCCGTTTGTCAACTGGCACAAGCCTATCGGTACAGAGGTTATATACAGTTTTAGAATAAAATAAAAGGAACTACCCGCGAATATAAAGTTACCAAAGATGTTGCTAACTCATCATCTATATTTTTACTGTGGAAAAAAATATAAGTTTTAAATTTACTAATTCAGAAGGTTTAGAAAATAATAAAATAGTACTTCTGTTTTATTTTGCAATAAAACTGTGTGTACCATAAACGAGCGACATCAAAACATTCGGTCTGTCAAGAATTACAACTACACGACGTGAGGTGATATGTAACAAGAATATATACAAGGTTAAAATACCTGTTTATTTTGGAGATATGAACATTTTAAAAACCTCTTTAATATTTGTAACTATTAAAAACTTTTGAAATCAAATATTCTGTGTAATAGAAGGGAGTTATTTACACAAAAAACTCCATTCATTTAGATGATATATTGCTGATTTAAACATATATCATACGACACGATTCCCGTACGACATGCCATAATATAAAATTTCCTTGAATAAATGATTGAGAAAATTAATGGATTTATTAGCGTGAGAGAGTAGGTTTGTGGTAGGTGAGTGAGTAAGTTAGTATATTAATATGTCACAAACTTGGCAATTCACTTTGGAGTTAATTCTGAAAATTCAGTGGATAATGTCGCAGTCAGATTAGTTTTATGTATTTTTTTAACAATTTTGTTAGATTCGGAATTTGTTTGATAACAATAACTATTACTTAAAATTTTAAAAAAATATTTTAATGTCAAACTCAGGCATCGTAGAATCATTTTCAACTCGTAGATTAACTTAATTATTGTGTTGTGTTAAATAATGGAGAAATATTTTTTTACTAACAATAATTAGTCAGTATCTTTCATTAAAATTAAAAATGGCCCAATTTTAGTAACCTTTTGAATTCCATTGCGGAAATAATTCCTTCTGAAAGAACAAGAAACATTGTGAATGACATTTGCAAAATAAATTGTCTTAACGAGTTTTGATTGCTTAAAATTAAAACACTAATTTTCACATACTATTTGAATATCAAGATATATAGTTTTAATACTAAGAAAAAGACAAGCAAAGTAAGATTTAATTAGTTTCTTTAATTAGTTATTCGTTGACTGCGAGAGAACATGCCAAGAGGTTAACTTCGCTAGTTCTTAACTTTGAATTTGAACACGACGTGGAAAACACTTCAAGATATTTATGTTCAGAATAAATTGTTTGCAAGTTATTTTACTCGATATAATTTTGCAGTAGCTGTCACTTTGTATTAGTTTAGCATTTCTTGTGCTTACTGTTTTGTCAATTTGCTTTGCAGCTTAGCTGTCGTTAAATGCATTTACATTTTTTTCTATTATTATCGAATATCAGGAGGAGAGACAAGTAAAAAAGAAAATTATTTGGAAAAACTTCATTAAGTTTAAACATCAAAACGGATGGATGAGTGTGAGAGATTGCCACTTAAACATTGGCGGTCGGGCACGAAAGACGTTATATTAATTACTAAAAGCGTCACGTAATTGAATTAAGTCTGTGTCAAACAACCCTACAAGCGAAAGCTTTAAGACTATGATAAAAGTTCCATGAATATGCACCTGAATTACAAGCCTCAGTTCTGTTATTAGTATTTAATTAGAAAATTATGTATTAAACGGATAAGTAACGGGTGGGGGGTATATTTTGTAATTTCCTGTTACAACGAAAAAAATACCTAGCTTACTTTTAACTTTTTAAATCGATGGAAATACAGCATGAGAAACAAAAATAGCTTAAAACTAGCGAGGTCTATGAGCTACGCGGTTTTGGAAAGGACAATTTTGCCTCCTGAAGGTTTTTTTTGGAGCAAAGAGGCAGTTGGTTTATATCACGTTAAGTCTAGTTTATTTGTTACATATGTACTTATTAAATAAAGTGATATAGGAGAATCAAAATAACTAAAAATGAAATTCTATCCAATTACAAACTCAAACTGAAGTACGAACAGTTTCGTTAGTGGTTGCGGTCTGTAACAGAGCCGAGCCTAAAGTTTGCCACTTAAATATTAAGTCACGTAAAGCACTAAGATTAGAACGATTCAATTTCAATCTAATAGTGCGGATTTCCTGTTTAGACGAGTTTTCTCAAAGGGAGTTTCGAATTTTGTTTGTATTTCACTAAGTAGACTGACGTAAATATTTTGAGTTTCCGTTGTCTTAGATTCTGTTCACAGGTAAATTCTACTTCTATTATAAAGTAGTCGAACTACTCTACCTTCGCTGGATTAAAACATATTTTTAACACACTTGCTCGTAAAGTGTCATTTATTTAATAGTTTTTGTGAATGTAAACAGCTCCATAACACACACGTGCTATATACTTTACATTACCGCACTAGTGTAAAGTCGTAGATAGAACTATCTACAAGTTGGCTTTTTGTCTAGTTCTTTCTATGTATGTATTGATTGGTTGAATGGAAATAATTAAAATTTTGCACACAGATACTTTATAACGTGGATAACTATATAGACTACTGTTTATAACAAATGACACAAAAGTTTCTCATAATAGAATGGTTGTCATAGTAGAATTTTAGTATCCGTTGCATTTTTATGTAAACCACTATAAAAACACATCCAAAATTTCACATTTATAAAATTAATATACTCATAAATAAGTTAATTGTTAGATTGTAGATTGAGAAAGTTGCTATTATTAAAGTTAAAACCGGTTTATGGTTAAAAATAATGTACTTAACAGCTTTTTTTGTTTTACTGATGCATCCGTCTGTCCGTTATTATGACTTCACTTTCAGTTTTCGATACAGCTGAAATTATTTTTGATAGATAGTTAGTTACACTATATTATTATGATAAAGTTGATCTCATGATGGAGCTGAAGCAGAAGGTGGCCATGAAAACTTCAACTCTATCGAGTTTGGGCTCGTTAAATTAGTATTGATAAGTTGATAAATACTTTGGTCCTAGGTGACGATGTTGTTCATCGCTGTATATTGTGTACTGATTTAAATAGCAATAAATTAATACATGTGATACTTATATAGGCTCCGAAATATTTAGGCTAACTATTAATATTGCAATTTGTACTTTGTAGTGCAAAAAAATGTATCCGTGCAGTATCTGGTGCAGATTACTTAGATCATTGTAAGCCTTTATTTAAGAAGCTTCGAATACTACCATTACCCTGCCTATCAAAATGATAAGATGCAAAATTAGGCAAATCTGTTAGCCGTGATCCCAGTAAATTGTACGTACCTCATCAAGGATTACAAGTGTGCAGCAATAATGCATATTGTATGGCAATAAAAATTTATAATAATTTACCTAGTAAATTGAAAAATTTATCAGTAAGAAGTTTCCAAAGTGAAATGTTTAAATTACTTATTGACTATTGTTTTTACTCCATTGATAAGTATTTTAATAAACGTCTATAATTTGACATAATATTGCAATTATGTTTATCTTATGACATTATTTTTAATTATTATTTAATTGCACTAAATTAATATTTCCATGTCATTGTAATGGCAGAGCATGCGGCCACTATAACAATAATACAAAACCTGTATTTTACCGCGCTTGAGGAAATAAATAAATTTGAATTTGAATCAAACAATAATTCAAGATGTAATCGTGATAACGAGCCGTGACCCGGAATTATATCGAGTTGTTTTGTTATAGCAAAATTGGACTGCTTCAATTTGGCGCAGTAAACAAGGGGTTGAGTAATTATAATTTGTTAATAACTAAGTTTAATATTAAGAAAGATTTGCTTCATGTGATGTTTTTAAAATAAATCTTTAATATTTTGGATTCTCGACTCGCTGTTCGATCTCGCTATCCAAGATAAAAATATATACAAATTATAATATTAATAACTCAAGTGAACCATGATAAGGAAGACCAACAAGACACTTAAGGACATGACTACATATACACAGTTGTCCTACGAACTAAAAATAATTTAACGCGCAAAACAAACTGAGTGCATATTTGCTGGTGTGTGGCATGAGTACAATGGGGGGGTATTATTGCCTTAGCATCATTGACTATATTTTAGTTTTAAATGGAGTCTGGTTTAGAGGAAACTAATTTAGGTATTAGAAATATAATATCTTTTGATCATGATACGTAAAATTACGAAATTAAACGGCAATTGTTGTATAGGTTTCCAAACTCTACTTACAGTAATTATTATAACTATCAGCGCGCTGCGCGCCCGACCATCCGATTTAAATTGGTGGTTGACTTTCATCCGCTCATATTTGTTAGTTCCATACTTTAAAAGGAAAAGAAACCCTTATAGGATCTTTTAGTTGTCTATTTTTCTTGTCTTGTCTGTCTGTCATGACATCTTTTCTCAGGACTACATGGAGGTATCAAATTGAAATTAACAACAAATATTAAGGTCAACGCAATCAAAAATTTAAACCGCGTTCGTATAGGAATCTTTCCGATAGGGAGTTGTTATCTCCCCGAAACTCTTTACCACGGCGATAGAAGACGCTTTTAAGCTTTTGGAGTGGAGCGGATATGGCATCAACATCAATGGCAAGTACATTACTCAGCTTCGATTTGCCGACGACATCGTGGTCATGGCAGAGACGATCTTAAGAATATGCTCAATGATCTCAGTAGAGTTTCCCAGAAGGTGGGCCTAAAAATGAACACGAGTAAGACGAAAATTATGTCAAATGCTCATGTTCCGCTCCACCCAGTAACTGTTGGGAACTCTGTGCTTGAAATAGTTGACGAGTATATATACCTAGACCTCATGGTCCAACTAGGTAGGTCCAATTTCGAGAAAGAGGTTAACCGCCGAATCCAGCTCGGATGGAAACTACGTTATATCTCGTCCAACATACCTCAGAGCTTGAAAACAAAAGTTTTTGAACAATGCGTGTTGCCAGTAATGACTTATGGCTCCGAATCTGGGTCGCTTACTATAGGCCTCATAAGAAAGCTCAGAGTCTCTCAGCGGGCGATGAAGAGAGCTATGCTCAGAGTATCTCTATGAGATTTAATCATAAATGAGGAGATCCGTAGAATAACCAAGGAAACCGACATAGCTCAGAGAATTGCAAAGCTGAAGTGGCAATGGCCGGGGCACACAGCTCGAAGACCCGATGGGCGTTGGGGCGAAAGGTGCTGGAATGGCGGCCTCGCACTGGAAAGCGCAGCATTAGAGGGCTCCCTACTAGGTGGACAGACGACCTCAAGCGGATCGCAGGCAGTCGTTGGATCCAGGGTGCACATGGCCGCTCTAGTTTGTAATGCATGGGAGAGGCCTTTGTCCAGCAGTGCACGTCCATCGGTTAAGACGACGACGACGATAGGAATCTTGACGTATATTAAGATATCGCTGATAGAATCATGATTAATAAGAAGCAACGGAAAGAATATGATCCAAAAAGTTGACTAACTGCGACCTATGTTGATTATTGGTGGGAACAACTTTTCTTAGACATCAAAGAAAAGTTTGCCCCTTATTATTATTACAATTTACGGAGAACACTTAGAATAAATTACGGAATTCTCAGTGCGTGATTTCGACTCGCACATGACAGATTTTTTTGTTCCTATAAATTCCTGTCTTTTAAAACATTCAGACTTTTAAAATAAAATGGCACCACTTTAAATTCATCCAATAATTAGGACTCGAACCATAAAGCGTTTAAAGCCCAATTTCGACTCGATTCATTTGAAACGAGTGCTCTGTTAAGTTCAGTGTTCTATGAAAGCGGACATATTCGTTATTGTTAAAAGTATGGTGGAAAAAGAAACATTTTTGGACCTCTGTCACCTGTAGCAAATATTCATTTCCATATGTTACTCCGTTACAGCTTAATATTAATGAATGTCTAGTCTTATCAAGTACCTACAATTATATGAGCTGCACAGCAATTTGGAAAGAGCTACAATGACATGTCATTTATATAAAATTCAGGGAAATTCCTGGAGCTTGAGACCCAGAAACCGGTTTATGATCTACTGGTCAAACAAAGGTGGATTAGTTTAGCGATCTAGTTCCAACAGAGAGTAGAACTAATAATTTGTGATCTGGTGTTATAAGTAAAATATTTATGAAAGGTTCTTGAATTTTAATGATGACTGAATTAAAATATCATAACTGTGTATTAAAAAAAAATCAAAAGAAACTTAATGAAACATTTAAACTAAATAAATAACGTGAAGGTTCAACAACGCTTGGGGCTTGTGACCCACTTAATTTTTGTTATTTAGACTTGTAATGGATTCAAATAATTTTTAAATAATTTAGGAAGTGAAATTAAGGAAATAACATTAAAGAAATAAGCCAATTTTGAACGCATTTTATATTATTACACCGAGTGTATAAAACGATAGTAAGTAAATAAAGTCCAAAAGAGGCGGCCATATTTTATCATTATAACCGAACCTTTTTCGTGAAAATATCATGGTATATGGCAGAGAATTTTTATATTAACACATAGATTCAGGGGTTTTTACTGACGTGCCTACATTGAGCTGAAAATTTATAACATGTATTTCTTCAGCAGCTATTTAATAGTGGATTTACGGTAAATGCATTTTTGCTTTAAAATAAATATAAAGAAAATATTTATAAAATTATTTTTTGTATCTTTCTTACTACTGTTAGTTATAATTTTATTGAATTATTGTAATTTTCTTCGTGTCATGTTACATTTATTTTTGGCAACATTAATTTGGATAGTGGTTTGGTTTGCCCGTAATGTCTCAAAACAGCTTTAATAAAAATCTTTCTGTAGTGGGGTATCAAATAAATAATTACAGAGATATTAAATTGGTAGGTACTAGTAATACTGTTGATAGATTTTAAATTGCCTAGTAGTAGTGTCGAATTTTATTATATTTGAAATTTTTGGTATATTGAAGGCACAAATAAACTTGCACGGTTTTTAGTAAAGCAGCATTGTAAAATCCTTTACAATAATAAAGATTAAAAAATCTAATATTTTAGGTATACCTATATAACTAGAACTTTTTAGGTACAAAAAAGATGCTGATATATTCGATAGAAAACGAGCTTAATACACTTATAAAAGCTCTGGAGATCCCAAAACTTTCTCTATCGATATCGAGTAAAAGAAACGTCCAACACACGAACTAGGACCCTCGATTAGATCTTGAGACAAAAGTAATTAAGATACTGATTCTCTTTAAATTATGTATGAGATATAATGTAACATTTTACACAATATGTTAGACAGAAAACAACATGAATTTATACTAATACTTAAGCTAAACAGTTTGATTGTTTGGTTGAACGCGCTAATCTCAGGAACTACTGGTCCGAATTGAAAAATTGTTAGTGTTAGATAGCCCATTGATCAAGGAAGGTTATTATAACAACACACTACGACCCATAGGAGCAGAATATCAATGAAAAGTGTTTCCAAAACGGGGAAAATATATTTTTTTGGGGGCTTCCGTTGCGTCCTCCTTTAAAATCTCCCTTCTCTCTCTTATGTGACGCAGACAATATCGCGCAGGACTAAAACTTGGAGAACCTAAAACTTATTCAATCAAAATTTATTCGAGTAAAAGAAACGTCCAACACACGAACAGGACCCTCGATTTGATCTCGAGACAAAAACTCATTAAGATACTGAATCTCTTTAAATTATGTATGAGATTCTATAACGGTTTTAATTACGTTAAAATTTATTGCTAATGAAAAATTTATTAGATAGACTTGTTTATTACTAGTTTAATATAGTAACTAAATAAAAGGCTTTTAAATTATTCTCAAATCTCATTTTGTGAAGTAAAATAATATTATTTAAAAATACCATTTTTATTTGTAAATCGATAGTTTCTAAATTCGACACACACTTACTTATTACATACTAACAAAAGTACAAGAGAGATATACTCTGATAACTTTTTTCGAGGTTAGAATCTGAAGTTTAAATTCCGTCATAAATTTTTTTATAAATTTTATATAGCCTATGTCACTCGCGCCATTATCACGAACCTATTGACACCTCATTCATTAAAATTGGTTCAGTAGTTTAGGCGCTGCGATGGAACATACATAGACTGTCAAAATCATTATATCCTCGCCATAGTCGGGTAAAAAATTAATTCCTAATATCTAAATTAAATTAAAATTCATATTTTTTGTATAATCATTAATTTAATAATTATAATAACATAAAGATTTACATTATTTTATTTTGTTAACTATTCAAACTTTTATTACATTAAAATTCACTTTAATTAAATTAATAAAAATTAAAATTAATATTTAATGCATGGATATTTACAACAAATTAATAAAACGGATCTCAAAAATATAACTTGAAGAAATGATAAGAAGGAGAGAGGTACCCCTTCTATTGAAAAGGGTGTGATATTGAATGGACTACTATTATAAATGCAACGTTGATACTACTACTGAACCGATAAATAACTAAACATCGTGATCTTTTACAATTACGACATGAACCCAAGCAGTGCCTTATACTTGTGACCAAGGTGTACGTTAAGGGCTGCCATTCATTCAATTAAAACATTGACCTTCACTGCCCAGGCTCTCCGTTTAATCCTAACGTTAGGTTTACTTTATCCTTACTTACCCGCAGACATATATTAATAGTGACTCAATACAATTTATTCGTCTCCTATTAATTTACCAAGTTTCATATTAAGAGAGAATTCAGTCTTGTAAAAGAATTATCTCGCTCGAATACTAAGAAATATTATCAGGGAAATTTTCCGTAATTCCTTAATCAGCCTTGTCAAATACTGTTGAAATGTTTGTGAATTTATATCTAAATAAACAAGAATATCTAAGATTTTAAGCGATTTGATCGGAGGGAATTTCATTATAAAATTTGTTTCATATTTAAAGTATTACCATACAAAATTCTAATACTTTTTATTAACAGACTATAAACATATGTTTCAGAATTTGACGTTTTTTGGTGGTTATGTAGAAACATAAATTTACACAAGGAAACTCCACAAAATCAAGTTGGATATTGTACAAAAGTTTTTAAAACTGAAAACTGAAGTCCGTTTTTAACCTCCGACGTTACAACGACGGGGTGTTATAGATTTAACATGTGTGTCTACTATCTGTTTGTAGCATCGTAGCGGCCAAAATAATAGACCGATTCTGATGAAGTTTATTTTTTTAAAAGATATGTTAATCAAGAACCTTCCTGGCTATAATTTGTGAAGATCTGTTCAGACGTTTGAAGACTATCAATTCATTTCTAACTTGAGAGTCGCGTGACAATATTAACATATCGACAATTATAAGAATCTTTTTATTATGGTAACACACTGACATTGCTTAGACTGAGTAGAGTTGAAACGGTATTTCTCGACCTTTCTTTCGATATCTAGTATCAAGCTTTTTAAAATACGTAATAGTCTGTATTGATTGTTGTTTTTATATTGTTTTTCATCGATGCAAAAAGATCGACTTTTTGTTCGTAAGTTAATATCGATTCTTCTAAATCGATTTCGTGTGGGTATCGATACTTAGTGACTATATTAAATTAGAGTTTCAGTCAGGGGTAGTTTAAATTTTTAATTTGATAGTTATTATGTTTACTTTCAGCATTTTTGTGAGTGTGTCTTGTTATATCTCTTACATTTCCCAATCCTGAAAACCTCTTAGGTACTTACTTGTGTTTTTCTTCGATATATTATTTTGGGAACTAGTCGCTTGTGTTTACGATCGTGCGGCCCATTTCAGTCAAGTGAAGTGGTATCCGTTCATTTGCCGAGGGTTTGTTTAGTACCTATACTCTATATGCAATACAACATATAAACTTACTTAAGATAAATAAATTATAGAATTAATGAAATTATATAGAGGCGGCTCTATTTGGACTGTTTTCTAGAACTCAGTAAACATAAAAGGGCGCCATATTTTTTTGTAATTTTCATTATTTTGACGTAATAGCAACAACTTTTGTGTAACCCAATATTGAAATCTAATTTTCATAAAATATATATAAAAGTTAGCGTTGATAACGTTATATGTACTATATTCGCGGGTAGTACTTTTTATTTTATTCCAAGATTAATTAACTGAGGTAGGGCACAGCAGGAAACTTCCTGCTCAAATATGGAGCAGCCCGACTGGGGTAGTACCTTGACCTTACAGAAGATCACAGCTAAATAACACTACTCTAAAGCAGTGTTGTGTTCCTGTTGGTGAGTAAGGTGACCGGAGCTCCTGGGGGGAATTGGGGATAGGGTCAGCAACGCGCTTGCGATGCTTCTGGTGTTGCAGACGTCTATAAGCTACGGTAATCGCTTACCATCAGGTGAGCCGTACGCTTGTTTGCCGACCTAGTTACATAAAAAGAAATAAAAAAGATTGTATATAATCTCTATTCCGATGGACTTGAGCCAGTTGTCTCCATTATTGTTCCGTTGTAAGTGCATATTACACAAGTCAACAAAAAAAAAACTTTTTTTTGTGTCTGTTATTTAATGAATATTGTCTGAGTGTTTACATTGAAAAATAACCAAAAACTCAATTTATGAAGAAATAAGTTTGCTATTGTATGTTTTATATTGATAATTAAGTTTTAAAGTTCTTAGTGGAGAGTAAAATAATAGTTGGTAATACTTTAAAACAAAATGGCGACAAGTCGCGCATTCTACTGTATTGAGTGTATGTATGTCTATTACAAACTGTAGCAACTACTTTTGTATATGACTGAGTCGCAGAATAGCATACAGACTTTACTTGTCGAAATAATATGAAATTTTCTATGAAAACGAAATTTCTATAAAAGCAAACTTTATTCAAAAAACCTATTTTACCCATTACAAGTAAGGTAAAAGAAATCAAAATTTGACATTTTGTTGCCAGACTCAAAATCCGTGTTGACCGGTGTTATTATTGTCTTATGCGTGTTACTCTGCGGTATCGGTCCCATGTACCTATATTGCAGAAACTATCATACTTTATGTATACTTGACAGTTATTTTCCAAATTCATCATTTATTTTACAAATTCATCATTCACCCTAGAATTAAGGTAAGTATTTAAAAAAAAATCAAAATTATTTTAAATATGTGGCCCTTAGAGACCAACAAGGAGGATTGCTTATAAGTATTATTAATTTCTGATCAATTGTGAAATCTATATCTTTTACTGCTTTTAATTTTTTTTCGTATTTAGATAAGTACCCTAGGAAATTAAAAAATGTATTTTCGTCAAATTTATGAATTCAATATATTTCTTCTGTAGTACCTAGTAATAACACAAACATTCAATATTTTTAATGGTTATACATAATACATGTTATTCAATGAATTATTTACCCAAGAGAAAAATATACGACTTTCAAAATAATCTCATAAAATTATACCATTGTGTTGCAGTAACTCAATGTAAATATTTCTCTTTCCTAAATATACATAACAGAATGATCTCTTTTATTGTAATATTATAAAAAATAGCTAAAAGTGCCATGACTGGAGTACTTACATATATAATATAACTAGGCGACCCGCCCCGGGTGCAATTTATTACGTACCATACTTGATTTAGATGAAAAAATAAAACAATTTCAATATATTGTTTCTAAATAAATATATTTAAGCTTATACGACAAATAAACCTATTTTGTTATTATCTCGCAGATGCTCTGAATTTTTTCAGGATAAAAAGTAGTCTAGATAGTGATCCAGTTAAGTACCCGTGTGCCAAATTTTATCGCAATCAGCTGACATTTCAGGCTCGATTGAGTGACAAACACCCAAACATCTAAACATCCAAACTTTCACATCTGTAATAGATAATATAAAGCAAAGTCGTTCCCCGCTGTCTGTACGTTTAGATCTTTAAAACTACGCAACGGAGTTTAAAGCAGTTTTCATCAATAGAGTGATTCAAGAGGAAGGTATATATGTATAATACATGCATATTATAGTAAAGAAATCGTACGAAACCGGGGCGCGTGCTTAGTATCCAAATACTACAATTCTATTCATCATAGCCTTAACACTATATGTAACTCAAGGAAACAAGGTAGTGTCATATACTTTGTTTAATTTCAGTTAGTAAACTTTTAATTCCACATAAGTATGTATACAATTTGAGAAATACTTTATGACTTAAAGAAAAGTTTTGACGGCGCGAGCGGTTCAAATTGCTGTAATTTGGCACTGAAATTCTCAGTAATAATTACTACTCTGTAAATGTCTGTACTGAATTTTACTTTATGTAAAAAACTGTAATTATATTTAATGCATCTAATTTCTTCATTGAAATTTATTTGTACATAATGAATAGGTTTAATAATGTGTATAAATATATATTATTTTTATGAAGCTAATAAGTGCCCAGAGCAGTCAACCCCGGGAGAAAGATTACAGAGCTTTTTCATGAAAACAACACCCATCTCCTCTACCCGACCTATAACTATAATAGATACCTATAATAGTAAATTCATGTGTTCCTCAAGAAGAGTGTCCTAGCCCTAACACACTAAATCACATCCACTCTAGATAAGAAGCTGAAAAGTGCTGCTAGCTGTTTATTTTATACATAAATTATCACTTCAGTCAAACACTTAAGTGATCATTTGTTTATAAGGATAACACTAACTATAGAAACTACCAGAAAATAACTACAGTGTAGGTAGTAAGTTAATAACAGTAACAAAACATCGTTATCTCTAGAATATTTTTAACATACAGCCTCAAAATCAATTTCCTCCGTAAACGTTATAAAAGGTTTCGTGTCTTTGTTGTCACTTATTACGAAGGCGACGTGGGATATAATTATGATAGAGCAGATTCGCGTAGCTTTCATAAAACTGTATAATCGTAAATATTGCTTTTATAAAAACCTATTTAGAGGATATATTATAAAAATATATCTACATAATATTGAGATTTACTATATATTATGTATTTTAGAAGGCTCTCCCCTCAGCTGCTATACATATAAGATAGCAAAGTTAACTTGTAAAGTCCAAGTTGAATATCAGCCCACCAGAATCCCAGATTATCCCACCGCCGGAATATCGGGTTGAGGTTCATGCTCCTCTTGGGTCATCGGACCACTATCTGATATCCACCAAAGTGCCACAGACTATGCCGCCGCCAATATCAGCGTCGATTAAACGTCGTGTTTGGCACTATGGGAGAGCTGATTGGGACGGAATGCGCGATTACCTGGCGTCAGTCCCTTGGAAGCAACGCTACTTCCGAGAGAAGGACCCGACGGCTTGTGCCGCTGCTATTACGGATGTAATCATGATAGGAATGGAATATTTTATCTATTCGGATTTCATCAGCGGTAGCAAGCGGAACCGTTGGTTCGATCGCGATTGTGTCGGCGCATCAAGCAAAACAGGCGGCATACCGCGCTTGGACCAGCGGCTTCGTTAATCGGGATCCCAATTTAGCCTCGCTGAAAGCTGCCTATAATAAAGCTTCCAAGTCCTGCAGGAATCTCACAGGTTCGCGCTGCTTCTGGAGTCTGGCCAATGGCTGTGCCATGCAATTTCTGCCAGCCTTCGCTGCCTCCACTAAGGTGTCCGGACGGTTCACTAGCCCACAAGCCGCAGGAGAAAGCGAATCTCCTAGCTAGCCTCTTCGCGGCTAACTCCCGAGTCTATGATTGTAGCGTGTCGCCACCAACTCTTATCCACTGTGGCTACACAATGCCTGACATCAAAATCAGGCAACGCGATGTGCGCGCTAAGCTGCAAGCACTTGACTGACTCCCGTGTTGACACGCCTGTATCAACTTTCCCTTTCTTCGGGACATACCGGAAGCTTGAAGAGAGGCTAATGTGTAGCCAATTCCAAAAAAAGGTGATCGATCTGACCCAGCTAATTACCGGCCGATAGCTATTACCTCAATTATGTGTAAAGTTATGGAACGAATTATAAATAATCAGCTGATCCATTACCTGGAAGATCACTGTCTTATTAATGACCGACAGTACGGGTTTCGTCCAAAGCGGTTCACAGGTGATCTTCTGGCGTACGTGACTCATCTTTGGGGTGAAACTATCGACAGGTATGGTGAACCATTGGGCATCAGCCTAGATATCACCAATTTCGACAGGGTTTGGCATAAGGGTCTTCTCTCCAAGCTCCCTGCATACGGTCTGCCAGCTCAGCTCTGCACCTGGGTGGCTAGCTTCCTGCACAAGCGTAGTCTGCGAGTTGTTGTGGATAGATCACAATTATTTGCAGTGAACGCTGGTGTACCTCAGGGCTCTGTCCTATCCCCTACACTCTTTCTTCAGCATATCAATGATATGCTTTCCCTTGAGAACATACATGCTGCTGCTATGCAGATGACAGTACTGTGCACGAGGGTTATCATGGGCATGCAGCCGCTGGGCGAGCAGACATCGGTGAGAGGCGCGTGAATCTTGTCATTGAGATCGATCAGACACTGGACCGCATCGTCAAATGGGGTACTGATAATCGGATTGATTTCAATGCCAAAAAAACACAGGCATGCGCGTTTTCTTCAAAAAAGTCTCCATTCTCCCATCGTCCTTCCCTCTCTGGCACCACACTGTTGATGCAAAGCAAAATTGCTATGCTCGGAATGGACATTTCGTCCTGAATCCTAGGGATCACATCGAGGCTGTTATTAAAACAGCGTCACGTAAACTCGGAGTCTTTGAAAAACACGTGCTTGAAGCCCTGGATCAGTTGCAGCGGCGCGCTGTTCGTTCATAGGCGATACAGAGGTCTCCAACACCCTCGAACCTCTTCAGCTGCGTCGTGAGATTGCTGCCCTCAGCGCTTTCTATCGACTGTATCACGGCGAGTGTTCAGAGGAATTGTTCTCCCTCATTCTCCCCTATAAGAAAGCGTACAAGAAGAAGCGCGTTGTCGCATAGCGAAAAAGTGAAATTCACTTCTGGCTCACGTGTTCCCTCCTTCTTATAACCTGGGGTCCTTCAAACGAGGCGTGAAAAAACATCTTGCGGGTGGACACGGCGGTGGCGGCTAGTGCAGTTTGCATTCTGCAACTCTATTGGCCGCCCTCGTGTTTGACTCTACTGCCACTTACCATCAGGTGGAGTAGAGTCATCTGCCAACTATCAAATATAAAAAAAAAATGTTGTCGTATGATTAATAGCTTTTTGTACTGCCGGAGATGGCCAGATCAAACTATGTATCAAATATTGTCATGATTTTGCGAATTTTCGCGTTTCGTTTCGTTTAGCTAAGCAATGTTGTTGATAACTTTAAATCGGCCAGTATTAATAATACTCTTTATTGTACATCTTAAAAGTATGATAAATTAATATTAAAGCTGTTAAAAATTTGCACAATAGGTGGCGTTATCGCTAAATGAGCGATCTCTGCCAGGCAACCTTTAGGTATATAGGAGATGGTGCAAAGAGATGGGAAGAGATGTACACAGCTCAGAGAAATACTATTAATATATGTATATTTATATTAGATAAGTACCGAAACTCATTATTACATATTGATATGTATCCATAAACACATTACTTCCATACATTTAAATTCTATACAGATAATACATTTATATATATTATATGTGCCATATATATTACATACAAAATACATATACAATAAATAAGTTTGCTAACAGCACAAAAAGATGAAATAGAATATTTTGATTCGTTTTTTTTTAAATTTGAAGAGCCTTAGATTGTTTCACTGCAAGAGATAGTGAATTCCACAAGCTTACAAGCTTACGGCTTTTACAGAAAAAGTTTTGGAATATAATGAACTGTAATGTACAGGGGCTCTTAAAAGAAGATTTTGATTTGAACGGGGTGGCACATCATGTGAGTTACATAAAAACTCAAAACGCTCTTTTAGATTTAATGGTGTATTAGGATTGAACAGTATACAGTAAAGAAGACTGCGAAGCGAAAACGGATTAAGAGCCACTTGAGCTTAATACGAAATTCAGAAATTTAGTTACTCTTATTTTATTTTATCATTGAGATTATTCTTAATATAAATCTAGACGATGTAATTTTATCCTCTGTCCTGATTGATGTGAGTCTGTCTAGTTATTAGTACATTACCTATAGTAGTGCAAGTAGTATCGCTGTGCTAGGTCTTTCTTATTAACGCATACTATATAAATAAAAGCTTTCTATAGTTATATTTTTTCTTTGAAATTCAACTTTGAGTGACACATTTGATGTAAATTATAAATATTCTATTTTGTTTAATTCCAGCGTTGGATGCCGTGGTTAAGAACGTCCTTAACTGCTCCTGGGTTACATGCTCCAAACATTACTCGGTTTCCTGACAAAAAGCAGGTTATACGTAGGTATCATCCAGTTTATACTTCAATATCATGTTTACCTTCAGGTTGCTTAAATCAATTGAAGTTTAAAAGCAAATTGAATTTTGTTAACTAATATTTTTAAAATTTAATTGACCTATGCGACAATCTGTATTAGTGTCTTTTATTGACTGTTGCATTATTTATTAAGTGTTAATGAAAAAATAGGAGGTAAAAATAAAAACTTATGCCTAAAAAATTAATAAATTCTTTATTTCTCAAAAAATTCCAAAACTAGGAGAATTACTTATGAATTTTGGAAATTACTAGTTATTCTGTTTAGTGGGAATAAAAACCCCTCATATAACATACTGTAATGTATTTATGTAGTTATTTAAATCAAAATATTCATTCAACAAAAATCGTACACTGAAAGTCGAGAAGTGCAGATTCCTCTCTTGTGATCATAAAAATTCACCTCCACTGCTAGACCACACTAAATACCTAACTATACTAAGTTATAAACATTGTCTAGACGATAACTTCTCGTTATTACTTGAAATAAACACATAACTACTTTTAAGCTTATATCCAGTGGAAGCTCATCAATAGTGATTTTAACAAAAAGTGTAATAATATAAATATGAAATTAGAAATTTAAATCCCACCAACTGAAACTCTAATTTAATACAGTCACCAAGTATCGATACCTACCCACACTATTTCGATTTACAAGAATCTATATTAACTTGTATAAGTCGATTTTTTCTATTGTTGAAAACGAAATATAAAAACAGAACTCAATACGGACTTAATAAATATTCATAAAAGGCAAAAAAACATCGTTTCATCTCTACTCAGTCTAAGCAATGTCAGTGAGTTACCATGGTTACAAAATTGTTATAATTGTCAATATATTAATAATATCACGCAGCTCTCAAGTCAGAAATTAGCTGATATTCTTCAAACGGCTGATTAGATTTTCACAAATTACATATAGCTAAGAACAATTTTGATTAAATTAGCTTTCAAACAAGTAAAACTTCATCACAAAAGGTCCATTATCTTGGGCGCCACGTAGCTACAGACTGAAATACAGATACACTTGTTAAACTTATAACACCCTTTCATTGAAGCGTCGGGAGTTAAATATGAAAATGTCTCGTAATAGCCGTGAACCAATTTATTGTGACCAAAAACAGAAAACTTGTAGAATATGATTTGAAATCTTAAACAAAACCTTATAAGATTCTCAAACAAACGCATAATCCCGAAGGTTGTAATTTCGTGTCTGGCAAGTTCCTTTTCTTATTTTGTAATGTAAATTTTCCTCGTTGGCCGCGAACTCGTCGAAATCTTCCTTTTGTCCTGATTCAATGTTGGATACCAGAAGATTTTATATACAGCCCGCATTCTCCCCTTTAGCAAATCTATTATCATTATTTTATGCAAGATTAGGTACATCATGTTTTTCTTATGTTGGATTATATTTCTTCTTCTTTAGACACAGGTTTTTTATGTAACTGTCATAACATCTCACTTTAATCATCTCAAAAATTCTGACATATTTTTATAATATGTCAGAATTTTTGTATTTAGATGATTGTCAGTATAATACATTTTATTTTGCATTCTTAGATCTTAAAGGCATAAGAGAGTTGAGCGTTCGAGTACATTTATCATCATCATCATCACGACCCTTCAATGGCCCACTGCTGAGCCGGGTCTCCTCCTCAGAATGAGGAGGGTATTAGGCCATAGTCTACCACGCTGGCCCAGTGCGGGTTGGCAGACTTCACACACCTTTTTGAGAACTTTTTGGGAACTCTCAAGAGTGCAGGTTTCCTCACGATGTTTTCCTTCACCGTTAAAGCAAGTATTTAATTGCTTAAAACACACATAACTCAGAGTCAGGATGTGTGCCCAGGATCGAACTCGGACCTCCCGAGTAAGACTTGAAGTCTCAACCACTAAGTCATCAGTACATCTTACATATTGAATGTTAATGTACTGGTAAATATAAATTTTTAAATACGATAAAATAAATGTATAATATATAATCCAAAAAAGGTTATCTTGATGGAAAAAAATTAATAAATAAAATTAAAAGAAAAATAAGACATTGAATTTACAAAACAGTTACCTCAACTTACTATATTTCAATATTGATGTTATAATATTTTAGATACAAAAGAAATACATGGAAACTCAGACTTATCTGATACTCTTAATGAAGTGTTTATATAAAAAAGCCCTGAGTATGTATCAGCAATCCGATTACTTTCGATCCTTGGGGTGAAACAGAACCAGTCAGCGAAATCTGATCTCATTAGTGCCAAGATTTCTACTTTTTGGTTAAATGGCGTCTCAATAGGGAACTTTTATTGTAACAAATTCTTATTTTAGAATTTTAGCGCACTTAATTGTAATACCATTCATTTAATTGCTATAAATGAATAGTTTTTTTTGAGAGTTTCGAACTTTACCTCAAACAGACAATGCCCTCTATGGCTATGGACATTAACTTCTTTCCTATTCTTTTTTGAGAATAGTTATTCTATAAATCAAAGTACAGGAAATTTCCTACAATTTACGTAATATTTTTTAATTTATAATTTTAGCATAGGAGCTACTCAAAAGCGCTCTACACACTTTTGGATATGAAACTTATTTACACCAAGAAGACCAACATACACTTTGTATATACTCGTATTATATTATGGACACAAATACTAAAATATAGTATCTTAGAACTGTTCTGATGATGAAACCGGAAAGAGAAACTCTACAGGAGTAGTAAACCTTACGAAGTAGGGTCTTGATAATGGAGCCAAGAGGAGAATAGTCAAATAATTAAGTGAATTACATTAATTTAAGTTTGTTTGTCAGATTTTAATATATTATTTAGTCTAGACTATAGACAAATATAACAACTTTAATTGCTAGTATGTAACTGTATTTATTTTTAACGATGAAATAATTCCTAGAAGTTTAAACATGTGGTGACCAAGCGTTGACCTCGTGAGCTTTAACCCCAGTTCCGTTATTTATAATATAAACAAACATATAAAGATAACGTTTTATCAACATTAAGATACAAGTGTCAACAATTAAGTATAACAAGGTTAACATTGTAATAACATCAACATAATTTCACAGATTTCCATTTTAAATATCCAATTATCTTACACTGAATTGGAACAAAGGAGTTTTCGACAAGTTCCTGACCGAAAGAGGAAATTTACATTACAAAATAAGAAATGGAAGTTTCTAGATCTGAAATTACAACCGACCATCCTTGTGGAAAACGGTCGCTTTCTATCGTACGTTCGGAAAGAGTAATTTATCACTTGATTATATATATTTCTTTGTATATAAATTTGAAATGACATTGCTACTATACAGTTGAATTTATTTAATTCCAATACTAGTCGTGTAGGTGTATTTACGTTAAATTTTCAACATCACATATTCCCTATATTGCTATATAGCTTTATAACTATATTACATTTTAATTTTCAACATTCAACATAATTTGTATGACTACATGCATCACATCCTCTATTTCAATCTTTTCAAGCCTTTTTTTCATGATAAGATATAACCTATCTCCATTAACAAGCTCTACTCTATCTCTATAAAGAAATTCATCAAAATTGGTTCAGTGGTTTAAGCGTGCAAGTGTAACAGACAGAGTTACTTTCGCATCATATTTCTCTTCATTCCTCTTCCTCACCATATCCTCGAGGAGGCAACGCATCGGCAAAAAGACTCTCTAGTTTTGTCGATGTCTATGGGCGACGGTGGCTCGTTTGTTCCTATTCTATCATAAAATAAAAAAAATAAAGTTGGGATTATACTAGTGAGCCACCCTGCTTTGCATCTGTGCAATTTGCCAGTTAACGTGTAATTAAAGTTAGCTGAAAGCGTTGTAACACTACTGGTTACTTTATTTCCCATTAATTGCTATATTAAGACAGTCAAGCGTTTTCAATTTTATAAAGTTACTAGCGGGCGCCCGCGACTTCGTCCGCGTAGAAGTTCTGATTTTCTATGAGATTATAAAAAGATAATTTTTCCCGCTGCTGTAATAATCTAAATGCCAATTTTCATATTCCCGCTTTTCTAACCTCAAACTTTAAAAGCATAGGTCTTTCATATAACCTTCAAACCCCCATTCCACCCCTCAGGAGGGGCACCCCCGTAAAAAAAATCTTAGCTGACACCTACCCTCTAGAGAGAACCTACTTTCCAAATTTCAAGTTAAGAGTGACAATAAATTAAACTTTCCCATACAAACTTTCATCCCCTGTTTTACCACCCTTAAGGGGGTATTTTGCAAAATCAATTATACAGATTTTTATTATTGTAAGTTATTAATGTAAATACCGATTTTCATAAGTCTAACTTCAAAAACATAGGACTATCATATAACCTTCCAAACCCCATTTTACACCCTTAGGGGAGGATTTTCTCAAATCCGTTTCTTAGTGGACACCTACGTCCTAGAAGGAACCTACATTCCAAATTTCAAGTTTGTAGGTTTTATAGTTCCTGAGATTTCGTGATGATCAGTCAGTCAGTCAGTCAGTGACTTTTCGCTTTTATATATATAGATTTGATTATTAACTTGCAGAAAATATGCAATTTTTATAATATGAAAAAAAATGTTTGGGATGAGTATTAGTATTGAGCGTGGTAGAGAAACTAATAAACATAATTTCTTCCTATATTTCAATTTATTTCCTAAAAACTAAAGTAAAAAAAGCAATAATGATACTGCAATCTAAATATCATAATCATTTCAATAGAATAGTTCCTTTTATTGTATTTCAATTATACCCACGTAACAATTTATAACAGACTTATGCCTGTTGTCAAACGGAGCTCGCCTTGTGACTATCGCATGTGGTGTCGTAATGCTGGGACTCCATTGAGAAGTATTTTGTAAGTGTTTGACAGTATTTGCTCGATTTCCGTCTAGTGTATGTACTTATTGTCCATTATGTGTTAATGTGCAGTATAACCCTGATATAGATTAATGAGACAGTTTTATGATAAAAAAAACTTTGTTGCATGTCATAGCGTTTGTTTGTCTCTGACAGAAAATGTACTGACCGAATTCGATTGTCATTTGTATATAATATAGCTAATTTCGGAGTAACATTTAGTTTTTGTTTCGTCGTAATCGGTTCATTCAATAAAAATAAATTTTAATTTAAAGTTGCGGGTGAGTTTGTTTATAAGACTCCCTTAGGAGTCAGAATTTTAATTGATCGATTAAATGAATGAAAGTACGAGCGAGTGAATGGGTTGGCGAGTAGACGAATGAGTGCGTTAGTGAGTGTGTAATATTTACATATTTTTATTGTATAGTTATTGTCAAACACGACAACAGGACATGCAATTATCTTATAAACAAATTGTTAAGAACTAACTAAGAATCCAAGAATCCCAAAGGATGTTTACTTTAACTAACGATGTTCAATGTTCTTTGATAATTACTAACATAGTGTTATCTCTATTATTTTATAATATAAACTCCTCCATCCTAAATAATAAGTCAGTTCCGTTCTAAGTTCCGTCTGAGTTCCGGATCAGTACTGTCTCAGTTTCAATCAGTTACACTTAATTGTGAATAGTCCCTGCGAGTTATATGTTAATAAACATCAGTTTATACGCTATTGGTTGTCATTTCAGAAAAAACCCTTCTGACCCTGAACATTACAATTGAACGTAAAGCGAATACAGGTCGGTCAGTACATAATAGTTTTTTTAATGAAAAATATGAAAATATTACAATTATCTTTTAAAAGTTTAAACATAACATAACACGTATAAAAAGCACCCTCGACTATAATCACATTTTTAAAAGTAATGGAATAAGTGCTTACATCTTGGCATGGGACCAAATTATCTTGCCAGGGCACTTGAGCGCGTGTAACTTTCATATTCTTATCTGTAGACTAACTTTCATACTTCTTCATTAACTTACTCTAAAATACTCGTTTTAAGGTAATTATTCTGTGCTACTTCAGATATAAATTACTAGTCGACCTGTGCGACTTCCGGTCCTACCGTACTATTATAAACCTTGTAGCCTTCCTGGACAAATGGGCTATCCAATAGTAAAATAATAGTTCTATTCGAACCAGTAGTTTCTGAGATAAGCGCGTTTAATTATACAAAAAATTATTAAAACTCTTCTGCTTTATACAATTAGTATAGATCATTGAAAAATTAAACAAGATAATTATACTCTCTGACCTATAGTACTCACTCACTAACAATCAGCGCTTTAAAGTGTCCAAGGTAATAATAGTTCCGAAACGTAAAAGAAGATCCGCTTTACTCTTGAGAGAATTCCCGTAATGCTACGCTATTTGAAATATTTCTCGAATAGAGTTGGAAAAATTTATTTTAGTTAATGTAAGAGAATAAGATACATTTCAGTCTGAAAGCCCGACAGTGTCTGGAATTTGTTATCCAGGACAAAATTTAAGAACGTCCTTGATATGATCAAGAAACTCACTTAAAATAAACAAAGTATAATACTTCTCAATAACTCATGTGATTCCTTATTAACCACGATGTTTTAAAATACTTGACATACTACTTATATCTATTGCCTATGTATTGCCAATAGTGGGAATACTTTATATAAAAAAAATAGTAACTACACGTCAGTACAAAAAAATCTAAAGTAAGTAATTTGAAATATCAGTAAACATAAACATGTAAGAGTTAGTTTAGTATATCTAAATACATAGAAAGCTATCATTTCACCCTTAGTGCCGTTTTATCGGCAATCAAAATGTCCGTACAGACACAATCCAATTATACGACACTACGACTAGCGACTGGACGAAAAGTCGTCGCGTTCTGGTACTATAATTTTGATAGTTATTACGTGATAAAATCTTATTTATTGCGAATGATATATTTGTCACTACAGTAGGGTTTTTATACTCTTCTGTTTAGCCGCAGACTATGGATTTATTATCTTTATTATTGGGTTCATGAAACAATGATGAGTGCGATTTTTTTATCAGAAGATAAATAGATAGATAGATAAAAACTTTATTGCACACTTAGAAAAGAAACATAATATTAATACAGACAAAATTTTAAGAGGCATGCAAAGGCGGCCTTATTGCTAAAGCAATCTCTTCCGGGCAACCCTTGGAGAGAGGAATTCATGTACGTAAACGGGCTGGTGCAAACCAATTTTAAAATATAGCAAAATAACTGTATTAAAATCATATATATTTATAGATTTACTTACTTATACTACATACATTAATTATACATACAATACGTAAAATATGTACTAAATAAGATAATACATATAAAATACATACTTGATACATAAATTAATAAAAGTAAATTAGATATTTAAATAATAATCAATAAGACGATGTTTAAAAATATTAAGAGACTCAGACTGACGAATGTAACGAGGAAGCTCGTTCCACAGAATGACAGCTTTTACTGTAAAAGAATCGCCATAATACCTGGTCTTACTAGTAGAAATTTTCAGACGGTTGTCATACCTAGATCTTAGGTCATGATCTCCAGGAACATTAGAACCTAAATAGCAAAACCGATTAATTAAATATGACGAGGAGTGCGAACAGTGAAGGATAGTGTAGAGGTGAGAAAGAATATGTAGGTTTCTACGTTGTCGGATTGTCAACCATTTCAGCAGAACTCGAAACTGTGAGATATGGTCGAATTTGCGTAAGCCATAGATATATTTAGAAGATAGTTCTTTTTTTTTTACATTTTAACTAAATTATTCTCTAGTTTGTAGTTTTAGGTTAGATAACAAGGCATGGTTAGCTGAGTGACGTCACTTGTCAGTTGTTTTTTCAAAATGCGTAAACAAGATTCAAACAGACAAAACATAATTTTTTTAATCATTTTAGTCTATCTATAGAATTAACATTTAGAATATTTATTTAAATAATTGAAAAACTGTCACCCTACTAAACATCAATAAAGAGGGCGCCAACTGTTAATACATTCTAATAAGTAGATGTAGTAATTATATTAACCATAAATTAGGATCAAATAGAACTATAATATAATGGAGGTTATATAACAAAAGGATATTAATAATTTTGTAATTATCTATATGTCGGAAATTAGAATGGGAGGAGATACATAATTAAATACAATCTTTTATTAGTTTCGTATATGCATATTGGATGGCGTATCTCAAAAGTTACGGGTACGACATGGTCAGGAGATAATTGAATATTATGAACTCGCACTATTCTCACAGGAACCCAACTCAACTGCCCAGGTTCTCTGTTTAAACCTAAGGTTAGGCTAACATAAGGCTAACCCAACACAAGGCTAACCTAAGCCTAACTTACACTTCCTACATGTACATGGTATAACACAAACTCACTTTGTATGTCTATATCTATTTAATTGGATTTTATCTCGTACTGAATATTCTGTGTGTTATATAGACAGTCTATTTTTGTGAAAAAGTTTATATTTTCTTAAAATTTAATTGAACGAAAGCGTGCGTCAATTTCTTCATCACGACCCGTCAATGGCACACTGCTGAGCCGGGTCTCCTCCTCAGAATGAGGAGGGTATTAGGCCATAGTCCACCACGCTGGCCCAGTGCGGGTTGGCAGACTTCACACACCTTTGAGAACTTTTAGGGAACTCTCAGGAGTGCAGGTTGCCTCACGATGTTTTTCTTCACCGTTAAAGCAAGTGATATTTAATTGCTTAAAACACACATAACTCAGAGTCAGAGGTGTGTGCCCAGGATCGAACTCGGACCTCCCGAGTAAGCCTTGAATTCTCAACCACTAGGCCATCACTGCTTGCTGCGTCAATTTAATTTAGTCAAAATAGTGAATGAGTGAGTTGTTGCTTGAGTTTCACAGTACTTTTCTAATAACTTTGCTTCCGCAGACGTAGTTGCGTTAGAGGTAATAAATTTTGATATATTTAATAACAAAATTATATAAAACATAAAGCGACTTATCTCTGCTCTAAAAAAATACTGTCACGTTTTTAAAAATGTAAGCTGCACGCAGTTATCTCGCACGTTCGGTTTTTGGTAGCACGTCACACGTGAGTGTAAAGTTTACTGAGGGTAAGTATGACGCATGGAATAAATTACTTGGGCCCGATGCTTGTCGCCCTGTCAGAGTTCAACACACCCTGTTTGTCTATTGTTTGAGGGAAAATAATAATCATCTTTGTGTTTTAGAGAATTTGAGCGATAAAGCGAATTCTACGACTACAACGCGGCAGAAAATGAAAAATTATTGAATGCGTTGAAAAATGTTCATGGACCAATCAATTCTATTAATTTATTTCAAAGATACTCATTCAAAGATTATTCACTTACTAGTCGAGCCACTTACTTACTGTAATTATTGTTGCAAAGCAAAAATGTTTAGACGCTCATTAAAGTAATTATATTTTATCATTATTCTATAGGAACATAATTTTTTCGGGGTAAAAGTAGCCTAGAGTAAATTCTTAAAATGAATCCTCACAATCACTGAAACATTAAATCATTAAAGTTTATAACAGTGTTACCTGTAGTTGGTCAGTGAATGTAGTATAGTGTTGCATAAGAAAGGGGCTTCCTAAACCTGTCTCTGGGTCAAACGTCCCAGTTTCTACCCTGCTACCTATGATATTTACACAGTGAAATATTAGTACCTATAACTATGTTATATTAGTACGTATTGTTAGCAACACTGTTTATAAAGTAGTAGTATCGGGTAGATCATTTTATATTATTTCAAGTATATCGACGTGAAGACAATATATAACCTTTAGTGCGATAGATTAATCTCAGTCTTTTTGGTGTTTTCGTGCAGTGAACATGGAAGTTAGTGGTATAGTGTCGTGATTAAGGTCACCCTTCTCGAGGTCCACGTAAGTTTACTTTATTATCTATTGTCGTTAGCGAGGTCGAGTGGTGGAGCTGAGAGTTAATATATTATGATAGAGCTCTTTAAACCTGCTCCTGGGTCTCAAGCCCCAGGCACCGCTCGCCTCAGTCTAAATTGCAAGTGTATACGTATTGCTGTATAGTAATGGGTATCATATCTCTCTCATATACTTAGCACTATAATGTGCTGTTATTAGTATACTGTGTTGTTCAGGTAAATTGAATAATTAAAATAAATATTATTTTAAGATCTGATTTGTTATTATCATTTTCTATTAATAATGAATTAGCTGATTTGTTAATTAAATTAGATTTGTAGACTACACTAATTAGAAAGTAAGATGCTTCAGAAATGTTTATATAATAAGATAAGATCTTACTTATAAAATAATGTGATCAATTTAGTAACTTTATTAAAGTAGTTATTAAGTAACTTTATCGCCACTATAGCTGAAATATTTTTGTCATTGACTAGAAATAAAGAGGCTGGCTGGTTAGACATTAGCCGTTGTAGACGACGGATATCTCCGGGTCGCAACTATTGAATGGATTTTCATGCGGTTTTCACTAATAGACAGTTAGTTCATGAAAAAGGTTTAAATGTAATAATATGATTAGCAAATTGGTTTAAATATGATGATAATTGTTGAAAAAAAATCATGCCTCCTGTGGGCTGCATGTAAACATATCATGCTTAACTACCGTGCAAACCAGGGCAGGTAGCTAGTTATAAATATTAACGGTAATACTATTATTATGTTTTATTGTGGAGTTTTTATTAAATATTAGAAAGATTGTTGACTATAAAGATTAAACAAATGTATCTGTTTGCCTCTCAGCGATATTATATAATTAAATGTATTCAAACTATATCCAAGCAAGAGCAAGGGTTTACAAATTTGTTTCCAACCGCTTAACTTGATCGCTAGTTTATAATGTATTTACACAACGCGTCACAACCAAGCTCCAACAAGATGCCTATTTGTTGGGTAGCTTTATCAGCCACCGGATGCACCCGCTACTCCGCAAACTAATTAATGTTCTCTATACATACGGGATGTGTGATGAAATGCCCTATAACTTAGTTGTCGTGGTAGTAGAGCTTTAACTGACAGATGCTATGTCGATTCCAGTATTATTTTATCTATATAAATAGAAATAAATCTAATCAAGTTATAATCCAATTTAAGTTACAGGAAAGTTGTTATGGACACAAAAATTGGAAAAGTTCTCGAAATTATTCATATTTAGGAACAACTGAATAATACCTACATTCCTACGTTGTTCCTAAAGTTGAATAACCTTTAATCTTCTTTTCATGGGACATTAAACTGAAGTCATTTTATTTAAAAAATATATGCCAAACGGCTAAACGAATTTTAGTAAGGCACACATAGTTGTAACAGTGAGTTAAATAATAAATAAATTAATAAAGAGCGAGAGGGGAAGAGAAAAAATGAGAGTTGATAGGTGTCGAGTCAAGGGTAAATGAGTTAATGGGTTAGCAAAGAAGAAGCGAGAGCAAGGCAGCTAATAGTACTAAATAATATTTATTATAGTATGTTAGATCAATACATCATATATATCGTATAGTGTTAGTAGACAATAGCAAATTACAGTATATGTATTATGCTATACTTAAGCTTCGCTTAAAATTCCAATTTTTGCATTAAGTTAATTACTGACACGTTTATAAGACTAGGCAAAACAAATTTTGATTTTGAGTTCTCAGATCAAAGAGCCAAAAATAAATTATCAAAAAAAAATCAGTATATTCCTTCCTATGCGTGATATCCGAATTTATGCATTAAAGTACTCAAAAAAGTTTTGTTTTGGTAGTTGACTTTTTAAATACATCTACAGGAATCGATAGTCACTCACAATGACCAACATTGTTGAAAAAAATGGCATTATTTAAAACTTTTCACTCAACCATTCCTCGTAAACTGGATCTCATTTTATCAATTGTCAAAGTTTAAAAACTTAATCCACTTAAGGACCCTTTGAGGAGTTGTTACTGCGCATGACGTTACCCTAGCGGGAAAACCAAGGACATTCGGCGAGCGGGCCCGATGTTGGCAACACGCGTCTCCACTCAGTTGTGGAATACGGACGCGCGCGGTCACTTGTAAACATTGAAACAAAATCCTTATAAACTTATAGTGTTTAAAATTACACAAATAATTCCCAAAAAATCCCTAAAATATGAGGATAAGAAAAAGACTTTTTTTGTGTGACTATCTTATTATTTGACTGATGTGTTTGTGAGGACGAAGGATTATTATGTAATGTTAGTGCTTCAAAATATTACGATGAAGTTTTTAACGCTCATAGCGCTGTGTGGTAAGTACTTTATTGGCTTAAAAGCTTTCAGTATTAAAGTTTTATGTATTTTTTTCTGTGTTAATACTGGAGATTTAGCTAACTTTCAATGTTAGTTAACTTAAGTAATATGTAAACTGTTTATATATTTTAAAATATTTCTTGAAACTTTCTGGAAAATATCCATAATTAATCCTAATATCAAATTAGGTTCTAGATAATAGGTATAACAGTTTTAGGGGATTAAAAAAGAATAAATAACTACAATATTTTACAATCAAATTTAAATGACACCTAATAAAAACGGGTTATACAATTTTAAGTAGAGACGAGAGCAAACATTACCATTATCTTCTGTCGGTTTTCCTAATATAAAATTACTGTCCAGAATGTCAAAAACATGGTAATTTTTGGTGACTTAAATGTAATTTTATTTATGTCAATCTCTTATTTGTATTAAAATGTGTATGAGGAAAATCTGTTTACGCGTGTTTATACAACGAATTCTCGAGTAAACCTTAACCTATTTTCATTGTAATGTTTACAAAAATAAAACGGCTATATAAGACCTATTTTCAACGAATTCTAGTCTATCCATCCATGGACTTGTTTAGGTGAAAATATTAGTTTATGAAATTAATTTTTACCTGAAATTCGATGTAAATTTAATATAAGCTTTTATGCTCCAAATCAAGATCTTATCAAGCCCATTAAATATTCTTTAAAAAGCCAAAATTATATATATATATTTGTTTTCTTTATATTACAATACATCGTAAGCAAAGCTGGCTTATTCCGATAAGAGACCTCTTCCAGCCAAAAAATGATTGTATAATTACTATAAATATGAGCTAAATATCAAGTGAGGGTTTTTCTTTTCTTTCGAACAATAATTTCCATTAACGTTTACCTACGTGGAGGTAGAATTTCTAAAAGTTGTTTTTTAGTAAGAAAAGACAAACAGGAGACTAGCGACCAAATTTCATTCAGTCTCAGTAAGATGGCCACTTTATGACAATTAAATGGCCCTATCTTTCTAATTATAATACTTATGATAACACCATATAGCCTATGTTACCCGTAAGGGATGTAACTTTAGATTGGCGAAAGAATTATCAAAATCGGTTCAGTAGTTTTCGAGGATATTCGCATCAAACAACCATACAAAAATCAAATCATGCCTCTTTATATAATAGTGAAGTTAAATATCGTCTTCGTTTCGCTTGTTCATTATAACATCATACCTCATATATAATGTTTAATCCGTTAAGAATTTAATTATTCAAAATACACCCTTTTCCCTGAATATCTTAGTTTTGGTTCTTTGTTGCTGCTAAGTCTTAAGAAGATAAATTGCTTCAATCACCGGGATTGCCCGACAAATTAACCATTGAGTCCACTATTTCTCTCTTGGGAAATTATTACAGTACTTCGTTTTCTGCATCAGAATATTTTGATGTTACTTAAAAACTTTAAAATTATTTATTAGATTGCTCCAACTTGGAAGATTTATTCTATCGTTAATTAAGCAGTTAAAAGACTTAATATTTTTAATTGCGATTAAATACAATATACAATAATGTTTAAAAAAATCATATTAGAATTTTTATATACGCATTGTTTATAATTAATATCATCAAATTTTAAAAATAACATTTTTATTTAGATTTACAATTTGGTACTAAATGCAAAAAAGGCTAAATGTACTAAGTTTGCTTTACCTAGTTTAATAAATAAATAATTAATCACTTGTTGAATGAAATATTATAATATTGTAATCGTAACAGTATTTCTTGGTATAGCTTCAGACTAAAAGCTCTGATGAAACTCTCATTTATCATATCCGGAAGGGAAGACTCAGCTCACTCTGTATGAAAAGTAAGACAGCTGATCGATATGGATATTGCTGGACTAGTTTATTAAATTTATTTTCGTAGTATTGTGATAAATAATTTGTTTATATTAATAATAATTTTAGTACAAAAAACATACTGATTAAATAAAAAATATTCGTAAATAGACTATCTGTGAAAAGAGCGACTGTAGAGTTTTTTTGCCAGATCTCAATAGATAACTGCTCTGCGAGCTGAGGGCAGTAGGTACAAACTGACTGACTGACCTGTTATGAGACGTCAAAAGCAGATATTTAGTAATTAAACATTTAAAGTAAATAATTTAGTTAACGATAAATTACGATAATGTGATGTTTTTATATTAATAAATTCTCGTTCCATTAAATTTTAAAGAAATTCTATACCCGACATAAATTCGCTAATGCAATACTCGAGTAAAATCCGAAGCTATATCATATTCTGAAAATAGAAACACATTTCTTAGATTAAAAATACGAGGTCGTACATTGCTTTATTTGTCTATGAATTTTGTCAAGTATAAGTTATGTTTGAGCCAAACAGAAAACAGATGTAAAGTTTTAATGGAGTCGTTTATAATATAAGAATCTTGTTGGTACTATTGCCAGGAATCTGAAATGAAATTTTAGACTTGAAATATAAGCTAATAATAAAAATTTACTAGTCACTTTGCTAATTAAGTTTTGCAATACTTTTCATAGTCTTTAATCTTATAGTTCCCACTAACTTGACAATTACTCTATCTATCAGTTAGTTTTAATTAATATTTATGAGCCTCTGTATGTAAGTTATAATCCCCAGGTACCACTGAGCTCACTTTCTGAACATGATAATATATTTTTTTTTATATTGCAGTTCAGTATACATTTCTTACACTTATGATTGTGGTGTGAGAGTTTAAATTTTTTTAAACTATAATAACAAGAGGGTTTCCTGAGGTACTAAATAAACTAAAAAGTCCAAAAAATACGTTTATTTTTTATCTTGGTATAACAAAACTGTAAAATTCAACCAATCTTACTTGTCTTTTTATAGAGATTTTTATATGATATGTCATTTACGCCTTTCGAAATGAATCGTAAAAAAATCCTCTTATTTGCCAAATAGTTACAGTGTTTTTAGGCTGCATTTTAACCAGAGATGAGATCAAGCGATTCTATTGGTTCTCAACCATTCATATCCCTCGCTATACATCGAAACGCAGCCTAAGGTGATACGTTTACATATATTCGCCAAGTATAACTTGATCTAGCCAAATATTGTACATTGTTATTTTATTGAATTTGTAAGTCTAATTAGTTGTTACAGCCAAAACCGTGAACAAGCAGTAGGTATATTAATATTCAACAAGTCTGTTGTTTTGCATAGTTGGAGCTACAAGCATCGATATTGTAAAACATAAAGTCAACAAATAGATTTCTGATAAACGCTAACCTAATTTACATTCTTGGCTTATTGCACTAAAGTTATACACACAACACTATTGATAACTTTGTATTTGCGAGAATTATGTATTATATTATGTAAATAACCTACGTCTCGATAAACATTTGTCAGTCTGTCAAGCGATTCTACAGGACTTCTACACTGAATTAAGATCGAGAAATTTGTTACCATTATTCTCAGAGGTATTTTTCAAACGACACGCACTTTCATTTTGAATCCAAAATCTTTAAATTATTAGCAACATTGTTTTATGTTCAAGAAAACATCTCTAGTCTCAACAGTTTACAAGCTTTATTATTTAATAATTTCGTGGAGTAAACATTGTAATCATAGTCAAAAAAAGGTCTTTAATATATGAGAGGGTTTCTATTTAAAAGGACCTAGTAAACCTTATTCTGGGTTGGCTTGAGCCACCAAGCACTATTCGGTTTTTATGTAAAGTGCATGTTACTATTGTCTTTTAAGTGTTACTGTGCTTATAGCTTAAATTTCCAGTAATATATCTAAATAAAGTAAGAAACCACTATTATAACTACAAAAACTTCCTCCTATTTAAGTTTACCTAATCATCTTCAACCTTTTGTAAGGAACTTCTTCCTTAATATCGTTAAAAGGTTTATCGAAGTCACGATTAGATAATATATTAATGTTAGCTCTATCATAATGCGATTTAATGACTCGTTGTTGCCACGCGTCAGTGGGCCCCGTCCAAAGAGAAAATTTCTTTTTTTTTTTACTACTCGTTCATATTGTGATTACTTTTATAGACAAAATTTTTTTTCTAAGAAAAAAATAGATATTGATTGACCTACTGTTTAATATGGGTTACTATACACGAAAACCTGTAGTACAGTATCATGGCTTGATGACTAAAATATTACTCCTTAGGGTGATAATTGAGGCAGAGAGCTACAGCATTACAGCTTGGTTACACGCGATGTAATAATAGTGATTTTTCTCATGACGTATTTATTTGGTAAACCTTTTCGTATCTGAACTCAACAAAAAAAATATAAGAAATTCATCATCATTTAAATAATTTTCAATACAATATTATGTGTGAAAGTTTGTATGTTTGAATAATTTAGATGTTTGTCACTCAATCACGCAAAAATGGCTAAACGGATTTCTATGAAATTTGGCACACACATACTTTATAAACTGGTATAACACATAATCTACTTTTAATCCCGGAAAATCAGAGTTATTACGGGATAATAATAAAATATGTTTACTGTCGTAAGTGCTTGAGTATATTTATTTAGCAACAATATATTTCTTTTCTTTCTTTTTCTTTTCTTTCTTTCTTTTTTAAAAGATTACTAACAGTATGGATCACATACTACTAGTATTCCCTTTACCCCTCCTAGTAAGCTAATAAATAGCTTGTGTCAGGAGTGGGCCACGTCAGTAGTCCAATGTCCAGGATTTGAACCCACGACTTGTTGATCGTGAATCCAACGCCCAAACTACTGAGCTACTGATGCTTATTGAAAATGAAATGTTTTTTTTTGATAAATTTAAGGATTATACGTTGGAAGTTGCACTCATGTGAAGCCGGGGTGGATTAACTAGTTTATTTATAAGTTTCGATTAAGACTAAGTAAGAAAAACTAACTACTAAACTTTTAAGTATTTGCGTCACTGATCTTACTTTAAAGTTTAAAAGTTTAATAACAACGTTGTTTTTAATATTTTGTTGATAATAAATTAAGTTAGCAACACTTTTGATAACTTTACTTTGTAGAATTTTTTTTAATTTTATATAAAGAATATATTTCCTTGGTGGTAGGGGATCTGTTCCCCGACTGGCTTGCGATCACCAGCATGCGACCGCCAAGCGTCATAGGTCGAGCCGCATGTGGGCCAGACTTATCCCCTCCATCTCCTATCCCATTAATGCTGCGGATCTAGTTACGCTGAAACCGCAGCATTTTTTTTTCTTCACTCCCCCTCCCCACTTTATCTTCGAGGATGCAACGCATCGATAAAGCATCTCTTGTTTTGACGATGTCCATGGGCGATGGTGGCCACTTACCATCAGGTGGACCATCTGCTCGTTTGCATCTTATCTACTATAAAAAAAACTTATTCTCTCTACAATATATCACCATTATTTCAAAGGATATGAGGTAGCCTGCCACGTGATTTCACACAGTAAACCTAGTGTCTGGTTTAGGTATTGTAATAGGTATTGTATTTATTCAAAAAAGTTTTAAGTATTACATACAGCGAAAAAGTACGATAACCCTTACCACTTTGAATTAATGCAATAATACTAAATACAAAAACTTTTGTGTCTAAAGAGGAAAAGACTTGGCTTTCGATTACCAAACTGGTAGGGAACTAATTGCGCAACTGTTCACCAGAAAGTTTCCTGTTGATTTTATTAAATGAGTTGAATTCATTTTGCAGCGCTCAGCGGAATTTTAATTTTATTTGTGCTGGATTTCCAGAGCTTGATGTTATTCCAAAGAAAAGGTTCGTATTTATTCACTTTTTTCATCTTATATTGCTCGCTATGGTTAAGGGGGTAACCAGGATTTTTAATTATCTTCCTCCCTTTTAGGTTTAAAATTAAAAATTAACATATTGAATTGATTTTTTTTTAGATTATTTGAAACATGTAAATTTCTATATCCCACCAGTTATTATCTTCTATATAAAACTAGCTTTTACCCGCAACTTCGTTTGCGATATTGAGGTATGTAGTTATATTAGAATACAGTATATGTACTTCTGTAGACGTATTTAATAATTTTATGGGGTAGTCATACTAACTTTGACCCCCTTTTACCCCCTTAGGGATGATTTTCGAAAAAATATTTTACACGTGTTTCATGACTTTCAATAAAAACCTTTATACGGAATTTTCATTCAAATAACTTCAAAAACGACAAAGTTCATACTAATTTTGCACCCCCGTTTTACCCCCTTAGGGGGTGAATGTTTTAAAATTCTCTTTCTTGGTGTTCCCCTACTTTATAAAAATACAACATTTTGTTGAAATAACTTTGAAAATCAGAGAATTTCCATACTAATTTTACACCCTCCTAATACCCCCATAGGGGTGAATTTTTTAAAATTCTCTTTCTTGGTGCTCCCCTACTTTATAAAAATACAACATTTTATGGAAATAACTGCAAATCAGAGAATGGTCATACTAATTTTACACCCCCTTTTACCCTCTTAAGGTATGATTTTCGAAAAAATATTTTACACGTGTTGCATGACTTTCAATAAAAACCTTTATACGGAATTTTCATTCAAATAACTTCATAAACGACAAAGTTCATACTAACTTTGCACCCCCGTTTTACCCCAAAAAATTGAATGAATTTTTAAAAATCCTTTACTTCCCCTACGTTAAAGGAATCCCTGTGCAAAATTTAACCCTTATAGTTTAGGCCCTGCCTTGATATGTCAGTTAGTCAGCCAGCTTCTCCTTTTATAGAGATTTTTTATATAGATTCTCGTGTCACAATGTTAGTTACCAAAGTCCTCCGAAACGGCTCGACCGATTTTTATGATATTTTGTGTGCATATCGGGTAGGTCTGAGAATAGGCCAACATCTATTTTTTATACCTCGAAGTGGTAGGGGTGTCCCACCGCATTTTTTTTTAAATTTATATGGCAAAACAACATTTGCCGTATCAGCTAGTTTTAAATAAAATATTCTTCGATTTAAAGTAAATTTTGTTTTTTAAAATTTTGATTTTTCATTTCATTCTTATATGACTACAATTCTAATCCATCAAAGTTATTCTTCGTAGCTTTTTTAGTTTTTGTGTTTACAGAAGTTTATTTTTTTCTAATTAACGATTATTTTTACACTACGTACTTTTTTATACTATAGGTATTCTACGTTTCTACAGAAATTTAAGGTTATATAATTTTCAACGTCTAGAAATATTTTTACTGTCCTCCTTGTGCTATCTTTTTATTATAATATCATGATATAATCTTTTTAAGATAAAATATTTAAATTGCCGTACATTGTCGAACTGAAGTTTAAATTCATAACAAAATACACTCAAAGTTGTACATGAATATTCACAAAATGTTTAATGTAGATACACGTTCTTTATAGTTGTAATAAAAATGCTAATGATGTCTCCACTCTTGCTCTTCTCTCTACCCGCATGCTACTAGCTACTCCAGTAATAATCTCTTGGTAAACTGAACTACATGTTTTACGATTTTCTACAACAATTAAGATAATTCTGGATAAAGAAACTAATCAGATTTAGTCTATCATTTATTTAAGCGTTTTTATATGTTGATTACCACAAACCTTATCTTCTTTATATATAAAAATGAATTGCTGTTCGTTAGAGACTAACAAAACTTTAAAACGACTGAACAGATTTTGCTAATTTTGGCTTTGAATTATATGTGGGAGTTCAGGGAAGGTTTAAACGGTGAAAAACCTAAAACGATTTTCATAAAATTTTACCTACAATTTAATACACCTCAGCGAAGCGAGGACGGGTCAGCTAGTACTGTTATATAATTTAAAATAATTTCGGAAGTAATGGTTTTTTTTCTATGACTAACTTCCAAAAACTTAACTACTCAACATGTATTCGACCTCCGCATGTCCTTTCCTAAGCTCTAATCTATACCTGTACTAAATTTTACCAAAATCAGTTCGATGGTTTAGGTGTGAAAGTGAAACAGACAGACATAATTTATTTCCCATTTAATTTTTTTTTTAATGTATTAAAAAAAAAAACTACTTCAATGTTGTTATTATAATGACGAATCTGCTATAACAATATTTCAATAATTTTAATGAACATAAACTTAACAGCGTTATTCTTAGAAAACGTAATTCCAATCCTTTCTACACAGAAAAGCACTTAAATATGAAAAAGCAATTATATATACTCAAAAATTCACTTTCAAACATTCATTCAATATTTATATAAGGGTTACAAATGTAATTACAAAGGCAGTCTAGTTTAATCCAGCCAAAGCCCGGAAAGAACAACATCCACGGACTTCGTTATTGTCAGTAAATTAATTTAAGTATGAATTTTCATGAAAATTCGCCGATTGGTGGAATTGAATAAATTCTGTCTTAACTGTGGCTGGCGGGTGGCCAGATGCGATTTCGTTTGTGTTTTAGGGTTCCGCAACTCAAAGTATGAACCCTTACAAGAATGTTTTGTTACCAGTTTGTCTATCAAGACCTAATTATTCAAGAACTCGTTTAAGGATCATAATAAAATTTATGTTAAGTACTCAAGTCTTCAATAGTTTGAATGTGTGAAAAACTTATACTTCTTTTTTAATTTTGATATTTAAACACTCGTATAGTAATCAAAGCCCATAGGGTACTTTCTGTTGATTTAGAATCTTTAAGTTTTCGTAATAGAAAAGGAAGCATCTGAAGACCAAATGTCTGTAACTATATTGCAAAACAAGTTATTATTTAAGTCGGAGAAATAAAAATAAAAAGTAGTATATTGAAAACATTATTAGAGGGGTGATATTGAATGGACATTTGGGTAAACGCAACGTAAATGCGACTGCTACTGAACCGATAAATAACTAAACATTATGATCTCTTACAGTTGTAAGTATGTTTAGAGGCTGCCAGGATCTCCATTTAAACCTTAGGTTACGTTAACCTAAGCCTAATTTACACGCCGACATATATTTGCAGTTAGTAAGCTGACTGTGACTAGGTAGGATATAATTTCAGAATACTTTTATTTTCGAAATGTAAATGCAAAAATAAAATGAATGAAATGTAATAGGTCAAATAAATTTGGGAATCTTTGATATATGAGAACAACAGAATTCCAACCGCAATATTAAGTATGTGCCTCTATTTAGTTTGTACGGAATCCTCGTTCCGCGAGTCCGACTCGTATTTGGCCGAATTTTTTAACAATGTATTTCCACACAATGCAACGAAAAGGGTCAAGTGTCAATTGAGCGTAGGAACTCATACCCCAGGAAACATTCTTAAAGGGAAACCGCTAGTTGTGGGTGCGAATACAGCGATTGTATTGACAATTGTATTGTTCATGCTTCCTTTTCATTTTTTAAAGTTTTTTTAACTAATGTAAAATAACTATAGCGTTAACTTTTGTATTACAATATATGAGTTATACGGATATAATTATCCTTGCATTGGAAAATAATAATGTAATTTATTGAGCTTAGTTGATCCCGAACTTATATCTTTTTAAGTAGAATACTTGCCATGTTTTTCGCTTTTTACTCAAAACTCTAGCTAAGTTATACAGATATATCATATTTTCTAATTATTTTAACAAAAGCCTATTCATGAACATATAACTGAATCAAAATAAAAAAACATCTTATATTAATACATAAAGCTGAAGAGTTTGTAGCGCATTCAAACAATGCGCTAATCTCAGGAGCTACTGGTCCGATTTGAAAAATTCTTTCAGTGTTAGATAGCTCATTTAGCGAGAAAGGCTATAGGCAATATATCATCACGGTACAACCAATAGGAGCGAAGCTACACGCGGACGAAGTCGCGCGGGTCACATAGTTTATTATAAATTGAAAAATTAAAAATTATTACATCTAATTCTTTACTTTTGAAGTAACCCACTGAGACAAACCCGCCATCAAACTCTGTAACTCCATAAAGACTTGCTCTAATAGTTTGCTTCTATATATAGAATAATTCTGAGAGGTCTCTACATAAATACAAAATCGATTTAACTAATATGATACCTATGATAATAAATGTCAATCAGTTTCAAGCTTAACTGTCAACCAAACATAATACAAATAAAGTTTTTTAATGCATTTTAATTAAAACTAGCATAACAAAGTTTCCAAAACTAATATTAATATAACGAAGCTTGTACAATTCACAAGCACTCTAAAATTCAATTCACAAGTCAGAACGCTGAGCAAACGCTCTTTGGATATTGACATCATATATTAACTTAATATGAATTCGAGTTCATAGAAGCAAATTCGGGGACGTACACTACATACTCTCGAGCATTAGAGCATATAAGTCATGGAACGATGGATAGAATTACCACGTAGGTACTTTACACTAGTTAAACAATACGAACTTCTCGTAAAAATTTCAATGACGTTACTAGAGACGGTACTTGGAGAAATGAGAAAGAGAAGAGAGGAGGAGAGGAGAGAAGAATATACCCCATATTGAAAAACATTACAAGGAGGGTGTGTAATTGAATAGACCATTGGATTAAATAACTAAATATTATGATCCCTTACAATTACGACAGGAACCTAAGCAGTGCCTTGGACTTGTGACCAAGGTGCAGGCCTAAGTGCTGCCCTTTATGCAATTGAAACACAGCCCAAGCTCTCTTTTAAACAGGCGTTCAATAAACAAATCAAACAAATCTGGGGGTAAGTCTGGCCCACATGCGGCTCGACCGAAACGCGTCTATGACACTTGGCGGCTGGTGGATGCAAGCCAGTCGGGGATCAGATCCCCCTACCACCAAGGGGGTACTGGGTTACACAGCTCTTACGAGATGCTCTCCCAGCGGCAGAGGGAAATAGTATTCTAACCCGTTCCCTGACGGAGATATTAAAAAATGATACAATTTATATTAACTGAGGCTGCCTGACAAATGATTTCATAATGTAAATATTGTCTAAAGTAGATACAAGCGATGTACGAGTAGGTGTGACGAGAAATAGATATTGAATTAAACCTTAAACTGGCTCACAAGTCCCAGGTACTTTTCGTCTTATTGCTGTATATAGATTGGTTTCCTGAAAGATAGGTAGGTACTGTATATTTAAAGAAAACACTTAAAGCTTAAATGATTATTTTCCATATAAAAAATGTTCTTTCCATACTTATTTCTCTTATTTTATTATTCATAAAAAATGAAATTTTATAGTAAAATATTGGTATTATTGAAGGATTTTAATCTGATTGAATATTAATAAGTCATTCAGAAACTTTCAATAATCAAGTTCTATAATATCTTTGTTATAACAGTACTCGTGAATCTTGCATTTAAAAACATCTAGATGTTATAGTTATACTATTAATTATGATATAAATGATTCAAAGCTCATTTGAAATACACAAATATCAGCAGTAAAATACAAAATGTTTATTTCCATCTAACAGTTTCTAACAAAAAAACTCAGTATTTTCTATTACGAGTAAAAGCAATATTGTCGGAGTTTTCATTGCACGCTTGATGACACGTCTAAGATACTCATCTGCGGAACTTCCAACATATTTCATATTACACTGTCAACAATAAACTAAGAATGCAATTTCTCTTAAGAGCGGTCGGGGTGCATCATGGAAATGAGGCCATTTTGAATGATGGCGGTCTGTTTGCTCACTTTTTACTTGCCTGCCGTACTTCATGCCATTTTCGATATTAAAAACTGAATTTTGTATGTTTTGTGACGATTTTATATATTTTTAAAATGTAAAGAGTTGTATTTTACCTACAAAAATTTTTTTAGGCATCAGCCATTTTGTAAATTATGAGGAACCTTTTATAATATGCAACGTTAAACACTTAGAATAGCTTCGTTTACCAATTATAATATAATAATTGTACATTCAAAATATAAATATGATCTCAAGTCACTATGTAAAATATTTTTGATATATACGTTAGACTACCTTGGCCACTTTACTTAAAACCAGTATCATTTAAAATTTTGTTATGATATTATTATAAGTGATGAAAATCAGACTAATGAACGCTTAAAGAATCCCTTGCTTTACTTACAGGATAATAATATTATATTTTAATTTGATTATCAAAAGCTACTTGTAGTTTTAATAATTTGCGTATCACAAATCTCAACTATATCATTTCGGTGAGGAGATTATGTCATCAGAAATGTTGGTCCTAATTTGCTCTTTTAGTGCCAATTTATTGGAAACACTTTCAATGTCTGGTGAAACTTGTAAAAATTGATAAAAAGAATTTCTAAAATAGAAAAAGTTGGCACAACTACAAAACATAGGTATCGTGTCAAATATTGCAGGTTCCATATAACTCGTTGGAGATAACAACGGCAGCTAACGAGGATATGTTTGGCAACAATTAAAACTAACGATAACGTTGAAATATAAACAATACCTGTCGATATTTTATTTTGCTCTCCCGTCATCCCTGATATTTTTTGGTTGTCCCGTGTCTGTGACACACGAATCCGCGATGAAAAGCTAAATTGTTAATTCTATCGCGTAGTTACTAGGGTTGTTACAAGTATCATATTTTAATCAATTGTACTATTGCATACTAGTCGACCCGCCCTAGCATCGCTGGCCTAAAAAATTTTAAATGATAATCACTTTTTTTCTTACATTAAGAAGAACAAGGTTGGTTTCTATTGATGTTATAAAGGCCACTCACATTAAGTTTAATAGACTTTGATAACTTATTTCAGCAACAATCACTATAATTGAAATTCTTTCAAAGTATTCATACATTGATACCACTAAAATAGAAAGTATTTTTCAATCTCGCAGATACAAATTTCCTAAGATATACTTACATATTTAATAATAATTAATTAAAATAAGTGCCATGATTCATCATATCATCATAATATGGTGTATCGTTTCTCCAATGTCTGATGAGTCAAATCCAAAAATATTTTTTTAAATAACATATGTAGTGTTAGAGATTACTTACGTATTTCAGAATTTGTATAAAGTGCTATATGATAAAATGCTGTTTTTTGTTAGCAACCCTAATTCTATCGCGCAGTAACATACGAAACCATGTTTGAGCTGTTGGCGTGGGGCCAGTCGACGATTGTATTTTACTACACCGATTATTTTCACTGCACAGTTCAAACTGCTCTAGAATCCAACGTCTGAATAGACATGAAAGAATTTTCGTGAGCACGGACCGACTGTAATGACCATTTATTTCTTAGACGAGATAAGAAAAGCTCTTAAAGTGTATTTTAATTCACATTCTTGAAGGATGTTTTAAACAATATCTTATCTATTAAAAGCAGTGCTAAAAGAACCTAATTAGGTGTTACATACAAACCTAAACAGACGCGCGCGAACACGAACTAAACCAAGTATAAAGTTACTCGCGCATAGATGAGGAAAGAAAAAGCCATACATTAAAATGTTTTTTAAGGTCTCTTATATTATTATTAATTCTTAAAAGCACCGACCGTCGTCAATAGTAATAATTAGTCGTTATTCTCTATACTTCGTTCGCACGCATGCCAGAAACATACGAGTAAGAACCTGATGACTACATTTATACTTATTTTAGTTTGTCTTTAAAGTCCTACTCAAGAGGTTCAATAAAAACACCTTACACCTTAGACTTTTCTGAGTTATTCGTGTTTAAATCAGTATAAAACAACTTCCTTTTACTTTGATAAACATCATAATAATACCTACATGACAACCATGTCCTAAAAAGTGTGTAAAGTCTATCAATTTGTACTTGGTATTCTCATTCTAAGTGGAGATCTGTGCTAGGTAGTTAAATTATTTTGATAAGAAAATGATTATGATGTTTTTGACACACATTTTTATTATAATTTTCATTAATGTTAAATATATAAATTATAAGGCTCAAATTGCTGTTTATGGGACTGACATGAAGTCAATCTGTTCGCTGTTTAATTGACGATGAATTATTAAGTAATAATCAGACAGGGGGTGTACTACTACGGTTTACAACTCAGATTCCAGAGATCAGAAGTAAAAAATGATAGAAATACGATATTTGTAGGTAACCTTGTTAAGGAGTTTAAAGATTTACTTCCCAAAAATTATTACTGCCATGAAAATTAGGAAGTTTTCAATTTACCTATAAACTATAATGCGCTTAATTAATATTGAGTATCATAACACAAATATAAATCCCAATCAAGTCTATTATTAATTTTATTATACCGCTATTTATCTTACAAAATAAGTTAGATTACAGTTGTAACTGAGTTTCGGAGCTTTTAATATAAAACTAAGTTAACTAAGCTGTAAAGTTAAAATGACACTCACTCGTATAACTTTCAACAAAACATGACACCTACATTAATTTCAGAGTTTCATACTGCCAATTAACCCGTTCTACGTCGTAATGGGATATGATAACCATGCGTGGTTATACCTATGTTGTTGTAATAAATTTATCTAGATATGAGTAGCAGTGGTTTTAATGTATACAAAATTTGCTCTTTAAGTTATTTCAATCTGGAGCCTGGGACTTGCGGTCCGTGAAATACATTTACATTCACCTTCTGTTTTTAAACTATCCTAGTTAGATGATTCAACAATAAACATCATCAACATCCTTATCAATGAAGTTTGTAAAATGAATGATAGAGATATTTTTACAATAAAATAGGTGGTTTATATTGAATATTATTAAATTTCTCCATAACTCATACTCATAAGTGAAATAAAAAAACGTGTACAACTCATAATATGATGATGGAACCATATTCATAGTTCGTTAAAAAAATATGTATTTATTCTTTTTGTTTTAATTCTTGATTTTTTAAGGTTTCTGTCTGTTTTAAGAAGTTTTAAATTTCTCCATTTATTAGATGTATCTTAGCGTAAATATCCTTTAAAAATGAAAAAAGAAATTAATCTACACTCCCTAGAAATGTGTGATGCTATAATATTTCCCACTTTACCTGAAAAGTATTTAAAATTTAGCGTGGCGTTACATGGGTTACATAATATATTAGCTCTCCTTTTGAGTTTTAAATTTTTTTTGCCTCGGATAATTTTAGGCGTTTATTTTAAGTCAATAGATCATAATAATAGATCAATCTTTAATAAATAATTTTTTGTATTTATTATAGAAAAGATGCAGTTTCTTTGTTAAACATGAAAGTGTGAAAGTAAAACTAACTTAATGAATGAACTTATCGGACATTTTATTGACCCTTCCCAAAGTAGGTTAGTTATCTAGGGACTACTATAATTATTCTGTTACATAATATTAACACGCGTATTTACAATTGTAATTATTACATATCACTTAGTTAAAAACATGACCCGCTTAGGAGGTGTGAGGTGAGTTTCATTAATGTACTACAATGGCAACATTTTTTGTTAATGCTAATGACAAATTAAAAATGTTAATGTTTCAAAGTTATTTAAAAAAAATTGTATGAATATTACAGTAAAATTAGCTTTTGTAAAATTCTCTTCTCTTCTTTCAGGATAAAATAGCAATTGTTAAACCAGGTTATAAAAAATATATTTTTTCCGTGAGGGGACAGAGGGGCTTAGAATACAATTCCCCTCAGCCTCTGGGAGAGCATGTCATAAGAGGCGAGTAACACTTGGTGGAGGGGATCTGTTCCCCGACTGGCTTGCGGCCACTAACATGCGAATCAGATCGCCAAGTTTTCAGCAAGCTTTCAGGAAAATTCGCCATGTTTCTATTTTAATTTTGACAAATATAAACAGGGGATAGCGAGATAATATCAAGGATCTATTTAAAGTGACATTAAACATCTAAACATTTTCAAATCAGTGTGACATATTGTATGCAATCAAAATTTCTTGATTTGTATTGACGATGTTAGTCCTTCATTTAAATCAGTAAAGTTTGTTTTTCGAAACTAGTATTCTACCATAGCCAATCGAGAACCAGATTGTATAATTTACGAGATATACCACCCGTTTCTTTTATTAAGAGTAAGAAAACAGACCAATACACAAAGTTCCCATGCCAAAACGTACACCCACGTATTTACGTGGTTAGCGCTATCTGGAGGTTTACAGTCACTGTTTAGCGTATGTAACTATCGAGGTCACCGCGTCGCATAGGAATTGTCAATTTCACGTAATGGAACGATAAGTACCAACATGTCGTCCCTGAGCCCTGAGGCCAATGCTTTAGTTTGGTTAATTGTTCGATACTCGCTAACGTTTAAGATGTTTATATAATAAATTAAATGATAACATTACGTATACACGTTAAATTAATGCAATTTTCCATAATATTTGTCAAATAAACTGAAATGTTACTTTATAGGTATGCTACGAGCGACTACCCTCGTTTTGCTTCCGTATATTTTTAAAAATTATTCTACTCTAATTACCCCCAATTAACTGTACATTTTTAAAAAGATCATCGATACCGGTTCAACAGTTTTTGAGTTATTTGCTTTTTAATTTTAATTAAATCGTTTTAATGTAAGAAGTTAAGATTTTAAACTGAAAATGTATAAAATAAAACAATTCAGATTTAAATTAATTTAAGGATCATCTATGTAACTTGACTCGTTTTTACATAACCTTTTTTTGATGCGATGCCTGTATTTTTTGGTTATATTTTTCATATTTTAATTTAATTTATACAAAAATGTTATATGATATTTTATATTTGTATAAAATCAATCAATCATTCTTAGATTTAGTTTTTTTTAATATAGCAAATTTTTATGTATGGTTCTGAAATTCCATTTTGTGTAAAATTAAACAAGAACTTAAATATATTTAGCAGATTTTGTTTGTTTAGGAGCCTGTCCGTTATTTTATAATGAATGCTTATTTAATTAACCACGTTTGTTTTATATTAAGTAACCACCAGGGGTCGCTTTGTGTTCTAACAATGTTTTTTTTCTATTCAAATATTACGTAAAATATTTAATAAACATGTGATAGGACTTGAATAATAATAAAGTGAAATATGACTCCCGTGAGGAGCGGAGTGTCTCATGACTTTTATTATTATAAATATATATATGTTTTTATATATTATTATAAATAAGTTACTAAAAAACTATTAAATAAAAATATTGTTTATATCATAGATAACATGTGGTGATTTTTCTTTTCTCCGAAAAGTAATCTAAGTGCAAATTCAAGACGTGAAATTTAAGTCTCAACGAACAGGCCATTTCTTCACAACCTTCTCAAAATTTCACTTCACTTTTATGATTTCCTCGGAAGTTTTATGAAACCTTGTCAAATTATAGGTACATATATGAACACGGGGAATACTATCTATTATTTGTATAATAATCAGCGCTTGAAAATATATCAAAATCAGTCATCAAAACAGCGCAATACTAAATATTGAACGTTTTTTAAAATCGAAAGTCTACATTATAAAGCTAGCGGAAGCAATGGTCAGTTATTCCTTCGCCTCCGAATAAGGTGCATCTAAATTATAAAGATCTTGCGCAGGGGTCGAGCTTATCCCTGGGCTGTGCGCAGGTCCGTTGGGCTCTTCTAATACTTCTCTACTAATACTTATATTTCTCAAATACTAATACAAATACTCTGGCCGCTGAAATCCAACGCTGCCAAGACAGAAGTCGCGCCACGCAGCCTGTTATCTTGTAACAGAATCTCACTGGGAGCAGTGCAGTTGCAGTCTACAACCAGCCTCGGAAGCCAGCCTGCAATATCTGCGGCCAGTCTGACCATCCTACACCAGAATCCAACCTGCGACCTAGCTGATCCGGACGCCATTCTTTGACTTACTGCTCTGGTGGTCCGCCGGCGTTCTACTTATCCGGACGAACTGCCGGACTCTGCAGGCCAGCTGCCAGCGCTCGAGCTCTCTCTCCTCTTTGCCTCACATAAACCATTACACGTCACACTCCACACTTTTCACTCACGTAACCCTTTTATACCAGTAATTATTATTTTTGTTTTCTTTCTTCTAGTACTATTGTAAATATTTTCTATATAAATATATATCTATAACGTTCTATTTAGTTGTCTTTCCTTTTTTTGTCTTCACGACATACTTCATTCCAAATATTGATAGAATAATTAAATCAAAAAGCTATTTCTGGTAACACAGATATAACTTCACCCATATAGGGCAGTACTTTCATATTCCACAAAATTGGAGCGATGGATGAGTGTATATTGTTCATACGCGTTAGCGCGTGATACTTGCTAGGCTGTGGCTTACCTAGTATTAAAATGCAGTCAATGTAAAGTCGTACAGTTTGTTTACTCAGTTATCTTGTACAAATTGCGGTTTGAACTCTATATTATTATATTTACTATAGTAAACAATATATAATTTAGAAACAGGTTGAATACTTTTAAATACTGTTCAAATATATATCAGAACAGAGAAACGAATTAATTGAATGAAGTCATTGAATCTAATGGAGAAGGCCGTATTTAAATGAATTAATAATCGAATCACAATTCCGTAGTTTTTTGAACAGGAAACCAGGCAGTGCCTTGAACTTGTGACCAAGGTGTAGGCCTAAGGGATCCCTTTATCTTAGGTTAGGTTAACATAAGGCTAACCTAACCTAACATAAACCTAACCTAAGGCTTTTTTTTTACGTAAGGCTAACTTAACCTAAGGTTGTGTTAACACATCTAAATACAGTGTAAGGACTAACAACAAGTCCTCTTTACTAACATTCTACCCTAACTACAGCCCGGCACGGCCTTCACCACTATCCTCCCCCAACTATACCCCGACATATATATTGTGGCTAAAAGATTGTCATCCCCAATATTTTCTTGAAGGTTTCTTGTACATTTGTCACATAAATCCTATACAGCTTTTACTTTTTTAGGCAATAAACATTCAAACATACAAACTAATATATTCATATAATATAATATTATTAGGAAGTAGAATTCATGGACTTGCAAAACAAAATATAATGAAACTTTTTTTAGAAAAGGACATTTTGGTATGCCAAAGATTTGAAGAAGTGTATTTTATCAATAGAATATGTTCCATTTTATGCTGCAGTTTTCGAAAAGAACTTCATACATTTTTTGGTTCGCCAACTAAAACGAACTTTCAATCACGGAAATCTTTCGCATGAGATACAAAAATATTTTTTACTTGCATTCATTCCAGTAAATGAAAAAGCTGGAAGTTATCACAAAAAAAAATTAGTATAAGTGCTTTAAGTATGTTTCAGTCATAACTTTAGGAAATTATGCAAATTATTTTATTACTTTGCATGTTACTTTAAGATAAAAACATTTTTAATAATGGACATCCTAAGAATTCGGCACCCTAATTATTTACACCTAGTATTCATTTTCTGTTAGGTATATACTACACAATTTGAAAATCAAATAAACTCATTGTCTAAAATAAAAACTTAAATTGAAAATTCATAAAATTAGCTGTAACCAAAAATATAATAAACATTCATTAACATTCCCCACATTATATGGAAAAATTAGTTCAATTCGGAAATTACAATATCAGTGAAGATAGATAACAAATTATTATTTGCAAGAATTAAAAAAATATATATTTTATGTATGGATAGAAATAAAAAAAAAGAATTAATCATATTAAAATATTTTAATAAACTAGAATAAATAAGAAAATTGTAATTACTCACGACAAAGTAATATTTCATATATTCTTAAGACAGACTTAACAATGCGATGTGAAAAATAGGTAGAGAACTCACGATAGCAAGAAACGCTGGCTCTACGCCAATATGGCGACAATTCCACCTTTTTGCTGTTAATAACATTTCAACGGAAGATATTTTTGCAAAACAATTACAGTTACAACTAACTTAACGTCTTCAATTACGTAAAGAGCTTCAAATTTAGACAAATTATTTATTTAAAATTAATATAAAAATCGAAATAGTAACTAAGTAGTATCAACAACACGCCAAGCTTATCAAAAAGTTTTTACAGAATAGTAATATAAAAATAAAAAAAATTAATAAATTCGAAAAACACACCCACATATATATAAAGTTTATAAAAACGCGATTTAAAATTTCATTTTCGATAATTTTACTCAAAATCATTTTTTGTGCTTTTATAGAAAATTTTACCAATCATTAGTAATAGACAAAAAGAGCCTATTTTTCTTAAAATTTTGATATCTTTTGAACAAGCTATCAGAATGATCTCAAAATTAACTTTCTTTAAATACCAAAAAAAAAAATTAAATAAATTATCTGATTTGATTAGAAAGGCCCCCTAAATAAGAATTGTCTTTTTAAAGTTACTAAAAATATTAATCGATCAATAAAAACCTTTTGTAAAAGTTCAGTTCACTTCAGTTTCGGCGCATATTTAATACTTTATGGGGGTTATAGAATATTTTTGCAAGAATTTGCTATAAATTCTGTCAATATATTTCCATTGCCTGTTCGTGATCGTAATGAAGTATTATATTGCAATGCTCCACATGCTACTTCGAAATATAGAGACTCCGCGATGCATGTAAATGGTATTCATTTCGTTGAGTGTGGTTTGCGAGTTAGATTTATAATATAAAATATGTTACATTTTAGTGTGGAGTTATATGTCGAGAATCATAGATTTAGTTGCTAATCCTCTGGTGTATATAAATTCGAGGACATTACTAAAGTAAAGAGTTCTACTATTGAACTCCTGGGACCATCATAAGATTAGTTCTAAGATACCTACCTGTCTATAATATTATCTTACAAATTACGTACATATACTATTGCTTTATAATAGGAAGCTGAGTAGTGCCTAGAGCTTTAGACCCAGGAACATGTTGAAATAAATCTTTTACTGCTAGTACAAACACCTCTTTAGACTCACATTTTGCTATGATAGTCAATTATTAAACTATGAAACTACTACTGAAAATCCAACCTATCACAGCAGAGCTTATAAATTGTCGATCGGGTAACGGTATTAAAAAAAACCTAATAAAATTCAGTAGCCAGCAGTGTTGCTAGCAATATAAATCAATTGAAGGTGTTAACCAAAAACTAATATATATTATACTAGCTGACCCGGCAAACATTGTTTTGCCATATAAATTAATAAAAAATTGGGGTGGGTCACCCTTATCACTTAGAAATATAAACAATAGATGTTGACCTATTCTCAGACCTACCCGATATGCACACAAAATTTCATAAAAATCGGTCGAGCCGTTTCACAGGAGTTTGGTAACTAACATTGTGACACGAGAATTTTATATATAAGATAATTATTTATAGCTTAAATTGTAACTTTTAATTGAAATATGTTTAGTAGAATTTTAATTGTCCTCTCAAATATTCTCCATATCAGTGTTAAAAAATTCGTTTTTTTTCATAACAAACCTATACCCGACTTAGTGATCGCTCTGTTAGAATAAATTTAATAAATCCTAAATGTCAATACACACCAAAATTGTATCACAATATTTTAGTTGTAGTTTTTTAAAAACAATTATAGCTCAGTTATTAATAGACTATACGTACTACTATCAAGTAACATTATATTGACGTCCGACGAAGTATTAAATATTCGGAAAGCAGATATAACATAACCACAAATTAAATGCTGTTGCACTATTTAATATACGGTTTTCAATGTAAATACCGATAATATTTGAACTATGAACTGTAAAACTATGTTAAGATAATTTACATAAATTAATTTTGGATTATATATTCATTAATTTATTTTAATGTTTTGGAAATATTAATCCCTTTTAATTTCTTGCAATAACAAGTTTAGTATGGAGACAGTATGCCGATAGTCGAATTAGCTTGGCTTCATTTGAGATTTAGATGGTTCTAATTATTTTAAAGGTCCTAAAGCAATACCAGAATTGCTTATCATATTCCTTAACATAAGTCCCGGTATTGTGTAAATTATTTCTGTAATTGAAGAATATATTTGAATATTCTTTATAAGATTATCTAGTTAGCTTCTTCATGATTGGAAAAACACTGTAAATCTGTATCAATTTATTAAAAAAATAGACTTCGATATTATGAATAATAATGCCGGGTGTGCCGTTTATCCCCAGAAAGCAACTTAAACAAATTACACTGGCAACCCTCCATAATTATTATTCAACCTTTATCCAGGGCAAATCGAGTAAATTTGTTCCGAAATTACTTTTATTAAAAGCATTTCTTTCCCTCCGCCGAACCAAAGTGCTAAAGTAGAGTAAATGGACTGGAATTTCCGTTTGAGGAATAAATTATCTAGGAATATTACTGTAAATAAGACAGAAATATGAAATTAATGGCAGGATTGATCATCCTGTTCATGTTTTTATTTATTTATTAATAGAGTGCGTTGATATTAATTAAACGCTTTACTAAATCCATAAGGGTGTGTGCACGTTATTATTATTATTTGATTTGCTAAATTTATTTGAAAAAACTTTAACTTAAAATTTATATTTATCTAAATATTGCATTTTAATAATTAAATAATGTATGCACCAGTAATGTTAATATAATTGTAAAATTTATTTTTAGGCAAATGTGAACAGGATTTACAGCTTGTCTAATTCTTTCAAAAAGTGAGTTAAAAATTACTTGGAAATGTAGTGTATAAAATCTTCTTATCTACGTTAAATTCATAAATTTGAAGGAAACAATCCTCTAATCCGTATAATTGTGTACTTGCAATTATAGGTTTGGCTTCACTAGCAATATGAACATGAGACAGTAAAGTGTATAACATCCTTAGATAGTTTGGTACTCCATTACAAGTCCCTAAATTACGTTACTTTGTATTATTTATATTGTTGATTAAAAAGGAGAAGAGTAGTAGTCTACACGCAGACTAATAGTATGACGGCTTAACCAGAATGTCCTCCTGGGTTTTATACTTTAGACTAAGAGCTTCACCGTTACTGCTTGAATACTCGCGATGTAATAATCATAATTTTGTAGTGACGGCATATTTATTTTGCAATCTCTAATTCTTTGTTTGATGGTTACCAGTAGTCCAACATTCAAGAAAGTAAAAATGCTACTCGTATCAATATGCTGCCAATATCAAATAACAGGATGCTACTCCAATTATTAGTGTTGCCAACATCATAATTAACAATATGTTTTTCATAATATCTATATCTATACTATTATATAAAGAGGAAAGATTTGATTGTTTGTATGTTTGTTTGTTTGTTGCGAATAGGCTCGAAAAGTACTGAACCGATTTTGAAAATTCTTTCACCGATAGGAAGCTACATCCTTTCCGGGTAACATAGGCTATGTGGTGTTGCCATAAATATTTTAATTAAAAAGATATGGCCATTTAAGTGCCATAAGGTGGCCATTTTGTAAATTGAAGAGTTTCTAAAGAACTACAAATCCGATTTAAAATTTTTTTTCACTGATAGAAAACTACACTATTCGTGAGTGCTAAAAGTGATTTAGTGTTGCCATACACATTTTTTAATTAATAGAATATGGTCATTTTGTTGTTACTAATCCGATTTTTAAAATTCTTTCACTGATAGAAAACTACACTATTCGTGAGTGCTAAAAGTGATATAGTGTTGCCATACACATTTTTTAATTAATAGAATATGGTCATTTTGTTGTTACTAATCCGATTTTTAAAATTCTTTCACTGATAGAAAACTACACTATTCGTGAGTGCTAAAAGTGATTTAGTGTTGCCATAAACATTTTTTAATTAATAGAATATGGTCATTTTGTTGTTACTAATCCGATTTTTAAAATTCTTTCACTGATAGAAAACTACACTATTCGTGAGTGCTAAAAGTGATTTAGTGTTGCCATACACATTTTTTAATTAATAGAATATGGTCATTTTGTTGTTACTAATCCGATTTTTAAAATTCTTTCACTAATAGAAAACTACACTATTCGTGAGTGACAAAAGTGATTTAGTGTTGCCATATACATTTTTAATTAATAGAATATAGCCATTTTGTTGCTACTGATCAGATTTTAAAAATTCTTTCATTGAGAGAAGTCTATAGTATTTCCATCTCTCTTCCTCTTATTATACTATCATTGTATCTCATGCTCTCTCTTTTTTCTCTCTTTAATTCTTATTTTTATTTGTTCAGTATGATCAGTCTCTTTTCACTTTCTTTCGATTATCTCTCTCGCTCTTTCTCTCTCTCTTCTTTATTTATTCAATTTTATTTTTGCTCTGTCCTTCCTCTCTTAGCATCTGTCGCTTTTCTTTTATTTTTCTTTTTATAACTTTTTCTCACTCTCTCTCTCTCTTTTTTGAAATAATGAAAAACTATACAATTATAGAGTGACAATTTAAGGACATCAATCATAATATTGTTTTAAATACCCGGAGCGAAGCGAGGGCAGGCCTCTAGTAATATTATAAAATGGTGTATACTGAGCATGCCACTTCTTTTAACAAAGTAATAAACACAGTCGTGACAGTATAAATAAATTTTAAATGTAAATTTTTGCTCTATAAATTTATTTTAAATTCAAAACAATTAAGTTTCAACAAGTTAAATAAATTACCCTTTTACTTGTTTGGAGGCCACATCCCTTTCAGTTTCATATACAATGGCCACTGAAGTTTTTGACACGATCCAAACTTTGCACCTTAATTTAGTCTGTCAGTTTGGGAGTGCATAAACTTTAAATTAAAAAATTTAAATTCAGCTTGTGATAAACGAATTTTGAACTTTTTAGTTTAAATTGCGTTAAAATATATATAGTTACGCAGTGGATGGTTTCGATGGATTTAATTTTATATCATCTATCGATCTACAGTGTCTACCATTGCCTACACTTTCAAATAAAACTTTTTTGCTTTGATCTCACAGACGTCCGCACGGTATGATGTTTAGAACAAGACTGACTTAATGATACATCGCCCACTCGTATTTATAACACAGTGTAAATAATACATTTGTGAGGTAGGGTGAATAAATGCAGACAAAGCTTTTTGTTACTGTCAAAACTTATACAATAAAATGTGCTAGTATTTAGTCCGCCTTTCGGAAAAATTATATTAATGTTTGTGCAGTAAAGAAAATAAATTTCCAACTTTCACTCTCTTATATTTACCAGATTTGGTTAATCCGATTTAGTCCCAATTATGTCCACACATAATATACAAATTAAGCTGAAGGTACTAAGGGAATTAAAAAACAAATAGTTTTTCACCAATTTAGATAGAGTTCAATTTAGTATAACAAAAATCATAGAGATAATACACCAACTAATCTTAATAAAATATTATGATGTGGCAAGAAAATAATTGTAACAAAGACAATAGCGTCACAAAACTCATAATATGAATTACACAAAGTAATGACGTAATATCACATGAGCAAGATGGACGAAATAAGGAAGTCCAGACGAATTATTTAGATTGATAATACTCGAGTCACTTTCATACATTATATACCATTTCTTGAGAAGCTATTATACTGTCGTGGATCTGTTTATCCTCCTACATTCCAAATTAGAGTTCCTTTACAAAAATCTCGCTGATATAAGTAAAGTGCTTTTATCATAACTAGGTACATTCTGTATTCTAGAATATTTATACAATAAATTAGGTACTACAACATTAATAGTATAAAGTAGGTAGTAATTTTTCTGAAAATTATTTTGATACAGCATTATAATTTCAGACATTACAGAAAATATAATTCATACAAAATGAAATTTTTATGAATGAAAGTTTTTAAAATAGTCGGCTTTTTTGTACTCGGTACGAATCACGTATGTATATACTTAGGCTCTTAAAATACCACCAAAGTTACATTATTTTAAACAAATGAAACGAACTTGTGAAAGTAGATAAAATCTCTGTCTCAAGTATCGTCTTCAAACGGCTGACCAAATCTTGACAAATTATATCTAAGAACCATCTCGATTAAATCAGCTTTTAAATGAAAAAAAAAAAACAATCTTGGAGACTACTATGCTTCAGTTAGACATACATAACCTGGTGATCTAGTGTCGGGGATTAATAAAATAAATAATATTAAAAAATAAAGCATTTATTATTAAGTATACCCTCAATCTGAATCCAAATGTCTCCAATAAAACGACAATTCTCTCCACTGTGACCATCGGGCATCGGCTGTAGATTGATTTATATCATTGGACTTATCGTGAGACGTTTGGCAGCATTTTCGTTATCGTAATGACTTCTTTCAAGGGACGAAAACCGAGCATCCGATGTCAAAAAGAATTTATATTTATTTTGTTTACAATTACATAAATAAATGTTGAGGTTATTTAAATTGAAGCATAAATAATAGGTTATTAATATTTAATAGATTTAGAATAAAAATGTGTAATTTACCTATGAAGTCAACAATTTATCATGAGACACAGTTAACATCAATTAAATGATAAAATTGATATGTTGATAAAGCTAAAATATCAAATTGTTTGGTCGAGGAATACCGTTCAATGTCAGAGTGTTACCATAGTTACAAGATTGTAATAATTGTCCATATATTAAAATTCTGACGCAGCTCTCAGGTTAGAAAGGAGCTGATAGTCATCAAACGGTTAACCAGATCCGTCTCGATTAAATTGTATTTCTAACAAATAAAATTTCATCAGAATCGGTCCATTCCATCTTGGGACACGCCCGTTAAATATATAAAACCCTTCGTATAGCGTCGGGGGTTAAAAATATTACTAGTCTTTTTTTTGTAAGCGAGGTATTGTTTTTAACTAATATACATAATTATTCTTTATACAGCGAGAATTAAGGGAATTTGACAATAAAGTTCAGTAATTTATCGGTATTCTCATTCATAACAAGAGCAATAAATATATGCGTCACAGCAAGCGAGATGCCACTCCAGAAGATTTTCAATTTAGATAAGGCCCAGTGTAAAATGGCCGATGTTTTATAGCTCTCCAATTATTGTTTCAAACAAATATCATTTGTTTATCTCAAGTAGTTAAAGTTGTTGTGAATGCCCCTTTTATGGGTGTTAATAGATACAAAATACAGTGAACTGCTGCGGCAATAATTGTTTTTTGTACGAAAACGAATCGAATTATTAAGAATATGGGTGCTATACTGCGACGTAACACTCAAGATATGATAATAACATTCATTTTAGACGGAGCCGAGCAGTGCCTTGGGCTTGAGACCCAGGAGTATGTTTAAAGAGCTCATTCATAATATATTAACTCTCACCTCCACCAATCGACCTCGTGAGTGCGTGAGTTTGAGTTTGAGTTTTGAGTTGACTATTAGTCTCAATACTTTATAATAAATACTGCGCGACACCACTTGACTGAGTGGCTCAATATTGTCGGAACAAAAGTTATATATTGTCTACTTGACATAAGATAAGATGAACTACCCACGAATACTGATCTATAAACGGTGTTGCTAACATAACGGAGTCCAGTAATTAGTATAACGACACAAAGTTTGATGATCGCTTTGTCAACTGCCTTAAATCTATTGGAACAGAGGCTACATATTGTATTGTTTGTTGCTAACTGAATATTTGAATGATTACATATTTGGATGTTTGTTGCTAAATAACACAATAACAACTGAAAGATTTACAATAAAAATTTGGTACACAGATAATTCCTGGATTTACAGATATCCTCTAGTACTTTTCATCCCAGAAAAAATCATAGTTGATGCGGAATAATAATAAAATATGTTTAATGAACCAATATTTTATTGAAAATTAAAATGTTTTATGTTTAACTTAATTAGCTACACATTGCACCTGAACGAAGCCGGGGAGGGGTGGGGGGTCTTAAATATATCAGTAAAATATTAAGGTATTAATTAAAGTACGATATTTTACCTATAAAAGGATTTATCTAGAGAAGTGCTACAAACATAATATCCTAGGCCGTAATATGACTTTTCTTGGAGGTTTTATTATTAATTATATAATCAAAAATAATTCCACGTTTAGGCACTCTGTTTTTAAATACTACTTATTTACCAAAAAATTAAATTTTTAAATTCCCCTGATTATTTTTCTCATGTAATTCGTCATCGATCAGATTCGATAAAGGTCACTTTGGGAATTACTGACTGGGAATATACTGCTAGTGGCATTCGTTATAAATGAATATTTATTAAATTACATATAGTCCATTTATTTAACAAATTTATCACAAATTAGTGATGAATACAGCTCGAGGCACATTAACTGCATGTTTGCCGAGGCCAAGCCTCGTGACCTCTCTAAACATTTGCTTCCTGCGCTTATTACGTTTGCTCTGTACATAATATTTTGTGCAATTTCAGTAGATAGAGTAGACGTTAAACAGAATGATGACGTTGGTAATATAAGCTTTGTTAGGCCCTAATAGCTCAATCCATTTAATGAGGCCTCGTTTGTACTTTTAACTAGATTGTCTGCCCAATAGTTGATAGTGTCTTATCTGTAATATATAAAAGAATAACTGACTGACTGACATAGATCGACGCATAGACCAAATTCCTGGGGACTTTAAGAAATTTTAAAGATATTTTTAATAAAATTTCGAAATATTTGAAGAAAAATTTTGCGAAATTTAGGTCCAAAGATGGTAAAAAAGGTGTAAAATTTTGTATAAAAATCTGCCATTATCGAGCCGATTACTATATATGTTGAGGAAGAACTTTTGGAGATTGAGGTGGTAAAAAGGATGACATTTAGTATAAAAATCCCGCACTTTTGAATTTGTTGTTTTAACTCCCCTCGAGGCAACCAAAGCATAATAGGACATTAAGGTAGGATTTACAGAAACTTAAGTCTAAAGGATAATATGAGAATTGTCAAACTTCGGAGCACGTTCCAGTTATACTAACATTTAGTTTTATTTTAAATTTGAAGGTTATCCTTTTTATATCACTGTCACCTAGCGCTTTTACTGAGTAGGTAAAAATTAGTCTGAAGCTTATTTCAGTAGCATTTGCAATTTACTTTGTCGAGACCGTCAGAGCAAACTGCGAGGATTTGCGTCCTTCGTTTGTTGTTCTTTATCTTACAATTTAATTTAATTTCCTTTTATTTTTATTATTTAATTAAAAAAAAATAGAATCTTAGGAAATATTAGCAATATAGTGCCTGTGAACCGAGCACATGTTACAGTGTCCTATCTTCGATATCTTTATGTCTACAACAAGTAATATTATAAAGAATTATGTGATCCTCAAAAGGTACTACACTGATTAAAAATCATCATCATCATCACGACCCTTTAATGGCCCACTGCTGAGCCGGGTCTCCTCCTCAGAATGAGGAGGGTATTAGGCCATAGTCCACCACGCTGGCCCAATGCGGGATGGCAGACTTCACACACCTTTGAGAACTTTAGGGAACTCTCAGGAGTGTAGGTTTCCTCACGATGTTTTCCTTCACCGTTAAAGCAAGTGATATTTAATTGCTTAAAACACACATAACTCAGAGTCAGAGGTGTGTGCCCGGGATCGAACCTCGGACCTCCCGAGTAAGACTTGAAGTCTCAACCACTGGGCCATCACTGCTTAAGAATAAAAGTCGTTTACTATAATAAAGATGATGACTACAACAAATAAATAGACAGCTGAGCTAATAATAGATTAAGGTGATAATAATAAAAATAATGAAAAGGAAGACACTGAGCTATTAATAGGTTTAAATGATAACGATTATGAATTAGTAGACAGTAAGCCATTAATTGGTTAAGATCATAATGAATAAACAGACTGAGCCTTCAATAAGTTGAGATGATGATGATGATTATATAAAGACTGACTGAAACATTAATAGGCTTATATGAAGATAATAAATACGTCAGATAGTAAGTAAATGAGTTGATTTAACGGTGAAGGAAAACATCGTGTGGAAAGCTGCATTCCTGAAAGTTCCTTAAACTTCTCAAAGCTGTGTGAAGTCTGCCAACCCGCACTAGGCCAGTGTGGTGGACTACCTAACCCTCTCCTCATTCTGAGGAGACCCGGCCACTGCATAAGTGGGCCAATAACGGGTTGTAATTATGAAGCTATTAATAGAGTAAAATGATGATGATAATGAACAGATAGTAATTTTGAGAACAGAATTAGTTTTATTAAACAATTCATTAATGAAATTATCATGCAAAGCCGAACTCGTAATACGATAAGACCATTAAAGCTTAAGTTTCTGTAACGCGTTCAGTCAAGTTAATGTAAATGTTGGGAGCCACTTTAACATACGCGATGTTTCTCTTAAAACAACTCTGTCGCATTGAAATAGCTGTTGCGTATTTACAATTCAGTATGGTAATGTTGGCTTTACATAAAATAATAATATTTTGTTAGCAAAGCCATCTTATTATGTATCTGTACATATCATCTGCGCCTATATCTTTATCTATTCAAAACGTATTACTTAGGAAATTTGGTTATTTAAAAAGATTATGACAAAATTCATTTCTACGTAACTACTAATTTTTACAAAGTTTTGATTTTAGTTCTTTATTTTTATGAAACTTTTCGTGTAAGATTTGCTTGGATAATAAATTATAATGTAGTTTGCTAGGAACACTAATAATATTGGTCAGTAGTTTCTATTAGTTAATTTCAACAATACTCTCTGGAAAATAAATATATGTCAGTCGGAAAAGTAATTTAACAATGGAAGTGTCTTTTTTTATCGAGTATAATGTACGTCATTGAGTATACTTTATTCGGTTAAAAGTTCTATGAGTTTATGGGTCGCAAGTCTTAGGCTCTACTCGACTTATTGTCTAGAACTTTAATACGTTGTATAATAATAGGTATCAGTTTCTTAATAGTTAGCTAAGTAATACCATTGTAAATCTTATATAAGGAACCAACATAACAAATCCATTACTTGGTAGAAAACGAAAAAGATTATTTTTGAATAATATCATTCAATTATTTTATTTCAGTAACTATTATAATACAAAAAACGTCTTTATTCATTGCTATTATTATTTTCTAAGATTAATGTCCTAACGTTATGGCAGCCACTTTTCATTACGTGGACAGTTTTCTCGTTATTCATATCCATCTGAGTTTAACGAGACTATCAATGTTATATTTTGCATAATATTATGTACATTACAAAACTATCTATTTTGTAAATTAATAATAAAAATGGATAATTAAATTTAATTTAAAAAAAAATGTCTAGGGACGAAATGACAGTATGAATTAATTTATTATAAGCTGTAAGATCACGCAATGCAAGGAAACATTGAATAAATAATATTGTTTCTTTTTGAGGTACAAATTTGACACAAAACGTGAATGTGACATTTATTTTCTTTTTGATCATTTAGTCAAAATATCGACTTTTTTATTTCACTTTTTCGCGTTTCGTACTTAATATATTTATATAATTTCAGTTGAAATCAATATTCTACATTCAAAATGGAAGTGTTGAAAATTAAACTTTTAAGCGAACTTGGATAAAAGATACAACTATTTATGTTGTGTATTACGACATGCGTAAGGGAATCAAAATGTATATCAAAATATTAACTACATTTAACATAATGAAATTAGTTAAAAAATATATCTTAACATCGTAATTTTTTTTATTACATAAACTGACCGGGACCTATATAATATAGAAATAGCAGTTCTTTTTAAGAGTAACGATGTTTGTGACCTTTGAAACTTAGAAATTTATCTTTTCGTAACTTTAAAATATACTGCGGATCTGATTATTCGTATATATCGTGAATCATGCATTTTTATAGCTTACTTTATAGGTTTACTCAGGGAGAGAACGTCAGAGCTATTTGACTAAACCATGTTGGGTGGCCATCATCAGAAAGTGATCAGCATTAACCGATTGGCGCTCATTGTTATTACCTTAGATAATATAAATGATTCAAAATATGACATAAAACGATATATCAAAATTTGTTTTGTTCCAGCAATAGCATCAGCGCACGAAATCACTCAACTGAAGGTCCCATTGTACGCGGACCCTCGGCGGGCGGCGGAGCTCAGCTGTCATTTCCAGATGGATGACCAGAGGCTACACTCTGTCAAGTGGTACAGGGATATGCACGAGATATTCAGATATAATCCCTCGCAAAAGGTAACTTCGATTCTTGACTTTTGCTGTGCTTTCTGAATTATTAAGGTATTTGCCTATTAACATACTCATTTAATATGGATATTTAGACCCATGATGTATAAACTTAATACCAATCTAATTCTTAGAGATACAATTCTGTATATGGAAGGTATAATCTACTTTTTTAACTTTCACTTTTAAAACTTTTCGAAGAAACAAAACTTCATCAGAATCGGTCTTAGGTGCTACGATGCCACAGACAGACATATAGGTAGATACACAAATATTCAGGTTAAACTTATAATACCACGTCGTTGTAACGTCGGAGGTTAAAAATCAGATGTAAAATATACGCAGCGTCAAAGTGAAGTCTCTAAGCATATGATAGGATTTCGAATAATATTATTGCGTTAAAATTTTACAACTCCCATTTTCATCATTATATTCGAATTTTCGGAAAGACTCGTATTATTCAAAACATGGCAAGAATTATTTGGAAGATTCGAATTATAAACGCAATGCAAGTAATGTATTTAACTGAGGTAGGGCACAGCAGGAAATTTCCTGCTCAAATATGGAGCAGCCCGACTGGGGTAGTACCTCGACCTTACAGAAGATCACAGCTAAATAACACTACTCTAAAGCAGTGTTGTGTTCCTGTTGGTGAGTAAGGTGACCAGAGCTCCTGGGGGGAATTAGGGATAGGGTCGGCAACGCGCTTGCGATGCTTCTGGTGTTGCAGACGTTTATAGGCTACGGTAATCGCTTACCATCAGGTGAGCCGTACGCTTGTTTGCCGACCCAGTTACATAAAAAAAAGTTATATATATCTGAATGTTATTCAAACATCCTTTTAAACGAGGTTTTATATTTAAATAATAAGGAAAGGGTAAATTTTTAAATTACGTTATGTCTTTTTTTATAGGGCTTACTATATAATCTGTAATGACCCATCATTCACCTATGCTCTATTTTCATTTGTTGAGTTTCAGTACGCGTGTGGTTTGGTTGAGCAGTGAGCTGTACTGCGGACATTATATTAATGCAAATGAGTTGTGTAAATTAACCAATTACTTCCCATATTCATTATAAAAAAATTTTAAATTAATTTTATTACTTGTTTGTTGCAATACTATTCGACCTCTCTTCGCTTCACTGAGGTGTAATCAAAGCCTTTAACTCACTAACTTTCATACTCTGCCACCAGCAGCCTCAATATACAATTTTTCACATAAATTGATTTGCAATCAATGCACCACCATCTCACTAACTGTCTTCTATCTCACTCGCTTTATGAAGTAACAATACAAACCTTACCCTGACAATAAGTAACCCAAAAAAAAATTATCCGTGCAGTCGTTCTGAATTTATGCGTTTACTTACATAGAGGCAATCCATTTTTATTTAATCTTATATATTGTAGTATTGGGTCCGTTCCGAAACCTCAAATTTCTTATTAACTTACTGTTTTATTGAAATATAAATTTTTGGAGCTTGAAAATTTAGGAAACGTGGTTAATAATGCATAATTTAAACAAAACGGGATACTTTTATTTATCAAATTTCATATCGATACTAATTTTAGGGTATTATTTGAAGAGAAAGACATATATAACTATATAAGGTTACTACTTACGATACGTATCAACTTCTCATTGCAGCAAATAGGTAGTATAATTCAACTACCTTTATTTTTCAGAGACATATTGTAGGTCGTTATTGATTCATTTATACAACTGTTTATAGTCGAAACAGTTGCATGTTTTAAGCAGTTTATCAGTATATTAATTTATTATAATCCTACAGCCTCCCATCCGCCTGTTCAACATAACAGGCATAATGGTACAAGGAGGCGACTGCCAAGCCGACTCGTGTATGGTTCGCGTGATGCCCCCTCCGGTTGCCACACGAGCGGCCTACAGTTGCGAAGTTTCTACAGAAGGCCCCAAGTTCCTGATAGCAAGACAAACTAAACTTATGACTGTTGTTGGTAAGTATTATTATTGCCCAAAATCTTAGTCCATTTTTAGCTTACTAAGGAGTACAGGTTTTCTTTTCATAATGAGGGTTTAGGCCCATAGCCTACCATGCTGGCCAAAAAAGAATTTGTAAAACTCATAAATTTTTTAGGATATTTTGGAGACTCTCAAAACTGTGGCCCAAACCCTTCTTAAACTAAAACAGAGCGCCAAGATCAGTAGTAAGCTGTTATTGGGTTAAGAAGATGATGTAGGTCATATATTTGTGTTCTGTTCAATCACAGATCACAACTACATCAAAACGCTGAAAAAGTGTGTAATACGTATGTGACTTTTCACTTATACGAGACGTCGCTCGTAAACACCAACTTAGTATCGACCAGTTAAGAGACCTGTACGGACGCGTCCTGATTAGATTTTCATATACTTAAACAATTCTAGCAGAGCTCAAGTTATAATGGTAACATTAAATATGTTTAAACTGTCAGAGGCGAATTGTACGCTCGTTTATGTATTTTTGGAAAAGTCTCTTTCACTCATGACATTATTTCATATTTACGTCTTTTTCCCTCAAAAATGTTCGATTAATTTGAAATGCATAGCGTTGTGAAATACTTAAGTTCAAAATTATCGATGTATATTTTACATAAAAATGTGATGCGCTTATAGAAACAAAATCTCTGAAATATTCTATGTACAGACTAAAAGTATGAGAGTTTTCTATATAGATAACTTGAGAAATTATTAAATAAATGTATGACTTGTGGCGATGGTGTCATAGTCAACCATGTTTGGAATCAAACTATACGGGTTCCACTGACTACAAGATTGCGAATTACAATACAACTAAAACCGACTTTAACTGAGATAGGGCACAGCAGGAAATTTCCTGCTCAAATTTGGAGCAGCCCGACTGGGGTAGTACCTCGACCTTACAGAAGATCACAGCTAAATAACACTACTCTAAAGCAGTGTTGTGGTCCTGTTGGTGAGTAAGGTGACCAGAGCTCCTGGGGGGAATTGGGGATAGGGTCGGCAACGCGCTTGCGATGCTTCTGGTGTTGCAGACGTCTATAAGCTACGGTAATCGCTTACCATCAGGTGAGCCGTACGCTTGTTTGCCGACCTAGTTACATAAAAAAAAAAAAAACCGTTAGAAATGTACGTTATAGTAACTAAAAAATATGTTATTAAAATAAAAGGAAAGGAATCTCGGTTACTATCACATAACGATAGTAATCTGAATTCCTGATACAGCCGAATGTCCAATTTAAGTTTTATCAGTAGTTTCATGAATATGTATATTTAAATTGCAGAATATTATATAGAAGTTTATGGAATGGCTGGAATTTTGCGGGATAAGTTCGCTCAGAACGCTTGAATTTCTAATCTCAGTTTATTGTTATTGGTACTGTTTTAACACTGTAGCTGAATTTTCATTAAAATTAAAAGATGGTCGCTGTATTCCATGTTTTACTTCATATATTGTACAATTGTTATACATCTGGTTTAGGGGTAGGATGTACTTTTCCTATCTGTATCACGACCACTATCACGCGCAGTTGTGGCATCAGCAAGTTTTAATTTTTAACTAGAGGAGAAGTAAACCGGGCATAAAGAGCTATTAAAATGACATGGACGCTATGACGACGACACTAATTAAAATAATGGCTCTCGGATACATTTAAATCTGTGATTGTACTGGTTTTGAAAAAAATCAGTAATGTACAAAAATTTATCAGAAATTACTTATGATTCAGTAAAATTTGTGTTATGCTTTGGAAATTTAAGTAGTAATTCTATGAATTAATAAAAATATTTTTTTATAATTTAAAAACAACCGGCCAAGTGCGGGTCGTACTTGCGTACTAAAAGTTCTGTACCAATATTTTGCAAAATAACTTTATAAAATCTCGTTTGTTGTACGAGGTCTCCCTTAAATATTTATTTTATTCTGTTTTTTTATTCTTCATGAGATATACCTGGTGTCAGACACACGGACGGGCGGAAAGCGGAGTCTTAGTAATAGAACCCTATACGGAACCTTAAAAAAGATAATAATTATCACAATTATGAAACAATTTGAAAAAAAAGAAAGGAAGAACTATTAGAACAAGAAGACAACATACGTTAAGAAATTAATGATATTAAGAATAATAATAAAAAAGAATGAAAAAAAACCATACATTTTTTTTAAAGGAATAAACATAGTGGATTTACGTTTCTATTCGCTTTTACTTTAACTACCTAATACTGAACAAAACTTTTTAGAAACGCCAAAACTATAACTGTGTTTGTTCACGTGACTCGTTAATTAACCCGTGCTGTGTTAAACGTGAGCAAACCTTAACAACATCGAAAACCAATTACCCAATTGAACTACAACTTCTATTTGAGCGTAAACTAGTAATCCGAAGCTTTTGCTTCAAACACTTCTACCAAAAACTTTAATTACCTATTTCCACTATTCTACTCTAAAGGGCTTTATGTTACTGGAGTTCAGATTATCTTAATCGCTAACTTTCCGAAGATTTAGGTAACGTCTCACTTTGCTAATTTGGACGAAACTTCATCGGATTGTAATATCTTTTATTGTTGTTCTCTAAACCTAACCACTTGTATACGATAACCTTTTAACAATTATAGAAAAGGTTCTCCTCTAGGCTACTTTAGAATACAAAAAAATAGTGGAAACAGAAAAAATCATTGGAACAAACATTAACAATAAAAATTGCAAATGATATGAAATGTCTTTAATAACCAATGTTACTTAAGGTTAATTAATTTTTTTATTTTTTGTTTAATGTTTTGTGTTCAATGATTAAGTATAAGTATACGTCGGGGTATAGTTGGGGTAGGATAATAGTGAAATTATTCATCGAATCGATTATTTTATTCATTAAAATCGGCTCCCTCTCTTCTGACATATATATTATTGTAAATTAATTAACTAAATAAGTTTAAATGCAAGTGGAAGATTTATTGGCTAATGTAAAATATATATAAATAAATATTCATTTAATGTTTCCATTCATACTAACTAACAAAACTGACTTGTTTCACAAATTTCTACAACCAACAGTTTTTATTAGAATTTTATAGAAGAATAAATGACTGACTGACATAACAACGAACAGGCTTAACATATGGATCTAGTTTGTTTGATACTATAGGACATAATGTAGGAAATTTACTTTTTAATATGTTGAAAAAGTTGACGAAACTTTGTATGACAATCCGTCATTACCATATGGAAGATATGGTTAGACTGTTATCTTGATTATGGTTGCCCCGAACATAACTATGACAAGACGTCTTTTCATAAATGATATTTGGTTACCAAATTCACGACTTCATTTGTATTAATTATCGCACTAAAATACATTTTCCTTACAGCCATGCCGGACAAGGACCCTATAATAATTGGGGCTCCTAAATTAGTGAAGCCCGGGGAACAAATACTCCTCAACTGCACGTCCGACTACTCGCTACCGCCGTCTGATATTAATTGGTACATAGACAACGAGCCAGCAAAGGTATGTACGAAACTACAAAAGCACAGTATAAAACACCTTAAAATTAAGAATCTTATTTAACTAACTTCTGTCCACTTGAGTTTAAAGTTATGAGGACCTTCTGATTTTTAATCATTTAATTTCATATTCTAGGTTTGCACTACAGTTATTTTTACCGCGTGCAGTTTATTTTATTTTCCTAGAAATACTGCTTAAATTATACAAAACCTAGAAGGTTATTAAGTAATAAGAATGTTCAGTATATATTTATAAAATGAAGTAGGAATTCCATACGTATGTCTTTACTTATTAAGGAGATCAAGTAAATAAAAAAAAACCACTTTATAAACTCATACATAAATTCTTGTACATAAATCAATCAACGTGGAAAATTACAGTGTAACTTTGTTGTCATATGTATAAACTTGATAGCCCCATATCTAATTTTAAAAGATGTATCCAAAATATCAGGTCTAGTTTGACTCAATTATTTTTAAAAACAAATCTATTAGTTTAATGCAGCCAATTAAGATAATGATGTTATTACAAATCAATTAGATTATGACCTAAGGCAATATAATTAACGTAAACACATTGTCCTATTACTAAGTGTACCAGAATATCCTAATATATCTATTACAGTAGCGATATCAATTTAGTCATATTGTTACGAGCTTGAATTCCGGATTGGAATAAATTGATGGATGATTTGTTGGAAAAGTCTAACTACACTATTTCCACCGCTGTTCGTCGCTATACACTTATATTCTACTACTTTGACTAGGCACCACTTTCTCTACACTTCGATATCTCTTCGAACTTACTTCTTTACTCTTGAGTAATAAACTGACCTGCAATCGTCCGTACAACACTTTATATAGGTTTTCGTATAGAAACTTCTCGCAACTTGATTCCAGCAATTTAAAAAAAGATTATTCTGACATCCCCTGGTAAGATCTAAAATTATACCCATTTCACTCGAACACATACATTTGCCTAATGCCGTCCTTTTCCCACATGTCAATCATCGAAGGCTCGCGAAATTTTCAGCAAATGACATATTGCTGTCCCTCTCGGTTCATCTTGCCGTCTTATTCTATTTTGAAATTTTCTAGCTTAGTTTAGGCTTACAAATTGTTTTGATGTGGATTCGCAACAATATTAGCCTCCCCCACATGGTTTTACTGCGACTTTGTCTGCAGTAATTTTAGTATAGGATAATTAATTATTTGAAAATCTTTTAGACCCTCATGCAACAACTTACTAAATCATCCTTTCAAATTCCTTTCACATTTTAAGATGGTGCACATCAAATGTACTAGCGAACGAAAATTTAATAATTATTTTCGTTCATTTATACTATATTTAATAATATGATAGCTAGATATATCATACTCATCACGAATAGTAGATTTGTAAAGTATTTTTTTTATTTAACATTTTTTTTTAATAAGAGCTAATTTTACATATTTACATATATACTACTCATTGAATTCGAAAAATTCAATTAGAAGGCACCCAAAAAGATAGATACTATGTTTCTTTACGGGATAAAAAGTACCTTAACTAAGTATCTATTTGCAAGATTTTACTGAAATACATTTACATATAGCTTTATCGGAATAAAAATTATAGCCATAGCCATAATGTTAATCCAGATTTTAAAGTAACTAAATTTAATTTAAATTCATCAATTCGTAAATCATTGATTAATAAACATTCAAACATCTAAACATAAAAAAAATCTAATTTATAATATTAATAAGATAGGATAGAATTTTACTCTAATTCTCTATGATATAGTAATTTAAAAAATAACATCTTGTAGACAATAGAAAACCAACCTTACCTAGAAAATTAGACAAAAGAAAATAGGAACGTTTCTGGTACGGTTTCATTTTCCCTAGAAATGTGCTAATAACAATATGAGCTCATTATAAAATACGCTGGAATATTTTATTTTTATATAACCTTGTACGTTTGAGTGATGACAACTAGCTATGACCTCCTTATGTCCTCTCTCATTAGGAAACGGTATAGAAATGTTAGCTTATTCATGTTTTACCTGAAAAAAAGAGATTTTATACTTACAAATGATATTAGAATATAGAAACGGATTTATGACTAAGTTAATATATGGAAAGTCTTTAGAGTTTACTATAAATTATTATTATAAGACTAATATTCAATTTTCATTCATCATATCATAATATGGCTCCCGTAACAGTACTCGTGACTGTCAGCTGCGATTCCATGGGTGGGGCGAGCAGTGGCAGCCATCCAAATATGTAGAAATAAAAAAAAATTCAGTAATTTCCCCCCGTTTGAAAATTTTATCACATTAGAGTTTACCTAGTATCTTGAAGGAAAAAAAATTCAGCTGACCATAACGTGGTGGAATATACGTCAACTGGCTGCTTGACCATGTAACATTTTGATTTTTTATAGCAAAATCACAGTTACCTTTTAAGTAGCTTTTTACAAACAGGAGTTTCGTGAGTTCGACTTCGACTCCGTTCATTAACCCCTTATGCATTTCACAAATTTTCGCTTGGGAGGAATTTGGTCATGAAAATCTGTCACTGGCTTCCGTACCTTAGTGTTTGCTCCTATTAAAAGTTAAAAATATATCTGTTATTAAAATATAGTGAAAGATTTGGTTCAAGTTTCAATTTCAAAGCTTTCTTTTGGTGGCTAAGAAAATAGTTTTGTAATCTCTACGAAGGATATTCTTTCTACTTAGAGTTTCTGAGGTTTTGTTACTACACAACAATATCTCTCAAAGAGATTCGCTATTTTCTCCGATAATATGGAATGTTTCGAGAAACAAACACTTAAAAGAATCCAAGTGCGGAATAAAATGTCATACAAAATTTCGGGTCAATTTAATAAAATTTTCCGGAAAGATTGATTATTTAAACTAATTTCAAGTAATTAATGTAACTTTTCAATAGAGATAGTTAAAAGGAAAATGATTTAATTAAAAAAAATATAAAGCCACTCACTAATCTTGAGTCACTACTTATATATAGGAGGTATAATATGTACATATAAATAAAAATAAATCGCCTCTATGTCAGTACGCGCATAACTTTGGAACGACTGCAAATCGCATTATTATTTCTTTGTTGTGTTAGTTATTGTCAGGACAAAGTGAGTAAAGCGACGATGAGAGAGAGATAGTCAGTGAGACGTCCATGTCCACTGCAAATCAGTGAGTGACTGAGTGAACGATTTGTATACAGCTCAGCGATGTGAGGGCGGGTAGGCTACTGTATTATATTTATAGGTAGAAATATGCATTGTCCGATTTTTAAATAAACATGTTAACTGCCAAGAGTTGTCTATTATAGATTGCTTGAAGCAATATGAACTTTGCATACATTTGTTTTCTTTTGCTATGTATATTCATCAGTCATTATTTGAGTATGCAATAACGTCTTTTTATATATTTGTATATCTGAATGAAAACGATTTTAATAATATTTCGTATATAATACCAATATCGAAAATGAAAAGACCTTTATATAATTAAATCTGAAGTGAAAGCCAGCTAACCGATAATGCCATCGCAGTAGGCAGTGCACTCAAGAGATAGGCTAACTCGATTTAACTGTTTGCTCTCTTGCTTTCCTAATGGAATCAGGAATCCAATCTGACTGGATTAGGTACTATCAATTATTGTGATTGAGCTCACTCGCCAATTGAAACGGCAAATTAAACAATTGCACATTCGACGGTTCTCCTGCCACCCTTGTTCGTTTTGTGATCTCTAAGATTCTATTTAACCTTTTACTATTACTTACGGTCCGCTCCATCTTCGCACGGTTTCTTTACTAATATATTTTACATGTATTATACATATTATACCTCTTTTCAGTTCCTGTTACAAGAACTAATAATGCAAAAAATTTATTTGTTTCTAGAGCTTGTAGCAGTTATAATGATAAGTTTTATATGTATGATGTATTTTTGAATTATGATATTAATATCAAACATATAAAAAAAGATTTAATCTCTTATCTACGTATATCTAGTTAGAGTTTGTTGCCCCTTGTATCTTATTTTATTTATTTTTTTCTTGTAATTTATAATCACAATGTTTTAATTTTTTTTTTTAATTTTTTGTAATTTCTTGTTTAATCGTATTATTTTATTTTTTGCTCTAATTGTGTGTTACGTATAAGTGGAAACTTTATTGGTGTATACTTTAGTTATAATTTTAGTTTGTAAGAGATATTTCACTGTTTGTTTCCCAAATATAATTAAAATAAAAAAAATAAAAAATAAAAAAAAATATAAAACTTCTTCTTGAGTCACTCTTTCTATTGATGAAAACCATATTAAATTCCGTTGCGTAGATCTAAGCATACACACAGTGGAAAGTTACTTTGTCTATCCTATGAAAGTAATAAACACTGATCATGTTCATTTGGATCAGCACAGTTATAGTATATTTCGTGCCGAGTACCAAGTTACTCTTTTTCTTACATGAGTCTTCCTCTCTTGTTTTCAATGCGATCCAATATTCGACGATAACTTGAACTGAACTGAACCGGTTGCAACTAATATATTTAACCAAAAATTCACTTTGTTTTCAACGTTTTACAGTCTAATTATAAGTACCTAAAAGTCAGCCGAAGTGGCCATTAACTACGAAAATACCTAACCGAGTATGAAATAATTTCATACAGTCTTTTGATATTAGTACTAGGGAATTAATTGAAACTAATTTTAATTATGTAACGAAATTCAAGTAGAAAAAAAAAATACTTTTTGGAATATGATTGGCTTTAAGATAAGCCTGAAGTTGAATTCAACTTTTGTTTACTAAAAAATATGAAAATTTTACTACAAAAACTTTTATAGGCGTAGTTTACAAAGTTGAAAGATAAAAAGAAGAGAAGAAAGAGATATTAAAATGCTATAAACTTTTCGTTTAGTATTTGAGTTAGATGAATGCTCGAGCAATATTTTCCTGACAAGTTTTTATGTTCTATTTTGATAATGGGTTCCTTTGTTTTCCTTACTTTATTATTTTTTTAAAAAACCGTATTTTTTTACTAGACTGCATCTTCTTGATATATATAACTAACAACTGCCAAGGACAATCATCGCAAAGGTTTTAGTGGATAGAAACTTGTACATACATGTATATTATTATATATAAACGTCTGAAGCTTGGGTATCTTACAGAGATTTCCCTTCCGTCAACTAAATAAAGTATCAAGCTCAAATTACACTTTTTTCTCCTGATGATACAACTTGGTCATCTAAACATATTACAACTACTTAAAAGTTTTATCTTTCTTTATAAATCTGAGTAATTGTTGATGCTTTTATCTAATAAAGTTCATCTATAAATAGTAAATACCATCAGACGTTAAAGAAAGGGAGTTAATGAAATGTGACAAGGAGACGCGACATAAAGTTAGTGACGTCACGTCTACGAAAGATAAGCATTAGAGCAATATTTGAAGTTGTGTTTTACAACAAACTATTTATATGCTGTTCTAATTTAATAATGTTTCTAATCAAAAATGTTAAAAAAATTGCCATTATACTTCAGTTCCGGTGAATTCTCGGTTCTTATTTAAGGTCTACAGAAACTGCAGCATTCTTCTATTCGCTCCCCCTCCTAACTCATCTTTCATGGCGGCAATCACTGTCAAAGTCTCACAAATATGATACGAGACAAGACTAAAAAATTATGACAAAATATTTTGTGTCTATATCTAAGGTAGAATTTTAAAATTTTAGTTTCGAGTTTCAATACTTTTAATTTTTGACATAATATTATGATGTCATAAATTTCATGACGCCCTACGTTGATAACGTTAGACTTCGTTAAACCCTCCCCCTTAACGAATGACGTATTTTATAGATTGACTTAGAAAATTGTGGTGTTTTGGATAATTTAGTCTCAACAAATCCAAACATATGGGCGTATTATTTATGCGAGTATTCTACGGAAACCTTATACTAAGTTCGTTCGTTTTGTTCCCCATTACTGAGCTCATTGTTGAGACTTAGCAGTCGAGCCACTTTAAATCTTCACTAACGGCCTTTTAAAATGCTTAATATATTTCACAAAGTGCTCCTCCATTATGTACTAAATTGTATTTTAAAATATATCCTATTTATAACTAGTTTATTACTGTTTATGAGCTAGTTTTGATTTATGGTTGAGTTTGTAATATTTTTAATATATTTTCCGAAGAAATATTTCACTATATAGCCTAAAGGTTTAGTTATTATGAAAATAAATAGCATGATCATTCATTTTCATCGGACAATTCGTCAAGATATCATCATTTCAACATTTTTTTTTCAGTATGGCGATCCGTTTTATAATATTTCAAAGGCTCATAGCTTTATGATAAATTAGATGACGAATTACAAGAAATCAAGTATGTGCCATAATTGTATCGTGGTTAAAAATAAAAAAGAAAAACGTCTTTTTTAAGCATCTTATGGACTTATATGTCAGAGGGAGCCGAATTGTATGAATTAAGTAATCAAAACTAATGTTTTAGTAGTTTTTGAACAGGAACCCAAGCAGTGCCTTGAAGTTGTGACCAAGGTGTAGGGTTAAGGGATCCCTTTATGTAATTACGACACTCGCCTCCACTGCCCGGTCTTACTGTTTGTCTTAGGTCAGGTTAACATAAGGCAAACCTAACCTGAACCTAACCTAAGGTTGTGATAAAACATCTAAATACAATTTAAGGACTAACAACAAGTCCTCTTTACTACAATCCCTCCCTAACTACAGCCCGGCACGGCCTTCACCACTATCCTACCCCAACTACACCCCGACATATAGCTCTTAATTTTTTTCTTAGAAGTCACAATTAGCCCCGATAACGTATACGTACGTATCTAAAATTACCATTAATTTTTGTTTCATTAGCCTATAGGACTGCAAATTCCATGTAATATGTTATTAATTATGAGATAATATTGTTAATAGCTATATTTTAAAGTATTATTTAGTATAGTTTTAAATTGTTATTTAGTTATAAGATACACAATCACAAGTGGAAGGACATTTCGGAATATCTTGATAGAACGCCTTTGTTGAAATAAATTGAATGCTATTATACGACTCCGGGCACTATTATGAACTGTGAATTGAAAGGGAAATAATATGATTAAAGATAGTCTGTTTTATCAGTTAAAAGCTTGGAATATAAATTGTAATATTTGAGTGTAATGTATGATATAGAACACGCTTAATGCATACACGATACTAAATTTAATCTTTTCTGTGCTTTTTGTATAAATAAATACTGTACTTACGTATGATACGATCTTGCCTGTGAGGGGACGGCTTAGAATACAATTGCCCTATGCCTCTGGAAGAGTATCTCGTAAGAGGCGAGTAACCAAGCACCCCCTTGGTGGTAGGGGATCTATTCCTAGAGTGGCTTGCGGTCCGACTGCCAAGTGTCTCCGACCAGCATGCGAATCATTAGTTAGTTCCAGTCGAGCCGCATGTGGGTCTGACTTACTCCTCCCCCTCCCATCTTTTTAATGCGGTTAATGTGGTTCTAGTGAACTCTGAGTTCTGGTTCAGGGTCCACTGAAACCGTAGCATTCTTCTCTTCATTCCCCTTCCATAGTTTATCTTCGAGGTGGTAACGCATCGGAAAAACAACAGTCTCTTGTATTGTCGATGTCCATAGGCGATGGTGGCCACTTACAATCAGGTGGGCCGTCTGCTCCTTTGCCCCTTAACTATCATAAAAACAATAAAATATAAGGATAGAAAATACACAGCATTAGCCAAAGTTATTAAAGAGAGGAAATTAATATACATGCTCGTACGCTGACGCCTCTATGATCTTCCGCTCTCGCTCAATCTTTATTTACAATACAGCCTAGTGAAAGCATAGATAAATTGTTGTATGTACATTTTTAGAAGCATTAAAGTTATACTTTGTAACGTAATATGTAGCCCCAGCACACGGTGTGCGACTGATTGAATTTTGGGCAATTTCCTTACTTTGATTACATTTTTTAGCCACATTAAGGCATCCTTTTATTCTTTATTAATATATATTTACATTGTTCTTTTGTACAACCAATAAATATTTACTAGCAATATTGAAAGTATAACACCTATTTAAATGAACTCGTTATAATTCCCAATGTAAACACACTCTCGACAATGCTTTTACCGCATACGCTATGAAAAAAGAAATATTAACAATGTAGATTCACCCTCAAGTTTTTAATGGACTTGCATACATTAAGCACGACTGCATAATGAATGGCGATGGCTAATGAAATAGATGCAAAGGCCATTTATTTGAAACTTTTGGTACGACGCCATATGGGTTTTTTATACTAAGTAATGGATATCGCTTAATCTTGCATTCAATTCAGGAGATTGAATGGAATAATTTATTAGCGATTTGAGATAAAAACTTTAAGCGTTTACTTTACTTAAACGTTTAACAGCTTTTATACATTATCTTATTACATAGATAACCCGCGAGTAAAATATTTCATAGAAGATATATAGGTATATATTTTACCAACTAAATGTGATAAAAAACCCTTTTCAATAATATAGGGCTTAAACTTTAAGTTTATTTGTCCAAGTATGGAGTAAATCTGGTCACTTTTAACTAATTGGGCTTAAACTTTAAGTTTATTTGACCTAGTATGGAGTAAATCTGCTCACTTTTTACTAATTGGGCTTAAAATTTAAGTTTATTTGACCTAGTATGGAGTAAATCTGGTCACTTTTAACTAATTGGGCGTAAACTTTAAGTTTATTTGACCAAGTATGGAGTAAATCTGCTCACTTTTTACTAATTGGGCTTAAACTTTAAGTTTATTTGACCTAGTATGGAGTAAATCTGCTCACTTTTTACTAATTGGGCGTAAACTTTAAGTTTATTTGACCAAGTATGAAGTAAATCTGCTCACTTTTTCTAATTGGGCGTAAACTTTAAGTTTATTTGACCAAGTATGGAGTAAATCTGGTCACTTTTAACTAATTGGGCTTAAACTTTAAGTTTATTTGACCAAGTATGGAGTAAATCTGCTCACTTTTTACTAATTGGGCGTAAACTTTAAGTTTATTTGACCAAGTATGGAGTAAATCTGCTCACTTTTTACTAATTGGGCGTAAACTTTAAGTTTATTTGACCAAGTATGAAGTAAATCTGCTCACTTTTTACTAATTGGGCGTAAACTTTAAGTTTATTTGACCAAGTATGGAGTAAATCTGGTCACTTTTAACTAATTGGGCTTAAACTTTAAGTTTATTTGACCAAGTATGGAGTAAATCTGCTCACTTTTTACTAATTGGGCTTAAACTTTAAGTTTATTTGACCTAGTATGGAGTAAATCTGCTCACTTTTTACTAATTGGGCGTAAACTTTAAGTTTATTTGACCAAGTATGAAGTAAATCTGCTCACTTTTTACTAATTGGGCGTAAACTTTAAGTTTATTTGACCAAGTATGGAGTAAATCTGGTCACTTTTAACTAATTGGGCTTAAACTTTAAGTTTATTTGACCAAGTATGGAGTAAATCTGCTCACTTTTTACTAATTGGGCTTAAACTTTAAGTTTATTTGACCTAGTATGGAGTAAATCTGCTCACTTTTTACTAATTGGGCTTAAACTTTAAGTTTATTTGACCAAGTATGGAGTAAATTTTGCCAACTATTCAGGAAGATTTCTTACTTTTTTCAAATAGAGCTTAACAACTCGTAAGAGTCCATTTCTTGTTATTAAGACTACAATTTTTAATAATTTACCTACTAAAAAACACTATAGAAAATGCAATCGATAACGTTATAAATTTTTAAAACTTTGCAGAGAAACAATACATTATATTTTAGATATAATAAATTAACATACTTCCGTTCAGTTTTAATGAAATTTTACTATTAGCCGAACGAAACGTGACTGAGAATAATTATTATTCTGAAGCTACAAACTGGATATAATGTAATTTTATTTTATATAATTTTCTGTATAAACAAACATTCATTGGTTATTGAATGAATGATTCATTGGTTTATGATATTGAATTTTTGGTTATAAACAGAACATAGCGTTTGAAGCGTCAGTAGCTTAGTGGTTCGGGCGTAGGATTCACGATCGAGAGGTCGTGGGTTCAAATCCCGGACAAAGGGTAATGGGAATACTTGTAGTATGTGATCCATACTGCTAGTAATCTTTAAAAAAAATATTTTATACTAAACTAGTATGGTGCGTGGCTGCGCGGCCCGCTAAAGCGGACCGCGTGAAGGAGTTAATAACAAATTGTCGGATTCCGGATGGCGGTTATGTAGAAAATGATAGACAGGGGTAGAAAGTAGTAGAAAAAGGTAGTGAGTTGTAGACGGCGCGGCGGTAGAAAATGGTAGTCAGTGTTAGACAGTGGTCTACTATCATACGTTCATTAACTTCTACTGTGCACTGTCTGTAACTGACTTTTCTACTATATATAGCTCTGTCAAGTGCCCACTGTTTACTGCCTAAATGTTCTAAAGCGAATATCAGATTGATATGCTATCGAGCACAGTGTAATGTGGAATGTAAAAGAGACACCTTCTTTAATATCTACCAGAGCCATAAGACGTAAAAAAAAACATCCAGGACATGAAAATCACTTCAGCACACAATAGAAGTTAATGAATGTAAAATAGTAGACAACTGTCAATCACTGACTACCATTTCTCTACTACTTTCTACCATTTTCTACAAAACCGCCATACTGAATCTGACAATTTGGAAATGTTTATTCAGCTCCCTGCCAATTGGATGAGATTTCTAGTTTTTTTTTTATTTGAGTAACGCCCACCTACTTTAAATAACCTGGCCGTGCTCCATACCCATCTCTGAAATCCTCGATGAATTTGTCAGAATGAATGTTCTTCTATGAACCATATCAAAGTATTGCATAGTTTCAATATTGTAATATTCCCCATATATATTTTATATGGAAAAATAAACTCCGCCATCTTGTATTTTTTTTTCTGTTCATCAAGTAGACCTTCATACACTGACCATTTTTTTTCCAGAAAATCACTCTTCCATCTTGTACACTTTCTGAGATAGACACCGACGAAATTTGCATAGCTGCCATCTTGAATCTGCTATTTTGGTTTTTTTAGTTCCCTGCCGATTGGAAGAGGTTTCGAAGGATTTTTTTTTCCTTAATCAACACTTGTCAGAATAAAAGTTCTTCTATGAACCAAAGTCTTGCATAGTTTCCAACTTGTAGTCTCTTGAATATTTCCCACACATTTAGTATGGAAAAATAAATTCCGCCATCTTGATTTTTTTTTCTATTCATCAAATAGACCTTGAGGCCCTGATTATCTTTTTCAAAAACACCACTCTTCCATCTTGTATACTTTCTGAGATAGACGCCGACGAAATTTGTATGGCCGCCGTCTTAAATCCGCCATTTTGGATTTTTTTTCAGCTCATTGCCAATTGGATGAGGTTTCAAATAAAATTTGTTCGAGCACCTCCCACCTATCTTAAATACCCTGGCTGTGCTCTTCCCACGTCTCCAAATCCTCAATCATGAGCTATCTCCATATTTTTCCTCTTAATGAATTTTTGTCCTCTATACGAAACCATGAGTGAAAAAAAAATTTTTCATACAAAAGTTTACAGGAGAGGTTATCAATCAGTCAGTGAATCAGCACAAGCAGCTATATATATATATTAAAGTGGCAATTGAGTGTTGTCACATGGTACAAGCTTGCTTGCTGCTAATATGGCTTAATATTTATAAGGCATATTTTATATTTATAAGGATTTGTAATAAATGTGAATAAAGTCATATTTTTATCCTGTCATAATAAGTATAATTCCAGAGATTCGGTGATAAGGAGGGAAGAATTTGACATTACGATTATACTAGCCTACTCTTGTTTTTCTTTGGTAAAATGGAACTTTTAACGTGAATCTACGTTAGATTTAACGTTTTGTTTATTATTTTGAAATAAAATGGTAACAACAAAATCTTCAAAATGCAGTTAAGCCGATTAGATCATGATCGCAGCACCTTTTACGAAAAAACAATAAATAAAATAATACAAGAAATCTTAATATTTCGTACCAATAGAAAATCCACTAAGACTACGAATATATAGCAAAATATATTTTTTGATAGACTGAACCCTGGCAACGTCGCGAACTCAGCAACCCACAGCCAGGGGGTCTACGCGCATCGTGGAGAGTGCTACGCGTCTCCGTGCCGCCTACAGCCAGTGGTGCGCTGCGCGTGCGGTGCGAGTCGACCCTCCCCGTAGAACCACCTGTAGAGCGTCGCACTGAGGTCATCATCACTGTGTACTCGCGGACACAGCTGTCGAAGTATGTTTCTAATAGAGGTATGTATATACGGACTCTAAAACAAATAATTCACATTTAAAAGTAAGTATGTAACTCGAGTAGATGTGACTCGGGGACGTCAGTTGTCTACGACAGCCAGCCTGTGTATTAATTTTCAGCTACAGTGGCGATATTAATATTATTATACAGTGTATCCCTATTTCTTAAATAATTAACCAAATAAAATAGTAGTCGTGATATATTCTTGGAAATATTTTTGTTACGGTAATTATATACATTTTTTTGGAAATTTTTGTGAACACTTGAACACTAAAACTAATCGGCTTTTCGATTAAGACGTTTTAATTTTCAATCGATTTATATGTATATATAAATAAATTTATTTAATTTAGAAAAATATAATAATATACAAAAAATTGTTATTTCATTTTTCATATTAAAATAATCAGAATAATCAGACATTATTCAGTTGATTGTATTATAATCGAATGCATAAATTAATGTCATATGGTTAAGATCACATATTTACTCGTTGCTCTTCGACGAAGTTGATAATAGCGTTCTACTCGAAGTGACATCACATTATGTTTGACGTCACGTGACATACTACCTATTTACTTGAATTTATATTAATAATAATAAAAAAGATAAACATTAATATTAATAACTTTTATATCTTTTTTATTAATATTAATGTTTTTTGTACCTAAAATATTTTTAGTCTTAAAAAAGTGAAAAAGTCTTAAAAACATTCGATTTATTCTTAGTGGACACAAAAATTCAATCAACACTTAAATAAACCCGAGCCAAAGAATTTCCAAACACTTTCCTAAAAATTAGTTAAACCAAACAAAACTACATATTAGTACTTGTAATGAAACTAAAAAGTACAATTATTTGAAAGAGAATGATATAATGTGTTCGGAGACAGAAAAAATATTTATTAATGTGAGCTTCGGTTCGGACACTTTTTCCCTGATTGTAATATGAAGACTACGGATTTATATTCATATATATTTATAAGTAAAATTTTAATAGAAACCTTCATGAATAATACACAAATAACAAATAATAATATATTACTACTTCAAATAGTGTCTCCCAAACATACAGTAGTTATATAAACACACATCCTGGTGTTGAAAGCACGATATTTACTAAACGTTGAACATTAATTACAGCTCTCAAACTTTCATTAAAAATCAAAAAAATACATTTTTAATATGGAGCTAATACGTAACATAAGGTTAAATCAATCCTTAAGATTAAATAGTAACTAGCGCTTAAAGGGTCCAAAAAAATAAAGTAAAGGAAAAACAATTGATAACATTTCATATTTTTAACATATCTACATTATTATGTTACATGAAACTTGAAGAAAAATAAATGAACACTTATTTTTTTTTAATATGAGACCGTTATTGGTTAAAATCAATTTTTAAATTTAATATATTCTAAAAAGACGTAAACGTCAAATGTCATCATATATACTACGTTGTATATTACGGTTGAATCTTTGCTTTCACAACTAAGTCAAAACATTATCTTATTCCATCGTATATGTGATGTCATTACATGTTTTAGTTTTATTTATTTTTTCTCCGAAACGTATGAACAAACAAGTTAAATGTATTTTTTTTTAATTCAGGGCAGATAGATAAACAAACGGTACTTTTTTTAAAGTGCGTAATATTTTTGAAATGTTCTCAATTCTGTTTTAGTTATTTTGCAACCGTCTCCATGAATAATGCTCCTCTATAGTATAATATCGTACTAATAGTATATTTTATATACAGTGTAAATTGTTACTTTATCAATTCAAAGAATCATTTTGTTTTGAAATATGAATTAAATGATTAAAAATAAAAATGACCAAAAAATTTAACATTGCAACTATAATCCCATAAACTCTAATTTGTCACAGTTACCAAGTATCGATACCCACACAACATCAATTTAGAAGAATCGATATTAATTTAATAAGTCGATCTATTTGTATTGTTGAAAACAACTAAGCAATGTCCGTATATTACTATTGTTACAAGAATGTTAATTACAATATATTAATATTGTTATGCGGCTCTCATGTTACAAATGAGCTGAGAGTTGACAAGATCTTTACAAATTATAGCCAAGAAACTTTCAAACAAATAAAACTTCATCAGAATCGGTCCATTAACTTGGGCGCCCCGATGCCACAAAGACATACAGATACTCACGATATAATATATATCGTGACGCAAGCAGACATTTTTTTGCTTATATTTGCAGGAAGATTAAAACTATAAAATATCTAAAATATAAAAACATAAAATCTAAAAAGGTTTTTACTAGTGAAACTTATAAAAAGCTCCTTAAAGAAGTTTTTACTATCTTAAGAACTTAAATTAGAACAAAGATCTATGCAGAGTTTAATTTATATAGTCGGCGATAGTAGTTTGAGTATTAAATTTATAATAATGTAAAAAAACCTCATAAAATTCACTGGAAATAACAGAGTTACTTACTTAAATTTTATTCATTATATATTACTATTTAGAGCTTATAGAATAACGTTGAAATTTCTATCGGACATTTCTCGGATATTGATTAATATTTTAGCTTTACTCTGATAGAAAGGTAAACGCCTAGAGCGAGGTTATTCTGTTACTAAAAATATGAAAATTGCTTTTGTTTTAGAAAATAAATAAAGTATTTATTAATAAAAATGTATGTTCTTTACAAATGTTGACAAAGTACATTCATAGGTATTGTACAATTCTAGACTATGCGACAACAAAAAAAAGAGTTTTTGGATTTTAGTGTAGTTGACAATATGTCGTAGAAAGTTTTTTTTTTAATTTTACAAATTAATAATTTACTACCACTGTATCAGGAATAACGAATCTCAAATACAACAATTTATTAAATATGTATTTTTTTAATATTTAGATTTATTTTGGGGAGAGAAGAGCTGATTTTGAAAAAAGGAATAAGATCACTTCATCGTCAATGATTACGACTGAAATTTATTTTAATTTTAAAAAATTATGGGGGAAACCGACTTCAAAACAAAAAGGAGGAGATTGTTGACAAATAGCAGACGCGCAGGAATTGAAACATCGCATAAGAACAAAACGCGTGTGACGCACTGCTCTCGTCCCGCGCTCCCCGCTAAAAAGGCCCTAATAGTTACATCTGCGCATTCAAGGTCAAACCTATACTTACATACACTGAACGCATAGGTCTCACATGATCATTTCGTAATCTACTCTTGACCTGTAGTAGACGAAAAAGTCGTTATGTATTAGGTTTTTTGACTAAGCACCATTTTTTTATTTAAACATTTTTAGCTTAACTCTATTCTAATATATAAATGCAAGAGTGTTTTTTCGTTCGTCTTTATTCCACACTGTAATAGAATCGCAGGAGTAGGATAAAGTAGATGTGTATGGGTCTGAAAATAACAGACTTTTTTATGTAACTTGTTTGTTTAGCAATTGATTTAAAACAAAAAAAAAACAAAACTATTAATTATTAAATTGCACTAAAAATATTAACTTTTAAAAAATACTATGTAATACAAGATTCAGATTATTTATGAAAAATCGTGTATTTAAGTACTACAATATAACACAACGCTATGGTTTTAAGGAACTCCAGGGAAATTAAGGATATAATAGTAATAACTCCAAATTTAAAATTTATAAAGTACATCCACTGTATTTAACTTTTTAGTTTAGGTTTTTATTCTATAACAAGGTAATTATAACTTTAACGTATAAAATAATTGCCTCGATGCTAACTTTATGAGTGTGAAAGTTTGATTAAATTAGGACGATACTATCAAAGTACTCGGGTTCACTTAGGTAGCAATTATCTTTGCCTTTTTGCTGGCTGAGAATTTTTTATGTTATTAGATATTAATTTTTAAAAATGTCATGAGACTTGAAACACAATGTGACTCCACATAACGTCATATAGGTAGTTGTTAACATTTTCTTGAACAATGATGTGTGAGCAAAGTTAATGCAAATTACTGTCATCCAAATATAATTGTTACACACGATGTGACGTCACGCAAGACTTTCGAAGTAATTTTAAATAAGTTTTTGCAAAACACTTTAGGTAAATGGACTTTTTTAAAAACATTTTTTCATATTTACTTAACTAGCTCATAATATTCTTTTAGATATTTTTCAATATAATATATAAATATTCTCTATAAATTTTAAACATTTTAGATTTTTGACAAATTGATTAGTTCTTTTTAGCAGCATTTAGTTTTTAAAATTTGGTTGGTTTGGAATGAATTTTGTAAATAATATAATACTATTGTTTCAGGTACATACACCGCAAGCAAAATAAGCATTATCCTATTGATATGGACATTTACAGTAATATCGAAGTTTGTGAGCTTATGAGGCTTGGTTTGAATTTATTTCTCAGTGATATTAGTATAAGACGTGTAGATAATGATCGGCCTCAACGCATAACATTATAGTCTAAGAGCTGACAAATAAAAAAAAATTAACTACACCTCCTATGTCCTTTTTAAATACAATACAATATGACTAAGTAACTTAGAGGTGGTAAAATTAAAAAAAATATATTAGCCTATAATATTATGGACTTACAATTAACGCTTAAAAGTGTCCGAGTCAAAGGAGATTCAGTTTCTGAGTATTCACACGTAACGTGGAAAAATAACTCTAGAGAAAAATATAACTTTACTAGCTGACGCGGCAAAAGTTGTTTTGCCATATAAATTTTTTAAAAATTGCGGTGGGCTACCCTCATCGCTTAGGGGTATAAAAACTAGATGTTGACCTATTCTCAGACCTACCTGATATGCACACAAAATTTCATAAGAATCGGTCGAGCCGTCTCGGAGGAGTTTGGTAACAAACACTTAATTGAATTTTATATATAAAATTCAAAATTAAATAACAAAAAATGTAAGAAATCCTTATCAACGAGAATTTATTTTAAATATTGATTTTTTTTTCATTAAATTTAATAGTATTATTGTTAGAAAAAGACAAATATACGACATAATTTCATTTGGATTATTTCGAACATCCACACGCACCACCGGAAGATAATCATTTAAAGTATTTTAGCGCTGAGAAAAATATCACTTTATTTAAAATTAAATAAGAAAAAAAAGTCTGCATTAAAGAAAATATATATTCTACGTATAAATAATTCATTAAAATTAAAAGATAATAAAACATTTATTTATATGTATAAATAAATTCGGACTCTTTTTCGTCATATCCGGATACTTTTTTCGTAATATTTGTGCAAAAATCCTGCGTCCATATTATTCAGGTCAATATTGTTAGCTCTTATACTATTTGTACAACTATATGTACGATTGTAGATCGTATATAACTTACAAATAAAGTGAATTTAATTCAGTTTATAGATATACATAGATCAGATACATTGTATGGTGTTATTTTTTGTACATTTCGAAATGTTGATTAATATCGTCAAATGAATGTGTAATATAAGAAAATAATTTATTAGATAAATTAATAAAATCTTATTGTATGTAGTTTGATAATTACATAATTTATACTTGGATACTTGTTTTGGATTTTAATTAACATGAAAACTTGCAACGACAATTCTGGAGTTGCATTTCAGTTTTTAAACTTGACTTGTAAAAAAATATTTTATCTAAAATTTGGTGTAAATATTTTAGCTAAATGAGTTTTGTAATTTTTTTGTTAAAGATCAAGAGAAATAAAATACTATTATAATATTAAGTACGCAGCCGAATAATTTTATTTTTTTTATTTTTGTTAATAAAATACTTTTAACATGTTCGTAAACTCGTAGTTTTAACTGTACTTGAAACTACTAAACTGAGTTGTATAAGTTAAACTTTATTTTAATACGTTGTACAGCCATAAACGTGTACATATTATGTATAACAATTATAATATAATATAAAATGCTTTTAAAGTAAGTAGATCCATTTTTATAATTTTGTATTTATATATTAAAGAATAATTTAGGGGTCTCTTTTAATTGTGTTTCATTCATCTTTTGTTAATGAAACAGGTCTGTAAACAAAAATTGTATAGGGCGTTAATATATTCAATTAGGCTTCTTAATTCAATATTAAAACTTTAAAATAATTGAATAATACTGATTACGCGGTAAACTTGTCGGGAGACAGTAGTCCTCATTTTTAGTTTCAATTTGATTTTAGGATTTTTCCCTTAACCTGTGCTATAAGATACAGATTCGATCGAGATTTTAACTCAATGAAAAATTTAGCTGTATTTATTATTGTTTCAGTTTTTGGAGTTAATAGAAAGGATTTCGATTCAGTGAAAGATTAGTTATTTATTTAAAAATTGTTGATTTAATGTTGTAATTTAGGATGTAAATTATAATCCAAATAATTCGGAAAAAATATCTCGAGCATCATATGTTTTTGCAGACCTGTGTAAATGTATTACAATATTGTAAACCTTTAATCAACAACACTAATCTTAAATCAACTTATACCCCTCTCAAATCAAAATATGACTCTATTTCACAAAAAATAAAAATTTCCAATGTTTTTCTCCCCAGTAAGTAATTTTTAGGTGTATATCATTCCTCTATTCAAATCCGTCGCCAGATGTCGTCATAGCTGTCTATCATACGATATTGCAGGTCACTGGAAATAGGTCATATTTTATCTAGACGGTTCTAAAAGTCGACTATCAAATTTGAAGCGCTTATTTGTATAACTTGACATGTTAAGCGGACTGTAAGCGATCAAATTGTTTGTCAAATTTATGTGTTCATAAAATAGTTCCGCAACTATTATAGTTGTGTTTGACAAAAAAAAGCCATATTTTGTGATACAAATGCGCAATTTTTTAAAGGAAATCTTATATTTTAAAGGCGAATTTAATGCCTTAAAGCATTTTCTTACAGTTTATCTACAGCAATGTTGACAAAATTATGATGACGTGCGCAGATACGTTCTGAGAATTTAATTATTAAGCAAACATAATTATAACATAATATTAAAACAACAACATATATATATATATACAAACAATATAATACACATATGTTTATATTTACACATACCTATATTTATGAATAAATGTATTATATTCACAATATAAAGACATTTGTGTTTATCGGTGAAAACGTCTTTGAAAATGAATTTGACTTATGTGTGACTTCAACAAACGTAAAATTTGCGTACTTGAAACATGTTGTTGTTGTTTTGTAAATAAAATATGCGTAATTTCTCTAATAAATTCTTTGTCATTGTTGCTGATAGGGAAATGTTTTTTTTTTTGGTGGAAACATCTTTGAGTGACTTCAACGTCCGTTCGTAATATCATTTTAAAAAATTGAGAGTAATAATTTATACGTTTGTCAAACCGTATTTGACGTGTTTTACGGAACTCTTGATAGTAATGTTTGTGTATATTTGATTATTTATAGACCGCTACTTTATCAAATACCTTACAACAAATCTGGCTGAAAGTTTTAGCTTTTTATTCTATCGTAATATTTTTTTTATTTACGTCATCGATATTACTTAGTTGGTTGGTTATTTATTTTTAAGAAGTTCAAACCTCAAATTATTTTAGATATCATGAATATAAATAATGTAATTGGTGTAATAAGAGGAAAATTAAAAAAAATATTATTACCATAATAATTCTTAATAATAATGTTTATAAATTAAATACGGCCAAAAATGATATTGAATAAAAAAATTGTTTTTTTTGGATGTTTTTTTTTCTACCTAAATGGTGATTAGTTAAATATGTATAAAATGTAGGCGTTAATCTATGGCTGTGTTTCACTTAAGGTAATGTCAATTCTTTGCACGAAATCATCTTTTTATCTTAAATGTACAGTTAAACGAAATATTTGTTCATTTTATTTATTGTAAATTTAATGGAATACGTAAATAAATTATGATATGAAATTATTGTTTTTTTTTCCTGTGTTGACCTGAACCCTAAAGGTATCTGCAGCAATTTAGCATTCACTGTACGTTTAGTTATCAGAAAAAGAAAAAAAAATTATCAATTAAGATTACAATAATCCCTCTCTCGCTTCGCAAAGTTCTAAATGAATTACTACTAAAGATATTGATGTGCATGAACTCATAATCAGTGGCTAAAAGTCTTAAAAGTGTTTAAAGTCTATCATAAAAAGATTTGCCACCCATCCGGGTTTTTCCCGATTGGTCATACTTTATAGGGCAGGGCGTCTGAGGAGTGTTTGGGTTTCTCATTTTAATATATAGACTTTAATAGGTATAATTTATTAAGTGAAAGTGAGTTTAAATGCTTAAATTTTTAAAAAATAGAAATATGGACATTGGTGAAAATAGTTTGCGAGGTTCCATTTATCTACAAAATGTGGACATCTTGTCGGTGAAAAAGGTTTTACAATTAATTTACGAGGCTGAAACATTTCACTACTACAATTGAAGGAAAATAAATAGCTAAGTTTATAAATTTTTAAAAACTTATTGCAGATTCTCTCAAGGCTCGATGTCATCGGTGGCAAATATTTCCAACGCCCACCGCCGCTACTGATCTATAAGAAAAAATATCATATTGGCATGTAAAAAAATGGTTTTATTGTAAACACTTGAAAAGATCTACTTCTCTAAACAAAGAACAATAAGTGGCATCATATTCTCATTTGTGTAAAATAACACAAAGGCCTGGTAAATACTTAACTATGACTCAAGTAGCGACGACCTCTATCCTCTGTATGGGGAGATTAATCCAGTTCGTTGAGAGGATCAATCAGGAGGATTGAGGAGTAATGGCATCAAATCTATGACCACTTGAGGTCCCCTGCTAATTCTGTATGCGTAAATCATTTAATAAGAGCTGTATTGAAAGGTAACAATATCGCAATTAATTTACTATTTCTTATTAAGATCGGAGAAAAAATGACTACTACTGGATTGTAATAAATTTTTTAGGAGATCAAGAGTTCTGGTTTATGAGTATTATCGAAGTTAAAAGTCAAATGCAAATCTACAATTGACTCGAAGAGCTTCTATTTTTTTTAAACCGGTGGAATAAAAAATAACATTTAAACTATTTAGTAAAAAATAAAGTGTATCATGGTGAAATTTGAGCGATTGAAATTTCTTAATGAGCGGTTAAGTATATCGTAGTTAACAAGTAGGGACAAAAATTTCTGAGAATGTAATTTTTAAAAAGCAGATACTTGAAGATTTCCAATTCCTACATCTGGCTATAAATTGGTAAAAGTTTGTAATATAATGCACAACTCTAAACACAAAAGTTTGAGGTTGTTTTTATCCTTATATACGCAGATTAACAGCATGAAAATATAAGACCCAGACTATCAGAGTTACGGTCTAGAATACTTGCAATATAATAATTATTATTCTGTCACGACGATTATTTGCAATTCCCTACTTCTACGATTGATGTTTATCGGTTGTCCAACATTCGAGAAAGTAAAAATGCTATTCATTTCAATCTTACCGACATCATAATTAACATGTTAATATAAGTATCATATATTTTGATTAATAAAATTTCGACCTGTTTACAACTAATATGGTTGATAGGTTGTGTCATATACTTATTACGTATATATATACGGATATATGTATTGTAATTCCGGTAAAAAGATATCTTCCACATCATTTTCTAAGTGGCTTTTATGCTTGGTGCGCAATATAATATTTTCTAACTCTATAATTATAGTTATAGACTAGATATCGTAATATTAATATGACACGACTATAACACAAATGTAAAAATATAGCTATATAGTTTGTCTGATTTAAAAAATGTACCATTACAATTTTAATAGCTATTTTAGTGTAAAGTGTAGTGTTAAATTGCGCAATGTCTAATCTGTAGTCTAATGAGTCTCCCTGTTGAATAATCTGTAGGAATCGATTTTTCATCGCCATACATATTCAGACAAGCTCGTCGCCTTCGGTGACGTTCGGTAATAGATTGCTACGAGAGGTTCGCCTTTCGAGCCAAGGAAAATGGTTGCTAAAACTTAGATTAAATTTTGTAATGAAAAATATTCATTATGTACAACATCACTTGATTACATTATGATAGTTGTGTAATGAAACTTTCGTCCAAGTATTAGATTAAATGAAGATCTTTTATAATATTAGTTTTTAACTAATATTATAAATGTGAATGTTTGTTACTCGATCACGCAAAAACGGCTGAACGGATTGCAATGATACAAATATCATTGCAATCCGTTCAGCCGTTTTTGCACAGATACTTTGTAACCTTAATTAACATATGCTACTTTTTATCCCGGAAAATATCATTTCCTGCAGGATAATATTTGCTGCCGTAAGCACCTTAATATTTTTAATTTAATTTAATTAATATTCAAGATTAAATGTTTTTTCATAAGTACATTTTTTTTTATTGTATGTAAATTGTACTCGTGCAAAGCCGGGCGGGTCAACTAGTAATAAATACATGTAACAAATAACTTTTATGCCAAAAAAAATGTTTAGAGCAATATTCGAACTATTTTTAGCATATTTTCATCACATTACTTCAAAATGTATCACTTATTACAGAATAAAGTAAATAATGTCGTCAGTGTTGGTTAGATCACGATGTTTACTTTCAACACGAAGCGAGATGAAATTTTCTAATTAACGTTGTGTCGACAACTCGACACATGGAACTTATTAAACAATATTTTCCTTCAATATTAATTACTAATTATAGCACAAATTATTTTGCTTATTAACAAATACATGATCAATATCTTTAGAGTACCGTATAGAAAAGATAAAAAGGTATACTTATTGATCATTTCGGTACCCACCTGTCTGTTTGTTTATCAAGATTCTTAAACCGAGCGATGCGGAGCTCAAGTAAAAATCAAACTTGTAAGTCAACGTAGTCAAAAGATATGACCGTTTTTATCAAATAATAGCTGACCCGACAGACGTTGTCCTGTCTTAACCATGAATATTGAATTCGAATTGGCTGTCAAAAGCTTACATGAGAAAAGTTAATATGGCAGTTAAGTTTTCTTAAATTTTCTAATTTTCCGCACACCTTTCTTAATTTTTTCTTACATAAGAACCTTCTCCTGACAATAACAAATACAAAAAAAAAAGAATTAGCGAAATCTGTCCAGCCATTAACGCGTCATGCCGTGACCAAGAGAAATAGGTATTCATTTTTATATATATAATAGAAGATAATATAACAGATCCTAAAACCGTACTAAAATTTTAAAACGTTTTATTTACCTACTCATAACGGACGCTTCATGGCGGATTTTCCTGATGAGTACTTATAACAAGCTTTATTCTATAAAATAACATTAGCAAAAGTCTTATTATATTAAATTTTAGTTATAGCAAAAACACTTCGATGGAAACCTATACTAATTTAAAACAATTTTGGTACAAAAGCTTATCCTTGATTCAGTTTGTATGAAAGCCTCGGTAAAGAATCATAATTGGCCAGAATTTTATAGTTACAATATTCCGCATAATTTACTCTATATATAAGATTTTACGTATAAAATAGATTGGCTATGCGTTATGAGATCAGCGTTCGTGACCGTGCATTCGATCGTAGAATTCTAATTTAATTTTAACATCGTGCTGAGATCCTGCTCCCTTCGGAGTTTTAAAAATTTGAATAGCTGAAGAAAAATATAGCCAAATTTAATGCAGGAAGGCTCCAGAGGAATGTTCCACGGCCCTCTGGTGTCGCAGACTGATATTGTGAAACTTTCTTCCATGTAATCTACATAAAAAATGAGGCGAGGGTTCGTTTTGGTACTAAATAGGAACCTTTTGAACTGTTAATATATGGATGTAGAGTAAAGATAGGAAAATGTAATTAACCTTGATCTTATTTGCGGGTTTTATTTTTTTGAAGACACAAACGATGCAATTTTAGGTTACTACTAATACTACTGAACTCATAGTTAATTCTTAAATAATTCATTATTTCAATTATAATATCGTTACATCTCTAAACAGCTCTCAGCTCAGCTCAGCTCTTACAGCTCTCTAATATAACAATCGGATAAGCGTAATTAGTGGGAATGTAATTCTTTTCCATTCTTTTTCATAAGTTTTTTTTTATTTATCTTCATTCAGTCATTCATCGTACATCTAATGCCAAATCGAATTAGTTATTTTAATTAGTGTCCATGAAAACACATAATAATAGAAAACACTGGTAGCCTAGTGTTTAAGAAAATGATCGCTCCTCGGGAGGTCCGAGTTCGATCTTAAGCAACACACCTGTGACTTTTCTAAGATGTGTGTGTTTTAAGAAATTAAATAGGTATTAAAAAATAAAAAACTTGTTGTGCTTCGGACCAGATCTTTCAATGTATTTTAATAGATCAGTAGATAGAATCCGTTGACAAGCCGCCATAGCCAGCCTGGAGGTTGGCCAAGCGCACAGAACATTGCGGCTTTTTATGTACGCAACAAATTCACTGTCCAAAATGTACTCAGTTTTAATTTAGCCATTTTGGCACGTTCCGACGGAACTGCGGATCATTTGTATCGGGAATACAAATAATACGATCCAAGCTGACGACTAATTTACTCTAACTCCTTGGAGATTTGGTCGTTTGTGCTAGTTATCTTATGCTGATCTGAGAAATAATCATAATTGAAGTGGTTTTTTATTCAAAACACAATCTTTCGCATAATTCTTTCGAATGAGATACTATTGTTGTATTGTACAATAATTGCCAGGAGGTTAATTTTGCCCACAGCCTCACTAAATATAGCCTCTGTATCTATACATATAGAAAAATAACTATTAACACACGAACAGTTTCAGCAATTTTAATCGAAATTGAGATAAATTAGAAACAGTGATCATACAGTTAACATTGTTAATATTATAGTTTACTTTCTAAACTATATTACTAGGTCTTCCTGTCAGCAACACCGTTTATAAATTAGTATACCGAAGAGTAGACAATTTATAATCTTTAGTGCGATAATTAGACTCAGTTATTCTGTGTTTTCGTGTAGTTTACATGGAAGTTATGTAATGTATGGATGTATATTTCTCTTTCACGCAAAAACTACTGAATGGATTTTGATGAAACTAAACAATAATATAGCTTATATATCAGAATAACACATAGGCTATAATTTATAATGATTTAGTGTTAATCATCCAAAATATAGCGGTTGAAACCGCGGGGCGCAGCAAGTTTTCTATAATACTACACTTAATAGTCGTGGGTAAGGTCCCCCTTCTTGAGGTCCATACGTACTGCTATACAGTAACGGGTCAGTCATTCCTCTTTCATTCTATGACATTCCTTATTAAGCGTTGTGTGTGGCATTAACTTCATTAGTTAAGAATTAATAAGTAAGAAGGCCTTGTAAAACTGCACATGTGTCTCAAGACTCCGACGCTGTTCATCTGTATCATCTTCAAAAGTAAATAAGATGGATGAGTCAGTCAATCAGATCATGAAACTTCTTTGCATATTTGTAGTCAAATGATCAGTCATCAAATTTGCAAAACGAAAACTTGAGATGATTCGTGGTATAATTTTTACATTTCTCTCTTCTTACTTCAAAGATTTTCGATTCAAATATTTTATAGTTTAAGCTTGAGCGAGTCGCCATTTTATATCCTTCCTGCAATATTCTTTCATAATATTTTTCTTGTTCTTGTTTTCATTTCGTTTATTTCATTTCAAAATGAATATGCATAAAAGCTGCGAATTATCCTCAAAACGTATTCATAAATGGGAAAAACGCTTTGAGAGTTTACAAGTTTTTCATTCAGTCTTTAGATATTATTAAAAAGTTCAGTATTTGTTTTTCTTAAAAACTCCACTCCAGCGTCCACTTTTAATTTTTGATCTATACCTTCCATCCACCGACATACAAAGTTCTACTGTTTTAATATACATAAACATACATAGATGTTTCAAAACTAGTCCTAAGCATATAAAATAAATACTGTAAAGAGATGAGTTTTAATTTTTTTAATTTAAATTACACTTCGATTTTACAAAAAAATTACATAAGGTGAAAAATAGAAATATTTTTAAAATGATAGCGAATCTAATATTATCAAAATATATTTAAAAAAAACCAATTCTTCCAATCCTACAGTAAAAATAAACAAATAGTGAATAATTAAAAAGTCTCTTAGAATTCAGTTTTGTACTAGATATTTAAATCAGTTAAAATACTAAGTATCAGCTAAATTAAGTTTTTATTCCTTTACTCTGGTCACACTTTTCTTTTGATCTGAGCTTGTACGTGATCTTTGCTTCAATTTTTATCATAATTATTAAAATTCACCATAGTATTTATGAAGCTCGCCAAGAATATCGAATAGCTCAGTAAATTCCGTTGTGTAAGATATTTTTATCGTAAAAATGCTGAATCGTTGTCTCTAACTCAAATGTTGTATATTATTTTTATCGATATGGGAGTTTTACTGCACAGAAATAAGCAAAAGGCAATAGTAATATGCAGTTTAATGGACATCGAGCAAATAATATCAATCATTTAAAATCATTATAATACACCGAATGGTTAACGAATGAGATTACCCTGACAGCATGACTTTGCTCGGGTTGAAGAGTATTTTTTTTACGGTAGGTAAGGCGCAAATAAGCGGACGATCCACCTAATGGTAAGTGGCTATCATCGCCCGTGGACATCGGCAAACAAGAGATACCCTCTTGTTTTGCCGATTCGTTGCAACCTCAAAGATACCTTAATTTGGTAGGGGATCTGCTCCCGGTTTGGTTTGCGACCACCACCATGCGAATCCGACCGCCAAGTACACTTCAACCTTCCCCATGAATCACTCCCCCCGTTGGTCAAAGCCGCATGCATCACTAACAGACAGATGCGGTGTAGGATTTTATTTTAAAACTAGTCGACCTGTCACGTCGGCGGCTTCGCCCGGGTGCAATTTAACACGTGTATTTAGCCGTAACCGCTATGTCCCTGCATTTTAAATCTGTAATATCTTCGAAAATACTCATTTAAATTTCATGCTGTATACGGCCATGTTGATCTATATTAAATGCACAATGTATTTAAGGTGCCTAATTGGAAAAGGATTAATGTTGTAATTATATAAAATCGCTTCGTAAATAAGCCATTATTTCTCTTAAAAACTAAAGAACAAAAAATGGTTATTGTAGGTTATCCCTAAGAGCACAGAGACATATAACATTACGGACGTTTTTGTAGACCATTTTTAAGGTGTACAATACTGTAGTACATTATTTTGATCTATCTCGTAGGGTTTAGCCAGCGTTTGTAATGTAAGCGCAAAAAAAGTGTTTATTTACATCACATTAGAAACCTCTAAAATTGTCACTGTTTCTGTACTATATTATATATGTATTATACATATAAACTTTCCTCTTGAATCACCCTATCTATTAAAAAAACCGCATCAAAATCCGTTGCTTAGATTTAAAGATCTAAGCATACATAAGGACAGACAGGCAGAAAGCGGGAAGCGACTTTGTTTTATACTATGTAGTGATTTGCAGTGATTTCAAGAAGTTATAGAGTTTTAGTCTTTATTTATTGGCAACTCATTCAATGTAGTCTTTATAATACTCGTATTATAATAAAATATAAGAACAATAGAGAAATATTTCTAATATACTTTGTAAAGGAGCTCGTTAAACTTAAAAAATATTTATTATGCTCTTCTATACAACCTTGTTAAAAGAACATTTTTGTAGAATTATTTTCTTAGGAAGTACTCTGTATTAAATAAATAAAATTAATAGTATAAGTTAGCTGCTTTTTCAGACATTTTTCATATAAAGCGGATTAGTTGCTCAAAAACGTTAGCCTCTGTTTGTCATTTCAGAATTAGTTTTTTTACTAACACTAAATAAGTTTTCACAAAATTGGAAGGTATCTTATAATTAGCGATCTTCATACAAATATCCCCAAAAATTATGAATAGGATTAATTTTTTTTAGACAGTTTACCATCACGGAGTGTCCTCATTAAGACGGTCGTGAAATGATTTTATTGTTTTGAATCTCTTTTGCCATACTTTCTGTTATTTGTCAATTGAGGTTGATTATTACATTGCAAAATTATCCAGTACACCTACACTTGGATCTAAGCCCCAGAAATTGCTCAAAATTCTATTTACATCCCCATTGTATTATAACTTTTACGTATTATTTTTGAGTTTAAGCAGGATTTTTTTAAAGATTACTTGCAGTATGGATCACATACTACTAGTATTTCCGTTACCCCTCATAGTGTAAGCTTAAACGCTTGTGTCAGGAGTGGGCCACGCCAGTAGTCCAATGTCCGGTATTTGAAGCCATGACTTATCGATCGTAAATCCCACGCCTGAACCATTGAGCTACTGAGGCTTCAAAGATTCTTAGAATAGATGTAGATTATAAAAAGCTATTTAGAACAATTTCCATAAAATGCAGTGAAGAAAATAGATATTTGCTTATTTTGTTATAAAATATCCCAAGAGCACGATAAAAAGGTGTCCTGCGACGCGAAGTAATGAAGGGAATTACTTTGATACTTTAAATATAAATGAAATTTCAAATTTTGCCTCAAGTCAATTCCTTTATAAATTTACTTTATGGTTCAGCTCAATATACTTGTTTTATAGAGTACTTAGTTAAGATAAAAGTATTATTACTCGAGACATGTCACTATCGCTGGAAAAATATATACAAAACATATGGTAGGAAGAAATTTTGACTTTTGATTTTGTATAGGATATATTATATTTACCTATATATGTCGGAAACTAAAAGGATATACAATCATATTTTATAAGCATCATTATCTGATGGCCTATCGCAAAAACAACACGGTCAGGATATAACTAAACGGTACGATCTCTTACTATTTATTATGACAGGAACTCAAGTAGAGCCTTGGAAGGACACAACCAAGGTGGTGGCTTAATTTATCCTTTAAGTGATCACAACACTCGCCTCCACTGCTTAGTTTTACCGTCTCAACCTAAGATTAGAGTAATATAAATAACTCACTAACTAACCTAACACAAGGCTAACCTAACCTAAGCCTTTTTTTTTGTCGCAGGGGAATGCATTTACGCATACCACCCTTCCTCGATCCTTTGGGGGATCGAATGATTATGTGGGACTCGCCAGCGGTAAGCGCCGTCGTACCCACTAAACCTACTGCGATACCCTCTCCGTCAAAAATGAGGCGCCACGGGGTCGCTATTCGCATTCTACCGCGACGAACCTAACCTAAGCCTAACCTAAACTAACCTAACTCACACCGACATATATTTTACTTCTAATACTAATTGACCCGTATTTATGTGTTTAATATCAAACTTTAGTTACTATATTGCTATATTTTAATAATCACAGCTCGACATACGCTTTTTCACCTATTTCATACCCTTTTTTCACGATAAAACTTAGCCTATGTCCTTACCCAAGCTTTATTCTATCACTGTACAAAATTCGGTCACATCACAGTTTCAGTGATTTAAGCATGAAACAGACAGACCGAGCAAATATCCGTTGATAGATGGCGTAAGTAGTATATTAAATCGCATTTTCATTTGTTAAGTTTGTATTTTTAAGTATTACCTACGTTTCTTAAGAGTTACTTTTGAAATTATAATATTAGGATGAACAAAAATAATAATACATAATTATTAAATGTTATTAAATGTTGTCAAGCTATAACTCTTCTGTACTGTGTGTTATTCCACCCTAATTATGACCTAATTTGTGTATATATTACTTTATTATTAACATATATATGATATTTATAGTATATAAGTAAATGTATATGTATTAGGTTGTAATGGTTTATGGTTGCACCACCCTATACTCATCTCGTAATAACTTTCCTAACCTAAAGGGAGTCTGGAAGAGATGGCTCATAAGGCATAAGGCCACCTTTTGTTTGCCATTTTTTTATTTTATATTACTGCTATTGTGTTTCTGTATGTAGTGTACAATAAAGTGTTAAATAATAATAAATTTAATATTAAACCACTGAACGGATTTTGGTGAAATTTGGTATAGCGATAGAAGCTTGAAGTAGTCGACTTTGTGACCGTTTATGTCTTTGACAATTAGTCATATATAAATTATATTGTTGTTAAAAATTGAAATGTAATTTATTTCTTAAAAGATTACTAGCAGTATGGATAACATACTAGGTACTAGTATTGCTTAGGCCCTCCAACTAAGCTGAATGCTTGTGTCAGGAGGGGGCCACGTCAGTAGTGAAATGACTAGTATTTGAACCCATGAGCTACCGATCGTGAATCCAACGCCTGAACCACTAACTTCTTTAAATATATTATATTTAAATAAACAATAATTAAATCAAAATTACCCGTGGCAAATTGCACACGGGCGCAGTTGGTGCGGCGACTCATAATATAGTAGCAATGTGTAGTATATAATAAATGTTTCAAAAATTACTTCGGTCATAACTTTCAGTGTATGATATATGATTTAGCTAAACGAGCCAGGTGCAGCTCGTGTGTCTACTGCATCATAACGTGAGCACTCAGTTTATTCACCGTCATCTCACCTCTACCACACATTAAGCTTTACGACTAAGATGTATCGAGTTCACATCACGTAAAGTACACTATTCCAACCAATTTTATGTTATCAGTAAACCCAAACATAGACACATAATATAAATAAACATTTCAAAAATGTATGTTTGTGTCTTTTTATATAATAATTTTGACTTTTATATATTTATTTTAATTAAATCAGTCAGAAAAAAAGTGTTTGTTATTTGATTGAGTAGCCAATGAAACACTTTTCGGGTAGTTGTAATTTTTCACGTGAATTATTACGTAGAATTTGGATCCAGGCATAAAAAAAAAACGTATGACTTTATATGACCAATATCCAATTCAATACCAATATAGCTAAGTTTCAATGTGAACAATTCCCTTTTATCCCACAGAATCTCTTCTTTTTTCGAGATAAAAAGTAGTCTTTGTGTTACTTCAGTTTATAAAGTACCTGTGTACCAAATTCCATTAAAATCCCGTCAGAAGTTTTATGTAAGTAACTAATCCACTATAATGGATTCCATTTCATTACGGCTTTACTCGCTTTAATCCGTTAAAATATAACAATTATTATGTAAGTCATGTAGGATGAATAATATCATAATTTACTGTTACATGAAATAAAGAATATATGTATAGGGAGTAAAATAAATTTTAAATCAAACTTTTAACCTATATAGCTCTGAGGCTCCTTCATGGCAATTTATTACCGAAAGTCACCGGAGGCGACGGGCTCGTCGGATTTGAATATGTATGTCGTTGAATGAAAAATCGATGCCTACAGATTATTCATCAGGGGACTCATTAGACTACAGATTAGGCATCACACTTAAACTAATATAGTAATGGATGTGAGGTATATTCTATTGATTTAATTATTAAAGTAGTTGTTGTAGATTTAGACCAATGCCATAATATCCAGCAGTAGATTTTTTCCAGAGGTTAGGTGATAAACAAATGATAAGGAAGGAGGCTTATGACGTCTACCCCTTGTCATATAATGTTACACTTTGTTTGCCCTTTTTTTTGTTAATCCAGAAGATACTTCTGCATCCGTCCGAAGATACCGTCAGAAGATACGTCTACTCCACTTGAAGACGTATCTGCTTACATACTTCAGGTGGAGACTTGGGAAGGTTATGGTTTATGGTGCAAGAAACTACCATTGACCTAACCCACTAAAAGATTGCCCCTAAACAATTCTTTGTATCACACGTTAAGAGCAAGGCAAGGACTAAATTAAGTGTAAACTGTGTGAAATAATAAACCAATAAGATAGGTAACGACACATATTAAGAGTTTAAAAAAAATATAAATCTACCTTATGTAATGATGTTAATAAAGTCACACAAGAGAAAAGGTAGTCTCAAAAATCACCTGTGACTGTGAGTACGTAAAGTAAAAATATTTAGAAAATAGAAGAATTATACAGAAAATTTTAAAGTTTTTTCAAATAATAAACAAAACATTAATTATAAGCATTTTTCTTAAAATCTCCTTATATTTTCCATTAAGCGCCACTCGCTATAGGCTGCTTTTAATTTAAATTAAACCCGTTCTAGTTAGTTTAAAGTTTCGCTTAATTTTTACTGTTTTTTAAATGGGATTGCCTCTGTGGAAAGCAACAAGATAAAACTGCATTTTTCCCGTTAAATGTTTTTTACTCTAAAGTTACTTTAGTCATTGGAATTTTTATTTAGTAAAAGAAAATTAAAATTACTGTCAATGTTTCATAAAAAGACTACTCATAATTGAGATTTTGAAACATTCCAATAAGAACTTTTTATAAAGTAGCTGTAAACCTCAATACATAGTTACGTTATTTAGTTTGTCTGAAGCCACCACCGCCTTGGATTGCAGTTTTCTGTTGAAAAGAGCTGGTAAAAAACTCAACAGTCTCAATTCAATACGTCATTGTTAACATCGATTTAATTTATAATTGTATAATCATTCAGCTGAGTATCAACGTCATCTGGATTCCAACCTTTGTCTTCATTCAAGTAATCCTGTACAGAAACTGTCTAATATAGGCTTTGGAATCATAATATGGTAAATACTATTCGCAAGCCCTGTGAAAGAATTACTATATACTCCCTTTATGGAGTAGAAAATATGGCATTACAAGTCTATTTTTGTTCCTACAGTGCTTATATACAAGTCATAGTAGTGCTTCCTACATAATATATTTTTATTTCTAAGTAAATTTAATAGTTTTACATCCTCAATATTAAAAGATATCCTCAATATCAATATTAATAGTAAGCATAGCTAATCTTTCAATATCTAAATTATCGTATGTCTCTAGGCCTTGGAAACCACTTAGTTATTCAGTATTTTAATATTATCTAAGATACTAATTGTATAAAAAACTTAAATTGAAAGATCCATAGTTCAAATTAAAGTATAAAAAATAATTTGTACTGATATGTTACCCTTATCTACTTGCGTAGGATATTATTTAGTGTTTAAGGCACAAATAATATTCCACATAACTGAATGAATAACTAATAACCAACTACTAACTAACTAATAAATAAGTAACCAGTTCATAAGTTTTTAGGTTAGCTTTAGTGACTACGACTGCATAATCACACAGTGAATAATGGTCTATGGAGTGAAATCCAACTAAGTCAAAGATCAGGAATTAACTTCTGCTATATCTAATTGGTAAATCAATATAAATCATATAAGATGTCATATTTGTTCAAGAAAGCATAATCAAAAACATCAAAATTATGTTTGAATTGCGATAAATATTTGATCCGTACGTGAACAATTAAGGGTTAATACATTCTGATACTAAATATTTGTGACTATATTAAAATTTGTATAGATTAAAAGAAGCCAGAAATAGAAATGGAATTTCAGCCAACATGAAGCTAAAATCCGTTACACCTTTTAACGTATCAATTTTAGCTGCAACCGCAGTAGTATTGTTCGTTTAGCTTGGCTTTTTTCATCACATGGAAAATTGGAATACACTGTATACAGGATTTACTATGTACTATATTTTGTTTTATAAATACTATATGATGTAAGAGCCTTGCATTTAAGACAGAAAGCTGAGCATTATAACCCAGCAAGAAGAGAGGAAATGAACCAACACTCACCGTCTGTTGTTAGACCTCACTACCTGATATTTATCAAAACTTTTTTGTAGCTAAACTACATCACTACGTACTAATTTAGACAATATTTATTCTGTAAAATCACTTGTCAGACTGCCTAAAACCTATCAAGACAAATTCTATATATTGTTGAGATGGAAAGGAAACTATACGCCGATAAAAAGTTATCAAACAGTGTTACTCACTCGATAAAGAAAATCTCGTAATTACTTAACGAAAAAGGCAACATCCTTTGTCCAATACAACACGTAAAAAGAAATTACTAGTTAGTAGTCTCGTTTAATTTAGTTGACCTAAATTATTAACCAACGTAGATAATATAATTTAATTTATTTTTTATCAACTTCTCAAATTACTACGAATTGCTAAGATAAAATTTATTACAGTAATATTTCAAATTTTGCATTTACGAGTATTTTGAAATTCCAAGCGTCTTGTTCAAATTAATAAGCCGAGGCCTTTGAATAACGACTAATACCCTGAGGATATAAAGTAATTTGGTAGCCTGTTGTATCATAATATTATCAGTTTTGACACAAAAGATCCCTATTCGGCTGAGACGTGCCAAAATGTCTAAATTAGGGCACTTTGGGTATCGAATTTGATGTGTACATAAAAAACCATCATGCTCCCTGTCTGGCGACTCTCCAGCCTGGCAGCCTGGCAGCTTGTCAACGCTCATATCTACTTGATTTCTATTAAGATAAATTGATCTAAAACTTTTGTGGAGATCTATCAAATTTTTAAGTTTTATTTCATATTCATTCACTTTTATTACTGCTCTAAATGGGTCCAAAAATAGAAATTTAGGGCCTGCTTGTCTCATTCATCACTTGGATACTACAGAGGGTGGCGATAGGACGTGAATTTAAAAATGTCTATCTGCATCGTAAAAGGCAGTAAAAATTACGATACAATGATTCGTTGGTACGTTTCCTAATATTGTTTATTTCTTTAGTAATTACATAGACTAATCTTATTACAACGATAATTTTCGTAAAGGCAACGGCTATACTGAATTAGTATATACGAAGTTCACCAAAATTCAAATATGAAACGACGTATTGAAAATACAAATATTTTAATCTCCTATTATTTTTATAGGCTAAGGATCACTAGAAATGACCATAGCAAACTGTAATAAATCATTACCTTACTTACCGTCCTTTTTCCGCAGGAATAAGATCGTTCCGGGTCTAGTTCAGATTCCTTTGAGAATTTGTCTACTTATTTATTCATATTAGACTTAGCTAAGTAATTTAGGAGTTCTAAAAATTTTTGTATATTCCATCAGCTTATTCCTGAGTCTATTCAAGATATAAAACCTCAATTCTACTGATTTGTATCTTTTTGATCAGATTCAGGATTTGAACTAGAAACGTTACCTAAGTTAGTTTAGTTTTAGTTTTAAAAGATCTTTATTAATAAACATAATTTTTTTTAACCATCATTTTGTACTAAAAACACTAGTGTACATTATAGATCCTAGTTGTACAACGAAACAGTTTCACATATTGTTTTACAAGCTATTATAGCCTATTTCAAACGTTATCTAAGTAAAAAGTACAGATAGTATTACGAATATGGAAATACTCTATAAACGTGCAGCAATTTGAAACGTCAGTAGCTCAGTGGTTCGGGCGTTGGATTCACGATCGATAAGTCGTGGGTTCAAATCCCAGACATTGGACTGCTGGCGTGGCCCACTCCTGACACAAGCATGCCAGCTTACTAGGAGGGGTAAAGGGAATACTGGTAGTATGTGACCCATACTGCTAGTAATCTTTAAAAAAAAAAATAAAAAAAATGCTAATATTTATTCTTACAATTTTTAAAATATCACCAATTTTTCAGGACATTAAATAAGGGGACATTTTAGACTTTTAGACTATATATTGTGTGAACTGTTAGCAACACCGTTTATAAAGTAGTAGGTATAAGCGGGTAGGTAATTTTATGTTATGTCAAGTATACCGACGTGTAGACAATATATAACCCTTAGTGCGATAGATTAGTCTCAGTCTCTCTGGTGTTGTCGCGCAGTGTACATGGAAGTTAGTGTTATAGCGTCGTGGTTAAGGTTACCCTTCTTGAGGTCTACGTAAGTTTACTTTATTATCTATTGTAGTTGGCGAGGTCGAGTGGTGAAGGTGATAGGGCCTCAAGCCACAGGCACTGCTCGGCTCCGTCTAAGTTGCATGTGTTACGTATTGCTGTACAGTAATGGGTATCATCCCTCTCTCATTCTATGACAGAACATAATTTCCCCTGAATAACTCAAAATGAGATTGAATTTATAGTTTGTTACATTGAAAAAAATCGGGTAAAATAACAATTAAACGAGCAACAACCACGTAAAGACTATTTTTTAAGTGCTATGTAATAAATTCTTGAATATTTGTGAATACTACTAAAGAGAAATAAGGTGTCTATATAATTTTCAAACTCTGTTAAACAAGTGAGTCAAAGAATATACAAAGTTTGTTACGGTTTAGTTCATGTGCATAAAAGTGCAATAAACTCTCGTGTTATGGAAACATAACCATTGCCTCGAGCACCTACTACAAGCTATTGAGAATATTTAACAGGATATATTTTAAACTTGTATTTTCTATTTTGCTTTAATACTATGCATACATTTTAATTATTGTACCTACTATAAGCGACTTATAGTATTATGTGCGCATCTTCCAACATTCAATTAGCTTTATTATTACATTTATATTAATTTATAGCAATTTATTTCTCGATTATATTATCTTTTTGTATAATATGAATAGATACTTTCTAACTACTACTATACATTCGTTAATCTTGGAGATTATTAGAATATCTAGAATTATAATAAAAGCTAGGTAAGCTGCTTGACTTTGTAAGCCAAAGGGCATACCCAGGTTGTCATGCGAAATCTACTTCCGCAGCAATTTAATTTTGTGAGTTATTTTCAAATCTCATAAAAAAAAACATTTAAATTGGTATGAACGAAAGAACGTACCATAGACTATATTACAGGCGTTAGGCCCGAAACTGTCTCTTGGAAATGTTAAAATAACCTAAAATAACAATTTAAATTAAATTGAGATATGGAATATTGTATCATCGGTACCTATATTGTATTTATTTCTTTTTCATCGATTAGAATTATTACTGAAACGATAATTTTATATAGAGGCGACAGCCATAGACGCTCTGTCACCGTACGCTAATGATGAATGTTAATTTCCGAATAGTTATATCAGATAAACATTTACTACACTATTCATTCGTTATAATAATATAAAATGTTTGCACGGTAACAATAGGATGATAATGGCTCCACAGCTCTCCACTGCCTTTAATATCTAACGAGACGCCATATTCTGCTGAGACTGAAACTTCAAATTAGCCCTGGTTTTCAGGTATAATAGACACCGCCCTAATAGTTATACTATATTCATCACAACATTTTACTAAGTAAAATAGAGAGCGAAATTATAAAGCTTGTGTTATTAACTATCATGACGTCGCCTGAAGGTAATATTGTTATTATTTACTATTACACTAGTCGATCCAGTCCGGCTTCGTATGAGAATAATTTACCACATTTACTTAGATTTAACAGAAAGCATTTTAATTTTCAACATTTGAAAATATTCAGGGGTTCAATAAACATGTTTTATTATTATATAAGCAGTGATGGCCCAGTGGTTGAGACTTCAAGTCTTACTCGGGAGGTCCGAGGTTCGATCCTGGGCACACACCTCTGACTCTGAGTTATGTGTGTTTTAAGCATTTAAATATCACTTGCTTTAACGGTGAAGGAAAACATCGTGAGGAAACCTGCACTCCTGAGAGCTCCCTAAAAGTTCTCAAAGGTGTGTGAAGTCTGCCAACCCGCACTGGGCCAGCGCGGTGGAAGATGGCCTAATACCCTCCTCATTCTGAGGAGACCCGGCTCAGCAGTGGGCCATTGAAGGGTCGTGATGATTATTATACCGCATGTACAATAATTTTTACCTGAATAAAACGTAATCTAAGAACTAATCTATGTTATAAAGCATCTGTGCGGCAAATTTATTTAAAATCCGCTCAGCTATTTTTGTGAGATTGAGTAACAAACATTCAAATATACAAACCACACATTTCACATATATATCGGAACAAATAAAAATAAATAAATAAATGAATGGCCTATCATGAAAGCTACGAGCGCAATAGGGTCGGGATATAAGTAAACAACAGTTAAGATCTCGTATCATTCTGTCAGGAAGTATTATGACAGGAACCCAAGCAGTGCCTTGGACTTGTGACCAAGGTGTAGGCTTAAAGAGCTTTTTAACTGAATTCCAACACTCGCCTTCACTGTTCAGGCTCTCTGTTTAAACCCAAGGTCGAACTCACATAAACCTAACCTGACAACCTAACCAAACATTGTGTTTACCTAACCACGTGGAAATTACATTGTAAGGACTTACGTGACCTTAATCAGATAGCACTCCCAGCACTAACACAACATTGCACTTGACACTTTTACTAGCACTACTTAAATAAAATCCATTTCTTGAGACCACGACGACGACGACGGACAAGACTAGCTATAATGCCCCTCCACAGGCGGGGCAGACGGAAATGATTATTATTTTACTCTAGCGCCATAGATGTCGATTCGATTATTCAATAATCATTTAGTCGTTCCCGACATATATAATATTAGTGAGACTACTAAGACAGTAATATTAGATTTTTTAATATAATCAAGAGCAACATAGACGTGAAAACCGTAACCAAATCGTGCAGTAAGTTTTGCATGACGTTCTCACAAACACACAGATAGAAAAAAATATTGGTATATCTTGGTGTCAGAAGACCATTTACATTACGTTCCTCAAATGAAAGTACACACAAAGATAATATTAAAGTAAATTTTACAGTTATCATACGTGGGACCGATACCGCACAGTAACACGCAAAAGACAATAAACTTACTCCAAACATTAGTAGTGAAGTCCTAGCATCATGAAACCACACCACTACACAGTTATAATGGTCACCAGGTGAGCTTCGTTTGACAACTGACTCAATGCTCCCGGAACAGAGGTTAAATAATATATAGTCTTGGAATAAAATAAAAGGTACTACCCGCGAATATAAAGTTAACAACGATGTTGCTAACTGAAATTTAACAATATTATATACTTCAATATGACTAAATAATGTATTTTATATAAATTGTAGTAATCACGAAAAAAAAAACTGTTTCAAAATTCAAATTGCAATGGGAATTGTGCTTGCACTCCTTTGCATTTAAATAAACTTAACATTTTTGCATTCATTTTTCTCGTGAAATAACATGATATTTATAATTTAAAGTAGAATCTCGTATAATTTGGTTGAAAAGTCTATAAAATATTTTTATTATAAATACAGTGATATTTAGACTATTCAAAATACGTTAATATTCGGTCTATCAAGGAGATAATATAGATCTATTTTTGTACGTAAAAAAATTAAATTATTTTTCCAATGCCTTTAAAGGAAAATATCATAATTTAAATCATTTTAAAAAAATTTACTTTCTGGCCCTGGTGCGATATGACTTAGGTCATGTTGTGAAATATAATTTCGTACCAATCAAGGTTCTTTTTAAAGATAGTTTGTTCAAACAGAAAAAGTAGCACATAGTGAATTATTTCAAAGCTGTTTCTGATGCAGTATCTGATTTTCAGATTGTAGGAAAAATATCGTGGAATTTATTTGCACTAAGTTTTCTCTGTACCAAATATAGGTTCGTATTATTTACTAGTAGTAGTTATAGTAGCATTTTCTAATACTCCAGTATCAATAGAGCTTAGCTAGCTTGAGAAGTGATTTCGTAATTTAAAATAAACATTGTCAAAATTAGTGTAAAAACCTATACTGTTTTGTATTACGTAGTTTCCTCAAATTTTGAAATTGTAGGATTGATTAGTAGGATTTTGTAAATTTGCGCCTTGGTCACGAATCCCAGGCATCTTTCCGACTCTAATCTAAAAACAACATCAGCTCTAATAACTTTCTTTTGTAAAATTTCATCAAGTAGTTATATAATACTAGTCTATAATATAATTATTTTAACAATAAAATAGAGTATATGTGTGTGTGTGTGTCAAATACATGGTAGTGTGTGTGTAATGTTTTTTTTTATTGACTTTATGTATTTTATGCAAAATTTTAAATAAATACTATAAACTAGAGAGAGATATGAGACCCATTACTGTACAGCAAGACATATACACATGCAATTTAGACTGAGGAGAGCAGTGCCTGGGGCTTGAGACCCAGGAGCAGGTTTAAAGAGCTCTTTCATAATATATTAACTCACCTCCACCACTCGACCTCGCTAATGACAATAGATAATAAAATAAACTTACGTGGACCTCGAGAAGGGTAACCTTATTGTCGTCATGTCGGTACACTTGACATATATAAAATGATCTACCCGCTACTACTACTTTATAAACAGTGTTGCTAACATAAAATATTAGCATTTAACACTCCTCTATATAAACTATAAGTGTGAGAAATTTCATACTCCTCCGTTTGCGCAATTTTCGTAAAAAGGGGTACAAAGTTTTTCTTCACGTATTAGTATATAGATAAGTTATAATAATTAACCTAACAAAGACATTGAAGGCCAAATTTAAATGAGGACTAAGCCGTAAATTCCTACCTTAGTTACTGAGCTCAAGCTCCATATCTATCATGAGCTAAGTTCTATTTTATAGCTGTGTCTCGTCGCAACTTCATAAAGTGATCTGAGCGGCAATCCCTGGGAGATCCCCTCGTGACCTCTGCCGTGACATTTAACTAGTCGAGACAAGCTAATACTGAGATATAAACTCTGGAAATTCTTTGAGATTAAAGGAAAAGGTAAAATAAACTCAGTATGTGTAGAACTAGCTGTGACTTGGGGTTTTACTTATATTGATTGGTAATTAAAATTCTATGGAATTATTGCCTTATAATAGAATTGTTGTCCTTCTAATAAAACTGTAAGTACAATCGTTTCATAAGTATTTTTAATTAAAAAATAGCTATGCAGTTCTATATAAAATTACACACTAAACTGTAATACTAATTTTCCTTGTGTATCTAGTTCTTATTAATGATCTATCTATCCCATGAAAAGGACACTGACTAAGTATTTGGTATTACTTATCTATACTAATATTATAAAGAGGAAAGATTTGTATTTTTGTATGTAACGAATAAACATAAAAACTACTGGACCGATTTCAAAAATTCTTTCACCATTAGAAAGCTACATTATCTCTGAGTAACATAGGCTATATTTATTACAAGAAAAAAATAGAGATCCCCAGAAATTCTCACTAAAACCAACACAAGTTGCAAAAAAATTAGCTATAAAATATCTTTCATCGCATGCGCTGCGAAAAGTATTGATGATAGAACAAAAAAATGTTATTCAATATTATAGAACGTTTCAATATCTACAAAAAATTCCGGGAGACCATATGTCCAACTATTGTAGTTAAGTCACTATAACTACTTTTTTACATTTTAAAAGTTGATAAAAATGCCTATCAAAATCAGGCCATGTTTTCTATAACTTTGTATTAATTCTTATCCAAATAAATTATTTCGTAATGAAGACTGTTTCAATACCTGTTAATTACTCTTTGAATTATTGACATCGGACATTCCAGTCAAAAGATATTACGAAATAAAAATATCAAGATAAATAAAAAATCCCAGACGGGCCACCGGCGCGGTGTGGCGTGCCTCGCAGCGCAGCGAGTAACGCGGCGATAGAGGGAGCGACAGAATGCGGGAGCCAAAATGTTAAAAAAAAATTATCCACCCGTGCGAAGCCGGGACGGGCCCCTAGTACTTATTAAACGTGATATTGATTAAATTAAAGTTTATATAAGTAACTTATACTTATACTACAATTATAACCTATAACGTTTAATGTCATAATTTAATCGCTACTGTGTTTATTTTGTTACATTATTGCAAAATGTCTCTGTAGTGTTAAAAATTTAAAAAAGTATATATAGCTATATGCGACTAGAATATCCTCCTGGGAATTGTATTTATGATGTAATAATAATTATTTCATGAAGGGGCATTTATTATGCAATACATACTTCTTCTAAATTTATGTTAATCAATTATCCAACATTCAAGAAAGTGAACTTATATCAATCATCATAAGTAACAGGATGGTACTCAAATTAGTGTTGCTAATATAAAAATTAACTGTAAAAAATATAACCTTATAGATCAAAATTTACTACAATAAGGAAAATTCATTGATTTACGAAAACTGTATGGTGTTAAAATTTCCAAAAGCTTTTAACCAAACAGCAGAGGCCGGATAGAATTAAACCCTGTTTCGTCCATCAAAGAATTACCGGAACCTTGTAACCATTTAAATAATATATGTAATGTACTGGCGAAAATAAGTTAATCTTCTTTACATAAATCCTTAATAGCTACAAAGTTGGGGTCGCCTGAATTAAGAGTAGGGTGGCCCGAGTGAACTGTGATTGTTTATTAGGTCAGTGGATTTATATTATTAAATATATTTCTATATCTTATTTTTAAGTACTACTGATAATATGTAAAGAATTTTTGTTCCTGATGGAAACTCTAACTCTTCTCTAATATGAGGAAATGAATAAATAAATATGTAATAAGTTAACTACAAGAAAAATTAATATTAAAACTAATGTGTGCTTGGAGATGATAATACATATATAATTATACATAGGCAGGCAAGTACGGAGGTAGTGTCAAAGGAAACGAATGCAAAAGAAGGAGAAATCAAAGGAAGCAGAAAGAAAAGAAAGAATGAAACCAAGGAGAAGTTAAAATGAAATAAGCAAAAACTAATATGAGTTAGTAAAAAAGTAAGCAAAAAACATAAAATAGGTTATTTAAAAAAAACTAATTTCGGGGATGTAACTTGATGTTGCCGTTATGTTACTTGATAATTGAAGGATCTAACAGTTCTTCAACATCTTTAACTCTCTTTAAGACTGTGTACCTATACAAGTTAGAATAAACTAATGTCCGCTTATCATAGCCATACATATCTCTTTCTTGTCGTGAAAACTGTTAATATATTTGAATTTCTACACATTATATGAATACGGAGAATTTTATACTTTGGACACATTAGTAACCCCATTTTGTTGGTTGTAAATATATTACACTTAAAGTAGTTGTAATCGCGCTGTCAGACTAAAAGATTAACAGGCTTTTAACAATTGTGTTAAGGTTTAATTTAATTCTGTTTGTTAGTTTTGAAAGTCTTAAGTCTGATTATGATTTAAATTATAATCCCTGCAAGAATATTTTTGTTTAACGATTGCCCGCGGCTGCGCTCGTTTCATTGTAATTAGAAATTAATCGATTTTCGTCCCCTTTTTTACAGCTTTAGAGTATTGGTTACCAAAATTCCTTACTCAGTACTCACCTACAGAGTCAATTAAACTCATTATTCAATCAGGAACCAATTAAATTATGACAAAGCGTGGAATCCAAACTAATACTCAGCTGAATGATTTATAAATCAGATTAATGTAAACAATGGCGTTTTGTAAAGACGCCTTTTGACGTGTCAAAAGTACATTGTAAATAATTGAATTGAAATAAACTATTTTGAGTTGAGTTTCAGTTTTGCCTGTGCGTTGATAATTATGGCAGTCACTTATTTTTTTATGTCAGTCAAGATCTTAACATCGACATTTTTTTTGCCATTCCCAGATATAAGATGCAGAGAAGAAGAATGCTAGTTGATAAGCATCATGATGGTGGTCGTTATACCTCTTTATGAGATGCTATATACAAAAGAAAATAATATTCTCAGTACAAACACATCTAGTCACGTTAAAACTAAATATTGCATGTTAGACTAGTTTGCAGCCGGTATTTTCTAATACCATCATACTAACATAATAAATTTAATAAACCGTTTATGAATGTTATATCGAAAGAGCGTATCAACAGCAGTTCACAGAATATGAACCTTCCGAACGTTGTCGTAACTACATTTAAATTGTAAAGCAAACAGCGCAGAATTGGTGGACAAACAAAATGAATTCGAAAATTTAATGTGAACTGAACTAGAGACTCAAATATAGTAGAATTGGACGTCCCGTATGTGCTGTACAATTAGTAAAAAATGTAAAATCTATTTTATATTCAACATTTTACCTAGTACTGACTTAATAAAATAGTTATTCAGTTCTCTTTTGGCTTATTTATTTGAAAATTTTGTTCAATATCAATAATCTCTTGTAATATTTTAAGAACAGCGACCCATCCTTGCTTCGGAATATTTCTCTACTATACTATATATAGATAAACCTCCCTCTTGAATCACTCTATCTTACTGTGAAAATCACATTAAAATCTATTGCGTATATTAAAAGACCTAAATTGTAAGCGTATAGACAACGGGAAGCGTCTTTGTTTTTTATACTATGTAAAGATAAAATAAAAATTATAAAAAAATAGTTTTAAAATGTTTATTCTTCCATTTAGATTTTAGTGAAGTAGAATATTTTTCAAAAATTGGCTGTATGCTATTCAATAGAAGTTTATCTTTCCAATCCGCTAGGGTATTTCAACGTGATACTTTTTAAGAAATATAAAATTTGAAAGTTTGAAATTGATCTTATCATCCTGCTTTATATTTTCTTTTTGTCGCATTATAGCTTCTATAATATAAATGTTATGTATAATAAGGTTTAAATCTTTGATTTGATTGAATTTAAACTCTGAAATCACAAAGAATTGATCAGTTTAGCCTATATCTGATATCAACCTATACATAACAAATAATGCATTTGCACATGAAAATATAGAGTTTATCTCCTAAATAGTTTATCGGTGACGTCATCCGCAAGTGGTGAAATTATCCCATTAGCTCATAACATTAAGTGATTTAGCAAAGTGATGACGATCATATCGCATCTCATATTTGTATTGTAAATCATATTTGAATGGTAATGCTATGTAAAATGTTTTACATTTAATGAAAAAACATGATAAATCTTTCGCCTGATACTCTCTATCTCATGATAGACCTGCGTTGAATTGAATTGTTATTCAGAGTAATAAATCAAATATGATGTCGAAAAAATGATATATTTGCCGATAAAACGACACTCGTGAATACATTCGTACCTCGTCTTGACATTAGAGGAAATTTATATGTGAGAATTCTACGTTATGTGTTATATAGCTTGCTTTGCAATGAAAGTACTTTTACGGTTATTACGCTTTGAATTGAAACGCCCTTATTATATATTTCTAGCAACAAAATATATGATACATTTATCATGTACAAAATATACTTGAAATACAGTATAGAAAAGTTAAACTGAATTCTAAAGATTTTAAAAACGAATGTCGAAAATGAAAGAGAAATAATCAACCTGTCCCAAAATATTGGCGTTAAAGATGCAAGAACTTGGTTTCTCTTTATAAAAATTTATCTAAAATAGACAAGTACGATTTAACTGACGATACAAACTACACATCTTGTGTAATGTTAACATTTTTTCAATCTCTTAGATTTCAGTTTCTTTTTGGCGAGTTATTTTATAAAGTGAATATTGATGTATTATAGTGAAGGCCTTTTTGAAGATTACATAAGATGTTATTGCTTACATAAGACGTACCTTTCTCAGTTAAATGATAGGTATAAAAATGTCGTGTCTTTAAATCTGGGTTTCAAGTCCAAAGCATACCTCGCCTTCCTGTTTAAAGTGCATATTCGGCTTCAGTAGAAGAAGCTCGCTAATGACAATATTAATTATATAAGTATAGCTCATATACTTGAAATTCAGGAGCTTGAGCTTCTGTAAAACTATTTATTTTAATGGACAACTAGAATTAGCCGCGAATTGTATAATTATGTTGTTTATAGTTACCAAAGCATTGTGTACGACACATGACACAAGTTCCAACTCACTAAACACTAAACAGTAAGCTCACACAATAATGCACGTTCCTCTTTCCGGTCTATCACTTTTCGCATACTTAGGAGTAAAGTTTTCACTTTGAAGGAACAAGTTAGCTCCAGCGCGGCATTTCCTTGCTAATTAACGAGCAACTAGCTGCGAGTCTGCATTGTTGGGCGCATCTCGGTTTGTCACAGGGCTGCCATCGTTTATTCATTATTTGTACCTATTTTTTGTTAAAAATACCCAAGAAATCCACGTTCGACCCTAGGCCTCTTACTTCTCGAATAGAATTTAAATGTCACTTATTTTAATGGTGAAGGAAAACTTCGTAAGGAAAACAGCACGCCTGAGAGTTCTCCATAATGTTCACAAAAGATGTGTAAAGTCTGCCAATCTACAACTTTTTTCTGAACACAGCTTTTGCACACTTTCTTTTAGTAGATTATAAGTATTTATTTTTATGTATATATATTTTATAGTGTATTTTTCTATTCTACAATTGGACTACGCACGGCTCTCACTATTAATTAAAATATGGTCAAACCCCATTTTCATACTTAAGATTTTGGCCACGAGCGTTAACTGTGTGAAATCACTTGTTAGACTGCCACAAATACGAACACCACCTTAAATTAAATGAAAGGAACAACTTGCGAGTACAAAGTTATCTCTTTAAACATGATCGTTTAGTATTGTATTAAAAATCACACTGAAATTGGTTCATACCTAATCAATAGCAAAATTTCATTGTAAAATAGTTACAAAAAGTTTAGTCATTTTTAGGTTTTTTTGGTTTTAATTAGGCAAGGAATTTCTTATTATCTTACAACCCTGTGTGGCTGTGAAATTAACCGGGAACTTACTTAAACTTGGTCGGAGATACTCATTGACGGAAAATGCGCACGCTTATTTTGCTTCAGTAGATGAATGTATTTTTATAGCCTTCTAGAGAAGCTTAAATATTTAAAAAAAATAGTCACAGATAGATGAATAAACTAACCAGAAAATAAAGATAGAATGGAGACTAGATATACAATAGCGATGTCCACAGCAAAATCTTTTAAATTGAATTTTTCTGTATTAAATATACTTCTTATTGATCAGAATATAGATTTAAAAAAATATATAAAGTTTTCGTAATTTTTAGTGCCGTTACTGTGAGACTTATAAAGGTCGTGCATTTCTCATCTTTTTTTTTATGGCAAACGAACAGATGGTCCACCTGATGGTAAGTGGCCACCATCGCCCATGCATTCTCCTCGAAGATATAGTGGGGAGGGGGAGTGAAGAAGAAAAAGTGCTGTGGTCTCAACGGACCCTGAGCTAGATCCCAGAGTCCACTAGATCCGCAGCATTAATGGGATGGGAGTGGGTAAGGCCCACATGCGGCTCGTCCGGAACGCGTCTATGACACTTGGCGGTCGTGTTAGCATGCTAGTGGTCGCAAGACAGTCGGGGAACAGATCCCCTACCACCAAGGGGATGCTGGGTTACTCAGCTTTTACGAGATACTCTCCCCCTCGTCCCCTCACGGAGAAAATCTTTCGAAGAATTTATTAAATATGAAAAGAAATAACAAATAAAATTACATTTATTATATGACAATACCTGAAATATATTTTACTCTTCTTTAAGAATAAACACACATTTAAAACTTTAAAATATTTTTTATGTATTTGGCAATTACTATATCTTAAACGGTATCACATTTAAAATGTAAAAAGAAAACACAGAAAAGCAGATAGCTTCTATCTTCTATTTCGATAATAAACATACCGAAATCATTTTCAAATAGTAGTTACGTACGAATGTTTGGGTCGGGTTCGATTTCGTTCTAAGATAAACATGTTTATGTCGGGTTATACTCAGTAAGATGATGTTAACCCTGTTTGCTTGAAATTCTTGTTTTCAAATGTTGGACGAAGTACTTTCTAGGTATTTCATAATTTACATATTATTATATGTACTCATTAATAACATTCTGTGTTAGCACCTCTTTTAATAGCCTTAATTACTGACAGTAAATAAAGTTTATTTTAAAAATCCAAATATTATAATTTCAATAGTACCTCTTAAGAAATGTAGGTAATACTTAGGAATACAAACTAAACAAACGAAGGTGCGATTTAATCTACCACTTACGCCATCTATTGTCGGATACCAATTTTGATGAAATACGATACAGAGATAGGGATTGTGGAAGGACATAGGCTATGGTATATCGCGAAAATAATATTTAAGAATACAAAGTTAACAAAGAGGGATGGGGATAAAGTGCATGTTGAGCGGTGTCGTTGTTATGTCTTTGGTAATTAGTTATATATAAATTAAAATGTAGTGATACAGCGATAAATCTAAATACACCTGGTAAATTGAACCCAGGCGAAGCCGGGATAGGTCGGCTATATTTTATACTTACATTACTGCAATACTTATTCGACGATACACATGTAACCTCCGATAGAATTGAGGCAGTCTGACAAAAGACCGCGAAAAATTCGCTGAGCTGACGGCCAACCTCTTGTAGTGGAGAGGCACAAAAAGAAGAAGACTAATTATTTTGAGAAGTGATGAAAATATGATTAGTGTAGCAAGTGAGTTGTTTAGTTACTTAGATTGATAAAATATGAATGCGGGACACACACGGAACTTCTATTACAAGTGTCAGACCGTTAGAAAGCTTGCTTATAGGCCACTTCCTAAATACTTAACAAAGCCCTTAGTATTTAATGCAGTCCATCGTTTTTGCAACATATACTTAATTATAAAAGTGTACATGCTTCTCGCTGTCTGTATTCTTGGATATTTTAAACTACCCAACAAATTAAAAGCTACACGGTAGCTTAAGTGCACAATTACACTCAAAATGCTACAATAATACGCAATCCAGACGGAAGCCGAGAAGTGCCTGAGGCTTGCGACCCTGATGCAGGATTAAAGGGCCTTTCTACTCCCAGGATAAACTCTCCTTCACCGTTTGACCTTTGACTCTAATACTTAACACGTCTTTAGAAAAATAGCGATTACACTAATTCTTAAATACACAATACAGAAGTTCATTATTGCGTAAAAGTCATCCTTTTTATAATACAAAAAAATATTCCCCTCATCTATTTCCACTATAATGACTAGTGGGGTCGTAGACCTGTGTTGCCAAGTTAATATTCGATAATCGAGATATTGATCGAATTATTCTAATTATATTTAATATCAATATTTTATAGTATTATTGTTTGGCGGTTTTCACCAATATACATAGTGATTCAAAAGAATAATATATTCATCCTACTAATATTACAAACGCGAAAGTTTGTAGGAATGTATGGATGTCTGGATTTATGGATGTATGGATGTATGTTTGTTACTCTTTCACGCAAAAACTACTGAATGGATTTTGATGAAACTACAATAATATAGCTCATATATCAGAATAACACATAGGCTAAAATGTATAATGGTATAGTCTGAATTATCCGATATACAGCGGGTGAAATCGCAGGGCGCAGCTAGTATTAAAGTAAAAAAAAAAATGTAGTCGGTCGGGTCTCTGCTATATATTCATATAAGAGTATTTGCTAACATGATAGTCAGTTCTTCATAGCATTTTTTACTTTTTTAAAAAGAAACCCTGAAGGAGTCCTGTTTTTATTATCTCCATTGTTCTACCACACAGTGAGTTCTTATAAATGTGTGTACATGAACTTTGCACCTATTGTTTTATAAAGTTTTGAAATATTTATTTAAATTCATATTACGCATCGTGTTAATATGTAGAGTGAACGTTTTAATAAACTTTCATTACTTTAATGCTACCAGTATTCATTGTTAAATATCTTTTGTTCTGTTATGAAATATAATATTTTAATTATCCTGACAATAAAAGTAGATAATGTGCTATTTAAAATTTTATTTATATTTTTATATAATTTTTTATATTAATTTTCTTGTTCAGGGTTTTAATATCACAATAATACGTGAGTGTTACCGTTTGGCATAGTTTTTAAAATGACTAATTACCACGTTAGTTTCTATAATCAAATTGATATTCGTGGTTTTAATCTATTAATATTTAGTTTGTTTCGACTTCTAACACTTTTTAAAATGTAATAGTTTGTTGTTATATTATTATAATAAATGTTCTAATTTAAATACAATTGTTAGAAGAGTAATATTAAGTTTCAGTTAGAATAGTAATACGATTTAAGATGTAAAGAAGTAAACGCAGTTCTAGAAGGCACGCGCCAAACATCTTGCGCCGGTGGCGAAATACTTATGAGCGCCTGTACCTTCTTGAAGAGCGAAAAAAAAGATCGTTCACCAACAATTGTCTTCTGCACCGGCGTGGCAAATGCTTATGAGCAGCGTCTATATTTGAAGAGCAAAAAAAAGGTCGTTCGCCAACAGTATCTTCTGCGCCAATTATTTTTTGCGCCCTGTTTTTTTTTCATTTCGAATCATGTCATATTATATTTTCGGTTTGTCGCCCCCGAAAAGGTTCCTGGCACCTTTTCGGCCATGGCACCCTCTCACCTCGCACATATGGACGGCGCGTCCCTGAGTGCTAATAATAAATAATAAGTACATTTACTTATATAACAACTACAACTATGTTATCTACAATCAATCTCGAAAAAGAAATATGTTGTATCCCTGTGGACTAACACTTATCACGGATACTAACACATATCGCTTTATTCAGCACAGGATACTCGCACTTACATGATTTGTTCGAGATTGTATGTGTCTGAGTATATTACTGCATGCATTTACTACAAAATAAAACTGTCCTATATAAGTCTTGAATTGTTAGAGTCAAACTTGATTCCCTATCCTTTTAAAAGTTAATCATAAATTATTTTGTCTACACGTCGGTATACTTGACATAATAAACTTTTGATCCATTTTAAATCAGTCTTACATATAACAGCCTCTAAAAATTTATACGGTCTTAAGAAGGGTCGGTTTTATTCCCATCCCCGTCTTGCAAACACAAACTTATAGTTTCTTCCCAGTTGATACTTATTTACGAGATGAACATAACATAACTAAAACTAGCTTTAGTTTGCTTTACGTATTCTTATATTATAAACATTCGTAGAATAACATTTTTTTTATATTCTAATAAAGAAATAAATGTTTTTCATACATTTGATGTATGTCGGAAGTGTAAGATAGGTTTTGGTTAGCCTTGTGTTGGGTTAGCATTATCTTAGCCTTACCTTAGGTTTAAACAGACAACAAAAGGACTTCCTTAAGCCTACATGTTGGTCACAAGTCCAAGGCACTCCTTGGGTTCCTGTCAGAACAGTACGAGATCGTAACGCTTAGTATATCCTGACTGTATTGCGCCCGTACCTTACAAGATAGGCCATCCTTTTCTTTCCTTTTTTTTAATTTGTTTCCGACATATACATAAAACAAAGTTTTACTGAACTATATTACTTATACGATTGTTAAATTTAAATTAGAATGATATTAGAAAAAAATGTTATTTATACTAATATGATTACTAAATGTAAATTGCACTTTATTTGATAAATGTTATAATTGATAGGTATATGTTATTATTGTTGAACTAAAATATGAGAGTGCTATTCAAATCATATTTTAATCATTCCTGAACTTAAGCTAGAGTATTAGTGATAAATGAAAATGTATATGATTCCTAAACTTAAGTTAGAGAGCTACTGACAAAATGTTATTTTTATTATTTCTGAAATAAAGCTAGAAAATTACTGATAAACGCCACTTATACGATTGGTAAACTTAAATATTACTTATCAATGTCGTTTATACGATTGCAGTTCAATTTTATAATTGTATATTGCTACAGATTATTGGTTAGTTGATATTGATCATAGTATTTAATATGCAAAGCACGAACACGTCTTCATACAGTTTCTAAAGTTATGTCGATAATATTATAGCAATATTCACTATAATAAATTATAATACTTATAAACACAAATACAAGTTTTTGATTATATTTAAGATAAGTTTTGTATATAAAAATTTCTATATACTTGATCGTTTTTATTTCTCTAAAATTAGATTTCTTTTTGTAATCAATGAGATTAGAGTAAATAAATAACATTCACATTTCGACTTTGAAGTTGTAACTGAGAAACTTAATTTATAAAAGAGAGGATAATGTAATACAGGTAATAAAATAAAGTACGCTCAAAGGCTAGAATATATATAAGGGTCGTATTTTAGTCGAGTGTAGAAACTTATAATAAGTTACAAATAAGTCTTTGAAACTTGATTAGATGTTAGAGACAAAGTTTTTAATTATTCTAATTCTTTTATGGTAGTCTGGATTATTTGATGATTGTGAAACTATTTTTAAAATATTTAATTTACCTATTGTTAATAAATAAGGAGAAGAGAAGAAGTTGTAGTCTATGCGCAGACTAGCAATATGACGGCTTGACTAGAATATCCTCCTGGGGGTTATATTTTAAACTCAGAGCTTTAGAGTTACTACTAGAATACACGCGATGTGTTTGTGTTTATCAGTTGGCCAACATTCAAGAAAGTAAACATGCTACTCATGTTAGCCCTACCAACCTCAAAAAACAGGATGATACTCAAATTATAAGTGTTGCCAATCAAAATCATAATTAACACTATATAAAAAAATATGTTCAGTTTGAAAAAAATTTAACTGAAAGTTTCAAACCACTTTTAGGGTTCCTAGCCTTAAAATGAGAAACCATTATAAAATCACCTTGTTGATCATTTGTCAGTCTATCAAGGGTTCAGTCACACAAAAATAGTTAAAAGGTTAAAGGCCCTTTTCAATGATCGAGATTCTTAAAACTTGGAAAAAAATAAAACCCGTACATCAATAAATGGCGACAACAGATTATTCGCCAACCGAGGCAAGGCGATTGCTTAGAGGGGGCAAGTTGATAATGGAAGGTGGTTTTGTTTTTTTTTTTATAGTGGATAAGGTGCAAACGAGCAGATAGTCCACCTGATGGTAAGTGCCGGCTCGACCGGATCGCGTCTATGACACTTGGCAGTTGGATTCGCATGCTGGTGGTCGCAAGCCAGTCGGGGAACACATCCCCTACCACCAAGAGGGTGCTGGGTTACTCGGCTTTTACGAGATGCTCTCCCAGCGTCAGAGAGGAATAGTATTCTATCCCGTCCCCTCAGGGGTGAAAGTATGAATTGTAGGATCTATTTTGTTTTATACTTGTCCATTTTTGTATGGAACGGCTTATTTTTTCGTGATTTAAGGATTGGTTCCACAATAAAAGTTCGAAAAGATAAGCGAATTTTTTTAAATTCTGACGATTTGGCTACATTTTTTTTTCTTTAGGAAGAGCCACCTGCCTCTTACAGTGTATAAGTTTATTACTTAATGTAAATTGTAAAGAACCCTCGGTTAGCGAGTCTGACTTACACTGCCATTTTACTATTATTTTATGGTTTAATACAAGAAGCTTAGTAATAGCATATTTCCAGTAAAACAATAAAGTGATCTGTAAAAACAAATTCTGTTTGTTATCTTTATATTTATATCGTGCAGTTAAAGTTAGGGCCGCCATTTTCACATCGGCGCTTTCTTTTCTAAAGCAAAGTTGAAAGTCATTAGCTTGTCCTAAGTTCGTTAGTTCTTTTAGTTCACTATTGCGGGGGTAAAATAAATAATGTATAAAGAAATTGACTGTTCTGAGTTTATTGTTTGGTGCTATTACATAATTATAAAGAAAAATAGTCGATCCACCCTAGCTTCGCTGGCCTAAAACATGTAAATGATTGAAAAGTTTTCTTGACATCCATCAAGTTTGTTGTGTAGTTACAATAACTTTTAATACTCAATGATGAAAACATTATTAAAATTATAGAGCAAGTTGTAAATTAATATCAACTATGTTCATTTGACGTTTCTATTCGTTAAATTTCAACCAATTTTATTTTTTTTAAAACGAGAATGTTCACATTTTACATATTGTATTTAATGACAACATGTAAACAAAAGTTTTAAATACCTTTGACATAGTTCCTTTCGAATAATATATATGTTAGCAACACCGTTTGTAAACTAGTATTGTATTGGCAGATAGACCATTTTATATTATGTTAAGTATATCGACGTGTAGACAATTCTTAATTTGGTTTGATATTAGGTAGTGAGGTAGTACAGTGGAGTGGGGTATTTACTACATAATAAAGAGTTCTTTCGAATCTGAATCTAAATCTAAATCATAAACCAAGAGTAACTAACTATGTACATGCTAGCGGTCGCCTAGTGGTTGAAATTTGACCATAATTAATTTAAAAATAACTTTAACAATAATCAAAAGAGTATATATATATGCGTGTGTGTCAAATATATGGTAGCTTTTTTTTATTGATATAATTTTAAGCATAATTTTAAAATTAGCTTCTGCACTCCTTCGATGTATAAACTATAAGTGTGGGAAATTTCATTTTCCGCCGTCCTCGCAATTTTCGTAAAAAGGGGTACAAAGATTTTGCTTCACGTATTAATATATAGATTATGTATTTAGTTATTACAAACTTTTGCTTAATAATGCTTTATTCCTTAAGCTTTAAAAGAAATATGAAAAACGCGACAGAGATACAATAACTGAACATCAGTCAAGTCACAAACAAGATTACAATGTAATCAATCAGAGGGAACGTCGGCGACAATTAATCAAGTACGTCGCAAGTATTCTGGGTACTGCTCTAGAGGATTTCAGTACTAAAATTACAGTTGGACTGGCTAAATGCAGCTAAAACTTACAGTTTCATATACATTCAGGTAGTTTGACATTATTACTTATAATTTTATACACAAATTGGCCAGTGGTCGGAAATTTCAACTATAATGCGGCCACATTACATAGATTACAGATTTTGCTCACCTTTAATTTGTTTAAATAACTCTAAAATAAAAACAAATCAAAATAAGGAATTCTTATATTCTTTATTATTCCGAGAAAAAAAATTATAAGTTATTACTTATTGTGTTAATAACTTAATTGTATAATTTTTGGAATCTGAATTGAATTGAATCCGAGTCTTAATAACTAAAATTCCAAAATAGCAAGTTAAATACTTGATAATTAAACGTAAAGTTAAATATACAAAATTGCTACTTTAAAGTTATTTTATTAATGAATTCCAGTTATAGTAATAAGTGAATATCTTAAACAGTAAACCTTTATTCAGTCCTGAAAGGACTTTCAAATGATTTCAAGTTGAAATAAAGCAATTCTCTAAACTCTTGTCAAAAGATGTAATTTAATACGCATTGTTTAGAAAACCCTTATATTAATTTGACTCTATAGAAATCGCAAATAGATTGCTATTGAATGAAGTTTAAAACGCTTAATAATCTTCAAATAGCCTTTCACAAATTATAAGATCTTATTATGCCTTTTACACAAATACCATTTGAAATATTTGAATTTTTATTAGATAAACGAAGAAAAAGTTTGATATAATAATATGGACGATGGTAAAAAAATTAAGTATTTTTAATGCTATCCATCCATTGTCATCCAATCTAAACTTGTAGGTATGCATAATTTCAGCTCCATTAAAGATAACATATTTAAAATTTAGTTGCAATATTTGACCTGAACATATATAGGTACCTCTTCTTAGTCGAGCACTCTTGACAGAGTGGAGGTGTTTAAGGTGACAGGGTTCTCACAATCGTAGACCTTCTCCTGGGTTGCTGCTCGTCTTGCGATGCTTCTCCATTTTTGGCGGTTAATAGAGTTGCGAGCACACTGCGCCACGGTTGTCTCTGTGGCCTTACAAATAAAGTCGGTCCAGCCTGTTGGTGAACGACCACGTGATCTCTTACCTTCCACTTGACCCTGAACTATAAGTCTTTACAACTAGTTCTCGTTTCTAGAGATGTGCCCAAAGAACTTTATTATTTGTAATGGCACAGTCGACGAAAGTCTCTTTTGTATGTGAAGTTCTTTGAGTACAGAATTGTTGGTGCGGAATACTGTCCACGGTATTCTCAGAAGCCGTCTCCAATACCACATCTCCCGAGTATCGATCTTTCGTCAATCCTGGATCTTAAGGGACCAAGTTTTGGCTCCATACAGAAAGATTGAAAAACCGGTTCTACTGCCAACCTTATGATAGCACATCGTTGTCTGATTTCTACTTCACATCCTCCTGTGTTTGTGATAGTAGAGCCGAGGTATATGTAACTTTGTACTACTTCACAGTTTGCAGCTTGCTAAACTCCGTATTTCTGTATTGTTGTATCCAAGTCGGTCTACTATCATTATCTAAGTCTTATCTCTATTAAGAGTAAGTCCAAATTCAAGACTTGTAGTTTCCAGACGAGTCAAAAGTTCTTCTAAATCTTCTTTTGTTCTTGAAAGAAGTGTAGTATCATCAGCGTATCTAAGGGTATTCATCACGCGCCCGCCAACTGATATACCTTTTTCCCATTTCTCTAAAACAATTCGCATTATGTACTCTGTGTATTAAAGAGCAGTGGCGATAATATACATCCTTGTCGAACACCGGATTCAGTTTTAAAACTATCATAAAGGATAAAAAGGATAAGGATCGTTATATAAGGAATACCAGATGTTGTGGTACCCCCATTTCCAACGGAACTTTCCAGAGGCGTTCCCATATGACAGTATCAAAATGCTTTGTGGAAATCAACAAAACATACTTAAATTAAAAAATTACACATTTTTTTGCACCAAAAACCCTTTATATACTTTAAAGCTCCCAAATGATGTAAAGTATATCAAAGGAAGGCAGTAAGACTATTTTTCCTTTCCCGTCAATTTAAAGTTAGCCACAAGCCAATTCCGTATCGGCGCTTTCTTCACAAAAGCAAAGTTAGCGAAGTTAAAAGTGAAGTCATTTACTTGGCTTAAATTCGTTATTTTGCTCGGTTCACCTCTTCAGTAAAAGGTTTCGAGTAACAAGAGTTATTGAAAAAAATTACCAATCTTTGAACGTATTACAAATATTCTTCTACATTGACTTATAAAAATGTCAGTGTGAGTTAGGGTAGAATAACAATAAAGAAAGAAATGATAACACTTCCTCTCCTCTAGCCTCTGATGTGTCAGCGGTTTGTATTGGTTGATTTTACACCCGTGGAGGGATATTCCTACCAATGAGTTTATATTTCCATTTATCTAATTTTTATATTTTTAATAATAAAAGAATTCTATCTACCAAATACTATACTATAATCTACCAAAAGGACTTTTAAAAAAATCCTTGCTCAAGCAATGCTTAATCCGTAAACATTTTCGTGGGGCTCAAGCACCAGACACTGGCCGTCTTCTATTTAAAATATAAATGTAAAAATTAAGCATTTTCATTTATTAACATGTTTCTTTGCTAATAATATAAACAAATTTTATATTTTTTCTTCATTTTATACCTGAACGAAACAGTTTATATAAAAGCTGTAATTTCGTATGTAAATGTAGCGGTTTAATAGTGTAGAGGAAAATTAAAAGATTTGCATGTAATTGTGATTGAAAATAAATGTTACTATACAAAATTACTCAGATAAGTTTGTTAGCGCATTTCAAATTTTCTTTGAGAAGCATTCTTAACTTAATTTTCCATTTTGATTAAACATTTATTATTAACTGTAAAAGTGAGTTGAGTACACTTAATTAATAACCTTTTCGACTTGGATGGAGGAATAACGAAGATACATTTGCTTTTCTTTAAATATCTTGGCCCAATGAGGAAACAAAAATCTCAGGATCAAAGTTTTACTTCCCTATTCAAATAACGCCTTTCATACAAAATTTAAAACAACAAATTATAACTGAAGACTGCACTAGATCTTAGAAGTTTAAATGAATTCAAATTCGAGAAACCTTAAATATTGTTGGTAAATGTTGACGTGGGTAAAAAGGAAAAGTCAAGTCTAATATTAAAAGAAGAATTCAAAGCTCTATTTTTCTTCGGCATCGGAAAATCCTCAAGAAATTTAGATTCTACAAAAAAAAATCGACTGCTGATTTTTTTAAAATACGGATTCAGCAAAGGACAGACGGTTTCTATTACTCATAATCATCAGGTAGTCATCATGAAAAAAAATGCATAGAATTAAATAATGTTTTCACGGTGGTATTGTTGCATATTTTACTTAAAATGTACGCTTTATTATTCAAATCAGAAAACATTTTTAACCTTTAACTGGTGACGTTGGTGACGGATTCTAAGACCCATTCTCCCTCACTCGCGATACGCCATTTCAAGTACCTTTAAGTTTATTTTGGCCATTAATATATGCATATTTAATGATAATTGTCTATACTGAAAAAGCCTCTCCATTAATAAAAAAAAACATGCTTAGCCCTAACCTTAGAGTCACTCAAGCTATAAGCCCTACACAATGCTTACGTAAAATGAATACCACCTCAAGAAAGTTTTACCCCACAAATACTACAGCGACTAGTGATTTTACTTCACTAAGTGAAACAGATATATTACTGTTAACAAAAGCAACAAGAAAAATAATAAAAGCTTAATAAAAACAGTACCCTCAGCTGTGTCCTAGAATGAACAAAACAAGATAATGAAGGACGAAGGTTCAGTCGGATTGGGAAATTATAAAAAATGTTAGCTCTTTACTCACTGCGGTACCCTCGTTACAAAGTGTCTCGTTACAACGTGATAATGGCAGTTTGGTGTTTATTCAAATATTATTTATTAAGCTGGAAAATTTATTGTTTAATGGTTATGAGTTTTTGAGTAAAATATATTGCGGATAAGTGTTGGTCGGAATATTTATAACAGGTACGCTATTATTTATGAAGAAGAAATTGTTAAGTTAATCTTTATCAACCTTAGATGATATCTAACGTTCCCAAAATGACCCTAATCCACCACACAGACTAATTATTCGATTTTATTCGATCGATTTGGAAAGTCAACATCGACTAAATTTTATGAATTTTTATTTCATATGATAGAAAAAATTACTGAAAGTGTTTTATTATTGTAAATCGCAGATTGTAATTAGAAAAATATAATCTAATCTAATAATATTTCAAAATGAATCATCAAACGACTACGAGTTTTTTCTGCCCAGGATCGGACCTTCCGAGTAGACATCAACAACTGTCTTTGGCTATGGCTATCACTGTTTTTACATAGAAGATTGTTTTTTTTCAGAGCTCCAAGGGCATACAGACATGGTTATACGATATGAATTTAAAATGAATAGCTCTATGTCTCTCAAGGATTAGAAGAAGACCTCTCAACAGAAGATCATTGAGGTAATCCTACTAGGCCATTTTGGGGTAAAGAACCCTGAAAAGGTGATGATTAAATGTTTAATTTGAACATATCTACACGCGAATATTTCTATATTACACCATATTTCAACCAAGGTCATTAACAGTAACGGTTCCAGTACCAGTAACTGCTAATTGTTACGACCGGACGTTTCTATGAGCGGAGGAACCTTACGACGCTGCCCATTCTATCTACGCAAAGTAATTTGACTGGAAGAAACCAAATAAAGATTTTTCATTTAGAAAGAAAGAACATTTTTATACGAAGTTTATACGTTTTTAAGTCTACATATTGGTCACGAGTCCAAGGCACTACTTGGCTTATTTCGTAATTATAAGATATCAAGTAATGTTTGGTTATTTATAGGTTCAGTAGTAGCGTTGTTTTGAGTTATTGGGTAAACGTCCATTCATTATTACCCCTTTTAATGTTTTCAAAATACACTATCCTTCCTTTTCTATGAGTTATATTTTAATAGATTCATTCAGTGGTTCTTCAAAAAGGTAGAGCTTCTCAGTTCATATTTTTATTTGCACAATATTTGTAGTATGGTGTCTACACTATAAAGTAAGGTAATTTCCCGGTAGGTATTCGTTTAGTCAGGTCTACTAGAATCTCGGATATACGTTACTTACCGAAAAATATATTCATAATAGCTTGTGGATAAATGTTTTAATGATTTGATTGCAATTGCATTATATTCATTTAATTATAATTATTTTGGCTGATGATAGGCTTTTTATCCCCCTTTTTTAGGTTAATTACTGATTTATAATGTATCAAATTATAAAATATTATTGAACAGAATATTTGGGAGAGTACTTTATCGGTGTAAATTAATCTTGGTGAACTTTTTAATACTAAACAATAAGTTACGGGTGGAGCAATATTGTTTTTTATTACCCAAACAACTTAATTAATGGAAAAAAATACAAACCTTTTCGTCTTCTTTTCAACAATTATTTTGTATGGTCCTCTATTCGTAAAGTAACATTTAAAATAGAAGTTTTCCATTTTTGCAAGTTGGCCATATTGGATTTATGTCAATTAGTCAAACCCCGTCATCAAAATCAAAAATGTTTTTAAAATTTCAACTTAATTTATAATAACAAGTTTAAAAGCAATTAAATAAAACCATTTTTATATCCAATATATAAAATTCTTGTGTCTAAAGTCCTCAACACAGTTCGACCTATTTTTACGAAATTTGTGTACATATCGGGTAGGTCTAAGAATCGGTCAATATCTATTTTTTTACACCCCTAACTGATAAAGGTCGGTCGAACCCAAATTTTTAAAATTTATATGGCAAAATAACGTTTGCTGTGTCAGCTAAAGAATCTAAATTAAATAATCAAATTACATGACATAATAGGTTGGGGAAAAAGTCTTTTCGTATTATAGTATGGATAAATTTGTAATAAAATCTCTTTGGCTATACTATTTGTATCTGGCTGGTTTTGGTATCATTAATATTTTTAATTTTTAAAGAAGATAATTCCAAATACAAATTAGGAAAATGTGTGATTTTTATTTGTTTTTCGTACTGTGAAGATGAGTGAATCCAATGAAGGAATTCGATACATTTAAAAATTTTACTACAAAAAAGGTAAAAATGCAACGCAAGCCGCGAAAAAAATTGCGATGTTAAAGGACCTAGTGCAGTGTCTGTGAGAGTAGCACAAATTTGGTTTAAGCGTTTTCAATCCGGAAATTTTGATGTCAAAGATGCACCTCGCTCTGGTCGCTCTATTACGGATAAAATTAATGCCATTTTTGAAAAAGTGGAGCAAGATCGGCATATCAGTAGTTACGACGTAGCTGAAGAACTGGGAATTGACCGCAAAATAGTTTTGTCGCATTTGAAAAAAACTGGGTATACAAAAGAGCTCGATATTTGGGTACCTCACGAGCTCACTGAAAGAAATCTATTGAACCGTGTACTCATTTGTGATTCTTTATTACGACGTAATGAAACCGAACCATTTTTGAAGAAGCTGATAACTGGTGATGAAAAGTGGATCACGTACGATAAGAACGTGTGAATAAGGTCGTGGTCAAAGGCCGATCAGGCTTCACAGACTGTGGCGAAACCCGGGTTAACTTGCAACAAAGTGATGTTGTGTGTGTGGTGGGATTGCAAGAGCATTATTCATTATGAGCTGTTACCACCAGGAAGGACCATCGATTCTGAACTCTACTACGAACAACTGATGAGATTAGAGCAAGAAGTTGAGAGAAAGCGGCCGGAATTAATCAACGTAAGGGGTGTGGTTTTTCATCACGATAAAGCTAGACCTCACACATCTTTAGCCACTCAACAAAAATTAAGAGAGTTTGGCTGGGAGGTGTTAATGCATCCGCCTTATAGTCCTGACCTTACAACTTCAGTTATATACCTGTTTTAGTCTCTTCAGAATTCTTTAGGCAGTGTCAGGTTAACATCACGAGAGGACTGCCAAAACTACTTGTCGCTGTTTTTTGATCAGAAGCGCCAAAATTTCTATTGCAATGGGATCATGTCCCTACCTACAAGATGGCAAAGAGTTATCGAACAAAATGGTACCTACATACTTTAGTTAAATGTAAATAAACTATATTAAAAAATGTTTGAATTTTCTTAAAAAATGCGAAGAAACTTTGAGTCGCATGTGGTTCAGACTTACCTCTCTCATTATGCTGCGGATCTAGTGGACTCTGGGCTTGCTCAGGGTCTGATGAAACAGCAGCATTTTTTCTTCATTACCCCTCCCCACTTTATCTTCGAGGATGCAACGCATCGACAAAACAAGAGAGTATTTCTCTCTACTTACTCTCTAACTCTTGTTTTGTCGATGTCCATAGGAGACGGTGGCCACTTATCATCTGCGCGTTTGCACATTGTCTACTATAAAAAAAAATAATGACGTAAGTTATTGAATCTTGAATTTTGATATAATTAGTTCAACCTCGATAAACATCTATTAAGGTATTACAAGACGGTTCTCCAATAGTAATTTGAATGTGTCCAGTCGTCTGTAAATCAAGGTAAATTAATACCCGACTAAGAGATTGGGAGGTGTATTGTATCTGACGATTTATCTGTGTTCAATTACCTTTGAAATACACTTTTCAATTATTCCTTTTAATTTAGCGCATAATAGATAAATTCATTGACAATCTTACAACAGATTATCAAAAAAGAAAGACAAGTATAATGTGTCTTTTCGCTTTCAACTAGCATTTGCTCACGATTTCATCTGTGGTATGGTATAAATGGGTCAAGAAAAGATTAGAAATATGATTGAACCTTCACTGGTAACATTCAATAACCTATTAATTCATACACTCCAACTTAAATACTCACTCTAATTTTCAATTATTCACTGAGTGACTATATCATTTATTGAAATTTTCAGAATATAAAAGATAGATTACAACATATTATATTAACTATGCTTTGGTCTAGGAAGTTTTGTATATAGGATAAAAAGTATTCTTTATTGTAATCCAGTATAATGTGCGTAAAAAAAAAAGAAAATCTTTAAAGTTTTTATATTTATAACCTTTAAAAGTTTACTATAATGAGTAATTCTTTAAAACTTCGATAGATGAGACTATTACAAAGTGTCCACTATTTAAGGGATTTGAACTAACCATAATTTTAACCTTTTTCTAGATGCTGATTAGTTTAAAAGATAAGTGCTATTTATTCACAATTCATATTATCAATCTTTTAAATAACAAAATGTTTAGTTTCATATTATTTATAGTATTATTGGCAAACCAGAATTGACGGACAGTAAGATAACGGGAATGAGCTCAAACAAAATCGAGATTGAGAGAATCAATAGCCGGTAGGAATCTTATTGACATAATATCATGTCGATATATAAATAGAAATATAGGATCTTTGAATATTTGCCTATAAATTATTTATATTAATACTAGCTTATAGAAGCCATAACGCCAAAATGCCTTTAACCTTCATAGAATAAAATTTAAATGATTTTTTATTTGTAGGTAATGAGAAGTAACCTATATAGATTTTGATTCCTTTGTGATTATCCTAATATTAACGGACTGGCGTCGTCAGGAGGGAAAAAAAGTCCGGAATATTCTAAAAATTATATTTTCTTAATTACATCAATATAAACATATTTACTTAATACTATAACTTAAAACTAGAGGAGTGAGCTCTGCGCAAGTTGGGGGCAGAGAGTGACTCAGTGAGGCGATTCTTCCAGTTCCACAGTCCTCGGTGATCCATTCTCACGGAGTCAGCAAATTCCGGGACGTGTAATATGAGTTGAGTAGTTAGGTGTGCATCGTTATCGTTAGGGTTCCGTAACAAAGTTGTAAATCATAGATATAAGTAAATACAATATATTATAGAGGATATGGAAGAAGTCGCTCAATAAAAGTAATTAAAATGGAAGTATAAAATGAAGGGCATTAGAAGAGAGAAAAAAAAGCGTCCTTATAAGACTGTTATGAAACTGGAAATTAAAACTCCCCAAGCTCACGGTGGAATATATAGAAGACAGCACACATTAAAAAAATCTGCATCTTTTGATTGCGTATATTCAAAAGATTTTTGTTTTAACTCCTGGAGAAACAAATCAGGGAATTCATAATTGAATAGACGGACAACGAATTCATCTAATAAAGGATCTATTTTACCATTTAAGGTTCAGATGGTATGGGAGCCAGATTCAAATTCGGTCAATAATTTCCTCTCGAGTGAAAATTCGTATACTGCATAAGGAATATATATTAAGATTACTCGTGACCGTCAGCTGCGATTCCGTGGGTGTGGCCGAGTAGTGGCAGTCTTCCAAACATGTAGAAAAAAAAACTTTTTTCAGTCATTTCTTCCCATTTGAAAATTTGTCGGATTATAGTTTACCCAGTATCTTGAAGGAAAGATAAAGTCAGCTAACTATAACGTGGTGGATTATACGTCAGCTGGCTCCTTGACCATGTAAAATTTAAGTGGATTTTTACAAACAGGAGTTTCGTAAGTGAATGAACGGAGTCGAAGTCGAAATCACTACGTAGTAAATTGTAAATTGCACCCAATACGAAGTCGGAGCAAGTCGCTAGTACTGCTATAAATCCTACTTTACTCTGACCGAAAATCTGAGTCTACAGTTTAGTTGCGTTGCGAGGGAATCCTTATGAGGCTTTACGTTTTTGCGACTGTGAAGTGTCCATTTATCACAATATATCTTATACTTTTAAGCTAACAGGGGATTTATTTCCAACGTTTTTGTACAAATGTTGCGTATATAATATTTTAATAAAAATCTTACTAATAATAAAAATGTGAAAAATTGTGTTTGGATGTTTATTACTCAATTATGCAAAAACTTTTTTCCCGGAAAAAACTTGTTCCTGCGGTATAAAAATAAAATGCTAAAAGACGGGTCGACTATTATTATTATAAATGCGTAATTAGTGAATGTTATTATTTAAAAACGAAAGAATAAACCTTAACTTAAAAGATAATATTTTTTATACATTATATTTTCATAAACTGTTTTTTAGAAAAAAATTAAATGATCCTCAAATTTATTATCTTTTTGTTTTAGAAGAGAGTAATATTTAAGTAATATTTCTGTTTTGTAGGTTATTCAAAAATTTCTAATTTCTATTAATATACTCAACAAAATAAAATATATAGTTATCATAAATCCGGGGTAATTTAGCGCATTTAATATTGCTGCATAAGTTAGTGAAATATGGCCAAGAATTACGGAAGTGTGGTCTCAAGCCCCAGGCACTGTGCCTGTTATGAGCCTGTTAAGTGCCAATAGTCCTTTGAGTTTAATATCGTAATACAACTCCCATATTAACATTCTCATAATATTTTAGTCTGATTTACATCCAATATCCAAATAAAAAAAATACAAAACATAATACAAAGTTGCAAACATATCAATTTGAACAAAAAGGTACTTTGTCGGAAATAGGATTGATGGACAGCGAGACAATTGTAATCAGCTGGAATAAAACTGGGTCGGCCTTATAAAGTCCGCAACAAATTGATTGCTGTTGCGGCGAGAACTCCGTTGACTGATTACATCGTGAAAGAAATCAAAATGTCTACCGATTTTAGATTAATTTGTACGGTTATATCGAGTGCTTTATATAAATGGTTTGATTGATTGGCACGTTGAAATATCTCTTTACTACTAGTTGTGTTAAATCTAGAATAGACATCTTGAATCAGATGATGTGACATGGTTTTAGACACATTTCGCGAAGGTAGATAATGGGATGCGTAAATGCATTTTTCACCGCTTAAAAAAAAGCCACAGAAAGTATATTGAGAAAAAGAAGTTTTTTTTTAATAGACTAGAAAGGGAGAGAGTGAGAATTTATATTATTTGAGACTAGTCGCGTCTTTGTCTGCGTGTAGTTCCGCTCCTATTGGTTTTAGCGAGATGATATAGACCTATAGCCTTTCTCGATAAACGGGCTATCTAACACTGAAAGAATTGTTCAAATCGGACCGGTAGTTTCTGAGATTAGCGCGTTCAAGCAAACAAACTCTTCAGCTTTATATATTAGTACAAGCGGGCTGCCCACGCTTCGCTCCGGGTATTTAAAGCAATATTATAATTGATGTCCCTAAATTGTCACTGTGCAATTGTGCAGTTTTTCATAATTTAAAAAAAGAGAGAGAGTAAGAAAAAGTTATAAAAAGAAAAATAATAGAAACAAAAATAAAAAAAAGCAGATGCTAAAAGAGGGAGGACAGAGCATTAATAAAATTGAATAGGTAAAGGAGAGTGAGAAAGAGCGAGAGAGATAATCGAAAGAAAGAAAGTGAAAAGAGACTGATCATACTGAACAGATAAAAATAAAAATTAAAGAGAGAAAAAAGCGAGAAAAAAGCGAGAGCATGAGAGACAATGATAGATAGTATTATAAGAGAATGATAGCAGCAAAATGGCCATATTCTATTAATTAAAAAATGTATATGGCAACACTAAATCACCTTTGTCCCTCACGAATAGTGTAGTTTTCTAACAGTGAAAGAATTTTAAAAATTTGATTAGTAACAAAAAATGGCCATATTCTATTAATTAAAAAATGTATATGACAACACTAAATCACCTTTGTCCCTCACGAATAGTGTAGTTTTCTAACAGTGAAAGAATTTTAAAAATCGGATTAGTGACAACAAAATGGCCATATTCTATTAATTAAAAAATGTATATGGCAATACTAAATCACCTTTGTCTCTCACGAATAGTGTAGTTTTCTATCAGTGAAAGAATTTTTAAAATCGGATTAGTAACAACAAAATTTCCATATTAATTTAAAATTGTATATGGCAACACTAAATCACCTTTGTCCCTCACGAATAGTGTAGTTTTCTAACAGTGAAAAAATTTTAGTAATCGGATTAGTAACAACAAAATGACCATATTCTATGAATTAAAAAGTGTATATGGCAACACTAAATCACCTTTGTCCCTCACGAATAGTGTAGTTTTCTATCAGTGAAAGAATTTTAAAAATCGGATTAGTAACAACAAAATGACCATATTCTATTAATTAAAAAGTGTATATGGCAACACTAAATCATATTTGTCCCTCACGAATAGTGTAGTTTTCTATCAGTGAAAGAATTTTTAAAATCGGATTAGTAACAACAAAATGACCATATTCTATGAATTAAAAAGTGTATATGGCAACACTAAATCATCTTTGTCCCTCACGAATAGTGTAATTTTCTATCAGTGAAAAAATTTTAAAAATCGGATTAGTAACAACAAAATGACCATATTCTATGAATTAAAAAGTGTATATGGCAACACTAAATCACCTTTGTCCCTCACGAATAGTGTAGTTTTCTATCAGTGAAAGAATTTTTAAAATCGGATTAGTAACAACAAAATGACCATATTCTATGAATTAAAAAGTGTATATGGCAACACTAAATCATCTTTGTCCCTCACGAATAGTGTAGTTTTCTATCAGTGAAAGAATTTTAAAAATCGGATTAGTAACAACAAAATGACCATATTCTATGAATTAAAAAGTGTATATGGCAACACTAAATCACCTTTGTCCCTCACGAATAGTGTAGTTTTCTATCAGTGAAAAAATTTTAGTAATCGGATTAGTAACAACAAAATGACCATATTCTATGAATTAAAAAGTGTATATGGCAACACTAAATCACCTTTGTCCCTCACGAATAGTGTAGTTTTCTAACAGTCAAAAAAATTTTTAAATCCGATTTGTAGTTCCTGAGAAACTCTTCAATTTACAAAATGACCATCTTATGGCACTTAAATGGCCATATAAGCAGCAGAGGCGAGTGTTGGAATTCTGTTAAAAGGCCTTGCCTTGGCCTTGTTGTAAACTATAAAAGTTTGTTAAAAAAATAAAAGAACATCTTAACCACTCCTAAAATACAGTATTAAAGTTTAGTTTTCAGCTTTGATTTAAGTATATATTTGTTATATATTTTTATTTCTTATTGGGGAAAAAATTGTATTTTAATATACTAATAACGATAAGTATTTTATTTTTGTTTTATCAATTAGTTTTATACAAATTCTATATTTTTTTTGGATGTAGTTTATAAGTAAATTCACTCTTACATATTACCTATAATTAGCTTATGTACTTTTATAATGTATGCAGAAAAACCTATTTGTTTCTCAATATAAGAAATAAATAAATAAGCTTGTAAGTAAATATAACGTTTGAATCCAGCAGTGTTTAAAGTTTCTTTTCCCAAATTAATTGTCAAAACTGTTCAGTTATTTAATTACTAAAATAGGATATCCAATTATTAAAAAGGATTTCTCAAAACTTTAATTCACAATCAATTCGATAAAATACGATCCCAAATCAAAATAGATTCCCTTCAATATATTTGATGCGGGTTTGGCAGCAAAACTTTTAGTTCCTCGATTTGCTAAGTTTTCTCGGACCGGCCACCGGATACAATGAAAGCATTATAGCTAACAAATTGGGCATTACTTGCAAAAAACTAGCTAAATAATGATAACAATTTTCCATTTGTTTGACGTCAAAGAAACGCGAAGTTAAACGGAAGGAAAACAATAATCAAATAATTGAGATAGCGGAGTTGAATTCATGAGGTTTTGTTTTGAAAACTGTGAAAAAAACATCCAGTTAAATTATGTGTTTGAAATAATAGATCAATTAATGAAAAAGAAAATTATCATTTTAAGATACTTTTTTAAATAGACGTGTAATTCAAAGGATACCTTTGCCTTTTATCTTTGTTTGATCGTCCATGTTTTCACTAAATACATGAAAAGCTTTAGAAATAGAAATACATTTAAAAGATTGGTAAGTTTAATTAACTGTATTTTTAACCGACTTCAAAAAGGTGGAGGTTCTCAATGCGATTGGTATATTTTTTAATACGATTACGTAATAAAAAATATACCAATCGCATATAAATAATATATAAATAAAAAGCAACGAAATGTTATAGTCTATCTGATCTCGATCTAGAAAATCCTACTATACTTTATAGAACAACCTATTACAGACACTAAAAAGTAAAAAAATAAAAAAAACTACGTTTAAAAAAACCGACTTCAAACTAAAAAATGATGAGATTTCAAAAATAACAATTATTGTATATTATTTGTTCTAATAAAGGGAGATTAATAAATCACGGAATTATTTCTTATATTTTAGTGTATTTTTTAGTTTGAAATCGATTTTTTGAACGTAGTTTTTTCATTTCCTTTGTCTCACTTTTATGATATGATTTTTTATAATAAGTTGTTTTATGTTGTAGTGTTCGAGTATAAGTAGTACTCTTGTTCTCAGTCTGTGACAAGAGCGGATATGACCCCTTCCCATAATAATGTCCGGTCAGTGTCCAGTGTTGTCCATGTGTGACTACTGAGTGACATATACAATACTGAAGCGTTGTTTCACATCAATTCTGGTCGGAAAGCAAGAAAATAATTATTATTGATGTAATAAAAAGCTTCGCATGCAGTTGTTTTTGTACAAACATAAAAACAGACAAATATAAACATTAAAAAACGTTTATTTTGGCTTATATCGGTGTTAATAATACCCTTCACGTCAAGTGTTTTTACCCGTGAGGGGACGGACACAATTCACCTCTGCCGCTGGGATAGCATCTCCTAAGAGTCGAGTAACCCAGTACCCCTTTGTGGTAGTGGATAATATCCCCGACTGGCTTTCGACCACCAACATGCGAATCTGACTGTCAAGTGTCTGATGCGGACCAGTCGAGCCGCATGTGGGCAAGGCTCCCCCATCCACCTCTCCTGTTTCATTTATGCTCCGGTTCCAGTGGACTCTGGGTTTTCGCTCAGGGTCCACTGAAACGTTTCTGCAAAACAAAAGATATTTTTTTGTATTGTCGATGATCCATGTCAATTCCAAGATGGCCACTTACCATCAGGTTAACCGTCTGCTCGTTTACCTCATCTATTAAAAAAAAAAACTTGATTTGAGATTATTTTTCTTACCTTCAAAACGTAATTTTATATTTTGATACCAAATATTAAGAGAAAGCAAGAGCATTCAAAATATAGTAACAAAAATTTCCATCGTATAAAAGTCAGCATTCAAATCACGTATGCGATGAGGGCCACCGCCTCTTTGGCTCCCTACTTTATAGTACATTGTAGCAAGCGCCACCAGCTATTTGCATGTCACCTTTCCATATCCTTACCATTGTGTATATTTTGTATGGGATTTAAACATAAATACGCAAATACATTAATTATGAATGAATGTTTAAGGACTTTCTTTCATACTTTCCTCTTATGCTGGAAAATCGAAAATAACTTTAGATTGTCTAGTAGGTACATCCGTTTATTATAAGAACAACCCAAAAATCATAACCTCTCCCGATAGATCCGTGCTAAAAGTACTATTAATAGTACTTAATAAATTAATCCCTATAATTTGATTAAATACTCATGTTTGAATCGGATGGCATTAAATTCGATATCGCGTACTTTTAAAGATGGCAGATCAATTTTTTGTATTAAACAAAGAGGCTTAATTTTTTAAAAGATAATATTTATCAATTCATCGGCCATTATCCATGTACGATGCACATCGTATCTATACTATATATTATAATTTAGTTAAAGTATCAGGAAAATAAGTAGTTAAGTAATACTGTTGTATGTTTATAAAAGAGGACTCTCCTAATTTCCTTGCAGCGCATCGACGTTGTTACGTAAAATCAACATCTCAATTGCCTTTGTTTGTATTTCACACGTGCATTTAAGTGTGTTCGAAGTAAACAGGAATAAACCCTGTTTAATTTTTTTCATGCAATTTTTAGAAACTTATGGTTTTCAACATGTTTAACAAGTGGGATGTATTTAAGTCTTCTGGTATTAAAGATAGGATACCATGTTCGAATGGGTAGGTGCATGTATGAATGAGATAGTCTAATTGACTATGAAATACAGAACTCATGCGTGAATGATTCGGTGTAAGTGTTAATAAGTACGATAGTAAGTGCATGAATGTTTGAGTTATATAGTGAAAGAGTGAGTGTATAAGTGCGTGGGCTAGTACATGACTGACTAAGTGGATGAATAAATGGATGAACGCATGGTGGGTGAGATAGTGTGTGAATGTTAGGGTGTAGGGATGGGTAAGGGGGTGATTTAATCGGTTAGTGTGAGTGAGAGTATGAGTGCAATGGGAATGGTTTCGTAAAAATTCGTTTTTAAACACAATATTTTGAGATTGAAAATCAAGTAAGTATATTAAAATACAGATTCTGTCATATACATTATTTATAGGCTATAATTTATTATACAGTCCAGAAAAATATATTGGGTACCGTAAATGTATTTTCGATAAGACTGATACGATTTATTATTTACTAAATATTATATTTTAAGTCTATGATTTTAATTTTTTTGTCATATAATTATATTGATTGGCTGTAATGTTTTATTTTAATCAAGTGCACAACAAATGCAATTTTTTTTGAGTGAGTGAAATTTTAAGAGTCATATGATTCTTTGATGGTACTGTTTGCTTAGCTAAATGTTTATTATCAAGCCACAGATATTGCCTCAATCTATTTTATCATTGTTGTTGCTTGTCTATACAATATAACTATGATGATACTAGTTGACCTGTCCTCGCTTTGCGCTGGTAAAGCATATTTTATTCTAGTCACCAATTAAACATACAAGAAATTAAATGTGTACAACATGTTCGCTTTGTATGTTGAACAAATCCTTGAAACCTTAGATTAAAAAAAAAATGTGTACTTAGAAATATCAGTGAAAATTTACGCTTTAAAATATATATACCTAAATGGTCAGTCATCACTATAAAATTGGGTAAAATATGTATAAAATAAGGAAAATTTGAAAATAATATCATAGATATCCATTTCTATTATTCAAGATTCAATTCACGAACAAGATACGGCCAGATAAGACGAGTTCAAAAGAGAATCCCTCTATTATTTGATATGGGTTTGACAGAAAAATTCAGTTTCACGATTTACAAGTCCCTCTCACATAGACACTGGATTTAGTGTTTGAGTGATATAACTTCAAATAGCTTGAAATGAATTTTTTTGCAGTAGTTATTGAAATGATGAGTAGAAAACTGCTCAATAATCATTGACGTTATATTGTGGACTACGGGTCTTCCTACAAATATCACCTATAAGGTAGTTTTTCTTTCTGACAATTGCATTATTACGTGATATAATAAGGACAAATATTTCTTTAGATTTTTATGTTCATTCATTGAATTATTAGTCAATTATGACCACATAAAATACTGAAAAATGCTGAAGAAGTTATTTATTTCATAAGACTATGATGTACCAGATTTTACCCTCATTTTCTCATTTTTTAATGCCGCTTCCTAAAACTGCCACTGGATTTCTTTTTTAAGTTTTGGATCACGTAAGCGCTGATTTTTTTTTGTGGTAGTTAAGGGCCAAACGAGCAAGTGGTCCACCTGATGGTGAGTGGCCACTGTCGCCCATGGACATCTCATGGCAATTTGCCGATGCGTTTCTACCTCGAAGATAGAATGAGAAAGGGGAGTGAAGAGAAGAATGCTACGGTTTCAGTGGACCCTGAAGAGAACCCAGAGTTCACTAGAATCGCAGTATTAAAGGGATAAGAGGGGGAGGGGTAAGTCTGGCCCACATGCGACTCGGCCGGAATGCGTCAATGACATTTGGCGGTCGGATTACCATGATGGTGGTCGAAGCCAGTGGGGGAATAGATCCCCTACCACCAAGGGGTGCTGGGTTAATTACCTCTTACGAGATGCTCTTCCAGTGGCAGAGGGGAATTGTATTTTAAATCATACATTGTATTTTAAGTCAATTTATCTAATGTAAACAAAAACATAACATCGTTAGGTACTATAAAATGTGGATATTTAATTTAATTAGACTTGGCAACACAGGCCTTACGACACCACCTGTCGATATAGTGGGAATAGATGAGGGGAGTATTTTGTATTATAAAAAGGATGACTTTTACGCAACAAGGTTAAGTTCTTCTTACATCTCGTGTGTCTTCATTGTGTATTTAGAGATATTTTGCTGAATATATAAATAAAATTTATGAAATTGCTGTTTTGCTGAAGAAGTGATATATAATTAAGTCAGGAGAGAGTGTTCACTGGTAGAAAGGCCTTTTAATCCTGCTCTTGGGTCGCAAGCCCTGGATACTGCTCGGCTTCCGTCTGGATTGTGTATTATTGTGGTCTTTCGAGTGTAATTGTGCAGATAAGCTACCGTGTAGCTTTTAACATAAACGTGTAAACAAAACTTTAAAAATAGAGTAGTTAATTTTAGCTGTTGCAGAATTAGTAATAAATAGATACGACTTACAACTATAAACAGGTAAATCAGATGGAATAGCCATCATATTGATTTGTTCTTCAACTTCGTAATACAGTTGGTAAATTTAATATTAGACTACTTTATGACGTAAAATATTTCAATGAGCAATCTAATTAAATCTTCCAAAATATACCGCAAAACTGAAGAGACATCTTGATGTTGATTTATTACTACAAAATGATCTTAAAGCTCAAGTGTGTGAACAAGAGCTCTTAAGACTCGCATAAATATTACGGTTAGAAAATATAACATAATTTATATTGTTTAGTCGTGAAAAGGGCTTTAAAGTAACAAAGTCCCCCATTTGTTATCTCTAATGTTTCCATCATAGCCCCTCGCATCACGCATGCAAGACGTTAGCGGAGATAAACCGAGCATTGCTTCAAATTTAGTAATACTCGAGTACAGTGAGTCACAGAAGTTTAAAATTTAATCAAAATTTTAAAGTAAAGGAATTAAAAAGGGGAATTTAGCATTGTAGATGATGATGATGATAGAGACACCATTCTCTAGGTTTTCTATAAAAGAAAAATGTGTGCCGTTATAAAATAAATATAAGGTATTAAAAAAAAATTATAATATTAGTAGCGGCCTGCCATCTTTTCGTTTAGCGTTAATAATATTATTATCATGGATTTATCTTTATCTGTTACATATGCGTTTGGAGACATTTTTTTAACAAAATATATATAAGAACTATTTTGGTCGGATTACTTACTCAATTATTCCTTTTATTGTTCTTTTTATTTTATTATTATACATCCTTCTTGAAACTCAGTTTGCATTGCACTAACATGACTTAATTTATCTCTACTAATATTATAAATGTGAATGTAAGTTTGTTTGTTACGCTTTCACGCAAAAACTACTTAACCGATCATCATGAAACTTTGTACATATATTCTTGAGGGTATTACAAGTAACATAGGATACTTTTTATGAAACAAGTTTGTAATGATCTCTGATACTTATTTAATGGCTTCAATGCGAGCGAAGCCACGGATTATTACAATAAATTTAATAAATAATAAAAACCCTATGATATATGTCGGAGCATAGTAAAAGATTATCGATTAATCGAATCGTTATCGTTGTCTATGGCGTTGGAGTGGGGTAGTAGTCACTTCCGTTGTTTTGATAGTCTCTACCCTCGACCCTTTATATGCGATCGACAGTCTGACTGAAGTCTTAGTCGTGCGCGGTCTCTCAAGAAGTGAACAATATCTAAGTAGTGCTAGTGATAGTGATAGTGTCAAGTATAGTGTGGAAGTGCTGTCCAACTAAGGTCACGTAAGTCCTTACAATGTAATTGCCACGTGGTTAAGTAAACACAATGTTAGGTTAGGTTAGCCTTGTGTTAGATTCGGTTTATGTGCGTTTAACCTTGGGTTTAAACAGAGAGCCTGAGCAGTGGAAGCGAGTGTTATGATCATTTAAAAGACGTCCTTAAGCCTACACCTTGGTCACAAGTCCAAGGCACTGCTTAGGTTTCTCTCGTAATTGTTAGAGATCATATTTGATCATTTATCGGTTCAATAGGAGTATCTACGTTGCGTTTACCCAATATTCCATACAATACCATCACCCCCTTGTAGTGTTCCCCAATATTCCCCATCTCCCTCCTTCCATCTCCTTTCACATCATTTTAAAATCCCCGACATATATATATTGCGTTGCTTTATAAGTTAGCACATAAATATGTATATAGATTATTGATACTAGGTTATAATACTTTTAGAATGAATAAAAATAATTACCTGGCAATTTGAATTTCCCTTTAAATTATCGATATTTCACAATTTTAGGGTAGCAGTAATACTTACGACTATAACTTTTGGGTTTATTAAGCATCTAAATAAAATCAAAATTAAGTTAACATCCGCTCTCTTTACACAATAGTGGTTCTAAGCTCAGTTTTGCGGGATTCAAAAGGAATGCTACAGTAACCAACGCCTGATGTGAATTTCAAAGTAAACAAAAACCCAAACAGCTGAAATGCTTTCATTACAATGCTCTCAGAACAGACACATCGTGGCGTTTAGTACAGACTAAATTAAATGAGCGGGAACTAGAATCTAGATTATCGTTGAAAATGTATCGTATCGTTGAAATTTCTATTATTGTACAACAATAAGTATAAAATTAAATCTGATTCACTGCCTAACATCTAAATAAACTAGATAATAAAGTAAACACACGTGATGAAACACTTCAATAAGAGGAATCTATACTAAGTTGATTGCAGTCGGGACATGAAGTAAAGAGCGGGAGTTCTTCCCCCCTTACACATCACCTTAATCGCCTTTACAGTTATCGTACACTGTTTAATACTTATACTACAACTCCATGGTATCACCAATAATGAGAGGATGCTTAATGCAATGTGCTTTTAGTGATATGTTAATTGAGATATAAAAGTAAAATGTTACTAAAACAAAGTTGATATCAAATCAGTGTCACTTGACTGACACACTCCTTAACTCTGCATTCAACTCGCGCGCTATCTATAGCAACACCACGTTAAACTACACTACTACAACTAATCAATCTATCTCATATAAATCACATCTATTTACAAATGAATTAAAAAAGTTGTACTGTATGAAATCACTTTTCAGACTGTCTTAGGATTATTGGAACAAAAATCGTGAAGAGTGTGTTTGTTTGCTAGAACGCGCTATTTTCAGGAAGTGTTGGTTTCAAATTAAAAAAAACATTTTAGTGATTGGTAGCCAATTTATTGGGCAGACAGTAGACTATATAACATCGCATCTCGTTGTTGACAGTAATTTTATGTCAGGTTAACATGGAACTGGTAATTGTCAATTGTAACAACAGACCAATCTCACAAATGACATTGCAAAATCATTCTTTTGCAACAACTGCATTATTTTGAAATCCTATTGGTTAAATCTATTTATTTTCATATTATTTCTATAATTTTTTAATGTTATATTTTTAAAAAAAGAGGAGAAAGTATACCTGAAATACAATGGAAGTCAGTAACATTTTAATTTTGTATTGTGAAGTAGATACTCTTTTTTTTTGTTTTCACACACCACTTGATTCATCCAATATGTTGACAATGTAACCAAGTAATTTCACACAGTAAACATTGTCGCGATTATTATAGCGTGTGTTTTAATCATGTCAAGGAAGTACTTAAACCTACTCTTAGGTAACAGGGTCTGCACTGTACAGTAATATTTATCATCCTCTCTCACTTGTATTTATATTATTGTAAATTACATTTGAAAGGTATTTAACAGTAAGTAAATAAAATCAATAGATTCAGTGATCGTAACTATCAATATTCAACATGATTACAAAAGATTAACCTGATTTAATCAATAAGGGAGAGTACAAATCGGATCAAGGGGGTTGTCGTCCGACCCATTTTGATAAGTTAACGAAGTGATACCGTCCGTCGAATTTTACGTAGGTGATGTATAAGCTTGAACGTGATCAGAAAACCAAAGGTTAAGCCACTGATATATAGAACGCTTTAAGCGATTTCATAATAATATTTATACTGCACAGTAACACGTAAAAGACAATAATAATTTGCACTTTAGACGAAAACCGCGAAATATAATCCCAAACACTCACAAAACCCTTCACAATGGAGTCTCAGCATAACGACACAACACAAGTTCCACAGCCTTTATGGTCACCAGGCCAGCTCCGTTTGATAACTGACACATATCTATCGGAACAGAGGTTCTGTATTGTCTTGTTATAAATTGTTACGTTGGTGTAACTGAAACAAAATAAAAGGAACTACTCCCAAATAACGGTGTTACTGACTTATTTATCTTTACATAATATAATAAAAAAAAACGTATTAAATATACAGAACAAAGTAGATATTTGATAAAGGAGGTAATGTGCGAGTCTTTTTAACTGCTTGAAATTGGTTTTCAAAGTTTAATTTTAATATTGGTTTTGGTTAAAATAAATCGGATGGCAAGTAAAAAATGTTTACTATTAAAACATGTTTTAGGCCAGCGAAGTTAGGGCGCTTCGACCAATCTTCAAATATCTGTTACGTTTTCACGTTCAGAGACGTGATAACGTACCTATGATTTCATCGCGACAAAAAAAATTGAAATAGGCAAGTGAAGTATTTTTGAAACCAATTATTTCTCAGGGATATGAAATTCATATCACTAATTTTAGTAAGAAAGAATACTTCTACAGCCACAAAGTAGTAGAAACTAGTATTTTGTTCCCATTGTTTGAATATTATCAATATTTATTTGATCCGCCATGGCTTTGGGAATGGAGTATGTGAGAATTACAGAATAAATTCATAAAGGCGACAAGGAAAATTGTAACTACATAATTTGTTATACACCATTATATTTAATTTTTGCTAGAGAGCTCTAACTAACAACTGCAATCCCATAAAGAAATTTCCAAGGATCATGTCATCTAAATTTCTCAAAATGAAAATTATAATTAATATAGTAAGAAGATATAAAAAGAATTTAAGAATTACCAGAAATATTATATAGTCGCCTACAAACAATGTAGTCGCTATCTTAAAACTCTTCCATTTGGTGGTAAGAGTTGGTTTTAAGTCTTCAACTTTTCCAACACTCTGCTCCCTTATTGACTGTTCTGACTCGAGTCATAATGTTGTTTGGCGTGAAGAAGCGATGAACTTTATATTTCCTTCAAATTTACAATACCTTTATACCGAACATTTTAAGGCTTTTATTTCTTTTAACACTCGTGAAATGAACGAACTGTACTATCTATAGTTTGATATTTAGTGATACATATATAGATGATAGACATGCATATGATTATTTATGTTGTGACGGTTTGAGTAGTTGTTTGTCTTATTTTCTTTACATTTAATGATTTTTTTTTATAATAGATAAGGTGCAAACGAGCAGATGATCCACCTGATAATAAGTGGCAACCATCGCCCATAGACATCGAAAAAACAAGAAACACTGTCTCGTTTTGTCGATGCGTTGCATCCCCGAAGATAGAGTGGGAAGTGGGAATGAAGAAGAAAAATGATGCGGATTCAGCGGACTCTAGGCAAGAGCCCAGAGTCCACTAGACCCACAGCATTAATGGGATGGGAGAGGGAGGAGGTAAGTCTGGCCCACATGCGACTCAACCGGAACGCGTCTATGACACTTGGCGATCGGATTCGCATGCTGGTGGTCGCAAGCCAGTCGAGGAACAGATCCCCTACCACCAAGAGGGTGCTGGGTTACTCGGCTCTTACGAGATGCTCTCCCAGCGGCAAAGGGGAATAGTATTCTAACCCGTCCCCTCACGGGTGAAATTACTCACGAAAATATCCGAAAGTGAAATTAATCGCGGGGATATCCGAATAATTAGTATCATTCGGATAATGAACGCCGGATTTTTCGTATTATAAATTTAACGGATTGCTGGATATCCAGATTGCAAGACGAACTTTCTTCTATAAAGAAAATGAAGTAGGATAATGATTTTTTAGTTTATTTATGTAATCTTACGGTAGCTGCGCCTCTATTAAAAGGTTATAACCAAGGCCGCAAAAGGGCGTAACTAACGCCGTATCACACATACCAATGGTACGGGGCCCCCGGGCTACAGGAGTACCCAACATGTGTAAGATAAAATTTTGTAATTAAATCATAATATAAATTTTTAAAATTATTCTCTATCTACCTAAGAAGTAACGATTATTCAAGATGTAAAATTGAACCGATTTAAACCATTAGTTACAACTAACATAGTTTTTTTTAATATTAGTTTACACCTGCTTATATACGCTAGAACTAAAAGTTTGTGTGTGACGCTGTGTGTATATTAAAAATGTGGAGGTTTATATTTAAACATATAAACGTTCACATTTTTAATATTATTTTTCACCTGTTTATTTACTCTATAAAGGTGAGGTGGCTTGGTAGAACTTATTTCTGATTTATTTAGTGGTATCAGCTACGAGACAAGAAAAGTTTGTCAATAAAACGTTTGATGGCTGCGACGCTGTGTAGCAATATATTTAAAATGCTTAAATGTTGAGGGATTATCCCGGATTACAAAGTTTCCGTGGAATACTCCTAATTAGAGCAATCTATTTGGGTCGCACTGAATAACTTTTTAACATGTTTTAACGTGGATTTTAGGTTTTGAAATATTTTGGTTATAATCTGCGGATTTTTCGTACGTATTGCATTTATCACTTCGATGAGCCGTTCATGAGGCATGTTGCAGGCACAAGACTATAAGGTCTTTCGATGCATTAACATCGAGTTTAACTGCTCAATCTCACTTTCTAAAATCTAACTTTATCGAGTAATTAAAATAACAACTCACTTGCTCCTCAATATGAAGGTCGGCTAGCACCAGTTACAGTTTTTTTTTAATTTATACTTCATTTCATTAGCTCTGCTATCACTTTCATTTACTTTAAGAAAATCCCAGGATTGCAGGTTTACTCACAATGTTTTCTGATGATCTGACAATTTCTTGATGACCTCACAGGGGAGGCGGGGAAGATTAGGGCAGGGTATTCTTAATAAAAAGCTATCAAATTCACTTACTATTTCAATGTCATTACAAACGACTACTAATTAGAATTCTCGTAAAACCATTTTTCGCATCATGAAAGAACAAACTTATTTTTTGTAAGAATAAATTCAAAATTTTATGTTATTATCGGCTCAATATATTATAATAAATCTAACTTAAAACTCATGCATCACATAATTCATAAAAAATACAGGAACAATGTTGTTTACTAGGATACAGATAAAACAACACGACCAAACAACATAGTCATTCCGAGTTCTGTCCTATTTATTCACTTTCACAGGTTTTTATTGTCTAACTGAATTTTTCTCTATTTTTTTTAGTATTTATGTAAACAAATTATAATCATACTAATATTATTGATTATATGTTTGCAATAATTGTCTCTTCTTATTCTAATTAAATTCTTCATGTAAACAAGTTGTGGGTACGCAAAAAATCTATTGAAAACCTTTTGACTTCTGATCTGTAAACTCTTTCATTTGATTTCCATATCATAAAGATGCAAATAAAAAAATTGTTCTGCCATCTTTGTAATTACGCCATATTGGATTTAGATTTTCATTTGTGCAAAAAAATTATAGTAATGAACTCGAATTACGGAGCAATATTGTTAGCAACTCAGTTGTTTTTATTATATTCAATACTCCAATTGCTCTACAACATATAAACTCATAGATTTCATAGAGTGAATATTGACTAACATAGACATTTATTTTTTATTTACTTTTGATAACATTAGATCAGGCTAGATAAATTGTTAGGTGTATATTGTTGCAATAAATTTTGATATTATTGTCTGATAAACTGTCTTAAACATCCTAACTTATAATATTATAAATGCGAAAGTAACTCTGTCTGTCTGTCAGTCTGTTACGCTTTCACGCTTAAACCACTGAACCGATTTTGATGAAATTTGGTAGAACAGATATATAGAGGTGAGATAGGGGATTAGGTGCATATATGTGACCGTTTAACAAATATTAAAATTATTTAAAGTTTTAAATAATGATGATGATGAAATAATGATGTAGGTATTTAATAAAATAAAACATCTTTTTACTTAATTCAACTTTTAGTTTTCTTTATCCTTGTTATCGGATTATCCCCGAATACTTGGAATTAGTTCGCAAATATTTTTGTCTTTAGTTTGCTTAAGCTCTTTAGTCTGCTTATTCTGATTCGTAACTTTATTATTAACTTAAGTAAACTAGGAAGTTTATATTTAAGATATCTTTTGAGTTTAATTAAATTAACTTATATATTATTTGTTTGCTATACTTGATGAAGTCGAGCAATGGAGTTGAGCATTGTGTTTATTTGTAAAAGGTCTTGTACATCTACATCTGAATCGCAAGGTCCTGGCGTTGCTCAGCATCCTTAGTAATATTGTGACACAGTTCACATATCTATGATCAAACTTCCCATACGGATTATTACGTAACCTAAGAGACGTCGCTCATCTGGCCACCCTACCGACTGCGCCAATTATGTATGGTGCAGCTGTTGCTGAATTGTGAAGACTTTATTAGTAATAAAGAGAATAGATTTATAACTAATATATACATTTAAACTAGGTACTTGTTATCTATCTAATCGTATAACTTAAGGTTAATTTTGTTAGATCATACTTTTTTTCTTATTATTAATGGTGGAAAAATTAAATTTCCCGTATTTAAAGAATTATTTGAAGTGCAAATATAAACTGGTTCGTAATTCCTTTAAGGGTCTCATTAGAGCTTACATTAAGCGTAAGTAATTTGTGGAAATACTTAAATTGATTATGTAGACATTATCGTTTGCTGTGAAATGTTTGCCATCAAAAGTGCTATGTAAATTAAATGGTTTTCTTTACGTCTGCAGCCTGCTATTTATGTTCGGCGACTTTACTTTATATTCTTTGTATATTATGAGCACTACCGCACAGAAACAAAGTAAACGGTCTCGTTTAAAGTTAAAATATTAGTACTTACGGTCTGTAAATATTATCCAATCTTTCCCAAACCTCCTCTGAATATTTTTTGACAATTTCGAGGGTTAAGTTCACATTGGCTGTATTCTTTATATTTGAATTGAATCAGGCGTTACTTTGCGGAAATTCATGGTTTAAAAGGAATAAAAATGTTACCTTGCTATAAACCGGCAACCTTAGCAAGTGACGCTTGTAGAGTCAACACGTCCTGAAGATGCTTCGGTTACGGAGCGAAACGTACGTCGATTGTCGATCGCAATCTACTTGTGTGGTGTGTACTGGTTCGGGTTCGCGCGTTACACTTTTCTGTCAACGGTGTGCTCTTCCGGATTGTGCCGTACGAGTGTGGTTGTTAGATCGTCAAGCTACCTACTTGTGTGGTGTGTCTTAGTTCGGGTTCGCGCGTCTCACTTTTGTGTGGACAGGGTGCTCTTCTAGGTTGTACCATACGAGTTTGGTAGTTCAGATTGCCGCGGTTTATAGCAAGGTAACATTTTTATTCCTTTTTTTTCTTTATATTTCCTTTCAGCTGGATCAACACCTGTTAAAATGTGTCCGTAAATTAGTTTATATTTTCTTTTATTACCTTTATTTTCTTTATTTTACATGTCATAGGAATGAATTCAATTATCTTGTTATAAGATATATTGAATTCAGTCATAAAAAATTGTAACATAAGTCCAAAAAATCTGCATAAAATAATGTAAATTTGAGAAGGGATACTTATTGGAAATATTATTGGAATACTTCAGATGGAAACAATATTAGGTGCATGAATAAAATTCTCATACAAATGAGACAAAGAACGTCGGGTCCATCAGAGGGGTATCTTTTACGTGCTAAATCAAGTAAAGGATTGAAATATTTCTGCCTTTATAACCAGTGGCTTATTTGCAATTGACACTAGGGTATGAATCCCGAAAGTGATTTCATGTCTAACTCGATCCTCAGTTAAAATGAAATTGGTTCTCTCTATTCCGTAAATCAATATACGTTATCATTTTAAGTTGCAGTTTTTGACTGAAATTGTCAAAAGCATCATGGAATATTTAAATAAATTGTACACTTCTAGATTTTCATATATTTTGAATGATGCATTAGAAAATCAGTCTGTCACATCCTGCTCTTTTTTCCAAAGCAGAAAGTACAACATCTTTTTACTGATTTTAGAAAACTTTCTAGAAACTGTAGTTTCTTCTTTTACTTCTTTGTTCAAGCTATTTCCTATAATTATGATCGTTCTCCTCATTTTTTGCGTCAAGCTGATTTGCCGTACCGTATCATATTTTCAAACTTCCTCAAGGTCTCTTTTTATTCTTGACCAGGTCAACGGCGCGCCCAATTTAATTTCCATTTACTCCGGAATATTTAGACCTGGATATATAGGGCAATTTCAGTAAGCATTTTGCATATTTTATTATTCATAAAAAAAGAAACAAAAAAACTACTGAGCCAAACTATGTTAAATTTTTATGCGACCAAATGGCAGCTATTCCGCATCAAACAAAAGTACAATCACGTAAATTGCATCATAAATCTCAGCGTAATCGATATATATACATAAAAAAATATATACCGAATTGAGGAAAGAGGAGTCTCGTTTTTGAAGTCGGTTAAAAAAAGCAAGACAAGTGTAAATTAGTTAGAATTATGAAAAGTTGAATAATACAATTAAATATAAATATAGAATATATGTTTATATATTATACTGTTTATGTTAGTAAAAATGTTTGATTGAAGAATAAAAAATTATAAACGAAATGAAAAACACCAAAAGTCAATGGTATAACGGTATTATTTTTAAATAAAAACAATAGATATCTATAATAAATATACTATACCTAAGATAAGAGGATGCATTTTTAAAATGGTACTATTCCTAGAACAATTATGAATTTAATACCTATTTGTATTGAAGCCACTTTTGGCAGAGTATCACCACTTTTACTTCCCGTTCTCCTTAAAAAATACGTACCATAACTGGTGAAAATATTCTTATATTCAGAAAGTTATTATAATATGGAATATTTTGCGCTCTATTTACTCCTGCCAACAACTGAATAATAACATATCCTACGCAGATGTACCCCGGATGCTATCTTAAATCCCATCAATCAGGTAAATGAGATATATTGCGAGACAAGGAAAAACATGGTAAAAGGTAAATAAACAAGAGTGAGATGACGTTACAGACATGTTTTTCTAACATTTGTAATGCATAATATTAGATTATTCATATCTATATAAATATAAAACAAGGTCGGGTTTTGTTCGAACACTTAGGTACATATAATTCGAGAGCGGCCGGACCGATTTTCATGGTTTTTGATTTGTTGTATTTTATCCATCCCGAATAGCAGAATAACTAAAAACATTTGAAAATTGAAATTTAATAAAAGATAAAATATTTTCCCATACAAAATGTTGATGGGTTTCGTCTTTAAACCGAACTGTAAAATCTCCCCTCAAATTCAAGAACGTTTTTATTTGAAGGTTTCGAATCGACAAGATATAGGTATCTATATTATTCTGATGATGGAGTATTTTATATTTTGAAAATGTTGAATAAAGTGAGTAACGTAATCGACAATTTAAAATAAGTTTTGCGAAAATAATTTTTATGTGTAAGGCACTGGCCACTTGTAATTATTTTGAAAAAATTGGTTATTTAAATGTGAACATAACATTGTTTGAATTTCGAACTTCTCTCCACATTTTTTTGAGAGCCAAATTAAATTATAGTGTCTCATTTAAAATGCATCTGCATCGAGAACATTTTCGCGCGATGATTTTCTACGATTTTAAATGTGGCCTAAAACCTGATGAGTCATTTGATCAACTTCAAATGTTCGCCATTTATATTATTCGAATAGATTCAGCATACACTGCAGATTGGTTCAGCAAGCGTTCACAAGATTCTACACGAGCACCTTCGCATGAGGAGGATAGTTTCGCTCTGGGTACCGCACAATCTTACCCAAGCTCAGAAGCAGGCTCGTGTGAAGTGATGACGTGATATGATTTTAAAATTTAAAGCAGGCTCGTCTCGGCGCGTTTACGATATTGTGACAGATGATGAATCCTAGATTTATCAAAACGATTCAGAAACAAAGCCTTAGTCGACGGTTTGGCTATTTCAAAATAAATCGACATCTACGAAAGTGAAGCGAACGAGAAGCGCAGGGAAAATTTTGATCGCTAGGTTCTTCACTTTGAGGGGGTATCTGGTTTCAATGCCATTACGAGAAAGCAGCATCAACGCGCAATGATATGCCACAAAATGCCTGCCAGAAGTTTTGTCAGCAATGAGCAACAAGCGACCTAACACCGGGCTCTGCGGGGTACTGCCTCACCATGGCAACGGGCCCGCGCACTCAGCGCTCAAAACGAGGGACCCCTGGACACTACACCGGTCAGAGTCTGCGGTCACCCTCCTTACAGTCCTGATTTATTCCCTAAAATAAAAATTCTGCTGAAAGGGATACAGTTTTAATTGCCAGAAGACGCGCTAGCAGCGTTCGAGAAGGCCGTGGAAGAGGTGTCTGTGGCGGACTGGAAAGAATGTTTCGCAAAGTTGGCAACATTATTATTTTAATTACTCACGGCCTGTTCACTAGATTATTATTCACAATCTTGTGATAATGCTATGTTATTATCCCATTTTGACTGCAAATTATAAGTATTGAAAGCGGAAACAAGTAATATCAAGCAATTAAATTAAATCATCATAAGGGAGTCCCAATATCACAGAGGTTATATACAGTCTTGAAATAAAATAAAAGCACTATCCATAAACAAAAAGTTATCGACGGTGTTGCTAACTGACAGAAGTGTAAATGAGGATTTTCTTTAAAATAATTAATATTAATAAGTATTACCAAGACGACGATATTTCTCGTCCATACCTCCGTCGGCTCGTTACGGGGATTTTGGACGTAATTAATACGGATCGTTAATCAAACACTCTCTAAGGGCTATGACAAGAGGCTTGAGGTAATAATAGTATATTTTATGATTAACAAGAATTGTTGGGACTCTATTTAACACAACAATATTTATTTATCGCTGACCTGGGGTTTTTAAATAAAATATACTTAAATTGTACTAACTGAAACTACAAGTCAATAAAAGTTTTTAACAGTGTTGCTATCATTGTATTATCCAAATAGTATTTAATGTACTAATACAACTAATTATTTTTTTATTTTTCATATTCAGAATTTTGTTGAAATTGGTTAAGAACTTGAGAGTGTAAGTGAAAAGAATATAAAAATTAAATATCTTTAAACTTTTTACTTAAACCATTGTATGTACGTACTACAGGGAATATAACTTACATAAAGTTATTACTTTTATAATATGAAAAACATTTCTTTATTTATTTAATAGGAGCTATTTTATTTCGTAATTTATTATAATTCAACCCAAGTAAGATCATAGTTTCAGGTGTATTGCTAATAGCCGCCTTCGCTTCGCTGCGATGTATTCAAACCGTTCACTCACTCAATTATTCATTTTTACATTGTCACCCGCGACTATTTCCTTTTCATCTTATTTATTGTTACGGTAAATATAAACCAGTATAACCTGTTAAGTAAATTACCATGTAAAACAAAGGCCAGGTGTGATTCGTGTCCAAACTGCACTAAAATGAGCTACCGTACTGTAATCTGTCCGTAGAGCGTGTGCTGCATAAATTAGCTGTAGTTAAAAGCACCCTTTAATGGAAAGGCCAAATGAATGGACAGCGTTGAAGAGCGCTTTGCCGAATTTCGGGCTCAAATCGTACGAGACTAATAGTAGGAGCCGTGTACTCACCGCAGCCATTTAAAATTTAGCTTTGCTCCCGTGCGCCATAATTGGCGCAACCAAACCAAATCGGATCGATATTGAAAAATAAAATATATTTGTACAAATTTGTTATAGAATAGAATAATTATTTTACAAAATACACTAAATATAGTAATTATAAAAAATTACACAGTTATTCTAAATAAATACCATAAAGAGAATCCGAATTTTGGCATAAAGATAAATTCGGAAACAACTAAACAAGGATTTTGTTTTTTTGTTTCCGGGATAAAGCTTTTTCTGTGAACGGTGTGCTCTTCAGGATTGTGCCGAATGAGTCTGGTTGTTAGATGGTCAAGCTACCTACTTGTGTGGTGCGTCTTGGTTCGGGTTCGCGCGTCTCACTTTTATGTGGGCAGGGTGCTCATCTGGGTTATGCCATACGAGTCTGGTTGTTCAGATTGCCATGGATTATAGCAAGGTAACCTTTTGATTCCTTTTAAATCATGAATTTCCGCAAAGTAACGCCTAATTTTGTTTTTGTTGACATCACCATCCCACATGACACGATAATCTCAGAAAGCTGAGAAAAAAAAAATATCTTGACTTAGCCCGTGAGATTGTCAACTGCCCAGGGATGTAAGCTCAGTAGTAGTTATGCCGATTATTATAATGGCCAAGGCCCTCGATCAATACCTTAGAAGTCTCGCGTTATATGGCTAGGTCATGGGCCTGATGAAGAAAGCGGTACTCTTGGACACGGTACGTATCGTGCGGAAGTTTATCTCCCTAGAACCCTAACCATCGGTAGCTTGGACCGTGTATCCACTGCCGGTTGACTTCTACTTTTTATTGTTTTTAATGTATTTCGTTTTTAGAATATATTTAAAAATGTAATATATATAAATTAAAAATTGAACATTATATATTTTTATTCAGCTAAATTTTATAAAGAATAATATTCCACAATAAATATTCTTCTTAATTGTTGAAAACAATATTATCAAATACTCAAAGTCTTTGAGAAGAGGAAATTAGAAAAAGTTTGGTTCATCATAATTTTCTATTGTGAATTACAAAAGGTTGGCAAAGAAAACAATTTGCTCTGGGCGTTAACTTTTTACCATTAAAATTCAGTACGAAAAGCTTATTTTTGTTAAAGTTTTGTAGTTTTTTTTTATTGAATAATTTCCTTTTGTTCTCGGTATTGAGATGGAATGCTGAAACTAGAAGTTTGGAGTTTTGGTTTGCTGTAAAATAGAAGGGAAAGTGCTGTAATATTGTAATATTAAAGGTTTTTTAACCAGTTTTTGTATATTCGACTAATATGAAAATATATTAATTAATACTACTTAAGAGTTTGACCATAGTCCTTTATTATGTACGACAGTACATTAGAAAAAGTAAAAGATATTACGTTACGGAAAATCTAATTTAAATGGGCTTCATCCTTTAATAAATTGATTGTTAACTTTGTACTGAATTAAAGTAAGAGATTTTAATGAAAAGGTAGTTGAAATGTTAATTAATACTTAAGATAATAAACGACACATTTTTCCCAATAAATGTTTTCCTTTGAAAATTAAAATTTAATCCCATATACTTATTTATAAAAGTTACTAGAGTTTGTTTTTTTTTCTGATAGAAACAAACAACTTACAAAAGAAGGTTTCAAAACTTATATAAAAAAATTAACTTACTATACTACTGATTACACTATATAATGTAGATATTTATACCGTAATAAATATCTATATTACATAGTGTAGTTTTCTATCAGTCAAAGAATTTTTAAAATCGGATTAATAGCAACATAATGGCTATACGTATTCCATTAATTAAAAAATGTATTTGGCAACACAGTATAGTTTTCTAGCGGAAAAAGAGTTATTAAAATCGGATCTGTAGTTCCTGAGAAATACCTTACTTTACAAAATGATCACGATATGAGCTTTTAATTAGAATATTTATGGCAACACCACATATCCTATGTCACCCGAAAAGGATGTAGCTTTCTATAGGTGAAAGAATTTTCAACACTATTCCTGAGTGACATAGGTCAAGTAGTGTTGCCATATACAATGTTAATTATTAGAATATGGTCGTTTTGTTACCACTGATCTGATTTTAAATTTTTTTACGGAGAGAAGTAGTAGTAGTAGTACTACCTCTAATACTTTCATTCTCTCTTATCCTCTCTTTCTTTTTTTTATCTTTGCTCTGTACTTCTCGCTCTTATTATCTATCACTTTTCTTCTTTTTTTCTATATTTTCTCTTTTAGCACCTTTTCTCACTCTCCCCTTTTTTCAAATAATTAAAAACTACACAATTGCAGAGTGACAATTAAAGGACATCAATTATAATATTGCTTCAAATATCCGGAGCGAAGCGAGGGCGAGCCGCTCGTCATATATAAAAAAAATATTTGAAAATATAGTATATGTTCTTCTTATTATGTGTTTTTGCCAACAAAGAAATGACGCATTTCTTTTTATTTTCTTAGCAGTCTAAAAACCAAGCAATAGTCGTAAATTCTGCGACGTTTAAATTTATAATATTGTGTTGGCTATGTTGAAATAATTAAATTCAAATTGAAAACGTTTTCAATCTTCTTAAACATAACCATGACGGTATCTAAGTCTCTTGAGAAATAAATACCACTACAAAATGTGTCCTCTGTATAAACTCTGAGAGAAATAGCGCTATCAGCAGTTATGATAAAGGGATTTAAACTTCTGTTCAGCGCTCTATTGCAACACTTTGAAATGCATTTCGAGACAATTGTGATATTTGTTACGAGGACGACCTGCACTGGTAATAACTAGACATATCTAAAATATAGAGGAATTTATAAAAACTTAGGATAACATATAAATTGTTAAGTTACGGCATCATTCAAATTAAATAATATGTATCACCTATATATGACTTTTTCAAATACTAGTATTTGAAATACAAAATACTAAATACAAAATATGTATTTCCATTCTGTATTTAAATACTTTGGTTTTAAAAACATTTTGTATTTTATTTTAAATACTTTATGAGACATATTTTGTTTTTTCAAAATGCAAAATACATTTTGATATAATAAATTTTATCATCGTCAATGAATGAATATGATAAACTATTCTTACTATGGCAACACTGAATTAATGGTTAAATAGATGTTCGTTACTTTAATATTTTATAGATCGTCCTAAATAGCTTGATACGGAATAGCTAATAGAATATCCGATGATGATGATAATATCCGACGTTAAACCTGCTTCTATGGTGCTTTCGTTTGATAACACAAGTAATCTTTGCTACGTACGTACAAATATAGTAGTGGAACCTGTGATGGACCAGTTAGAAACAAATTGTAGAATCTGGACTAATATCGGGGTTTATTATATTTTCATAATTACATAATCATGAGTTATTGGCCCCCTGTTTCTGATTAATCATGGGTCGTTCAATTTTTTTTTTTAAAACACACATGACGTGAAAAAGAACATGACTATGTCAAAAAATTAAGGCAAATTCTTTTAAACCCACAAAACTATTGAAAAACTATTTGGCATTTTGTATTTAAAATACAAAAAGTATTTGCATTTAGTGTTTGAATACTTTTTGTAAACTATTTTGTACATCTTTGATCACCATCATGTTGTATGAGTCTCTAAGATCATTATATTGTATGAGTTAGTCAGTGACTGAATGAAATAGCACCAATAGCAAATAGTAGTGAAAAGAGATGAAAAGTATTTTGTATATCCAAATTTATGAATTCATTATATTTTTATAACAGTTGTTAAGGTAACCGTTGTCATAGTAACCAAAGCGTGACTATAAGGCGAATGAAGTAATAACTATATTATTTGATTCTGTAATCATAATAATAAAAAATATATTTAATAATTTAGTTAACAATATCCTTTGTATCTTTAGATTATTTTCTAAATTTAATGTAAAGGAAATATTAGAGAAATGTAATCGGTAAACTAAACATTTTAGTAAACAAGTTTTATACCATATTAATCACAATCTACATAAATCTGTTTATAAGGAAACGTTACAAGTGACCATACTCTCTCAAGATACCATTAATCTCCATACTTTCGGCCAGCGAGCCATAAAACAGGTCATTGGAGACCTTATAACCTAGAAATTCAGCGCTTCCTGGACGTATTAAGTGCTATCGGCTATGAATTGATGGGGTCAGCGTAAAAAGTGATTTTTCGCTTCGGTTTCTAGTGAAAGATAAGGTTATATTCGATTCCTTTGCTTAGAACAACTAGTTGGTAGACATTCAAAGGTAAAATGCACTAATATTTAAAAAAGGTAAATAAAATATCTACGTATTATAGAAAAATTAGCAAACATAATTTGTATTCTAATGAATCATCATTATCGGTATAACAATAAATACCTAATATATTAATACAATTGGAAATCATTAAAAATTTATCTCAATAGAAAATGTTATAAAATTTTTTACTACCGCTTCTAAGTTGCGCCGCGCCGCACCTGCGCCGCACTTCACCGCTATGGACACGCGCTTTCGGTTATCATATTTCTCATGGTATGGTGAAATATGACGTAAAAGGGCGCCCATTAAATTACGTGAGGTGTTTATTTTAATTTTCTGTACCCCCCTTCCCCCATAGTGAGATGTCGTGAGATTTTATTCAACCCCCTCCCCCATCCCCCAATCTCACGTGAGATTTTTCAAAATGTTTTCTTACGTTGGATTGTTATTGGAAAGAAAAAAAAATTGCTTCGTGCTTTTATTTACGACTAGTTAAGACTAGTAATCAATATTGCTGAAAGTTTAATTATTAGTGTAATAAAAATTTAACAATAGAATACTTAAATCGTAACTACTGTGATTAAAAAAAGAATATCTACTCTAATTTAGTCCATGGAGAATCATGCGCGGTCTCAAGAGAGACTGTTGGAACCAACATGTCCATATGATTTTTAGTAAAATCATCTGCTCCTTTAACTTCGTTCTGATCTAGCTACTCTAAGCCGTTGGCGCTTGCGCACAGTAACTCATCAGCTCGTCTTGTGATAATCCGTGAGGGTCGCACTTTGCGGAACATACGCGCTTGCTTAGCTGGTGCAATGTATAATAGCTGGACCAAAATAGTATAATTTTTTTTGTTTCAATCAGAAAAAAAATTGCGTGATATTTGCCTAGACCCTCTCTCCGACGTAAGATTAGATGAGATTTGTCTCGACCCCCCAATTAAACATCTCACGTATTTTATGAACGCCCCCTAATAACATTTTACCGGTTATTTTAGTATGATATATTGTTACTCTAAAATCAAAAATATATCATATATTAATTTTATGATATTTAAGGAATAGTTAGCAACACCGTTATTCAAGAGTCCTTTTATTTTATTTTAATTATACCTACGTAACAATATAAAACCTCTGTCTCGGATGAAAAAACGATACTAATATCCCTTGATTGTTCATAAAGAAGTGGCAATATGAAACATTTTCAAAACGATTAAGAAATGCAACCAGACTAGAGATTTTTTTAAATCTCTTAAATAACACATACTTATTCTCTTATTTAAAATTAACTACCATGATATCGGATCTTAAATTTATAGTCGAAATAGACTTCTCCCAGCCTCAGGGTACTGTATTACTCTGTAATACATTTTCAAGGAAACCGAATACATTATAGATTGAATGAGAAATTCTGTTGTTTTATTACCTACCTACTCGTTACTAATATACTATATTTTACTTGTTTATAACTATACTAATACCATGAAGTGGAAAGATTAGTATTTTTGTATGTAACGAATAAACTTAAGAACTACTGGACTGATTTCAAAAATTCGTTAAAACTCTGCATTATTCCTGAGAAACAGGTCATATTTATTATTAGATAAATTACAGATTCTCAGATATTCTTACTAAAAACAAACCATGGTGCAAAAAATAAGCCATAAAATGTCTTTCATCACATGCGCTGCAGAAAATATTGATGGACACAAGAATGTTCTACAATATTATTGAACGCATCAATATCTACAAAAAGTTTCTTCTTCACGAAATGTCTATCAAAATCAGACTATACTTTTGTATTAATTCTTCCAAATAAATTATTTCGTTTCAAGACAGTTTCAATGTCTGTTGATTAGTTTTTAAATTATTGAAATCAGACATTCCATTCAAATGATATTACGAAACTAAAAATGTCAATATAAAAAAAATACACCCTAACGGGCCGGTGTTGCTCTACGCAGCAAAGCGAGCAACGCGGCTAGAGAGGGCGGCACTAAGAGAGGGGAGGCCAAAAAAATATTATCCACCCGTGCGAAGCCGGTACGGGTCGCTAGTCAGGTATAAACTTGATAATCTAAGAAGTACTAGAAGCAAACGTACAAAACTTATTGTTTTACTTGTGATAGCAACAGTTGATAACTTTTCATTGACGAGTTGTCCCTATTGGTTTATTTTAAGCTCTACCTCGTAAGTTTATCGATAGTTTGAAGAAAGATTTCATATAGTGAAGTGTAACAATTATTGACTCGTTAATTTTATTATTTAGCTTACATAGATTAATATGGGCCAAGTGCGATATTTGGTAATAAAATCACGTTTGTTGAATGGGAGCCTCCTAACATATTTATTTTATTTTAATTTAATTATTTATTTTTAAAGTTAATATACAACTAAATATTCTGTAAATATGTCAAGCCTCCACATGTTGTATCGTTATTAATATCGACCAATAAACGGCAAAAAAATCACATTTGTTCTAAGGGAGCCCCTTTACATATTTATTTAATTCTGTTTTTAGTATTTGTTATATAGGGGCAACAGAAATACATCATTTGTGAAAATTTCAACTGTCTAGGTATCGCGGTTCATGAGGTACAGCCTGGTGAAAGACAAACGGTCGGACAGACAGCGGAGTCATAATAGGGTCCCGTTTTTACCCTTTGGGTAGGTACTGGTCCGGAACCCAAAAAACGAGGTCGACCAGTAGAGATGAGATGAGATCTATTCAAAGACACTGCTCGGTTTATATTTTACTAAATTGACATATAAAATATATAATAATAAAACTTTTTGTGTATTTAAAGTAAAACTGTTTTATTAAGTATGAAAGCATTAAAAGTTCTGCATAATTATAAAAAATTAAATGTTTTCGTAAACATTAAGTATAATGGAGCAGTTTCTAATTTAAATTAATTACACTAACGAGACGAATCACAGCTTTGCAATATGACGGGTATCATGACATAGAGAGCAGTGATCTCATTAAATTTTCCTTTGGATTTGTATAAGGTGTCGTCGTGTTATAATTATTTATGAGTGTGATTTGGAGACTCGATAGAACTTAGCTGACAGCCTCATAAGTCTATGGTGCATTCAGCTGGGTAGGTAGATCTAATAAAAAAGTCAACACAGTATTTTATACTTTACTCAAAACAGGACATTTGATCTTTTAGTTAGGAAAATTTTTACAAAGCAAACCTCAGTCACGACTAAAAATAACTAAACAATAATATAATGACTATGTATCTTGGACTACTCAGTAATTTTGAAATAACTAAATAAAGGGACAATCAAAATCAGCGGTGTTATTGCGAGAGAGTAATCATCTCTTCATGATGATCAGCCCTTTAAGCAAGTGTTATTGTTGTAACAAAATTCATGTATATTTAACTTTTCATTTGGTACCCATATAATTTTAATAGTATTCTTAAACTTTTTTAATATTGCGCAGGTTATAATAGAATACTTGAGAAACTTAGAATTATAGAAAATTAAAACTGTTTCATTAAGAGGTTAAGGGTAGTCAGAAACATGAAAAAATGAGAATTTTCAATATTTTTTTTACCATTAAATCATTTTATTTTATATAATTAATAATATGACATCATTCCACAATGTTTTGTGCTGATTAAAGTTTTTTTATTTCTTTCTCTTTTTCCGAAAAACTAGAATTTTTTTCTATTTTTTTGGGGTAAAAAATAATAGTTACCTAATTGTTTATAAAAAATCGAAATTTAAAAATAAAAAAATCCTTCAATCAGGCACAAGATTACCTACTTACAAGACTTTTTTTTTTGACCGATTGATTTTAGATGAATCTCCAAGGACTTATGGTGGTAAGTATACAAAATTTCTAGAAGTAAATAATGAAATTAAATACATTTTTATTTTTCGTATTTTTTTCAGCAAACCGTTTTTATTGTTACTATACTATGGGCGTGTACAACAAATATTTTTCCGCCATCTTGGGCCGCCCGCCATATTTGATTTAGAGGCACTTAGCTAACCACGCATAGTCATCCAATCTCAACTTGCATACAGAATTTATAAATAAATAAATTATATGTTAGAAATACCTCATAGTATAATTAAGTTTACTTAAATATTTCTGCTATGAGACAAATGCTTACTTGATATTATAAATGCGAAAGTAACTCTGTCTGTTTGTCGCACTTTCACGCTAAAACTACTGAACCGATTTAAATGAAATTTTGTATATAGATAGTCTAGAGCCTGAGAAAAGACAATGTTTTGGGTTTAAAGGGTGATGAAACGTTGTATGGAAGTATCGTCATTTTTAGAGCTAGAAGCTTAAAACTTATTTTTTAGGCTATTGATTTAATATAAATAAATATGACATTCAAAGTTATATAGGGAATAGGGGATGAAAGTTTGGATGGACATAATAGGTTGGGGAAAAAGTCATTTCGTATTATAGTATGTATGAGCTTGTAATAAAATCTCTTTGGCTATACTATTTGTATCTGGCTGGTTTTGGTATCATTAAAAGTTTAAATTTTAAAGAAGATAATTCCAAATTCAAATTAGGAAAATGTGTGATTTTTATTTGTATTACGTACTGTGAAGATGAGCTAATGAATAAATTCTATTAATTTTAAAATTTTACTACAAAAAAGGTAAAAATGCACCGCAAGCCGCGAAAAAAATAGCAGTACATCAGTGTCTGTGAGAGTAGCACAAATTCGGTTTAAGCGTTTTCAATCCGGAAATTTTGATGTCAAAGATGCACCTCGCTCTGGTCGCCCCATTACTGATAAAATGGATGCCATTTTTGAAAAAGTGGAGCAAGATCGGCATATCAGTAGTTACGACGTAGCTGAAGAACTGGGAATTGACCACAAAACAGTTTTGGCGCATTTAAAAAAAACTGAGTACACAAAAAAGCTAGATATTTGGGTACCTCACGAGCTCACTGAAAGAAACCTATGAACCGTGTACTCATTTGTGATTCTTTATTACGACGTAATGAGACCAAACCATTTTTGAAGAAGCTGATAACTGGTGATGAAAAGTGGATCACGTACGACAAGAACGTGCGAAAAAGGTCGTGGTCAAAGGCCAGTCAGGCTTCACAGACTGTGCCGAAACCCAGGTTAACTCGTAACAAGGTGATGCTGTGTGTGTGGTGGGATTGGAAGGGCATTATTCATTATGAGCTGTTACTACCAGGCAGGACCATCGAGTCTGAACTCTACTGCGAACAACTGATGAGCTTAAAGTAGAAGTTGAGAGAAAGCGGCCGGAATTAATCAACAGAAGGGGTGTGGTTTTTCATCATGATAACGCTAACCTTACACATCTTTAGCCACTCAGCAAAAATTAAGAGAGTTTGGCTGGGAGGTGTCAATGTATCCGCCGTATAGTCCTGACCTTGCAACTTCAGTTTTATACCTGTTTCAGTCTCTTCAGAATTCTTTAGCAGTGTCAGGTTAACATCACGAGAGGACTGCCAAAACTACTTGTCGCCATTTTTGATCAGAAGCGCCAAAATTTCTATTGCAATGGGATCATGTTCCTACCTACAAGATGGCAAAGAGTTATCGAACAAAATGGTACGTACATACTTTAGTTAAATTTAAATAAACTTTATTAAAAAATGTTTGAATTTTCTTAAAAAATGCGAAGAAACTTTTCCCCCAACCTATTATTATGTAAGGTTTATGTGAATGTTTTTATATGTATGTGTCTTATTTGTAAAATAATTAGCCTATATAATAAAAAACGCGGAGGAAGTCGCGGGCACAGCTAATATAATATAATATAAATAATAAATAAATTTGATAAAAATATCAACTATAATAGGCCCCGGCGAGATTCGAACTCGCGATCTCCTGTTTACTAGACAGGCGCTTTAACCAACTAAGCCACGGCGCCGTATGCATAACTATTGAAATAAGATATCAAGATGTTTATAATATGATAAAAATAAAATATACTTTTACAATATTAATATAATGTAAACTACTTACTACTTGCATTATAACATTTAATCAGTAAAACTTTATTGTATCAGTAAAATTTTCATCAGTTGTGTATTTACTATAAAGTTATCTTAACAGAGTTTATACTTTGTCTAATTTAGTATGATAATTTTGAGACTATGAAGTTTCGTATTTTTTTCGGTATACTTTGTTGAAGAGTTTTTTAGTTTAGTATTTGTTAAGAAACGTTGTCCCCTGTAGAGAAAAACCTAATTCGTTAAACCTTTTAAATATCATCTACGTCAGTCTTGTACAGTCTGTCATAACCTACGGCATTACTATTTGGGGTGGTGCGCTTAAATCCCGGTTTATGGAAATAGAAAGGGCACAAAGAAAGTATTCCAAAAATTTTAGATATCCCACAGATAAATTGTATAGTGAAAGTGACCTATTGTCAGTAAGAAAGCTAAATGTTCTCCAGATCATATTAAAGACTCATAGAACCTGTAAAATAATTAAAAACATAGGAATAAAAAGAAGAAATCCTCACATTCTCACTGTCTCAGCTACAAAAACGGTATTTGCCACTACTCAATATAAGAACCGATCAGCTACAATATACAATAAAATAAATAAACAAATTAAAATACATAATAAAAATCTAAAAGAGTGTAAAGATGAAGTGATTAAATGGATTAAACCTTTAACATTACAAGAAGTTGAGTCACTCCTCGAACTGTCCTTAATATAATATGAACTTTAAACTTACACCAACTAAATTTATGCACACTTATACACAGATGTATTTACTTTCACACATACATACCCAACAGACACGTGAACGCACATTTACACACACACACACACACACACACACACACACACACACACACACACGAGCGCACACACACACACACACACACACGCACGCACAAATAGGATAAATATTTTACGTTTTGTCAAGCTTAGCGTACTTAGTTCAAATAATTTATTTCACTATTTATCTGTAAATTCTCATTACTTAATGTTAAACTTAGATATGGAAGAGCGTTGGCTTCTGTCACAGGTGTTTAAGCCTAAAAGAAGTCAACAACAATTAGTTAAGGAAAACTGTAAATTTACTTTGTACTACAGATTATATCGTACTTTATTGACGGGTAACGCCCACGTGCCATGAACTACAAACGAAGATAACCACAGACAATCGAATATCGAATTATTCGTTAGATTTGCGATCAAGAATAAAATAGGTATATTTTATTTCCATTCATTAATTGATACTAATTTTACAGGCAGCGTAGGCATTATAATAGATACGAAACCCAAAAAAGATAGTTTGTTTTGTATTATAATACATTAAGCTGTGTGATAACCTTGTAACTATCGATTCCAAATTCTACGAGAGTTATGCCTACTACCCCCCTGGACTACTCCATCCCTATTGTAAGGTGCCAAAAATATCATCCTAGATTAGACAAAATATACTCAGTCATTTAAAACTTGTTTTTTTTTTAATATTTTAATAATAAGAATGTGGAAACCAAAAACTTTTTTGATCATTACTATTTTTTAAGATTAATACTAAGTATAATTAATACTAAGTCTAGTCTATGTCGCCTTTGCTACAATATCCCATACATTAGTAAAAAGACTTAAACAACAAAAGTAAGCAGATGCAAATAAATCGATTAATACTTTTGATTCGATTTATATTTTTTTAAACTTAAACTAAGACTAGTATGGCGCGTTAAAGCGGACCACGTAGAGCGGTGCAGTGCAGGAATAGGGCTCCGTTTGGATTTTATGTATAACAGTATATATTGTAATAAGAATTTAGTCGACTTCTTCAGGTCTTATGACCAAGGAAGCAACTACTATTAATCTGGTTTTTTCCTGTGCTTAAAGTAGATAACTTAGGTATGTCGTCTCATTAAATTAGAGAATTATATGATATAATCATGTTACGAATTGAGCGCTGAAGTGACATTCATGTCCTGGATGTTATTTTTTACATCTTATGTTTGTGGTTAAGGAAGGTCTCTTTTTTACATTTTACTGTACTGTGCTCGATAGCATTGTAATGTGATATTCGCCTTAGAACATGTAGGCAGTAAAAGGTGGACAGTTGACAGAGTTATAGATAGTAGAAAAATAAGTTACAGATAGTGCTCAGTACTACTTTCTACCGTTTTCTACAAAACTGCCCCCAGGAATCCGACAATTCATATATCTTTTACTTTAACCTGACCGTGCCCCATGCCCGTCTCTGAAACCTTCGATGAATCATTTGTCGTAATGAAAGTTCTTCTATGAACCGTATCAAAGTGTTGCATAGTTCTCAACTTGTAGTCTTCAATATATTCCCCATATATTTTATATGGAAAAATAAATTCCACTATCTTGAATTTTTATTCTGTTCATCAAGTAGACCTTCATACACTGACCATCTTTTTTCAAAAACTACTCTTCTATCTTGTATACTTTTGGAAATAATCACCGACGAAATTTTCATTGAATGAAATTTCATTTACTAAAATATATTTGAGAGATAAATTCAAAGAAATTAAAATATTGACTGTTGCTTCACAATACATTTTTGAAAATGTTATGTATGTACGTAAAAATATTAATGATTTTATTAGAAATAGTGACTTGCATGACATCAATACTGGGAACAAACACAAACTTGTTATTCCTACTACTCGATTGAGTAGAATTAGTAATTCTTTTGTTGGGCGATGTGTATGCTTTTACAACAGGATCCCAGAAAACGTTCAAAATTATTCTATAGGAAAATTTAAAAAGTTAGTTAAAAAACGTTTGTGTGACAAAGGCTATTATAACATTAAAAAATTTTTGGAAGATGTCACGCCTTGGGAATGATGCGTTCGCTCCAGCCTTTCTCAATTTATAAACATATTTGTTATAAAAATTGGCATTAAAAAAATCAAAAATAAAAAGGAAAGTATCCAAAAGAAAAAATCTCGCTGAGTTTCTTGCGCCCATTCTTCTCAGGTCTGGGTCAGGTTAGGTTAGGTTAGTTCGTTTCCGAAAAAGTGGTAGATTCCGACGATCAATAAGAGAATGTAATTTCCAATATTGAATAAAAAATGTTGACTTTGACATTCTCGAATCTGCCATTTTGGTTTTTTTTTCAGTTCCTTGCAATTGGAGGAGGTTTCGAATGATTTATGTTCGAGCACCCCCAACATATCTTGCATACCCTGGCCGTGCACCTACTTCGTCTCCGACATCCTTAATCATCGCTTATCACAGTAATTTTTTTTTATGAACCATCTTGCATAGTTTCCAACTTGCAGTCTCTTTAATATTCCCCATATATATTTTATATGGAAAAATAAATTCAGCCATCTTAATTTTTTTTTTCTGTTCATCAAATAAACCTTGAGGCTCTGATCATCTTTTTAAAAAAAAAACGCTTCCATCTTGTACACTTTTTGAGATAGACGCCGGCGAAATGTGTATGGCCGCCATCTTATATCCGCCATTTTTGAATTTTTTTTAGCTCATTACCTATTGGATGAGGTTTTGAATTATATGTTTTCGAGCCCCTTCCACCTATCTTAAATATCCTGGCTGTACTCTTCGCCCGTCTTCGTCAGCTCTGTCCATATTTTTCCTCTGTATGAATTTTCGTCCTCTGTACGAAACCATGAATGAAAAAATTTTTTATCATACAAAATTTTACAGGAGAAGTGATCAATGAGTCAGTGACTCAGCACAAACAGCTATATATATATTATTTGTTTATCTTTTAGTAACTCGCACTATTTTAGGAGTAGCTTAACTGTGTATCTAAATATACGTATCGTAATCTCCGACACATGTTACCTTGATGATTAAGCCGAACCTAACGATACCCAATTAGTCATGTCAGCACGCGTTAATGATGAATGGAGTATAAAAATGTTATATAAACTAAATACTAATATAATTACCGATTAGTCATTGTTATTACAATGCATTTGCTCTATTTACTATAACTAAGACTATAAGTTTGCTCTTTGGCGTATTGCGGTTACAAAAAATGCTGTTAACCTGCTGTTTGCTTGAGAAATACCTAATTATGTTTTCTATACTAATATTATAAAGAGGAAAGATTTGTATTTTTGTATTTTTGTATTTTTGTATGTAACGAATAAACATAAAAACTACTGGACCGATTTCAAAAATTCTTTCACCATTAGAAAGCTACATTATCCCTGAGTAACATAGGCTATATTTATTACAAGAAAAAATTAGAGATCCTTAGGAAATCTCACGAAAACCAACCCAAGGTGCCAAAAAATTAGCCATAAAATATCTTTCATCGCATGCGCTGCAAAAAGTATTGATGATAGAACAAAAAAATGTTCTACAATATTATAGAACGTATCAATATCTACAAAAAAGTCCGTGAGACCATATGTTAAACTATTATAGTTACGTCACTATAACTACTTTTTTACATTTTAAAAGTTGATAAAAATGCCTATCAAAATCAGACCATGTTTTCTATAACTTTGTATTAATCCTTATCCAAATAAATTATTTCGTATTCAAGACTATTTCAATACCTGTTAATTACTTTTTGAATTATTAAAATCGGTCTTTCCATTCAAAAGATATTACGAAATTAAAAATATCAATATAAACAAAAAATACACGACGACGCGACGGGCCAGTATAGCGACGCAGCGCAGCGAGTAAAGCGGCGATAGAGGGAGCGACAGAATGCGGGAGCCAGTGTTAAAATAAAATTATTCACCCGTGCGAAGCCGGGACGGGCCCCTAGTTATATATATAATGAGTAGCCATTATATATAATTGTTAAAATGTGCTGACAATTGAGACAGATATTATTTATATTATCTAATCATAGATAGCCAAAGTAATTAATATTGTCCAATGCTTCTCCTCCTTCCTCTCCTATGTTACGGTAAGTATAACTAACGGAAAATTGTTAAAAATTTTCTCTTATCTACATCTACACCATTATATAAAGAGAAATATTTATAGGAGAAGAAATATTTGATTTTTTTAAATCAATGATACTTAACCGTGTTCATTATTATAATGTTTTCGTTGCCATAGTAATAATAAAAGATTGTTTCAGCTACGGTAGCGATCACAATATATTAGACTTACTCACCAGAATTCGTGGTAGTACCTAAGCTACATACTCACTGAAAAAAAATGTATCCCCGAGCAAGCGGACTCTATATGGTCCGTTTGTCATTTTTTTGTCGTCATATTTCAACTAGTTTACATAAAACCTCAACATATTAACACACCTAAACATCCCCATTAATTACAATGACATTTGGTGAAAACCGTTTTTGAGTTTATCTCCAATAGATAGGCGGACTAGACTTTTTTGTTAAATAAAATGTAGTAATGATGATGATAATTGTGATGTAGTTATTATGTATGTATAGTAATTATATAATATGGCTATATACAGAGCTTAGCGGATAAAAGCCATTGTCTCTCTGATCCACCACTTGACGGATAGCATGAACCACGATGTTAATCGCGCGTATAATATCGTATGAGAATGAATAAGTAATCCTGATAGATTGCGTTTACTGTCATATAATAAAGTAAATAATAGAGCTGTCGTACTCGTATTTTATTAATTTCAGTTTTAAAGTTATCAGCTGCCAAGTTATTAAATAGCATAATCGAAAGTTTACATTAAAGCTCATCCAATAGCTCTATTAATGGCAAAAATAACTTTGTTAAATGAAAATGTCCCCTAGGAAGAAGAACTTATGATGAAATATTTGTTGATTGTATACCGTAGATTTCCTTAGAGAGCGACATAGTCTTAAAGAAGACCAGATTAAAAAAAACTTTCTACAGGGTAAGAATATATTTCTATTTATTGTTAATTAATATGGGGTTATAGTAAATACGCAGACTAACAGTATGGTGGCAAGGCTAGAATATCCTCCTGGGGAATACACTTAAGACTCAGAGCTTCAGCATTACTGCTAGAATACTCGTAATGTAATAATAAATATTTCCGTTATGGCTGTTTGTTTTATCTCTACGTTGGCACAACCGAATGATATTCAGTTTGTACCAACTTCTCACTCAGATTAATGTTGCCGACTTAGAAATAACAGGCTGCCACATAAATCAGTGTTGCCAGCATCATAACTAACAGAATGCTACTCGAATTAGTGCTGTCAACATCATAATTGGCATAATAATTATATATGCATATTTTTTGAACATTTTTGTTGAAATACTTGACATATAAACCTTTCTAAGTTTTAATTATGGTATAAAACTACGTTATACTTAAAGATAGCCAATGAATCAGATAGAACACAATGGACGTTCTATTACATAGAGATTAATAAATCATTTCCCATGAGGGGACGGGTTAGAATACTATTCCCTTCTGCCGCTGGGAGAGCATCTCGTAAGTAACCCCGCACCCCCTTGGTGGTAGGGGATCTGTTCCCCGACTGGAATGCGACCACCAGCATGCGAATCCGATCGCCAAGTGCCATAGACGCGTTCCGGTTGAGCCGCATGTGGGCCAGACTTACCCCCTCCCTCTCCCATCCCATTAATACTGTGGGTCTAGTGGACTCTGGGCTCTTGCCTAGGGTCCGCTGAATCCGCATCATTTTTCTTCTTCATTCCCCCTTACCACTCTATTTTCGGGGATGCAACGCATCGAAACGAGAGAGTGTTTCTTGTTTTTCCGATGTCCATGGGCGATGGTTGCCACTTACCATCAGGTGGACCATCTGCTCGTTTGCACCTTATCTATTATAAAAAAAAAAAATCATTACATCATTTTGATTACCAGTATTGATTAATTTTGATGGCGCTACAATAGCGTCTTAAAAATTGGCCATCTATCTCACATATATGACCATTCACCTTAATGAATAATCTTATTCTCTTAATCGTCACGATAAAAGGCTAAAAAATAAATCGTTTATTTTCTAGAATGCAAAATAGTTTAATATTAGTGATAAATATTAAACTTATGTAAATAGATTTTAAAGGTTCAAAGTTTTATTTGACGTCAAATAAATGCACTACCCATCTGACCTTTTCCAATCGGATTACGGAAAAATCTTACGTCTAAACTTATATTGCATATATATATATGTATGTCGGAAGCGCAAGTTAGGCTTGTTTTGTGTTAGGTTAGTTTTGCGTTAAGTGACCCTTGTGTCAGGTTAGCCTTATGTAAGCCTACATCTAAGCTTGGACAGACAATCTATGCAGTGGAGATGAGTGTTACATATGTGGCAAGAAACCCTTAAACACATAGTCACACGTCCAAGGCACTGCTTGGTTTCCTGTCAGAATATTAAGAACGTAACATTTAGTTATCTGTTGTGCATCTAGAATGCTTATAACCGATTGTACATTCGAGTCTCCGTTTTTGTATTTTAATACCTACCACTTCTATATCTTCTATATCGACATATTAATATAAATTTTATAATATAGTTAATATTGTAGATACATTATTGCAGTCTGTAGTCGCTCTGTCGCACACTTTAGTTGATAGCGCAATATCTATTATCAAGTCAGGAGTAAACCTCAAGTAGCAATATATGTATATAATAATTATGATCATCTAACCACTGCACTAATTGCAAGTGTAACGTACTGTCTAATTGTTAGCTCAATTACAATGGTATCTGTTAATACTGCCGTCGTTAGTAAAAAGAGCGTAATTGCATGAAATTAGGTTTTGGGAATGTAAAACTTGTCTAAGATGAAGTTTCGGGTATTAGGAGACAGTTTTGGTCAATTAGACAGAATGGCTACTACAAAATGGTGAAATTTTAGATAGCTTCTAATCTTATTTTAATATCTTTTTGACAACAAAATTTATGAATTTTTGGATCGATTCAGATATTTTAACTAACTTTCAACTTTGAAGGTATAGTTACTAGAAAACTTTTTAAACTTTGAAGTTAGGTAGATAAGTTTATTCAAGTCGGTTTAAAAAAATATATTTTAACTAAATTTCATAACAACTAAGGGAAAAAAATTGGATAACGTTTTAGTATCGAAGATAGATTATAATACAATTATAACTTTTTTGACACATCCACCATTCTAAAGAGCAGGGCGTGATAGTGTAGTTATGTGTCTAAAGTAATAACTTGAATGAATAATATAGTAATTTTACTTATTTGTAAGTGGCATAATGTCTTGCATTTAAGATAACTTCGAGCAAAAGTGTGATAAGTTTCCAAGTGCATCTCGACAGACGAATGGGCGGATAATTCTCATTTTCGATGCGGGCACGATCTACTGCGGTGCATTTTAAATTTGATATAAGGAGTTTTCGACTTTGACAGATCTCCAATATTACTTGTGCTACAGAACTGATTTAAGCAAAAAATTAAAAAATACTTATTTTTAATAGTATTAAATTAGTCGAGAAGTCCTCCATTCTTTGAAATTATTATAAACATAACTTGGTACTCGTAATTTTAAAATTAAGAGTACCTAATATGGAGTTTGGATATCCATACAGACTGACAGGATTTGTAAAAAAACTATATCTTGCATTTAAAAATATAGATTTAAAAGTCCATATTTATTTAGATTTGAGAGATTAAAGGAATCGTGGCACAAAGCTGAGAGATGCTAGCACTATTATTTGAAATTTGAAAACATTGAATGTCTTATTATTCTGTATGCCTCGCAGTAGAATATACTTGGTATAAATAGTCATTGTCCTGATATATCGGAGGTAGTCTGACAAATAAGTTGATTGAGTGAACACTACCAACTTGCAAGTGAAGTGTTAATAAAAAGTGAAGTGAAGTGTACCTAGTGCTAGGCATAACCTAGGCTAGATCAAGCATTAGGAGATAAAAGGATTATGTCTTCCTTTATAGAAGAAAAGAAGTTCCTTTATAGTTTGACTACCTGTTTGACAACGAAGTTGAGTAGAGTGTGTATATTTATAAAATTCGGCCAAGTGCGAGTGTTGAACTTGATGGCCTCATTTGTTAATTTTTGTAAGTGATTTAACTAGGAATTTACAGTTTTTGATTTTTTCCCCGGTATTTGTCCTATGATAGCTTGTTTCATGCTGAATTTTATGATTATGAAATCACCGAGAAACCTCATAATTTTGTGAGTAAAAAAAGTGTTGCATCGACTTAAGACACTTGCTTTTTTTGGCAGCACTAAAAGGCAATTTCAACTTGTCACCTCCACTTGATCCTTTTGATTCTTGACGGGTTCCTTTTAAGGTATGGAACTCCTAAACCTTAATACATTTCTAATTATGAATAAAACTAAATTTTTATCAGACACTAAACAGTTATACACCAGATTATAACACAGGATAGTAGTTCTTGTTAACAGATTATAATGTATAATGTGAGACAAAAGTCAGTAACCGAAGTCTGGACTTATGACAGATATCCAATATTCTGCGGAGCGCATCGCAAGTGCAGCGGAACACTCATAGAACACAAATCAACTGCGAAAAATGAAAGGAAGCAAGACAAAGCGGCTTCGGCTGCTCCATCGACAAGAATATCATTCTAAAATATCTGTTATTTCAGATGACATATTTATCAAACGCCAAAGTTTTGTTTTTCTTTAGAAACCACTTGGGAAAAATTTATAGTAATGACATAAATACCTATAAACAAAAAATAATTATCTAATTCTGTTCAAAGAACGATGTTATGTCCCAAAAGCTATAAAAAATATGTTCCATCGAATTGAGAAACTCTTTACTATTTCGAAATTGGTAAAACCTGAAATATTGTTTATAATTTACTGACTTTATATTACTGGAACACCTAAATGGGACCTAAAATAGCAATTTAGGGCCAAAGCGTTTCATTCGTCTTTGCGACACCACAGAAAGCGTTATAAGTAATTTTTTTAATTAAGCGTCGTTTTTAAAATGAATAAATAAAACGATAATAGAGTTCAAAAGAAAAATGATATACCATATAATCAAGCTCTTACAATTTTTATTAAAGCGATATTTTCATAATTTATTGAGAGACGACGGCCATTGACGCGCTGTCACCGTACGCAGAGTTCGTATTGCGTTCTGACAAATGACGCTACAACTCTGAATGATTAGATTGGCGTTTTTGTAATTTGTATGGCTGAAGTGATTTTCGCATCAAAATGATATTTTATAAATAAAGTTTCGATTAGAATTTTGACCGTTATAAAACCTTTGATTGGAAAGAAATGTACAAAAGCTATAAGTCCTTGTGTAAACTTACTAAAGTTGTTTGTTTTTAAATGGATAGTATTTACAATAGTTATGAAACAAAATCATAACTTCATACACGGTGCACCAAGCGCTATCAATGAGTTGCAAAGAAATAAAAGTTCCTCCCGAAGCGCCGATATTGTACAATAGCTCAAAGAAAACTCGTAACACTACATAAAGTTTTAGCAAAGAAAAGAGTAGTTACCGAGTATTATTTGCGAATAAAACATATTTGTAAATAATATATGCAAATTTAATGATATTGCACATTAAAGTTTGAATAAAGTCATTACTTATATATTAGGTTGGGGAAAAAGTCTTTTCGCATTTTAGTATGTATGAACTTGTAATAAAATCTCTTTGGCTATACTATTTGAATCTGGCTGAATTTGGTATCATTAAAAGTTTAAATTTTAAAGAAGATAATTCCAAATTCAAATTAAGAAAATGTGTGATTTTTATTTGTTTTTCGTACTGTGAAGATGAGTGAATCTAATGAAGAAATTCGATCCATTTATAATTTTACTATAAAAAAGGTAAAAATGCCACGCAAGCCGCGAAAAAAAATTCCGATTTTATGGACCTAGTGCAGTGTCTGTGAGAGTAGCACAAATTTGGTTTAAGCGTTTTCAATCCGGAAATTTTGATGTAAAAAATGCACCTCGCTCTGGTCGCCTCATTACGGATAAAATGGATGCCATTTTTTAAAAAGTGGAGCAATATCAGCATATCAGTAGTTACGACGTAGCTGAAGAACTGGTAATTGACCACAAAACAGTTTTGGCGCATTTGAAAAATTTGGGTACACAAAAAAGCTCGATATTTGGGTACCTCACGAGGTCACTGAAAGAAACCTAATGAACCGTATACTCATTTGTGATTCTTTATTACGACGTAATAAAACCGAACCATTTTTGAAGAAGCTGATAACTGGTGATGAAAAGTGGATTACGTACGATAAGAACGTGTGAAAAAGGTCGTGGTCAAAGGCCGGTCAGGCTTCACAGACTGTGGCGAAACCCGGGTTAACTCGCAACAAGGTGATGCTGTGTGTGTGGTGGGATTGGAAGGGCATTATTCATTATGAGCTGTTACCACCAGGCAGAACCAACGATTCTGAACTCTACTGCGAACAACTGATGAGATTAAAGCAAGAAATTGAGAGAAAGCGGCCGGAATTAATCAACAGAAGGTGTGTGGTTTTTCATCATGATAACGCTAGACCTCACACATGTTTAGCCACTTAGCAAAAATTAAGAGTTTGGCTGGGAGGTGTTAATGCATCCGCCGTATAGTGCTGACCTTGCAGCTTCAGATTTCCACCTATTTCGGTCTCTTCAGAATTCTTTAGGCAGTGTCAGGTTAACATCACGAGAGGACTGCCAAAACTAGTAATCGCGGATTTTTGATCAGAAGCCCCAAAATTTCGATAGCAATGGGATCATATCCCTACCAACAACATGGCAAAAAGTTATCGAATAAAATGGTACCTATTAGTTGATTTATTTAATTCATCCCTTGTTTATTTGTTAAGTTCTTTTGGTAAAATATTTATAAGTATTTAAAATATTGCGTGATTTTTTTAGTATCCGATTGAGCTCATATTTGCCATAAAAATTACGTGATATTGCTGTACTGATGATGGAATCGGGAAGTAGGGAATGGATTACCTAATGTCATATCGTAGGTATTCACCCGTAAGGTGACGGATTTGAATACAATTCCCTTCTGCCGCTGGGAGACATCTGGTAAGAAGCGAGTACACATACACAGACATTTCATTGACTGCTAGGCTACTGGAGTCTTGAGTTTTTTTAAAGAGTTTTATCGTTTTTTTTACCAGACTACGGCGAAGCCAAAAGGAAGGGTTATGATTTTGGCAGTCTATGTATGTATGTATGTATGTATGTATCTATGTATGTCTGTATGTTCCACTCTAGCGCCTAAACTACTGAACCAATTTCCATGATTCGTAATAATGAAGTGGGTGACATAGGCTATAAAAATTTTATGATTTTTTTTATAACGTAAATTATACCTCAAATTCTAACCTCAAAAAAAATTAAACTGAGCTAATTATCACGTGTTTGGTATAAAAAGAAAGGTCTTGGCGAGTAAATTACAAATATGTATATATATGTCGGGGATTTTAAATTTTGTGAAAAGGAGATGGAAGGAGGAAGATTGGGAATATTGGGGAACACTAACAGGGGGGATGGTATCGAATGGAACATTGGGTAAACGCGACGCAGATACTTCTACTGAACCGATAAATGATCAAATATGATCTCTAACAATTACGAGAGAAACCTAAGCAGTGCCTTGGACTTGTGACCAAGGTGTAGGCTTAAGGAGCTCCTTTAAGTAATTACAACTCTCGCCTCCACTGCTAGGCTCTCTATTAAAACCCAAGGTTAAACGCACATAAACCTAACCTAACACAAGACGAGGTAATTACATTGTAAGGTACTCACGTGACCTTGATCAGACAGCACTCCTAGCACTAACACAACACTGCACAACACTATCACTATTTAGATACTACTTCACTTCTTGAGAGACCGCGCACGACTAAGACTTCAGTCAGACTGTCGATGGCATATAAAGGGTCGAGGGTCGAGACTGTCAAAACAACGGAAGTGACCACTACCCTACTCCAACGCCACAGATTATTAGCGATAACGATTCGGTTAATCGATAATCTTTTACTTATTCTTCGACATATATATGTTATTGTTTATAGCAACATATATGTTTAAAATGCGGTCGTATAGTCCGCGCGGTCCTGTCGTTGCAGTTATTTACTCGTTTAAGCAAATAAAAAACATTACGTTACAATATTAGATTATAAAGGTTATCTCGATCGAAAAGGGTAAAACTATTAAATAAAAAATACAGTTTCAAAACCCTATAACCCGACTACGTAAAAAAGTGGTCTGAAAAGGACGAAACAAGAAAATAATCCAGATAGAAACACAGAAATGCATAAGTACAAAAATGGTCAAGGTAGAACCGTGGTCACACCGACTACGTATTGGGTTATAGTTTTTAAACTTAATTTTTTTATTATGTTTATTAATTAGATATTTTTTCATGTAAAAATCTTTTGTAAACGGAGCTTTATGAAAAATTTGTATAAATTACTTGCATTTTTCATTAGAAATAATTGAACATGTTGTCTTTGTTCACATAAGTTAATTACTAAAGCATTGCCTTATAAAACACGTTTTGCGCTTAAAACTTTCTTCGAAGCTACTTAAAAGGAGTACCCTTTCAGCTAAAGTTTTCTCAACTTGTCGAAATCTTATTTCAGTGAAGGCTCTCTAAAAAGCAAGTGTTTTTGACGTCGAGGATTATTTCAACAGGATATTAATCCATTAACTATTGCAGAGTTTTCACTGTAATGAAATTTTTCGTTCGTCTTCTTAGAATTTTTGTAGTTTTCTTGAGTTACTTGATTTAAAGTGTATCTCAAGTAAGATGCTTATACTTTATAACTTGGATAAACACTAAGGCTACTTTTTATCCCGGCAAAATAGAAAGATCGGATACAAACAAGGGAGTTGTTCACACAAAATCTGGCCAACGGATTTAAATGAAATATTACACTACGATACGTATTTTATAACATATAGGAAACTTTTTATACCGGAAAGAAGCTTTGAGCATGGTATAAATTTATTTCTGTCCCAAAACATTACATAGAGTGAGTAAATTGGTTCACTCTGAACTCACGTCAGAAATTATTGAAGACAAAGTCGAAGACTGATGTTATTATTCGATAAGTAATATTAAATGAAAAATCTAAAATTTTATAAATAATTTTGTATTATCTATAAAAGTAAATGTTAACGAAGGTTATCTAAACTGTAAAGATACGTATTGAAAAGTAATCAAAATATGAAAGCAGAAAAGCCAAGTTTTAATTGAGTCAGCTCTCGTAAAAGCTTTTACGAGGAAAAAAGAATAAAAAATAAGTATTGAATGAAAGTAAATAATTCTAGTAAAGTATTATAACGAATAGACGATGTTCTTGTAAATTATTATTAAATTTATAGATGTATTCTTTTGATTTTTCAACTTATTGTAGATCTGAAGCGTCAGTAGCTCAGTGGTTCAGGCGTTGGATCACTATCGATAAGTCGTGGGTTCAAATCCCGGAACTTGGACTACTGGCGTGGCCCACTCCTGACACAAGCATTTTAGCTTACTAGGAGGGGTAAAGGGAATACTAGTAGTATGTGATCCATACTGCTAGTAATCTCTTTAAAAAAAAATTAGAATTGTACGGATACCTTGTAAACATACAGCTGGGTTGTAAGGCCCAGGTACGGTTAGCTTTCTGTCTAAAATGCTTATGCACGTATTGACAAAAAAATCCCATTTTTATCCTACTAATATTTTAAACGTGAAAGTTTGTATGTTTGTTACTTAATCACAAAAAACGGCTGAACAGATCTCAATGAAGTTTGATACACAAATCTATTTTAACCTGGATTAAAAAAAGAAGATATCTTTAAGCTGGAAATCTACTATTTATTCTGAAAGAGTGAGCTGGTGTGTGTCTTTGAATTTATTATGGATCCAATTCAAAAGTTTTCGTAGACGAAGTCGTAGGTAGATTCTAGTTTAAATAGAATCTTAACAATTAAGGAGAATCGTAATCTCTCTTTTGAGATATGTCCGTGTGTACACCTAGTATCTGTGTGTACCCAATATACATAATTTCATTTATTAACTAACGGTTCGCCTCAGGCTAAGTGCGGGTGTGGGTGAGGCAAAACTAAGGCATTAAGAGATACGTATACCGTATACGCTATACGGGCTATACGGTTTCATTACACTGAAATGTTAGTCCCTTCGGTAAATGGATGGTGAGCCCGGTCTTTGCCTTGACGCCTTAATGGGTAAAGAACAATGCTCTACTAAATTACTTGATTGAATTCGGTATCAGTTTTAGAGGTGAGTTTTAGTAATCAATACTAATAACATACTGGTGCTATGGATATCATAAAAGGGGAATATCCATTTCTGGCTCTTTTTGTGCAGAACGTTCAGCTAAAAATAATTATGCCTAAAATTATATTTGAATAAGTAACGCTTCTAGTCTATTTTTAATAGTATCAATCTACAAAAATAAAATATTTAATTAATGAGTGTGTTAATTAATTATTGGCTTGTAACTGACATTTTAAGAATGATTCCTTACCAACATTATGTTAAAAAGTTAAACTATTCGATCATCCTAAAATCGATTTCGTTTATTTTTAATTACATTAATAAAAAACATTCGTAAATAAAATAATAATAATTTAATAAATGGAAAAAAAATATGCCAATAATAAACATTATTTTAAGTAAATATAATGTAAATAAACAGGCAATATTATCAACCATAATAATTGCATTTAGTTTAATATTATATAAAAGCAATTGATTTATTTGGAATCGATTCTTAAGTCGATACATTATCTTATTTAATCTATGGAGCAGTGACAGCTATTTGTTTTTTCATTGTCCAAATCAGTAATCAAATTTCATTTCGCTTTCATTGCGATTGAACTTTGTAGCTTTTTTATGTAAATTAGCCAACTATTTATTTTTTAAGAATTATCTATTTATTTTTAATATTTAAATATGTATTGTGTGTATTCATTTATACTTCTACCTTATTCCTAACTAATATATCTAATACATTTTATAATAGATTAATAAAGAAAAGTTAATTACTTAGATTTTTATAGTACAAAAGTAAGGTTCTAAAAAATTCTATTAATTTTTTTTGAAACTGCTGGTTACTTAAGTATATTATTTTCTTCTAATACCCTGTTAGTAGCCCTAACGATTTTACATATTTATTTTATCCTTACTGCTTGCACGCTCTATAAAAGATGATGAATTATAAACTGTAACTTGCTGTTAAGATATGATTATGTAAACAACGCCCTTTTGTCCGATAAGATCTTTTGTTCGGTATTAATGTGTCAATTCTGGTTATAAAGTATTAGTTTGTAAAATTTGATTCAAATCGGTTCTGCATACAATTTAAAAAAGTATACATATATAAGTATTTTAAAAGAACTTGGAAACAGATTTATACTAGGAGGCGATTTTAATGCAAAAAACACGGTTTGGTGTTCTCGTTTAACTACCACAAAAGGAAGGGAATTATTACAGGCTATAAGAGAAATTAGATGCGATGTAGCTTCTACAGGGAAACCAATATATTGGCCCACTGATCCTAATAAGAAACCCGACTTAATAGATTTCTTTATTTATAAGAACCTATCTAGTCCATTCATTAAAACAGATGAATCTTTAGACATGAATTCGGATCATTCTCCAATTGTATTAACAATAAGCGAATTTATTCTAAATAAAGAAACAAAACCATTCCTAACAAATAAGAACACAGATTGGGAAAGCTTCTGCTTAGATCTAGAAGATAAAATAAATCTAAAAGTACCTATAAAAACCACCTAGCAATTGGATATAGAATTAGAAAAATTCATTCATGATATCCAATCTTCAGCGTGGGACAATACACCATTTACACAAAAAAGGCACATAGTGGCCTCATACCCCAAGGACATAAAACAACTTCTAACCGAAAAACGATGGCAAAGGAAAAAGTGGCATCAGACGAGGTCACCGTTAGATAAAAATTATCTAAATAAACTTACAAAAAAATTAAGCAGAATGATAAAAACTTTTAAAGATCGTGCAACTTACTCACAACTTCAGAATGTTATTTGCAACCGTGATAGTGATTATTCTCTTTGGAAGATCACAAAAAATATGAAGAGACCCATAGCTCATTCTTCGCCAATTAAAAAGTAATATAGAAAAAGCTAATAGATTTGCAGAACACCTACAAAATATTTTCAAACCTAATGATAATAGCTAATGTGGTACTGGATGATGAAATAAATATAAAAGCAACAACTACTAAAGAAGTTATCAGTGTTATCAAAAACCTGAAACAAAACAAAGCACCTGGATATGATCTCATTACTGCAGAAGTTTTTAAACATCTTCCTCGAAAATCACTGATTAAATTTACCACTATAATTAATGCGGCGTTTAGATTAAGATATGTCCCATCATTGTGGAAAGTCGCCGAATCTATAATGATATTGAAGCCAGGGAAACCACCACATGAAGCTGCATCCTATAGACCGATTTCCCTACTTCCCATAATGTCAAAGATATTCGAAAAAAGATTTCGTAATCATAGATGATAGAAATCTTATTCCTAATCATCAGTTTGGCTTCAGAGAAAAACATTCCACTATCGAACAGGTTCATAGGATCTGTACAATAATTGAAAATGCATTGGAGGAAAAAAAAGTTTGCTCTACAGTCTTTCTTGATGTAGCTCAAGCATTTGATAAAGTTTGGCATGAGGGTTTAAACTACAAACTTAAGCTCATGCTCCCAAAGCACTATGTAGATATCTTACAATCTTACCTATCAGATAGAGTATTCAGAATTAGACAGGAAGAGTCTTACTCTGAGCTCAAGCAGATAAAAGCTGGTGTACCGCAAGGAAGTATATTAGGCCCGGTCCTTTACTTGCTGTATACTAGGGATATTCCAAAACTGAACAGTGGTATCATTGCGACTTTTGCAGATGATACCGCTATTATGGCAGTAGGAAATAATCATGCAGAAGCCGTAGAAAAAGTTTAAGAGGCAACAAATATAGTTTTTAATTGGACCAAGAAATGGAGAATGAAATTAAATGAAACCAAATCAATTCACATTGATTTTACTAACAAAAAGGCTCGGTACCATCCGGTGTACCTTAACAATGACCAAGTCCCTTATGCTGATACAGCAAAATACCTGGGAATGACCCTTGATGCAAAGCTACGCTGGAAAGGCTCACGTTAAGAAGAAAAGAAACGAGCTAGAATTACGCTATTTAAAATTGTGTTGGCTGTTGGGTAAATCATCCCCACTGTCTGTACACAATAAGATATTACTATATAAGCAAGTCCTTATGCCTGTATGGACTTATGGTATTCAATTATGGGGGTGTACCACCCAAAGTAACATCGATCTAATCCAACGGTTCCAAAATAAAGTACTGCGGGAAATTGTAAAAGCTCCCTGGTACGTAAGAAACGATGATTTACACCAGGACCTTAACATTGACGTCGTGGCTAAAATAATCAAGAAACACGCTGAAGCACATGAACGAAGGCTTCACCATCGTGTGAACGTCGAGGCCATCCAGCTCCTTGATATCACACAACTAGTGCGAAGACTGCGAAGGACAAAACCTTTCGAGTTAGTGTAGTGACTATTAAAAAAAAAGATTCCTTAGTTGTGAGTGAAGTGATAAAAAAAAATAGTGTAGAAACATTAAAAATATTAATCACAATAACAGTGTGACTATACCTTTAGAGACACTAAGAAAGTGTTAATGGACGCATTCTTAGGTATTATATTACATTAATTTAATAAGTTTAGGTCAAAATAAAATTACTCATTAGTAATTTTAGTTAGGCTAGATTGTAATTAGATTATTATAGAGCTTCATATTAATTTGTAATACTAAAAAAAATCGGTTCTGCCGTTTTTATGTGATGGAATAACGAATCTGCATACGTCCTAAAATACATTTTAATATTAAGTATAGAGTAGGTAGGACTGACTTGATGAGACGCTAGACCGGAAATGTTTTTAAAAGCTGAAATATACGCAAGCCTATATAAAGTTAGGCACCGATTTAGTCTATCAAAGAACTATTAGTTCCATAGATAAAGGGTAAATATAAAGCACAATCATTATTCAATCGAACCATACTTGAGAGTCGGCATTCGTTTTATTATTCATAGCTCTCCTTGATAATAGCCCACAGGCCCGCTAAGAATGTTTACACAGCCATCTACCCAGCCGATATTAAAGATATTATTACATTTCTCTAACACAACGTATCTGATAATATTTACCTTGAAAAACAAACGTTTATAATAATAACTTTTATCTTACTATTGTAGAGAAATTATTTTAACAGAATTTCCTATTCGATTTGATTATATGTATCGGAGAAATTAGAATGAAGGGGGGAGATAGTTGGATTATCCATACAAATAAATAAAATTGGAGTGTCTGTTTGTAATATTAAAATAACCGCTTTTCACTAACTGCATATGGATGTATACACAGTACATATACCAAAACAATACTTTTTACAATTTTTGTCTGTCTGTCTGTATGTTTGTTTGTTCCGGCTAATCTCTAAAACGGCTACACCGATTTTGACGGGACTTTCATTGGTAGATAGCTAATATAACAAAGAGTAACTTAGGCTATTTAACATTTCGCTTTGACCCATAGGGTCGGAGCAACAAGCGAAAGAAGCGCGGGTCGTCTAGTATTTTATTACCATCGTATGTACACAACGGATATCCTACGATACGATAAACATTAAGATCTCTTACTATTCTGTTAGGAAACCAACCAGTGCCTTGGACTCTGGGTACACATCTTAAAGTAATTTTAAAATAGTTAACGGTATAAAGTGTAATTTTAACGATTGTAATGCAAAGCACGACGAAGTACTGGCGACGCGCCAGTAGCGCCAGTTACAGTAACGTTTCAGTGGAAAGTTGCCGACGATGGAAAACTATAATTTAGTTCACAGCATTTGTTTTGTTAGTAATCGTCTTGAAGTGGGCACGTGAGACGATTTGTTACTACTTATTAATGTTTTTAATCCTCGATGCTACAACGATAGGAATTTATTTTATGACTAGCTGCCTGCCCTCGCTTCGCTCCGGGTATTTAAAGCAATATTATAATTGATGTCCTTAAATTGTCACTGTGCAATTGTGTAATGTTTTCCTTATTTGAAAAAAGAGAGAGTGAGAAAAAGTTATAAAAAAAATAATAGAAAAAAAAAAGAAAAGCAACAGTTAATAAAAGAGGGAGGACAGAGCAAAAAAAAATTGAATAGGTAAAGGAGAGACAGCGAAAAATAGAAAAAGAGAGGGGAGAGAGAGAGAGAGATAATCGAAAGAAAGAAAGTGAAAGGAGACTGATCATTCTGAACAGATAAAGGTAAAAATTAACGAGAGAAAAAAGAGAGTGATAGTATTATAAGAGGATGAGAGACGGAAATACTATAGACTTATATCAGTGAAAGAATTTTTAAATCGGATTTTTAGTTTCTGAAAAACTCTTCAATTTACAAAATGACCACCTTATGGCAGTTAACTGGCCATATCTTTTTAATTAGAGTATTTATGGCAACACCATATAGCCTATGTTACCCGGAAAGGATGTAGCTTCCTATCGGGGAAAGAATTTTCAAAATCGGTTCAGTACTTTTCGGGCCCATTCGCAACAAACATACAAACAATCAAATCTTTATATAATAGTATAGATATAGATGAGACGGAGTAGGAAGAAGAGGTATATTGAGAAACACTAAAATGAGTGATAATATTGAATGGACTATTGGGTAAGCACAACGTAGATACTGCTACTAAACCAATAAATAATAAAATATTATGATCTCTTACAATTACCAGAGAAACTTAAGCACTTCCTTGGACTTGTAACCAAGGTGCAGGCTTAAGGATATTGTTTATGTAATTACAACACTCGCCTCTACTGCTCATGTCGGACAGTACTCAAAGCACTTACACAACTCTGCACTTAACACTTTCACTGACACTGTCTAGTCTACTTCACTCCTTGAGAAACCGCGTAAGATCAAGAAAACAGTTAGACCCGATGGCATATAAAGAGTCGAGACTGTCAAAATGGCGGAAGTATTTATTACCCTACTCAAGCGCTATAGATGGCGATGACGATTCGATAATCGTTTACTATTCTCAGACATATATGACTAGTTACACATTTTATTTATTTATATAAAATCTTCGAATAGTAGTGCTAGTAGACTCTAGTGAAGATTCAGGATTATTGTAAAACATAACAATAAACTTTCAACTTTACATTTATATGGAAATTAAGGGGGTGCAAACTGAGTGAATCGAGATAATCAAGACCATCAAAAACAATCAATACAATGGTAATAAAATATTTTTTGTACCTTAAACAACGGATGAATAGAGGTAATTGAAATTTCGTTGGAAAAACCAGTAATAGTAATCGTTATCAAATAAGTTTAGCGTGTGTATCTTTATGTACCGATTCTGAAAATTTATTTGTTTGAAAGGTAATTTAATCGAGATGGTCCTTAACTATAATTTGTAATGATCTTGTCTGCCGTTTGAAAACTATCAGCTTAAAGACAATATTAATATATTAACATTTATAACAATTGGGAACTCCCTGCAGAGAGAGAGATGAAATGTTACCTTCGATACCTTCTCTCGATATCAAGTATAGTATAGAATTGAGCAATAAAGTACGCATCTTTATATATTTTATCTTTCAAGTATCTCTAGTAACCTCTATCTCAAGGTCAAGTACCTTCGTAACTTGACATATGCTCTCAATAGTTTTTCTAACACCTTTGTCTATACATATAAGATATTTACATCTATATATATAAAAGGAGAAGCTGACTGACTGACTGACATATCAACGCAGGGCCTAAACTATAAGGGTTAGAAACTTGAAATTTTGCACAGGGGTTCCTTTTATAACTTCACCCCCTAAGGGGGTAAAACGGGGGAGCAAAGTTAGTATGAAACTCTGCCGTGTTTTAAGTTATTCCAATAAATTTCAGTATGAAGGTTCTTTATTGGAAGTCATGAAACAGGAGTTAAATAATTTTTCGAAAATAATCCCTTAAGGGGGTAAAACAGGAGTGCAAAGTTAGTATGAAACTTTGCCGTTTTTGAAGTTATTCAAATGAAATTCAATATGAAGGTTCTTTATCGGAAGTCATGAAACAAGGGTAAAATATTTTTTCGAAAGTAATCCCTTAAGGGGGTAAAACGGGAGAGCAAAGTTAGTATGAAACTCTGCCGTGTTTTAAGTTATTCCAATAAATTTCAGTATGAAGGTTCTTTATTGGAAGTCATGAAACAGGAGTTAAATATTTTCTCAAAAATAATCCCTTAAGGGGGTAATACGGGAGTGCAAAGTTAGTATGAAACTTTGCCGTTTTTGAAGTTATTCAAATGAAATTCAGTATGAAGGTTCTTCATTGGAAGTCATGAAATAGGGTTAAAATATGCAATGCGATGCTAGTATGACTACATCATGAAATTATTAAATATGTCTCGAGACGATCTCCTGTAGGCTAATTATCCTAATATCGCTAATAAAATCAACTCTATATCTAATAACCTTTATAAGCTTTTAGAAGATAAATAATATATAAAATTCTTGCGGTGTTTGTTACCAAAGTCTTCCGAAACGGTTTTTATGAAATTTTGTGTGCTAATCGGGTTAGTTTGAGAATCGGTCACGCCCATTTTTCAAATGTATAAGGGAAAACATCGTCAGCCGATACAGCTAGTAATTATACTAGCTGTATACATTAGTATATTTTTTATCTTAATAGCTAGCCATACTAACAACATACATAAACAAATTTATGACGGGTGGATTTTTGAGACGGGCAGGCACCTTAACCATTATAGTTACGGGAAAACGTTCCTAGGAGACCATCCATAACTTATTAAGATATTTTTAACTGTATTTACAGATTTTTATGTTTACCGATCCTAGTTCGTATGAAGATCAAAAGACTCTATGGGAACATTTAAGATATGTCAGAAATCGCCAAAAACATTTTACATACATTTTGTACTGGAAAACGATAAGTCAACTCGAAATATCATGTACTGGTCGACCAGTCCCGGCTTCGCCCGGGTGCTATTTACGTGTATTTAGGTTTAATTTCACATTTTGATCGCTATATCATTTTACATTTTAATTTATATATAACTACCTAATTCCCAAAGAAATTCAAACAGCTCGACATGCACTTAATCCCCACCTCTATAGATGGCGTAATCACACATTTTTTTGTTTAGTTAATTTTTTTAAGTATTTTTTTCGCGATAAAACATAGCCTTTGTCCTTCCTCAAGCTCTTCTTTATCTCTGTATAATATTTCATCAAAATCGGTTCAGTAATTTAAGCCTGATTGTGTAACAGACAGACAGGCACCATCCATTCGTCAATAGATGGCGTAAGTCGTACATCAAATCGCACTTTCGTTTGTTCAGATTATATTCTTAAGATTTTCAGTCAGGATAGTCGGAAGGTTGACTATCCTGACTGAAATACTTGAAATCTTGAATCATTCAGTCTATTGATGAAAAACCGAATAAAAATCCATTTCTTAGTTTAAAAGATCTAAGCGTACACACGGAAAGCCGGAAGCGACTTTATTTTATACTATGAAAAAAAGTTTTGTATTTTTTAAAATAAATTTTTAATTCTCAAAGTAATATTCACATTTTAAAAGCAAATACCTAGTGGAATTAAATTTTCCTCGGTACTTGTTTAGTAATGAGTTCAAATTGAATTACTGGAAGACCATCTGTAACTTTGCACTTAGCTGAAAGAACATGAACAAAGTTGTTGTAATGAGGTCAGTTTAGGGTTCTGCTACTTACGTTAGAATAATTTAGGTAAAGTATAAAATAACTATTAAATGAGAAAAGCTGCTTTGACCTTGAGGTTTGTGACCAAGGAGCAAGTTCAAGAACATTCTTGAAGTGATCAAGACACTAACTAATATTTAAAGAAACTCACGTGACACTACTTTACTAACATAGATACACACGTTAAACTTATAACAGCCTGTCGCTGTCGCGTCGTGGGTTAACTAACAAAAATAATCTAATAAGGGTGTTATCGGTAAAAAGTAGATCTTTCAATAGTCCTGCTATATCAGAGACTTATATTGAATAAGAATAAAGCTCTCGACGAATGCAATTAACTTGTTATTCTAACCGCGGTCTAAACTTTTCGGTAGGCATTACTTAGTAGCTATTCAAAGAATTTGTAAGGAGAATCTAACTCAGCCAATATCTTGTAGAAGAAATTTTAGAAACCATTCAATAATACTGGATTTTTTCTTCTTCAGATATTTCAAAATACTTACAAACTAGTTCTATTAATCACAAGTATATCTTACACTTATTTAAATAAAAATAGATGGTTAACTAATAGAGTAAGATGGTCATACCAATTGATGTGAAGTTATACGTACAAGTATGCATTTAAAATAGGAAATTAGGCAGTTCCTGAAGCTTGTGACCCAAGTGCTGTACTCGCTATCTAAAATGCTCCAATTTTAAAATGAGAAAAGTAAAATATCAATCACTCATAAGGAGATTTTACTATATTGGCAAGTCTATACAAAGTATCTACTTCAAGCTACAAAGTTATCAACAGTGTTGCTAAATATAATTTTCCATTGCAACACTCCAACCATTGTGGCATGGCAACACTCTACCTTAATTATTTTTGTGTTTGATTTGCCAGTAAGGTTGATTGTATTGATTTATTTTAGAATTTTCAGATCCGGGACCTAATGGTAATTAATAATTTTTTTATAATTTTCGACTCTAAAGTTAGGTTAGGTAAATGCTAAGGCACCCGTGAGGGGACGGGTTAGAATACTATTGCCCTCTGCAGCTGGGAGAGCATCTCGTAAGAGCCGAGTTACCCAGCACCCCCTTGGTGGTAGGGGATCTGTTCCCGGACTGGCTTGCGACCACCAGCATGCGAATCCGATCGCCAAGTGCCATAGACGCGTTCCGGTTGAGCCGCATGTGGGCCAGACTTACCCCCTCCCTCTCCCATCCCATTAATGCTGTGGGTCTAGTGGACTCTGGGCTCTTGCCTAGGGTCCGCTGAATCCGCATCATTTTTCTTCTTCATTTCCCCTTCCCACTCTATCTTCGGGGATGATGCAACGCATCGACAAAACGAGTGAGTGTTTCTTGTTTTGACGATGTCCATGGGCGATGGTTGCCACTTACCATCAGGTGGACCATCTGCTCGTTTGCACCTTATCTAGTATAAAAAAAAATGCTGAATTTTTAGGGTTAGGTGCGGGAACATCCACGAGAGCCCACCAGTTTCTTGGCCTGCAATCTCCTTCTAACGGGGGGGTTACTATCCGCAGGCCAATATCCGCAGACGAGGGGCGCGTAGGCGCAATGGTCTATCGGCGGCTGCGTTGCGGCGAAGGCTTGCAACAGTGTGGCCGGCTGCGTCATGAGTCATGGAGTAGCCGTTCAATGGTACGGCCGTGCTCCATGATCGGGGGGCGAGGGGCGAGAGTCATTTGCATCGGGCGCTTGACCTTCGCTCCTTTCTCGGTGTCCCGCATGCTCTGATCTGAGCCTCTTTTGACTCCTTCGGGGGCTGGATGTTTCAGTTGACTTTTCCAGGCTAGGCGTTTAGCGAGTAACCTCTGTACGTAGTTTACAAAGGTATAGTGGTGGGTAGGTGGGTAGTGGTTTTGTAAGGTAATGAAAGTGTCATTACACTAGTTATATTTAACCAGTGAATGTTCATCCTGAATAATGATAAGGTAAGTCATTATCATTTTCTTTATTAGTTACTAGCCGACCCGCGCGACTTCGTTCGCTTGTTGTTCCGCTCCGTTGAGTCGTAGCGAGATCTTAAATAGCCTCCAGTTACTCCTTGTTACTTAAGCTATCTGCCAGGCAAAGTCCCATCAAAATCCGGTCCAGCCGTTTCAGAGATTGGGCAAAAAAAACAGACAGACCGACAAAAATTGTAAACAATGTTGTTTTGGTATAATGTAACGTGTACACACCCAGAAGCACTTAGTATAAAGCGGTTTTTTATTATTACCAACAGACATTCCAATTTCATTTATTTGTTTGAATTTTGTTGGTTTCTATGCATCATTTAAAAAAAACAGGCGCTGAAATTTCCATGAATTCATGAAGTAATCCACAGTTTTTCTCTTTAAGCTACTATATATAATAAAAAAAAGAAAATTCAAACATCCTTTGCTTCAAGAGATTGTAAAATAAAGTTGACTGATCGACTTCGACGTCAAATTACGATGAGATTGAATCTCTACTGGCTAAAATCTTTTACTGCCTAAATTTATACTTATTCTTAATGGTTTTATTATTACAGAGAGTGATCATACAATCTAATTTACTCATTATTTACGTATTTACAGAAGTTTCATATTAATAATTACAAGTTAACAATGGTTAAGGGTCTTAAATGTTGTAAGTGACTGTAGTGACACAATTTGTTCTAATATTGTTTGTATACTAGACTACCCGGCTTCGCCCGGGTGATGCCAATAAATGAAAAAAGGAAAATGTTTAATATATTCTACCATGTTTACTATATGGTTGTCAAATCTGGGCATTGACAGAACAACTTGCAAACAAAATAAAAGTTTGTCAAAATGGAATGGAGAGAAGTACAATAGGACTTAAAAGGTAAGACCGAGAGAAATTAAAAGACGTAAAAATTTAAACAAAATTCAAGAATGCATACATAAAATAGAGCTAACTAAAGTGGAGATGGACAGGGCATATAATCAGAGAAAAAGAAAAATGGACAAGACTAATAACAGAGAGACAGACTAAGAGATGGGAGGACGACCTTAGGAAAATATCAGGTCCAACATGGACTCGAACAGCAAAGAAAAGGACAATGGATATCTCTAGAGCCGTTTGTCGGAAGACAAGTTGAAGAATACGTTTGACAAAATTTAAACACTACAGTTACAGATTTATTTAAATAGTATAACATGTCATACTTTAATACTTAAATCGCACGTTTTTTTGTTTAGTTTGTATACTTGAGTATTACCTATGTACGTTTCTTAAGAGTTATTTAGGAATTTATAGTATTAATTAGGTTTAATCGATATCACAAATATTACAAGCATATTTTCAAGAATGCAAAAGTAATCATTGATAGTATTTGAGTAAATTAATATGTACCAATAATTTATACTATTCAATCCAAATGAAACGAACATAATATGCTTTAATACTTTACGTTTAATGTGATAAATCACAAATTTTCTATCATATTAAAAATAGATCGCATTTTCAAGTGAAGTTTTATGCTGCATGGCATCAGATCGGTATGTGAAATCTTATAACTTAAGACAGATATCCAATGTTACTACATCGAGTTAGGTGCAGCAGACCACAGAATATATTTTGGCAGGGGCTTCAATTGTAATTAATAAACTTACATAAAACGCAACGGAATAATATGTACATAAAACGGAAACCGAGTAACCAATATTAAAAACTTACTTTAAACGTTAGTAAACGACACCACGCCATTGCATAGCCATAATGGTCGACAGGCGAGCTCCGTATGACAACTGGCTCAAGTTTATCGGAGCAGAGGTTATATACAGTCTTGGAGTAAAATAAAAAGTACTACCCTTGAATATTAGGATATCAATCGTGTTGCTAACTTTAATTTGTCGTCCGCCATATTTGATAAGGAAGCTCCTTTATATGACCTACCTCACTAACTAACATCAATTCAAACTAAGATATAAATATCTCACATTGTCTTCAATCAGTCACACCTGCCACTAGTTACACTACACTAAACTTTGTAATATTTCCACTTTCACTACGATAACAAATATATATTCCATGAAATTATTTTTCAAATATAACTTGTGAAGTTGGTGGTGGTATTTTTAAAATAATTGAATATTACTACGATATAAATTTTATTACAAATTGGATATATCTATGCATTTTATTTTTATTTTATGCATTGTAATATTAAAATTCAAATAAGCTTTACACAGTATAAAACAAAGTCGCTTCTCACTGTTTGTTTGTATGTATGCTTAGATCTTTAAAACTACGCAACGGATTTTTTTAATAGATAGAGTGATTCCAGAGGAAGGAATATATCTATACTAATATTATAAAGAGGAAAGATTTGTATTTTTGTATTTTTGGATTTTTGTATTTTTGTATGTAACGAATAAACATAAAAACTACTGGACCGATTTCAAAAATTCTTTCACCATTAGAAAGCTACATTATCCCTGAGTAACATAGGCTATATTTATTACAAGAAAAAATTAGAGATCCCCAGAAATTCTCACTAAAACCAACACAAGGTGCAAAAAAATTAGCCATAAAATATCTTTCATCGCATGCGCTGCGAAAAGTATTGATGATAGAACAAAAAAATGTTCTACAATATTATAGAACGTGTCAATATCTACAAAAAACTCCGCGAGACCATATGTCCAACTATTGTAGTTAAGTCACTATAACTACTTTTTTACATTTTAAAAGTTGATAAAAATGCCTATCAAAATCAGACCATGTTTTCCATAACTTTGTATTAATTCTTATCCAAATAAATTATTTCGTAATGAAGACTGTTTCAACACCTGTTAATTACTTTTTGAATTATTGAAATCGGACATTCCAGTCAAAAGATATTACGAAATAAAAATATCAAGATAAATAAAAAATAATCTCAAAAATAATCGCAGCGCAGCGAGTAACGCGGCGATAGAGGGAGCGACAGAATGCGGGAGCCAAAATGTTAAAAAAAAATTATCCACCCGTGCGAAGCCGGGACGGGCCCCTAGTCTATAATACATGCATATCATAGTAGAGAAAGAAACCGTCGCTAGTTATTTAATAAATCTCTTTATGCGTACCTATATTTGCTAATAAAAAATATATATCGTATTTATATAACTTTTATTATAAAGCTTTTATTATAAATAGAAATCTAACATAGCTAGATTTTTATTATTGCATAATATGGTTATTCTCCTGTGTTTGTAGTTCTATGACAAGAGCACTCATAGTACACAAATCAAGCGAAAAATATGAAAGAAAGGAAGCATGACAAAGCGGCCGATCGACAAGAATTTCATAGTGAAATATGTGTTATTTTCGATGAATAATGTTTTCGTCTTTGAACACAATGTCTTTCATCGGTGACTAAGTACCTATCTATAAATGAAATGTGAAATCTGCTTAAAGATAGCTTTTTTAAATAAAATTGACATTCTAGTACTTCTCTGTACCCCTCATTACCTACATCAATTAATTCAACTAAATTAAAGTATAAGCAATATATTTAAGACCGTAATAATATTCAATACTTAAGAGTAATATGATAACAATATTTAATTTATAAAAGTACTCGTCACCCTGCCGCAGACCTATCGAAGCAAAGCTTTATAAATAAATTTTTGAGACAGTACAGATTATGCATATTTAGTTTCTACGCATACTATTGTGAAGAATGATGTTTTTTCTAAGATTCCAGCATATTTATTATTATACATATAAAATAAAATATAAGTCACTAGCGACCCTGCTTCGCATGGAAGAACAAAAATGTTTTTTTTTATAGTATACGGGTGCAAACAAGCAGAAGGTCCACCTGATGGTAAGTGGTCACCACTGTATCTACTCTATGTGACGTATAGAATTTTTAATGTAGGTAGGTACTTGCAATAATTCGATCGAGCCACATCTACCACTTGTACGTAATTACGCAAAGTTTGAAAAGATTTATTTATAAATTGAAACGGAAAACGTAATACACACAAAAGCATGCGTTTTAAATAAGTTAAGAGCAAGCTTAAGAGTAAATCAAGAAGGAAAATGTAATGCGGTCGCATTTAGTGAAGTTCGTTGCAAAAGACCTCTTAATTTGGGGTCCTAATGACTCGTGGCTCGTTTCTTCAAAGAAAACGTAAATAGCTCCGGGATTCCAGATCGCTAAAGCAAAAGTTTTGAAAGAAATTATGTTGAAATACTAGTCAGAGTGTAAGTTTATTTTGTTGTAAATAACTTCATGTTGAATGCTAAATATTATTTTATTGTATTTAAAAAAAAAATTAGTGACATTGATATGTCTACTCTTTCTTAATCTTGGCTCCACAGTGACGATTGCTTTTGGATGTAACACAAGCAGGTAATGGCAATTTTTTTAACTATACTTTAGATACTCTTTAATTGACTGGTAATTCCTATTGACTTATTTTAAGAATACCTCCACTATCACAACGTCATATAACTCTTGCCCTTGACTTCACTTTACAAATGATTTCATACAAAGAGCGACTAACGTGACACGAGCTATTAATGAAAGAAGATGGAGTTATAAACCTAAATTATTTACAAGTTTGTAGTACCCTAATAGAGTGCATCGTTAATATCTACTACATATGGTAAACAGATGTAGTTACTTTTTATAATAATTTTCACATCCTCTTTTACACTTTAGGAATTAAGTTGGAAAAAATTATGGAACAGGTATTTTTTAATTGTTTATTGAGCCCCTAAACTCTGATTTTCATAAATCTATATAAAAAAATGACCGACTGTCACCCTCCTTTTCACCACATAAGGGGTTTATTTCCAAAACATTCTTTCTATGTGCTCATTTACAATATAAAAGTATATCATATTAATTTTGGCGGTACGTTGTGTTGGCAACACTTTTATAAAGTAGTAGTAGCGGGTAGATCATTTTATATTGTTTCAAGTATACCGACGTGAAGACAATATATAACCATTAGTGCGATGGATTAGTCTCAGTCTCTTTGGTGCTTTCGTGCAGTGAACATGGAAGTTAGTGTTATAGTGTCGTGATTAAGGTTACCCTTCTCGAGGTCCACGTAAGTTTACTTTATAATCTATTGTCGTTAGCGAGGTCGAGTGGTGGAGGTGAGAGTTCATATATTATGAAAGAGCTCTTTAAACCTGCTCCTGGGTCTCAAGCTCCAGGCACTGCTCGCCTCAGTCTACATTGCATGTGAATACGTATTGCTGTATAGTAATGGGTATCATTTCTCTCTCGTTATAGCAATTGATACGTCAGTTAGGTTCTCCTTTTATACACTTAGATTTAATTTAAATCGGACGTCAAACTGCAACCCTACTTGTTTCAAATATTTACTACATATCATGTCATTTTCAAGTCTAAGAACTCTTATTTCTTATTATATATTTCTGCCACCCTCTCGCATAAGTGTCATATGAATGAGACAGGCATTGTGTGGAATATTCCAACTGTCCGCGTAACTGTCACCAACAGTTAATTAACTTAGAATTCAAACCGCGACTTTAACTTTTCGGTACCCGCAACTTCGTTGCCTTTTCGTAAATTTTGTGATCTCCAGTTTGAAAGACATTTTCTTCGGATAACTCATTAAAATCAAATTTTAGAAGAACCCTTCTAGACGTTGAAGTTTAATATTACTGTTGTAGAAAAAATTAAGTTTGAATTCAATCTACGGTGTTATAATTGTGAACGTCAAAAAGTTTTAATTCACTCTGATATATATATTAAATACTAGCCGATATGCCTGGCTTTGTCTGCATAAAATGAGGTATTAATTATTAAGGAGGATAAATTTTTTCATGACATGCACTGACCTCTCCAAAAAGAATTATATAAAAAAATTGAATCTATCCCAAGAAAGCAGCGCTGTGTCCAGGGATAAATTATATATATATTATATATATAATAATATATATATATATATGTCGGGGATTTTAAAACGATGTGAAAGGAGATGGAAGGAGGAAGATGGGGAATATTGGGTAAACGCAACGTAGATACTCCTATTGAACCGATAAATGATCAAATATGATCTCTAACAACTACGAGAGAAACCTAAGCAGTGCCTTGGACTTGTGACCAAGGTGTAGACTTAAGGAGCTCCTTTAAGTGATCACGACACTCGCCTCCACTGCTAGGCTCTCTGTTTAAACCCAAGGTTAAACGCACATAAACCAAACCTAATACACGACGAGGCAATTACATTGTGAGGTACTCACGTGACCTTGATTGGACAGCACTCCTAGCACTAACACAACACTGCACAACACTATCACTATTCAGACACTACTTCACTTCTTGAGAGACCGCGCACGACTAAGACTTCAGTCAGACTGTCGATGGCATATAAAGTAACGAGTAAAGTACCTTGGATACAATGCTTTTTCCCCGGATAAAAGTATTCTATATTTTAATGTAACTCATGGTATATTTGTGCGCCAAAATTCATTTAATTTTGTTTAGCCGATTTTGCATGTTGCACCTACAAACATTAAAGTCACAATTTTATTGTATTACTTATATATTTTTTCTTGCAGGAGAAATATTCAAATTCTGAAATGTATAAGTAGCGAGAATTTTAAACCTCTTTTGTTTACTTTGAAGGAGGTTTGAATGAAAATATTTTCATAAAGAAATGTCTTGAATATGTGCCGCAAGTTATTTTTTGCTATGCCGCTATAAAGTTCCTTTGTAAGATGGATTGGAACTTTTGTGTTGTAACTTGTTCCTTCAGCATAAAGTATGAGTTATGTTCAAGAATTTTAGGCTGTATAGCAGTATTAGAAATACAATTTTTTATATTACGAATAAAGGATTCAATACAATTTGTGTAATAAAAATTACATCTAAAATGAAATATCAATTATCAACATTTTAAATTTATTGTTTCACAAATTCATAAAATATTTGAATAGAGTGAACGAAAACCTGTCCGAGCCCTTTTAGATTTCTGAAAGAATAAATTATAACATCCCCTAATTTTCTACGCTGATGTTTTAATTTAGAAAACTAATATCAAATAACTAACCTTCAAGCCACACGTATCCCTAGAATATGTATTAATGTACATAACTATTTACAGAAATATTTTAATCTCTTTGGACATTTTTGATGGTTACTGGGCGAGATCCCATTGATCAAATCTATCAGAAGAGAAGTGATATTATACTATGTACAAGTGGTTATACTTAAAAAAATAAAATGCTAACCATAGTAACGTAATTAAGTATGTCTTAAAGATTACTGCCCCCTACTGACAAACAGTGATTACCGTAATCAATGTCTAATTAAGTTTCATCCTTTCTATGTCTTTATTTGTATTTGAAAGAAAGAGATAAAACACTGCTTAACTAATAAATTTATTAAATACTTTTATAAGTAAATCTCTACATATACTAATACTCATATCTTTAGAATAGATAGTATTTGCTGACCAATCCCCCAAGTAGTATCTCGAGGGTCATAATTATCACATGAATTTTTCCTGGAGCCCCCGGGATTAGCTCCAAGATTGCGCTTGGGTAAGCGATATATACTGAACAATTTATGGTTGACGGCTTTTTATTGCTTGCTGCGATTAAACTGTAAAAATTGTAAAATGTATGCTATTTATAGTGCTATTTTCATCTGACGATTCTAGCTAGTTTCATGTAAAATATTAAAGGCATTTCTAAGATTAATTACCCTTCTAAGTTGATATTAAATATGATATTTTTGTATGTTTAGATGTTGGGATGTTTGTCACCCAATCACACAGAAATAGGTTCACCGATTTTAATGAAATTGGTCTCATGGATATATTATAACTGATTTAGTACATAGACATGTGGGCACATATACATGTGGTTTGGTGCGAGAGTATCTTTTAATTCACTGACTCATTTAAATGTGCGAACAATGTTGTAAATTAGACATCTTTATTTGATATAATTTAAAAATAGCCTATGTTACACGACATATTTATTGAAACTATTATCGAATTGAATTGTTAGGTTCATATTTCTGTTAGTTTTACCACAGAAAGCAATTACAGATTCTGTACTCCTATCTCCTATCTTAATATAGGTCGAAAATTCGAAACCGCATCAAAGATTATTATTTGAAATAAATACTCGATTGAAATATTAAGTTTCCTTTCACTGTGTTTTTGTTTATTGATCCTTAATTTGATAAAGATAAGAAGTAGATTAAACAAAAATACATGAATACATTAGATTTAATTGTGTGATAACAAGTTATAAGGGATCCACATAAAAGAAAAAAGAATTAGGGTTCGATGAGTTTCGATCCAAAATCGGATCGAAGTATGTGATTTCAGAATTTCTGTCGGCATAAGCAGTCTACAAGCAAAGTTAAGGATAACAAATAAGTTTGGTAACCTCTGCGCTATATATCTTTAATACATTAGTATGCTGACACCTTTTTACTATTAGCAGCGGCATTAAACCAAAATTGTTGCACCGTTTTTTTAACCAACTCTCAATTCCAAACGTGCGATCTAAAAATTCCGTGACACAGTTTGTTCATATTACATTTTAAATCAAAAAGCAAACTCCGCCTTTGACGTTGAAGCTCATTTGCAATAGTTTGGTCAACTTGAAAGGTTAAACACATTTATGTGCCGTATTTCTAGAAAGTCTTAGTAAAAGCATACGTACGTTCAATAGCAGGTAGTATGAGGTAACGAGTCGCAGTCTCTTTGATCTCAATAGCGTTTCCTTTGCGTTCCGTTAAACAGATTGACTGAAATATATTTTATATATTAACCAGAAATAATATTGAGTTATTTATACAAAAGTGACTTAAAGTTTTAGTTAGTTATAATATAACTAACTAAAACTTTAAGAAGAGTCACAACACATAAAAATATATCGGAATGTTAATTTAGCCGCTTCATAAAAGTCTTCATCAAAAATACTCTAGCAAAGTAGGGTAAAACCATGGTGTATAATATTCTTAGGAAGTAGACCTTTAAAATAATATTTCAGTTCTGAAAGACATTTTAAAAATTGAACTCAATTACATACATATAGATTAAGGACAATTTAGGGACATCTGCCATATTGTAATATACAAGTGTTATTTTATACTGAAAATTCTGGGAAATATGGCTATCAAACTAATATTTCTCCCCTGAATCCTGATATGTGATACCATCCAGTGTCCAATGTAAGGACTATTGAAGCCGGTAATCCTATCAAACTGGCACTCAAATCCCTTTTATTTCCTAGAATCTTCATGTGAAATCTTTCAGGTATTAAATTGGGTAATTCCAATAACGTGCTCGTACCTAGGTATTTAGTTAAAGATTCAGATCGCATCGAAAATATCAATACATTTTAAGATTATTATCATATAAATTTAGGGTCTCTACACAAATATCACAAAAAATATCCAAAATTGTACACACAAATAAGTATCAATTAATGTATTTTTTTGTTTAATTTTAAATTTATAAATTTGATAACAAGAAAAAAATAATATCGTGACAGATAGATATATAGTTTCCTTTAACTTGACCGGTTGTTTTAGATGTATGTTCTATTTAATTTAATTATTATTATTAACAATATATTATATTTCAATGATATAAACTTTACCGTAATAATACCTATAGTTCTTCAAAAAAAAAATTTCCCACTTTTCGTAGAATTTAGTAATCCATGAGTGCTCGGATTGACATGAAGACGGATTTCCTTTTGTGTTTCAGAATTCTTTTTCATCGGACAATATAGGCACTTAATGTATTATACATCAATGTTATTCATAAAAATGTCAGTAAGCCATTTTAGAGTTGCTTAACTTTGTCTGCCATAATATTCCGTTATTTTAATATAATTCCACAAAATAGTTAATTTAGTTTCAGTTGAATAAATCTATTGATATAAACACTGTAATTACGGAATCGTTCTTCAATTTAAACTTCAAAGCGGTATTTCCTATAAATCAAAATGGTAGGTACTTGTTTACATTTTAAAGTTAAATACCAACATGAAGCATAATTAATTACGATGGAAAATAGGCCTATTAATAATCTTATTAAGTAAATATTTTTGTTTAATATTTAAATAATATTTTTTTTTTATTAAAAGTCTATTGTAGACTCATAGAAAAAAATATTACATATGAATAGCAGGATTTGTCTCCTTTAAATCGTTTGAAAATATATTCACATATTCAAATAAATTTTCTGCTCACCAGCTTTTTGTTTATTAAATCAAAAAATTATGGATCCATAAATCTCTTAATAGCCACGTATACTGGATGGTCATAACGAATAGCGAGCAAATGAAATTACTCGACAATGTCGAGCAGCACGCCCGCACCCAAACACCATGGATCTACAAGCTCCAATTGCTCCCTATTTACTTCACTAACACTTGATCAGGTACGTCGTTTTGTTTTACACTTTGATACTATCTCTATGTAAAGATTTTTTTCATTAAAATAAAAATCATGTTGCCATAAAACTCAAAATCAACGTATACGCGGATGGTCATGGATGGTCATAACAAATAGCGAGCAAATATCGAGCAAAGCACGCCCGCACCCGCACACCACAGGTTTACCGTCTCTAATTGCTCACTTCACTAAGCGGGAACACTTAATCGTGTAAGTCGTTTGGTTTTATACTTTGATATTATCTCTTTGTAAATATTTTGTTTATTAAAACCAAAATACATGTTGCCATAAATCTCTTAAAAGCCACGTATACCTGATGGTCATAACGAATAGCGAGCAAATGTAATTACTCGACAATGTCGAGCACCGCACTCCCGCACCCGCACACCACGGGTTTACAAGCTCTAATTGCTCCCTACTCACTTCACTAAACGGGAACACTTGATCGTTTAAGTCGTTTTGTTTTACACTAAGATTTTTTATCCTTATTAACCCTCATTTTAAATTGAAAAACCTTTAATTTCATTGCAGTAAGTAATATTGATGCATCAACGGTGTTGCTAACTATCATTATTTTAAGATGGTTTGTTTAAACTTATATAATTGTTTAGGTGGTATATTAAAATAATAAATACTACTCCATGATAAATTTTCATAAACTTTGTAATAAGCCGCAAATCCTTTGAAAAGTCACTGTCCCCAAAAGTAAAGGTCACGTTGTAGTTAATTAACTGCTAGTGACAGAGTCAGCTGAGGCTGTCAGTAGGCTTGTAATATAGACTAATTAGAGCAAGGAATAATGAAAGCTGCATTATGTGTATGACAACATAATAATATCTGTCATTATGACCCTAATCAAGATGAAACGTTGAATCAAATGTTTTATTAAACGTGAAAATTTCAAATTCTCAGTAATTAGAGAAAAGAGAGCTGTTAATTACAATGAAATTTTACCTGTAAAGGATTTTTTTTTTTTTTACTAAAGTTTAGTTTTGGTATAAGTGTATTTATAAGAGTTTTGTTAGACTTTTTTTTGTTAAACACATTTATTCAAGAAAGATAGCAATATAGATAAACTTTATATTATATAAATATGTCGGATGCTATTAAAAGGGGTGGATGACCTATAAATATAAGCTACAAATACAAAATTTGATCCAAATTCTAATATAGTTTAAATAGATTTAAGAAATAATAGCAGACAGAATTTATTAGTGTGTATAACAAGTTTTTCCATGTCCATATTTTGATCCAAAATCTTTAGAGTTATTTACGGAATATAAAGTTTAATGAAATTAAAATCTCCTAAGAGTTTTTTATATGAAATCGCGTTTTTCCTGGTTAGAAACTTATATAAATGTTCAAAATCTTAACTCAATGTAAAATTTGAACCACATCGTTAATTCTATAGATGCTTTCAAAAGTTTTACTTCATAAGTCCTTTATTGAAGACTACGTTATACTATATAACTGCTCAATCACTAATCGATACATAATCTGTCTTTATTTCTATATATAAAATTAAAAAATATAAAAACTTCCTTTTTAAACAACGCTAAAGTTACATTTTAGACAAAAAAATATGTCACAAATGCTAGGATGTAAATTTTGCGAATTGAAGCGCTTTAAAATTTAAGCATTCATCCAGAATACTAAATAGGACAGATAAAAATTTAACTTCTATCACACAAAGAGATTTCATACAGACTGCAAAGAAACAAGTACGACATTCAACATTTCGTCGTTTCCTTATAGAAATATTTTCTTGCGGCGCGCTTAAAAACAAAGACCGGGATTTGAAAAATAGTAAAATTCTTTGGCATAATTTATATTCGTTGAGGTCTGTTATGCTTGAAATTTTAAATAAAGTATCTTTAGATATTTTTTGTTTATTAAGCCAGAGAAATATGTGTTTTCATATTAAAATTAAGCGTATAAAATTTTAATGCGAACCTCTACGAAACGTAGACCAATAATTATGTAAATTCTCGAAGTCATAATATATATGAAACTTTAAAAAAGATGGACATTAAGTTGGATAACGTTTTGATTTCGAAGGTTGTACAAGTGTTACAAAATAAGGGTAGGCCCGTCTATGCATATCACATATATTTTTTAAGAACAATATAGTAGCGCCATCTGTCACAAGTCTTACAAACCACGTAGTTGATATTTGCGTACGGTGACAGCGTCATTGGCCGTCGTCTCTATGAAAACTATTGCATTGAAAAAAACATAGTTTTTTTAGTTGTTAAAAAAGAAATATATACTATGTTTCTTTTGAAACTTTGTACACTTTCTCTTAATAACTCTATCATAATCTTTATTGAAAGTTTATCTGACTTAAAAATTTCAAAAGATAACTAAAGTAATAATCCAATATTCAGTTCGACTATAAATTTCTTTTATTAAGGTGTAAAGACCAAACAGAAAAGTTTTAATTGAACTTTATAGTAACAGTGAAAGCTTTTTAAGGAAATAAAATCTAAAAAATAAATCGAACGAAATTCACAGAAGCTGCCTATAATACCCAATACTTTATTTGGCCAGGATTAAGGCCGACGCCCAGAAAATATTGTTTTAAAACGCTTACTGGATTGTGACAAAATTTTATTATTAAATATAAAAAAATAAGGTAAGTAAAAGGTCAAGTTTAAATCTTATTAACTATATTTATGTTATATCGAACACTTAAGATAACATGCATTTCACTACGGAAGGCGAGCCGAGTCTTAACATCTCATAAGAGCCGAGTAACCCAGCACTCCTTGGTGGTTGGGGATCTGTTCCCCGACTGGCTTGCGAATATGCTCTTGTTTTGTCGATGTCCATGGGCGATGGTGGCCACTTACAATTATAAAAAAATACCATTAAAAATTACTAGCTTAGCACACTTTATCGAAAATGTTGCTTATGCATATCGTTATTTTAATATACTCCTGGATGTAATTAAGAAGTACAAAGTGGGAGATATGATTAAATAAAAACAAACACAATATACATCGTTTCCACAAAGTAATTATTTCATGAGGCTTGGTGTTCGTTCGCATCTACAATAAGATTCCAAAGCCTATATTAAATTTTCTTCTTCAGCGATTTAAAACTCCCATTAAAAATTTTTTGTAGATAATATATTTTTGTAATTGTAAAAAATAATATTAAATACGTATAATTAACACAAATAAAAAAAACCAGATATGTGACACGTATTCGAAACGTGAGAGAACTCAGAATGCTGCGTAAGCAAATAATTTATCAAAGTCACGTCATTCGAGCAGCAATTGCTAAAGGGAAACACCTTTTTTGGAAAGTTTTGCTTATACACAGATCGACGTATTACGTGATTGATGTCCTTTTTATATGTGAGCCGTAATTGACTGATATTTAAAGCAAAATCTTTAAGTGCCCCTTCTGGACCGTTCTGTTTATTTATCATAAAAATCTTTTATTCAATGTATCCTTCTATTTTTAGCGTTTTCTACCTCTAAGGGAATAAAGGAACAACTATAAGATCAACGTTGTCCGTCTGCCTGTCTGCCTGGTCGCCTTTCACACAGGTCTACAATTCCTAGGAGCTGTGAAACATCAAAGTTTTAAATCAACGCGATCATTAGATTAGACGGGCGTTAATGCATATTTTGATATTAGTAATGGACTTATAGGTCTTCAAAATCAAACTTATAGGTCACTTCTTCCCGTTGACCTATCAGGACGTACTTTGGGGAGAAGTACAGTACAGGTAATAGGAAAAGTCTCAAATCCGTCTTTTGTACTTGGTAAACTGTGTTACTATATAGTAAATCTACTTAGGTTAAATTGTTCCTTTAAGCCAGATATTACGGAACCCTCGATGCGCGAATCCAACTCTCACTTGGTCGAATTTTTAAGTTTAAAATCTTGCAATCTTATTCATGTCTCAATCATGCAAAAATTCAAGTTTTTATTTACTTAAATACAATAACTAAATATATGAAAAAACTAAATATATTGCCAAGATATATGAAAATTGATAAATTTATATGAAAATTTCTCAGCGTAGCGAACGAAGATAGCTACTATGAAATAAAGTGATAATGGCGCCTTTGATATATGCGCTTCTCTTTTCACTCATTTTTCTATCGAATATGTAATACTTCCGACTTCAGAAAAGCTTTCAATCCTTTCTGAAATTTTATTACTCGTATATTGAAATGGGTAAACTGGACTAGTAAAGCGTGCGAGGTACACATCGGTGTCTAATTAGATTTGGTCGGTTGCTCCCACAAATATTACTCTGGAGCTTCTATCGAACGCACTAATTGCTTTAGACTGCCCGTATGTACCTTTATCGTGTGCAGTGTGCTAACATGGTATTTGCAATCTTAAGCGATGTTTCTCCTTACCACTAAAGCTACTGTTCATTTTACAGCATTGTCAATTCACACTTAGTTGCATTATTAACTCGCTTTGAGACAATTCCTTTACAGAATTTAAACATAGGATACCAGACTAGAACAATTTCATTAATATAAGGCATAAACTTAGGTATATTTTATGACTAATATAACCCTCGGTGTGCCAATTATGGTCTGGCAGACCCACATCGGTTCGTGAACTATTGTAGGACAATCAAATTTGAGTTGTGTACATTACCTGTATCGGTGCACAACAAGCTGATACTGACAGACATATTAGTGTCAAGAGCTGACTGAATATCAGTCGCACTTATCTAGAAGTACTAAACCAAAATCGATGATGACGGCCTTACATATGCTCAAGTCTGATTAAGTTTTGATACAAGAACTTAATTTTAGCGCCATGTGTTTGTTACAAAAGGTTTTGAAATTATACCTAACGATTATCAATATCCCCCTTAGCATACCTCACATTAGAATGGTTAATATAATACGATTTAAAGATGTTATAATTTAAAAACCTTGATACAACACATCCACAAAAATACGTGATTTTAATATTTCAGCATCTGGCCTGCCGAGAGTTAAATTTAAAATCATTGGTTTAAATTTTACTTAATAAAAAGAAATATTTATTTTCTTGTTATCTCTAGAAAACCTAGATTTGGAAATAACTAAGAAGTGGTTTATAAAGATAATATTATAACATTAAGTGATCATTAAGAATTTTTCATTTTAAAATATGAAATAGTCAGAAATTTCCTTGTAATCTACTAAAAACAAACGCTACAAGACGAGCAAAATTTTATAAAGCGAACTTTATAAAACTGGAATTAAAACTTCATCTCAGAGAAAATTAAACCGCGAATAGTTAATGGATCTTTACTCGATTCCAAAAAGCTAACTTTGTGGAGCGACTCGTTGGCTTCAATAAGATTTTGACAAGTTTCGTAAAATTGCTTCCTTTTAAACTGCCTGTTTTGTACAGCTCAAAGAAAAAATTGTAAATAAAATCATACTAAACTTACAAATTGATCCCAATGTTGTAGTGTAGTTAGCAACACCGTTGATAACTTTATATTAGCGGTTTTGTTCCAAGACCGTGTATAACCTTTGTTCCGATAGACTTGAGACAGTTATCAAACGGAGCTCACATGGTGACCACTATCATGGCTGTGCAGTGGCGTGGTGTCGTGCGTTTCCGTTTTGAGTGCATATTATTATTGTCTTGTGCATGTTACTGTGCGATATCGGTCCCATGTAGATAATAGTGTTGAATAATATTAAAGTAATTGAGTAAAATCATTATGTTTGTTTTTATTACGTTGATTTATACAATTATTTTTAGAAATTAAACTTGCTTTTAGTAGAGGATCCCAACGTGCTAACCGAATATAAAATAAAAGAAATGGACAAACGATATCAAGGGCAGTTGAATGTCAACTGGTTATCAGATGAGCGCCATTACTAATATAAACTTACCACTTTGAACACAGCAGAGTTTCGTGCTAACCGAATGTCGGCGTATTTAGATATTTTTTTAAAATTTAAATTCAATATAACTTTGGCCATATTTTTTTCGGCAACTCTATTGGTAAAATATTCAGAAACTAATTTTATCTGATAAAATTTTATTTTAGGTAAATTCTACCCTCACTAAGACTTGACAGAATAAGTAATATGAAATCAAAGTATTAATATCAAAATAATTCAAAAGGTATTATTTTATTTTACCAATATTAAAATGTTATACTAAACTAGTTCACTAATAAAAAGTTCATTCTTTTTAAATTGCAAATACCCGCAAGCGTTCATCTTATATTATTATTCGAGTATATACCAAATACTCGGCTGGAAAGCAGAAGGAATGTAAATATTTAAAGAACTCTTTGTAAGACGAGTTTTGTGAAGTCTAACTTTACGTCATATTTGCTCAAGCAACTCATATTTGCAATAATACTTAACGATTTAAGGATTTTTCTTATACAAAGAACTCGGAAAATAAATATGATTAATATTCTTTCTTGAGCTTATTCATTTTTAATTGAAAATAACCTATAATCCTTTTAAAAAAAGCAATTTTTAGAATAAATAAGCCTGAAAAATATTTAAATAATTTATTCAATCTAGTGAATTGTAAATTTGTTTCTTTAAAAAGTTTTGCTTAAAACTGCAGTTTTTACTTGAAGCTAAGTATAATATTTAAATTCGAAATATGGAGTAACAAGTTAACCAGACACAGAAAGATCACAAAATATTTGTATACCATGAAAAGTTTATAAAAAAACTAAAGGCGTGTTTCTAACTCTTGTATGCCATGAACTGACGTTTATTTTATAAAATGCATCAATCTGAGCAAATCTACTAATAAAGATTACGTTAGACAATGTTCCCATACAACAAATAACTTGTCACACTGCCTTTAATATATTGAAGTAGAGGTTATAAATTGAGGAATCGATAGAAGTATTATGAAATAAATAAACAGAAAATACTAATCGGTTAGAAGCTATAAAAAGTCGTTAAGTTTAATTTCCTATTTATTTTATTTTCCTATTGAATTTATCAGTAAACAATTTTGTAAAAAAGGAAACTGTTTGTAATTAGATACATGTATTTTCATCCTAGCTGTGCCAATTTAAAAGAATGAAAATGCTAAAGGGAACTCGGATAACTCAGACTAACACGATTCGTGCATCAGCTCTGGAAGTATTCCGCGATAGTGTAATTTGTCATTGTAACAAAAAGATTAAATTGTTAAAAGCTTCTGATACTCCTCGTTTTAAACAGAAAAGGTGGAAAATAATGATCATTTTTGATGTTGAAAATCATTAAGTTTATATATACATATTTGATAAGTTGGAGATTTGCTACAAAAATAAAAAACTGTTAATTGGACTAGATCAATAATACCTCCAAGTGCAGTTATTTATAACTACTGCTAAATTGTTTTAGAAGCTCGAACAATACTAAATTTTACCTATCTGCGCTATATGTTCACAATCGTAGCAATATTTTACAATATTTTTTGTAAAAAGTTGGTAGCGGTGGGACTCGAACCAGCGCTTTAGACCGCTCGGCCATGCTACCGATTGAAGCTATCGAACAAAAAAACGTTTACCATATTTGTAATGTTTTATAAGACACTTGGTAAAAAGATGGCAGCGGTGGGATTCGAACCCACGCCTCCGAAGAGACTGGTGCCTTAAACCAGCGCCTTAGACCGCTCGGCCACGCTACCGGTTGAAGCTATTGAACGAAAAAAACGTTCACAATCTTTGCAATGTTTTATAAAACACTTGATAAAAAGATGGCAGCGGTGGGATTCGAACCCAGGCCTCCGAAGAGACCGGTGCCTTAAACCAGCGCCTTAGACCGCTCGGCCACGCTACCGGTTGAAGCTATTGAACGAAAAAAACGTTCACAATATTTGCAATGTTTTATAAGACACTTGGTAAAAAGATGGCAGCGGTGGGATTCGAACCCACGCCTCCGAAGAGACTGGTGCCTTAAACCAGCGCCTTAGACCGCTCGGCCACGCTACCGGTTGAAGCTATCGAACAAAAAAACGTTTACAATATTTGTAATGTTTTATAAGACACTTGGTAAAAAGATGGCGGCGATGGGATTCGAACCCAGGCCTCCGAAGAGACTGGTGCCTTAAACCAGCGCCTTAGACCGCTCGGCCACGCTACCGGTTGAAGCTATTGAACGAAAAAAACGTTCACAATCTTTGCAATGTTTTATAAGACACTTGGTAAAAAGATGGCAGCGGTGGGATTCGAACCCACGCCTCCGAAGAGACTGGTGCCTTAAACCAGCGCCTTAGACCGCTCGGCCACGCTACCGGTTGAAGCTATTGAACGAAAAAAACGTTCACAATCTTTGCAATGTTTTATAAAACACTTGATAAAAAGATGGCAGCGGTGGGATTCGAACCCAGGCCTCCGAAGAGACCGGTGCCTTAAACCAGCGCCTTAGACCGCTCGGCCACGCTACCGGTTGAAGCTATTGAACGAAAAAAACGTTTACAATATTTGCAATGTTTTATAAGACACTTGGTAAAAAGATGGCAGTGGTGGGATTCGAACCCACGCCTCCGAAGAGACTGGTGCCTTAAACCAGCGCCTTAGACCGCTCGGCCACGCTACCGGTTGAAGCTATTGAACGAAAAAAACGTTCACAATCTTTGCAATCTATACTAATATTATAAAGAAGTAAGATTTGTATTTTTGTATGTAACGAATAAACAAAAATTCTTTCACCATTAGAAAGCTACATTATCCCTGAGTAACATAGGCTATATTTATTACAAGAAAAAATTAGAGATCCCCAGAAAATCTCACTAAAACCAACCCAAGGTGCAAAAAAAATAGCCATAAAATATCTTTCATCGCATGCGCTGCGAAAAGTATTGATGATAGAACAAAAAAATGTTCTAGAATATTATAGAATGTATCAATATCTACAAAAAACTCCGCGAGACCATTTGTCCAACTATTATTAGTTATGTCACTATAACTACTTTTTTATATTTTAAAAGTTGATAAAAATGCCTATCAAAATCAGACCATGTTTTCCATACCTTTGTATTAATCCATATCCAAATAAATTATTTCATATTCAAGACTGTTTCAATACCTGTAAATTACTTTTTGAATTATTAAAATCGGACCTTCCATTCAAAAGATATTACGAAATTAAAAATATCAATATAAACAAAAAATACACGCCGACGCGACGGGCCAGTATATTTCTATCTCGGTGATACTCGAAGTGCAGCGAGTAACGCCGAGGTAGAGGGGCACCGAAATGCGGGAGAGCCAAAATGTTTTAAACTAAATATTCTACCCGTGCGAAGCCGGGATGGGCCGCTAGTGTTTTATAAAACACTTGATAAAAAGATGGCAGCGGTGGGATTCGAACCCACGCCTCCGAAGAGACTGGTGCCTTAAACCAGCGCCTTAGACCGCTCGGCCACGCTACCGGTTGAAGCTATTGAACGAAAAAAACGTTCACAATCTTTGCAATGTTTTATAAAACACTTGATAAAAAGATGGCGGCGGTGGGATTCGAACCCACGTCTCCGAAGAGACTGGTGCCTTAAACCAGCTTGAAGTTATCGAATGAAATAAATGTTCGCAAGATTTGTAATATTCGTAAAGCTTTAGTTAAAAATAACTTTCTTTGAGTGCTTCTTAGAGTTCAAAATTAATTAGTTGATTAGTTTGTTTACATAAGAGAGAAAACAAAAAGGAATACCATATAGTTTCGCTTCAGAATGAATATTATTTTCCCAGATAATATAAAGGTAAACCGACACATCTCTACAAATTTTCGCTGCGATTTTTGTTCTAAAAGACAATAATGGTCATTGCTTCTATACGAAAATACACACGTTATTGATAGATACTCAACTATATAAACTTTATCATAAATAAGCTAGCTAAACTAATGCAATATTATGAAACTGTTTTCGACACGTTTACAAAGGTAAGTGCAAAGTTCCAGGTCGGTATATGCAATTCAATTTGGACCCAATAATAAACAAACTAGAAGTTTTCCTGATATATTGGACTTGTACGAAAGAAACAGATAAGAAACGTAACATTATTTGAAATAGTCATGGAGGTTTTTTAAGAGCACTTCCACAGAATAGAATAATATAGATATGAGTATAACTAAAACCATTCCAATTTTTTTATTCCATTCATTGTATATCTTAATCACGACAATCGTAAATCAATAAGTTATAATCCCTGTTCTGATAGATTAGTGGCAATTTGACAGGTAATTTCATAGAGCGAACTAAACCATCTCGCCTTCGTCGTCGTCGTCATTGACTGATCATAATGAAGTGTATGAAATTGTAGTGCAATGTAACTCTTATGGAGGCTCATATGAGTTGTTAAGTTTATGACTTAGTTATTGCAATGAAAGAAGACCCTGTAAACATGCACCTGATTAAGATAATTAGATACTAGTAATATTGTGCATTATAACTTATATATAGATATTAGATGTTATTAGTTTGTAGCAGTAATCGACAAGTTAAAAGTAAAGTTGATTTTGTTGACTATTTAGAGCAAAATTTTAAATATAATAAGAGCATTAAATTAACGCAATTCTTTTAGTACTACGTGGATTTATTTGGTAATCGAAAGCAATTGATCAACGTCTATTAATTGTGTCAGATAAGAAGTGTCTAATCTCGGATATTGGAGTGGTATTATGGATGTTGCGGAAATTGCTTATACAGATTCCTAAGGATTTGTATTTAGTTGATGTTATATTGAAACAATATAGCTCAACAAAATTACTGAAGGTAGATGCTATATATTTTTAACTAGTTTTATAGCTTCGATTAATTTCCTTTTTAGGAATCTCTTTTATTAATTACCTCTATTATGGAAGTGCATAACATAATATGTTAGCCATATTATAATTACATCGCTTCTCAAACATTGCATACAAACATGTAATTTAGGGAAAAAATAAAGGCTTATATAAATATACTAGCGGGCGCCCGCGACTTCGTCCGCGTAGAAGTTCTGATTTTCTATGAGATTATAAAAAGATAATTTTTCCCGCTGCTGTAATAATCTAAATGCACCTTTAATTTAACCACCCTTAAGGGAAGATTTTTCAGAATAATTTTTACAGATTTTTATTATTTAAAGCTAGTTACCTAAATCCCGCTTTTCTAACCTCAAACTTTAAAAGCATAGGACTTTCATATAACCTTCAAACCCCCATTCCACCCCTTAGGAGGGGCACCCCCGTAAAAAAAATCTTAGCTGACACCTACCCTCTAGAGAGAACCTACTTTCCAAATTTCAAGTTAAGAGTGACAATAAATTAAACTTTCCCATACAAACTTTCATCCCCTATTTTACCACCCTTAAGGGGGTATTTTGCAAAATAAATTATACAGATTTTTATTATTGTAAGTTTTTAATGTAAATACCGATTTTCATAAGTCTAACTTCAAAAACATAGGACTTTCATATAACCTTCCAAACCCCATTTTACCCCCTTAGGGGAGGATTTTCTCAAATCCGTTTCTTAGTGGACACCTACGTCCTAGAAAGAACCTACATTCCAAATTTCAAGTTTGTAGGTTTTATAGTTCCTGAGATTTCGTGATGATCAGTCAGTCAGTCAGTCAGTGACTTTTCGCTTTTATATATATAGATTTCTATTCTAACTACAAACATGTTTGCCATAAATTAGTGTTTCCTATTTCATAAGGTCGTACGTAATTACATAACTGCGCATGCACATTCATTAGCTCGCATATTATATGCATCCGCCTCATGCAAAACTCTACGAGCATAATGGGATTGTCGTTACGAGCTCAAAGAGTGGCTGGCGTAACGCCAGAGGGCGACACAGGTCAATATCTGATCATATCTAGCGTAAATTAAATTTTATCGTTGCCATATTTCTTTCTAAACGTTGATTTTACTTAGTGTTAGAATTCTATTAGGACTAGTGTAATTAATAAGCGCAAATTTTATTAGAAGTAATATTAGAATTAATATAGTTAGATAATCCATATTTTTAGAATTATTTTTAAACTTACTAAGTTACTACCTAAGTTTAGTTTAAGAGATGCCTTTATTTTGACGCTCATCCTCAGTAGCGTGATGTGGGGTAAGGTAGCATCCATCATTATGATCACGACCCGTGGATGACCCACTGCTGAGCCGGGTCTCCTCCTTAGAATGAGTAGGGCATTAGGTAGTATCCGATAGTCTGGAATGGCTTTATTTGATGTGGAGTGGGGTGGGATGGCGTGAGATGGATCGCAGTGGCGTAGTGTGGGATGGTCACAGACTAATTGTCAAGATAACCAAACGAACAAAAACTCAATAGGGTTGTGCCGTTTAATTACAAAATTTTGGAGAGTGGTCACTGTGCTCTTGTGATTAATAACCTTAAATTATTAAATTTAATAAAAATAATTAGTTATATATCATTTTCTTGAGCTTGAAATCTGGGTGTAAGTTTTAGGGGCCCATCTATAATAAATTTTATTCCTTAAGCTCTCTGCATGGTGACAGAGAATGGTGTGGGATGGAAGGAAGTACCGTGTGGTGTAGTGGCATGGCCTAGGGTGTATTTTAGTAGCGTGCTAGTGGAAGCCAGAAAGTAGCTAAAATTTAACTTTTCAAGATTTGATTACGGATAGATTAAAAGTAATAATCCAATCAAGTTTACTTTTAACTATATAAGCTTTTATAATAATAACAATAAATTGTGCTATAATTTACATAATTATTTATTCCTTGTGAAAGCCTATGGAAATATTTTGAGTTCGCATAATAAACAACTTCCAATTAAGAGATTTTTATTTATCTTCATTTTATTACTTTCTTAATTAAGGTTCCTTTTTGTTTGCAGTTATTGTATTTCAGAATTTAATAACAGGTCGGTAATTAATTCATTTTCTTATAAGACGTAAACAGAAAGCATTATAATTACATGAAAATTAAACTTATTTTATAATATAAGTATAAAGTAGAAAATTTTGATGATCTTAATTATGTCTGATAATTATAATGTATTTAGTGAATGGAAATTGAGGTTCTGGGTGAATACAATTTTCTTAAATCATTCCTATATGAGTATATTGAGTTAAAAGCTTTTTTAAAGACTAAAATTCAATAAGAGTTCCGGTAATGTTTAATCAATTCATTAAAAACTGAAAATTATTTTTTAAGATTCTCTATCCTTTTGTAAAAAAACTTGTTTGAATAATGAATAATGAGTGAGTTTATGAGCACGTTTTGATGACTGAGAGAATGGCTGATTGCAATCCGTGATGAGTGAGTTGATGAACAAAAATGTAAACTTGTTATTTTATACGAATCATAATTTAATAAATAGTTGTTATAAGCACAATGCATTTGAGAGAAATCTTAAATTAAGTCCTTTGAACGTTTAGAGAATAAATTGCAAATTCCACATGTCCCCAGAGTAATCTGTTTCGCAAACTCGTGCTGTTCCGACTCAGAAGAATAAAAATGCTAAAGAGAACATTGAGATAACTCAGTCTAACACGATTTGCGCATTAGCTCTCGAATGAAATATATATGTGATTTGCCAGTAAACGACTGAAAATTTTAAAGGTTTTCATCTAATTAAGGCACAATAGTTTTAAATGAAGTGTAATAAATATAAAGGAAACTGGAATAATTATAGCACTAGGAAAGTATCCTGGTTTCTCACGAACGTTAGTTCACCTCATCGTGTGTTCTAAGGGTTTAAAAAAAACTTATGAAAAATTACCTCCTTGAAATGTTTAATATATTTATGTGAAGATTATTTTTTTGTTTAATGCGAAAGGGCTCGATAACTACTATACCGATATAGATAATTCTTTCACCGATAAAAAGCTGCTTCCTTTCCGGTTATAAATGCTTTTATGGTGTCATCATAAATATTTTATTTAAAAAGATATTATGGCCATTAAATTGACAAAGAATGGAAATTTTGTAACTTGGAGATAATCTCTAGAATCACTATCTAATTTATAAAATTCTTTCACTGATAGAAAGCTACACTAATACCGAGCAGGTTAATGATAACCTTTGTAAGACAGTAGTAAACGCAATCCAAATCAATACTACTTTTTTAGAAATACAAAGCTCCTGTCCCATTAAAGAAGATTAAAATAAACAAAAAAAATACTTCTATTTGTATTTGTTTCTTGCCTTTGTGAAGCGAGGATCTCTAGTGAGTAGAAATTATGATAATACATTTTAAAAGTATAAAATTGTAGTAATAATAAAAATAAACTCACTACGATGCCTCATATTATCACCAAGCGTAAAATAAAAAACTAAAAACATTTTGCAACAGTAATATCAATAATGTAAATAAAATTTAACCTTATACCAACAACATAAAGGTATATTTTTCTATGAATTATAATACTACATCCATGTTACTCGTTCAGGGATTGCTTGTGTGTAACGAAGTGATAAAACGATATTTTATTTGTAAATTTCTCTAAAAAAACAGACCTGAGGTGAAACGAATGCATTCACACTACGAGAGAAATATTAAGAAGTATGTATTACCTTTAATATTAGTAATACCGTTTATAAATTAGTGTTCGCGGGTAGTTCCTTTTATTTTATGTCAAGTATACCGACGTGTAGATAATATATAACCTTTTATGCGATGGATTAGAACCAGTCTCTCTGGTGTTTTCGTCTAGTGTACATGGATGTTAGTACTATAATTCCGTGGTTAAGGTCAAGTAAATTAACTTTTCTATATGTATAGCTGTAGTTAGCGAGGTCGAGTGATGGAGGTGAGGGTTAATATATTATGAACGAGTTCTTTAAACCTGCTCCTGGGTCTCAACCTCAAGGCAATAGTTCAATCGGGTTCAATCTAGATTACATGTTAATATTGACGCTTGAGTATTACTGCGCAGTATAGCTCCCATACTCTTAATACTTTGTATTATTACTTTTCAGCCTTTTACAATGTAATTTTTCATCCCAATAAGTAATGCTAAGCGGGTGCCAAAAGGTAGAGCTGTACCTGGGCTATCTGAATCATTTTGATAGTTTCAAAGCTATGTTTTTTTTCATATTTCTAGTTAAATCTTGACTTGTGTTATACTTTTAATGACATTAATATAATCGCCGGTCATTTATTCTTAACTTTATTAAGAACAAATATACCTAATTATTTATTAATTATTTTAATTATTCAAGTTCTTGTATTATTATTAGAATCTGCAGTCGCAATTGTTCAATTTTATGTTATTACTATTTAAAGTTTCCCTGTGAGGGGACGGGTTAGAATACAATTCCTCTCTGCCGCTGGGAGAGCATCTCGTAAGAGTCGAGTAATCCATACACCCCGTGGTCGTAGGGGATCTGGTCTCCGACTGGCTTGCGATCACCAGCATGCGAATCCGACCGTCAAGTGTCATTGACGCATTCCGATCGAGCCGCATGTGGGCCAAACTTACACTTCACCATCCCATCCCGTTAACGCTGAGTAGTGAACGCTAAGTTCACGTTCAGGGTCCACTGAATACGTAGCATTCTTCTCTTCATTCCCCTTCCTCACTATCAAAGCAAGAGTTGTTCTCTTGTATTGCCGTTGTCCATGGGCGACGGTGGCCACCTACCTAAAAAACAGTGACATCAATTATTGCATTTTTTTAGTTTTTTATTTTTTCTAAAATATGTGAATAGTATACTTTTCAAGAACTAAAACAATTATGGTCGTATCTATCACCATATCGCCATAAAAAATTTTGAAAACAATAAAATTTTCGCTAACGATTTAAATAATTAATTCACTGAAATCATAATTTATTTATTATTTAAAATTTATTAAATTTTTTTTACTGAAAATATGTGTCCTTAATGGAGGCTCTAAATAAATCAATAAATAACTATGTAAGTAAATAAGTAGACAAAAACTTTTAATATTTTAATGAGAAGAGAAAGGAACTAGTAAAGTGTAAAGTCAAAAGCTAATAGAGTGATGTAGTTCCCATCGAGTAAATGCACAATACAATACAGCGGTTATGCGGAACAGTTAATCAACTTAGAGTTATGAACAAACTTCCACCAGTGGGTGCTGAGTTCCACGCGTCTCATTATTTGTAGTTCAGCGAGGTCGAATGTAGCGGAGTTAGGTCTTTGCAAACGTGTATAGTTCACTTTACTCAAGAATGCTTAATGGATGTTACTTGAGCTTGTTACTGTTATGATTAACTAATCGATCTGCTTCGCTGGGCTAAAACAATTAATAAATGGTATCCGATTTAAATGAATCAATGTGGGAAAGTGATGCGGTACCCTACCGGGTAAGCAGTTATGGACCAGTGGTTTAGACGTTAATGTCTATTACTGAGATCCGAATTCGATCCTGGGCACACACCTCAGACTTTTCCGAGTTATGTGTGATTTAAGAAATTAAACAATACAATAATAAACTTGCCTTAATGGTAAAGAAAAACATTGTGAGGAAACCTGCACTCCCGGTTTCCATTGTCAGAGGTTTATGAAGTCTGCCAACCCGCTCTGGGCCAGCGTGGTGGACTCTGGCCTAATCTCTCCTCATTCTGAGGAGGAGACCCGGCTCAGCAGTAGGCCATTAATGGGTGAAGAAGAAGGAGATGCGGTACAAAAAGTGTACACAGACGTATAAATAATATATGTATGTATATATTATTTATAAATAAATTATGTATGTATATGTCGGGGTATAGTTGGAGTAGGATAATAGTGAAGGCCGTGTCGGGCTATAATTAGAGTAGGAGAATGATTTAGAAAATTAATTGTCACTTCCGTCGCGATTTTTATATTCAAAGATTTTTGACAGTCTCAAACGAGTAAACGATTATCGATTAATCGCGACGCCAGCGCCCTATTTCCGTTTTGTTGATTTACTTCTCCCCATTAGTGGAGGGGCATTGCTACCATTGTCTAGTACCTTTATATTCTCCGACTGACGCAGTACACTTTAGTCTCTCGACAAGAGAGAGTCTTTGAGTGAACATCACCTGAAGTTGAAGTGTAACAAATAGTGTGTCGCATCACGAATATTGGACATATCGAACTAAGGATTATGTGAGTTCTTACGTCTTATTTATTATGAGTCCCTACATTGTATTTAGATGTGTTAACACAACCTTAGGTTAGGTTTTGGTTAGCCTTAGGTTAGGTTTATGTTAGGTTAGGTTAGCCTTATGTTAACCTAACCTAAGACAGACTATGAGACCGGGCAGTGGAGGCGAGTGTTGTAATTACATAAAGGAGCTCCTTAAGCCTACACCTTGGTCACAAGTCCAAGGCACTGCCTGGGTTCCTGTTCAAAAACTACTGAATCGTGATATTCGATCACTTCGTTCATTCAAATAGTCTCTCTGTTCTGACATATATATTATTTTACTAAATTATTGTGGCTAAAATAGGTATTTTATCATGTAACGTGAACATAATGTGACGTCATACCTTGCTGAACTCTTTTATCGTAGAGCAATGATGAAGAATAACAGAAATACGGCCATACAGAGTTGATTATTTTACAGATGGTAACGTCACTCAGCATTTTCCAAGTAAATTTAAATGAGTTTATGAAAAAGTAGAAAATTCAATGTAAATGTTTTTAAGCTTTATTGTATTTATACGAAAAAGACTAAACGTCACTTAAGGCTCTAACAACCCTATAGTTATGATGGACCTTTTGTTCAGGAATGTCTGGGACTGATGACTCAGGTGTAGGGTTACGCTACTATATTAAGTAATTAAGATTGCTATTTACTTTATCGTCTAGAACTAGAAGAAGTGATTAGGTTTAATATCCAAAATATTAAGGTGGTATTTGAGTCCATATTTAATGCACAAGTCCATACAGGAAAATGTGTTTGTCTGTTTCGGCTTCTTTTACATTCTGATTCTGAGGGATGTATTTGTAACAAATGAAGTGATTCTATTGGTGATTATACCTCAGCAAAATGAAGAAAACTTCAAAAATAAAAATAATCAAAAATATTTATACCTTGTCATAATAGTACTGTATTTGTTTTAAGAGTCAATAATTTAAAACAAACAGTATATGCATATTAATTTAAATATGAATATTATCTCTGACTTTATGACCTTTAGTAAATACTGTTCAAAAATATTTTAGTGATATATTACAATTTAAATCATTATTTGTTTTATATAGTAAAACAAACATTCGTATTAATTTACACTGCAATTTGATATGCTTGGAATATTATTAGGTTCAAATCAAAACTATTACATTAATGAGTATGTTTGGCTCCAACAGCTAAACGAATGAAATCAATCATGTAAATACGATACAATCTGGATTAACACATGGGAAGTTTTTATCCCGGATTAAAGAAGTGTTCCTGTAGGGCAGGTATAATTTCTAAAGAAATAAAATGATTAATTAAATTGAGTAATAATGTATGTTAACGAATGGGTATGTGATTAAGTGAATTAGGGTGTTAGTAAGTTTACACGTGACTGAATTATTTGATAAAATGGGTGAGTCAATTACTAAAAAGTTGAATTAGTGAGTGCTTTAGGTGGTGCGTGAATGTGTAGGTGATAAGTAGGTTACTTTGGTGATTGGGTATAATGAGTATGTGAAACAAAAAAAATAATGAAATGAGTTAAATTTTCATCATTCAGTAGACATTGTTTCCACTTTTCAGCTCTCTTTGGACCTTATTCTGATAAACTACTATTTTTTTTGATATTACTACTATCGACTTGGCATAAATAAATAAAAAAATAATATTATGATAAGACTAAAAAATATTCATTTCCCAAGGGTCTATTTAAAAGTCCGAATGAAATCAGTAAGAAAGTTAGTACCATTTTCGTGATTCCAAATTAAAAATCCTTTCCCTCATTAACTAACTGTTTCCGCTGAATAAAATTCATCGGATGTCTTTAAAATTCACTCTAAGCCAATTGGGGGCTGGTCTAGTCAATGGAGGCGAAGAGCTCCAAAGCGTTTATTGACCAAATATTCACTTTCTTTTGTTCCGAACAAACCTCGATTTTAATTTAAACTTCTTTCATTCTTTGGGCTGAAATTCAATTTCTTTTTAAGCCACAGTTCCAGTGGATACTTTTGAAGATAAAAATCTTAGAATTCAAAACATTTCGGTGAAGTGTAATTCAATTTGATATTATTAAAGATATCGGTTTTATCACAGTGACAATTAGAAAAATCATTTCTTTTAGTTTAATGCTTATATAGAGCACCTTTGCAGCGCGAAGATAGTCGGTGCTGCCAACCATCGATAACAGTTTGCAAGTCAAGGTGCTAAAGACATTTAGTGCTGCCATCTGCTCACACTAAAATACCTACCGTGACAAGGAAACTGCAATTAGAACATCTACGAGTTTATCCAGGATAGATGATGTAAGTCTTGGTCTTATCGTGGTCTTGTCTTGGTCTTGACAGTCGAATTTGGATGTATATCTTTACCATTAGTACTAAAATCTTGTATTGTCTTTATATTTTTTATTTATTTTTAGGTTAATATTAAACAAATGACCTGTTTCGGCTTCGCACGGATAGTAGAGCATGTTTTGTTATATCTCTAAAATGAATTAGTAGCGTTTTCCTCCCATTTTTTTTTTATGTATGTAACTAGGTCGGCAAACAAGCGTACGGCTCACCTGATGGTAAGCGATTACCGCAGCCTATAGACGTCTGCAACACCAGAAGCATCGCAAGCGCGTTGCCGACCCTATCCCCAAATCCCCCCAGGAGCTCTGGTCACCTTACTCACCAACAGGAACACAGCACTGCTTTAGAGTAGTGTTATTTAGCTGTGATTTTCTGTAAGGTCGAGGTACTACCCCAGTCGGGCTGCTCCATATTTGAGCAGGAAAATTGCTGCTGTGCCCTACCTCAGTTCAAATAGTTTTCAATAATTATCACCATATTTTAATCAATTTACATAAAACCTTAACAAATTGTTACATAAAAGTTCTTCACTATCTATTTCTGAAAAATGTATTAAAATCCAATCAGTAGTTTTTGAGTAGGTATATCGCGAACAGATAAACAACTACGTCGAGAGGATTTATTTTTAAGCCCACTACAACGACGGCGTGTTATAAGTGTAACGTGTACATTTGTGTATTTCTGTCTCTGTATGTCTGTCTATGATATATAATTTATGAAAATCGGGCTAGCTCATTTCTAATATGATAGCTGCATCACTACTTATACTAACATAGAAAGCTAAAGAGTTTGTTTGCTTGAACGCCCTAATCTCAGGATCTACTGGTCCTATTTTAAAAATTCATTTAATGTTAGATAGCTCATTTATCTAGGAAGGCTATAGGCTATATATCATCACGCTAAGACCAAGAGGAGCGGAGCTAATCGCGGACAAAGTCGCAAGGGTCGACTAGTATTAATATATTAACAATCTTGTAACCATACATTGAGTAGAGATAATACAGTTTTCTTTCGATATCAAGTATCGAATAGAAAGAAAAAAGTATCAAGCTTTTGATGTCGTTTGGGTATCGATATTTGGTATATTAAATAAGTGTTTCAGTCCGGAGTAATTTAAATTATTTATTTCAATTATCCCCTACTATTTTTAATTCAATAGTTATATCACGTGTAGTGATAAAGTAAAGAATAAATCCGCTATAATCTCAAGACTCCATACTTCATAATAATATACGAGTGTGTAACCAGTATGTAACCTACTATAAAACCATATTCAAGATTCTCACGTACACCCATACATTCTATCTCGCAGAATATTTGTTACATATCATCAATTATGTATGTAAGTGCTTATAATTTTGCGAATCTTTCGCAACCTCTATATGTTATCCATCCTCGTAGTAATAAAAGATAATAAAATCATGTAGTTGGGAAGTGTTATGTTTTTGGATTAGCCAATTGAATACTAGCATTTTGTATGAAGTATGTATCCTTTATTCAAGTTGAGCTTTTTATGTAAATAATTTAAAAACCTATCGAGTCTAACTGTAACTTCATCCAGGTTACCCTAAATGTTAGTTTTGACTAGTAATTACGTGGAGTAAAAATTTGTGAAGTATTTGATTTAATAAAGATCACGTGTGTCTGTGAAGTATTTATTATCTTTATTAAATGTAATGAGGTTTTGGTCTTAAAAGAGTTGATATAAAGTACCTGCTCCTGGGTCTCAAGTACCAGTACTGCTTCTTGTCTAGATTGCATGTTAATATTGTCTTTTGTATTTTACTCTTATATACAAAAGAAAGATTTTTTTTGCAATCAAACCTTTTTCATACACTTGCAAATATCAGAATTAATCCTTTATGGTATAACATTTAATCTACATCTTACTGAAAAACTATTTATTATATAGCGAGTGAAAATAACTCTTTAGTATCTTCTGAAATTATCAAAGTAAAAGGGCCATTTAATTAAATTAATTTGAAAGAAGAAATAATATCCAATTGCGAAATATTATTTCGAAAAAAGTAAATTTAACAACAAAGGCTTCCTTATTTTAACGGTTTAGCCAAAAAACCCTTTCTCGAGAAAAATACACCTCAACATTAGGGATTTATTTTCCCTTTATAAAAGATACACAGTAACTCTGTTAGAGAAATTAAAAAATAACAATAACGATAGATGTTGTTATTGTAGGGCGGAAACACAAAGGGCTCTTTGTTTATGGAATTCATAAAGGAATCTTTTAACTCATTTTATAGGTATGGTACTAATATACTGTTACAATGAATACTTATAATGATTTCAATTTACAAGTTTTGTATTGCATATTAATATATTTCTTTTTTTATGGCGGTTTATAGGGGCGGATTATAGGGGCAAACGTGGCCACCGTCGCTCATGGACATCGACAATACAAGAGAGTGTCTCTTGAAAGCATTGCCATCTGGAAGATAGAGTGAGGAAGGGAAATGAAGAGAAGAATGATATAGTTTCAGTTGACACTGAATGAGAACCCAGAGTTCCTAGAACCACAGCATTAACGGGTTGGGATAGAGAGGGGTAAGTCAATCTGTCTACATGCGTCTCGACCGGACCGCTTCAATGACACTTGTCAGTCGTTTCGCATGATAGTAGTTACACGCCAGTCGGGGATGCTGGGTGACTCGCCTCTTACGAAGTGCTCTTCCAGCGATAGAGGGGAATTGTATTCTAACCCGTTCTACCTCGATCTAAAATCATATCAAGTATGAAAATAATACTTTTTTGTACAGATAAGCAGATGGAATTCACTCGTGGAAGCAGAGAAATAAAATACAGAGTTTTATCATAATATTTAGCTAAATGTATTTCGTCATAACACTACATAATAAGGTTTTATTCCAATAATTACATTGCATACTCTTTAACATAAGCTACTTTCTCCAATGTTCTGCTATTTGAAATTCCAGTACTACTTCGATAAAGATCTTAACCGAGTGCGAAATTGCTTATCATACAATATTACGCACTGATCTGAAAATTATTTCGCACTGGATCTTCAAAGTATAATGTATAATGTTTTCATTCAATTTTTAAGATTTTAGTAAATTTTTTTTTGAATCAACTATGCCCTAATATATGGCAATAGTTGTTAATGTCATTGTCAAAAACAGAACAATAGTTCGAGAACTTATAGGTTTTCATACATTTTGTAATTGTCCTTCAAAAAAAGCTTTTGAATGCTATTTTATAGTAAGCAGATTTCATATAGTAAAAGGTATCGTGGTAGACAACCAAATGATAGTTTAATATTAACAACATATTTCAACCGACTTCAAAAAACAAAAAAGTAGGTTATCAATTCGGTTGTAGATTGGTAATGACCATGGGGATTTTTCAAAATCCAGTTCTGATGATGAGATCCTTAAGGAATTAAGAGAACTCCTCAAAAGTTATAGGCTCATTACATTATTTTGTTACAGCATTTTTTTTTCAAGCCTTCAATATGTGATATTTCACATATTGAAGGTGACTATATTTGTGTAGACATAATTTAGGTTCTACTGTTTTTTACTAAAATAAAAATGGAGAATCTAGTATTTTTTAAAAGTTACTTTAATTGTAGACCTGGCTCTTGTGAAGAACTGCAAAATGATAAATTATCAAGGATATTTCCAAAATAATAATTTTTAATTCCGTGAATATTTATACTTGGGTAAGATAATTCTAAGATAAGATTATATTTAAGTTCATATATTATGGAATTGTAAAGCTAACTTCATGAATATTTTAATTTAGCTACGTCATGTATAAGCTAGATGCCGTTATGAGTATGTAAATTGTAGTGTGGTAAATGTTAAATTTTGAGGAATTAAAGTAATAAATATAAAATAATATTCCCTATAATATTTAAAAAAAAATCCAATATTGTTTGTATAAATTGTTTACATATTTTATTTTTTGATTTTTCATGTAAAGAAATACCCAATCTCCATTTTACCTCAATTCTTTTTTTTAAGTCTCTCTGAGGTGGTTAATGTTAGAAAAATATTTTTTTCTCAAAAAAAAAGGGTTTTTAAAGATATTTTAGCGTTCTGAACGTATTATTTTGTTCAATAATACTGTAAATTCTGCTATTTTTAAGTTTCCTACTAAACCTCTTTAAAACTCTGTAACAAGGTGTACAATGATTATTTCTAACATGTTTCATAAGTTTTCTGTATTATTCAGAATCTAAAACATAAATACCATTTACTAAATCAACGTTAGATAAGTTGGTTTCATAATATTAAAAGCTATTTAATGATTATGATATTTATTATGAGAATAAAATAAACATTAAAGGATAAAGATGAAATTAGTTCAGGCTAAACGTTTAATGATAATATCATGGGGATGAAAGGATCGTTGAAATTATATCGTACTTACTCTTTATATTTGAGACCTACTAAATACCTATTAATATAATTCTTATTCAACTACGTTTACTCCATTTAAGTTTTAAGCTTCTTGATAAGCTTTTGTTTTCCTTTAATAATATTATAGTTAAATAGTTATTATTTGTATATACCACTAATACACTATAGCGTTTATTAAGTTTTATATTATGTGCTATACCGCGCAATAACATTCAAAATGTAATAGTAATTACTAAAACTCCTGAAATATGTATTTTATTGTCATATATAATATGGAGTCCCTATATCAATTCTCAGACCTCTAGCATCAAAATTTGCGGCACTCGTATCACACAAACATCAACAAAGTTTACGTATTGTCGTGCCAATGGACATATTTAATACTAGTCGACCCTTGCGACTTCGTCCGCATATAGCTCCGCTCCTATTGGTCGTAGCGTGATGATATATGGCCTATAGGCTTCCTCGATAAATGGGCTATCTAACACTAAAAGAATTTTTTACATCGGACCAGAAACAAAGCTTTATATATTAGTAAACCAAAAGAAACTACTAGCCAAACAGTGTTGTTAATACTTTGTTTTATATGTACTTAATATATAATGTTTTTTAGTGAAATTATTATCTGTCTGATAGCCATTAAGGCTAAAAAACATCGCCCTCTTATTATTTTTTTTAATACAAACAAATTACGAAGGGGGTTTGTGTGTGAGAAAATAGTTGAAGTACTGTCAGATGTAAAAGAGTATACTATCATATAAATTTGTAAATATGTATTTCTATAATTATTGTATGTTATATTGTTATTTTTATCTGTGCTCTAAATATTTAATCATTTCTTTAATCTAAAATATATTACTAATAATATTAATCTTAGTTTCAGTTTGTATGTTTGTTACTAAATCACGCAAAACCGGCTGAACGGATTGCAATGAAATTTTGGCACATGTTAGCAACACTGTTTATAAAGTAGTATTAGCGGGTAGGTCATTTTATGTTGTGTATGACAATATATAACCTTTAGTGCGATAAATTAGAGTCAGTCCCTCTGGTGTTGTCACGTAGTGTACATGGAAGTTAGTGTTATATTATCGTGGTTAAGGTCACCTTTCTTGAGGTCCACGTAAGTTTACGAGATAGAGTGGTGGAGGTGAAAGAGCTCTTCAAACCTGTTCCTGGGTGTCAAGCTCCAGGCACTACTCGGCTCCGTTTAAATTCCATGCGTATACGTATTGCTATACAGTAATGAGTACAATTCTTCTCTCATTATTTGACACACACAGATACTTTATAATCTGGTTTATCGTATAGGCTACTTTTTATCCCAAAAAAATTCATAGTTCCCACAGGATAAAATATATAAAATATTTTTAACGCCTAAATGTATGTACTATGTATGTAGGTAGGTACGTGACGACTAAAGTAATAAAATATAAGAATCCTAAGTCAATTTAAAAAAGTTGATTTACAATTAAAAAAATCTGCTACCTATTTAATAAATATAATCAACCGCAAATAAATAAAAATTTTGATTGGCAAATTAATAGAATGTATTGTTAGCATAAAGCCAAAGTTTACCGATTAATTGCTATTTTATACCAGTTTAATTGAATAATCTGTATCAGATTAATCAAATTAAAATATATATTGATGTCATGAATGTTATAATAATATTTATGGTATATTATTCCTTGGTATTCAATATTACATTATTTTTCTTCAATTTTAGGGTTCTTCAATCTTCGCGCGCGAATCCGACTCGCACTAGGACTGTTTTTTAGGGTTATCTAACTCAAAAAAAACAAGAAACGCTTAAGAGATAACTACACTGTTCATCTATCTGTCTGTGTATAAATCAAAATCTTTTGTCGTAGTAATCGCTGAGGTATCCAGTTGATTAATATCAAATATGTACTCGGTTATGCAGTTTCTTGAAAATTAAAACAAAAACCTTTTATATAATATTTTGATTATTCATGATAATAAAGGTTATTTATAAATCTAGTTGACGTTAAGTTAAAAACATATCAAGATTAAAAGCGGCATTATTTTATGGCAATATTCGATAAAACAAAATTACTATACTATCGCCCTTTGTACAAACACAAATCATAAAGCGTATTAATCCAGCCCCATTCAATTACATGGGCCCCATGATGTTTGCTTTAGACAATAGACGGGTCCCGTGCCCCGTAAATTAACAAGAAACAAGAATCATCGAATTTATGCTCTCGCTTAGACCGAAGCCTTGTTCAAATTCCCATAATTCAATGAAACTGCTGTAATTATTACCAAGTGTACTACATTACTTCACTTTTCATAACCACCGATAAATATTATTTGTTATGCATTTAATTAGGCTGTTACATATTCTTGTAAATTCTACTCGTTAGTACAAATGAAAGACAACAATTTTAAATATAAAAAAACAAGGGCAATACTTTTATAATAATCTATAACAGCAAGACAAGACCATTGACACTTAGAACGATATATTGGATGCAACCAAACGAATCCCAATATTCCTAAACTCAAGAGGTTTATTAGTAGGTATTTAAGATTTCCACTATCTACTTTCTCTTTCCAACATCTGATCAGCACTAAAATATAAAAATTGGAATTATTATTAGTTAAAAATTAAGCTAACATAAGAATGTTAAATTATGAAAGATAGTTTGCAACACCGTTTATGAACTTCTATTAGCGGGTCATTTTATATTATGTGAAGTATACCGATATGAAGACAATATATAACCTATAGTGCGATTGATTACCTCAGTCTCTCTGGTGTTTTCGCGTAGTGTACATGGATGTTGGTGTTAAAGTGTCGTGGTTTTTTAGGTATTTCTCTATCATTTTATGACAAGTTAAGTTTTCTATCATATCAAAATAAGAACCTTTATTGATCAAATGTCATAATGTCACCTTTCAAGGCCCTATTTCTCAAAAACGCGTTCCGATATAAGCTTGAAATCTAGAACTCAGGGGGTACTTCCCGTTATCCTACAATTATTCAATTTGTTAAGAAGCAATATAAAGAAGCTTATAGCATACGTAAATACCGCAATCCAGATTGTACAGAACACGTAGTAAAAGGTTCTAGCTCACACTTGGCTTCATTATGCAATTTCTTTAGGTTATTTGCCTGATTCAAGTATAATTTATAGGAAAAACCATCAACAAAATATACCACAACTGGGTTATATTTCGACAATATGTAACATAGTAAAATCGTGAATGATCAGCTATTTTATTGGCACTAGTAGCTTAATTGAAATTCGATTTCAAGCAGTTTTTCATGTGATTTAAAATTCGTTTAACTTTCGCTTGCACGGTTTTTGGGCGATGACCAATCCTGGCTATTTGGACGAATTTAATGAAATTCATCTGTCGCTCTACTGAGCTCAGTCCCTGATTCGTAGTCAAATACAAAAATATATTTCTATGTTTCAAACGTGTGTACCGTAGATCTCTTTTTCAATAAACATTTTTTTATAATTTTTTTTAATAAAAATTTAGGGCTTGATTATATTCATACAAAAATATAACTTATTGAATGTTTGTACATAGTTAAAAATACTTAATGTAAGGTAGACAAGTCTTTGTGCTATCTACTTATAGAAACCAAAGCAATAATTAGGTACTTAAATTTTTGCATGTCTGTGTGTTTGCTTTCGCATCACTAAAATATCAACCATTGCACATAACTAGATATGGTGTGCATAGTTCTATTGCTGCAAAGCTTACTTAAAATCTAGGCATCTAAATTAAAATATTTAACACGAGTGGTCTGCACTCGGTTCATTCTGGGCATCAGTTAAATTAAAAGCTAAATCAGCAATATTTAGTAATAAGACAAATTATTAACTACACTATACTAAACTACTAAATATTGATTTTGCTTTTATTTTGATTTAATAGTAATATATCCATTTACTAAGTGCATAATATTTAAAAAATTAACTTGAAATATTTTCGACTTCGATTCCGTTCATTAACTCGCGAAACTCCTGTTTGTAAAAAACTACTTAAATGGAAACTGTGATTTTGCTATAAAAAATCAAAATGTTACATGGTCAAACAGCCAGTTGACGTATATTCCACCACGTTATGGTCAGCTGACTTTATTTTTCCTTTAAGATGCTAGGTAAACTATAATCCGACACTTTTTCAAACGGGAGGAAATGACTGAAAAAATATTTTTTTTCGACATGTTTGGGAGGTTGCCGCTGCTCGCCCCACCCACGGAATCGCAGCTGATGGTCACGAGTAATCTATACTAATATTATTATTATTATAAAGAAGTAAGATTTGTATTTTTGTATGTAACGAATAAACATAAAAACTACTGGACCGATTTCAAAAATTCTTTCACCATTAGAAAGCTACATTATCCTTGAGTAACATAGGCTATATTTATTACAAGAAAAAATTAGAGATCCTTAGGAAATCTCACGAAAACCAACCCAAGGTGCCAAAAAATTTGCCATAAAATATCTTTCATCGCATGCGCTGCAAAAAGTATTGATGATAGAACAAAAAAATGTTCTACAATATTATAGAACGTATCAATATCTACAAAAAAGTCCGCGAGACCATATGTCCAACTATTATAGTTACGTCACTATAACTACTTTTTTACATTTTAAAAGTTGATAAAAATGCCTATTAAAATCAGACCATGTTTTCTATAACTTTGTATTAATCCTTATTCAAATAAATTATTTCGTATTCAAGACTATTTTAATACCTGTAAATTACTTTTTGAATTATTAAAATCGGACTTTCCATTCAAAAGATATTATGAAATTAAAAATATCAATATAAACAGAAAATACACGACGACGCGACGGGCCAGTATAGCGACGCAGCGCAGCGAGTAAAGCGGCAAGAGAGGGGGCACCGAAATGCGGGAGGGCCAATATATTTTTAAAAATAATATTCCACCCGCGCGAAGCCGGGATGGGCCGCTAGTCATAATATATATTCCTTACGCAGTATACGATTTTTGACTCGAGAGGAAATGATTGACCGAATTTGAATCTGGCTCCCGTACCATTAAGTCACTCATGAATAGTATAGTTATCTATTAGTAAAAGAATTTTTAAAATCGTATCTGTAGTACCAGAGAAAACTATCACAAAACGGCCACGTTATGGCACTTGAATGGCCATATCTTTTTAATTAGAATATCTATGGCAACACCAGATAGCCTATGTTACCCGGAAAGGACGTAGCTTTCTATCGGAGAAAGAATTTTCAAAATTCGTTCAGTACTTTTCGAGACTATTCGAAACAAAAAATCATACATAAATACAAACAATCAAATATTTCCTCTTTATATAAAAAGTATAGATGTAGATTAACATTCAGCTAGTCTAGAATATATTAATATTGAGCTAACAATAATATAAATGTTCATGTTCTCTGACATACCTAATTCAAAATGTATCTCCACGAATTTGTAAGATAACTGATATTTTAAAGGAAAGTGAGTTTAATATCCTTATTACGGTGACGGGCTACGCCACTTGTTATCATTAACCCGGGCAGGCGTCATTACAGCATAGAGCGGAGTGCTGTAAGCCATTACATCTCAAAGCGAACATTACTCTTGGTTTCGCCTTCATTTTCTAACTTTTGCTTAATCTACATTACTAACTCGTTTTGTCCATAAATATGCTTTGTTCATGGACAAAAGCTGGGTAAAAAAATAAAGGTTTCAAATAGATACTTTAAAATTCAATAAATCTCAGATCTTTTAAGGGATACATGAAAATAATTTGAGAGAAGAGGGCTATTTATACTTTTAAAAACTTTATCATGTTTCATCAAATAGGGCCTTGAAGTATGTTTTAAAGTTTAAACGACTTCAAAAACGTATAGAAAGAAGGTTCTATGTTAGTTTGTAAGTATTTTCAATATTTTATTTGTTCAACCTTTTGAAATTAAAGTTGTTGTTTTGAATTATTTGAACGCGATTGCCAAGAAAACTTGGCTAAATCCTTAAAAGGTTAGACATTTAAGGTAGAAAAAGGATTTTTTGCATGTTTTCAATCTCTACACAAACAAGAATTAATAATCCATAAAGGCTGGACTCTGTTTGCTGTCACGAATGTCAGGCTAGCAACTGTCAACATTTCAAAATATGTATTGTGGTCCGCGACGAGAGCTCGTCCTGCAACTGTTCGCTATCAAACGGCTATTCTTCTAACGCTTTTTACGCCTTTTATATCCATTTGAACAAACTTTTCCTTGTTGAATCCGAATGAACTGTTAAAACAAAGGGCAGATTGGATAGCACAAGTCAATTTTTTTTAAATGAAGCGAAGCAATTGATTCTTAAATCATAGATTTAATTTATTTTCTACTTATCAGTCAAATAAACAGATTTTTATTTAAGCGATAATTTTTATAATCATGGACATAGACGCAATGTTACCGTACGCGCATTAACTACTTTATGTAATTGGTACGTATTCTAAAAGATGGCACTCCAATTTTTTTGTGTATTAAAGCAAAATGTTCAGACAGAACATCAAAAGTCTGTGACTTATAAAGTTAGTTTGTGTCTGTTTAACGTAATAAGTTTCAAAGTTCTTAGTCGGTAGTATAGTACAAACAACGGGTACTTTAAAACAATCTGGCCGCATGTCGCAGTGCATACTCGAAAGTCTATCTACATAACCGAAAACTACGTCAAGAAAAAAAGTAATAAGATTTTTTTTCTCTCTATCTGTGGTCGCTCTATCATAGCTGAGAATCGTGGTCATCGACGGATGTGGAATATATACACGTAGTTTGGATTTTCTGCTTCCACCAGTGCCTGTTCATCGCGTCTCTAGCGACCGAGCAAAACTTAATTAAAGGTGAGCCTCTCACTTGGTCGCTTCATCTGGTTGGGGACCGTCCCCGGGCTAGTTTTCCCTCAGTGTTTCCAACAACAATCTGTTTTTCAAGACTCTCATCACCCATTCTCATTATGTGGAGAAAGTGTGATAATATACGCTTCAGACAGATCGTGAAGAGGTGGGTTTGGACGTAAAGCTGCGAGAGGATCGATGCATTGGTGCGCTTGGCGGCCAGGGTATCCTCAGCATGCGCCTCCAGCACCACATCTCGAATGCATCAATCCTCAGCCTTTCACCGGCTCGTATCGTCCATGTTTCTACACCATACACGAAAATGGGCAATATTAGAGCGCGTATAAGCCGGGTCTTTGTGGTGCTGGTAATACTCCTTTTCTTCCAGATGACCTTTAGTCGAGTAATCGATCGTTAGCCATACCAATACGCCTCTTTATCTCTGGTACACAGCTGCCATCGTTCGCAAGAAATGTTTTATGGTAACAAATTGTATACAACCCTTAATTACTTAGTTAGGCAAAAAAAACTAAACTGACATCAATTCGAATATATTAATAAATAAATGTCATAGAATGAGAGAGGAATGATACTCGACGGAACTCGACTCTAAAACTGTAATTTATAAGGAGTCGAGCAGTGCCTGGGGCTTGAGACCCAGGAGCAGGTTTAAAGAGCTCTTTCATAATATATTAACTCTCACCTCCAGCACTCGACCTCGCCAACTATAACATATATTAAAGTAAACTTACGGGGACCTCAAGAAGGGTGACCTTAACCACACTTAAGCACTAAAGGTTACATATTGTCTACACTTGACATAATATTAAATAATCTACCCGCCAATACTACTTTATAAACAGTGTTGCTAACATAAATAATTTTTTATCAAGTTTTCTGATCTTGTATCTTTCTATAACTTCTGCAATTTAGTACTTCGGAAGTTTTTAATTAAGTTACGATATCAAAAGAAAACTATTTCTACATGTTAATATTACCTTGACGAAGTTTGACTATCACAGAAAAAAAATCACTGGAAAATTCCATTATTAAGTTTCAAAGCAATTTAAGAATAATGGTTTTCGCTGTAGTCCTTTGTAGTATGATTCCTAGACCCAATTAAAAATAAATTAAATAGTGCTACAATGTAGTATAATAATACAGTCTACGTCGTAGAAATCAGCGTAGAACGTGTGCTACGGAAAAGGTCATCAGTTAACTTTTGATAATTTATAGTATCGTAATATACTCCTTATTTACGTTCATATACAATGAGCGATAAGGGATATTTTGGTTATCTAATTGAGAACAACCAGTCTTCTTGACACGATTCCTAACGCATACAAGGCACTCATGTTTTTCTCCCGAAAAATCATCAGGGCTCCTTAATTAATGATGAAATATTATTCAATAATTTCAGATTATATCTTTACTTCTAACTCTGAAAATGCAATAAAAAGTAAAAATTATTTAAAGTCAGATAACATTAATAAAATACATATTGCCAAATATAGAACCTCCTTTTTTATTGGAGACGCATAAAATATTTTACAAGTTGTCTTCATGTCGTCAACAGTCGTTGCTAAGATATAGCTTTAGATTCATTTCACACACACATCTGCGATTTCACATTTGTGATTTTACTAACATTCGAATATGTTATACATGTACATATCTTTGGTACAGATTTAAGCCCTGATCAACGTTAAGCAAGAGAACTTTGAAAATTTGAGAAACTGGAAGTCGTGCTAAATTTAAAACATTATAGACCCTTCTAAAGATAAAAAATTACATAAATTAATTAATGGAATTTATATTTTACAAAATATTTTTTTAATACGTCTTTACAATAAAAACATTTTCTTTCTTTCTTGGAATAAATTTATTTAAAGTTTTTAAATTTCGATTTCACCAAATTAAACACTGTTTAACCAGTTAAAACGATAAAAATATTATTTATCTGTACCGAGGGCAGGTATATCGTAAAACATATTCGAATATTACTAAAATCGCAAACGTCTACTTTTTTCACGTCCGCGTCTGTAGAATGTCCTATAGTAAAACTACTTGTTATGACTTCAGTACAAATGGCCACATTTATTGATTCCTTGCACTTAGAAGTTTTATTTTTTCACAGCTTCAAGATACTATAGTCATACTTGTTAAATATAAATTTCAACTTGATAACTTCACGTATTCTTCAAATAACGTGTCAAAACCTAAATACATAAAAGAACATTTATTTCGTGATTTAACAACAAATTGCCATTTTCAGGATTTTTTCCCATTCCAGTGCTCTGACACCTTATTTCTTGCCAAAAATCGAATTTTGAGTAATCTCGAAAATGAAAATTACCATACATGAGATAAAACCGGAAGCGGCTTTTCATTAAATTGACTTAGAAGTTTGATATTTTTACATATTTGAGTAACTAAAGATTAATCCATGCGATTCTGAGAGAGAGGGTCTTGACAGACAGACGGACAACAAAGTGATCTAAAGGGGTTCCTTTTCTCCTTTTTAGGTACGGAACCCTGAAAATGAAAGTGAGATAGATAAAGGAGAGAAAGAGAGAGAGAGAGAGAGAGAGAAATTAAAAACATACAGAATTAACAAAGATAAATATAAAAATGAAAGAGAAAAATCCTCTCTGGATGAGGGAGAATGAAAGTATAAAAATGGAAGAGAGATGGGAATACTGTAGACTTCTCTCAGTGAAAGAATTTTTAAAATCAGACCAGTAGTAACAAAATAGCAATAATCTATTAATTAAAAAAATATATAGGGCAACACTTCATCACCTATGTATGTAAAGATTTTTTAAAATCGGATCAGTAGCAACAAACCTCATAAATAGTGTAGTTTTCTATATGTAAAAGAATGATTAACATTGTATCAGTAGTTCCCGAGACGACCTTCACTATACAAAATGGCCATGTTGAGGCATTTAAATGGCCATATCTTTTTAATTAGAATATTTATGGCAACATCACATAGCTTATGTTACCCGGAAAGGAAGTAGCTTTTTTAATTTTTAAAATCGAATCAGTAGTTTTGGAGCCTAATCGTAACTAATATACAAAAATACTAACAATCAAATCTTTCCTCTTTATATGATAGACGTAGATTATTTCTTATGAGGCAAATGTGACCCTATTATATTATTTGTTATAATTTATTTAACAAATATAAATGAGAGATATGAAATTAAAATATTTCTACTAATATTACAGAAATAAATTATAAGTTACAATAATTTCTAGTACATTTGCTACTAATTTGAGCCGTTTAATTGAATTATGGGAATCCGAACAGCGCGCTGGTGAAATTGCGCTTATAAATTCGAATAGTTCCTTATTAACTAACCTAGTTAAACTAAAATTGATATTATAATATAACTATACTATTAACAAAATTGCAAAAATATATTGTCACACAACATAATTGTGGTAATAATAGTAGGCGTTTATACTCAATATAACTGAGAACAAATCGACGTTGAATTTTAAATATTCGTATAAAACCGTAACTTTTAAATAAAAATGTGCATATAAAAGAGTTTAACTTGACTAATTACTTAATGCAGATTTTCAGAATAATCGGGATTTAGTCTCTGACTGTGAATTAATGAAAATTCGATTGGTAGCAATTTTTCACTTTATTTAAAACTTCGTTTAACCATCGCCATCGCTTGCACGGATTTTTGCTCCGCTCTGTTACTCCGAACGATTTTAATGAAATTCATCTGTCGCGCGTTGGAAGTTTTTAGGTTGTGTATTATATAGAAATAAGATTAAATTAGTTCAACATATAGTGATAAATAAATGTAGAGATAAATAATAAATAATACTAGTGACTGTGTAAATTGAGCCATATGAAGTGTTTGTAATAGTCCAGTCCGTTTGGATAAGCATATGAACGTAACGAGCTAATTTTTTGATATTACGGTCTAGAAACTTCGAATTGTCGGCCGAAATTTTCTTGTGGATTTTTCACCATCTTGAAATAAGGGTTAAATTCAGTTTATTCTAAGGTTACGTGCATATACTTATCTATCCCTATTTTCCGACTGGGAAAAACACTTATATCTATTGTGTAGTTAAAAAGTGTATTAATCAGTTGAATAAATTATAATAAAAAACATATATTTGTATTGCGAGCTGGTTCTAAAGGTCTCTAAGGTGGGTTTAAATAATTTTCATTTCTTAACTTAATATTAAAAAAAATTGTACCAGATACTATCATGTCAGAGGAAATAACATCATTTACAATCGCGTCCCAGTATATCAGGATGTAAAACATGGCCGCGACGATTCGAGATAAGATTTACCTGTATGAAATTCGGGCGCTAAAGAATTTCAGTATACATTAATTATATCTGAGTATAATCAGGAATAAAGAAGTAGATTTTACTTAAGAATATTATTATGATAATACAAAATATTTAAATAAACACAATCTAGAGGCAGAGGGCCGTTACCTTAATCGGTATCTTCATTACCTGCAGTGAAGGTTCGCTAAGTGCCGTATCACAAATATTTCAGACACCCTTGAAATAAATAAAATTTCATTTTAATTTTAAGGAAATGTTAACTTTTTCTATGTTTTATTATATTGTTTCAGTTGAAATTATGAAAAATGCATAAGCAAAAAAAATAATAAAAATAAATTACAATACTTATGATATGTGAAAATACTTATACTTCTCGTTATAATATGTGAAAATACTTAAAATACTTATGCTGTGTGAAACATACTTACAATGCTTTTGATATGTAAAAATACCAAAAATTGTTGTGTTATGTGAAAATATTTACAATTTTTGTGATATGTGAAAATAATTACAGTGCTTGTAATATGTGAAAATACTTACAATGCTTGTGATATGTGAAAATACTTAAAATACTTATGCTGTGTGAAACATACTTACAATGCTTTTGATATGTAAAAATACTAAACTCAAACTCACTCAAACTCAAAATATTTTATTCAAATAGACTCTTTACAAAGTACTTTCGACACGTCAGAAATTGGTCAGTCAGTCAGTTTGTCTGCAGCTACTACCAGTTCGGAAAGCAGTTTCCTGATGAGAAGAACTGGCAAGAAACTTAACAGTTGCTCTTTTCCAGTCTGTTTTACAAAGGTATAATCATTCAGCTGAGCATCAACGTCATTTTGAATCCAAGCTTTGTCATCATTCAAATAATCTTGTGCAGAGTAGTAAGCTTTATTTACTAAACACTTTTTTATTCGAGTTTTGAATTGCTGAAGTGGCAAGTCTAATATAGGCTGTGGGATCTTATTATAGATGCGAACACCAAGCCCCATGAAACTGTTACTAACTTTGTGGGGATGATAGTATGGCGTTACAAGTTTATTTTTATTTCTAGAATACATACTATGTGTGTCACAATGTTTGGAAAATAACGTAATGTTCTGCCTAATGTATACAATGTTACAATAAATGTATTGTGACGGCACCGTAAGAATACATATTTTCTTAAAAACATCTCGATATTCCCAGCTCTTAGATTGTAAATGGCCCGAACTGCTCTTTTTTAAAGAATAAAAATGGATTCTATATCCGCGGCCCTACCCCACAACAAAATGCCGTAGGACATTATACTGTGAAAGTAACTAAAATAAACGAGTCTGGCTGTATCAATTTAAGTTAATTGCCTTAGTTTTCTTACTGCGTAAGCTGCGGTGCTGAGTCTTCCCACCAAAGATGATAAATAGGAGTTCCACTGAAGTTATGAGTCTAAAGTTATTACCAAAAAAATCGTTGAGTCTGTTAAATTTAATATATCATTATTTAATAAAAGGGTTAATTGCTGTTTTTTAACATTCGGTAAAGCAAATTCCACACATTTAGTTTTTTTTGCGTTTAGTACTGAATTATTAATCGTAATCCATTGAAGAACCTGCGACAATGCACTATTTACATCGTCGTAACTGTGTTGGTTTCTCTTAACTTTGAATATAAGAGAAGTGTCATCAGAAAAAAGTACAATGTCGCATAAATTCCTTACGTAATATGGCAGATCATTAATATAAATCAGGAATAAAAATGGGCCCAATATAGAACCTTGTGGAACGCCCATTCTTAAGAAGGATCCAGAAGATTTTTCACTATTAATATCAATATTCTGGATCCTTTGGGTAAGGTAAGAAGCAATTAGATCAAGTCCTTTATCACTAATACCATAATAATTGAGTTTTTTTAAAAGCGATTCATGTTGAACACAATCAAAGGCTTTGGACAAATCACAAAATACACCAATTGCATTTTGTGATTTCTCCCATGCGTCGTAAATATGCTTGAGGAGTGCGACTCCTGCATTCGTTGTTGACCTACCCCTAGTAAAACCATATTGCTCACTATGAGAAATATTATTTTTCCAAAATGCTCCAAAAGTTGATTTAGTATAATTTTTTCAAAAACTTTACTTAGTGATGATAATATAGAGATAGTAGTAGTTACCAGGATCGTTTTTGTCACCCTTTTTAAAAAGAGGTATAACTTTACTGTGTTTCATTAAATTAGGAAACGATCCTGTAACCACGAACTTGTTGAAAATAAGAGCTAGATGTAGAGCAATATTATAAATAATTTCGGTAAGTAATCTTACAGATATATCCCATAAATCATCAGTTTTTTTTTTAAATTAAGAGTTTTAAATGTTTTAATTATATCTACTGGTGAAACATACTTGAAATTGAAACTATTATTACAACCCAAGTGATTCCTTTTTAACAATGCAATAGCATCGATGGGAGAAGATTTAAGGCTAGATGTAACTTTAACCGGAATTTCTGTAAAATATTTTTCAAAAGCATTTGCCACTTCTTTGCTAGAATTTATCATTATATTGTTAATTTTCAACTTTACTTGTTCACTTGTTCATTAATATTTACAGATATTCCAGTAATACTATTAATAGCGTCCCATGTAGCTCCTATTTTATCTTCCGATTTCATTATTTTAATTCTAATATATATCGCCTTTGCCTGGATACAAACAATTCTAAAAGTCTTTGAAAATTTTTTAACATGTTGTAAAAACTTTGGATCATGATTAAACTGCTTCTCCCCGTATAGTTCATAAAGTTTTTCTCTACTTCTAAATATGCCTACAGTTGCCCAATCACTAAATTTAAGTTTCAAGTTTTTAAAGGTTTTTTCTTTAAAGCTATTATTTAACTGAGATAAAATTAAATGAAACAGTCTATTATACAGTCATCTGGATTCTTTGAGTTTGTGTCCAAATCACTTATTTTTTTCAACACATGGTGGCAACACTTCCCTTAAAACAATTTATTCTGCTAACAGTCTTAGGACGGCAGATCATTTTTAGTCTTTCTTCAACTATATATATAGTATCCATTAAAGTAAATTTTTGACTGTAGTGGTCAGAACTTAAATTGTACAAATTCTTGTGTTATGTGAAAATATTTACAATTTTTGTGATATGTGAAAATAATTACAGTGCTTGTAATATGTGAAAATACTTACAATGCTTGTGATATGTGAGAATAATTACAGTGCTTGTAATATGTGAAAAAACTTACAATGCTTGTGATATGTGAAAATACTTACAATGCATGAGTTTTGTGAAAATACTTACAATGCTTGTGATATGTGAAAATAATTACAGTGCTTGTAATATGTGAAAATACCTACAATGCTTGTGATATGTGAAAATACTTACAATGCATGAGTTTTGTGAAAATACTTACAATGCTTGTGATATGGTAAATGCTTACAATGCTTGTTTTATGTGGAACAGATTTCATTATTATGATATTGTAATATTACGGTTTATAGCATTTAAAATTATTAAAAGTAAAACTCGGCATTTATCGAAGTTATCCATGTCAAAATATAATTTTCTCAAAGTTGTAGACAACTTAAGCTGAGTTTTGCGACTAGAGCGAATGATTGTATTGTAGTATCGAAATTAATGATTGGATAAGCGCGAAGCCGAACGTCAAACTTGCTATTGTCTGACTAATGGATTTATTGTCTAAATATTAAATAGTTGATTTAATTTACCATCAAAATCGTAAATAAATAAAGGACTTTACAATAAGACGGTAACTTCTTAAATGACAAACTTTACGATAACAATGTTAAAGAAAAAAAAATTGTTGTCGGTTAATAAAGTTTCAAACATTTTAATTATTCTCTGTTCCGATAGGTCTTAGGTAGTTTGACAAGTCATTTTGAAAAATGAACATAGTTATCGTAGTGCAAGTGTAGAGTCGTTAAGTTTTTTATAGTACATTAGGCGCAAACGAGCAGACGGTCTACCATGGTAAGTGGCCATCGTCGCCCATAGAGATCACCAATACAAGAAATATTCTCTTATTTTGCCGATACGTTGCAACCTCCAAGATGAATGAGGACGGGGAGTGAAGAGTGAATCCTGTGGTTTCAGAAGATCCTGAGCAAGAGCATAGAGTCTACTAGAACCGCAGTATTAATGGGATGGGAGAGGGAGGTGTTAAGTCTGACCTACATATCACATGTCACTTGACCCATAAGGCGCGACCGGAACGCGTCATAGACACCTTGCGGCCGGATTTGCATGCTGGTGATCGCAAGCCAGTCAGGGTACAGATCCCCTACCACCAAGGGGTGCTGGGTTACTCGCCTCTTACGAGATGCTCTCCTAGCTGCAGAGGGGAATTGTATTCTATCCCGTTCCCTCACGGGATAAAATTATCACATATATCTAGTTTTGTTAGAAGTTATGCAACATAAAAAGGGCTTTTAAATCTGCATTTGTATTACTAGGTTATGTTACTGTATATAACAAGTATAGAAGCCTATAAAACATTTCTTGCAAATGCCATAATATACTGATAATTATTTTTATTCAGATCATTTTAATGTGAAATATGAAAATTAAAACTGTCCTTTTTACTTTCTCAGAGTAACAAAAAAAATAAGTAAATATTAAATCACTAATAATAATATAAAATAAGTCACTCTTTGTATAAAGAGGCTAAAGAATTGAATAAATAATGTGCATCGCAAAAAACTCAAAAGAATCGAATCAAATATTTCAGCGCAAATGGAAATTGACACAATAAAAACAAATATTAAAGTACAAAAAGCGTTCGAGTGCGAGTATCTATTGGACGGTGAATGCGTTTCTGACTGTCACGTCGCTATTGTCAACTATTTGAAATCCGTATTGTGACTCGTCGACAGCTCTCTATGAGAATGGTCCTATTGGAACTAGTCCTTTAGAATATGATAGGCACATTAAAATTTTAAACTCTTTGCATTTACTAGAAAATTGGCCCCGAGAAGCATTTAAGGCCGCTGGACACTAACTCAAAAATATTAAAAACTGCGATTCAAAATTAAAAACAATATAGGATATCGTATGAAGAATAATAGTAATTTATATTAAAATATTATTATTTGAAAATAAAATCAATATAAGCAAATGTTAAAAGACATAATAAATAAAAGCTATTTTTTAAGTTTTATCAGAAATATTTTCCTTACCCTATCAAAAATGACTACTAAAATTTTATTCTCTTTTCCAGAGTTCCCTTCCATTATATACGAGTACTGGTTTGAAATCCGTATTGGAATGTAAATCCTTCCACCGGTATTTTTATGGCCACATATCGGCTTAGTATATCGAATAGATAAAAAATAATTCATGTAGAAATTTACATTCAACATTTATTCAAATTGAACTTGTACAGTTTGTTACTGTGAGATTTAAAATGTTTCAGAATTACGGACATTGTTTAGTATTTCTTTAATATCAATTATTTCAGTATAGTTGTAGAGAATCAGTTAGTAATTAAAAGGATGAGTAATTATACTGTTTAATATATTTTTATAACGGTCTATGTCCGTTAGTACATTAAATGCGCAAAATTATATAGAAAAAGAGGACAATGACCTTTTTCTCGGCATTATTTATTTTTATTTTTCATTTAAATATGTATGATTTCTTTATAAGATTTGTTAATAGATTTTTTTTAAAATAACAGCATTATACCAAAAGCAGCGAATATACTGTACTTGAATGATGACAAGGCATGTAATTAATATGACGTTGATCCTAGCAGACTATACCTTTATATAACAGACTGATATAAACAAAGAGCGACTGCTGAGTTTCTTGCAAGTTCTTCTTAACAGAAAACTGCTTTGCGAGCTGATTTCGGTGTATTGAAAGTATATTTGTAAAAAGTGTTATAGAAATAAACTATTTTCAGGTTGGGTTTGAGTATGTACATATGTATAAGCATATTAAAAAGAAATTAATAGCATACGTTGCTCCATATTCGTACGCCCTCGCTCACACTTACAAAAACGCTTGTTAAATAAAACACAATAAATATAAAATATTTATTATAATAAATAAATTGTAACAGTTAAGCGTGAAATTAAACTTATTTCCCTTTTGTTGTATCCTGAACTTTTAATCTATAATTTAAATATTTTCTACTTTGGTCCAGTACACTAAATTAATAAAGAGAGCTATCGTACAAAGTTAGCAACAGCGGTGATAACTTAGTGTTCGCGGATATTTTTTTTATTATTTTATTTTAACTATACCGACATGTAGACAATGTGTATCTTCTGTTCTGATAGACTTAAGACATTCGTCAATGTGAAATCGGCGTTATTGACGACATGACGTATATTTGTTATTGATATATGTTCAACGGCTTCAAAATTATTTTATACTTTTTGTTGCATTTTTCAGTTTGAAGTCGTATAATTTTTTTTGTTAAAATCGTTTTATCATGTTTTCTTACTTCTTTTTGTAAGTAATTATAAATATGTCAATTAAAATAAACTAATGTCGGGAGTAAATGCCCCACAATACTACTTTTAATCATATTTTGACCCACTCACGAAAACCAAATAATAAATAACAAAATAAAATTTGATAGTCTTAGTCATTTAAATTATACGGAACCCTTAGTGTGCCACACTTGTATTTGGCCGAATTATTTTATGATAGAACCACAAGTATAGCCCAGTAACATAACACAATATCAAATATAACAAAAAACCACACGCGTATTACAGATTCGCTGAAAGTATAAAAGCTTCTGTTACATTATCAGCTTTTGTTTCAGAAATGTGTTGTGTTGGGTATTGTATTGAAATATGTTAATCATACTAAAATATAAAAATGTACATTTTTATTAGACAGTAAATTATGAAAATACAGCATTTTCTATTATTAATATATGAAATAAGAGTTATTACAAGAATATTGCAGAAGAATTTTACATTTTGGCTCTTAAGTTATACATATTAGTATAGCTACCGGCACGTAAGTATACGTTTGACCTTGAATCCGAAGAAGACACTATTAGGGCATTTCTAGCGGGGAGCGCGGGGACAGAGCAGCACGTCACACGCGATTCGTTCTTATGCGACGTTTCAGTTAACGCACGTTTGCTATTTGTGCTGGATTGAACTGCCAATACAGGCAAGCAGCACGCTCAAAAAAAACTACGTTTCAAAAAACCGACTTCAAACTAAAAATGCACTAAAAAGTAAGAAATAAGTCCGTTATTTATTATTTTCTCTTTATTAAGACAATAATATATGTCGGGGTATAGTTGGAGTAAGATAATAGTGAAAGCCGTGTTGGACTGTAGTTGGGGTGGGATGATGATAAGGATCCCTTTATGTAATTACGACACTCGCCTCCACTGCCGGGTCTCACTGTCTAAATCTAAGGTTTATCTCACATAAACCTAACCTAACACAAGACGCGTGACATTGTAGGGTACTTACGTGACCTTAATCAGGCAGCACTTCCAGCGCTAACACAAACACTGAATTTAACACTATCCAGAGACTACTTTGAGACACCGCGCACGACTAAGACTTCAGTCATATAAAGAGTCGAGGTTAGCAAGTATTCCCCTGCACGGGTGGGGCGGATGGAAGTGATTATTATTTTACTCCTGCACAATAGATGCCTACCCGATTAATCTTTTACTCGTTTGAGACTATTAAAAATCGTTGAATATTAAAATGACGCGACGGAAGCGATAATTAATTTTCTTTATTATTATCAGAAGTAAATCTACAAATAGGAAATATGGCGCTGGCGTCGCGACCAATCGACAATCGTTTACTCGTTTAAGGCTGACAAAAATCGTTGAATATAAAACTCGCGAGGGAAGCGATAATTAACTTTCTTTATCGTCATCCCACCCCAACTACAGCCCTCGTCCTTTTTGAAGGTTCATAAAATTAAAACCACTGGGTTAAACTATGTGAAATTATCGTGGGACTAAATAGTAACTATTCCAAATCAAATTAAAGAAGAATCATGTAAATCGGATCATAAATCTCAGCGTAATCGATATACATACACAAATAAACAATACAAATCCCAAGGTACGAGAACGGAAAAAATTTTCAAAAATGTTCATAAAATAAAAACTACTGGCCCAAATTATTTTAAATTTCTATGGGACCAAATGGCAGCTGCATCAAACAAAAGAAGAATCACGTAAATCGGATAATAAATACATTAAAAAAAAATATACCAATCGAATTGAGAACCTCCTCCTTTTTGAAGTCGATTAAAAATGCGCAACTTTTCGGCACTATTTTTTCTCAGACGTAAAGTTAGCTGCCAGCTACTATAGTTATACTCGTATTATATAGGAAAATAAATACTTATAATTTAAATAAAACTTATCAATTTTCACGCTCAAAATGCGCAACTTTTTCCCACTATTTTTTCTCAGACCTAAAGTTAGCTGCCGTCTACTATTGTTATACTCGTATTATATAGGAAAATTAATACTTATAATTTAAATAAAACTTATCGATTGTCACGCTCAAAATGCGCAACTTTTTCCCACTATTCTTTCTCAGACGTAAAGTTATCTGCCGGCTACTATAGTTATACTCGTATTATATAGGAAAATAAATACTTATAATTTAAATAAAACTTATCGATTGTCACGCTCAAAATGCTCAACTTTTTCCCACTATTTTTTCTCAGACGTAAAGTTAGCTGTCGGCTACTATAGTTATACTCGTATTATATAGCAAAATAAATCTTATCGATTGTCACGCTCAAAATGCGCAACTTTTCCCCACTATTTTTTCTTACACGTAAAGTTAGCTGCCTGCTACTATAGTTATACTCGTATTATATAGCAAAATAGATCTTATCGATTGTCACGCTCAAAATGCGCAACTTTTCCCCACTATTTTTTCTTACACGTAAAGTTAGCTGCCGGCTACTATAGTTATACTCGTATTATATAGCAAAATAAATACTTATAATTTAAATAAAGCTTATCGATTGTCTGGACGTAGAAGGTATTTTAAAAGATAAAAGGGGTGTTTGTATCACTAATAGCCAAAAAACACATTGTTCAAATTTGTGTTTGTCTTTCCGAATATAGTATGCGTATTACGCAAAAACTGCATAGAATTAATCCTAACAGGAAATATGCTGCGATTAATCTTGATTTATGCCATAAACTAGATCAATAAATATTATTTATTTTACAACACATGGCGAAATGTCAGTCTAAGTTGCGTGGAAGATCGTAATAATACTACATTCCTAACCTCAGCAACAACAGCTATTTTTGATAATTAATTTTAATAGTTTTCAGTTACATAATGTTTAGAATATAAATAACATCATATTTCATTGTTCTTTTTTAAATTCTGTGCCTCGATATCATATAATTATAATATAAGAAATAACGCAATTTTGAATTAAACTCAAACCCGCAAAGTACGCGGTATGGGTTACTTATTAATTTGCTTTGAAAGGAATTCAAAGGAAATAGGGATAAAATTTAAATTCTAAGGGAAGGCTCTCCCTAAGGAAAGAGTTTATTAATATACTAAATGAATTATAAGTATTATTTGTTGGTTTAAATGATCAATGTATGAAAAATTTTATTTAAATCAATTATCTATTGTTAATTATGATGTTGGCAACACTTATAATTTGAGTAGCATCCTGTTACTTGATCTTGACGTTGGTACGATTGATATGAGTAGCATCCTGTTTCTTGATCTTGATGTTGGTACGACTGATATGGGTAGCATCCTGTTAGTTGAATGTTGGCCAACTGATAAACACAAACCAAGAAAGTGGGGATAATAAATACGCCATCACGACAGAATAATCATGGATTACATCGCGAGTATTCTTAGCAGTAACTCTGAAGCTCTGAGTCTGAGGTATAACCGCACGAGGATATTATAGTCAAGCCGTCATAATATTAGTTTGCGTATAGACTTCATCCTTAATGAGAAAATATTTGACTAACTTATATTGTTGGCTTCGCCCGGATGCAATTTACAACGTCTATTTAGATTCGATTTCACATTTTCACTCGCTGTATCCCTATATCATTATATAACTATATCACTATATTCCCAAAGATAAAATGAAATCACAGCTCGAAATGCACTCCGTCGACAGATGGCGTAAGTAGTTCATTTTTCAGTTTGTATTCTTAAGTATTTTTTTCTCATTAAATGTATATACATGGTTTATGTCTTTCCTGAAGCTCTATTCTGTCTCTGTACCAAATTTCATCAAAATCAGTTCGGTGATTTCAGCGTGATTGCGTAACAGACAGACAGACCATATAGTCGATAGATGGCGTAAGTAGTATAAAATCGCATTTTTATTTTGTATTCATATTAGGTATTACCTATGTTTCTTTAGAGTTACTTTCTAACTTATAATATTAGTTATAACTAAAAAGTTTACGATTACATCCGTTAACATTTATTTTACGAAATTACTCGCCACGTTGCCCTGGATTATTGTTACAGAAGTTTTATTTTTTCTAATCCAATACCCCCGGGGGCTTAAATATTTATTTTATTTTCTGTTTTTAGTAAATTTCAACTGTCACGATTCATAAGATATAGCCTAATGATAGACAGACGGACGCATGGGCATTAGTTCTTAGTAATAGGGTCCCGTTTCTACCCTTTGGGTACTCTCTTGTCGTAGCTCTTAATAGAAATGTTGAGTCTAGACTTATTAAATATATATTTAATCAAACAATTTTATTTTAAGTGTAACTATAAATGAACAACGCTAAAACAAATTATGAAAGTAAGTACAATAGATATTTTTCCATTGAAGAAAATAAAATAAATAGTGTAAAGATAAATGAATTTATTTGAAGCTATTGTATATCGAAGCCCGATAGAAATTAAAGTTCCAATGTTAGTTGAATGAAATAAATATTTATTTAGTATCTGTATGGTAAATAAACTTGAAATCACAAATCATTTTGAAAATATTGTTACGAGCTTGAGTTCTGGATTGGAAGAAATTGATAGATGCTTCGTTGGTAAAGGATTTATTTAGGATATTCTCAAAAGTCCAAGTAATCTTCACAAAAATAACCTAACGCTATGATCTCGCACTATTTACACGTCTCCGATATTTACAGTTCTTATTCCTAATCTGCACAGTTCCACACTTATCGCACGCACTTCTCACGATACACTAACTCCACCGTCATCGAACTCCCCTCTTCACTCTCGGGTAATAGACAGACTTGTAATCGTCTGTACAACCCTTTATATAAGGTTTTATATAGAAACTTATCGCAACTTGATTCTAGCAATTTAAAAAAAGATTATTCTGATAACCCTTGGAAAGAACTAGAGTTATACACATCTCACTTGAACACATAGATTTGCCTAATGCCGCCCTTTTCTCACAATGTCAATCATCGAAGCCTACTACTCTAGCACTACGATAGATCATATTCACTCTATGAAACTACTAGTCAAACTGCTTCTGATCTACCAGAGCAAATTCTATATATTTTAGTAATATTTAGAGCAGATGTATTCTTAATATCTTCTTAGTTTTTGATACCTTTACTACTCTCTACTTTATTATATTAATAGATATTTTTGTTAAAATATACAATATATTGTGAAACTCTACCTACTATTTAGTCGCATTATTATTTGTTTATTTTAAATAGTATGTAAAATTGTTATAGAATATTTGTGATGCCAATAGTCACTGTCAAAGTCATTTGTTGAAATGTTATGTAAAAGAGATGTGATTATTGTCTTTTATTTATAATCTGGCAACACTTTCTCGTACTTCTCTAAAATTTCTCTTTAATGTATTCATGCTTTAAAACCTACTGCCACATTTTTATTTTAGGTCAAAGACCTTGCATATATCGCTATTGAAAATACACCAGCATTCTTTGAAATATCTTTTGAATAATTCTGTAAAGTAATTATTGCACAAAAGTAGTCCTGGCAGATATTCAAGAATAACAAATAAGCCATAAATAAACAATTTTCCATGTCATAAATTGAGTATAATAACAAGAAAACTACAAATTTATGCAAATTTCATGGCAGTGCCACGTGTCGCCGGCGCTTTGGAATGTCTGATGGCTTGCAACTAAGTGCTGCGTCTCCGTACTACATACATATACTTTCTGGTTTAATTCCAATTTATGATAAATATATGAATAATTTTTCTATTATTCTTATTTATAAGGAGGAAAGGTAATGCTATTATGAGGTTGACAATGATTTTGCTTACTAGGACATTTCGTATACACTTCATTTCGTATGATCAACAACTATTTCATTTAACTTTACAATTTTTTCAAGCTTATCTCTAGTATATAATACGAGTAAAATATAATAATAAAATGCAGTTTATTCCTGAAGACAAGCAAAACAAAAAATAAGAAGGATCTGCGAATAAAGTCTCTACATAGCTTGAGTGTTCCGTGGCCTTGGTTAATTTAATTAAAGAAAAATTTAGATGACATTATGAATAACTTGACAAAGAAGCGACCCAGATTTTTAATTTTTTTTATATGTTTTATCAATATGCATCCAATGATTATAAGGAGTACAAATGACAAACTTATCAGTATCAAACCATACACTTCTATCTTTCGCTCCACTGAATTATACTTGTCGTCGCTTGCACCATTTTGAGCATCTCTTTATTTTCTTGATTTTTACTATATGACGTTCTCATTAAAATAAAATGTAATAATTAATATTCTGAGTAACAACAAACAATGTAAATTCAAAATAATATTGTACAATTACAGATCTATTGTACATAAAGTAAAAATAATGCTAAAGGGGTTAAGAGACTAGATTTTCGAAAAATCAATATTTATTTTATTTGTTAAAATTGTCCCTTGAACCTCAAAAATGTGCCAAAAGATTATAGTCGGAAACATTTTCTAAGTACATGGTTTTTAAATTTTGAAGAAAGGAGGAAAAACGGCACCTGGTAACAGCAAGAGATCAAAAGAAATACAAGAGTAGCATAATAAAATAATTGCTTCAAAAAAAAAATTGTGTACACAGTTACTGATACATACAATAAAAATCCTCTTAATTGGAATCTCGATTTGTTTTGTAGTATTTTAAAGAAAAATCCTTTTTTGACTTCTAGAGTGGCCTAACCCTTCAATGCGTAACTTAGTTGACTTAATGCTAAAGCTGATTTTACTGCGTTAACTATGCGAGATGATCAACATCAAACATCAACATCAAGTCTCAACTATACACAATCAGCATCACATTGGAAACATGTCTTAATTTACGGCTTTGTATGTAAGTTGAACGTACTACAACCGCGAAAACGTCTGCCAGATATCTTTAGATAACTATAACGACTTAAAAGTTATAATAATATTGATATAACCTACGGCTTTGTATGTAAGTCTGGTTTAGAAATCTTTAGTGGAAACCTCTCTGTAGGATCACGTTACAGAACCAATAATCTGTCTAAGTCTTTAACTGGATGTCTAAGACCGATCCGATCTTAAAACTTGCGGTCGTTTTCTGCTAATCCCTTTGTTCTCTACATTATTGCTTATTACTAAACCAAAACAGCTCGACAAAGACTCTCATTTATATACGTTTAACAGCTTATATGCTCAGTTTATAATATTAAACATATTAAAGACGCTGGTTTGGTATTTTATTGTCTTAGTATTTTATTTTTAACTACATAGTTATACCACTAAAAATACAGCCTATATAAACACTATCTTGTTGACATGAGCTTTTTATTTAATTCATAAATAATTTGAATATTTTACTGAAGAAAAACAAGGGTGAGTAGCTTTATTATTAAATACATTATTTTTTTTAAATATAGTAAGTCGCCTGGGTTCAGCGGCAGTATGACAAGTAATTTCATTGATTGAATATTAAATTATCATAGTAAAGTGCGACTCCTAATGAGTTGTTGTTAAATTTAGTAAACTTTAATCAAATGTAGCGTAATGACGTCGAACACTGTAGGCAAGAGCTCTTTAAACGTCTTTTTGCATAGAACGTCTGTAAATAGAAGACCTAGAAGAATGCCCAGAAACTGCATGATTTAATACCAGCTTCATCATTTTACCATCGAATCACCAGACGCCGTGAGGGCGGGTCTCTACCCCTTTGTAGTTGACATACCGCCTGTTCGTACAAAGCGATTTGCTTCCTCTTTTCTAATGCGGACAATTCACGAGTGGAACGCCTTACCGGCGTCAGTTTTTCCAAATACGTACAACATGGGTATCTTTAAAAGAAAGGTCAAAAGGTATCTTCTAGAGAAGCGCGCTACATCTTAGGCTGCATCTTCACTTTCCATCAGATGAGATGCAGCCAAACGCTCCTCTATTTTTAATTAAAAAAATACTATTGAAGTTGAAGAAAACAATACTTTTAAAAAATTCCATCCGTCTGCTTTTTTGTATGCTTGTACGCACATCATGATAAAACTGTTGCACTAAATTGCTTATGGTTTTCATAGTTGCACTGCTGTAGTTCTAGCTTAAAAGACTTTGTTTCATTTAAATTAGATCTTTAATAAAAAAAGGTAACGTCAGGTTGACTAGTCTACTACAATTAACTAATTTAAGTTTACTTCTATACTTTACTTATCTATACGTCACAAGAAAAGCTTTTGAAAATGGGTAAACCTTTCAGTTTCCGAAGCATTTTACGAGGGTCCTACAAATCCCGAAATGGTTTCGTTTGGTGATCAAACATGCCAATTCTAGCCCCAAGCCCGAGTTTCAATTTACCATCGAGCCACTGTATCGATGTTAAAGGTTTTTTGTTTTTCAACAAAGCTCTCTAGCTTTCTGAATTCTGTAAATACATTTGGAATGGTGAAATACTAATAAATACTTCAATTTCATTAGAATTAAATATACATATAACTCGGAGATAAATAGAAGAAAGAGAAGGAGATAGTGTATATTGAAAAACATGTATAGGGGGTATGATACTGAATGACAACGTAGAGACTGCTACTGAACCGATAAGTAATTGACCATTATGATCTCTTATAATTACGACAGGAAACTAAGCAGTGTGGTGGACTTATGATCAAGGTGTGGGTGTAAGGATATCCTTTATTCAATTGAAACACTCGCCTCCACTGCCCAGGATCTCTGTTTAACCCTAAGGTTAGGTTAACCTAAGCCTAACTTACGCGCCAACATGTTAAATCTATATAGGAGCTATATTGCACAGTAACACGTAAAAACAATAATAAAATGCACTCTAGACAGAAACCGAGCAACACTGTTTATAAAGTAGTAGTAGCAGGTAGGTCATTTTATATTATGTCAACTATACACGTCAGTAATCAGTATACTATATATAATATATAGTAGACAATATATAACCTTTAGTGCGATAGTGTTATAATGTCGTGGTTTAGTTTACTTTATTATCTATTGTAGTTAGCGAGGTCGAGTGGTGGAGGTGAGAGGTATTATGAAAGAACTCTTTAAACATGCTCCTGGGTCTCAAGCCCCAGGCACTGATGGGCTCCGGCTAAACTGCGTGTGTTTACGTATTGCTGTATAGTAATTGGTATCATCTCTCTCTCATTCTATGACATATCTAACACTTATATTATGAAACATTGATAGAGTCCTAGCGACACCAAGCTCTGCTTCGGACGAGATCACTTCGACAACTGGCTCAAATCTATCAGAACAGAGGTTATGTGCCGTCTACACGTGGGTATACTTGAAATAAATAAAACTAGCGTTATCAACGGTATTTCTAACTTAATCGCATTTAAAAGCATAATCTTAAATAACTTTCTAAAATCTACAACAGTTTACTTCAGCAGATACAGTTTATATAATACGTGACACGATTTCGGTGCATGAAAAACTGATTGATATTATAGTTTTCTATTAATATAAGTATGTAGACCGTGGAAACTTTTTATTTCTTTCACTTCTACTTATTGCAGTACATATTGATAACCCTTTTAATGGCAAGTAGAAACATTTGACGACATGGTTTTTTTTATTAATTTAAAATTAAAAATATTTATCTGTTGACTTTCTTGCGTGTGGGAAAGAAGAGCTAGTAATAAATATATTTCCGGTTAAATATTTTTAAAATCACTTACATGAGAGATTTAACATATGAATGTATTATACAAAACAAAATGAAAGTTACGTACTTAGTTTCATTACAACAATTAACAAAAATAAAAATAAAAAAGTGGGTATTTTAACGTTAATATTGAGGCGAACTAGTTATGAGTTATCAAGGACAATAAAGAATTTATAATTCTCATTTCGAATTTTAGCTTACATTGAATCCCATAAGTCTTAGTTTTAAATGGCACAATAGTTTACCAAAATATTGTAATTACTTACAAAAGTTACTTTATAAAATGAACTTAAAAATCATTTATTTAAGGTTTGTTCTTCGATACCATTCTTTATTCTCGTTGACTTTAGTTGACAATAAACTATATAGAAAAAAAAATATTTGGTTAAAATATTAGTTAAGTACTACTAAAGTAAATGAAATGTGTTTTTATGAGGAAAATTTAAAAATCTGGTTTTTTTTTACATTACTAACATCTTTAAAAAAAGTACGTACTAAAAAAACTTTTTTATTTTTGTGAAGCTAACAGCATAAAGAGATTTTTTTTTTAATCTGTAGCGCAGTGTTATTATCCACAGAAACACGAAGCTTCGACAGCCAGTAGACAAGTAAAGTTGTTGAAAAGTAAGACTTGAGTAGTAAAGTCGTCCAACGTAGTCGAAGCAATAATGAAGACGTCAATGGAACCGTTTAATTTACTTCAAAATGAGGCTGCGGCGGTTTAGGCGTGAGTTTGTGGTGAAATAATAATGAGCCTGTCGATTGAAGATCGTGGAGTGGACTGTGATTTGTGACCTTTTGCAAGATAAACTTAGCAATAATTAAATCCTAAAAGTTTGCTTAGAAAGAACGTGATCTGGCTATAAAAGTTATATTTAAGGAATTTTGTTAAAAGAGTTCGGATTTGGTTCTTAATTTTGTTATAGCTTTCTTTTGCTTTTATTAGTTAGTTTCCGCATAAATATCACGGGTTGAAGACTTTCGATCTTATATGTAAATCGTGTTCGAATTCTGTCTTTACTTTCAGTTTCATGAGACAGGGTAGATATTTTAATTGCATTCCGAAGGTACTTTCCATTAAAAACATAACGAAAAAATTTAGAATAAACGGCAAAATGGTTTTAATATTGGCTAATGAAGATGTAACGGGCTATGTCATCAGGCCGAGAATAATTTTGTCCTTAATTGAACTCGGCCATCGTCGACATGATTGCCTTTGCCCGGCCCTGGCTTCATAGAGCGCATATCGATTAAACTATTTCCTGATTTCAAAAATGTAATATCATAGTATATTATCTACTAGAGTTTTCGACGTTATATCATTTATCGTATATGTTTTTTAGGGATCCGTAAAAAATAATAAGGTTTGCAGTCTTTTGGGGTTGTGAACACATCATAACGATTCTCATTAGGTACATAATACATATGTTTTGAGACTAGTACTTACAAGAAAAAAAAACCTATAAGACACTTCCTGTATCACAAAATCAAATAGCACAAAGTAAAGAGAATAATCTCAAATCCCTGCTACATAACAAAAAAATATTTTTGCAGTTGGTCAACTTACTGTGGCCTGTACTAACAACAGTTAGTAGTTTTTTCGATGGCAAAATTAAATTTGCCTTCGATTAAATTCCACGGAACTCTATACACGAATTTGATTAGCACTTTCCGAATTTTTGTTTAACTTACTTTAAATATTCTTTAGAATTTTCCAGCAAATTTTACAAAGAAACCAATACTTAAAAATAATATTAAATAACTAAAAGAATTGTAACAACATCAATCATGATATAATTATGTTTCATTCGACTATTTTTTGGTACAAAGCAGTTTCATCATTTAAATTTGAGCTGCGGCTTGTCGACATAAACAATAGCGACCAAAACGAGTAAAAGTGAGCTACTGGGAAATTGCATTTTGTACCTTGTTCAGCGTTTAATATGAAACCATACGGAAATAAACGCTGCAATGAGTACAACTAATCAACTCGATTCGCTTTCACATTTAATTTATCCATAGTTTGTTAGTTATAATTTTGGGATTGGTTTTGATCGTATTTCAGATTTAAATACTGCATAACTTCAGTAGGAAATTCACTTTAATATAATCATTCTTAACATGGTTGTCATTTAAATAAATAGTTTTTAGTGAAAGGACTATGCTGTTAAAAAAAAACATTTGAAATTACTTGATAAACATGGAGTGACATCACGACGTGTCTAACAATTTTTACATGGTAATTATCTTATTATTGCTCTAAGAACATGTTGACAACGCTTAACACGACATGACGCCATATTATGTTTCACGTCAACTGACTGAATGCCTATTTTAGCCGAATTTATTTTATAAAAATATGAACAACCTTTGCATATTTCTTCAAGATTTCGTATAGTACTTGTTACAACTAGCCACGTATTTTATTCAAATAAAGACCACACAAAGATAAAACAAAAATCGTATCACTACAGCAAATCCCTCGGCAGACATTAGACGAAACGCGAAGTGCCTCAAGCGTTAGGTTAGTTTGTTATTATATATAAATGGAACACGAAGGAGAATAAATGCCCCATAGAGATAGTTGAAGAAAGTTTTTCTATCATTTTTAAAAATAGGATAATATTGAAGTTGATTTTACTCTTCAGATCTCTACAGCCTTTTTGTAACCATTGAACGCCTACAGCCTTTTTTTTATCAAGTAACATATAGCAATATTTATAGTATTAAAATAGATTTTAGAAAGTAAGTAGGATCTGGTTTTTTACCCCTGGTGCAGGTATAAGGATGACCCTTATAATGCTACAACAACGCTGCTACGAACTCGCTATCCAACATTAAAATTAACAAAATATATTACAAATAACTTACATGTTATCTAATGTATATAACATAATAAGGAAGAACTAACCATATTTTTAATAAGACATTATTACATAAATAAATTATTCATATACGAAAAAAAATGTTATTAATTATTTTGTATGTCTCTTCCAATCACGTGTTCCTAACCTTTTTCTTTGCAACTGTCAAGGAAAAAGAAGTTCTTTAACACAATTTTAAGAAAATTGCAATGTACAACAGTGAAAATAGAAGGAGTAGGTAATCGGCTTCGTCGCACCTTTTGAATTAAAATAAACGAAATGTTAAGATTTTCTACCTTGCTTTTTCGACGTTATTTAACATTTGAGTGTGTTTAAAACCCTAGAAATCCCTGATTTCTTTGGATTTATATTTCTATATTTCAAACTAGACTATCTAAATTATAACACACTAGAACAAATTTGGAAAATGTATCTACTATTGTATTTGGTAGCAATTAAGCAATTAAATATCCTGAAAACTTCACTCCTAAGTTATCCGTGTTCTCAAAGGCGTGGTGTACTATAGCCTAAGCCTTTCTCATTCTGAGGAGGAGACCCGGCTCAGCAGTGAGCCATTAACGGGTGATAATGATTGTATTTGGTATAACTTGAGTTTATGAGTTATTTTTCTTCATGCAACAGAACGGGTTCTGAATCAACAAAACAAAGAGGATTTGGAAAAAGTTTAATTCTGATATAATTGGGTACAAAATTTTGAAATGTTTGATGTATTAAAAAGAAGTTTTAATTTAAAAATCTTACAGAAAACTTAAAAGCCGCGATTGCGAAATAGCGACGGTAATCGATTCTGTCGCGCGCTCTGCAATGAATCACCGATGTTTTTAAAGATTTAGTTCTTTGTGACTCTGCTCAAGCGTGAGTTTTCCACTAACAATTCGTTTCGTTATTAGAGTTTAACGTTAAAAAAAACATTTTGAATTGAAAACTTCTTTGGCGGCGTTGTGCAGTTGTATACATTTTTTTCGGGATGAGTAAAAACTGTTAAACTCGCATCAGGACACGTGACCTATGTAAGCCAGATCTCAATGATACAGTTCGGTTTTTAAAATTTTTTTCTTTCGAAATATTCAAAAATGCACAATGTTAATGTACAAGTTTTCACTTCTGCCGGCAAACACACTTCTACAGTACAAACCGGTTTTTTTTGTTATAAATTGAAATTAATGAGCTATTGATGCTTTGGCAAATGAGACTATTGATCACACATCACAATTTGTAGTTTATTTGTCGAATAATTAATAGTGATTTAATTAAATTTTATAGAGTTTTTTAATATACCAAATATTTAAAAACCCAGCAAGTTACTAACGCTGTTGCTATAAATCGAGAAACGTAATGTCTTAAGCAGCAAACGGTTCCATATAGATAGAAAATAATATTGAATTCAGGAAATCTTACAAAGGGCTATGATTGGGCTCTATCGAACCCGATGTAAGAAACTGTTTGATGCAAACCAACGCTCGCAAACGAAGTTATCTCCTCAAATCAGTGAGGAAATAGACTTTGTTCTTTACGTTGTGTCGTTGTCCCTAATTTAAATTTTCAGACGTTTTAAAGGTCGCTAAATCCATGTTGAAATTCTCTTATTTAAATTGCAACTCTCTTATCACTTTAGAATGTTTCAACTAACCACGATGATATTAAAAAAGCTCTTTATTATTAACTATCGACCCATCTCGGCTTCGCACGGGTGCAATGTAGATACTATCGACGACTTTTTTATTGATCTTTGTAAGATATACGTAAGGTTTAGCTAGCGTTTACGATTTAAGCGCCCAAAAATCGGCTTTTCTGTACTATAATGATTATACATATAAACCCTCCTCTAGAATCACTCTATCTATTACTAAAAACTGCATTAAAATACGTTGAGTAGTATAAAATATCCAAGCGAACAGACAGCGGAAGCGACTTCATTTTATACTATGTAAAGAAGTGTGACATTTTTTAATAAGAATTTCGCTACTTAAAAATATGTTATGTATATAAACAGGGTTATTATTGCTTGATGTGAATCTTTTATTCCTGAATCGAGCCAAGGTGCTGCTCGTCTATCCCCTTAAATTACACATTATTACTTTTGACCTTTTAAGCGTGCTATGAAATATAGCTCAAATATAGTTTTTACTATTAAGTTTTCTATCGCAAACTCACTTCACCCCATATCACCTTAATACCTGTAAAATTATCTTCATCGCTCGGCCTCGCTACCAAATATTAAAATAATAATGTACCTCCACGCGAGCACCACGGCATCAAACAACACCATACAATAAGACTACCCCATATATATGATACCCATAACTGTACAGCAATACGTATACACATGCTATTTAGACTGAAGCGAGGAGTGCCTGGGGGCTTGAAACCTAGGAGCAGGTTTAAAGATCTCTTTTATAATATATTAACTCTCACCTCCACCACTCGACCTTGCCAACTACAATAGATAATAATGTTAAAATTACGTGGACCTCAAGAAGGGTGACCTTGACCACGACACTATAACTTCCATGTATACTGCGCGACAACACCAGAGAAACTGAGACTAATCTTAGTGGGCTAAGGGTTATGTATTGCCTACACGTCGGTATACTTGACATAATATAATATGACCTACCCGCGAATACAAATCTACAAACGGTGTTACTAAACATTAGTAAAATGTATAAAATTGGTATGAAGTATGTTTTCTGGCAATAATTAATAAAGTACTCACTGGATATCAATTATTCCTTTAATAATTTATACATATATCTATAATAACAAGTCCTTTAGAATGCATAGTTAGCAAAAAGGGTGCATTATAACCCCCATGTAAACTCTCAACTAGAAGTCATAGAATATGTTTGTATTCGCCGGAAGGGATGAGACAATATATCCGCATAAAGAGAATTTACCGGCGAGCGTAAATGGCACTTTAATTCTTTCTTGTTTTGTTCGATATGATTTATGTTGGAACTGACAATCTTTTATTTTTGTTATTCCCTATTGTTATTTGTCATTCTATAAGGAATATTCCTTAATTTTTCTTCATAATGTCTGTGACTTGACATAATTTCGTCGAGCACATTGAGTGGTATCTACTATTAAATATTACTAATATTTTATCATTTTTTGTTAAGACCAAGAACTGCTTAAAAGTATTTGAGGTAGAGGAGATCCAAAATACAAAAAGAGACCCAATCACAACAGGGCCTCTTTACACTTTTATCGTTATGTTTGTACGAAGACCCGTCATATTTGTAATATAGGTTATATAGGTCACGCCAACAAACTGCATATTTGAATGAAAAACCTTTTACCTGAAAAATTGCATGTAATAAAATTATATTTTATTTCAGATACTGATTTACAATATTTTGTCATTTTTGATTTTTAAAAATCGTCATATATTACAAGTATTAATATATACCTATAGAGAGCATTTACAACATGTAATCGATATATTGAGTTCCGTTATTTGCAATCAATATGAGTTTATCCTAACAATAATATATAACGCTTATTGCTATTATATTCGTATAGCGCTTAAACTTAGTTACCGTCGAGCCGTGAACGACACTTTCATACTTTATTGTTTTATTGAACATGATTTATATTGCGTTGGTTTCCGTGGTGTACATGATATTATTTTATTATAAACTAGTATTTGCCCCTGACTTCGTCTGCGGAAACTTTAAAGTCCGCAATGAAACGACGTCTTTCGTTTCGTTCACTTAAAAGTATCCTTTTTGTATTTAAACAACTACTTCCTATCCTTCTGAACCTTTGCTTTTTTAGGTATGGTAGTAGCCTGTGTGTTAACCTTTGCTATTAAATATTTATAATATTATTAAATAACTATTATTATTGTAATTAGGAAGTTTGATTCGTAATATAATAGAATATGTATTATTAAAGGCAGTATTATAGTGCAGTTTAACTAGTGCTATGTTTTCTTCATTTGCTTTAGCGAAACGAGGTCAGAGCAGCAAATTAAATGTAATAATAGTTTTAAAAAACTAAAAAAATGCGTTTTTATAGAAAATCCAACTAAAAAATAGAAAATAAATTTTAATAAATTTGAATTGAAAATAGTGTAAGTAAAAACTATTTTATTGTAAAAAAAGAGTGGGGTGCTTTTCAGGATATTATCAAAATAATCCTTCTACTCATATATGTTTACAATAACATGCTCTTCCATGCTCATTTTCTATATTTTTTTATTTTTTTTAAACTGTTATTTATTTTTCATTTTTTAGTTGAATTTTCTATAAAAGCGTATGTTTAAGTTTTTTAAAGCTATTATTTTTTAAATAATTAAAATTTGATAAATTATATTTAACAATATGCAGGGGGATGTTTTGATAGATAGTCAGATAAGATATCGAACCTTTAAGATAGGCTCGGTGTGGAGAATATCAATGAATTATTTAATTTTTCGTTCGTCCTGAAAGATATCTTAACAAGAGTGGTGTCAAGAGTGTGTGAGGTTATAAAAAACGCTATTCAACTATATACAAACGGGCGAAATCGGATAAACTAATATTACTATTGTCTACTAAAAACTTGATTTTATAATTTATCAATTTGACTGAAAATTTCGATAAATTTTACTATAAAACGGGGGTGAAAACTACTTTAGAATATAGGAGGATAATGTACGTATAAGATAGGGAAAGTATAAAACATAAATATAAAGTGTCTTGACGCAGACACTCCGGGTCTCAGGAAAACAAAAATCGCTAATCCTGATTATCCTAGTAAGGATAACGGATTAAACTGTTTAAAATATTGAATTGTCATCGATCCTTAATAAGTATGCTAAATTTCGAGATAATCCGACGTTTTGAAGGGGGTCAAAATCATGTTCAAAGATTCCGTTACATACATACTAAGATACGTATGAAGCTAATAAAAGCGTATTAAAAAAAATTTGACGTCTTACTAATTTCGGTAACAAATTCGTTCAAATACTCAAAGTTATGAGTATGACTCGGTGAAAAAATTAACAAACTACATTACTACAACATACCACATTTTACCAAAATGTTAAAAAACAAATTATACACAACCTTAATGTGTCGAAATAAATTATTCCATACGTTTTATCATATATTAGTTGTTTTAAATTTTTATAATTTAATCGCGCTTAAAGGCAAATTAAGCATAAACGCCAATAATGTTATAAACTCGCAAAGCCATCGCAAATATTGTCTGAGATTTTAAAAGATATACGTAATACCGCGACGTGGATGCGATATCACGAATAACAAGGATTAAGAAGGATCCGGTGTAATCAAATGAGACGGCAAGACGACAATCTGCGAGAATTTCAACACAAAATTACCTGCTTACTTATGTATGTAGTCAAATTGAAGTCTGTTACGCGAGTAATTTTATACAGGATTGGTTTCAATTCAATTTTCATTGGCGTGGATGGAAATTAAATTACGGCGACATAATATTGCTTATAGATATCGGATCTTTGACAAAATGTATGTTTTATTATTTACACAATGTGTAAAAATGTAAAATACTAAATTTCTGTACATAAAAGATATTAAAATAACCTAAGAGAGAGGGGAGTCTTAACGTGGAGTAAGAAGTATTCGGTGTAATTAAAATTAATGATGTTATTCTGCAGGTCTAACTTAAAACTTACCCTATGTTTCTATTGAAATTTGATGTCTGGAAACCATGTTATTGCCATTAAAAAAAATTTTATATGCGTAAGCAAAAGAAGGACGACTAGTAATTAATATGTTCAATTTAGAGTTTATTAATAATCTTTCGTATTAATTATTTTATGATAATTTCTAAATGATGTAATTAACTGGAAAATTAAGTCAATAAATTAACGGCCAGAAAAAGGGAAGGAATAAATTTTAACCGTGAACGTTGTTAATGTCCGATACCTTATATAATAAATTTAATTAATGATCTTTAAAATTAGGTCTGGACTGGACTTAGACACAAACAAATTGCATTTCATAGCTTTATAGCATACTTTAATCATGATTAAAAGAATCATATTTATGATAATTTTTCATAGTTTCAGTCTTAATCAGTCATTGAAAGTCACATTATTAAAATATAAAAAGCCTTTATACTGAAAAGCATACTGAAATTATTACAAGTAGACTACATGATACTACTACTACTGACCAGCACACGATAATCAAAATTTGATAGTGTTAGTCAATAAAGATATTAAAATTGTACACACTCGCACTTGGCAGAATTATTTTAGTTTGAGTTTTACTGTGTAATATTATAGTAGGTGTTTTAAAGATTTATAACTTTGTCAGACTCACGTATTGTTTTGGTCATATGTTTCAGCCTCATTCAGCACTGAACAGCGTTTGACGCCATCACAGCGCCATCCAACGTTCTTTGGCTGAAGAAGACTGCCGAATGCGGTAGAACCTATAGTCCATGTGATCAAAACAATATGTGAGTCTCACCGTGTTATAAAGCATTAAAATGACTTATTACCACGTTAATTTCTATAGTAAAATTATAGTAGGTGTGTAAGATGCTTTAGAACGCGTGTTATTAATAAAATGAAAAAAATCATATAGAAAACGCTAAAGCTCGTTTGCGTGAAAAGAAAATAAGTTTTATAATTTTTCTACAGTCCAAGATCGTTCATTAATTGCATTAGCAGGACGAACACAAATTATAGAATATTTAATCCTAATATGCTGGAATAAGAATTATTTTCTATTAAAAATCTGTCAGATTTTTAGATCTTTGTCTAAAGGTCGTTCATAGTGAGTTACAGATTACAGATTTGAATTAAGGTTTCCTTGATACGTTTATTAATTAAATTTACGTTTTTACTAAATGTCTAAAAAAAGAGGTTCTGAATTAGATTGTCCACAATTTTTTGGATGTTATACAACTTATTTCTTTATAGATTGATTTATGTGGTTCTTAGTCCAATTTCAATTTCGCTGGATCTTGGACTTAAAAGATAGTTCAGAAATTGTAAACTATTAAAATGTATAAACATGTAATATCAACAAAAAGTCAAATAATATCTGTGCCTCGTGACCTAGATGCAGATTTCATCCACTGCTCGACTTCGACTAGATAACAATTAGACAAAAAATCGATAAATTACGAGACCCTCAATAAAGAAGAAATACGATACTAAAATTTACTGCTTGGACTACTCTAGACAACGTTTCCTTTTTTGTAAGTCAATACTTTAACCCTGCCTAATCATCAAGTCAGTGTTGATATTTTTATCTTTAAACTTGAAGAAAAGATTAGTTAAAGTAATTATTAATAGGGCAAGAACTTGTTGAGTCTATGGGTAAATTATGTTTGGGAATCTTGTTTTGTTGTCTTGGACTTTTAATAATCAATTTTTGTGTGAACGTAGTCTTACGAGTACGTCTCATTAAAGCTTTTAATTAGTAAGCATGGCCGAAAACCACTTCAACCGTTCCAAGCGCTTTTAAAATTTACTCTTTATAAGAAGACTTGTATCATAAACGTTCAGTTTAGCTTATATAAGTTTCCCATTTAAAGCATTAATTATAACAAAACATTAGGAAAGCAATTTACTAATTCAAAATTGTAATTATACGCAGGTAACCTTTCCCATATTATTATTTAGTAACAGGTTTATAATTTGAAATTTCAGTTATTGAAAACCGGTCAAAAATCAGATAGATATAGTCTGTATACTAAACAGTCTGAAAAAACTGAAAACCTTGTAGAAGGTTAATGCGTATCCTCAGATGTTTTAGAAGAATACAATTTTTATAACATGTTAAAAATACAAATAGCTTAAAGTCCGTCCTTGTATTTATAACGTTGTTTTTATTTATTTTATAAAAAAAGAATAAATAAATTAAATTAAGAGAAATTAGCGCAATGATTAATTATTAAATTACATAGTTCAACAGCACTAGTACGATCTTTTTCTCAGTTGAAATTGTAACTATTGCTGTAAAGTAAAATCAAGTGATTTTGATTGAAATAGATTTCAAACACCTATAGCAGAAAAAAACTTATTCTGTAGTTTGTAAAAATTTCATCCGTCCCTTTAATTTCAATGAAAGAATAATAAAATTTGTATTGGATTACCTCCAATTTTACAGTCTTATTGAGGTCAAAGATATAAATAAATAGGACATCATTTCCTACAAGCGGATCTACACTGCATTGTTTTTACGCCGGAATCAGACTATTTATTGATTTCAGATATACTTATTATTAATTTCTATAATAAGCTTATACCCTGCTGGGGCTGTTCGAGTATTACGTAAGCATATTTTTTGTATATATCAGCAAATGTAAGCAAAGTCCTAACCACTCCTCCCGTGTTTACGTAAACATTGATGTATGCATTTTTCTCCCTCCTCATTCTGAGCTTGTAGGATATTCACGTTACGATGTACGTGTTTACTCTTTTATCGCTGGCGTAACCACCATGCACACGCTCCATACTCCATGACATCAAAAATAAGCAAAGCAAGACTCGTCACCTGACAAGAATAAATATATATCTTCATTCGTTAAGGCCGTTTTTTCAGATTTTTTTGAATATTATAATTTAATTACTAATAAAATAATATTTTTCTGAGCCTTACGAAATTATTTAATATGAATAAAGTAATCATATACTTCTTAAAAATATAATGCACTATATAAATAAAAAAATGGCAGGTTTGTACTTAAACAATACTGAACAAATCTCAATCTTGTTTTCTATCTCGTTTAAGTTTTTATTTTTTTTTTTGGTCTTTGATAATATAGAACATCATATATAGCATAATATTCCTTTAATCCTTAACCCAAAAATGTTATGATAACAAAATTAGCACGATCGCGTCCCTTAGTAAAGTGCTCTTGAAAAATGACTGATAAACATTTTTGCATCGCTATTGATTTTCTCTCTTCTCGACCTTAAATTAGCTACTTAAGTTTCTTGTTTGATTTGAAATTGACATGAAATATTTTGTTATTATTATAATGTATATCAGAGCAAAAGCATCCTTAAGCATAACTATAACGTTAAAATAATAGTCTATTAGAATTCTGAAATAATTATTTTCTTCAACAATGATTTTGTGAATTTAAATATTGATAATAAGAAACAACCTTGTTATACCTACATTAATTTTGTTATAAATACAAAAGACGAATGATTTATTAGGCTAGTATTCTTCGAAACACCTTACCGTGCGGACCTCTAAGAAAATTAAAAAAAAATTGAACGTTTATTTTTTTTTTGTGGCTGTGGAAGATAAAATGATCTAACTCCGTCATTTATTCAAGATAATATAAATTATGTATTTTAATGACAAACTTAACGCACCGGTTTATTAAAATCAGGAAAGAGTAATATTTTGTATTGTATTCAATTTATTGAGAAATAATTTAAAACATTCTCATCTATAACAAGCACACACAAAAATATGTGAATCCCTTTTAATTGAAATCAGTACAAATATTTTCATAATGGAATTTGACATACATGACATTCTCGTTATAATTATTTTGTAGATAAAATAGAGCAACATTTAATCATAATATATAAAACTGTTTAATATAATTACTGGGTGACTCGGCAAAGGTAGTTTTTACATATAAATTATTTCTAGTAGTATCACCTAGTGTAGAAGAGTATAAAAAAATTCAGACCTACCAAATATACACAAAAAAATTCATAATAATTAATCAAGCGGTTTCAGAGTAGTTCGATAACAAACACTGTTACAAACAAGAGGGTTTCATACATAATATGACATATTTAGTTCTTTCAATGGATTGAGAGTAAAAGGGGAGTGATAGATCGAAACTCATTTTTTCTTAAAAAAAAACATTTACTTATGACGAAACGAAACCTAACCTAACTTAAACTCCATTTAAGTGATACATACCGAACTGCAGACTGCTTAACTTGGATAGATGATTAAGACACAACATCATCTGTTGCTTGATTTGAAGCTCTCTCTCTCTCTACAAAACTATCTATTACACTACACTACCCATAAAATAACTAGTCAAACTGCCGTGTATCTACCATAATAGAGCTATTAATTGTCGACCTACTAGTCTATCAAACGCTATAAACAATGTTGCTAGTATAAGTTAAAATTAATGAATACCAATGATATCAGGGAACAAGTTGTACTTATTCAACGATTTTTTTTACCACTATTATTTTCCATGAATCGTTTATTTATTAATCTACCTCCTCTATTCATATTCAAATTTAAATAGAAGTGCGCTCAGCTTTATTTCAATATACGCCTCTACCATGGGAATAATAGTGTTGCTTACAGTATTCCTGAGGGTGGCAGGCGTGAAACTGTACACCGTGTAAGGGAATAAGGGCGGAAAAGATCAAAGCTACAATATCTATGTAGGTTCTGCAACTTCTATCCTAATCTTTTATATGTTAATTTAATATAGTAAAAATGTGTTAAGGAATAATAGAAATAAGTGTTAAACACTAACATTATAAGTACCATAACAACTGTTGCCATGATGAAAATTAAACCATGGAGGATTCAAAAATTTATTTTCATATATGTACATAATCCATGGACTGCAGTTTTGCAAACATTTTCCGTCTTTAATTGACATCTACAGTCTTGAATACGAAATAATTTATTTGGATAATATTAATACAAAGGTATGGCTAACATGATCCGATTTTGATAGACATTTCTATCATCTTTTAAAATGTAAAAAAGTATTTATTGTGACAACTAAAAAAGTTGGACATTTTTAAATCGGTCCAGTAGTTTTTAAGTTTATTCGTTCTATACAAAAATACAAATCTTTCTTTTTATAATATTAGTGTAGAAGTTTTGATATAGGAAAAGTATAAAATAAAAATTTATAAAAAGGCCCCACGAAGCGAAGAGCAGAGGTCTAATCACAAAAGTATTTTATATAAGGCGATTTAAAAAAGGATTACAAAAAATACAATTTATCCTTATGGTGCGAAACCCGGATTTTTACGTTCATTAATTATGCACAGAGGTAACATTGTCACGTATATTTTTAATGCACGATTTTATTCTAATGATAATATCAACTGCAATATTTTTAAACCTCAGAAAAAAATAAATTGCGCGTTGCATAAAATACGCTTTATAAAGTGTCGGTTCCAAAATAAAAAATCTGGCAATGTGTGAGTAGGGTACCCCGCATTGTAGGTTCTGTAAAACCTGGATAAAGAGAAAACTAAATTTTGGTGATGGAATTTTCTACATTTTACGTGTTATTGTTCCATAACTAATTTTATGGTTCTAAGTAAACTTGAAGAACCCTAAAGGTGTTGTTTCCTTCTGTGTATCTAAATGCAACTTTTGATTGAGTTTCCTACTTATAAACTTCAGCATGATAAATCTCTGAAAAAAGAGAGTCTTGACAGGCAAACGGGCAACGAAGTTTTCTCTTCTATGGGTTCGTTTTGAGGTACGGGATCCTAAAAATTATCAAAGCAACTCAAAATTAATTTGAAGCCAAAAATATTATTTTAAAGTATTTAATTAAAAAGAACACATACATTAATAATAGATATAATATATGAAGTGTACATACAGTTATATCTAAGAGACAGTAATAAAACAGGAAAAGAAACCGAGCAGTATGTAAAATTTGAAACAAGAGTATCAACAACTCTTCTCCTATGTTGTACTACGTTGTAACTATGATAAGTCAATGTGTATTTAACGATATTTTTATTAAACTGCCGCGAACCTATCTGAATTTAGCTTATCAATTATCGAGTAACACAAAGGATAAACGGATAATTGAAGCCCAATAATTCCCAATTTGTTGGTCATACTATCAATCGCTTCTCAGACGAGTATCCATTCTAAAAACTAAGCAAACCGAGAAACTAAAAGTTTCGCTGTCAGACCCGTCTCAAATAATGGGAGATTCTCTTTAGACCTCATCTTATCTTTGTGAATTGTCGGCGAATTAAAGCCTTGAGTGATTTTTCTCTACTGATAAATGGACATTTTGATGTATGAATGTCGGTTCTGCATTTCCTTAAAGGGATAAATAAGGATAACTTACATTTTATAACAAATTTGTGTTAGATAAATGATAGCTATTACTTTAAACAAATACATCTAAACATGCATTTTAAACAGAAAACTGAACAGTGTCTGCCACACAAATGCCACACGACACTAACAAAAAAACGGAGGATCTGTTGCATGACCTCCAAGTTTAATTAAACAAACAATTTATATATTTATATTATAATAGTGATATAGTGTATAATATTATACTTACTTTTAATTTCGAAAATAATAAATTGTTTAAATTTAAAAATATTACATATCTATTAATTTACTATCTACATATATATATATATATATCGGGGATTTTAAATGGCGTGAAGGAAGGAGGAGGGGGGAATATTGGAATAGACTAAAAAGGGGGGATGGTATCGAATAGAATATTGGGTGAACGCAACGTAGATCAACCTCTACTGAACCGATAAATGATCGAATATGATCTCTAACAATTACGAGAGAAACCTAAGCAGTGCCTTGAACTTGTGACCAAGGTGTAGGCTTAAGGATATCCTTTAAATAATCATAACACTCACTTCCACTGCTCAGGCTCTCTGTTTAAACCCAAGGTTAATCTCACATAAACCTAACCTAACACAAGACGTGGCAACTAAATTGTAAGGTATTTACGTGACCTAGATTGGACAGCACTAACACTGCACTACACCTAACACTTACTGAGACTATCCAGAGACCACTTCATTTCTTTAGAGACCACGCACGACTAAGACTTCAGACAGACTGTCGATGGCATATAAAGGGTCGAGAGTCGAGACTGTCAAAACACCGGAAGTGACTACTACCCTACTCCAACGCCATAGATACGACGATTCGATTATTCGATAGTCTTTAACTATTCTCCGACATATAATATTTATTTTAATTATACTACATAATATTAATTTTAAAAGTAAACGTATTGTTTGAATAATTACTAGTTAAATTTGTTTGTAATCATATCAACATTACGTAAACCTACTTACCTAATGTAAACTAAGCGTCGTTCTTAGCTGTATAATATGATTTTTATATAAATTGTAAACATTTCTCATGTAAGTGATTTTTTTGAGAAATAAATATCTACAAACCTAACAGAAGTTTGATTAGAAGAAGATATTTCTAAAATTAATTTATTGAAACACACTAATCTCTTAATACTGGTAGAGTCAGCGAAAGTTTGACGAGTGATTCCATTACGTGAACATTGACTTATCACAGAAAAGTTTATTGCATAAAATCATATATCATATATATCTTTTTAGGGAACACGTAAGTCGTCCCATTCTTTAGCTTAATGAATTCAAGTTTCACATTCAGTAAAGGCAATAGTTATTGCAATACATAGGAGCTCTTAAAGTCAATTGACGCCTGAAGTCGAAGGTATGTTTTTACGTGTTTAGCCTTTTTAACAAGGCCAACGTCAAGTTATTACCAAGCAATATTTACCATCAATATCTCGATGGCGCTAATTAAAAATCTTAAAAAATACATACAATAACAAACACCAGTGAAGTCACAAACAAGATTACAAAGTAATCAATCAGAGGGGCGTTGTAGGCAATTAATCAAGAGTGTCATGGATTCGAGGAGAACGAGCTGAGTATCAGTGGTGTAATTTAAACGATGAGTATGTTTAATGTTATGTGGGAACTAAACATTTTGCATAACTCACTATTATTCACTAAATATATTGTGTTTGAGATAAAGGAATTTCAATTTGATTCCTGATTTATTGTGCTGATACTTTGAGTGTTAAAGATTTCTCTACAACATAATTACAAAAAAGCTTTTAACAAGGCAGCACAACTGTAAAGCCAGGAAATAGCTGAACCATTAAAATCTTTAATTATTCTATCTTTAGATAAGATGGGAGCTTAACCACGCATGTACCTGAAAGTTGCATCCTAGATGTACAAGACGCCCGCCTCCTCTTCTCAATCTCGCTGCACATCATCTAACTATACTAAATAATATAAACCAGTGATGATGGAAACTTACTATTACACTTTCTAAATTGTAAGTACTAACCAATCTCAGGATGTTTCAGTCTCAAATTAGGTAACTTTCGCGTAGACAACTTTATTTATCAACAAAAATATTAGCTTTTTCGCCTTTTACACAATTTTTTTTATTTAATATTGTTGCGAATCAACATCAAAGCAATTCCTTGCGAATTAAGACTTTCCTTTCCTAGACTATCAATATCTTCCAGTCCGGAACTCAAGCTCGTAACAATATTTATAAAAATATTTTAGATTGAGAATAGTGTAGCCTAGCTAAATTTGGCATCTAAGCCAAACCTATGTTATTAATTCATTGATAGTGGAAGCGGTTTATAATTCAATTACAATAGTTAACCCACAAAAAAAACACTAACAAACTAAGTCAGATAAATGTTTTTACAACAGAATTTTGTAGTCATCGCCTGAAACTGAGTATTCACTGGTGTCGGAGAAAAACATGCGGAGAAAGAAAATAAACAAAATACAAAGTAAAATTGGTATTAACTAGAATCAACGTTACTCAAAAGATGTCAGAGATATATAGAAATAGACATATATAAATGTTGCCATAAGCAAAATCAATAAATCGATAAAATTTTGATTAAAAGATACCCAGAGAAGCTTGTTAATAATAGTAAATTGTTCAAAAGTAAGTATAGGATAAAAATATTAAGTACGAAAGAAGTCGTAAATGTAAAAACAAAGTTTTCGTATTATTTCACGGTCTGTCAACTAAGTTCGCGCTGCAACACTGGGTAATCAATCTGTTACTGACTTTATACGCTGTCTCGAATTTGTACGGGATTATTTTAATGTTGTTGCTATCCATCATACTTTGGTTAACGAAAATTATATCTATAGTACGGGTTATCAAATAATTCAATAAAGAAAAAATTGAAGCATTTAACGAGTGTCTTTTTATTTATTTATCTACACACTAAAGCTTTTAATTAAAATTCCAGTGTCATCAAATCAAAATTATACAGTACTTTAAGTAAATTGGTTCTTTATTTTGTACTATATCTTGCGGATTCAAATGGAATCAATTTCTTGGGCTTATCTGTGTCCGCCATGTTGCCGATATTTAACTGTCAGTACGCACGTCGTGCGCCTCCGCCAGCTGAGATAAAAGTGATCGACTGAACTGACTTGGAACAGACCGACACAGACTGACATCGACAATCAACTTTCTATTAATCTATGACAATGCAGTGTTGCTATTCAAATAAAATAAATTACCACCATTATAATGTAGAAAAATAACATAATGTATTTGTTCCCTTATAGGCATCTTAAATCTAAAAATAAAGCAACATTGCCTGTTTTGTTCTTAGACTTCGTGATACTACTGTACAATTTAGCCTTCGGAAACCTTTACAATAAGAAAACAATATCCATAATGTAATTGAATGTATTTGAATAAAATAGCAAATTTACTTAAATTTAATATTAACTTAGAAACTGACATATTTACTATTTTCAAGGTCCTATAATGTTGCCGTTGCTGTTTCTTATTTTATTTATGTGATTAGTATAAGTGTATAACGATATTGAATATAGAAAGGCTTTAAAAATTGTAAATAGAAGACTTACTGACAATACAATTTATTGCCAGCAATCCATTTACCTATGCTCAGTTTCATCCATCAGCACTCACATCAAACGCTACCCGAAAATAAAACTTCCAAGAACAGATAGACATTTTGATTTATTTCTCAAAGTTATCTGTCAAGGATACTCTCTGTAGGACAGCAATCAATTTGTTGCGGACTTTATACGCCTGCCCTACTCTAATTTAGCCCATTTCATATGTCCATTTGTCCACCATTTTATGTATATATAAATGACTTATTGGAAAGTAGAAAATACAAGAGTTAGCAACACCGTTAGTCGCGAATAGTTTATTTTATTTCAATTATACCAATGTGACAATTTATAACAAGACAATATATGTATAACCTCTGTTCCGATTGATTTGTTTCAGTTGTCAAACGGAGCTCGCCTGGTGACCATAAAGGCGACTAAAAGCCATGAAACTAAAATTGAAGTGAATTGACCTTAAAGGCTATGGACTAGTGTGGTGTCGTTGTTGATGTTATGAAGATTGTGTTGATACTCCATTGTAAAGGATTTGATGTGTTTGGGATTCTATTTCTCGGTTTTCGTGCAGTATAGCTTCCATATAGATAATACAAATAGTCTTATAAATATTTCTATATCTAGTAGTTTATTTTTAATAATTTCAAGAATGTCTACTATCTTAATAATATATTACGTTTATCCAGGCGAAAAGCCGGATAGTTGCCCCACTTTACAAAAAAGGTCTGTTGTCAAAAATTGTCACTTATTAAGATAATATTAGATGTAAATATCAAAATATAGGTATTTAATTTTTATTAGGGGCCCATTTTTGTAAACATAATTAATGTATGTTTTGAGTAAATTCTGTTTTATTCGACCTTTAAAAAGGGGGAAAGTTGTCTGCTACAATATCCCAACGTTAAAATACTCTAAGGGGATACTTGCCTCATGTAAGAATAGACGCCTCTTTTTTATTTCCCAGATAAGTTTCAATTAATTTGAACTTTATTACTCAATGAGATTCTTTATTTAGTACTTATGAAAATATTAATTTTTAGCAATACAAAATAGTGCTATGTTTTAACAATTTAAACAATAAAATTACAACAAAAACTCAAAATATTAAAATGGGTAAGTTAGTAATAAAATATTATTATTTATCGTAAATATATAAAAATATAATAGTCAACTTTTGCAATAGCATTGATTATACACAAAAAGTTGATTGAAATTGCAATCTACAAAAAAGATATTTAATCGAAATAACTTACAAATATAATTTGGAAGTCTGTCAAAGGGTCGCGACGGAATATTGGTTTATTCTAACGACTTACATCAAACTGAAGTCTGCAGGGGGAGCACTTACAATTGTAATGGAGTGCTAACGCCACTAAAATTCATAACATGGCGTATTACAAACCGGGACTTTCATCCAGCTTTTACCCTGTATTTTTATATCCTATATTACATCTAAAGGAGTCTGTCAAATAACTTCAAACTTTAAAAAATGTTCAAATTAGTGCCAGTAGTGTAGTTTATTGACATGGAGCTAGCTTTCTCAACGAAGATCAAACTCAAACTCAAAAAGGTCAAGCAGTGGATTGTGGTCATAATCCGCATGCACTACCAAGCAAGTTATATATACTCTATATAAACTTTGGAAATAAGTTTATACTCTATATCAAATTAGGGTACTTGGTGGTGTAATCATAATTATTCTTTCGTTATTTGACGGCAATTATTAATCGCTATTCGACGGCATATTTATTTTGCAATCTCTCCTTCTTCGATTAATGTTTATGAGTTGTCCAACATTCGAGAGAGTAAAAATGCTACTCATATTAATCCTACCAACATCATAAATAACAGAATGCTATTTAAATTATTAGTCTTGGCAACATCATAATTAACAGTAGTTTATGGAAAGTCAGCTATTAAAAATATTATTTAATTAGAGCAGTAATTGTTTTTCCCAAGTTAACCACAAGCTGTATTGACGTTTTCCCTACAAAAGGAAAGTTAGCAGAGTAAAAGCTAAGTCATTTGCATCACTTAATTTCATTATTTCTCTCGTTTTCTTAAGAGAGAAATTGGCTGAAGCTGAAGGGTATATTTTAAGAGCGAATTTGCAATCAACAATTATTAAAATATTTATTATACTTACATTATTATATGACATCAATATCAATGTTATAGTGAAACTGTGACTTGACTCAAGTAGTGTCTGGGACTTATGACTCATTTGAAGGCTTAAAGGATCCCTTGACCTTATAACATCTAGCATGCCCGATCGAAATGATGTTATTCATATTTAAATAGACTAATTTTAAATTAAAAATCAATTAATTATTATTTAAAAACAAATAAACTCCATAGCCTGGAGCAGTAACCTCCAAAGGGAGCCAACGACAAGTGACAGCGGATCCAAAATTTTTTAAAAAGATTTGAGCTGAAAAAGAAGCCTCCAAGCTTTAGGTAAAGTTATAGTCATTTTTATTATGATTACATATTTTATTTATGATTTCAATGGTAGGACTTATCTATAAATAAATAATATGCTAAGTATTCTATGGGTAAAATAAGTTTGGGAAGGACAAAAAGCTATTACTACCCATCTATGTTAACAGTACCCAACGTGTGTCCAAATATATCAGATATTGTCTAAAGTAATTTCAAATTTCAAACATTGTCAAGGTAGTGCTAGTAGTGTAGTTAAATGTGGTGCTAGGTATTCTTTGTCTAGGATCACGTGTTAAAAAACGAAATGCTCTATCTAAGTTGTGCTAGATACTGAACAATATAGAATAAATGAAGGACGAAATGTTTTAGTTAGTGGATTGGGAAATTACATAAAACGTTAGATCTTTACTGAGCAGCACCCTCGTTACGAAGTCTTCCCATTATTACGTGATAATGGCAGTTGCCTGTTTTTTCGAACATTATTTATTAACTTCGAAAATTTATTACTTAAAGGAGATTTTTTTCTCGTTTTCAGAATAGGGATCTAAAATACTAAATTAGTTCAATTTTTCAATTCAAGAATTACTATAAATATGTATTTGATTTTTATGGTTATTTTACTAATTTATACCTCAAAAAAATAGATAAGTTTTGAATATTTTTTTGGCTTCGATTCTCCTTCTTTTCCTATTTTCCTAGATCGTAATAACTATTATTGCTGATGTCCATACGTTAATTATTCTACCAACTAGCTTATTAAAACTTGTTTGTCTGAAAAAATCTATAGTAGCTAACCTAACGTACAAAAAACTACAGTCAAAAAGCACCCAGGTGACCTAATAAACACATTAAATTGATTCAGTCATTTCGAAGGTGAAGAAATAGTCAAAATTTTGTCTCTTTTAACTCAGATTCACGTCCATTTTAAAAATATTATTTGTCCAATTACTTTGTTTTTGTTGTCAAAAAAGGAAGTTGGTTTTATCTTCAATACAATTACCCGAAAATTAAGATAACAAAATTGTTTTTAAATGTATTGACGGGATTTTGCGGGTCATCGGATTCCTCTTTGAGATAAACATGTTTATGTAGGATTTGAGTGCTCTCGGTTCGTAACGTTTCTTCAGGTCTGCTACTTTAGTTTCCAAATTTACTTGTTTACTTTGAAAAATGTTCTATTTGGTTGCAATCCAAGATCTATTATTAAGTAATTAAGTCGTAATACATATTGAAGTATGACTAAATTTTAATATCATTAAATGATTGAAATAATTTTGAAAAATACCCACCATCTGTCCCGATAGATCCCAGAGGAAGTTTGTCAGGTTATTTCACACTGTAAATATTGTCTAAAGTAGTGCTAATAGTGTAGTTTAATGTTGCGGTGCTAGGTCCCTTGTTAAGGATCATAATAAGTTATTAAAATTATACTTTATTTATATTAATGCTGGGGGTTGAGCAGTGGACGTTAAGTGTCATAAAATGTCAGGGACGCCCTCTAATACCTGCATCTGGTCAAAAGTACCAAATACTTTTCAGATTTCTACCTAAAATACATATATATACGTATTGTCGTATTAGTAATATACAATGGTTTTTGGACAATATTCTATTTATCTTAAGTGATGGTCTATCAGAAAAAAATTTTTTTGTTGCATACTTTTTATTCAGAAAGGTACAAATTTAACAAAGTTTCAGGACCATAGCTTTGAAAAATATGGTTAACGTTCGGTTTTATAAGTTCAAAGTATTAGTGTATTAAATACAGTAATTTTTCATTTTAATCTTATTGGAAGGACGAAATTGAAAATTTTGTTTAACAACAAGCTAAAGAATAGCAACTTCATTAAACGATATTACACATTATTTTTATTTATATGTATATTATTCATCACTTTATATTACAGAATATAATTATAAATAACCCGTCTTTTTCTGCCAATGTAATCCCACTTTTCAAGACGGATCCCAACAAAGCAAATCACTAATACCCGATAGCTAAAAAGGGCGGCGAATGGCCCATTTCCTGAAGGAACTATATCTTTTTCTCTTCGAACGACACACATTCCCTTTGTTGAGAAAGAGTAGTGAGTCACGAAAATAGCGAGGAAGGGTCTTGTTTTTCGACCTACTAAGAAATGGCGGTATTTGTTACTTCAGAAAGGTTAAAAGCGGAGTTTTGTAATCGTAAAATGTAATGTTTTGTCATTTTTAAACATTTAAGGTTATGGATGTAATTTATTATTTAATTATAATAATTAGCTTTCTAATTTGATATATAGGTATGTATATATTATGTTACTGTAACAGTTTAATGTTCAATATTAAAATCGTATTATTGAGTATTTTGTATAAAACATAATTTATCTATAAAAACAAGTGACTACAAACTTTATGCTCATGTCTATCGGAACAGAGACTATATATAGTCTTGGAATAAAATAAAAAGTACCACCCGTGAATATAAAATTATCAACGGTGTTGCTATTTTATGTTACAAGCAAAGTCCCAATTAAAACAAAAAAAAGTCTTGTTTTTGTGATAACTTGGAATTATCGATAATCACAGATTTTTATGTCTGTATCGACAAATCTTAGGGTGTACTAGAAAATCTTAGGATTTAGTTAATAATATATAATTAAATTTTTGTTTGTCTGTCTATATAAGTATAAACAATTGGTGTCTAAGTTAAAGTTTAGACTTGGATTTAATTAAACCAAATGTCTGAAAAAAGTTATTGCAGTTTAAACACGTCTTATCGAAGATTGACTATGATATAGTAATCTTTTAAAATAAAGATTTAACTTTTACGTTTTACTATATTTGACTATGTTAGCAAGTTCCAACACCAAGTTAAGCAAACTGAACCCCTCGAGGCGCTCCAGGGGTCCACAAGTTGGTATTCAGTTCACATACGCAAACTTGCCACGTCACGTCTCCCCAGCGAGAAAGGTTATTTGCATCACACCTTTATATTTCCTCAGTAAGTGTCGTATTGTTAACATATTTATGATATGCTTAACCATTATTACTATTTTTTATTTATTGCAGGATATTTACTAGATATTTTATCGTTTTTGTGCCCCCAACTGGCATTGTTATGAATAAAAATTGTTGTATTTATGATACATTGAGAAGTAAGTTTGTTTACATTCATCTGGGTGCTGTAGAAATAGAAAATAACGTTTTTGATAGCCATTGATTGCTGGTAGTTTATATTGATTTATTTAAAGAATAACTCACTTGCTCTACATTATATGAATAGCCTCTGTCATGATAGAATTTAGGCAATCTGTAAAGTGAATTCATAGAGTGAATAATAACCACATAGAAGAGGAATCGTCATAGGTGTAGTACAGTGTAACTGATGTTAGATATCTCGGGTTTGCTTCGGATTTTTAGCTCGGTAAGGATTAGAATAATAGGTGAAACACAATCAATTTAAAATCCATGATATTGGATTGTTATATATGTCAGTGTAAAATTATAAAGGTTATAATCTATCTCGCAAGATATTAAACTATCACACCCACACTCAGTTCACAATATCAGGAGATAGATTATAATCTAACGGTGTTTACAATTTTACGGTTACATAAATAAGATAATATTACTATCCATTATTAGGTAAGTTTTGAATATCTGGGAAAGTTAACGAAGTGTGAACTATAGTTATTTTTTATTTATAGTATCTTAGGGTATCAACTAAAATCGGCCACAACGGATGTTACAATCTCCCAAAAATCAACAAGAAAAAGAACAAGGACGGAAGGATGGATATTTGCGGTTCGTTATAAAGGCAGGAAATCCTACATAAATATTTAACATCTATCTCAGTTTTTGCGTCGTTTCATACACGACATCAGGAAAATAATTTCTAAATCGTCGCCTTGTAATAGACCGAGCAATCTCGACCGCAGGAGCGGTCATTCGAAAACCAATAAATTTTAGAAGGGCTGCGAGTATATTTGATAAATGTTAAAGATAAAGACGCCGTGGTGTAGATCTAACGTTATGCCGTTTTAGCATTATAAACTAGAATTTTGATTTATTTAAATGTAGTGTTATAAATCACTGTTTCATGCCAGACTGAGAATAGTCAGTTGAATTCTAAAATCCATATTTTCTAAAGTATATTTCAAAATCTAATTTTCTGTTTATATGAGTTTTTATGTAAGTCTTAACATAATATTTGAGGTATCTAATTTGTTTCAAAATTTAAAACTTATCTCATATACAAAGAGAAAAGGAAAATATTGAATTTGTTATTACATTACTTAATGTATGAGGTTTTTTTCCCCGCTAGTTCAAAACACTCAACATTTTCACTTTTACGCAAGAAGCTGAGCAGTGCAATGGGGATAGCTACTTAGGTGCACTTTTAAGATCATTTTTCCATAGCAAAAACTATCGTTGTTGTCCGTTCGACTTCTTTACCTAATACAACTTAAGCCAAAGGCCAAAAAAAAGGTTTATGTGATCCTCAAAAGAATACATATAGTTATAGATATTGAATGTAGTTTAAGACCTACCTAGATAGGTAGGTTCATTATTGGTGACTTATACGGTGTAACAATATATTGTTGTGATAGGTTATGCGTCACAAGGCTTTGATACATGACAATAGGTCAGGTGCATAGAACCAGTAATAATCATATACTTATTTATTATATTACTTTATTAAGGAACAATTTAATTCTGACGTCAGATTTTATCGATTATAATTTTTAGTTGGACCTGAAGAAACTGTGAAAACTGCATTCATTTTCGTGCAGTAGCTTTATTTTAATGCACGTACAAACGTTCAAACAACAGACAAGAATTTTACAAATGATTGTTTTGGCATATATTGGTTTCATCAAGACTCATATTAAAATATCTTCTATGTATAGATATTCTATAAGTTATTTTTTTATTAAATGTATAGATAATATCACATTTATGTCAGCAACTTTATTTCCAGTTAAAGTAGAAAGAAGTACTAAGCTTATACTTTGCAGGATTCAAAAGAAGTGCCACCGCAATTTGCGTCGCCTGATGTGAATTTTAAAGTCAACAAAAACGTGAGATAGAGGAGGACGTTTTCATAATAAAGCACTCTGTTAGACGACGTAGTACGTCACGTAATGTAACGTTTAGCTCTAATGAAGTAGTCGTCTACCCATATATAAATTAACTTTAAATTTGCGTGGAACATTTACGATACTGATATCAATTTACGTCTATTTAGGATTTAGTAATTCAAAAAGAAAGAAAAATTCTTATAAAACTACTTCTTTGTCCGCTTGTATGTCAAGTTGACTTTATTTGGATTTAATATCAAATATTCAGATCTGTAATCACTTAGATGTAAAAAAAAAACTAATTTCAAAATCAATTCATTCAAAAATATGGCCTCATATGAGAATGGGGAAAGGAAAAAAGAATCTAAACTATATGTTATATTCTGTTGACTTAGAATAATATGGAAGGAAACAAGAGCTTTTTATAGCATAAGCAAATGATGAATGACGCGATAATAAATTTATTTCTCTATATTTAGCGATCTATGGCGGAAACAATATTCCACCAGTAGAAGTTAAGTTTGTACCCCTGTAGAACCCTTGATGTGCGAGCCCAATTCGCACTTCGAAAGTTATTTGCATGTTACAACACATTCATTAAAATGTCTTAGCAACATATATATATTGAAGTAAGAAATATTTTACAAATTGTAACACAAGGTTTCACACAAGCCAAAGCTTTAGTGTATAAAAAATCAACCTTTTAAATTATATCCTTTTCAGAAAAAATATAATTCAAAGAAAAGGTCGCTTATTATGCCCCGAATATCAAAGAATTCCTAAATACCCTTATGTGTTTGTAACAGTAAATCTTTATGTTTTAATAACAATAATATTTTGGCCTATAATTTTAACTGTTGTTATAAATGTCGTCTAACTTAGACGTTATACACTACGTGTCGTGTGACATGTTTTTGTTTATAACTTCTAAGATTCTCGCAGAACTTTTACTTTATAAATGTTATAAAAGTAAGTATATTTTGTACTGTTAAGCACACAATTAAAAAAATAAGTTAAGTACATACACTTATTTCAAAATGGTACTATTATTAAAGATTAATGCCCTCAGTATTAACTTAAAAATAAAAACTAAGCGACATTTCTTTTAAACAACAATTTATTCAAACAAAGTACAGGGCAAACTCGTTATAATAGGGGTTAAAGTATGAAATTGCCGTTTTATTGTACTAAGTGCTTCGAATTGACATAGAACCTTCATGGTTTGAGTTTTTTGAGTGAAACTTTTTTCACATGCTACCTACGTAGTTCTTCTTTTTAAAAAAGTCCAACATTCGATTATAGACTATATGATTTGAAGAACGAACCACATGGAAGACTGCCCGCCTCAAGGTGCATAGCAATCAATTGAAAGAGATGATGAAAGCCGATCCGAGCCAACCTACCCCGTAATTTGCGGCATGGTTTACCGTTACCTTACCAACAATATTGACTCATTTGCGCCAAATCAATGAAATAAAAAAATATGAAAAATGGGCGCCTCATGATTTGACTGATCTGCAGAAAGAAACGCGTGTTGAAACTTGTGTTGCCTTCTTGAATCGATACAGAAGTTAACAAATATTGGATCGAATTGTGACATGTGATGAAAAGTGGATTATTTACGATAAACGTAAGCGAAAAATGTAATAGCTGACCCCAGGTCAAACGCCGCAACAGTGTCCTAAAACAAAGTTTAGCAATAAATAGGTAATGGTAACTGCTTGGTGGTCTCAGCATGGTGTTATTCACTATACCTTTCTCCGATCTGGTCAAGCAAACGGCAGATGTCTACTGTGCCGAACTCGCGAGACCTTATACAGCACGAGAAACTGTATTAACTCTACAGGAACAGCAATTAAAAACCATTCGTCACCCTCCATATTCGCCAGACCTTGCTCCAACGGATTACCATTTTTTTCGTGATTTGGACAATTTTCTACGTGATAAAAAGTTATCTTCTCAGGAGGAAGTACAAAATGCTTTCACAGTAATAAATGACCTTCCTACTAGATGGCAGCAATGTACAGATAATAATGGAATTATTTTGATTAAATAAATAGGTTAAATTAAAAAAAAACGAATTTTAATTTTTCAGTGCAAATCGGCAATTTCATACTTTCACCCCTAATACTTTTCACAATTTGACCCGAGTTTGACATCAATTTAATGTAAACAAAGTTTGACGATACAACGGATAAAGAGTATAAGCATTAATTAAAATGCCAATCAAGCCAACAATGGGTGGTTCAGTTCATGCCTTATCGATTTTCGATGGCCTAGCTGGCACATGTGACATTTGGTTAATTTAGATAATGAAGATTTAAACGACTCCTTTGAATAGGTGAATACGTCTCTAAATAAGTTAAAGTAGATTAGCTTGTCTTTGTCTGTCGCATATTTTGATAGAATTTACCGAATATATCGTCTTGCAAATGTAACACAATATATGGTATTCAATTAATTAATTAATTACTCTTAATTAATAAAAAGAAGAGAAAGGATATTGTAGTCTATAAACAGACTAACAGTATGACGGCTTGACTAGAATATCCTCCTGCATATATACTTTAGACTCAGAGCTTCAAAGTTACTCCTAGAATACTTCCAATGTAATCCATCATTATTCTGTCGAGCCGTCGTATTTATTTTGCAATCCCCACATGCTACTCATATCTGTCATACCAACCTCAAATAACAGGATACTACTCATATCAGCGCTACCAACCTCACATAACAGGATGCTACTCATATCAGCGCTACCAACCTCAAATAACAAGAGGCTACTCATATCAGCGCTACCAACCTCAAATAACAGGATGCTACTCATATCAGCGCTACTAACCTCAAATAACAGGATGCTACTCATATCAGCGCTACCAACCTCTAATAACAGGATGCTACTCATATCAGCGCTAACAACCTCAAATAACAGGATGCTACTCATATCAGCGCTACCAACCTCAAATAACAGGATGCTACTCATATCAGCGCTACCAACCTCAAATAACAGGAAGCTACTCATATCAGCGCTACCAACCTCAAATAACAGGATGCTACTCATATCAGCGCTACCAACCTCAAATAACAGGATGCTACTCATATCAGCGCTACCAACCTCAAATAACAAGAGGCTACTCATATCAGCGCTAACAACCTCAAATAACAGGATGCTACTCATATCAGCGCTACCAACCTCAAATAACAGGATGCTACTCATATCAGCGCTACCAACCTCAAATAACAGGAAGCTACTCATATCAGCGCTACCAACCTCAAATAACAGAATGCAACTCAAATTATAAGTGTTGCCAACGTCTAAGTTACCATTACTTATCAAACTAAAATTTATCAAATAATTATGGTGTACCGTATGGAAGTGTCCAAGTAATGTTGTTAATGTTATAGGTAAATTATTCACTTAAAATACCGAAACTTTATCACTTTTGTTGATAATGTGTCAATAATACTTGTCTGGCATTAAAAGTATTATTGACACATTATCAGCAAACAACTAACAAAAGTATCATATTATGAGCATTGGAGTAAATAGTAACAATTTCTATAAGTGTAACGTATCAGTAAATTTATTTAGATTACACAAGTCAACAAAAAAAAACTTTATTTTTGTGTCTGTTATTTAATGACTATTGTCTGAGTGTTTACATTGAAAAATAACCAAAAACTTAATTTATGAAGAAATAAGTTTGCTATTGTATGTTTTATATTGATAATTAAGTTTTAAAGTTTTTAGTGGAGAGTAAAATAATAATTGACAATACTTTAAAACAAAATGGCGACAAGTCGCGCATTCTATTGTATTGAGTGTATGTATGTCTATTACAAACTGTAGCAACTACTTTTGCATATGACTGAGTCGCAAAATAGCATACAGACTTTACTTGTCGAAATAATATGAAATTTTCTATGAGAACGAAATTTCTAGAAAAGCAAACTTTAACCAAAAAACCTATTTTACCTATTATAAGTAAGGTAAAAGAAATCAAAATTTGACATTTTGTTGTCAGACTCAAAATCCGTGTTAACCGGTGTTATCAAATATAAACCAAATAAGCAAGCTTAATTTATTAAATCGTAATATATTATAATCACCTCAAACCAAGCCAAGCTAAGTGTTATAGACGCGTTCCGGTCGAGCCGCATGTGGGCCAGACTTACCCCCTCCCTCTCCCATCCCATTAACGCTGCGAATCTAGTAGACTCTGCTCAGGGTCCGCTGAAACTGCAGCATTTTTTTCTTCACTTCCCAGCTCTATTCTATCTTCGAGGATGCAACGCATCGACAAAACAAGAGAATATCTCTCGTTTTGTCGATGTCCATGGGCGATGGTGGCCACTTACCATCAGATGGACCATTTGCTCGTTTGCACCTTATGAACCATAAAAAAATACCTATATTATATAAAGATAATAAATATAATGAATGTGATTTAATCAATGCAGGAAGGGTTTAAATTGGATCTGGGCAATGTCCTCAACGGGTCGGCATTTTCACGAGTTAACGAAGTGATACATTGTCAATCCAATTTTAGATTTAAGCTAAACAATTTTAATATAAAATTTAGGCATTTTTAAAGCATAAACCATATAGGATACTGATATTTAGTTTATTGATGGTTTTAAAAGTACAAGGACAAGAAGTGAAGAAAATGTATTGAATCATATTTTAGATAGATCATATTTCATACAAAACGCCAACTTAAATTAAATATCTTTTTTAAGTAGTAAGTAAGCAAGTCGTATCCCGCTGTCTGTACACTTAGATCTTTTAACTCAACGAATTTTAATGCGGTTTCCACCAATAGACTAGATTCCAGAGGAAGGTTTGTAAATATGTACAATACATGCATATTGTAGAAGAGTGCGTCATGTGCTATTGACTCGGGTTGCTAGATAACAATAGGGCAAAATAATTTATTTCGTTATTTTTTTGGAATTATGCTACATTTACAGAAATTTAGTAACATAATACTTCAAATAATTAATTACACGACGTATTGGTTTATCCCGAGACCTCAAATTAAACGAATCAATGTAGAAATGCATACTACCGTTAATTACGGCGTTAGAACGAGCAAATTGATTGTTTTGACCCAAAATTTGGATATCCTAATTGTTGATTTTGTGCCAAGTCAACTTTGCTAAATCCTCTAAATGATGTTATTCTCGAATATTTATTGCGTAGTCGTATAATTCAAAATTGGATTTGATTTAATAACATCGACAACTTTCATCAGACATCCCAGAATCGTTGCTTATTGATAATAAATATAATAGTTTAAAGTAAATAACCATTTTACAACCGCATTAGGAAAACTTGAAACAAAATCACACCCAGACTGTGGAGAGATTTTTATAATTTTTTTAGTACATATTTTTGGTGCAAAAAAGTTAGTTAACAAGTTGTACTACTTTGGTTAGATATTGTTAACCTATTTTTAGGCACAATTTTTTCAATTTGGCGGTGCGAGGGCTAAATAAATTTCTGGGAATTTTAAAAATCAATTTTTTAAATTCCCAGAACACTTTTTATGTAAAACTATCAAATGACTAGGCTATTTCTATAACAACTAGTTAAAAATAATGTTTCATGTTCTATATTTAATAAAAATATTATAGCTCGCAATGTAATAGTTCCATATATATACAAAGTCCATGCAATAATAAAGAGTATTATTATGAGACTAATTCTAAGCACTTTGCGGATAAAAGGTAGTAATCCTATAAAAAGAAATATGGATACAAAACATCGCCTCAAAGGTGGCTAACAAGATCTTTTCATTTAATAAATATACCATTATCTTGCTCTAGAGTAAATAGCGAAAGCGATCATTTACTTGAGAGCCATGGCCGCATCTGGCGTTTGTCGGATTATGTTGGTTAAATTCAATAATCTCAGTAGTAACATCTGAGAAAGGCTGTTGTAAGTTTTTCGGCTCCCGTTCCAAGTTCTGACGGCTATAATCAACTTTACTAAGCGACTAGATTCACTTTGCTACAAAACTGACCTCATTTATAAAAAAAATATCTATTTACTAATTAACTGTATACTTTAATATACTTCTATATACACACAATACCTGTAGAAGGATGAGCCTGGATTTGTTATCGAAATTTTAAGTTAAGGACATCTTTGATATAATTCCGACATTCATCACCTTCCACTCCTTAACCTAACTACTAACTTCTCGCAATAAACAAAATATAATATTAAACATTCACATGTTGCTTATTGTGGAGGACCAAGAACAACTATTTGCACTACTTTAGACAATGTCTACAGTAAGAAAAATATTGACGAATTTCCTCAGATCTGTCATAGGTTGTATGTTACTTTTAACATTTATACATCCAATTAAGACAGGGCAGCAATGAGCACTGGTTTGCGACCCATAGACCATTACAATAAATTGAACTTGGACATCAATAATCGTAAATACGACAATTAATCAACCATTTGTAGTAAGTTTTTAATATTGGTTACTCGGTTTCCATTTTACGTGCTTATTATTATTGTTTTGTGCGTGTTACTGTGCGGTGTCGGTTCCATGTAGATGACAGAAATTACTTGAACGACTGCCTCAGATTTATAGAGATAGAGTTTATATATTATCGAGTAAGTGAGGTTTCATCTATAGGAACTACTATAAATTAAAAAATAAATGTAACAAAATAATTAATCTGATATGTTAATAACCGTCTCTGTGCAAAAAATACATTTATATAAAATGTATAAAAACGTTTATATTACAAAATGGATGCCACCATGATTTACGTAAGTATTATGAATTTCTTAAAGGGAAATTTCGGGGTGTTTGTTACTGTCAATTTTGTTTGATGAGTCTGCAAAATATCAAGGACGAAGTGAGGCGAGATGATAACAGTTTTTCTATATAATACTTGTACGTCTCAAGTTTTAAAAACCTGATATTATATCAGGAAAATAGAATTCAGTGACCCACGTATATTATCTATATGGGAGTTTTACTGCGCAGTAACATTCGAAAGAATAATAACATTAGTCTCTGGGACTTGAGACCCACGAGCAGGTTACATAAATCCTCTATATGGTAGACTTAGAACGGTATTTGCGTACATTACAATATTTACACGACTTTCATGTTTAACGGACGACATCACTTTGACGACTGGTTCAAATTAATTGGAACGGAGGTTATATAAGTTATAATATTTTCTTTTGGCTCTGTATACAAGGGTCATAGGAAAACAAAGGCTTTTTAACAATCTATAAGCTACTTTTACAAGGATAAATTTGCAAATATATTTGTTTACAGAATACATTTTAAAGAGAACTTCTAAAGGGACAGTTTTAGTAATTTTCGTACAATATTGTAAAAACTATTCTTTATTTTAATTTATGAGGGTATGGATGTTGAACAAATAATATCAAGTTAGAATATAAAATATTCTACTATTTTTTTTACCAATTTCAATTATATTTATAACTTTAACTAGAATAGGAAGCTGGTATTTTCATTATAAATAGTTTTATAAATGAGCTATACTCTCAGATCACTCTAATTGGCAGTAGCAGCTTTGTAATCTTGAGATGGAAGTATTGTATATTTGAAATTTTGTGTACTTAGGTTAAAAAAATCAAAATTTTTGAGAAACATTTTATTTTTATTCATCATATAGAAATGCAGTTACCGTTGGTTGATATTTCTTTGATTTCCAGGAACGAAAACTATCCATTTCCAGGAATTAAATATTTATCATCATCTGGCGGCAAAAATATCGGTTTATGATATGATATATATGATATTTATGATATTATTTTAATATTTTTTTACACTGCGAACACCCCAACATAGTATAGAGCTATGTTTCCCCCAGAGATGAGCGACGATGTGTAGCGAAGAATGTGTTTGTTAAGAACCAATAGAATCGTTTCATTTTACACACTAAGAGCGAGGCTAGTTAAATGAAGCGATTCTTTTGGTTCTTAAAAAACACATTCCTCGCTCATTGATAGTGGAAATGCAGCCTAAGAACCATACATGAACAGTACGATGTCAAAAGAGCATGGCATTAATCATACTAATATTATAAACGCGAAAGTTTGTAAGAACGTATGGATGTATGTTTGTTAGTCTTTCACGCAAAAACTACTGAATGGATTTTGTTGAAACTTTACAATAACATATGTCACACATCAGAAAAACATAAAGGCTATAATTTATAATGACATAGTGTGAGTTATCCAAAATATAGCGGGTGCTACCACGGGGCGCTGCTAGTCTATACTAATATTATAAAGAAGTAAGATTTGTATTTTTGTATTTTTGTATGTAACGAATAAACATAAAAACTACTGGACCGATTTCAAAAATTCTTTCACCATTAGAAAGCTACATTATCCCTGAGTAACATAGGCTATATTTATTACAAGAAAAAATTAGAGATCCCCAGAAAATCTCACTAAAACCAACCCAAGGTGCAAATAAAAATAGCCATAAAATATCTTTCATCGCATGCGCTGCGAAAAGTATTGATGATAGAACAAAAAAATGTTCTAGAATATTATAGAACGTATCAATATCTACAAAAAACTCCGCGAGACCATATGTCCAACTATTATAGTTATGTCACTATAACTACTTTTTTATATTTTAAAAGTTGATAAAAATGCCTATCAAAATCAGACCATGTTTTCTATACCTTTGTATTAATCCTTATCCAAATAAATTATTTCATATTCAAGACTGTTTCAATACCTGTAAATTACTTTTTGAATTATTAAAATCGGACCTTCCATTCAAAAGATATTACGAAATTAAAAATATCAATATAAACAAAAAATACACGCCGACGCGACGGGCCAGTGTAGTTCTATCTCGGTACTCGAAGTGCAGCGAGTGGCAGCGAGTAACGCCGAGGTAGAGGGGCACCGAAATGCGGGAGAGCCAAAATGTTTTAAACTAAATATTCCACCCGTGCGAAGCCGGGATGGGCCCCTAGTACTGTATATAATGCTTTTAATGAAAATTCTAATATTTATTCCCGTATTATTGTATTTACCGTAACGTTCAATATCAAAATTAATTGATTTATACCTTAATATTGGACGATGTATCACTTCGTTAACTCGCTATGCGTTTACGGGTCGGTCAAAGACATTAGGACCTGATCCAATTTATACCTGCCCTACAGATTGAATTACATTTATCATTTTTAATTCCATGTTTTGCACTATTTAGTTTATTGAAATCTATTTTGTTTATTTATATTATCTGATAATTTGGATTATATTTTATAAAAAGACCCGCCCAGGTTACGCACTGTTAGTACGTAGAGCATAATATTATGCGTACATGTTTTTTTCTGACCTTTTCAACAATTATTGTCATACTTCATACGATTTCAACAAAACATAAACAAATTATATACCTAAATCTTTCTCACGAATCGTTCTATCTATTCGTGAAAACCATATAAAAATCCATTTTAGTCGATTAGGCCATAGTCAACCACACTGGCCCAATGCGGGTTGGCAGACTTCACATACCTTTGAGAACATGGAGAACTCTCAAGAGTGCAGGTTTCCTCACGACGTTTTCCTTCACCGTGCTCGCTTCGGCAGTACTGTATGTAAAAAGAAACACTTCTTTACACTGATGTAATTCACTATGATAATCAATGTTTATCGAGGTAGTCGTAAAATGTCAAGTAATTTTATAATGTTGCTGGCATTTTATATATTTTCGAAAAGAGAAAATCTGTCAATCTTTCGAAATTATTAAATTTACGGATGCACAATAAAAAATAAAAATATTATCTCTATAAGTTTTTGTCTACAAGTTGTCGTCAGTTCAAATAATGAAGGTCTCTCTTAAATTTCAACTAAGACACTTAATTAAGGTTTAAAATTGACAGGTCATTAGCAAACTTCTTCTTTTTGAATAATTCATGAAATTTCATGCTTTTGAGGTACTTTTAAACTGTACTTTCTCTCTAATATAGTTCATCTTTCAAATTTTTTTAGCAATTGCCGCCTTTGCTTAGATGTCTTCTAGCTTTTATATCCTTACCGATTTATTTATTTATTAAAAAAATCTTATATAAGTAGACTGGCAAGAAAAAGTGTACCTGATGGTATATTGCTATCGGTTTCTCCTTATCTTTCTGAGTATATTTATATAATTAAAAAACACTGTTTACAATTATGAAACTAATATTTTGACGAGAGTTCTAAAGTCAAGGGTATCTGGTTTAAGACAATTCAAGCGGAACCTTTAAATAAACCGTGTATTGACACAATAAAATACATAATGGGAAAACCAATTCGCCTAATTGCGAAGCAGTAAAAAGCAGTGATGGCCCAGTGGTTGAGACTTCAAGTCGAGTTCGATCCTGGGCACACACCTCTAACTCTGAGTTATGTGTGTTTTAAGCAATTAAATATCACTTGCTTTAACGGTGAAGGAAAACATCGTGATCAAACCTGCACTCCTGAGTGTTCCCTAAAAGTCCTCAAAGGTGTGTGAAGTCTGCCAACCCGCACTGGGTCAGCGTGGTGGACTATGGCCTAATACCCTCCTCAGAGGAGGAGACCCGGCTCAGCAGTGGGCCATTGACGGGTCGTGATGATAATTGCGAAGTGTATGGTACCATGCATGACCTATACTATATTTTGGTATGACGTAAATTGTTTCCTGATAAACTTTTGTTAATAATATAGGAGAATGTAATATTATTTTATGTTGTCCTGATGCACCATCGTCTAGAAATTTATACAAATTGGTTGAAGCCAGAATAGTTAAAAGTAAGTTTTCTGCCTAACAGAGCGAAATGGTCGCAATAGCGACATAGCTCTTTAAATTGGAACAAAAAATTAGAACGTAATATGGCATCTTCTATACATAAACAATACAAAAGTGGAGAAGCGTCACATCATTAAAAATCATTTTCATATAGGTATTTGGCTGCCAGAATATCATTATAGAATAAAATTTAATTTTTTTATAAAGATACAGACGCATTACCTACTCATTAAAATTGCAAAGAAAAAGTAAGGTAGCTGTCGAACATTCTTTCAGTCACATACCAGCTCGTGCCGAGGCTACAAGTTACATATATTGTTTCTGTTAGAGTACGGAAAAACATACTAATAAATTATTATTATAACAAAAATATTTTGTTTTTATTGTGTTTTATAATTCTTCTTATTCTCTCAGACGAGAGTAACGTGACACTGTTTTGGATATAGGATTGAGCAAAAGCGGATAAAATATTTGTCTTTTTCTAATAACTTTGAGTAGTGATAGGATTTGTTTGCTTTAGTAGATCCTCATAACTACATTATTTGCAAATCATCATTGGCTACAACGACTTAAATTGAATATAATATAAAGAAAGTAGATTTTACTAAACTTTTCGTACCTCAAACAATTAATATGATTAATAATATTTACCCCTTTGTGGTTTAAAAATGTATATTTCCATATATTGCTACCGGCACATAAGTATATGTTTGACCTTGAAAGCGCAGAAGTCATACCCGATTGGTTCTTATACGACATTTCCCCACGTCTGCTATTTGTCAAAATAGTAAACGTCACGGATGGAACTGCCAATACACTTTCCTACCTACCGACTATTATAGCTGATGAAAGATGAAAGAAAATCATTCTAACGATAAGAAATTCATGGTGATGTAAAGAATATATAATATAAATATTATTAATTTAGAACCATAAATACTATGAAATATACTACAACTATATGTATAATATCTTGGCTATCACGAGTTAAAGAGCTTCCCTTATAAACGGCACTTTATGATGGTTATAAAATTGTAAAACAGCTTCTCGTAAAATACTATAATGGCGGCAAAGAATATTGAGCTATTATGTATTGAAACTGACGGTGTGAAAAACACTTCTAAATTTACATGTACCTGTATTGTAATGCCATCCGTGACGTTTGCTATTTTTATAAATGGCAGACGCGCGGGAACTGAAACTTCGCATAAGAACCAATCACGAGTGACGCGCTGCTCTCGACCCGCACTCCCCGTTCAAAAGCTCCTTATAGTGACTTCTGTGCATTCAAGGTCAAGCGTATACTTACATGCCGGGAGCTATACCAGAGCTTCTTACTAATGTCATAAATGTGAAAATTTGGATGTTTGTTGTTTATTGCTCAATCACACAAAAATGGTTGAACGGATTTCAATTAAATTGGACACACAGATATTTTATAAACTAGATTAACTATAGGCTACTTTTTATCCCGATAAAATTATTGGTTCTTCCGGGATAATAAAAAAAACATAATTTGAAAGCCTAAATATTTTTTTATCTATATCTATACTTAATACTTATAATATTATAAAGAGGAAAGATTTGTATTTATGTATGTAACGAATAAACATAAAAACTACTGGACCGATTTCAAAAATTCTTTCACCATTACAAAGCTACATTTTCCCTGAGTAACATAGACTATATTTATTACGGGAAAAAATTAGAGATCCTCAGAAATTATTACTAAAACCAAGGCAAGGTGCGAAAAAATTAGCCATAAAATGTCTTTCATCGCATGCGCTGCGAAAAGTATTGATGAAAGAACAAAAAAATGTTCTACAATATTATAGAACGTATCAATATCTACAAAAAACTCCGCGAGATCATATGTCCAACTACTTTAGTCATGTCACTATAACTACTTTTTTACATTTTAAAAGTTGATAAAAATGCCTCTCAAAGTCAGACCATGTTTTCCATACCTTCGTATTAATCCTTATCCAAATAAATTATGTCGTATTCAAGACTGTTTCAATACCTGTAAATTACTTTTTGAATTATTAAAATCTTTCCATTCAAAAGATATTACGAAATTAAAAATATCAATATAAACAAAAAATACACGTCGACGCGACGGACCAGTATAGCGACGCAGCGCAGCGAGTAACGCGGCAAGAGAGGGGGCACCGAAATGCGGGAGAGCCAAAATGTTTTTTAAAAAATATTCCACCCGTGCGAAGCCGGGATGGGCCGCTAGTATACCAATATATTAAAACTTGCATTGCATGTTTTGGCTCTCGAACAAAGCCGTGCGGATCATCTAGTCAATTATAATTAACATTAAGGTAATGGTAATTACGGAAGCAGTCCAATAAATTATGTATACTTTACCCTATCGCTTTTAAAAGGAATGGTTCCTCCAAAAGAATTATTTAATAAAAGAGTTGTTATAATATATTAATTTCAAGTTTACTTTAATATCTCTTTTAATTAAATCTTCAGAAACAAACCTAATAAATGTTTTAATTTAAATAATTTTAATTTTTGTTTTTTCTTATCAAACCGTTTCATTTATTACCCATATCATGAGCGTAAATTATTAAATCGGAAATAAATAGTCTGCCATCTTGGGCTATCCCCCATATTGGATTTAAAATGACGTCACTTAGCTAAGCATGCATAAACATAAAAAAAACAACATAAACATAGATGCAATATCATCTCAATCAGTAAAATATGAATTCTTAATAATTTTGTTGCAACATTAAACCCGAATACACTCGAACATAATATATATTATATGTCGGGAACAACTAAAAGATTAATCGAATAATCGAATCGTCATCGCTTTCTATGGCGCTATTGCAAAATTAATTATCATTTCCGTCGCGACATTTTAATATTTTCAAACGAGTAAACCATTATCGAATAATAGAATCGTAATCGGCGTCTATGGCGCTAGAGTAGAATAATAATCACTTCCGACTGCCCCACTCGTGGAGGGGAATTCTAGCTAGTCTCGTCTCATTCTCGGATCAAGACGGTGGAGCTTAGTCTTACTCGTGGTCTCAAGAAGTTAACTCGTTATTACATAAAGGAATTCCTTAAGCCTACACCTTGGTCACAAATCCAAGGCACTGCTTAGGTTCTTGTTTGAATAGTACGAGATCGTAACCGTTTAGTTATATCCTGACCGTATTGCGACCGTAGCTTATATGATAGGCTATCCGTTGTGCACATACGATGCTTATTAAATGATTGTATATCCCTTTCTTTTTTGTTTTCCGACATACACATAATCATTTGAACAACAATATTTGCTACGCGGCGACCTCCATCATCCGGTGAAGTACCTCTTCTCTATTTATATATAATAAAACAATATATTTTATTAAATATTATTATTAGTGTATTATTACTACCTAGAATACCAAGACCATAACTTTATGGGTATGTAATTCTAGTCAATTCCATCGAGCATGAAACCAGTGACTACAGCTGAGTCTCCATAATTAACATAACACATACCACAGATCCAACAAAGCCGGACACTAACTACCTTGGTTATCCTAATGAATTAGTTCACTACTGTAACTGTAACTGGATGACGGAAATAAAATACATAATATACCTATACTTATATATAGATTTAGCACAACATAATATATAATCAGATCTTTAATGTGCATAGATTTTCTCCTTCATATTATACTTCTAATAATAATTTAAACCTATCATCTTGTAATTGTATCTTGTAATATTAACAGCTCTAATGATTTGTATTTACATAAGATTTATATGAGTAGCATTTTTTAACTTTATATAAGATTGTGCTTTTTAAATCAATCTATATGGTTTAAAAAGTTATTTAACAATAAGATCTATATAATAACAAGTGTCATAGTTTTATGAAATGTGCCAACTGTGAAGGTACTTTGTGTATAATTCAGAACAGAAAAATCTGTTGTTTGTTTATTTTTTGAAATACACACCAATGTATGGATATATTACTATAGTATGAAGGTTCCATCACGGTTACTTTGTAAGATAACAATTTCTATGTATTTGACATGCAGTAACAACCATCGAAATTGTCTGATTACTGAGAAAAAATCTTTTAACTTAGTGTGAATTAATAAGAAGAAGAGCTGTAGTCTATACGCAGACTAAGAGTATGACGGCTTGACTAGAATATCCTCCTGGGTGTTATACTTTAGACACAGTCCTTCAGCGTTACTCCTAGTCTACTCATACTCGTATCAATCTTACCAACATCAATTAACAATGCTACTCATATCAATTCTACCAACATCTGATGCTACGCTACGCAGTTAATGAATTTGAGGTGCAATTTAATATACCTTGTTACTTTTCAAAGCAACCGTGATCTAAACTTTATATATGAGGATCGTTTACACCTCTATTTGGGACATACAAAGTAAAATTTTCAAGTTTTATATAAAAAGGAAGAATCTTGGATTTTATAACATCACGTCAACCAACTCGTCCGGTTAGCGAGAGTCGGCTATTTGGAATTAAAAAAAAAATTTAATAAGAACAAATAATAAAGTTTAAAAGCGTCTAACGCTTTTCTTTTTAGAGTTGAAATATTTTGAAGCAATCTCTCAGCAAATTCAATATTTATTCATGTTTGAAATACATGTTCAGGCACAAAAACAGCTCTTTCAATATGAAAACGTAAAATTTAAGAAGCTAATAAAAATAAATTAAATAGAAAAGAGTTTTACGTGCCAGATAAAGTAGAGGACGGATATTTTCTGCTTTTATAACCGTTGGCTTATTTGCGATTGACACTAGGCTATGAATCGCAAATGTAATTTTCATGTCCAATTCCGATCTGCGCTGCATTACTTCGATAGAGTGAACTATTTACTTTTTATTACAATACAGTTTGGAAAGCGAATTGTAAAATATGGCGTATTACTCTATTTATGGCTATTTTATGAGCTATATCATTAAAGTTACAAAAATTTTACAATACCCAAAGATTGTAAAATTTATAATAGATTAAAATATCCTTTTCTTTAGTATAAATAATATTTCATGGAGTTTCATGTTTAATATTACGAACGCGGTTTATAAGACGCCGAGTTATATTTATCATCACTTTGACGCGAAGCAAAAGCTAGAAGAAATTAGATTGTGCCACCGCTATGCTATTCTCTTGGCGGTTTTCTTTGAAGTGCACTACGTTTTATATTGGTAGAAAATAAAATTATTTAAATTTATTTTGAATTATATAGAGTTATTGGCATTAACAAGCAAGAAAACATCAAATCAAATCAGCAAACAAACTTTATTGCCCAGAACACTTAATAGATAATAGTAACATAGATTTTAGATATTAAGCTTAGGTTTTATTAAAAAAAAAAGCTTAAAGCTTCCCGAAACCCGGGTCGGGTTCAGCTTTACAAGGTCTGCAAATTCTCTTATCAAAATAATAAAGTTTACGACTTACGTGAATCTCAATAGTGGCCAAAGGAAGAAAGAAGAAGAAAAAACATTTACATAAAATTAAAGAAACATTAGTCTACTTGTAATTTAAGTTTAAATGTAGTTAAATGTATTCATTAATCGTAATCATAAACACTTCATGAAATTATTTTTTATACAGGCTGATTTATCTGCAAAGGGCTTAGTAGTAGATCCAGTACTGATTTTTTATAAATAATCCACAATGTTGCAAAACCGAACAAATGGAAAAGATTAAAAAAAATTATAAAATAAACTAAAACTGGTAATTTATCACTTCTCTGACCTCATCCAAAATCTTGAAAATACGATCTCACTCGGTCCAAAAGTAGCAAAACTAAAAAGGAGAACACAAATCTCGTACTGTACAAATAATATTGTTTTCTTTATTAGTTTCAATTTTCTGACGAGTTACTTTGTTTTTACCATCATATTGCGAGCTCTATTTACCCGCTGGCAGCAACTAAATAATCCGTACATCCTCCGCAGATGTAATCCTGACATGCAATCTCCGGTGCCATCAATCAGGCAAGCGGGATAGATATATTGAGAGACAAAGAGGAAACTACAAATGGTGATCACTCGATTGTGTGCATTAAAGCCAATTACCATAATCAAAAATGTCACCTCATTTTGTAGGACACGAAGTGTATATAACTATTGACCTGTTATGATATTAAGGTTGGGTCCTCATACAATTATTTCGATAAAATTGTCTATACTGTTAAGTACAGGTTATAACTCACATTATTTATTACTTTAAATTCCAAAAAACAAATTTAGAATACCTAATGCTAGTTAGTTATGAGTCATGTTTTATACACGCAGACCAACAGTCACGGATTGTTAACTCACGATAGTTTTACTTTTATACACAGATCCACAGCATTACTCTAGGTATATCGTGGCGCCGTATTTATTTTGTTACCTCCTACCAATTGTTTCACTTTCGATAGTAAGATGCTACTCAAATCAATGTGGCCAGCATCATAACTAATAATACATATTTTAGAGATAATTTGCTGAATAATTAGTGTAATTGCTGTTTTGCTGAACAAGTGTTAAATAGTTGAGTCAGGAGGTCGAGCGGTGAAGGAGAGTGTTGACGCGATGTAGGAAGGCCTTTTAATCCTGCACCTCAATCGCAAGACTCAGACACTGCTCGACTTTCGTCTGGATTGTGTATTATTGTCATTTGAGTGTAATTGTGCAGTTAAGCTACCCATGTAGCTTCTATTACGATCCAAAGAGTAAGCAACACTGTTGATCACCTCTGTTCCGATAGACTTGAGCCGGATGTCAAACGGACCTGTTGACCTACGTGACCATTATGGCTGGGTCGCCATTACTAAGGTTTGTTTTTAATATTTTTAATTAAAGGTTTTGGTCCAGCGAATGTAATGACATAATAATTTAATTACAAAGTCATTTTGTTATAGTGTGACCACAATCATTGACACCACACACACTGCGGTCGCGAAGTGACTAAAATGGATATGTATTACCTCAGACACTTATGCGCTGATTGTCATGATCAATGATTATATCTATCTTTCATCCCTTTTATTGTACAAACAATACATGATAACGAGTACATCACAAACATTTTATTGGCTATTAAATCCATTCATTTCGCATGTAAATTTTAACCGCACTTGTATATACGTTAACACTATAAATATTAATTTACCTATCAAAGCTTGTGTTATTATGAAATGTTTGCATTAAATCTTGATTTAGATGATAGTAATTATTAGGTTACGCAATGTACTAGAATGAAAACATTGTACTCTGAGCATAATGAAATTAATGTAATAAATGTTTCCTTTACTTTAAAGTAGCAGTAAGGGTAATGATCCTTTTATGTAGGGTTCCGTTCGTCAAAATTAAAAAAGAAGCCCTTATAATACCATCTGAAAGTCTTTTGTTACTTTGTCTGTCTGTGAAGACCCTTTATATAGAGTAAGTTGGTCAAAATCTACTTGGTACTTCCCGCCGACGTAAAATCATGATATTTAGTCAACAGAATATCAGTGCGCGAAAATGATATATAACCATTCAAAAACCATAAATGAAATATATTTAAAAACAGTGTTTTTTGCTGCTAGTAAACTGACCCTGACCAATCTCAATATAGTCACAGCAATTTAGTGACGGCAAAATTATAAGAACCACTAACATACTTCTAAGCAGATTGACAGATAAGTAGGATAGGATAACATAGACACTAGGAGATAGTAGCTATTAGTTAGAGTTTTATATTGCATACGTTACTAACAAAACTAACCATACTAATATACTAAACAAATGCAGCCTGCACTATAGATGTTCATATCTGAAATAAAGTTTTATTATTATTATAAAAATACACGCGATATTTTAAGAAGCAAAAGACGTATAAAAAAATAAGCGACAATATTTCTACGTCATCCATACCTCCATCATCTCGTAACAAGGATTTTTGGACGTAATTAATGTGGCTCGTTAATCAAACACCCTCAAGAGCCTGCGTTATTAAGATATTTTAAGATTAACAAGGGAATGCAACGGAGATCAATAATAAGAAACTTTCAAAGATATTCCTTTGTACTGTTATAAAATTAAATATTAGTACCAGTGATTTTAAAATGCAAATATAAATAATAAAGATAATATTCAAAACTGGTGACAACTAGAACTTTTAGTACACAACAATTTCTACTACGCATCAAACTATTTAAATTTAGTTTGTTTAAGCAGCAGCAGTTTGAAGCTATCTCTCGACTTGCAACCCCCAATCCAACTAGCATCCGCCCTGATATTAATTAGCAAGACACAGTTTGGGTAGATTATAAAATAATAGTTATTATAGTCACAAACACTACAGTTACAAAATGTGGGGTCGAAGGCATCGAATGCGCAAAAGTCACTAGATCACCTTTTCAGCGGGGATTGCGGGCCTATTAGTGATTGGTCCTTACGCGACGATGCTATTTGTCAAAATAAAAGACGTCGTGGATTAAACTACCTACTGTATGGCACACAGCACGGTCACAATACACAACCATCCTCACTACTTATTCTCAGACGTACGGATATAACACAGATATTGTAACACTTAGATTCAAAATAAATTTAGTAATTAATTATGAATGTAGAAACGATAGAACAAATATTTATAAGACTCATGAAAAATTAGTTTCATAAAGTGAACTAGACTTACTTAGTTTAGTTTTAGTAAGTCCGTAGTAATGATATCTAACATGCGTGTATCTTATATTGCTTACGTTTAGGTTTTGTTTCAAGCTAAAATGACATTTATCCTAGTGAATACTAAGGGATATCAACCGAAATAAATCTGGTAACAGGAATACTTTGCATATATCGAATACAAGAGAATTCCCACAACAAAGAAGCAGAGAGCTGTGCCAATAAAAGAGGACGATTGGATCGCGTTTGACGGAAGGGCAAAGGTGATCACGATTTCAATTCCACTGTTATTCGGTTAACATTTTTGGTTGGAATATCATCTTGAAAAGGAAACTTTGCTAAAATATTGTGACTTAGGGTAAGCTTTGCTGGGCTTAAATATTTTTAAATAACAAACTTTTTTAAATGGGAAAACAGTTCATGGAGCTTATGATCGAGGTGCAGATGCGGATAAATAAAAGTAACATAAAAATAAATAACATGGCAATGCTAGTTATTAGACACGTACCAGTTATTTTAATTAAAAAAATCTTGTAAAAATAAAAGAAAAGAGAAATGAAATGTACTCTCAGTTTTAATGTGGAAAAATAGATAAAACAAAACTATTGACGAAGTTATATAAGACCGAAAATAATGGAAATATTGGCACATTATGAACGTTTTGCATGCCCCAATTTTTTATTTTTGTCCACGTTTACTATTTTGACAGAAAGTCTGCGCACGGGAACAAAACCGTCGCATAGAACCATTCACGTGTGGCGTGCTCCTCTATCCCGCGCTACCCGTTGAAAAGGCCCTAATTTTTGCGCATTCAAGGTCGTAGTAAAACGATGCTTAGTAGGTAGATAGATTAATTAAATAAAAAACCAAAAAAAGGTTTTCACAAAACTCATAAAACTATTCTTAGTAATAAAAGAAAGACAATTCACGAAGTATTATTTACTTAACGTTTTCAGAAGAAATCAAGTTTATGTACAGCTGTTGAAAACTTGTTCTGAGTCCATTTTCATTTTCGAATAAAAAGCATCTTTATTTACAGGTCATTTAATAAAATAAACTGTACTTGTTAAATATTAGAGTTGGTTCATAAAGAAAAACTTTCCTATCCTCTTAATACTTTTGTTTACTTTCAAGCCTGAGTAACGTTAAAGTTCAGTATGAGAATACATAATTCTTTGTAAATTAGTTTGCTATGCAAAATTCGTTTTTAAAACAAGACCTTTATTATCAATATATGCTATCAATTTTTTAAGGAATCTAGTAGAGGGTTATTTCGTTAACAAAAACAACTGCAAAATTTGAAATTTCACAGAAATCATCAAAGCTATATACAGGATGGATTTGAGACGGGTCAGTAAGGGCAGGTACCTTAACCATTATAGTTATAGGAAAACGTTCCTAGGAGACAATCCATCGATTGGAATTCGAATCCAACATCCAAGATTATTATCCGCTGCTACTTGCTGAGTACAAAAACTAGTGAACTTATGTACGAGTATTCGTGAAAACGGCGTTCATTTTGAGCAAATTCTTTCGTAGATCACCTATTTTTAAGTTTGTGTGACATGTTGTGTCGTACCGTAGTTTTTGCATTTAAATTTCAGATGGCCTTAAAGAATCTTTTAATCACAGTAAGAAATAGGATTGTTTGGCAATAAAAATATTACGAGTTGATTTATCGTTTTTCAGTACAAAATGTGTGGAAAATGTTTTTGCCGATTTCTGACATTTCTAGCACTAATACCTTAAATGGTCCCTAGAGTCTTTTGATCCCCATACGAAGTGGGATCGATAGGCATAAAAAAATATTTTTTTGGATCTTAGCACTATCGCTAACAGTACATTTTCTCAAAAATCTGTGAATGCAGTTCAGAATATCTTAAAAGTTATGGAGGGTCTCCTAGGATCGTTTTCCTGTAGCTATAACGGTTAAGGTACCTGCCCTTACTAACCCGTCTCAAAAATCCACCTGTATAATAAAATCCAAGAATGGTCGTGTTTGTGCACGCCTCTCGACTAAACGGCTGGACCGATTTCAAAGAAAATTGGTACACGGATACTTTAGAAGGTTTATACATAGGTTACTTTTTATCCCGAAAAATAAAAAAACACCGTTCCAGCAGGATAGATTGGTAGCGTGGAACAAAAAAGCTCAAACTAAAAATGTTGTACACATAATAATAATTTATACTTAATTAAACATATTCTCACTTCTACGTGGACGAAGTCACGGGTGTAAGCTATATTAAATTATTTAAAGGTCACCCCACTTGTCATTATACTAGAAAGAAATAAATAACCCTAGTGTTTTTGTATTCTAAAAAGGATGACTTTTACGCAATGAGGTTTAGTTGTTATCGGATCTTGTGTGACTTCAAAGCGTTGTGTATTTAGAGACATTTTGCTGAATATATACATAATTAGGGTAATTACTGTTTTTCTGAAGCGGTGATGGAGAATGTTGATAATGATGTTGTATATTATTGTAATGTTTTGAATGTTATTGTGCGATTAAGCTACCGTGTAGCTTACACACGGATCGACCAGTTTAAAATATTTATGTAAATTGTGATCACTTGCTTTAACGGTGAAGGAAAATATCGTGAGGAAACCTGCACTTCCGAGAGGCTCCCTGATTTTCTCAAAGGTTTCTGAAGTCTGCCAACCCGCGCTGGGCCTGCGTGGTAGACTATGGCCTAATACCCTTCTCATTCTGAGAAGGATGCCCGGCTCAGCAGTGGGCCATTAATTGTGTTGTGATGATGATGATAATATTCTGTTTTATCGTAAGTATTGTTGCCGTTTACGATAAAACTGTGCATTTTTTAATTCCCGAATTATGACCACCTTCTTATTATCTTATTAGTATCCCAGCTACGAATTACAAATGGCCTTAAACAGCTTTTTAGGGCCCATTTACTTTAGACACTCTCTGTGTATATATACATAACCCGGGTATTTACATCAGTAATAATAGTAGTAAGTCAATAAGAATATATAAAAGTTATTTCATGATTGATTTCAAAAGAGGTAGTTTATAATACCATTCTATTTCAATAGAAATAGTAAATAGATGAATAAGCTTAGTTCTATAAAAAGTCAATCCTTCGAAATAATATTGACGTTTAATCCCGCTTAAATATAGCGTTTTTAAGTTGCATCCAAGCATTCCTTTACAAATAAATAGGAGCGGTAGAAAGCGCGCACTTTGAACAAATTGCCGACTAAATGGGTAGAAAAAATCTAGATCTTTGCTGTATAGCTCAAGATTTACTAGTGGTGGTACTCTAAGGATATGGATAATATCTTTAAAAAAGTAATAGGTTTTTTAAATAGAGGTAAGATGATTTTGATGATTATCGAAATCATTTTACCATCACAGGCATAATTTTCCACACCCGAGGGTATAAGATGATTACTGAAGAAGGTTTAAAAAAACACAAATATAATAAAGAAATCCTGATTAATTAATGACAGAAAATCCTGATTAAATATTAGCATACACAAAGTTAGACAGATATATATGCTAGTAAAAATACAAATATCATGTCATTTTGTTTAAGGGGATCGTCTTGTACACCTAACTTCTATATTCGGTTGCTCAATAATATATAAATTTCTGTTTTCCATTAGTTTGTTTAAAAACAAATATGTTATTAATATATCCATTAAATATTAATGTATGTATAAAAAAAGCTCCATCAAATTAAAAAAATAATATAACTAATTTTTATTTTCGACCACTGAACAGCGTTATAAGAACGTCTCCTTACATAACTTCCTCACTTAAGTAACATATTTTATCATTATTATTAATATTAAAGATTTAAAAACAATAATGATATAAGATATTGTGGATATTGTCACAATAGATAAAATCTTAAGAGAGCAATTCTCTCAGCAAAAATGCATAGAACTGTTCTAATAAAAGACGAGGATTGCATTCGAGACTATAGCAGAGATGATGAGATTTCAATACCAAACTATTTTATTTTATATTTCTGATTAAACAAGTTTTATACTGTTTATTTTTCAGTAGATTTTACTAATAATATAAAACAATACAAATAATATTTGGAGGATTGACCTAACAAGGCCTTGGAGGAGTGATAACGTGATTTTTACTGAGATGAAAGAAACTTAATTTCTTTTCTTGATTAGCAAAATGCTTGTTAAAATAGTAATTCAAGTGACTACTAAAGATATTACACGTAATTTTATTTAACTTAACGATGTGTGAGTATAGGTAGGGTTGATGATGTAAGTTTCGTAACTTTTTAATATATAACGTTGTAAAGTTTATTGACAATAATTTAACATCTTTTGCTAACTTAGTTGAATAAGCTCTTCATCGAGTTCAAAGTGAAAGTTAATAACATAATTTCTGTTTCCTGTTACCTGTTATTTTAATATTATAAAGTAATAAGTTGAGTACACTCTACCAAAGTTCTACAGAGTTAGTTTTGCTAATCAAATTCTACCAGTCTACATAATCTGAATTTTTATCTCTCACTAGCCGACCTACGGCTTCATTTGCGTCATATAAGAGAGAGAGGGTTAGAGAGAGGACGTGAGCGCCTATAATCCTTCTAATATTATAAACGTTGAACAAAAGTTTGTAAGAATGTCTGGATGTATGTTTGTTACTCTTTCACGCAAAAACTACTGAATGGACTTTCATGAAACTTTACAATAATATAGCTTATATATCAGAATAACACATAGGCTATAATTTATAATGATATAGTATGAATTATCCAAAATATAACGAGTGAAACCGCTGGGCGCAGCTAGTACAGTTATAAAGGAGTTGAAATTTTCTCTGTTTTAACGCCGTTTACGCAGCGCATGCGACAGACGCTCTCAAAAGGATTAAACTTTCCCCGTTTTTACAACATTTTTTATTGATGCTCCACTCCTATGGGTCGTATAGTATTGTTGTATAGCTTATAATCTTCCTCGATCAATAGGCTATCTAACAAAAAAATATATATTCAGTTTGTATGAGTATTTCCTGAAATAATCACTTTCATATAAACAAACAAAATCTTTAGTTTTAAAAACCTATTAAGTGTAGATTTGTGTAATTATTTTTTTCGACTTTCAATTACATTTAAATTGCAATAATCAAAATACATCGTCGTGACAGTCGTTAATAGTATTTGTTTAATATTTATAGCAACTCGGCTTACTTTATTTAAATAATAGTACTATTGCATACTTCGTTTAATGGCTTTTCCATGTAATGTCATCAAGAAGAAATAAAGCCTGATTTACTGTACGTAAATACCAAATGAAAACATGTTTTTAATATATTCATGAACTTTTCATGGCTTTTCCATAGAATTAATTTTATTATCTATTGTGACAAGTATTCGAGAATGTTTAATTAAATAGGTAATCATTTCACTCATTCATTCGCATAAAAAATAATATCCAATGAAAACGTGAACAAAGGTTATTATTTTACATTTTTATAAGGATCTGTTATATTGTTTCATTATTTCCGATGTTTTTGTTGTTATATCCAACTCTTCACGCTATAGGGTATTATTTAGGAAGTATCTCAGGCTACTTTTTATCCCACACAAATATGAAACCTTTCACTATTAATTTTATTAATGACTAGCGGCCCATCCCGGCTTCGCGCGGGTGGAATATTATTTTTTAAAATTTATTGGCCCTCCCGCATTTCGGTGCCCCCTCTCTTGCCGCGTTACTCGCTGCGCTGCGTCGCTATACTGGCCCGTCGCGTAGGCGTGTATTTTTTGTTTGTATTGATATTTTTAATTTCGTAATATCTTTTGAATGGAAAGTCCGATTTTAATAATTCAAAAAGTAATTTACAGGTATTGAAATAGTCTTGAATACGAAATAATTTATTTGGATAAGGATAAATACAAAGTTATAGAAAACATGGTCTGATTTTGATAGGCATTTTTATCAACTTTTAAAATGTAAAAAAGTAGTTATAGTGACGTAACTATAATAGTTGGACATATGGTTTTGCGGACTTTTTTGTAGATATTGATACGTTCTATAATATTGTAGAACATTTTTTTGTTCTATCATCAATACTTTATGCAGCGCATGCGATGAAAGATATTTTATGGCAAATTTTTTTGCACCTTGGGTTGGTTTTCGTGAGATTTCCTAAGGATCTCTAATTTTTTCTTGTAATAAATATAGCCTATGTTACTCAGGGATAATGTAGCTTCCTAATGGTGAAAGAATTTTTGAAATCGGTCCAGTAGTTTTTACGTTTATTCGTTACATACAAAAATACAAAAATACAAATCTTACTTCTTTATAATATTAGTATAGAATAATTATTTCACTACCTATTCACTTCATAAATCTTAAGCTCTATGTTGATAAATTATTGGCAGTTCGACGAATGATTTTTTAGAACAAAGTATTAAGAACAACGTGAGTTTACCTTAACAATTATTAAAAAAATGGGCAGCGAGGTGGATCTTTGTTAAAGTAAAGGAGCAATATAACCCTTCTTATGTGGTTCACAAGCCTCACGCGCTGTAAATCTTCCGCACTAAAATGTATGCTTGTAAGTACTATCTGTTTCAATAAAAAAAATAGCTATTTATATTGTTTTCGTAACGTTAAACGTAATTTGTAGTTAAATCTAATATGTGGTTCCCTTCACAAATAATGCTAGAGCAGAAATTGCGCACTTTGCTCAAATTGCCGAGTAAAACTCGCAAAGATCTTACTCTTTCCAGTTGTCATAAAGGAGTACGTTCACTGCATTGTCCGTAAACGGTTCAAAATGGATCCCGAGACAATTGCACTGTTTATGTGAAACAAATAATAAAGCAAATGTATCTCTCTATGATATGTTATTATATTTTTGTGGATAGCTTCGATTTCTACTTTAAAAGATGTAAAAATAACCGTGTCTCTGAAATTAGATAGCAAAGAATAAAAACCTTTTAGTATTTAACAAATATATAAAAAACATAATCGGACCATTTGACTCTTTGAGATTATTTTCATAAATTAAATTAAAAATTAAAATATTTAATAAATTATAATAATTAAAATTATAATATTTAAGAACAATATAATCATGTTTGTACAAAGTTTTGTAGCTAAAAGTATCAGGGTAAAATAAAAAATACCAAAAAAATACCAAAGTAAAATATACTAGTCGGAATTTGAAAAAAAAATTTTTAGTCCATTCTGGGGGGTATATCTTTTGTGAAGGCCCCAGGGCTGTCGCCCCTCCCCTAAATCCGGCAATGAATATACTTATCATAAGTCAACAACACCGTTTATAACTTTGTGTCCGCGAGTATTTCCTTTTATTTTAATTATACCCACATAACAATTTATAACAAGACATTGCACAACCTCTGTTTCGATAGATTTGAGTCAGTTGTCAAATGAATCTCGCCTGGTGACCATAACGGTGTTATTTTCTCTCTTCTCAGTATAACTTCCTTGTAGATAATAAATAATGTCCAATTTTGATACAATAAAAGTTATAAGAGATCTTATAACTTTTTATAGTCAAAATACTTCATTAGGAGAATTGGTTTCTTTTACAATTTATGTTTTTATTGGGACTAAAATTTACATTAGAGTTCCCATTATGAACGCGGCTCTGTTAAATTATATTTGTAATTTGGGAATGGTTACAGTAATTTAATAAATAAGCAAAACACAATTGGAGAATATGACTACCGGCGTTTTTAAACAAATTTGTTTCCACGTGGCGCTATCGTTAAGGAAATGCGGGCTCATTGTGACGTAATAGGTATTCGGAATTACATTTTATGCCTAAAAATGTTAGACTATTTAAATGTTCCTATTTTATGCAAATGGCACAATGGTGAGAGTTATTAAATATAATTTCAAAGACTTTTAGTAGGTACGTTAAAAGCAAAGGAGTAAGAAGAAAGTCTGAAAAGTTTTCGGGGTTGATAAACAAATAGATAGTTTTGCTGTTGGAAAAATGTTTTTTGGATATGTAAAAATAATCACTTTTTATATTCATTTTTCTTTACGTGTGCCTTATACGAAATTGTATGATATATGTTGCTATGGTAAACAGAAAGTAATTTATATATTTGATTTTTTCACAGCCCCAAAGATCTACAGATCTGTATTTTATAAGCTGCTAAATAAATTTCTCTACAAAATCGAATCGGTCAATAAAAGAAATTACTCCAACCCTATTTTTATTTATACCTGTGTATTAAATATTAATAAAAACAACAATCATTGTGCAATATTGCTTCATGCATAAATTGATTTACATACCTGATTTTTCCAAACAAATAACATATAACTGACGAGTTAATTAAAACTACTTCACAGATTATTATATTACTGTAAATAACAAAAATAACAACTGCACTAATGAAATGTCATGAATTCTATATAATGCAACGTTTATAGGTATTCAAATTCAATTCATTGTACAAAGAACCTATCTATAGAAAAAAAGTAAGGAAAAATTGATTGTAAGTTAAAAAAAGTTTAAATTCCAAAAAAGAAATTTGGAATATATTAGTCGCATAAGAACTAATCTCGTATGACGCGGTGTTCTCGCCCCGCGCTCTCCGCTAAAGGCTCTAATAGTGACTTCTGCGAATTCGAGGTCAAACCTATACTTATGTGCCGGTAGCCAAACCTAGTGTATCACCGCTTGATGACTAAAATGTTACTCCTCAGGGTTATCTTTAGACACAGAGTAATAATAATGATTTCTGTCATGGCAGGTTATTTATTTGGTTACCTCTTATCTTTTTTTTTTTGGCACAAGTGGTTGATTCGTTTTGTGCCAACTTGAAAGTCTAATGCTACTCACATTAATGTTGCCAATATCATAAATAATACTAGTAATCGCTACAATAAGGGGGTAATGTTGAACAACATGACAACTAAACAACACAACTCATGTTAAATGAAGTCATCTGCTCAAGTAAAAACATATGATATGTACAGACAGTATGTAGGTTATAACATGTTAAATTTTTTTCAGATTTGCTAGCAACGCTGTCAGAATACTCCACCGACTCAACAATGCGATAGATCCGTGGCAGTTTGACAAGTGATTTTGTTAAGATTAGATGTTAAATTAGGTCAGTTAAATGTTGTACAAATTGTTCTAGCGATGGAGAGTTTCGCGTTATTCAAGAACTCATTCAACCTATTCCTGGTTCTTAAAGCTCAGGCACTGCTCCGCTTTCATCTAAAGTGCTCATTACTATTGCCTTTTGAAAACTACTTCTCTGTATAGTCCTTACATACATAAGTAAATCATTCTTGTGATCAACAGTTAGTGAAACTCTCTCTAAAGGCTGTAGAGAACACATTTTGTAGAGACTTACGTCCAGCAATAGACGAAAAGAAAAAAAGAGGAATAAAGAAATCAAGAACTACAATCTCTAGGTACTTTATAGTATTTCAGAATGTAAATAATGCATTTAAAACTTACATTTAAGGCTGTACAATACGTCCTACAATTAACACAAATCGACAGGCGTGATTCGTTCCCAAACCGTGCGTATAATGAACACGCCACTCTGCAATCTGTCCCGTTGTACGTGTACTGCATAAATTAGCTCAACTTAAAATCAACCTTTTAAAGGCCCAAATGAATGGCCAACGCTTTGTTGGATTTCGAGTACAAATCACACGAGACTAATAGTAGGAGCTGTGTACTGACCGCAGGCATTTAAAATTGTGCTAAAAGCCACTATGTTACCTACTGTTGACTTGCTACACCAATAATGTTTTTGACCAAATAAAACAATGTCAGTTTAACGTAAAGTTTTTATTTCAATTGTATAAAAACACATTGTTTTATATATATCTTTAAACCCGGATTTTTTAAAATATTTTTATTGGTAAGACAATATTCAAATAAATAGAAAAAATGCACAATTTCGAAAATCTTCGCCCATTGATATTCCATAATTCAACTTCAAACGTAATAAAAACTATTGTACTAAATAATTATTATAACTCAATATTTTTTACTCACATTGGGTAAGTAATATTGAGTTATAACAAACTTAGGATAAAAGTTTAATTTTGGGATATTCAGTGCATTTCATTATTTTATCATTCGTGTATCATAATCAAGTTTTTTGGCTTATACAATTATATGTTATCGAACTCAAAAATCTCTTGATTAAGTTTTGTTTTCTCTTCATTGAACCGACCACTCAAATAACGTTAAACAAATCAAAACAATAAAAGAAAAATTATAAAAAGAAAAACCATTTTGTACGCGATCACAAAGTATTCAGCGAGCGCACTGCGGCATGTGAAAACGCTTGTTTGAAATTTTACCTTTTGATCGGGTTTCTTTTTGTGTGATATATGCTGGTACTTGGATGGGCTTTTGTGTTATACTCATCATCTCTTAATGCAGGAAATTGTAAACAGTAATTTTTTGCACGTTTTTACGTACAAAAATATTGTGGAAGTGTGAAAAATTAGAGTCAAAATTATTATTTTTATGTATCGTAAGAAGATGTGATGCTGAAGGCGTTTGCTTAGGTTAAAAACAACTATTCACTTCAAACTTATTTTAGAATTACGTCAAAATAGATCAGTCTGTTTGTCTATGTAAAGTGGTTGAAAGCGCAAATTTTTATGTTGTTGGGACATAATATAATTCCCAAAAGCTCATTTTAATGGATCGCGGTTGATAGCCTACAAAATAGACAGAGAAAGAAAGAAATGCTATAATTAATGAGATGATCCATGATAACGACCACGTAGCCAGGGTTAAGAAGAAGAAGAATATCGCTTATAACTTTAATTTTATATAAAAATGCTTTTTCCTTTTTTTAAGTGCTTACACTGTTTAATAAAATCAAATATAAAGTTCTCTTTTATCTGTTTTACGCTGATAATTCAATTTCAAAGTTATTAGACGATAGTTCAAACAGTGAGTGGTAGGTAAAACTTAGCAAAAATGAAAGTATGTCGCGTAGTAATCTGTATTGAGTGTAAATTCTATTTATTTCCAGTAACTAACTGTTTTAGTCTCACTTAGTCGCAAGAGAAATCTAAATTTTATAATAAGATCGTAAAAACCGACAATACATTCGACTTTCTATTCTAGGATCTCTTTGATATGACGTCGACTTATATCATATCAAAGAAAGAAGAAAATTATGGTACGAATTGTATTCTAACTTCCTCTAAAGTGTACGTAAGAACATTAAATTCAAAGTTTGCCATGAATTATTATAACATAAATTCATTGACATGAAAGTATTCTCAAGAAAGCTTGCCAAAGCAAAGATAAAAATACTTTGTTAGAGTTACAAACGAGTTCAAGATTCATTCGAATGAAGAGATAGCCTGAACATTTTTGGATAATTCCATAACCTAAACCAATCTCTTTAGACATTATTTCATCTATATTAAACTCATTCCTGTTAATGGCATGATATATAGAATGAAAGCATTAAAAGCAAGTTGTCGTTTTCTCCTGAGATTCCATTAATCTCAAGGCGTCTGCGGGCTATACAGAACATATGACCTAGAAATTTAGTGCTTACGCCAATTAATTTATTATGGTCACCTTAAAAGAGCTTGTTTATTTTATATTAGGTATGGGTGAAGCATTTTTATGTTAATTAATTTTACAGCCAATTAGTCAGTCTTCCGATATAACGAGGATACAGTCCAAGAAAGTATACGACATAAAAGATTTGGTAAAGAAATATTTTTAAAATTAGATATAAACAGAATTAAATTTATCTTAGATTCCATTATTGAAATGCCATGAATGGTTTTTCTTGTGCAGTAACATAAAATGTAAAATTTTTATTTACATAACATACATAAGGTCTTAAACACGAGAGAGAAATATTCTACACTAAATAGTTTAGTTCTTAAAATTTGAATTTAAATCTTAAATGTATTTTTAGACGATAATATGGTAATGGGAGCTTACGCTCAAAGAATCAACTAATCCAAAAATAAATTTAAAAAAATAATGCTTTACGAAAATAGGGCGAAGATCCATTTCCAGTAATAAAAATTATGAGAGGTTTAAACTTTAAATGAATATGGGTTTAGAAACCAAGATAACCTTCACCTTTCACGAGTAATAAACATGTTTTGAATATTCAGCACCACAAAAATGCTTTCCCGGAAGTGTCAAAACCAAAATAAATATTACGTTTATGGAGTCAACAAAGGGTTACAGTTTATTCTGCTTGGCGATAAAAATGCCAAATATTTGCATACTTTTCGCTTTAGGGCATCAAAAAAATGTAAGTGGAAACAGGGTCAATAGATTTTATCAAATGCTTCATCATTTTATATGGCTTCATTCAAGGCTTAGTAGGAACCGCGATGTTAATAGCGCGTGTAATGTCGCATATGAATAGTGAGTAATCCCGATTGATTGAGTTTGTAGAGTTTCATATGGCGATAGTTTCGTTTAGAATTGCAGCTCATATATAAGGTTATGTAGAAGATTTAGATGTTTACATTAAGGTTTGGTTTGAAGTTGTATTCAGACATTCGTGTGGTCTTGGAATCTAAGTATAATTATTTTTATCAAAAATTACATGATAAAAAATATAGGATGAATTTTAAGAAGAGGATTAAACACGAGATATACAAAAAACTGCCACTGCGAATATCCACAGAGTCTTTCCTATCCACACTATACGTCTCAGGTCCCATACACATAAACTCATATACTCTTTTGAACCCCCAATGCTATGCGGACGGGGTGTTTAAGTTTAACAATTTGTGAAGATCTGCTTAACCGTCTGAAGACTATCAGCTCATTTCTAACATGAGAGCTACGTGACAATATTAATATTAACAATTATAACAATCTTGTAACCATGGTTATACACACACATTGCTTAGATCTAGAGAGATGATATTGTATCCAATTCTAATCGATATCAAGTATAGAATAGAATCGAGTATCAGGCTTTTTTTGAGTACGTAATAGTAATGTCGAATAAAAGTAAAGGCTTATCAAATAAAAAATATCTATGGTGCTGGAGTAGAGTAATAATCACTTCCGTCATTTTGACAGTCTCTACTTTACTCTCGACAGTCTGTAGAGTTTGTTTTGCGCGGTCTCTCAAGGAGTGAAGTAGTCTCTGGATTGTGTTAGTGCTGGGAGTGTTCTCCGATTAAGGTCACGTGAATACCTTACAATGTAGTTGCCGTCTTGTGTAAGGTTAGGTTTATGATAGTCTAACCTTAGGTTTAAAGTGATTCCCTTATTTTGCGCCGACAAGTATATCTTATCCATTATTTGTATTTTTGCATTTTATGAATATGTCTATATATATAAGTTTGTATTGACTGCTGATTTTATATTTTGTTTTCATCAATACAAAAAATCGACTTATACAAGTTAATGTCGATTCTTCTAAAGCGATACTTGGTGACAGTAATAAATTTGAATTTCAACCGGGGATAATTTAAAATTTTAATTTAATAGTTATTATTTTGGAAACTACGTTTACATATTTAAAGCATCAATTCTATAAAAATTTAACTGTAAATTTAATCAAATCAATATTTTGTCTATTATTATTCAAATATCAGCTTTAGAAATTATCTATTTATATATAATAGTTAGAGAAAATTAATCGAGAAAAGTATAATAGAAATTTAATACTTACAGTGAAAACATTTAACTACTTTTAATGTTCGTAATATTTGTAAACTAAACTTAACTAAATGTATGATGTAAACAAGTAACTTAACAACAAGTAGAGTAGAAAATCATGGCTAAAGAGTAAAGTATTTAAATAAATAAATAAACACTTAGAAGTCGGAGCTGGCTAACGTTTAAAGATGTTTATGTATGAAGTTTGCTTCTGAGTTGCGAGAGGACTTTACCATTGAACACTGGATCTGCTCTCCACTGGGAAATCTAGCATCCTTGAATCCACAACGAAGGTAATATAATGGAAATATGAGTTTTAAAAATATTACTATTTCCTTTATATTTGATTAAAATATTACTAATTTTTAGTAGCTGTATTTGATTTGTAAATTTGTTCTTAAGCGTATTTTTAAAATGTGTTACTAGAACATTTATTTGCTACAAACTTAACTTGACCTTATTCATTACTATAGACTCATAATCGATGCAAATAAGGAGATCCAATTCTAGATGTAATGATCCAATTCGGTTAGATTATTACATCTAGGATGGAATATAAAATATTTTTTTATATATGATGTGTTTCGGACAATTTTATCACATTTGTATAAAGAACTGATGTTCATATAAACCTCGTTTACACTTGGAAATTGTATGTGTATTTGGAGTGCATTTGCAAAGGCATTTCTTTATTTCAGGTTGAAAAATACTAGCACATTTATCGTATCAAATTTCGGCAACATTTTCTAGAAAAACGAAATTCTGTTTCTCTGCTGTAACAGAGCACGTGTCTGTCTAGGTCATACTCGAAAAAATAGAACAATGCTTTATTAAAATATAATTTTCTATGACTTATTATATTCTAGACAAATCAAAAGCCCACCTTCGCTGCGCTAAATTATTTTAAACTGACACCAACTTCTTTCATGACATCTGAAATAAACCTACAGTAAAGCAAATGTGAAAATTGTATCGATTTTCGTCCCATGCGCTTACAAACTTGTGATGCGCTTACAAACATAATAAAAAGAATATTCTCTATGTACAGACATTCGATTACATTGTTGTATGTAAATACTATCATTACATGTTATTATTAAATAAACTCACATACCGAGTCCTTCTGTCTGCTGTTCTATAAACTCAAAAAGTAAAATTTTAAAATACTGAAATAGACAGAGTGATTCCTTGTGTGAAAAAAATATGAGCTTTCATCGAAAACGCTGCCTAATCCTTTTTTTAACAAAACTATGTACAGTGGTATACTTTAGGCATAATATGTACTTTAGGCATAATCACAAGTATAGGATAAAATATATACTGATTAATATCAGAATGTAATGTGTTTCTCATTAAATCCCTTTGTTTCGCTCTTCATAGATTGTTCTTGATTTGTGTGCTACAGCACTATGCTGCGAAGCGCTCAGGGAAATATTGGATATCTGTCACAGTTCCTAACGTTTTGTTCATACAACAATAGATTCTAACACATTATCAATCAAAAAAATCTAGTTTAGTTTCGTATAAAGCAATCATTTAATACCTGAATGACCCAGTTTCCCTCAGTTTTTTTCGATTAGCAACATCTCACAAAATTTTGTGTTACCATTAAGCTAACAACTACATAAAAAGAAATGTTGAATAAGAAATATTCTTCGTTTGTTTTTTCAAGAAACTGTTATATAGACAAACATAAAAGGTAAAATCTAATCTTGCAATCATAAATACAAATCTTTATTAGAAGTTACTTTAACTAATATCAACAATATCGCAACGGAAGTTTAACATAAACGCATTGCCTACGAAAGTGTACAAGTTTTTATATAAAGTTATATTACTATAAAAATATACAAGAATTGTTTGTTTGAAGCTATATTAATTTTAAATAACACCTTCGTCATTTGTAATTTTTCACATTTACTGAAATTAATTTTTTTTGCATATAGAAACAAACACTTCAGTGTCGTGAAATGTGATAGAAATATTAAATTTAATTTAAATTTTCAATAAGCCCGACTTAATAAAATCCCTTTCTCTAGCATTAAATGAGGTAGTCATCAAACACCTGAACAGATTGAATTATCTTTCAAACAAAAAAAGATACCCAAATCGGTATGTTATCTTGGACGCTACACACAGACATATACACAAATACAGGGGGCACACGGGCGCCGCGGTTTTAGAGGTCCCAAGCGCCACTCGCCATGGGCGCAGGCACCGTAGGGATAGCGATTCTTTTTATAAAAGATAAGAAGAGTAAACGCCTGCAAGGGTGAAGATCAAAGGGTGCTAGGGTGATGACTGCATACGGGCGCTACATGAGTTAGAGACGCAAATTTAAAGATACACAGATACGTGTTAAACTTATGACGTTCAAAACATAATTCAAAACATAATATTATATAAAATAAGTTCTCGTATAAACGAATTTATAAGATTTTCCATATTGACTTTATAATACTGCATATAACTTGTATCTGCGTGGAATATAACAAGTATTCGCCCGCGGCACTGACGTCGAGTGGTCCTTGGTGATTTATTGTTCTTGCATAACTTGGAGACTATGGTTGCAATATTAGATAGAAACTAATCTTCTGATCTTAGTAGAATGATATAGCAAATACATTTTGTGCTGGCTTTAAACTATATACGAATATGTCTGTTAGCCTCCCTATAAATTGGATGTCGAAAAACTCTTATTGAAAATTGTAGAAAAAGAAAAAATGTGTTCGTAGCTATAGGAAATATTATGAAATTCTTCTAAAAATATATTCATTACCTATTATTAAATGTAACAAGAACTACATTTTAATTCTAAATGTACTTCTTGTATCTAAGCTTTTGTCTTCTTTTTAGCAAGAAATAATAAACATTGTAATGTACTAAATACTTTTGTATGATTAACATTGAAACTACTGTTGTTTTATATTAAACTCTTTCTTTTCCAATTTTTTTCATGAAGTTGTGCAGAACTTTCATGACTTTAATAAAATATTACTAATTGTAACTATGTAAACAAAATTTATTTAGATAATAAAACACAGAATTAAATCCCAAAAAAGGATACAACCTCCATATAGTAGGAGTCGCAAAACTTTCGTACCTACCACAGTAACTTTGGAAAATCAAACATTAATCTAATTGTAAAAGACAGAGGAAACAGAGGATAGGATTGAAGATGATAATCATGAATTCTCACATAGTCACTTGATTATACCCAACTCCGCAGAGAATGATTAATTTTGAGCCACCTCTATATATTCCGTATATTCAAGTTTGCAGTGCCGTACATTGGTGTAATGTTCAATATGCATAATTTCCTCGCCGTGGGTGTTTTGTATATTCATATTATAGTTCATTTATTAACTAGCTTCTACAAGTGCCATAACTGAAATAGCAAAGCACTAAAATCAAGTACAATACGTAACAGTAGTAACCGTGTTGTTCTACCTATTAGACTACTATTTCGATGTCGTGACAAGAACCTAGAAGTACCTTTGGTATGTGACTCATGGTTAGATGTAATGTCCTAAGTATAGCTATTATATATACCTAACTCTAGCTTTCAACCGCGACTTTAGCTTTACTGACGACAATTTCCCCACAACATGAGCTAGAGACAATGTGGCTACACTTAGAATAACACAAACACTATTGTAGGTTATATTATAAACATTATTACAGAATACCTTTACAATATATATTAAAATCTAATGTGTAAAATAACAATCCTATAATTATCGTATTATATAGTGCATAAATTAAATGTAACTTAATTATATTTTTTAGGCAGTCAAAAGCAAATTTTTCATTATTGATGTACGTAAAAGTGAATCAAATTTGTTATCTAAAAAAATCTGTTATTTGGGCGAAAGTTTCGATAATGAAGGTGAGTTTCAATACGATGCCTTTAGCTGGAACCTGGTAAAAATTGTAACTATGTAAATATTCAATAACTTGGTGATGCAATCACTAATACACAATCGATGAATTGTATTATATTATCAATATTAACAAATCCTATAGTGTACTATTTGGGAATGTATTTGTAACATTTGATATATTCAGAAGCCATTTCACCTCTTGTCCGCCTATAACGAGATACGTAGTGTTTCATTACCTGGAACTGTAAATCCTTTCTGAAAATTAATGGTGAACAGGGATTTCAATGTTTCAATGGGCAGAGAACTGATTTCATTTGTGATTTAAGTTTAGTCACTCTATGAAATATGTATTAATTTATGTTTGCAAGAAATAATAGTTTATACTCAACAATACTATGCAAAAGATAATAATTTCTTTTTATTATGATCATGATGTTATTCATTGCGCAGTACGATAAAATATTCTATTCTACTCTATTCTATTCTAGGTTAATAATCCAGTAGGAAATTCTGTCCAATGAAAAACTATTGGTATGATCCGTTAACTGGTGACGAATTTAGGGAAGGTTTCCCACGTTAAAGTAATAAACTACAACAGTATTACCATGGGTGGACCTGGAATGGTCGGTCTGACAAAGATCTAGCGGTTATTATGGTACTGCGCAACCTACTAGATTTTCAAAAAAATAAACCCAAAAAATCTTTTAGGAAAGTCAATTTTTTTCAGTATTTCTTTAGTAGCTAAGACATAAATAACAATCCCAGACTTATTTTTGTATGATTGTATATGTCAGAAGTGTGAGTTAGGTTTAGGTTAGCTTTTGGTTAGGTTAGCCTTGTGTTAAGTTATGTTTATGTTAGTCTAATCTTAGGTTTAGGTTTAGGTTCAGTGAAACTAAGCAGTGCAGCAATAATTAAAAAGGAAAAAATTAAAATTTCTCGAAGTTTAAACGATACAAATACCTAAAAAAAACTGGTTACAGAAGTGAAGTAAAAATATTTTTTCCGATATTGTTAAGTATTTTTGTCTTCGTATAACTATGGGTGTCTATCATCTTGAGAAAAAATCTCTATCCTATCTTTACATAAAAGTACGATTTCTGTTGCACCGCTTAAAAAATCTGCTTGAGGAAATCACCCTGACATTGGAATCTTATTTAAAATGTTTATTCATGTCAGAGGTGGTGGTACATGAATTTTTTAAATTGTTTATTGAATACGCCATAAATATTTTAGGATGCTTAAAGTCTATTTTTGGGTATATTCATTAAATAACTTCGGGTGGGTCAGGTCATGCTTTTAAACTTAAAACTAGTCTGTTAAACTTACCGAAAAGATATTTTTTGGGTTTATTTTTTTGAGTCTAGTATTAATTATGTCGTCTGTATGAGTAACAATAGGGGTGAATAATGTCGATATTGATGAGGATTTGTGATATAGAAAGCACCTCGAATTTAATTAACGAAACTACGAAGGCGTGCACGTGTGTTCGGTATATCGTTCTGTAACCAACTAAACTGGTGAGATGCGCCCATGGTAATACTGTTGGTTTTAATATTATATTAGCGTGGGCAAAACACGTCATCGTCGAATTCGTCATCTCTCTCAGGCTAATAGTGTTATTAATATTGTATCTATAACAACTGGAACTGGAACGATAAATATTACAATTTAAAATCTATGGTCATTGAAGTAATGACCATAGATTTTAACTAATCATAATTAAACGAAATATTTAGAACTCAAGAGATAAAACGATCAAATATAATGATACGTTTTACTTGTAAAATTATTAAATTTAAAAAAATTATGTTTTCTATATTGTGCTTGATTTTTAGGTCATCTCGTGGTGTATTTTTATCTATTATTGTACTAAATAAAAACAATGTATGGAATTTAAATTTTAATATTAAAAAGTCGCTCGAAAAAATGCTAAAAATGATGAGCGACCTTTCAAAATTTAAATTTTGAACTGAAACTTTCAGAAACTTAGTTTATTTATAATGAGAAAAATAAATGATTTTTGACGATTTTTGGAATTTTTAATAAATTTTGAGCGAGCTCTTAAAATTTTTTTTTGAGCTGTCCTTTGGGGAGGGCTCTTAAAACATTAAAAACTAACATTTTTTTACTCGAGACTAAAAAAAATAGTAGTTTTTTGTGCGCCATCCTAATATATATTTGTCGGAAGATGGATGGCTTATCTCAAAAGCTAAATGGGCGCAACACGGTCAAGATATAACTTAACATTACTATCACTTACTATTCTGACGAGAACTATTATGACAGGATTCAGCAGTGCCTTGGACTTGTGACCAAGGTGTAGGCTTAAGGAGCTCCTTTATGTAATTACGACACTTGCCTCCACTGCTTAGTTTCACTGTCTAAACCTAAGCCTACCTAACCTAGTTAGACTAACATAGACCTAACCTTTTTTTTTTTTTTTTGACGCTGGAAATGCCTTTACGCATACCTCCCGTTGACTGCGGGAGGTTATGTGGGGCTCAGCCCTGCGCTGCCGCAACTACAGCTGCAGGGGAATACCCACTAAAACCAGCGGTACCCTCCTCCGCCTTGGAGAGGCGCCCCGGGAACGCTTTCGCAATCAACCGTGACGCCTCAGCGGTCGGCCCGATCCACGCGGGCCTGCACGCTCAGAGGGGCTCCCAGGGTACTGGGAGTTGCTCCCCTCCGTCTAGCGACTCCATCTACAGCGGAGGGAGGAGGTGGGCGTAGCGGCGCCGCCTCCTCCCCGTTCGAGCTCGGCGGCACGGGTCCGCAGAGGCGTCACCCTCGCGTTCCCGCTCCGCGGCCTCCTTTAGCGAGATAACATTCTCGCAAAAGGAGACCATAGCAGACCAGCACCTCTCACTATCGAGAATGGCTTTTACCACATCCGGCAGAGAGAGGTCTCCGCCTAGGACCATCGCTAGATCCAAGCGTTGGGGTCCCCACGCAGGACACTCTGCCAGAGTGTGATGCGACGTGTCCATCGCCGCACCACACCCATGGCAGGCCGGCGTCGCCTCCCTCCGGGCGACCCGGTGCAGGTACTTACCGAAGCATCCGTGTCCGGTAAGCACCTGCGTCAGCCGGTAGGTCAGCACACCGTGCTGCCTTTCGACCCAGAGATCGAGGTGCGGCCTCACCGCATCCACCGTCGCCAGGCCGGCAGTTGGGGACCCCAGCTCCTCTTCCCACCTCCGAATCAGGGCTCGTTGGGCTAGAGCCCTGATCCTGCTCACCTCTGCCGCGTCAAGCGCCTCGCCGTTCGCCCGAAGGCCCGCCCGGAAACGATACACTTCGGCATGCACCTCCGCCTGGAGATGCCAAGGCGGATCGCATGCCAGAAGTGTGGCCGCCGTCCACGACACTGTACGATACCCCCGTATCGCTCTCACCGAGATGACTATGATGCCTATCGCCCCCCTCCCAGAGGACGTCCCTTTCCTCGAGGTACGCCTCCAGCAGCCTCCCGAGATAGGGCGGCACCCCATGATAGCGGAGTGCCGCTTTCAACGTCTCAAAAGGGAGGCTGTTGAAGGCATTGGCCACGTCTAGGGAGACGGCCATCACCACGTCTCCCTCGTCCACCGCCTCCGTAGCTGTCTTCTTCAGTTCGGTCAGGGCGTCCAGTGTGGAACGGCCCGCCCTGAACCCGAACTGGTACGGCGCCACGTCGGGACCTTCGTCCTCGAGGTGTCGAACGAGGCGGGCAGCGAGAATCCTCTCCAGCAACTTCCCCGTCTCGTTCAACAGAACGATAGGCCTGTATGCCGAGGAGGAATCAGGCGAACGCCCCTCCTTCGGCAATAGACATAGCCTACCGTCCTTCCACTGCTTTGGGAACTGCCCGGTCCTCAAACACTCGTCAAACAGTTCCCTGAGCGTTGGCCCGAGGTGTTTTAGGGCGACGCACAGAGCTCGCCCAGGGACACCGTCGGGCCCCGGTGCCGTCTTCTTGGCCCTCAACTTGTCGAGGGGGAAACCCACCTCCTCCCTTGGTCCCGGTGTAGGGGCCATCCGTGGCGGCTCATGGGACGCGGGGTGCGGGAAAAGCTCCTCCACGAGCCGTAGGAGAGGTCCTGGTGACATTGACTCCGTGACTGGGGCGCCGTGGGTGCGGATCTTATTCCGCACCGCTCTGTATGGGCGCCCCCACGGGTCTCTGTCCAGTCCCACCAGGACCTCCTCTCGAGCCAGCTCCTTTGCTTGGCTGATGGTGAGCTGCAGAACCTTCCTTGCCTGCTTGTAGGCATCCCGCAGCTCCTCCTCTAGCACTGGGTCGGAGTGGTTGCGCCTCCGACACCGGGTGTAGGCCCGCCGCGCCCTGATGCACGTCGCCCGAAGTCCAGCTATTTTGGGCGACCACCAGTAGACCTGGCGGCGCGGCGGTCTCCGCCTGACCCTCGGCATGGCTGCGTCGCACACCTCTTCGAGCGCCGTGCACATGCGGCTCGCCAGCTCCTCAACACTGGCGCCCTCCCTTCGCCCCGCGTAACACCAGCGCTGGACTATGGCCGCTTCTTCGGCCAGTTCCTTGTAACATAGACCTAACCTAACACAAGGCTAACCTAAAACTAACTCACACCTCCGACATATATAATAATTAATGCCAAGAAAAATTGGAGAAGTTGTTAAATTACGGAATAATCGTTATGCATAACGTAAATTATGATGTTGGCAACACTTATAATTTGAGAAGCATCCTGCTATTTGACTTTGGTACGATTGATATGAGTAGCCTTTTTACTTTCTTGAATGTTGGACAACTAAACTCCAATTAAAGAAGTATGGATTATTATATTCTAGTCAAGCCGTCATACTGTTAGTCTGCGTCTAGACTGCAACTCTCTTTCTTTTTTAATTAACATTAATTAGCCAAAAAAATTTTAAGGAAACTTTAAAATTTCCTCTGATATCGACTTTCAACAAAAATATTTTTTATTGAATTTGTTCCAAGATACTGAAAAAGTTAGAATTATGAAAATTGAACAATTAACTAGCTTTATTAAGAAACACGAACCAAAACGGAAACTTTTAATTGAACTCATAGTTCCTGTAAAAGCTTTTACAGAAAATAAAACCTGAAAAATTCAAACGGTCTTTGCAGAATCGTTTTACACATGGTAAGTTGTTGCATCTAGGTTAAACTCAGTTTTTAGCTTCCAAAATTTTAATTAAAGGTTGTAAATGGCGAACTGTATGTTAGGTCACCTCTAGCGGCTTTAGTAAAGTATTGAATTTTTTATTTAAAAACTGCTTGCTGTGTTTTAATAAGGAAAACCTATGTATTTTACTTTTGTAATAAAGAAATATTTGTTTATGCGTAAAGTCAACTGGATGATTTATTTATTAATCTTAGACATGATGAATAGGACAATTTATTAATAAGCTAGCAATATTGTTGAAAACGTTTGATTGGCTAGTAATTTCTCTTGATATTTATGTACGTTTTCCCTACCGACTCAAAAATATATAAGCCCTATTACGATAGATCCACGGTAGTCTGACTTTTGATAACGTGAAGTTAACATTGAGTTTCCTAGACCCTCAAAGAGATATTTATATATTTTTTATGTTACAAACCGTGTATTGTATTCACATTAAAATTCATTTTAATATTGCCGTTTGAGTGTTACTATAAGTATATGTCTAGATTTTTGACGATACGTTGCGTCTCACTAGTTTATCTATATTTATTGAATTTTATAGAAATAATATCAATAGAACGTGACGTCATCATTTTTGAATTCACACATAAATATTCAAACTTACGATATTGCTCAATTTTTTGGTCGAAGTCTGAAAAATACGTAAATTACTAAAGAAATTGTGAATTAAGCTTTCAGCGAAGCGAATATAGAGTAGTATTAGGTACATAACATAAATAAAATATTGTGCATAGTATATTTAAGTCTATTTTTGATATGTATTTTTACATTTATAATGATCCTTTAATAATATTATAAATGTGAAAGTTTGTATATTTGGATGTTTGTTACTTAATCACGCAAAAAACGGTTGAACGGATATGAACGAAATTTGGCATACAGATACTACTATAACCTGGTTTAACATTTAGGCTTAGGCGTGCAGACTGTCTAGAATGTCAGGTATTATTTTTAAGAAATTTCACGATCTAAGAATTTCTCGATATTTTCACTATTAGTACTAAACATGAGCCACCGTTTTTATTAGGATACTAGCTGATGCCCGCGACTTCGTCCACGTGGTATTAATAATTCTTTCAATTAATTTTTTTTTTGATCGCCATGCCTTATATGCTTCCTTATAGACGATATTCAACGTAAACTGATTCGATATGGACAAATAGATTAATTGCCTGACTTACACGGGAGAAAGCAACATAGAGCTGGCCGTGCGATAAACAGCTGACGCTGAGGTCCAAGCCCGCAACACGCAGCGTCTACCCTTGAGCTTTGTTTATCGTTATTGAGTAACACAAACTAACCGGGAATTGTACCTATACGTTTAAAACGGAAAGGGTAATTGTTTGGAATCAGTTGAATTCGGGGTATAAAAACTCTCCGACTCCGATACTACACCCTGTCAAAATCTCCGCTTTTATTATGTTACGTTACAAAGACGTAGTTCCGTTGCATAATTTTGGGGGGGCTTAAATTTTGCAACAAAATAATAGGGAGGCTATTTCTTAAATTGATTTTCTGTGATGGAAATCCAGGAGCACTCAGAGAATCAAGGAATTCAACTGTATGAACTGTATAACTGTATATATTATTTCATTTAAATAAAATTATAATGTTTAAAAAAAAGGTAGAGCTTGCAACCTCTTTATGTGTTTTATGGAAATCTTCGTTTGCACCGCAATACAGCTCTGTCGTATCGAAATTGTTACGGTACTATCCAGTGTAAGTATACACAGTCGCATTAAATATTTTCTCTCGTCGTAGCCTCAAAACATCACATTATCATTATTTAGATATTTTCATATTTGCTTACTCTCCCCATTTTAACTTCTTGTCTAAACAGCTGGTCACTCCACTTAACGTTACTCATCTGCGAATATTACTTATCACTTATTCTTACATATTATGAGAAAATGGCTGATTTAAATTCTCGTCCTCTTGGTCCTTTCTCTACCGATCCTTCTTTTAATTCCTCAGCCACAATTGCTTGAACTGAAGATAATTGACTTCGAGCAACGCAAACGAATGAGATCATAAAGCAGCACAGTTGGAAGAGGTTTTCGGTGGAGTAAGTCAGTTTGCTGTATCTGAAATTGAAGGCACGAGTACGCGGCTCTATCCATAACGCGATGGCATCGCTCAAGTTACTGACTTGCAAGCAAGAAGAGTGACAATTAGAAGGGCCTTTAATAACATTTGTCCCCTTCCAGATTATTCTTGAAGAACACTTCCCTCCCCGGGAGCATGTTTGGGAACCATTGGCCGGCGCCTTCGACCGAACGGCCCGCCACTCGTGCTCGACGCTTCGCTCGCTTCAGCCGCACGCGCACACGATCTTAGCAATCACGCATGTCCAATGTCGCCTATTATAATCCGATATTTTCGATAATTATTATATCTGAGAGTAAACCAGTACCTAGATACAGTACGCTTTTTATTTAACGTTCCAAGGACCCTCACACGTACCTCACAAGGACCCTCATCCCACGGGAACTCTTTAATTTTTCGGGATGAAAAGTATCTTAAATCTTGGCTGGGCACCTAAAATTTCATTTAAATCCTTTAAAAGACGCCTGCTAGCCACTGTTTTCTTTGCATGGTTTACTTTGCCGCGGGAACTCGAGACTTGTATGGAATTAAATTTTTTTATTATAATATACATTGTTTAACCGGCAACATAAGGTAGCATACCAAATTTCACTAAATTAAGTTCATAAGTTAACACAAAGCTTTTTAAGTAATTAAAGTTTTCAACTATCCCACGGGAACAGTTTAATTTACCGGGATCAAAAATACCCTATATGTTGACCAGGGATATAAGCTACCACCATAAAAAATTTCATTTAAATCGGTCCAGTCGTTTCGGAAATTAGCCCGTACAAACAGACAGACAAACAAAAAATTAAAAAAAAATTAAATTAGTCCTATTTCACTTCTTGCATCCCTCTGACTTGGTTTTTAGCATTTATTTTCATTGTACAGTTTTATTATAAATATAGATTTTTCATATTGAAATATAGTTTTTCCTTGTTAAATATAAATAAGGAATCTCTGTGTGTAGCTTAAACCCTCGTGGCTATATTGATGTTGTTAGGAGCTCCCAGGCGGATAATTACCTGTGCAGATTCTCACGTTTCTGTCTCAGCCGCCGGCAATTTCCTCATAATAACAAAACCCGTTCACTATTATCAGTGTAGTTGCTATGATACTTGGGAAGTAGTTTAACTAGCCTTGAAATTCAGCTAACTTTACATATCATTCTATACGAAATTTTCAAATATACTTACTCGAAAGAGCCAATTCTATGAATATCATATCATTATGAATATTTCCCTCAAGAAAAGTAACATTACACAAACTTCAATATATTATTGAGTCATTATCTCTAGTCTAAGTACTAGTCAGTCAAACGTAATCAAGTGTTAGAAGCACAAATTATTTATTTAATATCTATTTATTTCTCGAGTTAATATTCAGTATGTTCTATTAATACTAATATTAAAAGGGAGAAAGTTTATGAGTTTGTGAGGTTGTTAGGGGTAATATCTGTGTTTACTACAAACGCCCGCGGGTCGGGGGGTGTTAAGAGTGTTAGTTGCGCCACGGGCAGAGGTCGTGAGTGAGGCGTAATGTAGGCTTCGAGAGGGGCGCACGCGCGCAGTGTGAAGTTGCAGTTGGATTTGCGGCGTGCACGCGCGATATACATTCCTGTGATTATTGATTAATAATATCCCGAGTCCTGTGTATATGTGCTATATCTCCTAAACGCTAGTTAATTTACCCTTCCCTGACGAAAACCGACTGGCGGTGAAGTGAAAACTATTTGTGTTATTGTGTGAAATGTGTAATGGGCATGCTCAAAGAAGATTAGAAAGAAGATTCACGATCATCAAGAACTTGTGAGTACTGTGTCTTTATCGCCTAACTGACAATAGATAACCCTTAATTTTTAAAGAAGCTGAAACCGGGCCCAGCCAGCTTCCTGGTGTGTGGGGGTTTGTACGCCACAATCTGGATCTACTAAACCGAATTTAAAAATTCTTTTATCAATAAAAAGCCACTTTGTGACTGTCAAAAGCTATATGAAAAAACAAAAAAATACATTTTTTTATAAACAATTAAATGTTGATTTTTTACTAAAAATCTAGAAAAAAATTTACTGCTACCGCCATTTTGTTCGATCAGGCACAAGATTATCTGTTTATAATAATATTTTTTTTTCGTCTGATATTTGATGAAACTCAAAGGACTTATGATGGTCACCACAAGGAGCTTCTATTGGAACTAGGTCATCACAAACAGCTTTGAAATTAAAATTTTGTACGAAATTAAAATTTTTTTTCAAATTAAGTCAAAACATTGTGTAATGATGCCATATTATTAATTTTGTAAAATAAAATGATTTAATGGCATAAAAATTTATTTATTATTAATTACTAAAAATTCTCTTTTTTTCATGTCTCTGTCTAGACCTTAACGATGATTTATAGTTGCGGAATGAGTAAATGAGTGTGTGAGTGAACAGTTTGAATACACCTCAGCGAAGCGAGAGCGGTTCGGATAGTTAAAAATATATGTCAGCGTATTTACATATTTTAGCAAAATTATGATTAAAATAATAAACTTATAAATGCCATCTTTTACTTTGTTATAAAATATGAAAAAGCTTTGTTACTCCTATGAGGACTTGAATCAGAGTACATTAATAAAAACAAACAGTTGTATATATTTTTATACTCGAAGTTGCTTTTGCAATAACGAGAAACACCAAAACGTAATTTAAACATTACGTTATTTAGGGTGTCCCAAATTATTTTCTAGAATGAAAATAATAAAATTCTGAAATTTGAAATCTTAATATCTCATAGTCGCTCAAGGTTCCTTAAACTTTAAACAAGAGTTCTAGTATACTTTACTTTGAAAGTTTTAAAGAATCTTTGAGACCTTTAAAATATTTTAAGTGTGCTTATCGCTCAAAAGAACTAGCAAAAATGTTCGTCTTGTTTAGACCCCTAATTATATAAGTATATTTTATTACCTGTGTCATCCAAACGAAACTTCGTTGTTGTTGTAGAACCTTATAAAATTAATAAAAATAGCAGTGTACGAAGGCGGGCTTATTCAGAATAAGATATCTCTTCTAGCCATGATCTGATGATAATACCAGACTACCAGATGATTAGTAGAACTCTTCAGATGTTAATATTAAAGACCACTTTATTTATATGATTCGTTTTGAAGAGTCCAAAAAATTGCACTTGGTATCTATGGACAGTGTATGATTTCTTCAGTATCTACTTGAGTTTCAGTCGTGAATACTGAAATAAATGAAAAATATGTAAATTTGAATAATAACCGGATACGCTAAATAACCTAACATTGTCCATGGTATGTTTGAAACATGGAAATGAAACATTAGTTCGGTCAATGGATGGTTTTAAGCGTCGACAACACGTTGTGGCTGAATCAAAAAGACCACAAATCGAAATTCAATTCTAATGCATAATCAAACTTCGATTTGTGCTGTGGTTGCATTTTTGGACTGTAACTGATTTTGACTTTTTAGTCATATTTGCTTCCACAATTTAAACTCTCTAATCTATTTGTTTTTATTTATTGACCGAAATATTTTAATGCATGTTGAATACATAATATATAAAACTATACCTAGGCTTACCTACCTATCCTATTTAAGCCAGTAATGTTTTCATATGGATAGAGTTTCCAGCAACTGAAGATGGATTGATGGTCTTTATCTATAGAAATGATTCCTATAGATTTATTTCAAGGCAAAAATTTTAATTGGTACAAGTGATCATAAAGTCAACTAAGTTGACACTTTTCAAGGAGCCCTGGTCTGTGAACTACAGGTCCACTTGGTTCACAGTCACTGCTCGGCTTCTTATCTAGAATGCATATATAATCAGAAAATATTGGTATCGACCCTCAAATAAAAAAAAACATCTATAAACTTTAAACGAGCAAATCTTGTATACAAATACACATGTATGTATCGTTGAAACGGCTCTAAAGATTTGTATTCTCTATACCAAAAAAAAGTATGTTTCTTAATGTAAGGCTGATGGATGGATAAATAATAATGTAATGGATTATTTCAAAAATAATATCTTGAAATAAACTTATTTCTTTAAGTAAGTACTTTTTAGGTCGGACTAAAATGCCTTTCTCTGCTTGAGAAACAAAACAACAATGGATCCTCAAAAGGACCCTCAGGATTCTAACAAGATTTTTAAGCCGCTTTTGTTAGCTTACTGTCCTAGTTGTTTCTACTGTCACTGTTATATGCAATACTATGTTACTACGAGGGGACGTACTTTACATTTTTATTATTTCAGAAAACAGTAATACATTTTTTCTAATAAGCTTTTAAATTGACAAGATTACTTACTTTGGGTTAAATTTCGATAATCCGCAAAAAGAAAATATATAAAATATTTTTGTTTTTAAATAATAATGCTATCATTTTATTTATTCAATATATAAGATTTAAAAAAAAAAACAATTTGTTAGGCCAATTAGCCGTGATGAACTTTATTGATACAAAATGTATAGATTTTCGCCATTTGATCTTAATGAAAGGCAAAACCTTTAGTTAACTAATCTATACTTCTCTACTATACATAAAGCTGAAGAGTTTGGTTGTTTGCTTGAATGCGCTAATCTCAGGAACTCCTGGTCCGATTTGAAAAATTCTTTCAGTGTTAGATAGCCCATTTATTGAGGAAGGTTATAATAGGCTATGACCAATAAGAACGGTGCATCACGCGGTCGAAGTCGCGCGGGTCGACTTGTTATAATATAAAACCATTTGTATTACTATAAAGTATGTTTCTTAATCATTAAATAAAATCTTTGGATATTGATTTAATCTTTGGATTTATGTTCCTCATTTGGCATCTATTTTTCGTTTTAATATTGTTTGATTTAGATATTTACAACATTATAATGAAATACTTAAAATAAATACATTCTAATTGTTAGCATATTCGCTTAATACTACTAGTTCTGTATAAAAGCAATCTATTACTAATTAAAGAGTACAGAGAGTGCAAGTAAATCTAGTGATAACTAAAAGTTAATGAATAAAATAACAATAAAGTATAGTTGTTCGAAACTTTATCGTACAAAATTAAAATTAAAATTGCGCATAATTTCTATCGCTTCAGTTTATTATTAGGTTGCAATATTCGGTTAACATTGTTACTCGTACAATACCATTCCGCCTCTATGGAATAAACGTACCGTACAACGTGACATCTATGACACATGAATTAATTTCATATCTAATTTATTGCTACACTACTACTTATTTGATACAAAACAATGCAAAATTAGGTACAATATTGTGAGTTTGTTTTATTTAAAATAAAAAAAAAAAAAATTGAATTAAAGTGATGAGTTCACCTGTGATGTCTATAGTATGGGAGCCCAAGAGGGTTTTTTTTGGATTTACTCGAGCGCGTCTGATTAAGGTAAGGTGGGTTAATTGCATGATAGAATGCGTGTATTTTGAAAATCTGACGATTTGGGCGTGGCGGACCACGGATGAGCTCGCACCATCACCACACCGCTTTCCGACGTCATAACATCATCACAGATAATCACATAACAACGCATTCATCTCATTTTATGTATGTATGTATCACTTAATATCCCCTCTGAATATCTGACGGCGCTTGAATACATTTTTTTTCTACCCTTCTAGATGGCCACCCCCACAACTCAAGTCGATAGAAGAACATATCGTCACATCTTAACTTCATCAATATCTGACTTCTGGCTAATTATCTTCATGTAATTTTTTTATTTTACAATTTTTGAAAAGCTATAGATGTTTTTCGGAACATTAAAATGGGAAACGTAATATAACCTTTTATTCTCACTATCATCTAATCTACAAAATGTTATATGTCCCTAAGACGCTCGAGTAAATCCCCATTTAGCATCATGGCTTCCCCTACTACTACGCAAACTTAAACTATAGAAACCACAGCAGAATTTTACTATTAATTATCAGATTTTTAACTTCAAGTGTAATCTGTTGAATTGTTAACGACTTCTATCAAATCTTCGATACCAAGTGCAACCTTTAATTAATTAAACTAAAAAAATTTACATTTACCTCCCGATACATTAAAAAAGTTTCAAGATAGTCATAGTATTGTCATCCAGAAGATTCAATTCGATATGACAGTTAGAAGTAGGCCAATAAGTTATTGATTTCCAATATTTCATTATGTCGTTTGTTAAATTGTTACATGTAAAGTTAAAGTGTAAAAATAAATACCAGTGTGAACCATAAATCCTATCTTAACATTCTCAACTTAACACATAGAACATTACAAATTCTAAAAAAGGAACCTAATGCGCCAAAACTTTCCTGGAAACTCGCCTAAAAGTAAATAGTTTCTTTGATACAGGAATAAAGTAAATCCCTAGGAGTTGAGTGCAGTGCAGACGTTTTCGTATGCACACAAAGTGCTGCGCTCAATCAGCTCTCAAAGAAGCTAAGGAGACGCGGCGAGATCAAAGAGTCCGCGACTCGTTACCTTTAATACCTGGCTAGTGTACTTCAGCCAGAAAATATTTAGGTATTTCACGTAAACAGCTTACTGACCAAAATAAGTTTACTTTATTTGACCATTTTATTTTATTGTGTCTTAGGAACGAAAATGCATTCTTTATAAGAACGGAACAATTGTAATACTTACCCGAGCCATCACCAAATGTTATGTCTGTCGGTCTGTCTGTCTGTTTGCAATTAACTCAATAAATCCTGAATAGATTTTCATGCGGTTTTTACCGATAAACGGAGTAGATATATGAGGAAGGCCTATCGTATAATCTATTAAGGTTTTATGAAAATTTGTTTAAAATGACAATAATTGTTGAAAATGTAGGCAAAAGTCAAGCCGCCTGGGAGGTAATATTAAAATCATTGCCTAATCCCTTTTGAGATATAACAAAATAATGTTTGTATTATCTATATATATACATTTAAATTATTTGCTGTTCGTTAGTCTCCCTAAAGACTGATTTGACTAAATATTTGTGAAAATCCAGCGTCACGTGTTTTAAAATTAGTATTATATAACAGAGATTTATAATGAGAAGGGAGGAGGAGAGAGGAGAAGATTTAGGGCTTTCTACTATGCACAAACCCTCTCTTCCACCACTCGACCTCCTGACCTATAATATATGACACTCTGATAACTCACTTATATAACACAAAATAGCCCCACTATGAAATATAAAAATGGCGTTGTAGGCCTGTGTTTCCAATTTAATGTTGAAATCCTCCCCTTAAATAATTTATAAAGTTAACACTATTGTATTTGAAACCACTGAGAATGCTATAATAAAGCATCTACAAAATTCATAGCATTCATTCAGCTTGATTATTTAATAATTTTAAAACGAGCTACACTTAATTATACCAGAAATAAGTCTTAACAAACGTGACTGATTAACCAGTGTGATTATCCAGTATTATTTATTAAAATCAATATCAGAATTCGCTTAAAATTTTAATATCCGATTTATGATCCCGGTCATTCCGAAATATGCAAGTAAATTAATTCGCAAACTCTCCTGTATGGAAGTTTAAAAGCTGTAATTAATTTATTATGAAGGTTTATCAATTTCAGTCATATCTTTCACCGTTTTAATACAAGTAAGATATTTTGCCTTTGATAACTTATGTCACTAATATTATAGAATTACCAATTAATTTCTTAACCAGTTTTTTTTTATATCTGATAATTTTTCACTGCTAGCTTGATGGAGCTTAGAAGACAAGAAGGGCGATTAGATCGTGACGTAGGCAATGATGACATCACTCCTACAAAAATCGTAATTCGCCAACGCTTCGCTACGGATATTTAAGGCAATATTATACTTGATGTCCTTATATTGTCTCTCTGTAAACGTGTAGTTTTTCATTATTTGCAAAAAAGAGACAGAGTGAGAAAAAGTTGTAAAAAGAAAAATGATAGAAAGAAAAAGAAAAGAAAAGCGACAGATAATATAAGAGATAGGAGAGAGCAAAAATGGATAAATAAAGGAGCATATTCTATTAATTAAAAAATGTATATGGCAACACTAAATCATCTATGTCACTCACGAAAAGTGTAGTTTTCTATCAGCGAAAGAACTCTTATAATCGGATTAGTAACAACGGAATGGCCATATTCTAATAATTAAAAAATGCATATGACAACACTAAATCACATTTGTCACTCACGAAAAGTGAAGTTTTCTATCTGTGAAAAAAAATTAAAATCGGATTATTAGTGCCTGAGAAACTCTTCAATTTACAAATTGACCAGGTTATGGCACTTAAATGGCCATATCTTTTTAATTAGAACATTTATGGCAACACCACATAACCTATGCTATCCGGAAAGGATGTAGCTTTCTATCCGTGAAAGAATTTTCAAAATCGGTTTAGTACTTTTCGAACATACAAACAATCAAATCTTTCCTCTTTATATAATAGTATGGATAAATAATATGTAGTGAGTTTTTTGAAAACTAATTTAGTTAGATAAAGTTGTGCTACACACTATCACAATAGAAACAACTATAAATACTACGTAGATACCGTGGCACCTTCCCATATTTTAGCGTCTTCATCGTACGCTGGTACGGCAGCTGCAAACGCTGAAAGTGCAAAGCGGCGCAGATATGCTGGCCTTGGCGAAGGCTACATATTTGTGCCGTTTGGCGAAGACACGATGGGTTCATGGGGGTCGGAGGCGCGCCGCTTTCATAAAGAGGTTTCGGCGCGTCTATACGATGTGACCCGGGATCAGAGAGCTGGCTTACATTTTGGCCAAAAAAGTAGCATTGCAATTTAAAGAGGGAATGCAGCCAGCACCTTCGGCACCTTCCCATCTGATTCCGATGAGGCCTTAGGTTAGGATTTTAGTTATAGTTTATTTTTAGTAAAATTAATGACTTATTATGTTCATTTAATTATTAATTTAATAGGCAATACCTAACTTGCCTTAATGTAATTATTATACTGAAGAAGTACTATAAATACTTATATTATGTATAGTGATTTTACATTAAAAAAAAATTATACAGTTATTTTAAGCAACTTTTCAAATAAAGTTAAAAGTTTTGTTTTACGCTTTCTCGAAAATGAATTTACAAACCATTGTATTAACATTCTCAACAGATTTTAACCATCTAATAAATTAATGGCATTTTAATATAAAAAACACACTTCAATAAATTGCTATTTAAATTCCAAAGCAACAGAGATCGCATTAGTAGTTAATTCCTTTGATTAATAGCTGTAGCGGGAATAGAGTGATGTAACAAATCTATGCACCAAATCGTATTTTACATCTATGCATGTAATAAAACTAAAACTATTATTTGCGTCTGAATAGGAGTGTATGACTTATCGAAACGATTCATGTATTTATTATTTACTTACAAACAGGTTGGATTATTTCATATACTTATGTTATAGAATGAGGAAGAAATGGTAAAGAGTACAGCAATACATGATGACACACACAGATGGAATTTAGACAGAAAGCCGGGCAGCGCTTTGGACTTGCAACCAAGGCCTTTTATATAATTATATTCACTGCCCGGACACTAACTACAGTTGATAAGCAAGCTAACTTACGTAGACCTCAAGAAGGGCGACCTACGACCACGACACTATAATACTATCTTCCATGTACACTACACGATGACACCAAAGCGACTGACTAATCTATCACAACAAAGGTTATGTATTGTCTACACATTGTGATACTTGAAAAAGTTACCCAAGAACATTAATTTAATAACGGCGTTGCTAACACTTACAAATATCTTGTTATTTCTGTTTAATCTATTACTAATTCGACTAAATTAACTGTCAGTGTATGTTATCATCTCATCACTAATATATAAAATTTTAAAAATTAAATATAAATTTTCCTTTGTTAATGATATTATGTGCTCACTTTTTGAACAGGCATTTTAATATCGGAAAGTATCCCACATTTTTAATCGACTTAAAAAGGAAGAGGTTCTCAATTCGATTGGTATTTTTTTTTATATACTTACATCGATTACGCTTATATTTATGATCCGATTTACGTGAGTCCCATAAAAATTTAACATAGTTTAGCCCAGTTTTCATTTTATTAACATTTTTTCAATTCCTGATTCTTGGGATCTATATTGTTTAGGTCGACGGCGACCTTTCGTAGGTCTACTAAAAGCTACTTCAAAAAATTACAATTTAATATATGACAATAAAAAGCAACGAAATGTTATAGTCTACCTGATGTAATCTAGAAAAATCCTACTGTAGTTTATGGAACAACCTATTACAGACCCAACATTAAAAAAAAACGGGTTGCACTCTGGGAGCGCCGACAGAAGTGAAAACTTGAACATTAACGTTGTGCGTTTTTAATATTTTGGGAATAATTTCGCACGAATTGCTTTATTTAATAATAATAATATTATAACGGATACATTTTTGCTTATGTTGTATTATGTAAGTCTCTGCTGCCGTACTAGGATTACCTGTATTACGGCATACAGCGCCCTACCCTCCAGTAGTATTTATCATCCATACAAATAAATAAAATTGGAGTGTCTGTTTGTAATATTAAAATAACCGCTTTATACTAAGTACATATGGATGTATACACGGTACATACACCAGAACAACATTTTTTACCTGTTTTTGTCTGTCTGTCTATTTGTTCTGGCTAATCTCTGAAATGGCTGGACCGATTTGGACGGGACTTTCATTGGCAGATAGCTGATGTAACAAGAGTAACTTAGGCTATTTAACATCTCGCTACGACCCATAGGAGCGGAGCAACACACGAACGAAGTCGGACGGGTCCGCTAGTTGTAAATAATTTATCAGTATAAAAGTAATAGATATCATTTATGTGGTTAAAAACAATATTCATCTATTGTGCTATCACACACGAACTTAAATTCAGTTTTGTATGAAACGTGCTACCAATTATGCGTGCAAGCTCCGTCTTACGAATTATTGATCAGGTCAGGTGTCCTGACGCGAATTTAACATTTTTACTCAAGGGTGCTAAAGAAGTTCTCACTTCAAAAAAACCCTTTTTTTAAATAAAAATGTTGGCTAACGACATCTTATAAATACAGCAAATATTACCAGTTAGGTATACTAGAAATAAGTAATATGTTCTATTTACACTTCCTTTTTTAAGTCCTAAAAGTATATATTGAGCTGTCAGCACTTTAGTATTTCTATTGAGATATAAGGAACACCAAAAAACTTTGCCAAGACCTATACTTTACAGAATAAATATTGTAGAAAATTCTTTAGATATTACCTTAAAATATATTTTCTTTACATCTCAATACACCACCACAACCACTATCTATAATATACATTATAGTTTGTCTGAATTTAGATTTCTTGATTTACATTTTTTATCGGAGGTTAAGACGCACATAACTTTGTAAATTTCAAGAATTATATGCAATTTACAAGCGTTACAAGCGATAAGATTAACATAAACGCCCTTTTAAAAGATCTTCCTACAGTGAACGACCGACGATATAGACTTTACGACTCTTAAAACAATTGGATTGTTATCGAGAATTTACGTTTTCAACGCAAAGTTACAACTTTACTCCATTTTGAAAGAAATTCGAGAGAAACCGTTCTGTTTAATTTTCCAACATTTTTATTATTTAGTATTCTTATTTTTTCCTATTGAGGTAAAACAAAATCTACTCAAAATATGTACTACTAGCTGCCTGCCCTCGCTTCGCTCCGGGTATTTAAAACAATATTATAATTGATGTCCTTAAATTGTCACTCTGTAATTGTGTAGTTTTTCATTATTTGAAAAAAGGGAGAGAGTGAGAAAAAGTTGTAAAAAGAAAAATAATAGAAACAAAAGTAAAAGAAAAGCGACAGATGCTAAGAGAGGGAGGACAGAGCAAAAATAAAATTGAATAGGTAAAGGAGAGAAAGAGAGAGAGAGAATTAAAAAGAGAGAGGATGAGAGACATTGGTAGTATTATAAGAGAAAGAGAGACGGAAATACTATAGACTTCTCTCAATGAAAGAATTTTAAAAATCGGATTAGTACCAACAAAATAACCATATTCTATTATTTAAAAATTGTATATGGCAACACTAAATCACCTTTGTCACTCACGAAAAGTGTAGTTTTCTATCAGTGAAAGAATTTTTAAAATCGGATTAGTAACAACAAAATGGCCACCTTATGGCACTTAAATGGCCATATCTTTTTAATTAGAGTATTTATGGCAACACCACATAGCCTATGTTACCCGGAAAGAATGTAGCTTCCTATCGGTGAAAGTATTTTCAAAATCAATTCAGTACTTTTAGAGCCTATTCGCAACAAACAAACACACAAACAATCAAATCTTTCCTCTTTATATAATGTACTATTATTTTTTATTTTTTATTTATCTTTCTTTTTATTTTGTAATATCTTTTGACTGGAATGTTCGATTTCAATAATTCAAAAAGTAATTAACAGGGTTATTTGGATAAGAATTAATACAAAGTTATGGAAAACATGGTCTGATTTTGATAGGCATTTTTATCAACTTTTAAAATGTAAAAAAGTAGTTATAGTGACTTAACTACAATAGTTGGACATATGGTCTCGCGGACTTTTTTGTAGATATTGATACGTTCTATAATATTGTATAACATTTTTTTGTTCTATCATCAATACTTTTCGCAGCGCATGCGATGAAAGATATTCTTGTAATAAATATAGCCTATGTTGTGTGTTTCTAATGGCGAAAGAATTTTTGAAATCGGTCCAGTAGTTTTTATGTTTATTCGATACATACAAAAATACAAATCTTTCCTCTTTATAATATTAGTATAGATAGATATGTCGGAAGTGTAAGTTAGCCTTAGGTTAGGTTAGCCTTGTGTTAGGTTAGGTTTATGTGAGTTTAACCATAGGCTTAAATACAGAAACTGAGCAATGGAGGCGAGTGCTGGAATTCTGTTAAAAGACGTTTTTAAACCTTGGTCACAAGTCCAGTCCACTGCTTATGTTTCTGTCATAATAGTAATATGTATTGCGCCCGCTTTCAATATATCCATTACATTTCCTTTTTTTAATTTGATATATATACCTAAAGAAAGAAAGTAATACCATTATAATTTAAATTATGGAAGATCACTTAGAAGACGACTTATCCCTCTTGTGTCTTATGCAAGCTGCAAGCTGGTTTACAAGACGTTCCTTTACATAATCGCTTTACATAATGAAGCGTCAGTAGCTCAGTGGTTCGGGCGTTGGATTCTCGATCGACAAGTCGTGGGTTCAAATCCCGGACATTGGACTACTGGCGTGGCCCACTCCTAACACAAGTATTTAGCTTAGTTGGAGGGGTAAAGGGAATTACTAGTAGTATGTGATCCATACTGCTAGTAATCTTAACAAAAAAAATTCGTAAATACGCTCCTATCTACTAACCGGCGTCTACAGTTATCCTAGAGTTAGTCCAAGAGTTATCGATAGGAATGTATTTTTGAACTGTATTTTAATTCTAAAATACATAATGTCTGCAATCAATTCCTTTGTTTAACCTTTTAAATCTCTTTCTTTAAATGGTGGATATAACATTATGATATGTATTATTACAGATGATTAAAAAATTAAAAATTGACGAAAAATTAAGAAAGTCTTAACGTAACTTTCCTTTAACTAACAAAAGTCAAGTTAATAGGAAACTTTCGGTAAAGTCAACCTCGTACAAGATAGAATTACTATAGAAGTACAAAGTTATAATTTTGAAATCAAGTTAGAGCTTCTCGGTTAACTTTTCGACACATTTTAATAGTGAAATAAATTTGAAAAGTTTTTATGAAGAACGTAAAAATGTCTGTTAAAACTTAGTTTATGTAACTCCTTATCGAGCGTGTCTATAAATAATAAAACCAATACTAGTACATTTTTAACAAGACATAGGAACTATTTAACCGTTTTTTGATAAGTTTACTAAGTATTTTCTCATAATAATTTATTGTTTATTATCCGACTGCTCTATCACACAACTTGCGAAGAATAAAACCTTTCGAGTTATTGTAGTCACTAAAAAAAATTTTTAATTATTGTGAAGTGGGATAAAAATAGTGAATAAAAATTAAAAATAATCATTATATATGATATTACTTGAAAGTGTTCATGGACGCATTTTTAGGTATATTATATTAATTGAATGAGTTTAGGTTAAAACCAAAATTCCTTATTATTCATTTTATTTAGGCTAGATTGTAATTGGAAATATTATTATACATTACATTAAATAACTAGCTTGTAGCTAAATGAATCCAAAATTAGTGAATTCCATTTTTTTACTTTGTCACTTAATTTCCTTAGTAAGGCACAATACCAAAGTAAAAAAAAATCCTGTCTTTGTTTGGAAAACCCCAAAGGATTTTTTAAAAATTTCTTTAATACTACATTCATTATTAACGTTTGTACGAGTTGTGCCTTCTCCAAAGTAAGCTAATATAAAACTGGGCTAGATGAATGAAACTTCATGAAGTGTGGAATTAAAACCTCATTCCGGAGAAAATTCAACCGCGAATAGTTAATGGGTTTTAACTCGATTCCAAAACGCTAATTTCGTTTAAAGCGGCTCGTTGGCTTCAATGAAATTGTGACAAGTTTGGTGAAATTCACTTCCGATAAAATGGCTCTTTTAACTGTGAAAAATGAGCTGAAAATCTAGTGTTATGCAGCCTTTTCTCGACAACCTATAGGAGTTAGAAATATTAATTAAAAAGTTATTATTATAATTTATATAGGTTACTAACGAAATTAAACTAAATACTGTAAAAAAATGTTTGTTATTTTGTGAGGAGTATTCCAATTCATTTTTTTTTTGATTTTTTGCTTTGGTTAATAATGTAACAGTTTACAGTTTATGGTTATTAGGGTTCTGTACCCAAAGGGTAAAAACGGGACCCTACTATTAAGACTCTATATTATCACATAAACCGTGATAGTTAGACAGTTGAAATTTTCACAATTTTTTTTTGCCCCTTTATCAACAAATACTAAAAACAATATAATATTTTTTTAAAGGGGGGCTCCTATACAACCAACATGATTTTTTTTCCAATCTATGGTTGGAACCCTTCGTGCGCAAGTTCGACTCGCATTGGCCGGTTTTTATCTTAATCAGTATGCTCAATCAAAATATATTAAAGTTACACAGCAGTATTGCTGCATTTTGAATAGGAGACTTCTGTTTAAGCAAAGTAAGCGAGAATAAGTTATGGATTTAGAAAATTATCTTAATATTATTTTAAATGCAGAGTAGGAAAAATACCATTTTTTTTCAGGGAATTTCGTGTTTCAGGGAAGTTCGGGAATTCAAGGGAACATCGTGAATGTGTGACGAACGCCATTCGAATCCACACATGTAGTAACGAATTCATATTATTTTTGTCTACCTAAGAATTTTAATTTTCATTAAGATCTTATAAGATTTTAACATATTGAACGTAAGTTGTGAACTAGATTTTATAAAGCAAAGTTTATCAAAGTGAATTAAAACCTCATCTCAGAGAAAATTAAACCGCGAATAGTTATTGAATCTTTACTCGATTCTAAAAGGTTTACGTTTAAAGGTGACTTCAATATAATTTTAACAAGTTTTGAAGCGTTAGTATGTTTAGTATAAACTGATCAATCAATGAAATAAAATGGAAAAAAATTAAATATGGAGAAAAATAAAAGTAAACTAAATATAGCGTTTTATGTAAAATGTAGAATAAAAATATTATTATAATAAATAAATACCGACGAAATTATTCAAAGTTTTCTTATTTATTTTATATAAATATTTCGTATATATTTAAGAGAGAATCGATTATCATTATTTTTATTTCAATTAATTGAAAATCGATGTATTTTGTATGCTTTTCATTAGCAAGCACACCCTTATTTTACAAAATTTGTTCATCAAGGAAAAATGTAAATGTAAAAATACCTTTCATCATCAAGATCCTTTAATGGCCCACTGCTGAGCCGGGTCTCCTCCGCAGAATGAGGAGGGTATTAGGCCATAGTCCACCACGCTGGCCCAATGCGGGTTGGCAGACTTCACACACCTTTGAGAACTTTAGGAAACTCTCAGGAGTGCAGGTTTCCTCACGATGTTTTCCTTCACCGCTAAAGCAAGTGATATTTAATTGCTTAAAACACACATAACTCAGAATCAGAGGTGTGTGCCCAGGATCGAACCTCGGACCTCCCGAGTAAGACTTGAAGTCTCAACCACTAGGCCATCACTGCTTGCTGCTAAAATACCTTTACAAATCATTAATTCTTGTCCACGTGCTTTCTAAAAGGCATTAATTAATCAACTTCTATTGAAACGACAAAAATTGCAGCGACGTCGAAACTGAGCTTAGTAAAAATATACACTTAATATGATTTTCATATATTAATAAGAGTTTTGAGGACTAGCGACGCGCCCAAACTTCGCATGGTTTTTCTACATGATTATAAACCTTCCTTTTGAATCTCTGTCTATTAGCAAAAACTGCATTAAAATCCGTGGCGTAGTTTGAAAGATATAAACGTACAGACGGCGGGAAACAAATTTGTTTTCTTCTACGTAATAATATGGGATTTACTTTACGCAGTAACGCTCGAAATATAATAATGTAGCACCACGGAACGCATACAGCTGCGCGCCACATACACCATGAGCTTGTCATGTCGGAAGAATGAGAAGAAGGATCTTGCTTATGGTGCTTCTGACGAGAAACTTGTTCCGTCAAGTACCGCTATGGCAAACTAAACGCCATCACCTTCTCAACCAAAGTTTGCTTTCCTATGTGGATACTTGCGCAAAAACGAGCGTCGCATCATACACACTGTACAAATGCCTACGAAAACTCGGATTTGCTTTCCAGAGACAAAGGTTTGTGGTTTTGACTGTAAAAGTCAGTATCTGTTATCGTATGGTTCAAACTACATTTATCGTTTTCCCGGAAACTCGAGAAACTCGCATATTGTTGGGCGTTGGCTTTGTTCAGGATGCTAAGATTGTTATTAACATTCCGCAGAAGACATGGCATTTCGAGGATAACCCTGATGTTGTCTTAGAGCTCCAAGATGAAGATGCTGAGAAGATATCAATGGCTAAGGTAGCAGCTACGCCCACGAACGTTCAATATTCAGTTGCGGTCTATGATGAAAGAGATTGAGTTTATTTCGCCCTTGTCTATAACTCCGCGGGACGAAACTGTGCTGGAGCCGGTGCTGCCTTAAACTGGTGTGTGCAAACCAGCAACCGCAGTCAGGAGAACCAGCATTAACTGAAACAAGTGTCTGCACTACAAATACCGTGCCGTATCGTATAGTACCCATTGATCTGAATTACCTAGTCCGAGGCAGCGATCACGGTCTTTATTTGATGGATATTCCCCAAGTTTCTTTGATTTTATGGTCCAAGATGCACAAATGCAGCTTTGCAATGCTATATGTGAGCTGTTACCATACTCCAAAACTCCAGAACGCTCTTCCCAAGTGACCACAGTAATAGCAGTCATGATGTTGAGGTGGGGTCATTGGAGATTGAAGAGGTCACATCGGATACGCTGGACGCAGCCCAGAAGTCTGAGCAGATGGAAGTGTTATGAGATTATCAAGAAGTATTGGTAAAAGTAGAGAACCGACTACCCTTGCTGAACACTGCATCGAAACGGGTAAACATAACCTCATCTCTGTACCTCCATTCCGCCTCTCTCCGCCACGATTGGCTATGTTAGTAAGTAATTGAATCATGCTCATCACCCTGCTCTGCACCAGCTGTTGTGTTAGCAAGGAAGGATGGTTCAGTACGAGTTTGCATTGACTGCAAACATAATGCTATAACGGTCCCGAACAAGTATCCTATCCCACGGATCGATGATCTGCTGCATGCTCAAACTCAAACTCAAAATATTTTATTCAAATAGACTTTTTACAAAGTACTTTTGACACGTCTAAATTGGTCAGTCAGTCAGCTTGTCGGAAGCTACCACCAGTTCGGAAAGCAGTTTCCTGATGAGAAGAACTGGCAAGAAACTCAACTGTTGCTCTTTTCAAAATGCCATTGTTTACATCAGTCTGTATTACAAAGGTATAATCATTCAGCTGAGCATTAACATAATTTTGAATCCAAGCTTTGTCATCATTCAAGTAATCTTATACAGAGTAGTAGGCTTTATTTACTAAACACTTTTTTATTTGCGTTTTATATCGCTGAAGTGGTAAATCTAATATAGGCTGTGAAATCTTATTATAGATGCGAACAAAAAGCCCCATGAAACAATTACTCATTTTGTGGAGACAATAGTATGGCGTTACAAGTTTGTTTTTATTTCTAGTATTTATACTTTGTGTGTCTCTCTAGTATTTACACTATGTTTGGAAAATAACATAATATTCTGCCTAATGAATAATATGCTACAATAAATGTATTGTGACGGCACTGTAAGAATACCTATTTTATTAAAAACATCTCGAAAGTCCGCGGCCCTGCCACACAACAAAATGCCGTAGGACATAATACTGTGACGTACTGTAAGTAACTAAAATAAACAAGTCTGGCTGTATCAATATCAGTTATTTGCCTTACTCTAATTACTGCGTAAGCTGCGGAGCTAAGTCTTCCCGTCAAATATGATAAATCTGAGTTCCACTGAAGTTTTGAGTCTAAAGTTATTCCTAAAAATATTGTTGAGTCAGTTAAATTCAATATTTCATTATTTAATAAAAGGGTGAATTGCTGTTTTTTAACATTCGGTAAAGCAAATTCCACACATTTAGTATTTTTTGCGTTTAGTACTAAATTATTAATCGTAAACCATTGAAGAACCTACGACAATGCACTGTTTACATCGTCGTAACTGTGTTGGTTTCTCTTAACTTTAAATATAAGAGAAGTGTCATTAGCAAAAAGTACAATGTCGCACAAATTTCTCACGTATTAATATATATCAAGAATAAAAATGGACCCAATATGGAACCTTGTAGAACGCCCATTTTAATGCTACGCTGCTAAGCCAACGCCTTTCATGTCAACCCTAGATCTACGCACAGGCTACTGGCAACTGAAGGTCAATCTTGAGGATCAAGACAAGACAGCATTCATAACTCCATTCGGTATGTACCGTTTTAAGACAATGCCATTTGGACTTCGCAATGCACCCTCTACGTTCCAACGTCTAACTTGAAAAACGTTAAAATTTCAGCGTACCTTGACGATTTAATCCTTTTTTCGGCTACCTATACATCTATCAGACTTGGGAAAGTTGCTTATAAAGTTGAAAGAGAATAACATTCACGTGAACTTTTAGTAAGTGCCGATTTTGATGCTCAACAATCAAATATTTTCTTCGATATGGTGAGCCCAGACGCCTGATAAGCGACAATGGACAGCAATTTGTAAGTGCTGTGATGCAACATTTGACTTATTGTCTACGAATTAAACATACATTCACACCAGTGTATGATCCAGCAGCAAACCCGGTGGAAAAGAAAAATAGGGACTTAAAGACCCAAATGGCCATTTTAGTAGGATGAACATGGGACTTGGAATAATAAGTTACCCAGCATACGATTTGCAATGAATACCTCAAATTGCCTCAGCACAGACACCAGCTTTTTTAACATTTGCACGAGAACTTCGGTAAACTTTGTGCCAGACATTACGCCGAAGTTACTACTTCTCGCCAATACATTGAAAAAGGCTAGAGATGTCAGTTGGTAGATCAAGGAATTAGAGAAGATCCTGGCTGATTTAGTATTAGCAGCTACTCATCCAATTAGTAATGCTGCTCGAGGAATAAGTGCTAAATTATTTCCTCGCAGGGACGGTCCTTATCTAATCCTAGCACATCACGGTGCTTCATCCTATCTGATTTCAGAACCTAACATTCCTGATGAACCTCTGGGAGTATATAACATCTCCGCCTTGTCTCCGTTTCAAGACTCTGGGGAGAGTCCACTTCCTCCGCAGGTGCGTCCGTTAAAGAAACGTGGGCGTCCTCCTAAACCTCGGCCTAATCCTTGAGTGGCGACCACGATGACACCCAACTCGTCCAGCTTTGTCGGTGGAACTTGACTGACTACTCGTCGGGGCGACTTCACATTCAGAGGGGGAGACTGTAGCACCACGGAACGCATACAGTGGCGCGCCACACACACTCTGCTGAATATCTTGGACAGAGTTTCGCACCAATTTGTCCATACTCCAGGAGCTCGGCATCACGCAGCGTCTTTCTAGCATAGTACAAACACGAATACTACAATATTTTGGACATGTCTCTAGGCGAGATAACGATTCCATAGAGCGGCTGTTCGTACAGAAAAAAGTGGAAGGAACCAGATCGCGCGAAAGGTCACTTATGCGCTGGACAGACCAGGTTAAATCCGCGATAGGAAACTATATGTCATATTGCGCCAGAAAGTCAGCCAACAGAGAGAGATGACGGGAGATTGTGCGAAGAGCTGTGTCCGCATCTACCAGTGCGGATATCTCTACGAAACCACGACAGCTCTGTCAAGAGAGAAACGACTGCGAAAAAGATCCAGACAAAAGGCGAGAAAAACATGCTATCTAAATAAAAGAGACTGGGGCTTGAGAACTAAGAGCTTGAACTTTTTATATAATGTGTATCTCCTCCACCACTCGACTTCACAATTCAACATTTAATTTACTTAACCAAACATAAAGTAACATAATAAATATTTCAAACACTTATATGATTCTCGACAAAGAAGATCTAGGGAAAAATTTCATTATTTTAATGTTCACTGTGCAAATTCTCTTGAAATAACACAAGAGAAACTACTTGCTTAAATAAAATTACTCACACTGTTGCTAACTAGACATAGAAAATCCTTTTTTACTACATTATATCTTTAGTCACTGAGCTTTGAGTATCATTTTGTATAATTTTAAAAAATCACTCTTTAATTACAGCAATCTATGACAGAGATGTAATACAAAAAAAAACGCAAACTGTTGACTTCCTTGGAGACCATTAGGGAACTCGAACCTTTTACGGAAAAAAAGGATTTATTTTAATCCTTCGAGTATTTTAGTAGTTTGGCAGAATAAATTTGCAATGTGTTTTATATGTTTTCAACCGACTTAAAAAAAATAGGACGTTTTCAATTCGTTTGTATTTTTTTATGTTTGTTTCCTCAGAACAGTCATTTATTTATTCGGTTCGAATTGGAAATTTCTTTTATGCTTACAGATTGGTCCCATTTTTTTTATAATCCAGTTCTGATGATGGAATCTTTGAGGAATTGAGAGAACTCCTCGAAAGTTATAGGCACACATGTAGTAATTTTGATATTTTCAGAAGGTTTTCAGGTATGTACTGAAACACAGGCATGGGACAACGTAAACTAGTCGTGTTTGGGTTCAATGGAATTGTCTTAAAGTGTACGTTGGCAGTAAGTAACTTTTAATGGTAATGTTCGTCTGTTTGTCAATATTGTAGCTCTCGAATAACTATACGCAGTTTGATGCAGATTTTCCTATGTGAAATCAGATGGGATTAAGATACTATTGTTTTACTAGTTTAAAAGTATATATGTGTATCTGTCTGTGACATCGCAACTCCGTAAAGACCGGGCTGATTTTGATGCTGATTTTTGTGTGTGGCATCAAATAGGATCATGATTCCATCATTTTATAAGTCTAACAGTGTATATCTATATCTGTATGTGACATCGTAGCTCCTGAAAGTGTAGAAGCAGATGGGATCAAGTTGCCATCGTTTCATAAATTTAACAGTATATATGTGCATCTTTCTGTGACGTCGTAGTTACCGAAACACTGACTGGATTTTGATTCATATTTTTGTGTGTGAAATAAATGGGATCAAGATGACATTGTTTTATTTGTTTAACAGTGTGTCTGTCTATGACATCATAATAAAGTGATAAATGAACCCATTTTGGTGCAGTTGTTTATACTCGATATTTCAGATGATCTAGATGGTTCTTACCTATAATTTTTTGAAGAGCTGAAGGCTATATATTAAGTGGGTGCAGTAGATCGGAGATGGAAGGGTGAGTTAGTAGTTGAGATGATGGTTGAGTGAGTAGGTATTTTGTAAATGGTGAATTGGTGATTTAGTGAGTGACTGAATAAATAACCAGATGAGAGAGTGAATCAGTTGTTGAGCGATAAATGACATTCAGAACATATTCACTAAAAACAAGAAACAAGAAATAAAACATTATTAACAAAACATTGAAGCTACTTAAACTCTAAAAAATGCACTAAAAAGTAAGAAATAATTATTCATTTACCTCCCTTTATTAGGACAATAATATACAATAATTGATATTTTTTGCAGTCGGCCCCAGCAATAGTACAAGAAAAAAGTCGTTACGGGTTCGTTTAATAGATATACCTATTACTATTCGATTTTACACGTCTATTCACCTGGCTGGCACAGTGATGAGAATATGATAAAACCGATAATACGACATTGCAAGTTTTTTTTATTCTTTGTATCGACATATATATATGTCAACTCCAAATACTTCCGAGAAATGAGTCGAGTCTTATCTAATTTGCTATTACCTATTTATTTATTAAAGACACAGTCAGATCCTAACGTCAATAATATATAGAATTCAATTCAAGACAGACAAAGACGGTAGAGAGTGGATGTAGTACTAAGGAAATAGACTAAAGCTCGTCGTAGCGAGTACTCGTAGCGACATTATTTAACGCTTCCATCATTTGTCTTCAAAGTAGGTGGAATTTTTCGCTATTAGTTCGAACTGATTCTAGTTCTTGTAGACAAGCGCTGGCTCTCCGCCAATAACCCGTCTGCTGCCGGCACAGCGCAGCGGTGAGCAACGACTGACATAAATCGCCTTTATTGAATTGCGATTGACTATATTTGAAATTCCGAAACGATTCTTGTTTGATTTCTTTTAATTCTAGTGAAGTTAAATTAATTGCTATAATTTTTTATTAAACTTTTACTTATTTTCAAAATTTTGATAATTTTAAGGTCGATTTATGTTATGTACTGTAATTTATTTCCTAAACTAGCTTTTACCTGCGGCTTCTTTCTGCTGCGGCGCATTGAAGCCATTAAATAGGTATCACAGATCATTACAATAGAAATGAATCAATATGATAAAATTAAAAAAATTGTTTATCTTTCGTAAAAAATAATTTTTTTTCATAAAAAGTATCCTATGTTACTTCTAATACCCTCAAGAATATCTGTACAGTTTCATGATGATCGATGAATACCAACGACACTTTTTAGTCCAACATACACAACAATACTTTTACCTGATCTTACTAATATTACAAATATAAAATTTTGTATTCTAAGTATATGAGAAAGATATGATACCCATTACTGTACAGCAATACGTATACACCCAGGAGCAGGTTTAAAGAGCTCTTTCATAATATATTAACTCTCACCTCCACCACTCAACCTCGCTAACGACAATAGATAATAAAGTAAACTTACGTGGACCTCGAGAAGAGAAACCCTAATCACGACACTATAACACTAACTTCCATGTTCACTGCACGAAAGCACCAGAGAGACTGAGACTAATCTATCGTACAAAAGGTTACATATTGTCTTCACGTCGGTATACTTGAAATAATATAAAATGATCTACCCGCTACTACTACTTTATAAACAGTGTTGCTAACATGGATGTTTGTTAATCAAACAAAAACTGCAGGACGAATTTAAATATAATTTGGCACACAGCTACTTTACAGCCTGGGATAAAAAACAGCCTAATACATAGGCTGTTTTTTATCCCAGAAAAATTCATAGTTCCTACGGGATGAAAGTAAAATATTTATTAGGACGCCTGTCTAAAATTGAACAGTATACCTATATGTATTGATAATTACATAAATGTTTTTATTAAATCTAAGTAGGTACACGAGTTAAACTGCGATAGATCGACTTGTTATTATTTTATATGTAACTCAAATAATGGTCACCCTGTGACGCCCGTCGTCCACAACAATTATCGGCAAATAAAAGAGTAATTTACTAACATTAGGCTTACTATGAGTATTATTCAAAATATATAACATGTAAGTGTTGAACGGTACACGTGAAAAGCATTAATCTGAATATACATGGGAGTAACATAGATTAATCCTCGTAGATTGAAATCAACATTGTCGGTGGTATCATTAAACGTCCATAATAATCCAGTCAGTATCTGAGTGAGCACGTTTCAGGTATTTTTGTATACATTTTACATATTGAAAAGGATTTATTTGTAATGAAATGCTGTATTATAAAAATAATTGTGTCTAAAACAACAAACTTAGGGTTCCACCATAGAAATTTTCTAAGCAGCGGTTTTGATAGCCTTTGATTGATATGATGGCCTATTAAATTTATTTCAAAGAATACCCTCAATAGCACTTACAATATCACCTAATAGATCTGAGGCAGTTTGACAAGTAATTTCTTAAAGTGAATATTGTCTAGCAAGTGAAATTTTTTTTACGTACTTAATTTAGATGTTGCCGATAACCGAGCAATGAGGTTCCCTACTCTCCATTGTTCAACTGTAAAACGGCTCCATAAACTTGCACCTAGGTCACAAGCCTCCGGCACGGCTCTGTGGTGTGTGTGTGAATCAAAAGGCCATATTATTATCATTTACATATTTCTATGTAGTACGTATAGATTATAATACTGTTAACACCATGTGTCTGATGTGTGATTGTGGAACTTTATCTAGACAATGTCTGTTCTGGATGTCAGTTTACATTAGATTAATCCTCAAGATAAATCCTACCTATCTGTAACTATATTAAAAACTCAAAAAGACCTTTTTTTGCTTGAAATGGCCATAAATAAAAAAACATTTTTTCTGATGGAAATTCTTACATCAATTTAATTAAAAATACTTAATACCATTGATCCTTTCAGTTTAGAACAAATTCTGTGCCTTAAATATTCATTAACCGACATCAAATAGGTAAGTAGGTCGAAGAAATATACCGGAATATTTGCTATCTGATATTTCGTAGACACGATCATTAATTATGTATGTTAGTGCTGATTATTTAGGGAGTATTCCTACAATCACAATATGTTACGCAGCTTTCTGCAATAAAATTAAGATAAGGAAGAATGTTTTGTTATAATATTCTGTTAATTATTAAAACATATATTACGTCTATTATTCTACGGCCTAAATGCAAAAGTCTGGACAAGAATTAATTCGACCTGCGAGTCTATACTAATATATAAAGATGAAGAGTTTGTTTGTTTGCCTGAACGCGCTAATCTCAGGATCTACTGGTCCGATTCGAAAAATTCTTTCAGTGTTTGATAGCCCATTTATCGAGGAAGGCTATAAGGTCATATATCATCACGCTAAGAACAATAGGAGCAGAGAATTACGGGCATGAAGTCGCAAGGGTCAGCTAGTAGTTATATATTTTCCAAAGAAGTCAGGGTAAGAGTTTGTGTTGAAAAAAATCCTTATACTGAAATTCAAATTTGTATTTGACAATTAAGAATATGTTTAGTAATGACATAACAAAATTATATTCAAAGAATATAATAAATAGTGGCAAACACAATCAAATATATGTATATGTCGGTACAGAGAGCATATAAGGTCTATTCCACTTCTGATCTCGGCACAGAGAGCCGATTTGAATGAATAAATGAACCGAACCTTACGATTTCGTAGTTTTTGAACAGGAACCCAGGCAGTGCTTTGTGACCAAGGTGCAGGCTTAAGGATATCCTTTAAGTGATCACAACACTCGCTTCCACCGCCCAATCTCAATTCAAATTTTATAGGTTAAATTCTAAGGTTAGGTTAATATAAAACTAAGGTTTGGTTGTTTTACGCATACCCTTCGATTCTTGCTTGTTTTATTGTAATAGGTACTACGAATTGACATAGAACCTTCATGGTTTGAGTTTTTTGAGTGAATCTTTTTTCACATGGTACCTATGTAGCTCTTCTTTTAAAAAATTGCAACATTCGATTATCGACTTTCATTTTTTTTAATTCAGCTTAGACAAGAATGGATACTTCGAAAATTCGAGTGATTTTTTTGATTCGCAACTAACGCGGCATAAACAGCTCGCAATATCAATGTTGCGTTTGAAGAAGGGACTGCTAATGAACGCACCGTGCGATTTTGGTTTAAACGCTTTCGTGATGAAAACTTTGATTTAAAGAACGAACCACGTGTAAGACCGGGTATACAGGTGAATAACAATGAATTGAAAGAAATGATGGAAGCTGATCCGAGCCAAACTACCAATACGAACTACGAACAGTGACAGCAAAACTAACAGTGAAACAGCCCCGACTCATGAATTGATTTTCACCAATATTGGTTCATGAAAACGCGAGACCTCATACAGCACGAAAACCGTTTTAACTCTACAGGAACTGCAATTAGAAAATATTCGTCACCTTCCGTATTTGCCAGACCTTGCTCCAACGGACTACCATTTTTTTCGTGATTTTGACAATTTTCTACGTGATTAAGTTTTCTTCTCAGGGGGCAGTTATGCTTTCACACAGTTTGTCGAATCTAGATCACCAGAGTTCTATCGCAAATGCATAAATGATCTTCCTATTAGGTGGCAGCAATGTATAGATAATAATGGCAATTATTTTGATTAAATAAATATGTTAAATTAAAAAAAAAAAATTTCAATTTTTTCAGTCCAAATCGGGAATTTCATACTTTAACCACTAATATATAATATATAATTAAAGGAGTATTTTCGATTAGCCTTATAATTTACAAAGTACTTTTGTAAAAGAAATATTGACATCAAAGAAACCTATTTAACTTTATAAAGTCTTTACGTATTGTGGTTTACTTTCGAACTCGCTTTTATGAACTTGATGAACAGAAATAAAAATACATTTTTAAAAGTAACAAAATTAATATTGTTATTCTACTTTTAGGTACTTGGCAGTACTTAGAGTATTAAAGTATAGTTCTCAATAACTTTTTTCTAGGATGTTTCTTCTTACTCAACCTGCCATTCCCCACTCTTCTTTCGACTTCTTCACTTTTACTTTTTCGTCCTTATCAGATCATAATCAAAATAGTATTGCCTTCCAAACTGCATATACATTCTTTAATTTCGTACAAAAATTACAAAAAGGGTAAATTTAACTTCTAAAGTTTGATTAAATTGTTGTTTTGTTACAAGCGTAAATAACTCGTAAAGATATTAAGAAAATTTTAGGTAACTAATTATAAATCCAATATGGCTCCCAAAGATGACGAAAACGAGCTCTTAAAATCTGCATCGGTGCACTAATCCGCTTTTGTCTAAAAGCATGTTATTATTATTCGGTTCATTATTAATAACATTTTTTGTTGTAGAAAACTATTAGCTCTGTAGATTATTTTTTCTTATCAGTAGCGTACAAAAATAGCTTCATATCTTTCAAATTCACAGCGTAGTATCACAATATGATTCGCCTTTCACTTCACCGTAGCACCTTTTACATAAATGATTTTTAATCTGGACCAAATACTAAGAATAAACACGCTCATACAACTGGCATAGATAAAGATTTATATCCCAATAACCGAACCTGTTTGGAGCCAGTCCAGGAGAATCTATTTGCAAACAGGAGAACTAAAACATCAACTGCAAACTTTCTCCGTTCTCTCCGCACTCTCCGATTGAGTATGTAATTTGGATAGTTACAAGTATCGTCTATTAAACTTAACCCTTCATCAGAATATCTAACTCAAACTAACTTCTATGATTCAGAGAATCTTAATATTTAGTTGCCCAAGGATACTCTGTAATATGGAAATGGAGATTTGACTTCATGAATATTTTAACACTAGTTGTCCGTCCTCGCTTTGTTCAGATCTCAAGCTTTAGGCCACGGCTACATTTAGGTATTATTAAATATTCTGATACGGTTTTAGATACCTGAGATGTTTTTAGTATTCTGTGCCCTATGTATATAGACATAATTAAGAAGTTGAAGCTGGCTTACATTTTTATATTGAAATTGATATAAAATATTCATAGTAAACAAAATGTTGACTATAATTAATCAATGCAAATGTGATTTTCTTGATTGCCATGGTAGATACAATGTAAAGGCCAGAGTACTTCTTTCTTGTCCATCAGTGGCTATCCTATACGACAGACGTCTCCTAGTTGCAGCTACTTGTGCTAATTGTACCCCAATCTTTGTAAGTAATGTGTCATTGTTATCGTATCGCGCGTAGTAACAACATTTGTACATTTATAATTAACTTTTGTCCTTTGTTTTCATTCTAAATAATCATTATTTTAAAGACAGCAACTATTCATCGACACCCATTAATGGCCCACTGTTGAGCGGGGTCTGCTCCTCAGAATGAGGAGGGATTAAGCCATAGTCTACCACGCTGGCCAAATGCGAGTTGGTATACTTAAAGAGTGTAGATTTTGGAATGTGTGACCGTGAGGAAATCTACATTCTACCCTACTTGGTAGAGTGTAGATTTCCTTACGGTGTTTTTCCTTAACTATTAAAACAAGTGATATTTAATTGCTTGAAAATGATGAGATCAAACATAACTCAAAAGTCATGTACAGTGTAAGGGCAACAGAACAAACAAAAACCAGATTAAGACATTACTATATAGATTATGTAAAATGTAAATAAAGTTTTATTCTCTATTATTTGCATTGATCAGCTTTGATTTGCGATTAAACCTAAAAGGATTACCAAATTAATAATTGATGAAAAGCGGTAAAGTTGATGCCAGTCTGACAGAAATGTTTAATGATCAGATCTTAGTATTAAAAGCTTAAAATCATTTACTAAAACATTTATTTAATGGAGTCTACATATAGAATAAAAGATTTATCTTAACTTTGTTATAAAACTGGTTTTAACTTAATCAAATGACATCAATTATTTTATAATAATAGATAAGGGACGAACGAGGGATAAAGCTGGTTTATTCCGTCGGCCATGGACATAGACAACACATGACTTAAAGAGAGTAAGAATATCTTGTTTTTCATTATATGTGACACTGGCAGAATGCTTTGTGCATAAGCACATTCAAAGCACAATTCATATAATTATAAAAAATATATCTTGTTTTGCCGATGCGTTGTCACCTTGAAGATTGAATATGGTGGTTTTATGGCTCTATAATCGGCTTTGAAGTACTGCATGCCAACCGGTTGTTGAAAATTTCAAAGTCCCATAACTCTTTAACTACCTAGTCATTATATTACAAAAATATTTTGGTAGACGTATCAATAACAAGTATGGGTAGAACATACAAATATATTACTAAAATCGTTAACATCGAGATTTTTTACCTTTCCGCTTGGCGTGGAATGCCCCCTATATAATAAAAAACTATACAGGTAAATATCATTTATTTAATTTCCTGGTAAAATTATGTTTAATAATTTGAACTGAATCTTGAGCGACAGCAGGTCGACCGCCACTTGGTTCCAGCATCGGGTACGCTAGAAATATTTATTCATTTCGTATAATGATTATGTACTGTTGCGTTGAGTTTAGAGCCCTTCCCTATCTATAAAAGTTATAATCAGTTTGAAGTAATTCCAGATAATATTGACTATCAAAGTGTCGAGCAGTGGAATATGGGGGAGTGAATGCTGCTATTTTAATGGACTCCAAGTAAGAACATAAAGTCCACTGGAACCGCAGCCAATAATAGGAGAGGGATAAGGGGGGTAGTCTGGCCCACGTGCCGCTCGAACGGAATGCGTCAAAGACACTTTACGATCGGATTCGTATGCTGGTCTGGTTTTGTATCCTAACCAGTGCTTTCGGTAGCATTCTTTTTTCTGGTAGAAAAATGATATTAATAGCAATTTGCATATAAATTGACTTTCTTCACTAATAATTCAAAATACTGGGATATTAATAATAATTCATATTAGTATTAATGGCATTATTTAGCTAACTCTGAAGTTGTAAAGGTAAATATTAATAAAACATACTTCTGATCAACTTAAGTACAATATAATAATGTTAATGTAAATATATAAAATGTTTTATTCAAGGATAGTGTGAATACAGATTTGGCGAACACCTCTGCAGGTAATGGAGGCGACGATCAAGCTAACGAGCTACTGTCTTGTACTTTGTATTATTCCAACTTCAGAAGTAAGGAGTTTTGTGTTTAGCACCACTGTGATTTATTACTTGCGTTTTTGTAAATCGCATTTTCCATTGCTTTTTGATTTACTATTATGATTATACGCTCAGATTGGACATTATATATAGATTTGTATTTTTAATCAATCATTTTATTGACAAAATGATTCTTAAACCTTTAACATAGAGATAAGAGAAATAGAGAGAGATAGCCGTAAAATCAGTCAAAATAAGATAATTTCTAGGCGATAACAAGAAGAGAAGAGAAAATTAAGTTTCTTAATTTTTACTTTTTGTTGTATTTTTTTTTATTTGTCCATTAACGTCCAAGTCAAAATTTTAGATAGAAAGGAAATTTTATTGCACATTGTAAGTAAAGAAGTAGCATTAAGTATTAAAAATAAGCTATACGTATAAACAGATCTCTAAAACCTAATAACATTATTGTAAGACATGATATTTTAAAAAATAAAGGTAAAGAAAGAAACGAAAGTAATTGCCATATTTTAAGTGTGACATGGGAGGTTTTCTCAAAGTAAAATGTAAAAGAAAGAAGGAAATATTGTTAACACACATAAATAAGCAGTCCCCAAGCGCTACTGTGTGAATATTTCGGCTTATAAACAAAATCTCTTCAAACAGCCAAAATTTTTCCTCAAGAGATAAGCCCATTTTGCAGGAAAATCTTTGGAATAATAACATATTAAATTATTATTATCACAAATTATGTTTATAGCACAATTATACTTAATTTGATGTTTGATTTTATTTTGTTTATCTGCTATACTTTGCTTTGCTTTATATACTATACTATAATGAGTAAAAGTTAACAATACTACTTATATAGACAGGAAGCCGAACAGGACTCAGGGTTTTGACCCAGGTGTAGGTTAATGTAAATATAATATTCCACAGTTACTGCCTGGACCCAGCCAACTATTATTAAACTTGTAGAGTTAATTCGACTCACGTTATGCTAAATGACCAATTATATTTTTATGCTAAATGCATTTTAACAGGATAAAGGCAGGTCTTAAATATTAACTTAGTAACACAGGCCTATGAGCCCACCTCTCATTATAGTAGAAAGGCGAGGGGGTACGTTTGTATGATAAAATGGATGATATTTATGGAATAAGGTTTAGTTGTTCTCGGATCTCGTGCAACTTCTGTGTTGTGTATTTAGAGATATTTTGCTGAATATTTAAATAACTAGTGTAATTACTGGTACTGGTAGTAGAAAAACCTGGGTCGCAAGCCCCAGTTTCCCTCTAGGTTGTAAATTATTGTAGTCTTTTGAGTTTTATTATAACGGTGAAGCTACCATATAGTTTACAATCAAAAGTGTTGCTAACATTATTACTTAAGAGGAACAATAATGTCAACACGAAACTTGAGTCATGTCAAAAAATGCAGATGTATTTCTTTTGCCATAAAAAATATTTTTTTTTATAACAGATAAGGTGCAAACGAGCAGATGGTCCACCTGATGATAAGTGGCCACCATCGCCCATGGACATGGACAAAACGAGTGATACACTCTTGTTTTGTCGATGCGATGCATCCCCGAAGATAGGGTGGGAAGGGGGAGTGAATAAGAAAAATTATGCAGTTTCAGCGGACCCTAGGCAAGAGCCCAGAGTCCACTAGACTCACAGCATTAATGGGATGGGAGAGGGAGGGGGTAAGTCTTGCCCACATGCGGCTAAACCGGAACGCGTCTATGAGACTTTGCGGTCGGATTCGCATGCTGGTGGTCGCAAGCCAGTCGGGCAACAGATCTCCTACCACCAAGGGGGTGCTGGGTTACTCGGCTCTTACGAGATGCTCTCCCAGCGGCAGAGGAGAACAGTATTCTTACCCGTCCCCTCACGGGTTTATATTTTTAGGATAAAATATATATATATAATTGTTTTTTTTAAACTAGCCTTTCTACACTTTAAAACTAGATGTTCTAGAATTTTTTTTAACTAAGGGAAATGCAGCTAGTAAAAGACAGACCTACACTTTCTACAGGGCACTACGCGACTTGCCACCATTTTATTTCCAAATCTGCATTTGTAATCAATATAAAACAGATAAAAGCAAAGTGTATTTCAAAACTTTAAAAAAATTAACGGTTTTTGTTGACTTATGTAACAAGGTCACGACTTTTTTTGAGTGTATTTGGACAAAATATTTATACTGGTTTTAGAATCATAATGCAATATTAAAGAAAATGAATCCACTGCGTCTTCATTTTACTTTCATTACAGTAAATATAAAAAAGCTTTTTCTCTTACACCAAAATATAAAATGAAAAGGGCCGAATATTTCATAAGTAATTCAACAGTCGTAAAGTACAATCACAGTATAGATGAGGGTCTAATGTGGTTTAAATAAAAGTTGTATTGCGAAAAAATCCAAGAGTTAGCTGTGTTTAGCAGTTAAATTATAATTTTTATACTTTATTTTGATTCCAGTTTTATATAATTTTTAAAATTTATCTTTACATTTCCATTTACGAGACGTTTATGGAGATGAAGTCTGCATTCATATGAATGTAACAAAATACATATTTTATCATTGTAAAAATTTACAATCTCATTTAGATAAAAATATATTTCGGAGAAAAATAGGGGAATCACTGTTTAAGGTCAAGGCCTACACAAACCAAACCCTACACAAGTCTAACCTAACTTAACAACAACGTTGTGGCAATTGGTTACCACGTGGCAATTACACTGCACACACCCTAATAGGACAGCACTCCCAGCACTAACAACACTGCACTGCGCTTAACACATTCACTAACACTATCTAAAGACTACAACACTCCTTGAGAGACCGCGCAAGACTTAGACTACAGTCAGACTGTCGAGGGCATATAAAGAGTCGAGACTGTCAAAATGACTGAAGTGACTTCTACCCTACTCCTTATTCTTATTATCCGATAATCGTTTACTACTCTCCAACATATATGAATATGATTTACCTTTTTTCGATACCTACGTTTTCTGAAATCAGAACTAGATATTTTTATCCAACTGTTTTGAGATAAGATTTTCATTTTAGAGTTAATCTATAATACAGCCATCTTTTCTCGAATAAAATGCAATGGTGCATTAAATTGTAAAACTACCTGCCTACGTAATTTTAAAAGTTTCTGATGATGTAAAAGATTTTTAGGAACGTACTTAAAAATAAGATTACTATTTATGTATACAATATACATATAATATATTGTATTATAATATGCGGAATAAAACATAAGTCTCTATGTTACCGTGAAGAGCAGAATGAAGTGAACATTTCCAGATAATATAACATATTTCCAATTTATCGAAATTCGACCACAAGCGGTCCCAGTTAGTTCAATTTCACGCAATATGGAAAGTCATTTATGAAATACAAAATAATTATCAGCGAAACAAATTCAGTCAACCAATACATGGAATTGCGATTTTTGCAGTTCCCGCTTTTTATCTATATCTATTTCCGCTCTATAATCCGTTAGTGTATCATTCAGTGTTTTTTACAGGCATTGCGATTTACGCGTGACGGACATGTTGTGTACAAAAAACATCTAACTGTCCGCTTGTGAATTTCAAACATGAAGTAGTATTTTATTTACAGACAGCATTTTAAGCGATTCGACGTGCCATGATTGGAATATCGTACTCGATTCTAAAATTAACTAATAATTTCAATGTTATTTTCAAAAAGTAACAGAAAATAAATTGGAGTCAGTATATGAATGACTGATTTTACTGTTTTCCAGTTGTGACCAAGGTGTAGCCTCAAGTAAAATCAAAACTACGAATTAACGTTAGCAATTAATAATAAAGTGTAGTCACTAGTTATATTTTAGGCGGGATGGCGTCGTCAGGAGAGGAAGAAAATCCGGAATATTTCTTAAAATTATATTTTTCTTTCTTTACTACATTTTCTTATAATTAATCTTACAAACTAGAGGGGTGAGTCTAGCGCGAGTCTGGGCTAAGACTAACTCGGTGAGGAGATGTTTCTATAGTCCTCGGCGATTGATTACCATGGAGTCAGCGAATTCCGGGATGCGTAATATGAGTTGGGTGTGCATCGTTACATCGTTAGGGTTCCGTAACACACTCTTATTAGTTGTATGTTGGGTAACGAGATCAAGCAAAGAAGTAAAAGAATTCAGAAACCTTGCACCTGGATTGCAGCCCCAAAACTTCTAAGCAATATTTACGTATTAGTGTGCAGTATTAGGTACAATCTTCATCCGCAAAAAATATTTTATAAACATCTCATATAAAAAAATAGAAATATATTATTTATTTTATAGATTTTATTTTAACAGAAGCAGAAAATTGGATTGTTCCATATAAATGAGATAAGTAAAATTTATACGCAATGACGTCGACTCGGGCCCTTTATATCATTGTGTTTGCTTCGATGAGAAGATACCATTGAATTTATGGAGGTATACAAATTATTCTTGATTATTTTAAATAATGTTACTAAAGGTTATTACGTAACATAGTAAATTAGTCACAATATTCTTTTAAATTCCCTAAAAAAAGGTAATATCCAACTTAAAATTACAGGTTTTATAATAGAAATTAATGAGTTTCACTTACACTGCACACACTATTACCTAATTCATAAGTTTTTATTACCTAGATTTAAGCTAATAAAATTAGAAGATAATAATTTACTGAAGAATACCTCTCAGCTTTAAAGGTCCGGAAATTCCATTACTAGATTAATTCATAACATTAGTGAAATATTTGTATCTTTCCATCATAATCAGAGAGATAACCTTATAAATAGCATTAAACTTGTTAAAATATTATTTATTTAATATAGAATATAGTTATTTATCCATATAACATTATCGGGCAATAAATGCGCTGACCATTTTTACTATAAATGGATTTGACAATACCAACCTTTTTCTATTTGTTATTTTAGCAAAAAAGCTTTTCTATTAAATTAATATATCTTCTGAAGGGTTTACGTTTTCCTTTATAAAAGAAATGTATTTGAGAGATTAAAAATAATGATAGATGTTTTTGTGTCGAGACAAACCAAGAGGGTGGGATTTAGATAAAAAGATACAGACAAAAGGAAAATAATCCATAAGTACTAATTGTAAGAGGTACGGAATATATCTATCTATAATGATATAACTGTAAAGTACGAATATAGGTAAGTATGATAGTATAGTAAACATCAAGAACTTGTTACCTAAATGCTAAAGTTATTTTATCTCCATGTTTTTCGATAACATGCAAAAACTTTTTATTTATTCGAGAAAGTAAAATAATACGTAAATCTGAGGAAAAAAATATATTGTTGTGTTGTTTTGTCTCAACAGTTTAGCATATCTACTTGAAGTTTGTGAGGATGATCTGCCTCTTTGGTCTATTAGGCTTTATGTGTATAACGAACATAAATACTATGTTTAGTTAACGGGAAAGACTAAGTTTTTATGATAAAGTTTAGACTAAGGCGTGTAGATCTCGCGCGCTAAGGATTCTGTATAATTTGGACTTGGAGAAAAATTTAACATAGCTGTCGTAAAACTGTTGTCCACATACAACGAAAGCAGTTAGTTAGATTACATGTGCAACCTATGTCGTTGTATGTGGAAAAAACTGCAACAGCAAAAAAAACTTTTTGTTTTTGGATTATTTCCGTTAGTTGTGCTGAAAATATAGATATTTACCAAATTTTGTGATTATAAATCCTGATAGGTATTGAGGGGTACGGGTATTGAAGTGAACTGTATTAAAAACAACAATATTTTCTTTATTACAAAATGATTCTATGTACAATAATCCTTGCGACCCACACCAGGCATACCCTCATCAATTACTGTTTTCAAAATATCATTATAATCGGTATAAATGACTGTATAGTCTGATTAAATTAGTTTAGAGTCTGAATATGTGATATTGAATTCCATTTGACACCTTTCTGCAGTCCTATAGGGTTAGGTTTTTATTTTCTTGATACGGAACCTTAAAATTAGTTTCTGAAAATTATAAATATATACCATAGCAGTCTTAAAATTATTATAACTCAACTAGGATAATATAATCTTCATCTACAATTCTAGCTTTCCCAAGGGAGTCGTGATTTATTTGGACGAAAAACAAGATAATGTTCCAGATACCTATCTCCAAAGAAGTCTCGTCTCACGAGATTTAACTGATTACCTACTTCTTAGCAATAGGTAAGTATTTATTACAACAGCAACATAACCCAAAACAAAAAAAATATTAGTCAAAATTATTGGACAAAAAAAATTGGTTTCTACTCTTGCGGAAATCTATATTTATCCGATATAAATAAAAAGAAAAAGTCTTTTCGCATTACAGTATGTATGAACTTGTAATAAAATCTTTTTGGCTATACTATTTGTATCTGGCTGGTTTTGGTATCATTAAAAGTTTACATTTTAAAGAAGATAATTCCAAATTCAAATTAGGAAAATGTGTGATTTTTATTTGGTTTTCGTACTGTGAAGATGAGTGAGCCTAATGAAGAAATTCGATACATTTTAAAATTGTACTATAATAAGGTAAAAATGCAACGCGAGCCGCGAAAAGAATTTGCGATGTTTATGGACCTAGAGCAGTGTCTGTGAGAGTAGCACAAATTTGGTTTAAGCGTTTTCAATCCAGAAATTTTGATGTCAAAAATGCACCTCGCTCTGGTCGACGCCCTATTACGGATAAAATGGATGCCATTTCTGAAAAAGTGGAGCAAGATCAGCATACCAGTAGTTACGACGTAGCTGAAGAACTGGGAATTGACCACAAAACTGGGTACACAAAAAAGCTCGATATTTGGGAACCTCACGAGCTCACTGAAAGAAACCTAATTAACCGTGTACTCATTTGTGATTCTTTATTACGACGTAATGAAACCGAACCATTTTTGAAGAAGCTGATAACTGATGATGAAAAGTGGATCTCGTACGACAAGAAGTGGAAGTCGTGGTCAAAGGCCGGTCAGGTCAGGCTTCACAGACTGTGGCGAAACCTGAGTTACCTCGCAACAAGGTGGTGCTGTGTGTGTGGTGGGATTGGAAGGGAATAATTCATTATGAGTTGTTACCACCAAGCAGGACCAATCGATTCTGAACTCTCCTGCGAACAACTGATGAGATTAAAGCAAGAAGTTGACAGAAAGCGACCGGAATTCATCAACAGAAGGGGTTTGGTTTTTCATCATGATAACGCTGGACCTCACACATTTTTAGCCACTCAGCAAAAACTAAGAGAGTTTGGCTGGGAGGTGTTAATGCATCCGCCGTATAGTCCTGACCTTGCACCTTCAGATTTCCACCTGTTTCGGTCTCTTCAGAATTCTTTAGACAATGTCAGGTTAACATAACGAGAGGACTGCCAAAACTACTTGTCGCGGTTTTTTGATCAGATGCCCAGATCTCTATAGTAATGGGATCATGTCCCTACCTACAAGATGGCAAGAAGTTATCAAACAAAATGGTACCTACTTACTTTAGTTAAATGTAAATAAACTGTATTAAAAAATGTTTTGAATTTTCTTAAAAAATGCGAAGAAACTTTTTCCCCGGCCTAATACATATATATATGTCGGGGATTTTAAAACGATGTGAAAGGAGATGGAAGGAGGAAGATGGGGAATATTGGGGAACACTAAAAGGGGGTGATGGTATTGAATGGAATATTGGGTAATCGCAACGTAGATACTTCCACTGAACCGATAAATGATCAAATATGATCTCTAACAATTACGAGAGAAACCTAAGCAGTGCCTTGGACTTGTGACCAAGGTCTAGGCTTAAGGAGCTCCTTTAAGTGACCACGACACTCGCCTCCACTGCTAGGCTCTCTGTTTAAACCCAAGGTTAAACGCACATAAACCGAATCTAACACAAGGCTAACCTAACCTAAGGCTAACCTAACCTAACATTGTGTTTACTTAACCACGTGGCAATTACATTGCAAGGACTTACGTGACCTTAGTTGGACAGCACTTCCACACTACACCGCACTTGACACCATCACTATCACTAGCACTACTTAGATGATGTTCACTTCTTGAGAGACTGCGCACGACTAAGTCTTCAGTTAGGCTGTCGATCGCATATAAAGGGTCGAGGGTAGATACTGTCAAAACAACGGAAGTGACTACTACCCCACTCCAACGCCATAGACAACGATAACGATTCGATTAATCGATATTCTTTTACTATGCTCCGACATATATATGTCAGGAGCGTAAGTTAGGCTTAGTTTAGAAGCCTTGTATCAGGTCAACCTCAAGCCCTAAACTTTGACAGAATATCTATGCAGTGGAGGTGAGTGTTCATATATGTAACAGAGCAACCCTTAAACCTACACGCTTGGTCACAAGTCCAAGGATAGTAAGAGATCGTAACGATTAGTTATCTCTAGTAGTTTTCAAGACAGGCTATCCATTGTGCATCTAGAATGCCTATAACCGATTGTACCATTCGAATCTCCCTTTTAGTATTATAATACCTAACCTCTCGTTTCTCCGACATATATATAAGAGAATGAGAAAGGATAATATCCACTACACAAACATGTATTTTAGAATGAAGCCGAGACGTGCCTGGTGCTTTTGACCCGGAAGGAGTATTAAAGACTTCTATGATGAAAATGAATAAGTTTACTGAGTGAAACTACTAGATGGAAAACCTTAAATCTATCGGGACAGGGGTTATTTTCTATAAGTGGATATAGTTGGAAAAGAAAGAACTACTCGTAAATACGAAGATATAAATAGTATTATCACCTTAAATCTTTCTCATATCTGCATCAATAAAATAAAAAAAATATTAAATATGGACCACAAATGTAACTTAATACAACTATACTCTATACGAATATTTCGTAAATGTAGCAAAAAATTCGTTTAGCCTTAAAATTTTTCAGCATTGAAAAAATGTGGGTCACAAGCCCGTGGCGTAAATGGACGCAATTAGTTCATGGTTCCTACGACATTTAAATGGAATAAGTATGTATAGATGTTTCTATACATAGATGTGTAAGTTTACATCTTGTCTATTAAGTTTTTAATATAAACACATTTCAGCGAACTCTAATTTCTGATTCTGACCTTTTATTGCAATGAAGATTATTATAAAACATTTCGCCACTTTAAAATACATTATATAAAAATTTTATAGTTCTAAAACAATATTCACAATATTTATTTAAAGGCGAAAGAATTGAGTGCTTATATCTATGTCGATATCAACTAGCAGATAACAAACATTGATAGCCCAGTGGTTAAGACATCGGTCTTTTACTCGGGAGGCCCGAGAGAGAATCCCTATAAGTTCTGAAAGGTGTGTGAGGTCTTCCAACCCGCACTGGGCTGGCGTGGTGAACTATGGCCTAACTCTCTCCTCATTCTGAGGAGGAGACCCGGCTCAGCAGTGGGTCATTAATGTGTTGTCATGCTGATGATGATGATATCTTGCGGATAGACTGAACACGACTGAATCGTACGTTTATGTGGTATTTTGTAAGTGGAAGATTATCTCCGGAACTGCTTGTATAAATTTGTAATGAATCATGTTCAATACAGAAACTGAAGAAAATCAATTGACTATAAAATTAGGTAGAGATGTCAGAAATGGCGAAGTGTAAGGCTTCATATTATTTGGAATCTCGAACTCGAAGTCGAATGTAGCGATCGTGTTAGCTTTCGTAAGTGTATTGATCAAACACATACCTATTGATGATAAAAAATTGAAATTATTTGATCTACTGATTTTAATATAAGCAATAAAGGTACATATATATCATGTCCCAAACAGAAATTAAAGTAAATCAATTAACACTAAAACTAGGTAGAGATTTCAGAGTTGGCGAAGCCTAGGCTTCATATTATTTGGAGGCTCAAAGGCGAGGTCAAATGTAGCGAAGTTAGCTTTCTTAAGTGTATTGCGAACTTCATCTAGCGTGCGACGCGACTCGACGGTGCGACTCGTAAGCCGGGTGCACACCTGGTGGCATACTTTTAACTTTTATTTTTTTAACTTAATATAGGTATTTCAATTTGCAAACTTTTCTAGTTTTTTTGTTCTATTAACAGTAGCGTATTAGTTGTTTCGCGTTAAGAACATAAAATATATTTAAAACTTATATTTTTGCCATTATAGCTGCAATTTTAAAGCTGAGGTACTTCACTCTCTAGTCCGCTGGTTTTATAATATCGCTCGCAAGTATATAATGTTGGGGTCTGTGTAAATGAAGTGTCGTTAGTATTGTCGCTTGCGTTAAAAAAAATATATAATTATTATTAATGCTATTTCAGTTTGAAAAATGCCGGAAAGATTAACAATCTTTCACTAGAAAATAACTAATTGTATCGAGTAACCTGTTTGCCATTTCACTTTTTAATTTATGCATAATATCTATGGGTTCTAGAAAATATACAGTATGAGGTCAGTTCCAACCGTTTTTAGCTATCTATTCCGACCTAGCGTAGTAAAAAGTGAAGCGAAAATTCTACTCCGTTCATTAACTCACGAAACTCCTGTTTGTATAAAGCTACTTAAATGGTAAATGTGATTTTGCTATAAAAAATCAAAATGTTACATGGTCAAGCAGCCAGCTGACGTATATTCCACCACGTTATGGTCAGCTGACTTTATTTTTCCTTCAAGGTACTAGGTAAACTATAATCCGAAAAATATTCAAACGGGAAATGCCTGAATTTTTTTTTCTACATGTTTGGGAGGCTGCCACTGCTCGCCCCACCCACGGAATCGCAGCTGACGGTCACGAGTAATCATAACATATCATATTCCTTATGCAGTATACAAATTTTGACTCGAGAGGAAATGATTGACCGAATTTTAATTTGGCTCCCGTACCATAATAGTTGTCATACATAATAATTCTTGCCGATGCGCAGTTATTATGTTTCACGAAAAAATCCGATGTGAAAATTGTATATTTTAAAGATATTTTGTGAATTCCCCTTTACATATGACGCAAGCGAATAGTGTTGACTATTACTCGCCGATGCCAATGTTTTTATATGCGTCGTTGAATGGGCTTACATAAAACGTAATATAGCCATAAACAAATACTACACTACGAAAGTTTACGTAGAATAAAATAAAATAAGCTACGGGCTTAGATCTTAATTTGAACTATTTTGTAGCTTCAACTGAAGCCGTAAAACTATATTCATATCTAAGCTATTGAATTATAAATGGAGGAATTGTAGCATTAAAAATTATAAATAATGAACACATTATATAATTTTGAAATTCCAAGTAATTTGACCTAAAACTTATCTTCTTATTTATAAACAAAAAATACATTGTTTAATATTTTCGACATCAAAAATTATACAATTTAACTTTCTCTATGATGTAATACAAAAAAAACTGCTGTTGAGCAGTTTGAAAGATAACATACTTGGTATATGAACTTAAATTTTACGCAACACTTAAAATAATAAACATTTGCCACTATTGAAAGGTCTCAAAAGGCAATACGACTGCTCTAAAATACAAAGAGTATTCAAAGCCTTCTAAAACTATATCGAATTTTTGGTCCTTCAGAATCTTTCTTATTTTATTACGGACTCTATCCCCTGTTATATATTATATGTCCATTGCATTTTAAGTTGCACAGTTTCAATTATTTTGATGTGGACTATTGTTATTTACTATATGTAGCAGAATTAAATAAGTTTAAAATAAGATACAAACCCTTATTAGGGCGGTAAGTCCCAGCCAGAGCCCATTAAAGCACAACAGTGGTACCAGAACCATTACATCTCAAAGCGAACATTACTCTTGGTTTCACCTTCCTGCAAGTTTTGCTTAAGCCACATTAGACCCTCATCTCCACCGTGATTGTAGTTTACGACTCTTGAATTAATTATTTTTACCTTCTGTTTATTGCATGGAAGTACAGTTGCGTGAAATGTTAATAGAATTCTATTTACGTTTAACTCTTTTTGAGCAAAATTTTAAAGGTTTTTGACCCGCCCTACCACCACGATTTACCACATGTACTTAGATTTAACAAAACCATTTTATTTTTTATTCCACAGGAACTAGGTGATTGAGTAACAAACGTCTAAACATCCAAACATATAAATTTGTATAAATTAACTGTCTAATATAAGTTTGCTTGTGAGTGAGTAGAAGTTTTGTATTTCTATCCCTAACGGAGATCTGAATTTTATCATTTAAATTGGCGATGCCCAGAGCAAGAGAGTCCTGCCAAAGGCAGTTGGCGTCAGACGCCGCGAAGTACTTCGAGAAAGTTCGATTAACGAGTTCTGAAGATTTAGTGGCGCCGTAATCGCAGAAGAATTATGTCTTTGAACTTTGTCCGCTATTTTTTACCAAACTTAGATTAGTTTTACAGATTTAGTCAATTTAAAATTATATATAAACTACAAATTAAATTGTATTAGTGACGTTCAAATTTCCATTGATTTAGTTGAGACATGAAACCTTTTCCAAAACAAAAATGTAAAAAATTAAGTCTCAATATAAATATTACAATTAAAATATGATATTTATATTAAGAAGTATTATGATTGTGTTATAATACAAATAAAGTGTCTTAAGTGTATATAAGTAAATTATAGTGAAAATACTACGAATTAAATTGTAATGATCGTGACGTCACTGCTTTTATGAAAACTCCAAAATACTGAAAATATCATTTTAGTCATCCTTTATTAACAGTCTATTTAAGAATTTCCAATGGATACTTCCTGTTTTCCTAGTAAATCAATCGGGTATTTAATTAATTCGTCTATAAAAATCTTCCCTAGTTTCCTGAAATTTCAAAATGAAATTATAGTTGTTTATAGCCTGTCCTTCAATCATCATATAGATATGAATCATGTTTAAAGTATAAATATAAAAACGCGTATACCATATGAAAACAATACATTGTTAACTTTATCAGTAAACATTCCATATATTATGAATGTTGAACCGGGCTTATGGTTGTGTTGAATGTGTATAATGATATTCGTATGTGAGAATTTTGTCATACATTGTTTTAATTTAGGTCAACCCTTCTTCCCTTCGCTAAGGTAAATCTGATGTCAATGAAGCCTATATTTTAAGTTACACCTGCAAATATATAATAGTGAAAACCATTGCAGTAGTATTTGCATACACAAATGTATAGATAGACAAGAAAAATGTTACAATTATTTCTAGGCCTATAAACCTTCATAAAGCATTTCCTCTATAAATATATATAATTGTTAAGAATTCCATAATTAATAGCCTGTGTGTTATATAGACAATTCCTTAACTTACAAGGTTATATTAATAAATGTTCCTAATAATAACTGGATAAAAGAATTATTATCATTCTTCCTTTATTTTACTTCAACATTATAGAAGAAAATAATAGAAGAATGCTAGCTATTACTCTTTTAATGTTACGTTAATGTTACCTTACGTTCACAAATAATTACCTATATTTCAAAATTTGGTCTTATTACCAGTTTTGCCACATTTACACCGAGTCCTTTGATTACCTAAACAAGCGACACAATGGAATAAATTTATAGAGAATCTCTGATTTTCTTGTTACCCATCGTTGACTTTTACCCGCTCTATTTAATGACAATCCTCAATAACAACGTTAAATACTTCGTCCCTATGCTATATATTTTGCCTAAATAGACACATGGCATTATACTATTAGTATAGTGCCCTTAGTATATAGGTATATATTCAAAATATAATTACCTAATAATGAATTAGGTATTCCGTTAACATTTGAGTCATGGTACGAGTAAAAAGCAACATACAATATCAATAAACTATATTTTTACATTTGTTATAATATACATAGAAGGATAACTAATATAACACAGATTACATGGTTCCGATAAGTTCTTTGTTATAATGAAGTCTTTTACTTTTCTGAAACAAATAATGTAAGGTTTTAATATCAATATAACAATAAAATATAATAAAAATATATTAATTGCAAAGATAAGAAATAAATACCATAATTAATATTTTTATATAAAAAGTGTAGAAATACGAAGATCTAAAATTATATTTAAATCTAAATCTTTATTCATTATATTTTTTTTATTAATTTTTCGTAATTAATCTAAAAAGCTTTAAGTGCCACACAAACTTGTAACAAAATAACAGTTTCGTCTCCTCAAAACTAGCAACCTCAAAATGAGTAATAATACACTTCATTTCATTTGCCAATACAAAAATCACTTTTAAAGATTATTTTATAACCAAAACATATTTTTATGTGCAAGATGACTGTAAATTTATGTACAAGATGACTGTAAAGATAAGAATGCTTGGAATTTTAAATAACATTGACTCAGTTTAAGTGCTTATTTTATTATAAATCAAACGATAAACTGGCAAACGTAAAGAGTTGAGTTTTTGTCGTCTCTTATCAACAGATGACAAGAGACACACAAACTGACTCACCTATTATGAAATGTTAGAAGTATAAAAAAGACACAAAGCAAATACCTACATAGCAAAATGAAATAACAAAGAGATGTAGTTCACTATATATAAACAAACATGACTCACCTTTATTTTTAGGCAATCGCAACCCAAACAAATTTTTCCGCTCCTCCGCCGTATAGTCCGCTAATTTGTTTATATCATACGTTGCACCGGAATCCTGAGCATTAAGTTTGTTTATATTCTGTAAGGACTCAACAAACGCTTTGTAGTGAGCCTGTCTGTCCTCTTCATCCTTGTAATGTCTGTTGTAGTCCTGGATAAACTTTTCGAATAATGCTGGAGCATAGGCTAGATCATAATGCGGCTTATCGTTCGCCATTGCGACCGCGACGAGCAAGGCGATGTAAATGACAGACCGCATGATTGTTGTGTGTAACCGGTTCGATTTCAAGGTTGTAATAACCAATGCAGTGTTATCACAGCTTTATATACAATTTTGCTTAGAAAAACAAATAATAATAATTAGTATACTACTTTATAACGTGTTTCTAGTAACATGACGTAGTGTGCAGTAATTTAGTGTAAAATTGATTTGTATGGTGATATGCTGATAAGAAATGTTAATAAGTAAATTTGTTTATTGGGCAGCAAATGTGCTACGTGTCATTCATAAATACTATTTTTATCTGTTATAAGCTGAACTAATATTAGAGTTAGTGCTAATATGACCTTATGCAAAGATTATTATAGTCTAGTACTGGCTACCGTTTTAAGTTTCTCATGTTAGTTGAGATATTAATAATTAGGATCTATAAATTTCAAAATCATTATATGAATTTAATTTAATTACTTTAACATGTTAAAATACTAGGACTCTTCATCGTCTATATCCGATAAATGTTGTCACTTATAACAATTAATATCTCACAATACCAAGAACTATATATTCTTCCAACAGTTTCTTAATACTTTTTTAATATTAAACTAAAATTAGAGTATGTTCTAGTCAATCTCTCACACCGAAGAAATCTTATGGCATATTTAACGATGCGATGTTTTATTATTATAATATCCTAACCGTATCAAATTTTGTTGGTCTAGATCATTATAAAGTACCCAACAGAACTGTCTAAGTATACCAGAAGTAACTCCACTGCCGTATTATGTGATTATTTACTTTAATAGCTTAAACTGGTAAAGCTATTATGAAGCAATTAATACCAAATATAAGATCTTATAATCTAATATTTGGTATTAATTGCTATACACTATAGCTTTACAATTCCTTAGCTAACGGAAAACAATGAAATCGAAGTCGCTTAAAAACTATATCAAGCAATAGAGTTAATAGCATTCACATAAATATTCATTCTAGGGCTAAAAAGTAAACAAAATGAGTTTAACTTGTAGCTAATGAAGATATAACGGGCGACGTCATCAGGACTCCACAAATTAACAAATTCTGTCCTTAATTGAGCAGGGCCATTGTCACCGGTGCCTCCGATGATTGCCTCCCACAGGCTAATTCATCGATAAATCACCGATATTGTATCGAAAGAATACTGCTAAGGATGATATTATAAAACAGTGAAGTCACAATTAAATAGTTTGCTTTATTAATTTAATAGGCGCGTCACTGCAGTAAAGCCCATGAATAAATATTTTTGCTCTGAAAATGGATAATTTACCGCATAAACTCAAAAGCAGAGGTCCCAAAATTTTATTTGCCCGTAGACTGATAGTCATGTTGTGCTTATAGATAGACTCACTACTTTCTTATATTTCTTATTAAATCAAATGCACATCTTTAAATACCAAAAGAAAAAATAGAAAGAAAGAGAGCCGCCGGTAAGGAAATGCTACATGGATTGATTATATAATGAGACTATAAAAAACCAAGAACTATAAAAAAAAATCGGTCTAGGGCCATAGCCAGTGGACGCGCTCGCGGTGGCCGCTCGGCGAACACTCTGAAGAAGATCGCCCAATGCGATCGAAACTGTAGTGCCAAGTTACCACAATAATACGCGAGTGTTACCGTTTGGCATAGTTTAAAAAACACTAATTACCACGTTAGTTTCTATAATAAAATATCATCGTTTCCATTCAATATTATGCAAATGTACTTGTTCCCGAATAAAGTTTTTATTATTTATTATTTTTTTATTATTATTTATTATGTGGGGCTCTTCTTGATGTTGCCCGCAGAAGGCGTGCAACGATTCAAGGCATATCCACTATAACCAACGGTACCTTGCCTTCGCTGTATGGAGGCGCCACAGGAACGCTTACGCAAACAACTGTGACGTCTCAGCGGGTCGACCCGCTCTTATAGCGGGCCTGCACGCCAGCCCTCTGGCTCAGGGTACGAAAGCCTAACCGTATCAAATTTTGTTGGTCTTTTCGATGTACACCGAGAGTGGTTGCCCCCTTGCCTGACGACTCCGTTCAGGGTGGTGGGAAGAGGTGAGCGAAACGTCGCCTACCCCTCCCCGATCAAGCTCGGCGGCGCGGGTCTGCAGAGGCGTCACCCTCGCGTTCCCGCTCCACGGCCTCCTGCGAGATTACCGCCTCGCAAAAGTCAACCATAGCCGACCAGCATCTCTCACTTTCGAGCATGGCGCAAATCACGCTTGGGAGAGAGAGATCTCTACCTAGGACCACCGACAGGCTGTGGCGTTGAGGTCCCCATCCTGGGCATTCTGCCAGAGTATTCTGCGACGTGTCTTTTGCCGCACCACACTCGTGATAGGCTGAGTCACCTCCCGTCTGGCAATTTGGCACAAGAGGCGCCAGCACAGTGAACCAGGTCTCCTAACGTTGGGTAATAGCGTTCCCAACGCCGCGGCGGCCTTCACGAGCCTGGGAGCGAGCGCCTCAAATTGCGGCCCGAAGCTCTATCTGCCATCCAGGGTGAGGCCCAGGTATTTCATCTGGGCCCTCACTTCCACCACCGAATCCTGGACGGAGATCGACGCTCCCCGGGGAGGGGGGGGCTCTCCGTGGACCGTGGAGCAAGAGGACCTCCATTTTGCGGAGACCCTCAGACCCAACATCCCTAAGTAAGGGTTCCTCTTTTTCTCAGGATACACCCTCTTATGTGCGGTCTAAATGCCTCCACCGCACCGTTCGAATACCAGCTGCCGAGTTATTCAGGTCTTCCTTCCAGCGGTTGATGAGAACCTCATGCGCTCGCTTCAAGATTGCAGCTTTCTATTTTAATTTTCTTTAAATATGCAATATAAGCAGTGATGGCCCAGTGGTTGAGACTGCAAGTCTTACTCGAGAGGTTCGTAGTTCGATCCTGGGCACACACCGTGACTCTGAGTTGTGTGTGTTTTAAGCAATTAAATATCACTTGCTTTAACGGTGAAGGAAAACATCGTAAGGAAACCTGCACTCGAGTGTTCCCAAAAAGTTCTCAAAGGTGTGTGAAGTCTGCCAACCCGCACTGGGCGTAGTGGACTATGGCCTAATACCCTCCTCATTCTGAGGAGGAGACCCGGCTCAGCAATGGGCCATTGAAGGGTCGCGATGATGATGCAAATATTGCTTCAAATTTGTTTAAATAATGCATACTACTGCCATCTATTGTAAACTGTCGAAACTAAGCGTGAGCGCCACCTAGTTTCGAAAGTGTGATCTAATACGTATAAATCGATTCGTTCATTAAGCAATTTTATTTTGGTACACGGAACATATATTAAATTATTCTATTTTTAAATGTTTCTCGTCGTAGGTTCTGGTAATATTTTTTTTGGCTGTCAAGTTGTCGTATTTCATTTCTTTCTTTTTCTCCGAGTCGTTTGGGTAGGCGACTGTTCTTTGTGATTCCTGGAGAGGTGCCAGGGGCACCTAATATTGTTTTGCTGCCGTGACTGAGCCATGTTGCGTGCGAGCATGCTTCTATCATCATGCCAGGCTTGGAATCCTTAATGCCCTAACAAGTCTGACATACTAAAAACCTCCACAGGAGGTTTTTATGGGAGCTGTATACGGGAGGTGTTTGTATAAGGTACGCGCTTAGATTATGATATATAACTAATCTAAGGGTGTATACGGGAGCTGTATATGGGAGGTGTTTGTATACGGGAGCTGTATATAGGAGGCGTTTGTATATAGGCTGGACGCTTGTTCCTCCGTCCTACCTACCTACCTTGCTCCGAGTTCTGGTACGAGAGGGATATTGTCAGGATGCCGCGATTGAGAGTCGCCCGGATTCGCGAGAGGCCTGAGGACTCGGCAATGGGGCCAGACATGCTAAGAACCCTGCAGAGATGACACCCAGTACTACCATTACTTATTATAGTTGATTCGGACCCTATCAAGTAACCAGTTTTTTCTTTCTTCTTTTTTTGTTTAAAACAATATTTTGTAAATGCCACGATGAGCTGGACTGTGTTTCCGATGCTTTAATTTTATTTATTTTGATTATTAGTTTATAAACTCAAACCAACTCTCCGTTCTTGGCGTTCTAGCCTTTTAAGCCTTATGGTCAGTCCCTCAGCCGTGCAAATTGCATCCTGTTAAACATTCTGGAGTGCGAAGGAAGCTTTAATTAGCTTCTCGTATTCACATTGGTGAGACCGAGTTTCTCCCACTTTATAATAACTAAAGTAGATTTTACAATGCAACGTTGGTATAAATATAAATGTTGTAATTAAATAAATTTCTTTTCTTGGTGTTGTGAAAAAGCTGCTGCTGGCTGGGGGGGCTGCTAGTAGTGATAAATAAATGGTTTGTTGAATGTTAATCTAATTTATTTTATTTCTCTTCCTTGTTACGACCCTGACTTCTGAATGTAAATAATCTAAATTACTTTTGTTAACCCCTCACCCAAGGAGAGGAGGTTACAATGCTGAGTAAAGAAGTGCAATTTTGGTATTGATTATAGGTAATCAACGTTAAATGACTTAGGTCAGTGTAAAATACTATATGAAATTTTATTTGGTGTACAGTTAAGATATTTATAAGATCAGATTCAACATAGTTTTAATATTATCTCGTGGCTTTGTGGCTCAGAATAACATTAGCAACTTCATTATTTTGTACTTAGTTCAAATGTTGTACTTAGTTAAAACAATTCGCAAGCCTAGACCAAGCTTTAGTTTGAACTTGCTAAAAAATGTCAAGATAGAATAGGACGGCAAGATGAACCGAGAGAAATGGCAAGATGTCGTCCGCCAGAAATTTCGCTAGCCATCGCGATGACTGACATGGGGAAAAGGACGGCATTAAGCAAATTTATGTGTTCGAGTGAGATAGGTATAACTCTAGATCTTTAAAGGGGTTGTCAGAATAGTCTTTTTTTAAATTGCTAGAATCGAGTCGCGAGAAGTTTCTATGAATTCTATAAAACCTATATAAAGGACTCACCAATTATATTTAATTTACAATAGAGATGAAGTAATTGAATCTTTGTTTTTACATTTATTTATTAGAGAAGAAGTTTTAGTTATAATTTTATTAGACAACTTATTTAATATTCTACGCAGACTAACTCAGAATACAAATTTATTAAATTACTTCAAAGGTTAAATTACACAAGTACATTTTATTCATGTGAGGTTAGGAAAGTTGTAACCCAAACAAATTTTTCTGCTCCTCCTCCGTGTAGTCCGCTAAGTTGTTTATATCAAACGTTGCACCGGAATCCTGAGCATTTAGTTTGTTTATATCCTGTAAGGACTCTACAAACGCTTCGTAGTGAGCCTTTTTGTCCTCTTCATCCTTGTAATTCCTGTTGTAGTCCTGGATGAACTTCTCAAATAATGCCGGCGCATCAGCTAGATCGTATTGCGGCTTATCACTCGCCATTGCGACCGCGACGAACAAGGTGATACAAATGACAGACCGCATGACTGTTTTGTGTAACCGGTTCGATATCAAAGTTTTAATGACCAATGCAGTGAGATCACAGCTTTATATATTATTTTGGCTAGAAAAGCTAATCATAATAATTAGTTTACCACTTTGTAACGTGTTTCTAGTAACATGATGTAGTATGCAGTAAATTATTTATTTATTTAATAACTTTATTGTACACCACTAATAAGACTTAATAAACTAGATATCTAACATATTATAAAGAATTAACTGTAAAATACAACGGGCGGTCTTAATTAGCCATCTCTTCCAGAAAACCCTCGTTTCGAAAAGAAACCGAAGATGGGATTGAGGAAGGTGGTGAAGCATCTAATATATACTAATATTAATAATTTACATCTGAACACATAAACATCATACATATATATATATACAATAATTTATATACATACAAATATAATACACTAATAAATATTATAAGAAAATAATACAGTACATTAACATAAGCAAATTTAGTAAATAGATATTATTCTATGGTAAATAACAGTTATTAATGTCGTTTCACTTATCAATGTATTTAACTAATTTCTTGAATTTACGTAATGTAGATTGTCTAATAGTGAGTGGGAGATCATTCCATAAGTTACATAGCCTGAAAAGTATAGATTTTTTACAACATTTCGTTGAGAATTCGGGCAATTGTAACTTAAGTCTCCGCGTTGTTCTCAACCCAGCAGGATTTTTAATAAATTTAAATTTTTTCTCTCAAGAATGAGGGTGCATTGGGCATTTGGGCGACAGCGTATCAGCCACTTGAGCTTTGAAGGAAATTCTGATACATGGTCATATTTGCGTAGGCAGAATATGAACCATATAGCGAGGTTTTGTAAACTCTCAAGCTTATTCATTTGGCCTTGCATCTGCATAATCGAGTATGGACAGTAAAAGAAAGTTTACAAGCATTATTTTTTTAGGAATAGGCAGAAAAAATCGAAGACGTTTCAAGGAGCTCAATGCAGCAAATGTTTTTTTTCTAATTTGGCCAATTTGCACCGACCATGATAGTGTCTGATCCAAGTGTACTATCCAAGTGTACACCCAAATCTTTCACTGTGAAACAGTAGATTAATCTATTACCATCGTAAACAATTGGTGGTAAGTTCAATCAGTCAGCCCTTGCAATCATTCCCGGAATACCTATCACGATGACATGTGATTTATAAAGATTGATAATGAGGCCATATTTCTTGCTCCACTTCGATATCTCCACAAGGTCGTTATTGATAGCAGACATGTAGCTCTTGAAACCCAGGGAGGGAGTTCATACATAAAGGATATCATTTGCATACATATGGTAGGGAAAAGAGATACACTGAGAGATCGAATTGATGAAAATTGAAAATAACACAGGAGACAACACGCCACCCTGAGGAACCTCAGACCGGACATCTCTCCACGATGAGTATTTCTCATCAAGACGTACTCGTTGTCGACGGCCCATAAGGTAACTCTGAAACCAGTCTAACACTGATGGAGATATGTTAAAAGAACACAGTTAACAAACCAGTATATCGTGATCAACGCAGTTAAATGCGTTGCTGAGCGAGTGCGAGTCTAGAAGAGTTAAAACTGTCAGCTGTTTATTGTCCATAGCCCATCGAATGTCATCAGTATTTTTAATAAGTGCAGATGCCGTACTATGATCTGCACGAAAACCCGATTGCAAAGGATTAAGGAATAAATGATCGTTAATAAAAAGATTTAACTGTTGAGAAATTTTTCAAGAATTTTGGATAAAAATGGAAGGAAATCAGAATAATTGACTGCACTATTTTTTCCGAGGAATTGGTACTATTTGACTTTACTTCCAGGCATCAAGAAATGTGCAATAATTTATAAAATAATTTAAAGTACCAGTTAAAACGGGAATAATTATAACTCAGATAGGAATAATCATATACGACCTAATGGCGTTACTACCGACGGCATTTGATGTCACATATATTATGTTTCTTTTAACATCACATTCAGTGAAAGGATAGAAAATAAATGGTGGAAAAATTTAGAGTTGGCATCGACGAAAGAATTTGCAGTGTGATCTTTCTCAGAACTGTCTATCACATTAGAATATGTAGAATGTTTCGAGTCCGCTAAAACCGCAGCATTTTTTTCTTCACTTCTCTTCCCTATTCTATCTTCGAAGATGTAACGCATCGGCAAAACAAGATTCACTCTCTTGTATTGCCGATGTCAATGGGCGATGGTGGGCATGGGCATTTACCACCAGGTGGACTGTCGCTTGTTTACACCTTATCTACTATAAAAAAAATAATGTGGCCTCGTTGAGAATCCCTACATGAGCGATTCCGTACTTCTCTACACTTGTCAAAATTTGATTTGAGCTTAAACTTATATTTCGCTCGGTTCTTTTTATCAATCAGCAACTTAATGCTGTTCACTCGCGCTTTAAGGACATTCGGGTTTTATGTACTCGGAAATACAGACGCCGGCAGGGAATTCTATTCCTTGGCCGTTAAAACTTTGGCAAACACTTTATAAATGTTAGACATTACACTTATGGGCCGATAGTTGCTGATGTCGTAATGATCACCCTTTTTGTATAACAGAGTGATGTTTGAGTGCTTTCATTGATGAGGTGTAATTTCTGTGGTAATAATATCATTAAATATTTTGGTAAGTATTGGTGCTACTACCACAATTGCTTTTTTTAGGACTCGAATCGTTATTCCTTCAGAACCAGGAGATCTTTGCATTGCAATACTAGGTATGTCAGACTTATCTGATATATCTATTTCATCATTTAAACATTGATATAGTTGCTTATACATGGTTGCAAGCACTGCTATTTCTTTTCTTTTATATATTTCTTTACCATCTAACTTCTTGTGTGCTTTTTTTAATTCCGCCTGTTTTTATTATGTGCTTAGTAAAAATTATATATGTCAGAACAGAGAGACGATTTAGTTGAATTAATGGAGAAGGCCGTATTAGAATGAATCGAAATCACGATTCCGTACTTTTTGGACAGGAACCCAGGCAGTGCCTTGGACTTGTGACCAAGGCTAACCTAACCTAAAATAAACCTAACCTAAGGTTGTGTTAACACATCTAAATACAATGTAGTTAAACATAATCCTTAGTCCGATATGTTCAATATCCGTGATGCGACACGATGCAACATCCGTGTTACACTTCAACTCCAGGTGATGTTCACTCAAAGAGACTTGTCGAGAGACTAAAGTGTACTGCGTCAGTCGAGGAATATAAAGGGACTAGACAATGGTAGCAATGCCCCTCCACTAGTGGGGAGAAGTAAATCAACAAAAAGGAAGTATGGCGCTGGCGTCCCGATTCGTCGTCGTCCCTAATTATATCCCGACACGGCCTTCACTATTATCCTACCCCAACTATACCCCGACATATATTATATAAGAAAATGTGAAATCGCTACTTATTCAACTAACTTAACTTTCACCACAACCAATTAGGATTAAGGAAAGTGCAAAATCACAGCGAAATATCAGCACACAAGTAAATAACAATTGTGAAACTAGTGTATCAACTGTCATTTGACAAAAAATAACGACGCGTCAACAACGCATCATTAATTTTACCAACCGTAACAGACGTAATAATTTACAAGTGACAGTTACGGTGTTGCCATAAATAATATCCTAATTTGTCCAGAAAGTGTTACCATACCAAATGGACAAACAAATGGAATTCTTTTTGAAAAAAATTGACGAAAAGCTAAACCAATAAACTTTAGCTATAACCACGGCAGTAACGCAAAATGTCACTGAGGCGATAGATGAAAGGATTCAATCTATTATAGATGAAAATAAACAACTAAAGGTTAAGGTATCAATATTAGAGAAATCCTTATGTCCATGGAAAAAGACAAACGAAAGAAAAACTTAATGTTTTTTGGCATCGAAGAAAAAGGGAAAACCGAATGCGAACTAGTTTATTCCATAAAAAAAACGGTTGCAGAAGCAGGTATACCACTAGATAACTAACTGGAAGAAACACATTATGAAATAAAAAGTGTTTTGGTCTTACAACTAAAGATATCGAGTAGAGTGGATTTAGACACGTTTATTTGTTCGTTCAGCAACTCAAATGTTTGATTGGTATTTTTAATTATTTCTAATTGCTAATTGCTCTAACAAATTAAGTTTAAAACCTTTATCGCAAATATGTAGTATTTTGTGAGAATGGCCCATATTGTTGCCGCTATCTATAATTCACTTAGACGTATTTGTAACGGTAAAGATAAACTGAGTAACAACCAAAAATCAGGAGTATATGAGCTTCAATGTTCTGACTGCAATGCCAAATATGTAGGTCAAACGGGTCGTAGTTTTGATATTCGGTATAAAGAACACTTAGCTGCTTTTAGGAACAATAAACCTAAGAAATCCCATTTTGCTAAACATCTCTTAGATAGCGTGATTTAAACCATGAATTTCCGCAAAGTAACGCCTGATTCAATTCAACATTATGAAATTTAAAATAAGGCTCCCCGGTAACATATCTCCCACCAAAAACATTCTGTAAAAAACTAGCCAAGTCTCGATGGAGCTGCTGGTTTATCTCTAAAAAGTAATGAAATCTAGACAGTAGTAGTGCCAAGTCTAAGGTTCCTTACCGATTTCTTTATTATTATAGTTTATGTTGTGTGACTTAGCTGTTGAAAGGTACACAAGGGTACAAAACCAGGTGCTCCATGATACCATTGCACCAATCTGCAACCAGAACCATTACCCATTGACGATGGAAAATTGCCACTGACACTGAAATTGCCACTGACGAAAATTTCTGCGTTCTGGTCTTATCCAAAGGTTCTCAAATAAGGACCTGAAAATGCGGCGAAATGGTTCCATTAAGAACGGTACGGTAGTGTTTGCTTCGCGCTCGACTTGGCGGGGGCACTGCCGTGCCCCCCGATGTAAAAGAGGATTATCCAAAAGAGATACTAGAGACACATAAACAATTACAACCAAAAGTGGAAGAAGAAAGAAGGGGAATATCGCGTACATTAAATATGATAAATTAGTTGTTAGAAAAACAAACGAATCCAATCGTGAGAAAAGGAAGAGAGGAAGAAAACAATATCACCAAATTCACCCATACAAAAAAAAACGAACACCAAAAACGTTGAAAACTTAACTGAATCGATATCTTCACCAGAATTATCCTCTACAGCAATAAGAGAAATTATTTAACCGAGTTAGTTAAAATTGGGAGTAATTTGTCTAAAATATTTTCAAAATTTTGGTAGCGTTGAGCAAGGAACCATGGGGCGTACAAAACCCCTCACACGTGGAAGCTGGCTGGGCCCAGTTTCAGCTTCTTTAAATTAAGGGTTATCTATTGTCATTTAGGTGATAAAGACACACATTACTCACAAGTTCTTAATGATTTCTTATCTTCTTTCTAATCTTCTTTGGGCATGCCCGTTACACGTTTCACACAATAACACAAAATAGTTCTAAATAGTTCGCACTTCACCACCAGTCCGTTTTCGTCAGGGAAGGGCCAATTAACTAGGCCTTGGGAAGTAGTACACACAGGACATGGGATACTATTAATCAATAAAGGGGTTACAGGGGATGTATACCGCGCGCGTGCGTCTGCCTCTGCCGGCGGCGTACCTGACACTCCCGCCGCCCGCGCTTTAAAAAAAAAATAGTAAACAGGATAGTAGTTAAACAATTGTGAGGGATTGTTAAAATTAGTGTAAAATTGATCTGTATGGTGATATGCTGATAAGAAATGTTAATAAGTCAATTTGTTTATTCATTTGTCCAGCAAATGTATGCTACGTGTCATTCATAAATACTATTTTTATCTGTTGTAAGCTGAACTAAGATCAGAGCCAGTGCTAATATGACCTTATGCAAAAATTATTATTGACTAACAAATGGCTGTAATACACAAAGAGACATAGCAAACATGTTTAGGCATCACTTTAGCGTCTCTTCACCACTGGGGCCATCATCGAAGGTGATCGATGCTGAGACATGTTGTGATAGGGTATCACTGTGTTTCTCTGCAGAGCAGGTTTGTGAGGTAATAGTCAAAATGACCAGCGGAAAGTCACCTGGACATGACACCCTCAGCATCGAACACCTGAAATATGCAGGTTTTCACCTGCCTAGGGTGCTTTCGATATTTTACTCACTCTGTGTGAGGCACTCATATATCTCCACTGACATGATGAGGACTATAGTGGTCTCTATTGTTAAAAATAAAACTGGTGATCTGTCGGACAAATCTAACTATAGACCTATATCGCTTGTCTGTTTGATAAGAAGCTTAAAGAAACACTCAAGTTCCACGATGCTCAATTCGGCTTTCGTCCGGGACTTTCTACTGAAACAGCGATATTGAGTATGAAGCAGACCGTTCAGTACTACACGAGTCGTAAGACTCCGGTGAACGCCTGTTTCCTCGATCTGTCTAAGGCTTTTGACCTAGTGTCTTACGATATACTCTGGAAAAAGATGGAGGAAGCAGGCGTGCAACCTGAATTGCTTAGTGTTATGCGTTATTGGTACTCGAATCAAGTTAATGTTGTAAAGTGGGGTGAGGAGCTCTCTGAGGCGTATGGGATGGAGTGCGGGGTGAGGCAGGGGGGTTTGACCTCGCCGAAGCTCTATGTATGATTTCATTAAGAGTTCAGTACAATAACGGCTTTAGAATGTTGTTGGGCTTGCCTAGGTTTTGTTCAGCATCTGGCATGTTCGCAGTAGAGCGAACTGATGACTTCTATGCCATGATCAGAAAAAAAGCATCATCACTTCTGGCAAGATTACGGTCAAGCAACAACAGCATTCTGAGGATGTTAATGGACAAGACAGACTCATCAATCCTGGAGCACTATATGCAAGTGCTTGTATGTTATTAAATAAACACTAACATAGTTTTAAGTCGTTGTAATAACATAGCTCATTTATTTGTAAGACATTTTACTAACATAGTTTGTAAGTCTACTAATAAACTGGGATATTAGTTGCCTTAATAAAGAATATTATTATTATTATAAATGTATGTCACATACCTTATCATGTGTGTTTAAGAACATTCCTAAATAACAAACATGCTACGGAACACATATAAGTTTTCAATTTTATTGTATATAATCTTTATTGTATATATTATTAAAAAGAGGATAACAATTTATTTTCATTAACATTTAGACCTTGCATTTCAATAACACACCGTGAAACTGAAGGACTTATTACTCAGTTTGCTAATTCAAAAGAAGTCATTTAATTTTTGGAAAATAATATTATCCATATCTTATTTAAATAGAAAGAGATACGTTACATTTGAACTATTTAGATTATTAGAGAAAATCACTGAGCGTCTTATTGCGAAGTAATTAAATGGTTCCATCGACGTCTCCATTATTGCTTAGCTTAGTCGTAGCGAATGACTACTCCTGAAGTTTCAGTTTCCAAGAACTTCACTTGTCTGCCGCAGGCACTTAATATTTCACATTATTATGTATCACGGAGAACTAACTCTAGTACTGGATACTGTTTTAAGTTATATTCTCATGTTAGTAGGCTAATTAATAATAATTAGGATCTATAACTTTCAAAATATATAATACGAATTTAATGTAATGTAACGAATTTAATTTAATGAATTTAACATGTTAAAATATTAGGACTCTTCATCGTCTATATTATCCGATAAATGTTGTCACTTTTAACAATTAATATCTCACAGTACCAAGAACTATATATTATTCCAAAAGTTTCTTAATACTTTTTTAATAAAACAAAAATTAGATCATGTTCTAGTCAATCTCTCCCACCGAAGAAATCTTATGGCAAGTTTAATGATGCGATGTTAACTAAATTTTGACAAAAATTATCCTACAAAACTCTCCATGACAGAAATACCTACACTGCACATTTGATTATTTACTTTAATAGCTTAAACGATCTTATAATCTCTAATATTTGGTATTAATTGTTACATAATAGCTTTACCAATTCATGAGATAAAAGAAAACAAAGAAATCAAAGTCGGTTAAAAACTAAATCGAGCAATAGACTTAATGGCCATTCACATAAATATTCATTCTAGGACTAAAAAGTAAACTAAATGAGTTTAACTTGTAGCTAATGAAGATATAACGGGCGACGTCATCAGGACTCCACAAATTAACTAATTCTTTCCTTAATTGAACAGGGCCATCGTCACCGTGATTGCCTCCCACAGTTAAGTTCATCGATTAAACACTGATATTATTTGGAAAACACTACTAGCAATATTATAAAGCAGTGGAGTTACAATTAATGCAAATGGATAATTTACCGCATAAACTCGAATAGAGTACCCCAAATGTAATTTGCCCGTAGACTAATAGTCATCTTGTGCTTATAGACAGACCCTCTACTTTCTTATATTTTGTATTAAATTACGTGCACATCTTCAAAGAACAAAAGAAGAATAAAAAAGAAAGAAAGAGAACCGCTTAAGAAGTGCTCCATAGAACTGATTGTACAATAAAACTATAATGGAAAACCGGGGTTAAAAATAAAATATATTTATGTAGGTACATCTCACGGACCCACTTTTTTTCCTTTACTTGTACCCCTGGCTCTCATCGACTCCTAGGAATCGATATAAACCACTTAGAGAATCACTTAATACAGCTCTCTTTCTTTCAGATTTATTTTATACTGGCCACCCTGCACGGCTTTGCACGGTTTTCAGTCTATTCAGTCTTAAACAAATCTGTCTATTGCTGAAATCGCATCAAAATCGTATCTTATAAGATCTAAGCGTACAGATGGCGGGACGACTTTGTTTTATACTTTGAAGAAAATTAATATCATTTATAAACTTTCATTTTACTATAACCTAGTAGTATAGCATATATTTGTATGTAAAAATACAGTAGATCGTTTAGTATTATGCCATAAATTCCAACAGCGTACTTTCTGGAGAACTCTGTTTTATGAAAATAAACTGGTCCATCCGCGATCAATTTAACGAGAGGATCCCTTTGGATACCCCTGAGAGCAATAAACTTTGTAATCGACTACATTTTCGTTCAGAAACCAGTATAAAATTTTATTACATAAATATGACTTGATACTTCTATTGTAGTTAAAATGAAACAAGAATTTTAATATACATGTATTTATTAGACTAACTGGTTGCTTGCTGTGTACCGAAGTATAATTTAGCTTTTGATTACATTCAATTTTAAACGACTCAGATCAGGGTAAAATACTGTATGACATTTTATTTCGTGTTCAGTTAAATTATTTTTAAGATCAGATTCAACATAGGCTTGCTTTTATCTCGTGGCTTCGTAGCTCTCAGAATAATACAAGCAACTTTATTATTTTTTACTCAGTACATAATATACTATATACACATACGAAATAAGTAGAATCAGTTTTTATATTGTTTTAAAGTATAGGTAAGTACATTAGGAGTTGATTGCATTATGTATGGAATATGATTGCTGTTGTAGAAACTTTGATAAGATTTTCCATGATGTCTATATCTAATTAGATTTATGTATACCTACTACTTTTTTCTACTCGAGTAAAAATCGCTATGAAATTTTCTATTATTATGACCTATTTTACCTTCATTGTTCCAATTCATAGTAATATTTTTACACGTGGAGAGCCAAAGATTCGATTCCCAACAATTAATTGCTAATAAAAAATAATACATTTATTTAAAAATCTTATTACTTACTCAAAATATGTGTGAAGCCAAACCTAAGAATAGAATAATCAACTAAATATAATACTAATTTATACAAAGAAAAATATAACGGGGAATCCTTATGACGTTTTTCTAACCTATTATTTTCATTATCTGAATACTACAATACATATTTTATGTGTAGACTTATGACCCACAGTAATATATTTTTCAAGGAAAATGTCAATAAATAAGCCACGTTATGTCCAGTATATTTTTATTGCTAATAAATAATGGAATAAATCACAAAACTGCACATAATAATATTAACATTAAAATATAACATTAGCTACATAGCTTACAATAGTAAAATTATTTACAGAATTGTAAGACCATGTTTTTATCACAATATTTATTTTCGTCATTTAAATACAAATTATATACAAAACATACACTCGATTTTTTTAAAAATAGTCTATAGTCTCGTATCAGTAGCATTACCCGTTTGCGTTGTTATTTCTGAAACAATAAAATTCAAATGAGCGGATATTATGAAGCGAATTAATTTTAATGGGAGTTATTTTAATAATAAATGGTATTATGAAAGGCCTAAATGTTAATATCCAACGATAATAAATTTTAAATGCTAATTTATGTTTTTAGATGTAATGAAAATACGCCGTTAGTTCATCCTTAAACTGTTATTTTATCATATATATTTTATCATAGACATGAAGTAATTTAAAGGGTTAATCACTAACAGTCCCTTTGTTTCTCATAATTATATTTTCTATACGATTTTTAGAAAACGTAATACATATTCAGTAATATATTTAATAATTAAACACAAAATAAACAATCATAAGCGTCGTATAAACTATGATAACATTTTCTTACAAGATGTAAAAGATCTTTGTTTTTACATTTATTTATTAGGGAAGATGTTTTAGTTAGAATTTTATTACTTGGTTTTATTGGTGTTATTTTGAACTAGCTGATCCGGCGATCTTCGTACCGTCTAACAGTCAATAAATGTCGTGTTACAGATTAGCTAACTTAATTTATGATTGACAATCAACATGTTTCAAGTGTTGAAATTGAAATGTTTGACATTTACGAAGCCCATCAACATTTTGTTACGGAAAATGCATCAGTTTTTCTTTTATTTTATTTTTTCGTCAATTTTCCAATATTTTTAATAATTATTCTGCTATTTGGAACAAATACAACAAATCAAAAAACATAACAATCGGTCAAGGCGTTCTCGAGTGTTCGACCTGTAACCCGTTGTTTTATATATTAAAGATTTAATTAAAGAAGTATGTAGTTTATGTGGGAATGACTGGAAATTTAAGGAAGAAAGAATAAAAATAAAAGAGTTTAATCGCAGACGCCATTTTTAAGATAAATTTTATATGTAAAAGAGAACGATAAGTGATTTAAAGATTTATATATTTCAATTACACTTTTCAACATTTATTCTTTACTGAAGATATGAGAGCTATAATTTCAGTTATAATAAGAATAACTTACGCATTAAAAATACTCCCAAGTCACGACTATCACAGTATAAAGGCTCTTGTAGAACACTACCCAATTGTTCCTTAATTGATGGATTTGCATCGCACCAAACAACTCGGCCGTTGTGCGACCACTCTTGTACTAGCATTTTAACACTCTGAAAATTAAAAATCATTAAAAAATAAAACTTAAAACTACCCTTCATTTTGGGTTGCTGGAATTAAGCAAGTTTCAAATAGAAGTAGATATGCAAATGTCTATCTTTATAATTCCATATTACATGTTATTAAAATAATACTAAATAACAATAAAAAAATATGCATTTGTTTGTCTATAAAATTGAATCTAAAGAAATTAATTCTTAATTTTCCACGGTTGACCACGGTTCTACCTTGACAATTTTTATACCTATGTATTTCTGGGTTTCTGAATTATTGTCTTGTTTCGTCCTTTTTAGACCACTTTTTTTACGTAGTCAGGTTATAACTTTGTAAACTTTATTTTTTTATTTCATAGTTTTCCCTTTCCCGATCGAGATAACCTTTATAATCTCATATTGTAACGTAATGTTGGTTTTTATTTGCTTAAACGAGTACCTAAATAACTGCATCGACTGACCGCGCGAACTATAGGTATGGCCGCATTTTAAACATATATGTTGACTTAAATAAGATATATACATATTTGTAATGTGCTCGACAAGACCTTCTTTTTTAAAACAGATACGTGATTATTATCTCAGTTTAATTTATTTCGAGGTTAGAATCTGAGATTTAAATTCCGTCATTAAAAAAATCATAAAGTTTTTATAGCCTATGTCACCCACGCCATTATTACGAACCTATTGACACCTCATTCATGAAAATTGGTTCAGTAGTTTAGGGTGGTACATACATCATAACCCTTCCTTTTGGCTTCGTCGTAATCGGGTAAAAATAAACAAAATAACATTTGGGTTAAACTACAACTACTACTAATGTTTATGAAGATAACATATTTTCTATAATTATCTTGCTTCCATTACTTTTCGTGGAGCAATAAATAAATAAAATTAAAAATTATTTATTCAATGCTGTCAACTAAAACTAGGACACGTTACTCTTCAAATAATAAGGCTACTGTAACACATGCTAATTACTAGCACGAAAGCATGCTTTTATTAAGCAAATGCTATCTACAAGCGTGTGTGTACAGGACATGCTACTATTAAGCATGCTTATTAATGGCTATTCCTTTTTTTCCTCTTCCTTGCTGAGAGAAGTTTTTGGATGCATTGCATGGTCAATTAAAGTATAATTTTATTCAGATCCATGCGGAAGGCTGTTTGATTTTCCATAGTTTTGATTGAATTGGCAGAGAGCCGTACCTGTGAGGGGACGGGTTAGAATACTATTTCCCTCTGCCGCTGGGAGAGCATCTCGTAAGATGCGAGTAACCTAGCATCCCCTTGGTGGTATGGGATCTGTTCCCCGACTGGCTTGCGACAACCATCATGCGACTCCGACAGCCAAGTGTCATAGACGCGTTCCGGTTGAGCCACATCTGGGCCAGACCTCCCTCTCCCATCTCATTAATGCTGCGGATTTAGTGGACTCTGGGCTCTTGCTCAAGGTCCGTTGAAACCGCCCCACTCTATCTTAGAGGATGCAACGCATCTTGTTTTGGCGCAATGGTGGCCACTTACGATCAGGTGGACCATCACTCGTTTGCACCTTATCTACCATAAAAAAAGAGAGCATGCTATCAAATGGCATGCGTATTGGAGAGTTTGCTTTGAGCAAGCTTATTCAGGAGAATACTTAAAACTAGCACGCTTATTGCTAGCAAATGTAAACAGTTCATAAGCATGCTCATAATAAGCATACTTATAACACGCATTTTAGCATGCTATTTTAGAGCATGTGTAACAGTAGCCTAACCGCAGTGTGGTTGTACCATTTAAGTTCAAATATATTAGCTGAGTCTACCAACTTCGTCGTTGGGCTTAGGGCTAAAACATCAGTAAATAACAATAACTTTTATCCTGATTTAAACAAAATAAAGCCTCAATTTTAATTTAATCGCGCAGCAATAGTTAGAACTGTGAAAACCGTTTCTAATTTCGTGTAATAGTTTTTGCTTGATGTACCTAAATTTAAAAAACATGTTTTTTTTTTGGTGTTCACATTGTTAGTTTATATTTTTCATTAATTTATATTTTTCACCATATCCACAATTTTATTATAATAAAGGCAATCAATCATATGACATGTAAAATATTTCGTATGCAGTTAACAGCGATGAAATATTTACTACCTCAGTTTCGGGTGAGTACGTCATTTATTTTTAAATTTATTATACTAGTAAATTTACTTGTTTTTATTTTGTAATAATTAAACTAAAAAATTTACGAATTTAGCGTTGAAATTTAAGGACAAAAAGGACCGCTAAGCGTTCTTAAACATTTATTATTTATACAATACCTTTAACAAAAACAGTTCAAATTCTTTCTATTTAAAAATTTATATAGCCACTCTTTTTAATCGTTAATATTTATGGGAAAAGTTTTTAGAGCATTAATAACAGTTATCTTTATCTATGTATACGCGTCTGTTATTAGCGTACCTAATGGATTTTTGCAGCAGAAAAAATATTTTGTAATTAACTATGATATCACACTTTTATCAGAGAAATATACAAATAAATCTTTGAATTATTTGGCTTATAAAAGAGTATAATGGTTCTATGTTAAATAGCATAATTACACTTATAGAAACTTGCCAAATTTTAGATGAAAATTCTCCGCATGCAATATCGTGCGGTCTACCAAAACATTGTTTAGAGAACCAAATAATAGTTTCTAATTACTGTATTTTGTTACCTTTTGGAAACTAATGCATTGTACGCTATAATTTAAAACATAGTTTGCTGCGCGAAACGGTATAACAGGTCTAATTAACAAATTTCTTTTTCTAGTTCCTTGACGTACTCGATATTAGTGATAAATGACTCTAAGGTCTAAAAGAAATATAAAGTAATCTTCATTTGACATTCCAGAATATTTCACGCACATTTCAGTCAAATAACTACATAACTTAAATGTCTATATTATGATAACTGCCTGGCTGTATCAAATCCCGTCTTTGTCGTCAATTTTATATATTTTACAAAGAAAATAAATTTAATTAATTAAAAAGTAATTCTTGCGTAAAAGGCAAATAACATTGATTTCTTTCCATATCAAGTACAAAATGACTTTTCTTATCCACCCAACGAAAACCTACGAAAATTTTGCCTCGATTAAAAAATGCTTTATTGTACCAAATAATATATTATATTATGATGACTTTAGTAGCTGAAATAAACTGAACAAATTTGATACAAGAATGTTTACAACAATTCATAATTCCGCATATTCTATAGAGTTACTGAATTAACAGGATAACCGTAACCAAAACCGATAGCCTAATAAATTTATACAACATAGCGCTAAACATATTTAAATTTTAAACCAGCGTAACTCTGACATAATTGGCTTACAATATGAAAATAATTAACTTTAGAATATGAAAATTGTATGATAATACAAATACAGTCTCGTTCGCATCAGTTGAATGCAAACCACAACGTCGAATCACATACATGTTTACATCATAACCGTTAATATTTAAAATTACTGTTTTTTTTTAACTTTAAAAGTCAAAAAACAGTTTTAAAACTTTTGGTCTTATAGAATAATTCGGTTAAGTGTAAGTCTGACTCGTTTCCGAAGGTTCAGTACAAACTGGTTTGCGAGACTTTAACTGTTGTCCCCATACTTTTAATAATATCATCGATTTCGAATTTTCATTTCGCTTCTCGAATCAAAGAGTCATAATATCAACATATGCGGCATAAACGGCCATATCTTTGTATTCCCTCGACTTAGTTCAGTTTTTTTTTTCAAGCATGATAACCCTGTAGTTTAGATGTTGATGTCTATTCGGGAGGTCCGAGTTCGATACACTGACTTTTCTGAGTTATGTGTGTTTTAAGCAATTAAATATCACTTGCTTTAACGGGAAAGGAAAACATCGTGAGGAAACCTGCACTCCTGAGAGTTCTCCGTGTTCTCAAAGGTGTGTGAAGTCCGCCAACCCGCATTGGGCCAGCGTGGTGGATTATGGCCTTATTATTCTCGGCAGTGAGCCATTAAAGGGTGACGATGATGAGTTCAGGTATCTCAACAGACTGCAAACGTGCTTAATATATTAATTTAAAACGAAACTTACACGTTCTCATGAGAAAAGTGTACTTGACAGATAGACTTATAACAAAATGACCCTGTAAAGGTTCATGTTTGCTTTTAAAGAACGGAACCCTAAAAATGATTAACGTGTCTACAATGCTTAATAACATTTTGCTTGTTAATATTTTTTTCAATAAAAATGTGATAATACAGCTGACAGACAGGCAGACAGGTTAATTAATAGGTACTTCAGTAAACAACTACCGTGCAGGAAATTGGAAGTCCGCTAAGTTTAAACGCTTTATTACACCCATGCAATAAATCGAGAAAAAGTCTTAGAAATTCGATCAAGTAACTTATTTGTTGCTTGTTTATAAACTGTTTGAAATATTCATAAAATAACAAGCCGATCCGCATGATTTTGTCTGCATTACATAAGAGAAATAAAGAGTGGCATAGACACCTACTCGTAATTCGTATAATACAATTCTAAAGGAGTTAAAACTTTATTATATCGCTGTTTACGCAGCGCACGAGATCAGCACTACAACCAAATAAACAAACTCTTCAGCTATATAATATTTATATAACCTAATACATATTATGTTTAAATCAAATATGGCAGCGGATTAGCAATTTTAACGATAACGGCTTAATCGTAACCCTAGTTGAAACCGACTAATAAATCAGCTTAAAGTACACTAAACAGATTTATAGCGACAACTTTGACAAGACATGATAAACTCACTATTACTAATTAATTTACAATAGTATTACTTTATCTTAGTCGTAAAAGTTAAATATTAATAAATTTGCTAACAAATAGACAAACTGGTCAAGGAACAACCACTAAAATGTTTCTAGTTAATTCCTTCAAATTAGATTTGTATGTTGCACATTTACTACTATTCAATACTCTAGATTGAGTAGAATTAGAAATTCTTTTGTTGAGCGATGTGCTTTTACAACAGGATCCCAAAAAACGGTTTAAAATTATACTATAGGAAAATTTAAAAGGTAGTTTTAAAACGTTTGTGTGACAAAAGCTATTATAACATTGAAGACTTTTTAGAAGATGTCTCGCCTTAGGAATAATGCGTTCGCTCCAGACTTTTTCAAGTTTTAAAATATATTTGTTATAAAAATAAAAATTTTAAAAAAATCAAAGAGAAAAGTAAAGTATCAAAAAAATGCTCCCGTTGATTTTCTTGCGCCCATCCTTCTCTGGTCTGGGTTAGGTAATTTCCGAAATGGTGGTAGATTTTGATGTTCACTAAGAGTATGAAAATTCCAATTTTGAAGTTGGTTTTCACTTTGACTTTATAATCGAAAAATGATCACAATCGTAAATATCGATAGATAATAATTTAACCGGTCAGATTAGAAACTGTCGATGAAATTTTAACATACGATAGACTTATCTAACAAAAAACGCTTTAATTTATAAACTAACAGAATCACAACATTATTACCGCGGTTGGTTGCGCTGCGGCGGTGAAATTATCGCGAATCAACTGGTTCACGACACGAAAGCAAAATTCGAAATTTTAGTGGACTGTAAGTTTAATTATAAATCTAAATATTTGGTTGACTTGACGGAGCGGGCTATCTACAAAGGTAGTAACGACAGGGTAATGTAGACAGCTAAATAAAAGAAGGATATACAGGAAAAGAAAGCACAATACCTTTTAAGATGGCGGCTTCACTGCTTCAACTGCTTGGACTCCTCTTCCACTATCACAAATGTCACAAAGTCTTATCAACACAAATAGTTAGATATGCGGTAAATGCGGTGCGGTGTAAGCGAAATTGGGCAACGTCCCATTAGCGAAATGTTCTCGAAGAACGGCAAGCACAGAGAGGTAATGGCGGCGGTCAACGACAAGTGTTAGATGCGCGGGAGCGGGCGCACACGCATCGTCCTCTCTGGTTGCACTTGCACTTGCGACTGCTGCGCTAATTAGCGTATTGTGCCGGAAGGATAGGTGAATGGATTAGGAATGTCAACCAAATACATAGATAATTAAAGCGGCGCGACCATTCCCCCCGGCTTGAAGGATTCCCTTCAAAAAAGAAACGAAGCTAAACTTATGCGGTACGAAAAGCGAGCAAATGAGTAAAAAGTGTAAACGAAATGTGCGAAAATAAAACTAATCCTAACTAAACTAAAACGAATTAATGACTAAAGCTATTGATTTGGTAAGGGACAAAGACGTATCACTGGTCGTAAATACGATCCAGAAGCAGTCCTTACACGAACAATACGAGTAACTCCATTTGACCCAGGGAAGACTTCGTCTACAATACCCAAAGGCCAATGAAGTGGCGGTACATTATCAGTTATAATAATGACAACAGTTCCTACAGTGATTGGATTGGCTGGAGTATTCCACTTTAGACGCGACTGTAAAGTATGTAAATAATCTCTTCTCCAACGCTTCCAAAACGACTGTACTAATTTATCTAACATCTCATGTCGCGATAAGAGATGCATTCTATCTTCTTTAATGTCACTAGCGGGAAAATACTTAAGAGGAGTGAAATTTAGGAAGTGCGCTGGAGTTAACGCAAGCGGTTCAGATGGGTCGCTAGACAGAGTTCTACATAAAGGTCTAGTGTTCATAACGGCCTCTATTTGAGTAAGCACTGTACTTAGCTCCTCAAATGTCAAAATTTGATCCCCTACAACGCGAAATAAATGAGTTTTTAGGCTCTTGATCTGCGTCTCCCAGGCACCACCAAAATGGCTAGCAGCTGGTACATTTAAGCACCAGTCGATACGATTTTCCGCTAGAACATGCTCAAATTCGGTATTGAAATGTTTCGATAACAACAATTCGTGCAACTCCGACAAAAAACGTTTGGCACCGACATAATTTGTGCCATTGTCCGAGTACATTCTATTTACTGGACCGCGACGAGAGAAAAACCGTTTTAGGGCACCTAAGAAACTAGCGGTGCTTAGATCGCCAGCGACCTCAATGTGAACGGCTCGGGTTGTTAAGCACACGAAAAGGCAAACATATGCTTTGGTAGATCGTATACCACGACCGCGCGAAATTGTGACCTTGAAGGGACCAGTGTAGTCCGTACCTGTATGAACGAACGGCTTAGCGGATTGTACTACACGAAACGCCCGATGATCTGCCATTTCTGGATAACTGGGGTTAGGTCGAAGACGATAACAAGGCAGACATTTATATATTCTGCTTCTAATAAGTTTTTGAGCAGAAAAGATCCAGTACCTTTGCCGTAAGATTGACATCAGTAAATCAGGACCTGCATGACAATTTATTTTATGGTGATAATCGACGAGCAACTCTACAACATGAGTTTTACCGGGCAACAAAATTGGATGCTTGTGTTGAAAATCCAAATCAGAATTTGCAAGTCGACCACCAACTCGCACAATTCCTTCATGTAAAAATGGCTTTAAACGACGAAAAGTCAAGCTACACGGCTTACCAAGTTCTAAATGTTTAATTTCAGAAGCAAAATGTACTTGTTGGATTTGACGCAGTAGCAAATCCTCGGCTCGATAAAGATCCAAAGCGGATATTCTATAATTACGAGGTAAAAGTTTAGCGAAGCGACAAATGTAAACTATACAACGTAATAGTTTTGACCAAGACGATAAGCGGTTTGCGAGCGAAATTAATATGAATTGTTCACATACATCCGCAGAAACAAGTGAATGTTTCTTTTCTTCTGGTGGTTGAGAAACCGACGAAGGATTAAAATTAGTTACAGGCCAATACGAAGGATCTAACGAGGCCCATGGAGGACCGTTAAACCAGAGTGGGTGATCTAAAATTTGCGCGGGTGTTAGTCCACGTGACAAACAGTCAGCGGGATTATCTGTACCGATTACATGATAGAAATGTTCTTGTGCTAATTCATTTTGAATTTTGGAAACCCGGTTAGCAACAAAAGTATCCCATCGATGCGGTGAAGAGTGAACCCAACAAAGAGCGACCGTAGAATCCGAGAAACCATAAATTCTATGAAATTGAATGCGATTATTACAAGCTACAATAATATTTTTAATTAATTGAGCGAGAACTAATATTGCGCAAAGCTCTAGTCGTGCAAGCGAGACAACCTTACGAGGAGACACCTTTGATTTTGCACTTATAAGGTGAATAGAACTACCGTGATCACCTTTGACGAGAAAATAAACAACTCCACCGTAAGCTCTCTCACTGGCATCTGCAAAGCCTAAAATAGTAACAACACTATTTTTGGTAATATCAACATGACGCGGGATTTGAATCTGTTTGAGCAAAGGAAGCTCGTTTCTAAAACAATTCCATAACTGAACGAGACTGTCGGGTGGCGAATCATCCCAATCACAATTATTCAACCATAGTTGTTTAATGAGAAGCTTTGCGTACAACACAACAGGAGCTACGAATCCCATAACGTCCCATATCCTAGCAACACAGGATAATATAGAGCGTTTGGTGCAAGTTTGTGATGGCGTAGAAATTGTTAAGCTAAATGAATCTACAGTCGGCGACCAACATAAACCGAGAACCTTATGTATATCAGAGTCATCGAATACTTTAACCGAAGAAAGACGATGAGACGGCGGAAGACTCTTTGAAGACTCTTTGAGAATTGCTAGTCCATTTCACGAGATCAAACCCACCAGCTTTCATGAGATCTATCATCTCAGTCGCAGTCGCGATAGCTTCTTCTTCACTGTCTATACAATAAACGAATTCATCCATATATAGACCTACGTTGATAGTCTCTCGAGCTAATGGATAAACATCCCCTTCATCAGTTACTAATTGTTTTATAGTACGAAGTGCGTGAAATGGGCTAGATTTTAAACCAAAACAGACGCGATTAAATTCATAGATATTTAATGGATCTTCAGGCGAGAATCTATACAATATGCGTTGGAATCTGCGATCAGACTCATGAACACCAATACAAAGAAACATTTGACGAATGTCAGCGGAGAGTGCGAATTTAAACAAGCGAAAATTGACGATAATGTTGAATAGATTACCCTGAAGATTCTGAACACTATACAAGATATCGTTGAGCGACACCAGCGAACTAGTTTTAGCACTAGCATCTAAAACTACGCGTAATTTAGAGGTGAGTTTATCTTTCCTTATAACACCATGATGAGGAATAAAATAGGAAGGCAAATTATAAGTATTTTCCGTTTCTTGAGGTGCGAGCGAGATAAAACCTTTGCCTAAATATTCCATTATTACACCATCATACGCTTCTTTCAATTCAGGAGACGACGTCATTTTTCGCTCTAAACAAAGAAATCGCTTTTTAGCAGTCCTATAAGAATCACCGAGCGAAAATATATCACCTTTAAATGGAAGCGCGACAGTGTAACTACCATCCACCCCACGTGTGGTAGTGCGAGCGTAGATTTCTTCACAAGCTACGTCATCTGCGCTAGATATACGTGGAACGTTCACCTCTTCTATACTCCAAAATTTTTGAACGACAGAGTCTAGAGACTCATCTGTACAACAATGTGTGAAAGCGGTTTGATTATTACCCAAAGAAGTAGGTGCGGAACCAACAATAACGTAACCGAGAACGGTCTCTAAAGCAAGCGGCGAAATACAATTAGGTTGTCCATAAACTTTGCGCGACAACATGAGGTGGGGGAAAATTGACGCACCTATCAACATATCTATTCCACCAGGAACGGAATAAGTATCGTCGGCTAAGTGTAAATTATTGAATTTTGATAGTTTTGTAACGTCAATACAAACAGTAGGTAAGCGCTCAGTTACCTTATCTATTACTAACGAATCCATATTAAAATAAATTTTACGATCGAAACGCGAAAAGAATTTTATTTTTACCGATTCTTGAATATTTTTAGTAGAACCTCCAATACCCTTTATTACAGAGTAGCCAGGCCTACTACAAATATTCCAACCTAAGCGAAGACACAAGTCACGAGTGACGAAATTACTTTGAGAAGCGCTGTCCAATAACGCGCGGACACTATGTTCCGTACCTTGCGAATCTAATACGATGACTCGTGCAGTCGCGAGAAGAACTGTAGCAGGAACACACGAAATACTTTCATTACAATTAACCTTTAACGAACAAAGCGTGACGTCATCGGAGCGATTATTCGTAGAATCGAGTGTGCGAACGGGTGCAGAAGCGGGTGCGGGCTCCTCGGCATTCGGCCGACGACGTTCAGCGCGAGAAACCGTGGAGCGAAGCGAGTGCGAAGCGGTCACCGCGAGCGATGTAGTATCACCGGGTGCATTTACCGTGGATGCGGCATAATTATTATATTCGAAGTGCAAGCTAGTATGATGTTTTTGCGAACATTTACGACAGCGAGAAGTTGAATTACATGAATTTAAGTGATGTTTATCACTAAGGCAATTTATACATAAATTGTTGCCTTTAAAGAAATTAAAGCGTTCTGTTGGCGACATTTTATTAACAAATATATGACACTTATATAAGTAATCATGTTCCGATTTACATAATAAACACAAACGTCGCGCGGGCAAAGTCGCAGTACTGACATATGTATGTGTAGACTTAAGCGGTTTCGATACCACATCCATTCTACGCTCGGATGTTTTCGTAACTCCACGTTTCTCGAGCGAAGTGCGTTGTAATATTTTAATGTGATCGCGAATAAAACACATTAAATCATTACACGAAGGTAACTCCGAACCACGTTTATCTAACTCGAAAGATCGAACAGTGTCCGAGTCTAATTTTCGTAACGCAATATATAAAAATATAAAATCCGACAAATCTTTTAATTTTAAGTTATTAAGGGCGGTTACAGACGATGAGAATTTATCTAAAAATAATTCAAGATTATTTATATTAGCGAACGATATATTTTTGAACTCAAATATTTGATCTAAATATGAAGTAGCCAATAAACGCTTGTCTTCATATTTATTTATTAGCGATTCTAAAATTAATCGATAATTTTCTGCTGACGGTGTGATACCTGCGCATACCGAGCGAGCTTTGCCAGTTAGTTTACCTAAAAGATAATACATCTTTTCTGAGTCCGAAAGCGAAGAGTTGTCATGCACGGTAGACTTAAAGCTAGAAAAAAATAATGGCCAAGTCTTTATGTCTCCGTTGAATGACACGAGTTCGATAGGAGGCAAGGTAGGCCTCACCCTTTGACAAATATCTGGTTTCGACTCCTGACTAATATTATCAGTTTTTGAATATTGCATCACGAGACGCTTCACACGACTATAAATACGCTCAAATGCAACTATACTATTATAGTCAGGCGTCGCTTGCGGATTTCCAGCCAACAAACACTTATTATATTCATCTAATACAGCAATAAACTCAGAACGTATATTTTCTATATTACAACTAGCGTCCAAGAAGTCTTCCCTCGTCAAATAGTTATCCTGAATATCTTTAGACAAATCAAATATTTCTTGTAAACAACGAAAAAATGTGTTACGTTTTTGTTCCAAAATAATAAGCTTTGTCTCATTAGCTGACATCTTTTTTGCGGGTTTATCACCTTCAGCCATATTAAATTTTATACACAGAAATTGAAAACAAACAAAAGTTAAAGCAAATTAAATAAAACGCGATGTAAATTATAACAATATCTACTACGAGTGAATGCGAGACGGGGCACGGGGGTACGGGGGCATGGGGGGCACGAAGACTTGACGCGTGCGCAAGCTCAAAGAAACGAATCAATCTATTAACTAAATTTTAATAAATTTGTTTTTAGGTATTACAACTATGTATAACTATAGTTAATAGTTATATTAATCAAATTGATGTTTTATTTTTAACAAATAGCGTAATGAAACTATTTATGATAATATTTATCTACCTACTTTCGAAAAATATTAATATTAAAACTTAGCTATAGGAACTTAGCGGTGCGAAACGATACGAAATAAGAACCTATAATTATGCTTTAATACGTAGTTATTCTTCTTAATTTCAAAGTATGAACGAGTTTAACGATATCACAATAGGTATATACTAAGATTTTAAGAATTCTAAGCTACAGTAAACGATATGCGAATGAATGAACGATTATTTATAGTAAATTAACGAAACGATTTTTATTCTAACTAATACGAAATAATATATAATCCGGCTCGAAGGACCAAACTTTTATGGTTGCGCTGCGGCGGTGAAATTATCGCGAATCAACTGGTTCACGACACGAAAGCAAAATTCGAAATTTTAGTGGACTGTAAGTTTAATTATAAATCTAAATATTTGGTTGACTTGACGGAGCGGGCTATCTACAAAGGTAGTAACGACAGGGTAATGTAGACAGCTAAATAAAAGAAGGATATACAGGAAAAGAAAGCACAATACCTTTTAAGATGGCGGCTTCACTGCTTCAACTGCTTGGACTCCTCTTCCACTATCACAAATGTCACAAAGTCTTATCAACACAAATAGTTAGATATGCGGTAAATGCGGTGCGGTGTAAGCGAAATTGGGCAACGTCCCATTAGCGAAATGTTCTCGAAGAACGGCAAGCACAGAGAGGTAATGGCGGCGGTCAACGACAAGTGTTAGATGCGCGGGAGCGGGCGCACACGCATCGTCCTCTCTGGTTGCACTTGCACTTGCGACTGCTGCGCTAATTAGCGTATTGTGCCGGAAGGATAGGTGAATGGATTAGGAATGTCAACCAAATACATAGATAATTAAAGCGGCGCGACCAGCGGTCGTAAAATATAAGAAGGAAGAGACAGAGAAAAAAGTTTTATGTGAAGGCATAAAACTCATATCTCGATTATAAATTAACTCGATTATAAATATTAAATTAAGTTAAGCTACTATATCCATAAGTACTATTTTTAACTGCGACTATTTATTATAAATTACTATTTTTTCGGGAAATTACATAAGTATGACCTTCATTAATTACAAAAAGGCAAACAGTTAAATCTAATAAATTTAAATGATTGAGGAAGGTATGAAAATTGTACGATAATGCAGATTCGTGTCCGCATCAGTATAATGGGAACCACAACCGCGACGTCAAATCACATGCATGTTGATATCGAAACCACAACTGTTTTAATTCGCTTTTATTCTACAGTTCGGGATAAGCTACGTTGAATATCAAAATAACGGATGGCAATGCAATTACTGAGCTTATTACCGACGCTATTGTACATTACTTAGTAACTTAGTTTTCGGTTAAACAATATTGTTTTAACTATCGACTAACTAATGAGAAAAACATATTATATAGATGTTAATAAACATATATAAAATTAAATATTTTATCTATACTAATATTATAAAGAGGAAAGATTTGTATTTTTGTATGTAACGAATAAATTTAAAAACTACTGGACCAATTTCAAAAATTCTTTTGTTGTTAGAAAGCTACATTATCCCTGAGAAACATAGGATATATTTATTACTAAAATAAATTAGAGATCCTCAGAAATTCTTAATAAAACTGTAAAAGTGTAAAAAAATCAGCCGTTCAGAAATTATTGATGATAGAAAAAAAAGCGTTCTACAGTATTATAGAATGTATCAATATCTACAAAAAACTTAACCATATTATGTCCAACTATTGTAGGCATGTCACTATAACTACTTTTTTACATTTTAAAAGTTGATAGAAATGCCTATTAAAATCAGACCATATTATCCATACCTTTGTATTAATCCTTATCCAAATATTGTAAAAATTTCGTATTCAAAACTGTTTCAATACCTGTTGATTACTTTTTGAATTATTGAAATCGGACATTCTATTCAAAAGATTAAAAATATCAATATAAACAAAAAATACGCGCCGACGTGGCTCCACGTAGCGCAGCGAGCAACGCGGCGAGAGAGTGGGCACCGAAATGCAGGAGAGCCAAAATGTTTAAAAAAAATTATCCACCTATGCGAAGACGGGACGGGCCACTAGTACATAATATAACTGAACTAGTTTGAAAAGGCGAATCAAACTAGCCCGAAGTCGATGGATTCGTTTTATTAAAGAGTTTCCTTCTGAGTTCATTATCAGATGAATTCTATGTCGTAATAATATAATTTTTTTATCTAATTACATAACATAATATGTATTCTATTATGTATTATTTACATAATATGTATTTTATTATGTAAATTAGATATAGGAATTATTCTTATGATAAAATTTCAACTTACTTGAAAACGAAACAGTGGATCAAAATTAACTTGAAAGGTTTGATTATATTGTTACAGACAAACATATAAGGCATTGAAATAAAGGTATAGCTACCGGCACGTAAGTATAGCTTTGATCTTGAACCATTAACCTACTATTTTTCTCATAACTAAAGTTAGCTGACGGCTACTATAATAAGTAATGACTTATTTCGTTTAAGGTAAATTTTTGTTCCATTTGTGATTTATACAGCTGTTTATCCCAATCGGTTCGCTCAATCAAAAGATATTAAACTTGAAAATTTATTGTTCACTAAACGAAATGTAAGCAAGTGAACTAGTTAAAAATTTAGAGCACAAGTATCCATATTATTATAGTATCACAAAATACAGTACTGGTTACGTACTATGTCAAAAGTTTAATCACAATTAAAGACTCATAAAAACATAACCTGTTTCTATAACTTTTTCATATCCATTTTAATGTTATTCCATATAAATTATATTTTTACACAAAAAAGTAAAAATACATGCATTGAACAAACGTGTACACGTTTGTAAAAATAACGAGCTCGTTTCATAAATACACGTGGTTTGACGGTAGAAAGGACCTCAAAAACCTATCGGCATTTACTGATGCGAGTAAAAAACTTTTTTAGCGGATATTACATAGCCCACCCTTGTTGTTTTTATTTGTTTTTTTTAAATAACTGAATATTTTTATATTAAAAATTCAAAATGTCCGAAATATGTACAATTGCTTACGCCTTGCTTATGTTTTACCTGAGCTTTCTTATATTAACTACAATTGTAATATAATTTATTAGATGTAGCATATCTCTTAAACTACATCACAATACGATATTTTAAATGTTTTTTACATGGATAAATGTATATGTATATTGTATATATTATTAAAATGTATATATTATTGTACAGAAATCTAGTATATCTTCCAATCGCAATTTATTGGCTAACTTTTCCACTGGTTTTCCTCTAAACTGGTCCAATTTAATATACTTCTTGTTTTAGGCAGTAAATTTAAAATGAAAAAGAGAGGCTATTTTGGGAGATAGATTATTATGAGATCAACCGTAAAACAATTAATCAAAACTATATAGAAATAATTTCATATCTAAGTAACACCCTAAGAATAGTAGGGATATAAATAAAACTATTTTTAAATAAATAAAAGAGAATACAAAAAGGTAATCGTTTCAGTTTTGCTATGCGCTTTTCACCGAATCTCCGATGTGTTCAGAGATTTTCTTCGTCTTTGTGCATCTACTCAAGCGTATCTAGTATCGTGGAGAATTCAGATTCGTTTAAAACTTGCTTTTATTTAAAGATATTTGATTTTATTAAAAACATCTTTATATATACATTCGACGTTTTTAAATATATAGGTATATAAAAATGTTGTATGACTAAACAATTTACAAAATCTTTGACTGATAGTTAATATCGTATAATATGAACGATTTGCTATGATTTTTTAAAATGAAATTTAATATTTAACATTCAGATGTATTAATACCTTACTATACAGTACTATGTGTAGAGATAACCCAGTTGTTAAGACATTGGTCTCTTACTGGGGAGGTCTGAGTTCGATCCTAGGCACACACCTCTGATATTTACGAAGTTATCAGTGTTTTAAGAAATTTAATATCACTTGTTATAACGGTGAAGGAAAACATCTTAAGGGAACCTGCACTTCTGAGAGTTCCCTAAAGTTCTCAAAGGTATCTGAAGTCTGCCAACATGCACTGGGCCAGCGTGGTAGACTATGGCCTAATACCCTCCGTATTAAAACGTTAGGAGACCCGGCGCAGCAGTAGGCTATTAATGGATTGTGGTGATAATGATGATACAGTAAGTAGTAAAGTGCTTTGACTTTGTAAGTGACGCTTGTAGAGTCAACTACTCCTGAAAATGCTTCGGTTACGAAGCGAAACGTACGTAGTTATATATAAAACATTTTCCGCGGATTATAATAAAGTAACCATTTCATTACTTTTAAGTTAAAGAAAAAAATAATGAATAGAATATAATCAAACTAGAAAATAAAATAAATTAAATAAGATTTTATTAAAATCAACTACAAATAGATACCTCCTGCTTTTTTCCTCTGGAACTTCCAGAAATCATTACTAGTACAGTTCTAGGATATAACAATAAACATTTATGTATTACAATCCATTAATATATAATGTTTTTAAGAAACTTATCCCCAACAGAGTGTAAATAGATTTCAATTGCAAAAGTATAATAGATTTTCCGACAGAATGCTATAAATTCCGGAACCGTTCAATTATTTTGTCCTTTGTAACTTTGCACTCCACGCTGCCTTACTTTGTACGTAATATAAGATTTATTTGATTTTGCTACAACGTATGAACGTACATGCATGTACTTTATGAGGTTATTTTATTTATTCTCCATTATTTTGTAATCATCAGAATTTTTAATTTTAAGTGTAAAATTCTAATTTTTACAGATACGTCTAAACGGAAAAATATACGAGCGTCTTTAATTATGTGGTTTCAGCGTCTTTTATTATGTGGTTTAAAAACGAATCTGTAAGTAATAAAAAATGTATGGTAAAATTAAAAGTATGACGATTGGTTTTGATACTTACGGCCACACTCAGAAACGTCAAATGGTTACTTAAGTCGCTCATAATTATTCTCTCCTAGAGTCAGTTAATGATCAATGAGCTCCCCTTAATTAATATTAAACTTAAGTCTAGAAAAATCTTTACTTAACCTCGTGCAATTCTGTCTTACACTCTAAAATCCATCGCTTTTTGACGAAATTAGTCGCCCTTTAAAGCAAAGTCGAAGTGTTCAGTTAATTAACTTTAGTTCATATTCTGTTTCGAATTTACCTTAATTTCATTTATAACATTGTTATTTTATTATATAGTAGAAAATCTTTTAATTTCAATATGTCAGTAATTCTATTAAATATTCATAACTTATATTAATTTATCAGTGCGTGTCACTGAACTTCTCCTAAAGGGATGATTTTCTGTGTGTGTTGAATTGATCTTTTAATGGTGTTCTTTTTCCAATTGCATCCAGTATTTTTAAGGAAATTTGTATATGCATATCAAAACATAATTGTAGCCGTACAATTTTACCGAAAACTCTATTAAGCCCTCAACAGAGTGAAGATAGGTTGCAAAATCCCTCTATGTTTCTTTCATGTAAGAAGTATGAATCATCATATAATTTAACATCAATAACGATGAAGCAAGTTTTCTTCAAAAATTTCAACCTTCTACAAAGAAATATTATTAATAAAGGAATAAAAAAAGTTCACCATACCTGTAGAAAAGTATAGTCCAATCTGCAAACCGTATCACAGTACACGACTAACACATTCGTCGTTCTCCTCTGCTCTCTTATAGTACCATTACTATTTGGTAGAACTGTAAGGTCTAACATCACATCTTTGTTATTCTTAGGATGAAGAGATATAAGCTTTGATCGAACTTTCTCAGCACTGGCAAAGTGAAAACCACCGATCGGATGCACTGAATAGTGAGGGGGAAGGATACCATCCTGAAATAGTTTTAACAGAAGTTAATATCAGAAATATCTTAGGCAATTGTTCTAAATCAACATTTAAGCATTTTATAAGGAAAGAGGTCCTCAATACGATTACAAATATTGTTTCTGTTGCTTTACAATCGTAAGTTAGTAAAAGTTGGTTTTAAAAATAAAACAATTTACAAACATAAAAACATGAAAAAAGAGATAAAATTTTTAAACCGCAACGGATATTAGTATTCCCAAACTATTACTTTTTGCGAGAAACTTGTATGAATTGATTTATATCTTCTTTTTTTGGAGCATTTAGATTTTGGACTTCAAAACACACTTGGAAAATTTAATATCTAATGGGAAATGTATAGTAATTGGAACATAGGACTTACAACAAATTGTCTTGTATTTAAAAAGTTAAAGTTACATTTTGTGAATTTGTGTTGAAACAGATCGTAAGTACTTACATCAACATATCTAATATCCAATGTCGGTCGAGATTGATAGTAAAGTATTAATAACACGTCGATAGCAACTCCACAACCGAGACCTATCTCTATTCCCAGCGCGAGGCAGCACACGAAGGTTCCGAGAAGCGGGATCAAATCTAATCCTGGTAACAAAAAACATATAATTTAAAGTATATTTTTTTAAGTATTTTGTTATATAACATTTAAACTATCTGAACATTTTATAATCGTCAAGAATATCTCATAATCTAGAATAAAGATTCTTTACATATTCTTCAATAAATAGCTCAAATGAACTTCAATTAATATTCAATTATGATGTATAAATTAGTATGTGCTTTATTTTTAGAGACACTTACAAATAATATGACTAAAAAGATTTCCTAGATTTTGAGAGTGATCATTAAATAAAATAATAAAACATGACTATCCTTCCAAGAACGCGCTAAAATATTTCAAAATTTTTATACATAGGATTATTGGATTAGGATAATGTAACTAATCTTATAAATCCTTACTAATATTATGAACGCCAAAGTTTGTAAGTATGTATGAATATTTGTTTCTCTTTTACGCAAAAGCTACAGAATGAATTTTAATGAAACTTTACAATAATATAGCTTACATATCAGGCTTCTTTTTATCCCGAAAAATTTCTCGCGAGTTCTCGCGAAATAACAATAAAATATGTTTTATCGTAAGCGCCTGAATTTCTTTATTTAGCAACAATACTTTGAAAATTAATGTTTTTTGGTCCAAATCTAGTAAAGTATTGTACGTGACAAATTGCGTGCGAAGACGAGACGACTAGTACTCAATATATCAAACACCCTTTAAACATCAGAGACCTATAAACTCAATCATTATACAGTCGGGTAATAAATATAATAACATAATACAAATCTACTAAATAGCAATATAACAACAAATAAAAATTGCTATGTGACAAATAATGTACGCAACCAAAAAGGTTCCTATTAGAGAGAAAATCACATTGAACGAGGGAAAAGCTTACAAAGGACTATGATTGGCTGTATCGAGTGCGTACAAACTGTTTGACGCAGACCGACATTCATTCAATGAAGTTATCTCCTCAAATGAACGAGTAAATAGACCTTGTTTCTTATATTGCGTCCTCACTGTCCCTAATTTGAATCTCTAGACGTTTTAAAAGTCGTTCAAGTGTCTAATTCTGAAACGAATTTCCTCTTATCCCTAATTCCGATCCCTTATCACTTTACTCTAAATGAAGTGCCTTTTTGTAATATATTTTTTGAGATACTCTTTATACTCGTTTTGTTGGAGACAGTTTATATCGTTAATATTGTCAACTCGATTTTAGAAAAAGGTTTAACACTTGCTCATAATAAGAGTGGAATTAATCCCTTTTCCCTCTATGGATGATTGTGATTCAATGTTGGTAACACTTAGCTACTTTGTGGATAAATCTCTAAACTTTCATTTTATAAGGTCTGAAAAAAAATATTCGTTCCAATTATGTAATAATAATTGGACTTTTTAGTAATGAAAATGGTAAATAGTAAAATCACACACGTGATTAGTGAACACGGCGGTGTTCACTAATCACGTGTGTGATTTGCTCTCTAACTATATTTTTTAATCTTTGTCTTGGAGATGAAAATATATATTAAAACTTTGTACAAAAATCTTTAAAATTGAGGTACAAATATGATAAAAGATTAATAATTTCCAAATATGAAAGAGAAAAGTTAACATCAGCGTGTTATTTAAACACGATTTACTGCGTAATTGCGTCGGTAACAATAACAACGGATCCAAAGTTTGTATTATAAATCAGATGACGTCAGGTGAAACGATTAAAGAGAGTGCTCGACTCCATAATAATGAATAATTTATTCGAGGCTTGAAATACGGGCGGATATGGCATACGTACGTTTGTCGAATGCCGGAAGGGGTGAGACAATATATTTGAGCAGAACGCAAGAGAAAACCAATGAATATCACGTTTTGTCTGTAGCCAGCCATTGATTATTATAAAAGTATGATGTCTGTTATTAAACAAAAATGGAATGATTAAATCTTGAGTATTTGAGATATGATCAATCTTATCGAATTATCTAATTCATCAAGCGAGAATTTGACTTCATACATTAATTTCTATTACTTTTTGATACTTGGATAATTTACTTTATAAAGTTTGTATTCTACATTATATATACAAAATAATATTTTATATTCAGGCTATATCCATTAAATAAGATAGATAGATTTCAATTTAATCCTATCTTATAAAAAGTATCATATTTAATAATCCACCGCTAGTTCAATATGTCTTAACTGTGTAGCAATTCCTGACCTAAATTTTTAGTTACAAAGTTATAAACATTGAAGGTATCATTTCTATAATTAAAAAAAAACACATTTTTTAAATATTGAAAACATAAAAAGTAAGTAGACCATCTTTAATGAAAAATGATTATTACTTATAACCCGTTAAAGCTAAGGTAGATTTCGTTACGAATATTACGTTAGTAAAAACGCTTTAAAGCAAAGTGTGGTCGTATTATTGATATTATTTATTATTAAATTAAATGGCTACCAGCAAAGTGAAAACGTATAATATTAATAGATGTTACTGGCTTCAATATAGGAGTAGGTTTCCGAATGTCTAAAGGGGTGAGACAATATATCCGAGCAGAACGTGTAAGAGAATTTACCAGTGAACCGTAAATGACCGTGTAATTCTTTATTATTTTCTCCGACATGATTTATGTTGAGACTCGACTGTAACGACTTTCTTTTGTTTTATAAGTATTGGTGTTTTGTTAATTTTGTTTGGCCGTTTATTATTACTAGTACATATACTTTAGTTTTTCTATATTTACATTATATTTATAAGAAAATTTAAGAAATATGTTTATTTTATACTTCATTTTAAGACTAGATAGCGTTTCCAAAATCACCATCATATTTAAATTAAAATCACATTACTATTTTCTTAAGTTTGAATGTTATATTATGTCAAATTCGATAAGGTTTTATGATAAAGAAAAGTTAATAATACTAAAGCTCAGATCAAAAACAATATCTTAGCACAGTAAGCTACATAAATTACAAATAAAAATAAATAATATACAATTGATTTATCGTCATTTTGACGAACTCAGCTGCCTAGTATTAAAGATGAAGATTTTAATCATAAAATTCTTAGTATTTTCTACTAGCTATATATTGGTAGAAAAGTGTTAAAAGACTATGCTGGAAAAAGTATAAATAAAAATTTAAATGATTTAGAAATAGGTTAATCAATAAAATTAGTAAACTCGACAAGGCAAAAGAAAATCCCTTGTCTTTTTATTCAATCTCAACAAATAACATTACCAAGGCAATTCGTGTACAATATCTAGCTGATAAATCACTAATCATGAAATATTAGACTTGGAACGGACATCGCATACAAATAACTAGTATCGAATAGGGTGAGAAATTGAGAATGTATTTCTTACGTAGTTTGCAAGTAAACCTTTTTTTTCATCGATTAATCATTACGATTAAAATTTTTTATTGACCCAGCAAACGTAGTTTTGCCATATAAATTAAAAAAAATTAGGGTGGGCCACCCTAGTCACTTGGGGGTGTGAAAAGTAGATAGTACCTGATTCTCAGACCTACTGAATATGCATATAAAATTTCATAAAAATCGGTCGAGCCGTTTCGGAGGAGTATGGTAACTAACATTGTAATACGAGAATTTTATATATAAGATAAGCCTTTTTTTCATTAAAAAGTTAAAATAAAATTATTAAGAACTGTCGTGGTTTTATTCTGTGGTGTGGCAAGCGTGGTCGCAGATAAGTACAATTATTGTGGCCAATCAGAAGGTTTCCTGCGTAAACATTCAAAATGTGACGTTTTCAGATATGATGGGGATGATCTAATTTAAAATTCGCATAAAATGGTTGAGAGAGTTCAAATGAAGATGTTGTGTGTGGAGACGGTGTTTGATTTAAAAAAACAAGTACAAAAAGTAATTGCAACAAAATGTCAGCCATTATACAGCTTACATTACTAGAAAAGATGTTTTATTTTTCATGACGAATTTACATCATAATTCGTTGGTAAAGGAGCGTATGGGCGGTATATACGACTACATTAAAGGATTCGCTTCCCGTGGAAGTCAAACTGTACAAAGTCTAATAGAGTCATACAACCAAAGTAATCGTCCCCTTCCTGTACATTGTAACACACGGCGCAGTAGTAGCGTAGTCGGAATTTATGTGACTTATTTAAACTTGATTTTTCACTTGCTTTAACGGTGAAGGAAACCATCGTGAGGAGACCTGCACTCCTGAGAGTTCCCTAAAGTTCTCAAAGACGTTTTTGTGAAGTCTGCCAACCCGCACTTGGCCAGCGTGGTGGACTATGGCCTAATACCCTCCTCATTCTGAGGAGGAGACAAGGCTCAGCAGTAGGCCATTGACGGGTCGTGATGATGATATCTAATTGTCCAGACTAGATACGTGATGATTTACAATTAATTTTCTACCGATTTACTATTTACTTTATTATTGTTTCGCTGTAGTATTTTTTTCGAAATATAAAGTTGCCTGTGGTGCTCTGTTAAATCTCGAAAGAACAACTAACCACAAACTTTCACATTCAAAATTTATTGGTTTTCATATATTATGTCGGCACAAATGCACCCTTTAACTAAACATTTGTATAAACGAATGTCACTAGTCGACCCGCCTCGGCTTCGTCTGTGTGCAATTTATCAGGTGTTTTAATTTTCAACTTATTTTGCTGGATATATAACGACATATAATGAACACCTATACAAAATTTCTTACCCTTTTTCAATCAATTTAAGCCTTTTCTTATAAAAGGTAGCCTATGTCACTTCTTAAGCTTTAATGTATCTCATCAAAATTCATGCAGCCGTTGCTGAGTTATAAATGGTGTAACTAACCAGACTTTGTTTTATATATAATATATGTACGATATAAACAGACGATGTTTCGAACACTTCGTCATATAGTTAACATTGTTTATTTGACAATAATTGTTCATGTTCATATATAAGGTTTAAAAGCGATTAAGAGTACGTGTGTTTCTATTCACAATCTGTGAGGAGCGCATGTAAAGCCTGCGGGAGTTTGCTCACAATGACAGGCGTCACGCAGACGACGTCGCGCGGCGCATCATGCAAAATGAGGCTTTACCCTCGCTTTATGTGCAATTATTTTTGCGGAACCACCATGTTGTGGATTCACATCGGCGCATTCAAGTGGATTGCAATTAAAAGATACAGCGATATGCGAGAATAATGTACAAGTACAGAGAAAAACAATTTTCTATCTCGTGCAAATGTCATATGATGTCATATCAATATTTATTTATATACGGGCCTGCAAAAGAAGGTTTACGTGAGAAGGTATACGTGACGATAATTCTGTATTATTTAAGTTAGAAACTTGAAATAAAAAGCCATCGGATGAGACGTGACTCATTGTTCACATAACGGAAGGCAAAACTCTACAGGCGGCCTGGTGAGCGGACCGGGGTGATATATGCTCAGGAGATCTTCAATGAATATGCAGAGCCATATCTGGTAAATATGGAAGATGGATCAATTTTAATGCAAGATAATGCCCGATCACACACTACTCAGGTTGTACAAGGGTACATTCAGGAGGTTGGTATTAACCGCTACCAAGGAGTCCTGACCTGAACCCAATCGAACATGGGATAAGCTCGGAAGGCTGGTCAGAGGACGCAGACGACCTCCTGTAACCCTCAGTGATCTTAAACAGGCCCTGATGAAAGAATGGGAGAATATCTCCCAACATCGTCTCCGGAACCTCGTCTTCAGTATGCCAAACAGACTCGAAGCTGTGATCAGAGCCAGAGGAGGCAACACCAGTTATTAAAAATGTGATTTTAATTCTACAAACACCTTTTTCTGGGTTTTTTAAGTTTCTGCCATTTAGTGAAAATGGTTACTTTTTGTTTTTATGTTTCATTTATGTTAAAACATTAAGTTAAGTAAAATAAACTTATGTTCAAAAAATTTTTTTAACTTTTCTAAATGTTGTTTTTTATTTCAGGTCTCTAAATAAAAGAAAATTAAATTTAATACTTGTTATACCTTCTTTTGCAGGCCGGTATATTTCTATAAATATGATGATGAATAAAAAAAAAAAAAATACTTAATATATGGATGTTTAGATAATAAGATGTTGTATTATTTAATCATACAAAAACGGATTTCGATGAAATTTGACACACAGATACATCATGACCTGGATTAACACATATGCTACTTTTTACCGGAAAAATTATAAGCTCCCGCAGAATAATAATAAAATGCTTATTGAACGCCGGAATATCTTTATACAGCAATATACAGAAAATTGATTTTTTAAATCTGAGTTGGTGTAGCACGTACACGTGTTTTGACGACGTTTAAAACACTTGAGAGGGGGTTGAATTATTAAGGTCTAATTTATTGGCCACTGCTATTTTTTGTATATTAGAAAAATAAGTTTTACTAATATTCCATTGTAGTTATATAGTGTACGCACTCCATGCAATTCTAGCACAAATCATGAAGTTGTTTAATTTCAACATTCAGTTAACATTTTAACTCCACCATTAATTTCCATTTGTTAAACATCAACGTTAGTTAACTGTCGGAACTATTAGTGTAGAAATTCACGAGTCGAAATGTGGAAAGCAAACAATATCAGCAAATACGTAATTAATTGGCTTTGAGTTTTCACCTAGATAAATATCACTATTAGTTAGATGCAGAATGTTCTAACGCAAATGAATCAGTGGTCAAAAACATGTATTGAAATATGTATAGCCAAAATACTGCAATGTGAATTGCTCTCGATACGACTGTTGAATGTTTTTACATCGGTTTACATATTTTCATCAGTGAAACAATTTAATTGGTTTTTCTTGTTATAAACTCTGTTTATTCGTTAGTAGAAGCGTCAAGAGTATACTCGTTAATTTTACATTTTTTGAAGTAAAATTAAAAGCTTATTGCTATCCACAAGGATAACATTAAGGAGATAATAAATCACTGCTGTTCCTTTAAAACTCGAATATTACTTTTTTTACTTTGGAATTCACGCCCAAGAATGCTTTATTAATATATAAATTCCGACAATTATTTCCTGTACACAAAAGATTATTTCTTAGAATTGAGGACAATATTAATGTTATAAATAAGACATTTTTTTTAATTTTGTCCTAAAACTCAATTTATAATTTTATATTGGTTCCTTTATAATTAATTCTTAGTGGTTTGTTTGTTAAATGGCAGTCGGAAAAATAGCTACTTTTGTCTCATTCAATATCAAATTTTAAGTCAACTTTCTTACTTAAATTTTTTTTTTTTTCATTTTGAACTGTTACTTGCATTCTAAAGAATTTACTGGCATTTTATTTTCACCTTACTCATTCCTGAGTAAGTGTTCCTGAGTGAAAAGTTCCAGTTAGATAGTCAACGCTTAATCTACGAACTTGTAAGTGCAGGGAGAGTCATGAAAGTACTATAATATAAATAAACTAAATATAAAAGTAAATTTAACTCACGATTAGTCTTCCACAGCCTCTTCAATATAGCTATGTCAACCATGTGCAAAACCGCGCACACTATGACAGCAGCTAGCGCAGCTCTTGGTATGAAATAGAAGTATGGCGTTAGCAACCCCAGTGTTAGCAGGACTATTATACCTATTAAAAATAGAAAATTTATTAACATGTTCATTGTAGCAGCAACTAATTATACGCCGTTTTTGCCACAGGAAAACAAGAATTTCTTTTTGACTGAATATTAATATTAATAAATGAATTATACTATTATGTCAATAAATGCTTAAATGACAAGAGATTTTTATGATTTTTTATGATTCATAAAAAAGTAAATTTTAAGTATTTGCTGACTTTTACAAGCAAACAGACTAACCAATCTTTTTAACATGTCAGAAATATTTCTGAAAATTCTAATTCTAATTAATTTTAAATACACGTTTACAAATTTTCATAACTTCACAACGTAATAGTTAAAAATCTGGTGTGAAATTGCTAGTTAAAAGTTATAACATAACTTTGTAATATAACTAGTACAAGGGCTGGTATAATTTCACACAAATTTTAGTTACGAAATTCTGGGAAATGAAGTTAAAAATGCATCCTCATGTTATCTGATATGTAGAGAGCCATATCCCCTAGTAATTTAATTCACTCACGAGAGAACCGACATTAATGTAGTTTCTACAAGATAACAAAGCTGTAGATTTTAAACTTGACGCAAGAGTACGAGTATATCAAAAATTCAGGACTCTGTGCGACAATAAACTATGCTAAAAACTTCAAGATTTATGTGCCACTTTGAAAATGAAAAATGGCGCTATACGTATACATGTGATGTGGTCATGAATATTATTCTAGAAACCAATTTAACTTATCCCTATGAAACCGTCAACAGCATTCATGTGAAATCGAGATGAAAAACGACATGGAAAATTACTTTCAAACTTTGACGTAACAAAGAGAATTTTCTAAATGACATCGTATGTGAAATTAATTAACGAAACATGTTATGGAGTGATATTAAATATCTTGGTATATGAAACTGACAACACTTTATAAAATACTCATAATGAACGTTTAGTTTTAAAACGAAATCTTAATTTGTGATATTACAAATGACTTTGTTGTTATAAAGCAAAATATTATTAAAATTCTTTTTTAAATACAAAACGCGTACTAATCTAAATTGATAGCAAGTTTCCAAATCTAGCGCTTTAATAGCCAAACTTGACGACAAAACTGACCTTATTTATATAAAAAATAGTATTTAAGTTACCATAGCACTATGGTAAATATAGAATAAGCTGTAAAACTAATATAAAAGTAATAAATTAATATTACCTGTAACAAATCCCGCCGCTGGTGTAATAACACCCGACGCGTCACTCACAGCGCTTCTAGTAAAGGATCCATTGACCGGAAACGACCGGAAGAAAGCGCCTATAATGTTACAAGCGCCTAATGCTATTATTTCTTGTGAAGCGTCCAACGTTTTGCCTTTTGCTGAAATTTTGAAAGCAGATACATATTAATTACTGGTTTCATTGTCTGCGATTTATTTGTGAATAATTCTGAAGTAGGTACAGATTCAATCACTCTTCCGCGTATTCTATAAAACAACACGTCTTTATCACAGCGACAATGATTTTCGGGATAACAGTGTCTTATATTTTATTCCAGCTTATAAAGTAAATGTATGCAATACTTCCTTTAAATCTATTGGCCTGTTTTTGTGCAAACTACCCTTTTTCCGAACGATCTTTAAACCCGATGGATCTTTACTTTTTTTCGAGATATAATGATCCATGTTATAAGAATCAGTGTGTTAAATTTCATTGAACTAAGTAATAGAGACTTTTACATTTAAATATTAAATTAGTTAATTACTGTTTCTACATATTTCAATATAATATTAGATGTTGATGATTCTTTATGAGATAAAAAACTTTGAATATTTCTTATCTGAAAAAGAAATATAGTTTCTGCGATATATATAGAAGTATTTTCGATAACCTCAATATAGAGAAGAATCAATTCCTGTGATGATAACAGAGTATTTCTTAAATTACCAAAGAACTATGGACACAATAATGAATTTCTCACAGAGGAAGTCGCGGGGAAAGATTAGTGTATATATTATGTAGTAGGACTAATAAACCTCACAAATTTTAATTGCATTGACTAAAAATAAACTATTTTTCTACCAAATCATGTCAAGCCCAATTTACGAACGTATATGGATAATGACAGTCGCCATAAAAAGTAACACAGGTTGGTTTAACGACTGTGTAGCTAACATAAAAACACCACACATTTTTGGTATGACATTGCACTACTCGTAGTTATATGTTAGAGACTGCAGAACTATGCTAATTTTTGTTTACAAATATATTTCATTAGATATTAAAAAGAAAAGGTTTTGTAACTTTGTAAGAAAAACCCTAAGCAAGCTAGACTAGTCTTGACTATATATTTTGACCACCTGTATCTTTACTTTTTTTTTGTTTGGGCATAATAAAAAGGAGTTTAATGTTTTCTACTCCTCCATCCTCGCTTCAATGAAGTAAGAAATCTGGAGGAGAGGATAATTATTTCTAACACTATACTAAATCATCCTTGTTTTATTAGGGAATGTTTTGTGACAAATGATGAAGAAAAAAAATTTTTTTATAAGATCGTTTATGCGCTCCGTGTCAATAGGTAAAGAAAATTCAAAGTGTATGATACTTACCCACTATAGAGGCTAAACTTTATTCTATTTGTAATTAAATAAAGGATTTAGTAAATTCAGCTGTGCGTTAATGTGCCAGTTAACGAGCTTATAAGTTACAACAGAAGGTCATCATGATCATTTATTAGATACAGAGATCTATTGATTACAGAATATACAATTTTTTTTTAAATACAAAGAAAACATATAATATTTGGTTTATGCTAATGAAGACAAATTTATATTACTCGTAATTTTTTATTTCTCTCTAAGAAAGAATTCAGCACCACCCGTCCTAGTAGTAGAACATATAAATATCGCGAGAAGTAAGCTCAATCAGAAACTTTTAATTAAAAATGGAATTAACAAGCGAAAACTTTTATATCAGAAACGAATAAACAAAATATTTCAAACGTTCTCAAAATTCATACACATTTTTAATTAAATCTTATTTTTCAGTATAATCATGGTGTATAACTGTGTTGAAGAGGTTTATGAGGAAAAGATATGAGAACACTTCAAAAGCCGTCGCGCTCATTATTTTTGACAGGTTATATCAGAACGTAAGTCCTTGTTGAGATTTCCACATACTCTAACAATGAATATCAAGTTGCAAAGCCCATAATTTTTTTTAAATCATATAAAGTTTGTTATAAGAATTATAGCCGAAATGAATTTAAAAAAGTCTTACAGTTACATTTTTTAAAATCACATATTTTTAAATATCTTTTTCAACTTTAAATTTTCAGCAGCAGCAGCAACAACACATTTTTATATTTATGATTTTTGTCAGATATGCAATTTTTAACATTTTATTAACAACGATAAAAGTTATTTAAGACTTCATAAGATAATTTAAAAAATTGTTTTTCTTATGTTAAAAAATATTGAATGTTCCAGTAAGATGTATGAGTAGGTTTAATAAAGAACTTAATTAATCTGATAATCTAAACAAATCGAATAACTCAAACAAATTATAGCATTTTGCTTAGGAAGTTAGGATCAACTGAAACTTTAACTTCAAAGACGGGAAGTTCCAAAGCTATTTCAAAAGCCAGTTGTAGATAATATAAATTTAGGATCAGACAAATTAAACGATTCTTATTAGACTTTGATCATAAGTTGGAAATTTAGTTCTTTAGTAGCGTGTTAACGTTTGAGAACGAAGGTACAAAGTTTAATAAGCTTCTTTTTACAAAGTTTTATAAAAATTACATATTTTATATGTTTGCATCAAATCTTGCAGCTAAATTATAAAGTAGTTATTACGTAACTACTAGTACTACTTTATAAAGTAATTTTACTTTGTACTCAACAGATTGAGGTGAAAATTGCATACGTGTTTAAATTGTAGGACAAGGCATGGTTAGCTAATTGACGTCATTCTAGATCTATCATGGTTGAGGATCCAAGATTGCGGACCATATATTTTTTGTATGCTCATGATATTGGGCATTCAATGAAAAGATTTTTTGGGGACAATAAGGAAAATAAATTAACTTCACTCTATCCAATAAGGCAGACCGCTTCTGGAGATGGACGAATTATTTTATGGTATTTTCATATTATGGGATCAAAAATCCAATGAATAGTTTTGTGAATTTTAGAGGTATACAAGTTCAAAACTTTAAATGAATGGCAATCTGTCTGATATGTCACGTGGTAGAAGCAAAATGTTCAGCATCACATTTCCCGAGAGCTTCACGTTGATGTCGCACATGACGTTCTACAACATGTTCGATTTGTTCCCTAGTGTGTTAAACGCTTAGTACCTACTGACTTCGAATTTGTTGCTGTTACTATATGTAAGACTATCTTCGATATATATAAAACAAATTCGGGTCAGCTACACATTTTATAACTCAATAAATGCTGGACCGAATAAAATTTGGTACAGAAATAAACTAGAACTTGGTCAATGGCATACCTGATATTGCAAAAATAATTCAAGCTATTACATACATGACTTGAATATATTACAACACGTGGTAAATATTATCCGGGCGAAGCTAGGGCTAAGGTCGACTAGTATAGAAAATAATATTTTACTTGAACGAAAAATTATAGTTTAATTAGTATTTAAATACACACTTTCTGAGATCAGCGTGGCTCTTGAGACTTGAATTTTGATATAGGAATCAATTCTCTGCAGTGATCCAGAGAAATGATTCTCGAGTTAGTGTGAAATATTATATGACATTTATTTCCCATTTTTTCCCATTGGTTTTATTTATGTATAATTGCTTGGACTCCCAATATAATATATCAGCCCAATAATTGACTACTTCTGCGCTGTGTTCAAAGCCCTTATAATATGATAAGAATATACTAGGAACATGACTTTTATATAGCTGATTGTGATAAGATATTAGAATTTTAAATAATAAAAAAATTATCACTCTACTGATCATAAAATGGCTTTTAGGCACGAAATTTATTATAAATATGTTAACTTAAAAATGTCGTTAACCAACACACTGTATGTTAAATTTAAATAATTAAAAGAAAATTTATCATAACTGAAAACAAAACTGACTTTAGAAAAATAGAAAAAATAAATTGAAGACCGCTAAAAAAATTGAAAAATACAATCAGTCGTATTAGTTAAATTAAAAATATAGGTATATTATATTGCTAATAAAACTAAACCTTGCATACAGAAATATTTATTTTATTTAAACGTGTACAATTCAGTGTACAGTTCATGTAACGTCTTACACACTTAGAAAGCACTAAATTTGACTAGAAGTCGTAATATATCAGCATTAGATCCATCGTATACATTAACTACGACAAATTGTTATTCGACTGTAAAAATATTGCACAAACTTCGGACGATGAACTGTCTGAGACATTTTTGAACATCGCTAAGTTATTGCAATAAGAGCTATCTTTGTTTAAATTTACATTTAAATAGTATTGTTTTATTCAAACATGCAGGGGATGCCTGGAGCTATTTTTAATGGAGTGTGTTGGTCATAATTTGTTTCAGTAATTCGAGACACCTATTCGCTTTGTATGCATTTTACGCTGCTTGTAAAAGAGTATTGTATTCGTAAAAGGACATTAACACTTTTAAAACAACATAACTTCGCATTAGTCGTGGAGTTGCTCGGTTAAATTAGTTTACGAGGATAGTATGCGTCATTTCTTTTTCGTGCTTTTCAGTAAAACTGTTTTAATTATACTTTCGTTTGTGACCGATTTTTAAAAGATACCATTAATTTAATTTGGATATTAGATAATATCAGATGTTATTCTCTATTTTGCTATTATCCGGTAATACTGTGTAAGTATATAATCACCTACACACGTTCACTCCGACATAGAACAACCTCAGTAGGTGTCGATCGACTATATTTTCTGTAATATACTTTTGTAGATTCAATAACTCCTAAAGATGCAATGTTTACTATATTTTATTTTATCGATTTGTGGAACCAACATCTAGGATGCCCACTGTTAAAGAAAAACTTTAAGTCTTACAGATCGCCATAGTGTTAGCGTATAAATAGCCATTTGAATTCTTCGCAATAACCTGGATTTATTTCTATACATTTTTCATTATAAATATAAAATAACCATTTCACTAATTTTAGGCAAAGATTGCGTTTCCGCCAGAGATATGCGACGATGCATAGGAAGGGATTTATTTTTAAGAACCAATAGAATCGTTTCATATACATACCTAGCCTCGCTAAGAGTGTGTGAAATGAAGCGATTTTATTGGTTCTTTACTTTACAAGCACATCCCTCGCTATGCATCCTCGTACACCTCTGGTGGAAACGAAGCCAAAAGACTAAGATTTTAACTAAACTCAATTAATGGTATTTTTATTCATTTCAGCTAAGCATTCCGACATTCGAGTAAGAAATTCATTTATAAATATTCACTAGTCCGCACTCATTTAATCTTGTGGGCAGTTTTTTCTGAGCTTTTAGAAATAAAAGTAGACAGATTTAGACCTTAATATATTTGAAATAAATACACTTTTCATAAAATAGAATTCTCAGATTTATACATCTTATTAATGTCGTCAATTAGTATGTATAACAAAAGACCACTTAAGTTGTTCTAGCAGTTTTTAACGTTTGCTTTACATTCATCTCTTTTGATGAACTATGACTTGAATTTTATTTAACTTTCGTCTAAATGTAGAAAGATGAACAGTTTTAAGTAATGTGAAAGTTTGTTTGCTATATGATATAACAACTAAATATACTTTATCTATACTAATATTATAAAGAGGAAAGATTTGTATTTTTGTATTTTTGTATTTTTGTATGTAACGAATAAACATAAAAACTACTGGACCGATTTCAAAAATTCTTTCACCATTAGAAAGCTACATTATCCCTGAGTAACATAGGCTATATTTATTACAAGAAAAAATTAGAGATCCTTAGGAAATCTCACGAAAACCAACCCAAGGTGCCAAAAAATTAGCCATAAAATATCTTTCATCGCATGCGCTGCAAAAAGTATTGATGATAGAACAAAAAAATGTTCTACAATATTATAGAACGTATCAATATCTACAAAAAAGTCCGCAAGACCATATGTTCAACTATTATAGTTACGTCACTATAACTACTTTTTTACATTTTAAAAGTTGATAAAAATGCCTATCAAAATCAGACCATGTTTTCTATAACTTTGTATTAATCCTTATCCAAATAAATTATTTCGTATTCAAGACTATTTCAATACCTGTAAATTACTTTTTGAATTATTAAAATCGGACTTTCCATTCAAAAGATATTACGAAATTAAATACATCAACATAAACAAAAAATACACGACGACGCGACGGGCCAGTATAGCGAGGCAGCGCAGCGAGTAAAGCGGCAAGAGAGGGGGCACCGAAATGCGGGAGGGCCAATATATTTTTAAAAATAATATTCCACCCGCGCGAAGCCGGGATGGGCCGCTAGTATTATATATTTTTACTGCTTAAGTTAATGAGAACATCTGTCTGCCCATAAACATAAATTTAAAAAAAAGAGTACACAAATGTAGAGTGTACACTTACAGTGTAGGTCGTGTTCGCGCAATTTTGCGATGATGATGAATTTTGACAGATGTTCTCATTAACTTAAGCAGTAAAAATATATATTTAATTAACTAAAAAGTAACGCAACATATGAATGATAACTTTTGACTAAAATAATAACTAACTATTATAAAATTAAACTACATATACGCGGGTACATTACATTACTCACCTAAGTATTGCAGTAAATGAGGTTATGTTTGAGTTTTAAAATGTCGTGTGACATATTTATTTAATCGATAAAAAAATTAAATGTTAAATATAAGTGATATATAAAGAAATTAATTATCAAATTTTAAAACATTTTTTCTTTAAGTTAAATAATACCAAATATTTTGTTGCTGACACCGACTACAAAAATATTTTTTTTTACTTTTTAGTGTCTGTAATAGTTTGTTCTGTAAACTACAGACGGATTTTTCTAGATAACATCAGATAGACTATAACTTTTTATTGTCACATTGAAACAGGAACGGATAAAATGAAAAGTTCTTGGCCAAACTATTTTAAATTTTTATGGGACCAAATGGCAACTATTCTGCATGAAATAAGAGAAAATTCACGTCAATCAGATTATAAATCTCAGCGTAATCGACACATACATAAAAAAAATATACCAATCGAATTGAGAACCTCCTCCTTTTTGAAGTCGGTTAAAAATAGCAACAAGTAGGGTTATTTAAAACAAATGCTATTTGTTCATATTTCCTAACTTATGAAATTGTATAATAATGAAAGAAAATCATAAGTAAGATATTTAAAAAAAACTCTTTTCTTTAGTATTCCAACCTAGGTGAAGTAGATAAATTGTTTGTGTGCGAGAAGGATAGAAGGTTGTTATAAATGTCAAAAATAATTCAAACAGATTAACTATATTCGGATTAAGGATAACTGGAGTATTTCTTATTAGGCTTTATTTTATACTACTTCTTGCTAACAGTATAAATATCAAGTTTTGATCTTTTTTAGACAGGGGCAGATATCTTTTATAATATTTATTAAACCTCAAAGGTGAAATAACAAAAAAATACTTACAAAAAGCTTTGGCAATGGCAACATTAGATATAACACCGACCAAAGGCACAACAAGTAGTCCAGTCCCGAGATGTGAGAACATTTCCCCTGCGTATACTGTTGTGTTACTAACTATAGACTGAAATGGCGGCAGCTGAGGTCTGGGCAATCCTGGTGTTATGTTACCTGAAAAAGGAAATAACAGCTAAGATTTCGCAGAAGTTTCAGAAGAAAGCACAAAAACTGGCAACCCTCGAGATAAATATGTCCGTTTGAAATTTATAAAATCTATAGTTTATTTTTAATAATAGATAAGGCGCAAACGAGGAGATGGTCCACCTGATGGTAAGTGGCCTCCATCGCCCATGGACATCGGCAAAACAAGAGTTACTCTCTCGTTTTGTCGATGCGTTGCATCCCCGAAGATAGAGTGGGAAGGGGGAGCGAAGAAAAAATGATACGGATTCAGCGGACCCTGAGCAAGAGCCCAGAGTCCACTAGATCCGCAGCATTAATGAGATAGGAGAGGGAGGGGGTAAGTCTGGCCCACATGCGGCTCGACCGGAACGCGTCTATGACAGTCGAGGATCAGATCCCCTACCACCAAGGGGGTGCTGGGTTACTCGGCTCTTACGAGATGTTCTCCCGGCGGCAGAGGGGAATAGTATTCTAACCCGTCCCCCTCACGGGTAAATATAGCATTTTCAACCTCGAAAATAATATCGAGACAAGAAAAACTTTTTCAATTTCTGATCAGAATTAATCTTACCTATAAACTCTAGTAGATGGCGTTAGATTGTTTTTACTAGATGTAAATCTATGTCTGATGGTATTACAAAAACGCCTATGAATTTCAATATTACGTATGAAAACTATTACAAATTGAAACAAAGAGAAAACATTTTTTTTTTTGCTTTGGGTAGATATTGGGTTTAATATTTAACGATTTGCGGCGGAAATTGAAGCCTTACTATTAAATATTTACATTCATTAACTATACATCAATTCAAACACAAAGTTTTTTACAACCAAACTAGTAATTGATTTATTTTACTAACCATTTATATATGACTAGCCGACCCGTGCGACTTCGACTGCGTCACATAAGAGAGAGAGAGGTGGTAAGAGAGAGGGTATCATAGGCATGTATAATTCAATTATGAAGGACCTGAAACTTTCTATGTTTTACATGCAATATTTTTGATCTTTTTTCCACTCCTATTGGTCGTAGCGTAATGTTATGTAGGCTATGATGGCCTTTCTCGATAAAAAGACAATCAAAAATTTTCAATTCTCAAACTAACTCTTCAGTTTGATTTAGTCATAGAAGTATAAATAAGCAAAAATCTAGACTCGAATTAAACGAAATATTAAAAGTTCTTTGTTATAAATTATTATAGGAGTGAGTATCAGTCACGTAGCTCTTGTATACAGAAACAACTATAAAGTTTGCAAAATGCGAACAAAATATATCACAGTAATGTGACAGCGCACTGGAACGACACTTGAATCGAGCAGTAAATATATTTTAACATCTGGTTGCATTTTTCGTGCACAAAACTAAAAATGTAGTAGTATTTCTCGATTTTGCATGCTTGAGAAATAATGCTAATAGCATTTGAATATAAATTTATCCAAGACTTTAGATTCAATGATCAAATTTGTTGTATAAGTCGCCGACGATCTGATTTTTTTTAAAGTAGACGAGTAATCATTCAGAATTGATATCTTAGATCCTTCCTGCTTCATATGATTCCTTGTAAATTCAGGATAAAATTGCCGCAATTTTTAATCTTTTTCATACATACAAGCAGGGACGTGCCGTCCTTATGTGCAGGGACAACGCCAGGGTGGAAAAGGCGCCGTGAAGCTTTATGGGGGCGTCTGAACAAAAATATATATAATATAATTCGATAAAAAAAAGTTTCTTCAAAGAGCGCAAATACTTGTAGATAGGGACGTAATACAAAAATTTGTGGTGGGGTAAATCAAATTATTGTAGGCGAACCAAGACAGAATTCCGTTTTTTTGGCCTTTAAGTATAGGCGCTTATAAGTATTTGGCACTCTGGCGCAGTAGATGCTTGGTGCGTGCCTGCATACCAAATATTGAGGATCGTTGAAAAAGTACAAATTTAACTTTAAGAATTCATTATAACAAATAAAAAACAAGTCAGAGTCGGAATCGCGCACGTACGGTTCCGTACCTATATTTAGCAAACGAGCGTTTGTTGTATGGGAGCCACTCTTAAACCGTTATTTTAAACTGTTTTTAGTATTTGTTGTTATAAGGGCAACAGAAATACATCATTTGTGAAAATTTCAACAGTCTAGCTATCACGGTTCATGAAATACAGCCTGATAACAGACAGACGGACGTACGGGGAGCGGTCTTACAAATAGGGTGCCGTTTTTATCCTTTGGGTACGGAACCCTAGCTTAAAACATTCGTATCGTGCGCCTAGCAATTTATGAATTGAAACAGATTTTTTTGTATCATATACAGCCGGCTATACATCGTAACTTTAAAATATCTAGTCACCATGGCAATGTGCTATCTATAATACCAATAATACTCGTATTAATCAGATGTGAGATGTATAAAAGAATTTTCGATGTGCGATACGTTCAGTGTTATCAATAAACTGCACCATCATACTATCGTGAGATAATGCATCTTAATGTCAAAGCAGTTTAATTCAACAAGTTTATTTACGTATTTTTTGTAGTGAAATCATCATATATTATACAAAAATCTTTATTCACATATTAAACGCCATAAATATAAAGTAGGTAATGCAACTTGCACTATATCGTCGTATGTGTCACACATTTGTTAATAAATTGTTATTTCCGCTTTATTATTGCCTAAGTCCATTATATCGTATATATCATCTGCTTTCTTCCGGCTTAATTCAGTTAAATACAAGGTTCGTTCATATACATACGATCTATAGAAAAATAAAACAGTTCTATAATATTATATTAATTGGACGCTTGTTAATATGACCAGAAATAATTGCTTTTTTAACACTTATTGTGTCGTGACAAAACTGAATATCCAATAATAAAAATAAGAAATAAATATAAAATTTTATTCAATAAAAAAATAAGGTTGCATTTAAAACAAATCGTAAATAAAATATCTTCCTTGACAACATGTTTTGAATTTTTATTAGCAATAATAACGCATGTTTTTTACGGACATGACGTGTTTTAAAAAACATATGTCAGCGGAAAGTAAACCATATTTTTTTAATAAAAGTGGGAGTAAAGACGAAGTAAGTCGATTATTACATTATTTACAGATACAATGTACAAAATAACCGCCTTTCAACGGGAACACGATATTTATTTATATTGTAAGTCATTTTGGGAATTTCACAAATGTATTTTCCAATTAATTTGATTTTTTACGCTCTGAATATATACGGTAATTCCATTTCATCAATATTGTGTTTTTTCAAACAATAAAAATTTTAAATTCAAAGATATCTTTTGAAATTATTTTTGCAATCATAATATTGTTTTCGCAACACAACAAGTGTTGTTATATGTTCTTCTGCATGTTCTTGTATAACAAAGAATATGATTTTATTTATTCAAATTAGCCACCGTCGATAGTTAAAATATTTTTTTACTATTGACGGCGAAGCAATAAAAAGGGAAATTAATATTCTAAATTACTTTGACAAATTAGATATTGAATTGAATCAGGCGCGGAAATTCATGATTAAAAAGGAATCAAAAAGGTTACCTTGCTACAATCCGCGGAATTCTGAACAACCCCACTCGTACGGCACAATCCTTGCGAAGTCTTTGCAAGTGACGCTTGTAGAGTCAACTACTCCTGAAGATGCTTCGGTTTGGATCGAAACGTACGTCGATTGTCAAGCTCTACTTGTGCGGTGTGTCCTGATTCGGGTTCGCGCGTCTTACTTTTCTGTGAACGGTGTGCTCTTCTGGGGTGTGCCGTACGAGTGGGGTTGTTCAGAATCCCCCGGATTGTAGCAAGGACACTTTTTTGATTCCTTTTTTTTTTGACTAATTAGATTTTATTAAAAGCGTCTCGATAATCCTATATATTTATAAATTTTGAGTTAACATCATGTTAAAAATTTTAAAACCTTTTTAAGGTGCTGTGGTGGCCATCAGTAGTATTGATGTCGATAATTTGTTCAAAATTTAAATAGATCTTTAAGAAGTCAATAAATACAACTTACCAGTTAATATGAAAGGATTATCCTTAGTTCTGTAAACGCAATAAGCAATAACTGATGCGAGGACGACCACAACGGCGTTTCTTGAAACACCCGCAAACCAAAAACTCCTCTTTAGAAGCAACGTCCGTCGAATTTTCTTATCTTCAACACTCTTGAATTGAATATCTTTCAGAGCCTGAAAAAAAATGAGAAACATATTTAAAGCAACACATTTTGAAGTATTCTTTCTGCTTACTCTTACTTCTACAATTAATTAAACATAATGGAGAATTATACTTTAAAGTTAAACAATAAAATTCCGTATGATTTGATATTCTTTTCATAATATACAATTGAATTATTCAATACAAATTTTTAAAAATGTATGCAGATTGCTTTTATTATAGAAGTCATTGTTTCAAAAAAAGCGTTATAATGTAAACCCATGGTTTTAAACATTTTGACTTTAAGAAAAACTTTATTCAAGGTAAACATATTATAAAACCAAGTCTCACGCCGCGTCTGTCTGTTTGTTAGCAATAAACTCAAAAACTACTGAACTAATCTCATGGGCTTTTCGCCAATAAATAAAATCATTCATGAGGAAGGTTTAGCTGTATAATTTTTGTAGGTTTTATTTAATTTTTGAAAATGTCTTAAAATGCCTAAAACGCTGCCTAATCCCATTTTCTTGCGAAGCCGGGACGGATCACTAGTTCTAAATAATTACTTATTGAAATAAACTAGATAGCATAGTGTATTACTAAATGTTGTACAATATACACTCTTCTCGTAATATTTAAATAAAATTCATTCTGTATAATGTTACCTATGCAGTGAACTTAATTCGGGATTTACTTAGCAAATATTAACTAATTAAAACAGTGTACACGCGCTCTTACATTCGCTAGAATATTCAGTTCATTGTATGGCAATCTGTGACAGCTGTTACTACGAGGGCTGTGCTGGTGGGATCTATACAAATTATAACAAAAATGTAACATATCGAACGTCTGTTCATAGATGATAATATTTAAGAAAGCTAAAGAAATGAAATATAATCCAAAACAATGATTTTAAATTTTCTGCAGTTGAATTGTTGTAGTTTTAACTAAAAAAAAATCTAAGCTTTGTTTCGTTAAAATTGGATGTCTAAAAAAAATTACCGTCTTTTAAAAATTTTGCACCAACGAAACTATGGCGGGTCGACTAGAGTAATTTAATAATTATCTTAAAATCTTTTCACAATTAATTTAAGTTTCACAAAAACATCGTTGTAACGAATAAACTTCAATATGAATCCTAACTGATATCTACACTAAATTAAATGCTCCACCGAATGATTTATAATTCTTGTATATATATATATTTTTTTTTTATGTAACTAGGTCGGCAAACAAACGTACGGCTCACCTGATGGTAAGCGATTTCCGCAGCCTATAGACGTCTGCAACACCAGAAGCATCGCAAGCGCGTTGCCGACCCTATCCCCAATTCCCCCCAGGAGCTCTGGTCACCTTACTCACCAACAGGAACACAACACTGCTTTAGAGTAATGTTATTTAGCTGTGATCTTCTGTAAGTTCGAGGTACTACCCCAGTCCATATTTGAGCAGGAAATTTGCTGCTGTGCCCTACCTCAGTTATATATATATTTCGTGTCATTAGATAAGTTTTTGCTATTTGTCTTTAATTTAAGGTCAGTGCCTTGTCTTTCTTAAAGTGTTTTACAACAAACAATCACTTATCTCATCTTAATCTTTGAGGAAACTCTACGAGATGGCGTTACATACAAATTTTCAAGGTTATCTCAATAAGTATTTTCTTCGATAAACGGACGTTATTGTGATATATAATCAATATTACGTTTAATTGAAAGATTTTTTTTTTCTGGTAATGTTATTGTTCAGCCCTATTCAGGTAAGAGTTCAGAAGCACAGAACGTGATTTAGGTAATTCTAATTTATGATTCCATATTACCAATGTTACAAATGCGGATATTTGATTGTGGCAGCATTAATGTGTTATATAGATATTGTGCGATTATTAAAGCAAATCTTAGACATTGTTTTACTCGTTACCCTTGAAAATATTTATAACATTACTTTTGCCTTTTAAGGTCAGATCTCGGTCATTATTTTTTTTTCAATATAATCGTTTTATTATATTTGAAATAATATTATAAATGTGAAAGTTTGCAGGTTTGGATATTACAAAAATTTCTAAATATTTGGCAACCAGATACTTTATAATCTGGATTAACTCATAGGCTACTATTTATCCGGGAGATAATTTTTTTTATAGTAATATATAATTGAAAATTATTTTTTTGTTATAACTAAATATCACGAGCTAAGATGTGGCAGGTCGACTTAAGTACTCGATAATTTCTGACCTTAACTTTTTATTATTATTACTTATATTTTTATAGACGTATCGTTTTATTTTAAGCAATATAAAAAGAAATAATTGTTTTTAGGATATCATGTTCCAATCTCATACAGCCGAGCACTAAAAACATTCCTGTTACGTATTCAGGAAAAGTTGCGAGCTGGCGTGGCAATACAAGTTCACAAAGTTGTTGCCATAACAATAATCCGGAAAGAGCAAGAGCAATTACTTTTTATTCGTGTTGCAATACAGATATAATCATAGAAATTTTATTAGAAATGGTATTAAGAAAGTAGGTAAATTATGCAGTTGATTGGAAATATATTGTCATTGTTGCAAGTATTAAAGTAACCAAAACAAAATAAGAAAATTTTAAGAAAGAGTAACGTCATAACCTCTGTGATATTTATTTATTAATCACAACTTCTAATCGTATATTGTTAATTTAAAAATCTAACACTCAACTAGAGACCCATAACATTTTGAATTCTAAAAAAAATCTTTTAATTATGTTACAATACGCCCGCAATTCCAATACTCTATCTAACGATTTAGCTAAAGTACCTATCTATATTGAATTATTTTATTTTGGTAGCCAAAAGTCGTAATATTGTACCATTTTTAAAGATTTCAACGGTAAAAACTCACGTAATTTTTTTTTGTATTGTAGTTTTAGTTAAGTTTCAGCCGCATTCGGCGGCCTTTCTCAGAATCGTAAAAATTACTGGAGTGTTTACCGTTTACAATCTTTAAAAATGACTAATTACCACGTTAGTTTCTATAATAAAATATTGTACCTCATAAATGAGATTACATATATAAAAGCAAACATTTCTAAAAATTTTAGGACTTGGTTAATCTAAGTTAGAATCTAAATTAAGAACCAATTTTGCTATATATTCAAGCAATAATTTATTTAATTGAAATGTAATTGAGAGTCGCAGCTATCACATGCGTAATACATCCCATTTTTATTTTTTTTATATTCTAGATATCACAGCAAAGTTATTAAGTGGACTTGGGGAATTGAGATGTAAAACTAGTGTCTACAAACAATAGAACGGGCAATTATAGTTCTCGACAGAGTTTAATATGTGTTAGAATTAGCCTATGTGGAATAAGATGGCGTTTATACACAAATTTCCTTTATATTAAACTACTGACGTTATTATGGCTATTAGAATCTATTTAAATTGTTCAATTTGTGGTTTATTTTCCTTTTTTCCTGGTACTCTGAGGATATTTCACGGATAATCAACTCGACAGGAGAGAAATTGCATGTCAGCCTAATAATAGATCAAATCAATTTATATGTCCATCTACTAGACCATTTTCATGATTATCCGAAAATTTGGTGTGCAATCTATATATATATATATATAGTTAAGTTACATTTTCATGCTCTGCTTCATTCAACTTCCAGATTGCAAAATGTAAAATGTGTTTGTTATTATCATTGTCTCAAAAGAAATTGTATAACACAGTTATGAAATGTAATATAACAATATTGCTTAAATTCATTCTTGCCAAACCGGAAATAATACGAAAATAAAGAAACCAACTTTTGAAAGATTACGCAAACTGTTTAATCATATGTTCCAAAAATTACGTTAATGGACATCTCCATACATTTATTTATTCATCTGCCTTTAGGCATTATGCATAATTTATGCACAACATATTGTAAACCAAACTATATATGGTCATACGGAACACATTTAGTTATTCATTTTGGGAGATTTATATTAACTAGTATATTATAGTAAGAATATTATACAAGACTTTCACAAGTTTTCTAAAGTTTTTTTCAAATTTATACATATAGTAAAAAGATAACTTATTCAATGTTTGTAGTTTTTAGATTCTTCCAAAACAACTGCACGGAATAAGATACGATTTTCACAATTGTATTGCTGCAGGTCTCACATATATTATTGTTTCATTTAAACTAGATATCTGAAAAAAGTCAAAGTAAAGTCTGTCATTTAAAAATGGTCTGTCTATCCTAGCGAAGCTAGTGCGTGTTGGGTAATCAAGAAATATAAACTTATCTGATTTTAATTATGATTTTGGCAACACTGACTTTAGTGGCAGCCTGTTAGCTAAGATGTTAACATTAATCTGAGTAACATTTGATTTTAGAAGTTGACACAAACAGAATATCAGTCAGTTGTAAAACAACATAACAGAAATCATTACTATTACATCAAGAATACTAGTTTTTTTAATCGACAATTGAGACTAAATAATGTTAGTTTGAAGTTAAAATGACTTTAATGAGACAAGGACATAAATGAGAAAATGCGAACAATGTACCGGTAGTAAGTAGTTAATCACGATCTCGGTGATGACGATTAGGATAGGATGACATATCTTACATTCTCATGGTCAAAGTTATATTATTTATAAAAAAATACTGCTAATATACATATCAATATTGTATGACATAATTATAGTATTTAACATTGTGTAGTTTACAGTGTTGTGTAACTCTGACAAGCTTCTACAAAACGTAAGGGTGCAGTAACAATAACATTTGCTAATTTTTTCATTTGTATTTTTCTAAATTATATTATTCTGTCATTTTAAAGCTTTATTTTACGTACTATTTTTTTTTCTATACTTAGGTAGAGCAAAGTGTTTTATTTAAGTTGAACTCAATTTAAACTTATTATATTTCCTTAATCGAGTCCTTTAAAACAAAATATAGTAATATATTTTGGCCTAGAGATTAATTAGCCTATTCCTGATTTTAATGTCAATTAATTCATTAACAAAAAACTTAAACATGTCAATCACTTTTACTAATAATATCGAAATTTTCGCAACCGTTGACTAGCTTTTAAGCGAAATAATTTCACTTATAAGTAAAATACGGCTGCCACACTGATGTTCGATATTATATTGGCAGTGGCTAATAAAAGTGACCACTTTATTATGATATAACATCTTTAAACATAATGATAATCATTGTTATTTAGGTTTATATTTAGTTTATTAGATAAAATATTATTAAACATCCGAACAATACTATACGCAAAAAGGAAAGGAATATAAAAGAAAGGAATTTTATAAATAAAGCCTTACTTTCATCCCCATTAAAACGATACAGCAAGATAATCCAAGTAGTGTATCTTCAAGTCTTGTATTTCCAATATTCTTGATCAATTCAGTCCAAGTCGATATAAAAGTCTCCGCATTGAAGTGAAGGCCAAAAAGCCCCTTGATTTGTGAAGAAGCGATGGTTAGAGCGGCAGCTGATGTGAAACCAGATACTACTGGTAATGACACAATTTCCACCAAAAAACCTGAAAAATTAAATTTTTTATTTGTTTATTGGATACGACTAATTAAAGTAAAAACATAAAATTTTACAAATAAATTAGCAAATTCCTACTCTGTACAACATTTATGGTTGGGTACCCTACACATACGTAACTCGAGAATAGTACCTTTTAGCTTATCAACTGTGAAAGAATTTTCAAAATTAGATCAGCAGCTCCACAGGTAGCCTCAAACTCACAAAATGGCCACTTTATGGTACTTAAATGGTCATGTTTTTTTAATATCATATTTTTGGCTACATAACCTAACGTAGAATTACCTATTTTTAAGTTTTGTGACATGTTGAGTCGTACCGTATTTTTTGTATTTAAATTTCAATTGGCCGAAAAGAATCTTTTAATTACAGTAAGATATAGGATTGTTTGGCAATAAAAATATTACGAGTCGATTTATCGTTTTTCAGTTCAAAATGTAGGTATGGAAAATGTTTTTGGCGATTTCTGACATTTCGAGTACTCATACCTTAAATGGTCCCATGGAGTCTTATGATCCCCATACGAAGTGGGATCGATAGGCATAACAAATTTTATTTTTGGATTTTAGCACTTTTTCGCTAACCGTACATTTTCTCAAAAATCTGTGAATGCAGTTCCGAATATTTTAAAAAGTTATGGATGGCCTCCTAGGAACGTTTTCCTGTAACTATAACGGTTAAGGTACCTGCCCTTATTGACCCGTCTCAAAAATCCATCCTGTATATATTGGTGTAACCTAAATTTTCAAAACTTTTTTTGCTACTTTTTAGGGTTCCATACCTAAAGGGTAAAAACGGGACCCTATTACTAAGACTCCGCTGTCCATCCGTCCGTCTGTCTGTCACCAGGCGGTATCTCACGAACCGTGATAGCTAGACAGTTGAAATTTTCACAAATGATGTATTTCTGTTGTCCTTATAACAACAAATACTAAAAACAGAATACAATAAATATTTAAGAGGGGGCTCCCATACAACAAACGTGATTTTTGCCAAAATATTTGTACGGAACCATTCGTGCGCGAGTCCGACTCGCACTTAGCCGGTTTTTTTTTTTTTAAATTATTACACTATCTATAAAGAGAATAAATAAGGATGCTTGTGATATACTTCTAAATTTCGTCAGTTGGTCTTTACATAAGAATAGACTATAGAAGACTAAGTTTACAATTTTAGTATATTTTTACAGTGTTAAGCACGGTTAACAAAATGTATGCCTACAAATTGAGTAAGACACACTTTAACACCTTTAAATTGAAAATAAGCAAAAAATTGCATGACTATGGATTGTTATTTTATGTATCATCTTTTTATTTTAGTAACATTTTTAATTGTAATAAATTAAAGCTTTGAAATTTTACTATTCATTTTCTTGAATGTACATTTTATTCTGTAAATTAACACATATTTTGTTAATTTTATAATAATTCTAGTCCAGGCTTTATCCAGGTGCAATTTAGCACGAGTATTTAGGTTATTGTTATTGTAAAGTTTCAATAAAATCCATTCCAGTAGTTTTAACGTGAAAGAGTAACAAACATCCATACATACTCACAAACTTTATAAAATTTTGCTTTTTGAAATAGGTAATATAGGCAAAATTAGAACCTAAGATTTTCTCACTATATGCATCCTATAATTAAATATACATCGTATACCATATGGTTCCAGAACTGAAAGCAAAGTAGTAAAAATGGTTTCATCATTTATATCTATCATCACCCGTTAATGACCCACTGCTGAGCCGGGTCTCCCCCTCAAAATTAGGTAGGTAGGTAGAATTAGAACCTAAGATCTTTTCACGATATGTATTCTTAAAATTATCGTATCTTACCTAGTTGTAAAACTCCAGCGAGCAGCTGAATGATTCCTCCAATAAAACAAAGTAAAACAGCAAAATCAGGATTTGTTCCACTGGTGTAAGTGAACGTTAACAGAGACAACAAGGCAGTGGGTCCGATGTTGACTTGTGGACATGTACCCATAACGCCATATACGAAACCACCCACAAACGATGCGTAGAGCCCATACTGAAATATTTAATAATATATTAATTCAGATATTCATGTTCATGTAGTCTATGAAAGTTAGGCTTAAAACTTCTTTTAAAAATCACTCAATTCGATACATATGCCATTATACATAATTTTTCCGCAGGAACTGTAATATTTTTTGGAATAAAAAGTACTTTTTTTTACTTTTAGGCCCTTCAGTTTTATTTCTAAGCAAAATTGCAGGCGCTCTATTTAACAAGCAAACTGATTGACGTTTCCATAATTTTTTTCCTCAACATTTTACTTTATTACAGAAAACATTAAAATTTTGAATTTTTATAACTATGATTATATATATGATCTGATCTCAAAAAGATGTTCATCTCCTTACTTGATACTACGTGTAAAATTATCATTTGCTTTTCAGATAAACATTAGTACTGGGAATACCCTGTTGTCTGCCCGTTTGTCATAAGCATGTTATAATAATGATGTAATAATGTAAATAGTAAAAAAATAGGATTTTGTTCAATTGCCATAACCTTGATTATTCTACGAATCGTCTTATTAGCAAACTACGTACGTAGCAGAAATAATTGCCGTACCACAAATACTCATGTTACGTTAAATCTGATTTTTATCTATCAATTATACCTATAAAGTAATATTAAAAGGTTAAAAAACTATAGTCATTTAACGGCAAAAACTTATATATAGCAACCGTAAAAAGTAGCAAATGAAGTCTTAAGGTTTCATATCAGAGATAAGGAATATTTTATGGATATAGTTTACTATGTTGCATATTTTTTCACACCATAAAGAACAATAAACAATATTTCTCAATCAATATTATTATTAGTTTCAATTCATTTTGATTTAATAGAACATTAAAAAATCGGCCAAGAGCGAGTTGGAGTGTTCCGTATAATTTGAATTAAGAGACAAACTTAACCTTGCTGTCGCAAAGTTTTTTGCCAATTGCCAACTCAAAAAAATATTTTTTTATGTTTTGTTGGATTTTTTTACATGTGCGGAAACACATTACATCTCATCAAATTTCTTATGTCAAAAAAAGGACCCAAAATTTTCAAATTATGCATAAGCAAGCCGTTGTCTTCTTTTCATTAAATGCAATCAAATACAGATACTACGCGTTCCTGAGAAAAAGGTTTTTACAGACCAAAAGACCTAGATCCTATAATGATTCCTTTTTAATGTGCTAAAAACCTTATTGTATCGAGTAATGTATAAGTGTAGTATTAAGAAATTTTTTTGTTTGGCAACATTTCTTCCCCTAAACCTACTTTACTCTTCACCGTAAACACCATTGAAAGGCCAACAAGAACAACAAATAAAATGAGTAGAGCAACTTTACTGTATTTTAAAACTCGAGTCTTACTCTACACGCTTCATATAAATCCATTAGACGAACTCAACTGAAACTAACTGATTCAGCTTCTACAAAAGTTGAAAGTTACTTATTTTCGCAACCGTTCTTTTCCTTATTATACGTTAAATTCATCTTCAATTTAAATTTATAAAAGAAATTTTTCAATTAATAGTACAGTCATCAGCGCATTTGAATTTTAATTTGGATTTAAGTATGATTTTAAACGTTATTATTTAGTTAGTGTCATGAATTATGATTACAAAAAACATAACTACAATAAAAAAATAATAAGCTGGCCGTCCGACTGTCTGTCACCACAGCTGCATTTCATTAACCATGATAGCTAGACAGTTGTTATTTTAACAAATTATGTATTTCTGTTGCTCCTTTAAAACAACAAATACTAAAAAAAAAATAAAGTAAATATTTAAGGGGGATCTGCAAATGTATTACAGAATATTCATTTTAAAAATAAATTATTTAGTTATAATAAAAAATATTAAGGAGACTCCGATACACACTGTTTTTTTATTAACCATTTATTAAAACTATCTGAAAAGTGAGTAGGTATCTGAAAATCACAACTAAAAGTGGGTCGTGATATTTCAAAAACAAGTTATGTTGATACACAGTCCGACTCGCACTTGGCCGGTTTTTATTTATATAAGCAGTTTACGAAGTAAAGATTTCATTTAGATGTTTTTTTGATCACGGATTCGGTTAGTGGGTGGGATAGATGAGTGACATGATATCTGGATAGTTAGGCGAGTGGTTACGTAGATTGGGGGATTGAGCGAGTAAATGAATTTTAACTGAGGTAGGGCACAGCAGGAAACCTCCTGCTCAAATATGGAGCAGCCCGACTGGGGTAGTACCTCGACCTTACAGAAGATCACAGTTAAATAACACTACTCTAAAGCAGGCAACGCGCTTGCGATGCTTCTGGTGTTGCAGACGTCTATAAGCTACGGTAATCGCTTACCATCAGGTGAGCCGTACGCTTGTTTGCCGACCTAGTTACATAAAAAAAAAAAAAAAAATTGTCGTATTCCTAATCTTGAACATAGAGCCGATTTTCCATTAGCGAAGAATTGTTGCTCGGTATAATGTAATATAAGTTTTTTACTCTATGATTATTTATATAATCATAACTTCAAATTATCTATTACCTGCTTATTATTTTTATATTTAGTATCTTATCTTTTTCTTTATTATAGAGATCTTTTTAAAGTAACTTGAAAATAGCAAATCACTTGAAGAGCGTGATAAAAATTAAGCCGCAAAAGTATTTCTGAAGGTCATTAACTGTCGCGTTCTCGTGTTTGCCACTATTGTCCCAAGTTTTAATATTATAAATGCGTAAGTAACTGTCCGTTTGTATGCCGGTCTGTCTGTTACGCTTTCAAGCTTAAACTACTGAATCAATTATGATGAATTTTGATACAAAGATAGACTAGGAAGGAAAAGAATAGTGATTAAAATGTAGTATAATGCCTGTATATGAAGGGTAATCTAATGCGAAAGTTTTTTATATCACTAATCGAAGCTAAAACTTTTTATTTATAGAATTATTATCTTTCTGTCTCTTTATATGTTTAAGCTTTAAACAACTCTACTGTGGAGTTATTATTTTACACTTTGACCGCAACTTTTACTAGTAACTCCTAGAAAATTTAAATTTTACTAACGCTCGAATTCGTAGTCATCCATTCATCAATTCAAATAAATAAAATTGGAGTGTCTGTTTGTAATATTAAAATAACCGCTTTTTACTAAGTGCATATGGATGTATACACAGTACATATACCAAAACATTTTTTTTTATAATTTTTGTCTGTCTGTCTGTTTGTTTTGGCTAATGTCTGAAATGGCTGGACCGATTTTGTCGGGACCTTCACTGGCAGATAACTGATGTAACAAGGAGCAACTTAGGCTATTTAACATCTCGCTACGACTCATGGGAGCGGAGCTCAAACTCAGTCATGTTTAATATCTAATCTTTAAAAAATATAGCGCGCTGTTCATATTATAATTATATTTTAATTAATTATTATCTTATATATAAAATTCTCGTGTCACAATGTTAATTATCATACTCCTCCGAAACGGCTCGACCGATTTTTATGAAATTCTATATGCATATTCAGTAGGTCTGAGAATCGGCTACTATCTATTTTTCATCCCCCTTAGTGATAAGGGTAGCCCAACCCAAATTTATATGGCTAAACAACGTTTGCCGGGTCAGCTAGTATAACATAAAAGTCAACGCGCGTAGCTTTACTGCACAATTACACTCTAAAGACTACAATAATACGCAATTCAGATGAGAACCGAGCAGTGCCTCAGGCTTGCAACCCAGGTGCAGAATTAAAGGGCCCTTCTACTTACTACTAATAAACGCTCTCCTTTGCCGCTCGACCCACTGACACAAATATTTAATTTTATTATTTTTTTTACACGAGATCCGAGAATAACTAAACCTTGTTGCGCAAAAGTTATCCTTTTTATATCATACAAAATACCCACTCATCTATTCTCACTTTAATGACAGATGGGGTCGTCGTCGAGATATTAAATGTAATTATCAATATCGATATTTCATATAGTACTAGCCGACCCGTCACGTGTTGCTCCGCTCCTATGGGTCGGTATAGCGAGATGTTAAATAGAAAGTCCCGTCAAAATCGGTCCAGCCATTTCAGAGATTAGCTTGAACAAATAGACAGATGGACAGACAGACAAAAATTGTTCAAAATGTTGTTTTGGTATATGTACCGTGTATACATTCATATGCACTTAGTAAAAAGCGGATATTTTAATATTACAAACAGACACTCCAATTTTATTTATTTGTATGGATTAATATTTTAATGAAACCTAACAAACATATTTTTTGTAAGTGAAAATAGACATTGAACGTGATGGTTGTGTTATCTTATTAATACTATCATATAAATGTGAAAGCTTGTATGTTTGGATATTTAGATGTTTTTTACTCAGTCACACAAAAACGACTGAACCTATGTCTATAAATCTTGGCTAGTTAGTTAGTAGTTAGTCAATAAACATAGGTTAGTTTTTATCCTAAAAATTACAGTTCCTGCGGAATAAAAAAAATATTTTTATAGTGCGCCTGAATATTTTTATATAGCAATATGTTGGAAATTAAAATGTTTTAAATAATTAATTTGTGTAAAGTCAGGGTTGGTGAAATAGTGCTACGATAAATGTAAAATTAAAACATGATGCTCACCTGTGGTTCAAATCCCGCAAGCGAAGCATAGGCTATAGACTGCGGTATCAGCGTAAGCGCTACAGTGATCCCGGCAATCAGATCCCCGATCCCTGTCGGCAAGTCGTAAGTCCTCGACCACCGAACAATAGGGAACAATCGCCCAACTAATCGCAGCGGATCCACTTTCAACATTGTCCTACAAGTGGTTGGATTTGCTTATAACTACACTTGCACCGAATATTCGACTATTTTTTTCCTATTCGGCTGAATACTGAATATCTACACACTACATATTCAAATACCAAATATTTAAGTTATTATATTATTGCAATGAGATTCTGATTACAAAAAATAAAAATAAATTATGATGCACAAATGGTAAATTTATTTCTTCTATTTTTCTGCATTATCAGACAGTTTAATCCCAGCTTCAGAGCGATTTCAACAAACGAGCAAGATACAAACATGTCAATTGAAGTTTTCCCACTATGCCCTGACTAAATATTATTGCAAGCCAGAAAACACATAGAATATTCGGTATTCGGCGTATAACTGAATATATTTACTATTCGTTGCAAGTTTACTTTAAATAACAATTATTTTATAAGACGCCGTCTCTCCATACAATTCACCTTCAATCAATACGTGAAAACAATAGCTCGATTGTAATTAAAATTTTCAAATAAGGATTGGTTATATAGGTAAATTATTATAGCATTATATATAAGTCTACTTAATAATAATATTATTATTTAAAAGTATTTAAAAACAGCTGACTAAAATAATGTTGTATAAATTAAACATGACGGATTAATTATAGAACAACTTTCCCACCCTACGAAAAGTCTATTTTGGTTACAGGTATAAATGAATAAACAATTAAAATTATTTTAGGATATACAGATGAGAATACCTAAATGCTTTTTATATATTTTATTTAAGGACAAGGATGTCTTACAAGTTTTAACTTCAACTTGTATATTTTTTAATCAGATTATATAAACATTTATTAATTGTATTAGTAAAGACATTTTAATTACGAGTTAAAGTATGAAAAGTAGAAATATTCTATTTGCATAACTCACGTATTATTAATGAATGCAACGTTATTTTATTTTGTATGTAAATGATAAAGATCTGAGAAATATTTTTGTAACCAAAAACACACTTTTCACATGAATACATTAACCACAAACTGTTTACCTGTATCATTAGTATTAATTTATGAGTAAAGTAAAAACTGTACTACCGAAAACAATTTAAAACATGGCTGCGGTTTTATCAGCAAACGAAATTTCACCATTAAACATTAATTCACTTTAAATTCTCATATCTTTCATATAAGCATTTCAACACATAACACGAGAATTTAAAAAAATACGTTTTTCCGCGCTTTTTAGTACGCCTGCGCGGAAACTTATTCGCTTGCGCATTGGGCAACAGTTTAATACAAACTGCCTGGTGTGATCGTACTTAGTACTACTGCCACAATCATCTTGTTATCTATTCAGTTTTGCATCACGGCTCATTACTCATGCAAATTCAGTATTAAAAAGTCGGATTTTTTTTTTCATTTCTTTATTACCTTCAATACTTTATTATTTTGGTAAAAGATGTAACAATAAAAGTGACGTATAAACTACTACTACATAACTTCATCAATAAGATTAATGTATGAATAACTTTATTGAATTATTGAAGATAAAAGTAATTTTCTTAATTTTCTATTCTCAGTGTCCCTACCAATATCGTTTAAAGAATCCTCACACAGTCTTTATTATCCGACCATCTACGTCTGTTTGACGGCATTTTTCTTAGCGATGCTTATACTCTTGAATAATCTAGTCTACTAGTTCCACAAGCAAAACTCAACAACTTCCTTCGATTTGATCTTATCATGAAAACAGAATTCGGCAAATAACAAAATCTCAAAATATTAATAAAGGAATAAATGTATAATTTATAATAAAGTCCACTGAACAAAATGATAGGCCAAGGACTAAGTTGATTAGAAAATTAAACTCCATACCTGGGTATGGTAAAAATAAATGTAGTAGAATAAGAAAAAGTTGTACACTAAACAAACAAATCGGTAGAATACAAGTTACAATGGTATGGTAAGGAATCCTCTTTGCACTAGATTTCATTTAATATCTTCAAGATAAAAAATTAAAAATCATTTATTTTAAAGAAATAAAAGGTCCTCCAATTTAGTAAAGCCCCGACGATGACTCTGTAATAGTAAATATACTTTAGTAGTTAATGCGCATTTAACTAGTCTCGTATGAGATCGGACGCCATGGTCGTCCACGTTATTATTTCAATATCTACTATAAATAAAACTAAGGCATTGACATTCGAACTCTAAAGGATTTTCCTAAAGGAAAATGCTTCTTATTTACCGCGTTAGTGTGCCTCCAAGCATATAAAGTAGGTTAAATTACTACAACGCCTATTAATAAAAAGTTGTATAATAATAATTTGTAAAAACATTGTCGGGTAGGCGCCATAGTTTCATCCATAACATTAGTTACTACAAGTCCACTATCGCCCCAATCCATAGCCCAGCAATATTTTTTTTCATATATAGCCATTGTCACAAGCCGGGGATTGTCTTTGGGTGCATTCTCATAGTGCATACAGGGATAATCGCTGGTTTGCGTCACATCTCATATTAAATTAAATTGTCTAAAGGGCTTCTACGCGTCGGCTACGGCTCCGCGAACGCCTTCCAAAGGTTCGGGTCACTGTTGATCCATGATTGGAAAACACATACTTTAAAATAGTGGATTTTCGTGGATAGACATAAGGGACACTACAATAACAGCATTTTTTGTTCTATGAGATAGGAACCATCCTAACTTCGCACGATAACTCTACTATAATATGCATGTATTATACATAATATAAACCTTTCTCTTGAGACACTTTCTATAGATAAAATATTTACTAAAATCTATAAAATTATAGATCTCGTAGAACACACTTTTCTTACTTATAACAATCTTTATTTTCCTTCAATTTTGATAAATTTTATATCATACATTTTTATTTATTTCAAAAACCTATTACGATTTTATATCCAGTAATAAAACCAAACAAAGACACTATTTACGTTTCTAATCAAGAAAACTTATTTAGGTGTTGCAATCGATTTGCTACACGGGCGAATAGTTCTGAATTAAAAATCTACTTCATGATAGAATGTAGACAAGGTTGAGTATCTAAGTTAAATTAAGTTTATAAAATTCTTGTAATTTGTATAGCTTATAGCCAAATTATTATACTAAAGACATCTTATATAAATAAAAACCGTCCAAGTGCAAGTCGGTTTGTAATATTTGGCAAAATACTTGTTTTTGAGGTAGCACGAACTTTTGCGTATACCTGGTGACAAACACAGGGATGGACGGACAGCGGAGTCTTAGTACCCTTTGACTACGGAACCCTAAATATGAATCGCCTCTACGCGCATAACTTCAGAACGACTGCCCCAAATTGATTTTTTTTTTTGGGTTAGTATTATCAGGACAAAGAGTTTATAAAAGAAAACATGAGTGCCGCAGGAGACAATCAGTGAGATGATCCACTGCATATCAGTGGTATACTCATTGTGGAGTGAGTGAGTAAGGGAGGGAATGATTTCAATACAAGTCGGCTAGTAAAATATAAAATGTAGTGTCTAAGTAAATCTGTCAATAAGTAGGTGTTGAATAATTATTTAAATATTATTTAACGATATGCTAACTATTGAATCTAACGCGTATGAAGGTCTTAGAGTAATAGAATATTAAATAGTATAATCGCTTAATATCTTTTATTTCAAAGGAAAACGTGTATGATAATTTACAATAGAAATAATTGTAATAAATGTAGTAAATAGTGTACTTACACAACATAAAAAAAATCTAATTGAAACGTTTAGAGTATCTATAGAAAATGATTTTACATTTTGGGCTTTATCCATACTCTTAAAGCAGTTGGCGTTAATGCTTAAAAAATATTAGAGTTATTTATCGTCTAGTTTAAGATATTCTGCAATCTTAACTATAGCATGACAAAAACTTCCAAAGTATACTGAATTCTCCTTAAGGTGACATGAAATCAATTTTCACATTTTCTCAATATATTAAAAAAAAAGTTTAATAAAAATGAGTTATTAAGGTTTTTAATAAACCAAATATTATTGTATGATAATGCTCTATATTGTATCCACGTATTTCTGATTAATTCCAAACACACAAAAGTTAGACGGAACAGAATATAAAACCTGAAGGTCGAGCCGTCTCTGAAGTTTGGAATTAAGTTGCAGGGCATATTGCGCAGAATTTAAAACCGTTTTCATTACTTGTTTCTAATCTCGATTCAAGGAACGTTTATTACTATTTACAGCACCTCTTATCTGTCGCTGGGGTTCCTGGCTACGGGGCAGATTAAAGTTAAACTATTAGACTTAAGCGGGTTTAAAGATCAGAGGTCTCAGTTTGTTTTTATGTATAAGATTATATGCAGTGTTAGTGGTTCAATAAGGGCTATATATATACACCATTCCGGATAAAATAATCATCACTTACGAGGACGTTTGTTGCTAAAAAATTAAAAGTCAAAAGAAAAAAAAAACAATACTAATTGTCCGCCGTAAATTAGTCGACTCGCCTTCATTAGAATAGCTTTACTAGAAATAAACATTTAAAATACAAAACATTTATCGGACATCTGATTTAAATGAAACCTGCAACAATTCAATTATGAATACCGTGAAATCTATATGTAAACAGACAGACAAACAAAAAAATGTTGACAAATAATAATAGATATTATGTATAGATAGATATTTTTAACTTGCATGACTTAAAAAATGTGCTTGATATACTTGTTCCCAGAAGGATACAACATTCAAATATTTTTCTAATATTGTCTGTATGTAGTCTTAAATAACATCTTGCTTCAAATTTCAGGATATATGGAGGAAGGAGACTGGAGACTGGGGAGAAGTCTGCGGCGATGCTCTGAATCCGCAATGAGGAGAACAATGGATCATCCGGATATTGCCTGTCAAGCGTCAACCGATAGTCCGCTGTGGACACAACGCGGATGACTGTGTACTTTACCTTAAACTTTAAATAGCTTTAACTTTCTTAATATCCAAGCTTCCTTATATTTAATATAAAGAAATTAATTTTTGTCCTTTATGCACCACTAAACTTCGAGTACCCATCACATTACATACGCCATTAAAGGTTACTGGTCCAAAAACCTGTTTAAATGTATATTTTTATTCTCTAGAAAAAAAATCATTAATTCCTCAGCAAAGCTGTAAGGGCAATTTTATTTTACTTGTTATTATTAATCTTTGTTATAGCAGCCTTTTTTCTTCTTCTTCTCCTTTAGTTTCTATCTAAATCTTATTTCTAACAAAAACCAATAATGTTTTCTCGAATGACAAATCTTAGTTATAAGAGAAATACCTTATAACACACCTTGACGAAAAGACAAATAAAAATAAAACGTATCGAAATCAAATTATTTGGTTGCAATGGAAGATGGTCTTTTGCAACGAAAAATGATTCATTAATTAAAATTCGTGTTCATAACACCAAATGCAAGAATAAACATATCAACTGTATCATTTTCCGGCGCGCTTTATAAAATTTTCGTAATATTTAATTTTCATAAGCCCAATAAATAATCATTTCCATGCTTAACGTTCACAGAACTACAAACCACAGGAAGAGCAACGAAATAAAAATGCGGAGCTTAAAGTTACATAAATTAAAATTTATTTTCAAAGGGCAATTAAAAAGCTGTTCTTTTCATTCGTTTACAGGCAAAGTAGCTGCATTGTTTACAATTTTATTGCAATATTTGTATTTATCATCGCACTGTAAACCTTTGCGGATATTTTGCAATATTTCGCAGTATAAGAATGGTTTCTTAATGAGGACAATAATTGCAAAATGTGTCATGCCTACACGTTACAGATAAACTTCTTGGTAAAGCATATATTAGTATATTACCGAAATTCTAAGATGGTTTTATATTACTAAATTATAAATATGAAAACTTGTATGTTCGTATATTTGGATGTTTGTCACTCACGCGAAAACAGTTGAACGGATTTCTGTGTATGACACACAGATACTTTATAACCTGGATTAACATATAGACTAATTTTTATCCCTTCGCAAGTGACGCTTGTAGAGTCAACGCCACCTGAAGATGCTTCGGTTATGGATCGAAACGTACGTCGATTATCTATCGCGATCTACTTGTGTGGAGTGTCCTGGTTCGGGTTCGCGTGTCTCACTTTTATGTCGGCAGGGAGCTCTACTGGGTTGCGCCAAACGATCCTGGTTGTTCAGATTTCCGCGGATTATAGCAAATTTACCTTTTGATTCCTTTAAATTTTTATCCCGGAAAAAATCAAAATTCCTGCGGGATAATGATAAGATATGTGTACTGTCGTAAGTGCCTAAATATTTTTATTTAGCAACAATATATTGAGAATCATGTTTTTTGATAAATCTAAATATTTTACGTGTAAAAAATGTGTATCGAATGAAAAAAAAATGTGTATCTATTTTGTTTTGTATATTTAAGTGAACGAGAACGGATGATTATGGAATGGAGATTGTTGAATGATGGTTTTTTTTTTCTTTTCCTTTCTTCACAAGCAGCTTTATTACTGTATTCGTATGTGAGTATAATTTTAAATTCGATGTTTTTCAGTATATCAACGGATAACATGTTATGCTATTATATAGCCTGGACTTTTTTTGGGAAGAACGGATATAAAAATGTAATATTTATTTAAAGATTTAAACATTTTACATAATGCATGGTGATGTTATGATATAACTTATATGTAAACATTTTGAGAGTCAAACATGTCTCCAAGGCTGTGTAACCCAAATTAACAATGGCAACCAGTCTTTAAACGTTACACAATGAAGACCAGGCTCGAGATAATGCCAACTTTGTCTTACAATTCACAATGAACTTAATGAAAAGACAAACACGAGGTGAAAGGAAACTTTCTTCACAAACAGCAAAAACCATAACTTTGAAGTATAAATCACTTTATTCAACAAGATTCAAGTTCGGCTCAACCAGGGACTGAAATATCTTTTTATTACAAGTTCTACACTTAGTAAGTGAGAATATATATTCTATATTTTTGTTCCTATGATTTTAATGGATTAGTTTTTAATCTGAAATCGGCCAATCAAAAACTGTACAAAATATCAAAATTACTTGATAAAACACTATATAAAATAACTAGTCGACTCGCCCCGGCTTTACACACTGACATAAGAAATATGTGCACAAAGGATGACTTATCTCTAATAGAAATCTCTTCCAGCAACCCTTGATGGTGTTTTTAATAGTTAAACACGCGGAAATAGGTACAGTATGGTAAAAATTAAAATAATAATAATAAAAGTAATAGACAAATATATGATACGTAAACTACAACTAATAAAAATTCATAAATATACCTAAAATAAAATTAATTAGTATAATTTTAAGATAAATAATGCTTTTTCAGTCTGAGTTTAAAAGTATTAAGCGAGGGGTTATCGGACCAAATATCATTTTAATATTCAATATATAAAATTGGCGTTCAATGATTATTTTATGTTATATTCATATCCCATAAGAACTATACATTTTTCCGGGATAAAAAGTAATCTATATCCAGATTATAAAATATCTATCTTCTCTAACCAAATAAAGTTGATGAGTACACTAAACTCCATGAGTACTTAAAAGATAAAACTATAAGGATTTTTATATTGAAAAGTAGTTAAATGACAAAATTTAATACCGTGGACGATGATGAAAAAATACACACATACTTATCTAAAACTTACATAATTGTTGTTGAAAATAGTTCAATTTATACAAGTGCCATCACATAAAATCTTTATCACTACAGATCAATAAAAAAAGTGCAAAAATCGTTACTATTCAAACTGAATTTGCATCGGAAAATCCTTCGTCAAATCCGTTGATAACGATTACAATATGATACGGTAATATCAATCGGTGATGCATACGGAAAACACAATAGTTTATACAGGGTCACCCCCAAACCATGATAAATCCGAATTGAATCCAGTAAATCGTGAAATACATCATCCGTTCGGATATTCGCATAGCTGTGCAACAAATGTCATCATATACTTCCGGACAAATTGCTTTATTTATTTAACCATGAATAAATTTATTGATTATTTTATAGGTACACTTAACCTAAATTTTATTCGATGAGAAATTACATTATACAAAGACTAGCCGACCCTTGTGACTTCGTGCCCGTGATCATCCGTTCCTATTAGTCGTAGTGTGATGATATATAGCCTATAGCCTTCTTCGATAAATGGGCTATCTAACACTGAAAGAATTTTTCAAATCAGACCAGTAGTTCCCGAGAGTAGCGCGTTCAAGCAAACAAAACAAATTCTTCTGCTTTATATATTAGTATAGATCTTTTGTTTAAAACTCCAGTGAAAAGTGTAAACATATCTTTATATTTATCTGTGATAAGTACAAGCCATATTTATCTGTGAATTCGTATATTATCTGTGGTCTCAACATAATTTTTATACTTTATAATACTGAATTTTACACTTTATTCTATCACTATAATTTTTTTATAGACCATTCTGGACGTTTCCCGCGTAAAAGATCAAAATATGACTCTTTGACATACAAAAGTGTTTTTAAAAAGTATTAAATTTTGCACTCGGAAAAATACATTGTTAATTATGATGTTGGCACCACTTATTTTGAGTAGCAACCTGTAACACAAATCAAAGAAGTGGGGATTGCGAAATCGAGTATTCTAGCAGTAACTCTGAAGCTCTATCTAAAATAAATCCCAGGAGGATATTATGTTCAAGCCGTCATACTGTTAATCTGCGTATAAATAAAACTCAACTCATATTTTTAATTAATAAAAAAATATATACTCTTTGAAAATAAAGTGATAAAGAATGTATTTAGTCCTGATGATTGATAATATCGATACCTGTAGGAGAGTATGGAATAAACATGTATTTGAGCTCTTGGTTTGATTTATAATTCATATAAAGAATAATGATATTGAGCGCGACGCCATTGTTTTATAAACACTTTCGCCAAAATTAGTCTGGCACAGATCGCTAGCGGCTATAAAGTCGTTTTTACATGCCTCCGATATTATAAAAAACACAATTTAAATATTTTTTTTCAGATGCAAAAAATATATTTCTAAAGTAGGTATATGTAATCTTTTAAGATTAGATTTTTTACATGCTTTGAAATGAAGAATCCAATTGTAGGTATTGAAAATTATATCTAATATACTGCACTCTGACTAAAATATTAGTACATATATAAAACACATATTGCATACTTAAATAATAAATCAGTCACTGTGAAAATATATAGGACACATAAATATTTAACTACCTATATAAGTAGTAGGTAGTAATTTCTTATTTTTAATTACTTGTCCCTTATCAGCGATCTTAGTAAATATTAAATACGTTACGTAGCGTTCATTTAAACTGATTTTGTTTTTAGTAATAAATCAGCTTATGTACTAGGACCGCCCTGGCTTCGCGCAGGTGGTATTCATCTATTATTACATCCACTTAGCCTTGGTATTTTAATTCTCAATATTTCTATTGCTATATTAAAATATTCAGGTTTTCATTAAACATATTTTATTATTATTCCACAGGAACTATATAATTTTCCGGGATAAAAGTAACCTATGTTTTAATCCAGGTTATAACCAGGCACGCGTCAAACATCTTCTACGCCGGCGTGCCACATACTTATGAGCGCCTATACTTGAAGAACAAGAAATAAAAAGAACTTAGTCTAGTCTCGCCAACGAGCATCTTCCTGAGCCGGCGTGCCAAATACTTATGAGCACCTATACCTATTTGAAGAACAAAAATAGGAACTCTGTCTAGGCTCGCCAACAAGCTTCTTCCTGCACCGGTGAAACTTATGAGCGCCTATACCTAGTTGAAGAACAAAAAAAAGAACTTTGTCTAGGCTCGATAACAAGCTTCTTCCTGCGCCGGTGTGCCAAAACTTATGAGCGCCTATACCTACTTGAAGAACAAAAAAGGAACTGTCTAGGCTCGCCAACAAGCTTCTTCCTGCACCGGTGAAACTTATGAGCGCCTATACCTACTTGAAGAACAAAAAAGGAACTGTCTAGGCTCGCCAACAAGCTTCTTCCTGCACCGGTGAAACTTATGAGCGCCTATACCTAGTTGAAGAACAAAAAAAGAACTTTGTCTAGGCTCGATAACAAGCTTCTTCCTGCGCCGGTGTGCCAAAACTTATGAGCGCCTATACCTACTTGAAGAACAAAAAAGGAACTGTCTAGGCTCGCCAACAAGCTTCTTCCTGCACCGGTGAAACTTATGAGCGCCTATACCTACTTGAAGAACAAAAAAGGAACTGTCTAGGCTCGCCAACAAGCTTCTTCCTGCACCGGTGAAACTTATGAGCGCCTATACCTAGTTGAAGAACAAAAGAAAAGAACTTTGTCTAGGCTCGATAACAAGCTTCTTCCTGCGCCGGTGTGCCAAAACTTATGAGCGCCTATACCTACTTGAAGAACAAAAAAGGAACTCTGTCTAGGCTCGCCAACAAGCTTCTTCCTGCACCGGTGAAACTTATGAGCGCCTATACCTAGTTGAAGAACAAAAAAAAGAACTTTGTCTAGGCTCGATAACAAGCTTCTTCCTGCGCCGGTGTGCCAAAACTTATGAGCGCCTATACCTACTTGAAGAACAAAAAAGGAACTCTGTCTAAGCTCGCCAACAAGCTTCTTCCTGCACCGGTGAAACTTATGAGCGCCTATACCTAGTTGAAGAACAAAAAAAAGGAACTCTGTCTAGGCTTGCCAACAAGCTTCTTCTTGCGCCGGTGTGCCAAAACTAATGAGCGCCTATACCTACTTGAAGAACAAAAAAGGAACTCTGTCTAGGCTCGCCAACAAGCTTCTTCCTGCGCCAGTGTGCCAAAACTTATGAGCGCCTGTACCTACTTGAAGAACAAAAAAAAGGAACTCAATCTAGGCTCGCCAACAAGCTTCTTCCTGTACCGGTGAAACTTATGAGCGCCTATACCTAGTTGAAGAACAAAAAAAAGGAACTCTGTCTAGGCTCGCCAACAAGCTTCTTCCTACGCCGGTGTGCCAAAACTAATGAGCGCCTATACCTACTTGAAGAACAAAAAAGGAACTCTGTCTAGGCTCGCCAACAAGCTTCTTCCTGCGCCGGTGTGCCAAAACTAATGAGCGCCTATACCTACTTAAAGAACAAAAAAGGAACTCTGTCTAGGCTCGCCAACAAGCTTTTTCCTGCGCCAGTGTGCCAAAACTTATGAGCGCCTATACCTACTTGAAGAACAAAAAAAAGGAACTCTATCTAGGCTTGCCAACAAGCATCTTTCTGCACCGGTGTGCCAACACTTATGAGCGTCTATACTTAAAGAGTTTTTAATTTAATGATACTAACATGTTATATTAGTATCATTAAATTAAAAACTGTAGTTAACTAGTTACTTATGAATTTGAATTGATGTAGTAAGTTTTCATTTGCCTTCCTCAGTTGTATCTATAAATAATGGTAGTAACTAGTAGTTAGATACTAGAACGGAAGTTAATAAAAGCTGTAGGGTAAGAGTAAATTCAATTTAAGTCTATCCGTATTGTACTCTAACTGCAAGTTGAATTTTATTTGACTTGCCTTTATTCGAGATGGACACAGGACTGACATAGAGGAAATAAAACTTGGCACACATTTTACGATCAATGCGATAACCTTGTTACACGAAAGGTAGGAAATAGATTCATAATTGTTAAAATAATTAGATTCTTTTGAATGTTCTTTATTGGTAACTTATAGACAATTTTTAAGTTTCCTATGTAATTGAATTGAAATTTTAGGTATAGACGTCGTTTCCGAAGGGAAGAAGGAAACTTATATTCTTCCCGAGTTATACTGCTTAGTAACAATCAAAAGACGATATTAACATGTAATGTAGATGGAAGCCGCGCAGTTCCTTGGGCTTGATACCTAGGAACAAGTTTAAAAACATCTTTTATAACCGAAAAGTCACCTTCACCCCTCGACCTCGCTACCAAATATTAAATTAATAAAGTACATTGCTCTCACGTGCTCTTTGACAACGGAGGCCTAGCATGGTGCTAGGCAATGGTCATCAAACAACACTTAGTCTCACTACTTTAATATGTGCCCAGTGGTTGAGACTTCAAGTGTTACTCGGGAGGTCCGAGGTTCGATCCTGGGCACACACCTATGACTTTTCTGAGTTATGTGTGTTTTAAGCAATTAAATATCACTTGCTTTAACGGTGAAGGAAAACATCGTGAGGAAACCTGCACTCCTGAGAGTTCCCTAAAAGTTCTCAAAGATACGACGATCCGCGAATACTAATTTATAAACGGTGTTTTATTATTAACAAACTATGTTCATGTACACACAGATTATATTATTACGAAGCGAAGAGAGGCAGCTGGCTATTTATAAAATGCATAGCCTTTCGTTTACATGTTCACATTTTAAGCGACGACCACTTTCACATAACGCAGATGGTCTCGCATGAACTAAATATATACCTATTACGTAACATAAAGGGCCTTTGACCTTTATGATTGTACTTTTGTTAAGCAATCTATGACCTTTTTCGGGCTCTGCACAATAACAAAAGTGTGTCCTCTACGTAGTTGTATTTAGGTACTTAGAATATTCATATTTAATTCATTTTATTTTTACCTAGCGACAAGCCCCGACTTTGCACGGTTTCTCTATTATACTATGCATGTATTATACGTATAAATATTCCTCTTGAATCTCTCTGTCAATTGGTAAAAATCGCATTAAAATCCATTGTGTAGTTTAAAAAATCTAAGCTGACAATGTTTCTACTATGTAAGGATGATGCTTTTCGATGCATACAATGTCTTAGGTATAGTAAACATAAAATTACAATAGTAATAATGTTCATCACGAACTCATTACGCGACAAACTTATATTTCCGGAAACAAACACGCGAGTGTAATTTATACTATACTAATATACAGGGAGACAATATATAAGAAAATCATAAAAAGTTGCGAATGGAAATTATTAGTAAAAAGAACATGATAATTATGTACTATGTGATAGTATGTACTTTATTAATTCAAATGCCTATAAAACTTTACTTGATTCTAGTCTTATATGTCACCGTAAAATAGTAAACACCGTTAGTTTAATCTATCTCGTAATATTGTGAACTGTCGAAAGATTGTGAACTGCATACAATTTAACGCAAAAATTAAGCAATAATTTTCGGTCGATTATAATTTATCGAAGTGTAACAAAACTATGCAGTAGGTATAATGAAAATAGTAAAATATTGTCTTAGGGACTTCTGTGACGTCTCCGACGCTATAGGAACGGTAGCCTCTTCGCCCTTACGTGACACAGTGAGAAAACATACTTTGTCACAATTCTTGAAGTACATTTATTGTATTTGGCTGACACGAGTGTTTTATTCCTAATTTTGTGGACACAGAACAGGGACCACCTTCGGACAGCAGTTTCTTACGGTTCACAATTTTCAGAAGCGTCAATAGCTTGGCGAGGCAAAGCGTTTAAGTTTACTTATAGGGGTTAAGGAATATTAGTAGTATGTGATCCAAATTCCTAGTATCCTTTTTTTTTTAAATCTGTAGTTTACAATATCGCGATAGATTATAATCTAACGGTGTTGATATATTTACGGTGACATATATAAAACTCTCGTGTCACAGTGCTTGTTATCGAACTCCTCCAAAACTTATAACAAATGTCGATGATTTTTTTGTGACTAGACTATTTTTTATAAACCGTGGTGATAAGGTTAGCCCTCTCCAAAAATTAAATTAGGTTAGCTAGTCCTCTATATTCTTTTTTTACTGTCATAGACGCAATATTTAAATTAATAACTTCATTTCATTTAAAGTTTAAAATTATCATACTTCAAAATCATATTTTAAATTCAAATTTTGAATCGTTCAAAAATAGTTAATATTTTTTTTTTATTTTATTTACTACACGAATATTTCACTATATAACTTCAAATCTATAATCTCATTAAATACTGGCTGACACGACAGACGTTGTCCTGTCTTAACTAAGAATATTGAATCGAATTAGCTGTCAAAAGCTTACATTGGAAAAGTTAATATGGTCGTTAAGTTTTCTTAAATTTTCTAAATTTCTGGGCAATTTTTTAAAAATTTTTCTTCCATAAGAACCTTCTCCTCACAATAACACACACAACAGCCGTTTACGCGTGATGCCGTGACCAAGGGAAATAGGAATTCATTTTTATATATAAGACTAGCGGCCTGCCCTCGCTTCGCTCCGGGTATTTAAAGAAATATGATAATTGATGTCCTTAAATTGTCACTCTGTAATTGTGTAGTTTTTCATTATTTGAAAAAAGAGAGAGAGTAAGAAAAAATTATAAAAAGAAAAATAATAGAAACAAAAATAAAAAAAAGCGACAGATAATAAAAGAGAAAGGACAGAGCAAAAATAAAATTGAATAGGTAAAGGAGAGAGAGAAAGAGAGAGAGATAATTGAATGAAAGAAAGTAAAAAGAGACTTATCATTCTGAACAGATAAAAATAAAAATTAAACAGAGAAAAAAGAGGGAGGATGAGAGACAATGATAGCATTATAAGAGAAAGAGAGACGGTATATCCGTATCCTATAGACTTCTCTCAGTGAAAGAATTTTTAAAATCGGATCAGTAGCAAAATGGTCATGTTCTAATAATTAAAAAATGTACATGGCAACACTAAATCACCTTTGTCAATCACGAATAGTGTAGTTTTCTATCAGTGAAAGAATTTTTAAAATCGGATTAGTAACAACAAAATGGCCATATTCTAATAATTAAAAAATGTACATGGCAACACTAAATCACCTTTGTCAATCACGAATAGTGTAGTTTTCTATCAGTGAAAGAATTTTTAAAATCGGATTAGTAACAACAAAATGGCCATATTCCAATAATTAAAAAATGTACATGGCAACACTAAATCACCTTTGTCAATCACGAATAGTGTAGTTTTCTATCAGTGAAAGAATTTTTAAAATCGGATTAGTAACAACAAAATGGCCATATTCTAATAATTAAAAAATGTATATGGCAACACTAAATCACCTTCGTCCCTCAGGAATAGTGTAGTTTTCTAATAGTGAAAGAATTTTTCAAATCGGATAGTAGCAGCAAAATGACCTTACTCTATTATTTTAAAAATGAACATGACAACACTTAATCAGCATTGTCACTCACGAATAGTGTAGTTTTCTATCAATAAAAAATTTAAATAGGATTTGTAGTTCCTGAGAAAGTCTTCAGTTTACAAAAACACCATATAACCTATGTTACCCGGAAAGGATGTAGCTTCCTATCGGTGAAAGATTTTTTTTAAACCGGTTCAGTACTTTTCGAGCCTATTCGCAACAAACATACAAACAATCAAATCTTTCCTCTTTATATAATATTGTAGATAACGAAAATAAAGGCCGTGGTACTTACAAAAACTATATATTTTTATTTTAACAACAAAGTAGAAAAACTTAACTAATTAAATAATAACCTCAGCTTGATAACTTACAATCTTATCTAGAGATATGTAAATTAAAGCGTTTCAACTTATTTCATAAAAGTCAGTTTTTTTTTGTCTTAAATTAATTATAAAAACGGTCCCCACCCAATATACATTTGACACAAGTTCTCAACACTCGTTGCTTCGACAATGAGGTGTTCCACTTGACCTTCAGCAGACAACGATTGTGATAGTTGCTTATTCTTAGTTTTTACCTGTAACAAAAAATATGTCTACAATGACTTGCAAGAATCTAATAAATGCATTAGTGTAATGTTTAATTAGAATTCAATTTTTAAGCGCAATAGAGATACGGTGGATTTGAAGTCGGAAGTATTTTTATGAATTATTTTTAATACAAGCACACACCTCTGAGTTTTCTAAGTTAAGTTTGTCTCCGTGTTCTCAAAGGTGTGTGAAGTCTGCCAACCCGCACTGCGCCAGCGTGGTGGAATATGGCCTTAATCCCTTCTCATTCTGAGGAAGAGGCCCGACTCAGCAGTGGGCCATAAAAGGGTGATAATGATGAACTATAGTAGTAGTAGACGGTACGTTAATTCATCATCAAAAGAAGAAAAGAAGAAAAATTTTCTGAAGTTTTCAGTTTTACCCGATTGATACTACAATCATTCTTCTAACTTTAAACTTTTAGTTAAATAATAATTTCGAGTATCTAAAATTCTATATTTTGACAAATTTTACTTTAAAAGAACCTAATCTAATACAAAATGAAATTTCTACCAATATTTCTTAGAAATTTTTGACTGCGGTCACTTTGTTTGTTTGTCCAGTTATGTTTTAGAACTTTTTATATTATAGTAGAAAATTAAGATTAAATAACTTATTATTGATGTTCAATCCATCACGATGCCTCATCACGCACCTACTATTTCCGTAAAAGAGCGGAAAAAGCAAGCTAAAGGTTCTACTGACCATTCCGTTTAGGCGTTGTCTGATTTGCGAGAGATGGTGCAGCGCCTGGTCATTGGTCCTCTCAGCGACTTGGCGATGGTCGTGGCGGGCGCCCCACGACACCAGCGGGTCATACACGAAGGGCCCGATGACAGACATCAGGGCTGCTGTCTGGGATCGCAGTACTCTCATCACTGCTTCACAACTTTTCCTATACAACAATTTTCTAACATTAAAAATAGTTTTAGATCAATTGATTGATTGAATATTGAACCACACTACTTCTCTAGCACTCTTTCTTTACTAAAATATTATTATCAGGACTATTTTGACTAATTTCGGCCACCTCGATGTAAACCATGTCTTATAGACAATTTTGTTATTTTTTAATCAGATCACAATATAAATATTCTAAACTTACAATTACTAACAATTTGTATAGAAAACAAAAATAACGCTTTTTTTACTTGAAAGAGGCTAAAACGTTCAAACCGTGGATAACAAAAGCTATTTTGTACTATTATACTATAGGATATACTAAAAAAATTTGCAATGATTTAAAAAAAAATTAAAAGTTCTTATATAGTGTCACAACGCAGCGCGAAGTAGTCTCGATATTATTCTGCCAACTACGATTTTATCGACTGTAAATGGAAATTAAAAAGAACTTAAAATTTAGTTGTATTGAAAAGAGAGTGTATATTACCTGTACATCCCCTCATGTTTCAAAGGTCCCATAGCACTTTCCATATTATGGGTTAATCTAAAGGGGACTCGCTCAGGCCATTCGAAGGATTCTCCTTTATTAAACAGGCAGTTGAAGTCCACGTGCACTGTATCACCATTAGTAGAGTCGAAGGATATGTTTTCTCCGTGTCTGTCGCCTAGACCTGAGAAAACGAATTTTTAATTAAGAACATAATTATCAACTCTATTTTGATGAATAGTTTTGATTTGAGGCAATCTGTACAAAGATTTCGCACAGTACACATTATCTAAAGTAATGCAAATGATGTAGTTCGGTGTTGTGGTGCTATATCTCTTACTCTTATCGAGGATCACTTGAGTATCTGATGTATTTTTTATCTTGGTAAATGTTAGGTTAGGTTAGTCAAATGTTATCAGTGTAGGTGATAGATATTGCTATATAAAAACTGCTCGCCTTGTCTAAATTGCAAGTTAATATTGTTTTTGTTGCTAAAATATTAATATCGCTTATAACTAGTACAATATAATAAATAAAAACATTATTTTCTCCTGTAACATTATAGGATATTATAGATAAGGCTTTTTTTAGCTAACAGTGAATCTAGTACGTCATTTTATAGTACAATAGAAAATTGTTTTATGGCACATTAATGGTTCGAATGGGTTCCATTGTTCATATAACTATGTATACAGGTGTACAATATAATCAATTCTTTCCATGTATTCATGTTTTGCCATATCACTCAATATTACGCTTTTTAAGGTATCGTTATTATTTTAAAATTAGAAAAGTATTGATGATAGAACAAAAAAATGTTCTACAATATTATAGAACGTATCAATATCTACAAAAATCTCCGCGAGACCATATGTCCAACTATTATAGTTATGTCGCTATAACTACTTTTTTACATTTTAAAAGTTGAGATAAATGCCTATCAAAATAAGACCATATTTTCTATAACTTTGTATTAATCCTTATCCAAAAAAATTATTTTCATATTCAAGACTGTTTCAATACCTGTTAATTACTTTTTGAATTATCGAAATCGGACATTCCAGTCAAAAGATATTACGAAATAAAATTATCAACATAAACAAAAAATACATCCCGACGGGCCGGCGCGGTGTGGAGCGTCACGCAGCGCGGCGATAGAGGGAGCGACGGAATGCGGGAGAGCCAAAATGTTAAAAAAAAATTTATCCACACGTGCAAAGCCGGGACGGGCCACTAGTTATACAATAAACAGAAGAATCTCTAGTTAGATTCAAAATTCCTTACCTAAAATATATCCAATCATAGACATCACTGCCGTTGTCCTTATGTAGGCTGATCGAGCTTGATACCTAGAATAATTTTAAAATTCAAGTGATGACACTTGCCAAAGGCCTCAGGAATATCTACGGATTCCAAAGTACGGAACATGAAATAAGCAAAAATATTGTAAATAGAGAAAGAAACCTCGATAAATTAAGTATTGAAAGTTAGTCTGGTTTTTTTTTGGTAGACAAGGTGCAAGCGAGCCGATGGTCCACCTGATGGTAAGTGACCACCACCGCACATGGACATCGTCAAAACAAGAGATACCCCATTGTTTTGTCGATGCGTTTGCATGCTCGAAAATAGAGTGGGGAGCGGACCCTAAGCAAGAGCCCACCAGATCCGCAGAATTAATGGGATGGGAGAGGGAGGAGGTAAGTCTAGCCCACATGCGGCTCGACCGGAACGCGTCTATGACATTTGGCAATCGGATGCGCATGCTGGTCGCAAGCCAGTCGGGGAACAGATCCCCTACTACCAATGGGTGCTAGGCTACTCAGCCCTTACGAGATGCTCTCCCAGCGGCAGAGAAGAATAGTATTCTAACCCGTCCCCTCACGGGTAAGAAACGTCTATTTTGATGTATTTAATTATATTAACTGTGTACCAAGCAACATATTTTTTACCAATCAGTTAAATAACGATATTTGTATGTCTTAGTATGCTATGCAATATGATACTTAAAAATATCAGCAAAAAATTAAAATTTGCTATTTTAAGTTCAAAGTACTTTCATGTTACTTTTGAACTTTACACCAAATATTCCATATTATGTCCTTTCTAAAGTTCACTAGACTATATAGTTCAATAGAATACCAAATTTACCATCCATAAGGATCCGAGAAGACTCTACGGAACCACTCTTGGAAAACTGGAGGATGACGAGGCAGTAGTTGTTCTTCGTAAATGCGACGCTTTTTCTCAAACGTATCCTTTTTAGAACACATCATGTCTTTTAGTTCCCGATTAGTTGTATGGATACCTTATAACAGAAATTTTGAATTAATTTATTTCATTTTATATATTTTCCTTATATTAGATTTAGATTAAATAAAGTCTACGTTTCAAAATCAATTGAACCTGCATCAATATGACTGTTAAACCCAAACAATTTTGCTGTCAAATTTTGTGTAATAAATATTCAAAAATGCGTATAAACAAACCTATAAATTTAACATATATTGCTGATTCAAAATCCATCAAATTAGATTTTAGATATATCCTATATACAGAAATCATAGAAACAAAACAACTATCTGATTCTATTATTTTTCTGATCTGATAATTTATCTGATTCTATTAACTATTGTTTGAGGATAAACATAGCGGTAACTTGGTCGTTACTAATAAAAAAAGTGAAAATAATTTTTTTTAAATACCTTTTTGTTTATAAATATGCAAGAGAACAGGTCTTAAACCGACTAAATTCGGGACCCATTCGATAATCCCACATTCTTCATTCAAGGGCAATACACTATAAGTGCGGATATAGAGTCTTCGACGACGAGTTTCTGGTGCGTCTTGGAGGAATCGATTTACCACAGCATTGAATTCCATAAGACGGAAGTCCTTGCGAAGGTCGTCACGAGGCTTTAACATTATTATATAGAATTTACCATCTGAACCTAAAAGAACATTTAAAAATTAAAATGGCTCTATTAGATTATTGTAGCAAAACCAATTTCGACAAATAAGGCGATTAACTAACTGATAGACGGTAATTTTTTTTTTCACATCATGTGTTAATGGTTTCATTGACATCACTATACGTGTAATGGACGTCTATTAGTTTCATCTTTTCCTATCCATTATAAATTATTTATAATCTAATTTTTATTTTTTCAATACAATCATTTTCTTTTTATATATTTGACATTTATTAACTAATTTGTGTATTTATGTATATTCCTTAATTAATACTTATTTTATTGTTATCCGGATATTTATTAGTTTATTATTAACATATACATGATATTTATAGTTTTTATACGTGTAAAATGTTCATGTATTAGGTTGTAATTATTTGTAAGTAAGTAGTTTATGGTTACACCACCCAATACCCATCTCGTAATAATTTTTCTTACCTAAAAGTAGTCTGGAAGAGATGGCTAATAAGCCATAAGGCCGCCTTTTGTGTGGCACTGTTGGTTTTTTTTTTGTAAATTTTATTGTATGTATCTTTGTACGTGGTGTGCAATAAAGAATTCAATAAATAAAAATAAATTCATACGTTTGTATGTTTTTTTAATATAATCCAAATATATTTTATAAATAAAGAGTATAATCTATAAATAATATCAGTTAATATTCCTTGTTACAATGATGTATAAATGTGGGTTTGCGTGTTTATTTATGGTTCTTTTTATATTAATTTTTTTTTTAGAACTAGTCGACCCGCGCGACTTCTTCCGCGTGTAGCTCCGCTCCTATTGGTCATAACGTGATGATATATAACCTATAGCCTTCCTCGATAAAGGGGCTATCTAACAATGAAAGAATTTTTCAAATCGGACCAATAGATCCAGAGATTAGCGCGTTCAAGCAAACAAACAAACTCTTCAGCTTTATATATTAGTATAAGATTAAATAGTAAGAAGGTTGTATGTAGTAAGTATCTTAAAAAACGATTTATACCTTATAAAGACGTTTTTTAATGTATTGTTGTGAAGAAAATAAAGCTGTTTGAAGATTTTATAATATTTTAATTTATACTCGCCTACAAAAATTGCCATAATAAGGAAATTATTTACTTTTACAAGAAACGTAATAAATGCAAAAGATAATGTAATTTATTTGTTGTAATTTGTTATTGGCTTTAAAGTTACAAAAAGAGAAGACAACAAGAGATATCGCCAGGTTAAAATATCACATGAAAAAACTGTTAAATGACTGACTATTACAGTGAAGGCAGTTGGAAAAACGTCGACCTTGACTGCAAATCGGTATTATTTGTATAATATCTAAGCGCGTATTATACAATTTATGAAACTGTTTGCTCGTTTATTACAATTCTATCAGTGAAATCCATAGCAATTTGACAAATCGTTATTTGAAATCGCTAGGTGCTATTTATTATGTCAAATAATCCACGGTATACAATGCAAACAAGGTATTACGCGGAAACGTGATCACACATATTTACTGGGTTTCTACATTATTTATAGAAAAATATTTGTTATCGCCTACCATGAACTTTTATAATTGTAGCAAGTAAATGACACTTATAGGAAGTAAATGACAAAGAAACATATTTGGCATTTGCAATTTATATTTTGTGAATTCAATTAAATAAATTGGTAGTTAGTTTTTTATGTAAACAATCTAATAGACTTACTTATTCATGACAATTCATCTAAATCATACTATATTTGTATAATAACTAAATTTCTAGAGATGACACGAATATTCGGTATTCAGCCATTTTTTTAACCACTTAAAAAACTATAACCGAGCTACATAAAAAAGGGGTCTAAAAAGGAAGAAATAAGAAAAGTACGTGTAACGACGATGCGTTGTGAGCGCTTTTTTTGTTGATAGAATAGCTTATAGGTGGTGGTTATAAAGTGGTTACATATCGATTCTTGATACCCAAAGTGATTTATCCCATTGAAGAGTTACGGCAGAAAACCGTAAGAGACATAGAATTGAAGGTCGATGAGTTGTAAGAGGTTTACGGTACAGTGTATTTAATGTTTGTAATCCAGTCAGGACATAATTTTAAAATGATGTAATAATTTAATTATTAAAATATCAATAGAACATACTAAACGGTCTATAGAACAAATAAGTTAAATATTATTAAAATGGCAAGACAAATCTAGCCATGGGTTTAGCCAAAACTATAAGTTTCCGTAACAAAACGTAAAACGGGATGAAGGATTTTTTACCTCTCAAAGTGACCTTTCTCGGTTTCTGCAAAGACGGTAATATAGTAATCTGTTCTTCTATGCCCGCAATATATACCTCCGGCTCATTGGGTATATTGCATCCTATTCGTTCTTGGCGTGCTGCTTTGGAAGGTAGGACAATTTTGCAGAACTCTTGAAATGGCATCATAATATGGCTGAAGTTTTCTCCTGCGAGGAGATGCGGTAAGGATCTTACGAGGGACGTTACTGTTGTTGTCTATAATAACAAATAATTTAATATATTTAGGAATTAAAATGGTGTATAATAGCACTATTCCGAAAAAATAATACTTTAGACCTGGGATACTCAATGGAATCAATTTTTTTAATTATTTAATTACATATTATGTATTAATTATGTTAAAACATTAAAATTATTTATAATCACCGATCCAGAAGTCACGATAGGCTTATTACACAACTCGATCATCTTCTCAGCGAGCTGGGTGAAGTCACTGATCAACCGCAGCATGTGGGGCTCTTTCAATCTAGGGTCTGATAAAACTTCTTTACAGCGCTTATTACGCTGCTGGTACTCAGACTTGATTACGCTCATCATCATCCACAGCGTGTGTTGGGGGTAAGCCACTATTAGCTTCACTATTATGTCTTTTAGTTGTAAGTATACCTGAAGCAATAATGAATAGAGCATATAATTGTGGTCCAGTTACAAACATTACTCTCAACATTTTCTATATTTGTGGTTAAACCTTACCTCTTTGACAGGATGACATATCCTGGATACAATTTGCGAAAAAGCAGTTAAATATAAATAAATAGGAAGTCTTTCTGAAAACGTTTTAATTACTTCTGTCATTTGAGCCAATACTGAATGTATTCCGACATCTGAGGACGTCACTTCCACATCCAACCTGGAAATCAAAATTTAATAAAACCAAAAATAGTATATTTTAAATAAAAATATTGTAAAATATGCATACCATATCGACAACATTCTAGGCATACTCTGGTACAGATACTTATGTCCATATTGTAATGATTTTCCATAGCTATTGAGAGCATACAGTCGTCTTGACCAAATCGTACTTGATTTGGCTGAATCATTATTGCTTACTTTTTCGTAGTATGCGCCGAGGGACACCTAAAAATTAAATTAATTTATACTTTTAAATATCATAACATTCAATATGTTTCAGGATAACCTGAAAATAATGCCTAACAATATTGTTTTTTTTTCTCAAACCATTAGTTTAAAATAAAATAACATATTAATTTATTATAGATTTCATAATTAAGGCTTACCAAACTTTTCTCCCACTCTTTGAACACTTCAACTGACTCCTTGTAATATCCGATATTGACATCCACGTCTACTTTTGTAGTTTCATCATTGTATTTTGCAATCAAAAATTTCGCTTTAGCACATATTTTTCTACAATATTTTTTTTAAGATTAAAAATTTTCATTAATCAGTCGTTAATTATTATTGATTGTATTATTTTTACCCTTCCAATTAAGCTAGTAAAGCGATATTTTTATTAAAATTTAAATGTGTACATTTTGTGAAATTTATGTACAATAAATTATATTGTTATTTAATGTCAGGCAGCAAATCAAATTTGAATTTTTAGTGGACTGATCTTATTTTCTAGGAAAAGGGACAATTAAAATCTAAAGAATTCGAACTGACTTCTGGTCTTTGGTGAGAGTTTCCAGTTGCGGATAAGTGTCCTCCAGCCCGCGCCGCAGCGTAGTGAAGGCATCCTCTTCTTGCCCACGTAACCAGAATATCTTAGCCTTCTCAATAAATAATTCTTCGGGTTTATATTTTTCTGCATTCAGTATATACGTGTAAGACTGGAAAGAATATTTTAATATTTATATACTGAATGAATCTGTTATGATGTAAACAATGAAATGTTTACTCTTTCACCTTAGATACTTAAGAAAGACTATAATAATTATAACTATGGCTTGCTCTTGAGAGACAATAAATAATAAACACAGGACAACCATTTATTGTCTCTCAACCCATAATTTTAATATGGTTAAAATAGTAATAAGAATGATTTTGGAATAATGTTTCTAGTTTTCTTTTCATATTCTCTACCGAATGTGGAAAAAATGGCAATAAATAGTTGTGTACTTTCAAAAAGCGCCTATAAAATAAGATATCCTCTAATGGCAGATAACTTTGATCTCAAGCAGTTAACAAAATAAATAGAGGGGGGATTGCTTCCGATAATATAAGTAGGTCAGCTATATAGCAAAAATTTATTATAAATCATATTTTGAAGAACCTAAGTGCCTTAAAAAAATAGGCCAAAATCAAGTAGAGCCAATGAGGTAGTTTCATAATATTTTTTTTTTAAATCATATACTAGACAATTTTTTTTTGTTGAGATACATATTTAATCGATACTGTCCTAGATTAAAATACAATTACCTGTTGGAAAATCCCTGCTTTTCTAGCGTGCTTTGCACTTTGTAACCACAGCTCACCGATACAGGCTTTCAAGTTACTCGCAGTTATGGGATGCGTTACTTCTAATAGTTCCTACAAATATTAAAACGATAAGGTAATCAAAATGTAAGAAATCTTTTTAGTTTATCTTTATTTTTAAATATTATTACACTAGTCAGTTCTATCGAAAATTCTTTGTAATCTTAAGAATTATTTAGTACCTGAGTTTGCTGCAAAAATATTCTCCTCAGCCTCAGCAAAGGTTCAACAGTTCTTACATCTGATTGTACTAAAGATAACCTTTGTCTCCACTCGCTTAATAACACCTTTATGATTTCTGTACTTTGGTTATTATTATCATCTAATTGTTTTAGTCTGAAAAATATTTTTTGATCTGTTGGTATTTTGCATAAGAAATTATTGCCAATAATAACATGAAATATATGGGTACCAAGTTTAAGGTTAAAAACCACATTGCAATTAATTATAGTTGTTGGTTAATTAATCACAGATAAATGCATAAATTGTTTTTCTCTTAAGAAATCAAGAGTGACTAATATCTTATAATATAATAAGAAATGCATTTCGAAAGTTGGGAAACAAGGAGAAAAAATTCATCATAATGAAAGAATTTATTTTTCGTCGTTGCTCGTAATAAATTAAAACTGAAGTAAAACAATATTACTTACCTTCCTAAAACATCTTGAACATGTCCTGCCTCAGTAATAATATGTAAGCCAAGAATACTTTGATATCCACTTTTCAAAGCGCTCTCCCCCCTACTTTCCCCGTCCATTTGAAGTAACAATTTGCTTTTAGCATCGTCACAAGATATTTTAAACATATCGAAATCCTGTTTTCGATATGCGATTAGTATTTTACCGATTAAAAGACCCCAATTTTCTCGTGATGGTGGCTAAAATTTAAGATGGTGTGTTAATATACTTATGATGCAGAGGATCGTTTACTCATTTATTTACCTTTAAATATGATATCAGTTTCGGAATACTTACCACAGGTTTATCGACCAATTTTTCTAATTGGTCAAATCTACTAAGCCGCCACAAGGGCTCAGCTGTCAACTCTTTCATGTCAGAATCTCGTTCACTAAGCAACTTATATGCTGTGAATGGTTGATCCAAACTAAGGTAGCAGTCTATCATACCCTAAAATTTTATTATTAGTTTATGAATTTCTTCTATGGTCCAATAATCTTATAAAGTACTATTATTTCGTGTTATTAAAAACGTACCTGTAAGCTAAGTACATCCAGCTGTCCCTCTTGAGCCAAGCGTTCATAGCACAACGTCGCATCTTGTAAACGTCCTGTAACTACTTGAGTAAGTATCAATTCTTTCAGAGACGACTCAGACCTTTTTATTGAAAGAATACCTATAATAAAGTAACGTAATTAAATCCCTTCAAACTTAGTCGTAAAATATCATTGGTAAATACCCACCAGCAACAGAGTCTGGTTCATCTAACTGAGCGTATATTTCTGCCAGCAAAGGCAATTGTTCCTGCATTTTTTCCTTATTTTCATCCATATACATTTCTAAATACTGTAAAGCACGCTCGAGTTCCCCACACGCATAATTACCACGAGCTATTACTAGTTTGTTAAATGTTGATATGAATTTCTTTATCGATCTAAAAATAATAAAAGTGTGAGAAAAAAATACATGATCTTACAAAATTTGATCGCCAATTATTATATGGTTTTATATCTTACTTATAATTTTCATTCTCCATGGGTCTCTGCTTCACATGAGTCCATTCTAGAAGCCATCTGTTCAGAAAGTCTAATAACGTGTATATCGTTTTTCTACATTTTCTCTAAAATTATCATTATAAAAATCTTAGTACTCATTACAAAAGATTATTAAAGTGTAAGCCACGAAAAGGACTTGATTAAGGCTAATAACAAAAAACACTAAAATACAAAATTAGTTTGAATACCTGATTTCCTTCTTCAGCTTGCATGGAATTTATATGTGGACTCATTTTGAAATTACGCAACATTTTGTACTTGTTTTGGTTTACTGCAATATAGCTGTTGTCATTTTGAATATTTTCTAAACCTAAAAAGTACATTTTTATACAGGGTGGATTTTTGAGATGGGTCAGTAAGGGCAGGTACTTTAACCGTTATAGTTACAGGAAAAAGTCCCTAAGAGACCATCCATAACTTTTTAATATATTCTGAACTGCATTCACAGATTTTTGAGTTGGCCTTAAAGAATCTTCTAATCACTGTATAAATAGGATTGTTTGGCAATAAAGAATATTACGAGTTGATTTATCGTTTTTCAGTATAAAATGTTTTTAGCGATTAATGACATTTCTAGCACTCATATCTTAAATGGTCCCATAGTCTTTTGATCCCCATACGAAGTATGAAGCATCGATAGATGTAAATATATATATTTTTTAGCACTTTTTTCGTTGACTGTACATTTTCTAAAAAGTCTGTGAATGCAGATCAGAATACCTTCAAAAGTTATGGATGGTCTCCTAGGAACGTTTTCCTGTAACTATAACGGTTAAGGTATCTGCCCTTACTGACACGTCTCAAAAATCCACCCTCTATTAATATAATAATCAGTTGTCAAATGTACGTAAGATACTCCAGAATGGCTGCACCTATTTGGCTAATTACTTTTTGTTGTTTGTAATTATAAAGACAAGGTTTTTATTGCAGATAATTTTTGAAAAGTGTTTTGGGAAAATCGGATGCACCGTAAATCTGGATCGTTATTTTGTACATACCAATAACTGCTTCCATCTCTTCTCGCACAAACTGCATGTTACTAAGAGACATTACAGCATGTAATAGAACATATGGCAGAAATAGAAACAAAGTTCTGATATCCCGACGCATACTGGGATGTACTGTGCGCAATAACTCTCGAATACTTTCAGATTCTATTAAGGGTATCAATTGACCTGCCCAGCTGAAAATATTAACAATTAGTAAATTAGCAATATTTGCTTGCTTGTGGAAGTGTGAACAAATGTTGATGAACTTACTTATGAGCCCATTCCAGAAATGTAGTTGCGTAAACAGATCCAAATAAAGGATGAATTTTCTTGGGTTGAGAAGGATGTGCTAATGTGTACCTGCAAATAAATTTTTGAATTTCTTTTTACATGCCGAATTTTTACTCCTTTATATTCAACTAGGCGACCCGTCCTGGCTTAACCCGGGTTCAATTTACCACGTGTATTTAGGTTTGCTGTCACATTTTAATCATTTTATTACTTATTTCTAGATTTTACATTTTAATTTTCAACACCAACATAATTCATACTTGACTAATTCGCCAAGATATACCGAAATGTCAGCTAGACTAAGATTGTCGAACTAAAGAAACTTATGATACTTGATTTTCAAATATAAATTACTATATTATATGATAAGTGTTTATAATATTTGAGAAAAAAATGACCTACCTTGAACTGAGTAAAGGATGCATAATCTGGTGCATGTTTTCAGGAAAGCTGTCCCATACTTCCTTTTTGGATCCGTTTGGAGATATATCGTAAATTTTTAAAATCTCTTGAATTGTGAGAGCATAGCTGTCCATATTCTAAAATTAAATAAAACTTTTTAAGATTATGTAACTTATAAGAAATGATTAAAAGTGTCACATTTTGTAACTTACAATTGTATCCTTTTCATACTGAAACGCCCTTGTCAACTCAACAAGAGCAGTAGCAGCAAAACAGTTATCATTTATAGTAAAGGCAAAGGGACTTCTGTCTTGCACATACTGACGTGGTAAGTGTCCAGCCTCTATAGCTCCCATTTGGCCCAAACATGATCCACTAGCTAAGACTACTTGTGGGTCTGAATCTTTGCAACCTATAATAAAATGTTATAACAAATTATACATCACTTTATTATAATAAAATATCAGTTAGCCTAATTTAATGGGATACGTATTCTAGGATACGCATCTGTCTTAACTACAGCTATATCAAAAATGGTTTCAGTATTAAATCCAAACTATCTAGTAATGTTAAATACATATAAATTATTAAATTTAAACAGAAAGTACAACAGCTTTAAACTTACCAACAATTAAACAGTCTATAAGTTCTACGATTACAGGGTCGATATTCTTGCTACCAAATATGGCTGTATGTATTTCAGGTCTATTTCTTTTTAATAGTTCATCCAAATGTAAAAATGCATGCGCTTTGATGTTAGGAATATCGTGATTCAAATGCTGCAAGTACCATTTGATTTTATCGTGAAACCTTTCTGGTTGTGTTCGCTTTACGTGTTCTTTTATCACCAGCTTAACTTTCTCGGATACATTTGAATCACCCACAAAAAACAAATCGGAGATATGTGAACTTAAAAGATTTTCATTTTTGAGCACCAAATAATAAAATATCTTATTAATTTCTTGTGGTGCATATTCGAATTGGTGAACCAATGAAACTGCCAAGTTTGATAGTAAAGGTCCTAAGCAAATACTGTCGATATTATAGATGAAAGCTCCCCAAGCTTCAGCGACAATTTTCGGAAATTCTTTCACTAATGGCAAAGCTGATCTCAAAGTCGCAAGAACTTTAAATCTCAGAGGTGTCAAATATTTAGCACCCATTAATTGCATGATATCCGGAAAACTTTGGAGTGCTTTACGTTTCACCGATAACGCTACTTTCGCGTTGACCATCTTATGATCAAAATAGGCTAAGACACCCAAAAATTTTGGATTCAAAAAATCTGCCACTTGAGATGTACTCATACTCATACTAAATTGAGACGTAGAAACATCCGGATCGTGGCAGGCCAAAAATTTACATGCATTCAAAACTCTTTCAGGATTGATGCAGTACTGCAGTAAAAATTCGGTCAGTATTACTCTAAAATGTTTTTTTATGAGATTTAAAATAGACACTTTTGTTAATCCTTCTATGACTTTGTAACACTTTTTGGCCGCTTCATTTGATTCGTTTAAATAGACATGTACATAGATATGAGGAAATCTTTCAATTATGAAATCAGATACGGAATATTGCGCGAGTACCGCAAGTTCTTCAATCATAGCTGGAACTTCCTTTACGACTAGAGAGTAAGGGATAAGATATGGAAGAAAATGATGGACATCTTTTGAAATAAAATCTCTATACCCTACAAATCCGAAAGCTTTCACTGCTTTTAAAAGATATATAACAAAATCATCACTATTCCACAAGCTACATGCAACAAACAATTTGCAATAGTCTTTCTTGTATCGGTGATAGATCTGGTTTGGTGTAAAATTTTGAAACTCACACACTTCCCTGAGGTAGCAAGTTGCTTTTGATGCTAATGGACATTGTCGATTCATAATAAACGAAACGAGGAGTCTTGTTACTGGCAAAATCAGTTTAACATTTTGACATAGACCTAATTCTTTAATGTAATCTAATGTATGACTTTGTTGATTATAATTATTGTCCTGTAAAGTTGTCCTTGTTAGATTCCCTAATAAACTGATGCACAGATTTATTAATGTGTCTCTATAAGCATTCCACTCTGGATATCTAGTACTCTAAAATAACAGAAACTTAATTATTATTGATTATAATCAAAATGGATTAGTACAAAATGTTTGTAAAAAAATTACCTGAGTTTCATTCAAAAAGGGTTTGAAAACTTGTAGAACTTCCTTTAAACAATTTCCATTGATAATATCAGTAGAAACATTAGACTCAAAAATGCAATAATGATTGGACAGTGTTCTTACTAAAGTCCAAAATTCATCTGCATCATACAGTTTCAAATTTATAGCAATCGCAAATGAATTTTTAAGCCTATTGTGTGTAGATATTTTTGTTGGTGTTATGGAATTACTTTCACTGTGTAGAACTTTATAATTCTTTCTAACTTGCAAGCAAACAGTTTCTGAACTTGAATTTTCATTTAAATTATGACATCTAGTGCAAGCAAGAATAATGTTTATACCATTATTTGTATGTATAACATGGCCAGTAGAATTTTTTGCACTACTAACGACAATGTTATAAGTCCCAAATGACATACAAGCAATAGTTGACAAATTTAATAATATTTCCTTTTGGACTTCATATGGGCTAGATGTAACACATGGTATCACAGAGTCTTCCATAACTTTACTTGCAGAAACTACTTTATTTATTAACAATAAAGGAGATAGATTAATAATCTGAAAAAAATTTATGTTTTCATATATTTTATTTTTTGGGAAATGAAAGAAAAGACTGACTCCATTCATCTCTCTCATCACTCTTAAAGGTACAAAGGACTAATCTAATCATTTCAAAATAAAATGTCCAATAACTCACCTCCTTTAAACAGAAAGAATCCTTATTCTTAAGCAAAGAACTATACAGAGCTGCTATAGCTTTATCCCAGTCACTCATTTTGGATTTTATATGGATTTTAGCTATTAGTAAAGATTTTAAAATAATTAATTTAACTTTTGTAGTCAAAGACACACATCCTTCTGGAGATTGTGATTCTTGGAGACAAAGGATTCGAAGCAAAGACGAAATCTCATCTATTGTATAATTATTGCATAAATTTATAGTACTGAGCACTAATTGTACTATTGACTTATGAATGTTACTGTTAGTTATTGAGGCTTTGTATTTGTGTTGTATTTTAAGCAATGTTGTCCAAATACTTTGAATATTTTGTTTTGATATTATATCAAAGGGCTTTTCCTCTTTAACAAATACTCTTTTGTTTTCAATCATAACAACTTCTAATATTTCCAAAGCTTTTTGACTTTTTTCTAAGTATTCATTGAGAACTAAAACATCTATGTTTGTTTGTTCACAAAATTGAAGACAGTTAATTACAGAAATTACTTGTTTGTAATGCCAGTTTTCATTTAAATCAATTTTTTTATTTGTTTTCTTTAAAGTTTCAATTTCTCTTAGTATTTCTTTAGTGTAAATATTTAATTTTGCAATTTCACAAGAATCCATGTGTGACATTTTCAAAAGTTCCTTTGGTATATTGTATTTTGTGCTCAAAGATAGACAATATAGTTTAATATCTTTACTGAATATTCTGTTGTTTAAAATCACTGAACAAATTTCACTGAAAATATGACTGCTTTCCATTTCAGCATCATCTTCAAGAATTGTCATGAATTCCAATATGATTAAATTGAGATTTTCTAACATGCTATTATCTATCTCACATTTAGCATGTAATATATCCATATCTTTAACTAGAGTTTCAATGCCAGTTAATAAGTTTTTGGAAATGTTATTGAAATTTTGATGAAATCTTATAACTGATATTTTATTTACATTTTTGATCAGATTAAGAAAAAAATTCAAACACATAAACTTAACATCCATACTAAAGTTTTGTGTAGCATTAATTATTTCTAAAAAAGTCTGTTCTTCTAAATCTCTTTGACTGAATTGCATCAAACTTGATGGTATACTTTCAGATAATAGTTCCAAAATAATATTAATCAATGTTTTACATGTTTTCAAATCTTTAACTTTCACATAAATAGGTTTCAAATTGATATCAACATTAGGTATTTGCACATGTTCAGGTGTGAAATTTCTCAATTCCAATTCCTCTTCATTATTGTTTATAAAATTTTTATAGTATTCAAAAAGCTTCATGAGTGTTAAAAAATATTGTGAATGAAGTTGACTATAAAATGGAGCAGCATTTATACATATTATATTTAGAATTTTTAGCTGTGCATCTTTGCACATTGAATGCAATCTGAAATAAATAATTTTAATAAAAAAGAAATTATATTGTGAAGGGATGCAAAAAAGATACAATAAGAATAGTGAATGCCAGTTAGTTTTTTTTTCCTAAATAATAAAGCAAAATTTATAAAATTTTATTTTCTGAAAAGAAAATTAAAAATTGGCACATTTTAAACAAGTCCACTGTCACAGTTATAAAAACTAACATAATAGATAATATATATTATTTTATCTAGAAAAAGTTATATAATTTCCTGAGGATTTTTTAATTTTTCTGAAAAAAAGCCACATTTAAAAAACTTAAAATATATAAATTAAATTCAAATTAATTTAAAAAATATTCTTACCTAGTAAGTTCTTCAACAGAACATAAATAAAACAATCTACCCAAAAGCCATGTATTAAAGGCACAATAATATGAAACTGGATATTTTAGAACTCCTGATCGGGACACTAATACCTCTGAAAAATCCCTGTTCAACAACACATTACATTATTAGTTTTGGTAATTTAGTTATACAGTAGACTCAATTTTCTGGATCTCAGCTAAGCAGATTCACCATTTTCTGGATATCAAAACCACAAATTTATCGAAAAAATCATGGAAAGCCACTTCAGTTCGAATCTTGAACATTATTTGTATGTAGCCTAGTATTGTGTATAACTGATCAGTCCTTGCTTCCCTAAGTTGTATTAAACTACAGGTAAAAGTTTTATCAAATCTGTACTACATTTTCACTTTTTAAACCTTCATTGTGCCAAACCGGTCATATATATTTGAAGATTAAAACTACTCCATTATTTGAGAAAACTTCGAAGAAACCTTTTCAGATATTATTAACAATTACCATCATATTTCAACTAATTTACAAAAAATTTTAACTAATTATTTATCTAAATCTACCTCATGAATTATTCTCTCTGTTGGTGAAAATCATGGGGTCAGCAGTTAATGAGTTTATCGCTAATAGACAGACTTTTTTAAAAATATGTAGTATGATGTAGTGATAATGCAAAAACCGCTTTTCTTCATACATTACTTTATCTGAATATTTGGTTATCAAAATCAACAATTAATCCAGTTAATGGAGGTTCTACTGTAGTAAAGTCCTATATCAAGCTTCTAGTAATAGAAGTATGTCCTCAAACGCTTTATTACCCAGATAATTTTAATATAGAAGTTAGGAGTCTATCCAAACCATCTGCTGCGTGTTCTAAATTGTTAAACAATATTAATATTGGAGCATTAAACATTTGCCACACGGCAAACGGTCCTTCATTACTATCCTCTTCCATTATTATTTCATAGTAATAAATAACGAAATTTCAAATAATAAAAATTACTGTTTACTATTTTATTTTCATATTTTTTAAAATTTCTATAAAACAAAACTTTCTTCAAGTGTCACTAATCACTATGATGAACGTGAAAGCAACGTAAAGGAGATTGAGCGGTGTTCCCAACATTGTTGTTCAATTTGGACACTTTTTTCATAACGATTAATATTATTTGATGAATAACAGCTATAAAAATATTTTATGAGATAAATAATTCCAATTCGATTGTATGAATCGATGCTAGCTAATTTGATTCAGATCAACTCGTACACAGATTTTTTTAATGAAGGAAAACCCCTAAAGATTGTTTACAATAAGGGGCATTCCACGTGAAGCGGACAGGTAAAAAAAAAACAATGTTTCCGATTTTAGTAATATTTGAGTATGTTCTGCCTATATTGATACGTGTACTAAATATTTTTGTAATATAATGACTAGTTAAGGAGTTATGGGACTTTGAAATTTTCAACAATCGGTTGGCATGCAGTACTTCAAAGCCGATTATAGAGTAATAAAATTATATATTAAAATAATTTAACCAACGAATTTATTACTTCATTTACTGTGCTTTTTAATTGTATTTTTGGAAACGAAAATAATTTTTTTTTCCTAAAAAAATGCGTATAAAATTTTTTTCCTTGATATTCACAAAGTTATACCATTTCGATTTTTTTTTACCTAAATAGCTAATATTGTATAGAACATTCTTGCCAATATTATAATAGACTTAGAAGTGGATCAGGAGCTAGACTAAAAATACTGCCGTGGTGTTCTGCGACGTACCACCGCGCCTGATGCCCGCCATTTGTGCGAGTTTAGTCAATCAAATAAAATGACCTAACGGAATGTTTGTATATTTTTAATAACACCAATACATTTTTAATACTTATTAAATACATAATTCAAAAACTGTGAAAGTTAGGATGTTTCTGAATTTGTAAATAGATTATGAAACCTAATGAACAGCTGATTCGTTCGAGATTTCTGGATTAGTCAGTGAGATCTTTTTGTCCAGTTCGCAATTTTTATACTAATATTATATAGGACTATATTTTTTTTTATATTACGAAAGGTTAAAACTACACTAAAAAGAGAGGTTTGCCCACAGAGAGTGAGATAGAGATACGTAGCTATTTAACTCAAGCTGTTGTTCTAAGTGTGTCCTCCATCTTTACCTATAACTTCATGGATCAGTGGCCTCGGATAAAACAGGTGTAGCTTTATTTTCTTTTGTGTAATTTTTGTTTTAATATTTTGGACCGTGACCGTCTTAACTGTTTAAAAAACTTTTCAAGATCATGATGTTTTTGAAAGAAATAAAAGATAGAAGGAATTAACAATAACTAAAGAAATGGAATAACAGAATATATTTTAAGAGCTTTTATTGGTATTATACATAAATAAATCATAACTTATATGTAAATATTATAAAACAATCATTTGCAAATAAAATTTGAATTTCTATATATTTTAATTTTTCTAAGTAACTATATTATGACAAACATTTTTACATTTTAGCACATTTACAATAGATTACAAGGCCATTTTCTCTAAAACCTAAATTGACTACCACTTGTGAATCATTATCATTTCACTCAGGAGTGTGATGTTGCGTATAACATTAGGGATTTGGACTTTACTCTAATATTAACAATATAATTCAACATTGAAAGTTAAAAGCTGAATGAGTACACATGCTTAATAATTATTTTAAAACTTTTTTACATTTTTTCACATTGGTGTGATTATTATAAATTTGAGAATTTACTTTGAAATTATAAATAAACAGTATAATAAATAGATCTCTTCTCCAAGTTATGTATAAATTCAATCGAAACTTATTAGTTCTGCAGTATTATTGTTATGTTCGGACTTAATTGGTGTCTGAACTTGCTGCACTTGTTGATTTGGCATATTTTGTTGATTTTGTTGGTTGGGTGGGCCATTTCCATAGTTTTGTTCTATTTTAATTGGTTGACCCTGTATGTTTTGTTGCATTGGTTGTTGTTGACCCTGATTGGGCAACTGGCCTTGCATCTGTGAAGCTTGGGGCGTAGCACCTGCCATCATTTGAGGCATTTGTTGGACGGGAGCCATTTGTCCCTGTTGATTGGGAGTCATCTGATTTTGTTGTTGGCTAGGCTGATTCATCATATTTTGGTTTGGTTGCTGAATATTTGGATGCGCCTGAGAAGGATGTCCCGGAATTTGCATAGTTTGTCCTTGTGTTATCTGTGCCTGTGGGACTTGTTGACCCTGATTTGGGGGCATTTGAGGTCCCTGGGGTAGTTGATGATTTTGGCTAGGTAATGTTTGATTTTGCATCATAGGTTGACCAGGAATGGGCATTGGTTGACCAGGTAAAGACATCTGGGGCACATGAGCCATGTTAGGTAACTGAGGCACTGTTTGTTGCATGTTCTGCTGATTTTGAACATTCATAGAATAACCAGACACTGATACCTGTGGATTATTATTTGGCTGATTTCCTTGCATTAATGGCATTCTCATATTTGGCATTTGCATAGCAAACATTGGGTTGGCATGGTTTGTTTGTCCAATAGTCATGGGCGGCATCATTGGATTCGTTAGCTGTGGATTAGGTACATTTTGTTTATTAAGTTGAGCTGCCTGAGGATTCTGCTGGACATTCTGTCCAGGGAGTCCATTTGGGATATTTTGTGGCATAATCTGATGCACCCCAGGCTGGGTGGGCATACGCATTTGCTGCATCTGTTGTAAAATCATTTGTTGTTGAAGTGGGAGCTGCTGGCTCATGGCTGGTCGCATATTGGGCTGGTTCATTGGTGCTTGAACACTAGTGGGTTGACTCAAAGCCATTCCTGATGTGGAAATGGAAAATGTGTTTGGAATTTGGGGCATAGATTGGGACATAGTGCCCATTTGATTTACATTCATTGGATTGTTTGCTTGAGACATTTGTGGTTGTCCTGGCATAGGCATTGACCCATCAGTGGTAGCTTGCGGTATCATTTGTGGATGAAACTGTGGGTTTGCATACATAGATTGGTTGGGAAAACCTGCTTGAAACTGGTGCATGGAGACCCCTGGCATGTAGAACCCACTGTTGGCAGACATCATGTACTGATGCTTTTGTTGTTCTTGTCTCATTTGCATTTCTCTTTCTTGTTCCTATGAAAAAAATAATATATAATTTACTATTCAAAAATTTTTAACTACTACAAATACAACATTTAAATGTGTCTTGAACTAAAAGAGAGAGTAAGAATTACATTTGTTATTTGTTTTTAAAATATTTAAAATTTACATTTTTGATAAAATACATTAGTTTTTTAAGTTAGAAGAAATGAAATTTATGTATATTTAATTCCAACCTGCACACGCTGCAAAGCCAGCTGCCTCTGATACTGCAGGTACTCATGTTTCTTCTTCCTCATAGCCTGCAGCTTGACCGCCATCTGCATCTGCCGCTGCCTCTCCGCCGCCTCAGCCGCTTGCGCCAGGCGCGCCGCGTGCTCCGCTCGTAATGTATCCAGAGCCGCGCGACTATCACGCACTTGAGTAATTTTATCCTGCAATTAAGAAAAATTATATCATTTTTGAGTTTTATTAAATATTTCACACTTACAATTTAAAGTCATTTTATTTGAAAAAGCAAATGAATCTACACTATTGAGTGGCCGTTCATAAATTACGTCACATGAATGTGGCCAGACATTTGTGATACTCCCCTCTCCTTAGTGTAACGTGACATATTTTTCATTTTTATATATAGAAATTATTAAATTTACACAGCAGTTCCGAGGTAAGTTTTCGCATTATTTAATAAAATAAACATCATAAACCATTACATTTTATATAATCAAATAGAAGATTAGAGACAAAATACATTTTAAAAAATAATAAAAATGATTTAATAAACCTACACTTGCCTGTAAAAGAAGGTATAACACTCATATACGTGACGATAGCTTCTGTACGATTTAAGTTAGAACTTGAAACTTGAAATAAAAAGCATTATGTAGAAAATTTAGTTTATATATAAACGGCTTTTTGACATAAGTCTACAGGCGGACTGGTGAGCGATACACTCAAGCCTGCTTTGCAGAAAGAGTCTACGGTATGGGCTATGTATACATATAGGCTGCCATCTTTTTGGTACGTCGAACAGAGTTAGTGGTCTTAGAAAATGGCACTCTGACCGGGGTGAGATTTGCTCAAGATCGTCAATGAGTATGCAGGACCATATCTGGTAAATATGAGTGATGGATCAATTCTAATGTAAGATAACACCCGGCCACACACCGCTCAGGTTGTACAAGAGTACATTCAGGAGGTTGGTATCAACTTGATGGCCTGGCCACCAAGGAGTCCTGACCTGAACTCGATCGAACACGCTTAGGATGAGCTCGGAAGACTGGTCAGACGACGCAGACGACCTCTTGCCCCGCAATGACGGTAAAAAGGCTCTAATGGAAGAATGTGAGAATATCCCCCAACATCATCTCCGGAATCTCGTCTTCAGTATCCCAAACTGACTCGAAGTTGTGATCAGAGCCAGAGGAGGCGACACCACTTATTAAAAATGCGATTTTATGTCTACAAACACCTTTTTCAGAGTATTTTAAGTTTTTGCCATTCAGTATGGTTATTTTTTGTTTTTATGTTTCATTTATGTTAAAATCATTAAGTAAAATAAACTTATGTCCAAAAAATATTTTTTCACTGTACTACATTTTGATTTTTATTTCAAGTCTATTCATTTAATAGTTTTGGAGAAAATTGAATTTAAAAACTGTTATACCTTCTTTTGCAGGCTAGTATAGATAAAAAAATGTTTAGGCATAACAAGACGCCATATTTTATTATTTAAATAAATGTAAAACAATACCTGTAAGCTCTCTAAATAAACTCGCTTGTCATCTTGTTGTTGTATGTATCGCAACAACTTGGAGTGCATCGCTGTGATGTTCATGAACAGAGTCTGAACTGATGTATCATTTGCGATTGAACGACCACTGCGAAATATTATTTATGTATATCATAATAGGAAAGTACAAACGCCGAAGTTCTTACACGTATGCGCAAAGTGGAACTAGTCCGTACCATCGAGCAAAGGAAAGTCGCATATCTCGGCCACATCCTCAACAACAACCAATACAAGCTTCTACAAATCATTATATTAGGGAAGATCCCCAGGAAAAGCAAACTAGGGCGCAAAATATCATGGCTGAGGAATATCAGAGTGTAGACTGGGATCAAGTCTGTGGAACAACTTTTCAGACTCGCCATGGGCAAGGAAAAGTTTCAAGTTCAAATTAAGCGTATATGCATAGTAGAATAGCTCCTTAAACTTGCTCCTGGGTCTCACTGGGTACAGTTGGGTCTCGGTCTAAATTGCATGTAAAATAATAGAATAACATATGTTTATTTCGTTTCTTTCAGTTACATAGATAAAGATGGTTAAGACCAGAAGGTCTCAGCCATGCTAAGAAGCAAGTATGAAAATACATGTGTCAGGAGGCCTCACTCTTCCATTACAGTGAGATTCATGGAAACTTGATGATTTTTTTTTTAAAAGATTACTATATATAGCTCACATACTACTAGTATTCCATTTACCCCTCCTAGTAAGCTAATAAATAGCTTGTGTTAGGAGGGGCCACGCTTGAACCCACGACTTATCGATCGTGAATCCAACGCCTGAACCACTGAGCTACTGACGCTTCTAAATTAATTGATATGCTGAATAGTATTAATGTCTCGGGCACTCATGTCTCGAATTGAAGAAATATAAACATACCGTGATGAATTACTTTTCATTCTGTTAACAAAAATCTCCACTTGAGATTTGAGTGTTTCAACAAATTCGTCAATTTCCTTATCCTCAGCTTCATCTTCTTGTCCCTTGCTGGTGGCCGGTTGGGTAAAATCTTGCTGTAAAGTTAATTTTAACTTGTAAATTAAATTAATTAAATAGTTAGCTGATAACACTCTTTTTTTGCTTCGCTAAGATTATCTAGATTATTTCATAAACCTTTGAACTTAAGGTAGAATACTTGGTAAATGCTGTGATAGTGTTTATTCATTTTCTGTAAATTTCCCTCATATAATCTTTAAAACCTTAAACTTCTGTGTCTTTATTTTATTTCTTCTAGTTAATTGAACTTTTAGACAATTGTCCAAAAAGTCATATACTGTATATGCATAATATATTATATAACAATCACTTTAAACTGAAATATATATAATTTTCAATAATTTCAAACATGCAGTAAAAAAAGCTCAAAATCAAAGAAGGCGCTCTTTTTTCTCGCTTAAAACAGCAACTTTTTATATGTATAGATAACAGCAGTGTCTCTCGGAACCTCAACAGTGTCATTGGTGGCATGTGAAGAAGGTGCAGTAGGCGCAGCCGCAGGATCTCTTGACAAGCGCTGTTCCCAGTAGTTCCTGTCTAAGTAGCGCGACAACTCCGAATGAGTTGTACTGTGCTCGGGGGACGCACTCACTGACGACGGAGTTGGGGAAACTGAAATATTCAAACAAATAAGTCAGAAATTAACAAATAATTTAAATAAAAGCTTTTACTACCTATCATAACAAAATCCGGTAGTACCAGTCCCTAAACCCTTCCTCGTAAGCATTGTTTCAACTCAATGGGGTACTGGGATCCAGTGGCTGAAATAACTTGTTAGTCATAGATTTAAAGAATAATAATGTTATTCTCATATTCTTCCCAGCTTACTTTAATTGGTACCCATATATCAGACATATACAAATACTAATAAGTCTAGCCATGTTAGGCTGTCCACCATAATGGATTTAGAATCACATCAATTAGCTAAACATACATTGACATCCAATCTAAATATTTATGTATAGATGGAAAATTTCATCTAAATCGATTGAGGATAACTATTTAAATTGCTTTGCAAGATTTAACCTGAACATATAATACATACAATGCAAGTAAATAAAATTTTGTAAATATATTTTCTTATCAAAGTTTATCATCCTGAAACATTGACTTGTTACTTTATATTATAATATTATCAATAATCAAATAAAATAAAAATCAGACTATTTTTACAAAATAAGATTGACATTCTATATTCCAGATAAGATAAAAAAAACAAAAGATAAGTAATTACTTGTAGGGTGTAATGTGTTTTCTGGTGCGATCAAAGTTCTTGTTTTTCGTTCTTTCTCCTTATGTTCAGCTTCAGATTGACTCAAGGCAAGAGCAAGTTGTAGCTCTTCCTCTTCTTGAAGTTCTTCTGCTGATTTTCCGGGACGTTTCTGTAAATTGAATTGTTCAGTTGCAAACCTTACAAAGATGACATAGTTACCTAAGATTATTATACTCTTGAAATTTCATCAAAACCCAAGCAACAATTGTGAAAAAATATATTTGTTACCTTTTCTATATATGAAACTTTCCTACTTGATATAGGTACTCTAATAAAATATTACAACGTTATATATTAGTTCTGAAAATAAGTTTCTCAAAAATTTATTATCAGTTTGATGTCATGGTCAATAAAATTCAAAAGTATTTTTTTTAACGGACACCAAAGTTACAATACTCCTTACCAACTTGAAAAAAAGAGAATTGATTTTAATTAATTGCAAATAAAAATAATAATTTTATATTTTATTCAGGCATAACCTCTTTATGAACCAATTTAGATAATTAGTTTTGTGAATTATCTTTCAGTTCATTGACATTGGGGACTTAGAAATCTAAACTAACAAAATCATACTAAAACCTCAAATTGTTTTTATGGGTAAAATAAAACACAATATCTTATTATTATACTCATTTATAAGCTATATAATATGTTTCAAAAATTATAAAAAGGCAATTTTAATGTATGTCAATAATTATTACAGATCATTAAGCATAATTGATGTAAAATAATAAATCAATTTTGCTTTAGTCTTCTTATAAATTTAGGAGTTTCCGGAACTGTTATTGGTGCAGTGGACTTCTCGGGTATAAATGGATCTAATGGAGGGACTGGCTTTGCATGATGAACTAATTTACTTCTTAACTCGGCAATGGCCTTTTCTTGAGCTTCCTGTTGCTCTCTTTCTTTCTCTTGCCTTATTTTTTCATTTTGTTCTTCCTTTTCCTTTAATATTTTATCAAACCTCTCCCTTTCCGCAGCTCTTTTCTGAGTAGTGAGATCAAAAGGTAAAGACTTAATTGAATGTACTGGTTGAAGTATTGGTTTGAAGGGTTCTTTATAAAGAACAAGAGGTGGTTTTGCCTCAAATTTAAAATTATTCTCTTTGTTTTCTGAGGAAGCAGTAGAAGAGCTAGACGCTGCACTTGCGGTAGCTTGCATTCTTTTTTTCACAACAGAAGGTAGTGGCTGAGCTTTGAATTGGGTAAAAAGTTTGCGTTCCTCCTCTAACTGTCTTCTTATTCTCTCTTCTCTCCTCCTCTTTAACTCTTCGTCTCGTTTTTCAAAAGAAAATGGCTCTGGTTTCACAGGACCATGATGAATGGTTTTCTTGCTTTTTTCTAACTTTTTATTTATCGGTGGACTAGCAGGTTTGGTAATGTGTGGCAATGGTTTAACTGGTATTTGTGGTTTTTCTAGAATTTGTTTTGGTGCTGGGCGCGCCTTGAATTTAGGACATTTCTCGGCAGAATGAACCACTTTAGTGTTAGTTTCAGTCAGTTTGAAAGGTTCCGGGATAGTAATTGGTTTCTTTATCACTTCAGGCAAAGTCTGTGAGCCTGTCAATACCGATTTAGGTATAGGATTAGCTTTAATTTTATACTTCTTGATCTCCTCCAATTCCAAATCTTCTTTCTCTTGCTGAGACAAGATGTGTTGAGACCGTGAGCGAGTTTTGCATCTTAACACAGGAGACTGGGGAATAGTCAATCCGGTGCGACCTGTATATCTTTGTGGGCGGAATGTTGATGGTCGAGTTGAGTGATATCGTTCAGGTGTATCCCTTTGATAGTGATATATAGCTTCAGCCGTGGAGACAAATTTATTTTTAGATAAATATTGCTTATTAGGTCTGCAATGTCTAGAGTAAATATCATCGTGATTGTATCCCATTAAACCATCTCGTGATATTAAGTTATGCATTGACAAAGATTTCCTCATAGGAAATTCGTCTGCATAGTCCAGCTCGTTATAATTGCCGAAGTCTTCTTCACTAGAGCCCATTTTAAGCAGAAAACTTTACACAATCTTAATATTTAATTTACTTTTGCAAAAAAATTATTTTAATAAAAAAACTTTAACGGTAAAGTAAGATTAAATACGAATACAACGATTGTCAACACTCTATTAAAAGTATGTCAGTTAAAGCGTAATAATTTTAAAATTCAAATCTAAACTGCTGTCACCAGTTCAATTTCAAATCAAACAATTCTGTTGTTTATGGTTTTTTAGAGTTGCCATAGGAAAAACAGAATAGCAAATGTGCAAAAAATACTTCGTGCGCTTAACGACCGCATGTCGCGTCTAGTGATGGACGAGTTCCAATGAAATCGATTTCAAAAATTAATCGATAATTACAATTCATAACTCGACTGTGGACTTATCGAATGGCGTATCGATTTATCTATGGTTTATAACTTTCGATTCAATGGTAAAATTATTTAAAAACGGTGTACAATATTTACGATATGTGAGCGAGTGAACAGTTACGGACAAAAACATTTACATCTTAAGTATACCGTTTTGTTTTAATTTGATAATAATAAAATAAAGCAAGTTAGAACTGTTAATCTTTACAAATATATAAACATTGAAAATTAATTTTTAAATATGCGATATTAATTTCACGTTGTGGCAACACTGATTTATGTCAAACTCAAAAGACGAGATATATTTACTCAATTAAATTTTGACAAATAAAACCAAGTGGAATACATGTTTTGAGTCAATTAATTTGTATTTGGTTAATTTTCCGATATAAAAATGGCACAAGGATTACCGAATCCAAACACATTATTACCTCTTGAGCTTGTAGACAAATGTATAGGTTCAAGAATCCACATCATTATGAAGAATGATAAAGAAATGGTAGGAACACTGCAGGGATTCGATGATTTTGTAAATATGCTATTAGATGATGTCACTGAATATGAATCAACGCCAGAAGGAAGAAAGATCACGAAACTAGATCAAATATTGCTCAATGGCAACAATATAGCGATGTTGGTTCCTGGTGGTGAAATGCCGGGTGATGCGTATGAAGCGCAGTGATATATTTTCCTTAAGTTAAATATACCTTATTTTAAGACTATATATTGTGTTTTATTTTATTCAATCACTGTGTACTCAAAAATGTAACATTAAATGGTAATTTTTATTAAAATTTTGGATTGTAATAAAAGCGAACAATCTCTTGTTCAATTAACACCTGTATATTATTTACATTAGAATAATAGTTTTTAAGAAATACTGAATATGACTGTTGTTATAACAAAGTTGTTCAGTATTTTTCACTAGTATAATAGTAATGATGGTCAATATGTACTTAGATTCAATTTTATCATAATTCAAAAATCCAACTCTTTGTATTACTTTAGTTTTAATACTACGTCATATGATAAACTGATTAAGGGTGACATCTTGGTGATAAATTCAACTTGGCGATAATAAAGAATCAGATCTTGGAAATTATTCAAATTCTAGAAAAACAAAATTTTTTTTTGAGACTTGAATCGAACTTAGGCAAGATTCTTAAAAATAAAATATTATAGATGCAAAAATCGCTAAATGAATTTAAGTGAAATTAAGCACACACAGGAATAAATGTGACTGGGTAAGCAATTTAAAGTGTAAATAAAATTAATCATTTTCCATTGCAAAGTGATGGTGGGTCAGAGTTAAGAATAGCTCCTACCTTAGACTTGCTTACCTTTGACAGTTTTTATAGGTTCTCCGAATAACCTACTAAATACGCACAAACAACACCTAATAGACAAAAATAATAAGAAAGAAATGGTAATAAAATATTTTTTTCGTCAATTACAGGATATTAGTATAAATATTCTATAATTTATTTAAATATTTCATTATCCTGTATGCTTCTAATGACCTGTAAATGTTGTTGGCATAAAAATTGTGATTCTGAATAAATCTATAATCTAATCTAATGGTATTGAATAAATCTATTACCTGTGGTGGTGCTGGACCATAGTCATTAGCAGTGTCAACAATTTCCAACTTTGCAGTAGAAGATGGCGGACGGCTTACTTTATCAAAACAAGCTTCACATACACGAACCTAGGACAGATTTAGGAAATCAAAATGTCACTCGATAACTTCAAATTAATGAAATCCAAAATACATATTTTTAAAACTTATATTTTACCTCCTTTTCAATACCAAATTTGGGTAAAGTGGATGTTTTGGAGCTACATTGTTGGCAGAATACTTGACCACAGGCTCTGCAGTGGTGGCGACGCACCATTAAGGTAAATGCTGTGCGACATCTATATGATGGTGAAACAAACAATTATTTAACAATAAAAGTGACATTTAATACAAAAGAATGATAGTTAAAATATAACATTACCTGTGGCAAACTTCCCCGTCTGCCCACTCGGGAGCTGTATCAGCTGAAAACATTGCATCAGATTCCTTGAGAGGTGGAAATTTGTGTCCTTCTGCCTTGAGAATGTTCACTGTATCCTGTTAACAATGATCACAACTATGTTACAATGATTTTTTAAATTTAATTCTTTGTCACAAAACAGGTATTAGACGGTTCTCTGTTTTGTTTAAAGTGTTTATGAGTCATGATAGTGAGTAATGATAACAAAGGTGCGACGTCACGCTGGTGAATTTAATCAGAAATCTGCAAGTTCAATAACCTTGGACGACGCGTCGTTGTATTTTTATATTTTTTGCTCACCTATAAACATAATTAGCTTAATATTAAAAATGCAACAATGCAATAGGTCATGTTTATTGAATACATAGTAATGAGACATTGACTTCACTGATAAGACACATTTATTAAAAATCACCTCCTAGTTATCACAGTCACAAACAACTTCATTTAATTTAATAATACTTTATACAGTAACAGCACAGAATAGGTATAAGAATGAGGTTTCAAGGCATTGGCTCTTTAATTAGATAAAGGAGGATCAATAAAATCATAGAATTATGTACTAATATTCACGTTTTGTGGTAGGTTGTAATATATTCTGCATGTTGGTAATAAGGGATTTGTTTATAATATATATCAATGTCAAATAACATCACAACAAAAAATTAAGTGTGGAACATATCTTGCTTACTACATAGTATAAAAAAATAAAGTCTTCCCGCTGTCTGTCTGTTCCTATGAATGCTTAGTTCTTTAAAACTGCTCAACGGATTTTGATGCGATTTTTTTAAAATAGATACGTGATTTTAAAGGAAGGTTTATATGTATAATACATGCATATTATAGTAGAGAAACTGTGCAAAGAAAAAATAAATACACCTAAATGTCTGTGGAAAAATTCATTTGGGCACATTTTTACTTACTTAAAACTAATTGTCACCTATTTCATATATCAAGACATATTTTTGTCAAAGTAATCGGTTACAAGATTTTAAAACCTAAGAGGATTATATCATATATATATTTCACATATCTTCCACACACATCATTTAGACCAACGTTGATATATGAGTATTTTTTTTCAGTTTAACAGTGATGTCAATTTCGAATATACAAAAGGCTAATTTATTTTAAAGAATGTTTTGGTTTATTATAGAAACTTATTTCTAACACACTGCCATAATAAGGGAATTGTTGGCTATTATAAATTACATTAATTCACTGTAGCTTTGTAACATAACAGGAAGAAATCAGATTTTTGCTATGACACTGAATATCTACTTCTAATTATATTCTACAAGGTCCCAAAAATTGTATTGATGTTTTTCCTATAAATTGCCTAACAATATAAATGTTATTCAATATTGAATATAATGAAAATTTCAGCCATGTGAGAGTGAGACTGGCGCATTAAATGTTCAATAGCGTTTGAATTAAGGGACAAACTTAACTTTCCCATAAACTGTTGTAGCTATACATCAACATCCACATTAGTTTACCATTATTGAAATAAAATATTTTTTGTACTTTTACAGTATTTGGAATATTTCCTTTACATATTGCTGAAACATTTTTGTCCTTACCAAATTTTATGTAGGTCAAAAGGATGGATCCGATAATTTTATGACTAACAACATAAACAGACACATCTTTTGATTTTGATGACTCTATGGAACTACTGACCAGAATAAAAATATGTATTTAAAAAAAATTAATCCTAGTTTCCACTTGATTCCTTAGAAGTTTCCAGATGCATCTCTTTCATGTATAGATGTTTCGAGATACATCTATACATGAAATAGATTTTTTCTTAAATTTTTTGGATACATTTTAACATTGTATCGTCACCTTATTATAAGTCTAAATAATATTAATTATTGTTAAATTGTTTATTTACAATTTTAATTGCAAGTAAAACAAACAGACTGACTTCAGCACAATCATCCAACAGCTTACTCTTCCCTGTGCTTATTATTGAGATTATTATCTACTACTTCTGCTATTGCACATAAAATCAAAATAGTTTGTTTCAATTAGACTTTTTACTGTCAAAATTGATCAGTTAGTCTGAAGCCACAACCAGTTCGAAAAACAGTTTTCTGATAAGAATAACTTGTAAGAAACTTAACTGTCACTATTTCATGTAATGTGTTTTACAATTATATTATCATTCAGCTGAGTTGCAACTTGGATGCTGTCATCATTCAGGTAATCATTTGTTTATTTATATTTGTTTTCTTTTTTTATTGTGTCCATCACTATGTTTTAAATTTATGTCAACATTCTGCCAAATGTATAAAATATTACAATAAGTATATTGTGATGCTGTATCCAATAAGTATAATATTTAAAGAATCGAAATAGATTCAATGTCCCTTACAGCATGAAAGTAAATGAAATACACAAGTCTAGCTCTATCAATATCAGTTAGTTGCCTCATTTTCCACACCTAATAAATGATTAAAATATTCATACCGACCACTCCAATGGACTGTATATAAAGATATTAAATGTTTTATTGTAGAAACTAACGTGTTAATTAGTCATTTTTAAAACTATCCCAAACGGTAACACTCACATATTATTGTGGTAACTTGGTATTACAGTTTCGATTGTATTGGGCGAAAACACAGAGTTGAACAATGCGATCGAAACTGTAGTACCAAGTTACCACAATAATATATGAGGGATATTAAAAATGTAATATAATTTATCAAAACTGACTATAACAATGTTGTCCTTTCTAATATACTAAAAAATCAATAAATACAGCAAAACCTTTTTCTTTCTGTTCTCATGCTAAACACTATCTCCAAGAAAAACTCTATCACCCAGATACAAAATTAATTACTAATATTACCTTCCTTTTATTTGTTCATAAAATTTGCAGTGTACTGTATGATATGATATGTTGTAACAAAGTCTTTCTTCACAATATTTATTAGGTCAGAGAGCCAGTTTTAATATTACACATATACAAAATTATTTTACTATTATGACTTACCTGAACAGCTCTGTATTTGGGATTGTTACGAAATGCAAAAGCCCAGGCTTGTATTAATTCCAGTATCTTGTTACGTAAGTTTTCATGTTGTGTTGATTTCACTAAATCACGAAGCATTTCACAAAACGCTTTTGATGCTACTTCATCATGAACTCCAGAACCTAAAAATTTTTGGTGTTATTATGTTTTCTATTCAATTGCAGAATAAATAATGAATAATTGAAATTTAAGTTAAAATACTTCAACAGTCTAGAGAAGTTAAGCTCTGATAATAATATTATTTCCAGAATTCACTTACCACAATTTTTCACTATGCTCTCAAGAGTAAGGAGAGCAAACATTGCCTGATGAGGATTCTGAGAGTAAAGTTTCTTTTTAACAGCAGCCACTGCATACTTGGTTCTAAAAATATCACAAGTTTACAAACAAACAGAATTAATATGACATTGAAATTATTGTTTCATTTTAATAAATAATAAAGGTACATGAATCAAGAATTTCTGATAAAAATGTTACTCACGAACAATCATTTTGTCTAATTAAATCACATATTTGTAAGATCGAGGGCCAATCGGGATCTAGGCGTAGATTACTTGTCGCTTTATCTAGAACAAATTACAAAATATTTTATCATTACGGAAACAACTGCAAATGGTTTATTATCATTAAATTTTCCATAAATTAAGACTACTTTCTTATGAATCACTGGTATATAAAAAGAAAGCTATGCAAATTAGATAAAATATCTAATAATACGAAGATGATAACAAACTAAAATCTGGAAATCCTGTCACTAATAAATTTCTCGTACACAATACTTACCTAGTAATTTGTCAAAATTATTTGCTCGAAACATCTTTAATTAAACGTACGTACACGCAAAACAAACTTTTGTTTTAGAAATCCCACTATGATGATTCTTCTTTAAACAGTAATTTGACAGCAAAGAGTAAAATAATCACTTATTGACAGCTTACTTTGTCAATTTCGATCTAAAAAAATTTATGTTGGTCACATTGAACGTCATTAATAAATCTTTCGTATTATGCTCTAAAATCAGTGTGACCAGACTTTAAAAAAAATTAAACTCCAGTAATTAATAAAGTCCTTTTAATATTTACGTTATTCTAATATATTTATAATAGAAAGACAAGAATAATTTATTTAAATATTTAGAAATAAAAATTAATATTTTTTTATTATCTCTGGTATCGACAGTAGAGCATACTTTACAATGTTTTGTGATGGCGTAAAATTATAAAGATAAGATAATAAGGATTGTATAAGTATATGATGGGGGTAAGAAAAAATTGCTAGCGCCAATACTCAAGTGTAAAACAAATAATTTCCGAATGACTAATTTGTTTTTATAAAATTATGTCAAAATCTTTTCAGATCTGCGACATAGTCTGCTAGAACCTGCATTAGGGATCTAATTCTGCTAAAATCACAGAGATTCGCCCTGATAAAATATTTGATCAAATGTGGAATTAATCACAAGGCTTTTTATTTTATATATTACTTGTATTTTACTTTTATCAAAAAATACAATTTAAGGGTTTAAAAGTTATTATAACTCGGAATTTCTTGACAAGTTGACGTTAGTAATGCCAAATTAGGGGATTTTCCTCTAAATTTAGGGGGGAAAAAAATGTATATAAGAGAGGATTTTATGGGTTAAATTATTTTTTTGCGGTTATATTATTTTTATTTTTTTAGGGATATTTTTAGGTAATAATTGATTGATGATATTAGCTTTTTTTTACTTAAATTTTAGGGAGAAAACTTTTTGAGAGTTGGTTACACTAATGGTGTTAACGATTAAATTAGTTTTACCACGTACCTATAAAAAGAGAAAAAAGAGAAGAGAAAAGAGCCAAATTTTAGGAGCCAGATGGTGGCTCATATTAATAAGATTCATGATAAAAGTCAAAACACTGTCTCTTTATTGCATAAAAGCCACGCTAAGTGCACAATAATCAAAAATACATATTTTTGCGAAATTATTTTAGTCGCTGTCTTAATTAATTACAACAATTTATAGTCAAACCAATAAAGTCATAGATTTTTTAATTTACTTACCTTTAACCTTTTTTTGAAATATTTAATCAATAAGTCAGATTGTATTAATATATTCATAACATCGATGAAAGTTTTTGCGATATTTTGGGCTTTGGCATTCTATTTATTCCTATACTAGTCGACTCAACCTAGCTTGACTGGGCTAAAACATTTTGAAAAGAAGACAAATGATGATATTTTTTCCTTATAATTTTTATAAATAAAACAATTATTATTTTTAAGGTAAACTGTAGCCATTCAACTGAGAAAACCGTATCTAATTTGGTGCAGTAAGTACCTATTAAAAATACTTAAACATACAGATTTCATATTTTTTCAGTCATAAATCTTATCTTTCAGATAACTCACCGGTCGTTGGTCTGATTATTGAAGTTTTTTTTATCAAAAGTGTTCATAGAGGAAAAAGAAATCATTGAGATACACCGTTAGTTTTAAGAAGTATTTTTATTTTAATCTGCATAAAACAATGACAGCAAATAATTTCCTCAAAGAGAGTTTAATTGTGAACAATAAAAAATTATTGAAGCTAGACCAAGATATTAAAACATGTTTTAGGCATTTGACAGAAATAAAACTAAAGTTGTGCACGCTGGAAATACAAATGTGCGCTATGAAGACAATGTACAGTGATATTATGGAGCTCAGAAAACTGGTGATGGTTTTACATCCATATCTGAAGCCGCAATCGTTTTAGTTACGATTCTACTGGTACATATTGGGATATTGTTGTAAGATCTCGTAAGTTGAACTGATAATTTTTAGACAGTAATTTTCTTCTTTTTTCATAAAACTTTTCTATATTTCTTGCTCTACATAGTGGTGTGTACTTTACACGTCTGATTAAATTTACTAAAATCCATATCTGAAACCGCAATCGTTTTAGTTAAGATTCTACTAGTACAGATTGGGATATTATTGTAAGATCTCGTAAGTTGAACTGATAATTTTTAGACAGTAATTTTCTTCTTTTTTCATAAAACTTTTCTATATTTCTTGCTCTACATAGTGGTGTGTTTACTTTACACGTCTGATTAAATTTACTAAAATCCATATCTGAAACCGCAATCGTTTTAGTTAAGATTCTACTAGTACAGATTGGGATATTGTTGTAAGATCTCGTAAGTTGAACTGATAATTTTTAGACAATAATTTTCTTCTTTTTTCATAAAACTTTTCTAAATCTCTTGCTCTACATAACGGCGTGTTTACTTTATAGGTCTGATTAAATTTAGTAAAATCCTTGATAAATCCTTGTTTTCGTCTACTAAAATAGCTTGATTGTACAAAGCGATGTCCCCATAAAATTTCTTGAGTGGTATAACTAGATATCGCTTGAACTGGCTGGCCAGTTGATTCAATAATTCCTTCAAAAACCACCAGTACCTCTATGTTTAACCCCAACATCATTTTTGCTGACATATCGTAGAATGGACTATTTTCGTCTATTTTGTGAATGGCGGATGTTGGAAATATAAAATGAATATCATCACTTGCGTCGACCTTCAAATCTAATTCAATTTGTTCAGAGTTTAATACATTCCCGTCTGTTTTTCTTTCATATCGTATTAAGTAGGCTTTTATCTTTGATGATATTATTCTCGATTTTCTGATGTTTCCAACTCTAAATAACAAGCACAAATTACCATCTCTTTGATTAATGATTGCATTTTTTGAAAAAAGGAGAGTGTTTGCTCTATTTTTTGGTCTCGTCAGTTTGGCAAATACGATTCCAATAATTAATGATTGAGTAATATGTCCTGCAATACTTTCAATACACATAGTTAACATCGCTGTTGGACACTCTAATGTAATAGCTCTCTTTCCGTACCCTATGGTTGTGTGTATTTCTATACTAAATAGTAGTATTGATGTGAAACTGTAAATTTCTCTGACACATGGCTTCCATTCTGTGTTATTACTGTAAGTTAAGTTTTCTTCATCTAGATCTCCGTGTAGAACGAGAATTGTCCACCAAACTCCTGCAAACGCAAGCCACATAGAGATATATATCACTATACAAAATAGAATACTCCATTTCCATCTAGCTTCTATGAATTTGTTCATAATATTGGAGAATATAGGTATGTGTGGTTTCTCGATATTAAATTCTCCTGATTTAAGTACACAGCGTTCATTATGACGGCGAATAGAATTCCTTTGTTGAATATGTCTGTGGATAACAGAAAACCTATTATTATTACAAGGATAGTATTATTCAAAGGCTTTAAAACATACCTATTAAATTCGTTAGACTTTTAGGTGTTTTTTGCTTTGTTCGATCAATTGGATGAACAAAAAATAAATGATAGCTAACCACAAACGTAATACCTATTTTCCAGTAAGTTCCAGTGTCCGCGACTTCGTCCGTGTGGAATAGTGTCTTTGGGTAGCTGTTCTAATTATTTAAGCAAATTATTCTACAAATAAGACATATGGCCTGACGTGGCAAGTTTCTTCCATTCAACTTTTCATTCCCCTATCGACCCCGTACAACCCTTTTTTCGCATTAAAAATTAGTATATGTCCTTTCTTAGGCTATCTATCTATACCTAATTTCATTTAAATCGGTTCAGTAATTTTGGCATGAAAGCGCGACAGACAAACAGACAATTGCTTTCGCATTTATAATATTAGTAAGGATTTATATTCTCTTACCTCCAGTAACGGCAATACTGATGATGGTCTGTTGTTTCTTTACCCATTGTTTAATTTGTATCTTAATAATACTTTTATGATATGTACCTAACTGTAAGAAAATATTCAATTACGACATATTTTTCTAAGAAACCAACGATGACTGCTTCCGTATCTGAGCTGAGTTTAATAATTAAGTCGTTATTGTTTGAATAAAATGATAACTAAGATAACAGAAATCTTGCATTAAAGACTTATTTGTAGAGAGATATAATAACAAGACATTCAGAATATTAAAAAAACCTAAATGATGTTAACTAAATATAAAATATAATAAACTTATTAAAAAGTTAATAATTTAAAATTAAGAATATATTTTTATAAATAATAAATACGAGTATTTTCTACTCGACACTAGATGGCGTGACGATCTTTTCTGCAAAAGGAAAATTCTTAATAATATTTAAATAAATGAGAAACAACTTCTTTATCATATTTTCGTCGTTCTGTATTATAGTTTCGTTAATTATAGGTTTTTATTAGATTTTTTGAAGTCGTTTCGGAAAATATAGTATTATATTTAGGTCCATGAAAGTATTCAGATACATTAAAGAAACAAATAGAAAATAAATGATATATATAAAGTAAATATTTTGAAATATTATGTTTTCTTAATTAATAAATAAATACATAATTATTTATAGTATTAGCAGATATATATTTAAAAGAAAAAAAAAAGAAGAGATTTAATTAAGGAGAGCAAAGGCGTGAACAAAAACTATTGAAATCACTGCTAAATTGTTATCAGTGTGTACTGTACGTACAGGATAGTGAGCAGTTAACAATTTATCAGAGTGTCAAATAGATTTTTTCATTTACAGTGTGGAGGGTCCCGGGATGCACCTAAGGCCAACTGAAATGAACAGCGACCATGACAGTCGAAAGAGCAATGACAATGGCGAACAGGGAACGTAATTTGATAATCACGTTGCTCTTGATCGAGCCACGGCGATCTGTCTTCTTCTGACACATTGGAGGACGTAATTGTTCATACTAGGGGAATGTCAACTAATATTTTGCATGTCTATTTGTTGAATAAATATAATAAAAATATTTAATTACCTATTTGAAATCTAAGTGTGTTTATTGGTTAATTTGTTTGTCTTTCTTTCACACTATAACAGATAGATATACGAGATTTTGTCAAAGCCTGAAAGTAACAAATGCTTGTGAGATAATTAAATGATTAAATATATTTATTAATTTGGTAGCGCCTAGCTTTTTAATATAGAATATTATTGAAAATAAAAAAAATATTCTAAAAGTCTTAAGGAGATACAAGTCTTTCTATTGTTATTGTTAACGCTAATTACACATAGAAATGGAAATTGCACCCAAACAAAGACAGTGCGGGTCTCTTTTTAAATCTACACACTTATTAGTTGTGGGTATTATTATATTTTCTTTGTTTCGAAATGAATGTTAAATTATCCAGCAGCTTATTATTCAATTTTCTCGTAATACGAAACCTTTTCGCATACATTTATGCAGGAATGTAACCCTGCTTGATAGCCAAACAAAGCATCAGCGTAAGTGTCGCCTTGGCCACTAACATCCCGTCCGCTTTGTCATTCAATTTCCACTTTAGTGTAGTTCCGGACAACTTGACAATGGCGACAAAGAAAATACGGGAATAGAATAGTTTCTGCACCAGAACTAGTTCTGCACAGAACAGTTTCGTTTACTTTACCTAGTTAACGTGATTTAACTGAGATGTAAAAATATGTTTCATATTATAAAAAGTGTTTAGAATATATTGTTATAACATGACGAAAATAAAAAAAATCATTGAATCTGCGCTCTAATTTTACACTAATTTGACGGTTGATTTTTCTATAAATTATTATAAATAAAATACATTTTTTGCGTTCACAAAACATATTTTCTTTTATTTGAATAATGTGGAAGATATTTTAGTTTTGTCAAATAATTTTATTCATCTATCACCTTTCAACCAAATATATTTTTATTTTGTACATATTTTTATAATTTTCCAATGTAAATATCAAGTCAGTATTATAATTATATCATGATGCGCTAGGCGTTTCGTTCAAGCAAACCTTTCTAAGATAATCTTCAACAACATTTTTTTAAACCTTAAACCTTAAAAATAAATCAAATACGAGTAACGAGTACGAGTATTAGCTTACCATTCACAATTTGTATAATAAAGAAAGAGTGAAATTTATAGGGTAATAAATAAGTGATTTAAACGCAGTTAAAAAAGGATAAAGAATAAACTAAGAGGATACGAAGTGTTTTTAAATATAACAATATATTTTATGTCGTTCATCAAAGTTAATCAGTGAATGAGAAATAGCTCTTGTCGTCGATTTAATTTGCTTGCGGGTAATTTGTTTTCTACTACTGATTGACACTCAAATAATTACGATACTTTGACATATTAATAACTGTACCAAGTCCGAATAATAAAACAAGCCAATTATGAATTAATACTAAAGGCTGATACATAGTATATAAGGAAAGTACAATTGTTGTTATTTAGTTTATGGCTACTGTTACACATTACTAGCACAAAAGCATGCTATTATTGAGCAAATGCTACCTACTAACGTGTGGCTACATGACATGCTACTATTAAGTATGCTTTTTAGTGGTATGCTGGATAATAACACGCCGTGCTATCTTTAAGCATGCTAGTTGATGCAGGGGTGGAAGCATAATGAGCATGCTAGTATCGATCTTGTTTGCTAGGTGTACGCGCTTCCTATTCCTTTTTTCCCTCTTCCTAGCTGAGAGAAGTTTTTGGATGCATTGCATGGTCAGTAAAAAATTAATTTTATCTATATGATCATGACATGATCCATGCGGATGGCTGTTTGATTTTCCATAGTTTTGTTTGAATTGGCAGAGAGTATGCTAACAAATGGCACGTGTATTGGAGTGTTTACATTGAGCATGCTTATTGCTAGCAAATGTCAACAGTTCATAAGCATGCTCATAATAAGCATACTAATAGTACGCTTTTTATCATGCTATTTTAGAGCATGTGTAACAGTAGCCTAACTCTTATGGGAGCAAGAGCAAATATCATAGATCATAGCTTCGTCTATCAAAAAAAATTTTTAGTGCTTTCGAAACTTATTTGCTGATTTGTTAAGTACTGTTAGCAACAACGTTTATAAAGTAGTATTAGCGGGTAGGTCATTTTATATTATGTCAAGTATACCAACGTGTAGACAATATAAAACAGTCTATTTGGTATTTTCGGACAGTGTACATTGAAATATAGTAGTAAGTATTGTAGTGTCGTGGTTAAGGTCTCCCTTCTTGAGGTCCACGTAAGTACTTTGTTATCTATTGTCGTTAGGGAGATCGAGTGGTGGAGGTGAGAGTTAATATATTATGAAAGAGCTCTTTAAACCTGCTCCTGGGTCTCAAGCCCCAGGCCCTGCTCGGCTCTGTCTAAATTGCATGTGTATATGTATTGCTGTACAATAATGGGTATCATTTCTCTCATTCTATGAGAGTACACTATGAATTCAGTGACAGTGATGGTCATAGACATCAAAAATCTGATGTCAAATTTCCTTTGTTATATGTGTAACTAAAATGGACATTTAAATCTTATCTGCAGAGGCTAACAGTGAAACACCGTCAATTGTTTCCGAGCGCGTGGCTAGTTAACAAATAAAGTCGGTGTACAATTGGCGTAGGTACCACGAGGCAAGAGTTGTCTGCACGTTTGCCAGTCATCGCTATCCTGGCGCTCTGCTCGCACGCAGGGGGTCACTGAAACCCTGGATTCAATAAACACCTTTTTTACGCGAACCGTTAAACTGTCATCAAAAAGAAACTCGTAAAGTTCGAATTGGCCGCCACTTGCTGTTAGACTATGTGTCATAGACAAGAAATATGTTTTTTGTAATGAATGTGATGATTGTTTATCTTGATTATTGACGATTTTTCGCTCTCCATGAAAATGAAACATGGTGAGTAAATAAATAGTAAATACTTTTTAGGATTATCATAGAGTAAATAAGTCGTCTATTTGTAAGATCACGTGGGTGATGTTTAAATTAGATCATCTTAAAGCATGAATGACAGGTAAATAGATGAAAAGTAGACAACTGGTGTTTGATCTTGAGCCAGTCTCTACGCCTCTTTATTTTGCATTCTAGCTATAACATTTGCATAGAAAATACTGCTTTTATGTTATTCTCACGTTTGGAATAACATTTTACATAGAATGGCTTCCTATTTAGCAAAAATACACTAATCGTTGTATCACCTTAGTTTTATTTAATTTGTTGTTTAAATAAGAACGTATGTTTCGCGATTTGTTAATGACAAAATGACGACTTTGCACGTAATTATTACTTTTAAATATAGACATGACCTTTATTATATGAGATTTATGTGAAAAAGGATGTTTTTATGTCTAAGTAAACATACAACTGGATAAATTTTGATATCTTGATAGAGTTCGAAGAATGGCCATAGGACAAAAGTTAAAAAAGTGAAGTGTTTAATAAACGTACATGTATGGTCACTGGTGTCAATCATCTTCTAGTTGACATCTAATTTTGTGTAGCGTTGAGTCACAGGTTTTCAAACATCATATCATTTTCGTATTGCCATTATCTTTTGTGGAATAATATTTTAAACATTTCATTGAAAAGACCTATGTGGTTATAACAATTTAGCTATTAGCTAGTATGAAGTAATCTTAATTATAATAAACAGTAAGATTAATTTCATAACGATAGTCCAGGTCTTAGTGTTGAACCTACGGAATTAAAAACTTTATGGACGATTCCTGGGCTTAAATTTATATTTTAAAATTACATAAGTAAAATCCAGAACAGACTTTCTCTTTTGCATCCGTAATTTAGTTTGTGCATTGTTTTTTATTTTTGGGTTAATAAAATTCAATCGTTACCACCAACAAACTTCGAGCTTAGCATTTGTAAACTAACGGAATTTCTGAGTAACACTTAGATCGATGGATTGTTTTCTCATTACATTTGTATAATATAAAGATAACTAAATACGTCGCTACTCAAAAAATAACAAATAGGAAATGAAGCTTTTTAAACGGCATGGAATTAATTTCTGCTTTTCTTATCTCATACTAATAAAAATTTATATTTACTTGAAGAAAAAAATAAGATAATCAGAGTTATGTGAAAACGATTAGGGTTTACTAAATCAAAGATGAGCCGTGTACTACTGTGTTCCTGTACGCAATCCATGCTTGCAATCAATTGCTTCCAAAATAGAGACTTCCTGCTCCTTATAGTTTAAATTGCTTATATATCCGTCCAGAAAAAATATATATTTCAATTTATGTTTCATTTGGTGGTTGTATGTCGCAACTAATGGATTTCAACTGACACCCTTTTGTGAGAATAATTTGAACAAAAATTGTATAATATATAGGTAAGGTTCTCTATCATATTAAGAACCACCACCCATGACAATACTATTATTTTCAGATTTTGTCAATTAATAAACTAAACCGATATTTTAATATAAAATGAATTATAGATATTAAATAAGAAATTATAGATAAAAATAAATAACACCTAACAACAAAATCAGACTAACAAAACACATATTCTTCAAGTAAAAAAAAATCCAAAAAAATACGGCCAATGCGAGTCGAACTCGCGCACAAAGGGTTCCTTACAAATATTCGGCAAAATAACTTGTTTTTTAGTTAGCTCGACCCTTTTGGTTGTGATTTTCAGTTATCTACTCACTTTTCAGATAGTTTTAATAAAATTTACTGCTCAATTCTATACGGCATCCATAAGGGCCTACGATAACTAAATAGCACAGTATGTGCCAGCATTCAAGTCAATGTTGTTAAACACATTGTGTATTTGAGTATAGCCCGTTGTGGTAACAACAAGAGGAATATTGAATATATTGAATTTAAACCAATATGGTCAAAAAAAGAAGTTTGTAGCGAGACCCCTTAATTTTTTTAATTTTAATTAATTTATTTACTTTTGGGATTAATATACAACTAGATATTCTGTGAAGGGTTAAAAAAAATACATGATTTGTGAAAATTTCAACTACCTATCTATCACGGTTCATGAGATACAGCCTGGTGACAGACAGACGGACAGCGGAGTCTTAGTAATAGGGTTTTTACCCTTTGGGTACGGAACCCTAAAAATCAAACCGTGCAGAAACAATAAATTTGCAAAAATTAAATAAAAATTGTAATCTTTACCTATGGAATTGAAATTAAACAATCACTTAAAGTACTAAAATAGGTTGTAATTTGTTGTTTCGTTTTGTAACTACTTTTGCCAGAAATTTTAAAATTACAAGTCAGTGGGTGGTAAAAATTATCCTTCATCTTGACATAGAGCTCTCGGTAGATAGATGTTAGTTTGGTACAAAATATAATTTTACTATTTTCTTCATTAAAAGAACTTTAAACGGCTGTGAAGCAAAAATTAACGAGGGACCAAATTTTAACAGATAAGTGTGACTATTACCAATTACGTAATATTAATAAAAATATGGTTATTGCGTTATGTGTCATAATTTCCGGTTACTAAAATATGACCTGGTCTATAACCATTATTATGGTTTTTAATTAAAAATATGTGTCAGTCTTTTGTTATATTTGATATGCTCCAGTAATTCAATCAACTTAATTAAGGTACTTCGCTACAACTACTTAAAATTAGTAATTTTTAATCAGTGAATGTAATAAAAGTTAGTCTAAAAAGAGGTTCAAAACTTTAGCTTTTCATAAAGTAATTATTATAGTAAAACCAATCCTTGCTTCTTTTTATAATATTTTTAAAACTTAATAATGTGGACATTATCTATATTTTTTTTTTTGCTTAGTGTCGTATATAAGTTATTGACTTAATCATTTTATTAACCCCCGACGCTATAACGACAGTGTGTTTAACGTGTGTATCTATGTGTCTGTATATCTTTTATCTAACTATCTGTTTATGGGCATCCTAACCCTCAAGACTACGCTCCGATTCTGACTAAGTTTTATTTGTTTGAATTATATTTTAATCGAGATGGTTATGGTAACTGACATGACACAGAGGAGAGATGAAACGGTATTTCTCGATACCATTTTTTCTATATCAAGAATTGAGTATCAAGCTGTATTGAGTGCTGTTTTTATATTTCGTTTTCAACAATACAAAAAGATCGACTTAATACAAGCTAAAATTGATTTTTCCTAGCTTTATTTCATGTAGCTTGATTTATTTGGAGAGTCAAACAAATCAAATAAAACAGAGTCAAGTCAAATAAAACAGTATTAGGTAGAATAAACTACGTTTTACTTATAACTATAATATATTTTTGACATATATAATATTAGTCCATCTATTTGTCTAGTGATTGTCTGCTGCAAAATGCAAAATGCTGTTGATGTTTTGTTTAAACAGTTACCAACTCGGTTTAAAATAATATTGATAAAAGATATCAATCAATTTAATGGAGCATCAATGTCACCAAAATTACGTGTAACAGATAAAAGGTTAGAAACACTGTTGATAAATTTCACGAGTAGTTCTTTTGGTTTTATTTAAATAAACCTAATTGTAGACAATACATATTCTCTAACCCGAATAATCTATCGGGTCTAAGACAGTCTGTGAAATGATTTCATATAGTAAGCATTGTATATGCAAATAGTTTAGTGTCATGGCGCTAGGTCTCCCTTATCAAAGATCACATAGGTTATATTTTTCATTATTTTTTCATTAGGTAGCAAAATTGGGCAGTTGATGCCTTGAGCATACTTGTATCAAGGAGGTTCTTAAACCAACACCTTGTTTTTAAATTGCTTTGTTTCTGAAATTATTGTAGTTCAGTGGTATAAGAAACATAGTCATAATTAGTGGTCAGACACGGCAATTGAGATTGGCCTTCGTGACCGGTCCAGGTATACGTTTGAAAGACGTAAGCGCATGATCTATGTTAATCATACGTCACAGTGTCACATTTCAATGAAATAATTACGGCTCACTTTCCAATGTTGAAACAGTGGACAGGAAGGTTACCGAATTATTCTTATTATATTTACTTGCCTAAGATACCTCTATCTCTTATATTATATGATTCACCTATAATCGTTAGGATAGGTATTAACTTTTCATATATAACAATCTATTATGAACGTTGAAAACATACTGATGTAAAAACTAAGAATATGTTGACACCCTCTGTTCGCTTCATGTAAAAATAATGCGCCATAATCGCATTACTTCTTTATCAATAGCAGTACTCGGAACCTTTTTATGGTCCGCAAACGGAAACGAATGTTTCTTCGATAGATACCATGAGAAGAACAGTCAATCTAACATGAGCATCCAATTCTGCACGGTCGACTCACTATATATAAGCCAAATTCGAAATAGACTCGATGTAAACAAAGCATTTTAGGGTCGTCAAACTTTAGGTACAATAAAAATATTTTATTTCGTTGTTTATGATTGGATTACTGCATATTAATCAACAAATATTTAAGAAACATTATTTTACACCACATTCAATTAAAATCACTCACACAACTTCAAAATTATTGTATTAAAAAGAAAATCAATAAATAAAACTTAATAACTTTTATCTGAAAACAATAAAAAATCAATGACATCATTATAATCCAGATATCACAACAATTTGGTAAAAATTAGCTAACCATCCAAATACAGTTGACATACTTTTAAATATACTCTAGCGACCCGCACTCTCTTAGCTTCGAGAAAAATATCCCACAGGAACATTTTACCGGGATTAAAAGTATCCAGATCCATTAAAACCCAATGTTTTATTCATATTCATTATTAAAATGTTAAAATCAATGTTTTATTATAAAATCTGTTATATTTTTTGATAAAAATGTTGTTGATATATGCCTGTCATTGGTTGCTAGGCAACGCTTTATTTGTAAACAATATCTTTCGAACTTGACGGAGGTGTAGGTTATTTAGAGCGCATACAACTCTGCGCAGTTAAGTAATTTTGTAATATCTTATATATAAAATTCTCGTGTCACAATGTTAGTTACCATACTCCTCCAAAACGGCTCGACCGATTTTTATGAAATTTTATATGCATATTCAGTAGGTCTGAGAATCGACTACTATCTATTTTTCATCCCCCTAAATGATAAGGATGGCTAACCCCAAAGTCATATGGCAAAACAACGTTTTTTATGGCTTTTCATAGATGACTGTGAATGCTCCCGAAATTTGACTAACTACTTATAAAGAATGTGTGTTAGGATGGTTTAAAGTAATGCTAGGTTTCGTATCGCGGTTAAGATCTAAATCTATTGTAGTTAGTGGTTGGGCAGCATATGAGGAGCGCCATAAATATGTGAAGGCGCCCTATTAACCTTACACCTTGGTTGCAAGCTCATGACGCTGCTCGGTTTCCTCTCTAAAACGCTCATACGTATTGCTTAATAGTATTAAATGTCCATGCCTCGCAAAGAATAGGTACAATTTAAAATCAATAAAAAAAAATTTGACAACTCTTACTAATAAAAGAATTGTACAATAAAGTGTAATTACTTTTCTTTTGTTAATATTATGTTAAAAATTGACTATGTGCGTTTAAATTACAACTCTACGCTTCGTATTAAATGATATAATAGGTATAAAATACCTTATCACGCGGAATCTCACTATGAATAGAGTTTTTCCGCAATATGACTGAACAATCTTAGTGGGAGGAAATAAAAGCATCCGTCAGTTGTCATGGAGATCGAGCACATCCTAATGAGTGCAAGGACGTGTCGTGTCAAAACGACGGAACGAACTGGGATAACGATTCCCGAGAAAAATCGCGCGCGGTCTATCTACATTATGTGTCATACAAATGGAAACTATACAATGTAGTCGTACCTATACGATAGAGATAACTAGATCGTTCAAAGCGACACTCTTAGCAAGTGTGCTACGGGTTTGCTCGCACTTACAATTATGATGCTTGGATTACAAGAACCCACTCCATGGGCTTGCTCTAGCAACTGTTAAACACATATTATATATAGGCATATTTAATTGAAATCATAGGCATTATCAAAAAATTACAACTCAAATATTGTAATGGCATATGGACCTAATTAGTAGAGGAATGCTATTTCGTCTCGAGACTTAACAATACTTATATTTATTTCTACTATATAGAATAAAAAGGAGCATTACGGAGTAAATTTCATTAATATCGTATGGAAATGTCATTAATGCATACTTTTTAGTCATTATTTGACAGTACATATCCATTTTTTGGTACTGATTCGATTTAAAAAAAAATACTGATGTAAAGCTACTTTATTCCAATGGTTTAAGTAATATCGCCATTTTGTTTATACTTATCTAATTCAAAAAAACCTTTCATTTATAGTTATCTACAATATTGCCGTCTTCCTTTTTTTATTTTTCTCTTTCCTTGTGTCTCTAATCCTCTCTGTTTTTCTCGCTTTTATTTTTCTCTTTCTCTTTCTCTCTCTCTCCTTCATCTCATTTTCTTTTTTTAACTTTCGACGTTCGCCTTCAGGTCACGTCGAAACTAGTTTGTTTTCACTGTTAAGAACAAGCTTTTTTTTGTATGCGATACAACATATACTATTTAAATTACATTAATAAATATTCGCAATTAAAGTAGCTAAACTATGTTACTATTACTAAAGAGATGGCAGCACTAGTCTTAAGTATGAAAAAGAATTGATTTATTACAGTTATTTAAATAAATTCTATTTCTTATAATTATCTAATAGTAATTACGATAAATTTATTTTTAAATATGTAATTTTATTTCTGGTAAGACATATAAAATGATTAATTATTATTAAAATGTAAATAATAATATTAAATTTTGAAGTTGATGCTACTCATCAATAGATGTCACATGCAAAGATGCTTAAATATAATCATCGTATAAATATGTAGCTGCAGCGCCATATTAAAAAGTAAAACATAAGATAAATATAAACATAAGTAATAGAAGCAAATCAGAATTTTTTTAATTAATAAATTACGTTATGTCCTTCACGGGATTGGCAGCAGATTTCAGACATGTTTGAGAACATTGTAAAACTCTTAGCAGTGCAGGTTTCGTCACGATGTTTTCCTTCACAGAAAAGTCAGAGGTGTGTGCCCAGGATTGTACTCGAACCTCACGACACCAATATCTTAACCGCTTACTTTACAAATCAAACATTAGAATTTAAAAAAAATTACTCATTTTTAAGAGCTTGTTGTACTCTTTAGGTAGGTTTAAGATACGAAAAGTTAAAATACTTTAATCATATTTGTAAATCTTTTCAGGTACTTTCCACAAATGATTATGAATAAGTCAAAACGAACATACAAAATGTTTTCCGATTGCAATTATATCAACAGTAGAGTACGTGAAATTTTAAGGGACTCAAAGAAATCGTGACAATAATTTATTTAAACATGAGTTCAGAAGCATCTTATGAGATGCAGGTGAGAAAAGACGAAGGGCAGGAAAGTAAAACAAAAACACTTTCTTCGGGAAAGATTTTTTACAAGCCTGGTGTTATTGAAGAAGAGACGGATGAGACGAGTGTCCTTGATAGTTCAGTAGTTGAATCTCCGATGCTTGGTGTAGGATACGGAGACAGTGGATATTTGAGACCGCCTCTACATCAGTCCAGCAGTCTTCATAGAGTTCCTACATATAGCAGTTCGATAGGTCACAGTACGATTTACCGCCATGATACATGCAGGTAAGAATTCTGTACTAAATTAAATGTGTTAATAATATTTTTAATAAATGAAACATGCATAAATTTTTCTAAAAAAGTTAAACAAATTAGAAAGCATGTATACATAGTAATTTTATATTAATCTAATATACACATAATATACAAAATTTATAACAATATTATCATAGGACTAATATTGTGACAAAATACAGTTATTATCTTTATTAATACTAATTTTATGGAGATAAAAATCAGTGTGAAAATGAACAAAATTACTATCTGAAATAAAACTAATTTCTTATTTTTTTTAGTACGCCGAATAAAGTGTTATGTAACGTATTTAAAAATTAATGTTGTCTTAGCTTAACAGATAGGCATTTGAGGTGTTAAATCCCACCGCCTTTAATATTGAGGAGACAGAAAAGATAAACAAACAGATAATATTAAAATTTTATCTACTTTAATTAAATATTATAATCATATTTTGTGCTAGAGCAAAAAATATGAAGTCAGAGAAGAAATAAAAATACCTACAAGAAGAAAAAGAAGTATTCCTTCATTAACAATGTTTTTTAGATAACTATTTATTATGTAACGTGCAAAATTAATCGTATCATCCGTTTATTATGAACAAGACACCAGCTCCAGCTTCAGATGGTTTCTCCACTATAATATGCATGTTTTTTTTAATGATAGATAAGGGACAAGCCATCTCTTTTTTTGCCGATTCGTTGCCGCAAAAAGATAGAGTGAGGAGGGGGAGCGACAGGAAGCATGATGCGGTTTTAGTGAACAAAAACCCGGTGTTCACTGGAACCGCAGCATTAATGGGATGGTTGAGGGAGGGTAGATCTGGCCCACATGCGGCTCAACCGGAACGCGTCAAAGACACTTGGCGGTTGTATTCGCATGCTGGTGGTCGCAAGCCAGTCAGGAAGAGATCCCCTACCACCAACGGGGGTGCTGCATTACTCGCTTGTTACGAAATGCTCTCCCAGTGGCAGAGGGGAATTGTACTCTAACCCGTCCCCTCACGGGTGGATTAAAAATATAAATATTCCTCTAGAACCAATCTATCTATTGATAAAAACCGAATTAAAATTAAAAGCTTTTTTTTTTCATTTTTATTAATAGAAAGCGCGTTTTTATTTCATTATCATTAATAATTGTTTAATATATTGTATTGTGATGTACAATGATTTATTTTGTCATTAATTGCATCTTATCTATAGTTAAAGACCTAGCATTCGTGAATCAGATTCCTTCACAGCTCAATATCTAATCAGGACAAAGATAAATACTTTACTTATCGAAATAGTTTTGTGAAATTTTCTCATAAGGTTACACACGTGCGCGTTACTTTAAAATGTTTAAATAAAAAAAAGTTTTAGTGATGTTTTATACCGGACAGCATTTAAAAATGAAATTAAAAAACAGGTGAAGTGTTTGGAGATGTGACGTAGATTTAAATTATCGTGATAAGACATTATCATTGTTGACAAAGTTTGTTCCACTTTTGTTTATAGTATTGGAGTGACAAGGTACCTCTACCTTGATGGGTAATTTAACAAGACAAAGTTAGTTTATGATTTTATAATTTTATCCTTTTTAGCTTTTATTATTTTTAAACGCTTTATAATTAACATCGCACTTTGAATCGACATTGTAATTATACTTTAGTACGACATGTATGTATTACTAGACAAATTGATTAATTTTCTATAATTATATAACTAGTTTATCATATTCTTTCGCTTAAGATATGGCTTACGTTATCTACGAAAATAATAAATATGTTGCAAATAAGCATAGCCAACGTTTAAGAATTATGAGTAATGTTTGCATGTACTGATAATTCCATCCACATAATCCTAACCTATCGAAGATAATCTCTATCACCTTAATTTCTCTTTAAAATTGTCAAATTCCAAGGTCTTCAAATAAGGTTGTAGACTGAAACTAGAGGATAATACTTAAGCTGGCAAATCCATGAAAATCGGTAAACATTGATACGTGTCGAGATAATCGTGATTAATCACATCTTAAGATCTTTCCACAGAATAGACAATCGCCTCAAATCTTTTATGAAAACAGCGCTGAAATAAAAGCGTGATCATAAAGTAATACTATCATTTCAAAGACGTTGAAATGTCTGATTTAAAAGAAAAACAGAAAAAGACTTGTTCTATATACCTAGTCTAATAAAAATAACAATATCACTACATATTATAAAACAAAGTTCCACGCCGCGTCCGTCTCTACGCAATAGACTCAAAAACAACTGAATGGATTTTTATGTGATTTTTGCTAATAGACTGAGCAATTTATGAGGAAGGTTTAGGTACATAAGTTAAGATTTTATATAAATTGGTTGAAATATGGCGATTATTGCTAGAAATGTCAGAAAAGTCAATATCAAATAATGTATGGTAGAATACTCGTGCAAAGCCAAGGCGCGTCGCTTATCACAAATAAAAGAAGAACTCATTATTTATATTATTACTATAACAGGAAAATCACTTCCTAAGTCAACGATATTTATCAGTTGTAACATAATTTCTTTTTTTGTATTTTTTCGGTATCTTTTATATGACAGCCATAAATAATACCAAACACTGTTATTCCCGTTAAATTCCCTTATTTGTACTATAATTCCTATACTAACATAATGTTCTAATTGATAAGTAACCATGTAAATACAAAATAATCTTTAGGAAACAAATCACATGTCACTTTATTTCATTTAAAACTCAAAGAAAACAACATTAATCATTATATAATTAAATATTTTAAGTAAAAATAAATATAAAGCTGTTTATTTTAGAAAATGACAATATAGGCAACTTGTAAAATAGATCGATTATATCAATTTCAATCTCATTAGTTACCTGTTAATTGGTATGTATTAATCGAAAAAAAAATTAAATCATATATATGTCGGTGTGAGTTAGGTTTAGGTTAGGTTAGCCTTGTGTTAGGTTAGGTTTATTTTAGTCTAATCTTAGGTTTAAACAGTGAAACTAAGCAGTGGAGGTGAGTGTTGGTGTTGGACACCTTGGTCACAAGTCCAAGGCACTGCTTGGGTTCCTGTCTGAATAGTACGAGATCGTAACGTTTAGTTATATCCTAACCACGTTGCTCTCGTAGCTTATAATAGGCCATCCGTTGTGCACATACGATGCTTATAAAAGATTATATATCCCTTTTTTATTTTAGTTTCCGACATATATCTATACTAATATTATAAAGAGGAAAGATTTGTATTTTTGTATTTTTGGATTTTTGTATTTTTGTATGTAACGAATAAACATAAAAACTACTGGACCGATTTCAAAAATTCTTTCACCGTTAGAAAGCTACATTATCCCTGAGTAACATAGGCTATATTTATTACAAGAAAAAATTAGAGATCCCCAGAAATTCTCACTAAAACCAACACAAGGTGCAAAAAAATTAGCCATAAAATATCTTTCAACGCATGCGCTGCGAAAAGTATTGATGATAGAACAAAAAAATGATATATAATATTATAGAACGTATCAATAGCTACAAAAAACTCCGCGAGACCATATGTCCAACTATTGTAGTTAAGTCACTATAACTACTTTTTTACATTTTAAAAGTTGATAAAAATGCCTATCAAAATCAGACCATGTTTTCCATAACTTTGTATTAATTCTTATCCAAATAAATTATTTTGTAATGAAGACTGTTTCAATACCTGTTAATTACTTTTTGAATTATTGAAATCGGACATTCCAGTCAAAAGATATTACGAAATAAAAATATCAAGATAAATAAAAAATAATCCCAGACGGGCCGCCGGCGCGGCGCGGTGTGCAGTGCCTCGCAGCGCAGCGAGTAACGCGGCGATAGAGGGAGCGACAGAATGCGGGAGCCAAAATGTTAAAAAAAATTATCCACCCGTGCGAAGCCGGGACGGGCCCCTAGTATACTATAAATATCGAATCACAGTGTTTATTTTCAAACTCCTCCGAAACGGCTTAAATGAAATGTTTTGTATATATTTGGTAGGTTTGAGAATAGTATTCGTCGCTATTTTTTATACGAATAGGTGATAAGGGTGGCCTTTTACAGAAATTAATTTATTTATCAAAACAATTTTAGCCCAACTTAAGAACGTATACTCTAATTATCTAACATAATAACATAATTTAGTAGAATAATTAGAAGTTCTGTGTATGCAATCTCCTCAAAAGTGGTTTAGTTTTAGGATAAGCCTGTAAAAACACAAAACGCTTCAGACTAATAGATAATATCACTTAAATTTAATCTAATTCGATGGACAATTTATGTTATTCTGTGTTCTTCCTCCAGTTGCAACACGAATATGTTTTTGCTCCTAATTCTTCTTGAAATTGTAATTTATGTTCACAAAAGATATAAATTTATATAAAAGCAAATTATCTAAATCTCTCTTTGTTGTATAGCAAACCTTAGTATTAACGGTCGGCGGCCCCAGATTTTTGTAACAAAAATAACCGATTTGTTGTTGAATAATTTTATTATCGTCACAGATATTTAATCATAATCGTAATATCAATCTATAAATATATATATATCTAAAACAAACTCAGGTTAGATAATGCACCAATTTTTAAGGAAATTTGAAAGCTTGAGAAAATAGAGAGAGAGAAAATTTAACCCCTGAGGGGACGAGTTAGAATACAATTCCCCTCTGCCGCTGGGAGAGCATCTCGTAAGAGCCGAGTAACCCAGCACCCCCTTGGTGGTAGGGGATCTGTTCCCCGATTGGCTTGCGAATCCGATCGCCAAGTGTCTCTGACGCGTTCCGGTTGAGTTGCATGTGAGCCAGATCAACCCCTCCCTCTCCCATCCCATTACTGGTGCGATTCCAATGAACATCTGGTTCTTGCTCGGGGTCCTCCTCACTCTATCTTCGAGGTGGCAACGTATCGACAAAACAAGAGATACTCTCTAGTTTTGTCGAAGTCCATGGGCGACAGTGGCCACTTTCCATCAGTTGGACCGTCTGCTCGTTTGTCCCTTATCTATCATACAAAAAAAAATAGAGAGCTTGGGAAATGACAAGCTACGTTTTATTCCGAAAAATGGCTAGATGAATATTAGTTGTTACTAAAATAACGTTACCCTTACCCTTGTGTTATATAGTAACACACGTTCAATTGTATTATATGTATGGATTTTCTCGTAACGCACTCGACACGCGCTTGACATGAGTGCATGATTACAGTCGCTAACTGTGCCAATTTGCAGGGTGTCGCCGTGGATTCATTTTGATTTATAACGCTTGAATCGGGATGTGGATCTAGTTACTACGCTATTTTTAGCATTACTAGCGCATTTTGAGGATTATTTTTATGTTTGTACGATTCAACCTGCTTTGAATTCCGCCACTTAGCCGACCACTGTGACATTGACTTAAAATTGAATCACTTATACTTTTGAAGATTATATTTATTTATTATTATTATGTCATTCAAGGCAAATTATGTGTATTGTGCTCGATTACAATTTTAAACCACTTGTCCTGGCTATTTAATGCTATAAAAATATTCCTTATATCTATGGGTGCTTCCAGGATAACTTTCAGGGAAATGCAAAGGCAAATGCTTATACACACTGTAGTATCCTATCAATAAATAAAATGTACGCACCCGTACACTCTTAACCCTTTAGTTGTTTATAAAAGGACTGATATGACGTTTGTTACCACAATATTATACAATTGAATATCAAATTTACCTGTAAGTCAAACTATTAAGCGAAACCCATTAATGGCCCACTGCTAAACCGGGTTTCCTCCTCAGAGTGAAGAGAGCGTTAGGCAATAGTCCACCACGCTGGCCCAGTGCGTGTTTGCAGACTTCACACACTTTTATTAACATGAAGAACCCTCAGGAGTGCAGGTTTCCTCGCGATGTTTTCCTTCACAATTAAAACAAGTGATATTTAATTGTTCAAATCACACATAAATCAGAAAAATTAGAGACACCTCTAACCTGCCTGTGCCTGTGTGGGAACTCGGACCTCTCAAGTAAGACACTGATGTGTTAACCACTAGGCACTTGCATATTTAAAATATTATAATTAAGTTTTTTCATACCACAGTAAGCGTTTAAAAACAATACTTCCTATAGAATGTTTGGTAACCCTGTCTTAACGAGAAGAGTTGTATGTTTTCTAAACATGTCTTAAGCCAGTAACAACCTTAATTAAACTAGGGACTATATCTATTATGTTTTAAAGTCAGAGTTATAAATAAAAATCATAGCTAACAAGATAAAACTCCATTTTTCATTAGAAACATTTAATTAGTGAGTATTACGTATATTTCAAATACATTTATGATGAAGAACAAACAAAAAACATGGCAAATTAGTGCTGATTCTGTTATCACGATAATATATACACAATATTTACTCATCTATTATAATAAATATTAAATCGTGCATTGGCTTATTTGCTTGGAGGTGTGGTGCAAATCAATTTAATTTAAATCATGAAGGCACGTCAACTAGTACATTCGAACTGAAATAAAATAGGTAAATATGTGAATTTGCTTATATTTCCTGAATTTTTGAGAATATTTATTTTTATTTTTCAGGATATCTATAACTTATAATAAAATCGCAGACTGTATATGAGGAGATATTTCCAAAAAAATTAGTGGAAGACGCTTAGTTATTTTAAGAAGTCAATATTTATAAAATAGTTTATTTTTCTTACGGTTTGTCTGTAAATTTGTGTGCACAAACGTTAAAACGGCTGAACCGATTTGTATGAAATTTGATATATGGTTACTTTACAATCTGGATTAAGAAATAGGATACTTTTTCAGAATACTAACACAGTTCCTGTCGGATATGAGTGAAGTTAATTAAATAATTTGCAGCTTAAATCAACAAATAGGATACATTTATCCCAATATCAGAGTTTCTGTGGGATCGTAGTGCTTTATTCGTGCAACAATCGCTTCCCGTCTGTCTGTCCCTATATATGCTTAGATCTTTAAAAGTAGGTTTTGGTGGAGTTTTTTATAAGATAGAGTGAGAATACTTGCACCCGTGCAAAGCCGGGGCGGGTTGCCAGTAACTAATATACCTAACAGGAATGAAATTGTGTATACATATAGTTAGTATCTTGGAATCAACACATATAATACTTGTACCTAGAATGGGAGTTCCTATGGGATAGGAGGGCTATACTAATATATAAAGCTGAAGAGTTGTTTGTTTGTTTGCTTGAAAACGCTAATCACAGGAACTACTTTGAAAAATTCTTACAGTGTTAGATAGCCTATTTATCGAGGAAGGCTATAGGCTATATATCATCACGCTAAGACCAATAACAGCGGAGCATCGTGACTACGTGTATCTATAACAAATATAGATCTATGTGGACGAAGTCACGCGGATCGACTAGTTTGTTAATATTTTATGCTCATGCCCTGTCAGCGTTATTGTGTTTAATGTAAAACTTTTAATTTATCAATAAAATATACAAAATAAATTAATAGAAATCATGAATTATATACATAGTAAGTTTTATTTTTTTATTATTAAAATAACACGGTTACACAAACCCGCAATTAAAATAATTTGGCCAAGTGCGAGTGTGGAACTCGCGTTCTGAGGGGAACTGAGGGGTACAATTTCAATAAAGGGACAAACACTATCAAATTTTGATTTTCGTGTGCGAGTTTGAGAGGCTTTTATTCCCGACATTAGTAATGCATATTTCAATTTACATATTTATAATTACTTACAAAAAGAATATATGATAAAACATTAAAAAAAATGCAATAAAAAATTATTTCACTAAAATAATTTTAGTCGGTGAACATATATCAATAAAATATAATTGTCAAATATAAAACCTCCTTCATTTTTTGGAGTCAATTAAAATATTTTATAAGTTGCCATTTAACAACGAGTCGTATCGTCAACAGCCGTTGTTTAGTTTCGCGTTGATATATATAGCTTTAGATTCATTTGACACGATACGACGACAAAAAAGTTCATGTTTGTGATTTTACTAACAGTCGAATATGTTATAAATATAAACGTCTTCGGCACAGATTTAAGCCTTGATGAACGTTAGGCTAGAGGGCTTTGAAAATTTGAGTAAATGAAAGAGGTGTCTGCCTACAAACCTTATTCCCCAGTCTAAAAATTAATAAATATTTTAATGGAATTTATATTTTACCAAGTAATCACATACATTTTACATTACACATTATTTCTTTCTTGGAATAAATTTATTTAAAGTTTTTAAATTTCAATTTCATAAAATTAAACTCGTTAACTAGAGTTAAAACAGTAAAAATATTTTGTATCTGTATCGAAACAATATACTTCCCATATTGTATAACATATTCGAATATTATTAAAATCGCAAACATCGACTTTTTCATGTCCGCATACCATGTGGAATGCCCTATAGAAAAACTATTTGTTATCACTTCAGTATAAATGGGTATATTTGTTGATTTCTTATATTTAGAAGTTTGATTTTTTCTCAGCTTCAAGATATTATAAACATGTTTCGTATTAATTTCAACTTGATAACATCATGTATTCTTCAAATAATCCGTCAAAACCTAAATATATAAAAGATCATTTTTTTTGTGATGTAACAAAAAATTGCCATTTTTAGGATTTTTCCCCATACTAGTGTTAAAAGACCTTGCTTCTTGCCAAAAATCATGTTCCTAGGTCAAAAGACGAAGCCTGGGAATTTTGATTTATCTCAAAAATCAAAATTACAATAAATGACATAAAAGCGACTGGGGCTTTTCATTAAATTGACTTAGCAGTTCGATATTGTTACATATTTGAGAAACTAGAGATTAGAATATTTTGTATAAATTTCAACTTGATATCTTCACGTTTTTCTGAGAAAAAGGGTCTTGCGTGACAGTAAAAAAAAGTTTATTTTCTAATGATGTAGAAAAAAAAATTGTTTTTTAATTTTATCCTTTATTTGTGCTATGACACCTTATCTTCATGCTAAATTTCACTACGCTAGGTCATTGGGAAGTACCATATATGAGTGACCACATTAACGGTCATATCTCTTCAATGCGTAGACTTAGAAGTTTGATTTCTTGCCAGCCGCAAGGGACCGCAAACTTGAGTATTAGACATTAATTTCAACTTGATGCCTCCACGCGATCCTGAGAAAAAGAGTCTTGACAGACGGACAGATAGACAGACGGACAACGAAGTGATCTTATAAAGGTTCCTTTTTTCTTTTTAAGGTACGGACTCTAAAAATGAATCAAATGTCATTTTTAAAAATATTTATTAAGTGTTATAGTCAGGGTTTAGAAGTCAAGAGTTTTAGAGATCTTTCAATTCAGATTGATCTTTAGCTGAGGCTAAATAATAATTAAAAAATCTCTGTACAAAAACGAACCCGTAAAATTCATTTTATGTGTCTTTTACTTCTCATTAAGACTTTTTGTCCTCTAGGAAAACCCACATATATACTCCCGTTAATACTAAATATACTTACGATGTTAAGAATCATTTTAATATCAGTTGCGCTGCTTTTTGTCTGTGAAAATTTTTTAACTATGCGGTATGAGGATAGTTCAGCCAACCAAGTCTAAAGTTGTTAAAGCACTTTATAAATCTTAAAAACACATATTTGTAAACTTACTTATAACTCCGTACACCGAATTAATTGAATTGAAAATTTAATAATTTTTAAATCTTGAAGTACATCCTGTCGCGTGATCTTAAATAAAATAAAAGGAAGATGTTCAGTTTTGTAACATCATATAATGTGTGAGACAATCTTTAAACAACTCCAATTAAAGAGAGAGAGAAAGGTATATATATAGTTTAGATGTTGATAGGTTATGAAAGATAATGCTTATATGTTACAATTACATACATACATCATTTTATTCTTAAAAGTAATAATCATATAAAAAGATTATCAGAAGATACTCGTAAAAGGTAAATCAAAAGGTTGAGCCGTTTTATTCAGAAGCTGTTGTTGCTCAAATTGCTAGCAAATAGTATTTTTAAGTTTATATTATTTAGTTAAAGCTTTAATTGAGATAAAGCCGTTTTTTATAATAAATATAAAGATTATCAAATATACCTTGAAATTTACGAACCTAACATATTAAAAAAAAATGTACAGAGAAATGCCAGTGCAGAAATCGATAATAAAAGTTTATTAATTTACTACTACTTCGTCCGAGCGATGCTCAGCTCCTATTGGTCTTAGCGTGATAATATATAGAGCCTTGCTCAATAAATGGGCTATCTAACCCTATAAATAATTTTAAACTAATTTTAAAATCCGACCAGTAGTTACTGAGATTAGCGCGTTCAAAGAAACAAACTTTTTCTTAAATGAAATAATTTAAGAAAAATTAGGAAGTTTTGTATGGTTAAATATTATAAATGGAAATTATGGTTTATAACATTAACAAATATAGGATGTATAGTAACCTTCAGACTTCATAGTTCGAGAGCTACAAATTAGAGCTTTAACGATGCGCGTTAACGTATTAATTTGCACTATCAAATCAGTAACAAAATGGAAGCCCATGGAGGTGTACCTTATATAGGCTGATTTATAGAATTAAAAAAAAAATAACAATAAAATTGTATGTATTATGAGTATTTGGAAGTCTTCTAAATAAAGGATGAACTCGCTCTTTGAAAATCTTATTAAGTAATGTTGGTAGTGAATCATACCGGGTAAAACAATTCGCCTAATGTGTCTTGTCGGTGCACAAAAATTTAGTTTTCGTCTTAGGGTTCTCTTATAGGCTACTTCATCATCATCAAATGGGATTCATATAAAACTAGGTCTAAATATAGACCAATGTAGCGGTTCAAATGCCATTTCTTAGCTGTAACAATTTACAGCTTTTATTAAACCGATAACTAACTAAATGATTGAAATGCACCCCGAATATTAGAAATTTTTCATTATTATAAACATATAGAATGTTATTAATAGTGTTCATTCAATACAATGTAGAGAAAATCAATTTAATGTAAAATACATACAGATACATCAAATGACCTATATCAAAGATTCCATAAAACAATAAAACTTAAATCAGTGTGTTTTTTTTTACTTTGAAAATATTTAATAGTATCTATTACCAATTTAACAATACAAAAACGAGGAACTTAAAGACGCCCCTACTTACTTACAACTGTTATGATTATTAAAAGTTCATTAAAAGTAGTGAACTAAAAAGGCCCCATACAAAAATAAAAAAAATTAAATGAAATAAATATTCAAATTGTATGAAACTCTATATATAGTTAATTTTCTGCAAAAGAGTATTCATAAACTAACCATTTATTATATTTTATAACTATTTATTTGCTTAAGAAAACAAGTAAACCGTCAATAAAGTTCAGCCTTTATTTTGAACCAGTAAAATTAAAAATATTATCATTTACCCCAATTTGATAAAATAAAGTATGTAATTTATAATTGATGAAAATAAATTCATTTTTTTTAAATCTGGAGAGCACTCTATGTGACTAAGTACGTCAAAATAGGCACTAACAATATTTTGTTTCCGAGGCGAGTTGATAATTTTGATATAGAATTTCGCGATACAATTATAAAGCGTTTAACGTGTCGAGCGAGCACGATAGAGGCAGTCGTGATCGCGACATTATCGCGTGCGATGCTTCAGGAGGCACGAGAGCTCCGGGGGATGGTGGCGCAGACGATCGGCCGCGAGTGAGCCGCGCGCACGACGCCATGCACGACCCGGAGTCACCCGCTAGCCGCGAGGAGGCCCATCTCCTACCCGAGGAGTGGCTCAAAGTCAAGACGGTTCCCGGAAACGGCAACCTCTCTCCGGGAGTCTATTATCCCACCGTCAGCAAGAGGTTCGTCGATGCGACCCAACCACCGTCTCCGTCTGCAATCCTGTACTATTGCTTTTTGTTTGTTTTATAATTGTTTTTTTTTGCGAATTTATATGATGTCACTTTTATGTATATTTTAAATAGTCTATATTTTAATTTTGCATTAAGAATAATAACATTGACGAAGGTCGTAGCGTCGTAGCAGCTATAGGAGCGTGATCTACGCGTTCACACTTACAAATCATCTACATAATATGTGAAGATCATTGAGTTAGAACGATATAACAAATAGTATCTGTATTTGTTTACAGGAGTCGGACGCACAGACATGGCGTATCGAGAAGAACTAGAAGACGTGCTATCCTTAAAAATGGCGAGTGTAATATTCTCAAATCACGGATCTCACAGCGGCGGCTGCGATTCCTACAGGATATGTTCACAACTCTCGTAGACGCGCAATGGCGATGGACTCTGCTTATATTCACACTTTCATTTATTTTATCCTGGCTGGGTTTCGCTCTAATTTGGTGGCTAATAGCGTTTACACACGGTGACCTGGAAGTGGACCATTTGCCACCGATGCAAGATACCTCTGGATGGAAGCCGTGCGTGTTTAATATTAACGATTTCACCTCATGTTTCTTGTTCAGTATTGAAACACAACATACTATTGGATATGGTTCCCGTACTACAACAGAGGAATGCCCAGAAGCAATATTTATAATGTGTTTACAGAGTATAGTCGGAGTAATGATTCAAGCGTTCATGGTGGGAATCGTATTTGCTAAAATGACGAGACCCAAGCACAGAACGCAGACGCTTTTATTCTCAAAATATGCTGTAGTCTGTCAGAGAGATGCCGAATTGTGCCTTATGTTCCGAGTTGGCGACTTGAGGAAATCTCATATCATCGGAGCTAGCGTAAGGGCTCAATTAATCCGATCTAGGACAACTAAGGAAGGAGAGTTGTTGTCGCATTATCAAACTGAGTTAGAACTGAATGCGGATGGCTGCGATAGTAATCTTTTCTTCATCTGGCCCATTACAATGGTTCACAGAATAAATGCTAGTAGTCCATTTTATGGCATTTCTGCAGCGGATATCCTTCAAGAAAAATTCGAAATTGTAGTTATCTTGGAGGGAACTATCGAATCCACTGGACAGACAACACAAGCGCGATCTAGTTATACAACAAGTGAAATAATGTGGGGACATAGATTTGTGCCATTAGTGACATATAACCGCGAACGCCAAGGATACGAGGTAGATTACTCTAAATTCGAGGACACAACGCAGGTAGACACCCCTCTTTGTTCTGCTAAGGAGTTGGATGAGTTCTACGGAAATCAAGCTGATCGTAGATCGATAGGTAAGTTATATTTTAGTGGTTGGCTATTTGTGCAAAATAACTTTAATCTGTAATCACAATGCTGTTTGCTTTTTGTGTCAGCTTATCTTAACATTGAAAGTGTTATCTTCATTTAAAATGATAGATTGACGTGAGAACTATGTAACTTTCCTAAAATGATTTTTAATTTACAATTTCTTGTTTCACTATGATTGTGTCGCTCTAATTGTAGTACTAGTCATAAATTTGCATTTCCGCGACGTGATGTTTAGTATTATCTGAGACACAATTTATCTAAGGTCAACAAACGAAGTACCTATCACTTGTAACTTTAAAGATAATAACTTATTTATTACCTAAGAATTGATTGCAAAATAGAGTAATAATGCAAACATTAATATGACTTGTAACCCACTTTGTACGAAGAATTTCTTATTGCTATTAAGATAGCAGTTACTTATCAATATTATTTTTATTGCACTAGCTTTGCTCTCATATTTTTCTTTCCAACCGAGAAGACGTCAAAATAATTTGAAAATAAATTTGTTTTCAGTAATTTTCGCTTAATAACTTGTAGTTACTCAGAGAATAAAGCAAATGTCAGGATATTAGTTGATATAGCCTTATTATTCATAGCTTGTTAGTACGTTCACGTGATATCTTGTAGAGCATGACAAAGAACTACATTATAGGTACTTGCATGGATTATTGCACTTGGAAAATTCATGAAAAGAGTATACCTGCATAATTATGTGTTTAATATATTTAACTACTACGAGATTTTCGGAAATAGAGTCTTTTACTTTTTTGCACTGGATCTCTTAAATTCATTTCATTCTTTAATCGAACAATAAATCGTAAAATTAAAATTTTAAATAAAAAAATATTAACATTAAACTTTATCGTCAATATGTACGAAAATAAAATTTCTAGAATATATTTCTATGATATGATACAGTTGATATACTAGTAATTCTATGAGGACAGCCCTGCATAATCATTTCCTTCTAAACAGAATAAGAGATTTCAATATCTTTAAACAATTTATGTCAAGGAAATATATGATATCAGGTGCAATTAATATGGCTAAGTATCGATTAGAACTTATTCAGAATTTTCCCCAACAAATGATAAAATTTATATAGAAGATAGATTTTATTTAATCAAATTTTTTAAAAGTAGTTTTAAGTGAGTTATATTGGTATGCAGATCTCTCCCATCTTTCCCATCTTGACAGGATGTAACATTTTGTCAAATAATTCAGCACTCCCCTTTTTTAAACAGGATACATATAATATTTCGCTCACGTTTTGAGAACGATCGTCACTGAATGGTCAATTTGGTCCATTATCCTTAATATGTCTGTAAACAGTGTTAACGTTTGTTTAAATTGTTACTCTAACTATTGAATTTATGAGTTTTTATTATTTACTAATCGAATTCTTAAGTTAATCTATACTATTTTAGATACTAATATATTATTTAAAACCGTGCATGTTCCAAATATATTGCAATTAATGTTGATGGCTTATGTAAAGAAAAAACGAGTTGGTATTAAAAATTGCATTTTTTTTATAAATTCTAAATTAATTTTTTTAATAACTATAGTTTAAAAATGTATTATGTATGACTAGACTTGAGCTTATAATAATTCTTCTTTGTTCTTAAAACAATCCCAGATAACGAGATGATTTTAAAAATAGCCAAAACATTAGGTACTAATTATTAATAATTTATATTTAGCACAATTGTTTAAAATCTTCATACAACTCCACATAAAGAGTAATTTATTGGTTTATTGGTCAATTAAACGTTTGTAATTATAAGTTATTTATTTTTTATAATTTTATAAGCATTGCATGATAATTTATTATAATAACATGTTTGTATAAACTAACATTTGTTTTTAATGTATTATTTTATTGCGTATGTAACTATCACCAGTTGTAAAAGTAATTTTCTTTAAAAACATTTTACCAACAATTTAATCATCGAGATTTACTCTTGGTCGCTCCGAGATGATCAGCAAACATGTCGAACTAATCTCTATGATAAAACTATAAGTAAAACCGCATGCAGATCATGAGTATATGTAATGATTTTATGTAACGTTGTAAATTGTAAATTCATTACATGTTTAAATATGTAAAAGGATAAGAGGTTACCATAATAAAATAATCAAATATTTATATTATTTTTATTCTTTCCTAGCAGAGCCATTTGACGGCGAGTTATATCTATCAAAGTAAATAGAAAAAACCTTTTACAATATATCATACATCTATCAACATTCATGGGGTTCGGTCGATTAATATAATTTGATTAATTTAAAAATTCTATATTGGAGTTGTAGTAACCTCTTTCCCATTTATTATCCATGTAATACATGTTTGTGATGTGTCACAGAGAGTACGGAACAGTTGGTTCTGAAGATGCCGGACAGGACGCCCCGCACGCCGGTTGCCGTCCCCGCGCCCGCCCCAGACACTCCTGCGCCCAAAGCCGAACAGAAAAATGGAGATTTTACCGTTACACTCTAATAAGCTTCAGAAAGAATCAACAAAATTTGGCTCTATTGTCGTGTTTTAAAAAAATAATTTTAAAAGAAGTAACTAACAATAGGCTTCAGATTTATCCATTATACTTCGACAAAGTATTTATTTTATTTTTGACATAAGCACGCCATCTTTATATGGATTTATTTAAAATATTTATGGATTTATTTAAAATATTTATGGATTTATTTAAAAATCAAAACAAAATGTTTTGCAAAAATAAAATAATAATACTTAAAAATTCTTAAATCGATTAAAACTTCACAAATACAATCGATTGTGTAATCGGAATTAGAATCGCTAATGTATTAGGGCATCACTAACTCGGAGCTGACAAATGTAAAATAAATGGTTGGACGGATTATAATATTTCATTAGCTTCTCTAAAACTTAAAAGTAAAAAAAAAAGATTATAATTTCAGATATAGAGCATCAGAATTACATATTCTTAATATTTGAAAATCTGTAACTGCATAATAATTTTAAATTATTGTTTACGCACAAATTATAGTTACGTAATAATTAGTTGTAATTTCTGTTTACTTTATAATAGTAACCGAAACTTGAAATTATTATTAGTAAAATCCATTTTATAATTACTAGTCATGCCAAAATATTAATTATACGGAGTCCAAAGTCACAAGTCAGAATCTCGAGTGAATAATCGTCAAAATTATAATATAAGATTTCGTCTTCCTGTATGGTTGTGTGTATGTAGATCTAGTTATTAATATTAACATTACAAAACATTCCATTTGTACAAAGAATATTTTTTGAAAATATTTATCAGTTGTTTATATCTTGGAAATTTTAGATTTATTTAGGCTTAAGTAATAGTTAATATTATATTGTTAAATTAAAACTAAAAGACATCCCAGTATTGTAATTAATTAATAAAAATATGATGCTATCTGTAGTAAGTTTATTTCTTATTATTACGAAAACAATTGTAAACTTGGTTCTTAATTATTAAACTATAACTGTTTAAAATAATATAAATATCCGACTGTATTCCAAGTTTTCCAGAGCGCTGACGTATCTTATATAAGAGATAGTAATCATATTATATGAATAAATCTAGTTCGATGTAAATATTGAATGAATAATTTATGTTGTGACGTTGATTCGTGTTTAATTTACAATACCTTTTAATGCGTCATAATATCTAACTACTTATATTACATATTTACTAACGAATCTCCTCCTTAAAAATTACTATATATCTACTATATCATGAAGTAGTACTGATCTTAAGCGAATTTCGGTTTAATTTCATAATTGTACTAAGTACAAAATATTGCTTTTTCTTGACTTATTTTTAACTGAACTTAAAAAAACTTAAGCAAGTGCTAAAAGAAATTATAGGAAATTAAAAAAATTATACACATTTAAAAAAAAACAAATTCCGAGTATCTACTGGAGCTTTTCATTTAAAGTAATCAGAAAAATTAAATTTACTTCGTATACATTAGATTCTAAAAGAGTTTTGACATTGTCATGAAATCGAACTGTTTAAATTACTAGTGTCTAATTCCATATAGAAAAATAGAAATAACTTAGGCGTGTAAGTTGCATAATAAGTAAATATACAGCCTAAGCGTCAAGTTTATGTCAATACTACACCGAAAACCACATTAATTTCACATTGGTTTAGTCATTTTACTATCAAAGCACTCGCGGACAAAAATATATGCAACGTTTTCAATATGTTAATATTAAATCATTTAATTTAAATAATAACAAAATCGAATAATTTAAATTAGGAAAGTTATCTTTTTTTTAATATTCATCTATATGTATGTAATAATTATGCTTGTGTCTGTAATCTTTGTGTATGTGTCTTTTGTTGTAATATTACATTTCAGTTACAATTATTAAGTTACGTGTAATTTGAGATCATGATCGTTTGCTTCGGTGGCTTCTTGTATAGAAAACTATATATTGATTAGAAGACATTTTGTAGAGAATGAAACTATCATTAGTAATAATCGAAAAATAAATATTAAAACTCGTGTTAATATCTCTTTAAATATTCAGTTTATGTTCTCTACAATAAAATCGTCTCTACATTTTTGCTACGTTGCTTTTGTTTGTGGATGTCAAGTGAAGTCATTATCCGAATAAGAAAATATGTCAGGTAATGTATGTACCTATCATAACATATGTTGTCTAAGACGTGTTGATATTCAAATAACCTATCATGGCATAATAAATATAAGAAAAATGACTAATTTTTATTTAATTTTGTTTTAAATTAGTTTCCACAATATTTTTAGTTTAACTCCTTATTGTTGCCTTGAACGAAAACTTACGAAAAGTTTTTTGATCATTAAATAAAAATGTAGAGTAGATTTATTTCTACCATTTTAAACAATTTTAAGACATTTTTATGTTTTCAGGTTACCTGAACAGCCCAACATTACCGAGTCTTCTATACGACAAAACAGCATCACCCCTCTCGAGCATTACGGATAGACTAGTTGTGGATGCTATAAGACGGGCTAGTTTGACCAACAAGCCCGCAGTCGTCAAATACCCACTCGACTACTTTAACAATGCTGAACATTCTTCGTCATCGAGTGAAGATGAGAAGAACACTACTAATAAAGATCCCAATAACAAAAAAGATACCATTGTACTGTAATTTACAACAATGATAACAGCGCCATCTTTTGCCGAATAGGATAAACTTTAAAGTTTCCACTTTCCTGAAAACTATTTCTTTGAACGCCATCTAGTATTGAAAAGTATTAATTATTATATTTTTATTTCAAAATGTAGTCTAAAATAACATTACCAAGCTTTTAAAACATATAAATTTAATAATATTATTACTAATAACTATATTCTCAAATAGTGTATGTATATAGGTACATAAATATAGCAAATATTTTATTTGATCGTATAATTAAATTATGTTAAGGTGTATCTTTTATTTTTTGTAATATTGTTAGTAATTATACTATATTATGATTATTTAGAGATAAATGGGGTTTCAATAAAACTCTTGTAATTTAAAATACCTTGTTTTATTACAAATATATGCATAATTAGCGAGATAAAAAGCTTTCAATTGGACTAAACGTTTGGTGGCGCCAGCGCCGTAAAGGCCCCTGATGTCTAAATTATTATTTGTTCTATAATAGCCATTTTATATTGTCAATTTCAAAAAAGTTTTGGTAAAAAATACATTAACTATTACTAAACAAAAAGAATACAATATTTATGTTCTAATTTTATATTTGTTGGTTAATAAGTAGCTACATGCACCGCAGTGGCCTATAATTATAATATACATATTATTTATTATAAACATAATTGAAATATTAATTGAACTAACACGATATTGAAAAACATAAAGGATTTTTATATCGATAAATATTCTATGTTTTGGATCTAATTACCTGACATGATTTATATATTATCATAAATAACTAAATATAAATAAGTATCTAACGTGATTATTCTCCTACAGGAACGCATTTTACAATACTTTTTAAATTATGGCATTAGCGTCAAGCGTTATTTTGTACATTGCACTTTTGGATTAAATCCGACATATTTTAAATACAAACGATTTAATACTTCTAATCAACTTTTAACTGGTACGACAATAAGTGAAAATTTTATTTCTGTAAAATCAACAGGGGCCGCGTATCATTATAACGCTAAGAGGAAATTCGGTTTCGTCACGGTCATTCAAAAGACGATGGCCTTTATAAACGACATTGAACTTTGAAGTGGAAAATTTTCTATCTTTAGTTTGACTGTTGATAGAAAAAAAAATATATCTAAACTTTAAAATATTACACACAAACCAAAGCTGTTAATGTGTCTAAAGCTTCCCTCCTAATTTCACTAGTAAGTACGAGCTAAATAAATACTTTGTCTAACAACCCTGTCTCTTACTGATTGTTGAAGTAGATGAATCTGTAACTATTTGTTTCAAAATTAACAACAAAGAATATTGTAATTAATAGCTGTTTTTAATTAAAAGTATGAGCAATGTGGTATTTAAATGCTTCAAAAGTCAAAGAATATTTATATCGATGATGTCATTGCCGATGAAGGTTAAAAGGTGTAATGGCAGGTAAAATTGTTATTTTTAACTAAGTATTATAATTTGCTAAATAACGATATAATATAATGAGTTAAGTATGCTTTTAGCAGCTGTTGTCGTACGGATATAAATCTGGCCTTAAGCCAGTGACGATTACCAGAATCTATTCGAGCTCTTCCCGGAGTCTAAATAAATGTACAGTATATTTTAAACACCCTATCCGATCCGTTAACATAATATATAATTTAATATCCAGATTCGATCATATAATTTTTTTCAGGTAATACCTAAAAAAATTAAATAGATTTTAATTAATGACAAAATGGTATTTTAAAAATACGATTCCTGGTTACAGGGTACTTTGAAATATTACTTTGAAATATTACTTGATAATGGTAAAATTTTAGTACAAAATATTTTTTTAACATTTAAAATTCATTAATATCGTTATTTTTATTAATACTTGACAATTCTTAATGTTTCTTCATTTTCGATCGGAAAGGGTTTAAAAAAAAAAATGTATAGCTAATTATATGCTTAATTAAGCTTTTAAACCGCAGATAATTTTGATAAGTCTATTTTATTACATAGATAACTAACTTTTAAATTATTCGTTTGGACGTAATTTATACAGTTTACAAATTAACATATTAAAATAGATAACTTAGAACAATGTTCGTTTAATATTATTCAAATGGCATCACAGGTATTTCTTGCGTTTATTTTGATTGCGAGATAATTAACATACGACAATAATAATTATATAATACCATAGAACAACACTGACAACATTAGTTTATATGTTTATGTAATAAGGAAAAGGTTACTGTTTTTTATTAATAATTCTAATCAATATTAAAAGTAGTTTGCCCTGTTTAAACAATATTTTAATAAAAAAGAAATAATACTTTCAGTATCACAAATTATCAACTAATATGTTTTGGCACCAAATATTTGCAATTACAATCGTACGTAACTCTAACTATATCACCTCAAACACTCAGAATCATTACGCGTTTTAAATAAATCTATTAAAATAGCACTTTTACAATATTTTTTACTAATTATATGGATTTAGCCATATTCTCATTTGTACATCATCTACTTCAACAACGTCTATATCGCTAAACCTGACGTGTGTTCTCCTCGGGTTATTTCTGTGTCAAGCTTCGACGTCAGGGTCTGGTGACGTCACGAGGATGGGGATTACGGGTGTCTGTTCCAATATGTTATCGCTGGGAGACCTGAAATATACAAATTATAATTATAATTAACCGAATAAACAAACATTATGAATAAAAATCGGTATTAAGAAAGGTAAGTAGACAATTTTCTTGCAAGCCTTTTTCTAAGCTTGAACTTAACACAATAGGTGTGCAATACTTTAAAATTTATTGTATAATTTTAAGAATTCAAAAATAAGAAATCGGACCAAAACAATTTGCCCTTGAAAGAGCTGCACATATTCATTTAATTTTTTCTGAGAATATAAATTTTATTATTTTGTTAGGCCAAAACGATAAAATAATATATTAAACTTTAAATACTATCCTAAAATATAGTTCAAATATTTCAGCACAACCAACAAGTTTGACTTAATTTAAAATTGCATCCATATGAACGTGAAACTTGTTTTCATTCACTTACTTTTTAATTTTAGGTTCAAGTTTGTGGTCATGGCCATTCATGTGGTTAATGCCGTTCGGTGTTAGGGCATGAACCTTTTTCATATTCGCATGACTATGGCTTCTATGTATATGATTATGTGTATGCTCTTTATCTGCTTTGACGTCATTTCCTACTATTGATTGGTTTTTGGGAAAATCATGACCATTTTCCACCGCTAAATGGTTGTGACTGTTATTTCTACTCTTTTCATTGATATGTTGAACAAAATTATTCTGAGCCATCAGTCTGTTTTCTCTAACCCTCGCTTCTGGAATCTTGATTTCGATGTGTTCATCCAAAGACATGGAATCCACTGAACTCATATCTAAGGTATCGTTAGAGAATGTTTTCGGGATGGTGCCTAACATACGATCTGAAAGTATAAAATAATTCTTTAAAATAAAATAAGGAAGGATATATGAATAGTCAAGTCATGATGATGATTTTTAAATTCGTACGAATTATGCCATAAATCACACACGAACACAATAAATGGTTATTCCAAGAATCTATTACGTGAGAAGGAAAGATAAATTATTTCTAAATAACCTTAAGATATTGACTGTTGTTAAGGAAAAGACGAACATACCTAATTTCTGCGAGGTAGAGACTGTGGCTCGCAACTCGTCTAGCTGTTTAGCGGAACAAAGCGGGGTGTCCACTTCGTAAGTATTGTTGAATCTGGTATAATCCACCTGTAAAATAATTTACACATAAATTAACATGTAAAATAACAATGTTATTAACATATTTAATGTCGTTTTAACGTTTCACGGCCATCTATAAAAAGATCTGAATGGATCACATTTAAGAGTGCATCGTGCATATTATGTTTAGGTGATATATTTTATGTAAAATAATAAAATTTATAGCAGGTAACGTTATTTCCTACAGTTACTATAAAGTTTGAACCAGGTGAAATCATCAGTGATGTCAGTTGCGCCTTATTATATACAAGATCACCTACTTTTTTAGCTACGCTTTAGGTAAATGAGAAAGTGGAAAAGAAACGCAATTTAATGACATGCCGGTTTTTTATCTAATAAGGATAAAGGAAAAAAATATAACAGAACATACTAAGAATCAATATATCAGTAAAATATTGAAAACAAGATAATTAATGGTCTTAACTCAGATGGAATACGACGCAATTCTTTGATGCGTCGCATAATAATACATAAAAAATTACAATTTATAAGGTAAAGTTGTTCAAATAGACGTACTTATTATAACAACAATAAATATAATATGAAGATAGAAATGTTAACTACTAACAGAGAATAATTGTATATTACATTACATATGCTATCTATGTATTAATTATAATAATAATAATAATGAAGAGACTCGTATTGTGAGAAAAAAATAATTCCCATTATTTATAAATTATACAAAAGATTGACAAAATAATTTTACAACGTTTAAACTATCAATTTGAATAAATAAAGGTCGCACAATGATCAAAATTTAACTCCAACTCGCTCAAGTTCTAAGTTGGTAACATTTCCGGTTGTTTTTATCGTTTTCGGTTATTATTATTAAGATTAATTTTAATAAATGAATAAAATGTTTACCTCATACTCTCCCGTGTCTTTCCGGAATGAGACCATGGTCTCAAAACGATGGCCCCACTGGATTTCAGATGGTAGATAACTACTTCTAGCCTGTGTTGTCATACCTGTAGACTCAATGACTCCCTCTGGAATTTAACAAAACATACAATTTACATAAAAGGAAAATATAATATTAAAAAGCTTGAAATCTTCCATTTTCCTTAAAGTCTACACGGAGCTTTCGTTCAAATAACATGGTTTTGGACACTGATGTTAAAAAATCGATTGCTTAAGGATATACTTCCAAATATAGGCTAGGCTTTAAGAGCAAGCGACTAAATCCTAAAAAACCAGGGCAAAGTTATTGATCGAGAGATTGACTGGACTTTGTACCGAAAAAGCCGTTTATTAATCATTATAATATGCTCACCTAACATGACTACAATTTCGAATCTTTCTTTCAACATATCCGAAGCTGACAAGTTGTATAACGGTGATTTCTCATTGATCTTATGCACGATGGTCATAGGCCAGATGAACATTAGTCTGTCTTCTTCACCATCAGCCCCCACCTTCAACTCCTGTTGGTAAAATGGTAGCATCTCCCCCTCTCTCGTGATCTGTTGAACATCAGAGCAAACTATTACAAATATGACAATCAGCTTATCCTTACTTTCACCGATAGCATAATGAAGAAAATTAGTAATGTGACATGCATCATGCTGTAACAATACAATGCTTTTATTATACTCTACGAAAGCTTTTTGTCATTCATCAGGAATTGAAATTGGTATATCCAATTTTGACATATTTAAGAATTAAATTCATTACCGCAATCAGTTTTATTCATAAATCTACATAATACTTAACATCAATGTGGCATTAGTATAGTATGCCATAATAATTTCATAATTAATTCTAACTACTACTGTTGGACTTCAACAAAGTAATTTAAACTTTATAGCTGTTATATAAATCTATTTCCTTAGTATTAGTAAAAAAAACTAATTGCAAAGTAACATAATAGTAGTATTAGTGAATATCAAAAAAGCAAAAACAATATGTGAATCATATGTACATATATGAGTGATGTTAGGCAATCCTTAGATGGGTCTAATAAATATATAATAACATACATTATAAAAAAAACTTAACACGACAACAACAAGGTACTTCACCTTTTTCCGAATTAGCTGTGCGCGTACATGTGCTTCGAGAATGTGTGACTTGCGAATGTCACCCACCCTGAAGAGAAGGCAATACTCTCCGTCTCTCAGGCATATTACTGCGTTCCTCGAGAAGAGGAGAGTGGTGTTACGCTTTTTGGCTCGCGCCAGTTTTGCGAATATTAGACCCACCTATGGACAAGACAAGGAATCCCTTACAAGTTTATTCCAGTACTGCGGAATCTAAATCTGCACAGGTTTATCTACTTGGATCGACTATACAGATTTAAACTCCTCTTAGTTATTGGAAAGTGTGGTTTAAGGGAAAGTTTAGAAGCGTGCTGACTGAAATCCCCAATCACTAACCAGTCTCCGCTTTGTCGTAAAAATATACCTTGCGGCGAATAATTTGCGCTCTTATATGTGCTTCAACAATATGAGATTTTCTCATATCGCCGACTCGAAACATGAGACACAGCTGACCGTCTCGTAGACAAATGACGGCATTCCGGGAGTAAAGCAGGGTTTGGGCTCGTTTTTTTGGTCTAGAGAGTTTAGCGAACACGATTCCCACCTAAAATTATGATTAGTTTTATACTCCAATTTTTTCTACATCCTCTTGACTCAAATGTATTTTTTGTCTACGTTATTTGAAAATATTTACATCTTAAATATTCATATTAAAAAAGTCATAACTTTATCTGGTTAAACTAATCTCGTAAAAGCTAGTAATCTTCTATTAGGATTATTTAATTTTGTAATTATTTTTAAGAGAGCATCTGGATCACATATTGGTTCGTATATTTTTGGCTTAAATCCAAGTGTATTTTAATATTATATTATCATAATATTGGCTCAGAAGCAGGAAGATTTCTAAATGAAACCATGTTTTGATGACCCTTTAAACGATTGAGTGTTGTAATATTTTTATTTTATATTAGCCCTCGCTGCGCTACGAATTTAACATGTTATATCGTATGACGATGACCACCTTTGCTAATTTTATATCTACACTTCCTACATTAGTTTTTGAGAAATAATTTATAAAATATACAACGTTTAGTAACGAGCAACTACCACAGAAAATATCATCAATTTTTTAATGAGTATTTATACATTGTTTGTAGGTAATTTCAATTTTTATTCAGATTGCTGACATTCCTGACAAATAATTGTTCTCCCATTACTAGCTATATTCAATATAATCCATAGATTAGTAGAAAAATTCTCAACATTCGAAGATCTTAATATTACTATCATAAAGCTAAAAATCATTGAATTTGACTTATTTATAAAATGGATTAATGTCTTACCATAAAAGCTTGAATGAAGACACCAACAATACTTTGTAGGCACATAACAAAAATAGCTTCAGGACATTCTTCATTAGTTGTTCTCGATCCGTAACCAATAGTATGTTGGGTTTCAACTGAGAAGAGGAAGCAACCGGTAAAGGAGGTAACACCATTAAGGCACGGAATGGGTGGTTTTGTGGAATCGGTAGGAGGGGTGAGGTCACCATGAGTAAATATAATGAGCCACCAGATGAGAGCGAATAGTAACCAGGAGAGGATGAAGGAGAGGGCGAATACGAGCAGCGTCCAGCGCCATTGCGCATCCACGAGGGTTGTGAAGATGTCCTGCAGGTATCGGCGCCTGCGCTTCGCTACGTTCCATTGGACCACGTTGCAGTCTCCATGCTTGAAGATGACACGCTTGCGAACACGTCGCGCTGCATATCGTGTGCTACGGTATCTGTAAATAAATTAAATAATTCACTTAAACTCAATTAACTTCCTAGTACAGTATTTACCTTTTACATTATATCACGTTTAGATTTTCTCATTCATTATTACTCGGAAATTTGGTCTTTGGTATTTATCTCTAACATTTTTAGACCTACTTCAGAACAGTACTCTACCGTAATTATACGTTGCATTCTTAAAGCGTGATAGCAATTGTCTGAAAATGCAAATTTCGTGATGATGTAAATATGTCAATGTTATTATACTAACTGACTTGCTTAAAATATTATGTAATTAAAATAAATATTATAATGCTTATTTCGCATCATAATCATATGAGCTGAGTCAAAAATATTTATTATTATAATTTATTGCTAAGTTAGACAAATTTACAAAGCAAAACTAAAATAAAGTTAATAATGATTAACGGCCAAAATTAATGATCAATCTCAATCTAAATCTTCGGATTACATATTAATAAATAAATTCCAAATTTTAATTTTATATGGACAAGAATTTCGATTTTATTTTCAATCCATAATCCAAACATATTAGATTGATATTGGTAATTAATTTCGAACGTAAGACATTTCAGAATTATGCTCAATTAAATCAAAATGTTTATGTAATAAATTCAGATGTAAAAAATTTGTTATCTTCCTATAAGTTATTATTACAACTATATTTTAGTAGTAGGTTTGGATAAAACAAACTAAACATCAATAACAGCACTCCAGATTTATCAATGTTTTAATACATAAATGTTTTTATCTGAAATCCCGAGATATGGTGGAGTGTTATCTTAAAAGGGATAAAAAGGTTCCCTCTGTAAATATACATAAGAGGCCTTACTAATGAAAGTAATTCAATAAGCATGTGTAGATAAGTCTGCTAGGGCCAGTTATTAGCGGTTTACGAAAAACCAGATTTTTCTGTTCTTGACATTTATGTAAAACTAAACACGCAAGTGCGTTACGACCGACGACTCAGACTCACCACAACAGTACAGTCTGGATTGAGACGTAAACTTTGCCATTGGATAAATTTTGTGACATAAAAAACTGTTTTTAATTATGTAACTTTACGGATTTCGAATGGCGTATCGTGTGGGTGTGTGGTGTACGATATATTATATATTTAATGTATCATATACTACATACGTTTTTCGCGAGGTGTTAGTTGCCGGTACGTTGTATAAAACTTGCACTAATACGGTAATTAAGCCTAAGTATGTATGTGATTTGATATGTATGTATTTGTAACATTTCTGTACGGGAGTGACATAGTCAACTGTATGACTAAACTCCTATGAATAATAAGAAGAAAAAAAAAAAAAAAAAAAAAAAAAAAAGAATATTATTCATTGTAAATGTAAACCACGTCATCTATACTAATATTATAAATATGAAAACTTTGTTTACTTGGTTAAAGATCTAGTTATCTAGTGGTTCGAATTAGGGACGCGCCATCCATATATGCGAGGACGTGCAGCGTACGACGGCGCACATGCAAAAAAGGCGCTAGCAATTTTTCTGGGGGCGCCAGACCGAAAATATAATATGATATGATTTGATAAAAAAAAGTTAGTTCCAAGGGCGCAAATTAATGTAGACAAGGGCGCACAGTACAAAAACTACTGGACAGGGCCAACCACTACTGTGAGCGTACCTAACACTAATGTAGGCGAGCCTAGATCGATTTTTTTTTATTCTTCAGGTTAATAGGTGCTCATAAGAATTCCTCTTTTATTTCGCTTCAAGTATAGGCTCAGAAGTATTTGCCGTACAGGGGCAGAAGATACTTGACGCGTGCCTGGTTCGAATTGAAAAATTCATTTAGTGTTGGATTATAGGATATCCCATTTATCTAATATACCAAATTGTGGTCAGTGGAAATTTAACAATAGGTTTAACTTACAAAATGTTTATTCTCTTTGAAGTTTGATTTTTTTACAGCTTCAAAAGATTTAATATCTGAATGTTTTTTATTAATTTCAAATTGATACTTTTACCCATTTATTCAGAAAATGGGTCGTGATGGACAGACAGACAGTAGAGTGATCCTAAAAAAGTTTTCTTTTCATTTTAAAGTATGGAACCCTAAAAACAATTTTTTTGCGATTCGAGATTGAATGACTCAAGCATGATAACAGATTAATACTTGACCTAATATATCGGCTTCCTATCTATGTGAGATATTTGGCTCGTATTATCAATAAACATATAATACATTAACAAATACTACTATATGTAACTATATTATTAATAATTTAGTGTGTTTGTTGAAAACAAATGGTTTGAGAATGTTAACATAGACGATCCTGAGTCCTGACGTAAGTCTTTGTGACGTCACGTCGCGTGGGTAGTAAAATGACATTATTGTGATTTTACTAGTAATTGACGTAATATGATTCGTATATCGTTTTCTACAGTTCTTAAACTTTAATTTTATATTAAAACTATACCGCTTGTACTGGTTTTGACATGTATTTGCTATAGAAAACTACTACTGCATTCTGATAATCAATTAGACAAACTATTTAGAAGATAAACTACAAATTTGTTATGAACGATCAATTGCATTATGTATCAAAAAACTATCAAAAACTTTAACAGAAACCAGTGCACCGTGCATAAATATTAGAAAAGTCATTTAAATCATAATTAACCTTATTTTCAGATGTTTTCAAAACAAGCAATAATATTAACCACAGTTTCTTGTTTACTAAATCAATTCATCCTCAGTCATTCAGGTCAGGATCATCATTCATCAGGATTCTTATCATTTGTCAGGATTTTTATCGATGTTTACAAATATTTATATGGAACGTTGAGTATCGTATTACGTGTTTAATTGATCTGTTGATTGCAATCTTTGCGCTTTTAATTGCCTCGAGTGATTTTCACGGTGAAAATCTAACAAAAGATCTAAGTATAGTTTCTCTTTCTACATTAATTTTATAGTCATTGTTATATTCTAGAGACAGCTTTTCTTAGAGGCCTTTATTCGAGTGAACTTCACTTACTAACTTTTTAAATCTTCACTTACTAACTTTTTTCAGTAACAAAATAAAACTTTTAACGATTACCAAAAATTTACGGATTTTACAATTTTAAAAGAACTGAACAGGCATGTGACATACTTTAAACATTGCTTTAAAAATAAAATTACCGCTAGCACCCATGCAATCTTTGATAAACTTACTTTTGTATTTCTTCTCTCCAGGCAGATTCTGAAGAATTGATCGGCTTTCCGGTCATAAGCATTGATACTTGACTGATACATCTTTTTATTCCCGACATTCTTTTAAACATGGAAATTCTGCTTGTCTTTGTTTCTATTGGTATAAAAGTACGAGTGTCCCTATCAGACAGTCGAGAAAAGTCAATCAGTCTTTTTAAAACGTATTTTTAGAAAAGTTTTTGTGGGAATTTATAAGCGTAACCTGCGTTTTTATTCTGGCCTCTGATTTAACATAGTCCTTCTCGAATGTATTTTTAATAGGAATGACAACGAATTTACAGGAGGGGGGCCTCCGCTCTATCTTTCAGCAACACATTAATGAGAGATTCACTGAACACTTCCTTGATATCGAACAAAAGTACCACGAATTTTTTTAAAGTCATTTTGAAAAACCGTTTAAGAATTTAAAAATGGCGTCGTAGAGTAATCGAAACGTTTTCACTGGCACTGTTTGTGAGGAGAATTTGTAGATTACTGAAACAGACGGATGTTTAATGAAACAGATGCGAAGACGTTCACAAACAAACACTACACAGACGTCCCGTGCCAACGCTGCCAGTGGCGCCGCCGCCGCTGTGCGTCGAGACGTCGCCTTTTCTATTTTTTAAATCAAATCTACTTAGTCCACTAATTATATTATACAGACTATCACACCAATACATAATATATAAATATTGATAGCGATATTTAAGATTATTAGACTATACATAAATTATAGCTGTACTCCTTAGATTTTACGATACGATACGTACACAGATTACGTACAAGAAAATATAACGAATTGCGAGTCATGTTCTAACTATTTACACTAATTGATTTACGATGCCAGACTGAAATTAAAATAAACAGTAAAGTCGTTTATCTTAGAAAATGTAGACATTAGGCAACAGAGATATGAAATTTGTATAATGATGATATAAATGAGAAGACACTGGTTGATTAACTAATCAAAGCACAGCAAGAACTACAAAAACTACAAACCTGACAGATCTTATCCCTTAAGTCTATTAAGTATGAATTATTCATTAATATTTTTAAGTAATATATTTTATATTTTCCTTAACAAAGCCAGCAAAGGTCAGGACATTATGGATTCATACCTTATAATTCTAAATATTTTTACAAATAATCATTAAGTTTTGAAATCTCTAGGACAACAACTTAAGTTTCAGCTGTGGTAAATAGTAATTACATAAAGAAAACTTTGCCAATGTTCTCTATAAAAATAGGATGACCTTAAATCTTAGATGCGTTTGTTGCCTTCACGCCAGTTTAAATAAAGTTTTTAAAACAATGCCGTCGTGTTTGAATAGCACTAAAACGTAGAATTAATATAAACAAATAGTGATAAGTGGTTGAAGCAAAAGTAACATCTTATATATAAAATTCTCGTGTCACAATGTTAGTCACCATACTCCTCCGAAACGGCTCAACCGATTTTTATGAAATTTTATATGCATATTCAGTAGGTCTGAGAATCTGCTACTATCTATTTTTCATCCCCCTAAGTGATCAGGGTGGCCCACTCCAAATTTATATGCCAAAACAACGTTTGCCAGGTCAGCTAGTCTTATATATAAAATTCTCGTCTCGCGGTGTTTGTTACCAAACTCCTCCGAAACGGCTTGACCGATTTTTATAAAATTTTGTGTGCTTATCGAGTATGTCTGAGAATCGGTCAACATCTATTTTTTATACCCCTAAGTGATAAGAGTGGCCCACCCCAAATTTTTAAAATTTATATGTCTAAACAATGTTTGGCGGGTCAGCTATTTGTTGTATAAAATAAAATAAATTAAATATGTAATAAGATCAAAAAGTGATCAAGAAGTGATCGTATCATAGCGGTAAAATTGGCGCTGGAAAAGCAACCGTGCCTCAACGTCATCTCTGCCTATACACCACAAGCAGGATGCCCCGAATCAGAAAAAAAGGAATTCTGTGATGAACTACACTTACACCTTAATACTATACCCGCATCAGAACAAAAATTTGTATGTGGAGATCTTAATGGACATGTGGGTTCAGAGATGGATAATTTTGAAGAATGTCATGGAGGCTTTGGATACGGGAAAAGAAATGATCAGGGAACAACAATTTTAGAATTCGCAGTATCACAAAACCTAGCTTTAGTAAATACATATTTTAAAAAGAAAGACGAACATATTATAACATATAAAAGTGGAAAGGCAAAAACTCAGATAGATTACATTTTAGTAAATAAACAGAACTTAAAATTAATGAAGGACTGCAAGGTTATCCCAGGAAAACCTCTAACATCTCAACATAGACTTTTATTAGCAACTTATACATTTAAATCACCAATAAAGAATAAAAACACGAAAGTGCTGCGAATTAAATGGTGGCAACTCCATTCTGACAAAGGACGTGACTTTATTACGGATATAAGAGACCATCTTCATAGTAACCCTCTAAACGGTGATCCAAACGTTGCTTGGACTAAATTCGAAAAGTTTTGTGTCACAACCGCTAAAGACAAGCTAGGCGTCAGCAAAGGTAACCTGCATAATGGTAAAGATGCTACATGGTAGAACAACAGCACGAATCAAGCCGTCTCGGAAAAGAAAAAGCTTTTTAAATTGTGGCAGGAATCATGCTCCGTAATAGATAAAGAAAATTACAAGGAGGCCAAGAAGAAAGCCCGAAGAACAGTAGCTATAGAAAAAGAGAAGGCCGATCTATACCTTTATTATCACTTACAGCTGGCAACTGATAAGGAAATCTATAAAATAGCAAAACAGAGACACAACAATACAAAAGATTTCAAAGTCACTAAAAGTCAAAAGTATATAAAGAATAAAGACGGGATACTACTCACAAAAGACAGAGAAATACTTCGAAGATGGCACGAATACTACAACGAATTATTTAATGAAGAATTTCCACGTCTACCTATAAAAGAAGAACCAAAAATACATGGCCCTGTAAACGTAATTACTATTTCAGAGGTTAGCAAAGCAATATCTAAAATGAAAAATAACAAAGCTACCGGAACAGACGAGATACCAGCTGAAATCTGGAAAACCCTCAAGGGGGATGGCGAAAAATGGCTCACAGCATTATTTAATAATATATTGAGCACAGAAAAAATGCCTGACGCTTGGCGAAAAAGTACTTTGGTTCCTTTTTACAAAAACAAAGGAGACGTACGAAGTTGTGATACTTTTCGAGGTATTAAGTTAACATCTAACACCCTATAAATTTGGGAAAGGGTCATAAGTAACCGCCTTTTAGATATCATATTAATTTCTGAAAATCAATTCGGATTCACAGCGGGCAAAGGGACCACCGATGCAATCCATGCGATTAGGCTTTTGACGGAGAAAGCGCAACAAAATAAACAGAATCTATGGATGGTCTTCATAGATTTGGATAAAGCTTTTGACCGTGTACCTAGATCGTTAATATGGCAAGCCTTAAGAGCACATGATGTACCAGAATACTATAACCGCCTGATTATGGATATGTACAATGGCGTCCAAACTTGCGTAAGATGTTCAGTAGGTACAACACAAAGCTTTAATATAAACGTTGGTGTACATCAAGGCAGCGCTCTTAGTCCGCTAATATTTAACATTGTCATGGATTATTTAACTGCTCACATACAAAAACCAACACCGTGGAACCTTTTGTATGCTGACGACATTGTTCTTACATCCGATAACAAAGATGAAATTCAAACAAGTCTTGAACGATGGAGGGCTACACTTGAAGCGAATGGATTGCGCATCAGTCGAACAAAAACCGAATATATGACCTGTAACTTCAACTTCGAAATAACAATGGACGATGAACTTAGTCTCGATAGTACTATTTTACCCAAAGCTAACACTTTCAAATATTTGGGTTCAGTTATATCTGAGGATGGATCAATGAAGCAGACATTACTCACTGAGTAACTTCAGGATGGAATAAGTGGCGCACTCTTACTGGTGTTCTCTGCGAACCCAAAATGCCTATAAAGACCAAAGGCAAAGTATATAGAACAGCCGTAAGACCTGCTTTGCTGTACGGCTTTGAAACTTGGGCGATAAAGAAAACTCACGAGCAAAAGTTGCACACTACCGAGATGAGAATGCTGCGATGGTCAGGAGGAGTTACTTTAAAAGTCAAGGTGCGCAACGAATACATCAGGGGAGTTTCTCCAATATTTGACAAAATAACCGAGTCACGGTTAAGATGGTACGGACACATTATTCGCAGGTCCGAAAACCATGTCGTAAAAAAATTCCTTTCCATGGCTACAAACAGTAAAAGGGGACGAGGAAGACCGCAAGCCACATGGCTATCAATTGTCCAGAGAGGCCTCAATAAATGTCATCTTAATGAAGAAGACGCCTGTCATCGGCAAAAATGGCGCCGCATGGTTGAAAAAGCCGACCCCGCATAACAGGAAAAGGCGAGGAAGAAGAGGAGATGTAATAAGATCAAAAGTAAAATAGATCTTACAAGTTTTGTATTTTATATTTATTAGAATACGGAATGATTGATAACTACATGTTTATGATACAGTTCGTGGATTTAAGGATTTATTGAATTCAAACATACAAATAAATATCAGTTTTATCTTCTTTTTATATAGCTATCTATCAATTTCTTTAAGAAACATAAAAAATTAAAAAAGTTACGGCCGGTTTTATTTATAACTGCTCCGTCTGTCTACAATTTCTCTACTGGTTTGTAGATTTTAGACCGACGAAAATTATCAACACAGTATTTAATTTAATTTTTTTAAATTATTTAAAATCTTTTGTTTGTGACGTATATGATTTTGTAACACGCAAACTATTTTATGAATATCGTCGTAGTGATCAGTGCCAAGAGTCCAAAAGGAATAGTCGGAAAGCTGTTTTTGCCAACCCCCTTATTTTATAATGAAACTGGTAAATTCACTAATAAATCAACGGTGTTTGGTGATATCTATGTATTTTAGCAACAAACGTGTGTTGCTCATAAACGTAATAATATATAGATGGAGACAAAATATTTGCATTTATTATTAAAAGTTAACAAAAAACCCACTTTTATTTACTATAGTTACTCAGATCGTCTGAAATTCGTGTAGAAATTCTGCATGAGCGGTTTAATAACGTAAACAGACGTAAAACGGTACATTTACTGCTGTCGGAGAAAATAAACGTCTACTAACAACCTTTTCCTATGTTTTAGAAAGGCAAATGGAAAATATTTACATAATTAAGAATTACTTGCTTATTACATAATAATTAATAATGATAAAGTTATAAATAAATAAAAGAAAATTGTAAAATTAGATTGAATAAATGTTCTATACTATCAAAAAAAAAATATACAACCACAGGGACATATGCGTCCCAAGTAAAATATATATAAATATAAAAAATAAAGGGACGCTATCCCTGTGGTTGGTTTTAAGTTTGACAGAAATAAACTTGTTTCATACAAATTGCTGAACTTTTAAATATAAGCAGCAAGTGATGTAATGAGTATTATAACTTATTGTTTAACAAATTTTAGAAATGTAAACGCTAACGAGAATCACGTGCGGCATCTACATCATCGGCTGGTTGTTTAACTTGGACCGAGCACTGCACGAGAAATCAATGTTTACAGTTAAATTGTAATTGTTTTCTGCAGGGAAACGTTTTGTGGGTTGGCACCTGCGAAGTATTTGTAAACGCTGTGTGATTTAATATGCGAGCAAGAGTTATTGAAGGTGTATCAGATCACTCGCACAGCACCTAAGAAGCACTAAGTTACTTATAACTATATAATATGTTAGGTAAAAATATCAATTTTATATTTTCTTAATTACAGTTTAATCTGCGTAATCAAAATATGGGTTCCGAATTCATAGTGAGGTTATCTTATGGATAATGTAAAAATGTCCCAAAATTTAACGCATTTTTAGTTTATTTTTTCGGGGTCCCTGAGTTTCGTTTGATTTGTCTTTTCAGATGTAAATAAAAATAGTGTATGTTACATTCAGGCATTTAACCTACGTCTATGATAAAAATTAGTTGGATTCGTTGAAAGAGTAATATACCAACAAACAAATAAACCACGAAACCTACTTTTACATTTACGATATTAGGATTGTTATTCATGGACTTTCGATGTAAATAGAGATGGACGAAAAGTTTAAAAGTTAATTATGGCATTCGATTATTAGTACATAGCTAAAGATGTTACCTTTACACGTTTAGCCAAAGACAAATATATTAGGATGAACTTCGTCCTCGACGTCGCGCGTCGCAGACTGTTGCCAAGTCGTTCTATGGTGACACGAGAGTTTGAAATAGTCTGTATTATAGATACCACACTATTTCAGTAATATTGAATTACGTGGAATTATTTTAGTATCGCTATTCCCTCATAGATGGCATTCGTAATTTATATTTTTGCAAATCATTATGAATTACAAAAAATATTAGTATAAATAATTAAGTATTGCGCTTCCATAACCTCTTTGCCTTTTCTTTTCCTTTTTCCGTTTAAAAAAATGAATGCTAATTGTAAATATGTGTTTTGCTTCCAAATTTTCCATATTGCTAATATATTGTCATAACCAAACAAAACTAAATAACCAAAATGCGAGCAAAGCCGCAAGTAATATACTAAGTACTTATTTTAACGATTCATGGTTCAATAGTATCGGCGCCACGATGGTGAGTCAGTCAACTAATGCGAATGTTTTATATTTTAAATATATACAATATAATCTAACATCCATTACTCATGATGATTAGAAGAAAAATGAATTATAAAACAGGATTCCCTGTATGATTGGTATAATACTTCCACGTGACCGATATATGAAACGTGTTTGATAAAGTATCAAGTAGATAGCTGGTGCAAAAATCTAGTTCAATTTGTTACTAAGTGGATATCTTTTATAAATAGCCTATCTATAATAATTCTTTTTCTTTAATAATATGCGGTTATGAAAATTGTGATACACTGAAATCAGTCATATTCATATTTTCCAAAGACTCCGCAGAACATGATTGCTACACTAATAGCTTAACTTTAATACGATAGCGGGATCATTTTGTAAATAAGACATGATTACACATAATATCTGCTAGGTATTTCTTACAAACAATCTCTTTGATTTCACAAATAAGCTTATTTAATATGTAGATATTTGTTTGTATAATTTTCATTTGCAGACTGTAAGATTATGTTATCTACTGGTTTTTTATTTAATTTAATATTTAAATAAATATGGATCACGTTATATCTATTAGCAACACCAAATTTAGATAAATATCAAAACAATTTATAATGGTCACTGGGGCTTATAACATTCGAGGACATTAACCAGACGTACCATGGCAACGACATTCGCCAAATCTTTTGTTTTTTTTTTGGATTTGAACACGGTCAACGGTTCTTCGAACTGGTTTAGATGAGTCAGATTTATTGCAAAATCATTGTACATTTGATATAGATAGACACGCAAAAAAATTAAAATTAAGGAAAGAGACCGATGTCGTGATCGTCCAATCACCCAAATCGCAATTATATTTTGATTGAAAATCATTTCTTTTAAATTACAGTAATGGGTGACACTCATACAGATAAAAATAGCTATAGTTTTAATGAATATAAATTGCTATACCTACCTTTAATAAGACAAACATTGTATAATAAAAAATTGTTCACGTGCACCTTAAATTAAAAGTATTGAACAATAAAAAAGAAGGAAAATAATTAAATACATATTTCCGCAATTTTCCCCAAGATACGAATAAAAATAACCTCTAGTACTAACATACCAATGAGGGCTCATGGCCCTGAATCAGTTATTACATAATGCTCGACAACAGGTTTAGTATAGCATACTCATTCATTAAATTCATTGAATTATTTTAGAACATAATTTATATTAAATTTGTAGAATTCCATTAGTACAATTTTCGAAGTAACATTATGGAATTGTTTGTCAGTTTCAAGCCTTTAAAACTTATATTATTTTGTATTATTATAGTAAAAAAAGTTTGTGGATTCATCACAAAGTTGGCAATTTAAACAAACGTCAAACTTGGTATAAATATAGTACTCGTATAACTAAATACCACAAAATATTAAAACTTGCCAACTGTGACGCTAATTGAAAATTCGATCTCACTTTTTAAGAATGGTTTAAAACTAGCTGATTTTTAATATGCATCTAAAATTAACGTGGGGGATAATACGATAGTTTACTTTCATCTCTCATATGGCCTATATCAATTCTCATATAACAATAATGACTCACGATGACGTTATTTCCAACTAAACGACGTGACGTCGACCTTGCGTCTGTTTTCAAATTTCCATGCAACTAAAAATATGTAAATTTAAACGTTTTAACAAAAAATATATCCATTTTGATACGCATATTTTGTTCCAGATAGATTGGTATCTCGTAAAAGGAAAGTATCTTTGCTTATCTGGTTCAAGTTGACTCCAAGGCATTACTCGAGTCAGGCCGTATATAAGTCAAGTTAATCCTAAAGGTTTTTAACCTACAAATCACTAAAACCAACATTCGAATTTTCTCTTCTTGTATTACTTCCTGAGAAACGAGGAGTTTAATTTTTAAGATGACCAAAGGCCATTTTCATGGTGCATATGGTTAGTATAATATGAATTATTAATTATTATTATTATTTATTGAGTATATCAAAATACGGCCTTTCAATAGTCTTATTTAATCAAGTGTAGTAAGTCACTATTCTGAACGTCACGGTAACAGTGACGACAAGTGTTTTAACACTATTCTAAAGTGTTGTGATGTTAAACTCATAAAATACCTACAGTGCTAATAAACAAATACAACAAATAAGGAAAACTTGTTAGCACATAATATTTTTTTCACCAGAACTTTGATTTGCGTTCAGTTTTGTTGAGTAAAATTATCAGAGCTGTACAAAGAAAAATGCTTTAAAAATTGTTAAGTGAAAAATTGTACTTGATTTAGCTAAAACATCGTTTGTTAAATTTGTAATAGCTAGAAAGGCTCTATAAATAATTTATGTATTAAGCTATGAAAATTCAATATGGTTTGATATTTAGGAGGAAATTAATAAACGTGCCGAGAAATTGAAATTCAGGTCGTTCGTTTCTAAACAGCGATAAGGCAGGAAGTAGGGGAACTGTTCTATTGCAAACATTAACATGGCGCCCGAGCTATTTGCATTGCCCACCGTTAACATTAACTATTTATTTATATGGTAATTCTATTTAACTTAAAGCAAGATTATCAAAGTTACTCACACAGTGGGAAATAAAAGATAACTCAAGGAATATAAGTAAAATGGAAATGAGATTCTGACATAAGAATACTGTTAAAAGGTACGTAAAGAACGAAGTCTTTAACTGTATATGTAAATTACTATTATTCTAATCGTTAACTATTTGTGAATGTGAGATCAGTCCTCAACAAGAAGTATCGTTTCAGTTTGATAAAGATTTTGATGTCTAAAATTATTATTCAAAAATAAGTTCTTTGTTCATTAATAACCTCATTGATGTGCGGATTGGGCATCACTTAATAGTTTAAAGGAAGTGAACGGCCTCGTGACGTTCTTGGTACATTCGTGCTGAGAATTTGCACTACCAATAAAAGTGTCAATGGCAATTTATTACTAAGAACTTTCTATTGAAAGATAATTTCACACGTCTTAGATATTGTACGTGATATTCCTTTTAACTGATCTATTTAGTCATTATACGTAATAAAATGTAGTAATAATAAATTGTATTAAATTTATTGCCAATGGTTACAGAGTTTTTATCATCGTTCTTTGTAACTGATAAATTAACGGGTTTTTGATGAAATAATACTAAGTTATTTAAATTAAAGGTATATTTCTAGTTTTTTAGTTACATACTGCAGTCTGCAACAGGATAAGCTGCAGTAACCGTGACGAATAGTCATAAGGTTACAACAACATTGCCACTCACTGTCAAAGGACTAAAGAGCATTGTTTTGGTAGCGTCTACAACGGAGAGCGGTGACAAGTTTCCTGTATATCATTACCGATCATGCTAAAAAGAAGGACGTCCGTTTCCTTTGCGCAAATTTTGCATATAACAAGAAAGACGCTAGGTTTTTAGTCTCTGCGTCAAATTCATTCCAAAACGGATGCAGTATCCTATAACATTTACAGACTAGTAAATGATTCACTTCGTAAATTGCATTTATTATTTTACAAGCAGAGGGTACTGTACTAAGGAGGAGAGTACTATATTGCAAATTACTTAGACTATCAAACCGAATGGCAATTATAAAAGACGGGGTCGATAAAGAAGTAATAAATGCTGGCGGCAACGAAGCCATGTGGGTGCCATTGTTCTTGACCTCCATGTCTTTTTAATGAGAATTCTTCAGTGGAAATGCGTACTTGATGCGAGACTTTGGCACTTTGATAGGGCATTTATTATATTACCTCAGTATATATTAATTTTACTTTCAAGGCTTAATTCCAATTTAACGCAATTAATTCAATTATTTATGTGAATAATAAAATAGTTCTTACCTAAGAAGAAGGTTGAGGGCACTATCATTTCTGGTAGTTGGAATGTCTTTGACACTGGAGGGCTCACTACGTACTCCTCGAAGGGAGAGCCGGAGCTGCCGAGGAAAGGTGCTAAGGAGACCACTGCTATTTCTTCGTTGGTTCAGACTCTTGGAACGGGTCAGTTTATTAGACTCGAGATCGACGCAAGGTGTAATGGCAACATCGTCGCCGCTTCTTGAAATTGTTGCACTCGATGCGTTCGTCTGAATTATAGTAGGAACAGCAGCTTTAACATCCCCCAACAGTTTTTCCCACGGCGACTCGCCGTCTTCCTCCGAGATAGTCTCGAAGCTTCTAGGACCAACTGATGATGACGTCTTGTCGGACATTTTTAACATTAATTCAAGGCAAAAAATAATAGCAACGGAACGCAGCAGAACAGACACCACACCACTTCGTCACTTTGGATTTTTAGTTTCTTGACAACACTTCACTCTTATCATAATATCCATTTGTAAATCATAATGTTTGGGATAAAAATGTTGACACTGAAACAAAGAGAAAATACTTGTTAATTACAATAAATTATGGAATCGATTTAATTAAATTAAATTAATATAAAATACTACACATGTACATTATACACGGTATTTAACACAAAGATATGATCTGGTTACGCTTCTGAAAGTTGAAAACTTTTACTTGACTAATAAGCCTTTCTAAACTCTTCTGTAATAGTAATTATGTCGGTTTGTTTGAAGAGAAAGGAGTTTCAGATTTTGAATCAGTCATACGATGTGTAATTATATCAATTATTTGCTTTAATACTTAATTTTTACTTCTGATTAATTAAATTTTATTACTAAGTGTATATTACGGAAATTATATAACAAACTTTTAGAATTAAAATTAGAATTTTATTTCAAGTAAACTATAATAATTTTATGTAGGAAATGATTAAATAATCAGTAGACATTAATGGTTTATAGTTTTATATTATAGTTTTCTGTACTGCTTCATCGTCATTAACTTGAGTTTTCCAACATATCATGCATTTGATATTTATCATTGATTAAAATGAATTAATTAAAAATGCAAGAATGAGTTTCTTGTTTAGGTTTTACACACATTAATAAAACAACTCAACGTTATTTTTGCATATAAATTTAATGGGTATACAAGTCAATAAACACACTGTTCTAAAGATAGTAATAAAATTTTCTGCTTATTATCATATACTATACCGTCGTTAAAAATTTACTATGAAGGTGACATTTCTACATTTGTTGCTGGTGATATTGTTATCACACCTTTCTCAGAATATTCAGCGTATAACTATTTTTAATTTTAATGAATAGTTATATGACTCACTCAATTTTATTTCGGCTACGAATGACTAAGTGCGTTACTAATAATATAAGTACCGCACTATATAAAATGAGGTTATATTAATATGCTCCAGTTTACAGTCTTAAAATATTTTATAATATACTGCATATGTAAACTACTGAGATAATTTTGTTTCATCTAGTTGTACTGTTTCCACGCAATCATATTATTCTCTGTTTATATTTACAGATAAAACAATCCTTGAAATAATATTCGTCATATGAAAATAACAATAATGATGTAATGTATACATCAGAGACTTAGAGACAAAGATAAACTTTTTGTTGCTGAGGTTGACTTAAAATACACTATTTTAACGTATATTAATTTATTCCAAAAATAAGATCGAGATCATCATTCAAATATGCGTCAAGTATAGACCGCGATTATTTAAATCTAATAAAAATCGAATAAAAGTCTACAATTAATTATCACCAGGTAATATAAAAACTAAATTGATCCTTGTGAAACTCGAAATAAGATTAATGTTTGATCATACTAAATATTTCACGTATAGAATATACAAGATCGTCGCTCTGCCAAGTGTCTCGTTCAAATGTGGGTCAATGCTCCAGTGAGTCCAAAATTGATGCGACGGTAAAAACATGTATTGATAAAAATACACTGAAATACTTTAATATTCTCTAGATTAGATCTTTATATAAACATTTCATAACAAAGCAAATCGTTTACATTTCACTTCTCGCAACAATATTAGAATAACAAATATCTATACACCAGACGCAAAATGTTAGCAATAAAGTTCATCGCGTGTAATATTTAATGAAAAATATTGCTGTAAAGGTTTTTTAAAGTAATTATAAAACTAAGCGCTAGTGGCCAGAGATAACCTCTGTTTAATCCCCTAAGCATATGCCTACTTGTTACAAGACGAAAAATAGTTACAAATTCATAGATTACTTATGTTTAAAGTTAGACATTAGAGATTTATTAGACAGTACCGATCATCATTCTAAATAAAATAAAGACTACTATATGTCGGTGCGTAAGTTAGGTTTAGGTTAACCTAACCTTAGGTTTAAACAGAGAACCTGGACTGTGGAATTGCTTGAATCCTTTAAATCTACACTTTGGTCACAAGTCCAAGGCACTGTTTAGGTTCCTGTTGTAATTGTTAGAGATCATATGCGTTTACTCAATAGTCCATTCAATATCAAATCCCTATTAATGTTTTCAGTATACCCCTCTCCCTTTTCTTCTATTTCTCCGAGTTATATATATCAATAACTTAACAAACACAATCGAGTATACTTTAAAAATATACTGCTATCAAGTGAAGTAATACTTAAACCGGCGGGCGCCAGGCTCAATTAATAGTAGCAAATACAGATATTTATTCAAAATACCAAGCCTGGGTTCCGTTTATAATCGCAGGCGCCACCTCTTGATTAATTTTAAACCGCATTTGTAGACATTTTGTTGCAATAAATTACAAGTAAAGTCGAGGCCAGTGAGTGGATACAATGAATTCCAGTAAGTAAATTCCATACAACTTATTTATTAGTATACTAGTAAATTGTCATAAAAATGTGAATTATCTACTTGTTAGAAAAAAACGTATGTTTAATCTACGAAAATTTCGTGAAACTAAATTACGCATTTTGATTTTTATTTTCCTGTCATGAAACTTATACATAAGAGGAAGTTGTTTATTTTCTGAGTAATGCTACCACCTGCATTACTTATTTGTTAACGCGAAGCCTCGTGAGATGATTATCATACATTCATTTATCTAAATTAAACTATTTAGAATCTTTAGTTTGAAAACCGTGAGACAGGCACTTGTATGGCCAGGATGTAATTATGGCATTATTACATTAACATATCTGTCGACCGATCAAATCTAGTGCTTACAAGAAACACCTCGTGCGTGCTAAGTTGTAACGTGTCTCTTGAAATCAGTAAACAACTTTGTTTTGAACGATTTCTTTGAAGTGTAAATAAAACATTTTATTACAAATAATAAAAAGTTTTATTGCAATGTCTGTATTTCTATTTTAAGATGGGAAAGATAATAATATTTAATAAGACCCAACGTCGAACAGCTAATTGTTAGAGCGAAAAAATAGATTATGTTACATCACTATCACGTGAAGATTAAGCGAGCGTAACGTGGCTAGTGGTTACACTGAACATCTAGCATTATTTCTTACCAAATCATTCTATGAAAATTATTGCCTGCAAGAGGTATTCATAACAATACAGCCTTCGATTATTTATGCTTCATTGTTCATAAAAAGTTATTCATTTTAGCGTTAAAAACAATACAATACGTTAAGAATATTTAAACGCAATTCAACGTTAAATAATACTATTAAAAATTACTAAACTTTCCATCATGAATTCTAAGAACTGATGATTCGAAAAATATTACCTCAAATAATCATCTCATTTCATCTTATTTTTGTATGTTTAAATTTGCTTGAAAGTTTTAAAACATAATGATTAAACTTTTTTAAGCAATCATTTTTGACAGCACTTGTGTAGACCATTGGGATCATCAAACTTAATATAGTACAACTATGGTATACATTTCAAAAATATCTCTTTATTCCAGTTCATTTTTTTCAGTTTCCTGTACATCATCACGCCATTGTGATAACGTTTACTCAAAAAACCAGGAAGCGTATAAATGGCACCTTCTTAAATGAGAGTGTGATGTGTATTACACAGTTACAAGAATATAATTTGATATTCTTAGCCTAATTTAAGATTTCCGTGTGTCGGAGAAACAATTTCGTGGTAAGGGAACCAGAACGTTGGCCTGCTGCGTTCGTTCACCGCAATTTCGCGATAAATAATGACAAAGCGGTTCATTCACAAACAGGTCATTTTTAGAAGGCAAATTGACTAATTTATGCAAAAATATTTACGTTTACATGTAACATTTTCGTTGTATACTTATGTACAGTTAATAATAATTTCGCTAGATTTGAAATACCTAGTATTCTGTTACATAAATTAACCCAACAACACACGTAATTGTTCAATATTTGTATACATATCTTCATCACTATGCCACTACTTACCAAATACTGAAAATAACTATCAATACTAGCAAGTTAGCGTCCTGCCCCGAGTTAGCACGGGAGCATATTATGCCTACATGTTTTTAAGTCGTAATATTTTATTTCACAGCTCCCATTTTCAATAATTTTCATCATATTTCAATCAATGTACACAAAACTTTAACAATTTATACACGTAAACTTTTCTAATAAATCGCTCTGTCTATTTATGAATATCGCATAAAATTCTGTTTAGCAGTTTTTGAGTTTATCGTGAACAAGCTGACAGACGCTTCGATGGACTTTGTTTTATAATATGTATTATGCATGATAAAGTCAATCACAGAAATGCGATATTTGCTCTTCTTATCATCTCTAAATTACTGGCTTGTTGAAAATGTGTACAGTTAATTTCACATGACAGCTTTCAACACTTAACGTTTTCTGTGATGCCTGAGTGACCTTTGGATTCATCCCAAGGTATTGCAACTAACCCTTGAACATTTATAAAGGAACTTTTAAAAATATGCAAATACAAACAATTATTAAATATTAATTTGTTTAGAAAAATACCTACTATTGTCGTTTATGAAATCGCCTTTCCAACCTGGGATTTAATGTTAATTACATATTTTCGAATAATTATGTCTAATTTTTTTGCGAAAATTTTGGTGTTTTAGGAGCTACTCATGAAAGTGATTAGTCAATTTCACGGGGGACTATACATTCGTTTTTCTTTAGAAGGTTTAGTAATATCTCTTTGACTAAAGGTTAACAGGATACAAATGCTAGAAATTGACTTAAAACAAATGACTCATATTTTACTAATACAATACATTTTAAAAATTCTCTACATCAACGAAAGTAAATATCCAAATTTAGCTACGGCACCTCACCTCGAAATAATTTACATATATGTTATATGTATATCCTAATAAATATATACGAACCACCAAAATGCAAACTGCAAAGACAACATGCCCTGGCCATCATATTAGCCCTAGCTTCGGTAAGTGAGTGACGGTTATAAATTGAAATGCACATTTTGACTCAGTAACGGGTATCATCCCTTTCTTTTTCTCTAACACTTGTTATTAATATAGACATTTAAAATATTTTCATTTGATATTTTGTATATACTAAAGAAAATTGATACTGATAGAGACGACGTATATTCTTGGTAAAACCCACTGAGTTTGAAGAATCACTACAAATAGCTAATTCTGCATTTTCTGTCTTGTTACTATGCCTTGTCTGTATGACTAATCGATGAGTAGAATGAATGTTTTCTATTTACTAGTATTACACAATTGATCTACTGAATCAGTAAAATCTAAGTATTTAAAGACTAAAAACCAAACTATTATTAATACGTATAATGAATTGCTTGTATTTAATATACTATTCATAATAGGGATTGTTATTATCATGTTTTGTTCGTTAATACCTAATATGTGATTATGAGGTCTGACCACACATAATTAAGATAATATTCATAATTAGTAAAAAATAACCAAATGCAAACGCTGTTTTTAAATCATAAATGAATAAAGACTTATAGAGCATGAATGATGTTTAATGATTTCGAAACACTACAACACGAATATGCGAGCCGGAGAAAGTTTATCCTTTCCGCGTTATTAGTGAAGTGAAATCTTTTGCATAAGAAATTATTACTCTCTTCAAAGAAATGTCAAAAAATATGCTTAATGTTTACTCACCTAAGCTAAATCTGACCTATCAAGTGGCCAAACTTCCGCATAGCTTTTGCATCAAAAATACACTTCTAGAACACAATCACGAGAACCCGTCTCTTTCAATTTATAATTTTATTTATTAAGAATACATTGCAGTGTATTAGATGAATTTTCGTCACATTTACTTAAAATTATCTGTTGTTAGTGTATGTTTGTCATACCATAAACGGTGAAGAGCAGGAGGCCATTATAATTATGAGAAACAAATTATCGCACAAGTCTCGCCATTATGTAGAGGGAATTTTATAATAATTTATAAATTCATAGCATAAATATATAATTTTTAGAAAAAATCAGTCGAAAAGTAAAAAACAGCTTCGCTGAGGTAAGCCATTTTCAATGACAATAACTATTTTTCTGACAGACGATACAAATGAAACAAAGCCTGAATTTTAACTTCCACCTATTGTCATACAACTGTGAAAACAATATCTAAATTCGTGCTATAGATTTGTTTGATGATTCAAAGAGACGGAGAGACATACAAACAAAAATTTTATAAATTATTGTTTCATAAAATATAATTATTTTACTAATTTCACTTTTTTTGATAAAATACGGTCAATGCATCGTACATCGAGTTACGCGTTGTCAGCATTTACGCTGCCGTGGCACCAACACCTAGGCCGTAGTGGTTCGCGTTGCTCATTACCATTACTATTATAGTATAAATGTAGCAATAATTTAACTAAACCAAATTACGGCTGCCTTTTTAGTATCTCTTTACGAACTGCGTACATCGCGTGGTCCTACGAGCCGGACTTCAAAGCCGGACCTCCTCTATTGTAGTTATCGAGAATTTTTAGCTACATTTTTATATTTGTATAGAGCAGGCTATTTGTTAAATTATCTACAACTATTATAAAATGATTGTCGTAATTTGTACCAAGTAATATGAATAAATTATGTGATAAACTTTAATCTTAGAATCTGGGCGGAGAGTGGCGTCATGATAACTACCTTTATGCAATAGATTGAAACCGCATGTTATTACAATCAATTCTAATGACAGATATGTTGTTGGTATAAAAAAGCGTCATTAATTTACTGGTATATTTTGTTATTAATCTATTTTTCAATTATTATGTTGAAGTTATTTGTTATTTTTGTAACCGATAGTAAAAAGGAGGAGGTTCTCAATTCGATTTTTATGTATTCTTCGACGATCAACAGATGTAGTTTGTTTTTTAAAGAAAATATGCCTCAAGGATTGTTTCATTAGCTCAGGAAACTCCTTTAGGTTAGATAGTCCTTGAGATACTGATAGTTATATTACTGTCCAATTGAATACGGTTTGTTTCTTAAAAATTGTTTAGTGACTCTATAATATATTACATATAATTGGTAGTATTATATATTGCACGTTATTATTAACTAAAAATACAAAGTTTATCAAAAGTTGTTATCGAAACCACATAAGAACTGTTACGAATCGCAAATATTGCAAAATTATCTCTAGGTACACTAACGTAGAGTTGTAAATCAATCATTTTTAATATTTTCATGTGATATTGTTAGTGTGGTGTACATGAAGTGTTGAAATGCCCCCTTTACAGCTAAAGTGACGGCTGCAGGCACGTGTTGATGGTTGTATACCTCATTCTTAACCATAACTGCTTCTTTGATTGCCTATTGAACGCTTACATCATCACCAAGAACATATTGAAGCTGCAAAGATGTTGATTCACTTCAAAATATTATGATTATATTTTGATTTACACATTTCAGTCATCAGAAAAAGGGCCAGATTATTATTCAATTTATAGTGACTGTCCGTATACTTATTTTCCGTGTATAAAACTGTAATTAGATAGACTCCATAGTTTCATCCTTAGCACCAGTTCCCCAAATAATTATCATTTCTGTCCATATCACCTAGTTTCCAAAGGTCCACGATTGAATTTATTTAACTGCACTATTACATTGGCAGGATATTAAAAAAATAAGATAAAATGTTAGAAGTAATCTTACAGTTAGGGGGGAAAATTATGAGAATTGTGTGTTTCCAAGAAAATTCATAAACAACTTTATCATATAATGTTTTATGAGCACGTAAATCACGATTTTTCGCTATAAATACTCAATAAACTTATTTTATTGCAATAAATATTGTTGTTTGTTTTTATAGGATCAATACTAAAATGCTTTTAATTCATTTGCATATACTTGAATCAGATCAAGATAAATCAAACACCATTAGGTTTATTTTATGATTCGTTGAATTAGAAATAACAATTTAATTTAAAAATCATAATAAACCGTCTTGACAATGATATCGGAATATCAATCTGTATACTTAAGAAGTTGGAGACAATTACAGACTGACTACACTTTATTGTTGTTATTATTACGACCTTGAAAGAATTCCCTAAACAAGGCATATTATAAAATAACGTGATGAGGAACATTATTCACTACAATGAGACCGACATCAATTGATCTTTCTATTCATGTATAATTATAAAAAATTGAACGAACTCAGTATGTGTCTAATTCTTGCACTGATTTCATTATTTACTAGCGGCCCATCCCGGCTTCGCGCGGGTGGAATATTATTTTTAAAAATATATTGGCCCTCCCGCATATCGGTGCCCCCTCTCTTGCCGCGTTACTCGCTGCGCTGCGTCGCTATACTGGCCCGTCGCGTCGTCGTGTATTTTTTGTTTATATTGATATTTTTAATTTCATAATATCTTTTGAATGGAAAGTCCGATTTTAATAATTCAAAAAGTAATTTACAGGTATTGAAATAGTCTTGAATACGAAATAATTTATTTGGATAAGGATTAATACAAAGTTATAGAAAACATGGTCTGATTTTGATAGGCATTTTTATCAACTTTTAAAATGTAAAAAAGTAGTTATAGTGACGTAACTATAATAGTTAGACATATGGTCTCGCGGACTTTTTTGTAGATATTGATACGTTCTATAATATTGTAGAACATTTTTTTGTTCTATCATCAATACTTTTTGCAGCGCATGCGATGAAAGATATTTTATGGCAAATTTTTTGGCACCTTGGGTTGGTTTTCGTGAGATTTCCTAAGGATCTCTAATTTTTTCTTGTAATAAATATAGCCTATGTTACTCAGGGATAATGTAGCTTTCTAATGGTGAAAGAATTTTTGAAATCGGTCCAGTAGTTTTTATGTTTATTCGTTACATACAAAAATACAAAAATACAAATCTTACTTCTTTATAATATTAGTATAGATTGTTGTTAACTGGCATTATTGCTCGAAAATTGACTTCTTTGTAAAACTATAGCTGAAAAACAAGAACAAAACTGAGTAATGAAATTATATATTTATCCTTGTCAAAAGATTATTTTTAATATTTTCATTACTTTTTCCCATTTTATTACCACTTAACCTATTCTATATTAGTTTGAAAAACTTGAATATGTTAGCAACACTGTTTATAAAGTAGTAGTAGCGGGTAGATCATTTTATATTATTTCAAGTATACCGACATGAAGACAATTTATAACCTTTAGTGCGATAGATTAGTCTCAGACTCTCTGGTGTTTTCGTGCAGTGAACATGGAAGTTCGTGATTAAGGTTACCCTTCTCGAGGTCCACGTAAGTTTACTTTATTATCTATATGTCGTTAGCGAGGTCGAGTGGTGGAGGTGAGAGTTCATATATTATGAAAGAGCTCTTTAAACCTGCTCGTGGGTCTCAAGCCCCAGGCACTGCTCACCTCAATCAAAATTGCTTGTGTATACGTATTGCTGTACAGTAATGGGTATCATCCCTCTCTCAATTTTAAACCAAATAATATTTTAAAATACAGAAATTATAAATTAACTATGTATTATAAGATATTTTAGAATCTACAAGTACTTTGTTTCTTCGAAGGTTTCAAGTTTTTTTTAGAGCTTAAGATTAAAATCTTATATCTGTATAGTATCATAAATTGCCGCTTCTTGGATTGATTGATAGATAAACTTAATTTTTTTTTAAATTTGATTACTCTGGTGTGTAACTATTTTGTCGTAACGTAATAAACATTTCGTTTTCTTTAATTCTTAAGTTGTTAAGATTAAAACAGAAGTATTACAAGTCAAGCGTAGTCTGTTTTTTAATGTTATTTCACTTCGGAAGGAAATGAATTGGATATTTTTTAAAGTAATATTAGTATTTTATAATGCAATTACGTCATTGATCAATAGAATTAATAAAGCCCCTTTAGACTTTACTCATTCATATTTACCGACACGACGTTGAGATTTAAATCAGAAATACTCTACGTCAGACCTCAACAGGTTTAACCAATGTGTATAATTACATTTTTAGGTTCTTTTGCATTGGCACGATATAAATATATTTTTGTCTGCATGCACGAGTATTTGTGTAGTAGTATAGAGATTGGATATATTGTTCCTTTTTTATGAAACCAAGACAGTTCTATCCCACACTTCCTCTTGGTAGAGTCAGTTACTTCAGTAAGTAAAGGACTCTCAGTATGTCTACTCTAACACAATGTTTATTTCTTCCTTCTGATATTTATTTATCATATAAACTTTACATAAATAGAATAAGTGTTACTTATTGATGTCAAAATTTTAACATTTTTGGGAGACGCGAATTCTAAATTAAAATTATAAATAAAATATTTTAAAAACAATTACGATTTATGAACACAAAATATCTATTAGTGCTATATTCCTCCATCATTATTGACATAAATTCCCATTTATAAAATATTGTCATGAAGTTACACGTTTTCTTGTTCACTCTATACTGTGATAATTGTGTATGAGTTCATACAAGTAGTTTTAATTGCGAGTCGTTTATAATGTAACCAATTAATTATACGGTGTAACGTAGAGTTGCCATTAGACCCTTTTTTTGTTACAAACAAAACAGAAATTCATTATTCCTCAATAAATAAGATTTACTACGTACTTTTGTGCCTATTGAATATAATAATAACAGAGGATAATAACGTAATATTTCCTTACTTCAACTAATGGACGTTTTAATGAGTTGAATGCTGAATTTCAACTAATGGACGTTTTAATGAGTTGAATGTTGAATTTTGGCACAACTTCCGTTCTACAACAATAAAATAGTTGTACAGAAGATAAATCTGTATATAATCTATGCTTATTATGTGGGAGATTTATCTATAATGTCAGGAAAAAAAGAGGAAGTAATAAATATATATACATCTATATATCGTACTTGTATATTTTTTCAGTTTTAAATCAGTATTTTTTATTATTATTATGATATAACTAAAATATTAATTAAAATTATTAAATTAGTGGTGTGTATTAAATAAGAGATTAGCTTGATCAAAAAAACGTATGAAATAAAATTCTAAAAACGATTTATGAGTCGATAAATGTACCATTTACGTAGTTTTGCGAATAGTACTGTAGGTAAGCTTTGCTCTCTTCACTAAATATATTTTTGCAATATAGTAGTAATTTAGATGTGTTTTAAGGTTAGTGTGTCAAATTTCACCAATCAATTAGCATATAAGATCTAGTTCGTTTGCTTGATGTTTTCACATCAACATTAGTGTTGAATTTCACTTGACAATTTGATAGACCGGTAGGGGTAAACTTAATAGACTTACATACGCATTTAAAGTTTATATATTTTTCATGGAATTTATTAAAATCAAAGGCGTTTTGATTTTTAACTAAACATCTTCAAGGCTGTATGTAAATTAAAACTTTACTTTAACTAAACTAGGACATACTCCAATTAGTTACAATGTTCTATTAACCTCATTACAATATTCTATATCTGACTGAAATTAATCGCAAAATAATAGTGCTAAATATTCGTCACGCTGATATCAAAGTATTCGTATATATATATATGATTATTTAGCGTTATCAAGATTTGAAATTATATTAAAAAAAAACAAATATTTCTAGAGTATACAATATTATGATTCATTTGAAAAATAGATGGTTCACGTCAGCTTTAAATTATGCAAAACTTGAATGCATTGCAAAAACTATATAAAACACAAGGTTCCTCTAAATTTACATATCTAACAATGAATACAATTGCCAATTTACAAATGGTTTTAAATGTTTTACTTCTGCTGAATGAACCGCTGTGCGCCCCCAGGCCTGATTATGTATGTATCAGCAAAGTATGTTATGTTATTTATTCCGTATACTTTTTGTAATTTTCGGTCTCTACTCTAACTCTATCACTCCAACGCTGCATGAAAGAAAATGAAACCAAACACATGACACATTTCGCATGTATATTAGTACGAATTTCATTAATGAGTACTCTTTACACACCAGGGTAAATGAAAGCAAGAAAAAGATGACTTATTAATGACATACGAGCCTTCGACCTGATTTCTTAGCCTAAAAACTTTTCTAACTACACCAATGCTATAAAAAGCAACTGTGACTAATTATAAGTGTAAAATGAGGTTAAACAAATTATTCACTCACCTTCATATATGGACCTATCATAAAGACCGTTTATTACACCGTTTCGCGAAATCAAATTTCACGAAACTATTCAAAGTACTGGAAAAGGTTCAACAGCACACTAAAAAGTTTCACAACAAAATATCACAGATTCTATAAAACAGCACTATGTGAGCCGCAAAGTCATCAGCACGATTAATTTGTAGATAAATATTTATGCGTTAAACTATTTCTTTTTAGGCATATTTGTATATAATTAAACTGAAAGCAGGAATGTAAATTTTAAAACGGAATTTCGATTTAAATCGAACGCGGGAATATATTTCGCGCGCGCGCGTCTCAAATGTTCGCAGTGCGTCGGCTCAACAGTGACTGGCTGAATGTCGTTAAATCCTACACTTGTATATTCGCAGCCGTTAAAAAATAAATACGTCGAGGTGCGATGATCGAAGGTCTGTGGAACGTTTAAAAGGAACTGTTATCTAACCAGCGTTTCCAATGAGTTCTGGCGAAATCGTGTGACGGCATTTTGAATTTTCCTGCGGCGGAACCTGCTCACAAGAAAGTTCTTAGAGACTAATAGCTTTTACTTTAACATATTAGGTATATATTACACAAAACAATTTATTCATTTGATTAATAAATATCTCTAAAAATATTTTCATTTTCATGACATAATCTGCTACGTTACACTAGCATTGAGAAGCTTAAAATAGTTTATGCACTAGAATATCTAGATCAAGTCGTTTTATTATGATAAGTATTAGTTATTTGAAGAACTTTGTAAATCATTAATATTTATAAAATGTTATTAATGAAATAAAGCAGTTATATTCTTCAATATTAAGCAATTAGTCTCTACTTATTTACTTTATGCATATATATGTTCTTGATAAATAAATAATTCACATCAATTAAACATTACAACAACAACGTATGATTTTCCGACAGCATTTTTTTCGTTTAACTTTAGTTACATGAAGTATAGATGTTATTATTATATATTGCTATATAAAATTATTCAGGAGTTCAATAAATATTTTATTGTTATATAGCCGTTTTTATGTGATTGATTAATAAACATCCAAAAAACCAAACTTTCACAGTTATGAGATTATTATGATGTAGTTTTATTCATTTTATAAGTTTATTGTTAAAAATATTTCGCAGACCAGACGATAGTTCAAAGTTCCCGCTCATGGTTTGTTTATTTAATAAAATATTGAAAATTAAATGTTTTTTGTCAAATGTAAGTAACGTATTAAATTGCACATGTGCGAATGTGACTAGTTTAATATAATGTAAATATTTCCATTGTTGAATGCACGGATATCTATAGTTAAATGTTAGTTTTATATTAACAATATAGCCCTGATTTAAGCATTAAGATAAAGTCCCTTATACCTAAAGCACAGACCTTGTAGTAACAAACGAACTTGAAATAACAACCGATAACCTATGACTGAGTTAATTTTAGCAGGCACTTACCTTTTAATGTAAACAGTATTGTAAATTATGCGTTATTTGAACACTTCAATAAGTATTTACATTATAAATTTACTGATGTGATGAAATTGAGTTCCTTTAACGGTAATTCGTCAAGGTTTCCAGTTTTGAAGATTCTTTCTTTCGTCTTTATAATCGAAGAGTTTATTCTGATGATATTGATATCTATACAAAGATATAGCATTTGAAAAGATAGAATTCCTTGTTATTGAGGTTATGGCAATATTTATATATTTACACATTCTGAGTTCTCAAAACACGAATAAATTTGTTCAAATATTTTTGTTATTTAATGATTTTAATGTCCTTGGTTCTTATAACATCACTAGTCGACCCGCGCGACTTCGTCCGCGTGATGCTCCGCTCCTATTGGTCTTAGCGTGATGATATATAGCCTATAGCCTTCCTCGATAAATGGCCTATCTAACACAGAAAGAATTTTTCAAATCGGACCAGTAGTTCATGAGATTAGGGCGTTCAAGCAAACAAACTCTTTAGCTTTATATATTAAGTATAGATTTTTTTTAAAGTATTTTGACCGGATTTAAAGAATTTTCTAATAAAAGAAAAATTACATGATATTTATAGTGATTGCTATCATGACCTATAGTGATGGAGACAAAATCCCTTTTACTTCTTTCAACATATCATTCTTTATTTACATGTTTTCCGAAGAGCTTACAGACTTTTAACCTGCGTTATCTTAACATGTTTGCAAGACAAATATTTAATAATAAAAGTTATCCATGACCATTTACGTATAAATGGACATTTTTATCGTAGGATGTTGCACCCCTGTCTGTGTAATTATAGCTCGTTCACCTCTAGCACTTATTTACAGCTGTAACGTACCAAATCAATCAGTTATAATGTTATTTGTAATGTTTTTAGATATGACAGATATGATAGTTATCTACATAATTTTTAAATGAATCCGAATAACAAAGATATAATATCAATAATGACAGATCAATTGACCTTTCTTTAATATTGTAATAAATCTTATATAATATTGATTGGTGACAATGTTTTTCTGTTATTATAATTATCTCGCAAATCAAATCAGTAATTGCCTAACTCTTTAAACAAATATACAATAAGTTTACATAGCTAAAAATTTGACACGCAAAATACTTTTAAACTACGTTGATGATTCACCTTTGCTTCGCTGAAGGGAATTGTATTTTTCCTTGCAGCGCCATCTAGTTGATGACTACAAAAAAGTGTATAATATTTATCTTTTTTTTAATTTGTTTATATACTGCTAAGTATATGATAGCTATAGTGCGCAGTAACACTCAAAGACAACATTAACATATAATCTAGACGGAAACCGAGCAGTGCCTGGGGCTTGAGACCCAGGAGCAGGTTTAAAAACGTCTTTTATAACCTTCACCGATCGACCACCTCGCTACCAAAAATTAAAATAATAAAGTACATTACTCACATGTACCTCGCTAATCTGAGGCCTAACGCCACATCACTAAACAGCACTACACTATAACACTAACTTCCATGTACCCTGCGCGAAAATACCAGAGAGATTGGCTCTAATCAATCGCACTAATGTTTATATATTGTCTGCCCGTCTGTATACTTGTCATTACATAAAATAGTCTACCCGCTAATTCTACTTTATAAACAGTGTTGCTATTAATACCAAATTTAAAATTTTCAGTTACACTTAATTGTGTTGCATTGATCAGTCTGGGACAATCAGACATTCATTTTTAAATATCTCTTTATTGTTATGTCTATTACATTTTCAAGCCTTCTGTTAAACTAGGTATCTTTCAATAAATTCTTATTGTTTATTCTGAGAAACGGTTCTTTGAATCGGATGAAATTTATATTAACTTGGTTTTTTAAATTTAAATGTTATTCGCATATATGTCGTGTGGTGTTCTGTTATTTATTACAAGCTGGCGACGGGCGCGTTTTCGTTCACGTATCACATGATCAAAACAACGCTTTTCCGTGTTCTGTAGAATACGTATTGACTATCAAGGTAGTCATTATTAATATCGACGTATTTTCCACTATACATAATTATAATTAAAGCAAGGTAGTTAAAATATTCATGAAAAGACCTATTTTTATGCAAGCATTCTTGTAAGCAGACAAGAAAAACCATTTAAAAAAATAATAATATCTATCTCAGTTAAATATTCTTAAACAGCTTTAGAACATAATTGTCAAAAAAATGTGTCTTCTGAATACTCGTCTGGAGAAAGACTGGAGGAGATTAAAGATTTCATAGTATGAGGAGAAACATATTTTAAAATCATTTTATTATTCAGAAAAAAGCAGATATTTTTATGTTTCGCATTTACTATAAATATATATATGTGTCGGAGATTATTAGAATGGGAGAATCTTTTGTAAGCATCGTATGTGCACAATGGATTGCCTATCATGAAAGCTACGAGCATAATACGGTCAGGCGGTAACTAAACATTACGATTTCGTACTATTCTGACAGGAACCCAAGGAGTGCCTTGGACTTGTTACCAAGGTGTAGGCTTAAGTAATTACAACACTCGCCTCGACTACCAAGGATCTCTCTTTAAACCTTAGGTTAAACTCACATAAACCCAACCTAACACGAGGCCAACCTAACCTAACGATGTGTTTAGGTACATTAGCACGTGGCAAGTACATTGTAAGGTACTCACGTGACCTTAATCGGGCAGCACTCCCAGCACAACACTGCACTCAACACCTTTACCAGCACTACCCAGATAATATCCGCTCCTTGAGAGACCTCGCGTAAGACAGACTCCAGTTCAACTGTCGAGGGAATATAAAGAGTTGAGACGGAAGTAGTAATACACCTTCCACGGGTGGGATAGACGTAAGAGACAAACGCTAGCCAATCAGAGAAGTGATTATTATTTTACTCTGGAGCCATAGATGGCGATGACGATCCGATTATTCGATAATCGTTTACTCGTTCCCGAGATATATAGCTAATTGATAAAATAAAAATATGTTTCCAAGCCAACAAAATTATGTTGTGTTAAAAGATCTAAGACAACACATTTAAAATAGTAGAAATCCCTTACAATCTGGCATTAACAGTTGTTTTGTTTGAAGTAAACGAGTAATAACAGTAAGCCTAACCGTAAATATTTTGGCGTTCCGAACGTCGGTTTGCAAAGTATATACAATCACCACTCGTACTGAAAAAGAATTACGGACGTAAATTACATTTTACGATCTAAGTTCTTTGATCATCTTTTGATATAAAACGCTAAAAGCCTCAATGCTTTGGCTTCTTTTTTTTATGTTGCAAAAGTATATAAAAAATAATTTAAAAATTATAAAATATACTATAACGGAACTCAAACTTGGTAAATATCATGCGCTAACATACTTTTTGAAAAATTTATAAAAGTTGTGTTTTTATTTTTCAAAGAACTACGATGTTTCATGTATATATTAAATTAAATTTATTAATAATTTAATATCGCTATTTGTTGGTTTACAACAAAAATACTTGAATATATCAGATTATTATTTTGTTTAAAAAAATCAAAAGTTATGAAAGGAGGTGAGAGCATTTCCCGTACCGGGAATCGAACCCGAGCCTCCTGGGTGAAAGCCAGGTATCCTAGCCACTAGACCATACGGGATGTACAATATAATTCAAAATTCATTAATATAAAGTTTTTATTAGATATATTAAAAATATTAAGTATAAATTTTAATTTAATGATTATATAATATGTTAACAAGGTATATAAAATAAATTTACAGTTTTTAAACTCGTGGTTAGATACGACTAATTCAACGCCATCTATTATAGTATAAAGTGATTGAATAAAATGTAAATTAGCTACTCAACGCTAGATGGCGATGTTACACAGTTAATTCGAATAAACATATTAGGGCTTCTGTAAGAATATTTGGGTAAAAATATTTTCTTCCATAACGAGCTGGTCAAAATACGTACATTAGGCAACTTTCTCAATTTCTATTCGCACGGCGCCTTGCAGTGACGGGGATAAAGCGTAGTGGCATCAGTATGAAGACCAACGGTTAAGGGGGGTTTTTCAAACTGTGGATCCCGACATCCCAGGCTAGTGACGAAGTTATACTAACGGGGGGTGGTAGGTTACAGTAACTAGGTGAGAACTTTTTTTCGTCGTCACTATAGGGTGCAGAAAAAACTCAAAATTCTAAACAAAATTCAAACTTTCGTAGAGGACTTATCTGTAGAGCTGCTACAAATAGTTTCCTTGATTTTAGATAGATGGCACTGTAAAACATTTAAGTACACTATTTATATGATATTATTTTAGTACTTAAACAGAACGAAGTTGAATAACTTTAAACAAGATGGCGTTTATACGCATCAATACTTATTAACGAAATATTTCAAATAAATTAAACGGTTTTTTTTAACGAAAACGAGAATGAGATAATTTTTTTCTATATACTAAGAAAAGACATGACAATTTACAAAAAAAATATCATGAACTTTAAACTACACAAGAAAAAGTCTTCTATTTAATATTATAAACAATATTAAATTGAATATTTTAAATATTTATTATTTCATTGATGTCTAATGTTTGGTGAATGTAATTGCGTTTATCCTGAATGTATATAATACTATGCAAGTAAATACGTGGTCAGGTATATCCCCCATTGCGTGCTTCAAATCGCCTGAGGAAAGAAATCGCTTCCGACTTGTAGTAACATTATGTACTTGAATCGTATGCTTGAGTAATTCCATTATACCGTAGTACTACGCGGTTCTACGTAATGCCATTACAAATCTTCAAACGTAAGTTTTGCTGTAAAAATACTGTATTACAATCACAAAATACAAACATATAAAAATTGCTAAAGTTTGCTACCGTCTTATCTATTTTATTAGTCTTTTGTACATATTTGGTTTTACGTTAAGAAGTATTGTACATTGCATTTTTAGGTGTAGATATTAAATAAAAATTCAGCAGACATAAGTATAACATAGAGAAGCAATCTTCACTTCCTTACTATATATTAATTATTAATATTATAAATGCGAAAGTCACTGTATGTCTGTCGCGCTTTCACGCCATAAATACTGAACCGAATTAAATGAAATTTGATATACAGATAGTGTAGAGCCTAAGAATGAACATAGGCGACCTATTAATGCGAAAAAAGGGTTGTAAGGGGTTGAGAGGGGAGGATGAAAAGGTGCATGAAAGTATCGTAATTTTTAAAACTAGAAGCTTGGACTTATTTTTGAGGCTGTTGAATCGATATAAATAAATATGCCATTCAAAGTTTGTAAAAGTTTTACTCTTAAGGGTGTAAAATAGCAATATGAAACGCGGACGAAGTCGCGGGCACATCTAATAAATCATCTTCTGTTTAAATTACAAATAAACATTAATGAAGATAACCAAAAATTGAACACTGATATTTATTATACAATATATACATAGTTTTTAGTGTGAAAATGTATTTGGTAAAAAATTAATCTAAATAGAATGTTCGCTAGAGCGAAATGAAATTAAACTGTCTGTATGCTGTAATGAATATTTTTACGAAACATAGCATTTGTATGAATGTTATATTTCGTAAGTACCTAGGTAGGTATATGCTGAAATATGTGTTCTCAAAAAAAAACTGTTGAAATAGTCTCTGATATGCCATTTGATTGTAGTTATGAATGCCTAACTGAGCTGTAATAATTAATACTCTTTTCCTCAGGAACGCTTGGTAAGGTAAGTCAAGCCCTGAAGATGCTGGTAAAAATTAAAACTTCTATGTCCACGTAATAAAAATTTACGGCTGTTATTAAGGTTACTCGCAGTTATAGGGTACATACCGATGAGTTAGAATCGCAAGTAGTTTCATCACAAGTAAAATAAAAAATTAAAAACTATAAATTTTTTCTACATCAGTAGAAAATTAACTTTTTTGACTGTCTCGCAAAACAAAATGTTTTATCATGTTTTCTTATATTCATTTTGTAAGTAATTATACATATGGCAATTGATTGTAAACATCAGCTGCACATATAAAAGGGATTTGATTTTATTGAAACACGCATTAAGTCGGGAGTAAACGCCTCACAAAACTTATGATTATATTTGGTACACACGAAAATCAAAATTTGATCGTGTTTGTTCCTTAATTGAAATTGTATAGAATCCTCAGTGCGCGAGTTCCACACTCGAGCATGTCCGATTTTTTTAGAATCTTTAAATTAGTAATTGGTTTTCTACACATAAAACATAATATATTCGCTTGTCGATTTTATTTATCTATTGTTCGAGTTTAAAAGTGAAGATCTAAATCTTTCTCACGCCACAGTACGTTTTATATAAATTTGAAGAAGATTACAAAGTGAGTCATCGAAATCTTAAACAAACAAAGTTTTCGAAGCACGCTGCATTATTTATGTGTATATTGCTCTCGCTTTGCTGAGGTAAAATGGATTAAAAACCTAATTCAACTATATCCAAAAACTTTTCTGGAAAAGACGTCTATTTATCAAGCTAAAACAACGAACGAAATATAAGCAAAACCACGAACGATGAAATTTTAACCCTATTATATTTAAAAACCTATGAATATGGTCAAAACATGTAAATTGTTAGTCTTTTAGTGCAAAAATAATCTACACAATTATGAGTAGAGAGAGAATAGAATACTGAGTACGTTAGGGGATGGGTAACTAAGCAATACTTATGTTTTTTTTGAGTTTTATAGTTCAACTAGCCGACCCGGTAAACGATGTTGAGATTTTAAAAATTTTAAGTGGGTCCCAAAAAAAAAAATTCTCAGACCTTCCCGATAACATTTAATAAAAATCGGTCGCGCCGTTTCGGAAGGAGTTTGGTAATAAACACCGTTACAAGTTTTTTTTTTATATATAAGATAGTATTTATATGTAAATAATAGGTTGGGGAAAAAGTCTTTTCGCATTATAGTATGTATGAACTTGTAATAAAAACTCTTTGGCTATACTATTTGTATCTGGCTGGTTTTGGTATCATTAATAGTTTACATTTTAAAGAAGATAATCCCAAATTCAAATTAAGAAAATGTGTGATTTTTATTTGTTTTTCGTACTGTGAAAATTTTATTACAAAAAAGGTAAAAATGCAAATCGCAAATTTGGTTTAAGCGTTTTCAATCCGGAAATTTTTATGTCAAAGATGCACCTTGCTCTGGTCGCCCTATTACGGATAAAATGAATGCCATTTTTGGAAAAGTGGAGCAAGATCGGCATATCAGTAGTTACGACGTAGCTGGAGAACTGGGAATTGACTACAAAACAGTTTTGGCGCATTTGAAAAATACTGGGTACACAAAAAAGCTCGATATTTGGGTACCTCACGAGCTCACTGAAAGAAACCTAATTTTTTTGTTAGAACGTAATGAAACCGAACCATTTTTGAAGGAGCTGATAACTGGTGATGAAAAGTGGATCACGTACGTCAAGAACGTGCGAAAAAGGTCGCGGTCAAAAGCCGGTCAGGCTTTACAGACTGTGGCGAAACCCGGGTTAACTCGCAACAAGGTGATGCTGTGTGTGTGGTGGGATTGGAAGGGTATTATATTAGGAATTAATTATGAGCTGTTACCACCAGGTAGGACTAAAGGATTAAAGCAAGAAGTTGAGAGAAAGCGGCCGGAATGAATCAACAGAAGGGGTGTGGTTTTTCATCATGATAACGCTAGACCTCACACATATTTAGCCACTCAGCAAAAATTAAGAGAGTTTGGCTGAGAGGTGTTAATGCATTCCACCTGTTTCGGTCTCTTCAGAATTCTTTAGGCAGTGTCAGGTTAACATCACGAGAGGACTGCCAAAACTACTTGTCGCGGTTTTTTGATCAGAAGCCCCAAAATTTGTATAGCAATGGGATCATGTCCCTACCTACAGGATGGCAAAAAGTTATCGAACAAAATGGTACCAACATACTTTAGTTAAATGTAAATAAACTATTTTAAAAAATGTTTAGAATTTTTTTTAAAATGCGAAGAAACCTTTTTCCCTACCTATTATTTAAATACAATTGTGAAAATCGACAAAAAAAACTATTTTAAGAAAAGTTTAATCAGGTACATATTATATACGATACATACGATGTAAAACGACGATGTTTTAAATGTAAATTTCCATAAATAAATGCGCATTTACAACGTAATTTAATAGTTACATAAAAACGTATTTTATATTCTAAGTCACATACTAATCGATATAGACGGAAAAACAATGCAGTTGTAAATTAATATTATGTTAAAATCAAGGATTGCGTCTGCGGAAGATCCTTTGTCGTTGACAGTATAGTTTTTAATATAATTTACATTAAACGCTCTTATGACGGTGGGATAAAGGTTATCCTTACTGTTAGAATGTTATTTATGGTGAAGTGCAGCCGCCTTAATATACTGAGGTCGAATGCTAACTCTATAGGGAAGATACGTTTAACCTTCAATCACTTCACAATAAAACATTTTAGCAATTGCTCATCTATACTAATATTATAATTTGTTTGTTTGTTTGGTCTCTCAGGAACTACTGGTTCAAGTTAAAAAAAACTTTAAGAGTTAGATAACCCGTTTATCGAGGAATACTACGACTATAGGAACAGAAAGGCAATAGTTAATAGTTATATAACATGACGATGGGACCAATGGGCAGGGACTCGCCAGAGCAGTAAAAGCGCTCAGAAGTTTTCAGGGGGCACCAAAATGAAAATTTGAAACAAAAAAGTCGGTACACAATGTGATACAATTTCCTTATTTTTTGTTGCTCTCACTTCAGGCTGGTACTGATTATATATTTGTGACTTAAAGTAATTATAAAAAATATAGGCGTTAATGAATATGTGGCAAAACGGCGCAGGTGTTCGGCGCATCCCTACCAAGGGGAGCAGAGCATCATGCGGGCGAAATCCCAGGTAGTCATTTGGCATATCATGTTTATGGAAAATTAGGAATTTATATACGAAAAGTATTAGTCAGAATGTTCTCTGAATTCATATACATATTACAATTCTTACTCCTCCTCATTAACAGTGAATTTTCATATAATCGTTTACTTTACCTATAGCTAGCTATACGTAATATATAAAACAAACTATTATATAAAACTATGATTTGATATCACGGAGTTAATATAATAAGCGAAGAAATAGGTAAATAGTTAGAAATCTTTCGTGACTATAAGTTTTTTAACTTTAGCATTTTAATATGACACAAAAGATGGATAGAGGAACATAGGTAGTTTAAATTACAATCCATTACCTATTATATTTGATATTTCTATTTAGATATACAAGAAACAGTTCAAAATATGTATGATCCGATATGAGGTAAAAAGTTCTTTATACAAGACTAACTGTATTGATAACAGTGATCGAAATGCGACTATAACTAATTTTATTAATAATTTTAAAAAATATTGGCATTCTGCACTCCTTCTCTATATCTATACTAATATTATAAAGAAGTAAGATTTGTATTTTTGTATTTTTGTATGTAACGAATAAACATAAAAACTACTGGACCGATTTCAAAAATTCTTTCACCATTAGGAAGCTACATTATCCCTGAGTAACATAGGCTATATTTATTACAAGAAAAAATTAGAGATCCTTAGGAAATCTCACGAAAACCAACCCAAGGTGCCAAAAAATTTGCCATAAAATATCTTTGAACGCATGCGCTGCAAAAAGTATTGATGATAGAACAAAAAAATGTTCTACAATATTATAGAACGTATCAATATCTACAAAAAAGTCCGCGAGACCATATGTTCAACTATTATAGTTACGTCACTATAACTACTTTTTTACATTTTAAAAGTTGATAAAAATGCCTATCAAAATCAGACCATGTTTTCTATAACTTTGTATTAATCCTTATCCAAATAAATTATTTCGTAAACTGTAACTTTCGTACCTGTAAATTACTTTTTGAATTATTAAAATCGGACTTTCCATTCAAAAGATATTACGAAATTAAAAATATCAATATAAACAAAAAATACACGTCGACGCGACGGGCCAGTATAGCGACGCAGCGCAGCGAGTAAAGCGGCAAGAGAGGGGGCACCGATATGCGGGAGGGCCAATATATTTTTAAAAATAATATTCCACCCGCGCGAAGCCGGGATGGGACGCTAGTAAACTATAAGTGTGGGAAATTTCATACTTCTCCGTCCGCTCAATTGACGTAAAAAGGGGTACAAATTTTATGCTTTAAGTAATAATAAGTATATTGATAAAGCCTAGATTTTTAATCAAGAACAGCAACACTGCAACTGTGTATACCGCCAATACGTACAGAGTTACAGATATTGAATATTGTATTGCTCATATAGTACAAAAACAACATTGTCATTGCTCATTATTTTGGGAAATACAGTACTCATCATAGATTGATATACATCTGGCACCAATATATTACGATGAATATAAAACATCGTGAGAATAAACACACTTAAATGTGGTTAGATCATCTATGTAATCGTAATTTATTATATTTTCGAATTTAAACATTATTTCTAATAAAAAGAAAATTATTTTTTGAATTTCAAAAATGATTCAATAGACCACCAAACACTGACAAATATTGAATGAGTAACTAAAATAATTGTTTATAAAATGATCTACGCCACTGCAAAATGAATCAATAGCGTGTCATAGTAAGTAGGTATTTAAAGTACGGAGTATGGAATTTCCATTAACATATCAATCAGAAATTATTGCAAGCTTTTTAATAAGTTGTCTGTTGAAACTTGTAAACTAGTAGCATAAGTAATAAAAGCTTGTATTTAAATATCTAAATTATTATATACGTCTACAATTTTAACTATGTCTCCTCAATGTTTCAACTATATCTCCTTAATGTTTCATTCACATGTTTTGTGCTTTTGCAAATACATTTTTGTACTAAAAAGGGTATTTTGGCACCATAACGTCACATAAAAAAAATATACACAAAAAAAATTATATTATAAATTTTTTTTGAAAATATATATAATTTACACAAATGTGCCTATAATGTATAATCTGATAAAAAAGAACAGCCTCAGTAAATAACCTTAAAAAGTGCATAATGCAAATAGTACTTATAAGCTTATTTTTCTTTAACAAGGCAACTCTACACTTTTTTTGTAGAATACATAATGATGACGGGACCATATTAGGTTCAAACGTAAATTAATCTGCCGTGGGCTTTTCTAAATATGGCATTCACGTACTAAACACAATATACATATATATTGTTAATATAATTATACGAATAATAGTTTCGTTTTTGTCTAATGATCATTAATTTAATAATGCTCTACACCACCTGAACTTCCTATTAATTAGTGATTATGATTGTTGTTATTGGTTTAACGTTTTAACATATAATGATACATTCTAGCTTAATATATTATATTCGTTTATTATTTTAGTGTGTTACCAAATTATAGTCGCCCTTGCTGAGTCATATTTTTTAATAATTTTATAACCATGAAATATGGTTCCGTACCTTCGCGCTATGCCGGATGCGCCACCTTAGTGCTGTGTTAATAGAGTCCTATGAAATATCATGTTTTCTTGTATTTGGCATCCGATATATCTATTGTATGATGTAGTCTATGTAAGAACACGTCTTTTGTTGTGGTGATTCACCGTAAATATACCTGTTTCTGATCTGAGTCACATATACTTAAGTCAAAAGTACATATTCTAAACTACACATTATTTACATTTTAGTAGAATTTAAAGCTTTTCTATTAAATAAGAAATAAATAATGATGCGTAATTTACTTACTCAGATTTAATAGAAAATGTGGTAGTCAGTTATGATTTATGAACTAATTAGTGAGTAAAATAATTATGCAAAGAGATTCGCATTAAAGAATATTACTGACGATCGAAATAAGTAAAAAAAATATATCTATATACTTGTCATAGTCGAATATACTTTTCTAAAATAGCGGATAATATACCTACTATAAATTGTCGTCGTAGGTACTAAGGAAGTAAAATAATTTCCATCTGATATCAAAACATTTCACAAACAATACTAATTATAACTGAAAGCAAACCTTCAGTTAGGAAATAGATTTGCAAGTCTTCAAATTGTAAGCTTGGCGAACATTCGAATCGATTCCCCGTACAATTTATACATAACCGGCGAGACTGTCGGACCCTTCGTCTAGCAGGGGTGAAACGAATGGCCTTGGTGCTCCCTTTTCGGGGTGAACACATGCAATACAAATATACATATGCTATTGACTTGAGACAATCGGGATTTAAGATGAAAGAATCTATTAATCGTGAATCGTCAGCTGCCTATAACAATGACGTATTCCGTTGACACACGCAAAGCGGTGAGCAGTTAGCGGAGCCCGCGAGTCACGCACAGCGAGGTGGTCGAGCGTCAGTCGCATCGCTCGCGCCGCCCGTGTTGCACGCTTGCGAACTTGCCCTCTGATAAATATGAAGTTTGTGGTGCTCTTCGCCGTCGTCGTCGCCGCGGTGGCTCAACAGCCGCCCCGTGCGGTGCGTGAGCAATTCAGGGTCATCTACGAATGGCGTACTATTGACTTCGAGTGGGAATCACCAACGGTTCGAGAAACCTATCTTAACACAAGCCGATATATTCCACAAAATGTTTTAATTTCGGGAATCAATTATTATGAAAATAATATATTTTTGACACTACCGAGAATGCTTGACGGGGTGCCGGCTACTCTCGCCTACGTCCCCGCAAACCAGAACGATACCGCGCCGAAGTTGAAACCTTTTCCTAGTTGGGAAGCTAACATGATTGGTGTCTGCGATGCTCTACAATTTGTGCAAAACATTGAAATCGACCGTAATGGTATAATGTGGATTTTGGATAATGGACGAGTCGGTACTCTGACTCAAAATCCTAGTACTAAGTGTCCTCCATCGATTGTATTGATTGATTTAAAAACTGGTGAAAATAAAATAGAACGCATACCACTGTCTTTGGATTCAGTAGACCCTAGCAAATCGTATTTAAATGACCTAGTGATTGACAATCGTGATGGTGATTATGCGTACATTACTGATAACAGTGCAGTCGATCCAGGAATTATAGTATTTAGACTTAGCGACAAGAAATCCTGGAAATTGCGGGATATGAAGTCAATGATGTCCGTTCCGGAAGCAACGATATTTCGTATCAATGGTACTACCGTAAATCTTCCTGTTAATATAGACGGAATCGCACTCGGACCACAGTTTATCGCCGATGATAGTAACATCGACCGAACTGTTTATTATTGCCCACTTTCAAGCTTCCATCTTTACGCGATCAATGCGTCTGTTTTGCGAAATGAATCATTATCTGAAAAAGGCGAAGGTGCTATTCGTCCGTATGTTGTCGATCTCGGACCTAAGGCATCGCAAACGGACGGAATGAAGATGGACTCGACCGGTATGCTCTTTTTCGGTCTAATTGGTAACTCGACTATAGCAGAATGGAATTCAACGGTCGATTTTCGTGTTGGTCAACGTACTATTGCTCGCGATCCAAATTATATTCAATGGGTTGATCGCTTTACATTTGACGATCATGGGAATCTCTATGTCGTTGTAAATAGGTTGTATAATTTTGTGAAAAATCAAGTATCAGTAGAAGATGTAAATTATAGAATTCTCCGATCCTACACTGGATTAAAGAGTTATGTGTACGGCGTAGATCTGATGCCACCGACGCCTTCGCAAAATGCGGCTGCCACCCAAACGATTGCCGCCTCGGTGCTGCTGTTGGCACTCGCACATCTGCTCGCTTAAATCATATGAACTCTTGGTCATCACCTTGACCCTGAAACTATGCGACGCTTAAAGCGAGACGTGTAAAATTACCAAATATTAAAAGTTACCTTGACCTCATGGTCTTTTCAGTGATAATACGCAATGTAGATAGCTTTGTATACTATTGTAATGTTTAAGTATAAGTTTTATATTATGTAGAATCATTCTTCTGATCTTTGCGCCTTTCAAAGTGTTGAAGACGATCCGTGTCGTTGCATATGAAACAAAAGGTCGGGGACAAGTTGTCGAATGCCGAGTTTCGCTCAACAATAAACATACTATCTAGACATTCCACAAAATAGTCTATATTGTAAAGCTCAAGAGTAAAGTTAAATCTATTTTTAATATGTTAATGTAGGTACTGCTAACAAATTATTGAAAAAGTTTTCCAGCGTTAATCTTCTCAGATATGCTCAGCTGGAAACCTTATTTATTTAAACCATATCATTGTATTGTGACTATATGAAAGTAGAGATAAGCGATACTATAAAAATGTTTAAAAGACATCTTACTGTACTTGATAAAGCGTGTTTCTTATATAATGTATGATTGTGGTTGTGACAATGTGTGCAACTTGGAATAAACGTGATTATCATATTAATGTGTTTGCAGTTTTTATTTGCTTTTGTACTAGCTAACCATAAAGTGCTAATTCCTAAAGTATCTCTACAAACTCTCTTAATTAATAAACAAGGACAATCTGTAAAATTTTATGTAACGACCTCCGTTTTCTACTAGCGCTACTTAATCGTTTTTGTTATATTTTTAAACGATAGCTTATATAAACAATTATTTATTATTGACTAAGTTTTCTTTGTCACAAAATTACACAAATAGACACAAAAAAATATATTAAACGCTAGTCCTCCATTCGTTGAGGTAAATAAATAAAAATTACTTAATTATGTAGATATTAGATATATCCTCATATGGGATATAAATGACAGATGACCTAACATTCAAATAGGACTAAAAACTTTATCCAATTACGTGCTTTAGTTTTTGCATTCTATTCCTGTAATAAAAGCCCTCATATTTCATACTAGGTATAATAGTTTTCTTAAACATCTCACAAAAATACATATATGTTATTTCAATTTATTGGCTTTTCGTTTTTATCCGAATATTTCCTAAACCGAAACAAAAAAAAGTATTTTAATAGAACGAGTCTTTCTCGAGTTTTTGCGAAACATTACAAATGGTTTTTTATTTTTATATAACATAACAATATGTACAGTTATTGAGCATTATATTTGTTACATAATATTTAATTTAGGATGAGGTATAAGGTGAATAAAAATAAAATTTTATTCGTATAATTCGTTTCCACCAGACTTGCTATCATAAAAGTATGTCACAATACTATAACAAAGTACATATATATAATTATACACTTGTAGGGTTCTGATGCAGCTTTCTTAGAGTAAATAAATAAAAATGCCATGTAATATTAAAAAGTATATGATAAAAACTTATATCACTAATCCAAAAAACATCTTAAACACATTTTTTGTTAACTTTTACAGTTTATGAGCTTTAAGCTTTAAGTTCCATATATGTTTCTTAAGATAAATCTTTAACTGGTTCTATAGATGTCAAATTCTCAACACATCAATAATATAGTTTCACGGAGATGCTTGCTGACATTTGATTTCGAAGAACTTTTTGCGATACTTAATTAGAAAGATCATAGAAAGTGGTCCAGTCAATAATAATGAAAGTATGTATGTAAATATTTGGCCCACAAATGCATAAGCAAAATAAATATAATTAACAAGTTCAATGATCTTTTTTTTGTTCGATATTTCAGAAGATCGTGAAGATATACTTGATAATTAAAGTCTTACATTAAATAAAATTCCATCTGTAAGGTCTATTTATATTATTTGAGCGATAGAGATGATAGGTTTCCGGTTGAATCATTAGCAATACGGAGTTCTTAAACAAAGCCCAAGATAACAAAATACTACCATAGTGCATCACTAATGAAAGTCAATAAAAGTAGTTTAAATTTTAATATATTTATTTTTTACTACTTCATTGTGGCAAGAAAAACTAAGTGTCAACACATCTAGGGGAGGGTTCAGATTTTTTTTTCAAATTCCGACTAGTAAACACTTGTTAACATACTTTACTTCGATATTGTTTATCGCTGTTTTACCTTTAGCTACAGAACTTTATACAAACATGATTATATTGTTCTTAAATATTAACAGAAATCATTGATCGCAATTTTTGCACTCCAATCGGACAATCAGTAATATATGAAAATCTCAAATGGCCCTCATAAGCGCTTGCAATTTACTTATCTTGAGGGAGTATCCCAATGGCTCAATGGCTGAGTGGGGTGGTACTTGCCCACAGTCTCGGATATTGGGTAATCGATTCCGTGTTTCAGCAATTTTTTTTTGTAAATTATACGTATGTATAGAAATGAATTGCAATATGTGAACCATTAGTTTTATTCAATTGTTAAACAAATCAATTAGCAGCAGCACAATAAATTATTTATTGAAAAACTCGAGTGATAAAAATTGTTCATTTTATTTGGAGAATGATTTGGAGCCGGGGGCCAAGGCCTCCAGACCTCTAAATCCGGCCCTGTGTCCCCATAAATCCAGTGTCAGTGTATATGATTTGATCTTCACTCGACTTAGTGTACCTTATAAAATATATTAATTTGTATTAATATTTGAATTCATTATTGAATTCAAGGACTTTTATTTTACAAAGGATTGAAAATTCGAAAATTTGTACTTATTTATGTCGTAGTTATAAATATCTATGTCACGATTTTTTTATATTATGATTGGCCGTAAATACACTAAGTATGACATAAGCTATGCAAAACACTGTGTATTGGTATTCTAGAAGGTTCTTTTCGCATAAATAAAAATAATGAATCTATTATCCTTTATATTATATCATAACACTTGTTTAAATTTTTCAACATGACAACAAAGGAAAATTTTACCTATAGATTGTCACGTTCATAAGTGTATTTTACATAAATTAACGAATAAAATAAACTCGATATAATTTGTTACATTACAAATTTTTATACATAAAACCATTAGTTAGAGATCGAAATTAGTACCTATTTGTAAAAATCTACTAGTAAAATATTTTGAAATCCTAATAACATTTTCTGGTAGATAAATAGAGTTCGTTCGATTTTATTGTAAATAAGAATTGTTGGAACAAAAGTAACAGCCAGGATATATATAGAAAACTTTATTTATATAAACAAAAATGTCAGTCGCATTGAGAAATTCCACTTGCGGAAACACTGTAAAAAAAAAGGAAAAAAGTTTAAATTCGTTCATAAATATACGAAACTTTGTCTAAATGAATTTCGATGAAATTACAATATACTTTTACCAACATTCTCGGCAGGATTTTTATTAGCAGAATTTATTTGTTTAAATTAATAACAGAATTAATTACAAAAAAAACTAATGATCTATTATTATAGAAAATAAACTTTCACTTTCTACTGTTTAATGAATAATTAATGGATCAATGTCTTTTTAATTATTCTAAGAAAACGTGTTAGTCCGATAAGAGTTAAATACAATATATACAGCACCTACATGCCTCGAAGATATCGCGTAGTATGCAAACGAGTTTTATAAGGCAAACTACTTGATACAAACAACAAAGCTTTTAATATAAAAATTTACTTATCAACCTTCAACTAAACAAATGCAACATCATATCTATTATCTTATAATTGTTATACAAATTTAAATTTAAGCTTAGAACTCACAACCTAGAGCTCAAAGTAGTAATTTAAAATTAATAATTTTAATTCAAAAAGTTAAAATGTACAGACCAATTCTCTAAATATAAACAGAGCCTTTAATTTTTGATAAAAATAATTGTGTATTCTTGTCTGAACTTTAAATATAATACAATTCTAACTTTTACCATTTTGGTTCTTTATCTACAATAATATTATGAATCCAACTATAATGATCTAGCTTAGAGATAGTTTATTGACCGGAAAACACACAACTACTTTCATACCCGAAAGTAAAAAGCTCCTTTGAGTTGTCATAGATAATTAATATCTACATAAGTACATAGTATAAAACAGTCGCTTCGTGTAGTGCGTTCTGCTAAGCTACGCAACAGAATTAAATTTTCACCAGTAAATTGAGTTATTCAAGAAGTAGGCTTGAAATTTTGTATGTATGATTTGTTATGTTTTTGTACAAATTGGATGAAATATAATAATAGTTGAAAATATCAGAAAAAGTGAGCTTGCACCTCGAACGCTGCCTAATCCCTTTTTGAGATACTCGTATAACAAAACAAGGTTTGGTGGGATAAAAAAATAAAAGCAAAATAGGCTTTGCTACCCGTGCAAAGCCGGAGCGGATTGGTAATAATCCTACTAATATTATAAACGCAAAAGTTTGTAAGAATGTATGGATGTCTGGATGTTTGTTACTCTTACTCGCAAAAACTACTGAATGGAGTACTAGTTTGATATATAGAGATGTGGAAGAAGTATAAAATGAGTCTGCTCTGGTGGAAATTTTTTAAAAAAAAAACTGGATGGAACCGCGAGGCGCAGCTAGTTTGATATATAGAGATGTGAAGGAGTGTAAAATGAGTCTGCTCTGGTGGAAATTTTTTTAAGAACCATAATATATATTTGTCGGAGGTGTGAGTTAGGTTTAGGATAGGTTAGCCTTGTAGGTTTATGTTATTGTAGGTTTATGTTAGTCTAATCTTAGGTTAAGACGGTGAAACTAAGCAGTGGAGGCGAGTGTTGTGATCACTTAAAATAATTCCTTAAGCCTACACTTTGGTCACAAGTCCAAGGCACTGCTTAGGTTCCTGTCACAATAGTTCCTGTCAGAATATTGAGAGATCGCAATGTTTAGTTATATCCTGACCGTGTTGCACCCATATAGCTTTTGAGATAGGCCATCCATCTATATTTTAGTTTCCGATATATTAATAAAGTCATTACTATTGGAAAAACTTAGTTTTCATAATTATTTATACACTTTAGAATAATTGTTTTCGTTATAAATATTTCATTTCACATTTCAGCACTTACAGTATTAGCGTGATAATAAACGGTTGGAACATAATGAGTTTCAATGATCATTATCGGAAAATAGTAGATGGATCTGTGGATGGATAACCTTTATTTGCTTGCAAATATAGTCAATAATGTAATATAACAAAATTAATTCAATTTATCCTAGTTCCTACTTCATAAAATCCCTAAGCAATATCGTGGGCTGTAATAAAATTATTCTTCATATTGTACACTAGTCGACCTGCCTTGGCTTCGCACGGGTGGAATTTACCATGAGTACTTATAGTTCACATAAAACATTTCAATTTTCCATAAATATTGGTATGAAAATTATTCACGTGTTTAATAAACATATTTTATATATATTCTACAGGCACTAAACATTTTTCCGGGATAAAAAGTAGCCTATATGTTAATACAGGTTAAAAAGTATCTATGAGCCAAATTTCGTTGATTCCGTTCTCCTTATTTTATGCATTATGTTTGTGATTTTATAAAATCGATTTTAACAAATTTTGAGGAAATCGATTATTATTTATTGAATGTCAAAAAAAGAGGGTAATGTTTTGGAAACTATGTTTTTATTCGTCACCCAATGACACACACGCAAAATCGAATTACCCCTATCGAAATGAGTGCAGTGTAACTAACTACCTTTTATATGAAAATAAGAATGTATATGTGAACGAACAATGAAATAACGTTGTTGTCACAAACATACTAAGTACAATGATTGATGTTTGAATGAGAATTAGTATTCTAAACTTGGCAACACCAATAAGCCAATGAAGTCATGCAAAGCGTTTTAATAAGTAACATAGAGCTTAACATGTAAGATTAATATAATAGTTAATTATTTTTAAACTAGTATTAAACCTTATTTTACTATTTGATTGTAAGCTATGAAAATTAGACTAAAACTGGTTTAACGTTCAATAATAAGGGGCTATTCATTAATTACGTAAGACGATTTAGGGGAGGAGGGGGTTCGACCATGTCTTATTCTTTCTTACAAGGGAGTGGGACTGAGTCTTGATAGTTCTTACGTAAGATTACAAAAATGCTCAAAGTTAAAATTATACTTTGAAAAAGCGCGGCTAACAATTCTTACGAAATAAATATTAAAAAGGGAGGGGTCGGCCATTTTTTCTTATAATAGGTGGAGGTCAAAAATTAGAGAAAATAGTCTTACGTAATAAATTAATGGCCCCTAACATATAAATAATATATTTATCGTATCTATTAACTCCTCAATATTTCTTAAGTTTTAAGGTTAATCATTTTTTAACATAGAAACCTTCATAACAAGTTTCGTTTATTTCAATATTTCCTCATACACTTAGATGCTAAACAAATAAAATGTGTACATAATAATCGATCACGTCATAATCATATAAATAAACAGATAGTGTGTATTTTACATATTTGGTTATCACTGTGTAATAATATAATATATATCAAAACATTGTTGTTAACAAAACGTTGTTTTTTGTGCTCTACATGAATCACAGAATCACTTTTAAATCTCAAGTTATGTTCTGTTAAAGCACATTAAAATTTAAAGTAGGTATAATTAATGTAATATTCCATCTTAGTTGTTGATGAGCTACAAAAGAACCGACAAAATTACAACCTTACTGAGTCATCCTGCCCAAATAGCTGAACATGTAATTGTTTACTTAATTCACTGTAACTATCAATTAAAATTGATAATTACATTTTACTATTATCCTGCAGGAATCATGCATTTTCTGTAATATTCCAATGATAAATATGTCATACACACACGTCGATAAGAAGCAAAATAAGGACAAACCAACAAACAAACTTAGGCATATTAAAAACTTAAGAATCTGAGAGTAGAGTAAATTCCTTTTATTAATCGATTTCACAGTCATAACATTCCTTGTATTTAAAATGATATAAATACTAAAGAAAAGAAAAAATGGTGGTAAATTCATTATCTACTAGCACTCTCGTTGTCTGTTTATTGAACTTCCTTTGAATAGCGTCATCCACCCCCACAGTTAACTACTTATTTACATTCTCGATCTAACCTGTTTATTGCATTGTTTTTATTATGTTCAATACTCTCATGTTTATATTTATTGCTTTCAATACATTGTTTCTGTATAACAAACAACATTTGCTCATTCACTATGAAGTATTCTTTATGTTAATTAGAAATAAATGTCTTTATATAATAAGATTCTATATACGATGATCGTTATGAATTTTTTTAATTAGAAATAAATGTCTTTATATAATAAGATTCTATATACGATGATCGTTATGAATTTTTTTCTAAAGGTTTAGACAAAATCAAAAATATTAAAATATCTAGGGAAAGCATACATTATACAATAATGAACTCAACCTTGCAATAAAGGCAAAAACGTTTATTAAACTAAGAAGTAAACACTACTTTATACATTATGTACCTCTATATGGAATTTATTATACCTAAATATTCTCTATACGTCCAATAAATATTCCATAGAACTTGCAGTCTTTGCAATGTTTACAGACAGTATGGGTATTACGTTGTATTTGTAGCCCAAGAAAATTAAATTTCTATTTGCTTTCTCAATATTAACGTTCACGTTATTTATGCACGTTTTAATATACTCTATCTTGTTTAAAGTTATTTATTTTCGCTATTAGCAATAAAAACATTGAAAGTACACGTTTACAATAAAGTACTCATATTAGTGGTGAAGTCTGAACAAACAATCTCTATAATAGCTACGTACATAATTAACATTACATTTGCGACATTGTCTTGAGTCTTTGTCGTCTAATGTGTAGTTTACTTTTGCTCTCATCGCCTAGGCATGTTGTAGCAACCCTTTAATTTGTTCATTTAATATTTAAAACTAGATGCAGCTACTATGCAGAAATCCGTCCTTGCTTCGCTGAAGTATTTTTTAGACTCAAAATTTATGTCTGGATATCCACCAAGCAATACGTACGAAATTTCAACACTTTTTGTCTTAAAAGGAATACATGTAATTTACTTAGTGTACAAAATATTAGCTTTGTTATCTCTTCAACTTATCTAATAACATACTTGCTAGGCGAACTCTAGTCTTGTTGTCTTATTGGTATATTTAAATAAAGAAAATGATGGATAATACAATTAAGTATTATTTTTTATGTAAGTTCATATTACTTTACATATCTTCACATTTAAGTAAAAGTCCATCTACCTCTGTATTTCGATACATAGACTTTATCAACTTTAACATCCATGCGTATATAGGTAATTGTATTAATAATGCTAAGCTAGTCTTATAAATACAAAATCTAGTAGCAACTGAAGAGTTTACCATCCACCATCTTGCTCCATGAATAGTTTTTTGACCCAAAGAAGTTACATAACTGTACAAAGTACATAACTATACGTTTTATTTCGATTCAATATTAATTTTCTCCACAAATTAATAACATTATTTATTGGTTTATTACAAATATAGTGTAAAGTTAGTTTGTTACAAGATAAGCGATTGTCCGCGATTCGTGTTCCCATGACATTGCCCTTATAAACGTACTTTCACTTCCAGCCGCATTGCTCTACGTTGCTTCTTTACCTAGAGAGAGAGAGAAAACACTAACTTATTATAAATTAATACCCTGAATGGTTTCTTCGCTGGCATCTAGATTATTTGTACTTACATATCACACGGTTTCATTATTTGTATTTAGGATCATCATTATGAATTAATAAGACACACGAATTTGAACAAATAATTTTTAAATATACAAATTTTATCAATGTAAATTATAATTTTGATTATTATAACTGAACTTGAAGAACAATATCTATCAGTAAGTATAGTTATAGAAATATTTTTTTAGACCCGGCTGGTAAAATGAGACGTCTGATTAATAAAATTCGTCGCGTAAATTTACGACAAGCACTTAGAAAAATAGTAGAAAAAAAATTACTAGAATTGATGTAGAATGACTACAAATTTGCAGAGGTACCTATTGCTTTAGTCGCAGTAGAATCTCAGCTCAGACAATAGAAACAAAAATACATATTTTCCACAGAATTGTTATTCGGCTTCCCTAAGTATACCTACTAGTAATCTAATTATTGGATTACTAGTAATTAGATTTTTGTTGTTTATCAGAGGTACCTACATTTTTTTTACAGTATAAGGCCTCCACACACTTTAACTGTTTACGTACTAAAAAATAAACTTTTTTGCATCTCCCTCACACGAATTTGCATTCTCACAAAAATATGACTAACTAATGTTATTACCATACAAAACAACATAAAATTAGGTAATCATCTGACATGTGAAGCAAGTATCGTGACCTACATTTAAACAAAATAATAAAATCTGAATTATTTATAGTCGCATACATAGCCCTCGGTTGCCGGCATTCGAGGTTGCTTGGATTTTGTAGACGCAACCTTGTTAACGCTTGTTTGTATAAAATGCGACGATTTCCCCAAGATATAAAAAAAATGTAATTTCCTTATGTCCAAATATCCGACCGACGAACCGTAAAGTTGTTACCACAAATATTATTAGGGTTCGGTACTCAAATTCGCCGTTAAAATATCCATCCGTTCTTTTAATCCGTCTGATTGCTTCCTAACTTTAAAGTTCCAAATTCCTTTTAAATTATCCTATCAAGTAACGGAAGCCACTCGGAAATTATTTTACAATACCAATTACCCGCATTTGGTAATGCTAATGGTTAATTTTCAGTGTAACTTGTATGTCTAAATCTGTGGGTTGTAAACAGTAATAACGACTATAAAACTCTAATATGTAGTATTGTTTTTACTCTCTTACAAAATCACATCAATTTGTCAGTCAGTTACAGTTTCAAATAAGAATAGCCTAATAAGAATACTTTCGCTTTTTGAATTAAAGAAATGTCGAGATAGAAACAAACAGTATTTACATCAAAACATTTACTGTTCAAGTAGGCTGTATCAACCTGCAGGGGTCGACAAGGAGAAGCAGGGATTTCACGTGCACGAAAAACGAAAAAGTCTGTGTTATGTAAAAAGAGTCCTCGATATTTTATATGGTGCGTCGCAAACCTTCCATTTTTGAATTCTAATGAACGGAGATACATAGTTATTTTTGCAAGGACCTAGTCTAAAGTTTTTTGTGGAAGGCGTGGCGACGTATTTTCCTATCCAAGTTTTACCTCGTTATGAGTTTACTGAGAGTGGCCTGCGCGCTCTATAGATTTAGCACCCTGTAATTTTTTTTAAATTATAATCTATAATCTTTGGTATACACCGATCGCTCAAAAACCCTCGATGTGCTGAAAAACACTCCTATTGCATTCGCCATCGTCATCACCGAAGCTTAACAAAGTGAACCAAAACTTTAGATTTACAATCTCCCAATGTATTTATCTAATCAGTAGTCAGACCTTCAAGGTAACCTTTTTAAAAAAGCAATAAAAAAAAAATTAAACGCACCGCTACGTGAAATAAAAAAATTAAAATGGTGTTTTCAATACTTTTTGTTTTATCGTAGTTTTAAATAAGGAATTTCTCACGCCACACCTGTATTTTTTATAATTAATGTGTCATAACAATTGTACAATTTTTTACTTGTTCTTCGAAGTTTTGCTAAATTATATCTTGTGCGGAACCCTCAGTACGGATACCAGATCGCGCATGTTTTTTTATTTTCTAAGCTCTACAAATACTTTAACTCATTTCACGTTTCTTTATGATGCTGTAGCTTTATTATTATACTGTTAATGTAATAGTTTTTTATTTGAAAATGAGGCCATTATGTCGAAAGTGGCATAACCTTAAGTTTAAAAAAAGAGAATTTAAAAGTGCAGTTTGGTAGTAAATAATATGTTGATCTATTTTTAGTACCGATATAATGATAGTACAGTTTAGTAAAAGTGTGAAATGAGATAAATTCCTACTGTCTAACAAACTGTGGAATTTGTTTTAAGTACGCCGGATACGAATTTTGCAGCGCCATCAATTATTGATCAGACGTTGCATGACGTTCATTTGATTGCCAATTAAAACTTTTAAACACTTTTCACAAATAATTTAGATTTGTTATTATATAAAAAGTCTTACTTCCTCTTTTAGAATTATTTTATTACGTCTTAAATCGGTAGAGTCCATATAAAATCGGCCAAGTGCAAGTCGAGCACGCATATTATATAAACTTAACCAATTTTGGAAAGTTTCAAGATTTACTATGATACTATAAGGTTGAGATGATACAGCCCTTTAAATATACAACATATAAATATGTAACGTACCTCTTTAAGTTTTGTATTGTATACGTAAATGTACAACAGTGTATGTATATCCGTGATGGATATCGAGTGTAATAACTTTAAAGTTAAGTAAATAATTTACATTTTTAAGTCACCATAATCAGAATTGAGAAAATTGAGGTAATCATATAAGAATTTTATTACAAAACTACCTTTATAATGCACGAAACATCATTAATTTCTTAAAATATTTTAAATAGCAGACCTCACTGACCTCGTCACAGATTCTCACCTCTATAGCAGCTCAGGTTTATATCTGAAACTGCTATTATTATGAAATTGGATCATCGATTATTATATAAAGTAGATACTGTATTTATATAAACTTTTATCTATATAAAATTCCATTATTGCTTTATTTCTGTAGATTCTGCCTCTATCTTGAACTTAAGAGCAAAAAATATAATTAGTTATTGACTCAATTGCAAAGGTCAAGAAAACGTCGGTTAATTAAACATTTCTTACTCAATCTTTTTTTGTTGAGACAATAATTAAAAACAACGTAAAATCTCATACTACTTATTATCCAAATAAAGAAAATATTATTTTGATACGGTATAGCGTATTTTCGCGTGTCCTTCGCCCGTGACATGCAAGGCGATAAAAATAGGTTTCTCAACTTAATTGGCTACTTTAAATATTACCATAATGTCAAATGTAATCCCTTTATAGTATTCGCTAAGGAACTTTTAGGTATAAGATATAGTTTTGCTTTGCCCAGGAAAATTCTAAGATGCACGTAAAAAAATCTCTTAAGTTTCATTATAATCGGAAACGTTGAATCTACAAGTATCTATATTACATATAAAATATAAAATAAAGTCGAATATGTTCGAACACTTCTAACTCGAGAACGGCTGGACTGCTTTTCGTGGCTTTTTATCTGGTGTATTTGTCTCCGTCCCGAACTGCAGATTAACTATTAAAAAAAATAAAGTTTAAAAACTACAGCCTGACTACGTAAAAAAGTGGTCTAAAAAGGACGAAACAAGAAAATAATTCAGATAGTAGTCGGGTTGTAGTTTTTAAACTTTATTTTTTTATTTAATAGTTTTTCGTTTCCGTTTAATTTTTTTTGAGGTTAGAATCTGAGGTTTAAATTCCGTCATAACAAATAAAAACATTTTTTTATAGCCTTTGTTACCCGCGCCATTATTACGAATCTATTGACGCCTCACTTATCAAAATTGGTTCAGTAGTTTAGGCGCTTGGGTGGAACATACAAACATACATACATAGATACATATATACATAGACTGCCAAAATCATAACCATTCCTTTTGGCTTCGCCGGTAAAAACAATGGAAAATTGACGAAAAAATAAAAGAAAAGACAGCGATATTTTTTAATGTACGAAAATATAAATATGACATAATATACGAACTTTGTATTTTGAAACAACTCACTAGAAACAGCTACGGCTAGTTTTTGGTGTTATTTAGTATTTGTGGCATACAGTGTTACCAACTTTCAAAAATATTTCTCCCTAAAGCCTAAGTCAAAAAGACTCCTAAAATCACAATAATTATCGCTAATAAAATATAACCCCAAAAATTTAAAGATGTTCCCCCCCTGTAGAGGTTTCTTCTCCCTAAATTAAGTGGGAAAAACCCCTAAGTTGGCATCAGTGGACAATCGTTTACGCATTACAATATTTATTCCGTTTTAATGTTAATGATTAGCAACTTTAGTGTTTAGCGTAGATACTGTAATTGACAGACAACGATCTGTCACGGCCTTTGTTTGGTATTGCGTAACGGTTTTAAATAATTGTGTGAGACGCACGCGGGCGGCACATCTAAGGTACCTTAAGACTTATTTTCCTTATTTTTGGTAGTCACGTCACGAGTGACACCATCTCATCTCATTCTCAACATCATTTTGAATTAGATTTTTTAACCTCTCCATTTTCTCTATCCAATGAATCTGTACATGCAAAAAGATTTTATTACTTATAATTATATATATTACTAGTCGACTACCGTGACTGCGTGTACGTTAAAATATATGATAAATTAAGAATATATGTACAAAAATAAAAATAAAGGAGAGAGGATATAATCGAAAGAAAGAAACCGAACAGAGACTGACCATTCTGAACAGAGATAAAGAAAAATATTAAATATAAAATAAAGGACAAGAGAATGATAGTATATAAGAGGAAAAGAGACAGAAATACTGTAGACTTCCTCAGTGAAAGAATTTTTAAAATCGGATCAGTAGCAACAAAACGGCCATGTTCTATTAATTAAAAAAGTGTTTATGGCAACATTGAATCACTTTTGTCACTCACGAAAAGTATAGTTTTCTTAATAGAAAGCGAAAGAATTTTTAAAATTGGGTTAGTTACAACAAAATGGCCAAATTCGTTGAACTAAAAAATGTATATGGCAACACTGAATCACCTTTGTCACTCACGAAAAGTATAGTTTTCTATTAGAGAAAGAATTTTAAAAATCGGGTTAGTTACAACAAAATGGCCAAATTCGTTTAATTAAAAAATGTAAATGGCAACACTGAATCACCTTTGTCACTCACGAAAAGTACAGTTTTCTATTAGAGAAAGAATTTTTAAAATCGTGTTAGTTACAACAAAATGGCCAAATTTGTTTAACTAAAAAATGTATATGGCAACACTGAATCACCTTTGTCACTCACAAAAAGTATAGTTTTCTATTAGCGAAAGAATTTTTAAAATCGGGTTAGTTACAACAAAGTGGTATGTGGAAACACTGAATCACCTTTGTCACTCACGAGAAGTATAGTTTTCTATTAGCGAAAGAATTTTTAAAGTCGGGTTAGTTACAACAAAGTGGTATGTGGAAACACTGAATCACCTTTGTCACTCACGAGAAGTATAGTTTTCTATTAGCGAAAGAATTTTTAAAATCGAGTTAGTTACGACAAAATGGCCAAATACGTTTAACTAAAAAATGTATGTGGCAACACTAAATCACCTTTGTCACTCACGAAGAGTATAGTTTTCTATTAGCGAAAGAATTTTTAAAATCGGGTTAGTTACAACAAAGTGGTATGTGGAAACACTGAATCACCTTTGTCACTCACGAGAAGTATAGTTTTCTATTAGCGAAAGAATTTTTAAAATCGAGTTAGTTACGACAAAATGGCCAAATACGTTTAACTAAAAAATGTATGTGGCAACACTAAATCACCTTTGTCACTCACGAAGAGTATAGTTTTCTATTAGCGAAAGAATTTTTAAAATCGGGTTAGTTACAACAAAGTGGTATGTGGAAACACTGAATCACCTTTGTCACTCACGAGAAGTATAGTTTTCTATTAGCGAAAGAATTTTTAAAATCGAGTTAGTTACGACAAAATGGCCAAATACGTTTAACTAAAAAATGTATGTGGCAACACTAAATCACCTTTGTCACTCACGAAGAGTATAGTTTTCTATTAGCGAAAGAATTTTTAAAATCGGGTTAGTTACAACAAAGTGGTATGTGGAAACACTGAATCACCTTTGTCACTCACGAGAATTATAGTTTTCTATTAGCGAAAGAATTTTTAAAATCGAGTTAGTTACGACAAAATGGCCAAATACGTTTAACTAAAAAATGTATGTGGCAACACTAAATCACCTTTGTCACTCACGAAGAGTATAGTTTTCTATTAGCGAAAGAATTTTTAAAATCGGGTTAGTTACGACAAAATGGCCAAATACGTTTAACAAAAAAATGTATGTGAAAACACTGAATCACCTTTGTCACTCACGAAAAGTATAGTTTTCTATTAGCGAAAGAATTTTTAAAATCGGGTTAGTTACGACAAAATGGCCAAATACGTTTAACTAAAAAATGTATGTGGCAACACTGAATCACCTTTGTCACTCACGAAAAGTATAGTTTTCTATTAGCGAAAGAATTTTTTAAATATGCCATAGCCTATGTTACCCGGAAAGGATGTAGCTTCCTGTCGGTGAAAGAATTTTCAAAATCGGTTCAGTACTTTTCGAGCCTATTTGCAACAAACAAACATACAAACATACAGACATACAGACATACAGACATACAGGCATACAGGCATACAGACATACAGGCATACAAACAATCAAATATTTCCTCTTTATATAATAGAATAGATTTGTTGATTGATCTGTTATCTTTTAATTATTTTATCAAAGCATAGTCTAAACTGCTAGGTATAAGCTAGAATCTTGAGGTATTGCCACGTTAGATGATGAATTTTCGGAAATATAACTTCTAAATAAGAGAACGAAATTTGATATAAAATATCTTACCTTAGGACCATTAGATACCAGTTTTATACTTTGACCACAAACAGAACAAATCTTTACCGCAATTTTTTTACTATAATGATACTTGTGACTTTCCCTCATCAGATGTCTCTGATACGAGATAGATTTATGCTAGCACTAATTTTTTATCCAAGTCGCTTTGTTTTCGATATTAAATAAATATTATGATCATATAAGTTTTAACCGTCAGTGATCAAAAACGTATAATATTCAAATTATCCTAAACTCTTTCTTGTGTTTCATTTAAAAACATTTTATATCAATGGTATAAATGAGTGTTAGTTTAATATGAAAATAACTCGAGAATTGAACTGTCAATTAGTTTAACTAACCAAATGTGTTAAATACTTCGGCCTTGTCAAGGTCTAGTGTACAAAGGTTAGTAAAGATTAACATCAAACCATTTTAAAAATAATCTTAAAATGACGAGATTATAAGAAGAAATTGCTGCATAATCTATACTAATATATAAAGCTGAAAAATTTTTTTTGTTTTTTTGCTTGAACGCGCTAATCTAAGGAACTACTGGTCCGATTTAAAAAATTCTTTTAGTTCCATTTATCGAGGAAGGCTATAAGACTATATATCATCACGCTAAGACCAATAGAAGCGGATGATCATGGGCACGAATTCGCAAGGTTAGCAGTAGTTTGAAATAGATGGCGATACATGTATACTCGTAAAACAAAAATCCAAATATTCTAGTACCTACTCTTACATATTGTTAACTCTAACATATTGTTAACTTTTAAAATTGCATATGTTGCATTGTTAAGAAGTTTTAACAAACTAAAAATCTCAATGTTTTGATATACAAACTTCTATAAGTACAGTATAATTATGACTTGTTCGTATATGCTGAAGTTGTTTGTGTACGTTTTATAGCGTTCTCCTCCAGTAGAGAGCCTCTACTTGCCTCACTTCTCGGCATAATTATGTAAGATCACTATTTTTGATTAGGTACTATAATTTGCTATATGATCAATAAACCACTCAAAATATATTATTGAATAATTTAATAACATGCCATCCAATTGAGGTAGATTCTTTCTTCTGTAGTTGCAAGACTTTATCAAATAACGCATCATTACCATAAAATAATAAAATTGAGTCATATGGAATCTCATTATTTAAATTGCTGTAGTCATACCATGGTATTGACACAGATGTTAGACAAACTTTAATTAATCATATAATATATTCATATAACATTATACTTAAGAACGCAGGTAGAAAACATTATCATTTTGTTATTGCATTTTAAACATAAATTAACAACGAAAACATGGAAACGGTTTGATATATTTTGTTCATAATCAATTACAACTTAAACTCAATAAAAACTTAAATCGCTTACAACTTAATCTATCCTTAATAATATTATTATATATTTATCCGGGATAAAAATGTAAATACTTTTGTTTTAGATCCATAAACTATGTTTATATTTACAGTAAATTAAGCGAAAAATATATTTTAATTAAACTAAGCAACGACCTCTCACCAACTTACGCATTTAGGCACACCTATTTCCTTTTGTTATTTTACAACCTTGAGGGTAAAACTTTGAATGTCTATGTTTTCTCTTCTATCTCTAAAAATTACGCTACTTCCATACAACTTTTCATCCCACCCTTTTTACCCCTTATATATAACCCTTTTTTCGCCTACGTCTTTTCTCAGGCCCTAGACTATCTGTATACCAAATTTCATTTAAATCAGTTCAGTAATTTTTAGCGTGAAAGCGCGACAGACAGACAGAGTTACTTCCAGCAAGAGGCGAGTGACCCAGCACCGCTTAGTGGTAGGGGATCTGTTCCCCGACTGGCTTACGTTCACCAGCATGCAAATATGACCAAGTGTCATTGACGTGTTCCGGTCGAGCCGCATGTGGGCCAGACTTAACGAACTCTAGCTTCTCGTTCAGGGTCCACTACCGTATCGTTTTTCTCTTCATGCCCCTACCTCAGTCTATCTTCGAGGTGCAACGCATCGGCAAACCTCTTGTTTTGCCGATGTCCATAGGTGTCGGTGGCCACTTACCATCAGACGGGCCATCAACTCGTTTGTCCCGTAACTGCAATAAAAAAAAACTAGAAACTCCGAAGTAAACAAAGTTCTTCTTGACTGCTAAATCAATTTCGATTAACCTGTATGGTTCCTAGTTATGATTGGACCTGGTAGATGGCGCTGTACTCGAGATCCAAAATTTTCCAATTAAGGATGGCTCGCTAATATTGTATAATTTATCTAGTAACTTATTATAAATTACCTACAATATACGTTTTAAAGGCGTTAATAGAACTGTATAAAGAAACTAATGACGTTAAGATTAGTTTTTAACTACATACACGCGATAATATCTTCCCGGTTAAGATGACACATTGATTGTTTTGGAAAATTGGAATTATTTATTCTACAATATTTGTGCAGTATGTTTCATGAGTATAATACATTCATATGAATCATAAGACTGTTTTAAGGTTTCATTATAAATATGTAATTTTTTATATACTTACAAGTTTTTTATATAAGTACTGTTAGTTATGATGTTGGCAACACTTAGGGTCAGGGGGGCGAAGCGCGCTACCCGGGGAAGTGCACCCATGTTAAATATATCAAAAACTATGTATAAGACACTAGTAATGATATCTTCCATCGATGGACAAAAATTAAAAATTAGTTGTTCGTAAAAATTACAGACGGCTGTAGTAACGGAAATTTGACTTTCTTTTTTTACTATCATATAAAGTGGTAAGCAGAAGTGACCTTGTCTAAATAAACGGCAGGAATCTAGAGAAACTGAGCATTTATTTTTAAAAATGGAATAAGTATACAATTTAAATAATTTCCTTTCAAGTTCTGAATTTATTTCTCTCCTAATTAGTAAAATTAATGAAATTTTACCAAGTTAAATATTCTAAATTTTTTTGTTGGATAAGTGCGCTATATTGAGTGTTTATATGGCGCACATCCCTGAAATTCAGTGGTTCAGAGAAATTCAGAGACTTTTGTAATGTGAAATTTCTACACGATTACCTAAACTTCATCATTTTATTTATTATCGTACGGGTTATGGGCTAATTAATAAAAATATTAATGTTACGTTTATAAATTACGTTTTTAAGTGATTCTAGAGAATACGTTACTGCGATGAATCGCATTAAAGCAAAAATCTTATATAATGATAAATATAGTACTGACTGATTGGTATAAAAGAAGACCTACGTAAAAAAACTAGGGGCCTTTTAGATGTGGGCTTATCGTAGAATGTTGCGGATAAAATGGACGGACAAAGTTACGAACGCCGAAGTTCTTAAACGTATGCGCAAAAAAGTGGAACTCGTCCGTACTATCAAGCAAAGGAAAGTCGCATATCTCGGCCACATCCTCAAAAACAACCAGTATAAACTTCTACAGATCCTCGTAATTGATATGAAAGATCACCGGAAAACGCTAACCAGGGAGGCGCAAAAAATTATGGCTGAGGAATATCCGAGAGTGGACTGGAATTAAGTCCGTGGAACAACTGTTCAGACTCGCCATGGACAAAGAAAAATTTCGGAGCATGACTGCTAATCTCCAGTAATTGGAGAGGCACTTTAAGAAGAAGACTGATTGCAATAATTTGCTTTTTATTCTGTCCTTTTTTATTTACCTAGAAAGTAACTTGCGATCGATATATTCTTTACCATATTATTCCATTGTAACTATAAGAAAATTATACTTTCAACCCGTTATCATAGAATTTAAAAATACTGATCAGAAAAATGTTCATAACCCCTAATTTGCAAATATATGGCGCACTTAGCCGAAATTTGAGTTTAAACCCATAAATACCTCTAGAATAGAACAATGAAATAAAAAATGAAATTCATGCTTTTTACTTTTTATGGTCTATTAAAATAAGTGGGTTTTTTAATTCTTATGATTCAATATCGCGTTTTATTTCCACTAGGCGCAGGCAAAAATGGAGAAAAAAAAACAGTCTCTCTTCCCATTTGAATTTATCCACCACGTTTTGGTCAGCTAACTTTATTTTTCCTTCAAGATACTAGGTAAACTATAATCCGACAAATTTTCAAATGGGAGGAAATTACTGAAAAAAAAAATTTTTTCCTACATACGCAACTGTTAGCGCCACCGACGGAATCACAGCTGACGGTTACGGCTCACGAGTAATCATAATATTAATCCCTTATGCACCTCACGAATTTTCGCTTGGGAGGAACTTGGTCATGAAAATCTGTCACTGGCTCCCGTATCAATATTGGTAGGATTGATATGAGCAGCATTTTTACTTTCTTGAAAGTTGGACAACTGATAAACACAAATCAAAGAAGTAGGGATTGCAAAATAAATACGCCGTCACGACAGAATAATGGTTTTAACATCGCAAGAATTCTAGCAGTAATGTTGTTCTGAGTCTAAAAGATAATCCTAGGAGTATAACAAGTCTGTGTATAGACTACAACTTCTTTTTACTTTTAATGAACAGTACTTACTCAGTATAATATATATATATATTTTTCGTAGTATTAATTTTACATCTAATGTGTTGATTTACGTAACTAAAACAATCTAGAAAATGCATTAATGATGATCTGTCATAAACGAGTAATCAATTGAAATGCTAGCAGCAAAACACAAACTGGTTCTTTGTATAGATCATCTTAGGTAGTAGTAGCTGTAGGTAAAAAATAAATACTTACATAACATTTTAATATTAAATTGTGTACCTACGTCAGATAAACATTTTAGAAGTGTCTTAATTATAACTTTTTTAAATAATAATAAAATCATTAAATAAATATTGTTTTATTAAATGTCTAGACTTCCTTAGTCATAAATTTATCTAAATACATATAATAATATTTTATTATTAATTAATAATACTGCTATCAATCGATGACTAACGACTTATCCGCCCCCTGTATTATGTACTGAAGTCTGAAAGCTACATTGTAACGGTAAAATAATAAAAAATATAGTCAATTGAATAACAAAGAATTCAATATTATTATTGTAATTCTCAGAACTACGTGCGATTAATATATTATATTACAGGACGTAAATCTGATTAATTAGTTTACTCACGCAACTCGATCATGAATGCTGAACACAGAAATTATTGATTTTTTTTAACGTTCATACTCTTATTTTAGTAAAAGTAACATTTTTTAGTTTCTTGATCGTAAAATTTATAGATATTCTAGAAAAAATGCAGTTACTATGACGCAACTGTTCATTATGTATTGTACCTAACTAAAACCGACAAGTCATCTAATCAGCCTTTTTCTTCTATTGATGAAATAGCTAAACCTAAGGAATAATTTATTTAAAAGCCTTTTTGCATTTATATAGTTGATTAAAACATAAAATAACGACCAATGATTAAAAATTCCAAAAAAACAATTGTCCTTACTAATATTATAAATGCGAAAATAACTCTGTCTGTCGCGCTTTCACGCCAAAACTACTGAACGGATTTAAATTAAATTTGGTATACAAATAGTTTAGAGCCTGCGAAAGGACTACTTTTCAATGCGAAAAAATGGTTGTATATTGGAAGTATTGTCATTTTGAGAGCTAGAAGCTTGAAACTTATTTTTTAGGCTGTTGACTTGATATAAATTAATATGACATTTAAAGTTCGTAAAAGTTTTACCCTCAAGAGAGTAAAATAAAAATACGTATGTGTTTTATATATTAACTTATAAAGTTATAACCTATTACTGGGGGTTGCGCTTATACTTATAGCAGAATTCAATGTCATATATTATTAAGATTTTCCAAAAAAAAATCTTTTATAGAAACTTTATCCTGACAATTAAAACTAAAATAATAATAAAAAGTCGAATGAATTATTTTTATTTATATAGATTAAAAAATCTAATCAGCCTTATCTATACCGTATTAAAGGTACATTTATAGTACTGCAACCATTAATTTCCATTTGTTTCAGTAAGTTTACGCAACGAACGTTTCACCGACGGAAAAGGAAGCCAACTTGAACGTCACGGTCGACAGGCGTTTGTTAAAATGTGTATCGAGCTCTTTGGCCCAGAATATTCTCGTCACGTAAGCTTGTGTTTACTAGACTCCTAAACCAAAGGGTAATGCTTAAAAAAAATATTTATGCTGTCACACAGACAAATAAATAATTATTTAAAATGTTTGTTTTTTTTATTTGTGGGCTAATAGTACTCGAATTTTAAATTTTTCGAAACTTCTCAATACAAACCCATGTTAAAATTTCGATAAAATAGTCGCCATTTTGAATTATCAGGCTAGTTGATTATATTTTAAAAACTTGGTTAATTATATACTTTAATATCTATTTTATCCAAAAAAACCTATATTTTAAAGAAAAAACAATATTCTGATTTCCCTCGAAAACGCTGTATAGTGTCATAGCGTCTTGAATGACGTCACAGTCTGCGAAGTAAAACCGTTTACATCTGTGTTAACCTGCTCTGTTGTATGGAAACGTCAACAACATTGATGTTTTGCGTGGCGTGACGGAACATTTTCTGATCGGTGTTCGCTGTTACGTGACTTAAAGCCTATTTTTTCGAATTTATTTTCTAAAAATACGAGTAATCTTTAACTTTTATGAGAAATAGACTGTTCTTTCTTATCTACGTCTCTCTCATTTATAATTAGAAACTAGATATCTATAAAATAATTCTTTATATGTATAATTACCTGTTTTTGTATAAAAACTCTAAAGAAAAATTTAATTATTGTTTATTACTAAAAGTAATACTTTTACTAATTAGTACGAAGGAAAAGAAAAAACAAGACAATAAAATATAATGATAATTATGTATTTGTTTCATACAAAATTATTTACACCATTATTATGCACATATCCACTGTCATAGTCATTATAAATCACTACAATTATAATTGAGATAAATTAAATTTCAGCGAATGTACACAGCTTACATTACCTACCTAATTACAGATCATTAGGCACCTTTATCTAGATTTTTTATCCTAAAATACGATTATTTACAAACAATTATTCAATAATATGCCAACCACGAGTATATATAATTATAGTTTATATTTCAATCAGAAATACGTTAGTGCCATGAAGACTAGAAAGAAGTAAAATAATTTTCTAGAACAAAGAATGTAGCGGATTGAAGAAATATTCAATAGTTGACAAATTCTTGCATAATCACATTAATCCAACATCACATTCATATCATTCACTTTTCCTTAAATACATTTTAATGTTCATACACTTAATAATTGTAAAATTATACAAAATAAATAAAAGAATTAAACTTTATTAAAGACGTGGCACCGAAGTATTTATTAGGAATAAAACTTATTTTCTTTCATGACCCAAAGTAAACAAAAATTATAAAATATCAAGTTAATTTTGAGAAAATTCTTATTGTATAAACAATTTTTTTATCAAGCTCTATTTACATTTACCACTAATATATTACACTAAACTATTTCTATACTAGTTATATTATTTTATACATAACGTAATACTTTCAATAAATACAAATTTCGACTAATGGATATTATAATGTGTATAATAATTATAATCTATAGTTCGATGGTGTTTCGAACTTTAAACGAATTATTGTCAAAGCAACGAGAAGCAATCAATAAATTTGTAAAATCCTACTTAATAATATTCAATGTAATAAACTTTTAATTGCAAATCATTTTCATAATAGGGCGGTATTATGTCGCATCTTTTATAATCATTAAATTACAGATTCCATATTATAAAAACACTATGTCTGTCTATCAACGGATTTTCATGGGAGTTTTTATCTATACATATAAATAAAAAAAATTGGAGTGTCCGTTTGTAATATTAAAATAACCGTTATTTTCTAAGTGCATATGCTTTCTGTCTGTTTGTTCTGGCTAATCTCAGAAATGGCTGGACCGATTTTGAAGGGACTTTCACTGGCAGATAGCTGATGTAACAAGGAGTAACTTAGGCTATTTTACACCTCGCTACTACCCATAGAAGGTCGGCTAGTAATAAATAAGATTACTATCAATATTGTTCAAAAGAAAGTCTTTACATAATTGTTTAATGATTGGAATAACAATAATTTAATGAAATAATAAAAGATGCATTTTTTCATACAATATTTTTCAGTCTTGCTTTCGTTATTTACATGGACATAATTAAAACATCGACCATGAGCTAACTACAACTTGAATGACTGTAAATATCACATTTTGTGTTTCATCATTTACGGTTTAACAGCATGTGGTACAGTATTACTATAAAGTTAGTGCCGATGGATTATAAGCTCAGTTTTTTCTCTTGCCTAAAAAGGCAAGTAATAAGATATTATTATTATTTTGTAAAACAAATTTCATATCAATAAAATGTTTACGTGAAGTTTCAATAATTATTCTTAAGATCGTCTTAGTCACATAAATAACATCATAATATTTACTGGTAGTAAAGTAAAAAATCTTTGATGTTAAAACAGAAATCCGATAAATTCCCTTGTAAACAAAACTTTTATAAATATGTAAAGTAAATATAAACCATACATAATATACTTCGCCTACAAAATGTACAATACGTGAGTTTGTTAGTTTGTTAACCGAGTGCTAATAAGGAAGACGTCATCGCATAATCATTGATTAAATAAAAACTGCGACAAATCTTCACTTGACCATTGGCATTCAACAGTCGATATCGCTAGTTGATAAGTTCGATAATGTATGAAATTAACGATACAAAATGACAAAGAAGTTGGAAGGCTGGAAGCCCTGAACCTGAATTATTTAGTGTCTTACAATAAGTTGTTGAATAGCTGGTCTTTCAAACTCGAAAGTTAGATTTAGATATAATTAAACAGTCTGTTCTAGTAAGTATTAATTTAAAAGACTAGTGATAACAATAAGGTATTTAACAGGTTTTACGAAAAATATCCTAAATTGTTTTCATTACAGCATTTTATTTAAAGTTCCCATTAAAGTGTAGACGAAATGCTAAGTAGTAGTAACATAATATCAAAGGATATTTAACATCATCGTGGATGATTTGATGTATTTGTCTCTTAAATAAGCTGTATAAGTCGTTTTTTATATTTAACATTAAATGTTTCGGTGGTCACTTACAAATTACATGATACCCATTTTTTGTAGTTAGTTAAAAATAAAAATATTTTGAAACGACATGAAAATTGACTTATTTAAAAAATCTGTAGTTTAAAAAAAATATGATGCAATGCATTATCATAACATAATATCTCCTTCCGCTTAAGCTAAATATTTGATATCACTTCACTTATTAAACATAATAAGTAATAAGATTGGTGTTTTTTTTTTGATATTTGACTTCCACATTCCAAACTTATGATAGACGTTTCAGGAATTCCGATAATTGCTCGTAAGAATCATTACATACGCGTAGTCTTAGCTGAATCGGCATAACGCGGCCACGAGAATAAAATAACTCTCGTATTGATGAGCAACTGAAAGACATGTAACGTTAACTAACCCAACTAGTTTTACGCGTATGTTATTTTTTTAATCTCTCATTCACTTTATTGTCTCTTAATAATATGACAAATATTGCCAAAACTAATATATTAACTAGTTTTTACACAAACTGTATGATATAGTCTTAGTTGCAGGTGTTGCGCTTTATTGTGTTTGAGATTTTTTCACATTTTAAAGTCTTGAAAGTAAATCTTTCACAAAATTCACAATAACTGTTAATATCTTAGCAGTTTTCACACAACCTGCATGTTAGTGAATGCTAATGGGACCCCGAGTGTAAGTTGTGCTGGGCCTTCTTCTTGCGTTGTGCGAGCATGTCATAAAATGGGTTGTGACTTATTGATCGACGAAGGCATTCTATCCATTCATCGCGCTCTTCTGCTGTTGATGCTGACATTCTGTAAAAAACAATTTCATATTAATAAATTTACCGTACTTTCAGTATACAGTATAGTACAGTATACAGTAGTAGCAATTATACAGTACTTTCAGTCAAAAATTTGCAGAGATTTTTTTTTTAAGTTAGACTAATTATACATTAAGATGAAATTAAATGTCTTCACTTATGAGACAATTGTGATGATGGACATCTTATTCGGTCTTTTTCACAGTACAAATATTTAAAGTAAAATTAATTAAACACGATTATTAAATAATTTCTTCAAAACAATGTCAATATGATTTCCAGTTTAGACAACGGTATCCTTAGGTACGTTACAAATTTTCTCATATTGGCATAAAACCATAATATTTTTTTATTTATACGGTTTTATGTCACCAAGTTGACCGTTACATGCTCTTTTGAATTTAAATGCGCCCCACACAAATGAAGCAAATTGCAAGATTACTAAATACTATAGAGAATACTAGAAAATGCTGAACCCTGGGTACAATATCTTACAGCAACCTAATTACTTTTCTATAATAATTATTTTAACTTACCTATACACCGTGTGTTTCCCCTCTACCACTTTGCCTTCGGAATCTGTTTTGCATGCTTTTATAAGATCAGCACCTCCACTAGCGTACAACTCTAAGCAATGTGGCCGTTGTCTGTCGCTTGCTGCACGTACCTTTAAACACAATATCAAAACTTTAAATAAACTTATAAAGGTTTTGTTTTATTTTACACATAACTACGTCATTTTTTTATGGAAAAGACCACCCGGCCCAACTGATGGTAAGTGGCCATCTTTTCCCATGGACATCGGCAATACGAGAGAATAACTCTTGTTTTACCGATACGTTGTCTCATCGACGGTAGAAGAAGAAGGGGAATGAAGAGAAGAATGCTACGGTTTCAGTGGACCCTGAAAGAGAACCTAGAGTTCACTAGAAACGCAGCATCAACGGTATCGAAGGGGGAGGGGTAAGTGGCCTACATGAGGCTCGACTGCAACGCGTCAATGACACTTGGCGGTCAGATTCTCATGCTAGTGCAAGCTAGTCGGGGAACAAATCCCCTACCACTAAAGGATGCTGATTTACTCGCCTTGTACGAGGTGCTCTCCCAGCGGCAGAGGGTAATTGTATTCTCAACTGTCCTCCCCCGGGCTCACGGGCTGGGCTGCCTTCATATCTTTTTATAGATTTAAATAAATACTACATTTCCTTATCATTACTTTTGTTTTAAGACTAGCAATGTATAAGCATCATATCTATATTACTCTTGTCTATGGGAACTGGTGTTTACTACCATGTCTAACTTCTGCTGATTAAAACCAATAAGGAATGTTATATTATAGAAAAGTAGCTTTCTACATCTGTCTTCCTGTATTTCATGGCCTAGTTTTATTATAACCTTCTCTAAAGCTGGACAATGCCTGAACCACGTACGAAACCGAGGCAAGTCACTATAGAAATCACTAGTAGTAGTTATTCGCTATATAAATATGACCAAGGTCGAAATTTGAACATTATTTATTAAAATTTAATCAAATATAATGTCCTTAAATACTCGTTTACCCATTACGTCATCTACAAACGTGTACAAATACGTCATTGTGGCTACTGTTTAAACGTAAACAATTAATATATGATTTAATGTAATAAGTATACGTAATTAAGCATAGTACTTATTAAACTTGTATGAAGCTTAATATCATAGTCATAACCAATAGAATAAAAAAAGTTACAATTTCTCTTCACTTAATTCCCATGTCCAAGTTTTTAAAGATAACATGGTTCTCTTTAAATAAATTAAATTTAGATTAATTTAGATAACCCAAAAAAATAAAAATTATATAAACTACCCACCAGTTTTATGAGGGAGTCTTCCAAAGGTAACAGTCGACATTTGTGCAGTTAAAATTTTAAAAGGCAAGCAGTTAGCTATTATTTTACTTTAATGAATTTTACATATAACGTTAAGTTAGTGTTGCCTAGAAAAATAGTAAATAGTGTTACTATTTAGCTTTGCTACAATAATAGTAGAGTGAAGTAATAATATTTCTCCATGGTAGAAAAATTTAAACTTCTGCCACTTCCAGGTGGGAATTAAAAAGTTAATTTAATCAATATCTAATTAAGATTATTAATTTTAATAAAAATAAAATTCTTACAGATATATTTTCTAATGGAATGATGCCTCTTGGTTCCTTGTCCGTCGTGTACTCAAAATAGTAGAGGCAGTTATCGTTCAGTATGAACCATCTCCTCTTCCATGACTTATATCTGAAAATTAATAGTGTATTTAATACAATCAAAAATACATTTACAGTATATTCGTTGAGGTAAAATTTAAATTATCCTTTGTGTCAGTCATCCAATACGACAGAGGAATTGCAAGTTATCTTTTCAAATAAAATTGATAAACAATCATGATAGATATTATTATTGAAATTGGCTGAACCAGTCTACGTTATTTTAAATTAAATGTAACATTAGCTTTCAGATCATGTCACAAATTAAATTAAAATATGCTTTTTTTTTAATTTGAAAACATTTTTATATAAACCCCCTAATGAGCTTTTTTTTTGCGACTATTTTATTATTTTTACTCCTATCATCACTCGTTAATGGCTCATTTCGGAGTGGGCCTCTCAGAATAAGGAGGGATTAGGTCATAGTACACCACGTGCACGGTCACGCACGTGCACGTTGGCAGACTTCACACATCTTTGAGAACATGGAGAACTCTCAGGAGTGCAGGTTTTCTCACGACGTGTTCCTTCACCGTTAAAGCAAGTGATATTAAATTTCTTAAAACATATAACTCAGAAAAGTCAGAGGTGCGTGTCTGTGTGGGGGATCGAACTCGGACCTCTCGAGTAGACATCAACGTCTTAACCACTACTACTAGACTATCACTGCTTTTTGACTAAAGCGTACAAAATTCTACAGCTCTGACGCTTTTTATGGTATAATCTTAGTCAATGATAGGATTTCTTCATAATTGAATGCTCTACAAAAGTTTCCATTGCAGCGTAATCGTAACTTGAACTGGCGGGAGGTAGTAGGAGTCGCTAAAAGCCATTTTTTCATGAAATTCTTTCAAGAAATTTCGCCCCTATCTCGTAAATGACAAGAGCTACAGAAAAAAAATATAAATGACAAACTTGTAGGAAATTCAATTTCATACAAAAAAGTTCCAGAGCACCAAATTGCTAACATCAACTTTCTTGACATTTTTAGCTTTTAAATTGAGGTAGTATAATATGGAGTCTTCATATATGTTTTGTTTATATACATCCCACATATCAGAGCCAATACCTCCATAAAATATCGAGGCGGTGATAATAAAAAAATAGTAGAAAAAAAGAGCCCTAATATACCATATATTCCTAATATGAAAAGAGATATGTAGTTCAGATAGGCAAAATATATATTATTTAATATTATGTTTTTGAAAATTACCTTCCCCCTTGTTTCCACAGCCACCCCTCTTTATCCGGATTGAAGAAGGTATGCATGAGATCATTACCGTCGTCTTCAGGTATTTTGAAAGGCTCCGTCTTTATAGACTCGTATAGAGACTGGAATTTTAAAAAAAATATTATAAATATAACTTTTATTTGCTTACACAACACCATAAGTAAGAGAATAAAAGAGGTATCAGTAACTGAAATATTAAAAAAAACTAATATAAATCCAGAAAAATAAGGAATATTAACTAACACAGTATACATTTCAAGGAACATATTAACAGAATGTAACATAACACCTACTTGTTGTGAACACTGTGCCACGACTAACCAGTCATATTAAACGTTATCAATGTAGTTAATCTTTAAGTGTAATAAAATCATTCTGATGGTATTTTCGTGTAATTGAAAATGTCATTAGGGATTTTGTTTATTAAATGGCTTATATTAACATCTAATCAAACTGGCATGGCCGCCTGTTTAGTGATATTAATGCAACGTAAAAAATAAATCTACATTTGACATTACTTAACAAATATGAAGAAAGGTTGTTTTAATTTTTTTTAATTTTTAATTAGATATATATTTATTTTAAATGACAAGTAAAGCCGCATTCCTAGGTAGGCGCAAAGAGATAAGTTTGTTTTATTGACACCACTATCTAGTATATCAGTATGCGTCATTAAGGGTTACTTGTATTATCGCAATAAACAAGGTTGGGTCACAGCAATTAGCTTACTCTAAATACATTAGATAATAATTGATAATTACTTCAAAATGTACTTGATATTGCGTAATTTCTTTTTGTACAGGACAAAGATATTAAATTTTTAAGTATTAAGAATTATGATGCAATAGATATATATATCAGCCATATTGAAATGTACTAATAGTTATGAGTAGGTATTATTAATGTCACGTACAGAGTACATGATACTGACAATTTTAATTTGAATTAAAAAACTAACTTTTTTGTACGAGTAGTCGACGTTCAATGTTAACGAAAAACAACGGAATTAGAAGCATTTAAAAAATATGTTTATAAAACGTAATGACGCTAAAGATAAAAACAGAATGAACAACAAGGAAAATTCGTCATTATAAATATTTTAAATAATGATGTTTACTTAATACTATTCAAAACACGTTACGTGGAAAGTTAAATATTTATTCTGTATTGTCTGATAGCGAAACTTCTTGCGAACTAATATGATAACGGTTATACAGATATTGCAAATTAACTTGCTACCGATAATATGTTGCTTTTGAAGCCAGTTGATATAACAAATCAGGTTATTCAAATTAGTTTCATTTACCGCTAACTATAAATAAATAGAATCGTCCTCGTTTACGAATTCTATTTAATACTTAACATTTGACTCGGGGAAACAAACTACTTATATACTATATACTAGTGGTCGCCTTGTGGTCGAAATTCGACCATAATTAATTTAAATTACTTTAACAATAAGCAAAAGAGTATATATGCGTGTGTGTCAAATACATGGTAGTGTATGTAATGTTTTATTTATTGATTTAATGTACATTTTAGGCATAATTAAAAAAAATTATTAGCATTCTGCACTCATTCTCTATATAATCTACTAGTCGACCCGCGCGACTTTGTCCGCATGATACTCCGCTCCTATTGGTCTTAGCGTTATGATATAGCCTATAACCTTCCTCGATAAATGGACTACCTAACACTGAAAGAATTTTTCAAATCGGACCAGTAGTTCCTGAGATTAGCGCGTTCAAACAAACAAACTCTTCAGCTTTATATATTAGTATAAGATAAGTAAGAGAAATTTCATACTCCTCCGTCCGTGCAATTTTCGTTAAAAGGGGTACAAAGAGCTCTCAAATAATTATGATTAAATTTCACATACAGGTAAGTTCGTTTAATCATAAATTATATTGAAAATTAGTGAACGAACAACGCTTGAGGTAAACAGCTAACGTCAAGGCCATGTTTTGCAACTAGGAAGTCATCTGATTGATATTAGTATTCTAAATAGCTGTCCACAACTTAAAATTCTTCACATATTTTTCTTTTTATGACTAAAATATAATGTACTTTGTACTTTAATACGAGCTAATAACGCTCATAATATTTTTTTTGTACTATAGATATATTTTCAAACGAACTTAATGAATTTGTTTCTAAAAAATTAAATGAAATGATACTCACCAAGAGCAACTCTTGAGGTAGATCTCCACCATTATTGATTCCGCGATTCATAGCGACAAACTGTTCTGGCGTTGGTTTATCCTTCACACTTGGGTTGTGTAGCGACGTATTTAGCATTATGATTGCAAAACTGAGCACGTAACAAGTATCTGCGTTTGTAAATATATCGGGGTTGAGTTGACAATAACGCTGAGCGAAACTCTCCATCATGCGATCGATCTTCTGAGCTTCGCCAGGGAGACGGAAACTCCACAGGAATTGCCTGCATTCGATATAAGTTTTATTAATGGAGTTAGATTACTTTTAGCGGTTGTAGATTGTGAACTTGTCAGACTTCAAGAAGTTTTTCAATTACTTGGTAATAGAAAACTTTAATGTTCAATAAGTAAATAAACTTTATAATTAATTACTTTGAAACATGTAAAGAGGCTGTTGAAGTTAACTGACTCGTCAACGCACAGCCGTGTAGTTACGGCACTGATGATACTGATTCTTTTCATAATATGGACTCACGAAGAAGCAATATTTCCAAATTAGACTCCTATACGTTAGTTGGAAATATTATATAGTGAAGGATTAAATCTTATTGACTTCAAATTCACTACAACAATTTTATTTTTTAACAAATAAAGAAAAGTGTGTAAAAAAGGTATGAAAAATTTACATTATTTCAACAAAGTAAAAAACAGATCAACTAGTTCATTAAACATGACGTAACAATATGTAGTTATGTGAGTTACAAATATTTTTGTTTAATTGTTTTAAGTCATAATTTCTGCTTACAATCTTACAAAGAATACCAAAAAACCATTATATGACCTACCTCAACGCCTGCACAAGTATCAAGTCCGTGAAATCGTGTAACTCGACAAAAGCGCGAAGTACCGCCTCGTTGAAGTCGGACCGCTCGCCCAGGTAGTCTCCTATCGCTGTTTTACTAAGCCCCTCGCCCTTGTGAAGAAACTGTGCCACGTCCTCTGGTGTCCTTTGTAGTAGTCCATTTTCATATAAATATTCGATACCTGGAAGAAAATTTAGCGAATCAAATCGTGTACAAGAATCGCTTAATGTTTAAACATATGTCATTGTATGAACAAACTAATCGAATGTATCGTTTATATTGTTTGTTTAGCACAAATGATTTATTTATTTTATTTAATACTTTTCTATATATCATGTTTTTAAAGAAATGTATGTTAAAAATTAGAACAATTTTAAGGCAACATTCATGTTTTTTATACTTTGTATACCTATGACATAAACTTTAAACTAAAATATGAAATATTCCTTTTACTTTAGGTTCCGAAATAGCTTAGTGTCATTAAACTGATATTGTACCTGGAAAATATTGCATATTATAGGCAAATTCCAGTACAATAAAGCTTCCTTTTCATATTCAATATCATGAACCAATAGAAGGCCATCATTATATTTATAAAATATTTTAGTGTCAAAAGCATGTTAAGAATTTATTACATTTATCGAGACTTTATAACCGGTTCTGGAATGGCTAACATTTTTAACATAACATTCCAAATAAAATAATATCGTAAATTAAAACAAAATTTCTTGACTTTAAGATGTTAAATCCTAGGAACATAGCACAAAATGAAAACCCTTTTATGATGAATTAACCTATAAATACATAGATATAATATAATACAGCTCGTTATGGTGGCAGTATAAAACTTATCTGTTTGACGTCACGGGATCGACAAAAAGTGCACCTTACTGACGTCATACGCCTCCCACTGATTTTTCAACAGGGTAAAGCACACAAGCGACTAACTAAGGCTTTACTGTCGTAATACTCACTTTTTTCAAACATCAAAAAGTTTCTACTAAAATTAAATCCGCATTTATGTACTTTTCTATCTGTCACAATATGTGCATTAGTCAATATTGTACAATAATGATACTTCAAAGCTCTTAAAAAAGGTTATTATATCTTATCTTTTGTCTTTATATTCAGTATAAATAATACTCGGTATAAGCAATTGCATAGATCGAAGCTTTTTACGATATCGAATTAAAAAATACATTATCTTGTAGGTAAATGACGTTAAAAAACTGTCTATTTCTGTACGTTTACAACATTGAAGGCATACAGAATTGAAGATGACAATGATAGATTATTACATGTAATGATAGATGCGAGTCTGCGACACTAGCATGTTCTTAGTTATTTTATATACCTAAAGGTTTGACAACAAGAATAACAAGCTAGCTTGTTAGTGCTACGAAATTCTCCTTTATTGCTAAATTGAAATAACTCGGTATTATGAATTCTTAGCATGCAGTGATTTTATTAACCTTGATGAACAATATTAACGATGATAAATGAGCATATGTCGAGATGTTCGACCTGCATTCACTTATTGCGGCTGGCAGCATAAGGAATATACCTTTAAATTGCATATTACATATCTAACAAAAACCTGGTGCATATATATAATATGCAAAACTTGTGTTAAATTCATTCAAGTATAAAGGGTTATGAACCACGAAGGAAACGATGTTAGTTTTTCATATTTTAAATTAATTAACCTAGAAAAGTTCTTTGAATTTCCCTTAGGAAAATTAATATTGCCACATGCATGTTTAACTTTTGTCAAGTAAGATTACGCCATACTTTTGAAGTCTGTTTAAACAATACTAGTGATCGCCCAGTAGTTGATATTCGACTATAATTAATTTTATGCATAATTTTATTTATTTAAAAAAAAATATTAGCATTCTGCACTCCTTCTCTATATAAACTACTAGGGGCCCGTCCCGGCTTCGCACGGGTGGATAATTTTTTTTTAACATTTTGGCTCCCGCATTCTGTCGCTCCCTCTATCGCCGCGTTACTCGCTGCGCTGCGAGGCACTCACACCGCGTCCGCGACCCGACAGGGATTATTTTTTACTTATCTTGATATTTTTATTTCGTAATATCTTTTGACTGGAATGTCCGATTTTAATAATTCAAAAAGTATTATACAGGTATTGAAACAGTCTTGAATACGAAATAATTTATTTGGATAAGGATTAATACAAAGTTATAGAAAACATGGTCTGATTTTGATAGGCATTTTTATCAACTTTTAAAATGTAAAAAAGTAGTTATAGTGACGTAACTATAATAGTTGGACATATGGTCTCGCGGACTTTTTTGTAGATATTGATACGTTCTATAATATTGTAGAACATTTTTTTGTTCTATCATCAATACTTTTTGCAGCGCATGCGATGAAAGATATTTTATGGCAAATTTTTTGGCACCTTGGGTTGGTTTCCGTGAGATTTCTTAAGGATCTCTAATTTTTTCTTGTAATAAATATAGCCTATGTTACTCAGGGATAATGTAGCTTCCTAATGGTGAAAGAATTTTTGAAATCGGTCCAGTAGTTTTTATGTTTATTCGTTACATACAAAAATACAAAAATACAAAAATACAAAAATACAAAAATACAAATCTTACTTCTTTATAATATTAGTATAGATAAGTGTGGGAAATTTCATACTCCTCCGTCCGCGCAATTTTCGTAAAAACACCTATAAAGATAAATGTTTGTAACATTCTTACAATTGAAAAAACATACAAAACAAAACAGTCTTTGTTTCTATCCTATAATCAAAGACAATTATAAATAAATTGACATGAAGTCACGTTTACGGCTTTACGTCTCAATCCTCGTGTAAATAATCTGTTCGTATCATATTATTAGAACCGTAACAATTCTTAGAAATTTATATTTTCTTTTATAGTATTTAAAGATATATTTTTATACAAAAGTAGAAAGTACACATCGATCAATTTTTTTCATTACAAGCGTTTATTTAGTTTCACACACGGTGTCTGTCTTAGAAGTTAAATTTGACCGACTTTTCGGTTTCCTATTCCGATTTTAGTTTGAACATGTAAAATGTACAAAACTTTTATGACATGGAGCCTTCCATCATCATGAGAAAATGAAGCCGGATGATGAATACAGGAACTTAGCAAAGAAAATCCATCAAGTGTGGGCTCGTTTGATTCGTCTCGATAAATTCTCTGGTCTGGTAGGGTTAACTTTTGATTTGTTTTTCCATTAACATTCATTTAAAGGAGTTTACTTATAAAAGTATTTAATCAATTAATTAGTTAAGCAGTGTTTTGTCTCCTTTCAAATAGATATAACGTTGACATAAAAAGAATATTTCTTAATTAGACATTGATTATTCTAATCACTGCTTATAAGTAAGGCCAAAAGTGTTTTATAAGATTCAGTTAATAGCTAATGAAGTATGAACGTTTCGAAGGTAGCCGTGAGTCGTTCTCTTGAAATAAGCGACCCTATAAAAAATTTCAAAACGGCATACATCTGTTTCTAATTTAATAACAGAAGTTCATTCAAGGTATTAACAAACACATAATTTTAACTTAACAATAACATAACATCAATGAATTAATTTTTCTGTTACAATCTTTCCGAATAGTTCTCTACTCTATCATCTAGTAAATTTCTAAAATCCTATAGTTTTTAACTATTACAGATGGAAATAATTGAATGCAAAATGCAAAGAGAAATTTATCTGGATAGCTATATTTCATCAGTGATCGAAGTTTCTTGGATCTAAGTGGTACTTATGAACAGAAGGGTTCTAATGTCGGTTATGTCAAGAATACTTTGATCAAAGAGAAGCTATAATGGTGACCAATATACTCATAATTGGTGACTTAGTTCAGCAATTCATCAGTAATTTGAAACTTTCATATAAATTTATTTAGATATCTTTTCAAGTGAAATTAATTTTAATTTCTATTTTATTGTCTCTAATTTTCATCCAAATTTCTAACTTGAATTTTATTTATTAAGAGAGATTCTATACATAAATAAAACTATTTTATTAACATTCATTATGTGGAGATATCTATACGGATTTACATTTACATGTTACAAGGTGCCCTGTCTTTTGAATTTTAATTGTGTAGGTAAAACAGATGCTTAGACTTCGTTATTAGTCAGTAGTTGAGTCAGTGAATGGTATTTCGTTTTTATATAATGTCTTTTAGTTTGTGTACAAAAGAGGCTGTTGAAAAGAACTATGATTATTTCAAATGAGAAGTTCATGGTTGCGCAAATAACACTTTCTATTTTATACGCGATCTCTTTATTATATTACAAAAGGCTTGACAGGTCGTTTTCTGGTTCACATAGCAGGTGCAAAATTGTTGGCATAGCAATAGGTTACTCGATTTACCGTATACGTCAACAATGCGGACCGTCCCAGTCGTGGGAAAGGCGCACCTGCTATGACGTAAATATTGCAGTTGCACCATCTTTATTTTTCTAGTAAATTGTGGTTATAAATAATGTGGCCATACGTTCCTCTCTAAACGGAATAGTCCCGTTAATCACCAGTTTGCCAGGTTGTTCTAAAAGAAGAGGCTTTCCGAATCCGTGCGAGAATAACCGCGTTAAGTTAGTTTTATTAGCAAATACTGGTATTTCCTCCAACCAATGGAAGGCTATAGTCAGATGAAACTTATTTGTGTCGTAGCTTGATTTTCCTGGTAATAACGCCATTTTATTTGCCATGTCAATTGGTCATTTGAAAGCAACCTGCTATAAAAGAATGTAATCCTACATATATTTTTTGTAAGCTCACCTTTTTTTGGATCCATGTTAAACTTTTTCCTTCCTATGCTCATCTGTTTGGCTTTACTGTTCTGCTTGCACTCCTCCTGCCCGTCGAGAGCCTCCAGCTCGGCCACCACTTCACCAAGCTCATCTTTAAGTTGCTGTAAATAAAGAAACCCATATTCAGTTTTTTTTTTACAAAAATAAATAGCGTAGCATAGATTACATAACGATTCACTATCGTAAGGTCGGTTCGATAATTATCGGTCACTTATCGTCTGACGTAAACTCAGTTCTATAGTCCTATCACAAGCATGTGTTTTAGTTAGCTTTAAATACGAGAAGGTAGCCCAAATTGCTAATTTTTATTTTGAAAAAGTGCTCGATTATACTTAATAGTTATTATCAGATACACAAAGGTAATAATTACTTAATTACAAAGAGTTTATTACGTTATATTCTTGGAAAAATTCATAGGGCTATTTCGCTTTGAGTAGCTAGCTCATTAACTGTCACGCAAAGATTAATGTTTATATAATTTTTTAATACTATACAAACCGTTAAAATTTTAATTTTTTCGTTATATAATTATTTGAAATCTACTAAGTACAAACACAAAAAGCAAAAAACAATAAGCTTTAAAACAGGCGTCAAAATAAAGTATGTTGTATGTTACCCTAGTTCGAGAAAAAAAATACTTTCAGTACAAATTTTACTTTTACACCTCCATATTATAACATACAGAAAACCTTAAATATGATTCCGTATAGATATGCTACATTTTGGTAGTTATGTTGCTAAATTTTAACGTTTAAGTTTTAGGGTTTTTTTTTACTTTTATATTGACAAAAAAAACGTGAAGAGTTTAAGGCGTGTGTACCATCGTAATAACTACATCCTTGGGGTGTATTGCCATCATTCATGGTAGTGGTAACAATTACTGCTATACACATATTTAAATAAGTGGACTCCATTTTGAACTCTTAATGAAAAGCCTTTGTTTATTGCAAGTCTTTGTTTCTTGCTTCGTGCTTCTTATTTTCTTTGTATATGAATGCACATTAATAGACTACGAAGTAATTAAAATTTAATAACGAAATACCCTCTCAATGGCTAATGAAATTTCAGGAACCATAAACAATAACAGACGTACAAGTTAAAAGTTACTCTTATATTTTAAAATATTAGAAAAAAAATTAAAAAATCAATTCCGAAAATAATTTATTAATGGAATCTCATGGACAAATATATTTTCATAAGATAGTCGGCCATAAACTACACAGAAATAAATGCTCAATCTTACAATACTGTGACCAGCACTTTTATAAAACCTTTGAAAAATACGACAACCAATTTTTCATCTGAACATCAAGTACTACAATGGGAGGTGCACAAAAGATATTCTACATTCACAAAAGTGACTTCCTGAAAATAATTGCGAACATAGCTTGGGCAAAACGTACCAGTTCACAATTCATTCTTTAAAATTATGCCTAGACAACCCCATTTCAACATTGGGACCTAGTACAAAGGGATACTGCTTTTTGCATTTACTTCTACTAAAAGAGGATAATGGATAGGCTTTAGGTAGGTCGTAAAGCTTTTAAATTATAAAATCTACCATTACATTCATCCTTGATTCTACATTTTAAATATATTTAATTTCTTTTTTATATTCCGTCTCGTTTTGTAGATAAATACTAAGCTGCTCTAGTATAGTCAACTAACTAGAGTGAGGACTATGCTATTATCCTACAATTCATGTTTATTATTTTTCATACTACAAAAGCTAGTGAATCTAGAGTAGATACTTGATATTCTAATCACTTTAGTATTCAAATAAACCAGAAATTTTTAATAAGTAAAATTCAAGCTGATAAGAAAATTACACTTTGCCATCAGGCAGTTCCAGCTATTACATTTTTTCTCTATCATCAGATCAGATGGTATACGAGTATATAACAATGCATACCAAACAGTATTTGAAACACATTGGTTTTACAAAAAGCAGTTAGTTTAGAAAAAAAATTAAGCACTCGCTAAACTTAAATGTTTAACATGAAGTATTAGTGGACATTTTAAAATTAAAAATAGTTATATTCATATACATATTATATGTTACATCGTAACCCGTGGATGGCCCAGTGCTGAGCCGGGACTCCTCCTCAGTAAGGAGGGTGTTAAGCCATAGCCCATCACGCTGGTTCGGTGCGCGTCGGCAGACTTCAAACACATTTTATAACTTTAAGGAATTCTAAGAAATGCAGTTTTCATTCACTGTTATAGTAAGTGACATTTAATTGCTTAAACCACACATAACTTGGAAAGATCAGATGTGCGTGTCCAGTACCTCGTACCAGTAACTCAGATCTCCCGAGTAAGACGTCAAAGTCTTAATTAACCAATAGGCTATCACTGGTTTTTAAAACATATATATGAGAAACTATTAAACACTAATAACTGTTATTAATTGATAAGAGGGACAGCTGGCAGGACATGAAGGATGTATCTTAATATCTCACAAGTCAATATTGCTCGGTGTCGGACACGCTACGTCTAGGAACGCATAACATAGTTTGCGGTCGGCTACCCATTCCCCAGAGACATGATAACGGTCTTCCTTGTCTAGACTTTACAGAGCTGACAAAATAATAATTGCATGGACTAGCTTCGAGGTGAAAACACGTGACTTATAATAGGTTGATTAATTTTGAGAAATAGGTAGTTGCAAAAGTAATGTTATTGTACCTCATATTTAGAATCAAGTGAGTCGTTAACAATATTATTTAGGCTAGTTAAACATAAGGTAGCGAGGTCGAGCTGTCGAGGCGCGTGTTCATTTATCTACACTATTATATAAAGAGGAAAGATTTGATTGTTTGTATGTCTGTATGTTTGTTTGTTGCGAATAGGCTCGAAAACGGCTGAACCAATTTTGAAAATTCTTTCACCGATAGAAAGCTACGTTCTTTCCGGGTAACATAGGCTATGTGGGGTTGCCATAATTCTTCTAAATAAAAAGATATGGCCATTTAAGTGCCATAACGTGGCTATTTTGTAAATTGAAGTTTCTCAGGAACTACTAATCCCATTATAATTTTTTTTTAACTGATAAAAAAACTACACTATTCCTGAGTGAGAAAGAGTGAATTAGTGTTGCCATATACATTTTTAATTATTAGAATATGGCCATTTTGTTGTTACCAATGCGATTTTGAAAAAATTTCCCCTGATATAGAAAACTACACTATTCGTGATTGACAAAAGTGATTTAGTGTTACCATATACATTTTTTAATTAATAGAATATGGCCATTTTGTTGTTACTAATCCGATTTTAAAAATTCTCTCACTGATATGGAAAACTACACTATTCGTGAGTGACAAAAGTGATTTAGTGTTGCCAAGTACATTTTTTAATTAATAGCAAATAATAATAATAAAAAAATGTACTTGGCAACACTCTCTCTCTCCTTTACCTATTCAATTTTATTTTATTTTATTTTATTTGCTCTGTCCCCCTCTTTTATTATCTGTCGCTTTTTTTCTTTTTTTAACTTTTTCTTAATCTCTTTTTTTCCAAATAATGAATAACACAATTACAGAGTGACGATTTAGGGAAATTAATTATAATATTGCTCTAAATACCCGGAGCGAAGCGAGGGCACGCCGCTCGTACATGATATAGGTAATAAACATGTGATTCATAGAAGACATTTAACAAAAGCTTTACGTGAGGAGTATTTATAACACTAGGAGAAATAAAATAAAAACAATTTTTTAAATTTATAAAAGCTCTCTAAACCTTTCTGTACCCAGGTCACAAGCCATAGGCATTTTGATTAATAAGATTTTCAGTTACTTAGCATATAAATTAAAAACTATATATTTTCTTTGCAATACATAATAAAATTTACTTTGATTCCCATTTGAAACGTCTTTACAAATGGCTTTCAAGAAAGTCTACTTTCTAGTTCTCAAGAAGCAACTTCTAATAAAAGTAACTTTTCTAAACAGTCTTATAGATGTATTGCGGGGGCTAGGAGAATGTCAATCAATATACCAATCCGCGTCCTTGCATTTACTTCTTAGACTCATTGTTCCTAACAAGTTTGCGAAAGCTTATATTCTATTCAAATACATTTGACTTTTAGATGTAATGCAGTTTAATTTGTAATATTTATTTGTCTTTACAATTTTTGTGTTTTATTAACAGCCAGCGAGGTTTGGACCAGACCCGACTTCACTCGGCTACCAAAGTTAAGTGCAAAAAATATGATGTATGATATATTATTTCTATTTTCAGTGGTTTAGGTTGTGTGTATAATAGAACTAAGAACCATTTATTGACGTTTTCATACAAGAATAGATTTTCCAAATGGTGATGAAGGCGCTTACATTTTCAGAAATTGATTTTAATTTATATAGAGAGGATCTAAAAATTATTCCTCTTTATATCACAAAGAATTATTGTAGCTAGAATAGTTGATAGCATAATGTTGATTACGCTTAGTCTAGACAAGTTTTTGTAGTAGATGGCAGGTGCCCGGATGAACCAATAGAGCTATAACATAGACACCAAATAGTTAATTAAAAACACATGAATCATATAAATATTCTATAAATTTTTAGCTCGTAAATTAGGTTTGTTGCATAATTTTTATTTAGAAATAAAATACTAACGGTGACGTTATATAGCCGTTAATAATTACAATTGTTTTACAATAATTGAACCTTTCACCGATAAAATCAAATGTATGAAAGTAAAAGTCAATAATGATACTGCAGAATTGGCAAGAATAATTTGTTCTCAAAAATATATTCCTCTGAAAAATCATACCTTAAATCATTGTTATTTTTTACAAAACATATTAAAAAAGAAAAACGCATCATTAGTGCCATATTTTCTTAATGTGTATTGTGTAATTTATAATAAAAATAAAGTAATTAACCAGTTCTGCCTCATAACCGTATGACTAATGGATTTAGTCATGATTTGATAAAATCAATGATTTTCTAAAGTCGATAATATTAAAAATAAAAAAGATATAAGAAATGTCTTGCTGTCAGACTTCTTTAGTTTGTTTTCACTTTAAATTTTTGTGCATTTACCATGAAAACTTAAAATTAAATTATGTTATGTAATTTTTATTAAAATTCTTTTAAAAAATTCGTCAAGTGTCAAAAGAAGTCAAATTTATTTTATAAATATGAATAAATTTTTTAAATATGAATAAATGTAGAGTAATAAAAGATAATTTATGTATCCGCTTTAGGAACTAGAATATTACATAAATTTAGAATAACATAATTATTTCATTTATTATATCGGAAATGTAAGAAAGTTGTTTTTACAAGAAAGTAATATGTAATCTTAATATTATCTTAAATTTTATGAGAATATTATGTAATAATAACATAAATTCATTATATTATAAGTTACCCTTTTAATACTATTTACTATACAAAAGCTTTACAAATCACGACACTTAAAATTTCTTTATAAGTGAAAGAGATATAGCAAAGTGGTATTGGTATGAGATGGTACAAGAAATACTTGTTTCTTCCATACATGTCCATTTATTACGAACTAGCGAACAGTCCCGGTTTCGCACGGGTGGACATTTACACACCAGCCCGTCGGCGTGTATTTTTTATTTATATTGACATTTTTAATTTGTAACATCTTTTGAATGGAATGTCCGATTTCAATAATTCAAAAATTTATTAACAGGTATTGAAACAATCTTGAACACGAAATAATTAATTTGAATAAGAATTAATACAAAGGTATGGATAACATGGTCTGATTTTGATAGGCATTATTATCAACTTTTAAAATGTAAAAAAGTAGTTACAGTTGCACATATGGTCTCGCGAAGTTTTCTGCAGATATTTATACGTATAATATATAAATATAGTAGCACATTTTATTGTTCTATTTGTTTGTAGGGCATGCGATGAAAGACATTTTATAGCTAATTTTTTACACCTTGGGTTGGTTTTAGTAAGAGTTTCTGAGGATCTATAATTTTTTTTCTTCTAGTAATAAATATAGCCTATATTACTCAGGGATAATGTAACTTTCTAACAGCAAAAGAATTTTTGAAATCGGTCCAGTGGTTTTTAAGTTTATTCGTTTCATACAAAACTACAAATCTTTCCTCTTTATAATATTAGTGTAGATGATATCATCACATCTTTTACCTAAATAAAACATCTATATTTATTTATTAACCCTTACTCGGACAGACTCAGAATTAGTTAAATGGTTTCTTCGTATAAACAAACTTCAGCACAGTCAACTTGAATGTTGAAAACCCAAATTGAAGAGATCATAAATCTATACTGAGATGAATGGTGCAAACGGCAATCATGTTATTCTAACTGCAAGATCTATTTGCAAATTTATCCTTACGAATCTCCCGTTCGGTCATTTATTGGTTAACCGCATTACAGGTTGTTATTTAATTAAAGGCGTTTTTGACCAATTGACTCTCCAATGCGTTTAAAGTGGAACAAAATGTCTGCGTATTACCTGCAGGAAAGATAGGACACTACGGGAACGAATATCTTTCAGAGATTTAACCTAGATACGAAAAACCCATTTATATGTCCCAGTGCGAAATAACTCTCAGATAAATGTAATTTTTTTTTTTTTTACTTTATATTATCACGCGACTTCGTAGTTGGCAAAATAGAACGGGCCACTTTACACCGAATTGTGACCTTAAAAATGACCTTTAACATGGTAGGAAAACAATAACGAAAAGGGAAACTTTTCTTATTTGAAATTAAAAATCAAATAGAATTACCTTTAGGTACTGCATGAATGACTTTTTACACGCTTTTTATTAGCTTCACTTGTATGTCAGTATGTCAGTATGTAACTCTCCGTGGGTAATTTGCGCGCCTGCGGCCTTCCTTGGTTCTGGTAGCCGTTTCTCAAGCGTGATTTTTTTTAGTTTAAAAAAAAAACTAAAAAAAAATCACGCTTTTATAAATAAATCAAAGTAAAAAATAAATAATAGTTTAAAAAAACTAAAAACACGCTTTTTATTATAGAAAACCAAACTAAAAAATAGAAAATAAATTTTAATAAATTTAAAATAAGAATAGTGTTAAAAATTTCAATAAATATAAATTAATAATAGTGTAAATAAAAAAAATGTATTTTATTTAAAAAAAAGCGTGGGGTGCTTTTTAAGATATTATCAAAATGATAATCACTCTACTCATATCTGTCAATAAAATATTTATAACTATTGACACCATGCACCCCACGCGTTTTTAAATAAAATACATTTTTTTTATTTACACTTCTTCTATACTAATATTATAAAGAAGTAAGATTTGTATTTTTGTATGTAACGAATAAACATAAAAACTACTGGACCGATTTCAAAAATTCTTTTACCATTAGGAAGCTACATTATCCTTGAGTAACATAGGCTATATTTATTACAAGAAAAAATTAGAGATCCTTAGGAAATCTCACGAAAACCAACCCAAGGTGCAAAAAAATTTGCCATAAAATACCTTTCATCGCATGCGCTGCAAAAAGTATTGATGATAGAACAAAAAAATGTTCTACAATATTATAGAACGTATCAATATCTACAAAAAAGTCCGCGAGACCATATGTCCAACTATTATAGTTACGTCACTATAACTACTTTTTTATATTTTAAAAGTTGATAAAAATGCCTATCAAAATCAGACCATGTTTTCTATAACTTTGTATTAATCCTTATCCAAATAAACTGTTTCAATACCTGTAAATTACTTTTTGAATTATTAAAATCGGACTTTCCATTCAAAAGATATTATGAAATTAAAAATATCAATATAAACAAAAAATACACGACGACGCGACGGGCCAGTATAGCGACGCAGCGCAGCGAGTAAAGCGGCAAGAGAGTGGGCACCGAAATGCGGGAGGGCCAATATATTTTTAAAAATAATATTCCACCCGCGCGAAGCCGGGATGGGCCGCTAGTATTTTATATTTATTGAAATTTTTAACACTATTCTTATTTTACATTTATTAAAATTTATTTTCTATTTTTTAGTTTGGTTTTCTATAATAAAAAGCGTGTTTTTAGTTTTTTTAAACTATTATTTATTTGTCCTCCGGCTGTATTTTGTACTCAGAATAAATGTTTCATAAACTAAATACAGTTTACCGATTCTTTAAAAACCTCACGTAATAGAAATTATTTTGACGTATCCAAAGTGAACGACTTTGCGAATCCTTCGAGACTTTCCCCTATCAATTCACTTTCCCCAAGTTTAGTATCAGTTCCGCAGCCGGATACACATAGGATTTGCAAAATCGATGAAAAGTGATCGTAATTTTAAGGATTCTGTCTACTAATATAGTAGACTAGCTTTTACCCGCAACTTCGTTTGCGATATTAGGGTAGTTATATTAGCCTACAGCAGATCGTCTGTAGACATATTTATTAATTTCATGATGTAGTCATACTAACATTGCACTCCCCTTTTAGCCCCTTAAGGGGTTACTTTCGAAAAAATATTTTACCCCTGTTTCATGACTTCCAATGAAGAACCTTCATACTGAATTTTATTAAAATAACTTCAAAAACGGCAGAGTTTCATACTAACTTTGCACCCCCGTTTAACCCCCTTAGGGGGTGAATTTTCAAAAATCCTTTCTTAGTGCTCCCCTACGTTATAAAAGGAACCCCTGTGCAAAATTTCAAGTTTCTAACTCTTATAGATTAGGCCCTGTGGGCTGCGTTGATATGTCAGTCAGTCAGCTTCTCCTTTTATATATATAGATAGATGTACTCAGATACCAGTATCATAAGCCTGAGACGTTAGAAATTAATTTAATTTTAACAGCTGCTTGTTCTTTAGTAGACAAAAATGTAGACATTGTTAGCGCAGCGAGTAAAGCGGCAAGAGAGTGGGCACCGAAATGCGGGAGGGCCAATATATTTTTAAAAATAATATTCCACCCGCGCGAAGCCGGGATGGGCCGCTAGTATTTTATATTTATTGAAATTTTTAACACTATTCTTATTTTACATTTATTAAAATTTATTTTCTATTTTTTAGTTTGGTTTTCTATAATAAAAAGCGTGTTTTTAGTTTTTTTAAACTATTATTTATTTGTCCTCCGGCTGTATTTTGTACTCAGAATAAATGTTTCATAAACTAAATACAGTTTACCGATTCTTTAAAAACCTCACGTAATAGAAATTATTTTGACGTATCCAAAGTGAACGACTTTGCGAATCCTTCGAGACTTTCCCCTATCAATTCACTTTCCCCAAGTTTAGTATCAGTTCCGCAGCCGGATACACATAGGATTTGCAAAATCGATGAAAAGTGATCGTAATTTTAAGGATTCTGTCTACTAATATAGTAGACTAGCTTTTACCCGCAACTTCGTTTGCGATATTAGGGTAGTTATATTAGCCTACAGCAGATCGTCTGTAGACATATTTATTAATTTCATGATGTAGTCATACTAACATTGCACTCCCCTTTTAGCCCCTTAAGGGGTTACTTTCGAAAAAATATTTTACCCCTGTTTCATGACTTCCAATGAAGAACCTTCATACTGAATTTTATTAAAATAACTTCAAAAACGGCAGAGTTTCATACTAACTTTGCACCCCCGTTTAACCCCCTTAGGGGGTGAATTTTCAAAAATCCTTTCTTAGTGCTCCCCTACGTTATAAAAGGAACCCCTGTGCAAAATTTCAAGTTTCTAACTCTTATAGATTAGGCCCTGTGGGCTGCGTTGATATGTCAGTCAGTCAGCTTCTCCTTTTATATATATAGATAGATGTACTCAGATACCAGTATCATAAGCCTGAGACGTTAGAAATTAATTTAATTTTAACAGCTGCTTGTTCTTTAGTAGACAAAAATGTAGACATTGTTTCTAAGAATATACAATCATTTGGCCTAGTGATATTTACATGGGACCGATAGTATTTTGCCGGACTGCCAACTCTTATATTTTAGGATCGACCAATATAGGATGAACTATGATCTTTACAACGATATTAACGTTAAAAAATATGTTAAACTAACTGTTACTATTGTATTGTGATTTCTTTATTGGAAGTAGCCAGTGGATCAAGTCCTATTATTACACACATTTCTGAAAATTGAAAAAATATCTTATTAACTGTACTTTTTTTGTTAAATATTTGATGCAGTTATTAGGTAACATAATAAAACACAAACATCAAAAAATGAGGCCAAGAACAAATGCTATGATGCCTTATGCAAGTGCACAGTGAAAGGTTATAGACGAACATCTGTATTATTTTATAGAAATGAAATAATACTAGTTGCAAGAGTTGCTAAGAACTTTCATAACATAAGTAAAATAATGGTAATTGCAATAAACTTATCTAATTTATTTAATTTAAAAAAAAAACAGGACTATAGTTTAATGTATTTATTATCAAGGAAGGTGTTAGATCAATAAGTATAAACCAGTCATGAAGTAATTCGCAAAGAATTTCCTTAGAAGTAACTCCGTCATACGACAAAGAATCTGACCTTCAGGTTACATTCCGAGAAAACAACGTTATATTATATATTTTCTATTACTTTCAGACTTATTAATAATGTGACAAGTGTATGTCTAAATAAACAGGTTTTTAAATAATAACACTTGCTGCATTTGTGGCGAAAATTATTAAGAATGCATACTGAACTCGGCAACAATACAAGACGATTTCCAACTAAACTCGTCACAAATCTACTCATACCTCTAATCAGGATATGTTAAAATTTGCACTTTAAACCCATAAACTTAATGTTATTTATTCATGGCATCATATCACAAACAAATATTATAACCAGAAGTGAATTTGAAATACATAATTATCTGTTAAGTATTTCCATATCTCAAGTTGAAAACATTTCTTAATAAAATAAGATAACCCCGAGAGTTACTGGAAAAACGAGATTTTGAGAAAATCTGTAAAAAAATGTTTAATATTTACAAGTCTATATTATAGTAACATACGTATTTAAATAATGATAAATCTTTTTAAATTTAAGATCTGATGAACATAGAATAGATCCGCCCCCGGCTTCGGCACCCAATTTAATACGTTTACTTAATCTTAAACATATTTTCATATAAAAATATTGACAATAACATCAGTCAATAAACATATTTTATTATTATCCCACAGGCGCTGAATTTTGAAATCCTATTTGCCAAATTTCACTGAAATCCGTTCAACCGTTTTAGTGTGACTGAGTAACAAACATCCAATTCTCTTATATTTAAAATATTCGTAAGATTAGGTATAATAACAATTGGGCAGTTTCCATTGAACAATAATAATGAAGAATTATGTTAAAATCAATAATAATTCTTATCCGTAATACATGACTGAAAAATTTATGCATTTATGTAATAATTTGAGAAATATGTAAATTAAAGTTAATGTAAATTTAATCGTAATTTAAAAAATTAACCGGCGGAAAGCAACGTCAGTTATGTACTTGGGTGGGTATAAATAGAATATAATTTACTATTAATGTGTTAAATAATCAAAAATAAAAGAAATAGCATATTATAATGAAAAATTGGAAGTACATATATTATTGATATACTGATAGGATTCATGCGCCATAAGGAATTTACATCTAAAATGTGAGATTAATGCAAAATGTTTTGGTAGTCATTTTCAACCTTTAAACATTTAATATATCCCCTAAAGGAAAACAAATTATTGACCAAATTTTCCATTATACAAAAAGTAAGTTTTACCCTCTGTTTTGTTCTTACACAAATCTGTTGATAAACTCCCCCTACAATTTATATAATTCCTAAAAAAATTAAGTTACGAAACTAACAAATTTGCTTTATTCAACCCAAACGAAACATAAAGCATAAGCATAAGAAATTAATTAAGTAGTATGTATAGAAAGTGAACAAAATCTTAAGAAAACTGTAACTATTAATAACCAACAAATTTTACTATGTATTTCTTTAATAATAAGAATAAGAATTCCTTAGAAACTTTAAAATGTATACGATCCCATTGAATAGAATAGCAACACGTTCTACACCAACATAGTAAAGTTATTTCTGAGATCTATACGCGAAGTGAATAATCCGAGTCCATTTATAAAAACCTCGTCCTCATTTTATTCATCCCACATTATTTTTATTTTATAAAGAAGTTAAAAATAATTTATAAAATGAGACGCCAAAATGCAATATTTAAAATCTATTAACAACTCACTCACATGGCAACTAGCACATATTTAAAAATTAAATGAGTCCGTACAAATACTAATTTATACTGAAGACTTCTCTGAACTGCACTAAAAAGCAAAATAATGTATATTACAATGACAACGAATGCAACAAGTACTCGAAGCACAATAAGACGACACTAACAATGGTTCATATTTCCGGCCGCCACACCGCAGTACGCTGGCCGATAGTAGCGGTCACCGAACGACACGCTCAACGATTCAGATTTTAGCTTTGCAGACTCTTCACTCTCATAAATGAATACCGACTGGCTACCGGCCAAGGATGAGAAAACGATGCCTGCATAAAAGTTATTATAGATATTATCGTTGCTAATGTTACCAATAAATTTTAAATAAATGGGCATAAGTCCCCGTGGGGGAACGGATAAGATTATAAGCCCCTACATCTAAGAAATCTCCACGATTGGCTTGCGAGCATCCGAATTCGACCGCAAAATGTCTTAAACGCATTCCTGTCGCGCCAAACTTCTTCCTTCCCTGTCCTATCCTTCAAAGCATCAGATTTTGCGGGATCTAGATTTTAGCTTTGGTTACGCGGAAATCGCATAATTCTTTTCTCACTCAACTAACAATACTCTCTCGTATTTGTGTCAATAAAGTAATCGTTTTATTTGCCTTCATGTATCGTGTTAAAGTTATTAATATTAATGTACAAATCCTCACATAAAAGTGACCATTATTTCTAAGTGCTTTAATTCATAATACCACAACTCATAAGGGTCGAGCAGACGCAATAAGAGTAAAAATATTTGCGGAGGGAGCTAATGAGACAGTTGGTATGGGAGCGGCGCGGACGGCGGCGGCAGCGTGTGGTGCTTATGTAAAGGCGTCGGCCATCGCCCCCACGAATTCAAACATCGCCATCGACAGTGACATCCAGCCCTATTGAAATTTGAAACACCAATATAATGTTCCAATGAATAAAAGAGGGTGATTCATATTTGAATTTTTATAAGTAAACCATGCATACAAAAAAAATTTATACTCATATCTATATACCCGTTACATTTTAAAACGTAGCGTAGTTATTTTATTAGAAAGGAAAATATTTAAAAAAATTAAAACGACCATAACCATTATACACAGTATACAGTAGATGAAAACTAGCAATATTTCCCCATACTGGAGCAAGTTTAACGTAATCAATTTTATAAAGTAAGTTATTAACACATATAACATAGTAGGTAAATACAATCTACATAGAAGCTAGTTTATATTATCTGTAAACATTTGTAAACGTCAAGTGGCCTAACGAAGCCATGTGGTAAATTTTGATGTACCCCTAAGTGTGTGTTACTAGTGGTTTTAAGATGGCTCAGACCATTTTTAGTTTATTATTTTTTAGAGAATGCTGGTTAAGCTCATTTTTTTTCAATAAAGTCAACAAATCTACCCAACGACGCCATTTATATGAGCCTGTAAATAATTGTCTTCATAATATAACACAAGGAATGTGATCAAGTGTTCATAGAAACTATTGATTAATAACAATGATTGGTCGCTATGATGACCCATTTGAAACACACGACATGTGTTCTTGTTCTCGAGTCGAGAATCATTTTTATCTCACGATATTAAGCCTTTCAATTATTCGGTAACAAAGTTCAATGGCGTCGAAAGGAAGTGACTTCATATTATTCTCTTTAATGTGTAATAAATACCGGCATGTTGATATTAAAAAAGGTTGTAAAATAACTTTGATGGTAACCTTTTAAATATTAAACGATCACGTAGTAAATTATTTCATAGATGTAGATACAGATATGACTATGAGAGACAAACATGGAAATCAAATTTGCCAACGAAATTAAAATGATAAAGTAGTGTTTCTAGTCACTTGTCCTTGGAGGCGTGTTTGTTCTATCTACAATTCTTATCTATTTGGTCACACGCAAAGCAACGATAACCTGCTTTCCTAACCACACTAAAAGACAAAACTGCCTTATAATTAGTAATTCAAAAGTGTATGAAAATCACAAAAACATATGCTAAAACAGACGTGTCACCGTTAAAATGCCCTAACAGCGTGTATGTTTTCTGTTGCTCTAAAAATAACTTGTCCGTAATGACAAAATTACATACGGGTAAAGTCTTTAGCGCAGACGGCCGAACGTAAACAGGTAAAGAAAAAGAAAATATTTTATTTTTTGAAGTGCAAAAACTTGTGGAGCTTTGGCTCCTAAATAAACGCGTAACGGTTATCGCAATATGAGTCCAATTAGGTCTTTAGCCTTTTAATATGGCTCCTGGGAGAATCGCAAAGGTTGGCACTTCACGGCCTCTGGGTAGGCATTTTATACGGTTTGGGCAGTATTAGCCGCAATTTCCACACTTTAGCACCACCGTAAAAGTTCATTACGAAATATACTGTATATAAAAAATTCAATTTCGTTTCATTCTATTCAAGAGACAACTATAAAATAATACGGAGAATTCGTATAAATAAACTGATATCACAAATGTAGACCTTATTGCTTTTTTATGGAAGACATTCAATATTGATAGAAGGGGCATAATCCAATGTAAGCCATCGAAGTCTACTGTGGCTATGGCTCATTATAAAGCAATGCAAGGTAACTCGTTAGACAAGTCGGTGACCGTGCGGTACGTTCGCAATTCCCTCTTTCCCCGGCAAGGTCAAAGCACCTCCCCGCTCACGAAGTCAAGCGAGAAACCCTTTATTGTTATATGTGATATTTCGATAGCTGCATTAGATAGTTTTAAGTTACTGCCTTACCTATCTATATTGGTCAAATGACTGACAGTTACATAAAGTTACATTAAGTTTCTACTGTCAAAAGCGATATTACGATAAGGTTACATTAGAAAAGTTGATGGTTTCGCGAAACTTTCTTCATTATTTCTTACATATGAACCTTCTGCTGACAATAACAAACACAACAAAAAAGAATTAGCGAAATCGGTCTAGTAGTTCACGGGTGATGCCTTGACCGAGGGAAATGGGGATTAATTTTTATATATTTTTATATATATGTCGGAGATTTATGATGAGAAGGACGAGAGGGGAATATTTAAGAACAGTAATCAAACATGATCTTACAATAACGAGAGGAACCTAAGCAGTACCTTGGAATTGTGACCAAAGCTTAAAGACGTAACCTAAATACAAGCCTAACTTACGCGCCGACATATATATTTATATTATATAGATTAATCGTTAAGTCAAGTCTAGGAAAATATTAAAAACTAGTCGACACGCCCGCCCTCCAGTTCTTTAAAAACCTATATTGGTTTCTATAGGTGTTATAAACACTCATTAAGTTTACTTAAAAATCTTCTATTCGAATAATTACATTTCTATTATACTTGTATAAGTAACAATTTGTACTGCCGAGGTACAAAGAATATATTAATTCAGTGAAAATGATAGTTGGCTAAAAGCCCAAAGTCCAGACTCTCTCCATAATAAAAGTTGGCAAAGTTTGTGAATATAATTGGCAAAAATCCTAACAAAACGATTGCAAATGAAAACTTTAAATATAGGAAAATAACATTATGGCAAAAAAGGAATTCATGGATATAGAAAACATAATGAGCTTAGAATACAATTATCAACATAGATTGCATAGGATATTGAGTTTTAACTTAATAAAGGATTTATTGTTATTTAAGTTCTGTTGGCAAGGATTTCCTAATAATCTTAAACGTTGATCTAAAAAAGGTTTTTGTCAAGCAAATTCTCTAACTCACAAAGAACAGGATAGTAGTTAGTTAACTAGTAAGGTCAGATCTTGTAACTGAACGCACTTGGCATCGTTCGAAACTACACTTTCTATTAATAGCCTAGAATTTTTCACTTGCCAATCGCAATGCGGATTCTTTTTACTTATTTTCAAGGTTATTATTATTGTCATATGGTATAAGAAGAAGAAGAAGAAGAAGAAAGAAGAAGAAGGAACAAACTTAGACATCAATTAGGTAGTCTTTAGAATTTATGAAAGTAACTTCCTGCGTCTGGGAAGCCTCCAGACAGGGTTTTAATTGTAGTCTTATTAGTGTTCATTAATGGGTTATAGAATATTACTCCTAAAGGGTTATACTTAAAACCCAGAGAGAGATCTAGAATTACATCTCGATTACTCGCGATGGGGTATTTATTTGTTTACCTCTTAAAAATGCGTTAAACTGTTAGAGTTTGTAGAAAATAGAAAGTCAAAATGCAACTCAAATCAATGCTATTATCATAAATAATGGGATGCTTCTAAAATTAGTGTTGCCAACATCAAAATTAACAGTTTATTAGTCATTTTTATAATTTAAAATGTAAATGAGAACGTCAACAGTATTTTAAAACTTAAAGTAGATTTTATCTAAGAGATTGTTTTGTTTCTTTAGAAAAAAATAAATAAAAATTAGAACTATTATTTTAATAATAATCCAGACTTCATTTCTTTTTGCAAGCCAGCTTTTAAATTTTACAGTCAGCTACACTAATTATGAAGGATTTGGAAGAAGCTGGAAAACTCAAATCATTGCGTCACACTTGTAGCGTCGCCCTCTTTTTCTATTTGACTCATACTGTGTTGTATTGATACTAATATGAATCATTTGTTACGATTTTATTCCATCGTTTAAAGAAAATACCAACGTCGTACTAATAATCTTATATATAAAATTCTCGTGTTCGGTGTTTGTTACCGAACTCCTCTGAAACGGCTCGACCAATTTTTGTGAAATTTTGTGTGCATAGGTCGGATATCTATTTTTTATCTATCTAAGTAATAAGGGTGGCCCATCCCAATTTTTTCAAATTTAGGTGGCAAAACCACGTTTGCCGGGTCAGACAGTAATTTATATAAATCCATTATTAACAACAATCATCATCATCATCACGACCCGTTAAGGGCCCACTGCTGAGCCGGGTCTCCTCCTCAGAATGAGGAGGGTATTAAGCCATAGTCCACCACGCTGGCCCCGTGCGGGTTGGTAGACTTCACACACCTTTGAGAACTTTTTTTTTAGGGAACTCTGGAGTGCAGGTTTCCTCACGATGTTTTCCTTCACCGTTAAAGCAAGTGATATTTAATTGCTTAAAACACACATAACTCAGAGTCTGAGGTGTGTGCCCATGAACGAACTCGGACCTCTCGAGTAAGACTTGAAGTCTCAACCACTGGGCCATCACTGCTTTGTTTTTAACAACATTGTCATTGAATAAATATATTAATTCTATAAGTACTCGCGTTTTCATTATAATATTGCACTTGTTTAGCGATCACAAGTGCTCTATTCAAACAAATGACGTGAGTCACGATCTGCGACCGCAATCAATGCGGACACTTTCGTGCAGGCGCCGCCACCGCCATAGCTGCTAAACAGAAAACAAAACAATAGCCTTCTTTAAACATCACAGTAGTCTGCTCGCGTGCAAATAATGTACGTGCCCACGAAAATATAAAAGAACTGAATAGAAAAAACTTGCAAATGTAACTGCACATTTAATTTTTAAATAACAATGGCTTCTTATTTTCCCCTATAAAGATGAATACATTGTTACCATACAATTAAGCCGCTCTCACTACGTTATAATTTAATTGCTTTTGTTCAAAAACGGTAAACATTCAACTAGGACTGAAATATTGCTTGCTTAACTTATAAACCAAAAATTGTTGTCTATGAAGAAATAATATTTAACATTCTTGCCAATTTATATACATATATGTATAATTTATATCTATGGTATTTACGCATTACACGTAGCTAGTAAATTGTATCGGCCTTATAAGCAGAAAGACAATAACCGTGGTTTGCATACGAATTATAAATATAAAGGTGTACTTTATACTACCTATGATATCATCCTTGTATAAATAAAATACACTCATATTTACTTTTTGGCTCAAGCTAAATATTGGTTATCTTAATCTAATAAAATAATTATTAGTATTAATATTTATCATTTAAATTGGTTTAATATTGTCATTTATTACGTCATAACATTGTTTGCTTATTAAACCGATTGTAAAAATTCCTTTACAGATAGATTTTGAAGATAACATTTTTAACGAAACAACAACAATTCATATTATGTTGGAAAATATAAATTAATAATAATAAAGAAAGGAATATAAATTTTAATATGAAAATCCAATTGTACTGCTTATAATATATAAGTACCCTCTGTGAAACAATGTATCAACACTCGCACATATACATTGCAATAGAGGATAATTAAAAAAGAAATGAAATAAAAACAAAGAGTCACTAAAATGTTGAAATCGTTTCACACGAAGACTCAAAAGCGACATCGATCCAGCATATTTGGATTTCTGCCAAAATATGATATTTCTCAGTTGTGTTTCTACATTCAAAATTCTCTTTATAGTATATTGTTAGCTATACAGACCAGTCTAGTGACGGTGGTTAGATCCCAGGCCGATCTCGTCTTGCCCCGAGCCTGGGCGCCATCCTTCCTTCTGCCTAACGAACCGTAACCGACGGGGACACTGGTCTCCTCACGTTTACGTCGTCCGCCACGTCTCAGAGACGAAAACCAATTAGACACTGAACCACGACGCTCCTCTTCAGCGGCCACGGGCACGGCCTTGATAAACATAACTCGAGGAACGCTAACGCACCACGCACATCACAATTTTACACAATTAGGGCCTGACGCTCGATTACAAACTGAATTCGAATACTGCGAGCGAAGCTGAATCATACGAACCTACAAGCGGTTATCGATAAGAGCGTAAATAAAGCAAAATAAGTGAAAAGTGTATGACTACATAATTAGTAAATATTTCAACGATGAGAATCGTCAAGTATATTTGTTTGCCAGAATACAGGTGAAGCTTAAGATATAGGTTTCACAGTGCACAACAAGCGGGTCGGTGGATGGACACACCTGATCGTAATCGTCGTCATAGGTGTGCACGGCGCGGGCGCAGCGCATCAGCACCGGCCACCACAGCGCGCCGCACAGCAGCCGAACATGTAAACACATCGCGCGCCATACACTTCCCTCTACGGAACGCACTCGACTGAGGAAAGACGCGGGCGCCGCACTTTGGCACCGTGACAAAATACGAAGTCAATTATCTTTCTACGCGACTACGTCTGTGGAAATCGTCGTCTTAACTTGACATTTATCGCTACCGAATATTTCTATTTTTATAACGAGTGCAATGTTTATTTACATTTTAATTCCTTTTATCTCAATACTTTTGAATATTTTTTGGAAACAAATTAAGTTATCGCCGTAAATATAATGAAGTCCCTATGAATACATAAACGATTAACGTACCGGAATAAAAGAAGCAAAAGAAATGAACAAATTACAACAATAAAAATTGTAACAAGTGCAATTAAGGAACCGACCGATGTTATCTGTACTAGTGATCGTTAAAATATAATCACAAGCAAGCGAAACATTGAACGCTTTCATTACAACCGAATACCAGCCCACAACCAAATATAAGTAAATTTTAAAAAATTGGTTAAGCAGTCAAAATGGCAGTAAAAATGTTGCAATGGTAAGCAAAATTTATGAATTATCATAATATCCTGCTGCTCAAATTTAAACTTTTTAAAATACATTAAAGATTGGTTGGTCGTTATCAAAACATTGAATAAATATATTAATTCTATAAGTACTCGCGTTTTCATTATAATATTGCACTTGTTTAGCGATCACAAGTGCTCTATTCAAACAAATGACGTGAGTCACGATCTGCGACCGCAATCAATGCGGACACTTTCGTGCAGGCGCCGCCACCGCCATAGCTGCTAAACAGAAAACAAAACAATAGCCTTCTTTAAACATCACAGTAGTCTGCTCGCGTGCAAATAATGTACGTGCCCACGAAAATATAAAAGAACTGAATAGAAAAAACTTGCAAATGTAACTGCACATTTAATTTTTAAATAACAATGGCTTCTTATTTTCCCCTATAAAGATGAATACATTGTTACCATACAATTAAGCCGCTCTCACTACGTTATAATTTAATTGCTTTTGTTCAAAAACGGTAAACATTCAACTAGGACTGAAATATTGCTTGCTTAACTTATAAACCAAAAATTGTTGTCTATGAAGAAATAATATTTAACATTCTTGCCAATTTATATACATATATGTATAATTTATATCTATGGTATTTACGCATTACACGTAGCTAGTAAATTGTATCGGCCTTATAAGCAGAAAGACAATAACCGTGGTTTGCATACGAATTATAAATATAAAGGTGTACTTTATACTACCTATGATATCATCCTTGTATAAATAAAATACACTCATATTTACTTTTTGGCTCAAGCTAAATATTGGTTATCTTAATCTAATAAAATAATTATTAGTATTAATATTTATCATTTAAATTGGTTTAATATTGTCATTTATTACGTCATAACATTGTTTGCTTATTAAACCGATTGTAAAAATTCCTTTACAGATAGATTTTGAAGATAACATTTTTAACGAAACAACAACAATTCATATTATGTTGGAAAATATAAATTAATAATAATAAAGAAAGGAATATAAATTTTAATATGAAAATCCAATTGTACTGCTTATAATATATAAGTACCCTCTGTGAAACAATGTATCAACACTCGCACATATACATTGCAATAGAGGATAATTAAAAAAGAAATGAAATAAAAACAAAGAGTCACTAAAATGTTGAAATCGTTTCACACGAAGACTCAAAAGCGACATCGATCCAGCATATTTGGATTTCTGCCAAAATATGATATTTCTCAGTTGTGTTTCTACATTCAAAATTCTCTTTATAGTATATTGTTAGCTATACAGACCAGTCTAGTGACGGTGGTTAGATCCCAGGCCGATCTCGTCTTGCCCCGAGCCTGGGCGCCATCCTTCCTTCTGCCTAACGAACCGTAACCGACGGGGACACTGGTCTCCTCACGTTTACGTCGTCCGCCACGTCTCAGAGACGAAAACCAATTAGACACTGAACCACGACGCTCCTCTTCAGCGGCCACGGGCACGGCCTTGATAAACATAACTCGAGGAACGCTAACGCACCACGCACATCACAATTTTACACAATTAGGGCCTGACGCTCGATTACAAACTGAATTCGAATACTGCGAGCGAAGCTGAATCATACGAACCTACAAGCGGTTATCGATAAGAGCGTAAATAAAGCAAAATAAGTGAAAAGTGTATGACTACATAATTAGTAAATATTTCAACGATGAGAATCGTCAAGTATATTTGTTTGCCAGAATACAGGTGAAGCTTAAGATATAGGTTTCACAGTGCACAACAAGCGGGTCGGTGGATGGACACACCTGATCGTAATCGTCGTCATAGGTGTGCACGGCGCGGGCGCAGCGCATCAGCACCGGCCACCACAGCGCGCCGCACAGCAGCCGAACATGTAAACACATCGCGCGCCATACACTTCCCTCTACGGAACGCACTCGACTGAGGAAAGACGCGGGCGCCGCACTTTGGCACCGTGACAAAATACGAAGTCAATTATCTTTCTACGCGACTACGTCTGTGGAAATCGTCGTCTTAACTTGACATTTATCGCTACCGAATATTTCTATTTTTATAACGAGTGCAATGTTTATTTACATTTTAATTCCTTTTATCTCAATACTTTTGAATATTTTTTGGAAACAAATTAAGTTATCGCCGTAAATATAATGAAGTCCCTATGAATACATAAACGATTAACGTACCGGAATAAAAGAAGCAAAAGAAATGAACAAATTACAACAATAAAAATTGTAACAAGTGCAATTAAGGAACCGACCGATGTTATCTGTACTAGTGATCGTTAAAATATAATCACAAGCAAGCGAAACATTGAACGCTTTCATTACAACCGAATACCAGCCCACAACCAAATATAAGTAAATTTTAAAAAATTGGTTAAGCAGTCAAAATGGCAGTAAAAATGTTGCAATGGTAAGCAAAATTTATGAATTATCATAATATCCTGCTGCTCAAATTTAAACTTTTTAAAATACATTAAAGATTGGTTGGTCGTTATCAAAACTGGCAGCTCCAGCCCGGAAGCGGGCAGAGGAAACTTGATAACAACGATGAATCGCGCCCATTGTCCACTTGAAGAGAACACTATAGATATCATGAAAACTGCAAAACTTAGTCATAACTGAATATAACGGGTACGTTGGAAAAAACCATTTCTCATAACAATGGTCATGTTACAATCTATAGCGGAAATTACTAAAAATATTTGGTTAATTTTAATTATGTTAATCAATAAATGTATTTATAATTTGATTATAAACTTGCCAGCGTACCTATAACAAAACGTTAGATAGTACCACATATCTACCCAACATGTGGACATAGAAACATTATGAAATGCGGTACTTTTCTAAAAACTTAAGTACGTGACAATATCATCATATTGAGGCATTGGCATAATGTGTACAATGTATTGAATGATGTACATTCAAGTTAATGACTCATGCTCATGCAAATGGCTACGGAGAATAGTAGGAATTATATATTCAATTATGGTCAAAAATATTTTCAGAATTAAATTTAAATTATTACACAAATTACGTATAGTATGCAATAAATCTAGAACTGACTGTGATTTTATTGTGCCAACAGATTTGTTGTAGAAAAGCACGAAGGTTAACTTGATTTCTGACTAACTACTAAGAAAATAACTGCATTGGCCAATAATAACAAACATGTGTTTCCAGTAAAATATGACATTAAACAGGTAACACGTGTTAAATTAAAGAAACGTCTCTTTGAGAAACAAATATTCTTAACTATCTTCACCATTGAGGGAAAAAGTTAAACTCAGAAATGTGCAAAATTAAATTAATTGATGAGGTAGTCATAGCTAATTCCACTTATATGCCTTTTTAACCAAAACTCACTAGTAAATACAACAGCACTATTAACTTCACTTAATGCTTACAATTTATTTGAAAAACCGCGAATTTGTATCACTATAAAATAGACCGATAAAGTCCGCAACGACACAACACCGCCACGCCGCGATCAGGCGGTTACTGAGACTGACTAAACAGCAAACTATATGGCTCTCTTTCGGTCGTAGTAAGATGGGCATTGACGGCTGACGTCAATGCGCTCAACTCCGTTTTGAATGGAAGGGTCGAGGGATCCTATCGGAACTTACGAAATTCTTTAAGGGACTTTTGTCCTTTCAAGGGCACGTGAGGCTATTGACTAGACAGGTAAACGGTGGGTATATTATGTTACTAATCATTATTTTTAACACGTTAGAATATGACGATTTTTAATGCCAATAAATTATTTATTCTTTATTATGGCTAAATTGTGTAAAATGAAGAAAAGATAACATATTCGTAAGTTCATGACCATGTATGGGAAAAAACTTACAATTTATTTGTATAGACAAAATTTGCCTTTTTGTGTTGAACTCTGGTACTAGTACTAATAAAGCATCTTACCACTGATTGTATAAGACATAGACAGTTAAAAACTTCCAAGCTTCTATCTAATGCCATGATTTGGAAGTCCATGTTATAAATATATCAAAAAATTTGATGTTGTACCTCGACACTCATGCCACAATAATTTTAGTGTAATCTCTAACAGAGAACTTAATTTTTGGTGGTTTAAATATCTCATTTAGTGAAATTTTTATATTCTCTAGCTTTGACTAATCTTTTCTTTTCAGAATGTGGGCTCTGTTGTGGAAAAACAAACTGATATTTATGATTTACTGGGTGTGTAAAAGAACAATTTCTTTCAATACAACAGATCTTTTAGATTTTTAAGTAAAAAACTAGAGTTTATAATCAATCGAAAATTCCAGATAAAACTTTGGCTTCTTCATTAAATGATTACTTTTACAGGATTCGGAACCAAATTGAAGCATATAATACTTTTATCATGTAGTTGACAAACAATCATAAACTTTCTGATGTATTTAATGATCTGATCCTGAATATGTACATACTCTACTTAAATTTGTTTGCTACGGTACGATACCTTATTTTAAATACCAGGGTATTTGTCACTTCACCCATCAAAGTAAATGCTATTTTAATTTTTTATAATTTTTTTTCAACAGCTTTGCATTTTAATTTCATCAATAACCAGAGCTAAAAATCTTTGATAGATTATTCAAAGGTTAATCAATTTTTCCTGAGATTATTTCCTTTATTCATAATTGCAATTTAATGTGTGCCTGCACTTTAAAGGCAACATCATTATAATTATATTGGCAACACTACATGAAGTATATCATTCTGGCATAGTATAGCATCTTAGTGAAATACTTTTCAAAATTAATTCAAAGGGGTCCAGGAAAGTCCATTTTGAGGCACTTTAATTGACAATTTTTTTAAATTAAATAATTGTAAACACTTGGACTACAGAACTATTGAACAAATGAAAATGTCTAATAAGTGGGTGTTAGAATCTTACATGTTGGGGCAGATTACTGCCTGCAGTATCACATGGTATATACTGGTAGAATCAGGGTATAAACAATACTTTTTTGGCACCAAAAACATTATAGACTAGTGCAATTATAGTCCTAAACAAGAAGTTGATTTATTTCTTATAATAACTAAAATTAATTTCAGTGTTTCTAAGCATTTTCAACAAACATACAAAAGATCAATTCTTTTTTTTTTATATTATAATAGTGTAGATATAGATACCATTCAATATTAAATCGATTTTGTAATGTAGGACTTTTTCAGAAGAATTCAATCTAGCTGAGGTAAGATATCTAAAATTAAGGTTATAGATATCTAAAATTATAGTTTAGGTATAATCTTTTTTTAATACTGTAATCAAAACAAGAACTTTACAAATGAAACTTGATTTACAATCACGTATCTTACCGAAACAAAGATGTTTATACTTTTCATATTACTTACACAAAAGTTTTCCTTTAATTAAATAATTACATTTTAACATCAAGTAGCATTTTTTATTTATGTTCGATTAATATTTTACAATTAAATCAGCATTCAGTGCTGTTACAATCTTTTTTTCTTATATACATTTACACCATTAACCTTTTGTAGTCAATGTCTTTTTCATTCCGTGTATTTCAGTTGTAATTTTCCATATTATTCGCTTTTTGTCAATAATTCTTTATTTAGTCACATAATATATCACAAAAATGCAATATGATCATGTGCCGAACTAGTGTTACCTGTCTAAGTACATATACTCTATGTACACTTAAATCTAATTATATTTTATTTCATCATTATTTATTTATTTTCTTAACTTTTTTACTTATCCTTAACCAACATATAACATACACTTTAATTTTTGTTTCTTTCTATCATGTTCTTCTAATTTATCTCTTTTTGTGGCCAACTCAAAATCTTCTTATTTTTATAATATGTTTTTAGATGTTTATATGCCTATCATTAAAGTAAAATCACTTAGAATCAGAAGGTTATTAGTTAATTATTATCATACCGCATATTAACAATAGGCAGGATGTGTACTCAATACATATGTAACAGTATTTAAATGTAATGAAACTTAAAATTAGACCTGAGTTAACAAAGTTGTGAATCACAGAGGCACTGAAACAATCCTTCGTTATATTTTTGTATAATGCTGTCATTATTTCAAGGTACTCACCAATTTATTTTGATTAACAATAATTGAGATTTGTTGTGGATAACTTGTTGGTGTTTTGTAAACTTACCTGTATTTCCAATAGTAATTCTGTCTTCCGGCGTCGTATATCAATTAAAGTCTTTTGCTGCTCAGGTGTCAGCTCTAAAAGAAACAGAATATCATAATAAATTATTATTGTTTATATAAAACTAGAGCCTTGCCTTATTGCCATTGAGGTCAATAGGTAAAAACGCTACGACAGAATATATTCAATGTATTTACCCGTGTGAGTAAAGGGATCTGCGTGATTAGTTGCGGCATTGTTACCTCCAAGAGACAAATTTTCAAATTCACTTATCATTTCTATTATTTACCTACTAAAACAGTTACCAAAAGCTAACATCATTAAAATTGAGTGGCAGCCATATTTATTTACTACTCATCAACAATTCGTCTATAGCCATTAACCACAGATCAGTAACATCATAACTTGTAGCAAGCTTCTCTGTAGTACAGATAGAATAAAACTCAATTCAATTTTAGGTGTATGGATAAAGTTCCATATACTTAGCAGGTGAATTTAACAATCCTCATTTTTTATTGTTGTTATATTTAGGGAATTATTTACGCAATTTAATGCCACTATTATTATAATTTATGACAATATATTTTGTTAATAGCAAATTAATTATGTTCAGCGTATAGTTAGCAGAACTCGATTTGAAATTCAGTTTTTTACCCCCAAATCAACTGGAAATAATTTGGGAAACGCGTAGCTATGGGTGAAATAATTTGCGAAGTAATTTTCGCAATCGCAAAAACACGATAATTAAGTCGATCAATTTTTCCGTGATACCCGGTCTCTCAGTCGATATCGCATAATCGATGCGCGCAACAATGTAGGGTGGGTTTTAGCTATGTTCACGCGGCTCCCTGAACCCAGCGATTCTCACTATTGCGACGTATTTTATATATCATCTTTGGACGTAATAGCGTAATAGCCATAACCTGTGTGTGTCAATTGATGGTAGTTTGTTATTGATTCGTTTTTGTTTTAGTTTTTCCTTAATACTTCGCTATTAGCCTCTCGAACTTGAGGCACGGCAACGACAATTATTCTGTATATCGATTATAAATTGTCGATATATAGAATAATAGACTATTTGACAACATCGAAAATATACTGTAAAATGTAAATAGTGGCATGGCCATCGTGGCCATCACATAAGATACTAGGGTAAAAAAACATATATTGCATTATTTTTAATTTTGTGCAAGCTGATAACAGCAACCTACCTAAAATAGACGCATTTATGGTTGCACTTTTTTCAAAAATAATGGTGATTACTATGCAGCAAAACTTAAAAATGTAAAACAGCAGTGTAAGTAAAGCATAAGTACATTGAACCTTGTAAAGACTTAATACTATTAAACTTTATCATATTAGGCCATACTTTTTTTTTGAGTATCAATTACTAATATCCCGAAATCGGGCAGAAATCCCACATAACGGCAACACTATTAAATATAACTCTATGGAAAGAACAAGTGACATTTGGCTATTGTAAACAATATTTGTTGTAGAATTTTAGTGTTATATTTCGGAAACTATTGATTTCTGCAGTTCGAGATTTTGTGAGTGTAGTAGGTCTAGATCTTACTACAATTAAATTTTGGAGCGAAACTATTACGTCAGCACTTGGAAAGGTTAGGAGGTTATTTTTCTTTCTCCCCCCACAATTCCTAATACATATTAGAACTGAAAACGCTTTTACTTTTTTAATATATATATGTATATAGAGACTTATACCAGAATCATAAATTGAATGTAAATTAACTTTGCCTTTGTTTCACAGGTGTGCAAGAGAAATCTATTGGGATGATACCTTTGGCTATGTTCAACTATTCTGTGAGCATGGACTTTGCACAATTAAATGTAAAATGTGAGCATAAAGTAAGAAAGCATATAATAATGACCATGATCATAAATATATGATCATCAGCTTCTCATAAGAAGAATGGCAAAATTGTCAGTGTCACAACTGTGCTGCTTCCGCTGGAGGATGTAGAATTGCTGTTGCTTTCCTGCTGTGGGTCCATCGTTGCTCTGAGGAACCTGCCAGTACCTCAGTAGAATGCTATTGGAAAAAGCCTAATTTGTCCAAAGTAGGAACTACAATGAAATACATTACAGTGCTATAGTCGTCAAAAAAAGAAGTACCTCACAGACTAAGTACATCAGCACTTTATAATGTTTTAATATCAGAAGCCAAAAGAAGAAAAATAGACAACTGTGAATTACTAAAATATCGACATGATTTTATATATAATAATGTGTTGCAATATTCGTTGCACTGTTTTATAATAGATCAGACTCCAGGAATCAGAGCAGATGTAGACTTGCTTATTAATATGTTGAAAGACACATTTACTGAACTGGTAATAGCCACCATCGAACATGCAACAAGAGGAGGCAGAACAAGAGCAGCTTGTGGTATGAGATATGGTCGTATCACAGCATCAAAGGCACAGATGGTTCATTGGTGGCAAGTATAATGGGTGCTAAAATACCTGACACAGCTGCAATGAGAAGAGCTAGAAATTTGGAAAGATAATTATTGTAAAAATGGTGTTCTGTCAGGAAAAATGCTATTTTTGTGTGGCTGATAGTAACTTAAAACAAAAATATAGACATTTTAATTGTGACATATAATAGTGACTATGTAAATCAAATATTAAAAAATTTTTGGAAAAGAAATATATATCCCATTTTGTATTATAACACCAATATATAGTGAAGTCCTAATATGGTATAAGGCAGATACTGATCAGTTTATCTCTAAAGGCAAGTAGGTGATTAAACTTCTGTGCCCTACCTGACCCAATAGTTTGCATTGTTTCACTCGGATTCAGGTACTGTCAAGCTAAGCCACTGAGTTATTGAGACTGGCAACCATAAAAGTCAAGGTAAAAATATTATTTTCAGTATACTGAATTAAGAAATACTTTATTTATATTATTATTTTTAAATGTCAGTTATTAATACAAATTACAAAAATATATTAATTTATATTAAAGATCCTGGAGGCGATAGATTAATTTACATGTTTTAATATCACTTTCAAGAATGTATCACACAAATGCTGCCTATTTTTGATATATAGCTATGTATAAACATACCAATTTGTATGATAGGTAATTAGGATAAATAAAAACACATTCTGTATTTTTTGTTTTATTTTTGAATAAATCATTATTTTATAAGTGGATCCTGCAAATTAATTAGAGTGCATACAATAATAATAACATGATCAAGTAGTATGTTAGTGTAACGAAGTATGTTAGTGTTTATAACAGTGTTGCTTTAACATATAAAACTCTCTTTCTCTTAATCACCTTACTACCCATTCAGTGTGAATACTTAAGCTAGCAATTATCTTAGTTTGTCTAACTTCTGCTTTTGATAACTCTGTGCCAGCACTTACACTAGGTGGTCTTAATAGTTTCATGCCCTTGCCATGAAGTATTGGTTCCAGCTTAAAGCCCCTGGCAGCTAAGATGCAAGTTCCCTGTTGCAATCCATCTAGAAAGTCACAATTTTCTACTATCGCTTCAGGTTGAATGTGTCGATCCTCCACTTCCTATACGCCGGCAATACTTGTGTGATCGTTTCATAGCCAAATCTTTACAATTATCATCGCATCCACTTTGGAGCCGCCTGACCTTATTATCTCAACTTTGCCCTGCTAGTAAACCCATTTCCTTTATATTAGACAGTTTTCTAAGGCTTACTAAGCTCCCGCACCCCCTTACAACTTTTCCAAAAAATCCTTTATACACAATTACTTTTAAAGCACTTGTATACTCTCCTGACATAATAACAGATCTAGGTTTAACCAAAGGTGCCCCTGATTGCAATTCTAATTTACAAGCAATAATTCATCAAAATTGGTCAAATCACTTATTAATTTTTACTGATGCCTCTAAATTATCCCCAAATGGTAATGTTGGTGCTGCCTGCTGGATTCCCAAATACAAAACAATATTGCAATTCAAGTGTCCTCCCCAATCATCTGTGTTTACAGGCGAGGCTGTCGCACTGTATGAGGCTATTATTTTCTCCCTATCCCATAATGTAATGCAAACTGTTATTTTGACTGACTCACTTAGCTGTCTGATGGCTATTAAACAAAACCCGTTTCGTAGTAAATCAAGATATTGCATCATTTTGAAGATTCGTGAAGCTTTGTATTCATGTCATCAAAAAGGACTCATAATCCATTTAGCCTGGATCCCTAGCCATTCAGGCATCAGAGGTAACGAAACTGCGGATTCATGTGCTAAAATAGCAACCCAATGTGGTACTCTTGAGCATTACTCTAATTTGTCTCAGGACCTCTGTTGCCTTGCGAAAACTCATTTAGATCAACTGTGGAATGAGCATTGGGAATCATCAAAATCAACCAAAGGCAAATATTATGCATCCATCCAAACCGAAATACCCCGACGGCCGTGGTTTTTCTCTCAAAGATATACTGATCGATGGATTACCTCTACAATATGCCGTCTACGTCTCGGACATGCATGTACACCTGTGCACTTGGCTAAGATCAGAGTTAGGGATCACTCGCTGTGTGAATGCGGCCTTGACGAAGGTTCTGCCTCGCACATTTTATTTAATTGTCCTAAACTTTTACACCCTCTCTATGACGTTCTCCCACGTAAAGTCCCCCGCCCATTAAGTGTTAAATGTTTGTTAATGTATGTGTTTAGTCCATTATGTACATTCTTATGTAAATATATCAAAATTAATAATATTAAGCTATAAAAACTAATCAATTTATTTGTCCTATTTTTCTTTTATTTTGTATCTGTGTACTTCATTGTGTGATTAAATTTTTTTTTTTTTTGGTTTACTAACAATAAAAAATCCACCTATTTTTAGAGCTTGGAAAAACCAGTTAATGTGTAAAATTCTTTTCTACCGAACATTGTCTCTATACCTGCTTTCTCTATTTCACGTGACATTGGCGGAGTTAAATGTGCTCAACTGGCACGCCTAAAAGCCATTAAACTTAATTAATTAATTAAATTTTCTACTATAGTAATATCACTTGTTCTACCCCCAAATTCTTGATAGACATAAATGACTAAGCCATTTGGAGTACATGATATTAGATACCTATTTTACTGTATTCCTCATTTAGTATTCGGACCATGTCAGTGCCTGATGAAGAGCCTTAGAGGGTTTCTGTATTTCAACTTTGAGACAGTTGATGATGCAGCTGACATTATGATAATTATGCCTAAATGCAATAACAAGATTCTTTTTAATTCATTTTTTATCTAAGGTTACAATAAATGGTTTTAAAATACTACTAATTATTGGTATATTTCCTATAAATAATTTACTGGCATAGGATTATGACATTCCAAAATTATCTTCTAATTCAGAAAATGTGTATTTTGTTTAAGCACAACAAAATATGTTCAATTTTGTATTTGTGTGTTTATTCAAAAGCTGAATTAAAAAATATCATTCCTTGGTAATACCAACATACATTAAAGGTTTCTTGTTAATTAAATATAATATTAATAGTATTTTTTAAGCATTGTAATTGTTCAATATTTTCATTGGCATCTGTGACATTACTGTCGGGGTCAGTAGCCCTTGATGATGATGTGACTAAAAAGGTGATGATTGACCACTTTCTAAACGAGAGATATCACTGTCTGATTTTTCATCTTCAAGGAGAATCTCTCTTTTAAATGCTTTAACAACTCCTGACTATGATGGTTTAAGATGGCATGGTTCAACCAAAAAAGGTGAAGTAAATCGAGAAGTCATAGAAATTTGTAATGGTGACGTAGAAATACTTTTATTTTGGATATTTATTTGCACAGCCTTACTTGAACTGATTTTAATATTTACTCTTGCTTGAACTGATTTTTCCACTGTTATGATAGGGTTTTTGTTTCAGGATAAAAATTGAATAAAATCAATGTTTTTTTTTAAATTTTAATTACTTAAATACATATTTGTTTCTTTTATATGGTTTTTAGGAAGAGTATATAACAATAGCTTATAACAATCTCCATGTCATTATTTCCAAATTCCTCATAATCAATTCAACAGCTTAGATCTGAAAGTGAAACAAACAGTCACTGGTTTTAAGCACAGAACTCGGCAAGCTTTTTTATTTTATTCAATAATTATTACCTTGAGCTATACAAAATAGCTCATAGGTACATTATTATATACATCTTCAATTTCTTTTTGTTAATATAAAATTCCATGTTTATTTAAGTAACAATCATGTCGAAAGGATAAGGATGAAATAAAATTGAACCGGCTGTTGTTTTTTTTTTAGTGAAACTGTTAACGAAAACATCATTAAATCAATATCTTTATTTTTTTCGACTGTGCTTACTTATTAAAAAAAGCACAATTCATTCATCATCATTAATGGAATATTATTCTTAATTCATAGTTTTTATATCATAGTTCTATGTTTTATACCAATTTATTATAGCAGTACTTCTGCCCATGTTAATTTAGGAGAATGAACAACAATAGCAGGAATAACTGGTTGTATTGTTGCACTCTTTGCAAAAACATTCTAGAGTTTAGAGTAGGTAATGCTGTACCACTTTATTGATACTGTCCAGTATCAAGTTTCAAAAACGCAGCGTGGTCGGTGGCTGCTTAATGTTGTATTATATTTTTTTACAAAAAACATTAAGAAATCATGATTTTCACGTACTTATAAAGATAAATTTAGAAAAATTGAGATATTGAGCATTGACTTAATGACAGATGCGTCACTTTGACATCTTTAATTTTAGGAGAGATTTTTTACCGTATTGACAGGATGAACATTAAATGTTTGACGGTTACGAAACTCATCAACATTTAGTGAGGGTGTTTTTTTCTTTTATTTATTTTTCGTTAATTTACCAATGTTTAAATAGCTATTCGGGACGAAGAAAAGTATAACAAATCAAAAACCATGAAAGTCTGTCTAGTCGTTCTCGAGTTATAAGTGTTAGAATAAATCCGATTTTGTTTTGTATATTAACTTGTGCACTTTGATATCTCTTCGAACTCACATTTTCACTATCGAGTAACGGACTGACTACAATCGGCCATACAACCCTTTATATAGGATTTCATATAAAAACTTCTCGCTACTTGATTCCATCAATTTTTAAAAAAAGATTATTCTGAGTTATACTCTCACTCGAACACATAAATTTGCCTAATATAGTCCTTTTCCTACAATGTCAATCATCGAACGCTTGCGAAAGGTGTAACGCTTCTAAGTCTTATTTAAGCCGATGTAAGTCAGCGCAAGCCTTTCAAATTTTTTTTAAAATAATTTTTTTAATATTTTTCCTTTTATTTAGACAATGTTTTTATTTATGACCTCAAAATTTCCAAAAGCGCATTTAAATGGACATTTTTGGATATAAATGTCATGATTTTTAATCTGTGATACTGTATTGGCGGAAATTAGTATTTTTAAGAGGACAATGTAAATTGATTCCTGATTGGTCAATAAAAAGGAATAGCGATCGATGATATAAAATTGACCAATCAGGAGCTTTCCCGCGAATATGTTAAAGTTGTAGCTCTGTGGTGGCACTTGGCGGGATTTGCTATGGGAATTTAAAAAAAGGTGTGAGGAGAGAGATACGCTGTTGGGTGCCGTATTGTATAATTTCAGATTAAAAGATTTAAAGGTTGAGACGAAACTTTATATAATAACGTATTGTATGCTGAAGTAAATGCAATAAGTGTATTTGGTCTTGAAGCTGAGTTTAATTTATAATATAAATAACAAATCATGTAAAAATAAAGAATATTTTATAATTATTTTCAGAACTTGTTCTAGGAAATGGTGAGCCTGAATTGTCTACTATATTAACACCTTTGTTTAGTCTATATTTTTGTGGTGTCATTTTTGCGGCGTTGAAGTAATTTCCATTTATAATTAAGAAACACAAAATAAATAATACAATATTTATTTTAAAGACAATTTGTCCACCATATATTTATAACAACTAGACAATCATACTTATTTCTAATTTTTAAAATAAAGGTTGATATCGCTAACCGAAAAGGTTTCACCTTAACACGTCTCGATGCATTTACTAGCTGCATATCTTGGTCTAGCTAGTGGCTTCGTAAATATGTCTGCCAACTGTTGTTCAGTGCCGATCCTCTTTACAATCAGGCTTCCATTCGTCACTAGCTCTCGACAGGGGCGTAGTCAGTATTTTTTTTTGTGTGTTTGTGACGTTTTTGGGGATAATCTCTGGATCTACTGAACCGATTTTAAAAATTCTTTCACCAATAGAAAGCAACTGCTAGTAATAAATAAACAAGTAATAGACAAAATATGAATGCTTTGCTTTAATCACAAATAAATCTTTTATCGCGATTCGCGGCCTCTTTGTACTTCTCGTCCGTAAACATGTATCAACCATTTGCCGTCGACGCTTTTATTTCTTATAATTTTTGAAATATAATTAAAATATTAACTTAAATTATTTGAATTTAATTATTTTGGATCGCTTTTTCTAGGAGGGGGCACCAGGCTTTCTGGGGGGGGGGGGGGCCTGCCCCCCCCCCCCCCCCCAGCTACGCCAATGGCTCTCGAATAAAGAAATCACGAATACGCAAGTGCTTCGTTCTTCTACGGAACTCAGGGTTTTCAGGCAAGCGTACCACCGCCTTATTATCTAAGTGTACGGTACAGGTAAATCATTCAATTTTACCAATCCAACAATAAGACGAGTAAGCCAAATATTCCCTTACTGCTTCACTGGCTGCGACTATTTCTACTTCTGTGGTAGATATGGCTACACTTTGCTGTGTTTGACTGAGCAATCATACAGGTCCACCAGTTATAAATTTAGCACACCAGAAGTCGATCTTCCCGTGGCCATGTTGCCTCCATTACATTATCTAATTTGCAGAGCGCTAAGTGAGCTAGCGTGCTAAATTTGCATTGTGTAAAGGCAGTTAGAGAGCTAGTGATCCAATCTGGTGCGATCGCATGGACTCTGCCGCGCTAGCTCATCTCGTACACTAGCTAGCATGTTGCAAATTGCATGGTGTAAAGCGTTCTAGCGTGGTAAACACTAGCTATGGTCGGTTAGTCAGTAGCCGTAGTCGGCTTGCGCTCGAACAGGACGTATTTTTGATATAACATCAAAATGAAGATTCCAATCTTAAATAAAACATTTTTATTTATTGTCAGCAATAGTATAGTACGTAGTAATGTAATAGTACAATAAACAATTGTACTTACTATTTCGTTACAGATTCGTTCAATAGACATACCTATTACTATTCTATCTCGCTACACGTCTAATCACCTGGCTGGCACCGAAATCAAAAATAACAATTATTGTATATTATTGTCCTAATAAAGGGAGATTAATAAATAACGGAATTATTTCCTAATTATTAGTGTATTTTTAGTTTGAAGTCGGTTAAATTTTTTGTTATAAATGTTTCTTGCTTTTTAGTGAATAGCATACATGTTCTGTATATCATTTATCGCTCAACCAATAATTCACTTTCTCACCTGTTTACTCTTTCACTCACTCACTAAATCACCAATTCACCCATTGACCATCGACGCACCCATGCACATTTTACCCATTTTTCAAAATAACTCACTCAATTTATACTATAACTTTTGAGGAATTCTCTCAATTCCTCAAGAATTCCATCATCAGAACTGGATTTTGAAAAAAATGTGAGCAATCTATAAGCGTATCCTATCAAACACAAAAAGAAATTCGGTCCATAAATAACGGAGTTCTGAAGTAACAAACATAAAAAAAATACAACTGAACCCCCTTTTTTTGAACTCGGTTGAACCATTCTAAAATCAGATGGCTCGAATACGTTCATAATGTTCATATTTAACAGTTTTTGTCTCAGCAATAAATATTCTTTGACCCAACATTTTCTGCGTCTTTTTTTTATTTAATAACTAGCTGCTCGGACAGATTTCGTTCTGTCAAAAGTTATGTTTTTAATTTTTTTTTAATTATTAAAACCTTCCGTAGGCCTTAAGGAACATACAAAAAAATTAACCGAATTGGTCGAGCCATTCTCGAGTCCGCTTAGCTACATTAATTTTTATTTATTATTGAACTTGACACCATTGCTAAAGCAATGCAATGCCAACTTTCTGGTGTTTAGATGGTGCCATATTTATTTAGCGGTCTTCGAAAGATGCGGTTTGGACGACGATCACTGCAGAAATGAAAGGTAGTTAAACTAACTAGTTTCGCTAGCTAGTTTAGTGTAATGAGTGAGCTGTTTTTGTTTCGCGCTTCATCACTTGTCTAGTGCTTTGCAAATTGGGTAATGAAATGGACCTTAGAAATGGCATTAAAATTAAAATTGATATTATTGGCTTAAAGGACATATACTTGAGCTATTAATTATTTTTTTTAAAATTACCGATGTTTTAAAGTTTTACAAGTTTAATATACAACTTTAAACTTATGTGACGTACGTACAAGTTTCTGTAATCTTATTAATCTTTAGTTACAAGTAAATTTTGGTGCAATTGTCGCAGTACTATCTGTGTGTCTGTGTTACTTTAGAATTGCTGACGTAACGGATTCGCTCCAAAATTTTTTTGGGGATAGATCTAGGTCTAGAATCACTCACTGTAAAATCTTAAAACGCGGAAATCAATAGTTTCCGAAATATTAATTTAAAAAAAAATATATAAGGTCAAGCACTGTTAAATAATAACTTGGAAGGCGTGCTCTCCGGCTTATAAAAAATACTCCTGGACCCGTGGGCCAAAAGACTAGGTGGAGATGACAAATTTCGTTTATTTTCTGCTCTTTCAATACATTTTCTCATATACAAACATTGTTCTTCATTTTAAGTGTTGCCAATTACGAAAGTCTCTAATACCCGATATCTGAGTAAGAAATTCCGGATTTCAAGAAAAGATTTTTATATAAAATTTTATTTTTGTGCTGGTTAAATTTAAAAAAAAAACGTATTTTAGTATTACGTGTGTAGTAAATATTTATTCACAATCAATAATAAAATTGTTACTGTTAGGCCATACTTTTTTGAGCATCAATTCTCTGATTGGTCCAATATTAAACACGTATATACAAATATATACAATACAAAACGTTCCCTTATGTAATTTCCTTATAATTACATATTTTATTGTAATTTTATTTGTAAATTAAATAAACAAAATCCCGAATTTAAACGATTCCCGAATAAGATTCTAATGTCCTAAAATCGAGAGAAATCCCGCAAATCGGCAAAACTATTACGTTAAACAAGATAATTAACAAAAAATGTGTCTATGAACAAGTGACATTTGGCTATAGTAAACACTAAACAATATTTATATAGAATTTTAAAATTATATATTTTGGAAACTATTGATTTCCGCGCTTCAAGATTTTACAGCAAGTGATTCTACATCTAGATCTATCCCCAAAAAAATTTTGGAGCTAATCCGTTACGTCAGCACTTGGAAAACTCATATCATCCATAGATATAAATAAATAAAATTGGATTGTCTGTTTGTAATATTAAAATAACCGCTTTTTATTTGTTTATAAGTAATGGGGTAAGTGTAGTTGAAGAATTTTAAAATATAATATTTCGAAAACTATTGATTTCCGCAGTTCAAGATCTTGTGAGTGAGTGAGTCTAGTAGGCCTAGATCTATCTCCAATTAAATTTTGGAGCGAAACCATTACGTCAGCACATGGAAAGTTTAGGAATCATTTTTCTTTCTCACCCCATAATTCCTAAAATACGAGTCTCCGGCAAAATAAATGGGGGATCGATAGAGGAGACCCCCACCTAGCCCAATCACTCCCCCTTCATTGTGTCAGCTAAAGGAAAGCCTGCCTAAGTACATATGAATGTATATACGGTACATATACCAAAACAACATTTTTTACAATTTTTGTCTGTCTGTTTGTTCCGGCTTATCTCTGATACGGCTGGACCGATTTTGACGGGACTTTTACTGGGAGTTAGCTAATGTAAGCAATGTAATTTTGGCTATTTAATATCTCGTAAATCCATAGGAGGACATAGTCTGGATTCCGGAAAAGTTTAAGAAGGTAGTTCTGAAAAGAACTTTGATAATAATTACTATAAAAAAGTGAGAAAGTACTATAAATATTTAACCGTAAAGGTTAAATAAAATAATTTATAAATACAAACCGATTATAAATAAATCGGTCTAGTAGTTTTTAAATTTATTCTTTACATACAAAAATATGAATCTTTCCTCTATATAATATTAGTGTAGATGATTGTATATATGGTAATTTTTTAAATGTTTGTAAATCTAGACTTAGAATCTTTTAATTCGTTTATATATTGTCTTTCTTTCTTCGTGTCGTTTATATTCTAAAAATGGAAGAAGGCATAAATAAATGAATGTAAATAATAAAAAAAAGTGTAATATTGCTTTTTCCATTATGGAATAAAACAGAGAAAAAAATTCAAGTCAGTTAATTTACTAGATTTTATGTCTCCATTCTTATAAATTTTGCTTTATATTTGGATTTTAATTTACTACTAGTTTGATTTGCGTAATTAGTAAAGGGGGCAAACTCAGAGATGGCAGTCGAGTATATAAATTGATACCCCATATTTAAGTATGGATTCGTTCCCTAGGATATAACTTATAAGAATTCTGTGATTAAGGGGGTCTAAAACGGTTAAACAATCTATTTCATTTTGAAAACGCGTGTCGTGTGTATTTGACTTAAAAATAATAAAGCTTGTTTATGGTTTGACATTCTTCTATGTTGTCATCACAGACTAATAAGAGAGCTGTCATGTATTAATGATTTTAAAAGAAATAAAGCTTGTTTATGGTTTGACTTTCCTCTAGGTATTGTTTATCTTTAGTTAGTTACTTTTTCTAATGATTCATTGTAAAAACATCACGCTCAGGTGTGAAGTAAAATTATTTTTTCCTAATTATTTAATTATACTTATGTTCTACTTCTCTTAAACTACTTGTACGCTTACTCTACATGTTCTACTTACTCACTTAACTACCCTAGCTAGGTAATCTACGCTTATACAACTACACCAGACCGTGCCGAGGGACTTAGCGCTCACGCAAGCTGCTCGACACGGGCGGGGATCGAACCCACCAACCGGCGGCGCAGCTGGACAGTCGCGATTCTGCCCGTATTACGCTGCGCCACGGGCCCGTCCTACGATACCCGCAAATACTTCTATATACTTTACCGGTCGCGGCCGGGTCGACCTACCCTCTGACGTCACGCCGGTTCCTTTTTTTTTTTTTTTTTTCCTAATATTTTTATCTGTTTTTTTTTTTTGACGTTTGACAGCGAAACGTCAAATGTCACACCAAATCAAATCAAAACAATAAATAATTTAATGTTTTATATTTAATATAAAATTTATGCAATAATATTGTGTCCAAGGCGAAAAAGCTCACCGTATTTTTTTTGTTTTAATTTATATATTATTTTAAATGTTTTTAATTATTTTATGTTTTAAATATAATTTTTTTTAATTTTGTCTTGGCGTCGAAACTATTTCGACTTTTGACGTTTTGACGTTTGACATCGAAACGTCAAATGTCACTTTAAAATCAAAATAAAATAAATTAAATTGATATTTTCATGAAATCAACTATAAATTGTACAGTGTGTTAAATAGGTGAAAGGCTCTGAAATATATTTAATTAATAACAGTTTAGTTCCGTTTGTAGAGAGCGAATGTTCTGTGTGAGTGACATTTTAAGTGGATCTTAACTTCCCTCGTCGACCTAGTGATTTAATAAACATTAAAATCCCGCAGGAATTTGAGGATATGTATTAGTGGTCGCGCCAGAGAAAGCTCAAACGTTGATTTAACGATATCCTTCTTAAAATTCCAGGTAACGGACTGTCGAAACTCTCGAGCGGACTAGACACACGCTCCGCCTGCTCGCTGCTCCTACCCGACGAGGGCTCCGCCGTGATCAGTTATAATCGATAAATAAACAGGTTGCTATTGGTGTGTGTTCATTTAACCGCGTATAGGGCGATGTCTGCCTTGTTATATTATGATTATAGTCAAGTCAAAAACGTTTCATAAAATGCATCCTTATCGCATCTCAAAAATTAATCTCAGTATAATATATTTATAGTAGTAATGATACAGTGGTGGCGAGGAGGGTGTCAGTCAGTAGTTTACTCTTGAAAGACAAAAAAAAAACCGATATGTATGGGTGTGCAGGTGTACGAAGTTGTCGAGTGACGTCACGTGTCCGTGCGCCGAGAGTTTCGTTAAAAATGTAAAAAAAAATTAGAAAACTCATTTGAAAAAATAAAACAAAACTAGATAATTGTAGAGCATCGTACGGGCTTGCTTTTCACATTTAACTTTTTTCAAATAACTATATAAAAAAATGTAAAAAAGTGAAAAAACATCACGCTCAGGTGTGAAGTAAAATTATTTTTTCCTAATTATTTAATTATACTTATGTTCTACTTCTCTTAAACTACTTGTACGCTTACTCTACATGTTCTACTTACTCACTTAACTACCCTAGCTAGGTAATCTACGCTTATACAACTACACCAGACCGTGCCGAGGGACTTAGCGCTCACGCAAGCTGCTCGACACGGGCGGGGATCGAACCCACCAACCGGCGGCGCAGCTGGACAGTCGCGATTCTGCCCGTATTACGCTGCGCCACGGGCCCGTCCTACGATACCCGCAAATACTTCTATATACTTTACCGGTCGCGGCCGGGTCGACCTACCCTCTGACGTCACGCCGGTTCCTTTTTTATTTTTTTTTTTCCTAATATTTTTATCTGTTTTTTTTTTTGACGTTTGACAGCGAAACGTCAAATGTCACACCAAATCAAATCAAAACAATAAATAATTTAATGTTTTATATTTAATATAAAATTTATGCAATAATATTGTGTCCAAGGCGAAAAAGCTCACCGTATTTTTTTTGTTTTAATTTATATATTATTTTAAATGTTTTTAATTATTTTATGTTTTAAATATAATTTTTTTTAATTTTGTCTTGGCGTCGAAACTATTTCGACTTTTGACGTTTTGACGTTTGACATCGAAACGTCAAATGTCACTTTAAAATCAAAATAAAATAAATTAAATTGATATTTTCATGAAATCAACTATAAATTGTACAGTGTGTTAAATAGGTGAAAGGCTCTGAAATATATTTAATTAATAACAGTTTAGTTCCGTTTGTAGAGAGCGAATGTTCTGTGTGAGTGACATTTTAAGTGGATCTTAACTTCCCTCGTCGACCTAGTGATTTAATAAACATTAAAATCCCGCAGGAATTTGAGGATATGTATTAGTGGTCGCGCCAGAGAAAGCTCAAACGTTGATTTAACGATATCCTTCTTAAAATTCCAGGTAACGGACTGTCGAAACTCTCGAGCGGACTAGACACACGCTCCGCCTGCTCGCTGCTCCTACCCGACGAGGGCTCCGCCGTGATCAGTTATAATCGATAAATAAACAGGTTGCTATTGGTGTGTGTTCATTTAACCGCGTATAGGGCGATGTCTGCCTTGTTATATTATGATTATAGTCAAGTCAAAAACGTTTCATAAAATGCATCCTTATCGCATCTCAAAAATTAATCTCAGTATAATATATTTATAGTAGTAATGATACAGTGGTGGCGAGGAGGGTCTCAGTCAGTAGTTTACTCTTGAAAGACAAAAAAAAAACCGATATGTATGGGTGTGCAGGTGTACGAAGTTGTCGAGTGACGTCACGTGTCCGTGCGCCGAGAGTTTCGTTAAAAATGTAAAAAAAAATTAGAAAACTCATTTGAAAAAATAAAACAAAACTAGATAATTGTAGAGCATCGTACGGGCTTGCTTTTCACATTTAACTTTTTTCAAATAACTATATAAAAAAATGTAAAAAAGTGAAAAAACATCACGCTCAGGTGTGAAGTAAAATTATTTTTTCCTAATTATTTAATTATACTTATGTTCTACTTCTCTTAAACTACTTGTACGCTTACTCTACATGTTCTACTTACTCACTTAACTACCCTAGCTAGGTAATCTACGCTTATACAACTACACCAGACCGTGCCGAGGGACTTAGCGCTCACGCAAGCTGCTCGACACGGGCGGGGATCGAACCCACCAACCGGCGGCGCAGCTGGACAGTCGCGATTCTGCCCGTATTACGCTGCGCCACGGGCCCGTCCTACGATACCCGCAAATACTTCTATATACTTTACCGGTCGCGGCCGGGTCGACCTACCCTCTGACGTCACGCCGGTTCCTTTTTTATTTTTTTTTTTCCTAATATTTTTATCTGTTTTTTTTTTTTTGACGTTTGACAGCGAAACGTCAAATGTCACACCAAATCAAATCAAAACAATAAATAATTTAATGTTTTATATTTAATATAAAATTTATGCAATAATATTGTGTCCAAGGCGAAAAAGCTCACCGTATTTTTTTTGTTTTAATTTATATATTATTTTAAATGTTTTTAATTATTTTATGTTTTAAATATAATTTTTTTTAATTTTGTCTTGGCGTCGAAACTATTTCGACTTTTGACGTTTTGACGTTTGACATCGAAACGTCAAATGTCACTTTAAAATCAAAATAAAATAAATTAAATTGATATTTTCATGAAATCAACTATAAATTGTACAGTGTGTTAAATAGGTGAAAGGCTCTGAAATATATTTAATTAATAACAGTTTAGTTCCGTTTGTAGAGAGCGAATGTTCTGTGTGAGTGACATTTTAAGTGGATCTTAACTTCCCTCGTCGACCTAGTGATTTAATAAACATTAAAATCCCGCAGGAATTTGAGGATATGTATTAGTGGTCGCGCCAGAGAAAGCTCAAACGTTGATTTAACGATATCCTTCTTAAAATTCCAGGTAACGGACTGTCGAAACTCTCGAGCGGACTAGACACACGCTCCGCCTGCTCGCTGCTCCTACCCGACGAGGGCTCCGCCGTGATCAGTTATAATCGATAAATAAACAGGTTGCTATTGGTGTGTGTTCATTTAACCGCGTATAGGGCGATGTCTGCCTTGTTATATTATGATTATAGTCAAGTCAAAAACGTTTCATAAAATGCATCCTTATCGCATCTCAAAAATTAATCTCAGTATAATATATTTATAGTAGTAATGATACAGTGGTGGCGAGGAGGATCTCAGTCAGTAGTTTACTCTTGAAAGACAAAAAAAAACCGATATGTATGGGTGTGCAGGTGTACGAAGTTGTCGAGTGACGTCACGTGTCCGTGCGCCGAGAGTTTCGTTAAAAATGTAAAAAAAAATTAGAAAACTCATTTGAAAAAATAAAACAAAACTAGATAATTGTAGAGCATCGTACGGGCTTGCTTTTCACATTTAACTTTTTTCAAATAACTATATAAAAAAATGTAAAAAAGTGAAAAAACATCACGCTCAGGTGTGAAGTAAAATTATTTTTTCCTAATTATTTAATTATACTTATGTTCTACTTCTCTTAAACTACTTGTACGCTTACTCTACATGTTCTACTTACTCACTTAACTACCCTAGCTAGGTAATCTACGCTTATACAACTACACCAGACCGTGCCGAGGGACTTAGCGCTCACGCAAGCTGCTCGACACGGGCGGGGATCGAACCCACCAACCGGCGGCGCAGCTGGACAGTCGCGATTCTGCCCGTATTACGCTGCGCCACGGGCCCGTCCTACGATACCCGCAAATACTTCTATATACTTTACCGGTCGCGGCCGGGTCGACCTACCCTCTGACGTCACGCCGGTTCCTTTTTTATTTTTTTTTTTCCTAATATTTTTATCTGTTTTTTTTTTTTGACGTTTGACAGCGAAACGTCAAATGTCACACCAAATCAAATCAAAACAATAAATAATTTAATGTTTTATATTTAATATAAAATTTATGCAATAATATTGTGTCCAAGGCGAAAAAGCTCACCGTATTTTTTTTGTTTTAATTTATATATTATTTTAAATGTTTTTAATTATTTTATGTTTTAAATATAATTTTTTTTAATTTTGTCTTGGCGTCGAAACTATTTCGACTTTTGACGTTTTGACGTTTGACATCGAAACGTCAAATGTCACTTTAAAATCAAAATAAAATAAATTAAATTGATATTTTCATGAAATCAACTATAAATTGTACAGTGTGTTAAATAGGTGAAAGGCTCTGAAATATATTTAATTAATAACAGTTTAGTTCCGTTTGTAGAGAGCGAATGTTCTGTGTGAGTGACATTTTAAGTGGATCTTAACTTCCCTCGTCGACCTAGTGATTTAATAAACATTAAAATCCCGCAGGAATTTGAGGATATGTATTAGTGGTCGCGCCAGAGAAAGCTCAAACGTTGATTTAACGATATCCTTCTTAAAATTCCAGGTAACGGACTGTCGAAACTCTCGAGCGGACTAGACACACGCTCCGCCTGCTCGCTGCTCCTACCCGACGAGGGCTCCGCCGTGATCAGTTATAATCGATAAATAAACAGGTTGCTATTGGTGTGTGTTCATTTAACCGCGTATAGGGCGATGTCTGCCTTGTTATATTATGATTATAGTCAAGTCAAAAACGTTTCATAAAATGCATCCTTATCGCATCTCAAAAATTAATCTCAGTATAATATATTTATAGTAGTAATGATACAGTGGTGGCGAGGAGGGTCTCAGTCAGTAGTTTACTCTTGAAAGACAAAAAAAAACCGATATGTATGGGTGTGCAGGTGTACGAAGTTGTCGAGTGACGTCACGTGTCCGTGCGCCGAGAGTTTCGTTAAAAATGTAAAAAAAAATTAGAAAACTCATTTGAAAAAATAAAACAAAACTAGATAATTGTAGAGCATCGTACGGGCTTGCTTTTCACATTTAACTTTTTTCAAATAACTATATAAAAAAATGTAAAAAAGTGAAAAAACATCACGCTCAGGTGTGAAGTAAAATTATTTTTTCCTAATTATTTAATTATACTTATGTTCTACTTCTCTTAAACTACTTGTACGCTTACTCTACATGTTCTACTTACTCACTTAACTACCCTAGCTAGGTAATCTACGCTTATACAACTACACCAGACCGTGCCGAGGGACTTAGCGCTCACGCAAGCTGCTCGACACGGGCGGGGATCGAACCCACCAACCGGCGGCGCAGCTGGACAGTCGCGATTCTGCCCGTATTACGCTGCGCCACGGGCCCGTCCTACGATACCCGCAAATACTTCTATATACTTTACCGGTCGCGGCCGGGTCGACCTACCCTCTGACGTCACGCCGGTTCCTTTTTTATTTTTTTTTTTCCTAATATTTTTATCTGTTTTTTTTTTTTTGACGTTTGACAGCGAAACGTCAAATGTCACACCAAATCAAATCAAAACAATAAATAATTTAATGTTTTATATTTAATATAAAATTTATGCAATAATATTGTGTCCAAGGCGAAAAAGCTCACCGTATTTTTTTTGTTTTAATTTATATATTATTTTAAATGTTTTTAATTATTTTATGTTTTAAATATAATTTTTTTTAATTTTGTCTTGGCGTCGAAACTATTTCGACTTTTGACGTTTTGACGTTTGACATCGAAACGTCAAATGTCACTTTAAAATCAAAATAAAATAAATTAAATTGATATTTTCATGAAATCAACTATAAATTGTACAGTGTGTTAAATAGGTGAAAGGCTCTGAAATATATTTAATTAATAACAGTTTAGTTCCGTTTGTAGAGAGCGAATGTTCTGTGTGAGTGACATTTTAAGTGGATCTTAACTTCCCTCGTCGACCTAGTGATTTAATAAACATTAAAATCCCGCAGGAATTTGAGGATATGTATTAGTGGTCGCGCCAGAGAAAGCTCAAACGTTGATTTAACGATATCCTTCTTAAAATTCCAGGTAACGGACTGTCGAAACTCTCGAGCGGACTAGACACACGCTCCGCCTGCTCGCTGCTCCTACCCGACGAGGGCTCCGCCGTGATCAGTTATAATCGATAAATAAACAGGTTGCTATTGGTGTGTGTTCATTTAACCGCGTATAGGGCGATGTCTGCCTTGTTATATTATGATTATAGTCAAGTCAAAAACGTTTCATAAAATGCATCCTTATCGCATCTCAAAAATTAATCTCAGTATAATATATTTATAGTAGTAATGATACAGTGGTGGCGAGGAGGGTCTCAGTCAGTAGTTTACTCTTGAAAGACAAAAAAAAACCGATATGTATGGGTGTGCAGGTGTACGAAGTTGTCGAGTGACGTCACGTGTCCGTGCGCCGAGAGTTTCGTTAAAAATGTAAAAAAAAATTAGAAAACTCATTTGAAAAAATAAAACAAAACTAGATAATTGTAGAGCATCGTACGGGCTTGCTTTTCACATTTAACTTTTTTCAAATAACTATATAAAAAAATGTAAAAAAGTGAAAAAACATCACGCTCAGGTGTGAAGTAAAATTATTTTTTCCTAATTATTTAATTATACTTATGTTCTACTTCTCTTAAACTACTTGTACGCTTACTCTACATGTTCTACTTACTCACTTAACTACCCTAGCTAGGTAATCTACGCTTATACAACTACACCAGACCGTGCCGAGGGACTTAGCGCTCACGCAAGCTGCTCGACACGGGCGGGGATCGAACCCACCAACCGGCGGCGCAGCTGGACAGTCGCGATTCTGCCCGTATTACGCTGCGCCACGGGCCCGTCCTACGATACCCGCAAATACTTCTATATACTTTACCGGTCGCGGCCGGGTCGACCTACCCTCTGACGTCACGCCGGTTCCTTTTTTATTTTTTTTTTTCCTAATATTTTTATCTGTTTTTTTTTTTTTGACGTTTGACAGCGAAACGTCAAATGTCACACCAAATCAAATCAAAACAATAAATAATTTAATGTTTTATATTTAATATAAAATTTATGCAATAATATTGTGTCCAAGGCGAAAAAGCTCACCGTATTTTTTTTGTTTTAATTTATATATTATTTTAAATGTTTTTAATTATTTTATGTTTTAAATATAATTTTTTTTAATTTTGTCTTGGCGTCGAAACTATTTCGACTTTTGACGTTTTGACGTTTGACATCGAAACGTCAAATGTCACTTTAAAATCAAAATAAAATAAATTAAATTGATATTTTCATGAAATCAACTATAAATTGTACAGTGTGTTAAATAGGTGAAAGGCTCTGAAATATATTTAATTAATAACAGTTTAGTTCCGTTTGTAGAGAGCGAATGTTCTGTGTGAGTGACATTTTAAGTGGATCTTAACTTCCCTCGTCGACCTAGTGATTTAATAAACATTAAAATCCCGCAGGAATTTGAGGATATGTATTAGTGGTCGCGCCAGAGAAAGCTCAAACGTTGATTTAACGATATCCTTCTTAAAATTCCAGGTAACGGACTGTCGAAACTCTCGAGCGGACTAGACACACGCTCCGCCTGCTCGCTGCTCCTACCCGACGAGGGCTCCGCCGTGATCAGTTATAATCGATAAATAAACAGGTTGCTATTGGTGTGTGTTCATTTAACCGCGTATAGGGCGATGTCTGCCTTGTTATATTATGATTATAGTCAAGTCAAAAACGTTTCATAAAATGCATCCTTATCGCATCTCAAAAATTAATCTCAGTATAATATATTTATAGTAGTAATGATACAGTGGTGGCGAGGAGGATCTCAGTCAGTAGTTTACTCTTGAAAGACAAAAAAAAACCGATATGTATGGGTGTGCAGGTGTACGAAGTTGTCGAGTGACGTCACGTGTCCGTGCGCCGAGAGTTTCGTTAAAAATGTAAAAAAAAATTAGAAAACTCATTTGAAAAAATAAAACAAAACTAGATAATTGTAGAGCATCGTACGGGCTTGCTTTTCACATTTAACTTTTTTCAAATAACTATATAAAAAAATGTAAAAAAGTGAAAAAACATCACGCTCAGGTGTGAAGTAAAATTATTTTTTCCTAATTATTTAATTATACTTATGTTCTACTTCTCTTAAACTACTTGTACGCTTACTCTACATGTTCTACTTACTCACTTAACTACCCTAGCTAGGTAATCTACGCTTATACAACTACACCAGACCGTGCCGAGGGACTTAGCGCTCACGCAAGCTGCTCGACACGGGCGGGGATCGAACCCACCAACCGGCGGCGCAGCTGGACAGTCGCGATTCTGCCCGTATTACGCTGCGCCACGGGCCCGTCCTACGATACCCGCAAATACTTCTATATACTTTACCGGTCGCGGCCGGGTCGACCTACCCTCTGACGTCACGCCGGTTCCTTTTTTATTTTTTTTTTTCCTAATATTTTTATCTGTTTTTTTTTTTTTGACGTTTGACAGCGAAACGTCAAATGTCACACCAAATCAAATCAAAACAATAAATAATTTAATGTTTTATATTTAATATAAAATTTATGCAATAATATTGTGTCCAAGGCGAAAAAGCTCACCGTATTTTTTTTGTTTTAATTTATATATTATTTTAAATGTTTTTAATTATTTTATGTTTTAAATATAATTTTTTTTAATTTTGTCTTGGCGTCGAAACTATTTCGACTTTTGACGTTTTGACGTTTGACATCGAAACGTCAAATGTCACTTTAAAATCAAAATAAAATAAATTAAATTGATATTTTCATGAAATCAACTATAAATTGTACAGTGTGTTAAATAGGTGAAAGGCTCTGAAATATATTTAATTAATAACAGTTTAGTTCCGTTTGTAGAGAGCGAATGTTCTGTGTGAGTGACATTTTAAGTGGATCTTAACTTCCCTCGTCGACCTAGTGATTTAATAAACATTAAAATCCCGCAGGAATTTGAGGATATGTATTAGTGGTCGCGCCAGAGAAAGCTCAAACGTTGATTTAACGATATCCTTCTTAAAATTCCAGGTAACGGACTGTCGAAACTCTCGAGCGGACTAGACACACGCTCCGCCTGCTCGCTGCTCCTACCCGACGAGGGCTCCGCCGTGATCAGTTATAATCGATAAATAAACAGGTTGCTATTGGTGTGTGTTCATTTAACCGCGTATAGGGCGATGTCTGCCTTGTTATATTATGATTATAGTCAAGTCAAAAACGTTTCATAAAATGCATCCTTATCGCATCTCAAAAATTAATCTCAGTATAATATATTTATAGTAGTGATGATACAGTGGTGGCGAGGAGGGTCTCAGTCAGTAGTTTACTCTTGAAAGACAAAAAAAAAACCGATATGTATGGGTGTGCAGGTGTACGAAGTTGTCGAGTGACGTCACGTGTCCGTGCGCCGAGAGTTTCGTTAAAAATGTAAAAAAAAATTAGAAAACTCATTTGAAAAAATAAAACAAAACTAGATAATTGTAGAGCATCGTACGGGCTTGCTTTTCACATTTAACTTTTTTCAAATAACTATATAAAAAAATGTAAAAAAGTGAAAAAACATCACGCTCAGGTGTGAAGTAAAATTATTTTTTCCTAATTATTTAATTATACTTATGTTCTACTTCTCTTAAACTACTTGTACGCTTACTCTACATGTTCTACTTACTCACTTAACTACCCTAGCTAGGTAATCTACGCTTATACAACTACACCAGACCGTGCCGAGGGACTTAGCGCTCACGCAAGCTGCTCGACACGGGCGGGGATCGAACCCACCAACCGGCGGCGCAGCTGGACAGTCGCGATTCTGCCCGTATTACGCTGCGCCACGGGCCCGTCCTACGATACCCGCAAATACTTCTATATACTTTACCGGTCGCGGCCGGGTCGACCTACCCTCTGACGTCACGCCGGTTCCTTTTTTATTTTTTTTTTTCCTAATATTTTTATCTGTTTTTTTTTTTTTGACGTTTGACAGCGAAACGTCAAATGTCACACCAAATCAAATCAAAACAATAAATAATTTAATGTTTTATATTTAATATAAAATTTATGCAATAATATTGTGTCCAAGGCGAAAAAGCTCACCGTATTTTTTTTGTTTTAATTTATATATTATTTTAAATGTTTTTAATTATTTTATGTTTTAAATATAATTTTTTTTAATTTTGTCTTGGCGTCGAAACTATTTCGACTTTTGACGTTTTGACGTTTGACATCGAAACGTCAAATGTCACTTTAAAATCAAAATAAAATAAATTAAATTGATATTTTCATGAAATCAACTATAAATTGTACAGTGTGTTAAATAGGTGAAAGGCTCTGAAATATATTTAATTAATAACAGTTTAGTTCCGTTTGTAGAGAGCGAATGTTCTGTGTGAGTGACATTTTAAGTGGATCTTAACTTCCCTCGTCGACCTAGTGATTTAATAAACATTAAAATCCCGCAGGAATTTGAGGATATGTATTAGTGGTCGCGCCAGAGAAAGCTCAAACGTTGATTTAACGATATCCTTCTTAAAATTCCAGGTAACGGACTGTCGAAACTCTCGAGCGGACTAGACACACGCTCCGCCTGCTCGCTGCTCCTACCCGACGAGGGCTCCGCCGTGATCAGTTATAATCGATAAATAAACAGGTTGCTATTGGTGTGTGTTCATTTAACCGCGTATAGGGCGATGTCTGCCTTGTTATATTATGATTATAGTCAAGTCAAAAACGTTTCATAAAATGCATCCTTATCGCATCTCAAAAATTAATCTCAGTATAATATATTTATAGTAGTAATGATACAGTGGTGGCGAGGAGGGTCTCAGTCAGTAGTTTACTCTTGAAAGACAAAAAAAAAACCGATATGTATGGGTGTGCAGGTGTACGAAGTTGTCGAGTGACGTCACGTGTCCGTGCGCCGAGAGTTTCGTTAAAAATGTAAAAAAAAATTAGAAAACTCATTTGAAAAAATAAAACAAAACTAGATAATTGTAGAGCATCGTACGGGCTTGCTTTTCACATTTAACTTTTTTCAAATAACTATATAAAAAAATGTAAAAAAGTGAAAAAACATCACGCTCAGGTGTGAAGTAAAATTATTTTTTCCTAATTATTTAATTATACTTATGTTCTACTTCTCTTAAACTACTTGTACGCTTACTCTACATGTTCTACTTACTCACTTAACTACCCTAGCTAGGTAATCTACGCTTATACAACTACACCAGACCGTGCCGAGGGACTTAGCGCTCACGCAAGCTGCTCGACACGGGCGGGGATCGAACCCACCAACCGGCGGCGCAGCTGGACAGTCGCGATTCTGCCCGTATTACGCTGCGCCACGGGCCCGTCCTACGATACCCGCAAATACTTCTATATACTTTACCGGTCGCGGCCGGGTCGACCTACCCTCTGACGTCACGCCGGTTCCTTTTTTATTATTTTTTTTCCTAATATTTTTATCTGTTTTTTTTTTTTGACGTTTGACAGCGAAACGTCAAATGTCACACCAAATCAAATCAAAACAATAAATAATTTAATGTTTTATATTTAATATAAAATTTATGCAATAATATTGTGTCCAAGGCGAAAAAGCTCACCGTATTTTTTTTGTTTTAATTTATATATTATTTTAAATGTTTTTAATTATTTTATGTTTTAAATATAATTTTTTTTAATTTTGTCTTGGCGTCGAAACTATTTCGACTTTTGACGTTTTGACGTTTGACATCGAAACGTCAAATGTCACTTTAAAATCAAAATAAAATAAATTAAATTGATATTTTCATGAAATCAACTATAAATTGTACAGTGTGTTAAATAGGTGAAAGGCTCTGAAATATATTTAATTAATAACAGTTTAGTTCCGTTTGTAGAGAGCGAATGTTCTGTGTGAGTGACATTTTAAGTGGATCTTAACTTCCCTCGTCGACCTAGTGATTTAATAAACATTAAAATCCCGCAGGAATTTGAGGATATGTATTAGTGGTCGCGCCAGAGAAAGCTCAAACGTTGATTTAACGATATCCTTCTTAAAATTCCAGGTAACGGACTGTCGAAACTCTCGAGCGGACTAGACACACGCTCCGCCTGCTCGCTGCTCCTACCCGACGAGGGCTCCGCCGTGATCAGTTATAATCGATAAATAAACAGGTTGCTATTGGTGTGTGTTCATTTAACCGCGTATAGGGCGATGTCTGCCTTGTTATATTATGATTATAGTCAAGTCAAAAACGTTTCATAAAATGCATCCTTATCGCATCTCAAAAATTAATCTCAGTATAATATATTTATAGTAGTAATGATACAGTGGTGGCGAGGAGGGTCTCAGTCAGTAGTTTACTCTTGAAAGACAAAAAAAAAACCGATATGTATGGGTGTGCAGGTGTACGAAGTTGTCGAGTGACGTCACGTGTCCGTGCGCCGAGAGTTTCGTTAAAAATGTAAAAAAAAATTAGAAAACTCATTTGAAAAAATAAAACAAAACTAGATAATTGTAGAGCATCGTACGGGCTTGCTTTTCACATTTAACTTTTTTCAAATAACTATATAAAAAAATGTAAAAAAGTGAAAAAACATCACGCTCAGGTGTGAAGTAAAATTATTTTTTCCTAATTATTTAATTATACTTATGTTCTACTTCTCTTAAACTACTTGTACGCTTACTCTACATGTTCTACTTACTCACTTAACTACCCTAGCTAGGTAATCTACGCTTATACAACTACACCAGACCGTGCCGAGGGACTTAGCGCTCACGCAAGCTGCTCGACACGGGCGGGGATCGAACCCACCAACCGGCGGCGCAGCTGGACAGTCGCGATTCTGCCCGTATTACGCTGCGCCACGGGCCCGTCCTACGATACCCGCAAATACTTCTATATACTTTACCGGTCGCGGCCGGGTCGACCTACCCTCTGACGTCACGCCGGTTCCTTTTTTATTTTTTTTTTTCCTAATATTTTTATCTGTTTTTTTTTTTTTGACGTTTGACAGCGAAACGTCAAATGTCACACCAAATCAAATCAAAACAATAAATAATTTAATGTTTTATATTTAATATAAAATTTATGCAATAATATTGTGTCCAAGGCGAAAAAGCTCACCGTATTTTTTTTGTTTTAATTTATATATTATTTTAAATGTTTTTAATTATTTTATGTTTTAAATATAATTTTTTTTAATTTTGTCTTGGCGTCGAAACTATTTCGACTTTTGACGTTTTGACGTTTGACATCGAAACGTCAAATGTCACTTTAAAATCAAAATAAAATAAATTAAATTGATATTTTCATGAAATCAACTATAAATTGTACAGTGTGTTAAATAGGTGAAAGGCTCTGAAATATATTTAATTAATAACAGTTTAGTTCCGTTTGTAGAGAGCGAATGTTCTGTGTGAGTGACATTTTAAGTGGATCTTAACTTCCCTCGTCGACCTAGTGATTTAATAAACATTAAAATCCCGCAGGAATTTGAGGATATGTATTAGTGGTCGCGCCAGAGAAAGCTCAAACGTTGATTTAACGATATCCTTCTTAAAATTCCAGGTAACGGACTGTCGAAACTCTCGAGCGGACTAGACACACGCTCCGCCTGCTCGCTGCTCCTACCCGACGAGGGCTCCGCCGTGATCAGTTATAATCGATAAATAAACAGGTTGCTATTGGTGTGTGTTCATTTAACCGCGTATAGGGCGATGTCTGCCTTGTTATATTATGATTATAGTCAAGTCAAAAACGTTTCATAAAATGCATCCTTATCGCATCTCAAAAATTTATCTCAGTATAATATATTTATAGTAGTAATGATACAGTGGTGGCGAGGAGGGTCTCAGTCAGTAGTTTACTCTTGAAAGACAAAAAAAAAACCGATATGTATGGGTGTGCAGGTGTACGAAGTTGTCGAGTGACGTCACGTGTCCGTGCGCCGAGAGTTTCGTTAAAAATGTAAAAAAAAATTAGAAAACTCATTTGAAAAAATAAAACAAAACTAGATAATTGTAGAGCATCGTACGGGCTTGCTTTTCACATTTAACTTTTTTCAAATAACTATATAAAAAAATGTAAAAAAGTGAAAAAACATCACGCTCAGGTGTGAAGTAAAATTATTTTTTCCTAATTATTTAATTATACTTATGTTCTACTTCTCTTAAACTACTTGTACGCTTACTCTACATGTTCTACTTACTCACTTAACTACCCTAGCTAGGTAATCTACGCTTATACAACTACACCAGACCGTGCCGAGGGACTTAGCGCTCACGCAAGCTGCTCGACACGGGCGGGGATCGAACCCACCAACCGGCGGCGCAGCTGGACAGTCGCGATTCTGCCCGTATTACGCTGCGCCACGGGCCCGTCCTACGATACCCGCAAATACTTCTATATACTTTACCGGTCGCGGCCGGGTCGACCTACCCTCTGACGTCACGCCGGTTCCTTTTTTATTTTTTTTTTTCCTAATATTTTTATCTGTTTTTTTTTTTGACGTTTGACAGCGAAACGTCAAATGTCACACCAAATCAAATCAAAACAATAAATAATTTAATGTTTTATATTTAATATAAAATTTATGCAATAATATTGTGTCCAAGGCGAAAAAGCTCACCGTATTTTTTTTGTTTTAATTTATATATTATTTTAAATGTTTTTAATTATTTTATGTTTTAAATATAATTTTTTTTAATTTTGTCTTGGCGTCGAAACTATTTCGACTTTTGACGTTTTGACGTTTGACATCGAAACGTCAAATGTCACTTTAAAATCAAAATAAAATAAATTAAATTGATATTTTCATGAAATCAACTATAAATTGTACAGTGTGTTAAATAGGTGAAAGGCTCTGAAATATATTTAATTAATAACAGTTTAGTTCCGTTTGTAGAGAGCGAATGTTCTGTGTGAGTGACATTTTAAGTGGATCTTAACTTCCCTCGTCGACCTAGTGATTTAATAAACATTAAAATCCCGCAGGAATTTGAGGATATGTATTAGTGGTCGCGCCAGAGAAAGCTCAAACGTTGATTTAACGATATCCTTCTTAAAATTCCAGGTAACGGACTGTCGAAACTCTCGAGCGGACTAGACACACGCTCCGCCTGCTCGCTGCTCCTACCCGACGAGGGCTCCGCCGTGATCAGTTATAATCGATAAATAAACAGGTTGCTATTGGTGTGTGTTCATTTAACCGCGTATAGGGCGATGTCTGCCTTGTTATATTATGATTATAGTCAAGTCAAAAACGTTTCATAAAATGCATCCTTATCGCATCTCAAAAATTAATCTCAGTATAATATATTTATAGTAGTAATGATACAGTGGTGGCGAGGAGGATCTCAGTCAGTAGTTTACTCTTGAAAGACAAAAAAAAACCGATATGTATGGGTGTGCAGGTGTACGAAGTTGTCGAGTGACGTCACGTGTCCGTGCGCCGAGAGTTTCGTTAAAAATGTAAAAAAAAATTAGAAAACTCATTTGAAAAAATAAAACAAAACTAGATAATTGTAGAGCATCGTACGGGCTTGCTTTTCACATTTAACTTTTTTCAAATAACTATATAAAAAAATGTAAAAAAGTGAAAAAACATCACGCTCAGGTGTGAAGTAAAATTATTTTTTCCTAATTATTTAATTATACTTATGTTCTACTTCTCTTAAACTACTTGTACGCTTACTCTACATGTTCTACTTACTCACTTAACTACCCTAGCTAGGTAATCTACGCTTATACAACTACACCAGACCGTGCCGAGGGACTTAGCGCTCACGCAAGCTGCTCGACACGGGCGGGGATCGAACCCACCAACCGGCGGCGCAGCTGGACAGTCGCGATTCTGCCCGTATTACGCTGCGCCACGGGCCCGTCCTACGATACCCGCAAATACTTCTATATACTTTACCGGTCGCGGCCGGGTCGACCTACCCTCTGACGTCACGCCGGTTCCTTTTTTATTTTTTTTTTTCCTAATATTTTTATCTGTTTTTTTTTTTTTGACGTTTGACAGCGAAACGTCAAATGTCACACCAAATCAAATCAAAACAATAAATAATTTAATGTTTTATATTTAATATAAAATTTATGCAATAATATTGTGTCCAAGGCGAAAAAGCTCACCGTATTTTTTTTGTTTTAATTTATATATTATTTTAAATGTTTTTAATTATTTTATGTTTTAAATATAATTTTTTTTAATTTTGTCTTGGCGTCGAAACTATTTCGACTTTTGACGTTTTGACGTTTGACATCGAAACGTCAAATGTCACTTTAAAATCAAAATAAAATAAATTAAATTGATATTTTCATGAAATCAACTATAAATTGTACAGTGTGTTAAATAGGTGAAAGGCTCTGAAATATATTTAATTAATAACAGTTTAGTTCCGTTTGTAGAGAGCGAATGTTCTGTGTGAGTGACATTTTAAGTGGATCTTAACTTCCCTCGTCGACCTAGTGATTTAATAAACATTAAAATCCCGCAGGAATTTGAGGATATGTATTAGTGGTCGCGCCAGAGAAAGCTCAAACGTTGATTTAACGATATCCTTCTTAAAATTCCAGGTAACGGACTGTCGAAACTCTCGAGCGGACTAGACACACGCTCCGCCTGCTCGCTGCTCCTACCCGACGAGGGCTCCGCCGTGATCAGTTATAATCGATAAATAAACAGGTTGCTATTGGTGTGTGTTCATTTAACCGCGTATAGGGCGATGTCTGCCTTGTTATATTATGATTATAGTCAAGTCAAAAACGTTTCATAAAATGCATCCTTATCGCATCTCAAAAATTAATCTCAGTATAATATATTTATAGTAGTGATGATACAGTGGTGGCGAGGAGGGTCTCAGTCAGTAGTTTACTCTTGAAAGACAAAAAAAAAACCGATATGTATGGGTGTGCAGGTGTACGAAGTTGTCGAGTGACGTCACGTGTCCGTGCGCCGAGAGTTTCGTTAAAAATGTAAAAAAAAATTAGAAAACTCATTTGAAAAAATAAAACAAAACTAGATAATTGTAGAGCATCGTACGGGCTTGCTTTTCACATTTAACTTTTTTCAAATAACTATATAAAAAAATGTAAAAAAGTGAAAAAACATCACGCTCAGGTGTGAAGTAAAATTATTTTTTCCTAATTATTTAATTATACTTATGTTCTACTTCTCTTAAACTACTTGTACGCTTACTCTACATGTTCTACTTACTCACTTAACTACCCTAGCTAGGTAATCTACGCTTATACAACTACACCAGACCGTGCCGAGGGACTTAGCGCTCACGCAAGCTGCTCGACACGGGCGGGGATCGAACCCACCAACCGGCGGCGCAGCTGGACAGTCGCGATTCTGCCCGTATTACGCTGCGCCACGGGCCCGTCCTACGATACCCGCAAATACTTCTATATACTTTACCGGTCGCGGCCGGGTCGACCTACCCTCTGACGTCACGCCGGTTCCTTTTTTATTTTTTTTTTTCCTAATATTTTTATCTGTTTTTTTTTTTTTGACGTTTGACAGCGAAACGTCAAATGTCACACCAAATCAAATCAAAACAATAAATAATTTAATGTTTTATATTTAATATAAAATTTATGCAATAATATTGTGTCCAAGGCGAAAAAGCTCACCGTATTTTTTTTGTTTTAATTTATATATTATTTTAAATGTTTTTAATTATTTTATGTTTTAAATATAATTTTTTTTAATTTTGTCTTGGCGTCGAAACTATTTCGACTTTTGACGTTTTGACGTTTGACATCGAAACGTCAAATGTCACTTTAAAATCAAAATAAAATAAATTAAATTGATATTTTCATGAAATCAACTATAAATTGTACAGTGTGTTAAATAGGTGAAAGGCTCTGAAATATATTTAATTAATAACAGTTTAGTTCCGTTTGTAGAGAGCGAATGTTCTGTGTGAGTGACATTTTAAGTGGATCTTAACTTCCCTCGTCGACCTAGTGATTTAATAAACATTAAAATCCCGCAGGAATTTGAGGATATGTATTAGTGGTCGCGCCAGAGAAAGCTCAAACGTTGATTTAACGATATCCTTCTTAAAATTCCAGGTAACGGACTGTCGAAACTCTCGAGCGGACTAGACACACGCTCCGCCTGCTCGCTGCTCCTACCCGACGAGGGCTCCGCCGTGATCAGTTATAATCGATAAATAAACAGGTTGCTATTGGTGTGTGTTCATTTAACCGCGTATAGGGCGATGTCTGCCTTGTTATATTATGATTATAGTCAAGTCAAAAACGTTTCATAAAATGCATCCTTATCGCATCTCAAAAATTAATCTCAGTATAATATATTTATAGTAGTAATGATACAGTGGTGGCGAGGAGGGTCTCAGTCAGTAGTTTACTCTTGAAAGACAAAAAAAAAACCGATATGTATGGGTGTGCAGGTGTACGAAGTTGTCGAGTGACGTCACGTGTCCGTGCGCCGAGAGTTTCGTTAAAAATGTAAAAAAAAATTAGAAAACTCATTTGAAAAAATAAAACAAAACTAGATAATTGTAGAGCATCGTACGGGCTTGCTTTTCACATTTAACTTTTTTCAAATAACTATATAAAAAAATGTAAAAAAGTGAAAAAACATCACGCTCAGGTGTGAAGTAAAATTATTTTTTCCTAATTATTTAATTATACTTATGTTCTACTTCTCTTAAACTACTTGTACGCTTACTCTACATGTTCTACTTACTCACTTAACTACCCTAGCTAGGTAATCTACGCTTATACAACTACACCAGACCGTGCCGAGGGACTTAGCGCTCACGCAAGCTGCTCGACACGGGCGGGGATCGAACCCACCAACCGGCGGCGCAGCTGGACAGTCGCGATTCTGCCCGTATTACGCTGCGCCACGGGCCCGTCCTACGATACCCGCAAATACTTCTATATACTTTACCGGTCGCGGCCGGGTCGACCTACCCTCTGACGTCACGCCGGTTCCTTTTTTATTATTTTTTTTCCTAATATTTTTATCTGTTTTTTTTTTTTGACGTTTGACAGCGAAACGTCAAATGTCACACCAAATCAAATCAAAACAATAAATAATTTAATGTTTTATATTTAATATAAAATTTATGCAATAATATTGTGTCCAAGGCGAAAAAGCTCACCGTATTTTTTTTGTTTTAATTTATATATTATTTTAAATGTTTTTAATTATTTTATGTTTTAAATATAATTTTTTTTAATTTTGTCTTGGCGTCGAAACTATTTCGACTTTTGACGTTTTGACGTTTGACATCGAAACGTCAAATGTCACTTTAAAATCAAAATAAAATAAATTAAATTGATATTTTCATGAAATCAACTATAAATTGTACAGTGTGTTAAATAGGTGAAAGGCTCTGAAATATATTTAATTAATAACAGTTTAGTTCCGTTTGTAGAGAGCGAATGTTCTGTGTGAGTGACATTTTAAGTGGATCTTAACTTCCCTCGTCGACCTAGTGATTTAATAAACATTAAAATCCCGCAGGAATTTGAGGATATGTATTAGTGGTCGCGCCAGAGAAAGCTCAAACGTTGATTTAACGATATCCTTCTTAAAATTCCAGGTAACGGACTGTCGAAACTCTCGAGCGGACTAGACACACGCTCCGCCTGCTCGCTGCTCCTACCCGACGAGGGCTCCGCCGTGATCAGTTATAATCGATAAATAAACAGGTTGCTATTGGTGTGTGTTCATTTAACCGCGTATAGGGCGATGTCTGCCTTGTTATATTATGATTATAGTCAAGTCAAAAACGTTTCATAAAATGCATCCTTATCGCATCTCAAAAATTAATCTCAGTATAATATATTTATAGTAGTAATGATACAGTGGTGGCGAGGAGGGTCTCAGTCAGTAGTTTACTCTTGAAAGACAAAAAAAAAACCGATATGTATGGGTGTGCAGGTGTACGAAGTTGTCGAGTGACGTCACGTGTCCGTGCGCCGAGAGTTTCGTTAAAAATGTAAAAAAAAATTAGAAAACTCATTTGAAAAAATAAAACAAAACTAGATAATTGTAGAGCATCGTACGGGCTTGCTTTTCACATTTAACTTTTTTCAAATAACTATATAAAAAAATGTAAAAAAGTGAAAAAACATCACGCTCAGGTGTGAAGTAAAATTATTTTTTCCTAATTATTTAATTATACTTATGTTCTACTTCTCTTAAACTACTTGTACGCTTACTCTACATGTTCTACTTACTCACTTAACTACCCTAGCTAGGTAATCTACGCTTATACAACTACACCAGACCGTGCCGAGGGACTTAGCGCTCACGCAAGCTGCTCGACACGGGCGGGGATCGAACCCACCAACCGGCGGCGCAGCTGGACAGTCGCGATTCTGCCCGTATTACGCTGCGCCACGGGCCCGTCCTACGATACCCGCAAATACTTCTATATACTTTACCGGTCGCGGCCGGGTCGACCTACCCTCTGACGTCCCGCCGGTTCCTTTTTTATTTTTTTTTTTCCTAATATTTTTATCTGTTTTTTTTTTTTTGACGTTTGACAGCGAAACGTCAAATGTCACACCAAATCAAATCAAAACAATAAATAATTTAATGTTTTATATTTAATATAAAATTTATGCAATAATATTGTGTCCAAGGCGAAAAAGCTCACCGTATTTTTTTTGTTTTAATTTATATATTATTTTAAATGTTTTTAATTATTTTATGTTTTAAATATAATTTTTTTTAATTTTGTCTTGGCGTCGAAACTATTTCGACTTTTGACGTTTTGACGTTTGACATCGAAACGTCAAATGTCACTTTAAAATCAAAATAAAATAAATTAAATTGATATTTTCATGAAATCAACTATAAATTGTACAGTGTGTTAAATAGGTGAAAGGCTCTGAAATATATTTAATTAATAACAGTTTAGTTCCGTTTGTAGAGAGCGAATGTTCTGTGTGAGTGACATTTTAAGTGGATCTTAACTTCCCTCGTCGACCTAGTGATTTAATAAACATTAAAATCCCGCAGGAATTTGAGGATATGTATTAGTGGTCGCGCCAGAGAAAGCTCAAACGTTGATTTAACGATATCCTTCTTAAAATTCCAGGTAACGGACTGTCGAAACTCTCGAGCGGACTAGACACACGCTCCGCCTGCTCGCTGCTCCTACCCGACGAGGGCTCCGCCGTGATCAGTTATAATCGATAAATAAACAGGTTGCTATTGGTGTGTGTTCATTTAACCGCGTATAGGGCGATGTCTGCCTTGTTATATTATGATTATAGTCAAGTCAAAAACGTTTCATAAAATGCATCCTTATCGCATCTCAAAAATTTATCTCAGTATAATATATTTATAGTAGTAATGATACAGTGGTGGCGAGGAGGGTCTCAGTCAGTAGTTTACTCTTGAAAGACAAAAAAAAAACCGATATGTATGGGTGTGCAGGTGTACGAAGTTGTCGAGTGACGTCACGTGTCCGTGCGCCGAGAGTTTCGTTAAAAATGTAAAAAAAAATTAGAAAACTCATTTGAAAAAATAAAACAAAACTAGATAATTGTAGAGCATCGTACGGGCTTGCTTTTCACATTTAACTTTTTTCAAATAACTATATAAAAAAATGTAAAAAAGTGAAAAAACATCACGCTCAGGTGTGAAGTAAAATTATTTTTTCCTAATTATTTAATTATACTTATGTTCTACTTCTCTTAAACTACTTGTACGCTTACTCTACATGTTCTACTTACTCACTTAACTACCCTAGCTAGGTAATCTACGCTTATACAACTACACCAGACCGTGCCGAGGGACTTAGCGCTCACGCAAGCTGCTCGACACGGGCGGGGATCGAACCCACCAACCGGCGGCGCAGCTGGACAGTCGCGATTCTGCCCGTATTACGCTGCGCCACGGGCCCGTCCTACGATACCCGCAAATACTTCTATATACTTTACCGGTCGCGGCCGGGTCGACCTACCCTCTGACGTCACGCCGGTTCCTTTTTTATTTTTTTTTTTCCTAATATTTTTATCTGTTTTTTTTTTTGACGTTTGACAGCGAAACGTCAAATGTCACACCAAATCAAATCAAAACAATAAATAATTTAATGTTTTATATTTAATATAAAATTTATGCAATAATATTGTGTCCAAGGCGAAAAAGCTCACCGTATTTTTTTTGTTTTAATTTATATATTATTTTAAATGTTTTTAATTATTTTATGTTTTAAATATAATTTTTTTTAATTTTGTCTTGGCGTCGAAACTATTTCGACTTTTGACGTTTTGACGTTTGACATCGAAACGTCAAATGTCACTTTAAAATCAAAATAAAATAAATTAAATTGATATTTTCATGAAATCAACTATAAATTGTACAGTGTGTTAAATAGGTGAAAGGCTCTGAAATATATTTAATTAATAACAGTTTAGTTCCGTTTGTAGAGAGCGAATGTTCTGTGTGAGTGACATTTTAAGTGGATCTTAACTTCCCTCGTCGACCTAGTGATTTAATAAACATTAAAATCCCGCAGGAATTTGAGGATATGTATTAGTGGTCGCGCCAGAGAAAGCTCAAACGTTGATTTAACGATATCCTTCTTAAAATTCCAGGTAACGGACTGTCGAAACTCTCGAGCGGACTAGACACACGCTCCGCCTGCTCGCTGCTCCTACCCGACGAGGGCTCCGCCGTGATCAGTTATAATCGATAAATAAACAGGTTGCTATTGGTGTGTGTTCATTTAACCGCGTATAGGGCGATGTCTGCCTTGTTATATTATGATTATAGTCAAGTCAAAAACGTTTCATAAAATGCATCCTTATCGCATCTCAAAAATTAATCTCAGTATAATATATTTATAGTAGTAATGATACAGTGGTGGCGAGGAGGGTCTCAGTCAGTAGTTTACTCTTGAAAGACAAAAAAAAAACCGATATGTATGGGTGTGCAGGTGTACGAAGTTGTCGAGTGACGTCACGTGTCCGTGCGCCGAGAGTTTCGTTAAAAATGTAAAAAAAAATTAGAAAACTCATTTGAAAAAATAAAACAAAACTAGATAATTGTAGAGCATCGTACGGGCTTGCTTTTCACATTTAACTTTTTTCAAATAACTATATAAAAAAATGTAAAAAAGTGAAAAAACATCACGCTCAGGTGTGAAGTAAAATTATTTTTTCCTAATTATTTAATTATACTTATGTTCTACTTCTCTTAAACTACTTGTACGCTTACTCTACATGTTCTACTTACTCACTTAACTACCCTAGCTAGGTAATCTACGCTTATACAACTACACCAGACCGTGCCGAGGGACTTAGCGCTCACGCAAGCTGCTCGACACGGGCGGGGATCGAACCCACCAACCGGCGGCGCAGCTGGACAGTCGCGATTCTGCCCGTATTACGCTGCGCCACGGGCCCGTCCTACGATACCCGCAAATACTTCTATATACTTTACCGGTCGCGGCCGGGTCGACCTACCCTCTGACGTCACGCCGGTTCCTTTTTTATTTTTTTTTTTCCTAATATTTTTATCTGTTTTTTTTTTTTTGACGTTTGACAGCGAAACGTCAAATGTCACACCAAATCAAATCAAAACAATAAATAATTTAATGTTTTATATTTAATATAAAATTTATGCAATAATATTGTGTCCAAGGCGAAAAAGCTCACCGTATTTTTTTTGTTTTAATTTATATATTATTTTAAATGTTTTTAATTATTTTATGTTTTAAATATAATTTTTTTTAATTTTGTCTTGGCGTCGAAACTATTTCGACTTTTGACGTTTTGACGTTTGACATCGAAACGTCAAATGTCACTTTAAAATCAAAATAAAATAAATTAAATTGATATTTTCATGAAATCAACTATAAATTGTACAGTGTGTTAAATAGGTGAAAGGCTCTGAAATATATTTAATTAATAACAGTTTAGTTCCGTTTGTAGAGAGCGAATGTTCTGTGTGAGTGACATTTTAAGTGGATCTTAACTTCCCTCGTCGACCTAGTGATTTAATAAACATTAAAATCCCGCAGGAATTTGAGGATATGTATTAGTGGTCGCGCCAGAGAAAGCTCAAACGTTGATTTAACGATATCCTTCTTAAAATTCCAGGTAACGGACTGTCGAAACTCTCGAGCGGACTAGACACACGCTCCGCCTGCTCGCTGCTCCTACCCGACGAGGGCTCCGCCGTGATCAGTTATAATCGATAAATAAACAGGTTGCTATTGGTGTGTGTTCATTTAACCGCGTATAGGGCGATGTCTGCCTTGTTATATTATGATTATAGTCAAGTCAAAAACGTTTCATAAAATGCATCCTTATCGCATCTCAAAAATTAATCTCAGTATAATATATTTATAGTAGTAATGATACAGTGGTGGCGAGGAGGGTCTCAGTCAGTAGTTTACTCTTGAAAGACAAAAAAAAAACCGATATGTATGGGTGTGCAGGTGTACGAAGTTGTCGAGTGACGTCACGTGTCCGTGCGCCGAGAGTTTCGTTAAAAATGTAAAAAAAAATTAGAAAACTCATTTGAAAAAATAAAACAAAACTAGATAATTGTAGAGCATCGTACGGGCTTGCTTTTCACATTTAACTTTTTTCAAATAACTATATAAAAAAATGTAAAAAAGTGAAAAAACATCACGCTCAGGTGTGAAGTAAAATTATTTTTTCCTAATTATTTAATTATACTTATGTTCTACTTCTCTTAAACTACTTGTACGCTTACTCTACATGTTCTACTTACTCACTTAACTACCCTAGCTAGGTAATCTACGCTTATACAACTACACCAGACCGTGCCGAGGGACTTAGCGCTCACGCAAGCTGCTCGACACGGGCGGGGATCGAACCCACCAACCGGCGGCGCAGCTGGACAGTCGCGATTCTGCCCGTATTACGCTGCGCCACGGGCCCGTCCTACGATACCCGCAAATACTTCTATATACTTTACCGGTCGCGGCCACAGAACATATATTATCCTAAAGGAAAGAATGATAACTCCATAGTAAAAATTGGGAGACTAATTGAGATACTAGCGCCATCTATGTGCGACCCCCAGACAACTAATGAGGCGGGAAATGTACGGCTTTTTAAATTTTCACTGTAGGCGGGAATTTTAAAATTATGATAATTTAAATTCGTGTCATTTTTACGGACATCCTAAGGATGGAAGATGTAAAACTGTAATGTCTACGTACTAAAATCAAAATTTTAGCATATATACAACAGATTTACATCTACCAACCTTAAGAACTCCATACTTATAAACACGAATTTAAAATATCCTACTGTATACAAAAAAAGAAACCGTAAGATAATAAAACATAATATGTTGATATACATATAATTTTATTGTATTAAAACAACTTGTATTGATTACTTAAATTACTTATAACATTTGAAATAACTTAATAAGTTTAAGATATCATTAAGAATAGGATACTCATTATTACTATTTAAACAAGAATTATGCTGTATTAAATAATTATATATTACAGATACCTCATTTATTTTTTATGAGGTAAGATATTATTGTCTCACAAATCAAAATGATATAATAACATGTAACTCGTTATATTGTTATTTTCAAGTTTATGAATATCAGTTTTTATCGGTGTATACACCCAATTCAATTTTAAAATAGTTAACTTTAGATATAAAAAATTAAACAACTCGGATAAAAGAAACAATAAGTCAGGACTTGGTCCTGCCTTTAAGACATTAATCAAAATAATTAAAATAAAAGTACTTTTAACATATTTATAGTTTTTTTTCATGCAAATAAGTTTTAACATAAGAACCCCTGTTATTATCGGTGTTGCAATATGTTAATTTTTTTTTTCAATGCTGACATGGATGCCATTTGCGCAAAATTGCGATTTTTTAAAACACAAAATCTTTTAATACATATGTACAGAACACTATTATTTATATATTGTATATTTTCTACTTTATGCGGTATACATTCTTCCAAGAAGTTAAAACAGGTATTGTTATTTAATTTTTCTATAACATCTTTTTTTATGTAATTTTTATGACTATTTTGAATTAATAATTCATTTATTAGTGTAGCACAGGTTTCTACACATTGTACAAAATCTTTTGAAGCATATTTCAAGCTTTTTTTGCATTCTGTGTAATATTCTTTATTTGTAACAAAATTATGCAAAGTTATACTTTCACAAGACGTAAAAATACTTTTGCATGTTTTACAGGTTTCGTTTAATTTTTGATTCTTTAATAAAAATCCACAAACATACGCACAAGCTTGAACCTCTCCTGCATCTTCACAAATCGTTTCAACTAAAGAATTTTCTACTGCAGAAACCATGTTTGACAAGAGAGGCACCCTATCTGTATTAATGACAACTGTCTTAGGGAGCTCTTCAGAAGTTAAAAGAAATTTGAAATTATTAATAATACAAATATTATTATCTGCTTCACAATTTCCTGTGCTTATATGGGAAAGACTAGAAAGAACTGCGGTTTTAAAACCAGCAACAAATTGTCCTGCCGTTGGGTTTGAATTAGAACCACAATTCCCTCTTATGCACCCAAATAAATTCTCAAGAGGATCTTGCTGCAGTCGACGAGTAGAGAGACTTTTCACATCTGTGTTTTGTTTTATAGTTGACCACAGCATCTCCATTCCATTAAGGGTCCAAATCCAACCTTCTTTAGATGGCGGCGCGCTATGGCTACCAATAAAATTCATGTTCTGAAAAAAACTCTTCATTTTTCTAAAAAAATCCAAATGTGGTGATTTTTCAGTCATATTTGTTGCATAAGGCTTTCCACGCCTCCTGTCTGGATTGTCACTATTTAATAAGTCAAATAATTTGTCCATATTTGATACAACATTTGCTGTGACAATCGCTTCAGCAGTGAGTTCACCTGTAAATAAATTAAAAAATTTATGATTGAAAAACTTTAAGATTTTAAATATATTGAATATTTGGAATTTTAACTAAGTTGTTACTCTTTCAATCAGAAGCAGACAAAATTAATATGATGAAATTTGTTTAAAAAAACCAGTGTATCTGTTCAAAACAAAACAATGTGGTATAAACATATTACTTTTTACAAAGGAATGGCTTGGTTTTGCTAAAAATAATAAATTGTAGGGAAATGTACCTTGAGCTATTTTTGCTAACATCCCCGCAGCAACTGTATGGCTTAAAACTTGGGCAGCAAGGTTGACCTTCATCTTTTGTTTAGAATTTGGTCCTAAGTGATCCCTACGTAAAGTAGGAGCAAAAACAAAATTGGGATTTGAAGAGTCCAAATTGTAAAAATCTTCTATATGACTCCATTTAGCCACACCTAAAAAAGGTATGAGTCGTCAGCACATAAAATCATAATCAATATTATAAATGTATTTAGCTTTAGGGAAACTAGCATGCTTTCACTTCAAGACAATGTTATATGGTGACTACTAAAAATGGTATTTTTTATATTTACCTATTCCACTAGTGTTGTTTATGTCAACAGTACAACTTATATTGTACTTCAGAAACAAATTTCTAAAACATTTTAGAAGATGGGGCACATCAAAAATACTGACAATTTCCTTTTTATTAATTACAAGTGATGGCTTCTCTTGTGTGGCACCTAGGATTTTTAATGCCCTTCTGTTGACACCATCCAAATCGCACACAATAGCCATTATGTTAATGTCACAGGTCAGACAGCATGAAACAACCTGCAGGCATAAGGTTGTTTTTATATTAATAAACTTTAATAATTAACAAGCAATGTACACAACACACAAATGTTTGTTATATTTTTACCTCTTTTATAATAACAGCTAGTCTATCAGCAGTTACATGTGAACCGGATAAATAATATGCTATTGGTTGTTTTACTTGTTTTCTTATGCCAGTGATCATGAAGACAAGAGCTGCAGTAGCTACTTCTGGAGATCTTCCATGAGTACCATGATCTTGATAGCCATCAATGCAATCATCTTTCATGTTGTAGTGCAAATGTCGTTTAATTGCCATTTCATCAAATAACAATGTGTAAGCATTGTCAGACTTGTTTTGGTTTTTGGCAAAGCCTTGGATAACCTTCATAATATTATTATTCATACCAACATTTATTTTAAATCTTCCCAGTAGAGATTTTAGTGTCCCAGGTGAAGGAAGGCAAAAAACCCTTCTCATTAGCCTATAACATGTAGGCGATCTTTTATACAGCCTAAGGGCTAGTATTTTTAACTCTGTAGTCCATCTTCGACCCAATAATTTCTTCTTAAAATTTTGCAATTCTCCTTGCAATAACAAGGCAAAACTTGGACTTATTTTATTGCTTAATTTTTGTATTGTCTCATCTTCAACTAATGAAGTTATCATTTGCTTCTTTTTCATATTTTTTATTACTGAACGTAACTTACATATCTTTTGGATATATTTTTTGCACTTATTGTACCGCAAGGAAATATCCTGAAATTGAATATAATCATAGCATTATTTTTCTTTATATTCCTGGTCATAAAAATCTTAACTATAGGTTTATATTTTATTATATTCACATTAATCCCTCTAATCCCACTAATATTATAAATTCGACAGTTTGTGAAGATGTTTGGATGTTTGTGACTTAATGACGCAGCTGAATGGATCTGGATGAAATTTTGCACACATAGAAAATGATTTTGATTAACATATAGGATACTTTTTATCCGCGTAAAATTTTTATTTTATTTTTTTTTAATTTTCCTGAAGCGAAGCGAAGGCGATTTGCTAGTGAGCACTAATACTAGAAATCCTTGAGATCTTTAAAATATTTTTTAATAGAATATATGAATACAACTACAGTTTCAGATAAAATTTTATTATATATTTAAATAAGATTATAATAAAGATATCAAAACCAAAACAAATCAATGCTTATAAAAATTAACAATACCTTGGAATGTGATTGTGAGTTACCAAATGAACGACAATAAGAATGATCTGACATCCTGTTTTGTATAACAGACTTGCAAGCAGCAACATCCCTTGCAATATTATCTGTGCCTTGAAGTAAACTTGAAGGACCAGGCTTAACAAAAGAAGTATTTTCCTGTAAAAATAAAATGTTTATATAATATGAGAAATATTTTTTTTTGTTGAATTGACTACAATTCAGGAAGTGACATAGATTATCCTGGAAAAATGTTATCTTTAACAGTATAAAAAAAACAACATTACATGGGCAGAGTGAGCAGAAATGTAAAATCCTACTAATATATAAATGTTAAAGTTTGCAAGGATGTTTGGATGTTTGTGACTTTATCATATTCTATATGTGTACAAGATTTGGACGAAAATTTGTACACATATAGAATATGATAAGCGAGGGTGGGTCGCTAGTATGTTATAATTATAGATGCATATTGATTTCATAAAGATAGTTAAAGTTAAAATAATGATTAAAATTCTGTAGATGACTAGCATGATAGTTTTTACCTTGGCAAGGTTGGTAATATCCTTAAATGCACTTGAAGGGCCAGGGACAGGTTGGCTTAATAGTTCATTAGAAAAATAAACTGCCATATTCTGAAAATAAAATATTATATTGTATTAATTTTAAAACATTTCAGATAACTTTAGTTTAAATTATTGTTCAGTCCTATTCTTACCTCATCTGATGGTGTAGCATGTTTTAATAGCTTCTTTTTGGAAGAATCTATATATGCAAACTCTGAAAAATGTCTAGAACATAACATCCTATGTTTTGTCCAGAGTTTCATTTGAAATTTTGGACATGACCACTCTTCATCAGGAAAACAATATTTGGCCCATAATTCACATCTGTAATAAAAATATGAAACTATTACTCATATGTAGATCTTATCCCCAACGAACTTATAAGTCTACAAAGACTTATATGATTCACATGAATTTTAAGGCTTTTATCTAATCGATATACAATCTATAGCTACTTCTATACTTATACCACTAGTATTATAAAGATGTAGTTTATGAGATTGTGACGTTGTAGGGGGTAATTTCTGGATCTACTAAACCGATTTTGAAAATTCTTTTACCAATAGAAAGCCACATTATTTGTGTGTCAAGAATATATTTTATCCCAATATTCCCACGGGAACGGGAACTACACGGGTGAAAACTCGCGGCACTACTAGTGTAATACAAAATATTATTACCGTAATATATTAGTCCTCCCGGGTCTGGGGAAACGATGTAATATTATAGAGGGATCTATCACGGGTGATATACCACATTTTAAACATTTTCGCATATTTTCTTTCATAATTAAAAGAAAACAAAGAGTCACTATCTCAAATACCACACTTTCACACAACTAGAGGAGGAGCAGAAGCTCAACTCAACTCGTTAAAGAAAAGATAAATGAAGAATTTAATACACCAAAAGCATTTACAAGTAAAAAGAAAACGACTCACAATATGTATAATTTTTATTTACTTGAAATGACTTTCATAATTCAAACTCAACTAGAAGTTGTTGCGAAATTGTAATAGTAGGGAATTCATGACTTGTTTTGTCAAATGTTGTCACTCGTAAAAAAACATTCTTGATTAAAATATTTTTCTTCTTTGTTGTGGCAGCACAGGTTCTGACCCCCGTAGTTATTCCACCCCTCCCTAGAAGAGTTGACACCCCCTGGTCGCGGCCGGGTCGACCTACCCTCTGACGTCACGCCGGTTCCTTTTTTATTTTATTTTTTCCTAATATTTTTATCTGTTTTTTTTTTTTGACGTTTGACAGCGAAACGTCAAATGTCACACCAAATCAAATCAAAACAATAAATAATTTAATGTTTTATATTTAATATAAAATTTATGCAATAATATTGTGTCCAAGGCGAAAAAGCTCACCGTATTTTTTTTGTTTTAATTTATATATTATTTTAAATGTTTTTAATTATTTTATGTTTTAAATATAATTTTTTTTAATTTTGTCTTGGCGTCGAAACTATTTCGACTTTTGACGTTTTGACGTTTGACATCGAAACGTCAAATGTCACTTTAAAATCAAAATAAAATAAATTAAATTGATATTTTCATGAAATCAACTATAAATTGTACAGTGTGTTAAATAGGTGAAAGGCTCTGAAATATATTTAATTAATAACAGTTTAGTTCCGTTTGTAGAGAGCGAATGTTCTGTGTGAGTGACATTTTAAGTGGATCTTAACTTCCCTCGTCGACCTAGTGATTTAATAAACATTAAAATCCCGCAGGAATTTGAGGATATGTATTAGTGGTCGCGCCAGAGAAAGCTCAAACGTTGATTTAACGATATCCTTCTTAAAATTCCAGGTAACGGACTGTCGAAACTCTCGAGCGGACTAGACACACGCTCCGCCTGCTCGCTGCTCCTACCCGACGAGGGCTCCGCCGTGATCAGTTATAATCGATAAATAAACAGGTTGCTATTGGTGTGTGTTCATTTAACCGCGTATAGGGCGATGTCTGCCTTGTTATATTATGATTATAGTCAAGTCAAAAACGTTTCATAAAATGCATCCTTATCGCATCTCAAAAATTAATCTCAGTATAATATATTTATAGTAGTAATGATACAGTGGTGGCGAGGAGGGTCTCAGTCAGTAGTTTACTCTTGAAAGACAAAAAAAAAACCGATATGTATGGGTGTGCAGGTGTACGAAGTTGTCGAGTGACGTCACGTGTCCGTGCGCCGAGAGTTTCGTTAAAAATGTAAAAAAAAATTAGAAAACTCATTTGAAAAAATAAAACAAAACTAGATAATTGTAGAGCATCGTACGGGCTTGCTTTTCACATTTAACTTTTTTCAAATAACTATATAAAAAAATGTAAAAAAGTGAAAAAACATCACGCTCAGGTGTGAAGTAAAATTATTTTTTCCTAATTATTTAATTATACTTATGTTCTACTTCTCTTAAACTACTTGTACGCTTACTCTACATGTTCTACTTACTCACTTAACTACCCTAGCTAGGTAATCTACGCTTATACAACTACACCAGACCGTGCCGAGGGACTTAGCGCTCACGCAAGCTGCTCGACACGGGCGGGGATCGAACCCACCAACCGGCGGCGCAGCTGGACAGTCGCGATTCTGCCCGTATTACGCTGCGCCACGGGCCCGTCCTACGATACCCGCAAATACTTCTATATACTTTACCGGTCGCGGCCGGGTCGACCTACCCTCTGACGTCACGCCGGTTCCTTTTTTATTTTTTTTTTTCCTAATATTTTTATCTGTTTTTTTTTTTCGTCAAATGTCACACCAAATCAAATCAAAACAATAAATAATTTAATGTTTTATATTTAATATAAAATTTATGCAATAATATTGTGTCCAAGGCGAAAAAGCTCACCGTATTTTTTTTGTTTTAATTTATATATTATTTTAAATGTTTTTAATTATTTTATGTTTTAAATATAATTTTTTTTAATTTTGTCTTGGCGTCGAAACTATTTCGACTTTTGACGTTTTGACGTTTGACATCGAAACGTCAAATGTCACTTTAAAATCAAAATAAAATAAATTAAATTGATATTTTCATGAAATCAACTATAAATTGTACAGTGTGTTAAATAGGTGAAAGGCTCTGAAATATATTTAATTAATAACAGTTTAGTTCCGTTTGTAGAGAGCGAATGTTCTGTGTGAGTGACATTTTAAGTGGATCTTAACTTCCCTCGTCGACCTAGTGATTTAATAAACATTAAAATCCCGCAGGAATTTGAGGATATGTATTAGTGGTCGCGCCAGAGAAAGCTCAAACGTTGATTTAACGATATCCTTCTTAAAATTCCAGGTAACGGACTGTCGAAACTCTCGAGCGGACTAGACACACGCTCCGCCTGCTCGCTGCTCCTACCCGACGAGGGCTCCGCCGTGATCAGTTATAATCGATAAATAAACAGGTTGCTATTGGTGTGTGTTCATTTAACCGCGTATAGGGCGATGTCTGCCTTGTTATATTATGATTATAGTCAAGTCAAAAACGTTTCATAAAATGCATCCTTATCGCATCTCAAAAATTAATCTCAGTATAATATATTTATAGTAGTAATGATACAGTGGTGGCGAGGAGGGTCTCAGTCAGTAGTTTACTCTTGAAAGACAAAAAAAAAACCGATATGTATGGGTGTGCAGGTGTACGAAGTTGTCGAGTGACGTCACGTGTCCGTGCGCCGAGAGTTTCGTTAAAAATGTAAAAAAAAATTAGAAAACTCATTTGAAAAAATAAAACAAAACTAGATAATTGTAGAGCATCGTACGGGCTTGCTTTTCACATTTAACTTTTTTCAAATAACTATATAAAAAAATGTAAAAAAGTGAAAAAACATCACGCTCAGGTGTGAAGTAAAATTATTTTTTCCTAATTATTTAATTATACTTATGTTCTACTTCTCTTAAACTACTTGTACGCTTACTCTACATGTTCTACTTACTCACTTAACTACCCTAGCTAGGTAATCTACGCTTATACAACTACACCAGACCGTGCCGAGGGACTTAGCGCTCACGCAAGCTGCTCGACACGGGCGGGGATCGAACCCACCAACCGGCGGCGCAGCTGGACAGTCGCGATTCTGCCCGTATTACGCTGCGCCACGGGCCCGTCCTACGATACCCGCAAATACTTCTATATACTTTACCGGTCGCGGCCGGGTCGACCTACCCTCTGACGTCACGCCGGTTCCTTTTTTATTTTTTTTTTTCCTAATATTTTTATCTGTTTTTTTTTTTGACGTTTGACAGCGAAACGTCAAATGTCACACCAAATCAAATCAAAACAATAAATAATTTAATGTTTTATATTTAATATAAAATTTATGCAATAATATTGTGTCCAAGGCGAAAAAGCTCACCGTATTTTTTTTGTTTTAATTTATATATTATTTTAAATGTTTTTAATTATTTTATGTTTTAAATATAATTTTTTTTAATTTTGTCTTGGCGTCGAAACTATTTCGACTTTTGACGTTTTGACGTTTGACATCGAAACGTCAAATGTCACTTTAAAATCAAAATAAAATAAATTAAATTGATATTTTCATGAAATCAACTATAAATTGTACAGTGTGTTAAATAGGTGAAAGGCTCTGAAATATATTTAATTAATAACAGTTTAGTTCCGTTTGTAGAGAGCGAATGTTCTGTGTGAGTGACATTTTAAGTGGATCTTAACTTCCCTCGTCGACCTAGTGATTTAATAAACATTAAAATCCCGCAGGAATTTGAGGATATGTATTAGTGGTCGCGCCAGAGAAAGCTCAAACGTTGATTTAACGATATCCTTCTTAAAATTCCAGGTAACGGACTGTCGAAACTCTCGAGCGGACTAGACACACGCTCCGCCTGCTCGCTGCTCCTACCCGACGAGGGCTCCGCCGTGATCAGTTATAATCGATAAATAAACAGGTTGCTATTGGTGTGTGTTCATTTAACCGCGTATAGGGCGATGTCTGCCTTGTTATATTATGATTATAGTCAAGTCAAAAACGTTTCATAAAATGCATCCTTATCGCATCTCAAAAATTAATCTCAGTATAATATATTTATAGTAGTAATGATACAGTGGTGGCGAGGAGGGTCTCAGTCAGTAGTTTACTCTTGAAAGACAAAAAAAAAACCGATATGTATGGGTGTGCAGGTGTACGAAGTTGTCGAGTGACGTCACGTGTCCGTGCGCCGAGAGTTTCGTTAAAAATGTAAAAAAAAATTAGAAAACTCATTTGAAAAAATAAAACAAAACTAGATAATTGTAGAGCATCGTACGGGCTTGCTTTTCACATTTAACTTTTTTCAAATAACTATATAAAAAAATGTAAAAAAGTGAAAAAACATCACGCTCAGGTGTGAAGTAAAATTATTTTTTCCTAATTATTTAATTATACTTATGTTCTACTTCTCTTAAACTACTTGTACGCTTACTCTACATGTTCTACTTACTCACTTAACTACCCTAGCTAGGTAATCTACGCTTATACAACTACACCAGACCGTGCCGAGGGACTTAGGGCCGAAACACATAAGCGCGTTGCGGCGCCGCGCCGCTGAAATCGGCAGTGCGCTATAGCGGTGCGGCGCCGCAACGCACGACGTGAATTCCAGCGTTATGACGTCATACTTGTTGACAAGGATGCAGTTTGTTTCTAACACTCTTGCAAACAACACGTGTCAACCGAGAAGCAGTTTTAAAATTAAAATGTCTGACGTTGACGTCGATCTGTTTATATCTTCGGTTCAGGAACACCGTTGTTTGTGGGATACTAGTGACGAAACCTATAAAGACAAATTTATAAAACAAGAAGCATGGAAAAGCATTTGTGAGATCGTTTATGTTGATTACAAGGAAAAAAACTCAACCGAAAAATCAAAACTGGGTAAGTAGTAACATATAGTCTTAGGCAATGATATTTTAAACTAAAGATAAGTTACGTTCATAGTAATTTACGTTTTAAATCTGTTCCTGTGTTTAAATCATTACCTCCCAGCAATCCAAAACTGCACACATTTGCAAGTTTTACTGATTAGCAAACCAAAAGATATGAAATAAAACGCAATTGAAAGAGATAGCTATAATTTTAATGGTTGCACTTCAAACGTTTCTTGTGCATAGAGTAACATTTATAGTCGTAGAGTGGACACTTGATTCAAAACTATTCAAAAGTACATAGATAAGAAATAAAACATCTTACAAAAGTAAATCACATTTATTGAAAATTTTAACAGTGAAATAATTAATAATGAAAGAAAAGAAATAAAATACACATTTTTAACCGACTTCAAAAAAGGAAGAGGTTACTCAGTTCGACCGTATATATGCTTTTTTTATGTTTGTTCACAACATGTTAAATAGTTTGAATCAAATGTATTAAGGTATTATTTGTATTTTGAACTGAGTAGGTATACGAACATTCATATTTTGTTTAATTGCCAACTTAGGGCGCCAACATCACTGGAAAAGTAATTACAAAAATCATTCCGTATTAGATGTGGGCTTAAATTATTTTCATTTGCTGTGGGCAAATGCAACATTTGCAGATCAGAATCATCAAAGATAATGTCATCGGTCGCTTGTACTCCATCTCGATTCAAAACAAAGTTGTGCATTACACAACATGCCTTGATAATGTCTGTCGCAAATTCGTATTGCACATTCATAGATCGATGAAATATGCGCCATTTATTGGCTAGGATGCCAAAAGCGCACTCGACATATCTTCGGGCACGACTCAGTCGATAATTGTAAACTCTTTGTTGTACCGACAAATGTTTTCCTGAGTAAGGGCGCATGACGTTATTCGAAATTGAGAATGCTTCATCTCCTACAAAAACAAATGGAGTTTCATTTTGAGAACCTGGTAAAGGCTTTGGTACAGGAATAGGTAATTTGCGTGTCATAATCAAATCATAAAGTTTAGAGTTCTGGAAAACGGTGGAGTCACTTTCCTTGCCATACGCTCCTATATCGACAAAAATGAATCTATATCTAGAATCTACAAGAGCTAATAAAACTATTGAATTATAGCCCTTATAATTGTAAAACAGTGATCCACTGTGCGCAGGACATGTAATACGGACATGTTTACCATCAAGAGCTCCTATGCAGTTAGGAAAATTTGCTTTCTTGTCAAACTCAATAGCGACATCTTCTAGAACCTGTTTTGTTATAGGAGGTATATTTTGACTTGATAGATGTTTCCATATGGCGCGACAAACTGTCCTTACAATTTTTGCTATTGTACTTGCTCCTCGGAAGTAATTCGTATGCATGGTTTTAAAGTCACTGCCGGTTGCTAGAAATCTAAAATGAAATAATAATTAGTAGGCAAATAATAAAATAATACAAATGTAGGTATAATCAAACTCAAACCGCGCAGGTAATAGTGTTGCTAAAGGAATAGATTTTCAAAGATAGACAGGTAGTTTTTCAAAGAAGTACTCAATAAATATTTTACATTATGGTTGTTCTAGGCAAAGTCAATCAGTTTTTAACTTGCCTAAGTCAAGAAAAAGCAGAAAATTATTCTTTTTCGGCGGCCAGCCATTTATATGAAATTGGATGGACCGAAAGTACTTATGAAAGTTATATCAAATTTTATATGTAGTATAAATGGAATCTAGGGAATTTTAGTCTTTATTACTATTTTTCACTTGTGAAGTTTTTTGTTGCAGGTAATGATTTAGTCAAGAAGTGGAAGGCCATAAAAGATAATTTTGCTAAATATCAAAAAAAACTAAAAGATGCCAATCGATCAGGAGCTGGAGCTGCAAAAATTAAAGAATATCACTTGAATAAACAATTACAGTTTTTGAAAAAGGTTTCACAAAATGCAACTGATTCCAGTTTATGCGTAGCGGAAGGAGATATTGAGAATGAAATAACGGCATTGCCTCGTTATAAAAGTCAACCACGAAAACGAAAGGCAGATGATAAGGATGATATTGAAGAAGATTTATTGGCAATATTAAAAACACCGGAGAATAGACATTTGCATTTTTTCAAGGGGATTTTACCATCTCTACAATCGTTAAATGAGAATCAAACATTGATATTTCAAAGTCGGGTGCTTCAAATATTAACCGACATTCTTCAACCTTCAATTCATCAAAATACACATCACGGCTATAATCAAGAATATCAGCATCAGGGTTACAATCAAGGATATTCAACTATGAGATACGATAATACGGTTCAGAGTGGCTACCACACTTCTACTCCTGGAAGTTCGATTACTGAACAGAGGACTACCTCATCATCAAACCAACAACGTCCAATAAATTCACCATTTTTACTGGACGAAACGTCAGCTACTTCCTATGTTTCACAAGATGAGGAGTTTGATTTTTCTTAAATTGATCATTACATTTTTTAAGGCCTATTAAAGTATTCTTAAAGTAAGAAAATTGTATAATGCAAAAAGCTTAATTTGATTCTGTCTTGTTTCATTTGAACCTGGCTTTGTACCACTAGGTACCCCCAAACCATGAACACTAGTGATGCAAAATTTTTATCGACACCCCGCTAGTACCACAGGTGTATAAAGCCAGGGGTACAAATAAAACTAAACATTTGATTCCGAGTGCCATAAACATCAATAAAAAAAAATAAGAAACCTATTTGTTTTACCTTAAAGTTAAGCCCAGCATTTCCAAAGCAGTAACTGGTTTTCTTCCTTTATTTTTTTTCTTCTGTATATATTTTGATAACTCGCTTAATAGCTCTTCAAATGATGATATACTCATTCTAAAGTAGGCAACAAATTTTTTTTCGTCTATCTTTAATGCTTCGTATTTTTTAGAAAAGAACTCGCCATTTGGATTCATACCCTTACTTAATGGATGTATCCAGTATCTTCTTTGCCGTATTTTTAAGATAGAATAATGTCTTCTTAATAACAAATAAGCAATAAGTTTATTACGATCCATCGCAGAGAGACGTCTATCCACACTCAAAAATCACGAGAAAATGGTTGCCCTACCATAATGCCCTGTTTCGCGACGCCGCAACGCGGCAACGCAACTGCCGATTTTGGCGTTGCGGCGCCGCAAAAATAAGCAGTTTGCGTTATGTGTTTCGGCCCTTAGCGCTCACGCAAGCTGCTCGACACGGGCGGGGATCGAACCCACCAACCGGCGGCGCAGCTGGACAGTCGCGATTCTGCCCGTATTACGCTGCGCCACGGGCCCGTCCTACGATACCCGCAAATACTTCTATATACTTTACCGGTCGCGGCCGGGTCGACCTACCCTCTGACGTCACGCCGGTTCCTTTTTTATTTTTTTTTTTCCTAATATTTTTATCTGTTTTTTTTTTTTGACGTTTGACAGCGAAACGTCAAATGTCACACCAAATCAAATCAAAACAATAAATAATTTAATGTTTTATATTTAATATAAAATTTATGCAATAATATTGTGTCCAAGGCGAAAAAGCTCACCGTATTTTTTTTGTTTTAATTTATATATTATTTTAAATGTTTTTAATTATTTTATGTTTTAAATATAATTTTTTTTAATTTTGTCTTGGCGTCGAAACTATTTCGACTTTTGACGTTTTGACGTTTGACATCGAAACGTCAAATGTCACTTTAAAATCAAAATAAAATAAATTAAATTGATATTTTCATGAAATCAACTATAAATTGTACAGTGTGTTAAATAGGTGAAAGGCTCTGAAATATATTTAATTAATAACAGTTTAGTTCCGTTTGTAGAGAGCGAATGTTCTGTGTGAGTGACATTTTAAGTGGATCTTAACTTCCCTCGTCGACCTAGTGATTTAATAAACATTAAAATCCCGCAGGAATTTGAGGATATGTATTAGTGGTCGCGCCAGAGAAAGCTCAAACGTTGATTTAACGATATCCTTCTTAAAATTCCAGGTAACGGACTGTCGAAACTCTCGAGCGGACTAGACACACGCTCCGCCTGCTCGCTGCTCCTACCCGACGAGGGCTCCGCCGTGATCAGTTATAATCGATAAATAAACAGGTTGCTATTGGTGTGTGTTCATTTAACCGCGTATAGGGCGATGTCTGCCTTGTTATATTATGATTATAGTCAAGTCAAAAACGTTTCATAAAATGCATCCTTATCGCATCTCAAAAATTAATCTCAGTATAATATATTTATAGTAGTAATGATACAGTGGTGGCGAGGAGGGTCTCAGTCAGTAGTTTACTCTTGAAAGACAAAAAAAAAACCGATATGTATGGGTGTGCAGGTGTACGAAGTTGTCGAGTGACGTCACGTGTCCGTGCGCCGAGAGTTTCGTTAAAAATGTAAAAAAAAATTAGAAAACTCATTTGAAAAAATAAAACAAAACTAGATAATTGTAGAGCATCGTACGGGCTTGCTTTTCACATTTAACTTTTTTCAAATAACTATATAAAAAAATGTAAAAAAGTGAAAAAACATCACGCTCAGGTGTGAAGTAAAATTATTTTTTCCTAATTATTTAATTATACTTATGTTCTACTTCTCTTAAACTACTTGTACGCTTACTCTACATGTTCTACTTACTCACTTAACTACCCTAGCTAGGTAATCTACGCTTATACAACTACACCAGACCGTGCCGAGGGACTTAGCGCTCACGCAAGCTGCTCGACACGGGCGGGGATCGAACCCACCAACCGGCGGCGCAGCTGGACAGTCGCGATTCTGCCCGTATTACGCTGCGCCACGGGCCCGTCCTACGATACCCGCAAATACTTCTATATACTTTACCGGTCGCGGCCGGGTCGACCTACCCTCTGACGTCACGCCGGTTCCTTTTTTATTTTTTTTTTTCCTAATATTTTTATGTTTTTTTTTTTTGACGTTTGACAGCGAAACGTCAAATGTCACACCAAATCAAATCAAAACAATAAATAATTTAATGTTTTATATTTAATATAAAATTTATGCAATAATATTGTGTCCAAGGCGAAAAAGCTCACCGTATTTTTTTTGTTTTAATTTATATATTATTTTAAATGTTTTTAATTATTTTATGTTTTAAATATATTTTTTTTTAATTTTGTCTTGGCGTCGAAACTATTTCGACTTTTGACGTTTTGACGTTTGACATCGAAACGTCAAATGTCACTTTAAAATCAAAATAAAATAAATTAAATTGATATTTTCATGAAATCAACTATAAATTGTACAGTGTGTTAAATAGGTGAAAGGCTCTGAAATATATTTAATTAATAACAGTTTAGTTCCGTTTGTAGAGAGCGAATGTTCTGTGTGAGTGACATTTTAAGTGGATCTTAACTTCCCTCGTCGACCTAGTGATTTAATAAACATTAAAATCCCGCAGGAATTTGAGGATATGTATTAGTGGTCGCGCCAGAGAAAGCTCAAACGTTGATTTAACGATATCCTTCTTAAAATTCCAGGTAACGGACTGTCGAAACTCTCGAGCGGACTAGACACACGCTCCGCCTGCTCGCTGCTCCTACCCGACGAGGGCTCCGCCGTGATCAGTTATAATCGATAAATAAACAGGTTGCTATTGGTGTGTGTTCATTTAACCGCGTATAGGGCGATGTCTGCCTTGTTATATTATGATTATAGTCAAGTCAAAAACGTTTCATAAAATGCATCCTTATCGCATCTCAAAAATTAATCTCAGTATAATATATTTATAGTAGTAATGATACAGTGGTGGCGAGGAGGGTCTCAGTCAGTAGTTTACTCTTGAAAGACAAAAAAAAAACCGATATGTATGGGTGTGCAGGTGTACGAAGTTGTCGAGTGACGTCACGTGTCCGTGCGCCGAGAGTTTCGTTAAAAATGTAAAAAAAAATTAGAAAACTCATTTGAAAAAATAAAACAAAACTAGATAATTGTAGAGCATCGTACGGGCTTGCTTTTCACATTTAACTTTTTTCAAATAACTATATAAAAAAATGTAAAAAAGTGAAAAAACATCACGCTCAGGTGTGAAGTAAAATTATTTTTTCCTAATTATTTAATTATACTTATGTTCTACTTCTCTTAAACTACTTGTACGCTTACTCTACATGTTCTACTTACTCACTTAACTACCCTAGCTAGGTAATCTACGCTTATACAACTACACCAGACCGTGCCGAGGGACTTAGCGCTCACGCAAGCTGCTCGACACGGGCGGGGATAGAACCCACCAACCGGCGGCGCAGCTGGACAGTCGCGATTCTGCCCGTATTACGCTGCGCCACGGGCCCGTCCTACGATACCCGCAAATACTTCTATATACTTTACCGGTCGCGGCCGGGTCGACCTACCCTCTGACGTCACGCCGGTTCCTTTTTTATTTTTTTTTTTCCTAATATTTTTATCTGTTTTTTTTTTTGACGTTTGACAGCGAAACGTCAAATGTCACACCAAATCAAATCAAAACAATAAATAATTTAATGTTTTATATTTAATATAAAATTTATGCAATAATATTGTGTCCAAGGCGAAAAAGCTCACCGTATTTTTTTTGTTTTAATTTATATATTATTTTAAATGTTTTTAATTATTTTATGTTTTAAATATAATTTTTTTTAATTTTGTCTTGGCGTCGAAACTATTTCGACTTTTGACGTTTTGACGTTTGACATCGAAACGTCAAATGTCACTTTAAAATCAAAATAAAATAAATTAAATTGATATTTTCATGAAATCAACTATAAATTGTACAGTGTGTTAAATAGGTGAAAGGCTCTGAAATATATTTAATTAATAACAGTTTAGTTCCGTTTGTAGAGAGCGAATGTTCTGTGTGAGTGACATTTTAAGTGGATCTTAACTTCCCTCGTCGACCTAGTGATTTAATAAACATTAAAATCCCGCAGGAATTTGAGGATATGTATTAGTGGTCGCGCCAGAGAAAGCTCAAACGTTGATTTAACGATATCCTTCTTAAAATTCCAGGTAACGGACTGTCGAAACTCTCGAGCGGACTAGACACACGCTCCGCCTGCTCGCTGCTCCTACCCGACGAGGGCTCCGCCGTGATCAGTTATAATCGATAAATAAACAGGTTGCTATTGGTGTGTGTTCATTTAACCGCGTATAGGGCGATGTCTGCCTTGTTATATTATGATTATAGTCAAGTCAAAAACGTTTCATAAAATGCATCCTTATCGCATCTCAAAAATTAATCTCAGTATAATATATTTATAGTAGTAATGATACAGTGGTGGCGAGGAGGGTCTCAGTCAGTAGTTTACTCTTGAAAGACAAAAAAAAAACCGATATGTATGGGTGTGCAGGTGTACGAAGTTGTCGAGTGACGTCACGTGTCCGTGCGCCGAGAGTTTCGTTAAAAATGTAAAAAAAAATTAGAAAACTCATTTGAAAAAATAAAACAAAACTAGATAATTGTAGAGCATCGTACGGGCTTGCTTTTCACATTTAACTTTTTTCAAATAACTATATAAAAAAATGTAAAAAAGTGAAAAAACATCACGCTCAGGTGTGAAGTAAAATTATTTTTTCCTAATTATTTAATTATACTTATGTTCTACTTCTCTTAAACTACTTGTACGCTTACTCTACATGTTCTACTTACTCACTTAACTACCCTAGCTAGGTAATCTACGCTTATACAACTACACCAGACCGTGCCGAGGGACTTAGCGCTCACGCAAGCTGCTCGACACGGGCGGGGATCGAACCCACCAACCGGCGGCGCAGCTGGACAGTCGCGATTCTGCCCGTATTACGCTGCGCCACGGGCCCGTCCTACGATACCCGCAAATACTTCTATATACTTTACCGGTCGCGGCCGGGTCGACCTACCCTCTGACGTCACGCCGGTTCCTTTTTTATTTTTTTTTTTCCTAATATTTTTATCTGTTTTTTTTTTTCGTCAAATGTCACACCAAATCAAATCAAAACAATAAATAATTTAATGTTTTATATTTAATATAAAATTTATGCAATAATATTGTGTCCAAGGCGAAAAAGCTCACCGTATTTTTTTTGTTTTAATTTATATATTATTTTAAATGTTTTTAATTATTTTATGTTTTAAATATAATTTTTTTTAATTTTGTCTTGGCGTCGAAACTATTTCGACTTTTGACGTTTTGACGTTTGACATCGAAACGTCAAATGTCACTTTAAAATCAAAATAAAATAAATTAAATTGATATTTTCATGAAATCAACTATAAATTGTACAGTGTGTTAAATAGGTGAAAGGCTCTGAAATATATTTAATTAATAACAGTTTAGTTCCGTTTGTAGAGAGCGAATGTTCTGTGTGAGTGACATTTTAAGTGGATCTTAACTTCCCTCGTCGACCTAGTGATTTAATAAACATTAAAATCCCGCAGGAATTTGAGGATATGTATTAGTGGTCGCGCCAGAGAAAGCTCAAACGTTGATTTAACGATATCCTTCTTAAAATTCCAGGTAACGGACTGTCGAAACTCTCGAGCGGACTAGACACACGCTCCGCCTGCTCGCTGCTCCTACCCGACGAGGGCTCCGCCGTGATCAGTTATAATCGATAAATAAACAGGTTGCTATTGGTGTGTGTTCATTTAACCGCGTATAGGGCGATGTCTGCCTTGTTATATTATGATTATAGTCAAGTCAAAAACGTTTCATAAAATGCATCCTTATCGCATCTCAAAAATTAATCTCAGTATAATATATTTATAGTAGTAATGATACAGTGGTGGCGAGGAGGGTCTCAGTCAGTAGTTTACTCTTGAAAGACAAAAAAAAAACCGATATGTATGGGTGTGCAGGTGTACGAAGTTGTCGAGTGACGTCACGTGTCCGTGCGCCGAGAGTTTCGTTAAAAATGTAAAAAAAAATTAGAAAACTCATTTGAAAAAATAAAACAAAACTAGATAATTGTAGAGCATCGTACGGGCTTGCTTTTCACATTTAACTTTTTTCAAATAACTATATAAAAAAATGTAAAAAAGTGAAAAAACATCACGCTCAGGTGTGAAGTAAAATTATTTTTTCCTAATTATTTAATTATACTTATGTTCTACTTCTCTTAAACTACTTGTACGCTTACTCTACATGTTCTACTTACACACTTAACTACCCTAGCTAGGTAATCTACGCTTATACAACTACACCAGACCGTGCCGAGGGACTTAGCGCTCACGCAAGCTGCTCGACACGGGCGGGGATCGAACCCACCAACCGGCGGCGCAGCTGGACAGTCGCGATTCTGCCCGTATTACGCTGCGCCACGGGCCCGTCCTACGATACCCGCAAATACTTCTATATACTTTACCGGTCGCGGCCGGGTCGACCTACCCTCTGACGTCACGCCGGTTCCTTTTTTATTTTTTTTTTTCCTAATATTTTTATCTGTTTTTTTTTTTTGACGTTTGACAGCGAAACGTCAAATGTCACACCAAATCAAATCAAAACAATAAATAATTTAATGTTTTATATTTAATATAAAATTTATGCAATAATATTGTGTCCAAGGCGAAAAAGCTCACCGTATTTTTTTTGTTTTAATTTATATATTATTTTAAATGTTTTTAATTATTTTATGTTTTAAATATAATTTTTTTTAATTTTGTCTTGGCGTCGAAACTATTTCGACTTTTGACGTTTTGACGTTTGACATCGAAACGTCAAATGTCACTTTAAAATCAAAATAAAATAAATTAAATTGATATTTTCATGAAATCAACTATAAATTGTACAGTGTGTTAAATAGGTGAAAGGCTCTGAAATATATTTAATTAATAACAGTTTAGTTCCGTTTGTAGAGAGCGAATGTTCTGTGTGAGTGACATTTTAAGTGGATCTTAACTTCCCTCGTCGACCTAGTGATTTAATAAACATTAAAATCCCGCAGGAATTTGAGGATATGTATTAGTGGTCGCGCCAGAGAAAGCTCAAACGTTGATTTAACGATATCCTTCTTAAAATTCCAGGTAACGGACTGTCGAAACTCTCGAGCGGACTAGACACACGCTCCGCCTGCTCGCTGCTCCTACCCGACGAGGGCTCCGCCGTGATCAGTTATAATCGATAAATAAACAGGTTGCTATTGGTGTGTGTTCATTTAACCGCGTATAGGGCGATGTCTGCCTTGTTATATTATGATTATAGTCAAGTCAAAAACGTTTCATAAAATGCATCCTTATCGCATCTCAAAAATTAATCTCAGTATAATATATTTATAGTAGTAATGATACAGTGGTGGCGAGGAGGGTCTCAGTCAGTAGTTTACTCTTGAAAGACAAAAAAAAAAACCGATATGTATGGGTGTGCAGGTGTACGAAGTTGTCGAGTGACGTCACGTGTCCGTGCGCCGAGAGTTTCGTTAAAAATGTAAAAAAAAATTAGAAAACTCATTTGAAAAAATAAAACAAAACTAGATAATTGTAGAGCATCGTACGGGCTTGCTTTTCACATTTAACTTTTTTCAAATAACTATATAAAAAAATGTAAAAAAGTGAAAAAACATCACGCTCAGGTGTGAAGTAAAATTATTTTTTCCTAATTATTTAATTATACTTATGTTCTACTTCTCTTAAACTACTTGTACGCTTACTCTACATGTTCTACTTACTCACTTAACTACCCTAGCTAGGTAATCTACGCTTATACAACTACACCAGACCGTGCCGAGGGACTTAGCGCTCACGCAAGCTGCTCGACACGGGCGGGGATCGAACCCACCAACCGGCGGCGCAGCTGGACAGTCGCGATTCTGCCCGTATTACGCTGCGCCACGGGCCCGTCCTACGATACCCGCAAATACTTCTATATACTTTACCGGTCGCGGCCGGGTCGACCTACCCTCTGACGTCACGCCGGTTCCTTTTTTTTTTTTTTTTTTCCTAATATTTTTATCTGTTTTTTTTTTTGACGTTTGACAGCGAAACGTCAAATGTCACACCAAATCAAATCAAAACAATAAATAATTTAATGTTTTATATTTAATATAAAATTTATGCAATAATATTGTGTCCAAGGCGAAAAAGCTCACCGTATTTTTTTTGTTTTAATTTATATATTATTTTAAATGTTTTTAATTATTTTATGTTTTAAATATAATTTTTTTTAATTTTGTCTTGGCGTCGAAACTATTTCGACTTTTGACGTTTTGACGTTTGACATCGAAACGTCAAATGTCACTTTAAAATCAAAATAAAATAAATTAAATTGATATTTTCATGAAATCAACTATAAATTGTACAGTGTGTTAAATAGGTGAAAGGCTCTGAAATATATTTAATTAATAACAGTTTAGTTCCGTTTGTAGAGAGCGAATGTTCTGTGTGAGTGACATTTTAAGTGGATCTTAACTTCCCTCGTCGACCTAGTGATTTAATAAACATTAAAATCCCGCAGGAATTTGAGGATATGTATTAGTGGTCGCGCCAGAGAAAGCTCAAACGTTGATTTAACGATATCCTTCTTAAAATTCCAGGTAACGGACTGTCGAAACTCTCGAGCGGACTAGACACACGCTCCGCCTGCTCGCTGCTCCTACCCGACGAGGGCTCCGCCGTGATCAGTTATAATCGATAAATAAACAGGTTGCTATTGGTGTGTGTTCATTTAACCGCGTATAGGGCGATGTCTGCCTTGTTATATTATGATTATAGTCAAGTCAAAAACGTTTCATAAAATGCATCCTTATCGCATCTCAAAAATTAATCTCAGTATAATATATTTATAGTAGTAATGATACAGTGGTGGCGAGGAGGGTCTCAGTCAGTAGTTTACTCTTGAAAGACAAAAAAAAAACCGATATGTATGGGTGTGCAGGTGTACGAAGTTGTCGAGTGACGTCACGTGTCCGTGCGCCGAGAGTTTCGTTAAAAATGTAAAAAAAAATTAGAAAACTCATTTGAAAAAATAAAACAAAACTAGATAATTGTAGAGCATCGTACGGGCTTGCTTTTCACATTTAACTTTTTTCAAATAACTATATAAAAAAATGTAAAAAAGTGAAAAAACATCACGCTCAGGTGTGAAGTAAAATTATTTTTTCCTAATTATTTAATTATACTTATGTTCTACTTCTCTTAAACTACTTGTACGCTTACTCTACATGTTCTACTTACTCACTTAACTACCCTAGCTAGGTAATCTACGCTTATACAACTACACCAGACCGTGCCGAGGGACTTAGCGCTCACGCAAGCTGCTCGACACGGGCGGGGATAGAACCCACCAACCGGCGGCGCAGCTGGACAGTCGCGATTCTGCCCGTATTACGCTGCGCCACGGGCCCGTCCTACGATACCCGCAAATACTTCTATATACTTTACCGGTCGCGGCCGGGTCGACCTACCCTCTGACGTCACGCCGGTTCCTTTTTTATTTTTTTTTTTCCTAATATTTTTATCTGTTTTTTTTTTTTGACGTTTGACAGCGAAACGTCAAATGTCACACCAAATCAAATCAAAACAATAAATAATTTAATGTTTTATATTTAATATAAAATTTATGCAATAATATTGTGTCCAAGGCGAAAAAGCTCACCGTATTTTTTTTGTTTTAATTTATATATTATTTTAAATGTTTTTAATTATTTTATGTTTTAAATATAATTTTTTTTAATTTTGTCTTGGCGTCGAAACTATTTCGACTTTTGACGTTTTGACGTTTGACATCGAAACGTCAAATGTCACTTTAAAATCAAAATAAAATAAATTAAATTGATATTTTCATGAAATCAACTATAAATTGTACAGTGTGTTAAATAGGTGAAAGGCTCTGAAATATATTTAATTAATAACAGTTTAGTTCCGTTTGTAGAGAGCGAATGTTCTGTGTGAGTGACATTTTAAGTGGATCTTAACTTCCCTCGTCGACCTAGTGATTTAATAAACATTAAAATCCCGCAGGAATTTGAGGATATGTATTAGTGGTCGCGCCAGAGAAAGCTCAAACGTTGATTTAACGATATCCTTCTTAAAATTCCAGGTAACGGACTGTCGAAACTCTCGAGCGGACTAGACACACGCTCCGCCTGCTCGCTGCTCCTACCCGACGAGGGCTCCGCCGTGATCAGTTATAATCGATAAATAAACAGGTTGCTATTGGTGTGTGTTCATTTAACCGCGTATAGGGCGATGTCTGCCTTGTTATATTATGATTATAGTCAAGTCAAAAACGTTTCATAAAATGCATCCTTATCGCATCTCAATAATTAATCTCAGTATAATATATTTATAGTAGTAATGATACAGTGGTGGCGAGGAGGGTCTCAGTCAGTAGTTTACTCTTGAAAGACAAAAAAAAAACCGATATGTATGGGTGTGCAGGTGTACGAAGTTGTCGAGTGACGTCACGTGTCCGTGCGCCGAGAGTTTCGTTAAAAATGTAAAAAAAAATTAGAAAACTCATTTGAAAAAATAAAACAAAACTAGATAATTGTAGAGCATCGTACGGGCTTGCTTTTCACATTTAACTTTTTTCAAATAACTATATAAAAAAATGTAAAAAAGTGAAAAAACATCACGCTCAGGTGTGAAGTAAAATTATTTTTTCCTAATTATTTAATTATACTTATGTTCTACTTCTCTTAAACTACTTGTACGCTTACTCTACATGTTCTACTTACTCACTTAACTACCCTAGCTAGGTAATCTACGCTTATACAACTACACCAGACCGTGCCGAGGGACTTAGCGCTCACGCAAGCTGCTCGACACGGGCGGGGATCGAACCCACCAACCGGCGGCGCAGCTGGACAGTCGCGATTCTGCCCGTATTACGCTGCGCCACGGGCCCGTCCTACGATACCCGCAAATACTTCTATATACTTTACCGGTCGCGGCCGGGTCGACCTACCCTCTGACGTCACGCCGGTTCCTTTTTTATTTTTTTTTTTCCTAATATTTTTATCTGTTTTTTTTTTTTGACGTTTGACAGCGAAACGTCAAATGTCACACCAAATCAAATCAAAACAATAAATAATTTAATGTTTTATATTTAATATAAAATTTATGCAATAATATTGTGTCCAAGGCGAAAAAGCTCACCGTATTTTTTTTGTTTTAATTTATATATTATTTTAAATGTTTTTAATTATTTTATGTTTTAAATATAATTTTTTTTAATTTTGTCTTGGCGTCGAAACTATTTCGACTTTTGACGTTTTGACGTTTGACATCGAAACGTCAAATGTCACTTTAAAATCAAAATAAAATAAATTAAATTGATATTTTCATGAAATCAACTATAAATTGTACAGTGTGTTAAATAGGTGAAAGGCTCTGAAATATATTTAATTAATAACAGTTTAGTTCCGTTTGTAGAGAGCGAATGTTCTGTGTGAGTGACATTTTAAGTGGATCTTAACTTCCCTCGTCGACCTAGTGATTTAATAAACATTAAAATCCCGCAGGAATTTGAGGATATGTATTAGTGGTCGCGCCAGAGAAAGCTCAAACGTTGATTTAACGATATCCTTCTTAAAATTCCAGGTAACGGACTGTCGAAACTCTCGAGCGGACTAGACACACGCTCCGCCTGCTCGCTGCTCCTACCCGACGAGGGCTCCGCCGTGATCAGTTATAATCGATAAATAAACAGGTTGCTATTGGTGTGTGTTCATTTAACCGCGTATAGGGCGATGTCTGCCTTGTTATATTATGATTATAGTCAAGTCAAAAACGTTTCATAAAATGCATCCTTATCGCATCTCAAAAATTAATCTCAGTATAATATAATTATAGTAGTAATGATACAGTGGTGGCGAGGAGGGTCTCAGTCAGTAGTTTACTCTTGAAAGACAAAAAAAAACCGATATGTATGGGTGTGCAGGTGTACGAAGTTGTCGAGTGACGTCACGTGTCCGTGCGCCGAGAGTTTCGTTAAAAATGTAAAAAAAAATTAGAAAACTCATTTGAAAAAATAAAACAAAACTAGATAATTGTAGAGCATCGTACGGGCTTGCTTTTCACATTTAACTTTTTTCAAATAACTATATAAAAAAATGTAAAAAAGTGAAAAAACATCACGCTCAGGTGTGAAGTAAAATTATTTTTTCCTAATTATTTAATTATACTTATGTTCTACTTCTCTTAAACTACTTGTACGCTTACTCTACATGTTCTACTTACTCACTTAACTACCCTAGCTAGGTAATCTACGCTTATACAACTACACCAGACCGTGCCGAGGGACTTAGCGCTCACGCAAGCTGCTCGACACGGGCGGGGATCGAACCCACCAACCGGCGGCGCAGCTGGACAGTCGCGATTCTGCCCGTATTACGCTGCGCCACGGGCCCGTCCTACGATACCCGCAAATACTTCTATATACTTTACCGGTCGCGGCCGGGTCGACCTACCCTCTGACGTCACGCCGGTTCCTTTTTTATTTTTTTTTTTCCTAATATTTTTATCTGTTTTTTTTTTTGACGTTTGACAGCGAAACGTCAAATGTCACACCAAATCAAATCAAAACAATAAATAATTTAATGTTTTATATTTAATATAAAATTTATGCAATAATATTGTGTCCAAGGCGAAAAAGCTCACCGTATTTTTTTTGTTTTAATTTATATATTATTTTAAATGTTTTTAATTATTTTATGTTTTAAATATAATTTTTTTTAATTTTGTCTTGGCGTCGAAACTATTTCGACTTTTGACGTTTTGACGTTTGACATCGAAACGTCAAATGTCACTTTAAAATCAAAATAAAATAAATTAAATTGATATTTTCATGAAATCAACTATAAATTGTACAGTGTGTTAAATAGGTGAAAGGCTCTGAAATATATTTAATTAATAACAGTTTAGTTCCGTTTGTAGAGAGCGAATGTTCTGTGTGAGTGACATTTTAAGTGGATCTTAACTTCCCTCGTCGACCTAGTGATTTAATAAACATTAAAATCCCGCAGGAATTTGAGGATATGTATTAGTGGTCGCGCCAGAGAAAGCTCAAACGTTGATTTAACGATATCCTTCTTAAAATTCCAGGTAACGGACTGTCGAAACTCTCGAGCGGACTAGACACACGCTCCGCCTGCTCGCTGCTCCTACCCGACGAGGGCTCCGCCGTGATCAGTTATAATCGATAAATAAACAGGTTGCTATTGGTGTGTGTTCATTTAACCGCGTATAGGGCGATGTCTGCCTTGTTATATTATGATTATAGTCAAGTCAAAAACGTTTCATAAAATGCATCCTTATCGCATCTCAAAAATTAATCTCAGTATAATATATTTATAGTAGTAATGATACAGTGGTGGCGAGGAGGGTCTCAGTCAGTAGTTTACTCTTGAAAGACAAAAAAAAAACCGATATGTATGGGTGTGCAGGTGTACGAAGTTGTCGAGTGACGTCACGTGTCCGTGCGCCGAGAGTTTCGTTAAAAATGTAAAAAAAAATTAGAAAACTCATTTGAAAAAATAAAACAAAACTAGATAATTGTAGAGCATCGTACGGGCTTGCTTTTCACATTTAACTTTTTTCAAATAAGTGTGCGTTCAGACATGCGGGAATCGTGCGTTTACGCATCGCGCGGTTTGAAACCGCAAAATTGTGATGCTATTCAGACACGCGCGGTTAGTATGCGATTTCGTGCGGGTTAGCGTCAGTTTCAAAATGGAGGTCGATGAAGAAGTGTGTTTACTGTGGTTGCTCCTTAAAAAAAGAAAAGAAAAAGGCGGTATTGGGTGCATCCAATATTACGTGACCGACTAGTACATTGTCAGTTCGTAACGTTATATCCCAAATTAAGAATGTATGATAACAAATTTTTTGACTATTTGAAAATGTCAATAAAATCTTTTGATGAACTAATTGAACTGATCAGGCAAGATATTTCATGCTCCGAAACGCATTTGAGGCCAAGCGTGTCACCGGAAGAGAAACTCGTAATAACTTTAAGGTAAGATTTATTTATTGTTCTTCAAAATCAGCATAAATATTTTCTATAACTGTAGAGGACTGAGAGCCAGAACTAAATTGCGATGGTGACGGTGACGGTGCCGGAACAGGAGGAGATGATCCAGATGTAGTAAAATATCCTTGCGGGCTTGTATACTGTTGTCCTTGCCAATACGTAGGTGTGATCTGCTGAGTATTGTAGCGAACAGGGGGTGGTAAGCTTTGTCCTTTTTGTATCACTTGAAGTAACTCAATTTTGGTTGCTAAACGCCTATTTTCTGGTACTTTTTTGAGTTCTTTATATAACGACAAACAAAAGTTTTGGGGGACGTATTTCAGTGGCTTCGGTTGCATTGGCGTTTAGTTGACTTGTCTCCTCACTTTGCCTTTCAATCTGTTCTTCAATATTAGTTGTAGTGTCTTTATTATTTACACTATTCTGCAGGAAAGATAATCTTGAAAAATACATATATCGGGCTCCTTTACGAGCACCTGAACCAGAAGGAGTTGTTTTTTCTGTTTTGTATTCTTTATTGTAGCAATCTCGTATGTTTTTCCATTTTTTTTGGAGTTGTGTACCTAAAAATAATAACATTATTAATAATTTTCTTGTTTCAGATATCTTGGTATGGGTTGTTCATTTGGAGAACTAAGCTACAATGATCGCCTTGGAAAATCGACGATTACTGGAATTGTCCGCGAAGTATGTAAATCATTGTGGAATAAGTTGGTAAACATAGTCATGCCCGAAGCGACTGAAGATATCTGGAAGACAATAGCACGAGACTTTGAGAGATATGCAAATTTTCCAAATTGCATTGGTGCTATAGACGGCAAGCATATCCGAGTTATAAAGCCTGTTGATTCGGGTTCTTTGTATCATAACTATAAACATTTCTTTTCCATGGTGCTCTTAGTACTTTGCGACGCCAACTATTGCTTTACTTATGTTGATATTGGGGCTTATGGCAAAAGCAGTGATTCTGCTATATTTAAAAATTCGGTTTTTTATAAACGCCTGACAGAAAAATCATTAAACATACCAACACCTAAACCAATATCTAATGTAGATCTAACACCAATGCCTTATGTTATAGTTGGAGATGAAGCCTTCGACTTAGCAGAAAATTTAATGCGCCCATATTCAGGCAAATGTTTACCATATGAAAAAAGGATTTTTAACTATAGGTTATCGAGAGCCCGACGTAATATTGAGTGCACTTTTGGTATTTTGGCGAACAAATGGCGCATCTTTCATAGGCCTATAAATGTAAACATAGATTTTGCCGAAGACATAATAAAAGCCTCTTGTGTTCTACATAACTATGTGCGGACTAGAGATGGTCTAAAATTTAAAGATACTTTATATAATGCACCCATGACTAATCTCAATACCTTGCATGCGGGAAGAGGGACACCGTCATCTTTGAATATCAGAGATAAATTCGCTCATTACTTTGTGAACGATGGGCGTGTTCCATGGCAAGACACAAAGATATAGCTGCAACTAACATACCGTACTTGTAATGTTTAGGTACATAACTAAATGTAAACAAACGAAATATGGTAATACCGTTGAGACCTTCATTTGAAAAATGCTCGAAATGTCTGCATAAAACAGCCGAAGTTTGTTTATATTTATTTAAGTACCTAAAGTATACGGAGAGTATAATAAACGCTTCATAACAATAATTATAACATAATTCTGTCAATTATTTTTTGGTGAATAAACCTACTTACTTAAAATATTCTTTTTTTCCACCGTGTCTTCGCAATTTCCAAATATCTCCACCAACTCTTGCCAAGCTCGGTTCTTGATAATTTTATTTGAGTAATCATCACACTGAATGTCCCATATTGCAGGTCTCTTCTCCACCTCATCAATAAATACTTCAGTGTCGAAACGATCCATGGCGAACTCACGAGCAGTGACGTGCTCACCGCGCGGTATCCGCAACGCAACTGAACGCGAAGTAAAGACTCCATAGTAATAGAAACGCGCGGGAGCAGCGCGATTCTATTTTCTGGCGGTTAGGTTGCGGTAACCGCGCGGCTTGATTAACCGCGCGGTTATGTCTGAACGATTACTTTTATAACTCATACAAATAAGACCCGCGCGATTTCCATGCGATTCTGAAATCGCGCGGTTCCCGCCGTGTCTGAACTAGCGCTAACTATATAAAAAAATGTAAAAAAGTGAAAAAACATCACGCTCAGGTGTGAAGTAAAATTATTTTTTCCTAATTATTTAATTATACTTATGTTCTACTTCTCTTAAACTACTTGTACGCTTACTCTACATGTTCTACTTACTCACTTAACTACCCTAGCTAGGTAATCTACGCTTATACAACTACACCAGACCGTGCCGAGGGACTTAGCGCTCACGCAAGCTGCTCGACACGGGCGGGGATCGAACCCACCAACCGGCGGCGCAGCTGGACAGTCGCGATTCTGCCCGTATTACGCTGCGCCACGGGCCCGTCCTACGATACCCGCAAATACTTCTATATACTTTACCGGTCGCGGCCGGGTCGACCTACCCTCTGACGTCACGCCGGTTCCTTTTTTATTTTTTTTTTTCCTAATATTTTTATCTGTTTTTTTTTTTTGACGTTTGACAGCGAAACGTCAAATGTCACACCAAATCAAATCAAAACAATAAATAATTTAATGTTTTATATTTAATATAAAATTTATGCAATAATATTGTGTCCAAGGCGAAAAAGCTCACCGTATTTTTTTTGTTTTAATTTATATATTATTTTAAATGTTTTTAATTATTTTATGTTTTAAATATAATTTTTTTTAATTTTGTCTTGGCGTCGAAACTATTTCGACTTTTGACGTTTTGACGTTTGACATCGAAACGTCAAATGTCACTTTAAAATCAAAATAAAATAAATTAAATTGATATTTTCATGAAATCAACTATAAATTGTACAGTGTGTTAAATAGGTGAAAGGCTCTGAAATATATTTAATTAATAACAGTTTAGTTCCGTTTGTAGAGAGCGAATGTTCTGTGTGAGTGACATTTTAAGTGGATCTTAACTTCCCTCGTCGACCTAGTGATTTAATAAACATTAAAATCCCGCAGGAATTTGAGGATATGTATTAGTGGTCGCGCCAGAGAAAGCTCAAACGTTGATTTAACGATATCCTTCTTAAAATTCCAGGTAACGGACTGTCGAAACTCTCGAGCGGACTAGACACACGCTCCGCCTGCTCGCTGCTCCTACCCGACGAGGGCTCCGCCGTGATCAGTTATAATCGATAAATAAACAGGTTGCTATTGGTGTGTGTTCATTTAACCGCGTATAGGGCGATGTCTGCCTTGTTATATTATGATTATAGTCAAGTCAAAAACGTTTCATAAAATGCATCCTTATCGCATCTCAAAAATTAATCTCAGTATAATATATTTATAGTAGTAATGATACAGTGGTGGCGAGGAGGGTCTCAGTCAGTAGTTTACTCTTGAAAGACAAAAAAAAAACCGATATGTATGGGTGTGCAGGTGTACGAAGTTGTCGAGTGACGTCACGTGTCCGTGCGCCGAGAGTTTCGTTAAAAATGTAAAAAAAAAATTAGAAAACTCATTTGAAAAAATAAAACAAAACTAGATAATTGTAGAGCATCGTACGGGCTTGCTTTTCACATTTAACTTTTTTCAAATAACTATATAAAAAAATGTAAAAAAGTGAAAAAACATCACGCTCAGGTGTGAAGTAAAATTATTTTTTCCTAATTATTTAATTATACTTATGTTCTACTTCTCTTAAACTACTTGTACGCTTACTCTACATGTTCTACTTACTCACTTAACTACCCTAGCTAGGTAATCTACGCTTATACAACTACACCAGACCGTGCCGAGGGACTTAGCGCTCACGCAAGCTGCTCGACACGGGCGGGGATCGAACCCACCAACCGGCGGCGCAGCTGGACAGTCGCGATTCTGCCCGTATTACGCTGCGCCACGGGCCCGTCCTACGATACCCGCAAATACTTCTATATACTTTACCGGTCGCGGCCGGGTCGACCTACCCTCTGACGTCACGCCGGTTCCTTTTTTATTTTTTTTTTTCCTAATATTTTTATCTGTTTTTTTTTTTTTTGACGTTTGACAGCGAAACGTCAAATGTCACACCAAATCAAATCAAAACAATAAATAATTTAATGTTTTATATTTAATATAAAATTTATGCAATAATATTGTGTCCAAGGCGAAAAAGCTCACCGTATTTTTTTTGTTTTAATTTATATATTATTTTAAATGTTTTTAATTATTTTATGTTTTAAATATAATTTTTTTTAATTTTGTCTTGGCGTCGAAACTATTTCGACTTTTGACGTTTTGACGTTTGACATCGAAACGTCAAATGTCACTTTAAAATCAAAATAAAATAAATTAAATTGATATTTTCATGAAATCAACTATAAATTGTACAGTGTGTTAAATAGGTGAAAGGCTCTGAAATATATTTAATTAATAACAGTTTAGTTCCGTTTGTAGAGAGCGAATGTTCTGTGTGAGTGACATTTTAAGTGGATCTTAACTTCCCTCGTCGACCTAGTGATTTAATAAACATTAAAATCCCGCAGGAATTTGAGGATATGTATTAGTGGTCGCGCCAGAGAAAGCTCAAACGTTGATTTAACGATATCCTTCTTAAAATTCCAGGTAACGGACTGTCGAAACTCTCGAGCGGACTAGACACACGCTCCGCCTGCTCGCTGCTCCTACCCGACGAGGGCTCCGCCGTGATCAGTTATAATCGATAAATAAACAGGTTGCTATTGGTGTGTGTTCATTTAACCGCGTATAGGGCGATGTCTGCCTTGTTATATTATGATTATAGTCAAGTCAAAAACGTTTCATAAAATGCATCCTTATCGCATCTCAAAAATTAATCTCAGTATAATATATTTATAGTAGTAATGATACAGTGGTGGCGAGGAGGGTCTCAGTCAGTAGTTTACTCTTGAAAGACAAAAAAAAAACCGATATGTATGGGTGTGCAGGTGTACGAAGTTGTCGAGTGACGTCACGTGTCCGTGCGCCGAGAGTTTCGTTAAAAATGTAAAAAAAAATTAGAAAACTCATTTGAAAAAATAAAACAAAACTAGATAATTGTAGAGCATCGTACGGGCTTGCTTTTCACATTTAACTTTTTTCAAATAACTATATAAAAAAATGTAAAAAAGTGAAAAAACATCACGCTCAGGTGTGAAGTAAAATTATTTTTTCCTAATTATTTAATTATACTTATGTTCTACTTCTCTTAAACTACTTGTACGCTTACTCTACATGTTCTACTTACTCACTTAACTACCCTAGCTAGGTAATCTACGCTTATACAACTACACCAGACCGTGCCGAGGGACTTAGCGCTCACGCAAGCTGCTCGACACGGGCGGGGATCGAACCCACCAACCGGCGGCGCAGCTGGACAGTCGCGATTCTGCCCGTATTACGCTGCGCCACGGGCCCGTCCTACGATACCCGCAAATATTTCTATATACTTTACCGGTCGCGGCCGGGTCGACCTACCCTCTGACGTCACGCCGGTTCCTTTTTTATTTTTTTTTTTCCTAATATTTTTATCTGTTTTTTTTTTTGACGTTTGACAGCGAAACGTCAAATGTCACACCAAATCAAATCAAAACAATAAATAATTTAATGTTTTATATTTAATATAAAATTTATGCAATAATATTGTGTCCAAGGCGAAAAAGCTCACCGTATTTTTTTTGTTTTAATTTATATATTATTTTAAATGTTTTTAATTATTTTATGTTTTAAATATAATTTTTTTTAATTTTGTCTTGGCGTCGAAACTATTTCGACTTTTGACGTTTTGACGTTTGACATCGAAACGTCAAATGTCACTTTAAAATCAAAATAAAATAAATTAAATTGATATTTTCATGAAATCAACTATAAATTGTACAGTGTGTTAAATAGGTGAAAGGCTCTGAAATATATTTAATTAATAACAGTTTAGTTCCGTTTGTAGAGAGCGAATGTTCTGTGTGAGTGACATTTTAAGTGGATCTTAACTTCCCTCGTCGACCTAGTGATTTAATAAACATTAAAATCCCGCAGGAATTTGAGGATATGTATTAGTGGTCGCGCCAGAGAAAGCTCAAACGTTGATTTAACGATATCCTTCTTAAAATTCCAGGTAACGGACTGTCGAAACTCTCGAGCGGACTAGACACACGCTCCGCCTGCTCGCTGCTCCTACCCGACGAGGGCTCCGCCGTGATCAGTTATAATCGATAAATAAACAGGTTGCTATTGGTGTGTGTTCATTTAACCGCGTATAGGGCGATGTCTGCCTTGTTATATTATGATTATAGTCAAGTCAAAAACGTTTCATAAAATGCATCCTTATCGCATCTCAAAAATTAATCTCAGTATAATATATTTATAGTAGTGATGATACAGTGGTGGCGAGGAGGGTCTCAGTCAGTAGTTTACTCTTGAAAGACAAAAAAAAAACCGATATGTATGGGTGTGCAGGTGTACGAAGTTGTCGAGTGACGTCACGTGTCCGTGCGCCGAGAGTTTCGTTAAAAATGTAAAAAAAAATTAGAAAACTCATTTGAAAAAATAAAACAAAACTAGATAATTGTAGAGCATCGTACGGGCTTGCTTTTCACATTTAACTTTTTTCAAATAACTATATAAAAAAATGTAAAAAAGTGAAAAAACATCACGCTCAGGTGTGAAGTAAAATTATTTTTTCCTAATTATTTAATTATACTTATGTTCTACTTCTCTTAAACTACTTGTACGCTTACTCTACATGTTCTACTTACTCACTTAACTACCCTAGCTAGGTAATCTACGCTTATACAACTACACCAGACCGTGCCGAGGGACTTAGCGCTCACGCAAGCTGCTCGACACGGGCGGGGATCGAACCCACCAACCGGCGGCGCAGCTGGACAGTCGCGATTCTGCCCGTATTACGCTGCGCCACGGGCCCGTCCTACGATACCCGCAAATACTTCTATATACTTTACCGGTCGCGGCCGGGTCGACCTACCCTCTGACGTCACGCCGGTTCCCTTTTTTATTTTTTTTTTCCTAATATTTTTAATAATATTTTTATCTGTTTTTTTTTTTTGACGTTTGACAGCGAAACGTCAAATGTCACACCAAATCAAATCAAAACAATAAATAATTTAATGTTTTATATTTAATATAAAATTTATGCAATAATATTGTGTCCAAGGCGAAAAAGCTCACCGTATTTTTTTTGTTTTAATTTATATATTATTTTAAATGTTTTTAATTATTTTATGTTTTAAATATAATTTTTTTTAATTTTGTCTTGGCGTCGAAACTATTTCGACTTTTGACGTTTTGACGTTTGACATCGAAACGTCAAATGTCACTTTAAAATCAAAATAAAATAAATTAAATTGATATTTTCATGAAATCAACTATAAATTGTACAGTGTGTTAAATAGGTGAAAGGCTCTGAAATATATTTAATTAATAACAGTTTAGTTCCGTTTGTAGAGAGCGAATGTTCTGTGTGAGTGACATTTTAAGTGGATCTTAACTTCCCTCGTCGACCTAGTGATTTAATAAACATTAAAATCCCGCAGGAATTTGAGGATATGTATTAGTGGTCGCGCCAGAGAAAGCTCAAACGTTGATTTAACGATATCCTTCTTAAAATTCCAGGTAACGGACTGTCGAAACTCTCGAGCGGACTAGACACACGCTCCGCCTGCTCGCTGCTCCTACCCGACGAGGGCTCCGCCGTGATCAGTTATAATCGATAAATAAACAGGTTGCTATTGGTGTGTGTTCATTTAACCGCGTATAGGGCGATGTCTGCCTTGTTATATTATGATTATAGTCAAGTCAAAAACGTTTCATAAAATGCATCCTTATCGCATCTCAAAAATTAATCTCAGTATAATATATTTATAGTAGTGATGATACAGTGGTGGCGAGGAGGGTCTCAGTCAGTAGTTTACTCTTGAAAGACAAAAAAAAAACCGATATGTATGGGTGTGCAGGTGTACGAAGTTGTCGAGTGACGTCACGTGTCCGTGCGCCGAGAGTTTCGTTAAAAATGTAAAAAAAAATTAGAAAACTCATTTGAAAAAATAAAACAAAACTAGATAATTGTAGAGCATCGTACGGGCTTGCTTTTCACATTTAACTTTTTTCAAATAACTATATAAAAAAATGTAAAAAAGTGAAAAAACATCACGCTCAGGTGTGAAGTAAAATTATTTTTTCCTAATTATTTAATTATACTTATGTTCTACTTCTCTTAAACTACTTGTACGCTTACTCTACATGTTCTACTTACTCACTTAACTACCCTAGCTAGGTAATCTACGCTTATACAACTACACCAGACCGTGCCGAGGGACTTAGCGCTCACGCAAGCTGCTCGACACGGGCGGGGATCGAACCCACCAACCGGCGGCGCAGCTGGACAGTCGCGATTCTGCCCGTATTACGCTGCGCCACGGGCCCGTCCTACGATACCCGCAAATACTTCTATATACTTTACCGGTCGCGGCCGGGTCGACCTACCCTCTGACGTCACGCCGGTTCCCTTTTTTATTTTTTTTTTCCTAATATTTTTAATAATATTTTTATCTGTTTTTTTTTTTTGACGTTTGACAGCGAAACGTCAAATGTCACACCAAATCAAATCAAAACAATAAATAATTTAATGTTTTATATTTAATATAAAATTTATGCAATAATATTGTGTCCAAGGCGAAAAAGCTCACCGTATTTTTTTTGTTTTAATTTATATATTATTTTAAATGTTTTTAATTATTTTATGTTTTAAATATAATTTTTTTTAATTTTGTCTTGGCGTCGAAACTATTTCGACTTTTGACGTTTTGACGTTTGACATCGAAACGTCAAATGTCACTTTAAAATCAAAATAAAATAAATTAAATTGATATTTTCATGAAATCAACTATAAATTGTACAGTGTGTTAAATAGGTGAAAGGCTCTGAAATATATTTAATTAATAACAGTTTAGTTCCGTTTGTAGAGAGCGAATGTTCTGTGTGAGTGACATTTTAAGTGGATCTTAACTTCCCTCGTCGACCTAGTGATTTAATAAACATTAAAATCCCGCAGGAATTTGAGGATATGTATTAGTGGTCGCGCCAGAGAAAGCTCAAACGTTGATTTAACGATATCCTTCTTAAAATTCCAGGTAACGGACTGTCGAAACTCTCGAGCGGACTAGACACACGCTCCGCCTGCTCGCTGCTCCTACCCGACGAGGGCTCCGCCGTGATCAGTTATAATCGATAAATAAACAGGTTGCTATTGGTGTGTGTTCATTTAACCGCGTATAGGGCGATGTCTGCCTTGTTATATTATGATTATAGTCAAGTCAAAAACGTTTCATAAAATGCATCCTTATCGCATCTCAAAAATTAATCTCAGTATAATATATTTATAGTAGTGATGATACAGTGGTGGCGAGGAGGGTCTCAGTCAGTAGTTTACTCTTGAAAGACAAAAAAAAAACCGATATGTATGGGTGTGCAGGTGTACGAAGTTGTCGAGTGACGTCACGTGTCCGTGCGCCGAGAGTTTCGTTAAAAATGTAAAAAAAAATTAGAAAACTCATTTGAAAAAATAAAACAAAACTAGATAATTGTAGAGCATCGTACGGGCTTGCTTTTCACATTTAACTTTTTTCAAATAACTATATAAAAAAATGTAAAAAAGTGAAAAAACATCACGCTCAGGTGTGAAGTAAAATTATTTTTTCCTAATTATTTAATTATACTTATGTTCTACTTCTCTTAAACTACTTGTACGCTTACTCTACATGTTCTACTTACTCACTTAACTACCCTAGCTAGGTAATCTACGCTTATACAACTACACCAGACCGTGCCGAGGGACTTAGCGCTCACGCAAGCTGCTCGACACGGGCGGGGATCGAACCCACCAACCGGCGGCGCAGCTGGACAGTCGCGATTCTGCCCGTATTACGCTGCGCCACGGGCCCGTCCTACGATACCCGCAAATACTTCTATATACTTTACCGGTCGCGGCCGGGTCGACCTACCCTCTGACGTCACGCCGGTTCCCTTTTTTTTTTTTTTTTTCCTAATATTTTTAATAATATTTTTATCTGTTTTTTTTTTTGACGTTTGACAGCGAAACGTCAAATGTCACACCAAATCAAATCAAAACAATAAATAATTTAATGTTTTATATTTAATATAAAATTTATGCAATAATATTGTGTCCAAGGCGAAAAAGCTCACCGTATTTTTTTTGTTTTAATTTATATATTATTTTAAATGTTTTTAATTATTTTATGTTTTAAATATAATTTTTTTTAATTTTGTCTTGGCGTCGAAACTATTTCGACTTTTGACGTTTTGACGTTTGACATCGAAACGTCAAATGTCACTTTAAAATCAAAATAAAATAAATTAAATTGATATTTTCATGAAATCAACTATAAATTGTACAGTGTGTTAAATAGGTGAAAGGCTCTGAAATATATTTAATTAATAACAGTTTAGTTCCGTTTGTAGAGAGCGAATGTTCTGTGTGAGTGACATTTTAAGTGGATCTTAACTTCCCTCGTCGACCTAGTGATTTAATAAACATTAAAATCCCGCAGGAATTTGAGGATATGTATTAGTGGTCGCGCCAGAGAAAGCTCAAACGTTGATTTAACGATATCCTTCTTAAAATTCCAGGTAACGGACTGTCGAAACTCTCGAGCGGACTAGACACACGCTCCGCCTGCTCGCTGCTCCTACCCGACGAGGGCTCCGCCGTGATCAGTTATAATCGATAAATAAACAGGTTGCTATTGGTGTGTGTTCATTTAACCGCGTATAGGGCGATGTCTGCCTTGTTATATTATGATTATAGTCAAGTCAAAAACGTTTCATAAAATGCATCCTTATCGCATCTCAAAAATTAATCTCAGTATAATATATTTATAGTAGTAATGATACAGTGGTGGCGAGGAGGGTCTCAGTCAGTAGTTTACTCTTGAAAGACAAAAAAAAAACCGATATGTATGGGTGTGCAGGTGTACGAAGTTGTCGAGTGACGTCACGTGTCCGTGCGCCGAGAGTTTCGTTAAAAATGTAAAAAAAAATTAGAAAACTCATTTGAAAAAATAAAACAAAACTAGATAATTGTAGAGCATCGTACGGGCTTGCTTTTCACATTTAACTTTTTTCAAATAACTATATAAAAAAATGTAAAAAAGTGAAAAAACATCACGCTCAGGTGTGAAGTAAAATTATTTTTTCCTAATTATTTAATTATACTTATGTTCTACTTCTCTTAAACTACTTGTACGCTTACTCTACATGTTCTACTTACTCACTTAACTACCCTAGCTAGGTAATCTACGCTTATACAACTACACCAGACCGTGCCGAGGGACTTAGCGCTCACGCAAGCTGCTCGACACGGGCGGGGATCGAACCCACCAACCGGCGGCGCAGCTGGACAGTCGCGATTCTGCCCGTATTACGCTGCGCCACGGGCCCGTCCTACGATACCCGCAAATACTTCTATATACTTTACCGGTCGCGGCCGGGTCGACCTACCCTCTGACGTCACGCCGGTTCCTTTTTTATTTTTTTTTTCCTAATATTTTTATCTGTTTTTTTTTTTTGACGTTTGACAGCGAAACGTCAAATGTCACACCAAATCAAATCAAAACAATAAATAATTTAATGTTTTATATTTAATATAAAATTTATGCAATAATATTGTGTCCAAGGCGAAAAAGCTCACCGTATTTTTTTTGTTTTAATTTATATATTATTTTAAATGTTTTTAATTATTTTATGTTTTAAATATAATTTTTTTTAATTTTGTCTTGGCGTCGAAACTATTTCGACTTTTGACGTTTTGACGTTTGACATCGAAACGTCAAATGTCACTTTAAAATCAAAATAAAATAAATTAAATTGATATTTTCATGAAATCAACTATAAATTGTACAGTGTGTTAAATAGGTGAAAGGCTCTGAAATATATTTAATTAATAACAGTTTAGTTCCGTTTGTAGAGAGCGAATGTTCTGTGTGAGTGACATTTTAAGTGGATCTTAACTTCCCTCGTCGACCTAGTGATTTAATAAACATTAAAATCCCGCAGGAATTTGAGGATATGTATTAGTGGTCGCGCCAGAGAAAGCTCAAACGTTGATTTAACGATATCCTTCTTAAAATTCCAGGTAACGGACTGTCGAAACTCTCGAGCGGACTAGACACACGCTCCGCCTGCTCGCTGCTCCTACCCGACGAGGGCTCCGCCGTGATCAGTTATAATCGATAAATAAACAGGTTGCTATTGGTGTGTGTTCATTTAACCGCGTATAGGGCGATGTCTGCCTTGTTATATTATGATTATAGTCAAGTCAAAAACGTTTCATAAAATGCATCCTTATCGCATCTCAAAAATTAATCTCAGTATAATATATTTATAGTAGTGATGATACAGTGGTGGCGAGGAGGGTCTCAGTCAGTAGTTTACTCTTGAAAGACAAAAAAAAAACCGATATGTATGGGTGTGCAGGTGTACGAAGTTGTCGAGTGACGTCACGTGTCCGTGCGCCGAGAGTTTCGTTAAAAATGTAAAAAAAAATTAGAAAACTCATTTGAAAAAATAAAACAAAACTAGATAATTGTAGAGCATCGTACGGGCTTGCTTTTCACATTTAACTTTTTTCAAATAACTATATAAAAAAATGTAAAAAAGTGAAAAAACATCACGCTCAGGTGTGAAGTAAAATTATTTTTTCCTAATTATTTAATTATACTTATGTTCTACTTCTCTTAAACTACTTGTACGCTTACTCTACATGTTCTACTTACTCACTTAACTACCCTAGCTAGGTAATCTACGCTTATACAACTACACCAGACCGTGCCGAGGGACTTAGCGCTCACGCAAGCTGCTCGACACGGGCGGGGATCGAACCCACCAACCGGCGGCGCAGCTGGACAGTCGCGATTCTGCCCGTATTACGCTGCGCCACGGGCCCGTCCTACGATACCCGCAAATACTTCTATATACTTTACCGGTCGCGGCCGGGTCGACCTACCCTCTGACGTCACGCCGGTTCCTTTTTTATTTTTTTTTTTCCTAATATTTTTATCTGTTTTTTTTTTTTTGACGTTTGACAGCGAAACGTCAAATGTCACACCAAATCAAATCAAAACAATAAATAATTTAATGTTTTATATTTAATATAAAATTTATGCAATAATATTGTGTCCAAGGCGAAAAAGCTCACCGTATTTTTTTTGTTTTAATTTATATATTATTTTAAATGTTTTTAATTATTTTATGTTTTAAATATAATTTTTTTTAATTTTGTCTTGGCGTCGAAACTATTTCGACTTTTGACGTTTTGACGTTTGACATCGAAACGTCAAATGTCACTTTAAAATCAAAATAAAATAAATTAAATTGATATTTTCATGAAATCAACTATAAATTGTACAGTGTGTTAAATAGGTGAAAGGCTCTGAAATATATTTAATTAATAACAGTTTAGTTCCGTTTGTAGAGAGCGAATGTTCTGTGTGAGTGACATTTTAAGTGGATCTTAACTTCCCTCGTCGACCTAGTGATTTAATAAACATTAAAATCCCGCAGGAATTTGAGGATATGTATTAGTGGTCGCGCCAGAGAAAGCTCAAACGTTGATTTAACGATATCCTTCTTAAAATTCCAGGTAACGGACTGTCGAAACTCTCGAGCGGACTAGACACACGCTCCGCCTGCTCGCTGCTCCTACCCGACGAGGGCTCCGCCGTGATCAGTTATAATCGATAAATAAACAGGTTGCTATTGGTGTGTGTTCATTTAACCGCGTATAGGGCGATGTCTGCCTTGTTATATTATGATTATAGTCAAGTCAAAAACGTTTCATAAAATGCATCCTTATCGCATCTCAAAAATTAATCTCAGTATAATATATTTATAGTAGTAATGATACAGTGGTGGCGAGGAGGGTCTCAGTCAGTAGTTTACTCTTGAAAGACAAAAAAAAAACCGATATGTATGGGTGTGCAGGTGTACGAAGTTGTCGAGTGACGTCACGTGTCCGTGCGCCGAGAGTTTCGTTAAAAATGTAAAAAAAAATTAGAAAACTCATTTGAAAAAATAAAACAAAACTAGATAATTGTAGAGCATCGTACGGGCTTGCTTTTCACATTTAACTTTTTTCAAATAACTATATAAAAAAATGTAAAAAAGTGAAAAAACATCACGCTCAGGTGTGAAGTAAAATTATTTTTTCCTAATTATTTAATTATACTTATGTTCTACTTCTCTTAAACTACTTGTACGCTTACTCTACATGTTCTACTTACTCACTTAACTACCCTAGCTAGGTAATCTACGCTTATACAACTACACCAGACCGTGCCGAGGGACTTAGCGCTCACGCAAGCTGCTCGACACGGGCGGGGATCGAACCCACCAACCGGCGGCGCAGCTGGACAGTCGCGATTCTGCCCGTATTACGCTGCGCCACGGGCCCGTCCTACGATACCCGCAAATACTTCTATATACTTTACCGGTCGCGGCCGGGTCGACCTACCCTCTGACGTCACGCCGGTTCCCTTTTTTATTTTTTTTTTCCTAATATTTTTAATAATATTTTTATCTGTTTTTTTTTTTTGACGTTTGACAGCGAAACGTCAAATGTCACACCAAATCAAATCAAAACAATAAATAATTTAATGTTTTATATTTAATATAAAATTTATGCAATAATATTGTGTCCAAGGCGAAAAAGCTCACCGTATTTTTTTTGTTTTAATTTATATATTATTTTAAATGTTTTTAATTATTTTATGTTTTAAATATAATTTTTTTTAATTTTGTCTTGGCGTCGAAACTATTTCGACTTTTGACGTTTTGACGTTTGACATCGAAACGTCAAATGTCACTTTAAAATCAAAATAAAATAAATTAAATTGATATTTTCATGAAATCAACTATAAATTGTACAGTGTGTTAAATAGGTGAAAGGCTCTGAAATATATTTAATTAATAACAGTTTAGTTCCGTTTGTAGAGAGCGAATGTTCTGTGTGAGTGACATTTTAAGTGGATCTTAACTTCCCTCGTCGACCTAGTGATTTAATAAACATTAAAATCCCGCAGGAATTTGAGGATATGTATTAGTGGTCGCGCCAGAGAAAGCTCAAACGTTGATTTAACGATATCCTTCTTAAAATTCCAGGTAACGGACTGTCGAAACTCTCGAGCGGACTAGACACACGCTCCGCCTGCTCGCTGCTCCTACCCGACGAGGGCTCCGCCGTGATCAGTTATAATCGATAAATAAACAGGTTGCTATTGGTGTGTGTTCATTTAACCGCGTATAGGGCGATGTCTGCCTTGTTATATTATGATTATAGTCAAGTCAAAAACGTTTCATAAAATGCATCCTTATCGCATCTCAAAAATTAATCTCAGTATAATATATTTATAGTAGTGATGATACAGTGGTGGCGAGGAGGGTCTCAGTCAGTAGTTTACTCTTGAAAGACAAAAAAAAAACCGATATGTATGGGTGTGCAGGTGTACGAAGTTGTCGAGTGACGTCACGTGTCCGTGCGCCGAGAGTTTCGTTAAAAATGTAAAAAAAAATTAGAAAACTCATTTGAAAAAATAAAACAAAACTAGATAATTGTAGAGCATCGTACGGGCTTGCTTTTCACATTTAACTTTTTTCAAATAACTATATAAAAAAATGTAAAAAAGTGAAAAAACATCACGCTCAGGTGTGAAGTAAAATTATTTTTTCCTAATTATTTAATTATACTTATGTTCTACTTCTCTTAAACTACTTGTACGCTTACTCTACATGTTCTACTTACTCACTTAACTACCCTAGCTAGGTAATCTACGCTTATACAACTACACCAGACCGTGCCGAGGGACTTAGCGCTCACGCAAGCTGCTCGACACGGGCGGGGATCGAACCCACCAACCGGCGGCGCAGCTGGACAGTCGCGATTCTGCCCGTATTACGCTGCGCCACGGGCCCGTCCTACGATACCCGCAAATACTTCTATATACTTTACCGGTCGCGGCCGGGTCGACCTACCCTCTGACGTCACGCCGGTTCCCTTTTTTATTTTTTTTTTCCTAATATTTTTAATAATATTTTTATCTGTTTTTTTTTTTGACGTTTGACAGCGAAACGTCAAATGTCACACCAAATCAAATCAAAACAATAAATAATTTAATGTTTTATATTTAATATAAAATTTATGCAATAATATTGTGTCCAAGGCGAAAAAGCTCACCGTATTTTTTTTGTTTTAATTTATATATTATTTTAAATGTTTTTAATTATTTTATGTTTTAAATATAATTTTTTTTAATTTTGTCTTGGCGTCGAAACTATTTCGACTTTTGACGTTTTGACGTTTGACATCGAAACGTCAAATGTCACTTTAAAATCAAAATAAAATAAATTAAATTGATATTTTCATGAAATCAACTATAAATTGTACAGTGTGTTAAATAGGTGAAAGGCTCTGAAATATATTTAATTAATAACAGTTTAGTTCCGTTTGTAGAGAGCGAATGTTCTGTGTGAGTGACATTTTAAGTGGATCTTAACTTCCCTCGTCGACCTAGTGATTTAATAAACATTAAAATCCCGCAGGAATTTGAGGATATGTATTAGTGGTCGCGCCAGAGAAAGCTCAAACGTTGATTTAACGATATCCTTCTTAAAATTCCAGGTAACGGACTGTCGAAACTCTCGAGCGGACTAGACACACGCTCCGCCTGCTCGCTGCTCCTACCCGACGAGGGCTCCGCCGTGATCAGTTATAATCGATAAATAAACAGGTTGCTATTGGTGTGTGTTCATTTAACCGCGTATAGGGCGATGTCTGCCTTGTTATATTATGATTATAGTCAAGTCAAAAACGTTTCATAAAATGCATCCTTATCGCATCTCAAAAATTAATCTCAGTATAATATATTTATAGTAGTGATGATACAGTGGTGGCGAGGAGGGTCTCAGTCAGTAGTTTACTCTTGAAAGACAAAAAAAAAACCGATATGTATGGGTGTGCAGGTGTACGAAGTTGTCGAGTGACGTCACGTGTCCGTGCGCCGAGAGTTTCGTTAAAAATGTAAAAAAAAATTAGAAAACTCATTTGAAAAAATAAAACAAAACTAGATAATTGTAGAGCATCGTACGGGCTTGCTTTTCACATTTAACTTTTTTCAAATAACTATATAAAAAAATGTAAAAAAGTAAAAAAACATCACGCTCAGGTGTGAAGTAAAATTATTTTTTCCTAATTATTTAATTATACTTATGTTCTACTTCTCTTAAACTACTTGTACGCTTACTCTACATGTTCTACTTACTCACTTAACTACCCTAGCTAGGTAATCTACGCTTATACAACTACACCAGACCGTGCCGAGGGACTTAGCGCTCACGCAAGCTGCTCGACACGGGCGGGGATCGAACCCACCAACCGGCGGCGCAGCTGGACAGTCGCGATTCTGCCCGTATTACGCTGCGCCACGGGCCCGTCCTACGATACCCGCAAATACTTCTATATACTTTACCGGTCGCGGCCGGGTCGACCTACCCTCTGACGTCACGCCGGTTCCTTTTTTATTTATTTTTTTCCTAATATTTTTATCTGTTTTTTTTTTTTGACGTTTGACAGCGAAACGTCAAATGTCACACCAAATCAAATCAAAACAATAAATAATTTAATGTTTTATATTTAATATAAAATTTATGCAATAATATTGTGTCCAAGGCGAAAAAGCTCACCGTATTTTTTTTGTTTTAATTTATATATTATTTTAAATGTTTTTAATTATTTTATGTTTTAAATATAATTTTTTTTAATTTTGTCTTGGCGTCGAAACTATTTCGACTTTTGACGTTTTGACGTTTGACATCGAAACGTCAAATGTCACTTTAAAATCAAAATAAAATAAATTAAATTGATATTTTCATGAAATCAACTATAAATTGTACAGTGTGTTAAATAGGTGAAAGGCTCTGAAATATATTTAATTAATAACAGTTTAGTTCCGTTTGTAGAGAGCGAATGTTCTGTGTGAGTGACATTTTAAGTGGATCTTAACTTCCCTCGTCGACCTAGTGATTTAATAAACATTAAAATCCCGCAGGAATTTGAGGATATGTATTAGTGGTCGCGCCAGAGAAAGCTCAAACGTTGATTTAACGATATCCTTCTTAAAATTCCAGGTAACGGACTGTCGAAACTCTCGAGCGGACTAGACACACGCTCCGCCTGCTCGCTGCTCCTACCCGACGAGGGCTCCGCCGTGATCAGTTATAATCGATAAATAAACAGGTTGCTATTGGTGTGTGTTCATTTAACCGCGTATAGGGCGATGTCTGCCTTGTTATATTATGATTATAGTCAAGTCAAAAACGTTTCATAAAATGCATCCTTATCGCATCTCAAAAATTAATCTCAGTATAATATATTTATAGTAGTAATGATACAGTGGTGGCGAGGAGGGTCTCAGTCAGTAGTTTACTCTTGAAAGACAAAAAAAAAACCGATATGTATGGGTGTGCAGGTGTACGAAGTTGTCGAGTGACGTCACGTGTCCGTGCGCCGAGAGTTTCGTTAAAAATGTAAAAAAAAATTAGAAAACTCATTTGAAAAAATAAAACAAAACTAGATAATTGTAGAGCATCGTACGGGCTTGCTTTTCACATTTAACTTTTTTCAAATAACTATATAAAAAAATGTAAAAAAGTGAAAAAACATCACGCTCAGGTGTGAAGTAAAATTATTTTTTCCTAATTATTTAATTATACTTATGTTCTACTTCTCTTAAACTACTTGTACGCTTACTCTACATGTTCTACTTACTCACTTAACTACCCTAGCTAGGTAATCTACGCTTATACAACTACACCAGACCGTGCCGAGGGACTTAGCGCTCACGCAAGCTGCTCGACACGGGCGGGGATCGAACCCACCAACCGGCGGCGCAGCTGGACAGTCGCGATTCTGCCCGTATTACGCTGCGCCACGGGCCCGTCCTACGATACCCGCAAATACTTCTATATACTTTACCGGTCGCGGCCGGGTCGACCTACCCTCTGACGTCACGCCGGTTCCCTTTTTTATTTTTTTTTTCCTAATATTTTTAATAATATTTTTATCTGTTTTTTTTTTTGACGTTTGACAGCGAAACGTCAAATGTCACACCAAATCAAATCAAAACAATAAATAATTTAATGTTTTATATTTAATATAAAATTTATGCAATAATATTGTGTCCAAGGCGAAAAAGCTCACCGTATTTTTTTTGTTTTAATTTATATATTATTTTAAATGTTTTTAATTATTTTATGTTTTAAATATAATTTTTTTTAATTTTGTCTTGGCGTCGAAACTATTTCGACTTTTGACGTTTTGACGTTTGACATCGAAACGTCAAATGTCACTTTAAAATCAAAATAAAATAAATTAAATTGATATTTTCATGAAATCAACTATAAATTGTACAGTGTGTTAAATAGGTGAAAGGCTCTGAAATATATTTAATTAATAACAGTTTAGTTCCGTTTGTAGAGAGCGAATGTTCTGTGTGAGTGACATTTTAAGTGGATCTTAACTTCCCTCGTCGACCTAGTGATTTAATAAACATTAAAATCCCGCAGGAATTTGAGGATATGTATTAGTGGTCGCGCCAGAGAAAGCTCAAACGTTGATTTAACGATATCCTTCTTAAAATTCCAGGTAACGGACTGTCGAAACTCTCGAGCGGACTAGACACACGCTCCGCCTGCTCGCTGCTCCTACCCGACGAGGGCTCCGCCGTGATCAGTTATAATCGATAAATAAACAGGTTGCTATTGGTGTGTGTTCATTTAACCGCGTATAGGGCGATGTCTGCCTTGTTATATTATGATTATAGTCAAGTCAAAAACGTTTCATAAAATGCATCCTTATCGCATCTCAAAAATTAATCTCAGTATAATATATTTATAGTAGTAATGATACAGTGGTGGCGAGGAGGGTCTCAGTCAGTAGTTTACTCTTGAAAGACAAAAAAAAAACCGATATGTATGGGTGTGCAGGTGTACGAAGTTGTCGAGTGACGTCACGTGTCCGTGCGCCGAGAGTTTCGTTAAAAATGTAAAAAAAAATTAGAAAACTCATTTGAAAAAATAAAACAAAACTAGATAATTGTAGAGCATCGTACGGGCTTGCTTTTCACATTTAACTTTTTTCAAATAACTATATAAAAAAATGTAAAAAAGTGAAAAAACATCACGCTCAGGTGTGAAGTAAAATTATTTTTTCCTAATTATTTAATTATACTTATGTTCTACTTCTCTTAAACTACTTGTACGCTTACTCTACATGTTCTACTTACTCACTTAACTACCCTAGCTAGGTAATCTACGCTTATACAACTACACCAGACCGTGCCGAGGGACTTAGCGCTCACGCAAGCTGCTCGACACGGGCGGGGATCGAACCCACCAACCGGCGGCGCAGCTGGACAGTCGCGATTCTGCCCGTATTACGCTGCGCCACGGGCCCGTCCTACGATACCCGCAAATACTTCTATATACTTTACCGGTCGCGGCCGGGTCGACCTACCCTCTGACGTCACGCCGGTTCCTTTTTTATTTATTTTTTTCCTAATATTTTTAGCTGTTTTTTTTTTTTGACGTTTGACAGCGAAACGTCAAATGTCACACCAAATCAAATCAAAACAATAAATAATTTAATGTTTTATATTTAATATAAAATTTATGCAATAATATTGTGTCCAAGGCGAAAAAGCTCACCGTATTTTTTTTGTTTTAATTTATATATTATTTTAAATGTTTTTAATTATTTTATGTTTTAAATATAATTTTTTTTAATTTTGTCTTGGCGTCGAAACTATTTCGACTTTTGACGTTTTGACGTTTGACATCGAAACGTCAAATGTCACTTTAAAATCAAAATAAAATAAATTAAATTGATATTTTCATGAAATCAACTATAAATTGTACAGTGTGTTAAATAGGTGAAAGGCTCTGAAATATATTTAATTAATAACAGTTTAGTTCCGTTTGTAGAGAGCGAATGTTCTGTGTGAGTGACATTTTAAGTGGATCTTAACTTCCCTCGTCGACCTAGTGATTTAATAAACATTAAAATCCCGCAGGAATTTGAGGATATGTATTAGTGGTCGCGCCAGAGAAAGCTCAAACGTTGATTTAACGATATCCTTCTTAAAATTCCAGGTAACGGACTGTCGAAACTCTCGAGCGGACTAGACACACGCTCCGCCTGCTCGCTGCTCCTACCCGACGAGGGCTCCGCCGTGATCAGTTATAATCGATAAATAAACAGGTTGCTATTGGTGTGTGTTCATTTAACCGCGTATAGGGCGATGTCTGCCTTGTTATATTATGATTATAGTCAAGTCAAAAACGTTTCATAAAATGCATCCTTATCGCATCTCAAAAATTAATCTCAGTATAATATATTTATAGTAGTGATGATACAGTGGTGGCGAGGAGGGTCTCAGTCAGTAGTTTACTCTTGAAAGACAAAAAAAAAACCGATATGTATGGGTGTGCAGGTGTACGAAGTTGTCGAGTGACGTCACGTGTCCGTGCGCCGAGAGTTTCGTTAAAAATGTAAAAAAAAATTAGAAAACTCATTTGAAAAAATAAAACAAAACTAGATAATTGTAGAGCATCGTACGGGCTTGCTTTTCACATTTAACTTTTTTCAAATAACTATATAAAAAAATGTAAAAAAGTGAAAAAACATCACGCTCAGGTGTGAAGTAAAATTATTTTTTCCTAATTATTTAATTATACTTATGTTCTACTTCTCTTAAACTACTTGTACGCTTACTCTACATGTTCTACTTACTCACTTAACTACCCTAGCTAGGTAATCTACGCTTATACAACTACACCAGACCGTGCCGAGGGACTTAGCGCTCACGCAAGCTGCTCGACACGGGCGGGGATCGAACCCACCAACCGGCGGCGCAGCTGGACAGTCGCGATTCTGCCCGTATTACGCTGCGCCACGGGCCCGTCCTACGATACCCGCAAATACTTCTATATACTTTACCGGTCGCGGCCGGGTCGACCTACCCTCTGACGTCACGCCGGTTCCTTTTTTATTTTTTTTTTCCTAATATTTTTATCTGTTTTTTTTTTTTGACGTTTGACAGCGAAACGTCAAATGTCACACCAAATCAAATCAAAACAATAAATAATTTAATGTTTTATATTTAATATAAAATTTATGCAATAATATTGTGTCCAAGGCGAAAAAGCTCACCGTATTTTTTTTGTTTTAATTTATATATTATTTTAAATGTTTTTAATTATTTTATGTTTTAAATATAATTTTTTTTAATTTTGTCTTGGCGTCGAAACTATTTCGACTTTTGACGTTTTGACGTTTGACATCGAAACGTCAAATGTCACTTTAAAATCAAAATAAAATAAATTAAATTGATATTTTCATGAAATCAACTATAAATTGTACAGTGTGTTAAATAGGTGAAAGGCTCTGAAATATATTTAATTAATAACAGTTTAGTTCCGTTTGTAGAGAGCGAATGTTCTGTGTGAGTGACATTTTAAGTGGATCTTAACTTCCCTCGTCGACCTAGTGATTTAATAAACATTAAAATCCCGCAGGAATTTGAGGATATGTATTAGTGGTCGCGCCAGAGAAAGCTCAAACGTTGATTTAACGATATCCTTCTTAAAATTCCAGGTAACGGACTGTCGAAACTCTCGAGCGGACTAGACACACGCTCCGCCTGCTCGCTGCTCCTACCCGACGAGGGCTCCGCCGTGATCAGTTATAATCGATAAATAAACAGGTTGCTATTGGTGTGTGTTCATTTAACCGCGTATAGGGCGATGTCTGCCTTGTTATATTATGATTATAGTCAAGTCAAAAACGTTTCATAAAATGCATCCTTATCGCATCTCAAAAATTAATCTCAGTATAATATATTTATAGTAGTAATGATACAGTGGTGGCGAGGAGGGTCTCAGTCAGTAGTTTACTCTTGAAAGACAAAAAAAAAACCGATATGTATGGGTGTGCAGGTGTACGAAGTTGTCGAGTGACGTCACGTGTCCGTGCGCCGAGAGTTTCGTTAAAAATGTAAAAAAAAATTAGAAAACTCATTTGAAAAAATAAAACAAAACTAGATAATTGTAGAGCATCGTACGGGCTTGCTTTTCACATTTAACTTTTTTCAAATAACTATATAAAAAAATGTAAAAAAGTGAAAAAACATCACGCTCAGGTGTGAAGTAAAATTATTTTTTCCTAATTATTTAATTATACTTATGTTCTACTTCTCTTAAACTACTTGTACGCTTACTCTACATGTTCTACTTACTCACTTAACTACCCTAGCTAGGTAATCTACGCTTATACAACTACACCAGACCGTGCCGAGGGACTTAGCGCTCACGCAAGCTGCTCGACACGGGCGGGGATCGAACCCACCAACCGGCGGCGCAGCTGGACAGTCGCGATTCTGCCCGTATTACGCTGCGCCACGGGCCCGTCCTACGATACCCGCAAATACTTCTATATACTTTACCGGTCGCGGCCGGGTCGACCTACCCTCTGACGTCACGCCGGTTCCTTTTTTATTTTTTTTTTCCTAATATTTTTATCTGTTTTTTTTTTTTGACGTTTGACAGCGAAACGTCAAATGTCACACCAAATCAAATCAAAACAATAAATAATTTAATGTTTTATATTTAATATAAAATTTATGCAATAATATTGTGTCCAAGGCGAAAAAGCTCACCGTATTTTTTTTGTTTTAATTTATATATTATTTTAAATGTTTTTAATTATTTTATGTTTTAAATATAATTTTTTTTAATTTTGTCTTGGCGTCGAAACTATTTCGACTTTTGACGTTTTGACGTTTGACATCGAAACGTCAAATGTCACTTTAAAATCAAAATAAAATAAATTAAATTGATATTTTCATGAAATCAACTATAAATTGTACAGTGTGTTAAATAGGTGAAAGGCTCTGAAATATATTTAATTAATAACAGTTTAGTTCCGTTTGTAGAGAGCGAATGTTCTGTGTGAGTGACATTTTAAGTGGATCTTAACTTCCCTCGTCGACCTAGTGATTTAATAAACATTAAAATCCCGCAGGAATTTGAGGATATGTATTAGTGGTCGCGCCAGAGAAAGCTCAAACGTTGATTTAACGATATCCTTCTTAAAATTCCAGGTAACGGACTGTCGAAACTCTCGAGCGGACTAGACACACGCTCCGCCTGCTCGCTGCTCCTACCCGACGAGGGCTCCGCCGTGATCAGTTATAATCGATAAATAAACAGGTTGCTATTGGTGTGTGTTCATTTAACCGCGTATAGGGCGATGTCTGCCTTGTTATATTATGATTATAGTCAAGTCAAAAACGTTTCATAAAATGCATCCTTATCGCATCTCAAAAATTAATCTCAGTATAATATATTTATAGTAGTAATGATACAGTGGTGGCGAGGAGGGTCTCAGTCAGTAGTTTACTCTTGAAAGACAAAAAAAAAACCGATATGTATGGGTGTGCAGGTGTACGAAGTTGTCGAGTGACGTCACGTGTCCGTGCGCCGAGAGTTTCGTTAAAAATGTAAAAAAAAATTAGAAAACTCATTTGAAAAAATAAAACAAAACTAGATAATTGTAGAGCATCGTACGGGCTTGCTTTTCACATTTAACTTTTTTCAAATAACTATATAAAAAAATGTAAAAAAGTGAAAAAACATCACGCTCAGGTGTGAAGTAAAATTATTTTTTCCTAATTATTTAATTATACTTATGTTCTACTTCTCTTAAACTACTTGTACGCTTACTCTACATGTTCTACTTACTCACTTAACTACCCTAGCTAGGTAATCTACGCTTATACAACTACACCAGACCGTGCCGAGGGACTTAGCGCTCACGCAAGCTGCTCGACACGGGCGGGGATCGAACCCACCAACCGGCGGCGCAGCTGGACAGTCGCGATTCTGCCCGTATTACGCTGCGCCACGGGCCCGTCCTACGATACCCGCAAATACTTCTATATACTTTACCGGTCGCGGCCGGGTCGACCTACCCTCTGACGTCACGCCGGTTCCTTTTTTATTTTTTTTTTTCCTAATATTTTTATCTGTTTTTTTTTTTTTGACGTTTGACAGCGAAACGTCAAATGTCACACCAAATCAAATCAAAACAATAAATAATTTAATGTTTTATATTTAATATAAAATTTATGCAATAATATTGTGTCCAAGGCGAAAAAGCTCACCGTATTTTTTTTGTTTTAATTTATATATTATTTTAAATGTTTTTAATTATTTTATGTTTTAAATATAATTTTTTTTAATTTTGTCTTGGCGTCGAAACTATTTCGACTTTTGACGTTTTGACGTTTGACATCGAAACGTCAAATGTCACTTTAAAATCAAAATAAAATAAATTAAATTGATATTTTCATGAAATCAACTATAAATTGTACAGTGTGTTAAATAGGTGAAAGGCTCTGAAATATATTTAATTAATAACAGTTTAGTTCCGTTTGTAGAGAGCGAATGTTCTGTGTGAGTGACATTTTAAGTGGATCTTAACTTCCCTCGTCGACCTAGTGATTTAATAAACATTAAAATCCCGCAGGAATTTGAGGATATGTATTAGTGGTCGCGCCAGAGAAAGCTCAAACGTTGATTTAACGATATCCTTCTTAAAATTCCAGGTAACGGACTGTCGAAACTCTCGAGCGGACTAGACACACGCTCCGCCTGCTCGCTGCTCCTACCCGACGAGGGCTCCGCCGTGATCAGTTATAATCAATAAATAAACAGGTTGCTATTGGTGTGTGTTCATTTAACCGCGTATAGGGCGATGTCTGCCTTGTTATATTATGATTATAGTCAAGTCAAAAACGTTTCATAAAATGCATCCTTATCGCATCTCAAAAATTAATCTCAGTATAATATATTTATAGTAGTAATGATACAGTGGTGGCGAGGAGGGTGTCAGTCAGTAGTTTACTCTTGAAAGACAAAAAAAAAACCGATATGTATGGGTGTGCAGGTGTACGAAGTTGTCGAGTGACGTGACGTGTCCGTGCGCCGAGAGTTTCGTTAAAAATGTAAAAAAAAATTAGAAAACTCATTTGAAAAAATAAAACAAAACTAGATAATTGTAGAGCATCGTACGGGCTTGCTTTTCACATTTAACTTTTTTCAAATAACTATATAAAAAAATGTAAAAAAGTGAAAAAACATCACGCTCAGGTGTGAAGTAAAATTATTTTTTCCTAATTATTTAATTATACTTATGTTCTACTTCTCTTAAACTACTTGTACGCTTACTCTACATGTTCTACTTACTCACTTAACTACCCTAGCTAGGTAATCTACGCTTATACAACTACACCAGACCGTGCCGAGGGACTTAGCGCTCACGCAAGCTGCTCGACACGGGCGGGGATCGAACCCACCAACCGGCGGCGCAGCTGGACAGTCGCGATTCTGCCCGTATTACGCTGCGCCACGGGCCCGTCCTACGATACCCGCAAATACTTCTATATACTTTACCGGTCGCGGCCGGGTCGACCTACCCTCTGACGTCACGCCGGTTCCTTTTTTATTTTTTTTTTTCCTAATATTTTTATCTGTTTTTTTTTTTTGACGTTTGACAGCGAAACGTCAAATGTCACACCAAATCAAATCAAAACAATAAATAATTTAATGTTTTATATTTAATATAAAATTTATGCAATAATATTGTGTCCAAGGCGAAAAAGCTCACCGTATTTTTTTTGTTTTAATTTATATATTATTTTAAATGTTTTTAATTATTTTATGTTTTAAATATAATTTTTTTTAATTTTGTCTTGGCGTCGAAACTATTTCGACTTTTGACGTTTTGACGTTTGACATCGAAACGTCAAATGTCACTTTAAAATCAAAATAAAATAAATTAAATTGATATTTTCATGAAATCAACTATAAATTGTACAGTGTGTTAAATAGGTGAAAGGCTCTGAAATATATTTAATTAATAACAGTTTAGTTCCGTTTGTAGAGAGCGAATGTTCTGTGTGAGTGACATTTTAAGTGGATCTTAACTTCCCTCGTCGACCTAGTGATTTAATAAACATTAAAATCCCGCAGGAATTTGAGGATATGTATTAGTGGTCGCGCCAGAGAAAGCTCAAACGTTGATTTAACGATATCCTTCTTAAAATTCCAGGTAACGGACTGTCGAAACTCTCGAGCGGACTAGACACACGCTCCGCCTGCTCGCTGCTCCTACCCGACGAGGGCTCCGCCGTGATCAGTTATAATCGATAAATAAACAGGTTGCTATTGGTGTGTGTTCATTTAACCGCGTATAGGGCGATGTCTGCCTTGTTATATTATGATTATAGTCAAGTCAAAAACGTTTCATAAAATGCATCCTTATCGCATCTCAAAAATTAATCTCAGTATAATATATTTATAGTAGTGATGATACAGTGGTGGCGAGGAGGGTCTCAGTCAGTAGTTTACTCTTGAAAGACAAAAAAAAAACCGATATGTATGGGTGTGCAGGTGTACGAAGTTGTCGAGTGACGTCACGTGTCCGTGCGCCGAGAGTTTCGTTAAAAATGTAAAAAAAATTAGAAAACTCATTTGAAAAAATAAAACAAAACTAGATAATTGTAGAGCATCGTACGGGCTTGCTTTTCACATTTAACTTTTTTCAAATAACTATATAAAAAAATGTAAAAAAGTGAAAAAACATCACGCTCAGGTGTGAAGTAAAATTATTTTTTCCTAATTATTTAATTATACTTATGTTCTACTTCTCTTAAACTACTTGTACGCTTACTCTACATGTTCTACTTACTCACTTAACTACCCTAGCTAGGTAATCTACGCTTATACAACTACACCAGACCGTGCCGAGGGACTTAGCGCTCACGCAAGCTGCTCGACACGGGCGGGGATCGAACCCACCAACCGGCGGCGCAGCTGGACAGTCGCGATTCTGCCCGTATTACGCTGCGCCACGGGCCCGTCCTACGATACCCGCAAATACTTCTATATACTTTACCGGTCGCGGCCGGGTCGACCTACCCTCTGACGTCACGCCGGTTCCCTTTTTTATTTTTTTTTTCCTAATATTTTTAATAATATTTTTATCTGTTTTTTTTTTTGACGTTTGACAGCGAAACGTCAAATGTCACACCAAATCAAATCAAAACAATAAATAATTTAATGTTTTATATTTAATATAAAATTTATGCAATAATATTGTGTCCAAGGCGAAAAAGCTCACCGTATTTTTTTTGTTTTAATTTATATATTATTTTAAATGTTTTTAATTATTTTATGTTTTAAATATAATTTTTTTTAATTTTGTCTTGGCGTCGAAACTATTTCGACTTTTGACGTTTTGACGTTTGACATCGAAACGTCAAATGTCACTTTAAAATCAAAATAAAATAAATTAAATTGATATTTTCATGAAATCAACTATAAATTGTACAGTGTGTTAAATAGGTGAAAGGCTCTGAAATATATTTAATTAATAACAGTTTAGTTCCGTTTGTAGAGAGCGAATGTTCTGTGTGAGTGACATTTTAAGTGGATCTTAACTTCCCTCGTCGACCTAGTGATTTAATAAACATTAAAATCCCGCAGGAATTTGAGGATATGTATTAGTGGTCGCGCCAGAGAAAGCTCAAACGTTGATTTAACGATATCCTTCTTAAAATTCCAGGTAACGGACTGTCGAAACTCTCGAGCGGACTAGACACACGCTCCGCCTGCTCGCTGCTCCTACCCGACGAGGGCTCCGCCGTGATCAGTTATAATCGATAAATAAACAGGTTGCTATTGGTGTGTGTTCATTTAACCGCGTATAGGGCGATGTCTGCCTTGTTATATTATGATTATAGTCAAGTCAAAAACGTTTCATAAAATGCATCCTTATCGCATCTCAAAAATTAATCTCAGTATAATATATTTATAGTAGTGATGATACAGTGGTGGCGAGGAGGGTCTCAGTCAGTAGTTTACTCTTGAAAGACAAAAAAAAAACCGATATGTATGGGTGTGCAGGTGTACGAAGTTGTCGAGTGACGTCACGTGTCCGTGCGCCGAGAGTTTCGTTAAAAATGTAAAAAAAAATTAGAAAACTCATTTGAAAAAATAAAACAAAACTAGATAATTGTAGAGCATCGTACGGGCTTGCTTTTCACATTTAACTTTTTTCAAATAACTATATAAAAAAATGTAAAAAAGTAAAAAAACATCACGCTCAGGTGTGAAGTAAAATTATTTTTTCCTAATTATTTAATTATACTTATGTTCTACTTCTCTTAAACTACTTGTACGCTTACTCTACATGTTCTACTTACTCACTTAACTACCCTAGCTAGGTAATCTACGCTTATACAACTACACCAGACCGTGCCGAGGGACTTAGCGCTCACGCAAGCTGCTCGACACGGGCGGGGATCGAACCCACCAACCGGCGGCGCAGCTGGACAGTCGCGATTCTGCCCGTATTACGCTGCGCCACGGGCCCGTCCTACGATACCCGCAAATACTTCTATATACTTTACCGGTCGCGGCCGGGTCGACCTACCCTCTGACGTCACGCCGGTTCCTTTTTTATTTATTTTTTTCCTAATATTTTTATCTGTTTTTTTTTTTTGACGTTTGACAGCGAAACGTCAAATGTCACACCAAATCAAATCAAAACAATAAATAATTTAATGTTTTATATTTAATATAAAATTTATGCAATAATATTGTGTCCAAGGCGAAAAAGCTCACCGTATTTTTTTTGTTTTAATTTATATATTATTTTAAATGTTTTTAATTATTTTATGTTTTAAATATAATTTTTTTTAATTTTGTCTTGGCGTCGAAACTATTTCGACTTTTGACGTTTTGACGTTTGACATCGAAACGTCAAATGTCACTTTAAAATCAAAATAAAATAAATTAAATTGATATTTTCATGAAATCAACTATAAATTGTACAGTGTGTTAAATAGGTGAAAGGCTCTGAAATATATTTAATTAATAACAGTTTAGTTCCGTTTGTAGAGAGCGAATGTTCTGTGTGAGTGACATTTTAAGTGGATCTTAACTTCCCTCGTCGACCTAGTGATTTAATAAACATTAAAATCCCGCAGGAATTTGAGGATATGTATTAGTGGTCGCGCCAGAGAAAGCTCAAACGTTGATTTAACGATATCCTTCTTAAAATTCCAGGTAACGGACTGTCGAAACTCTCGAGCGGACTAGACACACGCTCCGCCTGCTCGCTGCTCCTACCCGACGAGGGCTCCGCCGTGATCAGTTATAATCGATAAATAAACAGGTTGCTATTGGTGTGTGTTCATTTAACCGCGTATAGGGCGATGTCTGCCTTGTTATATTATGATTATAGTCAAGTCAAAAACGTTTCATAAAATGCATCCTTATCGCATCTCAAAAATTAATCTCAGTATAATATATTTATAGTAGTAATGATACAGTGGTGGCGAGGAGGGTCTCAGTCAGTAGTTTACTCTTGAAAGACAAAAAAAAAACCGATATGTATGGGTGTGCAGGTGTACGAAGTTGTCGAGTGACGTCACGTGTCCGTGCGCCGAGAGTTTCGTTAAAAATGTAAAAAAAAAATTAGAAAACTCATTTGAAAAAATAAAACAAAACTAGATAATTGTAGAGCATCGTACGGGCTTGCTTTTCACATTTAACTTTTTTCAAATAACTATATAAAAAAATGTAAAAAAGTGAAAAAACATCACGCTCAGGTGTGAAGTAAAATTATTTTTTCCTAATTATTTAATTATACTTATGTTCTACTTCTCTTAAACTACTTGTACGCTTACTCTACATGTTCTACTTACTCACTTAACTACCCTAGCTAGGTAATCTACGCTTATACAACTACACCAGACCGTGCCGAGGGACTTAGCGCTCACGCAAGCTGCTCGACACGGGCGGGGATCGAACCCACCAACCGGCGGCGCAGCTGGACAGTCGCGATTCTGCCCGTATTACGCTGCGCCACGGGCCCGTCCTACGATACCCGCAAATACTTCTATATACTTTACCGGTCGCGGCCGGGTCGACCTACCCTCTGACGTCACGCCGGTTCCTTTTTTATTTTTTTTTTTCCTAATATTTTTATCTGTTTTTTTTTTTGACGTTTGACAGCGAAACGTCAAATGTCACACCAAATCAAATCAAAACAATAAATAATTTAATGTTTTATATTTAATATAAAATTTATGCAATAATATTGTGTCCAAGGCGAAAAAGCTCACCGTATTTTTTTTGTTTTAATTTATATATTATTTTAAATGTTTTTAATTATTTTATGTTTTAAATATAATTTTTTTTAATTTTGTCTTGGCGTCGAAACTATTTCGACTTTTGACGTTTTGACGTTTGACATCGAAACGTCAAATGTCACTTTAAAATCAAAATAAAATAAATTAAATTGATATTTTCATGAAATCAACTATAAATTGTACAGTGTGTTAAATAGGTGAAAGGCTCTGAAATATATTTAATTAATAACAGTTTAGTTCCGTTTGTAGAGAGCGAATGTTCTGTGTGAGTGACATTTTAAGTGGATCTTAACTTCCCTCGTCGACCTAGTGATTTAATAAACATTAAAATCCCGCAGGAATTTGAGGATATGTATTAGTGGTCGCGCCAGAGAAAGCTCAAACGTTGATTTAACGATATCCTTCTTAAAATTCCAGGTAACGGACTGTCGAAACTCTCGAGCGGACTAGACACACGCTCCGCCTGCTCGCTGCTCCTACCCGACGAGGGCTCCGCCGTGATCAGTTATAATCGATAAATAAACAGGTTGCTATTGGTGTGTGTTCATTTAACCGCGTATAGGGCGATGTCTGCCTTGTTATATTATGATTATAGTCAAGTCAAAAACGTTTCATAAAATGCATCCTTATCGCATCTCAAAAATTAATCTCAGTATAATATATTTATAGTAGTAATGATACAGTGGTGGCGAGGAGGGTCTCAGTCAGTAGTTTACTCTTGAAAGACAAAAAAAAAACCGATATGTATGGGTGTGCAGGTGTACGAAGTTGTCGAGTGACGTCACGTGTCCGTGCGCCGAGAGTTTCGTTAAAAATGTAAAAAAAAATTAGAAAACTCATTTGAAAAAATAAAACAAAACTAGATAATTGTAGAGCATCGTACGGGCTTGCTTTTCACATTTAACTTTTTTCAAATAACTATATAAAAAAATGTAAAAAAGTGAAAAAACATCACGCTCAGGTGTGAAGTAAAATTATTTTTTCCTAATTATTTAATTATACTTATGTTCTACTTCTCTTAAACTACTTGTACGCTTACTCTACATGTTCTACTTACTCACTTAACTACCCTAGCTAGGTAATCTACGCTTATACAACTACACCAGACCGTGCCGAGGGACTTAGCGCTCACGCAAGCTGCTCGACACGGGCGGGGATCGAACCCACCAACCGGCGGCGCAGCTGGACAGTCGCGATTCTGCCCGTATTACGCTGCGCCACGGGCCCGTCCTACGATACCCGCAAATACTTCTATATACTTTACCGGTCGCGGCCGGGTCGACCTACCCTCTGACGTCACGCCGGTTCCTTTTTTATTTTTTTTTTTCCTAATATTTTTATCTGTTTTTTTTTTTTGACGTTTGACAGCGAAACGTCAAATGTCACACCAAATCAAATCAAAACAATAAATAATTTAATGTTTTATATTTAATATAAAATTTATGCAATAATATTGTGTCCAAGGCGAAAAAGCTCACCGTATTTTTTTTGTTTTAATTTATATATTATTTTAAATGTTTTTAATTATTTTATGTTTTAAATATAATTTTTTTTAATTTTGTCTTGGCGTCGAAACTATTTCGACTTTTGACGTTTTGACGTTTGACATCGAAACGTCAAATGTCACTTTAAAATCAAAATAAAATAAATTAAATTGATATTTTCATGAAATCAACTATAAATTGTACAGTGTGTTAAATAGGTGAAAGGCTCTGAAATATATTTAATTAATAACAGTTTAGTTCCGTTTGTAGAGAGCGAATGTTCTGTGTGAGTGACATTTTAAGTGGATCTTAACTTCCCTCGTCGACCTAGTGATTTAATAAATATTAAAATCCCGCAGGAATTTGAGGATATGTATTAGTGGTCGCGCCAGAGAAAGCTCAAACGTTGATTTAACGATATCCTTCTTAAAATTCCAGGTAACGGACTGTCGAAACTCTCGAGCGGACTAGACACACGCTCCGCCTGCTCGCTGCTCCTACCCGACGAGGGCTCCGCCGTGATCAGTTATAATCGATAAATAAACAGGTTGCTATTGGTGTGTGTTCATTTAACCGCGTATAGGGCGATGTCTGCCTTGTTATATTATGATTATAGTCAAGTCAAAAACGTTTCATAAAATGCATCCTTATCGCATCTCAAAAATTAATCTCAGTATAATATATTTATAGTAGTGATGATACAGTGGTGGCGAGGAGGGTCTCAGTCAGTAGTTTACTCTTGAAAGACAAAAAAAAAACCGATATGTATGGGTGTGCAGGTGTACGAAGTTGTCGAGTGACGTCACGTGACCGTGCGCCGAGAGTTTCGTTAAAAATGTAAAAAAAAATTAGAAAACTCATTTGAAAAAATAAAACAAAACTAGATAATTGTAGAGCATCGTACGGGCTTGCTTTTCACATTTAACTTTTTTCAAATAACTATATAAAAAAATGTAAAAAAGTGAAAAAACATCACGCTCAGGTGTGAAGTAAAATTATTTTTTCCTAATTATTTAATTATACTTATGTTCTACTTCTCTTAAACTACTTGTACGCTTACTCTACATGTTCTACTTACTCACTTAACTACCCTAGCTAGGTAATCTACGCTTATACAACTACACCAGACCGTGCCGAGGGACTTAGCGCTCACGCAAGCTGCTCGACACGGGCGGGGATCGAACCCACCAACCGGCGGCGCAGCTGGACAGTCGCGATTCTGCCCGTATTACGCTGCGCCACGGGCCCGTCCTACGATACCCGCAAATACTTCTATATACTTTACCGGTCGCGGCCGGGTCGACCTACCCTCTGACGTCACGCCGGTTCCTTTTTTATTTTTTTTTTTCCTAATATTTTTATCTGTTTTTTTTTTTTGACGTTTGACAGCGAAACGTCAAATGTCACACCAAATCAAATCAAAACAATAAATAATTTAATGTTTTATATTTAATATAAAATTTATGCAATAATATTGTGTCCAAGGCGAAAAAGCTCACCGTATTTTTTTTGTTTTAATTTATATATTATTTTAAATGTTTTTAATTATTTTATGTTTTAAATATAATTTTTTTTAATTTTGTCTTGGCGTCGAAACTATTTCGACTTTTGACGTTTTGACGTTTGACATCGAAACGTCAAATGTCACTTTAAAATCAAAATAAAATAAATTAAATTGATATTTTCATGAAATCAACTATAAATTGTACAGTGTGTTAAATAGGTGAAAGGCTCTGAAATATATTTAATTAATAACAGTTTAGTTCCGTTTGTAGAGAGCGAATGTTCTGTGTGAGTGACATTTTAAGTGGATCTTAACTTCCCTCGTCGACCTAGTGATTTAATAAACATTAAAATCCCGCAGGAATTTGAGGATATGTATTAGTGGTCGCGCCAGAGAAAGCTCAAACGTTGATTTAACGATATCCTTCTTAAAATTCCAGGTAACGGACTGTCGAAACTCTCGAGCGGACTAGACACACGCTCCGCCTGCTCGCTGCTCCTACCCGACGAGGGCTCCGCCGTGATCAGTTATAATCGATAAATAAACAGGTTGCTATTGGTGTGTGTTCATTTAACCGCGTATAGGGCGATGTCTGCCTTGTTATATTATGATTATAGTCAAGTCAAAAACGTTTCATAAAATGCATCCTTATCGCATCTCAAAAATTAATCTCAGTATAATATATTTATAGTAGTGATGATACAGTGGTGGCGAGGAGGGTCTCAGTCAGTAGTTTACTCTTGAAAGACAAAAAAAAAACCGATATGTATGGGTGTGCAGGTGTACGAAGTTGTCGAGTGACGTCACGTGACCGTGCGCCGAGAGTTTCGTTAAAAATGTAAAAAAAAATTAGAAAACTCATTTGAAAAAATAAAACAAAACTAGATAATTGTAGAGCATCGTACGGGCTTGCTTTTCACATTTAACTTTTTTCAAATAACTATATAAAAAAATGTAAAAAAGTGAAAAAACATCACGCTCAGGTGTGAAGTAAAATTATTTTTTCCTAATTATTTAATTATACTTATGTTCTACTTCTCTTAAACTACTTGTACGCTTACTCTACATGTTCTACTTACTCACTTAACTACCCTAGCTAGGTAATCTACGCTTATACAACTACACCAGACCGTGCCGAGGGACTTAGCGCTCACGCAAGCTGCTCGACACGGGCGGGGATCGAACCCACCAACCGGCGGCGCAGCTGGACAGTCGCGATTCTGCCCGTATTACGCTGCGCCACGGGCCCGTCCTACGATACCCGCAAATACTTCTATATACTTTACCGGTCGCGGCCGGGTCGACCTACCCTCTGACGTCACGCCGGTTCCTTTTTTATTTTTTTTTTTCCTAATATTTTTATCTGTTTTTTTTTTTTGACGTTTGACAGCGAAACGTCAAATGTCACACCAAATCAAATCAAAACAATAAATAATTTAATGTTTTATATTTAATATAAAATTTATGCAATAATATTGTGTCCAAGGCGAAAAAGCTCACCGTATTTTTTTTGTTTTAATTTATATATTATTTTAAATGTTTTTAATTATTTTATGTTTTAAATATAATTTTTTTTAATTTTGTCTTGGCGTCGAAACTATTTCGACTTTTGACGTTTTGACGTTTGACATCGAAACGTCAAATGTCACTTTAAAATCAAAATAAAATAAATTAAATTGATATTTTCATGAAATCAACTATAAATTGTACAGTGTGTTAAATAGGTGAAAGGCTCTGAAATATATTTAATTAATAACAGTTTAGTTCCGTTTGTAGAGAGCGAATGTTCTGTGTGAGTGACATTTTAAGTGGATCTTAACTTCCCTCGTCGACCTAGTGATTTAATAAACATTAAAATCCCGCAGGAATTTGAGGATATGTATTAGTGGTCGCGCCAGAGAAAGCTCAAACGTTGATTTAACGATATCCTTCTTAAAATTCCAGGTAACGGACTGTCGAAACTCTCGAGCGGACTAGACACACGCTCCGCCTGCTCGCTGCTCCTACCCGACGAGGGCTCCGCCGTGATCAGTTATAATCGATAAATAAACAGGTTGCTATTGGTGTGTGTTCATTTAACCGCGTATAGGGCGATGTCTGCCTTGTTATATTATGATTATAGTCAAGTCAAAAACGTTTCATAAAATGCATCCTTATCGCATCTCAAAAATTAATCTCAGTATAATATATTTATAGTAGTGATGATACAGTGGTGGCGAGGAGGGTCTCAGTCAGTAGTTTACTCTTGAAAGACAAAAAAAAAACCGATATGTATGGGTGTGCAGGTGTACGAAGTTGTCGAGTGACGTCACGTGTCCGTGCGCCGAGAGTTTCGTTAAAAATGTAAAAAAAAATTAGAAAACTCATTTGAAAAAATAAAACAAAACTAGATAATTGTAGAGCATCGTACGGGCTTGCTTTTCACATTTAACTTTTTTCAAATAACTATATAAAAAAATGTAAAAAAGTGAAAAAACATCACGCTCAGGTGTGAAGTAAAATTATTTTTTCCTAATTATTTAATTATACTTATGTTCTACTTCTCTTAAACTACTTGTACGCTTACTCTACATGTTCTACTTACTCACTTAACTACCCTAGCTAGGTAATCTACGCTTATACAACTACACCAGACCGTGCCGAGGGACTTAGCGCTCACGCAAGCTGCTCGACACGGGCGGGGATCGAACCCACCAACCGGCGGCGCAGCTGGACAGTCGCGATTCTGCCCGTATTACGCTGCGCCACGGGCCCGTCCTACGATACCCGCAAATACTTCTATATACTTTACCGGTCGCGGCCGGGTCGACCTACCCTCTGACGTCACGCCGGTTCCTTTTTTATTTTTTTTTTTCCTAATATTTTTATCTGTTTTTTTTTTTTGACGTTTGACAGCGAAACGTCAAATGTCACACCAAATCAAATCAAAACAATAAATAATTTAATGTTTTATATTTAATATAAAATTTATGCAATAATATTGTGTCCAAGGCGAAAAAGCTCACCGTATTTTTTTTGTTTTAATTTATATATTATTTTAAATGTTTTTAATTATTTTATGTTTTAAATATAATTTTTTTTAATTTTGTCTTGGCGTCGAAACTATTTCGACTTTTGACGTTTTGACGTTTGACATCGAAACGTCAAATGTCACTTTAAAATCAAAATAAAATAAATTAAATTGATATTTTCATGAAATCAACTATAAATTGTACAGTGTGTTAAATAGGTGAAAGGCTCTGAAATATATTTAATTAATAACAGTTTAGTTCCGTTTGTAGAGAGCGAATGTTCTGTGTGAGTGACATTTTAAGTGGATCTTAACTTCCCTCGTCGACCTAGTGATTTAATAAACATTAAAATCCCGCAGGAATTTGAGGATATGTATTAGTGGTCGCGCCAGAGAAAGCTCAAACGTTGATTTAACGATATCCTTCTTAAAATTCCAGGTAACGGACTGTCGAAACTCTCGAGCGGACTAGACACACGCTCCGCCTGCTCGCTGCTCCTACCCGACGAGGGCTCCGCCGTGATCAGTTATAATCGATAAATAAACAGGTTGCTATTGGTGTGTGTTCATTTAACCGCGTATAGGGCGATGTCTGCCTTGTTATATTATGATTATAGTCAAGTCAAAAACGTTTCATAAAATGCATCCTTATCGCATCTCAAAAATTAATCTCAGTATAATATATTTATAGTAGTGATGATACAGTGGTGGCGAGGAGGGTCTCAGTCAGTAGTTTACTCTTGAAAGACAAAAAAAAAACCGATATGTATGGGTGTGCAGGTGTACGAAGTTGTCGAGTGACGTCACGTGACCGTGCGCCGAGAGTTTCGTTAAAAATGTAAAAAAAAATTAGAAAACTCATTTGAAAAAATAAAACAAAACTAGATAATTGTAGAGCATCGTACGGGCTTGCTTTTCACATTTAACTTTTTTCAAATAACTATATAAAAAAATGTAAAAAAGTGAAAAAACATCACGCTCAGGTGTGAAGTAAAATTATTTTTTCCTAATTATTTAATTATACTTATGTTCTACTTCTCTTAAACTACTTGTACGCTTACTCTACATGTTCTACTTACTCACTTAACTACCCTAGCTAGGTAATCTACGCTTATACAACTACACCAGACCGTGCCGAGGGACTTAGCGCTCACGCAAGCTGCTCGACACGGGCGGGGATCGAACCCACCAACCGGCGGCGCAGCTGGACAGTCGCGATTCTGCCCGTATTACGCTGCGCCACGGGCCCGTCCTACGATACCCGCAAATACTTCTATATACTTTACCGGTCGCGGCCGGGTCGACCTACCCTCTGACGTCACGCCGGTTCCTTTTTTATTTTTTTTTTTCCTAATATTTTTATCTGTTTTTTTTTTTTGACGTTTGACAGCGAAACGTCAAATGTCACACCAAATCAAATCAAAACAATAAATAATTTAATGTTTTATATTTAATATAAAATTTATGCAATAATATTGTGTCCAAGGCGAAAAAGCTCACCGTATTTTTTTTGTTTTAATTTATATATTATTTTAAATGTTTTTAATTATTTTATGTTTTAAATATAATTTTTTTTAATTTTGTCTTGGCGTCGAAACTATTTCGACTTTTGACGTTTTGACGTTTGACATCGAAACGTCAAATGTCACTTTAAAATCAAAATAAAATAAATTAAATTGATATTTTCATGAAATCAACTATAAATTGTACAGTGTGTTAAATAGGTGAAAGGCTCTGAAATATATTTAATTAATAACAGTTTAGTTCCGTTTGTAGAGAGCGAATGTTCTGTGTGAGTGACATTTTAAGTGGATCTTAACTTCCCTCGTCGACCTAGTGATTTAATAAACATTAAAATCCCGCAGGAATTTGAGGATATGTATTAGTGGTCGCGCCAGAGAAAGCTCAAACGTTGATTTAACGATATCCTTCTTAAAATTCCAGGTAACGGACTGTCGAAACTCTCGAGCGGACTAGACACACGCTCCGCCTGCTCGCTGCTCCTACCCGACGAGGGCTCCGCCGTGATCAGTTATAATCGATAAATAAACAGGTTGCTATTGGTGTGTGTTCATTTAACCGCGTATAGGGCGATGTCTGCCTTGTTATATTATGATTATAGTCAAGTCAAAAACGTTTCATAAAATGCATCCTTATCGCATCTCAAAAATTAATCTCAGTATAATATATTTATAGTAGTGATGATACAGTGGTGGCGAGGAGGGTCTCAGTCAGTAGTTTACTCTTGAAAGACAAAAAAAAAACCGATATGTATGGGTGTGCAGGTGTACGAAGTTGTCGAGTGACGTCACGTGTCCGTGCGCCGAGAGTTTCGTTAAAAATGTAAAAAAAATTAGAAAACTCATTTGAAAAAATAAAACAAAACTAGATAATTGTAGAGCATCGTACGGGCTTGCTTTTCACATTTAACTTTTTTCAAATAACTATATAAAAAAATGTAAAAAAGTGAAAAAACATCACGCTCAGGTGTGAAGTAAAATTATTTTTTCCTAATTATTTAATTATACTTATGTTCTACTTCTCTTAAACTACTTGTACGCTTACTCTACATGTTCTACTTACTCACTTAACTACCCTAGCTAGGTAATCTACGCTTATACAACTACACCAGACCGTGCCGAGGGACTTAGCGCTCACGCAAGCTGCTCGACACGGGCGGGGATCGAACCCACCAACCGGCGGCGCAGCTGGACAGTCGCGATTCTGCCCGTATTACGCTGCGCCACGGGCCCGTCCTACGATACCCGCAAATACTTCTATATACTTTACCGGTCGCGGCCGGGTCGACCTACCCTCTGACGTCACGCCGGTTCCCTTTTTTATTTTTTTTTTCCTAATATTTTTAATAATATTTTTATCTGTTTTTTTTTTTGACGTTTGACAGCGAAACGTCAAATGTCACACCAAATCAAATCAAAACAATAAATAATTTAATGTTTTATATTTAATATAAAATTTATGCAATAATATTGTGTCCAAGGCGAAAAAGCTCACCGTATTTTTTTTGTTTTAATTTATATATTATTTTAAATGTTTTTAATTATTTTATGTTTTAAATATAATTTTTTTTAATTTTGTCTTGGCGTCGAAACTATTTCGACTTTTGACGTTTTGACGTTTGACATCGAAACGTCAAATGTCACTTTAAAATCAAAATAAAATAAATTAAATTGATATTTTCATGAAATCAACTATAAATTGTACAGTGTGTTAAATAGGTGAAAGGCTCTGAAATATATTTAATTAATAACAGTTTAGTTCCGTTTGTAGAGAGCGAATGTTCTGTGTGAGTGACATTTTAAGTGGATCTTAACTTCCCTCGTCGACCTAGTGATTTAATAAACATTAAAATCCCGCAGGAATTTGAGGATATGTATTAGTGGTCGCGCCAGAGAAAGCTCAAACGTTGATTTAACGATATCCTTCTTAAAATTCCAGGTAACGGACTGTCGAAACTCTCGAGCGGACTAGACACACGCTCCGCCTGCTCGCTGCTCCTACCCGACGAGGGCTCCGCCGTGATCAGTTATAATCGATAAATAAACAGGTTGCTATTGGTGTGTGTTCATTTAACCGCGTATAGGGCGATGTCTGCCTTGTTATATTATGATTATAGTCAAGTCAAAAACGTTTCATAAAATGCATCCTTATCGCATCTCAAAAATTAATCTCAGTATAATATATTTATAGTAGTGATGATACAGTGGTGGCGAGGAGGGTCTCAGTCAGTAGTTTACTCTTGAAAGACAAAAAAAAAACCGATATGTATGGGTGTGCAGGTGTACGAAGTTGTCGAGTGACGTCACGTGTCCGTGCGCCGAGAGTTTCGTTAAAAATGTAAAAAAAAATTAGAAAACTCATTTGAAAAAATAAAACAAAACTAGATAATTGTAGAGCATCGTACGGGCTTGCTTTTCACATTTAACTTTTTTCAAATAACTATATAAAAAAATGTAAAAAAGTAAAAAAACATCACGCTCAGGTGTGAAGTAAAATTATTTTTTCCTAATTATTTAATTATACTTATGTTCTACTTCTCTTAAACTACTTGTACGCTTACTCTACATGTTCTACTTACTCACTTAACTACCCTAGCTAGGTAATCTACGCTTATACAACTACACCAGACCGTGCCGAGGGACTTAGCGCTCACGCAAGCTGCTCGACACGGGCGGGGATCGAACCCACCAACCGGCGGCGCAGCTGGACAGTCGCGATTCTGCCCGTATTACGCTGCGCCACGGGCCCGTCCTACGATACCCGCAAATACTTCTATATACTTTACCGGTCGCGGCCGGGTCGACCTACCCTCTGACGTCACGCCGGTTCCTTTTTTATTTTTTTTTTTCCTAATATTTTTATCTGTTTTTTTTTTTTGACGTTTGACAGCGAAACGTCAAATGTCACACCAAATCAAATCAAAACAATAAATAATTTAATGTTTTATATTTAATATAAAATTTATGCAATAATATTGTGTCCAAGGCGAAAAAGCTCACCGTATTTTTTTTGTTTTAATTTATATATTATTTTAAATGTTTTTAATTATTTTATGTTTTAAATATAATTTTTTTTAATTTTGTCTTGGCGTCGAAACTATTTCGACTTTTGACGTTTTGACGTTTGACATCGAAACGTCAAATGTCACTTTAAAATCAAAATAAAATAAATTAAATTGATATTTTCATGAAATCAACTATAAATTGTACAGTGTGTTAAATAGGTGAAAGGCTCTGAAATATATTTAATTAATAACAGTTTAGTTCCGTTTGTAGAGAGCGAATGTTCTGTGTGAGTGACATTTTAAGTGGATCTTAACTTCCCTCGTCGACCTAGTGATTTAATAAACATTAAAATCCCGCAGGAATTTGAGGATATGTATTAGTGGTCGCGCCAGAGAAAGCTCAAACGTTGATTTAACGATATCCTTCTTAAAATTCCAGGTAACGGACTGTCGAAACTCTCGAGCGGACTAGACACACGCTCCGCCTGCTCGCTGCTCCTACCCGACGAGGGCTCCGCCGTGATCAGTTATAATCGATAAATAAACAGGTTGCTATTGGTGTGTGTTCATTTAACCGCGTATAGGGCGATGTCTGCCTTGTTATATTATGATTATAGTCAAGTCAAAAACGTTTCATAAAATGCATCCTTATCGCATCTCAAAAATTAATCTCAGTATAATATATTTATAGTAGTGATGATACAGTGGTGGCGAGGAGGGTCTCAGTCAGTAGTTTACTCTTGAAAGACAAAAAAAAAACCGATATGTATGGGTGTGCAGGTGTACGAAGTTGTCGAGTGACGTCACGTGTCCGTGCGCCGAGAGTTTCGTTAAAAATGTAAAAAAAAATTAGAAAACTCATTTGAAAAAATAAAACAAAACTAGATAATTGTAGAGCATCGTACGGGCTTGCTTTTCACATTTAACTTTTTTCAAATAACTATATAAAAAAATGTAAAAAAGTGAAAAAACATCACGCTCAGGTGTGAAGTAAAATTATTTTTTCCTAATTATTTAATTATACTTATGTTCTACTTCTCTTAAACTACTTGTACGCTTACTCTACATGTTCTACTTACTCACTTAACTACCCTAGCTAGGTAATCTACGCTTATACAACTACACCAGACCGTGCCGAGGGACTTAGCGCTCACGCAAGCTGCTCGACACGGGCGGGGATCGAACCCACCAACCGGCGGCGCAGCTGGACAGTCGCGATTCTGCCCGTATTACGCTGCGCCACGGGCCCGTCCTACGATACCCGCAAATACTTCTATATACTTTACCGGTCGCGGCCGGGTCGACCTACCCTCTGACGTCACGCCGGTTCCCTTTTTTATTTTTTTTTTCCTAATATTTTTAATAATATTTTTATCTGTTTTTTTTTTTGACGTTTGACAGCGAAACGTCAAATGTCACACCAAATCAAATCAAAACAATAAATAATTTAATGTTTTATATTTAATATAAAATTTATGCAATAATATTGTGTCCAAGGCGAAAAAGCTCACCGTATTTTTTTTGTTTTAATTTATATATTATTTTAAATGTTTTTAATTATTTTATGTTTTAAATATAATTTTTTTTAATTTTGTCTTGGCGTCGAAACTATTTCGACTTTTGACGTTTTGACGTTTGACATCGAAACGTCAAATGTCACTTTAAAATCAAAATAAAATAAATTAAATTGATATTTTCATGAAATCAACTATAAATTGTACAGTGTGTTAAATAGGTGAAAGGCTCTGAAATATATTTAATTAATAACAGTTTAGTTCCGTTTGTAGAGAGCGAATGTTCTGTGTGAGTGACATTTTAAGTGGATCTTAACTTCCCTCGTCGACCTAGTGATTTAATAAACATTAAAATCCCGCAGGAATTTGAGGATATGTATTAGTGGTCGCGCCAGAGAAAGCTCAAACGTTGATTTAACGATATCCTTCTTAAAATTCCAGGTAACGGACTGTCGAAACTCTCGAGCGGACTAGACACACGCTCCGCCTGCTCGCTGCTCCTACCCGACGAGGGCTCCGCCGTGATCAGTTATAATCGATAAATAAACAGGTTGCTATTGGTGTGTGTTCATTTAACCGCGTATAGGGCGATGTCTGCCTTGTTATATTATGATTATAGTCAAGTCAAAAACGTTTCATAAAATGCATCCTTATCGCATCTCAAAAATTAATCTCAGTATAATATATTTATAGTAGTAATGATACAGTGGTGGCGAGGAGGGTCTCAGTCAGTAGTTTACTCTTGAAAGACAAAAAAAAACCGATATGTATGGGTGTGCAGGTGTACGAAGTTGTCGAGTGACGTCACGTGTCCGTGCGCCGAGAGTTTCGTTAAAAATGTAAAAAAAAATTAGAAAACTCATTTGAAAAAATAAAACAAAACTAGATAATTGTAGAGCATCGTACGGGCTTGCTTTTCACATTTAACTTTTTTCAAATAACTATATAAAAAAATGTAAAAAAGTGAAAAAACATCACGCTCAGGTGTGAAGTAAAATTATTTTTTCCTAATTATTTAATTATACTTATGTTCTACTTCTCTTAAACTACTTGTACGCTTACTCTACATGTTCTACTTACTCACTTAACTACCCTAGCTAGGTAATCTACGCTTATACAACTACACCAGACCGTGCCGAGGGACTTGGCGCTCACGCAAGCTGCTCGACACGGGCGGGGATCGAACCCACCAACCGGCGGCGCAGCTGGACAGTCGCGATTCTGCCCGTATTACGCTGCGCCACGGGCCCGTCCTACGATACCCGCAAATACTTCTATATACTTTACCGGTCGCGGCCGGGTCGACCTACCCTCTGACGTCACGCCGGTTCCTTTTTTATTTATTTTTTTCCTAATATTTTTATCTGTTTTTTTTTTTTGACGTTTGACAGCGAAACGTCAAATGTCACACCAAATCAAATCAAAACAATAAATAATTTAATGTTTTATATTTAATACAAAATTTATGCAATAATATTGTGTCCAAGGCGAAAAAGCTCACCGTATTTTTTTTGTTTTAATTTATATATTATTTTAAATGTTTTTAATTATTTTATGTTTTAAATATAATTTTTTTTAATTTTGTCTTGGCGTCGAAACTATTTCGACTTTTGACGTTTTGACGTTTGACATCGAAACGTCAAATGTCACTTTAAAATCAAAATAAAATAAATTAAATTGATATTTTCATGAAATCAACTATAAATTGTACAGTGTGTTAAATAGGTGAAAGGCTCTGAAATATATTTAATTAATAACAGTTTAGTTCCGTTTGTAGAGAGCGAATGTTCTGTGTGAGTGACATTTTAAGTGGATCTTAACTTCCCTCGTCGACCTAGTGATTTAATAAACATTAAAATCCCGCAGGAATTTGAGGATATGTATTAGTGGTCGCGCCAGAGAAAGCTCAAACGTTGATTTAACGATATCCTTCTTAAAATTCCAGGTAACGGACTGTCGAAACTCTCGAGCGGACTAGACACACGCTCCGCCTGCTCGCTGCTCCTACCCGACGAGGGCTCCGCCGTGATCAGTTATAATCGATAAATAAACAGGTTGCTATTGGTGTGTGTTCATTTAACCGCGTATAGGGCGATGTCTGCCTTGTTATATTATGATTATAGTCAAGTCAAAAACGTTTCATAAAATGCATCCTTATCGCATCTCAAAAATTAATCTCAGTATAATATATTTATAGTAGTAATGATACAGTGGTGGCGAGGAGGGTCTCAGTCAGTAGTTTACTCTTGAAAGACAAAAAAAAACCGATATGTATGGGTGTGCAGGTGTACGAAGTTGTCGAGTGACGTCACGTGTCCGTGCGCCGAGAGTTTCGTTAAAAATGTAAAAAAAAATTAGAAAACTCATTTGAAAAAATAAAACAAAACTAGATAATTGTAGAGCATCGTACGGGCTTGCTTTTCACATTTAACTTTTTTCAAATAACTATATAAAAAAATGTAAAAAAGTGAAAAAACATCACGCTCAGGTGTGAAGTAAAATTATTTTTTCCTAATTATTTAATTATACTTATGTTCTACTTCTCTTAAACTACTTGTACGCTTACTCTACATGTTCTACTTACTCACTTAACTACCCTAGCTAGGTAATCTACGCTTATACAACTACACCAGACCGTGCCGAGGGACTTAGCGCTCACGCAAGCTGCTCGACACGGGCGGGGATCGAACCCACCAACCGGCGGCGCAGCTGGACAGTCGCGATTCTGCCCGTATTACGCTGCGCCACGGGCCCGTCCTACGATACCCGCAAATACTTCTATATACTTTACCGGTCGCGGCCGGGTCGACCTACCCTCTGACGTCACGCCGGTTCCTTTTTTATTTTTTTTTTTCCTAATATTTTTATCTGTTTTTTTTTTTTGACGTTTGACAGCGAAACGTCAAATGTCACACCAAATCAAATCAAAACAATAAATAATTTAATGTTTTATATTTAATATAAAATTTATGCAATAATATTGTGTCCAAGGCGAAAAAGCTCACCGTATTTTTTTTGTTTTAATTTATATATTATTTTAAATGTTTTTAATTATTTTATGTTTTAAATATAATTTTTTTTAATTTTGTCTTGGCGTCGAAACTATTTCGACTTTTGACGTTTTGACGTTTGACATCGAAACGTCAAATGTCACTTTAAAATCAAAATAAAATAAATTAAATTGATATTTTCATGAAATCAACTATAAATTGTACAGTGTGTTAAATAGGTGAAAGGCTCTGAAATATATTTAATTAATAACAGTTTAGTTCCGTTTGTAGAGAGCGAATGTTCTGTGTGAGTGACATTTTAAGTGGATCTTAACTTCCCTCGTCGACCTAGTGATTTAATAAACATTAAAATCCCGCAGGAATTTGAGGATATGTATTAGTGGTCGCGCCAGAGAAAGCTCAAACGTTGATTTAACGATATCCTTCTTAAAATTCCAGGTAACGGACTGTCGAAACTCTCGAGCGGACTAGACACACGCTCCGCCTGCTCGCTGCTCCTACCCGACGAGGGCTCCGCCGTGATCAGTTATAATCGATAAATAAACAGGTTGCTATTGGTGTGTGTTCATTTAACCGCGTATAGGGCGATGTCTGCCTTGTTATATTATGATTATAGTCAAGTCAAAAACGTTTCATAAAATGCATCCTTATCGCATCTCAAAAATTAATCTCAGTATAATATATTTATAGTAGTGATGATACAGTGGTGGCGAGGAGGGTCTCAGTCAGTAGTTTACTCTTGAAAGACAAAAAAAAAACCGATATGTATGGGTGTGCAGGTGTACGAAGTTGTCGAGTGACGTCACGTGTCCGTGCGCCGAGAGTTTCGTTAAAAATGTAAAAAAAAATTAGAAAACTCATTTGAAAAAATAAAACAAAACTAGATAATTGTAGAGCATCGTACGGGCTTGCTTTTCACATTTAACTTTTTTCAAATAACTATATAAAAAAATGTAAAAAAGTGAAAAAACATCACGCTCAGGTGTGAAGTAAAATTATTTTTTCCTAATTATTTAATTATACTTATGTTCTACTTCTCTTAAACTACTTGTACGCTTACTCTACATGTTCTACTTACTCACTTAACTACCCTAGCTAGGTAATCTACGCTTATACAACTACACCAGACCGTGCCGAGGGACTTAGCGCTCACGCAAGCTGCTCGACACGGGCGGGGATCGAACCCACCAACCGGCGGCGCAGCTGGACAGTCGCGATTCTGCCCGTATTACGCTGCGCCACGGGCCCGTCCTACGATACCCGCAAATACTTCTATATACTTTACCGGTCGCGGCCGGGTCGACCTACCCTCTGACGTCACGCCGGTTCCTTTTTTATTTATTTTTTTCCTAATATTTTTATCTGTTTTTTTTTTTTGACGTTTGACAGCGAAACGTCAAATGTCACACCAAATCAAATCAAAACAATAAATAATTTAATGTTTTATATTTAATATAAAATTTATGCAATAATATTGTGTCCAAGGCGAAAAAGCTCACCGTATTTTTTTTGTTTTAATTTATATATTATTTTAAATGTTTTTAATTATTTTATGTTTTAAATATAATTTTTTTTAATTTTGTCTTGGCGTCGAAACTATTTCGACTTTTGACGTTTTGACGTTTGACATCGAAACGTCAAATGTCACTTTAAAATCAAAATAAAATAAATTAAATTGATATTTTCATGAAATCAACTATAAATTGTACAGTGTGTTAAATAGGTGAAAGGCTCTGAAATATATTTAATTAATAACAGTTTAGTTCCGTTTGTAGAGAGCGAATGTTCTGTGTGAGTGACATTTTAAGTGGATCTTAACTTCCCTCGTCGACCTAGTGATTTAATAAACATTAAAATCCCGCAGGAATTTGAGGATATGTATTAGTGGTCGCGCCAGAGAAAGCTCAAACGTTGATTTAACGATATCCTTCTTAAAATTCCAGGTAACGGACTGTCGAAACTCTCGAGCGGACTAGACACACGCTCCGCCTGCTCGCTGCTCCTACCCGACGAGGGCTCCGCCGTGATCAGTTATAATCGATAAATAAACAGGTTGCTATTGGTGTGTGTTCATTTAACCGCGTATAGGGCGATGTCTGCCTTGTTATATTATGATTATAGTCAAGTCAAAAACGTTTCATAAAATGCATCCTTATCGCATCTCAAAAATTAATCTCAGTATAATATATTTATAGTAGTGATGATACAGTGGTGGCGAGGAGGGTCTCAGTCAGTAGTTTACTCTTGAAAGACAAAAAAAAAACCGATATGTATGGGTGTGCAGGTGTACGAAGTTGTCGAGTGACGTCACGTGTCCGTGCGCCGAGAGTTTCGTTAAAAATGTAAAAAAAAATTAGAAAACTCATTTGAAAAAATAAAACAAAACTAGATAATTGTAGAGCATCGTACGGGCTTGCTTTTCACATTTAACTTTTTTCAAATAACTATATAAAAAAATGTAAAAAAGTAAAAAAACATCACGCTCAGGTGTGAAGTAAAATTATTTTTTCCTAATTATTTAATTATACTTATGTTCTACTTCTCTTAAACTACTTGTACGCTTACTCTACATGTTCTACTTACTCACTTAACTACCCTAGCTAGGTAATCTACGCTTATACAACTACACCAGACCGTGCCGAGGGACTTAGCGCTCACGCAAGCTGCTCGACACGGGCGGGGATCGAACCCACCAACCGGCGGCGCAGCTGGACAGTCGCGATTCTGCCCGTATTACGCTGCGCCACGGGCCCGTCCTACGATACCCGCAAATACTTCTATATACTTTACCGGTCGCGGCCGGGTCGACCTACCCTCTGACGTCACGCCGGTTCCTTTTTTTTTTTTTTTTTTCCTAATATTTTTATCTGTTTTTTTTTTTTGACGTTTGACAGCGAAACGTCAAATGTCACACCAAATCAAATCAAAACAATAAATAATTTAATGTTTTATATTTAATATAAAATTTATGCAATAATATTGTGTCCAAGGCGAAAAAGCTCACCGTATTTTTTTTGTTTTAATTTATATATTATTTTAAATGTTTTTAATTATTTTATGTTTTAAATATAATTTTTTTTAATTTTGTCTTGGCGTCGAAACTATTTCGACTTTTGACGTTTTGACGTTTGACATCGAAACGTCAAATGTCACTTTAAAATCAAAATAAAATAAATTAAATTGATATTTTCATGAAATCAACTATAAATTGTACAGTGTGTTAAATAGGTGAAAGGCTCTGAAATATATTTAATTAATAACAGTTTAGTTCCGTTTGTAGAGAGCGAATGTTCTGTGTGAGTGACATTTTAAGTGGATCTTAACTTCCCTCGTCGACCTAGTGATTTAATAAACATTAAAATCCCGCAGGAATTTGAGGATATGTATTAGTGGTCGCGCCAGAGAAAGCTCAAACGTTGATTTAACGATATCCTTCTTAAAATTCCAGGTAACGGACTGTCGAAACTCTCGAGCGGACTAGACACACGCTCCGCCTGCTCGCTGCTCCTACCCGACGAGGGCTCCGCCGTGATCAGTTATAATCGATAAATAAACAGGTTGCTATTGGTGTGTGTTCATTTAACCGCGTATAGGGCGATGTCTGCCTTGTTATATTATGATTATAGTCAAGTCAAAAACGTTTCATAAAATGCATCCTTATCGCATCTCAAAAATTAATCTCAGTATAATATATTTATAGTAGTGATGATACAGTGGTGGCGAGGAGGGTCTCAGTCAGTAGTTTACTCTTGAAAGACAAAAAAAAAACCGATATGTATGGGTGTGCAGGTGTACGAAGTTGTCGAGTGACGTCACGTGTCCGTGCGCCGAGAGTTTCGTTAAAAATGTAAAAAAAAATTAGAAAACTCATTTGAAAAAATAAAACAAAACTAGATAATTGTAGAGCATCGTACGGGCTTGCTTTTCACATTTAACTTTTTTCAAATAACTATATAAAAAAATGTAAAAAAGTGAAAAAACATCACGCTCAGGTGTGAAGTAAAATTATTTTTTCCTAATTATTTAATTATACTTATGTTCTACTTCTCTTAAACTACTTGTACGCTTACTCTACATGTTCTACTTACTCACTTAACTACCCTAGCTAGGTAATCTACGCTTATACAACTACACCAGACCGTGCCGAGGGACTTAGCGCTCACGCAAGCTGCTCGACACGGGCGGGGATCGAACCCACCAACCGGCGGCGCAGCTGGACAGTCGCGATTCTGCCCGTATTACGCTGCGCCACGGGCCCGTCCTACGATACCCGCAAATACTTCTGTATACTTTACCGGTCGCGGCCGGGTCGACCTACCCTCTGACGTCACGCCGGTTCCTTTTTTATTTATTTTTTTCCTAATATTTTTATCTGTTTTTTTTTTTTGACGTTTGACAGCGAAACGTCAAATGTCACACCAAATCAAATCAAAACAATAAATAATTTAATGTTTTATATTTAATATAAAATTTATGCAATAATATTGTGTCCAAGGCGAAATAGCTCACCGTATTTTTTTTGTTTTAATTTATATATTATTTTAAATGTTTTTAATTATTTTATGTTTTAAATATAATTTTTTTTAATTTTGTCTTGGCGTCGAAACTATTTCGACTTTTGACGTTTTGACGTTTGACATCGAAACGTCAAATGTCACTTTAAAATCAAAATAAAATAAATTAAATTGATATTTTCATGAAATCAACTATAAATTGTACAGTGTGTTAAATAGGTGAAAGGCTCTGAAATATATTTAATTAATAACAGTTTAGTTCCGTTTGTAGAGAGCGAATGTTCTGTGTGAGTGACATTTTAAGTGGATCTTAACTTCCCTCGTCGACCTAGTGATTTAATAAACATTAAAATCCCGCAGGAATTTGAGGATATGTATTAGTGGTCGCGCCAGAGAAAGCTCAAACGTTGATTTAACGATATCCTTCTTAAAATTCCAGGTAACGGACTGTCGAAACTCTCGAGCGGACTAGACACACGCTCCGCCTGCTCGCTGCTCCTACCCGACGAGGGCTCCGCCGTGATCAGTTATAATCGATAAATAAACAGGTTGCTATTGGTGTGTGTTCATTTAACCGCGTATAGGGCGATGTCTGCCTTGTTATATTATGATTATAGTCAAGTCAAAAACGTTTCATAAAATGCATCCTTATCGCATCTCAAAAATTAATCTCAGTATAATATATTTATAGTAGTGATGATACAGTGGTGGCGAGGAGGGTCTCAGTCAGTAGTTTACTCTTGAAAGACAAAAAAAAAACCGATATGTATGGGTGTGCAGGTGTACGAAGTTGTCGAGTGACGTCACGTGTCCGTGCGCCGAGAGTTTCGTTAAAAATGTAAAAAAAAATTAGAAAACTCATTTGAAAAAATAAAACAAAACTAGATAATTGTAGAGCATCGTACGGGCTTGCTTTTCACATTTAACTTTTTTCAAATAACTATATAAAAAAATGTAAAAAAGTGAAAAAACATCACGCTCAGGTGTGAAGTAAAATTATTTTTTCCTAATTATTTAATTATACTTATGTTCTACTTCTCTTAAACTACTTGTACGCTTACTCTACATGTTCTACTTACTCACTTAACTACCCTAGCTAGGTAATCTACGCTTATACAACTACACCAGACCGTGCCGAGGGACTTAGCGCTCACGCAAGCTGCTCGACACGGGCGGGGATCGAACCCACCAACCGGCGGCGCAGCTGGACAGTCGCGATTCTGCCCGTATTACGCTGCGCCACGGGCCCGTCCTACGATACCCGCAAATACTTCTATATACTTTACCGGTCGCGGCCGGGTCGACCTACCCTCTGACGTCACGCCGGTTCCCTTTTTTATTTTTTTTTTCCTAATATTTTTAATAATATTTTTATCTGTTTTTTTTTTTTGACGTTTGACAGCGAAACGTCAAATGTCACACCAAATCAAATCAAAACAATAAATAATTTAATGTTTTATATTTAATATAAAATTTATGCAATAATATTGTGTCCAAGGCGAAAAAGCTCACCGTATTTTTTTTGTTTTAATTTATATATTATTTTAAATGTTTTTAATTATTTTATGTTTTAAATATAATTTTTTTTAATTTTGTCTTGGCGTCGAAACTATTTCGACTTTTGACGTTTTGACGTTTGACATCGAAACGTCAAATGTCACTTTAAAATCAAAATAAAATAAATTAAATTGATATTTTCATGAAATCAACTATAAATTGTACAGTGTGTTAAATAGGTGAAAGGCTCTGAAATATATTTAATTAATAACAGTTTAGTTCCGTTTGTAGAGAGCGAATGTTCTGTGTGAGTGACATTTTAAGTGGATCTTAACTTCCCTCGTCGACCTAGTGATTTAATAAACATTAAAATCCCGCAGGAATTTGAGGATATGTATTAGTGGTCGCGCCAGAGAAAGCTCAAACGTTGATTTAACGATATCCTTCTTAAAATTCCAGGTAACGGACTGTCGAAACTCTCGAGCGGACTAGACACACGCTCCGCCTGCTCGCTGCTCCTACCCGACGAGGGCTCCGCCGTGATCAGTTATAATCGATAAATAAACAGGTTGCTATTGGTGTGTGTTCATTTAACCGCGTATAGGGCGATGTCTGCCTTGTTATATTATGATTATAGTCAAGTCAAAAACGTTTCATAAAATGCATCCTTATCGCATCTCAAAAATTAATCTCAGTATAATATATTTATAGTAGTAATGATACAGTGGTGGCGAGGAGGGTCTCAGTCAGTAGTTTACTCTTGAAAGACAAAAAAAAAACCGATATGTATGGGTGTGCAGGTGTACGAAGTTGTCGAGTGACGTCACGTGTCCGTGCGCCGAGAGTTTCGTTAAAAATGTAAAAAAAAATTAGAAAACTCATTTGAAAAAATAAAACAAAACTAGATAATTGTAGAGCATCGTACGGGCTTGCTTTTCACATTTAACTTTTTTCAAATAACTATATAAAAAAATGTAAAAAAGTGAAAAAACATCACGCTCAGGTGTGAAGTAAAATTATTTTTTCCTAATTATTTAATTATACTTATGTTCTACTTCTCTTAAACTACTTGTACGCTTACTCTACATGTTCTACTTACTCACTTAACTACCCTAGCTAGGTAATCTACGCTTATACAACTACACCAGACCGTGCCGAGGGACTTAGCGCTCACGCAAGCTGCTCGACACGGGCGGGGATCGAACCCACCAACCGGCGGCGCAGCTGGACAGTCGCGATTCTGCCCGTATTACGCTGCGCCACGGGCCCGTCCTACGATACCCGCAAATACTTCTGTATACTTTACCGGTCGCGGCCGGGTCGACCTACCCTCTGACGTCACGCCGGTTCCTTTTTTATTTATTTTTTTCCTAATATTTTTATCTGTTTTTTTTTTTTGACGTTTGACAGCGAAACGTCAAATGTCACACCAAATCAAATCAAAACAATAAATAATTTAATGTTTTATATTTAATATAAAATTTATGCAATAATATTGTGTCCAAGGCGAAATAGCTCACCGTATTTTTTTTGTTTTAATTTATATATTATTTTAAATGTTTTTAATTATTTTATGTTTTAAATATAATTTTTTTTAATTTTGTCTTGGCGTCGAAACTATTTCGACTTTTGACGTTTTGACGTTTGACATCGAAACGTCAAATGTCACTTTAAAATCAAAATAAAATAAATTAAATTGATATTTTCATGAAATCAACTATAAATTGTACAGTGTGTTAAATAGGTGAAAGGCTCTGAAATATATTTAATTAATAACAGTTTAGTTCCGTTTGTAGAGAGCGAATGTTCTGTGTGAGTGACATTTTAAGTGGATCTTAACTTCCCTCGTCGACCTAGTGATTTAATAAACATTAAAATCCCGCAGGAATTTGAGGATATGTATTAGTGGTCGCGCCAGAGAAAGCTCAAACGTTGATTTAACGATATCCTTCTTAAAATTCCAGGTAACGGACTGTCGAAACTCTCGAGCGGACTAGACACACGCTCCGCCTGCTCGCTGCTCCTACCCGACGAGGGCTCCGCCGTGATCAGTTATAATCGATAAATAAACAGGTTGCTATTGGTGTGTGTTCATTTAACCGCGTATAGGGCGATGTCTGCCTTGTTATATTATGATTATAGTCAAGTCAAAAACGTTTCATAAAATGCATCCTTATCGCATCTCAAAAATTAATCTCAGTATAATATATTTATAGTAGTAATGATACAGTGGTGGCGAGGAGGGTCTCAGTCAGTAGTTTACTCTTGAAAGACAAAAAAAGAACCGATATGTATGGGTGTGCAGGTGTACGAAGTTGTCGAGTGACGTCACGTGTCCGTGCGCCGAGAGTTTCGTTAAAAATGTAAAAAAAAATTAGAAAACTCATTTGAAAAAATAAAACAAAACTAGATAATTGTAGAGCATCGTACGGGCTTGCTTTTCACATTTAACTTTTTTCAAATAACTATATAAAAAAATGTAAAAAAGTGAAAAAACATCACGCTCAGGTGTGAAGTAAAATTATTTTTTCCTAATTATTTAATTATACTTATGTTCTACTTCTCTTAAACTACTTGTACGCTTACTCTACATGTTCTACTTACTCACTTAACTACCCTAGCTAGGTAATCTACGCTTATACAACTACACCAGACCGTGCCGAGGGACTTAGCGCTCACGCAAGCTGCTCGACACGGGCGGGGATCGAACCCACCAACCGGCGGCGCAGCTGGACAGTCGCGATTCTGCCCGTATTACGCTGCGCCACGGGCCCGTCCTACGATACCCGCAAATACTTCTATATACTTTACCGGTCGCGGCCGGGTCGACCTACCCTCTGACGTCACGCCGGTTCCTTTTTTATTTTTTTTTTTCCTAATATTTTTATCTGTTTTTTTTTTTTGACGTTTGACAGCGAAACGTCAAATGTCACACCAAATCAAATCAAAACAATAAATAATTTAATGTTTTATATTTAATATAAAATTTATGCAATAATATTGTGTCCAAGGCGAAAAAGCTCACCGTATTTTTTTTGTTTTAATTTATATATTATTTTAAATGTTTTTAATTATTTTATGTTTTAAATATAATTTTTTTTAATTTTGTCTTGGCGTCGAAACTATTTCGACTTTTGACGTTTTGACGTTTGACATCGAAACGTCAAATGTCACTTTAAAATCAAAATAAAATAAATTAAATTGATATTTTCATGAAATCAACTATAAATTGTACAGTGTGTTAAATAGGTGAAAGGCTCTGAAATATATTTAATTAATAACAGTTTAGTTCCGTTTGTAGAGAGCGAATGTTCTGTGTGAGTGACATTTTAAGTGGATCTTAACTTCCCTCGTCGACCTAGTGATTTAATAAACATTAAAATCCCGCAGGAATTTGAGGATATGTATTAGTGGTCGCGCCAGAGAAAGCTCAAACGTTGATTTAACGATATCCTTCTTAAAATTCCAGGTAACGGACTGTCGAAACTCTCGAGCGGACTAGACACACGCTCCGCCTGCTCGCTGCTCCTACCCGACGAGGGCTCCGCCGTGATCAGTTATAATCGATAAATAAACAGGTTGCTATTGGTGTGTGTTCATTTAACCGCGTATAGGGCGATGTCTGCCTTGTTATATTATGATTATAGTCAAGTCAAAAACGTTTCATAAAATGCATCCTTATCGCATCTCAAAAATTAATCTCAGTATAATATATTTATAGTAGTAATGATACAGTGGTGGCGAGGAGGGTCTCAGTCAGTAGTTTACTCTTGAAAGACAAAAAAAAAACCGATATGTATGGGTGTGCAGGTGTACGAAGTTGTCGAGTGACGTCACGTGTCCGTGCGCCGAGAGTTTCGTTAAAAATGTAAAAAAAAATTAGAAAACTCATTTGAAAAAATAAAACAAAACTAGATAATTGTAGAGCATCGTACGGGCTTGCTTTTCACATTTAACTTTTTTCAAATAACTATATAAAAAAATGTAAAAAAGTGAAAAAACATCACGCTCAGGTGTGAAGTAAAATTATTTTTTCCTAATTATTTAATTATACTTATGTTCTACTTCTCTTAAACTACTTGTACGCTTACTCTACATGTTCTACTTACTCACTTAACTACCCTAGCTAGGTAATCTACGCTTATACAACTACACCAGACCGTGCCGAGGGACTTAGCGCTCACGCAAGCTGCTCGACACGGGCGGGGATCGAACCCACCAACCGGCGGCGCAGCTGGACAGTCGCGATTCTGCCCGTATTACGCTGCGCCACGGGCCCGTCCTACGATACCCGCAAATACTTCTATATACTTTACCGGTCGCGGCCGGGTCGACCTACCCTCTGACGTCACGCCGGTTCCTTTTTTATTTTTTTTTTTCCTAATATTTTTATCTGTTTTTTTTTTTGACGTTTGACAGCGAAACGTCAAATGTCACACCAAATCAAATCAAAACAATAAATAATTTAATGTTTTATATTTAATATAAAATTTATGCAATAATATTGTGTCCAAGGCGAAAAAGCTCACCGTATTTTTTTTGTTTTAATTTATATATTATTTTAAATGTTTTTAATTATTTTATGTTTTAAATATAATTTTTTTTAATTTTGTCTTGGCGTCGAAACTATTTCGACTTTTGACGTTTTGACGTTTGACATCGAAACGTCAAATGTCACTTTAAAATCAAAATAAAATAAATTAAATTGATATTTTCATGAAATCAACTATAAATTGTACAGTGTGTTAAATAGGTGAAAGGCTCTGAAATATATTTAATTAATAACAGTTTAGTTCCGTTTGTAGAGAGCGAATGTTCTGTGTGAGTGACATTTTAAGTGGATCTTAACTTCCCTCGTCGACCTAGTGATTTAATAAACATTAAAATCCCGCAGGAATTTGAGGATATGTATTAGTGGTCGCGCCAGAGAAAGCTCAAACGTTGATTTAACGATATCCTTCTTAAAATTCCAGGTAACGGACTGTCGAAACTCTCGAGCGGACTAGACACACGCTCCGCCTGCTCGCTGCTCCTACCCGACGAGGGCTCCGCCGTGATCAGTTATAATCGATAAATAAACAGGTTGCTATTGGTGTGTGTTCATTTAACCGCGTATAGGGCGATGTCTGCCTTGTTATATTATGATTATAGTCAAGTCAAAAACGTTTCATAAAATGCATCCTTATCGCATCTCAAAAATTAATCTCAGTATAATATATTTATAGTAGTAATGATACAGTGGTGGCGAGGAGGGTCTCAGTCAGTAGTTTACTCTTGAAAGACAAAAAAAAAACCGATATGTATGGGTGTGCAGGTGTACGAAGTTGTCGAGTGACGTCACGTGTCCGTGCGCCGAGAGTTTCGTTAAAAATGTAAAAAAAAATTAGAAAACTCATTTGAAAAAATAAAACAAAACTAGATAATTGTAGAGCATCGTACGGGCTTGCTTTTCACATTTAACTTTTTTCAAATAACTATATAAAAAAATGTAAAAAAGTGAAAAAACATCACGCTCAGGTGTGAAGTAAAATTATTTTTTCCTAATTATTTAATTATACTTATGTTCTACTTCTCTTAAACTACTTGTACGCTTACTCTACATGTTCTACTTACTCACTTAACTACCCTAGCTAGGTAATCTACGCTTATACAACTACACCAGACCGTGCCGAGGGACTTAGCGCTCACGCAAGCTGCTCGACACGGGCGGGGATCGAACCCACCAACCGGCGGCGCAGCTGGACAGTCGCGATTCTGCCCGTATTACGCTGCGCCACGGGCCCGTCCTACGATACCCGCAAATACTTCTATATACTTTACCGGTCGCGGCCGGGTCGACCTACCCTCTGACGTCACGCCGGTTCCTTTTTTATTTTTTTTTTTCCTAATATTTTTATCTGTTTTTTTTTTTGACGTTTGACAGCGAAACGTCAAATGTCACACCAAATCAAATCAAAACAATAAATAATTTAATGTTTTATATTTAATATAAAATTTATGCAATAATATTGTGTCCAAGGCGAAAAAGCTCACCGTATTTTTTTTGTTTTAATTTATATATTATTTTAAATGTTTTTAATTATTTTATGTTTTAAATATAATTTTTTTTAATTTTGTCTTGGCGTCGAAACTATTTCGACTTTTGACGTTTTGACGTTTGACATCGAAACGTCAAATGTCACTTTAAAATCAAAATAAAATAAATTAAATTGATATTTTCATGAAATCAACTATAAATTGTACAGTGTGTTAAATAGGTGAAAGGCTCTGAAATATATTTAATTAATAACAGTTTAGTTCCGTTTGTAGAGAGCGAATGTTCTGTGTGAGTGACATTTTAAGTGGATCTTAACTTCCCTCGTCGACCTAGTGATTTAATAAACATTAAAATCCCGCAGGAATTTGAGGATATGTATTAGTGGTCGCGCCAGAGAAAGCTCAAACGTTGATTTAACGATATCCTTCTTAAAATTCCAGGTAACGGACTGTCGAAACTCTCGAGCGGACTAGACACACGCTCCGCCTGCTCGCTGCTCCTACCCGACGAGGGCTCCGCCGTGATCAGTTATAATCGATAAATAAACAGGTTGCTATTGGTGTGTGTTCATTTAACCGCGTATAGGGCGATGTCTGCCTTGTTATATTATGATTATAGTCAAGTCAAAAACGTTTCATAAAATGCATCCTTATCGCATCTCAAAAATTAATCTCAGTATAATATATTTATAGTAGTAATGATACAGTGGTGGCGAGGAGGGTCTCAGTCAGTAGTTTACTCTTGAAAGACAAAAAAAAAACCGATATGTATGGGTGTGCAGGTGTACGAAGTTGTCGAGTGACGTCACGTGTCCGTGCGCCGAGAGTTTCGTTAAAAATGTAAAAAAAAATTAGAAAACTCATTTGAAAAAATAAAACAAAACTAGATAATTGTAGAGCATCGTACGGGCTTGCTTTTCACATTTAACTTTTTTCAAATAACTATATAAAAAAATGTAAAAAAGTGAAAAAACATCACGCTCAGGTGTGAAGTAAAATTATTTTTTCCTAATTATTTAATTATACTTATGTTCTACTTCTCTTAAACTACTTGTACGCTTACTCTACATGTTCTACTTACTCACTTAACTACCCTAGCTAGGTAATCTACGCTTATACAACTACACCAGACCGTGCCGAGGGACTTAGCGCTCACGCAAGCTGCTCGACACGGGCGGGGATCGAACCCACCAACCGGCGGCGCAGCTGGACAGTCGCGATTCTGCCCGTATTACGCTGCGCCACGGGCCCGTCCTACGATACCCGCAAATACTTCTATATACTTTACCGGTCGCGGCCGGGTCGACCTACCCTCTGACGTCACGCCGGTTCCTTTTTTATTTTTTTTTTCCTAATATTTTTATCTGTTTTTTTTTTTTGACGTTTGACAGCGAAACGTCAAATGTCACACCAAATCAAATCAAAACAATAAATAATTTAATGTTTTATATTTAATATAAAATTTATGCAATAATATTGTGTCCAAGGCGAAAAAGCTCACCGTATTTTTTTTGTTTTAATTTATATATTATTTTAAATGTTTTTAATTATTTTATGTTTTAAATATAATTTTTTTTAATTTTGTCTTGGCGTCGAAACTATTTCGACTTTTGACGTTTTGACGTTTGACATCGAAACGTCAAATGTCACTTTAAAATCAAAATAAAATAAATTAAATTGATATTTTCATGAAATCAACTATAAATTGTACAGTGTGTTAAATAGGTGAAAGGCTCTGAAATATATTTAATTAATAACAGTTTAGTTCCGTTTGTAGAGAGCGAATGTTCTGTGTGAGTGACATTTTAAGTGGATCTTAACTTCCCTCGTCGACCTAGTGATTTAATAAACATTAAAATCCCGCAGGAATTTGAGGATATGTATTAGTGGTCGCGCCAGAGAAAGCTCAAACGTTGATTTAACGATATCCTTCTTAAAATTCCAGGTAACGGACTGTCGAAACTCTCGAGCGGACTAGACACACGCTCCGCCTGCTCGCTGCTCCTACCCGACGAGGGCTCCGCCGTGATCAGTTATAATCGATAAATAAACAGGTTGCTATTGGTGTGTGTTCATTTAACCGCGTATAGGGCGATGTCTGCCTTGTTATATTATGATTATAGTCAAGTCAAAAACGTTTCATAAAATGCATCCTTATCGCATCTCAAAAATTAATCTCAGTATAATATATTTATAGTAGTAATGATACAGTGGTGGCGAGGAGGGTCTCAGTCAGTAGTGTACTCTTGAAAGACAAAAAAAAAACCGATATGTATGGGTGTGCAGGTGTACGAAGTTGTCGAGTGACGTCACGTGTCCGTGCGCCGAGAGTTTCGTTAAAAATGTAAAAAAAAATTAGAAAACTCATTTGAAAAAATAAAACAAAACTAGATAATTGTAGAGCATCGTACGGGCTTGCTTTTCACATTTAACTTTTTTCAAATAACTATATAAAAAAATGTAAAAAAGTGAAAAAACATCACGCTCAGGTGTGAAGTAAAATTATTTTTTCCTAATTATTTAATTATACTTATGTTCTACTTCTCTTAAACTACTTGTACGCTTACTCTACATGTTCTACTTACTCACTTAACTACCCTAGCTAGGTAATCTACGCTTATACAACTACACCAGACCGTGCCGAGGGACTTAGCGCTCACGCAAGCTGCTCGACACGGGCGGGGATCGAACCCACCAACCGGCGGCGCAGCTGGACAGTCGCGATTCTGCCCGTATTACGCTGCGCCACGGGCCCGTCCTACGATACCCGCAAATACTTCTATATACTTTACCGGTCGCGGCCGGGTCGACCTACCCTCTGACGTCACGCCGGTTCCTTTTTTATTTTTTTTTTTCCTAATATTTTTATCTGTTTTTTTTTTTTGACGTTTGACAGCGAAACGTCAAATGTCACACCAAATCAAATCAAAACAATAAATAATTTAATGTTTTATATTTAATATAAAATTTATGCAATAATATTGTGTCCAAGGCGAAAAAGCTCACCGTATTTTTTTTGTTTTAATTTATATATTATTTTAAATGTTTTTAATTATTTTATGTTTTAAATATAATTTTTTTTAATTTTGTCTTGGCGTCGAAACTATTTCGACTTTTGACGTTTTGACGTTTGACATCGAAACGTCAAATGTCACTTTAAAATCAAAATAAAATAAATTAAATTGATATTTTCATGAAATCAACTATAAATTGTACAGTGTGTTAAATAGGTGAAAGGCTCTGAAATATATTTAATTAATAACAGTTTAGTTCCGTTTGTAGAGAGCGAATGTTCTGTGTGAGTGACATTTTAAGTGGATCTTAACTTCCCTCGTCGACCTAGTGATTTAATAAACATTAAAATCCCGCAGGAATTTGAGGATATGTATTAGTGGTCGCGCCAGAGAAAGCTCAAACGTTGATTTAACGATATCCTTCTTAAAATTCCAGGTAACGGACTGTCGAAACTCTCGAGCGGACTAGACACACGCTCCGCCTGCTCGCTGCTCCTACCCGACGAGGGCTCCGCCGTGATCAGTTATAATCGATAAATAAACAGGTTGCTATTGGTGTGTGTTCATTTAACCGCGTATAGGGCGATGTCTGCCTTGTTATATTATGATTATAGTCAAGTCAAAAACGTTTCATAAAATGCATCCTTATCGCATCTCAAAAATTAATCTCAGTATAATATATTTATAGTAGTAATGATACAGTGGTGGCGAGGAGGGTCTCAGTCAGTAGTTTACTCTTGAAAGACAAAAAAAGAACCGATATGTATGGGTGTGCAGGTGTACGAAGTTGTCGAGTGACGTCACGTGTCCGTGCGCCGAGAGTTTCGTTAAAAATGTAAAAAAAAATTAGAAAACTCATTTGAAAAAATAAAACAAAACTAGATAATTGTAGAGCATCGTACGGGCTTGCTTTTCACATTTAACTTTTTTCAAATAACTATATAAAAAAATGTAAAAAAGTGAAAAAACATCACGCTCAGGTGTGAAGTAAAATTATTTTTTCCTAATTATTTAATTATACTTATGTTCTACTTCTCTTAAACTACTTGTACGCTTACTCTACATGTTCTACTTACTCACTTAACTACCCTAGCTAGGTAATCTACGCTTATACAACTACACCAGACCGTGCCGAGGGACTTAGCGCTCACGCAAGCTGCTCGACACGGGCGGGGATCGAACCCACCAACCGGCGGCGCAGCTGGACAGTCGCGATTCTGCCCGTATTACGCTGCGCCACGGGCCCGTCCTACGATACCCGCAAATACTTCTATATACTTTACCGGTCGCGGCCGGGTCGACCTACCCTCTGACGTCACGCCGGTTCCTTTTTTATTTTTTTTTTCCTAATATTTTTATCTGTTTTTTTTTTTTGACGTTTGACAGCGAAACGTCAAATGTCACACCAAATCAAATCAAAACAATAAATAATTTAATGTTTTATATTTAATATAAAATTTATGCAATAATATTGTGTCCAAGGCGAAAAAGCTCACCGTATTTTTTTTGTTTTAATTTATATATTATTTTAAATGTTTTTAATTATTTTATGTTTTAAATATAATTTTTTTTAATTTTGTCTTGGCGTCGAAACTATTTCGACTTTTGACGTTTTGACGTTTGACATCGAAACGTCAAATGTCACTTTAAAATCAAAATAAAATAAATTAAATTGATATTTTCATGAAATCAACTATAAATTGTACAGTGTGTTAAATAGGTGAAAGGCTCTGAAATATATTTAATTAATAACAGTTTAGTTCCGTTTGTAGAGAGCGAATGTTCTGTGTGAGTGACATTTTAAGTGGATCTTAACTTCCCTCGTCGACCTAGTGATTTAATAAACATTAAAATCCCGCAGGAATTTGAGGATATGTATTAGTGGTCGCGCCAGAGAAAGCTCAAACGTTGATTTAACGATATCCTTCTTAAAATTCCAGGTAACGGACTGTCGAAACTCTCGAGCGGACTAGACACACGCTCCGCCTGCTCGCTGCTCCTACCCGACGAGGGCTCCGCCGTGATCAGTTATAATCGATAAATAAACAGGTTGCTATTGGTGTGTGTTCATTTAACCGCGTATAGGGCGATGTCTGCCTTGTTATATTATGATTATAGTCAAGTCAAAAACGTTTCATAAAATGCATCCTTATCGCATCTCAAAAATTAATCTCAGTATAATATATTTATAGTAGTAATGATACAGTGGTGGCGAGGAGGGTCTCAGTCAGTAGTTTACTCTTGAAAGACAAAAAAAAAACCGATATGTATGGGTGTGCAGGTGTACGAAGTTGTCGAGTGACGTCACGTGTCCGTGCGCCGAGAGTTTCGTTAAAAATGTAAAAAAAAATTAGAAAACTCATTTGAAAAAATAAAACAAAACTAGATAATTGTAGAGCATCGTACGGGCTTGCTTTTCACATTTAACTTTTTTCAAATAACTATATAAAAAAATGTAAAAAAGTGAAAAAACATCACGCTCAGGTGTGAAGTAAAATTATTTTTTCCTAATTATTTAATTATACTTATGTTCTACTTCTCTTAAACTACTTGTACGCTTACTCTACATGTTCTACTTACTCACTTAACTACCCTAGCTAGGTAATCTACGCTTATACAACTACACCAGACCGTGCCGAGGGACTTAGCGCTCACGCAAGCTGCTCGACACGGGCGGGGATCGAACCCACCAACCGGCGGCGCAGCTGGACAGTCGCGATTCTGCCCGTATTACGCTGCGCCACGGGCCCGTCCTACGATACCCGCAAATACTTCTATATACTTTACCGGTCGCGGCCGGGTCGACCTACCCTCTGACGTCACGCCGGTTCCTTTTTTATTTTTTTTTTTCCTAATATTTTTATCTGTTTTTTTTTTTTGACGTTTGACAGCGAAACGTCAAATGTCACACCAAATCAAATCAAAACAATAAATAATTTAATGTTTTATATTTAATATAAAATTTATGCAATAATATTGTGTCCAAGGCGAAAAAGCTCACCGTATTTTTTTTGTTTTAATTTATATATTATTTTAAATGTTTTTAATTATTTTATGTTTTAAATATAATTTTTTTTAATTTTGTCTTGGCGTCGAAACTATTTCGACTTTTGACGTTTTGACGTTTGACATCGAAACGTCAAATGTCACTTTAAAATCAAAATAAAATAAATTAAATTGATATTTTCATGAAATCAACTATAAATTGTACAGTGTGTTAAATAGGTGAAAGGCTCTGAAATATATTTAATTAATAACAGTTTAGTTCCGTTTGTAGAGAGCGAATGTTCTGTGTGAGTGACATTTTAAGTGGATCTTAACTTCCCTCGTCGACCTAGTGATTTAATAAACATTAAAATCCCGCAGGAATTTGAGGATATGTATTAGTGGTCGCGCCAGAGAAAGCTCAAACGTTGATTTAACGATATCCTTCTTAAAATTCCAGGTAACGGACTGTCGAAACTCTCGAGCGGACTAGACACACGCTCCGCCTGCTCGCTGCTCCTACCCGACGAGGGCTCCGCCGTGATCAGTTATAATCGATAAATAAACAGGTTGCTATTGGTGTGTGTTCATTTAACCGCGTATAGGGCGATGTCTGCCTTGTTATATTATGATTATAGTCAAGTCAAAAACGTTTCATAAAATGCATCCTTATCGCATCTCAAAAATTAATCTCAGTATAATATATTTATAGTAGTAATGATACAGTGGTGGCGAGGAGGGTCTCAGTCAGTAGTTTACTCTTGAAAGACAAAAAAAAAACCGATATGTATGGGTGTGCAGGTGTACGAAGTTGTCGAGTGACGTCACGTGTCCGTGCGCCGAGAGTTTCGTTAAAAATGTAAAAAAAAATTAGAAAACTCATTTGAAAAAATAAAACAAAACTAGATAATTGTAGAGCATCGTACGGGCTTGCTTTTCACATTTAACTTTTTTCAAATAACTATATAAAAAAATGTAAAAAAGTGAAAAAACATCACGCTCAGGTGTGAAGTAAAATTATTTTTTCCTAATTATTTAATTATACTTATGTTCTACTTCTCTTAAACTACTTGTACGCTTACTCTACATGTTCTACTTACTCACTTAACTACCCTAGCTAGGTAATCTACGCTTATACAACTACACCAGACCGTGCCGAGGGACTTAGCGCTCACGCAAGCTGCTCGACACGGGCGGGGATCGAACCCACCAACCGGCGGCGCAGCTGGACAGTCGCGATTCTGCCCGTATTACGCTGCGCCACGGGCCCGTCCTACGATACCCGCAAATACTTCTATATACTTTACCGGTCGCGGCCGGGTCGACCTACCCTCTGACGTCACGCCGGTTCCTTTTTTATTTTTTTTTTCCTAATATTTTTATCTGTTTTTTTTTTTTGACGTTTGACAGCGAAACGTCAAATGTCACACCAAATCAAATCAAAACAATAAATAATTTAATGTTTTATATTTAATATAAAATTTATGCAATAATATTGTGTCCAAGGCGAAAAAGCTCACCGTATTTTTTTTGTTTTAATTTATATATTATTTTAAATGTTTTTAATTATTTTATGTTTTAAATATAATTTTTTTTAATTTTGTCTTGGCGTCGAAACTATTTCGACTTTTGACGTTTTGACGTTTGACATCGAAACGTCAAATGTCACTTTAAAATCAAAATAAAATAAATTAAATTGATATTTTCATGAAATCAACTATAAATTGTACAGTGTGTTAAATAGGTGAAAGGCTCTGAAATATATTTAATTAATAACAGTTTAGTTCCGTTTGTAGAGAGCGAATGTTCTGTGTGAGTGACATTTTAAGTGGATCTTAACTTCCCTCGTCGACCTAGTGATTTAATAAACATTAAAATCCCGCAGGAATTTGAGGATATGTATTAGTGGTCGCGCCAGAGAAAGCTCAAACGTTGATTTAACGATATCCTTCTTAAAATTCCAGGTAACGGACTGTCGAAACTCTCGAGCGGACTAGACACACGCTCCGCCTGCTCGCTGCTCCTACCCGACGAGGGCTCCGCCGTGATCAGTTATAATCGATAAATAAACAGGTTGCTATTGGTGTGTGTTCATTTAACCGCGTATAGGGCGATGTCTGCCTTGTTATATTATGATTATAGTCAAGTCAAAAACGTTTCATAAAATGCATCCTTATCGCATCTCAAAAATTAATCTCAGTATAATATATTTATAGTAGTAATGATACAGTGGTGGCGAGGAGGGTCTCAGTCAGTAGTTTACTCTTGAAAGACAAAAAAAAAACCGATATGTATGGGTGTGCAGGTGTACGAAGTTGTCGAGTGACGTCACGTGTCCGTGCGCCGAGAGTTTCGTTAAAAATGTAAAAAAAAATTAGAAAACTCATTTGAAAAAATAAAACAAAACTAGATAATTGTAGAGCATCGTACGGGCTTGCTTTTCACATTTAACTTTTTTCAAATAACTATATAAAAAAATGTAAAAAAGTGAAAAAACATCACGCTCAGGTGTGAAGTAAAATTATTTTTTCCTAATTATTTAATTATACTTATGTTCTACTTCTCTTAAACTACTTGTACGCTTACTCTACATGTTCTACTTACTCACTTAACTACCCTAGCTAGGTAATCTACGCTTATACAACTACACCAGACCGTGCCGAGGGACTTAGCGCTCACGCAAGCTGCTCGACACGGGCGGGGATCGAACCCACCAACCGGCGGCGCAGCTGGACAGTCGCGATTCTGCCCGTATTACGCTGCGCCACGGGCCCGTCCTACGATACCCGCAAATACTTCTATATACTTTACCGGTCGCGGCCGGGTCGACCTACCCTCTGACGTCACGCCGGTTCCTTTTTTATTTTTTTTTTTCCTAATATTTTTATCTGTTTTTTTTTTTTGACGTTTGACAGCGAAACGTCAAATGTCACACCAAATCAAATCAAAACAATAAATAATTTAATGTTTTATATTTAATATAAAATTTATGCAATAATATTGTGTCCAAGGCGAAAAAGCTCACCGTATTTTTTTTGTTTTAATTTATATATTATTTTAAATGTTTTTAATTATTTTATGTTTTAAATATAATTTTTTTTAATTTTGTCTTGGCGTCGAAACTATTTCGACTTTTGACGTTTTGACGTTTGACATCGAAACGTCAAATGTCACTTTAAAATCAAAATAAAATAAATTAAATTGATATTTTCATGAAATCAACTATAAATTGTACAGTGTGTTAAATAGGTGAAAGGCTCTGAAATATATTTAATTAATAACAGTTTAGTTCCGTTTGTAGAGAGCGAATGTTCTGTGTGAGTGACATTTTAAGTGGATCTTAACTTCCCTCGTCGACCTAGTGATTTAATAAACATTAAAATCCCGCAGGAATTTGAGGATATGTATTAGTGGTCGCGCCAGAGAAAGCTCAAACGTTGATTTAACGATATCCTTCTTAAAATTCCAGGTAACGGACTGTCGAAACTCTCGAGCGGACTAGACACACGCTCCGCCTGCTCGCTGCTCCTACCCGACGAGGGCTCCGCCGTGATCAGTTATAATCGATAAATAAACAGGTTGCTATTGGTGTGTGTTCATTTAACCGCGTATAGGGCGATGTCTGCCTTGTTATATTATGATTATAGTCAAGTCAAAAACGTTTCATAAAATGCATCCTTATCGCATCTCAAAAATTAATCTCAGTATAATATATTTATAGTAGTAATGATACAGTGGTGGCGAGGAGGGTCTCAGTCAGTAGTTTACTCTTGAAAGACAAAAAAAAAACCGATATGTATGGGTGTGCAGGTGTACGAAGTTGTCGAGTGACGTCACGTGTCCGTGCGCCGAGAGTTTCGTTAAAAATGTAAAAAAAAATTAGAAAACTCATTTGAAAAAATAAAACAAAACTAGATAATTGTAGAGCATCGTACGGGCTTGCTTTTCACATTTAACTTTTTTCAAATAACTATATAAAAAAATGTAAAAAAGTGAAAAAACATCACGCTCAGGTGTGAAGTAAAATTATTTTTTCCTAATTATTTAATTATACTTATGTTCTACTTCTCTTAAACTACTTGTACGCTTACTCTACATGTTCTACTTACTCACTTAACTACCCTAGCTAGGTAATCTACGCTTATACAACTACACCAGACCGTGCCGAGGGACTTAGCGCTCACGCAAGCTGCTCGACACGGGCGGGGATCGATCCCACCAACCGGCGGCGCAGCTGGACAGTCGCGATTCTGCCCGTATTACGCTGCGCCACGGGCCCGTCCTACGATACCCGCAAATACTTCTATATACTTTACCGGTCGCGGCCGGGTCGACCTACCCTCTGACGTCACGCCGGTTCCTTTTTTTTTTTTTTTTTTCCTTATATTTTTATCTGTTTTTTTTTTTTGACGTTTGACAGCGAAACGTCAAATGTCACACCAAATCAAATCAAAACAATAAATAATTTAATGTTTTATATTTAATATAAAATTTATGCAATAATATTGTGTCCAAGGCGAAAAAGCTCACCGTATTTTTTTTGTTTTAATTTATATATTATTTTAAATGTTTTTAATTATTTTATGTTTTAAATATAATTTTTTTTAATTTTGTCTTGGCGTCGAAACTATTTCGACTTTTGACGTTTTGACGTTTGACATCGAAACGTCAAATGTCACTTTAAAATCAAAATAAAATAAATTAAATTGATATTTTCATGAAATCAACTATAAATTGTACAGTGTGTTAAATAGGTGAAAGGCTCTGAAATATATTTAATTAATAACAGTTTAGTTCCGTTTGTAGAGAGCGAATGTTCTGTGTGAGTGACATTTTAAGTGGATCTTAACTTCCCTCGTCGACCTAGTGATTTAATAAACATTAAAATCCCGCAGGAATTTGAGGATATGTATTAGTGGTCGCGCCAGAGAAAGCTCAAACGTTGATTTAACGATATCCTTCTTAAAATTCCAGGTAACGGACTGTCGAAACTCTCGAGCGGACTAGACACACGCTCCGCCTGCTCGCTGCTCCTACCCGACGAGGGCTCCGCCGTGATCAGTTATAATCGATAAATAAACAGGTTGCTATTGGTGTGTGTTCATTTAACCGCGTATAGGGCGATGTCTGCCTTGTTATATTATGATTATAGTCAAGTCAAAAACGTTTCATAAAATGCATCCTTATCGCATCTCAAAAATTAATCTCAGTATAATATATTTATAGTAGTAATGATACAGTGGTGGCGAGGAGGGTGTCAGTCAGTAGTTTACTCTTGAAAGACAAAAAAAAAACCGATATGTATGGGTGTGCAGGTGTACGAAGTTGTCGAGTGACGTCACGTGTCCGTGCGCCGAGAGTTTCGTTAAAAATGTAAAAAAAAATTAGAAAACTCATTTGAAAAAATAAAACAAAACTAGATAATTGTAGAGCATCGTACGGGCTTGCTTTTCACATTTAACTTTTTTCAAATAACTATATAAAAAAATGTAAAAAAGTGAAAAAACATCACGCTCAGGTGTGAAGTAAAATTATTTTTTCCTAATTATTTAATTATACTTATGTTCTACTTCTCTTAAACTACTTGTACGCTTACTCTACATGTTCTACTTACTCACTTAACTACCCTAGCTAGGTAATCTACGCTTATACAACTACACCAGACCGTGCCGAGGGACTTAGCGCTCACGCAAGCTGCTCGACACGGGCGGGGATCGAACCCACCAACCGGCGGCGCAGCTGGACAGTCGCGATTCTGCCCGTATTACGCTGCGCCACGGGCCCGTCCTACGATACCCGCAAATACTTCTATATACTTTACCGGTCGCGGCCGGGTCGACCTACCCTCTGACGTCACGCCGGTTCCTTTTTTATTTTTTTTTTTCCTAATATTTTTATCTGTTTTTTTTTTTGACGTTTGACAGCGAAACGTCAAATGTCACACCAAATCAAATCAAAACAATAAATAATTTAATGTTTTATATTTAATATAAAATTTATGCAATAATATTGTGTCCAAGGCGAAAAAGCTCACCGTATTTTTTTTGTTTTAATTTATATATTATTTTAAATGTTTTTAATTATTTTATGTTTTAAATATAATTTTTTTTAATTTTGTCTTGGCGTCGAAACTATTTCGACTTTTGACGTTTTGACGTTTGACATCGAAACGTCAAATGTCACTTTAAAATCAAAATAAAATAAATTAAATTGATATTTTCATGAAATCAACTATAAATTGTACAGTGTGTTAAATAGGTGAAAGGCTCTGAAATATATTTAATTAATAACAGTTTAGTTCCGTTTGTAGAGAGCGAATGTTCTGTGTGAGTGACATTTTAAGTGGATCTTAACTTCCCTCGTCGACCTAGTGATTTAATAAACATTAAAATCCCGCAGGAATTTGAGGATATGTATTAGTGGTCGCGCCAGAGAAAGCTCAAACGTTGATTTAACGATATCCTTCTTAAAATTCCAGGTAACGGACTGTCGAAACTCTCGAGCGGACTAGACACACGCTCCGCCTGCTCGCTGCTCCTACCCGACGAGGGCTCCGCCGTGATCAGTTATAATCGATAAATAAACAGGTTGCTATTGGTGTGTGTTCATTTAACCGCGTATAGGGCGATGTCTGCCTTGTTATATTATGATTATAGTCAAGTCAAAAACGTTTCATAAAATGCATCCTTATCGCATCTCAAAAATTAATCTCAGTATAATATATTTATAGTAGTAATGATACAGTGGTGGCGAGGAGGGTCTCAGTCAGTAGTTTACTCTTGAAAGACAAAAAAAAAACCGATATGTATGGGTGTGCAGGTGTACGAAGTTGTCGAGTGACGTCACGTGTCCGTGCGCCGAGAGTTTCGTTAAAAATGTAAAAAAAAATTAGAAAACTCATTTGAAAAAATAAAACAAAACTAGATAATTGTAGAGCATCGTACGGGCTTGCTTTTCACATTTAACTTTTTTCAAATAACTATATAAAAAAATGTAAAAAAGTGAAAAAACATCACGCTCAGGTGTGAAGTAAAATTATTTTTTCCTAATTATTTAATTATACTTATGTTCTACTTCTCTTAAACTACTTGTACGCTTACTCTACATGTTCTACTTACTCACTTAACTACCCTAGCTAGGTAATCTACGCTTATACAACTACACCAGACCGTGCCGAGGGACTTAGCGCTCACGCAAGCTGCTCGACACGGGCGGGGATCGAACCCACCAACCGGCGGCGCAGCTGGACAGTCGCGATTCTGCCCGTATTACGCTGCGCCACGGGCCCGTCCTACGATACCCGCAAATACTTCTATATACTTTACCGGTCGCGGCCGGGTCGACCTACCCTCTGACGTCACGCCGGTTCCTTTTTTATTTTTTTTTTTCCTAATATTTTTATCTGTTTTTTTTTTTGACGTTTGACAGCGAAACGTCAAATGTCACACCAAATCAAATCAAAACAATAAATAATTTAATGTTTTATATTTAATATAAAATTTATGCAATAATATTGTGTCCAAGGCGAAAAAGCTCACCGTATTTTTTTTGTTTTAATTTATATATTATTTTAAATGTTTTTAATTATTTTATGTTTTAAATATAATTTTTTTTAATTTTGTCTTGGCGTCGAAACTATTTCGACTTTTGACGTTTTGACGTTTGACATCGAAACGTCAAATGTCACTTTAAAATCAAAATAAAATAAATTAAATTGATATTTTCATGAAATCAACTATAAATTGTACAGTGTGTTAAATAGGTGAAAGGCTCTGAAATATATTTAATTAATAACAGTTTAGTTCCGTTTGTAGAGAGCGAATGTTCTGTGTGAGTGACATTTTAAGTGGATCTTAACTTCCCTCGTCGACCTAGTGATTTAATAAACATTAAAATCCCGCAGGAATTTGAGGATATGTATTAGTGGTCGCGCCAGAGAAAGCTCAAACGTTGATTTAACGATATCCTTCTTAAAATTCCAGGTAACGGACTGTCGAAACTCTCGAGCGGACTAGACACACGCTCCGCCTGCTCGCTGCTCCTACCCGACGAGGGCTCCGCCGTGATCAGTTATAATCGATAAATAAACAGGTTGCTATTGGTGTGTGTTCATTTAACCGCGTATAGGGCGATGTCTGCCTTGTTATATTATGATTATAGTCAAGTCAAAAACGTTTCATAAAATGCATCCTTATCGCATCTCAAAAATTAATCTCAGTATAATATATTTATAGTAGTAATGATACAGTGGTGGCGAGGAGGATCTCAGTCAGTAGTTTACTCTTGAAAGACAAAAAAAAACCGATATGTATGGGTGTGCAGGTGTACGAAGTTGTCGAGTGACGTCACGTGTCCGTGCGCCGAGAGTTTCGTTAAAAATGTAAAAAAAAATTAGAAAACTCATTTGAAAAAATAAAACAAAACTAGATAATTGTAGAGCATCGTACGGGCTTGCTTTTCACATTTAACTTTTTTCAAATAACTATATAAAAAAATGTAAAAAAGTGAAAAAACATCACGCTCAGGTGTGAAGTAAAATTATTTTTTCCTAATTATTTAATTATACTTATGTTCTACTTCTCTTAAACTACTTGTACGCTTACTCTACATGTTCTACTTACTCACTTAACTACCCTAGCTAGGTAATCTACGCTTATACAACTACACCAGACCGTGCCGAGGGACTTAGCGCTCACGCAAGCTGCTCGACACGGGCGGGGATCGAACCCACCAACCGGCGGCGCAGCTGGACAGTCGCGATTCTGCCCGTATTACGCTGCGCCACGGGCCCGTCCTACGATACCCGCAAATACTTCTATATACTTTACCGGTCGCGGCCGGGTCGACCTACCCTCTGACGTCACGCCGGTTCCTTTTTTATTTTTTTTTTTCCTAATATTTTTATCTGTTTTTTTTTTTTGACGTTTGACAGCGAAACGTCAAATGTCACACCAAATCAAATCAAAACAATAAATAATTTAATGTTTTATATTTAATATAAAATTTATGCAATAATATTGTGTCCAAGGCGAAAAAGCTCACCGTATTTTTTTTGTTTTAATTTATATATTATTTTAAATGTTTTTAATTATTTTATGTTTTAAATATAATTTTTTTTAATTTTGTCTTGGCGTCGAAACTATTTCGACTTTTGACGTTTTGACGTTTGACATCGAAACGTCAAATGTCACTTTAAAATCAAAATAAAATAAATTAAATTGATATTTTCATGAAATCAACTATAAATTGTACAGTGTGTTAAATAGGTGAAAGGCTCTGAAATATATTTAATTAATAACAGTTTAGTTCCGTTTGTAGAGAGCGAATGTTCTGTGTGAGTGACATTTTAAGTGGATCTTAACTTCCCTCGTCGACCTAGTGATTTAATAAACATTAAAATCCCGCAGGAATTTGAGGATATGTATTAGTGGTCGCGCCAGAGAAAGCTCAAACGTTGATTTAACGATATCCTTCTTAAAATTCCAGGTAACGGACTGTCGAAACTCTCGAGCGGACTAGACACACGCTCCGCCTGCTCGCTGCTCCTACCCGACGAGGGCTCCGCCGTGATCAGTTATAATCGATAAATAAACAGGTTGCTATTGGTGTGTGTTCATTTAACCGCGTATAGGGCGATGTCTGCCTTGTTATATTATGATTATAGTCAAGTCAAAAACGTTTCATAAAATGCATCCTTATCGCATCTCAAAAATTAATCTCAGTATAATATATTTATAGTAGTAATGATACAGTGGTGGCGAGGAGGGTCTCAGTCAGTAGTTTACTCTTGAAAGACAAAAAAAAACCGATATGTATGGGTGTGCAGGTGTACGAAGTTGTCGAGTGACGTCACGTGTCCGTGCGCCGAGAGTTTCGTTAAAAATGTAAAAAAAAATTAGAAAACTCATTTGAAAAAATAAAACAAAACTAGATAATTGTAGAGCATCGTACGGGCTTGCTTTTCACATTTAACTTTTTTCAAATAACTATATAAAAAAATGTAAAAAAGTGAAAAAACATCACGCTCAGGTGTGAAGTAAAATTATTTTTTCCTAATTATTTAATTATACTTATGTTCTACTTCTCTTAAACTACTTGTACGCTTACTCTACATGTTCTACTTACTCACTTAACTACCCTAGCTAGGTAATCTACGCTTATACAACTACACCAGACCGTGCCGAGGGACTTAGCGCTCACGCAAGCTGCTCGACACGGGCGGGGATCGAACCCACCAACCGGCGGCGCAGCTGGACAGTCGCGATTCTGCCCGTATTACGCTGCGCCACGGGCCCGTCCTACGATACCCGCAAATACTTCTATATACTTTACCGGTCGCGGCCGGGTCGACCTACCCTCTGACGTCACGCCGGTTCCTTTTTTATTTTTTTTTTTCCTAATATTTTTATCTGTTTTTTTTTTTTTGACGTTTGACAGCGAAACGTCAAATGTCACACCAAATCAAATCAAAACAATAAATAATTTAATGTTTTATATTTAATATAAAATTTATGCAATAATATTGTGTCCAAGGCGAAAAAGCTCACCGTATTTTTTTTGTTTTAATTTATATATTATTTTAAATGTTTTTAATTATTTTATGTTTTAAATATAATTTTTTTTAATTTTGTCTTGGCGTCGAAACTATTTCGACTTTTGACGTTTTGACGTTTGACATCGAAACGTCAAATGTCACTTTAAAATCAAAATAAAATAAATTAAATTGATATTTTCATGAAATCAACTATAAATTGTACAGTGTGTTAAATAGGTGAAAGGCTCTGAAATATATTTAATTAATAACAGTTTAGTTCCGTTTGTAGAGAGCGAATGTTCTGTGTGAGTGACATTTTAAGTGGATCTTAACTTCCCTCGTCGACCTAGTGATTTAATAAACATTAAAATCCCGCAGGAATTTGAGGATATGTATTAGTGGTCGCGCCAGAGAAAGCTCAAACGTTGATTTAACGATATCCTTCTTAAAATTCCAGGTAACGGACTGTCGAAACTCTCGAGCGGACTAGACACACGCTCCGCCTGCTCGCTGCTCCTACCCGACGAGGGCTCCGCCGTGATCAGTTATAATCGATAAATAAACAGGTTGCTATTGGTGTGTGTTCATTTAACCGCGTATAGGGCGATGTCTGCCTTGTTATATTATGATTATAGTCAAGTCAAAAACGTTTCATAAAATGCATCCTTATCGCATCTCAAAAATTAATCTCAGTATAATATATTTATAGTAGTAATGATACAGTGGTGGCGAGGAGGGTCTCAGTCAGTAGTTTACTCTTGAAAGACAAAAAAAAACCGATATGTATGGGTGTGCAGGTGTACGAAGTTGTCGAGTGACGTCACGTGTCCGTGCGCCGAGAGTTTCGTTAAAAATGTAAAAAAAAATTAGAAAACTCATTTGAAAAAATAAAACAAAACTAGATAATTGTAGAGCATCGTACGGGCTTGCTTTTCACATTTAACTTTTTTCAAATAACTATATAAAAAAATGTAAAAAAGTGAAAAAACATCACGCTCAGGTGTGAAGTAAAATTATTTTTTCCTAATTATTTAATTATACTTATGTTCTACTTCTCTTAAACTACTTGTACGCTTACTCTACATGTTCTACTTACTCACTTAACTACCCTAGCTAGGTAATCTACGCTTATACAACTACACCAGACCGTGCCGAGGGACTTAGCGCTCACGCAAGCTGCTCGACACGGGCGGGGATCGAACCCACCAACCGGCGGCGCAGCTGGACAGTCGCGATTCTGCCCGTATTACGCTGCGCCACGGGCCCGTCCTACGATACCCGCAAATACTTCTATATACTTTACCGGTCGCGGCCGGGTCGACCTACCCTCTGACGTCACGCCGGTTCCTTTTTTATTTTTTTTTTTCCTAATATTTTTATCTGTTTTTTTTTTTTTGACGTTTGACAGCGAAACGTCAAATGTCACACCAAATCAAATCAAAACAATAAATAATTTAATGTTTTATATTTAATATAAAATTTATGCAATAATATTGTGTCCAAGGCGAAAAAGCTCACCGTATTTTTTTTGTTTTAATTTATATATTATTTTAAATGTTTTTAATTATTTTATGTTTTAAATATAATTTTTTTTAATTTTGTCTTGGCGTCGAAACTATTTCGACTTTTGACGTTTTGACGTTTGACATCGAAACGTCAAATGTCACTTTAAAATCAAAATAAAATAAATTAAATTGATATTTTCATGAAATCAACTATAAATTGTACAGTGTGTTAAATAGGTGAAAGGCTCTGAAATATATTTAATTAATAACAGTTTAGTTCCGTTTGTAGAGAGCGAATGTTCTGTGTGAGTGACATTTTAAGTGGATCTTAACTTCCCTCGTCGACCTAGTGATTTAATAAACATTAAAATCCCGCAGGAATTTGAGGATATGTATTAGTGGTCGCGCCAGAGAAAGCTCAAACGTTGATTTAACGATATCCTTCTTAAAATTCCAGGTAACGGACTGTCGAAACTCTCGAGCGGACTAGACACACGCTCCGCCTGCTCGCTGCTCCTACCCGACGAGGGCTCCGCCGTGATCAGTTATAATCGATAAATAAACAGGTTGCTATTGGTGTGTGTTCATTTAACCGCGTATAGGGCGATGTCTGCCTTGTTATATTATGATTATAGTCAAGTCAAAAACGTTTCATAAAATGCATCCTTATCGCATCTCAAAAATTAATCTCAGTATAATATATTTATAGTAGTAATGATACAGTGGTGGCGAGGAGGGTGTCAGTCAGTAGTTTACTCTTGAAAGACAAAAAAAAAACCGATATGTATGGGTGTGCAGGTGTACGAAGTTGTCGAGTGACGTGACGTGTCCGTGCGCCGAGAGTTTCGTTAAAAATGTAAAAAAAAATTAGAAAACTCATTTGAAAAAATAAAACAAAACTAGATAATTGTAGAGCATCGTACGGGCTTGCTTTTCACATTTAACTTTTTTCAAATAACTATATAAAAAAATGTAAAAAAGTGAAAAAACATCACGCTCAGGTGTGAAGTAAAATTATTTTTTCCTAATTATTTAATTATACTTATGTTCTACTTCTCTTAAACTACTTGTACGCTTACTCTACATGTTCTACTTACTCACTTAACTACCCTAGCTAGGTAATCTACGCTTATACAACTACACCAGACCGTGCCGAGGGACTTAGCGCTCACGCAAGCTGCTCGACACGGGCGGGGATCGAACCCACCAACCGGCGGCGCAGCTGGACAGTCGCGATTCTGCCCGTATTACGCTGCGCCACGGGCCCGTCCTACGATACCCGCAAATACTTCTATATACTTTACCGGTCGCGGCCGGGTCGACCTACCCTCTGACGTCACGCCGGTTCCTTTTTTATTTTTTTTTTTCCTAATATTTTTATCTGTTTTTTTTTTTTTGACGTTTGACAGCGAAACGTCAAATGTCACACCAAATCAAATCAAAACAATAAATAATTTAATGTTTTATATTTAATATAAAATTTATGCAATAATATTGTGTCCAAGGCGAAAAAGCTCACCGTATTTTTTTTGTTTTAATTTATATATTATTTTAAATGTTTTTAATTATTTTATGTTTTAAATATAATTTTTTTTAATTTTGTCTTGGCGTCGAAACTATTTCGACTTTTGACGTTTTGACGTTTGACATCGAAACGTCAAATGTCACTTTAAAATCAAAATAAAATAAATTAAATTGATATTTTCATGAAATCAACTATAAATTGTACAGTGTGTTAAATAGGTGAAAGGCTCTGAAATATATTTAATTAATAACAGTTTAGTTCCGTTTGTAGAGAGCGAATGTTCTGTGTGAGTGACATTTTAAGTGGATCTTAACTTCCCTCGTCGACCTAGTGATTTAATAAACATTAAAATCCCGCAGGAATTTGAGGATATGTATTAGTGGTCGCGCCAGAGAAAGCTCAAACGTTGATTTAACGATATCCTTCTTAAAATTCCAGGTAACGGACTGTCGAAACTCTCGAGCGGACTAGACACACGCTCCGCCTGCTCGCTGCTCCTACCCGACGAGGGCTCCGCCGTGATCAGTTATAATCGATAAATAAACAGGTTGCTATTGGTGTGTGTTCATTTAACCGCGTATAGGGCGATGTCTGCCTTGTTATATTATGATTATAGTCAAGTCAAAAACGTTTCATAAAATGCATCCTTATCGCATCTCAAAAATTAATCTCAGTATAATATATTTATAGTAGTGATGATACAGTGGTGGCGAGGAGGGTCTCAGTCAGTAGTTTACTCTTGAAAGACAAAAAAAAAACCGATATGTATGGGTGTGCAGGTGTACGAAGTTGTCGAGTGACGTCACGTGTCCGTGCGCCGAGAGTTTCGTTAAAAATGTAAAAAAAAATTAGAAAACTCATTTGAAAAAATAAAACAAAACTAGATAATTGTAGAGCATCGTACGGGCTTGCTTTTCACATTTAACTTTTTTCAAATAACTATATAAAAAAATGTAAAAAAGTGAAAAAACATCACGCTCAGGTGTGAAGTAAAATTATTTTTTCCTAATTATTTAATTATACTTATGTTCTACTTCTCTTAAACTACTTGTACGCTTACTCTACATGTTCTACTTACTCACTTAACTACCCTAGCTAGGTAATCTACGCTTATACAACTACACCAGACCGTGCCGAGGGACTTAGCGCTCACGCAAGCTGCTCGACACGGGCGGGGATCGAACCCACCAACCGGCGGCGCAGCTGGACAGTCGCGATTCTGCCCGTATTACGCTGCGCCACGGGCCCGTCCTACGATACCCGCAAATACTTCTATATACTTTACCGGTCGCGGCCGGGTCGACCTACCCTCTGACGTCACGCCGGTTCCTTTTTTATTTTTTTTTTTCCTAATATTTTTATCTGTTTTTTTTTTTTTGACGTTTGACAGCGAAACGTCAAATGTCACACCAAATCAAATCAAAACAATAAATAATTTAATGTTTTATATTTAATATAAAATTTATGCAATAATATTGTGTCCAAGGCGAAAAAGCTCACCGTATTTTTTTTGTTTTAATTTATATATTATTTTAAATGTTTTTAATTATTTTATGTTTTAAATATAATTTTTTTTAATTTTGTCTTGGCGTCGAAACTATTTCGACTTTTGACGTTTTGACGTTTGACATCGAAACGTCAAATGTCACTTTAAAATCAAAATAAAATAAATTAAATTGATATTTTCATGAAATCAACTATAAATTGTACAGTGTGTTAAATAGGTGAAAGGCTCTGAAATATATTTAATTAATAACAGTTTAGTTCCGTTTGTAGAGAGCGAATGTTCTGTGTGAGTGACATTTTAAGTGGATCTTAACTTCCCTCGTCGACCTAGTGATTTAATAAACATTAAAATCCCGCAGGAATTTGAGGATATGTATTAGTGGTCGCGCCAGAGAAAGCTCAAACGTTGATTTAACGATATCCTTCTTAAAATTCCAGGTAACGGACTGTCGAAACTCTCGAGCGGACTAGACACACGCTCCGCCTGCTCGCTGCTCCTACCCGACGAGGGCTCCGCCGTGATCAGTTATAATCGATAAATAAACAGGTTGCTATTGGTGTGTGTTCATTTAACCGCGTATAGGGCGATGTCTGCCTTGTTATATTATGATTATAGTCAAGTCAAAAACGTTTCATAAAATGCATCCTTATCGCATCTCAAAAATTAATCTCAGTATAATATATTTATAGTAGTGATGATACAGTGGTGGCGAGGAGGGTCTCAGTCAGTAGTTTACTCTTGAAAGACAAAAAAAAAACCGATATGTATGGGTGTGCAGGTGTACGAAGTTGTCGAGTGACGTCACGTGTCCGTGCGCCGAGAGTTTCGTTAAAAATGTAAAAAAAAATTAGAAAACTCATTTGAAAAAATAAAACAAAACTAGATAATTGTAGAGCATCGTACGGGCTTGCTTTTCACATTTAACTTTTTTCAAATAACTATATAAAAAAATGTAAAAAAGTGAAAAAACATCACGCTCAGGTGTGAAGTAAAATTATTTTTTCCTAATTATTTAATTATACTTATGTTCTACTTCTCTTAAACTACTTGTACGCTTACTCTACATGTTCTACTTACTCACTTAACTACCCTAGCTAGGTAATCTACGCTTATACAACTACACCAGACCGTGCCGAGGGACTTAGCGCTCACGCAAGCTGCTCGACACGGGCGGGGATCGAACCCACCAACCGGCGGCGCAGCTGGACAGTCGCGATTCTGCCCGTATTACGCTGCGCCACGGGCCCGTCCTACGATACCCGCAAATACTTCTATATACTTTACCGGTCGCGGCCGGGTCGACCTACCCTCTGACGTCACGCCGGTTCCTTTTTTATTTTTTTTTTTCCTAATATTTTTATCTGTTTTTTTTTTTTGACGTTTGACAGCGAAACGTCAAATGTCACACCAAATCAAATCAAAACAATAAATAATTTAATGTTTTATATTTAATATAAAATTTATGCAATAATATTGTGTCCAAGGCGAAAAAGCTCACCGTATTTTTTTTGTTTTAATTTATATATTATTTTAAATGTTTTTAATTATTTTATGTTTTAAATATAATTTTTTTTAATTTTGTCTTGGCGTCGAAACTATTTCGACTTTTGACGTTTTGACGTTTGACATCGAAACGTCAAATGTCACTTTAAAATCAAAATAAAATAAATTAAATTGATATTTTCATGAAATCAACTATAAATTGTACAGTGTGTTAAATAGGTGAAAGGCTCTGAAATATATTTAATTAATAACAGTTTAGTTCCGTTTGTAGAGAGCGAATGTTCTGTGTGAGTGACATTTTAAGTGGATCTTAACTTCCCTCGTCGACCTAGTGATTTAATAAACATTAAAATCCCGCAGGAATTTGAGGATATGTATTAGTGGTCGCGCCAGAGAAAGCTCAAACGTTGATTTAACGATATCCTTCTTAAAATTCCAGGTAACGGACTGTCGAAACTCTCGAGCGGACTAGACACACGCTCCGCCTGCTCGCTGCTCCTACCCGACGAGGGCTCCGCCGTGATCAGTTATAATCGATAAATAAACAGGTTGCTATTGGTGTGTGTTCATTTAACCGCGTATAGGGCGATGTCTGCCTTGTTATATTATGATTATAGTCAAGTCAAAAACGTTTCATAAAATGCATCCTTATCGCATCTCAAAAATTAATCTCAGTATAATATATTTATAGTAGTAATGATACAGTGGTGGCGAGGAGGGTCTCAGTCAGTAGTTTACTCTTGAAAGACAAAAAAAAAACCGATATGTATGGGTGTGCAGGTGTACGAAGTTGTCGAGTGACGTCACGTGTCCGTGCGCCGAGAGTTTCGTTAAAAATGTAAAAAAAAATTAGAAAACTTATTTGAAAAAATAAAACAAAACTAGATAATTGTAGAGCATCGTACGGGCTTGCTTTTCACATTTAACTTTTTTCAAATAACTATATAAAAAAATGTAAAAAAGTGAAAAAACATCACGCTCAGGTGTGAAGTAAAATTATTTTTTCCTAATTATTTAATTATACTTATGTTCTACTTCTCTTAAACTACTTGTACGCTTACTCTACATGTTCTACTTACTCACTTAACTACCCTAGCTAGGTAATCTACGCTTATACAACTACACCAGACCGTGCCGAGGGACTTAGCGCTCACGCAAGCTGCTCGACACGGGCGGGGATCGAACCCACCAACCGGCGGCGCAGCTGGACAGTCGCGATTCTGCCCGTATTACGCTGCGCCACGGGCCCGTCCTACGATACCCGCAAATACTTCTATATACTTTACCGGTCGCGGCCGGGTCGACCTACCCTCTGACGTCACGCCGGTTCCTTTTTTATTTTTTTTTTTCCTAATATTTTTATCTGTTTTTTTTTTTTGACGTTTGACAGCGAAACGTCAAATGTCACACCAAATCAAATCAAAACAATAAATAATTTAATGTTTTATATTTAATATAAAATTTATGCAATAATATTGTGTCCAAGGCGAAAAAGCTCACCGTATTTTTTTTGTTTTAATTTATATATTATTTTAAATGTTTTTAATTATTTTATGTTTTAAATATAATTTTTTTTAATTTTGTCTTGGCGTCGAAACTATTTCGACTTTTGACGTTTTGACGTTTGACATCGAAACGTCAAATGTCACTTTAAAATCAAAATAAAATAAATTAAATTGATATTTTCATGAAATCAACTATAAATTGTACAGTGTGTTAAATAGGTGAAAGGCTCTGAAATATATTTAATTAATAACAGTTTAGTTCCGTTTGTAGAGAGCGAATGTTCTGTGTGAGTGACATTTTAAGTGGATCTTAACTTCCCTCGTCGACCTAGTGATTTAATAAACATTAAAATCCCGCAGGAATTTGAGGATATGTATTAGTGGTCGCGCCAGAGAAAGCTCAAACGTTGATTTAACGATATCCTTCTTAAAATTCCAGGTAACGGACTGTCGAAACTCTCGAGCGGACTAGACACACGCTCCGCCTGCTCGCTGCTCCTACCCGACGAGGGCTCCGCCGTGATCAGTTATAATCGATAAATAAACAGGTTGCTATTGGTGTGTGTTCATTTAACCGCGTATAGGGCGATGTCTGCCTTGTTATATTATGATTATAGTCAAGTCAAAAACGTTTCATAAAATGCATCCTTATCGCATCTCAAAAATTAATCTCAGTATAATATATTTATAGTAGTAATGATACAGTGGTGGCGAGGAGGGTGTCAGTCAGTAGTTTACTCTTGAAAGACAAAAAAAAAACCGATATGTATGGGTGTGCAGGTGTACGAAGTTGTCGAGTGACGTCACGTGTCCGTGCGCCGAGAGTTTCGTTAAAAATGTAAAAAAAAATTAGAAAACTCATTTGAAAAAATAAAACAAAACTAGATAATTGTAGAGCATCGTACGGGCTTGCTTTTCACATTTAACTTTTTTCAAATAACTATATAAAAAAATGTAAAAAAGTGAAAAAACATCACGCTCAGGTGTGAAGTAAAATTATTTTTTCCTAATTATTTAATTATACTTATGTTCTACTTCTCTTAAACTACTTGTACGCTTACTCTACATGTTCTACTTACTCACTTAACTACCCTAGCTAGGTAATCTACGCTTATACAACTACACCAGACCGTGCCGAGGGACTTAGCGCTCACGCAAGCTGCTCGACACGGGCGGGGATCGAACCCACCAACCGGCGGCGCAGCTGGACAGTCGCGATTCTGCCCGTATTACGCTGCGCCACGGGCCCGTCCTACGATACCCGCAAATACTTCTATATACTTTACCGGTCGCGGCCGGGTCGACCTACCCTCTGACGTCACGCCGGTTCCTTTTTTATTTTTTTTTTTCCTAATATTTTTATCTGTTTTTTTTTTTTGACGTTTGACAGCGAAACGTCAAATGTCACACCAAATCAAATCAAAACAATAAATAATTTAATGTTTTATATTTAATATAAAATTTATGCAATAATATTGTGTCCAAGGCGAAAAAGCTCACCGTATTTTTTTTGTTTTAATTTATATATTATTTTAAATGTTTTTAATTATTTTATGTTTTAAATATAATTTTTTTTAATTTTGTCTTGGCGTCGAAACTATTTCGACTTTTGACGTTTTGACGTTTGACATCGAAACGTCAAATGTCACTTTAAAATCAAAATAAAATAAATTAAATTGATATTTTCATGAAATCAACTATAAATTGTACAGTGTGTTAAATAGGTGAAAGGCTCTGAAATATATTTAATTAATAACAGTTTAGTTCCGTTTGTAGAGAGCGAATGTTCTGTGTGAGTGACATTTTAAGTGGATCTTAACTTCCCTCGTCGACCTAGTGATTTAATAAACATTAAAATCCCGCAGGAATTTGAGGATATGTATTAGTGGTCGCGCCAGAGAAAGCTCAAACGTTGATTTAACGATATCCTTCTTAAAATTCCAGGTAACGGACTGTCGAAACTCTCGAGCGGACTAGACACACGCTCCGCCTGCTCGCTGCTCCTACCCGACGAGGGCTCCGCCGTGATCAGTTATAATCGATAAATAAACAGGTTGCTATTGGTGTGTGTTCATTTAACCGCGTATAGGGCGATGTCTGCCTTGTTATATTATGATTATAGTCAAGTCAAAAACGTTTCATAAAATGCATCCTTATCGCATCTCAAAAATTAATCTCAGTATAATATATTTATAGTAGTGATGATACAGTGGTGGCGAGGAGGGTCTCAGTCAGTAGTTTACTCTTGAAAGACAAAAAAAAAACCGATATGTATGGGTGTGCAGGTGTACGAAGTTGTCGAGTGACGTCACGTGTCCGTGCGCCGAGAGTTTCGTTAAAAATGTAAAAAAAAATTAGAAAACTCATTTGAAAAAATAAAACAAAACTAGATAATTGTAGAGCATCGTACGGGCTTGCTTTTCACATTTAACTTTTTTCAAATAACTATATAAAAAAATGTAAAAAAGTGAAAAAACATCACGCTCAGGTGTGAAGTAAAATTATTTTTTCCTAATTATTTAATTATACTTATGTTCTACTTCTCTTAAACTACTTGTACGCTTACTCTACATGTTCTACTTACTCACTTAACTACCCTAGCTAGGTAATCTACGCTTATACAACTACACCAGACCGTGCCGAGGGACTTAGCGCTCACGCAAGCTGCTCGACACGGGCGGGGATCGAACCCACCAACCGGCGGCGCAGCTGGACAGTCGCGATTCTGCCCGTATTACGCTGCGCCACGGGCCCGTCCTACGATACCCGCAAATACTTCTATATACTTTACCGGTCGCGGCCGGGTCGACCTACCCTCTGACGTCACGCCGGTTCCTTTTTTATTTTTTTTTTTCCTAATATTTTTATCTGTTTTTTTTTTTTTGACGTTTGACAGCGAAACGTCAAATGTCACACCAAATCAAATCAAAACAATAAATAATTTAATGTTTTATATTTAATATAAAATTTATGCAATAATATTGTGTCCAAGGCGAAAAAGCTCACCGTATTTTTTTTGTTTTAATTTATATATTATTTTAAATGTTTTTAATTATTTTATGTTTTAAATATAATTTTTTTTAATTTTGTCTTGGCGTCGAAACTATTTCGACTTTTGACGTTTTGACGTTTGACATCGAAACGTCAAATGTCACTTTAAAATCAAAATAAAATAAATTAAATTGATATTTTCATGAAATCAACTATAAATTGTACAGTGTGTTAAATAGGTGAAAGGCTCTGAAATATATTTAATTAATAACAGTTTAGTTCCGTTTGTAGAGAGCGAATGTTCTGTGTGAGTGACATTTTAAGTGGATCTTAACTTCCCTCGTCGACCTAGTGATTTAATAAACATTAAAATCCCGCAGGAATTTGAGGATATGTATTAGTGGTCGCGCCAGAGAAAGCTCAAACGTTGATTTAACGATATCCTTCTTAAAATTCCAGGTAACGGACTGTCGAAACTCTCGAGCGGACTAGACACACGCTCCGCCTGCTCGCTGCTCCTACCCGACGAGGGCTCCGCCGTGATCAGTTATAATCGATAAATAAACAGGTTGCTATTGGTGTGTGTTCATTTAACCGCGTATAGGGCGATGTCTGCCTTGTTATATTATGATTATAGTCAAGTCAAAAACGTTTCATAAAATGCATCCTTATCGCATCTCAAAAATTAATCTCAGTATAATATATTTATAGTAGTGATGATACAGTGGTGGCGAGGAGGGTCTCAGTCAGTAGTTTACTCTTGAAAGACAAAAAAAAAACGAACGAAGTTGTCGAGTGACGTCACGTGTCCGTGCGCCGAGAGTTTCGTTAAAAATGTAAAAAAAAATTAGAAAACTCATTTGAAAAAATAAAACAAAACTAGATAATTGTAGAGCATCGTACGGGCTTGCTTTTCACATTTAACTTTTTTCAAATAACTATATAAAAAAATGTAAAAAAGTGAAAAAACATCACGCTCAGGTGTGAAGTAAAATTATTTTTTCCTAATTATTTAATTATACTTATGTTCTACTTCTCTTAAACTACTTGTACGCTTACTCTACATGTTCTACTTACTCACTTAACTACCCTAGCTAGGTAATCTACGCTTATACAACTACACCAGACCGTGCCGAGGGACTTAGCGCTCACGCAAGCTGCTCGACACGGGCGGGGATCGAACCCACCAACCGGCGGCGCAGCTGGACAGTCGCGATTCTGCCCGTATTACGCTGCGCCACGGGCCCGTCCTACGATACCCGCAAATACTTCTATATACTTTACCGGTCGCGGCCGGGTCGACCTACCCTCTGACGTCACGCCGGTTCCTTTTTTATTTTTTTTTTTCCTAATATTTTTATCTGTTTTTTTTTTTTGACGTTTGACAGCGAAACGTAAAATGTCACACCAAATCAAATCAAAACAATAAATAATTTAATGTTTTATATTTAATATAAAATTTATGCAATAATATTGTGTCCAAGGCGAAAAAGCTCACCGTATTTTTTTTGTTTTAATTTATATATTATTTTAAATGTTTTTAATTATTTTATGTTTTAAATATAATTTTTTTTAATTTTGTCTTGGCGTCGAAACTATTTCGACTTTTGACGTTTTGACGTTTGACATCGAAACGTCAAATGTCACTTTAAAATCAAAATAAAATAAATTAAATTGATATTTTCATGAAATCAACTATAAATTGTACAGTGTGTTAAATAGGTGAAAGGCTCTGAAATATATTTAATTAATAACAGTTTAGTTCCGTTTGTAGAGAGCGAATGTTCTGTGTGAGTGACATTTTAAGTGGATCTTAACTTCCCTCGTCGACCTAGTGATTTAATAAACATTAAAATCCCGCAGGAATTTGAGGATATGTATTAGTGGTCGCGCCAGAGAAAGCTCAAACGTTGATTTAACGATATCCTTCTTAAAATTCCAGGTAACGGACTGTCGAAACTCTCGAGCGGACTAGACACACGCTCCGCCTGCTCGCTGCTCCTACCCGACGAGGGCTCCGCCGTGATCAGTTATAATCGATAAATAAACAGGTTGCTATTGGTGTGTGTTCATTTAACCGCGTATAGGGCGATGTCTGCCTTGTTATATTATGATTATAGTCAAGTCAAAAACGTTTCATAAAATGCATCCTTATCGCATCTCAAAAATTAATCTCAGTATAATATATTTATAGTAGTGATGATACAGTGGTGGCGAGGAGGGTCTCAGTCAGTAGTTTACTCTTGAAAGACAAAAAAAAAACGAACGAAGTTGTCGAGTGACGTCACGTGTCCGTGCGCCGAGAGTTTCGTTAAAAATGTAAAAAAAAATTAGAAAACTCATTTGAAAAAATAAAACAAAACTAGATAATTGTAGAGCATCGTACGGGCTTGCTTTTCACATTTAACTTTTTTCAAATAACTATATAAAAAAATGTAAAAAAGTGAAAAAACATCACGCTCAGGTGTGAAGTAAAATTATTTTTTCCTAATTATTTAATTATACTTATGTTCTACTTCTCTTAAACTACTTGTACGCTTACTCTACATGTTCTACTTACTCACTTAACTACCCTAGCTAGGTAATCTACGCTTATACAACTACACCAGACCGTGCCGAGGGACTTAGCGCTCACGCAAGCTGCTCGACACGGGCGGGGATCGAACCCACCAACCGGCGGCGCAGCTGGACAGTCGCGATTCTGCCCGTATTACGCTGCGCCACGGGCCCGTCCTACGATACCCGCAAATACTTCTATATACTTTACCGGTCGCGGCCGGGTCGACCTACCCTCTGACGTCACGCCGGTTCCTTTTTTATTTATTTTTTTCCTAATATTTTTATCTGTTTTTTTTTTTTGACGTTTGACAGCGAAACGTCAAATGGCACACCAAATCAAATCAAAACAATAAATAATTTAATGTTTGATATTTAATATAAAATTTATGCAATAATATTGTGTCCAAGGCGAAAAAGCTCACCGTATTTTTTTTGTTTTAATTTATATATTATTTTAAATGTTTTTAATTATTTTATGTTTTAAATATAATTTTTTTTAATTTTGTCTTGGCGTCGAAACTATTTCGACTTTTGACGTTTTGACGTTTGACATCGAAACGTCAAATGTCACTTTAAAATCAAAATAAAATAAATTAAATTGATATTTTCATGAAATCAACTATAAATTGTACAGTGTGTTAAATAGGTGAAAGGCTCTGAAATATATTTAATTAATAACAGTTTAGTTCCGTTTGTAGAGAGCGAATGTTCTGTGTGAGTGACATTTTAAGTGGATCTTAACTTCCCTCGTCGACCTAGTGATTTAATAAACATTAAAATCCCGCAGGAATTTGAGGATATGTATTAGTGGTCGCGCCAGAGAAAGCTCAAACGTTGATTTAACGATATCCTTCTTAAAATTCCAGGTAACGGACTGTCGAAACTCTCGAGCGGACTAGACACACGCTCCGCCTGCTCGCTGCTCCTACCCGACGAGGGCTCCGCCGTGATCAGTTATAATCGATAAATAAACAGGTTGCTATTGGTGTGTGTTCATTTAACCGCGTATAGGGCGATGTCTGCCTTGTTATATTATGATTATAGTCAAGTCAAAAACGTTTCATAAAATGCATCCTTATCGCATCTCAAAAATTAATCTCAGTATAATATATTTATAGTAGTGATGATACAGTGGTGGCGAGGAGGGTCTCAGTCAGTAGTTTACTCTTGAAAGACAAAAAAAAAACCGATATGTATGGGTGTGCAGGTGTACGAAGTTGTCGAGTGACGTCACGTGTCCGTGCGCCGAGAGTTTCGTTAAAAATGTAAAAAAAAATTAGAAAACTCATTTGAAAAAATAAAACAAAACTAGATAATTGTAGAGCATCGTACGGGCTTGCTTTTCACATTTAACTTTTTTCAAATAACTATATAAAAAAATGTAAAAAAGTGAAAAAACATCACGCTCAGGTGTGAAGTAAAATTATTTTTTCCTAATTATTTAATTATACTTATGTTCTACTTCTCTTAAACTACTTGTACGCTTACTCTACATGTTCTACTTACTCACTTAACTACCCTAGCTAGGTAATCTACGCTTATACAACTACACCAGACCGTGCCGAGGGACTTAGCGCTCACGCAAGCTGCTCGACACGGGCGGGGATCGAACCCACCAACCGGCGGCGCAGCTGGACAGTCGCGATTCTGCCCGTATTACGCTGCGCCACGGGCCCGTCCTACGATACCCGCAAATACTTCTATATACTTTACCGGTCGCGGCCGGGTCGACCTACCCTCTGACGTCACGCCGGTTCCTTTTTTATTTTTTTTTTCCTAATATTTTTATCTGTTTTTTTTTTTTGACGTTTGACAGCGAAACGTCAAATGTCACACCAAATCAAATCAAAACAATAAATAATTTAATGTTTTATATTTAATATAAAATTTATGCAATAATATTGTGTCCAAGGCGAAAAAGCTCACCGTATTTTTTTTGTTTTAATTTATATATTATTTTAAATGTTTTTAATTATTTTATGTTTTAAATATAATTTTTTTTAATTTTGTCTTGGCGTCGAAACTATTTCGACTTTTGACGTTTTGACGTTTGACATCGAAACGTCAAATGTCACTTTAAAATCAAAATAAAATAAATTAAATTGATATTTTCATGAAATCAACTATAAATTGTACAGTGTGTTAAATAGGTGAAAGGCTCTGAAATATATTTAATTAATAACAGTTTAGTTCCGTTTGTAGAGAGCGAATGTTCTGTGTGAGTGACATTTTAAGTGGATCTTAACTTCCCTCGTCGACCTAGTGATTTAATAAACATTAAAATCCCGCAGGAATTTGAGGATATGTATTAGTGGTCGCGCCAGAGAAAGCTCAAACGTTGATTTAACGATATCCTTCTTAAAATTCCAGGTAACGGACTGTCGAAACTCTCGAGCGGACTAGACACACGCTCCGCCTGCTCGCTGCTCCTACCCGACGAGGGCTCCGCCGTGATCAGTTATAATCGATAAATAAACAGGTTGCTATTGGTGTGTGTTCATTTAACCGCGTATAGGGCGATGTCTGCCTTGTTATATTATGATTATAGTCAAGTCAAAAACGTTTCATAAAATGCATCCTTATCGCATCTCAAAAATTAATCTCAGTATAATATATTTATAGTAGTGATGATACAGTGGTGGCGAGGAGGGTCTCAGTCAGTAGTTTACTCTTGAAAGACAAAAAAAAAACCGATATGTATGGGTGTGCAGGTGTACGAAGTTGTCGAGTGACGTCACGTGTCCGTGCGCCGAGAGTTTCGTTAAAAATGTAAAAAAAAATTAGAAAACTCATTTGAAAAAATAAAACAAAACTAGATAATTGTAGAGCATCGTACGGGCTTGCTTTTCACATTTAACTTTTTTCAAATAACTATATAAAAAAATGTAAAAAAGTGAAAAAACATCACGCTCAGGTGTGAAGTAAAATTATTTTTTCCTAATTATTTAATTATACTTATGTTCTACTTCTCTTAAACTACTTGTACGCTTACTCTACATGTTCTACTTACTCACTTAACTACCCTAGCTAGGTAATCTACGCTTATACAACTACACCAGACCGTGCCGAGGGACTTAGCGCTCACGCAAGCTGCTCGACACGGGCGGGGATCGAACCCACCAACCGGCGGCGCAGCTGGACAGTCGCGATTCTGCCCGTATTACGCTGCGCCACGGGCCCGTCCTACGATACCCGCAAATACTTCTATATACTTTACCGGTCGCGGCCGGGTCGACCTACCCTCTGACGTCACGCCGGTTCCTTTTTTATTTTTTTTTTTCCTAATATTTTTATCTGTTTTTTTTTTTTGACGTTTGACAGCGAAACGTCAAATGTCACACCAAATCAAATCAAAACAATAAATAATTTAATGTTTTATATTTAATACAAAATTTATGCAATAATATTGTGTCCAAGGCGAAAAAGCTCACCGTATTTTTTTTGTTTTAATTTATATATTATTTTAAATGTTTTTAATTATTTTATGTTTTAAATATAATTTTTTTTAATTTTGTCTTGGCGTCGAAACTATTTCGACTTTTGACGTTTTGACGTTTGACATCGAAACGTCAAATGTCACTTTAAAATCAAAATAAAATAAATTAAATTGATATTTTCATGAAATCAACTATAAATTGTACAGTGTGTTAAATAGGTGAAAGGCTCTGAAATATATTTAATTAATAACAGTTTAGTTCCGTTTGTAGAGAGCGAATGTTCTGTGTGAGTGACATTTTAAGTGGATCTTAACTTCCCTCGTCGACCTAGTGATTTAATAAACATTAAAATCCCGCAGGAATTTGAGGATATGTATTAGTGGTCGCGCCAGAGAAAGCTCAAACGTTGATTTAACGATATCCTTCTTAAAATTCCAGGTAACGGACTGTCGAAACTCTCGAGCGGACTAGACACACGCTCCGCCTGCTCGCTGCTCCTACCCGACGAGGGCTCCGCCGTGATCAGTTATAATCGATAAATAAACAGGTTGCTATTGGTGTGTGTTCATTTAACCGCGTATAGGGCGATGTCTGCCTTGTTATATTATGATTATAGTCAAGTCAAAAACGTTTCATAAAATGCATCCTTATCGCATCTCAAAAATTAATCTCAGTATAATATATTTATAGTAGTAATGATACAGTGGTGGCGAGGAGGGTCTCAGTCAGTAGTTTACTCTTGAAAGACAAAAAAAAACCGATATGTATGGGTGTGCAGGTGTACGAAGTTGTCGAGTGACGTCACGTGTCCGTGCGCCGAGAGTTTCGTTAAAAATGTAAAAAAAAATTAGAAAACTCATTTGAAAAAATAAAACAAAACTAGATAATTGTAGAGCATCGTACGGGCTTGCTTTTCACATTTAACTTTTTTCAAATAACTATATAAAAAAATGTAAAAAAGTGAAAAAACATCACGCTCAGGTGTGAAGTAAAATTATTTTTTCCTAATTATTTAATTATACTTATGTTCTACTTCTCTTAAACTACTTGTACGCTTACTCTACATGTTCTACTTACTCACTTAACTACCCTAGCTAGGTAATCTACGCTTATACAACTACACCAGACCGTGCCGAGGGACTTAGCGCTCACGCAAGCTGCTCGACACGGGCGGGGATCGAACCCACCAACCGGCGGCGCAGCTGGACAGTCGCGATTCTGCCCGTATTACGCTGCGCCACGGGCCCGTCCTACGATACCCGCAAATACTTCTATATACTTTACCGGTCGCGGCCGGGTCGACCTACCCTCTGACGTCACGCCGGTTCCTTTTTTATTTTTTTTTTTCCTAATATTTTTATCTGTTTTTTTTTTTTGACGTTTGACAGCGAAACGTCAAATGTCACACCAAATCAAATCAAAACAATAAATAATTTAATGTTTTATATTTAATATAAAATTTATGCAATAATATTGTGTCCAAGGCGAAAAAGCTCACCGTATTTTTTTTGTTTTAATTTATATTCTTATAAACCATAAGAAGTGAGGACAGTTTTATTATAAAAATAATAAATAAGTAAAGTAAAAGTATACGTAAAATTATTTAATTAGCAATCACAATTCGATAACTTAAACTACTACAAAAGATAATTTAACGCTATAACATTCAGAACTCTAATTACTGCAATTGTTCTAATCATAATCGAAAGATACAGATATATGCGACCGAATAACTCTTTAACACTGAGGGAGGAGATCTTTTACCATTGCCGACCGAGAATCGAATGAACCCTAAAGCACTGCACGCAACGTATTTTATAGGATCTTCTATCGTGGGAAAGTCTTCAAATCATTTTCACACATCCGGAAGTAACGCAGGTGTTCTGCGCAGCTGCGAGCGCAGGTGGTATCCGCAGCTGTGTACACAGGTGTCCGGAAGTAACACCACGTGCAATTTGCAGCTGCGTCCTCAGGTGTGCGTAATAAACACCGCTTGCCAACAATTAAAATATGTCTCTAGCACGTTTTCGCTAACACGGCCGTTCCTGACAGCGAGACGTCCTCGACCGCTTCTTGTCTTGCGCTATCACCAAATCCAACGCCACCAGACTGGACCTCATCACTGAACTGGACATCTTCATCTGTAAAGTAACACATAACGTAAATTTAAATTATTGCGTTAACTTATATGTCTGAGGCCAAAGAATACTAAGCTTTTGAAGTATTGTTGTTAAGTAAGTGATAGTGAGCGTGCACTCCCACCATCAGGCACCCAACAAAACATATGAGAAAAAGAAAGTTTTTAGGTGATTGAAATATAAATTTGAATGCGTCAGATTAAAAGAAAAACTTTACAAAGCAAAAATAGTGCATTTAAAACATGAAAAAATGAAATTAAATAGCACTAAGCAATAAAATTCCAGACTTCCATTGGATAGAATGCTACTCAAGGCAAATACACAGTAACCCTCACACCATCCACATATGAAGATGGGTGTGAAGTCTATTTACTTAACCAAAACAGAAGCCATGAATCATAGATTCGGGCCAAAACAGAAGCCATAAGCCAGAGGCTCAGACCAGACAGAAGTCATAAGCCAGGGGCTCAGACCTACGGAAGCCATAAACCAGAGGTTCAGGCCAGACAGAAGTCATAAGCCAGGGGCTCAGACCTACGGAAGCCATAAACCAGAGGTTCAGGCTAATCAGAAGTCTCTCGGTGTCTTAACTGCCACGAAGGAAGCGGAGCATGTGTCAGACATCCACTCGCCACGCCAGAGCGCCATGTGCTTGGCTGCTGCCTGATTTTTCTTGCCATAAGAATCAGCCAGTAGTTCCAACTTATTGCGATGAAGTGGACGTAGAATCTTGTGCCATGCCAGAATCGAGCTTCCCCATGTTCTGCATACCAGAAGGACGTAGCTGTGGCCCAATATTGTTCTATGAGCTGGCTCGCCTCAGGAATCTGGTCAAACATCAGGTGCTGACTTTGACTTATTCTTTTTGTCATCTGCATCTGTATCAACAGAAAAAGAAAGAAAAACGAAAGAATCTTCATAACACGGTTCATACACAAAACGCTTGCCACACTTGTTTAATGTTTTTGGGTTCAGCTGAGTAAATTTGGGCTCGAACTTTCTCATAGCTCGGCCTAACCTGACATTCAATAATTATACGGTCCAAGTACTATATTCTGGAGGCCAGAATCGTACACTTCTTCAAATTGATGAAGAAACCATCCGTCGTCAACGCATCAAGCACTTTACGTTACGAGTATTACACCACGAGCACTTTTACGTTACAAGTATTACAACACGAGCACTTTTACGTTACGAGTATAAAATACAACATGAGCACTTTACGATTACAATTACTGCGACTTTGAACGTGTCCGCATTCAGACATTTTATCAAGCAGAAACGACTAACGAAGTTGTAAAGTGAATATTCAAGAATTATTAGGTTTAAAACAATTGTCGTCTAGCACCTTCTGATCTACTCGGTGCCCGAGCGAATTACTAAATTGTAAACTAACGAATTTTTACACCACAATGTTCTGTTACTGAGTAATATACTACGGCATGTATCTAATACTGCTTTCAGATACCTCGCTTACAAACTGACACTGAAACACAACCCCTCCAACTGGCACTGATACTGCTCTGAGATAGCACACTCACTAACTTATACTGTATCGAACTGAATGACTAAACTGGTCTAATAATAATGAAGCTAACTCGCATGGAGCAAAATAACCTCTATAAGTTATTTCTGATTAACTCTAAACACTTCTTCACTGCTTCTACACACTAATATCTTCCAGAGACCCATAGCGACCGACTGCTCCGCCAAAGATGCGAATAATAAGTAAACCAATATTGGAAAAAAATCTTTTACATACTTTACTGCCCTTACTACCACTCCCCCATATTTATAATTCGCGAATATTTTAAGACATTCACGACAACAATAGTGGGTAACAAAAATCAACTAGATCTTTTTATTATCGTTTCGTATTGATTACCGCAGCTTTTATTCAAACATCTGTAACACCTCACGCAATTGTTACAACTTTCAGCTCATCAAACATGCCCTTTTTAATGTTTACACGCAAAAGAAAACTGCGGGCATATTCGGGATAAGTGAAGAATTTATTTGAATTGTTACACATAACCGCAAATAAAATTGTAGCAACATATACACTACATGGGTATAATGAACGAAATTATAACTCGAAGTTGTTTCACGAACAATTATTCGTCATCCACTCTTTAAACCATGACTTCGTGTCACCGCGCAAGTAACTTCCTATGCGCCATAGACACTCGCGATCATTCCATTTATTTATATCACGGACGCAGTCTACCTCTGAACACCAAACGTCGAAATCATAGAAGTTATAATCGAAGAGTGAAATATAAAAATTAAGCGATCTCGCCTGAACTGAACTAGACAATGCGCCAACAAAATTATACGTCACGTCATTATTCGCGTCAAGCGTTGGCGACTTCTGCCTACTGAAAGTTTCCTGCCCCTGTAAGTTATGTTCCGGAACAGGCGCTGATATTCAACACGTTGTCAATGTCGGCAAAACGCTCTCAATAGAGTTTAAGCGAGCTAATATTTGACCTAAAGCCTGATCATGCGGAGAATCACGGCTGCCACATGAGGTGTAACAATGTCTATGAGCTTTATGCGGGCTACGAGGCACATTACGATATCTCAAAGAGGTACGCTCACGGCGATGAGAACGTTCACCGTATCTACGCGATGACAGAATGCGGATGATCTCTCCCTCTAGAACCATGGCTGGCTATGATCACGCGATCTACTTCTTAACGTGCACGAATGATTACAACGCGATTGGCGCGAACCGTCTGGTTTTTCAACACTTTTTAAACGTCTGGGCATATCTCAGAAATCGTATGACACGTCAAACATCCGCCGATAAGTACGAAACCACTAACCTCAACACTTGCAGTAATTAGGTCAAATATAAACACTAACAGTAGTTTAGTTAATCTTAAAACAGATGGCACAAACAGCACTAAGCACGTGGAATAGGAATCCCACTTCTGATCTTATAAACCATAAGAAGTGAGGACAGTTTTATTATAAAAATAATAAATAAGTAAAGCAAAAGTATACGTAAAATTATTTAATTAGCAATCACAATTCGATAACTTAAACTACTACAAAAGATAATTTAACGCTATAACATTCAGAACTCTAATTACTGCAATTGTTCTAATCATAATCGAAAGATACAGATATATGCGACCGAATAACTCTTTAACACTGAGGGAGGAGATCTTTTACCATTGCCGACCGAGAATCGAATGAACCCTAAAGCACTGCACGCAACGTCTTTTATAGGATCTTCTATCGTGGGAAAGTCTTCAAATCATTTTCACACATCCGGAAGTAACGCAGGTGTTCTGCGCAGCTGCGAGCGCAGGTGGTATCCGCAGCTGTGTACACAGGTGTCCGGAAGTAACACCACGTGCAATTTGCAGCTGCGTCCTCAGGTGTGCGTAATAAACACCGCTTGCCAACAATTAAAATATGTCTCTAGCACGTTTTCGCTAACAATATATTATTTTAAATGTTTTTAATTATTTTATATTTTAAATATAATTTTTTTTAATTTTGTCTTGGCGTCGAAACTATTTCGACTTTTGACGTTTTGACGTTTGACATCGAAACGTCAAATGTCACTTTAAAATCAAAATAAAATAAATTAAATTGATATTTTCATGAAATCAACTATAAATTGTACAGTGTGTTAAATAGGTGAAAGGCTCTGAAATATATTTAATTAATAACAGTTTAGTTCCGTTTGTAGAGAGCGAATGTTCTGTGTGAGTGACATTTTAAGTGGATCTTAACTTCCCTCGTCGACCTAGTGATTTAATAAACATTAAAATCCCGCAGGAATTTGAGGATATGTATTAGTGGTCGCGCCAGAGAAAGCTCAAACGTTGATTTAACGATATCCTTCTTAAAATTCCAGGTAACGGACTGTCGAAACTCTCGAGCGGACTAGACACACGCTCCGCCTGCTCGCTGCTCCTACCCGACGAGGGCTCCGCCGTGATCAGTTATAATCGATAAATAAACAGGTTGCTATTGGTGTGTGTTCATTTAACCGCGTATAGGGCGATGTCTGCCTTGTTATATTATGATTATAGTCAAGTCAAAAACGTTTCATAAAATGCATCCTTATCGCATCTCAAAAATTAATCTCAGTATAATATATTTATAGTAGTAATGATACAGTGGTGGCGAGGAGGGTCTCAGTCAGTAGTTTACTCTTGAAAGACAAAAAAAAACCGATATGTATGGGTGTGCAGGTGTACGAAGTTGTCGAGTGACGTCACGTGTCCGTGCGCCGAGAGTTTCGTTAAAAATGTAAAAAAAAATTAGAAAACTCATTTGAAAAAATAAAACAAAACTAGATAATTGTAGAGCATCGTACGGGCTTGCTTTTCACATTTAACTTTTTTCAAATAACTATATAAAAAAATGTAAAAAAGTGAAAAAACATCACGCTCAGGTGTGAAGTAAAATTATTTTTTCCTAATTATTTAATTATACTTATGTTCTACTTCTCTTAAACTACTTGTACGCTTACTCTACATGTTCTACTTACTCACTTAACTACCCTAGCTAGGTAATCTACGCTTATACAACTACACCAGACCGTGCCGAGGGACTTGGCGCTCACGCAAGCTGCTCGACACGGGCGGGGATCGAACCCACCAACCGGCGGCGCAGCTGGACAGTCGCGATTCTGCCCGTATTACGCTGCGCCACGGGCCCGTCCTACGATACCCGCAAATACTTCTATATACTTTACCGGTCGCGGCCGGGTCGACCTACCCTCTGACGTCACGCCGGTTCCTTTTTTATTTATTTTTTTCCTAATATTTTTATCTGTTTTTTTTTTTTGACGTTTGACAGCGAAACGTCAAATGTCACACCAAATCAAATCAAAACAATAAATAATTTAATGTTTTATATTTAATACAAAATTTATGCAATAATATTGTGTCCAAGGCGAAAAAGCTCACCGTATTTTTTTTGTTTTAATTTATATATTATTTTAAATGTTTTTAATTATTTTATGTTTTAAATATAATTTTTTTTAATTTTGTCTTGGCGTCGAAACTATTTCGACTTTTGACGTTTTGACGTTTGACATCGAAACGTCAAATGTCACTTTAAAATCAAAATAAAATAAATTAAATTGATATTTTCATGAAATCAACTATAAATTGTACAGTGTGTTAAATAGGTGAAAGGCTCTGAAATATATTTAATTAATAACAGTTTAGTTCCGTTTGTAGAGAGCGAATGTTCTGTGTGAGTGACATTTTAAGTGGATCTTAACTTCCCTCGTCGACCTAGTGATTTAATAAACATTAAAATCCCGCAGGAATTTGAGGATATGTATTAGTGGTCGCGCCAGAGAAAGCTCAAACGTTGATTTAACGATATCCTTCTTAAAATTCCAGGTAACGGACTGTCGAAACTCTCGAGCGGACTAGACACACGCTCCGCCTGCTCGCTGCTCCTACCCGACGAGGGCTCCGCCGTGATCAGTTATAATCGATAAATAAACAGGTTGCTATTGGTGTGTGTTCATTTAACCGCGTATAGGGCGATGTCTGCCTTGTTATATTATGATTATAGTCAAGTCAAAAACGTTTCATAAAATGCATCCTTATCGCATCTCAAAAATTAATCTCAGTATAATATATTTATAGTAGTAATGATACAGTGGTGGCGAGGAGGGTCTCAGTCAGTAGTTTACTCTTGAAAGACAAAAAAAAACCGATATGTATGGGTGTGCAGGTGTACGAAGTTGTCGAGTGACGTCACGTGTCCGTGCGCCGAGAGTTTCGTTAAAAATGTAAAAAAAAATTAGAAAACTCATTTGAAAAAATAAAACAAAACTAGATAATTGTAGAGCATCGTACGGGCTTGCTTTTCACATTTAACTTTTTTCAAATAACTATATAAAAAAATGTAAAAAAGTGAAAAAACATCACGCTCAGGTGTGAAGTAAAATTATTTTTTCCTAATTATTTAATTATACTTATGTTCTACTTCTCTTAAACTACTTGTACGCTTACTCTACATGTTCTACTTACTCACTTAACTACCCTAGCTAGGTAATCTACGCTTATACAACTACACCAGACCGTGCCGAGGGACTTAGCGCTCACGCAAGCTGCTCGACACGGGCGGGGATCGAACCCACCAACCGGCGGCGCAGCTGGACAGTCGCGATTCTGCCCGTATTACGCTGCGCCACGGGCCCGTCCTACGATACCCGCAAATACTTCTATATACTTTACCGGTCGCGGCCGGGTCGACCTACCCTCTGACGTCACGCCGGTTCCTTTTTTATTTATTTTTTTCCTAATATTTTTATCTGTTTTTTTTTTTTGACGTTTGACAGCGAAACGTCAAATGTCACACCAAATCAAATCAAAACAATAAATAATTTAATGTTTTATATTTAATACAAAATTTATGCAATAATATTGTGTCCAAGGCGAAAAAGCTCACCGTATTTTTTTTGTTTTAATTTATATATTATTTTAAATGTTTTTAATTATTTTATGTTTTAAATATAATTTTTTTTAATTTTGTCTTGGCGTCGAAACTATTTCGACTTTTGACGTTTTGACGTTTGACATCGAAACGTCAAATGTCACTTTAAAAATCAAAATAAAATAAATTAAATTGATATTTTCATGAAATCAACTATAAATTGTACAGTGTGTTAAATAGGTGAAAGGCTCTGAAATATATTTAATTAATAACAGTTTAGTTCCGTTTGTAGAGAGCGAATGTTCTGTGTGAGTGACATTTTAAGTGGATCTTAACTTCCCTCGTCGACCTAGTGATTTAATAAACATTAAAATCCCGCAGGAATTTGAGGATATGTATTAGTGGTCGCGCCAGAGAAAGCTCAAACGTTGATTTAACGATATCCTTCTTAAAATTCCAGGTAACGGACTGTCGAAACTCTCGAGCGGACTAGACACACGCTCCGCCTGCTCGCTGCTCCTACCCGACGAGGGCTCCGCCGTGATCAGTTATAATCGATAAATAAACAGGTTGCTATTGGTGTGTGTTCATTTAACCGCGTATAGGGCGATGTCTGCCTTGTTATATTATGATTATAGTCAAGTCAAAAACGTTTCATAAAATGCATCCTTATCGCATCTCAAAAATTAATCTCAGTATAATATATTTATAGTAGTAATGATACAGTGGTGGCGAGGAGGGTCTCAGTCAGTAGTTTACTCTTGAAAGACAAAAAAAAAACCGATATGTATGGGTGTGCAGGTGTACGAAGTTGTCGAGTGACGTCACGTGTCCGTGCGCCGAGAGTTTCGTTAAAAATGTAAAAAAAAATTAGAAAACTCATTTGAAAAAATAAAACAAAACTAGATAATTGTAGAGCATCGTACGGGCTTGCTTTTCACATTTAACTTTTTTCAAATAACTATATAAAAAAATGTAAAAAAGTGAAAAAACATCACGCTCAGGTGTGAAGTAAAATTATTTTTTCCTAATTATTTAATTATACTTATGTTCTACTTCTCTTAAACTACTTGTACGCTTACTCTACATGTTCTACTTACTCACTTAACTACCCTAGCTAGGTAATCTACGCTTATACAACTACACCAGACCGTGCCGAGGGACTTAGCGCTCACGCAAGCTGCTCGACACGGGCGGGGATCGAACCCACCAACCGGCGGCGCAGCTGGACAGTCGCGATTCTGCCCGTATTACGCTGCGCCACGGGCCCGTCCTACGATACCCGCAAATACTTCTATATACTTTACCGGTCGCGGCCGGGTCGACCTACCCTCTGACGTCACGCCGGTTCCTTTTTTATTTATTTTTTTCCTAATATTTTTAATAATATTTTTATCTGTTTTTTTTTTTTGACGTTTGACAGCGAAACGTCAAATGTCACACCAAATCAAATCAAAACAATAAATAATTTAATGTTTTATATTTAATACAAAATTTATGCAATAATATTGTGTCCAAGGCGAAAAAGCTCACCGTATTTTTTTTGTTTTAATTTATATATTATTTTAAATGTTTTTAATTATTTTATGTTTTAAATATAATTTTTTTTAATTTTGTCTTGGCGTCGAAACTATTTCGACTTTTGACGTTTTGACGTTTGACATCGAAACGTCAAATGTCACTTTAAAATCAAAATAAAATAAATTAAATTGATATTTTCATGAAATCAACTATAAATTGTACAGTGTGTTAAATAGGTGAAAGGCTCTGAAATATATTTAATTAATAACAGTTTAGTTCCGTTTGTAGAGAGCGAATGTTCTGTGTGAGTGACATTTTAAGTGGATCTTAACTTCCCTCGTCGACCTAGTGATTTAATAAACATTAAAATCCCGCAGGAATTTGAGGATATGTATTAGTGGTCGCGCCAGAGAAAGCTCAAACGTTGATTTAACGATATCCTTCTTAAAATTCCAGGTAACGGACTGTCGAAACTCTCGAGCGGACTAGACACACGCTCCGCCTGCTCGCTGCTCCTACCCGACGAGGGCTCCGCCGTGATCAGTTATAATCGATAAATAAACAGGTTGCTATTGGTGTGTGTTCATTTAACCGCGTATAGGGCGATGTCTGCCTTGTTATATTATGATTATAGTCAAGTCAAAAACGTTTCATAAAATGCATCCTTATCGCATCTCAAAAATTAATCTCAGTATAATATATTTATAGTAGTAATGATACAGTGGTGGCGAGGAGGGTCTCAGTCAGTAGTTTACTCTTGAAAGACAAAAAAAAAACCGATATGTATGGGTGTGCAGGTGTACGAAGTTGTCGAGTGACGTCACGTGTCCGTGCGCCGAGAGTTTCGTTAAAAATGTAAAAAAAAATTAGAAAACTCATTTGAAAAAATAAAACAAAACTAGATAATTGTAGAGCATCGTACGGGCTTGCTTTTCACATTTAACTTTTTTCAAATAACTATATAAAAAAATGTAAAAAAGTGAAAAAACATCACGCTCAGGTGTGAAGTAAAATTATTTTTTCCTAATTATTTAATTATACTTATGTTCTACTTCTCTTAAACTACTTGTACGCTTACTCTACATGTTCTACTTACTCACTTAACTACCCTAGCTAGGTAATCTACGCTTATACAACTACACCAGACCGTGCCGAGGGACTTAGCGCTCACGCAAGCTGCTCGACACGGGCGGGGATCGAACCCACCAACCGGCGGCGCAGCTGGACAGTCGCGATTCTGCCCGTATTACGCTGCGCCACGGGCCCGTCCTACGATACCCGCAAATACTTCTATATACTTTACCGGTCGCGGCCGGGTCGACCTACCCTCTGACGTCACGCCGGTTCCTTTTTTATTTTTTTTTTCCTAATATTTTTATCTGTTTTTTTTTTTTGACGTTTGACAGCGAAACGTCAAATGTCACACCAAATCAAATCAAAACAATAAATAATTTAATGTTTTATATTTAATACAAAATTTATGCAATAATATTGTGTCCAAGGCGAAAAAGCTCACCGTATTTTTTTTGTTTTAATTTATATATTATTTTAAATGTTTTTAATTATTTTATGTTTTAAATATAATTTTTTTTAATTTTGTCTTGGCGTCGAAACTATTTCGACTTTTGACGTTTTGACGTTTGACATCGAAACGTCAAATGTCACTTTAAAATCAAAATAAAATAAATTAAATTGATATTTTCATGAAATCAACTATAAATTGTACAGTGTGTTAAATAGGTGAAAGGCTCTGAAATATATTTAATTAATAACAGTTTAGTTCCGTTTGTAGAGAGCGAATGTTCTGTGTGAGTGACATTTTAAGTGGATCTTAACTTCCCTCGTCGACCTAGTGATTTAATAAACATTAAAATCCCGCAGGAATTTGAGGATATGTATTAGTGGTCGCGCCAGAGAAAGCTCAAACGTTGATTTAACGATATCCTTCTTAAAATTCCAGGTAACGGACTGTCGAAACTCTCGAGCGGACTAGACACACGCTCCGCCTGCTCGCTGCTCCTACCCGACGAGGGCTCCGCCGTGATCAGTTATAATCGATAAATAAACAGGTTGCTATTGGTGTGTGTTCATTTAACCGCGTATAGGGCGATGTCTGCCTTGTTATATTATGATTATAGTCAAGTCAAAAACGTTTCATAAAATGCATCCTTATCGCATCTCAAAAATTAATCTCAGTATAATATATTTATAGTAGTAATGATACAGTGGTGGCGAGGAGGGTCTCAGTCAGTAGTTTACTCTTGAAAGACAAAAAAAAACCGATATGTATGGGTGTGCAGGTGTACGAAGTTGTCGAGTGACGTCACGTGTCCGTGCGCCGAGAGTTTCGTTAAAAATGTAAAAAAAAATTAGAAAACTCATTTGAAAAAATAAAACAAAACTAGATAATTGTAGAGCATCGTACGGGCTTGCTTTTCACATTTAACTTTTTTCAAATAACTATATAAAAAAATGTAAAAAAGTGAAAAAACATCACGCTCAGGTGTGAAGTAAAATTATTTTTTCCTAATTATTTAATTATACTTATGTTCTACTTCTCTTAAACTACTTGTACGCTTACTCTACATGTTCTACTTACTCACTTAACTACCCTAGCTAGGTAATCTACGCTTATACAACTACACCAGACCGTGCCGAGGGACTTAGCGCTCACGCAAGCTGCTCGACACGGGCGGGGATCGAACCCACCAACCGGCGGCGCAGCTGGACAGTCGCGATTCTGCCCGTATTACGCTGCGCCACGGGCCCGTCCTACGATACCCGCAAATACTTCTATATACTTTACCGGTCGCGGCCGGGTCGACCTACCCTCTGACGTCACGCCGGTTCCTTTTTTATTTATTTTTTTCCTAATATTTTTATCTGTTTTTTTTTTTTGACGTTTGACAGCGAAACGTCAAATGTCACACCAAATCAAATCAAAACAATAAATAATTTAATGTTTTATATTTAATACAAAATTTATGCAATAATATTGTGTCCAAGGCGAAAAAGCTCACCGTATTTTTTTTGTTTTAATTTATATATTATTTTAAATGTTTTTAATTATTTTATGTTTTAAATATAATTTTTTTTAATTTTGTCTTGGCGTCGAAACTATTTCGACTTTTGACGTTTTGACGTTTGACATCGAAACGTCAAATGTCACTTTAAAAATCAAAATAAAATAAATTAAATTGATATTTTCATGAAATCAACTATAAATTGTACAGTGTGTTAAATAGGTGAAAGGCTCTGAAATATATTTAATTAATAACAGTTTAGTTCCGTTTGTAGAGAGCGAATGTTCTGTGTGAGTGACATTTTAAGTGGATCTTAACTTCCCTCGTCGACCTAGTGATTTAATAAACATTAAAATCCCGCAGGAATTTGAGGATATGTATTAGTGGTCGCGCCAGAGAAAGCTCAAACGTTGATTTAACGATATCCTTCTTAAAATTCCAGGTAACGGACTGTCGAAACTCTCGAGCGGACTAGACACACGCTCCGCCTGCTCGCTGCTCCTACCCGACGAGGGCTCCGCCGTGATCAGTTATAATCGATAAATAAACAGGTTGCTATTGGTGTGTGTTCATTTAACCGCGTATAGGGCGATGTCTGCCTTGTTATATTATGATTATAGTCAAGTCAAAAACGTTTCATAAAATGCATCCTTATCGCATCTCAAAAATTAATCTCAGTATAATATATTTATAGTAGTAATGATACAGTGGTGGCGAGGAGGGTCTCAGTCAGTAGTTTACTCTTGAAAGACAAAAAAAAAACCGATATGTATGGGTGTGCAGGTGTACGAAGTTGTCGAGTGACGTCACGTGTCCGTGCGCCGAGAGTTTCGTTAAAAATGTAAAAAAAAATTAGAAAACTCATTTGAAAAAATAAAACAAAACTAGATAATTGTAGAGCATCGTACGGGCTTGCTTTTCACATTTAACTTTTTTCAAATAACTATATAAAAAAATGTAAAAAAGTGAAAAAACATCACGCTCAGGTGTGAAGTAAAATTATTTTTTCCTAATTATTTAATTATACTTATGTTCTACTTCTCTTAAACTACTTGTACGCTTACTCTACATGTTCTACTTACTCACTTAACTACCCTAGCTAGGTAATCTACGCTTATACAACTACACCAGACCGTGCCGAGGGACTTAGCGCTCACGCAAGCTGCTCGACACGGGCGGGGATCGAACCCACCAACCGGCGGCGCAGCTGGACAGTCGCGATTCTGCCCGTATTACGCTGCGCCACGGGCCCGTCCTACGATACCCGCAAATACTTCTATATACTTTACCGGTCGCGGCCGGGTCGACCTACCCTCTGACGTCACGCCGGTTCCTTTTTTATTTATTTTTTTCCTAATATTTTTAATAATATTTTTATCTGTTTTTTTTTTTTGACGTTTGACAGCGAAACGTCAAATGTCACACCAAATCAAATCAAAACAATAAATAATTTAATGTTTTATATTTAATACAAAATTTATGCAATAATATTGTGTCCAAGGCGAAAAAGCTCACCGTATTTTTTTTGTTTTAATTTATATATTATTTTAAATGTTTTTAATTATTTTATGTTTTAAATATAATTTTTTTTAATTTTGTCTTGGCGTCGAAACTATTTCGACTTTTGACGTTTTGACGTTTGACATCGAAACGTCAAATGTCACTTTAAAATCAAAATAAAATAAATTAAATTGATATTTTCATGAAATCAACTATAAATTGTACAGTGTGTTAAATAGGTGAAAGGCTCTGAAATATATTTAATTAATAACAGTTTAGTTCCGTTTGTAGAGAGCGAATGTTCTGTGTGAGTGACATTTTAAGTGGATCTTAACTTCCCTCGTCGACCTAGTGATTTAATAAACATTAAAATCCCGCAGGAATTTGAGGATATGTATTAGTGGTCGCGCCAGAGAAAGCTCAAACGTTGATTTAACGATATCCTTCTTAAAATTCCAGGTAACGGACTGTCGAAACTCTCGAGCGGACTAGACACACGCTCCGCCTGCTCGCTGCTCCTACCCGACGAGGGCTCCGCCGTGATCAGTTATAATCGATAAATAAACAGGTTGCTATTGGTGTGTGTTCATTTAACCGCGTATAGGGCGATGTCTGCCTTGTTATATTATGATTATAGTCAAGTCAAAAACGTTTCATAAAATGCATCCTTATCGCATCTCAAAAATTAATCTCAGTATAATATATTTATAGTAGTAATGATACAGTGGTGGCGAGGAGGGTCTCAGTCAGTAGTTTACTCTTGAAAGACAAAAAAAAAACCGATATGTATGGGTGTGCAGGTGTACGAAGTTGTCGAGTGACGTCACGTGTCCGTGCGCCGAGAGTTTCGTTAAAAATGTAAAAAAAAATTAGAAAACTCATTTGAAAAAATAAAACAAAACTAGATAATTGTAGAGCATCGTACGGGCTTGCTTTTCACATTTAACTTTTTTTAAATAACTATATAAAAAAATGTAAAAAAGTGAAAAAACATCACGCTCAGGTGTGAAGTAAAATTATTTTTTCCTAATTATTTAATTATACTTATGTTCTACTTCTCTTAAACTACTTGTACGCTTACTCTACATGTTCTACTTACTCACTTAACTACCCTAGCTAGGTAATCTACGCTTATACAACTACACCAGACCGTGCCGAGGGACTTAGCGCTCACGCAAGCTGCTCGACACGGGCGGGGATCGAACCCACCAACCGGCGGCGCAGCTGGACAGTCGCGATTCTGCCCGTATTACGCTGCGCCACGGGCCCGTCCTACGATACCCGCAAATACTTCTATATACTTTACCGGTCGCGGCCGGGTCGACCTACCCTCTGACGTCACGCCGGTTCCTTTTTTATTTTTTTTTTTCCTAATATTTTTATCTGTTTTTTTTTTTTGACGTTTGACAGCGAAACGTCAAATGTCACACCAAATCAAATCAAAACAATAAATAATTTAATGTTTTATATTTAATACAAAATTTATGCAATAATATTGTGTCCAAGGCGAAAAAGCTCACCGTATTTTTTTTGTTTTAATTTATATATTATTTTAAATGTTTTTAATTATTTTATGTTTTAAATATAATTTTTTTTAATTTTGTCTTGGCGTCGAAACTATTTCGACTTTTGACGTTTTGACGTTTGACATCGAAACGTCAAATGTCACTTTAAAATCAAAATAAAATAAATTAAATTGATATTTTCATGAAATCAACTATAAATTGTACAGTGTGTTAAATAGGTGAAAGGCTCTGAAATATATTTAATTAATAACAGTTTAGTTCCGTTTGTAGAGAGCGAATGTTCTGTGTGAGTGACATTTTAAGTGGATCTTAACTTCCCTCGTCGACCTAGTGATTTAATAAACATTAAAATCCCGCAGGAATTTGAGGATATGTATTAGTGGTCGCGCCAGAGAAAGCTCAAACGTTGATTTAACGATATCCTTCTTAAAATTCCAGGTAACGGACTGTCGAAACTCTCGAGCGGACTAGACACACGCTCCGCCTGCTCGCTGCTCCTACCCGACGAGGGCTCCGCCGTGATCAGTTATAATCGATAAATAAACAGGTTGCTATTGGTGTGTGTTCATTTAACCGCGTATAGGGCGATGTCTGCCTTGTTATATTATGATTATAGTCAAGTCAAAAACGTTTCATAAAATGCATCCTTATCGCATCTCAAAAATTAATCTCAGTATAATATATTTATAGTAGTAATGATACAGTGGTGGCGAGGAGGGTCTCAGTCAGTAGTTTACTCTTGAAAGACAAAAAAAAACCGATATGTATGGGTGTGCAGGTGTACGAAGTTGTCGAGTGACGTCACGTGTCCGTGCGCCGAGAGTTTCGTTAAAAATGTAAAAAAAAATTAGAAAACTCATTTGAAAAAATAAAACAAAACTAGATAATTGTAGAGCATCGTACGGGCTTGCTTTTCACATTTAACTTTTTTCAAATAACTATATAAAAAAATGTAAAAAAGTGAAAAAACATCACGCTCAGGTGTGAAGTAAAATTATTTTTTCCTAATTATTTAATTATACTTATGTTCTACTTCTCTTAAACTACTTGTACGCTTACTCTACATGTTCTACTTACTCACTTAACTACCCTAGCTAGGTAATCTACGCTTATACAACTACACCAGACCGTGCCGAGGGACTTGGCGCTCACGCAAGCTGCTCGACACGGGCGGGGATCGAACCCACCAACCGGCGGCGCAGCTGGACAGTCGCGATTCTGCCCGTATTACGCTGCGCCACGGGCCCGTCCTACGATACCCGCAAATACTTCTATATACTTTCCCGGTCGCGGCCGGGTCGACCTACCCTCTGACGTCACGCCGGTTCCTTTTTTTTTTTTTTTTTTCCTAATATTTTTATCTGTTTTTTTTTTTTGACGTTTGACAGCGAAACGTCAAATGTCACACCAAATCAAATCAAAACAATAAATAATTTAATGTTTTATATTTAATACAAAATTTATGCAATAATATTGTGTCCAAGGCGAAAAAGCTCACCGTATTTTTTTTGTTTTAATTTATATATTATTTTAAATGTTTTTAATTATTTTATGTTTTAAATATAATTTTTTTTAATTTTGTCTTGGCGTCGAAACTATTTCGACTTTTGACGTTTTGACGTTTGACATCGAAACGTCAAATGTCACTTTAAAATCAAAATAAAATAAATTAAATTGATATTTTCATGAAATCAACTATAAATTGTACAGTGTGTTAAATAGGTGAAAGGCTCTGAAATATATTTAATTAATAACAGATTAGTTCCGTTTGTAGAGAGCGAATGTTCTGTGTGAGTGACATTTTAAGTGGATCTTAACTTCCCTCGTCGACCTAGTGATTTAATAAACATTAAAATCCCGCAGGAATTTGAGGATATGTATTAGTGGTCGCGCCAGAGAAAGCTCAAACGTTGATTTAACGATATCCTTCTTAAAATTCCAGGTAACGGACTGTCGAAACTCTCGAGCGGACTAGACACACGCTCCGCCTGCTCGCTGCTCCTACCCGACGAGGGCTCCGCCGTGATCAGTTATAATCGATAAATAAACAGGTTGCTATTGGTGTGTGTTCATTTAACCGCGTATAGGGCGATGTCTGCCTTGTTATATTATGATTATAGTCAAGTCAAAAACGTTTCATAAAATGCATCCTTATCGCATCTCAAAAATTAATCTCAGTATAATATATTTATAGTAGTAATGATACAGTGGTGGCGAGGAGGGTCTCAGTCAGTAGTTTACTCTTGAAAGACAAAAAAAAACCGATATGTATGGGTGTGCAGGTGTACGAAGTTGTCGAGTGACGTCACGTGTCCGTGCGCCGAGAGTTTCGTTAAAAATGTAAAAAAAAATTAGAAAACTCATTTGAAAAAATAAAACAAAACTAGATAATTGTAGAGCATCGTACGGGCTTGCTTTTCACATTTAACTTTTTTCAAATAACTATATAAAAAAATGTAAAAAAGTGAAAAAACATCACGCTCAGGTGTGAAGTAAAATTATTTTTTCCTAATTATTTAATTATACTTATGTTCTACTTCTCTTAAACTACTTGTACGCTTACTCTACATGTTCTACTTACTCACTTAACTACCCTAGCTAGGTAATCTACGCTTATACAACTACACCAGACCGTGCCGAGGGACTTAGCGCTCACGCAAGCTGCTCGACACGGGCGGGGATCGAACCCACCAACCGGCGGCGCAGCTGGACAGTCGCGATTCTGCCCGTATTACGCTGCGCCACGGGCCCGTCCTACGATACCCGCAAATACTTCTATATACTTTACCGGTCGCGGCCGGGTCGACCTACCCTCTGACGTCACGCCGGTTCCTTTTTTTTTTTTTTTTTTCCTAATATTTTTATCTGTTTTTTTTTTTGACGTTTGACAGCGAAACGTCAAATGTCACACCAAATCAAATCAAAACAATAAATAATTTAATGTTTTATATTTAATACAAAATTTATGCAATAATATTGTGTCCAAGGCGAAAAAGCTCACCGTATTTTTTTTGTTTTAATTTATATATTATTTTAAATGTTTTTAATTATTTTATGTTTTAAATATAATTTTTTTTAATTTTGTCTTGGCGTCGAAACTATTTCGACTTTTGACGTTTTGACGTTTGACATCGAAACGTCAAATGTCACTTTAAAATCAAAATAAAATAAATTAAATTGATATTTTCATGAAATCAACTATAAATTGTACAGTGTGTTAAATAGGTGAAAGGCTCTGAAATATATTTAATTAATAACAGATTAGTTCCGTTTGTAGAGAGCGAATGTTCTGTGTGAGTGACATTTTAAGTGGATCTTAACTTCCCTCGTCGACCTAGTGATTTAATAAACATTAAAATCCCGCAGGAATTTGAGGATATGTATTAGTGGTCGCGCCAGAGAAAGCTCAAACGTTGATTTAACGATATCCTTCTTAAAATTCCAGGTAACGGACTGTCGAAACTCTCGAGCGGACTAGACACACGCTCCGCCTGCTCGCTGCTCCTACCCGACGAGGGCTCCGCCGTGATCAGTTATAATCGATAAATAAACAGGTTGCTATTGGTGTGTGTTCATTTAACCGCGTATAGGGCGATGTCTGCCTTGTTATATTATGATTATAGTCAAGTCAAAAACGTTTCATAAAATGCATCCTTATCGCATCTCAAAAATTAATCTCAGTATAATATATTTATAGTAGTAATGATACAGTGGTGGCGAGGAGGGTCTCAGTCAGTAGTTTACTCTTGAAAGACAAAAAAAAACCGATATGTATGGGTGTGCAGGTGTACGAAGTTGTCGAGTGACGTCACGTGTCCGTGCGCCGAGAGTTTCGTTAAAAATGTAAAAAAAAATTAGAAAACTCATTTGAAAAAATAAAACAAAACTAGATAATTGTAGAGCATCGTACGGGCTTGCTTTTCACATTTAACTTTTTTCAAATAACTATATAAAAAAATGTAAAAAAGTGAAAAAACATCACGCTCAGGTGTGAAGTAAAATTATTTTTTCCTAATTATTTAATTATACTTATGTTCTACTTCTCTTAAACTACTTGTACGCTTACTCTACATGTTCTACTTACTCACTTAACTACCCTAGCTAGGTAATCTACGCTTATACAACTACACCAGACCGTGCCGAGGGACTTAGCGCTCACGCAAGCTGCTCGACACGGGCGGGGATCGAACCCACCAACCGGCGGCGCAGCTGGACAGTCGCGATTCTGCCCGTATTACGCTGCGCCACGGGCCCGTCCTACGATACCCGCAAATACTTCTATATACTTTACCGGTCGCGGCCGGGTCGACCTACCCTCTGACGTCACGCCGGTTCCTTTTTTATTTTTTTTTTTCCTAATATTTTTATCTGTTTTTTTTTTTGACGTTTGACAGCGAAACGTCAAATGTCACACCAAATCAAATCAAAACAATAAATAATTTAATGTTTTATATTTAATACAAAATTTATGCAATAATATTGTGTCCAAGGCGAAAAAGCTCACCGTATTTTTTTTGTTTTAATTTATATATTATTTTAAATGTTTTTAATTATTTTATGTTTTAAATATAATTTTTTTTAATTTTGTCTTGGCGTCGAAACTATTTCGACTTTTGACGTTTTGACGTTTGACATCGAAACGTCAAATGTCACTTTAAAATCAAAATAAAATAAATTAAATTGATATTTTCATGAAATCAACTATAAATTGTACAGTGTGTTAAATAGGTGAAAGGCTCTGAAATATATTTAATTAATAACAGTTTAGTTCCGTTTGTAGAGAGCGAATGTTCTGTGTGAGTGACATTTTAAGTGGATCTTAACTTCCCTCGTCGACCTAGTGATTTAATAAACATTAAAATCCCGCAGGAATTTGAGGATATGTATTAGTGGTCGCGCCAGAGAAAGCTCAAACGTTGATTTAACGATATCCTTCTTAAAATTCCAGGTAACGGACTGTCGAAACTCTCGAGCGGACTAGACACACGCTCCGCCTGCTCGCTGCTCCTACCCGACGAGGGCTCCGCCGTGATCAGTTATAATCGATAAATAAACAGGTTGCTATTGGTGTGTGTTCATTTAACCGCGTATAGGGCGATGTCTGCCTTGTTATATTATGATTATAGTCAAGTCAAAAACGTTTCATAAAATGCATCCTTATCGCATCTCAAAAATTAATCTCAGTATAATATATTTATAGTAGTAATGATACAGTGGTGGCGAGGAGGGTCTCAGTCAGTAGTTTACTCTTGAAAGACAAAAAAAAACCGATATGTATGGGTGTGCAGGTGTACGAAGTTGTCGAGTGACGTCACGTGTCCGTGCGCCGAGAGTTTCGTTAAAAATGTAAAAAAAAATTAGAAAACTCATTTGAAAAAATAAAACAAAACTAGATAATTGTAGAGCATCGTACGGGCTTGCTTTTCACATTTAACTTTTTTCAAATAACTATATAAAAAAATGTAAAAAAGTGAAAAAACATCACGCTCAGGTGTGAAGTAAAATTATTTTTTCCTAATTATTTAATTATACTTATGTTCTACTTCTCTTAAACTACTTGTACGCTTACTCTACATGTTCTACTTACTCACTTAACTACCCTAGCTAGGTAATCTACGCTTATACAACTACACCAGACCGTGCCGAGGGACTTAGCGCTCACGCAAGCTGCTCGACACGGGCGGGGATCGAACCCACCAACCGGCGGCGCAGCTGGACAGTCGCGATTCTGCCCGTATTACGCTGCGCCACGGGCCCGTCCTACGATACCCGCAAATACTTCTATATACTTTACCGGTCGCGGCCGGGTCGACCTACCCTCTGACGTCACGCCGGTTCCTTTTTTATTTTTTTTTTTCCTAATATTTTTATCTGTTTTTTTTTTTTGACGTTTGACAGCGAAACGTCAAATGTCACACCAAATCAAATCAAAACAATAAATAATTTAATGTTTTATATTTAATACAAAATTTATGCAATAATATTGTGTCCAAGGCGAAAAAGCTCACCGTATTTTTTTTGTTTTAATTTATATATTATTTTAAATGTTTTTAATTATTTTATGTTTTAAATATAATTTTTTTTAATTTTGTCTTGGCGTCGAAACTATTTCGACTTTTGACGTTTTGACGTTTGACATCGAAACGTCAAATGTCACTTTAAAATCAAAATAAAATAAATTAAATTGATATTTTCATGAAATCAACTATAAATTGTACAGTGTGTTAAATAGGTGAAAGGCTCTGAAATATATTTAATTAATAACAGATTAGTTCCGTTTGTAGAGAGCGAATGTTCTGTGTGAGTGACATTTTAAGTGGATCTTAACTTCCCTCGTCGACCTAGTGATTTAATAAACATTAAAATCCCGCAGGAATTTGAGGATATGTATTAGTGGTCGCGCCAGAGAAAGCTCAAACGTTGATTTAACGATATCCTTCTTAAAATTCCAGGTAACGGACTGTCGAAACTCTCGAGCGGACTAGACACACGCTCCGCCTGCTCGCTGCTCCTACCCGACGAGGGCTCCGCCGTGATCAGTTATAATCGATAAATAAACAGGTTGCTATTGGTGTGTGTTCATTTAACCGCGTATAGGGCGATGTCTGCCTTGTTATATTATGATTATAGTCAAGTCAAAAACGTTTCATAAAATGCATCCTTATCGCATCTCAAAAATTAATCTCAGTATAATATATTTATAGTAGTAATGATACAGTGGTGGCGAGGAGGGTCTCAGTCAGTAGTTTACTCTTGAAAGACAAAAAAAAACCGATATGTATGGGTGTGCAGGTGTACGAAGTTGTCGAGTGACGTCACGTGTCCGTGCGCCGAGAGTTTCGTTAAAAATGTAAAAAAAAATTAGAAAACTCATTTGAAAAAATAAAACAAAACTAGATAATTGTAGAGCATCGTACGGGCTTGCTTTTCACATTTAACTTTTTTCAAATAACTATATAAAAAAATGTAAAAAAGTGAAAAAACATCACGCTCAGGTGTGAAGTAAAATTATTTTTTCCTAATTATTTAATTATACTTATGTTCTACTTCTCTTAAACTACTTGTACGCTTACTCTACATGTTCTACTTACTCACTTAACTACCCTAGCTAGGTAATCTACGCTTATACAACTACACCAGACCGTGCCGAGGGACTTAGCGCTCACGCAAGCTGCTCGACACGGGCGGGGATCGAACCCACCAACCGGCGGCGCAGCTGGACAGTCGCGATTCTGCCCGTATTACGCTGCGCCACGGGCCCGTCCTACGATACCCGCAAATACTTCTATATACTTTACCGGTCGCGGCCGGGTCGACCTACCCTCTGACGTCACGCCGGTTCCTTTTTTATTTTTTTTTTTCCTAATATTTTTATCTGTTTTTTTTTTTTGACGTTTGACAGCGAAACGTCAAATGTCACACCAAATCAAATCAAAACAATAAATAATTTAATGTTTTATATTTAATACAAAATTTATGCAATAATATTGTGTCCAAGGCGAAAAAGCTCACCGTATTTTTTTTGTTTTAATTTATATATTATTTTAAATGTTTTTAATTATTTTATGTTTTAAATATAATTTTTTTTAATTTTGTCTTGGCGTCGAAACTATTTCGACTTTTGACGTTTTGACGTTTGACATCGAAACGTCAAATGTCACTTTAAAATCAAAATAAAATAAATTAAATTGATATTTTCATGAAATCAACTATAAATTGTACAGTGTGTTAAATAGGTGAAAGGCTCTGAAATATATTTAATTAATAACAGTTTAGTTCCGTTTGTAGAGAGCGAATGTTCTGTGTGAGTGACATTTTAAGTGGATCTTAACTTCCCTCGTCGACCTAGTGATTTAATAAACATTAAAATCCCGCAGGAATTTGAGGATATGTATTAGTGGTCGCGCCAGAGAAAGCTCAAACGTTGATTTAACGATATCCTTCTTAAAATTCCAGGTAACGGACTGTCGAAACTCTCGAGCGGACTAGACACACGCTCCGCCTGCTCGCTGCTCCTACCCGACGAGGGCTCCGCCGTGATCAGTTATAATCGATAAATAAACAGGTTGCTATTGGTGTGTGTTCATTTAACCGCGTATAGGGCGATGTCTGCCTTGTTATATTATGATTATAGTCAAGTCAAAAACGTTTCATAAAATGCATCCTTATCGCATCTCAAAAATTAATCTCAGTATAATATATTTATAGTAGTAATGATACAGTGGTGGCGAGGAGGGTCTCAGTCAGTAGTTTACTCTTGAAAGACAAAAAAAAACCGATATGTATGGGTGTGCAGGTGTACGAAGTTGTCGAGTGACGTCACGTGTCCGTGCGCCGAGAGTTTCGTTAAAAATGTAAAAAAAAATTAGAAAACTCATTTGAAAAAATAAAACAAAACTAGATAATTGTAGAGCATCGTACGGGCTTGCTTTTCACATTTAACTTTTTTCAAATAACTATATAAAAAAATGTAAAAAAGTGAAAAAACATCACGCTCAGGTGTGAAGTAAAATTATTTTTTCCTAATTATTTAATTATACTTATGTTCTACTTCTCTTAAACTACTTGTACGCTTACTCTACATGTTCTACTTACTCACTTAACTACCCTAGCTAGGTAATCTACGCTTATACAACTACACCAGACCGTGCCGAGGGACTTGGCGCTCACGCAAGCTGCTCGACACGGGCGGGGATCGAACCCACCAACCGGCGGCGCAGCTGGACAGTCGCGATTCTGCCCGTATTACGCTGCGCCACGGGCCCGTCCTACGATACCCGCAAATACTTCTATATACTTTACCGGTCGCGGCCGGGTCGACCTACCCTCTGACGTCACGCCGGTTCCTTTTTTATTTTTTTTTTTCCTAATATTTTTATCTGTTTTTTTTTTTTGACGTTTGACAGCGAAACGTCAAATGTCACACCAAATCAAATCAAAACAATAAATAATTTAATGTTTTATATTTAATACAAAATTTATGCAATAATATTGTGTCCAAGGCGAAAAAGCTCACCGTATTTTTTTTGTTTTAATTTATATATTATTTTAAATGTTTTTAATTATTTTATGTTTTAAATATAATTTTTTTTAATTTTGTCTTGGCGTCGAAACTATTTCGACTTTTGACGTTTTGACGTTTGACATCGAAACGTCAAATGTCACTTTAAAATCAAAATAAAATAAATTAAATTGATATTTTCATGAAATCAACTATAAATTGTACAGTGTGTTAAATAGGTGAAAGGCTCTGAAATATATTTAATTAATAACAGTTTAGTTCCGTTTGTAGAGAGCGAATGTTCTGTGTGAGTGACATTTTAAGTGGATCTTAACTTCCCTCGTCGACCTAGTGATTTAATAAACATTAAAATCCCGCAGGAATTTGAGGATATGTATTAGTGGTCGCGCCAGAGAAAGCTCAAACGTTGATTTAACGATATCCTTCTTAAAATTCCAGGTAACGGACTGTCGAAACTCTCGAGCGGACTAGACACACGCTCCGCCTGCTCGCTGCTCCTACCCGACGAGGGCTCCGCCGTGATCAGTTATAATCGATAAATAAACAGGTTGCTATTGGTGTGTGTTCATTTAACCGCGTATAGGGCGATGTCTGCCTTGTTATATTATGATTATAGTCAAGTCAAAAACGTTTCATAAAATGCATCCTTATCGCATCTCAAAAATTAATCTCAGTATAATATATTTATAGTAGTAATGATACAGTGGTGGCGAGGAGGGTCTCAGTCAGTAGTTTACTCTTGAAAGACAAAAAAAAACCGATATGTATGGGTGTGCAGGTGTACGAAGTTGTCGAGTGACGTCACGTGTCCGTGCGCCGAGAGTTTCGTTAAAAATGTAAAAAAAAATTAGAAAACTCATTTGAAAAAATAAAACAAAACTAGATAATTGTAGAGCATCGTACGGGCTTGCTTTTCACATTTAACTTTTTTCAAATAACTATATAAAAAAATGTAAAAAAGTGAAAAAACATCACGCTCAGGTGTGAAGTAAAATTATTTTTTCCTAATTATTTAATTATACTTATGTTCTACTTCTCTTAAACTACTTGTACGCTTACTCTACATGTTCTACTTACTCACTTAACTACCCTAGCTAGGTAATCTACGCTTATACAACTACACCAGACCGTGCCGAGGGACTTAGCGCTCACGCAAGCTGCTCGACACGGGCGGGGATCGAACCCACCAACCGGCGGCGCAGCTGGACAGTCGCGATTCTGCCCGTATTACGCTGCGCCACGGGCCCGTCCTACGATACCCGCAAATACTTCTATATACTTTACCGGTCGCGGCCGGGTCGACCTACCCTCTGACGTCACGCCGGTTCCTTTTTTATTTTTTTTTTTCCTAATATTTTTATCTGTTTTTTTTTTTTGACGTTTGACAGCGAAACGTCAAATGTCACACCAAATCAAATCAAAACAATAAATAATTTAATGTTTTATATTTAATACAAAATTTATGCAATAATATTGTGTCCAAGGCGAAAAAGCTCACCGTATTTTTTTTGTTTTAATTTATATATTATTTTAAATGTTTTTAATTATTTTATGTTTTAAATATAATTTTTTTTAATTTTGTCTTGGCGTCGAAACTATTTCGACTTTTGACGTTTTGACGTTTGACATCGAAACGTCAAATGTCACTTTAAAATCAAAATAAAATAAATTAAATTGATATTTTCATGAAATCAACTATAAATTGTACAGTGTGTTAAATAGGTGAAAGGCTCTGAAATATATTTAATTAATAACAGTTTAGTTCCGTTTGTAGAGAGCGAATGTTCTGTGTGAGTGACATTTTAAGTGGATCTTAACTTCCCTCGTCGACCTAGTGATTTAATAAACATTAAAATCCCGCAGGAATTTGAGGATATGTATTAGTGGTCGCGCCAGAGAAAGCTCAAACGTTGATTTAACGATATCCTTCTTAAAATTCCAGGTAACGGACTGTCGAAACTCTCGAGCGGACTAGACACACGCTCCGCCTGCTCGCTGCTCCTACCCGACGAGGGCTCCGCCGTGATCAGTTATAATCGATAAATAAACAGGTTGCTATTGGTGTGTGTTCATTTAACCGCGTATAGGGCGATGTCTGCCTTGTTATATTATGATTATAGTCAAGTCAAAAACGTTTCATAAAATGCATCCTTATCGCATCTCAAAAATTAATCTCAGTATAATATATTTATAGTAGTAATGATACAGTGGTGGCGAGGAGGGTCTCAGTCAGTAGTTTACTCTTGTTTGAAAAAAAAAAAAACCGATATGTATGGGTGTGCAGGTGTACGAAGTTGTCGAGTGACGTCACGTGTCCGTGCGCCGAGAGTTTCGTTAAAAATGTAAAAAAAAATTAGAAAACTCATTTGAAAAAATAAAACAAAACTAGATAATTGTAGAGCATCGTACGGGCTTGCTTTTCACATTTAACTTTTTTCAAATAACTATATAAAAAAATGTAAAAAAGTGAAAAAACATCACGCTCAGGTGTGAAGTAAAATTATTTTTTCCTAATTATTTAATTATACTTATGTTCTACTTCTCTTAAACTACTTGTACGCTTACTCTACATGTTCTACTTACTCACTTAACTACCCTAGCTAGGTAATCTACGCTTATACAACTACACCAGACCGTGCCGAGGGACTTAGCGCTCACGCAAGCTGCTCGACACGGGCGGGGATCGAACCCACCAACCGGCGGCGCAGCTGGACAGTCGCGATTCTGCCCGTATTACGCTGCGCCACGGGCCCGTCCTACGATACCCGCAAATACTTCTATATACTTTACCGGTCGCGGCCGGGTCGACCTACCCTCTGACGTCACGCCGGTTCCTTTTTTATTTATTTTTTTCCTAATATTTTTATCTGTTTTTTTTTTTTGACGTTTGACAGCGAAACGTCAAATGTCACACCAAATCAAATCAAAACAATAAATAATTTAATGTTTTATATTTAATACAAAATTTATGCAATAATATTGTGTCCAAGGCGAAAAAGCTCACCGTATTTTTTTTGTTTTAATTTATATATTATTTTAAATGTTTTTAATTATTTTATGTTTTAAATATAATTTTTTTTAATTTTGTCTTGGCGTCGAAACTATTTCGACTTTTGACGTTTTGACGTTTGACATCGAAACGTCAAATGTCACTTTAAAATCAAAATAAAATAAATTAAATTGATATTTTCATGAAATCAACTATAAATTGTACAGTGTGTTAAATAGGTGAAAGGCTCTGAAATATATTTAATTAATAACAGTTTAGTTCCGTTTGTAGAGAGCGAATGTTCTGTGTGAGTGACATTTTAAGTGGATCTTAACTTCCCTCGTCGACCTAGTGATTTAATAAACATTAAAATCCCGCAGGAATTTGAGGATATGTATTAGTGGTCGCGCCAGAGAAAGCTCAAACGTTGATTTAACGATATCCTTCTTAAAATTCCAGGTAACGGACTGTCGAAACTCTCGAGCGGACTAGACACACGCTCCGCCTGCTCGCTGCTCCTACCCGACGAGGGCTCCGCCGTGATCAGTTATAATCGATAAATAAACAGGTTGCTATTGGTGTGTGTTCATTTAACCGCGTATAGGGCGATGTCTGCCTTGTTATATTATGATTATAGTCAAGTCAAAAACGTTTCATAAAATGCATCCTTATCGCATCTCAAAAATTAATCTCAGTATAATATATTTATAGTAGTAATGATACAGTGGTGGCGAGGAGGGTCTCAGTCAGTAGTTTACTCTTGAAAGACAAAAAAAAACCGATATGTATGGGTGTGCAGGTGTACGAAGTTGTCGAGTGACGTCACGTGTCCGTGCGCCGAGAGTTTCGTTAAAAATGTAAAAAAAAATTAGAAAACTCATTTGAAAAAATAAAACAAAACTAGATAATTGTAGAGCATCGTACGGGCTTGCTTTTCACATTTAACTTTTTTCAAATAACTATATAAAAAAATGTAAAAAAGTGAAAAAACATCACGCTCAGGTGTGAAGTAAAATTATTTTTTCCTAATTATTTAATTATACTTATGTTCTACTTCTCTTAAACTACTTGTACGCTTACTCTACATGTTCTACTTACTCACTTAACTACCCTAGCTAGGTAATCTACGCTTATACAACTACACCAGACCGTGCCGAGGGACTTAGCGCTCACGCAAGCTGCTCGACACGGGCGGGGATCGAACCCACCAACCGGCGGCGCAGCTGGACAGTCGCGATTCTGCCCGTATTACGCTGCGCCACGGGCCCGTCCTACGATACCCGCAAATACTTCTATATACTTTACCGGTCGCGGCCGGGTCGACCTACCCTCTGACGTCACGCCGGTTCCTTTTTTATTTTTTTTTTTCCTAATATTTTTATCTGTTTTTTTTTTTTGACGTTTGACAGCGAAACGTCAAATGTCACACCAAATCAAATCAAAACAATAAATAATTTAATGTTTTATATTTAATACAAAATTTATGCAAGAATATTGTGTCCAAGGCGAAAAAGCTCACCGTATTTTTTTTGTTTTAATTTATATATTATTTTAAATGTTTTTAATTATTTTATGTTTTAAATATAATTTTTTTTAATTTTGTCTTGGCGTCGAAACTATTTCGACTTTTGACGTTTTGACGTTTGACATCGAAACGTCAAATGTCACTTTAAAATCAAAATAAAATAAATTAAATTGATATTTTCATGAAATCAACTATAAATTGTACAGTGTGTTAAATAGGTGAAAGGCTCTGAAATATATTTAATTAATAACAGTTTAGTTCCGTTTGTAGAGAGCGAATGTTCTGTGTGAGTGACATTTTAAGTGGATCTTAACTTCCCTCGTCGACCTAGTGATTTAATAAACATTAAAATCCCGCAGGAATTTGAGGATATGTATTAGTGGTCGCGCCAGAGAAAGCTCAAACGTTGATTTAACGATATCCTTCTTAAAATTCCAGGTAACGGACTGTCGAAACTCTCGAGCGGACTAGACACACGCTCCGCCTGCTCGCTGCTCCTACCCGACGAGGGCTCCGCCGTGATCAGTTATAATCGATAAATAAACAGGTTGCTATTGGTGTGTGTTCATTTAACCGCGTATAGGGCGATGTCTGCCTTGTTATATTATGATTATAGTCAAGTCAAAAACGTTTCATAAAATGCATCCTTATCGCATCTCAAAAATTAATCTCAGTATAATATATTTATAGTAGTAATGATACAGTGGTGGCGAGGAGGGTCTCAGTCAGTAGTTTACTCTTGAAAGACAAAAAAAAAACCGATATGTATGGGTGTGCAGGTGTACGAAGTTGTCGAGTGACGTCACGTGTCCGTGCGCCGAGAGTTTCGTTAAAAATGTAAAAAAAATTTAGAAAACTCATTTGAAAAAATAAAACAAAACTAGATAATTGTAGAGCATCGTACGGGCTTGCTTTTCACATTTAACTTTTTTTAAATAACTATATAAAAAAATGTAAAAAAGTGAAAAAACATCACGCTCAGGTGTGAAGTAAAATTATTTTTTCCTAATTATTTAATTATACTTATGTTCTACTTCTCTTAAACTACTTGTACGCCTTACTCTACATGTTCTACTTACTCACTTAACTACCCTAGCTAGGTAATCTACGCTTATACAACTACACCAGACCGTGCCGAGGGACTTAGCGCTCACGCAAGCTGCTCGACACGGGCGGGGATCGAACCCACCAACCGGCGGCGCAGCTGGACAGTCGCGATTCTGCCCGTATTACGCTGCGCCACGGGCCCGTCCTACGATACCCGCAAATACTTCTATATACTTTACCGGTCGCGGCCGGGTCGACCTACCCTCTGACGTCACGCCGGTTCCTTTTTTATTTTTTTTTTTCCTAATATTTTTATCTGTTTTTTTTTTTTGACGTTTGACAGCGAAACGTCAAATGTCACACCAAATCAAATCAAAACAATAAATAATTTAATGTTTTATATTTAATACAAAATTTATGCAATAATATTGTGTCCAAGGCGAAAAAGCTCACCGTATTTTTTTTGTTTTAATTTATATATTATTTTAAATGTTTTTAATTATTTTATGTTTTAAATATAATTTTTTTTAATTTTGTCTTGGCGTCGAAACTATTTCGACTTTTGACGTTTTGACGTTTGACATCGAAACGTCAAATGTCACTTTAAAATCAAAATAAAATAAATTAAATTGATATTTTCATGAAATCAACTATAAATTGTACAGTGTGTTAAATAGGTGAAAGGCTCTGAAATATATTTAATTAATAACAGTTTAGTTCCGTTTGTAGAGAGCGAATGTTCTGTGTGAGTGACATTTTAAGTGGATCTTAACTTCCCTCGTCGACCTAGTGATTTAATAAACATTAAAATCCCGCAGGAATTTGAGGATATGTATTAGTGGTCGCGCCAGAGAAAGCTCAAACGTTGATTTAACGATATCCTTCTTAAAATTCCAGGTAACGGACTGTCGAAACTCTCGAGCGGACTAGACACACGCTCCGCCTGCTCGCTGCTCCTACCCGACGAGGGCTCCGCCGTGATCAGTTATAATCGATAAATAAACAGGTTGCTATTGGTGTGTGTTCATTTAACCGCGTATAGGGCGATGTCTGCCTTGTTATATTATGATTATAGTCAAGTCAAAAACGTTTCATAAAATGCATCCTTATCGCATCTCAAAAATTAATCTCAGTATAATATATTTATAGTAGTAATGATACAGTGGTGGCGAGGAGGGTCTCAGTCAGTAGTTTACTCTTGAAAGACAAAAAAAAACCGATATGTATGGGTGTGCAGGTGTACGAAGTTGTCGAGTGACGTCACGTGTCCGTGCGCCGAGAGTTTCGTTAAAAATGTAAAAAAAAATTAGAAAACTCATTTGAAAAAATAAAACAAAACTAGATAATTGTAGAGCATCGTACGGGCTTGCTTTTCACATTTAACTTTTTTCAAATAACTATATAAAAAAATGTAAAAAAGTGAAAAAACATCACGCTCAGGTGTGAAGTAAAATTATTTTTTCCTAATTATTTAATTATACTTATGTTCTACTTCTCTTAAACTACTTGTACGCTTACTCTACATGTTCTACTTACTCACTTAACTACCCTAGCTAGGTAATCTACGCTTATACAACTACACCAGACCGTGCCGAGGGACTTGGCGCTCACGCAAGCTGCTCGACACGGGCGGGGATCGAACCCACCAACCGGCGGCGCAGCTGGACAGTCGCGATTCTGCCCGTATTACGCTGCGCCACGGGCCCGTCCTACGATACCCGCAAATACTTCTATATACTTTACCGGTCGCGGCCGGGTCGACCTACCCTCTGACGTCACGCCGGTTCCTTTTTTATTTTTTTTTTTCCTAATATTTTTATCTGTTTTTTTTTTTTGACGTTTGACAGCGAAACGTCAAATGTCACACCAAATCAAATCAAAACAATAAATAATTTAATGTTTTATATTTAATACAAAATTTATGCAATAATATTGTGTCCAAGGCGAAAAAGCTCACCGTATTTTTTTTGTTTTAATTTATATATTATTTTAAATGTTTTTAATTATTTTATGTTTTAAATATAATTTTTTTTAATTTTGTCTTGGCGTCGAAACTATTTCGACTTTTGACGTTTTGACGTTTGACATCGAAACGTCAAATGTCACTTTAAAATCAAAATAAAATAAATTAAATTGATATTTTCATGAAATCAACTATAAATTGTACAGTGTGTTAAATAGGTGAAAGGCTCTGAAATATATTTAATTAATAACAGTTTAGTTCCGTTTGTAGAGAGCGAATGTTCTGTGTGAGTGACATTTTAAGTGGATCTTAACTTCCCTCGTCGACCTAGTGATTTAATAAACATTAAAATCCCGCAGGAATTTGAGGATATGTATTAGTGGTCGCGCCAGAGAAAGCTCAAACGTTGATTTAACGATATCCTTCTTAAAATTCCAGGTAACGGACTGTCGAAACTCTCGAGCGGACTAGACACACGCTCCGCCTGCTCGCTGCTCCTACCCGACGAGGGCTCCGCCGTGATCAGTTATAATCGATAAATAAACAGGTTGCTATTGGTGTGTGTTCATTTAACCGCGTATAGGGCGATGTCTGCCTTGTTATATTATGATTATAGTCAAGTCAAAAACGTTTCATAAAATGCATCCTTATCGCATCTCAAAAATTAATCTCAGTATAATATATTTATAGTAGTAATGATACAGTGGTGGCGAGGAGGGTCTCAGTCAGTAGTTTACTCTTGAAAGACAAAAAAAAACCGATATGTATGGGTGTGCAGGTGTACGAAGTTGTCGAGTGACGTCACGTGTCCGTGCGCCGAGAGTTTCGTTAAAAATGTAAAAAAAAATTAGAAAACTCATTTGAAAAAATAAAACAAAACTAGATAATTGTAGAGCATCGTACGGGCTTGCTTTTCACATTTAACTTTTTTCAAATAACTATATAAAAAAATGTAAAAAAGTGAAAAAACATCACGCTCAGGTGTGAAGTAAAATTATTTTTTCCTAATTATTTAATTATACTTATGTTCTACTTCTCTTAAACTACTTGTACGCTTACTCTACATGTTCTACTTACTCACTTAACTACCCTAGCTAGGTAATCTACGCTTATACAACTACACCAGACCGTGCCGAGGGACTTAGCGCTCACGCAAGCTGCTCGACACGGGCGGGGATCGAACCCACCAACCGGCGGCGCAGCTGGACAGTCGCGATTCTGCCCGTATTACGCTGCGCCACGGGCCCGTCCTACGATACCCGCAAATACTTCTATATACTTTACCGGTCGCGGCCGGGTCGACCTACCCTCTGACGTCACGCCGGTTCCTTTTTTATTTTTTTTTTTCCTAATATTTTTATCTGTTTTTTTTTTTTTGACGTTTGACAGCGAAACGTCAAATGTCACACCAAATCAAATCAAAACAATAAATAATTTAATGTTTTATATTTAATATAAAATTTATGCAATAATATTGTGTCCAAGGCGAAAAAGCTCACCGTATTTTTTTTGTTTTAATTTATATATTATTTTAAATGTTTTTAATTATTTTATGTTTTAAATATAATTTTTTTTAATTTTGTCTTGGCGTCGAAACTATTTCGACTTTTGACGTTTTGACGTTTGACATCGAAACGTCAAATGTCACTTTAAAATCAAAATAAAATAAATTAAATTGATATTTTCATGAAATCAACTATAAATTGTACAGTGTGTTAAATAGGTGAAAGGCTCTGAAATATATTTAATTAATAACAGTTTAGTTCCGTTTGTAGAGAGCGAATGTTCTGTGTGAGTGACATTTTAAGTGGATCTTAACTTCCCTCGTCGACCTAGTGATTTAATAAACATTAAAATCCCGCAGGAATTTGAGGATATGTATTAGTGGTCGCGCCAGAGAAAGCTCAAACGTTGATTTAACGATATCCTTCTTAAAATTCCAGGTAACGGACTGTCGAAACTCTCGAGCGGACTAGACACACGCTCCGCCTGCTCGCTGCTCCTACCCGACGAGGGCTCCGCCGTGATCAGTTATAATCGATAAATAAACAGGTTGCTATTGGTGTGTGTTCATTTAACCGCGTATAGGGCGATGTCTGCCTTGTTATATTATGATTATAGTCAAGTCAAAAACGTTTCATAAAATGCATCCTTATCGCATCTCAAAAATTAATCTCAGTATAATATATTTATAGTAGTAATGATACAGTGGTGGCGAGGAGGGTCTCAGTCAGTAGTTTACTCTTGAAAGACAAAAAAAAAACCGATATGTATGGGTGTGCAGGTGTACGAAGTTGTCGAGTGACGTCACGTGTCCGTGCGCCGAGAGTTTCGTTAAAAATGTAAAAAAAAATTAGAAAACTCATTTGAAAAAATAAAACAAAACTAGATAATTGTAGAGCATCGTACGGGCTTGCTTTTCACATTTAACTTTTTTCAAATAACTATATAAAAAAATGTAAAAAAGTGAAAAAACATCACGCTCAGGTGTGAAGTAAAATTATTTTTTCCTAATTATTTAATTATACTTATGTTCTACTTCTCTTAAACTACTTGTACGCTTACTCTACATGTTCTACTTACTCACTTAACTACCCTAGCTAGGTAATCTACGCTTATACAACTACACCAGACCGTGCCGAGGGACTTAGCGCTCACGCAAGCTGCTCGACACGGGCGGGGATCGAACCCACCAACCGGCGGCGCAGCTGGACAGTCGCGATTCTGCCCGTATTACGCTGCGCCACGGGCCCGTCCTACGATACCCGCAAATACTTCTATATACTTTACCGGTCGCGGCCGGGTCGACCTACCCTCTGACGTCACGCCGGTTCCTTTTTTATTTTTTTTTTTCCTAATATTTTTATCTGTTTTTTTTTTTTGACGTTTGACAGCGAAACGTCAAATGTCACACCAAATCAAATCAAAACAATAAATAATTTAATGTTTTATATTTAATATAAAATTTATGCAATAATATTGTGTCCAAGGCGAAAAAGCTCACCGTATTTTTTTTGTTTTAATTTATATATTATTTTAAATGTTTTTAATTATTTTATGTTTTAAATATAATTTTTTTTAATTTTGTCTTGGCGTCGAAACTATTTCGACTTTTGACGTTTTGACGTTTGACATCGAAACGTCAAATGTCACTTTAAAATCAAAATAAAATAAATTAAATTGATATTTTCATGAAATCAACTATAAATTGTACAGTGTGTTAAATAGGTGAAAGGCTCTGAAATATATTTAATTAATAACAGTTTAGTTCCGTTTGTAGAGAGCGAATGTTCTGTGTGAGTGGCATTTTAAGTGGATCTTAACTTCCCTCGTCGACCTAGTGATTTAATAAACATTAAAATCCCGCAGGAATTTGAGGATATGTATTAGTGGTCGCGCCAGAGAAAGCTCAAACGTTGATTTAACGATATCCTTCTTAAAATTCCAGGTAACGGACTGTCGAAACTCTCGAGCGGACTAGACACACGCTCCGCCTGCTCGCTGCTCCTACCCGACGAGGGCTCCGCCGTGATCAGTTATAATCGATAAATAAACAGGTTGCTATTGGTGTGTGTTCATTTAACCGCGTATAGGGCGATGTCTGCCTTGTTATATTATGATTATAGTCAAGTCAAAAACGTTTCATAAAATGCATCCTTATCGCATCTCAAAAATTAATCTCAGTATAATATATTTATAGTAGTAATGATACAGTGGTGGCGAGGAGGGTCTCAGTCAGTAGTTTACTCTTGAAAGACAAAAAAAAAACCGATATGTATGGGTGTGCAGGTGTACGAAGTTGTCGAGTGACGTCACGTGTCCGTGCGCCGAGAGTTTCGTTAAAAATGTAAAAAAAACAGGTGTGAAGTAAAATTATTTTTTCCTAATTATTTAATTATACTTATGTTCTACTTCTCTTAAACTACTTGTACGCTTACTCTACATGTTCTACTTACTCACTTAACTACCCTAGCTAGGTAATCTACGCTTATACAACTACACCAGACCGTGCCGAGGGACTTAGCGCTCACGCAAGCTGCTCGACACGGGCGGGGATCGAACCCACCAACCGGCGGCGCAGCTGGACAGTCGCGATTCTGCCCGTATTACGCTGCGCCACGGGCCCGTCCTACGATACCCGCAAATACTTCTATATACTTTACCGGTCGCGGCCGGGTCGACCTACCCTCTGACGTCACGCCGGTTCCTTTTTTATTTTTTTTTTTCCTAATATTTTTATCTGTTTTTTTTTTTGACGTTTGACAGCGAAACGTCAAATGTCACACCAAATCAAATCAAAACAATAAATAATTTAATGTTTTATATTTAATATAAAATTTATGCAATAATATTGTGTCCAAGGCGAAAAAGCTCACCGTATTTTTTTTGTTTTAATTTATATATTATTTTAAATGTTTTTAATTATTTTATGTTTTAAATATAATTTTTTTTAATTTTGTCTTGGCGTCGAAACTATTTCGACTTTTGACGTTTTGACGTTTGACATCGAAACGTCAAATGTCACTTTAAAATCAAAATAAAATAAATTAAATTGATATTTTCATGAAATCAACTATAAATTGTACAGTGTGTTAAATAGGTGAAAGGCTCTGAAATATATTTAATTAATAACAGTTTAGTTCCGTTTGTAGAGAGCGAATGTTCTGTGTGAGTGACATTTTAAGTGGATCTTAACTTCCCTCGTCGACCTAGTGATTTAATAAACATTAAAATCCCGCAGGAATTTGAGGATATGTATTAGTGGTCGCGCCAGAGAAAGCTCAAACGTTGATTTAACGATATCCTTCTTAAAATTCCAGGTAACGGACTGTCGAAACTCTCGAGCGGACTAGACACACGCTCCGCCTGCTCGCTGCTCCTACCCGACGAGGGCTCCGCCGTGATCAGTTATAATCGATAAATAAACAGGTTGCTATTGGTGTGTGTTCATTTAACCGCGTATAGGGCGATGTCTGCCTTGTTATATTATGATTATAGTCAAGTCAAAAACGTTTCATAAAATGCATCCTTATCGCATCTCAAAAATTAATCTCAGTATAATATATTTATAGTAGTAATGATACAGTGGTGGCGAGGAGGGTCTCAGTCAGTAGTTTACTCTTGAAAGACAAAAAAAAAACCGATATGTATGGGTGTGCAGGTGTACGAAGTTGTCGAGTGACGTCACGTGTCCGTGCGCCGAGAGTTTCGTTAAAAATGTAAAAAAAAATTAGAAAACTCATTTGAAAAAATAAAACAAAACTAGATAATTGTAGAGCATCGTACGGGCTTGCTTTTCACATTTAACTTTTTTCAAATAACTATATAAAAAAATGTAAAAAAGTGAAAAAACATCACGCTCAGGTGTGAAGTAAAATTATTTTTTCCTAATTATTTAATTATACTTATGTTCTACTTCTCTTAAACTACTTGTACGCTTACTCTACATGTTCTACTTACTCACTTAACTACCCTAGCTAGGTAATCTACGCTTATACAACTACACCAGACCGTGCCGAGGGACTTAGCGCTCACGCAAGCTGCTCGACACGGGCGGGGATCGAACCCACCAACCGGCGGCGCAGCTGGACAGTCGCGATTCTGCCCGTATTACGCTGCGCCACGGGCCCGTCCTACGATACCCGCAAATACTTCTATATACTTTACCGGTCGCGGCCGGGTCGACCTACCCTCTGACGTCACGCCGGTTCCTTTTTTATTTTTTTTTTTCCTAATATTTTTATCTGTTTTTTTTTTTTGACGTTTGACAGCGAAACGTCAAATGTCACACCAAATCAAATCAAAACAATAAATAATTTAATGTTTTATATTTAATACAAAATTTATGCAATAATATTGTGTCCAAGGCGAAAAAGCTCACCGTATTTTTTTTGTTTTAATTTATATATTATTTTAAATGTTTTTAATTATTTTATGTTTTAAATATAATTTTTTTTAATTTTGTCTTGGCGTCGAAACTATTTCGACTTTTGACGTTTTGACGTTTGACATCGAAACGTCAAATGTCACTTTAAAATCAAAATAAAATAAATTAAATTGATATTTTCATGAAATCAACTATAAATTGTACTGTGTGTTAAATAGGTGAAAGGCTCTGAAATATATTTAATTAATAACAGTTTAGTTCCGTTTGTAGAGAGCGAATGTTCTGTGTGAGTGACATTTTAAGTGGATCTTAACTTCCCTCGTCGACCTAGTGATTTAATAAACATTAAAATCCCGCAGGAATTTGAGGATATGTATTAGTGGTCGCGCCAGAGAAAGCTCAAACGTTGATTTAACGATATCCTTCTTAAAATTCCAGGTAATGGACTGTCGAAACTCTCGAGCGGACTAGACACACGCTCCGCCTGCTCGCTGCTCCTACCCGACGAGGGCTCCGCCGTGATCAGTTATAATCGATAAATAAACAGGTTGCTATTGGTGTGTGTTCATTTAACCGCGTATAGGGCGATGTCTGCCTTGTTATATTATGATTATAGTCAAGTCAAAAACGTTTCATAAAATGCATCCTTATCGCATCTCAAAAATTAATCTCAGTATAATATATTTATAGTAGTAATGATACAGTGGTGGCGAGGAGGGTCTCAGTCAGTAGTTTACTCTTGAAAGACAAAAAAAAAACCGATATGTATGGGTGTGCAGGTGTACGAAGTTGTCGAGTGACGTCACGTGTCCGTGCGCCGAGAGTTTCGTTAAAAATGTAAAAAAAAATTAGAAAACTCATTTGAAAAAATAAAACACTCAGGTGTGAAGTAAAATTATTTTTTCCTAATTATTTAATTATACTTATGTTCTACTTCTCTTAAACTACTTGTACGCTTACTCTACATGTTCTACTTACTCACTTAACTACCCTAGCTAGGTAATCTACGCTTATACAACTACACCAGACCGTGCCGAGGGACTTAGCGCTCACGCAAGCTGCTCGACACGGGCGGGGATCGAACCCACCAACCGGCGGCGCAGCTGGACAGTCGCGATTCTGCCCGTATTACGCTGCGCCACGGGCCCGTCCTACGATACCCGCAAATACTTCTATATACTTTACCGGTCGCGGCCGGGTCGACCTACCCTCTGACGTCACGCCGGTTCCTTTTTTATTTTTTTTTTCCTAATATTTTTATCTGTTTTTTTTTTTTGACGTTTGACAGCGAAACGTCAAATGTCACACCAAATCAAATCAAAACAATAAATAATTTAATGTTTTATATTTAATATAAAATTTATGCAATAATATTGTGTCCAAGGCGAAAAAGCTCACCGTATTTTTTTTGTTTTAATTTATATATTATTTTAAATGTTTTTAATTATTTTATGTTTTAAATATAATTTTTTTTAATTTTGTCTTGGCGTCGAAACTATTTCGACTTTTGACGTTTTGACGTTTGACATCGAAACGTCAAATGTCACTTTAAAATCAAAATAAAATAAATGCTTTGTGCATAAGCACATTCAAAGCCATATAATTAAAAAAAAAAAAAAAAAAAAAAAAATAAATTAAATTGATATTTTCATGAAATCAACTATAAATTGTACAGTGTGTTAAATAGGTGAAAGGCTCTGAAATATATTTAATTAATAACAGTTTAGTTCCGTTTGTAGAGAGCGAATGTTCTGTGTGAGTGACATTTTAAGTGGATCTTAACTTCCCTCGTCGACCTAGTGATTTAATAAACATTAAAATCCCGCAGGAATTTGAGGATATGTATTAGTGGTCGCGCCAGAGAAAGCTCAAACGTTGATTTAACGATATCCTTCTTAAAATTCCAGGTAACGGACTGTCGAAACTCTCGAGCGGACTAGACACACGCTCCGCCTGCTCGCTGCTCCTACCCGACGAGGGCTCCGCCGTGATCAGTTATAATCGATAAATAAACAGGTTGCTATTGGTGTGTGTTCATTTAACCGCGTATAGGGCGATGTCTGCCTTGTTATATTATGATTATAGTCAAGTCAAAAACGTTTCATAAAATGCATCCTTATCGCATCTCAAAAATTAATCTCAGTATAATATATTTATAGTAGTAATGATACAGTGGTGGCGAGGAGGGTCTCAGTCAGTAGTTTACTCTTGTTTGAAAAAAAAAAAAACCGATATGTATGGGTGTGCAGGTGTACGAAGTTGTCGAGTGACGTCACGTGTCCGTGCGCCGAGAGTTTCGTTAAAAATGTAAAAAAAAATTAGAAAACTCATTTGAAAAAATAAAACAAAACTAGATAATTGTAGAGCATCGTACGGGCTTGCTTTTCACATTTAACTTTTTTCAAATAACTATATAAAAAAATGTAAAAAAGTGAAAAAACATCACGCTCAGGTGTGAAGTAAAATTATTTTTTCCTAATTATTTAATTATACTTATGTTCTACTTCTCTTAAACTACTTGTACGCTTACTCTACATGTTCTACTTACTCACTTAACTACCCTAGCTAGGTAATCTACGCTTATACAACTACACCAGACCGTGCCGAGGGACTTGGCGCTCACGCAAGCTGCTCGACACGGGCGGGGATCGAACCCACCAACCGGCGGCGCAGCTGGACAGTCGCGATTCTGCCCGTATTACGCTGCGCCACGGGCCCGTCCTACGATACCCGCAAATACTTCTATATACTTTACCGGTCGCGGCCGGGTCGACCTACCCTCTGACGTCACGCCGGTTCCTTTTTTATTTTTTTTTTTCCTAATATTTTTATCTGTTTTTTTTTTTTGACGTTTGACAGCGAAACGTCAAATGTCACACCAAATCAAATCAAAACAATAAATAATTTAATGTTTTATATTTAATACAAAATTTATGCAATAATATTGTGTCCAAGGCGAAAAAGCTCACCGTATTTTTTTTGTTTTAATTTATATATTATTTTAAATGTTTTTAATTATTTTATGTTTTAAATATAATTTTTTTTAATTTTGTCTTGGCGTCGAAACTATTTCGACTTTTGACGTTTTGACGTTTGACATCGAAACGTCAAATGTCACTTTAAAATCAAAATAAAATAAATTAAATTGATATTTTCATGAAATCAACTATAAATTGTACAGTGTGTTAAATAGGTGAAAGGCTCTGAAATATATTTAATTAATAACAGTTTAGTTCCGTTTGTAGAGAGCGAATGTTCTGTGTGAGTGACATTTTAAGTGGATCTTAACTTCCCTCGTCGACCTAGTGATTTAATAAACATTAAAATCCCGCAGGAATTTGAGGATATGTATTAGTGGTCGCGCCAGAGAAAGCTCAAACGTTGATTTAACGATATCCTTCTTAAAATTCCAGGTAACGGACTGTCGAAACTCTCGAGCGGACTAGACACACGCTCCGCCTGCTCGCTGCTCCTACCCGACGAGGGCTCCGCCGTGATCAGTTATAATCGATAAATAAACAGGTTGCTATTGGTGTGTGTTCATTTAACCGCGTATAGGGCGATGTCTGCCTTGTTATATTATGATTATAGTCAAGTCAAAAACGTTTCATAAAATGCATCCTTATCGCATCTCAAAAATTAATCTCAGTATAATATATTTATAGTAGTAATGATACAGTGGTGGCGAGGAGGGTCTCAGTCAGTAGTTTACTCTTGAAAGACAAAAAAAAACCGATATGTATGGGTGTGCAGGTGTACGAAGTTGTCGAGTGACGTCACGTGTCCGTGCGCCGAGAGTTTCGTTAAAAATGTAAAAAAAAATTAGAAAACTCATTTGAAAAAATAAAACAAAACTAGATAATTGTAGAGCATCGTACGGGCTTGCTTTTCACATTTAACTTTTTTCAAATAACTATATAAAAAAATGTAAAAAAGTGAAAAAACATCACGCTCAGGTGTGAAGTAAAATTATTTTTTCCTAATTATTTAATTATACTTATGTTCTACTTCTCTTAAACTACTTGTACGCTTACTCTACATGTTCTACTTACTCACTTAACTACCCTAGCTAGGTAATCTACGCTTATACAACTACACCAGACCGTGCCGAGGGACTTAGCGCTCACGCAAGCTGCTCGACACGGGCGGGGATCGAACCCACCAACCGGCGGCGCAGCTGGACAGTCGCGATTCTGCCCGTATTACGCTGCGCCACGGGCCCGTCCTACGATACCCGCAAATACTTCTATATACTTTACCGGTCGCGGCCGGGTCGACCTACCCTCTGACGTCACGCCGGTTCCTTTTTTATTTTATTTTTTTCCTAATATTTTTATCTGTTTTTTTTTTTTGACGTTTGACAGCGAAACGTCAAATGTCACACCAAATCAAATCAAAACAATAAATAATTTAATGTTTTATATTTAATACAAAATTTATGCAATAATATTGTGTCCAAGGCGAAAAAGCTCACCGTATTTTTTTTGTTTTAATTTATATATTATTTTAAATGTTTTTAATTATTTTATGTTTTAAATATAATTTTTTTTAATTTTGTCTTGGCGTCGAAACTATTTCGACTTTTGACGTTTTGACGTTTGACATCGAAACGTCAAATGTCACTTTAAAATCAAAATAAAATAAATTAAATTGATATTTTCATGAAATCAACTATAAATTGTACAGTGTGTTAAATAGGTGAAAGGCTCTGAAATATATTTAATTAATAACAGATTAGTTCCGTTTGTAGAGAGCGAATGTTCTGTGTGAGTGACATTTTAAGTGGATCTTAACTTCCCTCGTCGACCTAGTGATTTAATAAACATTAAAATCCCGCAGGAATTTGAGGATATGTATTAGTGGTCGCGCCAGAGAAAGCTCAAACGTTGATTTAACGATATCCTTCTTAAAATTCCAGGTAACGGACTGTCGAAACTCTCGAGCGGACTAGACACACGCTCCGCCTGCTCGCTGCTCCTACCCGACGAGGGCTCCGCCGTGATCAGTTATAATCGATAAATAAACAGGTTGCTATTGGTGTGTGTTCATTTAACCGCGTATAGGGCGATGTCTGCCTTGTTATATTATGATTATAGTCAAGTCAAAAACGTTTCATAAAATGCATCCTTATCGCATCTCAAAAATTAATCTCAGTATAATATATTTATAGTAGTAATGATACAGTGGTGGCGAGGAGGGTCTCAGTCAGTAGTTTACTCTTGAAAGACAAAAAAAAACCGATATGTATGGGTGTGCAGGTGTACGAAGTTGTCGAGTGACGTCACGTGTCCGTGCGCCGAGAGTTTCGTTAAAAATGTAAAAAAAAATTAGAAAACTCATTTGAAAAAATAAAACAAAACTAGATAATTGTAGAGCATCGTACGGGCTTGCTTTTCACATTTAACTTTTTTCAAATAACTATATAAAAAAATGTAAAAAAGTGAAAAAACATCACGCTCAGGTGTGAAGTAAAATTATTTTTTCCTAATTATTTAATTATACTTATGTTCTACTTCTCTTAAACTACTTGTACGCTTACTCTACATGTTCTACTTACTCACTTAACTACCCTAGCTAGGTAATCTACGCTTATACAACTACACCAGACCGTGCCGAGGGACTTGGCGCTCACGCAAGCTGCTCGACACGGGCGGGGATCGAACCCACCAACCGGCGGCGCAGCTGGACAGTCGCGATTCTGCCCGTATTACGCTGCGCCACGGGCCCGTCCTACGATACCCGCAAATACTTCTATATACTTTACCGGTCGCGGCCGGGTCGACCTACCCTCTGACGTCACGCCGGTTCCTTTTTTATTTTTTTTTTTCCTAATATTTTTATCTGTTTTTTTTTTTGACGTTTGACAGCGAAACGTCAAATGTCACACCAAATCAAATCAAAACAATAAATAATTTAATGTTTTATATTTAATACAAAATTTATGCAATAATATTGTGTCCAAGGCGAAAAAGCTCACCGTATTTTTTTTGTTTTAATTTATATATTATTTTAAATGTTTTTAATTATTTTATGTTTTAAATATAATTTTTTTTAATTTTGTCTTGGCGTCGAAACTATTTCGACTTTTGACGTTTTGACGTTTGACATCGAAACGTCAAATGTCACTTTAAAATCAAAATAAAATAAATTAAATTGATATTTTCATGAAATCAACTATAAATTGTACAGTGTGTTAAATAGGTGAAAGGCTCTGAAATATATTTAATTAATAACAGTTTAGTTCCGTTTGTAGAGAGCGAATGTTCTGTGTGAGTGACATTTTAAGTGGATCTTAACTTCCCTCGTCGACCTAGTGATTTAATAAACATTAAAATCCCGCAGGAATTTGAGGATATGTATTAGTGGTCGCGCCAGAGAAAGCTCAAACGTTGATTTAACGATATCCTTCTTAAAATTCCAGGTAACGGACTGTCGAAACTCTCGAGCGGACTAGACACACGCTCCGCCTGCTCGCTGCTCCTACCCGACGAGGGCTCCGCCGTGATCAGTTATAATCGATAAATAAACAGGTTGCTATTGGTGTGTGTTCATTTAACCGCGTATAGGGCGATGTCTGCCTTGTTATATTATGATTATAGTCAAGTCAAAAACGTTTCATAAAATGCATCCTTATCGCATCTCAAAAATTAATCTCAGTATAATATATTTATAGTAGTAATGATACAGTGGTGGCGAGGAGGGTCTCAGTCAGTAGTTTACTCTTGAAAGACAAAAAAAAACCGATATGTATGGGTGTGCAGGTGTACGAAGTTGTCGAGTGACGTCACGTGTCCGTGCGCCGAGAGTTTCGTTAAAAATGTAAAAAAAAATTAGAAAACTCATTTGAAAAAATAAAACAAAACTAGATAATTGTAGAGCATCGTACGGGCTTGCTTTTCACATTTAACTTTTTTCAAATAACTATATAAAAAAATGTAAAAAAGTGAAAAAACATCACGCTCAGGTGTGAAGTAAAATTATTTTTTCCTAATTATTTAATTATACTTATGTTCTACTTCTCTTAAACTACTTGTACGCTTACTCTACATGTTCTACTTACTCACTTAACTACCCTAGCTAGGTAATCTACGCTTATACAACTACACCAGACCGTGCCGAGGGACTTAGCGCTCACGCAAGCTGCTCGACACGGGCGGGGATCGAACCCACCAACCGGCGGCGCAGCTGGACAGTCGCGATTCTGCCCGTATTACGCTGCGCCACGGGCCCGTCCTACGATACCCGCAAATACTTCTATATACTTTACCGGTCGCGGCCGGGTCGACCTACCCTCTGACGTCACGCCGGTTCCTTTTTTATTTTTTTTTTTCCTAATATTTTTATCTGTTTTTTTTTTTTGACGTTTGACAGCGAAACGTCAAATGTCACACCAAATCAAATCAAAACAATAAATAATTTAATGTTTTATATTTAATACAAAATTTATGCAATAATATTGTGTCCAAGGCGAAAAAGCTCACCGTATTTTTTTTGTTTTAATTTATATATTATTTTAAATGTTTTTAATTATTTTATGTTTTAAATATAATTTTTTTTAATTTTGTCTTGGCGTCGAAACTATTTCGACTTTTGACGTTTTGACGTTTGACATCGAAACGTCAAATGTCACTTTAAAATCAAAATAAAATAAATTAAATTGATATTTTCATGAAATCAACTATAAATTGTACAGTGTGTTAAATAGGTGAAAGGCTCTGAAATATATTTAATTAATAACAGATTAGTTCCGTTTGTAGAGAGCGAATGTTCTGTGTGAGTGACATTTTAAGTGGATCTTAACTTCCCTCGTCGACCTAGTGATTTAATAAACATTAAAATCCCGCAGGAATTTGAGGATATGTATTAGTGGTCGCGCCAGAGAAAGCTCAAACGTTGATTTAACGATATCCTTCTTAAAATTCCAGGTAACGGACTGTCGAAACTCTCGAGCGGACTAGACACACGCTCCGCCTGCTCGCTGCTCCTACCCGACGAGGGCTCCGCCGTGATCAGTTATAATCGATAAATAAACAGGTTGCTATTGGTGTGTGTTCATTTAACCGCGTATAGGGCGATGTCTGCCTTGTTATATTATGATTATAGTCAAGTCAAAAACGTTTCATAAAATGCATCCTTATCGCATCTCAAAAATTAATCTCAGTATAATATATTTATAGTAGTAATGATACAGTGGTGGCGAGGAGGGTCTCAGTCAGTAGTTTACTCTTGAAAGACAAAAAAAAACCGATATGTATGGGTGTGCAGGTGTACGAAGTTGTCGAGTGACGTCACGTGTCCGTGCGCCGAGAGTTTCGTTAAAAATGTAAAAAAAAATTAGAAAACTCATTTGAAAAAATAAAACAAAACTAGATAATTGTAGAGCATCGTACGGGCTTGCTTTTCACATTTAACTTTTTTCAAATAACTATATAAAAAAATGTAAAAAAGTGAAAAAACATCACGCTCAGGTGTGAAGTAAAATTATTTTTTCCTAATTATTTAATTATACTTATGTTCTACTTCTCTTAAACTACTTGTACGCTTACTCTACATGTTCTACTTACTCACTTAACTACCCTAGCTAGGTAATCTACGCTTATACAACTACACCAGACCGTGCCGAGGGACTTAGCGCTCACGCAAGCTGCTCGACACGGGCGGGGATCGAACCCACCAACCGGCGGCGCAGCTGGACAGTCGCGATTCTGCCCGTATTACGCTGCGCCACGGGCCCGTCCTACGATACCCGCAAATACTTCTATATACTTTACCGGTCGCGGCCGGGTCGACCTACCCTCTGACGTCACGCCGGTTCCTTTTTTATTTTTTTTTTTCCTAATATTTTTATCTGTTTTTTTTTTTTGACGTTTGACAGCGAAACGTCAAATGTCACACCAAATCAAATCAAAACAATAAATAATTTAATGTTTTATATTTAATACAAAATTTATGCAATAATATTGTGTCCAAGGCGAAAAAGCTCACCGTATTTTTTTTGTTTTAATTTATATATTATTTTAAATGTTTTTAATTATTTTATGTTTTAAATATAATTTTTTTTAATTTTGTCTTGGCGTCGAAACTATTTCGACTTTTGACGTTTTGACGTTTGACATCGAAACGTCAAATGTCACTTTAAAATCAAAATAAAATAAATTAAATTGATATTTTCATGAAATCAACTATAAATTGTACAGTGTGTTAAATAGGTGAAAGGCTCTGAAATATATTTAATTAATAACAGTTTAGTTCCGTTTGTAGAGAGCGAATGTTCTGTGTGAGTGACATTTTAAGTGGATCTTAACTTCCCTCGTCGACCTAGTGATTTAATAAACATTAAAATCCCGCAGGAATTTGAGGATATGTATTAGTGGTCGCGCCAGAGAAAGCTCAAACGTTGATTTAACGATATCCTTCTTAAAATTCCAGGTAACGGACTGTCGAAACTCTCGAGCGGACTAGACACACGCTCCGCCTGCTCGCTGCTCCTACCCGACGAGGGCTCCGCCGTGATCAGTTATAATCGATAAATAAACAGGTTGCTATTGGTGTGTGTTCATTTAACCGCGTATAGGGCGATGTCTGCCTTGTTATATTATGATTATAGTCAAGTCAAAAACGTTTCATAAAATGCATCCTTATCGCATCTCAAAAATTAATCTCAGTATAATATATTTATAGTAGTAATGATACAGTGGTGGCGAGGAGGGTCTCAGTCAGTAGTTTACTCTTGTTTGAAAAAAAAAAAAACCGATATGTATGGGTGTGCAGGTGTACGAAGTTGTCGAGTGACGTCACGTGTCCGTGCGCCGAGAGTTTCGTTAAAAATGTAAAAAAAAATTAGAAAACTCATTTGAAAAAATAAAACAAAACTAGATAATTGTAGAGCATCGTACGGGCTTGCTTTTCACATTTAACTTTTTTCAAATAACTATATAAAAAAATGTAAAAAAGTGAAAAAACATCACGCTCAGGTGTGAAGTAAAATTATTTTTTCCTAATTATTTAATTATACTTATGTTCTACTTCTCTTAAACTACTTGTACGCTTACTCTACATGTTCTACTTACTCACTTAACTACCCTAGCTAGGTAATCTACGCTTATACAACTACACCAGACCGTGCCGAGGGACTTAGCGCTCACGCAAGCTGCTCGACACGGGCGGGGATCGAACCCACCAACCGGCGGCGCAGCTGGACAGTCGCGATTCTGCCCGTATTACGCTGCGCCACGGGCCCGTCCTACGATACCCGCAAATACTTCTATATACTTTACCGGTCGCGGCCGGGTCGACCTACCCTCTGACGTCACGCCGGTTCCTTTTTTATTTTTTTTTTTCCTAATATTTTTAATAATATTTTTATCTGTTTTTTTTTTTTGACGTTTGACAGCGAAACGTCAAATGTCACACCAAATCAAATCAAAACAATAAATAATTTAATGTTTTATATTTAATACAAAATTTATGCAATAATATTGTGTCCAAGGCGAAAAAGCTCACCGTATTTTTTTTGTTTTAATTTATATATTATTTTAAATGTTTTTAATTATTTTATGTTTTAAATATAATTTTTTTTAATTTTGTCTTGGCGTCGAAACTATTTCGACTTTTGACGTTTTGACGTTTGACATCGAAACGTCAAATGTCACTTTAAAATCAAAATAAAATAAATTAAATTGATATTTTCATGAAATCAACTATAAATTGTACAGTGTGTTAAATAGGTGAAAGGCTCTGAAATATATTTAATTAATAACAGTTTAGTTCCGTTTGTAGAGAGCGAATGTTCTGTGTGAGTGACATTTTAAGTGGATCTTAACTTCCCTCGTCGACCTAGTGATTTAATAAACATTAAAATCCCGCAGGAATTTGAGGATATGTATTAGTGGTCGCGCCAGAGAAAGCTCAAACGTTGATTTAACGATATCCTTCTTAAAATTCCAGGTAACGGACTGTCGAAACTCTCGAGCGGACTAGACACACGCTCCGCCTGCTCGCTGCTCCTACCCGACGAGGGCTCCGCCGTGATCAGTTATAATCGATAAATAAACAGGTTGCTATTGGTGTGTGTTCATTTAACCGCGTATAGGGCGATGTCTGCCTTGTTATATTATGATTATAGTCAAGTCAAAAACGTTTCATAAAATGCATCCTTATCGCATCTCAAAAATTAATCTCAGTATAATATATTTATAGTAGTAATGATACAGTGGTGGCGAGGAGGGTCTCAGTCAGTAGTTTACTCTTGAAAGACAAAAAAAAACCGATATGTATGGGTGTGCAGGTGTACGAAGTTGTCGAGTGACGTCACGTGTCCGTGCGCCGAGAGTTTCGTTAAAAATGTAAAAAAAAATTAGAAAACTCATTTGAAAAAATAAAACAAAAGTAGATAATTGTAGAGCATCGTACGGGCTTGCTTTTCACATTTAACTTTTTTCAAATAACTATATAAAAAAATGTAAAAAAGTGAAAAAACATCACGCTCAGGTGTGAAGTAAAATTATTTTTTCCTAATTATTTAATTATACTTATGTTCTACTTCTCTTAAACTACTTGTACGCTTACTCTACATGTTCTACTTACTCACTTAACTACCCTAGCTAGGTAATCTACGCTTATACAACTACACCAGACCGTGCCGAGGGACTTAGCGCTCACGCAAGCTGCTCGACACGGGCGGGGATCGAACCCACCAACCGGCGGCGCAGCTGGACAGTCGCGATTCTGCCCGTATTACGCTGCGCCACGGGCCCGTCCTACGATACCCGCAAATACTTCTATATACTTTACCGGTCGCGGCCGGGTCGACCTACCCTCTGACGTCACGCCGGTTCCTTTTTTATTTTTTTTTTTCCTAATATTTTTATCTGTTTTTTTTTTTGACGTTTGACAGCGAAACGTCAAATGTCACACCAAATCAAATCAAAACAATAAATAATTTAATGTTTTATATTTAATACAAAATTTATGCAATAATATTGTGTCCAAGGCGAAAAAGCTCACCGTATTTTTTTTGTTTTAATTTATATATTATTTTAAATGTTTTTAATTATTTTATGTTTTAAATATAATTTTTTTTAATTTTGTCTTGGCGTCGAAACTATTTCGACTTTTGACGTTTTGACGTTTGACATCGAAACGTCAAATGTCACTTTAAAATCAAAATAAAATAAATTAAATTGATATTTTCATGAAATCAACTATAAATTGTACAGTGTGTTAAATAGGTGAAAGGCTCTGAAATATATTTAATTAATAACAGTTTAGTTCCGTTTGTAGAGAGCGAATGTTCTGTGTGAGTGACATTTTAAGTGGATCTTAACTTCCCTCGTCGACCTAGTGATTTAATAAACATTAAAATCCCGCAGGAATTTGAGGATATGTATTAGTGGTCGCGCCAGAGAAAGCTCAAACGTTGATTTAACGATATCCTTCTTAAAATTCCAGGTAACGGACTGTCGAAACTCTCGAGCGGACTAGACACACGCTCCGCCTGCTCGCTGCTCCTACCCGACGAGGGCTCCGCCGTGATCAGTTATAATCGATAAATAAACAGGTTGCTATTGGTGTGTGTTCATTTAACCGCGTATAGGGCGATGTCTGCCTTGTTATATTATGATTATAGTCAAGTCAAAAACGTTTCATAAAATGCATCCTTATCGCATCTCAAAAATTAATCTCAGTATAATATATTTATAGTAGTAATGATACAGTGGTGGCGAGGAGGGTCTCAGTCAGTAGTTTACTCTTGAAAGACAAAAAAAAACCGATATGTATGGGTGTGCAGGTGTACGAAGTTGTCGAGTGACGTCACGTGTCCGTGCGCCGAGAGTTTCGTTAAAAATGTAAAAAAAAATTAGAAAACTCATTTGAAAAAATAAAACAAAACTAGATAATTGTAGAGCATCGTACGGGCTTGCTTTTCACATTTAACTTTTTTCAAATAACTATATAAAAAAATGTAAAAAAGTGAAAAAACATCACGCTCAGGTGTGAAGTAAAATTATTTTTTCCTAATTATTTAATTATACTTATGTTCTACTTCTCTTAAACTACTTGTACGCTTACTCTACATGTTCTACTTACTCACTTAACTACCCTAGCTAGGTAATCTACGCTTATACAACTACACCAGACCGTGCCGAGGGACTTAGCGCTCACGCAAGCTGCTCGACACGGGCGGGGATCGAACCCACCAACCGGCGGCGCAGCTGGACAGTCGCGATTCTGCCCGTATTACGCTGCGCCACGGGCCCGTCCTACGATACCCGCAAATACTTCTATATACTTTACCGGTCGCGGCCGGGTCGACCTACCCTCTGACGTCACGCCGGTTCCTTTTTTATTTTTTTTTTTCCTAATATTTTTATCTGTTTTTTTTTTTTGACGTTTGACAGCGAAACGTCAAATGTCACACCAAATCAAATCAAAACAATAAATAATTTAATGTTTTATATTTAATACAAAATTTATGCAATAATATTGTGTCCAAGGCGAAAAAGCTCACCGTATTTTTTTTGTTTTAATTTATATATTATTTTAAATGTTTTTAATTATTTTATGTTTTAAATATAATTTTTTTTAATTTTGTCTTGGCGTCGAAACTATTTCGACTTTTGACGTTTTGACGTTTGACATCGAAACGTCAAATGTCACTTTAAAATCAAAATAAAATAAATTAAATTGATATTTTCATGAAATCAACTATAAATTGTACAGTGTGTTAAATAGGTGAAAGGCTCTGAAATATATTTAATTAATAACAGATTAGTTCCGTTTGTAGAGAGCGAATGTTCTGTGTGAGTGACATTTTAAGTGGATCTTAACTTCCCTCGTCGACCTAGTGATTTAATAAACATTAAAATCCCGCAGGAATTTGAGGATATGTATTAGTGGTCGCGCCAGAGAAAGCTCAAACGTTGATTTAACGATATCCTTCTTAAAATTCCAGGTAACGGACTGTCGAAACTCTCGAGCGGACTAGACACACGCTCCGCCTGCTCGCTGCTCCTACCCGACGAGGGCTCCGCCGTGATCAGTTATAATCGATAAATAAACAGGTTGCTATTGGTGTGTGTTCATTTAACCGCGTATAGGGCGATGTCTGCCTTGTTATATTATGATTATAGTCAAGTCAAAAACGTTTCATAAAATGCATCCTTATCGCATCTCAAAAATTAATCTCAGTATAATATATTTATAGTAGTAATGATACAGTGGTGGCGAGGAGGGTCTCAGTCAGTAGTTTACTCTTGAAAGACAAAAAAAAACCGATATGTATGGGTGTGCAGGTGTACGAAGTTGTCGAGTGACGTCACGTGTCCGTGCGCCGAGAGTTTCGTTAAAAATGTAAAAAAAAATTAGAAAACTCATTTGAAAAAATAAAACAAAACTAGATAATTGTAGAGCATCGTACGGGCTTGCTTTTCACATTTAACTTTTTTCAAATAACTATATAAAAAAATGTAAAAAAGTGAAAAAACATCACGCTCAGGTGTGAAGTAAAATTATTTTTTCCTAATTATTTAATTATACTTATGTTCTACTTCTCTTAAACTACTTGTACGCTTACTCTACATGTTCTACTTACTCACTTAACTACCCTAGCTAGGTAATCTACGCTTATACAACTACACCAGACCGTGCCGAGGGACTTAGCGCTCACGCAAGCTGCTCGACACGGGCGGGGATCGAACCCACCAACCGGCGGCGCAGCTGGACAGTCGCGATTCTGCCCGTATTACGCTGCGCCACGGGCCCGTCCTACGATACCCGCAAATACTTCTATATACTTTACCGGTCGCGGCCGGGTCGACCTACCCTCTGACGTCACGCCGGTTCCTTTTTTATTTTTTTTTTTCCTAATATTTTTATCTGTTTTTTTTTTTTGACGTTTGACAGCGAAACGTCAAATGTCACACCAAATCAAATCAAAACAATAAATAATTTAATGTTTTATATTTAATACAAAATTTATGCAATAATATTGTGTCCAAGGCGAAAAAGCTCACCGTATTTTTTTTGTTTTAATTTATATATTATTTTAAATGTTTTTAATTATTTTATGTTTTAAATATAATTTTTTTTAATTTTGTCTTGGCGTCGAAACTATTTCGACTTTTGACGTTTTGACGTTTGACATCGAAACGTCAAATGTCACTTTAAAATCAAAATAAAATAAATTAAATTGATATTTTCATGAAATCAACTATAAATTGTACAGTGTGTTAAATAGGTGAAAGGCTCTGAAATATATTTAATTAATAACAGTTTAGTTCCGTTTGTAGAGAGCGAATGTTCTGTGTGAGTGACATTTTAAGTGGATCTTAACTTCCCTCGTCGACCTAGTGATTTAATAAACATTAAAATCCCGCAGGAATTTGAGGATATGTATTAGTGGTCGCGCCAGAGAAAGCTCAAACGTTGATTTAACGATATCCTTCTTAAAATTCCAGGTAATGGACTGTCGAAACTCTCGAGCGGACTAGACACACGCTCCGCCTGCTCGCTGCTCCTACCCGACGAGGGCTCCGCCGTGATCAGTTATAATCGATAAATAAACAGGTTGCTATTGGTGTGTGTTCATTTAACCGCGTATAGGGCGATGTCTGCCTTGTTATATTATGATTATAGTCAAGTCAAAAACGTTTCATAAAATGCATCCTTATCGCATCTCAAAAATTAATCTCAGTATAATATATTTATAGTAGTAATGATACAGTGGTGGCGAGGAGGGTCTCAGTCAGTAGTTTACTCTTGAAAGACAAAAAAAAAACCGATATGTATGGGTGTGCAGGTGTATCAAAAAGACACACCTTGGGTCAGGAGCGAGGGCTCCTGCCGTATGACGAGGCGAAAATCTGGCGGAAAGCAAAGGGTACTTACAGTCAGATCTCCTATCCAGGTCTCCAGTTCGTTGTTTCACACCCCTTAGCACCACCTCGAGCTGCCGTAGTCGGTATGCTGGTGTATATGCACAATATTCACTATTTTGTAGCTATACTTTGAGTCTGAGCAGGATTATTAAGAAATTACACGTTTTGTAGTGTTAGCTAGCCGTTGAACATGTTGAATTGAATGCCGCCGTGCGGCGACTGGGGCGGGGTTCACGCAGTGCGTCTCGACCAATGAGAATCGAGATCCGCTGTATGCTCTTTGCCGAGCCCCGATGCTAACCGACCAGATTTGTGATAGGCGCGAAATTTGAATATAAATAGCGAATAGCGAACATACCGCCCACCAAAATACAGCTGGTATTTTCCGGTTAGCTAAAACTAATCACGAAGTGAAAGAAGAAGGCAAAAAGAATAAAATACGTGAAATAAAAACTATAAATGATTCGCGTATAATGAATCTTAATCAAACAAAATAACGAGTTATAACTAGAAATAAACTACGAATAAACTAAGTTACGAATTGGGTAATGAATTATGAGTCGATGGGAAGGGGGCATAACTTAACGAGAGGTCGTTTGAGAATGCTCTCTTTAGTCTTAACGGTGGCTACACGGACTATGCCGTCCGGACCCGAATGTAACTCGATTACCCTCCCTAACGACCAATGCAAAGGGGTACGATTGTCATCCTTAATAATGACGATAGCATTAATTGACAACGGTTTAGAATCTTTCGTCCACTTGGCCCGTTGAGTTAGCGAATGCAAGTACTCATTTTTCCAACGTAGCCAAAAGCTCTGAAGGAACGATTGGATAAGTTGCCAACGGTTCAATCGGTTTAAACTCGTACCAGAAAAATCTGCATCGGGTACTGCGGTAAGCGGCTCCAGGGTCAAGAAGTGACCTGGAGTTAAAACGTTCAAATCATTTGGATCTGCACTCACGGGGCATAACGGCCGTGAGTTCAAAACCGCTTCGATTTGTACAAACAAAGTGGTGAGTTCTTCGAATGTTAACACTTGATTGCCAACAATACGATAAAGATGAGATTTCGCAGCTTTGATTTGAATCTCCCAGGCACCACCAAAATGCGGGGCGGAGGGTGGGTTAAAATCGAATTTTATACGTTCAGCTTGCGAAGCCGTGTTCAATAAAGAAAGATAATTGCTAACACCGATAAAGTTTGTACCACAATCCGCATGGATTACGTTACAACGACCACGACGTCCTACAAATCGTCGCATGCCGCTAAGAAACCGTCAGAAGATAGAGATGATACTACCTCAAGATGAACGGCCTTTGTGACTAAGCACACGAATAAACAAAGATAAGCCTTGTCTATCTTGGCTCCGCGATGCGTTCCGAGCTTTATGCGAAAAGGTCCACCGAAATCAACGCCTACAACGGAAAATGGTTTGGCTTGATTTACACGAAAGGACGGAAGGTCGCTCATAAACGGCTCTAATGGTTTGGGTTTAAGTCTAAAACAACGAATCCAGGACCGCAAAGCCCTCATTCCCCTCCCGAGCGTCGTCGGGTTTGCTCGTGTTTAAAGTTGACAGTCAGTGACGCGCTTAACAAGTTATCATAGATAAAAAAAAAAAAAAAATAGAAACGATTAAGAAGTTATCCATATAATTTTGCCCACACTCGTCAAGCCTCTGAGAGTTAAAATGGGAAAATGTTCAGCGTGCCTAGCTAATCTTAAGACAACTAACACAGTATCGTGTTTTGCATGCAGCAATAACTACCACCATACATGTGTGGGTTTTACCTTGGATAAATATAAAAAGCTCACTAAAGAACAACGTTCTTCTTGGAGGTGCCCGGAGTGCCAAGTTTCAAGGCCTCGAGGAGATAACACGAATACTCCAGTAAGATCTCGTCAGCCAGAAGTGCCTTCAAACTCCGAGAGCGAAGACTTTACGGAGGTCGAAGAAGACGTAGCCGGTGAATGTGTGGAGAAACGAGACTCAAGTCTGGCTAAGATGGTTGCTGCAGAGGTTCAACGAATTCTTAAAACTGAACTAAGCGAGTTTCGTAAGGAAATTAAATCCGATATTATTGTAATCAAGAATTCGGTGACTGAATGCCAGAAATTTATTGAAAATTTTGAAGATAAGCTAGTATCTCTCGAAAAAAGAATAAAGATGCTAGAAGAAAAGCAAAGCTACCACTCAACGGAGAAAAATACGTTACAAAACACTATTGACGGCCTGCAAAATGATTTCGAGGTCCAACTTCAGGCAGCCATGTCCAATGAGGTAGAGATTGTTGGAATTCCAGAACAACCAAATGAAAACGTGGAACATATCCTAGCTTTAGTTGCAAAAAAGGTGGATTTCAACTTCGATTCTCAAGATATTGACTGGGTCTCACGAGTTGGTCCTAAACGTGTTGGTCAAATATCGGATCAATATCACCGTAGTATAGCTGTCCGTTTCAATAGACGAAAACTGCGGAAAGACTTCATCAGTGCAGTTAAAGTGCGTCGTGGCTTAACTTCTGGAGATATCGATTTCACTGGACCTTCAACAAAAATTTTTGTCAATGAAAGGCTAAGCAGAAGGAATAGACAGTTATTTCGAGAAACGAGAATTCGTGCAAAACAAGCGGGTTACAAATTCGTATGGATTAACAACGGATCTATATTCATTCGGAAAGGTGAAGGAAAAGGTGCAATATCAATTAAATCGCTTGCTGATCTGGAACGTTTTCTTCCAGTGTCTCAAGAAAACTAGGTAGTATAGAGGTTTAACCATAGTTTATATATTAATATTCCTCTTTCTAAAGTTTCGGTTATGCTTATTTTTAACCGAATTATTCACGGCAGTGCTGCTTCAAGTAACTACAATACGTATAGTAAGTTTGCTCTTAAATTGTTTTACAATCTTCAAAACCCATGTATCTAGTCATAAAATACATTATGCTAGGTGACACTATTAATATCGTAAATAATGATTTAGATTCCATTTCCGTCGAGTGCACTATTAAAAATAACGCTGAAGATTGTAAGTTTGATCTTTTCAATGGTTTTACAATTCTCACATTTAATATTAGAAGTATTAACAAAAATTTTGATGAATTTCAAGTGTTACTAAAACGCTTAAACATTCAAATAGATATTATTGTATTAACGGAATGTTGGCTCTCAGATTCAACAGTGATTAGGCAAATTGATAATTATAAAGCCACAGCTACTTCTAAATATATAAATCAAAACTGTGGAGTTGTAGTATATGTTAATAATAATATCACAGCAAGTGTAGAGGAACCTGACTTTGATGATGCCAATTGTCTTATTATTAATACAGGTTCTCATGCAATTGTATGTATCTATCGGTCACCTTCTATTACTAATGTATCTAAATTTCTTAATTCATTAAATAACACTCTAACATCTATACAAAAAACTACGAATATAATAATTGCAGGGGATATTAATTTAGATATTCTTAATAATACCCATAATAATTATGTGTCCGAATACATCGAATTAACAACGTTCCACGGACTTGTCGCTGGCATAAATGTGCCTACACGTAACAACGCATGTCTGGATCATATTATGGTAAAAAGTAAGCATAATATTAAATCTGTAGTGTGTTTCACAGATATAACCGATCACCAGGTATTGATTACAAGTATTGGAAAGCAAAATCCTATTTTTAAACCATCTAAATACAAAATAGACGTCAATTACACTAATTTAAAAGCCGATCTTGTTAAATATGACTGGTCCGTTATTACTTCAATCATGGATGTAAATGACGCAGCTACTATGTTTTCAAATATTATAATAAACAAAGTCAAGGAGTATTCTAAATATGTAAGAATTAAAAGACATAACACTAATTTTAAACCCTGGATTACGAATGGTCTTTTAAAATGTATTATCAAAAGAGACAAAATGCACATGGAAGTAAGAAAATATCCCCATAATTTGACTTTAAAAACTAATTACATAGCTTACCGTAATAATTGTAGCTTAATTCTAAATAAAGCAAGGGACGAATATAATAAGCGATTATTAAATGTAAATAAAAACAGTTCACTGAAACTATGGCAAAGCGTTAAAAATATTTGTCACATACCAAAAAAAAGTAGCCAGCCAAACGATCTCTTAACTATAGACATAAATCCTGAAGAATCACTTAAAATCTGCAATAATTATTTTAGTAATATTGGTACTGACTTAGCTAATAAAATAAAAGCAAAAATTTGTAAGTCTGAAACTGAACTAGCGTCTACAATCAGTTTGCCAATTAAAACAATTTCTTCTTTCTTTTTCCAACCTACAGACAAGATAGAAATCCGCAAACTAATACTGAATCTAAAATTAGGGATTGCTTCAGGCCTCGATGGTCTTAGTGGTAAGATATTGAAAGAAATCGTAGATTTCATATGTTACCCACTCGCGCATATTTTTAACCTTAGCTTTTTATCGGGTATATTTCCAGATTGCTGGAAAGTCGCAACAATTACACCTATACATAAAGAAGGATCAACATCTTCTCCTTCCAATTATCGTCCAATATCCTTGCTCAGTATACTATCTAAATTGCTAGAAAGAACGGTCAATTCGAGGATTACAGACTATCTAGATAAATACAAGTTATTAAACGATAGACAATTTGGTTTTCGTACGGGTAGATCTTGTGAAGAGGCAGTATCACTTCTTACTACTAATATACGTAGTAGTATAAAGCAAGGCTCAAAGTGTATTGCAGTCTTCCTCGATTTGGCTAAAGCCTTTGATACCGTTTCAAGGCCGATATTGCTCCGAAAATTGGAGTTATTCGGCATCAGAGGTTTGGCACTTGAGTGGTTTAAAAGCTACTTGCAAAATCGAACTCAAATTGTCAAAATTGATAGTATTTTAAGTGACTCACAACCTATTGATATTGGTGTACCTCAAGGTAGCATATTGGGCCCCACGTTATTTAATATTTATATAAACGATATTTTGGAAATAACGCAAGAAAATACAGATATAATCTGTTACGCTGACGACACAGCCGTTATCTTTAAAGGACAGAACTGGAAATCAACTCAAGCCTTGGCGGAGGCAACAATGTTCACCATTTCTAACTGGTTAGATAGTAATCTTCTTACTCTAAATGTAAAAAAGACCAAATTTTTATGTTTTCATAAATCGGCCCATTCTATGCCACCGCCAATGTCTAAATTAAAAATTTTTCACTCTTGCCAGTTAACTAAAGCATGCAATAACTCAATGTGTACGGTTTCTATAGAACGAGCACAAACAATAAAATACCTTGGAGTACTTATTGATGATCGACTGAACTTTAAGGAACATATTTCAGCATTAGTAAAAAGGCTCCGCAAACTCGTAGGTATATTCAAAATGTTAAGAAAAAGTGCAGACATAAATATCTTGCGTTTAGTTTATACAGGACTATGCCAATCTATTTTGAATTACTGTATAAGTATTTGGGGAGATGTTTCCAAAACCTCGTTACTAGAGCTAGAAATCGCACAAAGAACAGTGATAAAGGCAATTCTTAATAAACCCTTCCGATACCCAACTGATCTAATTTATAAAGAATTTAAAGCTTTACGAGTCCGTCAATTATTTATTTTAAAATCGTTTTTATTTACACACAAGCTAGTTCTAAACTCGAGCAAATATGATTCTCTAATGAAAAATCGAGTATTTAGAATAAATACTACTTTATCGCAGTCATTAAATTATCAAGCTACTCATTTATATAATAGACTTGTCAATAAATGCAACTTAAAAGATTGTACCGTACGTCATGCCAAACAAAAAGTTTTATTATTCTTAACAGAGTTAAACTACGATCAAACAGAAACATTGATTTCAATCGATAAATAAAATAACAAGAATCAATGCAACAACAATATATAAACTAATATATAACAACTATAAACTACAAATAATATAACAATATATTAACTTTAAAATGTATTATACTTAATCTTACAATAATAGTCATAATTTGCTGTCATTTCTGTTCTACTAATCTTTGACGAGTAAGAAATATCGATCATACCCGCTTTTTAAAATAAAACAGTAAACATAAAAATGATTTAAAATAGCATACCTTAGAAACAGTGCGCCAATTTATTCACAAATTTGAAATGTTATTATATGTTGAAAGTAAAAGTTTTGTCTTTCCATGGTATACTTACTTTATTTCGTATTCTAAAAATAAGCAAATCTTAGCTACCCGCAACGCTCGGCATAATTACCTATATTTTAAAATTTTACGTACAGAACAAATGAATTCCACGATACAAGCTTGCTTAGTGTGGAATTCAAAGATAAAATTTTGCTGTTATTTATATGCTTCACTATTTATTTGTTATAAAAAAGAATGTTTCTAAGTTTAAGATATTTATTGTGTAAAAAAAAAAAAAAAAAACAAAATGTTTTATATTAATAAATGCTTAGAAACAAATGAAAATTCTACGTTTTGGTAAATAAAGATTTATTATTATTATTATTATTTTTTTTTTTTTTTTTTTTTTTTTGATAATTCACGGCTAGAATAGCCGGTTATAAAAACGAATGACACGGGCCTAAGCCAAGTGTACATCAGTATGCTAGGTATATGTTGAAGATGAAGGGTGAGGCATTACTATATTAGGTGTGTTATCTGCTTCGCATTCTAGAAATTTTCTAACTATTCTACATGTGTTGAGTATTGCTGCTTTCTGTAACAAATGGTAACTATTTCGTGCTAAATTTAATGTGCGAAGTGATTGGTGTAACTGTCTGGGTATCACACCTGTTGTCGAAATTACTACAGGAACTACTGTCACTTTTTTCAAATGCCAGAGTCGTGTGATTTCATGTTTAAGATCATTGTATTTAGTTATCTTTTCAGCTATGGTTGTCTGTAAATTATGTGTATTGCAAACTGCTATATCAATTAGGTAGCCAGTTTTTTCTATCTTGTTAACTAATGTAATATCAGGTCTGTTGAAGTGTATAGTGCGGTCAGTAAGAAGGGCTCTATCAAAGTACAGTTTTGTAGTGGCATTTTCTAAAACAGTTTGAGGTGTGTATTTATAATATGGTACAGTAATGTCAGTCACTTTATAAAGAAAAGCTAGTTTCTGGTGTATTATATTAGCTACTTGATCGTGTCTATGCTTATAATCAGTCTGGGCTATTGCTTTACATGCACCTGTAATGTGTTGTATAGTTTCAGCAGCGCTATTGCATTTCCTACAATTATCATTAGTTAAATTTTTAATAATATGTTTTCTGTAATTTCTAGTTTCTATCACCTGATCCTGTATAGCTATCATAAAACCTTCTGTTTCTGGAAATAGGTCCCCACGATTAAGCCACGCGTTCGACGCCTCTTTGTCGACATTATCTTGGCACAAATCATGGTGGTGCCTTCCATGCAGAGATTTCTGAGACCAATCTATGAGTTTAGTTTTATTATCTATCAAATTTTCATTACGTTGGGTTGTAGAGTTTTTTAAATTAAGAGGTGTTAGCTGTTGATCATTGTAAATAATTAATCTATGTAATTTGGATGTTTCACTCTTATCAAAAAAATATTTCCTAAGTGTAGTGATCTGTCTATTGTGTAAATTTAAAATATCTATCAATCCTCTACCTCCTTCTTTTCTTGGCAATGTTAGCCTTTGTAAACATGATCTAGGGTGATTTTTGCGAAATTTGGTAAGTGTGGTATTTATTTTTCGTTGTAAATTTTTTAGATCTGTCTGTGTCCAGTTTATCACGCCAAAAGAATATGTGAGTACTGGTATAGCAAAGGTGTTAATCGCTTTAATCGTATTTCGTGAATATAATTGAGTTTTTAAAATTGAATTGAGTCTGTGTTGAAATTGAAGTTTCAAGTTTTTCTTTATTTCTTTATGTTGTATTTGTAGTGATTGGTTATATCCTAAATATTTGTATGTTTCTCCTTCGCTTAATGGTTCAATGAGTTTTCCAGATTGCAATGTAAACTGATGTTGGTAATTTTGACCAGCTTTACTTGAATTTATCTTACATTTATCTATACCGAACTCCATCTTGATATCATTTGTAAATTTTTCTACTATTTTAGCTAGTTGATTTAATTGATCTTCACTTTTACCATATAACTTTATGTCATCCATGTAAAGTAAATGATTTAGAATATTGTGTTGTATGTCAGTCTGTGTGTCAGTCTTTGAATTGCCTAAAGGGAACCCTAGCGAACTTGAATTTAGCATATTAGAAAGAGGATTTAAAGCCAGACAGAACCATAGCGGACTAAGTGCATCACCCTGAAATATACCTCTTTGAATTTTAACTGGTCTAGTTTGAGTTGTGTTATTTTTATTAGTTAGTCTTAGTACAGTTTTCCAATTAAACATGATAGATTTCAAAAATAATATTATCGATGGATGTATTTTATAGATTTCTAAAATTTTAAGTAGCCATGAATGGGGAACCGTGTCATAGGCTTTTTTATAATCGATGTATAAGCTAAATAAGTCAGATTTAGTTTTTTGGACTTTTTTAAGAACAACCGCATCTATTATTAACTGTTCCTTACACCCTTGACTAAATTTTCTACATCCCTTTTGTTGTTCAGCCAGTATGTTATTAGCGTCAACATGTTGGTAAATAAGTTCAGATATACAGGAAGTGATAATTTTGTACAAAGTCTGCAAGCAAGTGATGGGTCTATATTTTGCTGGGTTAGTTAAATCATTGCGATCTTTAGGAATCATATATGTTATACCTGATGTTAAATAATGTGGCATAGTATTAGGATTAGTAATAAACTGGTTAATATATTTGTGTAAGTGAGTGTGGATGCTTGTGAATTTCTTATACCAAAAACTATGTAAATAATCAGATCCAGGCGCTTTCCAATTATGTAAGTTACCTATTACTTTTTCAAATATTTCAGGAGGAATCTGTTCGTATGTCATTGTCTCTATGTTAGTGTTAAGTGATTTTTCTGTTTCAATCCATTCAGCTTCCGAATTGTGTTGAATAGGTTCTTCCCATACTCCTGTCCAGAAACTATGCAAAGTTTCTGAATCAGGGCAGTTAGATGTATCTTTATCGTTACAATGGTTTTGAGAATTAGTTGTTGCCTGCCTAATGTTACGATAGAAACCTTTTTCGTTATGGCTAAATTGAATATTTTGTTGTTTACGTAATGAACATGCTTTATATCTGTGTAGACGGCCTGATACGACTGACAGTTTTTGTTTGAGTGTGTCTAATGTGTGTGAGACATGAGAGTTTGGTTCTTCGTGTACAGTGTGAGTTTTATATTGTTCTACAATCTTGTTTACATACTTTATTATTTTTCTGCTTCTGCAACCATTTATAAATTGTGTAAGTCTACCTATTTTAATTCGTAAATTTTCTAATTTATTTTTCAGTCGTTTCTGCCATTTTGGTATATTTTCGCTTTTTTGGCCGGTAATATTTTTCGTTGGTTGTGGTAAAGTTATTTTTGCTCCATTAACTTTAGCAGAAGTCCACGCGGCACAGTATATTGTTGTTTGTAATGTTAAAAAATCAGTTCCTTCATTCACATTTTCAGGGAGTATAATATCATTTAGATAGTTAATTATTTTTGATAGATTTTTGGAAGGTTTTTGTTTGGGGATATAAGATCTATCAATCGGATTAGTTTCTTTGAAAAATTTAAATGCTTGTTGAAAAGTTTCATCTATATTCTGTTGCCTTTTAGTGATTGTTTCTGTGTAATTTTCTAGCTCTTCTGTATGTATAAAGTCAGTGTTAGTCTGTGTTTGTTCACTATGGTCTAATGTATGTGTATCAGTATAATTAATTGTACTTATATTTCTTAAAGTGTGATTGCAGTTAAAATTATTTGTATTATTTAGTAGTAATTCTTGTGATATTTCTTGTTTTAATATATTTAATCTCTCAATTGACAAATATTTATTGTTTACAATTAGTCTTCTTTGATCTGCTATTCTTTGTTCACTGAGATGGGCTAGTGAAGGATATCTGCTAATAAAGTCATCGTACATAAGTTTTCTGTATGCTGTCATATTGGTACCTAACTGAGTTGTTCGAAAGTATGACCGCATTATCTCTTCATTATATTCGTCAGTCCATGTCATTCGAGTCCTTATTGTACTTTGTGCCCAGTTATTGCTCCCATTTCTGTCAATCTCTTCCCGGTAATTATTGTGTGTTTGAGTATGTGATATCATAGTGGAGTGTGATTGTTTTTGTGTTTTATTTTCTACATGGGTGTGCTGAAGGAAAGATGTAACTTCTATCTTTATTTCATTTAATGTTTCTTGGGAAAGCAATTTATTTCTGACAATAGCTCTGCATTGATCGCCTAGTCTCTGTCTCGTAGCCTGCATATACGGGTATTCTTGTGAAAATTCTTGATGTAACTGGTCCAAGTATAGCCTACTGGTATTTAATTTTGTAGCAATAAGGTACGTGCGCCAGATAAATCTATTCATCTCTTCTGACCATCTTTTTCGCACACGGTTTGTACCTGTGGTGGGTGTAGGTTCTGTGGCAGGTGCCTCCTCCACAACATCCACATGCACTGGTGAATTAATGCTTGAATTTGAAGAAGTCGAAAATAAAAGCGGAGATGATGTGGGTGATTCATATGAATTGAATGAGGAGAGCGTCATCGAACTAGTTTCGCTTAGCTGATCGGAGTCCATATTTGTCGTTACTTGGGTCGTTTGACGGGTATAGCGCGCCACCCGGAGATTCTTCGCACCCCTAGGCTCAGTCTCAGATCCGCTTCCGTCAGAGCCGGTACTGCAACTGGGCCCGCCGGGCACTTGGGGCCTATTTGTCATACTTCTTGTTTGCACCATGTTGTTTTTTGGGTTTGAGACCGTTAGTTAAGAAGGGTTGAGCCACGATGGTATTGGCTAAATCAATGTACCTCCTGAATATCTCAGGGTTATTGAGCTTAAGTTAGCTCTTTATTTGTCCTGCCTTCTCCTAAGCCCCCCCACCGCGTCAAGGTGGTCCCCTGGGGGGGTTATTATTATTATTATTATTATTTAGAAAGACAGCTCCTTATGGCACGTTTAGCCGATAATACCCAAAAACGTTGTAAAATGAGATAATGAGTAGTGTTCTGCCCTGTATGACAATATTTACGATGAACGGATTCGATTAATTTTGACGTGAATGGATGATCGCCAGGCAAAAGTGCGGGATGTTTTTGTTCGAATTCTAAACCAGAACGAGACAAGCGACCGCCCACCCTGAGAACACCCTCTTCATCCAAGAATGGGTTAAGTTTACGTAAAGGTTTGGGTAACAACTGATTTGATTTCAACTGCTGAATTTCATTTGAAAAAACCGAATTTTGGATAAACTTGACAATAAATAGTAATGAATTACTATGCTCAAGCTCCGTCATAATAGAGCCCTGGCGGCGTTTCTGTGGATTCCTAGCGTTATAAACAAAACGACGGACATATGATACGATATGAATTATCTTTTCAAGTGACGAAAATTGATGCAGCAAGTGCTCGATTAGTGAGACAGAACTAACCCTCGTGGGCACGAGGAGTGCAACCGATCGACGTTCCTCGGCATAAACCATGTCGCTTTCATTATCTATAGAAAATCTCGAAACTGGCCAGCGATCCGAGGATTGCGCCAACCACGACGGTCCCGACCACCACAAGGTATTATGAAGAAGATCCTGAGGAAATAGTCCGCGTGAACACACGTCTGCTGGGTTGTCAGACGAGGCCACGTGATGCCAGTATTCAGCAGGGAAGTTATCCTGAATATGACTTACTCTGTTGGCCACAAAAGTGGCCCAACGAGACGGATGTGAACGAATCCATGATAGAACTACAGTAGAATCAGACCACAAAAAAATCCCGTTAACATGAATTTTATCACGATACGTATCAAGAACGAATTTGGTTAGGTCAGTCAACAAAAATGCTGCACATAGCTCCAAACGAGGTAATGAGACTTTCTTTATAGGAGCGACACGAGCCTTAGCACAAGATAGCCGAATGTGAGTAGTTCCATCCTGACATAAGGTTCGCAAATAAATCACTGCACCGTACGCTAACTCAGAGCTATCACAAAACCCGTGAATCTCATGTGTTCGAAAAGTATTAGAAGTTAGGATACGAGGTATACGTATATTTTGAAGTATACACAAGTTGTCACATAGCATGGTCCATGCGTGGGCTATTTCATGTGGGGGTTGTTCATCCCATGAAATTCCTAAAAGCCAAAGCTTCTGTAAGAAACATTTCACTTTGATGGTTATGGGTGAGAGAAATCCCAAAGGGTCGAATATCTTTGCGATTTCGCTGAGAATAACTCGTTTGGTACAGGAACGATTTGAAGATTTTACATCGAATAAAAACATATCCGTGGTTGGATCCCATTTAAGGCCAAGAACCTTTAATGTTGACGATTGACCGTCAGAAAATGCTTTAGGGTCCAGAAGACACTCTTCGGGCGGAATATTAGATAACAGAGCGGGTAAGTTACTGGCCCATTTCCTTAGTTCGAAATGACCCAATGAGAACAGTTTTATGAGTTGTGATGTAGCCTCTCGAGCCTCATCCAAACTTTTACAACCGGATACCACGTCGTCGACATAAATATCAGAATCCAAAATTCGTTTAGCGAGAGGAAAGCAAGATCCTTCATCCTTCGCCAGCTGCTGGATGGTTCTGATAGCTAAGAAAGGTGCAGATGAGACACCATAAGTAACGGTATTTAATCTAAATTCCTGTATAGGTTCATTGGAGTTAGACCTCCAAAAAATCCTTTGATAATCACGGTGATCACTAGCGACTAGAATCTGTCTATACATCTGACGTATGTCAGCCATAAAGACAACGTTATATAAACGAAAGCGAAGTAATACGGTAACAATATTAGTTTGCAATTTAGGTCCTATTAGCAACGTATCATTCAACGATGTTCCTTGAGCATCTTTAGCAGACGCATCAAAGACTACGCGTAATTTAGTCGTAGCACTATCCGGCTTCACGACACAATGATGAGGAATGTAATATTTACCTCGACCTAGCTCCTTAACATCCACCAACGACATGTGACCAGAGTCCCGATAGTCATTCATAAACTCCGAATATTGTTGGTACAAATCATGATCACGAGCGAGTCGCCGTTCGATCGCTTTAAATCGTCTTAACGCAATTTCTCGAGAACCGTTAAATGTTGGATCGATACTATCCTTAAAAGGAAGTCGAACGCCATATCTTCCTGAAAAGTCGCGATAATGGTTTGTTGAATATAGACTCTCACAAGTAACCTCCTCTGGAGTGAGCGATGACGCAGTGGGAACATTGTCAATCTCCCAAAAACGTTGAACGATTGAAGCTAATTCGTTTGTCTGTGGTAAACATTGAACTAATGATGACGTAACGAATGTTGCTTTACCTAATAAAAGCCAACCGAAAACTGAATTAATAGCAAATGGTTGATTTGCTTTACCCTTAATACGCTGATTGAGAATTGATTCCGCAAAGACATCAGCTCCCAACAAAATATCGATAGGACCAGGGACGTCAAAACCTGGGTCCGCTAACGGTAGCGATTGTATATGTGACCAACCTACGGTATTAAGTTTAGCTACTGGCTGATCACTGCAAATTTTTGAAATAACGTGCAAGTCAATATCGAATGACGTATCATTATTGTTTGACATAATCGAACAATGAACTACACCGGTCGTGTTAGCGGCAACCTCGCCTAAGCCACTGATAGTTGTTTCGCATGAGAGCGGCTGAAGTTGAAGATACCGCATAGCATCTCGAGTAATAAAATTATTTTGACTTCCAGTGTCGAATAAAGCACGGAACGCATGTGATAAGCCATTAGAATCTCGAATTTTAACTATAGCTGTAGCTAGAAGCACAGTAGTATTCACAGAAGATGAATCTTTTATATGCCCAGAAGAACTGGATTGCTTAGCAACGAGAGAAACGGAATGAGTATCGGAACGATTTGGACGAATGTTTGATTTATTTTCTTCATGATCCTTATGAAGTAAGGTGTGGTGTTTACGTTTACACTTTAAACATCTAAAAATCGAAGTACAATCTTTTATTTGATGAGATTGCTTTAAACAATTATAACACCATTTTTTCTCATGTGCGATAGACATACGCTCGTCAACAGACTTGGATAAAAAGCTTTTACATTTTGAAATAGGATGAAAATCTAAACAAAATGAACATTTAATTTCAACATTATTTTTTTTGTTATTAGAAGTGAACGAAATTTTGGAATTATTTAGATTTTCTGTTAACAATGTGTGAGTGACGTGTGAACGATTTTTATAAATGCTAGATTTAGATTTAGATGATTCCTTATTGAGAGAAGGCGGTTTAGGATTGTCACTGAAATGGCTGTCACGTATCAATGCCTCACACTTTGAATTTAAAAATTCTTTTATTTGGGAATATTTGGGAAATTCTGAATTATTAAAATTTTGTTCGAATTCCCGACGTAATTTAGCATCTAATTTAGATAGAATATGATAAACTAGAACAAAGTCCCAATGTTCAATGGGAAGATTAATTTTTTTTAATATACTTAAGTTTTCATCTATACTATCTAACGAGCGACGAAAGTCTCCCGCGTGCTGAAGTTTCAAATTAATACTAAGAATGTCTCTCCAACAACTAAAAGCCAACTCACGCTTATTCTGATATCGAGCCACTAACGCATTATATGCATCCGTATAGTGGTCGCCGGTGATAGGGAACACGCGTACGACAGCCAAAGCGTCGTCCTTCAACGATGAAATTAAGTAGTGAAACTTTTCTACTTCAGTAAGCGAGGAATTATGAATAAGCGCGTTATATGTATCGTAGAACTCAGGCCAATATTTAATATTACCAGAAAACGTAGGTAATTGAATTTTAGGTAATCTTACGCGTGACAACGATGACGAATTGTTATTATCTATAAGATTATGGGACGACTTTAAATCTGCCTTTGTTAAACTACGACGTATTGATATAATTTCAAAAAAAGTTTCATCAAAACGGGTACGCATATTTTCATCCTCATCACATTCCTCGGATGAGTCTGAAAGTTCGAGAATTGAAAAATGTGCATCTTCAAATTCCGATACATATTTGTCTAATTGTTCACAGTATGAAAAAAATAAATCAATTTCCGATTCTCCTTTCTGCGCCGAATAACCAACTTCTAAGGCCTTGATAATACGGTTCAAAGCTATAGTTCGCTTATTACGTAACAACGGCAAGTCACGTACAGTATATCTATCTGTTTCTATAGGTTGCGTTTTCGATTTGTTTGAAGAACTAAGTCTACGAGCATGACGTTTAGTAACATACGACATGATGTTATTTTAATATAATATCACGAATAAAAAAAAATAAAAAAAAAATAAAGAAAATATTATTTACTAATAAGCCTGTTTTGGACCGACCACGCACGTTGAACGTAAACAATTATACGTCACTCCTAGCTGCAACGACTACAGCAGGCGGCGAGCGGCGCGGCGAATAGGTAGATATATCAATATATAGGTATGTAGCCAGCCAGCGTGCGATGCGACGATGCGCACTTAATGAGTTAAAATATATCTATTGGTGAAAACAGTTATCAATATTTTATTTTTAAACGATTAATTAAGAAAAACGAATAGCTAACAAAGAAACTATTTGTTTGTACGAGTAGACTATAGATAGATAAATTTCGAATGAATAATTGTTTTGACAATAGGTTAATATTATTACAGCCGATATTAATTATATAAAACACCGATAGCTTGATCTGTAATAATTGTAATTTACAATATATATTACAGCCGATAGTTGTATAAGATACACAAAGATTGTTTTATATGATCTGTAATAATAATTAATAATGAATATTAGTTAGTACAGCCGAGCCACACATACATAGACAAGTAATTATAGAATAGTTTGTTTATGTAAAATAAAGATCTGTACTAACACGAATTAAAAAAATAAATAAATACAATATTGTCACAGCCGAATAGATATATACATGTACGAGTAGATACTAGACAGGTATAATACGTGATCTGTAACAACTTAATATTTATTATACGAATTGTTTACGAGTTTACGACTCAAAGCTGCGAATTAACTAGGTATGATGTGTAGATATGACTAGTATATGTTCATACAAGTCGAAACGAATAATTTTTAATAAATAATAATTTCTGGAACGAGTAAAAAACGAATGAACGGATAAAATCGTATATGTACCTAGTTATAGCTCGATATATAAAAGTGAATAGTCGAATAGAAATTGACTAGTAGAATGCAAAATGGCCGAAAGTTCTAGAATTCCACGTAGGTACCCCGAGTTGCAATTTATTAAAATATGTCGGTATACTCGAAATCACTGATAGATTCTATTAGAAATGCTATAAATACGTAAAATAAATGAACCTTTGACCTTTTGATCGTAATAATTACGCTTTCTAAATATACTAACGTAAAATACCAGCCATATTGAATTATGAATTTTCAAAATTACAACACGAAAATGATACTAAAGGGTATCCGCGGGATTCGGCACCAAAAAAGGATGTATCAAAAAGACAAGTACTTACAGTCAGATCTCCTATCCAGGTCTCCAGTTCGTTGTTTCACACCCCTTAGCACCACCTCGAGCTGCCGTAGTCGGTATGCTGGTGTATATGCACAATATTCACTATTTTGTAGCTATACTTTGAGTCTGAGCAGGATTATTAAGAAATTACACGTTTTGTAGTGTTAGCTAGCCGTTGAACATGTTGAATTGAATGCCGCCGTGCGGCGACTGGGGCGAGGTTCAAGCGGTGCGTCTCGACCAATGAGAATCGAGATCCGCTGTATGCTCTTTGCCGAGCCCCGATGCTAACCGACCAGATTTGTGATAGGCGCGAAATTTGAATATAAATAGCGAATAGCGAACAGCAGGTGTACGAAGTTGTCGAGTGACGTCACGTGTCCGTGCGCCGAGAGTTTCGTTAAAAATGTAAAAAAAAATTAGAAAACTCATTTGAAAAAATAAAACAAAACTAGATAATTGTAGAGCATCGTACGGGCTTGCTTTTCACATTTAACTTTTTTCAAATAACTATATAAAAAAATGTAAAAAAGTAAAAAAACATCACGCTCAGGTGTGAAGTAAAATTATTTTTTCCTAATTATTTAATTATACTTATGTTCTACTTCTCTTAAACTACTTGTACGCTTACTCTACATGTTCTACTTACTCACTTAACTACCCTAGCTAGGTAATCTACGCTTATACAACTACACCAGACCGTGCCGAGGGACTTAGCGCTCACGCAAGCTGCTCGACACGGGCGGGGATCGAACCCACCAACCGGCGGCGCAGCTGGACAGTCGCGATTCTGCCCGTATTACGCTGCGCCACGGGCCCGTCCTACGATACCCGCAAATACTTCTATATACTTTACCGGTCGCGGCCGGGTCGACCTACCCTCTGACGTCACGCCGGTTCCTTTTTTATTTTTTTTTTTCCTAATATTTTTAATAATATTTTTATCTGTTTTTTTTTTTGACGTTTGACAGCGAAACGTCAAATGTCACACCAAATCAAATCAAAACAATAAATAATTTAATGTTTTATATTTAATACAAAATTTATGCAATAATATTGTGTCCAAGGCGAAAAAGCTCACCGTATTTTTTTTGTTTTAATTTATATATTATTTTAAATGTTTTTAATTATTTTATGTTTTAAATATAATTTTTTTTAATTTTGTCTTGGCGTCGAAACTATTTCGACTTTTGACGTTTTGACGTTTGACATCGAAACGTCAAATGTCACTTTAAAATCAAAATAAAATAAATTAAATTGATATTTTCATGAAATCAACTATAAATTGTACAGTGTGTTAAATAGGTGAAAGGCTCTGAAATATATTTAATTAATAACAGTTTAGTTCCGTTTGTAGAGAGCGAATGTTCTGTGTGAGTGACATTTTAAGTGGATCTTAACTTCCCTCGTCGACCTAGTGATTTAATAAACATTAAAATCCCGCAGGAATTTGAGGATATGTATTAGTGGTCGCGCCAGAGAAAGCTCAAACGTTGATTTAACGATATCCTTCTTAAAATTCCAGGTAACGGACTGTCGAAACTCTCGAGCGGACTAGACACACGCTCCGCCTGCTCGCTGCTCCTACCCGACGAGGGCTCCGCCGTGATCAGTTATAATCGATAAATAAACAGGTTGCTATTGGTGTGTGTTCATTTAACCGCGTATAGGGCGATGTCTGCCTTGTTATATTATGATTATAGTCAAGTCAAAAACGTTTCATAAAATGCATCCTTATCGCATCTCAAAAATTAATCTCAGTATAATATATTTATAGTAGTAATGATACAGTGGTGGCGAGGAGGGTCTCAGTCAGTAGTTTACTCTTGAAAGACAAAAAAAAACCGATATGTATGGGTGTGCAGGTGTACGAAGTTGTCGAGTGACGTCACGTGTCCGTGCGCCGAGAGTTTCGTTAAAAATGTAAAAAAAAATTAGAAAACTCATTTGAAAAAATAAAACAAAACTAGATAATTGTAGAGCATCGTACGGGCTTGCTTTTCACATTTAACTTTTTTCAAATAACTATATAAAAAAATGTAAAAAAGTGAAAAAACATCACGCTCAGGTGTGAAGTAAAATTATTTTTTCCTAATTATTTAATTATACTTATGTTCTACTTCTCTTAAACTACTTGTACGCTTACTCTACATGTTCTACTTACTCACTTAACTACCCTAGCTAGGTAATCTACGCTTATACAACTACACCAGACCGTGCCGAGGGACTTAGCGCTCACGCAAGCTGCTCGACACGGGCGGGGATCGAACCCACCAACCGGCGGCGCAGCTGGACAGTCGCGATTCTGCCCGTATTACGCTGCGCCACGGGCCCGTCCTACGATACCCGCAAATACTTCTATATACTTTACCGGTCGCGGCCGGGTCGACCTACCCTCTGACGTCACGCCGGTTCCTTTTTTTTCCTAATATTTTTTATCTGTTTTTTTTGACGTTTAACAGCGAAACGTCAAATGTCACACCAAATCAAATCAAAACAATAAATAATTTAATGTTTTATATTTAATACAAAATTTATGCAATAATATTGTGTCCAAGGCGAAAAAGCTCACCGTATTTTTTTTGTTTTAATTTATATATTATTTTAAATGTTTTTAATTATTTTATGTTTTAATTATTTTTTTTTAATTTTGTCTTGGCGTCGAAACTATTTCGGCTTTTGCCTTTTTTACGTTTGACAGCGTAACGTCAAATGTCACTTTAAAATCAAAATAATAAATTAAATGCAGATACTACCATACGCGCACTTAAATTTGGACAATTTTTACATACTCACAAATTTGTGGGTACTTATATTAAAAGATGGTGTCAAAAATGTTGGACGCAACAAAATCTCAGTACAATTCTCCTCCGCCATGGCAGCAAATGACTTCTTGGCTAATTCTGTCCTAGGAATGGCTAAGTATAAAGCTATTATCCCAACATTCAACGTTACTAGGATGGGATTGATTAAGGGTGAACCGGTTGATTGGTCAATGGAGCTACTTGCTAACTCTGTTGACCTACCCTCTGGGTGTGGTGAAGTGCTCAAGGCAAGGAGACTTAACCGTAAAGTTAATAATGAAGGAACTGTCACATGGGTACCCACCCAATCTGTGGCAATAACATTTAGAGGCCAAACTTTACCAGATAAAATATTTGCATTTTATTCCTCCCTTTCTGTAGTCCTCTATAAATTACCTACAATACAATGTCTAAATTGTTGTCGTTTTGGACATGTAAAGGCTCAGTGCAGATCTCAGCCAAGATGCTACAGGTGTGCTCAATCCCATGCTGGTGACACTTGTAATGTTACATTAGATAATTCAACTTGTTTATATTGTTCTAGTAGGCATTATGCCATTAATAAAGATTGTCCTAAATTTTCGAGACAGCAAAGCATCAAAATTGTTATGTCCCAGGAAAATATTTCCTATATCGAGGTAACATCGCGTTTCCCCACAGTGCATAGATCATATGCCAACGTTGCTAAAGAAATGTTTGCTCCTCCTCCTGTTTCTGGTTCCCCTATTGCATCATCTTCCCATACTAAACCGACTAAAACTTACAGACAGACTGTTTTCACATCTCCCCGTCCCAAGCTCTTCAAGCAAAGGGATTTGATAGACAAGCACATCAGTCTATTGTTAGCACCCCCTCTACTTCATTACCCAATGGTTGTGCCATTGGCAACACAATAATGAATTCCAATAATTCATTAAATAACCATAGAAACCTGTTAGTATCTCTTACGGAGGTACTTGTTAGCATTATATCAACAGCCAATGAAATGCCATTACCGTCCAACGTTGCCCATAAACTATCCCAAATTTTTGAAATCCTCAAAAATGGACGCACTCAGTTTTCTGCAGTGGAACAGTAAAAGTCTTAGACCCAAAAAAACTGAACTCATTTCAATAATTAAGTTACACAAGCCTGCCATTGTTGCCATCTCAGAGACATGGTTAGTGCCTGGGTCTCAGTTTCGGGTTCCAGGTTTCTCCTGTTTACGGGATGACAGGAGTGATGGGTTTGCAGGTTGTGCCGTTCTTATACGGCACCCTACTCCCTATTCTTCTATCCCCCTTCCTGCTCATAGTGATCAGATTAATGCTGTGGCTGTGAGAGCTTTTAATATTTCTTTTCTATCTTTATACATCCCCTATTCCTCCTATTCTCTAATTTCTGAACTACATTCTATCTTCTCTTCTTTACCAGATCCTGTTTTGTTCATGGGTGATCTAAATATTCATCACACAATGTGGGGATGTCATAGTTCTGATAATTTTGCTTCGCATCTGTTGGACATCATTGATGATGTAGGTCTCTGCATTCTCAATGACGGTACGCCCACCCGTAGAGTCAATCCTTATCAGAATCCTATGACAGCAGTGTTTCTATCTATTTCTTCCCCATCTCTAGCTTCTCAACTGTCCTGGCAAGTGCTTACTTCCACTTGTGGAAGTGATCATTTTCCTGTCATTTTAGAATTTAACAGTAGAATCTTCTCATCCGTGAGATATAAACCCACTCTGAAATATAATGTAAGAAAAGCTGATTGGCCAGCTTATGCTAAATCTGTGGATGATATTATTAGTAAGGATCATGATGGTCTTTTTTGTTATGAGAGGTTCCTTAAGGCCATTGTACTGTCAGCTGACTTACGTATTCCCCTGAAAAAATTGGCTAAGAATCATCTACCTTCCAATCCTTGGTGGGATCAGGAATGCACTGATCTTTATTATCAGCGCCTTTCTGCTGAGAAGGAATACTCGAATTTTATGTCGGAAGGAAATTTTGTACAATATCTACATATAAATTCAAAATTTAAAAAGGTTGTAGAAAGGAAAAAAAGGTGTACTTGGATAAGTTTCTGTGAGACCCTGGAACCACGTTCACCATCTTATTTAGTCTGGATGAAAATTAAAAGATTTCGTCGAGTATTTAACAGTCCAGAGTGTCCAAGTTCCAACAACCCTTCAGAATGGATTAACGGTTTTGCTGAAAGGCTGGCGCCACCTTTTGTCCCTTCTGAGGACTTTTTTTCAAATTTAACACCTTCATCTATCTTGATGGACGAGATGGATGCCTCTTTTTCCTGTTCTGAGCTTATGACTGCTCTAAATGGCTTAAAGGATACTTCTCCAGGGGAAGATGGTGTTCCATATTCATTCATTCAAAATCTTAATAATAATGCAAAACAATACTTCTTAAATTTAATTAACACTCTATTCTCATCTAATCTTGTCCCTGAATCTTGGAAATCACAAATTATCCTTCCCATCCTGAAACCAGGTAAATGTCCTTCTGACCCAAACTCCTACAGACCTATTGCTTTATCATCCACCTTAGCCAAGGTTTCCGAACATCTTTTTAAAAATCGATTGGAATGGGTAGTGGAAAGCAGGAATATTTTAGCACCCTCCCAATTTGGCTTTCGGAAGGGTTTAAGCACTCTGGATAGTCTCAGCATTTTTACAACAGACATTCGAGCGATTCGCATTTTCTAAGGGAGAGTATCTAGTTGGTGTTTTTATAGATGTGACTTCAGCCTATGATAATGTTCTGCTTCCGTTGCTCAGGCAAAAAATGCACCAGCTGAGTCTACCGCCGAGGCTGAGTAATTACATAGCTAAGCTACTTTCTTGTAGGTCCATATCTGTTAAGCACGGGCTACTTACTGTTCCCCCCAGACTTGTCTGGAAGGGCCTTCCCCAAGGGTCAGTCTTGAGTCCCCTGTTATACAGTCTTTATACCCAGGACCTCGAATTGTCTGTTAATAATTTTTGCAATATTCTTCAATATGCTGATGACATCGTCCTCTACTATAGCTCAAAATCAGTTGAGGACATAACTTTTCGCATCAACTCTGCTTTGCACTACCTAGGCCAGTGGCTATTTGGTCATGGTTTGTCTTTGTCCATTAAGTAAAAAATGCGAGGCAGGCGTAAATGCCTTGCGAGCTGTGTCTGGTGTGTGGTGGGGTGCACACCCTTATACTCAAAAACTGCTGTACGGTGCAATTGTTCGCAGCCATATTGATTATGGTCTGTTTGTCCTGGACCCCTTTAATAAAGCTCCTAATGAAAAGTTAAACAAAATTCAAAACAAATGTCTTAGGATAATACTAGGTGCAATGAAGTCTTCCCTAATTAATGCCCTACAGGTTGAATGTGTTGATCCTCCGCTAACTATCCGGCGACAATATCTATGCGACCGTTTTGTTTGTAAGGCGTTACAGTTATCATCTCATCCCCATTGGCCGCGCCTGTCTTTGTTGTCCCAACTCTGTGACCTAAATAAGCCTGTCTCTTCTCTGTTGGACAGTTTTCTTAGATTTACAAGGCTTCCCAATCCACTCACAGCTTTTCCGTCTAATCCATTATATACAGTAGCTTATAAGTCCCTTGTCTATAAACCTAACATAACTACTGACTTAGGTTTAATCAAAGGAGCCCCCGGTAATAATATAAAATTGCAGGAACTTATCCATCGTAACTGGCCAAATCACCTAATAATTTATACTGATGTATCCAAACTATCTCTTGATGGTTTTGTTGGTGCAGCTTGTTGGGTGCCCAGGTACAAAATTATTCTGCAATTTAAATGTCCCCCTGAGTCATCTGTGTTTACAGGTGAGGCTGTGGCCTTGTTTGAAGCGATCAAGTACACAGTGTCCCATAACATTAATCAAACACTTATACTGACTGACTCGCTGAGTTGTTTAATGGCTATTAAAGAGAATCCGTTTCGGGCCAAGCGTAGGCATTCTATTATTTTAAAGATTCGGGAAGCACTTTATTCTTGCCATCAGAAAGGGTTTATAATCACTTTAGTTTTTATCCCGAGTCACTCAGGCATTTCTGGTAACGAGACTGTTGATTTATGCGCCAAATCAGCAGTTCATTATGGATCTCTCGAACATTTTGCTAACTCATCCCAAGACCTTTGCTCGCTCGCTGAAATTCATCTGGACCAATCCTGGAACAAATACTGGATTTCATCGAAATTGGTTGAAGGCAAATACTATGCCTCAATACAATCTGACATTCCGAGACGACCCTGGTTTTTTGCTCAAAGGTTTACTGATCGATGGGTTACTACAACTATATGTCGTATTCGTCTCGGACACGCATGTACCCCTGTGCACTTGGCTAAGATCAGAGTCAGAGACCACTCGTTGTGCGAGTGTGGCTTAGACGAAGGCTCTGCCTCTCATATTATTTTTAACTGTTCAAAGCTTTTACACCCTCTCTATGACGTTCTCCCTCGTAAAGTCCCCCGTCCTTTGAGTGTTAAATGTTTGTTAATGTTTGTGTTTAGTCCCTTATGTACATTCTTATGTAAATATATTAAAACTAACAATATTAAATTATAAATAACAGTCTATAGTATTTTATTATTTTTACGTATATTTGATGTGTGTGTTTTTTTTTGTTGCAGATTTACTAACAATCGCTACCTATTTTTCATTTACATATAGTCAAATTAATGTTTAAATTATATTTTTTACCGTACTGTAGCTCAATTTGACTGCTTTCTCCATCTCACGTGATATTGGCGGAGTTAAATGTGCTCAACTTGCACGCCTAAAAGCCATAAACCTAAAAATTGAATTGAATTGATATTTTCATGAAATCAACTATAAATTGTACAATGTGTTAAAGAGGTGAAAAGCTCGTAAATATATTTTACGAATAACAGTTTAGTTCCGTTTGTAGAAAGCGAATATTGTGTATGAGTGACATTTTAATTGGATCTTCACTTCCCTCGTCGATCTAGTGATTTAATAAACATTAAACTCCTGCAGGAATTTGAGGATTTGTATTAGTGGTCGCGCCAGAGAAAGCTTAAATGGTGATTTAACGATATCCTTCTTAAAATTCCAGGTAATGGACTGTCGAAACTCTCGAGCGGATTAGACCTAAACGCCCGCTGGAAACACCGCACACGCTCCGCCTGCTCGCTGCTCCTATCCGACGAGGGCTTCGCCGTGAGTTATAATCGATAAATAAACAGGTTGCTATTGGTGTGTGTTCATTTAACCGCGTATTGGGCGATATCTGCCTTGTTCTATTATGATTATAGTCAAGTCAAAAATGTTTCATAAAATGCATCCTTATCGCATCTCAAAAATTAATCTCAGTATAATATATTTATAGTAGTAATGATACAGTGGTGGCGAGGAGGGTCTCAGTCAGTAGTTTACTCTTAAAAGACCAAAAAAACCCGATATGTATGGGTGTGCAGGTGTACGAAGTTGTCGAGTGACGTCACGTGTCCGTGCGCCGAGAGTTTCGTTAAAAATGTAAAAAAAAAATTAGAAAACTTATTTAAAAAAATAAAACAAAACTAGATAATTGTAGAGCATCGTACGGGCTTGCTTTTCACATTTAACTTTTTTCAAATAACTATATAAATAAATGTAAAAAAAGTGAAAAAACACCACGCTCAGGTGTGAAGTAAAATTATTTTTTCCTAATTATTTAATTATACTTATGTTCTACTTTTCTTAAACTACTTGTACGCTTACTCTACATGTTCTACTCACTCACTTAACTACCTAGCTAGGTAATCTACGCTTATACAACTACACCAGACCGTGCCGAGGGACTTGCATCACGCAAGCTGCTCGACACGGGCGGGTATCGAACCCGCCAACCGGCGGCGCAGTGGAACAGTCGCGATTCTGCCCGTATTACACTGTGCCACGGGCCCGTCCTACGATACCAGCAAATACTTCTATATACTTTACCGGTCGCGGCCGGGTCGACCTACCCTCTGACGTCACGCCGGTTAATTTTTTTTTCTAATATTTTTATCTGTTTTTTTGACGTTTGACAGCGAAACGTCAAATGTCACACCAAATCGAATCAAAACAATAAATAATTTAATATTTTATATTTAATACAAAATTTATGTAATAATATTGTAATTTTTTTACAATGTAGTAAAGTTTACAAAGTTCACTAAAACTAGTTATACTCGGTTTAACAATTTCGTATAATACTGATAGTTCTTAAGTGTTGCAACACAGAACCATCCCATCAAAATTCAAAATACACATAAGAGATAAGAGTCAAACAAAACAATAAACTTTGACTATTTTAAGATAGTATGATTTCAGATATGAAAACTCAAAAATATAGGTATTTGACAAATTATAAGATTGTTTCCTTTTTTATTATCAAATTGACTAGAATAGAAGTGACAAACCATTGGTAATTTTTGTATAGTTCTGAATATCTATGTTTTACGGTTAACCGTAAAAAAACATCTGTGACCTACGTGAAGTGTTTGAGAAAAAAGAATATCCATATTACTAAACGTTATCCGTATTGATAACGAAATATATAGGTTAATTTACGTTAATATTTATACGATTCAGTTACTGTTGGATTGGCGGAATTTTTATATTTGAAGTTATTGACTTTCAAATTAATTTTTATTTTAGTATAAAGCAAATTAATAATTTTTAATCCTCGTACCTCAAAAATAAAATGTGATAAAACAATTGAATATGTGGTTTTACTAAGCTAAGTATATAAATAAAGATAGTTGAAGAGGTTACTTACTTATTTTTTTAATATTTATTCACTAAGTCATTCTAAACAATCTCAAAAATAAATAAAGGAGGCATGAATAAAATTAAACACAAAATAAACAATTAAACTTTTAATTTGATTCTTTTTACAAAAGTACAAATTTTTAAAGCTTTTCCTTTAAATTCCAAACTGTATGCGCAGGCCGTCCTTAAGGAATCAGTCTCATTAATATTGTCATTTACCTGCTAAACTTAAAAAAATACCAAAATTGTATCTGTGGTCATCTTTATGGACAACCTGTCATACTTTGAGTTAAACTATTTAAAATATATTAAAAATAATGCTAAATGCACAACATACTGTTCAAAACTGGCATAAATATCTTTTTTTTGGTTTTAGCTTCATTGTTAACAAACAAATCGTTTCAGTCACAAATAAATTGCAATTTATGTAGGATTTTGTGACTATTTTGTCCAAAACGGTAACACTCACGTATTATTGTGGTAGATTGGTACTACAGTTTCGATCGCATTGGGCGATCTTCTTCAGCCAGTGGACGCGCTCGCGGTGGCCGCTCGGCGAACACAGTTCTGTGTTGAGAAGAAGATCGCCCAATGCGATCGAAACTGTAGTACCAATCTACCACAATAATACGTGAGTGTTACCGTTTTGCATAGTTTTAAAAAAAATGACTAATTACCACGTTAGTTTCTATAATAAAATATTTTGTCCAAGTTTATCTAGTTGATATTATATGATCCTTATATTAAATTTCCAAATTACATACACAATGCCGCTCTAGCTTCGTTTTTACTCGAGTACAAGTTGATCTATTTCACTGGAGTAAAAACAGAGCTAGTGTCGCATCATCAGTAGTAGTTCAGTACAAAATATATAAAAATTTAGATGGAGATGGTGCTGCTTAAACAGTTTTTATTTTGAGTCTTAAATCGCTGAAGTGGCAAATCTAATATAGGCATCTTATTATAGATGCGAACACAAAGCCCCATAAAACAATTATTCACTTTGTGGAGACGAGAATGTGGAGTTACAAGTTTATTTTTGTTTCTAGTGTTTACATAATGTTTATCACTTTGAATAATTATTGTAAGTAGCCCCCGTCGCACACGAACATCGGCAAAGCGAGGGAGTGTCTTTTATGTTTAAGAGTAGAATACAGCGGTTCCAGTAGTCCCTAAGCAAAAACCCAAAGTCCATTAGAACCGCTGCATTAATGAAGTTGGCAACTTTTGGTACTGGGTTACTTGGCTCTTACGTAATGCTCTCCAAGCGCCAGAGACGAATTGTATTCTAACCAGTCCACTCACGGGTAACTATAATTTATTTTTTGAAGCAACAGTACTATACATACATAACATAATATGGTTGTCAGTCTCGAGCATTGACATAAAGGATTGCTGTCTGCCAAATTATAATTGATAAAAGTTTGCTCAGGATAAAAACATTTTCAGTAACAAATGTGGATTTGATTGCATTTTTATATTACATTTTTATGTTTTATAATTTATTTTATATTTTTTTAGCTACTTTTATTTTTTTCTGTAGACATTAAACAATATGATATACTGCTACTATCCTAATCTTTTTATATCGTTGGACAAAAGCCTTATGCCACATGCTGAAGAATGAGAGATTATGTGGTGCTCTTCTCTGCCTCAATTCATAAGCCATTTGAATCCAACAACTACTTATGATCCTTACTAATATTATAAATGCGAAATTTAACGATTTTTTCTAAGAAGTTAATTTTTAAATCGATTAAATTTTAATATATCTACTAAGCCAAGATCAATTACTTTTGAAGAAGCTGCACCTATAGATGAAAATCGTCTTAATTTCTAAACGAGTTTAATTCGATTTACCGCTTTGATAGTCTTTTTGCATAATATTGAAAATTGCAATGTAAATATATCTTTTTCAAAACTAACCATAAAGCGATCCGGCATGTATACTAAATACATGATTATATATCATATACTATAGCATAAATATGGACTATATATCACAGATAGAATTAATACATGTAGTATATGTTTAGCTGTCAATGTCAAATTTGTGCTAATGTTAAAAGTAATAAGAAAATTGACAGAGTTTACATCATACTGTATGTATTAGAATATTTCCTAATTTATTAAACTATTTTAAAGATGTCATTTATCACAATAATCTAAAACCAAATATTTTATTATTATAGTAAATGAAGAAAAGTCGTTTTTTTTTTCATGGAATTCTGACGCTGATACTTTTACATATAATAAATTTTCTATTGACTTCTTTTTTTAAGTACATATATAATTTATGATCAAAAATATATAGATAAAGTCAATAAATAAAAACAAAACAAAGAGTCAACAGGAAACAAAAACTTAACAGAATAATAGATATTTATAACAAAAATCACATATGGATGAAAAAAAAACACAACTTGCCAAAGCTATAGCAAAAAAAATTTGATTTGATAAATAAATGAAATTTTGATAGTAGATAATTAATATTATAAAGAGGAAAGATTTGTATTTTTATATGTAACTAGTAAACTTAAAAACTACTGGACCGATTTCAAAAAATCTTTTACCGTACCGTTATAGAAGACCTTATGTCCAACTATTGTAGGCATGTCATATAACTAATTTTTTCCATTTTAAAAGTTGATAGAAATGCCTATCAAAATCAGACCATGTTATGCATACCTTTGTATTAATTCTTATCCAAATAAATTATTTCGTATTCAAGACTGTTTTAATACCTGTTGATTACTCTTCGAATTATTAACATCGGACATTCCATTAAAAAAAATTACGAAGTTAAAAATGTCAATATAAACAAAAAGTACACGCCGAAGGGCCGGTGTGGCGCACCACGCAGCGCAGCGAGTAACGCGGCGAGAGAGGGGTTAATGCGGTAAAGCCAAAATGTTCAAAAAAATTGTCCACCCATGCGATGCCGGGAGGGGCCGCTATTATTAATTCACGTTACGTCCGTAATTTTGTGGAAAGATATTATTACTTGCAACAGTTATAAAACGTCAGAATTTCACGGCAGAAAAAAATCGACTTTATACCCATTTTTGTATTTGATAAAATTTAAAGGCATAAACACATAAATCTTATCGTTATAAAATATTTTACTAAAACAAATAAATTATTATACAACTTCAACTACGATTATTAGTAATTAAGTATTTACAAGTACTCGACTATTTGTACAACTCCTACTTCAACTACAACTATTAGTAATTAAGTATTTACAGGTACTGTATTACGGAATTAGTTCCAATACTTTTTGATGAGTTGAGCGTGCTGAAAGATGTCCGTGAAACTGGTCAAATCATTTCTTTCCAAGTCTTTGTGGAGTGCATGTGGAATGGTTGACACTATACCACCTAAATGGTATCTTTCCACACCATGAACATTTAATACGTACACCCAACCCCCTCCGCTGTCACCCTTGTAAACTGTACCTATTGATTGGAAAAAAAAATGGTTATTAATACATTATATTACAAGTGTGCTAAGTTGGCCATTACAGCCCTGGAGGAAAGGTGTTGCAGCCCGAGCCAGAGGCAAGGGCGGAACAGAGGCGAGACCTGTAATGAGCAAAGCACCCGAGTGCACATACGACGTTTTTCAGCACATTTGCGAGGAAAAAACATCATCGTGTTACTAAAATATTCAACTAATCAAATAAAACATAATACCTACTAATATTATAAATGTGAATGTAAATTTGTTTGTTACGCTTTCACGCGAAAACTACTTAACCGATCATCATGAAACTTTGTACACATATTCTTGAGGGTATTAGAAGTAACATAGGATAATTTTTATGAAAAAAAAAAATATTTGTTATGAAAAATAAACAATTCATTTCTATTGTAATGATCTCTGATACTTATTTAATGGCTTCAATTCGAGCGAAGCCACGGGTAAAAGCTAGTATTGAATAAAAACATTGGTACCTGAAGCAATTAATTGCATTTTTTTTCAATCTACCAACTTCAGTATATTATTGATAACGTAGTTTCTTTTTAGTAAATAAGATAATGAGTTAGTTTATTGTTAGTGTTATATATTATATTAGATAAACGTGAGACTGTTTGTTTTCCGATTAACTGTAGAGCTGTTTGGCAGAATGTATGTAGAACAGTTTATATATAGGAAAACGTACTTAAGCATCCGAATAAACACTAAAACATACGAGTATCACGCAGACAAAGTCACGCAGGTCATGATATATATATTGTAAAGACATCGCACACGTGGGTTAGTGTTACGTTCACAAAAATAGTGAAATAAACACCACTATACGAGCAAGCGTGTTGAAAAAAGTATCACAAGTTCTAAATATCTAATTTTGAATTATAACAATTTTGAGAATCACTGCGCTAAATCTTTTCTTTAGAAGAAATAATATGAAAGCAGCAATACAAGAAAAGTAGTTAAAAACATGCTAGATGGTCTACGAGACAAGCAAGTTTAGGAACTCTAAATCGAATATGACAAAACCACCAAGATAATAATTACCATTTTGGTATCCAGCGCAGAACTTGTCATAAGTGAGCAACTTTTTATATTTCTCCGGCATTAATCTCTTGCATTCGTCGTAGCTAACATACGGCATGTCCACAACTTTGAGGATAGGTGACTCTGAACCCGTCCATCTACTCGTTAGCCCCCACCCAGCTACCTTGCCAAGGGTCCCATTAGTGATGTCCATCGGACTGTTATAGGTAACGCCTACAAGGTCCAAACACACGGGTCTGATGTATGGTTTTAATGTGAACGGTTCCACGATCACAATGGCAATATCCTCTTGAAAAAATAAGTCGGCACCGAGAAAACGATCAGGAAATATAATTTTCTTCACCTAAAACATAAAATTATTTTTAAAATGACACAAAAACGGGATATTAACATTATTACTAATTCACCTATTTTGCGCCTATTCTTAGACCTTACCTATTATTAAACAACCACACAAAATCAAAATATAGGGTCACTATTTATGCCGCTAAAAATCATAATATAATTATTGAACTGGACTTCAAAATCATAATATAATTATTGAACTAAACTTCAAAAATCATAATATAATGATGGAACCTGGATACTTTTAAATATAGCAATATATTGAAAATAAAATTGTTTATTTTGCAAAATCTAAATACACATGGTAAAGCCTACTTACAAGAGACTTCTGTACGTGGTGGACGTCGTTGGTATGATTCCATTCTCTATATAATTTGCCGACTGCAATGGCGAAGCTACTCTTAGGCAGTTTCCCGTAACGATCCACGTAGAAGCAATGCGCCGCTGTAATAAAATTACAGAAAAACTTAACACAACAGAAATATATATCTATACTAGTATTATAAAACTTAGGAAGTTTTAGTATTCGATAGCCTCGATATCATTTATCGAGAATGACTATCCTTACTAATATTATAAATGCGAAAATAACTCTGTCCGTCTGTCGCGCTTTCACGCCATAACTACTGAACCGATTTAAATGAAATTTGGCGTACAGATAGTCTAGAGCCGGAGAAAGGACATAGGCTTTTTAATGCGAAATAAAGGTGGAAAGGGGTAATCCGTAGGAGTAGGATCATTAATAAAAAGCTTCGAATGCGAGCGCTGCTGAAACGGCGATAAAACAAAATAAGTTGATTTAGAATCGTATTAGAGGCGTCCACTCCAATGTAACGCCAATGAAGTCGCGCGGGTCGTCTATTATCAAATACTAGTCGAACTTCGTCCGTAGTCTCTGTTCATCAAATTGGAGCAGTAGTTCTTGAGATTAGCGTGTTCAAGCAAACAAACATTACAAATTACAATCAGTCAGAAATCCTTTGTTTAGACATTAAAATTAGTTGTATGAGCATAAATAAATATCTATGTATGCGTTTTATGATCAATATTTTAAATTAATTAAAACTTTAATTAAAAAAAGAAGTTATTAAAAAGAAAGTATTTGTCCTGCTGATTTTTCAGGGTGGGGGGTTTGAATAGGTTTTGAAATTCAATAATGATAAAATGTACATTGAATTTATGTTTACCTGATAATAAAACATTTTCACTGATTAGAGTGGCGCCACAAATATATTTATATCCATTTCCATCGTCCCTATACACTCCGGCGTGCCACGGAACTTCCCCCATCTCTGCATCTTCACCACCGAGCACTAAAAGCTTCGCTTTTGGGGTTAGCCTTCCACATTCTGTAATTAAAATATGTAACATTGAATTATGTAATTAGCATCTGGCTAACGGACGCAAAAGGTACCTTCACCGCGTCTCATTAGTCAACAATACTCTTTAGCATACACATGTACGTCTCGTATTTAAAAAAAATCTAATTTCGTCATAAAACGATCAAAAAGAAACAAACACAAGTAAAACAATATTTGCTCTAAAAACACTTATTTCAAAAATATTTACCTTCTTTTGTTTGTTGTTTATTCTATGACCCCGAAAAAATTACATAATAAAATTTATAGAATAAACTAAAACAAAATTAAAAATAGAAATTTATTGAGGAAAGACTTTTTATTAATTGCATTTTTGAATGTTTTTCTGTTGCAAATAGGCTGCTGTACCGAAAAACTACTGTACCGATTTTGATAAATCTTTCATGAATAGAAAACTACATCCTTCATGTAACGCAACATAAGCTATGTGGTGTTGCTATATATATTACTAGTCGACCCGCGCGACTTTGTCCGCGTCCCTTTTTTTCGCAATAAAAGGTAGCCTATGTCCTTTCTCAGGGTCTAAAGATTGTCTGTGCCAAATTTCATCAAAATCGGTTGAGAGGTTTAAGCGGGAAAGCGTAACAGACAGACAGACAGAGTTACTTTCGCGTTTATAATATTAGTAGGGAAGTAGGGATATGTACTTTAAATATATGACCATTTAAGTGGTATAAAATAGATTATTTGGAAGTTGGATATTATTATTGAGATTACTGAATTGATTTTGAAAATTCTTTCAGTGACAAAAAGTTATACTATTATGGAGGATATAACTGCCTGAGTGTTGCCATTTTTTTTAAATTAAAAGGTTATGTATTGTATTTCATATTTGTGTTACCTGTGTAGCACTTGGGTACATAGTTCCAGACTCCCTCTATACAGAACATGGGTTGCAGAGGCGCGGGGCTGTAGTAGTTTGGTGCGTTACACTCCGGCAAAACGACGGTCTCGTCCATCTCCAGCTCCTCACATTCTCTGGTGCGTTTGCTTCCGTAAGAGATCAGGCACCGATATTTTATCTTCGGTGATTCGGGGATCCTGCATGCTCCTGGGAAGCCAAATGTAAGCAATATGAAATGAAATAGTATAATTAAAAAGTTTGAATATAAAATGCCAAAAAAAATTGTTACCACCATATTAGAGGAAGATATTTACTCCCGAAATACAGGAAGTATTTCGTACGTGAGTTCAGGATTTTGAGTTCCAATAACAAAATGTATTTATGTAAACCCAACCCAAATGTTTTTTATACCCTATTTTTATAGAAGTTTTTAGAGGAGTTACTTAAATATACTTACTGACACACGTGGGAAAACTTTTAGATGTCCAGTTACCGTTCCGGCAGGCAAGGGAGGGGTTTCCACTGATCTTATAGCCTGGGTCACACGTCACCTTAAGGTACACAATACCCAACTTCTCCTCAATTATATAATCTCCATTTTTAGGTTGGAGTGGCAGAATGCATTTATCTTGAGTGCTGCAAAAAAGTAGATCAATACTATAAAGAACTAATGTGGCCGAAACTTAAAATGTGCTCCAGAGAGAATTGAAAGATATATGCACACGCAAAAATATCCTTTATGTTATATATTTAATGTTCCAGCTTACTATGTGTCTATGCAATATTTCATTTAAATCATAGCTTTGTTTTTTATCGATCATCTAAAATATGCCGGTATTCACCTTTCCAGAGTTCTCAGGTTATTCTATAATCTCTGCTGTAGCCATGTTTATCTGCCAGAAGCAATGATGATGACTGTTGTGGTACCTATAGTTAAAAATAGAATTGCCGCATCCCTGCAGACGGGTCAAATTACAGGCCGATATCGCTGGCGACAATTACAACAAAAGTCCTGGATAGTCTTCTTGTTACATAATTTAGTCACAGTTAAATAACTCAGTCGAAATTTATGACGCGCGGTTTGGATTCAAGCCTAAATTATCAACGGAGAGCGCAATACTGTGCCTCAAGCAGACTGTTCGGTACTACACCGATACAAAAACGCCAGCAAAGCATATAGCTTGTTTTTGGACCTGTCTAAAGCTTTTGATCTAGTATCTTATAAAATACTTTGGCAAAAGCTCAAAACAGAAACTAGTTTTAGATCCAATCAAATATCATTGCATAAGTATTGGTATGATAGCCAAATGAACATGGTTAGATGGGGAGAGTCACTTAGCGGTTCATATAAATTGAAGCGTGGAGTAAGACAGGGAGGCCTCACGTCACCCAGGCTGTTCAATTTGTATATGAACCAGTTGATTGTGAGGCTGAGTGGAGCCGGAGTCGGATGTTCCATTGATGGCGTGGCTATGAACAATTTGAGCTACGCGGACGAAATGGTTCTGCTAAGCCCCTCAGTTAGCGGTCTCAAAAAATTACTTAAAATCTACGAGGACTATGCCAGGGTAAATGGACTCATTTACAATGTAAGAAAAGTGAATTTATCGTTTTCAGGGATAGAAACAAATCGATAAATTGTGATCCAGATATACGACTATGTGGCACTCCCCTGAAGCAGGTAACCGAGTTCAGATACCTTGGTCACATAGTAAATGAAAGCCTCAGTGACAACAGTGACATAGAACGTGAGCTTAGGGCTCTGTCGGTGTGAGGTATAATATGCTAGCTCGCAGATTTACGCGTTGTACGACTCCAGTAAAGGTAGCCTTGTTTCGAGCATACTGCCAATCATTCTACACGTGTAGTCCTATGGACAGATTATACACTGCGGGCCTACAGTGCCCTGCGCGTCCAATACAACAATGTGTTGAGGGCGGTGTTGAGGAAACCTCGACACTGTAGTGCATCGGCAATGTTCGCTAATGCTCATGTAGACTATTTCTTTTGTATTATACGAAAGCGTGTTGCCTCCATTATGAGAATAATATGTAAAAACACCAACACCCTCCTCAGCACATTGGCTAGTAAGTTAGACAGTCACCTCTGGGAGCACTGAATGGTGTACACGTGAACTTGGCCTAATTCTAGAACTCAGGTCAATTAAGTTATCAATTAACATAGTTGTTAAGTACTAACATAGTGTAAGCATTCGTTACTAACCTATTTTATTTTATTATGTGTCTTTATTTTGAATTCAATGTTAATTTAATTTTTGATGTGAATATGGATTGACTAATTATCCGAAATAAAAAATATATTATTATTAGACCTCTTTGCTTTTTTCGGTATAAAAACATAGCTTATTGTTAATTCAGGTTATGAAGCCAGTATAATGTGTATAAAAATTTAGTTGTTGTTTTTTGTTATTGAGTCACAAAAACACACATTTATAATGTTAGTAGGATTACATTGAAAATAATTTAAATTTGTTAATTGAAAAGTAATATTAGGAGATCGATAAAAATATTTCTCTCAAATATTTTAATGTAAAGTAATATGTTTGCAATGAATGAATCTAATTCTACAAGGACGCAATCCTGTCCAAGACCATCTCACCTAGGATATTTTTTGTTCAGCATAATTGTTAATGTAAGATACCTAATGACATTATTCGAACTATATATTAAGTAGTAGTTTACTTTTGTGTGGTATCATTAATAACATCCATATTATACACTTTAGACAACCATCAATAGATGGCGTTAGTGTGCAGGACATTCATCGATTTCAACTCTTCAAATACAATATTTGATATGAAAAATAAAAAAATTATAATTTCATATATTTAATCGAGGTGGATAAAGTGGAGACGGAATTTTCTAAAAAATGGAGGAATTAATTCTAAAAAAATGGAGGATAGAGGTTAAATTTCGTCATAAAAAATCTTAAAATTTATATAGCCTATGTCACCCGGGCCTTTGTTACGAATCTATATCAGTAGTTTACCCGCTAGAGTGGAACATATATACATAGATACATACATAGACTGCAAAAATCATTATCTTTCGGCTTCGCCATAGTCGGATAATAAATAAAAGCTTATTTACCTAATATTATGTGCTAATATTAGGTAAATAATAGTATGTTGGAACAATGATGGCCTATCTTGAGGGTTACGGTCGCAATACGGACAGAATATAACTAAATATTACGCCTCCCCTGCCCAGGTCTTCTGTTTAAACTTAAGGTTAACCTGACAAAAGGCTAACTTCACAAGTCATGAAAACTATTAGATAAACGAGGCGCAAATTCACAAGTCATGAAAACTATTAAATAAAATTGAGCGTTGTGGCACGTAGTTTAATGCTTGATTGGTTAAAATCATATTTTACTAATAGAAAACAAAAAAACAGTAGCCTATAAGCAAATTGGTAACACAAATAACACGTATTAATCAGACTATAGGAATAATGATTCTGACGTGCCACAAGGAAGTATACTAGGCCCTCATTTTATTTTATAAAAACGATATTCCTGAGTGTTTAAAAATCTACACTCGCGTGCAACTGAATCGACTCAAGCTATTGTCAATAGACTGTAAAAATAATAATTTTGAATACACAGTAGCGTTGTTGCTGAGTTGAACCAGCCTTCGAAAATAATCGCTCTGATGGCGTTGATGTCGCAATAAATTTAGAACAAGACAAAGGTTTTCTTCCGTAGTTTAGTAGCGTTCAGAATTTGATAAATACTGTGTGTGGACGCGTTTATAAATGTCGGACGATTATGACGTGCCCTCGATCAAATTCCGAATATGTCCGTGTTGTCATCGATGTTACGATGTTTTATTTCAAGCAACAACGATGTTTATCGAAAATCGATGATCATCTGTTATCGTTTCCACTACGAAACTAAATTCATGAATCATGACAGAGATATATTTGTGAAAGCTTTAATTTCATAAAATAATATATCAAGAATGCATTGATATCAAATATTTCGATATGTTGATTGCCATTACAAATATTTTATAAATCGATTTATATAGATCAATCTCATTTAAAATTTTCAAGTTTTAATTACAACAGATGTTTTTAAGTTTAGTAAACTAGTAGACAATTTTGTGTAAGTAATACTAATGCTAACAATAAAAAGTTCTTATTTTAGAAATGTTGATTACATAATTAGGCACATGCCTACGATTTTTTAATGTTGATAATAGTAAATATTTTCTGGTATGTCCTTTGGCAATCTACATAAATAAAAACAAATGTTTGTATGTTTGTCCTTACAATGCATAGATCACTTATTTGTTTGTGATCAACTGATATTGATGAAACTTTTATCCTAAACCTCAGTGACATGTAAATTTGTGTATAGTTTAGATTTCTTAAATTACTATAATAAAGTTTTTTCCAAGTTGCTGAATATTATTTTATATTGACAACCATTCTAATTTTATTTTGTACTGACTGTATATTTAATTTTATTAGACATTATGCATTTTAGAATTCTTATTTGTAGCTCATAAATGTTATTTATAAATGAGTTTTTAATGTCCTACCGAAACTGCTGAGCTACAATTATAGAATTAGTTGTAGCTAGAGCAAGGGAAGAATTTCGCAAGGAAGTTTAAAGTAAGATAAACATTATACCTCAGGCGGTCTTTCATAAAATTTAGACTATAGGGACTGTTGCTTTAGCAGCGTGGGGCCCCTAAGTTAAGATTTGGTACAATAATTGAAAGAGCTCAATGATTCTTACTGAAAGTAATGCTTTTGAAACTAGCAAGATTTCCCACAAGCACCTTTTATGAAACAATCAATTTTTTAATAGTCAGGAAACTTTATATTTTGAATATTAAACTGAGATACCTCATTTATATAGTTAAAAGGAGGAATAGAGCTAGTAATTCCCACATTCGTTAGTGGGCACCATCATTATATACCTTGTGAAATTTATAACCGAATTAACAATAAACTGAACAATATATTAATAGTTATTCTTGCAAAAAAGTTATTGAAATCTTTGAAAATTTGACAAAAACCATAGAATATTGTAGTTTAGAATAGTCAATCCTTGTTAGGTTTTAATTTTTTGTGTAATATCTGCTATCTTTATAGTATTTTTGATATCTGTTTTGTTTTTCGAGATATGATTTTTTTTATTTTCTTTAAACTTTTCTTTTATAAATTTATGTATATTTAGATTGGGGCAATAATGGTATGCAAGCGATGCAATCCAATCCACCTTTGATGAATTCCATTTCCATAAAAATTATAATTTCTAATAAAATTTGGAATAGTATAAAACATGTAACTACTTCGTTAGACATTATTAAAATACCTAAATTTTGTGGTTATCGAATCTTGTATTTTTCTGTTTTTATTAAATACTTACCTATGTTCATATGGCCTTGTTCCTGTTATTTGTACTGTAGCACATAATACTGAAACAAGGAACTGAATTATATTGTGTTACGTATTATAATAATATCAGATATATCTTATATATAAAATTCTCGTGTCGCAATATTAAGTACCAAACTACTCCAAAACGACTTGATCAATTTTTATAAAATTTTAATTGCATATTCAGTGGGTCTGAGAATCGGCTACTATCTATTTTTAATCCCCCTAAGTGATAAGGGTGGCCCACCCCACACTTATATTGCAAAACAACGTTTGCGGGGTCTGCTAGTATTATATAAAGTATATTAGAAAAAAGTTTTTTCAATGCTTAAAATTATAATTAATCTACCTTCTAATAAATTATTTTTAGTTTTTTTTATAAATTATATCGAGATCATATTATAGATTCTTGCAGAATAATTTTAATACCTTTGGAAATATTAAAAATAAATTGTCTATAGCTAATTGGCTATCCATGACCAAAGATGTCCATAACACATCCATCACCTTTTCTGGATTGTATTGATCTCTCATTGGAATATTTGTTGTGTATGTGTTTAAGCATTTATTTGTACATAAGTGTGATCAATCTCTCAATATAGATAAGGAAAAAAAAGATGACGAACGAAAATATCGGCTTGTGATTACCAACATATCAAGCTAATTTGCAAATACTTTCAATGATCATGAATCGTAACATTTATTAACACTTAAATATTCTTCAATTCAATACAAATTACAAAAATGATATTGTTAAAATATTGCTCTATAATAATTATTATATAGTCTATAATCTATCAATCAAACAATAAACAGTAAGACAGATAGATAACAGATGGCGCCACCTGCTTATAAGACTCATTTCGGTTTAGAAACTAACAAAATCTTTTTTTAATTACAGCATACTAAAATTATTTGTTTTTCATTAATAGAGCTTTATATAACGGTAGGTAACAATTTGGCTTAATACTATTGAAATAATTGTGTTACCTAATGAAAAATACCAGCCACAGAGAAGTTGCAAGTTGTGTAAAGTGAGACAACTCATAAGAGATGGCGCTGTAAGGTTACAAGGTACGACTGAATATAGTAAGGTTATGTTGTGATATTAAATGAAATACCAAAACTTAAAAACACAATTTATTCAATATTAGGGATGGTCAATAAGTTTTTAATAAACTAACACAATAACGGCTAAGTGATAATAAGTTCATACACATAATAGAACTACCTCTGTGGTTATAAGGAATCTAAGATAAATGAAATTAGTATGTCATTAATATGTATATTATTTAACCTCTAGTAACCTAAGTATTAATACAATTTTACCGACATCAAAAAGCTTTCCATTTGATTGTATATTCGATACATAGATCAAAATTTTGGATCAACTAACTAACTTTAATTGTAAATGTAGTGATAATGACTTACCAATAAAGAAGATGAATAATTTAGAGCTTAGCATTACTTCTAAATTAAATGCCATAAAGAAATATAAGTATTTGTACGTCACGCAGAAAATTACAATTTTATAATAAATTATCACATAAGTTTTGAGTGTTCGTACTAAGCCGCGCCATACGTAACGAAAAATACGTATATTCTATAACGAGTGTGTGGTAATACTGAACACGAACAGTGAACTGATTACTGGCGTTGGATTGGACGATTTGCACGAGGTGACAAAGCGCACGAGCAATTGCAGTACTTGCCGGGTGGAGGGGGGTATGGCCAGTGGTGGTAGTGATACAAACAAGTGGAATGACAAAGTGCGAAATCAGTAGAGCAGCCCACTAAATTAGGTAATAGTAGTTTCCAAATTCGACATAAATTATGACAAAAAATCAAGATGACTTTAATTTTATTAAAGAGTTATTTTGCATGCAATAGACTCATTATAACGCAGACCTATGAATATTAAAAATTAAAGCAAGTGGAAACATTTGAATGTCATCGCTACGCTTTAATATCGCAATATGGAGTTATCACAAAATGGATTATCAAGAAACATTACGTGAAACAATGATATCGGTAGGCTTGTGACCGCTGGTTGTAGCGCCGCGCTATTTGACGAGATGGACCAATACACGTGCGATAAGAAATGACTCAATTTCGTTTTCGTCGCGCGAGCCTTTTTGTCCTTGAATATTTTTTGTCGAATCAGATGTTGATCAGAGTCCCACCATAATAAAGCGATATCGAAAAAAATAGCAGCTTGTTCCATTACTATATTACATTCCTATCAACAAGTATCTTTCAGGTCGAAAACTATTCTAATTCTACGAAAATTATGATTGAGGTGAGGTGTCATTCGATTCAGAATGGCATGTAAATATTTTTTGAAAAAATTCAAGGGCCGCAAAAATTGCAAAAGTTATTGCAATTAATCGAAAATAATGGGGATTTGGGTTTTCGCAAATATCTCAAAATCTATTTGAGATTTTTCAAATTTGATTCGAAAGAAGGAAATTCTATTTTTATTTTGTAATTTTTTTTTATATTTCAATGTTTAATGCAACTTTATAATATTTAACTTACGTAAATTGTTAATAACAAATCGAAACTTAACAATTCTTTAAGTTTTGAACAAAAAAAGAATTCGGTTGTATTTTTTTTATGTTTGTCAGAACTCATTTATGAACCGATTTGAAAATTCCTTTTTGTAATTGGTAGAATATGCTTCCAGATTGATCCAATTTTTTTCAAAATCCAGTTCTGATGATAGAGGAATTCTTTAGGAATTGAAAGAACTCCTCTAAGGTTATAGGCACATGGTATTTGCATTCAGAATTTATCATTTGGTGAAGGGGAACTGATGACGAAGAGCACCATAATATGGTATTTAAATAAATACTAATGATGTTGATGTTACCCGTAGATTCTTAAACCTTCCTGCTTCATTTACCATTAGTTGATGATAACACCGGGAGGTATGTATACTGGAACACAGCCAGAGAACAACGTAAACCATATAATTGTGTTTAGTGCTGTAAATAATTTTTTAATGGGAATGTTCGTCTGTTTGTCTATATCGTAATTCTCGAATAACTTTACCGATTTTGATGCCGATTTTTCTCTGTGGAAGCAGATGGGATGAAGATGTCATCGTTTAATAAGTTTAATAGTGTATCTGTGTGTCTGTCTGTGATATCGAAATGACCTGATAAATGAACCTAATATGGTGCGGTTGTTTATACGCGATATTTCGGTTGATCTAAATGTTTCTTACCTATGCTATCTGTTGAGTGGGTGCAGTAGATTAGAGATAGAAGCGTGAGTAGATGATGTAATAAGATATTAGTACAATCGTACATACTTTTTTTTTTTACAAGTTCATTCAATAGATATACCTATTACTATTCTTTCTCACTACATGTCTGGCAACCTGCTGACACCGACTTCAAAAATAACAATTATTGTATAGTAATATTTAAGAAAATTCAAAACATATTTTTTATATAGTTTATTTACATTTTAGGTACCATTTTGTTCGATAACTTTTTGCCATCTTATATAGGTAGGGACATGATCCCATTGCTATAGAAATTTTGGGGCTTCTGATCAAAAACCCGCGACAAGTAGTTTTGGCAGTCCTCTCGTGATGTTAACCTGACACTGCCTAAAGAATTCTGAAGAGACCAAAACAGGTGGAAATCTGAAGGTGCAAGGTCAAGACTATACTGCGGATGCATTAACACGTCCCAGCCAAACTCTCTTAATTTTTACTGAGTAGCTAAAGATGTGTGAGGTCTAGTGTTATCATGATGAAAAACCGCACTCCTTCTGTTGATTAATTCCGGCCGCTTTCTCTCAACTTCTTGCTTTAATCTCATCAGTTGTTCGCAGTAGAGTTCAGAATCGATGGTCCTGCCTGGTGGTAACAGCTCATAATGAATAATGCCCTTCCAATCCCACCACACACACAGCATTACCTTGTTGCGAGTTAACCCGGGTTTTGCCATAGTTTGTGAAGCCTGGCCGGCCTTTGACCACGACCATTTTCGCACGTTCTTGTCGTACGTGATCGACTTTTCATCAAAAAATCAAAAATCTTCAAAAATGGTTCGATTTCATTACGTCGTAATAAAGAATCACAAATGAGTACACGGTTCATTAGGTTTCTTTCAGTGAGCTCGTGAGGTACCCAAATATCGAGCTTTTTTGTGTGCCCAGATTTTTTCAAATGCGCCAAAACTGTTTTGTGGTCAATTCCCAGTTCTTCAGCTACGTCGTAACTACTATGAAGATCGTGCTCCACTTTTTCAAAAATGGCATCCATTTTATCCGTAATAGGGCGACCAGAGCGAGGTGCATCTTTGACATCAAAATTTACGGATTGAAAACGCTTAAACCAAATTTGTGCTACTCTCACAGACACTGCACTAGGTCCATAAACATCGCAAATTTTTTTCGCGGCTTGTGTTGCATTTGTACCTTTTTTGTAGTAAAATTTTAAAATGTATCGAATTTCTTCATTGGATTCACTCATCTTCACAGTACGAAAAACAAATAAAAATCACACATTTTCCTAATTTGAATTTGGAATTATCTTCTTTAAAATGTAAACTTTTAATGATACCAAAACCAGCCAGATACAAATAGTATAATAGCCAAAGAGATTTTATTACAAGTTCATACATACGTATTATTATTGTCCTAATAGAAGGGGGTTAATAAATAACGAAATTATTTCTAACTTCTTAGTGCATTTTTTAGGTTTGAAATCGGTGAGGAAAGTTTAATTTAAGTTTAAAAGGTATCCAATTTGATACTATCTGATTCGTGGATGAACTTCAAAGTCGTGTTCTTTATCGAGCCCAAAGGATTATATGGGGTTCTCCGTAAAAGAAAAAGAATTGGGGGCTAATGAGAATTATAAAAAGGTGTAGGGCCTATGTATTAAGTTGCGTGTGTTAACATTAATGGGCAAACGCACAATTGATAGAGGGTTTGAGAAGTGCAGTTTTTGAAAAACATAGTTTGAACTAACTAGTGGTAGAAAAGTTTACAATAGGGCTGACATACAAACTGTAAAAATGATTCAAACTTATACAAAGAACGTATGGTCAATACTCAAGTAAAATAGTGCAGTTTCACTTATAATATAAGCGATGTGATCGGGTTGTCAAGGCCACGGACCGCGGGCGCATATTATAACGAACAGATAACATTACGTGTAGTAGGTCATTGACCGGAACATAACATTAGCTCAACAAATAAATAATTTTTGAATCAGTAACATTTTGTTAATAAAACGAAATTGTTTGTAAGAGAGCAAGTTAGAAAGTATTTAAATAGGTCTTACTACTTTTGATAACAAAATACATTACATTAGAGAACAAATACGAATGCGCCGGCTACCGGTGGCGGCCGGCGGCGCGGCGCGGCGTGCTGATTCAGGTCAGGTGTGCGATAGGGATAGCAATATGGCGTGTAAGTTGTGATAACTGCAGCGGAAAAACATTCTTATGAATGAATGAATCCTAACTTTAGCCATCATTTTCCGTTTATAAAAATTGCATCATTATTTATGCATGGCGTGCGCTTTCGGCGACATGTTAAGTTTGGTATTTTTAGTCCAATAAGGAAATTAAATCGCTAAACGAATTGTATTAGTAAGATGTGGGGTTTTGTTGTGGGCGTTATTTAATGTAATTAAAAGATTTATCGTAAATATCTAAACTAAAATAAAGTATAGGTATGTTGGAATACTTGACAATTATTAAAGAATATGTAATTCAGCCCGAGAGGTCATTTGATTGACAGCGCTTTGATTCCTATCATTCCAAATCCTTTTTTTTTATTAGAACCTACACCTAATAACTCAATTTTAATGAATGATTAATACATATATATTTACAGAGTGTCCCAAAACTCATCGATAATCTGGTACCGAGCGAGAGGCTATGTTATACCAGTTCTGGAAAAAATAGAAAAAAAAATCCGTGTCACTTAGTTAAGCAATAACTGACATTTTTTCAAAAATGTTGAAAACCGACACCTTTGGTCGCATTTTTGAGTATTGTGATCACAAATTTCACAATTTAGCAGTGTATTTTTAAATTATGTTTTTTAAAATAACGGTGCTATTTATTGCAATCACAAATCAACGTAATAAATGTTGTTAATTTAGTAAAATAAACTAAGTTTAATTGAGGCATGATTTACAAAAATGTTATCTGTTAACTTTGACACTTCATTTTGAAAAAAAAAGTATAACACTACCATTGGCATGTTATTTAAGAAAATGTCCCATTTAGTCAAGATTTCAAATTGGTGCAATACTTGCTACTTTTTTTACCATTAAAAATATTATTTCTCATTTTTTGGACGTCATTTAAAAAAATAATACTTATCAAGTATTGAAAGATCGGCGTCTCAATTGTATGTAATGGACAAATATGATAGAATGAAACAGATAGTGACGCTGTCAGTCTGGTAGAATGTGCTGTGCAAATTGTGTGTGAACAATATGTCCTATCTCTACTCAGCGGAAGAATATGCAAGTATGCATCTTATGTACGGTGAATGCCGTTTTAATGCCTCTGCCAGACTTACCAACTCCTTCTCCCATCCTATTAATGCTGCAGATCTGGTGGACTCTGGGCTCTTGCATCTTATCTACCATAAAAAAAACATGTCAAGTAGTACACTTTAGGCTGCGTTTATGCGTTTCCGCAGGAGGTGAGGAAAATGTGTAAAGATTTTAGTTATATTGTTAGCAACACTGTTTATAAAGTAGTAGTAACGGGTAGGTCAATCTATATTTATGTTTGGTGGCGAGGTTGAGCGGTGAAGGTGAGAGTTAACGGTTATAAAAGACGTCTTATAACCTACTCCTGGGTCTCAAGCCCCAGGCTTCCGTCTAGATTACATATTGATATTGTGGTTTGAGTGTTACTGCGCAGTGTAGCTCCCATATACTTAGCAATATGATTGTAACATACTTGGTAGACTTTCTTCTATCTCTATCTTTTTTTGGTCGTCAGCGAATCTATACTCTATAGTAATATTTTAAAGAGGAAAGAATTGTATTGCATACGCGCGGCCTGCCCTCGCTTCTCTCCAGGTATTTAAAGCAATATTATAATTGATGTCCTCAATTTGTCTTTCTGTAATTTTGTAGTTCAAACCCTTCAATTTACAAAGTGACCAGGTTATGGCACTTAAATGGCCATATCTTTTTAATTAGAATATTTATGGCAACACCAGGTAGCCTATGTTACCCGGAAAGGATGTAGCTTTCTATCGGCGAAAGAATTTTCAAAATTGGTTCAGTACTTTTCCTATTCGCAACAAACAAACATACAAATAATCAAATCTTACCTCTATTTAACAGTATAGATAGATATCGATAAACTGAATTCTTTCATCATTTTAATGCTACATTATCTCTGAGTAACATAGTAGTTTAATAGAAAATACAAAATGTGTAGAAAATGTTTTTATCGATTTCTGACATTTTAGTACTCATACCTTAAATGGGCTCATAGAGTCTTTATATCCCCATTAGATACGAAGTAGGATCGATACACACAAAAATTTCTTTTTTGGATTTTAGGACTATTTTCGCTTTTCTCAAAAATCTGTGAATGCAGTTTAGGAAATAAAAAGTTATGGATTCCTAGGAACATTTTCCTACTTACTGACCCGTCTCAAAAATCCATTCTGTAATCTGTATATTATGTACTACGTACCTACATCAATATTTTTTATCACTTTTATTTGTAAGTTCCATAAGCTTCTAACAGATGGTGGTGTTAGTTAAACACGAAACTAATATTTGTTTGCTGTCTAGTTGGGTAGATATTCAATAGATGGCATGTTTGGATTTTAAAAGTTGATAATAGGTATTTTTCAATGGTTAATTGTTTACCTCCAATAATTACAAAATGATTGGTGGTGAATGTAGACCCCTGCGAAGCTGGAGCGAACTGCTAAGTATAATTGTGTATTTTTTTATGATGACAATGTTTTTTTAATACCTGTATTTAAGGATGGAAATTTGCTGATTATTCGATTAATCGATATTAATCATACGGTATATTATACTGAAATATTCATGCGATGTGCATATAATGAACTAAAAAAAAATTTATACGATTTTTCAAAAGTAGTTAAATATCCTATTATATTAAATAATTAATTATGAAAAAATACGAACGAATAAACGATTTCTTTGATCAAACAAACAATATTTAGTTAGGATTAATCAAAAAAGGCAAATATCATTATAGGCAGGTTCAAGTTGAAATTTTTTGAAAATTATTTATAAAAAACGAACAATGAACAAACTATAAATTTGATCAAACAATCACGAATAAACGAATTAGCAAAAAAAATTTATTTCAAACAATTAACAACCGCCAATTTAATATGGCTGAATATTATAATTCTCGAATAATAAGAAACTATATTTATAACTTGCCGGTTTGGAATTTTATTGGTCAATAACTATAACACAGTTATATTTCTATTAAGTCTGTGCTACTATAATATATTATCTTTGGTCACTACCATAGAGAAATATAACTATAGTCTATACTACCTAAAGGAAGTCACTACGGACCGGCTGTTTATAGGGCCGTGTCTTATTTATTTTATATATAGGTAGGTCAACTCTTTGGGTGCGATTGTGATTTGTGCTTGCTTATATCGTTCATTATATTTAGCAAAGTATTATTTTGATATATATAATTTATTCTATAATTTGATGGTTATTTTTAAAAAAATAAGTATAGGTTTGTGTAATATATTCATATGAAATGATTTTTACCTTGTACTTTGTTAAGTATACGTAGATTTATAATGAAGATTTTTATTTTAGACAGTATAAATAAAGAGTATATTGAGATTTGAGTAGAAGTCACTCTTCAGCGTAACAATGAACGACAGTGGATGTATACATTTGAATAATTTTAAAGCCGCAAAAGGGATAAGTCCTTATAAAATAGTTCACGCATTTTTTGTGTCATGCACTTCGTACGAAGCTCGAAGATACAAGGTAAATGAATAAAAGGATTTCAAATTGTTTACATTACAAATTTTGTTATCATAGTTAGTTTTAAGTTCGTTCTTTTGTCAGCTGTAAATCAGCTGATTACTAATGGTTGACCTCTAATGATATCTGTAATCTTAATTTATAGTGAGTCATATTATATTATTATATGTTTTATGAGAATACTAGTCGTGCCGCTCTAGCTACGCAAATGTGTAATTTAATTTTCGATATATGGCTGAAAAATGAGTTGTCATTGAAGACTATTCAGTTGTTTTTGTGTATTTGAGTTAAAAACATACAAACTTAAACATTTATTATATTAGTTTAGTGATATTTGAAATTTAAAAGAAGTATATGTGTATATTTTTTACCCAGGCTACATCATGCTTATGTTTTACTTGTGGGAAACCGGGTCCTAGAATGCACTCTTGTCTGCATTGTATTTTCTTTGCTTGTTATGGTGGCCATATACAAGAACATGCTAAAACTAAAAAACACTACTTATGTGTTGATCTGAGCTATGGGAATGTATTTTGTGCACAATGCCAAGACTACATATATGATAGAGAACTGACTGATATTTCAAGAAACCATAGGATGAAGGAAGCAAAGTTGGTATTATTTATAAAATTATATTTTTTATTAAATGATTGATTGATATGAAGCAGAAAATATAAAACTAGAAATGGCTTTAGCAGAAAGAATTATTTCACTACTTTATTAGTATTAGTTATGAAGTAGATATATAATATACAATCCGGGCCTCATCCTAGTCTGTACTGGTATGGTTAGTATGTACTATGAAGTCGATTATTGTAGACACATTGGATAGGAAGCAAAATCTTTTTCTTTTTAAAATCTGAGATATTTGCAACTGATTATATGATAACGTAAATATTGCTTCAACAATATATGTTGAATAATTGTAAATTACTGCACATATATTGTTGAAGTATAAATGTTAACAAATTACTGAACATATATTGTTGAAATATAAATGTTAATAAATTTTACATTTTCAAGTTTGTGGTTAATAGTTGCCTGATATGTTAATAAATTTTAATATCCTTACTAGGTCATTAGGCATCAGTGTGCCATTTACGCCATGGTTACCTAATAATAACGAGGTGGCGGCTCTGCGACGTTTAAGGAAACGTCGGCTAATTAGTCCTCATACAACAATTGGTCTCCGTGGGCTGCAGAACCTTGGCTCAACTTGTTTCATGAACTGCATTGTACAGGTAAGATCCGTTACCGTAAAGGTAACTTTGCACAAAATAATTGAAATATTTTCAATACAATATTGAGACAAATTCTTTATTATAGATCAGTACACTGTGTTATCTTACAATAATTTAAATAATAGCATACAGTTGTTTTTACCAACTATCCGCCTAATCCCTAACCATATATCAGATTTTAATACAGTTAACGGCAAAAGACGAGGGTAAAAGATAAATAAAGAAGATTTATTATTAGATTTATGCATTTTGTGTTAACAAAATGCCTGAACTATGCCCAATTGTGCAGAGCAAAGACGCATATTCCTTTTAATATTCTTAAGTGAGTTTTAATTGTTCTTCGTAATTCTTAATGCTTTACACTTAAAAAAGATTGAAGAAATAAGAGAACTCAAAATATAATCACATTTTAATTTTTTTATGTCAGTTTCTTGTTACCTTAATAGGAATATTTTATTTAAAACTTGGATTTACAGGATGTTTAATGGTTAAATTAAATTAACTTTATAAATTATCATCTATATCTATATGTTTAAAGTAAGGGTAACTCTAACTAACAAAGGTTACTTAAAAAATCTGACGTGATCTGATTTTGCGTACTTAAAAACTATAACTCCTATTGAGCAGATCAATAATTTGACATTTAATAACTTGGAAACCGTTCCAATTAATTTTACATAATAAGACAACAGAGAACTACTCTAGCATATTAAACCTAGACAATAAGAAAAATAAAAATCTTAATAATAATAATAAAATTGTAAACCTGGTGCACCAAAACTTACAAGGACTTTTCGGTAAAGAATTAGAACTGGAATTATTTATGAGATGTGAAAACATTCATTTTTTATGTATTACAGAGCATTGGCTTCGTAATTATGAACTCATATTTAATTTCAGTGGTCACCAGGTAGCAAGTGCGTTCTGCAGAGAAAAATCGTTACGTGGGGCTCCTTAATAATTTTAAGTAAATTTTTTAAATTTAAAGAACGCAAAGACATTGTGAGCCTCTCTGTAGAACGTACTATTGAGATAGCCTGTGCAGAACTTGAGCGCTTTATTGTTGTGAGCATATACAGTCCCCCTGGAGCGTTATATGAATTATTTGAAAATGTGTTAGAAGAAATACTATTAAAATTATCTGAGTCTAAAAAATATATTATAATATGTGGTGATTTTAACATTAATCTATTAGAAAACTCCACCACAAGTGTTAGATTCAGATCCCTGTTAAATTCATATAACCTAGTAAATATATTTTTAGAGCCAACTAGAGTAACTGCAACCTCAGCAACATGTATTGATAATATATTTACCAACTTTAAACCCAATTCATATTCAATTATTAAAAAGTTGAGTTTGGATCATTTTGGGCAATTAGTCTCCTTTAACTCTGAGTTAAAAAAAGAAAATAAAAATAAAAAGATTGTGTTTGTTCCTACGAACTCCAAACATATGGAGAAATTTAAAGGTAGTATTATAGTAAAACTCACATGCTTAAATTTTGACAACAATAACCCTGATATGTTATATAACACACTATTTAAATTAATAAAATCAGAGTTTACTGCTATATTCACTACCAAGACAGTCAATTCGGGTGGTCTCTTGTCATTTAATGATTGGGCAACTGTTGGTATTCATCGAAATTGAGAAAAACTATATCAACTTTATAATGAGAGATCATACAACCATTCAGAGTCCTTTATAGCCTTTGTTAAAGCATATTCAAAGTTATTTAAAAAAGTGTGTTCCATGGCAAAGTCGTTACATATTAAACAAAAAAATTATAATGCATAAGACAAAATAAAAATGACATGGAATATTATCAATTGGGAAACTGGAAGAGTCAGAGATCGTAACATCAAGTATAATCTCATTTATAATAACATTAATATCAAAACTGATCAGGAAGTTGCATCCACGTTTGAAAAATATTTCTCTGACATTCCAATCTCAACAACTTGTTCTCTCATTTCATCTGCCAACGTTGCTGAATCATTATTGCTAGAAAATGTTAAAAAATGTGATGTACTGTTCGAATTTAGTACTGTCAACAGTAAAGATATAATTAAAACATTTAAAACCCTAGATATGAAGAAAACAGCTGATATTTGGGGTATTTCTGTTAAAATAATTAACTCCATTATTGATGCCATTGCACCGTATCTAGCTACTATTTTCAATACTTGTATTAAGCGTGGCGTGTTTCCTGACCTGATGAAGCATAGTAAAGTAACGCCTATATTTAAATCTGGATGTATAACTAATCCAAATAATTTTCGACCCATCTCAGTATTGCCAACGCTTAGTAAAATTTTTGAAAAACTGATTTTAAACCAAATGTTAATTCATTTTATAATTCACAGAGACTTGTGACCATGTGAAACAATTTGGTTTTACTAAGGGTTGTTTAACAACGGATGCCGGTGTCGAATTAATTAAGAATATCTTCGAGGCCTGGGAGGAATCACAGAATGCACTTGGAATATTCTGTGACTTATCTAAGGCCTTCGATTGTGTACAACATGCGACTCTGGTCAGAAAGCACGATTTTCATACTGCAGAAGAGGGCTATTCGCGCAATCTATGGTCTCGGCCCTAAAATATCTAAGAGATAAAAGAGATAAATTCAAAGAAATTAATATATTGACTGTTGCTTCACAATATATTTTTGAAAATGTTATGTATGTACGTAAAAATATTAATGATTTTATTAGAAATAGTGACTTGCATGACATTAATACTAGGAACAAACACAAACTTGTTACTCCTACTACTCGATTGAGTAGAATTAGTAATTCTTTTGTTGGGCGATGTGTATGCTTTTACAACAGGATCCCAGTAAACGTTCAAAATTGTTCTATAGGAAAATTTAAAAAGTTAGTAAAAAACGTTTGTCTGACAAAGGCTATTATAACATTAAAGATTTTTTGGAAGATGTCACGTCACGCCTTCGGAATGATGCGTTCGCTCCAGGCTTTCTCAATGTATAAATATACTTGTTATAAAAATTGGCGTTTAAAAAATCAAAGATAAAAAAAGGAAAATATCCAAAAGAAACAGTCCCGCTGAGTTTCTTGCGCCCATTCTTCTCAGGTCTGGGTTAGGTCGTTTCCGAATGGGTGGTAGATTCCGACGTTCAATAAGAGAATGTAAATTCCAACATTGAATAAAAAATTTTGACTTTGACTTTAACCTTTATTTACTCGCGTGGGGTGTTACACACCCCAAGACGTGCTTAAAGATCTATAACCTTTTTCTCTGTATTTGGTGTGTACAACACACTCGCACGCACTGTGGTATTAATTTCAGGATAGTAAATTTTAGTTTCTTTTGTTTTATGTTGTTTTGTGGTTGTAATAATCTTATATACTTATTTTATGATGGTTTAGGAATGATATTTCAGGTTGTCTGTACAAATGAAATGCCACATATAACCTAATAAATCGAAGAAAATACTTTCGACAATACTTCTGCTGGTTTAGGCGTTTGTTACGAATTGTAAAACGAAGACTACACTGAGAGGAAGATTATTAACGTGTCAAAACTATGATAATATAATTAATCTCTAGTTATGTTTCTTTATGAAATTTCCTTAAGTAATTTTTATTTTTATTTTTATAAAATATATATTTAAAAAAAAAAACATATTTTAATTTTATATCCAAGTTTGGGGTGACATACGCGCCACACGACATGCGACGCGTTAATTTCTGGACATGACTATTTAAGGGTAAAATACTTGATAATCGTTTAAACAAGACTATTGCAGAATTCCCAAAAATTTTGGTCTAAAAGCTGCTTAAGTTAATATTCCTATTCGTTTTATTTAGTCTTGACACATTGTGTATTAAATATGAAATAAAAGAAGTAATTCTGCACTAAAATCTATAGTAAGATTTAGAAGATAATGAGTCGAGTTCATTTTCAGACACTCATTCACACTCCGCTGTTAAGGGACTATTTCTTAGGAGAAAAACATAAATGCAAAACGCAGGGCTCGGGAAAATGCCTTGTTTGCGAAGTTTCCAAACTGTTCCAGGTAAGCTATAAATAACTACGTAATATTGATTTTGCCTCAAGTCTCAACCTTGAATCTGACTCGACGTCGCTGTTATTATATATAATAGGCTAGTTGGTTAATTATATGCTTTAATATTTATTTTATCCTAAATAACCTATATTTTAAAGCAATATTTACATTACGTATTTTGTATTTAAAAACAGCAATTTAGATTTCCCTCGATAACGCTGAATAGTATCATGGCGTTTTAAATGACGTCACAGTCTGCGAAGTAATCTTCTCTGTTGTATGAAAATGTCGAAAACAATAATGTTTTTGCGTGGCTTGACGTAACACTTTTTGATCGGTGTTCGACTTGTGGACTTAATGCCTATTTTTTTCGAATTTATTTCTAAAAATATGAATAATCTTTAACTTTTACGTGAAATAGACTGGCTTTTTCTTATCTACGTGTCTTTATTTATAATTAGATGCCATAAACCAAGCAATTTGTTATTAGTGGACACAAGCCTATTACACTGTTCGTATATACTTATATGATCTACTAACTGCGCCCCGCGTTTTCACCTGCTATATTTTGAATAATTCACACTATATCATTATAAATCATAGTCTATGGGTTATTATTATGTATAATCTTTGCGTAAAAAAGTGATAAAGATACATACATATATTCTTACAAACTTTCGCGTTTATAATATTAGTAGGCACTAGTTATATTGAGTTACATTCGGTTTTCATTCCTTCGTTATTTATGCACTTCATTTTATTGCTGTATATGGATCTATATTAATTAATGAGCTAGTAAATAAATATAAAATGTATTTACTGTAATTACCTATTGTTTTGATTCTTTACATGTTCAATTATTTTCCCTGTACAACGAATAAAATACCTAATACGTATGCTAGGAGTGTTTTTAAGCCAGTAGTGCATTGAGACAGACTTTCGCATCCAAGACTTCTTGATCAGGAATCCATTGACCTAACTTGTTTAGTCGAGTTTGAGAACATCTTGTAGAACTCTCAGGGATGCAGGTTTAATGGTTAAATTCACCATTAATTGCTATTTAATTTCTTAAAAAACATAACTAAGAAAAGGGGCTTTATTGTTTGTTTGTTGAGGCATTAAAATCATATCCACTATTCTATCACTGCTATATTGATTAAAAATTATCATAAATTATTTCGTTATATTAATTATGTATTCCAGGAATTTTACTCTGGAGCAAAGACACCGTTGACCTTACACCGGCTTCTGCATCTGATCTGGACTCACGCAAGACATCTCGCGGGCTACGAGCAGCAGGATGCGCACGAGTTCTTTATTGCAACCTTAGATGTTTTGCACAGGTACATTTACAATACTAACTTTAAATAAAGCTGAAAATATAAGTTACAGCTGTATGGAAAACAGTAGATAATTGGTCAACGGCTTAGATTTAGTAACAAATAAATTTTTGTCTTTAAAGACTTTATGATAGACTGTCTTGGAGACACAAAACTGCATGGGAATATTGACGAAAGGCGAGGATGATAATAAATTATTATTAATTTATCAGACTCATAGCGAGTGATTAATGGCTTGTATACTTGACAACGATCTATCATAACGATGTGACTGCGTAGTACGTTTGTGCAGTTTTATCGATATGGCAAACGATTGGAGGCAGGAACAAAATTTATTTGATAAATCGTTGTCGATCGCGGTTGCACAGTTTAATCGTAGTGTGTGGACGGAAGTTGCGCCAATCACTTAGTTCGTTCAGAAGTCTTGCTGTAGGCAGGTGCGTCCGCACACTTTTGTCACACACACATGTTGCAAGAAGATCGTAGCGGTACCCGTGAGATATTGAAGGGAATAAATCACGTGCTATAAAAATGAAGTTTGCTTATGAAATAAAAAAAAGAAAGTTTATCACGACCACAACAAGCAAAATGCTGTCTACGATAGACTAATTATTAAGTAAAAACCTATTGATCCTAATGCCAATGGGGAGACGGTAGACGACCAATACCAAGAGAGTAACAAGAAGGAACTAAACAAAGCCAAAAATTCGGAGCTGAACTGATGATCGATGCAGATATTGTAGACGTATGGACACACAATGGACGTTCGATAAACTGCACAAACGAATTGCGCAGTCACATTGCTACGATAAATCGTTTTCATATATACCGCGGCCTACACAGAACAGAACTATTGAACATAGTATAGATTGTTCAGTCCACTGCGTCACGACGCTCTGTAGATTGAACAAACTATACATTGTCAATTTTGTATTTTTTCCTAATTATAAACAGATGTTATTTTATTAAATAGTTAAAAAAAATGGATTTTCAATTTTCTTTTTCATAATTCTCTTTGCTTTACGACTATTTCTGTAACAATATTTATTTAATATAATTTCTTTTTGATTACGAAAATGATGTATAAAAACTGCGACTAATTGAACAATAATATTGATTATATGGAGTCTGATGTCATAGTATACAATATAAGGTCAACAACATTTTATATTTTAAAAATAAAAAGTATATTAGCATTAAACTACTCACTACTGTTTGTTATCATGAGTCTACTCCGAGCAGTCCAAAATCACGTATTTCATTTTTTGCAACATTTTTATTTCTATAATTATTAGTTATTATTGCGCTGAATATTTATCACATAACCATAACTAACTAAACTTTAAGAAATACATGACATTTTTATAAACATATTAAAAAGTAATGTCGAATATTTTACAGGCACTGCATGAATGGAGTAGAAGACACCGAAAAAAAAGAAAACGGCCGATGTAATTGCATTATTGATCAAATATTTACTGGAGGCTTACAAAGTGATGTCGTATGCACCTCGTGCTCCGGAGTGTCCACAACCATCGACCCGTTCTGGGACATAAGCCTCGATGTCGCTGGACCTGGTTCCCTGCAAGCATGTTTAGAACGCTTTACTCGTGCGGAACATTTGGGATCCGCTGCAAAAATTAAGTGTTCAAATTGCCGAGCTTATCGGGAATCTACGAAACAACTGACCTTGGAGACATTACCAATAGTCGCCAGTTTTCATCTTAAACGTTTTGAACATTCATCCCAAATAGACCGCAAGATATCTGCGTTTATATCCTTCCCAGCTGAATTAGATATGACACCATTTATGTCCACTCATAGACGAGCTGTAGATGCCGCGGATAATAATAACGCTCCAGAAGGAGTTTTTGAGGATAACAGATATTCGTTGTTCGCGGTGGTCAACCATCTTGGATCTCTAGATGCTGGTCACTATACGGCGTATGTGCGGCAAATGAAAGGGAGCTGGTTCAAGTGTGATGATCACATGATTACTAGAGCCTCCTTGCGTGAAGTTCTGGATAGTGAAGGGTATGTATTTAATTTCTATGTGGAATTAAAAAAAATATAAGTAAATTATAAGGTTGTCTATGCCTTTGATTGGATTCTAAATTTTTTGTTTGTGTCTTCGGGGACAACTTTTTTTATGAACTTATCTAGATGATTATTTTTTTAAGTCAATCTTATTTGACAATTGAACTTCAAAGATACACCAGAAAACTCTTTGAAGGAAGTTTATAACAATCTAATTAAAGTTGGTTTTATTTTTACAAAACTTAACTTGTCACATTTATATTTCGGTTAGTCGACCTGCCCCGGCTTCGCACGAGTCCAATTTATCATGTATACTTAGATTTATCGCGTGGGGTTGCCCTAAACAAACTTGGCGGAGTTCAATGATTGCTGAAGCCAAATCCTTTGGCTTAACTTGGAGCGAAATAAAGCGTAAGGCCCAGGACAGGGACGAATGGCGAAGCATTGTGTAGGCCCTCTGCCCCGTGGTGGGGACATAGAAAAAGAAGAGACTTAGATTTATCAAAGAATATTTTTAACCCATAGGAACTATGTATTTTTCCGGCATAAAATGTAGTTGATGTTTTATTCCCGGCTATACAGTATTTTTGTGCCAAATTTAATTAAAATCCATTATAATATTAGTAAAATACATAATATGTTATAATATTAGTATATATCTTTTGATAAAATATTATATACTTTTTATTTATTTTTTCAGGTATCTCCTTTTCTATCACAAGACTGTTCTGGAATATGAATGTGAGGCTTCTTAAATCAATGAATATTTTTTTCATTTCCTGGTATTTCCTATGTTGACCTATGGGTAAAAGAGGTTATTATTGTACTATATGCATTAGAATATTATCACGAGAGTTACTATAAAAGAGGACTACCTAAAAAAGGATTTTTTTAACTCTTAAACCTATACAGGTATCTGTATCAATCTTATTTTTGGGATTTATTAAATTACAACCATAACTCAAACATTATTTATTTCCTTTACTTTATATTTTTGTCACAATTTAATTGGATGAGTGCGTAAAAACTCAAAATGATGTTTGGCAAAACATTATTAATTAAATGCTTTTAATTATACAGTTAAAAAAAATAAGTCTTTATAATTTTTAAAAATAATGTTTTGATTTAAAAAAAATGTTAATTTGTATCCAAAGTCATATTTAATCGCGTGATACTAGTTCTTAGTTGTAGATGGTGTGTTGACGGTATGTTCATGAATTTGTAGTTTTAAGCTGTATTTTAAAAATTATTATTGTGTACTGAACAATTCTCAACTAGTTTTTTTATATTTTTTTAAAGCATTGAGCAAATCCACGTTGCTTTCTTACAATAGAATACACGATGAATAGAATTAACGTAATGTAGTTATCGGAAAAATGTATTTGATTGTTTGCTGCCGAATAATTAAACTACCTCGTTTGTTTGTATAAGTCTAAATGTCTGAAAATCTGTGTTTGGAGATTTCTTCATATATCAATTTAATGCTTTGGTTACATTCCTAATATGATCTTATTTTGGCAGTATTGTTTTATTGTATGAATAACTGTATATTTCATATTGCGTAAAATATGGAGTTAATGATAAGAAATGTTTCATTATTTCCATTTATTTCAATGACTGTATTTAATTGTAGTAAAACATGTATGATATAGGTTTGTGTAGATGACGACTGAACTGACTAGCTTTGTGATATTTAATATTTATAATCTGTATTTAATGTAATCGACCAGTTTTAATTCGGTTTGTTAATTTCCTAACAATTCCAAATTATATGGTTTGTGTAGAAATATGATGAACTTTTTATCTCTTTTATTATGTGACACAAAGTAGCCTCTTTTTCAGGGGTTATATCGTTATAATGAAATTAATTTAAAAAATGTCAGGAGTTTAAACGTGAAAATGTAAGTTACTTATACATTTTAAAATATGTAGAGATTTGTATGCAAGTATTTGATGAAAATTAAGTCATTATTATTACTAGCTGACTCGCCACGCTTTGCTAAAGAAAAAAAAATTATGCTCAGCGCCATCTGTTGACGTGTTACAAAAGTATACCAAGTTTATGGCGTTCAGTTAGGTATCTGTTCTATTATCAAATGAAGTAATTACTAAAACATGATAGGATTTTGTTAGTTTCTAGTCCCATTTTATTTGCATTTACTAATATTTTAGTGATCCAGCTCCCAGCCCAATCATGTTTTTAGTTGTTAATGTTTTACAAATCGCCATAGAAATCTCAAAAATTTATATATAATCCCTTTAGAGGTTACATTAAATGTTTTTTAAATATGAATGTGCTAATTTGTGAGGATAATCTTGTCTTTACTATATAATGTATTGATGTATCCTACAATATCCTCTGTCTGTATAACATATATGTTAATGAAATGTAATTGAAATTAAAATATAATCATTATTTGTTGTTTTTTTATACCATATATTGTAGACTAGCCGATACGCGCGATTTCGTTCGCGTTTCTCCGCTTGTATGGGTCTTAGCGAGATGTTCAATAACCTAAGTTATTCCTTGTTACATCAGCTATCTGCCAGTGAAAATCCCGTCAAAATCGGTCCATCCATTTAAGAGATTACCGGAACAAACAGACCGAAAGACTGACGAAAATTGTAAAAAATGTTGTTTTGGTATATGTACCATGTATACATCCATATGCACTTAAAAAAAGCGGTTATTTTAATATTACAAACAGACACTCCAATTTTATTTATTGGTATGGATAATTTCATCACCATAATATGGGGATATGAGAAACTTTTTCTACACTGTAGTTATTATTTGTTATCTTAAAAATACACACTAGAAATGTTGCTAAGTTACTCTGCTACAATTAGAATTTAAGTTGGATTTTGGGGGTTATATCCAGTCCAAATAGCAATAGCTATAGACTATTATCACAAAAATGTTACCTCACATTTAATAAAAAACTAATATGAAAGGATTAAATAAAATGAAATATAATTTCCCAAAATTTATTATATAACAACTACAACAATTTTGCTTCAAGCAATGACACTACAATAATAAATATATTTTTCCATTTCTAATCCTACGACTAAATCAAATGAGATTAATTTGAGTATCCTGAATTTATAATTCCGGCAAATTTAAAAAGCCTTTTCGAGTTAATTCTATCACATTTTCAGACAATTTCCACTAAGTGGTACCATACAATATATTATTCGCTTTAAATTATGTGACCATACTAAAATGCATGTAAAACAAATAATTATAATAGAGCTCTAAAACAGATCTTAACACCAGATCACTTGTTTTTATTAATCAAAAGTATATTATGAACAAACTTTTATTCATAATATTTACAAAAACTTATAAATAAAACAAAAAAAATGCTAAAACAATTGAAATATTTATATCATTGGACTTAATGTACTGTCAAAACAAATAAAATTTTCTGTTACAGTTACCTGTACACAGCAATGTTTTGATATATTAATTTGTTATTTATGTATATCGAAATATTAATCATAAATATTATCTTTCTCCTAAGGACTAATGTAACCAAAACTTTAAAATTAAGAAATCAATATATTATAAAAAAAATAAAATAAAAAAAAAACTGTTGCGAAATCTCATCTACCTTTAAATGACTTTTTACACTAATATTAATAAACTTAAAATTTGAAAATGGTTAAAAGATAATAATCAATGATCTAAAACCTAAAGTGACTTATTAACAATAGTTTTTACTCTTTCTTATTCGTTGATCACGTCAAAATGTTCTAAATAAATAAGATAATAATAGCATTTTGTTGCTGCTAATATTGATATAATTCTTCCGATTGCCGCCAAGTTTTAAAGGAAAATATTTTAATATAAAAAAATTATATCAGACGTTATGTCTATAATATAAAGGTGATTATGGTTTTCGATGTGAAGTGGGTTCGTCTAATAAAGTCTCCAGCTGGTGCACCTCGGTGACGGGCAGCGAACACGCGTAGCGGCGACACACGTACGCGGTGGGCACGTCGCCTGCGCCTCGGATGCGACTCAGAACTAAACCAAATAGAAGGAAACTATGTTAATAAGAAAATCACACTTCTGTCTCTTCTTCATTCTCTTTAACAATGAAGCATCAAGATTAAAAAGGTTGGAGTGATGGTCTGTTTTACAATGTCCATATAAAGTATCCGATCGATATTTTAACCGTTGCAGTTTATTTTATATAAGACTAGTCGACCTGCGCGACCTCGTCCGCGTGTAGCTCCGTTCCTAATGGTCGTAGCGTGTTAATATATAGCTTTCCTCGATAAATGGACTATCTAACACTGAAAGAATTTTTCAAATTTGACTAGTAGATCCTGAGATTAGCGTGTTCAAGCGAACAAACAACTTCAACTCTTCAGCTTTATATAATAGTATATATCAAACTAAACATTACATAAATTTGTTATTTGTTAGTTTACTTCTCACCAGTATACTAGTTAATACTATTCGAGGATTATGAAACGCAAACTATGTCTTTATAGAATGATTAAGTTGTGCGTAGCTTATTCGGGAATCTATTTAGACATTGTGTAACAGAACTTAAGAATTGTAGTATAACATTAAATCAGCGTAAAAGCGTAAACCAAATGCGAAGTGCGTGTAAATGTATCTAAGCAATTATGTTTAAGTACCTCTTAATGACCAGTATTAATGTGATAAAATCTATTATACGAGACAACGGCGAATTTAGGTACGAATAATAAATATTACATAAAATAAATGCTTCTTAAGTTAATTAGAATAAATAGAGTAAATTCCACAAGTTAGTTAAAAAGAGTTAAAGCACTATCATAATACGTTAGTATCCCACTCACGTATTTCCGACATACCGGCAGGCGACTCGTGCGCGAGCGCAGCGGGGTCGGCCACGGCGAGCACGCGCCCCGGCAGCAGGCGGGACCGCACTGCGCGTACTAGTTCCAGCGTACGGGGGTCATTACAACCACCCGTTATCAATACCTGAAAGAATGTTATATTATTTAAAGACATTTTAGAATTAAACTAATATAACACAAAATTCTTGTTCATCTTGATTATGTTATAAAATGACTTGAAGATTATTATGATTTTATCATTTCTAAAGTAAGGCCCCAAATGGCGGGCGAAACGTAGTTTAAATGTGACGAGATAGAAAATAGTCACAGTCTATCACATAAATAACAAGTTTAAACAACTATGCAATTTAAATCCTCACTTGTGTAGGAGAGTCATTATAAAACATAAGCGCAGACATCATCACAGGCAAAGCATTGGGTGTATCATTGAGTCGCTTGGCGAACGCTAACAGTATCTTCTTGGCCATTTCTCGCTCGACATTGCCAATATCGTCTACACTCTTATCTGCGTACGCTGCTATTCTTTGCAGATTGTGACACGACACGCTATTGCCTGATGGTTCTGCGCCATCTTGAGCTGGAATAAATATCAAAATGATTAGTTTAATCTACGCTGCGTCAATCGTGTCAATCGAATGCGTCAATCAATACAATCCTCTCATTTCCAAGTACATTTTGTTACTATCTCGTAAGATTTGTGATTTTTACAGGCCAAATATTAGCTTTTGTCAGTCCAGTATAAGCAAACATTTGTATGGATAAAAACATATATTCCTGTTGCTCCCTCATTGTCAAAAAATGAGATATTGAATAACAAAGCGCCTTTTTTCTTGTGCCTGGCACCAACAATAGATGGGTCTTATTTGCATTTATAATATTAATGTGTGCATTTGTAATATTAACATGGACATTAATTTTTTTTTTAGTTTATTAAGTATGTAAATAAAGAATAAATATTTGTTTAACAACAGTTTACCTTCCTTAAGACGTAAAACAACAGTATCGTCTTCAGTAGAACATGTAAAGTATCCACCATTTTCGTCATCCCAGAACAATTCATTCTGCTTTAGTTGCAATTCACGAGCCCAGTTAAGCCACTTTAAGTCTAGTGATGCTTCATATAAATCCAGTAGACCCTTGATTAAAAACGCATAGTCATCCAGAAATCCTTGAATAGGTTGGTTACTAAAAAACAAGATAAAATTTATAAAATAATTTACAAACATACAAACAGTACTTAGGAATGTCAACAGTAAGGGAAGAAGTCAATTACTTCTGTAAAAAATACAAAAAAAGACTACGAAGCCATCCTAACGTACTCGCAAGGAAATTGTTGAACTCTGAAACCAATAGCAGACTGAAGAGATGGCGTATTTTGGATTTGAAGATAGCTCCATTGGTTGAGACGAGCTAGGAGGATGCTCCAAGGAGCGCCCTTCTCAAGTAATAGTATTTACTTCAGCCCATCCGATTATGACTGGAAGAGCAGATTGCGGATTACTTATGTGGCAAAAAAAATTAGATTCGAACTTAGGTCTTTTAGATGGTATGTCAAAGCTCTCTGAACTAGATTTCTTATAAACATTAACCTAACAAAATGTAATTAACCTAATAAATTTTTACTTACATTTGAGCTATTGATCCATTTTCATCCCTATAGCATGAGTGTAGAAGAGTTTGTGTATTAATGTCATATAAATTATCCTTTACGAATTGTGCAGTTTTAATGGCGTCTTCCACGAATGATTTTTCCGCTAGACCTTGGCCAGCTTGAGCTAGGCCAGCTATTGCTAAACCATTCCATGAACAAAGCATCTTAGTATCCAAATGCGGACGTGGCCTCTTAGACCGCGCTTCATACAATGAATCAATACAGTCCTTTATAACCATGTGAAACTGTTCAGCATTAATACCAAATTTTTCCATTGTTTCTTCTTTGCTTCCATATATAATTAAAACATTTTTATTTGTTAGTTCTTCATGAGGATCGCTTTCAGGAGAAATATTTCCAGTTTCTTCAACACTGAAGTAGTCACAAAAAATATCTAAGTAAGAAAGAGAACCAAGTCTTTTTTCACCAAGAAGGGCATTTAATTCTTCATATTCCCATACACAGAAAGCACCTTCTTTCTTATGGCTAGCACCGAAAAATGGATAGGAGTCAGCATCTTCAGCACTGTAGTAACCTCCAGTATCATGTCTTAAATCTCTATTAATATATTTAACGATGTCACGGACTACGTCAGCGTAGAATCTTTCTTTTGTTGCAAGAAAAGCATCTGTATATGCAACCATTAGTTGTGCTTGATCATAAAGCATTTTCTCGAAATGTGGCACATGCCAGTGATTGTCGACTGAATAACGAGCAAAACCACTAGATACATGGTCATGTATGCCACCTTTTGCAATTTTAGTCAAAGTATGCAAACTCATTTCTAAACATCTTTTACTTTCAGGATGATGTTTGTCACGTGCATAGTAATGAAAAAGAAAATTAAATATGGAACCTTGCGGAAATTTTGGAGCAGTCCCAAAGCCACCAAACTCAGATTCGAACGATGACATATATCGTCGTACACATTTGTTCCAAGTTTCTTCACCCGGTACTGACGAGGCAACCACCCTTACTTCGGATATATTTTGTAATGCATCCATGATATTACTACTAGCTTCTAAAAATTGAGCTTGATTTTCTTCCCACTTTTTAGCTAATGAAAGCAGGATTGTCTTAAAGCCAGGTCTTCCCCACCGATCTTCGGGTGGGAGATAAGTACCCCCTGTGACTGGAAGTAAGTCCGGTGTAAGAAAGACCGACATCGGCCATCCTCCTCCCCCAAATGTCGCCATAACAAATAGCATATAAACGCGGTCGAGATCAGGCCGCTCTTCACGATCCACTTTTATATTTACATAATTTTCATTCATGATCTTTGCAACATCTTCATTTTCAAAAGATTCCTTTTCCATAACATGGCACCAATGGCATGTAGAGTAACCCACAGACAAAAATATAAGTTTGTTTTCATTTTTTGCTTTTTCAATTGCTTCTTGGCACCATGGATACCAATTTACAGGATTATGAGCATGTTGTAATAAATAAGGAGATTTTTCTGTTACTAAACGATTTGTATGTTTTTGTTTAACAGTTTCACTTGTCTCTGTACTCCCTGTAGACATTTTAAGGATATTGTCGCTAATGCTTCTTGTTATATGCAGAGGTGGTGTGGTTGTGTGACTAATTGTTGAAAATCTAAAATTAAAGACACATTAACTTTTATGACTAATATGAAGCTTGTTATTTATTACTATATATTGGAAAATATTAAACTACGTTCTGAGATGATATAATTCTATTTGAGGAAAATAAAACTCAAGAATGAAAAAATCATCAAAAAAACATTTCAGTCTTAAACATTAATCTTGTATATACAAATTTTGTTCCACATCTTGACAAAATTTTTTTAAGATTTCGAAATTTATCTCCACTTATTAATTTTATTTAAAACATAATAGTAATCAACACACTTAAATTTGTTGTAACAAAAGTAAAAGTTTTTGCATTGAAAATTGCATTTAATATCTAGTTTGTCTAGAAGTAGTTGCTAAACTAGTTGTTAAACCGGGTAAATTTAGCCCAAGAATATAGTTTTTATAAATTTAAACTGTTTTTGTGAACCAAAAAAATAATCTAAACAACTATCTATTCATATATTCTAATATACTGTAATTATATAAGAACTATTATGCTAATTATACCAGTTTGAAATGAAAGTTAAGATTTTATACATTCATAAAATAATGCTATTTCATTTCAAGTATTATACATGAGCTTTGTATCGTTATTATATAAACATATTATTTTAGTTGTAAACAAGGTCACAGTAATCACTTATTAATCTAAATATATCCAAATTAAAGCGCAATAAACAAAACTGACGGGAGACGTTGTGCCTGTATAAATAATAGGTATTACATAATATTAAAGACAAAAATTCAACACGTTTCTACCTTTTATTAAAACTCAAATCTCGATGTATGCATACCGATTGTGAAAACAAACACTCTTTTGAAATGTTTTGATTCAAATTAATGTTCTTTAATCTATTATCGCCTGTCGACAAACGTCGCAACAACAGGACAGCACGGCCTGTAGGCATAATAGTTCGATACAATATTATAAAACTCGCTAGTTCATTAATTTTGCACTAAATCGCTACAAACACTAAACTAAAATTTAATTCAATTTGAAAGTTCCACTTTTAAGATGTTGTCTTCTGGTTAACTTGACGTTGACATCTGACGACCACAGATTGAAACTAGCAGTGAGCATCGGTAAAATAATAAAAAACGAACAACTTCAGTTTATTTATAAAATTAAATTAGTATATTACATTATCATTCATTATTTTTATTAATTTGCTTAATTGTTTTATCTTAAAATACTTAAAACATTAATTTAAATTTCATAAAATTTCATTGTTAACCAACTTCAAAAAGTAGGTAATTACGTATTTTTGTGTTTCAGTTTCTTACTAAATAAACTGCAACATAGCGAAAAGACACTACTAGTATGTAAAGTGTGAAAATTTTGTACTAATCTTTCATAATTTTTATTATTTATAAAACGCCGTTATATATTTTCTGAAGCATATGATGATTGATTTTTGAAGACTGGCAAAATCTTTCTCAGAAGTTTTTGAGAGAAGTTCATGTCCATCATAGACGTTAATAATAATGAAGTGGATTTGTTTTTACCAAAATCCAAACTAACTGAATGAACAAATTACTATCATTATAGCTTGTAAATAAAATATTATACGTTTCTACTGATCAAGGAAATCCATGCATACCTACTTAGGTGTATTGCTCTAAAATTTGTACAGGGTCGCCTAAAACACTAGGACGGTCAACTAAAGTTATACCTACTCACTTCGAAGTTCTCACGATTTGCGTATGTTTGCGACTTGCATCCTTCATGATTTAAATTATTTATATGCACCCCAGAGAGATCTCGAATACGCATGCGTAGTAATCTAGACGCCATTCTCACTTTCGACATAACTGGACATGTTTTGACGTATACTTAATGTCCGCAATCCTTAACCTAATGATATCTTGACACGAAATGCCGAATTACCAATTTTTGGAAATGCAATACAATATGAAGTGGTCCTTATGATAGTGAGCACACAGTTTAGCATAACGGTAAGTTATTTGTTATTTAATAAACATTTTTGATTCAATGTAAATGTAAACATTATATCGTCTTTCAGTTTTGTATCGCATGCACATGTTTATTTAGCTCCGAAATAAAACTTAGTATTTAAATAACTCAAAACTCGTACATCAAAATTATGATTACATTTCTATGACTTCCTATTTTGCATTCGTAACTAGGTTATATTTATTTATTATATGTGTACATACTTATGTTGTTCCGAGATTTATGGGTCACCTTGCTTAAAATTGAAATAAAATGACTAATCAACTGTAAACCTTTACGACTGGGTGGTCAGAATTTTAAAATAAAACTTGACTTTTATTTGGGTCGAGTGCTGCAGGCTTTGGAAGTTGCAAAAATAAGTTTTGCTCTAGTTTTATTTAAAATACGTAAACTATGTTCGTTTTGCACGTGCTCTATCAGAGGGTTATAAGGTGAATGAAACCTGTTTCCATGGCAACGTCAAGGGCTGTTAGCCCTCTGGACCGATGCGCTTTCCTCTTATTGCCTTCCCCTAAATTATGCTGTAGTTACTCGGTCTTGTAAAATTGGCTTATTTTGCTTTTAATAACTTACTATTATTAATTTCAAGTTTTAGTAAATTTGAATAGTAATTAAATATAATTGGAATTCGTTATTATTTTTATTTTCAGGTTATGTTTTTAATTTAATTTATTTTATTCTAGTTACGTTTTTTTAAAAAGACTATCACTTTTTTTCTTGATATCCAACTTAACTCAAACAAATTCTAGATTTTAAGTTAGTTCTGCAGTGATACAGCTGAAAACAATATCCAATTTCAGGCAGTATACGCGTATAAACTTACACACAGATAAATATTATAATTATTTTATTAGTGGTGTTATAAAGGGCTCCTTTAGAGACATTACATTTTATTAAATATCTTCTACGTATAGACATTCTAAGTTCTTTATTCAAGTACAGTATCAGAGTTTTCTGGCCGGCTGTTCTCAACAGAAAGCTGCTTTCCGAGCTGGTGGTAGCTTCAGACAAACTGACTGACCGACAAATTTTTGACGTTTCAAAAGTACTTTTACAAAAAGTCTAGTTTTGAGTTCTATAGCCTAATATATTTTATGTTTGTTTCAGGCGCAGCAGTCGCTAATAGAGCTTTATCGAATTACGTGCCTTATCTTATTTCATTTATTCTCTAAATCTTACTATATATAAAGAAGAAGTCCAATTAAACTGTCCACAAAGTAGAGAAAATTTTCGGTCCATATTTGTCCAAAATTGTTTATTGATTTTTGTATAAACTTTCGACATGAGTAACCATTAAGAAACGTGCCAAAATGTTAAATCGGGAATCAATAAATTAGCTTATAATTCGTAAAGTGTCGTATGAATGGTGTTGCTAGCAAAATGGCAGTGTGGGTGGGCAGTGGCTGCGGTGGCGGCGGCGGCGGAGACGTACGCGCGCCTCCCGTCGCCACTGTCCTTTCAGCTAACACTTCCATGGAGTCCGGGATCGAAGCTGGGGTGTTGCCGACGGTCACGGGATCTCTGGCTTCAGCCAGGGATTCCTTGGGATCATTATCTAGAGCGGCGGAACCCCTCTATGATACAGACCATACTGACCTGGGTTCGGAACTGGACGAGGCGGAGATTCGAAGAGAGTTGATGCACGATGTAAGTATTTGTCTCCCTCATTTGTTGTTTCATACTTTGATAAAAGTTTTAGTAGGGTATAGTTTTTATATGGAAAATTTCGAAAGTAGAGCAAGGAGTGCCGAGTCGTACTTGAGGTTTCCGTAGTGCTTGACACTCTGTACTTACTACTTACTGACTACACTGTAGATACTGGCGCGCCGATCTTACGTTAACATACAAAATGTGAAAGAAATCCTACATTAGGACATAGCCATAGGCAATTGGGTATAAAGAATATTACATGGTAGTGTGCCTTTGGGAGATTTCAGATTATGTTATCATATTATGAGAGATTACCCTATCATATTATGAGTTAAACTTAAAAGTAAACAAATTACAGATAGTATGTATGTATAAAAAGCAGTAATGGTCCGGTAGTTACGACTTGAATGTCTTACTCGAGAGGTTCGAGTTCAATCCTGGGCACACACATATGACTTTTTTTTCTGAGTTATTGTTTTTTTAACGATTAAATATCAGTTGCTTTAATGGTGAAGGAAAACATGGTAGGAAACCTGCACTCCTGAGAGTTCCCTTAAGTTCTCTGTCTGTGTATGAAGTCTCCTAACCCGCACTGGGCAACCGTGGTGGACTACGTCCTAACAACCTTATTCTGAGGAGGAGACCCGGTTTATCATTTAGCAGTTAGTAGCTTGTTAATAGAGTGTAATAATAAGCTTTCTTTGTTTCAGAAATGGCGGTTGCTGTTTGATAGGGTAGGTTGTGGTTTTATATTTATGATGACTTATATATTAATATTATAAATCAATTGTATGTATTCTGTCAAATGTAAGAATAATAGATTAGAAAAAACGCTATTAATTGATTACATAGTATACAATACTAGCCAGTACTGTATTTGATACAGTACCTTTGGTTCTGAATAGTACTTAAGTAAAAGGAAGGCTCAGCGTGGTGCTTGTGTTAAGCTCAGCAACACTTTCAGTATAAACAAAAGAGTTGAATCACCGTATATTTCATGAGAGTTATTCGTTTACGATGTGGAAACGAATTTTTATGCATTTTTTCTTTTTGGTTGATTAAAATGTACAGAAGCGGGACACAAAAAGTTTTATAAGCAGATAAAGAGTGGCGGTAGCGCCGCAGATCAAACGATGTCTTGTCACGTAGGGAACATTGAGATAATACTACTGCACAGATGGGCGCTTTAAATTTTTTGTTCTCTTCTTTTTGGAAATGAACAAAATTATTACTACAATATCATACACATAATAATGCGAAGTCCCAGAATCGTTGGTGATTATGACGTAGCAGAGACGCTCCGTGGAAAGCTAAGTTGGGTGGTTTCGTGCGTGACCCGATCCTGTGTCGTAGGTGTGAATATTATATTACTGATTGTTTACACAATTTCTTATCTACAGTTTGATCCGGAAGGCTTCGGCGAGATTCCGTGGCCAGATTTCCTACAGACTCTTCAGCATCCAGATTTTATAGCCCAGGTGCCGCCCCATAAGCGTGAGGTAAACAAAATTATGCAAAATACTGAACAGATATTGTTGACTGATTTATTTAAATTTTGGTGTTATACGTTAATTTAATGCACTATTGAATACTTTAAGAGGAATTTTAAAAAACCAACGTAAACTTATAATATCTCACCCTTACGATCTTTTGTTGAGAATAATTATCTTCATTAGTTTTGTTTGTAAATCTTTAATAAATAAATATTAATATTTTCCTTTAGAGTGAAAACTGTTATGCATTATACCTGTCTTTTATTTTTGTCTTTATTTTAATAGATGGTTTAAAGTGCAAAGGATTTTTTTAACATATTCACTTGTCACGTCAATGTTAAACAGTTACGTCAACTTAGGGTTTTGGTGCAACTCACACTAAATATTAGTATTATATTGTTACAGATTCTTTTGGATAAAGCCCATAGTGCGTCCAGCCCAGCTATTACTTTTCAAGAGTTTGTTAATGTGGTAAGTAATAGCGTTTAAATTTAATGTTGTCTTAAAAAATTTAAATTGTTTTGTTCATTTGCAAAGCGTTATTGTTGTTACTAAATAAATATTATACTTATGTATAAAACTAACAGTTTTAATTATGAATACGAAACGTTAATAATATCAAGTAATTACTGCACTTGTAAAGTAATGCAAACAATCTTAAAATCTATAATAAATATGAATTTAAAAAAATTGCGTGGTAATCAATAAACCTACAGTTGGTTATCATTAATGTCGTAACAAATGCCAGGGGCTTTAGCAAAAATTGCTGTATCATTCATAAATTAAAATTGACAGCAAATGTGTCTTACGCCTAACGATTGAAATCGCCGCAATTATATATATCGCCGAGTTGACAACTATCAAAAATGTCACTTTGCAACGCATTTGTATGAAAACAATTATTTGTCTCTTTCAATTCGTTTGCCTAAATTGAGCAATTCTACATTTGCTGCCAATTTTACGTGTTTCGAATGTAAGTCACGTGACCTTTTTTTAACCCTACGTCTATTCCATACATTTTTAATTTTTCAAAAAACCTTATTGAATATTGACTTGACATTTTGCTAAAGCCCGAGATATAGAGCCGCTTCAAGGCAATTGCCACTTTGCTAAGGACCTAAACCTGGGGGAGGTTTGATGAATATTGTTCGTATTTTTACTATACCGAAAATAATTGTTATTTAAAAGCACAAATCATTTTACCGCATTAAATATAAAGTTGTATCTATACATAATTTGTTGATATAATCCAATTATTTAAAAGACTTGTGTTATAACATTTTTATCACTTTATTGAGTTACAATAAGTAAATAATAAACATTTTAATGGGTCCTAAAATAAATATATAAATCGCATCATGATCATAAAATTAAACACGTCACGTTGATCAGATAAAAGGTTTCAAGTTAATTTAGGAGGTGTTTTAAGATAATTAGACGGTCTGATTAAGACGCATGTATCACTATAATGTCAAACGCAAGGTTACCCTCAATTAATTATATGAGATTTATTTTACAATATTAGCATTATGGAATCTTAAGAAGCTTTTTGTATCGGCTAAAAGTGAACCATAAATAATACTTGTATATATAAAAGGATCATAAGTCGTAAAATATATTAGTTTGTCACTTGAGGTCGTTGAGAGGTCTTTTGGGGACCCTTTGACAACCTAGCATTTATTTAATATCATAAGAATTCCCACTTTATTTATATCTCATTTATTTTGTTGCTTTTGATAAAACACCATTGTCGTGTACCTAAGTCATTTTGCAAAAAAATCTACATATCATAAATACAATCTTTTTTTTTCATTTATTGCACAGTTTAACAGACACGATGAGCAATAAAAAAGAGCGAGTGTAGATAAAGAGCTTCTTACAAAGCTGCAGGAAAACTTTTACTGTATTGGTTACTAGCTGCGTGCCGCGGTTTCACCCGCTATATTTTGCATAATTCACACTATATATTATTACAAATTATTGCCTATATGTTGCAACTTAACTATTACTACTATGTAATCAAAAGTATAAAAGCTATGTATTAACAAATAAAATGTTAAAGATTATCTAAATTAACCAATTTTGTAAATGAAATAAAAACAATGTATGTTTTTATATTATCAATAAAACGAAATCGTTAAGTTGACATAAAACGGTTAACCGAGGGTAATGTTTATAATGTTAGGTACCTTAAATAAAAGTGTATTATGGTCCGCAGTGTGCTCTGACGACATCAACTGCCTCCTTCGTAACATGTTTCGCGTACAATTGTATAGATAATCGTAAATCAAAATTAAATTCGACGTATAAAGAGACAACGAGGAACTGTGGAGGCTCGTGGGCGTCCGTGATGCGGCATTCTTATGCTAATCCGGCGATCCACATTCGAACGGGGTGGGCCAAATTGTTATTTATATTGTCACCTCCTCTTTTTGTTCGAACTTACCAAAAACTCCTTGGCTAAATTACTGTTTGAACTCATATCGATATTTCATATGCTATATTTCGCTTTGTCACATACCAATATCTTATGTTAATATTATGTGCTCATAAATATACACACGATTTTTAGTTTTGTTTTAAAACTAGTATTTTCTTTTTCTAAATCAATCATCAATTGTAGCGGCAGTAGCTGAGTAGTTAGTAGTTAACCCATGATCGTGAAGTCGTGGGTTTGAATTCCAGTTATTGCACTTCTGACTGAACCCAGACTCTTGTTATTTATAAGTATTTAACTGAGTTGAAGGTTTTAATAATACCAATAGCAACCAGGGCAATAAGAATATTTTGAACAATTTAATTTATTATTTTATTTATGATTGACGTGGAAATGGTAACTTTGACTCTAATTCTTAGAGAAATTGTACGTAATCGTCAAGAAAAGCAATTTCCTGGCAGGAAATTAGTTCACTCCATTGTAGCGATTTAACTGTGAAATGTCCACGTTAACCGTAAATGCTTTGTATAGTCGGTTACTTAAATTTTACATGCGAGCTCGTAAGGCTTGCGGCGGTCGTAGCAGAGAGCTTAGTATACTCGTACCTGTCTCATAGCACAAAAAACTTTTGAGCGCCGCCGCGGACCCTTAATCAATTTATGGGGCGCTAACTGGAACATGGAAAATGTATTAAAGCTCGCTGTGGGAACGAGCCACATGCCAAACACTTTAGAATACTCATAATATTATATTATTCTTTTTGACTTAGTTTATCTTAAGAATGGTCGGGTATCTTAACGATCTAATTGGGGTTTGTTTACTAAACGTTTGTTTGCAAATATGTATTTATTTATTCTGTAATGAATACTGATTCCGTAAAGGTGACGTCGCCTGAGACCATGTAACAATTAATTTAGATAAAGGGAACAAGGTAGTTAAGTTGCCTTATTCGTAGCTGAAAAGTTTTAAAATCTAATTCAATACTTATTTTGAAAGTTCAAAAAAAGGTTAAATTGGCACAAGGTTTGTAGTTTTAATTAATACACATAATATAATTATCTTTATCAATATGTTACGCAATATAATTTGTATACTATTAGAACTTCACGGTGCGTTTCGAATTATTCACATCGGGAACAAAAACAATTACTTAATAAAACACACCTCAATCAAAATTAATTGCTTTACGCATTAATCTCTTTATCTCCCCTCACCTACAAAACAACGTGTCTGTTCTCGGAGGTAATGGAAGCAATCATTTCAGATAAGATACCTCTAATGTGAGAAAAGGTAGACGTTCGGTCCGGAACGTTAATTTAATTTGAAATAATAAAAGTAATATTCATCATTTATCACTTTCGACAAATTTATTTTTAAATGTCCACTTCGGAATCCCTTTTTGCGACAGAATGGTGGTGCAAAAAAGATAATAAAATCGAGTTCTCATTTAGTTATATTTATTATTTATTTATTTAATTTGATTGTTTTTGATTACAATATATTGCTATTGGTGCTGGCAGTTTCGTGTTTCCACTTTCTCGTATTCTAATGGCAAAAAGGTAATGATAAAAAATTCTTATAATTACTTTAAGTAAAGACAGTGATAGTCGGCGCGATTAGGTCCGAAGCTTATCTTATAAAATCGTAAATTCGAAAATAAAATTAAAGTAACGCCCAATTTGGAGTACCTAATTCGTTAGCAGGTCCTGTCGAGAGACGCATTCCTCCGTCAAGTAGGTTTTCGTGTTCTTTCGGACTGTCCGCCCGTAACTCACCCGATATCGGTACCATCTAAATTGAGATTTTATTGACGATTACTGTTCTATCGTCGATATCGTTGCGATCTTGGCGCCGGACCTTTGCCACGTCGACGCCCGCTCAAATTCATTATCAGATTCAGGCTATTTCTAAATAAAAGTGACAACTCGTACCCTACCTAATGTTTTTAAAACAGCCACACGTATCTATTAATATTATAAAAATGATTGTTAGTGGATTTGATGGTATGTCCTTCTGTACTGAAGAGACAGATCATAGTAGTTTTTTCGTACAGATTGATAAACCTAAAAGTAACATAGCCTTCTTTTTATCATGGAAAATATCATAATTATTTTGGGATAATGAAGCAATTTTGTATTTTGATATTTCACTACAGGTACTACATTCATAGCAAAATATTAAAATCAAATATATAATAAAATATGTATTAAAAATCGTATATGTAATAATAATAAAAAGACTAATAAAAATATTACTAGTACAACTTTTTCAAGTGTCCTAATGTTTACTAATAGCAACTTTCATAAAATAAGATTCGCCAATTAAATTCTTTATATTACCTATTGTTCGTGTGGACAATGTCAAAGACAAGACACAGATTTGAAATATCCAGACTTCATAAATTTGCTCTTTTTTACGATTGCGATCTTTAAGAGGTGTAAATTAAAATTATCACACAATAGTGATATTATCGTTGTGTCGCTACAATTTAATATAGTTTTTTTTTTATTAATACACAGTAATAGCCTTCACACATAATACAAAAAAGTCATTACGAGGAAAATAAACGAATATTATCCATTTCTGCCAATTAATGCACTACATATAATATAAAATATTTTTTTTTTTTGGTTGAGTTGATAGAAAATGGAGAAAGCACGATATATCCGTTAAAATATTAAAAATAAGTATTAAGTATGAAAGGATATATAACCCTCTTCTAGTTTTGACAGTCTGGTAAAATATTATCTTTTATAGGAGTGAATAAAATCGATAAACTACCCCCTGCCAAAAACCTAAAATACTCTTTATTTTAAGAGCCTTTTTTTTCTCACATCATCTAATTTATATGATTATAATAATTTTACTTAATATTTATGCAATATGTGATTATTTCCTGAAAAGCTACCATGTAAAAAAAGAGGGTGATCTTATTTTTTTGGTTGGCGTGTGTTTACAAACATTGCAGTATAATATTACCAAACACGGAGTATATTATAAAGGTTACAACCCTTCTGTGATTCCGGGGTACAAATGATGAAAGCCTTAAAGATGACCATGGAGAATCGTCGCCAAGGGTTGATGATTCGTGTAATCATAATGATTTTTTTAGGACCACACCGAGGTAAATTTACAGTAATTTCACGGGCGTTGATCACACACCTGTACCCCTTCGAGTTATTAATAGAAGTGGAAATTTACAGTATCAGTTCTAAATTTAAGTGGTAGCAAAATGTGAATATAAATAATTACATTCCAAAGTAATACAGGTATTGTCTTTCATTGTGATACCTATTACATACTGTATTATCAGGATTTGGTCTTTCCGGTGTACCTACAAAATTAGATTAAATAATAAACGTTATAAACCTTGACATGAATGTTATGGTTTTTCTGTCATTTCACAATCATCGAGAGATAAGCCAAATTGTGTAAGGTCAGGTGGCAAATTGTACATCTACCGTTGTGAATTTGTTATTTACCTATGTATGCACGAGAGACCATATCTAAAAAGTAGAATAATTAATATAGAAATATTATATAAATATAAAGATTTTGAAACTATCTTAACTATTTGAAAACTACACTATGCCCAAATTAACAATTTGGATGACATATTTGATCGAAAGTCATCACACTTAATTTCAAATAGATAAATATTCGGAAACAAAAATGATAGGTAACTTATATTTTTATATCGGTGAATGAACTGCTTCAAATATAATGTGGAGGTGTCGCTCGTAAATATTCCAAAACAGGCTTCCTCATGATCATGGCGCGCCCGGTGACATCACTCGGTTGGCGGTTATTGTAAACATCACTCCAAATAAGCACTAGCCCCGCACCCCAACACCACTGCTGAGGACAAGTGATATTTAAATAAGTTGAACTGAAAAAAGCATAACACAATCGAACAGTTAACCGAGATGATGGCGTCCATGGAATGCCGCTCTCTATATTTAGCGAGCTCGTTTGCGAGTGTATCCAAACGGATAATACTTATCATATTATGAGAAAACAGAAGTTAAGCGGCGCGTATAAATTAGCAGATAATCGACCGACATCACCTGTCGATGCCCACGCGCTAGCCTCGCCCGCGCCCGCACTGCCGATGCCGTAGCTCACGCCGCCGCCATCGCATCATATTGCTGGTGCTTGATTTACGGTTCTATCATTGTTAATACCTGACGAATTGACGAGTAGCGCGTTACTGGTATAATACACATGTATAAACAGATAAATTGTTTATTAGGAAATCTTTCAAGAAATACTTTACAAAGTGCCATTTTATAATCATTATTTACAATCGTGTATCCTGTATGTCGGTGAGGAAAGCTCGACCGGTTCATGAAATCGTTTACAGGCCCGATGGAAAGATAAGACGAGGGCTACGCCATCGCCAGACGCGTCCAGGACTAAATATTTACAGTGCGACTGCGAGGAAACATAAATAGTGTACGTCCGACAGCATTCGTTACTGTTGTTAATTGGATTCGTCATATTGCCTCGGGCATTTGTTATTCAAAATTGTGGAATCACCGCGGACAATCGTAATAAACCAAAAATAATGGATCAACCAGCGACAACGAAGCTTTTACTAATAAAGATCAAGTATATAATTAGCGATCTTTATAATATAAACGTTTGGTTTAAAGTATCTTAACATTCCCGTGCTAATTAAAATCGAAATCGGTCATTGTTTTATAACATACCTGTATAAATATGCAGTATAATTTTATGGTGGGTGAACATAGTAATTAGTTAGCTTAACGACGTGAGAGTAGCGAGTGATAGATAGCATCTGCCTCTGATAGTAACAGGGAGTTGATCACACATCAAACTTTCCTCATTCTTTTTACGAATCAACTTTAGATTTTTAGATTGTATTTGAACTTTAGCTTTCATTTAGCAAACCCCTTACAAGACTTATATAGAATATACCCTTTTTTGGCAAACCAAAACAAGGGTGAACAAAATGCTACCTAAACATAATATATTAACGGAAATGAAGTGGGTTCTCTTCAAAAACATAACTAGGGCCTAGGAAACCCGGCTCAGCAGTGCGGTATTAAACAAATTAATATCGATTGTTTATTGTAGAGACAAAGTTTACTCGACGTTTGATGACATTATTTCTTACTATTTACTTTTAATTATTTTAATGGGCAATGTATACGCAAGTAGCTAACTGGCTGCGTAAACGTATATTTGAGGAGCGTATTAGCAGAGAAGCATTGCAGCGCCTTTCTCACGCCCGCCCACGCCTGACCTGGTCGTTTTTTCATCCATACTGCGTCTTATTGTTCCTATTATACCTAGCTTTTAATTATACTACAGAAAATAATTTACAACTTTGATTTCTAAATACTTTCCAATACCTATATTGTTTATCCCCACATTAAAAAGTTGAACTACAATTTATGTCGTATTGTAATATTTTATCGTAATGTGCAAAGATTTATGCTGTAAATGTATTAAGATAAAACGTAGACGAATGTACCGTGTCTCTAAATGCTTTTAGTGCAAACGGAACTACTCGTAAGCTTTATCCGCCCTCGCGCCAGTCGCCACACAAGATGTGCCCTGTTCCTAATCCGCCATTACTGGGAAAGCGTCATAAATATACCATAAGCCCCACCGGACATAGTGTTCAATTGTTCCTTACCACTAATGCAATGTTTACCTTACATTAGTCGTTACAGAAATAGATGTCTTTGTTCCATATTCGCAAAGTGAATAATGACAGTTTGTAAAGGATTTACGCTAACGCGGTGTGGCCGTGTAGCCCATCGGTATTTTAATCCGACAAGACCATTCAGTAACATTTGTATGCATTTGAAATGTTCAATATTTTAATTTTGGTTCTGGGGTACATAAATTCGCCTAAAAGGAATCTTATCCGTGCAAATTGTATTTGTCTAAAACTTTCACTTTTATTAAAAAATAATAAAATAATGTGATAAAGATAATGATATTGTCAGGCAATGTTGTCATCAGCGCATAATTATAGAGATATTTTGGTAGCTAAAGAAGTTATAGATGGTTAATTAGATCATTAGTTGATAGTGACATCATCCGGCGCGGTTACATGTGGGTAGACAATAGACGAGGGTGGGCGGTGCTGCCAAAACGCGAACCTACGCGGTCACCGCCACCGCCCTGACCCACGAGTTGCACGTGATATACCGTGCTTACTGCTTAGTCTATTGCGATATACACAAAATATTATGCAGTATTGCATATATTCTTGAATATTTCTTCAGCATTAAATAAAAGCTTTGGACAAGAGCAGAAGTTAAACTATCCCGTACTTTCTTTCATCAGAAACATTTTAGAAAAAAATGGCGTTTTCTCAATGTTTTCATGTGAAAAGGTCTTTTAGAATGTGGCGTGACGCAAAATATTATTTTGCCAACTAAAAGATTGAGATAACATCGAGGGTCTTAACAATCTTACCTTTAAAAAACCTAAAAGAGGGCGAAATGAAGGTTTATGTAATATTTCGCATTAACCTGACAGTAATTTCGCACCGGGCTCAAAAATACAATATGGTAGTAGAAAGATAAATTTGATTTCTTCAACTGATCAATCCTTTTTAGTAATGCAGCCATCCGGTTAATTAGATCTAATTCTATATCTAGTTTTAAAGCTATATCTCTGTCATCATCCGTTTTATACATTTGGTTTGAGCTGGTATTAAATTAACTCATCTGAACATGAATAACTTAATGCAAATAAAACCTATTTGATATTATTCTAAACCAAAATTACATTAGTCGTTACATATACATAAAGATATATTAATAAAACTGGTACTATATCAATATCACAGTTAGCGCACTTTTGGTTGGAAGCGGTGGCCGCACCCCCGGGGGCTTTGTCGGCGCCCTCCCGCTGCTCGTGTCTCCCACTTACGTGAAAAATTACACAAATACTTACTATTTAGATGCTGGAATACCACTAAAAGAGCGAACAAAATTGTATTTTATAGCAAACGAAATATATTAGTTTATCATTTAAGCACTTATGTGGTTTTAACGCTTTTACAAAATATGCCAGTTTATTTGTCACTTATACACAAACATACTGCGCCCTGTAGATACTGTTACATCTCAATAAAGAGTGTATGCGTGTCGAGCGGTCCCGGTGGCCCGTCGTGATACATCACCGTGGACGTTTATAAATAAAGGACAAGCGTTAGTTAAGGACACCTATTTGGTAAAGTCATCTTTTTTTACCCAATATCAATCCTAATTTTGTTATTTATGACGTACGTCTTGATAATAAAAGTACACATAAATATAACTTAAACTTGTTTTCTGAATACATTTCTCAATAAATTACAATGAATCTTTCTTAAATTGGGATTGGGCATCTCGGATTTTATAAAATTAGTATCCAGTTTAAATTCCAATAAAGTCATCGACAATGAAAAAAATCAATTCGTCATCGAACAAATGTTGTGATCTACCGTCGTGACAGGTGCGGGGGATCGCACCGATACGCTTCAGATCGATGGCGATTCGATCGATTACCAACAAAGAATCTTGTGATATTGAGACCTCTAACGTCGCCAGCACTTTGGTCACGTTTATGACAAAAAATCGATTTAGAAATCGTGCGGAATACTTTGATCGATTTTATATCTAGCGTGTGAATATTTTGGAGATATCTGAACCGATTTTCCTGATATTCAAACAAAAATATATGCAGTATCATAAGGTACATTCATGTATAATCTCATTCTCATGATACTTGGCAAATATAGAAAAGACTACCTAAAATTCATATGTCTAAGAGATACCACCATAGCAGCTGTTCACATTCACCTAAACTCGAAACATATGCTGTAAGTGATTGAGGATTTGGATACATCGCAGACTATCTAAAATTCACATAAACACGAAACATGCGCTGTAAGTGAATGAGGAGTTGGATATAGCGCACACTATATGGGTATGGAATTATGGAGCAGACTACGTGATGCTGCATTACCATCTAATGGTTGCCTTGTCCTTGAAATACAACGAAAGTAACAAATATTAAATTATAAATCAAACTAATTTGTAAAATTGATAAGATCTCTGTCTCAAGTTAGAAAAGAGCTGATAATCTTCAAACGGCTGATCAGATCATCACAAATTATAACTTAGAACCATCTCGATTAAATTAACTTTCAAACAAAAGAAATTGCATCAAATCAGTCAATTATACATAACTACATAAGTTGTGATCTGATTGTATGACCAATGAAATCAAAAATGGCTGTACTGTTGTGTAATATAATTTTAACTCCTAAGGGAACTAAGATCTTTTCATGAACTGATATAAACTCTAAGAAGTTTCCTTTTTGGTTCTATAATTATTTGATACCACATGGATTCGCAAGTTGCTTTAGAGGAAGTGTATAAAAAATCTTTAAAATAGATAACTTCTATAAAATATACACATACTATATTAAGTTACATTAAACACTGCTATTCCTGTCTTGTCTCGATGTAGGTGTTCCGGGAATGCGGCGGAAGTGCCCGGTCTCTTATTAATGGCCTGTTTAGCTCCTTTGTTACTCGCTCACGTCTCAACACTTGAATATGATTAGATTCAAAACTCGCGCTTTGCCTAATCAGGTTTTTATATGCGCTATAACCAAAGATATTTTGCAATCATGTCACAAGAATATTGTGCCACGTGCCACTCTTACATTATAAATATCAAAATTATTTTTTGTGTTAAGTATTTTTTATGCGTAGTAAACAAATGCATTGTCATAATTTGATGAAATATTGACAAATAAAAAGAAAAGATTTGAAGAAATTGGAGACATACAAAACAATATCCTGGATTATATTATAGAAAAAGAAAACAGTTTTCACTTTTAGTTATTTGAAAGTGACATATTGTATCCGTTCTCATGCTTCCTTCTGTTAATCACTTGATAATTACCTTAGGTGTGTATCTTCGTCTACCGACAACTTTGATGTCGGAGCTTAAGTTTAATGTGACAGGTCAGTTATGGTTTCGATTTCCTTTGACGTGACGATCTATTTTGAAATTTCAATGTTTAGAGAATAATTTACTTTGTAGCAGGTCAGTTAATATTATATTATGTAATACATAAGTCATCTTACTGAAATATGGTAATTGTGTTTTGGCTAGTAATTCTAAGTTGTAAAGCTTTAAAAAAATATTCGAACTATTGCAATCTTATATACAATAATTCAGCCAAGTGCGAGTGTGGAACTCGCGCACTGAGAGTTTGGTTGCATGCAATGCATTTTTGCATATTGAATTTTTTCCTTCTTTCTTAGAATGAATTAAATTTAAACTCGTTATTCAGTTTTAACCGTAAAATATTTAGTCTGTATATCAAGAGTAAGTATGTGTAGGTATAGCATATTGGAATACTACTAAAATCGCAAGAATCGACTTTTTTCATAGCGCTCTAATATGTGATATGGTCCTATAGAAAACCTACGTGTGATCACTTCAGTATAAATTTAAAAAAGTTAATTTTCTAGTGATGTAGAAAGAAATTTACAGTTTTTTTATTTACGCGTTTCTGAAAAAAGGGTCTTAACAGACAAACAGGTACAAAGATGGACAACTAAGCGATCCTATAAGGCGATTTTTCGTCCAAGGAAAGTTTAAATGTAGTGTAATACACCAATCAGTTAGTATAATATATACCTATTACATTTCTATAGAGCCATACCTGTAGAAATGAATAATATATTTAATTCAAAAATTATCGAAGCATGAATCATTGGTACGGAGCCGGGCCCGACGACATTCGCAAGGTCGACTTATGGCACCGGCCAGCTCGCGACTCGCGTGCACTATATTATATTGTAATCTATTATTAGCTATATAAACAATTCGTTTTATATTTATCTGTGATGTGGATTGACCTGTTGTTCCCTACTGTTAATAGATATTTGGCTAAAGATTGCTATCTAGCTTTACATGTACATAAAAATATACGTAAATATAGGACTCTATGTTTTTAAATTTGGCTACTCTTAATTTCACGAACCCGTACAAGAGTATGAAACCTTTTTAAAAGTTACTCAGTAAAGTAAAATTTTGATTAGTTTAGTTAAATCGTTTTCTTAATTAAACGTAATGTGATAACCGGCAGAGGCCATCATTTGTTTTTTAATTTTTGTCCGTCTGTTTATATGTTTATAGCTACATCACGCTAAAACCAAGCAGCACGAAATTTTCACAGTTGTATTGTTGCAGATCTAACTTAAAATCTAGAATTTATTTTATTTATATCGAATGTATCCAAAAAAGTTATAGTCATTTAAAAATATTTTGGTCCAGTGACGTTAGGGCGGGTCAACTAGTAGTTACTTTATATACTTTACTAAAACTTTTGCACTAATTAAGTAATTTCTAAACAATGCTTTTAAGCAAGATAAGTATTTTAAAAATAAACAAATAGTAAATTTCATTTATCCTGATGCATTGCTTACCGCAATGGGCTAGAGTAGATGATTGCTCAATTACCAGGACCTCCTTAGTAGAAATCATGACAGCTGTAGTTCCTTACCATTTTCAACTTTATTGTCGATGTAAATAAACTCTGTTTTTTGTCGCTATTGTCATTATTCGCGTCGGCTTTACACAAAAGATGGGTTCAAGTCTGCGCCTTGTCATTAGGGTACAATCAAATATTATGTTTAGAGATCGCCGACAGCTTAACCGGGGTTTTTCATCCATTTCATAATTTGTTATTTCGGATTACCACCTATAGAAGCGTGCCGCAGAGACAAAGTAAACATTACCGCTGCTGGCGATGGCGTTGTGGGTTGTAGCCGACGGCGGCAGCGGCGCTAACTATATACCTATTATGAGTTAACCTTTATGATGTCTGCTCAGTTTTTTTGCAGTTTGCACTTATTTAGCACTTCGGACTCTCTGTTTCGACACACACAGCCATTATCAAGAGTTGTGTTAGAGCGTTAGTTATAATCTTGGATGTGCTGTTTGGTTTGGATCGAGTATTAATATAACTTCTTTTGTTACTCTATTTCTGAAAGTTGGCTCTTGATTTCATCTCTTCCTCTATTTATTACAATAGAGCAACTCTTCTACGAAGATGATAACTTGTAGAGAGGGTAATTAAACTCTCTTTCTCTGTAATAATTCCTTGAACATGTACGGAGAAAGAAAGAAATCTTACATGGTTACACATTTTTTATCATTTTTTTACGATTAAACAGTTTAAGATTTCTGTAAAACTTGTAATGCCCAACCTACTCTACTACGAATCTATAAGCCTGTCTTTATAAAATCTCATTAGTGAAAAATCAAACACTAACGTAATATTTAAATAAAATTATTAATTCAAACCAACCTAACGGCTTATGCCATACATCTGCATAAAAGCGTATTGCGTATAACTGATGAGCGGATTGCAGTGCGTTTACCGTAAATTACCGTAAATGCTAATACGAATTGTTAGTTCCGCTACATACCACCACGATCGCTCTGTTTCGCAGTTTACGCTTGGCGACACTCGTAAATTATGTTAAGTATTATTCTATCAGAACTTTTACAACATTATAACAAAAAAACTTATTGTAATGTGAAACAAACCAGCATTATAATATAATTTTTTTAAATCAGATTAATTATATAGAAACCTTTGTTAATTCAATAGTGCATAGTCCATACATCATAAATTAGGTATGTAGTGAAATTTAGTTGTAACAACAACACTTCTTTTTCTTATGTGTAACTATTTCAAAGTATTATGTGAAACAATACATTTTTACAGACCAACAATTACATTTTAGTTTCGTTAGTTTTAACGTCGCTTTGTACTGTTAAATCATATTAGAAATATATTGTTTAACTTAATTATTTTCCAATATAATTTTTAACCATCCAAAATTCATATGTAATTGTAAAATACTAAACAGATCGTAACAAAATTATAATCCCTATTACTTTTAAGGTCCATTAAATACATTGAATTACAGTTTGCCCACCAATTCTTTTGTGTTTAAAGTAAATATTATTAATGTCGTCGTTGAGAGAACATCAATTGGGCTAATAACGCAGCTGATTCGTTCTGACAGTTATTGCTTCCCAAATTGCGAAATTGTAAACATAACGAATTCGTAAGAAGAGTGCAACACAAAGGAGACCCGGATCTAGGCCCTCTACCTGCGGCTTCCGAATCCGCGCGCAAAAAACTTTATATTGATTCAATGGGACGATGCAAAAACATACTTTAGTCTTTTATACGAGACCGACAAATAAGTTATATCACTTGGAAAAAAGTCAGAATTGTCGGCTAAGCAATTCAAAGTTAGAAATTGTAATCTTTTACATAAAAAAGTAACCAACTGACTCACATATCAAGGCACAGTATAAATTCTTGGGGCTAGGACTGTGAAAATTTGCATGTGGGTTTTATTGATAATGTAGGTATCTATTGTTAGAAATTTAACTTGTCTAAGGTAATGTATTAGGTCATAAAAATAGGTATAAAAATTGTGGTTGAACTGTTGTCATGATAGCCAGTAAAGCCATCAACAAACAATCTATTCCTGAAGGTAGTACTTTAAAAATTTCAATGTGGGCCTTTAAATCTGTAGATAATGATTTTATAAAGCATGTTTTTTTTTAATTTTGAAAAAAAAAATGGTTTAACTATCATACTCGACTATGACCAGAGAGAAGCCGAGGGTAGTGTGATATTAAAAAAAAAAATTTAATAAAAAAATTAAACGACTTCACACAAGACCTTCAGACTTTCGGGAGCTACGATGTCATAGACAGATACACAATACACAATGTTAAACTTGTAAAACAATGGCATCTTGATTCCATCTGCTTCCACATAGAATAATTTGCATCAAAATCGGTAAATTTATTCGGGAGGTACGATATATCGTACAGACAGGCGAACATTACCAATAAAAAAATGACTTACAGTCAAAGTACACTTTAAGACAATTCGATTAAATCCAAACACGACTAGTTTACGTTGTTCCACATCTGTAATCCAGTACATACCTTCCGAAATCATCTGGCAGGTCTAAGAATCTACTGGCAACATCAACATGATAAGTATTTATTTACATTTTCATCGTAATTAACCATATAATGGCTATCTGTGATCTTCCTCATCAGTTCCTCTTCACCAAATGATAAATTCTGAATGCGTATATGTGTGCCTATAACTTTTGAGTTCTCTCAATTATTCAAGGATCCCATCATAAAAACTGAATTTAGAAAAATATGGGGCCAATCTGTAATTCAGTTTATAAATGGTGTAGTTCTGAGGTAAAAAACATAAAAAAATACAACCGAATTGATAACCTCCTTTTTTCATTTTTCAAGGCAGTTGAAATTGAAACATACATTTCAATCAGTACATATATATGCAATTAAATTTGGGGTCTATTTCATGTTATTATCTGATCGAGAATCGACCTCATTACCCCATATTCCGGATAAATAGGTCAGTGTTAGCATTCGTAGGAGTCGGATATTAAAGACAGGATGGAGGTAATAAGTGCTTGTAAAATGATCGCATCAATCGCCTACGCCCTTGCTAGTTCTGTTAGTACAGTTAATTTTGCTATTAATTTAGATCGGGTCCTTATTATTACTTCCGGTACAATTTATACTGAGTCTCTATTCAAAATCCATACTGTATTGTAATTTCCAATGTGCTAGTTGGTTTGTCCCTATAAATTTAGCTTATGAAAAATGTATGATATATTAACTATATTAAATTAAATATGCTGCACAGCAACACGCACTTTAGACATAAAGCCAAGCACTGAATGGGGCTGGCAGTCCAAGTGCAGGTTTAGAATACTTCCCTACGTTACTATGACAGTCAATATTCACTCTATAAAGCTAACCGTTAAATTGTTGAATTAATCAGGACAGAGCTGACAAGTTGTAGAGTGAGTGGGGCATTTTCAAAATAACCAATAGAAAATATTAGCAAATCAAAATTTATAAACAGTGTTGGTAACAAATTGAAGGAAATATTTTACTTTAAGAAGTAAATTGCCCAACCCGATATTATTTATTTTGAAAGTTTAATTTTAAATGACATTATTTCTGACTCATTTCTAAATATATAATGAATGAAGTGGACAAAAATAGTATATAAAGCAAGAGAGGAGTTACGCTCATTAATATTGCAAGTTGTACCGCCACAAAATGAAAGCTACGGGTATGTCGATGTGTCGGCGCGTGCGACAATGAGGAAATGCTTTGGATGTCCAGTGAATGACATATGCTGACGATGTTCTGTACACTTATTAGTTGTTATTTAGCTAAACTGTTAATTTATGACGTATTTTCTAAAGCTTTTCATGTATATATTACTAGCAGCGCCCCGCGGTTTCACCCGCTATATTTACCTACCTAAATTATTGTAAAGTTTCATCAAAATCCATGCAGTAGTTTTTGCGTGAAAGAGTAACAAACATACATTCTTACAAACTTTATAATATATATATTATATAAGACTAGTCATACTTTCTGCTGCTACTGTTTTTAGGAGGGATAATTTGCATAATATGTTGACGTTACCATACCATTGAACATAATCGACGTCGGGCGCCAGTGTATATTGGATAATGAGCAATCCTGCGGTGTCCTGGCGACTCCTGACTTCTGTTGACTCAATCAATTACGTGATTGAATGATTGCTCGTAGTCATAGCTACGCGCGTCGTCGCCTAATGCGAGCTTCCTCTACAGTTCTGGGGAACAGCGTTTACTTTTCGATGAGGTAAAATAATATTGTACTGGAGATTAAGTATGCTACTTAACTATTCATTCGGAAAATTATTACAATTATCTTAAGCAGCTGGTTTGCCATATGGGTTAATACCCTTCCACGCAGGTGCTCACGATTATTTTATAGTAACAATGAAAAGATAGAAGTGATACTAAGAAGAAAAAGTTATGTTATGTATTCCAAAATTTTAATATAATATTTAATCTTAGACATAAAAATGTGAGAATATATTTTTAAACATCAATACAAAAAGCATTCAAGCGGCAACACCATCATTGATCCAGCCTCTCTATTCCCATGACTACAAATACGTCAAAAACACCCTCATGTTGTCTATTGGTTTCCCATATAGATTGAAAAATATTTTGTTGGGAGCGGCAAACTGTCAGCGCAAACAACTCGTGGTCAAATCTTTTAAGTAGGCAGCAGGTCAATATTTTGGTTAATAATTTAGAGAGCGTTTATTCCCACGATCCGTAATGGAGAAGGCTCGGTTACAGATCACACCCCTGGAACTATGTATTTGAACAGCGGTGGTTCATAGTTCATATTCCAATGTATTTAGGTGCGTGTCAGCTCCAATATAAAAGCCTCCCATGACTCTACAAGGACTCTACTTTCGTTTGAAAATACTTGTTTACACATTTACCTTTTTGTGACCTCGATAATATATATCATATTTGTTCTATAATTCCCGTATGAAGTGAATAATTAAGTATATCCGATTAAAAGTATATATATAGAAATATATAATATTACGATGATTGAACTAATTCACAATAGAAGAGGAAAACAAAAGATAATTAAAAGCTGATTTAACCCATGCGAGTGCATCAACGTAATCTTTGATCTAAGACTGCAATATAATAAATTTTAAAGATAAAATTGTATTAGGAATAAACAGTTACGAATAAAATTTATATAGAATGATGATGATTAATTAAACTTTTCAGTTATTTTCTTCTTTTTGTTATTTTTGCCTCACTTTACATTTTTTATTTTAAAAAAATATAAAACACAAACAATAAAATTAATTGATTACAGAAACATAAATGGAGAGGGCGAACATTTTTTCTTAATATTTATAGGTATCAATAATTAAAAAGTACATATCATTCGGCGCTAAAGAAAAGACGTGAGTCGTTTTTTCGCCTTTTTAAGGTTCCGTATCTACAAAGGAAAAACGGAATCCTTATAGGATCACTTCGTTGTCCGTATATCTGTCAAGACAGAAACGCGTAGAGGTATCAAGTTGAAATTAATATCAAATAGATAATTCAAGATTCAACAAAATTCTCCTTGTGGCTGTCAAAGATTAATCGTCTGTGTGGTGTTATAAGTGGTATATGAGTGGTTTCTCGCAAAATTATAGGGAACTTCTCGGTGGCCTAGAATCATTAAATTCAAAGCATGAAGCAATGTCTCGGTATCACTAGTAAAGCAAAAAATTTAAATCTGTAAATTACTTGTTACATCACTAGAAAAATTACTTTTTTTACTCTTTCTCAAGAGCATTTTCCGCAGAAACAAGTGAAGGTATCAAGCTGAAATTATTATCAAATATAAAAATCTTTATTATCTCGGAATAAAGAAATTTGGTGAGAAACAATGTCTTTGAACAAATAACTGACGTCGACCTATCTTGATGTATGGTGACAACAGTTTTCCGACGAACAGTGTTGTGTAGATCTGTTGCAAAAATAGTTAGAAATTACTAAAATGAATATAATATTTAACTATATATTAATATTTTATATATAAATCTAGATAATTCTATACTATTTGTTATATTTTAGGTATTAAACTATATTTTTTTTCTAACAAACATTATTTTTAACCCAAAAATTAATAGTTATTGGCTAAAATTAGTTAAAAAATCACCATTTTTTAGGTTTTTAGCTTATGGTTGTGTAAAAATAGCCAGATCCAGCTACAAAGTTGCTAAGTTGACAACACTGTTGAGGACAAAATTAAGTTTGTCCCTTAAGTAAAGTTGTACGGAATTCTCCGTGCACGAGTTCCACACACGCACTTGGTAGAATTATTTTTTCTTTAAAGACAAACAGTGTTGATAACGAACAAATATTTAAAGTCGAAGGAAAGGTTTTAATAAAACAGTTCGCCAGAAGTGTGGCGCGAGTGCAAAGTAGCCACTAGCCAGGGTCGCGAGGTGCAAATTGCAAACACCCACGAAACTACTCGGACAACGTTCCCACGGTAACGTAACGCAACAATACCTACACTCGGAATTTCTACTTAGTTTCTACACAATTATGAGAGTTAATTATTAAAAGATATCAGATTTTCTCGAGCGTTAACTTTTAAGGCCGATAAAAGAGTTACGATTATGTCTCTTAAGGTAGATAAGATTTATCTGTCGGAAAAGATTTCTGATTTAAAATTTCCTTGCATCATATTTGTAAAGGCATGCTTACAGTGGAGCGCACTTTAGCGAAAACGCTATCTGCTTCCCTAGTGAACGTACAAGCGTGCGCTTCAAAGTAATTCAAATACTTTCTGTGGCATGAAAGCACAAGTGTTTGAAAAGGTACACGTATTAAATAAAGCTGTGATTAAACATTGTTTTTCTTTAAAAAGTCACTCACTTTAGGTACTATCATACTACACATTAGTGATAGTAATGTCGTTAACGCAACGGCTCGAATTGAACCGCTCGTTATTGAAAATCCAATGATCTAACTATTAAGCTACTTCTGCATTTATTTATCACAAGAAATTATTTTGGTTGTAACTTACATTGGAACAACTTTCCGGTTTCAGATGCTGCTCAAATATTGCATGCATACATATGCAACGGATCTCAATAGAAATCGGATGACAATGTAATATAATTAATGACATAGATCTGCTGTGATAATAGAACCATAAATCGAATTTGGTTTTATTTATTCATCTAGAAAAATTAATTTGGTCCTAGATTTCTTAGCCCACTTTTGTTAACAACCAATAAAAGCTCTGAATAACGATAATACATGTCAACAAAAAAAAATCTTTTTTTTTGTGTCTTTTATTTAATGACTATTGTCTGAGTGTTAACATTGAAAAATAACCAATAACTCAATTTATGAAGAAATAAGTTTGCTTTTGTATGTTTTATATTGAAAATTAAGTTTTAAAGTTCTTAGTGGAGAGTAAAATAATAATTAGTAATACTTTAAAACAAAATGGCGACAAGTCGCGCATTCTATTGTATTGAGTGTATGTATTTCTTTTACAAACTGTAGCAACTACTTCTGTATATGACTGAGTCGCAAAATAGCATACAGACTTTACTTGTCGAAATAATATGAAATTTTCTATGAAAACGAAATTTCTAGAAAAGCAAACTTTAACCAAAAAACTTATTTTCCCCATTACAAGTAAGGTAAAAGAAATCAAAATTTAACATTTTGTTGTCAGACTCAAAATCCGTGTTGACCGGTGTAATTTATATAATACCTGAACAATCGAATCGAAGCAGGCATGTTGAAAACGAGAAGCGAAGTAAAAAATTGTGTAAAATCGTGTTTACTACATTTTCGATACTGTACATTGATGTAATATTAGGGTATAATTTGATACAAGGCAATACTTGTTTGAACAACGTAAGTGCAAAAACTAGAGCGTCGAGCTCTACTTACGGTCACGCTTCTACAAGTCTCAATTTCGAAGGTTCAAACTTCAAAAGATAACATCTCTCGTACTAATTGTTTCATAATATATGATTACCTATTTTAAATTAGGGTATCGAGTTAAATATTTAGAGATTTTCTTATGCAATACCTACAATAGTCATCAATATCACACTCCAATCACTCGGCTATCACTGCTTTTTTCCTTGCCTATAATAGTATAACACGATAATTTCGTAGTTAGTCAACAATATTAAAAACGTGGGGTACGTTTTTGTGACATAAATAATAATTATACAGGTCTGGAATAAAAATAAACTTTATTTTAATATATCACACCACATAACCGTTTTATGTGCTATTCCAAAAAAAATAGTCCGAAACTCGCCCTTATTAACAACGTGAAAAATTATTTTATTTAACTATAATTATGAATCACAAAGCAAAAACTATTCAAATATTGTAAAGACCATATTAATAAATAATGACAGTCAAAGCTCTTTTCGTGAATCACACTTAACCCGTTGACTTCCGCAGCGGATATCCCATGCAATCAGCCATGCACTACAAATGCTATGAATGAAACACAAAAGGCGACACCTAAACGAACTGCCGACTGCGCGTGTGCAGCGTACACAATCCGTAACAAATTGTTTCAAACACGCTCACATCTTTATTAACATTAGATATATGTACTTGCTATTAATATTAACACATCAATTTCATTATAATATGACGGTCATTGTTCTGAAAGGAGAACAATGGAGTAATTAACAGCAATCAATTTTAATATAATTTAGGAGTAAATTGATTCTCAAAGTATCTAGAGGTGAAAAGGAGTTATGAGTCTATGTGAATGAAAAAAAATTTAGTTTTTTGAGATCTATAAAGTGGATAATATAATAACAGTCTCCACCTTTTTTCTCCTAAAAATTGGGGAAAATCTACAACCGAATAACATAATAGGTTGGGGAAAAAGTTTCTTCGCATATTTTAAGAAAATTCAAAACATTTTTTAATATACTTTATTTAAATTTAAGTAAAGTATGTAGATACCATTTTCTTCGATAACTTTTTGGCATCTTGTAGGTAGGGACATGATCCCTTTGCTATAGAAATTTTGGGGCTTTGGATCAAAAAACCGCGACAAGTAGTTTTGGCAGTCCTCTCGTTATGTTAACCTGACACTGCCTAAAGAATTCTGAAGAGACCGAAACAGGTGGAAATCTGAAGGTGCAAGGTCAGGACTATACGGCGAATGCATTTTTTTTTTATGTTACTGGGTCGGCAAACAAGCGCACGGCTCACCTGATGGTAAGCAATTACCGTAGCTTATAGACGTCTGCAACACCAGAAGCATCGCAAGCGCGTTGCTGACCCTATTCCCCCCCCCCAATTCCCCCTAGGAGCTCTGGTCACCTTACTCACCAACAGGAACACAACACTGCTTTAGAGTAGTGTTATTTAGCTGTGACCTTCTGTAAGGTCGAGGTACTACCCCAGTCGGGCTGCTCCATATTTGAGGAAGGAAATTTCCTGCTGTGCCCTACCTCAGTTAAACCTGCATTAACACCTCCCAGCCAAACTCTCTTAATATTTGCTGAGTGGCTAAAGATGTGTGAGGTCTAGCGTTATCATGATGAAAAACCACACCCCTTCTGTTGATTAATTCCGGCCGCTTTCTCTCAACTTCTTGCTTTAATCTCATCAGTTGTTCGCAGTAGAGTTCAGTAACTATTGATTCAGCTACGTCGTAACTACTGATATGCCGACTTTCTCCACTTTTTCAAAAATGGCATGCATTTTATCCGTAATAGGGCGACCAGAGCGAGGTGCATATTTAACATCAAAATTTCTGGATTGAAAACGCGTAAACCAAATTTGTGTCACTCTCATAGACACTGCAGTCTAGGTCACTAGGTCCATAAACATCGCAAATTTTTTTCGCGGCTGGCGTTGCATTTTTACCTTTTTTGTAGTAAAATTTTAAAATGTATGGAATTTCTTCATTAGCTTCACTTATCTTCACAGTACGAAAAACAAATAAAAATGACACATTTTCCTAATTTGAATTTGGAATTATCTTCTTTAAAATTTAAACTTTTAATGATACCAAAACCAGAAAAATACAAATAGTATAGCCAAAGAGATTTCATTACAAGTTCATACATACTTTAATGCGAAAAGACCCCAGAGATTTTTCCCCAACCCATTATCAGAGTAATCTCTTATATATTTGGGAAAATCAATTTTAATAAAAAAGAAATCTTGAAGAAGTTTAAATTAAATAGATATAGAACAGTATTTAATTCTAAAATTTTATTTGTAATAATGTCTTTATTAGTCAAATCACATAGATTCTCAGTTAAAATATGTTTTAGACATTATTGGAATTACCATATCCTGCATTTGTCTCGTGGCGGAAATTCTAGCGAACGGCGAGCGGAAGGCCACATCGCACCGGACATGAATGGCGTTGGTTTGTACTTAATTATGATTGTAGAGTCCGGTTATATTTAAACGCACCTGACATAAGTTATAGAATAAAAACATAATTGATATTCTAATTTAAATAAATTTTATAGTTTACATTTTTTTTAAATTTTATTAGAAAAATTAATAACTTGCTGCGAAATTATCTATTGTTAAAAGTAATATAATGAGTTCATTGAACGGTCTATGACGATAGCAGTTACTAAGAAATAATTTAGTTTCCAGAGTTTCCAAAACGTTTATACTGTTTGAAATTCATTCATATTTTCAAAAGCAAATAATAATTAAAGCTCACGATTTTTTTACGTACTTTCGTAAACAATTTCATTCAGAAATAATCTGAGTTTCATACCGTTGTTTACATTTCACAAGCGTAGAATAGAACAATAGGGACAGTAAACGAAACGTAACGGGCGTCCCCCAGCGTTTAGTGTTTACAATAGATACAGAACGTGAGAACGTTGTTTTAAACCAAACTTAACTTTATCCCGAAGGTGTTTCTACGTGCCCATTACAAAGCCGGCACACGACAGACGAAGCTCGGTTTTATTGTGTAGGCGGTGTAATGTAAAGGTGTCATAAACAATGTATATTACCGCTCCGCCAGACGCCTTAAGCTGCCAAACTTACGTATAATCACGTTACAGGTTTTAGCCAAAGAAATGCAATTAAAAGTTGATTGTGTAGCTCGTGGGAAACACTCGTAGAATTTAGACTCTTTTATTACAACTTCCTGACCATTGAAATGGCTGAAAATTACAATTGAACCGAAAAGAATTAGCATTGATGTTTTCTACATCCAAATTAGGATCGTCATACGTGACTATGACTTTAGTTTATTTTATTTTTAAAGCTATTCGTATAGTAAGTTATACAACTGGCACGTTAATTGAAAAAAGTCATACAAGCTCATAACTAAAAGTTTAATAGCCAAGTTAGACACAACATCTATCAATACTGCTAGTTGTACTAAAAGTTTAGCTATTTACTCGCAGTTGAATAACAGTAATATATATCTCGAAGAAATGGGAAGGAGAAGGGAGAGTGGGTATATTGAAAACATTAAGATGGATGTGATATTGAATGGACTATTGGGTAAACGCAACGTAGATACTGCTACTGAACCGATACAACTAAACATCATGATCTCTTACAATTACGACATCAACCTAAGCAGTACCTTGGACTCGTGACTAAGGTGTAGGTTTGCAAGGACTTTTAACAGAATTCCAGCACTCTTCTCCACTGCTTGCTTAGTTTGACTATTTAATTCTAAGGTTGGGTTAAAAAAAAAACTAAGAGAATAGCGCAGTGTTGCTGGTGAAACTGTAAGCATATTTGACCTTACAATGACTCTTAGGTAAGTTGGGATAATGATGTTTCAATTTAAAACTAGATAATTATGTGGTAATAAGCGTTTTCCAAGTACGCGCTAGATTTATAACAAACCAGCTATTTTAACTATACATATATAATGTTCGGTCATTAAGCCTAACTTGTCAATGGAATGTTCGGTGGTGGACTGGTATCCGGCGGACATTACGAGCTTCCGCACCTTCACGTGGCGCTGCCATTGTCCTCTCCCCTCATTAACAGCGTTACCTCTGCGACTCGCGAGGCCTACGTAATACGTTTGCTTGCGTACTAAACTGAATAAAAATGAGAATACAAATATATCACTTCTAAAATATTCATATATAAGCAGAATATAGACGTAAGCCAGTGGACTTTGGTGTCTTACTCGAGAAATTTAAGTTTGATTCTAGTTGCGTGTCTTTTAAGCTATTAATTATCAGTTGCTTAAACGGTGAACGAAAACATCGTGAGGAACTTAAGAGTTTATCATTATTTTTCACAAAGGTGCGTGAAGTTTGCCAATCCGCACTAAGCTAGTGTGGTAGCCTGAGCCCTTCTCATTCCGAGAAAAAGATCCAGCTCTGCAGTAGGCCACAAAGTTATGATAATGATAATAATTATCATGAAGCTGATAAATGACTTATTTAAATGTACTTATAATATATCAATTCAGTTAGTAACTTAACTTAGTTTAGATGCCTAATATAAAAGAAACTGTGTAGCAAGAGTAAAGCAAATTTACAACATTTTTATGATTATTAGTTACATGAAGAGGGGAGTCCGATAAATGCTAATTGGTGTTTAACAACGTTTTAAACACTCGTAAAAACAACTAATTGTCAATGTTTTCGATTAACGAAACGATATGTAGATTACTTTTAGTTTAAAAATATCTAAGAATAAAGTTGCTTTGCTTGCATTCTTATTGCATTTTTATTTCATTGAAAATTTTTTTAATCAAACAGATATAAATATATAATTTTTTTATACTTAAATTAAACTTACACACAATAAATATTATTGAGAAAGAATGTATAGTAATTTAAAAGTTAAAGACCTTTGCCGAAATTTTTTAATTAAAATCGTGAGAATGTGAATCGAACTATGAACAATGATTTTGAGTAACTTGGATAGTTGCTAGTCGAGAATGATTTCTTTATAAGTATATTATTTTACAACATATGGAGTACTTTAATCACGCGCCGTCCATAACTGTTGCTAGGTGCAAGCAAACGAAATGCAATCCCGTAGAAAAATAATGTTTCAGTCTTCTGGAATTTGTATAATTTCTGGTAATAACCAAGGGTTCCTAATCCTAAATCTTAATTTACAATCATAATTTATTTTTCCAAACTCACACTATTATATAAAGAAGAATGATTTTTCTGATAGAAAGTTACTCTATTCGTGACTAATATAGGCAAAGACATTTTTAGCCATTTTTTTGCCGATTCGTTTTAATTTTTTTCACTTTTGAACCTGGGTCCAATTAATTATAAAATATGTGGTAATACTATTTGAACTATGGGAAGAGTATAGCTTTCCATTAGTGAAAAAATTTAATCGAATCTGCACAAAAAGAGATGACCACTTAATGACACTTAATAACCATATCTTTTTAATTATAATATTTAAAATATATAGCTTTCGATAGGCGAAAGAATTATCAAAATGGATTTTGAACCTATGCGCAACAAACAAACGAACATATAATCAAGTCTTTCCTTTTTAAATAATTGTGTGGATGTGGATATATCATATAGTTATCATGTAGATAAAACTGAATATCTACCCCAAGTGTAAGGTCGAGGCGAGGTACGGTAAGAGGCGGGACAGTCAAAGCAGGTGCGCGGACGCACGTGCGAGCTTTCTACTTCCGAATGTGTGGATTTACCAAATATCGGTTTCTATTTTTAAATTAAATCTGCTCAAATAGATAACAGCTTGCTATAATTATAACCATACACGTAAGAATGAGCTTTGTATCTAAATATGAAATTAACATTTTTTTGTAGAAACTTGAAACTTTAAACATATGCAATGATACTTGCTATAAATACGTATACACATGCAATTTAGACTAAGGCGAGCAGTGCCTGGGGCTTGAGCAGATTTAAAGAGCTCTTTCATAATATATTAACTCTCACCTCCACCACTCGACCTCGCTAACGACAATAGATAAAGAAAACTTACTTGGACCTCGAGAAGGAAGACGACACTATAACACTAAGTTCCATGTTCACTGCACGAAAACACCAGAGTGACTGACTGTAATCTATCGCACTAAAGTTTATATATTGTCTACTCTTCGGTATACTTGACATAATATAATATGACCTACCCGCCAATACTACTTTGTAAACAGTGTTGCTAACAAAAGAGAAAATATATTTTAATCATTGGTTGAGAATCTCTTCTGAGTGATTACTATCTAAATTGCTTATGTAATAGCAGTATCTCAGTGGTAATACATAGTTATGGCGTTGGATTCATGATCGTAAGTTTAATGTTCAAATCCTAGTAATTTCACTACTGTTATGTACCTAATCTAAGCATTTAGCTTAGTTGGGGGACACAAAATATGTTGCGGTAAAATGAATTATATCGTAATTTGTGTAATTTTGTTTTTTATACACTTTGTGTTTTAATTTATATCCATCGGAATTTATTATCTTAATAAATTTAAAGTTAACATACAATTTATGGAATACAACTTACTAAGTCACAGGTAAACTACAAAATTGTAATTTACATAATTTAAAAATGTTAAATTCAAATATTTAGTATTTTTTTGTAATTGTTAAAGCCATAATAAATATTATATTTATTAACACTCAATATTTATCTATTTATAAACCAAAATAAAGCAATAATTTATCGTTACATTGTTATTGGTTTTGGTAGCGATAGAATTTGTAGAAATATTTAAAGTAATGATATTTTGATATTTTATAATAATGGCAGTAAAGAAATAGATATGAAAGTCTAAATAGAAAATATTTTGTGACCATCTAGTTCTGAATTAAAAAAAATATTCCGCTTATCTAGAAATTAGTCAAAGCCAACTTCTTCTATTACTACAACATACTTTAATTCGTTTGTGTTATATTCATTTATTACCTGTATTTTAATTTTCAAGGTCGCAAATAGATTGTGGAGTTAAGGTCGAGTAATATTTGTAATCTTCGTAGTTCCCACCTGCTAGCCTGCTACCTAAGTACAATTTATTTAACGCTTCGATGAAAATGGTAACTATAGTAATTAATCAAACCCTCTTCTTTCTCCCATCATTACTACAGTAATGAGAGGCATGGTTTAATTTCTTAGTCGTTTACAGAAAATACTTGAATCGTTTTTAAGATTTTTTAAAATCCTAAGATGCCCTTAGTGAACATCAATTTATACTGTTTTCTCCATTCATATAAATTATATTTCTGGCTAGAAATCTATTTCGAAAAAAGTAACAGTTGACAGTTGAGTTTTGAGATATAAACGTTGTTGCTATTTCGAGATTTATTAATAATGTGTTGCCAATGGAATAGATTAGAAGATCTTGTACGAAATTCTAAAAATAACACATGGTTGGATGAAGCTAGAGAAGTTGAGCCTCAAATTTAATTACACAAATCATTATCATGTCAAAGCGTATTAAGTCGCAATATGTGGGCATGCCAACTGGTAACTAGTATGTGGTCCAGTTAGCTAAGTACCAACTACCAAATGGTACGACTAGTTGCAGAACAATAGTGGGCGACAATGCTAAGCAGTTACCGTGGAAGCTGCTTCAAGTAGCGTGTTGTCACAATGTTGCCTGACAACCGCTATAATACCTCATACCGGTTCCTATACTATGTCCTTAGCTAACAAGTGTATTGAATTACTTTTGTTTCATTTAAATATTAGAGGTAAGAATAATGTGAAGGATCTATTACATAAAAGATACTTATGACCTCACTAAAAAATTAGTTTAACACCAACAAACACAGTATTTCTTTGATACCCACATCCAAAATTTATCGTTTTTAGTCAAATTCGAATTCATTTACTTTTCTTTTATAAATATTATTTAATCTAGATGCACAATTATATCGAGTAGTAGTAAATACTATACATGTAAATGTTCATGTATTAACCAGGCTCCCATCTCTTCCCCAATGGAACAATGTAAACATTCGAAAATAAATAAAAAAATAACACAACAAACAACAAAAATATTACTACTACTACTACTATGTATTACCATCTAAGAAAATAACTGAGGTAGGGCACAGCAGGAAATTTCCTGCTCAAATATGGAGCAGCCCGACTGGGGTAGTACCTCGATCTTACAGAAGATCACAGCTAAATAACACTACTCTAAAGCAGTGTTGTGGTACTGTTGGTGAGTAAGGTGACCAGAGCTCCTGGGGGGAATTGGGGATAGGGTCGGCAACGCGCTTGCGATGCTTCTGGTGTTGCAGACGTCTATAAGCTACGGTAATCGCTTACCATCAGGTGAGCCGTACGCTTGTTTTCCGACCTATTTACATTAAAAAAAATGCAATTGTGTGTGTGTGATGACTGTGGTCTGTGGAACTGTTATCGTGATAATCCTTGTTATGGTAACCTATGACCAGATATATGGATTAAGAATACCCGGTTAAATTATAACTACTGAATTAGAACAATGGCAAAACACAATTTCCGCAATGACTTACAAGAATTGGATAAATGCCCCCGAAGCGCTATTTACTATGTTAATTCATTTACCCTATAGTGGGGCTAACTTGAACAAGAACTCAAAGAACACAATCGAGCGGAAGCGGAAGGCGCGTTTCGCGATCTCGATGAAATTCGGGCGGCAGCTGCGCGTGCGCCGCGTCAGCTGCTGCGCCATCTAATAGCTCATTTCCGTTTTGCAGTCCTCTACGTTTGAGTAACTATGCATTGTACTTAGAAGGCTTTAATGACTTGATAAGTGTCAAATTGATATGATGGTGCTTGCTCGTATTTATGACCGTTAACCGCATCCGCTTTTAGTTTTTTAAAAGCCATATCATACGGAATAATATTTAAAAAGTTACCTTTATCACAGATTATTCTTACCTTTTTTTAAACGAGATTAGTTACCAAGTTGCAAAGTGTTTTCCACCCACTCCTTTTCGACTTTGAAATTTTTGTAGATATTTTAAAATACAACATACAATTTGATATGTGTTTTGTATTTATTAATGCAATGTTTTAAAAATTGTACTCTGTAATAAATTTATTTCTTCATGGATTATTTTGCAAATGATTTTAATGAAGACAAAGTAAATGTTTAAAATTTTAAACGTTCAAGATTTCATTTTTAAAACGTTTGAAGTGTTTAATTCTTAATTTAAAATCATTCTCAATTGTTATAATGTCTTGGCTTGCTTTCCTTTCTTTGTCTATTTATTGACATATAGACGTTATTTATTTCTACTTTTTTAATACGTATCTCTCAATTTAGAATTCTCAGATGGCTTGAGAGGACGTGCAGAGTGTTCACAATTAATAACATTACTTACAAACATTTTTTTATCCTTCACCGACGCGCTCGCGTGGTGCATCTGTCACTGTGCCATATTTAGACAAAATTATTATAGTTATGGTATAAAAACTATCTTATTTTTAAATATGCGTAGGGATAATCACTATACCGTGGATGTAAAAAAGGAGCTTACAGTATTTTTAGAACTTTGATTTATTAAGTTAAATTAGATTAGAACCGTATGCCAAAAAACGTTAGTTTGTAGGTCGTACATATTTAAATTCATTTTGAAATTAGCTGCTTTTATTTTAACCGTCCATTTTTCAACTAACTAAACTAAGTAATATAAAGTCGTCGGCAGTAAGGCTTCCAATACATTTACACTTTACTATGATAAGTCAATATTCATTCTTTGAAATGCCTAGTTAAACTGCCACTTTCTGTCGGGACAGAGATTATAAAACAGTAATGCTTACATTTTTATTTAGCGAATTAATAGTAGTTAATATTAAATTACTGTATTACGAGCGTAACTCAAAAACAACACCAATTTAATTTTTTTCTGAAATTTTTACTTTAGTAGAAATAACGGGTTGAAAGAACCACATCTATTATTACTTCCCTTGTTGACACACGACTGTGGATTGTGTTGTATCGCTCTAAATTATTAATCACTCGTCATCCAGTGTTCTTAACGGAGGAAATTTAATAAAGGCCGCTTTAATGGGCTCTTGACACGAGGAGGAAGTGCTCAGAAAAGATCTAGATACACGAGTAAAGTTGTGAAATAAAGGATAACGCTTTGGTGGGTTATACTTATATTTATTGGAACAATTTTTAACCCCCGTAAATCAACAGCAGTATGAATGGATATTGGAAAATTTATTTGTATAGGAATATTGAACTAGACACTAATAATTAAGTAGGTTAGGCTTGAGAACCTACCTTCGGAAAAGTTATGTGCAATGTTTTAAAAAGGATTTTTTTCAGTCTAATACAGTACAATGTAAAAAGAGCAACTACAATAATTTTATTAGCTAAGTCGTCATACATTTTATTAATAATAATAATAAACAAACTACATTTTCTTAAATCTCCATTCGCTATCTCTTCCATTCTAATTGTAACATAATATCATATACTCGATATTTGATAACAAAATCCCATGATATTCAAATAACACATACTTATTGTTAAATTATGAATAAAAATGTAAGTATAACACCTTACAGTTGTTGCTTCAATTGAACTAAAAGAAATATTTTAATCTTTACACGCTTTTTATCAAGTCAGTAGAGGCGTGCTGCGGTGTATAATCTTATTATTGTAAACTCGAGTAAAACAAGATTAGCTTGTTAGCTTCTCTGTTGTTCATGTGATCTATTGTACTTACACTATAATCCTGGTGTCCTTTTGTCACACAATCAGATTTGGCAAAACGTTATCGGATCGCTTATCAAACTTCTATAGTTTATAATAGGATCGTCAATTCGTCAGGTTTCACTAGATTTTAGTTTAAATATTCAAAAATTTCGTCATTATTCTAGTTTATAAAAGTGCATAGAATTTTTTTCTTGATAAAAATTCACTACTTATCATAAAAAAAAGTCCCATGCCATGTCTGTCTTTCTATTTTCGATAAACTCAAAAACAACTAAATGTATTTTCATGCAGTTTTCACTAATTTACAAAATGATTCTTGAGAAAGATTTAAGCCTATAATTCGGAAAATATCAGAAAAAGTTAAGTGCTCTCTATAGGAGTTTTCATCGAAAACACTGCTTAATTCCTTTCAGATATATCTCAATACAAGCTAATGCTCTACTACTACTCGTGCAAAGCCGAGAGAAGGGAGAGTCGCTATTAGTAAATAAATAAATACTGGAAACTTCAACGGTATCAATTCTGATGATACTCTTAATTCTCTTCAACATCTGGCAACCATACCTCAACACTAGCATGAAAAGTAGATTATGTAATAGAATACTGCTTCCTATACAACTATTTATGATTCTTATCGATTGTTTTGTGCTGTAAGATCATATCTCTGCTTATTCAAGACCTTTCTCAGAGTTACTATTTGTATTATGTGGCTATTAGTAGATCAGTATTTATAAAAAGTTAAAAAAAAAAGTTCTCGCTTCGCTGATGTATGAATCTTTTCTCTTATCACTCAAGGTCAAGTTTTATATTTTTGCCATTTTATATACTTTTATTTAGATACTCGCTATGTGTGTATGTAATTAAAACTGGCAAGTGAAATTTCACGAACTAACGGTTTTACGATTAAGCTAATATATAAATTGGATGTTAATGTAATATTATTATACTGATCTGATGATAGAGCCTATGGTTTCGGGAACTCTAAGAAAACGAAGTCTTGTTTGATTCCTCTTAAAGAATACTCAATGATAAAACCTAGATGATTAAGCCCTACTCTGGAAGTTGTAGTATTGGCTTATTCTCGTAAACTCTAGCAGCCTTCTTTAATGGAAAAAAAATATATAAAAACTCTGTAATGGTGTGTGTCGAAGTACAAAGTGTCTTTGAAACATCCATTACCCATGTCATTGAAAACTGTCGATATGAAGCTAACGAATGAATTCACTTTGGCTCACTCCCATAACATCTGGTGGCAAGGATCGTAAGATGTTTGTCGAAAATTTTATTCAAATAGATATTTGATACAAATGTATTTTGTTGTACTCATGTCCAAAAGAATTTTTAGCATGAAATCATTTTTATTAAGAGTTCTGTCAGGTATGTTTTATCAGGCAGCATAGGTCTATAGATTTTTAGGCAATATTTTGAGTACGAACACACAAAGTATGTGAAAAGTTGAGTGACTTATTAAATAAAATGGGGATTTTTGAGACCTAAACAGGGGTATAAGGAACTAGGTTTTTGCGTATATTATAACTATCATCTATATAAATTCAGGACTCCGTTTCTCAAAGTTGTACAAATCTGAGAGATCAGAGGTTCTATTCTAGAAGATTAAGTTTGGGTATCTTTGGCTTAGATCGCTAATATTCTCAAAAATATACGTGAAACTGCTTTACAACTTTTATTCTTTATTACACCATGTCAGGGATCGATTGCCGTAAGACTTTTGAAGATTTTGTGATTAATGTAAGTAGTATTTAGCTTTTATTTATACATATAGATAAGGATCTGTAATATTGTATCAATTATAAAATAACATGCAGCTTTGATCCAATAGCGCAGCGCCGTCGTTGTTGAAGGGCGCCGGGTGTTAATGCGTTTTTTCTAAGACATGTGCTACTGCCAATTTACCTTCGGCAAGGTGTTCAGGGCGCCGCGCCGGTGTCGTGATTTGACATGTTTGCTCTACTTAATAGAAAAGAAGAATTTTATTCAATAAAATTTTACGTAAAACTGGTTTTATGTTAGAATTACTATAATTGTTGCTTAAAATTTAAATAGGTTTAGTGCACTTCTTCATTAAAGGTTCGTGACTCGTTTTCTTAAATTTTTAAATAGCCATTTAAGTTGTAACTACCTAAATTAGGTAAATACCAGAAAGTACGTGTAATTGATTTGGTGTCGTTTACCTGACGACACGAAGCCATCGTTTACAAACATTTTCCTTGTCCCTTATGAAACCCCATGACGCAGCGGTCATTAATAGTAGGAAAGGGAGCAATTGTGGATTTAATCTAAGTAGTTGGTTTTGATTCAGTAAATAAACAATGATTTGCTTGCACGTTACACAATAACTCTAGGAATCAAAAATGTAGACATAATTTTTGCTATTTTGATGTAAGCTTATTTCTTGCACAAGTAATTTATAATTTAGGATCTCATTTGTATTTTAAGCCTTTAACTTGTAACATAAAAGAAACATCTTTGAATAACAACGTCAATTAACTGTTTAGTCCAAAAACACGCTTGTTGACTCTTTTGTCAAACCCTCGCCACGGCAAAATAAGAAAATAAATTATGTATTAAGTATAATTGTACGCATTTATGGAAAAGAGCCCATTGCTGACGACCATCGAATCGAGTGCTCTTTCAAAAGAAAGAGCATTCAGCAATTAAACGTTATTACATTAAATGGACGGTTCTTTTAAAATGTTTTTGTAGCTGGATTGACATAAATAACAATTATGTTTTTAGGTTCAGGGTAAGTGAAATAAAATAAAATGTTTTTTAGGAATATAAGTTATAGATATAAAAGTAATTTTCGTTCTTCTATTTAGGCCCAGTTATGCCATTGAATAACTAAATCATTCTCCGACGTGTTTTTTTACATCGGGTCTTTTCTAGGTCAATATAAGATCTGAGTAGACGGCGCCAAGAAGCCTGATATAAAATATCCACAAAGATTTTATCTTAGAAGTCCTTCCTTAATGTGCGTCTAGACATAAAATATGCTTCAGAAAGCAATTTTTAGTTAACTATCAATTTAAAAGTATAGTGTTACCATCTAAAATTTTAACATAATAGTATCTAGTGTAAGATATTGTATAGTATATGGTAAGCCAATTATTTACCTTACTTTTTTGTTGCCATTATAGTGCATAACTATCACTCCTACAACTTTATAAACACTTAGTCTTCGTGTTGCATATAACATTACATTTCAAATTCCTTTGTGCACCCTGACTTAACATGAATAAAAAATAACAAAAGATACTTATATTATGTTATTTCCACTGAATGAGTGGAAGTAAAACCATGAAGCCCATCAAAAGCCAAGACATTAGTCGCAACATGGCTCGTCCCCTCCGAATTTATCGCAATTCGATACCACTGCCTTTGGTGTCTAGGCTCCCCTATCAATTGTTATACTTACATATTTATACATTTTGCAAAGTTTTGCCTTCGCTTTGTTTTTTCGCAGTAATATAAGGAAATAAGCCCTATCAGCGACTTAATTAGCTATCTAGCTGTCCCTATCTTCCTTGTATCCCCCCTTTTAATTTGACAGTACTTTAATAAACAGGTATAAAAATATCGAAGAATTAAAACAAACCTAATGAGAAAACATTATTTTTCGTTACAACAGTGTTATTTATATTATGAATGACAACATGTGACACTAAAAACTAAATAAGTGTGTTGAGCAAAACAAAAATTGGTGTCTAAAACTTCTTAATTTATTTGCCAATTATAGATATTAAAAATAATACATTGGAATATATCCTACTAATATTATAAACGTGAAAGTTTGTAAAAATGTATGGTTGTATGTTTGTTACTCTTTCACGCAACAACTACTGAATGGTTTTGATGAAACTTTACAATAATATAGCTTACACATTAGAATAACATATAGCTATAATTTATAATGATATTGTGTGAGTTATCCAAAATATAGAGGGTTAAGCCACGGGGCGCAGTTAGTCATGTATATTTTAATTCAAGCTTTTTAGTCTCTTAATGTTTTTCAGTTCAAAATTTTATTCAAATTACTTATTTAAATTGTGTAGTGCCTTGTACATGATGGACATGATTGAATGATGAATTGTATTACCAATAATTCAGTTCTTTATAACTGAATATAATTTACTACTGTAATAACAATAACTTATATTACATTACTCATATTTCTTTTTTGCTAGCTAAACTTAGGTGAGTCTTGTTCGATTATCACGGTTGGCTGAAATTCATTTTAATCCAATATGTAACTAGTATAACAACCTTAAATAACTGTTTGCATGCTCAGCAATTCTGAAGCCAATATTTCCATAGGAAAGACGTGAAAATATTACAGTGCGTGCGAGGGCGTGGGCGGTCAATGCCTCGTTTGAGTTAAGACTTGAAAACACTAAATAATTTTTACTGTAATAATTTAGCTAGCACGTAAGTTTTTAGCTGTCACGAAAGTTTCATTTAGGCAACAATTCCACCCTTAAGCAGTATGTCAGCGATATTTATCGGGGATCATTGTGTGCGTTGGCAAGTCTTATTCTTCACAAATTAGCAGATAAACCAAGTTTGTGTTAAAAAAAACCTTTTTAATACTATTACAAAGTAGAATATATGTATATTATAATGAATCGTGTAAGACTACAAGTCACTATTGTAGGTAAGCCCTAGGTAGATTTCCGATAATTTCCCTAATTACAATGTGGGGCACATAAATATTTCGAATAAAGTGATACCTCGTGGCATATGCGGGTTTTAAGATGCAGAACATGACAGTTTTTCTGTTTTTAGACAATAAATTATGTAAGTTTCTTTAAATACATCCAATTATCTTTTTAAATGCTTTAAATGAACACTTAAATTTTTAGGGTGTGTTCGTAAAATAAACTTGAAATTACGATTACAATATGCTTCATTTATCGATGACAAAAATCAACGGTTGACGTTTACTGTGACATTTCTGACTTTTTTGTTAACCTCTACTATTATTGTTTATTCGTTCATATCGAACAGAGAAAGCTTCCGATAAAGGAAATCGTGGGAGTTTGCTTACCAAAGAAAGTAAATACGAAACTACAAACATTACAATGCCGCCTATAATAATTATCAGGTTTCTCACTAACCAATAACTCACCGTTTTACGGCATCATTTTTGTATTATTACAAACTAGTCGAATTGTCCCGGCTTCGCATGACTGCAAAACAACACGTTTACCTACTTAGATTTAATAAAAGAAAATTTATTTTTCAATATATTGCGTATACATTCAGGAGTTCAATACACATTTTATTACTATCGCAGAAACTCAGAATTTTTCTGGGATAAAAAATAGCCTATGTGTTAATTCAGGTTCAGGTCAAGTATCTGAGTGCCAAATTCCATCGACAGCCTTATCCTGTTTAGCCGTTTTTGTGTGATTAAGTCATAAACATCCAAACATACAACTTTCACATTAGTTAATATTAATAAGATTAGTAAGAATATCAGAATATTAGTAATCTTACCTATATAGAATTTTAATTTGGAAAACTATCATTAAAAAACTAGTAGTCAATACCTTCAGTGTAATTTTAAGTGTACTTACCTGATCTTAGTGAAGCGTTTTAAAAAACTACCATGAAAAAAAATTTTTAAAAGATTCTGTGTAATGTTTATAATCAATCCCACAACTGGTTGTTAACTGGATATAAAATTGTTAGGAGGATCAAAATAAGAGAACATTATAATTATAAAGAAGAACATTATAAAATCTTAGTTAGTATTAATAGAAATGAAGTTTGGAAAAACTTTATCATCATATTGAAATCAACTATTTTAAAATCATAAATCGTAACACAAGCATTTTAATGAGCCGATAAGATTTTTTATTCAATAATCTGAACCATCAACATTGTTTTTCCATATTGTTAAAGTATCAACGATGCTGAAATAAACCCCAAGTATGTCGATACTGCAACAGGAAACGGAGATAAAAACCGTAATAAGCGGACGACGTATTGAATATCAATGGACACTGACCACCTGCGCCTGCGCCTGCGCCGCGCTACCGCCACTGCCACTGAATGAACGACGCGTGCGCGGAAAACGATGTTACATCCACCATACTGGTTTGTTTACGAAACTAGTTACATCTAACTACTTTACCTACCTTTACGTAAACATTCACTTTTCATTCTATTTCTATAACTGAATTACATTGCCTGTAAATAAACTTAAATAATGTCAAATATATATGTACAAACATTGAAATTTCATTAATAAACGAGTTATACACTAACATAATAGCATTAAAAACGGTAAATAACAACTATATGTATATACGAATGTAGTAAATAGGTTCTTTGGAAACAAATGAAAAGGAAAAACCTATCATTAAAGTTATTAAAAATGAATAAAATATAATACGATAAGCTAGATCGAATTCTTAGCAACGCCGCCGTTCCATCATTCGCTCTCACTCACTGTCACACGTAATAAAACACAGTAAAAAAACAAATATTAATAAAATAAATTATGGTACAAGGTAAGGACAGAAAACGTTAATTTTAACATTTTTCTGTCCTCTTACAATAGCACAAAATTTTAAAAATTATTGCTATAACATTAGATAACGTAATATCTAGCAGCGGTATTGACTAGTTTGAAGATAAACGTCGGACGCGATATTCAGACGACTTTTCTAATATGTATATATATTGCAGTGTTTCTTATACAACTTTAATTATACTTTTATACGTGCCATTCAAGTTGCGTACGATAAAAACGTCATACATGAAAAGCTTTATATGTGATCGAAGCACACGGAGTGATTTTACACAGACAGCATGGCTGCATACCTGTTGACTCTTTTATCCGTAAAGAATATATATAATCGTGCAGACTGAACGTTTAAAAGAATCTGGAATCAGTGTAGTGCGTTCGACGCTCCTTAAGGATTCCAGTTTGGTTGTCATCGCCGGCTTGTCATCTCGTTCAGATTTACGACTAGCTTTTTTATCTGACCAGGTCTTTTCAGATACATTGAACCTTACATTTGTTTCAATCATTTAATAATATGTTTCAATTATACAGTATTAATTAAAGCATATGCGATCATATCGCTTTACAATCACTTAGGAATCAATTTTGTCATTAAAAGATGCGTTCCTCTTTCTGAGTAGGTATTTAAAAATCTTTTTACTTGAACCTGATTCTAAGATTATAATTTTCAGAATATATTTGTTTTTGTTTTGATTTGTGACTTGTGTTGCTTGTTGTCCTGTTGTTTGGGAAATTTACCATATTCTTCGGAAATTATACGTATTCTATGGGGTGAGACAAAATGTAAACAAATTATGATACGGTTCTTTGTAGCTAGTTTTAATTTTTAAAACCTTTTAAGAATATACCTATGGAAATTACTATTTAAAAATTATAATTATATGAGGCGTTAAGTTATTATTCTTACTGTTTATACTTATCTAACTATAAATAAATTCGTAGATATGGCGTGTCTATACATTAGAGATTTTTGCAAAAAAAATATTAATATTATTAAGCTGAAAGTTGCAGTTTGTTTATTTGGTTGAACGCGGCTCAGTGATCTCAGTGACTACGAATTGAAAAATTATTTTAGTGTTGGATAGCCCCTTCTATTGACGAAGGCTATATATAGCATTTTCGGTACTACCAATAAGAGCATCAATGAAAAATATTACAAATAGTTAGCATGCAGAGAATAGAAGTATAACAGCGAACGAAGCCTTGTAGGTAGGCTCACACTAATTAATTACGTGTCTAACTCCGTAATTGTCCTACTTTAATAGAATTGTAAAAGTCATATGAAAGGCCACGTTGCAGTAACAATTGTAACCATGAGGCAGTTTATTTGCATTCTTCGACAAATCGCTCAAAGTAACCATTGCATCGGTCCGTGGGAGCAGTTTAGAGAGCGCGTGTGAACCATGCGTTACAATAGACCGGGTACACAACTACACACATGATGCACTGCGGAGCCCTGATTTAGAAGAGACATTACGTCGAACAATGCAGCATCGGAGTGGCGCAATCATAACATAATTAAGCACTGCGTAGGACGCATGGGAATATCAAACCGTGTTTTTCCCTCTTACAACTACTCTTTGACAATGGACAACCATCCACACTATTAACATTCATTATTATAATTGTGTGGTGTTAAATAGGAGTTTAGGTTATGTAGTAATTGGCCGCCCGCCCCAGCTTCGTACACTTTACTTCACAGCGCAATTTCCACTCAAAATATTCTTAGGGATAAAAAAATGTATTATAGGAAAATTATTTCCTTCCTTTAAAAGTTGATTTTTTTTTTAAAGATTACTAGCAGTATGGACCACATACTACTAGTATTCCATACCCCTCCTATAAGCTTAAATGCTTGTGACAGGATTGGGCCACGCCAGTAGTCCAATGTCCGGGATTTGAACCCACGACTTATCGATCGTCTATCCAACGCCCGCATCACTGAGCTTCTGACGCTTCATTCGATTTGTTTTCAATATTTGTTCTCAATATTTCACTATGTAAAAACTGTCGGGCTCTTTCGATTCGCTAAACATCTACAACTATTATCCCTCAGGGACTATGATTTTTCAGATATAAAGCCTATATTATTTTAAAGCCAATAAACTTTCTATTTGTAAGAAATTATTCTATAGGAGTGTTTAAGAAAATAAATACTACAAATCGACAAACCAATACAAACACTTGAGTTTATAATTATTAAAATAGATTAAAGTATAAACGCACTTCTAATATTTAATTGATGTTAAATTGTATTGTTTGGTGTATTGGTTAAAAGCTTGATTATTTAAATTTAACAATTTATTAAGAATAAACAAGATATATTTCTGTATTTTATGTTAACCGTAATTAACGGATTCATCGGGTCTCTAGTATCTAATATAATACTTATATAACAAATCCTCATCTTATAAGGAAATATCTAAATGACACTCACTATACATTCGCATCGCTCGACAATATACGCGAATATGACAAAAAGCACTTCTCTTATCTGCCTTTATATTGAATACTGCAAATAAAAATATTTTTCCTGTTATAAGAACATTGGAGTTTAATGCCCAACTCGTATAATTTAGACATCACGAGAGAGGCTTTTATTGTCCTGGCTATTAATGCGCCGCCCACAACGATTCGATAAATTATCGTATAAACTAACTCGATACCGATCTGTTATTCGGTCGTCGTAGAGTAGAATAAGATTGTAAATAACTTACCTCTATTCTATCGCATTATAAATTGTGTACATCGTTTTGGTAGAGATGCTTAAACGCACAAAAAGGATTGACATTAAAATATTTTTGTCATAAATATATTTATGTTTTGTTAAACGTAATATTATGACAGACTAACAATAACATAATTTAGCATTACTATTATTAACTTGCAGAGTTCTTAAGGAAAACAATTTACATTTAAATTTTGTATTTCGTGTTGAGTTTAAAATAACGTTATTTCTTACCAGACGAAGCTTTCATTCCAACGGTAAGAAAATCCAGAAAGATTAAATATGACATGAAAAGTAATGTATATATAAATAAAATTTCACACAATTTTACGCACTGACCTGAGAGTCTAGCACAGGTACTATAAAACTTTCTATTACCTTAAATTAAGCTATATATGTATTTATTTACCGAGAAATGGATTGAATTTAAGGAAGTAAGGTCGATATTCAACTACTAATTTATATGAGTCAATTTAATCAAACGGCGACTAGACCTACTTTTTTGTCATTCGACATAGCGTGACACACGCAAATTTAATAATGATATCTAAAGAGCTATTAACCTTCGTATACTTATGAGTTAAGACTCGTTGTGATATCGCTAAACAGAAAAAAATATACTCTACACTAAAATTTAGCGTTTGTAATCACTGCAGTATGATATCGCTCTCAATACATTTGCAATCTACAAACCCAGTGACGTTTTTGAGTAGTTTCCATTCTATCATAACGGCAAGATAGCAATCTAAAATTTAAATTAAAAAATCCGAAAGCCTTTTTCATTCATCTTACTAATATTATAAATGTGAAAGTTTGTATATTTGGATGTTTGTTACTTAATCACACAAAAACAGCTGAATGGATTTCAATGAAATTTAGCACACTGATACCTTATAGGTTGAATTACCGCATAAGCTAATTTTCACTCCAAAAAATATATAGTTCCTGTGGCATAAAATTAAAATATGATAATTGAACGCCTGAATAAATTTCAGCCGTGCAAAACCGTGCCAGATCGACTAGTATTATATAATAAGACTGAATACATACTACACCGTAGTGAATGTAGTATTAATAGTTTTCATTGTCTCTAACCAGTAAATGGCCTATTTCAACAATAAATATTAAAAAGTGCGGTCTTTATAGTAATAGAACCCACAGAAAGCGAGTTACAATTATTTTATATAAGTGCTTATTAGTTATTACACTTTACCAAAGAAAATTTTTTGGTACTTAATACTTTCTCATTCAGAAATGACATCATAAGCCTTATAAATAACATGTGTAACACGGTCACGACTCAAGAAGATATCGTATATACCTGCAATGTAGGAAATTTTGTAATAATGAAATGGTGAAATTCTTTGTTACATATTATGAAACATTACATTTTTCACATAAAAATATCAGTCTATTAGATCTGCAACCATTATGTTACGTAATATAAAAACGTAGAAAGTTAGTTTTTTTTTAAATTTTAATTCTTTAAAAATTAATTAATTAAAGGTATGCGATTATAATATATTTAAAATAAATGACTCCCTAATTAAATCTTTTGATATCATCTCTCTGTCTATGCACGAAGAGAAAATAATTAAGAAATAGTTTTGTGTTCTCTCTCTGGCTATAAAATCCATATTTTTTAATAGTTAGAAAAGTTTACTTAGAAAAGAGCAAAGTACACATGAAACATTCCTGCAAGCAGATTTATGTATCCGGCGGAATAATGCAAAAGAAAGATGTTGAGGAGTAGGTACACGTACACGTTGACCTGTAATACTATAGATTCGCAATCACAGCTTAAAAGTGTTCGAGGCGCAAGAAAGTCAAAATGCACGAGGAGATCGAATTCTGTTTTACTCCTTTTGCGATCATCTCTATGAGAGTACCTTTTTTATGTCTTATTTAATTTGTAGGAAAAAAATTTGTCTTACTTACATTTGTATAAATTAGATGTCCCCAAAATCTTTTAAATGACTCCCTTTCTCATAATACCAAATCATATAATACTAGAGGTCCGACCCAGCTTCGCATGGGTGGATATTGCAACCCTTGCGCCCACGCGTATCACGTATGAGCTTGAAGTTTTCTAGTAGTAATAAATATAGCCTATGTTACACAAGGGTAATGGTGCTCCCATTAATGGTTCTAACGGTAACAGAATAAATACAAAAATACACAAATATACATCTTTCCTCTATATAACATTAGTATAGATACGCAATGTGTAAGTCCTACTTGCTTACATCTGTAGTACTACAGGGTGCAAACCCCTTTTTATATTTTTTTCTTCGTTTACGTGGACCTCTTGTAACTAGTCATCAAACCTTAGGGCAGAAGAAACAAAAATATTTATTTGCAAGCGTTTATTTGGCTGGCGACACCTTTTCGTGATATTTGTAAGAACACCCGTCGTCCATAGCATTGTAGGTGAATGACTGCATATATTAGTTTAGTCCAATGTTAAAGAGAGCAAGTGAATGAGGCGACGGCGACGGCGACGCGGATGTCGCCAGATTTAGACACTTGTAAAGGATTCGCGACGGCCGCGGCCCCTCGTTGCGAATTGTCTCAACTTATTTTGGCCTTCGAACGCTTTCGAGTTCGACGGAAACGATAAAGCTACCGAGTTAAACATTGTCGGAGTAATGCACTTTTAATTATTTCACTGTTTCTATACTTCTCCGTTTTATACAAATATTATAAATATGAAAGTTGGTATGTTTAGATGTTTGTTACACTGATTCTATCTTGATTAACAAATTGACAACTTTGTATCCTGAAACAAGCAAAAACCTTTTTGGAAAAATAATAGTTTTTCAGGATATTATCAAAATAACCCTTCTACTCATATGTGATTATAAAATAATTATAACTATAGATAACATGCACCCCACGCTTTTTTTACACTAAAATAATTTTGTCTTACACTATTTTTAATTCAAATTTATTAAAATTTATTTTCTATTTTTTAGTTGAATTTTCTATAAAAGCGTATTTTTTTAGTTTTTTTAAACTATTAATTATTTTTCATTTTTTAGTTCAATTTTCTATAAAAGCGTATTTTTAGGTTTTTTAAACTATTATTTTTTAAATAATTAAAATTTGATAAATTATATTTAACAATATGCAGGGGATTGTTTTGTTCGATATATTATAATAAACATATACAAAATTAAAATTTTGTATATGTTTATTATAGGCTCGGTGCGGAGAATATCAGTGAATTATTTGATTTTTCGTTCGTCCTGAAAGATATCTTAACAAGAGTGGTGTCGTTGAATAGGTGATAAAAAACGCTATTCAACGATATATAAACGAGATAGGGAAAGTATAAAACATAATTATAAAGTGTCTTGACGCAGACACTCCGGGTCTCAGGAAAACAAAAATCGCTAATCCTGATTATTCTAGTAAGGATAACGGATCAAACTGTTTAAAATATTGAATTGTCATCGATCCTTAATAAGTATGCCAAATATCGAGATAATCCGACGTTTTGAAGGAGGTCAAAATCATGTTCAAAGATTCCGTTACATACATGCTAACATACGTATGAAGCTGATAATAAAAACGTATTAAAAAAAGTGGTCTAAATAGGAAGAAACAATAAAATAATTCAGATAGAATGGTCAAGATAGAATCGTGTTCGCACCCATACTATATTTATTAAGACAAAGAATTAATTTTTAATGTAAAATCCTACTAAAATTATAAACGCGAAAGTTTGTAAGAATGTATGGATGAATGTTTGTTACTCTTTCAAGCAAAAACTACTGAATGGACTTTGATGAAACTTTGCAATAATATAGCTTACACGTCAGAATAACATATAGGCTATAATTTGTACTGATATAGTGTGGATTATCCAAAATATAGCGGGTAAAACCGCGGGGTGCAGCTAGTTATGTAATAATTTAGTTTTTAGTTCGTAGATGTAAGAAAAAAATTAAGTAACAATGTACTAATAATTTGAAGCTTCTTTAGACAATGTAGTTAGGTCAACCAATATATATAAATAAACATTTATATTTAAATAAACAATAATGGCCGTATACTTTAAAATACATTTGCGTTCCACATTACATAAATAGATTGCAGGTGAGTCCGTTGTCCTTGAATTGTTATAGTAAGAGGCGTGCCAATGCCGGCCTTGTGACCTATTACGTGGCCTTGCAGATGCAGTCTAGTCTATGCAGGTGCTAAACTATTACAATTTAAAAAATTACGCTGCAAACTAAAAACACCTACTTACCATAACAAAATTTCAATATTTTCGAACTTTTAATTTAAAAAAAACTACGTTTAAAAAAACCGACTTCAAACTAAAAAATGCACTAAAAAGTAAGAAATAATTCCGCTATTTATTATTCTCTATTAAGACAATAGTATATAATAATTGTTATTTTTGAAGTCAAACAATATAGATTTCAAAAAGCGGGAACGGAAAAATGTTTATAAAATGAAAACTACTGGGCCAAACTATTTAAAATTTTTATGCAACCAAATGGCAGCTATTCTGCATCAAACAAAAGAAGAATCACGTAAATCGGATCATAAATCTCGGCGTAATGAATGTACATACATAAAAAAAAATATACCAATCGAATTGAGAACCTCCTCCTTTTTGAAGTCGGTTAAAAATCCGTATACAGTATTGATAGTTATAATTTTAGTAGCAATGGTGTCATAGCGTTTGACTCTTAAAGATTGAACATATGATACATTTCCTATTGAAATTAGTTAAAGCCATGGTAACTTCCTTGAGACGTAGCAGCAATTTGTCAAAACAGCGTTTAAAAAAACGTACTAAATATAACTAAATACATTTATCCTGACTTAACTGTATATATATAGTGTTGGTTTCAAATGTTTACCGTATTCGAGTAGAACTATATGTCATCATTATGAAGCAAAACATATTGATAACGCACAAGAAAATAACATTTTAAAACTATATAGTCACGAATTACATTATTGTGGTAGATACAAGAAATGCTATTTTGTGACATCGTTAAATGGTATTGGCAATTAGATCTTAATTTAAAAATAGTTTGTTTAGTATGAAGTAAAATAACGTTTTTTTCCCGAGGGAGGAAGCTAGTTCATTTCAAGGATATAAAATTCAGATATTTCATCAGAATAAAATTCATAAAAATTTACTGTTTGCTATGGGGCCATTTATTAGTTACGTAGGACGATTAAGTGGGGGACGTTCGACCATGTCTTATTTTTTCTTACATGGGGGTGGCAGTCTCAAAAGTTCTCACGTAACATTACAAAATTGCTCAAAGTTAAAATTATACTTTGAAAAAGCGCGAGCAACGTTCTTTTATTCCTTTGGATAACGTAATTTATATTAAGCAGGGGGGTCGGCTTATTCTTATTTTTTCTTACAATAGGGGAGAGGGGGTCAAAAACTGGCGAAAATAGTCTTACGTAATAAATGAATGGCCCCTATGCTTTACTATCAATTTACAATGTCGCCAAGTAGTGTGAAATGCACAACAAGGCAACGAAATAATAATGCCTGGAATTTGGATGAATAGACATTAGGAAGAACGTAACAATATTTCGAACCGACCAGAAGTCCATTTTGCACCAGAAATGAAATTAAAATCTAGTATGATTATCGAGAATCATTCAAGTATTAGGTCACCTGTTTGATATGACATATGATTCAATAATATTTCAACTTCCGATTTAAGAAAGCAAACGTTGAGTGACGTGTGACGTGATGTCCTTTACGTATAGAAATCTCGTCGCGTGTCAAGTGAACGATATCATTCTTTGTTACATGTACTAAAAATAACTAAACCAATTCCTTAACTGCAAATATTTGAAAGACTTTAAAGTTATGTGGCATAAGGTCGAGCGTTGGAAGTGAAATGAGTATTCTTGGTGTGGCGTCGCGTCGGTTGGTTCAAACAAGGAGGTGTTTGCGGGAGATAGCGGCTATCTCCTGGGAACCTCAAACAGGCGGGTCCGGCCGCGTGCCGATGCCACCGCCTCGCGCCCAGACCTCTCGCGACTTGCGCCACGCTCGGGGAAATACCATAGATAAAGATCCACCTCGAAACAATGACATCAACATGTTAATTGGTTTCCCGTATAACCTATTATAGATAACACTAAAATAACATATTGATTGGAATGGATCTATCATATAATTAATTGTAATATGATTAACACTACTATTAATGTATGTTATCAATTTAGGCAGTACGTTTAATTGAATTTGAATTACTACATCATGATAAAACTAAGTTTATTTTAGAATATTTAAAAAACTATAGTAAGTGGAAAAAGATTTTTAATGTGACTCAAAATTCTGAAGTAGTCTTGAACTTTCAACCTTCAGGATCTTGGCAATCATGCGAATATTGTACTTTGGAATTAATTTTTAGGCATGAAACAGGTAAATAAATTCCTTAAATTGTATTATTTTGCTAGGTAAAAATACAATTCTATTAAGAGATAATTTCATCGGCATTTATCTGTTTCGTCTTTTTGTAAAGGAATTGTACAAAAATATCAATGCTCAAGTGCACAAATAGAATTAATTAGACGAGCTTCGGAACTGCATCGATTGGTATGCAAGCGGCTGACGACGCGTGGCGCGCGACACGTCCGTCCGGTGCAGACTGCAGACGCATCTCACTGACAAAGAACTGCTCAAGGTACTGTATGTGTATACTGAAGTGCAGTTTTAAGGCAACAAAATCTTAATAAGAATAATAAAAGCGCTATTTAAAAATTCTTCTGTTAATTGTGTAAGAGAAGTTATATCACAGAAGGTATCTTTTTTAGACCTGCTCCTGCTCCTGAAATTCTTTTAGCCAGGGCGTTCTTCTTCGGCCAGGTGATTTACTAACGATCTTATTCCCTAGCATAATGAGATCAACAGGACTTCAAAATCCTTACCTCCTAAGCATTCTAAGAAAAACTGTAACTCAGCACATTGCTAGATACTGCAGTGTCGATGAATAGTTCCAACTAAGTACTAACTAGTTTCCTGACAATAGGACTTCATGGGATTTTATAACGTTCCATATAAAGTAATAATGATTATAATTAACGCCAAAGTACACTTTGTAATCTTACTAGTGATAAATTAAAGTATATTTTACATTCGATTTAATTAAATTATACTTTCGAGGCGTTATGCCTATCTCTAGAACATATCCATATAAACCCTCAGGTTCCATTCCAAAAAGATTATAAACATTGATAAAAAATCGCAACTGTTAGATGATAGTACTTATCTTCACCATCCAAACTTATGTTTGAACTGGTTTGTCATTCCTAATGAGACTGTTCTCGCTTTAAACTAGCGGAAAACAAGATCTCGTTCGTAAAGCGGGAATGATAAAGCTCACTTCATACTTTACGGGATGAGGCTTGCAGAAACAAATTTATATTTTCTATAAAATTACAAATTTTATACAAAATAAAATTATCGTTTTATATAAGTATTGAAATCTCATGTCGTATGAAAGGTTATTGGCAGAATTACTGCTGTGAAAAGCAGTACAAAAGTCATAGGAAGAAGATAAGAGAAAGGGAAAATTTAGAGATAGATCGATGGTGGTGTTTGTTACCTTGTTGAAATCGCTACTAAGACTGCCTCAGATCTTTCAGGACAAAGTATGGTAACACAAGTGAAAAGTCTTCTTTATGATATAGATTTAAGATATCTTTAATTGTACTCATGGTGTGTGGATGTGCGTTTATAAAGGAAGAATCCTGATCGCGATAATCTACAGTCAGCGGTCGGCAGTCAGCATCGGCGGAATGCAACAATCGCCGCACAGGTGCGTCCGCACCTGCCGCGTGTCGTACCGACTGTTTCGATATCGATACATCGGGGTAATACTCGTTATCACTCTGTAATATACGAATAAATTGGCAGGTAAATGTTCTGTTGAACATTTACCTGCAATAACTAGCATAAACACACACAGTAACAAATATATTTCTTTGTTAAAAAGTATTAGTTATTCGTAAAAGGTATAACATAGTTTTTATTTAATTTCACTAACCAAATTTGTATATTTGTTATGTCAGGTACTTGTGCATGTTTAATTATTTTATTTTACCACACCTTGCTTTTCTACAGTGTGAATATTAATAACTTATTTATATGACTTGATATCACTTATATACAGTATTTTTATAAAAACATAAAATTTTTGCAAAAAATGCCGGACGTAAAAGTAAAAAGTTAATGTCCAAACAGATGATTTTACACCTTGATATATCACGAAAGAAAAGAAACCTTAAAAGATCTAAAATTGACAGACGGATTACGGACAGCACAAAGTTTTATGAAAAATGGGACAAAAAAACCGTTTACACGAAAGTGCTTGCCAATTACCTTTCACGCGAAATTTTAACGCTTGAACAACGAAAGTTCATGTCAACAGAATATGATACCGTGTATTTGAGTAAGCGGTGTCTAAGCAAAGTAAACCAATCGGATTTATTATCATCTTAGGAACACTTAATACATTAAGCGGAATGAGTAAACATCATGCTAGCGGAAAATGAGATCGCGCGCCGTTAATGCGGGGGCGAGGGGCGAGCACACTTAAGCGACCTATATAAGCGGAGTTGACCTGACCGTCTGTCTCCGTCATTTGTAATTTTTATGGTTTTTGTACGAAAGATATCATATAACTGTGTAAAATGGAGATTATTTAAAAGAAAGAAATGTTTATTTGGTAATAGATACACAGAAAAGCTTATTAAAATTTTGACTACATCCAAAAAATGTTATACTGCTAATCAAGAAGGATGTAACTTTGTACCGATGAACGAATTATTATATTCGGTGCAATCATGCAATGGTTTTTATGTTATTCATTACAAATAATTATATCGTTTCTCTATATGTTACTAATATATTCTCAGTCTACACAAAGACAAATTATATATCTCAACGGGACAATAACGTCTAATATGACGTGTACGTGCCTATTTGCGATCGCGGATCATCGTTAGTACTTGAGCTATCTAAATATTAAACTTAAAAAGACAGCCGCACTAGACGTCGCTAAGTGGTCATCTAGCAGTATTGTTCAGTAACTTCGGTGTTAAAGTAAAGTAAACCGCAATCGTTTAGAGGTTGTTGCCGCCGGCGCCGGCGTGAGAACCGTATCCGGCAACACCTAGACCGTGACAACTGACAACCAGCAACAGTCAATCCTACACTCAAATTATCCGTAGACTCAAATATGACACGGGAATCGAACGAATCGATTCGCGTTCGGACCGTGCGATTGTCGCTCTTAATGTAGCAAAAAATGCCTTATTTATGGATAACGTGAAATCTGCGAAATCTACCATTTCTGACAAAACACTGGTCAGCATTAAAGCTTAACTTCAAGTGAATATAAAGAATCTAATAATATGTCTCAATCTTTTTATCCTATTTCCCTACTCCAGGCCACAGAGTTGACACTATGTTTCGCCATTTCTCCCTGTCCTGTGCCTTATGCATTAATTCGATCCAAGTTAAGCCAATATTTTTAAGGTCATTTTATAGCTAAACCAAAATTTACACGAATTTTAATTTAGAGTATAGTTTAGTGACTACACATATAATGTAATATCTTTTATGAAGCGGCTGTAGATCATGGATAGGGCGTTGGGGTCAAGAATCAAAGGTTTAAATACCAGTCATTGGACTACTAACTTTAACCCACTCCTAATCACAAACGTTTTGCTAAATTGTATTTAAAGATTATGGTATTGACAACTAGAGTAGATTATACCCATTACTAATCAATCAAAATACTTATTGCACATAAGAAAGTACATAACAAACAGATTATATTAATATCTCACCTTCGCCACTAGTACTCATTATTTAAGTGTAATCCAAATAAAGCACAAAGCCCACATAATGAAAAGGGAGTCCTTTTACCACTGTTCCACCAATGTTTACTGTATGAAATCACTTGACGGACTGCTGATTGTCTACATTATAAGAGAGGTTAACTACTAGTTATCAATTTATTAAAAAAAATAAAAATGATACGGTCTACTACTTCATTTATTCTAGACGAGTGAGCCAAAGTGGTTGACAACGTGGTGAAAAAGATAATAGGGGGCAAAATGAGAAGGCAAGTGATCTGCGGGTCAATTAAGTTTTGGGGACTCTGATCCATTACATATTATAAGTACTATTTGTGGCCTTAGTACCGAAGTGTTGATATCAATCTACAAGTTTAACATTTACATGACGAACTGCCAATCATGTTACCCTACCTTTGACATTGAGATTGAGACCTTCATTAACAATTTGCTTATTAAAAAGGAGTTGAGATACACACCTATAGACCTGATTACTATTTATCTAAAAAATTTGGTAGCAGCGGAACGCAGGCGTGGCGCCTTTCGATACATTGTCGGGCGTCGGTAGTGTTTTACAGCAGTTAGTCCGACTCCGGGCTAAGGTGATTAAAACCGCCCGCTTGGCGCGTGCCCCCAGGCTCTCCATTCCTGCGTATATCACATTCCAATATAAATTAGTTTTGGACGGCCAGATTACTTGCCGAAAAAAATCACAACAACAAAAGCGATTAAACACATAGAAGTGCACTGTTAATCTATTGCTATTAGATTATTCAATTGGCTAAAATCGGTTGATTTCAGCTGCAGAAACCGAAAATATCCGGCTTTAATCCGTACAATTGCAGTAGTAGAAGTTCTGTATTGTACACAAAATTATTACATCAATTAAAAACAATGGCGAGCTTATTCCCAATAAAGAATTTCTTCTAGATAATCTTTAATTTTGTATTTTAAAGTATCACTATAATCTAGTTTTAATGTCAGTTTTCACCGAAAGTTACTGCGGAATATGCGTTATTCTAAAATTAAGTCTAATGTTTTAAATCTGGGAGCAGGGTAGTGCCCCCGCCAAGACGATTCAAGCGATGCGCAACTACCACTACTACCTTTTCTACGCTTTAAACGCTTTGTCGTTTTTTTAATACTCGTAAATTGGATGGATTATACCAGATAAACAAAAATCTTTATAATGTCAATAGTGTTACGTCACTGACTCACTGATGATAATAAACATTTTAGCCCCATATTTGGACTAAGGTGTAAAGTTTGAGCTTGTACAGGTAGGGCGTGTTGAGTTAGGAGATTGAACATTTCTGTATGAGATCTAATAACTTTTCTGCAGTGCGAAGTATATGGTCTTGTCTTGGCTATATTTTACATAAAAATGTTTTTGGTGGGATAAGTTTTTCAATTTTAAGTTGAAAACTTAAAATACAGTGAACTTAAATCACAACATACAAATAAAATTAAAGAATTGTTCCTTCATTTCTACTACGAAAAATTGTCGTTCTGTATGCTCTAAACAAAAGATACTGATATATAATTAGTGATGCATTGAGATCTGCTGTTTTAGATATGCTGAGTAACACATTATACAACTATACATCTGAATGAAGTTTACATCCAATGTTAAATGTCAGTAAAGTCTTTTTCGAAAGCTTTCTTTTCGAATAATAAGCATGTTAAGATAAATATAAGACAGGTACACAATAAGTTAACCGCAGTGGTTGTATCGTCAATGTAGTGGCATCGGAATTTACGATTGGTAATTGAAGAGTGCGTTTCAAGACGCCGCGGCTTGCGGTCGACCGAGACGCCTGCCACGGGCACGCGATATTCGTATATAATAATGTATGGCCCAAGTAAATGTGCCTTGCTCTTTGTTGAGTAGCAAACAAACTACTCATTTAAAACATATAACTTTTTAAATCATTATTAATCTAAATTTAATTAATTTAGATAAATATTATATATGTCGGAAACTTAAAAAGAAAATGGATGGACAATCATTTACTAAGCATCGTATGTGCACAACGGATGGCCTATGATATAAGCTACGGGGGCAACACGGTCAGGATAACTAAACGTTACGATTTTTTACTATTATGACAGGAACACAAGCAGTATTTAAACTTTAAAGAGATGCTGAGATGTTTCTGAAACATCACAGCGTGCGCCCGTAGCATCAGCAAATTACAGTACCTACCAACTGGCGGCGGCGTAATTACGATCATGCCGCCTGTGGGTAATCTGCCAAGGTTTAATCAAGGCTAATTAAAATATACATGACTATGTTACAAAATCTCTTAATGTAGTTTAATTGTGAGACAACACTAAGAAGTGCTACGGAGCTACGATGTCAACGTAGCGCATAGAGCTTGCAGTTACATACTAGGTAAGAGAAAGCTCAAGCATATTGGATAATGCAGTGCATATAAACGGCAGGCTTTTTGTTAACAAATCTCATTTTAAATTAAAACATAAGTTTACTTTTATATTTTAAACAATTATTACCTTTAATGGGTGATACGCGTAGGAACAATCTAATGTGAGCACCATATACGGCACCTGTTCGAACACTGAATTGTCCATTATTGAGTAAAAGAGAAAAGTGTATGTGGGTTCGTTCTTCCCACGTGGAGGACCTCCCTGGCGCGCATACATTACAGCAAGCATTGTCGCCGCGCGCCGCCCGCCTCACGGCCACACGCATGCCCTAACACCAAGCCCAATTGAAAATGACCTTAATTATTCTCGCTTTAATATTATTATTTATATAAACGTTAACGAAACTGCATATTAAAGATTTAATTTAATGTCCTTTGTTTCGAACTTTACAGTTTTTTTATTACTTTAATGACCCGTAAAATTTTAACAGTGTGGCCGTAATAATTCCTCGGTGAAGCTTAGCGCCATTGGAGTGTTGGGATACATGACTTTTTTTTTAATTACGTTAACTTGACGTAATATAAAATGACCTACCCGCTAATACTACTTTATAAACGGTGTTGCTAACAATCATGTATTAATATCCTACTAATATTATAAATGCGAAAGTTTGTAAGAATGTATGAATGTATGGATGTTTGGATGTTTGTTACTCTTTCACGCAAAAACTACTGAATGGATTTTGATGAAACTTTACAATAATATAGCTTACACATCAGAATAACAGAATAAATTTATAATGATATAGTGTGAATATAAATTTGGGGTGGGCCACCCTTATCACTAAGGGGTGTGAAAAATAGATAGTAGCCGATTCTCAGACCTACTGAATATGCATATAAAATTTTATAAAACTCGGTCAAGCCGTTTCGCAGGAGTAAGGTAACTGTGTTAGTTACACGAGAATTTTATATAATAGATTTTAGACTTGAATGATAATCACGTAACTTAATATATATATCTTGTTGGTATGATAATCTAATAATTTTGTAGTTAGTGTTAATTAGATCACATAATATCAAAGTAATGGTCGCTGGCTTGCGGCGCAAACGCACTTCTAGATAGTATTAGCATGTTAATGAAGGGGCGTGTCGGACCTTTCGTCTCCCACGCGCCGCGCGCCTCTGCGACCAGTGATATATGCACTTTTAAAAAACCAATTACACTATACCAAGGTATCCAACACCAAAATCTTGATTTCATTTAAATGAATTTTACCAAAAAAGAATTAATTTTTATTAATTGTGTGCGTATAAAACGTCTTTCCTTAACATTTATATTAAGAGACTAGCCGACCCGCGCGACTTCGTTCGCGTGTTGCTCCGCTCCTATAGGTCGTAGGCGATGTTAAATAGCCTAAGTTACTCCTTGTTACATCTTTTCTGGTCTAAAAAGGACGAAACAAGAAAATAATTCAGACAGAAACCGAAAAATTCATAAGTATAAAAATGGTCAAGTTAGAACCGGGGTATTATACATGTATTTATCTCAGTTTATTTTTTTTTCTTGACTATATGAGGTATAAAAAAATTTAAAATTTTTATAGCCTATGTCACCTGCGCCATTATTACGAATCTATTAACACCTCATTCATGAAAATTGGTTAAGTAGCTTTGGCGCTAGAGTGGAACATACAAACATACATACATAGATACATGCATACATAGACTGCCAAAATCATAACCCTTCCTTTTGGCTTCGCCGTAGTCGGTTAAAAAGAGAGTAGCAATTTTAGAGCTCGAGTGAGTTTTTGATATTTACGTCAAGATCAAAAAAATTAATTGCAGTTAAATATATAATTATTTTGTTTTTTTTCTGTTTAGTTTTTTAGAGAAGGGCATTAGAACAGGTACCGTTTAGGTAGCCCGATTAACATAGTAACGAAGGGGCGGGTCTGCCGGTAACTCACGCCCGCACAAAATAAATAATTTCACTCTGGAATGCACTCGTAATGGACCACTCATATTTGTTATTGGACGGTTTTTGGATTAAAAAAATCAAGCAAAACATTACCTTAAGAGTTATTAATAATAAATCCTATTATCATGAAACTATTTTAAATTTCGTTGTTTAATTAGAAATATGTATCAATCAGAAGATATTATAAGGGGTTTAACAAATGAATTCTTAACTACTACTTAAAAATATGCAAATATTTACATATACATTTACTTATGCTCTTTTTTCATATTGTAGTTCTTTTAACCTTTATCAAAGGCATCCTCCGAAACTTCCAGAAAGTTTTCAAGTAACCAAATTTTTCGTACTTGTAACTATTCTTGTCCACGACTCTTCTCTACTGTCTTTCTATATTTATTTTTAAAATAGTATGGTAATGGGTACCTCAATATTAACCTTTGGTCTAATTTTCATTCCACGTTTCACAGAGGAACACGGCGTTATTAAAATATATAATTATCTAGACATTTGTACAATATTCGAAACAGCATTTGGCATCGTCACTTCTTACGCGAACAAGATTAATCTCTCACTGATTAAAAACAAGATCAGTGATCAGCCGCCCTGCCCGCCATCGCCAGTATATTGTCCTCTAATTTACACGCCGGCCAATTAAGCCTCACGTCGAGTCGCAGTCGCCTTGGAAATCGCTTTAGATTTGCGTACTACAGAATTTTAATTGGTTATATTTATAAAATTATGGCGAATTTATAGAATATTACAACTGTTTTGAATCTGTATGACAAATCGGGCAAACAGTTTCCGAGATTATCACCATGCGGCGCTCTTAGTTCCGTGGTTCAATATTTCCTTCAAACTTCGCATCATAACTGGACATAATAGACTAATTGATTCAATTAAAAAATACATTTTAATGTTTTACCTTAACATCTACTTTATAAAAAAACATTTTATTTTTATAATATCCATCATTTACATAATTTAAATTTACTGTAAACCCTAAGTGATGTTATGCGATAAGAAACTGTCATCCATTCGATTTATTCTTAGTGGAAACTTTTTGTACCTATATAAAGAAATCCTATTGTTAAATAAAAAGGCTCAGCTAATCGAAATATTGTAATATATAGTAAAAACTCAACTTATATAATTAAAGTTACTTCCAAAACCAAAATATCGAAATTATTAAATGTTCTGTATTTACGTTGTTAGGTATACTTGTTTATTATTTTCTACTTTTCAATAAACATCAACTCCGAATAACACAATACCCAGTTCTTTAACAGTCTCTTTAGTTAAGATCTAGATAAGTTGCTTTAGTTATAGTATTCAATTAAATACGTAAAATAAATAAGCGCAGAAGACATAAATATCGTATTTGTTCGAGCTGAGCAGATGGGGTCGTGCGTATAGTGGGTGGCATCTACATTCGTCACCACAACCCAAGAGTTAAACATGAAGTAGACAAGATACCTAATAGATTTTCAAGTAAGCTACGATTTATCTTAAACCTAAGTAATATAATAAATTCGAAAGTAGCTCTTAAGAAACGGAAAAAGAATACAAATTTAACAAATGAATGTACGATTTAATATACTACTTTCGCCATCTATCGACGGATATATGTTTGACTTTCACACTTAAATCACTGAATCGATTTTAATGAAATTTTGTACGAAGATAGACTAGAGTATGGAGAAGGGCGTAAGTATTTTATCGAAAAGAAAAGGATTAAAGGAGTCGAAATAGGGTATGAAGGGAATGTCGAAATCATATATAGATTACGTAAATATCACCCGAGCGATACCGGTAAGGATCGACTAGTATTCTAAAAAATAATAGATTCATTTTGACAATACTTTTGAAGGTATTAGAATTCATAGTTTTAGAGATATTTATCTACAAGGCTCTTGAAAATTCTATTTAAAAACTAAAAAGTTTATATATTAAAAAAAATAATAATAAATAAGATAAGCATTTCATGATTTGTCTCATCCAAAGGTTTCGTAGGCCAAGCGTGAAAAGTATAGAAGCCGCGGTGGCCGCTATCGCAACCATCGCGCTCTATGCAAATGTAGTTTTTGCAGCTACCAATTGAAGAGCAGAACGAGCAATCTCTCGACTGGGTGGCCCAACTTGAACCCGTACATACTTGCTTAAATTTTCTTTCCTATTCTATATTCCTTCTCATCTCTCGGTTACTTTTTTTCTTAGACGCTTTAAAAATACAAATTTTCTAATGTTTATCTTAATACCCTGTCGTTCTTGCTCCGCGTCTCTTATTGTCTGCTTGTATTTTATTGTGATTATTCCAATACATAAACACAAATATAAACAGTCATTCATCCTAACACAATCGCTATTCTAATAAATGTCACTAATTGTATCTGTAGACGACAACAGCATGAATGCTCCTCGGAACAACAACTAGTTTACATATTATAATATTCAAAAATTGCTCTCAACAACTGAGTCATCCTTCGTCAGATCTTGTGTTCAATTTCGTTAAGGTATAGTAGTACTACTACGTAAATATTTTTAAAATTTACATGATTTATTAAAATATAGATTTATATTATTATAATAAGAAACATTTACAATCATTAAAGCTGTTAAATTTTGTATTTGCTGCAGTATGTCTAAAATTCAAATTAGTTTACAGTTTTTCATTATTATTAAAGTAGTTGATCTGTTCCGCAACACATTTTTAATCTGTTTCGCGATTGGCTTGCGACCATGGGCTAGACAACTAGACTCCACCACCCTTACTTTCCATAATACTGCGGTTCTGGTGGACTCTGGGTGACTGTGGCGATGTACCATCAGCTGATTAGACTACGCGTTTGTCTCGCAACTGTCATAAAAAATATTATACTATATACTAAAAATATTTAAATATTTATTATAACATTTCTAAATCATTTAAGTTTTAAAAGATTTATCAAAATAGATTGTAACTTAAATATTTCATTTAAATACATTCCGTCGCAAATATCCGACGTTATTTCCCTTATCAGAGAACACAGAAGTACGATCTCGCACGTGACATTATTGAGATGCTGCAGAGCTGCACCTTAAGACAATATTTTTTGCGCGAGCGGCTCACTGCGACACGACAATAAATTAGATGCGTTGAAATGTTTGTGTTGTGGCGTCGCGGCCGCTGTTGGCGACGCCGTGCGCGCATACATTAGCGCACAATACCGCGGGGGGCGCCCATTGTGTCCTCTCACACCCTCTCCCCCTTCCCCCAGCCCACCACCACCCCTCAGGACCCTTAATATAGTATTCAATTGAATACCTGCAATTATGAGATAAAATCGAGCCACGTGTGATCACAAAACTTAAGCTTCTTATCTCTAAACATTCCTTTTTTGGAGAGCCACAATTGTAAGATGATCGAGTTCGCGGAGTATGATGAAGGTTGTGCCAGGACCAAAGAGTAATTTAGGGTTTCCGTAGGTTCCGTGCCGACTAATGACCAGATAATTGTACAGCAGGTGCATGCGTCGACGCACGCCAGCCGCACTCCGCACACGCCAACCAAAGGGTAAATCAAAGTATTTCTTACAAATTGTTTTTTGTATATACATAGAAACAATGAAAAGATATACATAGTAAATATTAAAGGCTTAAGTTGTTTAGGACTGCCACCAGATTTGTCCTACTTTAAAGGGCGAGCCTACGGGCAGAGTTTCATTTGCAGTACAAATGAGAAGACATTGTTTGTTAATGATTGTTGAATGAAAATAAACAAAAAAATTGCTATATCATCGCAATTAAATAATTAAATGACTCGGTTAAAAATTTACATTTTGTATTTATTGCAAACTCGAAATTTGAGAATCTCTTATCCCAAATTAGTTAAGACACTGATTTTTTCACCGTGAAAAACTTCGAATAATATAATTTATTATTCACATACAAAACGATACAATATACATATAAAATCTATATAATAGAAAGATGTTATAGCAAGCAAAAAGAAACTTTTTTTAAGACCACCTGGTACGCACCCGCCAGAGTTAAATACAAAAACTGTAAGAAAAAACGTCACAATATTTGAATATTTCAAAAAAACAATTAATGCTGCCGAACATCACCTGTCGTGCGCACGAGATACACATTTGCATAAAAACTGTTTTCTACAAGAGGGTAATCTTATCTAGTTGTTCAAAATTATTTTAGCATTTATAAGTAACACCTTTCAAGATCGTTATGTCAATATAGTGACCGGAGTAGACTGTAATTTTTTTGGTATTGTACATATACTATATTTTTGTCACTTTATTATTAACTGTACTTTACTATATTACACAAGGAATACGAATAATTGTACTCATAATCATTATGTGGGTAAATGTCATTCAATTTTAAAATTATACTAAAAGGCTTCTATACATTCTTGATTTCAGTTGTGAATATAAAATATATGTCGGAGAATAGTAAAAGATTATCGAATAATCGAATCGTCATCGTCATCTATGGGGTTGGAGTAGGGTAGTAGTCACTTCTGTCGTTTTGACAGACTCTTTATATGCATCGATCGCATCGACAATCTGACTGAAGTTTTAGTCTTTAAAGGTTAAGGTCACGTGAGTACCTTACAATTTAGTTGCCACGTCTTGGGATGGGTTAGGTTTATGTGAGTTTAACCTTGGGTTTAAACTGAGAGCCTGAGCAGGTGAGTGTCTCGATCGAATAAAGGATATCCTTAAGCCTACACCTCGGTCACAAGTCCAAGGCACTGCTTAGGTTTCTCCCGTAATTATTAAAGATCATATTTAATTACTTATTGGTTCAGTAGAAGTATCTACGTTGCGTTTACCCAATAGTCCATTCAATATCATCACCTCTTGTAGTGTTTTCCAATATTTCCCTCTTCTTCTTCCTTCTCATCATTAAAATCCCCGACATTTATGATAACTTAATGTAATAAAATGTTAATTGTTCGATTATTACAAAAATGTAACTAAATTATGCAGATTTCTACCATTATTGTTGAAAATTAACTTTACCTAAAAAGTGTTTAACAAAATGAAAAATAATAACAAAAATTTCAACCGTCTAGCTATCTCGATTCATGAGATACAGCCTGGTATCTTATGAACCAAAGACATTCGCACGGACAGCGGAGTCTTAGTAGTAGGGTTCCGTATTTACTCTTTGGGTAAATAATTTTAAAAAGCTGGCAATCTTAAATCTATGAGGTAATAAAATATGATAAATACTTTATCTTTTCAATGATAAACAATAATATCTAGATACTAGTATCTATTATGATCGAGAAGGATCCTCGTCACGGTTATTGTCTATTAAAACATTTAATCATAATAAATAGTCTCATCTATTGTTAACGGGAACAATCCTGTGTTTTAGATGCCTATCGCTGACTAACCAGGACTGATAATGTGAATTATTATTTTAATTTGAAACAAAAATGTCTAGAATATTATGAGTTGATACTTATTCTACTTCACACCATACCATAAATTAATGTTAAATTCAAAGATATAAAATGTAACTACTTGTTACTTATTTGCTTTAAATTAAAATTGTATTACGGTGTGCTTATTCTATTCCTAAAGTAAAACAGCTTATATGACATTACTACGATACTTATTTTTATTAACTAATACTAAAAAAACTGAAAAATATTGTTAATGCGCAAAACACACAGAGTGCTTTTAACGGGTGCATCTCATAAGTACAATGGGGACAAACTATTATAGCTTTGGCAACATTGATGAAATCTTAGATTTAAATAAAGTCTAGTTTAGAGGAAATTATAATTAGTACTTTGAAACGCTTGTTAAATCATTTGGTGTCCGTCAGTTACTGAAAATTGATTCTTAAGTTTAAAAATAAATAAGTAATATTCTTTATAATGACGTATCATTCCGTTAGTAGGCAAATTTGAACATTATCCTCTTTTCGTATGCTAAATCTTTATTTAAATAGATATAGCGCTATTGAATAGTTTCTTATTGATTTCCTTTTATCGTTTCCTTCAACTTCACAAATAAAACCATAAACTATTACTAGCCTCTATACTCTATAGCCGATGTTACCTATAAATAAAATAATCGATACAACTTGGCCTCGTAGAAGTCGTTACTATGTAGCCGGTAGATTTATGTCGTTTAGGTACAGTCGAAAAAATTAGATCATCCAATTAAATTGTTATTATTATTTCAAAGTTTCAGTATTTTGTTCGGCGTGTTTCATGGAAGATTTGAGTATGATCATAAAATTAATTTATACTATTACATAGTATCATTTAATGGGTTGGTAAATTTGAATATTTTTTTTTATTTAAACTTGATTTTTTTATTAATTAAAATTTATATCTCGAAGATTTATGAAGTGACGGGAGCAGGAGAGTGGAATGTGGTATAACTTAAGCAGTGCCTTGGACTTGTGATCAAGGCTTATAGACGTCTTTTTTTCAAATGAAACACTCACCTCAACTACCCAGGCTCTCTGTTTTAACCTAAGGTTGACTATAAAAGGTTAAATATATTTCCAGAATGTGATATTTATACATAAGTTTGTCACTAAAAGAACATAAGATAAATATTTATATCTTTAATTCTATTAATTTCTTACGAAAGACCCGCCCGCCTTCACAAGAATGCAATTTACGACTCAATACTCAATATTTTGCTGTGTAAAAATAGTGCTTCCGTATCATAAACAAGCTATATAATTATCCTTCAGGAACTTATTTTTTAAGAATAAAAAAAATGCCTCTAAACTCTCTATGCCGTTAAAAAACACATCACAATCACATACATGAAAGAAGGAGTAAATCAACAAAAATATCGAAAATATCTCTAAAATCCAAAACCTATATAGTCGGCAAATGTTAAAATTCGGATAAAGGATAGTAAACTGGGTTTAGCCTCAAATTATAACTTTTACAAATAAAATTTAGTAAACGATTAAACATTGCGTGCTCGTAATAACATGAAGAGCCATACATAATATTGTGTGAGTAGGTTGTATATCGTACAGTCGGTAGCGCCGCCGCGGGCGCTCGTGCCATTCTCGCTCTAATTTTGTATGCAAATCACTACAAAAAAAAAACATTACTTACCCTTTTTGTCCGATCTTAGGGATGAGAGATTTTCATAAGAGAATCAATCTAAATCGGATGCACGAGAATCGATTCTATTAATATATATATAATAACTTCGATTAATCGATTCATGTTAAAAATTAACAATTTTTAACCCGTGAGGGGACGGGTTAGAATTCAATTTCCCTCTGCAGCTGGAAGAGCATCTCGCAAAAAGCAAGTAACCCAGCACTCCCGTTGGTGGTAGGGGATCTGTTCCCCCACTGGCTTGCGACCACCAGCATACGAATCCGACCGCCAAGTAACGCGTTCCGGTGGAGCCGCATGTGAGCCAGATCTACCCCTCTCTCTCCGATCCCATTAATGCTGCGGTTCCAGTGAACACCGGAACACATTCTTGACCAGGGTCCACTGAAACCGCGGCATTCTTCTCTTCGCTCCCTATCCTCACTCTATCTTCGAGGCGGCAACGCATCGGCAATACTAGAGATACTCTCTAGTTTTGGCGATGTCCATGAGCGGCGGTGGCCACTTTCCATCAGGTGGACCGTCTGATGTCGATTTTTTACAGATTAATACACTGTATCGATTTTGCTTCAGTTTGAACCAATTTAAAAAAGTTCTCAGATCACCATCATGTCTACATTTTATAAGATTAAAATGCATATAAACAGAGCATTGCTAATGTCTTAACCATTAACAATGTAAAACAGCAACTCTTCGATAAACATCAATAATTATGGCTAATCCATTGTTATTGTTTTAAAAAGAGTTTTATTATAGACCTATGCGTGTCAAAAGCATTGCACCGCGCATCCATGCCCTTGGGTTATTATTTGCCAAACTTCCACTTTTATCGATACAATAAACGGAAATGCTCATTACTAATAAATAACTTTTTACAACACGTAACATATTATAAAAAATGAAATTAGGTTAACTATCATATTTATAAATAAATCAACTTGCGCTCGATTCCCTGAGGTACGAATATACCAGGTAAAAAAACTTCACGGGTTAAAGTATAAAAATGTTTCGGTTAATGAGGTTTTGGCGTTGAAAAATTACATAAACAGTCTGGATCGTGACATCAGCTGATTGTCGGGTTAACTTCAGCTGAGAAACAACCGGATGATTCCATAAATAAAAAAAAACATCGATATTAATTATATAGAAGAAAAGTCGCACGGCGAATTTTATAAATGTAGACGGATTACGGATCATCTATATAATCTTATTAATACAGCGATGAGTGTACCCAACTACTCACGCTGTCACGCAGCAGCACGCACCGACCTAAGCGATTACTCGTAACCGAATTTCGGATAATGCGAGCAGCAAGGCCGCTGCGAACCGACCGGTCACTCACATTAGCAATAGACGTTCGTAACGTGGTGTAATATGACTCAGTGGTTTAGTCACTTTCACATGTTAACCCACTAGCCGGTTTTTCATCAACCTCTTTAAGGTTTTTATAATAAAAATCAATTAACATTACATAACATTGTGCTATTGTATCTTATATATTGTATCTTGATAGGCACTGGTAAAATAAAACTAATTTTATCATGCACTATAAATAATAAATTATGATAGTATTTTGGCATCGATAGATTAAAAAAATAACCGACCGTTTAAATCTAAATCCTGTAATTGCACCAGTTTGTATGCATGGGCAATGTATCGATTTTAAGTCGATTAGGAAGGCCCAATTTGTCGGCGCTACTAAATCATTGGACAAAAGCGCCGCCTCAACCACCTGATGTGCGCCCGATCTAAAATCGATCAGTCCAAATTACGAGCCAGCAAAATTCACCAGACAAACTTCCTTGTAACAAAAAATAGTATTTGCTAATAAGGTTAAAATACTACCACTACTATATAAATGTAAAGAAAAATAAATTCCTTTAAAATAAGGTTTTACTATAATACTCAAACCGGCGTACAGTATGTCAATAAGTATTATGTTTTTGAAAGTGACAAGCATAAAAATAAAATGTATATAAGATTTTTATATTTTATGCAAATAATTTAAAAACGTAAGAAACGATTAAAAACATAAAATGTCGTTTCTCTTATTACAAGTAGGATTTAGTATAATTAGAATATAGTAACTTTAGTATCATTTGTAAATATTAATATTATTTGTAAATAAATCTCTTATTACAGAGCAACACATATTTGTTTTCGTCGTATATAGAAATAATCTTATATATAAAGTAAAATACAATGTAATATTAAGTAAAATAAAATCTAGAGACTTTATAAGAATACCAACAAATTTTACGATTAGGTCAACTGTATAAATAAAGCAGAGTAATGATTCTGTTACCTAGTAAAATGGTTTAGTAACCTAACAATGATTGTACAAATATACCGGAAGCAAATGAAGGGGAATAAATTAGTGGTGGATGAGGATTATCAAAATTTGTGATATTATGACAGACTGCACCATATGTTGCGGTCGTTAACAAACGCGCATGCGGTACCAACGAGTACCTTGACATTCCGTTACCTGTTTCAACGATATTTTACATAAATACAGACCTATTTAATATTTGTAAACTATACTAACAAAAAATAGAGTGACATTTTATATTATTCTTAGATTTATAATCATCTTCTATAGACCTGTTAATAGATCTATCAAAACTTTTAATGAGAAAATATTTAAATATTATGTTATATTAAGTTTAACAGAAACATTCAACTGACAATATATTATTGCTAAATTAAAATTTTCAGGCGCTAACCACGATTAACATATTTTATTATTATTATCCCTGTGTGCCAAACAATGAAATCCGTTTAGGCGTTTTTGTGTGATCGAGTAAACATCCAAACATACAAACTTTCACATTTATAATATACTAGCTGTGCTCGCGATTATGTCCGCGTGGAATAGTGTCTTTTCGTCCCGTATTCCCTATTGTTATTTTACACACATGAGGGCAATACTTTTACAAACTATGAATTTTAAATTTATTTATTATATATCGAATCAACAGATAAAAAAATAAGGTTCAAGCTTCTAGCTCTAAAAATGACGATACTTCCATACAACTTTTTTCCTTCTTCCTTCGCGAGTATTCTAGCATTAATCCTGTTGGGTCCGAGTCTAAAGCATTACCCAGAAGGAGCTACTGTTGGTCAACGTTTATACTATAACATTTAATTAACAAAGTATAAGTAAAATACATAAATCATTAAACAATAAGAAAAATATATAAATAATTATCATGTATTAGCAAATATTAATGAAAAATATTAAATCCAGCAGCGGTAATGGATGAAAAAATATATTTATTTAGACATATCAGACACTAAAGTCCATTAGCAAAGGCACCTCAGCAAATGGCAGTCATAATGACTAACGATTTGTGTTGACGCCATCTTGCGAATAAATATTGGGCAAATTAACCTCCTGGCGTCCACCTGGCTTTACTAATAGCTAGCCCATGTGTCGACTGATAAGCTCTTCGGGAATTGCTAACAAACCGTAGAATGTCATTATGAAGTTCAAACATTTTTGCCGAACCATCTGTTTCTGTTATTTGCATTGTAAGGGTAACCTTCATTTTATCTACAATGGCTTTTATATTATGTTAATGTACAGGGAAGACCGTGATGTTGACTTTTATGTGTAGTAAGATAATCCAGAAGTAGACTGCCAACCCTGCGCTCTGGGTAAGAAAATGGAGAGCACATATCTCGCATCATATAATAAACAGACTAACAAAAATTTTAATAAGATTTTTTTGCTTCTATTCGTTTTATAAAGACCTCCTTTAGTTTTCTTAAATAGCTAGCTATGGATGGATGAATGAAATGAAAGAGATGGATGTTCAGTTCTAATGGACTGTGCAGTGAGTGCACTGAGAAATGCAGGTGTTAAAAAACTGAAATTTCTCAATTTTTTCAAGAAGGAATGTAATCGGTAATATCGATCTCAAGTTATGACATGATTTATTAAACATTCAACAAAACCTTCTTAACAATATCGGACAAAACTATGCACACCTTCTCAGAGACAAACATATAGATAGGCTTTACAAATTACCAGCCGACCCTTGTGACTTCGTACCCGTGATCAACTGCTCCTATTGGTCTGAGCGTGATGATATATAGCCTATAGCCTTCCTCGATAAATAGGCTATCTAACACTGAAAGAATTTTTCAAATCGGACTCAGTAATCGGATCGGATTCAGTAATTCCTGAGATTCAAGCAAGCGCATTCAAGCAAACAAACAAGATCTTTAGCTTTAAATATTAGTATCAAATGTTAGTACTATCGTTTACAACTTCCGACCTATTCTTCATGGTAGCTATCAACCGTGAATATAATTTATACTAAATTCTTGCATGTAACCGGTATGTAGCTTCTGGAAAGTTTCAATACAAAGGACTTAAAGAAAATAAGCAAAACATAGTTTAAGTTTGCTTCAAAATAATATTTAAGGTGCTAGGCGGAACTGCATGACCGAGAGACTGAACAGAACTGCAAAAGCCACGCCTGGAAGATTCACCGTCGATTATTGTTGTCTATCTAATCTACTAATACAATAACCTATAATAGGTAATTTGTTTCACCAAAATGTAGTTCATTTAATATACAATGTAATGAAAAAGTATCTTAATTAGTAAGAAATAACAGTGACTATAGTCTTCCAAATCTATCAATCTTCTGTGTAATAAAACAAAGTCCGGATTGTTTGAACACTTATGACTCTAGAATGGCTGGAACGATTTTCATTGTTTGTTGTATTTCTCTCTGTGCCGAATAGCAAAATAACTATTAAAACATAGGAAAGTTTACGAAAAAAATAAAAGAAAAGAAAAAACATTATCCCATAAAAATGTTGATGGGTTTCGTAACTGTCAAACATTGAATGCTCATCCCGTCGATACGGTAAACTCTCCCCACAAATTAAAGAACGTATTTAATTAAAAGTTTCGAATCGACAAGATATATCCACAATACTCGGATAATAGCGTATTTTAGATTTGAAAAATGTAGAATAATGTCAGTAATGAAAGAGGATTGAGATATATATTTGTTGTCAACAGTTCAGTTAATCTGTAACACGACATTTATTGACTGTTAGGCGGTACGAAGTTCGCCGGGTCAGCTAGTAATGAAATATCAAATCAAATTAATGATTTTTAAGTGTAGCGTTACCTAACTTTCAGATAAATATGGAGTGTGGAGAGCTATAAAATGTAGTCATGCCATGTCTGTCATATTTGACTAATAATGTTCGTATATATAACTTATTCGTCATAATTTTGACGGGAACCATTTTCCAACTACTTTCTTATATGACCATACAATATTTAATAATATTGCTGAACTGATCTGATGGTGGGACCGGAATGGAGTGACCAGAACTGCCTGATGGTGAGTGGTAGGTCAGTCGAAGTTGGACTTAGGTACATACTTAGGACTTAGGTATATGTATTGTTATTTTAAACAATAAAAGCTTATTTTTTTATTATGGAATATTATATAATTTAATATATTAAAGATGGAGATAACTCCGTGTAGTTTAACTAACAATTGGCTAATGGGTTCAAGCTTGCGACGAAAGAGCCATTTCACAAAATTCGGTAAAAATCCGCGAAATTGTAACATTTTGACGTCGTTAATCTCAGCATTGGATGCAATAATATAATTTCTATAATTGAAATATAATAGAGTGACCTTTGTTGTAGTAACTTAATTTATCAGAATTTTGATTTATATTGTGTGTATAAAATTATTACCCTTTTCCTCCGCCGCCTCCCTGGGTAAGCGGTCGCAATGTATATTTTGAAGTCCTATTTCTTAATAACCACTACTTTGAAATTGTTTAAAAAAATATCGTAATATGTGGAATATGTTATTATTGATACACAATTTAGAATTTTTTACATTAGCATCTCCGTTAATCCATAATAAAATTTTAAAGTTACGAATATTTTCTAAATAAGTACAATTTTAAAAGCGATATTTTTCTTACAAAACTAAGAAATTTTAACGAACTATCTATACCAAGATAAACTTACATCTTTTAGGAACAGAAAAAAATAAAAATAAAATATATAACTTTATGTATTAAAAAATAAAAAGAAAATATATAATACCATGCATCAAGCCCAGTAAATCAATCGAGCGCCAGCGCTCTTAGAGGTAGGATCTACGCCAAATTTTGAACAGCTCTCTTTCTTACATCGGTCTCACTCACACGCGCCAAGCGACTGATATTATAGTGTGATACACCGTATTTGAAACTTTCAAGTAAGTAAAATTAATATTTAAATTGTTTGTTTTTCCAAATATACTAGTAGATACTTTTCTAATTATAAATTAATTTTTTAGGTAATGCGTCGAAAAAAGAATGCTTATCACTGCGGTGCAGTGCAGGCAGGGTATGCTTTTACTTCTACATTTATATTCTTACCCGACTGCTTAGAAGGAGGGTTATGTTTTTGGGTGTATGTATGACTAGTATATATATATTCTTCTTATATATATTCGATATACGATTCTTTTTGACGCCCTGTAAGCTAAACGGCATGATGGATTTTGAAGTTCGAGGTCTCGTTAGTTTTTTCTCACCAGTTATATAAAAATTCTAAATGGTGACCACTTGACGCCATATTGTGAAGATAAAAAAGTTAAAGTCATAAATTACTTCAAGCGGGGTATCATTGAATAGGTATTTGAATCATTTTAAGGCTCTTTTACCATTTTTTTTAATCACAAATGGATATGTATGAAATGGCCTCTTTTTTCAGAAGGACAGTCAAAACAAACCAACAGGAGAATAAATTTGAAGAGTTGATTTGGTATGTGTAGTCACTAGTGAGTGCATTTCTATATGTTTATTCGGAGTAACTGACATATTACTAAGACTATAGTTTTGACTCTCATTCTTGTATTTTTCTTGTATACCTATAGAGATACATTTAAATTAATATTTATAATAATACAATTTTTTTATAATGTTCTAGGAACCAGAGTACAACTAGCTACAACATCAGATTGTATGCAAACACAGAATGCGATTTTAGTTTAAACGCTTTCGTGATGGAAACTGATTTGAATTGAAAGAACGAACCACGTGGAAGACCGCCCACGCAGGTGAATAACAATGAATTGAAAGAGATGGTGGAAGCCGATCCGAGCCAAACTATCCAGGAATTAGCGGCGTGGCCAAAAATTGACTTATTTGCGTCAAATCAATAAAATAATAAATATGAAAAATGGGTGCCTCATGATTTGACTGATCTGCAGAAAGAAACGCGTGTTGAAACTTGTGTTGCCTTGTTGAATCGATACAGAAAAAAAGGAATATTGGATCGAATTCCTATTAGATGGCAGCAATGTATAGATAATAATAGTAATTATTTTGATTAAATAAATATGTTAAATTAAAAAAAAACTAATTTCAATTTTTTAGTGCAAACTTTAACCCCTAATAATAAGTTTTATACCGCTATATTTCAATGAGTATTTTTGTAAATAGATAGATTAATTTTTTCTATTCTAATTATCATACCACGGTAAAATAAAAATTGTGAAAATTATACAAAAAGTAATGTAAAATTTTATGGTAATTTATGTAAAACAAATGTATTATTTAAAATCGTTTTTCTCATCTTATCAATACAAATAGGCATTTAAAATAAATCTGTTTGACTGTGTCATCAAGTTTATAAATAAACTAGAGGCCTGCCCTCGCTTCGCTCCGGGTATTTAAAACAATATTATAATTGATGTCCTTAAATTGTCACTCTATAATTGTGTAGTTTTTCATTATTTGAAAAAAGGGAGAGAGTGAGAAAAAGTTATTAAAAGAAAAATAATAGAAACAAAAATAAAAGAAAAGCGACAGATGCTAGACAGAGTAAAAATAAAATTGAATAGGAGAGAGAGAGAATTAAAGAGAGAAAAAGAGAGAGGATGAGAGACAATGATAGTATTATAAGAGGAAGAGAGAAGGAAATACTATAGACTTTTCTCAATGAAAGAATTTTAAAAATCGGATTAGTAACAACAAAATGACCATATTCTATTAATTAAAAAATGTATATGGCAACACTAAATCACCTTTGTCCCTCACGAATAGTGTAGTCTTCTATCAGTGAAATTTTTTTTAAAATCGGGTTAGTAACAACAAAATGACCATATTCTATTAATTAAAAATTTTATATGGCAACACTAAATCACATTTGTCTCTCACGAATAGTGTAGTTTTCTAACAATGAAAAAAAATTTTAAATCGGATTTGTAGTTCCTGAGAAACTCTTCAATTTACAAAATGGCCACCTTATGGCACTTAAATGGCCATATCTTTTTAATTAGAGTATTTATGGCAACACCACATAGCCTATGTTACCCGGAAAGGATGTAGCTTCCTATCGGTGAAAGAATTTTCAAAATCGGTTCAGTACTTTTAGAGCCTATTCGCAACAAACAAACATACAAACAATCAAATCTTTCCTCTTTATATAATAGTATAGAACTATAGATATAGATTAAAGCAGGTAAAAATTGGATGTTCTGCTTGCATCCAAAACTGTGCAACACATATTCACATTCAGATTTTCTGGAGTATAATAAAAGGCTATTTTATTTATATCGTAAATATTCATTCGTAAACTCAAGACACTCAATCAAATCAATTTTAAAAATCTATCTAAAAACCTATATATCTATTTCATAAAATTGATTTTTTGTTTTAAATTTCTTGACTGTTGTTATAACAGACTTGAAACTTTTAACAAAATAATTATGTAAAAAACATTTTGTAACATAATAGTTATTAATTTTTATTACACATTAGAAAAAGATTAAGATGTTTTTTTGGTTGTCGCACTATACCGAGTAGGACAGAGACCGCGCGGCTCGTGAGACTCACGTGCGCTGCGACCAAATTTACCTAAACTTGCAGAGCGAAAAATTGTGAAATGGCTCTTAAAATTTTTTTCCTTTTTTATAGTTTCCGTTGTGTACGTAATTGTAACGTTAATATTTATATAAAAAATACTAAAGGAAAATCGTCTAAACGTCAGAGACTTTTTATCTACAGAATGTTTTTTCAACTTCTGCTGCTTCCATATTATTTCTCCTATGCAATAAAATAATCCTGACATCAAAGTGGCTCGATCCGCATTAAAAAGAAATGTTAAACAATTTCACTCATTTCTATGGACTGCTCAAGCTTGACCAAAAATTACTATGCTAAAGTTGATTTCACTAAAAGACATAATGGTTCATTATTACAATTAAATTACGGAACCTTACATTACCTGTAACTCACAGTTACAATGTAAACCATTTTTAGACTTAATCTTTATTAGCGTCTCCTTAATTTTATTATTGCACTTTATTGTATTACTTTTGTAACATCTGGGAAGGATTAAAAGTATTTAAAATAATCGAAACACGTAATACTTAACACATGGCGACTCGTAAAATTTTTAAATAATTAGCATTGATAATTTTTTAAATATAATTACTGTAAATTGTAAATAATAATTTTATTCCACCTAAACAATTTGAATTTTTGAAGTTAAAACTTTTTTAGAGGCATTGTGCAGTTGTGTACTTTTTTTGGGATGGGTAAAAAATGTTAAACTCGTCAGAACACGTGACCTGATCGAAAACTCGTAAGATCAGATCTCAATAATACAGTTCAGTTTTTTTGAATTTTGTTCTTTGTGTTACTTAAACCGTAGAATTATATCACGTTCTGGTCTCGCGGTATATAAGCCAGATCTCAATTACACAGTTCGGTTTTTTTGAATTTTGTTATTTGGGAATAATCAAAAATGCACAACGTTAATATTCAAGTTTTCACTTCTGCCGGCACTTCCGGAGTGCAACCCGTTTTTTTTGTTTATACCTCTTGCCGACGCGAAATCTATCCTTTTCATCTTTGTCTTCTAGATAAAAATAGCAATGGATACAATTTTAATTAAACATTTTATGTTCCTAGCTGAAATTAACGGATAATACATATAGTATATAAAAGTAAAATTGGTATAATATTATTCACATAGTCACATCAGATTCGAAATTTTATATTGATAACATCCCTATATCTATTAGGCACCCAGTACCTACCAATTACATACACACAGAATTAAAGATAAGAACCTTTTTGCAATAATATAATATAATAATCTTTAAGTAACAACTAAATCAAAAAAAAATAAGTTGAATCTCTATCCGTACGCCCTCGGAACCGGAACCACCCTCTCAAATGCCAACCACCACTTCGGAACATGAAGAAAAAGTGTACGCGGTCGCGGGACCGAGCCCACACTCAGCATTCGATACACGAAGTACGAGCATCCAACGGCAAAGCAAAATCAGTTTACGCCGGGCATTCCTACGAGGAGGTTGTGTTGCGCTCCCTCCCGTACACTACTGCATACGATCGCGTCTTTCAACTCGATAAATTATTTACCAAACTAACACAAATCTACCTCATTAATTAAATAGTGACATTTAAAAGGTGTTGTGAATTAATCTAAGATTCATATGTGACAATAAAGGGCACTAAAATAACATACGATGGGTAAGTGCACAATTTCCATCACATTGCCATTTTGACAAAAATCTTATTTAAATCATATCATCGATATCAATAATCGATTAAGTAATATCAAAATTAATTTATTATTATTATTACAGTAAAACACATCGATTTTGTTATCATTAAATAAATACAAAGTTGACATTAAATGTAACATTTATTTTCTCGTAAATACAATAACATATTCTATTACATTTATGTATAAAATATGTTATTAAATTGTTATTGATTTTAACTACAGACATATTAAAGTAAGTTTTTTGATATACTGCTTAAATAATCTTGATCGTTGTGTAAAAATTATGAAATAATATTTGATGTTATTATTAGTAAATTTTCCGCTAACTTTGGTATTAAGATTTTGTTTACTGGGACTTGAGTTCTTTACGTAGCAAATAAGAAAAGTCGAAATCATTTAGTTCACAATAAAAGAAAAATCATATATACATATAGGAGTGAGGTTCAAGCAATTATACGTTGTCAATGAAGATTACTATATCTATATAAAAACTAGGGAATAATTGTGATAAATGTTCAAATATTCAGTTAGTTCTCCGATTCTAAACAAATGCTTTTTTTAAATTTCATAAAGCAACAATTTACCTAATTAAACTCATTAATTGCTATATATTTCTAGTGCCCTAGTTTTATAATTATAAAATAATTTATAATTTGGTTTAAATAATCTAAAATAATTTTAAATTTGCTATAGAAATTAAAAGTTCCAGTTAAAAGTCCCAGTTTATCTGTCGCCCTCAGATCAAATAAAAACTGTTGCCAATAAAAAAAATGTTTTTATAATACGCCCGTTTGTTAATGTAGAAATTGCCCACAGTTTCAGTATATAAAACATTTTTTTTTTAATTTTTTTTGATTAGACTAAGTAATAACTTTCAGCATACACATAACACTTGGTACAAAAGTACTTAATATTCGCTTCGCATACTGTCCTTCGTATTCATTAGTATCAGAATGTCTTTTCTTATATGACGCAACAATCTTTTGGGATCTTACGCCGGAACTATGCAGTATAGACATGTCGCGACACGTAAATTTATATAGAAAAATAATATTTTATTCACAAATTAAAATTATTGCAATTTTTATTCTGCTATACTATAACATTAATTTTTATATTAATTATTAAATTAATACAATTTTTACTCCTACACAGAGTGAGGCACTTTTCTCTTTAGAAGGTATAATTATACAAAAGAGAACCTAATTAATGCCAGTTATTACACTCTCCAGTTACATCTTATTAATTTACTAATAATACATTTAAAATACAGCATAGTTTAGTTTCCGGTGAGAATACCGTAAGGCAGGAAATCTTTACTTCCACAAGTCTGTATTATCAATTGATAAATACATTATTTATGCTTGCCGGTACTCTTAATTAATTGTAATCCAACATTTATTTTATTTATTAATAATTAATATAATCCATAAACTTTTGAACATACTATTCAAAGGAAGCTCTCGGTTCTTAACTCTTTAGAAATAATAAAGTATATCATCCTTAAATGTAATGAAAATATATACCGTAATGTTATTGTGATAATGATCATTAAAGCGTAAAATATAACGCTGTAAATGATGTTAAATTTAAAAGATCACCAATGATGGTATTTTATTTATAATAGACGTTAATTATTCTTATGCTTGACAAAGCCCTATCCATCCTACTAATATTATAAACGCCAAAGTTTGTAAGGATGTATGGATGTCTGGATGTATAGATGTTTGTCACACTTTCACGCAAAAACTACTGAATGGATTTTGATGAAACTTTACAATAATATAGCTCATACATCAGAATAACACATAGGCGATAATTTATAATGATATAGTGTGAATTATCCAAAATACAGCGGGTGAAACCGGGGCGCAGCTAGATACTTATATAAGTGAAGATATAATGAAAAAATATTTTTGGTTTTACAAAATATTAATAACTATATCATATGATTTATCTTAATAAATATCCTCGTTCCACAATTAATTTAGTTTTTATCTTACAAAATGTACGTATTATATACTTTCTCAGCACATAATACAAGAAGAATCGGAGAGATTAGAATATTGTGAATATTGTGGAGGTGGACGCGTGGGAAAACTCCCAGCGTTCACGTGCCCAACACCGCAGTTCACAAAACTAATGTGCCATTAGTTTGCTAGATTTAAATAGTACACTGGTTGCTGTATAGTACAGTTATAGTCGGCGCTAACTCAGTAAAAAATATATTTTAATACAAAGATCAGGTATATGAAACTTTTTGGGCACTGTTTATAACATTATAAACATGCATTATGTATTCAGTTAATTATAAAAGTAAATATATATAAAATATAATTATACTCTATTCATAAGCATCGCGTTTTCAATTGGTTTTTAGTTTTAATAATGAATATATAATGGGGGTTATTGAAATGGGTATTGCGTCGTGTAGGCTCGCGCACTCGTTTGACGAGACCGCAATAGTTCTTAGTTAATGATTCCGGATACGAATCGGACGTGTCGGATGTCGGCGTGACTCACGCGGCGCCCACGTTGGAATCACTGCGCCCACTGGCGCCCATCCCGCGCAAATCTCGCGGAAAATTGACTTATTGTTCAATAATATCGATTCATATTGAACCTTTTCGAATACTACATTTTAAATTAAAAATGAAAGTTAAATTTTCAAGTATTAAAGTTCTTTATCCGCTCTGTAAAGAAAACTTAATATTATGGGCGGCGCCACTTACTAACGATGACAAAATAACATTTTGTAAAGGGCAAATAACTAAACTATGTTTTAGTGTTGTAAGTTGTAACTTTAAGTAATGAATTCGATTAAATGCAATTGATTTAGAAATTAGTTGTAGGAAAAAGCCTTTTAGAATACAGAAATAGTAAAGACAAGCAAGCAGTACTTAGTGCAGTCTAAGAATGCGCGAATCTCTCAAAAAAGAATCAATCGATCGATCGATTTTACGTAAATATTTTCTTTAGGTAATCCGTTAAAAATTCATTTATGTCACGAATTTTATTAAATTTTACTAAAGACATACTACATTGACTGTTTATAGTAGATTTTTTAGAGGGCTAGATTGATTTATTTATTCAATCTCAGATCGCCATCCTTATTACAGCCTACCTTTATTATTAGTTGCTCAACAAAATTATGTAAAACCATTACACAAATTTGTCCCCACACTAGATATGTAATGTTGAGGAACAAACATGCCGTTGCTGGGACAGATATAGCCAGCGTCTGCGGCGCGTCTAGGCTATTTAGGTTTTGGCATTGGGCATTTGCAGTGTCGTGGGAAACTGAGTTGAACGACTGGCGAGACAATACGGTGGGCTTGCAGAGTGTGCGGACTGCGGAGTGCGGACCAGTCGTTCACCGGCACACCGCCCGCGCCGCCCACCTGCTCAGCTTCGCGGCTCCACGCGGCTCACTCTTCGTGCTCTATAACTATGCTAAATTACTCATACACAGATTATGGCATACTTTGATCCTCAGTATGCCACTACCGTTTACTACTTCAAATGTAGATGTGGATTAAAATATTATTTACTATCCTACTAATATTATATTGATATAGTATTATATAGCCTATTTATAATGATATAGTATGAATTATCCAAAATATAGCGGGTGAAACCGCGGGGTGCAGCTAGTGTATAATACTTTATTAGACATCGCAATGATGGTTTGTACGTAACTTACTATTTTATTCCTATATCTAAGGAAAAAATAATTCATTAAAAAATATTTCTCACTTAGAGAATATAGCAAGTAGAGAGTATGTCCTAACTCCCATCATTAAATTAGTTTAGTTATAGGCATAACAAGTGCATCACTTTTTTATATTTTAAATATTTTTATTAGGAGTAATATATTGTAGGCCCTTGGTATAGTGCAACTATCCTAGTCCTAATTATGTCACCCTCTCCATGCTACATCTTCCCGCGACATCTTTTTGTCCCTGTACAAAGCACAGGGGCTGTGCTATGTACAGGGACAAAAAGTATCTGTCGTGTTAATTCAGAATACAAACTATATTTGTTCCACATTCAGAACCATTTATTGATGTTTAATATTATTTATAACATTAGTAGGATAAATCATTTGATATCAGATCTGATTTTTATGCAATATTTAGAAACATTTTCATTACGAGTTTCGTTTAATTGAAGGGTTTTGTATCGGGAGCCTTAAAAAAGGCAACGCGTTTATCGATGTCAATGGTGTCTAGAGGGCTGAGGGTGGCGGTCGATAACTCTGTAGTGCTGGAGCCTCGCCAGCAACCCGCCGCCGTCGCCGCCACCACTACCGCCGTCGCTGCGACGCGATCACGCGATATTATCCACCTTCGTATCACTGGCTAACTCTAGATTTTTATTATACGACTAACAATTGAAATATGTTGTTTAGATTTTATTTTTTAAATCCGATCAATGGATGCAAAATATTTATTTATTATAAGCGAGATAAATGAATTTTCAATAACAAAAAATCAGCAATCCGCCATTATAGCTTAAAAGGCAATCAGGAGAATGACGTCACTATTTAGTACTTAACCGTGATTTTGTTACGTCGAATCACTTTATGGTACCGCACAAAACTTATAAACTTTAGAACTCATATTTATCAGACAAAATAACTAAATAATTAGGATTATGTAGAATACAAAACAAACCACATTATGAAATTCTAGAATTTGTTTCTATTAAAACATTTCACAAAGAATTAAAATGTTTTCAAATTTACCGTTACACTAATACATTTTATAAACCTATTAAGCCATGTGAATAAAAAAACTCCCGTTCAGTTCTTAAATTCTATTGTTTACAGCGTCTATTTTATTACCCCGGCCTTAAGGAAAATAATATTCTAATCTATCCTATTAGGTACAATATTCATTTATTTACTACCATAGCATTTAACATTAACAAGCTATGTTAATGTTAATATATTTCGACTTGTATGTAAAATGCGTCTTTTTCAGCCTTTACAAGACTTTTCAATACCCCGCAAAGAATAATGTAATCTTGTAAAAACTGTATTACCAAATTAACTATACAGCTAGAGAATGTACCTTCTCATATTTTTTTAAATTTAAGACAAATTAGAGGATTTATTATTTGAGTACACATCAGAGTATTTCATTAACCGGAATTGTAAAATAACAATTTAATCTACACTAATATTTATTGACAAGATACACATAACAGGTTAAAACTTAAGTAATGTTAAGGTAAGTAGAGAGTAATGTCTGCTGATTTTGAAAATTCTTTCATTATTAACAAGCTACACAATATTACTAAATCGGAAACATCCACCATTTTACAATATATACATGTAAGGCGCATGCACGACGGCGCCAGACCGGAAAAAGCGCGAAAAAATTTTTAGGGGGCGCCTAAATGAGAATATATGATTCTAAAAAAAAAGATAGTTGGTCCAAAGAAGCGTCAGTAGCTCAGTGGTTCAGGCGTTGGATTCACGATAAGTGGTGGGTTCAAATCCCACTCATTGCACTATTGACGTGGCCCACTCCTAACACAAGCATTTAGCTTAGTTAGAGGGGTTAAGGAATACTAGTAGTATGTGATCATTACTGCTAGTATTCTTTCTTTTTTTAAAAAAAAAGAGCGCTTCATGCACGCTCATGAGTATTAGGCACGACGGCGCATAATATGCCTGACGCGACCCTGAGAACAACCCATGTATTAAGTAGTTGATTTATTTACCTGTTATAATCTTTCTTGTAAATGCAGTTGTCATTGCAGTTCATTAGTACCTACATTAATTTCTTATTATGAACTATGACGTATGTAGAACGAATGCTTACGCACCAGTACAGTTTAGTACTCAACGTGTAGTTTTCAGGGTTAACTAAGCATATCATATAGAAAACATTTTGTTATTACACGCGCGACTTCGTTCGCGTGTTGCTCCGCTCCTATGGGTCGTACTGAGATGTTAAATAGCCTTAATTACTCCTTGTTACATCAGCTATCTGCCAGTGAAAATTCCGTCAAAATCGGTTCAGCCATTTCAGAGATTAGCTAGAACAAACAGACAGACTGAAAAAAATTGTAAAAAAAAAAAAAAAGTTTTGGTATATGTATACATCCATATGCACTTACTAAATAGAGTTATTTTAATATTACAAACAGACACTCCGTTTTTATTTATTTGTATGGATTATACCGTCCTCGGTATTATCCTGCAGGAATCTAATTTATTCGGGAAAAAAATAACCTGTTATTTTCAGGCACAAAATAATATAAAAAATGTTATTATTATAATATAAATAGGTATTTAATATAATTTTTCTTTTGTCACAGATGAGCGGAAAACGTACACGGAGCTATAGATGTGCCGTGCACCAAAGAGACCGCGAGGTCAGCTCTGAAAACGATTTTCATCTATTGCTAGAGGATCCCACTTTTTTTGCCAGGTAAATTCCTTTAATTTTTTTTATTTTCCACAGATTTAATATGTCATCTAATTAGCACAGTTCAATCAGTGTAATAATTAAAAAAGTTTTTAATCCGTGACTAACTTATTGATGTCAAAACAATAACCATTACTCACAATGTTTGAAATATAAAAATTACAAGTGCAATGTGATCAAAACAATTAAAATTCAATAAAATTTTACAAAATTATTAGTGAATTTTTATTTTTTAATAATAAGAAACTAAATTGTCATTGCTAAATTTATGTACATTTGCCGTGACAATCTGTCATGTTCGCTATAAACTATCTTGTAATAAAACGATTCATAAATTGTTGCACCAGTTATAAACTCCATTAAAATCATTGAAGTAAGACATTTCATTTGTTTATTAAGTAACTGCGTAAATTAATAATAGTTTATTATAGACATTAAAATGTGTGTGTAATATTTTGTAGAATGGTGCACCTCGTAGCAATGGAGGTACTCCCTGAGGAGAGAGATCGGAAGTACTACCAGGAGAGATACACGTGCTGTCCACCTCCATTCTTCATTATCTGCGTCACTTTGTTAGAAGTAAGTGCATAGTTTCCTGAAAATTGATTTTTAAATCAAGCTTTCTTGCTGCAATGTTTTTTTACTTTTTAATATTAAATAAATAGGCAAAACAAATGTATAGAAAAACTAATAGTTATTATAATAATAACATAACCTTAATGGTCAAAGAGAAAAGTAACGGTATATAAGAAATATATTATATATTAAAATATTATTTATTGAACTAATTTTTCAGAAAAATACTAAGTTCTCTCTCTCATAGGTAACTTACGTGTACCTAAATTAATTCTAAATGTTTTACTTCTAATAATATTTCTGTTTAACGAGCGATTAATTTAAATTTAAATATTGTTCGTCCAGTTGAACAGTACAGAGTTTGTAAATAATATGAATTAATTGCCGTTAGGGGAACTAGATAATCGGTGCATCACTTTCTACGCGGCGAACACCGCTGTTCGATCCCCGCTCCAGTTACTTCGGTTAATTAAAAAGTGTAATTGCGGATTTCACATCCGCGCAAACAAGCGGTTAACGTGAATCATAACAATCGAACTGTTCTGTTCACTATTCACGTCACTATTTGATATTACGATCCCGTACTGTTTGTAATCCCGCTGGAAACTGCATAGATATCAATAATGATTTTCATGATAAAGTTAAACAAAATGATTTATAAATATAAAAATAATTGCGACTTGACATCAATCACAATCAAACATCTGAGCTTAGGTTTGTACGATGCTCATATAATTTCTGAATTTGTAACTGTTGCTATGACAACCGTTGTCATGGTAACCAAAGCTCTTGTAAATTGACGAATGAAGGTAGCGAAGTCGTGGAATGTTTGCACATTTATATGTTCTAACTATCTTATGAAATTATATTATTCCTGGTGAACGAAAAGAAGTTATTGCTCGTGACATTTTGAATTATCTTAGTATTGGTGTTTACTTTTAAAAAATTAGATATTTACTTAAGTATTTAGTATATATTTCAACAAGATATTTTAATCTTAACACGTTTATAAAAAAAATGTTTATTTTTTCGTTCCTAAATAAAAATGGCAGTGATGTTTATCCCGCAGTTCCGCTCTGTAGACGGTTACTGCGGGATTACAATACGTAAGCCAGTGAAATGATCTAGTGAGTTCGTCACACATTGATTCATTGCATGGACACACGCGTCTGTAAGGCTCCATGACTGACTATAGAGTCACATAAGCCCCGGTAATAACGGTTTTCCCTTTATGAATAACTTCTCACTCATAGCATCGATCACGAATGAAGTTATTTTTATGAATTGTTAATTTTCCGATTAATCTACATCTTTCTACCTCTACGTTTGCAGCACATGATTTATGCAATAAATGTGAAACTTTAATTTAAAGTTTTAGTTTGGTGATACAGTTTAAGACAGTTTTAGCTAAAGACAAGATTTATATAATTTAGGCAAGATATATAACACAAGTCAACAAAAAAAAACTTTTTATTGTGTCTGTTATTTAATGACTATTGTCTGAGTGTTTACATTGAAAAATAACCAAAAACTCAATTTATGAAGAAATAAGTTTGCTATTGTATGTTTTATATTGATAATTAAGTTTTAAAGTTCTTAGTGGAGAGTAAAATAATAGTTGGTAATACTTTAAAACAAAATGGCGACAAGTCGCGCATTCTACTGTATTGAGTGTATGTATGTCTATTACAAACTGTAGTAACTACTTTTGTATATGACTGAGTCGCAGAATAGCATACAGACTTTACTTGTAGAAATAATATGAAATTTTCTATGAAAACGAAATTTCTATAAAAGCAAACTTTATTCAAAAAACCTATTTTACCCATTATAAGTAAGGTGAAAGAAATCAAAATTTGACATTTTGTTGCCAGACTCAAAATCCGTGTTGACCGGTGTAATTGGTCATAATTCACCTACAAACAGGGATATGTACTTTATTTTCTATAGTATCGCTGATACGGCAAACGTTGTTTTGTCGTATAATTTTTTAAACTTAGGGGTAAAAAAAAATAGATGTTGACCGATTCTCAGAATGCACACAAAATTTCATAAAAATCGATAGAGACGTTTCGGAGAAGTTTGGCAACAAACACCGCGACACGAGAATTGTATATATTCAATGTAAACAATAAGATTTACTCTCAACAAGAAATATTTATGCAACATGTCAGAGAAAAGGGGAAACGACTGTAGCCAACTATTTTTCTATACTTTCATCTGATACAATTGTACAATTTTTCCACTCTGTTTTGCGTGTCAAACGCAAATTTTTAATAAAGTTAATTATTTTTTTATGGTTAAGAAACGAGTAAGCTCCATTTGTTTGTGTTTATGTGAAACTATAAAGAAATAATATTGAAGTTTTCCATGTAATACTTTAAAATAGGGTCGAACAGTTTTGGGTTAAGCTCATTTAATTTATTACTAAGATGTTTCTAATTAATTTCTATTTATTTTTAAAGAATAATCCTCTAATAATGTATGATGACAATTTTAATTAAATACTGGCCTACTTTTAAAAAATATTTTTATAATTGAAAATGTATGCTAGATTTGATGAAAAATATGACTAATTTCTTATAAATACATATTTATGTTGAGTATTTTATGAAGAATTGTCGTTATTACGCAATATAGTGAATGTATATTTATTTGTTTCTTGTTCCAGCTCGGCGTATTCGCATGGTACGCGTGGGGCACGGGAGGCGTGGCGGCGGCGGCGGGCCCGGTGCCGGTGGACTCGCCGCTGGTGTACCGGCCGGACCGGCGCCGCGAGCTGTGGCGCTTCCTCACCTACAGCGTGGTGCACGCGGGCTGGCTGCACCTCGCGTTCAACTTACTTGTACAATTAGCGGTAACTATCCTCTTATAATCCTTTAACAGACAGACATCTCTTATCAAACAGAAATCTCGTATGTAACCATGTTGCCAAACTAGTATTTTCAGGCCCTTAGACGCTAGTTTTATATATTTAATAGAAGTAGACTGCTGACTATTTGATAGACGTTACTTTTCGATTATCCATGTTAAAAGAAAAAGACTTTTGAAGAGGCAACTTCTACTAAAGATATCGGTATATAACTAACAGTGTACGTGTGTTTTTAAGAGTGTTATCTAATCGAATATTTCATTCGCAGGTTGGTCTCCCATTAGAAATGGTACACGGGGCAGTACGCTGTGGAGCAGTTTACCTGGCAGGTGTGCTGGGAGGGTCGCTGGCGGCCTCGGTGCTGGACCCGGACGTGTGCCTCGCTGGCGCCTCCGGGGGAGTATACGCGCTGCTCGCCGCCCACCTCGCGAACGCGTTGCTGAACTTCCATGCAATGCGGTATGGAGCTGTAAGACTTGTCGCTGCGTTAGCCGTTGCCTCGTGTGATGTCGGCTTTGCAGTGCACGCTAGATATACTAAAGTGAGTGCATAATCTGTTACTTAGTAGGAAGTGTTTATAATTTAAAATATGTAATCTTATTTAAATAAGTATAATAATACCCCAATTCATTATCACCAGAAACCATAGCCCAGCATAGTTAGTTTCCATACTATAGAAAATTTGTTTTCGAAACAGAAATCTTCTATTATTAATAATTAAAAATAAAATTCTTTTAAGAAAATTTTGATTAGGTCTGAATACAACTTGACTTATATAAAAAATCGTTATTTGAAGCAGGAAGCGCCTCCAGTGTCATACGCGGCACACGTGGCCGGAGCGCTCGCAGGCCTCACCATCGGCCTCCTCGTGCTGAAGCACGCGCAACAGCGCTTGTGGGAGCGGTTGCTGTGGTGGGCAGCGCTGGGAGCTTACGCCGCCTGCACGCTTTTCGCGGTGCTATACAACGTCTTCAGTGCACCTATAGACGAACTACATTACATGCCCCCCGATCCCCCACCCGATGCCGGGTTTTGATATGTTACCTCCTGCCCTACCACTGTGCACCATCGCAGACTTCGACGGAGGACTCGACTTCGTAGGACTTTCGTAGCTTGCACCTCATAGAGCATAGTTAATTTAGATAGATGACAAATATTGTAATTATTATGTACACGTTTGTCAATGTCACCTTGTTACCTTTAAGTTAATGAGTTAGTAAGTGTTTCTCCAAAGGCCTAATACAGTTTATTTTGGTGCGTTACGAAAGCCCAAGTTGGATACGTCATGCTTTAATAACATTGAAGTGCACTTTATTGAAGTAATCTGTTAGTCGTAAGTCGAAGTCTAGCGTAGTCACGTCAGCGTGATCGACTCACAACACGCCTAGTCAATTTACCTTAGTGTGATACGCGATAAGTAGCATTATTTGAGGAGGCCCGAAAACTCATTTTAGATTCGAGATCTATGAATCTTAATATTATTTCCGTACATTTATCGTACAATCGTCCGATAGATATTGTTCGTTCTGTTTGTCCCAGTCGTGGTCTCCTCGCGATACATTTAAGTAGTATTAATTTTATTGGATAGGTGAACTATTTTTGTACCTACAATCTGTCATGCGTCCGTAGTGTATATATATTACATATATACGTTCCGTATATACTGACACTCGACAAAATGCCTTCTCTTTTATCATACGTCTTTTATACAATTATCGAATTTTATAATACTATCTAAAGGGAGCATTCTGTCTATAGTCAGTTTTGTTATGCCCACAACACCAAAGATTAGAATAAAATGGCGTCCATGCTTTGTTTGAAAATTACTTTCGTTCTCTATAACAATTATAGAGATACCGATCTATCGATATTAATATTTGCTTCAATTAATTGCTCATAAAAATGGAAAATATACGAATAGCTGATTGTTTTAAATCTTACATTGTGTAATTGCTCAATCGCAATGATTATATTAATGTAAAAACATTTGTGCTCAAAAGTGAAGAGTTTTTGTTTTATGGGATCAATTTTATGAACATTGTTCGTTGTGCGCTGTGCGTGCACAATGTCCTGTCTCGTCCAAGCCCCGCCTGTGCCGTACAGTATGTACGTAGTACAGTCGGGACAGTACCGCCTAGGTATGTGGTTCGATGTTAAACAGACGTTACTACTCACTAGTAAATAGTTTATTTATATATAATGTGCCTGATTCCTATTAATGTAAATTGTTTGTATAATTTTAATATGAATCAAATAATGTCACAAACCGACTGATTTTTTTGTATAAATTATTGCAGTTTTTTCATTTAATTTATTTTAAAATTATTTTAAGCGTGAATCGAAATAATTATGATTATGTGATTATATGAAGAAAATAAGATTGAATATGATTAAAAGTGATTGATACACGAAATGGTAATATTTTATTTATTAATATCTCACTTCATTACAATTCACATTGAGTTTAATTAGAAAATAAGCATAATCAAAAACAAATCTTTCCCAAAGCCATGCGTCAACAAAAGCACCAGAAGGGTATATCACCGTCATTGTATTTATCTATATTAAAAGCTAAAGAGTTTGTTTGTTTACTTGATGATCACGGGCACGATGTCGCGCGGGTCGACTAGTGTAATATAAAAATAATACAGTAGAAATTGGTACAAATAACATGGAGACAGACAATCCTACTAATATTATAAACGCGAAAGTCTGTAAAAATGTATGGATGTCTGGATGTATGTTTGTTACTCGTTCACGTAAAAACTACTGAATGGATTTTGATGAAACTTTACAATAATATAGATTACATATCAGAATAACACATAGGCTATAATTTACAATGATATAGTGTTAATTATCAAAAATATAGCAGGCGAAATCGCGGGACGCAGCTAGTATATTAATAAATAATAAAAATGGGTACTCAAATTTTTTTATTGTTTTGTAACAATGACGATTAAAACATTTTGTACTAAACTTTTCTTTATAATCCCCAAAATCGGAAATATTTGAAAAAAATACTGAACATAACCAGTGCAAGGCAAACAGTTATCCACATTTACTTCAATAGCATATAAAATAATCGATACCATCAATTTTAGAAATAGATTATTATAAGTCTTAATAATCTACATCTACACTATTATATACATAGAAAAGATTTGATTGTTTGTATGTTTGTTTGTTGCGAATAGGCTCAAAAACTACTAAACCGATTTTGAAAATTCTTTTACAGATAGAAAATTACACTATTCCTAGTGACATAGGCAAGTAGTGTTGCCATATACATTTTTTAATTAATAGAATATGGCCATTTTGTTGCTACTGATCCGATTTTAAAAATTCTTTCACTGTTAGAAAAGTACAGTCGTCTATAGTATTCCCGTCTCTCTTCTTTTTCATACTTTCATTCTCTCTCATACATCTCTGTTCATTCTCACTCTTTTACTACCTGTCGCTTTTCTCTTTTTTTCATTCTATATTTTCTTATCATTTTTCTCTTTTATCAAAGAATGAAAAGCTACACAATTACAGAGTGAAAATTTTAGGACATTAATTATAATATTGCTTCAAATACCCAGAGCGAAGCGAGAGCTGGATCTTCATTACGATATTCATATTATTCATTAATAATATGGATATTAAGTAGTAGAAGAATAACAAATATTTATTGAAATAATGACTCTAGTATTAAATACGAATCTAAAACAAATTTATAAATATAACAACTTTTATATACGGATAAAACTGAAAACCAAAAGGCCCACAGAGTGGTTAATACATCTTCATAAATACACAATTGTTTAGAACTAAGATTAAATAGAAGAGTAACATAATCTCAGAAAGAATAAATCCATCTTTAGCATTTCAAAAATCATCATTACTTTCTCTAAAATAAAATTCATAACAATATGATAGTTATATAAATAATAACTAGAAGATTTGGTTTTTGCCACATAAACAAACAAAATCTTTCGGCTCACATACACAATTCTATTTCTTAGTTAAATGTAAGCAATGATTTTAAAATATGGATCTGTCTGAACATTTAAACACAGTTTATTTCATTGCTAATCATCATCATCACGACCCGTCAATGACCCACTGCTGAGCCGGGTCTCTTCCTCAGACTGGAGAATATTAGGCCATAGTCCACCACGCTGGCCCAGTGCGAGTTTCAGACTTCACACACCTTTGAGAACTTTTAGGGAACTCTCAGGAGTGCAGGTTTCCGAACCATGTTTTCCTTCACAGTTAAAGAAAGTTATATTTAAAACACACATAACTCAGAGTCAGAGGTCATTGCTAAACAAGAAATAAATACAATGTAAAATTGATATTTACTGTAAACCTTTGTTTACTGTACCACCCATGAGGGGACGGGTTAGAATACTATTCCCCTCTGCCGCTGGGAGAGCATCTCGTAAGAGCCGAGTAATCCAGCACCCCCTTGGTGGTAGGGGATCTGTTCCCCGACTGGCTTGCGACCACCAGCATGCGAATCCGACCGCCAAGTGTCATAGACGCGTTCCGGTCGAGCCGTATGTGGAACAGACTTACCCCCTCCCTCTCCCATCCCATTAATGCTGCAGATCTAGTGGAGTCTGGGGTCTTGCTCAGGGTCCACCGAAACCGCAGCATTTTTTTTTTCTTCACTCCCCCTTCACCTCACTCTATCTTCAAGGATGCAACGCATCGACAAAACAAGAGAGTCTCTCTTGTATTGTCGATGTTCATGGGCGATGGTGGCCACTTACCATCAGGTGGACCATCTGCTCGTTTGCACTTTATTCACAATAAAAAAAAAACCCTTTTCTTCGTCCGTTCACCAGTCTACGCCAGTAATATTTAAGTTAATGAATATAACAGAAGACCCTTTTGAATCGTCATAATAACAAAATGTAACAGTTACATAACAAAAATATATATTATAATTGACTATATTGAGCGCTTGATTAAAATCGCTTAGCATAGCGATTCTTTAATAAGTGCAGTTTACGTTAAAACAACTTCAATAATACTGAAATTAATTTTTCTAAAATAAGTATCTAAAAGTAGGTCCTAAATAGCCCAACGGTGGCGCGCACCCACAGCGGTGCTTGTCTCTCCTGCAAGTCTTTACTGCATTCTGATGCGAATTTATGAAGTTGAGAACATTCATGATGAAGTCTTTCCTAAACAGAAATGATTTTTATTAATATATGAGCCTGTTACATATAGATCAAATAAATTGAAAAAAAGTCGAGAAAAACTATGAAATAATAAACATTGCTTAATAGGTTCAACATAGATTCGAATAAATATTGTTGTTGTTGTTCTTTAAATACCTGCAAATCAGGAGATTCGGTAAATATGGCTGCCTGTGCTTCTAGATCACGACGTACTGAGCGCTCTCCTAAATTAGCAGAGCCCACAACCGTGGCCCAGGGGACGCTGCTACCAGGAGGATAATACCTAGAAATATTTTAAAATAGTGAGAATCGTACCAGTACTTTAATCACTAAAATCATTAATTAGGAATTTTGAATCGTTACTTGTAATTTGCAAAAGTGAGTGCTATTATACACGAAATAACATAATATACCACTGATCTTATACAATCATAAATTTCTTAAAAGGACTATAAAGTAAGAGACAAAAAGTTCACCAGGGGGACCAAAATCATTAGTTATAAATTACCCTACCGTGAGAATATTTGATAAATAAAGGTAAATACTTATACCATTTGCTTACCATAAACCCTTCGCATGGAAAGTCCATCCAATTCTTTCGTACTCTAACATCTGTACCCTAGACGTCTGATTAAATTTAACAACTTGCTGCCAGAATCTAAAAAAAGATTTATTCTATAAGGTTTACTCTAAACTAAAAGTATGTGCACCTCGTACACCTTTTTACGTAATAACATTACATGAATAATGAGAATGTATAGCATTTCTCTACTATAATATATGTATAAACCTTCATCTTGACTCTATCTATTAAAAAAAACCATCGCAAAAATCCGTTGCATAGTTTTAAGATCTAAGCATACATAGGGACAGACAGATGAGAAGCGTCTTTGTTTTATACTATGTAGTGATATTCCAATATAAATAAAAACCGGCTAAGTTCAAATCGGACTTGGGCACAATGGGTTCCGTACCAAAGAATGGCAAAAAAATTACATTTGTTGTATTTTAGCCCCCCCTAAATATTTATTTTATTCGGTTTTTAGTATTTGTTGTTATAGGGGTAACAGAAATACATCATTTGCAAAAATTTCAACAGTCTGGCTATCACGGTTCATGAGAATAATAAGGCCGCATTTTTCCCCAGTACAGAACCGGTCCTCACTTAGTTCGAAACTGCAAAATTAGCAAATCATAATTCTAAAACCGTTACATACTTGGGCAATGATGAGAAATAACAACAATACTTACTCATAAGACTAATGTCAGTCAGTTGGTCTTGTGTGTGAGAACATTAACATTACATGCAAATGCAAGCAATGGAAACGCGTAATAAAGGGTTAATATACAAAATTCTTTCTGTTCCACAATTAGATTGCATAAAAATGCTATGTTTAATTCAAGATTACAAAGACATTACAGAATATATCACAAAAAAATAATAATAATAATTTTTCTTACTGTCTTGCTATTAGAGAATAAGCATGAGGAATCCCACCAGCTGGTCCTGCAGCACCTTTAAAACCATTAGCCTGAAACATTACAATAAAAATGTAAATAATTTCTGAATTTTACCTATGCAAGATAGCAATATCTAAATCAATCAATCGATCATTAATGTTAACATAAGCATAACAAAGCTGTTGTGGGATGGAGGGTTAATTATTGTATTGTTCTTCCTTGCATAAGACTTGAATTGTTCTTACGTAGAAAACAGAATAATTAAATTAAAATACAAAAAGATATGAAGTTTATACATACATTTGGATGTGCCATCAAAAGACTTATGCTTGCTTTGCAATTTCTAAGCAAAATTTTTGCATAATTTTCAGTCAAATTAAAATATCCTGTTGCTAAGCGAAAGTAGGAGCCTTTTGGGGCAGATGATAAAATATTACAAGTTGCTTGCTCATCTTGATTTATATTAAATTCACCCATTTGTATAAGAGGAAATACCCATGTATTCTTGTGCATCTGATCTGTAATAAACTTTTTGTAATATTGAATTCTTAAAATAATATTTCTTAAATAGAATTATAAAAACATTCATTTGTGGTTATTTCTTACTATTATTAAATATTTACCATTACTGATTGATGATAGCATTGTAGTTTGCTTATTCTTCCATCTATTAATTAGATTATTTATATTTTCACTAACTTCTTTAATTATAACTTCTTTAGAAATCTTTGGTAATGTGTGTCTCCCATCTTGCTTACTATATTTAATAACTTCATCTGAAACATTATTGTGGTAATAAAAATTTTAAAAATATAGATTTTTAAACAATATGGTGCATTCATATAGTGCACACAAATTTGCGAGTGAAGGAAGTTGTTATTATTATACATAAACTATTTTTAAAGTTAAGAAACTTTGTTTAACTCATAAAAATTAAACTAACAAAAAAATTATTATTTGATAAATGGAATAAGACTTTGAAATTGTGCTCCATAAAAAATAGCACAGCAGTGTTGGATTAGTAGGAAACACTAAGTAATGCATTAAAAAAAAAAAACTTACTGCTTTCATACCTATTAGTTCACAATAAAAATTTGCAAGATTCTCATCTTCTATTTCAATATAACGATCCTGTCGCTTTTGAAAATAATCAGTTGAACAGTTGGCCCCACTCAATATTACACAATCATCTGCTATATATAATTTCATATGCTGAAGACCAACAATTTCATTGTAACGAGAGGGAAGGACCTTGGACCATGTTCCTTGCAGTCTTGGAGTCTGGTACAGTGCCAAATGGCATCTATCGGAGATGTTACCCACAAACTCACGAAAGAGAGTTTGAGAGTTAACTCCGCCTCGTGTACCGCGTTGATAATCGAGCAAAGCCTTTAAATTCATATTTTTCCTATCGGTAACGTTGCCTACAGTAACTTCTAATAATTTTTTCTCCAGCTCACCCGTACCTATGTATAAACTTGCTAATGATATCCTTCGTTTAGCATTACGAAATCTATCACAAAGTGTATCATAAAACTTGGTGGGATCTGTAATAATATTAATATTCGAAGCATTCACAGGAAAACATGGTGCGATATTAAACATCCAATTAAAATGATGCAGTTCTGCTGGTTTGAATCGAAAAGACATTTTCAAGTATGAGAACAATAACTTCAAACTTTTAGCATAATTTTAAAAACTAATAATCAAACAATAAGTCATAAACTATTATTTTAGGAGGAAATAAAATATATCAACAAAAAGCTTGGATGTTCCATTGAAAAGAATCAATCATTTGACATTGACAAATTGAAATATCTGTGATCTGTCATATGTCAAAATATCTAATAATACCAACATAGGAATTTTCACCCTTAATTTAAAAAAAAATGTTTATTTAGTAAATGCAAATAACTCTTAATCAATAAAACTCACGAACAAATAGTAGCAAGGTATAATCACATCGTTTTTGTCATTATACCTTACCTTGCTACATATACTTCATTAGTCTTATCTAGTTTATTTCTAATGTTCTTTTCTTTGACTTTTGACCAGTTGGCAACATAGTATAATCATTAATTAGTACTAGTGTCACTATAATAAGAATTTGAAGAAGATTGAACGGTAACTTTTGTGTATAAAAGAATGAAGCGGTAATGAAAAATAAATCCTATTTTTTTTATAGTAGATAAGGTGCAAACGGGCACATGGTCCACCTGATGGGAAGTGGCCACCATCGCCCATGGACATCAGCAAAACAAGAGATACTCTCTTTTTTGTCAATGCGTTGCACCCTCGAAGATAGTGGGGACGGGGGAGTGCAGAAAAAAAAATCTGCGGTTTCAGCATACCCTGAGCAAGAGCCCAGAGTCCACTACATCCGCAGTATTAATGGGATGGGAGAGGGAGGGGGTAATTTTGGCCCACATGCTGCTCGACCGGAACGCGTCTATCACACTTGGCGGTCGGATTCGCATGCTAGTGGTGAGCTAGTCGAGGAGCAGATCTCCTACCACCAAGGGGGTGCGGGGTTACTTGGCTCTTACGAGATGCTCTCCCAGCGGCAGAGGGGAATAGTATTCTAACCCGTCCCCTCACATATTATTATTCGGTAACTTTTTAATTATAATATTTATGGTCATCGTAAATATTAACTACCAAAATAAGTGTAGCTCTATCAGAGAAACAAATGTGAAAATCAGATTTGTACTACTATAAAAATGGCATCAAATTATAAAAATTACTGATAACTTGAGTAGAATTAAAATATAGGATGAAAATATTTTAGAGAGCGTCTTAAAAAATACGACAGTTTCTGATGAAATTTCTTTATAAACTTAAATTCAAATTTAACATTTATTTATTTACATTCATTAAATAGAATTATTTACAAGGGAATATACTGATCTTCAAGAACTTCATCATGATCAATACCATAGAATATTTTGTTTGACTTAACATATGCCCACGCCATCCTGTTAGAACTGAAATGAATGCCTACATCACCTTCTTTAGATAACGTTATTGCACCAGCAGTATTGTTGAGACGATTAGTCATTCCTAAAAAAAAATTATTATATGAAATACAATAAATAAATATTAAAATAAAGTACTCTGACTATTTACCATTAACAGCTGTTTGAGAAGCAGTGTTTGCATTCATTCCATTTTCCATTAGCTTAATAATACTATGAGCCAAACAATACTTCAGTATGGATTCTCCATGGCCTATTAAAATCGCCAACAAATTAATATATTAATCATGGAGTTTGAATAAACATTAATTTTATAGAAAATATTTAAAACAAACCAGTAGTAGAAACACCTCCTATATTGTCATCAGCATAAGTTCCACTACCAATCAGGGGTGTGTCACCAATACGTCCAACAGCTTTACCAGTAATACCTCCAGTACTAGTGGCTACAGCAATGTGACCATCTATGTCTATTGCTACTGCTCCTACAGTACCTACACCACCCTACACAACAAAAATTACATACTAAATAGCAAAATACATACTTTCAAGCCCTACTGTGTAATTATTAGTTATACTTACTTCGTTTTTTGTTCCTATTTCACTTTCACCCAGACCTCCATTTTGTAAAAATTCTTCTAATGCACTTTTTGCATTTTCAGTAATCAATGATTCAGGTGGAACAGTTTCAAATCCCTATTATAGATTAAAATTAAGATAGTGATATAAAAAATGGTAATATAAATTAATTTATAATTAAATTGGATTTAATACCTTTTCCAAAGCAAATATCTTAACCCCTTCGCCTCCCAACAGTGAGTGCGGGGAATCTGTTAATACTTTATGAGCTATGCTTATTGGATGAGGAAAATCTTGAACTAAGGTAACAGCACCAGCATTAAGGTTCTTTCCACACATTATGCTGGCATCCATTGCAACCTCTCCACGTATATTTAAGACGGATCCATAACCTAAGTAAGCATATAAAAATGTCTATTGTGTTTGATTAATTATAATTTAATAAATCATGTACGTAATTTTGATGCAAGCGTTTATTACCAAAAGATGACTATCTCTACTAACGTCAGGGATTCTGATGAGAAAGGTGATCGGTGAAAAATCAAAAAAGACTGTCGTAAGCCGTGTAGGGACTTTAGAAAAATGTCAAATCAATATTCAATAACGCTTATCGAAAAATTAAAAATGTATGGGATTGATGTTAAGAAAACGTCACGTGACTTATAATCAAAAGACGAAAATTGAAAGCAAATGTAGAATTGCTTAATTTAGACAAACGAATTCAAAGACAAAATAATAAGTATTTTCATACAAATGCGCAGTAATGTGTTTTTTGACAGTCATTAACACGACGATATTGACATTTAGGGCGATTTCAATCGTTAGGCGTAAGATACATTTGCTGTCAATTTGAATTTACGAATGATAAAGCAATTACAACTATTGATATAGAGTCGCTTCAAGGCGATTGCCACTTTGCTAAGCCCTTAGGTCAGCATTTCGTCCACTTAAGGAGGAAATATCTGACCCAAGTATTATAACAAAATGTGTGAAAATCGCGTTAGTTTCTTAAAAAATCGGGCACAATTTTCACAGTTGTTTATATGCAGGTGCAACTTAAAAAGTAGGCCTTATTTCATAAGAATCAAATGGCAGGAAAAAAGTTAATTAATATGTTTTGTTTTGCGAAGCTAGGGCGGGTCGACTAGTATAAGTAAAATCGTACACCACTGGCTCAAGACACGTGATAGTGATAGAGTCAATGTTTTTTTAACATTTCGTATTTGAAAATAGTAATTCTAATATTTATACTTTCAATTCAATAAATATAATTTTGAATCCACTATAATCCATAGATCAGTCAACTAATTTTAATGGTGCAAAACGTAATACGTTACTTTATATAATTAACGAGTGGTTGCCTTCGCTTCACTCCGGATATTTTAAAGCAATATTATAATTGATTCTTAAGTTGTCACTCTATAATAGCATAGATTTCCATTATTTAAAAAAAAGAAAGAGATAGAGTAAGAAAAGGTGAGAAAAAGAGAGAAGAGACAGATAATAAAAGAGCAAAGACAATAATTAAAGAGAGAGAGAGATAATAGAGAGAAAGATAAGAGACATAATTAACAGATATAAAGAAAAAAAATGAAAGAGGAAAAAAAGAGAGAGGATGAGAGAATGATGGTATTAAAGAAGAAGAGAGAAGGCAATACTTCTTTTAGTGAGAGAATTTTTAAACTCGGATTACGCACACTAGTTCCAGAGAAAACCTTTACTGTACAAAATGGCCAAGTTATGGCATTTAAATTGCCATATCCTTTTAAATAGAATATTTATTGCAACACCACATAGCCTATGTTACCCAGAAGAAGCTTACCTTTCCATGTGTGAAAGAATTTATCAAAATCAGTTTAGAAGTTTTTAAGTATTCGCAACAAACAAACAAAATCAAATCTTTCCTCTACATAATAGTGTTGAATGTAGATATAGATGTGCGATAATTTTAAAATGTTGGTATAGATATGTTAAAAATAAATTAAAATTAATAAATTATACTAAGCTTACCAGCATTGAAGTATTCATCTTTTTCCATTGATACCACTGCTGCTTCCACAGCATCTAAGGCACTGCCACCCTCATCTAAAACTTTTTGACCAGCAGTAACTGCAACTTTCACTCCATTTAGCTTTCCCTGGACACGGTTCGTAAGAACAAAACACGAATACCGAGTTAAGTATCGAGTATCGAGTATTGAGTCTCGAATATCGAGTATTGAGTTAAGGTATAAAAGGCTGTTTTTTGAACAAAATTGTCACTTAGCAAGTGACGCTTGTAGAGTCAACACGTCCTGAAGATGCTTCGGTTACGGAGCGAAACGTACGTCGATTGTCGATCGCGATCTACTTGTGTGGTGTGTACTGGTTCGGGTTCGCGCGTTACACTTTTCTGTCAACGGTGTGCTCTTCCGGATTGTGCCGTACGAGTGTGGTTGTTAGATCGTCAAGCTACCTACTTGTGTGGTGTGTCTTAGTTCGGGTTCGCGCGTCTCACTTTTGTGTGGACAGGGTGCTCTTCTAGGTTGTACCATACGAGTTTGGTAGTTCAGATTGCCGCGGTTTATAGCAAGGTAACATTTTTATTCCTTTTAATCTATTTATTAATTAAATATATTTCAGTTATAATAATTCAGTCAATTTAATTAATATTTTCAATAAAAATTTATTAAAATAAATTTTGTATATTAAATGCATAATATATTACTTAAATATAGAAAATAAATTCTTCTTTATTAGGCAACCTTAAGACAACTTTGTGACATGACATATATAAGTTACGCATGTATGTACTGATCCTCCTGAACCTCATTCTGTTCAATCCCATAATATATTTTATTAGATTTAATATACGCCCAAGCCATCCTTTTAGAACTGAAGTGAACACCAACATCACCATTTTTGGATAATGTTATAGCACCAGCAGTATTCTTGAGACGATTAGTCATTCCTAGAAAATTATTAAAATAAAAATATTTTTTCTACTTTTTTTTATAATAAATTGCTGACTTACCATTGACAGCTGTTTTAGTAGCTGTATTTGCATCTGCTCCATTTTCCACCAGTTTAAGTATGCTATGAGCAAGACAATACTTCAAAATGGATTCTCCATGTCCTGTTGCAGTTTAATCTTAAATTAATAAAATAAATAAATCTTACCATCATATTAATTTTAAGATACAGACCAGTAGTAGAAACACCACCAATATTATCATCTGCATAAGTACCACTTCCAATTTGTGGGGTATCACCAATACGTCCTACAGCTTTACCGCTCATGCCTCCAGTACTTGTGGCTACAGCAATGTGTCCATTGCTATCCAAAGCTACTGCTCCAACAGTACCAACACCTCCCTAGAAACCAAACCAAATATGGTAAAATATACATAAGAGAACAAAATTACCCAGAGAATCATACCACAAGCAATTGCATATATTTAAGAGATAATTTATAAAGTAGTTAAACATACTTCTCCTTTTGTTCCAATTTCAGTTCTGCCAAACTCTCTGTGTTGTAGAAAATCTTCTAATGCACTTTTTGCATTCTCAGTAATCAATGTTTCAGATGGAACAGTTACAAATCCCTGGAGATAAACATGAAAGTTATATTTTAATTTCAACTAAAATTAAAAAATATGTTATAATTTACCTTTTCCAAAGCAAATATCTTAGCACCTTCACTTCCTAATAGTGAATGTGGAGAGTCTGTCAACACTTTACGAGCAATGCTTATAGGATGAGGAAAATCTTTTATTAAAGTTATAGCACCAACATCAAGATTCTTTCCACACATAATACTGGCTTCCATTTCAACCTCTCCTCGAACATTTAAAACAGATCCATAACCTAAATTGAATTGTTACAATTAATATTCTAACTATAACATTTGTTGAAACTGCTACATCTTAAATAAGCTTACCAGCATTAAAATATTCATCCTTTTCCATTGACACTACTGCTGCTTCAACTGCATCTAAAGCACTACCACCCTTTGCCAAAATTTTTTGACCAGCAATCACTGCAAGTTTTACTCCATTCAGCTTTCCTTCTACCCTGCTTACCGGAATATCTCCAGCTCCCCCATGAACAATAATAATGGGCTCCATTTGTAAATCCTGTGACAATTGGAATAATTTTTATACTTCGCTATTCTGTAACATTTGAGGGCAGTTAAGAAAAGAATGTTGCACTGAATGAATTTGGTTTCAAATATTTATATAAATATGTATATTATTATACTTATAAATGAGTTTAGGGGGAACTAATGTAGTTATAGTAAGCAGGATTTCATTATTATCTAAAACCTAAACACACACACAATAATTATCAACGATCAACATAATTATATATAATTGTACATGTTTACTCATTAAATATTAATATTGTTTAAAGAACTAAGAACTATTCTAACTAACTGTCTAAGAACTTACCTATAATATTTTTAACGTTTTTCTACTCTTATAAAATACCATATATTTCAAAACGTAAATGTACAAATGCAGCTAACTTTTGAGTCAATTTTAACTTCTCCGTGTTGTATACACAGTTTAACTTTCGTGGAATAATGTTACAATAAAGTTCTATAATATTATGTTTGTATTTATTGAATAAAGAGTATTAAAAATTGTAAACACAGTATTGTTTTCATTAAAAATATCGATATTAAAAAAAATAATCAATATATATGGTCGATATTTTAAATCTCAAAATAATCGATATTTATTTCGAAATATCAAATTAGTTTCAAATTCGATATTTTTTAAGAGCTCAGTTCATACATAAAGCAGCACTACTAAATCATTCCCTTTTCTATCTCTTTTTAACCCACGATTTCCACACCCCCACTACTAGTAGAAAGAGTGAGCTCTCAGTAACTCCACTATCCTCGCATGTATTCGATCGTGAACTGCGATCTTTAATCCCTGACAACAGATTTGGTCTGCATCGATCTTCCTAAAAATCTCCTAAAGTAAAGCGTAGTTGATTACTGTTAGTCGAAAATTACGCGATTTTTCCTCCATTTAATCGATTAGTAAGTTTCAATTAATTTAATTTTTTATTTCAATTCATTTAATTTTCTGAATGACAACACTGTAAAGTGACACTGGCAACTTGACAAGTAAAAAAATAATATGTTCGTGAATAAAAATGGTGGCTGTAAGTTTACCTATGTATTAAAAACGTAATTTAATAATGAAATTCAAATCTTTCCGGTAATGGTACGTCAAATCTAATAAAAATGTCGACTCCAGTGTCGAATCGTAAATATGGAGCACAAAAAATTCGACTTACAAGTAAGTAATTATCCTTTCACTATGATGTTAAAACTTGTATGAATTAAAGAATGTCTGTCACTCCCTAATTATCGTTAATATTTTATTTTAGTATTATGTGCAAGAAATTTGGTCCGAAGAGATTTGTTTCGTAAGTATTTCTTATATCCTTTAACAATTAAAATTGTTATGTTATTTCATTAAAATGTTGGATAATTTCTCAGGAAGTATATTGCAGTCATATGATATAAACATTTTTATGAAGTTGTTATGTACTGTTAATGAAATTGTTTTGTACTGAACATATTAAATCCTTAGTAACAAAATATAGCTTAAATAATATTTTGTTTAGAAGGATTCGTATTTCCATAATTATTTCAACAAGTAGAGGTTTTTAATATCACAAGGTGATATCCTAGAAGGTACTAACTATGATATTAAGTACCTATTAAAGAGAAGAACTAGAATTATTCACATACATTATATAAAATATTTTTACATTGATTGTTTTGTATTATTATTATTTCGTTTACAGGATTGCCAGACCCATTTGCAAAAATATCTGTAGACGGCAGTGGTCAAGTCTACTCTACTAATGCTGTAAAAGCAACATTAGATCCAAAATGGAATACACATTATGACTTATACTTAACTAAAGGTGATGGAATAACTATCAGGTGTGTACTATATGTATAATAATATTTTGAGTATTGTGTAAAACATTTCATAATTTAGAGAAAAGTAAACAATTATCTATTTAAGAATAAAAGATAAGATTCTTTTAAGATTATTTGTTTGATGAAACAATTTAATGTACTTACAGTGTATGGAATCAACGAAAAGTTCACAAGAGACAGGGTTCAGGTTTTCTTGGTTGTGTTCGAATTTTACCTTCCACTGTACATAAGTTGAAAGATACTGGGTGTAAGTTTCCAAGTTTAATTTGTAATTAAAATTTTGCTTAAAAAATATATTATAGTTAAATACTTAACATATTTTTATGGATATATTATTTTTTTTGCAACCATAGTTATTTCATATAATAGACATTTTCAGATCAATGTTTAGAATTATGTGAAGATAATACTGGAGAGACATGTGGAGTAAGAGGTCAAGTTATAGTGTCATTATTATCTCGAGATGGAGCCAGAGGTGAACCAGCATCTGCAGCAGGCGAAGGATCTCCCTTAGCAGTTGTAGGACCAGCAGGTGAAGTTAGAGCTCCGAGGGAACCTCAATTAAACTCTAGTGTTTCAAATCTGCCATTACCACCACATTGGGAGGAAAGATCCACATCCAGTGGCAGGTATGGTAGTCTTTAAATTATAATTAATCCATGATCAATAACAGAGTTTGGCAATAGTCCTTTTATTTTTTTCTAGGACTTTTGTTATTGTCATTTGCTAATTTATTTTTATTTGCTAATTTTTTTTATTATTCATATTTTTATTTAGACTTATTTATTTCTTAAGCCTTTAAACTCTAGAAACTCACAGATTGCAATCTGAGATAATAAAAATTGATAATTTGAAACCATAAATTCATCAATTTTTAAATCAACATTTAATATTTTCATTTTTTAATCTAACAAATATCATTTCAGACCATATTATGTGAACCACGCGTTACGTCGAACCCAATGGGAGAAGCCGACAGAGTCCCCCGTTACTCCAGCTTCTCCCCTGTCGACTACGCCGCCATCATCCCCCTCCCCTGGGCCTACCAGTCCCGCGACTCCAACATCAACAATATCCCCCTCATCTGCATCTTCCCCAGTGTCTGAGAGTGACGTTAGCCATGCTGCTTCTATTTCATTGAGGTAAAATAATCTTACATTTATATATATATACATTTTTTTTTGTATTAAAAATCGTTAGGATTTGGAAAAGAATTTTTTTATATGTATAATAGATATTATAAACTGAATTGGTTAACAAAAAATTTTAGGCCAGAGCCTCAACCACAAACAGCAGTCCGAGCTCGACAACCCACAGCATCATCACCTCCCCCTACCACACCCATAGCAGCTACAGATTTACCACCAGGATATGGTAAATTTTACTTAATTATTAATTTCTGTGTGGTGTTGTGTTATTTAAAATATGTATAAAGAAATAAAAAATATTATCTATATTCAGAAATGAGAACAACAGCTCAAGGTCAAGTGTATTTCTACAATATCGGAACTGGAGCGTCAACGTGGCATGACCCACGTGTACCTCAGCACCTTCGACACTGCGCGGCAGCCGCAGGTCCTTTGCCCCCAGGTTGGGAAATGAGACACGCGCCTTCTGGACGACCATATTTTGTTGACCATAATAATCGAACAACACAATTTACTGATCCAAGATTAGCACTATCAGCTCGACTTGTAAGTATTGCAAGAATAGACAGTTTTTGATTTTATTCTAACACTAGTTACCTTTACTTTACTGGGAAGATAATAATCTTTTTCCTGTCATTTAACCAAGTTACATTTTTAATGACGTAAACTAATCGGATTATTTTTTTAACATTTCAGACCCCGCCGACGGAGACAACGCCTCTTAATAGTCCAACTCCAGCTGCGCCAACGCCCACACATACGCCTGCAGCTTCTACGCCTATCGAACCACCAGATGCAGACACTTTGCCCAAATATAAACGTGATCTCGCTGCTAAAGCGAGAGTACTGCGAGCTGAGCTACAGGCGCTGCAGCCGCAAACTGGACATTGTCGAATCGAGGTGATTCTATTGTAATTTTTTTAACGGAAACAATTATGTATATTATCTACATTATGATGAATAGTCAAAACAATTCAATTGTTATCGGCATCATTTTTTTTGTTTTGCTGAATTAGTAATGAAATGTATATGATAGTATTAGTAGTTCATTTTATTCATGAGACTAGCGACCCGCCCCGTCTTCGCATGAACGTGTGAAGCGCGGTCTTCGACGCGCTATTTATAGGTACGCGCTGCCGGACCCCCGGCTGGTACCGTCGCAACAGCTATGTTGCCCTGCATTTTAAATCTGTAACATCTTCGAAAATATTCATTTAAATTACATGCTGATCTATATTAAATGCGTAATGTATTTAAGGTACCTAATTGCATAACGATTAATGCTGTATTGCTTAAAATCGCTTCGTAAATAAGCCATTATTTCTCGTAAAAAGTAAAGGATAAAAAATGGTTATTGTAGTTATCCCTAAGAGATAGACATATACCATCGCGGACTTTTTTTAGATCTTTTTAAGGTGTACAATACTGTAGTACATTATTTTGATCTATCTCATAGGGTTCAGCCAGCGTTAGCAATGTAAACATAAAAAAAGTGTAAGTGAATTTTATTCTTTTGGAGAAATAAATGTCTTAAACCTAAAAAAAAAAAACCTAAAAAAAATTGCTTATTTACGACATCACATTAGAAACTTCTAAAGTTATCAGTGTTTCTTTACTATATTATGCATGTATTATATATACAAACCTTCCTCTTGAATCACTATCTATTAATAAAAACCGCATTATAATCCCTTGCATAGTTTTAAAGATCTAAGCATACATAGGGACAGACAGACGGGAAGCGACTTTGTTTTACTATATAGTATTATATAGTGAAGAGGGAAGTGCCTAACCAGGCCTATCTTAAACACTCAAAGCCGGGGTGCGAAAGTTAGCCAGCGCTCAACGTTTTAGTTAACAATAAAAAGCTATTTATATATGTCTTAATTTATGTTATAGAAATAAAAAAAGACTAATTTTATTTACAATTCAAACGTCCAAGAACTTCTACTTGACTATTTTAACATGAGGTAGAAGCTCTTATAGGATCACCTCGTTTATTGTCTGTCTATCTGTTAAGACAATTATATATATAAACTAATATCAAATATTTAACACTGGCGGCTCCTGGCAGATGTAAAACGTTCAAAATTGTAAGTGAATGCAGTCTGAATATACAACTAATTATATGGTTACTCGTAAAATTATATTGAAATTGATATCAAATGAATATCAAATACTCAAATATTTAATCCCCTGTGAAAATATCAAACTTCTTAAAGTCAATGTAATCAAAAGGTACAACTGTCATTAACCGTATATATTTTGATTTATTTTGATTCTCGCACAGAAATCAAAATTCCCGGTAATTTAGAAACATGAATTTTGTCATAAAGAAAGACCTTAATGCGCCGGGGCTCACCGCACGCTTTGAACCCCCGGAATCATTTTTTCTAATAAATAGACAAAAAAGATATTTCTGAATTGGACAATAGTAGTTTTCAAAGCAGGCTGTAATTTTGATGTGGATTTTAATAAAAGCCTCAATGTTTGGTGACAAAGAGGACGATATATCTAAAAAGTGTGTATTATATAAAAATTAATTGTCAAATAAGTAATAACCAATAATATTGTATTGAAAATATAGGGGGGATATATTATAGATTTTTCTATCTAAAAGAGGTTTTTTTTGTTGTTTGTTTATGGACTAACAGCAGAAAGTGGTGTCGTCAAGTGTTATTTAATGCCTTTATATATTATGTAAAATATAGACATAAATAAAATACATAATTTGTTTCAGGTATCACGTAATGAAGTATTAGAAGAATCGTACCGACTCGTAATGAAATTACGAGGCAAGGAGTTGCGTAAACGATTGCTTGTCAAGTTCCGGGGCGAGGAGGGGCTCGACTACGGCGGAGTGGCAAGAGAATGGTTGCACTTGCTGGGAAGAGAGCTGTTTAACCCACATTACGGATTGTTTCAATATGCTAATGCTGGAGATGATCGATACGCGCTACAGATTAATGCCGATTCAGGGGTTAGTTTTAAAAATATTTATGAGAACTGCATATATAAAAAATTAATATTGCTTAGCAAACCGTTTTTGTTCAAGTCTTTGTAATATTACTTATTCTTATTCCAAATTTTTAAACCAAAACCAAGTGTTTAATAATCGTGAATGTATATTAAACTAGCAAATAATATTATTATGTGTCACCAAAAACAAGACAGAAAATATGATTGTCAAAGATCAAAGTTTGATAGGTTAATCATAATTTTGTCAAATATTGACATGTTTTCTACATTATTTAATAGATTTTATCCTGTGCAGGTAAATCCAGAGCACTTGTCATATTTCCACTTTGCTGGCCGAATTCTGGGCGTAGCATTATTCCACGGCCACCAACTGGATGCTGCTTTCACTGCGCCTTTCTACAAGCAGCTACTGGGACGACCAATCACTTTGCGGGATATACGGGATGTAGATCCTGAGTTGCATAGATCTTTGTCATGGATGTTGTAAGTATTATTAAATGTTTTTATTAGCTGCTTGTTCCATACCTTGTCGGGTTCAGATTTTCTAGAAAATTTGTTTTAAAAAATAAATTCTATTAAAAAAGTTATGCACTATAATTTATAAAAAAAACTCTGTTTTAATTTTTCAGAGACAACAGTATAGCAGGAATTATAGATACAACATTTTCTGTTGAATGTTCGTCATTTGGAGCTGTGAGAAGTGTGGAGTTAAGGCCTGGTGGAACCAACGAGTCAGTAACAGACACAAACAAACGTGACTATGTTCGATTGTATGTTGCGCACAGGTTCACTCGCGGCGCTGAGCGTCAGTGGTTGGCGCTACAACGTGGCCTCGCAGATATCATTCCACCACAACTGCTCAGGCCGCTCTCACCTAGAGACCTCCAGCCGCTACTGGCGGGCAGGGCCGACCTAGACCCGGCTGATTGGCGCCGACACACACGACTCAAACATGTTAACCCCGACGCACCTATAGTATCCTGGTTTTGGGAAATAGTAGAAGAGTTTGATGCTGAAATGCGAGCACGACTTTTACAATTCGTCACCGGTTCCCGACGTGTTCCTTTGGCTGGCTTCCGGGCTCTCCAAGGTTCCACTGGAGCTGCTGCCCCCCGGTTATTCACCTTGCACTTAGTGGCGGACGCTTCACCTGACTCTTTACCAAAAGCTCACACATGTTTCAATCGTCTCGATCTTCCGCCATATCCAAGTAAAGAAAAACTACACGATAAACTCAAGCAAGCGGTATTAGAGACAGCAGGATTTGCTGTTGAATGATATTTTGATATATTTAATTTGCTCCAATATTTGTGTTCCATATATGTTATTTGTATAGTAAGATGCTGTTTGTTACAGCTATTTAAAACGAAAGGTAACAAAAAAGAAAAAGCAATTTATGAGACTGACAAAACTGGGGATTGTGTATGGACATGACAAAAATCGTTTTTAATGAAAAAATAATCAAATTATGTTATTTATTATATACAATTTTTTACCTGAAATACATCAAATATTCCCTAATTTATGGTATTATATAGTGTAGTAAAAGTAAATATACCCATTACATAATACTTCCATTATTTTTAACTTATTCAACTTTGATATTTCTATATTATAATTTGTGAGGTATTAACATATGAGTATAAATCCATTTGTTGATGATATTTTGAGTAAATCAATTTAACATACTTGCACTTCAACATTATATTTAGCACAGTTTTTATACAATTAAATGCTATGCTCAAAAGTATACGTTCATAAGGTATGAAGATGCAAGTGTGAATTCTTATGAATATACTAAGCTTATCTATGTTGAGCTGTAGAAGCGGCACGATTTGTGCAATACTTTATTCAATGTCATCTAATTCATTGAAAGAAACATACGACCTAATCTTTATATACAAAGGAACAATACCATATCGGTAATTTTTATTGCTTAAATAAGAATATCATGTCAAAATACATTATTATCATAGTATATATAATATTAATGGCTGTTTCAGTACAAAGCACAAGAGATGCATTCTATAGTAAAAATATTAATTTCAATAGTTTCAAGGCAATTATTTATATTGTGCCTTATTATTTGAGAACAGGTGTTATAGAGATTCTATGTATATACCTTTTAATATTTACAAATGAATTATTCAGCTTAGATAAATATTTAATTTCATAATTAAATATAATTATATTCAACCGTTTTACAAACATAGTCATAATTATTGTATGTAACATAGAAGATGCGAGTTATATTCGTATTTATAACAAGGATGAGTGCCTTTTACTAATTAACAATGTAGCAATAGGTTTAGAATGGTACGACTGTTAGCTATGTAAAATTATAACGCATTAAATAAACTATAATATTTTTGCACAATAATCTTTTTATTTTTAATAGATCTGATGTTCATAATTGCTAAATGATTGGTGCGCGGTCAGTAACAATTGCTACATCCTCTTCATAGTCCTCCACTGAAATAATGGCTCACCATTATCCTTATTTGTTTATTTCCTTTGACTATCTAGAGAGAAAAACCTGACTAACATACAGCCTGACTGTGGATTTACGTAATATTTTTGAAATCTTTACCAAAAAAAAGAAATTAAAAAACAAAGAATTTTAAAAAATCACGCAGAAAATTAACAGGATGGCAAATTATGTTTTTTACTTGGGTATTGCCGCTAGTAATCATAATTTTTTCCGCTAGGAATTTAGTGGAGTTGGCACATGTTTATTTCAAAACTATAGAAGACCTACATTTTTCTTGTGTACTTGTAATGTTTGTTACGATGGAAAAAAATATGACCAGAACTATCGTCTCAAGTGGAGAAAGGATGTAATGTTTCCGTCTTGGTTATCAAGATCCAATAAATGCCTGGTCTTTTTAAGCGTGTGTATAGCATGATAGTTACTTTCAAGAATTTCTGTTTTGAAAGATATATTTAGATGCACTGAGACACAAAAAAAAGTATCTGGATAGTCTAGCAGCGAATTCTGCTAGAATAATGTTTAACTTAAATCTGGCCACATTCAGAGTCTTAAATATCGTTTTCTATGAAAATATTTCCAAGAATAAATAAGCCAAGTACATCTTTCACGTCTATAATTATTATTGGTTGGGGATATGAAGTCGACTGTATTTTTTGCGAAATTGTTCGCGGGTAGTTATTCTTATATATTACTTCAAGTATAAGATAGATTAGTCATTCTCTCTGGTGTTTTCGCGTAGTGTACATGGAAGATATTATTGTAGTGTCGTGGTTAAGGTCACCCCTCTTGAGGTCCACGTAAGTTGGCTTTATACACAGTATACTGTATCAATGCTGCACTCGTTACTGCTGTAGGTAAGCTATGGCTTATTCTCAACGTACACGCGCACTGTGTGATCTCAAGCATGAAAATATTTAAAAAATGTTAGTTACTAACCAATGACGATTTTTTGATTAACTCTTAATCAATTTATTATTTTGAACCTTTTAATATACTTATGCGAAAAACGTACTTGCTTGTGCTGTGCTGAGTAGATTGAGCCAAAGATTATATTATACAGGATTGAGCGGTATTATTAGCAATAGAGATGACAGTCATTCTCAATTAAACGTCACTTGTCATTGTCAATATCAGTACTTGACAATTATTGTCAAACCTGTGTCAACTGTCAAGCTTGAAGCTACTATTGTTGCCGTATGCGTCATTTGTAATTTGTATTCAGATTCCTTTAATCTTTTCATCACTTCGTTTGTGCTTCACTTCTCGTTCCCGTTAAACGTTCATAATTGGATTCCATGAATATAATCGCTTCTGTAACTTGTGCATTAGGTAGTGTGTAATTGTGTATCATTCATAATTCGTCGACGCCACGCGATAGTGAGCAGTCGTGATTCGTCCACCTTGTCCTTCGAGGATTGATTCAATAGCGTCCGGTGTTCTCTTTGTTGTGCGTCTACCGTGTGTCAAGTTTATCTGATTCAAGTCTATCATCAGATAATAAATACAAATGTTTTATTGATAGTGAAGTGAGCGCGCAAAGAAGCGGTGAATTATTTTTAGTATTGTGTATTATTTTGCATAAATAATATAACAATGCCTACAAGTGCTGTTTACCAGCCGACGACGGTGACTTACGAGCAGCAACCCAATGACCAGCGCTGGAACTGCCCGATCAGCTATTTCTCAAGACGTGTGACGAGTAGTCTGAACCGGGCGGTGTGCATACGGCTCGCTCTATGTCTGTTTGGAAGTACTTTGTTTATTATAGGTGAGTCTTTTGTAACATTCTTATAAGTTTCAAATAGCTTGTAATAAAAAAATGTTGATCTTAATTTTAAAAAATACAACATTTACCCAAAATGACCTTCATACCAAATGCAAAAGCTACTTATCTATCTAATATCTCATTTTATTTTCTATTTTAATAAGAAAATAATTGGCAGTCATTAAACTTAAAATACAAGCTTTAATAAATAAACAAAAATTGAAGTTCTTGTAAGAACTACAACAAAAAATTTGATCTTAGTAGAATATTTTTAAGATACTTTTATGTATTTCTTAGGTGTCTGTATTTCCGAGTACACATAACCCGAATGTTTTTAAAGTGCGAGTGAACAGGCTTCTTCTGGGCGAGCTCGTTCCTTTTTCAACCTCTTCTCTGTTTTAGAGCTAGACTGGGGTCAAGAGTACGCCCATTATATATTAAAAAAAAAAAAGAATTTTTTGCAATAATTGAATTAGTTCAGTATTCTATAAAAGTGTGATATAAGCATAAGTTTTTGAATGAATATAAGATATTATTGTTAATAGTCTGATATGGTTTATTGGTGGACAAAATGGTGTGGTTGTAGCGCTCATGATAACACACCGATTTTTGCTTATTTAATCAACAAGACATAGCTCTAATTTGTGATGATCTGGTCAGATGTTTGAAGACTATCAGCTCATTTCTAATTTGAGAGTTATATGACACCTTGGATCTTTTTAACAAAAAATTGTACTGCCTTACGACCGGTTTTAATCTATTGCGTGATTTAACTTTGAAATCAATTATCCGGAATTACGATTATATGGAGTTCCTCTGGTTTTAATTGATCCGGATAATCGAGACACTACTGTAATTATTTTACATAAACTTGTAATCAATGTCTTTACTATGTCTGTTTCATGATAGTGTTCCTCTAATTATATATATAATCATAGTAGGTATACAGGGGTTGCAACCACGGTTCTGCCTTTACCATTTTTATACGGATGCATTTCTAGGTTTCTATCTGATTATTTTCTTGTTTCGTCCTTTTAAGACCACTTTTTTTTATATAGTCGGTTTTTTTTAGGTTCTATCTAGTAGCCAAAATAGCCCTGTCTATTTAAAATTGAATAAATACATTATGTTTACACTATGTAGTTTTGCTTTGTCAGTTTGTGATTATAGAAATACGATAACAAATATGCAGCATTTTAACTTAAAAAAAAAACAAAGTAATAGAGTACTAAATATACTTCATAAAATGTACTTTGCAGGGGATAAACTTTTATTTACACTAGAAATATTTATTATGAATCATTTTTTTATTATATGTCAATGAAAAATAAGATCATACTAATAATGCCAGGATGATATGTGATACAATAGAGAAGTACTTATAAAATTTAGTATATTAATTTCAAAATTTTATTTAATTTAAACAACAGGTACCCATTTTTCTAAAAGGCTTTGATACTAAAGAAAAATAATGAGTTTGTATGGAAATATAATCTGTACAGCTTTTCTAGCTGGATACTAAGTATTTTACCGAGATATACCTATTTTAATTTTGTTTCATAAAAAAGCTATCTAGAATTAATATTAAGGACTAATGAGATATTTAGAATTAAATTGGAATGTTACAATTTTAATTATAGTGATATTTAACTTTCGTCAATAGTATAATTTTTTTTTTGAGAGGGCGAGATACAAATATATATTTCTACAATAGTACGATGTTCCGCGATAAACATCATCCATACAAATAAATAATATGTAAATAAAATTGGAGTATCTGTTTGTAATATTAAAATAACCGCTTTTTACTAAGTACATATACCAAAACAACATTTTTTACTATTTTTGTCTGTCTGTTTGTTCCGGCTAATCTCTGAAATGGCTGGACCGATTTTGACGGGACTTTCACTGGCAGATAGCTGATGTAACAAGGAGTAGCTTAGGCTATTTAACATCTCGCTACGATCAATAGAAGCGAAGCAACACGCGAACGAAGTCGCGCGGGTCGGCTAGTCATTAATATTATTAAAGTTATTTTTACAGATGGTGATAGTATACAAATTGCATTAACATAAATACAAAGGTGGGTGTATTGTCCGTTGTTAATAATAGCTTTAAGCTTAAGATAAATGCATAGACGTTACGAAAATAGGTCATAGCTGCGGAAGTAGTAGGCTGACGGTGTAGGCAGAAACAGAGCCGAAATCGGCTTTCACTTATGCTGGACATATTTTAATCACAATTATCATTAGGTATTACTAGTTATACTTTTTTAGCCCATTAATTTAAAGTCATTAAATTCAATTAGCGTATTTTATTAATTATACTTTTTAAGACAAAACAAAATGAGTATCATAAAATAGATATAAAATTAAGTATTTAAATGATATCAAAATATGCCCAGACTACATTTATCGCTCTTTACGTTAGTGAAAACCATATCAAAACCCGTTATGTAGTTTAGAAGGAGTTACCGGATAAAGGGAAAGAGATGAATATTTCATACGCACTCAATCATACACACCATGTACGGAGTTTACAAGAAGGAAGACAAAATTTGGAGTTTCAATTTTACATTATTCACTAAAACCTAAATAACTTCCGGCAAAAAAATCCGGTATAAAAGCCAAGATCGTACGAATTGTTTTATAAATATAAATAGTCACGCAGATATTTACAGTTAGAAATGAGCTGATAATCATCAAACAACTGACAAAATCTTAACAAATTATAGCTAAGGACCATTTCTATTAAATCAGCTTTCAAACAAATAAAACCGCATCGAAATCGGTACATTATCTTGGTTAAAATACATATTGTTAAAGAACAAGAAGTCGTGAGTCAATTTGATCATAAGACTCAAGTTTTATTTTAAATGTTATACAAGGAGCAAGAGCCGAGGAAGTAGGAAGCTTTTACATTACGGATACCGGTTTGTCGACCTCTGTGCGTTGCTAATGCTATTAAACTTTAATAGTAGTCCTTACAAATAGTAACTATCATCATGAGAAAAAATGCCTATAACTATAAAGTATAATAGAAGTGGTGGACTTCCTGATTTTAATAGTCTTTGTCGTTATAAAAAAAACTTAATAAAAATAGAGAAGTGGAACTTGGCTCTCTATAAAAGAATTTCTGGCAATGGCTGCTTGACAACAAGAATTGCTAAGCAGCTTTTGAAACAACTGCAAGATACACGTTAATGATTATTAACAACTTTAACAATTACTATGACTACATAGTACAAAACAAAGTCGCTTTCCGCTGTCTATCCCTATGTATGCTTAGATCTTTAAAACTACGCAACGGTTAATACAGTTTTTTTTTAACAGATAGTGGTTCTTGAACCTTCCTCTTGAGGAAGGTTGATATGTATAATACTTGCACCCGTACGAAGCCGGGGCTGAATATAATAAAAAGAAAACATTTTCCGCTTGGAAACATTATATTGTCTTTCTCTCTTGTGATAGATGAAACTAAGAAATAATGGTTAGGTCTTAGTTATTTTTGGATTATTTATATAAAATCAAGGTTATAACTATATTTAATAATTAAGTAAAATTATCTGCAGCTTCGACGACTTAAATCATAGTACTTACTTTGGTTACCATGACGACAGTTAGATAATAACGGATTAAAAAATAACCGTCTTTCATTCATTATCTTTTTCAGCTGTTTAGCCTTGTTAAAGAAACCACATGCAAGTGATGACGATTTTTAATAGCTTCTGTAGTTTAGGTTTTGCGATGAAATATCAGTCATTTACAATATTATGTAGGTTGAAAAAGAAAAATAAAATAGATTGCATGTAGTATCCGAAGTTTTATAATATCAAAGTATAGAACATGTCCAGCTTGTAACGATCTCACGACGCAGTCGCCGGATGAGTCATTCGTTGCATCGAGACACAGTAATACCTTTTAGTCATAACCAATTATATCGATACGCACTGGCCAGCCGGCTTATCTTTGCTACTGTACGACCAACTCCATAACAGACGGCTTTCTTTACAAGTCTCCCATAACGGTTTCTGTCGGCCCCATGGTGCCCCTATATAAGGGGGACGTACGTATTGCGTATGAAGTGGGTCAGACGATTGTTAGTGTTCCTTCCCGCTGTTTAAAAATTGTTATGCAAACTAAGGTGAAACTTAGGTCCTTAAGATAATCGTGACAATAATAACGGCTGTTAAATACTCGTTATTAATAAGAAACATAATAATTTACGCAAGAATAAAAACATATTAAGTACATTAGAAAAAGTTAAGTCACGGTAATTTTAAGCATAAAATCCAAAACCAAATTATCAAGAAATTAATTACTACGTTAATCACTTCTAATATACGACATTAGCGATCAGTATTCTTAGAATATATTAATTTAACAGCTAAATGTTTCTTAATTTCATTACACTCAAAATATGTTAAATTTTTAACTTTGATCTTAGAGTTAAAGTAAAAAAGCTGTTAACTTTAACCAGTGTCGTGAAATCGATACACATACATTATGAATGCATGTGGACTATATTATGTGCTATGTAGGTCATTGCTGCAATAAATATTAAACTACAAAAAACACATTATTTGCTTTTGCTTATTTTATATATATTCTTATTTTTCCAACAATCTAAAACAGCGTACTCAGGGCCAATGGAAATGTCTGACCATCCAGCAATGGGAATAGGTTTCAAGTTATTATTATTACTGAGCTTTAGTTAGGTTAGAATATCGGAAAAAGAAACCTTCACTATATTTGCCATGTCTAGGAATACTAATCTCACCTTTGACCTAACGGAGAGTCTCTTAAGATGGCGGATAAAACTATAGGTCATGACCACATGTCGACTAGTTCTAATAAAATGGCTAAGTTTACCAAACCTATTTGTTTGACAGAAATATAATAATGATTTTTTAACACCAGACAAATAGAACTATTTCCGCGTCCAAGTGCCAAGGCAAATACCATAAACCATGGATACAGTCGACAGCACGCGACTAATTCATAATTACGCAGGTCTATACTTTGAATTATTTAGTTCCAGTTTTTAAATGTCCAAAACTACGTCATATAATTTTTTTAAATTTCCATGATATGCTCGTTTTCTTTAAAATGAGAATTTTAAGTAAGCTTACCTCATACCTCCTACGTTTCGTCAAGGTGAATCAGTTTTAAGTCGGTCATTAGTGAACCAATTGAAAAGCTGGGCTTCTAATGATATACTTTTAAAGATTATTATTTTTATTTTTGTTATGTAAGAAAAAGTGGGACATTTTCATATTTCTAGATATTTAACCAATAACAAGGTTCATCATCATCACAATTCACAACCCATTAATGGCCCATTGCTGAGCCGGGTCTCCTCACAACGCTGGCCCAGTGCGAGTTGGCAGACTTCACACACCTTTGAGAACTTTTAGGGAACTCTCAGGAGTGGAGGTTTCCTCACGATGTTTCCTTTCACCGTTACAGCAAGTGATATTTAATTGTTTAAAACACACATAACTTGGAAAAGTCAGAGTGGGTGAGCCCAGGATCGAATACGGACCTCCCGAGTAAGACACCTATGTCTTAACCAGTGGGCTATCGCTGCTCTTTAGTATCCCTCAATATGATATTCCGATCTACCCAGACCCCTTCATTGACAATAAAATAGTATTATTAATGTTAGTAACACTGTTAATAACTTGTTTGGCGAAGTTCCTATTGGTTTAATTGATGAATACCATACTGAGTCGACAACGTATTTAAACTCTCTCGCGATAAATGACCGTTGACGAGTAATTTCATACAGTTGACTAACGTAGTGACTTACCTACATGCTAGATAAAGTTAGTCGAGGAGTGAAGGAGGTTGTAAAAACTACATTACATTTGCTTCTTGCTATTGGTACGAGTAAATAACTATTTCAGTTTAATACTTGCGACATTCAAAGCCAAACATGATATTTTTTACGTCTTGAACTTTAGAATGGTATATTTTTTTAGAAGAAAGTTTTTGTCAACTAAACATGTTTTTATGCGACCTTCGTAACTGGCGTTTATACAGTCAGTCATCTCAGTATATCTATAAGGTACATTTCACCTGGGAAAAGATTGAGAACAGCCAATTTTTCATGAATAGTATTTATCTAAGCAAGATGAACCTTGGGCGCGGTTTATATACATATTAATCATACTCTTGTTGGTTGAATAGAAATACATGTAAATTGAGAACCTTCCTCTACTGCGGTTGAAACCGTATTTAAAGATATCGTGTATCTGTTAAGTGGTATGAAACTTAATGCTTCAGGTTCATATTCTTAGTTTTTATGTTTGCGTAAACGTAGAATTATCTAGATGTATGTTTAAGATTTATTGTATTATATTTCCGATACACGATCTATCAGTTCCTACTTCCTGACAGCCTTTGTGTAACTTCAAGCCTTTAGATGTAAATAACTGCTGCTTTTCTTCCTTATAAGTTATTTTAGTTTAGTATAATGAAGGCTTTGTGTATCGGTATATATATCTATGTAGAAAGAACAACCTTCGGGATCTCCACCCAACATAGTTTATATGACCTGAAAATGCGAAAACGCAAAGAAACACTGATACTATAAATAATACTTTATTTTATGACATGATTATATATAATTGTAGTGCAAAGAATTCTTAGCAGTTAGGACAAACGTTACTAATAGTAATTATTATAAGTATTTCCTCCTTTAACTATGAATTAGAATATTAAACAACCTGTGTAATTTACGGCAAATGAGTTCATAACATTTTTTTATTCCGAGATTTCCTTTATAAATGGAAATAAATTAAAAATATTTTTTTCCATTGAAGTATCTAACACTCAAAAATTTGCTTTAAAAAACCGCCGGATGAAAATAAAATAAATTCAAAATAATTATAGTGACTGGTTCTCGTTTTAGACTAATAGTTTCCCACGCCATATAAGAAATCTAGTCTTAATCCAGTAAATGAATCCAGTTACAGGGCAAATACACTAGCTATACCAGTTTTACCTTCCATATTTGTACTGGTATCGCAGTGTATAAAAAAGCGTTCGTACTTCAGTTACCAATAAGTCCAACGTAACTGAATTAATGTTGTTTTTTTTACTAATATTATAAAGCTCAAGAGTTTGTCATTTGACTAGCCAGATCGGCGTGACTTTTTCCGCGTGATGCTCCGCTCCTACTGGAGATAAGCCTTTCTCGATAATTCTATTGGGTTTATCTAACATTAAAATAAATTTTCAATTATAACCAGCAGCGCCTGTTTAGCTCGTTCAACCAAACAAGCTGTTCAGCCTAATAACATTACTATAGATTATAATAAAAACCACGGCAAAAAGTGATCCAGTTTTACAAGTTAATAAATATAACAAGCTAAATTAAAGTTTGTTTTAGTTATAAAAAATTTCTACAAAAAACTAAAATTACTTAAGTTCCTATGGCTCGAACAATAATACTAACAATTTATCTAAATTGTCGCATAATATTAAATTGTTTCTTCTCTGCAGGCCTAGCACTCTTGATAGCGGGCGGTGTGCAGTACTCCAACTCTCCAGCGACGCCCACGCCGCAGGACTCCGACAACGGGTTTGGAGCCCTCATAGCTGGCGGTGTCATATTGTGTCTTGGACTACTGTTTACGGGTAAGATTAATATTAGAAACAATACTTACAATACAAGATTAAACCTTGAATAGATGTAGTAGTTAGAAATGTTTAGAACTTATTATAGGAAATGTATTAATTTAGGTATAGAGAAAATCATTTAAGTTTGCAGTAAAAATGTTTTTCTAAACCATATATTCAAATAAGAACAATATTGATTTATTTTTCTCAAATTGGCATTAATAAATGTGATTTTTAATAGTTTAAAATTTATACAATTACTACATCATTCAATAACCAATATCCTATTGGAATTGTATTAAATAATAACTAGAAAATGTGTACTTGTGACTACTATACTGGCCTGCAAAAGAAGGTGTAACAGTTTTCATTAAATTTTTTTCCTAAACTATAAAATTTAGAGACTTGAAATAAAAAAACCAACATTTAAAATAGTTAAAAAATATTTTTTGTAGTAGTTAAAGTAACCATTTTCACTAAATGGCAAAAACTTAAAAACACCTGAAAAACGTGTTTGTAGTCTTAAAATCACATTTTTAATAACTGGCGTTGCCTTCTCTGGCTCTGATCACAGCTTCGAGTCTGTTTGGTATACTGAAGACGAGGTTCCGGAGACGATGTTGGGCGATATTCTTCCATCAGGGCCTGTTTAAGATCATTGGGGGTGACAGGAGGTTGTCTGCGTTGTCTGACTAGCCTTCCGAGCTCATCCCAAGCGTGTTCGATCGGGTTCAGGTCAGGACTCCTTGGTGGCCAGGCCATCAAGTTGATACCAACCTCCTGAATGTACTTTTGTACAACCTAAGTGGTGTGTGACCGGGCGTTATCTTACATTAGAATTAATCCATCACCCATATTTACCAGATATGGTCTTGCATACTCATTGACGATCTCTTGAGCAAATCTCACCCCGGTGAGAATGCCATATTCTATGGCCTCTAACTCTGTTCGACCTTTCGAAGAGATGCCAGCCCCTACGTGTACAGAGCCCCCGCCGTATTGGACTCTTGCAACAAAGCAGGCTTGAGCGTATCGCTCACCAGGCCGCATGTAGAGGTTGTCAAAAAGGAGTTTTTATATAACACTAGGGGCCCGTCCCGGCTTCGCGCGGGTGGAATATTATTTTTAAAAATATATTGGCCCTCCCGCATTTCGGTGCCCACTCTCTTGCCGCTTTACTCGCCGCGCTGCGTCGCTATACTGGCCCGTCGCGTCGGCGTGTATTTTTTGTTTATATTGATATTTTTAATTTCGTAATATCTTTTGAATGGAAAGTCCGATTTTAATAATTCAAAAAGTAATTTACAGGTATTGAAATAGTCTTGAATACGAAATAATTTATTTGGATAAGGATTATTACAAAGTTATAGAAAACATGGTCTGATTTTGATATGTATTTTCATCAACTTTTAAAATGTAAAAAAGTAGTTATAGTGACGTAACTATAATAGTTGGATATATGGTCTCGCGGACTTTTTTGTAGATATTGATACAATCTATAATATTGTAGAACATTTTTTTGTTCTATCATCAATACTTTTTGCAGCGCATGCGATGAAAGATATTTTATGGCAAATTTTTTGGCACCTTGGGTTGGTTTCCGTGAGATTTCCTAAGGATCTCTAATTTTTTCTTGTAATAAATACAGCCTATGTTACTCAGGGATAATGTAGCTTTCTAATGCTGAAAAAATTTTTGAAATCGGTCCAGTAGTTTTTATGTTTATTCGTTACATACAAAAATACAAAAATACAAATGTTACTTCTTTATAATATTAGTATAGAAAACTAAATTTTCTGTATATTTCAAGTTTCTAACTTAAATAGTACAGAAGTTATCGTCACGTTTATGAGAGTTATACTTTCTTTTGCAGGCCAGTGTATTTAACACACTTGCTAAATAGGCTTGGAATTGTAAACGTTTCTTAAGAATTGTTTATAAATCCTAAATCACACACATTCTCTATTACATATTCGTATAATTGTAGTAATACATTTTGCGAGTGATGAAATCCACTAGTATTTATACTTAAATTCGTTGTAAAACGTGAAAGGAGGAAAATAATCTTTAAATAAGAGTAAGAAAACAGGTCGCTATTTTGATGCTTTGAACCCACGCAATTTGTATGGGAATTGTCTATTATGTATATAATAGTATAGATGTTATGTTTAACACGTTACCGTTTATTATTAACAGACACCTGTCATATTCTTACGCAAGAGGAATACACAAGTTATAATTCATAAGACGTGACTCAATACTTAGTATTAGTAAACTAGCAGAAGCGAGTGACTTCGTTCGCATTGTTTTCCGCTCCTATTAGGGGCTCATATATTAAGATTACCTTCCTCGATGTTATCGCTATCTACACTACTATGAGACTTGTGTTGATCAAAATAGAAAAAATAAATATAAAATGGTATCATCTATACGCTCTCACTCCCACATTATTGTCTAACATGTTAATTATTTCTAATCGTACTGCTCCAAAAAAGGAACCCTTATAGAATCACTTCGTTGTTCTTCCGTCTTGACCATTTCGCTTACAAGCGCAAGGAGGCATCAAGAACAGCAGTATTGATGGGATGAGAGAGGGATGGCCATATGCGGCTCGACCATAACGCGTCAATGACATTTAGCAGTCGGATTCGCATGCCGGTGGTCGCAAGCCAGGGAACAGAACCCTACCACAGAGAAGCAGAGGGGAATTGTATGCTAACCCGTCCCCTCACTTCTAAATGAATGCAATCAAAAGATATGAAACTATGGGATGTCTCCCTTATGACTTAGGAATCTTGTAACTTGGCAAGACAAGCATGAGTAAAGAATTCGAAAACGCCATTTTTTTAGTTTTATCAAAAAAAAACAATTTATTTTGTAAACACTTTTCACTTGATCAAAATATAATGGTAACATAAATATGCGTTAATTTGTTGAAAGCTCTAAGTAATGAATAGCTCAAAGCTTCAACCTATCAGAGCGATAGCCTTTCATGATAGATTTTCGTCTGGTCAGCTATGTAATTACATTATCTACTACATTGGCTGACCTTAGCCCTTTAATAGACGTGTTGATATTTACAATATATTTTAATAGGTGCGTATCAATTTATTTCTCCCTGTCCTCTATAACCATACTTAACCTTTTTTCTGATGTACTTATTTCAAATATTGGAATGAAATATAGTTATGTAATAATTATTATCTACAACATGTAAGTGAATTGTAAAATCGATGTAACGAAATTGAAGTACCGCGCATTTTATGGCGTTAAATGGTGTTGTCGTTTAAAAGAGATTAATGCAAATTCAACATTTTAGAGAGATCGTTTTTTAATAGAATGATGTTACATGGAGTTTACACTGTATTTGTTACTACTCTACACTTTGGCTATTAAGGTTCTCTGTTACTTTATATTTAGTATTAAAAAAATATTTGAATAATGTTGACGTATATTAAAATAATTATTAACATTAAATTTTATTATTTTTATAATGGACGAAAGTCACATTGAGACAAATATATAATATTTCTCGAAGTTATAACTCTAGAACAATTGTATATTTGTCATTTGCCAAAACAAAGTTATATTTCTATGTAAAAACCCTAACTTTGGGTTCAGAAACGTTCCTCGGAACGTGACATGCGATCATGAGTTTCGAAATGTGTGCGGAAATGTATAAAGGGCACCAGTTTAGTTCGACCGATAAATTTATATTTTTGGGTTAACGCCAACGGAGCTTATTGCGAATGTCCTTGAAACATGGACGATATTTCTTTTGTAATTAAATAATAACATTAAAACTTGTTATTCGTGTTTATCCAAAATCTAGATTAGACCTTGAGTTTGATTTCAATTCTACTACGTCTTCTTAAAAATACGTTTATGGAAAGATTTCTAGACTATATTACTTGAAATGTTTTTCTTTGAATCTTGATCGATATAATGACAAAAAAGTCCTCCAATTTAGGAACAATCAATCAAAACATATTAATATTAGTATCTGTGTGATTAACTTTGTCAATTGATTTAATGGTATATCGCAGCATCCTATCCTCGTCGCCATTCTCGCTCGATAGCTTGTTTATTACTAATGAGTTGATGACGCAGGAGTTTACAGAGCAATTGTACCATTTAACCCAAAAAATCTTTACACGCGTTATCTTTATAAAAGTTGCTCAGTATTTACTATTTATTAGAAACGGTATCGTCATCTAAAATTATGTTTAAAGATTTCATCATGGAAACATTGTTTACAGGTATCGGCGGATGGGCATGGTCAGCTCGTTGGGGAGGAGGCAAGGAGACTCAAACAAGTGGTGCTGCCGCACTGACTGCTCTGAATCCTTCGACAGATCCCCTGGTGGCTGCCCAGTACGCGCCAGTGCGAGATGCTCCTCCTGCGCCTGATGATGAAATGCGTAACCTTATGGATAATAAGGAATGGTAAGGACTACGAAATATATTTTTACTTATTTATTTCCAAAATTCATTAATTGCCATAATTTCCACATGCCCTTGCTTTGCTCTGGGTTGAATAGATTTTTTGGTTGAAGGGAACATACATTTTTACCGAAGTTGGGAGGGGGGGTTCTTGGATAATATATATCTCGTATTAGACTATAATTAAATAGTTGTAAGAAAATCGATTCAGTGTTTTCTTACGCCATAACATTTACAATGATATCAACTTAAAAAAATATCTGATTGTGACTGAAATGTTATTAATTTTAAAGATAGGTTCTCTCCTTTTGTCTGCATAGTAACCGTTCATGCAAGTAATTGTATACTCGTATATCGGTACTGTGCGTGTTTCCGGGACTTCGCCGATGGTCACAGGACATCCTCATAGTGTACGTTTTCTGTGTGCTAATCAGGATGTATTGACAAATCACGGTATATTTAAATTTATACTATTTAAATCACAATTAAAATTCTAGTTTCCACCAGATATGCAATATGCATGAAGGTAATATTTAATCAATTCGGAGTAACTTAAACAGACTTCTTCAAGGTAAAATTATAATAACGCCCGATTAAGTATTGGAAATTCAAATACATGTTAATAAAGTGAGCTATTGTTCAATTTCCTTTATTTAATACAAAAGATCGTTAAGGTGAGCTGTGACGCTAACACCTTTATAATGTGAAACAAAGTGAGGATGATGGCGTTGGTGGTTACGTAAACACTGGCTAAAATCACTGTTAGTTATTTGCTTTACAGTACAAAGGTTCTGAACGTATTGTCGATTGTGAGTAGGGTTGCCATTTTACATTTTCATTTTAGAAATAGAACTATATCATGTCAACGGATTAAATTCTAAATTTTATATACCGACTTAAAGAACTGAATATGTTATAGGAGTCGATAAAGGTAAAATTATGGTTATTATTTTCTAACGTGGTATTTAATGGCTCCCTAGGGATTGGTGACGAATTATAGAAATCATAAAATTACAGTTATTCAACTAAATTTCATTTTGCGTTTTAAATTGCATAAATATTTTCCAAAATATGAGAAAACAGGGGTCTAAACAAGCGTGTAGACTACTAGAGTATACTCATTATTTATTTACTCTCCCGCTTTTATAAAACGAGATGTTATAGTATTTGTACGTTTTTAAGCCCAAAGAAGAGTTTACTTTCTCGTTTAAGTGTTTCAATACGTTTTTTTTAATAACTTGTTGGTGGCGAAAGTATCTTGAGGAGTATCAATGAAAAATTATTCGTATTAATTGTTAAGGATATTTAAAAGATGATTAGAAAGACTTGTCGGAAGTTTTAATAAAAATTAAATTTTTAAGTTTTTTTCTTTCCACAATATCCTTAAAAATGGATACAATTGACAAAGGTTTTCTACATGCATTAGTATATATATTATAATTGGTTATTTATACAGTTAACGGGATCGAAAACCAATTCTTAACAATAATATTCTGGTCTCTTAAACTCACGTTTATGATAATAATTTCGTGCGTAACAAATCTATTTAGTTACACTTGCAATTGTCACAGTATTCTCGCTCGTGATAAATAATTTTAATTCTGACGTCATTACACTATATTTAGTTTAATATACATATTATAAGAATCAATGGAATAGTAATATTAATTAAAAAAAGAAAAGTTGTGGTCTATACGCACACAGTATGACGGCTTGACTAAAAAATCAATCCTACCAACATCAAGTAAAAATCCTACTCATATCAATTGTACCAACATCAAATAACTCAAATCATAAGTGTTGCCAACATCATAACTAAAAGTGTATATTGTGCAGAATAGAAAAATGCGGTTTTTCATCTGAATTAGGTTTGTTGATGCTCTCAATCCTAGGGTAGGAAAACCCATTTTCATATTAACTATACGAACGATATTTTTTCTGTTACCTTCGGACTTATGTCAAATTTATTTCTCACAAGATTCGTTAGTTTTCGAAATTAAATTTTAAGTATGTAATGGAGTTTTTATTCAAGTTTGGAAAAAACACAATTTTTTTAGACGCACAAGAATAAAAACCATAGTTATGAATAACCGCAAAGTAAAACCGGTCTGTTTCAACTTTCTCCGATAGCCTATTCAATGATATTATTTTATTTTCAGCTTGAGCAGCGCAGAAGAAAGTGATAAAATGTTGGATGGTCGGCCGTCGGTTGCGTAAATACGTAGAAGTTACTTTCGAGCGGGCGAATCCTGATTCCTGCACATGTCCATCTATACTCCGTTCAACCATTTCTTTTGACAGCTCCTATTAGTGATGTCCTTATCGATTCGATTTCTTACTTTCGATTTTATACACGCCTGGAGCGTGTTTTGAAACTATATTTTATATCGATTATTTAGCACGTCAATTCCCTATTGTAAAATAAGGATGTGGGATGTCAAAAAGAATCGATATATAAATTTTAGACACGAAAATTAAAAAAAATTGGACAAGATTATGAAAAGTATCGTATTTTTTTGTTTGTATCATAGACCTGTTTGTATCAAGAGTACAATAAATGGTTGAACGAAGTATAATTATTTTTATCCTCTAATGGTACATAAGTACGTTAATATCTGTATAAGCAAATAATTTATTTTTATGAGAATCAACTTTTAACGGATGTCGCCCAGGTAGTGATGTCCTCGGTGGAGACACGTTTTGGTGTCAAAGGACGATGTTCGGTATTCTTATATCTGTAATTAAATTGCATTTTACGGTACAAAGTTTTTACGACATTTTTATGTTATATTTTTTTTAATATACGGTTGTTTTTAAAATCCTGTTCGATCCGTAAAGGTATAAATAAAAAATACACCTAATACAATTAAATAGTTTTTAATAAGTGTATCACGTGATGACGTCACAATGTCAAAAAATTAGTTCTTATTTTATTATGTTATATGATTAGTATAATTTATGGATCGTTCAGGTTATTAAAATTTTTTTCTGTACTTACGCTTGATTTAACGGTTTTTGAAAAACTGGTTTAAGTTCAGTTCTAATATGAAATATATTTTTTGGTGTTATACACATTGTCTTTATAAAGTATAGATTTATAGTTAATAATCGTAATTTAAAAGACATGTGGCCAAATTATCGTCCAGATTTTAAAGTATAGGTGTTATGTCCATATGTAATTTTTCGATTAGAAATCGTGTTGTAATGTAGTTGTACTTTTCTCTAATACTGGATTTATATCTTTATGTAAACTATATATTTAAAAATATAATTGTGGCATGTGTAAACATATATACCGAGTAATCTCTTGGTCAGTTAATCCCTTATTCTGTTTGCCTATAACAACCGGTATAAACAAAAGTATAACAATGACAGCATTTAATTATTAATAAAACCTAATGGTTGTATGTATTTGTGTTGTTTCCGCTTACCAATAAAATTTACATTTTATTTGTAACGAGGTAGGTGTAGGTAAATAAAGTGAAAATTTTTATTTTATTTTATGTTGAGACCGTCCTTATTAGTTTTAAGTGTAGGTAGTTGTCAAAAATGGGTAATTTGTAAACCATTTTTCTAATATGTACTTAAAATATTATTTCTATGGGAGGACCCTAAGAGGGCGTCCATTAATTACGTGAGGTGTTCTAAGGGGGAGAAGGGGGGGGGGGGGGGGATCAAGCTATCACATCACAATATCACAATTTTTTTTTAACAGAAAACAAAGACACAATGTATCGTATTATTCCGAACCCCGCAGAAAAATCTCGCATGAGATTAGGGAAATCTTACCAAGGTGGGAGGAGGACGAATGGGGTTGAAATATTTCCAAAAATGCCTCACGTAATTAATAGACGCCCCCTAACACCAAGTGTAATAGTTTGATTATTATTTATGGCTTTTCAGTTAGGTGTTTCTCTTTAATTTTTTTTTATTGCATAAAATATAATAAGTTACGTTCATATGGATTTAAATGGACTGTATAGCATTTATTTAAATGTTTAGCTCATAAATGATATTAAATGTATTGTAAGCTCTCTTCAATCTTAAACATCACAATCATACAAAATCGATTGTAAATAAAAACAGTATTTAGCTAAGCGAAACACAAGTAGCAATAAGCATATTATATTTTAATAATCAAATTAATATAATCTTTACCTGTTCATGTACTTTAGAATTTTATTTATATTTTTCAATATATTATGTGGTGCAAGTGAATGGCGAATGTTAAGTTATATATTTTAGTACTTAAAGTACACCATTTTGTATAATTTATGTGTACTTAATATTGTCTTCAATTTCCAATTAAATAAATAATTACGATTCTTTAGTGTTTTATTTCTAATGTTTTCGTTTAGTTATAGTAAAATCTGCGATCTAAAAAAATTGCTGTTTCTTCTATTTCGTTATATTTTAAATTGATTTGTTAATTTGTTTTCAAAAATGCTGAATATAATCAGTTCTAATCGATGTAATCAAATTGTCACTCTATAATAGTGTAGCTTTTCATTATTTGAAAAAGAGAGAAAACGAGACAAAAGAGCAAGAATGAACAGAGACAAAGATAAAAAAGAAGATGAGAGACCAAAATACTGACTTCCCAGTGAAAGAACTTTTATAATGGCAACATTACATCACTTGTCACTCAGGAATAGTGTAGATGTAGTTCCATAGAAAACCTTTACTTTACAAAATGGCCACGTTATGAGATTTAAATGGCCATATCTTTTTGATTAGAATATTTATGGCAACACCACATAGCCTATATACCTGGAAGGGATGTAGCTTTCTATCGGTGAAAGAGTTTTAAAAATTGGTTCAGTAGTATTCAAGCCTATTCTCAACAAACAAACACACATACAATCAAATCTTTCCTCTTTATATTATAGTCTTATAGAAACATTTACTCGATATGATGCAAAAGTGTATTTATCTCGTTTATTGAGCGTTTTTTCCCCGCTAGGATTATGTAAAATGAAAGAAAAGAAGCATACTATTGTTCTAACAATAATAAAAGCAAGAAAATTTACATCTACACTATAATGTAAAGAAATACTACAGACTTTTCTCAGTGAAATTATTATTAAAATCGGATAAGTAGCAACAAAACGGCCATGTTCTATTAATTAAAAAATGTATATGGCAACACTAAATCACCTTTCTCACTCAAGAATACTTCATTTTTCCCTCAGTGCTCGATATTTTCCTACATTGACATTGGCAAAATTACCGCTGCTAATTGTGGTAGAAGGCCATAAAATAAAAAGATTTTTTAAAATCAGATTATTAACAACAAAATGGCCATATTCAATTAATTAAATAATGTATATGGCAACACTAAATCATACTTGTCACTCACGAATACTGTAGCAATAAATATACTGTAGTTTTCTCTCAGTGAAAGAATTTTTTATTTAAGTCATCAGAGATCCAATCACACTGCATTTTTCAACGTCCACACTTGACAGAACCCAAAAGTGGTATAGCCACAGTACCGAACAGTCTCTTCAGAAAGTCTAAGCAGAGAAGAGAGTACAGCGTCACTACCGCTCATTCAGACAAATTGAGGACATCAATTATAATATTGCTTTAAATAGCGAGGGAGCGAGGGCAGGCTGCTCGTATAAAATAGATCTAGATTTTCACTTTACCATCTTATTGCTACAAAATACTACTTAAGCTTCACAAAGGACTTGTTCATGAATAAAAACAAAAGACATTGTCATAGTATAAAGCAATATTTATTAACAAAATCGCAGTAATAATACAAAAGTATTTAATATGTAAATAAAATTAAAGCTAATCAGTCTCTTGTAGTGCGGCGCCACCACGGAATACCCGTGATGTCTTCCTCGGGGCAAACACTGGCAGTCGTAGGTCTGTACACCTGACTGTGAGCATGAGGTAATGGTAATGTAGACGGCAATAACGGGCAAGCGTGAACTGGCGGCTCCTGCTGACAATTGAACATATTTAATTACTTTAGGCCATTTTAAAATAATTATTTTTATTTCAAGATTAAGTACCATGACAAGTTAAAAATTAAAATTTCACTTTCTTCCAGATATTAAGGTTACTTTTTTAAATATCTTGAAAACTGTTATAATCATAACAATGGTTCTTTATTCGTTTTAAAACTAATGCTTTTGGACTGAATGCAGTTGCAGCGTGAGCATGATATATAGTCTATAGACTTCCTGGATAAACATCTAACACTAAAGGAATTTTTCAAATCGGACCAGTAGGTCCTGAGATTAGCGCATTCAAGCAAACAAACTTCAGCTTTATATATTAAGTAGTACAGGTTTAAAGAAAGTTTAAAGATAACCCTTTTTTCATTCAGACTAAAATGCATCCATATTTTAATATGACATGATAAAGAATGTGTATATTATAAAGTCAAAAGTTTTGTAAATCTATATAAACGTTAATATTTAAACATTCACATTTTTGTGAGGTCAAATTTAAATAATTGTATTTTTTTTAATACTTTAATGGTCCATTTTATTACTGTTATGTTTTTTCCGTGAACATAAAAGACAGCAATAAAAAAAAGAAGTGAATTTTTGCTGGCTCATTTTTTAAATTGCACATTAACAAGTACATGATTTTCAATTAATTTTCAACCAGTTGGGGTTTGTTTCTTACTCTAAATAATTTAATGATTTTGTTTGGATTATTTAGTAAAAAATACCTGTATAGAGTGCATAGGGATATGCAAATTAGCACGTAATTTCCTCTGACGGATTTCACGTCGGACACAGCACTGCACGCCCAGGAGCGCCCCACATACACATGACGACAGGCAGCCTGACAAAACAAATACATGGGTATTAAATAAACAAATATTGACCTTAACCTTCCTCATGAATCCCTCTGTCTATCAGTAAAAAAACCATGAAAATTCACTCAGTAGTTTTAGAGTTTATCAAACAAACAAAATATGGTAATACTACTCACCTATATAAACTAAGACACCAAGGTCACCATTACGATTATTCTTACGTAACACAATCCCAGCAATACATAAAGAGATTCCTGTTAACACTCCCACTACAAATATCACCTAAAAATAAAATTAAATATTTTTTAATATCTCGTTCAAAAAATCATGTTGTTTGTGAATATAATATTTTTCAACTTACTTGTAAAATATAATAGCACACATATTCAAATCCTGGACAGTGGCCACCACAGGCACCAATTATAGGAACTTCTGGACTCACAGAAGGTGCTGTAGGTACAGGGGATCGGTTCATAGCTCTTCTATCTACATTGGCAGGTAGAGAAAATGCGGAAGAACATGTTGGATAGGCAGTATATGTATTGGGAATCTGTTTTGCTAGATAGTTATCGCCTTTTTTGTAACTTCGCCATGTTCCTGTCGCATATGGAGTTTGGTACACTGGTGATGGCGGATCGTAATCTCTGTGAGAACTTTGGTAATATTGAGGAAACTGAAAAAAATAGGAAGATAATAACTTTAATTTAAAAGCTAGAAAGATACCCAAAAAGTAATATTAAATCATTATTTGTTGCGGCATTAGCTCAGTGGATAGTGTGTTAGATTCACAATCATAAGCATGCGGTTTTAAATCCCGGTCAGTGGATTACTGATGTGAAACCACCCCTAACAAGTTTTAAACTTAGTTGGAGGGCTTAAGAATACCAGTAGTGTGTAATCAAAACTGCTAGTAATCTTTTATTTAAATAAAAAAACCTATTAACCCATGAATGAGAGAGAGTAATTCAAGTAGAGACTTGTGACACAAGACTTGTGTAACAAGGTTAAAGGTCCCTTTCCAATTCACATCTCCTCACCTTCTCTACTTATGTGACTCTCCCTTCCTGGCTAAATTTGGTTTGACCCTGCCAAGGCAGCTTTGGATACTTGCTCCAAATTAGAATTTACTGTCGTCTTTCAGAAAGTTATAGGGATTTTGCTGGTATATTTTGCTCCTACTTCTACAACGTATAGATTCACTACTTTGTAAGTTCATATTTATTTAGTTTCATAGCGTGGTTTTTATATATGTTTGTTTCCCACAGTACAGTAAGTTCTACAAGTACTACATGTTTAGTGGCTCTAGAATAGAGGAAAATCTCTGGTCTGGATGACGAAATACCAACATCATCTGGGTTCATTAAATCAGTCCAATGCCTAGGATTGAATAGGACTTTTTTTAGAAGTAAGAGTTGAGCCTTCTTTTATAAAGTTAATTTATCTTTTGTTTCTAGTGAATTATTTTAGGGCTACAGCTACTAATAGGCTTACTGCTTCACATATGATTAAAAGCTCTCTGTCGTGGCAACTGCCACCATGAGTTCTAACCCCTATCAAGGAGCACCAAAAAGTGCTTTGCCTCTCCGCAAGTATAGCAACGTTTTTTGAGGCTTTTCCCCACTAATCAAATGATGTTCCCAAACCAGATCCAGCTAATCTGGTTTGGGAAGATCATTTGGAAGGCCTTAAGATATATATCAAGGCGCGCAACTTGTAGAGTAATGGGATGCAGAAATTGTAGTTTTTGTCTAATTGTATATCAACCATCTTAACATATAAGCTTTCACTTTTATAATATTAGTAAGAATTATATTGAATTTTACCAGTTTACAATTTACTACCATATATATTTCTAAATAAAAATATTCAAGTGCTTCAACATTAAACATATTTTATTTGACTGATTATATAAGGAGTTTGATGATATTTTAATGAAATATATAAGTATCATTGATTTCGGAAAAATGGTAAAATTAAAATTTTCTAGATAATACAACATACACAATCAATACAAAATATTGAAGCAGGTTATTGTAAAGATAGAAATACTAACTTGATAAGCATGTTCAGAAGTAGAACTATCGGTCCCTGGAACTTGATACACGTGCATGTTACCATCTTCTGCCCACGGATACTTAGCCCTTTGTTGTGTAGCCGACACATACTGCTTCTCGCTACGAGGGACCACTGTTGTTTGATAAGGATGAATACTCCGCGGCGATAACTGTTGTTTAAGCATCATGAATACACAACACTACCTATAAACACAAATAATTATTGGGTACCTTACAAACAATACTATATCATGGCCAATTGTAGTGTTAAAATTTACCTCATGTTTAGAAAAAAGTACAAGTTTATGCGTAACAAGAAATAAATATTTTACAGTAATCAGGTTTCATCTTAACTTATAATTATTATATATTTCAAAGAGATAAAAAAACATTAAGATCTTTTCGTCTCAACATGAAATCAAGCCGCCATCTTTTATTTTTATTTGAATCAAAGATTATATACGATTGAATAATGAATTAAATAATAACCACAGATTGTCAACTAACAGTGTTGAAGTGTGATATAGATAATTTATACACATGGATGTATTTAACATAGACAAGTATTCAGATGAAATGGTTGTCCTGACAACCAATTTTGTCTGGCGTATAAATTTAAAATCTATTATTTCATTAAAAAAGATACAAAAACAAAAATTCTAAAATAATTTTTCTTTGTTCTCTCTGCAATCTTCAATGGCGATCCTTTGCTGATAGGTAAACTTATTTCTTAATAAATTGATTACTTATTTCTTTATAAACTTGAATTAATGCGCTAAAAATGCGCTTTTAATGTCAAAACTACGATCTGGAAATTGTTGTAAATTTTATCTTCATAGTTAGAATATTATTTTGTTTCTTGAATGCATATTTTGGATTCAGAACAAACTTTAGATTTTATTTGATTTAAATTTCATATTGACATTGATTGGAAAAGTTATCCCATGCACACTTAAGATTTGTTGAAGGATTATAAAGCATATCTCATTATATGATTTAATCATTACTAATTTATAAAAGTACTATACTTTCTATATTGATATCTTTGTTCCTAATTTGACTTATGAATACTGAATACAAGAGTATCTATAACCACAAGGATTTTACGATTTTAATGAATGCAAGGATTAAGAAAAAATAACGAGCCATGGCTATGGCCTTACTAAGAAATGAACAAAGAATTTAACTACTAACGGCTGTACGGTGTAATATCTTTGCCTTTTCCATTATGAAATGGAAACAGAAAAAAAAACATTTTTATTTGTCTTTGATTGGTTCACGACAATTATCTTTGATATTAATTATTAATATTAATACTATGTAATATATGTATTGTACGTCTTCATTTTCTTGAGTGCGTTAATAATCAGTTTTAAATGGTATTATTGTTATAGTTTCTATGAAATAATTTTAACTAAATATCTGAATACGAAAATATCTCCAGCGTTCAGGTTCTAAAGTCCGGAAGAAGCCGGACCTGTCGAAGTGGAATGTAGTATATTTGGGAAGCTGCGTTTCTTTTTACGAAGTTAAGAAATGTTATGGCATATAATAACAACGAAGATTACTTCATTCAAAAGTTCGACTAATGGCTTGTACGGTGTAATTTGTAATACCTCGAGACAAAAATGATGATTATAAAAAGGCACCTCTAACTAGACGATACAATGAATTCATCCGAAGATATTGATAACACGGCAGTTGCAACCACCTACTGTAGAGATTTTATAAGAGGTTACTGTCCCAGGGAGATTTGTCGATTTAAACATGAGATACCACCGAAAAGTCATTTGAAGGAAATGTTTCATTTTTGTCATGATTTTCAAAATAAGGGCTGTTTTCGACCGAATTGTAAGTTTATTCACAGTACAGTAAGTGATGAGGAATATTTTTATCAGACAGGAATATTGCGACAAACCCCAAGACCCACTCAAGATCTTTGTCAAGCTTTTATGTATGGTGCATGTTCTAGTCAAGATTGTGAATTCCAACATTTTAGAGATATACAAAGGATGACCAACATGAGCTCTCAACATAATTTACAGTTATCTATGTATAATCAAAACCAAATAGGAGATGATGACTCTCCACCCAAGGCCAAATATAGAAGAATTGCATATGATGAATCTGGCATAAATACAAAAGTGTGTGGAAATTGTGAAGCTCTTGATCATAAGGTGAAATTATTGTATGACAACATTAGTGTTTTGCTAAAAAAAGTTGCAGATTTATCTGAAAAAAATGTTCAGTTGACTTCAATGAATGAATTTTTACTTGAGCAAACAGCATCTGTTAGAAGCGACCAGCCTTGTGTAATAACTTCAAGGCATGGGACTTCGGCCCCAGTGTCATTAGCAACTGTCAGTGTAACACCGGTAGTGAGTCTTGCAGGTGCCTTACCAACTCTTGTACCTGCAGCTGCAACACCAAATTTAACTTTAGCTCCTGCAGCATCTCAAGCTCAACTTTTAACTCCAGCTCCTCAAATATTAACTGTTAGTACCACACAACAACTTGTTGGAAATTCAGGAGCTTTGATAGTAACAAGTGCTGGTGCACAACAGCTGATGCAGGTCAGTGACTCAGGAACATTAATGGGTGGTGGACAGACAGTTGTTGCTGTGACTCCTGCACAACTAACTTTGGCACCACAAGCTCAACAGCTAATGAGCAATGGACCTCAGACTGCTGTGCAACAATTAGTTCAGACATCTGCCCTCCAAACCCAGCTAGCTCCACAACACCAAGCTTCTCAATATGCTGCAGCTCAACAATCTGTGCAACATTTGGCTGCTGCACAACAGTCTGCTCAGCATCTAGCAGTTCAACAGTCTGCACAGCACTTGGCACAATCTGCCCAACATCTTGCAGCTGCTCAACAGTCTGCACAACAAATGGCGGCTCAGCAGTCAGCTCAACAGTTAGCAGCCCAGCAATCTGCCCAACAACAGTTAGTACCTTCTACACCACAATTGGTTCACCAGACATCCACTCATAAGATAACAATTTCTAGCACTAGTCAACCAATGGCTTTGCCAAACTCACAATCTCAGCCATTAACATTCCCTATAATCTCTCAAAGTATTTTGCCTCACTAAAGTGAAATATTTTTAATGTTAGTATTCATATTCTATCAGTTTTAACCTATTTCAGCTGTTTATACATTATAATGTAGGTTCGTAGTTGTATATTGTCGGTAATGCTGAAGTACAGATTGGTTAAATATTACAAGTTTTGTATGCCATGTATGTGGTTGTTGATGAAAACATATTGTTCCAATGTTACATATAATGAATGCTTAGTCTGGATCTTCAGTCTTTTAAAATACTTGTATACTATTATACAACATATTACCAATCTTTATAGGGTATAAAAACACCAAAAAATGTATGTTGGATAAATATTAGTGGAAGCCTAACATACTTCCCAACAGTATTCTTATCTTAAAATGGTTAAGTTCTAGAAAATGTTGACTAATGTAAAGACAAGAATGTGACTGTTATGGTACATATAGTTTACCTAGTATCTTGAAGGAAACATAAAGTGAGCTGACCTTAATGTGGTGGTTACATGTCAGCTGGCTGCTTGACCATGTAACATTTTGACTTTTTTATAGCAGTTACCATTTAAGTAGCTTTTTACAAACAGGAGTTTCGTAAGTGAAACTCATGTTTGTAAAAATTTTTGCTACATGTTTGGGAGGCTGCTACTGCTCGCCCCGCCCACGGAATCGCAGCTGACGGTCACGAGTAATCATAATATTAACCCCTGGTGCATTTCACGAATTTTTGGTTGGGAGGGACGTGGGTCATGACAATCTGTCACTGGCTCCCGTACCGTTAGTTGATACAATTAAACATGTAAAAGAGAAGTTTGGGGGAAGAATTGATACATAATGTCTAATGTTATTGTATTGCGACACAATATTGATATTGTTTTAGACTGTTAAGTAGTGTTACAGACTGTTTTCTAGATTACCCTCTTGTGGTAAAGACAAATGTAATAATTGTGTTTAGAATAGTTATTTGTGTATTTGGCACTGCCTTATCAGGTAGTGAGTGTCATCATTGTGATTTTAATAAGGTAATTACTCATCAAACATTTTCTACTTTTAGTAAAGATAAGGTCCTATTGCATTTTTTTGTTTTTGCCAGCTATTATTTCTTTTTATATAAAAAAATATTTTAAAAAGATAATTTTAATGAAGAATTAATTCTGATTCTTATTTAAAATTATGCTGATTTTTGTATTTTTCAGAAAATATCATGCCAAAAAACCTATAAACAAACCTATCTTAACATAAAATACTCCAAAATCCAAATGTATAACAAAAAATAAATTAGAGGTGAACCCATATTTATTAAATATTACAAGGCTTCGTTTCCACCAGAGATGATTGATGGCCTATATTATTTTTATATAATGAAAAATATTGTTTTTATCATACACTACTATTGTAACTCACCATTATTGTTGGCCTGTGTAGCTTAAAAAATGAACAAAGACGGTTTCTTTGTTTTTTTTTTTTGCAAGAAAGCTTTGATATATTGTAATTAATGAGCATGTTAAATTATATTTTGACGCTTTGCCGCCTTACCTCTCCATTTCTTTGACAATATATAGTTTGCAGGCTAGATAAAACGCCAACTTTAACTTGATTTTCTTATCTTAAGATATGTAAGTTCTTAATTCTAAGATAGGTAATTTATTCTGCACTATTAAAAGGATTATTTCCGAAACATCTTTGTTTATTTTACATGATATATTACATTGTGAAATTTAAAAATTGCAATGTGGTTTCACTCATTCATTTTTTTGTTAGATACTAATTGACACCCATCTTGGGGTTCATATTTGAAAATATATCCACGGGTTCCGAGTATAAAATTCCCAGAATTATCGAAAGCTATTGCTGTAACTTTTCCAGGGACGTTTTTCACCATTTTCAATGGGCCAGTGTCATTTTCGTGTATGTATGATAAAGTTTCACTTGCTATAAACACTAAATCTTCAGAAAACGATATTTGTGCTACGCCTTGGTAAGTGACATTGCCGATGTAACTAATACTGGATTTGTTAGACCTTAAAACATAGAGTTTCTCCTCTCTAATAAAATAAAAGTAATTTTTATCGTTAACGGCCATTTCGTTCAAGGAATCGAAACTTCTGAATCGTATTTTTTTGTTGTCCGCTAAAAGGTATAATTCTTCAACTCCATGCGGACTGTCAGTAATATATTTGTTACCATCTCTGTCCACAAACAGGTTGTTCAATTTTAAATTCGGGTCGGAAATTAATTTTGCTTCATGCGCCTCGTCGTCATAAATGAAAATGCCTTTACTTGTACCGAAGTATACTCTAGTTGCATTTTTATCCACAGCAATAGAATAACTTTTGCCTTCGGGGAGACCTTAGAAATATAAAAAAAATATAAACAATTATTAGTTCATTCACATTTTTAAGTATAGCAACAGTATCAGTGATTGATTGATGGTAAGTGGCCACTATCGCTATCTTGATTTGTCGATGCGTTGCATCCTCGAGATGGATTGAAGAAAAAATGCTGCGGTTTCAGCGGATCCTGAACAAGAGACCAGAGTCCACTAGATTCTCAGCATTAATAGGATGGGAGAGGGAGGGGGTAAGTCTGGCCCACAGGCGGCTCGACCGGAACGCGTCTATGACACTTGGCGGTTGGAATCGAATGATGGTGGTCGCAAGCCAGTCGGGGAACAGATCCCCTACCATCAAGGGAGTGATCGGTTTACTCGGCTCGTACGAGATACTCTCCCAGCGACTGAGTAACGATACAGAAAAAATAGTGAGAATAAATTTGAAAGTACTTACCAGGTATTTTTTCTGATTCGGTTGTATTAGGCTTTATAACTTTTATATCAAAATAGTAGCCATTGAAGTTACGGCCGTATAGCACATAAAATAAGTTTCCATTTGAATCGTAATGAGCATCAGTAGGATACGCATCTCCGACGTCGTAAGTTTTGGTCACATTATAATGATTTTGATCTATAGTTAAGTTTGCTTTGCACGAACTCTTAGGGAGATCGAATGCGTGACATGATTTTGCTAATACAATTAGTAAAAGTATATTCTTCATCTCGACCGAACTTGTCAACCTCCAATCACTGAGTGTAACAGTCAGCTTTATAATCTCGGACTAGTTACTTTTTATGCGTATAAATTAAACGATAATGGTGCAATGACTTGAACATTATAGTATTTAATCACTACATAGTATAAAACAGTCGCTTCCCGTTGTCTGTCTGACTTTATGTATGCTTAGGTCATTAAAACTACGCAACGGATTTTGATGAGTTTTTTTTTATAGATAAGAGAGATTCAAGAGAATGGTTTATACGTATTATACATGCATGTTATCGTAGAGAAAGTAGAGAGAGAGAGAGTAGAGGAGTAGAAAATTATATGTAAGTCAGGAGTTTAAACTGTACGTTTAAATAATGAAATTTTAGATGTGGCGGACTCGACGATATTTCTGGGTATAACTTAAATTCAAAACTACAGTGGAACCCCCATTTATCATCTCTAGCGGGAAGAGTCAGCTCAGCTGCCTACGCAGTAAGGAGAGTCAGACAAATGACCGATATCAATAGCTAGGCTAGTTTACGTCAGTTACTTTCACAGTATTATGTCTTATGGCATTTTACTGTGGGGTAGGGCGAAAGAGAGCTGTTCGGGCCATTTATAACTTAAGAGCGCGGGATTCCCTTAGAGATGTATATAAAAAAATAAACGTTCTTACAGTCCCATCTCAATACATATATTGTAATATTTTGTTCATTTACCAGAATATTCATTTGTATTCAAAACACAGTGACAAACATAATGTTAATACTAGAAACAGAAATAAACTTGTAACGCCCCTACTATCGTCGCCACAGTCAGTAATAGCTTCATGGAGCTTGGTGTTCGCATCTATAATAAGATTCGCACAGCCTATATTAGACTTGCCACTTCAACAATTTAAAACTCAGATCAAGAAGTCATTAATATATAAAGCATACTACAATGTACAGGATTACTTAAATGATGAGAATGCTTGGAATCTAAGTGACGTTGACTCTCAAGCTAAATGATTTGTATAACAAACTATGCGACTGTTGAGCTTCTGCCCGGCTCTTCTCAACAGAAAACTGCTTTCCGAGCTGGTGGTAGCTTCAGACAAACTAAATGACCGACAAATTTTTGACGTTTCAAAAGTAGTTTTAAAAAGTCTAATTGAAATAAAAAAAAAAAAATGGTTTCCTAAGAGAAAGAAAATGACAATATAGTTAGTTTTTTGTGATGATATACGTTTGTTTTACCGAAAACATTTTTTATTAATTATAATATTGCTCAAATTAATATTATGTCAATTTATTGAGAAATAATATGGCGTCTATTAAATTAATGTTTCACGGATATAACCCAATGACTAATAGGAAATTAATTTCTCTTACACTCTAAAAAGTTAATTTACAATGTATTGTATTTTTAAATAAATCAATAATTTATTTAAAAACATATTAATAAATAAAAAACATATAAATAATATTTTTATTGGTTCAATAAATAATAATGATGGGTATATTGACTCGTTTTCATTAGACTTATCAGGTTCCGTCTTGTTGACATTGTAAGTATGATGGCAGGCGTCCATGTCGCTCTCCTTTGATTTTATGAATTTTCCATCTATGGCCTTGTAATATTTTCCTGAAATTTAAGTTTTCATTTATTCTTCTATTTTTTTATTTATTTTACGTACAATTTCACACATATAAAATTCTCGGAATTGGGTATTTGAAAAAACGTTTTTATGATTAAGAAATATTTTCATTTTTTTTGTTATTTCAAATTATAAATAAATTTTTTATCCGAGTACTGAAAATATACCGACAGTACCCGAATGCGTGTGACGTCACAATTTTAATTTCTCACAATAGCATACAACTGTTAGTGTCACACCACTGTAACAGATTATACTAACTTATAATAATACTAGCGGCCTGCCCTCGCTTCGCTCCGGGTATTTAAAGCAATATTATAAATTATTGATGTCCTTAAATTGTCACTCTGTAATTTTGTAGTTTTCATTATTTGAAAAGAGAGTGAGAAAAAGTTAAAAAAAGAAAAATAATAGAAACAATAATAAAAGAAAAGCGACAGATAATAAAAGAGGGAGGACAGATCAAAAATAAAATTGAAAAGGTAAAGGAGAGAGAGAGAAAGAGATAATCGAAAGAAAGAAAGTGAAAAGAGACTGATCATTCTGAACAGATAAAAATTAAAGAGAGAAAAAAGAGAGAGAATGATAGTATATGAGAGGAACAGAGACGGAAATACTATAGACCTCTCTCAATGAAAGAATTTTTAAAACCAGGATCAGTAGCAGCAAAACGCCCATATTCGCGTCCTATTAATTAAAAAATGTATATGGCAACACTAAATCACCTTTGTCACTCACGGATACTGTAGTTTTCTATCAGTGATTTTTTTTTTAAAATCAGATTTGTAGAAATGACCACCTTATGGCACTTAAATAGCCATATATTTTTAATTAGAGTATTTATGGCAACACCACATAGCCTATGTTACCCGGAAAGGATGTAGCTTTCCATCGGTGAAAGAATTTTCAAAATCAGTTCAGTACTTTTGGAGCCTATTCGCAACAACCAAACAATCAAATCTTTCCTCATTATATAATAGTATAGATTAACTACACATTATAATTTATTAAATCTTTTGATTTATTTGTATGTATATTGGTGAATAGATCTTATTCCTAATTAAAAAGTTATCAAATTTAAATTTATAAATTCAGTGACGGTATACATGTTTATTTTAAAATACTTATAATGTAAACAATACCTAAGTTATTTTAAGCACAGAGACCGATCCTTGCTTTCAGTGAGGTAAAAATGGTTTTTCTCACTAGTTTACATAGAATTATGGGTACATAACGTACGACAATAGATATTATACTTGAAATCCAATTCGTAGTCCCATAGTTAGCAAAATGATGGTGGGCTCTTAGCAGTGCAACATTGTATAAGACATTAGCTTTTACCCGCAACTTCGTTTGCGATATTGAGATATATTAGCCTACAGTAGATCGTCTGTAGACATATTTATTTATTATTATTTAATCTCTTTATTGTACACAAACACACATTCTACAATTTTATAACAAAAGGAAAAAAAAATACTATAAGAAACAAATAGGTGCTTAGTAATAATACATGCGTGATGAATTCATGTACAAAGGCGGACTTATTCCACTTGGGAATCTCTACCAGTCAACCTTAGAATAACTGAGAGGATAATTAATTTATTATGGGCAGATCGTAAATATGATATGATACACTACAAACATAAACTTTACACATACATACATACATACATACAAACATACACATAAATTTATTTATACAATAATATATTTGTATTTATAATCATACCAAAAATGACAATACAACCTACATATTAGAGTAAAACTTTTTTAGTTTGCACTTAAATGATCCTACTGAGGGTGATTTGCATATTTAATAATTTTATTGGGTAGTCATACTAATTTTGCACCCTTTTACTGGATTAAGGGACGATTTTCGAAACAATAGTTTACACGTGTTTCATGGCGTTTAATGAAGAATTTTTATACTGAATTTCATTTGAATAACTTCAAAAACGGCAAAGTCTCATACTAACTTTGCACCCCCGTTTTACCCTCTTATGGGGTGAATTTTCAAAAATTCTTTCCTAGTGCTCCCCTACGTTATAAAAGGAACCCCTGTGCAAAATTTCTAATATCCCTTCCTTATAGTTCAGGCCCTGCGTTGATATGTCCGTCATTAAGTCAGCTTCTCCTTTAATATTTTAATTTTTCCAAGGAAACATTGAAAAAAAAGAATTTTGTGAAAATTATTCTCAAGAATTGAAATTTCAGACAGCAAATAACATCGTTCATACGGATAATAGCTTTTCTTACTTTCTTTATAAATATTTGTATTTACTAAGTTGGGTTACCATTTAAGAAACAAAATACTTACTTGGTATTAAAATTTTTTAAACACACTTCGCATTCAACAGTGCCTTGTCTAAGATGTATATCTCTTATGTGCCTTTTCATATCGTGCTGGTATGAGAAAGCCTTATCACAATAAGTACACTGTAAACGTCAAAAAAAATATAATGATTACGATGGAGGAGGATTACGTGATGAGTGTAAAGAGGATATTTCTGAGATTAAAATAGGTAGTTTTTGGTGAACAAATGTTTTGCGAATATGAAATACTAGCTTCTTCCTCGATAAATGGGTTATGCACCACTTAAAAAATTTTGTAAATGCCAGCTGTTCCTGAGATTAGCGCTTTCAACCAAATAAACAAAGCGTCGTCAGCTTTTTATATTAGTTTAGATAAAAAAGCCGGCCGGTCCATCTCCACTCAAAACACTTAAGTGGAGATGGACCAGCCGCTTATTAAGAGGAATAGATAAATGGAGTAGAAGGGTTACAGTCTGGCATCCAAGAAATGATAAAAAAATCCGAGGAAGGCAGTACAGAAGATGGAGAGACTATATTGTAAAAACAGCAGGGAAACGGTGGACAAGGCTCACATTGGAGCTTCTGAAATGGAAGGAAATGGAGGTGGCCTATACCTTTGGGCACACGGACATAATATAGGATTGCTGGTGTCAAAGACTAGATATTATAGACACTTTATACTTTAAATTAGTTAGAATTTAAGCACCACACAAACTTAATCATTGTAAATACATTGTCTTGTCTGAATAAAAAGCTGATCTATTTAGATAAAAAAGCAGGAATTATATCCACTTAGAAACCTTTGGAAATGTCTGATTTGTATTGAAAACAAGTCTATCTACATAAGTTCCATTGCAATACAGCAAACAAGCTTCAAGAAAAAGATATAATTATATACATTCTTATAAAGACTCAATTTTTTAATAACAATCTATATTATGTGTGTAAAATACTTTTTTGTATCTTTACCTTAAATGGTCTATTAGTACTATGTACATGCCGCATATGTTTCATAAGGTTACTTGCTGTTGTTGTTGATTTCGGACACTGTGTACATTTGAATGGTTTATCAGCCAAGTGTGTTCGTTTGTGTACTTTCAACAAATCCATTGTTCGTCCTTGGTATGGGCATTCTTCACATTTAAATGGAAAAATATTTTCATGTATACCCCTGTGAAATTTTAAATACTTATTACATAAATGTTCTTACCTTAAAGTATAAATCATAATCATAGGTTGCCTGGAAGAGATTGTCTCTTGGAAGAAGTCCACCTATGCTAACAATGTAATATAATATTTTTTTCTGTTTATATTTTTAGTGCAAGAAAAAATACATAAAAAATAAACAATGGTGTTTTCATTAATTATAATTTAAAATTTTTATTTTTAAAGAAGCAATTACACTTACATATGAATAAGAAGATGGGCATTTGATCTGGCAGTCTTTCCACAAATATCACATAAAAAGTTCATCTTATTTTTATCCTTACATGGTTTTGGCACATCAACAGTTTGTGTGTTACAATTGGTCAAGTGCATATTATATGAGTCCTGGAAAACAGAAAATTAAAATGATAACAGTTTCTTAAATTAGATTTTAAACTATGTAACTGATTTTAATGGTTTTAAAGACAGAAGAAAAGTAGACGTAATGATTCTAGAGGAAGATTCATAAAGAAGATATGAATATTGTATAGTGGAGAAATTGTTCAAAGACGGGCAGACTGCTAGTTACACATAAAATGTATTTGATAAAGGATTCCTATCAAGTAAGGTTATATCCTAGGATTTCGAGAAAATAAAATTGTCTGATAGGCAGAATTTTTTTTTAATGATGATCTACAATTTTTTTTGAGCATAATAAATAAATGAACATTAACTAAGTTTTATAATTATATTATTGTATAATATTGGTTGTAGCATGATGATATATGGTCTATATCAACCCTATAGGGTCTGTGATGAGGAACCGGGTGTCAAGTTAAAATGAATTGGGAGTTGACAAAATATTTAATGTTTGTAATCTATTTAATATAATTTCAGAATATATTGTTTTTTTTTTGGTTTTTGAAATTGTTAATTAAAATTTCAGAGTTCCCAAGAAATTTCATTGTATGGTTGGGGGTTAATCTATAACGAAATAAAATGCTAAGTGGTCTACAGGTCAAATAAGTTTTGGAACCTCTGGCCTATAGTCTTACTCTATAAATGATATTAAAACTATTCAAGATTTAAAAAAAAAGTTCAATCCAGTTGTTCTTGTGATGTTCAAACAAACAAACAATTCAGCTTTATAATATTAGTAAAGATTAGATTAAATGTGAACTTAATATTAAAATGTTTTGCATATTTTAATACCATGTCAAAAAATTCTTTATTACATATAGAGCAACTCCATATTTCTGAATTGTCATCTGAAAATGTTGGTGATGGTATGTTATAAGTTTCATCATTTTCTTGACAATTTGGCTTGGCAAAAGATTCTTTTTCATTATTTATTTCTGTTCCCCCTTCTGCTTCTGAAACATTATTTTTAGTTATTAAACCTAGACAGATTTACTAAAAAAATAAATGCATACAAAGTAATGTATATTTTAGTGAATAATACACATACAAAAATAAAAAGTTTCGTGTTCAGATTATTCCTAATTTTCATTTTCTACATTTAAATACTTTTTTAATTGACTAATTTTAAATATATAAATACTACAAGAGGACTGGAGGACAGTTTATCCAGTTGGGCTGCAGAGGCAATCTGTTATACAAACTATTTGTTATACTAACAATATTCTTAATATTATAATATTCCAAAAGTTAAGATGTCGCACGTAACATGAGTACTCATTAGTTATGTATTTACCTTTTTTTATAGAAAGTTCTATGAGTAATTTATTACTGGCTTGGCACATATCACGGAACAAAATACATCCATTTAAAAGATGTAAGCAGGTCTGACACATACATTTTGGTAAGTTATCTTCTAAATTTATCTATAACAAAAAAATAAACAATGAACTATTTGAATTAGAAAATAATGCAATTTATTAATATTAACATAGACTTACAGAAACTCCTGAAAAGTTTTTTATTTCTTCTGGTATATTAGGATGAGTTAAGTTTTCAAATATTGGAATTTCACCTTTCTCGTTATTACAAATCCTGCATATTTTTAAATCAATATGTTTTAATGGGACCCTACAATAATAGTGAAATTGTATAATTGAACACTTAGTACTAAAATAATTAAATATTTATGTCGAGCATTTCTTGCTAAGGCAATTCAAGATTGTAAGTAATTAAAATTGTTTTCTACTATTAAATTTTAATAAAACAATATTATCTAACGTTTTTTTAGTCCTAACTTTTCTTTTCTTTTTGGTTTTTTGCAAAACACTTGCATATAACATTGATTTTAGAAAGAAAAAAGAAGCCATTGTGCACGCTGTAATTCCTTTATCATATAATAAGAAATGTTATAGAAATTATAGAATATACTATTTATTGTTTATCATTTACAACTTTGTTAGGTATTTGTAAACGGATTGCAACTTATTTTGTCATAATTTTGACACACAAATCAAAGATTATACACAAATAATCACAAATTTGACCAAAGATTATATAGAATTTGACATTTTGGAATTTTTGTTCCTATGTTTTTATATTCCATAATAGAAAAGGCAAAAGTATTACAGCGTACAGCCTTGTCTATTTTGTAGGTTAATTCTTTATTCATTGACATTTTGGGACGCAGACTTATTGTAGAGATGCACATATAGCATGAATTGATATTCGATCTAATCTATTCCAAATTATAACTATAAAACTAATCATAATTAGTTCAATATCCCCCATGACAAGAACAGTAGTTTTTTTTTCTTTATCAAAACTCAGTTTTAGATATTTCTGAGCACCAAAATAAATTTTACTTAGTGTTAGAGTTTTACGTAGAAAGTTATTAGTTAAATATGTCATCATCATCACGACCCTTCAATGGGCCACTGCTGAGCCGGGTCTCCTCCTCAGAATGAGGAGGGTATTAGGCCATAGTCCACCACGCTGGCCCAGTGCGGGTTGGCAGGCAGACAGACACACACCTTTGAGAACTTTTTTGGGAACTCTCAGGAGTGCAGGTTTCCTCACGATGTTTTCCTTCACCGTTAAAGCAAGTGATATTTAATTGCTTAAAACACACATAACTCAGAGTCAGAGGTGTGTGCCCAGGATCGAACCTCGGACTTCCCGAGTAAGACTTGAAGTCTCAACCACTGGGCCATCACTGCTTAGAATTAAATATGTACAACATTGAAATGGAGTTTCATAATAAAAAAAACATTATTTGTCCTTACAAAATTTATAGTATAGTTTATATATGTGTATATATAGTATAGTTTATATATATATATATATTTATAATATGTATTTATGTAATATGTACAATTTATGTATGTAGTATAATAAAAGTTATTATTATTTATATGTTTGCACATATTATATGTACCAAAAACTTATATTATTGGTTATATAAGTTAATATTGGTTTAAAACTGTTTTGCGCACCACCTATATTTTTGTTCGCTAAAGTTTCGTGCGACCAGCAGGTTGCCTGGAAGAAATCACTTTAAGTGATAAGGCCGCCTTTGCATGCTATAGCTTAAGTTACTGTTTGTAATTATTCTCATCATTGTATTTCAATGTGTGTGCAATAAAGTATTTTATTATTATTAATATTCTTTAACAAATCGAATTAACCATCGAATTCCTTGCGACCAGTGTTCACACTCCTCTTCACGAGACTATCGGTGGTCATCACGAAGTCTCAAGTTGCCGTAGACCAGCCAAAGCTTTTTTCAATAGGTCTGCCTCCCTATCTTCAGTTTCGAGATATTTATCTTAGATTGCTCCTTCTTGGATGCAGTTCTTTATGAAATGCATCTTCAAATCAAAATGTTTTCATGTCATACCCGGAGAATACGTGAGTGGTAGATACTTCTTATATTCTGGCAACACTATTGAAATCATTTGTCATATAAATAAATAACATTTCTAATGTCATTTATTTTTCGTATGACGTATATTGTATTTGTATATTTATTTGGCAATAGCAATTTATAAAAATTGTTTTATTGATATTTAATTCTATATAAATGTGCAAATACAATGTTCATCTTTTTAATAGATTATAAACTGCATTGCCTTTAAAATTTGTACTAGAATGTTAGCAGTAAATGGTTTTTTTGGTAATTAATTATCTTGTTCGTTACTTAATAATAATTCTGAATTATTAGTTGATATACTATCAACTACCGCCTAGCGCCACTAGTTTTTTGATCTTTGCATGAACAAAGCCTAAAGATGACGGTATATTTAACAAAAGCAATGATGTCTAAACTTAATAAAGTTACCTACCCGAGTACAAGCTCTTCTGGTGGTGAGGCTAGTGATGATCCTTGGGAGAAACTTGCCATGGAAAGGTATTCCAAATAATATTCGCTCTGCCCTACTTAGATACAAAAAAAATCATAATTTTGCATCAAAATCTTATATATTGGTCTCATTCAAAAACATCCTTCCTTTTTGTACCCATAGATACAATAACTTGTTATTATAGAAATTATTACTTCTTACATAGATTTTATAATCACTTTTAATTAAAAAAACTGATTTTTATGTTATTTTGTGTATTAAGTTTTGATTGTATAATTTCCAAATTTATAAATATTTGTTGATTTAAATTTTTATAAAACTTGTTGACTTTCAGCAAATTTGGTTCCACACTGTCTAAAGAAATGATCTGTCGTGTATGTGCAAAGATTGGTAGTACACCTTTATGCAGCAAAATTAATGATTGTGATATTATGGGAGCTATTAGAAGTATTACTAATATAACTGTAAGTAATTCTGGTTCTTTTTAAATTAATCCTGAAAAAATTGTTATATAAACAATGAACAAAAACCACCAGTTTCCTAGTAGCTTAAATATTCGATATTAATTTCAACTTGATACCCCCTGATAGACGGATACTAGACAACAAAGTGATAGGATCACTTTTCTTTTTTGAGGTAGGGAACCCTAAAAAAATAGCATTACTATGACATAAGAATATAAGTATAAGTAAAAGATTTTTAATTTGTTTTGATAAAGTAAACAAGTTGAATTTATTTCAGATGAATGCTGATGACTCTTTACCTAAATACATATGTACTACATGTTTAGAATCATTAAAAATTGCTTTGAATTTTAAGAAAAAATGTGAAATTGCAGATAAGAAATTTAGGAAAATATTGAATCCAATGGGTAAGCTAAATAATTTTAAATTAGATGAATTGATGTCACTTAAAAGTTTTAATCAATTTGGATATAAATAATTTAAAAACTTGTCTTGTAGGTGACCCATTACTCCATTCATATCCATATTCAAAACATGATTTTCAATTAATATTACACCAAATGAAATTAAAGAGAATGGAGAAAGAACAAAAGGCTGATAGAGTGAGAAGAAAAAGAGAAAGACTGATAGAGAAAAAAGATGCCAAAACAAAGGAGTTTAATTGTTCACCATGTGATATGATATTCCCAACTAAGGTACATTAATTGTATATGTGAATATCAACATGTCATATTTATATATTTTTTATGGTTAATTGCTTGCATACCCAACTGAAAACTGGTTTTTGTAGGAAAAGTTAAATGCCCACCGTCGAGATACACAATGTATGAAACGTGCATGTGATATATGTGGACAACTTGTACGCAGCATAACCCAGCATATGCGTCACAACCATGAACAACACAAGTGCCCCACTTGTGGCAAGGAATTCAGCATTATAGCAAGATTGAAAAACCATATGTAAGTCTGCTAGTTTATTTGAGTTACAGGAAAACTTTCTTAGGAACCATTAGGTGTTTTTTTTATAAAATAGTAATTTTTATTACAATTTTCATTTAATTAAATTTGACAAATTTCTGTTGCTCCGATTTTTTTCTTCCTATACAATGAAATGATTCTGAGATGAAACTGTAAAGTAATCTTCATTAAAAATGTGGTGACCAATATCACTAATTTTTAAGAAGTACTCGCGTTTGACCAAAAAAAAAATACTATGCCAAAATTGATTTAACAAAAAAATATTTAATCGTTTCTAAGACAGTTTCTGTGTATCCCCAAAGCTATAGGATTTCTCCATACTGTGTCAGTTAAAAATAAAGTTAATATTATTAGTTCTCTTCTTGCTTGTAATTGTTATTTTTTGAGAAAAACTCCTTAATATACATATTTTATGGTTATTTTAAGGTTAGTGCATACAAACACATTTAATTTTTTTTGTGACCTGTGCCCATACAAATGCAAACATAAATACTACCTTGTGATGCATATGCGCACGCATACCGGTGAAAAACCCTACAAGTGTCCACAGTGTCCAGCTACTTTTGTGAATCCTTCGAATCTGAATAAGCACAAACTGACTCATCAGGAGAAGCAGTTTAAGGTAACCATTGCCCTAAGAATCTTTACAGACTTTAAATTATTAGAATTCCAAATACATAGATTGATAATATATTGATAGTTAGTTATTATTATATATATTTTGGAATAAAAAAAAACTTGTTATTTTTTTTAACAAAAAAATAAATATTTAACAAAACAAGACTTTATTTTCAAACAGCAGACATAAAAATATTTGAAACTCCTTTAATAAATAGGTAGATAGGTTAAAACCAGTATGGACTAGTGTAATCGTTTTATTAGAGTGTATGCAGATATAAGAACTCATAATTCGAAGTAATGTTTTTATTTACAGTGTGCACTATGTGATAAAGCATTCCGTACAGGCTCAGCGCTGTGGGAACACCACGACGCCAAGCACATGAACATCAAACACAGATGTACATATTGTGGACGAGATTTTTGCTATAAGTAAGTTTAATATAAATCTTAATCTAAATTTTAAACAATCCATGAAGTCATTATCATATAACCATGATAGAAATGAACTTGGAGCTGAGGAAATTTATTTAAATTTTATTTTAGGTCAGATTTACGTAAACATGAAATTCGTAACCACAACCGTGTCAAACGAGACTACGTGGGGGGAGAACCTACATATAAACAACTAGAAAGATTGCAGAAAATGCAAGAGGATGAAGCTATGGAAAAGTGGAGACAACAAGAAATACCCCAGCAACAACCTTTTATGGAACCTATGTATGTGACAGATGTTACTGGGATCATACAACAACCTATTGGTAAGTTTTAAATAATCTATTATGTTTTCTTGTGAAATCTTTAAAGATTGACTGGATTTTTGAACATGATCATATGATTTTGTTCAAGATACTGTTTAAAAATCTATATGTATATATTGTTGCGATCATAATACACTTACTTATGGTCTACAATATACATTTTTAGAATCAGTAGTCAAAGTAGTTTTTGTTTTATTTTTAAAGATAATAATCAAATCATTGTTTCATTTTTGTAAAATCGGTTGTTTTGGAATCTCTTCACTTCTATTGGATAATTTCCTAGTAGGTATCTTATTTGGTTATCTTTTATTTACAGTTCAGCAGCAAACTGTGCAGTTGACTTTGTAAGTATTTAAAATAAATCTTTTACTAAGAAAGCAGGAATTACAGGATATTTTAATACCATATACTTCTTTTACAGACCAGAATTAACTTTAAAGAAGGACGAAGTTAAGATGTATGAAAGTCAACAAGAAATTGCGTATTTTTAAGGATATTTGTTTTGTTATAAAGAAACGAATTAATTTGATCAAGTGCCGTTTTATCTATATAAATATTAAATAAATGAAATTATTATAATATTATTTAGCTTTTCAGTATATTTAGTATTTAATAGATGAAATAAGTGCCATTATATTTTATCGGTTTTATGATATTTATTTTATAAGAATTATTATAGTTAATATTTTAGCAGAAACGAAACTCGTTATGTGAGAAAATGTAAACCACGTTACTTAAGTAACTTAAGAAAAATTCCATGTACATATTTACATTGTGTTATTCCATATAGTTAAACATTTATAACATGTAAAGTAGAGAAGTCTAGATCATTAGTATTCAGTTGAAGTGAAAGTATCGTTTACTTAGCCACGCAATAACATGCGTGTTTTAAAATATTTGAATGCTAACATTGAATGATATTCCTAATTAATATAAGATTGTTTTTACATCAATTATAATTTATACTGAACTAGTGAATGGTTGTCAATTGTATTCAGCAATATATATAGTGGCTTATACTTGATGGTAATTATTCGAAATAAATGACCTATATTATACATATTGTCTTTTATTGCATTCATTAAAAGCTTTTACCTTTAACAATTTTCAATCACAGATCACAACTACATAATAGATGACGCATTCTGGGCGAAAGAGTGTGTGATACATGTGATTTGTCACATATACGAGACGGCGCTTATACACACCAACTAAGTATCGACCAGTTATCGGACCTGTGCGGACGCGTCCTGATTGGATTTTCATATACTTTAACAATTTTGTTTTTAAAGAAAAATTAAATTAGTCCAGTGTAGCAGAGCTCAAATTATAATGGATTTAATGTTTAACCTGTCAGAGGGGAATTAAAAAAAATACGCTCGCTTATGTATTTTTGGAAGTCTCTTTCCCTCATCACATTTTATAATTACGTCTTTTTCCGTCAAAAATGTTCGATTATTTTAAAATGCATAGCGTTGTGAAATACAAAATTTAAAAATTATCGAAAAATATAACTGTTTTATATACATACTAGCTGACCCAGCAAACGTTGTTTTGCCACCGTGGGCCACCCTTATCACTTAGGGGCATAAAAAATAGATGTTGACCGATTCTCAGACCTACTCCATATGCACACAAAATTTCATAAAAATCGGTCGAGCCGTTTTAGAAGAGTATGGTAACTAACATTGTGACACGATAATTTTATATATAAGACATTTTACAAAAAAATGTGATGCGTTCGTAATCACAAAATCAGTATCGACCAATCATCATGTGCCGACGCGCCCTCGTTAGCTTTATAATGGTGTGGAAACTCATCCAGAAATTTAACTTTATTATCTTTTACGAACTTTTTTTATTACCAATACAAAATTACGATATTAGCATAAATATTTAACGTTCCTTTGCCATCACTACACAAAGTACGTTTTTCGAATGATTTTTGAAGTGACCAATCAAATCGCATCAGCCCTTCCCCGCGCGCCCTCACCTTCCTTAGCGAATTTCCTCACTTGACACTCTTTGCTTGACACGGAACAAAATGTTCAACATGCGGAATCTATTATGTAGTTGTGATCTGTGTTTTTAATGCTCTAAAGACATTGAGGAAGAAAATTTGCAAAGAAATAAAATAAGCAATTTGATGTTACAATATTTACATTTAAAATGAGAGTAAAGAGCGGTGAAAGTGGAGAGTGTGAAATCAAAAATAAAATTTACGAAAAAGGCACATATACAAAAACGAACATTAAGGAAATGAATGATATATATTTTAGACGACCTCAAACAAATAACTATGGGAAAAAAATATTATGTACGAAGGGGTTCAACTATACAATAATCTACCAAATTATATAAAAGAAGAAAAAAAGATAAAGATTTTTAAGAATTTACTAAAAACAAATACTTGCAAATAAACAAGAAACCGCAAAAACAAAAACACAAACACAAAAATTAATATTTTATAATACAAATTACATACTAAAATAAGGAAAAATAAAAAAAAAGCTTGTTAACGTGTCTCCGGTGTTAGTAAACAAGTAGGTATTTGTCTTGTCATTGATTCGAACATAGATTACCCTCGTGTTAAAAAGTTAAAAATTTTAAATGTAAATCATAATATCAAATGCTCGATATACTAAATAAAGATATCCTAAGAATAGTTAATATTAAGATTTTCCCATTATTTGTAATTTTTAGTTTATACTTTTTAAGCCTGTATCGACTTATTATTTTGTATTTTCTCATTAAGTGAATAGTGTAAAATTCTTAAGAGAAAATAAATTCTTTAAATCTAACCTAGAATGTAGGAAAGAAAATATGTTTCTTTTTTATGATAATGTCGATTTCAGAGTATTTACGTTGATTGTCTTCAATATACGTAGAGTACATTAGGTGGCGGGTACATTCAGATCCCTCGACGAAATCTATTTAAGTCGAGAATTTACGAATGTGAGACTTTTCTCACGAGGATTCTCGGAAAGATTTTTATTCAAGTGAAGTTGGGTTTAGGTATTTTTTACTTTCTTCTGAATATTTTGTGTATCGTCTTAGCATAAAATTGTTATAAGTCCGGGAGAAAAATATATTGGTAAAAATTTATGTTTTTCAAGTATATTAAGTACTATAATATAAGTAAAATAAAGAATGATTTTAGGAGAATAATGGTTATATTATGTAGTTGTCATCTGCTTTTTTAACTAAATCTCTTATACAATTCTTCTTCTTTGTCGATACGGTCTTGGCAGACCGGTCGTGGTCAATTGAATGTTGTAGCCCTCTTGACAATACGCCTCCACTCCTCCCTATTGGAAGCCTTCCTTGCACATTGGTGTACAGGAACGTCAACTGCTGCTTTTATTTGATCAGTCCACCTCATCGGTGATCTGCCACTTGCCCTAGTGCCTTCAACTATCCTTTGCACTAATAAGCGCTCAATGGACACATCATCGCGTCTATACACGTGACCAAAGTACGTGAGAATGCGAGTTTGTATGATAGAGAATAGACGTTTGATGCCGAGCTCAGAAAGGATTGAGGTGTTTCTACGGAATGCGGTCCAAGGTATTCGTAACATTCTTCTCCAACACCACATCTCACTCACTCTCTCGCAAGGTCCAAGTTTCCGAAGCATAAAGGAATATGGAGAAAACGAGTTCTTACGAGCCGGATCTTGGTGGTTTTGGTAATATTACGATCTCTATATTTTTTGAAGTTTGTCCATTGCTGATCGAGATATCGTCATTCGTCGTTAAATCTCATCTATGCTGCCTCCTGTGTTCGAGATCAGCGCCCCTAAATAAATATACGATTGGACTACTTCGCAGTTCGCTATATTTGTGACCTCTGGCGAATTGTTGTTAATACGGTCGACAATCATAATTTTCATTTTACTCCGATTGATCTTAAGGCCGAACTCAAGACTGAGTTTCTCCATTTTCTGAAGAAGCTCTAAATGCCGGGTACTACTTGCGAATTAATTTGTATCATTCGCATAGCGTAAGTTCGATATCTTCAGGCCTTCTATTTTAATTCCATCGGTCCAGTTCTCAAGAGTCTCATCTCATCTGTGTAGATGTTAATTCTGTCGGAAAAAAATGTATTAAAACCTTATTTTGTATAAATGTATTAATTTACTACGTGAAAAGTAGAAGGGGAGGAGGGGGGGGTCTGGTCTTGGCATATACTACATGTAGTCACCGAGGTGTGTAAAAATTGTAAAAATGGGTCACGTAGTATGGGTACGTCCCCTTATGGTTTACTATTAATAATTTAGTGCTAAATGCAAAAAAGACTAAATTTGTGGAATTTGCTTTACCGAATGTTAAAAAACAGCAATTCACCCTTTTATTAAATAATGAAATTTTGAATTTAACCGACTCAACGATTTTTTTAGGAATAAATTTAGACTCAAAACTTCAGTGGAACTCCCATTTATCATCTTTGGCGGGAAGACTCAACTCCGCAGTTTACGCAGTAAGAAAAGTAAGGCAATTAACTGATATTGATACAGCCAGACTCGTTTATTTTAGTTACTTTCACAGTATAATGTCCTACGGAATTTTGTTGTGGGGCAGGGCCGCGGACATAAAATCCATTTTTATTCTTCAAAGAAGAGCAGTTCGGGCCATTTACAATCTAAGAGCTAGAGATTCCCTTCGAGATGTTTTTAATAAAATAGGTATTCTTACGGTGCCGTCACAATAAATTTATTGTAATAACGTATACAATATACATTAGGCAGAACATTACGTTATTTTCCAAACATAATGACACACACAGGATAAATACTAGAAATAAAAATAAACTTGTAACGCCGTACTATCGTCTCCACAAAGTTAGTAATAGTTTCATGGGGCTTGGTGTTCGCATCTATAATAAGATCCCACAGACTATATTAGACTTGCCACTTCAGCAATTTAAAACTCGAATAAAAAAGTGTTTTGTAAATAAAGCTTACTACTCTGTACAAGATTATTTGTATAATGACAAAGCTTGGATTCAAAATGACGTTGATGCTCAACTGAATGATTATACCTTTGTAAAACAGACTGATGTAAACAATGGCATTTTAAAAAGAGCAACTGTTGAGTTTCTTGCCAGTTCTTCTCATCAGGAAACTGCTTTCCGAACTAGCGGTAGCTTCAGACAAACTGACTGACTGACCAATTTTGACGTGTCAAAAGTACTTTGTAAAAAGTCGATTTGAATTAAATATTTTGAGTTTGAGTTTTGAGTTATGCGATTTTGTAGTAAAACTTATTTGGATTAATGTAGTTAGTGCGTTCATAGTTAATAACGGAATATTCTTGCTGTCTTCGATCATAAATCTTCTTTAATTTATTTCTAAACTATTGCAGATACACCAATAATGATACACATCACTATACTAGCCATTAATCAATACATCATTAATTCATGAGAATAAAATCTCCAGATCATCACTGTTGATAATGGATAGTAGTTTTATACATTTTAATGTTGGTTTAATTTAAAGGATATCCCCACTAGTCCTACCTTAATTGAGTCTTTAATACTTGCTTAGCTAAATGTAACGGACGCGCAGTTTTTTTTTTTATTAAATAGTAAATTCTAACTTTACAGTAGTAGACTGTATTTAATTAAATAATATTTAACTAGACATCTACGTTAATTACATTAAAAGTAGTTAGTAGTTGCTAGCTACAAACAAGTACGGAAGCGGTTGCGGTCTGCAGGGAATACAGTGGTTGAATAATAAATGGCTTTCGATGAAAACAAAGCAAATGTTTGTGTACTCTACTCGTAGATAACCTCTTATATTTAGTAAAGTTTCGATAGTGAATATGAGAATAATAAGGCGAAACGGTTACGGCTTTTTATGAAGATATACATAATCAGAATCACAATTAGAATAGAATATAAACATATCACGGAGTAAACATCGTAATGTATTACCCACCGGAAAAAACGACTATCACATTTTCTGCGAGCGGCATCAAGGAGAGCCCCACATAACTTCCCGCTCGTCGGCTGTGGGCATGCTTAAGGTCGTATTTTCAACGAAAAAAACGGTTAGCCCTATGTAATCCTAACCCTAAGCTTAGACTTAGTGGAGATGAGTGTTTACATATGTAGAAGGGCTGCCCTTGAACCTACACGCTTGTCACATGTCCAAATGATTTATAAATTAGATTAAACAATGTCATAGATTCATTATAAATACGATGCCATAATTTAATTATACATTGTTTCAAACTAAATTTCATGAGTAACATTAACAGCCGTATTTTTTCATTGCGTGGACATAGAACTTTAATTTTTTAACAGCATCAAGGGGCCGCACGCTTGAGTATTTGATATTAATTTCAACTCGATACCTCGACGCATCCCTGTCAGAAAAAGTCTCTTCTTGACAGACAGACGGACAACGAAGTGATCCTTTAAGGGTTCCTTTTTTCCTTTTAAGCTACGGAACCCTAAAAAATAAAAAGAGACGTATAGGTCTGAATATAAAGTTTTTATTTTGAAAACAGTAATCTGAATATTACCTTTAGTCCTTTATATTAATTATTATTAATATTTAATTAATAAATAGCATACCGATAGCAGTGACGGCCCAGTGGTTGAGACATCAATGTCTTACTCGGGAGGTCCGAGCTCGATCCTGGGCACATACCTCTGACTTTTCGGAGTTATGTGTGTTTTAAGAAATTAAATATCACTTGATTTAACGGTGAAGGAAAACATCGTGAGGAGACCTGCACTGCTGAGAGTTCTACATGTTCTCAAAGGTGTGTGAAGTCTGCCAACCCACACTGAGCCAGCGTGGTGGACTGTGGCCTAATATCCTCCTCATTCTGAGGAGGAGACCCGGTTCAGCAGTGGACAATTGACGGGTCGTGATGATGAAGATGATACCGATAGAAAGGTATTTGTAGGAACATTACTAAATTATGTAATTCGATTTAAAATCACTATTTTTATATATTTAAAAATATTAGTAAATTAGTCGGCCATTTTAGAATGATGATTGGTTTTCCGTAACATTAAATTTGCCGTGGAAATTTCGGGGGAAAATTAACGAACATGGAGCTGACGGAACGACCCCAATTACTGAGCGCTTGCAACAAGCTCTGATAGTTAATTTATTTACCTAGTTCGTAACGAACTGTACTATATTTCGTATGTATAAAACATGTTTAACAAAAAATTTAACCGACTTCAAACTAAAAAATGCACTAAAAAGTAAGAAATAATTCCGATATTTATTAAGCTCCCTTTATTAGGACAATAATTGTTTTTATTGAAGTTGGTGCCAGCCAAGTGAACAGATGTGTAGTAAGATAGAATAATAAGAGGTATATCTATTGAATGAACCTGCAACGAAGTAGTGTGTACGATTGTACCATTATACTACTACGTTCTATACTACAAAAATAACAAATATTGCATATTATTGTCCTCTAACTCTGACTCACATGTATCAATTTTTTAATTATTAGATTTTTTTCCTCGTTGGTTTCCTGACTGACAAAGAAAGGTTAAGAAAATCCATTTTTAGAAAATTACCTTCCACAAGAAACAAAAGTGGTTAAGTACTGACTATTTCACTACTTTTTCTAGTCATTTCTTAAAACGGAGAACAACCAGTTCTACGATTTATTGGTCAACTGTAAAAAGAGATGGTAAATAGATGATATTAGCTGGATTTGTTTTTTTAAATATCCTTCTGGCGAATAGATTGAATATTGTTTTATATAGTATGACCGAAAATGTAAAAAAGTTTAGTTAAGGATAAACTCGAGCTAGCTCTGCCCTTAGGATCACGTAAGTCGTTAACTGTATTACTTAGTTTAGTTAGATGTTAAGTAGCCAGGTTGTGATAGCAAATGTTGAACCAAATTATGTATACCTACGTAAAGTTTAGTTTACTTCTATAACAGAATTATATCAAGTAAGGGTTGCGAAGTGGCAAGTTAACATTTCGGTCATGCAGTGACTTCAAGTATGTATGTGCCTGGATCTTACTGTGCGGACATATTAGATCACGGACGAAATTATAATATTGAGCGACTTCGTTTGAGAGTGCTAGAGCGTACAGGTTTTTCCACATTTAATGTTATCTACATTACCCTGGCAGTCTGCTTTACACATACAAAAGTCACCATCCTTTATGGCCTTAATCCCACTTTAATCTTCATCATCATGGGGAACATGATAAAGATTGAAGTTTAAAATGAACTGAAATGTAATAAAAGACAAAGTAGAGAAAAATTTATGGAGATGTTATTGCTATTTCATAATATATTAATATCTCGGACATTCATTATTTACAGTGGTTTGAACAAAACGTCACTCTTCGTTATCTTGCTACATAACTGAATAATAAACCTTTTCGTCGGGGTTATATTTTGATGTAATGAAATGTCTGTAATAAATTCACGTCGTAAATATTAACAGCTTTCTTAATTCTATGGCAGGGTAATAATACTAAGTTAAGCCTGCTGCTATGGAAAATGTTTTTTCTATTAAGTAATTAAAATACAAGGTTAAATAAGAATTTCGCTGTTTGAACTGAAGTTGAGCACCCAAAATTGTGATTAATAAAAGGAATTAAAGGAAGTTTATTTTTCTAGATATATTTTTCAACATTTTTATTATGGTCGGAATCCATTTAAACGTTAAAGACAAAATGTAAAATTGGTAATATAAACGCGTATAACGCGTAATATTAATAAGATTCCTGAATGCTTTATTTAAAGGATGATCCAAGCTTTTTTGCAAAAAAAAGGTACTGTAATATTAAGTAAATCATGTGTTAACATTTGCCAATATAATAAGGCAAGCACAGTCAGCACTGGCGCTCGTCAGATCCTTTGGGACAGGGCCTAAGCTTCTCGAACGAGGTAATTTCATTACTTGCTTCCGCCTTTCGCAGAAAATCTAATAGATGTTGCTCTCGATAAACATTTCTTCCACCTTAAAGTTACGGTAGTAAATGCTAAAGTAAATAGTTAGAATAGTTTAAAAGTACAGTATAAGCTTTTAATCTTCTCTTTCAGTAAATCTAACCCAACAGATTTGAACAATCTTCTTTTAAATAGTCAAGTTTAACTTTATGATGACTGCACATTTTTCTTCTTATAGTACCACCTTCTATCGAAGGGTGGCGGTTGCCATCCTGGCAATTTGTGAGCTTCTTTTGTACATTGGCGCAGATTTTTCAGCTAAGATGTTCTGCTTCCTTGGTTGCTTTTCCCTTATTATACGTGGTGTGATCCGTGAAGAAAAAATTACATGTTATTTATTTTGTGGGAGTGGATAATAGTACAATTTTTATGCATCTATTTAAAATTATAAATTATTTAAAATATATATGTCGGAGCATAGTAAAAGATTATCGATTAATCGAATCGTTATCGTTGTCTGTGGCGTTGGAGTGGGGTAGTAGTCACTTCCGTTGTTTTGAGAGTCTCTACCCTCGACCCTTTATATGCGATCGACAGTCTAACTGAAGTCTTAGTCGTGCGCGGTCTCTCAAGAAGTGAACATCATCTAAGTAGTGCTAGTGATAGTGATAGTGTCAAGTGCCGTGTAGTGTGGAAGTGCTGTCCAACTAAGGTCACGTAAGTCCTTACAATGTAATTGCCACGTGGTTAAGTAAAGACAATGTTAAATTAGGTTAGGTTAGCCTTGTGTTAGTTTCGGTTTATGTGCGTTTAACCTTGGGTTTAAATAGAGAGCCTAGCAGTGGAGGCGAGTGTTGTAATTACTTAAAGGATATCCTTAAGCCTACACCTTGGTCACAAGTCCAAGGCACTGCTTAGGTTTCTCTCGTAATTGTTGGAGATCATATTTGATCATTTATCGGTTCAATAGGAGTATCTACGTTGCGTTTACCCAATATTACATTCAATACCATCACCCCCTTTTAGTGTTCCCCAATATTCCCCACCTTCCTCCTTCCATCTCCTTTCACATCGTTTTAAAATCCCCGACACATACAATTACTAGACACAAATAATAAAAGATCTACAAAATAAACCACTACAGGTGTCGAAAGTGTGCTTGTTACTTTTTCTTTGTTAGTTCGTACAAATAAATAGAAATTAACCAAATTACTATTCTGTTCAGGCTCTGCTTGTGGCACTGCCTGAATATGTGAACAAAAACAAGTGCGTAGTAAAATCTCAGCTTAGTAATTGGATGAGAATAAGTTTTATAGTTCTACTTATTACTAAGCCATGTATAAATATGTATATATATGCAGTTAATTGTTAGATAATATTTACGCTTTTAAATATACGCGTAGCCATAACATCAATATTAAAGCTAATATTGTGACGTTTTCTAAATCTTGCTATCGCAAAAGGTTTTAAAGCTACAGCAATATATGTCCGTTTATTATTTAATAAATGATCGTTTATTATTTAATTAACACGACTCAGAGTGTCATTGTTTAATGTTTACATTTTATAAAATTAGTTTATTACTTTGAGTACTGCATTAAAAATTGGTTATGTGGCTTATTCCACTAATACTTTTAACAGAGCAACCACAGGGAAAATATAATTAATTATACATTGTGTACAAAATCACAGGTGCTATGTTTATTTTTAATCTATACATGTATGTATATATAAAATGCTTTGTTAGTACCTAAATACATACACAGTTTTCTATATCACTACCAACTCCAAACAACTACCTCTTGGAGTGGTAAATACCTCTTGGTCTCCAGGTAGTAAGGGAGTTTGGTCGCGGTGAGTGGAAGTGGGTGGTGAAAATGTTAAAACATATATTTCTGTCCTTTTCTAACATATGAGGACTTCTGAGTAGATCTGAATAATATTTGATCTGGAATGTTCTAGAAAATTCTAAAAATTTCTGGAATAACCTAGAAAGTTCCGAAATGTGTAACTATTACAATCGATTTAGAATGTTCGAGAAAGTTCTAGAAATTTCTGGAATAACCTAGAAAGTTCCGAAATGTGTAACTATTATAATAGATATAGAATGTTTGAGGAAGTTCTATAAATATGTAAAACATGAATTTTTCAGTTACTAAACTTTTTCTTAAAATGATTTAAATTCGTTAATTTGTTTACTTTATTAGACATACTCTATATACACCGCATGTTTAATGGCTGAATAAGTATATCTATGTTAAAAAATGTATCCTTATATATTTTTATACCATTAAACATGCGATGTATTTTGACCCGAGTAACGCTGGATTTTGCTGCTAGTTTAATATAATATGCAAAATATTCCAAGGTTCAAAACACTATTCAGTAAAATAGGAAAAAGAACGTAGGAAAGAAAGTTTATTCCTTCATTTTATTTTGTGTGAAGCTCGCTTACAAGGGTAGGGTCAACAACGGTGCCACGAATTTAACATTTCTTTATTCTGCTTTCTCGTCCCTCGTAGGTTTTTTGTGTGGTAAAAGTATTTATTACATTCTAAGGTCCAAAAAATTTTTTGAATACCGTGGTATGTGACCGTGGCTTGGCAAAAATACTACAAAAAATATCTATCTCCATATCAGTCTATTTTTATAGTGTGCCAAAATCCTTAGATGACATTTTTGGGATTACGATTTTAAACGTATAGCTTTTCACGATTATGAATGATATTATAAGTAAAATACTATCGTATAAAAAATGTATCATAAATTGGTCCGATATTTTGAAAATATAGTATTTTAAATTATAGATGGTCCTTTGAGACATATAATATTAACCGATATATAAATCAATACATTCAATAGATATAACAAATAATTTTGATGAACTAAGGAATTAAGTAATGTTCTCGTCAATATTCGTAGTTCTATTGTTTAAGTCTGGCAAGCCCGAGGGAGATAATCAAACAATGTCAGACTTCTGGGTAATACGGGACACGGTTCGGGAATTGCTATTATAGACTAAAGCCGTTATTATAGACGTGACTAGATATCATGAACACTTGATATTACTATTGTTCTTTTGATTATCGGCTAGTAGGTATATCTATTTATACAGACATATTACTAAATAATTTTATCCTTTTCTTACCACGATCTTTTATATATGTCTTATAGAATATTTTCCTAAACGTAGGAAGAGTTTTATTAAGAGATGTAACTTAAAAAATTATAAACCTCAAAAACCTCGTTGACGATGCGACACATATATTATGTAGATTGGACTAATGTTTATAACTAAATTTAGGATTGAATGGAATCCATTAAGACCTATTAAGGTCAAACATTTAGCTGCTCCCTGGCTTACCTTAACAATTAAGAAAACCATAGGAAAGCGTGATAGAGCTAAAAGAATTTAAAAAAAGAACCCTACTAATGAAAATAATAATAAGAAATACGTAATCTCTGTAATAGGATGTCTAGGCATGCATAGCGTCGTTACATATACTCCTCAATAAATAACCTGTCCACCGCACAAATGTGGAATTTTTCAATTCACTAGGTGTAGGTAAACATCAGAATGCTTCGTTCAATAAATTTGATTTAAATATTCTTAAGTCTTTTTCAACACCACCGATAAGACTAATAAATCAATTACTCCTTTACAATTAGCTACTGCTACCCAACCTATCTGAAAATCCTTAAATTTTCAATGAATTACGCAGTGTGATGTTAAAAAGTGCATTTTATCTATTATTCTCGATTTGTTATTGCCAGTCATTACCCATTTTTTAACTTTTCTTTGGCATCAAAATAATTTCCATCAGTTTCAAAGCTAACTCATGGAATTCCATTCGCTAAAACATCCAACCCCACTTCTCCATTCCAATTATGGACAATTTACATTTGGCTAGTTCTATCAAAAATTTTAGAAAACATAATTTTCAAACAATTAACATCTTATTTAGTTTGTAATAAACTACTGAACCATTATTCCGACACCGACGACATTCAACAACGAAAAAGTCACAATTCTCATTCTATTTGACGTTTTCTTAGGTATATTACACACTCTTAACATATACCCGTAATTGAATGGTTTAAATCCTATCTCAGACTGGTCTCACCTTATGTTCCACAAGGCGGTGTTTTATCCTTACCTTTTTCGATTTTTAGTAATGAACTCCCAAAATATATTACTTCTCACTATCATCTCTATGCAGACGATTTACAAAATTATAGACATACCACAGTATCTGATCTGGATGAGGCTTTAAATAACATAAACTGTGACCTCGATAAAATTGGACATTGGGCTAATTCATTTGTACTTTTAGTAAACCCCTCTAATTCAATATAGGTATAAGTTAATCGATTAAATACTTTGTCACAAATTACTTATAATGAAACAGCAATACCACTCCGTGATTCATGTAGAAATTTAGAATTATGTAATGAATTATGTAATAGATAGAAATTTATCGTGGTCTGAACTGAAAAAGTTATTACATAAGCGACTACATTACTCAATTTATTCGTTAAAACGCTTGCAGAATATCCTCCCTATTGCGACTAAGAAACTACTTGCCCAAAATGTAATATATTATATTTAATATAGTCTATGTATTAGTATTTTAGTATTTATACTTTTTTGTATCTACATCACATCTAAAAATAATATTTCTCCTAAACTCGATGGTATCTGGTAAAGATCTCTGTTTAGAGATAAGTTATCGTTATCGTAAATTTTAAATGTTCCTGTATGTTTTGGAAATAAAAGCTTAGATATTCTTAGCTCATAATCTTTCTATTTTTCGTCGCTGTTTCATAAGTAATCACTAATTCTAAGTCAATCAAACCTCACTTTTATGCCTGGTAAAATAATTTCCTTGAAAATAAAATCCTCGATTAGTATGTACATAATAAAAGAATTTTTACGTTCTGTTTACTTGGTAAACTTTTGTGAATGAACATAAATCTTATAAATGTTTTATTTATAAAAGAGTATAATATTTTATTACTTTATAAAACTTAACTATATTTACTTAGATTGTTTACTCAAGGACCTCTATAAACTTTGGATATCCCTTTGCATTTAAAAGAAATTGTGCTTCTTATGTTATTTGAAAGAATAAATATGAGAATTAGCTAAATAAGAAAATTCTTTAAATTTACAATTGAAATATGTATTACAGTGATTACTTTGATGGATTACTTTAAAAGCTTTTAATATATAGTTAGGAGACTACCCTACGACAACGTCAATATAAGCATTACTGAATTGCTAGCATCGATTATTAGTCAGGACAGAATCGATTATAAGTCAGAATTAGTGATTGACGGTTTCGATCCCCACCACTGCCTATAATAAACAGGCACTCAGTCGCATACAGGCTCATTAGCTGCTCAGTCGCTGACCGGAGCGGTGGTTGTTTCGATACTGCGAGTCTGTTCCATGTACTTATTTTACCTTATAATTATTTTGTTATTTGGAAAATTGAAGGTTGTTTGCAATTCTTTATGTTGTTGAATTTTTGTCGATTTATTATTTAAAATAAAATTGGTTTATAATTAAAATCAGTTTTAAGGTTTTGAAAGATTGTTTTTATGTTTGATTAGCAATTCTGGTACCTAAATTCAGAAGTGGGATAGGATTTCGCCCACAATTAGCCTTTAAAACGTAAACAACCGTTAATTTTCGCCAAGATGTGACGTGTTTCGCGTGAGAGATTAGTAGAGGCAACGTCTCGCTGAGGGTAGCCGTCGTAGTGAATCCTTGCGATATTGCCTACCTTTCGCGGCCGCCTCATGATAGATCACGAACGTAAAAAAAAATAGAACGCGTGATCATAGTCATTCCGGAAGGAGAGATCCTACTCCTTTATCACGTAGACACAGTGAAAGTGCTTATCGCCGCGAGCGTACCTCTTTGGAATATCGTAATGTGTCCATGTAGTGTAGTTTGGTTACAATTTTATTTGCGGTTATGTGTAACAACTTAAATAAATTCCCCGTTTGTACCGAATATACCCGCAGGTTTCTTTTGCGTCTAAAATTGTAAAAGGACTTGTCTGACGAGCTGAAAGTTGCAATACTTTCGCGAGGTATTACAGATTTATAAATAAAGACGGTGGTAACCAATGCGAAACATCAAATAAAAGATTTAGTTTATTTTTATTGTTTTGGCCTGATAATTCGTAAGTACCCACTTTTTGTCTTAATCTGTCATTTCTTCTTAATAAAATGTATGATAGCGAAAGCGTTCGGAGTCGCAGTAGTAACGTAGAACAATGGACATTACTTTTTAATTTATAAACTAAGCTGTGTTATTCTCATGTAAGTGACATATGTTTTGTTTTTAATGAGAATAAATGATCTTTAAATTTAATTTGAAGAAGAGTTCGTTTCTGGCCACCAGAATAGAATACTTGGGTCGTACAATTAGTGAAGGTCAGGTTAGGCCGAACCATGAGAAAGTTCAGGCCCTAATAGACTCAGCCGAATCCAAAAAAGTTAAGCAAGTTTTGGCAGATATTGTGTAAACAGTGTTATGAAGGTTGGTCTATGGCATACTTATGTGTGAACCGATTCGCACACGCAATGCCATACCTCGTGTAAGTCCTCGTAGGTCTCTGACGAGTCCCGCTTCAGGTTATACGTAGGATTCTTCGTTTACAGTGGCTATTTCCGATAGCTATGATTACTAAAGGAGCTTTCAAAGTAGATCCTTTCGTGTTTTTCTTTTTCTGTTGATACAGATGCATATGACAATAGGGATAAGTCAGCTGAGGACGTACCAGGCGAGCGCACCGCGCAGCCTGTGCTGCGCCACCCATCCTGTGCTGCGCCACCCATCCTGCTGGCCGCGGACTCGGTGCTCAGTGAAACGGTGAAACGCGATGAAACGGCATTGGAGGGTGAACCGATCTCCTGCTTCAGCGTGAGCGGTGCGCGGCGCCTGTGCCTGCCACAGATCCTGATCCGTAAACAGACTTCAGCTTGGAACAAATCACTCGCGTGTGCGACGAACAACAAATCTACAACTCGCGCTGCACGCTGGAGCAGCTGCACGAGTTGAAGTCGACAGGAGTGCTGTCAAGGTCGGCGCCGTCGTGCGAGCTGATTACGCAGACGGACGCGGAGAGGCTGTGAGCACGCCCCGGGCGCTGCCGCCCGCAGGTTGGCAGGGTTCCGCGTGTACCATGAGTGCTTTGGAGGCACGCGTGGCGTGTGCACACCGAAGCTGGCGCTAGTGCAGTTCGTGGAGTATCGAGGGGCGTTCAGTGTCCAACGGTTCGTGAGCCACTCGCATGGCACGGAGAAGTTCGATTCTGGCATGCGGGGACCTCTTATAAGGTCCTGCGTGTACTGTCCTATCATCACTACGAGTTGGAACTACTGGCTGGTTCTTATGGCAAGAAAACTCAGGCAGCTGCAGAGCACATGGCGCTCTGGCGTGGCGAGTGGACGCCTGACGGAGTATTAGAACGGACTACTATTTCTGTCCGTCGGTTTGGTAACATGGCTATTGGGGCTTAGGTCGTTACTTTGCCCAATAGTTCTTTCTTTTTTTGTAGTTCGCTTTGGTTTTCCTGAATTTTCTAATGTTAGAAGTGAAGGTTGAGAATGAGGTACATTAGCCTTAGCCTTGTGTTAGACTAGGTTTACATTGGCCTAGCCTTAACTCACTTTTCATCAAGTTGGAAGAGTGGTAGGCGGGTGGTAGCTTACTTTAGTAAAGTCACGTCAGTTAGAAACGTTGGCGGTCAAGTTGGGGTTGTCAAGGCACTGCAATATTTTCATCATTATTTGATTGGTGTAACTTTTAATATAACACTATTACAATGCCTTGATAGATAGTGTACGTAAAATGAACCTTCTACTAAGAGTTGCCCGTTGGTGAATTTATCTGCAGGATTTCAATTTTGAAATTCAATATCGTAAGGGCGTGATGATTGAAACAACATTGAGTGACCTCTGAGCTAGGCCGTTCGAAAGTAAGTTCTAACTGAACCTTTTAATGTGTGTTTGCGTTATAGTAGCACGATCAACATGTGTGTCAGTGTAAGGCAAGTGTTTTCCTGGTTGGTTGGGACGTGCTGCCGATGTGACCTGGTTGCTGCTGGCTGGTTTCGGCGGAGGTGTGCCCTCAGCGCGTGGCGGGTGCTAGAGTGGTGCAGTGGTCCGGCAAGTCGCAGGCCGTCATGCAGTGGTCCTGACGGGCGCGTAGAGTGCTCAGTGTTCCGGGCGGGCGTGAGGAGTCGTGCTGTGATCCAGGCAGGCGCGTGGAGTAACGCGGTGATCCGGGCAGCCGGGAGGCATGATGCAGTGATCCGGCTGAAGCGGAATCACATGGTGGTCCGAGCAGCTGCAGGGCGGTGGTCCGGCCGAGCGCACGTAGTCACGTGGTGTTCCGGGTAGCCGGGAGACGTGTTGTGTGAACGCGTAACAGGCGCTGTCCCGGCAGACGTGTGCTTTGAACGCGTAACGGGCACTGTCCCGGCAGACGTGTTATTTGAACGCTGTCCCGGCAGAAGTGTTGTGTGAACGCGTAACGGGCTCTGTCCCGGCAGAAGTATTCCTTGAATACGTATCAGGCGGTGTAATAGCGAGCCCTGTCCCGATTCTCGTTTCCAACGTGTGAAGTTCAAGTATGAGTTTGAGAGAGACTTTTGTAAGAGGATGTGTGCATATCTATGTAAGAGGATGTGTGCATATCTATGTAAGAGGATGTGTGCATATCTATGTAAGAGGATGTGTGCTTATCTATGTAAGAGGATGTGTGCATATCTATGTAAGAGGATGTGTGCATATCTATGTAAGAGGATGTGTGCATATCTATGTAAGAGGATGTGTGCATATCTATGTAAGAGGATGTGTGCATATCTATGTAAGAGGATGTGTGCATATCTATGTAAGAGGATGTGTGCATATCTATGTAAGAGGATGAGTGCATATCTATGTAAGAGAATGAGTGCATATCTATGTAAGAGGATGAGTGCATATCTATGTAAGAGGATGAGTGCATATCTATGTAAGAGGATGAGTGCATATCTATGTAAGAGGATGAGTGCATATCTATGTAAGAGGATGAGTGCATATCTATGTAAGAGGATGAGTGCACATGTTTATGTAGGATGTGTGCATATACATGTTTATGTAGAATGTGTGCATATGTGTAAGATTATGTTTGTATGAGGGCCTTGAATGTGTGAAGAATGATTGTTGTTGTGTAAGATTGTTTGTATGAGGCGACTGTTTGTTTGCTAAGTTCAATTGGATACTTGGTCCCATTGGATACATTTTGTGTATGTGGATATTGGACGCATGGTCCAATAAACACATAGTTTCTATAGACGATTGGTCTCAAGAGGCGCTTGGCCTTAGAAATGATCTTGAAGGGTGCGTGGCCTTGAAAGATTTTGTGTAGAGCGCTTGGCTCTAAATGACGTATGGTCAATGTGATGGACGCTTGGTCCAGGGCGCTTGGCTCTAAATGACGTATGGTCAATGTGGCGGACGCTTGGTCCTTACAGACAGAAGGGATGCCTTCTGACTGTTCTGTTCACAGGATATTCATCTACAAGAAGTCAAGAAGTTGGTGCGTTAACAGGATGATGAAGATGGTGGGTGTGATCCTACTGCAGAATCTTCATCAATACAGCTGCGGAACAAAGTTGACGAGTTGGGCCCTAATCGAGATGCCCATGTAGCAGCAAGCGATCAAGCAACTGCACAATAACTCAACTACGTCGGGGACGACATAGGGTCAGGAATGGCCGAGTTAGGAGACTACCCTACGACAACGTCAATATAAGCATTACTGAATTGATAGCATCGATTATTAGTCAGGACAGAATCGATTATAAGTCAGAATTAGTGATTGACGGTTTCGATCCCCACCACTGCCTATAATAAACAGGCACTCAGTCGCATACAGGCTCATTAGCTGCTCAGTCGCTGACTGGAGCGGTGGTTGTTTCGATACTGTGAGTCTGTTCCATGTACTTATTTTACCTTATAATTATTTTGTTATTTGGAAAATTGAAGGTTGTTTGCAATTCTTTATGTTGTTGAATTTTTGTCGATTTATTATTTAAAATAAAATTGGTTTATAATTAAAATCAGTTTTAAGGTTTTGAAAGATTGTTTTTATGTTTGATTAGCAATTCTGGTACCTAAATATATATTTTTTTCAAGCTTTTAATAATGTTTTTGTTGAAGGTCTTCGTGCAAAGTGCATTGGTTTAATGGGTAGCGTTTAAACAGCTCTCCGGTTTCACGGAGCATTAGTGGACGTCAACTGTCTGAACTGAGTTTACAGAGAAATGAAAATTATACGTTAAAATCATAGTATTTGATTTGCTGATGTATTAAAATAGAACTAAATTGTACAGTAGTTACATAGATAAAATGACTATTTGGTTCTTCTCGTGCTAGCACTGCAATTTATGTTTGTTCAGCCAGTAGGGCAAATGTTTGCTCTCCTTTTAGTCAACCTTGTTCAGTCGCCCCTTAACGGATGAGTGGAGAATTGTAATAAAATGTTATTTTTATTTTAACTCCGCTGTTTATTATAGTAGGATATAAAACCTCAACTTTGCAAAAGCTTTAAAAAGGTTTTGCTAGTCTAGAAAGAATTTTCTTTTTTCTATTTTCACGTAATTTTCAACTCATCTCATGTGTTTATCTTAATGTTATTATGTACATTCAAAATAACAGATTTTCAAATTATGTTTTTACTAAAATAAGATAATAATTTGAATTAGTATTTACTATTCAAATATTTTCAAAGCCACACATTGAATACAAAATGTATAAGTTCTGATCTTAGTTTGATTAATTGATTTATATGTTGAGGATCCGCTTGGATGAATTATATGTACATTTCATCTCATAGCCTTTTTCAACCCCTTGAAGACTTTTTTCGGATTAAAATTTCATCAAAATCGAGTTAGCAGTTCTTGAGTTCTAAATAGTATAACAAACCCAATTTGGTTTTAACTATTTGAAGTAGTATATGTTAGTACCATCGTTCGTTTATAAAGTAGTGTTAGCGGGTAGGTCACTTTATTTATATTATGTCAAGCATACCGACGTGTAGACAATATATAACCTTTAGTGCGATAGATGAGAGTCAGTCACTCTGGTATTTTCACGCAGCATACATGGAAGATAATATTATAGTGTCGTCGTTAAGGTCCACGTAAGTTTACTTTATTATCTATTGTAGTTGGCGAGGTTGAGTGGTGGAGGTGAGAGTTAATATTTTATGAAAGAGCTCTTTAAACCTGCACCTGGGTCTAAAACCCTAGGCAGTGTTCGGCTCCGTCTAAATTGCATATGTATACGTATTGCTGTACAGTAATGGGTATCATTCCTCTCTTATTCTATTATATACTATATTTGACTACTAGCTGTGCCCGCGAATTCGTCCGCGTGGTATAGCGATACTTCCATATAACTTTTCATCCTCCTCCCCCCCCCCCTTTCAACACCTTACGATCCTTTTTTCGCATTAAAAAGTAGCCTATGTTACGACTATCTGTACACAAAATTTCATTTAAATAGGTTCAGTAGATTTGGCGTTTAAGCGCGACCATCCCCTATATCCTATTGGTTTTTTACACCCTTGAGGGTAAACTTTTACAAACGTTGAATGTCATATTTATTTATATCGATTCAATAGCTTAAAAAGTAAGTTTCAAGCTTCTAGCTCTAAAGATGACGGTACTTCTATACAACTTTCATCCCCTTACAACCCTTACACAAAATTTCATTTAAATCGGTTCAGTAATTTTGGCGTGAAAGCGCGACAGACAGACAGAGTTACTTTCGCATTTATAATACTAGTTAGGATTAGGATTTTTTAATCCTCTTTATTTTAAGTGATAAATGAAAAAAAATTAAGTACATACTTTCATAACACTATAGACAGCCTATTTTAAAATATCATCTAGCGTCTAGACACCAATAATCTTACTATATTATTATCGTCTGCTCTTACAATAAATATTTTCAATGTTCTATTTTATGTTTAATAGGTTCTTAGTATTATCTATACTAATATTATAAAGAGGAAAGATTTGTATTTTTGGATTTTTGTATTTTTGTATGTAACGAATAAACATAAAAACTGCTGGACCGATTTCAAAAATTCTTTCACCATTAGAAAGCTACATTATCCCTGAGTAACATAGGCTATATTTATTACAAGAAAAAATTAGAAATCCCCAGAAATTCTCACTAAAACCAACACAAGGTGCAAAAAAATTTGCCATAAAATATCTTTCATCGCATGCGCTGCGAAAAGTATTGATGATAGAACAAAAAAATGTTTTACAATATTATAGAACGTATCAATATCTACAAAAAACTCCGCGAGACCATATGTCCAACTATTGTAGTTAAGGCACTATAACTACTTTTTTACATTTTAAAAGTTGATAAAAATGCCTATCAAAATCAGACCATGTTTTCCATTACTTTGTATTAATTCTTATCCAGATAAATTATTTCGTAATGAAAACTGTTTCAATACCTGTTAATTACTTTTTGAATTATTGAAATCGGACATTCTAGTCAAAAGATATTACGAAATAAAAATATCAAGATAAATAAAAAATAATCCCAGACGGGCCGCCGGCGCGGTGTGCAGTGCCTCGCAGCGCAGCGAGTAACGCGGCGATAGAGGGAGCGACAGAATGCGGGAGCCAAAATGTTAAAAAAAAATTATCCACCCGTGCGAAGCCGGGACGGGCCCCTAGTTAAAATATATAATGCCATATATCTGTTATGACTCATATCCGTTTATTACAATTTACTAGCGTTTTACGCGCAGCTTCGCTCGTGTCATAGAAATGATGACACTTATATCATAACGGATTGCAATAATGATGATGGAATTTTAAACATGTTTCATCCTTTTTTCTTCCGGAACTTGGACTGCGTTGATGTGTTAGTTAGTTTATCATTATATATAAAAATGAATTGATGTTCGTTAGTCTCGTTTTTTAAATAAAAGTTTTATCTCATATACCTCAGCGAAGCGAAGATGGGTCAGCTATTTTTTTATACAAATAGAAGATTGACACTTGGTTTTTAGTATTTCCCTTTTTGTGTAGATTGAAAATATCTCTCCTTTTTCAAGTAACCCAATTGGAGTTTCCCAAACTTCAATGTCCGATCAAAACTTTTTCACTTTGTCTTATCCTCGAACTTTCTAGTCACTTTTGCATATTTTATTGAAATGTTATATGTTAATTGCTGAATTTACTATTTCCGACCTATTTTCATTATTTCATATGTAGGTATAACAATAGGTCTTTGCCTATGAAATTGCCGTTCTACCGTACTGGCTTTCAATTCCTTTTTTGTCTTTTTTCGCTAAAAATTCTAAGTTCAAAAGATTTTTAATTTTGAAATATGATGATTCTCAATCTACAGCTGAATTAGCGGCAGCTTTCGATGTAAGCATCAAAACAATATTGGTCCATTTGCGTCGAATTGGCAATGAAAAACGAATGGGTGCCCTACGAATTCAATGATCGCCAAGTCAAAAAAACGTATACTAACTCCTAAAAAAGTGATGGTCACTGTTTGGTGGTCTAGTACTGTTGTCATTCATCATAGCTTCTTACCCAACGGGATGAGCATTACTGCAGATGTGTACTGTGAAGAACTGAACACAATGATGGAGAAGCTCGCATATCTCCAACCAGCTTTGGTCAATCGTTCGACTCCGCTGCTCCTGCACGACCACTCGCGACCTCATCCTGCACAGTAGATGGTTTCCAAGTTACAAGAGCTGGAGTTGGACATTCTCCGTTATCCACCGTATTCACCAGACCTTGCCCCTACAGACTTCTACTTTTTCCAGAATTTGAAAAACTTCTTGGCAGGGAAAAAAATCAATAACCGAGAGGCAGTTTAAAATGCCTTTGAAGAATTTGTTACCTCCCATCCAGCTGACTTATTAAAAAAAAATTAAATTTAAAAAACTATAATCTGGCTACGTAAAAAAGTGGTCTAATAACTACGAAACAAGAAAATAATTCAGACAGAAAACCCAGAAATGCAAATGTGACGGTTATAAACTTTACATAAAGTAAATTCAACATTTAAAATAATAATAATAAATAATATAAAGAGGTAATAAAATAGTAATTAATAAATATTATAACATAATATGTACAAATAAACATAAAAAAGTAATTTATTTTATATTTAAAACGTCATTTAATACATTACAAATAATAATCGATCATAATTTTCAATAATAAATATATTAAAAATAATGCAGACGGTTCGTGTATTATGAAGACGGTTCGTGTATTAGTTAGTATGGGGAAAGTATGCGAAAGTATGTAAACTGCCGATAGTCTGACCGATCGCCCAGCATATATAGGGAGGCAGCATGAGATCGTCGGCACGGCATCTCACATTCATGTACTACATATGATACCGATATAATAAGAGGTCATAAAAAGTATTTGTCATAGATTGTGGGTGGGTGTTTCTCAAAATAAGCTATTTTTACTGTTTTTCGCATGAGAAGCTATGAATTTATTCGAATTGGTATAAACTGGTATTAATTTAGTATAGATATTTAGATTGCCTACCGAGGCCTATACATATTTTTGTCGTATTATTAAAAGGTACTGAGATATTTGAATCTAAATACCTCTAATATAATTTTTATGGCATGTCCAAATGACGAAATTTTATGAATAGTCTTATAATGCTAACTTCCTTGCCATACAAATTGGTCATATAGATAAAAATATTATAATACATTGCATTAACAATCTATTTTAGTGATTTAATGCACGTTATGGTTATGAATTTCCAAAATATTGTGATTTAAAAAATGTCCACCACTATAGTTCTAATTTACATGGCTAAACTTCTCGGGTACATATCAAAAATACCACTGTTTCCCCCCGCAAAACTTCTATTGCAACCGTTAGGAGTCAGTCGCCGACAGGGCAGCGCGGAGAGCAGACGGTGCAGTGTGCAACAAGAACAAAGAAAAATCAAAATATTTCGCGTTTTCTGGCGATTGTACAGTAAGTTTTATAATTTATGTGTTTATTATATTGGTAACATCTTTCTAATTTTTAATATTACTTCTACTTTTTATAGATTTATATAAATTTTAATTTATCGTAAGTCATAATTAATGACCTTCAAATATTTGTAGCAATGTTTAAAATGGCAAAATATTGAAAAATCTCAGCACTCTGGTGCTCATTTACTTGGTATTCTCTGGCGAATTTAAGCCAGATAAATTGACTCTGCCCATAAAAATTATACATTTTTGATTAAGATGTAAAAGATATAGAAATATGTACTGGGAATTTGCATAAATGACAGTATGCCCTATTGATCAATAAAATATTTTAGCTGTTTAAGAATAACTAATATATTGTTTCTTGTTATTGTTTTAGTAATACAAAATGGCAAATAGAAAAAAACAGACGCGAGAAGAGAGACTTTTGAAGAAGAGATTAGCAGAGAGAAGAAGGTATATGCGTATAAAAAACAATGAACAACTATGGGAAGAAAAACGAGAAAAGGATAAGCAACGATACCTTAAAAGAAAAAAGGAAAAGAAGCAGCTAAGTATCAACGAAATGACTCCTCGACAGCAAAGAGCTCAAAGAAATTTTTTCTCCATTGTTGAATGGAGAAAAAATTTAAAAGCTTATTATTTAAGAAAAAAGCAAGCAATAAGAACGGCTCAAGTTGTGGCAGAAAACACGCCTCCCAGTAGCCCCGAATTATCTGATTCCGATATTATTCACCAAGTTCGTTATTTAGAGTCAAAGTCACTTTCAATTGAGAATGGAGAAACTTCCAGAAATAACACTCCAACAAGTCACGATGTTAATCAATCTATCCCAAATACATCTGGTATGTCAACATATTCAAGACTGAGACAAATACGTTACCAGAACAAGAAAGAGATTGACAAGTTAAAACAGAAAATTTTAAACTTAAAGAGAATAAACTATCGTTACCGCAAGCAGTTAGAACGTGCCAAGCTAATACCTTCTTTACTAGTTGCTGGTCTAAAACAATCTAAAGGTAAAGTAATAACTCATCGACCAGAAACAAAGGCAAGAAAAGAAGCTAGAAGTAGGCATGTAGTTGTTCGAAAAGACCTAGAATCTTTTTTCGAAGAGGATGATAACAGTCGGTTATGTGCTGGTAAAAAGGAATTCATCACAAGGCACAAATTAAGGAAGCAAAAACGATATCTGTCTGATACTCTAGTTAACCTTCATCTAAAATATCTTAAAACCGGAAAATTTAAACTTAGTTATGCTACATTTTGCAGAATGAGACCATTTTGGGTTTTGGTTCCGGATACCAGTAATAGAGAAACATGTTCTTGTAAGTTACATACCAATATTGACTTACTGATTCAAGGACTACGTCTAAGGAAGATTATAGCAGCAAACAATTCTCAGGATTTACTCTCTTATTTGTGTTGTGATACTATGAACGTGGAATGCTTGCACAGAATTTGCTCTAAATGTAAGAACAAAGTCGTACCTTATTTAGAGTTTGATAATTCACAAAAAATTACATATTGGCAATGGGTTACAAAATTGCGTAATTTAAATAATTCGGGTAAAAGCATTAGAGTTACAGAGAAAGTTAAATTAATGAACGCACCTAAAGATGCTATCAAGGATTTTGACAATATGATCAAAAACTTTTTTATGCATTGTGGAAATATCGTTAGCCAGTATAAAACGATAAAAACTTTGAAATGTAATCTCCAGCAAGGTGAATGTGTAGTTCACTTGGATTTTAGCGAGAATTATTCAGTAAAATGTCACGAAGAAGTACAATCGTATAATTTTGGAAGTAGTCGTATACAAATTTCATTGCACACTTCAGTTATTTATTTCCGTGATGAAAATGGAATACAAAAGCACCAGTCTTTCTGTACTGTTAGTGATTGCTTAAGACATGACGTCTCAGCAGTTTGGGCGCATATTGTACCGATTCTAGAATATATTGGTCAAATTATTCCATTTACCCATTCGTTTCATTTCCTGTCAGACTCACCGTCTAGTCAGTACAGAAACAGAAAGATTTTTTATGTAATAGAAGCTCTACATCGCTATTTGAGTACGATTAACACAGTCACTTGGAACTTCAGTGAAGCTGGGCACGGAAAGGGTGCTCCTGACGGTGTTGGAGCTACCCTTAAACGAACCGCTGATCAAGCTGTGTCTCGAGGTTATGACATTTTAAGTATGAACGATTTTTTAAAGGTGGTTAATCAACATGTCAAAAACGTTGAGATTCGAACTGTGTCAGAGTATGACATATATGAAAAGGATTTACTCTTTCCTCAAGACATTGCCGGTTTCGTAGGCATCATGAATATTCATCAGATAGTATGGTCTCTCGGCTCAACAGCCGTTGCCATACGTAAGTTAAGTTGTTTTGACGATTTATGTAAGACTTCCGTTAAATGTCCACATGCTAATAATCATTTAGGTTTTTATAATCTACCGGAAACATCGTATCCTAGGGGTCACAGTGTCTCCGTTAAATATTTAGCTGAGTCAACCAGAGAAATTGAGTCATTGCGGCAAGCAAGATGGCTAGAAACTAACGAAAATATTAATAAATACAATTTTGTTTCCGAAAGTAATACACCGATAAGTTCATCTAATTTTCCAATTGAACCACCTGTCCTAAAAGAAAAATTTGAAAACAATAATATACAAATAGAAAAGGTTGTCTCCAACAATTTAAAGGAAAATCTAGTTCCTACATCTACATCTATGGACCTAATCAAGTTTATTAATAATGACAATAGCATCAATCGTTGTGATTCTGATTCGAGCACGGATTACAATATCTTTTAGTTTCATAGTTGATTAATTTCTTTGGTTGATACCATCATTATACATTATATTTATACGAAAGATGAGCCTCAATATAATCATCACTAGTTAAGTTGTATAGTAAAATTGTTACATTATTATATTTGTGTCAATTTTATTTTGCTCTTTTAAATTAGGAAGGATTTTTTGTAATTGTTCTTAAACTGTATATTATTTTAGAGCATCAAAATAATATTGCGGGGGTAATTTTTTTTTGAGTTTGTTTTTATTTTATTGTAATATCAGTTACAATGACCTGAATGATGAGCCAAAAAGTTCTTAAGTTTTTAGTTAATTTCTATTAAAATAAGACTGATTGATTAAGTCGTAGCTTTAAGATTCAAATTAAAGAGATATGTTTGTTTTGTTTCAGAACTTTATGTATAATTTTGCATATTAATTAAAACAAGTGTATTTTCAATAATTTATTATTCATTGGTCTTGGACTTTATCTGAAGCAATTAAGGTTCAAATTATGGTGACAATATTTTTATATTTAATACTAAACTAGATTGTTTATGACATTTTGTGATATTTGATTAAGAAATAGTGACGATTATATTTTAAATTTTAAGTTAAATAATAAAAAGCTTGCAATAATTTATGTGAAATCTCATTTATTTGCTTCGCCTAATTTACATGACACAAAAATCTAATTAATCTGACAAGACCACAATTTATCTGGCCTAGCATTTTAAAAAACTTTCATAACTTTTAAACCGTTCGGTCAATTTTCGCGCCTTCCACATATATCTACTTGAAAATTGTTAATCTAACAAAATAATTGCTAAGATTTATTATATTCGAAGAAAAAAAACGCGCCATATAAATTATGAAAAATCACTGTGATATTGAGAAACACCCGGGTGATCTATAGAATTATAACAATATAAAAACATGTATAGGGGCGATGCATGTAATAATAATGAACCTCTTAAATAATGAATATAAATATGTTTTAATAATAATATCTTATGTAGTTATATGATGATAACACAGGTCTGAGATTTTTTTTTAATTTTTTTCTTAATATTTGTAATGTTTGGCCTACAAGAATATTATAGATAGCGGTAGTCATTTGACTTCTACCTTAATTATAATTTAAGGAGATTTTGTCAACTTTTATTAAGGATTTAGCTCTTAAAATACAAGTTACAACACTTAAGTATATATAAAGAATAAATTAGTTTACATTAACACTGTATAATAACGTTTACTTTTTGAAAAAACTAAGTTTTTACATCTCTATTTATTCCTCCAGCAATAATAGCACGAAATTAAGTCAAGATTTTTTTTTAATTTGTTAGTTTTAACGTTTGCTAAGCTGTTTCATATTGTCCGCAATTTTAGTAAAATATATTTTGATTGCTTTTGTAATCCCAAAGCCACAGTGTAAAAATACGTAAATATGTGATATGGTAGGCTTAGACGTATGGTTTTTAGAAAAACATTTGAGTGAGTTTACTCGAGTAGCGAATAAACGTACTAATACCTACATATTTTTTCATTTAGAAAAAAAATGTGACACGATTCATTAAAACAAAGTTTACATATGCTGTATATAGACCAATATAATAAAAAAAACGCTTTCATCGCAGACTTATGTAATTGTTAAACATTTGTAAAATTGTGGAAAAGACATACTTATATTCTTTTAAGCTAATGCGACCTTACAACAGAAAAAACACATGTAGGCGTAATATATTCTACTACCCAAGCGAACCCGGGGCGCGTCTCTAGTATTATTTACATTTATCTTCTTTACACATATCTATTATCAAAATATACCACAATCTTCGTAAGATAAAGAAAGTTATGTTAAAAAATTAGAATCTTTAAACATTGGAATCTGAAATGTAATAAAGTTTCAAATCTCAAAGAAGTTGTTCTTTTTGCAATATTATGAATTTAATGATAGCATGAAGCAGCTGCTCCTTTATTGAAATGAACTTCGTTCAGAGTATTTTAATTTCGATATCAAGAAGATTATTTATACGATGACATTATTTTTGTAAGAAAAAAACCAAATTATTGACCGCTTGTTTCTTTATTATCTTTATTTTAGCTATTAGTATACTTATTTACTTTATTTCTAGTATACTTTAAAAGCAGTGATGGCCCAGTGGTTGAGACTTCAAGTCTTACTCGGGAGGTCCGAGTTCGATCCTGGGCACACACCCCTGACTCTGAGTTATAGGTGTTTTAAGCAATTAAATATCACTTGCTTTAATGGTGAAGGAAAACATCGTGAGGAAACCTGCACTCCTGAGAGTTACCTAAAAGTTCTCAAAGGTGTGTGAAGTCTGCCAACCCGCACTGGGCCAGCGTGGTGGACTATGGCCTAATACCCTCCTCATTCTGAGGAGGAGACCCGGCTCAGCAGTGGGCCATTGAAGGATCGTGATGATGATACTTATTTACATTTTAGGCAAACAGATTACATTACAAGACCTATTCACTATAAATGAAGGCGACCAGCCTTCACTAATCAACTAATATGTCGGTTAGCTTAAACAATGAAACTGAGCAGTGGAGGCGAGTGTTGGAATTCTGTTAAAAAACGTCTCCAAGGCAGTGCTTAGGTTTCTTGTAATTGTAAGAGATCATAATGTTTATTTATCGGTTAAGTACCAGTGTCTACGTTGTGTTTATCCAATAGACCATTCAATATCACACTTCCCGATGTAGTGTTTTTCAATATACCGCCTCTCCTCCTTCCCTTCTCTTTCTCAAATCTCCGAGATATATATATTAGCTTGTAATAAAATTCACGGATTCACTTGATCGTCATATAGGGTCACACTTCACTATAATAAGATAATATTAAGTTTACAAAATTACTCGTCAAACTACTTTATCGAGCCAGTAAGATATTTTTAAAATAAACCTATATAGAGTTATTGAAAATGTTCGTACAACATAACAATAAAAATTAGTAAAATGTAACAGTAGTTGGCAACACTAATGGAATTTTGTTAATGAAAAAATAGTACGGAAGCAAAAGCAGTGAATAGCTACACCCCAAGTTAATTGAAATTAAATCTAAGCTACGGCGTAACCTTCGTAGCTACGATGCCAATGACGTCAAACGTGTGGCGTAGGACGTATGTATTCGTAGCATTCCGAGTACGTGTAAATAATATGTGTACTGACTTGTAGGTTTTGTTGATTACTGTTTGTATTGTTAGCAACTATACCTAACGCTTTATTTTGATAATGCCCCACTTCGTAAATAATACTTAACCGCTATGTCAATCGATCTAAAGGTAGACGCTTAAGTTATTTTTAACATAGTAACTGTTTAAAATAGTTCAGCTTAATGGTTAAAGTCACTCTTCCGTCACTTTTTGAGGTTCATGTAAGGTATTGTAGCGTTAAAATAAATGTAAAGGGGCCCTATTTATACAACATTTTGGAATTTAAGTTTTCAGTAGACTATTGTAATAGTATAAAGGGTTCCTGGGAGTCAAAGTATATTACTAAGTTCATATGAAATCCCCAACACAGAATTCATTGAAAAATTGATAAGAAATATAGGAAGTTTATAAAAATACAATTCACGAAAATCAAAATATACTTCAATTGATTAGACATCTTACATTTGAACTCAATAATAATTTGAAGACCTTAGCCAAGATTTTACATATATTCGACTAAAAATATACGGGAAATAGTAGTGTACTTTTGGATTTTGAATACAATTTGCGTGCATTTTTTTCACTCATTAATGAAATTGTATCTAAATCCTTCAATTGTTTTGTATCACAAAATGCATTATAGTAATTATTAATTAATTACATAGACAATATAAAGTAACACTGCAATAGGATGCGACAGCAATCCTAGGGTAATGTAATGTAATTTCTCTCATAACCAGCTTATATCTTAATAGTTAGTAGAGTAGCGATTATAGAAAACCTATAGTTTCTAAATCCCTTTACCTTTCTGAATATTAATTTCTTAGCCACTATGATAGTCGCACCAAACGATTATATTATATTAGAAGCTTTAATTTTTTTACTTAATGAATACGTTCTCAACTATAAATGTATTCATTTATTTCGCAAAAAGTTTCAATCTGTTATGAAGATATATTTTAACAAGGAAGGAAAAAATGGAATTTATTCGCCATTTGCTACGAACTTCGGCGAAATAACAAGAATTGTGTTCGGGTTTCCACAAATGATTGATTTGTTACGTTGAGATGGAGGCTATGAAGGTTTTTTAGAATGAAGTATAAGATTTATTGTCAAATTATTTACTATATAAAGTGTTGATTATTCGTCAGGTTAAAAAAGTTTCACTAAAATAATAATGGTGGCACAATATGAAATAAACTAGAAGCTGGATATTAATTAATAGCTCCTGCTGTGCGAGTATGAATATATAGGAACAGTTAAGCATATTTTATAAGCAACATTGAAAAAGTTAGTTATGGGAAAGTGAACAAACAAGTCTATAAAGTTCCAATTATGCGGAACCAAAAATATTCGTATAAACAAGATATAAACGATACAAAAAATAATAATAATAGCATTAAATTGATGTTTAATTTTTTTATATGTTGTCTTCTGTTCCTGTACCTATTTTAAAAGATAAATATGTTGGTAATGTAAACGATAATCGAATAATCGAATCGTCATCGCCATCTATGGCGTTGGAGTAGGGTAGTAGTCATTTCCGTCGTATTGACAGTCTCAACCCTTTATATGCCTTCGACAGTCTGACTGTAGTCATAGTCTTGCGCGTTCTCTCAAAGAGTGAAGTAGTCCCTGGATAGTGTCAAGTGCAGTGCAGTGTTGTGTTAGTACTGGGAGTGCTGTCCGATTAAGGTCACGTGAGTACCTTACAATGTAGTTATCACGTCTTGTGTTAGGTTTAAGCAGAGAGCCTGAGCAGTGGAGGCGAGTGTTGGAATTCTGTTAAAAGAGCTCTTTAAGCCTACAACTTGGTCACTAGTCCAAGGAATTGCTTAGATTTCTCTTGTAATTGTAAGAGATCATATTTGATTATTCAGTGGCAGTATCTGCGTTGCGTTTATCCAATAGTCCATTCAATATCATCACCCCTTATAATGTTCGTCAATATTCCTCCTCACCTCCTTCCTTCTCATCATAAAATCGCCGAGGACTATTAGTAAAATAATATTTAATTGATATAACACAAGGTCCCCCGAGGTATATAGATCAATAAATTTTATTGTACATATGTGTGCCCAAACATAATTTTGGAACAGTGGACAAACGTACAAAACATATTCAGTTTTATTTATATAGATAAGAAGACGTCTAAAGAAAATATCTTGCCAGTAAAATTCTTACAAAGTAATCAAGTTTCGTTTCTTCTATATCGAAATTATTCATTAGACATCAAGTTGAAAGAGAAACACTCAGAACTTTTTGACGTTGGCAAGAATAACAATTTAATGTACTTTCATACTTATAAACGATCTTCATTACGAAACTTTTATTGTATGGGAATATAAATATTTGTGTATCATAAATTTAATACTTGTTTTAGTCTCTTATTTTTACGTTCATTTTAAATGAATTAAAGTATTATACGGTAATAATATCATGCACGTTATAATTAATATAAAATGAGAAACAGATCACATTTGTTTAACAATAATCAATATATTGGTCTTCAAATCGTTTCGAAAACTAAGTTAATAGTCGATGACACAGTAACTCATAAAGTTATTATTGTTACAATTTTTATAGCGGATGTTAGCGCTCACTGTAATAAAAAAGAGAATAAAATACTTTAGAACCGAGCTAATTACACCACTAGAATGTCGCTACAAGTCCTAACAAAATCAGTACCCGTAAATTTCTTTATTTCTTACTGTCCTATCTTCAAATAAAGCAATGTTCTTGGATACAGTTTTATAGCATCGTTATTTTTGTCATCGCCCTACAGTTGTAAAGGCTTTGTGATTCAACGCTTCAGTAAGTAATTCATATGAGGTTCTTGTTCTTGATTTGATTAATAACACGCCATGTTATCCGTGTATTATGAGAATAATTATTTAAACATTACAACTACATACTAATAACGTGAATTTAATATAAAAAAATGTTTACAAGTACTCGGAAAACCTCTGAAGGTACTCGTAATTTTTGCAGCACTCGAATGATTTCAATAATGGACTGTGAGAAAGTGACCTGTAAAACTTTAAAAAAATTATAGGAGCGAATCCATAGTTAAGTAATTATTTAGTGAACTAATCTACTAACTGTTATTTGGATTTTAATTTCTAAATATGAATATAATGGTTTAAACTGGTACCAAGTTCTTAGATTTATCCACAATAATACCATCTCTTCAACATTATATCAAAAAGACAAACTTTCTCTTTCCAACATGCAATTTATCTATATTTTTACAATAATGTACATATATACAACGTGAATGTGAGTATGTTCAATGTCGACAGAGAGGCGCGGCGTGGCGTGCCAAAGGACAAGGGCGATTAAAACGAGAGCAAACATTTACGCAACTTACTGTTACAATATCAACACGAGCCTCGCTAGTTGAACTGGGGCCAGAGAATCAATGCAGTGCATTATTAGGTCAAATTATACCTACATGAGTAGCATTATTATATAAAAGTTTTAAGAAAAATTGAACTTGAATTGGAAATAAATTAGGTGATATTGTAATTTTGATCAGGTTTACTAAATATGAATTACCAACTTGGAATGGTGCCATAAACATCTTTTTTATAAATAAAACCTAGTCACAATTCAAGTACAATTTAATTCCATACAATATAATTTTACGTCTCTTATTTTCTATAATTTTTTTTATAAACATAATAAAACGTAATTTCGATCGTTTACCCGGGAATCGTTCTAATTGGTTATTTATAATAATATTATTGTTGGAAATTAGAATGGGAGGTGAGAGTTAGAATATACAATCGGTTATAAGCATCGATGTGCACAATGGACTATCTTGAAACCTACGGGCGCGATACGGTCAGGATATATTCTAACAACAATTACTTTGCTATGGTCCGCGGAGAACACGTGAATTTGTATAGTGTGATTTGGGCCCGAGGTGCCAACTGTAAAAGCTAGTAGCCTAGACTAAAAAACACAACAATACTCCGACACCGAAGCATCCACAGACTCTACAACAGTCAGTGGTAAAATAAAATAAAGTCTTTTTACCCTTTATTCACGTGTTCTCCGCGTATTATAGCAAAGTAATCGTTGTTATTTTTCGTTATACATGAATTTCCGACTAGTAACGCCTAAATCAATACATTAGAGTGGACGCGGAAAGGTCGACATTATTCGAAAATTATGAGTAATAAACAAAAATACACTCGAAATATAAAATAGACTTAGTAAATATATTATCAAATTATATTCTCTACGTTATGGAAAACTACTACTATTACTAAATCATTCAATTTTTAAGCACTAAGCTATAATAATACCGCAAATCTCTAATTCAATTTCACGGGACAGCAACTGCTATATCTCATAACATTACAAGCTCTGACACTTCAATTAATGTGGATAAATTGGTCGCATATTTCACTTAGATAAAGACTAAGAAACTTCCTACAATAATAACATTAAAATGAAAAATGTTTTGTGTCATATACTCAAGATACATTACAGAAATATTAAAACTGAAGTCGCCAGGAAGTGAAAATCATTATGAGGTTGCTTGTGATAATAAATCTTAATATCTATGCTGCCAACTCAAGGGTATACTCATAAATTTAGAGGAAAAAATCTTGATTTTTTTTTACCTAATAATTGAGGGGGTATAATTTTTTGGGGTTTTTAGAGCATAAAACAAATATCACCATAGTGTTTACCATATATATGTTACAACTTCTCGGAGGTGACTGGTGAAGAAAATGAAAATGAAACTTATATTGTAAATGTATAATAATGTTTTAATAATGAATCACATAATATTATTCATATTATTTTAGAGGTATTTTCAGGTTAATATTGTGATTTTGGGGAAGTTTTAGGAAGAAATATTCTTGAGTGGGTAACACTGAATCTAACATATGTCTACTAAATGCCCGTTTACCCGTGAGGGGGCGGGTTAGAATACTATTCCCCTCTGCCGCTGGGACAGCATCTCGTAAGAGCTGAGTAAACCAGTACTCCCCTGGTGGTAGGTGATCTGTTCCCCGACTGGCTTGCGACCACCAGCATGCGAATCCGACCGCCAAGTGTCATTGACGCGTTCCGGTCGCGCTGCATGTGGGTCAGACTCCCCCTCTCCCCTTTCTGCCATCCTTCTGAATGCGGACGTTTTGGTAGCGCCTGGTCCGACACTCTAGGCCTGTTCTCGAGTGGTTAGGCGTTTGGTATTGGCGTAAGGTCCAGGGAGACCCGATGAAACGGTTTACCGCTGGCTGCCCGGTGGCTCGTAGGGGACCCGAACCCGAGTACATCCTGGCTGTCCCGCCGCCACTGTAAAAAGCTCGTTTTTTAAATCACCGTGCCGGAGTGGGAAACCGGTGTGGAACACGATGATTGACAAACGGGTCGGATCGGGGGCCCTTCCGTCCTCCATGCCAATGACAAACTAACCTTAGCCGGCGGAATAGGACCCCTCAGTGTGCACCTTGCCCATGGAGCTGCTGAAGCAGCCACATTCTCTCCCTCCTTTCACATACCTGTACACATCTTCATTGTCCACCACTTTATTTCAACCATGGCACGTAAAAATAAAAAGAGCAAAAATGTTTTCTCAGCGGCACCTTTCCACATTTATAGTGAACTTCTGCAACATAAGAGGACTTCATTAAAACTTGAATGCCGTTCACCACCATCTAAAAACGGTCAAGCCGGCCCTACTCTTTTGGACTGAAACAAAAATATCTACTGACGATATATCATACCTGCAATACCCAGGATATACCCTTGAGCATGCTTTTATCCCTTAAGCGGGTGTATGTTTGTACGTCAGGGACGATGTATGTTGCCAAAGACTAGGAAGCATTGAAATCAGAGACCTGTCAGTTTTGTGGGCACACGTGAAGTATGACGGTTCTACGAGGATATACGCATGCCTCTACAGGTCACATAGCGGTAATCTGAGGTTGAACGACTTTTCGGGTACGTTCAGGAAGTTGCAGATTCCGTGCTTCAGCGCTATCCCTCGGCGGAAATTGTGGTCCTCGGCGACTTTAACGCCCACCATAGTGAGTGATTAGGATCTCGCACGACAGACCACGCAGGGAGAGCTGCTTATAGCTTTGCTCTTGCGTATGGTTTCTCTCAACTTGTGTCAGGAGTAACCAGAATCCCTGACAACGAGGACCATACACCCTCTCTGCTGAATCTCATGCTGACCACGCACCCAGAAGGCTACCAGGTATCCGTCACTGCGCCCTTGGGTACATCTGACCATTGCCTGGTACAGTCTGAAGTGCCCGTGGAACGGCAAGGACATTCCCGTCCACATGGGACCCGCCGTGTCTGGCACTATTGGTCGGCAGATTGGGACGGCCTCTGCGAATTTTTTGCCTCTCACCCATGGGGACAGCTTTGTTTCTTTTCGGAAGATCCTTCAATCTGTGCAGACGGTGTTGCGGATACTATCCTGCAGAGAATGGAGTGTTATATTCCTAGCAGGGTTGTTCGCATTGGCAGGGGTTCGCGGCCTTGGTACGATGCTTCCTGTGCAAGATCTGCGAATATCAAACAGAAACGGTATCGTGCCTGGTCCGTGGCATCTGCTGCTAAGGATCCACACTCAATCACACAAGCTCGCACCCTCAAAAAAGAATACAATCCTGCCTCCAGATTTTGCAAAAAGAGCACAGCTAGAGCAAAACTAAAGCACATTCACGGTATTGGGGAGAGACTAATAAGCTTTCCCTCTGGAAGTCGTGCCTTTTGGTCTCTCGCCAAGGCTGTGGAAGGAAACTTCTGTAAGCCATCCTTACCATCTCTGCATGGTCTAGACGGCTCACTGGCATATACCGCGAAGGAGAAAGCGGATTTCTTATGCTCTTACTTGGCGTCGAATTCAAATCTTGACGATGGAGGGAAAACACCGCCTACCATTCCGCGTTGCGAGTTTACCATGCAAAATGTGCGTTTTATGCAGAGTGCTGTGCGCAAAGCTCTTTATTCTCTCGACATCAAGAAGTCTAGTGGTCCTGATAGAATTCCAGCTATCGTGCTTAAAACTTGTGCTCCCGAATTAACTTCGGTACTCACGCGCCTATATTCGCTATCGTACACCACAGGAATAGTCCCATCTTCGTGGAAGGTAGCCATTGTGCACCCTATCCCCAAGAAGGGTGATAGTACAAATCCATCTAACTACCGCCCCATTGCGATTACCTATTTGCTCTCTAAAGTAATGGAACGAGTAATAAATACTCAACTCCTCAGCTTCCTAGAAGTTAACCAGCTCATCAGCGACCGGCAGTATGGCTTTCGTTAATGTCGCAGCGCTGGGGACCTTTTAGTGTATCTCACACATCGCTGGGCTTGTGCTATTGAGAGCAAGGGGGAAGCTATGGCTGTTAGCCTAGACATTGCAAAGGCTTCGATCGGGTTTGGCATAAAGCTCTTATAGCAAAGCTTCTTACGGAATTCATGAGGAACTATGCAGTTGGGTAACTAGCTTTCTTAGTGGACGAAGCATAAAGGTCGCTGCCATGCCCATTAATGCTGGTGTACCCCAAGGTTCAGTGCTATCGCCGACACTGTTTATTCTGCATATCAACGATATGCTGCAATCTAACAGCTTTCGTTGCTATGCAGATGATAGTACAGGCGATGCTCTCTACACTGGCCGGACAAATATTCCTCGTGCCGAGGTGGAAGCGCATAGAGTCAACCTAGTGTCTGAAATCGAGACCTCTTTGGAGCAAGTTTGTCAATGGGGTGAATTTAATCTTGTACAGTTCAATCCCAAGAAGACACAGGTATGCGCTTTTTCCGCAAAAGATAAGACCCCATTTGTTACAGCACCCAGGTTCCAGGGCATTCTTCTTCACATCAGTAACAACATTGGAATTCTAGGAGTCGATATTTCGAATATAGTCCAATTCCGTGGTCATCTGGAGAGCAAAGCCAAACTGGTTCTAAAAAACTAGGGGTGCTAAACAGAGCGAGACTGTACTTCACACCTGGACACCGGCTTTTACTATATAAAGCCCAGGTTCGTCCGCACATGGAGTACTGTTCTCATCTCAATATCAATTACTCCCACTTGACTCTATCCAACGCCGGGCGATTCGTATTATCGACAATCCAATGCATACAGACGGTCTAGATGACTTAAGTCTTCGGAGAGATGTTTTCTACCGTCTGTACAATGGGGAATGTTCTGAAGAACTATTCGATTTAGTGCCCCCAACTCTTTTCCGCCATCGCACTCTCCGCCGCTGGGACAAATTCCACCCTCACCATTTGGACGCCTGGCGTCCTAGTAATGTACGTGCGTCAAGATCCTTTCTCCCACGCACGTGCAAGCTATGGAATGACCTTCCCCCAGAGGTATTCCCAGAGGACTACAACATGAGGGTCTTCAAATGGCGTGTGTACAGGTTTCTCAGAGGTCGGCAACGCATCGGCAGCTCCTCGCGTGTTGCAGATGTCCATGGGCGACGGTGACCACTTACCATCAGGTGGACCTCCTGCTCGTTTGCCCCTTATTAATTATTAAAAAAAAAAAAAATAAATGTAGAAACATGCACACATTTAACTACCGACTGAAATGAAATGTAATACAGTCGCCAAATCGTGAATCGACAAGTCGTGGGTTCAAATCCCGGACATTTGACTACTGTCGAGGCCCACTCCTTACACAAGCATTTAGCTTAGTTGGAGGGGTAAAGGGAATACTAGTAGTAGGTATGTGATCCATACTGCTAGTAATCTTTAAAAAATAATCCACTCGACATCGATTTTGAAGAATCGATATTTGCTTGTATAATTCGATCATTCTGTATTATTGAAAACAAAATATAAACACCGCAGTCTATTGACTATAAAACCCAACTACATTGACTGCTGTTTTTATAGCAGGTTTAACAAATATTCCTAAAATGCAATAAAAAAACAGACGATAGAAAAAATATATACTATTACGTACTTACTACGATACTTGATATCGAAAGAAAGGTATCGTGAAATACAGTTCATCTCTAATCAGTCTAAGCAATGTCAGTGTATTGGTTACAAGATTATTTTAAGTAAATCGCCTTTCAAGCAAATAAAATGTTATCAGAATCGATCCATTATCTTGGACGCTACAATGTCACAAATAAACATACAGATACACACTTTTTTATGGTAGATAAGGTGCAATCGATCAGATGGTTCACTTGATGGTAAGTGGCCACTACCGCCCAGGGACATCGATGTTTTGTCGATGCGTTGCATCCTCGAAGATAGAGTAGGGAGGGGCAGTGATGAACAAAATGCTGCAGTTTCAGCGGACCCTGAGCAAGAGCCCAGAGTCCACTGGATTCGCAGCATTAATGGGATGGGAGAGGGAAGGGGTAAGTCTGGCCCACATGCGGCTCGACTGAAACGCTCGGTGGTTGGAATCGCAAGCCACTCGGGGAACAGATCCCCTACCACCAAGGGAGTACTGGGTTACTGGGCTCTGACGAGATGCTCTCCCATCGTCAGAGGGGAATAGTATTCTAACCCGTTCTTTTAATAACATCCCGTCTTTGTAGTGTTGGGCGTTAATAATTATAGAATTCACAATAATTTGTTATTTCAACAACAGTATAAGTCCATTAGTACATTGGAGTTGACAACTTAATTTATTTCCCTATATAATATATTTTTATTCGTTCCATCGTAATAATTTTTATATTTAACTAAACACATACTCTAAATATATCACATATAACTTCAGTAAATGTCACTTTGTTCCACCCGAAGCTTGTCACGCTCTTGCAGGGCGATTACTTTCACGTCTTTTACAAAGCATAAACCCTCTTCAAAGTTTGAATATATTGTAGCATTCACATCGTGAGAAAATAAAATACATCAATTGAAGATTTTTTTTATACTCATACGTTAGAAGTAAATGTTGTTACTAAAAAGATTGTATTAACGTATTAAATAACTCGCAAATCAGAGAAAAATAACAATTAAACACATATTGAAATAAGTATTAATTTTGTCATAAAATGCTTGTAATAATAATTAACTACTTTCAAATATTATATTCTAAGAATAATTGCATGTTGAGTGGTAAATTCCATAAGTGCGAAGCCAGGGTGGAAGCCTTGTTGGGCTAACAAATAAAAGCCAAAACGGGAAATCTTGCAGAATTATTTATTACCTTTGTTGGCATTGTTTGCTGAGAATAATTCCTTTTCATTTGTCATAATGCAACGTTAATAATTAAAAGCTTCACATATTAAGTGTAAAGAGATCTCTAGTGAGTGTTAGTCCTTGGAACTATAATCTATAATTTTATTTTGATAATTTTTTATTCTAAGAAATCCATATAACTGCGTCACGTGAGTAATTGAATCAATATGCAAAGGTGTATCTGGGTCACGACCACTCCCTATATAACATCGCATCTGATAATAATTTACTCTCCACAATCCCACTCAGTCTCGTATTCGCAATAAATAATATTAAATAGCCGTTTTATCGCATAAATAATTCTCTTGCTATTTAAGCATGGTAATTAAAACTTCCGCACGCTATCGGTAGTTGTGACGTTCGTCTCAATAGCTTTTATGATATATTCACGTTTCGTGTGCAGTATGCCTGAATAGTAAATTTATTACTTAGCCTTTGTCTTAATAACTAATAGTCTTTATAATAATATTGATGGAAGGTTTGACATTTATTCCTCTTATTTAATTAAATATTGAAAACGTGAACTAGAATTTTCGTTGTCGAGTTAGGTAAATTGGTTAAATTTCCCTTTGAGACAAAATGGCATAAACGACTTGATCAATCAAAAGCTTTGATAGCAAAGCAAAATACTTTGGGAATCTACGAAACGAGTTCTCACAATTTATTGAAAGTTACGAAAATAAATTTTTATTTATTTGAAAATTTGTAAATTTTTCATAAGAAAATAAAATAAATACCATCGTTAAAATCGTGAAGAATATTTGAATATAAGAAATATGCTTGTCGGAGTAAAATAAGGGAATTACAGTGTAAGCCTAGGGTTAGGCTAACATATACTTAACCTTACACAAGACTATGATAACCTAATGTTGGGGCAATTAGTTACCACGTGGCAATTACATCTTAAGGTACTCGCGTGACTTTAATCGGACAGCAATCCCAGCACTAACACAACATTGCACAAACTCTGAAAGAACTAACACTATCCAGAGACTACTTTACTCCTTGAGATACCGCGCAACATTAAGACTACAGTCAGACTGCCGAGGGTAGAGTCGAGACTGTCAAAATGACGGAAGTGACTACTACCATTCGATAATCTTTTACTATTTTCCGACATGTATTTGCAGCAGACTTTATACTGATTATTATAAATGGCAGAAACCGATGTAGTCTGCTAAAGTATAAAGCACAAAGAGAAAAATAAAATGATTTTAACCGAATATTATTAAATTGTTATAACCACTGTGAAATGTAATTTTTGTTAATTATCATTATCAATAATTTGTTAATTATCATTATCAATTATTATATAAAGGCTGCTTAGTACAGTACAGTTTCAAAGTTTTATACCATTCTTTTGATTTTAATAAAAACTTAATCATGTACTTACAAACATGGCTTTAATTACTTACGTGCGTTACAATTTTTTTAGTCTTTTTTCTCATTAAGCTGGTAGAGTTCTAACGCATATTTGTTTCGGAGTAAAAGCGCTTCAATAACTGCAACTGTAGATTCTCCAGATGCTCTACATAGTTGTCAGGGCATCCGAGCGGAGAACTATTCAGCTATTGACCAATGCTCCGGCATTCTTGACGTCTCATTGTTGGCATATACGGAAAATATTTTACTATTAAAATTTTTTTATTATATTAATATAAACAAAAGATATATGCCACTTCATTAGTATTAATATAAATATTGTAATGAATTATGAAATTCATTTACGTTTTATTATATTTGGCTTTAATAGCTAGTGGAAGATACCCTCTCTCCTTCACTAGCTTTGAAGTACGTATACCTAATGTTTTAAGAGATTTTTTATCTTTTCAACCCATAATATTGAATTTTTAGACATCTGTCCCGAAAATTCGTTACCAAATAACATTTGTTTTTTCGTCGATTGGTTTCCGAAATTCCGAAATTGGTATGAAATATTTTGTAATTTATAAAAGTTAATGTTTAAAAATAGCAACATAATAAAAGTTTTTATATCATGGCAACTACATCTAACTATTGTGGTTTTGAGTTGTCAGGCTATAAATTGAGTTTAATACTGAATCGTTATTTTTAACTAAATCTGAGAATAATAATTACCTGCATTGATGTCTCTAATTGAGGTTTCACTTTTTATAATCCGTTTGTAAAAATAATCGATTTGTTAAATATTTTATACTTACTATATACATACAAAAACATGTCGTTTTACATAAATATCTACATTAGATAAAGATTCAAATCTCATCTTTTAAGATGACTCATCCAACGTACAAAATATATTCGTAAACATTGAAGACTTTAGGTTCGACCCATTTTGTTTGATCTAATTTTATATGATCTTTCATGTATGTAGTATTATTGTAAATTTAAACATAGACAAGAATAGAATTTATTTCGTGGGAGATAGTCTGCTCATATAAAAATAAAATTCTAAAATACGAAACATATCCGGTCTCAGCTTGCGGTCAAAGCTACCTTCCATATTATATATTCATAACTCTAACACCAGCAGAATTTCCAATGGCTCTACATTATTTCAAACGTTTCACAGTAGTGCAGTGATAAATATTGCACGCTTTAATTTAAATTTTTAAAGAGTCTGTGGCTTCCAGAATTTTTTTTAATATAATCAGCAAATATTTTAACATTTTCCACGAGTGAAATCAAATTGTGGTAGCAATTCGTAGGTAATTAATTGTAATGACATTATGTGTATCTGACCACAAATTATTTGTGTGTTGGCCTAGATAGTGTGGAAGTAAATAATGAGTATGTTAATAATATATTAGCCTTCTGAACACATTTACCTTAACTTTAACTTTACGAAATTTCTCAGTCCCGTGCCCTTAATTACTTCGCGATAAAAAAAAGCAGAATGAAGATTTCTTCACACGTACACAGTTACGATGTTAATTATATATGTTGGGGATTTTAAATGGTGTGAAAAGGAAATGGAAGGAGGAAGGTGGGGAATATTGGGGAACACTAAAAGAGGGTGATGATATTGAATGGAATATTGGGTAAACGCAACGTAGATACTCCTATTGAACCGATAAATGATCAAATATGATCTCTAACAATTACGAGAGAAACCTAAGCAGTGCCTTGGACTTGTGACCAAGGCGTAGGCTTAAGGAGCTCCTTTAAGTGATCACGACACTCGCCTCCACTGCTAGGCTCTCTGTTTAAACCCAAGGTTAAACGCACATAAACCAAACCTAACACAAGACGAGGCAATTACATTGTGAGGTACTCACGTGACCTTGATTGGACAGCACTCCTAGCACTAACACAACACTGCACAACACTATCACTATTCAGACACTACTTCACTTCTTGAGAGACCGCGCACGACTAAGACTTCAGTCAGACTGTCGATGGCATATAAAGGGTCGAGGGTCGAGACTGTCAAAACAACGGAAGTGACCACTACCCTACTCCAACGCCACAGATAGCGATAACGATTCGATTAATCGATAATCTTTTACTTATTCTCCGACATATATATGTAGTCCGACATATATACTGACTGAAGTCTTAGTCGTAACGTAGATAACGTTGCGTTTACCCAATATTCCATTCAATACCATCACCCCCTTTTAGTGTTCCCCAATATTCCCCACCTTCCTCCTTCCATTTCCTTTTTCATCATTTTAAAATCCCCGACATATATTTTAAACACGATAACTGCTTAATTTGTGCTGATTATTTAGAAAATTTAATTTAAAACTTTTCTGTCCTATTTTCCATTTAGCTGCTGTTTTACATATCCAGTTATTACAAAAGTAAAATAGGTTATAATATAGGTCAGAGATTCACGAGAACTCATTAAGTGTTTTCTATAACAACGGGGGAAAATTTTACAAAGGTAAAATAAATTGGAACCGCCTTTAGTGAATATTTTCCGATGCTTCCTAGTTGATATTCTTTAGAAGTTCCGGTAAGCGTTCATATCGTGTGATAAGACTTGGAAATATTTTATATTTTACTGAATTAAATATCTGTACTGTAAGTTGGGGGGGCAATCATATAAATGAAAGATGCAGTATGAATAGTATAATATATATTCTTGTTTTTTTTGTGATTTTAGGATTGGTCTATAGTAAAAGTTTATAGAATTAACAAATTTATTCGAATAGTTACACATTTTTATTAACTCTAGTTTCTATAGAAAAGTAAGTAAAATGATAATAAAAAAAACATAAAGCAAACAAATCTTAATCAAACTCTCGGTGGGTATACTCCGTCTTATCATTTGTCATGTTTTATTTTAATGTATTCCTGTAACTCAGAGTAATAGGAAACTATGGAGGTAATCTGTGTAGTTATACAGAAATTCTAAAAATCTGAAACATAGTTACAGGAATTCTGGTCGGTGACCCATGTCCGAATAGTAAATAGTCGAGCTACGCTATGAAATTTTCAAAGACATAAGACACATGTTTTGCATACGGAAATAGTTAGTAAAAAGTTTGAACTGTAAACTTTTAATGTTCATATTCGCTTGTGCAACTTTAATAATAATAAACAAGCGCACGGTATACGGTTTTAACGTGTTATAAAATGGAAGCTATAAATAAGATTAAGCACCTTACGTGCAGATTTTATATCATATAATACAGAGTATAAGAAAAAATAACACATAAAAACCTGAGATATCAAATTGTCGGTGACTGCTATTGAATAAGTTAATAAAGCTCTCGGAAATATTTTGGTATACCTTCGTAACTTGATAAGGTTGATGGAATTATCAACTGCCTTTGATGTAATTTCTAGGGTCACGTATATTTATTATATGAACTTCAAAAGCAATTTAATATAGTCTTATCTTTTTGTATTTTATAATTTATTAAGAGTCCTTACCCTAAAGAACTTAGGGAGGACAATGATGCACACAAAAATGATTTTTGGGAATATATGAATTGTTGCTAACATATTATATAGAGTAAGTTTTTAATCATATAAATGAATATATAGACAAGAAGATGGGAATTTTTGCTCACCATTTATTGTACTTCAGAATATAATGTAATAAAGACAAGACATATGTAATACCTAAAATAATCGAGCCCATGAAGCCTCTTTTCTTGCAATGATATCATGAAATATCATGAAATACATATGTAAAATATATAAGCAAATGAGGTATATAATTCGAAATACCCGAGTATTTTAATAGTCTTTAAAATGTATAGATGATAATGCCCATTTAAACAGTAATTGTTTACAGGATATTTAGTTTTCTGTTTTGTAGTTTTTTTTTTGGGATTGCAACTCAGATGAACTAAGTGATAAAATCAATGAGGAACGCGATCCTTAATAAATGAGAGAGAGCACTACACTACATTACATTTGAATTTCATTGCGCTAATAAATATTTATTCTGTAAAATCAGAGTTTATAAGTTGATCAAGCACTTAAACGCCATGAAAAGTGTTGAGCTTTTTTTACCATAAACCTTGTCTTATATCTTTTTAAGATCCAAGTGAAAATCTCAACTTTTATGATAGCAATAACCAAGGTGTACAAAATAAATAAATTGGATATATCCCATTCTACGACTTGGATATATAAAACGAGCTGTCTGTCAACTCAAATTGATGATCCCCATTTATCTTGAATTATAGTCGCTCAGCTAAATATATTACAGAGAAACCAAAATACACTTTTTCAATGTTAAAAATAAGTTGTTATTTAAAATGTGCTCGTATATAGAAAATTGTTTAAATAATGAAAATGTATGTTAAACCGTTAAAATATAGGTCAAGAGTTCGGGCATGAGTCTAATTTTTGTCACCATTACACACGGATATCCGTGTGTACACCACACAGAGTTAGGAATAAAAAAAATAGTAAGAAATTAAGATCTATACAAGAATATATACGTACCTATACACATAAGTAATATAAATTCAACATCAGAAAAGACAGATAATATTAAATACCATTTTTACTCACATAATAATTAATAAACAATGTTTTACGAAGCTTCAATTTTAAAATAAACATTATGATAATAATATAAAACAACATTACCATTTAACGATATGCTTTTATCTTCCTTCCTTTTATTTTTACATTTTATAAAAGCTCCATCGCTAGAAAGATTTCAGAATCTCTTGCTGCTTTATTGCTGTTTTCTTTTAATTTAAAGTTTTAGAGATTGCAGAAATTTTACAGCAACTATTGTTATTAAGGTTTTTAGATAAAAGTGCTAGTTAAATAAAAGTAGCATTAATAATGTTAGCAACACCGTTTATAAAGTAGTATTAGCGGGCGAGTGAAAATTCGTATACTGCATAAGGAATATATATTATGAATACTCGTGGCCGTCAGCTGCGATTCCGTGGATGGGGCGAGCAGTGGCAGCCACCCAAAACGTAGAAAAAATTTTTTTACTAAAAATTACAGTCATTTCCTCCCATTTGAAAATTTGTCGGATTATAGTTTACCTATTTTCTTGAAGGAAAAATAAAGTCAGCTGACCATAATGTGGTGGATTATATTTTAGCTGGTTGCTTGACCATGTAACATTTTGTTTGGGACTTCGACTCCGTTCATTCACTTATGAAACTCCTGTTTGTAAAAAGCTACTTAAATGGCAACTGTGATTTTGCTAAAAAAATCCCCATGGAATCACAGCTGACGGTCACGAGTAAACATAATATTAACCCCTTATGCATTTCATGAATTTTCGCTTGGGAGGAACTTGGTCATGAAAATCTGTCACTGGCTCCCGTACCATAACCTTTAGTGCGATGTGCAGTATACATGGAAGTTAGTGTTATTGTGTCGTGGTTAAGGTCACCTTTCTTGATGACCACGTGGGTTTGCTTTATTATCTATTGTAGTTGGGTGGAGGTGAGAGTTAGTATGTTGTGAAAGAGCTCTTTAAACCTGCTCCTAGTCATGAGCCCCAGGCACTGTTCGCCTTAGTCTAAATTGCATATGTGTGCGTATTGCTGTACAGTGATGGGTGTCATTCCTCTCTTATTCTATGACAGTAAAAATATCTTAAACATGAACATAGGTTTCTATCAATGAGTAAAGCATACTCATTATCATTGAAATCTTCAAACGAATAGAGTCAATTGAAAAATGGATTTAAAAATTGCATAGCAATTTAGTGCACATTATGCCACAAGCATACGAACTAATGTGTCACGTGCATCAATAAAAGGTAGAATTTTGAGTGTCTGTGATTACGGAATTCCACGATGTCGGTCACGTAGTCATGAACATTCGCTGATTTATATGCAGTATATCTTATAACTAATGATATTTTATAAACAAATGTAAATTCTACCCCCTTTATTAATATCTTAGATAAACCGTGTTAATATCAATAAGCCACTTCCTTTTCAAATTTAATTCCTGAAACTTGTATTCGTATTTATAATCAATGAGGGAAATAGTAAAATTTAAGTAGTTATTATTTTCTTCCATTTTTGACAATTGACGTTTCTTATATGAAGCTCACCCACAAATAATAAATTAAAACTAATATTGAATATTTTATATTGCCTAAAAGCAAATAGGTAACATCAGCCAGTCATTGGTACCTATGGCGTTGGAGTAGGGTAGTAGTCATTTCCGTTATTTTGACAGTCTCGACCCTCAACCCTTTATATGCCATCGACAGTCTGACTGAAGTCTTAGTCGTGCGCGGTCTCTCTAGAAGTGAAGTAGTTTCTGAATAGTGTTAGTTCTAGGAGTGCTGTCCGATCAACGTCACGTGAGTACCTTACAATCTAGTTGCCACGTCACACCTTAGGTTCAAACAGAGAACCTGAGCAGAGGAGGCGAGTGTCGTGATCACTTAAAGGTAGGTAGGCTTATGGAATTCATAAGCCTACACCTTGGTCATAAGGCCAAGGCACTGCGTACTCTCGTAATTATTATAGAGATCATGTTTGATTATTTATCGGTTCAGTAGATTTCTACGTTGCGTTTACCCAATAGTCCGTTCAATATCATCCCTTTTAGTGTTCTCCCTTTCCTTCTCATCATTAAAATATATATATTTAAAGAAACATGAAGGATATTGAAATGTTAATTTTGTGGTCCAAAAACATGCAAAATAACACCAGAGTTTCATCTCTATTGAATGAATGAACAAATCATTAGAAGTGTATAGAGAATGAACGTATACATTACATTTTGAAATATTATTATTAACAATTAAACTAGGTCTTGTTTGTTGACATCCCCCTCGGGTTTTATTTTTGCTATCCAATAAAAAACAGTTCTGAACATTGCGTGTTTACGACGTGAAAAATTAAATCATCCCATTGACCGAACGCGAAAATTGAAATCATTGTTTTCTGAATACAAGAGTTGTTGGGCTAAATTGATAATCTTTTAAAAAAGGACTTTTGTTTAGTCGATTTAAAAGTGTTATAGCATCACAAGTTACTTCGACAATCCTCTTTGGCGCTGAAAAACACATTGATATTTCTTTTAGGTTGATCGTTCATCGACTTTATTCATTTTCATTTAAAATATAAGTAGGATAGTAGCACTATCACTAATCGGATAAAGAATTTTTGTGCAAAATTTGTGATGAAAATTATTTTGGCTTGGATATATCGCAGTGACTTATAAACATCGTACTTGTAACATTTAAATACATGTATTAAATATTAATAACCATACGTTATAGTATATTGTGATACAAATGTGTTAAGTTTGTCATTACAGTCGAGGCTAAAATGTTCAATTAATCAAGGTAACTGAAGCAGTTAATTGAATTTTTTTCAATCTACACCCTTTAGTATATTAATTATTGATAATTTAGTTATAAAATGTTTTAGTAAATAAGACCATGAGTAACAGAGTTAGATTATAGTGAGTGTTATAAGCTATATATAGTTAAACGTATTGTTGAAACCATAAGAATACATATAAAACCATATAAAAACACAACTCTCCTTCGCGTCTGTAATAATCAACTTGTAATGTACTATTAATTTACAGAATAATTTTTTCCCTGAATATTAAGATCTTCGCTATTTTGAATATCATTGGATGTTTATAATTTAAGATTTTCTATATATTAATTTATATAAAAATATCAAAAGAAATTAAAATACCGAGAAATAAAAAAGTAAAAAGAAATTTAAGATGAATATGGGATATAATAAATTCACAGTTAAGTGGACAATAATGAAAAACTCGCTATTTCTTCCCTACAGGCTACGAGAAATCGCTTTTATATTCGGATAAGGTTTATATTTTTACAAGCCCGCTACGTTGCTACGTTACGTAGCCATTGTGCTATGTAACGTAGTCTAAGCTTTTCGTACGGATCAAACGGATTTATTTCTATTCCATTATTTAGTATAGTAGCTTGTTTGTATATACATTACATAAAAACTGCATAATTGTTGACTTGGTTTTCACACATATATTGTTACATATCTAAGTTATGTATTAATATTTAAATTTAAATATGTGGCTATACAATTGTAAATACTATTAGATTATAATCTGTCTCAAGATATAGTAAGCTGTCAAAACATTGTAAACCGAAACATACTGCTTACAATTTAACGCATTATTTTTCAGTAGACTAATCTATCGAAGTCAAACCGTCAAATTGTGAATCAGGATGGACCATGGAGTTTCAAAACTATTACAATGGGCATATTTAAAATAGTAAAAAATTTTAATGGATAAATCAAGAAAATTTCTTCGTCCGTTTAAAAAACCCCACATTACCCGTTTTTTACGCCAACAAACCAACAAAGCGTTTACACATTAAATCGTAAAGTAGAGCACAAGCATAAGTCAGCTTGAGATCGAAAAGTTTATTAAACTTCTGCTGTTTACTCTACACTTCAATATTGTTTAAGTGTGGCACAAAAATTTAGTACTGTACTGGTAGGAAATAAAATTACAAGTAAAATACTTGAATAAATAGAAATAATTCTAAATAACTGTTCATTAAGGATTATATTTTTATACTAAGTGAATATTGCCATGAAATATTTATGGAATTTATTCATCAGCATAAAATGATTGGTACAAATCTACATATTCGAATTATATAAGCTTTAATTTAGGCAGTACTCTTAAAAGTCTAAATTTATTACTAAGATATTATTGCGATATTCATACTTAATAATTCAGAATAAAATCTAAGTAAGTAAGTCCAAAGCTGAGCCGGGTTTCCACCTCAGAATGAATAGGGTGTTAGGCCAGAGTCTCATGTTGGCTCAGTGCAGCTTGGCAGATTTCACACTCTGACAGAGAACTTTAGGGAACTCTCAGGAGAGCCAGTTTCCTCACGATATTTTTCTTCACCGTTATAGCAAGTGATATTTAATTGCTTAAAACACACATAACTCAGGGTAGTTAGAGGAGTATACCCAGCATCGAACTCGGACCTCCCGAGTAAGAATTCAAGTCTTAATTACTGAGCCATCACTGTTCATATCTTTACGTACGGAAACGTTAACATTTTAAACTCAATATCATATTGTTATATTTTTATAGTAATAAGTAATTGACTATTAGTATATATCTCTTGTCTTCGGTTAGATTAGCAGCAGTTTCATAGAGGAAATTTTAGTATTCATATATAAACAATGAAAAATAAAGACTGTTAAAATTTTTTGACCGAAGTAAAGAAAAAATACTTGACATAACTTTATTTCGTAACGATTCAGTTACAAGTACAAAGACTTTAAAACGCCCCAAGATAATTTGGAGTAGGGTAGACGTTAAATCATAAATTTAGGCTAACAATAAGGCTATTATATCTCTCGTCCCTTGGAAGAAAGCCAGTCAATAATTCTGAATTATTTATTTACATCTTACTCTAACAACAAGGGGGAATTGATCTCCTTATTACGAGTATCATCTTCCCTAAATATGGTTAAGTTTACATTTTCAGAACTTAAGAAAGTATTTGGATATAATAACCGGTTTATAAGAGATAGCTGAATAACGAAGTGATGGTATAAGGACGCCTTTTTTCTATTAAAGTAAATAAACAATGGTTATCGATTCTCATGGGTAATTAAGGTCACAATCCCCATCACAATAAGTATACAATATATTATAACGTACACTCTGTATATTATGCCCGTCACTATGGCGGGTAACAATGGTATATCCCCAACCGAACCTTTTTGGCTTATTTATAGATAGTAGACCATACATATACAACACACTTTATACATTGCATTTATAATATATAGTACAATTCTACTTCTTTCTAAACTTTTAATAATCTTAACATTTTCTTAACTCTAAGCCTGTTCTCAGATTATTCTACTTTAAACAAACTAACGGCTAAAAATAAAGTAATTGTGGTAAAATTAATATAATAAGGATTTCAAAGCCAACATATATTTATATAGCTGCTCCATACATCCTTAGGGTATAAATTGTCTACATGCCAATCTTCATATACATTTTGGCACAAAAGATACTGGGAGCCCTAATGAGATTTTATTTCATATATAATAAAACTGATATTGTTTTGTTATTATTTCACTAGTTAATATGATGTAAAAATGAGCATCTAGAGATATCTCTACTATGTGTATTATTATAATAATAATATATCTTAATTATTCACAGTTTTGAATATACGATCTTAATTCTTTAATCTCGAGACTGGTTCATCAGCCAGTCCATCTTATAAATATTCTATTTGGGGTCGATAGCTCTCACCTCATTTAAAGCCTTCTTGCTTGCTTCAAAATTTATTACCTAGCTTCTAGAATTCAGGATAGTTCATTTTATCTAAAATCCAGTTTTGTAACATAATAATTGAAAATACAATAAACCTTAGAAGGACGCTTCAATATAGAAAATGTCGGGTTTTCAGTTTTTGCTACGGCGACACATAATATTGCAAACCTTAAACTATTTGTCTATCTAAAAAGTGGTCTATCTTTATGGCTTTAAAATGCTTATTTGTTATATTACTTGTTATATACCTACAATAAAATGGTAATTTCAATAAGTTACAACTGTCAGGGTAGTAACTTATTGAAATCTTCTCAAAATCTTGCATGAATGCTGAATCATATTTCCGCCTCAATGGGCGAAGAGTAACCCAACACTAGTGACCGGTAGAGGAGATCAATTTTCCCTTATTTATAAATACAATACATTTATAAATAAGTTTTGCTATAATAAATAAGGAAATTATTATTTACGGTAAATTAATGGTTTCATCCTTAATAGATGGATAGAAAGACTCCATGACTGTAAAATGCCAATATCGAGTCTTGTCACGAACTGTTATATTGCGTAGCTGACGTGTCGCTATTTTTCATAAACTTTATCAAGACGCAAAATAAACAAACCAACCCTTGTCATTTTACACGAATTTTAGGGTCATTTTGCGGATTCAAAGCGATTGTCTTTATCACGGACCGATTGTTGCCATTTCACCACATGACCGGTTAGTAAATTTTAGTAAGTTATTCGTAGGGTTACTTCAAAGAAATTCATAAATTTTTACGAGTCAACAACTATATGTAGTGTTAATTAATATAAGAGGTTGAGTTTTAGTTTATACGCAGACTAACAGTATGACGGCGACGACTAGAATATCCTCCTGGAGGTTATACTTTAGACACAGTCCTTCAGTGTTACTCCTAGATTACTCGCGATGCAAATAATCATTATTCTGTCGTGACGAAATGCTACTCATATCAATCCTACCAACATCAAATAACGGGATGCTACTCAAACAGCAAACATGTTTGATTATAAAGTCACAATAATATTTTTAACTGCAACTTCAAGGCTATTAGACAAAAACAAATTAAGCAATATGCTAATTAAGGTCTTTTATTTGATACCCAACATGGTATCATTAAAAACAAATTTTCAGTTCATGGCTTTATTTAATATAAGCTTACATAACCAATAACTAGGACACGATTAGAAAACCAAAACGATTCTAGCAATTCCTTTTTTGTCAAACTAGTCGTATATAAGTAGTATAAATGGTATGAGTAAACGGTGATATTCAGATAGCTTCGCAGGAGTCGAGTGAAAGATATGTTTGATTTAAAATTCTTTGAAATTAATTAACTACATACTCAGTTTTAAAGCAATTTTCTGAATGAGTTTAAATGCTAAAGGCACAAAACAAGAACACCTCTACAAATCCAGCTGACGGGTTGGGCGCGGCGGCACCCGGGACACGAGAGGGACACGGCCAGTGCTCTCCCGGACAGCGTCTCGGTTGCACGCTTCATATATTCTCGTCACGTCGAACTTCTTCGGAACACAATGGTCGGAAATCGGAAACCAGCGTCAAATATTTCCGATTTGGAAATGTGAAGTGCTCTACGACAGTGATCCAGTGGAAATATATATTCTTGGATTATGCGTCGATCTAAGGATTAATCACTGATTTGTAAGCAAGTTTAATTGGAATACTAATTATTTATACCTAAGTATAGAGCTAAAAAATATTTATAACAATATGCAGAATAGGTAATAGTGGTATATTAAAGTTTCATTGTCCATCACTAATTCATATTATAAACGCAAAAATGTGTTTGTTGGTTTATCGTGCTGTAAAGGAAATAAGTCAACTTGATTAAGCTGCTTTTGATCTTTAAAGAACATAATTTCCACGGAATAATAATAAAATTCTGTATATTTTGTCTGTCTGTCTACACAATATATACTTTGAATAGTAATTTACACTCTTTCGAAAATGTAACTAACGAAGTCTGCATTAATTCAAAACGAAAATATAAATAGAAAAAATGATGTAATCGTTAATTTTTATTTTATATTTTACTCCTATTTCAAAAGATTTCTGTACTTGTAGCCGTAAGCAATTTTAATTTATTTTTTAACAGCCAGATGTGTATATAAAATAATAAGTAAATGTAGAAGACTCTATCTAAATTGCAAATCATCGGCAGATAAGGAATGTAAGATAAGAATTCCCGGAGCCTGAAAAAAATATTCGAAATGGACGAATAAAACTGTCAAGAATGCGAAATTGTGTGAGGTCCTTTTTTTACTTATGAATGAATTTTATTAATTACTTTATAAAATGGCTGTATTAATACTTTCAGATTTCTATTAATATCATTTATGTTTTAAATGCATGTCTAAAACGATTTAAATTGAATTCAATATGAATAATTGATATTTTAGTGGTCTTACTCGGGAGGTCCGTGTTTGATCCTGAGCACACACCTCCTACTCTGAGTTATGTGTGTTTTTAGCAATTAAATATCACTAGCTTTAACGGTGAAGGAAAACATCGTGAAGGAACCTGCACTCCTGAGAGTTCCCTAAAAGTTCTCAAAGGTGTGTGAAGTCTGCCAACTCGCACTGGGCCAGGGCCCAGTGGTGGGCTACGGCCTAATACCCTCCTCATTCTGAGGAGGAGACCCGGCTCAGCAGTGGGCCATTGACGGTTCGTGATGATGACACTAGTTTGCGGTCCCTTGTAGCTGTCAAAAAATAAAATAAAATTTAACATGAAGCAAGATATCATAGAATAAGTAAAGGATAAAATTAAAAAAACTGTATTTTTTTCTACATTACAAGAAAATTAACTTTTTTTTGACTCTTTTTCTCAGTAAAAATGTGAGATATAAAGTTGAAATTTATATCAAACATTCAAGTCTCTATTCTCTTGGATATATAAAAAAATCAAACTTCTAAGTCAATTGAATAAAAAGATACAGCCGCTTTATCTCATCCATTTTAATTTTGATTTTCGACAAGAATCAAAACTTCCACGCTTTGTCCTTTAAAACAATTCACATTTGGCCAAATTTTTATTTAAATTCTATTTTGCAGACCAGTCAAAAAAATTGTTTTTCTGCTAATATAATTGTCCTTTCTCGATTCACATTACGTTACGCTATTGAGCTTCTATTATTAAAACGGGTTTTACTAAAGATAACAGGTTTTCCATTTACCCACCCATCTGGGGGCACGGTAGTGCCACTGCCACGACGGACCAAGCAAAATGCTAGGCAACTACATACAACCTTTTTTACGAAGCGCTTCGTCGTTCTTTTGAACCCTCATAACTTATAACTTGGGTTTTGATTACATCAGATCTAAAAATTCTCGGTATATAATGTCAGTAATGGACTTATTAAACATATAAAGTTTTTATTGATATCTAAAAACCCTAATATCATCACTGACTCACTGACTTCTTGAAGTCCTGGAAAGCTGAAATTGTATCGCCATGATATATCACTTATTTAAAAAATTAAACCAATGAAAACAACGAAACAGAATAGGCTATGAAAAAAGGCATCTCTCATGTACAAGAGATACACCCCAAAAAAAGGAAGAAAATATGAACGAAATCGAAATAATAAGCAACTTAAAAAAGAATTGCAATCCCACCAGAAATATTCCACGTATAATGTTGCCAAGACGAGACCCATATAACAACCAAGCGAATACTTATAAAAAATGTAACTTATTGAATGACTGTATAATTGTAGAAAATATTTAAGAATAATTAATATCACCAATAGACGCCGAAGCAATATTCTTTCAAAAGTTAGTCTGTCTTTCTGTATGTTTGTTAAAACCCATCTCGGGTGTTATCGTACCATAAAAAGATAGTACTAAAAATACACTATGTGGTAGACAAGGACTTCTTATCTCAACAAGATCACAAAGATATTACTTGAATCCAACCATATCCATGTTTGATGTGTTTACTAAAATTTACTTGTTATTTTGTTGTCTAAATCTGTTCATTTGCTCTTGTTCACCTTAAAAAACAAACACGAGAAATTGCTACGCTTAGAAATAGCTGTGCAGTGTATTTCATTTGCAATATCTGGCATTGTTAGTATCAACAACAGCAGAGTTCTAATAGATCGTTATCTCTCTCTCTCTCTGGTCTTTATGAAAGTCTGATTACAATGATACTTTTTTTCACACGAAACACGTATATTTGGATGTTTTTTCACTAAATCACACAGAAACGGCTTTTTGCTCTTTGAATGTTGTCTGTTTGACACACAAAACGTTAAAGTATAAATAACGTGTAAGCTTTTTTTTTCTAAGTAACATTAATACATGATTAAATATTCGGAAATACAATTTTTACAAAATATATAAGTGAGTAATCTTCCAAACCATATGAGGTCTGTTGCCTAATTTTACTAAATCCTCTCGTTGAGAAATATAAGGCTAATCTGATTTACACTGTAATTTTGTATGGCATGATTTTTTTGAATATTTTTGAATAATTATTTTCTCAATCAAATTGCCGTTTTAAAACATCAACCAAGCGATCTCATTTTACTTTCATACTCTACGAACATCTATTAAGAAACTCGGAATTCGGCTTCATGACATAATAAGAGCTACAAACTAATAATTGATTATAATTAGGGTATTTGTCAGAGATAACAGGGGAAAGAGAATTCGTACAAGTATAGGCTATTTTAATGATACAAATATCTATGTTGTATATAAAAATTTCTGTGCAAATCAATATTGCAATATCCAATGGTGTAACCATCCTGCTATTGCTTCTCCACATTATACTATACTACTGTTAGCTAATTCCCTCAATTTGTCAAGTGTATTGCTTTTCAATGTTTTACTTCCTTCTCTTGTACCTGTAATTTGTTTTGTTCAACTATCATTTATGTATGTGTCCAATCCATTACAATTCCTAGCGTAACCCGCATTTGCTTCGCTATTTTGACACAATTTCTGGCACCTTATAATTATTTTTTCAGGCGCATACATATAAAATTGACATATTTAATTCATTCTTCCATGGAAAATGTTTTTTTATCAAAATCTGTACGTCTTTTACACTCACACTTTCGTGGTCATCATTATATTGCTAGGATTTGTTTATATTGTTATATTTTCTATGTATCGTTTCTCCTTTCTGTTTAGCATACAAATACATTTATCAGGCTTCTACATTAATTTCAGTTCATTTACTAACGAGGCTCAAGACGAAAGGCGAATAATTTATGCCAAGTATTAGGAGTTTGCTCAGAGACAAATAGAAGAGAATTTAGAACGGCGCTAATGGTTTCTGTGCAATTAGTAATGTCGTTAAGATGTCCTTAATCCAGTTAACTAACGCCACTTGTAAGTTCAAATGAACTTTGATCTAAAACTATGAGACATAGTTTTAGATCAAAGTTCAAAATCGGCAAACAAACTTGCTTGTCGTTTAAAATTTGCAAAGAGGCATAACGAAATTTACTTCAATTCTGATAATCCCATAAGAGCCAGGACAAATTATAAACAATTCCAAAAAACATTTAAATTACTTACCATTACATACCTGTATATCGGAGCACACTAAGGGAATCACTGTGTAAATTTAAAGTTAGGCTAACTTAAACCTGACATAACACAAGGCTAACCTAACTTAACGTCGTGTTTACATTACCACGTGCCAACTACATTATAAGGTACTCACGTAAGCTAAATCTGGCAGTACTCTCAGCACTAACACAATACTGTACTTAACACTTTCACTAGCACTATCCAGATATCCAATCCTTAAAATACCTCGCGTAAATAGCCGTAGATGGCGATGACGATTCAATTATTCTATAATTGTTTACTACATATATAAACTCCGCTAATAATACGGATAGTATGACAGTAACACATTCTAACAAATACTTGCAATTTATTTATATGCCAAAAAGCACCTAAAACACGATTGTAGCACGTTTTCACATTTGAGCCCCAATATAAATGTAAATGCAATTAAACTTATACGACTCCATGAAACCAATTATATTGAACATCTTTGATGATCGAAAACAAAAATAATTTTAATAAATAAATTACTTTTCTAATATAACAGTAATATACTTGTCGGAAACTAAAATAAGGATATAGATGGATGGCCTATCTTAAAAGCTATACGGGCAGGATATAACTAAACTAAACATTACTATCACTTACTGTTCTGACAAGAACTATTATGACAGGAACCTAAGCAGTGCCTTGGACTTGTGACCAAGGTGTAGGCTTAAGGATATCCTTTAAATGATCATAACACTCACCTCCACTGCTTAGTTTCACCGTCTAAACCTAAGATTATTTTAAAATGCTTATGGATAATCAGCACAGTGATTCTAAATCGACAATTTTTAAACGTACCTTTTTAGTAAGTTATTGTCAAAACCCACAAAATTATGCCTCTGATCGGATTTAAACTTGACGAGGGTTCAGAACGGGCTTAGCGCTATGCTAATTTAAATAGTGATATTTTGAGCGATTGTTGTACCTGTAAGAAACGAAAACACGATAACTGTTTACAAAATAATGCGTAGTAGTGTAAGTTATTTATTTTTTTGTCTACTCCCATACTTTAAATCCTCTATAAAAGATTCTGAATCTGTTAGCATATTGCCAATGTTAAAACACCCAATGTTCTAACAACATCTCTATGAATTTCCAAAACGAACAGTCATTCATGCGCTTTTTACTATCTAGAACGTCTTGCTTTGATAAAAAAATGTGTTATTCGAATCCTATTTTTCTTTGATATTTTTATTGTTTTGTATCCAAAAAACATGAGCGATTACCTTCCAACATTAAAGAACATATTAAAGTGAATTTTAATAATTGCACTATACAAAATGTTCATTACAACTACAATAAATGATTCTTTCGTCAATACTTAGTTTATTTTTATATACTCAGTAATGGATGATGTTAGGTTACTAGGAGTTGCTGTTGTAATGTTAGCAGTAAGTTAACTGTTTCTGAATCTTTTATAGAGGATTTAATTATGGGTGTAAATAAAGTCTTGTATGTAGCTATTGATAATTAGGTATTAAAATACTCATGTGATACTATTACCTTTCAAACCAACATTCGTATTTTAATACCCCTTATTATAAAACAGTTTGCAATATAACTAAATGATAACAACGATAAAACGTGTTATAGAATGTGAAATGGGTGTTATCTAAGTGGTATTCATTTGTCTAATTCATTTTTATTTTATTTTATATTCTCTTTTATGCATTTTTAATAAGTATATTTAAAAAAATATATAAATAATAGAGACCAACCAGCAGCAGAACACGGTCCAGACCGCCGGCGTCTAACCTTTTGATGATTATTATAATTATTTATTAGTGTGCGAGTGAGGAGGATTAATTACCACCGCCATATTATCTCCTCCTTAATTGGTTCGTATTATACGTAAATCTCTTTGTCAGGGGGTTAGGTAGAGACATACAGGCCATCAATCAGTAATATAATGCCAGATTATCCCCCATAAATCGAAATGTACTATCTAATTCATTATCATAGATGAATACGATTCAATTTATATAATCTATCGAACCGAATGCGGCAATCTATTAATTAAAATTTGGTCATAATTTCGTAAGCGGTATAACATTTAAAAATCTCATAACTGTTTTCTACTTACAACTTAAAGTTGTTACCGTGAAATTGACTTTCTCAAAACGTAATACGAAACTATTTCAATGTTTTTTTGTACTAGTTATTTAGAACGTAAGTTCAATTTCTTTTTAAAAGTAATATACAAATATACAAGCAAATTTTATCTTCCGTTCTATTTAACCGACAGAGGTACTTACAAATTGCAATTGATATTTTCAAAGTCCCTTTTTTTCATTCAAAGACCGTGTTGTCTAGTTAGAAATTAATTATTTGAGCAATTTATCAAATATTTTATTTAAATTAGTTAAGTCAAAGTAGAAGCTTTCTAAAGTTTCCTAACAGTTTAACTCAAAAGAATTTAAATTCGAAACCATTAGTTACGCTAGAACACTTTCCTCTTCATTTTACTTTTCACTTAATTTATTTAGATGTTTAGGACAAAAAATAGTTATTCATGTTCATGTACTTACAGCATACAATAGAAGATTAAAAAAAATAAAAAAGATACTGCAGTGCAGGTCGTTGTTTATTCCTAAGAAAACCAACGTTTGTAAAAATATAATGTTCGCTGCACTTAGTATAAACTTTTTAAATGGAAAATTATTTAAATTTATCACAAGCAAAAGTGATAGAAGGAAAAATATGTTCTAAATTTTAATAATATCTTCTGACAAATATTGTTTTATGGTTAATTAAATATATGTTTGTCAAGCAAAAACTACTGCACAGCTTTTTTACTAGACACCTTCTAGATAAAGAAACGCGCTTTTTTTTGATTGATTGACATTCTTGAAATTCATACAGATACCACACATCGAGCAGTAAGAATGTGGCTGTCAGTTGAGTAAACACTTTGAGTGAAAATTTAAGTGTTATTATGAAATTCAGTACAAATTCAGTACAAATAGTTATTAGGACATTGAGTGTTTTAATGTTGGCAATAAGCTAACTGTTTTATAGAGATCAGAATCTTTTATAGAGGTTTTAAAGTATGGGAGTAGATAATAGTTATTTATGCAACTGTTGTGTAATGAGGGGTATTAAAACACTAGTGTGGGTTGTATCACATGAGTGGTTTTAATATCTAATTATCAATAGTTGCATACAAGACTTTATCTATTAAATCCTAATCCTAACTAATACTATAAATGAGAAAGTATCTTTGTCGTATGTCGCGCTTTCACGCCAAAATTACTAAACCGATACAAATGAAATTTGGTATACAGATAGTCAAGAGCCTGAGAAAGGACATAGGCTACTTCTTATTGCGAAAAAGGGTTGAAAAGGGGGGATGAAAGTTGTATAGAAGTATCGTCATTTTTAGAGCTACAACTTGCTTGAAACTTATTTTTTAGGCTATTGAATCGATATAAATAAATATGACATTCAACGTTTATAAAAGTTTTACCCTCAAGGGTCTAAAAACCAATAGGGAATAGGAGATGGTCGCGCTTTCATGCCAAAACTACTGAACCTATTTAAATGAAATTTGGTATAGAGCCTGAAAAAGGACATAGATTACTTCTTATTACGAAAAAAGGGTTGTAAGGGGTTGAAAGGGGGATAATAGTTGTATAGAAGTATCGTCAGTTTTAGTAGATGAACATATTTAGCATCATGCATCATCAAGCTGCAGGAATTTTGAATTTTTCTGCGATAAATATAACATTGATCTCCGTTCAGCTGTTTTTGTATGATTGAGTAAGAAAAATCCAATAATCTAAACATCAAATACCCAAATATACAAATTTATGATATTAGTAAGATTAAGACTTGTTGCTGCTTATTAAATTCTTTGTAATAATAAAAATTACACTGTCATGTCTGTTTATTGTTGTATGTATCTTTTGGTGGTAAGTATTTTTTTTTGTATGGAATCAACCTGTCCACGGTCATATCTAATCTGCAATAGTAATCTTGTTACGCTCAGGCTCGTTACCAACATTGATGAAAGTGGCCAGGATTAGTAAGATAATCAATTTATTGTATGCAATGCTTTTATCAAACAACTAGCAAAGATATCTAAGTTTCTTCTTTCTTGAATTACACTTTATTACATTGCAACTAAAAAAAATAATGTAAGTTATATTCTTGTTTACCCTTCTAAGTTTGATATATTAGAGCAGTTCACGAAGGTCAGGATCAAACTCACATCCTATCGATCATAAATCCAAAGCTCGAACTATCAATATAACTAAGTTTTGCTCATCTGGCTGGTTAGTAGGTCTAAGTTTGGCACGGGACATAATTAGTTTACTAGAGGAAACTTTAAGATACCAAAGCTTAACTTAAAGTTATCATTATAAAATATAATATTATGGTTCTCTTTTACAGAGATCTAGTATTACTGACTGACTGAATGGGAAAATTAAGTAATTAGCGCTTAATGAAGTTTTGCAGGAAATTTATCAAGATGGCGACCGTAACAGGTAATATTAGAAATATTGATTTAGTTCATTGTATATTGAATTAACCGCAATTAACTACAAAGTATTACTTTCTAGGTCGAATATGCCCTATCCGCCTGGGAGCCGTTTTGCTGACGGCAGTAAGCAGTGTTTCCGCAAGAGTGGCCGGCAAGATGGGCGGATATTCAAACAAAATGAGTGGTTAGATATTTCCTTTTTACATATTATCTTATTAACTAAACTAGGATTCAAAATATTTATTCTTTTCAAGATTACATCAAAATAAAAATGACAAGTATATATAATATGAATTATAAGAGCTTAGCTTAAAACAACAGTTTACTTATAATATAATATCAGTTATAGTTACTTATAAGTATTACGTCATAAAACAGGAGAAAACCTCTTCAAATTGCTCATTTTCTCTATTCTTCCATTGGGAACATAAATTGTAACCCAAAAACATGCCGACACAAAAAAACTGAGTGCTCGTCTCGACTATGCATAACGCCGTATTCAGAAAATGACGGATGAGCTTTCATTTTCTCGCAAGCCATTTTTACCAACCCTTATATATATACCTTCTTACTTTGTACGATTTGAATCCTACAGCGATACGTCTTGTTTATGACTAGAATGATATTTGTATCACGTTTATCACCTTTAGATAAAATATTTTTCTCAAATGTTGAAAGAAAAATATTCCCTGTCCAATGTCATTATCCTTAAATCGCTACTTATTTATAATATCATTAAAATCGCTTTAAGTAACTTAGTAATAATCACACTTTATATACAGGTAAATCCACAAGTGGCATCAACGAGGAGATTATCTGGATAAGTATAAGCATGGCGATTGCCATTGCGTTACTGATAGCAATTGCTCTTTGCTACATCTTAAAGGAGAAGTGTAGTAAAAAACAAGCGTACAGAGAACAGTCATGACGATATAAGGAGGAGTTTGCGAGACATGCTCTCGCGGACTCCCTCACTGACATCGATTTCCCGGCTTACACCCTCTACCCTCAGTATTCCCCAGATGGAACCGAATATTTCTATAACTTCCATCGCTTTACATATTTGAGGGACAGTTTCAAATTACCTCCTAAAGACTATCCGCTGAGTGGCAAAGAAGAGGTATACATCAATGCGTGACTCAATGAATTTATGTAAACGTAGGTTATTAGTTATATATTTGTATATTCTATGCCAAATATAACATTAAATTTATATAAATTACCTATAGATATAGATTATAACGTTTAGATTATAGTTTAAACGTATTAACTAGAAACTGTATGTATATAATATATAAATTTTAATATTTACAAAAAGCATGAATGTTTTAAACGTAATTCCAATTGTTACGTATTATAATAGTGAAAAGATTCTTACTGTGATAGAGGTTTGGAACTCAAGAATTTCAATTTCATTATACATTCAGAATACATAGTCGCCTTTCAAAATATTATAAAGTGTTTACGCTTATATTTTCATTCTGAGCTTCACGATGGATCTTATTCATAATTTGTACTACTTGTACACTTCATGTATCGTTCTTTTTTATTAATAAAATATATTCATGTATATAGACAACTAGAATAAATTACTGTAGCATTAAACCTAACGTTTTATAAGTGGGTAGTATTTAACTGCAAATCAAAAAATCTTTCTTTTGTATTTAAAAAAAATCCGAATCCTAATCAAAAATACTGATTGCACAGCAAAGTAGTTATCTCAAAATATTATAATCTAAGCAACAATTTATGTATGTGGCTCATTGCTATTTATTTAAAAGTGCAGTGTTTTAATGAATGCATATCTACTAATAATCAGTGCATAATAAATCTATTATATCTTTTTTTTTAAACTTATGTTCAATTTTTTTATCGTACCCTGCAGTTTATATATTTATTTTATTTTTTACAGCGATAAAAGTTGTATGTTTAAATAACCAAATCGGTAACATTTTAAGACAGAACAGGGGCCAGTCTATTATTGTTAAGCAAGTTTTAAAATGCTTATTGGGAAACTTGTTTCAAGAATAGTTATTTTGTTACAAGTGTGAGTATTAGGTATGTACGCTAGGGTAAATTTGCTGTGCGATTAGTATATTTTAAATGAAAATCATATTTTTGCACATTAAACAACTTTTTTGTGGCGCATTTGAGGAAAAAATATAATACACTGTTGATATATATTTTCTAATTATTTTTAGTACTAGTTTTATTAAGCAATTGGTTTATTTGCAGTGAAATAATTTATTTGATGTAAACATTATTTAATTGATGAATATAAGAGATGGGCGATAAGTTCTTTGATGTACATTTAAAAATATCCCTTTATAAGTTACCTAAAACAGAAAAAGATTTTAATAATTTTTTTTTCAATTATAGAAAAATACGCTCAATTACTACAGGCTGCCTATATGTGTCAAACCATTTATTCCGAAAAACATTTACTGTTTATTTTTTAAACAACTATATAAATAGTAACATTATTTCATATTTCCGTAATCTTAAATTATACAATTTAACTCATCTGGCATAAGTGAACTTTGGTAAAATATAAATGATTGAAAAATAAAAATTAAATATTTAACTGTTGTAGTTTTATTACACTTCTTCAATCTTTAATCCGCAAAATATATCAAATACATGATTCAAACGCTTAAAGTTTTGCGAAGCTTTTATGACAATGTGCATATCTAAAGTACATACAAAAAAATGTAATTGATATAAAATCCTTTAAGTTTCGTGAACTATAAAAAAAGAGGAAAGATTTAATTGTTTCGTATTTGTGTATTTTTGTATGGTTTATTTGTTTGTTGCGAATAGGGTCGATAACTATTCAACTGATTTTGAAAATTCTTTCACCGATAGAAAGCTACATCCTTTCAAGATAACGAAGGCTATGGTGTGCTGCCACAAATATTCTTATTAAAAAGATATGGCCATTTAAGTGCCATAACGTGTACAGTGAAGGTTTTCTCTAGATCTACAAATCCGATTTTAATCATCAAAGTGACAGAGTATAGTGTTGCCATAGATATCATAATTAAAACGAAGTGGCCAATAAAGTGCTGGCAGGAAGACATTAAATACCCTTTTTGAATATATGAAGTAATCACGATTTTGAAAATTCTTTTATTGATAGAAAACTACATAATCGTGAGTGACATAGGTGATGTAATGTTGATTATATTTTTAATAATTATTTTGGTTACAAATAGAAAATAGCCATATTGAATTGAATTAGGCGTTACTTTGCGGAAATTCATGGTTTAAAAGTAATCAAAAAAATTTGCTATTATAAGTAAGATTTATTATAGCAAGGTAACATTTTGATTACTTTTAGAACATAGCCATTTTAATATTACTGATCTAATTCTAAAAATTCTTTCACTGAGTGAAGTCTACTGTATTCCCGCCTCTCTTCCTATTTTATACTTTAATTCATCCTCTCTCTCTTTCCCTTTTACCTTTATTTATGTTCATTCGGTATCTTTTTACTATCTCTGTCTTTTATCTCTCATCTTTCTTTTTCTCTCTCCTTTTCTTTTTTTCTCTAGGTTTCCACTTTTTTTTCAAATATTGAGAAGCTACTCAATTACGGTGACAATTTAAGGACATCAATTATAATATTGCTTAAAATACCCGGAGCGTAGCGAGAGCAGACCGCTCGTAGTATATAAATTGCATTAAATTGTATTCCGAGCCATTTTAGATTGAGAATTTATGGTATTCAAAAATGACAGTGAAGTTACAATGTTATTTTACTGAAACTGAGACAGCATATAAATGAAATAAATGCTATTCATCAGATAAAACGATATTTTCTATTTGTTTATTATGATATAGACAGTGTAGTAATTACAATTATACAAACGAATAACTTTAGAGTAACTCTGATAGCCAATTAAATAATAAAATATACCAAACTATATAGTGTGAGGGTGGTATTAAATATTTACATACATGTATACCATACCACACGTATTAGGGTGTTCGTTAACATTCATATTTATCCTAATACTAGTCGACCCACCATATCATCACTGTGTTAAAACAATTTTAAATGACAATAACGTTTATTGGTGTTATAGGTATTAGGGGTTCATATAGTCTTTTCTTAAATTTCTTCTATATATATACAACTCGAAGACTAATGACGAGAAGGAGGAGGAGAGGGGGAATATTGAAGAACACTACAAGGGGTGATGATATTGAATGGGCTATTGGGAGATACTGCTACAGAACCAATAAATAATCAAATATGATCTCTTATAATTACGAGAGGAGCCTAAGTAGTGCCTTGGACTTGTGACCAAAGTGTAGGCTTAAAGACGTCTTTTATTTAAATGAAACAATCGCATCTACTGCCCAGGTTCTCTGTTTAAATCTAAGGTTAGGTTAACCTAAACCTAACTTACGCGCCGACATACATATTGTTAATCAATAAAAAGAAGAAGTGTTAGTACTCTATGCGGACTAACATTATGAGGGCTTGACTATAATATCCACCTGGGGTTATACTTTAGACTCAGAGCTTCAGCGTTATTCCTAGAATACTCGCGGTGTAAATTCGTGATTATTCTGTCGTGATGGCGTATTATTTTGCAATCCCCACTCCCTTGATTCCTATTTATCAGCTGGCCAACATTCAAGTAACAGCATGCTACTCATATCAGTCGTACCAACATTAAGATCAAGAAACAGGATGCTACTTATATCAGTCGTACCAACGTCAAGATCAAGTAACAGGATGCTACTCAAATTATAAGTGTTGCCAACATCATAATTAAAAATATATTTCATGTATATATAGAATTTTGTCAACTTTATCAAAACAGCTTTTAAGACTTCAACGAATATTTATAAGGGAATATCATTATCACGATAAAGCGTTTATTTCAACTTCTAAGTATAATTTAACGTTCCCGTGGAATCCATATTTATCCAGCAATAAATATTTGATTCGACTTTAGCCCTGCTGATAAGTTGTCTTTAATACAGTCCTTGTGACATTTTCACGAGAAAAGAATAATGTGCGTTTAAATTTCGCTTATCTCCCAAACAAGGGTGGGCATTAGGTATAAGCTTGAAGCTTTTGTATAAATCAGTGATATTAAAATATATTTTGTGAAATATTTTTTCATGCGGTTCAGCCATCAGGAACAGCAATTTAATTAAATAAGAAGAAAGAAAATTAAGAAGGCTTAAAAGTCTAACTATCATTTATAAAACCTTGTATACTAAAGAATTTCATCGTAAAATTTTTAATGGGCAGCTTGGTTAGGAGAAAAGAATTAAACTCGCATACACACACGATGATATCAAAAAGATTCAATAAAGACCAAATCAATAACTAAATACAATTAGAGTTAGTGGTTTGAAACGAATTGAACATTAACTCCTACACACTAAAGAAACACGCCTAAACGGAAGGTCGTAGAGTCCATAAAGATTAGAAACGGGGTCAGATCACGGTCTTCATCGCAAAAGAAATTTTATGGCCTACCCTTAACTCATAGTAAAAGAAAAGAGAAAAACTATTCAATATACAAATGTATTATTGAATTAAGATCTAAGACAATAATAGCTTGAAAATGTTTCTATTATCATTGTTGTTGTCTGGAAAATAAACTCTCGAGTCAGACTAACGATATTAGATTATATTATAACTAGTCGTCTTCATGTATCGTCTACAAATAAATTGTCTATTTCGCTTTTATTTTGCCTAATCTTACTTCGAATATTGTGATATAGTTTGTAGTTGTTTTGGTTATGTTGATTACATTAATCTGAGTATCTTTTGACTTTCAAGTTGGCACAAAAGTGTCTGTTGTGCCAACGAAAAGGTAAGAGTTAACCAAATAAATATACCGCCATAGGAGGATTATTACATCGCGAGTAATCTCGTCGTAATACTCGAGCTTTGTGTCTAAAATATAACCACCAGGAGAAATATTTTAATCGTCAAGCAAGGATGTACGTCTGCTTGTTTACTATAACCCATAAACATATTTCACAAGTCTCATACGATTGTTACCATTAATGGTCTTTCAAGAGACAAATGGTCTCCTCTTAACTCTACTGATTCTACAATAATAAGCATTGATATAAATAATAAATCTTACTTATAAAGTTTTAGAACATTAAGTTCACAACTTTCATTACAAGAGCTATTGTAAGAGCAAACGAACTACTTAGCTTGCCAATCAGAATTTTCGGAAATGACTAACTATCCTATTATAATATCGAGCACCACTAGGTTTCCGCAATTCGTGCCTGAAAGTTTTTTATTTTTGCTTGCATTAAACTTATATAGCATGTATTTTACCTACGAATACTCTGCGCAAATAGGACAAAGTAGCGCTGCGTGAAGCTTTAATATTTACGAGTACAAATTGTTGCAATTCCTTCGTAAAGCTTGCAATTTTTTATAAAAAGCTTTTCAGGAAATTTATTTCGTTCGAATGTAGTTCGAATATAATTTTAAAAACTGTATGAATAGATATTTAATCTATAATATATAAAGCTGAAGAATTTGTTTGCTTACTTGAACGAGCTAATCTCAGAAACTACTGATTCGATTCAAAAATATCTTTCAGTGTTAGACAGCCCATTTATCACGCTAAGACCAATAGGAGTGGATAATCACATATGATACTACATAATTGTTGTAAGTACTAAATAATTAAGTAAGTGCTATATGTAACAGCCTGAACTATTTGTGTTAGTATTTCAGAATTGCAATGTTATTTTAAGATTTAAAAAGAATTCCTTCCATTAAATAAAGTAGTGATAAAATAAACTCCTTTGAGCTTAACCAAACTTCTTTGACTTTAAAGTTTCTCGGAAAAGGAATAATTGGAATGAAACTTTATATTACTTTCGATAATTTATGGAGTTTAGTTTGACAATATACTTTTTGAGAAGTTTTAGCTTTTGATATCTAGATCAGTCTTCATTTCGTTTCGTAATCATAATAAATAATAATCAGTTTTGCGTTTTTTTTTTCATAATGTGTATATTGTTTAAAATTTTATAATAGTAAGTAAATATGAATATTTGCAAAATTACTAACCGATATAACCTATCTACCAAAACAATATCACATTTATAATGAGATAATTTCTGCTGGACAAATAAATAATTAAAACTATTATATTTTATCAATTAGAAAACAATTTAAGTATTGTAGAAAAAATTATACTCACGACGCATAAAATAACTAAAGCGAAACGTTGTTCTAATAACCTTGTCAAATACGAATGTCTTTTGCAAGTAGTTTCAAGTTGTGTCAAAGTATTTTGGAGGAGTTCTGTCCGCAAAAGTTTATACGGAACTTTACATTCAAACTTCGACACACGACACACTTTTAATGCTTTGACTGTATATTCAAGTCTTACAAACTAAACATAAAAAATATTTCTTTACATATCTCTCTATATTGGTGTTATCTAAATGGGACATATACCGTACAGTAGCATGCACAAGACAATAATCAGAGAAGCTCAGTGGTTCAGGCGTTGGAGTCACGATCGATAAGTCGTGAGTTCAAATCCCAGTCATTGGACTGACGTGGCCCACTCCTAATTCAAGCATTTAGCTTACTTGGAGGGGTTAAAGAATACTAGTAGTATGTGATCCATAATGTCCATTATCATCCATAGTGCTATTAATCTTTATTAAAAACTAATAATAACCAATATTAAAAACTTACTCCAGATCATAGTAATGGAGACCCAGCATCATGATACCAAACCACTGCACATCTATCGGAACAGAAGTTATATATAGTCTTGGAATAAAATAAAAGGTACTACAAACTGTGTTGCTTGGTAAAATGCACTTATTTGCTTGATAAAATGTTTTTTTTTAAATAATTAACAGACAAGTAGTGGTAATGAGCCACATAAGAGCCTTTACTAAGAAATAATAACAAAGTTTCAGGTATCTAAGCTTACAAGGTTTACAATTACATGATTGAGAACAAAGTCACCATTAAAAATATATTGCTTGCTGTTGAAACTACTATGTTCGAGTTAGTCAAGAATTCACTTCGCAGGAGTACAGTTTATACCAAAAGCATTCCAGCTCTTAAACTTTATCGTCATATAAAATTAACATATGCAAATGAATCCTTAACTAGGGCTTGGTTATTATAATACAGTCCATATAATTTACATTTCTTTAATTTACTGCGCTACAGATAAATCTCCGAATAACTGTTCTAATGTTCAAATCTACATGAAATAGGAACACACTAAAAACTTTGATCATTTCAACATACTGAAACAAGAAAACATTTTAATTATGGAAGAGAAGAAAGTAAGTGTTGTATAAGATTAAGACTGTTAAATGTTCGAAAAAATATGAGAGTAACTCAAGCCTAGTATAGGGTATAATCTAGATATAAAAAATCGGATATCTTCAGAACAATTGGATTAGTTATTATCAGGACAAGGTTTGATAAAAGAAACATTAAATGAGATAGAAGATAATCAGTGAGGTGGTGGTGTCTACTGCAAATTAGGGAAAAACATTATAGAATAAAATTGAACGGGTGTGTGAGACACGTCAGCGAAGCGAGATCGGGGCAGCTAGTCTTTCATATAGATGTTAAAAAGCCTTTTAAACTTTACAGCCAAGAGGTGCAAGTATTAAAAATCCAGATATTACATGTAAATTTAGATATGTATCTAGTTATATATCTATCTTATATATCTCAATAAAAATAATTGTTGATTATATCTAAAATTAAATAAAATAAGATAATCGTGCTTGTCTTCAGATAAATATGCATATTTGTTACGTTGTTTTAAAAAATTTTGAACTTTGTTACTGAAGCTGCTGTAAAATATTAAGAGAAATAATAATAGCGGACGCACTTACTTCCTTTACAAAAATATTAAGCTTTTGGAAGGAACTGGCAGTAGAAAATAAGGAAATATAAAACAAGTGCTTTTGTATGTCGAGGCAGTAAATAGAAATTTAGTATGTACTAAATTGATTAATAAAGTAAACTAGTCTAACTACCCCGGCTCGCCCGGGTTTAAATTACATATTTAGGTTTAATTTTGGGTTTTAATTTTCAACTTGTATATGACTCATATTTCAACCCGTTTAGCCCTTTTTACCCTATAAAACGTAGCCTATGTCCTAGTATATCATTGTACCAAATTTCATCTAAATCTGTTTAGCAGTTTAAGCGTGAAAGCGTAATAGACAAACACTTTCGCATTTATAATATTACTAATAATTATTTTGTTGCCAATAAAGGCTTATTGGCAACAAAATAAGTTAAAGGGCTGATAGGTCGATCAGAGCGCTGCACACCAATGATCGTTCACATCACCATCCCACATGAGACGAGAATCTCGTAAAACCAAAGAAAGATAAACAAATTTAAAATCTTGACTTAGCCCATGAGACTACCGACATGTGGGATGTGGACTCAGCAGTCCTTGTGCCGATTGTCGTAATGGCTAAGAGCCTCGATCAACGCCTTAAGAGGCTCGCCTTAGATGGCTGGGTCAAGGGCCTAATGCAGAAAACGCTACTCTTGGACACTGCACATATCGTGTTCAAGTTCCTCTCTCTAGAGCTCTCTGCCGTTTGGCCTCTATTTTTTTTTGGGCATTTTGAAAATATAATTTATAGGAATTTTAGACAAATAAAAAAATTATAATTAATAATAGGTGAAACATGAAACACAGTTTCGTTACAGTGACGAGAAGTTGATAAAACTATAACAATTTGTTTCTTTTTACTAACTACAGTTGTTACCTTGCAAAACAACCCACATCATTAAGACATCCTTTATGCCTCTGACAAATACAAACAGTAGTTAAGCTCCTTTACGCGTACGCTTTGAGCTCCAACGTGGAGCTTTTTGGAAAACTTTTAACATCAAAACTCAAATGCTTATTTACTATACTTTAACGAACTCGAGGCGCAATTTTATATACCTATGCTGCCTTTCAAAGCAACCGTGAGCCAGAATATAGCTGGAGATCATTTATATCCCTATAAGAGACATATACGAAAGTCTGATCATTACGGAATCTTACTCTATTACGTACTCATAGCAAAAACAATTGGATCATTAATAATTGCCATTAAATATGTGTTCATGTAGATTTACAGACAAGCTTTTATATATTTATAATGGGAACAAATAATGTGTAATTTTTAATACTTTTTCTAATACAATGTAGTAGCTTCTGTAGTAAGACAAAAAGAACGAACTTTCGCTGAGAGAAAAGTTAACATTACCTTTTCTCCAACAAATAATAACAAATTCTTATTAACTACTGTTGTTATACAGAACTCGATTGCGTAAAATTGATTGAAGATCAAACGACGTCTAATACTTTTCCGGCCCAAGGGTTGAAAATACGGAATTGATATCAAAGAATAATAAAAGTAACATTTTAAATAATTTTTTGTTTGAAATAACAAAGAAAGAGGGCAAATCGTAGTAGAATAAATAAAGGGTCTTTCTTTATAAATACAAAAATAATCCCTTTTTAAATATGATAAACATCAAGTAAACGTACCTATACAATTAAGATCTTTGTTTTATATTTTTTTTCTTATAACTGAGACATAATGTCTATTTAAACGGAGAACCTCTGCCTCGTTTATAAGAAAAATATTTCCTCATTAAAATCTTCAACTTAAGTTGTCGAGATAAATTTTCTACCTTAATTATGATGCCCTCTGAGCCTCCCAGTTTGTAATTTTTTCAATTAAAAATAATGAGAAGAATTCTAAGGGTCGACATTCACTGTTTAATAAAGATGCGTAATTAAATTATTATGTATAGTCAAAATAAAATGGTTATAAATTAACATTAATATAATCTTCTAAATATTCAAGTATTTTTCAGAAATGTAGCTAATTTAATGGGGCACTATTTTCAGGGTTTTTTAGTCTAGGTACCTTTGACATATACCATAGACCATAAAAAAAATAGAGAATCAAAAGAACTTCTCTGGTAGTAGATGTATCATTATATGCCTATTTACCTTTAATTTATTATGTTAATCGAAATAAAAAATATATAAAATTAAAAGTGAATATTGTAATCGACTTTATAGTAGGTACAGATATTAAATTCCTTAAACTTATTATCATATACCTACTTCTATTTTTTATATTAGTAGCGTAACCTACTCGCACTGGTACATAAAAATAAATCTTTTCATTTTTATTTTAGTTAGAACTCTAAGCGCGTTCCCGTAGTTTTATTGCTAAAGGCTTCTAGTGTAATTACCTAGCTATCACGTAAAAAATTCATTTAGATCTTTTGATTTGGGAAGATTAATTTAAAGATGCTTACAATTTGCTGAACATTTATATTAATATTTATCTTTTGTACTTCAAAGGCACCTTTACTTCTATATGTTATAAAATTGTACTAAAATATATAATTGCTAACTTTCAATCGACTTGTTAAAAATTTTTGTGCATAATAAAACACTGATCAGTTTCTTTAAAATATTTGGTCGAACACAAAGATCAAATTATGGTCTAACATTAGTCTCAGTGAATACTAACTAAACCTTAAGCCTGCGTCTTGTGTTTTGAGCCAAAAATGACCTTACTGTTTTGTTTCTGCTGCAATACGCAGAACATTATAAAGTATAAAAACCATACAATAAATTTCTCGAATAACTAAGGTACAAGTATGGCGAGATAGAAAAAGAAAATTTTGCCTTAATTTTGTGCAATACCTCGAAGAAAAACCTAAAGACTAGGTTCAGGGTTATGACCAAATAACAAAGTAAAAGACAAAATATAATTATTTAACACTATTAAATCGTGAGTTTACTTAACTAGTTACAAGTTTGGCGCTTTAAATATTTCAAGAATAGCTCAAGAAAATTGTAAAAATTCATCAAAATTCACGGAGAAATTCGCCATACATTTTTTCTATGGATGCGTAGCGCCAAATAAATACACAACACCTGCCTGCCACGCTTCAGTCCGCAGCAGGCTTGTCAAATTTGACGTATTTGTTTATAGCAATAACAGAGCAGAGTAGTTTACGTATAGAGCGTTCAATAAGTCAGATCTTTTATGTTATGATGTTTGTATTTGACCTATATTTGGTAAAAATCTATAAACGAGTCGCATTAATTTGGTATAAAGGGGTATGCGGGGAGGCAGGAGGGGCGTATAAAAACCCCCTTAACCACCATATTCCCCTGCCGGCAACAAGATTTTTTTTTATTGAATTTTAAATATTTTATTCTTAGCAAAAAATTTTAGTACAAATCGCAGTAAGGATAGACTCCAACGCCATCGACAACGATGACAATTCGATTACTCGATAATCATACATATATGTATATTTATACTGATACTTTTCGATATTGATGTTCTCTAGACCACGCAAACATCGACGTTTCGGAAATTTCTAATCTGTAATGTAATCCGTCAGTGTCAAATATCAAATAATCACAGAGTTCAAGTTAGGGGTTACGAAGTTCTTAACATTGTGTATTTTTTATTATTGTTTATAGGTAAGAATTAACCCCCTCTTCAATCTTAAATTTACAGTTACACGAAATTCATGTAACCTTTTAAGATCCAACCCCTATATTTTAAAATCGTAAATCTTAATCAAAAATAGTTTTAAATAATACCAGTGCTGCGTAGCCAATTATATTTTGTCAGTTTGGCTCTTCGATACATCGAATAAAAAAACATCGATGTATACTCGATGTTGAAAAATTAACAATACATCGAGTGTTTTTAATACATCGATGTATATCGTCTACTCCTACCTCTGGTACCGGAACTGAGAAGTTTAAAGCCAAAAATAAAACATCTAATATATAACTTGAATAATTAAATAATTTTCAACTTCTTCCTAGCAATGACCTAAAAAAATTGTGGAAAAATATTATTAAAAAAATTTTGGGTTGTGTACTACCTGTATCCTGTAAAACTCGATGTTTTTTTTATGCTAGATATGGTGCAAACGAACGGATAGTCCACCTGATGGTAAGTGGCCACCATCGCCCATGGGCATCGGTAAAGAAAGAGATACTCTCTTGTTTTGTCGATGCGTTGCATCCTCGAAGATAGAGTGCGGAGGGGGAGTGAAGAAAAATATGCTGCGGTTTCAGCGAGAAACAGCCCAGAATCCACTAGATTCGCAGCATTAAGGGTAAGAGAGAGGGAAGGGGTAAGTTTGGTCCACATACATGCGGCTCGACCGGAACGCGTCTATGCTATTTGGCGGTCGGATTCGCATGCTGGTGATCGCAAACCAGTCGTAGAAAAGATCACTTACTACCAAGTGTTTTTTTTTTTATTTAAAAAAAAAATTTAAAAAAATTATATAAAAAATATTCGTCGCATTGTGTTTTTTTATTTCTTGTTTCGTGAGGTCTACTATCGACTTGTTAAAATTATTTTGTTCGAACTTTTTTTAAATATATTGTATAATGTGTCGAAATAATAATTAGTAAAACTTTCAGATTTTCATACCTGATTTTTTATTTTTTACTAACTACAAAGCATAAACCGATCAAACTATACCTACATCAATTGAAAAAGTGTATGTTGACTATATAGTTATCTATATAAAAGTGTAATGTTGACTATTATAGTTACATTAATCTGTATTGCCGGCTAACTCGCGTGGATGTGTGCGTGCAACTCACATTAAGACAGAGCGCCTTGTCAAATACCTAAAACTGAGCAAGTGCGCGGACACGTCACGCTCTTAAACAACTAAACCTTATTGTGTAAAAGTCATCCTTTTTAAAGTACAAAATACCCCCTCATCTATTCCCACTTTAATGACAGGTGGGGTCGTAATCCTGTGTTGCCAAGTTATTATTCGATTATCGAGATATTGATCAATTTATTCTAATTATATTTAATATCGATATTTTATAGTATTAATATTTTAATAAAGCCTAACACTCGTAAGTTACATACAATGAAACTATTTAAAAATGCCTCATCAGTCTATTTTAATTTTCTGATATCTAGTCGTACGTATCTTAGCTTTATAAATCTTAGATTTATTGAGCTTGAGAGTTTCCATCGACCATTACAGTCTAACACGTTTAAACTGAGCTGCAATTCATTCCTAGCTTTATCGCTTTTAGATTTCCCAGCTAAGCGCAATTTAAGTACTTTCAGTTGCAGAGACTTCGGGGGCGGGTGCAGGGACACAAGGTAAAACTTTATGTTGTGGGTGCAATTACTTTGAAAAGCAGTGTAACCTATTTGTTGGTCCACATCTCATTATTTTTATACTAGACATCGATATCCATTTCAGTGTTAGATAGATAGATTTACTATAAGAAAAGTAATTAAAAAAGTATCCATATATATATATGTGTGTGTGAGTTTTGATATATCCATATATATATATATATCATTACGAAAAATATCTCCGTGAATATTGCTTAGTTTTTCTATTTCCAGCTCTGTGAGATACGTCATTTTCCGATAATTTTATTTTTCGCGATATTCCTCTTGCAGTCATGTCCCAACATTTTTGGACCCCGAACCTTGGTGATATATTTTAGGCATCCTAGATATATTGATCGTGATTTACCTATAGCATCGACTATTTAACGCCTTCACTGGATGCGAGTGCGACGTTGCCAGCTTTGTGTTTACTTATCTCTTTCTTTTGCTTTCGCTCGTCTGTTGTACACAGTTTCAACATTAAATTTATTGTTCCAATACTCGTAAGATCTACACATATACGGATGCTCAATATTGATAAAATATGTTTCAACAATTACCCTATATTATCCTATGAATATTGATAAAAAGTCTTATGTTAGAATGTGCTTAGATGAATGGATTAAATGGTCCGTCCGTTTCGTATGTCCGTATTTCACACAGCACTCACAGAATAGACTTTATAGAAATTTGCTACATAGATAATTTATAATAAAATAAAAAAATTGGGTTTCCCAATAGCTTGTAGGCAGTAGCCAGAATAATATATATGTAAATATTTGTCTTATCTATTTTTTACAATTTAAGACACTTAGATAAGGAATAACTTTATTGGTGGGTCAAAATAGATATTGGTATTATAGAAACTGGATTAGACCCTACCATGGCCTGCACCAATATCCTTAATGAATGTGAATGTAAAACATCCTGAAGATATCGGCATGACTAAGAATAACAAAATCGAGAAAAACTGTTAAGTACATCTGATCTGTAGGTAATGGGTCTGTAACTATGGTGTCCCAGCGATTACATGGTGGGAATATGCGAAGATAGTAAAAAATGGTCAAATCGCAAACTAGACAACTAACCTAGAAGAAGAAAGCACGAACGAGAAAAGGCACTATGGTATTTTTCATTCTAATCCAGCGCAGCCCTGGGAACAAGACCATCATCTTACAGTAGTGTGCAGCCATATAGCTATTGGGCGTCCGTATATAGCTGTTGGACGTCCGTATACAGCTATTGGGCATCCGTATATAGCTTTTGAACGTCCGTATATAGCTATTGAACGTCCGCATATAGCTATTATAAAAAGCAGTGATAGAGTAGTGGTTAAGACATCGGTGTCTTACTCGAGAGGTAAGAATTCGATCCTGGGCACACACCTCTGACTTTTCTGAGATATGTGGGTTTTAAGCAATTAAATATCACTTGCTTTAAAGGTGAAGGAAAACATTGTGAGAAAACCTGCACTTCTGATAATTCTCTGTATATTCTTGCTAACTCTTAAGACATGCAATAAAATTTGGTACTGTTTTTTACTATCGCGTAAGTTATTATTTTTAAATTTAAAAGCCGAAGCGATAATTAAATTATAGGACAATCGGGCAAGCAATGGATAATCTATCTATATATATAAAAGCGAAAAGTCACTGACTGACTGATCATCACGAAATCTCAGGAACTATAAAACCTACAAACTTGAAATTTGGAATGTAGGTTCCTTCTAGGACGTAGGTGTCCACTAAGAAACGGATTTGAGAAAATCCTCCCCTAAGGGGGTAAAATGGGGTTTGGAAGGTTATATGAAAGTCCTATGTTTTTGAAGTTAGACTTATGAAAATCGGTATTTACATTAATAACTTACAATAATAAAAATCTGTATAATTTATTTTGCAAAATACCCCCTTAAGGGTGGTAAAATAGGGGATGAAAGTTTGTATGGGAAAGTTTAATTTATTGTCACTCTTAACTTGAAATTTGGAAAGTAGGTTCTCTCTAGAGGGTAGGTGTCAGCTAAGATTTTTTTTACGGGGGTGCCCCTCCTAAGGGGTGGAATGGGGGTTTGAAGGTTATATGAAAGTCCTATGCTTTTAAAGTTTGAGGTTAGAAAAGCGGGAATATGAAAATTGGCATTTAGATTATTACAGCAGCGGGAAAAATTATCTTTTTATAATCTCATAGAAAATCAGAACTTCTACGCGGACGAAGTCGCGGGCGCCCGCTAGTATAAATATATAAGGTATATCTTATTACTAGAATGTTTTTTATTTACTTCAAAACTTCTTTCATTTCATTTTTTGTATTTTAACTACAGTTTATTGATATGGGGTAACCCGTAAGTTAAGCAAACAAATACAAAGAACATGTATGATTTTTATTCATTATTTGCGTTTATAACGATTCGTATTTGCTAAGTACATACTTAAAACACGACGAGCGCTAGATGTAAGAAGACAAACGTTGATTGATTTTTTCAATAACACAACGTTTATTAATTAATCTACTTTGGCACACAGTTGGTCCTTAAAATGTTGTTTTAACACTAGAACATCTCTGTCTTTAGCTACTATAATTAATAACATAAGAACGATGTTAACCAAAAGGTATAATTACGAGAACATCCCAATCTTTAGTTACTATAGTTAACATCGCAACAATAATAAAATAACTCTATATAACTTTCATAACTCATTTGATCCTTTAAATTTAGTAATAGAACAATATATGTATATATTCGGGTTCTGTTTAATTTCTGACACTTGCAATTTCGCTAAAATCCTCATCTTACGTGAGACCACATTTTATTACAATTAGTTTTGTTTACCGAAACAATATTGTGAGATCTGATTTAAAGAGAGAAATGGCAACGTGGCAATTGTGGACGCCAAATACGCGGAATCATAGTCAAGAAATCCTTGAGATATACGACTGTGGATATACGCGCTACAGCAACGTCACACCCGCGCTGAGATTTCGTCGGGAACTTTTCAATATTTTTTTGCAGCCGTTTTAACTGCTCTTTAGCTTGTATCGATATTTGTCCTACAGCTAGCCAGAGCCAATAGGACCTAAGAAGCGCCACCCTCCAAAAAAGTGGCGTCCGGTATGCGGACGTCAAAAGCTAGTGGACGCCAGTTTAATTGCACTTTTTTCTTCAGGGGACGTCTATTTGCTTCCAGGATAAATATATATAGGCCCTTTTCTCCATAGAAGAATTTATTCATATCGCACGAAATCTATTATCTCAATATAAGATACTTAGTATAAAGTACTTACAAAATGCAGATATTGTACTTAAAATCATTAATTTTAGTCGAAACTAAACCATCTATCATTCAATGTTCAAATTAAAAAATGTATGTAGATTTAATGTAAATGGATAAAAATACTAAATTTAAAAAATGTTGGTTGACTCCTGAAGTTCGAGGAAGTTATAAAAAAGTCTATTTCCGGTTTGAAACCACCTCTATTCGAATGAAGTCAACGTCATCCGGGGTGGCGTAGAAATTGCTTATATCCTTGTGTCGTCATAATCTTGAACAATTATATTAAAATTCCAAAATCTTCAAACTTATATCTGAGCAAACTTTAAAATACATTGCATTTATTTTTATTATAAAATTGTCACGCAAAGCTAGCGTTTATTAAAGTAAAGTAACGAAGAGCAAACTTTAATACTTTTTATTTATAGGTCGTATGCTACGCTTTTCCTCCTTAATTCCTTAAACAATTACTGTATAATCTGTCATTTATTTTACTATTTGTATTTGAACAAAACTAAAATAAATATAAAACTGATAAATTCACGTATAATGTAATCAGAACTGAAAATTATAGCCAATTGTTATCTGTTGTGTTCTTTCCTTTTCCTTAACTAAAACACTCCTGTAAATCTTCATTAATCCAAACGAAACTTTTCTTACTTAGCACTCGACTCTATTAACCTGTTTTTCTTTCTCAATCTGATATATAGATAGACTTTCAATAGTGCCTCAGGGATTTTATTGAGAATTGGTAGAGCTATCGGAATGGTAGAGTCATGTTTTTATTTTTTTTTGTTAGTGTGACATAATAACTATGAATTTACAAACATTGCAATTTGGTAATTAAATTTATCTAAAAATATTAATGGCAAAAATCAGTTAGAATTGGTATAACTAATAATAATTAATCAATAACTTCTTTCTTTACGCTTCGAAACTTCACCAAATCTTTCGTCTTATCAGAAATAATATAATAAAAGTTTATTCTCTTTATTGTTATTTAGTAAGGAATGTTTGTAGCTTAATTTTATATAAAACATCTAGATGATCTATATAAAACGTTGTAGAAGAAAAAAATTATAAAAATAATGAGCGCTGAAAACAAATTCATTTCATTCACAAATAGACTACATTAGTATTATTAGAGTTTAGTTAAATTATGGAATAGGATTTTAATTTGTGTAATTTAAAGCATAAGATCTACTATATAAAAAAGAAAAAATATACCTAAATCGTTAAAAATTTAAATAAGTTGCTCATCATTTACTATGGGACCAATCCTGAAATCACGGAAAAAATAACTTATTCTATTCAAAAATATCTAGGAAGCCCCTCCCCTCTGCTTTTTGCTTGCGACGCTCTTGCTATATGGAATAGAGGAAATTCACATTTTAAAATTAACTACCTTAATTTTATGTTATCTAATACCCTATAAAATACATAACGTAAATTGAATTTGGGATCAATTTATGCTTAGTCAGGTATCTGTGGGCTGATTTAAGCGGATACGGCCATCACAATATCGGTTTATCTTGTTACTACGAATGCAAAACTCCATCAAGCTAAAGCTTATAGCTTATAGCCATACTTCCATATTCGATTTAAATTTAATAAAAAAAAAATCTGTAAATAATCAGCTCGTGCGATTGCCACTATAAGAAAAGATTTTTGTTGTCTAGTAACTAACAAATAGCTAAGAAATCAAAAAAAAATTTATTTGAAATATTGTTCGAAATTGATTTATTAATAAAGGTTCCTAAAATATACATTTAGGTTTACAAATTATAAACTATATTAGGTAATGGTAAAGTGGCCGCCATCTTGAACTTTTATTTCTGCTCCAATAAGATTCAAAATCAATATCTAAGTGGCTCGGTAGCTTATAAACGGGTACTATCGAGATTTAGGAGAGCCAAACTCTTTCGTCATTGGACCTAAACTGCCTTTCTTCAACAAAAGTTAAATTCATTATTTATAACTTGGACCCGTCTTATTATTTTATCTGTATGTCATGACAACCAGTTAATGGCCCACTGCTGAGCCGGGTCTCCACCTCAGAATGAAGAGGTTTTAGGCCATAGTCCACCATGGTGGCCCAGTGCGGGTTGGCAGACTTCGCACACCATGAAAACTTTAGGCAACCCTCAGGAGTGCAGGTTTCCTGACGATGTTTTCCTTCGCTGTTAAAACAAGTGATATTTAATTGCTTAAAACACACATAACTCAAAAAAGCCAGAGGGGTGAGCCCAAGATCGATTCGGACCTCCCGAGTAAGACGTTCGGCGGATTCTAATGATCTTAGATTTTCGTTCTATCAATAAGTATAATAAAAAACATAAATAATGAATCATCATTTATATGATCTGGAAATAATCGAAATTTATATTACAAGATATCTGTTTAGAAGTAAATTAAAGTTCCACAATATCAAAATTATTTCCTGGAATTTCCTTTCATTGTACATTAAATTGCGTCCGCTACGAGCGCCATTCGTTTGATTAATATCATCAATCTTGCCGCAAGGTACCGCTCGGCACTCGTAACAAAGGATATGACACAAATGGAACTAAAATACATACTTGTACAACACTTTTCATAACAACTACAACTGAACATGTATGTTTCATAATTTTTATTATCCGGATAATTATGTATTAGGATTGAAAAAGTTGTGAAATTGGAAGTGTGGTTTTCTATGAGTTTCATTACGACAAAGAAAGAAATATATTTTAATCTTTTTACAATTGACAATTATTTTCCATGTATTTTTTAAAATTCTGTTAATGGTTGTTACTCTTATTTTAAAACAGTCCTTTTTATTTTCTAGTGATTGTACAGTTTTAACTTTTTAAGGAAGAGAAATATGCACAGATAATATTCACAAATTTAATATTTAATAAGAAGGTTTCGAAATAAAGAAACAAAATATCAAACATTATTACATACATATATTTTTAACTAGTCGATCTACACTAATTTCGTTTGGGTGATAATGTTAGTGTACCATACTCCTCCGAAAAGGCTAAACCAATTTTTATATGAAATTTTATATGCATATTCAGTAGGTCTGAGAATCGGCTACTATCTATTTTTCATCCCCCTAAGTGATAAGGGTGGCCCACCCCAAATTTATATGGCTCAGCTAGTTTATATAAAGTTTTTATAAAAAGATTTTCTGATATCCGATGTAAATGTAATAAAGCATTTATATTAACTTAAACTTGCAGCAATACAAGTGTGAAAATCAGAAGTCGCCTAATGCCCTCATAAACGTACAAACAGAGTGACATTTTTTATTCGTATTGGTGTTAATAATTCTTAAGTTTGCTTTAAATATCTTCTATATATACCAAAACTAGTTACACTAATTTTATAACAAGTTACACTAATTTTAATTTCTAAAATTAATTGGCTCTCAAAGTCTATTCAATCGAAGTAACAATTCGTACCGAACCTGCTGGCCTTTATTAATCTACAACTGAAACATCAAAAGCGCTCAAGATAAAATCAATAAGATATTATAAATTCTAATTGTTGCTAGCGTTTGAATTTACCCGCATTGAGCATTATCTTTAATCACATCCTTTTCTATTCTATGTACCTAACATACGATACTATACAATATGCCGCGGCGTAAGTTAGGCTTAGGTTAACCTAACCTTAGGTTTAAACAGTGAAACTTAACAATGGATGCGAGGAATTGGAATTCTGTGTAAAGCCTTGTCAGCCTGGACCTTGGTCACAAGGCCAAGGCAAACCAAGCAAGTTTCCTGGCAGAATAATAAGAGAACGTAATGTTTAGGTCCCTCCTTCCCGTATTGCGCCCGAAGCTTTCAAGATAGGTCATCCATTGTGCACATACGATGCTTATAAAAAAATTTATATTCTCTACAACTATCTCTTCTCCCCCTCTTCATTCTAATTTCTACATCATAACTCAACAACGGCTGTACCGATTTGATGAAATCAGGTACAGAGATACACAAGCACTTGGAAAAGGACGTAGGCTATCCTTTATTAGGAAAGAAGGCTTGAAGGGATTGATATGGGGGATGAAAGTTTATATGGCTGTTCGTAATATGTTGAAAGTTAACCCAAATACACGGGGTAAATTTCACCCGGGCAAAGTTGGGACGGGACGACTAGTTTTAAATAAAATTTAGCTGATAATATAATTTAAGAACCATGATATAATACTTTGCATTTCCTTTCACCACCTTTCACCATATTCTGTTGTAGGACTATGGTAATTTAATATTTAGCTACAAAAATCATTACCTATTAGTGAATTAATAACCGTAACGTTACTTTTTTTCTTCGCTTTAAGGCTTTAGGTTCCAGATTTTATGACATATCAAATAAGGGCAAAATTTAATCTTTCGTGATTAAAATAAGTTAATATCTCCATGTTTTCAGTGCATTATGAATTCAACAGGCGTTGTAGGTTATGCCACATGGAGCGGACAGCGCTAATTGCTATTTCGAGCCAGATTACATAGTTCAAGCTCTCCCTCTCTTTGTGTAGAGATTGCACATTTTATTTCAACAGTAAAATATACTAGTACAGCTTAAGATTAAACGTAGCATTTTTAGTAAGGTATACTATTATGTATTCTAGCTCTAAGCGTATAGAGTTCTCTGGTCTTTCTAATTTTTGCTTACAATACAATGTTAATCTAGCAAAACTCCGACAAATATTATTCCGTTTTTATTTATCTTTAATTTTCTAGTCAATTGTCTCAGTAAACACGGTCCCAACTCCCAATCTTGTATTTATTCGAGAAAAACACTATTTATTAAAACAGCTTCCGTAGCACAAATAGAATCCTCTTAAAACAACATTCAGTAAATTTCGTAGGTAAAAACGGTTACTATTCTACGTATTTAGAAAATGTTTCCTTCCTTAAAGAGAAATTTCTTATATCAGCAATGTCTATGCCTGTCTACAAATTGACTCCAAATTTAATCAGTATTAAATAATCATATTTTGTTTTTCGTAACAATGTGTGATTAATGTTGAACATATACATTAATTTAAAAAAGCTTTTAGTAAAAATAATAACCACAATTTATTTATACACTCTATATAAAATAAATATCATCCCTTTGAGAAACAATTAATTTTACTTGTTACTTGCAAAAACATTGTTAATATTTGATAGCAATCAATTGATTGCAGGTCTTGTATTGGGAAATATTATATTCCGTTTAATAAAAGCCGCATCATCAGTATGAAAAGTGCTTGATTTTGTGCACACAATATTTGAGAAACTCGACAATGAATATGCATACATGCATTGTAAAGTATCATAGCTTCCGACCTAGTTTTTACTTGCATAATATTTTTGTGCGGCAAAAAATGTAACAACACCATTGTATACTTGTTTGTATTTAAGTATATATGTTATAATTAATCAAACCATGTTTATTTTTGTACATCAACACCTATCAAATAGCTTTAATCAATACCAATATGTAATAAACAATTCAACAATTATTCAAATAACTTATATCTATGTGTTATTAAATTCATACTAAATAAATTATTATATAGTCTATCTGGATCCTCATAAATCAAACCTTATTACGTATTTTTTGAACAAGTTAATTTCATTACTCTACTTTGGTCCTCATGTAATCTTATTTGAACTTTTAGATTCAAAACTCCAGTGGAACCCCCATCTATCATCTCTAGCGGGAAGACTCAGCTCAGCTGCCTACGCAGTAAGGAGAGTCAGACAAATGACTGATATCAATACTGCTAGGCTAGTTTACTTCAGTTACTTTCACAGTATTATGTCTTATTGCATTTTACTGTGGGGTAGGGCCGCGGACATTGAATCCATTTTTATTCTTCAAAAGAGAGCTGTTCGGGCCATTTATAACTTAAGAGCGCGGGATTCCCTTAGAGATGTATATAAAAAAATAGACGTCCTTACAGTCCCATCTCAATACATTTATTGTAATATTTTGTTCATTTACCAGAATATTCATTTGTATTCAAAACACAGTGACAAACATAATGTTAATACTAGAAACAGAAATAAACTTGTAACGCCGTACTATCGTCTCCACAAAGTGAGTAATAGCTTCATGGGGCTTGGTGTTCGCATCTATAATAAGATTCCACAGCCTATATTAGACTTGCCACTTCAACAATTTAAAACTCGTATCAAGAAGTCATTAATATATAAAGCATACTATAATGTACTGGATTACTTGAATGATGAGAATGCTTGGAATCTAAGTGACGTTGACTCTCAAGTTAAATGATTTGTATAACAGACTATGTGAATATGGCTTTTTGAAAAGAGCGACTGTTGAGTTTCTGGCCGGCTCTTCTCAACAGAAAACTGCTTTCCGAGCTGGTGGTAGCTTCAGACAAACTAACTGACCGACAAATTTTTGACGTTTCAAAAGTACTTTTCAAAAAAGTCTAATTGAAATAAATAATTTTGTTTTGATTTGATTTAATTTCATAGACTACTAACGTGAATTTCTATTCATAATGATCAGAAGTTAAGTTTTTCATTATTAATGTCTCAAGCACTTCACAGTTACAGAATACATTGTCTATACACGTGGCAAACGTATCACCAACATGAGTCAGCTCAGTGAGTAAGTTTATTTATATCATTTAAATAAATTTAACAGCCGACGACTAAAAGTTGTGTCTTTCTGTGTTCTATATTCAAGTCTCCACATACTATTATAGACTTATTTGTAATAATTTCAAGTACATCATCAATAGGGGACTAAAAGTTTCAAAATCACTATTGGGGGGGGCGGTACACGCATACTGTAATGTAAAGTTGAATCTCTACACAAGAAATCTCAACAATATAGTCGACAGAGAGAGAGAAACAATATCCTGTGGAGCTATATACAAATTGTATTGAATATATCACTGTGCTCTTTAATAACAAATATTAAAGAGCCTCCACGAATTGTGTTCCTCCTGACGAATGTACTTTTTAATTATTAATTATTCATAACTTATATTATACAATGCTTAGTAAACCAGTGTTCAGTGATATATAAAAAATATGAATATCAAATTTATTTGCTTACAATTCAAGTTAATTTTTTTTGCCGCCTAAACCTTGTACTTTGTGATAAACTATGTTAATATTTAAACTTTTTAGCGGTTTTGTCTCATTAACTAGTTTAAACTAATTTGTACAACATTATTAATGATAGCATTATCATGGTTCGTTGATGTCTGCGTTATCTGGTTTAAGAATTTACTCAAAGAATTACAAAAATTCACTTACTGAGAAATAAATAGTAAATTTACTTAACAAAAAAACATAATATTTTTCAACCAAAAATGTACTACAAAGATTACTTAAATAAAGAAACGTAAGATCATAGAATTTTACCTTTTATTCTAATCACAGATTAACCTAATTATTATTATAATTTATAATAAGTTAGTGTAATTATTTTATTCTACTCAAAGATTAACTACTAAATACGTAAATAATTTGACAATTTCTTGCACTTTATTTTATTAAAAACATGAAGGTTGTTAAAAATATTAATGATGTTTAGTAGGTAAGATTTGATAACATAGAATTAGATATCATTTACTGGATGTGACTCAGGCATACTCAATATTACACATAACGGTGTTTTGTATAATATTATATGCTATTGAAGTAGCAATTTGTTTTTTTATAATATTTATTTATTTATATTATTTATATAATATTTATTTAGGTGAAGATATACAGTATCTTTTGTCAACTTACAACTAGAATAATTCAATACAATTTTAGACGCAAGTTTATTCTGCGCATCTGTGAGAAGACATTACATTTATTATTTTCATTTAATAAAATGTTCAATTTTATTAATTACATCTTGCTTACTCACAGATAAGCCATGCAGTAAGTAGTATTTTCATTTAACTAAATGGACTTGATTTTGCCTATTTGGTACTGATAACTGGCACCGGCCTACTTATATATATTACAGACACAGACAAACTTCAATCCCACTAATTCTGGAATTCTAGAGCGTTATATATTTTAGCTTTGTTGCCTGCCTGCTGAAACCGCAACATTAGAAGAATGTACGGGGAATCAACTCTTTACTTATTCTTAAAGGCGGCAACGCATCATTAATACAAGTCTCTTGTAATTCGTGATGTCCATTTGCAACGGTAACAACTTACCCCTTTCTTTGAAAAAAAAAACAATTCAAACCCACAACCAATTCTCAAAATATCCAGTATACCGATATCTATAGTCATTTTGCGTAGGTATCGAGGATCTAGAAAAAACCGCTCTGGCACTCGGACAGTGACAAATTGCGAACGAAATCGTCTCGGTCAAGGGTAAGTGATTGCAGACTATCTTCGTTTTACATAACTCGTGTAAATAACTTGTTACAAATTTTGGTCAACATTATATAATCTAAGGAGTATTATATAACACTAAATATTTGCATCTTGAAAAAGTGCAATTCAGTACAGAAAAATAAAATGTTTACTTTTTAAATATTGTCAACTAGAAGTATAAGTATTTTTAATATAGTAAAAATCCCATTAAAGATCTCTTACAATATGACTAGTACGGCATTTAGTATTCCAATTATCTAATTTAACGCTACTTAAATCCATTTAAAAGGTACCGATTATGGCACTTAATATAAATTACGATTCAACCGCTGCATAAAGTTTACTTACAATCTGTCGAAGATGCTTAATGGTGACTTTATTGTGAGACAAAGCAAGTTTTTGCTTATAATAACTATATTATATTTAAAAGACTATCGACATGCGTATAATAATCCAATCTTCGACTTTGATTTAGATTTTTTATCGGACCTGCTTTCTGTGACTGAGGATTTCATCAATCTTTCAAGGAGTTACAGCAATTATGAATCACCTAAAAACTTGTTATCCCAGTATAAAATGATTAGAAGTGATGACGTTCATTTAAACTATAGTCAACTTTTAAAAAAATATGGACTATCAGATGAGATACAAAGTGATGAAAATGAAGATGATGTTTATACAACAGTGGTATATATACCAAGCAATTGTCAAAAGGAATTTATATTAAGCAATCGTCTCTCTAGCCGTAATTATTTTATTTTTCAAGACGGACATGGCGAACTAACTGTGATGAGTAAGCGACTGCATGGAAGAGATATTCACCGTTCACCATTAAATTCCGACATTTGGAATTTTAAAAGGGATGAATCGAGTGATTTAGATTTACCAGAAATTCTAAATATTGTAATTCGCGTACCAGATTTAGAAGAATTGCTATATCTGAGCTACGTTCAAAATACAAGATCATTTGGATTGAGTACGAATCGTTCCATATTCAATAACAAAATAAGTTTAACTGTAGCAATATCAGGAATTATTTGGACTTGCCGTTTAACTAGTGCTATACTCAGACTTTTGGGTAAATTTAATATAAATATTTATGTTTTGCTTTCATTACTCAGACTCAACTTAGTCGTGAACAGTTCAGTGTGTGTATTAAAACGAACTACAGTTAATACTTCAACATTTGCTTACGTTATATGGCAATGTTTTGCAGTCATCATTTTAAGTTTAGGTCGTATGGTACAAATAATAAATCTAAAACAGTTGACAAACAACTTTCAAATTGATCAAAAGCAAGAGACTAGATTAGTATTATACGAATCAGAAAATGATCAATCTTTCATACCATATTGTCTATATAAAATTAGTAGTTTCTTTACAAATTTTTATGTTTCTCTTAATCATATTATCAATGATAAGATTTTATTATATTTAAAATATCTCAATGCGACAAGTTGGACCTATATAGTGCGTAAAGGGACGGACTGTAATCCTTTCAGTAATTTTACTTCGAAAGATGTTAAAACATTATTTTATTACAAAATTTTGAACTTTTTTCAGAATAAGCACACAAACATTGTTTCTTGTTTTAAGTGCTAAACACCACTAGCAATATTGAAATATTAATCATGCGAATATATTTGTCATTCCGTATATTGTAATACTAATATCGTAATAAAATAAAACATTAAGTACTTAGATAACAATCTCTTTTTATTTGCTATTCCTTCATTGTAAACCTTTACATAGTATAAAAGAATTAAGGCTTAGGTCCGTTTAGTTATGTGGACCCGAGCGAAGCCCTAGCGGTTGCTAGTTATAAGCATTTTATAACCATATATATAAAAAATGGTAGAAGCCTCGTGAGGAATGCTAAAATGTTTATAAAATCACGATCCAAAGGTTTCTCCGAGAGGTTTCTGGTTGGATCTTAGAATTGCTTTTAGAAATTAGATTATTAAGTATTACTTTAATTTTTTTCACGAAAAGGGAACTGCTCTCGTTGAATAGATTAATGGAGAGGTACAAAATATTTACAAAGTAAAAATTTTATACACAATTATTTATAAATAGCTGCGCCACGCGGTTTCACCCGCTATATTTTGAATAATTTACACTATATCATTATAAATTATAACCTATGTGTTGTTCTGATGTGTGACCTATATTATTGTAAAGTTTTTTGCGTGAAAGAGTAACAAACATACATCCACACATCCATACATTCTTACAAACTTTCACGTTTATAATATTAGTAGGATTCTGTTAGTTATTGTCAGGATAGTGTTTGTATAAAAGAAAAAGTGAGTGAGACAGAAGACAAGATCATGGTGGTGTCCACTGCAAATCAGTGAAATAACGATTAATATAGAATAAAATTTTATTGTGTCAGTGAGTTCATAGTTAAGGCGTATTCGCCTCAGCGAATTTTACGCGAACGAAATCAGGCGGGTTGACTAATATTCTATATATACAAATCAAAGTCGTACGGTAAGTGTTCGAACACTTATAACTCGAGACCGACTCGACCGGTTTTCATGGTTTTTGATTTGTTATATTTGTGTCAGTCCCGAATAGTAGAATAAGTATTAAAAACATTAAAAAATTGACGAAAAAAATAAAAGAAAAGACATTTTCACATACAAAATGTTCATGGGTTGCAAACTGTCAAACATTTCTAACATGTCAACAGTCAATCATAAATTAAATTCAGCTAATCTATAACACGAAATTCATTCACTGTTAGATGGTACTAAGTTCGCCGGGTCAGCTAGTATATAAATAAAAATTACTCGCTAAATGTGTTGTTAAGGGCAAAGGTCAAAACTAGAGGACTGCTGGACCGTTTTTTTTAACTTTTAGTTAAGTGTCGGAAAGGTTAGGTTAGGCTTTTATATTTATTATTTAATATAAATAGATAAATTGGAAAGTTACCTGGAAATAGAACATATTTTTCTATTTACAGTTGTTGATGTAAAAACGATTGCATGAATTAGCTGAATATTATTTGGTGAGGGAATGGATAGATATATCATACTAGTCGACCCGTGCGACTTCATCCGCGTGATGCTCCGCTCCTATTGGTCTTAGCGTGATTATATATTTTTCGATAAATGACCTATCAACACTGAAAGATTTTTTCAAATCGCACCAGTAGTTCCCGAGATTAGCACCTTCAAACAAACAAACTCTTCAGCTGTATATATTATAAGTAAGTATAAGATATGAGTGAGTTAGTGATTGCTAATTTTCCATCCGTCAGGAAACATGTATTTATAAAGATATTATAAGGAAGTTGCTCGGCAGTGAGTAATCTTTAAATATAAATAAACAAAGCCTCAGAAGACAAGTATATTATAATATAAAGTTTTGTCAAAGACAATAAGCGAATCTAATTCGTATTAATTCATTCCTTTCTTAGTAACTACCAAAATAATTAAGATCGTTTGATAAAAATTTTATAGAGTGATTATAATTTTGCTTATTCCAATTGTTTCTGAATACCGTGATAATTTAAATAATCCGTAACCTATTATATTCGAGCTACTGGCCACCTACAATACCATTTCAAAAAATTCTATGTCATCCTATTCCTAAATATTCCAGCAAGTTATTACAGTACCAGAGAGAAGTACTAGAGCCAAATTAGAGTACACAATTTTTAAAAATCCTGCGTATATTATTATCACAGAATACATTATCATTTATCATTATTACTTGGCCATTAAGTTGGGGAAAAAATGCATGTTCCAAATCTGTGCCAACAATCGGCCAGACTCAGAAGATGCGCAAAATTTTGATGTATCTCCCAAAACCACCATCACTGAGTAATTCTCTTAATAATCTTCGGAACTAGCCCATGGTCTACGAAATCAACACATACACCCTTTATGTCGGCAATCATAATATCCTTTACTGATATTTAAAATAATAATATATTACCGATATTTAAAATAATAATAAAAAATGATTCAGAAAGAGAAAATAATCGCAATGCGTGGTGGTATCTATTTGAAATTAATTTAAAATATTGAGACCTTAATTATTTTGAATAATAAATAAATCTAAAGATACTGCTCTTTATGCAAGCTATGAAATCAACTTATATCTTAACAAATTGTATGATTCAATGTGAAACATTATAGGTATAATTCCTTCTTGACAGTTTATGGATTTAATAATTAATAAACGACCTGCGCAACTTTGTGTGCGTGATACTCCGTTGTTTGATCTGTTTACATTGTTGTTTCTCTGTATGTTTGTATATACCTATGTTTGTTTATATGGTTGTATATTTGAATGTTTTAGAGGTTTTTCGTATGTTTTCATATAGTTTCGTATGGTTTTGAATGGTTTCGTTAGTGTATTTTCGCATGCTTTCTTAATTACAAGTTTTCGTATGGTTTCGTATGTTTTAATGTGTTTTCGTTTCTTTTCGTATTCTTCCCCAAGTTTTCATGTGTTTTTATATGGCGTCGTACAGTTTCGTATGGTACAAATAAAATTTAAATTTATTATTATTTTATAAATATTTCGCATGCCAGAGATTAGCCACTATTGCAGTTGGTAAATTAACTGTGACATATGGCGATGTATGGAGACAACAGTTTTATAATTAAAATTTTGAATTCATTTTAATTGTCTTAAGATTCCATAATTTCATTGATCACTATGGAACATGATATTGCGATCGTTTAGATTAAGTTGGGATAGATTGGTCTAACGCAAAATAATTTATTAATTATACAAGTAGATAAACTAGACACACATTGAACAAAACCACACGCTCGTCTCAACATCCGGTTAATGTTTGCAGTAATTGCACCGAGCTCGTCCAGTGTTATCTGTTCTTCGAAGCCAAATCCCACTTAATGTTTACTAACTACAAAACAAACAGTAACAAAGGCAATATGCCTCGACAGTTGTATTTTACTAAAACCAAACTTATTTAGACATAACAACAAAATATATGTACATTAGTGTTAGATTAAAGGCCATCCATTGAGCACATACGATGCTTATAAAAGACTAGGCGGCCCTTGCGACTTCGTGCCCGTTCGCATCCGGTCCTATTGGTCTTAGAGTAATGATATATAGCCTATAGCCTTCCTCGGTGAATGGGCTATCTAACACTGAAATAATTTTTCATATCGGACCAGTAGTTCCTAAAATTAAAGTGTTCAAGCAAACAAATATACAAACTCTTCAGCTTTATATATTAGTATAGATTGTATATAAAAAGGAACCCTTATAGGATCACTTTGTTGTCCGTCAAAATCAAATTTCTAACTTTAAGGAATCCGTAAATCCATTTAAATTGTCGTGATCACAAATAGATTTCCTAAAAGGCATTTAAATTTAAAGCGGACATGAAAAACAACAAAACATTGATTATTTTTGCGACGTCATAACTATCATGCCCTGTGTCTTCTATACTCGGATCTTTTCAACAGCTCCACTCCAACATACCTTAAAGAACGCTTTTTCTCCTTAAGTACACACTCAAAATTATCCTTTGATCTTCGCTTACGAAGTAATAACCTTTTAGATACTCCCATCAGTCACACCCATTGCTACAACGTATCGTTTACGGTTAAGGTAGTGGGATTATGGAATGCATTGCCATGTTACATCAGACAATCTCAATCTAATTATAAATTTAAACGTCGTCTTAAAGCTCATTATTTAACGCTCTAATGTATTTATATGTATGGTAAAATTTATGTTTATATTAAATATTAAATAATATATATATTTAAAATATATTATAACGTACCTATGTAATTTAATAAGTGTGTAAGTTTATGTTAAAGCTTTTTGCACCAATTTTACCTGTCGCTTAATAGATCGCTACAGAATGGTTGCCTGTAAGAGATCACTATTAGTGATAAGGCCGCCTTTGTGTACCATATTGTATTTTAATTCGTTTTTAGCTTCTATATTTTGTGCGCAATAAAGTATTTTTCATTCATTCATTCATGTATAGCTTAAGTATGATCTGGGCTTAAATCTGTACCCATAAGCGACGTAAGGAGTGGGCGGTGTGGACGACCGCCTACGGCCTCGGGCGGCCTTGCGCCCGAAAGTTTTGTGTATTAGGAATTTCAATTAAATCTTAATTTTTCATCGATATAATATCATTTAGCTGATTTATTTTTTCACAATGCTAACCACTTTCAAAAACTACAAATTCCTGGTTTTCGGTCTTTAATGCATAATTAATTTTGATTTCCTTGTGAGATTCAAAGCATTTAGCATGAATTGATGTATTTTTTTATTGTGTTCACTTGAAATTAAGATCTTTTTCGCAGTTCAAAACGAGCGGCGAGTACCTACCACTCGTACTTCTTTTTCTTCTTCTTTTGTCTATGGCTTTTCTACCGCTTTTAATAGCAGTAATTCTGCCAATGTCAATGTGAAAATGTTCTTCAAATTACCACTGGTACTCAATTCTATAGAAATATTATCAAAGTCAAACTTAAAAATTATAAATTTTTATGAATAAATTATGAATAACGGTAAATTAAAATTAGTAAAATCACAAACATCGAAATTTTTAAATTATTTGTGTAATTATTTTTTACTTTTTATTGCATTTTTCAGTTTGAAGTCGGTTAATTATTTTTGTTAGAAATGCTTTTTTCATGTTTCCTTATATTCATTTTGTAAGTAATTATAAATATGTCAATTGATTGTAAACATAAACTGTACATAGAAAGCCATTTGATTATATTTAAACATGTATTACTAATGTATGGTATTGTTTTTCCCTTAATTGAAATTGTACGGAACCCTTAGTCTGCAAGTTCTCGCACTTGGCCGATTTTTTTTAAATTACTCCGTACGCCTAACATCTCGATCTCAACTAGGTTTGGAGAAAAGTTTCGATATATCCACGATATTTTTACCGAATATATTAAAATTTTTGGCAATAAAGAACTCAACACATTTAGCGCATTATATATATATCCACCATTTTCACTGAGTCGAAAAGCAAAACAAATAAAAATAAAGACATGTTAATAATATCTAGATATCGATATTTTCTTGTTGGTGGTCTTATTGTAAGTATCGATTTGTTATATATCGATATATTTTTATGAAATCACTATCCTAATTTCAACAATTTAATGTTGGCAAGACTGATCGGTAAACAGCGGATTGGTAGTTGGCGGTAATTTCATATTATTTTGTTTTTATTATTGTCTTAATCGACTCGGTAAACGTCAAGCTAAATGATAATAAAGTTCATAATGGGTTATCATTCGCCGATAACAGTAGTATTTGTTTGTGAAAAGAATTAAGTAATACAAGTATTTTTATTGTGATTACACTGCTGACTTTATTAAAATGAGTAACAATTTAGTTACGACTTCATTTAATAAAGTGTTACGAAGAATTAAAACTACAACATTGCAAGTAAGACAATTTTCATCACACCACGTACAGGCAAAAACCGTCTCTAAGGTAAGTTTTGATTTCTTGGAAAATATAACTACATAAACTTTTAAAATTTCCAATTTCGTTAGTAAAATCTAAGAGGTTAGTTTAGTTTTTGGTTAGTTCACGAGTCAACGCGTAGGTTTCGTCAAGTAACCATATCGTAAGTAAGTTTTTTTTAACAATGCGTTACGTCAATCGTAAATAAACTTGCGATAACTTTTAAATTATTAATAAGATAAACGCATGTTGACAACTTCGTTGTGTGGAGCAAATTACCAACTTTTGTTTGTGATTGCGTTACATTGATATCGCAATAAGGTCAATATTTTAGAGGTCTTATTCATTATAACTAAAGACAGAGTAATTACTAGCTTCAGTTTATATTTAACATTAAAACTTGCAACAATTACTTGTAATATTCAGTATATGATTATTTTAATCTGAAAATTTACAGAACACATTCCTAATTAGAAGTTTGCATACAAGTTCCATCATGAATAATAAATTGCTGAATGGAAACTTATGGGACACTGATCCTGAATTGTTTGATATTATTAAAAAGGAGAAGCAACGACAAGCTAGTGGCTTGGAAATGATAGCTTCTGAAAACTTTACATCAATACCTGTTCTACAATGTCTCAGCTCCTGCCTTCATAACAAATATTCAGAGGGCATGCCTCATCAAAGGTAAAACTTTTAATTTTATCACCCATGTTATCTGAATATAATACTCATATAATTGTTTTTGGATTTGTATAAAATCCTTGTGTGTAACCCAACTAAGGCTGATTTGGGGATCTTTTCTCCGACAGGCTCACAACCACCAGCATATGAATTAGATCACCAATCCTGTTGCGTCCCATATTGGCCAGATTTCCCCTCTCCCTTACCCATTCTTTTTGCATTAACAAGAGACCCTCATTTATTCCTGATTGTTTAGTTTGGACATTGCCCCATTTCTGTTAAAAAAAAGTAATCACTGTTTAAAAAAATATGCATTTAAAACATATGTTCTTTGGTTTGTTTCAGATATTATGGAGGCAATGAATTTATTGATGAAATAGAAATATTAGCTCAAGAAAGATCATTAGAAGCTTATAAATTAAAGTCTGAAGATTGGGGAGTTAACGTTCAACCTTATTCAGGTACATAAAAATAACTTAAAACCATGAAAAAAAATGTATTTAAAATAATGATAAAAATTATCTCAAATGTATTTTTATATAATTATATTTTCAGGATCACCAGCAAATTTTGCTGTCTATACAGGAGTGGTTGAGCCCCATGGTCGAATTATGGGGCTTGATTTGCCTGACGGTGGTCATCTTACCCATGGCTTTTTTACTCCTACCAAAAAGATATCTGCTACATCTATATTCTTTGAGAGTATGCCCTATAAGGTATATCATTAATAGGACTAGATTTTAATTTTGTAATTATAGTGTTTAAATAAAGACTTGTATTATTTCCATGGTTTTAGGTGGATCCAAAAACTGGTTTAATAGACTATGATAAGCTGGCAGAAACTGCAAAACTTTTCAAGCCTCGTCTAATAATCGCTGGCATGAGCTGTTATTCACGTTGTCTCGATTATAAGCGGTTCCGCCAGATTGCTGATGACAATGGCGCCATCTTGATGGCAGATATGGCCCATATATCAGGACTTGTTGCTGCAGGTAAAATATATTCTATACACAAGTTCTTTTAGCAAAAACACTTGACATTCAGTTCTCAATCAACTTATGATCTCTGATACATTTTTGAACTTTACAATTAGCAATATTGAAAATTGAATGCATTTTACAAGTATTCAAGACATTAAAAATGTATAAAATAATTTAAAGACTGTTTAAAAAAACACCTCATTATCTGCATTATATTATTATATATATTGTTTGAAGTAAACAAATGATGCAATTGCTTTTGTAATGCAATCAACCTCCCGCAAAGTTTTATCACACACTATAATTATTTATTTGCGTCTTAAGCTGTACTAACAGTAATATTACATCACATATCTATTAACTTACATGACTGTGTGCTTAACAGACTAATTAATTATGGAAAATTACATCAAGTATTTCTTACATATAGTTCTATAAGATTTTTTCTGTGCAAACACGGATTATTCTTAGAACATCAAATTTAAAATTAGTGGTGGTGATTCTGATCTGAGACACATAAATCCCATACAAAAAAATATAATTTTTTTTTGTAGAAAGAAATGTATTTATTTACTCATGCGGTTAAATATCTATTTAAACATTGAATAAAATATTAGTTATATAAACATAATTTTAAAAAAATGTCGGCCTGATTAGTTTTAGCAGGCCTTTTCTCACTTCTTTTTTTGGGCACGTTAATCTTTGAAAGTTGTTAGACCATCATTTTTTGTACCTAATTTTTTCATGTCTCCCTTTCCATTATATTTTGAGGAAAAAATCTAAATAAAAACTTTTTTATTGTTTAAAATAATCTTTGGAAATAATACGTAAACTTATATTTAGGTGATTAAAATTATAAAAAAGTAAAGTTCTACCTTAGGCAATATTCTTAGCCTAAGGTAGCTACATAAATTTAAAAGCGCTTACAAACTTTACTGTTTTAGATAATAAACTTTACATTTTTACAGGTGTTATATCGAGCCCCTTCGAATACTGTGACATTGTAACAACAACTACCCATAAGACCTTGCGAGGACCTCGAGCGGGAGTTATTTTCTACCGCAAAGGCTTAAAGAAAGTCACACCGAAGGGTGATAAGATAATGTATGATTTTGAAAGCAAGATCAACCAGGCAGTATTTCCAGGTCTGCAAGGTGGCCCTCATAACCACGCGATCGCTGCTATTGCCACTGCCATGAAACAAGCCACTTTGCCAGAGTTTGTGGATTATCAAAGACAGGTGAAAAATTATTAAATAAGGCTTCCTAAACTAACAGACACCTGATATATCTCAGATTATCATCCTCTCTTCACACTATATTTTTTTGAATCAATGAGAATTTAAGGGAACGTCCCTTATACAAATATATAATATAATCTAAAATTTACAGGTAATAAAAAATGCACAACGTCTTTGCGAAGGACTTAAGTCCCGAGGCTATGACATTGCCACTGGTGGAACAGATGTTCACCTTGCTCTTGTAGACGTGAGAAGCGTAGGGCTGACTGGAGCACCAGCTGAGCGTATTTTGGAACTGATTAGCATCGCGTGTAACAAAAACACTGTCCCCGGCGATAAGAGTGCGCTCAACCCTAGCGGGATACGACTTGGTGAGTCATATAAGAGGTTTTTGTGAATCAGACTGATACCAACCTTTTTATTATATCTTTATAATGAGCATTTTCATTCCTACAGGTACCCCGGCGTTAACTACAAGAGGCTTGAAAGAAAGTGATATTGACAAGGTTGTTGACTACATAGATAAAGGTTTAAAACTAGCCCAAGAGATTGTTAAGGCATCAGGTCCCAAGTTAGTGGACTTCAACAATGCCATTGAGAAAAATGCCGATTTTAAAGCTAAAATAAAATCGCTCAAAGAAGAAATTGAAGCGTATAGCCAAACTTTTCCTTTGCCTGGTTATGAAATGTATTAAAATTATACAATAATGATTAGATGGATTTACATAACTATACTTGAGACTTGCCACCAGCTTCATTACATGCAGAAAGTGTGTTTCAAATATTTGTTTATTAATTTATATAAAAAATTTTAGTCAAAGAAGAAGCTATGTAATTAAATTACACTACTATAGTATACACTAAAAATAATATACTAATAAGGAGGCTAATATAATCTATCTAATCCAATTTTAATTACATTTGGAAATGTATTATTTTATTTGATAGTAATATTCCTCGATTTAGTTATACTCTCTATTACTATACTCTAAAAAACTATTAACTAATGTTTTAAATATTATGTTTATTATAAGCGGCTCCAATAGAAATGAGTCTCACATATTTTTATAATAAAATTTTTTAATAAATTTTGCTTCATTTATTTTTATTAAATGTACATATTTATATGCAAGTGTTGCTTTAATACTTCTTTTACCCATGTTTGGGGTAAATTTTGTAATCGATAAACATCTGGAAAATGCTACATTATCTCTTATTTATTTTAATTGGCCTAGGATGACTAAAAATAATTTATGATTATTAAATTTCAGTTCTAATATTTGCTATTGATTTGTAATCTATGCAATAGGGTAACTCATAACCACAGATTATAGAGAAAGTTTACTTATGAATTATGAAATAGTCTGTGGCACAAAGTTATTAATTCACCATTGACCATTCACAATTTATTATTTTCTTGAAAATTGGCAATTGCGTTGTTATTGTGTTTAGAAAGGTATTTTGGGTAATTATCTGAGTAAGATTTTGCTATTACGGATAGAATACGATAGTATATGTTGATAAACTTGCTAAGTCAGATTGAATAAAAGTAATAGCCGAATTCGCGAAAAGTAAAACGTATGTGTATTTTTATGGAGCTGTCGATTAGTTGAATCTTTGCAACAGTACTTTAGAGGAAAACTATCTGAATGTTTTCGAGTGACTTATTTGGTTACATGGACAACGTACGAGATTAAGTGTTCGACGATATTATGTATACATTTGTGTGTGGTAAACACCTGAGAATCAGGCGAGTCACATTGGAAGTATGTTCTCAACGACTGGGATGGTAGCAGCTCCTCAGCAGGCGACTGGACAGGTCGCACAGAATGGCAGTACCACTCTGCCACGGTCCCACCACCAAAGAACAGGTAATCAAAGTTCAGAGCTCTTTAATTCTTCGTTAATTCTGAATTTTCTTTAAGATTAAACTATATATAAAAATTAGAAGTTATCAATGATTAAAAGCCAAGTTAATCTGAAAAGAATAATACTGACAATTAAAATTCTCAGTATAATATTCACTGAATTGTTTATGCTGTCAAATTATAAATTACTATTTATTGGAAATCACCATCATTTAGTCAATATTTTATAGAATAAGAAAGAATTTGCCGATGTGATTTTTAAATCATTTTCAAAAACTGCCTCTTATATGGGTTAATAGGATGGTTGATTCACGGACCTCTCAGAATGAGGCTAGCTGGTTTATTACATGTCAATTTCTCGAGAACATTGCTACCAATTGAGACATGGTTCACCATCATTCATCAAATTCATTATTTATTGATATGAAATGTAAATAAATTTTTAGACTTTTTGATTCCCCGTAATATATAGTAATGTGTGATCCAAGAACCTCTGAAAGCAAGCATTTGATTTTATATATGCAATGCACAAACTGATGATGTGTGACCCTAAAATGTTTTTATTTGTAAAGATAGTTTAATAATTAATTTAATCATATTCCAATTGGAATCTCTTCTGTGAAACTAACATAGGTTAATAGGTTGAAAAGTCTATTTAAGCTGAGTGAAATAATTTGTTATTATATTATTTTAGTCTTACATTTTGGTTTGATTTATGTGTATGTTATATTGGTAGCTGTAGTATTATTTTGGTACTGTTGATAATGTGTAATATGTTGATCCTTCCTTTTATCAAGACCAGTTGTTAAAAGTACAATGATCTCAGGCATTTACATATCTACACTAATTTATTTTATTACTTTATTGTATACCACAAAAGGATAAGGATACAGTAAAATTAAGCTAAAACTAAATTAAACTAATGTGAAGTACAGCAGGCCAGGTCTTATGGCTAATTACCCATCTCTTCCAAACAATTATAACTAATAATATAAAGAGGAAAGATTTGTATTTTTGTATGTAACTAATAAACTTAAAAACTATTAGAATTTGATTTTTGGATTTGAATTTTTGAAATCTACATTATCTAAAAAATTAAATTTAAAACGGTATATAAAAAATTAAAGCTCATACTAAAACCAGCCCAAGGTGTAAAAAAAAATTAGATATAAAATGTCTTTCATCGCATGCCCTATGGAAAATATTAATAAAAGAACAAAAAATGTTAATTAATGTATTAATCTTCAAAAAATTTTACTAGACCATATGTCCATTATTGTAGTTATGTCACTCACTATAACTACTTTTTAAAAGTTAATAGAAATGCCTATCAAAATCAAACCATGTTATTCATACCATTGTATTAATTCTTATCCAAATAAATTATTACGTATTGAAGACTGTTTCAATACCTGTTGATTACTTTTTGAATTATTGGCAACCAACATTCCATAAACAAAAAATAAAAGCCGACGCGCTGGTGTGTTAAGTGTCCAACCGTGCGAAGCCGGACAGCACCGCTATTTATTGATAAGTTACAATCACATTGACTTAAAATTTAAAAAAAATTTTTCACTTTTCAATTTCAGATAATTTTAATGATACACATTACCCATTGTGCAGAACATTCTTTATAATAAAGAGGTATAATTGAAAGTACTTGTGGATTCAAATTATTTAAATTTATTATAGGTAGACCACCAGCAGCACCAAAATCGTATGATTATCTCTTAAAAGTGTTACTTGTTGGTGACTCTGATGTTGGTAAACAAGAAATATTGCAGGATTTAGAAGATGGATCAGCTGATTCTCCATTTTGCAGTGGAAGTGGTAAGGAATAAAAATAATAAAACCTTTTACCAAAAATTCATAAATTTAATATTATACATGGTATTTTTATATTCATCATCACAACCTGTTAATGTCCCACTGCTGAGCTATTCTCCTCCTCAGAATGAGGAAAATAATATATAGACAGGCCATAGTCCACCACGCTGGCCCAGTGTGGGTTGGCAGACTTTACACGCCTTTGAGAACTTTTAGAAAACTTTCTTTCACTTTAACCGTGAAGGAAACGTTGCTTAAAACACACATAACTTAGAAGTCAGAGGTGTGTGCCTGTGTGTGGGTTCGAAACTTACTAATTTACTTATACTCTACTAATTCAGTTCGTAATTTACTTATACTTTACATATTATCATTAAATTGTTACTTGAAATTAGCATACTGATAACAATATCTGTAGTCATTGAAGTATAAAATTTTAATTATTGTTATATAGCTTACAAAACCACGACAATTTTGTTGGATGGCAAAAGAGTTAAGCTACAATTATGGGACACATCTGGCCAGGGTCGATTTTGTACCATTATTCGATCATATTCAAGAGGTGCTCAAGGAATCTTGTTGGTGTATGATATAACAAACAAGTGGTCATTCGACAGCATTGACAGGTGGCTTGAAGAAGTTGAAAAGGTAATTAATTTCAATACTTAATGCAAAAGAAAATAAATAGATCCTGATATTGTTATAGAACAAAAATGTTAATGAACTTTAAAAATATTTGGCTGATTAATGTTATTTCTGCACCAGTTATCATAAGTCAAAATTTTTGTTTATGCCTTTGCTAAATGAGTGCGGTTTAGATAAATCTAATTATCAAACTACATATATTATACATAAACAATGTTTTATCCATATACTGATATTCTAGCACGCACCGGGCGTTCCTAAAGTACTAGTTGGCAACCGCCTCCACCTGGCCTTCAAGCGCCAAGTGCAGGAACGTGATGCTGAATTGTATGCTGCCAAGAACCACATGGCGTTCTTCGAAGTGAGCCCACTATGCGACTTCAACATACGAGAGAGCTTCTGCGAGCTCTCGAGGATGGCGCTCCATAGGAACGGTATGGAAAGGTTGTGGAGGAGTAATAAAGGTAAAATCTGTTTGTCTTTATTACCTACTTAAGAAAGGATTTATTCAGTCTTTAGACAGATCCGATTCTAAATATTCACACTTTATTTTATAAAGTATATTTATAGAGTAAATGATAAAAGTTAGCAGGATAGATTTTGTCTATTTACATATATCAAGTCAAGTACAAGTACAATAAATACCATGGTATGGGATCTAAAATTTTTTGATCTATAGAACTCTACAGTGGGGAATCTAGCTTATAAGAAGCTGGTTTAAATACAATACAATAATAATTTATAGAATCTTTATTTTCCAGTCCTCAGCCTCCAAGAGCTGTGCTGCCGTGCAATAGTGGCCCGCACTTCAGTGTACGGTCTGGAGCGGTTGCCGCTGCCGACCACGCTCAAGTCGCACCTTAAATCCTACGCCATCTCCGCAGCACCCAGCCGGCACCGCGCACGGGCGGCCAAGCACCCGCATCACGCACGACTCAACTGTACCGGTAGAAACTCCTGTACTATTGCATAAAAACATTCATATAATTTTAAAAAAATGGCTGTCTGACTTTTAAAAATTCTTAATATGAACATTTCATAATAATTTATAGTTAGCTAAATTGATCATGTCCCTGCACGTATAATTTATGACAGAAATTAAAGTAATTATGACTATTAATTGACATGCCCTTCCCAGAGGATCGTCAAAAAATGTCTAACATTTTTTCATGTCTCAATAGTCATTTCTAAATATTGCTATAGATTTTTTTGAACATTAAAAAAAGAAGGAAAACAGTTAGTCTAACTAATTAATCAACTTAACTATAACAAGAAACCTGAAAAACATTTTTTTTGGTCACTATAATAAAGATTAACCAAGTCCATAATATTTTTTTATGTTGACAATTCAATGATGCACAAAGAAGGCTTTCAGACTGCCATATTAAAGTTTGCCATTGACAGTACTGACAGTAAACATGAACGAAGTCCAAATGAATCCTATACAGGCTGTAACTGACAACGGATTTGTGATTAGAATAAGAGTAGACTAAGTTATTGTTACTTAACGTGTGACTTGTGAATATAAGTGTTATTTAATTGTAACAGTATGTGAATATTTTGTAGTGGCAACTAGCCGTAATGTCCATAGACGTATACATAATGAGTGGACAAGTCGACATTTCATATAGTATTGTTAATGCTTCTAAATTATTAATCCATTTAAACGTAACTCGTATTGTCCACTTATTTCATTAATTATATTATAGATATAAATATAATAAGGTGATGTAATAATAATTAAGTTTCCCCTTAGGTCCAAATGCAAAACAATGTCTTAATTTTTTTTTAATTTGGAGATATCTACTAAAAAGTTTATTTATACTCTGATTTTTAATTAGATATACTAAAGTAACAATTCTGGTTTCACTTTTTTAAATTGTACATGACTTCATTATCTGATTTTACTCATTGATGTTAGATAAACGGTTAATAAATATAAACATAATACATTAAGGGGCGTTCATAATAACGAGAGGTATTATGAGAATTTTTCGACCCCCCCTCCTCTTTGTACGATTTCAGAACACAACTTGTTCTATTTCTTTTATTAAAGACTAAGTGTTATCACAATCATAAACTTAAATAATAAATTGTAAACAAAATTTAGAAAAGATTTATTGTGTATATGAAGTCAGACGTGGCCATATTTTATTGTAGAAATAATTTTTCACGCTATTTTATTCGGTTTTCTGTTAAAAAAAACGTGATATTTGCTAAGACCCTCCCTAGAACACCTCACGTAATTAATGGACGCCCCCTTAGGAAAATATTGGTATATAAGCTTTTTTTTGTAATAAATAAGAAATCAACAAAATAATGGTAATATGTACTTAACGCATATTTAAAGTTATAAATATAAAAATAGTTCAATTATTTTATTCAATTAATACTAATTTACAATAACATAGCAACTGGTTAAATGTCTTTTTAGTATAATTAATTGAAAATCAGAGTCTACATAACTTATTAATCATTAACTATATTGAGATGATTCAATGGAAGAAGTTCAACAATAGTAATAACAATTTCATTTGTTACAAGTACAATTTAAATTAAGTCAAATAACCAAACTAATGTAATTTAAGACATTATTGTCCATTACTGTAAGAATATTTTGATGTAAAACTTTTTACTTATCTTTCTCAAAATGAAATCGGCTATTTTCTGAATGTTTATCAATTAGCACGATTAGTTATTTTCGTGAATACGGTTGTGTGTTTATCATGACATTATTGCATTTAACATTTCATTACACTTGCTTCAATAGATCTATAGGATTTATATTGACGCAACAAAATGTTTAACATAAATATGAAGTACAAATTTGTATAAATTAAAAATACAATTTTGACTTTCAAGTTCGACGCTTTAATCAGATAATCTGAGCCTAAGTGATTGTATATACGAACATCTCTACTTTGACAAACAAGTTTAGTTTAATCCGTCCCTAGAAGGTAACTGAGCCATTAAATATTCATATTAATCTACTGTACGGCAGCTGCTGTTTGCTCTATACATATTAATCAATAATACATTCAAGTTTTGGCCGCCATTTGTAATTACTTTCAATAACATGTGCCATTCGTGCTTGCAATAATAAATAGCGTACCTTAACCTTATTTCAAAAGCTCTACTCGGAATTGCTTCGTTTTAATATTATACACCTTCTAGATAGACCCATATTTCAAAATGTAAAGTAGTTTATTTTATTAATGCTAAAGTGTAGGTTAATTATTTTTATAACAACAAATAATTATCCATTGTAATTAATAGAATTTTCCTTGTTTGTAGCAAATTGCAGTTTATATAAGATCTTATGTGATTCTAGAAACTTCTATATGCCCCACATATCTCATACCACCAAGTCCTCTGCATGAATTGTTAATTATGTAAATAAAATCAATAATACTTACATTATTATATAAATGAAATAAAGCTTTTGTACATATAATTTGTATTTGTTTATGTGATTGATATTTAGTACATTATATAATCCAAATATACTAATGCCAGCTAAAAGTTCGGTAATACAGTCATTATCACTATTATTGTAAGTTGTCAAATAAAACTAATTTAATAATATTTGTTTATTGTTTTATTTTATAAGTATGACATATTAACGGATATTACAACATTTTTACTGATTAATTACAGCTGTGTATAAGCATAACTGCAAAAAGCGAGTACGTGCAAAGGACTCGAGTTTTATAAAGTGGGACTCACGCGAATTGAACAATGAATCATAAAACATTACAACGTGACCCCAAGACTTAACGTAAAAAATTGCTAAAAACTCTCGAGCGTTTCATTAGAGCCTCGCCTGGTAATAGACTCAACTCATTTTTATGCAACGAGTCGCTTTCGAATCATCTTCCTACACGATTCGTTAAAATTCGGTATTGGTTTTAAAATCTTAGGATTATGGTATGAATCTAATTTCCAAAATTGAATTTCTTATACACAAATTTGAATTTCTGAAATCTAATGATTTTGCATTGAGATTTATCATTAATTTCGGCCGTTAGATATATAGACATTAAAGTATTAGAAAAAAGGGTGCGGTCCCTCGATACGAAAAAGTTCCTGACGAGTGTTATTGTTATCGAGAAAAATAAACGCCCCTCTCTCCGCTTCAAATAACAGGATTTTCTATATTTTTTTATAATCTTGAATCTAAAATGAGAATTAATAGTTTGATTAGGTTTTTAGATATATGTGCTAATTTATTTACCTAACAATAAAATACTATGTCTGAGCGAAAAAATTATTTACAATTTAGTGTGGCAGGTCGGGAGGTCCGAGTTCGATCCTGGGCACACACCTCTGACTTTTCTGAATTATGTGTGTTTAAGCAATTAAATATCACTTGCTATAACGGTGAAGGAAAACATCGTGAGGAAACCTGCACTAATGAGAGTTCCCTATAGTTCTCAAAGGTGTGTGAAGTCTACCAACCCACACTGGGCCAGCGTGGTGGACTATGACCTAGTAGCCATAGAGGAGATCCGACTCAGCAGTGGGTCATTGACAGGTCGTGATGATTGTTACATTAAATGCGGCACTCTTATAAAGGGTTTGAAGTGACTGAAGCAATCAATCAATAGGTTTCGATACACTAAAACCAGGATAACATAATATTATAAGAGATATATATACATCATTAGCAAACATTAGCCTTCTCTATGAAAGTCATGTCGCTCCGTTTATGAAACATGAATGTAGACAAACGCGTGCATTTATAATGTTATGGAGTAGTAATAAAATGTTACATAAAATACAGATCGATATTGATGTTGCTGTTGCTCTAATTTATAATAGAGATATTCCTTTTTCAGATATTTTCTTAAGTATACTAGAACTTATTTGCTTTTTTAAAATCATAATATTTGTAATATAGTAAATGTAAAAAAAAATGAAGACAATTATTTAAAAACAAAAAATTAATTTAGGTACAATGAGAAAATATTGTTAGTTAACAATCGATAAGTTGTTGAACAATTAACTATGTGTAAAATTTCTAACGGGAATAATATTTAAGTTCAGATTACTTAAAAAAATTAAGCAATGTTTCGTACTCGCTTTTGATCCATTGAGAGACCCATTTTCAGCGTTAAATTAAATTTATAAATAATAGAGAGTTCTGTGAGTAAGGAGTTTTTTTGAAAATTTCCTCCTCTTTAAGAATCTTTTGAAAATTGCAATTGAATATTTCTTAAATATTAATAGTTTATGAAATATTGGAGAAAAACGAAAGCCTTTTTTATCTTTAAGTAGTCGACCCGCGCGACTTCGTCCGCGTGATGCTCCGCTCCTATTGGTCGTAGTGTAATGATATATAGCCTATAGCCTTCTTCGATAAATGGGCTATCTAACACTGAAAGAATTTTTCAAATCGGACCAGTAGTCCCTGAGATTAGCGCGTTCAAGCAAACAAAGAAACTCGTCAGCTTTATATATTAGTATAGATTGTTTATAACTTGCAATTTTTTATGGATGCAATGAGCTATCAAACATAATTTTAAGAGCAGTGTCTCTATTTTAGACCATTTTCAACTTGTCGACTAGACTAATAGGTACATGCGCGTAACGCACCAGGACAAAAAAAGATCGATAGAAAATAACATGCGCTCGTAGTTCTAACTATAGAGACAATGTTTTCAACTTTCACCTGCAATGTTTCAGTGCTACTATAAATAACACAAATGTTTGTTAGAACCAAGCAATGTAAACTTTCCCACAAAATGATGATTCGCCTAAATAACTTTTTGTTCGTTTTTAATTTACGTCAAGGCACAGTTTTAATTGCCGTCCATCAAATTGTAAGTACTGCGTTTCACATAGGGTGATTACCTTCAGGTGGTTTAGACTTTAATTCTGTTTATCTTCATTACAGGCGCTGTCTTCATTCATACTTATAATTTTGCTAGCCGGTATATCTCATGTCGGTGAAATGCTATCCAGGCTCCATAATGACATGGAGGATGATGTAGAGCGGCGAGGATTCTACGATATTGCTTATGGAGAGCATTTGGTATTCCACGAGGGTGATGTGGTGAGCTCCAACAATCAACTCAGATTTGCTAAAGCCCAACACTTGGCTTCAGGTAAGCTTCAACTTATGATCACCAAAATGTCGAATTAACTATATATACCTATTTTATATTTAGCGCATGTGTATTTATTTACAGTTACAGTGATCTTCTTATACACGAGCACTATATTGACGTCAATATATCTGATGTGTTGCATTTCGCTTCTCCACGGAGCTTTGCATTACAAACGGGAATATGTTTTGCCCTGGATAATGGCCGCTTGCGTGGCTGTGGTGTTGCTTATAGCAGCCATTGTGATAGGTGATGGGTATCCATGCGTCGTTAATTTCTTTGGAGGACATAATCTTTATTGTAAGTATTCAGTTTAAAAAGATGAAAAGTATACATGTTATTATTTCTCCTACAAATGTTTATCTCACACCCAGCGCCGTCGTGCCTAATACTCATAAGCACCAAAAAAAAGAAATTACTGTATGACTCCTTTTAAGTTTTTGGCGCCCCTGTCTAGAATTACTTAATATAGTGAAGAGCAAAAAATAATTGGGCAGTCGCTTAGTTCGATGCGCTTTTTCGAGTATTTTTTTTGTATTCGAATTATATTATATTTTCATTTTGGCGCCCCCTGAAAACTTCACGGCGCCTTTTACGTTCTGGCCAAAAATTATATACAGGGCTCTGGCACCGTCGTGCACCGCACGACTTTGCATGTATTGGCGGCGCGTCCCTTACACCCAGTATCAAACAATTCAGACCCTTAAGTGATATCCAGGATGTATTCTGAAAAAAAATTATAGACATATAATAAACAGTTAAATAATAAATATATTTTTGCAGATTTCGTCTGTGCAGTCTTTGTCCTGACATTCATTTACGTAATCTGCGCTGTAAGTAGTTTTGCACTCGAGACAGGCGGCGGAAGATGCGCACGCGCAACACTCGCTAACGACGAGCGTGGGGAACGACTGCTTCTGTTGGACCACGCGGCCCATTCCAGCCTGCTGTCCGCTGCACAACTTAACAAGTTGTCCCATGGCACAAGAACACAATTCGTATAAACCTTTAAGTCAATTACTATTTTGTCTACTAGTTGACTAAGCTTTTGTGTAATGAGACGTACACGTATACATGGACGGATCCTCTAAAGCCACTAAAGATTCTTTGTCTGCTGCTCTGGGGTCATTCAAGTATTACGACCACACCACTCTTGTCAGTAAAACTCTATAGACCATATACTTACGTAACATATATATATTATCGTGTTCGAGATACATACAATCCCATCCCATCGTACTTGAACGACCTCTCTGAAAAAATGTCTGGTACTAATTGAAATAATTATGACTTTGGATATGTTGTTTTGAAATTATTCGTCCATAAATTAAAAATAGAAATTAAATCTATAAATTGGATCCGTCCTATGATTTAGTAAGCAAAGTAATTATATAGAATAGGGCACAAATGCTATTACTTCGGTTGTGTCGATGCACAAAACTACAGACAGTTGTCGCATAAAGAGTAGAGGATCACTTATTTTAGAAACGTACAATAGCTTTCGTCTTTAGATTAATTTACGTATAAATGTTAATTAACGTCCACAATTAGCGGCCGGACACGCTTAGCTATACAATTGTATCGTACAATAATTACTTGTGATATTTTAGTAACAAAATCAATAAAGGAAAATATTCAATTATTATTATTTGAAATTGATTAATTATATAAATTATTTTTAGTATTTTATTGTACAAAAGAAATTTGCAACCGTCAAAAATGCCTCGAATTGCTAATATTATAAATAAAACAATTAATTTTATAAACGTCAATTTTATTTCATTATTTTTCTACCCTACATTATGAACATTAAACATTTTTATTCACTATACCGATAAACTAATAATATAAAAAAATACTTTTGTGCATTTAATTCAGCAGTTTGAATTAAAACTGACTAGTATTTCTGTTACGTAAGTAAGCATCAGTATGAGGATTTCACTCATAAAAATTACATGTTGTGTGTAGATTTAACTCAACATCTTAAAACTATGATGTCATATAATAAATTTTTTATTTGTAAATTTTTTTTCATAATCATACTGTGAGATATAGCCCATATTTGTCTCTAATGATATAAGTACAGATTTCATATGAACTATAGTTAAAATAGGGTTACCAAACATAGTCTATAAAAACATATCCTGTTTTATTTTCGAGAAATATAGTTTACTGTGACATGTAATGAAACTTTTCTGGGTATTTCGTGAACTATTTATACTTAATATAATATGATACTTTAAGCTTATGAGATAATCAGATATTTTTTATAAACTTTATATTTTCTTCTTTAGATTTATCCGAGTTTTTTTGATAATTAATCTGAAGATGAGAGGAAAAGATAGTCCATTGATATAATAAAGTATGAGTAACTTGTTTATGTGCTAATAAACATACATTTTCGTTCTTTGAAATGTTTAATTTTTACATTCCATTTCTTTTTTCATGTTCATACTATATATTTTATTTTTTCAAGGTTGGCCACCATACTTAACATTTTTTCTAACTATACTATATTATCAGTCTAAAATTATACAAGTGGAAGACATTTTCTCTTTATACAATGTGTTACATATATATTACGCTTATATTATAAATTGATTTTTGTCTCTACTATAACTATACTTTATCCAATTCTATACTATAAAACATAAAATCAATAAATTTACGATGAGTTATTAGAAAATATTACAAAGTATTCTATTTATGTAAAAAACATGTTAAGCTAATAACACTTTTCTATTAAAAGTAAGTCTGTAAATTAATCATCCCCACTGACCATTTTCAAGGGGCCTTTGGATACCTTTAAAACCTTTAGCAAAAATGAACTTCTCTGATGAATCAGACCTGCTAGCTTTGGGCTTCATTATCTTAATGTTTTTATAAAATCTCTCTAAATCCATTTCTAATATTGGTACTTCTTTTCCATCCCACACTTTGAACAGTAAATTACCATCTACTTTTGTAACTAGAGCGGCAAATCTTATCGCCATGTAGCAGAGTCCAATTATTCTATCTTTATCTAGTTCTCTAACACCAGTAGCACTGGGTGCCATGTCAGACAAAACCAGATCGACCTTGTTCCCATCAAGAGCTTTGACCACCTTATCATGTGCTTCTATAGTTGAAAAATCCATATTGGTCATTATTGTAGCACCCTGTGGAAATAAATATATTATATTATTTATTTCTGTCTCAATGAATAATTACATGATTTCTTAATTATCAAAATAAATAGAGGCCATTCAAAATAAATAGAATATAATCATTACATCTCTTTAAAAGCTTTCTGCTTGCCTAAATATTGACTAGTAAAGTGTTAATAAATACAATTAATAAATGTTAATCTAAATTATGATTAAAAAAAAATCATGTTTGAAGTATTTGTGGTTTGATTGATTGTGAACTGATTCATGAACTGAACTAATACCTAATTAAATGTGTCATCTACATTTGACCAATGTCACTACCCCAAAACCACAGAAGTTAGTGATAGTGATTTAAACAAATGTGAGTCACAATGTTTTAAAGAAACTAAATAAAAAAGTATTAAAAATTAGATTCTCTTATCAGCTATCATTAAACATTATGATTAACAAATTCTTGCTTTAAAGTTTCCTAATGTGCAATTAACTAGTCATCAACATGCCATTAGTAATAATTACCTCAATAGGAAATATTGGCAATTTATCTATAGACAAAACAGTTCCCTTGGGTTTGCTTAAATCAGCTCCATTGGCATTAGTCTTTTGAACTGCCACTTGAGTCCAAGAACCAGGGGCAGCTCCAAGATCTATCACAGTCTGTCCAGGATGAAGTATACTAGCTTTTTCATTCATTTCCAGTAACTTAAAGGCACTACGACATCTGAAATACACACAAGACTCATATTATGAATGAATGAAAAAAAACTATGAATTTCCTGCAAAAAATTCAGATAACACTTAAAATGGTAAATATTGTCGAAAAAAATTAAAGATCTAGCAATCGTCTACTAAACGTAAAGAAGACAGACACTTCTATTCTTTTCTTTTTCCAACACTACGAACCTATAGTTGCATATTTTCGCCTTCTCCACATAAGGATCAGCTCTCTGACGACTCAACCATTGTTGTGAACTCTTCAGTCTCTTTAAACACTTCACAAGGAAACACATTTTGGCGAAATTTAAATCTTTACATAGGACTGGCCGCAAAGATTGCATTATATGAAATAATTCAATTCAGCTTTATTGTATCTTGTATCATGAATTTACAAATACAAAATAGTGAATATTACGTTCAAAATATTTTCCCATTAAAAACTATTAACTTATCAATGTCATTGTCATTATTGACAGTGATGCCTACTGGTTCAGTTTCTTATTACTATCGACTTTGTTTATGAAGAAGTTTTAATCGATTTAAGACGAATTGATATTATTTCCAAAAATATATATTATATGGTACTAGTAGACCCACCCGGCTTCGCACTGGTACAATAGGCTTTTGGCACTAATAACAAATTAATTGCCTGGTTTATAGTTTCTTATTAAATATGAATAGACGTAGATAAGAAAAAATCAGTCTATTTCTCATAAAAGTTAGATTTTATTATTTTTAGAAAATAAATTTAAAAAATTGGCATTAAGTCACATGACAGATATAACACTAATCAGAAAGTGTTACGTCACGCCACGCATAACATCGTTGTTGTTGTTAAACAGTTATATTTCGCAGACTGTGACGTCATTCAAGACTCCATGACACTATTCAGCGTTTTCGAGCAAAATCTAAATTGCTTTTTTTAAATAAATGTAAATATTGCTTTTTCTTTAAAAAAATTGGATTTTTGAGATAAAATTTAGGTATATAAGTAACAAAGTTTTCAAATTTAGTCAACTAGCCTATTGACTACGTGTAATACTTGATTTAAAAAAAAAAACATTCAATTCTTAGTATATTGCTGCTAAATAAAAGTATGTAGATTTTTTCCGGGATATAAAGCTGCCTAACCTTACCTTGCACCCTGTTTGCCAGATTTCATTGAAATCCATTTAGCCATATATAAATTAAGTAAAACAAACTTGCATATTTATAATATTAGTAAGATCTATGGTTGATTAATGTTTTTCGTTATAAGCTTCGATACTGTAGCTTAAAATCAATCAATACTTTCTATTAATTTTGGAACTTCAAAGGCGTGATTATATCAAAAATAAATTTTCGTACTAGCTAAACGCCCCTGCTCCAATAAAATCATAAGCATAAGAATTCTAAGGCTCATGGTGGTGAAATAAAAAATAATAACATCATTGGTACAGAGATTATTCATATAATAAAATACAAAAGTAAAAACAATTTATTTATATAAAAAATATTGCATTTATATCTTATTTATTTACTTTTATTTACACTTTACAACACATTGCTCTGCTCTAGAGCTAGACTAAGGTCAAGAGTAAGCCCATTATATAATAAAAAAAAAAACTTTGTCAACAAGTAAATGATACGGCAAGTTAATTAAAAAAAATCCATGTACAAATAATACTTTACTTCAGTAGATAGTTTAATGGAACGTAGGTAGCTTAGAAATAATTAAGTATTGTTTGGACAATTGTTTCTAAAGTGTCCTTCCTGATGACATATACCACATCTACGGGGCCTGCCCGCTCCGCCGCCGCGGCCTCTGCTCGCTCCGCCTCTGCCCCTGCTACTAGGAATACTTGGAGCTGGAAAAGAAACATTTACATAAATCTTGCTACTTGCTTAGATCTATAACACTAATACTCACTCAGATATACCTGGAATACTTTCACCATCAACCCATTGGAAAAAGCTACACGGTCTATCTTTTGTACAGGTATAAAACATTCGACCTTTGTTCACACCTTCCTTCCGCACCGTTTTTCTGAAATTGTAAAGTTTTTTTTTACAATTTTTGCTGAATTCATAGATCCTCTTTGTAGACAGTGTTCAATAATACTTACTGAATACAAGGGCGTCCACAATTACATTTAACAACATCACTTGCAGGACTCGCCAAATTAGATCTTACTGTACTTTGGTTTGAAGTTGATGGAGTATCAAGATTGTTAGGTCTGTTCTCAGTATCCGCCCAAAGGAAAAAGGTACATGGACTATCTTGATCACACTTGTAGAACTTTCTGCCTAAAATAAAACTGACATAATATAAAAATCGTTTTTATAAACATATAAGGTTTAATCAAAAAAAAGTGACAGGACTTGTTTTGAATACAAAAACAAAAATAAATTAAATACTCCAAAAACGCGTTATAACTAATTAAAATGCGGATTAAACTAAAACAGTAGTAGCTGAACAAATTAGCATTTTAATACTTATTTAAGAGTTCAATTAAGAATCTAACAAGGACTACTCTTTACCTTATTATTTTTTTTAAAGAATACTAGCAGTATGGATCATATACTACTAGTATTCATTAACCCCTCCAACTAAACTAAATGCTTGTGTTAGGAGTGGGCCACGCCAGTAGTCCAATGACTGAGATTTGAACCCACGACCTTTCGATCGTAAATCCAAAGCCTCATCCACTGATTTATACCTTAGAATACTTGTAATAACTTACATATTATTTTTAAAAAAATTATATTTATTAAGTAAGTGGGAAGTTAATTAATAATGACCTACTTATTATAATTTGGTTATTATATTATTTCTATTTTGTCACGTATTTCATTTTTATTATAAAAAAGTTATTCCAATTGTTAACTTCTTTTATTTGAATAATTGATTGTTGTCTTACCAAAGTTTTCGTTTGATTTCCGAACTGTAAGCAGCTTGGCAGGCTTGTTACAGACACACACAACAGAGTTGTCTTCACTATCAGACGGACTTGGTGTTGGTAGACCATTAACATTACTAGTGGTTGTTGGTACCAATGGCCGAGGATTTTGTACAGGGACACTATTTTGGTTTCTAATATTATTTAAAACTGGTTGATGATGTATATAGTTAGGTGTTACATTTCGCACATTAATATTACTAGTTGCATTTGGTAAGTTTCTTGTCTCCGTTGGCCTTTTTACTCCAAGTATATCGTTGAGTGTTAGGTCACAACCACCAATGCAGCCTATGTATGGAGGTGGGTACATGTGGTTTATTGAATTGTCTTTCCATTCAAATTTTAATTTCTTATAATCTGGACCACACTGTAACAATAAATGATATAAACATGCCTTCCCTATTATAAACCTCAAATTAAATCAATTTTGTTACTATTTTTTTTTATTTATTTAAGTTCTTACTTTACGCAAGAGATAAAAATAAATATGGTTTAAGATTTTTTAATTTTTCAAAAAAAAAAAATACAATATGTATAATATACTTACAGAGAAATACAGTTACATTGAAATTTAAATTTTTTTAAAGATTACTATCAGTATGGATCACGTACGTACGTATTCCCTTTACCCCTCCAAATAAGCTAAAATGCTTGTGTTAAGAGTGGTGGGCCACGTCAGTAGTCCAATGACCGCGATTTGAGCCCACGACTTATCGATCGTGAATCCAACGCTTGAACCACTGAGCTACTGACGCTTCAATAAATTTAATTGTATACAATAGACACATGCATTAAAGAAAAAAAAACAAAAGTATAGTTTAAAATTAGCTAAAATTGTATCCTACTAATATTATAAACGCGAAAGTTTGTAAAAACGTATGGATGTCTGGATGTATGTTTGTTACTCTTTAACGCAAAAACTACTGAATGGATTTTGATGAAACTTTACAATAATATAGCTTACACATCAGAATAACACATAGGCTGTACTTTACATTGATATAGTGCAAATCTTCCAAAATATAGCGGGTGAAACCGCGGGGCGCAGTTAGTAATTAAATAAGACAAAATAGGATTGCTTGTTAGAGAGCTATAACTGCCTCCCATTTTTTTATTTCGTAGAGTTATGAATGGTTGATGTGCGTGTATGTGTGTTGATGAGTGTATGATTATGTTTTGTAATTTGAAAAGAAATTAAAAATCTGATATGAAGACATTTAGAAACAAATATAGAAGATATACCTACTGTTGAACAGTGATCGGGCAGAACATCCAAAGCTTTAACAAGTGTAGGCAGCCAAATAGCATTCTTACATCTCGGGTAAGAAGTACAACCAATGTAGAATTCACTTGTGTTACTTTTCTTTCGTCTGACTGTCATTACTGAACCGCACATTGAACATCTGGCAGCTGCATAAAAAGGAGATTTATTAATTTAAATAATATTAGTAATATAGCCAATCTGACAAAAATGTAGCTAGAAAGTATCTAAAGTATAGAAATTGAAATGAAAGGGTTTTTGTGTCTCGATTTTCAAGGATTAGAATATTACCTATGGCAGTTACTGTAACTGCAAACATGATAATTTTTGAGGCACTGTACTCGAATGTATATTAGTTTCAATGCCTATCATGTTCAAGCACTTTAATGCACATGAATATACAATTGTTTATAAAAATTTACACATAAAGAGCTCAAATAGTTTAAAAGAGATGTTCCAAAACACAAAGATTAAAAAAAAATGGATTAAAAATAAATGAAAATTTTAACCCAGCTCTTAGTGAGCTCTCAAAATGTAGAAGTTTTGTTGAAAGATATAATGTTATTTTGCCTCCAATTTATTAGAAAATGGAAAATGATTTTTTATTACCAAAATGGAATGGAACTTGTGGAACAAATAAATTATATTTAGGTTTGTTTTTTGTCCATTTATTAATACAAAAATTGTGTTACATACCACACATAACTTATAATTTTTCGATTTCGATAATAATTACTCATGTTATAAGAGATTTATTAAAAACATTGATATAAGTATCTAATATAGTTCAGAATTATTTCATTGAATTAGATCATTATTGGTTTTCGAAATCGATTAGTCAAGTCAAAATCAAATCATGAGCATCTCTAATTAAGTGTTGCTGTTTTCGCTTTCTTAAGATTTCAAGGTTGTTACTAATTAATTAAGTATTCCTACCACGTCTCTTTTTAAAATCGATTTAAATAAAATACAGGCTCAAATATTTTTTTTAAATTATTTCCCTGGGTTTAATATTTTATGTTCTTAGCTGATATAACAATTGAGGCTGGTTACATTTTTCTGTGAAAACCCAGCACTAAATTGTACATATAATTCATACATACTAAATTCATATACAACTGGGAGTAATGAAAAAGAGAAGGAGAGGATATATTGAAAACATTAAGAAGGGGGAGATATTGATTGGACTAATGGGTAAACACAAAATAGATACTGTTACGAAACATATAAATAACTAAATATTATGATCTCTTACAATTACAACAGGAACCTAAGCAGTGTCTTGGACTTATGACCTCGTCGCCTTCACTACCCTAGTTCTCTGTTTATACCTAAAATTAGGTGAACCTAAGCCGACATATTTATCTTACGGCAAGCTGAAGACATTGTGCAAATATATATACATATATTACGATCTGTGTTGTGAGATGTTTTACCTGGAGTCGATGTTGGGAAAATCTGCTCTGACGACGCGCAGACTATAGGAGTTTCGTTTAACCTTTCAGCTAAAGCTCTGTCCAGTTTTTCAGCCTCTGCTTTCAGCGTGATATATTTATTTTTATAAATTGCTATCTAAAACAAATATAAATCATGTTATGTAAAGTATTGCCGCTAATTAAAATTTCTTAAATTGATCATTGTTGGTCTAAATTAGTGCCGACAATACTGACTAACCTGATCTCTCAAAACATCTTCGGGTCGTTTTCTACCTTCACATATTTCCTTCAAATCGGCTTCTAACTGCGCTCTAAGGTCTGGCTTGGATATCTTGAGGTTCATATCATCATAACCTTCTACAAGCCCCATACCCAACACACCAGGCACAAAGTGAACTCCATCACTCAGCATCACATACTCGCGACTTTTAATTGTTTCTATATGTTCTGCATGTGTTGCATCAGTACCTGCAATTTCATTCTAAGGTAAATCATTACATAATTAACGAGCTGCCTACTCTCGCTTTACCTTGGGTATTTGAAACAATATTATAATTGATATCCTTAAATTATCACTTTGTAATTATGTAGCTTTTCATCTATGTCAGTCAGAAATAGTGCGGTTTTCTATCAGTCAAAAATTTTTAAAATCTGATCAGTAATTCCTGAGATTACTTCCTTTATTCAAAAGGCCATTTAATATCGGGTAGTATTTAACTGCAAATCAAAAAATCTTTCTTTTGTATTAAAAAAAAATCCGAATCCTAATCAAAAATACTGATTGCACAGCAAAATAGTTTTCTCAAAATATTATAATCTAAGCAACAATTTATGTATGGCTCATTGTTATTTATTTAAATGTGTAGTTTTTTTATGAATGCATATCTAGTAATAACTAGTGCACAATAAATCTATTATATCTTTTTTTTAAACTTATGTTCAATTTTTTTATCGTACCCTGCAGTTTATATATTTATTTTATTTTTTACAGCGATAAAAGTTGTGTGTTTACATAACCAAATCGGTAACATTTTAAGACAGAACATGGGACAGTCTATTATTGTTAAGCAAGTTTTAAAATGCTTATTGGGAAACGTGTTGCAAGAATAGTTATATTGTTACAAGTGTGAGTATTAGGTATGTACGCTCGGGTAAATTTGCTGTGCAATTAGTATATTTTATATGAAAATCATATTTTTGCACATTAAACAACTTTTTTGTGGCGCATTTGAGGAAAAAATATAATACACTGTTATTGATGTATATTTTCTAATTATTTTTAGTACTAGTTTTATTAAGCAATTGGTTTATTTGCAGTGAAATAATTTATTTGATGTAAACATTATTTAATTGATGAATATAAGAGATGGGCGATAAGTTCTTTGATTTGCATTTAAAAATATCCCTTTAATATCTTCTTGCCAGCACTTTATTGGCCCCATCGTTTTTATTATGATTTCTATGGCATGCTGTCCCTCTGGTTTAGTGTAGCTTTTTAGTGGTAAAAGAATTATTAAAATCAGATCTGTACTTCCAGAGAAAACCTTTATACAAAATGACCATATTATCGCACTTAAATAGCCATATCTTTTTAGTTACAATATTTAAGGCAACACCACATGGCTTATGTTACCCGGAAAGGATGTAGCTTTCTTCGGTGAGAGAATTTTCAAAATCGATTCAGTAATTTTCTAAGCTTTCAAACAAACATACAAACAATCAAATCTTTCCTCTTTATATAATGTGTGTAGAATACTGAGCTGATACTCCCGATATCATCAGATATATGGTATTAAATAAAAGTAATTAAATTATTTGCATTATCTATCAAAAGATAAAACCAAGGACGACATATATTAGGATAGTTCCATCTTGAAGAAAGAAAATGATCAGAAAGCTTGTTAGTAGGTGATCTCTTGTTTCTGATAAGCTTCTTGGACTTCTACTATGTAAATATTAAAATGAAAAATTGTATAATTACCAATGCCATGCTTTTCCATAAGTGCAATAAGATCCGCTTCTGTGAGGAGCTGCGGTGGAGATGTCATGCCTTCTATTATGTCAATACTTGTTGGGTTAAAAGTTTCACCATTCTGTGTCAATTTTTAAAGATGAATTGAATTAAAACAATATGTCTAAAATTAAAAATGATCTAATTTAGACCAAAACATCTTTTTTGACTTTGCTTTTTAACAAAATTTTCTACATTACGAAAAAGGGAAAATTAACAAAAAAAAATATCTATATTACAAAATCAAAATATCTAGAATTGAGACTCAAATCTCGCAATGAATACCTGATAATTATGTATTTCCTTATCCGACCACTTGTCATATGGATAGACCTCCAAGTAGTTTCTAGCTATGATCATAAGCCCGCTCGCACTGAAGGTCTCCCCGGCGACCTCAATGGTGACCGTGGTCTCCTGCCCCTGCGCGTCCTTGGAGCAGCAAGCCAGGAACGACCTCACTATGAACTCGTATACACGTTGCTCATTGCCGGATAGATCTACAATAATCCAGATTTACCAGATCGGGTATTTGTTGAGATTTTTTAATGAATGCCAAATATATAATAATCTCAATCATAATCAAAATTTTTCATATTTGACTCCTTGCTAAGCTCACTCAAATATACAAAACACAAAATTACATTAAAATAACTAACTGTTAGCATATTTGGTTGGATGTATGGGAGGATGAGCTTTATCACTCTTGTGGCCTTGTCTGGGTGTAGGGCCGGCTTCAACAACCTGCTGGGCAAAACTCCCCCAATTTGGATCTGAGATTTGTAACTCCACAAGTTGAGTTAAATTTATTTCCTTAGGGAACTCATTAGTTTCCGTACGTGGGTAGCTTATAAACCCCTGGGTGTACAGTTTTTCAGCAATTCGCATTGTCTCTTTGGCATTAATTTTTAATTTACGTGACGCTAGCTTTTCTAATTCCTAAAATAAATTAAAATCAAGTCAATAAACCAAGTCCAGCAGCATTGAAGTCTTTGGGAATTTACTACTAATTTAAATAATAAATACTTACTACTGTATCTAATGGCAGTGGTCTCCATTTTGACTTAGGTTTTGTTTTAACATTTGTTACTTTAGCTAATGGATTTTCTAAGCACATATTATGAAAAATTTGACATATACTTTGGTCGAATAATCTCACTCGATCCCATGCAAATTCCACCTTTAAATTGTTTAGGCTATGATTCACTGAAATCATATAACAGTTAAAAGAATTGTTCCTAAGAAATTAGAAAAAAAAAGTATTCACATATTAAAAGTAAGATGAGAAAGCTAGATTAGAGGTAGTCAAAATTTATCAGATATTAAATTTTGACTACCTCTAGATCTCCCGAATCTTATTAATAGTATAAAAAGTACCTTTAATTTTCCAAAAAGGCTCCTCGATAAAGTTATTAATGGCTTTGTATCGTTCAACAACAAATCCAAGGGTTGGAAACTGACAAGAACCATAGCTGACCAACTTCTTCGTTACACCTAGCTTTGTTGGAAACACTCTTTGTAGCCTTAACGTTTGAAATCTTGTGAATGCAGCACCTGAAATACTTTTTCAATAATATATTTCCTTATTTTTGTTTCTTTTAGACCACATGACCATCCATGAACCATCAGACTTTAATGTGAGTTTAAATATTCAAAACATTGTTATCTGTCTTGTTACTGTTCTATTCAAATTAATTACTACATTATAACAATGAATACAGATTTACAGTTTACAGAAATCTGAGATAAACAGTTACTTTTTAAAGAAAAATTCACACCCATATTAATATCCTGCAACCATGCAAAACCTAGACAGTTTATTGGCATATTTTTAATATAATCTATCAAGTTTGAATTTTTTTCATATACTTTTAACTAGTCATATACAATTTAGTATTTATTATATAAACAAGACAAAATTTTATTATTAAAAACAACTGTGAGAATGAGAATCCCTAACTATAAGTGGAATCCGAGCTGCAGGATCACAACCTGATGGTTGTCAATATTGCTGAGATGTTTGTTAAAAAAAAGGAACAACAATTATTGTTGTCAATATTACAATTACCTATCCTTAAATCTAATTCTTGCCTGACATCTACAGCATCACTGACATTTTTGTTAGGCTGTCCCAAGTTTCTAAGGGCCCTCGCAACAGATACTGCAGTAATTTCTGAGAATGTTGCTCTGTATATTTGTAAATTACTGTTTATTCTCTTACAAACTTCTATTATCTCAAATCCAATGTTTTCTCCCTCTCTATCACAATCTGTCCATATGATGAGACCATTACAAGTTCTGACTTCTCTTTCCAATGTCTCCTAGAAAATAAAATGAATATTCTAACATATATTTACATACATTTTTATGAGTTTAATTTTTAAGTATTTAGTGTCCTACTTCGGAAATCTGAATATGATCCCGAGCACACATTTATATGTATTTTTATATGTTATTAATAATATTATTAACATTAAAGTAATGTTTTACTTACAAATAGGTACATTAATCCACAATGAAATTTATGTATTTTAAGATTAACCATTATTTTAAAATAGTACACTTTGTTCAAGTAATTCAATCATGTTATTAAAGAATCATCTCACTAACCTTTATTTTCTCATAGTCCTTAGGACAACACTTCAATACTTCTGCCTCAAAAAGGGTTAAAGGATCACATGACCTCCAGTCCCCATATTGTGGAGAAAATTCGTATCCCAGTAGATGACCAGAAACTGATGTCATCACCATTAAACTCTTTTGTTGCATTACTTCAGCTTCAAATTCATAAATTTTGTTATATATAGAATATCCTTCTCTCTACAATTAAGAATTAAATTAAAAAGAGAAAAAAAATTAGTTTAGTAGTTTTCTGAATATTGCGATATAGACAGACGCGGTGTGGCTTTATTATATCTGATTGAATTTTAAAAAGATAACATTTTTCCTAACCTCTGATTTAAATGATATGGTCTAAGATAGATCGATATCGTGAAGCAACGTTAAAATACATCAGTTAATATCGGCCATTTACAATTTATTATACTTATGTATGAGCATATTATAAAATATAAACACTGTTTGTTTACAAACTCACCCTCCTAGAAGTACCTCTTGATAGATATTGTGCAATGTTTTTGGCGGCATCATTTTTTTCCGCGACATTTAAATACTTGCATTGGAACATTTTGAAATGTGATAATACTGGGAATGATAATATATTGCGTAAAAATAAACGAGAATTCAATTTTTGTTTAAGATTGAAACTACTTTGCAAAAGAAACTTCATATTAAAATGACACGAAATATTATCATCAATATCTTTTAGAATTTATACAAGAATCCTATTTGTTACTTACAATCTACATTTTATACTATGTATGGGAATTACACTTATATTAAATCACACAAAACTAACGTATAAATACTAAATAGTTTTATTAGTCCCGAAAATTACAAAAAAATTAGCGGCAAATAGGCATTAGGCATCGAACACAACACACAAAGATGATCAAAGATTATATACGAGAATAGATAGGACACGGCCCTTCAAACAGTCGGTCCCAAAGATTATATACGAGAACGCGTACAACACAGACTGACGTAGAACTTGAAATTCAATGTAGATTATTATAAATTATATATATTCCATCACTAATCTGTGGATTATACATGACATGAAAATAATCGATTTACACATTTATCGATTATCATTTAGCCGTTCCACTTGACGATCGCGGACGTTATGGTTGCGGCGAAAACATCATTAATGACGTCATAACTTGTGCTTTCTTGAAGCTCACGACGACCCATGTCAAATCGTGGGTCTTTGTGAGCGTTAAAAATTTGTGATCTGTGGTTGTAATATTTGGCGGCATTTTTAAAACATCATTCCATTTGAATTATTTACGTTAACGCTCAATTAACCGTTCCACTTGGGTTAACGATCGTAACGCTCGCGGACAAGTGGAACGGGAAAAACCGCGGTCGTGAGCGTTGAGATCGCTTAGTGGAACGCAGGGTATAGGCGCGTTCCATTAAGCAACGTCCCAAACGCTCATTTAGCCGTTCCACTTGACGATCGCGGGCGTTGTGGTCGCGGCGAAAACGTCATTAATGACGTCATGACTTGTACTCACTCGAAACTCACGACGACCTATGTCAAATCGTGGCTCGTTGTGAGCGTTTTAAAATTAGTGATCTGTGGTTCCAAAATTTGGCGGCATTTTTAAAACATCAAAAATATTTATATGAAATTCATTTTAGTTTCAATTAAATTAAAAATATAAAAAAATCAATCAATAAAAAATATGAATATACATTAATTTAACCAATAATTATAAACTTGACCTCTTGAAACTATTGCTTTATGACTCGCCATTTGAATTATTTACGTTAACGCTCAATTACCTGTTCTGCTTGGGTTAACGATCGTAACGCTCGCGGGCAAGTGGAACGGGAAAAACCGCGGTCGTGAGCATTGAGATCGCTTAGTGGAACGAAGGGTATGATATATCCAAAGGGTATATATGCAAGGTATATCTGAGCTATATAGACAGCAGCAACATTTTTCATAAAGCTATTTGTATCCCACAAAAATTCAGAGGCATAGTAAAAAATATAATTGCTTTAGAAGCTACTGTGTGTTTTTTAATATAAATAAAATCTCATAAATACTAAATATTTTCTTTATAAACGAAACGGGGATTTATTGCAAAAGGACTTAAAGCAAAATTTCTTATTCAACTTATTTAAATTCCTTATTATGTACACATTAAAAATATATTCTAGGTATGAATAGCAAAATAGAAATTAAAGCTACCATTTCTGCTTTTTACTCTTAGATTTTAAAGAGCTAAGACTATGTGCTCTTTGCATTTCTTGCTGTTCAGCTTCTACAGCTTTGTCAGTCATCATATCTAGTAATATTTCAAATTTCAATCGTAACATATTATTTTCTTCTTCGAGTTGCTCCATCTCCTTCTTCAGTCGTATATTCTCTCTGTGGGCAGCACCTGCTCTGCCGGACGCTATTCAGACAATATTTCTTTTTAAGACTAATACATAAATATGAACTTGACAAAAAAACGGATTTAAAAGTAAACGAATTACTAAATGAAGACTGATTTGTAACTGCGCTATTGCAATAAATATTGTATTTAACGAATGAACAAACATCATTAATAAATATTATGTAAAAAAGCGATTTACCTGGTATCCACTGTCCTTCCTCAAAAGATAATTCAAAATCGCCCAACTTCAATTTCAATGGTTCAACATCTAAAGATAATTCCCTCGAAGCATAATCGCTACCAAATTCATTTTTGATTACAGAAGTATCTTGTTTTCTTACAGGAATAGTTTTTAAAGTAAATTTATTTCCAAATAAAGGCATATTGAAATTGACTAAAAGGCAGCCACAATGTTTATATATGATGTTGCTATAACAACAAGTTTGACAGTTAAGTCTATAATAATATGAAAAAATCCATTCTTCCTTCATCCATATAATGCAAATTAGTTCTCTTATATTTATGCTATGGCATCACGTTGTGATCTGTGTATGGCATACAAGTATAGATAGTTCAATCCGAGACGTTGCACTACTCGCTTATTATTTTGATAATGATCTATTAATTAATAAATACCTTCGGCTATCGAGATTTGGTCTCAGTTTTTGTTATCGTTTGTAATACAAATTTGTTATAGTGTATCACATACACGGATTTTTTTAGTATAATGTCATCAAATAAAACATCTTAAATCAGAAAAAATATAATTTTAATACTGGTTTATTCGAGATAAATAACAGTGTAAAAATATTGTTCATGACAATAATCACAAAGTAAAAAAACATTAAAAAAAGTGAATAATAAATATATCTTACAGTTATCATGTATAAAGTCCCGTATATTAAATATCATTGACTACAGGAAGACTGGAATACTTTTTTTTAACATATTGTCATTTTCTTAGGCATAGGTATAAATGTCAAACAATTCTTTATGGTGGAAATAGTTCACGTTTTAAGTCTTAGTAACATTACTGCTGGGACTATTAGTATGATGGAACCAATTATGTATGTTATAGCAGCGCCTGAACACCAATATACTGTAACACAAAAAATTAACAATTACTTTTATTATATCAAAGACGTGACGTGGATGATGTTAGAGCAGATATATACAATTTGCACATACCTGTGGAAGCGAGTAGAGGTCCAGCTGCACGAGCGAGAGCGCCCAAGGAGCGCAGGGTACCAAGTGCCGCACCGCGAGACTCCGACGGGGCCTGCCCCGCCGCCATTGACGTCATGCAAGACACTGCGAATGCTGTTGCTGGACGTGTTAAAAACCAATAAATGTTATATACTCTAAAGAAGAAATCAAATGTAGTTAAAGGTATATTAAGATAATTATTATATAATTTTCCTCGTATATAAGAAATCAGATTAGAGAAATTCAAGTGCGAGTGTCACGCACTTAAGATACCCACAATGCAAGATGATTTGGCTGAAAATGATCTGCTTCATTACAAACTATTGAGAGATGAAGATATTTCTCAATAAATTAAAAATCATATAGAATTACTCAAACGCTAATTATGGAAACCTACACAAAGCAAATAGCACAAGTCCTGCCCACAGCCACACGAGTGGCGTAAACATCGGTGGCAGCGGCATCGCGGCGAAGGCTACACATACGAAGGACGGGGGCGTCAAGAGGAGCGCCAGCCGCGCCGCACGTACTGCTCCGCGCATCCCCAGCCGCCGTGCCGCTCCGCCTTGCAGCACCGCCATTATTAAACCTGAAAACAACACACAACATGTAAACTTTTTACACCATTTGATAGCTAAAGAATCTAAGAAATCGTTATATTGAGTAATGACTAGGACGCATCGCAGGTGGTGGTGGGCACTCCAAGACTAAAGACAGGGTTACTAATACTAACTAGGATTTAATAAATTTGAAGAAACTTACCAATAACAAGAAACATTTTCCCCTGCTGCATTGCTGTGTATCCAAATGTATGGTGAGTAAGGAATGTTAAAGTAAATTCAAGGCCGGAATATATAAACAGATAAATAAAATAAATTAATCCTAATTTAGATAATACTTTGTTCTGACGGACGGATAAGTTTTTAACAGCTGTAAACTTTAATAAATGCCAAGGAGATATGAAATCAACCGCCTTGAAAAGGGACAGCGATAGTGGAGCTCTTTTATCCTGCAAATAAATAAATTATTCACTTAAAAAGTAAATATATCATAATAGTCTAGTCGACAAGTTGTAAATGGTCTAAAATAGAGATACTGCTTTAAAATTATGTTTGATAGCTCATTGAATTTAGAATGATGCCTAAAAAAATGTGTTAAAAGCGTGTATTATCACTTAAAAAATTGGAGAAGTTGTAAACAATTAAAGATGAAAAAAAAAGACAATTCGTTTTTCGCCAATATTTCTAGTTATTTTAATAGACTATAAATATTTAAAAATTAAAAATAAATAAAACATTTTTAACAAAAAATTGAACTGACTTCAAATTCTAAAAAATGCACTAAAAAGTAAGAAATAATTCCGTTATTTATTAACCTCCCTTTATTAGGACAATAATATACAATAATTTATATTTTTGAAGTCGGTGCCAGCCAGCCCAGCCAGGTGACCAGACGTGTGGTGAGAGAGAATAGTAAAAGGTATATCTATTGAACGAACCTGTAACGAAATAGTGTGTACGATTGAACAATTATACTACTACTCTCTGTACTATTGCTGGCACCGACTACAAAAATATAAATTATTGTATATTATTGTCCTAATAAAGGGAGGTTAATGAATAAGCTAATTATTTCTTACTTTTTAGTGCATTTTTTAGAGTTTGAAGTCGGTTCAATTTTTTGTAAAAAATGTTTTATTTATTTCTTGGTTTTTAGTGAATATGTTCTGAAACTCATTAATCGTTCATCCACTAATTCACTCTCTCATCTGTTTACTTATTTAATCACTCACTAAATCATCAATTCAACATTTACAAAGTACCTGTTCACTCAACCATCATCTCAACTACTAAACTGTACCACTCTACTCACCCTTCCATCTCCAATCTACTGCACCCACTCAACAGATAGCCTTCAGCTCTTCAAAAATTATAGGTAAGAACCATCTAGATCATCCGAAAATCGAATATAAACAACCGCACCAAAATGGGCTCACGCTTGATCCCAATTGTTTCACACAGAAAACTCTGCATCGAAATCAGGTTAGTGTTTCGGTAGCTACGATGTCACAGATAGGCACACAGGTACTCTGTTAAACTAATAAATCAATGTCATCTTGATCCCAATTGTTTCACACAGAAAACTCTGCATCGAAATCAGGTTAGTGTTTCGGTAGCTACGATGTCACAGACAGGCATACAGGCACACTGTTAAACTAATAAAACGATGTCATCTTGATCCCATTTGTTTCACACAGAAAACTCTGCATCGAAATCAGGTTAGTGTTTCGGTAGCTACGATGTCACAGACAGGTACACTGTTAAACTAATAAAACAATATCATCTTGATCCCATTTGATTCACACAGAAAACTCTGCATCGAAACCAGGTTAGTGTTTCGGTAGCTATGATGTCACAGACAGGCACACAGGCACACTGTCAAACTAATAAAACAATATCATCTTGATCCCATTTGATTCACACAGAAAACTCTGCATCGAAACCAGGTTAGTGTTTCGGTAGCTATGATGTCACAGACAGGCACACAGGCACACTGTCAAACTAATAAAACGATGTCATCTTGATCCCATTTGTTTCACACAGAAAACTCTGCATCGAAATCAGGTTAGTGTTTCGGTAGCTACGATGTCACAGACAGGTACACTGTTAAACTAATAAAACAATATCATCTTGATCCCATTTGATTCACACAGAAAACTCTGCATCGAAACCAGGTTAGTGTTTCGGTAGCTACGATGTCACAGACAGGCACACAGACACACTGTTAAACTAATAAAACGATGTCATCTTAATCCCATTTGTTTCACACAGAAAACTCTGCATCGAAATCAGGTTAGTGTTTCGGTAGCTACGATGTCACAGACAGGTACACTGTTAAACTAATAAAACAATATCATCTTGATCCCATTTGATTCACACAGAAAACTCTGCATCGAAACCAGGTTAGTGTTTCGGTAGCTACGATGTCACAGACAGGCACACAGACACACTGTTAAACTAATAAAACGATGTCATCTTGATCCCATTTGTTTCACACAGAAAACTCTGCATCGAAATCAGGTTAGTGTTTCGGTAGCTACGATGTCACAGACAGGTACACTGTTAAACTAATAAAACAATATCATCTTGATCCCATTTGATTCACACAGAAAACTCTGCATCGAAACCAGGTTAGTGTTTCGGTAGCTATGATGTCACAGACAGGCACACAGGCACACTGTCAAACTAATAAAACGATGTCATCTTGATCCCATTTGTTTCACACAGAAAACTCTGCATCGAAATCAGGTTAGTGTTTCGGTAGCTACGATGTCACAGACAGGTACACTGTTAAACTAATAAAACAATATCATCTTGATCCCATTTGATTCACACAGAAAATTCTGCATCGAAACCAGGTTAGTGTTTCGGTAGCTACGATGTCACAGACAGGCACACAGGCACACTGTTAAACTAATAAAACGATGTCATCTTGATCCCATTTGTTTCACACAGAAAACTCTGCATCGAAATCAGGTTAGTGTTTCGGTAGCTACGATGTCACAGACAGGTACACTGTTAAACTAATAAAACAATATCATCTTGATCCCATTTGATTCACACAGAAAACTCTGCATCGAAACCAGGTTAGTGTTTCGGTAGCTATGATGTCACAGACAGGCACACAGGCACACTGTCAAACTAATAAAACAATATCATCTTGATCCCATTTGATTCACACAGAAAACTCTGCATCGAAACCAGGTTAGTGTTTCGGTAGCTACGATGTCACAGACAGGCACACAGGCACACTGTTAAACTAATAAAACGATGTCATCTTGATCCCATTTGTTTCACACAGAAAACTCTGCATCGAAATCAGGTTAGTGTTTCGGTAGCTACGATGTCACAGACAGGCACACAGGCACACTGTTAAACTAATAAAACGATGTCATCTTGATCCCATTTGTTTCACACAGAAAACTCTGCATCGAAATCAGGTTAGTGTTTCGGTAGCTACGATGTCACAGACAGGTACACTGTTAAACTAATAAAACAATATCATCTTGATCCCATTTGATTCACACAGAAAACTCTGCATCGAAACCAGGTTAGTGTTTCGGTAGCTACGATGTCACAGACAGGCACACAGGCACACTGTTAAACTAATAAAACGATGTCATCTTGATCCCATTTGTTTCACACAGAAAACTCTGCATCGAAATCAGGTTAGTGTTTCGGTAGCTACGATGTCACAGACAGGTACACTGTTAAACTAATAAAACAATATCATCTTGATCCCATTTGACTCACACAGAAAACTCTGCATCGAAACCAGGTTAGTGTTTCGGTAGCTACGATGTCACAGACAGGCACACAGGTACACTGTTAAACTAATAAAACGATGTCATCTTGATCCCATTTGTTTCACACAGAAAACTCTGCATCGAAATCAGGTTAGTGTTTCGGTAGCTACGATGTCACAGACAGGTACACTGTTAAACTAATAAAACAATATCATCTTGATCCCATTTGATTCACACAGAAAACTCTGCATCGAAACCAGGTTAGTGTTTCGGTAGCTACGATGTCACAGACAGGCACACAGGCACACTGTTAAACTAATAAAACGATGTCATCTTGATCCCATTTGTTTCACACAGAAAACTCTGCATCGAAATCGGGTTAGTGTTTCGGTAGCTACGATGTCACAGAAAGATACACATATACACTGTTAAACTTATAAAATGATGGAATAAAGATCTTATTTGCTATACACAGAAAAATATACACACAGAAAAATCCGCATCAAAATCAACCCGGTCCTTCGGGAGCTGCGATGTGACAGACAGATTCACATATACATCTCAAACTTGTAAAACAATGGCATATTAACCCCAGCTGCTTCCACAAAGAAAAATTCGCATTAAAATCGGTATAGTTATTCGGGAGCTACGATATAGACAGACAAACATTACCATTAAAAAAATTACTTACAGCCAAAGTACCTACTCTTTAAGACAATTCCATTGAACCCAAACACGACTAGTTTACGTTGTCCCATGCCTGTGTTCCAGTACATACCTTCCGGCGTCATCATCAACTAATAGTAGATGAAGCCGGAAGGTCTAAAAATCTACTGGTAACATCAACATGATAAGTATTTTTTTAATTTCCTCATAATTATAGTTGCTTTACATTCTTAACCATATAATGGCTATCTGTGGTCTTCCTCATTATTTCCACTTCATCAAATGATAAATTCTGAATGCAAATGCTTGTAACCTTTCTCAAAATATCAAAATTACTATATGTGTGCCTATAACTTTTGAGGAGTTCTCTAAATTCCTCAAAGATGCCATACAGAACTGGATTTTGAAAAAAATGGGACCAATCTGTAAGCATATCCTACCAAATACAAAAAGAAATTTTCAATTCGGTTCATAAATGACGGAGTTCTGAGGTAACAAACATAAAAAAAAAATACAACCGAATTGGTAACCTGTTTTTTTTAAGTCGGTTGAAAAGATTCTTAAAGAGATAGAAATTTCCAACAAAAAACTTCCGGAACTCTATCTCCATTATGTTAATTTAATAGTAAAAAATGTCTCTATTTTTGACCATTTTCAACTTGTCTATTAGACTATAATGTGTTTTTGCATATAGATTTTAAAATTAATTTTAAATTCATTTGTATCATTATATATGCAAAACAATAACGTAATGTGCAAAAACACATTTATGGATCTTGTTTGTTGAACTGGTTTATAAAGAATATTGTATTTCTTACATTAAATATAAAATAAGTAAAATCCTAATCATTTCAAACATTGTCCTAGGAGTGCTAGTTCCTTTTTTTAACGTAAGTAAAAACATTAGTTTCCAGAAAAAAATTGCATTAGAAGTAAGTACTATAACTATAGACTTTTTATCAGTTTTGTGTTTGTAATTAAATCATAGAATGAGTAACTACAAAGACGCAACAAAGTTCGTCACTCATGACACTGATAAATTATAAATAGAAAATTACAATTGATTATAATACAAAATTGCAGCACAAAAAGCTTGTATTATACAAAGATACAAACCTTAGACAGAGTTTCAGGAATAAATAATGTTACAAGAGCAACATTTGCAAGTGAAAGAGATAGTGCATAGTATGCTGGTCTTTCACCCCACAGGTCATTATTTTTAGCAAACCAAGCTCCTGCAAGAGGTCCTACTATAAAGCCGACAGAGAAAGCGAGACCTACTAGAGCCTGAAACAATATTAAATATATTTAACAAATATTAAAATTTAATTTAATAATCAACTAAAACCATGATATCATGACTTATTGTTTTACAGAACTATTTGACATTTAAAACTATTACATAAATCCAACACCGGCTCACCATTATACCAGTGAACATTTTTAAATTATTCAATCGTCTACGAAAACAAAACAATTTCAAGCAACAGTTACTTAAAATAAACTTTGCACGATTTGGTAATAGTGACGTCATATAGCCTTCTTTGATAATCCTACCGAGGCTACACAACTAAAAGAATTTATCAATTCAAACCAATAAATCCTGAAATTAGCCTGTTCAACCAAATATTATATCTAGTGCTTTATAAATAATATCATTACATACCATCCCTCTAGCCCTGGTCTTCTCATCAGAAGCATCAGTAACTACGGCCATGCTGAGGCTTACATTTGCTTTACTTAAACCACCAATGAATCTGGCTAGCACAAACAAACTGAATGTGCTTGCATAACTCCATAACCCATGGGATAGAGCAATACCAACCTGGAATTTTAAATTTTTTATATAAAAACATTACTTTTAAGAGGTTTATATTTAACTTTATATTTAATCTGCCCTAGTTTTGCTAAACAATAACTTATCTTAAATGACTTTTTTCCTTAATAGTTGATTTAAATAAATCAAGGCGTAGATTCTACGTTAGAAGTGCAGCAATATTACTGAAAATTGTATCATGTAATAATTTTTCCATAATGATAGAGTAGAGAATCTTAATTCAGTTTACCTTAATATTTTTGATGTATAGAAATTGAATAAATAACATTTTATTACATGTGAATATTCAGGAATTCTTGTTCAGAACTTGTTTGCATCAATTAATTATAGGTTTTTTGTTAAAATTTGTGTTTTGTTGAAATTGTTTTTGTGGGTGGTATGATATAGTTAAGTATGTTAAACGATTCACAAACACTATGATGAAACAATTGATATTAAGCAAACTATTTTTCTATTAACTTTTGTTTTATTTAACCAAAAATGTACTCTGTTTATATATATATGTAAAAAACATTGAAATTTAATTTTGATTTAAAAATCATCTTCATTTTTAAAGTGAAAACTACTAAATAAAATATTAGCGATATCAATTTAATTTTAAATTCTAATGTTAGCAACTGTTGTTCAGTTATCTGTAACTATCTTTCTGAACTGGAAAGAGTCTTTCAAATTTGTTCCGCAATATGTTTACAATTGTTATAAGAATTGTGTTTTTAGGTGTATTGCAAGAATTTTACATTATGAAGTTCTGTTTGCTTATATGATTGATAAGGACAAACAAGAAAACAATCCACCTGATGGAAAGTGGTGTCGTTTTGCTGATGTATTGCAACCTTGAAGATAAGAATGAGGAGAGGGGGAGAAGAGAAGAACTCTACGGTTTCAGTAGACCCTGAGCAAGAACCCGGTGTTCGCTGAAACCACAGCATTAATGGTATGGGACAGGGAAGTGGTAGATCTGGTCGATGTACAGCTCCACAAGAATGGTCAAAGACACTCGGAGGTGGGATCGGGTGAAAATTCTGTATATTCTTCTTATTTTTTCTTTTAACAAAACTTTATTATTGATTAGGAATAGATTAGGAGTCAAGTGGTTGTGATAAACCTCTTAAATATCTAAGTTATCTGTAGATTGTTGATAATATAGCCAAACTATTTTCTTAACAACTCTTAAGAACTGACTGAATTATTATATATTTACTCATATTAATTTAGAAACTATTTGGATTGCAATCAAAGCTTTTAATATTACGATTTTAAGTAGATATAAAATGAAATTGAATACCCACCAAACATATTAATAGCATTGGCTTCCTTCCATAAGCATCTGAAAGACTCCCAACAATTGGACTTGTAAGGAATTGTAAAAAACTATACATAGACCCAAGAGCTCCTCCAAATAAAACTGATGCAAAACGATCAGGGGCACCAGTAAGCTTCTGGAACTTCTGTACTGCATGAAGCAGTGATGCATATAATGTATTTGATTTTCCTTCTTCCCTATCATAATAGTCCAGCAATGATGGCAGTAGTGGTAGTATCATTGTAAATGCTAAAAGATCTAGGAGCAATGATACAAATATTAAACCAATAACCTTGCCATTATTCTGTTTCTTAGTACTTTTAGTTGTATTGTTATTGTTGTTTGTAATTTTATAATCCTTTCTCTGTCTGATTGTATCCCTATCGCCATTACTTGACATAGAGTCCTAAAATAATTAATATAATAATTGCTTGAGGTGTACAAAAATAATTGCTGGCAATATGTACTTATCAATATTTGTTTTTAAAATAATTTTTAGAAAATTAATTATAGTGTCAAAACTATTAGGCAACTTTATAGAAAAACTCTGCCCTCAGAAGGCAATAAATGGTAACTCATTTTCAAATATTTGAATTTGAGAAAATGTTAAAATTGATTTCTTGTCACCTTAAGGAAAATTTATTTTGCTATACAAGGGAGGAATTGATGTGCATAAAGATAAAGCATTTTATTTAGATTGTTTAATTTTAAAATGTAATTAAATTACCATCAAGCAGCTCTAGCAAGCTATCTTATTATTCAAGCTGTAATGTAAAAGTTGCATTTATAATACAAAAATATGTAGTGACTAAAGAAGTTCAAAATACAGTTACCTTCCTCAATAATGATAATATTGTTTTTATAAACTTTTCTATGAATCATTAAAACTATTTTTTATTAATTGCTCACAAAATATGTATTAGTAAGTTTCTTTTATGCAGAAAGTAAAAATCCTAACATAAATCAAGAATCTTCTTATTTGAATTATTTATTTATTTTTAAATTAAAAATAATACGTACCATTTTCATAATAACACAATACTTGAGCTTTTTTGAATTACGGCAGAAGCCGTTTATTTATTTAAGTAATAATAATGCTTAGTGACGGTGACTGGTACGAAAACACATTTCCAAATAAACTTTCACTTTCATTTCTAAAAAAAATATTCAAAGTTCTGTATAGTTGCTTCAAGGAAGCTACAATAAATAATACACTACTCTCATTCTCTGTGGTTGAGCAACTGAGTTGGACATGGACACAGACTCAAACTAAAGATTATATATAGATTTTATAGATAGATATACTCTCTCAATACTTTCTGCACCCAGAAAAATCCCTAAGTTTTATAATAAAACTTTCTTCAAAAGAATTTTTAAATATGATTTTATTGTTCACACTAATGAAAACTACTTAATTAATTCATATGATTATATCATTCGTTTTAATCCATATCTGAACAGTCATCTTTTATTTTAAAATCGATTAAAATAAGATCGGAATAATATTGGCTATTGCCATCCCTATTAAAATTTGAGTTTGAGGTTTCGATTTAGAGCTAGACGCCATTTTGCGTGTGTTTTATTTAATTCATGAGAGCGTTAGTGATTTGTGTTAAAATATCGGATACTAAATAGTTATTATGGGAGAAGACAAAGGTACGTAGAAATACTTTCATATGTGCTATATTAATTTTATTTAAGCGGGTCATTTAATTTATCTGTTAACTGTTTTAGACCGTCGACGTAGATCACGCTCGAGGGAAAAACGCCGTTCACGGTCTCGTTCAAGAGATCGCCGTGAAAAAAGGAGAAGTAAATCCAGATCGCCATCAAAAAGATCACGTCGTCGCAAGCCTTCTCTATATTGGGATGTACCACCTCCGGGATTTGAACACATTACGCCGTTGCAGTACAAAGCGATGCAGGCGGCGGGACAGATTCCGGCAAACATCGTCGCTGACACTCCGCAAGCCGCTGTGCCGGTAGTGGGGTCGACGATAACGCGACAAGCGCGCAGGTTATACGTGGGAAACATACCTTTTGGTGTCACGGAAGAAGAAACTATGGAATTCTTCAATCAACAGATGCATCTCTCCGGACTCGCTCAGGCGGCTGGAAACCCAGTCCTTGCATGTCAGATTAACTTAGACAAAAATTTCGCATTCCTTGAGTTTAGATCTATTGATGAAACAACTCAAGCTATGGCTTTTGATGGCATAAATTTCAAAGGTCAAAGCTTAAAAATACGTCGGCCGCACGATTATCAGCCCATGCCAGGAACTGAAAATCCAGCTATAAATGTGCCAGGTAAATATTTAGTTCTTACATTGCTAAATATAGTTATTGTAATGTAGACTCTAAGCAATATCTTAATTTTATTTATAATATATAAATATTCTATGTTCCTTATTTGGGTCTTTAGTGGTAATGTAAAAAGTATTGTAATAGCCGTATTTATTTTTAGCTGGTGTTATCAGTACTGTAGTTCCAGATTCACCTCATAAAATCTTTATTGGTGGATTGCCTAACTATCTAAATGAGGATCAAGTAAGTTATTTTTCTTGTGATATACATATAAATTTACTGAAAACATTAATTTGTGTAAACAAATTTATTAACTTTATCAATCAAATAGCAGTTACAAGAAATATAGAAGGCATAAACACAAATAATATTTTTCTTCCTATTTATGATTCTTTTCAATTTTAAGTTTACAAATTAGTTTATGCTTAAGTTTTTACATAATTTATTGTTTTACAAGTTAGTGTCTGTCAGTAAAGGCCCTATAACATTTAACTAAATTATCTATTGAAAATTTCTATATACCACAACTTGAAATAATTTTAAAAATAATTAATAGAAATTTTCAAATGACTTTTCCAAGTCACTGAATAATTAAATGCATTTAAGACCTCAAAACTTCCTCAAATCTTTATACCTGATGTAAATTTCTCTATCCTTTAATATGCTCTAGTAATAGCAATTATTAATTATTTTGTATCCTATTCATATAAACAATTTAAGTGGTTCAATCTTTTAACTTGACTATTTATCTAAAATTATGTGTTGCAGGTCAGTAACAAGTCCTCATTTTTATTACTATTTTGGTGAAGTCTTTATATATTATAAATTTTGAGAAATACCTTCATAACTATTTGATATAAAGTAACTAAAAACAATTCTGTCATAATATACTCTAATGCTGAGTGTGATAGCATAGACGCATTGGAGCAGCTGACACTCGATAGTGTCAGATATTGATTGGGGTAGATTAGTGGATAGTCATAGTCCGTTCCCATAGTAGAGTAGGAGCCGCTGCCATTTCAGGGCGAGATTCAACAGTTGACAGGGCTACGGTGGAGCCAGCGGAGAGCCGCGTGTATGTTCCTTCCATTTCAGGAATTTTCAGGTACCCCTATCCGGGATGGGCGTGAGCATTCACGTTCACGCTCAGAAGTTGTGAAACAAATCACTGACAGTTTGCTTTCTGCCCCTCCCTAGCTTAGATTTGGCACATTCGCGGCCGCGTGTCACTGTTGTCTCTCATTCTCACCTTACGTCTTGTACTTGAGCGAGACGTCGGCACGCCAAGGCAAGTCTCCTCCGTTACATCTGATTTAATGCGGCCAGACACAGGTCAGATCACATTGATTCATATGTTTGCTGCCCTTGCTTAGCAAATGTTAAATGGGAACAATAAACTCTTAACAATTCATACATCTCACTTTACAAACTCTTATCATATATTTAAATATTATATGTTATTCCACTCACTGGCCTATCCAAAATTAACTGATGCACTGATATGCAGGTTAAAGAATTGCTGATGTCATTTGGCCAACTACGAGCCTTCAACTTGGTGAAGGACTCCTCCACAGGCCTCAGCAAGGGCTATGCCTTTGCTGAATATGTTGATATATCCATGACTGATCAGGTGTGTATCGCAATATTTAATGAAGTAGTTTCAAAAACGTGAACGTTTATTCTACAAAATAAACATATTTTAGGCTATCGCCGGTCTGAATGGAATGCAGCTGGGCGACAAAAAGTTGATAGTCCAACGAGCCAGTATAGGAGCCAAGAACTCTACTTTGGGTATGTAGGCATTACACCATGAATCATTTCATCTCATACCAGTATCTATACTATAATATATAGTATTTAGTGTATTATATACATATTATTGTGAATTTATGTTAAATGTTGAGTCAATTAAAATTAAGTAATTGCTTGGAGTCTCATCAAAATGTTAAAAATAAATCTATTATCCCGAAACAAAACCAGTTTCCTATTAATAATTTTGTTTATATTTTGTCCCATGAATATTTAGTACATTTGGAAAGTACAAAATTTGTATGAAATTGGAATAAACTCTTATTCTTTGTGAAGCTTTAAAGTAATATTGTATTGTCTACCAATAATGATGCCAGTAATATTTTATGTTTCTTATTAAGCAGCGATGACGGGGGCGGCGCCCGTGACGCTGCAGGTGGCGGGGCTGACGCTGGCTGGTGCGGGGCCGGCCACTGAGGTCCTTTGCCTACTCAACATGGTTACGCCGGACGAGCTACGCGACGAAGAGGAGTATGAGGACATCCTTGAGGATATCAAGTTAGTATATAGTATATCTACTAGTACTAGTTATATGTTAAACAAAATCCTTAAATATTTATATGTGAAGTTTTCCTTGTACTGAAAGTAATGATATCCTAAAAGATTAAATGTTAATTTATAAGTATAGTATTATATTTTGTATGTATGTGGGCTCCTGTTTCCGCACTTAGACTCTAGTTCGGTCCATTGTGCCTGCAGCATAGTATTATAAAAATATATATTAATTTTCAGGGAGGAGTGTAATAAATATGGCTGCGTACGCAGTATAGAAATTCCAAGACCAATTGAGGGAGTTGAAGTTCCTGGATGTGGAAAAGTAAATATCATTTTGTTTTTGATGATTCATTATATATAAAAAACTTAATTAGTTATAACAAATGGAACAATATATTAAAATATTTGTAAACTATTTCAGGTATTTGTAGAATTCAACAGCATTGCAGACTGTCAAAAAGCGCAACAAACTCTCACAGGGCGCAAGTTCAGCAATCGCGTCGTCGTCACATCCTACTTCGATCCAGATAAATACCATCGCAGAGAATTCTAAATTTTTTCACATTAATTATATTATTCTTCCCGTAATAAATAAAATCTCGTAATGACATTTTTGTGATTGATTATCGACACACTAAGTGGATTTTAACAAATAAAGATATATATATCTTTTATTCGGTTTTATTTTATTGAGAATAAGTGACAATTACTTTAAAGTAAATACATTATATATAACTTATTAAAATAATGTTTTAAACGTTATTATCGTGTTGCAAGGCAGGCTGATACGTGTTGAGGGACCCAGTCTCTGAAGAAAGCACGATCTTCCTCATGACGCCATATAATATGCCTCCAATGATTAGCATTCCTATTCCGGCCATCAGACTTATAGCCCACGCAGGAACAGCATTACCATCTAGAAAATGTAAAACAAATATTCAAGAAATAGAAAACGATTGATGTTATAACTATAAGTTTAACTCGACTGTGGCATTGTAGCTGACAAAATTTGATTTAATTTAAACTATAAATGTAATAATATTTATGTGAAATGTATTTAATTATAATTAATTATTTGTCTTTGTTTAATGAAAATGAAGTAGCTCAGCAAAAGCAACATTAATTAATGCTGTGTTCTTCATTTCAAAAAACGATGAAAACAATGACTCACGATAATATGTGCGCGTCATCACACGCCTTCCTCGTAGGATTTTTCTTCTTGCCTCCACTTCATTTGTTAGTGTACTCAGAATCACTGTAAAATGTTCAATAGGTATTATATACAAGTTTTTTTGATTAATAATCAATAAATAACAACTGCAATCTACACAAGAGTTAAAGCCTAATGTGGTCAGATATTTTGCACTAACAAAAAATGGCTACAAAAGGCGGACCTAACTCAAAGCCCTATCTCCCAGTTAACTGTTTCATAAAAAAAAAATAGTGAGACTTATAAATGAAGCATACGATCTATTGTAGCTTAAGTAACGGAAATGAATGTAAAAGTATTATAGCAATTTCATAAACTTTAATTGCAGCATATAAAGAATACACAAATCGCGTTTTACCTAAGATCAAGTACAAAATTTATGGGTTGTTTTTAGGTTTAATAGAATCTACATTAATTGTAGTACTGCTTTTGTCTTGGCATCGATATTGGTATATCCAGCCATTGCTGCGTTAAATATAGTAAAGGTATTTATTTACTAAGCTTTAGTAGCTCTCATGAGGTTGCCCTACACATAATAGCATTGAAAAAACACTGCGGGCTGTTATGAAATTATGATAAAAACCTTTCGCTTTTATAGCGTATTTCCTACGCAGTAGATGCCCTAATACTTTAAGTTATTATAATATATTTTTTAAAGTAAATGAATTACTTACCGAGGACAAAAGCCAGGTAGAATAAAATTGATTTCCTTTGTGCCATTTTAGTTTTGCGCCAAATAACCACAAATAAGAACAGAAACACAATTCACTAACAATCCGAGGTATAAGTCGTATAGGTGTGTTTTCAGTTCAGAACACTTATCTCTTATAGATAAGATAGTGATTAGTAATATACGGTAAGTAGTTCATGCTTCATATATCTGGATACTATTAAAATGACTCATGGATTTTAATGAATAACTATTTTTATATTTCTCGTATGAATTTTTACAGACAGGTATAATGTCATTTACTGATATAGTGTTATTTGTTTTACATAGTATACTTTTATGAATTAAACTCATTGTCAGCTCAAATACATTATATAATGCTCTGCTATTGATATTATCATCACGACTTTAAATACATTCTCTATCACTTTATTTTCCAAGGTCATCTTTCTTTTTCCAAATTACCAATTTGAATACCTACTCTTACAAAAATACTTTCATGTTCCAAATTATTTCCGGCGGTGAATATCCTGATTTTATCATTGGCCAATCAGATACTAACTAATGTTGCCACTAGAAGAAATATTAAATTATTGCGATTGCCATACCACAAAATAAAGCCATGACAATACTTATACTTTTCAAATCTAAGTTTTCAATCATAAAGTCACTACTGCATCAGGATTATTGTCCAAATACTAATGATACTAAAATGACATTAATCTTTTATAATATTCACTTTGTTATTTAAAAAAAAGAAAATCTTTTTAAAGGACTTTATTAAAACTATATTTACCTAATAACAAAATGAAACAACTAGGACTACACAAAGTTATTCTTTAAAAATGCTTTGAAGATTGGCTTCAGCTAAGACATTTGCAGTCACAGAGTCAGGGTTCTTCGGTGTTACTTTCAACGTATCCTGACGGTCCCTGCCGACAGCCGCAATGGACTTTTCAACTAGTTCTTCTTCCGGGACGCCTTCGGATTTTAATTGTTCATATTTTTGGATTAGCTTCTTGGTTTGTGTTTCGCCAACTGGACTTAGCATGTTGGAGCCAAGACCATGCCCTTTCATATGGAATTTTCTAGAAGCAAAGTATTGGTATAAATATACTGTAATATGAGAAACACTTATCAAAATCATATTATAAATGCGAACATTAATCTGTCTGTCTGTCGTGCTTCCACGCCAAAACTACTGAACCGATTTAAATGAAATTTGGTATACCGATAGTCTAGAGCCTGAGAAAAGACATAGGCTAAAAAAGAGTTGAAAGTGGGGATGAAAAGTTGTGTGGAAGTATCGTCATTTTAGAGCTAGAAGCTTATTTTTTAGGCTGTTGATTCGAGTTAGATAAGTTTGCGAGATACATGTCTTATTTTAAAATAATTAGCCTAATTAATTAAAAATGCTACCCAAAGACACTCTTCGATGCGGGCCTAGGCGTGGGCACAGCCAGTATATAATAAAAAAAGGCATTATGTTAATCTTACGCTCTTATTAAATCTTCTTTGTAAAGAATTTGCCTAATAGGTTTATTTTCAGGTGGTGGTCTTGCAAATTTTGGTTCTATTGTTGGAGGAAATGACTTGTACACATCAAACCAAAGTGGTCTATCATCTGGTTTCATTGCTCCACGTAAGAGAAGTCCCTCAACTCTGTAATAAAATAAAGAAATTGGCATATTAGATCTTATTCCTTGATTTTCTTCAACTAATATAAAAAATAAGCAATAATTGAAATTCAGTGCGCCGCATTGGATGAGACAAAATATTGAACCGATATTGATGAAATTTAGCACAGAGATTGATTAGAACCTAGAGAAGGACACAGGCTCGATTGGACTTTATCGCGAAAAACGGGGATGAAATGCCTATAGTAAATAGATGTTTATTAAGTGGGCAATGTCCCGACATTACTCCCACCATTAAACGGAGATCAATGCGATTTAGACTGAGCAGTTTACGGGATAAGGTCTTTGATAGAGCAGGAAGAGCTTGTTTAGACTGCCGACAGTCTACCGTGTTCCTCTGACGCAGCCATGAGCAATGTTGAGCTGTGATTGCTTTTCTGTATTAGGTATATAAAATTATAAATTAATGTTGATAATTAAAATGTAAAATCTAGTGATATAGCTATAGGGGTGAAAGTTTAAATTGGAGTTCGGAGCCGGGACGGATCGACTGGTATACATAATAATTATTAGATAACTCAAGTGGCGGGTGAGCTATAAAACAGAGGTAGCAATTGTTAGGCACTGCGTTTCGGCCTAAAACTTAGTTGCAACAAATTCGTAGAAATAAATCTGGCCTATTCTTTTTTTAAACCTTAAAACATAAATTAATACTGGTTTATAATAGTTTAAATATTAAATAAGGGTTAGTCTTCTAGCCGTATTAAATAAATTAATCATAATTATAAAATTAAAGTCTCCTTAAAAGTTGATATGAAATCAATTTTTACATTTTCTCAATTTACTTGAAATGTCTATAAATATTGCTTTCTGAGGGCAATATTACTAGATATTATTATTTTTTATTTACCTTTTGTCTTCTGATAAATGGCAATTTATTAAATATAATTTAATTATTTACAAACAAGAAATGAATAAAAAACAATCATATAGAAGGAAACTTTCTTTATTATTTATGAATCAATCATACAAATAATTAAGAAACAATAGTAATCAAGTAGTACATGGAAATAATAAAAAAGTGAAATTTTATTGACATTTTATAAATCATTTTGCATTGCTTGCAAGAAAAATCTTCTCAGTGAATCACGTTCATTACGTTTTGTATCGGATACCAACTTGTGTTTTAGTTTATTAAAATCCTCATCTAACTCCTCTCCTAATTTTTCCATTTCAGCTCTTTGTGCTGCCTCCATGTCATCTAATCTACAATTTTATATGAAAACATATATATAGCATGTATGTTGTGTTGAGCTAATGATAAAGAAAATCTTATGGTGTAAATTCATCAACATAAAATATACTTTTTTTACAATAAAAACTGACATAGAAAGCAGTCAATTTTTAAATGAAGTTGAAGTAATAGTTTAACATTTTATTAATCTATAAAACATATTTTTAATAATTATTTGACTATATAAAATATTTTACTTAATTATATTAAGATCCTTAAGTATTTTATTAAAGACAGATAAATAAAACAGTACTCTTTTTTAAATATGCTCTGGATTTCTTTAAACCCCTTCAGCTTATGCTTATAGGCAGCACTAACTTGCTGCATACATTTAGTGAATGTTTCGGTAAGCTGCTCCATTTTTTGTTCATTCTCCTTATGAGTGTTATAGTCAGCCTCTAAATGCAATATGATCTCTGACAAGCTTTTAGTTAAATTTTCATTTGTTTGTTTTCTAAAATTATTTTAATTAAATAAAATTATTATAATTACTTAACTACTGTACTGTTACCAAAATGTTTATTAATAATAAGCACTTACCTTGAATCTAATTGTTTTCTCATTACATTCAATATTTTTTGGCGAGTGTCTCCATACGCTTCTATGTCTTCATTTAATTTGGTCTTCTTGTTTATATGACGATTTAATGGGGTTTCAACATCTGGATTGGTGCGTCGTTTTGACTGCTTTTTATTTTTTGGTGATTCACATAGAAATTGTGACTCATTCATGAAATCGCAATAATCTTCTGTTAATTTCGATTTAACCTTTTTTGAATTAGCCATTTTTTTGTAAATATAACGTTAAGGTTAACTTTAAACGTTTTTAAAGTTAAGTATAACGAAGACTTATGAAAAAGGCGGCAACTCGAAAAATCAGCAAATAAACCGGAAGAATTATTATTTTGAATTATTCTAATTAAAAAAAATAAAATAAAGAAAATTGTCTAAGGCACAAAAAAATTATGCCTACTATAAATTCACTTACCTTGTAAATATAGTTCCTATTCTTTCTAAGCGACTTGTTGCCATTATAGTTTTTAATCAAATATATTTATATAGGAAATCAGTTTTACAGCTATAATAGTTTTTTCTATTGTTTTGGTTATTTCTAATTGCTATGTCAAAGAGGGAATAGGGATGACGATTGACGAGGTGAGATCGATCTCTTCAACTCAAAAGATCGATGTTTTTAATCGATTCTCAGAAACGATCTGGTATCATCATCGATGATTAAGGACTGCCCACTACAACGTATCATATTATCAGCGTAATAGGAAAGCGCCACACTGTTCACTAGACCGTTTCGTCACCGACCCAGTACCGTCTCTTGCCTTTTATCGGCGCGAATGTCTTGCATTGCAGGTTGCGGGTGCCGATTCGTTCCGCTCCCGGAACTGCGACGTACAAACAACGCTCAAGTTGGTATAGTAGACGGTATCGTGCTGTTTTGTATAAAAATTGTTTCAAAAGGTGAATGCCTCCGAAAAAGTGAAAAGGAATGTCGTTTTTCAACTTAATCGAAATATATATACTTCTTTAAAACAAAATAATAATGGAAATTAAAAATTAAGTTAGGAAACAAATGAAATGGAAAATCGACTCCGGTGCCACAGACTAGGGATGTTGCTAATATAAGAGTATTAATATATTTTTAACGCCACAAAAAACCATAAGAATGCTTGTTCAGTGGATTGAACTATCATTAAAATAATCGAGGCATGGATAATCTCATAATTTTTTTTGTCGACCCTATTGAATATTATGTTTATATTCATTTATTGCGTTACGCTATGAATGCAACAAAAAGCATATTTTTTACTTTCTTGAAACTGATATAAACCAGCAGCACGTAAATCGTCTTGTGATTATCTCTAAAACACTGACAAAATGTTTCTTGAATTGCAATAAAATTTGAAATTATAACGCTGATATTTTCGCAACAATCACAGGTTTAAGATCCAGCTATTTTTTAGATGGATAAAATCAAAGAGTAAAAACAATTATTTACTAATATTATATATTTATACTAAATAAGTATTATAACATCACAACACAAATTGCATATTATTCAAGGCGATCTTCAAACATAGAAAAGTTATACATTTTTATATTATTATGTAGTATTTCTTTACACTATTTACAGGACGTAAAATTACTTCCAACATAAAAATTTACGAGCTAGCCGTCTCATTGAAATTCAACAAATTAAAGTGGAAACTATATCGACGCGTTGTTAAATTGTCACTCTATCAGACCATCGTGTAGATGACAGCCGAGTGGCTGGCTATCTTGGAGGCACACTTCTCAATTGGTAGCGGCCGGCGCGATGCGTTTGCGACAAATCATTATTTATTTTCCACACTATTCGTTTCGATAGTAGCCATTCTTTCACTTTCAATGCTTTATTTGATTATAACTATGTATTTTTATTTCTTTTGTTTTGTTTCTGCTATGACTGGGACCGATGTTTTCTGAAACACCTCTTGTCAGCTTGACGAGTAAGGATGTCGGATACAAAGTTTCTGTGTTTAAAAACGCGAAGTATATCTTCGCGAGCTTCTTGGACTCCTTCACATACTATCTTGCTCCTTTGTATGTTACCCTGAAAATAGATAACGAATGTGTTGATCATTTTTATTAAGAATTTTCTTGTTAAGCAATAATTGAATGCATCATGACAAACATAATGTCAGAGGGACCAAAAAAAATCTGTTTGAATGTTGTTGTTTATGTCATTTACACTTTTTTTTTTAAAAGTTATTTTCATAATTCGTAACTGATTTCAGTTAGTCCATCTGAAGTTACTACTAAGCTCCAAATTCAACAATTACAAAAACAGCAAAAAATACAGCATCGTTTATTATCGAGTACCTATCAAGACTCTATAACTCTAATTACTTATAAAAAACTAGATATTACATACCTTAATAAGCTCTAGTAACGTGTGCTGTAAGTTGTATATAGGTGATTGCGTGCGCGTCGCGGCCGCCTCCAGCGCGCGCAACACGCCCACTAGTTGTTCGCCAACATCTGCTTCTAACGATACCTTCATAAAAAAAAATAGTATGTTTACAAAGTAGAAAATACAAAGTAGATACATATCTTTTCGCGGACATTAGACATTATGTTATGTAACCTGACGATAGCGGCGCTGCATACCTGGCCGCCTCATCAAGTTAATACGCCCGAGAATCTGCTCAGCGAGGAACGCGAAACTTCACCGAGTTGGTCTTTGCGCCCTACCCGCGCGCGACTCTCCCCTCTAATTTGTAGTCATAATTTTAAGAAAAAATTTAGAACTTAGAAAATATATACACATATAATGTTCTGGGTTTCCTTCACCTCCTGATCACGACCACTTGCATTTTTTTCTATAGTAATATTTTATGACGTTACTAGTGCCAAGGAGTTTGAAAGTAATTATAAAGATTTTCTACAATACTGACCAGGTCATCCATCTGTGCAGTGAGGTGGTGCACCTTCCAGCCCTCTGCACTAGTCAGTACGTGCTTCTGGCTGGCGATGGCGACAATGTCGCGAGGTCGCGGCTCCTTGCGACGCACGTCGCCTGGTCGCGTGAAATGGCGCTCCGTGCTGCGCCACCCGCATATGTACGTTGAGCTTAAGGATGGACCTTAACAAATAAGGATTTAAATAATTTTCATACAATTTTATAATGTTTTCTTAGAGATTTAATATCTACTATCTCCCGTTTTATCATCTCCATACTTTAATATTATATATCGCAATCAACATTTTATACAATCTTAGTACATACATAGTGAGACTCATACACCTCAGTATATAGTCGGCTGCTGCTGCATAACGCGTTCCTGCGGCGCCTAACATACGGCACCGGCGCGGCGGTGGTTTAATGCGGTAGTCCAGCGCTTATTGCATATTAATGCATTTCCCACGTAAAAAAAAATGGTGAGCGTGCTGCGCGCCCATATTGGTAGCTCAATCTACGACGTCTACTACTTGGTTTAAGTTTGTATAGGAAAATTGTTACTATCAGTTACTCTTAACATCAACTTTTGACTACAAAAATATTTTTTAAGGTTAGCATTTTAGAAAATAATGTTCAAACCTATGAGAGTGTTTTTATCCTTTTTTATAAATAACTAGCCAGATTTATATTTTTCGATACTTACTCAAAAAAAGACCTATATAATTTGAAAAAACATATTGAAATCAATTGTGAGATCTATCCCATACATACGTTTAGGCACTGGCGCGACGGTGGCGGAGGGGGGTGACGATGGCACGTCCCGGGCGTCCTCTGAGGGGAACTCGCATTGTCTTATCTCATTTATTAATCTATAATTAATAAAGTTTAAATTCATTAGGAATTTGTTTTACATTGTGTTTATGAATGTTAAGCGAAAAAAGGACCAACCAACAAATATACTTTAGCTTATATAGTATTAGTTGGGATTAGTATAGATTATTATTGAGCATGACTCACGTCTGCTTCCTCGGCTTCTTTCTTGGTGATAGATCTTGTTCTGGTGTAGGAGGATCAGGTTCGACGTCTGGCACAGGGGAAGAAGGGGCGGAGATAGTCGTAGATCCAGATCCAGCTCCCCTCTCTAATCGCGGTACATCTTCCCATCCCGTATTTCCCGTACTTCGATAGACTTGTCCTAGTGGAAAGATATTTCTTTTAATTCATCAATATGAATAAAATGGTATTCCTGTTCCTTCCAATGCTTACTACTAATGACAATCAAACGTCAAAGTTTAACATTTTTTTTAGAAATTTAGAAAAATATACTGCTTTTCATTACTTTTACAAAGTAGACTTGTCGAAATGGTAACTGGTAGGTGTTGTTAAATATAACTGTTTAAAGCATTTCATCAATTTTAGACGTAACATCAGCGTTTCGCTTATTTTTAATCGTTAAATAGTTTCTCTTACCATTTTTAATTTTAAGAACACAGGTATACAGTACTATTAACTATCCGCGTTTTCATCTCTGCCGTTATTTCTACACCCAGTAACTCATATTATGGTTTTAGATATTTATTTCTCTAAAGAATACATAAAAATGTTACCTTGCTATAAACCGCGGCAATCTGAACTACCACTCGTATGGTACAACCTAGAAGAGCACCCTGTCCACACAAAAGTGAGACGTCACTTGCTGTGACGCTTGTAGAGTCAACACGTCCTGAAGATGCTTCGGTTACGGAGCGAAACGTACGTCGATTGTCGATCGCGATCTACTTGTGTGGTGTGTACTGGTTCGGGTTCGCGCGTTACACTTTTCTGTCAACGGTGTGCTCTTCCGGATTGTGCCGTACGAGTTTGGTTGTTAGATCGTCAAGCTACCTACTTGTGTGGTGTGTCTTAGTTCGGGTTCGCGCGTCTCACTTTTGTGTGGACAGGGTGCTCTTCTAGGTTGTACCATACGAGTTTGGTAGTTCAGATTGCCGCGGTTTATAGCAAGGTAACATTTTTATTCCTTTTAAACCATGAATTTCCGCAAAGTAACGCCTGATTCAATTCAATATCTAAAGAATACAATTCACTTAGAAAGAGAAATACAAAATATACCTTATTACTAATTTACTATGAACTACGCGGATACAATGTCATTTCTGGGGTAGTACAAAAAAGTTAACAATACTAGCAAAATATTATTTCTACCTCACAAGTATGAAAATAAAGCGCTAATTACATACAGAGAAATTGCTACTGAATTATTGTTTTTATTAAATTTTTTTGTTAAATGTTACTATATATACTTAATTAATTTGTTGAGTTTTTATAGCAAAGTTTTAAAAATAGATTTAACACGTTTTTAATATTATATTTTTATTTAGAAGGAAAGTTGTAAATTATTTATTTTAAGTTCGTATCAAGTATGATTATTTGTATATAGTTTAGTTATAATATATTGTTTGATTTTATTTTTGTTTTTAAGTCTAGTTGCTCCGAGATGAAAGATTTTTTTTTTCTATTTTTTTGGCATTTTTCACATGTTCAAAGATCCGAGAATCCATTCAAAATGAGGTTTAATAATCTTTTTTTGAAAAGAGCCCCTTCGTGTAAATTGCACTTTTTTCCATAGTTTGTTCGTGCGGTGCTAATTATAATTTGGTTAGCTTGTCTAGTTCTTATTTTTTGTAAATTTAATTTAATATAGTGCCATTCAGTATTTTCCTAATAAAAATTTGTAGATGTGTGATAATGGCATTATTTTAGTCTCTTTGTATACTTTAATTGTTGGAGTTAAATAATTATACATAAATTCTTTATTGTCGTTGATCACTCATAACTAGTTCGGCTTAATGTTAACGTAAAAATACCCATTTTTTTGCTTTTATTTATATTTATTATTGTTTTAATAGAAACTAAGTACTCTACTTTCATTTATATAATATACTAGGGGCCCGTCCCGGCTTCGCACGGGTGGATAATTTTATTTTAACACTGGCTCCCGCATTCTGTCGCTCCCTCTATCGCCGCTTTACTCGCTGCGATGCGTCGCTATATTGGCCCGTCGCGTCGTCGTGTATTTTTTGTTTATATTGATATTTTTAATTTCTTAATATCTTTTGAATGGAAGGTCCGATTTTAATAATTCTAAAAGTAATTAACAGGTATTGAAATAGTCTTGAATACGAAATATTAATACAAAGTTATAGAAAACATGGTCTGATTTTGATAGGCATTTTTATCAACTTTTAAAATGTAAAAAAGTAGTTATAGTGACGTAACTATAATAGTTGAACATATGGTCTCGCGGACTTTTTTGTAGATATTGATACGTTCTATAATATTGTAGAACATTTTTTGTTCTATCATCAATACTTTTTGCAGCGCATGCGATGAAAGATATTTTATGGCTAATTTTTTGGCACCTTGGGTTGGTTTTCGTGAGATTTCCTAAGGATCTCTAATTTTTTCTTGTAATAAATATAGCCTATGTTACTCAGGGATAATGTAGCTTTCTAATGGTGAAAGAATTTTTGAAATCGGTCCAGTAATTTTTATGTTTATTCGTTACATACAAAAATACAAATCTTTCCTCTTTATAATATTAGTATAGATTTATATGTTAAATTTCTCATTTAAGTGAATTTAATGTGTAAATTCTTAATGAGAATAAAAAATATCTTTAACCGGAAAAAAAAATCTTTAACCGGAAATAATTATAATAATTAAAAAAAAACTAATAGTATTTATAATATTTTATAAATTATGTTATTATATATATGTCGGAAAATAGTTAGAATATACAATCTTTTAAAACCATTGTATGTGCACAATAGATGGCTAATCATGATAGCTACAAGCGCAATATGGTCAAGAGATAACTAAACATTACGATCTCCTACAATTCTGACAGGAACCCAAGCAGTACTTTGGACTCATGACCAAGCGTGTGGTTTAAAGAGCTCTTCAACAGAACAGAGGAAGACTTAAAAATGCTAACATAAGCAAAGAAATGATGCATCCGTTGATCATACCTCATAACAGCCATTTAACGAATCTGCTAATTGATCATGCCCACCGCTTAACATTCCATGGCGGAGCTCGACTAACATTAGCGAAACTTAGACAGCAGTATTGGATAATAGGCGATAGACAGAAATCGTTAAAGGCAATCGGTCAACAGATTGAAGAGATAAAAGCTGAACGGAGTGAAATCGAACAGATTTCATTCCATACCGTTCATCACTACGTGGCCATTTACATCCTGGCTACGTGTTTATTCATCGCCATCATCGTGTTCCTGTGGAGGCGTAGGCAGGAGACGTGTACTTGGTGGCCCGAACCTCGGTCAGCAGTCAACAGCATCGCGCCTGCACCCGCCCCGAATCCGTTCCTGCCCACTCTGCTATTCCGGCGTTACAGCCGGATCCTCCGGAACTATCTCAATCTCTCGGTGTATGTGTTTCAGACAATCTTTGTGCAAGTATTTCAAACAATCCCTCAAAAGTGCCAAAAGTGTTCAGTGAAAAACCTCGTGTAGTGTCAGTGGTATACAAAAATAAAAAAGTGCAGATGGTGGACAGAAAAGAAACAATTTTTCCTACTTTTAATGAATTATCATAAAACTAATAAACTAACATAGTTTTAAGAATTATGGTTATCACCTTGTAACTTAGTTATAGCTCATCTAATTATCATTTGACTAACTCAGTAATTCTATTATTCAGCTTCCCTTCATCTCTCGCCCGGGAGCATGTACCGTGCATAGCAACCGTACATATTAGGTATTATATTACATTACAATATTTAGGTCATTTGTGCACGCGCCTCCTCATTTTACATAATTTCATCAGTTCACGTTTCTACCTCATACATAGAAGGCGCGCAACTCATTATCAAATATCAATATTATCAGTGTTTTATATTATAATCAATTACTTTCAAACAGAACTTTCATTTTATATCATCAAATAAGAGTGTCCCGTACACAACTGTGACACTCTACTGACCAGGTTCGCTGTCAAAGCTTCGGGTTAGGCTTACACAAGGCTTAACCGAACACAAAGCTAACTTAGCACTAATCTAAACCAAGCCTAACTTACGCTTCCGACATATAGAATGTTTAATGTTTTGTAATCAAATTGTTTATTGCTCTGGATTTGAAATATACACAGGATGTAATAATGTAAAACTTACCTATCGAGTTGATGGTGTTAAGTGTCCCAATGTTTCCAACAACTGCAGTAACTGTGTTGAGTGTATGTGAAACTTTTGCCGGAGATCTGAAGCGAAGATGAAAAATACATATATATATATATAATCGAGAGATAGTCGCGAGTGCAATTGCATCTTTAAACAAGGAGTCAATATTGTCAAACACTTTCGGAAGTTTAAATTAACGATATTGATTATTAAAATTTCATCATCATCTTATTTAAGAGAATTGTATTGTAAGACAGATTTATAACAAATGACTTAATAACAGTATGTATGCATAAAATATTTACCCATCTATTTCGCGTTTCCGTAATATAGAAGGGCGAGGCAGTATTGTGGACTGGACAGATGCTGGTGGCTGACGGGTTTCTACACTCTGCGTAGTATTCACCACACTTACTGCATTAAGAAAATGGTAAAGTTAAACTTGAGAAACATATTATTAGAAATACACCAATAATAAATTATTTAAAAGAAATTTAAATAAGAGTAACCTTGTGCAGGTTGAGCATGAATATGTGTATATGAAGTGAGGGGACGGAGTTGATGTGACAACTGTTGTTGATGTTGGGGTTGTTGCTGATGCTGTTGTTGGTGCTGAGGTGAAGGGCGAGGCACTTCATAGTAAAGTTGTGGTGGAGCACTGTTACCAACACCGCGCACGCCGACGCTTGCCACGCCAACCACCTTGTACAAAGAGAATAATAATATTTAAAATATAAATAATAAATAAACACATTTATAATGTCTATTCTCAATAGACTGCCCGTCAATCAGGTTGAAGTCTGTAAAAATTCTAATTGATAAATTAATTAATCAGAGCTACCATTTCAATATACTAAATATTTAAATTTAAGAAATTTTGGTTATAATTCCCAGTGATACTGTAACTTTTGAAAAATTTATAATTAAAATACTTTTTTTCAAATAAAATTATTTATACCTTAGTAGGTTGATAGTTCCTTTGTAAGAGTGGAAGAGGACGCGGTGCAGAGACTGGCGGGGTAGGCGTAGGAGCTCGCGGTGACGGACCACGCACGGTACTAGATATAACTCCGCTCGCTAGAAAAAAAATTAACTTTTCTCATTTCCTTCATTTTTATTTAAGACTTTTAAGTGCTACCCTGTCACCACCACTAATATTTTATAAGCACTTTTTAGAAAAGAAGTATAAAGCCATAGGTTACTGATCCTAGCTTACTTTAGACGTCATAACTTTGTTATAAGGTTTACATAGATAGATATACCATTAACTATAAAAATTGATTACCATCCAATATTATTTATAGTAATTGTAAGATGCAAGGAAGAAGTTTTATTATGCTCAAAAATAAATATTATTATTATAATTTTATTAAATACGCACATGTAAGGACTGTAGTAGAAGCCAAAGTGACAAGAGCAGACAGAGTAGCAATGGTAGGAGCTGGTGGAGTTGCCGTCTGTGATGACTGGGAGATAGAAGGTGCACGAGGAGCTGGGGAGCGTGCTCTGCAACCATACACTAGTGCCCGTCCACGGCCACCCCGCGTCCCACTTGACCATGAACCTCCTACAAATGATATTGACATTTAAGATTGCATGAACTTAAATTGTATGTTTCATTTACAATCAAAGTCATACAAATCAACGTTAAAGTAAAAAATATATGCCTTAAGAGTATTAATCATGTTCATTAAAATAAACTAGATACTCAAAACAACCAAAGATCTAAAAACCTTGATTTTGAGCAGGCTGTTGATTTGTAACTGGGCGGACAGCTAGTGATGCTCCAGCAGCCAATCCACGGGGCACATGACTTGTGACTCCTTTGCTGACAAGCACTCCTGGAGAATTTCCCATGTTCATGTTGGACAAAACTGTAATTAGATGTTTGTAATTGAAAAGCAGACAACAAAAGTGATTAAAGAGATGAAGGTTTAAATGGCATAAGGGGATATAATAATAATTAATGTTACAATATAATACTGCTAAATATTTTATAGCAACAAAGCTAATACCATATACTCATTAAATTTAAAGTGATTAACTGCAAACTCATTAAACATATAACTAGCAATTTAGCTTTACAAATAGTTAAATAATTTAGAAATACATAATAAATAGTTAAATAATGTAAAATGTATTAAATATAACCAACATTCTCATTAATAAAATATTTTAGGTAATATATTTGTTTCTTACTCACCAGGTCGAGTGTTATTTTGTGGCATTGGAGGAAGTACCCTCACACTGGGTGGTAAAGTGCGAACAGAAGAACTAACTAGGCCACCAACGTTTAATAATTGTGCAGTGTTCCCACTTGAAGCAATAGACTGACTGCTAGATATTATAGTATTATTTGAATTAGAAACTTGAGCTGATAGCTGAGTGCCTTGACTTATTATTTGTGTTCCTGGACTGAGCACTTGACCACTAGGAATAAGTTGAGATTGTGTAATAATCTGTGAATTTTGCCCCATAAGCTGAGACCCCTGGCTCACAATCTGTGTTCCTTGCAGTATTGGAGATCCACTTATAATCATTTGAGGCTGAAATAATTAGATATGATTTACATATTAATATAATAATTTATTATGTTCCATTTTTTAGTACTACTAAAAATAGTTTTAAATGCTTCTATGGTACTTTTAAGCTGTGTTAAAATGTAATCCCAAAAATAATTTTATATAAATAAGAACTTGAGCTTATCATGTTTACATCTTCTCAACTTACAATCTACTACATTGTAAAACAAGTTATTATGACTTTGAGAGATTTATCACAATGAGTATTTCTTAGCCTTTATGCTTTTTTTACAAATTATTAAAATGGCCAGTAAAAAATGTTAAAATATCACTTGTTTAAATGTGAGGCACTGAAACTATAATTTTAGTTTGTACAACTCCCGTACTAAATACCTGAGAAGAGACGCCTGGAGAGATGATCTGTGCAGCTGAACGCATCAAGCCTATGGATCCCGTCCCGCCATGCGTGATTATCTGACTAGAACTGGTACCTTTTTGTTGGCCTGGTATTAAATGAGCCATTTTTACTTCGCTGTTCGACATATTCTTAACGATGGTTATTTTCTGGGGAGCTAAGTCGATTGGATACATCTTTCCAGTTGTGACTGATCTATCATTTTCTAAATTGTTACTCATTTCGATATTCTAAACTCAGATATCGCTACACCAGCATTGTATTTTTGAAAATACTTTTAATATATTTTCCACCACACTAGTTTTCTTCTTTACACAAAATTGAATAATTCGAACTTTTTTTGACGGATCCAAATAAAGCCTTTCAATTTATACAAAGTTTTATTTAAAGTTACTAACACTATTATGTTGCCAACGTAAGAATAAAAAATAGCTGATATCAGTGCACATCCTAGGATATAAGTAGTCTATGATGCACATGCTGAAAAGGCCTGATTTCTATTTAGTAATCAGGCAAAGAAGCAACATGTTCTGAAACCAATATAATCTACTGCTACTACAATGCTCATAGAAGGTATATGAGCAGTGACCGATTGTATCTTATAAATTATGATTCTGTGGACTGCCATAGTAAAATTTTATAAACAAAGCAAAGCGTTTTGTCTATGTTGTCATAACCATGGCGGGTTACGTAGGTGATGATGAGTTTTCTGACGAAAATATACAAAAGTTTAATAATGAAAGACGAAGTAGTAAGCAATGGGTTAAACTTAATGTTGGTGGGACATATTTCTTAACTACTAAAACTACATTATGTAGGGATCCAAACTCATTTCTTTATCGATTAGTTCAAGAGGACAGTGACTTAATTTCAGACAGGGTGAGTATAATATTAACGATAATCGTTGTCGACCCTGTTTGGCATCATTGACGTCTTTTATAACCTAGTCTTTGTCTTAATGTAAATATTTCTTTAAAGGATGAAACTGGCGCTTATTTAATAGATAGAGATCCTACATACTTTTCACCAGTGCTCAATTATCTTCGACATGGTAAACTTGTTATAAATAACGATATTGCAGAAGAAGGTGTTTTAGAAGAAGCAGAGTTTTATAATATAACAGAGCTTATAAGATTAGTTAAAGAGAGAATATGTTTAAGAGAAAGAAGGCCACTTAAGGACTCAAAAAAACATGTATATAGAGTTTTACAATTTCATGAAGAAGAACTTACGCAAATGGTTTCTACAATGTCAGATGGTTGGAAATTTGAGCAGTTGATCAACATTGGATCTCAATATAATTATGGCACTGAAGAACATGCTGAATTTCTTTGTGTTGTAAGTAGAGAATGTGGCAGCTCCTTAAACAGTAATGATATAGAACCTACTGACCGAGCAAAGGTATTGCAACAAAAAGGCTCGAGAATGTGAAGCTACCTCAAATCTTACAGCTGATAACTTTTGAGACTTTGTGTGGAATGTGTACATACATTTGTAGTGTGAAGTTTGTTACTTTGTTCTATGATTCCAAGTTAAATGTATTTTTTTAAGCCACTCATTTTTAATAAGTCCTGCATAGTCAGGATGATGGCAAATGATATTTTCTTAGATGCCTGAAAAATGTTCATGAATACTCAGATTATTAGTAGAAACAAGCTAGTTCTCATTTTCATTGTATATTTGAGGCATGTGAATAACGAAGAAATAATAAGTCCTTTTTGTGATAGTGAAATATTACAATCTAAAACATATAAATGTATTTTATTTACTTTAACAAATTTTATAATGCATAGTTATTATTATCATGATAATGGCCTAATTGATCAAGTGTTACTTAAAATTGTTAATATTTTTCTACTAAAGGATTAAAATTAAAAATAACATTTTATTGTTGAAACCTTTATTTCACCACTGAATTGACTGGAAAACAATGATTTTATTTGACACTCCTTTACTTAACAGATATTATCTATGTTAATTTCATAACTACATAATATATAAATCTGTAACACAAAGTTTTATAAAAAAATAAACATTAGAGCTATTTAAAACTTATGTTATTAAATTACACAATTTATTATAAAATATTGCATTCAACTGCATTAAATACGAGTTAACATTGAGTATCTATACTAGATACCCTTCTGTATAGATTAGAATAATATATCAAAATACAGATTTTTCACTCACACATGTAAGGCAATGGGGTTTATTAATTATTATTCTGAATTATTATTAATTTTATCCTAAGTGTACTAAATCATGTTATGCTTAGCACCAGTCTGCCATGTATGTAAAGTCTGTAAATAGTTTATGGTCTGCATTGCTGAGGGGACGAGGCTCTTTTGGTGGTGTCAGTACTGCAGCTTCTGAAGTAAACTCACTGTCAAAATTACTTACATCTTCAAGGTTATTTATTGTAGGTACAAATGGTGGTTTCACTTTACGGAGCAGCAATTGTTCCCAGTCTACATTGCGGAAGAATGCTTGTTTTTTCACATCTTCTGCATCTCTTTCAGATGAGCCTAAACGCCTCTCAGGGTTCTTTCTTAATAAACGACGCATTAATGCAATAGACTCTAAGGATAATGTTCTTGGATAACGTACCTCGTCATTTACAATTGAGTCAAAAACTTCTCCCTCATCTTCCCCAGGGAATGGTGACTCCCCTACTAGCATTTCAAAAATTAAAACTCCAAGTCCCCACCAATCCACTGCTCTAGTATATGAAGTCTCTGTTAACACTTCTGGAGCAAGGAACTCAGGGGTGCCACAAAATGTTCCTGTACGATCTCCCCAACCCATTCCCTCTTTACACAACCCAAAATCAGCAATCTTAACATATCCTTCAGTATCAAGAAGCAAGTTATCTAATTTTAAATCTCTATAAATTATGTTATTCTCATGTAAATACTGTAAACCTAATACAACACAAGCTGCATAAAATACTGCCCTTGGCTCAGTGAACACGTCCGCATGTATATGCATCATAAGGTCACCTCCTGCTGCATATTCCATGACAAAACAAACATGTTGATCAGTTTGAAAACATGCAAATAGATTAACCAGAAATGGATGTCTTATTGCATTAGCTACCTCAAATATACGTTTTTCTGACAGCAATGAATCAACTTCATCTCTGGCAATTATATCACCTTTCTTTAATGCTTTTATTGCAAAATATTCATTAGTAGGTCTATATTGGGCAAGGATCACTTTGCCAAAGTGTCCTCGCCCTAATACACTTAATAATCTGAAACTTTCCATTGACATTTCTCCTGACTGTCTTCTAGAATCTGCTTCTTTACCAAGTGTCTCTATGACAGAAGAAGAGCGTGATGACGAGATACGCATGTTACTTGTTATCTCTACTATCTGGTCTTCATTACTTGGAAAATCTAGAACTAATTTAGGTGATGGAGATGGTGGGTATTCCACAAGTGGAGTATTGCAGGATGAAGACTGTGGCTCTTTTGCAATGTAACTATCTCTAGTGTAGGAGTCTTCTAAAAATGCAAATGCTTCCTGTAATTCCTTTTCCATTCTTAGTGTTGATACATTAGGTGGAGGCTGTAATGGCAACGTAGGTTTCACTGGTGGAGTAATAACTTGTGGTGATGGAGTCGATGGTAGGCCCAAGGGTCTAACCCCAGCCATACCAACAAGTGTAGCATTAGGATTTTCAACATCCTTATTATCAATTTCATAATGTTGTTGATTTTGAATATGGGCACTTTGAATATTTTGGATAGAGGGTGATGAACGCTTCAAAAGTCTTCCAAGGACTACAGCAGGTATATGCATTTCTCCATATGAAGGTCGAGGTATATTTTTCCCCTGCTGCTTGAAAATTTTTCGTTGGCGTTGAAGCCTTGGTTTCCGGGATATAATAGGGTTCAAAAACTTTATTTCTGCAAAAAGAAGACCCTGCGGTTCCAGCTCCAGTGCCATGCCATGTCGAATATCATCAATAAACTCTTCTAATCTCAAAAATTTAACAGCACAGAGACCACGCCAATCTTTCCAATGAATACCAATTTCAAGCTCTCTTGATTTATCTAGCTTTATAGTGAATCTGAAAATCAATTTATAAGTTATTAATATTTTTTCTGCCGGCTCTCCAATATTTCCAACAATTATCACCATATTACAATTAACAAAAAATTCAGTTCAGTAGTTTTTGATTTCTAACATCTAACATGAACAGACTGATCTGATATTGGACTTTGTTTTATATTTACTTTATTACATGTAGTGAAATTTTTCTGACAATTATAGTTTTGTTCAAAGAGAATAGTTTTCTTTTAACTTCTTCTCTGATTTTTTATGGAAAAATCTAGTATTTTTTAATTTTTTTAAAATAACATTAGGATTCCTAATGGTCATAAATTAGTTTGATCTGTTTGAACCTTTTTTTTCATTACTCTTCCATAAATTAGCTACTTCATATAGTTCTTCTAGCAATACATTTTTTAACGTGTAATCGAACTGGCAAGTAATTAACTTAATCTTATTGATTTTTTTTATAATACAAAAGTTATTTTCTTAGTCACATAACAAATATGTATATATGGCCTACTGATAAGATAGTATGAGTAATCATACAAGGTAGGTGTAAAGATTATAATTCTACGAAAGATTGATGTTGATGAATTTAATCTATTAATATTGCTTTAAATTAATTCAATTGTTAAATATAATTCTTATTATCAATAAATCTTATTATTAAAATAAAAAAAATTGATTTTAAAGCAATTTTAAATCAATTAAAAAAAAATAGAAACAAAATGTTTTATTACCTTTGATCCCAGGCCTGCTGAGAGCAAGGTCTCCAACTAGTTTGGGCCACAGTGTGATTATCTAGCTTCATGACTGCCATTATTTCATTGCTTGTATCTTCTTTAATGCTGTATGTATACTTCATTGAGTTGCGAATTGTCACCCCCTTAACAAAAGATTTTAAATCAGAAGGACTTGCAAGGGGGTCCTTACGACTTCGTCCAGGAACATCATCTAAAAGATCTTGACAACCCATGAGTCTAACTTCTAAAGTTCCAGTAACTTGAACACATGGACTGATCATTGGGGCTGGAGATATAAAAAGGTTTCTAGGGCCACTAGCACCTGTTAAACTGACATAGCCTGGACTTGAGCCTGTGCTACGGAGTTCATGTCCTAATTCAATAAATGCTGCACTTTCAGGAGGGAGCTCTTGGCGACGCATATCTAAAGACTTACGTAACAAATCAAGTTTTTGTGTTGACTCAAGGAGGCTTGTCTGAGCTTCTTGTAATGCTTTTTTATCAGTAACCTTTTTATCACTTTGTAATAGTCTTATAGCATTCTTTGATCCTTCCACCACAGCTGCTTCTATACGAAGTCTATTTCTAAGCTCTGCAATTCTCTCATCTAACAAAGCATCAACGCCACTCAAATCTGTACCTCTACCATCTCCATTTGCTCCCATATTGTCACCTTTCTGTTGTTTACTTAGTTTAGAGATGCGAAGTTTTAGATATTCAATTTTAGCTTTTGAATCTGCAAGCATTTGATGTGCTTCAGCCAAAAGCTTTTTATCTCGTGACTGATTACTGCTGCTAATGCTCTGGATCATATTTTCGGCGCCTTGTTTTACTTTCAATTCAATATTCAGCTGTTTTTCTAAGGATGCCAATTTACGATCAGTCGTACCCTCGCCCAACTGACGCTGTTGTTGCGCTGCTTCCGAAGCCAAAATGATCTCTTCATCGTAAGATAAGTCTTCAGGTGAAGTCGGAGTTGACTGACCGCGTGACAAAAGAAGCTGCGATTCTAGTTCCTGCAAGTCAGATTTAAGCTCGTTCAATTTTAAATTAGCTTCTTTAACAATATTTGCAACGTCAGCCAATGATCTTCGATCTGTAGCTACTTCGCGTAGTTTTTCAGCTCCTTCCTTTATTTTGAGTTCCTTACGTATCTCTCTACGTATAACATCTTTGAGCTCTTCCAACTTGGACGGCAATGCTATTTCTGGAATACATTCCATTTTAATTCCATACTTGATGCCCAACTCATAGAGGACAGGGTGTCGAATATAATCACTGTGGTAATAACCTGGGTCTGCCATAATTGAGGATGCACAGTCTAACGTCAGTTAACCATAATTATATGAGAAAATATCACTACTACTGCTTTTAGATCACAAAGCGAACGTGCACTTATTATTGACTATGAAACAAACGCATTTGCTAATCTTAAAAGAAATCATTATGTAAAAACATAAAACGCAAACTTATTTAATTAAATTATAAAACAATTTATAAACAAGTCGGTCGGCCAAAGAAACCAACGAGTTACGAGATGAAACCCTACCAAAACCCATACTAGAAGCTACAGATTCAGACTGTTATAAAATAATACCATACCATAGACTATGAAGTATATACTGTATTCTGTAGGTACTATATATCATGAAGCCACAAGCGCGGCTACATGATATATATCTTCCAACTTTTTTTTGTATACTGTGCTGTGTGTGCACATACATTATTTTTGTGTCTACCACTTGATTTTTACTTCACGTCGCGTTTTATTAATTTTTGTGCCACTGTAATGCCTTAAAAATGTCATCCATATTAGTCTTCTTCTTCTTCGGCAGTCTTCTTATTTTACATTTTATTAATTACCTATAATAGTAGGTATTTATATGACTAATCACATTATTTATTTCTATAAATATGAGTTTGTGTGTTTGTTATTCAATCACACAAAAACGATTGAATGGATTTCACCGGTACACAGGTACTTTGTTTACGAACACATAGTTCCTGCAGTATAATAATAAAATAATTTTTATACAGAAATATATTGAAAATACATAATCAAATGTTTTATTGCTATATCTAAGTTAAATTATACCCGTGGAACGTTTTTATTTTTGAACATTCACTTTACGCTATCTAATTAAATAATTTGATAGCAAATCAATTGAAAAAGATAAACTCGATAGACAATGTGTAAATCAGATTTTTTTTTAGACATATATCGGTTATTCAGGTTGAAAAGATCGATTGTTTAATAAATCGTATGAAATAGCAATCACTAATTCTGTTTTCTTATTTAGTATTTACCACAGATTATATAATATTTTATCTAGGCATTTTACTTTTAATAAATCTTTTTAAATTAAGGAGTTTTCTTTGTAACAAAGTATTTTTATTTACATAAACATCTTTAGTATTTACCATTTGCGTATATTAGATAGCAAACGGAAATATTAATAGTTCTAATTAAAAATAGAATATACTGGAAAGAGCTATATCCAACTGTCAACATCATAAGATTTACTTGGCTGTGTGCCCACTACCTAGTCTGTCAATAACATACTTTTATAATATACTACCTACACTACAACCTGGCTCATCGTTTTGATGGATAATAATGCCCGTTAAAGTTGATATCACTCCGCCACCGCCAGCTAATTCGAAACAACCTGGCGTAACTAAGTCTCTTCTGTACAACGGCTCTAAATTTCAAGGGCACCAGAAGTCCAAGGGAAATTCGTATGAAGTAGAAGTTGTATTGCAGGTTAGTAGGAAAACAAAGTACGCAAAAAGTGAAAATACCAATACAATAATACACTTTTAATGTCTCAGGTTGAGAACTAATACCGTTAGCGTGGAAATTGGCGGTAACTTTATTGAAAAAATAGTTTTCTAGGAAATGTTATTTTATCGACCTTACGTGTTATATACACTTATTTTCTATTGCAGCATGTGGATGAAGAAAATTCATACCTATGTGGATATTTGAAAATAAAAGGTTTGACTGAGGAATTTCCAACATTAACAACATTTTTCGATGGCGAAATTATATCGGCAAAGTATCCATTTTTAACAAGGAAATGGGATGCTGACGAGGATGTTGACAGAAAGCATTGGGTATGTATATATTTTCAAGTTTAATCAAATACAAAAGAAAATGACACTGTGACAACTAATGTTATCTTTACAGAGTAAGTTTGACCTATTTGTACCATATTTAAAGACATTCAACTCTGACTCATTTGATTATGATTCTCTTGAAAAGGCTGATTATGTATTTATGAGGTGGAAAGAACATTTTTTAGTGCCAGACCATACTATAAAAGATATAAATGGTGCTTCATTTGCTGGGTTCTACTATATATGCTTTCACAAATCAGCAGCTACAATCGAAGGCTATTATTACCACAGAAGTTCTGAGTGGTAAGTATGTTTTGTTTTAAGTTGATTTAAAAAAGGCCTCTGGAAATTAACTATTACAATTAGAATTGATTTTAAAAAGTTTAAAATTGTAATTGTTATTCATAAGTTATAATTATGTTAAGTAGAACTTTTTTGGCAATAAAATATAAGATAGGTGGTGACTCGAGTTTGCTGTATATAAGTCAATAAGGTTGTTTTACCATACATGTGATCATTCAAAACTTGCAAAATTCTGCAAGTTTAAATGAGGATATTAAGGATTTTAATAAGGAATGAGAGAGGCAAAGAGAAAAAGAATGCTGAAAAGATATAGAAAGGGAAAAGGAGAGTGAAAGAGTAATGACAACATCATTTTGATTATAATATCTTATATAGAAAATATCTTTCTTACTGTAGCTAAAATTTGTTTTTGATCATTTTATCATCTTTGGACCTCTGGAGTTATAAGTCTCAACTGCTAGAGTAGCATCACTTTTTAGTTTGCGTTTATGATGTAATTTTTATTGTAAATATAATGTTACTTTTGTTTCAGGTTTCAATCATTAACTTTGAGCCATGTTCCAGAGTACAGCATTCAAATCTATGAATTTAGATGAAAATATAGTAGCGGTGATTAAATTGGATCAATATTTGTTTCTGATAGTACTTACTTGTCTCTAAGTCAATATTTCTTTTGATGTCCTTCAACATGACACTGAGAAGATTCTTTAAAGAAGCTCATGGAATTATTTAATGTGATCAATAATTTATGAACAATAGTATTGTAGCCTGTCTTTGCATGTACTTAATTTTTAACATAACTCTAGTATATAAATACTACGTAATTCACTTTAGTGTACCTGTAACTATTGTTAAAATTGATTTATAAAATATTGAACTTTAAGAAATACGAATAATAATAATTATCGTGATATAAGGTACAAATTTTTTGTAATAAGCCTTTTTTCATTCCTTTGGATATTTAGTTACCAATTATTTTATGATATGTAAGTATGTGCAAAATCAGGTTATATTTTTTATTGTTTAACCATGTTTATATTATTTTTAATATAGTAGGGAATATCATGTAAACAGTTATAAGAAAATTTAATATTTTTTTTCAATAAAATCTTGAATGCAAAAATATTTTTTTTAATTTTTACAAATTTTAAAACTATGAGGGGAGGGAATTTTAATAAATCAACAAAAATAAAGAATTAGATTTCATTTCAATAATTTTATTAAGTAATAACACATATTTACAGTAAAATACTGGCATTGATAATTTTCTACATTTGTTTTGAAACGGAATATTAAGCACATTTGGATAATTATTATAGAACTACATAATATGTAAGAGTTAAGTAATTTTATATATACTTTTATTTCCTATAACTAATATTTGTACAGTACAGATTTGACACAATGTTATTAGTATTATTTTAAGTCTAGGACTTTCATTATGATAGTATTGGTATAATTTTAAAAAGGACAAAAAGATCAAAGCATCAATGAATTGTAGTTATTTTTTAAAAATCTAAGATAAACTAATGAAAGCCCTTCATAAACATTGACAGAGTTTGAATATAGAAACAGTTTTATTCTAATATATTTGTATAATACATCATTTTTGTATCTAAAAATTTAAAATGCAATAACACTGGTTTAGAAATATAGTAAAATAATTATGGCAAGTATATTTATCACCATGCATCTAATAGTCAAAAGTTCAATGTTTAAAAATAGTGTCAAAGTAACAATTTTCTTTAATATGCTTCTTATTAAAATAATAATTTCAAAGTTTTCATTTCAGTAAAGAGTTTCTGTTAAAAAATATGCATAAGAGTGCATTTATCTTTCTAAAATTATGAAAATAGATTTTAATAATGTATAGCGCTTATATATATCTAAAAACTTATTCTAAGCTTTGGTGGGATCGACATATGAGTAATAGTTCGGTAGTTAGGTTAAAAATAGACATTTAATATGATGATATTTCCATATTATTAGAAATGCTTTTATTGAAAATATCGCAGGACTGTATGTTCAGGCACGGTGGTATAGAAATGAAGAAATATAATATGATTTAAATATGTATAGTTAAGCCTGTAGATCATTTAGTTATGCGATAGTTTTTCCTGATTCTTGTCATTCGCGTGTTTCGACTCTAGGTGGGTTTAAATTGTCCGAAATTAAATTTATTTCTAGCAAGACAGTCTACATCTAGTATACTTCAAAACAACTTAGATCAGCTGTACTATCTACATATAAGTACTTAATTATAATAAATGTACATAGCATAAAAGGCAAGCCAGTGCCAATATAATATTTTAGGTATGTTGAAAACCTTGCATTACATACGACTAACTCACGAGTCACAACAACAAAAAATATACATCAAATAAACATAAATTAGTAATACAACAATTTACATAATACAAAACAACAATAATACTAATTGATAAAGATTAAATTTTCGAGAGCAGTTAAACGCTTAGGTATCGATTGTGGGAATATTTACAAGAACTTAAAACAGCTAACAAAAAATTTACACTATGACTGTAATATTTGGCTTTAAAATAAATAGGCTAAATATAGTGAAAGCTATGGAGGAAACTACAGTTAACGTATATTTCGATTAATATTAATATTAGTGGGTATCGAATCTAATATAAGTAATGAGTTAAACGTGTAAAGAATGCTTTCCCATAGCTTCCATTATATGACGTCGGGTAACATCGAATTGTCTAAGCAGCGAAGCAAACTATCTTTTCGAAGCCCCTTCGCTACTGAACCAGTGTCTTAAACCGAGGAGGCTGTACAAATCTTGATTATTACCGTGAGATCTCATTGGACTAGCATTATGTTCGACGATTTTGTGCGAGTATCTTCGGAGTCCGGGGTAAGCCTCTTGAACACCTGAATGTGCTTCAGGATAGCCAGCTAAAGCGAAGCCACGAGGTCGGAAATAATGCGGATATGAGTGATGGTGACGTCGTGGATTTTCATGCGCATAAACACCTCCAATTTGAGTTCGTCCTGGCCAGTAATCCTGTAGATGCCTAAACGGGTAGTTCGTTGGGGATTCAGAATTCTGACTGGGCCAAGGGTATCGGTAATACACAACATTCTTCGGGCTAAGTTTATCAGTAGCGTCTATATTAATGTCATCCATATTTTGAGTTTCAGGCTCTTTTTTATCAGTTGTCTTAGGTTTATTACGTCGGTACTGTAATTTAGTACGTGTTCCTAATATGCTATCATCTGCAGGAGGAAAAGGTTTATCGTCTTTGGCGAAATTGTCATCTGTTGACACTTCTGCATATCGGCTTATTAATTTGATAGCTTCTCCAATGTCAGAGTAATCATTTTCGGGATTAAGCTTTGTATCGTCAGAATCTTTTTTCAAGACTAATTTGGTACCATTAGAAGGATTTTCTGTAGTTTTATTTAAAATTGTAGGTGCATTGTTTTGTTCCTCTATCTCTGACTTTTTTTGTTCTTCTTGATGACGTAGATGATGATTTACTTTTTGGATTTCAGATTCAGTGAGAACATCCTGATTGTATTGATTTTCTGTATCATAAATAACGGGGTCAACATTAACATGTCCGAAGACTTGTTCCTTCTGACCTTCGTCAGTCTTATTCAACCCTCCTTCTTCATTAGAGTTAATCATAGGACTGTCTCGTTTAGGTTTATCTGAATATGACAGCAGGTTTTGCAATACATTATGAGATAAAATATGACTGCCCTGAGGGATGGTTCCATTTAATTTCGCATAGGCTTGTTGCAGTTTCAACAACTCCAGTTCAGCTTCTATACTGGCGTCAGTGTTGTCACCTTTTTTAACGAAGTTTGGTTGCAGATCCTGGGCCTGTAATTTGTATAAATCATGTTATTACATACGAACAATATAGGAAATAAATATAATTGTCAAACAATAAGTATACAATTACTTATTGTTTGACAATCTTACGCAGTAGATTTTAGTCTTAACAAATTTTAAAGTATTGAGCATGATTTCCCATTAATATTACGACTGATATGACGTATATCTATTGGACTTTATTTAAAAAAAATGATTTTGTTATGTTTTTGCTCAGTAATATTATGACATGTAAGTATATTTTGGCAAAATTATGTACAATTTTTAAATTAAACAATAATAATATTTATATGTACCTGTGCAGATGGATCTTGTGGTGAGTTCTGTGGTTCTGTGCCAATAGGGATGGATAATTGTAAAGGTCCTGGATCCTCATCTCCATAGTCGTACACCTCCCCATTGTTAGGCGCTGCAGTAAATACGGCGTGGAGTTGGTCTAGCAAGATGCGTTCATGCTCATCGTCACTTACAGTCAACACCTATAAATGTACATATTTGAAATTAATTTAAATGTTCAACTCGTTAAAAACTATTGCGGTCGAGGGACACTTAATGAATAAAAAGTTGACATTGAGGGCTGTACCTGAACACATGCAGTCCCATCTAGACGATGTCCTTTGGGGCAGACTAGCGGAGTGATAAATAGTGACTTAGTTGTGATACGTCTAGGCGGGCTATTCTGGTTTCCGTTCTCTGAGCTCTTTAGCCAGGTGGGCCAAGCGAGCTCCCCGGCCTGTCGATCAAGAGTGCGTGGCGGTGCGCGGGTGGTGGTGGCCACTGCGCCTGGGCCGGGGCCAGTCTCCGCGCCCAGTGCACACGACACCAGTAATGCGATCCACGGATACCACATCGCAAACACCTGGAACAAAGACATGAATATTTTTAAATGACATATCACTAAAGAAGCTTTCATTTGTTCATTCTATACTGAAAATAAAGTTAAATAAATAGCAGCAATCTTGATTCGTCCATACCATAACTTAATTCATAATTAAGCGACCTAAGTTAACTCAATCATAAAAAAACGTGCCAGGCAAAATAATTTTTATTTTTGTAGCAATTGTTAGGTAATGTTTAGTTTAAATTTTAATTAATTTCATAAGTTTATAACGCTCATTAACGATTAAAAAACTTATTTAGAGATTGAATATGAGTATGGTAAAAATTTAATTAAAATTAGGTATACTCTAAGAGAAAGAAGTTAGCGAATGATCCAGAGCTCCATGAAGTGGATCAAGGTTTGTCCTTATCCATTAACTCAATCACTCGATGACAAATGGTATGTGAGATCCGAGAGCCCTGGCTGAGCAGATCAATGTAAAAGTATATAATCTGAAAAAATTCCCCGTGAGGACATTGTGAAAGGTAAAAGTTAACCTATTAAATTTTTTAAATGGGTCACCCTTGAAAAAAATAAAATCTGTAGGTTTCTCCTCTAGCGATTGTTGTCTCCAACTATATAAACATGTTAACGTAGAAAGTGAAAAACAAGAGCGTTTTCCGCTTGGCAGATTAACAAGGTAATATGCCATAAGTTTTAAGTTCTAAGACTATTCATAAAACCGATTCTACCATCGCAGTGACGCGACTTTTAAGACTCGATCTGTTTGTCGTGATCAACGTGAAAAACTTATTTTTTCTAACACTATTTATATAGCAAATCCGAATATTTTTCTACTCTCAATTTTCTCTGTCATTTAAACCTTCCTATTATAAATGTTATATTAATATATATAGCTGAAGAGTGTTTGTTTGCTTGAATGCAATAATTTCAGAAACTACTGGTCCAATTTGAAAAATTCTTTCAGTGTTAGATAGCCCTTTTATCGAGAAAGGCTTATAGGCTATAGGCATATTATCACGCTAAGACCAATAGGAGCGGATGATCACGGGCACGATGTCGCAAGCGTCAGCTCGTGAACTATAAATTATTTAAGGTAGGATGTACCTGTAGATAACTTCGTAATATGTGGGCACTGTTAACAAAGAAAAATAAACATTTACATTGAATATACCTACTTTGTTTTGTTGTATGCAAAATATAAAATGATTCAACAAAAGGTAAAAAAAAATGCGTTTCAATTAATTATAATTAAGTTAAAGAAATTTTTGTCTGAAGTGCTTTCAATTTATGTATTTTAAAATGTTAATCCATAAAAATCGAGCCCAGATTTTTCGTATTACCTATTACACATATAAACATTTTACATATGCCGTAGATATTTTAAGTGTTTCAGGGTATGCGTAAGGTTTTAGATCATTTTTAGACGTTAATATTACTAAGATCAAAGAAACCCTTAATGTAGTTTAATGTTTATGAATAGATGAATTCATCAAAAGGGGAATAGTCTCTACTATATTATGTTAACTCGTAAATTATATTTTGTATTACTATTTTCTGTAGATATGTTTCAGATTTATCACAGTTGACATCTTTCATGGATTTTTTTCTTTTTTAATAGATTTCTAGCAATCTGGGTTACAAATTACTAGTATTCTTAACTCCTACTAAGCTCCTAAAGATATTAAGCTACAAGCTAACTTGACAGTTTTTAAATAAGTCTCTAATTAATTACGAAATTTTTATTAATAAAATCAAAAACCTTGAACGTTGTGATGTGTGCGCAGCGCTTCACTATAACAGTTTATAATCAGTCACATGCTGCATGTACTCGTACGAGTAATATGTCATATTACATCACTTGGAAAATTGTAAACAAAGTAATCTCCCTTGACCCCTGGGTCCAAAGTCGTGAGAAATGTCTACGTATAGGCGATGTGTTACAGTCGAGTTATTAATTTAGTGCGCAAAACAAGGGCAGTGGCTGTTGACCCCGTCGCGATCTATTGGCAGCATCTGGCAATGATCTCTCCAGGCGCCGACGCTGCGTACGCGCATGCGGAAACGCCTCGCGGGATCTGACCGTGTTTCAATGGGTGCTTGATTGGAGATTACTTGTTTTAGACGTACTCAGATCCAGACGATAAAGCTTCGAAAGGATTAGAAAGCTTATGCTGATCGATCATTTTAATAAGATGTTTTATAACTCACCTCGCCCGTTGCTTCTTAAATTACATCTCTCATGATCGATTACAAGCTAATGAAATAATGTTTTGAATTTTGTTTACATAAAGCAGACGCGGTATTAAAGTTTGTCTGTATGTATTATTGGCGCGTACCAAATACTCGATTGTTGAACCCTACCTTGACATGTATGCGAGAGAGAGACGACTGTCGCGGAACAGAGGTGCGTAAGCGCAGGGTTGCACATAAATAGCTTTCCAGTGAGAACACAGGTCGAGATATTCCAAAGACAAGTGTCTACTTGTACATTTTAAAATTGCATTAAAGCATCAAAGATAAATCCATTATTTATATGCACGTACTTCTTAGCAGGTTCTGTTGACTGACATGCACTAATAACTGACCATAAAAGTGTCACGTTGTCCTTAATACACTAACGCTCCTGCCTATTTAGATATGTGTCTACTTCCTTTAATTAATGCGAGTGCGTGAATCAACAACATTGAACATGTAGGGGAACGTGCGTTACTAACTTTCTATAGTCACGCTTGGCCTGCATCACTGCGCCCTTCTGAGGACTGACAGGTGGTATACAAACGAATAAAGGGCCGGGGTTGGGTGAAGAAGTTTTTATATTTGCTCCTACGTTATTAGAGAAGCGTTTTTATAAGAATGAACTCCTCTCAGGTACTTTGGTCCGTGGCAATCAAATGAGTTAGCAGAGATATGATAGGAATGAATGTAATTGATGATAACGTCAGCTCGAGAAATGTTGGTGTAATGGATTACTTTATTAATAAAATATCATCTTGATGTTCTTTTACAATAGGTATCTATTTAAAGGTTGGATATTAAATCCATTAATGTTCACTGTACGATAATAATAGAATGGTCAGCAAAGCGATGGTGACGAGAAAGTGTCCGTCGCTAACTAAACGAGTACGAAATATGATGTTGATTGTCGATCGAATTAGCGTATTAGGTAACTACTATTTGCTTCATGGGCAGAATATTGATTGATAACATAAAAAATTCTTTGAGAAATTGCTTTTAAAATAATCATTACCTTGTGCAAATATGAATTTCATTCATTTATAGGAAAAAAGACTTATTTACACTTCAATGTTATGTATAATATTCATACAAATAAATTATATTTGTCTGTCTCTCTGTTTGTTCCGGCTAATTACTGAAATGGCTTCACCGATTTTGACGCGACTTTCATTGGCAGATAGCTGATGTAATAAAGCGTAACGTAGGCTATTTTACATCTTGCTACGACCCATAGCAGCGGAACAGCATGAACGAAGTCGCGGGGCTAATCTATAATAAAATCAGTACAAATGTACTAGGTGTTTACAACTCAAGGCAAAACAATGCAACGGGTATGTTTACTAGAACTATGATGCTAATTGAAGCTTTCATTGAGAGCTATTACACTAATTGGTTAAAGCCCAGCGGCGAAACTGACATGCCGCATGCATGAATATGCGCTTGGTTATTATATATTGTACTTTTATTTGCTACATTGTATGTTACGGCACAAATGTAAGAAAAAAATGCAATATAGTGCCATTTTAGAACTTACTATAATTATGAAATTGCATTTGGGTCAAAGAAATCATCACGGCTTAGGTTAATTATCAAAATATCTAAATTTACTGTAGTATTACAGCTAGTTTATTAGATAAATTAAATGTAAATTATTGGCAGTTGTGTTACACACTAACCGATTTAATGGTACTTTTTATCTTGTTATAATTACACTATATACTAAGCAGCTATCATTCAGCGTTTTAGTTTTCTCACTAACTCAATTTACTAAAGAATAGTTAAAAATCTTAATAATTATACATAATAATAATATAATAAAATAAATAAATTATAAATGCCATTTTGAGTTAAACTTCAACTTAAGAAACTTTTTTCTTGCACACACTTTTTTCTTTACACACAAAGATTATTTTTTTATTCAAACGTTTTATCACTTACGGTTAAGTGTTTCTGTGATTGCTGAGAGCTTGCTAACCGGTGAATGAATGTGAAACATGTGCGACATTTCACTATCGCTACAATATTTCAAATAGCTTTCGCATGTTTCTAATGTGAGTGATTTTTTATATTTAAAATTAGCACTACATAACAAATGTTAATATTCAAAAGAATTGTTGGAGTATTATCTAAAACAAATACAGTCCAAATATGCTTAATATCATCAATTTTGATTACTTTTTGTTTCTTCCTTCAATAATTGTCCTGTTATTATCTACTTCAGAATTGAATCTTTTAGGGTTTTAATTTGAAAGTCTAAGCAGTGTTTAACAAAAAGGCGACATAAATGTCCAAAAAAGTAAATAGTAAACATTAAGCTCGTAGTGGGCAGGCTGTAGGACGCTGCAACAGACGCAACTGAACAGCCGGCTCTCGGCATATTGCGTTTGTTTATAAAAAGAAACCCATTCATCTCCCTTTAAAATATAACTCTCTTAGTTTGAGTTGCTTTATTCTTAAGCGGTGTTTAGATAACAATAATTATAGAAATTAGTAATTATTTTAACTGAAAGCATACAATAGTTAATGGCAGACTTCGTAAGGAAGATAAGTCAACATTGTAGTGCATGACCTCATAAATATGTTTCTCAACTTTTTAAGTCATTTTAAAGTTATGTAAAGAAGTCAGATTCCGTCAGTGTTGAGATAATGTGATTTACTTATGTTAGCATGGTCTTATTTTGTCAAGTTAAGGATAAGGTATAATAATATTTTGTAACAAATCATAAGTGAAAATGCGATATCAAGCAAAAATACTTAATTGTTGTCATGGTCATTTTATTGTTCCATATTAATACAATACCCATTTCATAACAGATGTTATATTCTTTGTTAGTGTTAATCTGGTGCAATACATTTTTTAATTATTAAATATAAGGTTAAATTAACTCAACTGAACTCAAGTGAAAATATTTTATTTCAAAAAGACTTTTGACGCTGGCGGACATAGGTGCTTGCTTTCATTTACAAGAATATATTTAATGAGAAGTAAATTATTTTTCGTGATTGTTTAAATTCACATGTGGGTAAGTTACATTGTCCGAGGAGAGAGAAAGCAGCATAGGTGAACAGTGGATTTTCCCTAAGTCACGAAAATTAACATTAGTAAACAGTAAGTCAGAAAATTGACATTGTAGAAAAATATATTATTATTCCTTACTAAAGAATTAGATATTATTATGATTTTTTTTTTTTTTTTTTTTAAAAGATTACTAGCAGTATGGATCACATACTACTAGTATTCCCTTTACCCCTCCTAGTAAGCTAATAAATAGCTTGTGTCAGGAGTGGGCCACGCCAGTAGTCCAATGTCCGGGATTTGAACCCACGACTTGTTGATCGTGAATCCAACGCCCGAACCACTGAGCTACTGACGCTTCAAAAGCTTATGATTATCATATAAATTTGTGAAAATTTTTGCACACACTTAAGAGTAGGATAATTTACAATATAATATTAATATAGGAACATGGTAAAACCACCACACACGTTACTTTGCCATCTTGGACTTGTTTGTTGGGAAGAATCAGGGGACAGTGTAATCAAGTGGTGCAACACTTTTGAGTAATTGGATATAATTTTGATAGCCATAAATGGAGACGTGCCCTAATGAGACGGATTTAGTAAGTAATAAATGTATCGCCGCGACTCACGGCCGACGAATATGCAGCGCAGACACTGTCTGCAAAGGTTAGATCAATGAGCTACAGGATTCGTTTTAGCAAAGAGCTTCTCTCGTTTGATCTTTTCTTGTTCTATCTTCATTAAGCTTCTTCATTAAATCAAGCGTTCATTTTATGTTTTATTTTTAACAAATTGCATTTCAAGATTTTATTAACCTAGAATATTAATTCATAACAATCGGTAATCAGAAAAGTATAAATAAAAATTTTTGGTTTTCGTAAGTTTCCATAATTTTGAATATGCGCAGTTTTATATATATATATCGGAAACTAGAATATACAATCACTTATAAGCATCGTATGTTAACAATAGATGGCCCATCACGAAAGCTACGAGCGTAACACGGTCAGGATATAACTAAACGTTACGAACTCGTACTGTTCATACAGGAACCTAAGCCGTGCCCTGGACTTGTGACCAAGGTCCAGGTCTCTGTTTAAACCTAAGGTTAGGCTAACTTAAGGCTAACCCTACACAAGGCTAAACTAAACCTTACTTACACTTCCGACATATATATTAAAACTAGTCAACCCGCCCTAGTTATGATGGGCTAATAAAATTTTAAATGTAAACTTTTTTATATCGACCGATTTAAATAAAATTTAGACCTGCAACAAGAATGATAGTTTTGAAGTTTTCTTAAATCTATGTGCAGACATGTATTCTAATTTTTCAACTATTTTCATTATATTTTTTTATTAATTTTATAATTAAGGCAGCAAAAATATTTAAAATTTTTAGCTTATAAATGAATCATAAGACAACCAGATTACAATATGCGAACACTCAAATGTAGATTGTACATTTACATTTTTAAAATGTAGTTTAAAACAGTTTTAAAGAGAGAAAGCGATGACATAGATTTTAATAAATAAATAAACGTAATATGTCACCAAAGTTTAGATAAAAAAATAATAGGTTGGGGAAAAAGTCTTTTCGCATTATAGTATGTATGAACTTGTAATAAAATCTCTTTGGCTATACTATTTGTATCTGGCTGGTTTTGGTATCATTCAAAGTTTACATTTTAAAGAAGATAATTCCAAATTCAAATTAGGAAAATGTGTGATTTTTATTTGTTTTTCGTACTGTGAAGATGAGTGAATTTAATGAAGAAATTCGAGACATTTTAAAATTTTACTATAAAAAAGGTAAAAATGCAACGCAAGCCGCGAAAAAAATTTGCGATGTTTGTGGAGCTAGTGCAGTGTCTGTGAGAGTAGCACAAATTTGGTTTAAGCGTTTTCAATCCGGAAATTTTATTGTCAAAGATGCACCTCGCTCTGGTCGCCCTATTACGGATAAAATGGATGCCATTTTTGAAAAAGTGGAGCAAGATCGGCATATTAGTAGTTACGACGTAGCTGAAGAACTGGGAATTGATTACAAAAACAGTTTTGGCGCATTTGAAAAAAACTGGGTACACAAAAAAGCTCGATATTTGGGTACCTCACGAGCTCACTGAAAGAAGATTTCTTTCTTTGAAAGAATGAACCGTGTAACTGACGTAATGAAACCGAACCATTTTTGAAGAAGCTGATAACTGGTGATGAAAAGTGGATCACGTACGACAAGAACGTGCGAAAAAGTTCATAGTCATGACGAAACCCGGGTTAACTCGCAACAAGGTGATGCTGTGTGTGTGGTGGGATTGGAAGGGCATTATTCATTATGAGCTGTTACCACCAGGCAGGACCATCGATTATGAACTCTACTGCGAACAACTGATGAGATTAAAGCAAGAAGTTGAGAGAAAGCGTCCGAAATTAATCAACAGAAGGGGTGTGGTTTTTCATCACGATAACGCTAGACCTCACACATCTTTAGCCACTCAGCAAAAATTAAGAGAGTTTGACTGGGAGGTGTTAATGCATCCGCCGTAAAGTTCTGACCTTGCACCTTCAGATTTCCACCTGTTTCGTTCTCTTCGGAATTCTTTAGGCAGTGTCAGGTTAACATCACGAGAGGACTGCCAAAACTACTTGTCGCGGTTATTTGATCAGAAGCCCCAAAATTTCTATAGCAATGGGATCATGACCCTACCTACAAAATGGTAAAAAGTTATCGTACAAAATGGTACCTACATACTTTAGTTAAATGTAAATAAACTATATTAAAAAATTTTTTGAATTTTCTTAAAAATTGCGAAGAAACTTTTTCCCCAACCTAATATATCAAATTAATTTTATTTATCCATTTTGTAATCTTGGAATGCAGTGATGGCCCGGTGGTTGAGACTTCAAGTTTTACTCGGGAGGTCCGAGTTCGATCCTGAGCACACACCTCTTACTCTGAGTTATGTGTGTTTTAAGCAATTAAATATCACTTGCTTTAACGGTGAAGGAAAACATCGTGAGGAAACCTGCACTCCTGAGAGTTCCCAAAAAGTTCTCAAAGGCGTGTGAAGTCTGCCAACCCGCACTGGGCCAGCGTGGTGGACTATGGCCTAATACCGGCTCAGCAGTGGGCCATTGAAGGGTCGAGATGATGAATCTTGGAATGGTTTTTTTCTCTAGATAGAGTAAACAACATATACATAGGGCTAGAGTTAGATGAGAGGGAAGGACATAAATTAGGGTCTTATAAAAATTAAACTTATTTGACAACAGGAAAGCATTTCAAGTTCTAGAATAGATTCAGCAAAGATAGATTTTAAGGTAAGTAAAGTTAAATATTAATAGTGGTGCAAAAGATAGATTTTATAAAATTGTGCTAAAGCTTAAAAATCAAATCTACCCAAGCTCATAAGATCCTTGAGCGCTTTTACTTTTATGAGCAAAGAGGCTTACCTTGAGGGAAAACGCACGTTGTCTTGCGCCGTTTACATTATAACGGGCTCGGTTCCGGCGCGGTCCTGCAAATAACAAACAATATTTTAGTTAATAAGCTATGAACATGAATTAATTTACTCCATTTTTAAACCCACTCCCTGTATTACATAAATATGATAATTACTTAGTTAGTTCAATATGTCTAGTCTAATTTTAGTAATTACTATCCCAAATTGACTCAAAAAATATTTTTGACTTTTCCATGCTGAATTGTCCTCAACTCAAGCCATTCAGCGGGGTTCAAATCACGGCTGCAGCACGTTTGTGCTAGAAAAAAAAACCACTCCTTGTTGTGATATATGACAACCCTTGAGAAATATTAAAATATGCTGCGTATTATTTTAATAATTCTTATTTTTAAATACAGACCAGAACAAAAACAACTTTGTTTTAACGCAGGTTATGAAAATGACTACTAACATTTATTCTAAAACTGAAAACATACTCAGACATGAACTTCCTAACTAGCACAAAGTGTTCATTTATGTAGGCGTATAGCAAAATCAACAGAGAGAAACAACAAAAATATGACGGTTTCTAAATGTCTCTACACGGCGCAGCGGAACTGTTAGCTTTTCTATTAAAGTTTGACCTGTCGTGGGAACCAACTATGAGCTAACTATGGTACTTCGCAGAATTTACCAAAGTTTTTTTGATTGATTTAGATATTGATTAAGAAGAGAGACAAAGATATTCGTGCTTTCTTATAACTTTGCCAAAAGAAGCTCACTTAAAAGTTTTACTTATATGAAGATAAACCTTAAACTTTACTCTTAGTTAACGGGATATAGTGACTTAAAAACTTGAAAGTGGTCTAAGTATGTTTATGAAGTAATGGAATAACAAGGGAGTCGTAAACCGGGTAAGGAAGCTTAAATATAAGATTATTTTTATGATACACAATATAGGATTTACGCTATAAAACCAGAGAGACCTTTGCAAGAGGCAAGTTGAAGGTTTCATATGCATGCCATTTTAATAATATATTTTATAAGACCAGAATAAAGGACACTAATACTAGTTCAGTATCCCTAATACGTTGAATAGTTGTTTTACATTCACAACTAGTCCATAATCGTAAAACGTTGTTATGTTACAGTTGTGTCACTTCAGTCGTGCATGTTTAGGTCGGGACTTCAATATTAAGGTCTTATTAGCTTCATAAAGTCCCGAGAGATATATGGTGTCCCACTGCCACAGACATGGTTCGCCTGGACGCTTTCTAGTATATGTGATGTACGCGTCTCGCAGAATGTTGCGTCGCAACATTGTCAATGCGCGAGCGATGGCACACAAACTGCATGAAAGTGGATCGACCCCGCTTGCCATCAAGGCCGAAAATGTCACCGATTCTTAAACTTCAGACGTTTATCCATTATCTATATATTAATACTTGAAGCAAAAACTTTTTACCTACCCCTTTTAACGAAAATTGCGCAGACGGAGGAATATGAAGTTTCCCACACTTATAGTTTATATAGAGAAGGAATGCAGAATGCTAATATTTTTATAAAGTTCTGCATATAAAATACATTAAATCAATAAAAAAACATTAGGTACACACACTACCATGTGTTTGACTTACACGCATAAATATATTTTTGTGTATTGTTAAAGTAATTTAAATAAATTATGGTCGAATTTCGACCACTAGGCGATCTCTGGTAGGAATAAAAATCTTATTAATTTTGGTTGTGTGACTTGTGTACGTGTGTATTAAAAATTATCACGATATTTTAAAGTAGATCGCCGTTTTGGTTTACAATTGCCGTTACTTAAATATAGTGTTTTAAGGATTTCTTTTTTAAATAGTGTTAGGCCACGGTTTATCTTGGCACACATTGTCTAATAATAATCTGACCTATGTATGATTATACCTTTTGAATGAGGATTCATACACAATATACCGACAGTATAAAGGTAGATATACCGACCGAAATTTACGTAGATTACGTATGTTATTATGGCGTAGTGCCTATAATCGAGTACGACTCATGCTTGGGTACCTGAAATATTATTTATCAATATGTTTTAACAAATGCTCGTCAGTTTGATTTCTCTATATCATAATAATACGTAGAAAGAAACGTGTTGTCACACTATACGAGTACACAAAACAAAAGGAATAACTGGTACAATGAGATTAGTGACTGGGCAAAGAGAATGTCAATATTGGCTTCTAGTGTAAATAAGCAGTTTAGACGGAATCCGAGAATATATTAGTTCTATAAATATTTTTAATGTATCATTTTATTGTTTAAGATTAAATTTTATAGTTAAGATTAAATTTAATGTTTAAGAATAAACACAGTGGTGAGCAGAACATGATTTAAAACTTAAGTTTCTAAGATCAATTAAAAACTTATTCTTACGAAAATAACTGTCTTTCTATCGCGCTTTTACGTCAAAACTACTGAATCGATTTAAATGAAATTTGGTACATAAATAGTCTCGAGCCTGAGAAAGTACATAGGCTACTTTTTAATGCGAAAAAGGGGTTGAAAGGAGGGGATGAAAAGTTGTATGGAAATATGTAAGGTTTATGTGTAAAATAATTAAAAATGTAACCCAAAGACACTATTCCACGTGGACGAAATCGCGAGCACAGCTAGTTGTTAATAAATGTGAAAACAGATAAATACACACGAAAACACCGAACTATAGGAAGTATATATTTTTGACATTTTAAAATAACTTGTGATTTCTTTTCATCAGTACATATAGTGTTATGACACGTTTGGCACTTTTTATCATAGCAGTGCTATGGTAAATGCCGGAATTATAGAACAATTGATTTATTGTTAATAGAAGTATGTATTGTCAAAATAAAGAGACAATTTATCTATAGGCAATAACTGATTGTTCCCAGGCAGCGCCGGCGCGAGGCGAAGTGCAAAACATCGACACCGTTTGTTTCTAAACATTGTGTGCAAATCGTTGCCGATAAAACCATATATGCAAATACCAGTTTATTGTTTGTTGGGCAGCATAAATTGCGTATGGCCTTCCCACCTACTAGATAAAGTTCATTTGCACATTAGACATACTAAATAACCGATCAGATGTCTTAGAAAATGATATGATCGAACAACTTTACTTCAGATCACAATTAAACTATACTTTGATTTTATGGTTATAATTATTTACAAAAATTCAATTTAAGATTTGTACTTAAACAATCACAATTGTTATCTTATATTTAGTAAAGTTCATTGAAGAATTGTAGTTATAGTATCATATTTACCTATGATTACATCCAAGTCTTCAGTTTTTACGAAGTAAGAGATATACATTTTAGATCGCAGTGTTTAAAAGCACGTTACTCAATTTATTCTAACAGTATATTCCATTACATCGTCAAACAAGATACTGTACAATTTTTCATAATTTTCTTAAATATAAGACAATAAAATTTATCTTAAATGTCACATACATTATAAAAACATTAGATATATGTTATATTTCATAACACTTAATTACACGCAATAGTTATGGCGGCGTATCAGTAACATGTCGGCAAGTTTAAGAAAATAGTTAATTAATTGATAATATTTTATGAGAGCAAAAGGTTATTTGATAAAATTAAAAAACGAATAAGCATTGATTATAAGATCCATACATCCGAGAGCGCTGTGAAAAGATTTTTCATAACTATCTACGTAACAGAAGTGTCTTGAGGATATTATTTAATTTTAATTAATTTTGAGTTCATAATGGGAGCAGGTAATTTATACCACTAAATATTTAATTGTGAAACTGTAACAATACATCAATATTTTTCTATATCACCACTTGAAATAATATCATTCTTATCATCAAAGTATTTTATGATATATGACAATGTTTTCATTGTTCATATCACTTTGTTATTCATTATTGATGTTGCTGTTAAAATTTTCCAAGTATTATCACATTTGTCACACCGTTTGTCATGTTAAAATACATTACATATATAACAAATACGTCTTCTTGACCTAAATTGTACACTATGATTGAAATGCTTGCTGAAATTATTTTTTAATAGACAAGAAAAAAGCTTTTTTGTAATTATTTTTTAATCTACAAAAAATTTCTCTGGCTAACATCGAGCTTTTTATTATAGGCTTAAATAAGACCAATATGATAACTTTATTACGTTTGCCACTGACCACGGAATCGATATGCAATTTTGATATAAGCAATTGCGAATAAGACATGCACGTCTCTATGTCGTAATGTAAGAAGTCCTAGCTTTAGATTTATAGGTTCCATAGGAGTTGACTACTTTGAATATGTTCAAACCCACTTGTCTTTACTGATGTAGAATCGAGTCACGCGTGATTGTGCTGTTGGTTTTTCCTTCACTTTACAATTTGATATAATACTAGACGAGTCGTAGCGTGATGATATATACATATATATACCCATGTATATATGTCCCATCCTTGATCAATAGGCTCAAGGATTCAGAATCTAACACCAGTAATTCCTGAGATACGAGCGTTAAAGAAACAAACTCTTTAGCTTTATATATTAGTATAAGATAAGATTACTTATCCATCAAATGAAAGAAAATTTCTATAGTTAAAAGAGATTCTTATATTTTGTTATATTTATCTATGCAATTCTTTATGTGAAAATTGTCTTATGCGAAAATATAAATTAAAAATTAGTAAATAATACACATATTTATCCTTAAACAGCCACGTTAAAACGTTCAATAAAGTTTTTAATGCAATATTTCATTTGCTTTATACTAATTATTGCAATTTATTTTACCTAATAGGTTGCGTAGAAACTACAACTTCATAAATAAGTCGCATTGTCAATTTAGCTGTTATATTTTATTGAACAAGCCAGTTACTTCTTGAAAGTTGCTCCCGTAACGAGAATGCCAACTAGCGCCGGCGCAAGTTCTAGCTTTAATAGAGATTTTAAACTATTTATTGCTAGAAAACTGATTATCATTCAACAGATAAGTACATAAGTTGTTTTATATCATCCGGAATGGTTAGTGCAAAAATAGCATTTACAAGTACAATTAAAGCATTCCGTATTAACATCTCATTTATTGATTGTAAAAGCGATGAAACGGTGAAAAACTTTATTATTCGTAGTATCTAAAGCTGTACAAGTTAAAACGATATTGGAACTATAATCTGTTACTGGTGTTATTGATATACTCGTAAGAATATTGCTACATCTGCAGGTCAAAAGAAGAAAAAGGACAGACAAAACTATGGATAGTTTTGTGTTTACACACTTAAAATATTATTTAAAGTATCATGGTAAGTATCATAGTAAATATTTATACTGTTATGTATTCTGTAATAACTCAAAGCATAAAAAATAAGTCACGTGCACATTATTACGAATTAGTAACGATTCATAACTGAGCCATTATATATACATACAATATTATGCGCTTCACTTTTACTATTCCATTGCGACATACTTATAATGTAATACTGTTTTGCATTTGAATGAAGACCACTGAGTTAGATGTAATCGACGACATTTGTGGAACGCGGATGTTCACTGTTATTTTCAGATATTTATGTATATATAATCTTTCATTGCTCAATTGCACTAAGTAACGTATGTAATGTAAAAATTAATGGAGATAAATGTATATGTCAACAATATTTACTTAGTATATAATATCAATTACATGATATAATACCAAATGTATTTCTGAAGAGAATGTTTGATAATGGTCGTTGTTGCTATCTAGTTCATCGTTCTGCAAGATGACAATGATCGTAAGCAAGAAGTAAATGGGTTTGCCATTGAATTGTATCCAGTAGCAGTTTTCACTTTCGTCTGTAATGATAAATGAGACTATTAACAATTCCGCCCGCGGCCAGGACGTCACGTCGTGTCGCGTCGCAGCTTCCGCGTTACCACCGCCCTTTGTACGTTGCTTTCTTGACTACATAATATATATATTTTGACTGTGAAATTGGACCGTGACTTACATTTTTTAATTAATTTTCTCCCACATCAGAGGATGTAAAGACGAAAAAGAATCTCCAGCATAAACCTTAACAGGTTATGTGTTCAATTTTATTTACAAAAAAACAAAGTTGTATTTTTGGATGTTATTTACAGTAAGATTTTTAATATTACTATTATTTCCTCAAGCTGTTATCGTTTTATGTTATTGTTAAATTTAAAGACAACAATTAATAAATATTGTTCGGTAGCTTGTATTAGATCACAAGAAAAGAAAAAAAAATGATAAGTGCCCGTTACTTTCTATTCTTTGTCTATGTGACAATTATGTGATTGTTGTTTGTGTAGTAATTTATATATCATCGTCATTTTATCCTAAGCCATATTGCGAATAATTTACGTAGGCGGATAAACACACGACGCTTTCACCTAATAAATAAATAACTATTTATTAATTCTTATAATAATTTCTGTAACATATTTTGTTTCCCTCTCAATTCTCTTTCCTTTTTTTTGAATATCTATAATTATTTATTAGGGGGATTGTCTTTCAGAATTTAAAATTATACAATAGTAAGTTTCATTTCAATATATTTATACAATTGTAGTTGTTTTTGCTGAAGATCAATAGATAATGATTACGGAGCTCCATTTTATATAAATGATTGTTTAAACTCTTACATTCGATTTATTTGCTGAGAAAATTTGTTGGATATAAATAAATGATCTAACAAACAAGATTTACTAATCCGCCATATATTACACGTATAAAATTATTGGTATAATATTTCAGTGAATTAATTACGGAAATTATTAGTCTCTGTGACTCTCGGCCGTTAGTTGAAATTGCTTCTTAGAACTAACCATGAGCTAAGAATAATATAGCGAATCGCAAAATTAAATTTCGCGAAAGCGATACTTCATAGAGTTGAGACCAATATTTAGGGGATCACATTAACCACGAAAAATTGAATTTTCGTTTATATCTTTTTCAGATTCAGTTATTTTCCTTTACTACAAATAGCACAATAATGCTTGGTTTTCGTATAAAGAAAATAAAGACATTTAATAACAAGTAAAGTAAACAGTTTATATAACAATATCATGAAATTTCTTTCAATGATTGCAAATTATTTTAATTCTTAAAAGTAATTCCTTTAAAGCGCATTCTAACTTGCCCTCGCTTCGTTTCGGCGTAAATGAGGTCATGTCAGTGTCAGTAGATTTATTCGTATGTGTCATATGTGACCGTGACCACTGAAACTAATGAACCCATTACGAGTGGATTTCCCATTTGATATTTATACTTTTGTTATCAAAGGATTTTCTACCGTAAATATAGGTAAGTAGTTTGTTACGACTTTCGTTTTCTAACAGTTATTGTGGCTTATCGAAAACCACAAAATATCAAGTAATGGGCACTAGTTGATCACCTAGCCGCCATCACGTTGCCCACTCTATTCATTAGTGCAATGAGATAAAGCAACCGGTTCCTGGTACCTAAAGTAATGGACTTTGTTGTCTAGTTAGATTGTTCAAAATTAAGTGATTTTAAATTAAACTTAAACTTCTGTAACAGTTTTTTTCATTTTACTATATATTCAAAATAGTTTATAAATTTAGATAATCAATAACAAAACGTTTTCTAAGTAATAACTTTGTATTATCCATCAAAAACTTAATCCAGTAAAGAGTAGAACATCGATCAGTCACCGACGACTACGTGCCGCCATTCCGTGTAATCCGTTACAACTAAATAGGCTAAATACTTGAGATAACCACAGGGCGTCATGTCTCAAGATATACTAATGAAGATGGTACTAATAAATACATTAGTACAGGACTTTAACCAGTCATTTCGTTCATTGTTCTCTAATAAATAAGGAAGCGCCTCAATATCTTTTTGAAACTGATTTCCATAAAAATACTGGTTTAAATACATTCTGCAAATGACTTTAGTAGAGTTAACATTTCCTGAGGGTGCTCCGGTGTTGAAGTAAACGTGCAACTTTACGTGCTATGTACATCTTATAGATTTAAGTACTTTTTACATCTTCTTTTTTAAATATGAGTGTCGCAGACAAGTGCACTTAGCCAAAATTGTTATAACCTTTGGCTTTCAAGCAAAATCTATAAAATTGTTATTAATTTTTAATTTTAACGACTAATAATTAAATATCCTTGGCGGTTGATTTGCATTCTGATGGTTACAAGCCAGTCTGAGCCAGTCAGTCTGAAAGATCCTCTCCCACCAAGAAGTGCTAGGTTACTAGCCTACGAGATGCTCTTCCAGGGGCAGAAGGGAATTGTAGGCGTCTTAAATTGAACTATCTATAACTTCTTATAGTCAAATAAGAAACGAGTATATAATGATTTAACTGATTGATGGAGATAATCAGATTATGAGAAACTAAACGAAATCAGTTTTATTTTTGTTTCCAATGTTTACTTCCTTGTAATCTACATGTACTTGAATTCTGAAATAGTCCAAAAATGACATAAGTGTTGTTATCGCTATATTTTATTACATTTTAAATCGGTAGACAGTTAATAACAAATGTTGGCGAATAAAACGAAACATTTCATGCCAAGTTTATTCATTTATCTCCTCGATGTAAAGTAAAGCATATTAATTTATTTGATGATAAGTGTATAGTGGTCCATTTTTCACTCGGTTGTATAAATATTTGTATTGAATTATAGCCAACAAAACTTATGTGCTATATTAATCTGTTAGGATACATTAATGTTTGTTTTGAAATATGAGTTATAGAATTAATGAATATCAACATTTTAGTATGAGTTACTTTGCGCCACCTTTTTGACATTTTCCTTATGCAGTTGTTTTTACATTCAATGATTGAATTTAGCTTTAGGTAGGGTCGTGTTTGAAATCAATACTTGATTGCTTTGCTTTTCTTTTTTACTTTTGTAGTCTATCTTAAAAAAAGTATGTGTCTTAAAATCAATTAATAATTCCGTATTTTGTATGTATTATTAGACGTTTGACGCAGATATCGTATAATTGATATTTTTGGCGTGATTCCATGCTAATGAGGACGTCGTTATAATGTCTTATTTCTACGGAAAATATCAGACGTAGGCAAATGTTATTATATTAATAATTTTACTACGTCAGGTTTTAAGCTAAAAAGGTATCAAGGAAAATAATTTTTTATATCATGTAGGCAACATTTAATTGAGCGGCAAAATTAATTTGTAATAACGGAATAGTGAGTGACTGCCTGACCCAGTATCGGTTGCCACTTTGGACAGTTAATTATTACGTTTTTATATATTGGATGAAATAATTAACCTGAAGTATTGTTATTATTTTAAATACGCTTTGTGTTATTTAAGGTTTCGTGATACCTATCTCTATTAGTAAAATAAGAAATTGACAATTAAATAATTTTCCACAGTAATTCCACAAGTACAAATCTATATGAAAAAATATGGATAAGTCTGGCATCGTATGTAAATTGTATTTTTGCCTGTTCCGGAGTAATATTGTGCACCGGAAATATCATTAAAAAGCGAATCACGTATGAATCGGATCTTGATATCCGCATTTACGAGGTTTCATCGTTCGCGTCTAATACTTATTACCTCTAACAGTAAACAATTTCAAAAGCCGTTTTATTTAACTTGGTTTGTTTAAAAAACCTTTTTCATCATATTTATTTTCCTACTTAAATATAAAAACAAAAACATCAGCATTCAGATGGTCTTGGTCGAATGACACATTCAATATAAAATATATAACATTTATATACTATAGTAGTGTTTCACTTGACTTTAAATAATTTCTAGTGATCTCAAGTATTGAATATCGTACAGCGTTGCATTCCACTTAATGCTAGCCTAGATATTATTGAGTTATATGGTATATATCTAAAAAATGTAAGCCTATGTTGCTATTATTTATTAAAGTATGTCATGATGAATGTTATACTTAGTTGTTCAATAGTTGTATAATATTAAAGGTATATTATTTAGTGCCTATTGTCTGGAATATAGGCTTTTGTCAGATATTCATTTGATCTATCAGGAAAAATGATAAAAGGGAAAGCGGAATCAAAAAGCAGATCTTTTGTTAGCTGGTGCTATGTCTATCTTTATTATCAGACGTCGCGTCGTGGTCATCTGTGTTCACTAACAATAGAGATTGTTTGGATTCATACCTTTTGCTAGACAATAAACAGGGCAGATCTAATATTGATCTTATAGGTAAATATCTGTATTCTTTAGTTACGTAAGACGAATATAATCCGCTATCTTAGAAATACTAATAGGTTTTGTTTACTAGAAGGACTTTGAAGATAAAGCTCCGATTAACGGCATAATCTGGGGGCACAGCAGTGCCCGAGCCAGCAGTGCCCGAGCCAAACGAGGCGCAAGGGCACTACTACCTTAGCTCGAAGCGCTTCGTAGTATTTTGAACCCTCATAACTTGGGTTTTGGATTATACCAATTCTGCAAAATTCTCGGGATATAATGTCAGTTGTGGACTTCAAAAATAAGGTTTCAATTGCGTATCTCTTATACTTTAGTTTTTATTAACGTATAAAAAAACCCCGATTTCATCAATGACTCACTAACGATTATCAAAATTATACTTAAGGTACTTCCTGAAGTAAGAAAAAGGTCAAGCTACATAATTTGACTAAGGTGTAAAGTTTGTGAAGTTAGGGCTTGTAGAAGTAGGGCGTGTGAGTTAGAAGCCTGGTTCTATATGAGATCTGATAAAAATTTTTGACAGTGCGAGGTCTCGTCTTGGCAACATTTTACATGATTTGTTTTGGGTGGGATATAGGTATCTCGTGCTATTCAACCTTTTATTTTTATAGTAAGGCTTTTCTTGTATTTATAGATATGTAAAATAACCTATCTTTAATTGATACGTCGGTTGCAAGGCTTGAAGGTTCATTGGTGTGGAACTTGATACTAAAAAAATATTACAATTTTTAACCAATAAAATCACAAGGTATATTTATAGGCTTATTTCTATAGGCTAAGATATTTGTTTAGGTCGTTTAAGTAAATATAACTAAAATATTTTACCAAGCTAAAGGTTAGTATTTTCTTAAACAATTTTTATTAAGTTACAAAAAGGAAAAACCTTAAGAAAAAGGAAACGTTTACTGCATATTTTCTTTAGATACCTTGTTACTGCTTTATATAAGTATGTTTTATTATAATGATATGTGCAAAGGACTTTCAAGGCTTTCATGCGCAACTCCTCGCAACTCATACTTATTGTCGGTTGACAAATCCGTGTGCGGAAAAGCGCGCGTAGTATTGAATACTTATTGGTGATAGACGTGACCTGACAGCAGTTCCTTAATATACATACATTCAAAATGTATAATTTAGTCAATGGTTTATTGGGCTGAAATTCGATATACTTTTTTAAGTTCAATGACTGCGCAACATTAAGGTTTCTCTGAGTTTGTCTGATGATGAAACCATGATAGGAATTGGAACTAATCATGAATACAAAAGCTTTTATTTAATTTATTTTTTTAGACATTCAGACTATACTTAAACTGAAGAACAGAAGTTTGACAAGAATTTTCCCTTATACTAAGCGGTAATAATATGTATTTACATCACTCAAACTACTCTAGCCATACACAAAATAGATTTTAAAATGATTTTTCTTTCGTAATATTGAAATATTTATTTATCAGTTACGCATGTTAATTTAGGTCATGAAGCCTTGACCGAGGTTACTACGTTACGATATATTAATAGGTAGCAATGTTTATTTTATTCAATACAGTATGTGAATATTTATTTCAATACAGTATGTAATATGCGTTATAATGTTCATTTAGAAATATCCAATTAACTGTTTTGAATGCCGATAAAATATTTACCTTTGGAATTAATGATGTGTTATAACTGTTAGCACAGTCGATATTTCTGGCGCAGGATATTTGCAATTCCATTGGAAATTAGGTATCAGGCGCTAATTAATTACTGTAAGCATGTAAATATTTGAAGTAAAATAATTCTGCTTTAATTACCTTGAATTAGTTTATCATAGATGTCAAATACTGATCTTCTCATAGGGCAAAACTGCGTAGACAACTCTCTAAGACATTTTCAATCATTCATTATTGTAGTTTTTTTAACTATTATAATAATAAGGATGTGGAAGAGAAATATGTTATGTAACATGATCTCATTTTGTTGTTATAATTAACATTTAGTCGCATCTTAAACAGTTTGTAGATATTCATAGTGTAGATTATAGCACGTAATAATATTATATCAAGTGTTGAGTCTATTAATTTGTAAGTACCCGCCGGGCTTCATTTACCAGTCTTAATGGGTAATAAGTTTGACCTATATGTAAACATAATACTAGGATTTCTATTGCAACTTGCCGGCACCATCTAAATCCTTTAATGCTCAGGCACTTCCACTTTAGACGGGGAGCTAATGAATGCTTTGAGCTTGTGACCCAGGTGCAGGTTTGCGTGCGGGATATTCTTATAATAATACTATAAGAACTACTAGCAGAAAAATGCGTGTGCTGTTAATATAAAATTTTTGAAAAAGAAAATGCAACTGTAATTGTCCAATAAAGAGCAACACAGAACAAGAAAATAAAATAAAAATAGTGTAATATTTTGTTTGCGTTTAAATAGTAGCGGGGGTGGTCGTTCACCTCGCAGTCACAGCCTTCCTGTCTCGCTTTCGTTAAGTAGAAGTAAACAAACCAGGGAGTGAAATTATCCCCGAGAGAGCACGCAGGGGGCAAACACCACTAACATTACGTTACGTTAGCTTCTTTTCTATTTTGATAACACTTTGGTATCTACTGCCCAGTTCGAAATATCTTTAAATATTTTGTTAAGGTTATACAATTTTACTATGACATCCCCCAAAAGTAGTCTCAAAATATAGGTACAAAATAATAGTTGGTACAAACCATTGTAATAATTATTATTCCTAAATCATTAAAAATAACCATTGATCTGAAATCTTATTTTAGTTTAATAAAGTTTGTTAACTATTTATCTGTACGTACATATTTATATATTATGTTATTTTTTAACCGTATGGATTTCTTACTTGGGGTCCTCATCATCCGTAGATTTTATAAATGTAAAAGATTCTGTTGTTCTTTTTATAATATAACAAATTTATTAACAACATTACCAACTATTTGCCGCTAAACAATTAACCTTAAACGACCATGTAAATTGCAACTCAAGATATAACTTGGTACAAGTACAAATGTATTCCGGTTCAACTGATCTCCCCTTATATCTTTTTCTGCAATTCCCACCTTTTGGTGCATCTTCAAATTATATTGCACACCTTCTTGCATTCGTATAAGGTCTAAAGTAACTGTGGAAAGTAAATAGTATTTACTGTACAAGTATTACGATTTACGAGACAAACGACGTTCCCCTCTAATATATGTGCTTGTTGTAAAGGAAATAGGGGTTCAGACTGAATAAGGATTAATTTTTGATCACTTCCCATTGTAATAGATGTAGGAAGTATGTTAGGTTTGTACTATACGTAGTTAAAACGTCTAGGAATGATAATAACATATTAGTGAGTATAATTAATCGGAATTTATAGGAAGCTCAATAAATTTAAAATACAGTAGAATTGAAGAATGCCATGAGTTTGTATTCTTGGCTAATAGATATAGTGAAAAGAAAGGAAAAAAGAAGTGTAGTTTGATATTTTATAGATGTTTGTTTTATAACCATAGATCAAAATTAAGAAACAATTCAATATGTCTGTGCTATGTTATACATAGAAACTTTTAGTGAAGGAATTATGTGTATAAAGATCTTTAAATTACTCGTAAAAATGTCTCTGTAGCTATTAAGCTTTATAAATTGCTTGTTTGCATATAATAGCTTGTATTATTTGTATATAATAGCTTGTAATAGCCGGGGTTGATATTATGTAGCAGCATTTCTTATAGATAAGACTAAAAGTAAAACAGGCCTTAGACTAAATTTTTATGATAGACTTACTTACAAAATAAGGAATAGGACAATAAATTAGTGAATAAGTTTTTAAAACTTCATTATCATTATTGGAATAAATAGTAATATTATATTATATTAAAATAATCTCAATAAAAATTATTAGTATTTTTATATCAGAACGTATTTTTATATTGTAGCTGTAATAACTTAATTTTAAAGAACATACGTAAAAATATTCATAAAATGTGACTTCTAGAGTTAATTTAAAGTTGCCCCTTATTTACTCTGTTATAAATACTTCCTTACCTTTTAGTTGTTTTACTTTAGAACGTAAAGTTCTAAAGTTACCTCTACGTTCTCATATCTTGCATTAAAATTTATTCTCATTGGAACTTGTACTTTATGAAAGTTGCAGTTCAAATTACTTGTAGCAAAATATAGCAGCCGAAGACGTAAGTTCTATAATGATTTACTTAATTCAGTTCAACAGAGTTGATATTAATAGTCTGGTATTATAATTAACATATTTTATCATTATAGACTTAATTTAGAAGACAAAGAAAACTATATTCTTAATATTAAGGAATTTAATATTACATCTGTAGATACCTAAAAAAATAATCATGAAATTAAACTGTATGCACAAATACAGTTAAAAGAAATTGGAGATATTTTTGTGAATTAATCCAAGACGTTTTTTACCATTAAATTTACACTTTTAGTAACGAGGCGTAAAAGGTAGAGTTTCATTTGGTTTAATTAGTACAATTAGACATGATTTATTTGAGGACCGGTGCGGCGTGGAATTACGGTTGCTCGTATAACATTACTTACCTACAGCACACGTGTATAGTTGTAGCTTTAAATATTGATTTGCTAAGATACAGATAAAATATTAATTATTAAGGGTCGTAAAGGATATAAAGACTTTGGCAAATAGATAAAATAATCTTGTAATTCCATCAGTATTACTCGATAGAGGCAAAGGCATCATTGTGCTAATCCGTTTTAATTTAAAATAACACAAGATTTCGTAGTTTATTAATAGACTCTTTATCACTACATAGTATAAAACAAAGTTGTCTCCCGCTTTCTGTCTGTCTGTCCCTATGTATGCTTAGGTCTTTAAAACTAAGCAATGGATTTAGATGCGGTTTTAGTAAAGAAACAAACAAACTGATAATTTTAGAGGTTTCTAATGTGATGCCGTAAATAAACACATTTTTGCGCTTACATTGCAAACGCTGGATGAACCCTCCGAGATAGATCAAAATAATGTACTAAAGTATGGTACACCTTATCTAATTAGGTACCTTAAATACATTGTGAATTTTATATGGATCAATGTGGCCCTTTACAGCATCAAATTCAAATCAGATATTACAGATTTAAAATGCAAGGCGAAGCCGTGACGGGTCGACTAGTAATTTATATAAATGAAAGAATATGAATTAAATTTTTGGAATGCACAATTGCAATTTTTGCAATTTTTTCTATAAAACCTGTTTGGATAATGACAATATCTCGTCTCGTAAGTTTTAAAATAAATATTATTTAAAAAAAAAATTATGCTTTTACATCTTGAACCTTGTATGATTCAGTGTTCTAGATTTATCAAGCACATAAATGTTTGCACGTTTATATTTATTTTATGTGAAAATTTTTGAGACGAGGCTTTTTTGAACTTGTTCCGTAGATAAATTTTAGCAGGTCGTTATCATACGTATAGTTGAAATCAAAATAGTGTTACTTTCTATAAAAGGAAATCGAAATTATCTCAGTACATTCCATTTCTCTCTCGGTAGTTTTGATAATTGTATCTCACAAGTTTTTATTTTATCGCGCGATTGCCGCAACAGAAACATTGCAATCGACATTCTTTATGTTACGTGGAATGTCGTTTGATCGTTGACAGTTTTACTAGTCAAGAGTATGAGCATGTCTGTTCGTATTTCATCTAATATAATGTTGATTGACTGTGATTAGTATACGTTATTTTAATAACTTAATACCGCGTGGTGCTTGTTGTCTTGTTATGTGTTACTTAATCGACGCTAATTTACCTACTTTGTGACTTTTATTTTTAAAAGAGAGTCGTTTATAATATTACTATTTTACTGGCCTTACGTTACGTAGTAGAGCGACGTTTTATTGAATTGCTTCTTGAATGACAGCCCATAATACTGTGGCGCGCAATTCGATTTCCTATATCTATTAGCGACCACCGACACAGTAAGGAGGACTTCATCTTTGCACAATGCAATTGACTATCATAACATACATTTTCATAAACGTTTTACTATATATATACAGGGTGGAAGCAGACTACTTCCGAAAACTGAAAGTGGGTGTTCAGACAAGGCTTCTGAACATTCGCATGTAGAAATTTTGCGAAAAAAAAAATCAATGACGTCATCATTTTTTTTTTAACTTTTTCGACCAGGTACGAGTAGTATAACATAACCGCAAAGTATTTTTGTGAATATTTAATTAAATTAAGCTTAAAATTAAAAAAATAATGAAAACAGCAATGTATTGCGATCGCCTAAATCGACCGCGAGCGGGAGGTGACTCACCCGCGTGCGGCCAGCGCTCCCTATCAGCTGTTCAGCTGTCCTTCCCTCACGGATCATGCAATAACTTTATGACGAAATTTAAACCTTTATGTAGAGTAAACTTAACTATCAAACAAATAATAATAAAATGAACATATCTAAAGATTCTACAAACCATAGTCATACCCATAGACCCTATTCATCGATGGAAACCGCGGTTTAAATTTAAATACTTAAGTTAGTACTTGATTGGTACCTACCTACTGGAATAACATCATAAAACAGTACCCAAAGTAGTCGGTTAACCACTTATGTAAGAGTACTACTTAACTACAAAATTTACAAACAAAAAAGGTTTACAAACTTTTCACACATCACACATGTCTACTAAATACCCAGCACCTACTGCAAGAACATTCATCAAACACAAACTAAATAAAATTAAAACATTAAGATATGTATGAATCGCGACAGCTTACTTATTACGAGTACGTCTCTACGTATTAAGGTACTAACCTTTGACAAGGTCATAGATGCCGACAAAGGCCTCCCGAAAAAAATGAAATTTGATTCGTATTTACATGCAAATAAGGTTGAAATTTGAATGCTCATGTTGTACTGGTAATAAATAACCCTTCAATGTCTATTTTTTTAACAAAACCATTTTTAAACAAACGTGAATAATTTTATTTAATTATTTTATTCAGTTGTGCATTCTGAAATGTTTTTTACCTAATCAGTTGAAATTTGTAGGGGCCGCCATTTTCACCCGAATTTGCAAAATGAAGTGTTCTCTAAGTATGAAATTTAGAGTTATGTTTTGTGTCAGACTAAAAATGTGTCTGTGAATGTCTGTTTGTAGTGTCCGAAGCAAGCGGATATTTGTTTAATTAAATTTTTTCCTATTAATTTCTTTTGAAACGTCACTAGTTGAGTGGTTCGGACGTTGGATTCACGGTCGATAGGTCGTGGGTTCATATCCGGACATTGGACTACTGACGTGGCCCACTCCTGACACAAACTATTTAATAGCTTACTAGTAGGGGTAAAGGGAATACTAGTAGTATGTGATCCATACTGCTAGTAATCTTAAAAAAAATAAATAAAACGTGTGGTGTCGTGGGACACCAGATAGGAACGAAGTTCCTTATTATAATGATATTAATTTTATGTTCTATTCGAGGTATAAAGAAAATAATTATTTGGGTATTCCAATGTCCGGGATTTGAACCCACGACCTATCGACAGTGAATCCGTGAATCCATCGTGGTTCGGGACCACTCAGCTACTGACGCTTCTGAAACTTAAATGCGAATAATTAATTATTATTCTTTATTTAATTTGGTATTTACATTTATTTAATTAAATTACTCAAATGTCTATGCCGCCGTATCGAAAAAATAATGGAATTTTTTAGCAAGGTCGTGCAACGGGTTGAATGTTTTGGTTCTGGATTTTTCAAAGGATGCCGCCACTACATGTACTTGTGTGCGGCTTTCTTTCTTTAGGGTAAATACATTTTAGTCTTCAGTCGTTACTCGTTATTGCAACGGTGCTACGGTGGTAGATCGTACGTTCTACTCGCAATTTAAGTACTAATGCGTAAATCGCGAAAAAATATCCTGTTTTAATTTTTTTTAAGCTTGTTTTCTGACTTGATTATTTAATAGTTTGTGGATTAGTTTAGTACAATAGTTTTAAGTTTTTTAACACAATGTTCAGTGCTCGTGAATATGGATAAATGTTGATGTTTTATGGAGAAGCACGAGGGAATGCCTCACGAGCGTTACGCATTTATCGACAGCGGTATCCAAATCATGCGCACCCTTCAGACCCTCGCATTATTACGGCTGCGTACCAAAGAGTTTTAGAAAACCAGCCCATTGTGCCCCAAAGGCGTGGAGGTGGCCGGGAGATTGCAAACCGCACGGAACAACAAGTGTTAGACGTGATGGGACGAAATTCACGGCTAGGAATTCGTACGGCAGCGCAGCAAATTAGAGCTCGCGGGCTTAGCGTGTCGCACAAAATACTAAAAAAAGACCGTCAGCGCTTTTTCATCTGGGGATACGTCAAGGACAGGGTGTTTGCCACTGAATGTGACACAACGGAGGAGATGAAAGCTCGGATTCGGGACGTGTTTTCGGAACTCAACAGCAGGGGCCCCGAGGATACTGTGGGATAGCATCCACCGGGAGATAGTGCGAAGAGCCGAGTTGTGTGTGGAGATAGGAGGAGCGCAGTTCGAGCCGTTTCTCATACGTTACCAAAACTAGGTAAGTACCTAGATATTTAAGACAATCCACTTTAATTGTAATTTTCTTTGAAATTATTTAATGATAAAGTAAATACTAAAACACCTAACTAATTTGGTAGAAATTAACACGTGTGATTTATTATTCTATTTGCCTAGTTGGTGATAATATGTTAAAAGTTATGTTGAGTATACATTGCTGGCTGAAGATAGTGACAATTATTTTCAAAAGAAGATTTTGTTTAACAAATAACTGCCCTCGACTATACCAAGGTTTTTTTTAGTCATAAAGGGGTATCTTCTATCCCCCCTTTCAGTTTTCGGAAGATGTCTGCTTCCACCCTGTATATTTGTTATAATATTTATTTCAGTGAACGCACAGTTTGCTGGCCTTGCGTAAAAGGTAAGGCATGACGCAGGCCAATGACAGTTAGGACATCTAGGAAGATTGCGACCAGATAATAAACAACAAAGAAAGTGGACAAAACATCTAAATGTAATGAACACGATGCTCAGAACATATTCTGGTTTGCTTAGCCATAGAAGGAGGCAGATCTTCACCCGTAGCGATATAAATAGCGAAGTGGGCTGGCCCACAGATGTAAAGTAGACACCAGTTTTAGAAGTGCTCGTATCTATTTCGAACAAGTGTAAATAAATCTACCTAGTCACTTTCGTTCGCGGTTGTCACTTTCATTGCCCTCCGCCGGTCGCCTTGTCCTGTCGTTAGATATTACCTACGTAACGTATCTGGCAGACCTTATAAGTTATAAAGTGGTTTCATCACTTAAATAATTTTATAGTTCTATCTTGTCTTGCATTTCCTATGTTTTTTTGCAGTTGTGACAGGTAAAGTTCTCTTTTAATTAATAATTTTTATCTTAGAATACATTATACTCTTTTGGTATTGCTTGATGCGTCAGTGTGTTATTAATTATTATTGTGATAAACTGTTTATGTTACCTACGTTTAAGTCACATCTTAAACAATGATAACCTTAGTTAATCTTCGTTGATTTACTAAACTATGACACATTTTGCATCCTTTTATTATAGAGCTTAATTGACACTTGATTATGTTTTAAGAGCACTGATTATTTATTAGAAGTGAACAAAAATTCAATTACTGATACAGTATATTGAAGGGAATTCACGTGTGTAAGTTTTGTTTTATTAACAATGTGTGGTCGGTGGATTCCTAATGCTGATACACGTCGATTCTGTCGATATATTAATTATAATGATCTTTACTTTATATACCTGGATGAAAAGCGAACAACACGAACATTTTGCATGACTGGCGCCGAATAATTGCCAACCACTGATGACATAACACTGTCGCTTGAATACACACCACTACCGGTGCACCTCCACCGCCACAGCCGCTCCGTGACAGACTTTGAAGCGCTATCTGTGACGAACCAAAACAAATGGAGCCAACACCGTTACAGCACTTCGCGGAATTAAATAAAGAAAAAAATATTGACGCCGTACAACGGTAATCTTTGTTCACTGCGTAAATTTTATGCGTTGTTAGTAAAGAAGGAAACGAAATAAGACACACTAGAGCAATCAAAAATTAGTATAGACCCAATTTCTCATAAAATCTATTTATGTACGTAAGTGTTGACGTGTTAAATTTGGATTACAAAGTAGGAAAACTACTGTTTAGGGTCGGTATGTTCTGAAAGGAGTAATAAATATACAAGAACTCGGCCGGTTGTCACCTTAACTGCACCCAGATGGCACAGTTCCCAGTGAAAACAGTTTTGGCTTCTCTATGTATATTTATTCATAAAAACGTAGTGCTTGCGTCTGAGCGTTAATTTTATCGCAAATTCGGTTAATAACTTAAAAACGAATGTATTTATTGAATATCACGCTTGTTTACCACGCGGTAAAACAGTAATGTTTTAGAGAATACGTGATATAAACAGCATTTAAACAAAGAAGCATCAGTTTGAATGGTCAAGCTAAAGCTTCAGTAAAAATTCCATAGAAAACTTTATAATTACGTAAACTTTATTTAATAGCTTAAAAAACCATTTAAATCAATATATAGAATAGTACCAGTCGAAGTAGTCCGTCGCCGCTTTAAATAGCTTTGTTGTAAAGAGTAAAAATAAGTTACGCGGAAGATATCTCGGGTCTATAAGGCATAAAAACACGAACATCTCGTTTCGAGATATTATTGACGAACATTAACTTATGATACACAACAATGATGGAGAAAAACTGTTCAGTAATGTTGCCATTGTAAGTCCATGGTGTAGACGGAAGGCAGTGCGCGGCGTGGGAGAGTGCGGCCGACCTGCTCTGCCGCGGGAAAATCTCACTCCTGTATTTTGTTCACATGGACGAGCGATAAGAAAAACTTCGAAATCACAATTACAAATCACGAGCACACAGCGTAAAGATACATTATCGATACATTATCATAAACAAGTTACAGTTGTAGTAAATAGTCAATAAGGAAAATACGATTATATTCATAGCAACAAGTGGATGAAACATCGACATATGTACAAGCTTAATAAAACTTTGACTGACATTAATTATTCATTACAATAATACATAGTATGTTTAAGTATACTATAAAATCGTACAAACAATCCAACTCAGACCCTATCAATTATTTTATATTGGGTAAAAAAAAGTGATCGTATGTAGTAGTGAAAACATTTCTCTCAATTTGTTTATCGGCAGAAATGTAGGTATGTTTCGGCCATTTAGTTAATTAAACTATAAAAATAAACGTGAACCGATTAACAGCGGGACAACTGACACGGCTTTCATGGATTGCTTTGATCTCGTATTGGTAAACTAGGCCTTTTTAACCTTTGTTTATCGCATCGAACTGCGGAAATAATTAAATGCAACTAAATCCAAGAATTATGATAATGCCATATTATATTTAAAGTAATCTATAATATTTTATAATAAAATCACACTAACAAATTGTTAAAGAATTTTTTTGTGTTATTGCTGTCTTGTTTCAAATATCAATTACAATATCCGTTTTAAAGTTTCGCACCCAACTGTTATTGATCACCAGAAACGCAACACGAGTATTTAATCCACTTTCTTTTTACCACGAATTAATTCAGGTTTAGCGCCTAAATCGGCCTCACATTTAGTTAATTTATAACCGATAACGATTTGACAGAGCTAATATCAGCCAGATGTATTCGGCTTCAATTTCACTAATAATAAAGAGCAATAAATGGGCGATCAGTGTTGATCGACAGGTTTCTTGGCTGCCCGCTCTCGTCATCTCGTGCCAATGTCATTGTGTCTACCTAAAAGGGTGTTGTACTTTTATCCATAGTTCTAGATTACCTTCAGTTAACAACATTTAAAAATATTTCGACAAAATGTTCCTTGGCCTTTAAATAATCACTGTATGTAAGCGTATCAATATTTGGATATTTTGGAGAATTTTTATGGATAGTTGTAATAGACTTAAAGAATGATAGTTTTGTATGAAATTCTTAACAAAGTAATTTGTATTAATTGTAGGATTCAACTATTAGTAAGGTATTCATTAAGCTAGTAACATAATCCACGATGATATCGAAGTGGCACGAACTCAAGTTTACATTATGGCTGAGTTACACACCATTGTGTTGCAAATTGTACTACTTATTACTGGAAAAATGCTCTATATGCTGATTTGTTAATAAGAAGACGAAGATGAACAATTAGGCTGAGACAGCGAAAATATTCTTTAAACTGCTTTGTACATACTTGCATGTAAAGGAACTGCTTACAAAATTCAATATATTCTATTAGGTTAATTTTATTTTTAGTTACTGAATGCACGCTTGTAGTCACAAAGATAAATGTGGTCAACCGTTAGTTAAATGCCACCCTTGTTCTTTTAACTTTAAAATTAAAATTACAATATTTATACAGACAATCTTGATCGTTGTTTACAAAGCTTAAAATCGTGCAGTGTTTCTACTAGATATGATTTTTTTAAATGTTTTTTTTAATCCTCATGTTTCTTATTGAACGGGTGGGTAGCAGAACTTCAAGGATTGTTAATGGACATCAGAAGCCACGGCAACTTCAGTAATCAGAAATCAATTTTGAAATAAAGTTGATAATTCATTTTATTTAATCAAATTATCATTGATTATTTATTAATTATAAGCCGATTTTAATGTTTACTATTTGATATATTTTGTCTGTATTTTTAGTGAACGAAAACTTCACGGGCATAAATATGTTATCGCAAATTGCACTTGTATATGCACTACCTTTCTTTGGCGATTTAGCAAATCTCCTACATAGAGAATCAGATAATCCAAACTTAAATAATTTTTATGTTAAACCCTTGTTGTTTATTTTGAATTATATTATCGAAAAAACGATAATAATGGATGTACATTAAATAGTAAAAACTGTAAAAAAACTACAATTAATAAAAAAAAGAGACATTGTAAAGAACATTAGAAACGAATTGAACTCGAACTAATTTGTGTTATTTAAATACCTGCGAAAGTATATTTTTATATTTATTGCATATTTTAGACTAAAACAAGCAGAACGCAAGTAGGCTCATTAAAACCGGTTTTTAATTTGTGATTTTTATTGATTAGTGACCTTAAATGGTTGAGTAATGATCGATAATGATGTAGAAAGATTGAAAAAGGTCGGTTTTTGTATTTATGATCGCAATTAATTTCCTGACTGATGTGTCCATTAACACTGTGATAAATATATTTTATCTTAAAGACGGTTCAAGTGAGTTTCTGTATAAAAAGGAGATTTGTAAACATATGATGTTTTGAATATTATCCTTCTAGTTAATTAATAAAATAAATTATATATATAATTAGCAAACGAATCACATAGTATAAGTTTTTTATTGCTTTATCTTTAACTATTAAAATGCACCTAAAATCATTTTTGTGTGTTTAATTAATTCTGTAGGTTAAGTAATAATAATAATAGTTGTGTAATGAGTTAAAAGTTATTTTTATATTACAATATATTATACTCATATGCTACTTTGTCAGTTAGGTACTTCTTTTATGTTATTAATGATATAATTTAACTTTTACTTGGTATATATTTGACTAATTAGGGAATATAATTTAAAGGATTTTTTTGTCACTACGAAGGAGACAGACAGATAAGTATTAAGTATGCACTAGTTTTACCATTTTATTTACTTGAAACTATATTGTAATCTATTCCTGGCTATTGTTTGCAAACCTACCGTTATCAAAGAAAAACAGTATTAACAGTCGTACTTATAATTATTATTAATGATTTAAATAAAATAGTAAACGAGTCTATGAAAAATCGTATTAGAAATGCTTAGAAAAGAGTTCAACGCACTTCTGATAAGTGTATTGTTTTATTTATGTCTTATTCCAAAGAATTTTAAGTTAAGTAAAAAGCTGATACAGAATATTGAAATTTTTAACTGTCAAATAAAACTTGAACCATTAGTCGTGATCGTATTGTAGTTGTAAGAAGTAGAAAATGTAAAACGAATAGGAATCAGTGTGTCATAGAAACCGATTAGATTGCGAGGAAACGTACGACCTTCGATCTGTAATGCAGTTCATGGCGCGATCTTCTGTTGTCCGCATAAATCAGCTGGACAACACTCCTATATAAATATAAATTGAAATTCAACACGTACTCACCGTAAACAGACGGCCGTATTGAAAATAAACCGTACACCTCCAATGTGCAAAGTCACAGAACAGGGTAAACAACACAAAGTAAAACTGTCTGATAAACAAAATGAAAGTATCCGCCAACTCAAAACTGATCGTTCAAATACACCACTTTTACGAATTATCGGACGCGAGTCAAGTTTAGCCAACGGGAGCGTACGCGGCACATGTGCGCTGCGCTCGGGCGAGTCGAGTCGAATGGAAGCGGCTCGGCTCACGCTCGTGGAGTCGCGGCTGCGGCTGCGGGTGTGCACTGTGCGCGAATATTCGTGCATCATTTGGTCTCTCCGGCCAAGTGGCCACCAGACAGGCTGCTTCCGTACCGGCGGCAGCGTTAAAACGCAAAAGAAAATTGACTGTGACTGTATTTACCTAATATGCATAAATTTGTAAGTCTCGTGAATTTAACATCCGCTTTAGTTAAAAAAATAGCATTTTAATAAATTAGATTAGATAAGTCAGCAACACCGTTGATAACTTTGTATTCGCAGGTAGGTTTTTTTTAATATCAACTGTTTATAACCTTTGTGTTGATATACTTGAGTCAGTTGTCTCAAACGGACTCATCAGGTGACCATTATAGCCGAGAAGTGGTGTGGTGTCGTGATGCTAGGTCTTCATCACTACTTAAGGTTTGGAATAAGTTTTTTTTGGGCTAATAATTTCCAGGAAAACCACATAATTCCTAGTAAATAATAATATGGGAAGATGCATTCATCTTACATTTTCAGTTAATATTAAATTTGGGCCATATACATAGTTATGACATCTTACACGACATACTGGAAGTATATTGTATAAAAGCGTAGTTATTTTTAGCAGTAAATAAAGTCACAATCTTCGTATTATCAAGGTCGAGGGGGTAAAATTAAATCGCGCCCTGGATACGCGACACCATAAAATGTCCTTTTTTCAATAAAATATATGAGGATACAAGGTTTTGCTTTTTAACATATTATTTATAACAACCTGGGTTTTCCCCAGGCCTATATCAGTATTTTATTATAGTATACTATTCTGCAAAATCTCTATTTTCTATGTTTTACGTGCTTGTATCATTTTTACCCGACTACGGCAAAGCTAAAAGGAAGGGCAGTCTATGTATGTATGTATGTATGTTTGTATGTTCCACTCTAGCGCCTAAACTACTGAACCAATTTTCATGAATGAGGTGTCAATAGATTCGTAAAAATAGCGCGGGTGACATAGGCTATAAAAACTTTTTGATTTTTTTATGACGGAATTTATACTACCTCAGATTCTAACCTCGAAAAAAATTAAACTGAGCTAATTATCACGAGTTTGGTATCAAAAGAAAGCACTTAGCGAGCACATTACAAATATGTATATATATCTTATTATTTAAGTCTACATATATGTTTAAAATGCTTTACTCCTTTAAGCAAATAAAAACCTACATTAGATTATAAAAGTTATCTCGATCGGGAAACTATTAAATAAAAAAATAAAGTTTAAAAAACTATAACCCGACTACGTAAAAAATTGGTCTAAAGAGGAAGAAACAAGAAAATAATTCAGATAGAAATAAAGAAATGCATAGGTATAAAAATGGTCAAGGTAGAACTCTGGTCGCACCCCGGGTTATAGTTTTTAAACTTTATTTTTTTTTATATATATAATAGTATTATAGATTATCTAAACTAAAGTTTTGCGTGATTTTATTAGTTTAATGTTTAAAGGGCGCGGCTGATCCTAGTGGTCAATAAGGAGTGTTAAACTTCAGTGTAAGTCTGTACCTGGATTACAAGCCCCAGGCACTTCTCGGCTTCCTGTCTTAAATGCATGTTTATACATATTGCAGTATAGTAATAGATTAGGTTCGTTCTTTACATTCATGATAATTTTCAACCGACTTCAAAAATAAATAAAGGAGGTTATCAATTCGGTTGTATTTTTTTATGTTTGTTACCTCAGAACTCCGTCATTTATGAACCGAATTGGAAATTTATTTTTGTATTTGGTAGGATATGCTTACAGATTGAGTAGCCCCAAATTGTAAGATATGCTTACAGATTGAGTAGCCCCAAATTGTAATAAAAGGTAGTGTCAAAATTTTTTTAAATAAACAAATTAACTTACTGAAAAGTAGTTCGGGAGCGGTGTTTGTTAGTTTATACTAGAGAAACTAGAGAACTTTCAGAAAAATAATTTAAAAGCTTTAAAGTTCACAACTCTTTGTTTAACAAAACTGAGAACGAAAAGTTGAAGCTAAGGTTCATAAATATATGAACAGACCATCCAGTTATGCATTGTTTATTATGAAAAAAATCAAAAATTTATATAACGATATGATCTAAATAAACTCTAGTAATGCTGTAAATCCATGAAGAATCCATGTCTTAGTTCCACCATCTAATCTAGTTGTCAGACAGTCAATAATATATTATTTGGAAATATAAATATAATATAGGAAATATGAATAAGATAAAAAATTAAATCCGAAGAGAAAATAAGTTGCAATCGCTGAATGCTGGAGAAATACTAAAAAAATTTAAATAATTAAAAAACATGAATCCAGTTTCTAGGCAGATTATGAATAATAATAATGTATGCTGTTTGTTTGTTATATATTAATTGTATAACGTTTTTCTATATGTTTTTTGTTTTAATATTTTTTGTACTTTTAGCTAAAATCTATGACACAGACGTTTGCAGTGGCCCCGTGGGTATTTTCTCTTTTAATACATAGGGATGGGAACAAATCCGAAGCGATTGTTCCCAGGGAAAGGAATTTATATTGCATTGCATTATACTAATACTAAATAATAATGCAAACCCACAATTTACATTTTTATGAGACTGTTGGACTTAAAAGTGCATTAAAGATTTACTGAGTTTACGTTAAAAATATTTCATTTATCTATATAATAAATAAAAATGAATCGCTAAATGTGTTACTAAGCGCAAAACTCGAGAACGGCTGAACCGATTTCGGTAATTATTTATTTCTTGTGTTTGTTATTGTCAGGAAAAGGTTCTTATGAAAGAAAAATAAAAAGAAAGATAGCTAGTTTTCCATATAAATTAGTAAACATAATTTTGGAGAAAAATAACTAACTAAAAAATTTGAGATGCAATAGTAGCATTTTGTATTTAATAAAAGAATCTACCGAAAATTTTATAAAAAAATACAGTCAAAAATACCTCCTTTTTTTAATGTTTTTTGATGTCGGTTAAAAATTACCATTTCAAAAAGGTTAGTTGTTTAAAATTAATTAAGTTAAAAGCGTGTTACAAATTAACAAACCGGTTATGTATTTTTATGTAATTATCTAAATTAAAAACGTATAGTGAATTGAGTTGCGAAATTTAATAGTTCGACTACATTCCAGTATATTATAAGGCTTTAATGATGTTGGTTGAGTTCTATGTTTAGTAAACATGTAATAAACCTTGGATAAACTTTTTTAGATTAAGATGAAGTTAACGACTAAAATAAAATCTAAAATGAAAGTGAAAAGTGATTGTCCTGCCTAATGCTGATTACAATATGCGCGGGCGCAATAAGCAATAATGCTACATACGCCTGATACAATAATTTTGGCTTGTAGAAAGTAGTGTTTTCGCCGGTAATCTGACGAGTGGACAGATGTCACGATTTTACTTTCATTAAGTAGGATCAGCGCCTCCTACGTAGCTGGTTTTACTTAACATCCGAATATGATTGTCACAAGAAAGAATTGTTTTACATCGATGGTGATGGCACTTACTGGTATATAACAAAGTTATAATTTTCTCAAAACGATTTTTTGCTGTCCCAGCAAACGTTGTTTTGCAATATAAAAAATATTTAAAACCTTACAGCCAAAGACCTATTCTTAGACCTTTTCGGAGGAGTTCGTTAACAAACATTGTGTCAAGAGATTTTTATAAATAAGAATTGCTCCTGAAAGTTGATTCCAATTATGTTTCATGTGTAAATTAAGTTATGAATAAAAGATAATATAAGATTTTATATTAATAAAAGATTTATATGAAGCTAAAATGCTTAGATTGTTACATAAAAAAATTCTTCATTGCTGAAGGTAAAGTAAATAACGTATTTGAAATGAAGTACTTACAAAAAATAAATTCTATATACAAAAAATAAATAGAATTTATCTTACTGTACTGTACTGTAGTAATTTAATATTTTTAAAACTATTAAAATTTAATTAAAACACAATTGTCGATAATGACTTATTTTGTAAATGTAAGATTGATAGAGGTATGAAGGAATGTGAAATATCAATATTAAAATGACGGAAAATTATTGTTTAACGTTCTTTTTTTTCATACTTCAAAAGAGTAGATTCTTAATTTGATTGTTAAATATATGTTTATTTTTTTACAATTGAAGTTGGTTAATTTATTTTTACAAATATTCATGTAAATTTATTTATTTATTTTATCACAGAAAAAAAATTTTAACTTCTGATTGTAGTAATAAAATGAAGCTTTGATTGGTTTTGATGACAATTCTATAATTTGGTAAAGTGCCGCGGATTTGATGATGCCTGGCTCCATCATGTGGATGATGAAACTTTTAGTAACTATGAATCTTTTTATTTGTGCCCTGTCAAGTGTGGTATCAAGGGTCTGATGACGGTCAAGAGGTGAATAAGGAACTATACAAGGTCTACTTAAATTGGTTTTGCGGTTTTTAAACTAAATATTTTTATGTTATAAGTTGCATTGAATTTGTTGTTGTGTAATGAAGCATTAGTAACAGTAATAGATGCAAGCCGGTGTTAGGGCACATAGTTCTCAGTTGACTCTCCCGGACACTTGACAAGATATTACAATTTTCTGCTTATAAGTAGTGACAGGTTTCCTTGTATATTTAATATTGAATAATAGATAATTGCAATTTGATTGTCGTCCTTAATGAGTATATTTAAAAGAATATTTCTGTGAACTAAATAGAGATTTTAGGCACAACATATGTCAAAGAAACAAACCATTTGCAAAATTCACTTGGTCTCAAAAATTTAGTTCATTACATTATTTATTTAAGAATAAAAGATTTTCTTTTCTGAGCTTCTGAACAAGGATAAAATTTATTGTATTGCAGTCAATCGTAACTGTCACTGACAAGTCATGAATTTATTATATTTAGCTCACCATCCATATTTATTGATAAAACTTTCGTAACTTAAAACTTATCTTTGCACTTAAGATGATTATTTACTTTGCGTAAATTAGTTGCACAAAATTTCTGATATTTTTTAAAATTTTATTAAAACTTTTGAATATTTTGTAATTTACCAATTGTTATAATAAGATTAAACATTATAATTCAGAGTCTCTCATAGAAATTAAAAGTTAGTATAATTAATAAAAACCATAATAGTTCAAAAATTTTAATTCTTAATATTCTGTCCTAATTATTCTACATCCAGTGAAATAAATTGAGACTGCGATCCAACTCATTGTAGTAACTTTAAAAATTTAGTAATTAAAGTTGCTGGAAAAGTATAAAAAAACTTTTGTTAAAAATATGAAATCGACAATTTTCACATGCCATGACTCCATTTACAGTCATCACTCAAATTGTTATTCAGTACATTAATGCAATTGCAATCAACAAATACCACGGTACAGTTGTAGACACTTGTTTATATCCTTAAAAGCTTATGTTGATATTTTTTATAGCTATTTTCAAGATTTCTTAAAGGTCTTTAGACTTTGCTCATATTAAATGTAATTAGTAAAACGATACTATTTTTTGATCTACATATTTAGTATGACTGCTGTATATTTATGATTTAATTATTTTCAATTAATAATCGTTGCAATTTATTATCTTTTCATAGACATACTAATAACTTAAAGTGAACGGGACTATCGATAATAATAAAATTTACTTCATTTTATTATTGTTACAGAATATATAAGTTACTATTTTGAGACGAAAAGTAAATAATTTTAACACAATGTATTACGTAAATATTTCAAAGTAAAAAATCAAATAATTGGGGCATAATTTTGGAAACTAACAAAAGAATAGATTCTGAAGGTTCTGGAACACAAAGATAATCTGACTCGACTCATCTTTGTTAAACATAAAACTTACCTTTAAAAACATCAGCCTTCAACTTATGTAGCGGTAATATATTTAAATTAGAAGGAAATGTGTTGTTAGTTTTTATTTAATATACAGCTTTTGGTTCTGGAATATGTTTCCAGATCATTCGCAGTCTTCGTGAGTGAATCCACAAATAGCTGCAGTACCGGGCATTGTAGAACAAACTTTGTGTCATTCAATTAAGTATGTTCGACGGGCTGTTTAGTCTGCTCGCGTCGGCGTTAATGGAATACTATGACAATATATTTCTATAATGAGACTTGAACGAGGACGTAGATTTGAATTTAAAATATTCTGACAGATTCTTCCTTATGTCGGTGACACCGGAAGCGGGTCTAATCAGTACGCGATGCGGATAGCTTGGGGAAGAGAGGGTCGGTGACAATTGTATCACGGGGCATCGGCAACACTGCTGTGGTACCTATCCTTTCTTATTTTTGTATATTTTTTTTTTCATTGTGTTAATTAGTTACACATAAAAATTATTTTGCCATATGGCATTTAATCAATTATGTTTAATATTCAATTTTTATTAGAAGTGTATTTTTTTTAGACTGATGATCTAAAAATTATAACGTTATAAAGATAATACTTTCACGGATCGGGGAGTAACATTCTGTACATATATGTATCATGGTAAAGCACTAATCACACTGAGTCAAATAATCCCAATAACGTGAGAAACCTTGCATGTGCCAAATGGCCTCCTGAAAGTGGCTTTTGATTTTAATTGTTGTAGTATATTATGATGATTGACGAAAAACGGCTGTAGGATTTTCTTGCTATACCTTGTATGCAAAGTTTATGTATTCCAAGTGAGGAGATGGAGAGGTGCTTGCTGAAACATTAAACGAATCTATTTTACATAAGCAGAATGAAATAAATATTTACATAAAACTATCGTTACATTTACCATAGTATGAACGCTGATAGACTAAAATGTAAACAATTGCTAGTTAAAAATTAAACGCTATAATCGCAATAGTACATAATACTTAAATAAAATATAATTTTCAATCTTAAATTTGAACCTAAATTTTTGAAATGTTTTTTTCCTCTATATCTTCACTTCTTAATGCATCAAATCAATTTCCATGCATTTCGGGCTACAAAAAAATATCTACCTCATTTAACAATTTGGAATTTGATATTTTTAACTGCAGCCTTTTCGTGTGTATCTGGGTCGAAAAATCAAAAGAATTATATTGATTTCAACTTCTCAACTCCTAATTAACTATGATTAATTAAATATTACTAATTATGAAGCACCGTGAAGTTCCTCGAAGCACTATTTCAGTACTTTGTAAAGGTCAGACAGACGCGAGTATCAGCGATATATATTATTCATATACAAATAAATATTACCGGTAAGGAGAATACTTCATGGACAGTGGACACGATACGATCTCTGTCAACATTCTTTTCAACTTATGTTGCACACTATAAAGTTCATAGTTCTCTTAGGATCTTGATAGTAGGATTTGGTTCAGATATTTTGAGAAGAGTGACTGATGAGAGACTGACTGACGTACTGTGATGTGTTAAAAGCACTTTGTAAAAAAGTCTAATTGAAATAAACTGTATCGAGTTTAAGTTTGAAAAATAATATAACAAATAAATACGTCGTACAAACTATCACTACTATATTATTCGTGTTTCCTGGCCACGAATAATATAGTAGTTTTTCCACATTCTGTAACAAAATACGATTTTATAAAGCAAAATTTATATCAATCAATTACTAACTGAGTAATCTGTGTAGTGTATTAAATTTTTTAGCATATTTTCAAACTGTAATCTGATGAATAATGATTGTGGGTTGAAATTAATTACTTTAATTTCTATATTAATCTCGGCTATAATTTATTAATCTCGGCCATTAAGCTTCAAAAATACGGAATTTCATATAAACTTTTATCTCCTTTTTCACCATATTCAAGCTTTCCTTAGTACATGTTTACTATTTTAGTGCCAGGAGTTTTTCACATCACATCACGTCATCAGAAGTTTTTCACATCATATTGATATAACATTCAGACGGTAATTTATTCTTTTATAATATATAGCTTTATGATATTTATACACATTAACACGTTAATGAATATAGAAACGAAGTATGTGAGTTCGCTAGCATAAAATAAACCTTTCAAAAAATTTTACAAAAATATAAATTACCAATTCTTTATTTAGGTTCTAGAAATTTCCTGTACGAGTATGACACACTTATGCTATCAATATCATATAGTTTGGAACTAAGCTAAAGTGCTTATTGGGACTTCCTCAATTGTTAAATTGGCCTGTCACCCATATTCGATCTTACTGATTCCCGCTGCGGGGGCACTGGATTTAGATCACACATCTTAGAATAACAAGCGTGGACAATTTCATTGAAGGCGCGAAATAAAAGTAGGTATATATAAAAATGGAGATTGGTCTGTCCGGAAATAAAGGACATCGACACCTATTGATCGAATACCAAATGTTATTATAGTATCTATTTTAACCAATAGTATTTTATAAATAAATCTCCTATAGTAATTAAGCTCGGAAGGAAAGGAAGAGGAAAGAAAAAAATTATTATTAGCCTAAGTTATTAGAAAGGGATGAATATATACGCAAGCTTTATCTTTAAGCTTAAAGATGAATATATATAGCACTAGCTCTCGCTTTCTCTTATAGCCAAAACTATCTACACTTCTTTCTTGCTGATCAGAATAAGAGGACTTGAATAAAACACAAAAAAAAACAAAATGTATTGGTAGTACCTAATAAACAAATTATTGTAGTTACGTATGAAATTAAAAGTGTTCTTTTTCTTTCACAGTAACGGTGAGTTAGGTACATCGCCTAAAAACACAAGAAAGAATTTTATTTACTAACCTTTGAGAATATATGCCATCTTACCTACTTAATCTATACACTGTACCTAACTAACTTACTTTTATTTAAAGCCATTCGAAAACCTCTACTTAATTTTTAGAAGTTTTAAACTATTTTAATCATTAGCAAATGCCAAATAGAAATATTAATTACAATAAAAATATAGATCAGCTAATATAAGTATTCATACATTGTTTGGCAAGCAAATAAAATGTAATAATTCTAGTTTTAGAGTTCAATATCAATTGATATTTCGTATAATTAAAGTTTGAAATAAATAGATTACATTTTTGTTAAAAAGGAAGTTATAAAAAAAATATAATGGTGTTAGATAAAAAATATATACAGGAATTGCTGTATTACAAATGAAATGAATAGTATAAACATGAGCGTCGTTACATCAATTGATTTAATGACAAATAAAGTGGCCCGAGTGATTCAAGGGACACGATTTAATATCATAAATGATTTCTTGTACGCAAGATATATTTCATAATAAAGTTTTATTACTCTGTATTATATTTAAGGATATGTTCCTTCAACGAGCTTTCATAAAAAATACCGGTCAAGGGCAATTTCCTTTTATTTATTAGGTTCCGCGGTTATAAAAGTCAGATACAAACCGTTAGTTTTAAAATGAATCCTTTTTTGAGAAGATTCTCATTGAGGAACAGGTTAGGGATTGTAAAAATTTCGGGGTAAAGATTAGAAGTAGCCAAGTCAGTAAAGCATGTGTAAAATAAATTGTTATTTTTTGAACATTTATCAACAGTGTTGCTAACATTATCTACGGAACGCTAACAGGAAATCGTAGTTTGTCGTTAAACCGGCGCAGTACTAAGTGTACTGAATATTTTTTGTTTCAGTTGCATTTTGTTATTTCTGCCGATCGATTCGTGATTATACTTTTAATGGTGTCGTGCACGTCCTATTTGTTCTCATACATCTCATTGTGTTTTTTCCCGTTGAAACAAACAGGCAGTAATTACTTGAAAAAATTCCTTCGGCGCCTTTTATAATATATAAATAAATATTAAAAAGTCGGCACAATGTATGTTTAAGTTAATTTGTTTCTCCTACTTTTTATTTAATCAGTTGAAAACGCAATTAATCTACTTTAAAGAATAAAAAATGTCTTACTTATTTTTTAAAACTTTTGGAGCCATAAGTTTTGTTCAACTAACAATTTTCACTATATACTATAGAGAGACTAATATAGACACTGTTTTGGTTTTGGTTTGTAGCATTATGTTGTCATGTAAAACAGTGTCTAGCTTAGCCTAATTGTTAAGACTTCGGTGTCTTACCCGGGAGGTAAGAGTTAGTTCGCACACAAATCTGACTTTTAAGAGCTACGTGTGTTTTAAGCTATTAAACATTATCACTCTTTTTTAAAACTATGCAAAACGGTAACACTCACGTATTATTGTGGTTATTTGGTACTACAGTTTCGATCGCATTGGGCGATCTTCTTCAGCCAGTGGACGCGCTCGCCACCGCGAGCGCGTACTGTAGTTCTGTAACTGTAGTACCAAGTCACCACAATAATACGTGAGTGTTACCGTATTGCATTATCACTCTTTAAAAAGTCAGTGTCGTGAGGAACCTGCACGCCTGTGAGTTCTTCATAATGTTTCTAAAGTTGTATGAAGTTTGCGAACCCGTACTTGGTGACTAATCCCTCTTTTCACTCTGATGAGATCTCCATTATAGAGAGCCATTAATCGATGATGCACTGAATTTTTAATTAATAATTTGCATTGCAAAATTAAATGAATAAAGAAATTATTCATGTTTATTTAGCAAATATAAGGTAGTGTTTACCTTTTAATAAACCTAGTATAAGTTGGAACTTCCTGTGCACGTGAACTAGCTGTCGGAGTGTGGCACGTGTCGGCGTGCGTTAGCGCAGCGTGCGCGGCCACCGTGCGGTGATACGGATCACGGGTCACACGGTGTACCCCTACACATCGTTCTGTATATCTATACTTTAATTGAAAATCGTACTTCAGTCTGTACGTGGTGTTTGAAAATCTCTCAATAATGATTTTATATAACTTTGAACTGAGCAATTCGAAATGAACCGGTCAAAACTCGTTGCCCACAGTACTGAAAATATTAAAACAAATGAGATTAATACCACGGAGTTTGGTAATGGACATGGAAGAATTCTAATACGTATTATAAATACCATTTTACTTAATAGTACCATATTGGTAAATATGATAATAATGCTGATAAAAGTTCATAAATAAAGAAAATATCTGCAAACAATTTTATTATTATTACTCAAATAGGAAATAAACAGACTGAATTTTGGAAGTTAGATGCTATATCTTATTATTTTTAAATCAAAAGTTGCAAGCAGAAGCTAGTTAGCTAGCTAGAATTAATGTAAGATAAAACCTATATCAAAGCTTCATGAGTAGTCACATGTTCAAGCTTCATTGTAGGTTACTTCACTTTGACATCTATGTTAATTTTAATAAGGATTATAAAGGCGTGTTTAAAAGTGAAGTTGAGCGCGATGTGGTTACTATACCACACGCATCATTATCACATGGTTAGTCATTAGTCATCGCGAGAGAAAGATTTTGTCATTAAACATGACTCAGCTGAGGTTTGCTACTTGTTTGAATATTTTTTTGCTTACAAATGTTTTTAAATTTTTGTAGGGTATACTATAAAAAATGAGATCGTGTGTTTGTTAGTATGATATCTTTGTCCTACATAAATTCAGTGTGCATGAATATAGTCCTGTGGAAAAATAGTTTTAATAGCAATTCATTAAAAATAAATAAAGCATAAAGATATTTTTCAGGAGATATATTCTTTCTATTGACATCAACTACTTGTTGAATCCGAGTAATACCCGAGAATTTGAGCATCGGTCTAATGATAGGTCAATTAAGTTTGAGTAAAATATACACAAAAAGTTTACGTGGAAATAAAATCATTATTAACGATATAATAATTTTGTGGGTATGGTTCATGGTTGCAACTTTAAAGCAATTCTTCTATTATCTTCCAATATCAGCTAATGTATATTTATGTAAATGTATTTGTGTAGTCCATTATACGCTATAAAGGAGCAGCTAACCTCATAAAATGCACTTTGGTGGAACACTCACAAGTGTTGCACGCGCTGGCAAGAGGAATGAAGTAATAACAAAGGTCACGTGAACTATATTTTCAAAACAAACCTTAACATTTAGATAATAACAAGCAATCTCTTGGACGTGCAATTAGGATACTGTTCAGTAGTTGCTACTCGTTAATATTGTATTTTCTTCAATAGATTAGCCGTACGTTCATCTATCTATAAACAAATTTATATTTAAATCAAAGTGTACTCTCACCATGGCGACTTACAATTTTACTACAAATAGAAGATCTATTAAAGCTTTTTATTATAAACAATAGGTTAGTTATTTTTCTGAATATCTTTGTTTTAAATATAATGCTAAATTAAAATATTATCGTGTTACTCGTTTTGGTAGCAATTTTCGTAACACTGACACGCATATATCTAATTAAAATTTTGCCTAAACGTTCTGAAATTGAACAACTATTTGTTAAAATATAAAATAACTATCTCCTGCTCTTCTTAGTTCTAGAGGACATAAGTTAATGGACTCATTAAGTACATGATTTGCATCTAGTCCATTAGAAACAGTAAATGCCATAACTTACTTATTGATAGAAATGGAAGCAGGTAATAAATCCAATACAGGGAATTAGGTCAGGGTTGGTGTGATCATAAGCATTTACCTATCTGCAATAAGCGTTCAGAGCTCATTGTTTTATTTTGTCCTATATTTTGATAAAAGCCTGTTTTTGTTAAAATAGATATTGAATTAATGAGTATGTTATTGATTAAGACCATCTACAAAATCCACTACGCTGCTTGAAATGTATGATAAGCACTCTACCAGAATTTAAGTTTACGACTGGTTTCGTTACAAAAATTAGTTTTATTCTTAAAAGTACACGAAAACTCACTCCTGTTGCAATGTAGTAGGTACTAAGTAGTAACCAATAGACCATTTTAACTCGGCGAAATTAAACACCAAGGTAAACGATCTATGATTCATACTATTCTAAGTATCATCCAAGTTAAAAGTAACTTTGCCATACGAGCTTAATGACTATATTAATAGAAATGCTTTAAATTATTCGATGCCGTATACCATGAAATATTTTACAGTTGACTCACTAAGGTATAATTTTTTTTTTGTCATTTATGAGAAATAGTTTAGGCTTCTCGTTCCTCCTCGCGATTTACTCAGGAAAAGGTTTTTTCTTACAGTGAGTCACAACGACTACGGTACTAACCGCAAAAGATTGTTCTACGGATGTTTAAAAAATGGGTTCAGCCTTTTTTTATTTTTATCGAAAAATACATATTTGCTAATTCTAAAGCGAAGCTATACGAAGTAGACGGCAGGATAGACTTTTGACTTTCGTGATCACATTATTGGCGTGACAATATCGATGTTACCATCATGACCACCCATAACTAATATTTAATTTTTTTTAAATGCAATAATGAAGTTTTTTTTTGTGACAGAAAAGGTAGAAACGAGACGATCCTTCACCCCTGGACATAAGCAATGAAGGTCTCCTTTTTTAGTAGCTCTCCAGCCCATTCTGGTCTATGATTTAGTCTAACAACTTCCTCCATGTCGATCTATCCTTGGACACCGTCTTCCATTTAGCTATGCCATCGTTCTTCGCTTTCTGCATTACGCCGTCCAACCAACGTAGCTTTGGTCTACCTCGACCTTGATGTCCCTCAGGATTGCTGTTTATGAGGCATTTTGGGATCCTGGTTTCGTCCATTCGCTGTACACGGCCGTCACAACTTAACCTATTTAGCTTAATGTGCCTGGCAATATGTGGTTCTGCATAGAGGTCATAATGTTTATGTTCGTGATCGTAACGGCTTCGCCATTGATTTTCCTAAGCAATAAAAGTCCCCACTTTGAAAATTGGATAAAGAGGAAAGAATGCTTCGGTTCAACGGATTCAAAGCCAGTATCTAGAAACAACCCTTCACGATATGTGATAATTTTAAACATTGCAATGATTGTCATATTAACAAATAAATAAAATTTCCTACAAGAAGTTTTGTTGCGGATCATGATACTGTTGCATGAATCATTATCCAGGCTGCGATTTCTGCAAATTATCTTAAAATATGCGTGAACTTTTTACCATTGTTTTCTTGCGAACAATGTTTTAGAAAGTTTATGCATAACCTTTTGATGTTACAATACAATAAAACCTTAATCACTTGATTAAATACTAGTAGAACTTGTGACTTTTTTCACATGAACGATCTGGATGTGTCTACTTTTTATGACTTGATGAAGGATGGCCTAGTAGTGTAACTATTTCAGATTTTCCTGGTAGAGCTTTTAAGCGCAATCAGTCCACTAACAGATGTTATTAGTAATGTGCATTTTATTTTCTAGATATTTAATCTCCCTAAGTAAAAATTCTTGTTTAAAGCTCGTAGTTCAAAGTTGCATCCTCTGTTGCATTCTAGAAGCAATAAAAACAACTTAGATGCATTATTTAATTTAAATATAAACTAAGTATAATGATACCGTTTTCCAAAACTCCATTTTAAATTTCGCATATTTGTGTAAGATTTACATAATTTGAATCGAATTAAAGATGAGTCATATTTCAGACAGTTATTAATTATTTTATTCATAAAACTACCTTGCTAACAAGAGCGTAAGCACTTTTCTGAATAACCTAACCTACCTCACAAATGGCCCAAATGTTCAAATAGCCGTTTCTTCACTGTTCATAAAAGCTACTATCTATCTAGTTGAAGTATAAATGGATGTATTTCATATCCTTAGAATACTACTTAATAAAATTTTAGAAAAATTATGAATTTCTGTGGTTCAACCTTAATTAGTACCTATAGTTTAACAGTACAGTTATCTTAGCGCTCGTGTGTATAGTAAAAGTAGACGAAGTCTATTTGACCTTCTTTTCTATGATATTAAATAACTAATTAAAACTTTAAAAGGCTCATTTTGTGAATGACTACTAAATTTAAGTGCATGCCTTTTAGCCTAAGTGGTTCAGATGGAGATATCGATATTGTATCCTAAATAATCAAGACTGCCAATGGGTATAAAATTTCCTCTAATAATTCGCTCACCCTTGAGCTTACCAAGCCTTGAAGGTTACCCATTTTTATCTTGAGATAAATATTTAACTTAACACCTTTATTAAATTCTCGATATTCGGTAAGTGGAACACACATAGAGGTCGAGAGTTGAGAGCTGTAAGTAGTTTTACCACGTTTTACTAATAAAGCTAATTCATTAACTTCAAAGTAGAACGTTATTTGATATTGACGGATTGGGAGGTGCATTTAATTAGCTGGTGCTGTTTGAGAGTTGTTTACTAAAAACCAATTACGGCTTACAGCGAAAAGGCACTATGTAGTATCATTTGAACTTACGAATTATACATTTATTGTAATAATCATACTTTAAAGAAAATTATGCTTTAAATATCTAATTTCGAGCAGTAAATAATCAAAACGTCACTGTGATTATAATTTATTAGATTTTTTTTAAATGGCCGATTATTTTACAATATCTAATATTGAAGTCCCTAACTTCTGCGCTAGGTTATGTGCCTGTGTTTGCAGAATGTAGTGTCGTCTTCCATTAAAGTAAAAAAAAAGTAAAATGTAAACCAAAGAGCTACAAAAAGTTGCATTAAATAACAAATTTATTTAGCAATATGAACAAAAATAAAATATTTAAAAAAATATCCGTGTAACAACCGTGAGTATTTTTTAATATATTTTATTTTTAAAAATACATATTACTTTCTACAATCGTTTCAAAATGTGTGTATGTATGTGTTAATTTTTAATTTTATTTAAAATTGTGCCTATCCTACCTACAACACTATTTAGGTATTTATTTAAAATAGAACCTCTATATTCATTAATTTTCTCATTCATGAATTCATTTCTCTTATGGTGTATATTATCAAAGATCGAATTTCTTATTATTGTTCTATAAATATGAGCGTCAAAATAATGTTAACTCGAAGTAAACAGCACGAATAACCGGTAGTCAAAACTGAAAGTATTATATAATAGCCCTTTTCATTTCACTTCCGCATTTATAGCGTTAATAACATTCTGCGTATAATGTTTTTAAAGTTCAGTTCAAAATAAGAGAATTATTCAGCATAATATATATTATATATTCAAAAATTAAGAAGAATTAAAAACGGTCTAAGTAAGATACTGTTATTCAAAGTAAAATTCTATCTAAAGAAAATTTTCATCTATCCAAAAAATATCAAAAAGAATCTTAGATTCTAGTTCTTTAAGTTTCTTCCGCTTTTTAGGGTCCTTACCTTAAATGGAAAAAAGGAACCCTAATAGAATCACTTCGTTGTCCTGGTATCCTAGTGTCTGTCTAACTGTATGTCTGGCAAGACTCTTTTTCCCAGGAAGCTTGCGTGAATTTAGCATGAAGCAAGCTCCTCAACATATCTTGGAGGTAGCAACGCATCGGTAATACAAAAGATACTCTCTAGTTGATGCTGATGTCCATAGGCGATGGTGGCCACTTACCATCAGATGGACTGTCTGCTCGCTCTGCTCTATATATGAATTTTAGTAATATTCGAATATGTTTTATATTTAACCGTCTTTGATACAGATACAACATATTTTACAGTTTAAATTCTGGTTAACGATATTTCGACATCAACATTACTGTCGTCCGTTCATTATGAAAACAACATAAAGCTATATTTGACGCGTAGCAGGCTTCTTATGATGCGACTTGAAATGTCAGCCTATTAAAAAAAAAATGTCAGCCTATAAATTTATTTTATTAAATTATGTTATTGTTCAGCGACTTCAAAATTATTTAAGTGTAATTATATTTTACTATTTATTTAATGTTAAAAATGTTTTATTAATTTTGTAACTAATTATAAATCTGTCAATTGACTGTAAACATAAGTTGCATTTAGAAAGGCATTTGATTATATTGAAACACGCATTGCTAATATCGGGAGTAAACGCCTCACGATACTTGATGATATTTTGACCCACACACGAAAATCAAAATTTGATATTCTTTGTTCGTTAATTGAAATTATACGGAACTCGAATTCAGTGCGGGAAGTCCACTCGCCCTTGGCCGAATTATTTCTCTTACGAAGACTTTTGAGACTAACATAGATATTATTATGCCAATTAATAATTATGTGAAATAAAACTGTTATGTACTAATCTAGAAATAGGTCTACTACTGTCCTCATCTTTTGTGATATACCTAGCATTTGTAAAATTAAATTATATTCAATTTCAAGGAATTTTTTTTCCATCCTAATGCAAAAGAATACAAAGCTTGTGTATGCAAGTGGTTTTGTAATAGAACTTGTCTCGAAATCGAATACCTATTTGACTTCAATTCTGTTGCAAGTGTTCTGGTTTATTTTCATCGTCTTTCATCTGTCAATATCCAGTGTATTTTAAATTATTCGAAATTCTTTCAGTTCAAGTGACTTTGTATATTGTCAGTTTGGAAACTTGAAAACCTTATAAATTATTTTCTCTTTCAATATCGAAAATTTTGTAATTCGTGTCCATGCAAAATAGAATTAAATCCCATGTACCTATCTAATTAATTCGTAATAAATATTTAAACATATTTTGTGCCAGTACCAAATATTTGTTTTATTTAATTTATTTAAAATCGATAATATTTATTAGAATATATAAAATTTTATTACTTTCACTTCAAAAACATGCTTTTGATTAAATTTAAAGCTTTAATATAACATCTAACATAATATTGCAGAGTGCTTCCGATGATCGCGTGTCTTCTTTGAATCGATATTGAATTAATATACTTTTTCCGCTGCATCTTCGACACAGGAAGTGTGATTTATTTTAAATTTTTTATCGAATCGATATTATGTAGATCGAAGATTACCATATTTTAAGAGGTATAAAGTGACGTGTTTCCGCCGATTACTAGATATTTAGACACCATTGTGTAACCTAAGTATAGACACTGATTTATTTTTATTGCAAAAAATACTGTTTTGCTTATTACGTTGCACGGAACTTATATTATTGGCTCTGACATCCACATCCTTTTTTGCGTAACAATTTGATTGAATTCATATTATGCTATCTGGAGGTTTTTGCATAATTATTATGTTACGTTACCGTATAGCTACTGTATTGGAATAATAAAAGCACCCAACAAACAATTGTTAAAAGACAAATGTACGTTACGTATTAGTTTTATAAACTGAATAATTTTTAGATAAATTTTTGTCATCATTCGTATATTCTCTGCTGCTGTTTGTTACAGAATATCCTTAAACTCTGACTTTTCTGAGTTATGTGTGTTTTAAGCAATTAAATATCACTTGCTTTACCGGTGAAGGAAAATATCGTGTGGAAACCTGCACTCCTGAGAGTTCTCCATCTTCTCAAAGGTGCGCTAAATCTGCCAACCCGCATTGGGCCAGCGTGGCGGACTATGGCCTAATCCCTCCTCATTCTGAGGAGGAGACCCGGCTCAGCAGTGGGCCATTAACGTGTGACAATGATAAAATATTTATAGTTTTAATTAGTCAGTTTGCTTAGCCAGTATAGAACCCGAAGAACAACGACGTCTTGTGCTTTTGGAGTATTGAATCTTAACTCGAAAAGCACAAACATAACATGTCATAAGTAAGTTGTTTATTGTTTTTGTTGTTGTACAACAATTAATACAAAAACTTTCACAACAATTCTTACTCTATTGTGTTATATTAAATATGGCTTCTTTAAAAAGAAATAAGAAACGAACTGTGTCAGAATATATTGCAATGCAATGAAGTTAAAAGCAAACTATCGTATAGCAGGTAAGGTTTTCTATTTCAATGGTCTCCAGAGATGTTACGCAAACATTTGAAATTCAAGGAAAACGTAGAAGGAAGCTGTATAAACGGAAAGTAATTAGGTTAAGATGGGCATTTTAAATAGAAACGCCATCATGGCGATTTAACTATTAATACTTTATTTGAAATTAAAATATCCTTCTGTTATAAAATTTAAATTATCTTAAAATAAAACTTATGATATTTAGAATATATTATAAATCTTTATTTTGTTTTTGACTATAAACTCTTTAGCTTTTTAATCGATTTTCCTTCGCTGTGATAAAATTGATCTTCCCCTTAAAATTTTCTATAAAATTGTAATAATATTTATGTCGTGCTTAAGATGTGTTTTTCTAATGTATATAGCTGTAGAGAATTATAAAAATCGGTTAAGTAGTTTACGTGAAATCACTGATCATCTATCAACAATATTTATATTTTAAAATTACTTAATAGAGGTTCAATGAAATACGAAAAAATAAATATTATTTGATAATAAATAAAAATGATAATGAAACAGAGTATTAAAATGGTAACCACAGGGGCAATTGTCATAGAATGATACCCATTACTGTACAGCAATACGTATACACATGCAATTTAGACTGAGGCGAGCAGTGCCTGGGGCTTGAGACCCAGGAGCAGGTTTAAAGAGCTAAAGTAAACTTACGTGGACCTCAAGAAGGGTGACCTTAATCACGACACTATAACACTAACTTCTATATACTGTCTTCACGTCAGTATACTTGACTTAATATAATATGATCTACCCGCTAATACTACTTTATAAACGGTGTTGCTAACACAATATAATATTTTACCGTAAGGTTTGGGTTATATTTTTATAAAGGTCAGAAGGCAATGATACCATCTCTTATTATAATAAAATGTAGGATGACACCTGAATTTAGGTCGGGGATTAAACCCTAACAAATTTCTATTATAAAACATGTTCTTACAGTGTCCTATTAAAAGATACAGGATTCAAATAAAGTTTGGATAAATAGGAACTATATTAATAAAACTTATCTATACTATTATATAAAGAGGAAAGATTTGATTGTTTGTATGTTTGTATATTTGTATGTTTGTTTGTTGCGAATAGGCTCGAAAAGTACTGAACTGATTTTGAAAATTCTTTCACCGATATGAAGCTACATCCTTTCCGGGTAACATAGGCTATGTGGTGTTGCCATAAGTACTCTAATTAAAAAGATATGGCCATTTAAGTGCCATAAGGTGGCCATTTCATAAATTGAAGAGTTTTTCAGAAACAAAAAGACGATTTAAAATTTTTTTTCACTGATAGAAAACTACACTATTAGTGAGTGACAAAAGTGATTTAGTGTTGCCATATACATTATTTAATTAATAAAATATGGCCATTTTGTTGTTACTAATCCGATTTTAAAAACTCTTTCACCGATAGAAAACTACACTTTTCGTGAGTGACAAAGGTGATTTAGTGTTGCCATATACATTTTTTATTAATAGAATATAGCCATTTTGTTGCTACTGATCCGATTTTAAAAATTCTTTCACTGACAGTATTTCCGTCTCTCATCCTCTTATAATACTATCACCCATTTTTTTCTCTCTTTAATTTTTATCTTTATCTGTTAAGATTAATCAGTCTCCTTTCACTTTCTTTCTTTCGATTATCTCTCTCTCTCCCCCCTATCTTTTGCTCTCTCTCCTTTACCTATTCAATATTATTTTTGCTCTGTCCTCCCTTTTTTACTATCTGTTGCTTTTCTTTTTCTTTCTATTATTTTTTTTATAACTTTTTATCACTCTCTCTCTTTTTTCAAATAATGAAAAACTACACAATTACATAGTGACAATTTAAGGACATCAATTATAATATTGCTTTAAATACCCGGAGCGAAGCGAGGGCAGGCAGCTAGTATCTAATAAATTCGGAATACGTTCCAAATTTTATAATCTACAATTCAGTCATCCTACAATTTTAATTTCAAATTAAAGGAAGGATTCCGTTGGAATCATCATTCGAAAATGAATTTGGTCTCTATCTAATGGGTCCAATGTTTTACTTCACAGACTTGGCAAACCTATATGCCTAAATGGTATTTCAATGTGATTCCACCTAGTTCCTAGTAGTGAAAGAAATTATTTAGGCTATATATGTGTGAACAAGGTGTAATATTTCGGTTCGCATTCAAGTCATCTTTATCTTGTAATAATAGCGCAATGTTAATACCATGACGGACGGTGACTAATTTGAACATTATGCGGGTTTAAGATTCTATTAACGGTACTAGGGATCGGCAGAGGCACGCCGATCTCATAACTTATATTTATTTATCGGTGTAACCTATTTGCATTGATGTTACGCTCGTTTGTAGCACCTAAATCGGGTTCAGTTCGAATGATTTAACGATCAGGATTTTCGGATTTGGAATAACTTCTTAATTGATTTCGTAACGCATTGGATTCATAACAAAAATGATTACGCACATCCTTTGTTTCAAAAGTTTATAGCCAATTAATAATAAATTCGTTTCTCTTTCCATTAAAACATTAAAATTATTTAAACATTAAAAAAATATTTAATGGTTAAATCAGTCCAACCATTCTCTAGTTATGCTTTAAGCAATGAATTCACTTATTCTGATCGACATTAATTAAATATTTAATATATGAGTCACTTAATTTTCGGTTTTTATACGAGTTGAAATATTGATTAGTAATCCTTATGAAAGCTTTTATATAAATTGATTTCTCGAGCTGTTGTTATCTTATTAGCGAAAGTGGACAAGTATGTGACGTAGGTTGAGATAGGCTTTAATAGAATAATCACGGGATTTGCGTCGACATTGATAAGGAGACTATGATATCAAATAATTTTATTATGGATAAGGATTATAAAGATTATAGATTGCCTTACAAAATTAGCTTTTATTTTCTCCATCACGTCCAGCAGTGAGACAACGATGGGTCCTAAATTTTGTATTATAAAATTTGCCAACTTTTTTTAATATTTTTTTATAGCAGTTAAGGGGTAAACGAGCGTAGGGCCATCCTGATGGTAAGTGACCATTGTCACCCAAGAACATCGGCAATACTAGAGAGTGAGTGACTCTTGTTTTGCCGATGCGTTGTCACCTCGAAGATAGGGTGAGGAAGGGGAAATTCTACGGTTACAGTAGATCATGAACGAGAATCCAGAGTTCGCTGGAACGCGTCAATGACACTTGGCTGTAGGATTCGCATGCTGGTGGTCGCAAGCCAGTCCACCACCAATCTGAGTTACTGAGTGCTGAGTTACTCACCTCTTACGAGATGCTTTCCCAGCGGCAGAGGGGAATTGTATTTTATCCTATTCCTTCACGGGCAGACTTTGTAAATAAAAGCAATTTAGCATTCAACAAAGTAATGAAACCTCTAATTATTCATTGGTTTAACAGTGTTTAGTGTTCAGTTTCCTGCAGTGGAAAGTTTGAAGGCGAACATTGCGTTTGTTTGTTTCCAAATGAAATCAGTTAAATTGTATCGTTTATTAAAAATTCCCGAGTTAGTTTTTTAATTAAACTTGTCCGGTACAAGTTTAATTAAAACATGTTAAAGTTATAGAAATATAATAAATATTTTGTTGCTTTACAATTAAATAACACTAATCTTGGAGAATCAATGTACAATCAATTTATGTGGTAATATTATTATGACATAAATCTTATTTTCTTGCTCCCTTACATTAAAAAGTTATTTGTTATTAAAATCTTGATTAACATTAGATACATAACGTAAATTAACGTTCACCCTCAAAACCTTAAAATTTATTCAAAATTCTGACTTAACAATAGATACTCTCTTCATCTGCATTCCTTCTTTAGGCAATAAAAAGCTTGTATAAACTGTGATATCTCCAGTTGTAAAAAGTACTAGTAAGTGGGGTAATAAGTAATGATGAGGCAAGACGCAAGAGCGTAAGTCCATCGACGCGACGCATCAAATCAGCGGCATTCCGGATTGTCCGCGCACCGTTACGATACCCGGACGCTGTTTGCGCAACACAACCTGCTTATGCAACGCTGCTTGCCTTATGTCTTGTCTCTTGTGAGGATACACTATCGGAATTTGAATTGAGAAAGAAGATTCAAAAAATCCTAATTGTTTTATAGGAACAAAGTTTGTTTATATCCGCGATCCGCACTGGCTTCGTGCCGGTAGTAGAGCATATTGTGTCTCCGTGTTTTCTGTTGTAGGAAAGCACCCAAGCTTGAATTTTTCAATGTTTTCAACAAATTTCGTCATATTTCAATTTATAGAAAATCTCAAATTTTACACCAAATCTGTCCACATGAAACGCTGTGTCTATTGGAAAACACCAAGACCGCATGAAAAGCCGTACCGTAAAATATATAATACATTGTAAAGATGACTTTATTATTACTTTATTATAAGTATAACCTTGCCGTTAGTACACACAGATAACTAGACAAAAACTACCATTTATCTTTTTCTATAAATAAACATGAATTAGTGTAACAAAATAAAAAGATTTAAAGTTATATAAATAAAATGATGAATTACTTTTGAAAAAAGGGTACAGTTTTTATAATATTCAATACGCCCTAGTGTGCAGCGAGGAAGAAATGCTGAGTGAGGCAGCGCAGGCGCCAGCGGCCTTGACAATGTCACGGCTTTTTTGGATACCCAGAATCGACCGAATATCATTTCTCCTGAAAGTAATTAAATATTCATTTTAAGAAATATCGTTATTACATATTTTTGTTGTTAGTACAAAAAATTAAAATTACTGTTTGTTCGAGACATGCTCAGACGATTTTATGTAGAATCAGTTTGTCCTTTGATGAGGTAGCTATTCCAAGAACAAATTAATATAATAGTAAGATGTCCTGTCCTTGTTAATAATAAAGAAGAAACTCATTGAATGACCAACGATTGCAGATATATTTTATGTAACTATTTTGTAAGCACTGTAATATTCTGTCCAACCATTTTAAAAATTATGTTGTTTTTAAAGATATAATTTATTGTTTACATAGTTAGCAATACCGTTATTTGCGAGTATTTTCTTTTATTTTTTTGATAGATTTGTGTCAGTTGATAAAAAGAACTCGCCTAGTGATGTTAACGGTTGTGAAGGATTTTTTGAGTGTTTGGGATTATATATCTCCATTTTCATCTAAAGTGCATATTATTATGTCCTTCCTTTACATGTTACTGTGCAGTATAGCTTATGCATAGATAATAATTATATTTTATTTATATCCCCAATTAATCGTTTTACTATTCTCTAAAATCATAAGACAAAACCTATTCAAGAAAAGTTTACAGGCAAATATATAATAGATTATTATTTTCAAAATCTATTCAGCAAGTTATGCTACTGTACTTCAAAGAGTTCTAAATACAAGATTGTCGTGAACAGATACTGCCTGTTAGAATTCTCACGTAAACCTGATCGCATCTATAGGTTGAATCATAAGTTCACAGAACACAGACGGGTAATGGTTTATACATTGAATAAAATAAGAGCTAAATATTAAAAACCTGGTACAAGTAACATAAATTTCGTTCGTGTTTGTATGGTTTAAATTGTTTAACTGGAGGTCGGCCAAAAAGCCGTAACATTAATCTTTACGATACGATGATACGCGCGGAAGTATGTTTGTGCGTTGTGGATATGTAGGGGATACCCATACCGTATCATACCGTTTCATACCGCTTACTGACTGACGACTGTAATCCCTTAATACCTTTCGACTTTACATTTCAAATGCGTAATCTGTAGAAGGGTCGTAGGTACTAGAGAGTGTGGATCGAACATTGATTTTTAGTCTATAGCTAATACTTTGTTACTAAGTCTACCTATTTATACCACCTATTATCAAATAGATGTATCTTATGAGAGATAACGTAATTGGAAAACAATACATTAGTTTTTGCTAGTATCAATATGAGCTGAACATAAACGCCGGAATCTTCCATTCGAGGATAAGAATAGCTATTTTTGATTTTATATTAAGTACAAATATTAATTTTTCTATTTACCTGAAATTCCAATTCTACTTAAAAACATTTTCAGAAAATTCGCCATATAGTTCTTAATTCCTAGTTTAGTTAGTTGTGAAACTTTCGAGTACATAATAGTACTCTTCATTCAAGGAAAAACAACTAGAGGTATAGTGTCATAGTCATTACAAACCAATTTTTCAAAGACAGAAAATATCCATTTTGGACCATTCTGAGTTTACTGATTATGCACTTTAAATTGACTATATTTTTAGTATACAGTTATATAAATACATACATAAGTTAGTCATGAAATAAACAATACGGAATATATGCCTAACGAGTAACGGATTTTTGTAAGGTAATAAATCTGACAAACCGTATGCCCTAAATAAATTATATGATTGTGCATACAATTTTTTTAATTTATTAGTACTCTTTTTAAAACCCATATTTACTTTTGTAGTAAATATACATTGCACTCTCAAATGCCATTAAAAAAAATAAGGACTAGTAGTTATTTCTACTTACTTACAAAAATCTTTATATTATTTATATTGATTTCCATTACTTCTTATTAAATATTTAAAAAAAATATATTACCAGCACTAGTGACCTAATTTTGATTAACTAAAACTGATAAGGAAATAAACGTGGTATATAATTTACTAGCTGTGCCCGCGACTTCGTCCGCGTGGAATAGTATTTTTCTCTATTGTTATTTTACACCCCTGAGGGTAAAACTTTTACACTTTGAATGTCATTATTTATTTATATCGAATCAATAGCCTAAAATATACGTTTCAAGCTTTTAGCTCTAAAAATGATACGTCCATACAACTTTTCATCCCCCCTCTTCAACCCCTTACATCCCTTTTTTCGTATTAAAAAGTTCTATCTGTATACCAAATTTCATTTAAATCGGTGTCGTAGTTTTGGCGTGAAAGATCGACAGACAGACTTCGAATTAACACTTACAATTATAACACTTTTTATTTGTAAACTTTTATTCTCTGAATCTCTGTATAAATGTTTACGTATAAGATATGTTCACATAATATACAATATACTCGTGTGTAAAGCTTTCATAGTAAATCTGTTGGATGGATCTCCATCTGCTGTATATTCGTACACTATATTAAAGATAACACTATCTTTAACATGAAAAGAACCGCCACGATTCCCATAATTATTTATGATTTGTTTTTACCAAGGGGCAAGCTGTATTGTATATTGATGTTTCCAAGAACTGATAACTGTGTAGTATAGTATCGAATCGTTGGTATTGAAAGATGCACAGCCAAAATATAAATTTTATTCGCAAACCCAATAAGAAATCCAAAGCTTATGGTAAATCTCATCGTGTTTATTAAACACATTTGAGAAATATATTTTATCATAGTATACTAATGCTTACCAATTGCCGAGAAGTTTAATGATACTTTCAATATTTTTCTTTTTTTTTCTATCTGTACATGAGCTGGCAAGAAGTCTGGGGTTCTGGACAGCGTGTCGGCAGTTTATTTACCCGTTGAGTAATACTTCCTATCAAAATATTAGTTTTAACGAACGTACACGAGTCATTTAGGAATGATGTTTTCTATGTCTATAAGGTCGACCAAACAGAAACTTATTTTGTGTGCTTACACATAATAAACATTGCTATAACGTTTACTTAATAACTTTAGTAGACTTAATGTTTGTCTTGAAGCCAAAATGAAACCAATATTCCACTAATACTATAAACCAGAAAGTTTCTGGGGATGAAAGATTTGATAATTTGAATGAAACTTAATGATAATGAAGTATTTTATGGTGGTTTTTATTAACTATAGGCAGAAAAAGTCCCCATTGACGTCAAAGTGTTTCTTTGCGATATTTTCGCATGACATAATATTTTTGTCGATAAATGTTTACTTTATTTTATAGATCTATAAAGAATGACGTCAACACTTAAACTTTGCTAAAAGTAGAGCTTTTCCTTGATAAACAAAAATATGTTAAGGCGCAATACAATAATGTTTGAAGGTTCGTACACTCATCAATTTCAATATAAATCGATCATCAATTTCAATCGTGTAAAATATAAAACTTCCCATTGCCGCCATTGTGGCTGCTGCGATATCTCATAGTGATGTCTGCAAATATTTACATACATATAGTTAATCATTTACTTTAACTAAGTCTGTATTTCTTTCGGACGTATTTGTCTAAATGAGTTCTATTTTAAATAATAGAGCGCACTAACATGATCAAATTACAATGAATTTTTCGACTTTCGGTTATCACATTCTGAAAAACTTTCGAACTTATATCTTGGTTCGTTTTCCATTCATCGAAAAGCATTTCAAAATACGTTGTAAACTATGATAATACATATAATTTGTTCGTGACTTCGAAAGTTACTTAAATAAATTTTTTAACCCCCGACATTGCAACAATGGGGTGTTATAAGTTTAAAGTGTGTATCTATATGTATTGAGTATGAAATTTGCCACCAATATAATTGTTATTATAATCATAGAGCATTTAACATCGTAACTTATCTTTAAAGGACAGTGTGACACTTCATGGGAACTGACATTTTGGTTTATAACAAACCGACACTCAAAGAGACCACCAACAGATTTGCATAGCGGGTTAAAGGCAGGGCTTATAGATTATTGCATTCAAGTCAGCGTGCAAAATAACTAATTATAAGAATAATCGTGCTTTTTTTCTTACTGCTCCAATTTAAAGTTTTAATATTTTCCAAAATATTTTATTTTTTTAAGTTTTTATTCGCAATGGTATTCTAAAATAATAAATTTGTTATGAGATTTCAAAGTGTACAACAAAAATCATAGTATATTAAGACCTATCCTAATATTCTAACAGTAATAACATTTGAAATGAACATAATATTATTTATAGATTGAACTAAAATAGAAAAAAAATTGCATTTCTAACCGGCCATCTTTCAGATATCAAATTAAATAAACAATTTTGAGTTTATCTTTAATGTTTAATAATGCATATCGTAATCTTCATCTTTTTCAATCAAATGACGTTTGTTCAACACCAAAACTAAGGCAGCAAGATATGTATCTAGATTTACCACAAAATAAGTATATATAAATGAGACTGATTTGCTGGGATAGGTTCTTAAAACTGTGGTTTAAGATTAATAAATAAAATCAATCGTAAAGTATTATTATATTATTAATTGATATACTAAAACAAAAGTGTATGTAATGTGTACAAATTTATAACCACATCTTACACTATTCATACGGAAGATATCTTCCATTCGTACACAATTACTTGTTTTTACAATAAAGCATAAACACAATACGTTCTTTGAATTTAGAATTTACTAAATTCTGATATAAGCGCCTTTAGCACAGCTAACGCATAAGATCCGTTACGCACGATCGACAGTTTTGGTTTCTTTTATAGTTGAAATAAAAAAAAATTACCTTAGGTTTTTACTATTGATAAGCTAATTTTTTGGTTACGCTAGACGTTCTCTGTTGATCTTCCTTAATAATTCTTCGAAATTTATGATTTAAATACTATTTTCAATTTGCTTTGCTATTGATGAAATAAGTAGGAATAGGTTTTATGTTTTAAACAGATTAAAAATCTCTATAAAATTCTTTTGTGTCTTAGGAGGAGGCGCGTATATAATAATATATTATAACTTGATGCAATTTTTCACCTGCAGAGTGAGAGATTCCTTGATTATTTTTGTAATAGATGGTGACTAGTTTTTCAAACTAGATTTTATTTTTTGGAATCAGTTCAACGGCATAGTAGAGTTGAGAGCAAAAAAGAGAAGAAGAGAAGAGCGAGCGAAACCATAGATTACAAAAGTAAATACATATAGAATTGCTACACTAATTATAATATCCTCCAATTCTTATTCTAAAACTTTGAAGTTTAAAAAGACTATACCGCAAATGTGTAATAGCAGTAGTGTATTAGGAATTCAACTCTCGATTGAGTTGGCAAGTATTTGCGGCCCGCTAGAGGTAAACGTTCCGAAGGTAATGGTTTTTTGAACCTCTGTAGGACAATAGCCCTATTTTCATCATCTCATACTCACCTTATGTTTATTTAACAGTATTCTCATATTATTCAAATTATTGAAATTACAATTCGTTAGCAATTGCAGAATCAGACAATTTAGAAAAATAACATAACACACCAACAATCTCAACCACAATACTAGATTTTGATAATTCGGAGTATTATCTAGTCTGTTCAGTTTCCTCTAAACTTTTACTAAAACTTAAAGATATAAGAATTAGCTCCAATAATATATATGCCTATATCATATTAAGTCATATTTGCTTTTTAATATTACCTGTGTATTTATACGATTAACTTAATGCAATTTTTTATTTATATCAGGTTTGATGTCTATGAAAATGTTTTATTCCCTATCCTTATTCACACAAATATTGATTTACACTTTTTAATTAAATTTTAGAAGCTTTTGTACATTTTCTATAATCCTTCTCCTATATCTTACTCGATATTATTATTATTAGTATTAGTGCCTAAACATATCACCAAAGAAAAGAACTACTAATGTATTTTAAAATACTAAAATAGAATGCTTAAACTTATTCGAGGATTTTATTATACGATATTAATGTGTTTTTTTTTTAATTTCCTAAATTAATGCGTTTTCTCAATATTCTGTTATCACAAGTTACCCCAGATCAGTGTCAGGCATTTATCATAGTCCGTATAACAATGATAATTTATCGTACGACATTATCAATGGGCGCACGTGTTCCAGTTATGCAATGAGTTCCTTATATATAAATCATTACTAATTCGCCATGACATTACTTGATCAACACAAAGAATATCTACGTTGTTGTTAAATACAGACTAACGAGTAGACTAAGACGAATATCTTACAGTACTCGAGCACTCAGTGTTTATCTTAATTCTATCGATTCACTCAGTTTACGTCATTGAAACTTTTATGCTCTGACTTCCTGATAACATCTATTTTTTTATGGTACTCGTAAGGTGCAAACGAGCAGATGAATACCTGATGGTAAGTGGCTACCATAGTCCGTGTACATCGGTAAAACAAGAGATACCCTTGTTTTGCCGATGCGTTGCGTCCTCGAAGTGGGGAGGGGGAGTGAAGAAAAAATTGCTGCGGTTTCAGTCTGAGCAAGAGCTCCAAGAGTCCACTGGATCCGCAACATTAATGGGAAGCAAGAGAGAGGGGGTAAGTCTGGCCCACATGCGGCTCGACCGGTACACTAGGCGATCGGATTCGCATGCTGGTGGTCGTAAGCCAGTTGGGGAACAGATCCCCTACCATCAAGAGGGTGCTGGGTTACTCCGCTCTTACGAGATGCTCTCCCAGTGGCAGAGAGGATATGTATACTATGTATAGTATTCTAACCCTCACGGGTACAATATGCACTGTCACACTTACATACCCATTTTCCAAAAAAATGTCCATTTTCATTATTTCACCAGTTCCTCCAATTAGCGTAAAAGTAAAATAGATGCGGAAACATGTTATAAATCCATAATAAACAAAATAATAAACGGCCATAGGTGAGTCGGATATGTCATAATGACATCTGTATATAGAGTATAGAGAAAAAACTTAAATCTGCCGTTGGAAATCTGTTGGAATACATCGACAAAGACCACGGTCAAATCATCATCTGGGATTTTTATGTTTGATTTATTTAATATTTAAGGATTTATTTTTGGATTTTATATCTCTGCGGCATACAGACAGACAAACAACGAAGTGATCCTTTAAAAAGTTGGGGTAATAAACCTTACAATTGAAATCTCTAGGATCTTGGCCCTCAACACGTTCTTAAATCATTTATCTGTCCTAAAAAGGTTTTTTATATGTTTGTCTATTTGTCCAAAATTATAAATTAATCCTTGAGGAAACTATAGACAGATGAAACATATATAGGTACTATTTATTAAAAAGGACAGAGAAGAGTTTAGTCTACATGCAGAGTAACAGTATGACGGTTTAACTAGAATATCCTCCTGGGGTTATTCTTTAGATTAAGAGCTTCAGCGTTACTACTTGAATACTCGCGATGTAATAATCATTATTCTGTCGTGACGCCGTATTTATTTTGAAATCCCTACTTCTTTGTTTTGTTTTTATCTTAGCTACTCAAATTTAAAGTAAAAAAGAATAAATATTGCCAACATCATAATTAACAATACATTTTTCAATTGACTTATTAAGTGTCAAAGTTTTATCAAAAGTTTCGTCCTATGATTAAGCTAATTCAATTGAAATTGAAAATTGAAAATATTTTTAATCTCTATGTTTTCATTGGACTCATTAGGCAGTTACTCCCATTAAATGTCTTAAAAATACCCGAAAACAAACTTGTCCTGTCTTAACTGAAAAAGTTCAATTTAGAATACATGTATTGTTCGAAACAATCATACGAACAAATAAAATAGTCATGAGACCATTTTTAACTATGCATGACATAATATTATGTTTGTGTATATGTAGATACCATCGCGGATTTGTCTATCGATCTTTTTAAAATATACAATTCCATAGTATAGTAATTTGATCTATCTCAATCATCATAGATTAAAGCGCACAAAAGATATATTTTTCGGTTTTTCTGTACTACAATATGTATGTATTATACATATAAACCTTTCTCTTGAATCACTCTATCTATTGCTGAAAACTGCATTAAAATTCGTTAAATAGTTTACAAGATTTAAGCGAACAGACAGCGGAAGCGACTTCATTTTATACTATGCAAAGATAATAATAATAATAATAATTTATTTCAAACAAAAATACATGTATACAAAATGTTGCAAAATTTTTGATACAATTTAAACACATTTCTTAGTAAATAATATATAGGAGCTTCGACCCTCGTACTGAGAAAACTCTTATAAAAAATTTACAAAAAGTAAAGGTTACTCTCTCAAATAAGCTGTAGGTCATACATTCATCTTTATCCTTTGTAACCGGAACCCTGCATTCGTTATTGTTTTCGCAAATATAGATAATACTTTTGATAGTTTACGACGTACCCTAGCCTTGTAGAGTGGGCGTGGCGAGCAGAACACGGCGGGGCATCTCAAACACCCTATGAAAAAAATTGTTAAGTCATGAGCGGTAGCGGGCTTTCGTAAGAAGCTTTCTCGAAAAAAATGCATCTATAGAGCACTGCCAGTTAACTTAGTAATCATTTACATTTATATTCAGGTTCGAAAAAAACTTACTTAATTAAATAAAGTTCTCGTGATAAAAACATATTCTCTCTCTTAAGACTCTTCTACCATTTGTTATAAAGAAGTTTTAATCAGTACATCTGGTCTTATATATGGAGTAGATATATTGTATTATGACTTTTACGCAAGAGCTCTATATATTTTTAATGGTATACCAAAGTTTTTTTATCCTTCTAAAATAAATAATAATTTTACCCCGGGACGGGTTAAAATACTATTTCCCTCTGCCGCTGGTAGAAAATCTCGTCACAGCCGAGTAACCCAACACATCCTTGGTGGTACGGGATCTGTTCCCCGACTGGCTTGCGACCACCAGCATGCGAATGCGAAAAAATAAGTCGCTACAGCGTTTAAGATATACCATGGCATTCCTAAACAGTTCAACAATGCACGCAAGGTGAGGCAACCTGCCGAAAGGGCATATCCAACAGATATAAAACGTGAACATCCCTGTACACAGTATTCCAACGCCAGAGTTCAAAGTGTAATCGACTATCAGACAGAAACATATAAACATGTCCAAATTGGTAAGCCGCTTAATATACTCGTTGCTACTAGTTAACTAGCAGATAACAACAATTACAAGTGTTATTTTCATATTTGGCTCTAATTTTATAATCGTGAATCGATTGACATATTGCTTTGCGATAAACATTTTGAATCTTAACGTAGAATTCTACTATTTTTTTATGATTACTTTTTTATTTTCAATTTTTTATTTCTTCCGAGGTTTTAAAATGAAAATAACAAAAATCTTTTTTTACAAATAGTACTATTAATGAAATTAAAAGTAATTTTTTTTGTGTAAATAATAACAATTTGAACTTTTAGTGTAATTTTTATTATCACCATCATCCTTCAGTTCGCCCTCTTGTCTTTGCTTTATTTTTCGAGGCCGGTACAGTGGTTGTTTTCTTCAGCAATCTTAGCACTTACTTACTTATTGATTGTCTATTATGTTAATTAATTTTAATTTTTTTTATAACAGAAAGAAAAAGACGTTTTACGCTTTAGACAAAGCAAAAAAAATGTGTCTCATTTTATACACTTTCAAACACGTGTAGTTTTTCTTAATCCTCTTCATTTCTATCAATTTTAACTTGAAAATTGCATATCAAATAGTAATCGTGGAAATTTCGAAGGTGTTTTATGCTTAAATTAAATGTAAAGTTAAAATATTTTTTCTGACAATTTAATGATTAAAATTTCTTCTCAAAAATATATTTTAGAATATAATTTGTTCAATATTTTTTATTTAAACCTGACTTTTTATTAAAATTCTGTTGGGTTACAATTTTTTATTGTTCCTTTTTCTACTGAGGTAAACGTTTAAACGTAAACTTTTTAATGTCGTTGCCTTAAAAAAAATATTGTTGTTTTTTTCAGATAATTTTAGTATCTCTGGCAGTTGTGGCGTCTGGCGCCAGGCTGGATCACTTGGTGCAAGGCTACAACGGTGGAGGCAACAATGCGCCTTTCCGTTTCGAGAATGTCAACAATGGCGACGGAACCTATCGCTTTAGGTGATTTAGAAAATTGCTATTTATAGACCTAGATCGTTTTAGGTGTGTCTCTCATGCTATTTGTAATATAAGATTAAGATTTTATAATAATGAACAAAATTATTTGTAATAGTATCTTTTCTGAGGGTATAATCGTAGTATAATAGAACCAATAATTATTTATGGGACCAGTATCAGTTTTTAATAATTTAAAAAGCATCCAATAAATTTGAAATTTTTCCCTTCCGTCGTTTTGATATAAAACGGCAACGTACTCATATTATTGTGTTGTTATTTTAAGATATTTAACGACATTACTAACGTAATGTAGAGTAAATACTTTACAAAAATTGTTATTGCTGTATCACATGTTTACGCTTTTTTGCTTAGGGTTATCTAGAAAATCAAAACTAATAACTCATTGTATTATGACTTAAAAGAGCTTCTTATGCTGTCCATATTTGGTTCAAAAAAACTGTAGTTTATATTTGTAAAATAAATATAAACTCCAACTTTCAACACACTTTAGGTTGAAATGTTTATATAAATTTGAATAATGGTAAAACTATAAGAATGCAATAAATCTGTTCTTAAAATGTACAATTCAGTGAGTAAAACTCAAAAAGTGATATTTTCAATATTAGGTAAGTAAAATGTAATAACATTGAAATATGTAAATATTACAGTTACGATACACCAACTGGCATATCCGCCCATGAAAGCGGTGCTCCCCGAGCACCAGGTCCCGAAGGACCTGCAGTGACGGCCGAGGGCGGATTCTCCTACCGCGCCCCTGATGGCCAGCAGATATCCTTGACATACACTGCAGATGAGAACGGCTTCCATCCCACGGGTTCGCACCTCCCTACTCCACCACCAATCCCAGAAGCCATTTTACGTTCATTAGAGTACAATAGACAAAATCCGTCGTAAGTTTGATTTTTTTTATTAATTCAAATTCTCATTAATCATTTGTATAACTTTTTGATTAATTACGATTAGATACATAATATAATACGTTAATGTCAGCAAGATAACTAAAAAATATACTACGAGTAATTGATTTAAATCGTTTTACGTGTTCTCGTTTTAAAATCATCGAAAGAAGCTATTGCAGCTACTTTTTATAGAATCTGAATGAAACTTCCACGTTTATTGTTTTATTATATTCTTGAAATCCATATCACAATTAATGGAATCATTTAGAAAGCTACTTTGTTTTATACCATGTATAGATAAACGATAAAAATGACAACAATTTTGTTGTGTTATTAATAAATTAAATGGGATTATAATTTTGAGAAAAAATTCAAATTCTAGGATAAAAGATAGTTTGACCCAGTAGTTTTCATTTTATAAACATTTTTTCCGTTCCCGCTTTTTGAGATCGATATTGTTTAAGGCGCGCGGCACTTTTTTTTTATATATGTACCAATTGCGATTTATGATCCGATTTACGTGATTCTTCTTTAATTTGATGCGGAATAGTTACCATTTGGTCCCACAAAACTTTCACATAGTTTGACCCAGTGGTTTTAATTTTATGAACCTTCAAAAAGGACGAGGTTCTCAATTCGATTGGTATGTTTTTTTAAATTTATGTACACCGATTACGCCGAGATTTATGAACCTATTTACGTGATTCTTCTTTAGTTAGATATGGAATAGTTGCCATTTGGTCCCATAAAAATTTAAAATAGTTTGGCCCTGTAGTTTTCATTTTATGAACATTCTTTCGGTTCTGTTTCTCGGGATCTATATAGTTTAAGGCGCGCGGCAGCTTTCGTAGGCCTACCCATTAATAAATAACGGACTTATTTCTTACTTTTTAGTGCATTTTTAGTTTGAAGTTGGTTTTTTGAAACGTAGTTTTTTTTGAAGAACAAAAATGTATTCTACGTCCGCGGCCCTACCCCACAGTAAAATGCCATAAGACATAATACTGTAATACTGCTAGGCTAGTAAATGAAGTAAACTAGCCTAGCAGTATTAATATCGGTCAATATTAATATTAATACGAGATTATTCACCTTGTTTTAACCTCTAGAAAAGTAATTTTCGAAAGCACATTCTGTGAATATTTTTAAGTATCATACTTTCAAGGTCCCCTTGATAAAAATGTTAATCAGCAGTATTATAGTATTTGCAACCTTTGTCTTAAATATTCAATGATGGTACAGTAGCTATTATATTCAGGTGCCTCTCGAACATCGCCTTGACGTAACAAATAAGATTTGCATAGCTGAAACATTTCCGCTTACAAATAATAGTGTAATTATGAAACAATTTAGTTTACGGGTGCAATCGTAGGAACATCTGCATTCATTATGACAATGATAGCTGGAGCTTTAATATTATGCAAATCTGCTACTGTTGTAGATGTGAAGGGAATGTTGTATTTGTATATTAAAAGCATAACAGACCATTAATTACAAAAAAAATGCACTCTTGTGAGACCTATCGATTTAAATTTCAATATTTATCTGTCAAGTATGATATTTATCGTGGAACCTCATCTGATTTAGGAAAGTTTTAGAGTACATAAAATTGTACTTTCCTGGTTAATGTTAAGACGTAAAGATAGTTTAGAACGTGGTTTGTGAATTTTTTAATCCTATTTGATTATAGTAATTTATTTTATCTTTTTATACTTACATTTATCTTGTTTCAATATTATTAATGCATGTTTATAGCGATGCCTCCATACTATTAACACTATTTTAGCCAAACTTTTTACCAATATTTACAGGAACGAAGGCTCCTACAACGGTCGCAACAGTTACTACTGAGTTAAAGGATCTCTGCTGGCCAGTACCTCAAGAAACCAAGCTCTGTGATATCGTCTAAAACAGTGTTATTTAAAATTATTTATGCAGCAATTTAACTGTGAATAAAGTTAATGAGTAAATTAATATTTCTTTAATATTATCCTGAAACGAAAGGTTTTGTCGGTTTAGGACCTTGATATTGGAAAACATCCATACAAATAAATAAAATTGGTGTGTCTGTTTGTAATATTAAAATAACCGCTTTTTACTAAGTGCATGCATGGTACATATACCAAAACAACATATTTTACAATTTTTGTCTGTCTGTTTGTTCCGGCTAATCTCTGAAATGGCTGGAACGATTTTTAAGGTATTTTCACTGGCAGATAGCTGATGTAACAAGGAGTAGCTTAGGCTATTTAACATCTCGTTACGAACCATAGGAACGGAGCAACACGCGAAGAAAGTCGCGCGGGTCGGCTATACTAAATAAAGGAGCTTAGATTATTTTCTGTCGGTTACATCATTTAAAAGCATAAATCTTACAATTGTTTATAACTTTATTAAAATTGATGCGTTAACGTAATTCTACAGGCCATCAGCGAAGATAAAATCATTAGCCAAAGTTATTAGAAAGGGGTGAATATAATAACAGCAGCTCGGATGCCGATGTTACTCTTTAATCATCTGCTCTAATTCACTCCTATATAAAATACAATAATGATAGGAAGAGCTAAATAAGATATACTAAAAACGGAAAATTGTTGACTTAAACAATAAGATATATATACATATTTGTAATGTCCTCGTCAAGACCTTTTTTTTGACACCAAACACGTGATAATCAGCTCAGTTTAATTTTTTTCGAAGTTAGAATCTGAGGTTTAAATTCCGTCATTAAAAAAAATCATAAAATGTTTATAGCCTATATCACCCGCGTCATTATTACGAATCTATTGACACCTCACTCATGAAAATTGTTTAGTAGTTTAGGCGCTAGAGTGGAACATACAAACATACATACATAGATACATACATAGATACATACATTGATACATACATTGATACATACATTGATACATACATTGATACATACATTGATACATACATTGATACATACATTGATACATACATTGATACATACATAGACTGCCAAAATCATAACCCTTCCTTTTCGCTTCGCCGTAGTCGGGTAAAAAAGGAAAAAAGAAAAAGATCTTAAATTAAGTCGCTATTGTTCTAAATCGTGGAGCTATTTCCTGAGCACGGAATAATCTTTGATATACATATATAGGAAAATGTTAAGATTTGAAACTTTTATAGAGAAACTAAGAATTAGGCTTATTGAGATACAAAGCCATAGTATTATTTTATGTTCACAGTTTAAAAAATATATGAAAAAACAATGTGACAAAAAATTCATCAACCAATTCATTCAATGTTTCACTATGAGAGCTGAGATGATTAATAAAGATGATTTATGTATATGTAGGAGAAAAAAGGGGGTACTTGTTATGTTCGGGAGACTTCGTACAGTCATTTTACAAAGCTATTGTGAATTTCTCTATTCGTCTATATATCTCGATGTTTTTATCGTAGTTGAAGAAAATTTTCATGACTGAATGAAGTATTCGCTTATTTAATAGGTCGGGGAAAAAGTATTTTCGTATTATAGTATGTATGAACTTTAATAAAATCTCTTTGGCTATACTATTTGTATCTGGCTGGTTTTGGTATCATTAAAAGTTTACATTTTAAAGAAGATAATTCGAAAAAGGTCGTGGTCAAAGGCCGGTCAGGCTTCACAGACTGTGGCGAAACCCGGGTTAACTCGCTACAAGGTGATGCTGTGTGTGTGGTGGGATTGGAAGGACATTATTCATTATGAGCTGTCACCACCAGGCAGGACCATCGATTCTGAACTCTACTACGAACAACTGATAAGATTAAAGCACGAAGTTGCGAGAAAGCGGCTGGAATTAATCAATAGAAGGAGTGTGGTTTTACATCATGATAACGCTAGACCTCACACATCTTTAGCCAATCAGCAAAAATTAAGAGAGTTTGGCTGGGAGGTATTAATGCATCCACCGTATAGTCCTGACTTTGCACCTTCAGATTTCCACCTGTTTCGGTCTCTTCAGAATTCTTTAGGCAGTGTCAGGTTAACATCACGAGAGGACTGTTAAAACTACTTGTCGCGGTTTTTTGATCAGAAGCCCCAAAATTTCTATAGCAATGGGATCATGTCCCATGTCCCTACCTACAAGATGGCAAAAAGTTATCGAACAAAATGGTACCTACATACTTTAGTTAAATGTAAATAAACAATATTAAAAAATGTTTTGAATTTTCTTAAAAAATGCGAAAAGACTTTTTCCCCAACCTAATATGTTACATATTAAAAAATCTAAGTTACTATAAGTATATAAAAGTATATTTTAAATAGTTTCCAGATAAAATCTCCCAAATGGTAGCCGAATTGCGAAAAAACATCCTAACTCTTACTCCTAAGATATCTTTTTTTACAGTTTCAGTAGTCTGATTAACCCTCAAAAACAAAAAGGGTCTACTAACTTTTTGTAGAGAAAGTAAGCTTAAGTAGAAACTTTACCTGGTAACTTATTATTTCTATAGGTATTAAAACTAGATTTTGTTTGTTGAGGACGGCAACACAGTATGTTATAATTTCAAAGAAATTGAGTTTCGTGATATATGGCCGAAGTTAGATTTTTAATTTTGTTTGATGTTTAATATTGGTGTACTAAAATTGAATAATTCCAGTAATTGATAAATATTTACTATAATGTGACCGCATTAAAATAATTCTTTTTATTCTCTATATTTAAATAATAATAAAACTGTACATTAGTTGTTTACCGTATAATATTTTGCCATAAGAAATATAAAAGAAAAATGAGTACAAAAACTAAAACTAGTTTCATACTTCACACTAAATGTAATAATTAAAAATATTCAATTGAATTTTTTTATATTCTTTTGACTAAAAATGAGTCAGTCGTATTGAATCCTCTCGACTATTTACAGTGTAAAATGTAAATCTGAAACTCTCTACGACTACATATGGTAAATAATGTTATTAAAGCTATTCTACTTGCGACAAAAGTATATGTATGTAATATATATTACATAAGTCCTAATTATACATTTTACCTGCCAATAACAGTATATCCTGACAGGTAGCGTAATGTTTGTTATTATGTCTGGAGCACGAGCGAAACAGTAGAAAATAGATTATCAAGCAAATTTAATCCAAAACTTTTCATATAACAACCGTTTGATAACATTATAGTAATTAAAATTTCTTGTTGTCGTCCTAATCAAGCTTTTCTATATTATTTTTTATTAACATACGTACATACATTAGATCATTCTAATCCATTCAGATTTTGAGTAAGGATTTTATTCTTTATCTTATTATTAAAAAGTAAACTGAATTTCATTATTATCATCGATTTATTGACATGCCTATTTACATAGGTATAATACATTTTAAGCCTTAAATAAATTAATGAGTGCTCGCCTGTTTCGTGGTATCACAGTCCTAGTACTCTTCGAGTCGAATAATATTTCCTTATTCTACCTTATATAAAAACAATATTGAATATGATGAGATGAGAAACACATGAATCTTACAAGTAGCCATTATCTAATTATAGCTAAGCCAAAAGTATAGCGAAAATACAAGCCTCATTTAGACACTTTCGTAGGTCAATTTTAAGAACTAAGAAATTATACTGAACCGTACCTATTAAAAAAAAAGTAACAAAAAAGATATCTCTTGATAGAAATAAGTTAAAAATTAATTATAGAAGACATAGACAGTTAAACATTCTGAAGTATATGTGGTTGTATAGGATACTAAATTATAACTAAAATAGTAAACTACGATTCAGTAGCATTTCCTCAAACGACATTATAGTGAGATCAGTAGTGGTAACCGTTGGAACCACCGCCGCCAGTACCGGAACCAGCACCACCGAATCCGCTACCACCACCGGAACCAAAACCACTGTTACTGGAACCGCCAAAACCAGAGCTGCTGCCTGATCCTCCGTTATATGCACCCTCGCTGAAAATTAGAGGAGTTAGTAAGATATCCTCCTAATATAATTAAAGACCGAAAGGCCTATAAAAATAATTATTTGTCCCCGAAGAACTTCGTGACTACTAAACCACTCGATCTGGATGAAATGTTCTATACTATGTGTAATTCCCTTCAATTTAGAGGTTAGTATTTATTTTTAAATTTCTAACAATTGCGATGGATGTTAGTTTATAATGTATTTATAAACTAACTTCCTAACCTTTTGAAATATTTTACTATCCAGGAACATATCCTGGTTTTGTTATCCAGTATATGGCACAGTGTTAAAATTTTACACGTTTGTATCACACTAACATCTAATTTATGATTGGTAAATTTAAATATATTGCTATATTAAATTGAATATAACTCACGATGATGGGTTGCGTCTGTTGAATTCCAGAGACTGCAATATAGCATCAGGGATGGGAGGGGGAGTGGGAAGATGAGAGCCAACGGGATGGAAACCGGTTTCATCAGCGGTGTAGGTAAGAGAGATTTGTTGACCATCAGGAGTACGGTAAGAGAAAGCGCCTTCAGCAGTCACTGCAGGTCCTTCAGGTCCCTGAGCACGGGGAGCTCCGCTTTCTTGGGCGGAGATGCCGTTACCAGTTTCGTAGCTGTAGAGATTAAACATAAATATCATTAGCAGTTGCTTTAAATACTTTTAACAGCTATAATGGAAAATTTGACATGAAAGTTACATTAACATAAAGATGCGGTCGACCCTATTGAAACTTTCTCTAAGTAAACCACCAAGCTTCCTTAGAGATTAATTGCTGTTGTGTAACTAGAAGTAATTTTAGCTGAAATTGGGAGACGGTTATTTAATCACCTACGAAATAATGCAATCCAACCGCAAGCTTTTGAAGTGTGTGCGAGTGACATTTATTATACGAATAGATCCTTCACAGAGCATACATAATAGATAACAAATTATAATGTAAGATCTGATGATTTTAGTAGTTTAATAATAACAATGAACGCTGTTCTGTGTATTATAATGCCATAATCAGGGATTTAATTTATTGTGCTCGCGTTTTCCGACATTTTTAGATAACAACTTATTCTGTTTTACCTTTAGTTTCTTGTCCAATCTCAATATTTAGAACCGGGTTAATATTAATAGACTTTAAAGGAACTTGAAGAATAATTTGAATTTAAAAACCGTCAGGTCCACTTGTTTAAGACGCGCTGTCACCGATTTAAAGTATCATAATATGGTTAAGATTGCTGAATAAAAACATAGTTACAGGAAAGAATCGAAACTGCATTTTATCCGCATCGTAATGTTTAATTGGGTCACTTAAATGTTTGAAGCGTGATCGCCTAACAAGCAGAGAGACAATCCCCAGCATTTGACTTTCAAACATTTGAACTGCACTAAACAATGCTCTGTTGTGATCATTCAAGTGTCGCAGAAATTAATATCTTGTTTGGCCCATGCAATTGTTTGCAAGCTGATAAAAAGCTTCCGGGGCGGAGGTAGCTAAATGTTGCTTTTGTTTGTATGAGTATGACTTATTCCTTATATAGGTTAAAAAGTATAGCTGAATAACAAATAATAAACTCAATAAAGTCAAGTCAAGCACTATAAAAGGGATTACATACGTAACTATAAAAACGATACGAACGGGCTTAAAAATGTGGTGTTATAGGTTTAACGTATCTTTTTATTTGTATGTCTGTCTGTGGTAGTATAGCGTTCAAGATATTGGATCGATTCTGATGTGGTTATATTTGTTTGAAAGCTGATTTAATAAAAATTGTCTGTCATTTAAAGTCTATCAGACCGTTTATATCTTGTGAAAAAATACGTTTTCGGCTTCTAATTTTATGGTATTCTAAGTCGATTATTTAATTTTTCAATTTTAATTTTTTGTTATTAAAATAAGGTGAAGGTTACGTAACGACTAATTGGTAAGAATATAAAATGTATACCTGAATTTGTATGTGCCATCGCCGTTGTTTTCATTTTCGTAACGAAGTATGGGTATATTTCCTCCAGCTGATCCGCTTCCAAAGCCGCTACCTCCTCCACTTCCACCACCGAAGCCGCCTCCGCCAAAAGATCCTCCGCCGAGACCTGCATTTCCTCCCCCAGATCCTCCACCAAGTCCTCCCAGTCCTCCGTTACCACCTCCACCGCCAGGCCTCGGAGGAAGGTATTGAGGTTCTAGACGACCACATGCACCAAACGCCAATAACGCTGACAGTAAAGTTATCTGGCAAAACAAATAGTTAATAATCAAAAGTTGAGCAAAAATTACAGACACTGAAAGATAAATGCACTATGATCCTATAAATGAATCAGAAATAAATCTTTCTTTTTTAATGTTCGCATGATATGATTGTTATTATGATGTTCACGTAATGCTAGAAAAGATCTAGCATTGAATATTTAACATAAAATAGAACAATAGTTTAAATTCATAGTTGAGAATATAACTTTAAAATAATAATGTAATACTCTATTTATTAAAAAGCTATATAACTTTAAAGTTTAAAACCCTCGAAGAATGGCAAACTAACAGGTTAAGTTTAATATTGTCCCTAGCTAAGTTTTGCTAGAGTTTAAGTCGTGATATTTCATAATGAACTAACGAGATTATAACTTACTCGGCAGGTGATAAAGATAATAACTATACATATAATTATTTTATAGGGCCCTAAGTCATGTTATTAGCTATAATAAATAGACGCGAATATGAGTTTGTACATATGGAAATCAATTGAATCTATTTTGAGTCTTACATAAAAATGAATATTACATTTTTTATAATTAAATTTTCATAAATATAGATTATTATAAAAATAGAAAATGGTATATGTAAAGCGAATAAAATTTTAATAAAAAATTAGAAAGCGATTTAAAAGAATTTCCTTAACAACTACTACTATCTATTCTTATCTATCTTAATAAGTACATCACCTTTGGCAATGACATGTTTTTATTTTCAGCAACCGAACTTTTTAACGACGACAGAAAATAGTGCTTTAAAATAATACAAATAAATTTTAATAATAGAATTGAATTTTGATTTCTTTTTGTATAATCTCAAAAAAAATTCAAAATAATGCAAAATATAGAGAATATTCATGACTACTGTATTGACGGTAATTTAAAATTGTATTCGTAAGGTACAGTGTCTTACTCCCTTAGATGACAACTGCAGGGTAATTTCCCGTAATCCACTTACCTTTAAAGAATACATATTATATTTCTGATATGTTTAGTAGAAGCAGGCACTCTTCGATCAGTTGTTTGCAGAATACTGTTAGCGAAGATGTGCCTCGTTTTATATTGCTCCGATTTGCCCTTTCGCGGTTGCTTCACCTTGTGCGTATCGGTGGATCCAAGCTTCAGTCTCCGCCTTAGGACTATCTAGCCTCTACAGGCTGTACACCTTATAGATTTTCTAAAAAAAACTTTTGTTCACTAATAAATTAAATTATGTAGATATTATTACCTTTTTACTATTCAATCTGCCAAAGCTTTGCTAATTGCTTACTAGCCTTTTTTCCTAACCGGATTTATTGCAATGGAAATATCTTTATGTTATATTCAATATAATGTATTTCCTGTATTGTTTAAAGTATTTTATTGCATAATTCGCGTACAAATATACCGACAGAGAGACAATTAAAAAAAATTAATAATTATTGTTGGTGTTATATGGTGTAACATTCGATAAATCACATTTTTAATATATTAGATACGTATAGATTATTATTTTTTGAAATAAGCCTATAAATTAGAAGATTTTTTGGTTGGCTTCATAATTATTTATTCAAGGATAGGCTTGCCAAAAAATGTCAAAAAATTTAAAGGTATGTAGTTGTATAATCTATAAAATATATGACGTTCAGTTTAACAATTTCCTTACACGTCCAAAACTATTGGGATTCATTTCTCATTTTCTACTTTACTCCACGAGAGTAATGTGAGAGTCACATGTTTTAATTAAAAAAGTTATTATACTAATTTGTGTAATTTCTTCTCAAACTATTTTAACATAGGGACAGTCATTTGGATTTAATTAAACTACAATTTAACGTTACAGTTCAGTCATGCAGCTTACATTTCACGTAAGTATAGTTCATGGTGCAATTACTACAATTATGATTGTATAATATGTCAAGTAGATTGCAAACTTGGTTATATTAGACCTAAGCTACTGTTTACGAATCCAGAGATTACGTAGTATTATATTTCATAAGTTTTTTTAACCCTAGAAATTGTCCTAGTAAATATCGACTGCTTAAGCTGTACTGTTCATAAAATACTTTAGTAAATCATCTTCTATATCCATTTGGATTATTAACCCTCTTCATATGTGTGACTAAATAACCGTAATTGTATACAAATTCTTCATCTTTAATAATCTATTGTCAATTGGACGTTTTGTCGAATTGACAATTGCAGAGATTTTTCGATATTTTCAAACAAATATTGTAACTCCTACAATCCTCAAACAGCTTGGAAGTTAACATCTTATTTAAACTTTATAAGTATGCTGACAAGGAAAATAATGTTGATCTCTTTTTATATTCACATTTTGTATTGTTTCTGTATTTCATTTGACGCAAAAAATTGAATTGTAACTTGAATTGAGTTCTTCGAGAGAGAATTGTAACACGAACTTTCTCGTATCTAATTATGTTATTTGTCTAAGTAGGCAAATAACATAATTAGATACGAGTCAAATAATTCTATAGAATTTATTACGATGTGATCATACGATATACGTGTAGATAAAAATATTGACTGAATAATTATATTACGTATTATTCTATTTATATCACAAGAAAATTTCTATTTTTGTCATCAAAAAGTAATAAAATATACATATTTTTGGACAATTTTGATAATTTTACTAATCAGAATGACAATGGCAGATGACCTATTAATACAAATGTAATTACGTATTGTATATACTTCTATAATGTAATTTCTAGCACACTTAATATGATATTTATATAAATTGTTACATAAATATTCCCTTCAGATGCATAGAATCACGTCCGCTTCAACTATTCTTTGTTGATTGGCTTAACGCGCAGTTGACTCGGGTGATAGGTTTTGCCCTCAGGTGTTAATATTGAGAAAAGATATTAGCATACTACGTCACAAACCATGTAAATACGCTGTAGAATAACAGATATGCTAAACTAACCTTATCTTATTGCTATACCTTAGAATCGGTCCCAATGTTTGTCTATGGTAAATTTTATTATATTGGAACCAGAAAATTCGGCCAACTTCACCTATCCGTGCTTAATCATGATAGGAACTGACCAGATTCGGTTATGGATTAACATATTAGTTTTAAACATTCAATCGAAGCAAACGTTAATTTGCGAAAATCAATTTTCTAAAAAGAATTTAAAGACTAAATACTATTACAGGAGTCGATCTTACAGTATCTACGTAGCTAGTAAAGTTTTATCAATCATTTTTATCCTACGAGCATTTTCACGAGATATTGACTCTAGTACATAAGTTGACTGTAAAAAAATATTACCTAGAATATCTAAAATCTGCTTCTAGACAGCGACGGGAAGTAGCAAGAAGATCTATGAAGGCACTGGAAGCGAAACTTTTTAGAGCACTTAACAGAAAAACATTTGAAAATTCCACAATTTTGTTTTGATTCCTCGTTATATTTGAGATCTAATTGTAGAACTTACTAATATATTCTGGAAAATGGTTAAACATCACACATCACATTACAGTTGTTCGATTTTATTAAGAAAATTATTTTGAAAGACAGTCTGTAAGAATCTCTTGTCTTAAACATATCCTGCTTACAATAAAGGTAAATGACAATAGAGTATCAGATATTGGTACAAATGTCACATAGCTGAAGTTCACGTCCGTGACCAAACGATGCCAGCGCACCTCTCTCAGACTTGTCATCTCAATATTGAAATAGATAAATCTAGGTAATTACGTATATATTCACGTGAGTGAGTGACCATAATAATGTTTCTTATACAAACTTTTTTAAAACTTAACTTTATTTGTTGATATGCTGCTATCCTCATGCATTGACGTATCTCACAGTAAGTTTACCAATTGCAATATATTTTTGGTGATATAACGACATAGTTTTCAGTTTTTTTTAAATTCAGAATTTCATGATTACTTTATAGAATTTGATTCACTTGCAATGATAAAAATATCAACATATTCGATCACATATCTTTTGAATGGAATGTACGATTTTAATAATTCAATAAGTAATCTACTGGTATTGAAACATTCTTGAAAACGAAATAATTTATTTGGATAAGAATTAATATAGAGGTATGGATAATATGGTCTGTTTTTGATAGGCATTTCTATCAACTTTAAAAATGTAAAAAAGTAGTTTTTTGTTCCATCATCAATACTTTCTACAGCGCATGCGATGAAAGATATTACATGGCTAACTTTTTTTACACCTTTGGTTGGTTTTAATAAGAATTTCTGAGGATCTCTAATTTCTTCTATAATAAATATAGCCTATGTTACTCAGGGATAATGTAGCTTTCTAATGGTGAAAGAATTTTTGAAATCGATCCAGAAGTTTTTAAGTTTATTCGTTAGGTAGGTTCATAGAGGTTTGATTTCTTTTTACAATTAAAAAAAAGGCTATAGACTGACGATAGACCACGAAATGTTCTTTTAAGGTGTGCTTTTTATGTTGAGGTATGGTTCCCTAAAAGCATAGGTCTTTTAAAAATATGGGTTAAAATAAGATAAAAATAAAACAACAAAAATTAATCATATTCCAAGTTGTTGATCATTTTATACACAATATATCAACATAACATATCTTTTACAATTGACAATATTTAACAATTTGTGAAAAATAAATGTTTCAAGTAAATTGAATATCTGCTCAAGCTAGTTCCGATCTTATGCAGTTTGGTTATTGCTGAAACAATCGTGCATTTTATTAAACTTACTTTAATTTTCTACGACATATGCTAAAATTGATAATTTTATCATTTATAACGACATAAACTTTTATTTTGCGAAGCTTAATTTAATTCGACTTAATAGCAATGATATTGTACATATATTTAAGGTATTTTTGGATGTTAAAAAAATATCTAAGGCCACCGAATTGTAATTTTTTCAGTGTCATTTAAAAAGAACGTAATCTATACTAATATTATAAAGAAGTAAGATTTGTATTTTTGTATTTTTGTATGTAACGAATAAACATAAAAACTACTGGACCGATTTCAAAAATTCTTTCACCATTAGGAAGCTACATTATCCTTGAGTAACATAGGCTATATTTATTACAAGAAAAAATTAGAGATCCTTAGGAAATCTCACGAAAACCAACCCAAGGTGCCAAAAAATTTGCCATAAAATATCTTTCATCGCATGCGCTGCAAAAAGTATTGATGATAGAACAAAAAAATGTTCTACAACATTATAGAACGTATCAATATCTACAAAAAAGTCCGCAAGACCATATGTCCAACTATTATAGTTACGTCACTATAACTACTTTTTTACATTTTAAAAGTTGATAAAAATGCCTATCAAAATCAGACCATGTTTTCTATAACTTTGTATTAATCCTTATCCAAATAAATTATTTCGTATTCAAGACTATTTCAATACCTGTAAATTATTAAAATAGGACTTTCCATTCAAAAGATATTATGAAATTAAAAATATCGATATATCCAAAAAATACACGTCGACGCGACGGGCCAGTATAGCGACGCAGCGCAGCGAGTAAAGCGGCAAGAGAGGGGGCACCGAAATGCGGGAGGGCCAATATATTTTTAAAAATAATATTCCACCCGCGCGAAGCCGGGATGGGCCGCTAGTGTTGAAATAAAAGGCTAAGTTAATGTGGAGTAGCATTTTGATGCTGTTATGTTTATACGTGTATTGTTCGTTTTATAAAAATTGGGGCCAAGTTAAAATGAATGAAAAACCGTAACAAACAATTGTGGTTCGAAGTAAAATGTAAGTTCTCGCCTCGTCACAGATTCAGTATTTCAGAAGTTTCGTCTTTATATAATTTTTTTTTTATATAAAGACGAAACAGTTTGGAGTCTGCGTAGTTAGAATTTAACTTTTTACAGATTTTTTGATTGGTCCGCAACCACTATCATGCGGATTCGGCAATTCCATCCGTAATATCCGACTTTCAAGCATAATCCATCGTACATTTCTAGAATGACGTAATTTTAACGTTTCCTGATTTTTGATACCTTTAAGGTTCTTAATAATTCTTCGATTCTTCAGTAAAATAAGAGCTTAGTTACCTCTTTTGAACTTTCTTTCTTTTTGTTTCATAAAAAGTTTTAATTCTTACTGGAACTGCATTTTAACCTTTCGAATTCACTTTACTCTTCCTTTGTTCGATACAATAGCTTTATTTAGCCTTTAATTCTAATATTTTCTTGCAACATCTAACCACGCCTATTACTTATAAACTGAGTAATAACTCTGTTTGCGTATATGTTAACGTACAGATTTTATTTAATTCATATATCTTGATCACATATACATATATATATATATTTTTGGAATTTTAAAGTTTATATATCCTTACAACGAAAGTTATTTTAGTATAGTGTATTTTGTGGGTCAGCTAGAAAGAAAGTAGAACAAGAATCTGGAAAAAATTGTAGTATTCAGTAAATTGTACTTCTCCCGTGGAACTTTTCAGTCGGAAACTATAAAAATGATCAGAATTTTGGGTTAAATATATTTTGCGTGAATTTGCTATTTGGTACATAGCATCAGCTATCTATCATAAATGCTGCTCGGTTTTTATTTTTATTAAAATGTCGGTTAATAAGGAAAAAGGGTGTATTAAACAGATATAACTGTATTGGCCTCGAACTGGTGCTGTTCCGTCATGATCCTAATATTTCACGAAACACGATCACGCGTAAACTCTCTCACGATGCGCTGAGCTCTGAATGTGCCGACGAGCCCAGGAATTCAATAAGGAAATCTAACACTTCATAACAACCTGTGTAATATGTTAAATATTAATATGTCAGTAAGCTGTCATTACGAATGTTAATAATTATTATATTATGGGTTAGTTTGTTTGTTTTTCTCTATAATTTATTAAAATACTGGTTCTTAACGTTACATATCTTTACATATATAATATTCTTTTTGTAACATTGTAGTTAGAAGTTGGCTGGTAGAAAATGTTACGTAAGACAAAAGCGATATATATACGTCGAGACGTTCGTTTAAAAAGGTTTTAAATAAAAAGTTAAGATTAAGGAGTTTTAATGAAACAAACCATTTTCTTAAAACATCTTTATAATAAACAACTTGCTTTCCTAGCCCTCACTTCAATAAGGGAAAATAGATTTATTGATAAAAACATAGAAATATGATAATTTATTTCCGACAGTTAAATTTGAATTTAGTCGCTAATCCTTTTATAAAGACTACAAGAATACCTATAAGGATTTGTAATTTTCAGATACCGTAACAAATCTATGGTCATAATTATATTAATTAGAAAGCGAAGTGAGGGTGCATCACTAGTCTTACTATTAATATCTCCATACATTTCCTGATGAAACGACACATATATTTCAACCGTTTGCAATCCACCTCGTTACATCAGTTTGCATGCAATATTGGAAACATATCTAAAGACAATCTTGCAGAAGGGTTCAGTTCAACATACCGTCGTGAATGAAAGCTTTATTTATTAGGTGAAATAATTTTACGATTATTTTCGTAATAGCAGCTGTACTTAGCTTTTGAGTACTTAATTTTAATAAGTAATAATATATTTAATCATATGTATCTTCTTTTTCCAATATTTTTCTCCATTTAATTAAAAAAGTTTTGATATCGATACTTTGATTTTGAGATTCTTATGATATAGGAGAGATAAAATCAAATAACATGGGAATAACTTTATTTATTATCCTTATTTAACGAAAGCAGTAAAACCTTGTCCGTCTCGAGTAACAATGTAGTGAAACAAAACTATATTTCCTAACAAAGTTAATATTATATCGAGATTGAATATACTTCAATTTCGAGGAACAAAAAGGTGAAATATTTGGAAACCTCATAAATAGGTATTGGGCAAATTTGATTGTTTTGAAATTCCATATATAAGTACGAGCTTTGCTGAAATACGAACTTATTCTCCGAGTTCTACACATTTGCATGCCACTAGTGTATTGAATACATTGGACTAGAATTAGATTGATCAGAATTTATAACTTCTAATATTACTTATTTCACGGTAATGAAAAGCAAAAGAAAAGGTTTCTTTCTAATACGTTAAACATCTTTAATCATTTAAAATGTTAAAATACAGAATTATGTCACAAATGGAAAATTAATAATTTTTTTCCATCTGATCATCAACATCAATATCCGAATAAAAAAGCAAAATAAACTCATGCTCTATCTAGTCATGAAAAATAAGTATTTTCAGAGAAATTTAGTAGAACTCACTTTGTCAAATTTGATACATATCTTCTATAAGTAAAATGATAGTGAAAAAAAATTACTAGACACCTGATCTAAATATATTATGTAATATTATTCCAGTGCTTCTAAAATCCACTTATCATGCAAATTGTACAATCGCTTAGAGGTTCATAACTGGCTTTTTGTCACAGATTTAATCTTGCTGGAAAATGGAAGATTAAAAATGTATTCCTCATCACTAGTCTCGACTTTGCAATGAATAAAAAAGAAAGCTTTTATACCGTTATTATTATAATAATAACGTTATGTATTTTTATAGGAATAGTTAATCGGTTTTATTTATTTGATTTTAGAAAGACTACTAATTAATTTCGTACTAATCTTTTCAGGAATCCTAATGTAATAACGAAATCGTATATATTTGTTTGATTGAATACTTTTATAAGTAAAGGTAAACGGGATTTCTTATGCGAGAAATCTGTTAGAATTTAAAAAAATGTTAAGAAGATTAGATACAATAAACCTGTCTATCTCCATCTTTACCCGTTACGTTTACGTTATAATTTTAACCAAAAAACGCCAAAGATACTAAGATCGTAAATCAATTTTGTGTCCACTTTAAGTAGTCATCCTACTATTTTATTGATAAAGGGTAATGCAATGCAAATTGATTTACTTGCCTGTTACAACATATTGCTGATATTGATTATTTTCTATATTTAACCAAAATTGATACATAAATCACACATAAAAGGTATTTTTAGTTTCTCCAATAAAATCCATTTCGGTAAATCTTATTCAACTTGCCAGTCGCCTGGAGTTAGTTATCTCTAGGCTGACCTTGTCACCAATGAGATTGCTGGTAACATAATACATATATCAACAATATTTAAATTGTGTTCAAATGTAAAATGGTGGTCGGTCATCAACGGTGACCTATTTACAAAGCTACACAACAGCAGCACCCTTACTCCTATTTACAATCAAAAGAAATCTTAAAGTAGAAGGAACACGATAATTTAATTTGTATTACTTACCGTAATGTAAAAAAATATGGTGATTTAATTGGAATGAACCTAATAATATTTTAAAACTAACCTAACCTTCACATTCAATGCAACCTAGTTTAAATGTTAGGTCTCTTAACAAGACATTCCTTTTTAACTTTACAGCAAACTGTTCTAAAGAGTTCCTAATTAAATAAATAGATAATTATACCTCTTTAATTAATTTTTATTGATTCACTTTAACGATAATAGTTATGAACTTATTTATCGTACGACGAGGATACAAATACTTTTAGAGAAATCGAAAGAAAAAGACTCATATCTAGATAATAGCATCTCAGATACTTTTTCTAATCATGTAGGTTTCCTGATTAAATAGGATGTTCCCCTTAAGTGAAGAGTGCGTGATAAATTGTTAATAAAACCAACCTCTATTAAATTTTATGTTAAAGAAAGTTTGTAATAAATACTTTTATAACTAGGAACTGCAGGATGCTTGCTCGAGTAGAATAAAAAAAAAATTAATGTCAGATGAGCTTGTCACGAAATTATCGTGAAATTATTTTAATATAAGTATACACATATAATTTTCACTCGAAATATTATAACAATGTTAATACCGACGTGTTTAATCAAATTATTGGAGTTCGTAAGTATTTATGAAAGAGTACTGAAAAAGCTACTGTATCATCAATCACTGTTCAATTTTGTATTATACAATCTGTTAACTAGCAAATTATTATTATTTCAATTTGTAGTGACACAGTTTTAGAAGTTTCCGGGACCCCGTAATTATCGTTATAAAATGACACAAACTCTATGAGTTGCCTCATATTATTGATGGCATCATGTCAGCAACTGAGCGTAAAGTTTAAGAGATTCGATAATTACTTGCAGTCAATAATCATAGGCGGTCTTTCTAATTTATACGCAGAACATAAATTACCTGATTGATTAGTAGGAAGCTCACGGGAATCTCATGTTTTTCTTATATGCTTGTCTGTTCGAAATTAATGAACTTTGACAAAGCACTGACAGTTATTCATAGTTAGTTTTTATGCAATCCACTTTGATATAATCGCTCTATAGTATACTAGTAGAATCAATTTTCTCTCGAAATCTGAAAACCACTTTTCCGTTTATTTGAAGTTATTATATCTATTTTTTTCTCAACCGGAACTAAGTAAATCCTCAAGTATCGTAAACATATGTATATAGAGTTGGAAAGCAAATTTATTTTAATATGATACGGCCCTTAAGTGTCAGCACCGGCTTGTCTATGTATAGTTTTTGTACTAAAATTAATTATTTTTATTTATTTCAGACATTAGCACTAGTATGTCTTATTCTTCAAAACTACAGTTATGATCTAACTGATATTCCTACATTGATGCTATGTTCGGGCACGTATGTTGGATATGTTGTCGTATTATCTGGAGAAATAGTAGGTAAGTTTGAAAAATGAATTATTCTTATTTTCATATGTTAACCAAGAAGTTTAGAGAATTTCAACCTTTAGCCTCTTTTGAAACAAAAATTTAAACTACTATAAAACTAGTTATTTTAATTTATGAAAACCTATTATGGCCTTATTCCTTCTGGATAACCTAATTATTTCAGCCAAAAAAAAAACTACGTTTAAAAAAACCGACTTCAAACTAAAAAATGCACACGCAGCCAGGTGTAGTGAGATAGTATAATAATAGGTATATCTATTTAACTACTTCTATTACTATACTATACTATTGCTGGCACCAACTACAAAAATAACAATTATTATATATTATTGTCTTAATAGAGGATACTAAATAGCGGAATTATTTCTTACTTTTTAGTGCATTTTTTAGTTTGAAGTCGGTTTTTTTAAACGTAGTTTTTTTTTTTTTTTTTACTTTTTAGTCTCTGTAATAGGTTGTTCTGTAAAGAAGGTAGACTATATCATATATTGAATAGTAATTTTATTTTAAGTAGCTATGGGTAGGCCTACGAAAGGTGCCGCGCTCCTCAAACTATATAAACCCCAGGAAACAGAAACGGAAAGAATGTTCATAAAATGAAAACTACTGGGCCAATTTATATTAAATTTTTATAGGACCAGATGGAAACTATTCCATATCTAAGTAAAGCAGAATCACGTTAATATGTTCATAAATCTCGGCGTAATCGGCGTACATAAATTTAAAAAAACATACAAATCGAATTGAGAACCTCGTCCTTTTTGAAGGTTCATAAAATTAAAACCACTGGGTCAAACTATGTGAAATTTTTGTGGGGTTAAATAGTAACTACACCGCATCAAATTAAAGAATCACGTAAATCGGATTATAAATCTCAGCGCAATTGGTGTACATACATAAATAAAAGTGTCGCGCGCCTTAAACAATATAGATCTCAAAAAGCGGGAACGGAAAAAATGTTTTTAAAATGAAAACTACTGGGTCAAACTATGATAAATTTTTAAGGGACTAAATGGCAACTATTCCACATCAAACTCACGAAGAATCACGTAAATCGGATCATAAATCTCAGCGTAATCGGTATACTCGTACATACACAAATAAACAATACAAATTCCAAAGTACGAGAACGGAAAAAATGTTCATAAAATAAAAACTGCTCCTAATGTTTTTATAAGCTGAGTCAAATAAAAAGAAAATAATATTTTCATCTAAATATTAATAAAATTTAATAAGGTAGCAGTTTTAATACTGTGTTCGTATATTTTTGTAAAAGTTGCATTTATACTAGCCGTTCATTTTAAAGGTAATTTCTTCAAACTTAATATTTTGAACGCTAGACAACTCTAGATTGAACGCTAGACAACTCTAGATAAATCTAAAATAAAAAAGCGGATATTTATTTGCCTCTAAAATAAGAATATTTTTAGGGGAAATGTTATTCGCGCCATTAGATCTAGTCCAGGATATGTATTTCGGAATGTTGGGCATGTGTTTGTTTGCTGCAAGTGGTGGATTGGTGCTGACTGCAAGGATGAGACCCTCGCAACACCCTAGGACAGGAGATTATAACTTAGCAATCATAGTCAGCTCCTTGTCCATTGCAAACGCAGTCGTAATGCTTTTTGACTTGAGTCTCGCATATTTGGACAGCGAGCAGTTTGATGACGAAACTAGCGTATAAACAAGGTGATATTTTTTTTCTTCACACAGCTACACAATGACATTTTATTATTAAGAAATACAATAAGTTCAGAAGAATAATTTGTAGTATAAATGCGACTTTTAAAAATTAATATACCGTCTTCATATAGTAAATAAAATAAAAATAACATTGAAAGAGTTCATCAAAAAGTTGTTCAAATGATTATTACATGTATTCAAGGTTAATTTTAATATTGTAAATGTTCACGAATTTAAATTAACATTGACAAAACCGGCTGAAATTTAGATTCTCCCTAAAGTAATTGTTTTGCAAGGTGAGGCGGTTTCTGCGTCGGCGGATCCGTATGTCGACGCGTGGTGGTCTGCGGGGGGCGCCATCTTGTTTGGAGCATGCGGTGCTTTTACTTTGAACTCTTGGAGAGACGTGCCTGATTGTGTTAGGAAGAGCCACGCAGTAACTACAGCAGTCTGTGCTCTTGCTGCAGCCGCCCTGTTCCTTATTGACACCTTATTAGCACTTTGCACAGCCCATAAAGAAGATGTAAGTGTGCGTTCCAAGTCCCCGAGGCGATGTGGTCAATAAATAAAATTACCAATATATACAATTTTTATATTTAATTTTTTGTTTGGCATTGATAATTACGTTAAGAAGTATTTTTTTAAATTTTTTTTTTAAAGAGACATCTATTTAGTCAGCGTGGAACTACAAATAAAATTCTCTTGTGTAGGCCAGGTAGTAATGTTTCAAGAAGTGCAAGAGATTGCCGCTAGATAGAGTTGAAGTATTCGAACTAAGCAATTGTTTAAATTTTTAGAATCTCGAATAGTGTGTGATGTCTAATCTCAGGTTGTTCCCTATCTCTGTTTGTTCGTCCCATTAAAATAAAGTACTGAAAGACAAAACCGGTGACAGGTAAAAGTAAATACGTAGAGCAACAATCGACGCAACGTTCGACGAATTTTGATAAAATATTCACAACGTTATAAAAAAAAATTCTTACTTAAAATTGAAATCATAGAGACGTATAAAATTTATAAAACAAATTATCCTTGCAATTGCCTATATTACGGAATTAAGGAAGTCTCTACCTACTTCCATTTAATGGTGATATACTCGTATGAAGATCCTCATTACTTTGATTCAGCAGTAATTTGTTCCTGCATTAGCATTTTCAATGAGTTTATTGACCTTTTTGCCTGAATTATTTTACATTGAAAATTTTAGACTCAATGATAATAAATAAATATATTTCATAAAATTAATTTATTTAAATAAAATGTTACATCTTAAATAAAAAGGAATGTATGATACTATGGAAGAAATGAAGTATTTATCAGAACTTAAAATGTTAACCAACGCATTTTATTAAATACTAGCGGCCCATCCCGGCTTCGCGCGGGTGGAATATTATTTTTAAAAATATATTGGCCCTCCCGCATTTCGGTGCCCACTCTCTTGCCGCTTTACTCGCTGCGCTGCGTCGCTATACTGGCCCGTCGCGTCGTCGTGTATTTTTTGTTTATATTGATATTTTTAATTTCATAATATCTTTTGAATGGAAAGTCCGATTTTAATAATTCAAAAAGTAATTTACAGGTATTGAAATAGTCTTGAATAAGAAATAATTTATTTGGATAAGGATTAATACAAAGTTATAGAAAACATGGTCTGATTTTGATAGGCATTTTTATCAACTTTTAAAATGTAAAAAAGTAGTTATAGTGACGTAACTATAATAGTTGGACATATGGTCTCGCGGACTTTTTTGTAGATTTTGATACGTTCTATAATATTGTACGACATTTTTTTGTTCTATCATCAATACTTTTTGCAGCGCATGCGATGAAAGATATTTTATGGCAAATTTTTTGACACCTTGGGTTGGTTTTCGTGAGATTTCCTAAGGATCTCTAATTTTTTCTTGTAATAAATATAGCCTATGTTACTCAGGGATAATGTAGCTTTCTAATGGTGAAAGAATTTTTGAAATCGGTCCCGTAGTTTTTATGTTTATTCGTTACATACAAAAATACAAAAATACAAAAATACAAATCTTACTTCTTTATAATATTATTAAGTATTAAGTATTAAGTATAGACTAGCGACCTGCTCTCGCTTCGCTCCAGGTATTTAAAGCAATATTATAAATGATGTCCTTAAATTGTCACTCTGTAATTATATAGCTTTTGATTATTTGAAAAAGAGAGAGTGAGAAAAGATGCTAAAAGAAAACATAAAAGCGAGTGAGTGAGCGAGAAGTAAAGAGCAAAGATAAAAATGAAAGTGAGATAGATAAAGGAGTGAGAAAGGTGAGAGAGACATACATAATAGAGAGAAAGTAAGTGAAAAGAGACCGAATGAACAGAGATAAAAATAGAGAGAGAGAATGAAAGTATAAAAAAGGGTAGAGAGACGGAAATACTATAGACCTCTTATTTTTCAAAATCGGTTTAATAGTTGAACCTATTTGCAAGAAATAAACAATAAAATATTTCCTCTTTATATAATAGTGTAGATGTAAACTAAGTATTAAATACAAGTGTTGAAGTACTAGTTAGTGCGTTAATGGTCTGTTAATTGATAGGAACATCTTATTCGTTTTGTGTGTTTTACTCATTAGATATAGTGAGTTAAGGACGAATAAGTTAGTGAATTGCGTAAGACTATGACTTAATTGTAATCAACGCTTTTGGCTAAAAATATTTCCGCCCAATTGTTTTATAGTTGTATAGAATATATATGTTTGTATAGAAAGAAAATACTGTAAACAAAGGATTTTTTATACAATAGCTGAATATTAGAGAGTAACAAAAGTTAACGGTAAAATCTATACTAGATCTACAGATTCGAAAAAAAGTCTGTTTCCTGCTGGATAGTACTGAAATAATTCTCAATTTTTTTATTAGTGAATCATTAAATATATAATAATTATGGATCATTGACTCATAGGTATAGTAACATTTTACGTCAAGAGGTTAACAAAAAGTACATTTAAAAAAAATGTAAAACCAAAATTGTTAGTAGTCATAAAATAAATTACTCCAATATTTAAATTCTGCGTATTTATACAAATAGCCAGCCTGCCAAATTTAACATGGAATTTGAACAGTAGAAGTGTCAAAAAGGTAAAGCGAAAATCTTGGAAACGAGGTAGCTGGTTATCCTGTTAGATAAATATTAATAAACCTACTATACCATAGTACAAACTACTTCTTGAATCACGCCACGTAAGGTCACCTCTATTTTCGTATATTCTGTTTTTTCGTGTTTGTAAGTAATTTTCAAGGAAAACGCGACCTTATGCCTCATACGTTTGAAGCTTACTGCACAAATTTAGTTCTCTGTGGAAAATTATTATTAACTAGCGGCCCATCCCGGCTTCGCGCGGGTGGAATATTATTTTTAAAAATATATTGGCCCTCCCGCATTTCGGTGCCCACACTCTTGCCGCTTTACTCGCTGCGCTGCGTCGCTATACTGGCCCGTCGCGTCGGCGTGTATTTTTTGTTTATATTGATATTTTTAATTTCGTAATATCTTTTGAATTGAAAGTCCGATTTTAATAATTCAAAAAGTAATTTACAGGTATTGAAATAGTCTTGAATACGAAATAATTTGTTTGGATAAGGATTAATACAAAGTTATAGAAAACATGGTCTGATTTTGATAGGCATTTTTATCAACTTTTAAAATGTAAAAAAGTAGTTATAGTGACGTAACTATAATAGTTGGACATATGGTCTCGCGGACTTTTTTGTAGATATTATTACGTTCTATAATATTGTAGAACATTTTTTTGTTCTATCATCAATACTTTTTGCAGCGCATGCGATGAAAGATATTTTATGGCTAATTTTTTGGCACCTTGGGTTGGTTTTCGTGAGATTTCCTAAGGATCTCTAATTTTTTCTTGTAATAAATATAGCCTATGTTACTCAGGGATAATGTAGCTTTCTAATGGTGAAAGAATTTTTGAAATCGGTCCAGTAGTTTTTATGTTTATTCGTTACATACAAAAATACAAAAATACAAAAATACAAAAATACAAATCTTTCCTCTTTATAATATTAGTATAGATTTAATAATTTTAAATTATATATACTATATAATTTAACTAGTAATTCATAGCCATCAAGGAAATGAAATCCGAGTTAACTTGGATTTAACCTGATTTTTTCTTCTTTTCAGAGAATTTTTCTCAATCTAACTAATAAAATATTTAATAGCAAAGTATATAGTTTCGTATGAAGGCCGATCTCTTTATATTTTGAACATAATGTTTAATTTAAAATTATATGAACTTATACATAACTTATAATCGGATGATGTCTATTTATCCAATTTATTAAATAAGATAATGCTTTGTATACCTACTTTAAGTATAAAAAATAAATCTGACTATTTGGAAGTCTTATCGCTGAGGTCATTCTTAATAATGTTTATTAAATAGCGTCAGTTAAATGTTCCTATTTGCTGACTCATTAAATATTAATTATAACTTTAAAATGATTTAAAGCCATATATTTTTGTGTATCACGTATATTTCTCGTCCAAAATAAAAAGAAAATCTACTATAGTAATTATCTATAGTGAAACATAAGTAATTAATTTTGAGTTATTATTTTGTCTTAATGTTATAAAACACTTCTTAATTTTGCTATATAAATGAATATAAATTTTATTAACTACCTGAAGATAGAATATTATAAGTGTTTTAAGTCAGGCACCTACAGCTTCGAATACACGAAAAAAAATTATCAAGAATATGATCTCTGTAACTTCTAAATATAAAAACATAAAATTTAGATAGTTTTGTTTTGGATAATAGAAATAAACTAAGAAGCTATTTTTTTTCTAAACACCTAAGTATATAGACACATATAAATAATCTAAGATAGACACATATTTCGTCATTTAAATAAGTAGTTATTTGATTAAAACCTGGATGTTTCATCTACTTTATATCATAAAATAAAATATAGAGAACCTGTCAAAATCCTTTATAGCAATGTTTTCAAATACGAAACCAACCCAAACACGACTTTCCAAGATGGAGGTATAAGCGTTCTTCCTTTCCTTCGATCTGCAGGTTGATGATGTCATGCTCCAATATGGGGTTAACTGCTTTTAGCGCGGTGACCATTATATCTTTATAGCTGGATAGTCCATTTAGTTCAAGGTCATTATTTTATGTCATATATTCCATTCAGTAGTTTTTGCGTGAAAGAGCAACAAACATACATCCATACAAACATACTTAAAAACTTTCTCGTTTATAATATTAGTAGGATATATGATACTTTACTGATCTGTTTTACTATGTTTTCAAATGTATTATTGTTAGCGTTATTTGTCGTGTCAGAGCCATCAGGGACGAAATATCGTGTATAATTTTGTAGTAAAAATAAGTATTGTAATAAAAATTATTATTCAAACAACGATAACTCGCCAAGTTCCAATTTTGTCCTGCATTGAAAACACAATGGGCACCAAGTATGATGTCATCCTTCATCTTTGTCATTCAGCCCCTCCTGCCCGTACGTATACTACAGAATATACCAGTCTACAACTCTACACGCCGCGCGCAACTACGTCGCCAGTGAAAACAATTTGTGATCGAAGTGTCTCAAAATGGCTATCAGCCGTCTTTCTATCATCAAATTTGTGGAACTTGTAAGTTTTAATATATTCTATAAGCCTCTAGATAAGATATATTCAATACTTTTGCGAAAAGGAGAGCTGGAAATGTGCGGCCGGTTAACGCATGTTTGTTATGGATACGGCTTATATGTTGTGTTTACACTTAAGAATAATATTATAATATCATAATCAAATAATAATTTATTTTAACATATAAATTAAGTAAAAAATAGAAGGTTTTATTAGTTTTTAAAAAGTATAAGATTTTTCTTGTAAATAATAATACTACAGTAGAATACGGTTACGACGGCTAAGGGACCGGTGATATTGCGTCGTACTAACTTCGTCGTACAAAACTATTAAAAAACAATTTTTGTTTTATTTTTACATGGCCATCAGAGAGAAACACCATTAAAATCAAAATATTTATTAATTTTACATATATTATGTGTATATGAATCAGCGAGGTGCAGGCAAGGGGCAGATAGTTTCTCACCTAGGTACTACGATTTATTTGTAAACACGACAACGCTCGTTGCCGTTGTAATCGGCAATTTTGTGTGAAATTCCGTCGTTATAAATGGATGTACTTTAATAGTCGCTCATATTACATGGTTTTTTTAATATACATATCTTTAATAAAAACTTGTTTTGTAATATAATATATCAAAGAAACTAATTTAATAGGCTTCATAGCCTTCTCGTGGTACGGTCTCTTTAACAGAGAGGTGCGAGCGTGTCGTAGTTTCCCATTATTTGACCAAGTTTTGATTCGAATTTCGAACTAAGTAGGTACGCAGAACGGAACGTGCTCCGACCTATCGTGCCCTTGAATTATTAAATGAAGCAGGGATGTGAAAAAATAATCGATTTTTAATAGTCGATTATATTACAAATCTTTTTTTTTTAAATAAGTTTTAAAAAAGATAAGTTGTGTTATTGGATTAAACCAATGTAGCCATACTATATTTAAATTTTATTTTCGAATCTTATCAACCAGAGGAAAAGGTCATTTTATTTCTTGTGATTATTGTTTAACATTATTTTTGTTCTAGTAAAATGATAGATACTAGATATCTCTGTTAATGTTCAAATTTAAAAATTAAATAATAACTTGTTTTGTATTTCGGTTTTGAGACTATTAGGTAGTTATTTCATTCTCTTTTATTAATGATTTGTTTTATATACATTTCAATAAAATATTAAATAGTACTAAAAAGTGGCAATTATATGTCATTGTCTCATCTTTAAAGACTCGATATGCGCTTTGGTATAGCTGTAAATACCCTTACGAGGACATAATTGTATGTATAAATTGACAAGGACATCCCTGGAAAAGGTCACTAACACAGAGCAATAAGTGAAAATGATTTAAATTTGTTGCGATATCAATGGAGGATTAGGATGTGTCAATACTAATAAAAACAACAATAGTCATTAGGACGGTAGGACCTCTCTTGGTTGGTATAAAGCATAGACAATGGCAGAGATCCTAATAACTTTGTCAGCCGGAATAAATAATGATAGTTTAAGGTAAACTGCTTCCTCTTTGAAAACTCAGAATTGCCGTATTATTCTTCAACAGCTTAAACTATGCCCTAATTTTAACTAACTAATCTATAATATTTGTCAGTTAAACACCTGTGGAATGCGGTTATTAGTTATGAACAGATGTTATAGCTTCAACGAGAGTATATGGATTAACATTCATATTTAATTAACCATAATGAAGATTATTATAACTTACCACTAATAACTATTATAAACACTAATAACTATTATATTATAAAAAAATATTTAATTTATCGACTCAATAATAAACTTCACGTTAACGTGTTTGATTCTCTCTGTGAGAAAATATGTTAAGAATACATATTTCTACAATAGAAACAGACTTTTATAGGTATTTCTATGACCAAAGAGGGTGACAAATATTGATGACGTAACAAGGTCTACGTTTAACATTTTAACAAAAAAACAGATAATAACTACCTATTTCAAAACATAAGTCACACTGATTTGAAATCGAATTGAACATTAATGTAAAACAGATGCTTTGGACACTGAAATATCTGTAATAATTATTATGTTCTTTAAAAACGTTTGAATTCATTTGTTTGTACCGCTCACCAAGATTAGTAATATCTGCATTCTTGTATATATTCTTCGTATTCTTATCGGTTATCTGTTATTCGTCACTTCATCGTACAAGTTATTCATTGACGGTAATAAGTCACAAAATGTATCATGAGATTTTTGTGTAAGCTATAATATTCTAATGTTTCATAAAAATCCATTCATTAGTTTTTGTGAGAAAGAGTAACAAACATACATCCATACTCTATCCATCCATTCTTACAAACTCGCGTTTATAATATAAGTAGGATCAAGATCTTCGTGAGGTATGCATACTACATAGCTACAGCTAATATGTAGAGGCCATTTAGAGTTCAATTAAAAATATGATGTGACAAATTATATTTATAAACGTATGTACAGTAGAAATTTACTTACGAATGACACAAACAAAATATGTTGTTATTACTTAGGGAGCATCCATTAATTACGTGAGGCATTATTGGGAATTTTTCGACCCCTCCACCACTTTGGTGAGATTTCGTTTCATGAACTCCTTGCTCCCTCCCCTAATCTCACGCGATATTCTTCTGCGGGGTTTGGAAGAATACGAAAAACACTATTGTACCAGATTTGGCCATATTTTATTCTAGAAGTAATTTATCACGCAATTTATACCGTTTTTTGCTAGAAAAAAATTACGTGGTATTTGCGAACACTCCTCTCTCCCCTCTAAATGAGATTTGTAAAGATTTAGCTTGATCCCCTTTCCCTCCTAGAGCTCCCCACGTAATTAATGCACGCCCCCTTAACTCATTAAGAAAAGCGGAGCTATAGATAAACTATAACGTTTGATCTCTCATTATAATTATCTGAAAATTCCTTAACCTTCCGAAAATCTTCGTAAACACATTAAAAAGTTGTTGTTTAATTTATATAACCTACTTAAGTAACAATAATTTGAAATAAATGGCAATTATTATTAGTCTACTTTTGAATACTGTGGAATATTTTTTGTCGTCATTTGTATTAATTTGAATTGTTACGTCATTTTGATTTCCAAAAATAATTGTCATTGAAACGTAACATTTGAAGTGTGATTCATGAACTATACATGCTATGATACATTGATTGTGTCATTATTGTTTTCCTGTGCGTCGTGTTTATTATATTTACTAGGGTGGCGAAAAAAAACTAAAAAGTTTTTGTTTTAAAAACCTCCGGTTCAAAAATAAATTTTAAGAGGTCGCTCCTAATTTTTTAAGATCCCAAAAAGCCAAAAATCATTTTTTTTTATTTAATTTTTTTTTCTTGTTTTTATTCGTTATTAAAACATCGACGATATTCACATTTCACACGATAAAAAAAAAGGTTGGTTTTTTGCGCCATATTCAATTGTAGCTTATAAAACAGCATCTGTAGTAAACATGTTGTTAATTTACTAATATTGTTTTAATCTACAAATACAGTTAGATAATTTTTATTGTCGGGAATCGCACTTAACTGAAGCAGTTTAAGCTATTCTAGAGCCCTATTTTGATTTTCTTAACTACTGATTACACATGTGTATTTGCAAGTATTTATAATAGTTGTTAATACGGCAAGGTCTATCTCCATGATAGCCTCGAATATGACCTGCATTTTAAACAACCGTGACATCATCTACCGGTGGACCTTCGACTTACTTTACGTCACCCACCCACATGAATAAACGTAGTAAAATCATGTCATTGTTTACAAAATTTTGATTTAATTGTACTTTATTATTATATGAGAATTAGTAAATATCCCAATTATTCTTGTTCTTGTTTATTCGCAACACAAAAATGAACGAACAAGACCAAAACGATTATTCAAGGTCAGAACCATACGCCAGACTAAACGAAATGCTATAACTTCCGATGGATATCGGATAAAATGTTTGTAATAGCTTTAATATATTTTTTACTTGAAATGAAACATTTTGTTATAGGTATTTATTTCATAAGATTTTTACTCTAATTTTGTAATAAATGTGATAAAAAAATTATAGTCCTCGTTCGTTATTAATTTTGTGTTCAAGTATTATACGTTCAGGGAAGGGTAGTTTATTGAGATTTTATAACTTTCACGTAGGTTTAATATGTTACTGTAAAATTATAAGTATCGTTGGATTTTAATCTATCTCGCAATATTGTAAACTGACGAAAGATTGTGAACCATAACATACTGCCTACAATTTAACGCATTAATTATCGGATTTTATTGGATCGATTATCCTGATTCGATAGATTTAATTGATTACCTTCTAAATAGATACTTTATGTCACAGTTCTTGAAGTGCATTTATTTTATTAGACTGATACTTGTGTTACATTCCTTAACCTATGGACTTCGGACAGCATTATCTAACGGCTCCACATAATCATGCGATAGTTTAAAATGTCACGAGATAGATTATAATCTAACGGTGTTTACAATTCTACGGTGACATATAAGTACACTTGTCAAGAGTCTTTTATTAAATATTTTGATGATTGAGAAATTTTTAATCATTATTTTTTTTTACAATTAATGTAAGACATGCAGAAAATATCTTTTTTTTTCAACCTAGTCCTAACCTAATCTGCAATCTTTATAATTACACTGCCTATGAGTAAAAACAGATAGTTCTGAGTTTTCTATAAAAATTTCGTTTTTCAATAGTCATAATTATATGCATAGTATTTTCTGTATTACTCAACACTTGATAACCTCGGTATTTTTTCAAAGAATGCAGATTATTATTAAGCAAAGTGATTAAACATTCTGTTATAACTGATGATTATATCACCTAGATAGGCTACATATTAATTGTGGCTAAAACCTAGATAACCATGGATTTCATTCAGGTTTCACGATATAATCAAAAAGTACTATTAAAAAAATAAAAAGTGCTTAATTAAATTTTTCTGAACTTTCAGGCGTTGACCTGTTCTTGTGTGGCGCTGCACTACCACAGTTACAATACTGATGGCGATATCGGCATGCTAGTCACCGGAACATTCATTGGCTACCTTATCATATTCGCTGGAGCTGCAGCAGGTTAGTTATAATTATAAATACTTAAATTGTTTAAACTAAATACGCCTATTTCATTAATTTCTTCTCTAACATATACGTTTGTATGTTTGGATATTTAGATAATAGGATGTTACTTTTTTGTGTTTATTACAAACACTTAAAAAACGGATTTCAATAAAATTTTGCACTTGGATACTTTATAACCTAGAAAGTTTTAATCAATATATTTATTGAATGCCTGGCCTTTATTAGGAGGCAATATATTGAAAATTAAAGTTGATTGTTAAATTTAAGTAGGTACACGTTCAAACTAAAACCCATCGGTGTAGCTCCACGGTAATTGTTATATTAAAATCGATGTTTTATAGTTTTAATATGCGATCTCGATAATCTATCTTCCAATTTATAAAACAAAGTCGGGTTTGTTAGAAGACTCGAGAACGGCTGGACTGAATTTCATGGTTTTTGATTCGTAGTAGTCTCCGTGCCGAATAGTAGAATAATTTAAAAACATTGAAAAATTGAATAAAAAATAGAAGAAAACAAAAAACATTCTCTCATAGAAAATGTTAAAGGGTTTCATAACTGTCAAACATTTTAATTTGAATATTTCAAACATGTCAACTGTCAATCAGAACTTAAGTTCAATAACACGACATTCATTGACTCTATACGGTACGAAATTCGCCAGGTCAGCCAGTATTAGTTAAAAAACTGCACTGTTAACACTATCAGTAGAAAGAAATACAAAGTAAGTAATTTTAATAAAAGATAATAATATGTTTATTTCAGGTTACGTGATGCAAACACCGTCACACAAGCGTATCGATATATTCTACTCGCTTGTAGGTGTTGCCCTCTTCGTTTCCAGTGGTGCAGTGCTGATTGACAGGTATTATACAAAAACTATCTATAAAAAAAATATCTATATTTTCTGCGAGTGTAAAAATATTTCTTTTCCTTATCTTAACAACTGCTTATGTCGAATACTTAGACTTCCATCATACGTAATGATATGAGTAGGTGAGTATATCTACCATGTTTACAAGACTTCTCTTCTCCCACTTCCTTTCCTTTAAGACTGCAGGCCCTAGGGCTCTTGCCTTTGGGTCCTCAAAACCGCAGTATTCTTATTTTCACTTCTAATTTCTTCATTTCATAATTTCCAAAAGGAAAACGTATCATTAATATAACCCCCTATTTTTGCCTTAAAAAAAATTATCGAGTTTCTCGATTAAATAGAATATTTACCGATGATTTTTTTTCTTCAGATACCAGAACTACGGAAAAAGCGACATAAAAGATAAAAATCTAGCAAAAGCTTCGTTGGCTATCATCAACGGTGGTGTCCTGCTAATGGATGCGGTTTTGACTCAACGTGGTGGTTAAAGTCGAAAACCTTGATCAACATTAAATCTACCTTTAATAACCTCAGTCTCTATTTTTAATATCTATTTATTCATTTTAAAATACTTGTAATGCTGTTAAATCTTAGACAAGAGACAATTTTACTGATTTTTACCATTACTACGTCATGATAGATTTTCGAGAAAATCAGACGAAACAAAAGAATACATTTTTTTTTTGGAATTTGCCGTGTTTGGTATAAAATGTAAGATTTATCAAATGGATAGTGCCAAAGTTTCCAATAAACTTCAATCACTAAATATTTTCGGATTTTAAAAGTATTGGTATATTTTATGTAAAAATTACGCTATTTCTAGATTTAACAGTAACAGATAATATTACCAATTAAACGAAGCTATGTAATACTTTAATTCCAAAGAGAATAGTCTCATACTGAACTTACGATCTATAGAATATTTATCATCTTCGTTTATAAGAGCTTTTTTACTTTATGTTCAGTTTGTAGGTTCATTATTTCTAATCGTGCGTTTTCTGTTATTTTATTTATAGAATTATAATAATTCATCGTCGTCGTAATTTAATGTGCTTTGGAATGTTCGTTCAATGTTCACTGAACTTGTTTACTCGTATAGCTTTACGTATTTAGAAATAAGATATATATTTTTGTTAAAAGCAAGTCATCTCACCATTTACAGGGAATTTTCAAATTGCCAGATCTTCCAAGGTATCTTATACCACTCCTCATAAATAATATAGTTTTTGATATATGATATACCAAATATTAAAAAGTTTTCTACAAACGTATAAAATGCAAACTATGTCCATAGGACCTAAAGCCATATTTTATTACGTTAATTTTGTATAGAAATAGACATAGAATTTACTTACACTTAATTCGTCAATACATTGAAATAACTTTTAAACTTTGTTTTGTTATATCATTAAAGTAAATTAAGTAATAGCCTAGCATAGTAATAAAATAAGTGTACTACAGAATTATCTTATAAAACTATTTTCAACGATAAACTTTTTTATAGACTGAGTTCTTCAGAATCACATATTATTCAGATTTTTTAATGTACACTCTGTTTTATGTTCACAAAATATGAACTTTAACATAAAATATCGTAATTGTGCTGACAACAATGTAAATTTTAAAAACATACGCTTGTAAAACTTTTATACCTTTAAAGATCTTTAAGAACAACTTATTTCAATATATTTCTTGCTATAGTTATGTAACATTCACTTTGCATTTTTGTAATTAATATCTAATCAACAATATTGATCTGTTTTAATTAAACTGATTTATTTTTAAAATGGCGTTTGAAATATAAAATAATCTTTTAACCCTTTTGAGTAATAACAGCGTTGTTTCTAATATTTTAGGCGAAACATGAGATTAAATATAAGTGAAAAATATCACATTTAACACAACTGTTTCTCGTAAAATTCAATAATTATATGTATTTTCTCTGTATTTGACCGTAACGCACACATACTATTTATTAATATGACAATTTAACTTATCACTATAATCCTTTCTTTAAAATATATATTATAAAAGACAGATATTAAAACAAACTATGTTTATCACTACGATTATATATTCACATATCGACAAACTAAGTAGTATAATCCATTACATATAAGAGAGTATCAAACTACTATTCAAATATATACTGATCCATCTAACAAATACATTATTTTGAACCATTAATCAATGATTATTGACTTAAGAAACCTAATAAATAAAGCTCAGTCACGCGTCAGTGTACATGTACATTATTTATGGAATAGTATTTTAAGTTAATGTTCTCAAAAATCACAAGTAATGAAGAAGATAATATTTACAGTGTATTTTTTTATACTCATCGGATCAGTTCGTGCTAGCGAATTTTCCAAAATTAATGATCAGGCTGCAGCTATTGCTAATGAAGTTTATGCATTAAATCAAGTAACAGCAATCGTTTGGTGGCGCAATGACCTAGACGATGCTAAAGAGTTTCTCGGGAAGTTCCAAGGTACAGTTATTACTGTCACATTAGAAAATAATTCAAATGTTAACGATAACTTTCATAGAAAGATTTCATTCGAACAAACAGTTTTCTTCACTACCGAGCCAGATGAGTTTAAATATTTCTTAGACAAAATACATTTTGTAAATCCAATTCGTGTAATCGTGGTATTGATAAATCAAAATGAAACCCATCTGAGCGCATTAACTGAAACTGCTTGGAATGAAGACGTAGCTGACATAATTATATTAAGTAAAGACATGGATAATGAAGTTAAAATTTCTACATATATACCATACGATAATGGCAAATGCAGTAATTATACACCGGTGCAATTAAGGACTCCACCGAAAACATATTTTGTGAGCAAATTCAAGAACTTTCATATGTGTCCAATAAGAATAACGATCCTAGATTACAGGCCGTTCGTTAGAGTGACAGTCATAAATAACTCTGTCACAGATATTGGTGGTATTCACGGCGATTTATACAAGTTACTATTTAAAAGATTGAATTCAACTATGGATATAGTAGCATATACTAATTACGGTGAATTTCCCATTACTATAAATGGAACCAGAGTAGGTTCTTTTAATGATTTGTTACACAATATTTCTGATATAATAGCACCCGCTCCTGTCATGAGCGCAGAAACATATTCAGTCGCACAAACATCTCATACTCTAGAACCTACAATTATTGTGTGGTGTTTGCCCAAACGCCGTGCAATTTACGAATGGGCTAAAGTACTTCTTCCGTTTCTTAACCTATACACCTCACTTATTTTTGGAGCATTTCTGATGATGTCTGCAATGATAAAGTTTACTAATAAATATGCACTTATTAAAGACGAATCAAAGAAAGATGTAACTTTCAGACTATTCGGAATATTCATCGGCCAAGATACCAAGTTTCTATCCCCTTTCTGGGTAACTAATTACCTATATGTTTGTTGGGTATGGTTTTCAATAATTGTCCGTGTATCATATCAAGGTAACCTCATAGACGGATTACGAGAGACAATATTGGAACCAAGAATAACGACTCTAAATGATGCGATTGATGTCGTTGATGGTGTAAGTGGTTTACCCGTTTATCTAATATTTTATAAAAAAACCCCTATCGAAAAGAAATACCAATCGTTAGAAGTTTTAGAGGTTCTTCCACTTCTTAAAGAAATAGCGGCTGGTAAAAGGTATATGCTTGCTACTGATTCAATAACGCTGAAATTCTATCAACAAAATGTACAAGTTCTTGATGAAAGTGTAATATCTGCACTAAATTGTATACATATGCGACCGCGATGGGCAGCAGCTCCACAAATTTCTCGTATTGTTTCTCATATAGTAGAGTCAGGTTGTTTTTCCAAGATATATAACGATGTGCTCTCAGAATGGTCGTTATTATATGGTAACGCAACTAACATCAATGAATTACAGCCCTTGAATTTTGAAAGTCTTAAATCATGTTTCTACGGTCTAATAGTACTATATGTGGCTATATTTTTCATTTTCCTTGGAGAAATTTACTGGAATAAACGAAGTAAAAATAAAGGAAATAAAGGAAAGGAATACAGAATAGAGTAGAAAACACAAGAATATGTGCAAAGGCGATACTGGTATTATAAACCATTATAAATACATTGAATAAATAAAATTTTTAGATCTGTGTTCAAAATAAAAAATAAATTTCTTATGAGTTTTGCATTAAAAAGTGAATGCTTATAAATGCTTTACGTGCACATAATTAAATATTTTGTATTGAGTTGACTATTATTTTTTCAATTTACCATGTGAGTTATTGTATTTGCCCTAACAGTTAATCATGTTTCCATGCAAATGGAATTTGTGGCTCACGTTATCTCGGGGATGTATCTTTAATAACCATAAATCAACAAATCGAATCGAACCAATTATTTATTACCTAGAAAAACCCTCAAATTCAATTTTCCTACCATACAAGTAGAGTGAAACCCATTCCAATCCTGAATGTTTCGAAGCATATACGATCTACAGATTAGTTTTGGTATAGTACCTGTTACGCAGGAATACTCAAAAATAAAATCAATTCCCCAAGAAATGGAAGAGCCGAATTTTTTTTATGGAAGTGAAGAGGCAAAAGAGGAGGCGGCCTACCTGATAGTAAATGGCCACTGTTGCCCATGGACATCGGCAATACATTCAGTATTGGGAAGGTAAAGTCTAACAAGGGGTGCTTAGGTTACTCACCTCTTTCGAGATGCTTTCCCAGTGGCAGAGGAGAATTATATTCTAACCTTTTGTGAAAAATGTTTCTAATTTGAGAATTTCAATTCAATTTTAAAAGATCTAATTTGAGAGCCACTTAACATAAACCATACCATGGTTTATGTTAAGTGGCTCTCAACACACTGACATTGCTTAGAATGAGTAGACATGGAACGGTATTTCTCAATACCTATCTTCTTTCGTTATCAAGTATTGAATAGAATCCAGTATCAAGTATTTAGTTTTCAACAATACAAAAAGATTGACTTATACAAGTTAATATTTATTCTTTTGAGTCGATGTCGTGTGGGTATCGATACTTGATGACTGTATAAAATTAGACTTTCAGTCGGCTCGACAATTTGTATCTTGTACAACCCTAAGGAAGTTATGATGACGAGTTTAATAAATTGTGAAAAGGTTCTCGTAAACCTGCATCGGCGTCACAAGCTACAGTCTCTCCTCTTCTCCCAGTCGTGACAATTAAGTAAGTATTAAAGCGACGAGTAGAACAACATAAAAAGGCGTTTTTATATGAAGGCAGTTTGTAAATCGAAACCCAAAAATAATAATCATAACAATCATGGCATAAATATATGAATAAAAATTCGGCCAAGTGCAAGTGTGGAACTCGCGCACTAAGGGTTTCGTACAATTTTAATGTAGGGAAAAACACTTTCAAATTATGATTTTCTTGTGATGGGTCAAAATATCATCAAAAGTACAAAGTATTAAACTTAAAAGCACCATCTCGTTTAGTACGTCGTTATCACGATGCCGATAACAATGCAGTTAATCAAGAATTATCTAAAATTAATTGGGTTGAACAACTTTCAACTGAAGATATAACATGTGCTGTTGATAAATTTTATTTCTTAGTTAACGAAATTATTTAAAGATTTATACCAACAAAAATAGTTTATGATTGTTATGGTAACACTAAGGTGTATTTGGCAACACTATATTAATGTCTGTGTTACGCGGTGTGTGTCGATTCTTAATTTTTAAAATATAAAAAAATGTAATAAAGAAAAGTGAATATTTTATTATAAAACACGCTCCCTCTCGGGAACCAGAGAGGGAATGTCTTTATACGAATACGGGGTCTCATGCATAAAGCGTGAATAATAAAAGATTCATTGCTAAAATTTCCGATAAGTCCTATAAGTAACGCTTAAAAAATGGCGAACGATGGTCACAGTGATGATGCAAAAAATTCACATCTGCAACTGCAAGAAAAACCAATTTCTAATCAAACAAGAGGCATGTTACTTAATAATAATATTGGTTTTATGTCATTTGAAGGAAATTTAAAAGAGAATTGGAAAATTGTTGCAAAAATTTGAAATATATTTATTAGCGTCTGGATTGAATTCCGAAGTTGATCAAAGAAAGATTGCTATTTTATTACACACTAGGGGCCCGTCCCGACTTCGCACGGGTGGATAATTTTTTTTTAACGTTACTCGCTGCGCTGCGTGGCTCTCACACCGCGCCGGGGGCCCGTCTGGGATTATTTTTTATTTATCTTGATATTTTGTAATATCTTTTGAATGGAAGGTCCGATTTTAATAATTCAAAAAGTAATTTACAGATATTGAAACAGTCTTGAATATGAAATAATTTATTTGGATAAGAATTAATACAAAGGTATGGAAAACATGGTCTGATTTTCATAGGCATTTTTATCAACTTTTTAAATATAAAAAAGTAGTTATAGTGACATAACTATAATAGTTGGACATATGGTCTCGCGGAGTTTTTTATATATATTAATACGTTCTATAATATTCTAGAACATTTTTTTGTTCTATCATCAATACTTTTCGCAGCGCATGCGATGAAAGATATTTTATGGCTATTTTTTTTGCACCTTGGGTTGGTTTTAGTGAGATTTTCTGGGGATCTCTAATTTTTTCTAGTAATAAATATAGCCTATGATACTCAGGGATAATGTAGCTTTCTAATGGTGAAAGAATTTTTGAATTCGGTCCAGTAGTTTTTATGTTTATTCGTTACATACAAAAATACAAATCTTACTTCTTTATAATATTAGTATAGATGGAGAATTGGAGAACAAGGTATATATATTTATAATTCATTTGAATTGAAAGAGAGCTGCATATTTTAAAATTTAATTAAGAAATTTCATAATTATTTTGCACCTAAAACTAATTTGACAATGGAACGCCATAAATTTTTTATAAAGAAACAGAAAAATAGCACACTTGATGTTTATTTAACGGATTTGTAAAATTTAGTATCTACTTGTGAGTTTGGTGATTTGCAAGAATCTTTGATTGTGAGTACTTTTATTGCAAATATGAATCCGATACATAATAAGATATGTCAAAGATTACTCATTGAAGATAAACTTACCTTAGAAAATATGAAAAAAATACATACAAGTATGGCTATTTCTCAAGAGAGTGCTAATATATTAAAAGATTTACAAGTCAATAATTTCAGTCGCGCCGCATATTGCATCGAGAGTGATTGTGTGTTTTATGTTAATACCGTTGCGCGTTGTTAAATCGCGTTCGGTAAGTGCCGGGCTCGGCCCGGTGCAATGTGCATTCCGTTGTATCATTTTGAGTCATCTAATGTCGGAAGACACTATTTTGCATAACAATGTAGCTGATTTATATGAAGTTGAAAATAATAATTTGTGTGAAGACTTATCTAATGAATTATATGGTGAAAATAATAATTTGTGTGAGAACTTAATGAATCTAATGAAATGGAGCCCGAGGAAGATACACTGAGCAATATACTGAATCCTTATCGATTACGAATAGTAAACGCGCAAGGCAGGATGAGGATGAGGACTAAATTGAGGAGGTATGGACACAGGTTTCTAGGACTAGGGCAAAGAACAAAACAATTCGCAATGGCTAAATTACTAAGCTCTCAAAATATTTCTGGTGTTTTAAGACTAAAATTCATCAATCCTTATAAAATTTTAATGAATTTTATTACAGAAGAAAGTGCAGAAATATTTCTGAATTGTGAAGAGTTTCGTAAAATGGGCTGGAGAAGTCAAAAAACTTGGGAGGTAGGAATCTCTTATGTAATAATTAAAGATATCGACAATGATCTGTCCGATGAAGAATTATTGAAATGCATCAAAAGTGATACTGAAATTGTTAGGGTCAAACGACTTAATAGAAGATGTGACAATGCATGGATTGCCAGTAAATCTGTAAGAATCGGTTTTCTAGGATCGAGACTACCGCTTTATATTTTTATGTTTGATCGGAGAATTAAGGTAGACCTTTTATATTTCCAGTAACACAGTGTTCTAATTGTTGGAGATTTGGACACACAAAGAATTTATGTCCATCGAATAAAGTGATTTGCCCTAAATGTGGAGGACATCACAGTAATTGTGAAACAAATGCATTCAAGTGTGTTAACTGTGGAGAAGATCATTGGGCGCTTTCTAAATCATGTCCTATATACAAAAAAGAGTTAGAGAACTCATGTCCGAATATAATGTTACATATAAAAAAGCATTAACCTTATTTGTTCCTCCTACGCCATCTCATGATATTGCGTATAAGAATCCTCCAATATCTGCAAATTCTGATAAGATTGTTGAAAATACCACTTTATCCGAGCCTCGTGCTAGAAATCCTACATTTGCCGAAGTTGTGAACTCAAAGCGTGTGCGGTTTAAAAACGCTTCAACTAGTAAGGAGCAGTCAAATACACCGGAACCGGAAAGTCCTTCACAGGCAGACAGAGAACAAGTTATCTTCATGGACGACTCGTCGGATATAGGAAATGATGAAGAGGTCGATCGTTCTGAGTTGCCAGAATCATCCCATCAGTCATCATCTGACAGTAAAATTGGTGGTTTATTTAGTGGGAAAAATGCGTGAGGTTTAGCTTATCAGATTATAACAATTAAGTGTAGACAATCTATTGTTTTTTTTAAGTTAAGAAGAATACCTTAATAGTTGTATTAGTTTTTAATTGGTTTAGAATGCCTTTTATTTTGTATTGTTTAATTTAGACATATAAAGGGGGATATTATGGTAACACTAAGATGTGTTTGGCAACACTATATTAATGTCTGTGTTACGCGGTGGGTGTCGATTCTTAATTTTTAAAATATAAAAAAATGTAATAAAGAAAAGTGAATATTTTATTATAAAACAATGATAATGATAGATTTCCTTCGTGATATTCCAGACCCTTAAGAAAATTAATAAACAAAACAATTGAAAGCACAAAAGAAATGGAAAATTTATGGAAGAACTAGTGAATATGATAGATTCTCAATACAGCAGAAAATAATATTTATTGTAATTCTAAACAGTGAAGTCTAAGCGTAGTCTTAGTAATAGCATTCCAGATAATATGTATTTTGAAAATAGAAATGTATCAGATGGACAAGCAATAGCCAATTTGTTCAACTCATTCTTTAATTCCGTCTTTTGGCTTTGATCAATCCATTGTAAGTACTATAGACATGAATCGTGATAAAATAGAGAAGTATTTGTTAAAGCTTGATTCTTCTAAAAGAAGTGGGCCCGATCAGTTACATCCTATATTCTTAAAGTCATGTAGTAGCGAAATCTCAATTCCATTAGATATACTTTTCAAGAAGTCCTTACATTCAGGTTGTATACCACCAATATGGAGAAAATCCATAATTGTTACTATTTTTAAAAGCGGTGATAGACATAACATTCAATACTATCGTGGTATTTCAAAAATATCTGTCATCCCTAAATTATTTGAAAAAATATTTATGACACCTTATTTCCTTTGCTCCGGCCATTAAATATTCTACAGCAACATGGATAAATAAACGATCAACTGAAACTAATCTGTGTGAATTTCTGGACGCAGTTATGTTTGCCTTGAGCAAAGGATTCCGGATTGATGCTGTGTATACCGACTACTCTAATGCATTTGATAAAATTTCACATTCCTTATTCATAAGTAAACTTGGCCAAGTCGGTAGACACGGCGATCTTCTAAGATGGTTAACGTCTTATCTCCGAGATAGAACACAAGCTGTAGTTGTTAAGGGATTCACATCAAGCTTTGTCCCTGTTACATCTGGTATCCCCCAGGGCTCTCTTGAACCCTTGCTGTTTAACATTTTTATTAATGATGTATTTAAATCTTTTCAAAATTCTAACATATTGCTATACGTAGATGATACTAAAATATTTAAAATGATAAAAGAATATGAATACTGGTATAAATTACAAAAAGATTTGATTAAATTAGGTGAATATTGTATAAATGATGCTTTATACCTTAATGTTGACAAATGCTGTGCTATAACATTTACTAGAAGGAAAAATCCAATTTCGGTTAATTACAAAATTTTGAATAAATCATTAAAAAGGGTGACTGAGGTGAGGGACCTTGGAGTAACGCTGTATTCTGCTCTCTTATTCGGAAAACATATAGATGACATATCATCAAAAGCATATAAAATGCTCGGTTTCATTTTTAGACAGGGACATGATTTTAAAAATATTCATACCTTCTATCTTTTATACAATGCAAATGTAAGGCTTTATTTAGAATATGCTTCAACTACCTGGATATGCTAAATATATCAACGCCATTGAAAGAATTCAAAACAGATTTTTAAAAAGATTACAGATTAAATTTCATTGCAATAATAACTCACAATCGAACTATCTATCTTTAAAATAGCGCAGAGAATACAGAGACCAGATCTTCCTTTTCAAAATTTTAAATAATTTAATAGATACCAATTACATCACGAGTCAAATTATATATTTTAATTGCCCACAACGTTGCACTTGTTATAAAATAATAACATTATTAGAGTAAATAATGAAATGTGTATGGTAAATAGTTTTCTTAGACTGGCAACATTTTAATTCTTTAACCTTCAATTAAAGTTGACCATTAATTTCTTATTTATAAATTGTTTAATTTCCAATATTTTAAATACTAGAATATTACTCTGAGATTGTAATTAATAAATTAAATAAATAATTTAGACGAATATTAAGCCAGTCAAATGATATTAAAATTGTCTAATATTATAAATAATGTAATTTAGTATTTAAGTTAGTATTTATAGCGCCACCTTGCCTAGCTTAGTTTGTGACAGTATTTCTATAAAAGGGAAGTTACGGGTTGGATCTGATAGATTAGTTTCTATTTTGTATAGTTGTTATTCTGTTGCTCTGTATCGAGGTGCTGGTGGTGATGCTGTTGGATATTCTTGGTTTACTGTACAACCATATAAAGATAAGTTGGTAATATATTGTTTAATTACTGATACTTTGCCAAATAGTATTGATGTTATATAATGTTGGTAAATCTATTATTTGGAAAATAACATAAGAGGAGTTTCTTGCCAGTTCTTCTCCTCAGATTAATATTATTCCGAACTGGCGCTAGGTTAATAAAATGATATTTGTGTTTATTTACATTATATTTATAACTTAATATTTCAAGAGCAGGTACCCACATATTAGTACAATTTGCTATAAATTAATTATTTTCCTAATTATATTATGCTTTAAATAAAGTAAATTATATTTTAAAACTATCGTCATTTTACTCTACATCTAAAATATACATAAATCTAACACACTCGTTCTAAAGACACATTCTATATTCCTACTCGCAGAACTAAATACACTTACTACTTGTTTTGTGACAAGAGCTTGTAACGCTTACAATAGTTATTATAGTGATATATCATATTTCTTTTCAAATTTCAAACTTACTCTAAAAAAATTAAAGACAATCTTTTAAAAATTAATTGAATGTTAGCTTTTTATTTATTTTTCAAAGAATGTTAGATTTATACATTGTTTATTAGTTTTTTGATTTAGATAATTACCTAATTTTGCTCAGTTAAGTTTATTTAAAAAAAAAGTATTATTTCACAGAAAATTTACGTTTATTCACTCCTGCAATTATAAACTTAAGTGGAAACTTTACTGGTTATGTTCTATAAATTTTGTGTAATCGTTTGTAATATTATAATGCTGTTTCTTTCTCTAATAAAAGTAAATAAAAAAGTATTGGGAGGCGTTTGATCTCGATAAGTATTGCGTGTTTTATTTGACAAATTTATAACTAGCTGATGCCCGCGACTTCGTCCGCGTGGTATTTATTATTCCTTCAATTAAAGTTTTATAATGCTTCTTTATAGACTACTAGCTGCACCCCGCGGTTTCATCTGATATATTATGGATAATTCACACCATATCCTTATAAATTATAGCCTATGTGTTATTCTGATATGTAAGCTATATTATTGTAAAGGTTCATCAAAAGCCATTCAGTAGTTTTAGCGTGAAAGAGTAACAAACATACATCCATACATTCTTACAAACTTTCGTGTTTATAATATTAAGTAGGACATTCAACGTAAACTGATTCGAAACTTGGACAAATAGGTTGATTGGCTGACTTACACGGGAGAAAGCAACATAGAGCTGGCCGTGCAATAAACCGCTGACGCTGAGGTCCAAGCCTGCAACACGCAGCGTCTGCCTTGAGCTTTGTTTATCGTTATTGAGTAACACAAACTAACCAGGAATTGTATACGTTTAAAACGAAAAAGTTAATTGTTTGGAATCAGTTGAATTCGGGGTATAAAAACTCTCCGACACCGACACCACACCCTGTCAAAATCTACGCTCTTATTTGTTACGTTACAGAGAAGTTACTTTCAGTCTAGTTCCGTTGCATAATTTTGGGGGGCTTAAATTTCGCAACAGAATAATAGGGACACTATTTTTTAAATTGATTTTCTGTGATGGAAGTCCAGGAGCACTCAGAAAATCAAGGAATTCAAATGTATGAACTGTATGGTAGTGTCAACTTGCTCCATTACTCGGTTGATATATAATATACTCCGCTAATTCTCCCTCATCATGCTTGCACCATATCCAAATAGATTCTTGTTTTTAATTGAATTAAATAACGTAAACCGTACAGTTGACGAAACGTCCAATTTTTTCTCGCAGTGCTCGTGACAAGCGTGTCACATTTCGGCGGACTTTCAAATTTTGATTATATCGCAACTGGTTAATTATATTTTCATCATTGTCTGAAACTACTTCAACAGATTCCTCATAAGCCGGCGTGTCATCAGAGTCCGATTCTTGTAGAATTGATAATATACGCTGTCGTCTTTCCTCAGGATCTGTATCAAACTTCCAAAAAAAACAATATTATAAGAAATAGCTACAATAAATGAACATAATAATAAGAGTTAACACCAAAAGTCATTGTATATAATCAAAACGTCATTCAGTGACAATGGTATAAAATAGTTACGTTGAAAACGGGGATGGGTCATATTTACCTTTTACAGTTTCGGACACATGTAACTCCCAACGCGATGACCGTCCGAGTGATTCTCTTCAAAAACGTTTAGTTAAGGTCAATGCGACCAAGAACGGCAACCGCACATACGTTATTCCAAAACTATAGGTAAATGAAACCTGCTGGGTCATTTTGACCCAACACTAATGACGCCGGGTTAATCCGCGAATATTGTATGCTAAAATCAACTAAGTAAAAAAAAAGTTGAGTAATAAATAAAAATTAATAAATTAAAAAAAAAAAAAATTTTTTTTTCCTTAGCTTATCTTTCTGCGACAAATTAGCAATAAATTGACCCCTAATCGCTTGATCGATCATTCCACAACTAAGTTAGTAATTTTTTAGCAACAAAAAAGCAACAAATTTCGGAGTATTTTTTTTCTGATTCCGCTGATTTTACACCGCCAGTTTTTTAGACTTGTAATTTTACTGATTTTTACCATTACTACGTCATGATAGATTTTCGAGAAAATCAGACGAAACAAAAGAATACATTTTTTTTTTTGGAATTTGCCGTGTTTGGTATAAAATGTAAGATTTATCAAATGGATAGTGCCAAAGTTTCCAATAAACTTCAATCACTAAATATTTTCGGATTTTAAAAGTATTGGTATATTTTATGTAAAAATTACGCTATTTCTAGATTTAACAGTAACAGATAATATTACCAATTAAACGAAGCTATGTAATACTTTAATTCCAAAGAGAATAGTCTCATACTGAACTTACGATCTATAGAATATTTATCATCTTCGTTTATAAGAGCTTTTTTACTTTATGTTCAGTTTGTAGGTTCATTATTTCTAATCGTGCGTTTTCTGTTATTTTATTTATAGAATTATAATAATTCATCGTCGTCGTAATTTAATGTGCTTTGGGATGTTCGTTCAATGTTCACTGAACTTGTTTACTCGTATAGCTTTACGTATTTAGAAATAAGATATATATTTTTGTTAAAAGCAAGTCATCTCACCATTTACAGGGAATTTTCAAATTGCCAGATCTTCCAAGGTATCTTATACCACTCCTCATAAATAATATAGTTTTTGATATATGATATACCAAATATTAAAAAGTTTTCTACAAACGTATAAAATGCAAACTATGTCCATAGGACCTAAAGCCATATTTTATTACGTTAATTTTGTATAGAAATAGACATAGAATTTACTTACACTTAATTCGTCAATACATTGAAATAACTTTTATACTTTGTTTTGTTATATCATTAAAGTAAATTAAGTAATAGCCTAGCATAGTAATAAAATAAGTGTACTACAGAATTATCTTATAAAACTATTTTCAACAACAAACTTTTTTGAGTTCTTCAGAATCACATATTAATCAGATTTTTTAATGTACACTCTGTTTTATGTTCACAAATATGAATTTTAACATAAAATATCGTAATTGTGCTGACAACAATGTTAAATTTTAAAAACATACGCTTGTTAAGCTTTTCTACGTTTAAACATCTTTAAAAATAATCTATTTCAATATATTTCTTGTTATAATTATAAGTTTTACTTTGCATTTTAATAATTAATGTATAATCAACTATTTTTATCTGTTTTAATTAAACTGATTTATTTTTAAAATGGTGTTTGAAATATAAAATAATCTTTAAACCTTGTTAATAAGAACGTTGTTTCTAATATTTTCTACTAAAAACGAGTAACATAAATGCGAAAACAATGACATAAATTATAAATAAAAAAACATTACTGTTTCTCGTTCTTCTATGAAAAAAACTTGTGAAATTTTAAAATTCAATAGTTATGTGTGTTTTCTCTTTATTTGACCGTATACACATACTATTTATTAATGTGAGCATTTAACTTATCACTATAATCCCTATTTTTAAAATATATATTATAAAAGACTGATATTAAAACGAACTATGTTTATCACTACGATTTTCTTTATTCACATATCGACAAACTAAGTAGTATAATCCATTACATATAAGAGAGTTTCAAATTACTATTCAAATATATACTGATCTATCTAACAATACATTATTTTGAACCATTAATCAATGATTATTGACTTAAGAATTCTAATAAATAAAGCTCAGTCATGCGTCAGTGTACATGTACATTGATTATGGAAAAGTATTTTAAGTTAATGTTCTTAAATCACAAGTAATGAAGAAGATAATATTTACAGTGTATTTTATACTCATCGGATCAGTTCGTGCTAGCGAATTTTCCAAAATTAATGATCAGGCTGCAGCTATTGCTAATGAAGTTTATGCATTAAATCAAGTAACAGCAATCGTTAGGTGGCGCAATGACCTAGACGATGCTGAAGAGTTTCTCGGGAAGTTCCGAGGTACAGTTATTACTGTCACATTAGAAAATAATTCTAATGTTAACGATAACTTTCATAGAAAGATTTCATTCGAACAAACAGTTTTCTTCACTACCGAGCCAGATGAGTTTAAATATTTCTTAGACAAAATACATGTTGTAAATCCAATTCGTGTAATCGTGGTATTGATAAATCAAAATGAAACCCATCTGAGCGCATTAACTGAAACTGCTTGGAATGAAGACGTAGCTGACATAATTATATTAAGTAAAGACATGGATAATGAAGTTAAAATTTCTACATATATACCATACGATAATGGCAAATGCAGTAATTATACACCGGTGCAATTAAGGACTCAACCAAAAACATATTTTGTGAGTAAATTCAAGAACTTTCATATGTGTCCAATAAGAATAACGATCCTAGATTTCAGGCCGTTCATTAAGGTGACAGTCATAAATAACTCTGTCACAGATATTGGTGGTATTCATGGCGATTTATACAAGTTACTATTTGAAAGATTGAATTCAACTATGGATATAGTAGCATATACTAATTACGGTGAATTTCCCATTACTATAAATGGAACCAGAGTAGGTTCTTTTAATGATTTGTTACACAATATTTCTGATATAGTAGCACCCGCTCATATCATGAGTGCAGAAAGATATTTAGTCGCGCAAATATCTCATCCTCTACAACCTGGATATGTAGTGTGGTGTTTGCCCAAACGCCGTGTAATTTACGCATGGGCTAAAGTACTTCTTCCGTTTCTTAACCTATACACCTCACTTATTTTTGGAGCATTTCTCATGATGTGTGCAATGATAAAGTTTACAAATAAATTTGCATTTATTAAAGACGAATCAAAGAAAGATGTAACTTTAAGACTATTCGGAATATTCATCGGCCAAGATACCAAGTTTCTATCCCCTTTCTGGGTAACTAATTATCTATATGTTTGTTGGGTATGGTTTTCAATAGTTGTCCGTGTATCATATCAAGGTAACCTCATAGACGGATTACAAGAGACAATACTGGAACCAAGAATAACGACTCTAAATGATGCGATTGATGTCGTTGATGGTGTAAGTGGTTTACCCGTTTACCTAACATTTTATAAAAATACACCTATCGAAAAGAAATACCAACCGTTAAATGTTTTAGAGGTTCTTCCACTTCTTAAAGAAATAGCGGCTGGTAAAAGGTATATGCTTGCTACTGATGCAATAATGCTGAAATTCTATCAACAAAATGTACAAGTTCTTGATGAAAGTGTAATATCTTCACTAAATTGTATTCATATGCGACCGCGATGGGCAGCAGCTCCACAAATTTCTCGTATTGTTTCTCATATAGTAGAGTCAGGTTGTTTTTCCAAGATATATAACGATGTGCTCTCAGAATGGTCGTTATTATATGGTAACGCAACTAACATCAATGAATTACAGCCCTTGAATTTTGAAAGTCTTAAATCATGTTTCTACGGTCTAATAGTACTATATGTGGCTATATTTTTCATTTTCCTTGGAGAAATTTACTGGAATAAACGAAGTAAAAATAAAGAAAAGGAATACAGAATAGAGTAGAAAACACAAGAATATGTGCAAAGGCGGTACTGGTATTATGAACCTTTAAAAATACATTAAATAAATAAAATTTCTAGATCTGTGTTAAAAATAAAAAATAAAAATCTAATGAGTTTTGCATTAAAAAATGAATGCTTATAAATGCTTTATGTGCACATAATTAAATATTTTATATTGAGTTGACTATTATTTTTTCAATTTAAACTCCGCAATACAAGGTATCTTAGTGCGGGTGTCAAAGCACTTCTATTATTCTATATTGGTGTCCTAATTATAAACAGATGTAAAAGTTATATGTAAAACAGTATGTATATTTTTTGTGAAATAAATTATTATTATTATTTACCATGTGAGTTATTGTATTTGCCCTAACAGTTAATCAGTTAAAGTTTCCATGCAAATGGAATTTGTGGCTCACGTTATCTCGGGGACGTATCTTTAATAACCATAGATCAACAAATCGAACCATACCAATTATTTATTACCTAGAAAATCCCTCAAATTCAATTTTCGTACCATACACGTTCTAATCATGACTAATCTATAGATTAGTTTTGGGCCAGTACCAGTTACGACGGCATACTCAAAAATAAAATCAATTTCCCAAGAAATGGAGGAGCCGAATTTTTTTATGGAAGTGAAGAGGAGGCGAGGAGACGGCCTACCTGATAGTAAGTGGCCACCGTTGCCCATGGACATCGGCAATACATTCATTTCATTATATTCTAACCTTTGCGAAAAAAAATTCTAATTTGAGAGCTACTTAACATAAACTATGGTAACACACTGATATTGCTTAGAATGAGTAGACATGGAACGGTATTTCTCAATACCTATCTTTCGAATACCTTTCTTTCATTATCAAGTATTGAATAGAATCCAGTATCAAGTATTTAGTTTTCAACAATACAAAAAGATCGACTTGTACAAGTTAATATTTATTCCGTTGAGTCAATGTCGTGTGGGTATCGATACTTGATAAATATATTAAATTAGACCTTAAGAAATATATTAAATTAGACTTTCAGTCGGCTCGACAATTTGTAGCTTGTACAACCCTAAGGAATTTTTGATGACGAGTTTAATTAATTGTAAAAAAGGTTCCCGTAAACCTGCATCGGCGTCACAAGCTACAGGCTCTGCTCTTCTCCTCGTCGTGACATTTAAGTAAGTATTAAAGCGAGTAAAGAACAACATAAAATAAAGTTTAAAAAACTATAACCCGACTTACGTAAAAAAAATGGTCTAAAAAGTACGAAAGATAGAAACATAGAAATGCATAGGTATAAAAATGGTCAAGGTAGAACCGTGATCGCACCCATGTATACCTATCATGTCTGTTCCATGGTAATGTTCCTCTAATCATATAATAGGTTGGGGAAAAAGTTTCTTCGCATTTTTTAAGAAAAATCAAAACATTTTTTAATATAGTTTATTTACATTTAACTAAAGTATGTAGGTACCATTTTGTTCGATGACTTTTTGGCATCTTGTATGTAGGGACATGATCCCATTGCTATAGAAATTTTGGGGTTTCTGATCAAGAAACCGCGACAAGTAGTTTTGGCAGGTCTCTCGTGATGTTAACCTGACACTGCCTAAAGATTTCTGAAGAGACCGAAACAGGTGGAAATCTGAAGGTGCAAGGTCAGGACTATACGGCGGATGCATTAACACCTCCCAGCCAAACTCTCTTAATTTTTGCTGAGTGGCTAAAAATGTGTAAGGTTATCATGATGAAAAACCACACCCCTTCTGTTGATTAATTCCGGACACATTCTCTCAACTTCTTGCTTTAATCTCATCAGTTGTTCGCAGTAGAGTTCAGAATCGATGGTCCTGTCTGGTGGTAGTGAATAATGCCCTTCCAATCCTACCACACACACAGCATCACCTTGTTGCGAGTTAACCCGGGTTTCGCCACAGTCTGTGAAGCCTGACCGGCCTTTGACCACGACTTTTTTCTAACGTTCTTGTCGTACGTGATCCACTTTTCATCACCAGTTATCAGCTTCTTCAAAAATGGTTCGGTTTCATTACGTCGTAATAAAGAATCACAAATGAGTACACGGTTCATTAGGTTTCTTTCAGTGAGCTCGTGAGGTACCCAAATATCGAGCTTTTTTGTGTACCCAGTTTTTTTCAAATGCGCCAAAACTGTCTTGTGGTCAATTCCCAGTTCTTCAGCCGATCTTGCTCCACTTTTTCAAAAACGGCATCCATTTTATCCGTAATATGGCGACCAGAGCGAGGTGCATTTTTGACATCAAAATTTCCGGATTGGAAACGCTTAAACCAAATTTGTGCTACCCTCACAGACACTGCACTAGGTCCATAAATATTGCAAATTTTTTTCGCGGCTTGCGTTGCACTTTTACCTTTTTGTACTAAAATTTTAAAATGTATCGAATTTCTTCATTAGCTTCACTCATCTTCACAGTACGAAAAACAAATAAAAATCACACATTTTCCAAATTTGAATTTGGAATTATCTTCTTTAAAATTTAAACTTTTAATTATACCAAAACCAGCCAGATACATATAGTATAACCAAAGAGATTTTATTACAAGTTCATACACACTATAATGCGTAAAGACTTTTTCCCCGACCTATTATATAATCATAATAGGCATTTCTAGGTTTCTATCTGATTATTTTCTTGTTTCGTCCTATTTAGACCACTTGTAAAAACGTAGTCGGGTTATAGTTTTTTAAACTTTATTTTGTTATTTAATAGTTTTCCGTTTCCCGATCGAGATAACCTTTTTATTCTCATATTGTAACGTAATGTTGGTTTTTATTTATTTAAACGAGTAAATAACTGCAACGCCTGGCCGCGCGGGCTATACGACTGCATTTTAAACATATATGTCGACATAAACAATAAGATATATATACATATTTGTAATGTGACCAACCAAACACGTGATAATTATCTCAGTTTAATTTTTTTTCGAGGTTAGAATCTGAGGTTTAAATTCCGTCATTAAAAAAAAGTCATAAATTTTTTATAGATACCCCGAATTCAACTGATTCCAAACAATTAGCCTTTCCGTTTTAAACGTATATGTCGGGGTATAGTTGGGGTAGGATAATAGTGAAGACCGTGTCGGGCTATAATTAGAGTCGGATAATGATTAAGAAAATTAATTGTCACTTCCGTCCCGATTTTTATATTTGAAGATTTTTGACAGCCTCAAACGAGTAAACGACGAAGTCGCGAGCATCAGCTAGTATATTAATAAAATACATATAGACAAATATAGAACCTCCTTTTTTATTGAAGTCGCTTAAAATATTTTACAAGTTGTCATTCAGCAACATGTCATGTCGTCTACAGTTGTTGCTAAGATATAGCTTTAGATTCATTTCACTCGATGCGACGACAAAAACGTCAACGTTTTACTAACATTCGAATATGTTATAAATATACATGTCTGCGGTACAGATTTAAGCCCTGATTAACGTTAAGCTAGTGGACTTTGAAAATTTGAGAAACTGGAAGAGCTACCTAAATTTATAAGATTATTAACCCTTCTAAACATTAAAAATTTCTTAAATTAATTAATGGAATTTATATTTTACTAAATATTTTCTGTGCTACAAAAGTTACACAAGCTACAAAACGTTTTCCACTTATGAGCAGGCCTGCAGATCCTTCCACATGGAACCATTAAAGTAAGACGACAGAGGATGGATATAAAACTATTGCTCGATATATTTTCTGGACATATTACATATTATCTGGACATTATTAGACACACACACACGCGCGCGCGCACACGCACACACACACACACACACACACACACACACACACACACACACACACACACACGTGTCCACACACAATACATTTGTTCTTTGTTGTACTTATTTAAAGTTTGTATAGTATTAATTACAAATAAATTTATAAATATAAGGTATTGACTTTAAATGGTCTTGGTGGATGAGCGGGGTACCCAGTAATGCTTGGTAATGAGCTTGCGCCTAGTACAGGGGCTCTTGCAACTAGTTTGAAATGTAACATAATTTAAGTCAATAAAGAATTTTTATTTATTTATTTATTTTATGTTATACGTTAGATTTAGATATGTGTCTAATTATACAATTATTTGTTGTGACTTATTGTATTGAGATAAAAAAATAAAAGGTATTGACTGTCCTGCACTACTTTAATCAATTACCTAGAAGATCACGGCATATTCTATGAACCCTTCGCAAGAACCTCATATGCTCAAAATTCCCCATTAATACGTTTGTTAAAATTATATAACACTTCCTATAAAGATATTGATATTTTTCAATTCAATAGAAAATGTTTTAACAAAAAAAATATTGACAAACATCTTGTGAATTAAAAAGTGATGCATACAATAAAGTCACATTCACAAACATACACACACAAATACACACACGCACATAAACACACATACTTTACTTACTCTTTCTTTTATTATTGTAACTAACTACCCCTTTGTTAATGTTTATCTTTTTTTTTCCAACTGTGTAATCCTATATTGGCATACATTTGTTAGTATTATTAGTTGTTAAATGTATAAATTTATATAGCTATTGGATTACCGAATAAAAATAAAAATAAAAACATCCTCCTGCATATTGTTGAATATAATTTATCAAATTTTAATTATTTGAAAAATAATAGTTTAAAATAAAACTAAAAAATACCCTTTTATAGAAAATTCAACTAGAAAATGAAAAATAAATAATAGTTTAAAAAAACTAAAAAAATACGCTTTTGTAGAAAATCCAACTAAAAAATAGAAAATAAATTTTAATTAAAAATAAATGATTTTATTGTACAAAACAGCTTTTTATCAACTATTACTCGTGCATCTTATCAATAGTTTTGATAATATCCTGAAATGCTCCCAACGCTTTTTAATTTTAAAATTCAATAGTCATATGTGTTTTCTCTATATTTGACCGTATACACATACTATTTATTAATGTGACTATTTAAGTTATCACTATAATCCCTATTTTTAAAATATATATTATAAAAGACTGATATTAAAACGAACTATGTTTATCACTACGATTTTCTTTATTCACATATCGACAAACTAAGTAGTATAATCCATTACATATAAGAGAGTTTCAAATTACTATTCAAATATAAACTGATCCATCTAACAAATACATTATTTTGGACCATTAATCAATGATTATTGACTTAAGAATTTTAATAAATAAACCTTAGTCACGCGTCAGTGTACATGTACATTGTTTATGAAATAGTATTTTAAGTTAATGTTATTAAATCACAAGTAATGAAGAAGATAATATTTACAGTGTATTTTATACTCATCGGATCAGTTCGTTCTAGCGAATTTTCCAAAATTAATGATCAGGCTGCAGCTATTGCTAATGAAGTTTATGCATTAAATCAAGTAACAGCAATCGTTAGGTGGCGCAATGACCTAGACGATGCTGAAGAGTTTCTCGGGAAGTTCCAAGGTACAGTTATTACTGTCACATTAGAAAATAATTTAAATGTTAACGATAACTTTCATAGAAAGATTTCATTCGAACAAACAGTTTTCTTCACTACCGAGCCAGATGAGTTTAAATATTTCTTAGACAAAATACATTTTGTAAATCCAATTCGTGTAATCGTGGTATTGATAAATCAAAATGAAACCCATCTGAGCGCATTAACTGCAACTGCTTGGAATGAAGACGTAGCTGACATAATTATATTAAGTAAAGACATGGATAATGAAGTTAAAATTTCTACATACATACCATACGATAATGGCAAATGCAGTAATTATACACCGGTACAATTAAGGACTCCACCGAAAACATATTTTGTGAGCAAATTCAAGAACTTTCATATGTGTCCAATAAGAATAACGATCCTAGATTTCAGGCCGTTCGTTAGAGTGACAGTCATAAATAATTCTGTCACAGATATTGGTGGTATTCATGGCGATTTATACAAGTTACTATTTGAAAGATTGAATTCAACTATGGATATAATAGCATATACTAATTACGGTGAATTTGCTTATATTATAAATGGAACCCGAGTAGGTTCTTTTAATGATTTATTACACAATATTTCTGATATAATAGCACCCGCTCATGTTATGAGCGCAGAAAGATATTCAGTCGCGCAAATATCTCATCCTCTACAACCTATATATATTGTGTGGTGTTTGCCCAAACGCCGTGCAATTTACGAATGGGCTAAACTACTTCTTCCGTTTCTTAACCTATACACCTCACTTATTTTGGGAGCATTTCTCATGATGTGTGCAATGATAAAGTTTGCTAATAAATATGCACTTATTAAAGACGAATCAAAGAAAGATGTAACTTTCAGACTATTTGGAATATTCATCGGCCAAGATACCAAGTTTGTATCCCCTTTCTGGGTAACTAATTACCTATATGTTTGTTGGGTATGGTTTTCAATAGTTGTCCGTGTATCATATCAAGGTAACCTCATAGACGGATTACGAGAGACAATATTGGAACCAAGAATAACGACTTTAAATGATGCGATTGATGTCGTTGATCGTGTAAGTGGTTTACCCGTTTATCTAATATTTTATAAAAATACACCTATCGAAAAGAAATACCAACCGTTAAAAGTTTTAGAGGTTCTTCCACTTCTTAAAGAAATAGCGGCTGGTAAAAGGTATATGCTTGCTACTGATTCAATAACGCTGAAATTCTATCAACAAAATGTACAAGTTCTTGATGATCGTGTAATATCTGCACTAAATTGTATTCATATGCGACCGCGATGGGCAGCAGCTCCACAAATTTCTCGTATTGTATCTCATATAGTAGAGTCAGGTTGTTTTTCCAAGATATATAACGATGTGCTCTCAGTTAGGTCATGGTCGTTATTATATGGTAACACAACTAACATCAATGAATTACAGCCCTTGAATTTTGAAAGTCTTAAATCATGTTTCTACGGTCTAATAGTTTAATATGTGGCTATATTTTTCATTTTCCTTGGAGAAATTTACTGGAATAAACGAAGTAAAAGTAAAGGAAATAAAGGAAAGGAATACAGAATAGAGTAGAAAACACAAGAATATGTGCAAAGGCGATACTGGTATTATAAACCATTAAAAATACATTGAATAAATAAATTTTTTAGATCTGTGTTCAAAATAAAAAATAAATTTCTTATGAGTTTTGCATTAAAAAGTGAATAAAAATATTGAGTTGACTATTATTTTTTCAACTTACCGTAATATGAGTTATTGTATTTGACCTAACAGATAATCATGTTTCCATGCAAATGGAATTTGTGGCTCACGTTATCTCGAGGACGTATCTTTAATAACCATAAATCAACTAATCGAACCATACCAATTATTTATTACCTAGAAAACCCTCAAATTCAATTTTCCTACCATACACGTAGAGTGAAACCCACTCCAATCCTGAATGTTTCAAAGCATGACTAATCTATAGATTAGTTTTGGGCCAGTACCTGTTACGCAGGCATACTTAAAAGGTAAAGTCTGGCCCACATGCTGCGCGGAACGCGGTCGCAAGTCAATCGGGGAACAGCGGATTATATTCTAACCATTTGTGAAGATCTCGTCAGCCGTTTGAAGACGACCAGCTCATTTCTAATTTAAGAGCTGCTTAACAATAACCATGGTAACACACTGACGTTGCTTAGAGTGAGTAGAGATGGAACGGAATTTCTCGATACCTATCTTTCGAATACCTTTCTTTCGTTATCAAGTATTGAATAGAATCCAGTATCAAGTATTTAGTTTTCAACAATACAAAAAGATCGACTTTTACAAGTTAATATTTATTCTTTTGAGTCGATGTCGTGTGGGTATCGATACTTTATGACTATATTAAATCAGACTTTCAGTCGGCTCGACAATTTGTAGTTTGTACAACCCTAAGGAAATTATGATGACGATTTTAATAAATTGTAAAAAGTCCCGTAACCTACATCGGCGTCAGAAGCTACAGGCTCTGCTCTTCTCCCAGTCGTGACATTTAAGTAAGTATTAAAACGACGAGTAGAGCAACATAAAAAGGCGTTTTTATATGAAGGCAGTTTCTAAATCATGTCCCAAACTATAACCCGACTACGTAAAAAAGTGGTCTGAAAAGGACGAAACAAGAAAATAATGAGATAGAAACCTAGAAATGTATCGGTATAAAAATTGTCAATGTAGAACCGTGGTCGCACCCATGTATACCTAGGCTAGGGTGGAACATACAAACATTCATACATAGATACATACATACATAGACTGCCAAAATTATAACCCTTCCATTTGGCTTCGCCGTAGTCTGGTGAAAATGATCATTGTATTTAAAGATTACTGTAGGTAATAAGAACTGAATTACTCTTAAGGGTTGCCAGGATGTTTCTCTGAACAGAAATTAAAATGCTTCCATCGTCCCAAGGGAGGTACCGGATTCGTCCCGATCGTGGATATCGACGCACATTTGTCTGCCTAATTGTGATCGTTCAAGCTCTGCTTCTCCATAAATAGAGATCGTATGTTTCGGACACAATCACGATTTAAGTTTTGTACAACAAGGTTTTTTTGTACCATAAATAATTTAATCCTTATATAGTTATCAAAATGTTTTAATGTAACTATTTAATGTATTGTTTAATTTATCTGTAAACGCGTAAAACAATAGAGTATTGACTGGTAAATTCCATTTGTACCCAGTCCAGGTGGGACTGAAGGATAACTGACTTTTCAACTCATAGCTAAATGACCTAAAGCTACAAATGTCAAAGGGTTACTTTTTTGTTATGAAGAGAGTCAGACAGCAGTGAAATTTAACACATACTTAAACAAATACTTAAAAGACATAATTGTATGGAGAAAAGAAAAATCTTCACATGAGCACAAAAAAATTACAGAGAAATAAAATAAACTAAATAAAAGAGGGATAAATCCCCTTTTTTCAATAAAAACGTTTTTTTAAGCTAACATGAAATTACTAATTCTGTATATTACTTATATAATTAATGCAGTCATAAGTACATTTATATATATTATTGTTTGTAGTTGCATTAAATATGTAGACTCGGTGAACTAGGCCTTTCCCATCCTAATACTAATAAATTAATTCCATCTGAAAGGACCTAAAATAACTAACGTGCACACTGACGGATGGACAGACACATGCAATTAGGTTAATTTGCTGCCAAATCTCTAAGGAATCTTATATGTTTGTCGATAATTAAAAATTATAAATGTTCTGATATTTATAGTTTTCAACAATTAAAAAAAAACTTTTTACCCGATTATGATAACTTCATGTTCTAGATTAGCTCTATTTTTGATGACTTTTGGAGCCAACAAGTTCATAATGATATTACTATATGGATAGACTTTTGATCTAAATCTGAACTGTTTCATAGTGATGGGGTCATTATATGATGCCAGAATACTTTTTGCCTTTAGGAACAAATTGTTCCCAAAACTTATATAGAAGAAACCAAAAAAGGCATTACCTCTGAAATTAATTTAAAACTTGTTCTTTTTCATACTTTTATTGCGTTTAACGTAGCTTTACATTACTTATAATAACTACTACTAATAAGTAGTAATGTTCACTACCTGGTCAAAAGCAATATGAATACATTGCATGTACAAATAACACATGATTAGGTTTTAGTAAGATTCTTCATAAAAACTTTAACGTTCCCTCACATTATTAAGATTATTAAGGAAAATATACGAACGGTGCGATCGTTAGCATGATTTTCTTATTCTGTATAAAAGTTTTACTGCATAAATTATCTATTAAAATTATATAGATATAAATGAGGTGTGAGGTCTATATTAGATTTGATTAATTAATTGTTAGAACCGATGTTAGCTCAGCGGCATCGGCAGCGCACAATCAACACCATTTGGCAATCAAAAGCAAACAGGTAACCCGCCTTTGATCTTCAAACTACCAACTATCAGCATATTGGTGGTGAGTACATAATATATTGGATTTGACTTATCTGCAATGTTATGCTTTTACTATGATTGACTGTTGTCTTTATACTCGTTCCTATTACGTTAACATATACCCGTTAAATTAATGAATTGGAAGTATCATAGTGCCTAACTGCCAAGGTACCGTTTTCAATGAGAAATCTATGAACATAGGTTGTAATTTATAAGTTCTGAAATAAACATACAGAAATCACTTTTAATTATATCTGTCCTCGTCTATGATCTTTCCTTTCTTATCTTTAACATAATAATCCATATATCCATATTGAAGTAAAATAAAGTACGAATTTATACGGATTCATTTTATGTTTTGGTGTTACGGAATCCTAATAAAAATGCTCATTCAACAAAAAGTGTATGTTGGTTATGTATAAAGTCTACGTGTTGAAAAAAATGTCAGTTCATGCTGGATGATATACGTCTAAAAATACGAAAGCGACTTTGAAGATGATTTTGATTGATTTTTTGAAGAAGAAATTTTGTGTGCTGAATGTACCCGTGCAAAGACGGGGCGGGTCTCTAGTAATATATAAGCATTGTTGAGCTCATTTATAATATTAGTAAAGCGCACAGATTATGTAGTAAAACAATACCGCGTTGTCAAGTGAATTGTTGTGCCAGTGACTCCTATTCGGCCACCGGCAATAAATTGCCTAAAAACAATAGGCCAATGCTGCCTAGCACCAACATTCGACATAAATCACTCTTCAGCCATGTTGTATGGACAACGAGTATACATTCTTTAAATGTGTTACAGATTTTTTGATACTTTTTCCTAACGAAACGATTTTACTAATGAGAAATACTGATGATATTCGAATTATAATTAAACAAGACTTTTTATATCAGTTTATTAATGAATGCTGTAAGTTCCTAGCAATTTTGGAAAAAATTTAAGTCGTCTTTTATATTTAGGAGGGCCAAGACGTTTAGTGTATTTGATGTGTCCTCAAATGTGAATCCTTAAAACTGGCTGGCTTCAACATTTAAGGAGAACAAATTTATTTTTAACACTCGTGACGACTAGCCAAAAATTTTAAATTAATCAAGTTAAGTATCAAAGTTTTGCAATATTGTTTTAGTTGTTAAAATAAATACGTCTTTGAACAATAATGAAATAGAAATTATTTAATCTGTTAAATCGTTAAACAAGTGTTAATCAAAACGATATTAAAAATATGGCTTTCACAAGGGAATTGTTTTGGCAGAACGTAATAATTACAATTTGCTTACAATTGTAAGTAACTCAAAACAACTGTCGCGTCGTCGCGTTTCACGATAATTCTCTTGAATCTGGATGGAGTCCTTCAATTATTAAAACATTCCCTTAATATAGCTTCATAATACAAAGGAATTCTTGAGACGGTAATGTTTGATCTTAATTAGAAAATCCGATTTGTTTATTGAAGTAATGACGTAAGTCAACGAGTTTAATGAAAGATGCCAACAAAGAAACTCTAATAAATTTTCAATAATTTAAACAGGATTTTCTTTCATTATAATTTACTTATATACAAGTTTATAATTAAAACGTGTTTATTTAAATCATTTTGAACTCAATGCTAATTTTCACGTCTTTCCCATTGTCATTCTGATAACATCCTTATAATTATGAGCCGCCCTATTATGTATGTAAAAATGAGATAGACGATATGAATTAACATAATTTTAACTAATAATATAAATATTTTTTCAAAAAGAAAGAGATGAATTAAATCATTTGTAACGTAGTTAAACAAGCTATACTGTAAGTAACACATAAAAGATAAAAAAAATAATTTCCACATTACACGGGATGTAGAGCAGCCTATGGATTGTGACCCAGGTGCGGAGCCTTTTTAGATTACAGAAACATCCTTTACTTCTCGACCCCGTTAAACTAAATTATAATTTTAATTTCTCAGTCATCCTCACGTTAAACTCCAATACGATAGTTATCTATGCAAACATTGGTAATACTGCTAGTGTCGCTAGCATACGCAAAATAGTAAATTCTGGAATATGAACATTAACATTTAAAATGTTCTCACAGTCCGCGGTAAAACTCGATTTAGTGCAACAGTTTCGAAATTGTCAATTTGAGTAAAGCGAAATTTTTTCGTCCTCTTTTGTTATTCAGAAGATGGCTCGCCGAGTGGGACCTGACATGATCATCTGAATATACAATGTTAGAGATTGCGATATCCTACAACAATATATTTTATGAAATTTGAATAAACACTAGTTGTTTTATTTAGAAAATAAACTAGATAAGATCCTATGTATTTCAAATTTAAATTTATGTAGTATATTTTAAACACAATTCTTAAACACTTTTTAATGTTATTAATCTTGTTTAAAATAAAACTAATATTTTATTAGATTTCAGTGCAATCATTTTCTGAATTAAATTCCCAACGAATTTTATAAAATATTAGAAATATCTTTTACAAAATGCAAAATATACCTCAGTATGTCATAAAATGAGAGAGAAGTGATACCCATTACTGTACAGCAATACGTATACACATTTAATGTAGACTGAGGCGAGCAGGCCGGGTGCCTGGGGCTTGTTACCCAGGAGCAGGTTTAAAGAGCTCTTTTATAATATATTAACTCTCAACTCCAACACTCGATCTCGTTATCGACATTAGATAATAAACTTACGTGGGCCTCAAGAAAGGTGACCTTAACTATGACACTATAACACTTCCATGTACACTGCGCGAAAACACCAGAGAAACTGAGTCTAATCTATGGCAATAAAGATAATAAAATATTGTCTACAAGTCGGTATACTTGACATAATATAAAATGATCTATCCGACAATACTACTTTAAAAATATACTTAAAATATCTATTAATCTAGAAGTATAATTAATAATTTAATAATATTTTTTATTTATTTTCACATTATGATTTTGTGTTTTGTGTATTAAAATGGAGGAGGAGGAGATATTGAACATGAACAAGCATTTCCCAACCATCGTGCTTTGATAAAAGCTATCAAAAAATAAAAAATATGAAAAATACTAAAACAAAGCAACAATTTCGTTTATTAATATGCAACAAAAAGACCGTAAAAGGTTATGGGAAAATATTTTGCTATTCATATTCGCATTTTATAGCGGCCGCCCATATCTTTGTGTTTCTTCAGCTTTATGTGACCTTTATGTGATTACGTCAAGGATCACTGACCCGCGAGAACCCTTTGCCCTGTAATTTAGTTTATAAAACTTGTATTTCAAAAACATATTCCTAACCCCTAACTAAAAATATAGATTATTTTTTTAAATTCTTAAATCGAAATCCCATCTCTCATCAATGAGTCAAAAAACTAAACTATCCATCTATCGAATTCCATCAAACATTTCTATTTTATGAAGTATTTATAATTAATACTCATTTTATTACTATACCTAGAAGAAAAAATCCGGGATGTTTCTGGGCAGGGTTTTATTTGCAGTCCAGGATTCTGCGTCGTGCCATCAGTTGCGTAGTTTTTAAAAACTTACAAATATTATTTTGCTACAGTAGTTTTTTATTTATTGAAAAAAATTAATAGTGGTAATCACGATTAACTTTATGAACATTCTTTGTTGAATTTATAAATATTTAAAAACATTAAAAGTTCATTTATGGTAATAAGAATACCTATTTTTTTAACTTCTTGATAATTTCGCACTGTTGATATGTTTAGGTAACTTCTTCTTTGCTGATTTTATACATGTTAAATCTTGTGATCATATTTTAAAAACGTGACTGTATATTGTTATTATTCAATCTTATATAAATATGACATATTATAAAGATAAATAAACTTTTATTTTTTTACGAAATCATGAGAATGTTTTCACATATTTTTCTGCAGCATGTCGCCGCTTTTATAGGCAATGTTGTTACCAGGCTTCATGGCTATTACAGAATCAAGGTAAAACTTAAAATATATATAAAAATACATAAAGTGGCACTCTTTGAAATAAATAACCATATAACATATATGCTTTACAATAACTATAAATTCGTATTAGATTTTTTACTATTTTATGCATTCTACATTCTTCTTTAAATCCATTATGAAGCAGTTTATTATATCTATAGGCTTTTCTTACGGTTACGGTTTTTAATATATTATAGCTCTTCTTATAAAAATCAATGGTAATTGTTTATTATTGAACGATAATAATTGTTGTCCTTGAAATAAAACTTTATTAAATTTTATACCCTGTTCGACATAATTCTAATTGCAATAACTACCTACCAATTCTTCCGAAATGGCTCGACCGATTTTTATGAAATTTTGTGTGCATATCGGGTAGGTTTGAGAACAGCTATTTTTTATACCCCTAAGAAATAAGGGTGACCCATCCCATTAAAATTTTGCATACCTACATCATATAATATACTAAAATACAGGAAGACAATTTACCCAAGGTGTTTCCCTAAAGGGCTGCAATTTTGGCTCCGTGGGGCATAAGAGAGGTTGATGGAACGAATAATTCAGTGAAATCACCTGAGTTGCGTGGCTAATTCAGATCTGTGTGCATGAAGGCTTTGAATGTTTTCAAGATCAAGAATGTAGTTTCAGTTTTCGTCGAATAAGTTGGGTGACCGTAGCTGTAGACACAATTTTTTGTACAATTAGCTTAGATCAGTTATACGTGGACAACGAATGCAAACTTTTGTGATTTGAAAACTACATGTCTTTTCTTAAGGATAAGTAAATTATTCTTTATATTTTTAGTGGAAATTAATGATTTAGAAAAACAAAACATTTTAATTAATGAGAATATAAATATAACTAATATTCCAAGTTTCATTGTCCTACCCATTTGCTATTAGGTAGTCCCAGAACCTAAATTTTGATCTGAAAATATTAAACTCGACTGTGTAGAATCCTGGTATCCGGATGACTCTTGACTGACCAAAATATTTGATTTCAATTGAAACTTTTTTACTTGTGTACTAATCATGTGATCTGTGGTTCAAATATTGGTAAGTTTGTCTGAAGTTCCTTTTAGCTCTGATAGTACCAGTGCGCTGTAAAATAGTCTCCAACTTTAATCGACAATTTTTATGAGAATGTTGTTGAAAAAATAAAACAAAATATTATATTTTTGATAGTTTATTAACAATCAACAGACACGCAGTACAGTGGCGTCTATACATAAACATTGTAGGTACATCTTTGGCAAGTCTATTTCAACTGCATACAAGCCTCTAACTGACCCCGCCATTTCTACTTACACAATCTAAAATTAATTTAATTAGGATTAATTCAAATGAATTCAACTATTCATTAAAATAGGAATAAATTTATAAATAGAAGATCTTAAACAATTTCATTTCAATGGTGAACCGCCTTCAATTGATGCGACTGAAGGAGTTATGGCAAAAAAGTGAGCAAGTAGTCGAGCAGAGACGAACATTTAACAATATAGTAGTTCAACTATTTTGTAAATATATAATATCGAGTTTATAAATAGGTAACTTTTGAAGGCGGTTAATAGAAATTATACTAAACGGAAAAAAACATGATTGTGAGATCAGTCGCGAGATAGCAAACATGTATGAAAATAGAAAAATATAAATAGTAAAACCCCAGAAGTAATAAGATTGGCAAAAATACCGGATTGGATGCATCTTTAATATATTATAAAATAACTAAAATATTATAATTTATTTTAAAAAGTCGATTAAAAACTGAATTACAAATGACAAGATTGCGGACATATTAGATTAATACATTTAGAATTGTATATATTTTTATTATTTTTTATAGATCTACTATATACTTTTACTACTAGTTTTAGCTAAATACATGCAATCCGGCGTAAATATATTAATAAAACTATAAATTCTAACACAACAGATACAACAGACATGTATATATAGATATCACTTGCAATAAACAGCAATGTTTGATATGTCTTCTTGAGCTTCGAGCTACGGTAACAGATTCACAACTTTAACTTAAATTATGCTTAAAAACTAAAAATTGCATTATTATGTACAAACTCACGCAATCAAATACGTGTCAGACTTTAAAACAAAATATACATACACATTAGCTTAATATTAAATGAATTCGAACGATTTTTTTATTATAAAAACTTCCCATTTGCGACAACAAAATAGTTTGCTTGCTATTTTTTAAGTAAATTATTTTTTACCCAGTTTACAGTTTGAACCACATCCAAATATTCTAAGTTTATTTAATACATAATATATATATTTTTTAATTCTAGCTAAAGTTGTTTTGTTGTCATAAATGAGATTTTTTTCAAATTTTTGGCATTTAACATGGCTATAATTCAGTGGAATGGTTTTTCGCGTTGAAGATTCATTTGGATGATCTTTGGCACAAAATCTTAATTCTAATAGTCTTTTTGACCAAAGACTCTTAACAAAACCGTTTATGCTACTGTCCGCAGATCAAACTAGCGGTCAAACATCCCATCAAAATGCCCATTAATATATAGTGAATAGAGATTTTCAATGTTTTCCTACTACAGCCAATCCTGTACCTGTTATTGTCCATACTAATATGAGTTCTTTTTGTAGAAAAGCTAATCTATAGTGGTCTCGATACAATATTTTTTTATATAAGCAGGTCAATTTTGTATTTCTGGTTGCATGGCATGATATATACATTGTGTTTTAAAACTTTGTCAAAACGAAAATGGGCCCAAAAAAATTAATATGAATCATGAAAATAATTTAGGATTCTGAAATAATATTGTTTGCAAATAAATTAATTCATTTTTATTAAAATGTACTAGGTTTTATGAGAGGTAGTTGTTACTCATTATCTGAAAAGGATTACATAAATATTCGACTTCGTATTTATTAGATTACCCAGATCGGGCAGTTTTAAAAACAACTGTTCAATATCAAATCCATACCATGAGAAAAGAAATTCATGAAATATGACATTACCGAAATTATAATGAAAAATTTAACAAATTTATAGTCAACTAATACATATTAATGTCTAATGCACAAACAATCCCAATTCGACTAGTCATCAATTGCACCATCCCTTCACACCCCTATATCACACAGTGACGTCATTGTGCCCTAAATTTATTAAAATTTGATAATACTTAAACTTAATAATATTTAAAATAGGTAGAAGGTTAAATTGCTATTAATATATTGTAATAATATAATTTATTGTAATAATATCTATATATTATTACAATAAATTTTAGTATAAAACGCAAACACATTTTTAAATTATGAGAAACTCAATGGTAAAATAACAACAGGTCTGTAAACAAATATATATAAAATAATCTAAGAATTGATAAATAATTTAATTTTCCTTTTCTAAGTGGTAACCCAATTGTAGTTTCATCCTTTCAGGGCACTCGCATTATCAACATCACATACAAATCACATTTATCATACAAAGTCATTAATTTCATTCTGTATGGGATTTTCTAGCTTATCTATACACTTTCTTATGGCGTCTAACACTATGACGATACGTCGATCCAATGCAGCAAGGTGTGGCTCCCATAGGATAGGGGATACTGGATCTGCTTTCATGGATTCTCTCAGGACTTTCGATAACGGGACTCCGTTGTGGTACCTGTGAAAAAATGCTAAAAATTAAACTAAACTTTTAAAGATTGTATTATAAGCTAATATAATAATAACCTAATTAGGTGAGGTGAGGTTCCCCTCGGGAGGAACCAATGATTGGGTAGGATACCGGGTGCTCATTCCTACCCTTAAATCAGGAAATCTTGCCCCCTAGTTGCAACGTATAAGCGACCTTGCACGGGGGCCCATTGATGAGTTGGCGAGTCTCCGTCTACCCATTTTTCAATGTATAAAACATTATCAGGAATGCGCTATAGGTCATCCATAGCACTAGGTACCGTGTCTACTATCACCCCAATTGCCAGAGTCCTACACAAGCCGGGGATTGTCCTTGGGTTGAGTGCATTCTCATAGTGCATACAGGGATAATCGCCGATTTATGTCACATCTTATATTAAATTAAATTGTCTAAAGAGCTATGCGTTGGCTACGGATCCGTGCACGCCTTCCAAAGGTCCAGGTCACTGATGACCCGTGATTGGAGAAAACCATAATTAAATAGTTTTTTTATCTTTCCGTATTTTGCTACTCTATTTATAAATACAATATGAAGCAAAAAAATCGTTATTTTTTTACAAAGATAAGTAAGCTAAAATGCTTGTGTGTCAGAAGTGGGCCACATCAGTATCCAATGACCAGGATTTGAACTCACGACTTATCGATCGTGAATGCCAACGCCTGATCCACTGAGCTACTGACGCTTCTTTAACCTTTTCTTTGCATTTTTGTGGTAAAATCGGATAAAACTAAGAATTTTTTGGGTTCCGTACCTTAAAAGGAAAAAAGGATCCCTTATAGGATCACTTCGTTATCCGTTTGTCTGTCCGTCTGTCAAGACCCTTTTTCTCAGGATCGTGTGAATGTATCACGTTGAAATTAATATCAAATACTCAAGCCAAAAAAAAAAACAGACTTCTATGTCCACGCATTGAAAAGATATGACAGTTAATGTGGTCACTCATATAATTATGAGGTACTTGACTACCAATGACCTAGCGTCTTAAAAGGATAAAATAAAAAACTGTAATGTTTTTTTTTCTACATCACTAGAAAATTAACTTTTTTTGACTGAAACGCAAGACCCTTTTTCTCAGAAAAACGTGAAGATATCAAGTTGAAATTTATAGTAATCTCTAGTTCCCCAAATATGTAAAAATATCAAACTTCCGCTTTTATCTTATGTATTGGAATTTAAATTTTCGAGAGTAGTAGTTTTTCTAGAGGGTATTCCACATAATATGCGGACATGAAAAAAGTTGATGTTTGCGTGATGGACGTTTTTATCGCCGTATCGTGTGAAATGGATCTAAAGTTATATCAATGAGAACCCTAGAAATGGTTGTTGACGATATGACATGTTGTTAAATGGCAACTTATAAAATATTTTAATTGACTCCAAAAAAAGAAGGAGGTTCTATATTTGACAATTATATTTTATTGTTTTATGTTCACCTTTTAAATTATTTTTTGTTAAACATGTTTTATCATATTTTCTCATTTTATTTTTGTAAGTATAAATATGTCAATTTAAATACGCATTACTAATGTCGGGAATAAATGCCCCTCAATACTTTTTTTGATAATATTTTAAACCGCACACGAAAATCAAAATTTGATAGTGTTTGTCCCTTTATTGAAATTGTACGGAACCATAATACCGAATTCCACACTCGCACTTGGCTGAATTATTATTATGTACCGACTCTATTATATTTTTGATATAATATTTACACATTTCCATTGTTTAGTATGTATAATACATATAAAATCATGTTTATATTTATAAAGTATGTACGTATTTATCAAGGCTATAGCTGGCATGGTATTCATCAATGACTATCGTTCCTCTTAGAATTTCAATGTCTTTTAATTAATAAAAAGCTATATAACTTATATTAGATATATTACGAATATTGTGTGTTAGTGTAAATTATGTAAGTCTTACTTGAGCAGCACAAGCAATGTAGTATGCCGTACAAGGCAGCACTGCAGCAACGGTGCGAGGATGCTGAGCTCATCATGGAAAGCCTTTCCGAATGCACGTCCTTGGTCTAAATGTAGGGTAAAGGAATCGTTTCCGAACATTCTGTAACAAAATTAATAGCTTGAAGTTAATATATTTAGAAAGGAGGAAATATTTATCTACTAATATGACTTTTAAATCAGTCAAAACAATTCTTCTAGGCTTAATTTAATCTCATAATTGAACTTACAAATCAGAATTAAATATTACAGTATTATTGATCTGTCAAAGCAATATTTTAACACTCGATTTAATCTCATAATTCAAGGTGAGATATTTTGCTAAAATGTTTTTATATATTTGCATTAATAGTATATTTGCATAAATCAAATAAGAATACTAACTTGAATGTCTCGTAGTGATGTCTGTCCATGTTGCCGGTGAGGAAGTCGAAGATGGACATGTCCATCAGATCCAGCAGACGTCTCCCTGAGTCGTACGGTGGAGTTGCGCGGACCTAATATAAAAATAACTTTTTATTTATAAGATACTCAAAGTTTATGTAACCGAGTTTATTTTTAATAGATAAACAGTAAATCGTTTCATCTCTACTCGAAACGTTATTTATTTTAAAACCTATTTATATAATATACAAGCATTGCTCATTTTAAACCTGTAATAAAATATTTTAAATAAAAAAATAAAGTTTAAAAAAACTATAACCCGACTACGTAAAAAAGTGATCCTCAACGATCGACGAAACAAGAAAATAATTCAGACACCCAATGAGTATACCCATTATCACGAATCTATTGAAATTGGTTCAGTAGTTTAGGCGCTAGGGTGGAACATACAAACATACATACATAGACTGCCAAAATCATAACCCTTCCTTATGGCTTACCGTATCACAATAGTCAGATTGTAATTCCCATTGAGCTTTTCTTCGCTTGTGGTAAGATCTTCTCCAAGGATGTCTCCAAACCTGATATTGAATAATAAAAACATTCATGCATAAAAAAAAACGATTATGTTATTTCTAAATATTTTAAAGATATATCTATCAATGACATTTTATATTTTAAAATACACCGTTCTTTTTACTGTTATGTATAAATATGATATAAATAAAATAATTTATGGATTTAAAACTAGCATCGCATTTTACATTAAACAATGGGCTATAAGAAATATTTGTATTATAAGCAAACATAATTCAGGTGGTTTTCTTTCTTATGGACTGGAAAATTACTGACTTAATCATATAAGTTTAACCAATTAGATTACAAAGAGACATGAGGCCGTTCAAAAGAAAAATAAATAAATGATATATTATCTCTTTTAACTTTACCTTCAGTACATATCTATTTTAAAGAATTACTTATAAATTGTCTAAAATATAGGATAATCTTTTTCACGCTTTATATTATTAAATTTATAAGACATATATGTTTAACTTATTGGTTAAATATGTTTGTAACTAAGTAAACAAACATAAGTCGTCAGTCAAGCATCCTTATAAAGTCAGAACATCTGGCTAACCAACCCTTAAAATTAATCTGCAACAGTAAACTCTGTTAATATAATTTAAGGGAATTCCTGGAGTTTTTGTAACGAAATATTGTAACTTTTTACCTTGACTATTATAGCATATATTGTTTTTAAAAATTGCAATAATTAATTAAAGTAAAAAGCTGATTAGACATTAAACGTAATAAAACTGTTTCAACAATGGTTATAATTTTGTTTTGACTTTGATAATAATAAGATGCAGAAAATTACAGTCTTACCTTTCGCTCAGCCAAATCTGTGGTCGGGAGGAAAGCAGCGAAGCTTCCCTCCAACATGTCAGGGTTACCACAAATCGCGTGTCCCGTGTCGCAGTAATACGAACACTTTCCGTGGAAACAGAAGTTGTTCGCGGGAGACACGAAGAATGTCTTCAGTATATCGCCTTCAGTGACGTCATAGATCTCAGTTGTCATATTAAGTACTCGACCCACGACTGGCATTGCTCGACGGAAACCGAGAATTCTGGTTAAAAAAATTACATCGTTTTACAATTATATGTTTACAGGTTTTTGACTCGGTATCGACATTAAAAAAAAAATTTTAAGAAATACTTTATAAACCGACTTAGGCTTTTTCAAAAATTAAATCGGCTTGTTGTTCAAATTTTATCAAGAAAACTATATAAAAGACTCCCGCTAGTTTCTTTCTTCTCAGGCCTGAGTTAAGAAAATCGAGGATGGTAGATTAAGACGGTCAACATTATAATTATGACCATAATTTCTGCAAATGGTCAACATACTCTCGAAGTTAATTAATGATACTGAAAAGTTTACTTAGAGCTTATTAATGAAAACTGATTCTGAACTGGTGAGCAGCATTCATTAAGTTCATCATTAATTTCAATAATGTATCTCTTAGTATCAACATTCTTAAACGGAAACACGGTATCCTCGTTTGACTTGTGTAAATTTTAACATCCGGATTGCCTAAGAAACTTGATTGTATGGAATTAGGTAGAACACTGTGAGTCACATTATATTCTATTTATTGTGTGGCATATCAACATGAAGTCACTTTCCAAGTATTTACACAACTGGATGCCTGTTTAACTATGCATCTAATAATACCTAATTACAATATTTTCATGTTTATTTAAATATTTTAGCCAGTTGCGTATTTAGGTTGCGCTTTGTAAATAGCGTTAGCTAATTATTTCCAGGTAATTATTATATTATATAGGGAGGTTCTAGTTCGATCCTGGGCATATACCTTTGACCTTTCTGAGTTATGTATGTTTTAAGAAATTTAATATAACTTGCTTTTACGATGAAGAAAACATCATGAGGAAGCCTGCACTCCTGCTATATGTTCTTAATGGTATGTCAAGTGCAAATGCGTGGTGGACTATGGTCTATTCCCTCCTCATTCTGAGGAGATGACCCGGCTTATATTTGTTGGTTACTCCTTTTTCATACTAGAAATCGTCAATATATTATACAAATTATGCAAAGCCGGGGCAATATTATAGTAATGAGATAAACTTAAAAGGTTATAAGTGTATATTACCGTCAATCCTCTATCTTCTAAAACCACGTTAAATTGCTTTTCTATCCTAAGTGAATGCGGTTAATCGTACTCGTATAAATGCGTAATTATCCCGTGCGACAACCCTAATTAGTTTGCTATGGCTTGTAATTGCCTTCACATAAGCTGGCAGTGTGTAGTATGCTATTACATGCTCAGTATTACGTTTTAATTAAGTGTTAAGTATAATCTACTACAATCATGTCATTTCCTGTAATACGAACTGACTTTAATCATTTACCCTAAAATGGAAGATTGACTGTTATTTGTAATATTTGGAATGGATCATCATCGTAATTCGTTAATAGCTAACTACTGAGCTAACTAGCTCCTCTTTAGAATGAGGAGGAGTTCAGACCATAGTCTAACAAACCGGCCAAGTGCTGCCAAACTTTACAATGGAGAATTCTCAAGAGTACAAACCTCACGATGTTTTCTTTTACTTAAAACACAAAAAACTCGAAAAAGTCTGAGGTGTGTGCCCAAGATCGAAATCCCGAGTAAGGCACCGAAATCTTAACCACTAACCTCTCATTCACCGCTTTTTTACACAGGGTAAAGTGAAAATAAAGGTTTTGAATGGTTAACCTTGATTATGTAAGTCATTGAGCTTAGCATCATGACTTGAAAGTTTAATCTCCATTTTTAGTAAAATTACTTTTTAATGTGTTTAAACGTAATTACATATACAGTATTACGGCTTATGCACACAAGATTGTATTGTTTTTATTCAACTATCAAAGATATAGTAAGCAAAACAAAGTAGTACACCATTCAAAAGTTAATACTATTTAATTGAAATAATTAATATTTATTACTTTATTATAAAAATCCGTGTAATATAAAAAAAGCCATTATAGTAGAGCGAAGTTCTCATAGTTATTTTGACAATAACAGAATTATTATTTTTAGGTTTATTTTGAACTATCTTCTTTGCTTTATGGCAAGACGACAATTTAATATGTTTCCCTAATGGCAACATTAGTTCGTATCCTATTGGTCAATAATAAACAACTACAGACGGGTATTATTTGACTAGTCATAACATTTCCCTTGTAAACAAGTGACTTGTTATGACGATTCGACATATAAAAAGATATTTTGTTAGGGAATTCATAAATTTGAGGCAGTCAAAGATAGATGGCTATAAAAAATAATTATTTACAGTTTGTTAATAATAATAATTAAATATAATAAAAGTAATATACATATATCACTACAAAGTAAAGTCGTTTCCTGCTTTCTGTCTGTCTGTCTTCTTTAAAACTAAGCAACGGATTTTGATGTGGTCTTTTTAATAGGTAGAGTGATTTAAGAGGAATGTTTATATGTATAATACATACATGATATAATAGAGAAACACTGATAATTTTAGAGGTTTCTAATGTGATGTCGTAAATAAATACATTTTTTTTGCGCTTACATTGTAAACGTTATCGTACAAGATAGATCAAAATAATGTACTACAGTATTGTACACCTTAAAAAGGGCTACATAAAAGTACGCGATTGTATATGTCTATCTCTTAGGGATAACCCACAACAACCATTTTTTATCCTTTACTTTTTACGAGAAATAATGGCCTATTTACAAAGCGATTTTAAGCAATTACAGCATTAATCTTTATCCAATTAGGTACCTTAAATACATTGTGAATTTTATATAGATCAATATGGCCCTTTACAGCATGAAATTTTAATTAATATTTTCGAAGATATTAAAGATTTAAAATGTAGGGACATAACGTTTGCACCCGTGCGATGCCGGGACGGGTCCTCTAGTATGGAATAAAATAAAGTATGGAATAAAGTATATTTGAGTTGAGACTGGGTTTGAGTTATAAAACAATTTTATTTTACGGTCTTATTTTTAATGATTTCAGCGGTGAATACTAATAAAATAATGTCAGTAATTATAAATATAGTCCTTTCAAGTAAATTATTTTTAACCTTCAAGTGACAGAGCTAACTAGTTTGACATGTCTTGAGAGTTACCATTTACCTGCAGAGTATAATACCTGAGTGTTATTACATGTAGAACATTAGCCATTAATTGCTTAAACGTTAACAAGTCGTAATTGCTTAATGTTTCATATTATAATGTTGTTTGTTTGCTGAAATATGAATACGGTCTCATGTTTTACTATTACAAGGTAGCTTAACGATGTACATATAATTTAATTATATTTTTGGTAACTAAAAAAAATTAAAATAGACACAGCAGAGTTAGGTTAGCCAAGTCGAGCAAAGGCAATGAGAAAAACATCTAGTCTCACTCAGAGGGTGTAAAATGAAGCGATCCTATTGGTTCTTAAAAAACACTTCCCTTGTAATGCATAATTACGAGGGAAACATGCACATTTCTGGTGGAAACGCAATCTAAAACATTTTTTCAAACAAACTCATGTCATATTCGATACGTGTAACCTGAAGGATATCAGGAGCTCTAAAATACAATCATAATTACGATATAGAATTTAAAAAAGATACTCCTTCAATCTGATTTTAAACGTGTCAACTAAATTATCCTTAAAAAATATATATCGAAAAGGTACATATTTGAATTACTAAAGGAATTCAAAAATACCTACTAGCTTCTATTGTAAAATATTTCGCATCAAATAATCTTTTAAATGCTGGTAACTCTATTCTTTAAAAGTTACACATAAGCTCTTAATTTAAAAGATCTTAAATGCCTATTATACTATGATCGTTAGTTATTCAGTAGGGGTAATAAGTTTTCTAAAGCTAACAGTTTGCAGAAATTAATATACCTATAATGTGCAAGTAGCCTGAAAAAAAGGCTTTTTGAAACAAAGTTCAATAGTAATAAAAAGAAATAATTATAATATTACCTGTCGAGATGAAAAGCCGCAATCTCAGCGTTGTGCCGCTCGTAGTCTGAGAAATAGAAGTGGTTGGGCAATGTTTGGACGTCCCGCGCGAATCTGTTGGCAAAAGGTATATTATGCTTAGTGCTTACCGTTTGCATTTTGTTTACATCTTCATAATATTACAAAATTTCACTGTTTTAATTTTAAAGGTATTACACATTTATATATAAAGAAGCTGCTAAAGCTACAGACATGAACTAGACAGTTTCTTTTGATAACATTGAGTTACATTAACCGATTTTTCGATATTGATGTTTTATAACAAAAATAAATAAATATTTATTACAGCATTTCCCAAATTCCATACCCTGGTTAAGAAATGTATTTCTCATATGCTCTTACCTAGGTAATGTCTCGGCGAAGCGAAATCAAATCGGTTAGTGCTAATACTAAATCAAAATTGGCATTGTTGTTCTATCTTTATATCTATAGATTTGAAAAAAATTGCATAAAATACTGTTAATGCATCATGTCTTCTAGATTTTGAACAATTTTTTAATTAAACTATGCTTGTATAAACAGTGTATTATTACTGCTGAAAAGACAAAACGTTTATTTGACAAAGTTATCTTAGAAACTTGATACTTTGAACAATTTATAAAATGAATTTTGTTAAAATTCTGTTCAGTTGTATTTTGATTTGACAATTTAGTTTTATCATGTTTCGGTAAAAAAAACATACACGACCTTTAGAGCGAGATTGGGTCGCTATAGTAAAATAAATTTTATTAAAAAGTGCGTACATTAAATGGTCAACTAGACACATAAATTTAAATATGAATTTTAATTTTTTAATTACCAAAGCCTATAAAAATTAAGAGCTTTTCTATAATAAAGGTTAGTTGCTACGAGACATTCATAAACGATATGTAGATCGTTTACAAGTATTAACACAAATATTTAAATTTAAGCCTTTGGCAACGAGGACGCCTGTCCAAATTTTTACTTGTAATATCTGAACAAGTTTTGAAGTTTGTGCTCAACTTTTATATTATTAGGTATTTATTTGTATAATGTATATCTCATAATTATACATATTTTCTGAATTTTATAATCGATTTTTTTATATTGTCATTGTATTTCTTAAAAATCGTTGTTTACTGAATATATACTGAAATTTTTGAGTATGTATTATATTTATTAGGGATTTTTTTAAAACCTTTAGGCGGATTTTGGAAACCTTGTTTAATTAATTAATAAAAAATGACCTTTCTTTTTACTTTCTTTTTTCTTTTTTTTGGATTTCATATTATTGAACCCACAGTACAAGTTTTAATTCCGGAAAACTTACCGACGTCAAACGATTAAGATAGTCATTAAAATACATGCAACATAAGTTTTAAAAATTTATTCCAATTCTTGTTAGTTAAGGAAATTATAAAGCACTTTGACTAATCTAAAATCTTCAAAAAGTCATTAAGAATCGAGATAAGTGAAGTTTTTTTCCAACGAGTACGCGAGTATACTAGAAGCGACGAGTATACTCGTCAGATAACAGATAAGTCACGGCTTACTTGATTTGATTAACTTGTATCATCTATGATTATCTAATGAACGTGCTTAACAACTTCTTGACTATTAAATTAAGTGGTCAGCTTAGTTTTTAAGAGATTAGAAGAATTTTTAAATAGTAAGTTAATTTGATCATCCGTATTAACGAAGTTAATAATTTAAATGATTCTTTGGGTGTGATGTCTTTAATTTAAAAATAGAATGAATTTTGTATTTTGATTATAGTCAAAACCTTCTGGAAATTTAACTCCTAAATTGTTAAAATATGCGATGAAAGTTTGTATGAAAATCTATGGTATTTGAATACGTCGTTATGGGAACTATTTATATATTATATAATCTTTTGGTCATCGTCCAGCTAAATAAACAATGAGTCAAAAATAAAATCACATATTTCTAATAACTTATCACAGTATCAATATACAAAAATACGTGTTCTTACACACTGATTCTCCTTAAAATTTAAGTGCAATCCTTCCGCGTATTGTGTTCATTGCAATAAATAGCACCCGGTGACCCAATGATTCTTGCAATACAAAGCAACGGTTCAGTTAGCTCAGACACCGTTTCATACATATACATAAATAAATTAATATTTTTATTCATTCATCTTCTAGAAGTTCCAACATTTCATTTGATTACAATTAAAATTCCGAAATAAACATTTGTGATACAAATAAACTCATATTTTATTCTTGGCTACCTCACTTTTTCTTGTATTTTTATGTCAATGAGAAGTGCTCTATTGATTTGATTTCCCTACGATTTGTTTCGTGTAGCTAAAATTGCAATTTTATATCAGTTACTTTTTTTTATTGACCAAAACAAAAAGTTTAATACTAAAATATTATAATAATTACTATTCGATCCGCTTGCCTGCGACCTTTTGTGGTTTAAAACATTACAACTGCGAAACAGCTGTATCTTTTTATTGTGTTTGCTTCGAAGTTTGATTTTACAGAACTGTGTATTTCATATTAATTTAAACCCCAACACGTTCCACAATAAAAGTCTTGACAAACAGACGGACAATAAAGTGATCGTACAGACAACATAATCGTTTAACATTAAACGGTGTGCTATATCAATACGTCGGAAGCAAAACGTTTTAAAAGGCGCTTAAATCGTTTAAATCGTGAAGCTGGTTAGATAGCAGCGATTCAGGTAATGTATAGCTCTGGATGTCATCCGATTTATTGCGCTCTACTAGATCACATAAAAGAGTTTCATATACTCGATTTTTAAAGTACACTTTTAATGATACAGAATAACTGTGTAGTCGATCAAGTTGTTGACCACAGACATGTTAATGATTAAACGAATTATTTATGTATATTTTATAATATATTAACTGATTGATTGACATATCAACGCACAGCTATTATTTCTGTCGTACATCTAGTTTTCATACCGTGGGTTTTGTTACCTTGTCACTGTAGGAAACACTAAGGAAGGAATATTGAGATTTTAACTGCAATGATGATGAAAAAAGATAACTCAAAATTCACATAATAAGGGATTTTTAAATTTTCTTAGTAACCAAGCGAATTTGTTATATAAAGAAATAACTTTTAATTTTTTTAAATTTAATATTTAAATTAAATAAATAAATTAGAAATACTGCTTAAGCAACTTTGATCTATGAGATAATTTTTAATGTATAATCCCACAGGTGTTTTATTTAATATATTAGTTTTTATATTTTCGATTAATAATATTAGTGTAAGTTTACTTGACTCTAAATATAATTGCTTTGTAAGATGATATCGCAGTGACGTCTGTATCAAACGTCTCTCAGTTCGAACTTTGATAATGGTAATAATGGCCGCACATCAAGATGCAACATCCATTAGCAAGACGTTTGTGATAACACTGATGAAATATCTCGTTATTATCTAATTAATTTAATTGCTACTCTAAATGCTTCAAGTAACTAGCTAAAAAATCTTACGATAGCAAGTTTAACAACAATGCAAATAAATAAGAAAGTATCTTTGATGGTGCGTAATTTTTCTTTGAGACACCCATTAGTTAGTTACAAGTTGTGTATAAATGTCAAATGTAAAATGTAAATTTCCTATTATATTAATATTACAAGGCTTTTGCTTATATATAAAAGTTTAACACTAAACGCCAACTTTTTTTTCTTCATCTATGATAATAGATAACAATAAAACTGATGCTATTTAATTCCTATTATTATTTATAAACTTACTTAAAAATTAATAAAATACATTTCCTAGACTATCAACCTTCATATATATTACTAGCTGACCCGGCAAACGTTGTTTTGCCATATAAATTTGGAGTGGGTCACCTTTATCACTAGGGGGATGAAAAATAGATAGTAGCCGATTCTCAAACCTACTGAATATGCATATAAAATTTCATAAAAATCGGTCGAGCCGTTTCGGAGGAGTATAGTAACTAACATTGTGACACGAGCATTTTATATATAAGATTTTCTTTCATATGTGTAACATAAAAATGCAATGGTAAATTTAAATCAGAGTTATTCAGTTTAGAATTTTATGTTATTACCTAGATCGCCATGTCCGCGATAAATTTTGTAACCTATAAACCTATCACGGAAGGGTTACTATCCGGTATCTCAATTTATTGTCCCTTAGCGAATAGTGGCTATCACCAGCCCCTTGATCTGTCACCGGGATAACCCCTGGAGTATATAATTTTTCTTATAAATCTTATTTACTTTTATTTCTTTGTTTTAATTTACGCAATCCATATCAACATCATAAAAGTATGCAAGTACTAAAAACGACAGGTCTTGTAGATTTTTGTTTTAATTCAAAAGTGTATATTTTGGTATATGTTTAAATTAGATATTACACTAATATATTCAAATTCATTGCGAAGTGTTAAAAGGCCTGGTAATTTAATACGCAAAGCATTTTAAAACGTCAAGATATCCCATTGGAATATCCAGCTGTCATGATACTTTTACGGTAAAATTACAGTATTTTTCTTTAAGTTTTAAAATCAATATATCCAAAAAAAAAATATCCAAAATATTTATAAAAAAATAACTCAAAATTTTTCTAATATTGTGCATCACTTAATACTTATTCTTAAAATAAATAAGAATTGCGTTCATCGAATATTTAAGTGATTCAGATTCAATTCTAGATTATTGTATTATCAAACCTTTTAAATTCTAAAAAAAAGAAACTATAAAAACATACAGTTTGTACAATTCCAGTATAGATTAATACTAGGAGAATAAATACTTTTTATGGACTTATATGTTCCTCCAACGTAGGTAGCAGGCAAAACTTAAGCAAGTTCGCTTAGTTTTCTTTAGTCTGAGGTTCAATACTATTACGGTAACAATAGCTCCAAGAAAAACTTAGAAAAACTCCCCACTTACTACAATAACACTTGTAGTTCTCTGGACAAGTCTCTAAGCCGATCACGTGAAAGAATGTTCTCGAAGTTTGTGAATGGCACCAACGCATAAGGCTCTCAAGGAGGTGACAAAACTTCAAATCGTGCACTCGAAACTATTCTACTTATGTTAAAGTTATGGTACAATGTGGGTAGCAAAAACTTAAAGCTTTGTTGTATATATCTAAGTATTGGCAAATAGCATATTACACTCATACAATATAGAAAAGTATTGAGAAATATAGACTGTTCCTAACGTTATATTGGTGAGCAGACCAATTAAACCTAACCTTTTAAACTAATATATTGTCAACGAGCGGTCTGCTCTCGCTTCGCACCGAGTATTTAAAGCAATATTATAATTGATGTCCTTAATTTGTCTATCTGTAATTGTGAAAGAGAGAGAGATAATCGAAAGTAAGAAGGTGTAAAGAAAGTGATCATTCTAAACAGATAAAGCTAAAAATTAAAGAGAGAGGATGAGAGAGACTAATAGTATATAAGAGTAAGAGAGCCGGAAATAGTATAGACTTCTCTCAGTGAAAGAATTTTTGAAATCGGATTAGTAGCAAAACGGCCATGTTCTATTAATTAAAAAATGTATATGGCAACACTAAATCACCTTTGTCACTCACGAATAATGTTTTCTATCAATGAAAGAATTTCCAAATTCGGTTCAGTAGTTTTCTAACAATCAAATCTTTCCTCTTTATATAAGTAATAGTGTAGATAAATAAATGAAACAAAGAACAAAGTTACTATTTCATTAAATATTTGAAGATTTTATAGTTTCATAAATTATTATTTATTTATTTTAATCTCATTTAACTCTTTTAAACTCAAATTTAAGTTACCACTGAATTATAAATATATTATAATTATCGATTAAAATTTATGTTGGAATTTTAAAACTTATCAAAATAGTGTTTTATATAAAAATAAATTATTATAATTATGTTTGAATACGTTAACGATATATAATATAAATGAATACAATCAAAAAAATAATAGGACACAATATATTAATAACTAAAAACTCTTTCTATTTTATTTTAATTCATTATTTATAAGACACTAAATATTCCTTTTGCAATGTTCCGGAAACAATCACAGAAGCCTACACAAATATTTGTTGACTGGAATCAAACTATCAAATGGCCTAACTTTCAATCGAGACTAACAAGCTAACTTTAAAACTTTCAAGTAATTTTAGCCGAAGTTTACATAAGGAATATCCGAGAATAAACAAAGTATAATACGTAGTTAATTCAAAATGTCTAAGGAATAAAAAAAAAAATTACCTCATTGGTTTAAATAATGCTTGAACTCCGTTGGGATAATCGATGATGAGTTTTAATTGTGTACCTCCTTCTTTTTGTTCTGTAACAAATCAATAAACATAAATTTCAAAACATTCTTTTAATACTATCCAATTATAAAAAGTTCAAAAATATAATTTCAACATATATGTTAAGCTTTATTCAATAATAGATTGATTAAAATAAAATGTTTTTGAAGTTTGTCCTTCTCTCTTTAAGCAATGTACATTTAAACGACGCAAAAACGTTTTCATTATTTAGACTAGAATACAATAATTTAATAGTAAAGTAATCGTAAAATTGTAATAGCTCACGTCCGGTTTAATAGATTTAAACGTTCTATAAAAACTATACAAAAAATAACGTTACTTACGTTTTAAATAATAAATTTATATGGAATTTTTTTTTAATGAAATGTTAAGCACTATATTAAATTTTATGCAGTAGAAAATCTTACTAATATTATAAACGCGAAAGTTTGTAAGAATGTATGTATGGAGGTGTTTGTTACTTTTTCACGCAAAAACTACAGAATGGATTTTGAAGAAACTTTACAAGAATACAGCTTATACATCAGAATAACACATAGGCTATAATTTATAGTGTAAATTATCCAAAGTACAGCGGGTGAAACCGCGCGGCACAGCTAGTAAACAATAATTTCATGACAGGAGTGAATTTTCAGGTCCGATTCTCTCACCACATTCTTTATCTCGAGCTGTAATTCAGCTTTTTGTGACCAATGCTCAACGTTTTATTACAACAATATTTTCTTATAATTTGCACAAAAACAGCAGAGTTTTTACAGTTTTTTGTAGCACCAGAGCAATAAAATAGTAAAAAGCATGCGTGTCTTTTGAATTGTGTTTTATGTAAAGTTTGCTCAATGATTGTTTAGTTTTATTTTAGTTTATCGTACATTTTTTTTGATAGGGAAGTGGAAAATATTGCAATTAAAAATTAGTAATAAAAAAGATTAAAATATTTTTGTAATGTCATGTTAAAATTTCAATTTTATTGGCGCAATATCAAGGCAATACGTTAAAAAATTATTATATTATCAGACTAAATTTCACGTTCATAATATTGTTGTGGTTGTCATTGTGTCCTACAACGAAATTATATCACAGTATGACCTCAAATCAAATGATAATTAACAAGTAAGGCTAAGCTTGAAAGTTGCCTACGGTCTACGAACCCAATCGATGGCAATGGAATTAAACAATAATTATATATCTAAAAATAGGGTTAACCTATAGACGTTTTAACAATGAAATCCATTTAAGCGGTTTAAATATTTACGTCCAATTGAAAGTAAAGGGCGAGATCGCTGGAACCATTGTCCGACCTAACCCTATACTGATTTTAGACCCGGCTTCATTTAATATACATAATATTGTACATGCTTGGTGAAACTAGAACCTTTGTTTTATTCTGTTTAATTGTCGAATTTACTATCAGTTTGCTTCATACTGTTATTTTCAATAGCAGGTTTAGCAAATAAAAATGAGGAAAAATAACCTTGAATAATTGTTGTCGAGATTTACTAATGTAAATCGTAATTGGAAAATTGTTTATACATTTTTATCGATTATTTACTTTAATTACTGAAGTATGTTAAAAATAAATGCTACTAAGGACAATTTAGTAGGCAGAACTTAGAATTTAGATCAATTCAGATAAGACAAACATAACATTTTCTAGCCCATGTCAACTTATTAGCTTGTAAAGTGGTGATTGTTAAATTTTGCAACTTGGCGTAAATATTCAAATTAGTTGCTCCAGTTAGTCTTGATCTATATAACTATAATAACAAATATTAAAATCATTTTACGCTATCTTAGTGTCTACTGTTTGATTTCATTATCATATATTTTTGTTATGCGAGAGAAAGATCGGCAATTTTAGCTCTCCTCATGTTTTTACACTCTATATACCTAGATTGCAGATTTAGGTTATGCGTTGGTTTTATCCTTTAAATAATTACATCGGTTAATTGTCAATTGAAAAAATATTAGAAATATTCTTACGTCTTTAAAACATATATTTTAGCAACTATTTAGTACTAGTTAAGATAAATCAATAAATGAATATTTAAAAAGTAAATTATTATGTCTATGTACTTAACTACTTACCAACATGAAGTATGGGTGCTGTTGCCATATCTTGAAGTACCGCGCCTATTAGCGGTTCCCCGTCTTCATAAAGTTCATGTTGTGCTATTTTCAGCTGGAACTTTTCTAAATTCGATGCATTAACACTGAAACAAATTACAACAATTTTAAAATTATATTTAAAATTTAACAGAAAAATATTACAAATTGTAATAAAATAACAATGCAAAGGAAAGTATATGACAACAGTAATAATTGTTGTAATCGAGTTGTCTGATTAGATTAGTTACTCCAATATAATCATTATTATTTATTATAATTTTTTTGATCTAGCTAGTTTTAATTAAATCTTACAAAAATACTAGTATAGTATACCAAACTCATTCTAGAACATTTTGGCAAATCCCCTTATGATAACACCTAAATAACCAGTTCAATAGGACAATAGAATATCAATGGAGGTACTTAAAATTTTCAGCACACATTCTTAAACCTGATCGTTAATGTCGAGATTTACATGGAAGATTTTCCAACGCGAGGCGGCGTGTTGGTTTTGGCTGCGTGGAACACATAAGTGGACGTGAGGTGGGTAGCGAGGAGCCGGGCTCCGGGGCTCCGGCGACAACGCGGCACGGAACTGAATACTAAGGAGCCTACGTGTAACGTTCTCGATTTGTGGTATGCCCCGATAACCTGCATTTAGAAATCAACCCATCTGCTATTAAATTTATTGACTCTCTTTCTATACGAATTGTGCTCGTGTCAAATGGGAATTCAAAACACCCGATTCGATTCAGTACAAATGGACGTTTAGAATTCTGAATGGCTAACTTGATAAATTGCAATGCCAACTTTTATACAGCAGGTAATAGTTTTCATTTTTTACAGGATACACTGGTGATATATGTTTTTGGCACGATCCCTATCGCTAATACCAAACACCTCCATTAGATTAATTTATTCATGGAATTAATAGTTTTATATAAAGCTCAATTTTATAAATTGACAGTTTCAATATGCTCGAGAAACCTTCTCTAATTTGCAATATAAATAACCTTAGCAAAAAATAGAACGAAAATTATTCATATATCAAAAGAACCCTTTTTTGTGTTAGATATGAATTTGGCTATAAGGCCTCGTCATATCTTGAGCAACGTTTGAGGAAGCCCTCATACATTCATTCCATTTAGTTTTATTGTCAAAGACCCGCGCCTATCTCCGTAACTGGATTTTAAATAAGATTCCTGGTGAAGCTGGTGAAATTCGCTTTACAAGATAAAAAAGGTCGCCCTGTCTGCTACATTATATAATCAGTCCATCCTACAAGTATGATATTATGATCCTTTTATAGCGATATCGAAAGAACTTTTACGGCTAAGAAAAATAAAGAGGTAAGAGCAAACGAGCATGTGATATTTTTTCATTCCGTTGGCCGTGTTCCTGTGAGATTTGGTCTAATATTTACTTTGGTGAAATTACGTCAACCACTGAGCGACCTGTTTAGTTTTGATGCATACTTCAGAGCTCAGCTCGGGTTATTCGTTGGGGATGAAAAGGTTTGGATGTAGGAACAGTTTTCTATTCTTCCCATGATGAATGCCGTATATTCTATTCTAAGTTTAATTTTAACTGATCTTATATAGTTAATATTTAAATATACAAACAACACATAAATCCCTTTGCTTTGTTAAATAATCGATTTAAAACTTATAAATAAGTTACATTAAGGCTAATTTCATAGGGAAATTCACAGAAGAACTTAAGTGAAATGAAACGAAATGGTTAAATCTTTAACTGCAATATACGTTTTATCAAAGTTTAATTGCAGCAATAACGGAGTAACTAACAATTTAATTCGGCGACTTTTCGCGCTCCATAAATTGTACTTGTGGATGTCAGCTGTCGACAACTTTCCGAAATTTTCCTTGTAATGTCCTTTTGGAGTCGTTTTTCGCGGAACAATTTTAATTAATATTTCTTAGTTAGGTCTTAATGGTAATGTGTTTTCTTATATATTTAGGGATATAAAAATGGTTATGTAAAATTATGGTATTCACTTGTCAACGTAAATATTCCTAACCTTATAAACCTAAACTATAATATTGGAGTAAAATAACTTAAGTTTGTGGTATCACTGCTTTTTTACTTTACCCTTAATACAGATGTAGCAAACTTTCTTTTGAGTTACAACTGGAAAATCGATAGCTTTAGCAACTTTTCTAAGCGACTTTAAGTTATTAAAATTAATGTCACCTAATCTTTGATTCCAAAACACTATGGTACAAGTATAAGTAGAATTTTCAAAAAAAAACAGTTATGCCACAATAAAAACATCAGTCATTTTAATATTGTTATGTTACTATCCAACTAAATCTAATCAATTGATGTAGGTTATTCTCAAATATCAAAGATTACAGTTTCTTAAAAATTTCTAGCTTAAACCTACCTAGGTTCTAAGTCTTCCATCTCCCCTATCGTAGGGTTCTCCGGCCTCAAAACGTTCAGGTCCCTATGTGGGGGCACAACCACAGGGTTATCATCGGCCTTGCCTTGTAATTGCAAGACCAATATCCTTTGCAGATCTTCAAACCGATCTGCGGGTGTGGACGGGGTACGGGGTTCGGCTTCTCCGCCGCTCGTCTCACTTGGCGCTGATTGTTCGTATTCTCTTGAGCTATTGCTGCCATTGCTGTGGACAAATATTGTTTTGTTATAGAAGTTAGCAACACCGTTAACAACTTTATATTCGGCGGCAGTACTTGTTTTGTTGATTCGTTGCTGTTGCCTTGAAAATGAGTATAGCGAGGGTAGTAGAAGCGAAAAGAATAGATTGAATTAACATACATCCCGTTTAAGAGAGCTTCATTTATAAATCAATTAAATAATAATAAAACAACATCACGTATTAGTGTCACGTAGATACTAAAACCATTTTAGAGTACGGTTGTAAAACTTTCTTTTTCAATAGGAACTTTTAAAAATAAGTAAAGTACGCTTTCAATCTTCAATTTTATCCACGTTAATCATAAGAATTAAACACGTGAAATATTGAAAACTGAACAATTATTATTATATTTAAAACTAGTCGACCATAATTTTAAAAAAAAAATTCTGGACATCCGAATTCATTGAAAACCTTATTAAATTTCGTGCAGTAATTTATGTGTGATGCACATACAAACACACAAATTTCTCTATTTAAAACATACACTATAATATTTTTGTTATATGTATAGAGTTACATACATATTGAGGTATTTCGTTATGAGTTAATAATTACTGTTTCGATGTTTAATAAGCAAGTTTTATTATAAATTAATCTTTTACCTAATGCATTTATAATTAAAAAAAATAATTAGCTAAATATAACAAGTACACCTAACAATCTTAAGAAATACTTCAATAGATTTAAGCCAATTAGTTTCGTGAATTCTCTTTAGAAATATACATCTAAACCTATTCAATTGAGTTGTTTTGTTTATTCGAAATTCAATATTCAGTATTGTTTTAGCAATTTTATAATAATGGATCTCTACTAGAGAAATTATGAGAAGTGTTTATTATTTTATAAATTGTACGAAGTATATTAACAATCTTATAAAATTAAGTATTTTATATGAGATATATACTACGAAGTAACACTGACCTGTTGAGAGTTTGGGATATGAGACCCAGGAGCAGGTTTAAATAGAGACCAAACGACGCTGAATTACTTTCAGTACTTTACCTGACAGACTGTTTCAAATATCGGGACAGAGGTTATATATTATTAAGACAGTATGTTGAAATAAAACAAAAGGAACTCTCCAATATAAAATTATCAACAGTGTTGCTAATTTTAATATTCTCGGTAACAAAACTCATGAAAAGTAAAATATAATTAGGAAATAAGATTACGTGCACGTGTTAAGAGTTCCGGCGCTTCAGAGCTGCAATGTTTAATAAGTTCCGTTTACCGCTGAGATGCTAATTTTTATTATTACACATTTTCATACAAGAAGCTCTTATCTTATATTAGTTATAAGATAACACTATTTAATTACAACGGAAAGATTTCAATGAAGAAATAACCTAATTTTTTTTTCATAAAGATTATAATCGTACAACTTTTTTGTACGGGAAGTAACGTGATATTAATTGTTTTAACTATAAAAGCTTATGTTTGATATTTGTAATTAGTGTTGATATATTTTATCGGTCAAAACTAAATAATGAAGCGTTATTCATGTAAACTGGCCGGAAAAAGAAGGTATAACACTTATTTACGTGACGATAACTTCTGTAGTATTTTAGTAAAAATCTTGAAGGCCCTGGTAGAAGAATGGAAGAATTTCCCCCAATATCGTCTCCGGAAACTCGTCTTCAGTATGCCAAACAGACTCGAAGCTGTGAGCGTGCCAGAGGTGGCAACACCGGTTGATACAAACACCTTTTTCAGAATTTTTTAAGTTTTTGCCATTCAGTGAAAATGTTTACATTTTGTTTTTATGTTTCATTTATGTTAAAAACATTCAATAAGGTAAAATAAACTTATTTTCAAAAAATATTTTTTAACAGTTCTAAATTTTGTTTTTAATAGTTTAGGAGAAAATTGATTTTTTAAACTGTTATACCTTCTTTTGCAGGCCAGTATATATTACAATAAATGGCCTTTACGTGTTGACTTAAGGTCAGCTGACGCCCCCTCATCTAGACCTATTTTTATGATCTTCATTAATTTTGTGTGATTTAAATACGATAAAACAAATTAAAAAATATGTAAAACTGTTACGGTTCAATATAGCTTTTTCAAATTCTACAATAAAGCTTAATACAAAATTTACGTATTTTCATAATATCATTCAATGTTAAGGTTTGCTGTTTGTTATAAAGCAAATATGTAAGTACTGAAAATATTTAATTACAAATTGGTAGACACAAAGCTTCTAGAATTTCATTTATGCAAACAATAAAGGCAGCCTTGTAGGCATTAATTCTTAAGATTTTTGTTTGGTGGGCTATTGTAAAGATATGACGTTTCGATTGTACACAACCATTGTTCTATCGCATAAAAGCATTGAGTGGCAAACTCATATTTCGTTTACTTTACATATTTGCCCAGCCGAGGTGACAAATTAATTAATGTATTGTTTCGTAACAAAACCTGTCACTTCTATAACATGAATATAAAGCTAGGGGCGGGCTCTCTGGAAAAATAGCCATTGTTCATACTAAATAAGTTGTATTGACGTAAATAAATTATTTCCTAATGTACTTGAGGTATATAGCGATTTACGACTAATTTCGACTTTAAAATATTTTTTTAATAAATAAATTTGGGTACGGGTAAAAATGATTAAATACTAGGCCATCCGCGCAATCTTTGCTAGGCTAACAAAAAATTTCTTGCAGAACTTAAACCGTAACGCGCATACAAACAGACAAAGCAATAGATGAACAAATCTTCTGTACAGACATCATTATGTTACAGGTATATTATATTTTTTGCATAATATTATAGTAAATTAAGGATAAAGAAGGTATCCCTTTAGAAATTAATGAAAAAGGAAACATCTAAAAGTAAATACCTATAAATCTCTTATGTTGTTGAAAGTATGTCATTTTTAAAAGTATAAAATGGAAACTTATATTTCTTGAAATATTGTCGATAAGAAATCTCAACGGACAAAAGTCATATAAAAAAAAGGCCTGTACAAACCATGTTGAGTTTTTAAGCGCAGGTTAACTAGATTGAACGAAATTGATTATATTAAACAATACTCGTACTCGAGGGGCTTACCCACGTTTACCCGTGACCCTTGACCAAAATGTCAATAAGTTATATTATATTTGATAAGAAAAGTCTATATAGAATGGAGTTATTTATAATTGTAAACGTTTGCCAATGTATTATTGAGTGTGTTAATATAATATTTTTTGATAAACATGTTACAAACTCTTTCTTTGTTTTTATTTAGACCAAGAAAAGCAATTATTTTCAAAGGCAAATATTTTTAAAAATTTAATATTTTCTTTGATATTTCAAACATTTTTAAAATATGTTTAAGTATATTATTTAAAGAAATTATAGATAATTTTTAATCTTATATCATTTAAATATTATAGCGATTTCTCGATCCCTTCCGATTGGTAACACTTATTTTTCAGAATATTTGATAATATTTAAAAAAAAAAACAACAGTTTAGAAAGAGGCATTAGTTACAAGAAACATAAATTTCTTTTGTCTATTGTAAATAAGTCAACAAACCAAATTTTTCATGATAGACGCTTACTACCCGACTACGGCGAAGCCAAAAGGAAGGGTTATGATTTTGGTATGAATGTATGTATGTATGTATGTTGGTATGTTCCACTCTAGCGCCTAAACTACTGTACCAATTTTCATGAATGAGGTGTCAATAGATTCGTAATAATGGCGCGGGTGACATAGGCTATAAAAATTTTATGATTTTTTTTATGACTGAATTTATACCTCAGTTTCTAACCTCGAAAAAGATTAAACTGAGCTGATTATCACGTGTTTTGTATCAAAAGGAAGATCTTGACGAGCACATTACAAAAATGTATATGTATGTTATTGTTTATGTCAACATATATGTTTAAAATGCGGTCGTATAGTTCGCGCGGTTCTGTCGTTGCAGTTATTCACTCGTTTAAGCAAATAAAAACCAACATTACGTTACAACATGAGATTATAAAGGTTATCTCGATCGAGACACGGAAGAATATTAAATAAAAAAATAAAGTTTATAAAACCCGCCTACGTAAAAAAGTGGTCAAAAAATGATGAATGAATGAAAGAATGGTCTTTTTTAGTTTTTTAAACTTCATTTTTTTTTGATTTTATGTATATTGTTTAATTTATAAATGTAATATATATATCTATAAGATTTTTTGATATTTATACATCTGAATTACGCAATGTACCAAGTTGATAAAATATCTGTGTGATAACTCCTGATAAACATGATTGTGTTAAAACCAATGACAATGTCGACAAATAAGTAGGGCCGAAATTAGTTCTCGCTGGCTAGGTTTTAGATAAAGAATCTGTTTTTGATCCAGCATTTGCTATATATACTGTTATTCATTTATCCATAGAAGTAGATACATATGTGTAATTAACAATGAGTTTTCGTTAGATATTATGTTGTTTTGAAATTTTTGTATCACATTTTTACTTGCCAACAATACACAAAGCATTTCATAGACAAAGATATCTTAGACCGTAGTTTGTGTAATCATATTAAAATACTACCTGAATTAATATTAAACTTCTATCCTATTAATTTTTTATATCTTTTAGTTTTTACAAATACATTTTTATATGATATTTAAATTTGTTGCGACGGTTATAGGCGCATAAAAATAATTTTTGGATGTAGTGGCCTTAGTAGATGTGTATTGTTAATTATGATGTTGGCAACACTTTTAATTTGAGTAGCATCCTGTTATTTGAGGTTGGTCTGATATGAGTAGCATTTCTACTTTTTTGAATGTTGGCCAACTGATAAACACAAATCAAAGAAGTGGGGATTGCAAAATAAATACGCCTTCGCGACGGAATAATGAGGGATTATATCGCGAGTATTCCTAGCAGTAATTCTGTAGCCCTGAGTTTAAAGTATGACCCCAGGAGGATATTCTAGTCAAGCCGTCATACTGTTAGTCTACGTATACTACTACAACTCTTTGCTCCCCTTTTTTAATTAATAGTATATAACTATGTTTTTGGTAAAATTCAAATCCAGAATTGACAATAATAAGTAACATATACGTATTCTTAGAAGTTACAATGGGTTTTCATAAAAAATTCAGAGCATTAATTACGAGTTCGACTATTCGACTAACCTGTGCTCTTTGTTTAGTAAATCAGGAATCACTAAGTAAGGTTTATATAAAACAACGTTAATATTTCATTACATTTAAAGTAACGTGTTGAGAATAAAAATTATTTACGCAAAACAAACACAGGGTTGAGTCACATAATAAACTCGAGTTTGCAATTCTAATTAACAAGGGACCCGCCGTGGCTCCGCACGGATAGAAAGAGATTACTCAGCGATTTCAATAAAATCTCCTAGACGACTCGACTTTTTTAAACCAATTTACACGAAACTTTAACGAATTAGTGAAAACCGCAAAAAAACCGTGTAGGAGTTTATCGCGAACAGAAAGACAGGCTGGCTGTGTGACTGTTTTATACAACGGGTATGTAGTAATAAAAATATGGGTTGGTAGTTCAGAGGGTTAAGATAAAGAAATATTGTTATAATATGAAATAAAATCAGTGTCTTAAATCATTTTTACAAAATGCATTAACAACCTATGCAATATAAAATATGTCGATAACAAAAGTATGCGTGACCACAATACTAATTAATTACTTGTAATTATTACCTACTATTTATTAAAACAGTTTTATTTTATTTATGCTGTATATAAAGTATTATTTACAACGTTTTTACTGCAAAAAATAGCTAGTAAAAAGCAGTTTTACATTGGACAATAAAAATACTAACGTTGGAAAATCGATTACAATTTTGCAATTCGGGTAAACTGTAGGAATATTAAATTTTTATGGATATTGTTTGAAACCAAATTGAGAGTGTATCATTTTTATTTGGTTTGCTTCACACATCCCACAATCTTTAAATTACATTGGAAAAATAAACTTAACTTTAATGTTTGAATATTGCAAAGCTTCTAGCACAGCTTTATGTATGAGATTTAGTTTGCAATAGTATAATTAACTAGCGACTCGCCCCACCTACACACGGTTTTTTTATTATAATATGCTTGTATATATAAAACCATTTGGTTAGTTTAAGACCAAAACATACGGAGGGCGGTAAGTTTTCAGGGTTCATATTATCACATGATCAAAGGAATAAACAAACAGATGTTTTTAACAGTACAGACAAAGTAAAATACGCATTACTATCAAAAGTTTGTTGGAGTTAGCTAAAACCTTTCTTGTTTTGATTTCTATTAGTTTGAAATAATAACCAAAAATGTCAACGTATTAGGCGAACAATAACTATAAATCAATACATGACCCAAAAACAACAAAACTATTAAACCGATTGTGCGAATAATAAGTATTAATATGATAAGTTGTGACCTAAATCAAATTACATACTATTTAACGTGTGTAATACATGAAAAAAAAAACGTAAAAGTAGTTGCAAATACTTAAAAATGTCCATTACAAGACTGGCGGTGTTGTAGATTAGATAAAACACAGATAGCGAAACAAAGTAGCTACGTGGGTCAAGAAACTGATAAGTTTTTTGATCAAATACTCTACAACTGCAATTTAATTTTGTATAAACTTGTTCTGACATTCCCTACTTACATCAATCAATGGAAAAATTCTGCTTAAGCCGTTCCATTTCCGTTAATACAAAAAAAATCTATATTAAGATCTATATAACTAGTCTCAGTGTTTCCGGCATATATTATGTATCAGAAAGTCAGTATGATTTTTAATAAATATACAAGTATACTAATTACTTGTCTAATTGTTGTAAAAATAACATAGTATATGACTCATTACAGTTTTACTTCTAAATTTGATTAAAATTTGGCGATTAAAATAACAATGACAATTATATTATTGTTAATAATATCTGATTGGCAAATAATCATAACAATTGCATAATTATGAGATATTTCGGCGAAGACGTGATTTTCTATTTCCTCTGTCAAACAATAATTAGCCAGTCTAGTGTATACGACAAATGCTATATCTTCAAATCTTATTTTTCCGTCGATTTAAATAATCAAAAAGAAATTAGAGTAACTGTCGGATATTTTTATCGAAAAAACCAAATTGATTTAGGTCAACTTCAGTGCCTAATATTTAATTTTGAATGTTTTTAACACATTTACGTTATTTTACAGGAAAGGTGTGAAGAGTGTGCTGTGGTGCTGGAATTTAAAATTCGAATTCTCGAGCCATAGGGGGCACCTTCATTCATGTAAGATAGTATGAATTATTTAGTGAATGGCGATGACAAGGTTAGCTGTTGTAAATACACAGACAAATATTTTACTTTGTAATTTTTGTAGTAGGTATATGGAAAATTTATTATAAACAATGCAATAAAATTCTACATAAAGATTCATTACTAAAAAAAATATTTACCTGCAAACACCTAAACTCGTAGAGTTTCTCGTTTTGTTAAGAATCTTGATCATATTTTCACCTCTCATATCCGCTTAAAATTACGAACAAGTTAACGATATCGACATTCAATTTCAAATTGCTTAAAATGAACACAATTTAAGTTATTTAGACATTTCTATTGTCAAGAAGTCTGTGTCAGGCGGAAGTTTTTGGGACATAACTTTTATTTTTGTATTATTTCTAGAAAATAATAAGGAAGCAAAATCTTGAGTTAAATGATTATAAATTCTGATTCTATATGTTGAAAATACCTAATTGTATTTTATTAAGAATAATAAATAACATTTTTAAATGTTTCTTAAGAATCTAGATCGATTCGCAAAACTATTATTTTTAATTTAAATTTTTAATTTATTAATTTCAAAACGAACATTGGTTACTGACATTTCGCCTACTTCAAAACATATTTTAAGATAATTTACTTAAATTTTCTAAATAAGTACTTGTACCCTACAAGTCTGTAGATTTAATAGAAAAACAATAAGTTGTAGTATTTTCAGAATATAACATTAGATACTTTTATTAAAATTAGAAACAAATTATTATTAATTATAAAAAAATATTTTCGGCACTGTTTCTATTAATATTATTTAAGTAAGTCTATGATATGAATGTTAGTTGTCAAAATAAATAAATAAATAAGCCAATATTTTCTTTACACCATGCCGTTAGCGCCTAAATTGTCGGTTCCTTTAATATCAACTTAGTAATTGAAATTAATTGTACTGTTTCTGCCAAATAAAAAGTATCTTTAAGTTTTTAAAATGTAATATTAGAATATAGTTTACATAACGAGAAAACATTTCTTATCAAAGAAGACGTTGTCAAAACAATAAACAGGCGATAACGCGCCGAAGTAACTTACTAATAAATTAAAATAGAAATAATGAAATACCCCAGATCGACTAATGGTCATGTTCATATTTAATTTTTAAAATAACTATTATGCATTTTGACTGTCACATTGTTTCCTTCTCTAGTAGGGTACCTATCTTTGGGATACGTCAGACATAATTATTGTTTTCCGTATTTTCTTCATTATCAAAGGTCATTTCATATTTTTTAAGATAAATAATGTACTATGAATAATTAATATGAGATAAGCTAAACAAAAAATTTAAATTAGAATTTACATAATTTTTTTAACAAAACTTACATACCTCAAAAAACACTAAATCACAAATCACTGATAATACACATCACTCTCACCTTTTTTGCAGGAAACGTTTCCGAAACTCTATATAGGCCGATCGTCCCTTATCCGTATCGTCGCCTATTTTGACCCTGCCGTGGAGAGGTACTCTATGTCCGGATATGCCATAGTCCATCTGTAGATCGACTATGAGCATGAGCGTGAAGAGCACGAGGAAGGCGCTGAGGGCGAGCGCGATCCGTTCCTTGAGCTTCATGTTGAGCATGGTGCGCGCGGTCGTGGGGCGCGGCGCGGTCGCACTGCTCGCGCGCGGCCCCGGCGCATGGTCCGGCGTCGGCGAGCGCTTAGCGTCGCGCGCGCGCCTCCGCCGCCGCCACCACGTCCGCCACCTGCTTAGCGCCCACCCGCTTACGCTGGAACAAACGACACTTGTCAATATTTACCCTCAAGCCTCTATCGAACAGTTATATTATAAGTTATATTTATTCCAACTTGCTTGAAAAACTTAATTAAATTTCTTTGCTATTTTCATGTAACTTTTTTAGCTTTTAATTTTTAAAGATTTTAAATGACCAGTTATAAGTTTATATAGTTTGAAAGCGTTTTATTTCAATAAAAACATTAATAAAGTCATTTTTTTTAATTTGAATGCTCAAACAGTGAATGAATCGAAAAATAAACAGAGGAAAAAATTTACAATTAGAAGAGAAAATGATGTACTTAATATATTTTATAACATAATTTTGATTAATTTTTTCTTTGTTTAAAATTTTACTTTGAGTTAAGTATGCATTTAAACCCCACGATAGAGTTAAAATATTTGTGTTTTTTAATTAAAAAAATAAAGTCAAAAATAGGTTATTCAGTGAAATATAAATTTTTATCTTAACTTATTCCTAAAATAAAAAAAACATACTTAGATGTAAAATAAAAATTTAATGAAAATTTTTAGACGAATATGATTTATAATAATCATGCCCGTGATTGATGAAAACGTGTAAATATTATCACTGTAAAACAGCTGTCTGTTCCGTAGATTAGATACCAGGGTTAATTATTTTACAGCTAATTATATCACACAGTACATACGTAAGTAATACCATTACTATATTAAATCATAATAGTAAATAAGATATTAAGAATAAAAATGTTTATTCGTTGTATTCTCAAAATAGATAGCGACTCTACATCAACGAGTAAATATGTAAATCGAAAATGTTTGCTGCTTGTTTCAGATATTTCGTTTATCTTGACATTCGATGTAATACTCCAACAAAATGTATCTAACTTCAGCTTAATATTATAATATGGTAAAAAAAATCATTGAATAAAATAAATGTTATAACGTTTGATATACCTGTAGACAGATATATAGAATAAAACAGTAGAATCCTGTGTGCCTGTATAATTTTACATTGCAGGAACACATCAAATATGATGATATTAATTTATCCTCATTTTAAGATCCTAGCCTCAGTAAGTAGAAGGGAAATATTTCTCCATTTAACTTAACTGAAGCAAGTGTGGGTCGCTAGTATCTATCCAAGGTTCGTTAACTACCTGTTGAGAGCTATAACATTTATTTCGGCACGAGTTGTCTAACTGCAAGATAATACATTCAATCAAAGGCCAGGAACGTGACATTTTTATAAGAAACCAGTTCATATAGCGCTCAAATAGCAAGGAAACGGCTAATGTAGCTGGAGCTACGTACTATTACCGAGTTCACTAGCGTTTACTCACGATCGTGAGGTTAAATGATTACGCAACAGAGAGTAAGAACTGACTATAGTCATTTTGAAATAGCTAGGAACCTTCAGGTACATCTTGACTAACTTCATTCAAAAAATAAACGAGGAAGCTTTGGAGCCGGGGGAGCCAATAAAGTTTCCATGCTCTAACATCAATTTAGCTCTATATCATGATAAAATTGTATTGTCATCCGATTTATTACAAATAGACAGACACCGCAGATTAAACTTAAAGTTTGCAGAGATGGATGTTGCTCTGTCTCAAACTAAAGGACTTCGACACTGTTACACCATGAAATTTGGTAATATGTACAATATTGCCATGAGATTTTTATGCCATCCACTCTTTGGTAACCCGGCACCGAAACGCTTTGCAAAAGGAAAAATTAATTTTACCTTAAAAAAAAATATTTTCAATTAATTCAAGTATTATCAAAAATATCAATTCTACACAAATACAATTTCGTTGTCTACTTTTGTAGTATTCACTACTCACATATAAGAATAACTTATGACGGAAACCGAAAATTGAATATGTGTACGTGTTAATATTAGTATTTATATTTATTTTCAAAACTGTTGACGTCAATTAATTGTTTTAATAACAGTGCTGAGGAATAATATAGAAATTGGCAACAAAGTAATCAATTTCGCTGCATTTGCTAATTTAATAGCATCTACATTACGCGTGCAGATATTGACATGAGTAAGTGAACTTTTGCATAATGATTACTTTGTAATAATATTAACTAACTAATTTGCAGAAATTACAAACTAATAACTTCTAGAAATCACTTAATTGTGGCACAATAAGGAGGTGCCATCGGTTCGCTTTGGTATTAATTAATTCGTCGATTCGCAACAATAATAAAATAATTATAATAAGTGTTTTCGAGTAATATAAAATATTATGTTCATTATGACAACATATTTTTGAATTGCATTCCTCGTAATGAAGGTTCATCCTTGCCATTTTCATTTACTTGCTTATAGCATTGACCTTTCTATTATATACAAATCCCAAGCCTAGATAAAACTTTTGCTATTTTATATAATATTCTTCTTTATTATAAAAATTGGTATCTATGAAATATGGATTGGCCAGCTAGAATTTTTATTCAGAAGGTAAGGTAAAATCAGTAATCAAAATTCATATAATCAAATTTAAAATAGCTCTTTTGAAGGAGATACTTTCACATGACAAAAGAAAATTATTCAGGATAATTTTAAATGATAATAGTGAATGATGAAGCATCCATAAAGGTGTTTTTTCTTACCCTTAAGTGTTTTTCGTACAAAAATAGAAGATAATAGATACCCGTTGCAAAAAGTGTTATAAGGTATTTTTGTAACATAAAAAAATAGGTATTGAATATTTTGCCTTACAAATGTTGAGCCCACTGCTTTGCTTTTTTCTTGATGAAAATATCAAGTTGATATTTTCTTACAAAATAATATTCTAACCCATATTCAATTATTTCATGATTTAGCTAGATAATAATGATGCTTCTCATTTATTACATTCAAAAAGGACTTTTCCATAGCACAATAAGCACTTATCGCTGTAACTTGAATTTTGTTCAAAATCCGATACAATATTCGACAGCAAAAATGTCTGATTCGAACTTTTTAACTACTGTAACGCTTACCATTTGTTTTCATTCTACTTTCTCATAAATCTTTAATGTGTTACACCTAAAGTATCATGATAATGATTCTATTAAAATAATCTATTTATTGCAACATTTACTACACATTCAAATAAGTAACAAAAGGATTTTAATAGTTTGCTCTGTTTGTGATCTTTAGCTTTATCCGATTTTGATGAAATTTAGGCAAATTTTTTATATATTTTAATAATTTATTTCTCCTGTATTTTTGTGTTCTTACATTGATTGTTGCGCCCAAAAAAATATATTAAAAGTATATTTGCCCTCAGGCATAAAATCTTTTGATATTTTAGCAAATCTAAAAAAGGTGAAAAATTTTCACAAATTCAAATTTCAAATAATTATTTTCGATATGATTACGACTTTAACTCTTCCGAAATGTTGTGAATTTAGCTTACGAGCCATTTTTATTTTACTCATTTATAAAATAACAAAACATGACTATATTAAAGAGCACTTTGCGTTGAATAAACAAAATATAGTAAATTACATGTAACACATAGTAATCCCATACACAAATTCGTGCAACGTATGCGGGACTCTTCAGACTTGCATACGAGTATGATAACGCCGAACAAAAAGACTTCAATTATCCAATTTGCAGCACGCTACGCAGACCTCGTTAATTTATATAAGTTTGCAACTTGAGCCAACTTAATTAGTGCTATTGACATAAAATTGGAAATGCTTTGACAATGATATATACGAAAAAAAACAGACAACACATATCAAACACATTTCCTCTTATTTACTTAGAGATTAGTTATAAATTAGGTGTAATAGTTGCAACGATCTGTGTACATAGCTCAAACTTTCAAAGCCGCAATTAAATAAAGTATTTAATCTTAACTTACGGTAAAGTATGTATGATCTTTTTTTGTGTTTACTCATCCAAGGGAAAGAAGAGGTCTTACAAATGTGACCATCATTATTGAAAATTTTTGTGACTTTATTTATAGACGGCCCATTACCATGATAGACAGTGTTATTAGCAGTATTTTTCATATCCTTCATAATAGCCTAGTATATTAGCTTTCTTCAATCTATTGCTACAACAACAATCTAATTAAGAGTACATTAGGATAATAGAAAAAGTGGAGACTCCCGTTGTTTTCAAACACGGTTCATTTAACAGATTCTTCCGATTCTAGTATAAAATGCTCTGGGATCCTCTTCAACATCACACAACATATTCAGTTCTTCATTCATCAAGTAACATTAAATCACAAAAATGTCTGGAAAATTCACAACCTTGACTGTTTTTGCAGTAGTTGCCTTTTTCTGCTGCATGGATCTTACCAGTGCAGACCCAGCTATAGCAATGGGATATAACCCTATGGAAATTTGCATCGAGAACTGTGCCCAGTGCAAGAAAATGCTTGGTGCTTGGTTTGATGGACCTCTCTGTGCTGAATCCTGCATCAAATTCAAGGGAAAGCTGATCCCTGAATGTGAAGATTTTGCCTCCATCGCACCATTCCTCAACAAACTTTAAAAAACAAATAGAATGGTGTGTTTTATGTCGTAATCCAGCTCAAAGGACCAACTGCTACTGTTGTTAGATTTAAATTTTGATGTTTTTAAAGTATTGTGAGCATCATTGCTATAACTAGTAATAATAATATTAAAATGTAGTAAAACTAGATCATTTTAAATATGTTTATGTGATTTAATATAATTATTTAGTATAAACATAAGTTTAAACATGTTACTTAATTATCTCAGTGCTTGGCCTCCAGTATAATGACGCGGTAATGAGCGATATGTATCTCTGATACATGCATTCTTATTATTTAAATAGCAAATAAAGATTAATTGAAAAAAATAATGTATAACTTTTTTATTTTAAAACATTCCATGTAGACCTAATCTTATATATGAAAATGAATTAATTAATGGTTGTTTGTCTCGTCAAAACTCGACAAAGTCCAAGGCATCGGTGATTACTTAACACCATGTAACCCGACTGCTCGTTTGCCTTCCTATTTTATAAAAAAAAACCTGATGTCCTATAGTATAAACTATTTAACTATTCTACTTGAACCAAACCTTTTTATCTAATAATTCCCAAAGCTACAACCATATTTATAGTATCCAAATGGTTATGATTATTTCATAAGATTTCCATAAGATATTTTCAAAAATCTTTACACTTTCTTTAAGCAGTACAAAACCAAATAGAGAACTTTATATTATATTAAAACCGTACAATTTTGTACAATAAAACATATTAAACGTATGAAATACAACGAATAAGACAACAAAGGATGTGAGGAACGAGAACAACTACAGTAAGCATTGAAAGCACGCAACCATCGCTTTAGTCATTGAATGAGATAAACAACGGCATAATAGATCTGTAGATAACATCTTGATAACACTCTCTATTAGTCGAATGTTACCCACAATAGTGCAATTTACAGGTATAGTTAGAATATATTACGTAGCTCCTGTAGTTTAGTGGTTTAATACCTTGTTGGGCGGTTTGATTAAATGGTCGCAGCTCCACCCTTATGAGATTTAACATGAAAATTAACTGATTGTCATACAAAAATTGGCTCCATGGAGATAATAGTTTGCTTACTTGTCTCTAACCGCTTGCTCTCTGTAATTCTAGATCTCCTACGCGTCTTGATCATAGCAGGCTGATGACAACAGCTGAAGAAGCCAGTGTCAGCCTAACAACAAAAGAAACTTCGTTCCAACGGGGTGTCCCACGACACTTATCGTATTCTTAAATTATTTTTTGGACGTCTTCATTGCTCAATTATTCTTTTTGAGACTGGAAAACATTTATATGTATAAGATAGGTATAGGTATTTGTGTCAGATAATCTGATCACAAAGTCTACAATTTTCTTTCCTGGATTAGCGTCATCATCATTATATTGACATGCAACCAATTTAGATCTTTGCTGACTTAGATTAGTCGTATGTCTTATTATGTACTTGTACAATTGAAAAATTGTTATATTTAAAACGGTTCCAAGCGGAAACTGAAATCTGAAACGCAATCCAAAACTACTGGAATTCTTATTATTAGTTATTGCTATTTATAAAAAAAAGTTTCTCACATAAACTAGCTCGAGGTAGTACTGACATAGTTTTGTAACATCAAGTTTTTTTGAATGAGTTAAATGAGGTAATATTTTGTATATAATTTTAACTTTTTAATAAACACAGACAAACAAGGAAAACATTCGAGGAAAATGTTACGCTATATTATTAACAACACAATGTAAACTAAACAAGTCTGCGTGACCAAAATGATCTACATTTACAGCTTACATCTTATAGTTATCGACAACTACAAGCCAATCACAGTGTATTATAAAAAGAGATAATCTAACATCCAAATGAGCTTGAGTTACCTTTAAAAACTTTTATTTTGTGCTTTAGGATAGAGTAAACAATATTTTTTACCTACTATCTTGAATAAAAATTCCACAACATGCTCGAAATTAGTTATAGGTTCTTTTCAAGGTTAATTTATACAAATGACATTCGATAATATTTCGCAACTGTTGACAAAATACTCTCAAGGATCTTATTTTGGGGGTTAAACTGTTATATAGTGTAATATATTATAGTAATAGAGCCCAAGATAGAATTTTTGGGTTTACTAAACAGCGTTTGATTAAGGTAAGGTGGGTTAATTACTGTATTTAAAAATCTGACGATTTGTGTGTGGTGATCGATCTCGCACCATCACCACTCTACTTTCTGACGTCATGACATGATCACAGATAATCACAAAACAACGCATTCATGTCATTTTATGAATGTATGTATCACTTAGAGCAGTGATAGTCTGTAGCCCAGTGGTTTAGACGTTGATGTCTACTCGGGAGGTACGAGTTCGATCCTGGACACACACCTCTGGCTTTTCAGAGTTATGAGCGTTTTAAACAATTAAATTAAATATCACTTGCTTTAACGGTGAAGGAAAACATAGTGAGGAAACCTGCAGAGTTCTCCTTGTACATTTTTTGAAAAGCTATAGATGTTTTTCGGAACATTAAAATAGAAAACGTTATATGTAACTTTTTGTTCTTACTATCATCTAATCTACAAAATGTTATACGAGTATGTTCCTAAGACGCTCGAGTAAATCCCCATTTAGCATCATTATAACGTTATCCGTAGTGTAGCGATTTAAGCGCCACGCGTATCCAATCCCATCCTTGTCATGAATTTTAAATATTTAATAAAGTATTATCTATTTTCCATAACTATTATTTCATCAAACAGTGTAATTAGTACGCACGACATCAGTCATCGCAATTTTACTGAAAGTGATTCTGATGATGTTTTGGAATTTCAGACTTTTCTTACCTTTGTAATGATGAAAAAAGCTTCCTCCTTCAGGTAAAAAAAAGTGTCATTTCATTCTCGTTACATTATACAAATTGAAACTTGTCCTAAAAACAAATTAAATAACGTAACTACAAGGTATAATTAAAGATTTTATCTTATTTAACAGTTCCTTTTTCAAGGTTTGCTTGCTTAAACATTAGTTTCCGTAAACCTTGGTGTTTCATATGGGTTTTGGTCACAAATAATGATATTTATATATTTCACTCATGCTATTTAACATTGTAATTGGTCTCACAGAAGATACTGCAGACAATTTCACCAGCATATATTGTTGATGATTTTTAATCTTGTTTAAAGTCTCACTCTGAGGAAAGCCTTTTTTATTGTTAATTATTAATTTTATAGTTCATATAAACCTAAAAATTTGATGAAAATTTGATGATTTCACATCCAAAAACTATTTGTTAGACTATTTTTGTATTTTTATGTTCGTCCCTTTTATTTCTAATTCTTCTAGATTATTAATCTTTAACTTTTTAAATATTTATAATTATTTAATTTTTTTAACAAAGCTGATAGCTTTATTTATTACACAATAGAGTTATTTGACGTTAACAAAAAAATTTGGTCATTATGGAATTCAAAATTTCACTGCTCTTGGTTATAATATTAAAAATAAACATTCTCCAAGGCAATAAAAGAATAAACAATTTTATTTGAGGCGAGAAAACAAGACATCAAAGGTATTAAAAGTATCACAGTACCTGCTTTTATTATCATTTCATTATGTGCCGCAGCCACACATCCTGAATGACAAATAGTTTCCTGCGCCTGCGCATCTGTTTCATTGCTATTACAAATAATAACAGTGATATTATCGTACCTTTGTAAATGATTAAAAAAATATATGATGAATAAAAATTATTAAACCTGGCCGTTTTATAATCGAGCAAGTAAGTAGTGCAAGTTAATCCTTTTTCAGAACCGTTAACATAAATAATTAAATAACCTGTTGGTATTTTCCATGTTGCTCCACCATTATATTTTTTAATGTAATCGACTTATAAGGATAAAGTGGTGTGAGAGAACGGTTTTTCGCTTTTCAAGAAATAGTTTTATAGTTTTTTGCCATTTTACCTATGAGATCAACTCGATGACGAACTGCATGATTGTTCAATGCGTCATCGAAACATCAGATACGCCCTCTTTTTGCATAAGTGAAGGTTAATATTAAGTTATAATATTGAAATCCTTTTAGAATGGGTAAACCTTTTAACAAACTAACCAAAACACATTAGTATATATTATTTTGTCATAAAATAATGTAGTGTCTATAAATATTGCAAATATGAGACAGTAAAAGGTTAATTTAAACAGAAAGGTTAAAAGTCATCTTAAGGCTCATCTTAAAACTTTTTACACGATTTTGACACGACAAACTCTCATCATGTGATTTTTGCAACTAAATGTTGATTGGCTAGTAGTTTATGTCTGTTTATTTAAGAAATACTCACGCTGGCTTGACAATTTATAAGCTCTGTTCTTATCAAATCTTATACTAATATATAAAGCTGAAGAGTTTGTTTGTTCGTTTGTTTATTTGTTTGCTTGAACGTGCTAATCTCATTATCTACTGGTCCGATTTGAAAAATTCTCTCAGTGTTAGATAGCCCATTTATCGAGGAAGGCCATAGGCTTTATATCATTACACTAAGTAACCCTTATTCGAATTTGAGTAAGAATTTGATATTGTTGCTAGGTTGGTTTGATTAAATTGATTGAGAGGCGAGACTTTATATAAATAAAAGAGCTCTTTAAATTTACTCTTGGGACTCAGACTTCAGGCATTACTACTTACAATACAGTATGCTATACAACTCATATATAGTCAATATTCAATTTAATTATTTTTTTCCATCTGACCCTGTGTGTCGTTTTCAATGTATTTATACGGTTTAATTAAAAAATTAAAAATAAAAGCAAGGTTGGTTTAATACATTTGAGTATAAACAGGTCAAACTAAGTAATTGCCTGGACGCTTTACGACCTAGAAAGTATTTCATTTGATTTGCAAATTCAATTCTGTGAATTAGATATCATTATTATTAGCCGACTTGATTTGATCTATTTTACATAGTTTACATATTACAAAATATATGTTTACAATTTAAAATCGTATGATTAAAATCAACAATCATATTATAAAATGTTTATAGACTTTCAAAAGCAATTTTTTTTATAATAATAGATAAAGTGCAAACGAGCAGATGGTCCACCTGATGGTAAGTGGCAACGCCATGGACATCGGCAAAACAAGAAACACTCTCTCGTTTTGTCGATGCGTTGCGTCCCCAAAGATAGAGTGGGAAGGGGGAATGAAGAAGAAAAATGATGCGGATTCAGCGGACCCTAGGCAAGAGCCCAGAGTCCACTAGACCCACAGCATTAATGGGATGAGAGAGGGAGGGGGTAAGTCTGGCCCACATGCGGCTCAACCGGAACGCGTCTATGACACTTGGCGATATGCTGATGGTCGCAAGCCAGTACGAGATGCTCTCCCAGCGGCAGAGGGGAATAGTATTCTAACCCGTCCCCTCACGGGTGTAGCAATAGAGCTGATGTATGATAATCATAACATTTGTTTATTTTTTTCGATGTAAAATGCAGTTAACTTATCGCTCGCGAGTTATATCCCGAAAAGGTTATAGCAAACACGCGCACTGGTAGAATACCCACTAAAAAACCATCGCTCCCTCACTGCTACTCGTATAATGGAACGACACGCGATCGCTTACGCACACAACCATGATGTCAGAGCGTATCCTTCATTTTAAAATAATTTCCCTTTTATAACAAGGGAAGAGACCGCTTGAAGCGTTCCCTTTTTTTTATAGTAGAAAAGGTGCAAACGAGCAGATGGTCCATCTGATGGTAAGTGGCCACCATCGCCCATGGATCCTCGAAGATAGAGTGGGGAGGAGGAGTGAAGAAGAAAAAAATGCCGTGGTCTCAACGGACCCTGAGCTAGATCAACATTAATGGGATGGGGTGGGGTAAGTCTGGCCAACATGCGGCTAGACCGGAACGCGTCTATGACACTTGGCGGTCGGATTCGCATGCTGGTGATCGCAAGCCAGTCGGGGAACAGATCCCCTACCACCAAGGGGGTGCTGGGTTACTCGACTCTTACGAGATGCTCTCCCAGCGGCAGCGGGGAATAGTATTCTATCCCGTCCCCTCACGGGGGCAGTTGTCCGCTGTCTTCTTCAGCGTGGAGGAATTGTGGGACCTGCTACCTCGCACACTTTCTCCTTCGCTTCCTACAGAGTCACCACTATTTTACAAAAGGAAACCATTGCAGATCAACACTTCTTACTGTTGAACATAGCGTCCACTATATATAAGAGTCTGGCTCCCCACGACATTATTCGTCATATTTAACCACTTATACATAAGTATATTCTATAATCAATGTATTTCATTATTTCTGATACAAAATATGAATATGTGAATCACCACATTTATAATTACTGAATTAGTGTAACAACTAAATTGTTACAAACGACGGAACTGCAATTACCAGCCTACAACAGCTAATGAATAAATTGCTACCGAACGGACGAGATTGTACTGGCTTGGCTTATATTTAAGTTATTAGAAGAATTCATTTTAATTCTTGTCCATATAAAATATAGTGAATTCTGCGCATTCAAGGTCAAACCTATACTTACGTGCCGGTAGCTATACCACTAATCCAGCAGAAGTTTGATTGCAATAGCAAATAACATTGTTATTGAATTTACCTAAAATCTGATTAATTATTTGTTTAAGTAGTGTAATTTTAAAGTTGATCTGTTCTTTTAAATACTACTAATCTTAATATACGCCTTATCTGCGGAAATTTGTAGTTTTTTAATAGAATATTTTAATAACAAAAATAGAGAAAAGGTAAATGGGAAGTCTCAATAGACTTCGAGAGAAGTAGGAAGGAAGTAAAATGGGGACTGATATAGAGATATATGATATCTGGACGAATAATATAAAATTATCTGTACAAATTTTTGTATGAATTGATTAAGTCTTCTGGTAAGACCATGGATTTTTTTTGTTTATGATGATGAAATATAGAAGAAATCTGCTGGAAAATACATCAAAACAAATTGCTGTCCTATATACATTACTTATACCTAAATTTATGAATATTAGACAATTGTGTAAGTATTTATAACTATTATATTATAATTGTTTAAAATAACAAGACTTGTCAAACGGAAGGACACCAATGACCTGCCTACAAGATATCTTTATGAATAAATTGCTGTTCTCGACCTACGAGTAGTGATGAGTAATTATTGATAATACTACTATCGATAGCTACATTTAAAATAAGTTCGGATACACTTTCAATAGAAAAAAAAGTATTGACTATCCGAAACTAACTACCATACGTACATCGATAGTATCGCTGTCATTATTGAGATAAATATACTAATTAATACGTTAATTCTTTAAATAATTTGTAAAATAGACCATTTTAATATGACTTTTTTGATGCGAACAACTGGTCAATATAGCTTACTTACCGATCAATTTTTATCTTGTCAAAATTACTTTTGTAAAAAAATCCCGAAATGAAATAAAATATTTTGAGTCTACGTTTAATAATCCATTGCGTTAGATTATGCTTAACTATTTCTCATTAATATATGCAGTTACCATATTTTATGAAAAAGTTTATCGATATTATATCTAGTATCGTCTAACGATAGTGGCTTAAGGCGCATCACTAACAACGGTTGGGTTTATAATGACGCATGTACAAACATCATTTAGGTCAAACCAATGATTACTTTAAACCTCTAAACCTTTGTGTAAATCAGATTCGACTGTTCAAAATTTTGATATAATTTCATTTTACACGAATAAATAAATCTATAAATTTATTGTTTTAATACAATCAAAGTATTATCTTTATTATTCATTTAATTACTTAGTATGAATTAAAAACGAATTTACACGATCAAATTGTAATTTAGTGCAAGCATTATGGTAATGATATTACAAACATTATTCATTTATTAAATATATCACTAAATAATGGCTTAATTCATATATAGGTTATTACATCAAATATACACTCTTTATTTGATAAATTGATAGTGTTATCTTATATTTTGTCTGTCTTTGTTGATCAATCATCTGAAGGAGAAACTGTAGCAAAAATATAGTCCCAAACCTTACGCATGTCAATAAAATAAATGGCTGTTTAAAATACTAAAGAGCTTTTTAACTGAAAGTGAAAAGTTTTTGCATTCATTCGTAAGGCTTATTAACTGTATATAAAACTAGCGGCCCGTCCCGGCTTCGCACGGGTGGACAAATGTTTAAACTCCCGCATTTCGGTGCCCTTCTCTCTCGCCGCGTTGCTCGCTGCGCTGCGTGGACCTACATCGGCCCTCCGGCGTGTATTTTTTGTTCATATTGACATTTTTAATTTCGTAATATCTTTTGAATGGAATGTCCGAATTTAATAATTCCAAAAGTGATCTACAGGTATAGAAACAGTTTTGAATACAAAATAATTTATTTGGATAAAAATTAATACAAATTTATGGAAAACATGGTCTGATTTTGCTAGGCATTTTTGTCAACTTTTAAAATGTAAAAAGTAGTTATTGTGACATAACTACAATAGTTGGACATATGGTCTCGCGGAGTTTTTTGTAGATATTGATACGTTCTATAATATTGTAGAACATTTTTTTGTTCTATTAGCGATACTTTTCGCAGCGCATGCGGTGAATTACATATTATGGGTAATTTTTTTATACCTTAGGTTGGTTTTAGTAAGAATTTCTAAAAATCTCTAATTTTTTGTAGTAATAAATATAGCCTATGTTACTCAGAGATAATGTAGGTTTCTAACGGCAAAAGATTTTTTTAAATCGGTCCAGTAGTTTTTAAGTTTATTTGTTACATATAAAATACAAATCTTTCCTCTTTATTATATTAATATAGATAATAGTATGACATTTTCTAGAAATGGAATTAAAGAATCACAAGTGTCAAATATTCTTGTAGCTTCTTAAGAATAAAAAAATTAAAACCTTTATAGAATATGTTTAAAGTTAAAATACACAACACAAAAGACATCTTTATTAGGATTCAAAACCGTTGCGAAGCGCAAAAAAGTATCAAATAATATCAAATCTAAATTCACCGAGCAGAACAAAATATTTTCCTCCAAAAGATTATCGAGTCAAGTATCTTGGAAGACCTTATATGGATAAAAGCGTTTCTACGTTTTTCACGTGAGAGGCCAATGTGAGAAATTAAACCACTCCCGCTCTAAAGCATTTAAAGAAATTCAAATGAAATATATTGAATAAACGGCGGAAATGAGGTTCTTTCAGCTTAGCTTATTCCACTCTTGACTGACTGATTAAGTCTTGCTGGAAATCTTAAGAATTTTTTACATTTTAAGTTAATAGCTAAACCATGAAAAAGTTTTTACCGAGCTATTTAGATGTCAAAGAAATAGGTATTATTTGACATTCTGATGCGGAATAATGAAAAGCAAGAGAACTAACGTTTTTATTGCTAAGAAAAGAAAATTACAGAAATTCTGATTAAGTATATTAAATAAAAAACAAGATTCCGTATTAAAACTTAATTAAGATTGGAGAGCAAACGTCGAACATTATTCTGTTAACGCATTAGTAAATTTTTTAAATTTTCAGTCAGTGTTAGAATGATACAGGTTAAAAAATAAAATAACCACAATAGCAATATAAAATAATATTCTCACCTATCTGCTAGTTGACATTGAATTACACAATGGGTTACACATAATTAGGTGACCGATGACCTAGTCACAATCTGGCATGTGGTCAATGTCACATTTTTAGGGTTCTGTATCTCAAAATGCGAAAAAAATTCCTCATAGGCTCACTTCTTTGTTCCACTGTTTATTTAGACTTTTTTAAACACGAAGTGAAGGCATCAAAGTAATATCGAACAAACATTAAACGTTTTGGTTAACGCTATGAAAAGATGCAGCATTCTATAAACTTTCCGTTGTTTTAAAATATTATAATTAGGTAAGAAACAAGTTTTTACAGTGAACACTTTAAGTAAAAATCCCGATAACCGTTAATCTATGTTGAAGTCTAAGAACGACAGATTACTAGCAGCAAGGTTCTTTCAATCCAAATCGTACGGAACACGCAGTCCATGAATCCAACTGACACTTGCCTAATTTTTTTTCGCAAACGAAAACCTTCATTTGACATGATAACAAATTTATATCATACATGTTTTTTTGGAATTGTTTTTAGCACCCAATATTTACATTATTGTTTTAAACACCTAATTTGTATTCTCTAATAAAACTTTGTGATTTATTTATTAGTAGCAATTATTATTTATTTTGGTCAATTAGTAAATAATTTAATCTAAAAAGACGTAGTTGCCTGAACAGCTACGATTAAGAATTTTCAAAAAAAGCTCACATATTACAGTAGCGATTTTTCTTAATGTCCGGTTTTCTAAGAAATTTATATAAGATTTTAATGATTTCAGAAGAATTTTGGTCCTTTACAAACTCTAGTCAGAGTTATATAATTCTAAAGTTTTAAACGCTTTAAAAAAGAAAATCGCTATAAAAGAATAAATCCACAACCAAATCGTCTGTATCTTTAATAGTATCAGTGTCATACATTTAATAAGGCATGCAAGTGCTGCATACAAACAATCAACCAGTTTCACGGACATAAGCATATAAAACGGCGATCTTTATCAGTGTCACGCTAAGGGAATTTAGTGAAAATACCCAAATGAGATCGTGCAATTTAAATTCACAAAATAATTCTGCTCTCATAGCGAATGGATACGCGGACTGGGTAAATAATATTCGTGACAAACTTTAAAATTGGTCACTGAGCATCTTTGGAATTGCCGTACTAAACTGCTGTTCCATGCATTGGTAAAGCCATTATAAAATTTCATTATTTTAACCTTTTAAATTCGATTAAACGAACAGGTTTTTTACAATATAATTATGTTATAATATTGAAGATAACTGTTATAATTCCGTAGTAAATGCGTTCGAATAAAACTTATGTGTATTGTGTAAAATTACAGCTCACAAGTTAGGATACTGTGGTTATTTAATAGTATAAAGTCTACCAGCCACTTCTTCTGTATGGACTAAGCACAGTCCAGAGGGAGATTCAAACATTTGGTATTTATAAACCACTGCTTCCCAGACTGGTCTATATACACTCCATGGTTTGAATTCAAATTCCAGGAGGTCCACGTGAGTAAAAAAAAGGGGTGGAAGCTTGTGAGATGCATAGGAACAACGATACAGGTCCATGAGAGAACTTTTTGATTATCCTGATTCTGATGAGAGTAATGAGTTGTTTTTTTTCTCTCTTTTATCCACAAGCGAAAATGTTCCTAAGTGGTCTAAGGTTCAGCTAAATTTGGAAACTTCAGTTGTAGACAAAGAAATAAATATATTAAAAATTATTGTTTTGGGTCTTATTCGTGCTAACAGACTTCTTTAATTTTTCTTAAACATATTGTTTGCACAGGTTTAGTAGGTGTCTCAAAAAGCAGTAAAATGAGTAAAAGAAAACTTAATATGATACAGACGGATAAGCGCGATCTGTATCAATGTCACGCTAAGGGAATTTAGAGAAAACACTCGAAATGAGATCATGCAATTTAAATTCACAAAATAATTCTGTTCTCGTAGTAAATAGCTGCGTGGATGCGCACTATGTGAGTGTTATCGTATTCAATTTGCGTTTGTTTACTCTGGTTTGTACAGGATGTTACTTTTATTTTACATATCCGGTTCATTATATTTTGGTAGGTAATATATTTTCGTTTCTTAAAGTTTTTTTGCCTATGTAGAGTTGATACATAATGTTCTCTAGTGAGTTTTTGACACTACCAATCCTAATTGACTTCAAGCTGAAAATTGCACATTTATAAAGTTAAGAAACTATAATTGACCTCTGCAAGATTTTGCATTATTATATTACATATTTTATTGGTTATTCGGAATTATTATATCATTGACAATAATATTTTAGACCAGCCAGATGATTTAAAAATTATTTTAATGTCTTTTTATTAATAATATTTTTTGTACCTGGTAGTAGAATTCTTACTACGCGGTTTAAGTAATAACTTTTTAAACCTTTTTGGTTATTTTGGGCTGTAATATAAATAAATATTTACGTTTGTAGTCCAAAATATATATAAATTGTAATAACATTTGTATATCTTAAAGATTCCCGTGCAAGCTTATCAGTTTTATTCCTTTTCCAATCGCCAATAAAAGATTATTCTAGAAAACTTGCAAAATCCGGACTAGACATGTATAATTTTGGAATCATAATAAACTAACATATTATTATTTATGCATAATAAACTTGGACTGTCTATTTGTAATATTAAAATAACCGCTTTTTACTAAGTGCATATGGATGTATACATGGTACACATACCAAAACAACATTTTTTACAGGTCTATGTGTTTGTTCCGGCTAATCTCTGAAACGGATGGATCGATTTTGACGGGGCTTTCACTAGCAGATAGCTGATTTAACAAGGAGTAACTTAGGCTATTTAACATCTCGCTACGACCCATAAGAGCGGAGCAACACGCGAACGAAATCGCATAGGTCGGCTGGTAGTAAATATATTTATTCTATACGTGACTATTCCTTCAATTTGTGTCTTAATAACTATAAAGCAAAAATTCCGTCTATTCATGAAGTATTACACCGTACGTGTCCGTAACCAATGTTCGTCCTTTTAACTCATAAATAATTACGTCACTGCCTAACAACCGTTAAATCTGCATAATAAAGCCTTTTCGACATTTTATTCTATGTTTTATTCAGATGTTAAATCATTTTTTTATTTACTAAATACATGAATTATCCTCGGTTTTGTTACTAATATTTCACGGTCATTTGAATTTATTATGGATCATTATAGAGCAATTCTAATACAATAAAAGCCTATACTTAAACATATTTTTTTTTGTACAGTAACAAGCTACATAGAAAGTTCCTTTTAAAAATAACATTCTTTTTAAGAATTTATTTGGTGCACTATAATTAGAACTTTCTTGATTTATAATTTTCAGTAGGCAAAATGCTTACTCATGAATGAATGAATTTTATGTACTCTACAATAAATATACCTGTAACCATAGCTACATAGAAGGTTCCTTTAAAAATAAAATTCTTTTTAAGAATTTATTTGGTGCACTATAATTAGAACTTTCTTGATTTATAATTTTCAGTAGGCAAAATGCTTACTCATGAATGAATGAATTTTATGTATTCTATAATAAATATAGCTGTAACCATAGCTACATAGAAGGTTCCTTTTAAAAATAAAATTCTTTTAAAGAATTTATTTGGTGCACTATAATTAGAACTTTCTTGATTTATAATTTTCAGTAGGCAAAATGCTTACTCATGAATGAATGAATTTTATGTATTCTATAATAAATATAGCTGTAACCATAGCTACATAGAAGGTTCCTTTTAAAAATAAAATTCTTTTAAAGAATTTATTTGGTGCACTATAATTAGAACTTTCTTGATTTATAATTTTCAGTAGGCAAAATGCTTACTAATGAATGAATGAATTTTATGTATTCTATAATAAATATAGCTGTAACCATAGCTACATAGAAGGTTCCTTTTAAAAATAAAATTCTTTTAAAGAATTTATTTGGTGCACTATAATTAGAACTTTCTTGATTTATAATTTTCAGTAGGCAAAATGCTTACTCATGAATGAATGAATTTTATGTATTCTATAATAAATATAGCTGTAACCATAGCTACATAGAAGGTTCCTTTTAAAAATAAAATTCTTTTTAAGAATTTATTTGGTGCACTATAATTAGAACTTTCTTGATTTATAATTTTCAGTAGGCAAAATGCTTACTCATGAATGAATGAATTTTATGTACTCTACAATAAATATACCTGTAACCATAGCTACATAGAAGGTTCCTTTAAAAATAAAATTCTTTTTAAGAATTTATTTGGTGCACTATAATTAGAACTTTCTTGATTTATAATTTTCAGTAGGCAAAATGCTTACTCATGAATGAATGAATTTTATGTATTCTATAATAAATAAAGCTGTAACCATAGCTACATAGAAGGTTCTTTATAAAAATAAAATTCTTTTTAAGAATTTATTTGGTGCACTATAATTAGAACTTTTTTGATTTATAATTTTCAGTAGGCTATGCCTCACGCTTTTGCTTACTCATGAATGAATGAATTTTATGTACTCTATAATAAATATACCTATGTGTATGTAGTCACAAAATAAGTATATAGGTAAATAGTGTAATATCATATTGAAAAACGGTCATCTAAAGTCTTTTGTTATTTTGCTAATAGGCGCAAAGTGGAAAAATTAAATGATCCTTGAGCTACTGTATGCGATTTTAAGGTAACATGTAAACAGTCTTTGTTTGTCCAAAATATAATAAAACGAGAACAAAATTATTATTGTAATAGACACATGATATTCAAAACAGTTGTTTCTAAGGATACAATGGTAATAAGATTTTATTTTTAAAAATATATGTAGATTTTATTACAGAAGGATATAATACATCACAAAAGAAACTCATAAAAGCTAACTGGTATAAAATACATTATCTCAAGAATCAAAGGCGATGTTGTAACCTTTTCATAGTAAACTATAATGGAATATATTGTATATATTTTCATATTGACTATTATAATATGAAAGAATAAATAAGAACTAGTTCTTTATCGTCTCATGACAACCAAAGAAAAGAGTATTAAGTGTATATCTGAAAAGCCAAACAATGTAATGTTTTTGTATCTACTATGTTATTTATTTATAGCTTGAAAGTACATAAAGACTTTGTGTAAAATGTAAATGTCCGTTATAAATTATGACATACGCAACTGTTAAGAAGAAAACTACGCAATTTTTGCAGTAGGTAAGATTAAATAAATACATTAACTAAAAACATGCTTTAAGACATTGAATTCTAATATTATTAAACGTTGTCTATAAGTGACAGGATTATGAAATAGAATAGTTCTGTACGTCATATGACCAAATCTGTAATTGTTAACACATACAAAATAGGGATTTCGACATATCTACATGGTCTAGCTATTAGATACTTAGACACCTACTTGTTAAAATATATTGCGTATATATTTATCACTATTAATAGTAATAAACCAATATAGGTAATGATGTCGTAGATATTCGTCTAATGTTATCATTTCTGTAAGTTATCTATAGTAAAAAGTTTAATGGTTATTATAAAATAGGAAATATTAACTTTGGTTGTTAATATTATTGAGTGTGGTTTATTCACTATTATCTCTATTGATTTATTGTTGAAAATTGTAGGTAAAAACATTAAACGATAATAATGAATCTCTGCTGTACGTAACGATAGTTTAATTATTTGAAATATAACATAAGTATGTTATATATTTTAAACTCAAAATAGTTTATTTCAACTAAACTTTTTAAGAGTACTTTTGACATGTCAAATTAGGTCAGACAGTAAGTTCATGAAATTAAATAAGACTACTATTATTATTTTTAGGTTATAGGTATCTTTGGGTTATCAGAGAGATGAAAACATTAGAAATTTTCAGTAATTTTTTTTTTCGCCATTAAATTATTTTATTTTATAAAATTTATAACATGGCATCATTACACAATGTTTTGACTTGAAGTCACGAAAATATAAAAAAAATAATAATTTCAAAAATTATAGCCGTTTGTGTTCCAACCTTATTGACCATCATAAGTCCTTGGAGGTTCACTTTAAATATACCGAAAAAAATTTAGTTTTATAAATAGATAATCTTGTGCCTGATCGAAGGATTTTTATTTCTTCAAAAATTGTTTAAAATTGTAATAGAGGCTACTACAATGCAATGTAATACTACACTTCTATTTTATTTATGTTATATATGGAAATTCCGTTATAATAATGGCTGTATTTTATTACCGTTTATTTTTCTTTTGGAATAAATTAGAAGAACTAGCATAGAGTTTATTGTAATATTTTACAAAATATTTTTTAGAGAATAATCAAGTTCAAAAACTTTCATACATTTCGAAAAAAAAAACAGGGCTTAAATACGAAAAATGATTGAACATAAAGTACGTAAGAGAGTATCAATTTATTGACGATATTAAAAAAACTTAGTTAGCATCTTGTTTTTTCTTCTGATAACTGATGTAAGGAATTGGTCAACCGTTATAATTTTCATAAGCACGTGGTTACGTGCACGCGACTATCGTGTATCCGTTATAAATATCTTTCAATTCTGGTTTCATTGGCGAGATATTTTAAACCCATATTGACAGATCTGCCTTCCTATTCCGCAAACGTTTCGGATTACGGCTTGTTTATACACAAATGTATTTTACGATAGAATATAATATTTCTACTTGGAGTGCGATTATTGTAGGAGAATTAGGAAATTTAATAAAACTTACAGACCATATTAACTTTTCTAATGTAACTTTATAACGTTTGACATAACCGTGAGTCATTTCACCAATCTTCTTTATATATAAAAATGAATCTCTATTTCCCTTGGTCACGACATCACGCGTAAACAGCGGGACCGATTTCGCTAATTATTTTTTTGTTGTGTTTGTTATTGTCAGGAGAAGGGTCTTATGTAAGAAAAAAATAAATAAGTTGCGCGGAAAATTAGGAAATTTAAGAAAACTTAACGACCATATTAACTTTTCTAATGTAAGCTTGGCAGCCTATTCAAATTCAATATTTATAGTTAAGACTGGACAACGTCTGTCGGGTCAGCTAGTAGTTATATAATCTACTATGTTCGTAATTCTTTTCATCCTACAACACATATCACTATACCGTTTTACAATGAAATTTGATTGGTTTAGTTTTAGAAAAAACCAATAAATGACGCTCTTTATGAAATATATAAAATACTTTATTTATTTATTTTTGTTAAACAAATATTATTGAGGCATCTTCGTTATGGGACTGTCGTGGTTTTAAAATATCATGAAGTGCAAAAATAAAAATGATTCATACATACAAATGCATAATTACGTAACAACATAATCTCTTAGCATTTTGATAAGAAAATACAATTAAATATATTCTGGTATCATTACAGCACAGTAAAAAGCTTGAAATCTGTTGTCGTATGAATAAGCAGTTTATTTATTGTATCAGCATACAATTAATTGCACATTTATAAACTAGCCTGCTGATGTTGTGAAATACGATGAAGGGAGAATTTCAAAATAGAAATATGAATTAATAACAAAATAATATTTTAATACCAAAACAATGAGTCAGAAACGTGAACCAGTTACTTATTTATTGTTTATTATTTAATTGAAATATCTAGTCTGATTTTTGTATGTATATCAGTTTTACTCAAACAAGCACTAGTATAGTGTTATATGTTCTAAACTTGTATCCTTTATTTGAAGGAACGGTCCATAACCAATTCATACAAATAAATAAAATTAGAGTGTCTGTTTGTAATATTGAAATATCCGCTTTTTACTAAGTGCATATGGGTGTATACACGGTATACTTACTAAAACAACATTTTTAAATTTTTGTCTGTCTGTCCGTCAGTCTGTTTTTTTCGGCTAATCTCACAAATAGCTGGACCAATTTTGACGGGACTTGCACTGGCAGATAGCTGATGTAACAAGGAGTAACTTAGGCTATTTAACATCTTACTACAACCCATAGTAGCGGAGCAACAAGCGAACGAAGTCGCGCAGGTCGGCTAGTTTCAAAATAAATAGGAATTACGAAAATATTTCGTTAACATTATTTACAAATGCTCCTTACATTGCAACGAACCAAATGTTACTATAGCAATGTCCTTCCATAAGTTTTTATCCTTTCAGTTTTTTTTTTGTAGTAGTAGGTCCGGCTGGTCCAAACTCAGGACTTTCCGGCTGAACGTTGAACGAATGGACATTTTATCCATTAAATCTCCCATGAAACTATTTATTGATTATGAAAGCTTTTTGCAGTGTAAAACTCTTTCATTAACTACGAAAACATGAGTAGAAAGAAGATACAAACATGGGAGCAGCTGCTACCAGCAGTAACTGATGAACACGTGCGTTAACCAAGATAGCGATTTATAAGAATTGGCCTCAATCCAATGCTTTGAGGTGTTGACGTACTGCTACATTTATATCGGAAGAATTTCGTCATTACAATAAGAAGATATCAAAACAATCGGTTGTAAAATGGAATTATAGAACTAACAACTCGACCAGGCTTCAACCAGCACTCAATTTTTTTGTACCAGGGAATGACAGAAAAAAGAATATTTTTCTTTCCCAATTAATATGTGAAATAATTGTATATAATGAACTCTCGCATATTTATTTTTATATCTTCTATTTATATAAAACAAAGTCTGGGTTGTTTGAACACTTATAACTAAAGAACGGATGGACAGATTTTCATGGTTTTTGTTGTAAAATTGACGAAAAAAATAAAAGAAATATATTTTCCCATAAAAAATTTTGATGGGTTAACTATGAAACATTTCGATTTCAATATTTCGAATATGTCAACTGTAATCATAAATTAAGTTTAGCCAATCTGTAACACGACATTTATTGACCGTTAGGCGGTACGAAGTTCGCCGGGTCAGCTAGTTATTAATAAATATTACATACTAGTGTCAGCCTGATAGACCGAAAATAAAAATTCAAAATGAATGTACTCGCTTCCATTCCATATTATTCCATCTTTTAAAAAATCTGCGCATAGAAAAGTTTCCCTAAATATTTTAAATGATATATGAAAAGTAACATTTTTCATTATATGTTTAAAAGAAAACTTAATTTAAATTGACATTTATCGATACATATTTTTATAAATATTTAACATTATTATACGTCATTAATGCTATAAAAAATGTTATTAATAATGTAATTAATTAAGCCTTGCCTGCTTTGAGTTATTCATATATATATTTTTCTAATTTTTTTGTACACATAGTTCAAGTGCGAGATTTTATTGTAATGGGAGATAGAATAAAATTTTATTTAATCCAACATCTATGAGTTATGTGTGTTTTAAGCAATTAAATATCACTTGCTTTAACGGTGAAGGAAAACAGCGTGAGGAAACCTGCACTCCTGAGAGTTCCCAAAAAGTTGAACTCTGCATTCTGAACTCTGGGTCTGCCAACCCGCACTGGGCCAGCGTGGTTGACTATGGCTTAATACCCCCTCATTCTGAGGAGGAGACCCGGCTCAGCAGTTTGCCATCGAAGGGTCGTGACGAGAACATCTATTTATTTTCGAATATGTCCTACATACATTTGCACAAGAAAGAGATTTACTATACTTATAACATGAAAATGAAAAAAAAATATATTTCCAGCATTTCAGTTTTCACTGTGAAAGATTTTTAGAAATGAAGCTGAAGCGACAAGAAGACGTGTGAGCGTATACTAAAGACATTAAAACGTATATTTTAAATGAATTTAAGAAAATATTGTAGATGATGCATTTTGAGTAACGTTTATAATCATCTTTGTTGCATCATTGATTCATCATCTAACGATACAGTATTATTTCGTAGTGGCTCGAAAATATTTCCAAAATGAATTCTAATTAGAATGTAGATAATTAAGTGGGACTGAAGCGAGTCACAATGAATTAATGTATGATTAGGTGAAATATATCACACAGCATTTGGCACGCATGCCTACAGGTGTCGTCGCCCTGTCAGGACTATTCACGCCTCGTGACGATCGTAAACAATGGATATAAATATCGATTGTGCGATACATTTATGGATCATGGAATAGCTGGTGTTATTCTTTCACTGAACTCAGTTTTATGCAGCTTTTACTGTTATATTAAGAATAAACCTTTTTATAAATGTGCTTACTGAGTTTATGAGAATGTTCGTGCGTAATAAAATTATAGGTGGATGCTGTGACTAATACAACATGGAATGGCAAAAACTTACAAAATTACTGAATTTTCATGCCTGATCTGAGAAATTAATAGTGATGAATTTATTGCAGTGTTATATAGAACGCAATATAATATGACTCTTTGTTATTCCTACAACAATGCATACCTATACCTACTTTAGTAACTGCAAAAAAAACGACTCCTAAAAAGCATATTTCTACAAATATGATATTTTCTAATAGATCAAGTAGTGTATGCAATTATTAGAAATTTATTTTCTGGGGGTTTTAATAGTTTAAAGTCTAACTTTTTAGTCTAGAGATCTCTCAGGATAGGATGACTTATTTCTTGTTGTATTACGTCACACATTCACCATTATGGATGACGTGCGGTCGTTAATTAGAAACAATAGTCAACTCAAACGGTTTATTGGCTAAACATTTTGACTCTCAATATTTGTTTACATCAATGATAATATTTGACTATAGCTTATACTTGACGTCATTGAAAATCGTTAAATGAATTCATAATGAATAATGACGTGAAAGTATACAATACAAATATTTATTTTTCTGTTCGCAACGAGAACTATAGTTTTCAACGAATTCCTATAGAGGTAATGTTATATGATTAATCTAAAAATCTCAATTTTAGAAATACTAAAATAAGTTTGAGCGTTTAAATTGTAGACATCGATTATTTTATTTACCTCAAGTGCATGTTTAAATGTAAATATAAAAAAATCAGTTCTAACCATAAAATTTACATGTGCAATAACATATTTATTGATGAAAATAAAATAGCAATCAAATATATGTATGAAAACAAAGTGCACTGGCAGCTATAAATTTTACTGTTTTATGTGTCACCGTGAAATCGTAGTTTACACGCTCAATGGCTAAGGAATAATACGGTGTATGAATTCGATTAGTTTCGATAAAAGATTTATGAGAAGTCAATATCAATAAAGATATTATAGGCGAAGTAATTATGAAACTGAAAATCGTCTCATTAAAAAGGAGAGTAACTCGACCTAGCTACAGTCGAGCTGCCAATATCTACTCAGTTTGAGATTCCAAAATTGTATATAATACTATATAGATGTCATGACAGGAATCCAATAGACTATCAGTTCTAGAACTTTTTTACATCTCATCAACTCCCAATTCTTCGTTTTTTTACGTGGACCCCCGTAACCTATCATTGATATTTGGGAGTCGACAAATCACCGCTATCACTTATGTTATAAAGGTGTAGATGCAATGCATATAACATTATTATACAAATGATTACATATATACTGTAATTATTACATATTATAATACAATGAATGCTACACATTCGCTCACTACCGTCGTTTTTAAAGCGTAGGAAGCGGAAAAGATGCAGCCGACAACCGCACGCGATCTTGTGCATTCAGCTGGCTTCTCTATTACGTTGGAAAATCGATTATATTCATATAACAATATCATTAATTATAATTTATTTGTTTAGTTATATTATTGTTCTTTACCATGATAAATATTTTTTTCTAAAAACAGTAACGTATAAAAGATTTATTCCATGAAGGAATCTCTTTCAGCCGTTTTATTCCTTTTGTTTAAGAGCAACATATTTTCCACATAATATACAAAACTATAAAAAAATACACAATGAAAATGTAATTTATCGAATGTGTAATAATGTATGTTTGTACAAGCGTCAATTAAAAAATACTATGAAAAATTGGATACGGTTTTGACATTTTAGTTTTGTATTGCTGCAACTCTTACTTAATGTAGGTTTCTCTTAAAATGAAGTTTTTGTCACTTTTAAAAGGGTTTTAGCCCGACGACGCAAGGGCACGTCGATTAGTTAATAATAAAAAAATAATGAAAATTATAATGATAACACGCTTTGCTTTTTATCTCTTTAATGCGAAAGTATGTTACTTTGTATATAACTTGAAATTTTGAAACATCAAATGATACGAATAATTTGACTGATCTTTTTAGAATATTAAAATGTTTTATGTTTTCAAAGGCTGTGACCTATATTTATGTGCATAAACCAAACAACAAGATACCGAAAATTTTTAGTATACAAACTGTACGTAGAACTCTTGACCTCTCTAATATCTGGGTATAACATATTGTAAAATACAACACAAATGAAAGTAGCCATTGAAAATGGTTCAAAGAGTAACTCTATACTATATTATAAAAACTTATTCGGCTCTTGTATTATCAAAAAGCATATTTTACCAAAATAAACTATCCAACTTTTGACTTAATTAAACAAGGTTTAGTTACAACAAGGTTAACTTTAAATTAACATGATCATGAAACTCTGAATTTATAATAACATAATTGAGACGAAATTTTTATTTGATATAATAATAGTATTTTTTGTTTACACAAAACAGATTCATAATATAGAAGAAAGTCCTTTTAGCATTTCTCTCTTCAAAAACCACTAAATGGATGTAGCTAGAATTTTCACTATTGTATTCTGCGGTTCTTAAGATTAGCTTAGGCAGGAAAAAGTGAAAATATTTGACGTCTAATGTAATAAATTTTTAAGTAAAGCGGGTTGAATTCCTTTATAGAGTCAATAAAATCTCTCTATTATATTATAAAGTTTATTTATATAAAAAACCTATTAAAGTCAAGTAGGCATAAGAATATTTTCTATAAACTTAATCTTAATTGCTACTTCTGTACCTACTCGTTGTATTTCAAATTATTATTTGGGACCTCGCTTAGTGTTTAAAATATAAGATTTTTTTCTGCAATCACTAGCGGAGACATCGCGTGATGATTACGATGTCGAATTTTAAAAGCAATTTGAATATAGTCGTTCTAAATTACATGCTTTTTATACATGATAACCTGATTTAAATATATGTGATCGTTAAATTCTTAGGTAGATGTTCACATTCGACATCCAAGTGGCTACAATTTTGAGACCGGCCTCTCGGTCAAGGTTGCACTTAAAGTTAAGTATAAGTATCTGCAGTCATCTACTTGACATCCCCATTTCTTATTGCTTACACTCTGAGTGATCGAGGATGAAGAAAAGAGTTCAAATATACGAGAATATTAATATACGAGATTTTGCGCAAACCTTATGCTAATAGAAGTAGATTGATGTAATGAATCCATGACCGTAGCCTTTAGGTTAAAAGTAACCGAAATTCTATTTCTTAATTTTAAAAAAAACTTGGACCATTATATTACTCTTATTCTAAATCTAGGCGATCATTAAACACGGTTCTAGATAGCTCTACTTTCGACAAAAAGTTCAACAGCCGATTTCTGCTTTGGTAAACAGTGTAGGGTCAACTACCATTCTTCGGAAGATGAAATAGAAAATACTTTTTCTCTTTTGTCCTTCCCAGAAAAACAACAGTTTTAGGAACTTTAGGAGGAATTTAAGTGCGATTGGGAGCGCTGAGTTTGTACTTTTACTTTCAATATCTGAAATAGTTCCTAGTCACAAAATACAAACTTAATGTTATGCCCAACGGAGGTCAAGATAATGCATCTAAATCGTAACCTTAACAAGAAGAAAAAATATACAATCATATTACCAAATTGAACATATTTCACAAACACGATTTCTTATAGAAACTAGCGGCAGTAAATCTAAACCTATTTACTATTATCGTAGTGCACTCATACGTGTAATCACTAACTTTCCAGTAAAACAGTGAGACAAATTATTGTAGTTATAACGAATGGTTACCATACTTATTGATGTTTGTTGTAATGTTTTTAACCTAAAACAAATCACAATGTTGTATGCCCTTCTTAAAACTACATAATGTAACTGTCAATTGTAATATTGAGATGATATAAGAATTCTCAGAAGAAATTCTTCGAGATACTTACGAGTAGATTTGTTTGCTAATACATTTGTGTATCATTTTCTACGAACGACAATAAGTATGAAGCGTTAGCCTAATTGCATTCCTACAATAGACATTATCGTCTAGTTTTGTACAAGATTATCTTTTGCCTTCGGACGCTCTCCGAGAATATAAATATGTATACACATAATAACTAACTATATAGCTAAATAAACATAAATAAATAGTTGATTATTTTTGGTAATTAGAAACAAACTCCTAATAGAGTACCTAGTGGACACATTTTGATATAACAATTATTGATAAATAGTGTAGTAAAGATATTATGAAAGTTTTTTATCTGATTTCTCGTTTTATAATAAAATTGTAAGACTGTAAACTGTACTTGTAACAAAGCGAAAAAGAAAAAATTGTCGGTTTCTTTGGAATAATGATAATGAAAAAATATATATTTAATTATATGGAAGCCCCCGAATAACATTCTTTTATTTTATTATTATTTTATTCTTGTGATTATAAATATTAGATAGTAGACATAGGAATATTACTCATGATAAATAATAAAATATTCAGATGTCAATAAAGAGAAATCGAAACTGCATAATCATGTTACATAATAAGTAAACTATAATAAGGTTTTGAAGAACATTTAGTCCTTATTTTGGTTATCAAATTCTACTTGAATTAGTAGTAGATAAATAATAGAAGATAATGTCTAATTTCGTTGTGTGATACATCACAGTTACTTAACCGGGATAGTATCGTGGGATCGACCTACAAATCAATGATCATTGTTCACTCAACATGCGCCATCGCCGTAATAAGGATGTGAGAAAAGATATATTCATTCTCGTTACTATAATTGATACTAAATGGTAACACTCATTTCATTCTTTGAAAGATTACAATCATAATCGATTGTTCTCGTTCCTTTTACTCTTTTTTTTAAATAATATAAATGCATACATATATTAACATAGAAAAGTAAATAGTGAAAGAATATTCTATTATTTATTGGTTTTATATACAAATGACCGCCATATCTTTTAAATTTTAAGTTTATGGAAGTATAGGAATGGCGATTTATCAAAATATTTTTGGATTCGATCTTCAACACATCTTTTTCCGTCCAGATCGTCTTATAAACCATTTAATATAATTAATGTGGAAAGTCCAACAGCATCTTACCTAAAACAGTAGAAAAGTGCTGTTCCCAGGTTCCTGCAAATAAAAAAAAGAGATTATTTAAAATGATACACCAAAAGCATCTATAAAACGATATAATAAACAAGTATTTCCTCGTAAGTTTATTGACCCGATAATTATACCGAACATACCAAATGAAGAAACATTAATGTGAGGATGGATGATGTTATTACTAAAATGATTAGCATACATTAATAGTAATTATTTAAAAACAATAGGTTAAGTGTGAGTCTGATTCGCACGCCGAGGATTCTTTGCTTTTCGAAAACTGTTGACCTCTTTCATCGACATAGGTCACGTCAATTTATCAAACTGTAACCCAGGTCATCAAGAAGTACTCTATCAATTTTGATTTCCTCGCAAGGGGCGACTCACAACATAAACGACATATCTTTTGATTGCATTCAGTTAAGAGATAGATTTTTTAAGTTTTATTAAGATTTTCAACATTAAATTCCTGAGGTAGTGTATTATCAGACAGAGATAAAACCAAGTGGTTTTACTAAGTTCCTATTTTTGAAAAATTGAATCATACAAGAATTAATAACTTCGACGTTATAAAGTTAGGATAATTAAAAAATATATATGTAATATATTCAGTATTTAAGACGTTTGAATAAATAAGAAAAATGTAATGATTAGTAGAGGTAATAAATTGCTTTATTTTTTACCCGACTACGGCGAAGCCAAAAGGAAGGGTTATGATTTTGGCAGTCTATGTATGTATGTATGTTTGTATGTTCCATTTTAGCGCCTGAACTACTGAAGCAATTTTCATGAGTGAGGTGTCAATAGATTCGTAATAATAGCGCGGGTGACATAGGCTATAAAAATTTTATGATTTTTTTAATGACAGAATTTAAACCTCAGATTCTAACTTCGAAAAAAAATAAACTGAGCTGATTATCACGTGTTGGGTGTAAAAAGAAAAGTCTTGACGAGCACATTACAAATATGTATATATATCTTATTGTTTAAGTCAACATATATGTTTAAAATGCGGTCGTATAGTTCGCGCGGTCCTGTCGTTGCAGTTATTTACTCGTTTAAACAAATAAAAGCCAACAATTGCGTTATAATATTAGATTATAAAAGTTATATCGATCGGGAAACGGAAAATTATTAAATAAAAATATAAAATTTAAAAAATTATAACCCGACTACGTAAAAAAGTGGTCTGAAAAGGACGAAACAAGAAAATAATCAGATAGAAACCTAGAAATGTATCGGTATAAAAATGGTCAAGGTAGAACCGTGGTCGCACCCTATACCTACTATGTCCGTTTCATAGTAGTGTTCCTCTAATCATATATATAATCATAGTTTTTTAAACTTTATTTTTTTTTAATCTTGCATACCAATACCTTAAAGATGTGCTTATATGTCATAAGCGCATTTTTGTATTGGTTTGTTTCACTAATCAAGATACAGAAATGTCCCCGATCATAGTGTCGTGTCAACAATTGTCGAGTCATTACTACATTTTATGAACATCATAAAATATGGAGAAATGAAATTCATGATGGTAATCATAATAAATATTAATAACTGATACTAAAGTTTCAATAAATATCAATATATACCGTCAAGCTCCATTAAGGACAGGACCCGAATCAGTCATTAGAGCAAAAATATCAAATCAAATATAAAGTTGGGTAAATGACAGAACTTCCCACTAATTGACGAACCCGAGCTGCGGCTGCGGTATAAAGTAGTAAATTGTAAATAAAAGGGTATCATTAACTTTTTACGGAAATCTGATCGACTCCTTTAATTGCTTGGTTACAAGTTAAAAAATAAACAATATTTACGTTAAAAGTTTGGAGTCGCTTCGGAATTGAAGTTAAATGACAGTTTCATTTAACTACAATTTTCAGTCTATCAATTTTTGCTTAAAACATTTATGTCATGTATTTTCTTAATCACTCAAGGTAAATAAGTATTTAGAGTTTATTTTTTTAACAGTTTTAAATGCCTAAACTTTTATTAATAAAGAGCTATATTATTCTTATATAAATAAAGCAATAGAGTTATCAAAACATAATCTTATATATAATGCTCGGCACAAAAAAGTCACAATACCATATTATATTGTCTATACTACATTACTCAAAAACTGGTGTTTTTGGGCATATTATGTATCAGTTAATGACTAATCTAAATCAAGTTTCATAAATTAAAAAAGCATGATTTTCTATACAGAATTACTTAAATGACAAGAATGCTTTATTTAAAACTTGCTGCGCCCCGCGGTTTCACCTGCTGTACTTTGGATAATTCACACTATATCATTATAAATTATAGCCTATGTGTTATTCTGATGTATAAGCTATATTATTGTAAGGTTTCATCAAAATCCATTCAGTAATTTTTGCGTGAAAGAGTAAATCATACATCCATAAATCCAGACATCCATACATTCTTACAAATTTTCGCGTTTATAATATTAGTAGGATTTTGAAAAGTAAATCAATGTAAGTTTTGTTTGCAAATAACTCACATTAATTAAATAGACACATTGTTTAGTCGGATTTCGATAACATGTGATACAAGTACGAGTTTGCAACTCTCCTGCAACTTTATACATGCAGACAATTTAGCCGGTAGTGTTTTACAACTTGTCTGCAGCAGATAACAATGGTTTTAATATTGAAGTTAATAGACAATACAGTTGCAATTGATATCTTTAAATTATCTAATAATTTTCTAGAACTTTATAAAGCTATCCAGAAATTTCAAATAATTTCTTAGAAAATAATTGCGATATGTAAACAAGAATGTAACAACTGTTTAAACTAAGTACATTCATGGCCTATTTATGTTAATACGTAATTATAATACTACGAAATACAAATGGAAGATTAAAACCAAGATACATTTCTTATAACGCCTTGATAATGTTAAGAAATCAAAACTGATAGATAATATAGTTTTTATTTAACATGGGAATATTAACAATAGTGACACCAACAAATATGGACTGTACTTATTGTCTGTTATGAAAACGTTTTCTAGAATTACTATATTATTCTGATTACTGAGAATTTTTAAATATTATTATCTAATACTTTTATTTAAAAAAATAAAGTTTAAAAACTATAACCCGACTACGTAAAAAAGTGGTCTAAAAAGGATGAAACAAGAAAATAATTCAGACAGAAACCGAGAAATCCATAGGTATATAAATGGTTAAGTTAGAACCGTGGTCGCACCCATACCTACTATGATAATTTATATTATTTTTTATTTAATAGTTTTTCGTTTCCAGAACGATCGGGATAACCTTCATAATTACATATTAAACCGTGATGTTGGTTTTTATTCGCCTAAAAGAGTGAATAACTGCAACGACAGAACCGCGCGGACTATACGACCGCATTTTGAACATATATGTTGACTTAATCAGTATGATATAAATACATATTTGTAATGTGCTCGCCAAGACCTTTCTTTTGATACCAAACACGTGATAATTATCTCAGTTTATTTTTTTTTCTTGGCTATAATCGGAGGTATAAAAAAAAATTAAAATTTTTATAGCCTATATCACCCGCACCATTATTACGAATCTATTGACACCTCATTCATGAAAATTGGTTTAGTAGTTTAGGCGCTAGAGTGGAACATACAAACATAAATAAATAGATTAGATACATAGACTGCCAAAATCATAACCCTTCCTTTTGGCTTCGCCGTAGTCGGGTAAAAAGAGAATATCAATAATTAGTGAGAGACTTTTAAAAAATAGCATGTGTACTATATTTTGGGCTCATTAAGAGAGTCCCTAGACAGAATACTACTGTATAAACGGTGTTGCTAACACGTATGTATGTGTTAGCAACACCGTTTATACAGTAATATTAGCGGGTACCATTTTATATTATGTCAAGTATACCGACGTGAAGACAATATATAACCTTTAGTGCGATAGATTAGTCTCAGTCTCTCTGGTGTTTTCGCGCAGTGTACATGGAAATTAGTGTTATAGTGTCGTGATTAAGGTCACTCTTCTTGAGGTCCACGTAAGTTTATTATCTATTGTTGTTAGCGACGTCGAATAGTGGAGGTGAGAGTTAACATATTATGAAAGAGCTCTTTAAACCTGCTCCTGAGTTTCAAGCCCCAGGCACTGCTCGCCTCCATCTAAATTGCATGTGTATATGCTGTACAGTGATAGGTATGATTCCTCTCTCATATATGACATATGTATCACAGTTTTTTCATATCCATAAAACACAAACAATTAAATATTGTACCAGAAATGTCATGCTCATTCAATATTATCATACTGTTTACATCAGCGCTTAGTACCGGTTTGCACCCAGTTATTTAATAGCCAAGGTCGGAGACAGGTTTGAGAGAACTGCATGTACCAATCAGAACATGTACATCTTTTTTTATTTAAAAAAAATGTTTTTACAGATAGTTTCACCATATGAGAAACTTTAATTTTTAGTAAAACTTGTGTTAAGAATCCTTAACACAGGTTTTACTAAACATGTCTAATATTATGCAGTCGTGGTTGCATTGACTAAAGAAGTTATAGATTACTTTAGCGCGTCAGTCTTGTGATATTTAGCAACTTCGAACAATTAGAAAAAGATACTGAAACACCAAAATAAGTCTTTCAAGAAAGTACTACTACTATTTATAAAGACAACATTACAAGGTTGATAAGTACAACAACTTTAGGAGGACCTAAATCATTAAAAAGTTGTCGATTGTATGTCGAGTGTCGAGAAGAATCTTATACATATTTGGTGAAGTGTAGTATTTTTGAAATGTTTGCCCTTTTGTTTGCTTATTACTCGTATAAGTATCGTTATCCAACATGTAAAGGCGCTTACATTACGCATTTTTGCAAGTTGTGTAATTGTGACACGCTGTTGCATTGTGGATTTATATCGGTTCGTTGAAGCGTTCACTATTACATTATGTTAGATGCATTACCTATACATTCTAGATATGAGGAAATACGATGTAATTATGCACAAAAAAAACCTATTATAAAGTTGCTGAGCCTATTAAACCAGAAATTTGGTTTTAGACTAAAATCTTATACTAATATATAACGCTGAAGAGTTTGTTTATTTGCTTGAACGCGCCTATCTCAGGGTCTACTAGTCCGATTTAAAAAATTCTTTCAGTGTTAGATAGCCCATTTATTGAGGAAGGCTATAGGCTATACAACATCACGCTACGACCAATAGGAGCGGATCTACACGCGGATGAAGCGCGGGAGTCGACTAGTAAAATATAATAAACAAAATGGTGAACACGCTTATATTTGTTATGATTAAATTTGAACGATACCGAATTTTTTTCTACAGTTTTCCCAAAAAAATTAAGTTCCTGTCTCGTTTAAACGGAGTCAGTTGTCTTCGTAAAAGAAATAATCAGACTAAAATACTTTGCACAAAGTTTTAAATCAACTAGAAAAATGATTACACAACTTAGATACAACTTTCAAACAAGTAAGTTGAAACTATTCTCAGAATATCTATACACTAAATTGATAAGTCTAATCTATAAATCTCCTACGTAATTTAATTGTCACAATTTGTTTTTTGAATTAATGAATGTAAAAAATACATACACTCTTCATTCATGAATATACATTAACTGAAATTTTTTTTAATTTAAAATACAAAGAAAATTCGATATTTTACAGTCTACATCTTCTTACAAATATTAAGCTACACTTACGATTTGTTAACTAATTTATACATGGAAAATCAGTCTCAAAAAAGTCGAAACGAGGGCGGTTTTCTACCTCTAGTATAACGATACGTATAGTATCGTATTTTTATACTACTTGTAAAAAACGAATGTAACAAAAACTTTACATAATAACCACTATAATAGAGGTCATAAGTCTCGTATGGACGTTTCTCAACGTGCATTTACAATTTGAACTCACTTATTATATCCGAGTGTCCGTCAAAGCTCTGGCGAAATCTAATGCTTGCTTCATTTGCTTTTTGTAGGAGCTTAGATAAATATGTTGAATGTTAAATTGCATATTGCAGAAAATATTGCATAGAACAGTCCCCAGTTTTCGAGTAAACTTAAGGGAGAATTTTAATCCTAAAATGCTGTTAATTAACATCATAGTAGCAGATAAATTAGATATATGTATATGTAGTATAAAAGAATTTTTAATATATTAAAAAAGATTTTGTGAACTCAATAACTTTTAGAATTTTTATTTATTATAATGTGGTTTCAAGAAATTTAATCCAGAAAAACTTCAAATTATAAATGTTATCTTATATTAAACATATACAGTGTGAACACATAGTTATTGGAATTACAAACTTTAAGTATTTGTTTTTCTTATATATATAAGTGATATATAACAAAATTATGCTCTGAAAAATTAATACTAGACTATGTTTAATTCTGACTAAATTAACTAAATGCAGTACATAAACTTTTATTTTAAAACAAATTATTACTCTCAAACTGCAACGAATAAATCTAAAAGGTAAACAAAACAGGTTCACATAACACATTACGTTAGAAAATAAGAACAAGCAATTCACACAATATATGTTAGATAATTTTCTAGAAAAAACATTGTGTGAATTCAACATAGACATGAAATGGTTGTACTAAACATTACCTGTACATCAACACCATACAGAACTGTACGTAACGCATTGCTACACTACAATATTTCGAAAATCACACCAGTATCGATATTACACATGTTTTCACTCATGAAAAGTTCAAAGAATTGAGAAGTTTTGTAAAACGAGGAGCGCGCGAGATGTTTTGAGCGGATCTTGTTGTAAAGAAAGATCGTGCGCCCACGCAAGTGCGGGGCGCGAGCTATTACGAGCGCGAATGTCGCCGGCAAGCAAGGTTGCCTGGAAAATAGCATGTGTGAATGAAAAGCAAAACAAGGGGGAAAAGACTACTGAACGGTAAAACGAAACAATTTCGACAGTACAAATACAACTTCAATTGAATTGTCACACTCCAGTAAACTTCTTAACTCCTCCTTAAGTGGTTAGAATGACAATGAAATCAAAAATCCATAAAAAATATACACAATCGAATTGAGAACCTCTTTTCAACCGACTTCAAAAAAAGGAGGTTATCAATTCGGCTGTATTTTATTTTATGTTTATTACCTCAAAACTCCGTCTGTCAATTATGAACTGGAAATTTCTTTTTGTATTTGATAGGATATGCTTTCAGATTGGTCCCATTTTTTTCAAAATCCAGTTGTGATGATAGGATCCTTGTTATTTGAAACTAATTGCCCGGAAAGACTTCGTTCTGTCAAAAGTTATTTTTTTTTAATTATTATTATTAAAACTTTCCGTGGGCCTCAAGGAACATACAAAAAAAATATACTTATCCGAATTGGTATTGGAATATTCATTTTTATAGAAGAAGAAGATTAGCTTATACACGTAAATGCTATAATACACAATAACGATAGATAATAACACAACGGACAGACGGACACAGATATGGTTTAGACAGGAAGACGAGATGTGCCTAAAGCGTATGACACAGGTGCATGTGCACAAGACACACTAAGATATATAAGTTATCGGCCCAGTAGGGTATTTTTAAAAGATAAAAGTCAAAAGATACCAGCAGTGTTGCTAGCACTTGACAGAGAAATGAAACTTCTTTTCTATTTTTCTGCAAACTTCTAATGCACTTTGGTGTAGAAATACAGATCCTAAAAAAAATCGTATAGATAATATTTCATGACATATGATAAAAAAATTGAACGTTTATTTATTCTTAAACAAATTCCCAAGCATTTCAAATATTCGTTACGATATTAGCAGACGTTCGATTACACGAGTACATATTCGTTTTGCGAGAATCTTGAAAAACATAGAAAGTATTGACGACCTTGCTGGACTCTTGCCAGACATCGTCAGCTGGCTGAACACATTCCAGTCTCTATCCCCCATCATTTTAATGGACTGAAAACCAATTTTTTTAACTTCCGTTACATGTAAACTGTTGTAAAAAGAGAGAAAATTACACACAGCAATACGTATGAATATGTTTTTGATAGGAAGTCAAATAGTGCCTCGAACTCCGGAATAAGATATAGGGTTAAGGACGTTTTTAACATGATCAAAATACTTTTAGCACCATGATACTAAGCTATATTACTTAATATATTTATTCCACGAAATTACTCGTCTAATTGGCAAACCGCGTATCTATTGTAACTTCAGAACAAAGTATGTTTAACGTATTTTTAAAACTTTGCTACAATTATTTCATTACTGTTTTTGGTTCTGTTTGCTGTACAAAAACTACAAAGTATTTTTAATTATAACATATTTTAAAAAATACTTTCAGGTCCTCGTTACAGACTCCAACAAAATTAAATGTAAAATGACGTCCTATAACTATGTTTACTCAATTACTAACTTACCTACTAACCTTTTGCAGCAATATAACTGCCATAAACAAATCTATAACCTCGTATGCTTAATTTATCCTTGCCTAAGATATACTGATTACATATACGAATATATGTTGAGTTATTTCTAGATAAAGTACAGAATATTTAACGTTGACTATAAAGTTTAGTCGTAAAATAACTATTTTGATCATATTGCGCGCTTTCATAAAAATTCACGATGTATAAAAATATGCAATACAACAGTGATTACCAAAGTTGTCTATATCCACCCCTAACAGTGGACAATGAGTAAGGGGGGGTCAACGTAAATGATTAAAAAGACTTGTGGGTCGTATTGTACAACTAAACACATTCTCCACCTTTAATGCAAACCTATTTATTTTGGGCTGCCAAGTTGATGTACATGGCACGCGGGCGGCGCTTATTAGCTCATCACTTAAAGACAGGGCGCTTATGGGCGCTTGAAGGGGGCGGCAGTTAATCCTTTAGGCGACCTACATATATAACCATTATATATTCTGACTATATCAGAATAGGCAAAACGTCAGAATTCGAATCAATTTGATCATCTTTATATGGACTTGCCCCCCCAACAGGCAAAAATATGTAGGTTGAAAGAGCAAATATTAGAAGGGGTTAATAATTATAATGTACCCAAACATTGTAATTAATAACATCAAAATTAGTCTGGGTTATTTAAATGGAGTATTCTGGTATTTCATTCGCTAAATCTATCAATAGGCAACCAGTTTTTGGTGATAAAGAGAAATTTTATAACACTATACCGTTAAAGGTAATTTATTATAAAGATGTCTAGACTAGTATATCGGTCTATTAATGTAAAATAACTCACAAAAAAATATTGCCTACGTTCTTGGATTAGCAACACTTTCGACAACCTGTGGCTTTCTATTGGTTTATTTGATGTATGTGCTATAAAATTTGAGGCACACTGACATGCAATTTCATGCAAAGTGAACGTTGTATAATAAGATATAGTTTAAAATAATGACATGTGAGGGGAAAATCCTGCTTTTTGAAGTCAGTAAAAACTTTGCAATTTAATAATAAAATCTAAGCTCTAATAAAAAGTTTACATTAGTGTATAGAGTTCTTTCAGAAGCTTGCTTATATAAAAATAATAACAATAAACTTTTTAATTAATAAGTTTATCATAAGAATTAATTTACAAAGATGATATCTTGCTAAAAAAAATTTATTCCTTTCTAAATATATTTCAAGGATAACAATCCCAATCCAGTGTAATTGTTTTGCATAAAATAATGTCAGATTTTATGTCGTAATAGTTTACTTGCAGTCTTGGACGACTCGTGAAAGTTGCAAAGTTGGTTTGAATCAGCGCAAAGGTTGCCTCTTCTTCATTTTTAATTATTCATATATTGTAAGATGCAAAGGATAATATTATTAACACACTCTTTAGTGCATGGAACTTAAGGCACAGGACCAGCTTTAAAAGACTATTTTAATATATGAAAACACCTACAATGATCATTTTTACCAATATTCAACTAATCTATTTAACTAAGACATTAAATATATTAAAGATTCACTTGATCCTCGACAAAAGTGATCACGCACCACTACATTAAACTCGGCTATCCCTAGATTAAGGCAAGCCGAAGCTGCGGAGGCGAGCGTATGTGTTACACAAGGGCGAAGGGGCTTCCCTTCCTATAGCGCCGGAGACGTCACAGACTATATTTTTGTCCATTCTATTTTTTTACAATTTCATTATGACCATTGTAACAGTTTTGTAACTCTATGATAAACTCATCCTAATTGACAATTTGACTGTTTTACTTCGATAGATCTAACTTATATATCACGGTTCACAATCTTTCGACAGTTTACATTGTCGCGAGATAGATTATAATCTAACAGTGTTTACTAATTTACGATAACATATATAATAGATGTTTAATATTAAGGCAACTACAAAAGTATTTCATTTCAATTTTACAGCCCTAAACTTTATAGGCAATGGGTTATGTCGTCACAGCAGAGAGAAGCTAGCGGACGTAATAGCTGTTACAGAAAATGGTAACTTATAAAATCGATTATAAGATGATTTTTCATCTTGTCGATTATAATTATGTAGCGATAAATCGATTTTTATTTTCATGTTCAGTAAAAGTTTACGAATTTATCTACCAACTATATTTAATTGTTACGATTGTCATAATTTTATTTTAAGACTAGCAGCCTGCCCTCGCTTTGCTCCGGGTATTTGAAGGCGTATTTTAATGTATGTCCTTAAATTGACACTGTAATTTAGTAGTTTTTAATTATTTAAAAAAAGAAGTAAAGGGGAATGTGAGAAAAGGTGATAAAAAGGAGAAAATACAAAAAGAAAAAAAAGAGAAGAGACAAATAACAAAAGAGCGAGAAGGACAGAGCAATAATAAAATTGAAGGAAAAAAGATAAAGGGGAGAAAGGTGAGAGACAGAAGAGACAGAATGAACAGATACAAAGATAAAAATAAACGAGAGAGGAAGGGAGAGAATGAAAGTATAAAAGAGGAAGAGACACAGGACTACTATATACTTCTGTCAGTAAAAGAATTTTTACAATCAGATCATTCGCAACAAAATCGCCATACTTCATTAATTAAAAAATATAGGCATATGGCAACACTACATCACCTATGTCACTCAGTAATAGTGTAATCTTGTAGGGGTAAAAGAATTATTAAAATCGGATCTGTAGTTCTAGAGAAAACCTTCACTGTACAAGATGGCCACGTTATGGCACTTAGATGGCCATATATTTCTAATTAGAATATTAATGGCAACATCACATAGCCTATATTATCCGGAAAATTGAAAAAAATTTCAAAAACAATTTAGTAGTTTTCGAGGCTATTGGCAACAATCAAACATACAAAATAAAAACAATCAAATCTATCCTTTTTATATAATAGTGTATATATAGATACAGAATATTTTGCTATAATATTGTGGCAATACTGACACTTAACTTCCTTACTTAGGTTGATTCCTCTACATGCTAGTTTGCTATTATATATTGAATTTCGTTACAGTGATTTTTAATTAAAGCAGAAACTAAAAAAGATTAAGTTGTTCATTTTCCACAAAACCGTAAATACACATGGGCGCTCCCTAGTACAATATTAGAAGGCAGAAAGTACAAGATGTTCGGAAACAATAGGATTATTAACAATTACAATGTTAGGAAATACGATATCGTCGTTTGAGGTGAAAGAAAGTGAAAGTGGCGAATCTAGTTCTATAGACGAACATCATTTAAAACAAATTAATATTAAACATTTTGCAAAAATCGTCAGCTAATAAAATTACAAAAATATTTGTCTATAAAACTATTGTAAGGTTAAAGTGATTTAGAATAGGTTGTAGAATTAACGAAATATTCGCATGTTGTTTTGGCATCTATAGAATAAAGACTTTTAATTAAAAACGTAACAGTGACAATTTTATTTTTTACCACGTGTTTCATGGTTATGTATCATGGTAAAAACTTAGTAATTTTAACGTACTTTGATCATCCATACAAATAAATAAAATTGGAGTGCAGACACTCCTATGACATATTAAAATAACCGCTTTTTACTAAGTGCATATGGACGTGTTTACATTTTTTATCTGTCTGTTTGTTTATTCCGGCTAATCTCTGAAATGGCTTTACCGATTTTGACGTGACTTTTACTGGCAGATGGCTGGTGTAATAAGAAATAACTTAGGCGATTTAATCTCACTACGACCCATAGGAGCGGAGCAACACGCTAACGAAGTAGCGTGGGTCGGCTAGTGATAAAATAATAATACCTACTACTACTTTTTTTTTCCGATGGAAAATGCAGTTTACGCATCCCTCCCAAGTTATACCCCGAGAGGGTATGTGGGGCTCACAGGCGCACTGCCAGAATACCCACTAAAAAGCATCGCTCCCTCACCGCTATAATGTGACGACACGGGATCGCTCGCGCACACAACCGCGTCGTCCCAGCGTATAATGTCATTTTCATATTTGCCCTTTTAAAGCGGGGGGAGAGACTCCTCATCCCCTGTCTTCTTCTGTGTGTAGGAATTGTGAGGCCTGCTGCCTCACGCTCTCGCACTTTTGCTTCTTTCAGAGCCATCACTGTCTCGCAAAAGGAAACCATTGTAGACCAACACCTCTCACTACTGAGCATAGCGTCCACTACACTCATCAGTGACTGGTCTCTATCTATTTCAGCCGCCAAGATATGTTGAGGACCCCACGCTACGCATTCACATAACGTGTGTTGTGCTGTGTCAACTGATGAACCACATTCCTGACAGGCAGGTGTCGCTTCTCTCCTAGCTACCTGCACCAAGCAGATACTTTCCATAGCAACTGTGCCCAGAAAGCACCTGCGTCAACCTAAAGCTGAGTATGCCATGCGGCCTATCAATCCAACATCTCAAGTGTGGGTTAATTGCTTCCACAGTCACAATGCCGGCGTTTGGAGATCTGAAATCTTCTCCCCATCTTTGGATTAGAGTTCCATTTGCGATCGCTCTAATTCTCAAAGTTTCTTCTGGCAGTGGGCTTTCACCTCTTCTTCTCATATTTACACGAAAACGAAACATATCCGCCATCAATCCCGCCTGGAGCACCTACTGTTTGTGTACTTCCTTTTTAAATTACTATTGTCGGTAAATTTCAATTACCTTTATAAATTTAAAGTTTTTACATGAAAATCTTGCATTTTATTTTAGTAAACTTCCGCTCCCTCATATTATAATGAAAACGAAAGAAGTGGATAATTTTTAACATTATAATAAATAAATGTTTTTCCTCAATTTATCTACTGAGATGTATACCTAATCTAATCAATTAAACATGACTCGAGAATATTAAAATTCCATGCATACTCGGGAATTTTTTATAGGTCCAAAAAAATATGTCAACTAAAGACTTTATACCTACAGTAACACTTATACTTCATGATAAAAACACAATAACAAAAACTAAACAAAGAAATAAAAGTGATTATTTTATCCACACTTATCATAAGGAATGTTGATTTATTACAGAAGAATATAAAGTTTTAAATAAGCATAATTAAGTTGTCAGAATTAATTAAAACTGATAAGCTAAACGAATTGGTAAAATAGTAAGCAATAATAATAAAATGCTAGAACGTAAAATTGCCAAAATTTTCTAGAAAATTCTCATATTCATATGGTATTCATCTAAATATTGAGCTATTTTCGTAGTAGATATAATTCGATAGATTTCCTCGTTCCTGTTTGGAGTGTAAATAACCGCGCTGCATTTTGATAGCGCTAATAAATTCATACGTGACCGAAACTAATTGATTTGGCAATTGAGTGTATTATTGGTTCTGAAAGTGTATTTAATATATTGTTGGATATGAATCATTTTAGATGAAATATTATTTATGTAGTCTACATAAAAATTTAGCTTAAACAGCTGATGCTAGCAATTAAACAGCTATGATGAATTTAAATTATCTACAGTCGCAGTTGTTACTCTTTCTACAATTATAATGTGTCATAATAAAAATGAATCCCTATTTCCCTTGGTCACGACATCACGCGTTAATGGCTGAACCGATTTCGCTAATTCTTTTTTTGTTGTAATTGATATAGTCAGAAGAAGGCACTTATGTAAGAAAAAATTAAGAAAATTATGCGGAAAATTAGAAAATTTAAGAAAACTTAACGACCATATTAACTTTTGTAATGTAAGCTTTTGACAGCCAATTCTTATTCAATATTCTTAGTTAGGATAGGACAGCGTCTGTCGGGTCAGCTAGTGTGTCATAAAAATAGCAATCTATAATCGTTATTATTATTTTTGTAAATTCATGTAATTTAAATAAAACGAATAACAATCGACCGACTTATTTGTAAATTATAAACAAAATCTCAGATACTACTATTCTAATCATTTTTATTTAAGTACATACAAAATTTTAAAATCCGATAAGAATTGATTTTCCAGTCCATGTGTGATATTATGTAAGTACAAAAAAATTATTATCAATTTCAACAAACCGATGGTATATATCATATATTATTGACCTACCTATATAAACAGTGATCTACATTTTAAAGTTAATCTCGAAAAATTCAGAATGGATTTCTTTCTGAATCAAGTCTTACATAATACACTTCTGTATAACTTGCATCATAAAATTTACAAACTACTTATTTTTGACAAAATACTTATTTAAAGTGATGGTTATCACGGTACAATCGAGACGGTTATAAAATACCATTATTTGCGTTACATAATATGAAATACAATCAAAGAAGAATATTCTTTTCCTTCCAATATTTTGTTTCTTAACAACAGTAGCTTCTAGATATGTATTCTGCCATAGCAAATTATTAAATTAAATCAAAATAAAATCTTCTAGTTATCATAAAAATGTCGACCTAATTTATATTTGATTGATGATGATTTGGGGTTCCTATTAATTACTATATTTTATCTCAAATATCAACCCGTCCTGGCGTCTCTCGAGTGAATTTTATTATATGTATTTTACATTTTAATTTCCAATATATTTCTCTTTATATGATAACGAACACTTCAATATTTTTTTCGAAATAAAAGCCTGTGTCATTTCCCAAATTCTAATCTATATCTGAGCTTATTTGACTGATCTGAGAGGACTAAGAATAAAGTGATCCATGTATGATTGTGAATAATATAAATAAAGAGACGTATATAATATTTAATAGGAATCTAATTTCCGTTTTGATGAATAGTCTGCAAAAGGCGTTACTGAACTGTTTCTCGTTAATAGTTAATACAGTTGTACTCGCAGTACTGATAAATAGCAATAAACGGTACCAGACAATACGTTGATGTTCGCTTCAGTCGTAACGGAGTCAAATCTCATTACTTGTAATGCTACTCGTATCTATGGTTTCATAAGCGATTCGTTTGAGGCCTTTGGTATAAATTACCTATTACATTGGGTTAATGGGGTATTTCTAAAATAATTATTAATAATTTTAACACATCTAAACAATAAGAAAAATCTGCCAGGCAATGAAGAGTAGCATATTGAATGAAAAAAAAATCTGACTAAATATGAAACAAAGCTAGTATAACAGAGAAAAATAAATATGGAGATGAGTAGGACGTATAATAAGAGGAAATAATTAAAAAAAAAGAATTTGAACCTAATTATAAAAATCTGTAGGTACAGTTTTATTTATAACTGGATGGATAAACTAACATTGGACAAACAAACATTTGAATAAATAGATAATCATTGCATAATTTCAGACGACAAAGATATTATGATAGACAAATGTACCAATTACGATACATGGTTTCTAATAAAAAATTAAGCAAGGTTACAAGTCTATTAAAAAAATTCAGGTAAATTCCTAAAAATAAATAGAGCCGGCCGTCGCATTCCGGTAGTTAAACATTTTGTTCGTCTCGGTGTTTTTACCAATTATGATAATTTATACCAGATCTGTTTTACAGTATTCTTTCATACGTTTTTTTTTATAAGAACTAAGAGAAGGTTGTTTGGTTTTGCATATTAAATAAATTTATTATTTAAATACGTAATGCAAAAATTACAAATACATGCACATTCCAGTAATTATAAATATATGCGGAAATATGTTTTATAACAGAACTATTACTTTGTGAGAGTCATATAAAACTTATTTATATTTTTAAGTATAAAGGAAGCGGACGGACATAATCAACATTAACCATAAAAGTTGTCGACCTTCAATTGGTCTGTCTAAAGAAAGAGTAAAATGATGACATTCATATAATAATGATCTTAAGTCAGTCCAAATAGAGATCCTCTACCACCAAACCAAACTATTTTCTTGTCATCCTCCTATAACTTATATAAATAATATAATTCATATATAAAACACAAAACTAAACAATAAAGTATATTCAACAGGATATGGAGCAATATCTTAATTATTATCAAGCAATAAATCTTTGACCATAAATGTAGTGTTAATTAATATGAACAACTAAAATTACTATGTAAATGAAGCTTTGGTCAATGTTTTAGAATATAGATCAGCCATTTGCAATTAGCCAAGGTAAGCAACACATAGAATAATTTATATTTTTCTTCCCGTACACAATTTTTATATAATAAAACCAAGTCTGTCTGTTACAGTACAAATAACTCGAGAACAATGTAGACATTTACTATAATTTAGTTCAATATTTAGATTTGTGTAAAAGAAACAAATATACGAGCTATAAGCATTGGAGATCCTTTATCAGTTCTAAGAAACGATGAAGTAACAAAAAAACATACATAAATATCAGTCAAGGTCAAAACTCACAAGTTTGAGGCAAGGCAACTAGGAAGTACTTTCACTTTTCAATGCTTCTTAGTATCTTATGGTATGTTAATCATTATTTTAATTTTTATTAATATATATTTTTTTTATAATTCAATATTTGCCATCTGTACTAACGTAGCCCTTTGCTTAGTTAAGTTGAATGATAAATAATTAACCTTTATAATAACACGGCGAAACATTTTATAGTCCAGTAAGAATATAAACTTTTATTTTAGACCTTTTTTAACACATGAAAACAAGTTTACAAAAACAAAAAATCTTTTAAGTTATCATTGAAATGCAATTACTTGGAATTCAGCTTTGTTACTCTATAGAACTAAGTGCCTATTTTTTTATAATATTGTGTACAATATAAAGAATATATAAACGTTAGGTTTATTTTTAAAGAATTTTTTCACAAATATTTAATCATTTTTAATTGGCATTTGAAATTGAATTCATCATGGTCAAGACGCAGTAGGTCCGATCCTCAGTCCTGTATTAGCACTAATATTCAGTTTATTAAAATTACCTTGTATACAAAAGAAATCTTAAAATATAGAGAATAAGCAGCATTTGGTCAAATATATGTAAAACAATATTCACATATGAATGTGATAGGTGGGTCGACAAACCAACAGGACATTTGCCACGTCTCGATGAATCAATTGTCTCGAAATGACCCCGTGTCCGGACTGACAAATAGCTTCATGCGGGGACTGATTTATATCTGATGCTGTTTCCATTACTACCTACGCTTTTGTTATATTTTAAATGCTGCTAGTTCCTATAAATTTGTATTGTGAATACTTCACTTGCTCGATTGTGTGCTAAACACTGACCCAATCAATCCAACCAAGTAATTTCATACAATTAAACATCGTTTAAAGTACTACAAGTGATGTGCTTTACACCTGGTCACAAGTTCAAGATACTACTCGGCATCGTACTGCTGCAGGTATTACCAAAATATCTTGACATTATTTTGGGTATTTTAAGAATACTTTTGTTAACTAAATATTTTAATTAAGCGAAAACAAAGTAGAGTAATGGACTTCATAAATTACGGTAATTTGTAAAGCTTTATTCTTTATAAGATTTGAATTTCTTTTTATTTTAATACTATTTGTAACACATTTTGACTACAATTAAAGCACAGACTCAAATTATGTGCTATTTATTGATTGGCGGTGAAAATGAAATTACTTTAATATATTAATTTTAGTCTATCCAATAAAAATAGAACTGAGCGGTGACTTTCTTTAAGAAAACATAATGAGGTCTTAAATATAAGACAACAATTTTATTGTTTTTAGTTTTGTATTTGTCTGTCTGCATGTTTAACCTCGAAATTGGATACAATTTTTTTTTTGTTTTTTTTTAAAGATCACATACTACTAGTATTCCCTTTACCCCTCCTAGTAAGCTAAATTGCTTGCGTCAGGAGTGGGCCACGCCAGCAGTCCAATGTCCGTGATTTGAACCCACGACTTATCGATCGTGAATCCAACGCCTGAACCACTGACGCTTATTTAATTTTTTACAATTATTTTGTGGAAAGTCTATTCTAAAATCTACGTTTTATTTAATTTCAATCAGATGTCAAATTTATTTATCCTTTTTCTAAATATATCTACATGTTTATTAAAGAGGTAAAGTTTACATTAGGCTTTTCCAAATATTAGTAAATATGTTTAGAAGTAACAAACGTTACCGATATAATGTGAACGAACTTCACGCGCTCTTACTACGCACGCATCCTGTTTTTTCCTGTGATAAACAACAAATTTATGAGGTCTTATTAAAATATTGACCTATATTCAATTATAAATAATTCAGAAAATAAAAAAAATATATAGTAACTAACCAAACCATTAGCCTTAATTTTAACATTTTATTCGATACCCATTATCACTATTATGCGAGAGGTTAAAAATAATTACTAATTCGCCATTTTGGGTGGTCTGCCATACTATACACAGAATGACGTCACTGAGCTGTCTATGCATTGTCATCTATACTAATATTATAAAGAAGTAAGATTTGTATTTTTGTATTTTTGTATTTTTGTATTTTTGTATTTTTGTATTTTTGTATTTTTGTATTTTTGTATTTTTGTATTTTTGTATTTTTGTATTTTTGTATTTTTGTATTTTTGTATGTAACGAATAAACATAAAAACTACTGGACCGATTTCAAAAATTCTTTCACCATTAGAAAGCTACATTATTCCTGAGTAACATAGGTTATATTTATTACAAGAAAAAATTAGAGATCCTTAGGAAATCTCACGAAAACCAACCCAAGGTGCCAAAAAATTTGCCATAAAATATCTTTCATCGCATGCGCTGCAAAAAGTATTGATGATAGAACAAAAAAATGTTATACAATATTATAGAACGTATCAATATCTACAAAAAAATCCGCGAGACCATATGTCTAACTATTATAGTTACGTCACTATAACTACTTTTTTACATTTTAAAAGTTGATAAAAATGCCTATCAAAATCAGACCATGTTTTCTATAACTTTGTATTAATCCTTATCCAAATAAATTATTTCGTATTCAAGACTATTTCAATATCTGTAAATTACTTTTTGAATTATTAAAATCGGACTTTCCATTCAAAAGATATTATGAAATTAAAAATATCAATATAAACAAAAAATACACGACGACGCGACGGGCCAGTATAGCGACGCAGCGCAGCGAGTTAAGCGGCAAGAGAGTGGGCACCGAAATGCGGGAGGGCCAATATATTTTTAAAAATAATATTCCACCCGCGCGAAGCCGGGATGGGCCGCTAGTCCAATATAAACTTATATGCAAAAACTCATCTCAATCGGTTGAGGACAACTGCTAAGAATATGAGAGCTATACTGCGCAGTAACACTCAAACGACAACATTAACATATACCTAATATAGATGGAAGCTGAGCACTACCTGGGGCTTGAGACCTAGGAGCGGGTTTAAATACGTCTTCTACTATGCACAAACTCTCACCTTCACTGCTCGACCTCGCTGCCGAATATTAAAATAATAAAGTACATTACTCACATGCTCCTCGATAATGGAGGCTTAACACGACACTATAATACTAACTTCAATGTACACTGCGCAAAAAACACCAGAGAGACTGATTTTAATCTATCGCACTAACGGTTATATATTGTCTACTTGTCATTACATAAAATGATCTACCCGCTAATACTACTTTGTTAACGGTGTTGCTAACACAACTGTGTTAAAATTAAGTTGCAAGTTTTAAATCGAACATAATATGTTCAAACATTACAAGTAAAATAAAAGGTTGTTAAAATAAATGACTTCCCATCCTCGAAGTTACTCAGTACGATTAAATAGATACAATTCATCTTCTCACGTTAGTAAAAAATATTGTATAGCTTAAGTCTAAACGATAACATAACTTTACAAAATGTTTTTTCTAATAAAAAGGCTAAAATGATTTTAAACTTTAAATCGAGCTGAGCAGTCTATGATTTCAACATGCTGTGGGAAGTGTTAACATTGTTTATAACAATAATAGTACTTGTGAATATCTTTAAATTAATTTGTCTTAAAGCTATTGTCTATAAGTATTCAACGAAATATCACAATATCTAACAAAGCAATTTCCTATTTAAGTGGTTTGGTAAATTAATAATATTATTTATTTTAAACTAGCGACACACCCCGGCTTCGCATCTTTTGATGAAAATCACATTTATATCCCTTACGTAGTTTTTAAAATTCCTCTTTTAATACTTGATTCTAAAATAGCTATGAATAAATAAAGTCTATTGATATTCCTCGTCTAATATGAATGTACACGAGTTAATCAAATAACTAACGTATGTATAATGTATGTTTATTTAAATATTATTAGGAAAATTTTAAATTGAGTCTATTTAGGAGGCAGTCTATTTAGCAGTTTTTCAGTTTTAGTAGGGTTTATAAAGACTTGTTAATTGTAGAGACAGCACGAAAATTAACATTTTCTGAGTCTAGTAATTTCATAATAGTGATTTAGTAATAGTTTCTGGTATTTTGTTAAATGTTAAATGACCTTAACAATTACTAAATAAAAAATAAATTATGAAATTTAAAAAAAAAATATGTTAAAAAGAAGTAGGTATACTGTACCGTTTATAGAATAGAATTTATTTTTAATAAAATTTCTTAATCCACTTGTAATTTTTTTTAGGTTATTAACATAGTCTGGCTCTCAAATGGACAGATAACTAACCAGAAAAGAGTTTTAAATTGACGACTTATTTAATAAACACAAACTTATTTAATTTTATATTGAACTTTTATTTAATATCTTAAAAAAACTTCCAAAATACTGCAAAATCTAGAGTAGTTCTATAATTACTGTGATATATGATAAGCAAATATCATATTTACGTCAATAAGGTTAGTCTTCACCTTAATAGTTATGTAAGAGCTAATCAAACAGTGTAATCTAAATCATTACCCATTGATCCACGTGATGCATAATGAGATCAATGGTTGCTGCAAAAAGCGACTTAATTAAAGCTACTCGATTAATTTTCTCATACATTATTAGCCACGCCGCACGGTGCTCGGTGGCAGTAGACAATTCATTTGATACACTATTTTTTACCGTAAAGAATTAGCGAGGAGATTGCATGTTTCTTTAACGGACGATCGAACGATTAAATAATTTGCAGTAGCGATGGGATAAAATAATAGTGAAGTTAACCCTCATATTTGTCAGTTAAATTGTCGTGTAGATGTTACGTCATCTTCGGATTAGATTATTAAGAAATGCAATTTATCTATATCTATACTAATATTATAAAGAGGAAAGATTTGTATTTTTGTATGTAACGAATAAACATAAAAACTACTAGACCGATTTCAAAAATTCTTTCACCATTAGAAAGCTACATTATCCCTGAGTAACATAGGCTATATTTATTACAAGAAAAAATTAGAGATCCTTAGGAAATCTCACGAAAACCAACCCAAGGTGCCAAAAAATTAGCCGAGTTGAGCCTGTGAGCTGAGATTCAAAAGATATAACAAATTAAAAATATCAATATAAACAAAAAATACACGACGACGCGACGGGCCAGTGTAGCGACGCAGCGCAGCGAGTAAAGCGGCAAGAGAGTGGGCACCGAAATGCGGGAGGGCCAATATATTTTTAAAAATAATATTCCACCCGCGCGAAGCCGGGATGGGCCGCTAGTGGATAATAAAATTAAAGTTTAAGTAATTGTTTGTTTGTACCTATTTGTATAAATACTACGTTTCTGTCTCTTATTGTTTATCTTGTGTATAACTGCTATATTTCATTTTATTGTTTTAGGTTGTTCTTGTATCGTAGCATCCATCAACATTTTATCATAACCACCTATAATCTCATTAACTTTTTGGCACGATTTACCGCGCAGTCTCCTCTGTGTTTTTTTCATTATACGTGACACTGGCAGAATGCTTTGTGCATAAGCACATTCAAAGCCATATAATTATAAAAAAAAAGAAAAAAAAGAAATGCAATTCGACAACAATTTTACTGATTAGAACTTAAAATTATACAATACAAATTATATACTCATCTAGTAATTGTAATTTTACGTTAGTTGTAAATATGTATTGTATAATGTATTAATCAGCAACAATAAACGAGCTAAGTAATACTTTTAGTTATATAATATTATCAGACCCAAAGAAGAAAACAATTTTTTTCCAATATAATTATTAACAGAATTCATAGTTTGAGTTTGAGAATATTAATCTATTGTAACTCTAAAGGTTCCAACATGGTATTCTCTCATATATAATGTACTTGTTTTGCTGAACATACGTCATCTTACCATCTCTTTATACTCCCTTATTTTCTTATTCGTGACGTCATTGTCAAAGTGTCAATATCACAGTCTAAACTTCATATTATAAATATTCAATACATATGGTTACCGCATTTATTCGCGACAGTAAACGAAGTCAGGAAGCTAGCCTGACGAATTATTATATTAATCGGTGAAAGCACACAAATTTCTTAGATAATAAATCATGTATTAATTACAAGTTAGATAATGAAAACATATTTAAGTTTGTAATGATTTAGAAAAATAATGAATCTAAAAAAAATATTTGATATTATATAGGTATGTCGGAAGTGTAAGTTAGGTTTTGGTTGGTCTTAAGTTGGGTTGGCCTTGTGTTAGGTTAGGTTTACGTTATTCTAACGTTTTAACGGTTTGAAAACTGAATCTAAGCAGTAGCGAGACGAATGTTGGAATTCCGTAAGTAGAGTAAGCCTACACCTTGGTCAGAAGTCCAAGGTATTGCTTGGGTTCCTGTAAAAATAGTAAGAGATCATAATGTTTAGTTATCTCCTGACCGTATTGCACCCGGAGTTATCAAGATGAACAATCCATTGTGCACATACGATACTTATAGAAAGATTGTATATTCTCTACAAATATCTCCTCCCTCTTCCAATAATTTCTTTGACATATACGTACTACACTAGCCATTGTAATAATTATATAATGATTCAAAAAAGATCGGCCATATGTATAACTTGCACTTGTAACCGTCATGGTAATCGTAATCGTAACCATAGCAATGAACTATGGTGAAAGCGTGGTAACGTTCTTTTCAGTATATTTCTTATTTCGCTCAAACATTTATTTATTTGAAAAACCCTTAATATATTTCATAGAAACAAATAATGAAATAGATGTAATTTTTATAATATCTCAATAATAGGCAGTTGACTGTGACCACAAGATTAGTGTCGAATCACCAACGCAATGCTTACTTTACTTTTTATATTTAGGTACTATTATTGTATAATCGGCCTCATTGCAGACTTTTTTAATAACAACTGAATGAATTTGTTTCTATGACTTACGGAATAACACTGTTGGAATGTTCTAGTGGCGTAATTTTATACATTAAACCCTTTTCTGTTTGATTTTAGTGGTTCTTCTGTTGGATGTCGTCTCATTTAACAAATAGAAAAATTACAAAACTGTATCCGTTATTTTTATCCTTATTTTGCGGTACGGCAAGTGCGTTATTTTAATATTTTTTCCCACCTAAGAGATCGAAATTTAACGTTTTGATATTACAGTACTTCTGTACACGGGATAAGAAATATTTGTAATAATTTTCATCTTCTATTATCTAAAATATAAAGCAAAGTCGGGTTTGTTCCAACACTTATAACTCGAGAACGGCTGGACCGATATTCATGGTTTTTAATTTTTTCCATTGTTCTCCGTCCCGAATATCAGAATCGCAATTAACAACTTTGGAAAATTGACGAAAAAAAAAATAAAAGAATAACCTTTTCCTATACAAAATGTTGATGGGTTTTGTGACTGTCAAACATTTAATGTTCATCCCGTCGATACGGTAAACTCCCCTCAAAATATATAACGTATTTAATTAAAGGTTTCGTATGGCGTATTTTAGGCGGTACGAAGTTCGCCGGGTCAGCTCGGAATTAAGAAAAGTAAGTTGAGTTGAGACTGGGTATGATTTATAAAACCCAGAAATAAATATGTTATGGGCACATAACCAATGTTCAACTGAATTTTTGTGCGTTTAATTAAAAAAAAACTCGTGTATTATATGTTTATTAAAAAATAAGCGATATTTATAGGACAAAAGAACATTATGCCAATTGAACGACAGATTTCTAGTTGTGGACTAAATAAACAAAAGCATGAAGCCATATTCCAGTAACATACAATTACCTTTCTATCACTCATGAACTCATTATACGGTGTCATCCGATACTAAGTGGGTATCGAGGCTTAATTACACCATGGACTCCACAATTTCCATGGAAAGTAAAATGTGAAAATCTGTTTTTATCGCGTCCATTCTTCACCTAATTACTGTTGAACTAGTGATCCGCCCACGCAATGATCATAGTTTAACCAGTGATTCACAAAGTTGTTTATATATTTTTAATGGCAGTTAAGGGGCAAACGAGCAGACGGCCCACCTGATGGTAAGTGTCCACCGTCGCCCATGGACAACAAGAATCACTCTCTTGTATTGCCGATGCGTAGTCACCTTGAAGATAGCAGTATTAACGGGATGGGAAGGGTAAGACTGGCCCACATGCAGCTCGACCGGAACGCATCAATGACACTTGGCGGTCGGATTCGTATGCTGGTGGTCGCAAGCCAGTCGGGGAACAGACCACCAAATGTGTGCCAGATTACTCGCTTCTTATGATATGCTCTCCCAGCGACAGAGGGGAATTGTATTCTAACCCGTCCCCTTACGATAGTTAATCTATATCGATTTCTAAGGTCAATAACGAGTTGCAAGGGCTCCACGTGTAAGAAAATATTTGAGGCAATGAGAAGTATAAAGAAGTTTTGTAATCTTTTTGATTTGATTTTGATTTGGTACAAGGGGTTCTAGCTACGAACAAATAATATACCTAATGGTCTACGAGTCAATTAAGTTTTGGAACCTTTAGTTTATTCCCAATACTCAGAATAACCATTTCATGACTTAGATATTTTGGCTCATTCTGAACTATTACTGGCCTTGATATATTAAGCTTCTGATAGTTTTTGTTGTTAAAAAAAGAACCGATGAACACGTCAACGACCACTAAATAGCCGTTTCGGGTTCCCTAATATCTTGTTCTATTTTTATCATTACTTTTATGTTTTTGCAAAAAATTTACATAAAATGTTTGAATATTATAGATGTTTAATAAGAATATACCTATATTCTTTTGTGATTAGAAATCTTTTTAAATTTTGGTTATATGAGTAAGGAAACCATCACCACGTCAACTAAATTGTATTCGAGTATACGAATCGAAAACAAATACAGAAATATAATATAAAACTTTAAGACAAATAATTTTACGAATTTGTTTACTATTAGACTAGAAATTATCGAATACGAATCTCCGAAAATATGATTCATATCTTATTTTTCTTTGGCAATTATTGTTAAATTCATGACTCAGAAATTAATAAAAACATAATGACTCACTATTTTACCTCTTTAATTAAAATTAATCTTCTAAACCAAAAAAGTGTTTTTCAAAGTGCAATTTATTCTAATAAAAAGTAAAAAACCTTATTTTACGTAACGAAAACATCTCAGGCAGAAATAACTCTGAAGTCGATAAAGAAAATCTTTAGCGAAGGGAACAAACATAATTATTTGTAAATGAAATGTATACTCGTCTTTTACCAAATTATAAAGTACAATATTCACTTCATCCTCCAGCTAACTAAATAGTCAATAGCGAAGTTGTTACTAAGTTTACAGAACACCGTGAACAATAAGCCTAAGTTTCTTTGAAATCTGTTATAGATACTAGTTAGAATTTCAATCAAGCACTTCAGTTTACATTGCTAACTAATCTATAAATTCAACGATTTGTTTTAACTTTATTTGAATAGAATGTGCATTGAGTTAATATAGTTAAACATCAATTATGTAGACTATTTTCAGTCCCATTAGAAAAAGTTCCTTCCTTTTCTCTAAAAATTCCATTCCAAAAAACATTTTTTTAAATATTTAGTTATTGTTTAGAAGAGTTAAGTATAGAAAAAAATATCAGTAATATAACTATTTGTTTTTTTTTTCAGATCCTACGCGGCGAATTCTCCGTACTTCGAAGATTTTGTGAAAATTGTTTTATGCGTCTAAAACTCATAAGGCACAACTTTAAATAAAGATTAAATTAATGAAACATTCCTTAAAACAGTTTGTTTTAATTAAAATTACATGTGAATAAAATCTCAAACAAAATATTTTTGTCCAATTACGTATTCAAAAATATCAGATTAAATTCGGTTCCTGAAGAAAGTACACTACAGCCTAAACTCGCTAAGCATTTTGTTTAAAGATTTAAAAGAAAATATCATCAAAATGTTTCAGCCGTTATGGTTTCTAAAGAAAAATAGACATACCAGACACAGTAGTAATAGGATATCATAATATCTTCATGTTAATTTTTAACACCATGTCTTTGAATTTTTTTAATGTGCTAGTGATTTATTATTATCTTATACAATAATATCTGATATCTCGAACGTAATCTTACGATATCCGATACGGATTTCGGATTTCATCACATTGCGTTGTGACGCACAGTAACAACAAACAGACCTAATGAGCATTAAGTATTGGTTCACTATCAAATCGTTTCAGCCTATTCTTACATAACTCAACTTGTAACCACTTGCTACCTTAATTTAACATACCCTTATGTTTTATAGAATAAAGACTACATTGCCCTAAATAGCTAGTGGAGCTAACTGGTTTGAATTGTTGCTGTAAACATGCACTGTTTATAAATTATTACAATACTTTGTACGCAATTGTTCGATACGATATTATTGTTCTAATTATTACTCGTAGTTTTCTGTTGTTCAATACTGATATCGCAATTCTAACAATTTTCTTGTTATCAACTAAAAAACTGTTTACTGATGTGGTTTTGGTAAATAATTATGACTAATATGTAAAAAAATTTAGTAATACTTTAGATCGATCAGTGTTTCACTTATCACAGTAATACTTTACTATAGAAATGTCATAACACGTCTGGGGATTGTGATCCTAATGCAGGTTGAAGCATTAGTAATTAACAAACGGTGTAGCGTATATACTTTTAATTTACTTCAGAAAATAATATATCTAATGTATTTGCATTGAATTTACTTTCTTCACGATAAGTAAAAATGTAATGATAATTTACATTTTTAAAATATAACTACTAAAGATTAATTAAGTATTACATTCTCACGCTTTTTAATCTCTAAATAAATATTATAAAATAATTTAAAATAGCGATGTTTTACTCGAGTAAACAATTTCTCTTAAAACTGTTAGGTCTCTTATAACTGTTTCAGAGTTTCACACTCAAATAACATTTTTATATACAAAAAAATATATTTGCATATGTATGACCGTTACTTGTATTATTTAAAAATAACTTATTTATTAGTACTACTAATAGGTATATATTAATGCCTTGAGTCGATGTACTCCGAAAATGTCTATATATTTTCCTACAGTCATTCCTCACGTTACATACCTACTGAAAAGTAGGTTCGAAAAACTATTATTGATCGAAGTCGAAAAACGATCTTTTTTCTCTAGAAGTGCGAAATATATATAGTATATTATATTAAATTTATTTTAACATTCAGTTTTCTCAATATTTTCGAAGTTTTCATAAAATTCGTACTCGGTACGAAAAACAGGTGCTATTATTTGCTTTTAAAATTTCCTGTCCATGACGCCACGATGAAACTTTTTTATACTATAATAGTAAAGTACCTAATGTTAAAATTTACATAATATTTAAATTTGCTACTATTTGATTACTCAATAATCTTTAGCAACGAAGATTACTTGGCAAAGGTTTATTTAGATAATTACAAAAAGAAATTAATATTTTTAAGTATTAGTTACCCACCCTCGCTTCGTCAAGTATTTAATAGATTTTACGCTAGAAAAAAAATGTAAGGACTTCCAGAAACCTTTCCATTCGTGCTATTTTAGGAATGCGAAGACAAATATGTAAATATAGCTAGCCAACGTAACGCGGCAGTTTACATATTTTTAAGTTACGAATGATATTTGACATTAACTTATCACATAAGTACGACATACATGAAATTTTCAATATTTACAATTGTCTTCAAAGCGCATGCATTTCAAACAGTTGTAATGTTGAAAGCAAACATTTTTACGTAATTGTGAATAAACTTGCAAAAGAAGACGTACGTCTATTCCTCATATTAGTTTACTTTAGTTCAATTTAACGTAGTTATCTATATCTTAGATTAAAGAACTTTAAAGTTACTATTGTTTGTAACTGCTATTAATTGCTCTTAATTAGTTATATCAATACAATTTTAGTCAGTATATACACAGTTATATCAAGTTTGATGACAGTTAGAGAAACTTACAAACAATACAAACCTTTAAACTTCAAATAAACATGAACAAATAATAGTGTCGTACCATACAATTTTGCTCTTAAAACTCAATAAGACACGATAATGTTAATAAACCGGCTTTAATTATGTCGTCAGATTTTTAAGGAAACTTCCTCAACAAAAAATTAATTATCTAAATTCATACATAAACAAAGAAGTAAAAAAAATACATAGAACTCCTTTTTTAAGTAAGTTAATAAGTTGGCAACACACCAGACCAATATAACACTCCGAGACCATTGACATTTGAATAACATAGGTAATATGAATAAGCATTAAGCATACAATTTCGTCAGTAAACACTAATACCGACCTGTGAACTGATGACCGGCAAATATTAAACAATCAGCTGTTTGCGATATTGTATCGTGAGCTTATCTACTGTTTTAATATAAAATAACTTTCACTATAGTTTTATTGAGTTAGCGTTGTTTTTAAAAGTTTTTAAAGTTGACGTAAATGTTTACGCGGTGTGTGGACACGGAGGCGCGCAGTCCGGACAGCCTCACAGTTAGCACTGAGTTGGAAGTTGGGTTGCTACTTGCTTGCTACGGAGTAGGTACGGACCAACTTTGCTAAGTTCCTGGCGGCGGTAATACACACCGTATATTCTAAATATCCTGTTCTATTTTTAGTATTTGATCGGGAGAAAAATAAACATTACATGATACGTTTAATTATAATTTACGTAACAATTATATCATTCAACAATTCAATTAGTAAACGATTGTGGGTTTCAGAAGGTAGCTTAACTGCACAATTACACTCAGAAGACTACAATAATACACAATCTAGACGGAAGCCGAGCAGTGCCTGGGGCTTGCAACCCAGGTGCAGGCTTAAAGGGCCAGTCAACGCTCTCCTTCACCGCTCGACCCACTGAATCACACTAATTATTTAAATTTGGAGTCACACGAAATCCGAGAACAACTAAACTTTATTGCGTAATCATCATCATTATCATCACGACCCGTCAATGGCACAACAAAGTCATCATTTTTAAAATACAAAATACAGGGGGTATTTTGTATTTTAAATATCTAGTCTCACTTTAATGACAGTTGGGTTGGTTGGTTGTTCGTTGCCAAGTTTAACATACGGTAATCGAGATATTGATCAAATTATTCTAATTATATTTAGATATTTTATAGTACTAATATTTTAATAAAACCTAACAATAAGTTTTATCTTGAAACGTCTTAAACCAAGAATAGAAGAAACACATACGTTTCTATGTTTGTGTTTATTTATTTCCTTAATTATTAACAGTTGCTAAAGATTCCTGTATACCTTTATTTACTTGTAAGCTGTAATGTGGAAATCAGGAGATACATTTCTATACTAATATTATAAAGAGGAAAGATTTGTATTTTTGTATGTAGCGAATAAACTTACAAACTACTGGACCGATTTTAAAAATTCTTTTACCATTAAAAAGCTATATTATCCCTGAGTAACATAGGCTATATTTATTACTAGAAAAAAATAGAGATCGTCAGAAATTCTGTTTGCCTGGTCAGCTAGTAATCTACACTATTATAATAGGTTGTGGAAAAAGTATTTCGCATTTTTTAAGAAAATTCAAAACATTTTTTAATATAGTTTATTTACATTTAACTAAAGTACGTAGGTACCATTTTATACGATAACTTTTTGCCATCTTGTAGGTAAGGACATGATCCCATTGCTATTGAAATATTGGGGCTTCTGATCAAAAAACCGCGACAAGTAGTTTTGGCATTTAATTCTGAAGAGACCGAAACAGGTGTGAAGATGCAAAGTCAGGACTATACGGAGGATGCATTAACATCTCCCAGCCTCTTAATTTTTGCTGAGTGGCTAAAGATGTGTGAGGTCTAGCGTTATTATGAAGAAAAACCACACCCCGTCTGTGATTAATTCCGGCCGCTTTCTCTCAACTTCTTTCGCAGTAGAGTTCAGAATCGATGGTCCTGCATGGTGGTAACTCATAATGCCCTTCCAATCCCACCACACACATAGCATCGCCTTGTTGCGAGTTAACCCGGGTTTCGCCACAGTCTGTGAAGCCTGACCGGCCTTTGACCACGACCTATTTCGCACGTCCTTGTCATACGTGATTCACTTTTCATCACCAGTAATCAGCTTCTTCAAAAATGGTTCGGTTTCATTACGTCGTAATAAAGAATCACAAATGAGTACACGGTTCATTAGGTTTCTTTCAGTGAGCTCGTGAGGTACCCAAATATCGAGCTTTTTTGTGTACCCAGTTTTTTTCAAATGCGCCAAAACTGTTTTGTGGTCAATTCCCAGTTCTTCAGCTACGTCGTAACTGCACATATGCCGATCTTGCTCCACTTTTTCAAAAATGGCATCCATTTTAACCGTAATAGGGCGACCAGAGCGAGGTGCAACTTTGACAACAAAATTTCCGGATTGAAAATGCTTAAAGCAAATTTGTGCTACCCTCACAGACATTGCACTACTGTTTACCTTTTTTGTAGTAAAACTTTAAAATGTATGAATTTCTTTATTAGATTCACTCATCTTCACAGTACGAAAAACAAATAAAAATCACACATTTTCCTAATTTGAATTTGGAATTATCTTCTTTAAAATGTAAACTTTTAATGATACCAAAACCAGCCAGATACAAATAGTATAGCCAAAGAGATTTTATTACAAGTTCATACATACTATAATGCGAAAAGACTTTTTCCCCAACCTGTTATATTAAAGAGGAAAGATTTGATTGTTTGTATATTTGTATGTTTGTTTGTTGCGAATAAGCTCGAAAACTACTCAACCGATTTTGAAAATTCTGTGGTGTTGCCATAAATATTCTAATTATTTTTATTTTTTTATTATCTGTGGTTTTTCTTTTTTTCCTTTCTTTTTTTTATAACTTTTTCTTACTCTTTCACTTTTTTCATATAATGAAAAGCTACACAATTACGAGTGACTATTTAACGACATCAATTATAATAATGCTTTAAATACCCGGAGCGAAGCGAAGGTGGGCCGCTCGTAATAAATAAATCCTAATAAAATATCCAATACTGAAAACTAAATACGGATTTCTATTTCTAATTAATTTGATTTTATTGGTTAAAAATAAATGAATTTTGCGTAACATTGTTTCATGTTTGTCAGCTATATCCCAATTCCCGATAGGTAAGAGTAGGGATTGTCTATAGTCTATAAAACCGGGACGATTTCACAAACAATCAAAAATGCAAAGCCGAAACTGTAACTACGAAGGTTTCCTTTTAATATTTTTTATCTTCATCCAATAGTTGACATACATATGAATTGATTCTGATATTTTTCAAATAAAACCAAGTCTGACTCATAATATAATTATGTCATAGAAAGAGAGAGATATGGTACCCATTACTGTACAGTAGTGCCTGGAGGTTGTGACCCAGGAGCAGGTTTATAGAGCTCTTTCATAATATATTAACTCTCACCTTCACCACTCGACCTCGTCAACTACAATAGATATTAAAGTAGACTTACGTGGTCCTCAAGAAGGGTGACCTTAACCACGACGTATAGTGTCGCTGTACTCTAACTGAACTTGCATATTAAAGTATTTATTTTATCAAAACATAAATATTGTTTTCAAGTAACTACTTATTAATTTAATTTAATTTAAACAAAAATATGTTATGGAAAACGAAATAATTGCCACTTTAAATTTTTAAACAGTCGGTTTCTTTGAAAATATTACAATTTTTAATTTTTTATAAGGCCCGATTGCATTAGATAACAATTTAAATAATTACCTATTATCAATAGTACAAGAATCAAGCCGTTAAAAAATTAAAATTCTTGACCCTGTTGATCACGTGATCAAAACACTGGGAGTACTGTACCTCGACAGCCTCAATGGTTACAGTACAAAAATGGCATCGATTGATGACGTCATGGATTTCCATATGATATTGCGCCAGTAGACTGACAGTTATAACGGAACACATTTCTGACCACTGAAAGCACTGGCCAGCGCTCTCAGTGTATATCGAAAAACGGCCAATATGATCTACCCGCCTACCCGCCAAGTAATTTTCTTTAATTTTATTGTCAGCAGTTTAATTATACTAAATGTAAATTTAATTAAATTAAATGTAGATCACGGAAATGTTATAACACTAACAGATTAATGTATTAAAAAAATATTAAACTTAATTTTAGTATCATTATCAAGAACGCATATGCTATTAGTTTACAGCTAAAGAATCATGCAATCATATTTATTACAGGAAAACTTTAAATTAAAATAGTAACGTAAATAAATTTTTAATTATAACCTCATAATTATTACAAGCTTTAAAGCAACTTGCTTGTTTCTAGATTAGATGATAACGTATGGCTTGCTAAGTGACATCATTCTAAATCCAACATGGCGGACGGCATAAGATACCGATGTACGGTCTGGAACTGTCTGATTGTAAATAGTGGAATAGTCGATTAATATATTTTGTAAGTAAACATTGTATTATTTAAACTTTTTTGGTAATTTCTAAATTACTTCTCTACCTACATAGTATAAAACAAAGTCGCTTCCCGTCTGTCTGTTCCTTTGTATGCTAAGATCTTTAAAACTACGTAACTGATTCTGATGCGGTTTTGTTTTAATAGATAGAGAAGATTCACGAAGATTTAAGAGGAAGGTTCATATTTGCGTGCGATGCCGGGGCGGGTTACTAGTTTCGACATAAATATAATTCTGATAACGATTGAGAATGTAATCAATATTTAAAAGATCAAATAACAAAGTGAAACAATATTTTTTTTATTAAATTAAAATAAACATGAAAAAACTGAGAAATATTTAACAATGACATAATCTATGAAACAACTTATTTAACTTAATATTTATACAGTTGAGTGACGTCACGAATAACAATTGACAACGCTGGTTTTTCATTGAACATTTAATATTTTTTGACGGTGAAAACTATACTCATGCACCAGGATGACCTTCGTGTAAGGTGACAGCGTGTCACTAGCCGTCGTATCTATGAAAATTATCGCTTTAATAAAAATAAGTATACTGAATTGTTAAACAAGAAATAAATCTAATGTATGAGGTATACTTATTATACCATATTGCATTTTTTTTTTTCAACTTTTTTATCGCAATTTTGGTAGCCTTTTACAACGCAACTATACATTAGCCAATTTCCAGTGAGAATCAACTAAAAAAATCGAACGGTCATCACAGAGCCGAGACAAATGAAATGTTTCAATTACGACGTTCATTTGTATATGCAATATGTAATTACGATTATTTTTACATCACATAAAAAATAATTATTAGTTATTTTGCATTGGAAACCCTAAAACAATTGGCATCGGGCCAAGTCAGGTTTTCCAAAACCTTTCGATCAATGAAAATAATTTTGTTTATTAAGTAACACTGGTTAACACGAATTTTGAGTATAACTTCTTAATGTCAAATTTTAATTTATTTTACCTTACTAATAAAGTTGCTTGCCTCCATTTTGTTTTAAAGTATTTATCACCCACTGCTTTTTACTATTTACAAAGAACTTTGAAACTTAATTATCAATGTAAAACAAGCAAAAACTTTATAAACCAAAATATTTTCAATATTTAGAATCCCAATTTATACATTAAAACTCAGAACTAAAAGAATTAGAAAAATGTTATTTTTTAACCTACTTCATTTAATTAACAGTATAATATATAATCACATTTAAATTTATAAGGTGTATTATTTAGAATAATATTAGCAGGAATAATATTTTCGTAAAAAAAATTAAAATGTATAATAAATAAAGATTTGGAACATTTGGCTGTCATTGGTTGCTAGGCGACGCTCTGTTAGTAAACATTCTCTTTGGAACTTGGATGATGTAAAGATTAGTTTTTAAATATAAATAGCGACATCCAAGGTAATCAAAGCTTCCCGCCGAAGAAAAGAAATTTTGTTTTATACATTACGCCAGTAATATACCTATGTATTTATCATTACGCCAGTAATATTACATGTTAAACCTAAATGTGTCATTTACTTATGTCATATTTAATATAGAACGGCCATCAGCCCTGAAAAATAGGAGTCGAAACCTTATGCAACCTACAAATCTTTTATTACAGTAATTATTTTATTTGATTATAACATGAGTAACATTATCTTAAACAATGATATATTTAAATTATTAATATTTACGTTAGTCCATTGAGTATACAAAACAAAGCAATCTTTGTTTAAATTTTACAAAATATGTACATAATATACATACATAACACATTTAGTAAAAACACATTAGTTAAAAACAGGTTCTAAATTATGCCGCTTTTTTCAATATTTATGTTTTATTTCATCATTTCATGGTTTAAAAATATAACTTCACTTTTCATAAAACTTTCCCTTTTCTTTTAGTTTTTTACTCTACTTTTTTCAATGTTGCCAACCTTATTATATTATTTTTATTTCTGTCTAAGAGACATCTGTTGAGCCTTGCAGAAACTAGCAATGATAATCAAATCCGTAACTTTTATAAGTAACTAATACTAGAAGCTAAATAAGTAATATTGTAAATAATCATTAAATTTATAATTTTAAACTTTTACATAATTATCAACTTATTTTCACCGTCCGTATTTTAATAATAAATAATAACGTCACTCAACTGGCTCAAATCGACAGTGTTGGCAAAACTGCTCATGACAAACTTTCGTTCTCTTCCACGGTGAATTTGTGTAAAAAATGTCGAAAATTTCAGAAATTACGGTTATAATTTATTGATAGAATATGTTTACGAAGTGCGTAATTGAATTATAAACAGTTTTCAGTACTTTATATTATAGTGATAATCTGTATACGCTAAGAAACATTCTTACAAGGATTGTTCAGAAAATGTTATTGTGTGCTAAGTTTTATAATGGCGGCTCGTCGCGTCCCCCGCGCCTCCATTTCGATGACAGTCAAATATGACAATGCCGATACGTGAAACTCTTTAAACTGTTATGTTTTCGTAATTTATGAATTAGTGACTATAATATTTAATCTTTAAGGACTAAAATGAATCCTGAACACCACAGTATGAATACGGGTGGTGGCCAGCCACCAGGCAACTCGGAGGTACAATTTGCTTGTTGTTTTTTAGCAGATTCTTTTCAATTATGCCCTAACCAATACTGTTTGTGTATATTTACAGTCTCAGAGCCAAAGAGTTCAATCGACTCAACAACAGCAGGGACAGGCGAATAATCTTACACCTACAACATCTGCTACTGATTTGAGAGTTAACTCGGCGGCTGTAAACGTTGCTTTGTCGAGCGTGGCTAAATATTGGGTGTTTACTAATTTATTTCCCGGTCCGTTGCCCCAAGTTTCCGTGTATGGGTTGCCGACTGGTACAAGGATTGAAAATGGGAAACCAGTTCAGGTAAAGATAAGAGATATAAAGTCTTAACACATTTCAGTGATAACTCAGAATTCGCAAACTGTTCTTATTAGTCAAATAATCCACGGATTTCATCTATTTTTATTGCAAACAAATATGCATTGTAATGTAAATAAGTTACATTACTACAACATAAGCTTAAGTTAGATTATAAATAGCATGAGAAGGTATTTTTTTTCTCCAGAAATAGAAGTGTATTGCTGGTTATTATATTTTAAGGAGTTTTAATTATATGATATGGCTAATGCTTGTCATTTCTCTAATATTATTATTCCTGAAGTATGAAATTATTTCAGGACATTGGCCAAGCTCATGCAAGCATTTTAAATGGTGATCCCAATATAATATTGGGCCATCCTGGACAACCACAAGTAACAGTATCTGCGGCAGGTCAACAAATACCTGTATCACAAATAATTGCAAATCAAGCAACCCAAGGGCATGGTAAGGAAAATATATAATTATTTTACAAAATAAATTCATTTGAATCAGAAAGAAGACTAAAAGCAGCAGCAGATTTTGGCTTTAATCCATATTTAATAACTTCATTTTATAGAACAATAAAGACAATTATTACTTGGAAAGTTCTTGTTACAATTAGTGTCTATTCTAAATAGAAGTTACCATTTAAATTTTAAATGATAATCTACATTATAGATTCTCTGGTGGGGCATAACCAACAAGAAGCAGCTGGTACTAGCAGTCAGCTGGCGGCTCAAACCCAGCAGGTACCCAATAATCGGGTCGAGTTTGTACAACACCATAATATTGATATGGTAAATCATGTGGTAACAAAATAATAGCGGGAATGCTATGTCGCTGTCATGTAGAGATTGTGTTGCCCGAAGCAAATTTATAAGAAAAATGGGATGGTGCTTTGTTACAGTTTATAACTAGAAAAATTAACATTTTGTTTTCATTGAGGTTTTAGAACATTTCATTATTTTTAATACTAAAATTGTTTATCTAGTATTGGAGCTAGTATTAATGATTAACAGTACCAATTATTACATACAATATCATTTATCAAACAAGGCAACACTAATTTTTTTGTCTATATGTAACTGCATGACATGTAGTTCCGATGCCTGGGGAGATTGGAAAATAGTAATTACATACTTCAATTTTTTTTATTTTTTTTAACATTTTAAGTATAGTTTTCGAAACTACTCTGCATGTAGTCTAATTTCGTTTTAGATAGACTGCATGATCAATATTATTATTATAATATAGTAAATTTTAAAAATTCTTGATTTTTACCACTCATTGCTAATATATAATAAATGTAAAATATCAAATAGACTTTATTTATAACACTAAATTAAACATGTAAACAGCAGTAGTGTAAATAGTATAACATGTTATCCAAATATTTTTCTACTGACTTTTTGGATACTGTCACTGACTTTTTTGAACTATTCTATGAAAATGTTAATATTTTAATTATAAACAAATAGATAGTTGATAACTTCTATTTTTTTATTAAGATACTTATATTATCTAGGGTCATCACTCACAGCAACACTTAATGCAACAACAGCTTATGGCGGCAACACGTCAGGAGCATGCGAATCAACAGGTTTGTGTAAAATATAGAACATAAATTGTATATTATTAAGTTAATACAGGAATGAAAGCAGCAACCAATTATTTACATAATACAAATTTAAGTTGAACTTATTTACGGCTTTTTGCTGTACTATGCAATAGAAATATGTTTATCAATGAAGTAGTTAAAATGAATATTTTTATATTAATGCTGCTGTATCATTACTCATCAGATCAGCGAGGTAAGTTGAAGATATTATCAGAAACATTTTTTCGTACTATTAAAACTAAACTACTACTAGGGTTTTTACCCCTATCGTATTATGTCATTAATGTATGTGCAGGAAAATGCTTAAGAAATGAAATTGCAAACTTTCTCAGTATTTACAAGTATTTTGTAAACAATCCTGCTGTCGTCTTTAAAGTATAAAAAATTTCCACACAATTTTTGTATATTAAGTTTCTGACTTTATTTCTCTTTCAACTGTTCACATTAAAAGGTACTTTAATGAAAAAAAAAACCTATTTTTTATCTGTTAAGAGCTGAAACAAAAAATGTATAATAAAAAAAAGTAATAATTCTGTGCCTCAGTGGCTTTTAATGCGTATTGAACAAGAACTAGATTTGATGATCTACATTGAATTTTTTTATTCCTCAGATCCAACTGACTGTGAGCGAAGATGGAATTGTCACAGTAGTGGAACCAGGTGGTAAATTGGTGGATAAAGAAGAACTCCATGAAACCATTAAGATGCCCACAGACCACACACTTACTGTTCACCAGTTGCAACAAATTGTTGGACATCATCAGGTTACTAAATTGTAGTCATTCTATTATATAATGAAACAAAGTACTTTTCTGTTGAGTATGACTCATATGTAGTTGCAGTTATTATCCATTACATATATGTATGATAATAACAATTTGTTCTCTATTAGGCTGTGTTAACCAGTTCTGATTTTCTTTGTGATTGAATGAATGCTACAGTAGGAATTTAATACCAAATTAATTCTTTTAGAAAAGCTTTTATAAAAATCTTAGAGATTTTAGTACAGAGACGAGTGACATGGTTTGACCAAAAAACGTACAAATCTTTTCCAATTGAGATGAGATTGGTACTATTGTTATTACCAATTAACTGCTGGAATCTTTGTTAGGATCGAGATATTTTTTATATTACGCATGCGTATTAGAATTTATTAATAAAATTAAAAAAGTAGAGCTGCTACAAAAAAAACCAGTGCCTTATTCGTAATTATCATAATAATTGTAACCAAAAACGATGTTCAGCGTTAAATTATTATTTTTTTGACTTGGTTATGGAGATTATTTTATGTTCCAACTTTTATACTACAAAATCTTAAATAATTATATTTTCTAGGTGATAGACAGTGTAGTACGTATAGAACAGGCCACAGGAGAACCAGCCAACATTCTGGTGACACAAAATGCAGATGGAACAACCTCTATAGAGACCAGCGCGACAGATCCTCTCATAGTAAAGGATGAAAAAAATGTTGGCAAGATTGAATCTGCACAGTTTGCTATACCTGCAGATATCAAGGAGCTTAAGGGGCTTGATTTGAAAGTTAGTACAAAATTGCATCATTCATCTAAACTAGATATTTTCATCACTTAGCATATAGATAGACCCCCCCCTCTCTTACATTACTGTCTTCTCCTAGAGTGCTTAGAAAAACATGTTTATTATTGTTATTTTCTCCCCTGAGATATTTATAAAGTATATAATAAATGTCATACCAAAAACAGACACTGTAGCTCAACTGTGTTTGATTTCGGCTGAACGTTTAGTGACTATATTAATTTCCCATATAATTAATATAGGAAAATTTCTATCTTAATATACACAAGTATGAATATCAAATACTTTTGCATTTGGTGGGATGGTGAATTGTAGACCACTTTCAAACCAACCCCCAATACTTTATTCATACTCCCAATGACTTGCCAGTAAAACTTGGGTGTCGATCATGTCAATCGATAACATGAAGGTATAATATTCTGGTTGGTCTCCAATAATATAGGTATCCTATGTAGGAGACTGTGTTTAGAATCTGGATATCTATGAAAATTGTTCTCATTTGCAATCTACTACTCTACTACATTTTAAACAAAACTTCATATATTTTTTGTACAGAGTGTGGGAGCAATGGGCATGGAGGGAGCACTTGTGAAGATATCCACTGGTACAGAACATGATCTTCAACACGCCATGTATAAAGTGAATGTTGAGGATCTCTCACAACTATTGGCTTATCATGAAGTGTTCGGGAAACTGAATACTACTGAAGGCCAGCCACAGGCTAAGGTAAGATTCATATATCTGCCAAGTATGGAAGTGTATAATCTAAAATATTATACAAATTATTGTTTTTTTATTTCAATAGGTGATCAATGATGTGGATGTAGAAGTGGCAGGAACAAGCACAGCCATGACGGAGTCCGAGTCGTCCCCCGGACACCACTCTTGTGATATCTGTGGGAAGATATTCCAATTTAGATACCAACTTATTGTACATAGGTAACTATCCCTGCGTTCCACTAAGCGATCTCAACGCCCACGCTCACGACCCCGGTATTTCCCGTTCCACTTGTCTGCAAGCGTTATGATCGTTAACCCAAGTGAAACGGGTAATTGAGCGTTTTGAACGTTAACGTAAATAATTGAAATGGCGAGTTAAAAAGCAATAGTTTCAAGAGGTTAAGTTTATATTTATTGGTTAAATTAATTTATATTCATATTTTTTGTTGATTGATTTTTTTATATTTATAATTAAATTGAAACTAAAATTATTTTTTTATAAATATACGCTGCAGAAGCATTCACGTCCACTAATGAATCTCAATCCGTATCAAATTAAGTTATGTATTTCTATCGTCGCCATTTTTGTTGTTTTAAAAATGCCGCCAATTTTACAACCACAGATCATTAATTTTGCAACGCTCACAACGACCTACGATTTGACATGGGTCGTCGTGAGCTTCGAGTGAGCACGTTTTTGTCGACCAACATAACGCCTGCGATCGTCAAGTGGAACGGCTAAAATGACCGTTTTGGGCGTTGAGATCGCTTAGTGGAACGCGCCTTGTATATAACATTGTAGTTTTACTGATTAAATTGAAGATATCTAAATCATAATTTTACATGACCAAAGATAAAAAACTTATGACGTTGTATATGTTAGTTTGTAATATTTTTATCAAAAGTTGATTTTTTTTTTTTGAATCCTGTTCAAGCTATGTAAACAACATCAAAATTTTTGCATCCTAGTTTTAACTATGAATGCGTGACAGAAACATCCAGAGAATAAGTCGTCCTGGTTGTATTGGTCAAACACGAAAATAATAGGAAATTTTCGCATTCGTCGATTTCATACCGTTGCGTTATCTATTGTTTACTTATATAAACAATAGATAACGTAACGTAAAAAAACTCATATCAACAAACCGGATCTATTATTTATTTAAACAACTAATTTATATAAAGCAATGGAACAACCAGTTTTAGGGTTTGCAAACAAAGTGAAATTCCAGACTTCTCATTACCATTAAACATATTTATGTAAAAGTGTAACGAATAATATGTGTTTTATGCAGACGGTATCATGGAGAAAGCAAGCCGTTCACATGTCAAGTTTGTGGCTCTGCCTTCTCAAATCCTTTGGAATTATCAAAACATGGAAAGTGTCATCTAGGTAAGAATATTATGATCATCAAAATTTAAAAAAAAAATGGTAATAATTTTTTTCCTGACATCCTATTTAAATTAAGTAAAGCTTATATTATTATATAAGTTTCACCTGCAACATTACAATTGTAAAAACCGTATACAATTTCGTGCAGCAGTGATGCATGTACAAACAGATAGACAAAAGATTTAAAAAAATTAAATTTTTGTGTCTGTTTGATCATTCAGTTTTCTCAAATATCTTCCATGTGTATACATTCGATAAGTTACATTTTTATTATATTATATGTATAAATAATTGACAACTTTTTAACATTGTGATCTTATTGTGATTCAGCTGGTGATGGCGAACGCCAACAGAAGAGGCTACCTCAAGAAAAACCCTATGCTTGCTCCACTTGCCATAAGACATTCTCAAGGAAGGAGCATCTCGACAATCATGTTCGAAGTCACACTGGAGAAACTCCATACAGGTTAGTCTATTCATTAAGCACCTTTTAAATTTTATGTTAAAACTAGTTTTTACCGGCAATTTTATGAGTTAGTCATACTAACTTTGGGGATGATTTTGGAAAAAAATTTTTACACGTGTTTCATGACTTTCAATGAACCTACATACTGAATTTCATTTGAATAACTTTAAAAACTGCAAAGTTTCATACTTACTTTGCACCCCTGTTTTACCCCCTTATGGGGTAAATTTACAAACATCCTTTCTAAGTTTCTAACCCTTATAGTTTAAGGCCTGCGTTGATATGTCTGTCATTAATTTAGTCAGCTTCTTATATAGATAAGTAATGACCTTTTTATGTACTACTTAGTGTACTCATTCCCAATTTACAACAGAGCTAGTTATTGTAAGCCAAATTGCTAATTATCTTGTTTATAAACAATCATTTAATAGATAAGTAATCTTTTACAATAATATAAACAAATAAAATAGTACATTACGATACAAGTGTGCTAAGTTTGTGTACATACGACGTTTTTCAACACATTTGCAAGCAAAAGAAACATCTGTTTACTTGGCGGTGGTATTTTTCCTCGGCTGGCTTGCGATTACCAGAATGCTTCCCTTTCGTGCTGCGGTTCTAGTGAACCTAACGTTCCAGCAACTCTAGCATTCTTCTCTTCAGTCAACCATTATTTTATCTTAGTCGCTAATGCCTTGGCAATACAGAACACACTCCGTTTTGCCGATGTCGATTGTCGACCGTGGACTTAAGATTTACCATAATGTCGACCGTCTGTTTGTTGTTTCACTACAATAAAGTAACGAAACTGACAAAAAAATTCAAAATAAATAATTTATTTGGAAACTTTAGATTAATACAATTTTCTTTAAACGATAATAACTGCTTTAGTTTTAAACCGTAGCGCAGTTATTAACGCCCTCCATCTAGCGTCGTTCGGTTACAATTTACATCAACGAGTACAATTAAATTCATGTTACAAGAAAGTATGTCAAATTAGTAATAAATAATATGAACAATTTATTTATAATTCATTCGTAATAGTCAATAAATTAATAATTTTTTGAGATGCAAATATGTAAATAAAAATAATAATAAAACGTAGCTAATAAACAATAATTAAAAGAATAATGATACACTAATTTAAAATGATTACTATCTAATTTACTTAAAATTAAATGATGTGTGGAAAGGGATAAAAGGAAAAGGGTTATTTTGGTAGATATACTATTTAAAAGTTCTTATAATTAAGTGAGAAGGTGTTCGGTCTCATTGTAGCTTAAATTTAGAAGCCAATCTTTTATTTTCTTCTTACGTTCGACTAAAGTGAGTATATACTAATCTCTTTATTAATCTTATTATATAAAAGTGAGCTTAGGTAACTATATTGACGACTTATGAATAATAAATGATGAGCGAGGTAACGTTTTGCATACCCTATCAGATCTGCGTCTATTAAGAGCAACTTGAGGATCGAAGGAAACACGTGTGTGCTTACGTAGAATTGTTTGTAAGATATATAATTTGCGCACTGAGAGTACTTTGCATGTCTGATATAACTCCGTCGTAAGAAAGCGAATGGGTTTTGACATCATAACTTTCAATATTAATCTTTGAGCCCTTTCTAAACTAAGCATGGTAGCAAAACTGACGAAACTAACTAGACTAACGACACTAACAAGTAACAAAACAAACAAACTGTATACAAACAAATTTTTGTATGTGTTTATTATTTTTATGTAATCTGTACAGACAAAGTCGTGCGTGTCGTTTATATAAATCTATTTAAGTTAAAAGCACGCATGTGTTATGGACCTGTTTACGATCACAAAAACGGTGAAATAAGTGCCACTTTACGAGCAAGTGTTTTAAAAATAATATAACCTGACAAGCACACACACAAGCTATTTTTACTTTCTCAGAAAACCCATCCATATGATATTCATTTGATTTTGTAACTGAGGATTTTTTCTTATACATGTTTTTTGCCAATATCAGGATAATTTGAATTATTACAATTATACTTAATATATCTGTTGTCAACAGATGCCAGTTCTGCGCAAAGACGTTCACGCGTAAAGAGCACATGGTGAACCACGTACGCAAACACACAGGCGAGACTCCGCACCGCTGCGAGATATGCAAGAAGAGCTTCACGCGGAAGGAGCACTTCATGAACCACGTCATGTGGCACACTGGTATGCACTTTAAGAAAAATACACCCTTTAGACTCGCATGAGTATTAATTAAGTCCATACTTTATATTAGATATTTTAAAGCGTTTCGGACCATGGCGAAGAAAATGTGAGATTTAATCCCAGCCCCTAATGTATTCTTGGAGTTTCCATTTGAAATTTGCCCTCACGTAATTTTTACATCATACTGTGGTGTAGTTTTGGTACAAAATAAAAATAATTCTGTCAAGCCGTTTTCGGAATATTCGTAATAATTCTTTATTTTTGATTTACAAATGTCTATAAGTAAGCTGTAGACGGCATCTGTGTCTATAGCTTACATTGGAACGCTTTCAATGAAATCGTTTTTAACTTTTTTTTTTACATTGTTCCCCGCATCTTGCGGGAAAAAATATAGGATATTTGCCAAAATTCACCTCTCCCTTACGTGAAATAAAGTGAGATTTTGCTCGACACCTGTAAACATCTCATTTAAATAATAGACTTACTCTAATTATTTAAATAAACATTCGCTTGTTAAAAATATTTCGTGTCTGGCAAACCATTTAGACTGGTCTTGGTGGTAGCCCAATGTTTTAAGCAACCATTTCTATACCCTGTGGAATGGACTTTTATGTACTAGCAAATAGTTAGGTGATCTTTTTTAAATAAAGAAAAGTAGTTGTTGTAATGATTATCCATAAATCAGTGGTACGATCCAGCTCGAAGGAAAAGTTATTTTGTTGCAAGCAAAAATTATGTTTAACTCCTCGTAAATAATGTGAACTTTGCAACTCGATTTCATTTACATTTAGTATAGTTTAGTAAATTGTTTTTCCTTTACACCACTAAGATTTAGTCTTTAGATTGCATGTCGATTACCTATTTTTTTCTATTACCTTCCTGAGTATAGACTAGACTGGTTCTTAGCATTTACTGTCTTATACCCCACCGGACATACTAAATGAAGTATTTCGGAAACCAAGCCTGCACCAAGTAAAAGGTTGGTACCAGTGGTGCAGAAAGTAAGCAACAATTGAATGATTCAACTAAGTCAAGCCGGTCCATCTATCGCATATTTGCATATCCAGTTACTAACAACACACCTATAAAACTGAAATCACTTAGTTTCATTCAGCATTTTAACTACAGAAAATGAGTTATATATATATTGGATTATATCCTACCTGTTTTCGTAGTTAAAATGCTGAATTGTCAGCTGGTGTGTGATTCAGTTACTTATTTCTAAATTGCATTACACAGTTGCATCATTGATTGTTAACATATTATTTTCTGCCCCACAAAACTAGGTGAAACACCGCACCATTGTCAAATATGCGGCAAGAAGTATACTAGGAAGGAGCATTTAGTGAACCATATGAGATCCCATACAAATGACACCCCCTTCAGATGCGATCTATGCGGCAAGTCCTTCACAAGGAAGGAACACTTCACCAATCACATTTTGTGGCACACGGGTTAGTATTGCATATTTAGCGCCACTTATTTATTATAAACGTTTTTAAGTTGTAATGTACAACTTTTTATTGGTAACAGGCTTGGTGTACTACATTTTTTTTGCTTTCAATTTGAAATAAAATTTAGGTTATTTTTCCTTATCTGTAGGGGTTTTCTTATTATGATATGATCTTTCTTAAGAAAATTTTAAAATTTTTGATATTAAATATGAAAACCAAATAATTCACAATCGAGAAATTACGTTTAACAATACTAATAATTTTAAGAATTTTTTTCTTATTGTTTGTAGGTGAAACTCCACATCGCTGTGATTTCTGCTCAAAAACATTTACGCGAAAAGAACATCTATTGAACCATGTGCGTCAACACACCGGGGAATCCCCTCACCGGTGTAACTTCTGCGCGAAGTCCTTTACTCGTCGAGAGCATCTTGTTAACCATGTGCGGCAACATACAGGAGAAACACCCTTCCAGTGCGGGTACTGTCCTAAGGCTTTCACACGGAAGGATCATCTTGGTAAGACCTAAAGTTAAATAAAAGCTTTCCTGGTAAAATGTTACATAGTACATTCAGCCCTCTATGCCCTTACTCTGATAGTAATTTGTAATTCAAGTATGTTTTTTTTTTACAGTAAACCATGTCCGCCAGCACACAGGAGAATCTCCACACAAATGCTCCTTCTGCACGAAGTCTTTCACGCGCAAGGAACATTTAACAAATCACGTGCGACAACACACCGGGGAGTCCCCGCATCGATGTTCATACTGTGCCAAGTCGTTTACGAGAAAAGAACATCTCACTAACCATATTAGGTGAGATATGTAGACACTTAAATTTTCATATAAGTATTTTCTTAAAATAAAAGAAGGCAAGGAATTTTTTTTTAATAGAATGTTTAACATGTATTCCTATAATTTGTTTATTCTAATTTTGATATATAAAAAAATTGCATGGCTCCACTAATAAACTGTAGACCCAACTAGAATTATCAATGCTGTGCTACAAGCATACAAAATTATGATAAATATATAAATGTCAAGCATTAATGCATGATACAGGCATGATATAAACAAGGTAAGCTTAAAATTCTTTTTAACGGTTTGTTAGTACTCAAACAGCATTTGTGGGAAGTCTCTTTGCACTAGCACAGCATTGTGCATTCCGATTAGGGCTCTACAGAGCTAACCTTACCTTTGTCCCTGAACCTACGAATATTGTCAGCTTATTGAAGGGGTGTATACTGTTAAGAGAAGCTGACGATATTTTAATTTTAATGTAATATTAAATCGGAATGTACTCTGTGCAGACAGCACACCGGGGAGACTCCCCACAAGTGCACGTACTGCCCGCGAGCATTCTCGCGCAAGGTGCACCTCGATCAGCACGTGCGGCAGCATACTGGGGACATGCCGCATACTTGTTCCTATTGCAAAAAGAGCTTTACCAGAAAGGAGCATCTAGTTACGCACGTTCGGTATGTACAGAAGATACAGTTAAGCTAAAGTAATAATGGATATATCGTTCAGAAAGTGGCCATGATTTTTATAGGCATTTTTAATTAACTTGTTTGTTCGGAAAAGTAATAGTTCTTTCTCAGAATATACTTCAGCTAGTGGGAATTGATGAGGAGGGTATTTTGTATTATAAAAAGGATGACTTACGCAATAAAGTTCAGTTGCTCTTTGAACTCAGTGTTGTGTATTTAAATAAACATTAGGTTAATTGCTGAAGAAGTGTTAAATATTAGTCAGGAGGTCGAGCGGTAAAGGAGAGTTTACTGGTAGTAGAAAGGCCTTTGAATCCTGTACCTGGGTCGCAAGCCCCAGGCACTGCTCGGCTTTCATCTGGATTGAGTATTAATGTAGTCTTTTGAATGTAATTGTGCGGTTAAGCTACCCATGTAGCTTTTAGTTGTGTAGTTAATTTCTCTGTAAGAGTCCCATCACGAAAACAAATATGCCATATATACAACAATAGACAATTTATGAGATAATATTTTTTAATTCATAAAGATGCATAACGAAAAAAATGAAAGAAATAAAAATATTTATATTGTACTCTTGATATTACTATTTTATAAAGATGTACAAATGATAAATAGTAATAAGTGTCAGTTTTAGTATAAAACAAAACTTAAAAATTATTGTTATATTTGCTATAAATTATTGTCCTTTACCATAGACAACACACAGGAGAAACACCATACAAGTGCACATATTGCTCGAAATCGTTTTCGCGGAAGGAGCACCTCACCAACCATGTGCACCTCCACACCGGCGAGACTCCGCACAAGTGTCCCTTCTGTACCAAGACATTCTCCAGGAAGGAGCATCTAAACAATCACGTGAGGTAATTATGCCAAAAATAATTATCGTTTGCCTGTAATTAGTAATAGAATAATAATAAACTTGTTATCACACGGCACACCATATTGGTGGTGTGCCGTGTGCGTGTGTGTGTGTGAAATCGACACTTCGAAATCCTAACAAAGAATAAACTCCTCAAAAACCCTTTTCATAGCTAAACTCGATTCCAAAACAATAACATCTTATTTTATTATTTCTTACAATAATAAATATTTTTTTTTTTAAATAATTATTGATCCTATCAAGACAGTTCAATATGTTTATTTAATTTATATAAATTGAAATGGAACCTGATACAGAACAAAATCATACTAAATCTATTAACATAATAATTTAATGTTAATATTAAATAATTATTAATCCTTCTAAAAAAATTCATTATGGTTTAAATAAATTGAAACCGGGCGTAACATAGTATAAACAAAACAAAACCATAAGCAAATAAAACTATAGACATAATTAATTAAATAATAATGTTAATGTAAGAATTATTAAACTATAATCTTAAAATAATTATAAACTGTAAATCTTTTATTAAATATCGATTATTCCATATATTACAATAAGAGTTTAGTTCTAATCTTATTTAATTATTAATTGCAAACTAGATGGCGCTGTATACAAATGACAAAACCACAGATTATAATTAATCTTTTCCGCGGAGCGCCCATATATATCATTAAATAGGTCTTTTTAACCATTATATCATTTGGAATGATAATTTAGTATCAATAATATTTTTTTTATACAGGATACATACAGGCGAATCACCACACAGATGTGAGTTCTGCAACAAGACGTTCACACGCAAAGAGCATCTTACCAATCATTTGAAGCAGCATACGGGTGACACGCCGCACTCTTGTAAAGTCTGCTCGAAACCCTTCACCAGGAAAGAGCATCTTATTGCGCATATGCGGTAAGGTTTTAGAGCTGTATCTTGTCTTAAGATTTAAGCCTTAGATTGTGACGTCACACTAAACCCGTCAACATACTTTGCCTTAATTTTTTAATTCTTATTCAGCTACATTTATTTGTTATGTAACTTATCATATAATAAAAAAAAATAACACTCATACTCCATATTAATAGTGAAATTTTCACCCAAATCAATTGTATAAGCATGTGATGTTGTTCCAGCTCACACAGTTGCGGTGATCGGCCGTACAGTTGCGGGGAGTGCGGCAAATCGTTCCCGCTCAAAGGAAATCTTCTCTTCCACGAGAGGTCGCATAATAAAGGCAACAATGCCAACAAGTCCTTCCGCTGTGATATCTGCTCTAAGGAGTTTATGTGCAAAAGTATGTACATATAATATTGTCGCATTTATCGTTATTCAAATGAAGCATATTTAAGCATTTTTCTGTTTGTAAAATTTATAATATTGTTGACGTAATCAAATTGTCATAAAAAAGACCATCGCACCATCTCGTGTTGATGCTTGAATGCTACTACTTCCCATAAACATGAAATACTTATATAGTATAGGGGTAATCAGTCTAGATTTCAATTTATTAAATGTTACACATAGTGTTTAATATGGCATAACTGTGCCGTAAATGCCCTAAAATATCCATATTGTTTGTCAGGTCATCTTACGACACATAGAAGAACACATGCGGAGGGAAATGATAGTATAACTAAACCTGAGCCAGCTACTGAGAACGAAGATTGCGGCGATTGCAATAATAAAGAATCGCCGGAGAGGATCGAGAGAAAACATGATATTACTCTGGATTTCAATAAACACGATTCCGGTTTGGATACAAGGTCTTATATATCTTTTTTTTAACTTGTGTGATCCTATTGATAAACGGATAGTAGTGAATAATCTTAAATATGTTGTTACAGATCAACATTAGATAGCAAGCCTATTATTGAAACAAATGCTTTGCAAAATCAAGCATCAAATGCAACTGTAATGCAAATCACTGGCCAGGTAAAGTTTATAATTTTAACTAATAGTAGGGAATGCCATGATGCTAAATGGGGATTTACTAGAGCGTCTTAGAGACATATAATATTTTGTAGAATAGATAATAGTAAAACTTAGCCAGATGTCAGATATTGATTGTTAAGATGGTCCGACTTGTCACTGATATGATAGTGACAGTGGCCATCTAGAAGGGTAGAAAAAAAATGTATTCAAGAGCCGTCAGATATTCAGAGATATTAAGTGATACATACATAAAATGTCATGAATGCGTTGTTTTGTGATTATCTGTGATGACGTCATGATGTCGGAAAGCAGTGGTGATGGTGCGAGCTCTTCTGCGGTCCGCCACGCCCATATCGTCAGATTGTCAAAATACACGATTTCTATCAAGCAATTAACCCACCTTACCTTTATCAGACACGCTCACGTAAATCCAATATATTCCCTCTTGGGCTCCTCCCGTACTATAATGTTTAATTCTTTTATTTTAGTTATGCCAAGTTTACTGAGAAGTACAAAAAGTGACTACTTGTGGCTTAATAATTACCTCTGCCAGACAACGTCTCGGGTGTTATGTTACAAAATATTCTAATAATTAAAAAGGACTTCTTGTTCTCTTATTCTGAGTAGGGGAGAGCATTCCATAAATTTCCTTACATTTGTTTGTTAAGTATATCAATAATTATTTGTTTTTAGGTCCGAACAGGCGCAGCAACAAGCTCCGCAAGTGTCGTTGCGGGCACATTCACCCACACAAGCACCCAGCACCACGCCGCTAGCGGCATAGCACACCACCCCGTGACCGTGAACTACTAGCATCCACCCAACACTGCAGACTCGGAAATTTCTGATTCAATTATCTTGTACATCGAGAGATAATAGTGAATGTAAATAAATTTAGCTAAAAGTTTGTGTTTAAGCAACTCCGGGTTTACGTCAGTAATGCAGTGAGTGGGAATCTGCCTCTTAACTAGTGTGCTTGCTTTTGGTCAGTCTTGAAACAAATATGGCGTAATAAGCATATATATATATAACAGTATCTATTTCAGTGTCAAGCGCGCGTTGGTAGTGGCGTAGTAGTAATATTAAAAAAAACACTTCGTTTATTTAGCGCTCGCGCTTGACACTGATATAGTCAAGCATTACTTTAGTATAGACACTTAAGGATATTAGATATTTTAAATACACTGTATTGAGTTTACTTCGCGTACGTAATACGCCATGTTCTAACTGACCAAAAGTCACCCAATATAATATTAATATTGTACAATGATGTAAAGCAATAATTTCTGTCTGTACTACATTGGTTGTAAGTTTTAATCAGGGATAAATGTTCTTCCTAATATAAAGGTCTTACCATTTTTTTATTAAAACAAAGCTGTATATTTGAAGAAGTTGACATTACGGTCAGTCTTGTATTCCGTTTTTTTAATAAAAATTGATGTTTGAGCAGCAGGACTGACTATTTTTTATTGATACATTTTGTTACTTTTCGCAGTGAAAGGCAGCTCGGCAAATGTCAATGACTGTTATATTTGGTATGTTTTTTGTGTACTACAACTTAAACGTGTACTCCAAGAACAGCACAAATATCTTCAGTCGATTTATATTTACAACAGATGAAAAATTCTAAATTGTGAAATTTGTGTCTAATAAAATTGTATGATATAGTGTAAATTAGTGTGCAAAGATAGAAACTGTCGCTAATGAATAAAACTACGGAACTTCACTTGTAAATCATATGTGAATAGTCTGATAGTGTATTTTTATTGTAAAGAGCTATTATGTGATTTTAATATAGTGATATTGATTTTCCTTTATATTTTGTTTTTACAATAGTTGTAATTTTTTACTTAAAACTTTAGTATTGATGTGTTACCACATTTTCTATATTTACAATCTGTCCTTAAGTTATTGAAGTTCAATGCAAATCATGTTATTCAAAAATTATACATTCCTCATTAACAACATTTTGAGTTCTACTTAATTTTAGGAAACATATATTATACAATAATACGCAAAACATATTGTGTATATGACGTAATGTGACGTCATATCCTTAAAGGTTGACTAGCGTTGAAAATTCCAACAGAAACAACTTTTTTAGACGATACTATGAAAATGAATTGTCGTTTTTTTTAGAATTTTTGGCCTTAGATCTTTTTGTGAAAATAACATGAAATGAATAAAATAGGGACCAGCAAGCTACACACTTGCTTCCCTAAAATTAAATTATTTAATTATTTTTATAACTTTGCCATTCATGTACAGTACAAGTGTGATAAAATCTTATAGTAACATAAGTTGTATAGTAACTGGTGGCAGTGCTTAGCTTAGTGTACCCACCACCACCAGTAACGGAGTGGTGTTGTAATCACTCCCACGATTACTGTAATGGCTTGTAACAAACTAGCTTGTTGTAAATAGTTAATGTCGGTTATATTCTATTCTTTAGTGTAAGGCTAATATCATTTATTGTAAAGGAAGGTGATTATAACACGCTACGACCTCTTTAGGTGGTGGAAGTTTGTTAGATGGTTATCATAGAGATATATATGTTATATACATAAGATTTTGAGCTGTTTGCCAATTTAACTTGATCAATAGGAGAGGTAGTTTACTATCTTTTGTGAATTTGTAACCCAATTTTTTATTTTCATGAATGAAAAGCTGTAGTTTGCTTGGACGCGCTAATCTCAGGAACTACTGGAATGGTTTGAAAAAATATTTCAGTTTTAGATAGCCCATTTATCGAGGTAGGCTGTAGGCTATTAATCATTACTCTACGACCAATAGGAACGGAGCTACACGTAGACATAGTTAAAAACGGGTTATAGTAGCTCAAAAGATAGTAATTGACCCCTACTATCTAATTAAGTTTGGCATATGATATACATTCTGTATATGAATATGAAGAAATTATAATTTATAATCGCCTGCCTTTACGTTGCTAAATTTTGGAAATAAATGTATATGATATTGGGATTTCAACGATTCTGAATCGTTTTGGTATTTTATTTTCTGTGAATCATTGAGATATTGTCGCATCCACATGGTTTCTGTCTCTAATGGTGCCACGTTTTTTATTTATAGATCTTAATCATTATATAGACACAATAGAATGTAACAAAATCTTAAATTATGTTCAATAATTTGATATGGATGAGATTAAAATGTGAAAGATTATTTGTTTTTTATTGCCTTATAACTATAAATTAGTGTTGTTTTTTTTTATAAAATAGGAAGACCAACGAACAGTCCGGTTACCTGGTGTTAAGTAATCACCGTTGCCTACGAACTCTTGCAACACTTGGGGAGTTATAAGATATTTCGTGAAAAACCTAAATGTTTTGGTATAAAAATGATTGCCCTTGACAAATAATAAAGGTCAGTGACAATTTTACGGGGTTTTTTTTTGTTTTCAAAGCAAAAAATTAAGACTTCTAATTTAATCGCTTTGTGAACAAATCAATGAACACACTCAGTTTATATACAAGTATGGACGATAAGATTGGAATAGTAGTGTTGAAAGGACTCTAGTTTGTCGAGGGGACTCGCGCGATGAATCACAAGACGACTCGTTATAACACGACTCCAAGACTAAACGTAAAAAAATCACCACGAGCTCTTGAGCGTTTCATTAGATCCTCGCGTCGCAATCTCGACTTTTTTATTCAGCGAGCCGCGTGCGAATCATCTTCCTACAAGACTATTACGGTTATAATTTATAAAAACATAGACTTGGGTATATAGACTTTAATTTAATTTTCGCTCCGCTTCGATCTATGATGTATATCGGGCTTTCATACAAATATCACAAAATTTGCTACCCTTAGGACTCGAATTTTCATGGAGCCTCCGAGTACGGTTTTAAGGCTCTAGTCGCTATTAAAGGACTTCGTCATCTCAATTTTAGACTTCGAGCCTTTTAACTCGCCGTCTTTAAAAATAAGAATGAAAGCTCAACACTTATAGGTCTCAATTAACAAAATGTCATAATGTGAAAATTGTCTTAATAATATTCTTTTCACTAGAACTTTTACAAGCATCCATTCTGCAATAAATTATCTTCTATTATATATTTAAAAAATCCTACAATTTAAGTGCCTACCATCATCACAGATACAATACAAATTTCATTATAATATTAATGCTGATATGGTATGCAAATAAAATTCCGACTTAATAATATTAATAAAATATATTAGGCTTACATTATTAATTTAATTAATGACATCGCAGAGTGTTCAGTTAAAATAAATTGTTATAATAATCATTTACTTAATAGTAGTATATTACAAAGCTCATAAAATTGTTGAAGAACTTCCCACATCATTTGCAACTATTCCATTACTCTGAAATTCATTGTTTAATTCAAAAGGTTGATGGCATTAGTGATATAAAACCCACCCCTAATTATAGCCTTTCTATTACCTTTAATAGTTGATAAAAAAGCATCTTCATTTCCCAACCACTTGCAGTTTGTCGGTTTAGCAATGTAGGGATGACAATCTTGGAATCAATTTTTCAGCCAATTAACTTAAATGGTTTTACATCATTAAAATTAGTTGAATGTCTAGGCATCACAGTAACAGCTTAAAAGTTTAATGAACCAAAAAATTCAAATTATGAATTGATTGATGAAGTCTCATTTGATGAAGCATGTTTATTAAACCATATTATATATCTGAGGTATATTTAATTTGATAATGTAATTAGGCTTCCATGGCAATCTTCTTAGCACTATTTTTAGTTCTTTGAGGTCTCTCAGGTTCCTTCTCTTCCACCAAATCCGGCAATTTATCCTTCGGCACATCAGGTAGCTGATCTTCCACATCCAATATACTTTCAAGTTCAGCTTCGATAGCCTCATTATCTTCTTCTGTTAGTTGTCCAGAGATAAGCTCATCTATTTCTTGCTGCTTTTCTATACCTTCTCTTGTTTCATCTAATATCTTCTCAATCTCATCAATATTAAGTATATCATGTATATTCTTCAAAGCAGTATTTCCAGTTTTCAAACCTTCAAGAACCTGAAATTAGAATACAAAAATGCATAAATTGATTAAAATTTTAGTATTATTTTGTCTTTCTGGCTAAATAATTACTAATTAAAACATTTTTTAATTTCTATAAGCATTTTTTTTATTGAATTTCTAATAGTTTTTTTTTATAGAAATTAAATAAATATATACAATAGTCTATTGGCACAAAAGCAATTCTGGTTTGACTGGCTCATACTTATAAGGTATTATTTAGAATGTCTTACTATACAGTAAGACATTTTTCATCAGATGAATTAAATAAATCAGTTCTATAATAGTGATCTAAACCCCCAAAGAAAACTGAATTCTACTTAAGGCACATTTTAAGTTTAAAAATGAATAACCACATATTGCCTTCTGAAGGCAGATTATTAGTTTATGGAGTATATTTTACCTGTACTTCAATTTGAGCAAATTCTAGATCATGTGTTAATTGCTCCAATTTTTCTAATTGCATATCAGCATTTTGTAATAGATTTTCTTGATACTTCTTTTTCTTTAAAAGCAATTTCGCTCTATCTCGCTTGTCTTCCGCTAAAAGTTTCTTCGCTAACTGTCGGTCTCGTTCTAAGTTGAGCTCTATTTTCTTTTGATATTGTTTCAACTTATCCCTCTGTTGCTTTAATTGTAAAACTGCTTTATCCTGTTCTGTTACTCGACTAACAGGCTTTTTGCTTTTACTGAACAACCCACCCATTTTTATATATTAGTCAGAATAGTTGATCAGTCTAGTAATTTATTGTATAGTTATGATATATTAAAACAAGCAACTTGCAAACACTATACTGAGATAAGGATGACATTAAAAAAGATTATTGTTATCAGTTTCATGATAAGCTTTTGGAATATTTTTTATGATTTTTTTAAACACAATGGAAATCAAATATAAACGTCAATCACTTTGAACTTTCACTTCGGTGTTGCCAACTCGTTTATATGAAGCAGACGTCTGATATAACGATATGCAGCAGACGTCTGATATAACCTACATCGATATCGAATGTTGTGTCCCACCATTTAGGTCTGAAATGATTTGGGTCTTAACTAAACCTGAATTTTAGTAGAAATACTAATATAAAATATCACAAGAATTTGCCAAAATGAAAAATAATGTTGATTTTTCTCTTATAATTTAACAAGAATACTCTTTAGTCAGTTTTTAGTTTATTATATTTATATATTTCGAATCAGTTAGATAAATAGACACGTATGCCTGCAATTAACAAAAATATGGAATAAAATACAAATCAAAAATTTAATATTAAAAAATAAATGTTAAATATCAATGTATCGAAATTAGACATCGATTATTTACATTTATTTAAAGAATACCGAAATGTTTTGTCCGAGTCTAACTCTAAAATTTATATATCATCTTTGGCATAAAACAAGTATGGCGGAGGATCGAGCATTTGTTGTCGACTTGTATATCTTATAAAACTTTATTTGCTCAACGTTTTAATGTTACATGCATTAAAATATTTCTCTAATTTCTTCTTGTTATATTAAGTTCTAAGCAAGTGATTCCAGTTGTTCCTGTATTATTTGCGAAGTAACAATGGCAGTGTTAGCTGCGGCACAATTGTTAGATGAATTAATGGGACGGCATCGAAATACGAACCCTAATGAAAAAATAAAGAAACCAAATTGGGAAGATTTAGAAGTAAGTGTAAAATCTTCTTAGTTGAATTATTTAACATCGATTTAATAACCTTTATTGGAAATCGGTGTTTGTAACTATGGAAATGAAACCTATTACAATATAAATCCATTATATTTTTAACTATAAACGTGACAGGGTCTAATTTGAATTGTCAAATAAATTAGCATTTAAATCTAAGCGATGATGAAAAAAGTCACATTTGAATTCAATGTTCCATTTCGACTTAACGGTACAATTTTGCTTTTCGAAATCTTCTTTTAGGACGAGATACTATCGAATTATGAGACATTATCATTCAAAACGTGACAGGAATCACATTACCAATGCCATTGGAAAAACATATCCAAACAGCAGAGTAGCTCAGCCTAATTGGTAATAGGAGGATATTATCTCCTAGCAACTTGCAAATCAGACGATAAAGCTTCTGAATGCATGCATACACCTTTACTTTAGGTCCACTAAAGGTCTGAATTAATAATCAATCAGAATTCAACATCTCTGGATTGTGATTTGAAATTAAATTCCAAATTTAAATTTATGTATATGTTGGGACAGAGAGCAGATTTGAACAAATGAATGAACCGAATCTTATGATTCAGTAGTTTTTGGACAGGATCCCAGGCAGTGCCTTGGACTTGTGACCAACATGTAGCCTTAAGGAGCTCCTTCATAATTACAACACTCGCTTCCATTGACCGGTCTCACTGTTTCTCTTAGGTTAGATTAACACAAGGCTAACCTAACTAAAACCTAACCTAAGGTTGTGTTGACACACCCAAATACAATGTGATCAGAGAGGTCCAATATCTGACATAGCCACACACTATTTGTTACACTTCAAGTCCAGGTGAAGTGCACTTAAAGAGACTGGTTGAAAGACTTAAGTGTACTACATCAATAGGGAATATAAAGGTACTAGACAATGGTAGAAATGCCCCTCCACTAAGTAAATCAACAAATAGGAAATGTGGTGGGGGCGTTCCGATTAATTGATAAACATTTACTCAATTGACGCTATCAGAATCATAGTGTTGTTATGACATAAGGGAGGTGATATTACCAACCATTAAACACTACATATTGGAATATATGTTCAATTTGTAATCCAAAATCCTCAGATTTGAGATTTCATTCAGAAGTTTTTAATAACAAAGTTACAAGAGCTGATAAAGTAAAACAGATTGTTTGCATAGAAATCTTTATTATTGCATTTTAAATGCCCAATATTTTTAGGCAATTAATTAAAAATGAATAAAATAGACTAAAAGAGATATTTTGTTTCTAAATTTCCTACTAACCTTGAATAATAGTGAGTTTATCATTACAATGTATCTATGTAATATTTCAGTGAAACACTTCTTGATAATATTTTCTGCAATATATGTGAATCTCTTTTTCAGTATTGTAAGTACTACATGGTGAAGTTCTGTCCTCATGATTTGTTTGTAAATACGAGAGCAGATCTAGGTGCCTGCCCTAAGGTACATGATGATGAAGTTAAAGATTTATTTGAAAAAGCAGACAGTTCATATAAAAAAGCTCAATATGTGGAAGAATTTTTACGCTTCTGTCGGCACATGATTAATGATGTTGAAAGTAAGTAAACATTATTATCTATTTGCATAGATGTTCATTCCAGAGCTACCCAAACATGACTGACCCATATACCACTTTAAATGTTTTTTGATTAAATTGACTATAACAACCTTTGTTGTATTATGTCAAGGATCCTCTATTTAATTATTGCTATTTTTCTTATGTGAGATCTCTGAAACTTTGCAATCCCTGGAGATTGATATTGATCAGACCACAATCATTAGTTTAGACCATAATATATGTGTGTGCAGGGAAGTTTGTATAACAAAATTTATCCTTTTCAGGAAAAATCCAGAAAGGTAAGCAGAGGTTAGAACTGATGAATTCTAAACTTGAGGGTCCACCTATGACACAAGCTCAGACTGAGAAGAATCAGGAACAGGTAATTTAATCATGTAGTTACTAACTATAAATTGTGTTAACTTTATTACTAATTCTTTATAAAGCAATTATTATAATTTATTTATGAACTTTTAGGTACAACTTTTGTCAGAGAAGATTACAGCATTAGTAAGAGAAGCAGAAGAAGCAGGAACTTGTGGTAATGTGGAACAAGCTCAAGGACTCATGAAGCTTTGTGACAGATTGAAGGAAGAAAAAGATCAACTTCTCAAACAACAAGAGAATAGGTAAGCTATTCTATTATGTAGCTATCTAAATATTTATCATTTATTTCAAATTATTGAGGTACAGATAGAACATTAATTTTACTTTATTTTTTTTTTAGCCACTGGTCAATGACAGCAGAATTAGCAGCAGCTCAAGAGAAGCAAATGGAAGTGTGTCCTGTTTGTGGTGCTTTTCTGATCGTTGGTGATGCTCAGCAAAGAATAGATGATCATCTTTCTGGAAAACAACATGTTGGGTAAGCTTCAGTTACTAATTTAGGTAATAATTTACTTTTTAGGTTTTTAACGCATTATTTACTTTTTTTCCTACTCTCTTTAGATACTATAAACTACGTCAAGCTTACGAGGAAATGAATGAAGCTCGAGAGAAGGAGCAACAGGAGAAAGAGCGGAAACGTCGTGAAGAACGTGATAGGGAGCGTAGCATTCGAGGCGGAGGTCTCGGATCCGATAGAAGGGACAGGGAACGCATGGAAAGGGACCGTGAACGTGACAACAAGGACAAGGATAAAGATAAAGATAAGGACAAGGACAAGGACCGTCATCGGTATATAAAAATGTTACGAGACTTAAGGAATTCTCATTTTCTGATGAAAACTATTAATATTATTTTGATAACGATAGGTCAAGCCGTGAAGAAAGAAGTGGACGTCATGAGGAACGGGACAGGGAACGGGAGCGGGACCGCGAACGCGACAAGGATCGTGAACGCGACAGGGCGCGTGATCGCGACCGGGAACATGATCGGGACAAGGAGCGCGAGCGTGATAGGAAGCATCGCAGAGAAAGAAGTGAGTGGACGTATCTTTTTATTTTTCCTTATGGAAATATATTGATTTAGTAAAAAAATTAGAGGCCTAAAGATTACGACTACCAGATTGAAATGGAATCACCATTAAAATGAGTATTAAAAGATTGATTCTTGATTACTTTGTTCATTACTAATACATACATAAGTAAAAATTCAGTATTTGATAAATAAGTTCAGTTCCGGGTTCTAAAGATTGATAAAAGATATACCAAATAATTGAAAGATCGCCTGCGGGGCTTGACGTTCGTGAATGAAAATTTCAAGATATTTTCTCACAGCCTAAATGTAATGATATAACATACACGATTACATATTGTTTGTTTGGTATGTCTATAATTGATCTCGGATCGCCATCCCCATTGACAAACTGCTGCTATCTCGTAATAATGTTAGTTAAATATAATAGTAATATTCTTTCAGGATCACCCCACGAGCGGTCCCGTCGGCGTTCACGCGAGCGCCACTGACACTGAGGTATCACAAAAGCGCCTCGAATCGGTAAGCACATAAATACACTAGATCTCTATATCCCTACCGCAACACCTAACACAAATTGACTAGAATGTGGCATCCTTAACACAACCAATCTCGTTTAATGCAATAATAAGTAATAAATTGAACACTGTTATTTTACAGCTTTAGTATCATACCAAAATAAAACTTCAGTTTTTGGCAAACATAAGGAGTTATGCCTTTGCACTCGATTCGATAGTTGTCGTCACACCGACGGACTTGGCAGGTATTTGATACGTATTATGAATAGCTGGAAGAGTGGGAAAGGCTTTTTGGTCAATTGTTATTTGATAATTTAAATAATCGTAACATTAAAAGGACCTAGCGATTGACCAATGAGATTTTAGATGCGCCGTCCGCATTATCTTCGTCCAAATTGAGGTATTTTTTATTTATTTCGAATCGTCATTTTCGGTGTCTCTAGACTGCTGCACATTGCTTATACCTATCAAGGTATTTTTAGGGTTCTGGGAAATAGGGACTTGATATTGTTTTAGGGCGTCGTTTTAAAACTGATAAATTTGAAATATCCTTGCGAAGTCGACGTTTTTTAGGGTTTTCTGCTGACTAACATACAATGGACAAATGAAGGAAGCGTGTTCTATATGCTTCTAATTTCACAAAAAGGATGCTGTTTTTACATCATCTACTGTGCATTTCCAGGTACCCGTCATATGGCAACAAGTTTTGAATACAAATTTTTATTTAACAATTTTATTTGTATTTTGTCAAATATTTTTCTACTTGATGCCATATATTAAATTATCTTACCCTTTATTCCCACATGGAATATAAACTGAAAATGATTGAGTTTTCTCTAAAGGAAATGGTGGGGATATCGGAAATATGATTAACGATTGGTCGTGATTTTGAACTCCATCTATTGCATTTGTGATGTTGTCTTCTAACACAAGCATTTAAACATAAAAATGTAAAGACATTATATGTAATCTCTTAACTTTATATTAATAATTAATTGTTATCTCAATCAATGACAGTTGATTCCATATAAAATGCTCTCATGCTCGCTTTACTAGCGTATCGGTGGACTTTTCAGTTGGCAAACCAAACGAGCATCGATGGAAGCGACGCAACCATAGACAAAGAGGTACTTATGAAATTAACCATCGAGCCGGAGAAGAGGCGAAGCCCTTCTTCGTTTGCGTCACTATGGACAACGGTTTCGAGGTGACATAGATTAGTCTCGTGTTAAATAACAATTTTCTTTTAATTCCATGATGGTTTATTGAAGTGCATGTATTGTTTCTATATAAATAGACATCCGATTATATGCCATTTTATAACAAACATTATATGTTTTATATACTTTACCCAGTTTTTGTTTCTAGTATATGCAGTTATATTTGACGTATGAAAATCTTTGCTCATGTGCAATATTTTTTTTGAAATCGTTAATATGTCAATTACAGTTATAAATCTTAATTCATAGTAAATATTTAGGTACTATTTATAATTAAATTGTAAAATTTGAAATATCTCGCATATGTCGATGTCTAGTTATAAAAATAAACTTGTTATAATTTTGACGTAGATTGTATGTATGTATAAATGTAGCTACCTCGCCAAATGTTTTATCCCTAGGGAGGTTATTTGTGTAAACCAGATTCCACTGAGGAGTGACTTCAGGTATTTATCGAACCTTTATTTCGCTATAGTGTTATTGTCATTAATTTTTTCTTTAATTGAAGTGTGATTTGGTGAATTGTCCATATTAATGATATAATAAAATAATATTATTAAAAATGTGTTTCATTTACCGACTAAGTCTTATTGAAAATAAAAGATATTTTTATTATTCCTATTGGTCCTTGGGGAAACAATCCTTAGCCCAATAGATAAGCTGTAAAAGAAGCTTACTCAGCATTGTCACAATGAAGTCTTGTTTAAAAGTACTGTTTAATTAAAAAAATGAATGTAAAAGTCAAGTCAGTTTTTGACCTCTATTGAGTGTTTAATCAATATTAGAAACCTGTATTAAGTATATATTTAAAAATGAGTTGATTGTCGTTTAGTGTCGCTAAAAGTGGAGAACAGCTTTTCAAAATTAAGATTACTAGCAGTATAATAGGTCATATAATACTAGTATACCTTAATCTTTCCAACTAAGCCGAAATGTTTGTGTTAGGAGTGGGCCACGTCAGTAGTCCATTCTGTCAAAGCAGACGTCTGAGATTTGAATCCATCACTTATTGAGCCTGAATCCAACACCCGAGCTACTGACGTTTTGACAGCTGGTTCGATTTGATTAATATTCGTCTTGAAATATTTGTGAGAGTACACGGAAATTTTAAGTTTTTTTTTTATTTATTCGATATATATTAATCTGTTTTCAAAAAAATCGATTTTTTGGGTTCATATAATCGATCTTAGATCGCATTCCTAGCTTGAAGTTTAATTGTTTGACGACTGACAAGACAATCGTCTTTTAGATAATAGGTTATAGAACTGAAAGAAGGTAAATAATAACAAAGAAATTATAATAATTAACAAAATTTAAACAACTTTTTTCAATCCAAATCACCTTTATTATAAGCAGTAGTAAACACAAAGGCGTAAAGTAAATATAAGGTTACTTTTTGTTAGTAGTAGTGTTATGTGTTAATAAATTTTTGTTAAATTGAAACGAAGAAGTGTTTAATTTTAGGATATTTAAAGAATGTCTGAGATGATTTCGGAAAATGAATCTGTATCTATACAAGAAGCACGAGCCGAATTAAGAGAATCATTTCTTAAAGCTATTACTGAATTACAAGGTAAGAATCATAAGTTATTTTAATTTTCAGTCCTACTAACTTTATTTATTTATTTATAACTTTATTGTACACTACTTAAAAAAATACAATAAAATTAAAACTAAATATGTATAATGTGAAGTACAACAGGTGGTTTTATGACTAGTTAGCCATCTCTTCCAGACAACCCTGTATTGGGAGGAGCGGAGGTTGAAATAAAGAAGGTAGCTTCAATATACTAATACTAATATATTACAACCAATAGGATAGGAGAAAAACAGACAGTCTGAAAATATGGCTTACTAAATCGAAACGAGAACCATGAAAGATTACATATGAAACTTGCCAATAATGAATAGCTTATTTAAGAAACGAAAGTCAAAAAAATGGACATGGCAATCGCCGGATGGTAGACATCACAAGGAAATAGATTTTCTACAGTAGACCACATCCATACGCTTAAGCAACTCATCGAAAAATGCCAAGAATACAGCTACCCTCTGTACCTGGTTTTTATCGATTCAAAGCATTCGATTCAATAGACCATAAATATATATGGCTAGCACTGAAGAATCAAGGAATAGCAGTATTATGTTTAAATAATACGCATTTTATAGAAATTACTTTATTGTGCTAGGTAGCCAAATCACAAGTGACATTTTTGTTATATTTTAATCTACCCACTTGATTTATCTTTTATATTAAAAAGTTAAACAAATGTACCTAATTAATACACAACATACCTTTCCCCCCTCTTATAAGAAATCAATTAACAATTATTATAATCAACTCTAATTTAAATAATTACTTAAAATTCAGAAATTAAGTTATCAAGAAAACATGCACAATCTAAAACATATAATTAGTATCTTGTCTGGAATGAGTAGGTCTTGAATATGGGACTTTGGAATGCACATTTAACTTATTCCTGATCTTTCCTTACCTTTCCCCCCTCTTATAAGAAATCAATTAACAATTATTATAATCAACTCTAATTTAAATAATTACTTAAAATTCAGAAATTAAGTTATCAAGAAAACATGCACAATCTAAAACATATAATTAGTATCTTGTCTGGAATGAGTAGGTCTTGAATATGGGACTTTGGAATGCACATTTAACTTATTCCTGATCTTTCCTCCTGCCATAGTTATTTCACTTGACCTTGGTATTCCCAACATCTGTTCCCAACGTTCTGCACTTGGAATTTCAATAATATCATCATATTCTGTGTGCTCTCCCTGCTGATCGGCTCCATTGCTCATATCAGGTTCTCTTTCAGGTTCTATTATTTCATTATCTAATTCCTCTGTAACATCATTCTGTATATTTCTAGCATCTACTTCACTTTCCTCTGTACTGACATTATTTTTTAACTTTACAATCTGATCAATATGACGCCTAACTATAGCACCCTCATCAGTTTGTATTCTATAGTTAGATGGACCTTCCTTGTTGATAATTTGGCCTGGTAACCACTTAGACCCATTTTGATTATAGTTTCGATACATCACCTTTTCTCCTACATTAGTTTCCCTATTTTTCCTTTGACCCATATTAACTATTTGACTTTCCACTCTCTTGTATTGTAAATAATCCGGATGCAGGTTGTCAATAACAGTACGAAGACGTCTATTTAACAGTTGTTCAGCAGGGCTTTTGTTTGTGCTAGTGCATGGTGTGACCCTTAGACCGAGCAACATATTTGGAATCTTTACGTCCCAAGATCCTTCAATTTTCTTTAATTTATTTTTGACCGTTTGCACCATACGTTCCACTAGCCCATTTGTAGCAGGGTGGTATGGTGCCGTTGTGACATGTCTAATCTTATTCGCATTCAAAAATATTCCCATTTCATTGGACACAAAAGCAGTTCCATTATCAGAAACAATTGTCTCACACAGGCCATGTGTAGCAAATAACATTCTTAAATGCCGAATCACTGTGCTTGATGTTGTGTTATTTACTATAAATACTTCAGGCCACCTTGAGTAAGCATCAACCACAATCAAGAAGATTTTGTTTAAGAATGGCCCAGCAAAATCCACATGAATTCTGGACCATGGCCTTGAAGGTAATACCCATTCATGATTTGATTTAGCCGGCATCTGCCTATTTTCAAGACACTTTCTACAGTTACTAACTAAGTTAATTATGTCATTGTCTAAATGTGGCCACCAGACATAACTTCTAGCTAATGATTTTGTATGGACAATCCCATTATGAGTAGAATGTAACATGTTTAAGACGGCTTGCCTTAAAGACGGTGGTATCACGACTCGACAACCTAGTAATATGCAACCATCCTGTAGAGACAGCTTAGATCTATGTAACCAATATGTACGCAAATTTGAGTCAGTGACTTTATTTGGCCAGCCACATCTAAGATATTGAACAATACGTGAAAGTATTTGATCCTTCTCAGTTTCCAAAGATATTTCTTTCGCAGTATAAGGAAAATCCTCTGTTTTATCTGCCATTAACAGTATCTCATACAGTGGCTGTTCTTCTTGATCTGAAACCGGCAGAGGCCAACGACTCAAACTATCTGCATTACCTATCTGTGTACCTGGCCGATATACTATGTCATAATCATGTGATGTCAACGCTATAGCAATGCGAATCAACCTTGGTGATAAAATTACAGGCAAAGGCTTTTTTGGATTAAAGATTCCCAGCAGAGGTTTGTGATCAGTTACTAGCGTGAAATATCTTCCTGCTAAATAATTGTGAAATTTCTGTATACCAAACATAATTGCTGTAGCTTCCTTATCCAACTGTGAATACCGACGTTCATGTGTATGCAATGTTCTGGAACTCATTGCAACTGGTCTCTCATATCCATCATCCATTATGTGCGACAATACTGCCCCAATATGTTGTGTATTAATTAGGTACATTTGTTTTTATTAAGTCGCAATCCGGCTTTTTTTATTCGATATAGTACTTCCTCAAGACGCTGCTGCATGACCAGCATTGTACAACCACTAATAATAATGTCATCAATGAGCACTGCTACTCCTGATATTCCTGCCAGTAAGGAAGTCATTAATCTCTGGAATATGCCCGGACAAGCTTTTACCCCAAATGGTAATCTGTGAACTGTATAAAGTCCCTTGCAAGTGTTTAAGGTCAACAATTTGGCTGTTGATTCACTAACTTTCACTTGAGTGTATGCACGTTCCAGATCCAATGTTGTAAAATACTGCGCACCTGCTACTGAAGCAAATACCTCATTGGCCGTCGGCATGGGATAGGTGTCAGATTCAGTTGCTTGATTAACTGTGCTGCGATAGTCTCCACACAACCGGATTTCACCAGATTTTTTCCGAATAGGCACAACAGGTGTTGCCCATTCAGAATATGAGATTGGTTGAAGAACTCCTTCTGAAACTAAACGGTCAATTTCCTTTTCCACATCAGCTTTAATTGCATATGGAACAGGACGGGCTTTTAAAAACCTAGGTAAAGCACCATTCATCAAATGTATATTCACTGGTTCACCGCGGAAAGTACCAAGTCCATCTTGGAAAACATCCCCATATTTTGTAATAATATTCTCTATTTGTATTAGGTCACCCGCTGAAATAGTATTAATATTCATTGTAATTTTTAATGGGCGTAACCAATCTCGTCCCAAGAGATTAGGTCCCCGTCCTTTAGCTATGATTATGCTTAAGTGTTGTGTTATGTCTCTAAATTGCACCTTAATTACTGCTTGACCCAACAATATAACAGGTGTATCAGTCCAAGTCCGTAAAGACAATGATGATGGTTTGATAACAAGATGCTGACGTTGAGTTTGTATTGTTTTCCATGTATGTTCATTAATTAGTGAAAAACTTGCTCCAGTGTCTAACTGTAACTCCACTGGAATACCTTCCAGTAAAAGATGTACTACCAATGATGGTGTTCTGCCTTCATTTTTAAAATTGTATATACCATTTAAATGAAAATCATGCTCATCTTCTGTAAAATTAATATTCTTCCTCATAGATTTTTTCTTCAGTATACAGACTTTTTCAATATGACCTGTTTTCTTGCAGTATCTACATTGAGTATTACTGAAACGACATTCTCCCCCATGTCTATCTCCACATCGGTAGCAAAAGCGTTTGCTCGACTTAGGTTGTACAGCATTAACATCCATAGGCTCTGATCTATAATTTTGTACTTTGTTATCCGTCGACCTACTCAGATTTGGTCTAATTTCATCGCCCATGAACGACTGTATCATTCGACAGTCTTTTCCAGCACTCTCAGATGATAACATAGCATCAATAACATCTTGATAACATAGATTATCCCGTTTTAAAAGTTCATACTGCAAGCGTTGATCTTTCATGCCACATACAAGTCTGTCACGCAACATGCGCTCCAGTTCTATGAAATTACATGAAGAACTAATTTTACGCAACTGTGCAATGTAGTCTGAAGCTGTCTCATTTGTATTCTGATTACGAGTATAGAATTTGTATGACATAGAAATTTCGTTTGGTTTTGGGCTATAATGTTTAGTCAAAATTTTCTCAATTTCCGTAAAAGTCACTTCACTTGCTTTTCTTGGCGTAATTAATGCCAAGAATGTCTCGAAAACTTCTGCTCCACATACAGTAAAGAAGTTTGCCCTTCTTGCACCATCCAAAAGTATGCCATTTGCTTCAAAACAAAATTTTAACCTATCAATATAATTGTCCCATATATCTGTTTTCGGGTTAAATTCACTGAATTTCACTGATTTATGATCCATCTTCTCCCAATTTACACTTCGTCGCCACTATTATGTTTAAATAATACGCATTTTATAGAAATTACTTTATTGTGCTAGGTAGCCAAATCACAAGTGACATTTTTGTTATATTTTAATCTACCCACTTGATTTATCTTTTATATTAAAAAGTTAAACAAATGTACCTAATTAATACACAACAAGCAGCTAAATATATAAGAATTATACAAAAGATCTACTGTAATAGTTCAGTGCAAATAAAAATGGAATCATTGGGAGAATCATTTCCAATTGGAAAGGCGACCCACTCTATTCGAAGTTATTCTCCTCAGTTTTGGAATATTTAGAAATTTAGAATGGGTAGAGTTAGGTATCAACATAGATGGAACTAAAATAAACAACTTGCGATTTGCCAACGATATTGTACTTATTGCTGATAACCACGAAACGCAATACATGATACAAACCTTGGCAACAAAAAGTAAAGAGGTTGGGCTAACACTGTATAAGTCAAAAACAAACATATTGTCGAATCGAACTGAAACAGCTATGGCACACAAGTAGATTATGTACAAACCTACATATACCTAGGACAACTAATCTTAATGACAGACCAAATACAACAAGAGATAGAAAGACAAAATTACTAATGCCTGGAAAAGATTCTAGTCTTTAAAGGATATAATGAAAAGTAAACAACTTGTCTATAAAAAGAAAACTTTATAATACATGCATCTTACCAGTACTGACTTATAGCCAAACATGGTCAGCCACACAAACTGGAACAAAAGCTTACAGTATGCCAAATAGTAATGGAACGGCGTGTACTAGGCTACAGAAGAAAGGACAAGAAATGTGCCGAAGTTCTAAGATGGGATGTATGTGATATTTAAAATAAAAAAAGCTAAAATGGGGTTGGACATGTCATATTTTACGAGATCAGACAGGAAAGTGGAAGAGGAAAGCGACAGAGTGGACGCCTCGATACAGCTAAACGAAAGAGGGGAAAACCAATCAAGAGATGGTCTAATGAAATTTGAAAAACTGCAGGTCAACTCCGGCTAAGACTAGAGAAAGAAAAAAGTGGTTAGAGCTGGAAGAGACCTTTATTTTTAAAGATTCGCTGCGAGGGGGTTTCATACATCAAGTATTTATATAGTGTTGTTAGTTTAAAAAACCTAGAGCCTAACGAAACAACTGAAGGGAAAGGAGGAAGTCAAGTCCAGGGACAGGGCCGGCTTAGCTATGAATCAGATGTATCCAAATTTCTACTTCTCCTGATTAATTTTTTTCATCATCATCATTACAAACCGACTGATGCCCACTGCTGAGCCGGGTCTCTTCCTCAGAATGAGGAGGGTATTAGGCCATAATTCACCACACTGGCCCAGTGCAGGTTGGCAGACTACACACACCTTTGAGAACATGGGGAATTTTCAGGAGTGCAGGTTTCCTAACGATATTTTCCTTCACCGTTAAAGCAAGTGATATTCAATTTCTTAAAACACACGTAACTCAGAAAATTCAGAGGTGCAGGCACAGGATCGAACTTAGACCTCCCAAGTAAGACCTTGAAGTCTCAACCACTGTGTCATCACTGCTCTTTTTAATTGCTTGATTAATTTTGTAATCTAAATTTACAACGAAATGTTATGGTTAACATGGTTATAGACATAGTGTAAAGCTGCGTGACATACTATTACTCTACCATAATTAATAGTGTAAGATATCATTTCAGGAGAATCATGCCAAATACTTACATATGAAAACTCCACACTTGAAGCAACTTTCTCTGGATGGAGGCCCGATGGATCAGATATACTAGTTAAAGACCTGAAGACTCCTGCTAATGTTACCTTGCCGTCTTCTCTGCTTCGAACACCTGATATATTGACAATCAGTTTTAATAAACAATTAGAATTAACAACATACTCTAGTACATAAGTTTCTACCTATTGTACTTTTTAGCAATAATAATGATTGATGTGTGAATATTTGTAAAAGGTAATATAATAAAATCTTTAAATAATGTAAAACAGTTATTAATATTATCTATATTCTCATTTCAGTTTCTCCAATTCTCCTAAATATAAATTCACTGCAGCTTATACATATTTAAAGAATATTGAATTCAATTTTTTCTAATACAAAATATTATTTATTATTATGTCACATAAGCTTGATTCCCAGAAGCTAGCTGAGAGGATGTCACCCTCTGTTAGCTTAATGTAAAAGTAACGTGCCATATGGCGCATTTACTTTTTTATCTATAGCAGTACTCAGAACCTTTTTATGGTATCAGTAAACAAAACGAATATTACGTAGATAGACACCATCAGAAGGAGAGTCAGTCTGACACAAGCATCCAATTTCTTACAGTCGACTCACTAATTTAAGTTAGAATCTAATACGCAGTGGCGTAACTATAGGGTGGCAATTTGGCAAAATGCCAGGGGCCCCGAGCCGAAGGGGGCCCCCGGTCAGAGAAGGCTGTGAGCACAGGTGGATCCTAATATTTACTATTACAATATTTAGTCAAATGTATAACTTTTTTTTCTTTTTTTTTTTTTTTTGCAAGGTGCAGGTATTTGCCACGCAGGATACTTGTTGGCGAACGACCTTTTTTTATTCTTTAAGTATTTCGCACACGGGCGCAGAAGATGCTTGGCGCGTGCCTGGGTTAAGTTTCTTAATATTAGAGGTGGGGGCCCCATCTGATGAATTTGCTAGGGGCCCCGAACGGTGTGGTTAAGCCACTGCTAGTACATTATAGCGTATTCAATTCTGTGCAGTTATAAAATAGTTTTATTTTTAAAAACGAGTTTGAACGATGACGAAAACATGTTGGGAGTTTAATCCTCTGTTTTTTTCTGGACATTGGGCTGGATTTTCCGTTTAATTTTATTCTAGCCGAGCCGCGATACTATATAGACATGCACATAGTTTTATAGTTAAACATTACAACTGTATCAACCTAGTAGGAAGGAAAGTTATTTATTCCCTCTTGTTATGACTTATAAAAACAGTTGGTTTTTATTACCAGAAACTAAATAATAAATTAAAAAAATATTGATTACAATAGAATTTTTAACATCAACAGGTAATGTCCATTGCAATTGATTTTTTTTTGTCATTTGCAACTATTTAGCTGAATGTGATATGTTTCTGTAGTTCGTTGAGTCGTGTGATTGTGCTAGCTATAATTATAACTAATTGGATTAACCATTGGAGTACAAAACATACATAGATAATAGTTTCATGTACTCTATATAACTTTCTTCGTATCTATCTTCGGAAACCGCAACATAAGAAACTTTAAATTGAAATTGCTTGTTTGTTACGTGCACGACGCCGAGGCAGGAATACTCTTGAAATGTAAATGTCTATTCATAGTAGTAAAGTATTAGAAATTTCGTGCTATTAATGGAGTTGTTACGTTCGGTTAATCTGTTGCTTAATTTACTAGTATCAGTTAATGAGGCAGCCCTCACTTCGCTACAGAATTTGGGATATTTAAATTTAATGACAATACATATGTTTAAATTGTCATTCAACAATAGTTTAGTTTTCGTTTCGTTTAGAACTACAATATTTTATAGACATCAACACAACCTGTTAAAGGGCTCACTGCTGAGCCGGGTCTCGTCCTCAGAATGAGGAAGTGACTAGGCCATAGTCCACTAAGCTGTCCCAGTGTCGGTTGGCAGATTCACACCTTTGAGAACTCTGACGAGTGCATGTTTATAAAAGAATTAACAAAATCGGTTCAGTCGTTTTTGAGTTTATTTGCTGCAAAAAACATACTAATTTATATATATAACAGCGCGTTTTCAAAAAAATTTGCATTTCTCAAAGTAGATATGAGATTTTTAAATTTGTTATGTACGATACAAAAAAGTCATTTCATTTCTGCCATCCGAGACCTTCGAGCATTCTGGGAGCCATCCTTCTATGTGGCATCCAAGTTCAAGTTTAAATAATAGTGAGAGGGTACCAAAAATATTCAATTTAATAGCTATGCATTTTAATGATATTCCAAAAGCTTGTATTTGTGTAGGCATCACGAGAGAGGCTGGAGAGCGCTTCAACGAACCTGTTGCTAAATCGATCCCGCAGCCCCTGGCGCACGCTACACCGACCGCTTTACAATATAGAGAACAGTGATTGACTTTGTGAATGATATCTTTGCCTATTTCTAAACTACTTATACCTAACCGATCTATTGAAACAAAATTTACTGTTCTAAGTACTGTGAGGGTTTAGAAAACTTGGTCTAAAATGCGAAGAGAGGTCGTCCTTCATCCGTCTGCTTGCTAAATGAAAACAAATAGTGATAGCTATAATTAATTTTTTTTCTCATGTTTTGTTTACTAATGGTATTATTTTAACTAATCCTTGAGCAGATAAAATTACCTAAATCAACTTTCCTATTGAAACCTGTTTGCCCAGTAATAGGGAATAGAAATGCGAGCAATACTACTATTACATGTATATTTTTATGCAAAAATAATTCTGATTACTATTTAATATACTTGGCTAAAAAGAGATACGTATTTACTTTTAGTAGTAAAAGAAGTAAGTAGTACGCTTTAGAAGTAAGTACGCTTAGTAAACAATCACTATTCGGCTTTCTGTGTGATTAATTTCTTACTTTGTTCTCGACTTTCGATAATTATTAATAATATTCAATTAATCACACTTACTGTAACATATATGTCGGGGATTTTAAAACGATGTGAAAGGAGATGGAAGGAGGAAGATGGGGAATATTGGGGAACACTAAAAGGGGGTGATGGTATTGAATGGAATATTGGGTAAACGCAACGTAGATACTCCTATTGAACCGATAAATGATCAAATATGATCTCCAACAATTACGAGAGAAACCTAAGCAGTGCCTTGGACTTGTGACCAAGGTGTAGGCTTAAGGATATCCTTTAAGTAATTACAACACTCGCCTCCACTGCTAGGCTCTCTATTTAAACCCAAGATTAAACGCACATAAACCGAATCTAACACAAGGCTAACCTAACCTAAGGCTAACCTAACCTAAGGCTAACCTAACCTAAGGCTAACCTAACCTAAGGCTAACCTAACCTAAGGCTAACCTAACCTAACATTGTGTTTACTTAACCACGTGGCAATTACATTGTAAGGACTTACGTGACCTTAGTTGGACAGCACTTCCACAATACACTGCACTTAACACTATCACTACTTAGATGTTCACTTCTTGAGAGACCGCGCACGACTAAGACTTCAGTTAGACTGTCGATCGCATATAAAGGGTCGAGGGTAGAGACTGTCAAAACAACGGAAGTGACTACTACCCCACTCCAACGCCATAGACAACAATAACGATTCGATTAATCGATAATCTTTTACTATGCTCCGACATATATATACCCTATAGAAAGAATTTTTCAAATCGGACTAGTAGTTCATGAGATAAGCGCGTTCAAGCAAACAAACTCTTCAGCTTTATACATAAGTGTAGATAACTGATATCTTTGAATCTGAAAATAATGCGATTAAAAACCGGAATGGTTAACAATTGTAAATAAAAATTTAATAAATTACAGTCAAATTTCGATCACGAGATGAAATACATAGAATGTGTATGTATGAACGACTATAAATATCTAATATGTAACTCAGTTGATTAGTTTCCGTTGATTGAAGGGTAATTAAAATAGTTTAGCTTAAACTACTCACACTTTGGTTACATAATATCAAAAGCCTCTTGTGATCACTTAGCAACGTCCTCTTTGTTTTATTTTACATGCTGATTCATTTACATTTAATATCTGTTATCGTTTGTCATCATCACGACCCTTCAATGGCCCACTGCTGGGTCTCCTCCTCAGAATGAGGAGGGTTTCAGGCCATAGTCCACCACGCTGGCCCAGTGCGGGTTGGCAGACTTCACACACCTTTGAGAACTTTTAGGGAACTCTCAGGAGTGCAGGTTTCCTCACGATGTTTTCCTTCACCGTTAAAGCAAGTGATATTTAATTGCTTAAAACACACATAACTCAGAGTCAGAGGTGTGTGCCCAGGATCGAACTTCGGACCTCCCGAGTAAGACTTGAAGTCTCAACCACTGGGCCATCACTGCTATATCGTTTGTGTAGTTGTTTTATTACTTGACCGGTGTGAACTTATATGACTAAAGTAAAGAAGTCTGCATAAAATTAGGTAAAATTTACCAGAAAGTAGTTCTAATGTTAATAAATAACATGAAATAAATATCTTATTCTAAGACGTGAGCACCATGATGTAAAGAAATTAGTTGACAAATAATTTTTAAATAAATTTTTAATAGAATAACAATTTAACAAAATAAAAGCTATTATTACACTCTGAGGTTTTTATTAGCTTAATAAGTTTTAAATTACGAGTACAATGAAATAAAAATCAAAGGGGTTAAAAAGGGATGAGGAACCCTTATGTTAAAAAAACATTTAATCTAATTAACAAATTTTTAACATTTTTAATATTTTCACAAAATAAAAGTTAAAATTACACCTCGAGCTTCTTATAACTGAAAGAACATGTAAAAACGAATAAAATAAGGGTATGTTCATAAGGATTGAAACGGGACTACCAACCCTTATGCAAAGAAATTAGTTATCTGACTAAAATATTTCATGTCTTATGGAAAGTGAATGTTTTCATATAAAAAAAGTTAAGATTACACCTTGAGCTATTTATCACTAAAATAATATGTAAAAACTTATAAAATAAGGGTACATTCATAGGAATTGAAAAGGGACTTCCATCACTTACGTGAAGATAAAAATTATCTAAAATATTATGTGTCATAGAATGTTTTGATAGAATTACTGACTCTAATCTATCGCACTAACGGTTATATAATGTCTACACGTCGGTATTTCATTACATAAAATCCCCGCAAGCTAATACTATATAAACGGTGGTGCTAACATATGTAAAAACTGTTATTTAATTCTATTAACTACCTTATTTAATTCGGTTTAACATATTTCTTCAGAGCTAAAAATCTCGAGGTGTAATTTTAACTTTTTGTGAAAATATTAAAAATGTTAAAAATTTGTTAGAATAACTGTCTCTTTCGCATAAGGGTTGCTCATTCGGTTTCAACCCATTTGATTATTGAAGTGAAACTTCTTTAGAATCGTTGTGATTTCAAACCGGATGCAACGGAAAAAACGACAGGTAAGAGACACAAATACAAAAATGTGTAGGAAAGAATGAGACAGAAATATACATACTGGTAAGAGACATAAATAAAAAAATGTGTAGGAAAGAATGAGACAGAAATATACATACTATTTTATATTATTATATATATTCATCTCATTCTTTGGTCGATTAACTGAAGTTTCACTTCTATCGTGTGTGAATCGCACACACACCTTTTTTTGTTATTATACTCATTTTACTCGTATTTTAAAATCGTTATTCTATTAAAAATTATTTGTCAACTAACTAATTTCTTTACATAAGGGTTTCCACGCCTTTGAATAAGATATTTTTTAATGTTATTTATTAAAACTAGAACTAGTTTCTGGTTAATTTTACCTAATGTTATACCGACTTCTTTATTTGGTCGGATATCTTAGTCAACCAATTTTAGTCAGCTAACTTCACACCAGTTAATACTTGTACATAAATTTCTTTAAAACAACTGTCACAGAATGAGATGATACATATTACTGCACAGCAACACGTATACACATGTAATCTTGATATAGCTGAGCAGTGCCTGGGCCTTGAGACTCAGGAGTTTTATACTCTTTCATAATATATTAACTCTCACCTCCAATACTCGATCTCGCCAACTACAATAGATAATAAAGTAAACTTACGTGGACCGCAAGAAAAGTGACCTTAACCACGACACTATAATACACAGCGAGAAAGCACCGCTATCGCACTAAAGGTTATATATTGTCTATACGTCGGTATACTTGAAATAATATAAAAAGAATGGCGATTATAATATTTAACAATATAAAGTGGAAACTACATGTATTTAGTAAATCCAATGTGGTTGATTTATTTATACAATGTACCGATGGCGATGCGGGCACTGACCCGAAAACTTTAAATGAGTATTGTGCAACCCGCCTTAATTAATTTTCAGCTTTTGCTATTGCCGAGTTACCCAACTAGGGTTAATCGACGCTGCGTCAAAAGCTCTTCGATTTAATCAGTTTATTATTTCTAAACATCGCAATATTGTTTTAATTTCACAAAGAATCTAGCCGATCCGCGCGACTTCGTTCGCATGTTGCTCCGCTCTTTTAGGTCGTAGCGTGATGTAAAATAGCCTTAGTTACTCCTTGTTACATCAGTTATCTGCAGAAGAAAGTCTCGTCAAAATAGGTCCAGCTATTTCAGAGATTAGCCGGAACAAACAGACAGACAAAAATTGTGAAAAATGTTGTTTTGGTATATGTACCATGTATACATCCATATGCACTTAGTAGTATGTTTAACATATTTTTGTATATTTTTCAGAGTACCTAAACCTAATATTAATAATATATATGTTAAAGTTTGTTGTTGGATATAAGGGGGTTTGTTACTCAATCAGGCAAAAACGGCTGAACGAATTTCAATGAAATTTTGCACATAGATACTTTAAAACCTTGATTAATATATAGGCTACTTTTGTTATCTATATGAGACCGATACCGCACAGTAACACGCACAACGTACACGTAACCAATATTAAAAACTTACTCAAAACCTTAGTAATAGAGACCCAGCATCATGATACCACACCACTAGTAACACCGCCAGGCGAGCTCCGTTTGACAACTGGCTCAATTCTATGGTACCATAGGTTATATATAGTCTTGGAATAACATAAAAAGTACTTACCCGCGAATATAAATGCATCAACGGTGTTTCCAACTCTTTTTATCCCGGAATAATTCGCCTAAACATTTTTATTTAGCAACAATATTTTGAGAATGTAATGTTTGTTGATAAATCTAAGTATTATACGTGGTAAATTGCACCCGCGCAAAGTCGGAGTTTGTCGACTAGTGTATTAATAATTTTAGTCAAGGTAACTAATGATTGAAATTTATAAAATAGCAAGATTTTTATTACATAAGTATATATGTATTTATTCTGGATTTGAGTGAAGGTATTAATAAATTATTTTCGACAAAGATTTCTTTGTATTTGTTTAATTAATAATAAGTCGTAATTAAAAAATAAGTTCTTCGTTCAGAACGGAGTATTTAGAATGTAAAAGAGTTGTAAAAATTTAATCGAGAAATTTTGACCACCAACGATTAAAACAGGGAGACGAAATTTAAATACCTAAAAGTTCCCTCCTTAGTTAGTGCTTCACCCACCGGTGGTCGTTGTCGTTTTAGACGACAGACGTCGCCTAGTCGCAACTAAGTATTTGAAATAATTATAAAGTAATTAAAAGTAAAGTAATGTGAGCGTGGTGACAAAAATGATTGTTAATTATGATGTTGGCAACACTGATTTGTGTGGCAGTCTGTAAGTTATAATGTTAGCAACATTCATCTGAGTAACATTTGATTATAGAAGTTGGCAGAAACTGAATATCATTCAGTCAGGAGTAATATTCTAGTCAACAAGCCTTCATACTGTTGGTCTGCCTATATAATAATTATTTTAATGCTTGCTTTAGTTTTCATTGTAAAGTATGTATCTTGTTAAAGATTGTGCTGATTTTAATTTGTTTTTAATAAGTTTTTTAAATCACTACATATTATTTGTCTGTCTGTTCGCGATAAACTAAACTTATTGTCATGCGGTTTTCACGAATACCCAGAGCAATTATTTATGTAAATGACTGAAACATGGCGATAATTGTTGAAAATGTCGGAAAAAGTTGTTTAGGTATTAACAGAACAAACGTTATAGAAGTTAAATAAAGGTATCAAGTTGCCTTTTATAACAGATTATACAAAACAAGATGCTGAATAGGATTTGTTGTCGAATGAGAATGGTTGATAATGAATTTGTAAGTTAAGAGAGATAATCAGATTTCATTTGCACAAAATTACAATATTACGACTTGTTGACTTCCTTATTCATATACAATTTTATCTGTTTTTAAAATGTACATCATATCCATACCAGCCATATAATTTCCTTTCGTTCAGAAACTAAAACGCAATCTAAATTAATCCTGAAAAACTATCACTATTAATGTAAGTAATGATATGTACACACTTGTGAATCTTTTAATTACAACCTTCGACCATAGATAAAAAATGAAACCTTTTACAAAACTTGAGCATTGAATAGTGAAATTGACGAAATAAAATTGTATCATAAAAAGATATTGAACATTTGTTCTTTGATAGAAGCTTTTATTCGCGAACCCAAACTTATAATATACTAGCGGGCGCCCGCGACTTCGTCCGCGTAGAAGTTCTGATTTTCTATGAGATTATAAAAAGATAATTTTTCCCGCTGCTGTAATAATCTAAATGCCAATTTTTATATTCGCGCTTTTCTAACCTCAAACTTTAAAAGCATAGGATTTTCATATAACCTTCAAACCCCCATTCCACCCCTTAGGAGGGGCACCCCCGTAAAAAAATCTTAGCTGACACCTACCCTCTAGAGAGAACCTACTTTCCAAATTTCAAGTTAAGAGTGACAATAAATTAAACTTTCCCATACAAACTTTCATCCCCTATTTTACCACCCTTAAGGGGGTATTTTGCAAAATAAATTATACAGATTTTTATTATTGTAAGTTATTAATGTAAATATCGATTTTCATAAGTCTAACTTCAAAAACATAGGACTTTCATATAACTTTCCAAACCCCATTTTACCCCCTTAGGGGAGGATTTTCTCAAATCCGTTTCTTAGTGGACACCTACGTCCTAGAAGGAACCTACATTCCAAATTTCAAGTTTGTAGGTTTTATAGTTCCTGAGATTTCGTGATGATCAGTCAGTCAGTCAGTCAGTGACTTTTCGCTTTTATATATATAGAAGATTTAATTCTGCTATTATTTCAAAAAGCCGGCCTAGTGCGAGTCCGACTCGCGCACGAAGGTTTCCGTATCAATTTTTGGCAAAAAAAATCACGTGTGTTGTTTGGAAGCCCCCCTTAAATATTTATTTTATTCTGTTTTTAGTATTTGTTGATATAGGGGCAAAAGAAATACATCATTTGTGAAAACTTCAACTGTCTAGCTATCACGGTTCATGAGATACAGCCTAGTGACAGACAGATGGACAGACAGCGGAGTCTTAGTATTAGAGTCCCTTATTTACCCTTCGGGTACGGAACCCTAAAAACAACCGCTGAGTTTATTAGATTTAGTAGTTACCTGAACAAACTGATTTGATTTTAAATATTGTAAGTATGGACTGGTTAATATTAATTTTATCTTTTAATAGTAACTTTATAAACTCTTCTTTTTACAATAATATACATCTCGCGGATTCAAATGGATTCGATTTATTGAGCTTATCTGTGTCCGCCATGTTGCCAGTATTTAACTGTCAGTACGCATGTCTTGCGCCTCCGCCAGCCGAGATAAAAGTGATCAAAGAAAAGCAGTGTTACCAACTCTCAAAAATATTTGTCCCTAAAGTTTGTGTCAAAAACCTCTAAAATCGCCTTAATTACTTAGTCGTCCCCCTAAAAAATATGTAAATATAAATTCATAATGATTTAGAAATAATATGCTGTAAAATGTTTCAAAAGGCTCTTTATTATATGTTATTTAATACATAAAATATTTCGTCTTCATCTGAAGATTCAGATTTTTTGAAATTTTTTGGCATCATTAACACATTTCTTATGTGTTAATGATGCCTAAATATTTCAAAAAACTTACACAGTACAAACCAAAATCGAAATAACAATCGTCGTAAGAATATTCTTAATGTATTTTTTGGCGGTATCCTATCTGACATAAGCTAATATCAAACATACCTACGTTCAATTTATACACAACAATAATCGCCATATGCACAGAAAATAAAATGACCGCCAGTATTTCCGCCAGTCACCACAGAGTGCTTGTAGAATTACATACTAGATGTCGTTATAAGTCGCTAGGTCAAGAAATAAATATTAATATTATCAATTTAAATATATTAGAGAGTCAAAAAATCCCTGAAAATACCCCTAAAAAATTTTAGACCCCTAAAAAATCCCATTTCATTTATTTACCCCCTAAATCTGGGGGGAAAACGCCTAAGTTGGTAACCGTGAAGAAAAGTGATCGACATTCGACAGTCGAAACCCGCTCACGTGAAAAGGTTGCAAGTCGAATTTCGACTGAACTGACTTGCAACAGACTGAGAGAGTCTGCTCTTTACGTTCTATTAATCTGTGACATTACAGTTTTAATATTCAAATAAATTAAATGAACACCATTATAACTATTTCTCCGACATGCATATGTAAACAACTTACAGTAATATGTGTTAATATATAACAATAATACTCGCATTCTCTACTTGACTTCACCATCTAACATTTAACCACAGAAGTTATTCTCATTTATAAATGTATGTTGATCATAGACATTAATCCAATAACGCTTCATTAATATTCTAATAATATAAATTTCTAACATTTTAATAATTTTCATTAAAACGCTTTTAAGACTTACATAACATTCTTTTAGTAATAAATATTTTTAATCTCAGCCAATGGAAGTCTTTTGTTTCTTTAGCAGTAGAAAATAAAAAACATCTTAAGATTAAACATTGTTTCAAAATGTACAATAATAAGGAAAATAGAAAGCCGATGAAAAGAAAATATTGGTAATTGGAATGGAATTCAATAGGCTTTAACGGGCTCTTAAACAGAATTAATTAAAGGGATTTTTGTTAATGATACTACCGCGTGTCGTTAACGAACGTAATGCCGATATTAAATACCTAAAAGCTTTAAAAAAATTATAACGAATAATTATGAGGGGAAGAGAATAATAAAATTTATTTTTATTACGAGTACTTCATACAATCGGCTATAAAATTTACCAAATGGAAAAGGTACTTTATACTCTCTAAGTACCTAACTAACTCAAGTAGCTGCGTCTCGGAGATATCCGTCGTCCATGACAACAACCGGCAGCGGCAGACAAGAGTGAAGTATTTTTTTATAAGGACTGTATGCTTTCAGCACTTCCGGCCTCGATAGCGTCACAGGGGACAGGCGAGCTGAGGGCTCACCCAGAAAAAAGAGTCAAGTACCACAGAGATAACAAAGATTCTTAGACTTCTTACGGAAAAAAGACTTCAATACAACTTTTATGTTTTGCTTTTGAAAATATGTTAGAGTTATTACAAGTAAGTACTTGAAAGCTTTTTTAGTCGTCTGATAATGCACACACAGTCTTAATACCCAGTAGTGTTCAAATGCCTACATATACTTAACCTTTATTAGCATTCAAGAAAAACGGAAATTTGCGTTCCAAGCATTTGTTCAGTAGATAATCAATACGTTGATGGTTCATCAATGTCATACAGTTCGCTGACATCTAACACATACTGGTAAATCCCAGGAGTACGGCGATCAATGAAGGACACTCTTAATCTTATGATTGTAAAGAACACTAAAAGATTTTGGAAGTATTTGGCATCTCTCTCTGGATCAGTTAAGTTTATTGTTACGAATAGCTTCATAGAATATGTTAGCTAAAAAAATATCTAAAGAATAGCAATGTATCCGTAAAGTTATTATTGAAAACCGAGTATGTAGGAGAAGTTTATAACAAAATCTGACAGGCTTATCTGTGAATTATATTAGAGGATGGCGCCCCTCAACCAAAACCTCATTAACTGGGTTAAGGTAGCGGCGGTATCGATAGACGTATCAGATGTTAGGCGGAATTTGTTAGAGGTGCTTCGCGATCCGGAAATTATACCGTGATTTTATTCACTACTGAGATATCGAAGTCTACTTTATTTATTTTCCGACTACAAAATAAAGGGGTTTTATTTATTAACGATTTTTTATTGAACTAAGATGTATTAGGATTGACTGCAGGTATGTGTTTATTGTTCCTTACTGTAAATTATATCTCATTTTTGGTGAAAATAATCTTTTATTTTGTAAATAATTATTAAATATGTGTTCAAACCACAGTGATATTTTTAATAAAAATATTTTTATTAGACAAAATTAAATTTGGTATCAATTTGGAAGGTAAAAAAGCGTACTGCTATCAACTTGACAGAGCAATTTTTGTAATAAGTTCTCAATCGAAAATTTATTCTTAATTTCAATACGGAAGAAGATGAAAAAATATTTGTAGAGCTTGAGATTGCGGTAAGAGCCAGTATCCGGTGCGATTGGTCATAAAATTTTCGATTTAGTTATTTAAATCTATTTAAAATGTATCTCCTAAGTAAATTGCTTACGAAACTCAGTAGTGATAGAGATCAAGACAAAATAGACGATAGTTTATTTGTTAAGAAAAGAAAAGGTAATAAACTAATTCTATAAAAATTTTTTTTTATATATTTAAAAAATAAATAAATGATAAGCAGCAAATTGAATTTGTGCGAAACCAGACAGGACTCTAGTTAAAATTAAAAGTTTTTATAAATACCTAAATCTATGAATATGCTACAAGAAGCTACTTTATATTCTTACTGCATTATTTTCTTGTGCAAAATCATTATTTATAAGCGATAGGTCTACAGAGGATTCGCATCGGAAGGTAAATTACTTGAGGGACTTCTACGTAGATCTACGTAACTTAATTAGGATGGAAAATTTGTATCAGAAATTCTACAGACATGTAGGACACGTAGGTACATATTTGTTTTAATGTCGTATTTACTTCTTTCTTATGAATTTTATATATTTGTGTTATAGTTCCTTTTAAGTTAATCGTGATTTTTGAATAACTAAGCGAAACCAAGTCGGTTCTTTAATACACTTTTTACGGTATTACTGTTCTATCCTATGACTTCGCTCGCACAAATACACACATCAAAAAAGTCTAAGCAACATGTACTAATTTAAATTTTAGGATGGTTCTTCACATTATAACGTTGTATTTTATTTTTAAAATAATATTTTTAGGGTTCTATGATGTAAAAATAACAGCTTTTGTCTGTATAAGTTCTTTTCATAACAGAAATTAACAATATTAGAATATACTGTAGAACCTAAGATACATAAGAAACTAAACTTTTTTTTTACAAAATGAAATTTCTAAAGAAAATGAATTTATTGTGAAAGAATAGGACAATTTAATACAAAGTATGGCCTCCTCTGCTATTCAGAACTTGTCGGCAACGATTATTCATTGAATTAATGAGACTGTTTATGTCATCTTGCGGTATTCGCTCTCAATGGAATTGTAGCAAACCCTTCAGCTGTTGGGTTGTTGTCACTCCGTCCAAGTCCTTCGAAACACCCGTCCGTCCGTCTCTGGAGCATGTCCCATGCGTGCTCGATGGGGTTGAGGTTTGGCTATTGTGCAGGCCAGGGAAATACCCGGACGTTCTCCGTTGCCACGTATTCACTGGTTCGCCGAGCTGTATGTGAACGCGCATTGTCATGCATTAACGTGAAATCGGAACCAAAGGTTTGTGCAAATGGATGGACATAAGGTCTGAGAATATCCACAATGCAATTTTCAGCGTTCATGTTTCCATTTACTAAAACGAGCTCAGTTCGCCTGTTCTTTATAATACCCGCTCATACCACAACTGTTGAGCCGCTGTATGGATGAACTTCCTGAACGTACCTGAGCCTTTCAGTATTTCCGGGCCGACGGTACACTCGCACCTTTCTTGTATCAGGCCTAAACCCGAATCGCGACTCATCGGAAAACATAATTTTATCCCATTGTTCATGGGCCCATGTTATGCGTTCTCTACACCATTCATTTCGACGAGCGCGATTCCCGTGACGTATCGGTGGGCACCTGATTGGGCGTCGAGTTCGTAGGCCGTACTCATGCAGTCGATTTCGCACAGTTTGGGAACTTACATCAACACCACTTGAATTTTGTAGCCTCAAACTTATCTCTCGAGCGGTTAATATCGGCTGGGGTCTTGCAGTTAGTTGTATGTATCGGTCTTGCCGAGTGGTTATACTCATTTCACGGCCTGGATGCTGTTCAGCGGGTTCCCCTGTATTATTGTAGCGCTGCCAAAGACGACAAATAATACTTCTACGAATGCTAAAATGTCGAGATACCTGAGATTGATTACTTCCCGCTTGCAACATCCCTACAGTTCTTTGCATTTCATCTGCTGTCAAAAGACGTCGCTCCATGACGTAAAGAATATCTAACAATTCAATTTCGTCGCTAACTTTATTTAAATGGTTGGTAAAATTATAAAATCAAGACTAAACGTAGCAATTAAAACGTACTTAAATTCAAACAAATTCGCAGTCATTTGAATTTTATGAAAAAACAAAACATAATCGAAAATTTTTTTTACAACCAGCCAGTATGTCATCAATAAGAAAAAAGGTTTACTTACCTATGCACTTTGAGTGAGAAAATACTTAGAAATTAATTAATATATATGGTAAATTTGTAATATCATGTATGTTGCTTAGACTTTTTTAATGTGTTTAGTTATACATTACAATAAGAAAATTATCATGTTAGTGTATTGCTTGTGAACATTCTAAAAATTGGTATAGAAATTTCTAGAATGTTCGATATCTGCAATTTTTTAATGGAAATTAACATGAAATGCAACGACTTGAACAACAAAACTAAGTTAGTAATAAATAATGTTATGTAAATAAAATGTGGAAATAATTTTGAGTATTCAAATATCGCGAATTGGTTGTATTCTCAGCGAAAATTAAATTAATTTAGCCTGCAGCCACCGGCTAACTTTATAAATTACTCGCGCCGCTGTTGCAAGCTACCGCCATTCAGGAAATAACTATATTATAATTATATGATAACAGAATAACGGACATTTATTTTACACGTCCTGGTTCATGTATTTTTTAACTGACTTCAAAAAGGAGGAGGTTCTCAATTCGATTGGTATATTTTTTTATGTATGTATATTAATTACGCTGAGATTTATGATCCGATTTACTTCTTCTTCTGTTTGATGCGGAATAGTTGCCATTTGGTCCCATAAAAATTTAAAATAGTTAGGTCCAGTAGTTTTTATTTTATGAACATTTTTTCCGTTCTCGTACCTTGTATGTTCATTTAAATGATTATTTACCACAACAAGCTTACATGGGATTATATAACGCGCAATTTTATATTATACGAATTTATTAAACTTTCATCTATTATAGCCAGCAGTAGTTGGCAGCTAACTTTAGGTCTGAGAAAAAATAGTGGGGTAAAGTAGACGCGCGGGAAATGATGATGATAAGCCGCATAAGAACCAATCTGTGACTTCTGAGCTTTCAAGGTGAAACCTATACTTATGTGCCGGTATTAATACTAATATCAATGATCCTATTTCGATAATTTCTTCATTGATAAAACGGTACTCTATTTCTGAGATGTTTATAACCAAAAATATTATATTTAAAAAGTTATGACCATACAAGTGTATTAGAATAATATCTAAGCGAAGCATTGTGGCTACTAAAAATATATTATTCCTCATATCGTTCCACTCAAGACAACTTCCTAATAAACAGTAATTATTAGTCTATTGTGTAGCCTACAGATAGATTATGTCGGGTATATATGGGTCATTCCATGCCAAATCGACAAATTTTTTACCCGATCCCCTTCGATTTCGCTAAAAATGTTCTATCTTTTTCTACTCCCCGAAAGACATTTTTGGGAATTTTATTTTTTTTTTAATTTTTCTTTCCAAATAGTTTTAAAAAAAAATATAAATATATAATAAAATTTTCAGAAGCCCAGATGTATAAAAAATTTTGGTTTTTTCGAAAAAACCGTCATTTTCTCAAAGTCCGACCGTTTTCTTTTTTAATTTTTTTTACTTTAAAAAACCAACTAATTCAATTGCAATGATCCCTACCAATTTGAAGATGTGACGACAATTGCTTCTTCCCAAACAGTCAATTTTTGAAAAAGTTCTAGCATTTTCAAAAAAAAATCAGTATTTTTTTCAAAAATTCGTAACTTTTTTGAGTCGGAAAAAAAATTTGAAAAAATTCTGAAAAATGTCTTTCGGGGGGTAGAAAAAGATAGAAATTTTTTAGCGACATCGAAGGGGGTCGGGTAAAAAATTTGTCGATTTGGCATGGAATGACCCATATATTGAAAGAATATGGTTGCTCTCATCAGAAAAAAAATATAAATAATTGATTAACTATCTAATAAATAATAGTAACAAACGTGTTAATTTTTAGTAATTTTTGCGTTGAAATAATGTTAGAATCACCTCTAAAAATAACTATGTTATATTCGGAATATGCAAACGAAGTCTGAAATAAACTGTATACGTAGTTAAAAGAGCGAATCTTTAGTTAGCTTTACGCTTAATATTTGCACCTCAGCAAAAGTTTGTACAGTGCTCGTAACGGTTCCCAACTAACTCTACTTGTTCAACAGGTATAGGTGAAAGTAAAGGTGTATTTGAGAACCCTTAAAACTTTGCAAATTTGACAAAAAATGATGATATCCTACTAAACTTACTATATTATAAATGTGTTTGGATATTTGGGTCTTGCGATGTTTGGATGTTTGTTGTTCACAAAAACGATTGAACAGAATCCAAATAAATTTAGCACACAGACCTTAAAACTTGACTTAATACATAGACTACTGCTTATCCCGAAATAATTCATAGTTTATAATTTGGATGGTGCTTTAACTTAAAAGTTCCGTGAAATAACGTTAGATATGTGATTGATATTTGAACACGATATCCGTTCTACCATGGCCACCCTTTATCAAAACCGCATCCTTTAAAACTTGTTGTATTTTTTATTTAAATACGATTATCTCTGAAATGCTATAAAACGACGGGTTAATTTTTTTTTCAAAGGATAAGGATACCCATACCCAAGTGAATATTCCAAATTAAGTAGATAGTTTAGTAGATCAATGAAGAGACAAGGTGAATTTTTAAAATTTTAACTTTCGTCTTTAACTGTGAGAATTAACTGTACACTTTACCTACAAGAAGTAATTGCAACATTTAAAACTATTTCACCTATTCTCAAGTTCAGTAATAAATTAATAACGAATTGTAAGATCTCTCTTACTATGTATTGAAAGTAGAAAGCATTTAAACAGAAAATTATAGTAAAATATATATAGTTATATAAATAATTGTCTAAAAAAAAATTAGAAAGAGAAGGAGAAGGGTGAGGGGGTATAACACTATAGGAGGGGTGTGATATTGAATGGACTATTGGGTAAAAGCAACGTAGATACTGCGACACATATCTCTTACAATTACGACAGGAACCTAACCAGTGCCTTGGACTTGTGACCAAGGTGTAGGTTAAAGGGATTCCTTTAAGCAATTGCAACATTCGCCTTCACTGCTCAGGTTCTCTGTTTAAACTTAAGATTAGGTTAACATAAGTCTTAGCGCTGACATGTATAACTTTCAAGTACAACTAATAAAAATCAAGTATCAATCCCTACTTTTATTTAATTTATATTTAATCTGTTACGCTTTCACGCCTAAACCACTCAACAGATTTTGATGAAATTTGGCACAAAGGTAGACTAGAGCTTGGGAAAGGACATAAGATTAAGGCTACCCTGTTACACCCAGATCTAGTCGAGTAATAAACTATAAAAATGATAGGTTGCAAACATTTCATATGGTTTTGAAGATATTTAAGGATGAACACCAAACTCTTGAAATAAAAATTTAATATAACAGAAGATCTCTACATTTAATACGAGCCAACGCTCACGAAGCGCGAAGGTAGGATTTAAAAGATGAAAAGGGACCAGTAAATATTGGTTCCGTTCCCAACTTTTGGGAACTTCGCAAACAATGCTAAGGGTTAGATCAGCACACAAAGGGCTTAGTGAGTGTGAGGAGATAACTATATATATAAAATTTCAATATTAATATATTTGTGTCTATATATTATATATGTCGAACAAGCTAGAAAACTATTATAAAAATAGGAAAATACATTAAAAAAGAACTGAAAAAGAAAAACCTAATTCCAAACTATGGTTATCGATATGATTACAGGTATTGTTAATTATGATGTTGGCAACACTTATAATTTGAGTAGCATCCTGTTATTTGATGTTGGAAGGGCTGATATGAGTAGCATTTTTTGTTGTTGGTATTCTTACTCGATGTTGGTTTTACTTTCTTGAATGTTGGACAACTGATGAACACAAATCAAGGAAGTGGGTATAATCTTCAGGAGGATATTATAGTCAAGCTATCATACTGTTAGTCGGCGTATAGACTACAATTATCTTCATTTTTATTAAGTAACAGTATTATTTTAATTAAATCAAATTTTGTTGGTTTGGTTATCCATGAAATTAAGGTGACAACATTATGTGTTTTAATTTCAGAAAGGTTGTATTTGTTGATATTTTTCCGATGTTCATTACTGGAGCATTAAATTAAAATGGTTCAGATAATGGACGAATCTATTAAATTATTTTTTTTATTATGACTAATGCATACAAATCTGTTTAGTATTTCAGACATCTTTGCGAAAATAAAAACAGACAGACTAAAAGTTTGAAATTATTTATTTTGTTGTATTTCTATTATCATTTCCACTCGATTTTTGATATATACTTATTAAACATATATTTTGGTTAGGTAGCTGGTGGTTTTGGTCATTTTTATACTCAATTATATTTGTTCTTAACTAAAGTTACATCAAAAGCCTTTTAAGTAATAGGTTATTCAGACTATTCATGCCCATTACTGGATCCAAAAAATTCGCAGATTTGATTTGTTAATTATCTGATCTGAGTAGAGCACATTTAATTTAAAAATAATCTTATAAAAATAATCTTTTAAACATTTCAAGTATTTTTTTTAAAAACCAGGTAGTGGTAAAAAACAACAAGGAACTGCTCAAAACCACACACAAAATATAATATATTGATTGAAACATTGGTAGGTTGATAATAAAAAATTGAAGTAATTTTTCAAAAAGTTTTGCTTCTATTACTTTTCTATTTAAAAATTCAATTTCTTTTGTTTAAAATGGAGAAATAACCGTAAAAGTTAAAACGGGCACAGATTGCGATCGAGACGGTCGTAGCAACCAATCAGTGCTGGAAGGTGCACCTTTATAAACTGCTAATCGAAACTGTATCGAGATAAGAATATATGTTTTCTAGAAAATAGATATTTAGTGGTTATAAGAAAACTGGACCGAAATGGAAATTACTTACTTATCCTTCTAAGAAAACAATCTTCCCAAAACACTTTGTCTTTTTAGAAAGAAATTTTTTTTGACGACCCGAAGTGATGCGTTGCTCACTTGAAAATTGAGATAGGAGGGGGATGGAAAAGAAGAATTCTGCAGTTTCTGTGGATCCTGAGCAAGCAGATAGTGTCTCCTGCAATCGCATCAGTATCAATAGGGTGGGAGAGGGAGACGGTAAGTTTAGTCCACTTGCTGTTCGACCGGAACACGTCAGACACTTGGCGGTCGGATTCGCATGCTGGTCGGGAAACAGGTCCCCCTATCACAGAGGGTTACTCACCTCTTAGGAGATGCTCTCCCAGTGGCAGAGAGGAATTGTATTCTAAACCGTCCCCTCACGAGTAAGTTGATTTAAAAGGGGGAGGGAAGAGAAGAATGCTGCAGTTTCTGTGAACCCTGAGCAAGTATCTAGTCTCCAAAATTCAGAGATCTGAGAGACATTAATTTATAATACAAACCAAAGACATTGCCCCAAAACTTTCAGTGTTGCCATGCGTTTGTGTTTCTAGTGTAAAAAGGCCTTATAATCTCGTCATTATTTATTTTATTATTTTTGCAATTTCATAATAAGAGACTTACGGTAAAAAATAACTTTTTAAATATTATTAAAGTCCATTATTTTATCTCGGGGACAAAATTGACATTACTTAAAGTCAATTTGTTACAATTATCAATTAAATTTATCAATAAATACTGTTATTTATTGAAAACATAATAATTCTGGCTAAGGCTTAAGGCTAAGAGCAACAGTGAGGAGGAAAACCATAAAGATGATAGCGAGCAATCATGAACAATGACAAAAATTTTGATCAATGTCAACGTCACAAGGATACACATTACAGACGGAAGCTGTCAAGTTAAATAGTGTATTCAGCCACAGCTGTAGTCTGAGATGTTCGCTCGTTAGCGGTGCCACATGATTTATGGTCTGTGCACTCGTATAAAAGACTCCAACTTTACTAACACCGCCATTGAATCAAGATTTTATATCTGTATTTAAAGTTTTAAAGATAACTTGACACATATTTCATTGGTTGACATTTTTTCGTGATTGATAAACTAATAAAAACAAGAAGTATTGATTGAGCTTTGTTTTTTTTATTGTAAATGATATATTTAATTACTTTTGTTTTTATTTATTTTTTCTTACATTTATTCACTTATAGGTTCAATTATATCCTTGATCCACAAAAAACCTTATGTTTTGATCCTGAGCAAATTTGTTTTTAATGTTGTTTAACGTGATCGATCGCTAGGCGAGAGTTTACGTGTAGAAAAAAGATCTTTTTTTTTTTTTTTTGTTAAGATTACTAGCAGTATGGATCACATACTACTAGTATTCCCGTTACCCCTCCTAGTAAGCTAATAAATAGCTTGTGTCAGGAGTCAGTAGGCCACGCCAGTAGTCCAATGTCCGGGATTTGAACCCACGACTTGTTGATCGTGAATCCAACGCCCGAACCACTGAGCTACTGACGCTTTAATTCTAAAGTTCATGTTAATATTGTTTTTTAAGTTTTACTAAACAGTATATCTTGTAAAGTTTAGAGAGGATAAAAATTTGGTTTGAAGAGGGGACTAAAAAAATCAAAAAGAAGTGATGACGTAGTAAAAAAAGTAATAATAATGTTGGATTGGTTATAACTTATAAGTTTACTATGAGGAGTAGTAACTTATTTCATGTACCTACAGTGGTTTAGAGTTTACGTGTAATAAAAGCTGTTTCATGCATTTTACGTGTTATGTTCAGAACAAAAAAGAAATTGGTTTTAAGGCTTGCCTAAACGGAGACTTCCTAAAAAATCTATTTATTCTTAAAGCAGTGATGATTTTATGAGATGAGAGAGAAAGTAATACATAATAATAATAATGTTGGATTGGTTATACCACAAAATTTACCATGTACAGGTTACTAATTTCATGTACAGTAATAACTAGCAACAAACCCAACAATTTAATGACACATTGTGAGCTAGATAGTTAGATACGATCTTAGTTAGCTAGTTCCATTAATATTCTAGTTTTCCTAGATCTTTAGTGCAACACTATTGTTAGTTTACTTAAGACTAGATGTACATTTTAGTTCAGATGAGTAATGTCGCTTCCTGCTAAGTCTTATGAATTATGAAAGGTTTATTACAGTTTAGATAGAGCTTTGCTAGAGTTAAAATGTGACATAAGATCCTATTAAGATGATTATAAATATGTAGATTATCTGTGTTTTATAATGACAACCAGAAACCCGTTTTACCCGTGAGGGGACGGGTTAGAATACTATTCCCCTCTGCCGCTGGGAGAGCATCTCGTAAGAGCCGAGTAATCCCGCACCCTGATGGTGGTAGGGGATCTGTTCCCCGACTGGCTTGCGGCCACCAGCATGCGAATCGGACCGCCAGGTGTCATAGACGCGTCCCGGTCGAGCCGCATGTGGGCCAGACTTACCCCCTCCCTCTCCCATCCCATTAACGCTGTGGATCTAGTAGACTCTGCTCAGGGTCTGCAGTCTCTGAAACTGCAGCGTTTTTTTCTTCACTTTCCAGCTCCATTTTATCTTCGAGAATGCAACGCATCGACAAAACAAGAGTATCTCTCGTTTTGTCGATGTCCATGGGCGATGGTGGCCACTTACCATCAGGTGGACCATTTGCTCGTTTGCACTTTATGAACCATAAAAAAAAATCAGAAAATAGAGTAATTGCCTGATATTCAACCATGTCATTTTTGTACATGCAATATAATATGTGTTTGACAGAGGGGAACAAGAATATTATTTAATACGTTTATGTCTACTACATTAAGTAAAGAAATATTATTTGTTTAGTAAAAAAAAGCATAAGTTGTCTTGTCTTGTGTAAAACTTGTCTTTCATATTATTTTCAGTAAAAAAGTACTTGAGTGCTTTTTAACAATTGCTTTATATTTATTCTTGAATTTTTTTTAAATTTTTGGTAGCGTCCTTTGATTAGTGTCAGATAAATATTTCTTTTCTTAAAATTGCCTGATAAATAAAAAACTTTTGAAACCATTTTTTAGTAACTCCAAAACACATGGATTAACTTAAATCAAAGTTAAATAAAACTAGTTAAAAAAATATTATCAACGAAAACATAGTACAGACTATTTTTCAATCCAGACCTCCATTTCTTTAGTTTAAACTAAGTAGGGAATTTCCGTTGGGAGCAAGAAATTTTAACGAGAGTATTTACGGAAATTACGTGTTTACATTTACTTGTTGCTTGGGAAAAGATTAAGTCTTTTGATACAAGAGCAGAAACAATGTTTTATTAAAAACGAAGATTACACTAAAATCTTTGTTTTATTTAAGCTTTTTTTTGTATCTGCATAAACTTTATGTTACAAATCGGAATGATGTTAACGTTTATTTGTAATAAATGTATACCAAAATAAACTATTTTTGTCTTTATTACTTATTTTAATTATTATCACTTAAAAATTAAATAAGCCAATAACAATTTAAATTACATTTACTATGATAGGTCAATATTTAGGTACTTAACTCACTCGTGTTTGAGTATTATTGAGACAGCTTGTTAGTTGTCGAGTTGATTTAAATGAATATGAAAGAAAACTCGTTCGAATTAGATAAGAAGATCATATCTATATAAATAAAAACGAATCACCGATATGTATGTATGCGCATAACTTCAGAAAGACCTCACCAAATCGGATAATTCTTTTTTGTTGTGTTAGTTATCAAGTATAAAGTTTGTATAAAACAAAAAGTGAGTGAGTCAAAGATAGTCTGTGAGAAGGTGGTGTCTACAGCAAATCAGTGAGATACTATGCGCTATAAAATAAAAATTTAACAGTTATGTGAGTGACTGCTGTGAACAGGGTTGGTACGATTATAACAAGTTGTTTTGAGGCACATGTTTAAATCAGTGCATAAAACAGTTTGAATTAAAACAGTGTTTTTTATAGCGTATTTAAAAACAAAGATATGTCGGCACTCGGCCGTCGAAAAAAAAAAATTCAATGGACTAGTGAGTATTCCTCTTATTTAAAAATTGGGGTTTCCCCTATTAAAAATGAACATTAGTTAGAACTTAGAACATACAGGATGGATGTAAAGCGTTTAGTACGGATTAGAGATAGGTACGCACGCAACATAGAATAAATGTTTATGCATTGATCGATTTTTGTAAATATTTCATTTACTATGACGAATTTGAAAATACTTAGTCTAGAAATAATTAATATAGGTCTATTTGATTAGAAATTAAGGGCGTAAAATAAAAAGAAAAAAGAAACATAAAAAAAAACAAAAAAACACTTGTTAAAAACAATTTGAACCGTTTGTTTTATAAAATTTAAAAAAAACTGTTCTTTTTTCCAACCCTGCTGTGAATAAACCTCAGCGAAGCGAGGGCGGGTCAGCTAATTTAAGATAAATTATAACAATACATCGTTAGTTCTTAAATAAAGATTATTACAGATGTCTGAAGTCCAGTAGCAGGAAGGCAGGAATAACAAAACGTTTAATTATAATTGCACAAGATTCCGTATTTTCCAAGATTTAAATATAGCATTAGTGTATGAAGAGCAAAAGAAAAGTGTAATATTCGTGTCTAATGACAGCCATTATGCAGATAAGGTCAGAGGTATTACTGGAATGAGTATTTTATAGCTACGTAACATTACGACGGAAAAGCGTCTACAAATTCCTCATAATAATTTCTTGCACCGTGTACAACAAGTCTTATGGCTTCTTTGTATGGTAATTAATACAAATTATTTATTTAATAAGAATCCCGTGACGAGACGTTTGTCTGTGATAAACTCAGAAACTGGTAGATATAGACCTAACTCGATCAGTAGACCATTTTTTAAAATTTCTTTTTATTCTAGCTACGCTCCGCGGTTTCACCCGCATCAGCGCAGCGACGTCCACTATTTTGACGATAATGGCTTACACATAAAAGATAGATATATGGTGTCGAGGGCTTTTTTTAGGATTATTTAAGACAAACATTTTCATTATACATTATATACCTGTGACTTCATCGGTTTTGACGTCGCACGACGGAATAGCTCACAGATATATAGATGCCTATGTGTTATTCTGATGTGTAAGCTATATTATTATTAATAAAAAATAAGCTTATTGTAAGGTTCATCAAAATACATTCAGTAGTTTTTGTGTGTATACACAAACATGCCATGTCTGTACATTAGATATTTTTGTAAAAAAGTGTATTAAAAGACGCTGGAACTGAGTAATAGAACAACTAAAAACGTTAAAACGGCTAAACTGATTTGAATGAAATTCAGTACACGGTCACTTTATAACCTAAACTAACAAATAGAGTACTTTTTATCGTATTTTATATGAAAAAAAGAGTAGTTCCTGGGAGATTGAAGGCCATTGTTTATAGTAAAACAGCTAAAGAGATACAAATAAAATTTACAACACAAACAGTGAGTAACTTGATTAAACTTATAGAATACTTTTATTTTTGCAGAGAGTTTTTTGCAGAATATGAGAGAAACAGTTATTATAAATGCAAAAACAGCTAAAGGCATGCGAATGAAATATTGTACACTTTACAGTAATTCTTTTTAGTAAGGGTACCATTTCCATCTTATCCTGTGATGTTTACTAATTTTATTGATTTAGAACTAGTCTCTTTTTATCTTTTTTAGAGATTTAAAAGATTACGCAAAAGCAGTAAATAATAAAAGAAATACATAAGAGAGAACTATTCTATATCTAAAATGTTATAATGACTACAAAATGCATCATAAAATTGTTGGAAAACGTAAATGCAGCATGATACAAACTATTAAAGCAAAAGTACAAAATTGGTTCAGAGATATCTATCCAATTCTCTGCTCTCAATTTATATACTTTAAAATCTGTTACAATTTCTCGGTCGCTCTTGGAAAGGAAGCGATTGGAAAATTGGATAGACGACATTTATTACAATTTATTTAACACAATAAACAGAATTAAAATATTGAAACTATCAAAGTATAAACATCATTTTGTTATTAATTAATTTAAAACCATAAAAAGACAATATCTCTTGTGTCTCAATGCAAAATACCTTTAGGATCCAATAACTGATGATGAGAACATCAATCTGAATCTAAAGTGAATTCCTAAAAAGTTATCTACTCTACTTTCAATTTATATGCCTATCGAAAAGCTTTCTCTATGGACGGTAGTATGAATAGAATTGCTAATCAAATTATAAAAACTCCAAAGTATCGTATTGTTATAGTATTTACCTCTACAATTTAAAACGAGTCTCTTGAAAGTGCTGTATGGAGTAAAATTTGTCAGCTGACATTTTCCATAAACCTTTTTATGAATGCAGTATAATCTCTTTCCGTGTCCCTAATTTTGATATCACGTGATCTTTAATGATCCATAGCGAATTGATAGAAGATATTGTCCAAACTAAAGTTATTATAGTAAAGGTAAACAGATTACTTGATGTATTTATTCACTTTCTATGGACAAACAGTCCGTCTCGTATTTAGTAGAATCACAATAATCACAAACAAGACTAGCGTTAATAATAATTATATAACTTTTACTTATCATGTCACACGATACCTACTAAGAATACTCGAATTTGACACTGCCACACTCAGAAACGTCAAATGGTTACTTATGTCGCTCATTATTATTAATTTATAATTAATCATTAATCAATCCAATCAATTTAGCTCCCCTTAATGACTGTTAAACTTAAGTCTAGCAAAACCTTCTGAACGAAATTTAAATTGACAATTTGACATTCTAAGCTTATTTGTTTATGACATGAGAATGTTGTCATAGGAATAAAAAAAAATCTATACTACATTTAAAAAGTAAAATCAATTTTTCTTCATCTTTGTTTCTAAAAACTAACAGTAAAACAACTAATTTATGGATAAAACATTTAATTATAGTTTTTAAATGAATTTTAACGTTATGAAAATTAAAAAGCCACTTTTTTTTTAGTTTGGCTACACCAAAGCACTATCGATAAGTAACGCTCCGCCCTACGGATACTTAAACTTGTCAATGTATGTAAAGATTAAATTTTTCTCTAGGATTTTTCTACAATTAACAAATTTAATGAGAATTTGTTATGTAACCATTAGTCCTAAATTAATGAGTGTCTATGAGTGTGGCAGTAAACTCGAACACAAATACTTAACATTCATTTCTTTATAATAACCTCAAGCAGTTGCGAACCAGCTACGTCCGTCGTCCACTGTTTCTGTTTACTCACTTAGGCTAAAAAGAGAGTGATGTAATCCCAATCTCTTGTACTTATATTCAATAAAAATAGATTCGCTACAGTGGCGATAGTATTAAACTGATATAATCTGATCTTGAAGGTACAAGGCATAACTCTAACAGAAAATCCCACATGACAAAATATTTGAGTCTACAATTTTAAAATAGAATAGTAAAAAGATTGAAAGTTAAATGTAACAAAGCGAGTACAGCCTCGTTGAAGCTGGGTTTATCGATGGAGTTAGAAAGCTTAGTGAACTGCAAGGTTCTTTTTCGAGTCAGTTGCGGTTTAAACAAAGGCAGGGATCGTTTAGCTGCGACAGCGGTAAGCGTAAGCTTCTTATAAATGTTAAACCTCGTTTAATCCGCAGACTCCACGTCAGATCTTCCATAACTTTTATGTTATTATGTTAAGATAAAAGTTCAATATAAAATTGAATATTTGATTTATCAAAATTTCAAAAATCTTCTTAAGTTTTAGCCATTCTTTAAGTGTATGAACTTTTCCTTTTACGTAGTCTCTTGAGGTTGTCTCATTTTCTTCAAGTGATGATCTATTTTCCAAGCAGTTACTAGCTTCAGAGTTCAGAGGTCTTAGACCACTTGCTATGTTTTTGTCTTGTTTGTAGACCCTACGTAGGTCTATAAAGATCTTTTAGGAATTAGTAAAGGAATAAAAATTAAAAAAGGGAATTACAAATTTCAAACATTCAGGTACATGTCTCTATAAAAATAATTATTTAAAAAAAAATTACAGAAAAAAATTCACACAATCACAGGAACTCAATCAAATATAGTAAGTTAATAAGTTAAGTTCACATGTCATTCGCGTCTTTTGATGTTGTCGAACTGATGATTGCAATTCCTTATCACTCTGATAACCTTAAGTCGCGTGTTAAACATTACATCATATAAGAAAACAGCAAATTTGTTAATCAAAAGCGATTCAACCTTTCTCTTTTAAAATATAAACATAACAAACTAAATCTGCATTGTAACGTTTTAGAGAAAGGTTGCTGAAAACTTAAAACGACCGAAAAACCCTGTCTGACTTTTAAAAGATTGAAGCGATTGTTTGGCTGTAAATTTCGTGTTGCGCCCCAAAATGGAAAAGAAGAAGCCAATTGGGTTTTTAAAATATCAAGCAACGGTTCTTAGCCATTTTTGCCAAAAAATAACAAACTTATAGAAAGGTACGTTAAATACAAATAAGTAAAATAAGAAATATATTTAAAAGAAACAAGTCCTAATGAAGACCGCAGACCACTTTTTCAATGTACAAATAATCCGAATCTTTAGAAATATTTTCCGAGATAATCCAAATATTTTTACTCTCCTTGGCATCATTATTTACAATTAAATATAGGCTTTTATTGAGATATCTTTTTCAAAGGGCGGAAAGGCTAGTAGACTGTGATCCAACAGACCATTATTCTCGATAAATTGACAGCCTTTTACTTATATAAAAACGTAGGTTTTGCTTTTAAAATATATAGAAAATAAATACCAGGCTTACGGCCTACTTAAAAGAATTCTTGATTTTTTTAAATAACATTTTTTAAAATCCATGTATTTCGTTTCATATGTGTACCATATATATGAAACCAAATTTTCTCGTTTAGACAGATAGACGTAATTTTTTGCATACTTTTTTATCCCGGAAGATCCTACATAAATATTGGAGAGGCAATAATTAAGTATGATTATTAGGTTAAAACCGTCCGATTATTTTAACTTAGCAATTTATATAAATTGAAAGTATGAATTATGGAATTTATTTTTTTTTTACGTCTCCTGACATTTTTACATGAAACCATTGGATTTTCTCCTAATGAAAGTTCTTGAAAATGAGCGAATTTATTCGAACTCTGAAGATGCGGCTACATTTTTTTTTCTAGGGGGGAGGGGTAAGGTAGGGCAGGTATATATATACCTATGAAAACTTTTGAGTAGTAAAGTAGACAGTCTAGGTGGATTGCTATTTTTAATGAACACAAGTTGGCTATATGAAGTCGTCATTTTTTTAACTTTAAATCATCGACGTTGGCACTGATGATGGGGTCTTACCCCAAAATTTAGGGGGCAAAAAGTGATTTCAGTTTTTTACTTAAACTTTAGGAAGAAATATTTCTGAGAGCTGGTAAAACTGTACGGTGGGAAGACTTAGCTTAGCTACTTATGCAGTAAGAGAATTAGATTACTAGTAAATAATTTTTAATAGTATTTTACTGAATTTATTAAAGTTTATACCTTAAATAATAGAATGAGTATTAGTTTATACCTTTTATTTCACTTCAAAGTATTAGTATTTATATATATAATATGATTTTAACATTACGATTTATTATATTACAGAATATAATATTGCTCTTAAAGCATATTCATTGTTTTCAATCCTTCTAAAGAATGGAACTCTTCTGGACTATAGAATGAAAATCAAATTATAATACAAGTGGTTGATAATACTCTTTGTATGTGAGGCTGAACGCATAATTTCCATTTTCACTGGTAAATTTTAATTTTCTCTCAAACAAGGTATGCAATTTTAATTACGTTTTTCAATGATTCATATTATTAAAATCGTGTTGTTGATAATTTGTGGCAGCAATATGTCATATATTTAATTATATTTGTCAAATATTTGTCAGAATATATAAAGTACTACAGATAACAATCAATTATTACTGTTACTATGATTTTTTAGTACTATGGGTATATGGTAACAAACTCTATGTACATATAGAATTCTCTTGCTTATATGTAGGCATAATAAAAGAACGGCTCCATTTTAGTAAAAGTTTATCTATGCCGCCCTGCCCTCGCTTTGCTATGGGTATTTAAAACCATATTATAATTGATGTCCTCAATTTCTTTCTGTAATTTTTCATTATTTGAAAAAAGAGAGAGTGAAATAAAGTTGAAAAAAGAAAAATGATAGAAAGAAAAAGATAAGAAAAGGGACAGATAATATAGGAGAGAGGACACAGCAAAAATAAAATTGATTAGATAAAGAGAGAGAGAGTCGGAAATACTTTAATTTTTAAAATCTGATTAATACCAACAAAATGGCCATATTCTATTAATTAAAATATGTATATGGCAACACTAAATCACCTATGTCACTCACGAAAAGTGTAGTTTTCTATCAGTGAAAGAATTTTTAAAATCGGTTCAGTACTTTTCGAGCCTATTCGCAACAAACAAACATATAAACAATCAAATCTTTCCTCTTTATATAATAGTGTGAATGAATTGCTGTTCGTTAGTCTCTGAAACTTAAGAACGACTGTTACCGATTTGGCTATTTTTGGCTTTGAATAATTTGTGGGAGTCCAGGGAAGGTTTGAACAGTGAAAAGGCTAAAACGATTTTGATGAAACTTTTCTCTGTAGTTTAATACACCTCAGCGAAGCGAGGACGGGTCAGCTAGTCTACACTATCACTATATTTGTATGTTTGTTTGTTGCGAATAGGCTTGAAAACTACTTAACCGATTTTGAAAATTCTTTCGACGATAAAAGCTACATCCTTTATGGGTAACATAGGCTATGTGGTGTTGCCATATAGTTTTTTTTTCTTACTTTAATTTTTATCTATTTAGAATGATCAGTTTCTTTTCACTTTCTTTCAAAATCCAAAATGGCGGATTTAAGATGGCGGCCATACAAATTTCGTCGGCGTCTATCTCAGAAAGTATACGAGATGGAAGATTGGTTCATTGGAAAAAGATGATCAGGGCCTCAAGGTCTATTTTATGAATAGAAAAAAACAATCAAGATGGCGGAGTTTATTCTTCCATACTTACATACTACAATTTGGAAACTATGCATGACTTTGATACGGTTCATAGAAGAACTTTTATTCTGACAAGTGTTGATTAAGGATTTTGGACACGGGGAAGGAGCACGACCAGGGTGTTCAAGATAGGTGGGGGATTCTCAAACATAAATCCTTTGAAACCTCTTCCAATTGGCAGGGAACTAAAAAAACCAAAATGCCAGATTCAAGATGGCGGCCATGCAAATTTCGTCGGTGTCTATGAATTGTGATTTTCTGGAAAAAGATGATCAATGTATGAAGGTCTACTTGATGAACAGAAAAAAAAATTTTTCCATATAAAATATATATGGGGAATATTAAAGAGACTACAATATTGAAACTATGCAAGACTTTGATATGGTTCATAGAAGAACATTCATTCTGACAAATTCAACAAGGATTTCAGAGATGGGTATGGAGCACGGCCAGGTTATTAAAATAGGTGGGCGCTACTCAAATAAAAAATACTAGATATCTGATCTAATTGGCAGGGAGCTAAATAAAAATTTCCGAATTGTCATATTCCGTACGGCGGTTTTGTAGAAAATGGTAGACAGTGCTATAAAGTAGTAGAAAAATGGTAGTCAGTGATTGGCAGTAGTCTACTATTTTACATTCATTAACTTCTACTGTGTGCTGATGTGATTTTCATGTCCTGGATGTTTTTTTTACATCTTATGGCTCTGGTAGATATTAAAGAAGGTTTCTCTTTTACATTCCACTGTACTGTTCTCGATAGCATATCAATCTGATATTCGCTTTAGAACATGTAGGCAGTAAACAGTGGACAGTCGACAGAGCTATAGATAGTAGAAAAGTAAGTTCAGACAGTGCACAGTAGAAGTTAATGAACGTAAAATAATATACCACTGTCTAACACTGCCTATCACTGACTACCATTTTTTTTTTCTATTACTTTCTACCGATGTCTACCATTTTCTACATAACCGCCATCCGGAATCCGACAGTGTGTTATTTACTCCTCACGCGCTGCGCAGCCACGCGCCATACTAGTCTAATATGTACCTTGTTTTGTTTATCATTATGTTAGCGTATTTGTTACTAAAATTTCAATAGATAGATCTGAGATAATCTTAGTAAACTTAGTAGATAGTTGCTATCTTAAATGTAGTGTTAGTTATCATGAGTCAATTAATTTCAGCTCAGTCACTAGATATCTGCTAGGTCGTAAATCATATCTGAGCGTTAACGAGCGGACTGAGATACAGATATTGCATTTGACTACAGCTACACTATTAAACTTGACGTTTGTTGGAATAACTTATAAAGGTTATTTTGTATTTAAGTTACAAGAAATTTCAATTGTCAAATGTCAAATGTCAAAATTGCATTATTTGCACATCAGGTCAAATCGATTAATGCTTGGAGTCGAACTATTGGTTTCAATATAGATGAAATTTGGTGGAAAGGTTTTGTATTTCAGTAGGGCCAACAACATACACAGTCCGAAAAAAAAAACCAATTAATCGAAAATATTTAAAAATTACTCACTCTTTACTTAAAATAATTATCAACTTTGAAACATATTATTATATTGAGTATATCAGAACTAAGTATACTTCACTCACCCAAGCATTACTAACATGTAATCAAGACGGAAGCCGAGCCGTACCTAGGGTTTGAGACCCAGAAGCAGGTTTAAATACCCCTAATAACACTCTCACCTCCACCGCTTGAGCTCGGTATTGAATATTAAAATAATAAAGTACTTTACACACGTGGTCCTCGATAACAGAGACCAAGCATCACACCATTGAACAACACTACACTATTAGTCCCACATCGAAAGGTTTAGTGCATTACTGTATACGTGGTTATACTGGAAATAAGGAAAAAGAAACTAGCCGCCAATACTAAAGTATCAACTTTGTTGTATATATAGTTTCTTGCAAAATTAGCAACTAAATTAGTACCCAGAAATATAGAAATGTGGAACAATCATTTAATAATGCATTTAAAGCTCTGCTCTGCTTTAAGTTGGAAATACCATTCATATTTTAGTTTGGTTATAGCAAGTGTCTTAAGGTGTTTAACATTTTAAGACTGTGACATGACAAATGTACGGTTTAATTTATGGAATTATACAGTTGAAAACGAAGTTATGAAGCTTACCGACTAAACACTTTTTCCACATTTCCGTCTTCATCATAAGTCATTTATTGTCAGTTGTATATGATAGAAGTGAAAAATGCATTACGTTTACGAAAAATATATAAAAATAGACATAAATCAGTTCGTAGTTCGTCTATAAATTCGTTTATAATTCTATTCTTTGTATAAAAAAAAAATTGGTTAAGCTTCACTTATATATGTCGGAAACTAAAAAGGGATATAGAATCTTTTATAAGCATCGCATGTGCGCAATACGCTCAGGATATAACTAATCATTACGATCACGTACTATTCTGAAAGGAACTATTAAGACAGGAACCCAAGCAGTGCCTTGGACTTGCGACCAGTGTGTAGGCTAAAGGATATCCTATTATTCGATCGAGACACTCACCTCCACTGCTTAGTTTCACTGTTTAAGCCTAACATTAGACTAACATAAACCTAACCTAAAACAAGGCTAACCTTATCTAACGTTGTGTTTACTTAACCACGTGGCAATTACATTGTAAGGACTTACGTCTTACTTACTTACTTGACACTTTCACTAGCACTACTCAGATAATATCCACTCCTTGAGACTACGAGTAAGATTGAGACCCACTGTCTTGTAACGAGAAATATAGGGACGAGACTAGCTAGAATTCTCCTCCACGAGTGGGGCAGACGGAAGTGATTATTATTTTACTCTTGCGCCATAGATGCCGATGACGATTCTATTATTCCATAATCGTTTAGTCGTTCCCAAAATATAAAATTTAATCACATATATGATTTTCGATGAGTTGTCTCTGACCGCATAGCATAGCAGCTGAGACACTTACTCTAAGGATGAGATTCCAGCGGAGATGAAAGAATATGTGGAATGTGTTAGTTAAACACCAATAGAATCGCTTTATTTGACACGCTCTGAGCGAGGCTTAATAAACACATCCCTCGCTACACATCTCGGGTCGGAAAACGCAGTCTAAAATTGTGATAACTTGTTGCTTTCTAAGTCATATATTGATGCATTAATGTGCTACACAGTCTAAAAAACGGAATTGGATAATCGTCCTGGTATTTTTTGACTATATCTTTTAATTTGTAGATACAATGAAAATCAAGGTATATTTTTCTGGCTACATTAAAATATTTATGGAGTCTAAAATGACCTTAATTTACGCTAGAATTGTATTTTAAGAAGTTTATAATATAATACGAGTATTTTCAAGAACATTTTATTACTTTCTATTTATTGGCTGTAAATTAAATCGTTTGAAGTGTCAAAAGCAAGGATTATAGTTTGAGCGTACCTCCAATAATATTCTGATTAATAATTTCACAAATACAGCTATACAAGTAATATATCGACACTTAAGGGATTAATTTATGGTTATTAGAAGGAAGACAACCATCAACAAGTTATGAGGAAAACCATTGGAATTTTCAGAAGGTATAGTTTTAAGGCTCAGATCAAATAAAAAGTTAAGATGGAGTCTATGCAAACAACATAGTGAAGCATGACAAAAGTACGCCAAACCATGTACGTACACGATTTCACGCACACAGATACAACGAAACTACGCCATGCCTCGTCAGTGGAGCTCTGGCGCCGCGACGAGCGAAACTATAGAAATAAATACGTATTTTTCGAGTAAAATGCCGAAATGTGTTGTGAAAGGGTGTAAAAACTGAGGAAGGAGGAAGCTAAAAACGGAGGTTATTGCTAGGTAAACAACAAGTGTTGTCATTATAAAGCATTTTAATTTTCCCCTATAATTGGGTAAAGTAACACGTGCAAGTACTTCCTTAGAGAATTGAAAATTTACATTTTACTTAAGTACTATTTAATATTTTTGTACCTATGCATTTCGGAGTTTCTATTTAAATTATTTTCTTGTTTCATCCTTTTTAGACCAATTTTTTATTACGTAGTTGGGTTAAAGTTTTTTAAACTTAATTTTTTATTTAAAAGTTTTCCGTTTCCCGATCAAGATAACCTTTATAATCTCACTTTGTAACGTTATGTTAGTTTTTATTTGCTTAAACGAGTGTTTAACCGCAACGACTGGCCGCGCGGACTATACGACCGCATTAAACATATATGTTGACTTAAACAATAAGATATATATACATATTTGTAATGACCTTTCTTTTGATACCAAACACGTGATAATTATCTCAATTTAATTTTTTTCGAGGTTAGAATCTGACGTTTAAATTCCGTCATAAAAACATTACATACATACATAGATAATAATAATAATAGTCGGTTTAATTATTTATTGTAATTTATCAAATGATAAGTACCTTATTTGATTTAATTTTTGTAACATTAGGGTAATTTGAAATATGATAGCAACACCGGCCCCCGCACCACATGTATACAAAACCGGCTTCATTTCGCTGTTCGTAGGACTCAATCTTAAGTTTTTATTATCTGAGTTTTAAGGGTACAATAAAAATTTGTTTGATAGGTCTCATAATGAAGTTAGTTTTTAATTTTTTTCTATATTATTCTATATTATTTATTATATATAATATTATTTATTATATATAATATTATTTATTATATAAAAAAAAGCAGATAGAAGCTTTAATTTTTCAGATGCCTGAGATAAAGAAATTCGAATGTTTGCAAACAAACGTGTCGAAACCTGTCCCCTTCCCAATCTGATAAAATGTCTCACTAACACAGGGGATTGAGCCACAGATTTCCAATGATAGACGTAAACATCGAAAAAAAAATGGGTTGCCTGTAAAGTCGGTATACGGGCGAAAGTTTTACGTGACAACGACTTTGAGTGGTAAAATTATTTTAATGTGAATATTCATTCGTATAGTAGGAAGAAGGATGAAATAATAGTAACAATTTAAAACATTTATTTATACAAAGAATTATATTTAAAACATTAATTTTTTTATGTCTGTCTCTCTCGCTCTTAGGCGGGCTAACCATGCCCGAGTGGAAGGGACGCGTGCCTCTCACTCGCTCTCATTGTGAGCGCATAACGTGAGCGGAGCGTAACGCAGTTTCTTGAAGTGTCACCCGGCAAACCAATTTATAAGACGTTGTCACGTCAAAATCCTAGAAATCAAATCTAATTTAACCAGGTTCGAAACGTCCAGTTAACAGAGGTAATTCGAGAAAAAGTGTCGGGACCACATTGGATTTCCCAATAACAGATGTTTCTCATTTATCCAGGTCCCTTTAACCAGGATTCACTTTAAAAGTGTGAAGTTAAAATTGACAGTAAAACAACCCTCGCGTGTGAGATGTAATTGAAACAAGTTATTTATTTAGTATCTATGGAAGTACCTATTCAACCAGACACCAAGCCTGTCATTGCCTCGCTTTGAAGTTGGTGAAGTAAAATGCACTAGCATGAAAACTGATTTTTAAAGATATAGTACATTTCTTAAACGTAACCAGCCCCACCAGCGGCCGCCGTAAATATTATTTCCAGCAGAAAACACAATGTCTATAGATTGTGCGGGAACGACCTCACCACCTGGGGCCGTGGAGCGGTCGCAGATTTCTAATATCTCCAGTTGTAACTTTATATTGAGGTTTTAATATGGGATTGTGTCCTAAGGTACTCTTTGTAGACATTGTAAACCGTGCGTATAACTATCATCTTCAAAGAAATGAATTTTTATGTTTGGTTGTATTGACAAATTTAAAGCAAAGTTTGCAAGAATTAAAGCATAGAAGAGTCTAAATAAAAAAACATGAATATATTTAAAATAACCAACTAAGAATGTTAATAACACTGTTGATTTTGTTACCTGATAGATAGCAGATCTAATTGTAAGTGGTAACCCTATAAAAAGATCCTTTAACCTGTTTCTGGGTCACAATCTTGTGAAAAAAAATTTAAAACGCATTATTTACCTTTCTGTCTTACTGCACATATTATCTTCCTCTCCTTTTTATAGACTAGTCGACCCAAGTGACTTAGTCGAGTAGAAGTATTAAGTATTGTGTTAAATTCAGCTTCAGATTCCACCACCCTACTATTATCCCCTATTTGTTAATTCACTAATCTATGTGTTAGGTTCAGCGTTTTAATGTAATACGTGCACAAACATTGTTATTATTTTAGGTTTTATAGTAAGGAATGACGTAAGGAAGAGGTTGTAAGTGATGATAAAACTAGCTGAATATTAGATGACGAATGACAATGATCTGTTTGAAAGAAGAAACTATATGAAATGACAGAGTATGATAGAAGACGTAAAGAAGTATAGAAAGGTAATTAATTAAATTGAAAAGGTTTAATATTTTATTTTACATTTTTATGTACTAAAAAGTTGAATATAAGTAAATAGATTTAAATATTTATTTTATGAACTACTATATAATAATTAAACAATTAAACAAACAATCCATAATAATTTAGGTCTCTTTTGTGCAAACAGTAATGCATTCATTATTACTAATGGCATCCACTATGTTTATGAAGCGGTCGTGATTAACGAGGGAAGCAATTTGTGAAACCCACAGCCAACGGACATTACTAACACAGATGTACGTAAAAAACATATTTGCGACTAATGCTTATTCTTCATTTATCACTTATGGACCGCCCCTACTTGGTTATCAGTCATATACATATATTGGATTATATATTACTGGCGTAGGGACACGGGGACATACTCAGAACGTGTTTCCACAAATAATTATTTTGTTCAGCAATTAAATAAAACTAATCTTAATTAAAGCGATATTTTATCATAATGGTGATGGCTATTGACGTAATTTCACCGTACGCGAAGTTCAACTAACTTTGTGAAATTTTTAAATATTTTGACTCTAAGAAAACATACATTCAACAATTTGGCATCACTTTCTGGTAAAAATGACCAATTTCAATTAATTCAAAGTTTTAGTTTTTGTGCTGTCAAATGTCGAAATGTAAGTTAATGGCCGTAGATTACAAAGAATTAACAAAACTATCTGTCAAATAAAATCGATTTATATTTTCAATTCGACACTTTGAATTTATGTTTTATTCTGTTTGTAACTGAATGAAGAAAAACAGAAGTCACTATTAAGGCGTTTTTAAGGGACAAAGCGGGACGTGAGCAGCGTGACATAGGTGATTGGTTCTTATGCGACCTTTCAGTTCTTGCGCGTCTGTTATTTGTCAAAATAGTAAACGTCACGGATGGAACTGCTAATACAAGCGCAACTTTGCCTCACTATTTTTGCTCGGATCTAAACTTATTGGACTACTTATGAATAGACAAAAAATGATAAAGTTTTAACTTAAATCAATACCTAGCCTAGTCCGCTTTCTGATTCCACTATAAGATTCTTTTTAATCCACAAAACGAAGACATGATTGTGCTTAGCTGGGATTGATATAAGCAGCTTAAATATCCCGCTTCCTTTCTACTGCAATAGTTATTTACTGCTCTGTTGACTCTCTATCTCATTAAAAAAGGAATTTTCCAAGCTTTGTAAGCTTTCTGAAGAACCAAGCAAAACCAGCATAGCATACAAAATTGTATTTGAAATTTACTACAAAATGTTTAGCGTCATTTTGTTTATCAGCTACAGTTTAACTTCGAGTATTTTTATCTTTTACTTACTATTGCTCAAATCTCCTACATTCTTTGTATTATTTAAAAAAAAATTAAAGAAAATATGTGCAGTAGGTGTCAGCGATTATAATGTATTCGATATTATAATCGTTAAACTAGAAATTATAGCAAACTCCCGCACATACCTCGTGTGACGTCATTACTTAGCAAAGATTATTTTCTTTTATTTTACTGTCATTTGAATAACACTTACAAATTACTAGCTGACCCGACAAACGTTGTTTTGCCATATAAATTTTAAAAAATTGGGGTGGGCCACCCTTATCATTTAGGGGTAAAAAAAATAGATGTTGACCTATTCTCAGACCTACCCGATATGCACACAATATTTTATAAAAATCCGTCGAGCCGTTTCGGAGGAGTATGGTAACTAACATTGTGATACGAGAATTTTATATATAAGAATACAATTAATATTTTGTGCATCTGTGAGGAGAAAGGAAAGAGTGACGTCACGACTTATCATCTCAAAGGTAAGCGTTTTAGCGAGAATTTCATAAATTGCTACTAAATTTTACTCTCGATCATTATATTTTTCCAAATTCAGCCTAGCTTGTCTTATTATTTTATCTGAAGAGTGGTTTCCTCCAACCTAATTTGGTTTTTGAAAACGATTATTGTACAAGTAAATTCGTTTTATTCTCGTAGCTTTAATGGTGCATTTATGTAATTCAGTACAAAGGCGTAGTTCCGCCATTTTCCATTTATTCAGCAATTTCCCTCAACATTTGCAAAGGGCTAGCAGTTTCCGTATACCAAACACTACACGTAAATGCTCGTTCAACAGGTACGGACTACGTGAGCAAAATTTTATTATTCTCAGATTTTACTATAATGGAACTATGTTTTTATACAATTACGAGTATAATATTAAATTTTCGTTATTATTGAGGCTAGTTTTGGGGATTTTATCGATATCAAAAATCCTAAGAAGCAATTACAATTTACTTTTTTTAAAAACCATGTGAATAATATGTCTTTCAAAGTACTTAATAATTTTTTAATATAATGTTATCTTAAAAATAACAGACACTTCCTACTTTATAATATATTATTACAAGAGAAATTAATATTAATTTCTCCGGGATAAAAAGTAGCTTTTTATTTCTGAGTTTTTAGTTTTCTTTTTTGTTCTACAAGAAATATGGGAACCTCTTTGTATATAATTAGAGTTTGGTGACTAGTCGACTAACTAATGTATGATAAATATGCATCGACTCTACAAAGTTATGGCTGGAAAATTATCCAAAAATTAAAATATCCCTTTAACTGTGTTTTTCTTAAAATAAACCTGTAAGTCAAACAGGAACTGGCAAACCTCTATGCTCATTTCTTCAACAGGTACGTGGTAACAAAAAGCTTTCTCAAAGCGCAGTATAACTTGAAAGTCTTTGTATTTGAACTCTTTGCTATTTGCTAAATATCAAACGGTTGGTAAAGAAAATTTGCAATAAAATGACTGTAAACAGTTTTCTTTAAGCACATTGTTAAAATAAATTATATGAAATTTTAATATTGAATTTCTTTATTGAAAATTCTTTACAATCTTTTTACTAATATTCTCACGTATGGATTAATATTTTACAATTTATAAGTCTTATTTACTTTCTAGTATAGTCTATATTTTATTAAGACATAAATAATAATTATCATAATTTTTTATCAGTTGCCTCGTAGAGAGTTTCTATCATTTTACTATACTTCTAAGTTCTCTAGGCTTGAATTAATTAAATAAATAGTATTTTATTTTATTTATATGTGGACGTATTAGCGGCTTTAGGGATGGGAGATGAAGAAGAAAGATGTGGAAGGTGGGTCGCCAGGAGCGCAGCGATATCACTGGATGACCTTTTTTGGTCGTCAGTATTTCCAGAAGGGGCGCCATAGAAGATTATTACCCATGTCTTTACTTTTACAAATATATACGAATTGATAATAGGACGGAAAATAAGATCACTTCGTTGTCCGTTTGTCTATCTTTCTGTCATTGTGTTGCGTGAAGGTGTCAAGTGAAAATAACCTATAAGTTGACACAATCAAAAGATACCGCCGTTTATGTTCATACCTGCAACACAATCAAAATTTAGGGTGCCTTTGACCGAAAATTATGAATTTTTAAGTGGATTATCTCACAGTGCACAAGAGCGATTTGACTTAGTCGTTTTTTAAATATTTATTTCTTCCTTTTATTATTATTAAGCTTAATAAGTAAAAAATTCCAAAAATATATCGTGAATAGGAGAATTATTAGACTAATTTGTATTCCTTAGAATTTAGCAGTAAAGGTCACTTGTCCCTATAGAGTAAAACTAAACCCCATTTGGTTAATAGCTTAGCCCTAGCGGTAAATCCCTTGGTAAAAGCTTTGAATAGTAATAAAGATAATGTGCACTCGAAGTTAATAAGAATAGTATTGGTATTTTAAGTCTCAATGTTATTAATATATTTTGTATATAAATATATATAATAATACGTGAAGGAAAATCTTTATACAACTTTTTGAGAAAATTACGAGAATGGAGTTATGAGGAATGTTAAAGGTTATATGAAGGAATGAAAAAAGCTAAAATACTATTATACAATATGCACCATTAAAGTAAACATTACACGCACTAACGCTATACAACAAACACATATACTCATATACACATTTTTGTTTGTGTTAAACTGCTGTCTGTGGTTAAATAGAGAACTACTCTTAAACTAAAATACGTATCTGTTAACAATACCACATAGGCAATAACTACGTTATTTTCTTTTTTTACTAATTTCTTTCATTACCTATTCTATAGGTAGGCACGCGCCAATAATCTTCTGCCCCGGCGTGCTAAATATTTATGAGCGCCTATACTTAAAGAGCAAAAAAAGGATCTCTTGGATCTCAGAAGAGCAACGTAAAAAAGGGAACTGTCTAGGCTACCTCCAGTAGATTTTGTATTGCGCCTTTGACATTTATTAGCGCCCTTCGAACCAACTTTTCTTTCCTTTGAATAATGTCGTATTATATTGGTCTGGCGCCCCCAGAAGGATTCCTACTGCCTTTTCCGCCTTGGCGCCACCGTGCGCCGTACGTCCTCGCACATATATACGCTCGTCCCTGTCTATAGGTAAGTATTGTTTGCAGCATTACAATGTTGACAGCATTGTTTTGTATAGCGTATTACCTTGGAAGGATGCACAGCCAATACACATTCGATGGAAATGAGTTAATATAATGAGAATTTCTTTTGAGACGTAGCTGACATTTATGCAAAATAAATTTAAATAAAACTTGCAATAAGTCTAACGTATGATTCGACTTAACACTATGTATAATTGTAAACCATTTTATGATAAGCAACGACCAACGTTGGTAATTGGTATACAATAATCAATGCCTAAGATGGCGAAAATAGCAAATCATCTTAAAATCGTTTAGGAGCAGGGTTTGTTTTTGTTTATAAAAACATTCTTTCTTTATTTATTTACCACCAAATCCCGGTAATTTGAAGTGCTAGTAATGGCAACACAGGTAAAGCTGTCAATATTATTGATATTAATTTGCCAATGAAAATTGTTGTAATCCGTTCATCGACCAACTATTTCCTGATTTAACAGCGGAATATTGACATAAGTTGCGAAGTCTGTTTCAAGTAGTACGTTTATCATAAAATCTGAGAGCTAATTTAAAAAATTCGTCACGTCTCATATAACAAATAGGCACAATTACTGAGCTACAAAATGATAATAACCTCCCTTGAAATCGTAAACGTATGTAAGGGAAGGGGTGTACTATGGAGTATGGGTATGAGTATGAAAGCCCAAGTAACCTGTTGCTGAATCGATTGCAAGTGCCTGGCGCACGCTCGAGCGACCGCTTTATTCACGTATCACCATCTCGGTGATTGGCACTATTGTTTCGCTCTAGTTTCTTTACTTAAGATGCATCGTTATTAAGCATATTCAAAAATAAAACAAGATTTATTGTTTTTCATGGCACAGCTGATACACATTCGATGGAAATGAGTTAATATATTGATAATTTCTTTTAAGACGCAGTAGATATTTGTCAAAACTGCTTTTAAATAAACTTTGCAATATTATCATTGCCAATATCCTAGTGAATGGTATATGGGAGTTGTACTACACAGTAACACGTCAAAGGAAATAATTTACACTTTAGACGGAAACCGAGCAATAATACCAACCACTTACATAGAAAACTACATAATGGAAGCCCAGCATAACGATACACAACTTTGACGCACACCGTCGGGTACACTCAGGAAACTATCTCAAATCTATAAGAACCGAAGTTATATACTATCTATCAGTCGGTATACTTGAAATAAAATAAAAGGAACCTTCGAATACTACAGTTATCAACGATGTTACTGTTATTTCTAATACAGAAGCGATTTGATTATTTCTAACATCTTTCAATTTCATTCCCTAACTTTCTAGTCCTCTTTCTATCTTTGTTTTAAAGTATGTATACATTTTATTTTTATTTTCAGAAAATGCAACATTTATATTTAGAGTAGGATTTTGTTCTATTATAATTTTTGGAATAGGAGCATCTCATTTAATTAGTCTCATACCACACAGTGTCACGGCTACACTATTATCGGATAAAATACCTTTCTGTGTTTGGAGATTAATTATTCTGTAGGTTAAAAAGACTCCTACAATCTTATGCACATTGTTTGATTCATAGGTGTGATCTTGAACGGATAATTATTCGTTCCTGTCTAACTAAACTATTCTCTTGATTACTTTTTTACTTTCTGAGAAACTAATCATTACATTGCCAGGTTAGTATAGTGTAATATTCACCGTTCTTTAGTGCAGTTATGTTATTGTATAATACGTCTTTTATTATAGAAACTTACGTGGTTATTAGTCATTTTAAAGCTTTGTTAAACGGCTGAAATTGATTTCCTATTGTAGATCTAAAAATCTTTTATATTCTACAAACACGTTTCTTACTAAGTTAACTTTCATAAGTTTAGTATATTATTCTCCTCAGGAAAGCTCATTTTAATTCCTTACGTGAGAAGCAATGTCACATAGGCATGACAAATACATTTCCCTCGACATTAATTACTCAACTCCTTAACCAGATTACCAACTTTTCAAGACGCTTCACTCACGTCACGAGATCTCTACAGTCTACGTGATCATTAAATAGTGAATATATTTCATGTATAACTTCATAATTCCGTCTTATTGTATTATTACTTTTGTTATTCCAAGTAATATTATAAACGTAACTCTGTTTGCCTCTCTCTCTGTCTGTCTGATACGCTTTGACGCTTAAGCTACTGAACTGATTTTTATGTAATTAGGTGCTAGTGATACTAGAGCTTAGGAAAGTATTGATTAATTGTGAAAAAAAATGCTTGAAATAGGGGATAAAAATTTGCGCTTAGGTTATAAGTATATGTCGAGATGTTTTATTGTTTAAGTCTTTGGGAGTTAGTCATACATAAATAAAGGAAAAATATTATGTTGAAAACATAAATATAAAATTAAACCTAAAAACACATGTTAAATTTAACTCTAAGGTGAAGCCGGGGCAGGTAAACTATAATTATTATAAGTTGACATATTAATATACTTTTTTTAATTTCTATATCTTGATAATGCCTTATTATTGGAATTTTGGGATCTATAAACTAGGGACATTAGATTCTTAAAAGAAAAGAACTTCTTAATTTTTCCGACATTTAAGTAAGCTATGTTATTTTAAGTTCCTCATCTACAAGCAAAAATTTACAGTGTAATAAACAAACCAACAAACATATTTTTCATTTATAATGTTAATATGATTGCACGACGTAAAGTTCAGTTGATTAGAATGGTTTTTTTAGAGTTCTGTTCCTTAAAATGATAAAGAAATCCTAATATATTCACTCACTTCGTTGTCCGTCTATCTGCCAATAACTTTCTTCCGGTATCGAGGAGTTATCAAGATGAAATTAAATAATATGACATATTCAGTTCCGCATTTCCTTGGAGCTGTAAAATAAACTTTTAAGCCAATGCATCAAAGATATACCGTTAGTTTCATTCCTCGTAAAAATCGTAAAAAAGAATGATAACGTCTAGGGTATCCTGATGACCTAGAATTGTACCATTTGATAAAAAGCTTGGAAACTTTTTAAAAGAAAATATTTTTTTGCAGTTGGTAATGTGAACACTGTCCGTGACCTATGTTGTTGTATTTAAATAACCGTTTTTAAACGGCAAAGCTAAGTTGGATCCCTCAATACGGAATCCTTGGTGCGCGAATAAGACTAACCCGAATTTTATTTTAATTAGTAAAATAAATAAAACATTAGTACTTAATTCAATTATTATTTTATGTAATGTGTACAAAGTCCCTCTAAAAGTATACTCTATGTTAAATTTAACAAATCTTTTCTCTGCAAACATGTGTTAGGTAGGTAAATCTTTTCAAAGCCGTAGACTTTATTCATTTTGGAAGTAAAAGCATAAAGATACGTAACGTTATAACAAGCTCAAGTACTTGTTGGGACTCGGCTTGAAGCTACTAATAATTTAGAATCCGTATAGAAATTACTTAATATAATATCTTGGAGTTACAATGAAATAAATGACTGAATATTGGGATGAAGTTGACAGAGCTGATGTTTATAATTGATTTAGTACTAGAACTTTAAATTAAAAGATATAATCTTATCTTACTAATATTGTAAATGTGAAAGTTTGGATGTTTGATACTCAATTACATAAAAAGGGCTGAACGGATTTCAATGAAATTTGTCACTTACTTGTAAGTATCTCGCTGTAAGTATCTTAGAATGGTTTAAAGCACATACTACTTTTTATTCTGGAAATAATCATACTTCCTGTAGACACCCATGTACTTTAAAGTTAAATATTTAATAAATTAATACGTAACCTTGGGTTGGTCAAAACAAACGATTATTTTATAATTATCGAGTCTCTTGTGAAAATTAAATAGTTTACCATGTTTTTTAAAGCAAAGATAAAAAATTCAGCTCCTTTCAAATTTGTTTTGTTATAGACATGTTGTTTTTATATTGTATAAAATATTTTTTTTGTATTAAAAAATATAACATTATTAAACAATATTTAAATTATGTAATATCAAAAAAAAACACAATTTTTTTTAGATTATTATAACTTTCTGAGTAATTTAAATGTTTACAAATTAACTCCAAATGTTGGGTACATTTGGAGTTAATTTGTAAACATTTTAAACATTAGACAGCTCTACAAAAAAAAAAAAAATTTTGTTGCCTTATGTATATTACGGATATATTAATGAAAGTTCTGGATTGGCTCTAGTTTTTATGATTTTAATTGTTAGGAAGAAATGGTATATTCTCTCTATAGTCTATACACATCTGGATAGATTTCCAGCTAATCTGGGGAATTATAAAAAAAAAATAAGATGTCAATATAATAGAAGAAAATATTATTTTATAAAATTTTAATTTTATATTTTTCTCATAAGCTAATCTTTCTGTAGTGATATGGAAATAAATACATATTAAAAAAATGAGCCAATTTTCCAAAATTATGAATTGTTCCATAAAGTGTAGACCCAAAATTATTCGAAACTACTTTCATATCAAGAGCAACAAAATCACTGTTGACCAGTGTTATTGTAACGTACCTATATTTAATTTTTTAAATACTACCAAATAGAAATACGAAAGAGAAGTCTTAAAATATTTAAATGTCAACATCTAATAAATAATTTGTTACTCTTTGAAGTATTTAATTAAATTAATTTATGAATGAGCTATTATAAAAAAACCATAATCTTTTCTTATTATGATTGATGATTATAAATTTTAATAATATAAACAAATACTGACACAGTAATGAAATTTAATTCGACTGATCTCAGTGAAACAAATATGGCTTTTTATTTTTTGACTTAAAAACATTATTCATTGTGTTTGCTTGCAATTTTATAATATTTGAAGAGATCAATTTCCGCTAGACTTATTAAAATCTATCCATATTCCACCCGGAAACACTCTGTTATTAACGTTTTTATTACGAACGAATAAAAAGAAGTAAGTATCGAGTGGACATTCATTGTAAGAATTTAATATCTCTTGCCGGAAACCACGGGGTCATGGATTCATATTCATTTTAAGATAATGAAACAGAACATTAAGGTACTTTTTTGTATTGGTTAAATATATCGTAAGTTATTTTATTACACAATTAATTATAATTTATTACTTATTAGCCACCCCGCATTAGCTTCGCTGGGCTAAAATGACTATAACTTTTTCCCTAATATCTGCCGCAATACAACTTTAAAAACGATATGAAAATTTGTGTATTAGTTTTTGCGTGATGTACTTACAATCATATGGAAGAAATACATACAAATGTATAATAATTTGAAATATGATATTAAATAACTTCAATGTAAAAACATTATATGTTATATTTTATTATGAATTTAGACTAATGTAAGTTCAGGTAAATCAAGTTTAAATAGTGAAAAAGTTCGTGGAAGTATTATTAAAAGCTATAATTGGCACCTAGGCTAGTGCGCAATCCCCAAGCACGCTATAATCTCTTTGATTAGTTTGTAAAATAATTATAGTATTAAATATCCATTATATTCTTCCAGTTACTAACTTAGCGAAAGTGAAGAAAAATTTGATAAGAAATTCATGATCACTAAGTATTTGTCCGAATAGCAAATCTTTCTAAGAAATTCCCTAAATAAGAAAAGTTTCGAGTTTAACAAAATTGAGACGTCAAATTAGGGTCACTCAGAATTTCTCATGTCGTTTCAAGTTTCTTGAAAACTTATTAATCTTCCACAGAAGCTTAATAAAAAATTAACGTTGAAATACTGAGTTGATATTCTCACATACTAAATATGTATATGTGAGGCTTTTAAATTATATATGTCGGAAGTGTAAGTCAGCCTTGTGGTTTAGGTTAGGTTTATGTAAGTGTAACCATATGGGTGCTTTTCAGGATCAAAATAACCCTTCTACTCATATCTGTTTATAAAATATTTATAACTATTGATAACAAGCACCCCACGCTTTTTTTATAATAAAATCATTTTTTCTTACATTATTTTTAATTCAAATTTATTTAAATTTATTTTCTATTTTTTTAGTTACATTTTCTATTAAAGCGTATTTTTTAGTTTTTTTAAACTATTATTTTTTAAATAATAAATAAATTTGATAAATTATATTTAACAATATGCAGGGGATGTTTTGGAACGATATAAAAAGTTTGACAACAAAAACGAGACGGACACTAAGTTAAATTTTGAAATTTTGAAATGTTTATTATAAGATATCGAACCTATAAGGTAGGCTCGGTGTGGATAATATCAATGAATTATTTAATTTTTCGTTCGTCTTGAAAGATATCTTAACAAGAGTCATGTCGTTGAATAGATAAAAAAACGCTTTTCAACGATATATAAACGAGCGAAATTGGTAAACTAATATTACTATTGTCTATTAAAAACTTGAACTTGAAAGTATAAAACATAAATATAAAGTGTCTTGAAGCAGACACTCCGGGTCTCAGAAAAACAAAAAATAAGTATGCCAAATTTTGAGATAATCCGACGTTTTGAAGGGGGTCAAAATCATGTTCAAAGATTCCGTTACATACATACTAACATACGTATAGATTTTTAGCCACTTTTTCTAGTAATTTTTCAACCTAACACATTTTAATTATGTTAGTTGCTTAGATCATTTTAGCCATATTATTTTTTAACCAACAAATATTTGATTTTATTAAAAAAAAAAAACGAGTATTGAGTATTTTAACTTTATATTGCTATATTATATTATACATTGCTATATAAACATACTCTACTATACTCGGTGTTGCTGCAACGTTCATAACTACTGTTAATTAAAAAGAGAAGAGAGAAAAGAGAGTACTCTATACGCATCATGCTGGGGGATATTCTTTAGATACAGTCCTTCAGCGTTACTCCCAGATAACTCGCGATGCAATTAATAATTATTCTGTCGTGACGGCGTATTTTGCAATCCTCACTTCCTTGATTTGTGTTTATCAGTTGGCCAACATTCAAGAAAGTAAATATGTTACCAACTTCAAGTAAAAATGCTACTATTATCAACCCTACCAACATCAAATAACAAGATGCTATTAAAATTATAAGTGTTGCCGTATTCACACACTATGTATTCGCGAGTAGTTCCTTTTATTTTATTTCAATTATACCCACGTAAAAATTTATATTTATATTGTCAAGCAGTGATGGCCCAGTGGTTGAAACTTCAAGTCTTACTCGGGAGGTCCGAGTTCGATCCTAGACACACACCTCTGACTCTGAGTTATGTGTGTTTTAAGCAATTAAATATCACTTGCTATAACGGCGAAGAAAAACATCGTGCGGAAACCTGCACTCCTGTGAGTTCCCAAAAAAAAGTTCTCAAAGGTGTGTGAAGTCTGCCAACACGCGCTGGGCTAGCGTGGTGGGCTATGGCCTAAAACCCTCCTCATTCTGATGAGGAGACCCAGCTCAGCAGTGGGCCATTGAAGAGTCGTGATGATGAACAATTTATAATAAGACAATATAATCTGTGTTCCGATAGATTTGTGGCACTGTAAAACTGTTGTGGTGTCGTTATGCTTGGACTCGATTGTGAAGGATTTTGTGAGTGTTTGGGATTATATTTCTCGGTTTCCGTCTAAAATGCATATTATTATTGTCTTTTACGTGTTAATGTGCAGTATACTTCCATATAAATAATACTTTTTAAAATATTCGTAAATACAAAGAAATAAATCTCCTTATTTCGAAAGCAAATTTTGTTGTCTAAGACGACTTAAGTGATTTTATTTCGCGTCTTGCTCCACTCTTATGGGTTGTAGCGAGATGTTAAATAGCCTAAGTTGCTCCTTGTTACATCACCTATCTGCCAGTGAAAGTCCTGTCAAAATCGGTCAAGCCGTTTCAGAGATTAGCCGGAACAAACAGACAGACAGACCGACAGACAAAAATTGTAAAAAATTTTGTTTTGGTATATGTGCCGTGTATACATCCATATGCACTTAGTAAAAAGCGATTATTTTAATATTACAAACAGACTCCAATTTTATTTATTTGTATGGCTTTCATCATTTCGCTTAATTTCTTTTTAAATACTGTAATTTTAGATATCAATATGTTTTCAATTAGAAATTTTCATCGAGAGACTACTCATAGGTGTTATTAACCCTGTTATTAAGAGGGTGGCATGTGGGTGGCAATATGGAGCTTTGTCTGTCTGGAATGATCTAATATTAAATATAGATTAGGTAGACACTCTGCATAAGCACTCTATAGTATATAACTTAGCTAAAAATCAATATTAATAGTAAGATCTATATTTAGTGACGAAAATTAACTTCTAACACAAAATAGTTTAAATGTTTGTCGTTTCTTATCATGTTCATATTAAATAATACAAATAATAAAAAAAATTGTTAAATATTAAAATGTAGAACTTTAAACACAGTTTCAATTGAAATTATTTAGATAATAATTCGGCCAAGTGCTTACAACTATTTTTCATAAATATTAAAAGGATGTGACTGCAGATTATTTTAATCTAATTTATCCTAACTTATGGCATTATAGGTAATACCAAAATATTTATAGGAATAAATCTATAAATATTCTGAATATGAGCAATCGTTAGAAGAAAAAAAATGCTCATAAATAGTGATATAGAAGAAGAAAATTCTACATTAATATGAAAAACAAAGAAGTAATCAACAATAATTTTTATCTATATTTATTAGCCATTTTCCTCAAGATTGTTTCTTTGGCTCAATGATAAATGGATTGGAATAAAAAAAAACAATTACAGCCGTGGAGCAGATACTGAACGATCAATCTTGATATAACAGGTTTTGTTACTTATAATAATATGATTATATTATTACATATTATGTATTTCTCAAGATATATATCTATCAGCTATATTATAGCATGTCTCAGATTTTATAACTTTTTTTAGGCTGAGTTTTTAGCTATACAAATTCAAATTCAAAGATTTAAAAAATTATTAGTCGACCCGTCCCGGCTTTGTTTAACTTCAGGTTTAACAAAAAAACACTTGCTACAACGCCTACGACAATAAAGATATTTTATTATTATCCCGCAGAAACTTAAAATTTTTCCGGGATAAAAAGTAGCTTGTGTTAATTCAAATATTAATTTTTACGTGATTGAGTAACAAACATCCAAACTTTCATACATAATATTGTCCAACACAAAAAAAAAATCATTGAAGGAAGAATTTAGAGGCAGCGCCACCTTTTTGCAAGAAACAATAATTTCATGTCGTTAATATTTATGCCCTCTTTTCTTTCTGAGCTTACTTCTTCTAACTCATACAATTTTAAATATGATTTTTACTATCAAATAGAATTTTTTATCGTCGATTTAACTTATACAAAAATTCGCTATCTTCTAAATTTGATTCAATTTTACCTATTTTTATCTTTAAACATTAAATTTAAAGACATCACATTGTAACTATATCGAGCTAACTCTATAAAATATATACATAAAATACATAAAAATATAAATAAATAATGCAAGAGGAAAACGGCAGGTTTGTAACGGTTAAAGCATTTATAAAATATTTAATCAGGCTTGTGATCGTCTAGTTAGAACGCTTAATACGTTGTGTAAATTATAACAATCAAAGTTTTTTTAGAGTATCAGAGGTATGAGTTCAATAGGTCATCGAAGAAGATAAATTAAACTACATAAAGATCGATTTGCGTTTAATTAAATTAATGTAATAACGATGTTGTGATGACGCATAGAGGTATAATAATTTTATAAATAATGACATCAGAAGGATGTTAGTGATAAAGAAGATAGCTGAAGGAGTCTCTCCCTTCCTCTTATAATATTTAAATATAAAAGAGAAAAGGGGTCGGCAGCCCCACACCCGCCACCGACAATGGGTTCCAACCAAATCGTGAACCCTCCTGGATAGAAGGTGGGAGCTATTTATAGTGCGCCTACCCTGTTGGTGCTACATTAGCAAGGATCGAAGTCCGGGTAATACAGTCAAGACTGCAGTGTTGAAAGCCGAAGCCTTAGTAAATCAGCCGAAGCTGTAATAATAAAAAGGCGTGAGCCTTGTGATGGAAATGAATCCAACAACACAGCAAAGCTGCAAGGTGTCCGAAGACAAAGGGAAAAGCCCTGGGTATAAATAAAATGATAATAAATCACTGGTTCAAACATCAGTTCGTAAGAACTCACAGCACTTAGGCGGCTGATTGCAAGAAATGCACATATTCATATTGACATAAATGTGTTATCGTTGCCACCGGAGTGGATATCGTTGCAGCCGTAGCTGATAATCGTTGCAGCCGGAGCTGATAAAATGTTGCCACCGAAGTGGATATTGTTGCAGCCGGAGCTAATAAGTATAAACCACCGTAGTGGATAAGTCGTTGCAGCCGTAGCAGATAATCGTTGCAGCCGGAGCTGATAAAATGTTGCCACCGAAGTGGATATTGTTGCAGCCGGAGCTAATAAGTATAAACCACCGTAATGGATAAGTCGTTGCAGCCGTAGCTGATAATCTTTGCAGCCGGAGCTGATAGTCGTTGCAGCCGTAGCTGATATAAATATATGTTATGGTCCACCTTAGTGGAATGTGAAATATGAGATATGTACAACTCGCTTACAAAAAGCAACACTCCCATCGAGCATATGAGTCAAACAAAGAGACGTAATACGCCAGTTCATTATTTTACGTGGCAAGCCACGGAAGTAAAGAGACAAAGTAGGCCACACTGTCCTATATGCTAGTAAACATCCCATAAGGATAATTCACCAGACGCCTTGGCACTATGACATGCTACAATGTTTATTTAAAAGCACTAAGCTAAGGGGTAGTCCTGACAAGGACTGTTGATGCCACTCACAACGTCCATAAACAAAGTCCACGGACAATGTTCGTGGTTGTACCCAGCATCGCTAGAACGTACCACTTCGGCTTACAGCCTCCGCACCGCTCAGCAGCTGGATACGATGGTGTGATAGACACAAAGATATCAACTGAGACGCCAGGACGTTGAAGTATCAAATCACAGTGAGAGTCACAAACAAAATCGTCTGAGCCACGAGACACCTCGGAGTATCAAATCATAGAGTGATAGACACAGCGATGTCAAACTGGACATCAGGACGTTGAAGGACAAATCACAGTAATAGACACAAACAACATCGTCTGGGTCATCAGAGACCTCGAAGTATTAAATCACAGAGTGATAGACACAAACAACATCGTCTGAGTCACCAGAGACCTCGGAGTATCAAATCACGAAATATTCAAGACAACTTGTCATGGGGGTAGTAGCTGATGTAACCACAAAGCCTACAAACCTGTCCATAGCGCATCGTCAAGAATATAGCATATCCGGCACCGTACACAAGAATTCTCAAAGTGTAACTTAATCACACTAAAAGGCATCTCGCGTCCGTACCACCAAGATACGCAAGGACAGCAACAGACAGATGGACTTTTCAAAGACAATCATAATCATCTAAGAGTCACCTTCCGTCCGTATGCCAAAGCTCGTTCGAAATAAGGTGGTCCTGCAAGACTACTCTCGCAGAACATTTTTGTAAGGAGGCTGATCTAAACACATGCATCACCATCACATCGTAGCTACATAAGATATTATTATTAAAACATATTTATATTCATTATTTAAGAGGTTCATTATTATTACATGCATCGCCCCTATACATGTTTTATATTGTTATAATTCTATAGATGGTCACCCACAAACCATCCACCACCATCTATGATAAATACTTTTTATGACCTCTTATTATATTGGTAACATATGTAGTACATGAATGTGAGATGCCGTGCCGACGATCTCATGCTGCCTCCCTATATATGCTGGGCGATCGGTCAGACTATCGGCAGTTTCCATACTTTCCTATACTTTCCCCATACTAACTAGTACAAACCGTCTTCATAATACACGAACCGTCTGCATTATTTTTAATATTTTTCTTATTGAAAATTATGATCGATTATTATTTCTAATGTATTAAATGACGTTTTAAATATAAAATAAATTACTTTTTATGTTTATTTGTACATATTATGTTATAATATTTATTAATTACTATTCTATTACCTCTTTATATTATTTATTATTATTATTTTAAATGTTGAATTTACTTTATGTAAAGTTTATAACCGTCACAACATTAACATTAATTAATCTTAAATGATATGAAGCAGATAATTATTCATATTAAACGATACGTTGGTAGTTATTGAGGTTATATTATCTGTATTGAGCATACTCCCTCAGGCAACTGGCACTGTAGAGCAGTGATTCCCAAAGCGGTCTTTACAGTCCCAGGGATCGACGACGAGTTGAACGGTCTACGTGAAAGAAAAAGCATTGGGGGTTAGTGAGAATTAAAAAATGTTTATAGTTTTTAGTTTATAACGCTGAAGTGTTTGTTTGTTTGGTTGAACGCGTTACTCTCAGGAAATATTGGTTCGAATTTAAACATTTTTGCAGTATTGGAAAGCCCGTTTATCGAATAAGGTAGCCTTTATAACATCCCTCTACGACCCTACGACCTTTAATGAAACTTTCAGCTCCCCTAGATTTGTATTGCCTTAGCCCCACTCTCTCTAACCTTCTCTGTCTGTTTTATAATGACCCCCATAGCATGACAAATTACCAAGTGCAGAACAAGTGAAAAACATGCCAAGTGCTCTACGAGACAATTCAGTTTGGAAGCCGTAGGGTGTAGGCAACGAGTACGTCAATACATCTTAATATTTAAATGTCTCGCAATATTATATTCAGAATTTAATGTGGCTTAAGATATATACAGACTCGTATGAGAATAATGCGGTCGGATCTTAAAGGGTCTTATTGATAAGATTCTTAAATTATATATTGGAAATCATTTTTGTGGCTGCAGGGGATATTGACCTTTCTGTTCATTTTTAATATTATTATAGCCACTTGAATAGATGCTAATATATTATTTTCGATAGAGCAAATATTTAAAAAATTAAGTTTCTTGCCCATTTAATTTATTTAAAAAAAAGTATGTAAAACGAGAATATCTTTTTAAACTTTTTTTGCTGATGATATTGTAAGGAAATACTATTGACATTATATCCCGAGAATTTTGTTTATCTGGTATAATCCAAACGCGAGATATTAAGGTTAAAAAAACGACGAAGCGAGAATAAGTAGTAGGCCCTTCCGCTTCGCTTGGGTCGACTTGGCAGTGGCACTACCGTGTCCCACCACCATCACCACCTCGCTATTCAACATCTGAGTAAATAGTAAAGTCACGTGAACCAACATACAGATTTCATTCTATGAAAATCAATATTCACTCTATCAAATTTCTCATCAAACTGCCACTAATCTATCATGGTAGAGTTTATAAGTTGTTGAATCTGTAATGTGTTAAAATCAATCGTGAGGTAATGAACTATCTGAACGATGTCACAGGTTCCACTAGTAACATTACATAAATAACAACAATTTTAACATTAATTAAAATTTTCAAGTACTTTCTGAAAAATAAGTTACTAAAAAACATTAAAGTAGAAAAATGGTCTCGTAAATAAATTAATTTAAGCGACGTTTTCAAAGTTTCTCGGTACCAAGCAGTTGAAGTGGGTTGAGTGAAAACTGAAATCATTTTAGTACAAGATCTGAAGGCAGCTCGTCTTTAACCCATTTGTTTATCAGACTAAAAGTATGCCAGTACTAACCAAACAGTGCGACTTCGTCTACGTAGAATTCAGTGATTTACATGCTCACTCATTCTCACCCCTGACCTGCTCACGTAGCGTTTTAGATGAAAGTTCTCAGGTGGCTTGATTTTTTCCGACATTTTCAGCAATCATCGTATTAACAAATAAAATACCTAAGCCTTCCTTATAAATTTCTCTGCCTATTAGTGAAAACGGAATGAACATTTATTCTGTATTTTTATAAGTTTATCGCGAACAGGCATATGTGATAGCCATAAATATTTTATTGGCAATATAATCAAAAACGGTTTTTTACAATAAGTACTCAATATAAGATAGTTTTGATTTAATAAGCAGATAGGTGAAGGAGCATTGACACTATTTGGATCTTAGACTTCTTGTTTAGTCCGCAAACTGCGCGGCTGTACATCACTCGCCACTGCTGTTCCCAAGCACCTAGTGGGGCAATATTATATTACTAGCTATTTCCAGGGCTTCCTTCGCATATAAATCAAGTACAGAACAACAATATAATCTTCAAAAACATTGGGAAATACTAGTGCGAGAAGAAAAACTTTTGTCTCCATACATCCAATATACTATCAGTAAAAGACTATTTTGTTCTATTACTTGTACTGTAAAATATAATTTCTTGCATAAGGTCATGAACCCTATAGGTTTTGATTTCGTAGCATCATCCGTTACTTAAAAACGCTTTTTAAAAAACTTGATTATTATGGTGGTACAGAACTTGATCGAATTACTTCATCCCATACGTAAAGGATATAGAATGCTGAAAAATCTTCTGGAGCCGTCTTAAAAATGGGGGTTCCATAAGTCTCCATTACCAGAAATAAAAATGTCAGGAATTTGTGTGACAACAGATTGTTTCTGTATTTTTGTTGATGACACTTCTCTTACATTTAAAGTTAAGAGAAACCAAAACAGTTATGATGATGTTAACAGTGCATTGTCGCAGATTTGCTACTGGGCGATTTAAAAACTCACATTAAGAAGTGTTTAGTAAATAAAGGTTACTACTCTGTACTGTACATTACATGAGCGGGTGGTAGGTTCAAACAAACTGACTCACTAACCATTTTTGACGTGTCAAAAGTACTTTGCAAACAGGCTTATGAATAATAAACTATTTTGAGTTTGAGTTACGAGGACTTATTTGGAATACACAATTTGGACAAGTATGTGGACTTATTTTATGAATGAATTAACTTCCATTTTTTTTATTTTGGATTTTATAGTTCGGATTGCAAGCCAGTGTATTTGTCAGAGAGACAAACAGATGAATACTGAAGGGATCATATAACGTTTTTATATATAGGACTATTTTTACCTATATACTTTATTATATTGAGACTGTACAACAGCAACTTCAATTACGAATTGTTTACGGTTTCTGCAATCGCAGTCAAATAAAGTCGGATAACAATATATTTTCGGTAATAATCAAATAAAGTAGCTTGAATTGCGGCAATTGGAAAAATGGCCTTTTCCTGGCTGTAACTAGTGAAAACTTTTAGAAATAATCCTACTATTGATGCTTGAATTGTTACCCCATTATATAACAAAAGAACACTTTCTTATCAAAAGTACTTCGTAAGAATGACATAGCTGAAATATTCGTGACTTATAGGTAAGGTCAATAGATTACTTTTTTGAATAAAAAAGAAGGGATGAATTAAGATATAACTGTCTATATAATATTACGTAAAAATTATACTATTACGTAAAATGTAAAAATGGCATATATCTATTATGCAAATACATTTTGATGAAAAATCTCAAAATTAATTTTGATGAATTTTAAAAGTGAATTTGAGGACGAATGTTTATATAGGAAAACTTCAAAATTGGTTACAGAGGGGATTGAAAAGTGTGTATGATTAATTCACTTACTGAAATGTTAAGAAAAGATGAATTATCTCTCAGGAACTTTGCTTTCTTCTCTTTTAATATCTAAGTAATAAACATCAAAATATCAAAACTTTCACATTTATAATATTAATAGTAGAAGAAGAGGATATTAAATTTAAGAGAAATGTATAAAATCTTACATAAAGTCTTGAAGGTGTCTTGAGATTAAATATGCAAGTTTAATGTAGCTTGCTGTTTTCTAGACTATTTATTTTATGACCTGAAAAGCTGTGATGCAAGTTCAAGGAGGCGTTAAGTAATTGTCTTGTACTTGAAGAATAAAGAATAGATACAATATTTATGTATCAAGCCTTTTCTTATTTTTATGGGAAGAAAATTACGAAACCTTCATATTATTATTTTATAAAATATAAAGTATTATATTTTCATAAATTATTTTTCAAAGAAAATTCTCACTAAGCTCTATAAAGAAAGCAGAATTAAATAAAACTGGTATAGGAATTAGTTGCTATTAAGTTGCTAATTACATACCAAAGAATTAATTTTGTTGCTCGGACCGGTTTCGATAAATCAGTGGGTCTGCTAGTTTGATATAAAGATAGCAGGAAAATTCGAAATTCAGGGAAAAAGATCAAAATTATTTATACCGATTTTAGTTATCCGTGAGAGGGGATGGTATCCACGAGGGGACGGGTTAGAATACAATTCCCTATGCCGCTGGGAGAGTATCTCGTTAGAGGCGAGTAATGCAGCACCCCCATTGGTGATAGAGGATCTGTTCCCCGACTGGCTTGCGACCACTAGCATGCGAATCCGACCTCCAAGTGTCCCTGACGCGTTCCTGCCGAGCCGCATGTGGGCCAAATCTACCCCCTCCCTCTCCCATCACATTATTGCTGCGGTTCCAATAAACACCGGGTTCTTGCTCGGGGTCCAATGAAACCGCACTGTGGACCGTCTGCTCGTTTCTCCCTTATCTATCATTAAAAAAAAAAGTTACTGCCCAATAAAGCACCTAAAATTTTATATGGAAGCCATTCTGCACAGTAACCGAGAAATATAATCCCAAACACTTATAAAATCCTTCACAATAGAGTCCCAGCATAACAACACCACACAAGTTCCACAGCCTTTAAGCTTTTATGCTCACCAGGCGAGATTTGTTGACAATTAATACTAATCTATTGGAACAGAGGTTATTTGTTGTCTTGTTATAAAATGTTCTGTGGGTATTCGTCAGTGACAAAAATACTAACATAATCTGAGCAGACTAGACCTTAAGAAGTAATTTCATTAATTACCGACTTAATTTATAGTATTAACGCGCAAGTGGAGTTAAAGCACTTCATAAAAGAATTAAAAAGTTTAAATCAAATAAAAACTTGTTCATTAAATAATCCTCGAGTTTCTTCAATACCTGTGAAAGTGTCTTGTTAGGCTTATCTTTTTATCTCAAAGCTTCTAAGAGGTACTTTCAAGGTGTTTGCGACTCTTCATGTCTCCAAGTTTTTTTTACTGTACTGTATAAGTAATAAAAGGTGAAGGTTGTGCTGGAGTGGATGAAGGAGTCCAAGTAATATTATTTGTATTAAGTTTTTTAGGATCACGTGTTTTCCTTGTTTTGGACAACGCGTAGGCAAGTGTTAAAGCATTGTAAATGTATTATGGGTACTATTCGGGTTCTTTTTGTGGACGTATTAGACTAATAAGTGAAACGTCTACAAACTTTGTATCCACCGTATAAATTTCTTTTACGTTTTACTGTTTATTTTAAATGCTTTATTAGATTAAGTCTTAATGTAAAATCTACTAAATTGTTTTTAAATAATATCAGCAAGTAATTGAGAAGAATTTTGAATGAAAAAGACATTTTATAAAACATGTTTTTTTCTGCGAAAAGATTTCTTCTCTAAAAGTTTGCAAAATAAAATGATTTTAGTTATTTATAGTCCTGGGTTAACTTTACAATGAATGAAGAAAGTATCTAGTACGTAGTAGTTGAACAGAAAATTGGATTTCTTAATAAGATTGGAGACTGGTCTCCGGGGCCTGCCTTAACAATGGTAAAGTTATTTTCATAACGTATGACTACATATACGAAGATGGAGTGATGATGTGAATTATTAGAAAATTTTTAGTGCATAAAATAAATCTCGTGTCACAATGTACTCCTCCGAAACGGCTTTGGATTCGCAGAACTTAAGTTTGAGAGAAATAAAAATGATTCATCAGTATCAATATTTGTATTGCATTCAAAAATTAAAAGACTGTTTCCTTCATCACGACTAGTCCATGGCCCACTGCAGAGCCGGGTCTCCTGCCCAGAATAAGGAGGGTATTAGGCCATAGTCCACCACGTTGGCCAGTGCGGGTTGGCAGACTTCACACACCTTTGAGAACTTTTTGGGAACTCTCAGGAGTGCAGGTTTCCTCACGAGGTTTTCCTTCACCGATAAAGCAAGTGATATTTAATTGCTTAAAACACACATAACTCAGAACAGTCAGAGGTGTGTGCCCAGAATCGAACTCGGACCTCCCGAGTAAGACTTGAAGTTTCAACCACTGGGCCATCACTGTTTCCAAACTAGGCAAATTGCCTTTTATAGTCTTTTACAGACTTCACAAAATCAACAAACGACGGAAGTGATATTTTAAACAATACTTCCTTTTTTATAAACACAATTATATTAATTTATTAAAGTTATTTTCGATTTATGGTACTAGTTTATATGTGCTTATTATAGAAGAGAAACGTGATAACGGCGGGTTGCTAGTACGGTACGAAATCTCATATGAAAAAAAAAATAACTGAAAATTCAATTGTAAACATGTCGCAATTACTATTCTGCAAAGAAATCCAGTTATTTATTTAAATTGTATGTAATGTTCTGCAATTGAATAAATAAAAACAGAGAAGCGCTTCGCTCGTTAAATATTTTAAAAGGTTTGCTTTCTGCTTCCTAATTGAATTAAATTAATAAATAAATTGTTAAAAACTAAGTTTTTACTATCAAGAAGTAAATATAAGATCAGTTAAAATTCATATTTATAGAATAAAACTATAAGAGAAACCTAAAGATCTTTCAGTTTTTAATCAGACTAATCACTAAAACTAATAATTAAATAACTTTTGTTACCATGCTCATACGAGACCAACAATATTACAATAGACTCGAATACTAATTTACTTTGACATCGACATATATTGGACGACTATCCAAACAACTTTTTTTATAACCCGTGACATGGGCATCTCTTGTTTTGCCAAATGCGTTGCCGCCTCGAAGACAGAGTGAGGAGGGGGGAGAAGAAAAGAACTCTGCGGTTTCAGTGGACCCTGACTAAGAACCCGGTATTCGCTGGAACCGCAGCATTAATGAGATGGGAGAGGGAGGAGTAGATCTGGCCCACAGGCGGCGCAACCGGAACTTCAGAGACACTTGGCGGTCGGATACGCATGCTGGTGGTCGCCAGTCGGGGAACAGATCCGCTACCACCAAGAGGTGCTGGGTTACTCGGCTCTTACGAGATGCTCTCCCAGCGGCAGATAGGAATTGTATTCTAACTCGTTCCCTAATGGGGAGGAACATTACATTAACACTACATAATAAAAGATATTGTAAAACCATACAGCATGTATTTAATACACTGCTATGTAATTGAAACTTATGGAACTTACAAATAATTACATCCAAGTTACACCAAACTACACAAATGGCTATAATTAAAAATCAATACCAATCGAAAATCTTAGGATTGTGGATTGAAAATAAATTGCAAATTCAATATACACATGCAATTTAGATAGGAAGCCGGCAGCCCCTTGGACTTAGGACTTAGGTGTAGGGTTAAAGGCCTTTTGTATAATTATAACGTTCCCTTCGCTATCCGAAAACAAGCTACAATAGATAATAGAGCTAACTTACGTGGACCTTAAGAAGGGTGACCTTAACCACGACACTATAACACTAACTTCTATGTACACTGCGCGACAACACCAGAGAGACTGACTCTAATCTATCGCACTAAATGTAATATGTTGTATAGACGTCTGTATACTTGAATAAAACAAAAGGAATTACCCGCAACACTAATTTATAAATGGTGTTACTAACAGCAGCAGCGCTTCGCTCCGGGTATTTCAAGCAATATTATAATTGATGTGCTTAATTTGTCACTCGGAAATTGTGTAATGTTTCATTATTTGAAAAAAGAGAAAGTGAAAAAAGGTATAAAAAGAAAAAGATAAGAAAAGCGACAGATAATAAAAGAGGGAGGACAGAGCAGAAATAAAATTAAATAGATAAAGGAGAGAGAGAGAGAGAGAGAGAGCGAGAGAGAGAGAGAGAGAGAGAGATAGAGAGAGAGAGAGAGAGAGAGAGAGAGAGAGAGAGAGAGAGAGAGAGAGAGACTCTTAAATTTACAAAATGGCCACGTTATGACACCTAAATGGCCATATCTTTTTAATTCGAATAATTATGACAACACCACATAGCCTATGTTACCCGGAAAGGATGTAGCTTTCTATCAGTGAAAGAATTTTCAAAATCATTTCAGTAGTTTTCGAGCCTATTCGCAACAAACAAACATACAAATATATAAACAATCAAATCTTTCCTCTTTATATAATACTGTAGATAATAAAATACTGAGGATTAAAAAGTTGTGATTTATGGAAATCGAGTTTCTTTTACTTTTATTATCGTATTAGCGTTAGTCGATGTCGATGACAGTCCTATGGACAGGTTGTTAGAGGGTAATTTCCGCTTACTTTGATGGGAAATGGTGATTGACATCTGATAACTATCTGTATTTGTACAATATTTTGTATAAAAAATACATTTTTAACATGCTACGCTACAACGACAAAGTTTCATTTGTTTGAAAGGTAATTTAATCGAGATGGTTCTAAGCTATGATATGATTATATTATATTGACCATTGCAACAATCTTGGTAACACACTGAGTAAAGATGAAACGAGATTTCTAACTTTCTTTCGATATCAAGTAGAATTTTTTTTTAGTCTGTATTGACTGCTATTTTTATATTTTGTGTTTAACAATACAAAAAATCGACTTATACAAGTTAATACTGATTCTTTTAAATCAATGTCGTGTAGGTATCGATACTTGGTGACTATTAAATTAGAGTTGGGAGTCATTTAATTTATTTAATTTAATAGTTATAATACAGTTACGCTGGACTAATATATTTATATATTATTGGTGACTACAGCTTTTTTCCTGATATTTGAAATAAATGAAACAAAACGAATATTTTAAGTTAGATTACACGTGTTCATATTAAGTTTTTTTAATATATCTTCTATGTTGATACATTCGCAATGTTAAATTTTAACTATAAAATTTTTATGTATAATATTTCCAAAAGTTATATTTATTTGACCCTAAACCTCACAAAGAAACTCGCAAGTGCAGACAAGTGACTCTGAAGACCCTGAGAGGAGCAAACGCCTTTCAAGTGCTCGCTTTATATTCCGAAAAGTCGAAACTTATGAAAGTATTAATTCTAAGCTACAAAAGAAACCTTCAAACATTACTTATTGAGGTGAGTGTTATAAAATTCTTTGTTCAGCCTCAAAGTGAGACATCAGATATGCTAAATTGTAAAAGAATATGAAATGCGTTCTACGAATTTCTTTAGTAACATTTATGCTTGCTTCATGATATTTTTTATATTTTTTATCAATTATATTACAATCCATGTATAGTATTTGCTATACATTGACGGATCATATGTCTGTAACGAAGTATAGTAATAGAATAGTGTAATAAGAATTCGAAAACAAAAGGATTATAAGGGTTCCGTACTAATATTTTGAAAAAAAATCAGGTTTGTTGTATAGGAGTTGTATGTTAAATATTTATTTTATTCCGTTTTTAGTATTTTTTGTTATAAGGGTGTTTAATATATTTAAGGGGGGGGGGGGGGAGGGGTGTTGCGGCGCGGGCAGAAGTCGTCGCGTAATGTAGGCATAGAGAGAAGGCAAGAATGTTGATTAATAATACCCCGAGTCCTGTGTGTGCTGTATCTCCTAAACGCTAGTTGATTAACCCTTACCTGACGAGAACCGACTGATGGTGAAGTGCGGACTATTTAGAACTGTTTAGTGTTGTTATGTGCTGTGGTGCTAGTGGGCATGCCCTCAAAGAAGATCAGAAAGAAGATTAGAAAGAAGATTCAAGATCATCAAGAACTTGTGAGTACTGTGTCTTTATCGCCTAACTGACAATAGATAACCCTTAATTTTGAACACTTGTGAGTACTGTGTCTTTATCGCCTAACTGACAATAGATAACCCTTAATTTTGAACAAGCTGAATTCGGGTCCAGCCAGCTTCCACGTGAGTGGGATTTGTATACCCCAAAGGGCAACAGAAATACATCATTTGTGAAAATTTCAACTGTCTAGCTATCACGGTTCATGAGATACAGCCTGGTGACAGACAGACGGACGGACGTCGGAGTCTTTGTAATAGGGTCCCAATTTTACCCTTTGAATACAGAACCATAAAACGGATGAATATAAAGACTCAGATTAGAACAGCAACGCTTCATAATTATCTGCTCTCGCTTACTGCTATGAAAAAAATCACACGTCTCTCTTACTAATTAGTTATCGTATAAAAACCAAATTTTCTCAAACATAGTCTTAAGAATACAGCTAGAATTATGAAAAAATACTTTACATAACGTGTAGCTGCGGCACTGGCTTAACCTTTTGAGATTTGGTCAATTACCTTACTTTTCAACCGACTTCAAAAAAAAGGAGGTTATCAATTCGGTTGTATTTTTATATTTTTTTATGTTTGTTACCTCAGAACTCCATCATTTACGAACCGAATTGAAAATTTCTTTATGTATTTGGTAGGATATGCTTACAGATTGGTCCCATTTCCAGTTCCAATTCTACAAAATCCAGTTCTGATGATGGGATCTTTGAGGAATTAAGAGAACTCCTCAAAAGTTATAGGCACACATATAGTAATTTTGATATTTTCAGAAGGGTTTCAAGCATTTGCATTCAGAAATTATCATTTGGTGAAATGGAACTGATGAGGAAGACCACAGATAGCCATAATATGGTTAAGAATGTAAAGCAACTATTACTGTAAGAAAATTTTAAAATTACTTCGCACCGACTTCAACAATATCAATTATTGTATATTATTGTCCTAATAAAGGGAGGTTAATAAACAAGCTAATTATTTCTTACTTTTTAGTGCATTATTTAGAGTTTGAAGTCGTTTCAATTTCTTGTTAAAAATGTTTTATTTGTTCTCATTTTAGTAGGCAACTTTGTATACATATTAGCATTAAAAACACTACTTAGCACATCGTAATAAAATAAAATATCTGAATATTTGATGTTATAAAATATGTATGTAAAAGATTCCTTAATAGATTAAGTTTTCGTAGCTCACGAATACATGAAAAATGAATGAATGCTTAAATATGTCAAAAACGTGGGTAGATTTAAAGGAAATGGATTGTGTAATCAAGATTATGGAGCTAAGTAGAAAATTGGATTCCAAATTACGTTTTGATCCTTTGGGTATTCAGGTTTTAAGATATTAGATAGAAAATGAGTTAATTTTATGATTCGTAGATAGAAAAATACTCATTATATACTTTATTACTAAACATTCATATATTAACTTTACAATGTCTGAGGCAAAAGAGGTCTAATTCCACTTTAGTCAATTTGCCACCGTCTTTATAATATACTAGCGGCCCATCCCGGCTTCGCGCGGGTGGAATATTATTTTTAAAAATATATTGGCCCTCCCGCATTTCGGTGCCCACTCTCTTGCCGCTTTGCTCGCTGCGCTGCGTCGCTATACTGGCCCGTCGCGTCGACGTGTATTTTTTGTTTATATTGATATTTTTAATTTCATAATATCTTTTGAATGGAAAGTCCGCATTTTAATAATTCAAAAAGTAATTTACAGGTATTGAAATAGTCTTGAATACGAAATAATTTATTTGGATAAGGATTAATACAAAGTTATAGAAAACATGGTCTGATTTTGATAGGCATTTTTATCAACTTTTAAAATGTAAAAAAGTAGTTATAGTGACGTAACTATAATAGTTGGACATATGGTCTCGCGGACTTTTTTGTAGATATTGATACGTTCTATAATATTGTAGAACATTTTTTTGTTCTATCATCAATACTTTTTGCAGCGCATGCGATGAAAGATATTTTATGGCAAATTTTTTGGCACCTTGGGTTGGTTTTCGTAAGATTTCCTAAGGATCTCTAATTTTTTCTTGTAATAAATATAGCCTATGTTACTCAGGGATAATGTAGCTTCCTAATGGTGAAAGAATTTTTGAAATCGGTCCAGTAGTTTTTATGTTTATTCGTTACATACAAAAATACAAATCTTAATTCTTTATAATATTAGTATAGATTACGGAGTAGATTAATTCTTTATCATGCTTAAGTATTTACGTAACACGTGGTTATTAGTCTTATTTTCGATAAGTTAGTTTAAAACGTACAGTAATTTAAAGTATTTGCCTCAAATAATACCTAAGTTTTTTATATCTTTTTTACAGGTAGTTATCGTTTGTAGATGACAAGTCTGCTCGCTAGCAGACTTGAGAAGTAATTTCCGCTGAACTCATTTTGCGTTTAAATTACAGTTTTCTGTCATGTTATTATTAGATATGATAAAATATTGGAATTTTTAAGTTGTTTATAAGAGCAAACATCTAATATATAAAATTATCGTGTTACAATGTTAGTTACTATACTGCTCTGAAACGGCTCGACCGATTTTTATGAAATTTTATATGCATATTCAGTAGGTCTGAGAATCGGTTACTATCTATTTTTCATCCTTCTAAGTGATAAGGGTGCCCCCCCCCAAATTTATATGGCAAAACCACGCTTGCCGGGTCAGCTAGTTTACTATAAAGTAAGGGATCTCTAAGATCTATCTATAGACATTAACAACATTATATTATCTATTACTAGTCGAGCCGTGCCAGCTTCGCCCGGGTGCAATTTAACTCATGTATTTTTTTTTTAATTTTCAACATCATGTAAACTCTCATACAAACTTTCATCCGCTATTGGTATATCGCTATATCACTTAATTTCTCATTCAACATCAACATAATTTATTAATAATTACTAAAGGCATAAATGGTCACACAGTTCGGCAAGCATTTCGTCCCTTTTTTTAACGATGGAAAATGCTTCTACGCATCCTCTCTGAGAGAGAGATGTATGTGGGACGCGCACTGAATAAACACTGTTACATACCCACTAAAAACCAACCCAGCCGTCTTTCAACTCCTCCTATGTCCTTCCCAAGCTCTAGTATATCTCTGAACTAAAATTCATGAAAATCTGTTCAGTAGTGTAAGTGTGAAAGCGTAACAGATAGAGTTACTTTCCCATTTATATACATACTAGTCGACTACCGTGACTTCGTCCACGTTAAAGTATATGTTAAATTAAGAATATATGTACAAAAATAAAAATAAAGGAGAGAGAGAGATTCTCAAAAAAAAAAACCGAACAGAGACTGACCATTCTGAACAGAGATAAAGATAAATATTAAAGAGAGAAAAAAGAGACAGGATGAGAGAGAATGATAGTATATAAGAGGAAGAGAGACAGAAATACTATAGACTTCCTCAGTGAAAGAATTTTTAAAATCAGATCAGTAGTAACAAAACGGCCGCGTTCTTGAATCACCTTTGTCACTCACGAAAAGCATAGTTTTCTATTAGCGAAAGAATTTTTAAAATCGGGTTAGTTACGTCAAAATGGCCAAATTCGTGAATTAAAAAATGTATATGGCAACACTGAATCACCTTTGTCACTCACGAAAAGCATAGTTTTCTATTAGCGAAAGAATTTTTAAAATCGGGTTAGTTACGTCAAAATGGCCAAATTCGTGAATTAAAAAATGTATATGGCAACACTGAATCACCTTTGTCACTCACGAAAAGCATAGTTTTCTATTAGCGAAAGAATTTTTAAAATCGGGTTAGTTACGTCAAAATGGCCAAATTCGTGAATTAAAAAATGTATATGGCAACACTGAATCACCTTTGTCACTCACGAAAAGCATAGTTTTCTATTAGCGAAAGAATTTTTAAAATCGGGTTAGTTACGTCAAAATGGCCAAATTCGTGAATAAAAAAATGTATATGGCAACACTGAATCACCTTTGTCACTCACGAAAAGCATAGTTTTCTATAAGCGAAAGAATTTTTAAAATCGAGTTAGTTACGTCAAAATGGCTAAATTCGTGAATTAAAAAATGGATATGGCAACACTGAATCACCTTTGTCACTCACGAAAAGTATAGTTTTCTATTAGCGAAAGAATTTTTAAAATCGGGTTAGTTACGACAAAACGGCCATATTCTATTTATTAAAAAAATGCATATGGCAACACTAAATCACCTTTGTCATTCACGAAAAGTGCATTTTTCTATCAGTGAAAAAAAAATTAAAATCGGATTAGTAGTTCCTGAGAAACCCTTCAATTTACAAAATGGCCACCTTATGGCACTTAAATGGCCATATCTTTTTAATTAGAGTATTTATGGCAACACCACATAGCCTATGTTACCCGGAAAGGATGTAGCTTCCTATCGGTGAAAGAATTTTCAAAATCGGTTCAGTACTTTTCGAGCCTATTCGCAACAAACAAACAAACATACAAACATACAAACATACAAACATACAAACATACAAACATACAAACATACAAACATACAAACATACAAACATACAAACATACAAACATACAAACATACAAACATACAAACATACAAACATACAAACATACAAACATACAAACATACAAACATACAAACATACAAACATACAAACATACAAACATACAAACATACAAACATACAAACATACAAACATACAAACATACAAACATACAAACATACAAACATACAAACATACAAACATACAAACATACAAACATACAAACATACAAACATACAAACATACAAACATACAAACATACAAACATACAAACATACAAACATACAAACATACAAACATACAAACATACAAACATACAAACATACAAACATACAAACATACAAACATACAAACATACAAACATACAAACATACAAACATACAAACATACAAACATACAAACATACAAACATACAAACATACAAACATACAAACATACAAACATACAAACATACAAACATACAAACATACAAACATACAAACATACAAACATACAAACATACAAACATACAAACATACAAACATACAAACATACAAACATACAAACATACAAACATACAAACATACAAACATACAAACATACAAACATACAAACATACAAACATACAAACATACAAACATACAAACATACAAACATACAAACATACAAACATACAAACATACAAACATACAAACATACAAACATACAAACATACAAACATACAAACATACAAACATACAAACATACAAACATACAAACATACAAACATACAAACATACAAACATACAAACATACAAACATACAAACATACAAACATACAAACATACAAACATACAAACATACAAACATACAAACATACAAACATACAAACATACAAACATACAAACATACAAACATACAAACATACAAACATACAAACATACAAACATACAAACATACAAACATACAAACATACAAACATACAAACATACAAACATACAAACATACAAACATACAAACATACAAACATACAAACATACAAACATACAAACATACAAACATACAAACATACAAACATACAAACATACAAACATACAAACATACAAACATACAAACATACAAACATACAAACATACAAACATACAAACATACAAACATACAAACATACAAACATACAAACATACAAACATACAAACATACAAACATACAAACATACAAACATACAAACATACAAACATACAAACATACAAACATACAAACATACAAACATACAAACATACAAACATACAAACATACAAACTCTTTCCTCTTTATATAATAGTATAGATAATAAAGTTGGGATTACTAATTAGAAATAGAAATACCGTTAAAAATAAAGAACTAATGATTTATTTTTTGAAAATGCTCTTTTTGGCTCTGAAAATCAGAGACTGACTTATAAACTAAATATTCTAGCTGTGCCCGGGGAGTTAAAGACCTTCTTTGTAATGTCCACCGATTCTTACCTTCCGGATTCAACTGCCTTAATAGCAACCTAACTCGTCTAGACTACACTTTTTGTAGTGTTACAAACGGGATTTTGTTTCCCACTCAGGGCACTACTAAAACTCTACCTTTCGTTTAGACATTTCAATAATCGTGACGATTGATGTTGAGATCGAATTTATTATCTCATATCTTCATAACTTTTAACACTATGTATATTTTGGTAGTATACATTGAAATTATATCTGAAAATAGGGTAAGATATCTAAAACAGTTCGATCGAATAATTTCCGGATCGAAGTGCGGCAGTTCGGATGCTGTGTAATAGATTCCGCCTACACCTCTCTACGTGCTCTTCTAAATGTCATTTTAATTTCATTTATAATTTATTTTGTTATACTAGTAACGCAGCCTGGCTTCGTATTATATTAATAAATTTAAAAACAAACAAGTTGCGCAAAGCCATTTTTTAATGAGCCACATACCATACAAAGCCAACACTTTTCTAAAAAAATCTGTCATATAAATATCGTCCTGAACATGGCGTCTGTTACGACATACTTTCTGATTGCACATTTTAAAATAAGTTTTTAAATTTTGCACATTGTTTTTGATGCGGAGAGCAATGCTGACATTAGATTTGTAAAAAAAACTAATCAACCCGCCCCGGCTTCGCACGGGTGCAATTTACCACGTAGGTACATACAATATATTATTGCTAAATTAAAATATTCAGGTGCTTACGACAGTAACCAAATTTTATTATTATCCCATCGGAACTCAGTATTTTTCGGGAAAAAAAAATATCTGTGTGCCAACTTTTTGCATGATTGAGTAACAAACATCCAAGCATCAACATCCAAACATACAAACTTTTATATTTATAATATTAATAAGAAGTAAAATATGAGTTTGGTAAAAAATGTACGCAGAATACTGCAAAACATATTTAAATCTGTAGAGCCGTTCTGAAGTAGTGAACTTTAATGAGTTGAATTTTAAATTTTACTTATCAGAATTGGCCATTGATAAATACTTAAATCAAGATGCCTGAAAGTAATCTTATTTAGAAACTTGAACTTGTACTATTTTCTAAGAATTATGAAAATAATTAAAGTTGTATTTTTATTGCATGGTATGATGGCATGATGATGACTTCTTTTTATAAATCCTCTCTCTCGTAAAATATCGGTTAAACTTTGCGTATTTTCTTATTATTATTTTTTTCGTGTAAAAACAAATTATGGTATTTTACTCTATAAAATTTGCTAACTACATATTTATAAGGCGATATTTGTTTGCGTTTTATATTTCCTTAATGCCATATAGTTTCTTTATGGCAAAGTAATATTTGTTATCCATATTTTTGTTGCGTCAGTAAAAGTTTATGTTGAGAAAATGTGCAGAAAGATAAAAAATTTATATATTAATGCATTACAATTATATTAAACTAAAAAAAAAATTAAGGTTGGATTTTGACCACTGGGCGATCTCATTAGGTAATTATAACATTTTGAAAACCAGTAATAAACATTATTATTTAAATTCACTGTTTTATACCAAAACATTATTTCCCGTGTATCAGATTCATTAGTGGATTAATTGTTTTAACCCAATTATAGTACCTTTGTTTTCAAACAATGTCTGTCTATGTTGTTTTATTTTAATCTACACTATTATATAAAGAGGAAAGATTTAATTGTTTGTATTATTGTTTGTTGCGAATATGCTCGAAAAGTACTGAACCGATTTTGAAAGTTCTTTCACCGATAGAAAGCTACATCCTTTCCGAGTAACATAAGCTATGTGGTGTTGCTATAAATATTCTAATTAAAAAGATATGGCCATTTAAGTGCCATAAGGAAACCATTTTGTAAATTGAAGAGTTTCTCAGGAACTACTAATCCGTATTTAAGAATTCTTTCACTGAGAGGAGTCTATAGTATTTCCGTCTCTCTTCCTCTTTCATTGTGTCTCATCCTCTCCCTTTTTTTTCTCTCTATAATTTATATTTTATCTGTTCAGAATTATCAGTCTCTTTTCACTTTCTTTCGATTCGCTCTCTCTCTCCTTTACCTATTCAATTTTAGTTTTGCTCTGTCCTCCCTCTTTTATCATCTGTCGCTTTTCTATTATTTTTCTTTTTATAACTTTTTCTCGCTCTCTCTCTTTTTCCAAATAATGAATAACTACACAATTACAGTATACTATAATATATAATTACAGCATAATTACAGCTAGTCAGTTAATAAAAATATATAATAGTAATTTATTCTAATAAAACTTCCATCATCATTTTTCTATCTAACTATCTAAATGACTATTTAAAGGGATTTTAATGATATTTGGCACACAGATACTTTACAACCTGGATTAACCTATAGGCTGCTTTATCCTGGAAAATTTAGAGTGCGGGCTAATAATTAAATATGTTCATTGTCGTAAGCGGCTAAGAGTTTTATGATATATCTAAGTATTTTACGTCATAAATTGGGGCGATGACTAGTACACTAATAGATTAGTAAAATGCTAATGTCTCTTATACAACTTCTTTCTAGGAATAAAAATACACTAAAAGCGTATGATATTAATTCAGTCAGAAATAGACTTTTGTGGAGAGGTGGTTCGATCGTAGAGTGAAACTTTACGTGCTACGAACATTTTACAGTTCTACGTGTTCTACGTGTAGTTCACGGATGATAAATAGCAGACAACTCGATTTAGCGATGTTTTTATAAAAAAGTTTTAATCGATTTAACACATAAATATTTCGTTTTTGCACAACATTCTGTAATCCTATTGAAAGTATTTCACACAGATATTTTATAAACTGGATTATATGACACTTTTTATCCCGAGAAGTTGCATCGTAAGTATATCTAATACCGGGAGAAACTATCTTAGTAAGAGGACGATTGAGTGAGTTAGTGCGACAAGTCACTCTGGAGATAATTTAGAAGTTTTCAGTTAAATATCTTTTCTCAACCCATCTATTTTTTGATTTTATTTTAGTCGTCAAACTTGCGACTTAAACTCGTACTTATATTCAAGTTTTCAATGCCACGCTTTTACTTATTTGTTTGCGAAACTTAAAGTCTAGATGAAACTTTTCGGGTTAAGTTTTAAGTTCAAGTTGTAACATGAAAGCGGGCGTATGAAAGACTAAGAACGTGCTCCGGTCACTTAACTGCACTTACAAGTACTTTGTTACTTTATTTTTATTAAGATGGTTATATGTGTATGTTGTTTTGAATAAAACTTCCTTTTCATTTATTTCAAAGCTACCAGACTAGTTTGATAACCTATAAGCTCTGTTCCAATGTGGAGTAAATACTGACTATCGTAGTGCAAAGTGGCCTATGTTGAGGGTTAAATATTGAGTAGTGGAAGAGTATTTTTTAAAAGCAAAGGGGCTTTTTAAACCTACTCTTATGTCATAAGTGCCAGTTATACTTATTGTCTTCTATATGTTAATTTGTAGTACAGGGCATAATTATTATAATTAACGTATTAAGATTTCGATTTGGTTTCAAAAACTGCACAACTGTTAAACTTCCGTAAGAAAAATGCAGTGAAATATTTTAAAAACAGAATTATTGATTAGAATGGACTACGGAAGTATAGTAGCTGTAGCTATATATGTGATGTTGGAAAAAAAATTTCCTCTCAAGACCAAGAACAGAACAATTTATTTGCGGATCGGCTTTTCAATATGAAAGCACTTGACCGCATTCCGCGAATTTTTCTTTAATCAAATAAATAATCCTACTAATATTATAAAAATGAAAGTTTGTAGAATGTATGTTTGTTACTCTTTCACGCAAAAACTACTAAATGGATTTTGATGAAACTTTACAATAATATAGCTTACACATTAGAATAACACATAGGCTATAATTTATAATGATAAAGTGTGAATTATCCTAAATATAGCAACATTAGGGTAGGTATGTCTAAGATACTAATAATATTTGTAGTCTATTTATCTAATTATTGACTATCACACTAAGGCTGAAAAGTATCTGAAGTAAAAGAGACCTAAAACGCAAAAGAGATCCAGTTCCATTTAAAATAATAAAATAAATACTGTAAAAGGGGTTCGACGACAGTAACATGCAACATAGACGGAATTCGGGCGGAGCAAGTTTAAAGATGACTTCTACTACGCGTCAGCTCTCACCTTCACTGCTCGATCGCGGTGCCGAATATTAATTTACGCCACCAAACAACACAACACTACACTCTCATTTCTTCAATATGTACTACGTAACACCACTTAACAGACTGCATCAATTCTATCGGAACAAATGTTATTATTGTCTACACGTGGGTATACTCTAAATAAGATAAAAGCCTGCGAATACTAAGTTATTTGTGTGTTGTTAACTGTAGCGTCTTTTAACTAGCAGCTAGACTAGTTTCGATGTATTTGTCTATAAACTTTATTTTCAATCAGTTACGAGAGGAAGATAATTTGTTTTAGAATATTTCGATTAATTATATTCGACATTTATTTATTGATCACTGGTAACACATTACCTGTAATTCTCGTGGGTCTTTTTGCTTAATTAGATATATCTTTAATTCTTAGACCAAAAGTCCTGGTTGTGCTGCAATCTATGTCTACAAGTGAGAATTATGTTAGAAATGTACAAGAATTCAAAAGAAGGATACATGATGAGATATTGGGAGATATAACATATTATGAGTACCTTCTTTATTTTTAATCTATTTTACTAACTTATTTCTTTAAGAGAATGCCTTTAGTAACCATTTTTATGAGATAAGTAGATGTTACTGTAACGAGGAGTAGGTAATAAAAAAGATATAAAAATTATATGCAAAAAAATAAATAAACAAGATAATATGTTCACATATACAAACATGTATTAATAAAAATGTATTTTTTCTCTCTAAATGAGCTTCAAGGAAGGAAAAATCTTAGCCCCTAAAATTCTAATATTGTAAAGTTTAAGTTTGTTTGTTTGGTAACTAATGTTTCGAAGAAGTTAACAATACACTGGTATGTTATTTGGACTAACCAATCCAATGATAACAAAAAACATCATAAATTATTTATAGGGAAATAAATATTTATAAGTTATGATCACTTAAGCAGTATTATTGTCATCACTAATTCATAGTCCAAGAAGTAGGACAAAGTATTAGTAGTCTGTACATAAATTATAACTGGTCTGGATCTAAAATGTACTATGACTGCTATTTTACTAGAAACATTAATATTTAAAGTAGTAAAGTAGCCTAAAATGTCAACATCAAATTCTAAATCCTAACTAATATTATAATTTCGAAGTAACTTTTAAGAAACAGATAATACTTAAGAGCACAAAGTAAATAAACGAAACTGCGATTTAATACACTACGTACGCCATCTATTGACGGATAGTCGGTATGTTTTATTTGTTACGTTATCGGGTTTAAATCACTTAATCGATTTTGATGAAATTTGGCACAGAGATAAATAAGAGCTTGGTGAAGTACATAGGCTATGTTTTGCACCTAGAAAAAGCCGGAACGGGTTGAGTACTTATAAATATATGAAATCAAATTTCCGTTTATATAATGTTCAATGTTTACATAAACCTGTTTCTTCAAAAAAATATAATTGAAATTATATCTACAGAAAAAATACATCTATAAGAGATTAAGTCACAATTTAATTCTATTTGATAATAATTATCTTCTCGACCAAGACAAGTAATATATAATTAGAAATACTAAAGAAAACTCATTCACTTTTTATACTCATGAATTAACGCACAAATGAAATATCAAATTAATATTAATTTATCAGCCAATAAAGTTCTTTGCCTCTGTAAAAACTTAGTAAGGAGATTAAAAGAAGTTTCGAGAAACCAATAAATCTTAGTAGGTCACAGAACTAAATCAATTTAACTTGGAAGATGTGTCATGAAAGGGCTGTGTATAAAAACGCGGGATACTCCTATCGCTTATGTTATATGAAATAAGTTTTTGGTAACATTAGAACTACACAAACTAACAGTTATATTCGAAAAACATTTTATAATTAATCGTCATTGTACTAAAACGAAGATTATAAAACTGTACTTTCAGAAACAAGCGGTATATGTTTATAAAGAAAGAAATGATTAAAATTTATTATCAGCTAAATTTGTAATAAAGGAATGAATATAATAACGTTGGATGACAACGTTGGTCTATAATCATTCACTCTCGCTTCCTCCAACATACAAAACAATCTACACATCCCTCTCACTCGTAGAAATGAGTTGAATAAAAATAACTAAACCTAAGTAGTGCCTTGGACTTTTGACCAAGGTGTAGGTTTAGGGGTGCCTCAGTCATATTCACCTCCTACTTATAGGCTGTCCGTCTTAACTAAAGGCTAACCTAACACAAGGCTAACCTTACACTAATCTAAATCAAGCCTAACTTACGCTTCTGACACTTTATATTAATTAGGTATGAAATTGAACTATTTTTTATCTGTCGTAGTCGTTCATCAACTATTTACACAGAAACGCAATTTATCCGCTAACTTTGAAGAGTGTTGCAAACTTACTTCTTGTTGCCATTTTAGTGCACAGTTAACATGCACATCTACTCTTTAAGAAGCGTCTTATAAGTTTAATTATTCCAGAATGTTTATGTTTATCAGTTTTATCTGTGTACCTGAAAGTCATCCTCCAAGAGCCGGAAAAGGCAAGTCGCAATCTTTTTGCCGGATTACTACAGTAGATTACTTGTAGAAAGCTGTACATTTATAATATTTAATATTTTATATTGTGAGCTTAAGATGACTGGAAGAACTCCCTGTTCTTTAAAAATCTCATAAATTTCAACGAGACGGTGTATAATTAGGTAATTACCCTGAAAACCACTTAAATATTGCATCTAATGTAAAATATGAAGATTAATAATCTACTTCGGTCTTATATTAAACAGAAAAGGAAACGCAGTGGAACATATTTCATAAAATTTGACTTTTATATAACAAGCTTAATTCAATTATTCCTATTCAAACCAAACTGTACCAGTCTAAAGCTCGTATAGCTAACAAGTTATTCATATATTCGCAAAAGCATTTATAAAAAAGGGTAAACAAATAAATATGTATACGCTCCATACACCGCTAACACATATGTACATATTGAAAAATGTTAAATTTTTTTGCCCTGAATTCGGCTGAGTGCGTTTAGTATGACGGAAAATCGCGGTTATAACAAGTGAATATTGAATATCGTGAAAATATTTTTGCTCCCATAAATTCCAGACAATTTCGTATCTGAGGAAGATAAAATGTAGGGCTTGTTCGAATTTATTCAATTCTGAGAACCGCTTACAAATAGGAATTGTAAGGAAACTAAAATGTATAAAAGCTAGTCTCGCAATGAAATCGTAAAAAGTTTTAAGAACTCTTAAAAAAAATTTGTTATTTTAGCTAGTATCTGTGATAAAAGCTGCCGTAGAAAATGATTCTACAATGAAGCTCTAAACTGGCAATCACAAATACACAAATATTAATCTATGATAATATGGAAATTGTCTCCTAAACTAAGTCCTGTTCGTGATCAAAAATTCTAAGTTTATTCACTACGACGTTATTGGAGTTCAAATGCCGTTGGTGTTTCGAGACGGAGATGTGTGTGCCTGTGCTTTGCTTGACTTGGCGAGGCGCTGCCATTCCCCTATCCAAATACTAGCAAGTTATTTTTCAAATACTTAAGATTATTTTCTAGAAGTCACATACCTGAACTGATTTTGATTCCAAATTGTCCAGATACTTATGATAGATCGAAAAGTACATTGAAATTAGTTTAATGATTCTGTAGTCAGATAGAAATGCTCATAAATAACATAATTACCACAAGTAAGTAGTAAACTTACCTAAACTAAAACAAACCTGAAACTTGATCGCTTTAAAATACAGGAAGGTCGGGCTTAAACTTTAGCTGTTATATTATATTTTAGTGAGGTCAAACCTAAGAATACGGCAGTCCCTTCATTATATAAGGATAAATACCTTCATTGCTATGCTGTATTTGTACTATATATAAATAATACTATATTTCAGTCGATTGAAAACAACTTTTGAATTCCTTTTCTTTAAGGAGCGATAAGAGAGTGTTGTTTAGATAAAATATTATATTAATTTAAGATATTGCTACTTGTTGACAACACTGCTTGTGCGGCTGGTCTCAAAGGTGATAGACGTCTTGGTTAAAATGTAGAATTGATAGTTTTACTGCGAGTTTTCTATCCACAAAAAATAAGATTTTACCATATGATTAAAGATGGAGTCATAAGCTTCTTTTTCATCCATAAAGTTTTATATATTACATAAGATTTCTCACTCACTCAGGTAAAATCATAAGATTTTTGATCACTATAAGATTTTATGTCCAATAAAAATTTAAACGCTGTACTTGTGTGTCCCAACTCCCTACATGAGCAGTGAAGTCTATAAAGGAGCTATTAAGGTTTTATTCGGGACTTTTTCTTGAAGATACCATGAAATAGGTCGTTAATGGCAAAGGGACAGCCGTAATGGTGAATAAGAAGTTGGTTTAGGACGTAGGGAGCATGTCGTGTGACTTATGGCAAATCGATCGGGCTCTTGGGCTTAGGGTAACATGTGCTTGTATATCATTTTGACATATTATGGCTACATTGTTATATGGTTCTGAAGGAAAATGATAAATTAGGAAACACGTTTTGTTACTTTACGGATTGGGGAAAGGTTAGAATGTGAATTTTTTTCATTACTAATCTAGTCGACTCGCCTTAGCGTTGCACTAATACGACAATAACTTTATGTTCTGATATGATATGATTTAAATGAGTCAAAGCCTAGATTTTTCCCTGACACAGGTATTTTCATACTTACTAAGAGGTCCCAAACATGTCATTCTATGCAACTTAAGGGAGCTAAATAAACATATATATATTTTTTAATCATATTTGTAGTTCTTGTAATGGAGGATTTTGGTCTAACTATACTATAAACAAAGTACAAACTTGTCAAAGGGCTATAGAACGGAGCATTTTAAAATTAAAAATAATTAATAAGATAAATTGCAAAGATATAAGAAGCAAGACCAAGGTGATAGATGCATTGAAACATAGGAAATAGGCAGGTCATATATGAGTGACGAGAAATGGACAAAGAAAGTAACATCTTTCCAGGCCAGGCCCTCATGGAAAAAGAAAACAAGGCAGACTACTTGAAAGATGGTCTGATGAAATTAAACGACATGCTGGAGACAATTGGACAATAACAGCACAAGATAGAGAAGTGTGGAACAAAATGGAGGAGGCCTTTACTCGTAGAGAGGTCCTTAACGACTAAAACTTTAAAAAAGAATATGTACGCGAAATATTATTTTAAAAATCTAATTTTGCAAGAATTTTAATATTCTATTTTAATAAATAATTAGGAAATAAATGGCTATAATATAATATAATTTGTAGTTCTTATAAGATGCAATAGACAAATAAAGACCCCTCAAATTAAGATTTCTTAAATATCTTCTATATACAGAAATTCGATAACTTACATTTTCATTATATGTATAGATAACCATAGAAAGTTTAGAAAAAAGAGAATGATTCCTATCTTACCACCTTAACCAAATAGCTCTACTATACTCTAGCTAATATTATCGCGTTGTGGTGGCAATAGAAGATTTGTCCGTAACTGTTATTACTATTGTTATGGTAATTATTATTACTATTGGAATATAATAATTATTATTTTGATTGATTTTGTGACATTATACAATCATATCTCCGTAATGATTGATTAATTAGTTTAATATTGTAATTTTAAAATTTATCATAATATTTTTTTTTATGATAGGTAAGGTACAAACGAGCAGACGGTCCACCTGATGGAAAATGGCCACCGTCGCTCATAGGCATCGACAAAAGTAGAGATATCTCTTGTTTTGTCGATGCGTTGCCGCCTCGAAGATAGAGTGAGGAGGGGGAGCGAAGAGATGACTGTTACGATTTCAATGGACCCCGAGTAAAAACCATTTCCAAGTCCAAGTTTATTGGAACAGCAGCAGTAATGGGATGGGAGAGCGAGGGGGTAGAGCTGGCCATATGCGGCTCGGCCAGAACGCGTCAGAGACATTGGGTGGTCGGATTCCCATGCTGGTGGTCGCAAGCAAGTCAGAAATTCGTCAGAATTTCGTCAGAAATTAATCTACATGAGTAGATTGCCGAAGATTCCGATACGTACGTCGTATCCTACAAAAGTATGTATAATATTTGCGCCTATATATATAATTTTAAAATTATAGTTTTAAATTCTTCTTTTTACATGGATTTCACAAAATTACTTTTATTTCTATGAATATATATACTTTTCAAGATAACTGGTTTCCGATGTTATAGTTGCTTCAGACAAATTTACGGACCTTCCAATTTTTGCCTTGTTAATAATACTTTTAGAAAAAAGTATAAATAAAATATAATATTTTTGAGATTGAGTTTATGTTGAAGTATAACAGCATACTATAACGCTGATATCCTAGGAGACTCTTTCGGAGACTGATGAATACATTACCTGTAATTTAGCTACTACGCAATGTGACGTAAACTACAAATAACAGTAATATCCGGTGCTAAAAATAGCACAGTCAAAGAGGAAAAATAAGTAACGTTCCCAATCCTGTTTACGGAGGAACTTTTTATTATTCAAAATTGCTCCTTTACATTTTCACCACTATTTTCCTTGTGTGGCGCAAACGAGTCATTGGTTTTATGTGACTTCTTTTGAATCGTTAAATTTTCGTTTTCTCATATACCTATATAGTTTAATCATGGGACAGTTAAATGACATGAAAGAGATATTGCTATATTTTCGTAGCCTTCCTTCTTTCGGCAGTTTTCAGTTTTACTTCAATTTTTATTTATAAATCTACATAAATATGTTATTTAATGAGCTTAAGTCATAATCTTTCGATTAATATCTTCTTTTATGGAACTAATACTAATGTTTGGAATGTGTAAGTACAAAAAACGCTATTGCCTACCCCAGGAGGAAAACTAATTTTAGAAAAATATCGAAATTTTGTACTGCGCGAATGATGCCGTCAGCTGCAAACCTTTACTTTACTTTTTTACATTGTAGGATGACGCGATATCGGAACGGAACGGAACTAGTCCGGTGTGAAAATAAAATTTCATACAATATTTAGCACTGAATATAAAGTTATTACGCAGTGGGGTTAGAAAGTTCGTTTTGCAATATTGACTATTTGAACTTTCTATTCAATATATTAGAAAATAGACCCTAGATTTTAAAGAAATCATTTGACTTTATAGGTAAAGATTAATTACTTATTCAATTAAATAACTGAAATCTGACGATATTTTACGCAGTCGTAAAAATTGAACCGTTTGTTTGATATTCATTAAGGGAGCCGACGGTTATGTAGGTCAATGCAAGCGTTTACTGGAACAAAGCAATTTAATGTTGGACTTTTACTGTAATCTTTGTGTTTCAGATAAATATTTCCGCGTTCTCTTCTCTCTGGGTCTAATTAGTATTATGTTGTGAGTAATTAGTGTATGTATTAATTAATTGAAACATTGATCATATGTATTAGACTAGATTACATACAGCTGTATATTAGGTTGTCTTGTTCACTAGAATTAGTACATAATACATGGGTCTATATTACCATCACGCAGTTCCAGTCGGATACCAGGAAGTGGTTGAAATAGTCCGCCATCTTAGGCCTATCTAAACATTGTGCATTCAACATTTCTTGCTTTGACCCGAACTTGTTGGTACATATAGTAATCAGCAATATTTAGTAACAAGGCAAATTATTAACTACACTATATTAAACTACTAAATATTGATTTAGCTTTTAACTTTGATTTCATAGTAATATATTCGTTTACTTAGTGCATAATACTTAAAAAATTTACTTCAAATATTTTCGACTTCGACTCTGTTCATTAACTCGCGAAACTCCTGTTTGTAAAAAGCTACTTAAACGTAACTGTGATTTTGCTATAAAAAATCAAAATGTTACATGGTCAAACAGCCAGCTGACGGATATTCCGCCACGTTATGGTCAGCTGACTTTATTTTTCCTTCAAGATGCTAGATAAACTATAATCCGACAAATTTTCAAACGGGAGGAAATGACTGAAAAAATTTTTTTTTCTACAAATTTGGGAGGCTGCCAATGCTCGCCCCACACTCGGAATCGTAGCTGACGGTCACGAGTAATCACAATATTAAACCTTTATGCATTTCGCGAATTTTCGCTTGGAAGGGACTTGGTCATGAAAATTTGTCACTGGCTCCCGTACCATAAACAGTGTAAGTTAAACAAAGAATACTATGTTTTATTGAACGTTATTTCGACAAATGTCAGCCACGTTCCAATGGAAGTTATATCCAAACATCAAACACATTTCCTACCGAGGTTAAACAATTGTGTAACTTTTGAAAAGGAAACTCTCTAAGTTGTTTTCAAAAGAAAGCAGCAAAGTATTTAAGTATGGAAAAATACACCATTAATTATACTAGAAGATATTTTTCTAATATGTTATTTGCAGACTCGCTTCGCTGAGGCTCAAATCATTGTTCACTTACTCATTTCCATAGTATTTTTTTTGTAATAACCCTTTTCTAACATTAACGAACATAACAATAAACAATTATACAATTTGGTGAAATCCTTCTGAAGTTATACGCGTACATACACATTAGCAATTCATTTGTATATATATATTCTTATTATAGCGTTCATGAATAACAACACACAGATTCATAAGATTATAGAAAAAAATTACCTTAGATGTTTTCCTAAAACAAAAATATTTTTTAAAGGTGCTATATTTTTTTTAAATTTAGTTGTTTAACAACAACATTCATGCCCTAAAAGTTTTATAAATTTTATTTCATTTTTGGTATTCTGGAATAAATCCAAACGCTTAACTTTCATCCCAACTTGCACGGGTCGAACAAACATTTTGTTTTTAACTGAATCCAAATTCCAAGTTAGTGGGTCAGGGTCACGATGGCTCCAGGAAGGCGCGTAGACTGAACAAGTTATCAAAACTGTTATCTCGTAGATAGGGAAACGAAGAGAAGCTTTTTACCCTCATCATTATAGCTTAAATAATAATAGGTTTAAAAATTATATTGAGGTAAAGTGAAAAGAGGTTTTATACAATTTATTTTCATCCATATTTCTTGTTTTGAACAGGACTGTCCCTTTTTACTGTTATCTGAACCGTTGACCCTTTTCCCGAAATTATGTAAAAGTTTAGTTGTAACTTTAATTAAATTGTTGTTGATACTCCAACCTTTTTTGTTATTGTGACAGGAGATTTCAAAATATGTATGTTCCTTCACCTTTTCCAGTGAAAGCATACTTACACACCAATCGAGAAGAAAAAGAACAAACGAAAAAATTATTAGAAGAGAAGAAACAAAATAGCAGAATATCATACAGGTTTTTCACTCGTAAGTTAAGTTTAGTTAAACAAACACCTTGACTAAATATTTTTAAGCAATTGGATAAATTATTAAATAAATTTTACAGAACAGGTAAAGATATATTGAGATCTTATTGACACTGAAAAAAATTAAATAGTAATAACAACTCAGTCATGATTATCATTTCTATAACGCAAAAATTCAAAAGAATAATTTCTATAATTGCTGCTCAATTTTTATTCAAATGAGAAAATCTTTTACAAAACATGACTACATTGTTTAACACGATACAGTACCTATTAAAATTCGTTTTGAGAAATTATGCAAATAAGATTATAAACGCTTGCTAACAAGGTACGATGTAGCAAAGATTGTTGCTTAACTCAATTTTGCTCTCCCCTTGCGAATCCTTTGTGCTTATTGAGCAGTAACATCTATTCTCTCGTAATTTGTACTGATATTTTAGTACCTGGGCGACTAAATTTTACTCGGCGTTTCTATGTATTAAGAGTATGAGAGCTATACTGCGCAGTAACACTCAAATGACATATATAATCTGCATGGAAGCCGAACAGTGACCTAGCAGTCCTTTAATAACCTTAAAGTCTCACCTTCACCGCTCAACCTCACTACCAAATATTAAAAAAATAAAGTACATTACTCACGTGACCCCCGACAACGGAGGCCGTGCTAGGCCTCGTCATGAAACAACACTGCACTATTACTCTTAATACTATAATATATACTGTGCGACACTACTTGACAAACTGGCTCAACCCTATCGGAGTGAAAGTTACTTATTGTCTACTCAAAATAAGATAAAATGAACTACCCGCGAATACTAATATATAAATAACTAGGGGCCCATCCCGGCTTCGCACGGGTGGAATATTTAGTTTAAAACATTTTGGCTCTCCCGCATTTCGGTGCCCCTCTACCTCGGCGTTACTCGCTACCACTCGCTGCACTTCGAGTATCACCGAGATACACGTAGAACCACACTGGCCCGTCGCGTCGGCGTGTATTTTTTGTTTATATTGATATTTTTAATTTCGTAATATCTTTTGAATGGAAGGTCCGATTTTAATAGTTTGAAAAGTAATTTACAGGTATTGAAACAGTCTTGAATATGAAATAATTTATTTGGATAAGGATTAATACAAAGGTATGGAAAACATGGTCTGATTTTGATAGGCATTTTTATCAACTTTTAAAATATAAAAAAGTAGTTATAGTGACATAACTATAATAGTTGGACATATGGTCTCGCGGAGTTTTTTGTAGATATTGATACGTTCTATAATATTCTAGAACATTTTTTTGTTCTATCATCAATACTTTTCGCAGCGCATGCGATGAAAGATATTTTATGGCTATTTTTTTTGCACCTTGGGTTGGTTTTAGCGAGGTTTTCTGGGGATCTCTAATTTTTTCTTGTAATAAATATAGCCTATGTTACTCAGGGATAATGTAGCTTTCTAATGGTGAAAGAATTTTTGAAATCGGTCTAGTAATTTTTATGTTTATTCGTTACATACAAAAATACAAATCTTACTTCTTTATAATATTAGTATAGATTTAAAAATGGTATTGCTAATATATGTTATAACACATATAGTTTAGATATCTGTAGACTTACATTCTAAGGCAAAAAGCATTAGAGCATGAATATTTTTATTTTTTCACCTGATGGAAAGTCGCCACTGTCGCCCATGTACTTCGGCAAAACTAGAAGGTATCTCTTTTTTGTCGATGCGTTGCCGCCTCGAAGATAGAGTGCGGAGGAGGAACGAAGAGAAGAGTGCTGTGATATCAATGGACCCGAGCAAGAGCCTGGTGTTCATTGGAACCACAGTAGAAATGGGATTGGAGAGGGAGGGGTAGATCTGGCCCACATGCGGCTCGGCCGGAACGCGTCCGACACTTGACTGTCGGATTGCGAATCGCAAGCCAGTCGGGGAACAAATTCCCTACCACCATGGGGGTTCTGGGTTACTCGCCCCTTACGAGATGCTCTCACAGCGGCAGAGGGGAATTGTATACTAACCCGTCCCGTCACGGCATATAATTTTATTTAAAAAAATACGGTTTTGAAGATAAATCCAATGACCCAACTCGATGCCGTTTTATTGCAATTTCCATGACCATCCTCTGATGGAAAATTTCAGCTCTATCGGAATCTGGAATATGGGTCAAAATAAACTATCAAAAAGCTTATGTATTATTTTAGATTCATGGAAATTGTATAAAATTTTAAATAAACTTGTAACACCTTACTATCGTCTCAGTGATAGTTTCATGGGGCTTGTTGTTCGTATCTTTAATAAGATTCTACAGCCTATATTAAATTTCCTACTTCAACAATTTAAAACTCGGATCAAGAAGTCATTAATATATAAAGCATACTAAAATGTACAGGATTACTTAAATGATGAGAATGCTTGTTTAACAGGTTATGTAAACCAAACATAGTTTATTGAAAAGAACGACTGTTGAGTTTCTGGCTGACTCTTTTTAACAGAATACTGCATTCCGAGGTGGCGGTAGCTTCAGACAAACTTACTGACTGACCAATTTTAGACGTATCAAAAGTACTTTAAAAAAAGTCTACTTAAAGTGAATTATTTTTCTCGTTTTCGCGTTTTCTTCTGCAATTTTAGGATCAGTGAATGTTAATCATTATGTGAATAGACATTGTATGAGACATACAAACAAACGTATATTTATGGAGATAATAAGATTTTTTTGGTTATATAGTAAGATCTCGCGATGATGTAGGTCCCTGATTTTGTACCTTAAATAAAACAAATCTAGTTTATAAAATATCAAAATTAATTCAAATTTGTTAAACCTATAACTTCATTAAAAATTCATGTTAACTTTCAAATTTACATTCGTTTTTTCAAGCAAAGTAAGTAGTAAGCAACGTCATATTATTTATAATAACATATTTGTATCAGTATTTAATTGCATTTAAAAAATATGTGCTGAAAGTTACTCTTTGTCATATTTTTTATTATTTTGATACTCAAAAAAAGGAACAATAGTATGAATGGGTGTGGATTTATTCAGAATAAAACACAGATTCGATTTTTATATTTATTTTTCAACCTAACATGTCATAACTCTCATAACTTGACAGATCACCAGCTAATTGTAACGGGTGTACTCAACTATAATGAACATTGTTCATACCTCTTAAAATTATTACAATCAGTACCGAAAAACAATTCAATATTTTATCACGAAATTTGCTTTATCACGAAAATACTATTCTTAATTTTACTAAATTCCATTTAATCAATTCATTTTACACGAGATTTTGTGAATGTAATATCTATTGTATGTACTGAATTGAAATAAATTGAAAATATGTAAAAGTGATTGTGGAAGACATTAATAATGAATAACAGTTATAGTAAGATGCAAGTAAAATGCAATAGTTACATTTGAAATGCCATAATAATAAAATATTTAATTTTCAACAAGAAAAGATAGAATTGAAATGATAATGAGAATGCTGGAATGATGAAATCGGATTTCGCATTAATCTCGTAAATTTTATATAAATTATGAAAAGATTGAAGAAACTATAACATTAATTATTATCTACCATCTCACTTCTACAATATACATCAAGTTAGAGTCTATCTTCCATCGATTTCACAAGCTAATTATTAGAAATAGGAAAGGCACAGTCGAAGTATAAAATTTATTGCTGACTTCCCTAACTAATTACGTTTACATAACAAGAACTACATAAATAGGTACATTGTATTAAAATAAAATATGAGGAGAGATAACAGTTGGTGTCTTTAATTTTTTTCTTAGGTAACACATGATACTGGTATTGAGCGTGGAAATAAGAGTTAAGTTATTTAAACATATATTAAATATAAATTTGGCACCACTAATTTATTATAGGTATTACAAGACAGCAACATTGTTATTCAAACTACGTTAGTCGGACATCTACGTTGTACCACATCGTTTCTTTTATTTCTTTGCGTGTATTTTACAAGATGAATGTATTCTACGTCCTAACATGTGCGTATTGCCAGTTAAAATCTAAAAAAGTTAATGTTTTTGTACGAAAATAGGAGTCATTTATATTTAGAAAATATTATTTTGTCTTAAAAGAGATTAATTAATATTCAATTCACGAACTTTTGGTTCTGTTTTTATATTAATAGATTGACATAGATTTACTATAAAAAGTAGACTACTAGTCTAAACAGTCCTTTACTACAAGTTGGTAATATAGAAATTATATATTAATAATTAAAACATCGTTACAAAAAGTTTTTTAAATCGATAATTTAGCTACAGAATTCTAAATTTCAATGATTTGAAACCCGTACTTAAAATATAAACTAAATCTAACATTCGAGTAAACATCTTAAACAAATCTACAAACATCAACCAAATCTATATTATCACACAAAACTTATTCGTTGAGGTTTCAGATACACCTAAATAAAATTTATACACAAATCAAACATTAACAACGAGCACCGTACGAATAAATTATTAAAACAAGATACGAAGTAAACTTTAGCACTCGTAGGAAACATCCCACCACCACAAATTGACTAGTTCTAACAGCTACCTAACTAATTTAAAAAATTAACCTTAAATATAATAAAGTCTCTTTATAAAGTCGAACCGGCCGCGGTGGGAAAATAAAGGTTGAGGAAAAGATAAAAGGATAATTCCAAACTTCACAACGACACTGACACACTATCGGTTGGAAAGAGTAAACAAACTCTAAACACTATACACAAATTGTATTTTCAATATCGTTCATTGTTCACTGAGTCACTTCGCAACCGAGTCATACGTTTTACTTTACAACGATCATTAGAGATAAGGAAGGGATTCTATGGACAGGGTATGGTTGCCAACTCCCCCGAAGGGACTTTTGTCTTTTAATTTGACAATGCTTCTGAAAAAGCAACTCTCCAATTTAGCACCAGACATTCCAAAATCCAATAAATTTAATATGTTAAAATATCTTAATTAATCTTTTGATTTCTGGCATTTTGTCTTAGTGAATTGGCAACCACGGGTAAAAGTCTCTAGATTCCCACTTTAAATGAGATGATTAGATGTAAACTTCATGGTGTTGCTGCGGCCGGCCCTGCCTGGACTAGGACCCGCGTTCACATAACTCGACGTCTTCTGTTTTCGTGTCTATTTTTCGTCTTTCTGCTATAACGATTCGTATTTTTTCCTCCTCAGTTATCGGTTGTTCCTCTGGTGACTGTGATTTAAATGATTGATCACTGGCCATCGCAGATTCTGTGGACGACCTTCGTTTTGCACGTTTAATACTCTGTCGTGTAGTAGGAACTGCAAGTAAAACTGGAGTGGGACGCAATAACCGTGTTTCTTCTCCACGTAAAGAGTTTCTCTTATCGGCTCGTTGTCGCCTATTTTGTGCGAAGGAGTCTCTTCTTGGACTCGTAGGTTCGAGTTCGTCGATGTCATCCGCATCGATGAACCTAGCGTCCTCCTCGTATAACGCAGCCGGAGTTTCTGTAGATTCCTGTCGACGTCCAAATGCATGAGGAGATAATGAAGCCCTTCTTTGTATGACCGGAAGTAAAGCATGGTGTGAATGTAACGTGCGTCGCCTGCGTGCAGGAGAGGGTATTTGGTGTTTTGGCTCGCTATATGTGAAATTTGCTGGTAGGGATGGTACCTTATTCAAAGGGCGAGGGGTTGAACATTGTTCTAAAGCTCGGCACAGGGCTCGGTCTTCTTCATCATCTGCCTCACGCTCCAGTTCACGTTCCAATTCGACGTCCATGTCCATTTCATCTTCCATTTGCTTATGTGATTCTTCGAGGTGTTTCATGAGTACCTTTAAATAATATTTTAGATAAATTATTGCATTATTATAGACGATTAGAAATAAGAATCTCCGAATATTTAACCAAAAAATGTATTCGCCATTCGTAATTATACGCTACGACGTAAAAATAAATCAAATCTCTAAAAGTATTCTTTAGTTTAATAAGAGAGAGAGACAATAGAGTTCTATTTAGTTGAAATACTTACCGCTACAACGACATTGACTAGAACAAACTGCGCCATCAGCACAAAAACGACAAAAAATATAGGAGCAATAATCGTCGACACGCAGCAATTTCTCACGCAGTCGACTGAACTATCACAATCTTCTCTTAAAGTATCCTTCATTATACCGTTCCAGTTGTCGCCTGTGGCCACTCTAAATAATGTTAGAAATGCCATTCCAAAGTTCGCGAAATGAGCGTGTTCACCGAGACCTAAACAAAAGATTATTATGTTATGTTACGTTATGTTGAAGTGAGAAATTGTTTAGTAATCTTACATTACAAACTATAACAAAACTAAGCTTTTTACAAATAATTGGTACTGTCATACCTTGACAAGGTATCTCGTCGGAACATTCCAATCGTCCAAATAATTCAACACCTAATGCTGCAAATATGAAAAATAGGAGAAAAAATAAAAGCCCCAAATTGCCAACTTGTGGCAAAGCTTGCATAACCGTATCTAGCAACGCTCTTATTCCTTTTGCCATTTTCAATAACTTCAACACTCTTGCTATTCTTAGAACTCTCATTACCCTCATTATCGTTGGATTTATTGGAATTATATTTGTTTCTAGTTCTTCTAAAACAATTCCCACTATCGATAATATAACAATTATGACATCCAATTGATTCCACTTGTCTTTCAAATAGATTTTAAAGCCGAGTGCTACTAGCTTCATTACAGCTTCAAGAATAAAAACTGCTGTGAAGAAGTAGTTGAATATTTTGAGTGCATATTGTAAAGCTGGTGGCATTCTATAGTATTCTATGGCCATTGTAACGACGTTCAAACCGATGACTCCAGCAATTGCCAAGTCGAAATACTTGGATGTTACTACATTGTGTACAAATAGGCGATATTGTGAATAATCGGAATAATATGGTCTTTGATGCATTTCTGGAATAGAAACAACATAATTAACTTAGGATCCAATTTAATTATATCTTTCTGGCTTAAATTCTTCAGGCTGTATTACATTTTTAAACGTATCGATGTTTATATGTATCAGAATAGTATAGAAAAATTTTAATGCAAGCAATTTACTTTTATTTGTTTGTAAAATGAGTTGTAAGTTTAAATTGTGATCTGATTTAAATATATTTTCATAATTTCAGCCATTGGCATAATTCCTTGATATAAAATGTGACATGTCATTTTTATTTTATAAATATTTATAGATTTTACATATTTTATGCACTCACTTCGTCGTTTCTTTTCCATCTGTAGAGCTCTTTTAGCCGCTCTTCTTACCCTCTCTTCTTTCTCCTGCTCTTCTCTACATCTGTGAAAGTTCTCTACAACAACTCCCACGAACATGTTCAGTACAAAGAACCCCACCAAAAGGATAAATGCAATGAAATATAGGAGACGCCATTCCGAGTAGTTGGTTATAGGCTGTTAAATGTCAATAAAGGCATCATTAGAATTGAAATGATCGTATATGTGCTCAAAGGAACAAGAAAAACGTGTAAAAGTATATTTTCTACCTGTTGATCAACTCCAACAGCGTCAAGTCCAGTGTACATAATATTGACCCAACCATCCCTCGAACTCAATACAAACAAAGACATTAGAGCTTTGCCTAAGTCATCAAAATTGTACTTCCTGTTAACCCATACATTGCCATCTATTGCAAGACAATCCGATTTGTTTTTAACGCTTTTAATATTTGCTCCCTCACAGTAGAAAAACGCTCCTTTAAATAACTAAAAACGTGAAATTAAAATAAATGATACGTAAAGAAATAATTATTTTAAGTCTATTTACTAATACTAATAAACAGTATTTGTTACAATAATTTATACTAAAAGTTTTACTAACCTGAACTCCTAATATGCCAAAAATTATAAAAAATGTACAGCATATAAGGACGATATTCCCAATGGGCCTCAATGATGATAACAATGTTTGAACAACTAATTTTAACCCTGGCGCCCTGTTTATTACTCTTAATGGCCTTAAAGACCGTAATAATCTAAATACCTAAAAATTGGAGTAAAGGGAATTTTTATTGAAGGAAAATTAAAAATAATATACCTGGATAATATAGTGATAGAGATGTTAAAAAAGTATAAAATTATTTTTACTTACCCTTAAAATTCCAAATATCCTCGGACTGGATTCAGATACTAAAGACATTAATAAGTCAATAATTGATATAATAACAAGAGAGCCATCCATTATGTTCCACCCTGATGTGAAATACGCTTCTGATCCGTAGAACATTCCAGATGCCACCACCTTTGTATTGTTACAAATTATTTCATATATCAATGGGATATTTCTAAGGTATTATTTTTAAATAAAAAATCAATAATATGTAGGTAAAATAGAAATTAAATTTTATGTTACTCGGATTTTACAGAAATCTTAGAATCAATGCTTAATCTTTTTATATGTGTGTCAATGAGGGTTAAGGATTTACTAAATGAGTTATTAAAAATACATTTTTTCATATGATAATAAGGAATTTATTAATAAGTGGGCCTGCGTCCAACATCGGGCGCCCTTTTTGTTATTAATAAAAAAAATCTCACCTTTATTAACATCTCGATTGCAAAAACTACGGTAAAGACGTAATTAGCTGTCGATAAGAAAGCTCGTTCTTTAGAATCAGGGGGAATGTTAGGTCGTTCCATTGCTAACGTGATACAATTTAAAGCTATGAATAATAATACTATATTGTCGAACCAACTTCTTGATACCACCCATGAACATAGTCTTCTTATACTGAAAATAATTTTACAAAATTTCTTTTTTTCAATTCATTTATAGTCTATATCATTTAGGACAAAAATATTATTGTAATCAATAACTAATAAATAGTAGTCACTTGATTGCACATCGTAAGGATAATAGCAATAACCTGAGGGAATTTCCAATCTGCTCTGATACGTTAATTGAAATTCATCGGACCGACACAATAATCTTAGTCTAAGTACCAACTTATGCCTTAATTTGTTTTTGTACTTTTAATTAAATTTCCAATTAATTCCACATTGTCGTTTAAATCGAACTAATCGTTTATACCAAAAATTTTATAAATTCAGCTAGATTAGCAAAAAACTTTGAATATAATTAACTAATACCCAAGAAAATTACAAACTTTTTAAATCAAAAGGTTATTCAAGATCCAAATTTCACTGCAAAATTAAAAGAGATAAACCAAAGTCAAGAACCAAATCAAATAATCCATCCAATATTTATTCACCATTTCACTGCTATTGAAAACAAATAACACGAACAAACATATCGGTATTTTTCTTACTTGTTATCCGGAGCAAATATGTAAAGAGAATAATCTTCTTTTTCCTTAAGGCACCCCGTCGGCTCCATAAATCGAAAAAGGTCCTTAAATCTAAACCGACGCCTATCGAATCGCGATGAGAAAATGCAAACATTGTTGTTTATTGCCACCTGTAAATACATTTAGCTTAAGGAAATATTTTGCGAAGTTTTTCAAATATATAACGAAGTTATTGTTAGTCTCTTACTACTTAAACAATTGCTACATTGTAAAAGTAACCACTAAAGCAAATTAATGGATCGTTAATAAATTACTAAGGAATTAGAAATATTTAAGAAAATATTTTCCCATTACAATAACCAATAACTGCTTACCTCTTCATTAATTTGTTTAATTAATGGTAAACCTTGATTATTTGGTCTTAGGGAGTCGTTTCTAGTCGGCCGGGCTGGTATTTGCGCTAATTGTGGAGTTGATGGCGTTAAATTACTAGCTTTTACCTCTGATACTGATGTCACTGGAATATACACTGATATTATGGTAAATATAACTATTAATTAAATTTTGTTTAAATCTGTAATCGAAATAAGTCAATAAGATTTTTAACCAGGTAGACATTATGCTAATTAATATTAATAAAAAATAATACTTATAATTCGAATTACCAGTTAAGTAATCATTTGTAAGTGATAGTCTATGGGGTGGCGCTTTTACGGTATCTAATCTAACTGTTGATTCTGATGAGAAACCAGCTTCTGGAGCTTTCCATGATACCTGCAATATAATAACAATGATATAAATGTAATAGGAAATTAATAATAATAAATTAGAAATAAAAATATTAATATTGTATCTTTTATTTTTTTGATTTTAATTAATAATATAAAGTAATAAAATAACTCATAGTTTTGTTACATCAGGTAATATAGGTGTAGTATGGGCCGAAACTCTTCTCGCTGGTTGTGCTAAGACCCTCGGAGCTGGTAGTTGTCCTTTTGATCTATTATTTGGTAATTCTGACTGTGTATCATTCTTTATTACCATAGACGATGATAAAAGTAATTCGTTCTTCCGGAGATTTGAACCTGTATTAAAAAAGATTTATAACATTATTATTTATATGACAATAACTTACTCTTATTAATATTTTACTCACCATTACAAGCAATATGGTCTCTGCCATTATTTAGTATTACAGCATCAGAATCTGAACCAGTTCTTTGTTTTTTACTTCTTCTAAGACTGGGCCTAGAAAGGCGCCAACTATATCCACGTTGAACGCGACATTTATCATCTCCATTTATACTTGGAGTAATTACTGTTAGACTTCTGTAAATATAGAATAGCAAAATTGAAAATTCTGTAGCAAAATTCTTCTTTTTAAAACAAATTTTTATCGTGACTTAATCTACTCACTTTTGAGAACTAAGCAAACTAGATTTATCGCTAACATTTAGGCAGTTGTCATCCTTAGCGATAGAGACTTGAAGATTTTTTTCCGGTATCATTGGTGATGGTAAAGATCTGGGAGTTGTAGGTGTTGATCCTGGAGTTGTAGATCTAGAAGGAGGTGGAGCTAAAGTAAGAGGAGGAGGAGCGAGGGTCATTGGGGGTAGTCGGGCTTTTTCAGCACCTAATTGGGCTGCTGCGGAATGGAGGGTTAGAGTATAACTGTTAGGTGGCTTTAATAGTCCTGGTATGCTTGTACACTGAAAAAATACATTAATTAGATAAGGTTAACATAAAATGAAGAATAATTTCAACGTTGGTTTAAATACATACAGAAGTCCGATCGATAGAATCCAAACTAGACAGCATTGTGGACCTCTCTAAAGTTAAAGCGACATTAAAATCTCTGAACGTAGCGCCAGGTTCTAACGTGGTGGACGGTGAATCTTGTGGTGTTGCTGCGGTATGCGTTATCATGGGTACAATTGTACTGTTGTTGTCCAAAGCTGCACCAGTATGTGATGCCAACATTTTAGATTCCTAAAATCCATATTTATCATCTAATAAGATGGGTTATAAGTAAAACTATCATAATTAAACGCATTTAGTAATTAAAAATATAATTTATTCATATTAGCTTTATTCCAAATACTTTGGAAAAGATTACTAATTTACAATTGAAGTTGGAAATAGATAAGACCAAGTTGAAATCATTTTCTACAGATTCAATACCCTTTCAGTTAGTTCCTTTAATAGAAAGGCTGGATTTAATGTCTCATGATAAAAGTCTGTTGAGTACAATGTAACAGGAAAATATAACAATATATACCTTCCTATCTTTCTTTCCTTCTCCTATCTTAACTTCTTAATGCAATTGTAATTGTACAATTTATGTCGCACATCCTATTTGTTTTAAAACTTAAATATGGTTTTAAAATAATGTCAAATTTTACCTTTTGTAAATTACATTTATTTGATTGTGCGCAGTCTTTGCATAGTGAAGGATGGTGGTTAGATGATTTTGTTTTGCGACGATTTCTTACTGCTTTATCTTTATGACCATTTACATCATCCTTGGCTTTTCTAACATCGTCAGCTGATTTCCAATAGTTTTTTATTTCATTCTGTGTTTAAAAAAATGCAAATAAACTTCTGATCTAAGTTATTATAAATGCAATACAAAAAAACGTGTGGTGTCGTGGGACACCGGATAGGAGCGAAGTTCCTTATTATAAAAATATTAATTTTAAGTTCTATACATTATTTATACATTTATTATTATGATTTATTTATTGATAAAAATAATAAAATGTGTCCAATATACGTTTTACCATTACACACATTTTCTTATCTCTATGACAAGGCTGTACGGTGTAATACCTTTGCCTTTTTGAATAAATCAAAACAGAGAATTAAAATATGTCCAATATACGTTACCATTACACAAATTTTCTTATCTCTATTACATGGCTGTACGGTGTAATACCTTTGCTTACTCGATTAAATAATAAAAGTGTTGCCATTGATGTTGTTTAAAATCTACCATTTGTTTAGGGTGAAGCTTGTTTTTCATAATCAAAGTTGAAATATCCAATTACTGTGTAGGGTATTGGGGGGAGGGCAATAACTACGTTACGGACGTTTTTTCCCGGTTAGGGCACCTCCGCATCGTCCCATAAGGAACTTCGTTCCAATAAAAATATGACCAACTTAATTATTCTGCTTGACTATTTTCAATTAAGATCCCAGCAGTTATTACTTATTTTTACTATAATTCAAGTTAACGTTTAAACATCAACGAAATAATTTACCTGAGAGAAACTATCACTTGAATGAGACCCTGAATTAGATTCATCGTATTGTAACTCGTTATTGTCAGAAAAGCATTCACCTGACAATTTAGATTTGGCCAATTCACGTTGCTCCCGCTCCCTTCTTTCATTTCTCTAAGACATCAAAATAAAGGTTGAAAATCAAGTTTAGTAAGAATTTCAAAAAATATTTTTATTATAATAAAATTACTAGTATCCTATACCTCAGAGCTAAACCCTTCAACTAGAATAGCTACAAGTAAGTTGAACAGCACATAATTGCCGAAAGTCATTAATGCCACGAAATACAACGCGGCCCAATGACTCGTTTTTTCCATGCCGTTAAATAAAACGACATTCCAGTCTTCCTGAGTTAAAACCTGAAAATATTTATCCCGATTAAACATTTGTACATTACATCACACATTCTACCACAACATGTATTTCGAAATATTACAAATTCCGTAATAAATAATAATAAGCAAGGTGTGCTGTCGTATTGTGTAAAAGTCGTGCCTTACGTTGTAGAAAAGTTGTTAGTATCAATGTTAAAACAACTAAATGAAATAAAAATAACTGTAAGTAAATAACGTGTTAGTGTTAATAAGTTTCTTGTTTTTTGTGTTAATTACAACAATATACACTGTAATGAAAGGTAACACAGACGGCGATTGGAGTACACAAGTAAACAGGGTCCAGCATTATTACTACAATCTTAAAAGCAAGATGCACTATCTACAAGCTTGTTATAAATGCACAACATCTAACTAATATAAATAACTCTGGCGAGTTTCTCGCATTCAGACTTCTTATAATAATGTAATACGAGAATCACGCACCGTCTACCCTCTAAAAGCAAATTCGAACGGGATTGCAAATAAATGGACAATGTAACTTTTTATTTGTACAAGACTTACCTGGAAAACGGTGACGGTAGCCCAGAGAATATTATTAAAGTGTTTCCTGTCGCATTCACATTTCGGATGATGCGAGACGATTTCGGGGCAGGTACAATCCCTTTCGGTTCCGTTATCTTCGACGAACTTGCAAAACTTACCACCGAATAGATACATGCCCAGAATACTGCGCGATGGAAAAATGAAAGAAAAACAAAATGCTATGCGCATACGCGACCGAGTCTAGACGATGTTAGGTGCGACCGCGACGCTAACACTGCATCCTGTTATCATCCAATTAATTTACGGTAAAATATTACTGAATGCATATTTTAATCAGATTTAAATTTAATATTAATTTTAATATTATTGTATGATAATTTAATATAAATAACTCCATTAGTACCGTAAATTAAAAGTATTTCTTAGTAACAGTAACAGTTATAGTCTCATTAGTTAAGCAGTGTTATCGCCATTGGTACGGGTCACCAACGGGTTTGTTAATAAATCTATATTATATACTGTATTTAATACAATGTTATTTAGTGCAAGTTCCCCATAAAGTATTATCTTAATTAGCATTCATCTTTATATACTGCCTCGTTATCTCAGAATAATAAATGCAATTAAAATAAATATTTTAAATAGAAAAAAGGCAAACAAAAGTGCATAAAATATAAATGAAATAATTAATAAATCATTCAAATACTTTATGATTCATTTTATTATAAATATTGATTCATTCATTTAAATGCATTAAGGCGTCTATAAAGAAAGTAACAGTAGAAATTAAGAGTAGTTTTGGTTAAAAATAATTAGAATACTTTATGTAAGATTTTAGAAATTATCTTGAAAGTAGGGAAAGAAACGGAAACAAGGTTGAATCAATAAGGAAAAATGCAGGATATCCTGACGAAACAAGTGAAATTGCTTAAAAAAAATTCTAGCGATATTGTGAAAAATTAGGATTAGTCGAACTAATAGACTTGATTAAAATGACTTGTTTCATACAGATCTAAATAATAGAAGCAGCATGCAAAGTGACGGAAAATTGTTTTTACTGAGTAGTTGTATCAGTGGAATTAGAGGAACTGACGTGGACAAGTAACCCGCGACTCGTATCGAATGACCTAATCTACCCTACGAATTAACCAAGCTGTCAGTCTAAGTAATGTGCTTTCGATTAATGGGAGTACTGTACGGCACAAAGTGATTCGTGATTCTAAATGATTTTTGAGCTATCTGTTACGAATGGTACTATTTTCATTCTACGCGGGTTCTAGGGTAGCGGTTACGCGTTTGGCACTGAACTGCAAACTTTTCAATTCTATAGTAAATATTTGTATATTCAGGTAAACGTGTATTTTGAAAGTTTTGCAGCACAGTGAGCAGACGTTTGTGTACTCGCGTGGTTAGTAGATAAGCCGTCATAACAATCTTCTGTTAAATAGTCATTCTGTTGAGTGTTTACAACCGACCGGTAAGCGTTTAGTAATGCAAGTTCTGTCTGTTCTGATTGTCTGTTAAGTACTTTAATAAATGTTTAATACCTGAAACACCGTGACAAAGGCCCACAAGAGCGTATCAAAGTTTTTTCTGTCGCACTCAAGATCTCCCTCTTCATCTTTGTTGCAGAATTTGCACCCGAAGAGATTCATACCGAGGATGCTGAACGTTATCACGCAATATACAATTAGATATAACGAATTCTATAATCCTTTCGATAGATATTAATTATTGTATAACATTATATAAGTGTAAGTTAAATCTAGATGAATAGTGACAGTGCAGGTGTAAATTAACCGTGACAAAAAGCAAGCGTGAAAGTCTACAAATAAGATCATAGAAAAGTTGTAAGAGTGTGGATAGTGTTGTATGTTAAATGTAGAAGATATGACTAAAATATAAGGGAAAAGATAAGAAGGCGAAAATAAAAGAGGAGAAATCACTCACAGTTAAATAGTGCACAGGTTAGGGTGTGACAGTTAAGTAGAAACTAGTTTACATTTTATGAGGTGTCGTATAAATCTTCACTGTCTACGAAAGAAAATGAAATACAGCAATCAAAAGATTGCTTTTTAATTTTGGCTACTTGATCTACTGTGGCTATTAGAAATAAGTAGGTACAGGTACTTTAAAGTTACGATAGTGGGGCGAAAAATATTGTGACGGAAGTATCTACGAAGTTTTAAATTATCAATTGTCAGCGAAAAGTAAGGAAGATTCCTAGGTAATATTTTTGAAGAAAAAGTAAAGTAAGATTTGACTGAAAGATTAGACGTAAAAGAAAATTCGCAATTAGTTGCCAAGTTCATAAATTTTTTTTCGAATTTTGTACATCTTTGAAAAATAATGAACCAAAATAAACATTTAATAACTTAATAGTTAGAAGAATAAATAATAGTTTTATTGAAATAAAGGTTTGTTAGTACATCCCTTTAGAGTTTAACTTCATGCAGTTTAATTTAATATTTTATTTATTGTTTTAAACCCTATCACAAACTTAATAAAATTCAAACCCACTATTTCCTTAATAATATAAACCATATCACCCATGTTTAAAACTTTGAATAATTATTTAAATTAAAGTGTATAATTACCTGAATATAAAAATAAAGAGTACAAGAAGGGAAAAGAAAATAGCGACGTTGTCCATAGTTCGTAACATTACGAACAGTTGTCTTCTTAAGTTAGGCATGAATCGGACCAACTTCAGTATACGTAAAAGCCGAAAAGTCCGTAGTACTGATAATCCAGAACTTCCAGCGAGGTCATGTTCGTTTCCAAAGCTTTGTGCTAATTCAAATGCGCTGTGTAAGAGCAAACAATCAGTTTAATGAATGAGTCAAGTAAAAATACTTTATCATTGTATAGTTTTTATTTAAAAAAGAATTGACAATACTATTTTTAATAATAAATTCTTTGTGTCGAATGATCAATAGCAACTGGCTTTCTGTAAATCTTCGCTTACAACTAATTTACCTTAAAATGACAATAACTCCATCAAATACGTTAAATCCATTTGAAATATATTTAAAAGGTCCTTCAGCCATGACTTTCAGAATCATTTCGACTGCAAATATTGCGGAAAATACAACATTGCTAATTTCTACAATCACTGTTAATTCTTCGGGTTGATTGTGATATTCAATTCCCATAGACAAAGTGTTTATTAAAATAGCCAGCAAAATACCTATAATTCAATAAAATAACAATGTAATTATAAGATTTTAAATTCAACGCAATTACTATTATAGCTATATTCATCATACCTTGTTGAAAGTACTTATGGTTTACGATAATTCTTATATTTTTTCGCAATAACGAGAATAATTTCGATATTTGTCTCAAAAATGATAAACAGGCGCATGAGAATCGACCTTTTTTCTTTTCAGCCGCCGCCGCTTCTGCTGCTATTAATTCAGCACAACAAGAAAAGTCATCTATTTCTACAATCTGCAATAATCGTTATTTTAATCTTATTGTAATTTCTGTAAGTAGATCTGCAGAACATAAACTAAATTTAACTTAAAGTATTTTTACTACCTTAGTGTCCATTTTATCATCTCCGGCCCGTTTGCTAATTCCTTTCGTAAGTTCTTCGAAAAAAGAATCCAAAGCGACTTGTCCTGTTGGTAATGCTGCTGATAAAGCTCCAGATAAAGCTAACAGTTCTTGGCACGACATTGTTCCTCCAGTTCTTTCTTCAACTGATTCTCCTGCTGGTAGGTCGAATTCTACGCCCCAAAATAATATAACTAGTGCGGATTTGTTCTTAAGGATCGATTTTTTAGGTCCGGCTCGCATAATAATATTAATTACGTGTGGATAATTATGTATAGTAATATTCTTACCTAATTTGGTCTAAGACCTTAAATAAGATCAACTATCCTTCATTGAGTTTCCTACTAAAATTTTAAATTATAAGAATTTTTTTACGAAGGTAACACAGCTTTACCAGCATTAGCTTTATTAGCAATATTTTTAGAAAACTTTATGAAGGAAGATTGAATTAATATAGGATCTTGTAAAATAGCGTTATTAGCATTATTAAAAGAGGTTTCAATATCTTTGTTGGAGTCTTTTGGTTACACAAGTTTGTTTGTTCTAAGTTTACTTTTAATGATGCTACAAAGTGACGGAAGATAAGTAATGCAGGAAGGAATAAAGAAACAGATTTAAGTATATTCATTATTTTAATTATTACTTCTATTTTAGGTATAGCAAATCATTCATTTGTTATTTAGAATATTTACTTTTGATGACTTACATTAACAAATTCTAAGATTTAAAAATATTAATTAATTTTCGTCAATTTTTTGTTTTATCATCTAAACAGATTAGATTCCTGAATCTTTCTAGTTAAAAGTAAGGAAAAAAGTGAAGTTTAGCCTATTTTTATTTGTGCATGCCCCTCTAACAGTCTAGATCTACGACTCTAGACTTACCACTTTGGCTAATAAGCCACTCACGTTGGCACAATGAATCTATAAATATTTTTTCAATTTATTAAAATATGACGAATCTACTATAAGAGAAAGTTTGTAAGGAGAATTTGAAATCACAAACAGCAAAAGAGATGTGTTAGCAGAATTTTAATAAAATGTGAAATCGTGGGTCATTATTAATTATGGTGCTGTAAATTTTATTTATATTACGTATTTAAGAGTAGATTAGTTTAGATTCTAAAATAGGTCTTACCAGTTTGCGTCATTTTTTCAGATGAACAAACGTTGTGAGGATGTGCTAAATGTTGAGCATTTGGTACATGGAGTAGAACTGTATCACTGAACATCACTGAAGATCTTCTTCTAGCGAGTGATGGAGGTGACAAGAGAGACAAATTTGATGCATTCTAAGGAAAAATAAATTGTAGAGGTATTATTACTTAATTTTATTTTGTAAGCTTATAAAAGGGTAGGGAATAAATATAAATTACCACTACAAAGAGAGGCATTAAAAATAATAAATAATCTAACCGACTAAGCATCTGATAAATAATCGAAGAAGTTAAGTTTAGAAGTGGTATTGACACATTAACTTAGGATAATTCTTAAACAAGGAATAAAGCAAACGGAGTAGATAACAGGAAATTAGTAAAGGGTAAACCGAAATCGATAAATCTTTTATCTCTTCAGCCCAATTGAATTTCAATTTCAAGCGCCTTTGATACGACGTAAACTCAATTTAGTTGGTCGATGTTCTTTTATGTATACATGTAGAACGCAAATGGGTATGAATTCGATTAAGGTGGCATAATAGAAATACTAAAACCGATAGTGTTTAGTTTGAATGGCCCTGTTATTGTCTTAAGATACGAGACTTCATAGCTCAAGGATTATAAGTAACCATATTAGAAACATATAGATTTTAATGCACTTACTGTCGTATTTGATGATGAAGATAAAACTATAGAAGAAGATATGCGTAGTAAAAGCTCCGCATAATAACACCGGATGAAATAATGAACCCTCCAATAAGACTTTAGTAGGTTCAGCCCCATTAATAAAAGCTTTAAAAACACATTGAATACAATACAATGTAATTTACATTGAATACAAAGTATTCTTTCAAGAATACATCAAATTAGTAAGTTTTATATTATTTGTAACATAATCGACAACTACATGAATGTAATAATACGTTTTATACGAATTATAAATTGATAGCAACGAGAGATTTATTATAACTGAATGATTTTCAGAAGTTATTAATTTAATGTACGATATTATGCTGGAGATTAATTTATATATTGATTTTCCATTACAGTGTGATTCCGATCAAATACATTTCACATGGAATGATAGTTATTTTAACGATTATTGTTTATAGTTAACTAGTTAACATCAGGATGATTGTAGTATTTGAAATCGTTTGAATTAAAACATAGGTATACTTTTGAATTAATTTTTTCTTACCTCTAGATCAGCAGCAGAAAGTGATGGTACACGTAGTAAACTTGGTCTGCTTAGTGGTTCGTCTCCTACTTCCTCGATACTTTTCCCATTACCCTACAATTGATAGTATTTTTTTAAATAATTTAAATGAAACAATGAACAAACAAAATTGAAAATTGAAGCAGTACCTGTGGATGCACTCGAGGACAACATGGATGATGTTGTTTAGGACGATTTGCAGGTAATTGGAGCGTTTCCCGACTTGTTCGCCATTGAAGTTGAGCTCGTTGGTACTTGTAGACTCTACAAGTGAATTACGTAAAAAGAAAACGTCATAACTCTTGTGATTAAAACACATGTTCGACTATAACTGATTTTTATTAATTTAATATATTACATACCCGCTTTAATCAAAGTACCTAAAACTTCATATTAATAATATAACAATAACGATCTGTATATAATGTACAAGAAAACACGATAAGATTGTTTCGGACAACACAGCCTAAAGTTTTACATTGTGTGGTTTTTTAGATTAAAGCTTTCATCTTTTTTACCTGATTTTTTTCGCCATTCTTCGTTTAAATCGTCTCCACAAATGCGCGACATACTTGACTATTTCAGCGTAACAAGTCGCCGGTTCACTATTGTTTGTCGACGAGGCCAAAGTTGAAGATGATGTGAAACGAGCCCTTTCAGCTCGCATTCTTTCCATTTCACGCTTCTTTGTTTCACTGAATTGAGTCGCTATTACGACTAAGCACAGATTGATCATGAAAAATGATCCAATCTAGAAACAATGTCATTGTTAGCTTTACAACCAAAATGGTAATTGTAATTAATTGCTTTAATATTTACCACTATGAGAAGTACAAAATATATCCAGTCCCAAAAACTGTGTGCATCTTGTACGTAATACATGATGTCAGTCCAACCTTCTAAGGATATCACCTAAAAATAAAAAATAATTGTTTTTTTAATGTATCTACTGTTCTAATTTCAATCAATTTTATATAGAGTATTTTCAAAGTCTTGTCTGAACCGTGATAAATTTTCTTCGTTTTGCACTATTAACTAATTGCACAAAAGAAATTACTTAATTTTTTATATAAATGCTACGATGAAAAAATATATCATTAAAGTGTCCATTCCTACTTTTTTCAGTTGCCAAATGAGCCGACATAACATTAAAAAACCATCACTGTCCATATTGTTGTTTCATCATGATAAATTGTTCTGTTTGGTCGGGCAGGGTTTTGAAAACAAACTGCATATACTTACTAGAAATATCGCAACCCACGCGAGGCCGATATTGTCGAAGGATATCGTGCCTTGAAAAGGATTTGGGCCCCGCTGAGAGCAATTTGTGTAATACTGGTTCCAATTGACACATGATGCATTAGTCGGGTGATTATACGAAAATGGCTTCGCGCTCTCATTGCATACCAATGGCCCGTATCGATAAGGTGGAAAGTCACCACATAGATGCATTCCACTATCTTCAGGCGTCGTACAAATGTAATCCAGCTCTTTCGAGAACTCGTAGTGGTATGATATGCTGTATATAAAAAAAATGCATAAACGTTTTATAGAATAATTGAACAACTTATTTGAACTGTGCAACTGAGGTAATCCGGTAATGGACAAATTAAATTAATTTCAATTTAATAAATTCATATGGTTAGTAAAATGATGTTCAGTGGTTACTAAAATTCATTATTCAAGAGACAAATGGAGATTAATAATTAGCAAATGCATTATTCACAAGGAAGTGGCTTTAAATTCCATTATTATGACAATATATGTAATTTAATATAAATGATACCTACATAAGCTATACTAACAGTAATGATACCAGAGGGTACAGATAATTCATGCAATTACTGAACATTCAGTGGCACATTTAGACCGCATGCAGACAATGAAAGCGAAGGGTCGAAGTGGTGAAAATAATTAGCTATCCCTTTAATATTAGTCGATAAAGGAATACTGGGAGAGTCAGGTAAGCATTAGTGGATGGAGAAGATTAACGCCAACGGCCTCTTGGTCATTATTCGTTAACGGCACGAGCGGAACATGAACGTTGTGGAACCCACATCATTTGGGTCGTGATACTTGTCCTTTTGATTAAGCTCATAAAGCTTTTATTGTGTTTTTACATCTCCTGAAACTCGCGTGAGTGTATAAGATATTTAGTATTTAGGACATTTAAAAGTGTTTCAATTCAAATCAGTGTTTTTCAATGAGTAGCGTAGCGAGCTTTATTAAAAAGGATTTTTTTATACTTGTCGTGTATAATTTACAGTGCATGTATTTTAAATGAAAAGAAAGTAAATAATACAATTATATTGAATAAATATAGAAAAAAGATAAAAAAATTTAGTGGAAACCGAAAAATCTAATCACATTTGTAGTCAATGTAAAACAAACTGGCAGTTCTGTACTCATTACTCGTATCAATTTGTGAGTGTAATGACGTGAGTGATAGTGAATGAAATGGTCTGGACCATAATTTTGGTTATAAAACTGCCAATTCGTAGAGGAAAGCAGATATAGCACATCTGGGCGGCAGATGTGTAAAGGTTGCACGTTACAACAGATCTCAATATTTTCAATAACACTTATTTTGATCCTAAATTCTTACGAGTTCACTCTGACGCGCACTCTGTACCATTCGGACAGGTCTCTGGAAAATAAATTAGCAGGAATGATGGGTGTTATGTGGCCTGGGTCTATTCTGGAGACATTTAGACATGAATTTAAAAAATATTTGACATTTATATCAACTCCTAATTTTATTACATTACTTTTCGAAAATTCAGAAAATGCAGTTTTGAGTTGTCAATTTAACTTCATGTCTAGATGCAGTTAATACATTAGAAGTTTGTTAACAGAAATATAATATATTTATGTTGACGTCGCTCAATCATGTCTTCTAATGAGATTAGTGTTATGTTCTAGTTAGTTTGTGAACCGAGTATGTTTCAGTCTTGATAACATTCAAAACTACATGATAAGTCTATTTTGCAACATTTTTAACGATTCGTCATGCGTGTACTCGAATTGGTCTCGTGTGAGTATTGACGGAATGCAATATTAACGTGTGGTAGAGTAAGCTGTCTTGAACATGCGCGTTATGATGTCGGTGGTGAGAAAGAGTTCGTATCAATAAATTATAATATCAAATAACGTGGAGCAGCCCTGGATGTGCTCTTTGTGAGTGAAGCGTTAAATATTGCATGCAGTCAACGTTAGCGATGGGACGTGCCTCTAAACGAGCGCTCTCGAACAAATAGGACAAAATAAAAACTCATTATACTACTATTTTATCCAAAGCCTCGCAGGAATACGTAGTTTATCCCTGTAATCCTTTTAAATATCAAATAATTTCCAATCTCTCAATCCAAGATGACTGAACGTCATGTCAAACATTAAGGAATACTACTCAATTGTAACAAAACATTCTGAATATCAAACTTCTCTAATCATTTTTAAAATGAGTCCGGAATGAAAAGCTTATCAACAATATATAAACGTGCATATAAAATAATTTACATACTTTGGTCGTAGTACATTCGGTGGTAGAACTAGTTCACATCGCTGCCTTAAAATGCCTTCCCATAGTTGGACGCCGACAATACCAAATATAAAGAAAACGAAGAAACAGAGGAGGAGAACGTTTCCCAACATTGGTAGTGTGTCGAGGAGTAGCATCACTAAGATACGCATACCTGTAAAAAAAGTTAAATATATTGATTGCCATAGGTATATTCTAATTGCTAAGATTGATTAAGACAGATGCTTTACAATTCCTCAAAATAATAGCCTCACAAATATACGAGTAATAAAAAAGATTGTAAACTTTTCAATCTTTATTCATTATTTTAGATATTCCATTATTTTCATATATATGTAATCGGAAAAAAATATTTTATAAAAATTAAATATCTTTACATAATTATTCTATATCTGTTAATCTATTCTACTCACAACTGAGACCTTAATTAATAAAATATTTTTTGTAGTATGATCAAAATCTTGAATTTGAGTTAGAACTGTGGTATGTTTACTGGGGCGGCTTTATCTATAGTGCAGTAGGTGCCGGCAAAGGATTTTTCGGAAAAGATTTGTCCTTACTAAATCTTTGAGTCTGAATTTATATGAAATAACGAAGACCAAAAACCAAAAAGTCAACATCAATGAAACTTTAGTGAGAGGTAAAGCGTCATAGTGAATACCTTTTCTTTTTTCGTCAATAAAAGCGATAGAAAAAAATGGATTTTCCTGCACTATTTGTTTTGTAATATTGTTGAGTTTCAGTTTCTAGGCTGATTGCGTTTAATTAATTTGTTCCTAACTAAGCATATACGAGGGATTAACGCTACCCGACCTTTATTTAGCTCTCGTTTAATACGCACGAGTGCACGAGTAGCAACCTGCTAGTTAATACAAAGTTTTTTTTATTAGATTATTTATATCTGGTGTTATACTAATATTACAATGAGGTAAAGTTTGTGACGTTGAATATTCTTTTATCAATAGAAATCCACATTATTTGTGAATGTCATAGGCTATAAATTAACCCGAAAAATGGAAAGACTTTTTCATGGTACACGGATTTGCAAAGTCGGGCGGAGAAAAAACGGTCGAACGAAAAAGTTTCTTACGAGCGCTACCTTAACGATTAGAGATATATGATTCATAGTTGCGGGTAGAGTATGAATGAATAAATGAGTAAGTGTGTGAGTGAGATAACAGTTTGAATACTCCTCAACGAGCGAGAGCGTGACGGCTAGTAATTCAATCCCAAAATAAGATAGATACACAGTACAATATAAAAACACTTAACTAAACAATCCTCGGTGTTAAGTGTACTACTAGTGTTTTATATTACTAATTAAAAATAGTAATATAAATATATGAGTAGAAATGCTATTCTATACTAATTATAATACTGTGATAACAATACCAAAATATCTATTGATGAAACAAAACTCAAATTTTCTGTGTCCTAGAATTATGATATTTATTTTTATACGAGCACTGGGATATTTACTATTTAAGCGCCCGTACGCTTTTAGTTAAAAGTTCAAATGGGTGGTCATTTGTTTCGGATATTTTCTGATGCTGTGTATCTCGTTATGTTTAGAAGATATTGGGGTATAAGTATTTTTTTATATAACAATAAATATTGAGGATACCTGATCTCAATTTAATTTAATTGATATTGGACCTACCGACTTTAAACATGATGATCATAAAATGGAAAGTAATCGAAAAAAACAAATTAATTGAGATATTGGAAAGTTTTTAATGTAGTTACCAAATTTAATAATTATTACACTAGTGTAGTACTACAAATGAGTGATAACATATGTCTAACAAACGTAGTTTAATTTGTGGCTCTTGCAATGTCGCTTGTTTGCGGGTCTCGGTCTCGGTCTCGGAGAGGGTTTGTGAAACTTCACCCTCAGTCTTTGTTTGAGCTCGACTAACATTTTGAGAGTTAGTCGAATAGCGTGATTTATACAATTTCATTGCTTTTCTCTTTGTTCTCGTAACCTTGTTGTACAATACACTTTGCACGGGGTTAGAAAGGTTTCACTATAACTAGCTTATCCCTTTAAGGGCATGCTAGCAATAGCTTGATATATCTTTCGATGTAATAATAATAATATTTATAACTTTTTAAAAAAAGCTGTGGCTTGTCATAAAGAGAGTTTCTATATAATAAATAAACAAAGAAAAGAAGCGTATCTTTCATGTAGACTTCAAAAACAAATGGCATTATTAATATATGCTGTCAAAATTATAATAAAACCTAAAGTTGATTCTTCACAATTTAGATCAGACTGGTTGTCGGCATATTAAATTTGCTTTTTTATATCGTTAGTAATGTTTGCAAGATTAAATCAAATCGATTGATGTAAAGATACTCAAAATCATCCAACGTCCTTGGTCTCTACAGTACCAAAGATACAAATATAATCTATGTATATCCTTCAATTCAGATTTATTACAAAAAAGAATAGATTTTATACGTATTTATAATTATAAAAGATTAAATCTTCCTTAAATAACACTAAAATTTACATTATTCATCAACATCTTGCAGCGTCTAGAAATTCTGCTGTTCTCATAAACTACAACAGATAATTGCACTAAATGCACCTGAGATTTCACACAGAACAATGAAGCTTTACTTCTTTAATACATCTGTGCAAGATATGAAATAAATAAAATAAAATATCAATTTATTTTAAAGCAACAAAGAAGTAAAATATAATATTAATATAAACGTTTGAAATCTTATATTGTTACTAACAATAATTGTTGATTACGTGCATGTCTTTGATATTCTATAAAACTAAATAAAATAGAATCTTTTAGCTTTTCGATATTTGTATCTGCATCACGAAAAGTAGTAAACAGATTCAAATGAAATTTATACTATATTTATCTATCTATTTTTTTATCCTGAAATAAAGCTCAATTTCCGCGGTATAGAAGAAAACTCACATGAAAATCACTAGATGGGTTTTATATTGCACGTATTTTATAACGTAAATTGAAATGGATATAATTTTTTCAAGATATAAGTGATTGAGTGAGTGTCCCTAAATTAAATGCGGACAAAGTCGTAGGTACTGATCTATTAGGTAAAACAAATTATTTTTATGTCACAATATGTAACACCCGAAAAACGGTTAACCCAAGACATAAAAGGCTGTCTTATTTCTTTGATCCATAAATAAAACTTTACGGAGCGTTTTGTGAGAAAACAATAGGGTTGTATATATCGCACCACTTGCCTAGGATTCAAAACATGGCAAAAGACAAAGTTAAGACATACAACAAACTTTCACAATCCTCAGTCTGAGACTGGAGATAGAGTTAGTGCGACCTTATCACAATTGAAGTAACTCATATTAAACTTAAGATAATCTTAATTATGATAATGTATAAGCGCATTACTTCAGAAAGATTGCATCAAATTGGATACTTCTTTTTTTGTTGTGTTAGTTATTGTCAGGACAAGGTTTAAAAGGATAAAAGAAAAAGTGAATTAGAAATAACCGTTTGAGAAGTAATGAATTCAAAATCAGTGACAAATGAGTAAAATTTAACTTATAAAGCGGAGAAATAGTTTACTCAGTTACGTGTGGCAGAATGAGTTACTGAGTGAGTGAACAGTTTGAATACACCTTAGCGAAGCGAGTGAGGTATTGTTGAAGCATGTACCTACAAAACTGTATTTATTATTGATATAATATACATTCCATAAACATTATCTCTAGGCATTTTATTCTGAAGAAATCTTTAATTATTAAATAAGATTTGTGGTGTATTATTTAGTCCAAATGCACCCTCATATCTGAAGGATAAATTTAAATTCGTGGATAATCCATCTGGGTTGAGATCGACACGTAGACTAAAACTTCATGTGCCAGAATTCTCATCGAAGTTTTATAAAAAATCGTTTACTGTACAGGCCATTAACCTATGGAACGATCTACCTCTCAACATTAGAGAATCTGATACACTTTATAGGTTTAAGAACTTGCTGAAAGATCACTATATGAATAATTAGACTACATTATTTATATCAATTAATATCTATTTATTAAATATATGTATGGTTAATGTATTGTATTATAATATAAGAACTGAGGTAGGGCACAGCAGGAAATTTCCTGCTCAAATATGGAGTAGCCCGACTGGGGTAGTACCTCGACCTTACAGAAGATCACAGCTAAATAACACTACTCTAAAGCAGTGTTGTGTTCCTGTTGGTGAGTAAGGTGACCAGAGCTCCTGGGGGGAATTGGGGATAGGGTCGGCAACGCGCTTGCGATGCTTCTGGTGTTGCAGACGTCTATAAGCTACGGTAATCGCTTACCATCAGGTGAGCCGTACGCTTGTTTGCCGACCTAATTACATAAAAAAAAAAAAGAATATATATTAGTTTATTATAACTGTATATATACATAGTATAATTTACTATTATTTAGGTTGTTTATGTATTCGGTTGTATCTTATTAGTATTAGTATATAGTAACTACACCACCTACTTTATTTTAACCTTCGCTCCTTCCAAGACTGGGTTGTCTGGAAGAGATGGCTAATTAGCCATAAGACCGCCCGCTGTACTTCACATTAGTTTAATTTAGTTTTAGCTTAATTTTACTGCATCCTTATCCTTTTATGGAGTACAATAAAGTTATAAATAAATAATAAGATCTAGACACAAGTACAAAAGTACAGTTATAAATATCTCCGCTCAAAGAAGAGTAAGTCAGAAAGAGATGTTTTTTTAAGTACATTCTATGGTCTATTCTGTGGGCATTGCCTTATTTATAAGCATTATATTATTCCCACTTAGCATGTTACGGTATAAGTTCGAAATATTTTTATTCTAAACTGTTATAATTCACGGACAAGAATTATCAGAATCTACTGAAAAAATCCTATATTTTTGTTAATTCTGAAATGATTTATTAAGATTTTCATGCAATCACTGTGACGCGCTTCCTTTTTTTTTCTTTTTATGATAGATAAGGGATAAACGAGCAGACGGTCCATCTGATGGAAAGTGGCCACTGTCACCCATGGACATCAACAAAAACCGATCAACTCACACAGACAGGGTATCACTTGTTTTGTCGATGCGTTGCCGCCTCGAAGATAGAGTGAGGAGGGAAAGCTAAGAGAAGACTGCTGCGGTTTCAATGAACCCGGTGTTCATTGGGAACGCAGCAGTAATGGGATGGAAGAGGTAGGGGTAGATCTGGACAACAGCGGCTCGGCCGGAACGCGTCAGAGACACTTGGTGGTCGGAATCGCATGATGGTGGTCGCAAGCGAGTCGGGGAACAGATACCACCAAGGGGGTGCTGGGTTACTCGGCTCTTACGAGATGCTCTCACAGAGGCAGAGGGGAATTGTATTCTAACCCGTCACCTCACGGGTAAAACCTATGATAGTTCCTACACAATTGTTGTGATATTTGAAGCCTATTGCGTATCTAGTGCTTATAAGAGATCGAAGGCACAAATACATTAATAATATTTAAACAACATGTACCAAATATTCTATCACCGTTAATTTGAACAGTGAATTAGTATATAATGGCACTGAAACTACTTCATTTACAATTTGAATTGATTATTGATCTCTTATCTGTTATTTAGCCATGTAATTACTCGAGTGAAAGACTTTTTAATTAAGCAGAGGCATTGTTTTCTCCAAATGAACTTCGCAATCAAGAGAAACATCCATTTGTGCGTGTGAACAAAGAGCTAGTGGCGTCACTTTTAGAGTTCCGTAAACAAAGATCCAAATTTCGAAAACAAGAACAATACCCGGAAAAATACTGAAAAATTCTTTATTGTTGTATTTAATTACTCGAAATTGTCCTGTCTTTTTTTCTTTATGGTTTGCTATACATATAATTAAAATATAACTAATTGGATATCTGGATATGTAACACCAATACACCAAAAAAAAAATTAAATGGTGTCGTGGGACACCGGATAGGAACGAAGTTCCTTATTATAAAAATATTAATTTTAAGTTCTATTCGAGGTGTAAAGAAAATAATTATTCGGGTAGACATTTTTATTATGATTTTTTTTATTGATAAAAATAAAAAAACTACTTTACAAAGTTATCAACTTTATTTTATTTACAATGATTTATAAAAATAATAACAGTCATCACGTAGACTATACATTAGATACTGTATAGCCATCATACAAACCCCGTGATCCGAAATACACTGAAAGCACTGGCCAGTGCTCTCAGTGGTCAGAAATGTGTTCCGTTATAACTGTCAGTATACTGGCGCAGTATCATATGGAAATCCATGAAGTCATCAATCGACGCCATTTTTGTACTGAAACCACTGGAGCTACAGAGGTACAGTGCTCCCAGTGTTTTGATCACGTGATCAACAGGGTCAAGAATTGATCGCTTGATGCTTTGACTATTGATAATAAATAATTATTTAAATTGTTATCTTAAGAAATCGGGCCTTATAAAAAATGTAAAATCGTAATATTATCAAAGAAACCTTTAAACATGAATGACATTGACAGATGACAGTATACATACTGGTCTGCCGTTCCGTTTTAAACAGTGGTCCAGTGTAGCTGACTATAAAGGAACAGCTTTTCAGCGTACTGAAGTGACGTCACACCCTACAGTGCTATAGTGCATTTCGGAACACGGCTAAAGTAAAACTAATCCAAGGTGTAAAAAAATTAACCATAAAATGTCTTTCATCGCATTCGCTGCGGAAACTATTGATGATAACAAAACAAAATAATAATCTTACGTTACGGACGTTTTTTTCCGGTTAGTGGGGTTCCCCTCCGCATCGTCCCTTAAGGAACTTCGTTCCAAAAAAAATTAAAATTTTTTACATAAGTACTTTTGACATTTTAATTTTGTTTGTTTGTTTATACGCGCATCATGCAAATGCTACTGCATCATGCAAATGCTATGCACGAATTTGGACACAATTTAATTTACATTATTACAACTGTGAAAATTGTGAAACACTTCATTATTGTTTAATTTAAATCATCAATCAATCAATCATGTTTTACCTCAGTGATGCTAGTAGTACAGGTCGACTAGAAATAAATTAAAAAAAATAAGCCGCGTTGAGGTCATAACATTAATATGTCGCGTCCAAAATCGGTTTATTTAATTTTCTACGTCACGGAATCCAAATTTTGTACAGTATTATATTATAAGTTTTGCATAGTTAGAATACTATTAGCCTTCTAGTCCCACATTATTACATTTGACCCTGGACGAAAGTTTGATCAAAATTATAGTAACACAACAATATAACAAAATTTTCCTGTCGTTTCGTAAATATATTCGGTAGCGGAGTTTTCGGAATTTGTTAGAAGGTAACATGTAAATTTACTCGAAGCATGATCTAATATTCTCGCAACCACGTTACAGTGGATTCACTTGTTGCTCATCGATTCACCGCCCACGTTCACAATTTTGTTCAGGGTTAATTTCTGTAAGTGCCTCGATACAGATTTTCTTTAAAATTGGTAACATTGGTTGTTGTGTGAAAGGTTTTCTTAATTATACAAAATTAATCATTGACTTAATTCATCTACAATTAAAATTTGTTGATTAACCCGCCCGCTCTTGTTTCGCTGAGATAAAAATATATATAATTGTTCATAACTAATGTTTTATTTTTTCAAAGGATCCCTGTACACACATTACTACAGTTTTAAAATTGTATTTCCTAGTTTGAGGGGTTTTAAAGGAAATAAATATAAAGTTATAGTATGGATAGACTTACGATAAAACTGTGAAAACCTGCAGTGGTTTTTATTAGATATTCGTATAAATATATAGACACACAAATATCTAAGAATTATTAAATAAATTGTTTTGTTTTCGATAACATGTTCTTAAATATCTAATGCACAAGAGGTCTGATACACTTTAAAAAAATATGTCCCTTTTAGAAAACAAAACGTGTACCGAACTACTAGAATATAATATAAGAAGTAGTATTACAAATTCTTATGAAAAGCAGATATTGTAATTTTACGGACCAAAGCAATATCGCCAGAATTCGATAATAAAATACTTAAGGTATTCCATACAGATTACACACCATTTACCTTATCTATAAAGACCCTAAAACACAATGGAATGATTTAGTATTATAGAGAGGGTGTAAAAAATGTACTCTGCTACACTCCTTACATTATATCGAAGTAAATCTTTAAAAATAAAAAGTATATTATTTTATTTTATATATTATCAACATTACCCTAAATTCGACTTTTCTACCATTTACCATCAAGCTATTCCAGAAAAGTTAAAGTTCCATAAAAATAGTAACTAATCCGACATTTTGGCCCATCCGCCATATTGGATTTTTTACTTAGATAAATAAGCATTTTTCTACAATCTGCACGTGTACGCTTTTGTGTGTCTGTGTACTGCTTTAAAATGAAAGATTTGACCAGACTATATACATTAATGTTTAAATAAAATTCTGGGTAAGGAAAATAATCTGTGTACTCACTTGGTATCCTATTGATAGCCCTCAAGGGTCTTAATACTCGGATCGTCCTGATGGCTGATAGATTTATGTTTTCCACGTTCAAAGCGTATTCTAGTGCCCTGAAATTATGTTAGGTTAATAATGTTATAAATCTTGAGAATGTATGAAAGAAATTACGAGTATCAAGGTTTTTTATACCTGAAACATGATTTATGTGTGGCTTGTACTGTAAATATAAAGGGACGGGACCCACATATTTAGAAAAATTATATTGTTCTACTTTTGTTAGAAAAAATTTATGTAATTAACTACAGAATATGTGGTAAAAGCTTGGTTACCTATTGATTTTCAAGTATAAGATTTGATGACTGATTTGGTTAAAAAAATTAACGAAAGTAACAATGAAGATGGTACAGAAAATGGCATAATCGGAGATTCTACAAAAATGATAGAAAGAATTCTAAAGTCTCTTGTGAAACTTCATGTTAGTTTTTTTAAAGTAAGAAATTATTTTATGTTAGGTACCAAAATAATTGTATTTTAGTCTAAATTACTTACCCCGCCATAACAATAAAAAAATCTAGCCTATTCCAAGAATCTGCGAGGTAAGTGCCGTGCCCATACACTCCCATTGCAACCATCTTGATCGTCATCTCCAGGGTGAAGAATGCGAATATTATATCATCGAATACCTAGAAAAATACTAATAATATTAATATTACTATAAGAAAAATTTAGAAAATATGTGGGAGGACACACAGTACCTAAGCGCTATACACTTTGACTAATAATATAGACGTTGGGTCTTTATATAAATGACGCAAAAGAAGTGTCTGAAACTCGCAATGGTGACAGAAATAAATATATAGTTTAAATTGCTTCAACTAGCTTTTTTTTAAATTTTAGTACTGATTAATTCAATTAGATCATACATAAAATGTCACTATGTCTACGTATTAAATGTGATAAATATATTTTTTACTACTTTATTCGAGCAGTGTACAGAATTTACAATCGCATTTCAAGAATTCTCTTGTGAAGTCGGTCACAAAGTGACTAACCAAAATTGGAGCTTCTTTCACGTTTTGTTTTGCCACGGACAATTTTTGACACTGATTATAAGTCCTTAGTGAGTAAGTACATTACCTGTAATATTTTACACCTGTTTGTTACACACTGATCGTCCACACAGGGCTGGTACATGCCAAGCGTCACGCAGTTCAGTAGGATTACCAGCATTGATATCCTCTCGAACCATGTAAATCTTAGTTAAGGAATTATATTGAGAATATTTCATTAACATTAGGACTAATTTTATGATTTACACAAATTAAAGATCAATTAATTGACATACTTTTGTTCCGTGGCAAGTTTGAATTGAAGTCATTTTTTAAGCAAATGCAGAAGAAAACAAATATTCGACTTTTTTCATACCTCGTCTTACAGACGAACTGTCAACTGTTTTATTAGGTACTGTTAATTTTGATGTTGGCAACACTTATAATTTGTAGTATACTGTTACTTGATTTTGTGATATTGGTACGACTGATATGAGTAGCATCCTGTTACTTGAATGTTGGCCAACTGATAAACACAAATCAAGGAAGTGGGGATTGCAAAATAAATACGCTGTCACGACAGAATAATCATTGATTACATCGCGAGTATTCTTAGCAGTAACTCTGAACCTCTGAGTCTAAGGTATAAGCCCAGGAGGATAGTCTAGTCAAGCCATCATGCTGTTAGTCTGCGTATTATATAGACTACTACAACTTCTCTCTTCTCTTTTATTAATTAAAAGTACACTATACAAGTACTAAAAGTATGTAACTTTACAAGTCTTAATTAGGTTAAAATTTGAATTAATCATTTTTACTACTGTTAATTAAAAAAAAGAAAGGATTTGTAGTCCATACGCAGACGAACAGTATTGTTTGACTAGAATATCCTCCTGGGATATAGATACTTTAGACTCAGAGCTTCAGCGTTACTACTAGAATACTCGCGATAAAACATTATTCTGTCGTGACGGTGAATTTATTTTGCAATCCCTACTTCTTTGATTAATGTTTATCAGTTGTCCGACATTAATATCAATCCTACCAACATTGAATAAAGTCCAAATATGTTACAATATAGGGAAAATAACTCTAATGAATTTTATAAAACAGCAATTTACAAATCCATTAACTAAAAAGTAATACAAAATCAAAATCTCCTTTTAAATAAAATATCAGTATTAATTTAAATAAGAAATACCTTTAACAAAGTTTTCTTTAACTCAACTTTATAAAGAAATTAGTGTCGTCGAGTTTATTAAGTTTTCTGTAAAAGATGAGATTTTAACTAAAGGAAATTAATTAACAATTTATGTAAATTTATTTAAACAATTAAATATCACTTGCTTGAGGAAACCTACATTCCTGAGAGTTCTTTTAAATCCTCAGAGGTATGTGTCTGCCAACCTATAGCCTAACACCTTCATTCTGAGGAGGAGATCCAGCTCAGCAGTGGGCCATTAAAAGGTTGTGGTGATAATGATGATGAAGACGTGAAATTCGAGAAGGGGGACATTAACCACGACACTAAACACTATTTCTATTGCTTTAAACGAGGTTAACTGTAAGAAATCACTTGTTAGACTGCGTCAGTTCCATCGGGACAGAGGTTTTATATTTTCGAACAAGTTTCTGTAAGTAACTCTATAAAAAAAAATTATCAATCGAAATCAAACAAATCTGTATTTATTTGATTAGAAACTGTTCATGCGTAATACGGAACGCGCGGCCGTTACCGGAACAAGTGTTTTTCAAAATCGGTATGACTCACTTTGACCTCTGTACGCGCGACATTAACTGCTTTTGTAACACTAATTTTGAAAATATACGCTATTTTGGGAGAAACGCTAGTTCTACATTATTTTAATCTTCCAATCTCAATTATTGGAGCTTCGAGCCAAGATACTTCAATCGCAAGAACCAGAAATATCAAGAAATTAAAACTTGATTGATCAACTATAACTTTGCAACGTTACGAGATCTTTGTTCGGTGAGACGTGCCAACCAGGTAATTCCTTCTCTTCCTTTCTTTATACCAAAGGCTAATATCTAGTGCTAATACCGTGTTGTTAGTATATTTCAGTAATATCAAATTTGTCGTATTATTTAAAGACAAAAACTAAGATGTCTAAACCTCAGATTAGCTTGCCTGAATCTCCAGTTTTAGATCCTACAACTCAACTGATGAAAGAACTAATTAAACAAAGAGGTACTTTAAAAGGTCGGTTAGCTAAACTGTCTACATACGTTAATAGCTTTGAAAATCAAATTCTAGACCGCGCTAAAAGGGCAGAGTTAAGTTTAAGGATAAAGGGAGCATCTAGTATCCTGTCAGAATTTAACGATGTGCAAAATAAACTAGAAGGGCTTCTTCCTGAGTCACAAGATGATAAACAGCTTGACGAGAGAGAAACCTTTGAGAGTAAGTATTATAATATATTAGCTCAAGCTAACTGTATCTTAGACAATGAATTTAGTACACATAGTTTACAATCCATTAATGGAAACCAGGATAATATGCATCAGTCGGTTAGATTACCTACTATAAATTTACCTACCTTTGATGGCAGCTATGATCAATGGCTCGAGTTTAAAAACACTTATATCTCACTGGTTCACACATCCAATAATATCAGTTCCATTCAAAAATTTCACTATTTAAAATCCTCTTTGAACGGTCCAGCTTTATTAGTAATTGATTCACTAGAATTTACTTCAGATAATTATTATGTTGCCTGGGAATTGCTTATGACAAGATATAACAACAGTAGACTTCTTATTCACAATCATGTCAAAGCTTTGTTTACAATAAAAACATTAACTAACGAGTCCCCTATATTATTACGTAAATTAATTGATAATGTGCTTAAAAACCTACGATCTCTCAAGTTATTAGGTGAGCCGACCGAGCACTGGGACACGTTAATCATATACATGATTGTTTCTAAGCTAGATGGCATCACTGAACGCGAATGGGAGAAATATCGAAGTGATATATTATTAAATGAACGCCATAAAGACAAATCGCGAATACAGGTAACTGATTTAATACAATTTCTTATAGCACGGGCAGATATGTTAGAAACGTTACAAGCGTCACATAATAACAAACACAGCTACGAATCTAAGGTCAGCACAAAAACATCACAAAACATTTCTAAAATTCACTGCAATTTGTCTACAGCGAAAACCAATAAAGTTGTTAAAATGTTATGCCCGTATTGTAAAGGAGATCATTACTTGTATTCGTGTCACAAGTTTTTAGAGTTAACTATCGATAATAAAATCAACTTTATAGTAAATAGTAAACTCTGTAAGAACTGTTTGCGTCCCTCACACACCGCGAACACATGTAAATTAGGCCCGTGTCGGAAGTGCAATTCTAAGCACAATACGATAATTCATCGCGATCCAATAACGACTGAAGGGCAGATCTCACCAATGCAGTCGCACGCGCTAGGCGAATGCATTAGTGATAATAATCAATTAACTCAACGCACACATTTACAAACCCTTTCATCGCAGGTGAGCAGTACAGACCTATATACCGCGCAAGCGTCTATTGCGAAACCTGTTTTGTTATCGACCGCGCTAGTCAATATAACAGATGATTTGGGGAATAAGATCATCACATGTCGTGTCTTACTAGACAGCGGCAGCCAGTGTTGTTTTATACGTGAATCTATATGCCATCGAATTAACGCCTTAATGATACAGTCCGCTCAAAGAATACAAGGAATCGGTAATTCCATAACGCAAAGTTTACAGTCTTGTAAAATAAATGTAAGCTCGTTGACTGGCGATTATTCAACATGTTTACAATGTTTAGTACTACCACAAATAGTGCCGAGCATGCCGGCTATACCTATTAATTTAAGCAAAATAATAATTCCTAGTTATATCACACTAGCAGATCCTACATACTTCCAAAGTCATACGATTGACATATTGATAGGAGCTGATTATTTTTGGGAGTTATTAAGCGACGGAAAAATACATCTGGAGAGTGGTCCATACCTACAAAATACAAAACTGGGTTGGATTATCTCGGGTCCTATTAATAAAATTTCGTTTTCAACTAATACAATTTATTGTAATTTTTCTCAGTCTATTGACACCCAGTTACGCAAATTCTATGAGTTAGAAGAGGTCGAGGTCAGGTGTCCTGCATTATCGCGTGACGAACAAACATGCGAGGAACATTTTATCAATAACACCAAGCAGAACAGCGACGGTCGTTTTATTGTTTCGATTCCTTTTCGTGAATCACCCACATTACTAGGCGAATCTTATACGCAGGCATATAAGCGTTTTATTTCATTAGAAAAACGACTTACACGTTCGCCTACTTGTAAAAAATTATATAAAGAATTCATCGACGAATATATACGGTTAGGTCACATGAGTCGTATTCACACTTACAATAAGATTCATTATTTCATGCCGCATTTTTGTGTATTTAATGAAAATAGCACAACAACAAAACTTCGTGTTGTCTTTGACGCAAGTGCATTATCATCCTCAAATAAATCTTTGAATGATTTACAACTGGTCGGACCTCCTATACAGGGCGATTTATTTGCAATTTTATTACGTTTTCGTGAGTATGCCTACATAGCTTGTGCAGATATTGAGAAAATGTATAGGCAGGTTTTGATCAGCGAAAATCAACGCGACTTACAGCTTATTTTATGGCGTAGCGATCCCGCGGCACCGATCGAGATCTATAGATTAAATACGGTGACCTACGGTACTGCGTCGGCGCCGTTTCTAAGTGTAAGATGTTTACATCAATTAGCCAAGGAGTGCAATGACCTTGACGTTCAAAGAATTATAACACACGATTTTTATGTTGATGATATGATCACAGGTGCGAATAATAAAACCGAATTATTAAATTTATGTGAAAAAACATCTAAGGTTTTATGTAAAGGTTGTTTTCCACTTCGAAAATGGATATTTAATTTTGAACATGATCATGCACTGTCAGGATCACACGCTTTGAAAAGTCTTTCTTTAGGTGAACAGACTCAATCAAAAACCCTTGGTTTGAGTTGGTTAAGTCAATCAGACGAACTAAATTATCAAACTAAAGTTCATGTAGACCGTAGTAAAATTACAAAGCGTGCAATTTTGTCTGTAATCTCTCAAATTTTTGACCCACTAGGTTTATTGAGCGCATTTATAATTTCAATAAAAATACTGTTGCAAAAATTGTGGTTGTTAAAAGTTGATTGGGACACAAAACTACCTGACGAAGTGACAAATGAATTCATTCGATTTGTAGAAAGTCTGGACGAACTTAGCACCATACGAATACCACGTCATACGTTCGCTTTACACTACACACGCTGTGAGTTACATATTTTTACTGACGCTTCCCAACAAGCCTATGGAGCATGTGCATACATACGTACGTTAAAGCAAAGCGATGTTCAAGTAATGTTATTGTGCGCGAAAGGTAAAGTAGCCCCCTTAAAGACGTTAACAGTCCCTAGGCTTGAGCTGTGCGGTGCTTTGACAGGTGCTAAGCTTTGTTCAAAATTAATTAAATCACTCCGGTGTCAATTCGATAACGTCGTGCTATGGACTGATTCAACAATAGTGTTAGGGTGGTTGCGTATGGCACCGTATCAATTAAAAACATATGTACAAAATCGGGTAGCTGAAGTTCAGGAACTTACGCGAGACTATATCTGGCGACATGTGATGACACATGACAACCCAGCCGATTTAGTCTCAAGGGGTACTGATATAAAAACGTTAAGAGATTCAAGATTATGGTGGAAAGGTCCTAATTTTCTTCATGATCCTAATTTCACATCATGTGCTGTTCGGCCTCACGAACTTGAGGATACGAATTTCCTCCCCGAAATTAAAAGTTTAATTGCACAAGACTGTGATTTTAATATGTCAGTCAGTCAGTTTCTTTTTCCATTTTCTAGATTTTCTCAATTCAACCGCATGCAACGTACCATGGCATATATTAAACGTTTTTTATATAACATTCGTAAAACAAATGTTAAGCGATCGGGTGCATTGCGTGTGGATGAGCTGAGAGAAGCTGTAAATACGCTAGCATTATTATCACAACAAGAATCATTTCCCGAATATGAGGAGATTTCTAAAAATAAATTTATTAATAAAGGCAATCTAAAAAATTTAAACGTATTTATAGATAATAATAAATTAATTAGAGTCGGAGGGCGTTTATCAAATGTTAATGAATTTTGTTATGATAAAAAACATCCTATTCTCTTGTCATCTAAACATCACTTCACTTACCTGTTATTTCGCTACGAACATGTGAAACAATTACATGCTGCACCACAGTTGTTGTTGTTCACCATTCGCGAGTCATGGTGGCCTATCAGTGGCAGAAACCTAGCAAAGAAGGTAGTACATGAGTGTGTAATTTGCATCCGTTTCCGGGGAAAAACCCTCACTCCGTTGATGGGAAATTTACCGACTAAGCGCTTATCGATAAGTTTTCCATTTATGGTTAGTGGAGTTGATTATTTTGGGCCAGTGTTCATCCTAAATCGGAGAGGTAAAGGTGCCAGGCTAACTAAAGCTTATGTGAGTTTATTTATATGTTTTGTAACTCGAGCTATTCATCTTGAACTAGTGGGTGATTTGTCTACTGATGCATATTTACTAGCATTAAAGCGGTTTATCTCTCGTCGCGGCAAACCATCAGAAATCTTCTCTGACAATGGAAGAAACTTCACTGGTTTAATGACAGAATTTTCAAAATTTTTATCTAACTGTGCAGAAAATATTAAAGATTACGCGACTAATAATAATATTAAATTTAAGTTCATTCCGCCCTATTCTCCCCATTTCGGGGCCCTTTGGGAAGCAGGGGTCAAATCATGCAAACATCATCTTAGGAGAGTACTAGGTAATGCGAATTTCACATTTGAAGAACTTTACACGGTATTGACACAGATAGAAGCAGTCCTAAACTCCCGTCCCATATCTCCCATGTCTGCAGATCCTAATGATTTTTCCCCACTCACACCAGCCCACTTTCTGATTGGCCGCTCATTGACATCGCCTGCTAGCGAAGACTATGAACGAGTTCCACCTCATCGACTTACCCACTATCAAAGAGTGGAGCAAGTCCGTCAACACTTCTGGACCCGGTGGTCGAAAGAGTACGTGTCGGAACTTCAGGTGCGGACCAAGTGGACAAAGGCTGGCGATAGCTTGAAGGAAGGAGTTCTGGTGCTCATCAAGGACGACAACAGCCCTCCTATGAAATGGAGTATGGGACGCATAGTAGCTACGTTTCCAGGGAAGGATGGAGTGTCTCGAGTCGCCGCAATAAGGACAGCTTCTGGAGCCATCACGAAGCGTGCCTTCCCAAAGATTTGTCCCTTACCAGTGGAGGTCTCAACTGCTACATCATCCAAGCCATAAGACTGTTGGAAGTAGGTGCTTCCAAGGCCGGGGGCATGTTCATGCGTAATACGGAACGCGCGGCCGTTACCGGAACAAGTGTTTTTCAAAATCGGTATGACTCACTTTGACCTCTGTACGCGCGACATTAACTGCTTTTGTAACACTAATTTTGAAAATATACGCTATTTTGGGAGAAACGCTAGTTCTACATTATTTAGTTTATGACGGATAGATAAATAAATTGACATATATGGAATTCAAATCATAAAAAAAGCTATCATTTTTTGATAACATCGACTACGATCGATGTGTATTTAAGTTATTTCAGCCTTGATTTCCTTTTAAAATAAAATAAACGGTAAACTTTTTCGTACTCGTTAGTACGAAATGAAACGTAAAAACATATTGCCAAGTAAAAAATAAAAGTACATTTTCTCTTGAAAAATGTCGGTATTTAACCTAAATAGAGTAATAAAATTTTGACGTCCCTGTCTCACTTTTAAAGTACAAACAAAAATGTACCGTGAAATGTGATAATGTTGTAAAACCAACTGCGGGTTTCAAATTTTTTTCTTGGCATTTCACGCGAAAACTTCTGTTATATAATGCAGTTTTTATATTTTTAAATCAATTTTATATTTGCTTATAATATTTTTTACATTTTATAGTTATAACTAGTCGACCCGTCCCGGCTTCGCCCGGGTGCAATTTAACACGTGTACTTAGCCGTAACCGCTATGTCCCTGCATTTTAAATCTGTAATATCTTCGAAAATATTCATTTTTATTTCATGCTGCGAAGCACCATATTGATCTATATTAAATGCTCAATGTATTTAAGGTACCTAATTGGATAAGGCTTAATGCTGTGTTGTTTAAAATCACTTCGTAAATAAGCCTTTATTTCTCGTAAAAAGTAAAGGATAAAAAATGGTTATTGTGAGTTATCCTTAAGAGATAGACATATAGCATCTCGGATTTTTTTGTAGTCCTTTTTAAGGTGGACAATATTGTAGTAGATTATTTTGTTCTATCTCGTATGGTTCAGCCAGTGTTTGCAATGTAAGCTGACAAAAATGTGTTTATTGACGACATCACATTAGAAACCTGTAAAATTATCAGTGTTTCTCTACTATATTATGTATGTATTATACATATAAACCTTAAAATACTCTATCTAATAAAAAAACCGCATCAAAATCCGTTGCGTAGTTTTAAAGATTTAAGCATACATAGGGATAAAGGGACAGAGAAAGCGACTTTGTTTTATACTATGTAGTGAAGCACTAAATGAATAGCGCCCTATAATATATAACTATTAAATTGAAAAATAAATTAATCCCGATTAAAACTCTAATTTAAGAGTTAGATACCCACACGACATCGATTTAGAAGAATCAATACTAACTCGTAAAATTCGATCTTAAATACAGAAAAAACCAAATGATATATATAAAAGTATTTTTTAACAAAAATCCTTACCTTAGATTATCGATAATCTTAACACATATTAGGTTCACTTGTAATATAGTAATAATGTAATAAAAATTTCGAACTAGATTTCGTCTTTTAACTCACTTATAGTATTAAAATAAAACATTGTATGTATAGCTACCGGCACGAAAGTATAGATTTGACCTTGACATTGCAGAAGTCGCTATTAGAGTCTTTTTTCTTATGCGATGTTTCTGTTCAGTCACGAATAGAACAGCACGCTCACAATGCGCAACTTTCTTCCACTATTTATTCCCTCATCTAAAGTTAGCTGCCGGCTACTATACCTACATGTAATTAAAATAACTATACTGTGGTGTCTTGGAGCTGATCTGATGATGGAACCATGAACAATCACTCTGTAGAAGCTATAGGATTCCAAAATATTGCACTTGGTCTGACCATGAGAGCAAAGTGTGTGTAAGTTTTTATTTATTGTATCTAAGTTTTATATTTAGACGTTATAAGAGGTTTAACTAATTTAGTATATAATATAAAAATTATATTACTATATAGGGTGTTAAAATTCCGTCATTATGACCTACGCACAGAGGGACGGGCGGTTTACATTCATTATTAGCACGCGACCGTTGGTATTCATTATGAGCTTTACCTAATTAAGATTAAGTGAATAAATGTATTAATACGGTATAATTTAGAAACATTATCGCTGGAAAATGATACGTCGAAATTTCATAATTCTCTCGTTATTACAATCTAATGATAACAAAAACTTAGTTTTGAAATTTAAAACTTCAAAGTTGCAACAGTAAAATAGATTCTATGACGAAGAAGGAAGAAAGGAATAATAAATTCATGTTATAAGGAAAGAAATAATAAGTATATTGCTGCAATTGTAGTTATATAATCATTTAATTTCAACCTTATAAAAAGTTTTTTACAAATAAGTACGTCTAAAAATAGTAATTTAAGTGTGAAGACTCATATTGATAGATGTCTGGATGGATGGCTCTCAATTATTGATCAGTTACTTGTATCAATAATTGAGAGCCATCCATCCAGATATATAATAAAGATATAGATAAATTTTTATCCCAAAAAAGAAGGAAGATGGAAGTACACAACATATTTAATGAATTTATACTAAATAATGCTTTTATAGATATTTATAATAAACTGGAATGTCATATACTTAGTATAAGATGTCTTTTCTATAAATAAAATGGAAGAATCCGTTCTGAATTGAGTCTGTTAATGGAAGTTGATTGACGAATGAAGTTATGGAGTGAGTTGGTGGAAGATTGAGAGAATATATCAGATCTCAAAGTGAGTACGATTTAATCTGGATCCATGTCTTAAGTTTCCGTGGAAGAAGTCGCAGTCAGCTGTGAAGCAAAATTTTTCACTCCAAGAAAATATATTCAGTTTAAAAGTGAATATTTATAGGGCAGGTTTGTACATTGAATTGAATCTTGTTTCATTATCTATGCTGTGCATTCATTACTGCTCGGCTTAATTAGGATTTTGTACTGAATACAGATACGATTTCAATTAATCCCATTGGATATTGGTGATTGATTAACAAGGTAACAGTTGTTACTCTGTTTTAATATTCATTTTCAATGCAAAATACAAGGGATTGTAATTAAAGTTCATAAAGAGCATTATAGAGCAAGGTTTTTATTCTTAAGGTAGGAAAGGACCTTTACTGCTCGAAGAGGACGATTTAGAATTCATTTTCTGGAATAGCATTTCGTAAAAGGCGAGTAATCCAGTACTCCTTGGTAGTAGTGGATCTTTTCCCCTGACTGGTTGGCTTGCGATAACTAGTCTAAAAACCGACCACCAAGATTTACTCCCCCCCTCAAGGTTTCAGTGAACTATCCACTGAAACAGTAGAATTCTTTTCTTCGTCTCCCCTTCTTACTCTATACAAGAGACACTTTCTTTTAAGTGCGACGGTGGCCACTTACCATCAGGTGGCGCGTTAGCTCAGTTGCCCTTTAACTGTCATTATTTTTAAATGTCTTTTTTAAAAAAAAAAAAAGATTACATATAAGTCATTAAAAAATACATTGTGTATCACTGGAATCTCACTCACATTATATTAATGATATTATTTATTTGGCGGTATCTGGCTACCTCCTATGTATTTTTTATATGTTTTGCATAAAGTTCGCGATGTTACATCGGAATCTATAATTTCAAATTTTCGTCGTCTGTAACTATTGTACAACCTTCGAAACCAATATACTATCTAAATCAATGCTACCAATATTATAGCGCCATTTAAAGCGTTTTCTAGTATTCAAATACATCTTCTATTTTAAAAAGGTCTTGTACTCAATTCGAGTTTCTACTAGACCTATCTTTACTAATATTATAAAGAGGAATCATTAAAAAAAATCTAATTTTTTTTAAAAGTCGATCTGAGTTTAACGCGCCAACCTGATTTTCAATTTTAAAACGATTGAATGAAAATCGATTCCCAATTAATCGATTCATACAAATAAAATGATTGTTACTTTGCTTTAATTCATTTTAAGATTAAAAAGGCTATTCAACTCTGGAGCTTTAATTATTTTATTTAAAACTCCCAACTCCAAAATTAATGATTATTTATTGTATCCTACTTTATCTAACCCATATATTTTGGACGTCCTGGCTTCAAATTAGAAAATAACTTTGTACTCATCTCCTTTTCTCGTCTTTCCTTTATAACTTTACGTTTCTTCAGGCGAAAGAGAATTTCCTTTCGAAAAGTTTTAAAACAAGTACAAACATGTTAACAAGCTATGTTACTGTAGGAGTTACATACGCGAATGTTAGCTTTATTCCAAATTATAATATTTAATTGGTTCAACTTTCTAAACTTTGTTGTAATGGGTTCTGAAATATATAATGTACCTCCTTGCTGTTGAATAAAGTTTTAGTTTCTTTGACTGAATTAAATTTAAAACTGTATTTCAACATCTCAGTTATAAATGTAAGAAGACTACAAGTAGATAAAATCTATTGTAAATGTGTGGATATTTGGACGTTTGGATGTACGTTACTCAATCACACAAAAACGGCTGAATGGATTTCGATGAAATTTATCACACAGATACATTATAACCTGGACTAATACATCGGCTACTTTTTATCCCGCGAAAATTTATATAGTTTAAATATTTTAATTTAGCAAAAATATATTGTAAATTTAATGTTTTTTATTAAGTCTACGGAAATGTGGTAAATTGCACCCGAGGGAAGCCGGGTCAACTCCTATTATAACTAAATTCAATATAATTATTATTTAGCTATGATTGTAGTATTTGTTAAGCAACATTAAGTATTCGGAGTGCTTTCAAATGAACTACGAGTAAAATGTTCTAGCTAGACCAAGTTAATCTAGTTGCCGTTTACCGTTTAATGTGCTAAGTACTACTTACAGAAGTTTCTAGCTAATCCTAACTTTAGAACTGATGGAAATTTGTGAATAGAGTTCTTCGTATATGATTGAGTCAAATTCTTGATGTATTTATCATCTTAAAGTAATAGACTTATACATATATAGTAATTCTTGATCCTTGTGTTTATATGTCCTAATTACTATTCAACCCGCTCCGTCTTCGCACGTGTGCAATTTAATACTTAAACATACTTAGAAAACATTTAAACGTTCAATTATTTTTTTATTTTTATCCCGCAGTTCATAGTTAATGAATTGAATCTGAATCACGGTTATAAAGTATTTGTGTGCCAATTTTCATCAAATATTGTTTTTGTAGTTATTGTGTGATTGAGCAACAAATATCTAAACATCCAAACTTTTATAATATTAGAAAGATTAATCGCTTCGCTAAGTAAAATTATAATAAAGTGGAATAACTTTTTTCCTAATATTTGATGAATCAAAATAAAATCTAGATTTAAAATTAAACCCTCAATCATTTTATTAGGAAATCCAAATCTGATTTTGTGTGAAGACCCTACAGACATACGTAGGTATGGAGACACAAAAAAGAAAGTGAAAAACGGATTAAATCCGTAGCGTAGATTAAACAAAAAACATTAAATTTACAATATATTTTTGCTAAATTAAAATATTAAAATTTAATTATATTATTATCCCTTAGGAACTATAAATTTTCGCGGGATAAAAAGTAGCCGATGTCATACAGATTATCCGTGTGACAAATTTCATCGAAATCCATTCAGCCGTTTCTGTGTGATTGAGTAACAAACATCCAGACGTTTATAATATTAGAAAGATTATCCGCTTCGCTAAAGTAAAATTATACTAAAGTGGAATAACTTTTTTCCTAATATTTGATGAATCAAAATAAAATCTAGATTTAAAATGAAACCCTTAATCATTTTACTAGGAAAACCACATCTTATTTCACGTGAAGACTGTACAGACATACGTAGGTATGTAGTCACATAGCGTAGATTAAAGATCTAAGCGTACAGACAGCGGAAAGCGATTTTGTTTTATACTATGTAAAGATTGATATCCTTTTGTGGGAAATAACAAAAATGTTATACCAACTTTTCAATGATTGACGTGTTCCTAATATCGTTTCACGAAACGAATCGTATTACGGTTCCAAAACGACCTCTTACGTCACAAACATACCGCAAGGACGAAAAAGCCCTCGTAAATTTATTTTTGTGGGCAAACAGTAATTTCGTCTACGAACAAACAAAGAAAACTAATTGTTGTCTTTTATAAGATCGATGGTATGGAGGTTGAATCTATAGCTTAAGCTATTAATGGTATTGTATTAAATTACAAGGCTTTTCGAATTTGTTGATTTTAATCGGATAATGATTGTTTTTATAACTGAATGTACACATTAAGTGTTTTATCCTCGATCAAAGGTTGTAGGTATAAATTTCACATACGAAAGTACCATAATATAAATTTACATACAGTCTATATCAGAAGTCTCCAACTTTAGACCAATAAACCACTTGCCAAAGTATTCAGTTGGCCATAAACCGCTTTTTCATTTTTAATATTAAGGGATCTATTTGTACGACTTTGACGATAAAGAAAAAATACATTTTTCGGGAAGTGCTACCATAAAACAGTACATAAATTACAATTGTCGCCTGTTTACGAGTCACAGACCCCTAATTCGTTTGTTCACTAACATGGACCTGCTCCAACTCTTATAGGGGCGGAAATTAATAACCAATCTCACTCCAAATTTAAATTTGTGCAAATAAAATTCATTTTTAAATAACAGAATAGGTTTCAAATTTTAATTTTTTAGTCACTAATTTGAATTTGGAATCTATTTTCAATCGATAATGCAAAGATTTAGGATTGAGATAAATTATTAATTACCGTACAATCCTAAGGATTATTATATAAACGATAAAAATCACTAATATAATAAAACACCATCTATACTGTTAAATTAATTGTGTAGAAAAAATACGTCAATGTAGACCACAGGTCAATAAAGTTTGGAAACCCCTGATCCATACGATTTTCTTATTTTAATAACATCAAAAAATATATAAGTATGTCGGCGCGTAAGTTAGGTTAACTTAACCTTAGGTTAAAATAAAGAACCTGGGCAGTGGAGGCGAGTGTTGAAAGGATCTTTTAATCCTACACTTTGGTCACAAATCCAAGGCACTTCTTAGGTTTCTGTCGTAATTGTAAGATATTTGATTATTTATTAGTTCACTAGCAATATCTACGTTGCGTTTACCCGACAGTCCATTAAAAAATCATCGCCCTTGTAGTGTTTTTCAATACCCCCTTGAGCCTCTCCTTCTCTTTCTCATTTTGCTCCGATTAGTATAAATCTATTATCCGATCTCTTCACCCCTTTTTAATATCCAAGTATTTACACAGATAAATAATATTATCTGTAAATATAAACTTTTTCTGTTAAATAGACAATTCCCTATCTCGTACTTCTAAATCGCTGTTAGTAACTTTTTATTCATGAAAATCGCCTTTGTTTTTGCACAATTCGGGCTCTATAATCAATTTTCTCCTGTTTGGACCTTTCACCTTAAACTTTTATTCCCTTTTCCCTCTCGTAATCTTGATCCTGGGAAAGTTAAGTTATATAATGCTATCTAATTTAATGGAAACTTTACCTATTTCTATTTTAGTTTTATTCATTTATTTATGAATGAATAAAACTTTCCTTTGGAAACAATGGAATTATCCTTAAAAAAGAGTTCAAGATACAAATGTATTTTTTTTAAATTTTTATTATTCAACAAATATTCTTTATTAATTTTTTGCAATCCGCCCTCGCTTAATTGATAAATCACTACATCTATAAAAGGAATTTTAAAGAATCAACTAAACCATTCTTCAAGCTACATCTAAGTGATGAAAGTCATCGAGGTAATAGTAAACAGTAGAATATACGTGTAAATCAATATAACTAGGTACAAAAATATTAAATTATTATTATATACCTTGTCATGTAAATCCGATATAGATTTTGCCGTGAAGGGACGAGTTCCCCGCAGGTAGAGCATCCCGTAAGAGAGAGTTACCTAGCACCCCTTGGTGGTAGGGGATCTGTTCCCCGACTGGCTTGTGACCACCAGCATGCGAATCCGACCGCTAAGTGTCATTCCGCGTCGGCAAAACAAAAGATTGATACCTCAGGTAATTACTTCTGCGTATCCTCAGGAGATTTATGCAATCGACTTTCGTAAAAGTAATATTTACTGTGACTTTTGACTTTGATTGGTCGTAGTACCAACAAATTAATTTTTAGTCGTGGTAAATTAGGGTTACAACTATGTCAAAGAGCTTTGTAATCGGAATTCCAACATTCTTGTCTTAAATGCTTGTGTATTGATTGCTGTATTATTCCATACAAAATTATTTTTAACTGGTCGACCCTCGTGATTTCGTCTGTGTTACATCATAGGAGAGAAAGAGAGTGAGGTAGAGAGAGAGAGAGAGAGTGGCCCTTAGACCACTATAATACAATTCTAAAGAAACATTTTAGTTTATCGCCGTTTACGCAGCGCACGCAACGGAAACTCTTAAAAAGAAGTCATTTCCCCAGTTTTGCTTCATTTTTTATTGATGCTCAGCTCCTGTAGGGTGTAGCGTGATGTTATGTAGTCTTCCTCGATAAATGAGATATCCAACATTAAATAATTTTGTAATTAAAATCTGTAGTTCCTAAGGTTGATAAAGAACAAACTCGTGAGCTTTATAATATTAGTATTATCTATATATGCTTATGTAGATGAGCGCATAGATAATTTTAGACTTTTATTTAAATTATATTTTGGTGTGACAAAAGCAAGTCACTTAACTGTGAGCTACTGTAATATATTAAGTAGATGAGAGTAGTTATTTATGAAGGTATTATCTCTTAAACTGCTCTCGTCGACACTGTTTCGGACGCTTTAACATGCACTAAGGGAGAAAGTTATATAGGTGCAATTTTCTTTAAGTGCATTTAAAATCTTGGACTGTTGTGTACAATTTAAATTCAGCTATTCTTTTACACCTCTAAATCGTAAGGAAATTTTTCGAGTTTAAGAACGTCATGAGTAGTTAATCTCAAATTAGGATCGTATGAAGATCTATTTCCATTTTATTTCTAAAAATTTTAATTCATCATAAGATATGCCCGTAGGTATTATATAGCATCCGTGTCACTAATTTTAATGGGGAGATATATTAATTATTTAATTTATTATATCAACATATTGATTACCAAAATAATTTCATGACTAGGAAGATATATTACAAAAAAAATTGTCAATATCGCGAATTTTCGAGCCGAGTATAAAATGGTTTTTTTTAGGACAACAATCGTGTCCTTTTGAAGAAGATATAGATACAATGAAAACTTCAAATATTTAAAATATAATATAATGTATGTTAGTCTATTATAGCTGTACCAAAAACTCAAAACCTTTATTAGTACAGTCAGTAGAAATGATCTACGGTATCGAATTTTGTAGAATACCTTAACTGTTAAACTATTTTTCCATACATAAGACCCGTTTTGAACATACTAGATTATGAATTCAATTAATCTATAATGTGGTGTTTATTTCAGTTATCCCGCAATACGGTACAGAGGGGGCCTCAACTAGCGCCGGCATTGAGCCAGACCGGCTCCAATCGCACATAAAATACTCGTTAAATGACCGAAGCTACGTTTACCTAACAGCTATCAACTAACAGATATCCTACTGCTTTACGTGCTACCGTTTGCGTATTAAATGTGTCATGGTTAATATATTATTGAAGTATATTTAAAATGTCATCTCTTTAATATATTTAAAAAATACACAATATCATGATGGTATCACAAAGATTTGTAACAGAAAAATGAAAATTGCTTTCAAAATGATACAAAATCTTATCATAATAGTACTCAAAATTTCATCTTAACCTATATCCTAAAACAGAATTATTTTTATGGGACCAATACTAAACTTTCTGTTGAGATAGATTTGTTTTTTTTTTCAATACATTAATATCTAAAATATTCTTTCATTTTCTTTATTTATTAAAAATAAAATTTATAGTATTTACGAAGTGATAAATAAAAATAGGTAAAAAGAGTCATGAAAATTGGTCAAAAACCTATACAATAGTAGATATTACATACAAACATAAAATATTTGTTTGATACTCATTGAGTATATTTATAAAAGATTTTCAAAGGTATTTAAAACAACTAATAAGTTTCAAGCCATTCGACTAATCCTAACTTCCTATCTAATATTATAATTTTAAATGTGACACTTAAAATATGTAGGAACTACTTTAGAATAACGCTATCGATTGACGAGTAGATGGCGTCTGCCTGAGACAGACTGATACAGAGATAAAGCAGAGCTTGGAGTAGGCCATAAGCTATATTTTATCGTGAAAAACATACTTAAGAATACAAACTAAACAAATCTATCGATCATCTATCGACGTGGGGACAAAGTGAATGTCAAGCTATCGGTTCGATTAGTATTGTCATATAAGAGGGTGTAATCTAGAAAACCAGTTGAAGAGCGATGAAAGCTATTCAAGCTATTAGTCGATAAATTCCCCTAAAATGACACATAATAATAAAATGCCTCTATTTATCAACAGTATTTCCAGAGCCATTACAACAATGTAAGTGGTGCATGCAGCACGCGAGCATAATGTACAAATACCCAAGCTCAATTAACGGTTATCGAAATATTATGAAAACCACACGAATTTGAAAACTTTCCAGATTATTTGGACGGAAGTTTACGTCTGATGTGGTTTAGAACATACACAAAGCGGTGATACTCTAATGACTTGCCCGGACCACTCTTCCCGGACATACGCAATTTTATAGCGTGGTAAATATATTTTTCATATCATTTACATTGAAAATTGATTTTATAGTCTCATAACCATCATTCAATAAAGTTCCTGATAAAGTACTTAGTAATTCAGTATTCAGATAATTCAGTAAGCTACGATTCTAGAAAGCTAGGTTCCCGCACAGGGTTCAATGAAACTGTAGCAACCTTCTCTTCATTCCCGTTTTTCTTCACTTTATTTTCAAGGCCGATTCGTATTCGTGTCAAAAATGAGGAATGAAGAGAACCCAGAGTCCACTACAACCGCAGTATTAAAGGTTTAATGGGGGGTGGAGTGAATTATGGTCCATACGCGGCGGGGTTGGAATGCGTAAAAGACACTTAGCAGTCCCCTACCACCAAGGAGTGTGATGCTTTCCCATCGGCAGAGGGAAATTGTATTCTAACCCGTCCACTGACGGCTAAACACGCATATTATAGTAGCGGAACTATGTGAAGCCAGGTCAAATCGTTAGTTAATAATATAAGCAAAGCCGCAGTACGGCAATAACTTAATATATATTAGATATACTTGTATAGGTGTTTTTTTAATAATTTGGAGTAATAGAAAATTGTAAAATAAATAGTTCGGAATTTTCACAGTCGTTATTTCAAGTTGAAGACAACTTCAATTCCTCATAATCCCAATATTACTATCCATCATGCCTTAATAGAAAAATATATTTATTTTATGTTTAAAATGGCTATAATGTTCTCAAGAATACTGTAAAAATACAGCGTTGCAAACATGGATATGAATATACTAAATTACATTGTATCAAAATGCACTTTAGAGCTTTTGAAAGCTCGTGCAGTAAAGTTAGCACTTTGCATAGGAACTAGCAATCCATCAAGAGCGTGCTAGAAATAAATAAGGTTAGATTAATTAACTGGTAACTTGTTAAGTGATAACGTTGGAATTTATAATCTATTTGAACACGAACGTTTTTTTTTGTTTATAGCTGAAATACATGTAAAAGGTCTAATTGTTAGAAATACTATTAGTTTATTTAAGAAATGTCTCCCCTGGTTCTACAATTTATAACTTCATAGTTCAGAAGAAGTTTCGAGTAGTATTTAATATAATTTACATAAAATAAGACTTTTGTGATATAACTTGACGTGAGGGGTTTATTTCTCATTATGCACTAATACAGTTAACGTATTAAATTTGATTGTTTTATTTTAAATTTAATAAACTAAAAAAATATACAACCGAATTGATAATCTCCTTTTCGTTGATTTTTTGAAGTCGGTTGAAAAAAATTCATTTCGTGACACCATTGTAGCATAAATCGTAGTAGATCACGTTAGTCGTTAATTTTGTAACTCAATTTCGTTACAAAGGTTAATTAGATCTTTTGAACCAGTACCTGGGTCACAAGCCCTAATATACAAAATTGTTAATTGTGTTTTTGTATATCCATTAAATAAAATAAATAAAAATAAAATTCCTCAGTTTCGTGTATATTTAGATTGTGTTCTTTTACGTATCACCGTGCAGTATTATGTTATATTTTAGATATACTATTCAAAATATTTTAGATTCATTACATTAATTTAAAGGTTTAATATTGAGGTATCTTTATTATAAAACCGGCTTACGAATATATGATATATTATATCTTATTTTCATAAGCCCAAGAACCAATTTTTATGAAATAACGATTGGTCTTTTAACTTACATTTCAAGTCTATCTTGAAAGAAATATAAAAAATAAAATGTAACATCCAATTTTGTTTACCCTCTTCTCTCTAATGACCTATAAAATCTACGCCCACCTACAGACCTTTTCAACTTAACAACTCATACACTGATCTATTCATGCTTTTTGTTATATTACATGGTATACGGATTATTTATAATTCGTGTGCTAACAGACTTTGCTTTTAATCAAATAGTGTGATATTAGATCATCGAAAGTACCCTACAAGTATTATTGATTAGGCCACATCTTTAAATTTCATAGACTTGATGAAGTTTAATTTTTATATAGATATAAATTATTTGGCAATTGTTTTCTTCATTCTAGATCATCGGGAATATATTATCCCTTTAGATAATATATGTCAAAATATGCCTACATTTTTATTTAATGAGATACAGAACTTCAAATAATTACCTACAAGTGATATTTCAAGTAAAAATTTTAATGTCTGAACCTACCTTACTATACCTATATGTTGGAGAATAGTAAACGATTACCGAATAATCGAATCGTCATCGTCATCTATGGCGCTGGAGTAGGCTAGTAGTCACTTCCGTCATTTTGACGTACCGTCTGACCGTAGTCTTAATCTCTTAAGGAGTGAAGTAGTTTCTAGATAGTGTTAGTGAAGTGCAGTGTTGTTAGTGCTGGGAGCGCGGGAAGTCAATGCACCTTACAATGTAATTGCCACGTAGTAACTAATTCAAGATATGATAAAATTATCCCATTTAGACGAAGCCGAACAGTGTCAAGGGCTTGAGACCCAGGAGCAGGTTTATTATATACTCTCACCTTCACCAATCAACCTCGCCAACTACAATAGATAATAAAGTACATTACGTGCTCCTCGATAATGAAGGCCTAACACCACGCCACTAAACAACATTACACTATTAGTCTCAATACTTTAATTTGTACTGCGTGATACCACTTGACAAACTGGCTCAATACTTTCGGAACAAAGGTATATATTACACTCGAAATACGATAAGATGAACTACCCGCGGATGCTATTTGTGTATGCTACTAGTGAATTAATTTATAAGAAAATAAAGTTACACGTTTAGGTATTTTATCTTATAAATAAGTTAATATTAAAGTGCTCAATTTATAAATAACGTAAACGTTTCGCACGTGCCGGTAAAACATTTAATCTGTAGGAAAATTTATCATGACAACAGATCTGTCACAGGAAAAACTCATAAATCACACGTGTTTCACCGTAAAACCAACATTTTTGACGTCCTCAAGAAAATACAACATCTGCGTTATGTCCACAATTCTCAGTGTGGGACATATACACATTTTAAGTTATATTGGTTTCGTTTTTTTAAGACATTATACCTGATACCTATGCTAAGTAGTCATTTGTATTGATCAGATCAATAAAAAAGCTGCCTGAGACATCTTTACAGATTATATTTTCATATACTTCCAAGTACACAGATTAAGAATATATTAATAAAAGTTATTCATCATAGAATATATTTCTAAATAATCGGAGAAATTATAGAGAAAAATTTGATGCAAATATGATAGAAGAAAGGTTAAGAAAAATTATATTTTTCAATTGCAATTTTGTAATAAAAATTCGCATATTAATAATAAATAAAGTTAAAATTGACAATATTCACCAAAAATAGTTAAGAAAAGTGAAACTATTTTATTAATCAAATTCCAGTACCAGATATCCTGTATTAATTAATTTACTAGTGTATAATTTGTATATATATATATATATTGAAAATTACAGAAAAGTCATACCGCCTGTAGCTTTCATCGAAAACGCTGCCTTGTTTAATTAAACCCGTGCAGAGCCGGGGTGGGTAGTTAGTATCCCCTATATAGTTATTGTAACAATAAACTTTATTGTCCTTCATTTTACGTACAAATATATAACATTATATTCACAAAATATTGGAAATCATAAGCCGACCCTTATCGATCGAATCTACTTTAAATAATCTGTAGGTAATGCTCACCTCAACCTTTCTATATTACGTTCACTCTTTTGTTAAAATCATTCAAAAAATATTGTGAATATTTTGTCTGTACTTCTAAAGCTTCATCACTGAAAAAAACTGTAATATTATAAATACGATGAAAATAACAATAGTCTTCTCTCAATTTTAGTTTGATTTTAAGACGTATTCTTGAGAGTATAGGAGCTATACTGCGCAATGACACTCAAACGACAATATTAACCTGTACTCTAGATGGAAGCCGAGTACCTGGGGGGTTAAGACTCAGGAGAAGGTTTAAGGAGCTCATAATATATTAACTCTCACCTGCACCACTCGACCTCGCTAATTACGAGTACAATACTTCTATGTACACTGCGCGAAAACACCAGAGAGACTGACTCTAATCTATCGCACAATAGGTATACTTGAAATAAAATAAAAGTAACTACCCGCGAAAACTTATTCATAAAAGGTTTATATATAAATTATGATAAATTGTCAATAATATAATTCACACTGTATAATAATTCAAGAAGTTCCTGGGGCTTATTCCGATCCCGAAGAAAATGGAAGCGATGGAGTGTTATAAATATTTTACTATTTTATTCAGTATACTAAACCATGTCAAAATATAGAAGAAAATAATTAATTAATGTTAAAAAATAGAGACTGGTGTCATTATAAATGGAGAGTAGTTGAAATCAGAGGAATCTACCATATTAATATACCATAAATTACAATTAAATATATTGATAGATTGGCTAGTAGACTCAGCTCTGCAGCATACGCGATTAAGAAAATTCGCCAATTAACTGATATAGACACGGCTCGTTTAGTTTACTTTAGCTACTTCCATAGTGGCATTCTTATGGCATTCTATTTTGAGGTAACGCAGCCGACGTAAACGCGATTTTTGTACTCCAGAAGAGGGCTATTCGCGCAATTTATGGTCTCGGCCCTAAAATATCTTTAAGAGAAAAATTCAAAGAAATTAATATATTGACTATTGCTTCACAATACATTTTTGAAAATGTTACGTATGTACGTAAAAATATTGATGATTTTATTAGAAATAGTGACTTGCATGACATCAATACTAGGAACAAACACAAACTTGTTATTCCTTTTATTCGATTGAGTAGAATTAGTAATTCTTTTGTTGGGCGATGTGTATGCCTTTACAATAGGATCCCAGAAAACGTTAAATAATTTTCTATAGGAAAATTAAAAAAGTTAGTTAAAAAACGTTTGTGTGACAAAGGTTATTATAACATTAAAGATTTTGATGCGTTCGTTCCAGGCTTTCTCAATTTATAAAATATATTTGTTATAAAAATTGGCATTTAAAAACAATCATAGATAGAAAGTAAACTATTCAAAAGAAATAGTCCCGATGAGTTTCTTGCGCCCATTCTTCTCAGATCTGGGTTAGGTCGTTTCCTAAAGGGTGGTAGATTCCGATGTTCAATAAGAGAATGTAAATTCCAACATTGAATAAAAAAATTTTGACTTGACTTTGACTCATCGAAGCGAATGTGTTTCCTGGTTTAAATAATTCATTCCAACAATCCGTTCATGTAATCTGGTACAAAAGACATTCCAATATTACGTCAAGCTTTGTTCTCGAATGTTCAAATTGTTCGTATATGTCTAGATGTGAAAACATCGAATTAACTCATCGAAGTGAGGGAAATTGCTGGTATAAATATTTTACTATAATTCATTCCAACAATCTGTTCCTGCGATTCAATAAACATTTTCATTGTAGACTAGTACAAAAGATATTCCAATACTAAGTCAAGCTTTGTTCTCGAATGTTCGAATTGTTCGGTATACAGCTTCTAAAAACCTTTAATTATTCAAATTCTTAAGAACCTTCGAACCCTTTTTGATGGTGAAAACATCTTAGAATCAAATGAGCTGAGGAAATGGGACCAAATCATTGATAGGACTTTGAATGTTTTATGTATGAATAGCGAAGATGCTTGAATTATTTTTTCTATAAGATTCTGCTTCTTCCCAGAATTTGTTAGCGTTTTATTATTACTTTTAAATATTAATTTGTATGATATAGATGATGAGATAGAATGATTAAACCAGATTTACTAGATACATAATACCTTTTATTTCTTTCCTGATACTGCTTGTATTTCGCATATTAGTAAAATCAGACATATTGTTATTTATCGAAACTAGAGAATTTCCTGTTTACCATCGAGTTTAGGTTATTGTATATATATTAGCTACCAAGGGCCCGGTATAGTGCGCCCGCCAAGACAAGCCTAGAGATGCGCGAGGGCACTACTACCTTTTTTCGAAGCGCTTCGTCATTATTTTAAACCTTATAACTTAGGTTTGGATTATACCAGATTTACCAAGTTCTCGGGGTTAAATATCAATACTCTTTCGTCATTGAATTGAAGTCCAATAAAAGCTAAAATTTGTATCGCCCTGATTATCACTTATTATAAACATTAAACCAGCGAAAAAAGATAGGCCGCATATATAGATTAAGGTAAGGAGGAGGCTTGTAGAGGAAGGGCGTGTAGAGTTAGAAGAAGAAGAGTTAGCTTGGCTTTGTATGAGATCTGATGACTTTTTGACAGTGCAAGGTATATGATGTTGTCTTAGCAACGTTTTACATGAAAATGTTTTTGGTGAGATTATAATTTACACTAATGCTTATACGATAGAGGCACGCACTGATCCTAACGATCGTATTAAAATAGCATTTTTACTTAACTTGTTGGGATTACTTGAGAACATCATGATAAGCAATATTAAAATTTTAATTAGTCTGCGTTCAATCTTATCTAACTACTTATATTATTGTGTAAGACCGAGTGTTTGCCTGCACCTCATTAGTGATTGAAGTCAATGTTTAACAATCTATAGAAATAAATACATAAAAAAGGAAAAGAAGTAATAAAACGTTTTAATGAAAAATAAACACTACATATTTAAACCTACACGTGTTTTATCACTATTATACAGGCTATTGTTACGTGACCTTACCCTCTATTGTGGGAGAAAACTTGAAATGAAAAGTAATTAAAGCAAGAAACTTGTGAATAAAAATCTGATGTTGACTGGAAGGAAGCTTTTGTTTAATATCAAAAGACGTCAAACTTTGATTTTAATAATAAAAGTAAATATTTACCCAAAAACTTTTATTTGCCATAAATATTTCTTCTTAGGTTTATCACAACATTACTGTATAGAATTCGTAGAATATATTGGCCAGGAAAACTACATTTTCTTAATAACAGACAAAAATGTATTCATTTTGAGACTTCAATAGGTAAAGCGAGGTTAGAACTATTCTGTCACATAGAATTTCTACAGTATAGTATTAGTTTTTATCATTTCCTACTATCATTTTAGAATTGCATACAATTCCCTACAAATGTATAAATTTATTTATTAGTAGATTTATTGATGAGTAAATATCTATATAAATAAAAACAATTTGCTAAATGTGTTGCTAAGCGCAAAACTCGAGAACGGCTGAACCGATTTACCAAATCCTTTTTAGTTGTGTTTGTTAATTACAGGAGAAGGCTTATGTAATAAAATTAAGAAATTTGCGTAGAAAATAAAAGAAAATTTAAGAAAACTTAACAACCATATAAATGTTTCTATTGTAATGTTTAAATATACACATAAATGTGACTCATTTAACCAATACTTATAGTTAAGACATGACAACCTCTTGTCAGCTAGTAAATTTATATATTTTGTAGGAATAGGATTCAGAGATGGTTTTACAATTTGTTTCACACATGAGTAATATATACAGTCAAATACATGCTCGTCACACACTATCTCCTGTTACAGACACCAGTATATCGCTTTCGGCTACGGATCTCACTCCACCGGCATATAACTGTATACTTCCCTTAAATGTCTAATTGTGAATATTTAAATAGTTATATCAGAATTGCCTAAACTACAGGAGGAATCACCGAATAAGGAAAGCTGCTATGTATATATTATTATGTATATATATTACGTAGATGTTATTGAATCTATTGAATATTTCAATATGATATTAATCGAGACCCCAAAGCAATTCTACAAAGAGCATGGTCATTATAAGGGAAACGATACCGACTCTGATTTCAAATCAATGGGTCTACCTCGATATTTCATTCTATAGAAAAGGCCGGACATTTTTAAATACCATTCAAATGAAAAACTGAAAGTAAATACCATTATACTGCTTTCATTTTATTCAAACAATTTCCTCTTGCTTTCTTGCAAAAGTAAATACAGTCTCTCTATTCGTAGAGTAAAATAATTGCAAACGACAAGTAACGAAAACTCAAGAATTTATTCAACTTTAATTCTTGTTTTAACATATATTTTTTTGTAATATTTTTTTTTTAAATCTATCAAAACTGGATAAGACAATAAAAGTGATGGAGCCAGAGATTTTTAACATGGTTTGTATTAAGTGCTGAAAACCTGAAATCATTTAAAAATAAACTTAAAGCGTGGTTAAATATTATTTTCAAAGAATTTTGTATTGACTTGAAAAAAATTATAAAAAGAAGAGCCTAGAGTCCGTTATAACCGCAGCGCTAATAGGATATGAGTTTAAGGGGTAGTCTGGCCCACATGCGGCGCTACTGGAACGCTTGGAAAGACACTTTCCGGATGCACAAGCTGGTGATCGGGGGTTTTATTTTTGTCTTATAAGGTATATTATATAAGCTGTAATACATTTGAAAGAGGTTAATCACTATAAACAGAAAGCTGAGCAGTGTTTGGGGTTTGTGACCCAGGAGTAGGTTTAAGGATGAACCTACCTTATATATTTGTAACAGTATATAGCTCTATTCTGACAAATTATAGAGAGTTTGACGAGTAGCAAATCTGTATCACTGATAGTGTTTCTGGCTTAGTAAAACATTGGGAAATTAAATTAAGAAGTGTAGACGAGAGTTTTCGCAATCTAAAAAGGCCTTATAAACCTAGTAGTGGATCGAAAGCTCCAGGTACAGACACAGGCATTGCTGAAATAATAAGCAACAGTAGGAGATATAATTGTATAAAAAAATTAGAAGAAAAGAAATCCTGGAAGCAAGTATTATAGTAGTAAGCATGTCGGTTCACCACTTACCCTGCACTACACTAGATTATCCAACCACTTTAAAAACATTACCCCATTTCTAGGTAATCTTTTAAAATTGTTTAACTTCCAGTGCACTATCTGAGCGCTCCTTAAACATGGCGGGAGTATATCGTTCTAAATAACATACTATCTTATGAGAGGCAATATCGTTACTATATTTTCTAAAAATATATTTGAGCCTCGCGGAAGCTTTATGGAACTTGTGTTTTTAAACTATCGATCGTCGATCTAGAATTCATCAGATTTTAAATAAAACGATCCCGACATGTTCAGCTAGACCTATAACACAATTTTGAAAACCATAGGTGTCTAATTTTTAACCCCCGACGCTACAACGACGGGGTGTTATAAGTTTAACGTTTGTATCTGTGTATCTGTATATCTGTCTGTGGCGTCGTATAATATAATAGACATTTTCAGTAGAATTTTTATTCGCTTCAAAGGTAAATTTATCTAGACTGTTCTTATCTATAATTTGTGAAGATCTTGTCAACCGTGTGAAGACTATTAGCTCATTTCTAACTTGAGAGCTACGTAGCAATATCAACATATTCACAATTATAATAATCTTGTAATCACTGAGTAGAGATAACGGTATTTTTCGATATTAAATATAGTGTAGAATCGAGTATTAAACTTTAATAATGTAATTTGTTATTTTTTGCATTTTATGAATATATGTTAAGTCTGCTATTTTTATATATTTTTTTCAACACTACAATAAATCGACATGTACAAAAAAACTAATTTTTCTACAATACGTGAACTTGACGCTAAAAGCTAGCGAACCATAAGACATGTAAGAAATATTGTATATTTAAATTATATATACACAAATAAAATACATAAATAGAAACACAAAAGCATACATATCCTTTAACATAACAAAGAGGTATTTAGTGTAAAAGATTTTGTTCATATATTGTGTATTTTCCATATTGAGGTCAACACCTATGTGTAAAGGGATCATTAATTGACAGTGATTGCTCGAAGCTCAATCGTTTGTTGGGATTGTTCAAAAAAGATTTAAATAGATATATTTTTAAATTAAGATGATTCAACTTGTATAACAATGCAGGAAGCTATAAATTCGAAAAATCTGGATCTTCTCAGAAAAGAGCGATAAAAGCGTTACAAATTGTGTTATATCTAGAAAAAGACTTTTATTATTGTACTAATACCAAATAAAACGTCTGTCTGACTGTCTGGATAAACGTAACGAAAACGTACATAGATGAAAATAATACTATCAACTTTAATCAATAAATCGAGCAGTAATTACTTGGGGATTGTTACTAAGGTATTAGCAATAATACTCGCCACCACTGCTAGATCTTATCTACCTCTACCTGACAGTTATCAAACCGAGATATAATGAAGACACTCATTATCCACTGCTCTAACTAGCTACCTTATTATGGGAAACCTAGCGGACTATTTTCAATTTTTAAACAATATTTACCGTGTGAAATCACTTTATAGACTGGCTTAATGGCAATATATACCCTATATCCTATTAATCTAATAGGATAGAGGGTATATATTGTCTTAATATGAGCAAAGAAACTACTCGCTAATACAAAAGTTATCAATAGTGTTGCTAACAAAGTTCGGTTAGTAAAATGGAGTAACATCTATTTACAACTCAGTAAAATAAAAAACCTGATTCTTTTCAATATAGATTCATTGTCGGAAATCGTGGCTGCGGTACAGAACGGAAGTGACGTAACACACACATAAACTAACATTAAAATGTTTTGAAAGTCATTGGCATACAGAGCTCGTAAAATATTCTATTTATAATAACCGCTAATAATATTTACAGCATGATTACTAATGAAGTGAGTTTTACAAGATCTTTGTTACATGTGATGATTTTTGGTTTGTTTCTCAATCAGAAGTATATTGTCGTAATGTATTAAGTCTTACTACTACTGGCAACACAATAAACAGATACAAAATTTTCTTTGACAGATGTCAGAAAACACAGACTCGCTACACTACAGACTTTCTTACTATGTTATGGATTCCCCGGCATAATTTTAGTATCCAAATATTTACAAAAAAAAGTTATAATGGAACATAAACATATTTTACAATTGAATGAGAACTTTTTCTATTAAAGTAAAATAATATATTCAATAAATTTCTTTATTTTAATAGAAAATGTTTTTGATTTAGGTCACAGTACTAGTCAAAAAAAATCAAACTAGTCCAAACTCGAGAGAGTTGTGTCATTTCATTACAGAGTTCCTAAGTCCACCTTCCGGCTCCATCATCAGATAGGCTTCATGTCATAATTACAAATTTGTATAACACCATTTATAACTCAAGAACTGCTAAACCGATTGAGATTAATTTTGGTACAGAGAAAGAAAACAAAAAAGGTTTTGAAGGAGTCGAAATAGGGGATGAAAGATTGTATGGGGGTTCGTCATAATATGATGAAAGTTGGCTGAGAAGATGGGAGTCGACTAGTATTTCAGAGATATAAGAACATAGATTAAATTCCTATTTTAAACTCACTTTGCTTGTGAATAGCGCCATCTGGTGAAGCAGAAAACAGTAGCCTAATTGTATGTCACTTTAGTTGTTGCCAGTAGTAAAAACTACCTAGAATTATTTGGCGCTTATCCAAACAAGTACACACTACACACAAGCTTTTTGTGGTATAATAATTAATAAGTTTCGCAGATTTAAGCAGACTGTGTAGAGCTAATACAAACAAGATGATTATAATTTTTTTGAAGTGGTCTTGGTTATAAATATGAGTACAATCAATAGACTTGTATATGTATTATGAAAATTATGTAATATGAGCATTGGAAATATTCAAATATATGTGTGTAAGTTAAATGTATCTCTTCAATGGTTAGTGCATATGATTGAAACTTATTTTAGACTTATATTTTATTCCACTTTAAGCACTTTTATTCTTAAGTAGTAATATTATACCAATTCTCTTAATGGAAAAAAACAAAATAAAATAAGTTATAATGTATACTTTTTGTTATATTCTGTTTACATATTTTAGTATGCAAATAATCCAAATATTGATTGATTGATTTTGCGATGTATAAATTACAACATTAATTTTAAGAACATTAAAAATAGCTGTAAGTAAGTTGGTGAACTAAAAATATTATTTAGATTACGCAAAAAATTTAGTTCCATGACATCGCTCTTGAGATTTTGAATTCAAAGATGCTTTCAATACTAGTAAATATGTAGAGTCCCAAAAATCACATTCAAACCTATTCGATGCGTAAGGTTCAATAATAAATAATATTTATTGCTTTTCAGATCACATGCCACCATGATTGATTTTTTGTTAAAAGCATATCGTAGTGTGCCCCAAATTACTTTTCGATTGGACATTCACGAGAGGTTCGGTAATAACCGAAATATACGAGGTTATGGGACATCTGAACATAAAAACGAAGCGCATTAAACTTTACAGATTCTAATAAGGTGTTTTATCGCCATCTTTTGAATCAGCATAGTCATGGTTATAAGAAAATTTCATGCGAAATAAATTATAGTACTATAGGCCTTGAATAGGGTTGCTGAATGCTGAACCTAATCAGTTTAGAATACATGTGGATTTGGATAAAGTGGCGGAAGGGAGGGAAGGTAGGGTTATACCTAAGGCTGCCCCGCCCCGTCTCTAGAGAAAAAAGTTGCCAAATCGTCAGAATTCAAAAATTTGTTCATCTTTACGAGCCTTGCCTGGCGACGCTCTTGATTTGTATACCCAGTGCTTATCTTAGACTTGTCTCGTTGTCTTGTTAGATTCAGTTTGTATTAACTTCATAAGTAATTTACAGGACTTTTTAAATTTTCTCTTAGTCACAGTTAAATGTACAGTGCGTGTGTAATCTTAACTCTTTAGATTTTCTAACGCAGTTTTTTCTGTATATAGTCATATATTATATTAGTCATATAAACGTTTCACTCGAATCACTCTACCTATTGATGAAAACCGCATTACAATCCGTCTTGTAGTTGAAAAGATTTAAGCGTACAGACAGCGGAAAGCGTCTTGTATTATATTTACTATGCTAAGATAAAGAGGATGTTGTGTAATATAGTATTGGTAACCCTAGCCTTGTAGTACGCAGATCTCAAGATGCTACCAGGATGTTTCTTGTGAAAATATGGTCTATATTCTAAAACTATGATTCTTGGAGGCGCGCCAGTAATAGCCTAACATTATTTTATGGAGTACAAGATTACGTTTAAATATAATTATTATCGATGGTTATTCATTTCTCATTTATATAAAACTATTTCACGACCTCGACGTGGTTATGGCAACTTGAACTGACTTCAAAAAATTTAAAACTTGGAATCTTCAGTTAGGTTAAATATTTTTAAATATTTGTTTTTAATTTAGGATTCAGAAAATTCGTTTTCTATTTGACGATATATTTTTAAATTCAGTTCTGATGATCCTTAAAGAATTGAGTGAACTCCTCAAAACTTATAAGCAAAAGTATAGTGAATTTAATATTTTCAAAAGCATTTCAAGCATTTGCATTCAGATTTTTTATTTAAAACATAAATCGATATTTCATATAACAAAGAAGTTTAACTCTTTCTTTCATTATCTAAACCCGTTAATGGCCCGCTGCTGTGCCGGGTCTCTTTCTTAGTATGATGAGGGTGTTAGGCCATAGACCACCACGCTGGTCCAGTGCGGGTTGGCAGACTTCACACACCTTTGGGAACTTTAAGGGAACTCTCAGGAGAGCAGGTTTTCTCACAATGTTTCTTCACTGTTAAAGCAAGTGATATTTAATTGCTTAAAATACATAACTCGGCCCTCCTGACTAAGACATTCTGATTCAAATCTTAACCACTGGGCTATCATTCTATCTTTATGTCTGTTTATTTATCGTTGCTTAATCAACGTTGTGCATTTTGATACTAGTTTAACTATAGGAAAAAGTGGCAAACCAGAAAGTATTTTGTATATAATTTGTTTATCAATTATGACATCAAACATCTCGGAAGAAATCTGAAATATTTTCATTCAAATACATATAGTAGAAACAATGTAAAGTTTTGCTCAACATAAAATAGTATTATATTATAGTGTTTCTTGCCGAGTACATAATGACGCTTATTATTACAAATATCGACGTGAGCTGAAGGCAAAGGTTTTATTCCAAATTTTGTAGAAAAATATATTTTAATAGGGTTTTTACAATGTTTTTAGAAAAATTTTCACTTTGCTTGTGTAAGTCCTGAGATCTATTAATAGTAGAAGTAAAATATTCCGATTGAGCATCGCATTAGCATTTACTTAGTTTTAGATGTCTTTGTAATCTGTTTAACTGGGATACACGTATAAAGAGAATTTATAGGGGATAAAACAAGGATTACTGGCCATTTAGACGTTAGAATAACATTATCTAGGTAGAACAGAAAATAGAGATTTTTTACTGTATTGAGGATTTCATTAGGCATTGGATATTACGAATTGAATATGAAAGCAAAAGGATAGGACCCTTAGGCTGTTTTTCCTGCAAAGATGAGCAATAGATAGAATAATTCATGAGGAAGGTTGTAAAAATGGTTGGAATATGAAGATAATTGTTAAATTTTTTGGAATAAGTCTACCCTGGGGGCTTTTATCGAAAAAGCTGCCTAATCTTTTGAATTTTGAATAATATTTGATATTAAATGTCCAATGATAAGGTGACGATTGAATTAAAATATTATTAACATAATCATAACATTAAGACACCATTATTTATACAGAGTATAGGGCTTCAATTATCTATATATACACATTACACCTTATTCAAACACTTCATTTTACCATCTTAATCAAACAGGAATCGTAAATATTACGTCAACGATATGGTTTAGCATTTTGTTAAAATTTTTATGTTGGATGAAAGCCAAAGCTCGGTTGTTTATTTATTATAATTTTATAGAGCTAGCAGATGCGTAAAAATAAAATACAAGATAAATCATTTCAAACGCGTTCAGAATGCCATTGTTGGTGGGAGGAATGCTAGTGTGAAGTATTTACGATATAAAGTTTATTTTACAAGTCTATCGGATAGTCCAATATTAATATATTTATTTGAAATGTCTTAACTCAGTTCTTTCATTAGATAACAGACAACTTTAATTCATGACTTTATTCAAGCTCCGATTTACTTACTTACTTTTTTCTCAGGGCTTTTTTGAAGGGATAGTAAATTCTAATTCCTAAATGAAAGAATGTAAATATCTTATCTCGTATAAAGAAGATCTTCGAATATTTTCTATGACTTCCAGACTTTTCAGAGGTCGTCATCTTTAATTTAAAGGTAATATAAACTCCTCTAAAATATTACATTTGTAAAATTATTATAATTAGTTCACTAGGTTATTTAGGTTAATTAGGTTAAAAAAAGTCAGCAATTTTCCATCCATCTATCATTTATGAATTAATTTAAATTATATTTTTTTTTTGGAAATAAATATTCATATGTCAAAAAACTCCTTTAAATCTAATATTAATCGTATAGAAGTTAAGATATTGGAATGTTTTTCCAGTAGAAGCAGTTTTCTTTATTAAAAATTATGTTATTAAGTACAATATGGTATATGTAAATCCTGTTACAATGAAATATATCTGACGTTTATGTTTTGGTAACATGTCGGACGGTTCTTTACATTTGTATACAAACAATAATTCAGCCCTTTGAAATATGGATGTTGTGAAATGTTAATATAATACGTGTTCTATAAATTGTTAAAATCATTTTTTTACTTCATATTGTAATAAAATATATTAGTTAGTTTTAATAATTTTTGAGGACAAGTGCGTTGCATCCTTAAAGATGAGCGGGGAGGGGGAGTGAAGAAGAATATGCTGCGGTTTCAACGGACCCTGAGCAAGAGCACAGAGTCCACTAAATCCGCAGCATTAATGGGATGGGAGAGGGAGAGGGTAAGTCTGGCCCACATGCGGCTCGACCGGAACGCAACTATGACACTTGGCGGTCGGATTGGTATGCTGGTGGTCGCAAGTCAGTCGTGGAACAGATTCTAACCCGTCCGCCACGGGTAAAATGGGTTTCAATGTTCGTGTTTACTTATTTATATGGTTAGACCGTAAATTAAGTCTAATTTACATTTAAAAATGTTGAACCAATAAGAAGAAAAAGACGGAGAGTTATTTCCCCCGTGTTAGTAAAATATTATCTATAATGGGTTGCAACGTATAAGTATTAATTGTAATGGGTTTCTGTAGGGCAATTAAAACTTCCTGATAAAACTGTCGCCATTACCAATGTTTTACTGCCAAAGTATTTATATAGATTGTTATTAAAGATAAAAAGTTATATTTTCTAATAATGAGCAGGAGCGGGCCACGTCAGCGGTACAATGAATGGGATTTGAACCCACGACTTCTTTCTTCTTCATCGATCGTGAATCCAACGCCTGAACCACTGAGCTACTGACGGATCAAATCTGAACGCATTCCTTTATCTAAATAGTTTCGCTGCAATGATAGGCAAATTACAAACAGCGGTCTATCTAGAATGTAACAAAATGAGATCTGATTTTTTACTTATGTTTAATTGTAATTTGTTGGATGTAGGCTTTTATAATAGCATTCTGACCTATCCTTTATCAGAGCCGGCTAGAATTTCGTATAAATTAGCGGAGAGCCTTAAGACATAGTAGTTAATTTTTTTAAGTTAATTTTTATTTTTTTTAAATTGTATTTCCTATTGGAGTGATATGTTCACTAGGAGATCAAACCCCCTCATACAAATTAAATAGATTAAAAAAAATGATACGATTCTAATTTATATTTTTTTATTATGTCGATATTACTCAAATCGCAAACAGCGTCTTTTTTCATGTCCGCATATGTGGAATACCCTATAGAAAAACTACTTGTAATCGCTTCAGTTCAGGGCCATATTTATTAATTGCTTGCACTTAGAATTTTGATATATTCACGTCTTCAAGATACTATAGACCTACATGTTTATTATTAATTTCAACTTGATAACTTCACGTATTCTTTATATAATGCGTTAAAACCTAAATCTATATAAGATTTTTTTTTCCCGATTTAACAACAAATTGCCATGTTTCAGATTTTTCCTCATACTAGTGCTATAAGACCTTGCTTCTTGGCAAAAATCATGTTCCTAGGTCAAAAGACAAAACCTGGGAATTTGATTTGTGTTGAAAATCAAAATAACAATACATGATATAAAAGCGAGTGTATCTTTTCATTAAACTGACTCAGCAGTTTGAATTTTTCACATATCTGAGAGACTAGAGATTTAGACACCGAAGTGATCCTATAAGGGTACGGAACCCTAATAACCCTAATAACTTCTTCTGACATATTAAAATAAAACAGAAAAGAATAACTTTTAAAAAATTTTAATTTAAAATTTAATGTTATGTCGATAATTTAGTTCACGTATTCCTAAATAATATTTTACATAATATGCCGTAAATACGTAAAGTTGCTTTATATTCTATATAAAATATATAGATCAGCCAGATATTATCTTTATAAGTCGGTTAATGACAAACAGATAGTCTTAAACCAATTACTCATGTTAAATATGACCTGTAGATAACTAAACAAAGAACAAGCCAAAAGTTTATTTTAGTCCGTGTGTAATTAAAATCTTTTTTTGGAAGTCGTATAAAATGCAAAAATGTAGGTCAGAACTTTTTATCCCACGTAACGAAGCTACAAAATTGTTCGTGCATTGTTCTATCGTATCTGAACAATCTTAGTAGCTATTGTCTTGCTAATTGTTACTATATCCTACTGTTACTGTATCGTTGAGGTATTTTAGACATAAATTATTGCTTTATTTTGAGTATATGTATAAATATAGTAGTATTACATTCGCGAGGAATTCACTCGCTATATTTTAGATAGTTCAAACAATATAGTAGTAGTTTTTGCGTGAAAGAGTAACAAAGATACATCCATCCATCCATACATTCTTACAAACTTTCGCGTTTGTAATATTAGTAGGAAGTAGGATGTGTGTGTTTGTATTTGTGTACTTTATATATCTTTTTCAACTGAAATATAAATAAAACTCAATCTAAGTTTTAATTTTACATTTAAATTTCATTCCTTTGAAGTTTTATTTTCAAGAATTTATTAGCCAATGTTCTTCTCCAATATCCTATGTCTAATTTCGTCCAAATTAGTTCAGTGGATTAGGCCTAAAAAGGGTAAAAAGTTAGTATCTTACGGAAAGGACTATTAGTTACTTGAGATTTTAAACATTTTTACAATGTTGATGCGGAACAATAATATTAGAAAATAACCAAATGATTTATTATAAAAGTTTTGTTTCAAAATCAAAACTCTATCGAAGAAACAATAGTTGGTAAATATAAAAGTTTCTGTATCTATAGATTCTTTCAATGAAAGCAAACCGCAATATCGATATATTTCCTAAACAATCTCTAGCTATTGTCTTATTTATTGTTCGTTATGTAGTTGATGCCTCAATTCACTGTTTCATTATTATACATAGACATGAACAAACAATAAAAGCTAAATAAAATTCTATAGATATGATATATCACTATATTTGTTTTATACGCTAGAATGTATAGTAAAATATAAGACCTAATAAAAACCTTTACTTTGAGCACACATAAAATTTAGTGACTTCGACCGCATATATATGTAGTGTTAATTATGATGTTGGCAACACTTATAATTTGAGTAGCATCCTGTTACTTGATCTTGATGTTGGTACGACTGATATAAGTAGCATCCTGTTATTTGGTCTTGATGTTGGTATGACTGATATGAGTAGCATCCTGTTATTTGATCTTGATGTTGGTACGACTGATATGAGTAGCATCCTGTTATTTGATCTTGATGTTGGTACGACTGATATAAGTAGCATCCTGTTATTTGGTCTTGATGTTGGTACGACTGATATGAGTAGCATCCTGTTATTTGATCTTGATGTAGGTACGACTGATATGAGTAGCATCCTGTTATTTGATCTTGATGTTGGTACGACTGATATGAGTAGCATCCTGTTATTTGATCTTGATGTTGGTAGGACTGATATGAGTAGCATCCTGTTATTTGATCTTGATGTAGGTACAACTGATATAAGTAGCATCCTGTTATTTGATCTTGATGTTGGTACGACTGATATGAGTAGCATCCTGTTACTTGATCTTGATGACTGATATGAGTAGCATCCTGTTATTTGATCTTGATGTAGGTACGACTGATATAAGTAGCATCCTGTTATTTGATCTTGATGTTAGTACGACTGATATGAGTAGCATCCTGTTACTTGATCTTGATGACTGATATGAGTAGCATCCTGTTATTTGATCTTGATGTAGGTACGACTGATATAAGTAGCATCCTGTTATTTGATCGTGATGTTGGTACGACTGATATGAGTAGCATCCTGTTACTTGATCTTGATGACTGATATGAGTAGCATCCTGTTATTTGATCTTGATGTAGGTACGACTGATATGGGGTGCTAGCTGCGGAAACCTCCTCGAGAGCCCACCATTTTGTGGGCCGGTGCACCCTGGGCAACTACGGATAGTAATTTTCCACTATTACTATCCGGAGGCCAATATCCGCAGAAGAGGGGCGCGTAGGCGCAGTGGGCGGTGGCTGCGTTGCAGCGTCTAGTTCTGTGTGTCCCGCTGCGCCTCCGTTCGTGGGGTAGCCACTCAGTGGCGCAACCGTACTCCATGATCGGGGGGGCAGTTGGACATATCTGATGCGTGGGCGTGAAAGCGTCATGGTGGGGCGCGTAAGCGCGAGAGTCTCTTGCGCTGGATGTTTCGCCGTCGACTCCTGTCTCGGTGTAGTAGCGTATCCGGGATGGGGGTAGCGGTCGGGCGGCCGGCGCAGAGGTTTGCGCCAAGGTTGGGCGCGGAGGTCGCGGAGCGCCGGCGTGACGGGCGCGGGCCTTATACTCCAACGTTCATACCCTGGGCGTCGCAGACGGCGGTTAAGTCCAGGGGGGTCCGGTGGCCGGAGGTACGGGTCGCTCCGGGTACTTCTCTGTTAGCAGAAATGACTTGTGAGCGACCTGATCTCGAGGGATATGGGCCGCTTCTAACTCCTCCGGGGGCTGGGTGTTTCAGTAGACATGTCCTGGCATCCCCCCTCGGTTAGGTGCTTGGTAAAGCGAGCCCATGGGCGGGTTTGAACTGCGGGTACTTGTACCCGCAGACGGGTGGTTGTGCCGAGGCGTCCGCAGTAGTATGCTAACGCGTTCCTGCGGCGCCTAACATACGGCATGGACGGTGGTGGGTTTTAGTGCGGTAGTCCAGCGCTTATCGCTGGGAGTCCCACATAACCCCCTTCAAGGGGTATGCGTAAATGCATTTCCCACATTAAAAAAAAAAAAAAAAAAAGGTACGACTGATATAAGTAGCATCCTGTTATTTGATCTTGATGTTGGTACGACTGATATGAGTAGCATCCTGTTACTTGATCTTGATGACTGATATGAGTAGCATCCTGTTATTTGATCTTGATGTTTGTACGACTGATATGAGTAGCATCCTGTTAATTGATCTTGATGTAGGTACGACTGATATAAGTAGCATCCTGTTATTTGGTCTTGATGCTGGTATGACTGATATGAGTAGCATCCTGTTACTTTAATGTCGGCCAACTGATAAACATAAATCAAGGAAGTGGTCGCCGTCGCCGCCGTCACGACAGAATTATCATGGATTATTGCATCGCAAGTATTAGAAGGATATTATAGTCAAGCCGTCATGCTGTTAGTCTGGATATAGACTACTAATATTTTCTCTTCTCTCTTCTATAATTAATTAACAGTAGGTATATGTTAAATTAAGTATGATTAAATGTAGAAAATGTTTAACATCACCTATTTTTGTACCATCTTACCATTCTATCTCACGGGAACGGTGTTTTTTCGGGATAAAAGTACCCTATTTGTAAATCTTATTCAGGTTCAGCCGTTTTAACGTGATGCGTGCTCAAACATGGAAACTTTACGATTTTATTATATGTATAAGGGTTACATTTCAGTAGAGTACCTAGTAGTATATCTTCTTATATATAAAAATCTCGTGTCACAATGTTAGTTACCATACTCCTCCGAAACGGCTTGACCGATTTTTATGAAATTTTATATGCATATTCAGTAGTATTAAGAATCGGCTACTATCTATTTTTCATACCCCTAGGTGATAAGGGTAGCCTACCCCAAATTTTTAAATTTATAAGGCAAAACAACGTTTGCCGGGTTAGCTAGTATACTTTAAGTGTCTATACTGAAAAAATATAACAAAAATACATTTAAAAGCCCCTACTATGCTTAGTTTTTAATTTAATATGAAAGAGTATTAGAAACATCTCTATATTACTATTAATATACTAGTGTAGATAATTTACATCATACGTCGTTCGTAAAAGATGATGTGATTGTTTACATTTTGTAAGTCATGTCCAAATTATAACAGTTAACTTAAAAAGGTACTAAAATTTGAATCAAAATTAAACTTATTAAAAATTATTTTTAAAATCTATCAATAAAATCAAAATTAATTTTAAATTAGTTAAAACTGCGGTTACGAAAATCGAGAATTTTATTACGTTTTTGATGTAGAAATGTTTATTCAACACCAACATAATAAATTGAAAATATATTATTGAATCCTATTTAATTATAACTTATTTAAGATGATTTGTTTAATGATCACTTATTTTAAAAAAAAACACATGACCGTTGGGACCATGCTTTATTAGAATAATACCTCCTGTTTTTTGGACAGATCAGGGACATTTTCATAGGTAATTTAAAGAGTTAATATTTTGTAACGTAGTGTAAGTAAAAGTGTAAAGTTTATTGCATTGTATCAGCTAGGTCTTCCTAATCACAATTCAAACTATATATTATCCAAGTTTATTGGCAACTTTGTAACAGCGTTAATAATTTCCGTTATAAGTTATTTTTGTCTTATACATACTCAATAAGGTATAGTGGCCGTCTAACTTTAGGTCTGAGCAAAAATAGTGCGGGAAAGTTTTGCATTGTGATCGTGCTGCGTGGCTGTATTGGCAGTTCCATCCGTGACGTTTACTATTTTGACAAATAGCAGACGCGTGGGAACTGAAACGTCGCAAAAAACGCCCTAATCTATACGTCAAACCTTTACTTACGAGACTTAAAACGAGACACAGAAATTGTGTAATAAAAAAAAAATCTTACTTGAAAAAGAATATGTCAGAGTAATTTATTAATACTGTTATATTATGAAAAATATATATTTTTTTTAAATACGCTATAATCTTACGTTTTAAACCGCAAGATGTGCCAGTATTGTACACACGTTGGTAGAATGAAAGAAGCCAGATTCGTTTTTCATAATTTATACGATAGTTAGCTAGTAGCTACATACTAATCTACGGTTTGCAATTTTCTACTGTTTCGTTTGTTTTTAGGGTTCCGTACTGAAAAGTAAAAACGGGACCCTATTACTAAGACTCCGATCTCATGAATCGTGATAGCTAGACACTTGAAACTTTCACAAATGATGTATTTATGTTGTCCCTATAACTACAAATTACAGGATAAAATAAATATTTAAGGGGGGACTACAAAAAGTAAACCACTAAAACCTATCCTAAAAAGTAAATATCGAGCAAATTTTGTAGTACCTAGGGAATTGGAATGAAATGCTTTTTTATCACATTTAAAGGCTTAAAATTTCTTTCTTTTGTTAACCTTCAAATGATAGCGAGTATGTTTTTGTGGGGTTGGGATGTTGGGGTTTTAGCGACCTTTAACATAAAATGAATGTAACAGATATTTAGATTTTTTAAATTAAATAAATTATAAATAATACTACCAATTTGAATAACCTTAATTTTTAGTAAGATTAATCTTAAGATAATGTTTTAAAAATCGTTAGTCATCCTTCCTATTTCACCATATAAAATCTAGCATTTCACAATGATTACTAAATGCAGAACTTCGCACAAACTTTTTTAAAATTAGATACTGACTTGTAGCGACATGTTGGTTTTAGAATGTCTAAGTATTTCTCGTATAATAGAAAACAACAGTTTTCCTTATGCGATATGTTAATTTTGTTGTGTGCACATTGGAAGAAATACTTGTGGTAGATTCAATTTTTTACCGCTCTTTCTTATTTAGATCAGTGTGTCGTAAAACCATTATTTACATATGAACAAGTATTAATGATTTGAAGACAATATACAGAGATAGATATTTTAGGATTATAAAAAAAATATATTTCAAATTAGAAAGAAGTAAATGATTCCCAATAAAATAATCATAATAACTTCGAAAAAATGTGGCGAAAAGAACATTTCCATGCTATTGAAATAGAAGTTATAACTTTATAGATTTCATAGATTATTTTATAATAGAAAAAAAATACTAAAACTAATGATAGTAGATGATGATGAAACTGGAAAGTTTTTAGAAATATTTAAAGTAGGTTTTAATTCTGGCTAGGACTAGCAATTGACAATAAAACGACCAGAGTACTTGTCAAGGCGAATAAAACGACATCAAACTTGATAGGGTTTCGTCGTTTTATTAAGGAATTCTCACGGCCATCTACCGGCTCTGTCATCAGACCGACTTCACTTCACAATAGTAATTTGAGTTGCATGTGGATCTAAAACTGGAGATCCATCGGAAATCGGAAAGTGGGTTAAAAACTTTCAAGACTGATATACTTATTTGAAACTGGATAAAAGCTTTTTTCTGAATATTAAAGTCTTGTATTACGTTTTGAGTCTTGGGTCTATCTTATTAGAAACACATACCTTGGTTGCATCCCAACAAATCCGACCCTACAAATCCCGCGCAAACCATTGCTAATAAGATTCCTTTAAGCCGTTTCGGAAATTATTACCTGACCAAAATTATATCTTGTTTTGTACCTATTTTATTATGACAAAACTGAAATAAATAGTAAATAAAAAACGCAAACCTTTAAAGATTTTTCTGAATTTCAGATGTTATTATAAAATTAATTACTATAACAAATAAGATTTGAGTTGTAGCTCAAAAGATAATGTTCAAATCAGCCTACGAACGAAATAACATGTCATGAAAACGAAAACTACTGATTTATTTTTAAACTTAAGAATGAATTTTCAGTAACTGATGGACACTCCAGGATTTCACATACATTTCACATGCATTTTAATCTAAGATATCATCAATGTTGCCAAGGCTGTAGTATAATACTTCCTATCAACGGACTAAAAAAAACGAATGTATTACGCTACTCTAATGATGTTCAAATTGATTATAATTTGGGCAATTTTAGGAGATTACATTGGATATAAAACACAAAACAGAAGTTTTTTTGTCTTCGACGTTTCACATGTTTTAATTGACACGAGAAAATAGTATCTGTTTCTTTAGCTTTTTATAACTTTCCAACGTATTTATTATTCAGTTTTTATTATATAAATTTACAAATATTCCAAACAGTCCCCTGATTATAAGCCACGTATGGCGTACGTAATTAACGCCTGACCGATAGCAAAGCTTTGATCTCGTTATTATTTATTCAGTATAAGTTGGGATGTTGAATGGAGGAAGGTCACATGTCATGAATTTTGTGATGGCTTTGGAAACCGGAATGAATAAAATATTGTTTAAACGTGTTTATTTAAAATCGTACACAATATAAATCAAATGTGTCACAGATATTAATGATTTTCATATAGGAAAAAGAAGGTATAGTTGTTCCCTCCGTGAGACTTGGTGCAGTCGTTTTTTTAATTTGGCGGGTGTGTAGTTTTTATCATGGTTGGAGAAAATTTTCATGAGTTTTGAGTGATGATTTCGCTTATATTTATTACAATAAATCAAAGCTAATTTATTTAAACGTAATTTAAATTAATTAAAAGTAATTTAAAACATTTTTTTATGTATTTGGGGATACTTAGTTTACTTTAGTTTAGGGATACTTACTTTTTTCCTTAACCAGTAGTAAAATCATCTTTAAAGAGGATTAAAAAATTTCATTATCATCACTGCTGAGCCAGACGTCCTCAGAATGAGAGGTGTGTTCCTAGGCCATAGTCCACCACGCTGGCCAAGTGCGAGTTAACAGGCTTCACATACCGACAGAGAATTTCAGGGAACTCTTAGGAGTGCAGGTTTCCTCACCACATCACGATATTTTCCTTTACCGTTATAGCAGGTAATTTTTTTTACAATTTATCATGATTCTGTGTATAAGAATAGTGTTGGTTATATTTTTCGCAGCTTTGATTTTAATCATGTTTTGTTTTTAAAACTTGCACAACACTTCTACATGAAATGAATTTGATGTAACTTCTATTGTGGACATTTGTTCAGCATAGTTAGCTGGGTGTTTTATTCAAGTTTAACGATTTTTAACTGATTGACATGGACAAAGGTTTCGTTTGAATAGTATTGTAGTCACACTATAAATCAATTTGACATCTACCTACGTAATAAAGCTTATGTATTATTTGAGTATCCCTAAACTTTTGCCATAAGCTACAAAACAAATATAATTTATTATTAGAAGGGGAATTTCGACCGATGTCATGTGGTTTTAGTTTAGGATCCAAAACAATATAGTTGGAGTGAGACAAAAGGTAAAAAGACAAATCAATGGCGGCTATAACACGACTAATAAAAAAATGTTGTACTATAACGGAATAATTGCTGCTGCTTTCCGAGATACAGTTTATAACTAGTTGGCAAGGTAGGGTAAAATTTACTAGACTACAAGCCAATTCTTAACACCTACTAATACAATTTCTTGATTTATTTACTTTCATTTTTTAACCGTATTTTGTAAAACTAAACTTAAAACTTCTTACATTTGTATTTCATAATTTAGATTATAGTTACATAAGTTGATGATTAAATTACACATTGTAATAATATGTCAACTCAAATATGAAAAATGTCATAGCGATAAGAATAGGCTAAGTTCTTAACAATAAAGAATTTTATTATTATTAATATATAATTATGAATACTACGTACAATTGAATTTGATAGTATAAAATGTCAAACTTTGACAGCTTTACATGTAAACTTTTATTAACATCTAAAAATCGATATCAATTTCCCGAAACGAATCAATGAGAGAAAACATTATTTTGCAATGTAAGGAATTCCGGCATATTGGCAGTTGTAATTTACCATTAGCAAACCCTCACTCAAATTCGGCGAAAGATATTTAGTTAACTTTAGATAAAAGGTCTACTTTAGTTAATAATTAAGGATGTATTATTTATTTATTATATATTGTGTATTACTAACAAGAGGGACATGTTCGCTATCTTGGGAACAAGCCCTTCAAATAAAGAGAAAAAAAATATTTGGAATATTGTATTGTATTGTATTAGGTATACTATCGACGCATTATAGCTTCATTGGGCTTAAACAGTTTTATACGACAGTATTTTTTTCTAATCACTGATTTAAATGAAACTAAACTTATATTTTAAGTAGACCTGCAACAATAGTTTCTGTGTGATATGTGTACAAACATACGTATAAACTGATAGACCAAAAAAATATTAGGTTTTATTAGTGTGATTACTTTTGGATACTTTTGGATACTTATTATCATATGGTTTTTTTTTGTTTAATATGTGTAATATTATTTTTTAGGTAATATTTTAATCCTTATAAAACTAGACACACATAAAACTATGATTTATTTAACTTTTATCTCAGATCAACCTATTTATATATACTTACATGATTTATTTAACTTTTATCTCAGATCAACCTATTTATATATACTTACATGATTTATTTAACTTTTATCTCAGATCAACCTATTTATATATACTTACATGATTTATTTAACTTTTATCTCAGATCAACCTATTTATGCCCTATTTAGTTGTTTCTTAAGACTAAAAATAAAATAAAATTAGCAGTATTCTATTAAAAAGGATATGGATTCGTGATGAGCTTGAGGCACCAGCTCCTGGGCCGCGTATCCTGTGTTAAGTATCTGAGAGCCACTGGAGTAAAGCCCGGGAAAGGCAGGCCTTGCCCTCCCGTGCTCTCCGTGCTCAGCCCTCCCTCTGAGTCCGAATCCCCCCCATCTGAGTCTGAGCACCCCCCACTTGAGTCCGAACCCTCTCGATACCCGTAGTAAGGCATCTCCCGTTCTCCCGACATTCACTTAACTTATAAGCTCATTTTATCACTACACTATTTCACCATATTCACAACTTCAACTGTACAAGTAAGTGTCGCTTTGGATGGGCAAAGAATGCGTGCACAGTCTACTCAGAGAGAGGAAGTTGAACTCCATGATCGCGGAATGTGAAGGATTAATCTGGAACAAAGAAAAAATATTATTAGCGAAAGCCAAAATGTGCAAAAGCATGGTTTTCAAACGCTTACTGATGACATGATAAAAATTTCAAAAAATAATGGAAGTAAATAATTTTTTTATTTATTTTGAAGAAATCACAATGTTCTAAAATATTTTTGTGTACCAAATTTTTTGAATTTTTAGTAGTACAATATTTTTAATGCACTAAATAACCACACAAGTGTCTTAAAATAATTACTGAACAAATACTTTGCTATAATCCGCGAACAACACGTGAATTTTTATAGTGTGACTTGAGCCCGAGGTGCCAACTGTAAAAGCTGGTAGCCTGGACCAAAGAAAACCGCACAAGTTTCGATCCGACACCGGAGCATCCTCTCGAGATGTAGACTTTACAACAGTCAGTGGTAAAGCGAATGGTAACTGTAAACATGAATCTCCGCAAAGTAACGCCTGAATCAATTCAATACTGAACAAATACTTAATTTTAGTCGTATTTATATATTTCAAATAATCCGAAATAGTCGTCAAAATAATGTAAAATTTAGCGAAGATTCGTTAGAATTTTAATACTATAGGGATAGAAAGAGTCTAAAATTCATTTAAAATAGCTTTTATACACCCTCAATAAAGTAACAGTAAGTTTTTTGGAGTTCTCAGTAAATCTATTCATTTGATATCTCATCTCATTAAGGTATGTCAAAATAATTAGAACTCCATCTTTGCAAGTTCGCCATATTGGATTTAAAATAATGAAACTTAATTCAGCAATGATATACGAACCAAAGATGTATAAATATTTGTGTGCATATTTAAATTAAAACTTATAAATATTACAAAAACATTTTGTAAATTGGGAAATATTGTATTCTCCTTGATGACCTAAAATAAAAAAAGTATGATATCATATTTTTAAATGATAAATTATCTCATTATTTTATATTTTCTTTCAGTAGCTCGTTTAAAACACATAATATCGTTATTACACAGATCAAAGAAGATAATAATTTTAATAAAAAAGTAACAAGAACTAATAAGCTCCTCGTGTAAAGGAAGTTGTAAATTATTTATGGATGAGAGTAGCATAGCTTGGCTCTGAGTGACTCCCTTTGATGATTGGGATTGATCGTTTTGTTATATTTCATTTGATTGGGCTTGTTAGCAGGTATAAATGAAATTTATAAACAATTTGTTTAGTCTTGAATTCTTTATCTGGACTCTTTGGGTATTTGATGTTATAAACATTGTTTTAAATTTGTATTATTGTTAAAAACTTGACTTGAAATAAGACTATTGACAAGTGGAGCGATGAGTAAAATTTAACGTGCAAGACTAAACGAAAAAATATTCCGTTGAAATTATGATTTTTTAAAATATTTATTATACTTAATTTTAACAATTATTTTCTTATAAAAAAAGTACTTTGTATTTTTACCTTTAAAAATGATTGTAATGTATTAAGAAAAATCATTAATCCCAATTCCCAATCCCAAGTAACAGATCAAAGGAGGAAATTCAAGACTGCATACGCTAGATCAAGACCAACATAAAGACCGAACAAGTAAGATCAAGATAAATTCCAAGATTATCCTAGTCTTGGTCTTATTCTTTTGCTCATTAGTAATAAAGTGTCAGATTCACAAAAATAATTAATATCTTGGTATAAGAAGGTGATAAAGTATAATAATGAAAACGAAATATAAAAAAAGCTCTTTTTAAAGAAAAATAATATTGCAGTGTCATCACACAATCAAAAACCTCTTTATTTACGGGGATGGAGAAGAAACAATTTATCAGGAAAAGTTACAAAAAATACAAGGGATAGAAGATTTCGTCAACTTCAAAGAGTGTAAGTCGTCCTATCAATTTTCAATTGAATACTTAATAAAAAGGAAATACAGATGTGATATAGTATGAACGAGATATATATCTCGCGGATTCATATGGATTCGATTTCTTGGACTGACACTGTATCTGACATTACTTTCTATTAATCTGTGACATTCCAGTGTTGTTATTCAAATAAATTAAATTACCCATATTATAATTAATTCAACATTTTTAATAACATAAATTAAAACATATTTTTTTTGTTTTGTTTTCATACAGAATTATTATTTATTTAAAAAAAATTGAAAGTATTTTAAGCATATAACATTTAAATCATTGAAATCCACTGTGGAGTTATTAAAAACAAACAAACATATAAATCTGTTTATATAATTATGCAGTAGCTACGAGTATTTGAAATTCTCCGTACGAGGAAATAAAAAAGGAAACAAGAGCATTAATTGAATTCAAATGGAAATTGCTCCTAAAGAGAAATTTAATAACGTATTGAAACTATAAATTATTCGTTTAATCCTGCAGTTCAGTGGCTCAGCATTTATCTTTAGTATAAAATGTGTTTTTCTAGTTAGCAACACTGTTTATAACTACATATGAATTCGCAAGTAGTTCTTTTTATTTTATTTCAATTATAGCCACGTAACAATTTATAATAAGACATAAATATATAACCTCTGTTCTGATAAATTTGTGCTAGTTGTCAAACGGAGCTCGCCTGGTGACCATAAAGGCTTGTGCCTACAACTTGGGTGGTGTCGTCATGTTGGGACTCCATTGTAATGAATTTTGTGAGTGTTTAGTATTATTGTATTTTAAATGTTACTGTGGAGTATCTCATATAAATAATATCCTTATTATTTTTTACAAGATCTTTAAAGTATTAAATGACTGATTTTATTATATTTTGAGGATTTTGCAGTATTTGTGCCGTTTGATTCCTTTTTAACTAAACTATTTTATTTCAATTACAATTTTTTACACAAAATTCAATATCTTGCTACCCACGTTTAAAAATAAACATTTGTTTTGATATTAGTTTTACGATATTCCTTGAACTAGCACATTTTAATTAATAACACAAAATAACAGGAGTATTTTACGACATGTATAAAAATATTGAGCGAAGAAATCATTAGAATATTCGGTCTCTGCATTAAATTGTGAACATGAAAAATGATTTATAGAAAAAACAGAACCTTGATTACAAGCACTTCTAAGATGAAAAGACCGCTTTGTCGTGTGCAATGAGTGCAACCCTCATTTACTCGACGTTGAATGGTTTTGATCAGAATTTTTTTAGACCAACAATGATTGAAAAGATCTTTTATAAATAGAGGTATGATGGCAGTAGACAAATTACAAGAACATAAACTGTAAAAGCCAACTCTCGTAATGAAGTTTTTTGACTGTATACATTGTTTTATTTCCACAACAGATTCTAAGATTATATTAACTATATTACATTACGAAATGGTAGAACTGTCTTTAAAATATGGAGACAACAGTGTATTATCGCCACTTTTTTTCTTAACTGAGCGCTCTCTCATATTTATTGAAACATCAAAATAAAAATAGCAATGCATATTTCGATTTTTCAAGATTATAAGTTATACTTCTTCGCATACAAATTAGTACAAAAAAATGGTCCTCCAAAAGTTGATATATGAAGTACTTAGTAGTCAAAATAAAATTCAAAATTTTATGATTGATGATTGACGTTGATTTTCTTATAATTTTTATTAATATATATACTTTCTATGATAACACGGCTACATACAAGTATTTTAATATAGTCATTATCCTTATTATAGTAATATTGATGTGGTCATAGTTGTTAAATAGGTGCTCCCAAAAATATTAACTAAACTAACTTATTTGGTTTTACATTATATTTCACTACTTTTACAGTCTTCATTGCAAGAGCTGGCTTCTTTTACAGTTTATGTTTTTATCTGGCACTAAAACTTGATATGACATTATACACCTCGTTCGATTTTACTCTGATCTTAAAAAGCGAGTTTTCATAGCTGTCATATTTTCGATTTATTTCCAGAGGCAACATAAAAGCAAGATACACAAAATTGTTTAATAAAACATTACATCAGGTTTATTTTTACATAGTATAATATTTTAAATAAACTGCATTTGTATGCACACATTTCTAATGGCTTTTGATGCGCTTTAATGTTACTAACAATAAGAATTTGTTTTAAATTCGGTAATTTAAGAGAGTGACTTTTGTTTTGCCGATGCGTTGCCACCTCCAAGATGGAGTGAGGAAGGGAAGAATGCTATGGTTTCAGTGGACCCTGAACGAGAAACCAGAGTTCACTCGAACCACATCTTTGACGGGATGGGATGGGGAGGAGTAAGTCTGGCCCACTGGTCAATGTATTTTTCTTCAATGAGTGAAATCGCTTTTCAATCTCCTGCTGATCGATTGGGTCTAATAATGAGAACTGCATGCAATATTTTGTAAATGTAAAATCTAATGTTTTATTATTAGGAATTTATTTCCCACAATTCAGTATTTAACAGAGGAATTATTTGCGAAAACTTTGCAAAGTAATTTACAATGACTTTTGACCTATTTCCATTTTAGATTTTAAAAGTTGGAGTATTATGCGGATATTATTCACTCCTTAAATTTAATGCTTTATTGACACAACTTTTATTATTTATATAAATGGAAATGGAATTTAACTTAACTGGATTAACTGTCTGGTCCCAGATTAGCGGTGCTAAAATATCACAATATGTTTAAATGAGTATATTTCAGAGACTACATTTTAAACAAAACCTAATAGCAATATAGCTGTGAAAATCGTATCCATTTTCGTAAAGTAGGTTTTAAGTGATGCCCATATAAATATACAAAAACGTAAATGGTTTCAAACATTTTTAAATGTTTAAAATAAATGTGATTGACATAAAGCTTAATTAAAAAAATCTATAACCCAGAAAAGGCACAGTTCATGTTGGACTACTAGGAAGAGCATTTATTTAAAAAGATATATCAATTACACCTAACGATTAACGAATACCGAAACATGGTGGGAGATAGACAGAAAAAGAGTGATTTACTTCAAAACTAAAACCCATCGCAGTTCCATCTATCAAAAATTTCGATTTTCAGCTTAAACGACGTTAACACGATTAAAGTCTGCTTTGACATAGTAACTTTATCTACTTGAACGTTATTTTGATCATGGCAACACTAATTAAAGTGCACGATATTGGTTTTATGGTATAACAGTGTAGGTACCTAGTATGTTCAAAATTCGCCTCTACAGAATATTTAATTTATTAACTACTAGCCGACACGCGCGACTTCGTTCGCGTGTTGTTTCACTCCTATGGGTGATAACGAGATGTTAAATAGCCTAAGTTACTCCTTGTTACATCAGCTATCTGCCAGTGAAAGCTTCAGAGATTAGCCGGAACAAATAGACAGACAGACAGACATACAAAAATTGTAAAAAATGTTGTTTTGGTATATGTACCGTGTATACATCCATATGCACTAAGTAAAAAGCGGTTATTTTAATATTACAAACAGACACTACAATTTTATTTATATGTATGTACTATCCGATCTGCATGACTTCGTTCACGTAGATATTAGTACACATGCTCACTCACTCGCTCACTAACGCATACACTCACTCACAATTCATCAATTGATTAATCTCTCTTAAACGTTCTCAAACTTTCACACACCCATTCAGTAATTTACGAGTGTGCGAGACACACAAACTTTAGCTTTAGCTTTACAAAGCAGCATAACCTGGTCCTTGAGATCCTAGAGCAGGTTTATAGAATTTTATGGTATATAAGATAAGATCTCGTCTTTACTACTCGGTCTCGTTTTATACATTTCACTAAACCAGCAACAACATCAAAGATCTTATTCTCAAAATACACTATGATGTTCAATATTTAATACTTATTTGAAACTACTCATCAAACAAACAATAATATATCGAAATAGGGTTATAGGTAAATAGAGCTAGAAGGGTAAAAATAAATATTTAAAAACTACTAGCCAATTAAACGCTATTTAGTGTTGCCAATTGTTGATGGTTAAAAAAATATCATTGTTCGATCTTAATACATTATTCAATGAAACTACTCGTCATTCCTTGAATCTATCGAAGTAGTGGCATGGTGTATTAGATAATTTTTAATTTATATAAAAAACTGGTTTAGGTTTGCGTCAAATACTGTTGCGTAAAAAATAATACTGACGTAGTGAAAATAAACACGTGAAACGTCTAGGTTTATACTGAGTAACATTATGATCTCGTTAGACAGGAATTTTATACAACACTGACACTGAGCGGTAACGAGTGCTTGAGTGTTCCGTATCTAAATCTGTTTCTTTGTCACCAGAACTTTTCAAAAAGGCTGCGTCTATTCATCCGTCAACTGGATGAATAAATTTAATTTATTTTTCTAGTAACCGTATCAATTAAATATTTTAATTCATCCGGAAATTAATAAAAAATAATCTTAAATTATTTTTATATCCTTTTTTTTTATATTTTCGCAGTGACTATATCGTAAATTTATATTTTCTTAATTTATTAATAATTTTTCTTTATTAATATATATTTAATGAAGAATTCCTATTTATTATATCCGTGTCAGTAGAAATATCAGCTGTGTGTTGATAGCAACACCGATTGTTGCTATCAACACGCAGCACATTATATTTATATATTTTTATTAAATATTCTTATTTTTTTTATTATATTTAATTTATTTATTTAACTAATCGTCCTTATATATACGGATATATAATAATATATTATGCATCCGTATATCCGTATTAATAGTCACTGCGTTTCAAAAATTTTATAAGGTACTATTAGGTACTGAGAAAATCTGAAAGATAACTTCCGTCATAATATTACAGCGCGGTAGTGCCAAGACGAGCCAAGCCAAGCGCAAGAGCACTACTACCTTTTCTCGAAGCGCTTCTTCGTTTTTTTTTGGTTTGGATTATACCAGATCCATAAAATTCTCGGGATATTATGTCAGTAGCGGACTCATCAAACATATAAAGTTTTAATTGTATATCTCTTATACTTTAGTTATTATTAATATTTAAAACACCTCGTTTTCGTCACTGACTGACTGACTGATTATCGTCAAAAATAGGGTACTTCCTGAAATCCTAGAAAGCTGAAATTTGTGTCGATATGAGATCTAATATATATTACATTAAAATATTTTTTGGTACATTTTATGAAACTGACCTTGGATAGTTTTTATCTCAAAAAAAGGAGTTTATGTATAAAAAGAAACGCACGCAACTCAAGCGGTGTTATCTTTAAGAAGACCAAGCTTCTTAAATAAAGATTATAAAAAGCTTGTTTCTGTTAAGTATGCGAAGCCGAGGCGAGTCCCTATAGTCTATAAAAAAGGAAAAAATTAATTGAGTATTATGTCTATGTCTATAATAACTCAAAAGCAATGTTAAAATTTGGATGAGAAAAGTATCTCAACGTTCCTTAAATAAACATAAATAAAAAATCTATGTACATGTGTCATAAGTATCAAAAAAAATCTATATACATGTAATGTGTCATAGGTATTAAAAAAATTAAATATAATAAAAAATAATAAAAAAAAATGTTTTATTATTTCCGTGGATCCTTTAACCTTTTTAAAATTAGCCTTGCAGAGAACCTAAATCGGTGAGTATTGAAATTTCATAAAATATTTTGTGCTGACCTGAAAGTCATTTTTAGCACAGCTCAAAGAAAATTCGTCTTTCAAAAGCAAATTCTGTCATACTCACGAAATCCTTTACGGGTCCCAGAATTACGACACTACACTGGACGATCATAATAGTCACAAGCCGAGCTTCGTTTGTCAACTGTCACGAATCTATCGAAAGGTTATATATTTTATATATATTTCTACTCGCGAATACAAAGTTATAAACGGTGTTGCTAACTACATATATTACATTTGTATGTATTAGTATTTTTCATTTAAGCAAAATTATATTTCAAAGAGAATTCATATTTACACCTTACAAATAAAACAACATTGTTCAAGACATTAACAAGTGTGTTTACTCGCAAACGGAAGGAATTTATGTTAACATCTCAATCTGGCAGAAGTAATAAAGATCGGCACATGCGAACTGTATTTGGGCATCATAATTCCCTTTTAGTATATATAAAGATATAAGGAAGATCTCGTATCGCTTTATGACTTTCAAACATGCTGGAACTTGTATTGGAGTTATGATGCTTTTTTAAATAAACTTCCTTATCGCGTGTTATCGATATGGAACTGATTATAATATGCACTAAAAAGGGAAACTGAAATAAAGGAAAACTTACTCTAACCCTAAGTAATGGAGACCCAATATCACAACATCACACAAGTTGTATGCTGTAACTCACTGTAAGTTTATCTGACCAGAGGTTAAAGGTTCAGAAGCGTTTTATGATAATTTTAAAATATTTAAATTATTAAGTTACTAATAACATAACGTCAAACATAATGATTCTCATCGTGGGGCTGAAGTTAACCAGACATTATTATTTTCTCAACAACAGTACCGGGAAATGTTATCAAATCTCCGTTTACTTAAATTGACCTAGTAAAGAACCTAAATATTTTAGAGTAATTATACAAAGTGACGAGAAAGTTTCTTTTTCGAAATTGAAATAGACTACGTAATAATATTTTTTATTCAGACTTCACATTTTATTTATTAAAACAAATCAATAACCACGTTTAATGGTTAATTTATTTATTAACTATATAATATATTGTTAGTAATACCTATTATAAATTAGTGTTCTCAGGTAGTTCCTTTTATATTCATAATTTCAAGTATAAGTACCGACGTGTAGACAATAGTAACTTTTAGTGCGATAGATTAGATTCAGTCTCTCTGGTGTTTTTGCGCAGTATACTTGGAAGTTAGTATTATAGTGTCGTGGTTAAGGTCACCCTTCTAGAGATCCTCGTAAGTTAGCTTTGTTATTTACTGTAGTTAGTGTCCGGACAGCGAAGGGGAGCGTTATAATTATAATAGGTTGGGGAAAAAGTCTTTTCACATTATAGTATGTATGAACTTGTAATAAAATCTCTTTGGCTATACTATTTGTATCTGGCTGGTTTTGGTATCATTCAAAGTTTACATTTAAAAGAAGATAATTCCAAATTCACGTTAGGAAAATGTGTGATTTTTATTTGTTTTTCGTACTGTGAAGATGAGTGAATCTAATGAAGAAATTCGATACATTTTAAAATTTTACTACAAAAAAGGTAAAAATGCAACGCAAGCCGCGAAAAAAATTTGCGATGTTTATGAACCTAGTGCAGCGTCTGTGAGAGTAGCACAAATTTGGTTTAAGCGTTTTCAATCCGGAAATTTTGGTGTCAAAGATTCACCTCGCTCTGGTCGCCCTATAACGGATAAAATGGATGCCATTTTTGAAAAAGTGGAGCAAGATCGGCATATCAGTAGTTACGACATAGCTGAAGAACTGGGAATTGACCACAAAACAGTTTTGGCGCATTTGAAAAAAACTGGGTACAAAAAAAAGCTCGATATTTGGGTATCTCACGAGGGCACTGAAAGAAACCTAATGAACCGTGTACTCATTTGTGATTCTTTATTACGACGTAATGAAACCGAACCATTTTTGAAGAAGCTGATAACCGGTGATGAAAAGTGGATCACGTACGACAAGAACGTGCGAAAAAGGTCGTAGTCAAAGGCCGGTCGTGGTCACAGACTGTGGCGAAACCCGGGTTAACTCGCAACAAGGTGATGCTGTGTGTGTGGTGGGATTGGAAGGGCATTATTCATTATGAGCTGTTACCACCAGGCAGGACCATCGATTCTGAACTCTACTACGAACAACTGATAATATTAAAGCAAGAAGTTGAGAGAAAGCAGCCGGAATTAACCAACAGAAGAGGTGTGGTTTTTCATCATGATAACGCTAGACCTCACACATTTTTAGCCACTCAGCAAAAATTAAGAGAGTTTGGCTGGGAGGTGTTAATGCATCTACCGTATAGTCCTGACCTTGCACCTTCAGATTTCTAGCTGTTTCGGTCTCTTCAGAATCCTTTAGGCAGTGTCAGGTTAACATCACGAGAGGACTGCCAAAACTACTTACCGCGGTTTTTTGATCAGAAGCCCCAAAATTTCTATAGCAATGGGATCATGTCCTTACCTACAAGATGGCAAAAAGCTATCGAACGAAATGGTACCTACATACTTTAGTTAAATGTAAATAAACTATATTAAAAAATGTTTTGAATTTTCTTAAAAAATGCGGAAAAACTTTTTCCCCAACCTAATATAAAAAGCCTTAACCCTACACCTTGTTCGCAAGTCTAAGGCGCTGTCCGGCTTTCTGTCTAAGTTGCATGTGTATACGAATTGCGGTATCATTCCTCTCTCATTCTTCATTCATTCATGTTTCTCCTATTTTTTAAATATTATATAGACCAATAATAGAGAAAAATATATTAATATTTCCCACTCAATTCACTTGTTTGTTAGCCAAGTGTACTTAATAGTATTACAGTAATATAACTGAACATTGTAGCCGTAACATTTTTTATTACCAAGCAAGAGTTACAAAGTGAATAAAAACTAAACAGTAGCAGTCTTTGTAATTAATTAATAATGTTTACGACATTTGTCTTTATTTCTTTAATATAAAAAATATGATTATTTGGGCAGTTACGTGGAAGGCACGATCTCACTTTGTTATGTTGCCCTTTGGGATATAAAAACTTTTCAAATTTCATTTTATTTCCTTTTTGGTTAAACTCAGAAGCATGTTTTGGATGTGTTTTAGAAACAGCAATTTAGTATACTCAAACAACGTCCCGAGAAGAAGCTATAAACTCTTATAAAAAAAACATTATTTATGAATTATTCTTTGAAATATTGTCATAAGACGTATTGCCTAGTAAACAATAATATACCTCGTAATATAGTAAAACTGTTACATAAATATAATGCCATCTGTTTTCTAATCATATCTATATCACTACATAGTATAAAACAAAGTCGCTTCTTGCTGTCTGTCTGTCTGTCTGTCCCTATGTATGCTTAGGTCTTTAAAACTAAGCAACGGATTTTGATGCGGTTTTTCCTAATAGAAACGGATATTTTACTATGAAATCAAAATTAAAAGCTTAATCAAATTATTAACTACACTGTACTAAACTACTAAATATTGATTTAGCTTTTAATTTGATTTAATAGTAATATATCCATTTACTAAGTGCATAATATTTAAAAAATTAACTTGAAATATTTTCGAATTCGACTCCATTTATTAACTCGCGAAACTCCTATTTGTAAAAAGCTTCTTAAATGGTAACTGATTTTGCTATAAAAAATCAAAATGTTACATGGCCAAGCAGTCAGCTGACATATATTCCACCACGTTATGGTCAGCTGACTTTATAACGGGAGGAAATGACTGAAAAAATTTTTTTCGACATGTTTGGGAGGTTACCACTGCTCATCCCACCCACGGAATCGCAGCTGACGGTCATGAGTAATCATAATATATATTCCTTATACAGTATACGAATTTTGACTCGAGAGGAAATGATTGACCGAATTTGAATCTGGCTCCCGTACCATAAAATAAATTCCGCCATCTTGATTTTTTTTCTATTCATCAAATAGACCTTGAGGCCCTAATCATCTTTTTCCAATAAACCAATCTTCCATCTTATATACTTTCTGAGATAGACGCCGACGAAATTTGTATGGCCGCCATCTGAAATCCACCATTTTGGATTTTTTTTTAGCTCATTGCCAATTAGATGAGGTTTCGAATGATATTTGATCGTGCTCTTCCCCCGTCTCTGAAACCCTCAATTATCAGCTTTCTCCATATTTTTCCTATGATGAATTTTCGTCCTCTATACGAAACCATAAGTAAAACAAAATTTTTTCATACAAAAATTTACAGGAGAGGTAATCAATCAGTCAGTGAATCAGCACAAACAGCTCTATTTATATATATGTCGGAGGTGTGAGTTACGTTTAGGTTAGCCTGGTGTTAGATTGTGTTGCTGAGCTTGTGTTGGTGCTCGCCTCATGCAGTCCATGTCACCCGGACTGCACCAAACACAATTCGGTTTTCGACGCGGAAAGTCCACTATGGACGCAATTGCGAGGGTTAAGGAGCTCGTAGATGAGGCGGTTTCACAGGGCGGAGTGTTACTAGCGGTCTCGCTTGATATCTCCAACGCGTTTAACACCCTACCTTGGGAAACGATAAAGACGGCGCTAGTTTTTCATGGCGTACCGCCACCGCGGTACCTCCGTGACGTGGTAGATGCTTATTTTGAAGGGAGAGCAGTAAAGTACCCGTTAAAAAATGGCACATGGGTTACGAAAAGAATGTCGTGCGGTGTTCCACAGGGGTCTGTCCTTGGACCTTTCCTGTGGAACATCGGTTAAGACTATGTGTTGCGGGGCGCTACGCTGCCGGGCGTAAGCGTGACATGTTATGCCGATGACACGCTAGTTACGGCACGTGGGTCAAATTTTAGAGAGGCTGTAATGTTAGATACCGTGGGTGTGGCACAGGTGGTTCGGAGAATAGGGTCATTTTGGCTCCAAGTCGCTCTTCACAAATCCGAGGTCGTAGTATTCCACGGTCCTCGCAATCGTCCTCCGCCAGGAGCGGTGATAGAAGTAGGAGGCACGTCTATCGACATCGGTTCCTGGATAAAATATCTGGGACTAATCCTCGATAGTCGATGGACATTCAAGGAGCATTTCCAGTGTTTGGCTCCAAGGTTGATTGCTGCGGCTGGGAGCTTGGGCCGGCTGCTTCCAAACGTAGGCGGCCCCAGTGTCGCGTGTAGGCTACTATACACTGGGGTCATTCGTTCTATGGCGATGTATTGTGCTCCCATATGGGCGGGTTCTCTTAGACCACAAATCGCAGTCCTGCTGCGGCGTCCGCAGCGAACCATCGCGCTAAGAGTGGTCCGGGCGTACCGTACAGTCTCGTACGGGGGCGCTTGTGTGCTGGCAGGAACATCTCCGTGGGACCTCAAAGCTGAGGCCTTAGTAGCGGTTTACCGTAAGCGCGCGCTTGCAAGAGAGAAGGATGGCTGTGATCCACCTTTACGGGTGGTCGCCCAGTGGAGAGAAGAGGAGCGTCTTATAGTGCTGGATAAGTGGGAAAAAAGATTGGAGAGCCCGAAGGTTAGCGTGCAACTGTTGACGGCGATGAGGCCCGTTCTGCGGGATTGGGTTAGTCGTGATTTCGGCGATCTCTCATTCCGCCTGACACAGATGTTGACGGGGCATGGTTGCTTCGGACGATACCTTCCTCAGGTGGTGGGCAGAGAATCGTCCCCCACTTGTCATCATTGTGGGGATGGTGCGGAAGACTCTGGAGAGACGATGCACCTCCCATGCAGAGAAGACTCTCACACGCGTCGAGTCTGCTCTGCATGGGAGGTGCATCGTGGAGCATTAGTCTCTGGAATTGGAGGAGACTTGTCGTTGTCGGCCGTGGTAAGAGTTATGGTTGATAGAGAACAGGTATGGCAGGCGGTAGCAGCCTTCGCCGAGGCTGTTATTAGCTTGAAAGAGATGGCGGAAAGGGCCCGGGAGATTCATCCGGAGGCCCCACTCATGCGCCGTAGGCGAACTGGTCGCCGTCGTCGTGCATACGTCGCAGCAATGCCGCCGTAGCGGTAGTGTGTACGCTGTGTGATATGGGCTTATGGGTGACGGACGGGGATTTCTGTCGCTCAAGGCAGAGCCCAGTGCGGGTGCGCGCCCCTTTGCGTTTCAGAGGCGACACTTTACGGAATATAGAAGGGGGGACCTACCATCCCAGTTCCCCCAGTGTAGAGTCCAGTTGCGGACAAGCGCCGGTAAGCCGCGGCCAGAATACGATACCGTAGCTTGCCATCGCCAGGCGCCATGCGTGTAGGAACGCCCCGGTTAGGTTTAGCGGGTCGGGCAGTCTCCTTCCGAGGCAGTTCTGGAATATCTCCATATGAGGCATTCACACCAGCCCCGCATAACTCGATCTGTCCCCGCAGGTCGGGTATTTGTTGAGCAAATTCCCCCGGGTCAAAAAAAAAAAAAAGGTTTATGTTAGTCTAATCTTAGGCTTAAACAGTGAAACTAAGCAGTGGAGGTGAGTGTTGTAATTACTTAAAGGGATCCCTTAAGCCTACACCTTGGTCACAAGTCCAAGGCACTGCTTGGGTTCCTGTCATAATAGTAAGAGATCGTAACGTTTAGTTATATCCTGACCGTATTGCGCCCATAGATATAGCATTTTAGATAGGCCATCCATCTATATGCTTTTTAATTAGTTTCCGACATATATATTTATATATATATATTAATAAGATCGGGTCGAGTTATTCTATAAAACAATGTAATTAGATAGTGTTTAGAAATATTTTGGCAAAATAGTAATTTTATATGATTCCATAAAAGCATTTTGTGTTCTGTAAAAAATAAAAATGCTTTCAACGCAAATTTCTCACCATAAAACAAAAAATCACAATCGGAACGGAGTGTTTTCTGTAGACATATTTCACGGCTCATTAAAATACATTTTGGGAATAATAAAATTTAGACTAATATTCGTTTACTCTATGAATATAATCAAAGTATTTTTTGCCGTAAAGACAAGACAATAAAAAAAAGACTAATTGCAATGAAATCAATATTTTTAAATCTTATGTATTAAGGTATCATGACTTTATAAGACATTTATTTTCAAGAGTAATATTATTGACTTTATTGCTTAATACTTCACTATGCACCTAGCATTGCTTGGGGGTTGCATCCCAGGAGTAGATTTTTGATGCTTTTTTTATTAACTGTCCCCTACTCAGATTCACTGTTTAACTTTATTTTGAGATACGTCATACATACCGCTAGACCTACATTAAAATTTATCCTAAATGAAGTCTTATCAATATTATTATTCATAGCATTTTACTGGAGGTAGATTAATATTAAATCCTCAGGAAATGTAACCTTTTCCCCGATGGAACAGAGGCAATTGTCCAAGTGGTGTCATATAGTTAACATTTTTGTTCTGTGTAGTAATTTGGTGTGGCTAGGCCATCCTTTTACGGTGGCGGTGTCAAGCAATGGCCTTGTAAATTGCACCTGTTTCACAAGCTTAAATCTACAGTAAAAGATATCATTTTTACATTCCTTTGTACATATATTCTATAAATTAGATCAATTTTTTACAGACACAACAGTAGTCGTGTTATACTAACGCCACGTAGAAATAATAGCATATTTGTAGTGACGATCGATTTGGAGGGACAAATTGCGTGACTATTGCTAAGTATGCCGCAAATATTATATGTAATTCTTTGAAATAGGTGATTTTGTTGCATGATTTATCTACTATTTAATACTATGGCTCTATCTTTGTCTGTATAGGCAGTGTCTAAATAGGATTAGTTTCAAGATGGCTTCAACATATCAATTCATACAAACAAGCAAGTAAAAGTATTGGATATAAATACTTTTTCGTACTTTTTCGTAGTATCGAGTGAACGGGAATTTTGAAACCTTAATAAGGAGTACATGAAATTAAAAAAAGATTTTATTATATATACTTGTTCCCTAGTTATGGTATAGTATTTTAGGTAAAAGAGAAACCGAGAATAAAAAAGAGAAGATTAATTTCCTCCCTCGCATAAGAAACGAATAAATTCTGTATTATTTCGAAATTTCAAATTAGACTAACTAACAGCTCGATTGGAATATGAATCCATTATCTTAGCGTTAATGAAATAAAAATATTTTCTTCATTATAGCGTCGGTAGAGGGCACAAGCTTACAGGACGGTATCTCATTAACCGAAGTGCCTTAGCAAACACCGCATATGGTATAGGTATGGCAATTAACATTACTATGGCACTTTGGCCGATGCGGCTTTATAGACATTACGCTTCGAATCACGCCTAGAAAGGTTCGTGGCCATAAGATATTCGTACCAAGTACAAAACATTTTTTTTACCTGAAAATGAAAGCTAATGACTATCTTTCACCCTGGGGTATCAAAAACATTTTGAATACTTTCTCTCTAAGGAGACTAAAACTTACTTAGTGAGGCGGGTAGAAAGCCGCAAAGGACAATGTTCAAATTAGCCTATGAACGGAATAACATGTCATCTTAACTAAAATTACAAGTTTATTTTTAAACTTAAGAATAAATTTTCAGTAACAGAGGAAACTCTAGGATCGTCCATGGTATAGGTATGGAAATTAACATTACTGTGGCACTTCGGTCGATGCGGCTTTATAGGCGTTGGAATTATGCCTATAAACGTTTGTGACCATACGACTGTGAATATGTTTTAAGTGGTTTTAAAGAAGGCATTTCGATGAAAATTATTGAATTTATTACTAAATTTGACTGTAATTGAGGTAATATTCTCTGGCAAAATATAAATGTCATATTGAATGAAATGTTACCGCAGAAGAGATAGTACTCGTACTACTAATTTTGCACTAAGGGACTTAAAAACATTAATGAACGTAATTAATGTACAGCTACGAATCTCTCTTAAACGATTGAATTCCGAATTATTATAACAAGGCAGCATCCACACCGCAGTTTTCTTTAAATCTATTTTATTTATGACATATTAACCACACCGGTTTATCTTATCTTCGTAGTGAAAGCAAAAGACTAGTTTGCTCCATCGGGTAAGAAGCCTTTTAGAATATTTATTCTCTAGGAGGCTAAAAAAAAGCGAATAAATTTTGTATTATTTTTAAACATAGGTGGTATTCGGAGTCAGATTACTCAAAATGCTGTCAACGAATCCTATATTTCATGACATACAATCATACAAGTTCCACCCATTATCAATCAAAAGTCTAAAATATCTGTAAGTTAAGTAATTATATTTTAAAAAAATGTGTAAAACATGATATTTTATGGAAGGGTAACGTCATGAACAAATTCTAAAAGTTGGTTTAACAATACTTCTCTTTACTCTTAGAAGTTTTTCTCAACAGACATAGACATACTGACATGAGTACTTTAGACATTGTCATAAAAATACTTTTAGGAGACCCTAAAATAGAAAGCTAAGACACGACAACGTGTAATATCTTATACATGAATAATTTTGTTTGTGAATGCTAGCACTATCCAGTCTGATTTTTTATTCTGGATCTAGCGGATCTCATAAAAGAAATGTCCCGAAGATTTGTGTCACGAACTATGGCAAAACTAAATCTTGGATTCTATAAATAGTTTCATAATGATATATTTTTCTATGTTTTCGAAAAAAATCGGCCAACTACAGGTAAGGACATCAAGGGTTCTTAATTTTGACAAACTTAACTTAGCTGTTGAAAAACTATTCTCACCATATATTCATATTGACTACAGTAAATTTACCAAATTCAATAAAAATATTTAGTCCCTTTACGTGTGCTATGATTCTTACTTCGCAATGGAATCAAGATTTTAGATACGAGGTTTTGATTACTTTGCGAGTAACGACATTATATCGTCCTAAATTATATTGCGTTGACTTAGACGTTTTTACATAACTTCAAAGAACTATAGACGTGATTATTTGAGATTAATTTAATTGCGCTTCTTAAAAACAAGATTTAATCTAATAAATTTTTAAATCGGATTAATCCCATCAAATACAAGTCATCGATATTATCTCTAGTGTAGAAAAGAAAAGGTGAAACACATGATAAAACATTTATATTCTTAATATTAAAATTAAATTAATAAGGAAAGTTATACATTAAAGTACTTGGCATCCTTACGTAATTTTAATACAAAAAAACTGAACTTAATTCTAAAACTATAATGGCTGAAACGAACAATCATCTTTTGTGCTAAAATAAAAAAAAAGTATTAGAGAAATGTCACAGTACCATTAATCACGTTAAAGGGGGCATGTAAATGGGCTGAGCGTAGCTAATATTAATCATGTGTATGACAAACTAACAACTCCATACCGATCGACTCAGTCGGTAACACGTTGGATTAATAAATCAAAAGTTTGCATACGGTTTAAAATACACTTGCTAGTTGTCACATAGCTATGAAATGATTCATTATTAAAAGACAAAACAGACAAATTCTGGAATTCGAATACTGTTAGTAAATCTGTTGATAACGTCCGATTGGCGATTTTTTTAATGATAAATAAGGGACGACCAAGCAGACAGGCCACCTGATGGAAAGTGGTCACCGTCACCTATGGACATCAACAAAACTTGAGATTTTCTCTATTTTTGCTGATGCGTTACCGTCCCGAAGATAGAGTGAGGAGGGGGAGCAAAGAGAAGAATGTTGCGGTTTTAGTTAACCCTGAGCAACCCGGTGTTCACTGGAACCGCAGCATTGATGGGATGGGAGCAGGAGTGGGTAAGTATTGGTAACACTTGGTGCTCGGATTCGCATCCGATTTATATATCCAATATGAGGGTCCTAGGTTACTCGCCTCTACTTTATAAACAGAGTTGCTAACATTGGTTTATTTTTAAGATACCTCCATCAGCGTGACAATTTATAATCTCTGTTCTGATTAATCCATGCCATTTTAGCGATTAATTTCATAAATTATTTATGTATAATAATTACCATTTATTTTAAACACTAGAAAGCAGTGTCTAAGGTTTGAGAACCAATAGCAGGTTTAAAGTGGTCTTTAACTAATCAAAATTTGTCTATTCTAACCTAAAAAACAAGTAATAATGATTTTACGTTGCAACACTGTTAATAATATTTGATTTGTTACTGTGAAATGTCACTTCATCCATACAAAGCCAAAGGTAAGCTAGCTGGTGATATATAAAGCACAGTGACATATAGTCAATATTATATATAGTATAGAGTGAACGCTGGCCATCAAAAACATTCTCTGTAAAGGTCGAGCATAGCAAATGGGTTACAGATATCGAACATACTAACTTCTATATGTTGTTTAGCTTGTGCATCAACATTGTAGGTAACAGACTATTCCATATTCTGGAGTTGCATGTAGATTTTTTTCATTACATTATAGCCACTAATAATAGTCGCTAATTTGTCCCAGTTTCAGTATAATAAATATTGAAATCCAATAGTCATATAACTCTTATCAAAAGAATTGAATTTCTTTTCTAGATTTCTTGGAATTTTCGAGCTTAATCTTATCTTACTAATAATATAAATTTGAAAGTTTGTATGTTTGGATGTTTGTTACTCAATCACGAAAAATCGGCTGAACGGATTTCAATGAAATTTGGCATACAAATACATTATAACCTAGTTTAACACATAGGTTATATTTTATCTTGAAAAAATTCAGTTCCTGGGGGATAATAAAAAAATATGTATTTGATAATAATAAATGCAAGAATAATTTTATTTAGCAGCAATATATTCAAAACTAGTATGGCGCGTGACTGGGCGGCCCGCTAAAGCGGACCGCATGAAGGAGTGAATAACAAATTGTCGGGTTCTGGATGGCGGTTATGTAGAAAATGGTAGACAGGGGTAGAAAGTAGTAGAAAAGGGTAGTGAGTTGTAGACGGCGCGGCGGTAGAAAATGGTAGTCAGTGTTAGACAGTGGTCTACTATTTTACGTTCATTAACTTCTACTGTGCACTGTCTGTAACTTACTTTTCTACTATCTATAGCTTTGTCAACTGTCCACTGTTTACTGCCTAAATAAATGTTCTAAACCGAATATCAGATTGATATGCTATCGAGCACAGTACAGTGGAATGTAAAAGAGAGACCTTTAATATCTACCAGAGCCATAAGATGTAAAAAAAGACATCCAGGACTTTCTACCACTGTCTACCATTTTCTACAAAACCGCCGTACGGAATCTGACAATTTAGAAATGTTTATATCTTCTTAACTATAATTTTCAATAACAACTTGCCAAATATTACTAAAATAGGAAACTGTGACGTCGTACAATCATACATCTACCTCGGGGCTCTTATCTTAAATCAAGGAGGCTGCATAGACGAAGTTAAGAGACGTATGGCTATAAGCTTAAGTGCAATGGACAATCTCAAGAAAATATGGAGGAACAGAAACATCACGAAAGCCACAAAGGTTAGGCTCGTAAAAGCGTTGGTGTTTCCAATTTTCCTTTACGCCGCCGAAACGTGGACCCTACAGCAAACCGAAATTCACAAGATAGATGTTCTGGAAATGTGGTGGTGGAGGAAGATGCTTGGGGTCTCCTGGACCGAATTCCGGACAAATGCCTCCATCTTTGAGGAGCTTCACATCAAAGAGCGTCTATCTACTCAAGTGCGCAGTCGGATCCTAAAATTCTTTGAGCACGTTAGTCGGCGTGGGAACGACTCCATAGAACGTCTTGTCGTTCAAGGGAGAGTCGAAGGTACAAGACCGCGGGGAAGGTCCCCTATGAGATGGACGGGTCAGGTGAAGGCTGCGGTGGGCGCTCCCGTACGTGAATGCGCCCGATTAACAGTCAGCAGGTGAAGTTGGCGGGACGTCGTGAGGCGGGCGCTGTCTTCTGGCCAAATTGCTGGGACGTGATAACTACGACCACTCTGCCAAGAGTGAAGCGACAAAGAAGAAGATAATTTTCATACGTTTGTAAAAAAAATATTGGATTGATTAGTAGGATATACTTTTTGTTCCCTGTAAAAAAAATTTAATATTGTTGTGTGTGAACAGAATATTTATCAGAAACAGGTTAATCTATTCCTTAATAATTTAGCAATTAATGTTGATGATTACTAAAAAGATGTCAGTTATGTAACACCAATGGTTTCTCTTATTTTCTCTAGAAAATCTTCGAGATACGCCCGGACTCGAAAAAAAATGTAGCTAAAAAAAAATTGTATCTTTGATGCCTAAACGAGGAGGTGACATCAGTTGCTATTAATAAATTTATTTATATTATTAATAAAGTATGTATACATAAGTCCTTTCTACCTATTTTCTACTTCACTGTTACAGAACATTCAGTTAAGGTGTAACGGAGAGGTGCAATTTGCTTTACGGATGTGAAGCAATCAGTTCTGCATTCCATGTTGATCATTTAACATCCCTGACTGTAATTTATTATGCCTGAAACTTTTTGACCACCAAATATCACCAATCTTAAGCTCTAAAATGGTCCAAAAAAATATATCTTTTCTTGAATTTGCCTTGTTAGTACCTATGTATCACTGTATTTTGTTAATTAGTTAATACCTGGTTCAATTGATTAAGCTTTAAGCTAGTGTGATAGTTCTAATTATAATTAGACTTAGACTTAAAAATGGCGGAATAAATATAATGCCAAAGATGCTTGGTTTTTTAGTTATGAAAGATTACCTATTATGAAATATTAAAATAATTAGTATCAAGTCATATATAACAATCAGTGCATTAAACGGGGCTAGGTTATCTTTTTGTTATGGTAACGGTTACTTTATAATTACTACGCCATCACGATGAAAGTAAAACAGACCGATAGATTTTATTATAAACTTTAGGGATAAATGTTTTCACTACCTTAGGAGTAAATCACCAGAAATCCTTTAGTGCTCATATTATCCTCATACCTATCTCGTGTATAGCTGGTATAAGTAAACGTTTCAGTCGGTAATCTTCTTAACTATAATGTTTTCGAAAGTAATACTTAAGAAACGTAGGAAATACTTAATAATACAAACTAAAAAACGAAAGTGCGTTTTAATCTTCTAGTTACGCCATCTATTATCGAAGATAGCGTCTATCTGTCTATTACACTATCAGGCTTATATCACTGAACCGATTTAGATAAAATAGAGCTTAAGTCTGTACATAGGCTGTATTTTATCGCGAAAAAAATACTTAAGAATGCAAACTAAAAAAAAGGTGTGTGTGCGATTCACACACGATAGAAGTGAAACTTCAGTAAATCGACAAAAGAATGACATGAATATATATAATAATATAAAATAGTATGTATATTTCTGTCTCATTCTTTCCTACACATCTTTGTATTTGTGTCTCTTACCTGTCGTTTTTTCCGTTGCATCCGGTTTGAAATCACAACGATTCTAAAGAAGTTTCACTTCAAAAAATAAGTAAGCGATTACGCCATCTATCGACGTGGGAATGAAGTGCATATCGAGCTGTATGGCTGTAATGTCTGGGTATTAGTCACATATAAATTAAAATTTAAAATAGAATGAAATAATTATATAGAGATTAAAAAGTGAAATTAAACCTAAATATATGTGGTAAATTGCACACAAGCTACGCCCGGACGTGTCGACTAGTTTACATATAAATAATATCAGAGAGTAGTTTCAGTTCAAATGAGTGAAGCGTGTGTTGAATGGCCGCTACGAGCAGTTACCGCATACCGATGCCGATGCGATAGTATCGAACAGGCACAATAGGTTAATGTTATTTTTGTCTGTCTGTGACTCCAGACATGAAGTGATATGTCGAATTAGTTACGCTTTGGAATGATGCATGTAGCAAGACACGCAGCGAAAGTAATAATAACCTATATAAGTAATTTGGTCGACTAACTCATCGAGAAACAGTGAAAGCTTTTAATGAAAATTAAAAAAATATGGAGAAACACACTGTTTCACGTAATCTAAGATATTGCTATACCATGGAGATCATACTCATCTCGGTATAAAACGTCCAGACTATAAGATATCCGAGTAGGTACCAAATTTAATTTAAATCAATGTAGCTGTTCTTATCTGATTAAATGACTAACATACAAAGTTTCACATTTATAATATTATAAATTATTTGCTTAATTCTAAAGAAAAATTAATATTCCATAAAAGTTTTGTTCGATATTGATATCATGAAAGTTAATGAGTTTTATTCATGGTATTACAATTATAGGAAATATATTTTTCAACAATTACATGGTTAGTGGTCACGCTTGCCCATATACACTAGCAATACAGAAAAATATCTCTTTTTCAATTTTGATTTTTTTTCATTTTGTGCACGGATAGTTTCGTCATATTTCGTAGTACGACAAAATTATACTGGTCACTTAGCATCGCGATAAGTAACAAAAAAGTCCTCATAATTTGACAGTTATCCTATCATATAGGTATTACTTTATCTGTAACTAAGTGAATAAGATTGTCACCCTAAAAATTGAGTTATATAAAGGAAGGAAATGAAGAGAAGAATGCTGTGTTATCAGTGGATTCAAAGTCAAAAGTAAGAACTACTTTGAAACCGATGAAATAATAGGATAGGAGTAGGGAGGGGAGTAAGTATGGCATACGAAATATGGGCAAAAGATCCTCTACGACCAAATAGGACTGAGTTAAGAGATGTTTCCCCGTAAATATACTCCTGCCTGTGTAATGGAATCGATATTGAGATATTTTTAAACAAATTTCACCCGATCGAAAAGCTTACAACAACGTGCTCGCTTTTGGGATAATCTTTAAAGCAATATATTGAAATTCATCGAATATTTGATACTATTATGTACAAGCATATTGTGTAAGTAAGATTAATATACAAAAATTACATGTACAAGCTTCCCAGAGACAGCAACAACAAAATTTCTGATTTCGAAACAGACTAAGACACGGTCTCTTGTGTTAATAGTTTTTGTTTATTTGATATGTTATATGATTAAACATTATTTTTACAAAACAAGAACTTTCTGGCCTCAGTGCGAAATAACTCCACAAATTGAAATTGTATAATATGGCTTGGGTTCCCAGTAGATGAAAAAAAAATACTGGCCAATTCGCGCCATGTCAAATAACTGTAAAAAGTTCATAATTTGACAGTAGAGTTCATAGCATAGACATTACATTATTCATATTATTATCTTATTAATTATATTTTAAAACTTTATTTTTTTATTTAATAGTTTTCCGTTTATCAATCCAGTTTTTATTTGCTTAAACGAGTGAAAAACTGCAACGACAGGACCGCGCGAACTATACGACCGCATTTTAAACATATATGTTGACTTAAACAATAAGATATATATACATATTAGTAATGTGCTCGCCAAGACCTTTCTTTTGAAATCAAACACGTGGTGATCTTCTCAGTTTAATTTTTTTCGAGGTTAGAATCTGAGGGTTAAATTCTGTCAAAAAAAATAATCATAAAATTTATATAGCCCGCGTCATTATTACGAATCTATTGACACCTCACTCATAAAAATTGGTTCAGTAGTTTAGGCGCTAGAGTGAAACATACAAACATACATACATAGACTGCCAAAATCATAACCCTTCCTTTTGGCTTCGCCGTAGTCGGGTAAAAATGGCTTTTCTTATTAATAAGAAAAGTATTTTTTTCGTACTCGGTACAAAATATACTAATATTGAACTTGACAAAGTATGTCTTTACGTTCAATTCGCAGTAATAATTACGTTTCTAAGGTTTCATTCCTTTGTCTAATTTCATTAAGCACCAGTAAATTATAACGCGAATCCTTATATTGCTTGTATAAAGAGACGAAGCTTTTATGAGTTAAGATGAAATGAGTTTGATATAAGTTATTATGGAAATTAACAATATAAATATAAAGTTATATTTTGGGAATATTCCACTTACTAAATTAGCTCTTATAATTAATAAATCCATTCTAATTCTGAAGTTTGTAGTATACTGAATTTTCTACAATATTCTAACATCTTCTTCTCTGGAGAAACCCAAAATGCTTTATAATTTCTATTTAAAATAAATAAGAATATACAAAAAGCTATAAAAATTAAACAAAATACATAATAAGCTGAGTAAAAGAAAAATGTATAGAAAAGAAAAAAGACTAAGTATTTCAATGTAATATTTATATTGTACAAGCTGTGTCCGCGACTTTGTTTTAGTCTAATTTTCCATACAGTACAAATTTTCATCCCCTAATATTATTTTACACCATTGAGGATAAAATTTTTACAATATTTGAATTTCATATTTATTTATATCGAATCAACAGCCTAAAAATATGTTTCAAACCTCTAGCTCTAAAAATGATACGATACTTCCATACAACTTTTCACCCCCCTCTTTAAACCCTCACAACCCTTTTTTCCCATTAAAAAGTAACCTATGTTCTTTCTCGGGCTCTAGACTATCTGTATACCAAATTTGTATCAAAACTTACCAAAAATTGATAGATTATAAAGAATAAAAAAATATCTAAAATACAAAAGATTCATAACTCACTACACTGAAACAATCTCATTCCAAAATAGATTTGTAGCTAATATAAATTGTTAGAATTCAGTTTATTTTCATATCACCAACATCAATATTTTCTTTCCAAAGAATTATTGAGCTCAATTCAGATTTGCGTTATTATGTTTGTACTTTTGATTGTTTAACAGAGGGATCAGTTTAATATTAGTTTTGTTTGGCTTTGTACTTTATTACACGAGGGAACACTATATTTGAAACTATCCTAGACGTCTAGCAATATGAATTGTAAATTTGTTATGGAATATCGTAATGTTATGTAGGCAGTACATTTATTACATTTGGTCCTCTATGGAGTCTCATCTTATATATTATGTTTTCAGATGTCTCAAATCTTTTCTTTAAATTTTCCGAAGTAGTCTATATAGACTCTCAGGGATCCACAATATTTCAGTGTCTAAGTAGTAAAATTAGAGTCTTTGAGATGTGTTAATTTAATTATGGTAACTTTATAACACAGCCAATTAAATAGCGGTACCATGGTACCCACAGCTAATTTAATGTTAACGATTTTGTACCCCCAGCAAAGTTAATAATTTTATTGAGCTGTCGTGGTTGTAGCTAATTTAATATTGGTACCTTTGTACCCGCAGTAAATTTAAATTTGATATCCATAAGGATGTAGGTATAAACATACAGTCAATTTATTCTTGGTATTCATAGCCAATTTGATGATGGTACCTTTGTACCTACAGCCAATGGTGGGATTCTCGTTCAAATATTAGAGAACGAAGAGATATATTAAAAAAAATCTTGTGTGGTTGCTTACAACATAATACAATTTAGGGAACTCTGTTCTAAACTAGAGTACAGTGTTCTATTGCATTGATTATCAATCAGTCAAGCATTCCTATGTATTTATATATTATTAGATATATAGATAATCATATCATTATTACTAACGGTTTCTCTTATTAACGTTAACATGTGCCAAAGCAAAGCTAACATTCAACAGGTAAGCTTTTGTGCCTAAATGGACTTGTAATTTCTCTCCATTCGTTTGGATTTGCCAACCTGTCAATACCAATTAGCGCTTAATTGAAACGTTGGTGCTTATTTAAATATATTTTCTATGATTTCTGTATATTCCAAAATTGCACTTTTATTAAATAATATTATAAATGCAATAGTAACAGTGTCTATCTAATACTCTTTTACACTTAAACCATTAAACCCATTTTGATAAAATTTGGTAAATATATTACATATAGACAGGGTTTGTTGAACGATGTAGGATACGTTTTATTGAGAAAAAGGCTTGAAAGGGTTGAAATACATGATGAAATACATTTCGTGATGATCGTTTATGTCTTTAGAAATTACTTACAAATAAAGTAGTGTTGATGTTGAAAATTAAACTTGTAAAATACACGTGGTAGATGCACCCGGATGACGTTTACGATTTAATTCATATGATATTATTAATGCTTTTATAATTATCTAAATATTATTTCCTTACGCTGTATTTCCCAATAGCATTCGTCAAATGGACGAAACAATAATTACGTCCATCTTTTTTTTTTTTTAACTGTTTTACTGATACATGGTAAGTTTAAATGATACCGCAATGCAATTGAATCGCAGTGCCATCTAGTTAACTGCTAAAAACAAATTTATATATGTCGGAGGTGTGAGTTAGGTTTAGGTTAGCCTAAGGTTAGGTTTGTATGGGGGTGCTAGCTGCGGAAACCTCCTCGAGAGCCCACCATTTTGTGGGCCGGTGCACCCTGGGCAACTACGGATAGTAATTTTCCACTATTACTATCCGGAGGCCAATATCCGCAGAAGAGGGGCGCGTGGGCGCAGTGGGCGGTGGCTGCGTTGCAGCGTCTAGTTCTGTGTGTCCCGCTGCGCCTCCGTTCGTGGGGTAGTCACTCAGTGGCGCAACCGTACTCCATGATCGGGGGGGCAGTTGGACATATCTGATGCGTGGGCGTGAAAGCGTCATGGTGTGGAGCGTAAGCGCGAGAGTCTCTTGCGCTGGATGTTTCGCCGTCGACTCCTGTCTCGGTGTAGTAGCGTATCCGGGATGGGGGTAGCGGTGGGGCGGCCAGCGCAGAGGTTTGCGCCAAGGTTGGGCGCGGAGGTCGCGGAGCGCCGGCGTGACAGGCGCGGGCCTTAAACTCCAACGTTCGTACCCTGGGCGTCGCAGACGGCGGTTAAGTCCAGGGGGGTCCGGTGGCCGGAGGTACGGGTCGCTCCGGGTACTTCTCTGTTAGCAGAGATGACTTGTGAGCGACCTGATCTCGAGGGATATGGGCCGCTTCTGACTCCTCCGGGGGCTGGGTGTTTCAGTAGACATGTCCTGGCATCCCCCCTCGGTTAGGTGCTTGGTAAAGCGAGCCCATGGGCGGGTTTGAACTGCGGGTACTTGTACCCGCAGACGGGTGGTTGTGCCGAGGCGTCCGCAGTAGTATGCTAACGCGTTCCTGCGGCGCCTAACATACGGCATGGACGGTGGTGGGTTTTAGTGCGGTAGTCCAGCGCTTATCGCTGGGAGTCCCACATAACCCCTTCAAGGGGTATGCGTAAATGCATTTCCCACATAAAAAAAAAAAAAAAAAAAAAAGGTTAGGTTTGTATTAGGTTAGGTTAATGTTAGTCTAATCTTAGGATTAAATAGTGAAACTAAACATTGGAGGTGAGTGTCTCGATCGAATAAAGGAATTCCTTAAGCCTACACCTTGGTCGCAAATCCAAGGCACTGCTTATGTTCCTGTCACAATAGTTCCTGTCAGAATAGCAAGAGATCGTACCGTTTAGTTACATCCTGACCGTGTGGCGCCCATATAGCTTTTGAGATATGCCATTCCTTATAATTTGTTTTCGACATATATAATAACATACAATTGATGATGATTTTACATGCTCATAAGATTCAAGTAAAAGATTTGTCTTATGTAATATTCTAAGAGAATGACAGACGATGATAATTATTACTGGGAGTTGTGATCTACGAGTTTAAACGATCTTGAAACCATCAAGACACCCCATTCACTATCTAAACTCTAATTAATGGTATTTTATTTCATGTCCATCCAATAAGTCCAATCGTAAATAAATCGAATAGTAACCTTATGATGGCTTTTGGAAATATTAGATGTGTCTAGGGTTAATACACTTCAAATTATTGGTAACAGGTAAAGTTTGTATAAAAGATAAACATGATTAGTAGCTCTGTTTCCCTCTTTAGGAACTACTTAAGCTAAGTAAATGATTGTTATCTCGTTTCCACTACATTTCGGATTCGCTCAATCATGTTCATTGCTCTGAATAAGTGCTTAGCATTTGTATAACTATTCTTTGAAAGACTAATCATTTAGTCTTATTTAATCATGGCTAAAATTATTACAACAGGAACTTGTAGTAGTAAATACATTAAATATTGAATTAAATCAGGCGTTACCTTGCTATAAACCGCGGCAATCTGAACTACCAGACTCGTATAGTACAACCTAGAAGAGCACCCTGTCCACACAAAAGTGAGACGCGCGAACCCGAACCAAGACACACCACACAAGTAGGTAGCTTGACGATCTAACAACCAGACTCGTACGGCACAATCCGGAAGAGCACACCGTTGACAGAAAAGTGTAACGCGCGAACCCGAACCAGTATACACCACACAAGTAGATCGCGATCGACAATCGACGTACGTTTCGCTCCGTAACCGAAGTATCTTCAGGACGCGTTGACTGTACAAGCGTCACTTGCTAAGTGACAATTTTGTTGAAAAAAACAGCCTTTTATACCTTAACTCAATACTCGATATTCGACACGCAATACTCGATACTCGATACTTAACTCGGTACTCGTGTTTTGTTCTTACAACTAAAGATATCGAGTAGAGTGGATTTAGACACGTTTATTTGTTCGTTCAGCAGCTCAAATGTTTGATTGGTATTTTTAATTATTTCTAATTGCTCTAACAAATTAAGTTTAAAACCTTTATCGCAAATATGTAGTATTTTGTGAGAATGGCTCATATTGTGGCCGCTATCTAAGAGATGTAAGAAATATTCAATTCAATATTTAAATCAGGCGTTACTTTGCGGAAATTCATGGTTTAAAATGAATCAAAATGTTACCTTGCTATAAAACGCGGCAATCTGAACTACCAGACTCGTATGGTACAACCCAGAAGAGCACCCTGTCCACACAAAAGTGAGACGCGCGAACCCGAACCAAGACACACCACACAAGTAGGTAGCTTGACGATCTAACAACCAGACTCGTACGGCACAATCCGGAAGAGCACACCGTTGACAGAAAAGTGTAACGCGCGAACCCGAACCAGTCGACATAATTGCTCTAACAAATTAAGTTTAAAACCTTTATCGCAAATATGAGCAATTAGAAATAATTAAAAATACCAATCAAACTTTTGAGCTGCTGAACGAACAAATAAACGTGTCTAAATCCACTCTACTCGATATCTTTAGTTGTAAGTCTCGTCTTGGTTCAGGTTCGCGCGTCTTACTTTTGTGTTGACAGGGTGCTCTTCTGGGTTGTACCATACGAGTCTGGTAGTTCAGATTGCCGCGGTTTATGGGAAGGTAACATTTTGATTCCATGTAAATAAATTGGGCTACTATCTCCCAACGGAAGTTATATTTAGCGCGTTTTCTACGGAAATATAACATCTGTACAACATTTGAAACCAAACCTTTTCATACAAAAGTTTATTACTTATACTCTTGATACTAAATTGAACTTCTTTTAACATTTTTTTAATGAATACGGTAAGTAAAATACGGTCGGTTTATACAAATAACAATCTATGAAAAAAGAGAATCAGTCTTTAAAACAAAAATAATAAATTAAAGAAAATTGAAACCTTTTATTAATCTACTGCGAAAAGAGAAAATTGATAAAATATAATATATTCTTTCACAATAATATAATAATAAGCTGAAATATTTACTACAATACAGACCTGAGTTTGTATATTAATTAATGAAATAGTTTATGCCATATTCCAGAGAAAAGTTTCAAAGTTATTGTATTTCTTGCGAATGGCTGTGAAAGCTACTTTATTAACTAAGTTGAATACCTAGGATTCCTAGGATATACTATTGAATATTTCATTTCATAATAATCTTTATATTATTTGTGTCAACGAACATACGAGACTTTATTCCTAGATGACCTTTTTTTCGTCGTCAATTCGTGTTTGATAGGGCGCCAATATGAAGGAATGCGTGGTATTTGTCGATGTTTAATGACAACAGTTTATCAACAGCAAAGTTAAGTTTGTCCCTGTATTCTCGGAAACCTTGGAATTCGACGTCCACAATTGTCTCAGATTATGTTTTCTTATAATTGTCCCGAACATAGTAAGTTTTGTCATCTACATGGGACCGATATCGCATAGTGACAGCCATAATCTTCACCAGGCGAGCTCTGTTTGATAAATGGCTCAAATCTAACAGAAACAGTGGTTATATACAGTCTTAGAATAACATAAAAGTACTACCCCCGAATATAGATTTATCAACGGTGTTGCTAACTGTTTACATCCGGCAACCGTAATTAAACTATTTTATTTTATTGAGTTTGAGTTTTGAATTAGTTCCTCTTATTTATTACAAGTATACCCACGTGTAGACAATATATAACCGCTGCTTCGATGAATTGTTGCCAGTTTTCAAAGGGATCTCGCTCAGTGACCATCACAGTTGTGCTAATACTGCCATGACTTGATGTTTGCTCGGCTTCCTAAAGTTCATATTATTATTGACTTTTATGTGTTACTGTGCAATATAGCTCTCATACAGATAATACTTTTACCGTCTCTGTGGACACACGGACACATATAACTTGCTCTTTTACTTAACTCGGGTTCGTCACACACTATCTCACTATTACAGACACCAGCATGTCGCCAGTGGGCTCCCGCTCAACTGACAAAGTGTGCACGAGTTTGTATCTGTCTGTATATATTACTACCTTCAAATATATAAATGTAAATATATTATAATACTAGTAAGTATATAAAGCGCTCCAATCCAGAATACAGAAGGCAGAAGGTCAAGAGTTGAGTCTGCTCGATCACTTTGTCCGCGCTGTTTACATTACCCATCTATTTTTGCTTCATCTGCCCATTGTTATTTGTTAGTGTTAGCACGACTGCGGAACATGTTTGTGGTGTTACGTATCTTGTGGCTCGTATCGTCGGTATCGTTTATAACCAATTATTGGTTGGCTTCTGAGATTTAGGTATTGCGTAATTACCGATAAGAACCGAGTATGAATGCCGCTAATTCTGTGATATTTTTATATAACAGAAAGATCAAGTAAACAAACCAGAAAGTGAATTATTAACATCTTCGAAAATGACACTTGGTTCAGTAAATATTGTATAATATTTCATTTCGCTCTCTTATTCAGGTGCTTTGCTAAATACTCCTTTAAATTGACGGGAAAACAGTGAAAAAGCTTTTGACGCTCTCTTCAACGTCACATCAAACTTTCTTTCTCGGATAAAAAAATGTTATTTCGTACTTGGCGCAAAATATTCTATTCAACACTGCAGCAGTACGTTTTTTCCTTTATTTCCTCTGTTATTTGAATTTAAAGTTTAATAGATGAAAGTCAGTCAAACTGAGATCAAACAATTGTATTAAATGCGACAATTACTACCTAAGTAAGGGCAGATACATTGTAATAAATATAATTTAGTTATAAAATAGTTAATTTAGTAAATAGAGAACTGAATGTATTGTTGGAAATCAATATAGAGCTATACAGGATGGAAATACCACAAACATAGATTAAACTCTACATTCCCACGCGTTTAAATTGTAAATATACTCAACATTTGTGAATGAACTGTTACGGTTATAACTAGAACAGAAAAACTATTTTTTTACAAAACTCAAGGCCTTCATAGATTTTTAATTGATTAATTTATATCCAACTTAATATTTTGATTATCTGTTGTCCTACTGCTAATATGCCGAATACAAAATATCGGTTTTTCTTACGTGAGAGAGAAAGCAACAAACTTTTTTATGAAGGTAGGTTTGGTTTTTTAATTTCCGAAATTCCGAGTATAACTTATGTCTTAAAGATAAGCTAAGTTTGAAATGAAGTGTCATAAATTTTTTCGCACTGTAGGACTACGTCATCAGTGGACATCCCACTATTAATAGACATTTTTAAGTAAATGTAACTTTCTTGGAAAATAAAAAGCTTATAAAATACATAAACTTTTCAATTAAAGATAATAGAAAAAGTATATCAGAAATCACATTAAAGGGATTTTCTTTACCTATAACATTACCTAAAGTAGGGATTGATTTCGAAAATATTTTAATACTAGTCGACCCGCCCCGGCTTCTTACGGGTACAATTTACCACATGTAATATATACTTAATTTTCTATATATTTTTGCTACATAAAATATTCAGGTGGTTCCGACAGTAAACATATTTTGATAATATCCCTCAGGAACTATGAATTTTTCCGGAATAAAATGTAACCTATATGTGTTAATCCAGATTGTAAAATATCTGTGTGCTAAATTTCATTTACCTATTTCTGTTCAACCGTTTTTGCGTGATTGAGTAACAATTATCTAAACATACAAAACATATTTATAATATAAGTAATATTACAATGTAATATGATATCTCAAAAATTATAAAAATAATAATATGCTGATTCATATAAAAGAATTTGCTCTAGCTATAAGAAACCAGGGTAATTCGAGAAAAATAAAATTCAGTTTCATAAAATCTTTTAACAAGTTTTTTTAGATTGCGTGGGAAGTGTCAGTCATTTTATTTTGAAAATAGGATAAGCAGATCTTATATCAGAGCAATTTACTAACATATGGTAATGCAAGATTCGCGAGTTTATTTTAAAAATTGCAAACATTTAACTTCGCAACGCTATAAACTAACATCAAAGTCTTGATCGGCATCAAATTCAACTTTTACATTCTAAGAAATCCAGTTTCACAATAAATAAGAGAAGTGTACGACTTTCTTAGATTTTTAGACTTCTTTTCTAGAGACCTAATGCTATTAACTCGTACGTGGACTGTTAGGATTGATCGTTAGTGCATTTTATTTATTAGCATCATTTCCTTAATTGAGGAAAATCTATCCTTCTACTCTAATTCAAAAAAAATTGAAGTTATGGATAGTGTTGCTAAGTATAAACTTTTAAAATCAAAAGATACCGCTTTCTTTGAATAAACCACTTAAATACTTTTACACGAGTTTATAATCACAATTTATAAGCAATATCTTTCAAACGATCAATAACAAAGAAACCATCGATCAAACAAAGGAAGAGAACTAATAAACAAACAGGGATTTGGCGATTGGCTAAGTACACAAAGAGATACAAAATACTGATGATAACATACGGTTACTTTCGGCTAATAAAAAGAATATTGGTAACCAATTACGTTAAACTTTTTTCGTGATATTTGTTTGGAAACTCTTCTATATAAATACTACTACACACTGCAAACAAAGTTCCACGCTATGTCTGTCTCTCTCTTCGCGATTAAATTAAAAACTACAGAAGGGATTTTCATGCCGATTTTAACAATAGACAGAGTGATTTCTGAGGAAGGTTTAGGTGTATAATTTGTTAAGGTTTTGTGTAAATTGGTTGATATATGACGATAATTGTTGAAAATGTCGGAAAAGTTAAGACGTCTGATAGCTTATCCCTTAAACGCTTCTTAATTTCTTTATTTCTGTCACATGGTCACCATGTCGTACGAATGGCCTAAGTTTTTTGACATTAGCCAGCCAGTTTATTAAATTTAATAAAGGCCGCCAACCAAACGGCGCTGTTTGGTTGAGAGCCTAGGCTGCCAATTGAACAGTTAAGATAGTTAGGCTGCGACATATACCTACATAATATGTTTTACTATTAATACAATTTAAAAATTCTCTTATTACAACATATCTTTTTATAAAAGCTTGAAATAATCTAAAACCAAGTCAAAGAAATAATAATTTATATTTACTTAACAATCAAGACAGAATCGTGAACATGCCATCTGTACGACGAGGGGGATAAATAATAAGTATACAAGGATAGACTGTAAAATCATCCCGTTTCAAGCTTGGTCAAGGGATCAAAATCACTAAGTTTCAAACTTGATAGTTTGTGGAAACTTACACAACTTTGGTAATTGAGTAGATAGTTCAAATCGTGCATAAAAGATTTAAATGGAAAAATCTTTTAATTCTTGAACTTGAGTGTACGTACAAGTATCTCGTAAAAATTGTCCGCATAAATAAAAATGTGTAAGGAAGAAAGAAGAAAAAAAGAAGAAAAGATTATAAGTCAAATAACCTTTCTTTGACAAGAATATTTTTATTATTTAGAACAGAATAACTATCTAAATAATTTTACAATTTCTAGCATTTTTATGAACTTCAATGGTAAAAGATGGTAGTAACTTTAGGTCCAAAAAATATATATTAAAAATAAGATATTACGGACCACTTGATGGCTTACAAAAAGGAATTTAATATGAAATAAAAGATTCAGGAAAAATTCGTCTTTTTGTTTTAATAAACATTCCTAAAGAAGGCAATAATTTGACATCTAAGGACAGCGCTTTGAAAGCTTGTCTAAAGTCTGAATAACAGATTTTATAATTTAATAGCTTTTTATCACATATTTTTATTGTTGATTTTTATTTATAGTGTTGATTTACATATATATTCTACAAACGTCTTGATGGCAAAATTTTGCCCTTCGCCAAATTTATGCAGGACACCGTTGTGGTGCGGATACTGACCGTTCTGGACAAGAGTTCATATGTCGTGGTATTAATACGTACAATGCTGCCACCAGCGACAGCAGTTTCTAGAGCTGATTATAACTAATATTATGCTTGCAAAATATTATATTATGAGAATTTGGCAACACCTTTATAACTTTGTGTTCGTGGGTAGTACCTCTTATTTTGTCTCAAGTCTCACATGCAAAATATATAGTCTCGCTTCCGGCAGTCTATCAAGAGATATCAAGCGATGAGCATTAAAGTGAATTAAGGGTATGGTTTGGTTTTTTGAGTGTTGTTGTACGCTGAAGCTCTCGTGTTCCCTGTACTTGTAACCTCAGATAAACAATCAGGTCCGGCATTAACCGTCTAGGCGTCCTGGGCGAGTCATGTTCTGCATGTTTTTTCTTTATATAGATGAAGAAAGCTCTCACTCAACAATAAGTATCACTTTAATATCAATATATATGTATGTAACAAATAGTTTAATTTCGGTAATTGATATTTTGTCCTGTTAAAGCAAAGTTAAAAATGGTCCTAGATTTTCGGAAGAGCTCCGGACGGTAAAGTCGACCCGCGTGACTTCGTCTGCGTAATGCTCCGTTCCTATTAATTATAGCTTAATGTTATATAGCCTATAACATCTTTATGAATGAGGTATACATCGCTAAAATAATTTTTCAATTTTTCAAATAGTTCCTAAGATTAGCACGTTTAGCCAAATAAACAAAGAAACTCTTCAGCTTTATAATATTAGTATAGATTTTCTACAAACACTGTGGTGTAAAGAAAATACCCGCAATATCCTAGAAGCTGAAGGAAACAACTAGTGTAGTATAAACTAGAAACATCTATTGAATTGCATGGTTAGGGCAATTAGGTTTTGTTACATCCCTGAATGGAAGCAAGTAAAGTTTGCGATTAAGTTTCCAAATACAAGTTTGGGAAAATGCCAAGATGCACGCGCGTGTGTGTGTGCAACCGAAAACTAACTTTAAGAGCATACAATGCCATAGCAATAAAATATAAATTATTTTCAAATAAAATAAATAATACAAAATTTCTTTTATGTTAAAACATCAATATTTGGGAATTATTTTGATTACTTTTCTGTAATTCTAATATTATGTGATTAATGTTTTAAAATTACTGTAATTAAATTAAAGCGATTAAAAGTAGAAAATTTCTACTTGAATATAAGTCGCAGCTCCTAACATCCTTTTATTCAAAGTAACCCACGAAATTTTTTTCTGACTGTAACTTCGTTGTGAATAACGCTATTAGCCTGAATTTTCGCTGATCAGGAGGACATGCTATGTTTAACAAATTAATCAACTATTTATATGTCGGGGATTTTAAATGATGAAAAGGAGCTGAAAGGAGGAAGATAGGAATATTGGGGAACACTAAAAGGGTTGATGATATCGAGTGGAACATTGGGTAAACGCAACGTAGATTAGAACTAAGACAACACTGCACTAGCACTATCTAGAGACACTACTTCACTTTCCGAGAGACCGCGTACGACCAAGACTTCAGTCAGACCGTCGATGGCATATAAAGGGTCGAGGGTCAAGACTGTCAAAATAACGGAAGCGACTACTACCCCACTCCAAAGCCATAGATACCGATGACGATTCAAGTATTCGATAGTCTTTTACTTTTCTCCGACATATATAAATCAAATCAAATCAAAATTATTTATTTCAATTAGACTTTTTTAAAAGTACTTTTGAAACGTCAAAAATTTGTCGGTCAGTTAGTTTGTCTGAAGCTACCACCAGCTCGGAAAGCTGTTTTCTGTTGAGAAGAGCCGGCCAGAAACTCAACATACGCTGTTTTCAAAAAGCCATGTTTACATAGTCTGTTATACAAATCATTTAACTTGAGAGTCAACGTCACTTAGATTCCAAGCATTCTCATCATTTAAGTAATCCTGTACATTGTAGTATGCTTTATACATTAATGACTTCTTGATCCGAGTTTTAAATTGTTGAAGTGGCAAGTCTAATATAGGCTGTGGAATCTTATTATAGATGCAAACACCAAGCCCCACGAAGCTGTTACTGACTTTGTGGAGACGATAGTAAGGCGTTACTAGTTTATTTCTGTTTCTAGTATTAACATTATGTTTGTCACAATGTTTTGAATACAAATGAATATTCTGGTAAATGAACAAAATATTACAATATATGTATTGAGATGGGACTGTAAGAACGTTTATTTTTTTATATACATCTGTAAGGGAATCCCGCACTCTTAAGTTACAAATGGCCCAAACAGCTCTCTTTTGTAGAATAAAAATGGATTCAATGTCCACGGCCCTACCCCACAGTAAAATGCCATAAGACATAATACTGTGAAAGTAACTGAAGTAAACTAGCCTAGCAGTATTGATATCGGTCATTTGTCTGACTCTCCTTACTGCGTAGGCAGCTGAGCTGAGTCTTCCTACTAAAGATGATAAATGGGGGTTCCATTGGAGTTTTGAATCTAAAGTTATCGTCGAGTCCGCCACATCTAAAATTTCATTATTTAAACGTAGGTTAAATTTTTGTTTTTTACATTAGGTAAAGCAAACTTAACGCATTTAGTCTTTTTAGCATTAAGAACTAAGTTATTTACCGTAAACCATTGAAGAACCTGCGATAATGCACTGTTTACATCGTCATAATTATGTTTATTTCTGTTTACTTTAAATATAAGAGATGTATCATCAGCAAAAAGTACAATATCACACAAGTTCTTCACATAGTATGGCAGATCATTAATATAAATCAAAAATAAAAACGGGCCTAAAATGGATCCCTGTGGAACGCCCATTTGAAGTAAAGATCCAGAAGATTTTACACCATTAATAGTAATCCTCTGGACTCTTTGATTTAGGTATGAGGCAATTAGATCCAGAGAAACACCGCATATACCGTAATAATTAAGTTTTTTTAAAAGTGTTTCATGTTGAACACAATCAAAGGCCTTGGACAAATCAAATCGCAAAATACACCAATCGCATTTTATGATTTCTCCTATGCTTCATAAATATGCTGAAGAAGAGCAACTCCAGCATCTGTTGTTGACCTACCCCTAGTAAAACCATACTGTTGCCTATGAAATAGTTTATTTTCATTATAATATTCTAAAAGTTGGTTTAAAATAATCTTTTCAAAAACTTTACTCAGTGATGGTAATATAGAGATTGGTCTGTAGTTACCGGGATCTTTCCTGTTTCCATTTTTAAATAGAGGTATTATTTTACTGTGTCCGGAAACTTTCCTGTATCGACACATTTATTAAAAATATCAGCTAGATGTGGGGGAATATTATTGATTATTGTATTTAATATTTTTACTGAGATGTCCCACAAAATCACCAGTTTTTTTTTATATTAAGTGTCCTGAAATTCTTAATAATGTCAAATGATGTAATATGTTTAAACTCAAAGTAATTAGCATAGCCTGGGAGTTTATTTTTAATTAGAGAAATAGCATCTAAGGGCGATGATTTTAATGCAGATGTTACGTTGATAGGTATATCAGTAAAGAATTTTTCAAACGTGCTTACCACTTCTTCAATTCTTCTTATAAAAGTCTACAAACTATCGATAGTCAAAGCCTTTAGATATTGTTTCTAACAAAAATTGTTTTTATATTATTATGTATTACTTATTTCACGCCTCTTTCACTACTACTTTTTAAAATGACTAATTTATGGACACGGCATATCTACGATTTCATTATATACCTATTTAATGAAATTGATTTGGTATAATTGTTTTTACAAGATTTTTTTGTATTAATAATAGCTAAAAAATATAAAGACTGTCGACACTATCATTCAAAAAGTTTCAAACCGTTTTATTACACTTCACGATTCAAATCTGTCATCACAATGTAAAATGAGGTACGTGTAAATGCGCCATTCAAAAGAACACTTAAAGTGAGACTAAGTAGGGTATTTCACAAAGATTCACATCACAAGTGCTACAAAAAGACAGAATATTTGACTCTACGTCGCGCCTTTTATAAGGGAGCAGAGATTAATTCTTCGCTAAGCGTTGTCGACCCATATTTTCGGAGTGTAAAAACTTAAGCATATATTTAGGGTACCATACCTCATCGTAAAAACTCAGACCAATTTTTTAAAATTTCAATTACACGTTTTAACAAAATTACTTTTGAGAAGAGTCCACAGCTACCAATTCAGAAAGCATTGTTTAGATCGTCGTTTTAACAAATTCTTAATCATTTAACTTGAGGGACAACGTCACTTGGATTCCAAGTTAATGAGGCAAATTATACGTGCAAACATCAATAATATTAATAATATCAAATAGCGTAAAATTAACTCTTTCGGATCATTACTTTATTTATCTAGTTGAAATTAATATCAATTATTCAGGTCTTCAGAACTTTCAAAATACCAAACATCGAAGTCAATTAAAATTTTTTTCAAATAAACAATGTAATATAATATGCACACGCATATTCTAATCAATATTTTTTTGCAGTTAGTTAACTCACCGTAACCAATGCCCATGTAAAGATTTTCCAATATTAAAAATAAGTTTGTGCCTCAATCTAGACTGTACGGTACCCTGGCTGCCAGAATTCCATTCGAGCTTGGCCGAAATTTTTACTTTCAAACTTGGAAGAAAATTGTAATTATGTTATTAATAACGAACATAAAATGTATACTTTATCTTTGCTAGTAAAAAACATTGTTGTTGTTAAAGTGTAAAGAAACAGCTGTAATTTATGTCAAAAAAGTTTTTATATTTATTGTAGCAATTTCTAATTATTATTCGAAGTATCATTATTTTTTATAAGACGTTAAGATACCCATTGGTTCATTTCGTGCCGAGCGTATAATAATAATAATAGATTTTTTTAATTCGACAAATTATCATTTTTGTTTATTTATTGGCCAATACAATCTACTATAACTATATTAAGTCACTATACAAATTGACACCAAAAAGAACGTAATCGAGATTTAAAGGCTTTATTCCCATAGATATGCGATAATTTATAGGATTTCTATAGATCCGTAGTAGTAGTACTTTGAGTTTGTTTAATAGATTAAATAATGTTACTTTAAATATTAGAGATTACGTGATTCTTTAATATAGTTGCTGTCTTAGTTAAATTTTGGTTATCAAATTGGTGATGAGAGTTTATATATAATAAAAAGCACTGCATTTATTTTAATATGTATTCATTGTTTCATTAAAAATTGGTAAAAAATTATATTTTCATCACAAAACCCTTCGTACCTGTGTATGAGTTGATTACGGAGCAAATATTTTTAGTCTTCTTATTCGACCAGAAGCTTGTGTTCAGGGCCAAACACTTTTTCGTCGGCAATTTACACGAAACACGTATCTGACGTAGAAACGATTGTTATGATGCTTGATTTATCGAGTGCACATTTTGTTCCGAAAGTTTGGCATGAGCCGAATCCGCCATGAATCATGGTAACGGCCGCGGTAGATAAACAGTGGAAAGGTGAAGTCTACTATTTATGTGTCTGCTTTTAACCCCATACTAAAAAAGGTGGAAGATATCTATGTCAGTTACATCAATTCAGTCCTTACAGGCCTCTGTTTCTTTGATATTGATGACCTAAGGAATGGGGATATTTATTCCTTTCATGATCATTGATCATATATGTAATTACAAACTATACATCACATAAAAGAGGGCGTTAATTGTGGTATGTGATTATGGATGAGAAGTGTTCGAATCTCACCTAATCTTACATGAGGAGTATTGACAAACATCACTTAATTAATTTGTTTAAGAGTAAAATATGTTTCATGAGTAAAATATGATATAATCTGTCACAATAATATTTATCGTTACTGTCCGAACGCAGCAAAGAAGCCCTTTCCTTTTATTAGTCCTTCGATTGCTCAAGAAATCTTAAATACTTGTCATTAAATGAAAATGATTAAGCAAAACTTATAAATCTAACACATTTACACTAAAAATATAATATAGTCATTTTGAAAACTCTCACGTGAGGTTAGGTTGATCCAAATCTCGCGACATCTCACCAAGGGTTCGGAAATTAATGGTAAAAATTGCTTCACGTACTTAATTTCATTTCTCAATAAAAATAGCTATATAGATTATATATAAACGGCGGAATTGTATGATACTAAATTACCATTATCTACTTTTATGACGAAAAAATTAACAAGTTAAAATTCAGTTAAAACTCTAAATTGTCTCTTTTATTACGATAGATTTGGTTATTTTCAGTTAGAATGTTTTGGTTGAAGGCTGTATTCAATATTTTGTTGGCCCAGTTTCAGTCCATTCGTTTTTATCACCTCTTGGTGTTTCACAGCCTCCATTCCGTGTATAATTTAATATATCTATGAAATTTAACGTTATAAAAATAGTAATGAATGTGTTAAAATTAGACTTATAAAAGTCGTAATATGATATTCTATCAGTGTGTTTATCAATAACTTAAAGTATGAAAATATATTAATAAACCTCTTTTGATTTACCTACATTGAAATCTTCACATATATAACTTGATTACCTGTTGAAAGAAAAGAAAAACATAAATTGTTATAATTAAGATACGTTATAGAGGAAATTATACTTTTAAACACCACTTAACACATATTAACTATATGTATATGCGCTATACTGCACACTTATATATAAGAGATAATAAGAATATTCGTTCTAGACAGAAAAACCTGGGGTTTTAGACCTAGAAGAAGGTTTAAAGAGCTTTTCAATTCACATACTCACGCCTCATCTACTCTAACTTGTTTCCTAACATTTATCTAAACATTTATGAGTGATTATTCATACCAGGAAATTACTCACCAAACACCACTGAACTGAGTTTAAAAGTTGTTGAGCCGGCTAAATTACAATATACTAGCCAATCAAACCTTTAGTTGCTTTAAATTGGTTTTGAACTTTTTGTATAGTTAATACACATTTTGTAAGAATTATGGTATAAACACTTTTCTTTTGTAGTACCTAGTTATTGTGGTTGAGTGAAAATTAAAGGCACCTCAAATACCTATTAAAGCCGCACAGCACTGCCGACTGGTAATATTACATTCCAGTCTAGGCTAAACAGTGAATCTCTTTGGCCTTCCTTACTGTTGCTATAACAGATTGAATCTGTAACTTCGTCGTCGTAGTTTATGCTATGTAGTCGTATGCTAGCAATACTATTATAATGTTTAATTTGCTAGTAGTTTTCTTTGATTAAATTTAAAAATAATCTCAGTTAAATAGCCGTTTAACAAGTAATTACGTGAATTGAATGGTTACTTTTCATAGTTTCCGTAAGTTATTGCAATTGTAGTTGACTTAGTTAAAATCTCTTTACAGATAACAAGCTCTCTTTACACCTGCTCCTAGGTCTTAAACTCCGAGTACTGCTCTACTTCCGTACCGACATTGGCAAGTAACTTTGTTTTTTTTACTTGTAATGTAATCTTAGAAATTTTCCAGCTTAGACTACTTATTTATTTATTAAAAAAATACACATTAGAGCAGCAAAACAGAAACTTGTTTCTAGCATTATTATAATAAAAAAAATTGCGATGAACAGTTAACACAAATTAATTACATAACTACGAATAAATGGATAAGTCATATTATACAGTATTACGGAGAGATCTTTATGCAATGTAAAATTTGTTTTAAGTTGTTACATTACAGATTAAGAAAAAAACTATGTTAAGGAATTTATAGTTATACTCATTACAAGCTCCGAAAGTATAGTATTTTTAATATTACTTTAAATAGAATATTGATCGTTTATGAAACTATGCGTTGAATAGTTGTTATCTACACGGATGCACCGAATCGGCAATTGAGATGCAACCATGATCGTAAAGTTTTATTCAAAACCAAACTCCCTCGAGATTGTACAAACAACGGCTCAATAGCCTCAATAGCTGACCCTGGCTGAAACGTTGAGATATTAAGCTAGATACAGTATAGCATATACTATAGAAATAATATACTAGAACTATACTGACAGAAAATTTTAAGAATTGGCCAATATTTAATCAATGAAATCACTTATAACATATTACTGTTATTTCATTAATAAATTAAAAATTACTATCTTATTAATTACAAATATTTAAAAAACCTGAAAGTTTGTGTGTTTGGATATTCGGTTGTTTGTTACTTTAATCACACGAAAGCTGCTAAACGGATTTCATTGAATTTTGGTATAAAAATACTTTGCAACCTGTATACACATATTGTACTACGTTTTATCTCGAAAATTCGGAATTCCTACGGGATAATAATAAAAATTAATCAGTGTTGTCAAAAAAGTTTAAATTATTTTTGATAAATATTATACATATTGCATTATTCCGTAAAAATAATTTAATACATTTTATTGAATAAATCGATTGATTTTAATTTTTGAAAAAGGTTAGAATTTTTTTTAAACCCAATTAATGTTCAAAATTCCAACATATACAACATTTACGGGGACTTTAAATAATTATTTAAAGTCCCCGTAAATGTTACTGATTTGAAATTTTTCATAAGTACAGACTTTAATTGTTTATTATGGCGCAATGGTGATAGATTTGACCATAACACGAAAAAAAATTATAACTCGAAAACTATCGGTTTGCGGAACATATTTGGGAGTGATTCAGATAGTCCAAGTTCTCCAGGAATATTTAGTCCAGGAATATTTTAAACAAAAGTATCAATATAAGAGATATAGCGATAGATATAAAACCTACATTTTCAGGAAAAAAACGAATGATATAACAAAAAAAAATTCTACGCAATCCTAGTGTCTGAAAGCGTTTATACAATTTTGGATAAATTTAAACCAAAATACTTATGATCATATACACAAGTAAATTTTACATTTCAATTTATCTATTTTGTACAGCATACAATAGAGGCGCAGAGGGATGCTCATAAAAGATGCTTGGTAAGGGCTGTGGCCTGATTCCTTTAACTGGAACGCTTGTATAATACACCGCATTTATTTTAAAACTTTCATACACATTACACATGTACAATTGTACATTATATCATTCATTTTGTTCTGTACATCTATTTAAGTACTGGCAAAAAGCTTAAAACACAAATTTTTAAAGTTCATTAAAGAGCTTTTTGTATGATTGAATTTTTTTTAAATGTTTTGGCTTAGTTGGTAAACGCAATATGAAGTATTGTCCTTTATGATAGGCTAACATTTGGATTAGCTTATTTACCTTCTCTTCCACTCACAAACACACTCGCTCACTCAATCACCATCCCACTAACAGACTAACTTACTCAGCCCAGATTCCCTTGCCTTATAGAACATAAACTTCTATACCACAAGGACGATACTTCTTTCCGGGATAAAATCCTATATATTATTTGAGGTTTTATATACCCTTCTAATCCACAGGATCTTTGGTTATTTCGGTATAAGCGTTTAAAATATTAGAAGGATGAAGAAATGTTTCTTTTATATAGTGTAATATATGGGATGGAAGTGTAATGTATGTGATGGTTTTCGTTATGAAATTATTGTTATTGTATTATTATTCTTGCATCTTGCAGACATCAGTATTAGGTGTCTTGAGAAACAGTGTTTTTCAGACAAATACACGGGTGCAATCTTATTCGCCGAGTAGTCTTTTGAGGTATGGAACCATAAAATGTAATGGTCTTTACGAAAAGTAACCATTATTATTTACCCAAGCAAAGATGGGTAGAAAGAAAGAAATATCTCCAGATCCTTAATAGTTAATGTACCCAATGACCCAAACTAAAGCGCACAGAATTCCTGACCAATGAGATCATATTCCTACAGCTAGTCCAATACAGATGGAGAAACTAGGAATTACACGAGTGACTATTTTCATCTACAAGTATGAATGCGGCTCATTACCATTCCATTTGATTGCTCCTTAGAATAGCTAATGTGGCCTATACACAGGCGAGATTTCCTTATTATTTGTTAGAGTATTTAACCATATATTTTTTATATGGTTATAAAAATAGGTTTTTGGTTGGAAATATAATTAAGGAGGTATTTAAATGTATATCACAACAGTAAAAAGTTATTTTAAAAGACTCACATTGGATAGTTTTAAGATTTTGATAGCTTGAGCAAGCATGGAACTCGATTATTAGACTATAAAGGGACGATGTTATGATTCAAAATCTTTTAAGGTTCTTAATTCAGCTCTTTTCCGCTGCAAAATTCCGATTTTCCAAGGTTTCTTGAAGGACCCCTTTTAGGTGTTTAATTACTAGCATTCACACGAGCAGTCTGTGAATATTCAGTAAAAAACCTATATGGCTGAATTTTGCAATTCGGATAATAATAAATCTTTTGCTGGTTAATACTATCAAGAGAGTGTTTAAGTCTGAATTTACACCAATCAATTTGGCTGGATCTAGTAAAAACCGGCAGAATAAAAGGCTTATTTTATTAAATATTCTGTACTATACATGATGGTAAATTATATTGTAAGGTGGTGGTATTAAAAGAGGGAAATACTAAAGCAATGTTAGAGAAATAACATTATAAATGTGCATGCGAAAACGATCCGTAGCTTGTTGGCAAACATCCCACAATAATATCGTTATAGTTTCTACTTTTCTACTATATTGTACATGTAAAACATTAAAATTGGTTTAGGTTAAGTTACATCATCATTATCACCCTTTCATAATGACCCACGCATGAGCCGCCTTCTTCCTCCTTAGGGAATAGGCCATAATCCACGACGCTGGCCAAATGCGGGTCGGCAAACTTCACACTCCTTTAAGTACAGGGAGAACTCTCAGGAGTGTAGGTTTCCTCACGATGTTTTCCTTCACCGTTAGAGCAAGTAATATTTAATTTCTTAAAATACACATAACTTCGAAAAGTCGTCGGTGTGTGCCCAGGATCGAACTCGAACCTCCCGAGTAGACATCAACGTCTTAACAACTAGGCTTTCACTGCTATATTGTATTCTCCAATAAATATTTTTATTAAAGCGATAATTTTCATAGAGGCAAAGGCCATTGCGCATCACCGTACGTGAAGTACAAGTAACTTAACTCACAGATGGTGCCAGTATTTGTGTTTTGAGTGGACTTTTTATACAGAATTCTTGAATTGAATTTTAAATTGAAATTTTAAAATATCACATTTAGAATTTTAAATATAGTTTTTTTTATTTTTTTAAATACGGATGCATTATTTATTTAAAACTTGGAAATAATTCGTTACTAGTTTTGAGGTTTTTTAAATCTAAATTCCATAAACATATTTTATTTAGAAAAAAGCCTTCAATATTTAAAAAAAAAATTGACAATAATTCAAAAAAAAATATTGATGTCTATGGAGAGAGAGATAATATTAACAAACCATAATAAATGACAACATTTCAAATGATTGCCTATTTTGTGAAATTATAAGGAATAGTCGCAGTGGTCCAATAACGCAAAACTTGCCACTATAAAATAATTGCCATTTCAAGCCTGAAAGTCTACGAGTGTTGTTAGAAATAATAAGATTGTTCAGACAGGTTTCGTAAGAGAAAAATGTTACCAAAGCATGTGACGGCTTTTAAAATCATGGTTATACTGAGAAAATGTATTATGAAAGCTTCAGCGTAATACTAAAAGTATTACGTAGTAAAACTTCAAATAAAAGTCGCTCCCGGACGTAGCTTTTTTTCTTTACCATATCTTGGTAAGTAAAAGGTAAAATCATGTGGTGTAAAGGATAAATATTTGTAAAATTTTCTTTTAATACTCTAAGGATGTTTTATGGTATTAAATTAAATTATTTCTGTCTAAAATTTGAGCTCTTTAAATCGAGCCGTTTCCCGAAATATTTCGAGATTTTTTTCTCAATTAACAAAACATTTAAAAAAAATAACATCAAAAACGATTTAAAAAAAATATAAACAAATGTTTTTTCTGTATGGAATAAGGTGATAATCTAAAAATATTTTTCCAAGCAACTTTTTTGAAGTATCCAGCAATCTGGAGACAAAGTAGAACCTGAGGCCTGCGACCTAGTTGCAGGTTTACAATGCCTTTTTACATTCATAATGCTCAATTAAGCCCACCAAATATATTAGAGAGAAATGGATGGCAGGCCTGGTGCTTAACGGCAATAGCGGGTCGCTGCTTTTTAGACAGTGGACGAGCTCGATCCTGAGCTTCGATCCCCAACGCTCGGACTAACTTGGATCGATGTCAAACCGAATGGTTCGATCCCGAACTTTGGACCCCTTATTTGGGGTGAAAATTAAAACTGAAATAAGTATAGTAATGAAATTATCTAAGACAACCTCGCACGGTCAGGGACGGGCCGTCACTGCCGTGTCCTCGACCAGCGCGAGCGTCGATTACTCGGTTCTTTTGTTTTAGTAATTGTAAGAATTAGGGTTCGTTATCGTTATTATTAGGGTTATTTATTTATTATATTTATGTTTAATATTTTAATTTTTTTTTTTAATTTCTATTATTAATTATTTTATTTAAACATAACGTATACTACGTTACAGTAATACTCTTTTAGATGTTTTTTAAGCATTTTAGACAATAATTGAAATACCTGTGGCATTCTGATTTTATCAAATTATTAAAAATCCTCGAGGACGTTTCTTTGCGTTTGTTTGTACTAAATTTAATTGAAGACTTAATGCGTTAAACAAACTTGTAAACAAGCCTAATTAGCTAGTCTTGTTTAACTTCGTTTAACATTATATTTATTTAGATTTGTGCGTAAATGCAAAACTTCGTAGCGAAATTAAAGCTTTTTTAGATCATTTTACATAATGTTATAATATACAAGGGGTAGATATGCTCACAGCTTCCTTTAATACTATAGGAACTTAAGCCCTAACTGTCAATTGTGTTTAAAATGACTATCAAGGGATTACGTACCTAAACCAAGGTCAAAAAATTTAAGGTTTTAGACACGAGAAAAGACACGAACAGGCGACTTCTTTGACCATTAAACAATTAAGGCAAAATTGTTAATAGATTAAAAAGAATTAAAGATTAAAACCTACTTACAATCACCAAAAGAGTTACAATACGGAAAAGAATAAATTCCGTTTTACTCACTTTGATTAAAACATAATTTAAAATCATTTAAAATATATTAATATTCACGCAGATAGATATTTTTTGTAATATTTATATGGAGACCGACGTCTATTTTAATAGTCCATCTAGATAAGTAACATTTTAGATTATATACATTCTACCAAAGCGAAATTGAATACACAAAACAGGTCACACAGCAAGTCCTAATCAAAAATTAAACAATGTAGCTTTGCACGTATTTTCGTAAAATCCTTACAGCTCCAGAATTTTTGAACACAATATGCAAACACATGTTAAAATATTGGAGAACAAAAACCATTGAAATGAGCCACAACATTTTCTGAAAACATCTGGAGTATTTTCCATTGTTTCATTTATGAATTATAAATATTTTTTTTTACGAATCTACGACGATATTTCTGAATCAATTAATGAAAAAATCATAGTTCCTGTAGGGATAGATGAATTTTCGTAAAATACTTTTTTTCGAATTAATTTTCCGTTAAATAATTGTCTGAATTGTAATAAGACAGTCAGTAAAATAATGACGAAAAAAATCGACAAGTGAGCGGGGGATTTGAGTTGGTATATTAGTTTGAGGGTGTGTGAATAGATTGTGTGATTTGGTGATATTGGAGTGAAAAACATTGAAATGAGCCACAACCCGTAATTTTCTGAAAACATCTGGTATATTTTCGATTGTTTACTTATAAATTGCAAATAAGTTATAAATCGCTTTTTATAAATATTTATGACGATATTTCTGGGGGCCTAGCCAAGTTGCAAACGTTATGTTTCAATTCTTTTTCTACAATTTAAAACGATAAGTGTTGACAAGCTTGTTGACATATTCGGTGCTTTCCACTAAGCGTTCACAACGCCCAAATAACTTTAAGATACGGATTAACATTTATTAGTGGAAATGAATGTTTCTGCAGCGGATGCTCAACGTACCGCCACAGGTAAATAAATATATTTATGTAAATTTAATGTTACTGTCAATTTAATCATAAATATAAAAAAAAATCTACATCAATCAATAAAAATATGTATATTAATTAATTAACCCTATAATTATTAAATTTTATTGTTAAGGAGGCGAACAAATTATTACCTTAACTTCTTGAAACTATTGGTTTATAACTCCCCATTTGAATTATTTTCGTTAACGCTCAAAACGCTTAAGAAATAAGTGCTAAATAAGTGGAAAGGGAAAAGCCGTGGTAGTCAGTGTGGTCATTGTACTCGTGAGGGCTTAGTGGAACGTAGCCATTAAGAGCGTATGTTATTCTACATACGTCATTTTAATTTATTCACGTGATATATCGTTGACATATGTCATTCGCATACACTTTTTAGGTTTTCTACATGCGTTAACAATTGTAGAAAGTCAACTTGGCTAAGGCCCCTGAAGTGTTTCTTCACCTAAGATTTTTTCTAACTACTGTTTGTCCCAAAAAATTAGGGTTTCTGTGGGATACATGAATTATTGTATTATTAATGTATAGTTCAAAGATTGACTGAATTGTATAAAGGAGTGAGTCTGTACCCGAGTGAGTAGAATGAGTACGAGATGCATGCGTTTTAGGGTGAGTTAGTAGGTAGATGAATAAATAAAATAGATGCTAGTAATTTATTATTAAATTTTTATATATCATAATAAAGGCAGATTATGAGACAAAATATAGCAGGAATATCTTATATGCACACACAAATTAAACGTAGTAAATTATTGGAGTACAAAAAGCATTGAAATGAGCCAAAACATGTAATTTTCCCAAAACATCTGGAATATTTTCCATTGTTTTCCTTATAAATTAACTTTTGAACGTTTCGGCAATAACTGTGATCGTGCGGTAAATGAATTAGTATTGAACGTAAATAACCATTTGCACGGATTTATGACGATATTTCTGAATTAACACTCAACTTATTTTTGCCCTGAAAAAAATCATAATTCCCGTGGGATAGAAGAATTAGTCATAAATACATTCCTCTGGCTTGATGTTCAGTTCAATGATTTAATGAATTGAATAAATTAGTTAGTCAGTGAAAATTGAATGAATAATGAGACGACGAGTGAGAGGGAGATTAAGATAGTTAGGACATCAGTTTAAACTTAAAGGCAAGTGAGTTATTTTGATTATTACGTTGCATTGAGACGAAATTTCGGTAAATGCTAGTAATTTATCGTAACGTTGTATTTATGCGGTAAATTAATTAGTATTTAAAGTAAATAACCTTATGAATTTACGGCGATATATCAGGATGGCATATTGATATTCACAGTGCACATGAACTGGAGCTGATCTTGCTCTAGTTTCCTTGGCCTTGAGTACTACCGAATATCTGAGCTTGCGGCGGCACATTGGCGGTTACCCACTACATTTCGCGATAAAATTCACGTAATCGTGTGCTATTAGAGCAATAAAAAATCTCTTTTCTCAAGCATATTTTGCATTCTTATTAATTTTATATGGCTTGCTCTAAGTATACTTACTGTCCAGAAAATAAATTATAACCTCCATCCCGATAGATCTGAGACATTTTGTCAAGTGATTTCACACAGTTATATTTGTAGTAGTGCAAGTAGTTCATTTTAGTGTCGTGATTAGGTCTTTCTTATGAAGGATCATATAATACTTTGTTTATTTTAATATTTGGTAGCAAATATTGCAAATGTATAAGTTTGTATGTTTGTTACTCAGTCATATAAAACGCCTTAACGAATTTCAATAAAATTAAGCACATAGATACTTTATAACCTGAATTAAAATATAGGCTATTTTTTATCATGAAAAAACATAGACGAAGTTGTGGGCAGTCATTCAAAAGTTAAGCCTAAGTAATAGTTTAGTTTTTGACAATAATAACGAATAAAAAGACATGTCAAAAATAGGGGGAATTCAATGAAGGGCACAGCTAGTGTTTACATAAAATACGTCATTAAGCTAACGAAAATCTGATCTTCCTTTTCCTGCTCATGCCGGTTAATTGTATTTGCTTTGCTTTGCACTGAATATTATTTTTGCATTGAACACTTCCTAATTCTTGAAGACAAAGAATAATCTTATTTTTTATTAATTTGTTTTAGTAAAATATAATAAATGAGAATGATTGTATGTTTGGATATTTGTATCTTTGTTGCCCAATTACTCAAAAAGCTATAAATGAATTTAGAAAAAATATTGCATACTGATTATTTATAACCTAGATTAACACATACGATACTTTTTATCCCGTAGAGAAGTTTAATCCCTATGATATGGAAGGTCAAATTTGTATAACAAGGGTCTGTTAGTGTGTAGGTAAATCAGTAAGTTGGAAGTATTAGTGAGAATCAGACACTTCTTAATACACAGATCCAATTATGAAAGTTACTTGCAACCGGGAAAATTTGTGATTAGTTTGAAAATTTGGATGTTTGATGTTTGATGTTTAACCCAACAACTAAATTAATTTAAGTATTTCGAAAATAATTTATATACTGGGTTTAAACAGGAATTTTTTTATAACAAAAAATTAAGTTCCTGTAGTATAGAATGCATGATTTAAACAAAATTTTGACTCGACTTCTACTCTTTACCTCATAGATGCTGTATAATCTGGATTATAATATTCTAGGCTACTTTTTATCCCGAAAAACATGGGACCTGTGGGATAGACGGGACTTTACTTTGAACAAAATTGCAGGCAGATACTATCATAAAGCAACCTACTATCGCATTGAATTAAAGTGGTTAACAATGCAGCAAAGACGCAACCTACATGCACTCACTCTTCTCTATGCTATATACTTTTTCATGGTTCTACTCCTTGTTACCTCAAAGAGCTGTATACTTTCCTCAGTTTACATCCTCCTATCTCTCTTGATCTCCGTTCGCGTCACGATAATAATATTTATGTGCGTGCATGTGTGTATGTGTGTGTGTATGTGTGTGTGTGTATGTGTGTGTGTATGTGTGTGTGTATGTGTGTGTGTATGTATGTACATATATATGTATGTCGGGGATTTTAAAACGATGTGAAAGGAAATCGAAGGAGGAAGATGGGGAATATTGGGGAACAAGGGGGTGATGGTAATGAGTGGAATATTGGGTAAACGCAACGTAGATAATTTTACTGAACCGATAAATGAACAAATATGATCTCTAACAATTACGAGAGAAACCTAAGCAGTGCCTTGGACTTGTGACCAAGGTGTAGGGTTAAGGCTATCCTTTAAGTAATTACAACACTCGCCTCCACTGCTAGGCTCTCTATTTAAACCCAAGGTTAAACGCACATAAACCGAATCTAACACAAGGCTAACCTAACCTAAGGCTAACCTAACCTAACATTGTGTTTACTTAACCACGTGGACTTACGTGACCTTAGTTGGACAGCACTTCCACACTACACTACACTGCACTTAACACTATCACTATCACTAGCACTACTTAGATGATGTTCACTTCTTGAGAGACCGCGCACGACTAAGACTTCAGTTAGACTGTCGATCGCATATAAAGGGTCGAGGGTAGAGACTGTCAAAACAACGGAAGTGACTACTACCCCACTCCAACTCCATAGACAACGATAACGATTCGATTAATCGATAATCTTTTACTATGCTCCGACATGTATATATAGGTATGTATTTATTATTTTATACACTTATGATATAGAAATACTTTATGCACCGTAGATTACCCTGTTGTATCACATTTTACTCCGTTGCGTAAAGTTGCCTGGAAGAGATCACTCTGAGTGATAAGCCGCCATTGTATATTTATTTTAACCGATAGCTCTGTAAGTTTTTCAATAAAGTATTTTTGGTTTGATTTGATTTGAAAGTTCTTATTAAAATAGTGAGTGAGCTACGTAGGTACGCCAGTGTTTGAGAAGGGAATCAATTAATTAATTATGTAATGATATTTACTGAGCTTGACAATGTTTGTTAGGACACTATTTTTTATATGTCGTTTGAATCTCTCGAAAAGGTCAAGAATGTGTTTTTTTTTGTTTGTTTTAATAGTTTATTCCATGTGTATTTTGGCACTGTAATTATCATTTTTAATTAAAAAATCCTAAGAGCACAGAAATAACTCAAAAGTCTATATACATCAAAGCTTGAAGGCCACAGCTGAAGTTTTCAGTGTGTAATTTCAATGGTCCATACAAAAATCTGCTTCATAAAAACGCAATCACGTCGCGTATTCTTGAATGACTCTCATTACAACTTGAGCAGATTTAATGGGTTTAGAGATGGTATATAACGAATCGCTAAAAACTTCCCTTTATCCATATTTTTTATGTAGACATGCAAAAAAATGTTTTCCACTACCTTGCATGAAAATTTCCATACCATACACGAAATTATGTACAAAATGATACTCAGCTCTATGAATATATAGTATGAAAACACTACAATTTTATGTTAAGTCTTCAGGCAATCACTCTATTAACGCCATGGTTTACCGTTATTCCGTACTCAGTACAAAATCTATCTATATAAAAGGTGAAGCTGACTAACTTAATGACTAGCATATCAACGCAGGGCCTAAACTTATAAGGGTTAGAAACTTGAAATTTTGCACAGGGGTTCCTTTTATAACGTAGGGGAGCACTAAGAAAGTATTTTTGAAAATTCATCCCCTAAGGGGGTAAAAGGGGCCGTGCAAAGTTAGTATGAAACTTTGTCGTTTTTGAAGTTATTCAAATGAAATTCAGTATGAAGGTTCTTCATTGTAAGTCATGAAACATGTGTAAAATATTTTTTCGTAAATCATCCCTTAAGGGGGTAAAAGAGGGATGCACAGTTAGTATGACTACCTCATAAAATTTTTAAATATGTCTACAGACGATCTACTGTAAGCTGATATAACTAACTTAATATCGCAAATGAAGTTGCGGGTACAAGCTATTATTATATATTGCGTTTGGTATAAATTAATTTAACACAAGAAAAGAATAGCACAACCATAGATATCTGAGACACAACAGTACCAGATATTCTAAAAGTATATTTCGTACCGAGCTCAAAAAAATATTATTATTGTATCATAAAATGATACAAAATGAAATTTAATACAATATTTGTATATACGCACTGACCTATGAGCCATTTAACCTTACACAATTTATAGTAAGAGACTAACTAAGCATGTAATGGAATTTTTCACTAAAGGTAGTTGAAGAAAAAACAGTTTGCTATCAACATGGGACCTATACTGCACAGTAACACGCACAACTTAATAATATGCACCTAAAACGCAAACTGAGTAACCCATATCAAAAATTTACTCCAAACCTTAGTAATGGAGACCCAGCATCACGACACCACACCACTGGAGAGTCGTAATAGTCACCAGACGAGCTCCGTTTCACAACTGGCTCAAGTCTATCATGTTAGCAACACTGTTTATAAAGTAGTAGTATCGGGTAGATCATTTATATTATTTCAAGTATACCGACGTGAAGACAATATATAACCTTTAGTGCGATAGATTAGTCTCAGTCTCTCTGGTGTTTTCGTGCAGTGAACATGGAAGTTAGTGTTATAGTGTCGTGATTAAGGTTACCCTTCTCGAGGTCCACGTAAGTTTACTTTATTATCTATTGTCGTTAGCGAGGTCGAGTGGTGGAGGTGAGAGTTAATATATTATGAAACAGCTCTTTAAACCTGTTCCTAGGTCTCAAACCCCAGGCACCGCTCATCTCAGTCTAGATTGCATGTGTATACGTATTGCTGTACAGTAATGGGTACCACATTTCTCTCTTATATACTTAGCAATCAGACCAGTTATATACAGTCTTGGAATAAAATAAAAAGGTATTACCCGCGAATATAAAGTTATCAACCGCGTTTGCTAACTAGTTTTTAGCAAAGTATAAACGCAAAATCTGGTTGTAATGTCTGTCATCAACATGGAACCAATACCGCACAGCAACAGACATAATCTTCACCAGGCGAGTTCTATCAACTGGCTCAAGTCTTATAGGATCAGTGGTTATAGACAGTCTTAGAATAACATAAAAAGTACTACCCATATAGATTTCTCAACAGTGTTGCTAACTCGTCCAACATTTCTAAGCGTTTTCAATATAAACAATACAAAAATAAATGTGACAACCTTAGTCAGAGTCGTTTGTGTACAATTTTCCACTTCATTACGTCTCTGTCAAGTATTGGAACCTCAAGCGGAAATACGTTCATTTTCCTTCGCAAATGATCAATGTCAATAGATCGGAAAGACGCCGATAGTCTACTAGATATCAGAGATCACAAGAATAATAAGTACATAATATTGTAAAATATATGTCGGATACTAAAATAAGGATATAGATGGATGGCCTATCTCAAAAACTGTATGGGCACAATACAGTCAGGGTATAACTAAACATTATGATCTCTTACTATTATGACAGGAACTCAAGCAGTGCCTTGGACTTGTAGCCAAGGAGTAGGCTTAAGGAATTTCTTTATGTAATTACGACACTCGCCTCCACTGCTTAGTTTCACTGTTTAAACCTAACAACTACATTGTAAGGACTTACGTGACCTTAATCTATTTTACTTCTTGAGAGACCGCGCACGACTAAGACATCAGTTAGACTGTCGATGGCATGAAAGGGGTCGAAACTACCTAGTATTCCCCTCTACGGGTGGGGTAGACGAAAGTGATTATTATTTTACTTTAGCGCCATAGATACTAATAACGATTCGATTATTCGATTAATCTTTTAGTCGTTCCGGACATATATGTCGGAGCATAGTAAAAGATTATCGATTAATCGAATCGTTATCGTTGTCTATGGCGTTGGAGTGGGGTAGTAGTCACTTCCGTTGTTTTGACAGTCTCTACCCTCGACCCTTTATATGCGATCGACAGTCTAACTGAAGTCTTAGTCGTGCGCGGTCTCTCAAGAAGTGAACATCATCTAAGTAGTGCTAGTGATAGTGTCAAGTGCAGTGTAGTGTGAAAGTGCTTTCCAACTAAGGTTACGTAAGTCCTTACAATGTAATTGCCACGTGGTTAAGTAAACACAATGTTAGGTTAGGTTAGCCTTAGGTTAGGTTAGCCTTAGGTTCGTTGCGGTCGAATGCAACTCAGCGATCCCGCGGCGTCCCTTGCAGACGGCGATGGTCCCAATGGTTTTTAGTGGGTAGTATAGCACTTGATTGCTATGAGCCCCACATACCCCTCAAAGAGGGAATGCGTAAATGCATTTTCCACCGCACAAAAAAAAAAAAAAAGGTTAGCCTTAGGTTAGGTTAGCCTTGTGTTAGATTCGGTTTATGTGCGTTTAACCTTGGGTTTAAACAGAGAGCCTAGCAGTGGAGGCGTGTGTCGTGATCACTTAAAGGAGCTCCTTAAACCTACACCTTGGTCACAAATCCAAGGCACTGCTTAGGTTTCTCTCGTAATTGTTAGAGATAATTTGATAATTTATCGGTTTAGTAGAAGTATCTACGTTGCGTTTACCCAATATTCCACTCATTACCATCACCCCCTTTTAGTGTTCCCCAATATTCCCCATCTTCCTCCTTCCATCTCCTTTCATATCGTTTTAAAATCCCCGACATATATATTCTATATCTATGGATTTGCAACCCGGTTTCTGGTTGAAACAGAACAGGTACTACTACTAGGCAATTACAGGCAGGTCTGTATTTAAGAAGTGTTGCATTGTTATAAGTGTATATAAGAATGTTTATTGCATCATCATCACCCGATAATGGCCTACTAAACCGAGTCACCTCCTCAGTATAAGAAGGAGGTTAGGCCATAGTTGGCAGACCTCACACAGCGACAGAGAACATGGAGAAGTCTCAGGAGTGCAGGTTCCCTCTCGATGTTTTATCTTAATTGCTTAAAACACACATAACTCAGAAAAGTCAGAGGTGTGTGAGGTATGTGCCCATGATCGAACTCGGACCTCCCGAATAGATATCAACGTCTTAACCACTAGGCTATCACAGCTTAATGTTTAATTATTATACTAAACTAATGTGGTTTAATGATATATTATAAACCTGTACATTAAAAAATCGATACCTAAAATGTTTTTGGCGTTTGTGTATAATAAACGTAAATAAAGATTCCCTTAATCGAAAGTAGTTATATTTTAACGTTGGCTATATTACGTGTTACTGTACAGAATAACTTTTTGATAAGCACTGTGCATTTTTAAAATGCGATGTCAAGATATTTTACAAAACAGTGACCTAAATTTACACATTTGGTGTTGATGATAATCATTTTGATCCTTTACTAAGATTTTCGATGTCTCGTCTCATGTTAATCAGGAAATTGTGTTTATAGAAGATATTTAATTAATGGTTATGCTTTTTACGGATGTATTGCTGCAGATCTAACCAAAAATATAGGTTTGTTTTATTAAAATCGGATGTAGTTAATAAAAATGTATCTTAGAGATAGATATGTAAGAAAACAAAGATAAAAATAACACCAAACATCCACCATCAAAAGACTAAGGGCCCTTTACTAAAGTACGCAGTTCAGTTTCTCATATTATTATAAATGGAATAAATCTTTTTGATCAAATACTTGCTTCTACAAAGCTTCAGATTTCTCTGAAATTCTTGCTCTTGACTAAACTTCTATAGAGTCACAATGTTAAAATATTTGGAGTATAACAAATGGATATTGTGATCTTTTGTTTTGTAGGAATCCAATTTCTTAATGGCTGATATAATTGAAAATATGAAACTTGGTGACAACGTAAATTGTTATTATAATTACAATATATAAGCTAACTTTTACACATAAAATTTCATAATAATAAGCACTTTATAGAAAATCAATCAGAGCCTGAGGCTTATTCTAATTCAGTTTTAAATTCATTCCATGAAATCGGGATGGAATGTTTTTTTTTTTTTTTTTACATACTATAGGTTGGCGTTTGACCGTCCCTTGCCTGATGGTAAGCAGTCACACGGTCTAGGATGGAACACGCCTTCCTAGGAGATACCTGTTCACTCTCGCTTTGAAGACGCCCACACTGTACTTATCAGGAAACACAGACTCCGGCAGACCGTTCCACAGTTTCGCTGTGCGAATAAAGAAAGTGGATTCGAAGCGCTTGGTACGTAGTCGCGGGATATCGTTATCTTGAACTTTATAAAAACTTTATAAAATGTTCGTTTCGGGGGTAAAAAAGCTATTTTCTTGTTGGTTTAAACGATATTTTTCCTACTACCTCAGTCGGAATGGAGATTTTTTTAAATTCGCCTGTTTATGTTTACTCGATAAGTTGTTTGTAATTGTAAGGTATTTTAATAACATATAGCAGCACTTTACGAGTACGAAATGATATTTCGTACAATATTTTATACTGGCCTCGGGGTCAGTCTGAAAATTAGATTCATACTCAAAACTAAATATATCGTCATCAATTTTAAACAATAGAATATAAACGAAATAATATACGATAGAACTTCACGTACATGTAGGCTTATTTAACCTTCAATTTATATGAAACTAGCGGCCCATCCCGGCTTCGCGCGGGTGGAATGTTATTTTTAAAAATATATTGACCCTCCCGCATTTCGGTGCCCCCTCTCTTGCCGCTTTACTCGCTGCGCTGCGTCGCTATACTGGCCCGTCGCGTCGTCGTGTATTTTTTGTTTATATTGATATTTTTAATTTCATAATATCTTTTGAATGGAAAGTCCGATTTTAATAATTCAAAAAGTAATTTACAGGTATTGAAATAGTCTTGAATACGAAATAATTTATTTGGATAAGGATTAATACAAAGTGATAGAAAACATGGTCTGATTTTGATAGGCATTTTTATCAACTTTTAAAATGTAAAAAAGTAGTTATAGTGACGTAACTATAATAGTTGGACATATGGTCTCGCGGACTTTTTTGTAGATATTTTTTGACGTTTGACGTTCTATAATATTGTACAACATTTTTTTGTTCTATCATCAATACTTTTTGCAGCGCATGCGATGAAAGATATTTTATGGCAAATTTTTTGGCACCTTGGGTTGGTTTTCGTGAGATTTCCTAAGGATCTCTAATTTTTTCTTGTAATAAATTTAGCTTATGTTACTCAGGGATAATGTAGCTTCCTAATGGTGAAAGAATTTTTGAAATCGGTCCAGTAGTTTTTATGTTTATTTGTTACATACAAAAATACAAATCTTACTTCTTTATAATATTAGTATAGATGACAGAAATAGGAATTTTTGCAGCGCGCTGTAATTTTTGGATTATAAATTTGAATTATTGAAGGAAACAGACTCATTTTTGATCATACAATTTGCGGAAAAATGCATCTAATAATAGTTAAATGTTAAATTATTAAATTAGATGTCATTTATATGTCTAATTTTTAAAGCTTACTTATATACCAAAGTTTCTGATAAGGTTTAAATACGGCAAACTATTTTACGATACAAGTTGTCGTTAAGCAATTGTGAGTTTTTATAAAGCCTTAAACGTTTAATTATATTTCAAGAATACTTACTTTCTTTATATTTAATGTTTCTTTTAAAAGCTTTTGCAAATAAATATTACGGTACCAATAATATTCATATCTTTGTCAGTGTTTTGAAGATACCTAACCTTTGTCGGGACACATAATATAATTAGTTTGTCAAGTGACTTCACTTACTTAATATTATCTGAATCAGAATTGTTTCACTTATCGAGGATGTTATACTCTCTTTATTTTAATGGTGGGTAACGATATCGAACAGTAGACGACAAGCGTAGTTGCAACAAAATGTACGTTCAAGATAAATTTCATATTTTCTAAACAGTTATAGGTAACATCATCTTATATCAGAAGTAGGATAGATTAACGAATAGCAGCGCTTAAGCTTTTCAATAAATAATATATTTCTTATTAATAAATAATAAGAAAGATACTAAATTACACTACTTGCACTAATTTAGACAATGTTTACAATGTAAAAAAACTATAATGACGTATTGCCTCAAATCTATCGAAACAGAGGTTATACGAGTATTTTTTTTATGGCAGATAAGGTGCAAACGAGCAGATGGTCCACCTGATGGTAAGTGGCCACCATCGCCCATGGACATCGGCAAAACTCGAGAAACTCCCTTGCTTTTGCGATGCGTTGCATCCTCGTAGATAGAGTGGGGAGGGGGAGTGAAGAAAAAAATGCTGCGGTTTCAGCGGACCCTGAGAAATAGCTCTGAGTTCACTGGATCCGCAGAATTAATGGGATGAGAGATGGAGGGGGTAAGTCTGGTCCACGTGCGGCTCGACCAGAACGCGTCTATGACACTTGGTGGTCGGATTCGCATGTTGCTGGTCGCAAGCCCATGTTGGTGGTCTCAGCGGCAGAGGGGAATAGTATTCTAACCCATCCCCTCACGGGGTCAAATTGTCTAGACAGTGGGTATAATTGTAATAAAACGAAAGGAATTATTCGTCAATACAAAACTATCAACAGTGTTGCCAACTCGTTTATACTTATACTGAGTATGGAAATGTAACGTTATTTTCATAGTACTGCGGCATATAGGTGTGTATCTAGTGACCTTATTTTTACTATGCTGTCTGTTTGTGTTTTCTTTACGCAAATACTCATTCGAATACGGTGGAATGTATACATTTTTATGTAAAACCATAGCTGTTTTTTCTGTATATTTATACGAGGATTCTGTTATTATTATATAATCATATGTATCTATTTTCATAAATATCATGTAGAAACGATCATAAAGTATTTTCGCTCGAATTTGTTTTCCGAAATATTGTATAGAAATCTAGCTTTACATTTTATCGTAGTACAATATTTTACAATACTAATCCAAATAATAGAATTTAAAGGAAACTTAATCAGCATACTATTATTCATATTTTGTTTTCATTACGAACGACATTGTTACCACTAACTGAAATTCTGTCACTGTAAACGTTTATTTGACTTTTTTATAACTCGTCACTACTCTAATTTTATCAACTATCAGAACTACAGCCACTAAATAATTTGAATCCCTACAAATTTGTCTAAACGAGCACAAAATAAAAATTCATACAATATTTAGCACTGACCTAAAAATCATTTCGCAGCACCAGAAAATTTGATTATTGAGTCAATTAAGTATCTAATGTAATAAAATGAAATATATTTTAATCAAGCTTCATGGCTATGCTTTAATAGAATCAATATGAGTCTATTCCAGGTAAAACATAAACGTACATAAACTTTGGTTAAACAGAGAAACGAGTGTTATCTACACAACATCCGTGATGCTATAGTTTGTTACTTCCCTCTCGGACCTCGTACTTTTGTGGTAAAATGAAATTTTCATCCCCATTTGCATTTCATATTCATCGGATCGCAGCTCGCAGGTTATGACCACGCTCTGTAACTGTGACCGTTGTGCCTTTAATGATATCAATATTCTTTTATGTTGTGTTTTGCGATGGTAAATGTTACCATTTGTACTGTTTTTATTTTTTATTATCATCTACTTTAATGAGAATTGTATTACTACCGAATTATAAAACATATAGAGTACAAAAAAAATACTTATTTATCCAATGGATTAAAGCTTTCATTCTGAGAGTAAGAATTAGTATTATCAACTAAGGTGACGTGAAATAATATCGATTGTTTATACAAATTCACCTTATAAATCACCTAACCGAGTACAAAATAAATTGTCATACAATATTTCGTCCTGATCTGAAAATCATTTCGTACAGAAAGTTTTATTGTTGAAGGATTAAACAAAGTAGTAACTTGTTCCTGATTTTGAATTTAGGAGCGATAAACAAGGTTAAAATAAATATAAAAAAGTTTTTACTCGCTATTAATGTTGGCCCAACAGCATTCATTATTTTTATATCTAAATCAATTATCACTATCTTAGATACTTTTCTGTATAATTTAACAACATTCGACAAGTACGAACTACTTCCGATAATTATATGGCTTTACTTTAACGTATCAGTTATTTATAATACTACCATTATTGTTCAGAAAAATATTTTTTTAGTTGGAAATTATAAACCGACTTAAATAATTCTATAATAATTTTCTATATATTTGTATAATTTACTTAAGATATTGATAAAAAAGTTTTTAACTTATACAAAATAATACTATGAAGGTAAAATCTAAGCCTGCCTAAAATTCAGCAGTAATTTTAAATGGTCTAAAGCAATCATTACTTGTATACTTGAAGTAACATGGGTTACCAATCACTGGATCTGATATTGGGTAGGTATAATGAAAGTGTGGAATCATCTTTCTCTAAAAACATACAAAGCGTAAAAAAATTAAAAACTGAAATAACTGTCAAAGTTTTTATAGTTATAGTTGCGGCGAATTACAAATAACATTTTTTTTTACTTTAAACAAGAAACCTAACCGAGTGCGAAATAAAATTTTATACAATATTTCGAACAGACCTGAAAATCATTTCACACCCGAGCCAGAAAGTTGAGATGACTATGATAGTCGTATATCGAATTAAAGGTTGTAGAAAATTCAACTTTTCTCGTAAAAGCTCAATTTATAAGACGTTACTACAGTTTTAACTGGTCTAAAAATATCTTTAATGGTCTTTATGTCAACTTTGTTATCTAAGGTACCTAACCAAAGTTTATAGAAAAGTCGTGAAACGAATAATACTGTAAGAAACTCTTTGAAAGTAATTAAATACTGCCCCACAGCTCAGCAAACTGCGGTGGAAACTTGAGGGATGATTTGAAACTCTACTGCGGGTGTAAAATGCGATGCATTTTTTTGCGGTTCCCTTAATGTGACCAGACTTTGCAAAACAAAAAGTATTGTCCTCTGAGTTCGTCACGCTTTCATCCTTTCCTATATAAGGGATCCGATTTGTTAATGTTATTCCTTGAAATCCCTTTTCTTTCTTATTAGAGATAAAGACAAAGGAAATACATAAAAATAGCGAGGTTTTATCATAAAATGGATGATAGTGTCGCGATTACATTCAGTTCTCTTCATCCTCTTTATCAGTTACATAATATTTAAAAAGTAAATTAAAGTATATATTACTATAACATATTTACAAATTAAGCGATAACAAATAATTCTTCTGAAAGTTACGTAGCAAGTAAAAAAATGTGATTTCTTACCCTTGGAATGAAAGCTCCCTCCCTGTCATAGGTAAGAAAAGTGTTATTTTGTACTTGGCTCTAACCTAATAAAGAAAAAAGGTGTTCAGCGTTAAATTCACAGTCATTGATGCTTAAACTTTGAAAATACACTACAGAGCTTCTCAAAAATGAGGAAACGATAGTGATTGAGATTATGTTTAGGATTATAAAGTTTGGTTTATTTACAACTTCCAATTCAAATTTGCTATTAATATTTCCATATACCAAATGGAACATGACGTTATCAATGAGTTAAACATGCCGTTTAAAATCAGAAATCTTGAGTCCAAGGCCGGGCAATTTCGTTAATATATGGCAACATTCCAGAAATCCCATATCCGCGAAATGACGGGAATTACAATAGGTCACTGTGCTAGATAAGGACGACGATATGAATAGAATTTAGATAAGCATTAATGTAATTATGTCTAGTCTATTTCAACATACAAATATTATATATACGAAAAAGTATTTTTTGGACTATTTTTTGACCATCAATAACACTTCATAATATACATTAAGCTTTAGTAGTAAATATTTAAAGCGACCAACCATCGAAACAAAACCCCTTGCTTTATGACAACGTCAATTTTTATTTCTGCTTTCATTCCAAAATGCCAGTAGATTGACACATTATAATACAATTGACAATTTGACTTTGACGTTTGACATATTGTAACACTATAATATGCATGTAAACTACACATAAATCTTCCTCTTGAATAGGTCTGTCTATTTGTAAAAACCGTATTAAAATCCGTTGCGTATTTCAAAAGATCTAACCGTACAGACAACGGAAGGAAAACAAATTTAAACAATGACATCTGTCGAATAGAATTTGTCTGTGAATAAAGTATTGCCAACAATAAAAATAATTGTACCTAGAAAAATACAAAATACTTATACTATTACTAATAATAGACTTTCTAGCAGATCAGTTTAGTCTTAGACTTTTTCTATATTAAAAAATCTGGCAAATATTCAATGTTCCTATCTGATTAATGTTAATTTGACTTCCGGAATTATCAAAACTACAATATATTTCTTGGAAATATTATTCTATAGCTGTAAGATTTTTTTGCCACAATTTAATAAAATTTATATAATTTAAAACACAAACAATTTATAAATGGTATTCAAACTATCTGTCATCGCCACAGAATAAATACATATTTCAAGTGAAGTCAAGATACAGTTTGTTCCACTTTCAGTTTAAGCTTTGTTGGCATCTTCGTTGTAATAGTTGTATTTATTTATTAAATATACGTTATATTTCAATATATAGATGAAAAACGTGGGTATGTTTCTAAACTATTATTTACGATTACTAGATATTAACTTAGAGAAGTGAGGGCAAGTGATCTGAAAGTAATATTGCACATATGTATCTGAATAAGTATCTGACTTAATAATTTAAATGAATACTAAACTATTTCTTATCTCAAAATAAATTGAATATCCTGTAGGATAGAGCCTACAGGCGGGCACGCGCCAAGTAACTTCCGCGAAATACTTATGAGCACCTATACCTGAAGAGTAAATAAAAAGGTCGTTCACCAACCAGTACCTTCTGCATCTGCTTGGTAAATACTTATGAACGCCTCTACTTGAAGAGTAAAAAAAAGTCGTTCCACAATTATTTGCGCCCTGTTTTTTTTTCATTTCGAATCAATAGTAAATTCAAATAGTAAATTCACTCCTACATGTTAGCTTAGTCATAGGTGGAAACTTTGTTGGCTTATGTACTTTTATCCATGTATCTTTTTAATGTATGCAGAAAAAGCTGTTTGTTTCCCAATAAAATAAATAAATAAATAAATCATGTCATATTATATTTTCGGTTTGGCGCCCCCAAAAAGGTTCCTACCGTCTTTTCTGCTCTGGCCTATGTGAGTGTCTCACATAAACCCTTTGCCGTCATCATTCTAAAGTTTAAGAGTAAACTTAAATATATCAATATATAGTATAAAACAGGTCATACATTTTTTATGTAAAAACAGATATTAAATTTTCCAACCTGACATCAGGGATTGTATCGAGATTCATTTTTGAATTCACGAGAGACATATTCAAAAGTATATCTGGTCCGGAAAATCCGAGCCGTCCTATATAAGCCGCGGTGAATAAGACTCGTATCGGTTCGTATCACGGTTATTTGGTATATTTGGTGGCTGCCAGCTAAATTTCCAATACCTCAAATTATGTGGTGGATTTGTGTGTAATTTTATGGCTTTGCGTAATATTAGATATTCTTGATATAGATTATTATACTCAAACTTATATTTCATTTGGGTTAGTCGAGCTTCGGCATTTCCACTTTATGTGGATGTCAACCTGGATATATATAAATAAAATTCGACATAAAGTTGCAGCCTGTCACGATTTAAAAATAAGTACTACTTAAATCTTAAAGAAAACACAGAAATAGGAAAAACACAAGACACTCTCTTAAACATGTCCTAAAATGAAACGATATAAAGATTTCTGGACAATCACAGCCACAAATTAAAGAGCTGTATACAAAAAAGTTAGAAGAGAGGACGATATATCCAGAAACTGTGAGAAAAGCAAATATACATATAAAAATAGACGAGACCTAAAGAAGGACCACATTTTCCTAATTAATAGAAGATACTATAAATTAAATATATACATAGATATATTAAAAGAAATAAAAGTGCAATATATTAAACACCTATTTTGATTAAAAATTGAAGGGGGTCATATATCGATTAATCTATTTTTGATTCTAGATTTTATTTTCTAAAAGAAATATATTTATGTTTCTTGTTTTCGTATTTCGTACAAATATATTTTTACATTTTTAACACTATCTTCCTCCGTCAAAACGGCGGTGATCACAGAATGCAGTAAGTTCTATAAAAATCTTGCAAGTTAGACAGATTATAGATTTTAAAATAACAGACGTAACTTTTTCGACATGTTTATGTTCCCCCTACTTTTAAGAATCAACACTCTTTAATATATTATTTTTCACTGACGGATGTTTTACTCTGTTGATTTTTGATTGGGTCATAGTTCTTATTGGTCGATTTTAAAAAATACGATGATTTCATCTATATCTATATATATACTATAATATAAAGAGGATAGATTTGATTGTTTGTATGTTTGTTGGTTTGTTGCGAATAGGCTCGAAAAGTACTGAACCGATTTTGAAAATTCTTTCACCGATAGAAAGCTACATCCTTTCCGGGTAACATAGGCTATGTGGTGTTGCCATAAATATTCTAATTAAAAAGATATGTTCATTTAAGTGCCATAACCTGGTCATTTTGTAAATTGAAGGGTTTCTCAGGAACTACTAATCCGATTTTAAAAATTCTTTCACCGATCGAAAACTACACTATTCGTGAGTGACAAAGGTGATGTAGTGTTGCTATGTACATTTTTTAATTAATAGAATATGGTAATTTTTTTGTAACAAATCCGATTTTAAAAAATCTTTCGCTGATAGAAAGCTACACTGTTTAATATATTTAAGGAATGCGCGCGCGGCGAAGGGATGTTAGGTAGTGTTGATTGAGCCGCCGGCTGAGAGAGTCCTGTGTCGGTCGTGATGTAGGCTTTGAGAGAGGCGTTGACCCCTTTATTGATTAATAATATCCCGAGTCCTGTGTGTGCTATATCTCATACACGCTAGTTAAATGACCCTTCCCTGACGAAAACCAACTGGCGGTGAAGTGTGAACTATTTAGTTTGTGTTATTGTGTGAAACGTGGGCATGCCCAAAAGAAGATTAGAAAGAAGATAAGAAATCATCAAGAACTTGTGAGTACTGTGTGTCTTTATTACCTGACTGACAATAGATAACCCTTAATTTAAAGAAGCTGAAACCGGGCCCAGCCAGCTTCCACGTGTGTAGGATCTTGTACGCCCCAACACTATTCGTGAGTGACAAAGGTGATGTAGTGTTGTCATGTAATTTTTTTTAATTATTGGATTATGGTAATTTTGTTGTTACAAATCCGATTTTAAAAATTCTTTCGCTGATAGAAAACTACACTATTCGTGAGTGACAAAGATGATTTAGTGTTGCCATGTACATTTTTTAATTAATAGAATATGGCCGTATTGTTGCTACTAACTCGATTTTAAAAATTCTTTCATTGAGATTTCATTTTTAACTGAGGTAGGGCACAGCAGGAAATTTCTTGCTCAAATATGGAGCAGCCCGACTGGGGTAGTACCTCGACCTTACAGAAGATCACAGCTAAATAACACTACTCTAAAGCAGTGTGGTGTTCCTGTTGGTGAGTAAGGTGACCAGAGCTCCTGGGGGGAATTGGGGACAGGGTCGGCAACGCGCTTGCGATGCTTCTTGTGTTGCAGACGTCTATAGGCTACGGTAATCGCTTACCATCAGGTGAGCCGTACGCTTGTTTGCCGACCTAATTACATAAAAAAAAAAGAGAAGTCTACAGTATTTCCGTCTCTCTTCCTCTTATATACTATCATTGTCTCTCATCCTCTAATCTTTTTTCTCTCTTTAATTTTTATCTTTATCGACCTGTTCAGAATGATCAGTCTCTTTTCACATTCTTTCTTTCGATTATCTCTCTCTCTCTCCCCTTTATCTACTTAATTTTATTTTTGCTCTGTCCTCCCTCTTATATTATCTGTCGCTTTTTTTTCTTTTTCTTTCTATAAATGATAGAAAAACTGATAATGAAAAATGAAAAAAAAACACAATTACAGAATGACAAATTGAGGACATCAATTATAATATTGCTTTAAATATTTGCCCGAAGCAAAGCGAGGGCAGGCCGCTAGTATTATTATAAGCATATGATATGATAAGTCAATCGGCCCCCGAAAGATATCTGCTTCTTCAGTTCAGGGTATGATGATACTCATAAGATACATTGATTATACCAGTTACAGATATTATCGTTTTTCAAAAATCGAATCGTGCTGAGAGTCAGAAACATATTTTTTTTTCTCAGAAATTTTAAATCAATTGACTGGAATTTTAGGTATGTTATAGGGACTGAAAGTAGCCTCCTAACAAAAATTAAGAGCTATTAGGGGTTAAAGTATGAAAGTGCCGATTTGAACTGAAAAATTGAAATTCGTTTTTTTTTTTTAATTTAACATATTTATTTAATCAAAATAATTACCATTATTATCTATATATTGCTGCCATCCAATAGGAAGGTCATTTATGCCTTTGGGATAGAACTCGGGTGATCTAGATTCGATAAACTGTGTGAACGCATTTTGTACTGTCTCCTGAGAAGATCTTTTTATCACGTAGAAAATTGTCCAAATCTCGAAAAAAATGGTATTGCGTTGGAGCAAGATCTGGCGAATACAGGAGGTGACGAATGGTTTCTAGATCTGTACCTGTAGATCGATTCATAAGTAAAATAAATCCCGAAATAATATACAATATAAACATGTACCTAGTGCACAATTCCCAGACACTGACACTTATTGCCTTTTACGTAATAACGTGTTGTATAGCTCACCGTATATCCATTTTATTTCATTGGATTTTGATCTTCAAAGGTGAAAATTAAACAAAAAATGTAGCAACAATTGTTTATGTTATAAAATGTGTTGTTTTCATTAAATACAGAACGTTTTCATCGCATCAAAACTTGTATAACATAGCATTCAACATAAATATCATTTGTTATTCACTTAGGTTATTTGAGAGGGAACAATAACGGGAATTTATGATGGCGTACAGAAATAAGGCTTGTTCGCTTTTGCAAATCTGAATACGGTTTCCCGCTGCTATTATGTTTTTGATTATGCTTAAATGTACTTCTAAAATTTTTTTATGAAACGATAACACTAGTTATTTTCTAATTTCTAGTTATATATCGACTCTAGCTTCAGGTAGAAGAAAATGAGTTTTTACTCATTAATTTAAGCATTCTGACATTCATCACACTCTCACCTCTTCATTCAATTATTATCAATTTTTGTAATTATTTGTTTTTACGTTTTTTCATTTGAATTTACGCCCGATATTCTCGGAAATTATTAATTTATGATTTATGTTTATACTATTAAATTAGCGTCTACAGTAATTTAAGAACAATGTAAAATACTAAAAAAATACAACACAGAAACCATATTTAATTTTTTTTTATAATTGGAATATATAATTGGAATCTGAATATTGGTCCCCACATTTGTATTTATTATGTTTCTAATGTGTTTCGATGCTACGACAATTTTTACTACAATATGTCGGGTATAGTTGGGGTAGGATAGTGGTGAAGGCCGTGCCGGGTTATAGTTACGGTAGGATAATATTAAAGAGGACTTGTTGTTGGTTCTTACATTGTATTTAGAAGTGTTAAAACAACCTTAGGTTAGGTTTAGGGTTAGGTTAGCCTTAGGTAAGGTTTATGTTAGGTTAGGTTAGCCTTATGTTAACCTAACCTAAGACAGACTGTGAGACCGGGCAGTGAAGGCGAGTGTTGTAATTACATAAAGGAGCTCCTTAAGCCTACACCTTGGTCACAAGTCCAAGGCACTGCCTGGGTTCCTGTTCAAATACTACGGAATCGTAACATTCGATTACTTCATTCATCACAATCGTCTCTCTCGTGTTATTCGATTACCTTATTTCATCCTAATTGGCTCTCATCTCTGACTTTAGAAGTGGGATGGACCTAAGCTTCTCTTTGGGTCCATCAGCTAAATTAAATGTTCCTCTCTTCAGGTCCGTCTTCAGTAAATGTAGATTCCTATTCCCAATATTTCGTTTGCTGGGTAATCAAATTTGACAAACGCAAAGACTGATGTGTTACATTAAATGTCCCACCCGATAACAGTAACGACGATTGAGGACTGACCTCCAACATTGACTAATCATCTTACTTGACGAATCAGTTTGACATCTCTAGAGTGGTACCTCTGAGCTAAACCATGCCTTACCCTTGTGGAGCCATGGGTAGACACGTACACACCGCAGATTCTAAATTGATAAGGCCTTAAAGATGTCTTTAGGTACTGACCTTACCACAATATCTGGAGAGTGGTACCTCTGAGCTAAACCATGTGTTACCCTTGTGCTAACCACGGGTCCTTGATGCATCCATGTGAGAACCCTGAGATACCGATGGGACGCCTTGTGGAACCGGGAGTAGACACGTACACACCACAGAGTCTAAATGATAGGGCGGTGCTTTAGAGGTGTCTTTGAGTCCTGTCCTTACAACAATAATCCTTTCAAAATAAGCAACATGGGTTGCTTAAGTAAAAGCTGACAAAATACACCGTCAATACCTTTTCAGTTCCTGACCGCGTTAAGTGGATAACCAATAATAATAATCTAAGTTTTCAATAATTTTAATGGTTATTTTTCGATGACGGTCAGTCAGGCCGAGCGAACGCAGAAATTAAATCTTTGTTTAAGTTCAAAGCCAAACTTACTTGCTAGTCAGTCTTATTTATCTACTCTTGTCCTTCATATTAAGTCGCTACTTACTTTAAACTAAATGTTAATTCAAATCGTGGTGATACATCTTTCATAAACTACCCTCCTCTACCTTTCTACTTTAGATTGATGAATTGAACTGACTTGACTTTCTACTACTTCCCTTCAAATTAATTTGCAAAGCGAGAATCGTTAAAAATTTCTAGAAGTATTGTGGAAGTATTTACCTGCATATTTCTTTATAGTTAAATGTAATGGGGGACGAGGGGCGATGCAGAGCACGCATCGCATTGCAGAATGGCCGTGTCGGGGTATAATTGGGGTAGGATAGTGGTAAAGGCCGTGCCGGGCTATAGTTACGGTAGGATATTAATAAAGAGGACTTGTTGTTGGTTCTTATATTGTATTTAGAAGTGTTAAAACAACCTTAGGTTAGGTTTAGGGTTAGGTTAGCCTTAGGTTAGGTTTATGTTGGGTTAGGTTAGCCTTATGTTAACCTAACCTAAGACAGACAGTGAGACCGGGCAGTGAAGGCGAGTGTTGTAATTACATAAAGGAGCTCCTTAAGCCCACACCTTCGTCACAAGTCAAGGCACTGCCTGGGTTCCTGTTCAAATACTACGGAATCGTAACATTCGATTACTTCATTCATCACAATCGTCTCTCTCGTGTTATTCGATTACCTTATTTCATCCTAATTGGCTGTCATCTCTGACAAATACTACCTAAGCAAAAATAAAAAGTTTAAAAAACATATTTAAAATTTACTACATTTTGGGTTTACTATAAACGTACAAACTTTTTGAGACATGTAATTAGTTTTCTAAAAACAAGAAGAGTGAGTGAGTGAAGTAGATATTCTATGGAAAATAATTAGGCCAAGTGCGAGCGTGGAACTAGCTCACCGAGGGTTCTGTACAATTTCAATTAAAGGAGAAACGCTGTCAAATTTTGATTTTCGTGTGCGGGTCAAAATATAAACAAAAAAATTTTACCGACTTCAAACTCACATACCTACTTAAAAACGCAATAAAAATTAAAAAATAATTACTTTTAAATAATTTTAAAATAAATTTCAAAAAACAGAACCGTAACCGTAATTTTTTTTGAACTCACTCAAAAAAATTTTATACGTTGTAAAATATAACTAGGTTAATTTTACATTGCACGGACAACAATATATATCGATGTTTTTTTTTTGCTGGGAAATGCAGTTTACGCATCCTACCAAGACCGGTAAGGACAAGGTAGGTATGTGGGACTCGCGTACCTAAAAGAAGGAAGCATACCCACTAAAACCCAGTGGTCCCTGCACCGTCATATTGGGGTAACTCAGGAATCACTGTACCCATACTACCGAGTCACCCCGACGTTTAGCTACTTAGTGTGGCCCCTTACTCATCATTTACCTGGAGAAATCGTGCGTAGTGCCGACGTCTCCCTACTGTTTGTCTGAGTATTATACCTAGCATAATCCCGCGCACGCTGTGCAATCTCCTTTAGCGCCATGACGGCTTCACAGAAGGAAACGCCCAGGATCTGTCGCTATCAAACATAGCACTTACCAAACTTGGTAATGACAAATCTGCTCCCACTAATGCTGCCAGTTCTTGGCGCTGAGGCCCCCAAGCAGCACATTCTGATAGGGTGTGGCATGCTGTGTCTATAGACGCACCGCACTCGTGACAAGCAGGTGACTCCTCTATACCGACTATCTGATGCAGGTACTTACCAAAGAAACCATGGCCGGTAAGTACCTGCGTCAGTCTAAACCTAAGTGCACCATGTCGCCGTTTAACCCATCGTTCTAGATGCGGGCGAATAGCTTCCACAGTTGCCCCGCCTGCGACCGGAAATTGCAAAGCCTCTTCCCACTTTCGTATTAAAGATTCTTCGGCGGAATATCTGAATCTTCTTATCGCATCTAAATCAAGACGCTCTCCCCTGGCTCTCAATCGGGTTCGAAAGATAAACATTTCCGCCAGGACTTCTGCCTGTAGCTCCCAGGGAGGATCACATGCAAGAAGCGTTGCCGCCGTCCAGCGCACTGTTCCACTGCAATGATTCTCTGCGGTCTTCGCAAGAAAGCCTTAGTAGTATTGCTGATAGCATTTGCCCATATAGGTGCACCGTACAATGCCATACTTCTAAGAATTCCTGCGTATAGACGGCGACATGTAGATCCGGGATCTTCTATATTCGGTAAAAGTCTAGCAAGGGCCGCAGCGGCGTTTATGATCGGTGACAAGAGTGTCATCCGCATAGCAAAGAATTCTCATTCCGGGAAGGAGTGAGCCACGCAGGAGCCAGTCAAAGCCAAGGTTCCATAAAATCGGACCCAGAACAAACCCCTGTGGAACTCCACAGCCTACGCGATATCGACAGAGGTTACCTCCAGTCTCCCATATCACCTCACGGTCCTGCAAGTATGTCTCTAACAGATTTCTCAGGTATGGAGGCACTCTGTGATATAGAAGGGCTTCCTTGATTGTCTCAAAGGGCAAACTGTTAAAAGCGTTTGCTACATCAAGAGCCACCGACAACATAACATCTCCATTAGCAGCAGCTTCGAAACATAAAGTCTTTAAAGCGTCCAGTGCGTCGATAGTTGACCGACCCGCTCTGAATCCAAATTGTGCCGTCGATATATCGGGTCCGATGTCCTCAAGGTGTCGCACAAGACGATTTGCGAGAATCTTTTCGAAAATGTTGGCTGTTTCATCCAGTAGTACAATCGGCCTGTAAGCAGAGGGGGAGTCCAATGGACGGCCCGCCTTACAAATCAGGACTAATTTACCCTGTTTCCATATTTTTGGAAATTGTTCGTATCGCAGGCACTTATCGAATAGTTTGCGAAGTGGTTCGACAAGGTATTCAAGGACCACAAAGAGTACGCGCCCCGGGCTTCCGTCGGGGCCCGGTGCAGTTGTTATTTGCATCGTTTGCGATTTTTCATGCACGCATAGTGTAAAATGCCCTATAGAAAAACTACTTGTAATCACTTCAGTATTGGCAATATTTATTGATTTATATATTACACTTAGAAGTTTGATTTTTTCACGGCTTCAAGGGACTTTAAATTCACATGTTTAATATAATTATAGCTTGATAACTTCACGTCTTTCTGAGAAAAAGGTGAAGTTATCAAGCTAAAAAGCTAAAATCTTGCGTGACAGTAAAAAAAGTTTACAGTTTTTTTTTTAATTTTTTCTTTACTTGTGCTATGTGACCTTGATTTATGATAAATTTCATGATTCTAGATCTTCGAGAAGTACCCTATAACAAATCAACGGCCATATCTTTTTTAATACATAGACATACAAATTTAAGTTTTTGACAGTCGCAAGTATTTGATATTATTTTAACTTGATACTCCCACGCGTTACTGAGAAAGAGGGTATTAACATACTTCGTTGCGTATAGGTTATGAGGCAGATGCTGTAGTTGCTTCGGTCTGAGCTAGAACCTACTTTAAACTTCCAAAGCAGCAATCAAATAAAGTACCTGATTTGTAGGCATCAACAAGGGTGCCCATGCGTGCATCACTGCTCTTAATCTGCGTTAAAGTCAGGATACAGGAGAAAGTGCACTCCCCTTAGTGCACAAGGCGTATTCGGCCTTTAAATATGTGACATCAAAGTCATTACTATTTTTTTCATATTCTTATAGAATACTATATAAAAAATTTGTTTATTAGCTTTCTTCAATCTAATGCAAAAACAATGTAATTAAGAGTACATTACGATAATTGAAAATGTGGAGACACCCGTTGCTTTCAAGCATGGTTCATTTAACACATTCTTTCGATTCTAGTATAAAACGCTCTGGGATCCACTTCAACATCACACATTCAGTTCTTCATTCGTCAAGTAACACTAAACCACAACAATGTCTGGAAAATTCATTACCGTCATCGTTTTTGCACTAGCTACCTTCTGCTTCTTTGATCTTACCAGTGCGGACCCAGCTATTGCAATGGGTTACAACCCTATGGAAATTTGCATCGAAAACTGTGCCCAGTGCAAGAAAATGCTTGGAGCTTGGTTTGATGGACCTCTCTGTGCTGGATCCTGCATCAAATTCAAGGGAAAGCTGATCCCTGAATGTGAAGATTTTGCCTCCATCGCACCATTCCTCAACAAACTTTAAAAAAATAGTTAGAATGGTATTTTGTATCCTTATCCGGCTCAAAGGACCAACTGCTGCTATTGTCAAATTGAAACTTTTAATGCTTTTAAAGTATTTTGATTATCATTGCTATAACTATTTATAATAATATTAAAATGTTATATAAAATAGAACATTTGAAATGCGTGTATGTGATCTAATATAATTACTTAGTGTAAACATAAGTTTAAGCATGTTAAACAATTTTCTCAGTGTTTGGCCTCCAGTATAATTAAGTGGTATTAAGCGATATGTATCTCCTACATGCATTCTTGTTATTGAAATAGCAATAAAAAATAATTTATAGATTACCAAACATAAAATATATTGCTGTTTTATTTATTTTATTTTTATAAGTATACTTAAATCTTATATATAAAAAATCCGGCCAAGTGCGAGTGTAGAACTCCCGCACTAAGGGTTTCGTACATTCGTTGCTTCAAACCTTATTAACTAGTTTAGAAAAGTAAAAATTTAATAAATAAATAGAGGTTATACTCTAAATATAAATAATCTTTTTAAATATATTAAATTATTTCTTTCTTTTTAAGAGTAAAATATATTTCAATTTTTTATATTTTAATTTCATAAACTTATATGTATAACATATTCAATTATATGACTTTTTTCACGTCCGCTTTATGTGGAATGCCCAATATAAATACTACTTTTGATTATTACCGTATAAATGGCCGTACATATTTATCGGTTCCTTAAACTTAGAAGCTTGATTTTTTCACACCTTCCAGAGGCTATAAACTTTTTAATATCATTGTTTAATATTATTTTCAACTTGATGACTTCATATATTCCTCAAATAATGCGTAAAAACTTTTTGAATTTTGATTCTTGTGAGAAATAAAAAAAACAATACATGAGATATAAGCGACTGTAATTTTTTTTTACGTTGACTTAGAAGTTTGATTTTATTACTGCTCCGAGACACTAGAGACTGAATATTTAATATTAATTTCAACTATCTTCACGTCACTTCAAACAGAGTCTTGCGTGACAATAAAAAAATAATTAATTTTCTAGTGATGTTGATAGAAATTTACAGTTTTTTAGTTTTATCTTTTACTTGTGCTACGAGACGGTTTCATGCTAAATTTCACAATTCTAGGGCATAGGAAAGTATCCTATAACTCTGCGAGTATATATCGTTTCTAATATATTTATATAGGTATATCTTTTATAATTTATCTTTTCAATGCGTGAACATATGTAGACAGCCGCAAGGGACAGCAGGCTTGAGTATTTATTTTATTAATTTAACTTGGTACCTTCACGCGTTATTGAGAAAAAAAAGTCTTGACAGACTGATAAACAGAGAGATGGAGAAAGAAGTGACCATATAAGGGTAAAAAGACACCTGAAAGGCAGAATTTCAGACTACTTTACGAAACAGTTCACATTTAAAACAAAAAAATTAAACCAATTCTGTAGAACCCACTTAGTTTTTCAAGGTTCGAACATGATTATCATGTCTCAGTTTATATGTATGGATGAAAAAGATGTAAATTCCATTGATATCAAGCACAAAGTATTATAAATAGAATTCTCGATGCGAAATTCCAATCTTAAACTTGTTTTGATCTCAGTATGATCCGTTTGTCTGTTCCAAAAATAAACGCGTTTTCAGCCAAGAGATCTGGAGAACGGGTGAGATACATGTTATACTTGTGTAATTGGTGTACTCATGTCAGTCAATCAAAAGTGACTGGTGCAATCCGATTTGCTATTCCATGATCCGCTGTTTCTATTATTCGATCGATGAACATAAAAATAAGTGGAAACGAATTTGTCTATTGAAGTTTAATCCTATTTTAAAATAAATTGAGCAAACAATATTAATAACAAAATGATAAAGAAATACTCACTAGACTGAAATATTGTGCACGACATTGTATTTATCTGTATATATACCCTCAAAATTGTGAATGTACTTATAATTTGAGTAGCATCCTGTTACTTGATGTTGGTACGACTGATATGAGTAGCATTTTTACTTTCTTGAATGTTTACCAACTGACAAACTCATATCAAGAAAGTGGGGATTGAAAAATAAATACGCCATCACGACTGAATAACGATTGATTAAAACGAAAGTTTTCCTAGCAGTAACTCTGAAGCTCTGAGTCTAAAGTATAACACCCAGGTGGATATTCTAGTCAAGCCGTCATACTGTTAATCTGCGTATAGACTACTACAAGTTCTCTCTTTCTCCTTTATTAATTAACATTATATAGTATAACTAACGCATTAGTTGTAGCGTCAGATGGAAATGGCGGATTTCTTTCAATACTTATACTTTTAAGAATACGAATCATCTTAGAAAGGTCTTGATCATGTCAAGAACGTCCTTAAATCTGCTCCCGGATCACAAGCTCCCTTTGGGCAATTAGAATATTTCAATATAATTTTAATAAATTGCCTACCAATCGATACTAACATATCATATATTAAAAAAGAAATACTGAAGTATGTTACTTGTTACCGCACGAACTTTCAGCTCTTGTTGACTTACTACTTACCTTCTTATGAAACAACTTGTATGTTGAAACCAAGTAACTTATACTCGTATAAACTTAAGTACACTACAGCTCTACACGGTACTATATATACAAATTTTAATTATAAAGCTTAGATTTTATGGAATAGACCGGGTTTTCTATATTAAATTATGCATAATAAGCATACAAACGGCGGGAAGGGACTTTGTTTTGTACTATGTAGATGTTACTATAAAATCCCATGTAGTGGAATTATAAGCAATATATACTTTTTCCGACATTTACCACTAATAAAAGCGATTAATAAATATTGCTTTTGGAAATAGAGAAACGAATATTTATTAAAAAGAAATTTAATTGAAATGTTTACATGTAATCAGCATTATAAAATTAACAAAGATGGATAAGATTAGTAATAGCTGTTATTACAACAAACATCTCATTTAGTAAAGGTATCATTCATGTGAAACGGAAAATTAAATATATTTTTTTTTTAAATTGCTTTTCTTGCAAAAAAACTATTATAGAATGGATTAAGACTAACTTATGAGGAAACAGAGGCCTACAAACTAAAACCTTGTAAACTTGGACATCTGCAGAGTAGACATAAATATACACACGTTCCATAAACACGTACACACACAAACGCACACACACACACACACACACACACGCACGCACGCACGCACAAACAATAATTTAGTATAAAAAATTTTAAGACAAAATTTTGCTATCTATTTAAAATATGTATGTAAGGAGTTTTGCGTTGGCATTAATACTTACCTCTTAGATTTCCATTCATGTTACAACAATGGAAGAGCGAGACCTCCCAACACGAGTACTGCTATGCTCACAGGGTGGTCTCATCAATAAGGAAAACTATGTAATTAATGGAAATGAAAATAAAGTTTTTTTTTTGTGATTTTTTTATATGAAAAAACATTAAATGACAATTGGATTAATCATTTATTATAAATATATTTTTAACATATACAAAATATTCAAGTCCAGAGAGGATAATAAATACAAAATATTTGTCGGAGCAAAATAAGGGAATCACTGTCTAAGCCTAAAGTTAGGCTAACACAAGGCTGACCTATCCTAACGTTGTGGCAATTACATTGACCTTAATCGAACAGCACTCTCGGCACTAACAACACTGCATCGCATTTAACACTTTCACTAACACTATGTAGAGGCTACTTCACTCCTTGAGAGACCGTTTAAGACTAAGACTACGGTCAGACTCTCGAGGGCATATAAAGAGTCGAGACTGCCAAAATGACGGAAGTGACTACTACCTACTCCAGTGCCATAGATGGCAATGACGATTCGATTGATTTGATTAATCGTTTACTATTCTCCCGCATATTTATATAAAATAAGACTACAAGTTTTTTAATATCACCTAAATTGACGAACATTTCGACAATCAGCTCTAACATAAAATTTCAGTTAAATTAACAGCCTTTATTTTAAAAAATGCATTATAAAAGAAGTATTGCCCCTCCGTTATTAACAGAACAAAACAAACGTTTCCACGAAGTTATGAAACGTACATGAAATCCGGAAACGTAATATGAATATAATGCATTATAGAAACAGCGAACAAACTGGAGTGGTCTTATTAAGCTAACACGCGTCACTTCATGCTTGCGCAAATTAGCATTTACATGTTAAAGTGCACGTAGGAATTGTGGATTAGAGTTCCGTACCTTAAAAGATAAAAGAACCCTTATAGGACCACTCTATTCTCTGTTTATATGTCTATCAAGATGTGTTTCTCAGGAACGAGTTCTATACTAATATAACAAAGCTCAAGATTTTGGTTTAACGCTCTCTAATCTCAGGAAATACTATTCAGAATTGAAAGTGTTGAGTAGGTTATTTATCCAGGAAGGCAGTGGGCTATATAAGATTACGCTACGACCCATAGGAGCCGAGCATCAATGAGAAATGTTGTAAAAACGGGGGAAAACGGAGCTTCCCTTGCGTAAATTGCGTAAACTGCGATAAAACTAACACAGTTTCAGTACTCTCATACTTTCTTCTTCTCTTTTATGTGACGTAGTCTTATGTGTCTCTTACGCCGTATGTGGCTAAATTAAATATTCAGTCTACGGTCCCTTGTACATGCATATCAAGCTCCTCAGTCAACGCAATCAAAAGATACGCTTAAGTCATGACTCACAATATTATAGGACTGGTTATTAGTACATAATCATAAAATTTATTATGAGGCAAAGTTTTATAACATAATATATATTAAAAAAAATAAAAAATTTACAGGATTTTTTGTCATAATTTATATTCAGAGGTATTATATTCAACAAAAATTTTTATACCACTAAAACTGCGGACTTTCGGCGATTTTTCGGTTTTTAAAAGTTTTCTCGATATTTTGAGGGTGTATAGGTCAAACTGACCTCAAATTCGGATTCAGTGGGTCGAAATACGTCGGTCGGCCCTTAGGTCGGTGCGGTCAAATGCACTTTCCACTTTTTCTTTGTGTGCCGATGTTGTTCATATTATTCAAAGAAGTATTTATTGCTTACTTTTAAAATTATACCACGTATTAAAACAATGAATATGCTGTCATCACTTTTAACATACAAATGCTATGCTGCATAATATGTGTATGTGTTTTTAACTAAATACTAAATCGAGCTTGTCTGTTCAGCTTGTTACAAGATAGACAATGTTAACGACGAAATAATATATAGTCCGTCTTAAATCCGTTTCCACGAGCTTTGAAATTTATAAAAAATTATGTTCATCTGTATAACAGATATTTTTCTAAGTATTTTAACTCATCGTACGATTTACGATCTGAACGGACTGTTTCAGCATTTTACGCATTATTCACCGCTCAGCATCTGCTGGGAATACAATACATACATTTAGCCGACAAACCTATACTACTAGGGTTGTTTTGAAGAAATATGGTATTTCAATGTGATATTATTTAATGTTATAAAGCAACTATATCACGAGCTTATGACAAACTTTCCACGACGCTTATCGAAACTATAGTTGGATCTTCCAACTTCATTATTAACTTTATAAAACAGCACTTTTTTTATAAAATATTGCAGAATAATAGTACTTTTTAGAAATAAAAAAAAGCTTTTATTTTAAATTAAAGGCATTTGAAAAATTAGGATCTGTACTTTAAATAATTTAACAATTTATTTCATATAAATTTGTTAGATTCTCGATTCGATTTCTAATTGATACTCGAAAGAAGAAGTTTGTAAATGTATAGCGTATGTACGTAATGTTTGTCACAAATAAATTACTGCACGAAATTGAATGCAGTTTTCACAGATTTATAGGAATAGATCTAACCTAAATTCAGGCTTTATTTCATTTAAATTGGATATCAGGAAAAATAATTGTTATTTAAAAATGTTTAAGTTCAGTTAAAATAATGTGAAAAAGACTTCAGAGTAAATTTTGTATGGAAACATAGCGAGACCTCGTAGACCCTTTAATTTAATATTTCTCTAATATAACCCAATGAATATAACCCAAGAAACTATAGTTATAACTAGGGAAATCTACGAGCATATCGGCCTTATCTCAGTTCCGTAGCGATTATAAAGTTGATAATACACTTTTTTGCCACTTTGTTGGCGCACGCCTTTTTCATAGTAGTATGATCGTAATCGCATTAATGCCAGCTTATAGTTTACACGCCATTATGCTTTTACGCTTTGCGCTTTACTCGCCTTATAACGAAAACACTCCTAATTATACGAAGTATTTAGTCCTTGCACTGTCGATATTTACATTTTTAGCGTACTATATCCATGATATATATAGTAAGAACTCAGCAAACTTTTTTATTTAGTGCACAACTCAGAAATATTTAAAAAAAATATATATCGGAGATTTCAATGATGAAAAGGAGGAGGAAGAGGGGGTATTTTGAAGAGCACTATAAGCGGTGATGATATTGAATGGACTATTGGGTAAACGCAACGTAGATACTGCTACTGAACCGATAAATAATTGAACATTATGATCTCTTACTATTACGAGAGAAACCTAAGCAGTGCCTTGGACTTGTTACCAAGGCTTAAAGACGTCTTTGAACAGAATTCTAACACTCGCCTCCACTGCTCAGACTCTCCGTTTAAACCCAAGGACTTTCTTAAACCTAACACAAGATATGGCAACCACATTATAAGGTACGTGACCTCAATCGGACAGCACTCCCAGCACTAACACAATACTGCACTTAACACTTCACTAGCACTACCTAGAGGCTACTTCACTCCTTGAGAGTCCCCGCAAGAGTAAGACTACAGTCAGATTGTCGAAGGTATATAAAGCGTGGAAACTGTCAAAACGACGGAAGTGACTACTACTCTACTCCAGCGCCAGAGATGGCGATGACGATTCGATTATTCGATAATCATTTACTATTCTCCGACATATATGTATTAATTTATTTAGTTTCTTTTTATGTTTTTAAAGGTATTTTGGCTAAATATTCTTATTAGTCCTTCTAACTTAGTCTCTTATTATGATTTTTAAAGTACTGACTTATAATTTATTAGCACATATACCGAGAAGAATTTATTTATTTAATATTATGTTTCTCTATGGTTAATATAACCCAAGAATCAGCAGTGTTCACCCAGTGTTATAAACTAGGGCAGTCTACGAGCATATCGGCCTTATCTCAGTTCCGTAGCGATTATAAAGTTGACAATACACTTTTGTTGGCGCACGCCTTATTCATGGAGGAGTATGATCGTAATCGCATTAATGGCAGCTTTTAGTTTACACGCCATTATGGCTTACCTTTATAGTTGGAAATTATCTTATTAATTAGTATGGAAAAAAATCTCTACAATATAAATTATTTGTGTAACAAATAAAACCTTATTATTATCAATTTTGATCATTTATTACAGGCGAGGGGTCAATTTCATCTATCCGTAGCCTATTACTAGATCCTACGTCATAAAAAACATTTTTTTAGTGTCCACAGTTGCTATATAAATATACCCAGTCTCAAAATGAGTCTATAGTGTTGTTTCAGAAGAAAAAAAATCATCAGTTTTTAAATTATGTGCAAATAACAATGAGAAATCGATACTAAAATAGATTTTACATAGAAATAATTACTATATACTCAAACTATCATCTTATATATAAAGTTTTACTTACCTAAGAATAGTGGAAGAGTCAGTCTCAGAAATTTCAAACACTTCTAGTCTCTACTAAGGACTATATTTAAACCAGATTTTGTACTACAAACACGGATATCTGAAACAAAAAAAAATATATACAAAATTTTGAAATATAACATTTTTTAGATTTTTGTGACATTACTTTTGCCTATCAATTTAACTACATAACCTCTTTCTCTATACGTCTGAGGCCGTACATCAATAGATTTAAGTCACTAAAGTAGTGCAAGTAATATAGTATAGTAACGTGATGGTAGAACTTCTTTATCCTCCATCATGTGGGTTATTGATATTAGTTGCATTTGCAAGGTCGAGTAGTGGAGGGTATGTGACAAGGTCGTTTCAAGAACATTCTGTTATCTGAACCTGTGTCACAAATCCCAGGCAATCCTGTCTATAGTGCATTTTCAGGTTTAAGTCGATGTCGTCATATTTAGCTAATAGATAAAAAAATGCATTTGATATGCAATAATAATTCCTTTCATACCTAAATATTGTAATGCTAAACCTCCTTTCGGTTTCCTCCTTCCAATTCCCCAAGCCGTAGTAATTAACAAAGTATGAAACGACATTGACTGATAAGACTTACTAATTAAATAACTTGAAATTCTGAATAAGAATTTATAATTTGACCACAAATCCACTACATCTTAATTTAGCTAATCTGAAGCTGTAAAGTATTCTGTTTAGGTAGAATTTCCTCCATAATGAGAAAATCAATTATTCACGAAAAAGGCGCACGATGTAATCCTCGACGAAGAGTTTGTCTGAATTAAAATCTGAAACAGCCCAAATTAAGGATTGTTTTGTATTGAGTTAGAAAAGTAAGATTTAGGGTAACTATATGTGACATTTAATTTTTTTAAGTGATTTATTATCTTATAATACTATACTCACGATGAGAGATACAATTTTATTTTATTCATGTATTTATTTCACGACTGTATTTATAAAACATTATAAAGTATTTATTTAGAGTAGTGATTACAAATCGGTTTATATGGACCTCAAGCAGTCTATGATAAGTTACAGGGGATCTAACAAGCATTAAAAGTAATTAGAAATCCGTAAAAGTAAATCAGCGGTCTATATTCCAGACTAATAACTATTATCGTAAGTCTGGAATATATTTACATCATTTATAATTCGGGATCCAAGTTTTGTTTCTTTTTCTTCGATTTTCTAATAATAAATATGAGTACGGAAATAGTAAGTTTAGGAACTTCTAGTTTTAATTATAAACAATAGATTAAAAATATTCCTTTATGTGTAAATATTATTCATATAAAACCATTAAGAGTAAATAAAATAATGTATTAAGAACAAAGAGTGCAGATTTTACCAATCAGCTTAATGTATGTTTTCAATATTCGTAAGCAATATGAATATTTTAACACCTAGATATATGTTTCAACTTTCAATAAGCTTAGCTAAATCTACTGAGAATCATCTCAAAATGCGCAGTTATTTATTAGGTAGGAAAAATATTTTATTCTATACTGACTACATATTTGTCTGTTCACGATAAAACCAAAAAGTACTGAACATATTTTCATGCGATTTTCACCAAGAGACGAAGTGATATTTGAGGAAGGTTTAGTAGTGTTAAGGTTTTGTGTGAATAAATTGAAATATGACTATAGTTGTTGAAAATGTCGGAAAAATCAAGCAATCTGGAGCTTTAATCGAAAAGGGTTTTTTAAATCATTTTTGTGATCTCGTGGAAAGCTGCAACACATTAGTCTACTCATAAAGAGGGCATCTAATATCACGAACATAGCAAGTGGTTACTTGAATTTAAACAATACCAAACTACTGGAAATAAGCCAAAGCTGAACACAGTTCTAGGAGATAGCTTATAGGATCAAATAGAATATTTCTAATATTATTATTAGGACTGATCACGTTCCATACTATGTTAGGAAGTTACGAGTAAATATATCTTTAGGTTTGTCCTACTTAAACTCTATATAAAGATAACTTATAGGCCTTAAAATAAAAAAAAATACTATTTATCTCGAATTGAAACCTGATTATCAAGTTGAAAGCGCCTGACATTTTGATAAACTTCAAATTGAACATCCGAACATCCGAATTTTGCTAATATTAAATAAAAAAATATTTAAAGATTAATGGTTATTGTAATCGTTGTAAGCTAATATAATAGAAAAACTTTAATAACCCGTGAGTGGATGAGTTAGAATCGTCAGTAGCTTTAATTTGAAGCGTCAGTAGCTCAGTGGTTCGCGATCAACAAGTCGTGGGTTCAAATCACAGACATTGGACTACTGGCGTGGCCCACTCCTGACACAAGTTATTTATTAGCTTACTAGGAGGGTTAACGGGAATACTAGTAGTATGTGACCCATACTGCTAGTAATCTTTAAAAAAAAAAAAAAAGAATACAATTCCCCTCTGCCGTATTTCGTAAGAGCCGAGTAACCCAGTACCCCCATTGGTGGTAGGGGATCTGTTCCCCGACTGGCTTGCGACCACCAGCATGTGAATCTGACCTCCGGGGTCCCTTGAAACCGCAGCATTCTTCTCTTCACTCCCCCTCCTCACTCTATCTTCGAGGCGATAACGCATCAACAAAACAAGAGATACCCTCTAGTATTGCCGATGTACATGGTCGACGGTGGCCTCTTTCCATCAGGTGGACCGTCTGCAGTTTGTCCCTTAACTATCATGAAAAAAAACTTTTCGCTGGTGTGGTGGCCAGGTATTGATGCAGATATATAGAATGTTTGCCGAAGTTGTGAAACTTGTAAAGAAGTGAGCACGGCACCACCACGAGCAGTACCGTAGACTTGGCCATATGTGCCCACACCATGAGGCTACATTTGGATTTTTTAGGTCCATTCCATGGAAGAACATTTATAGAAATTATAGATTCGTCTTTAAAGTGGTTAGGAGTATTTCACATGTCAAGAACTAATGCTGTATCTGTTATCAATATGTTAAGAGAGACTTGTTCCCTTCGGATTATCAAGACAACTTTCAATTCTCATACATTCATTTCTAACATCGTAACGTAAATATTAATAGTTATTTATTTCGTCATTGCGAGCTTTATATATTTCAACTTAATATTAAATATCATCTTATCCGGTACAAGCTATGTACCGGATAAGATGATATTTCGTATAATCAGTTAATAACTGACTGTTAGGTTTTATTAAAATATTAATATTATAAAATATCGATGTTGGGTATAATTTGAACGAGTAAGCGTTATTAAATTATTTAAAGGGAGCTTTTAAATATTAACTTGGCAACACAGGCCTACGACCTCATTCATTATAATGGGAATAGATTAGGGGGTATTTTGCATTATAAAAAGGTTGACTTTTACCCAAAAAGATTTAGATATTCTCGGATCTCATGTAACTTCAGTGTTGTGTATTTGAGATTGTTTGCTGAATATATAAATAATTAGTGTATTTGCTGTTTTGCTGAAGACTGGACCGCATACATCTATCTAGGTGGTAGTTTAATTTAGTTTTTAATGGAAAACAATGCTAGTATAAGACTCTAAAAATACAGAAGTAGACGCTTTTTCAAAAATGTCTTTCTAAACTACACAAATATTAGATCACCCTTAGGACCAAAATTATAACCAATCTCAATCCAAAATCTTTGGACTATGGATAAAATGGATCCAAATTCAAATTTGTGCTTATAAAATTTAAATTTCAAAACTATTTTTTCCAAGGATTTCGGTTAATGTTAACTATTAATTTCAGCAGTTAAGGATCGGGTGGTATGCGTAAAGGCCCTGCGACAGCAAAAAAAATGGGTGGGTATCCAGATAAATACACTGCCATGGTAGATATTATTATATTGGGAGTAATATTCTAGTAAGCAAGGTGTGGACCGCGTACAGTTCGGTTGTACTTTTGTATGAGACTGTATATCAATTTCTTAGTGATCGAAGTTTCCAATAAATCTATTATTTGTACTTGGCCTTGAGAATACTATGGTACGTAGTGACGTTTACAAGCTTTTAGTTATCGCGTTTCCATTAGCACCACTCGCTTAGTTTATCCAATATGTATTTGTGTTTCAAAGTGGAGATTTATCATTGCACTCTGTATCTGTTTCATACAATCTGCTAAATTATTCTGAGTTCTATTCATTGTATATAGTGGAATTGTTCTGTAAATTTTAGACAGAAAACCGAGCAAAGTTTGGGGCATGTATCCAGAGAGCAGGTTTAACGACATCATTGATCCTAATTTAGGAAGTATCACGACACTAAACTAGACTACTTAACTTGCACTACTTAAGACAATGTTTACCGACTGCATCAGATCTATGATATCAAAATACATTTTTAAAAGTGCTGCTACGTGATAATAATAGTGATAATTAATACATAAGTTTGAATAAAAGTGCAATATGATGGTCTACCAAACTTGGCAGAATTTTAATGCATCACCGTAATATGGATATAAGATTTACTGAGAAGACAATGCTTGTTTTAAAAACGTATTTGTAATATAAATGTTCTTTTCATAAATAGATTTGAGTGAATCTATGTGCCAAAAAATATATATGTTGGGGTATAGTTGGGGTGAAGGCTGTGCCGGGCTGTAGTTAGGGTAGGATGGTTAAAGAGGACTTGTTTTTAGTCCTTACATTGTATTTAGATGTGTTAGCACAACCTTAGGTTAGTTTTAGGTTAGGTTAGCCTTAGGTTGGGTTTATGTTAGGTTAGGTTAGCCTTATGTTAACCTAAGCTAAAACAAACAGTAAGACCAGGCAGTGGAGGTGAGTGTTATGATAATTTAAAGGATATCTTTAAGCCTACACCTTGGTCACAAGTCCAAAGCACTGCCTGGGTTCCTGTTCAAAAACTACGGAATCGTAGGATTCAATTATTCATTCATCCTAATCGACTCTCTCTTCTGACATATACAAAAATTTCCTAAATATTTGAAAATGATTAAATAATTAATTTTTACTTTTAATTATTAAATTGATTCACATAATTCGAAATTTTTGTATTAAACAAAGCCTAAAATAATAATTAAAAATGTTTAGGTAATATCTACCTAAGAGCAAAAAAAAAAATAAACGTAACATATATCATATTATAAAAAGCCTGTTAATAATATAAAACGCTCTTAAAGTATTTCGTATATTTTAAAGTCTTCGTATATAAATAAATAAATGCTAATGGCTTAATCAAGTTATTTTATTACTATCATACATATTGTACTAAAACAGGATCAAAACCCCGTTAGTAATTGTCAAGATTCTGAACACGCTCGAGACACTTCATCTTGCTCTATGTCGGATTTTTTTAATATCAGGCCTTTTTATTCGGCAAAAAGGAAAACAAACGCGTGTATCAAAAAGTCTAATAATATCTTTATAGAGCTTTTCGTCTCAAGAATAACAAATAATTCGCCTATTACAGTTCGTGTATCATGATGACTATAAGTTTTACTGCCTTTGTGTTTGTTTCTTTGGCTGCTATTACATTGTCATTAAGTTTAGAATAACAAAATTGGGGATACAAATTGAGGAAAACCAATCTTTATTTTTGTTTTTAATTTGAAATATTTCTTTGTCTATTTTTATTATGGCTAGAATTGGATGGATTTGGTTTAAATAGATAAATAAACATTTTATTGACCAAAAAATACATCTTTTGTTTATTAAAATTACAGCATCTGCAAGCGAATTGTATAAATCTATATGTGTATGTCTGTGATGCATGTATATGTTTGCACATAGAGAAGTTGTGTAGATAATTTGATTTTAGGAAATAGGGTTACTAAGGATTTTAATAAATTAATATAATATTATATTTAGAATTTTGTCGTAAGTTTAGTTTTAATTCAGAATTTTAATAGACATCATATGGTAAACTCTGTAGGTAACGTATTATCTTTTTTTCACAATCAGTTAGATTATCAATTATATTTGAGCTATACCTCGCAATAACACGTAAGGGCCGAGCAATGTCTGGGTACTTGAAACCCAGCTGCAGGCTGACAATACCTTTGAATTAGGCGCATCACTTTAATATAGACGTTACTAGTTATCAATATACATTTAACTCCCCATAGAATAATTCTTCAAACGACAAAATTGAACAAAATTGCAGTCACTTGTGGGATGGCTCAGCTAAACATCAACTCCCCGCACTGGACTCAGTGGAACGCAGAGCCAAGCGGCTATTCGGTAACGCTAGTTTGGTGGAATCTCTTTACACTCTGGCTCACCGAAGAAAAGTTGCCAGTCCAACGGTCTTTTACAGGTTGTACTTTGGGGAGTGTGCCCTGGAGCTACACGAGCTCATACCCCCATCTCCTTTCTTCCATCGGATATACAGACGCACCGCAGGCTTTTATCCCCATCTAATTGATATACCCTTCATACGTACAAAGCGCTTCAAGTCATCTTTTTTAATGCGCACGGCCAAGGAATGGAATTCCCTGCCGGCGTCTGTATTTCCGAGTACGTATAACCCGAATGCTTTTAAAGCAAGAGTGGACAGGCTTCTTCTGGGCGAGCTAGCTCCATCTTCGACCTCGTCTCTGCTCTAGAGCTAGACTGAGGTCAAGAGTAAGCCCATTTTATAATAAAAAAAAAAACTAACGGGCTGGAAAAGTCAGTTTTATTCCAGTAAAAGCCTATTGGTAGAGATAGCGTTTTTATACGAACACAATTTATTTCGCTTAGCCAATATTTTTAATTCCCAACACGATAACTCGCCTGTAAAAGTTCATCCGATGTAGATTATCAAAAAGATTTCCAAATCATTAACCGTCGGTCCCATTCGATGACTGATGTTCATGACAGGACAAAACGATACACGTCAATATTTTGTTTTTATTACCCAAAATATGAAAACATGTTTATATTTACTGTATTTTAATAAAAGCGGCCATAAACTTTTGCATGTTATCTGAATTTACAATATTTGTTTTTACAGGTTATTTATACAGTAATTCAGTTTTTATTAACAGTTGTACTGTGTGAGATTTTAAATATTTAATGTGGTTATGACTTATGCTTCACATCTTAATGCTATAGATCAATATTAAATAGTATAATAATTTTACCTTAAAATTAATAATTTTTGACCCGTCCCGGTTTCTGCCCGGGTGCAATTTACCACATTCATTTCAAATTTTAATCGCTATATAATTATATTTTACATTTAATTTATATAAGACTAATTCCCTACATCGATAGATGGCGTAATCGCTCACTTATTTGTTTAGTTTGTATTCTTAATTATTTTTTTCATGATAAAACATAGCCTATGTCCTTCCTTTAGGCTCTACTTTATATCTATATCATATTTCATCAAAATCGGTTCAGTGATTTAAGTCTGATTGTGTAAGAGACATAAAGACGTAGCGTAAGTAGTAGATTAAATCCCACTTTCGTTTCTAGTTTGTATTCTTGAGTATTTCCTACATTTCTTGTGTTACTTTCGAAATTATAATATTAGTTAGGATTAGCAAACATAAAATAATACATTATTTGGCCTGTAAAGATCAGTTGTCTTAAATAAATGGTACCTATGTGAAAGTTACATGTAGATAAAAATGACGAGAATTTGAAGATAATCTCTAATCGAAAACAATAAGAGTATTTCATTATATTATTCATCGTGTGATAGACCCAGACTTTGGTATCGATGAAAATATTTATATCCTATGGGGGATCGAATGGTTATGTGAGAATGGTCGGCAATAAACGCCATCCTTTCCATTAAAACTACTGAGATGCCTTCTCCGTTAAAAAAGAGGCGCCAAGGGATCACTATTCAAACAAACCATTTCCTAAAATAACCTCTATTATAACCATTTATGTAGATATTACAAGAATAAACGTCATTTACGACAAAAAATATCATACAAAGTAGATGTAGAGGTTGGGTAGTTTTCTCAAAGTACATTTAGTTACACTGTTATATTTTTTTATGATTATTATTTTTCTTTATTTGAATGAGCTTTGTCGCTATTGCGACCATGTCAGTTGTGTTTCAGTTAAACTGTTAACATAACTTACAAAAACATATTATAAATTAATTCTATTCTTTTTTTTCCATATGTGTTACAGTCCAATTTGCCTCCGACATGATGGTCAGAGCCATTTCAAGTATATTCTTAAAAATACCCTCCACCAATTTATAAATTGTTCTCCTACATTTATGTTATTCGAAGACTGTAGGTATACAACCTCTGCTCCGATAGACTTGAGCCAGTTGTCAAACGGAGCTCGCCTGGTGAAGATTATGGCTGTTACTGTGCGGTATCATATATATTATTAAATTAAGCCACAGCGGCTGATTCTGGCCACACTCCATCAAAACATGAAAAACATCATCAATGACGTTGCATTCTGGACAAAAGGGAGAGATACTTTTCCCTACAAGGTACAAGAACATTAGACGGGATGTGACCAGAACGCAACCTATTTTTTTATTTAAATTTTCAGGTACAAGGTTTTAATATTTACCGGTCTGAATTTTGTGTCTTAGAGAGGTTTATAGATAATTGAAAACATCCTTCATCCATCATAATTTATAAAACCATGACATCAAAATTACAAGCTATTATATATATACAACAATATATATCACAAACGTATAAAATAGTTTGTAAACGATTCAAAAAGTTCCAGTAGGCGTATTCTAGTTTAATGTAGTTTAATGTAACTGGAACACAGAATACAAAACCTTTACCTAGTTTTACAGAGATTTCTTGCTGAAGTGTAAAACAGATATCACGCCATATTTGCTCGCTGAACATCTATTACAAATAGGGAAAGAAATAAGACTATTGTGTTTCTTATTTTATTTCGTGTTTCGAAAAAAGGTAACTTATATTTTCCGACTCATGCTACTTAGACCGCGTAATGCTCCGTTCCTATGGGTCGTAGTGTGATGCTATATAGCCTTTATTCTTCCTTAATAAATGAGTTATTCAACATTTAACGAATTTTGTAATTTAAACCAGCTGTTCCTGAGATTAGCGTATTTAATCAAACAAACTTCAATTTAACAATATTAGTATAGTCGTTATAATCTCCAGAACCACTAAACTTTGGAATCAATCTTCTTTTTGCAAATCTTAATATATTTCTTAAAATTAAAGGCGGATTTCAACTGGTACTTTAAAAAATTATTAAATTTTTTTTTGTTATTTCAATAAAAGGATATGAATTATACTGTTTTATCAAAATTATATACTTTTTTAGAACCATGAAACTGCATGAAAATAGTATTTTATAATTACCTACAACTACGACTCAAAAATGACCTTCATAAACACCGTTTTCGGTTACAAGTTATAATACAATACTACGAGCCATAGGAGCATATATTTCTTAAAGAACACTAGGTGGTGCTAAAACCAACCTCATCGAGCTAGAACGAGCCCATAGAGTAGTGCTCAAAGTAGCCCTCAGCCTACCCTATAGGTACCCCACAGTAGGTCTATATAAAATAGCCAATGTCTTGTCCGTTCGTAAAGTCCTAATAAGATTCCATAATAAAACAGTGCCTTACAATAAACCACATACCAGACGAGTTATACGCTTTCCAATACCGACAACAAAGTCTAAATTTGCAAATAAACAAATAGATGTACAACATTTATAGAACATATATACAATATTTTAATAAAAACGGATAATACAATCATTAATCTAACTAAAGTACTTTTCAAAAAATTCTTCTTAAGTGGCTCGACCAGTTTGACTATAATGCAACCGAAAAACTTCTACACCTCACACCCTGACCCCTAATACACACACGCACACACACACATAGGCGCGCGCGCGCGCACATAAGTATCAACATTTGTATACCCATTCTAAATTTAGTTTTTGTAGAAGGAGCCTGTCTTCCACGACACTGGGAAACCTAATGTGAAAGCTGTGTAACTAAAATCTTGTATTCTTCTTCTTCTTGGTCGATACGGTCTTGGCAGACCGGTCGTATTCATTTGAAAGTTGTGGCCCTCTTGACAATACGCCTCCACTCCTCCCTAATGGAAGCCTTCCTCGCACATTGGTGTACTGGGACGTCAATTGCTGCTTTTATTAGATCACCTCATCGGTAATCTGCCACGTGCCCTAGTGCCTTCAACTCTACCTTGCACCATTAAGCGCTCAATGGACACATCGTCGCGTCTACACACGTGACCAAAGTACGTGAGAATGCGAGCCTGAACGATGGAGGATAGACGTTGTTTGATGCCGAGCTCAGAAAGGATAGAGATGTTACTACGGAATGCGGTCCAAAGTGTTCGTAACATTCTTCTCCAACACCACATCTCAAACGCGTCTATCCTTTTTCTCTCACTCTCTTGTATAATGTTTACGAATAAAGATAATTTAATTTTCACTATGTTATTCAAATAACTCTACATCCTAGATCCTTACCGCAAATTACCCACAAACCTCCTGACTTCGTTAACGTTGTTTTAATTGCAAATCTACCCCCAAGTATTTAAATGAACACCCCTTGTATGAAGTTGCTCTCAATTAAATCTGAATATTATCCCTTTTCAAAGTCAATTTTGACATGGATTTGTCAAAAATTAATAGAGAAATTTCATTATATGGAAAGGCAAACTAAAAAGGGGTCTAAAAGTTTAAAACTTGGCCATTAAATTAGTATATGATTCAGTTGAAGTTATATAATATGGTTTCAAACGTTGCAAAACTGGTAACTTTTGCAATTTTTGGAAATGCGTTTTAATATAACTTCCGTTGTGATATGGTAGACATTTTTTGAAACAAGCTGTGATGTATTTCTTTGTGAGTGATGACGAGTCTTGACGTCATCGTTTGGACTCTCCGTCAACATCAAATGCAAGTCTAATATCATATTGAATTCCACAGTTTTTAAATAATACGCATACCTACAATGCGATAATACAAAAGAACAATGCAGATTTAGTTAAAGGTCAATTTTAACGACGTTTACTAAGTCGTGACGTCATACAAACTATACAAGTCATCGCGGTTATTGTATAACTGCTTTAAAATGCAGATTTAATAAATATTCCTTTTTAACTGTTACCATGGGTATTAAAATTTAAATACTTTTAAGTTAAAACAACCAATAGATTGTGTATTTCAAACTGAGTTAGTATAACGATATTTATAACTTTTTTTGTTTATAATTTTAAGTACTTATGTTATAAAAATACGGCGTATTTTATCTCCTATTCGTTTCGTATCATTAATACGGTCAATCACAAAACGGTCTCTATTAACCAGAAGTTTTAATCGTCACCTAAATTATATGTAATATAACTAAAAAAGGTTTCTAAATACGTTATAAATTTCACAGGCTGAACCCAAAAATCCGTGTGGTTGTCACGATAGCCCATTTCTCTGAACATGACTGCCGCCTGAAGAAAATTGGAAAAATATATTCACTTACAGGGACCCCTTGTGAATAGGATCACTCTATAGATCAGCGTGAAAGGTACGCTATATATTCGACAAATGAGGTAGTAATGAGACCCAAAACTGGGACAAAATGGGATTTTGTATCTTATATATATATAGTCTTTTTTATTCAATACAAAGTGATTTTTCTATTTTACAAATCTTTTTTAGTAAACACAGTCATGATTTTTTTGTACAAATATAACTTTTAGGGAAGAAATAATTTGCTTTTTGTTCGACAGACTAACGACCCGTTTCACCAATTTCAGAAATGTTTTGTTTATCTTCCGAATATTCTGTCAGATACTTTATCAGCTAGCGGTGAAATCTAACTTAAATATTTGTGACAATTTACTAAGACTGATGAGATTGACGAAAATTTAAAAACCAAAAATGTACAGTCTCGCAAGTGACACGTTTTACTGGATGAGCACAGAATGCTCTTTACAAGGAGAGTATTAATACTTAATGAGTTGCATATAAACCCTTCATGCAGTTTGGCTTAATTTGAATTAAGAAAAAGATGTGCTATTGAAAATAAATTAAAAAAATAGATGTCACATGGTGGCAACACAGACTTATTTAGTTTAAAACCATCTTTAAATCCGACACTAACTCGTCTTTTTCGTGTAGAAAGCATATTATAAGTCTTTTGAGTGTGAAGCTATAGCTCAACATAGAACTTCCAAAAACCATCTGATTTCTACATTAAACATATTTTAATATAAAACACATGTTATAAATTAAAAATAATATTAATTATTTACAAAAGCAACATTTTCTAGTTCATTAGAAGCGAATAAATGAGGCTGAAATAAAATATATATTCCCGACAATATACCAATCAGTGCAGCATCCATTCTAAACACGTACCCCAAGTGGATACATTTCACTCTTGACCTGAAAACCTTGTTCAGAGGATAAATCCAGTAAAGAGTCTGGAGTACTTGCCCACAAGTCAAATAGTTGTTTATTCTGATGAAGTAATATTTAGATCAAGCCTAAATAGAATGTATTTATAATTATATATAACTTTTTATCAGTTTAATTAAGGAAGACGATCTTATCTATCTAAGTATTACAACAATAATTGATTTAGTAAATTTAAGTAAAAACTTTGTTGTACCACACTAATTTCGCTATAAATACAAATGGGCGATGTTTTATAAGTCAGTCTTGTTTGAGACATAGTACCGTTCGGACGTCTGGGAGAACAAAGTCATGGAAGACAATGACAACTACTAACCAATAATTATTAAAGACTTTCAATCATTACTTCCTTTTAACAATTTAGACGATTCTTTTTTTATTGGAAAGGGTATAAGGGAATATCAAAACTAAACAAAGGTACGAAATTGTATTGTACAGTCACTTGTGTTCCAGATTGCATAAATTTATTGTATCGTGAACATCGCAGCTTACTGTACTATTCGTGTATACTAATTTATTGACAAATAGAAAAATTTTTTAGACTAACAATTCTATAGAAAGGTGTTGAAATTTTTTTATTAAAATATTTATCATCGCGTTTGTTTTTTTTACAAAAGAGCGGTAAACGTGACTATGACGCCTGCGGCCATATTGGACAGGCTGTTATAGACACGCCAATGCAATTTCTAAAATAAATTAATTTCAATATTCTGTGAAGTACACATAAATACATTTTAAACCTGAAGACGAGCAATGCAATGAATTATTCGAAACTTTTTAATTACTCGTTTATATACATCTTCTGTTCTGAATAATTTTACGTACAAATTAAATAATATAGTAAGCTAGTAGTTAACTTTAGACCTGAGCATAAATAGCGGGGGAAAGTTGCGCTTTGTAAGCGTGTTGCGTGACTGTATTGGCAGTTCCATCCGTGACGTTTACTATTTTGACAAATAGCAGACGCACGGCAACGGAAACGTCGCATTTGAACCAATCGCGTGTGACGCGCTGTTCTCGCCCGGCGCTCACTGCTAAAAAAGCCCTAATAGTGACTTTTGCACATTCAAGGTCAAATCTATACTTACTTGCTGGTAGCTATACCAAACAAATTAATATAAAATTTATTAGTGTAATTATGTTGAACAGAAAATGCATCCCATCCTAAGAAATATGCCATCAACCTCGTGTGCCAACAGATAGCTCAATTCACTTTAAAATTATAGATAAAACAATATCCTAATAGCAGTTTAAGTAGTTTCTTGGCTTAGAATTTAGTATTAATAATGCATTAAGTATTATCCAGCCTTATATATCATTGATTGATGCTAATAAATTATATACTTTAGCTATTTACTGCACTTGAATGCATCGAAATATCTAGTTGGTATATCAAGATGTTTATTTGTTATTAATATTTATATATTGTAAAAGATTTGCGTCTATGGAATTTTGGAACCTATAGAATCTATGGAAGAACTTATTTAACAACTTTATCCGCAATAATATTAACATATTTTTATTTACTGTCTACTCGCTAAAATTATATTATGTTAAATCAAGTGTACTTAATTTTTAGCTTCAGGTTTTATTGCACCACCCTAACGACAATATTAACATGTATTCTAGATAAGAGCCGAGGAGTGTCTTTGGCTTGAGACCGAGGAGCAGGTTTAAAGACGACTTCTACTATGCACAAACTCATCTCCACCACTAGACCTCGCTACCGAATATTAAAATAATAAAGTACATTACTCACGTGCTCCTCGATAACGGAGGCCTTACAGCACGCCAACAAACAACACTACACTATAAGTCTCAATGCTTTAATATATACTGCGCGATACCAATTGATAAACTTTTTCAATCCCATCGGGATGAAAGTTACATATTGTCTACTCAAATTAAGATAAAATTTACAACCCGCGTATACTACTTGATAAACGGTGTAAACTAAATAACAACTAAATACAACTTAGTACAAAATAGTTTATTTATGAATAGTAAACGCTGTAAACTGTAGTAAACTCTATACTAATATTATAAAGAGGAAAGATTTGTATTTTTGTATATAACGAATAAACATAAAAACTACTGGACCGATTTCAAAAATTCTTTCACCATTAGAAAGCTACATTATCCCTGAGTAACACAGGCTATATTTGTTATAAGTTAAAATTAGAGATTCTCAGTAATTCTTACTAAAACCAACCCAAGGTGTAAAAAAATTAGCCATAAAATGTCTTTCATCGCATGCGCTATGGAAAATATTTGTAATGGATCAAAAAATGTTTTACAATATTATAGAACGTATCAATATCTACAAAAAACTCCGCGAGACCATATGTCCAACTATTGTAGTGATGTCACTATAACTACTTTTTTCATTTTAAAACTTGCCTATCAAAATCAGACCATGTTATCCATGCCTTTGTATTAATTCTTATCCAAATAAATTATTTTGTATTCAAGACTGTTTCAATACCTGTTGAGTACTTTTTGAATTATTAAAATCGGACATTCTATTCAACAGATATTAAGGAAATTAAAAATGTCATTAATAACAAAAAATACATGCCGACGCGCCGGGCCGGTGTAGTTCCACGCAGCGTAGTGAGCAACGCGACGATACAGGTGGCACCGAAATGCGGGCGAGTCAAAATGTTTAAAAAAAATTGTCCACCCGTGCGAAGCCAGGACGGGCCGCCACATAAAACCAATATTTAAATTTAAATAAACACTATAGAAACACTAAGCTTGTATTTGATTGCTCTCATTTATAATTCATCTAACGGACCTTCAAAGCTAAACTTTACATATTACTCTTTACTACTGATAGAATAAAGTATTTCACGTGCTCTTTTTATGAATAGAAAAACAGACTAGTTCGATATTTTTTGTGGAGTGAAATTTAAATCAGCAGTACATTACTTTTCCTTTGATAACAGACGGTTTTTCACTATTTTTTTTAAGGTACTACACCTTTAATGAAAAGTTAGAATTGAGTATAAATTTAAGTTGTTAAGTTTGTTTTGAAAGTAATACTTTTTAGCCCTGGTATTAAATTAGTCTCAGTTCGGTACAAAAAGAATCTATACACTTGGTATTATCTGTAGTATGCAGAAAAATTTTAATCACTAAAATGAAAATGAGAATATGAAGATTTTTCTAAAAGAGAACTACATCAGAATAGTATAAGGATTACAGGTAGAAAATACATCTTTCATACTGAGTACAAAATGACTTCTAAAATGCGGAAAACTGGCCTTGTCCTTCAGGTAACAAATAGTTATAATAGTTTACTCAGTATGAAATTTATAATTACTCTACATTGAATTCAGTTTTTTCAGCTCTACTAGTGCTTTCTTTAAACTCAAACTCAAAATAGTTTATTTCAATTTGACTTGTAAAGCTACCATCAGTTCGGAAAGTTGTTCTCTGATGACAAGAACTTTAGTTTTAGTGCTTACTTTAGTTTTCTATTATTTACATACAGTTTCAAAATCAAAATATATTAATTTATTTCGACCTTTTTACATAATTCCTTGAGACATGTCAAAAATCGGTCAGCTAATAAGTTTGTCTGAAGCTACCACAACTTCGCAGCAGTTATCTGTTGAGAAGAGCTTCAAAACATTCAACAGTCGCTCTTTTCAAAAAAGTTATATTTACAAAGTGTGTTTTACAAATAATTTAGCTTGAGAGTCAATGTTACTTAGTAACCAAACATTTTCATCATTTAAGTAATCCTGTAAAATGTACTGAATATGCTTTTTTATCAATGATTTTTGATTATACTTATAAATTGTTGAATTACAAAAATAATTTTATATAAGTAGTAAAAAATATAGTAAGATTAGTGACCGCAGTACGACAATATCTAATTTTAAGTTAGTTTTGGGTTGAATCTAAACCCAGATTAACAATTGTCTTAGCCCTTTGTATAAGTTATGGAACTACGGCTTTAACTTTTGCAGTTAGATATCATTTATAATCTACATTACTATTGTCTTATTAATATTTATAAGAAAGCTTATGATATAATTTTATTTATAAAAAAAATTTTAGACCTATATTTGTTGTCTTTATAAATTTCAATTAAAAAACTAATCAAGATGTTTGATTGAATAATCAATTTAAAAAATATTAAATAATTATTTTTTCATCTTATATTAAAATATTTGGAGGAAGGTCGTTTTAGTATAATAATATATTTATTAAATGTTCTAAAACTAAATTTTCTATTATAATTAAAAAGACATAGAATTTAAATTAACTCGTTTCTAATAAAATATTGTATAATAGTGCTGTATTAAGAAAATAATTCAGCCAAGTGCGAGTGTGGAACTCGCGCACTGAAGGCTCCGTACAATTTTAATAAAGGAACATATACTATCAAATTATGATTTTCTTGTAATGGGTCAAAATATCATCAAAAGTACAAAGTATTGGGAGGCGTTTAATCTCGATATTAATATTGCGTGTTTTAATTGACATATTTATAATTACTTACAAAAATAATATTTATGAGAAAACATGGTAAAACAATTTGAAAAAAAGGAATTAACCGACTAACTCTGAAAAATGCAATAAAAAGTAAAAATTATTACACTCAAACAATTTTAAAGTCGGTTAACATATAAAATACATATTGCCAAATATAGAACCTCCTTTCTCCTTCCGACAAAAACGTCGAAGTTTGCGATTTTACTATCATTCGAATATATTATACATATACATGTCTTCGGTACAGATTTAAGCCCTGATTAACATTAAGCTAGAGGACTTTGAAAATTTGAAAAACTGGAAGAGGTGCCTAAATTTAAAACATTATTGACCCTTCTAAAAATTAAAAATTTCATAAATTAATTAATGACATTTATATTTTACTAAAAAAAATTTTTATACATCTTTACAATAAAAAATATTTTTTTCTTTCTTGGAATAAATTTATTTCAAGTTTTTAAATTTCGATTTAACGAAATTAAACTCTTTAACCAGAATTAATACGGTAAAAATATTATGTATCTGTACATAATATTATGTATCTGTACATAATATTATGTATCTGTACATAATATTATGTATCTGTACATAATATTATGTATCTGTACATAATATTATGTATCTGTACATAATATTTTAGAGGGCAGGTAATTCAGACGGTAAACGGAGTGGAACCCTAAAAATAATATCCACTGTTTAATTAAAAATAAACTAAGGTCAGAAAAATTTGTCCTAACATATTAAAATAAAATAATGTAAATTGAAAATAAATAATGTAAAATGTAAATTTTTATTATAATCTAACATTTAGAATTTTTTTCTTAATAATTATAAAGACTATAATCCTCGCCTAAAAACTAATGAGGAGATACAATATTTTTTTGGTATTGAAATTATATTCTAGTTTTTCAAATATAATAGCAAACAAATCCTACGAAAAGCCTTTATCTAGATCTCATAGATGTCATACGTCGTAATTGAATTTTTGCTTTAGAGTAAAATTCAATTGACTACTTCAAAGAATATTGAAAATTGATTTTTTTATTGTCTATTATATAGCTGGTTTTTCTGCAAACAATTTCATATAGAAATAACAATTGTTAAGTGAACTAGAGACTGAATAAATATTCGTTGTTGGTTTGAATATTAATAGATGTTTTGTTTAGGTTTTCAGCAAACATCGTTAAAACATTTTTGGTCAATAGCTATGTAGTTCCAATTAATTTTTTTTAACAGCAGATGCATACATTAAAAAAATTTGAATAAATAGTAGAAAGAATTCTCTTAGTGAACTTATAATTGAACAACAAATTTATTGTTCAAAAATAATAAAAATGGGGAAATCTGGGCTATGTGAATTTATGACTGATATCTTACTAACATTTCTATAAATTTTTAGTTAGCTTATATTACTTTAGATTATTACTTAATCCTATAAATAGAGCTTTTGATAATTGATATACACGACTCCAGTTTAAATGTTACCTCATTAAAGCGTACAGTTAAAACTTAAAATAAATGAAGCGGTCATCAACTGAGCAACAAGTAAAAGCCGCGCTAGCCCTAACTGTTTGCGTAAATTATATACGACCATATTAAATTAAAATAAATATTAGTTCTCTACTAATTTTTATGACTTTGTACACTTTTTTCAATTTTTTAAAAATATTTTTACAATAATTGTAAATTAATGATTTACAAAATGTTATTTATAGTTTAATTAAAAAATAGCTGGACAAATAATAATATATATGGCATAGCTTTTACATGATATAATTTTAATTTCTAAAAATTCTCTGTTATTTTCTAACAGTTGAAAAAATCATTAGAAAATGAGTAAAAAATATTTAAAAAAATTAAATACGTACCAAAAAAAATCCTTTAGATGATAAACAAATAACTGAACGGCATAGAACAACAGTGAATAGTGAACAGTGAACACAGTATCCACGGGCACTGGGTTACGCGCGTCCGATTCGCGCGGAGGCAGCGGTTGCACTGCCCGCCCGCCTGCTTCCCCCTACCTCCTCTACCTGTTACAGGTAAAGTAGCTCATATTGACGGACAAATTGATTCTGTGATTAGCTTTGCTCTTCAGTACTCATAATTAATACCGAAACTTTTGTATGGGAATCAAAGTTTAGTCTAAACTTTCGTCTAAATTAGATTTATTGAAAATAACAATATGTATATACGTGTCGACGCCGCCCGCCCTAAGTTCACTAGGCTAAAAAAAATAATTGACAATAATTTTTTGTTTTGGTTTCAATTGGTTTCATAAAAATTTAAATGTTTTACAAAAATAGTGCTGTAATGCATTTAATTCTTGTAACTTAAAAGCTTGGGCGGAAAATTTAATATTTCGTCGTAGCTTGAACATACGAAAGAAAAATAAAAATGTAGTATATTCTGTTTGCTTCGTTCTACAGATATATTTTAAGAATGTTTTAATGCATATATTTTTGATTTATTTTTTATCCTAAAACTAGTGTTAAATACATTTTTTGAAAACGATTGACAGCAATTTTATAAGACATAACATTATTTTATTAGATTTAAAGGAAAATACTTCCGTATGCCTTAAGACAGTGTTTTTGACATAAAATTATAGAAATTAGTTTTAAAATGGAAATAAAACTAGATGGAATAAAAATATGATAATTTTTATATGTATATTTGAAGTAATATAAAAATAAATTAACTAATCAACCAACGAAGTCTAGTTAAAATAACAAGTTCAGTGTTTTTGGTATGTGTTATTGTATGGTGTAACACCAAGGTTTTGAATAGCCAATAAAAAATTAAAAAAGGCCAGAAACAGACGTGTAAAAGTTTATTATAAAGTAATATTAAGAATATAATTTTAAGAATAGTTGCAGCATTTTGACATTTTTTGAACAAAACATGAAACTTCTTCCGAGGTTTTCGAAAAGCCTATTTTAAAGTTTATTAGCTAGTCACAGATGTTCCTTTGCGAATTCGATTTTCGCACACGTTAGTCAATTTGCATATTTTGTAGCCGAAACGGAGTTGGCTTTTGCCGGTGGCTTTTAAACAAGACCTTGTTTTCAAAACGAACTGGAAATATTGGCAGCGAAAAATGGAGATGTGTTCGAGCTTCGTGTTTGTGAATTTAGGATATGAATAAAGTATCGAATATTCGATCCTTATAGTTTTCTATCTAAACTTATGTTTAAGGCCGCGTTTCCATTAGAAAATGAAGCGATTCTATTAGTTCTTAAAAGACACATTCCTCGCTACACATCTTCGCACATCTCTGGTGGAACCGCAGCCTAAGACTGTGTTATTTAAATATTTTCAGTTCAGCTACATTATATAATCTTATATTTTCATGGCGAAGTCGACAGTGGCTCAATCAATTTCGATCTTCTTTAATGATACAAATGAGGATCTAAGTTTGAGCTATTTATTTTAGTTAGCAACACCGTTGATAACATTGTATTGGTATTATATTGTAATCTCTGTCCCGATAAATCTGACCCAGTCAGTCAAGTCATTTCTCATAGTAAAAATTTAAAATAGTGTAGTTTAGTTTCTTCTTCATCGAGATTGTTGTTGTAACACATAGAAAGTCAATAAAACCCACATCTGGGCCACAAGTCTAAGGCACTACATATCTTCATGTCTAAAATTCATGTTTACACATATTGCTGTAGAGTAATTGGCATCATCACCTGACAGTTCATATTACGAAAAAATTTGGTGCTTTGATACGAAAACATTCCATTAAGGGAGATAATAGTAAAAATTAGATTATTCACGTCTACGTCTGGGTGAAAATAAAAAGCTGGGTCTCCCAAATTGCAGATAATATTTCTCGTGCTGGTGGCATCTGGCCTCAGCAAATGAAACGCATTTAGGATACTCACAGACTTAGGGAGCGCAGGCTTCAGACAATACTTAAAAAAGCTTTAGATTTAAATTGACGTATTTAGTAATTAATTCAGATTGAAGAAACTACGCAAAAAAGATGGGGGAAATGAATATACTCGTTAAACATTTAAAATCGTATCTAAATAGCAGGCAATCTATGTCAAAACTATAGACAGACCATTATATTACACAAATAAGTAAAAATCAAGTAAGATTCTTTATCTAAACAATTCTAAAGTTTAAATTAGTACGTCGCCTTCGCTTCGCTGAGCAAATAGCAACATAAAAACTCACCTAACCATCATTTCATATATAGTAAAATTAAATTTTTTTAAAACGATAGTCTTGTCGTCAGTTTACGCCGCAATTGAAGTCAGTAAGATATTAAAGTCCAATGCTTATGTGACTTCCCTTCTACGCTATTATAATACTCCTCTACCCAAGCTGCAAGACAAATGGAAAAATGAAAAAAATACCAACTTCAGTCATGCCTCTTTACCGTAACTTGTTGAATGGAAAATGTTTCGTAGTCTCCGGAGCCTTCAGAACTTTTTCCATAAAAACTTCGAGTTGCACACGAAATATAAATTATTTTATAATTTCAATATTTCATATTTTTAACTAGGAACCTGACCTCACTTCGCATGTAAGGTTTTCTGAACCACCTGATTCCTTAAATATGGTGGAAAGAAAAGCTTGTATTTTCATGCAATCTAGGTCATAATTTGCATGACAAGAATACATTATTTATATTTATAACTCTCCAAACATAATCTAAATAATTTTTTGCTATGTTCTTATTAAATCCTAATCTATTTTGATTTTATTTTAATTTTATATCAGAAAAGTTTCTGGCAGCAAATTCTTCCCCGCGATTCTAACCGCCAACTTTTGTTTATGACAGATAAGGTTAACAAACGAGCAGACGGTCCACCTGATGGAAAGTGGCCGCCGTCGCCCATTGACAAAACTAGCGAGTATCTCTTGTTTTATCGATGCATTGCTGCCTCGAAGATAGAGTGAGGAGGGGGAGCGAAGAGAAGAATGCTGCGGTTTCAATTGACCCCAAGCAAGAACCCGCAGCAGTAATGGGATGGGAGAGGGAGGGAACGCGTCAGAGACACTTGGTGGTCGAATTCGCATGCTGGTGGTCGCAAGGGGGTGCTGGGTTACTCGCCTCTTACGAGAGGCCAACCCAGCGGCAGAGGGAAATTGTATTCTAACCCGTCCCCTAACTGATTCAGAACTAACTAACGAACAGGCTCACTCAGTTTCTCAAGAAGTTAATGAGTTATTTAAGGAAAATAATCTTTTTTCCAGTATTTGTGCTTTATTCCGCTATAAAAATATAAGTGTTGGCAAAAGCCACACCATTAAAATAAAAATATTTTGAATGTGTGGAAATAAAATGTAATAAAATAAAACCTAAAATAATATGAATTATTAAATGAAATTATATTAAAAAATATAAAAACGAAACAGCGGAAACAACCGTAGCCAATTAAAAGTAATTTGCAGGATTTCAGATGAAATCGGTCGTATTTAATATTCGCTGCATTTGTATTCAGTTGCTGAACTTGCATGCTAAGCGCATGGAATTTTCTTTCCATTTAAGTGCATATAATGCGTTCCTTTTGTACTGAAAATAATTAAGTTTAGCTTATTCTTACTTCTGCTGCTCTGATTTTTTTCCTCCGATACAATGAAATGAACTTGACTTGAAACTGCCTAATTGCATTAAAATGAGATATTTACTTAATTACTATAGTGAATATAGTAATTACAGTTAGTCACGGTGTTTATCTTTAAAGAATGACTTCTTAAATCCTAACGGTTAAACTAGTAAAAGCTAAACTAATACACAATTCAAATAACAGCCGAGTGCCGGGGGATTGCGACCCAGGTGTAAGAATAAAAGGCCTTTCCTTCACCATTCAACCTCATGACTCTAATATTTAATACTTCTTAAGCAAAATAGCAATTACATTAATTTTTATAAAAATAATTGTAAACGATCTCCCTCCATGTATACAAGACACGTATCTTAACAACCCTAGATATTTTAAAATATTAAAAGAGTACTTTATCAACTGCATATCAAATAAATTTTTAGTAACATTTTTAATTTGATAAGTTTAAATAATTGTTTTTAACTTAGCAATAAATGTAAAATATTTTTTGGAACTCACTATCCACATAAAAACCTTTTCGGTTTAAGTAGGATAGGCATAATACATCATAAATGATGTATTAATTGTTTAGGTCAATAAAAAAAATTAATATTCAGCAAACTATCTTTAAATATACAAAACAAAATCTTTAAATATAAAAATTGTCCTTTTAATTATACAAAATACCCCCCTCATCTATTCTCACTATAATAACAGGTGGGGTCGTAGGCCTGTGTTGCCAAGTTAATATTTAAAATCTCCCTTTAACAATTTAATAACGCTTACATGATCAAAATATTTTAATTTTATTTAATATCGATATTATTAATAATATTTTAATAAAACCTAACATATGTATTTATAAAAAGATCATATATTTATTCCTTTATAAAAGAACGAGTTACTAATAATAAACTACACAATTCATAGTAATATAACATTTTAAAATCAATTCGTCTATGTTTTTGGAGTTTTGATGATTTCTAGAGTTTTTCAGATCTGAGAAAAGATCAGAAAAGATCTATATTTTTATAATACATTTGATCTATTTCGTCATCCATACTAATAGAGAGAGATACAATTATAGATAAAATAAATGTCATAAAAATGTTACATAATTTTATATCTTACATGAAATGATTAAAACGAAAAACATGATAAACAAAGGTTGTTTCAAATAAAAATTTAAATTTACTTACATTTACATTTCAGTATTTTAAAAACTCGAGTACACTTGCCATTAGTGATATGAATTAAATACACCTATAAAAAATTGGGCCAAGTGCGAGTCTGACTCGCGTACAGAGGGTTCCGTACAATTTAGATTTAAGGACAAACTTAACTTTGATGTCAGCTAACTATCGTCTTCCTACAACGAAGTAGATCTCGGATTACGATCTGCATATAAATATTTTTTTAATTTGTAAGAGATTTATAGTTTTTAGAATTGTTTGCTATATCATGCTCTACTGTAAATTTCATGGTTCTAAGTCAACGCGAAGTATCCTCCGGGTTTTGATTTACTTGCGACTATCAAAATATTAACTAAGACTGTTAAAATATTAAAAACAAACTTGATTTTTTTTATAGAGATTATAGACTTCTTCACCCGTGAGGGGACGGGTTAGAATACTATTCCCCTCTGTCGCTGGGAGAGCATCTCGTAAGAGCCAAATAACCCAGCACCCTCTTGGTAGTAGGGGATCTGTTCCCCGACTGGCTTGCGACCACCAGCATGCAAATCCAACCGCCAAGTGTCATAGATACATGTGGGCCAGACTTACCCCTTCTCTCTCCCATCCCATTAATGCTGCGGATCTAGTGAACTCTGGGTTCTTGGTCAGGGTCCGCTGAAACCGCAGCATTGTTTTCTTCATTTCCCTCCCCACTCTATCTTCGAGAATGCAGCGCATCGGCAAAACAAGAGGGTATCTCTTGTTTTGCTGATGTCCATGGGCGATGGTGGCCACTTACCATCAGGTGGACCATCTGCTCGTTTGCACCTTATCCATCATAAAAAAAAAGACTTAAAGAGTTTGATAATACATTTAACTTTGTAATTGTGATAAAAATGATCTGTTTTTTGATTGCGTTGACTTAAAAGTTTGTCTCAAATTCAAGAAACTGCAGATCTGAGTATTAAGATATTAATTTCAACTTATTATCTCTCTACAATGAACTGATATTAAAGGATTTCCTTATTTCCATTTTGAGCTGCGAAACCCCAAAAATACATGTTTATACTATTACTCTGTCTAAAGAAGCAATATAATGATGTTATTGTAATGAAATATATTGTTCATGTTTGCTGTTATTTGCCAAACTAGATTTGGGTAGAACCTATTGACTATTATTAAACTCAAGTTTGTGAAATAACTAATCAAGAATATTGAGATTATGAAGTTACGATTTAAATGCAAAGTTTAGCTGGAGGGATTGAAATCTAAGAAGACCTTTTTCCGGTTTGTGAGTTCTCAAATTTCTATTAAAAAGAAATTTCTAGTGATAGCAATAGCAGAAACGACAGGTCTTCTTACAAATACCACGGGAAAAGTGTCCAAGGCCTGCACATGCCTATATATCTTTGTGTAAGTGAGATCTTTAATCATCGCATATTATGTTGTCTTTCTGCATTCATTTCGCGAAGCGTAGAAGCTTTCAGCATTCATTCCGTAAAGCGTAGAAGCTTTCAGCATTCATTCCGTAAACCGTAGAAGCTTGTAGTATTCATTATGCAAAGCGTAGCTTTCAGCATTCATTATGCAAAGCGTAGCTTTCAGCATTCATTCTGAAAAGCGTAGCTTTTAGCATTCATTGTGCAAAGTGTAGAAGATTTCAGCATTCAGTCCCCAAATCGTAGAAGCTTCGAAAAGTAGCAAATATATGTCGGCGAATAGTAAACGATTATCGAATAATCGAATCGTCATCGCTACCTATGGCGCTAGAGTAAGGTAGTAGTCACTTCCGTCATTTTGACAGTCTTGACTCTTTATATACCCTCGACAGTCTGACTGTAGTCTTTTAGTCTCACTCGGTCTCTCAAGGAGTGAAGTAGTCTCTAAATAATGTTAGTGCTGGGAGTGCTGGTCGATCAAGGTAACGTGAGTACCTTACAATGTAGTTGTATACTAATGTGTAAGGTTAGGTTTATGTTAGCCTACCGTAAGGCTAACATATATATTGAGAATTATGATGTTGGCAACACTTATAATTTGAGTAGCATCCTGTTATTTGATGTTGTGTGGATTTGTGTTACTATCAATAGTCTGATTAAATACTAGGATTCTATGACTATTGAAGAAGAAATATTATAGACTGTGCGAAAAGATACCATTATTTAATATTTAATTATACAGGGCTAATATTAATTTTATCAAATAAAGCCAAGCTTAAAGTAACATTCTACCCTTGGGAGCTACGAGGGCTTACTTGCGCTATGTTTTCATAATAAATAGTTAATGCAAAATGAATTGACCATTAAAAGGATTTACCTTTCATTTAACATGAATATTTAAATATTTTCAGTTTATCAAATACTTATAGTAATATAAATTTTATAAATCATACCTATATACTCCTATTGGTACTTGATATTATCAATGATAAGGACTATAAATAAATTCTTCTTCTTTTGCGGATTCACAATTTGAATACTCTTACAGAAATACTTTCATCTCCCTAAACGTCACATTGATCATTTTTGGCGGGAAATATTTTGATTGGACAAATGAAACACGCATCCGCTGTCGTTCTCTTGTCATTGGCCAATCAGATACGAACTAATGTTGCCACTAGAAGAAATATTAAATGATTGCGATTGCCATACCACAAAATTAAGTCATGACACACATTAGCCTAAATTCGACTGTTTATTTACCATCAAGCAGTTCCTGTCCCTACATCAGTGTAACAAATTATAGTTTAATCGCATACCAGAAATTGGCTGAAATAACTAGTCCGCCATCTGGGGCAGTCAGCCATATTGGATTTAAATTTAAATAATTTAATTTTCGTATTTTGTTCAGCAAATCCCTTCGATTGATAACCATGTCATGGGCACATAACTAATCCACCATTTTGAGCCGTTCGCCATATTGGATTTAGAATTACATCACTAGTTAACCATGCATGCATATCCAATCTGAACGTGTATGTAAAATTTAATCTAAATCGGTTGAGGAGATTACTTTAAAAATCACATACATACCAACATTTTTAAAATCATTTTATTTCGAAGATACAGTTAATTATAAAATAACTTAATTTTTTGCGGAACGATTGCGAAAATTTTACTCGATAGTTAAAATAATCTCCGTACTAACCCTCTTAGTATTTCTAGACTAAAGTATTCTCTAAGTAGAGTAAAGAATATTTTAATATTAATTTAATATTCAGAAGCAGTAATTGTTCCATTAGTTAGCAACACTGTTTAAAAATATATATTCTCGAGTACTTTCTTTTATTTTATCTCAATTATACCCACATACCTACCGGTAAGTAAGTATAGGTTTGACCTTAAAGAAGATTAGATTAGACACTATTAGAGCTTTCTTAGGGAGAGCATTATTCTTATGCGACGTTTCAGTTCCCGCGCGTCTGCTTTTTATTAAAATAGTAAACGTCACGGATGAAACGTCAGCACGCTCACAATGCGCAACTTTCCTCCTTTATAATATACAATTTAAAACAAGACAATATATAACCTCTATTCCGGTAGTCAAAGTCAAAAGAATCTCGCCTGGTGACCATAATGGCTTTACGAACGATGTGGTGTCGTTATGCTGGGACTCCATTGTGAAGTATTTTGTGTGTTTAGTATTATTTTATCGGCTTCCATCTAGATTACTTGTTAATGTTATTGTTGGAGTGTTACTGTGCAGAACAGCTCTCATACTCTTAATACTTTATAAATATTAAAAAAATTAAAGTATTAAAAAACTTGAGCAATTGAACATTGATTTAGGCTGCGTTTCCACCTGAAAGGTGTGAGGATGTGTAGCGAGCGATGTGTTTTTAAGAACCAATAGAATCTCTTTATTAGACACGAGATATATTAGTAATTGGCTTGATATTAAAAGACAACATTGATTCTTCATGTTTTTTAATTTGATAGCTGACTTTTTCTTTTGTAAGAAGCTCCAGAAAGTAAAATTAAATATCTTGTGTTAATTAATAAAGAAGAGAGAGAAAGTTGTAGTCTATACGCAGACTAACAGTATGACGGCTTGACTATAATATCCTCCTGGGGTTATACTTTAGACTCAGAGCTTCAGAGTTACTGCTAAGTACGACTATACGTCGTAGATATGTAATCCATCATAATTATGTCGTGACGGCGTATTTATTTCGCAATCCCCACTTCCTTGATTTGTGTTCATCAGTTGGCCAACATTCAAGTAACAGGATGCTACTGATATCAGTCGTACCAACATCAACATCAATTAACAGGATGCTACTCATATCAGTCGTACCAACATCAACATCAATTAACAGGATGCTACTCATATCAGTCGTACCAACATCAAGATCAATTAACAGGATGCTACTCATATCAGTCGTACCAACATCAACATCAATTAACAGGATGCTACTCATATCAGTCGTACCAACATCAAGATCAATTAACAGGGTGCTACTCATATTAGTCGTACCAACATCAAGATCAATTAACAGGGTGCTACGCATATCAGTCGTACCAACATCAACATCAATTAACAGGATGCTACTCATATCAGTCGTACCAACATCAAGATCAATTAACAGGGTGCTACGCATATCAGTCGTACCAACATCAATATCAATGAACAGGATGCTACTCATATCAGTCGTACCAACATCAACATCAATTAACAGGATGCTACTCATATCAGTCGTACCAACATCAACATCAATTAACAGGATGCTACTCATATCAGTCGTACCAACATCAAGATCAATTAACAGGGTGCTACGCATATCAGTCGTACCAACATCAATATCAATGAACAGGATGCTACGCATATCAGTCGTACCAACATCAATATCAATTAACAGGATGCTACTCATATCAGTCGTACCAACATCAAGATCAATTAACAGGATGCTACTCATATCAGTCGTACCAACATCAACATCAATTAACAGGATGCTACTCATATCAGTCGTACCAACATCAAGATCAATTAACAGGGTGCTACGCATATCAGTCGTACCAACATCAATATCAATGAACAGGATGCTACGCATATCAGTCGTACCAACATCAATATCAATTAACAGGATGCTACTCATATCAGTCGTACCAACATCAAGATCAATTAACAGGATGCTACTCATATCAGTCGTACCAACATCAAGATCAATTAACAGGATGCTACTCATATCAGTCGTACCAACACCAACATCAATTAACAGGATGCTACTCATATCAGTCGTACCAACATCAAGATCAATTAACAGGGTGCTACTCATATTAGTCGTACCAACATCAAGATCAATTAACAGGGTGCTACGCATATCAGTCGTACCAACATCAAGATCAATTAACAGGGTGCTACTCATATCAGTCGTACCAACATCAAGATCAATTAACAGGGTGCTACGCATATCAGTCGTACCAACATCAATATCAATGAACAGGATGCTACGCATATCAGTCGTACCAACATCAATATCAATGAACAGGATGCTACTCATATCAGTCGTACCAACATCAACATCAATTAACAGGGTGCTACTCATATCAGTCGTACCAACATCAAGATCAATTAACAGGGTGCTACGCATATCAGTCGTACCAACATCAATATCAATGAACAGGATGCTACGCATATCAGTCGTATCAACATCAATTTCAATTAACAGGATGCTACTCATATCAGTCGTACCAACATCAAGATCAATTAACAGGATGCTACTCATATCAGTCGTACCAACATCAAGATCAATTAACAGGATGCTACTCATATCAGTCGTACCAACATCAAGATCAATTAACAGGGTGTTACGCATATCAGTCGTACCAACATCAAGATCAATTAACAGGATGCTACTCATATCAGTCGTACCAACATCAACATCAATTAACAGGATGCTACTCATATCAGTCGTACCAACATCAACATCAATTAACAGGATGCTACTCATATCAGTCGTACCAACATCAAGATCAATTAACAGGATGCTAATCATATTAGACGTACCAACATCAAGATCAATTAACAGGATGCTACTCATATCAGTCGTAGCAACATCAAGATCAATTAACAGGATGCTACTCATATCAGTCGTAGCAACATCAAGATCAATTAACAGGATGCTACGCATATCAGTCGTACCAAGGCTACCTCATATCTATCGATAAATTCTAGCTCTGTGGAAATAGATAGTTTGTTATTTGCAGACATTTTCAGAGAAATAAGTTCATTCAAAAGTAAATAGTTGAAAACTAAGAGTATTGAGTTTGCAGAACATGTATAGGGGTTAAATCGATACGTTACCTTTCAGAAACCCGGATAGAATCTTCGGGAAATTTAACCTTTGTCAGCAACTTTGACGGACGAAATTTCAAAACTTTTCAGAATTTTATTTTTCTGTATTACTAAGAACTTATTTAATGTAATTTCTACAACTAGTCAATTTTTTCCCGATATCCAATATAAATGCAATGAACGTATTATAGCAACACTAATTTATAGTATAACCGGATTATGTAATGGCAACTTTTTTTTAACTCTGTGTCACTTATATTGGTAACTTCTCACAATAAGTTTTCTCCAATATCTTATATGTACTCGTATAGATTACAGAATATTCTAGAGCTCCTGATGGAAGTGCAATCATATTAGGATTACAAAGTGACAGGTGTCAACTTGTGGTTATAAGTTATAACAGATTACATTAATTTAGGAATATATTAATTACTCTATAATATAGATTAGTATAGTAATACCTGCGACTTTGTCCGCGGAAACTCAAAAACTTGTTTTAGAGTTGTGCTGATTAGAAAAATATTATATATTTGCATAGTAAAATAATAATATTGTTTATTAAAACACTTAATTATATTTAAAAAAATATCTGAAACTAGAGTTTAATAATATAAAAACTAAAGGTCTAAACATGATTAAATAATAATTGTAAGTATTCAATATGTGAATGGGTGGAAATAAGATGACGAACGGATGGATGATGGATTTGAAAGAAAAGAAAATATTTATTTTCATTTATACTTTCCTACATTTCTTAATATCTGAATCGAGAGGTTATAGTTAATATCTGGTAATGGCCCACTGCTGAGTCGCGTCTCCTCCTCAGAATGAGGAAGAATAAGGCCATAGTCCACCACGGTAGCCCAGTGCAGGTTATCAGACTTCAGACACCTTTTGAAAGCATGGAGAACTCTCAGAAGTGCAGGTTCCGCACGATGTTTTCCTTCACCGTTATAGCAAGTGATATTTAATTGTTTAAAATACACATAACTCAGAAAATTCAGAGGTTTGTGCCCAAGATCGAACTCGGACCTCCCGAGTAGACAGCAAGGCCTTAACCACCAGGCTATCACTGCGACGGCGAAAGGTGTATCAAACGTGTATAAAAGGCGTGAGATTTGATGTAAATTTTCTCGTAACAAAACTGGCAAATTAATAATCTAAAAAGCGCAGAACTACAATGGTTGTACAAAGTTAAAACCTTTTAGGTTAATGAATGCACATTTTGATATGAAAACACGAAAGCTCTATCTATCTTCCAATTATCTCGTTTTTATTAAGTTTAAATTTAAAGGTTGTTGTCTACTTCATTGCACTTATTCTGATGGTCATAATCCCAAATAGTGTCTGGGCCACACGACCCTAATGCAGTGCACCTTCATCTACACAATTGAAACTGTCCGCTCAACAATACCTATATACTGAACAAAAATATAAAATTAATCGATTTATATTTTAAATGGAATCAAAAGGTTACCTTGCTATAATCCGCGACAGACTGAACAATCAGACTCGTATGGCACAACCCAGAAGAGCATCCTGCCCACATAAAAGTGAGACGCGCGAACCCGAACCAGTACACACCACACAAGTAGATCGCGATCGACAATCGACGAACGTTTCGCTCCGTAACCAAAGCATCTTCAGGAGGTGTTGACTCTACAAGCGTCACTTGGACTCCTTTTAAATCATGAATTTCCGCAAAGTAACGTCTAATTCAATTCAAGATTTACTTTTTACTTTACTTAAGCTTTATTAAATTATTTAAACCTGTCGTCATTATAATTAAATAATTTATGTAATTGCTGTTTGCTGAAGAAGTGTGAAGTATTAGGGTCAGGAAGGCGGTGAAGAAGTTTTGATGCATTGTAGAAAGGCCTTTTAATCCTGCACCTGCGTTGCAAGCACCAGGCACTGCCCAGCTTCCCTCTAAATTGTATATTATTGTAGTATGACATAGGATATGGAAATTTCAGCAGGGATATTCACGTTTCAATGTGCGTGGTTAATTTTTTAAACGCTGACGTGATCTCCCTCCCCTCTCCCATCCCCCATGTCATCAAAAATAAGCAAAACAAGTACCACATCCTTTAATGCTTACGTTAAACTTGAACGGACCAGAAGCAATATTAAATTGAATTTTAACAGGAAGCATAACAACTGGTGTTTAAGAACCAGGAGTAGGTTCAAAGAGCACTTGACTGTGCCCTGTGCCCTGTGCTCCTACTTCTAATACTTGACGTCGTTATATTACTACTCGTCAAACTGCCACCAATCTATCACAACAAAACTTATAAATTGTTGATTCTTTTTAACGTTTTCAACAGTATTACTAAAATAACAAAGTTTATTTTATTTAAATTCCAAAATTTCAGTTGTTAGTCTGCAAAAAGTGAAGTTAATAAAAAAAAGTAATTTGTCTCTCTTCTCTTTCTTCATGAATCAAATAAAATGTTGATTAAAACTTTTTAGAATGTTGCATAAAAACGAAGTTAATTCAAATTGTAAAGAACTGTAATAAACTTTATTGTTAAAGTGAACAACTTTAACTTAAATTGTCTCTTTGTTATATCTTATAGTCCAAGAGCTTTAGAAAAACAATTCTGTCATATTTAGCAAAAAAAGAAAAAACTCCACGTGGATTCAAAACTAAACATTTTTTATATATTTTTTTCAAATTTATTTAATTTGAAAAAAATATAAATAATGTAAAGTCGTATACTTAAAATTACTTGACAAACGGAAAGTGACATTGTGTGGAACAATTACCTATTTTTGTATGGCACTAGTTTTTTTATCTTTGTTTAGTGTTCTACGAAAACGTCGACATCAATAGCGTTAACCACGACGTGACATCATATTGTGTTTAACGTGGAAATATCTTTATTTTACTGTGTAAAAATATTAATTATCTTGGTCCTTATAAATGTGAAAGTTTGTTTATTTGGATGTTTGTTACTCAATCTTGCAAAAACGGCTGAACAGATTTTATTTAAATCCAGTTCTTATATATAATCGAGCAAATGGAGTATTCTTAATATAAATATATAGGAACTACTATTTATCGAAGTAAAACTTTGTTGCTGACATTATACACCAATTAACATTAAGCTAAAAATATAGCAATATCCTTCCATGTGATTTTCTGGATTTAAACTATAACGTTGATTAGGCTCACCAGGGCTCTCGGACTAACAACTAATTAAACACCGTAAACTTTAGAGTCACCTATTGTCATTTTTAATATCGTAGATTACAAGTGCCTATTAAAAGTCTAAGAAATGTTGAGACATTGGACTAGTTTATAAGTTTTAAATTGCTAAATGTTTTTAAAGGCTCTGTTCCTATAAAGCAGATATTTTTGAAGCTTTAACTGAGCGTAGCGAACTTTATAAAGTTTTAGTTAAGATATTGTTGATTCGGATTTAAGCAGATTTTTTGTGTCAGCAAAAATAGGCAAGGCCCTAACCTCCTCCCATTCATAAACATTGATGCAAGCATTTTCTGAGGAGACAGAAAAATAGATGCATCAATGTTTATGCATGGGAGTAGCCCATGCTTATTTTTGCTACCTTGAGGGAGGGTGGGGGAAGAGTTGAATTGAATTGAAATGATACAAAAATAAAAATTGCAAATTAACTAAAACTAGATCACCGAAATATTACTTATCTATTTTAGATATTCCGACATAGTGTCCTTAGGGAGAGATGTAAGCGAATGCAGTTAAATTATTTATGTATTTATAGCTACGAGTTTTCTGTACTGTTAAAGCTAGAAATGTTTTTTAATTTTAAATATTGAATTGAATCAGGCGTTACTTTGCGGAAATTCATGGTTTAAAAGGAATCAAAATGTTACCTTGCTATAAACCGCGGCAATCTGAACTACCAAACTCGTATGGTACAACCTAGAAGAGCACCCTGTCCACACAAAAGTGAGACGCGCGAACCCGAACCAGTACACACCACACAAGTAGATCGCGATCGACAATCGACGTACGTTTCGCTCCGTAACCGAAGCATCTTCAGGACGTGTTGACTCTACAAGCGTCACTTGCTAAGCTTAGCAAGTGACGCTTGTAGAGTCAACACGTCACGCGTTACACTTTTCTGTCAACGGTGTGCTCTTCCGGATTGTGCCATACGAGTCTGGTTGTTAGATCGTCAAGCTACCTACTTGTGTGGTGTGTCTTGGTTCGGGTTCGCGCGTTACACTTTTGTGTGGACAGGGTGCTCTTCTAGGTTGTACCATACTAGTTTGGTAGTTCAGATTGCCGCGGTTTATAGCAAGGTAACATTTTGATTCCTTTTTAATTTTAATATAATAAATGTGACCGTTTTTATGTTTTTATATTTTTATTCGATCAAAAATGGCTGAACTTGTAAGTTAAATACTTTTTATTTCAGATGAGAGTATAAAGCATGGCATTAAAAAAGCTCTCATTTATAGTATGAGCTGGTAGAATTAATAAAAACAATGTGTAATATATTTATTCGCACAAATATGTCTATGTTTCTAACTGTACCAAATAGTAGTTTTGAAACGGGTAAAACTGAAAACATCAAAACTATGCTATTCAGGGTTACCCTTTAATAATAAATTGTTAGTACCGAATAGGCTGTATATCTCTGGATTTATGATAACTATTATGTTATAATAATTATTCTTGGTGATTTAAAATTAACCATCTATCAATAAGTAAAATGCAGCGTTTGATTCATAAGTTATTTAAGATATTGTGAAAACAGTGTAACTGTCCTGTGTTCTCTTCCAAAAACGGATATCGAAGAGGATTTTTGAAGATGGGGTGCAGGCCCAAAAAGAACACAGGATTAAAATTATATAACGACTATTAATACAAATCAAGACATGAGGCAGTGTGTCCAGCAAAGTTCAGCCGCGCTGTAGCCGCTGTGTAGTATAATCAAAAAAAACATTTAGAGCTACTTTTGATCCCTTCACAACTCAAAACCTATTTAACCTCTATTCATGTTTTTGCCACATCCATTTAAGCTTGTTTAGAGTCCCAAATTTCATCAATGTAACTCAAACAGTCAAACTTTGAGCTTAAATTACATCTGAAGTGAAATAATTGCATTTTGTAAGAATTTATATACCTCTTAAGTAGCAAAAATTGTGGTAGCATCAAGCAACAAGAAATTCTTAAACAAATTTATTTGAGAACGCTGCAGGTTCTTAAAACTAGAATTTTTAGCTTTTTTATTTGGTATATACATATACATAGACTTTAATTCTAATATCGGCGACAACGTTGCATATTTTTTATACTGAACTTGGCTCTCATTTCACATTTATTTTTTTGATGGCATACTTCTAGAATATGTCTTTCATTTTGAACTGTGAAGAAATTACTTTTATAAGGATTTAATATTTATCTTTAATTTAATATTATTATTGTCTTAGATAAAATTGAAGGCGGGAATTTACACGATGTAAAGAGGTTCTCTCTTTTTCTCTCTCTCTCTTAGGCTTCTAGCAAATCAATTCTATGTCTTAATTGTATTTTGTTGTTATCTCTTTGTGTTACTGTGCAGTATACATCATATTCAGTTAATCTACGGAACTTTGTAAGTAAAGTAATAAATTATACCACACAATTAAATTCTATTGTCACTTAAATGTATTACTTAGTAGACAATTATAATAGAATTCAATACGTTAGGAATAATACCACGTATTCACACTTCCCTTATCCAATATGAATACATTACTTGTAACAAGAACATACTTGCTTACGATTGTGGATATAAATTATTTAGAATTAACTATAACACGAAACACTGAAAAATAAGCTAGCTTTCCTCCCTGCTTTTGTTACTTTGCGAAAATCCAAATATTATACAAACTCGAATTTTAGTGTCAACTTCGCCTGAAGATATTTAGTGTCAGATTGCAGGTACGTAGAATAATCTTTTGTGAACCTTAAAGATCACGTAGTGTTTGAGAATAATAACCAAAGTGAAAAATCTGCAAATTCACCTTCTAACCTAAGATAATGGCAATTAACAATAAATGAGAATATCCTATACATTTTTGTTATGTTTTATATCAGCAATAAATTGATTATTAAAAATACAAAAAGGTAAGCTACCGGTATGTAAGTGTAGGTTTGACATTAAATTTGCTAAAGTCACTTTTAGGGCCTTTTTAGAGGGGAGCGCATCACACGCGGTTGGTTTATTTGTCAGAATAGTAAACGTGAAGAATAAAACTTCCATACAGGTACACAGTACGCTCACAATGCGCAATTTTTTCCCCACTTTTTTTTCTCAGACCTAAAGTTAACTGCCAGCTAAGACTTAAATTACGAATATTATGAGAAATATGTAAATCCGCTTAATTATTTGATTTGAAAGGTTTAATATATATATCTATATTACTATTTAAATGAAAGTTAATAACTATTTGCAATCATAATGATTTTCATATGTACTTAGCATTAATCGTACGTATCTAAATATCTGTATATAAATTGTAACAAGAATAGCGACGAAATAATCTTGTGTAATCACAAATATACGAATGAACTCGACTGTATTTGTTGATATGAGTTTGTTTGTTTCCATTTGCATTGAGAGATATATAGACTAAGAAATAATGGATGCAGAATCTGTCAAACACAAGTTTACTTACACTTACTATACTCAACATTTACGTTGAGAAATTGCTCCTAATCCTAATCATTTAAAACTAATATTTTTAATGCAATTAAAACTTTATATGTTTAATGAGTCTACTGCTGACATCATATCCCGAGAATTATGTAGATCTAATCCAAACCCAAGTTATGAGGATTCAGAATAACAACGAAGTGCTTCGAGAGATGGTAGAAGTTAGTGCCCTTGCGCTTTACTTGGCTCGTCTTGGCGAGGGCACTACAGTGACATTCCGTAATTATCAACTGACAATAATTATAGTACATATATTATCTCTAGAAATTATATTTTTTGGCTACAATATTGACGGAGTGAGAGAGTGGAATTAATCTGTGGAGAATGATTGCTATATCATCTCTGAAACGAAAAGGGAATCCACCCTTTTTCAATTGCTTTTTTGGTAAAGCAATGTGTGCTCGGAACTTGTATACATATTCAACAACGTAGAAAATTCTGTAACACCATGCATTTTCGTCTCTTCACAGGTAACGTCATGCTTCTAATGTTACTAACAATGGAAACGTATAATCTAACTAAGAAAGTGAGCCTAATCATCATCCGCACATTCTCCTAATAATGTTTACAGCGTATTAAACTCGTTCGGTCGCTACTCGTAACGCCCCGAGTGTTTCTAGTTGGGTACATTTTCCCCTTACACGTAATTACAGAATAGTACAAATGTTCTAAATAAAATTACATTTTATATATGTAAGAGGATGATATCTATTACATAAGACTTGTGAGAGAAACAGGTTTGAGGACGTCCTTGAAAAGATTTCGACACCGATAATTCACTGCTGGATCCTCGCAACTCAAGTGATCCACGATAAGAAGGAATGTTTACTGTATGAAATCACTTAACAGCCGGTTTCGAAGGTTAAATTATAATGAGTTATTTTTGAAATAAAACAAAAGGAAAGGATCTCCTCGCTGATAGTATCCGCCTGATAGTGGATATTCCTATCAATTTAATATACTAAATCGAAGGATCGCTACACTTATGGACGAAATTAATAATCAATCTCAATCGAAATCTTTCGATTGAAAGTAATTCCAAATTCAAATCTTATTCAATCTTAAATGTTCAGGTCAGAAAATATATTCCTAAATATAAAATTATTGAATTTGGATTCTATGTTTAATCCGTAATCCAAACCCTTATTGAGGGTCAAGTGGGTAGTTTATGGACTCTATGATTGACTGACGTTGCATTATGTGCTGTTTTATGGTAATAAGTAAAATTTCTTAAATGTTATTTAAACATACAAACTATAAATAATAACATTTGAGCTGTTTTCATGCTGTTAAGTTTATTCAATAGCCCAACGCTCAACAATTGCAAGTGTCATAGAATTGGCCAGACCAAGAGCAAGAGGCGTTTGTCTCAATTATTTATTCTACAAGTTCGCAAGTTTATTCCGCTTATCCGATATAGTTGAGAGAACAAGTTTCTAACTTCATTCGTAATGCAATCGTTGTGATAGTCCGATTAAATTCCTATATTATAACCTATTTAATGTTTAACAACTACTTGTTCTACCTATTTTAACGCCCAACGCTTTGCGGACGGGGTGTTATAAGTTTATCGTGTGTATATGTCTGTCTGTGGCATCATAGCGCCCTAGATAATGCATTGATTCTGATAATTTTAATTGTTTGAAATGTAATTTTATCGAGATGGTTCTTATCTATAATTTGTAAAGATCTGGTCAGCCGTTTGAACACTATCAGATTATTTCTAACTTGAGAGCTGTGCGACAATATAAATATATTGACAAATATAACAATCTTGTAACCATGGTAACACACTGACATTCCTTAAACTGAGTACAGGTGAAACTGGTGTTTTTATATTTTGTTTTCAACAATACAAAAATCAATACTTGGTGATTGGATTGTCTCCTTCAGAGGCAGTCGCTCCAACCCCGCATAACCTTCCCAAGTCCCCGCTTGTATCTGTAAACAGATTCCTCCGGGTAAACAAAAAAAAAAAGGATTTCAGTCGGGAGTAATTAGTCATCAATATTGAAATGTTTGTAATACCACTAAAGTAAAGTTCAAATCATATTTTTCATAAAAACATCGTCCCGTCAATAGATGATAGAAATATACATACGTATAAATAGTAAGTATTAAAAAAGCTTAAGCTTAGTTTAGCTATGATATTTAGGTCATGTCATTTTAATGTCGTTTACCACAGCATAATGTGCTATTTTAAAACTATAAAACCTATAGATATTAATATCGTGTATCACGCGATTTATAATACAATCCTCATGTGAAATTAAAGTACTTACATACCACATTTTATTTTTATACTACCGACCTGAGTAAACTTTTTTAGACATTTTTCAGAATTTACACAACTTTACAAATTATACACCTACACTTTCCTCATGGATCTCTGTCAATTGGTAAAAACTGAATGAAAATCTGTTTAATAATTTGTGAGTTTATCGCGAACGGAAAAGTGGCGTGGGATTTTAATAATAACATGGTGATGATATTTGGATACAATAACGGTTTGCTCTCCAAATAAATACAAAATTCTGATTAATTTTGGTTTATTTGCATAGTTTTATATAAAATAATAAACTGTAGTGAACAAATAAACACATTACGAGCACTTTCAACCCCGCCTGCTATTTTAGTGACACAGTAAACATCAATGAATATCAGTTTTATGTACAAAGTTAGTAATGTTAGCTAACTACTATAACTAGCAATCGATCTACACTAGCTTTGCTGGACTGACACACTTTTAGGTTACAATTTTTTTTATAATGATTTCTAGCAGTTTGGATTACAGACTATTATTATTGTTAACCCCTCCAACTAAGCTAAATTGCTTGTGTTAGGTATGGCCCACGTCAGGAGGCCAATGATCCTATAACCTATCGATCGGAAATCCAACGCCTAAATCACTGACCTACTGACGCTAAATAAATGACACAAACCCTATTTTTTGTCTAAGCGAAGCCAAAGCAGATCGTCTAGATAAGGATAAATTACCACGAGTATTTAGGTTTAATAACACATTTTATTTTAAACATACTTTGCTATACTTTTTTAAGGTATATTTTGAACTCCAAAAGATTTAAACGGTCACACAGCTTGACATGAATTTTTCACATAATCATGATTGACAGGAATTTTTCTCAAAATTTCCTCTCTTCTCTGTACCAAATTTCATTAAATTCAGTTTAGTGGTTTAAGCGTAACAAGGCTTTTAAGTTGGAATTTTAAGAATTGGTAATATTACATATATAAATGTCGGAGCATAGTAAAAGATTATCGATTAATCGAATCGTTATCGTTGTCTATGGCGTTGGAGTGGGGTAGTAATCACTTCCGTTGTTTTGACAGTCTCTACCCTCGACCCTTTATATGCGATCGACAGTCTAACTGAAGTCTTAGTCGTGCGAGGTCTCTCAAGAAGTGAACATCATCTAAGTAGTGATAGTGATAGTGTCAAGTGCAGTGTAGTGTGGAAGTGCTGTCCAACTAAGGTCACGTAAGTCCTTACAATGTAATTGCCATGTGGTTAAGTAAACACTAGGTTAGGTTAGCCTTAGGTTAGGTTAGCCTTGTGTCAGATTCGGTTTATGTGCGTTTAACCTTAGGTTTAAATAGAGAGCCTAGCAGTGGTGGCGAGTGTCGTGATCACTTAAAGGAGCTCCTTAAGCCTACACCTTGGTCACAAGTCCAAGGCACTGCTTAGGTTTCTCTCGTAATTGTTAGAGATCATATTTGATCATTTATCGGTTCAGTAGAAGTATCTGCGTTGCGTTTACCCAATATTCCATTCAATACCATCACCCCCTTGTAGTGTTCCCCAATATTCCCCATCTTCCTCCTTCCATCTCCTTTCACATTATTTAAAATCCCCGACATAAATATATTATATTGTAACGTATACATACGAGTATATCAGTATTATACACAGTAAATAGAATATCCATAACACTGTTAGCAAATTACGCAATTATGTTCAAATTACTTCCAATTATAGGTTAACTAGTACAATGTTTGTCTAAGCGGTTGAATATGTCGATTAATGCCAATCTATTTACATTACTCGTTTAAGACATTATAGTAATCAAGATGATATTATCATCCATTATGTTTCATCATTATCATCTCACTACTGAGACTGGTCTTCTCTTAAAATGAGAGAAATTGATCATCCAATCCAGTTAAATACGAGTTGGCACCTTTGAGGACATTATAGACAGGTTTCCTCACAATAATTTCCTTCACTATTAAAGCAAGTGACATTTAATTGACTATTATGACTACTACGCTATTTTTACTTATTTAACTACTTAAACGATGGATCCTTAAAGTATCAGAAGGCCATAAATATGCTTAACATACGTGTCTCTAAGTTATGTTTTTAGTTTGCAAATAATACTGTCATTTATTGGTATCGAGACCCCTTAATATCTTGCCATTACAAAGTGAGATTATTTCTTTTAATTTATTTGTACAACTGTTTAATAATTAATATATGATAATAACATGCAATTTATCCGGAGCCGAGCAGTGCCTGGGGCCTGAGATCCAGGAGCAAACTTAAAGAGCTCTTTCATAATATATTAACAATAAAGTAAACTTACTTACGTGGACTCCAAGAAGGGTGACATTAACCACGACACTATAATACTAACTTCCACTTCTACTCTCTCTCTGTGGTCGCTCCCTCATGGCTGAGGATCGCGGTCATCGACGGATGTGGATGGTATACACCTATTTTGGATTATATGCTTCCACCGGTGCCTGTTCATCGCGTCTCTGGCGACCGAGCAAAACTTAATTGAAGATGGGCCTCTCACTTGATCGCTCCATCTGGTTGGGGACCGTCCCCGGGCTCGTTTTCCCTCCGTGTTCCCCACAACGATCAGTTTTTCAAGGCTCTCATCACCCCTTCTCATTATGTGGCCAAAGTATGATAATATGCGCTGCAGACAGATCGTGGAGAGGCGGGTTTGGACGTGAAGCTGCGAGAGGATCGATGCATTGGTGCGCTTGGCGGTCCAGGGTATCCTCAACATGCGCCTCCAGCACCACATCTCGAATGCATCAATCCTCTGCCTTTCTCTGGCTCGTATCGTCCATGTTTCTACACCATACAGGAATATGGGGAATATTAAAGCGCGTATTAGCCGGGTTTTGGTAGTTCCACTTCTACTATATTGGGCGAAAACATCAGAGAAACTGACTATAATCTAGATTACTAAAGGTTATATATTGTCTACACGTCAGTATATTTGACATAATATACAAACACTAATTTACAAACGGAGTTGCTACTAATTATCTGTTAGCTATACTGTTAGACGAGCCATTCAGGTGCTGGGGCTAGTGGCCCAAGTGCATTGTGCAGGTGTACAAAATGTATGGATGTATGTTTGTTACTCTTTCACGCAAAAACTACTAAATGGACTTTGATGAAACTTTACAATAATATAGCTTACACATCAGAATAGCACATAGGGTATAATTTATAATAATTTAGTGTGAATTATCCAAAATATAGCGGGTGAAACCGCGTACATAAACCACAACTGCTCGACCTCGCACGAAACATATAACTTAAAAAAAAGTTCAAAACTCATATGTATATCTATGATCTCTATCATTGAGACCTGAAACTAGTTTCGCTGCACATGGTAACACATTTATTTTTACGATGATATACATTATGCACTTTAATAAATTACTTGTCAAACTTCAGAACAGTGTTCTAAAAATAGACCAATAGGATCCACAAAGCCAATCAAATATATGTCGAATATAAGTTGGGCTTAAGTTAACCTACCCTTAGGTTTAAACAGAAAACCTGGGCAGAGGAGGCGAGCGTTTCAATTGAATAAAGGACGTCCTTAGGCCTACACTTTTGTTACAAGTCCAAGACACTGCTTAGGTTCCTGTGGTAATTGTAAGAGATCATAATGTTTGATTGTTTATTGTTTCAGAAGCAGTATCTACGTTGCTTTTGCCCAATAGTCCATTCAATATCACACCCCCTTGTTTTTCAATATACCCCTCTCCTTCTCCCTTCTTATTATTTTCCACGAGTTATATATTGAACAATATTTGTTTACTACACGAAATGATTGTTGGGTTCATGTTAATTCTGTCATGATTAAAGATCGTATGAATGAACACATTTCTAGTAAAAATCCTTTACTTAAAACATTTATTAACATGATTTTGTAAACATTTCTAACAAACATATATAATTGAATACAACCCCGTGTTTGTATTTGAAAGCAAACACGCAACGTCTAACGTGACAAGAAGATAATATCATGTTTGCTCTCCAATTTCACAGATTACTGTCTCCTTAATATGTGTTTATACAAACATATCTACAATTAAGAGATCTTGTCAAGTGAAATTAATTAGCATCAAATTACTTGGCTATCTACCATGTATATACATTAGCGACCCGCCCCGGCTTAACACAGGTAGTGAAAATGTAGGATCCCTTCACCTTAAAAAGTAGACTATATTTTTTTCAGACAGTTTAACTTTTATCGTCATATTTCACCAAATTTACATACCCTAAATAAATTATACACCTAATCCTTCCTCATAAATCACTATCTATTGGTGAAAAGCGCACGGAAATCTGTTTATTTATTTCGTTTATTTAGTTTACTTCGTCAAAAATTTCTCACTTGCTTAATTTCAATGAAAATGTCATTCATGATAAAACTCCTTGATGTCCATTATCTTATAAATCTCATAACTGTTAAAAATCTCGTAAGATCAATCTCAAAATCTCATGAATTTCTAACTTACTTTTTCAGTTCTTCAACGAAATTTTTTAAGTTCATTTCACTTGCCTTCTCGAGTATACGCTGAGACCGTCGAAATAATTTTGGTTAAATGAACGACAAAATTGGTCTTAGAGCACAGCACGCTTTTTTGCTAATTGAGGGATGCTATGAATTGTTTTATAAATATCTGTCAAATGAGAATACTATAATAATTATTTGCAGGCGATCTAAGGGCATCGATCATGAAAACTTTGTAAACGAGTACTTTATTAACAGTAAGTTTGGAAGGAACAAGTTGTATATCATCAGGTGGAAGCAGTATTGTAAGTTTCAACGCTGTAATACGCCATCTTCTTCGAGCATCATCAGCTGGGCAGGACCAGCGATAGCTGTCTGGTTTATTGGCTTCTGATAAACCAAGCTTTGATATACGCCATCCTATTGAATCTTCAGCTACAGTTCTAGTACATATCTAAGCCAATTGTTAAATAAAAATCGAATTAAAATATTTATATCGAATTAGATTATTATATTCATGATTATTCGATTACTCGATTATTCTATCAATAAACTCAAAACTCTCATAAATAATATAAATGTCATAAATTTCATAAATTATAAGTTTCATAAATTTGTTTCATTTAATCTTTATTTATTTAGGATTGCTAGCAATGTTTTGGTTAGTTGAGTAACTTATGAACGCACTGCTGAAACAACTAAAGCTACAAACACTTGGACGCTACTTTTTATTAAAATAAAACATTAAGAAGCCAATTCGGAAATTTAATTCTTAGTTCAGTACATCAGAATAGCACCGAAGTAAAGGAAATTTTAGATTTCCTCTTAAATTGTTGATTTTTCTTTCTATCTACTATCATGTGCGTTTTCATCTACATCGATACCTACAATCTATTTCTTACAGATGAATATTTCACCTTACATACAAAACCAACTCAGCACGTTTTTTCAAAAATTTGGAATAACTAGTATTAAAACTAGTTTTTTCATCTCTTATTCGATGAATGAATGAATTCTCATCTATAATTATGATATTTTTTTTCAGCAATTCACGAAGGTAATCTCCTAAAAGTATATAAAAATTAAAGATCTTTTCATCCCATTGAGTGACTATTTATGTTATAGGTGTTGTAAATTTTTAAAAAATAAAATGCTTTATTTACATTCGGATTAACAGAATTTATATTTAAAACAGCATTGTTTTAGTTCAAAAGTAGTTGTGTTATGCTTTTTAGGTTTTACAAATTTTAATTCATAAAAGTTATAAAGTCATGATAGAAATAAAACAGACTACGTCATACGCTAACAGAAATTCAGCGTAGTTAGATATCTAATATTAGATACACAGTAAACCATTAAGAATTACCGACTTGCCCTCACTTCTCTCAGATATTAATACTGCTCAAGCCAAACTATTGTAAAGCTGATAAGATTCAGTAGGTGATAGACGCTGCTGCTTTACACCTTTCAAGGTACCAGCTGATAAACTTTCTACTGAGATACAGGAAGCTGACATTAATTTTCATTCACAGTAGCATATAAACTATCACTATTTAAATTTTTGGTTGAGAGGAAATCATTGAAAATATTTTTTTTTCCATGTTTCACGTTGTTATGGTCAGCTGATTTGTTTTTTCCTTCAAGATATTAGCTAAACTATAATCATAAAATAATAATAAAATATTTTTTTTTGCATGTTTAGGAGGCTGCCACTACCACGAGTAATCATAATATAAATCGTTAATGCATTTTACGAATTTTCGCTTTAAAAGATATAATTGACTAAATTTGAATCTGGCTCCCGTACCATAACATTAGGGAACATAATATTTATCGACACTTGACCTGTGTTAATCGGGAAAAATTTAAAATTATTTTGTGTTGACGTCATTCTAAATCCATTATGGTGGACTGCCCGAAATGGAGGACTAGTTTTTACACGCCTATGTCATGGATATGAAATTGATATTTGCCCATTAGGAGACAGGTACTCTGCCGCTGGGAGAGCTTCTCGTAAGAGACCAGTAACCCAGCACTCCCTTGGTGGTAGGGGATCTGTTCCCCGACTGGCTTGCGACCACCAGCATGCGAATCCGACCGCCAAGTGTCATATATGCGTACCAGTCGAGCTGCATGTGGGCCAGACTTACCCCTTCCCTCTCCTATCCCATTAATGCTGTGGATCTAGTGGACTCTGGGCTCTTGCTCAAGGTCTGCTGAAATCGCAGCATTTTTTCTTAGCAATTTTTCTCCCCCTCTCCACACTATCTTCGAAGATGCAACGCCAATGACGTCCATGGGTGATGGAAGCCACTTACTATCAGGTTGACCATCTGCTCGTTTGCACCTTATCTTCCATAAAATAAAATGGAAAGGCTTTCTGAGTAGAATATGAAGAAAAGGCCTTCACTTTAAGTACAAAATGTCATTTCAGTGACTTCCTGGTATCAGATTCATTTAAAACTTGGTACACGCATGTAGAAACTGGAACTTAGATTAATGTATTTAGTTATCATAAGTAGTAAAACCTTGCATTAATTTTTTGAAGACTTCTAAATTAAAGTAAATAAAATATCATTATCCTATAAATGTTTCTGTAAGGACAACGTTATTTTAAAGTGCTATTTGTAGAAACTAGACAAAATACAGAATGACGTGAGCTGAAAATACAAGGTCCGAATACTGAGTGTTGTTCTAACACAAATAAAACCGGAATATAAATTGTGTCAACAGTGTACTAAACATTTTATTGTTAAACTAGTTGTAGATCGCAATTTCATATTATGTGATAAAGGATTTTATAAATGCCCATATTTTAATAAAACATTGATGTGCTAAAACTATCGATATAGCGCCATATCCCCCAATCATGAAAATCAGTTCAGTAGTTTAGGCGTGAAAGCGACAGGCAGACAGAGTTACTTTCGCATTTATAATATTATTAATAAATATTATAGTTGGTATGACTCACAAGATAATATTAACATGTATTTTGGAGAGAATCTGGGCGGTACCTGTGGCTTAGAACCCAAGATTAGGTTTACAAACCGCTTATAGATTGTAAAAACTCTTATCTTATATATAACTAGCGGCCCATCCCGGCTTCGCGCGGGTGGAATATTATTTTTAAAAATATATTGGCCCTCCCGCATTTCGGTGCCCCCTCTCTTGCCGCTTTACTCGCTGCGCTGCGTCGCTATACTGGCCCGTCGCGTCGACGTGTATTTTTTTTTATATTGATATTTTTAATTTCGTAATATCTTTTGAATGGAAAGTCCGATTTTAATAATTCAAAAAGTAATTAACAGGTATTGAAATAGTCTTGAATACGAAATAATTTATTTGGATAAGGATTAATACAAAGTTATAGAAAACATGGTCTGATTTTGATAGGCATTTTTATCAACTTTTAAAATGTAAAAAAGTAGTTATAGTGACGTAACTATAATAGTTGGACATATGGTCTCGCGGACTTTTTTGTAGATATTGATACGTTCTATAATATTGTAGAACATTTTTTTGTTCTATCATCAATACTTTTTGCAGCGCATGCGATGAAAGATATTTTATGGCTAATTTTTTGGCACCTTGGGTTGGTTTTCGTGAGATTTCCTAAGGATCTCTAATTTTTTCTTGTAATAAATATAGCCTATGTTACTCAGGGATAATGTAGCTTTCTAATGGTGAAAGAATTTTTGAAATCGGTCCATTAGTTTTTATGTTTATTCGTTACATACAAAAATACAAAAATACAAAAATACAAAAATACAAAAATACAAAAATACAAAAATACAAAAATACAAAAATACAAAAATACAAAAATACAAAAATACAAAAATACAAAAATACAAAAATACAAAAATACAAAAATACAAAAATACAAAAATACAAAAATACAAAAATACAAAAATACAAAAATACAAAAATACAAAAATACAAAAATACAAATCTTTCCTCTTTATAATATTAGTATAGATATAAACTAACATTTATGCCAGAAAGTATGTAGGAGAAAAAACCTTTATTCTTGACTGTTATTATTTCCAATTTCAACATGGACCTTATAGCATTCATTTCCGTACCCTTAGATAACACTGAGATATTTTAATCGTGTTATTTTATGGCACACAATATTATTAAATTTTATCGAAACCTTTAAAAAAGAGAAATGTTTGTATAGCTATTGGGCACGTAAGTATAGGTTTGACATTGAATTCGCAGAAGTCACTATTAAAGCCTTTTTAGCGGTGAGCGCGAGGCGACAACAGCTCGTCACACGCCATTGGTTCTTATATTTTAGCTCCCGCGCGTCTGTTATTTGTCAATTTAGTAAACGTCACGGATGGAACTGCTAATGCAGACACGCAGCACGCTCACAAAGCGTAACAGTCCTCCATGTTGTTTATATATTTAACACATATTTATCCGTAGTATTAAATTGGTTGAAATTCAATCATTTTCAGTTAGAAAATCACGTCTGAACATTTTTTAATATAACTACTTAATTGAAGCATTTTAAAACATAGTTGATCTTCGCAAACGGAGACAGCGCGTCGATGGTCGACGTATCAATGAAAATTATCGCTTTTACGGAAATTCGTTTATTTTTTTAAGTATTCCATGTTTCTTTTAAATATTTATATCGTATTTTTTATCGTCTTTAGCAACTAGGCATTTTTGTAATTCGCGACTTTTTAAATACCCTATTTATTGTATTTTTAACCGAAAAATATGAATTGCTAAATACAAAAGCACAAATAAAACCTGCCTATTAAAAATAACCGAATACATAAAACATATTCACAAACTATTCATTAAAATTTTGCCGCAAGAGTCACATTTATATTTCAATTCATCTAAATAAAGTTTTATTTCAAAATAGTGAAGTTTGCGAATATTGTTCTGTGAGTATATAAATTCTGGTCAGTTCTGTAATACTGTACTTAGTATTCAAGCTGCGTACTTTCAGATAGTTTAGAGTTCCGTATCTGAAAAAAAATTGGATATTAAAAAAAATACATACTATTACTACTTATTTTAAAAAAAAAATCATTAGCCTAAAATGTACTGTTCTGCTATTTAACATCAGGTAATACAAAATATGACTAGTCCGCCATCTTGGGTCATATTAGATTTAACGTGAAGTCATTTTACTTTTGCTAGCAAAATCACGATTCATATTTCAATCCATCTAAATAAACTATTCTTTGAAATAGTGAAATTTACGAATATTCTGGTCAGTCAGAACTTAGTATTCAACTAACTTAGAATTCAACCAGTATAGTATACGAGCTGCGTAGTTTCAAACCAAAATTGGACTTTTCTACCTTTTACCATCAGGCAGTTCCAGTCACTGCCGTGTCACAAGTTTAATAAACGACTATTCCGCCATCTTTAGAGGTCAGAATTTAAAATGTTGCCTGTAAAATTCATATTAGTATTTCAACTCATCTAAATACAGTTTTATTTGAAATAGTGAAATTTACGAATACTATTCTGTCAGTATATAAATTCTGGTCAGTTCTGTAATACTATACTTAGTATTCAAGCTGCGTACTTTCAGATCGTGTCGTCCGTGTCTGCATTTGGTCTACTTCTGTCAATAGTACATAATACCGGGTATAACAAATGGCCATATTAAATGCCTAGATTTTCTATTATTATCCGAACTTATTATTGCTTTTCTGTTCGCTATTATACGATGCCAAAATGTTATGAAAAGAATTAGTACTAACAGTACTGTTGGTGTTGACAACATATCATTGAATAGTAGCTACTATCTGTTAAAAATCATGTAAGTCAATATTATTTCTTTAGTTACTCTTTAGGTTACAAGATCAAGACCTTTAAACCTGGGTTTAAAGTCAAAGTAAACATTATATTAACAGTTATCTGTACCATAAATATAATATGATATCACTGTAATCATTGTGATGTTTTTACACACACACAGTGTGGTCTGGATTGAAACCTATTTATTTCCTAACAATTTCTGACATTCTGGATTTAATATAAGATTAAGTTGATTATAAATCCGTTTTAATTGGATGTTATAAATAAATTTACGGTATCGTTATAAAAAAAATAGAAATATTTTTTTAAATGTGGTATTTACGGTCTACCAAAACCATAATAATATGTTGGAGTTATCCACAAAATGTATTGGGTATTGTTCGGAAACCACGCAATGATGAGGGTTGATCTGTCTCGAATGGAGACGCTCGTGCGGAATTAAATAAATTGTAAACCCTTATTACCTTAGTTGCTGAAAATATGAATTATATAACTAATTTACATCTATTTCTATTGTATAATTTATTTAATTCTACGATTTTACAAACGCCAACATGCCTCTAAGTTTAAGAAGTTATAAAAAAATCATTCATGGATAGAACTATTAACATTAGTGATTGAGTGGATAAATGAGTTAGTGTGTGGGTGACGGAGTGAACTCATGTGTTTGGGTGAGTGGATGGATAAGTGAGTGAATCTTACGTAAGGGTGCTTACAGATATGAGTAAGAATATAAACCTGCTGTTGAGTGACTTAGTGAATTAATTAAAAATAAATGAATTTTACCCTTTCACGATCTATTAGTGAACGCGAAGGCGGATTGACGGACTGGCTCTGTACCAAAAAAGATGTGACAGACCATCTGTCCGTCAGTAGATGGCGTAAGTAGTATATTAAATCGCACTTTTGTTTGTTCAGTTTTGTATTCATAAATATTGACTTTGGTTTTTAGGAGTTGTTTTCAAATTTATAATATTAGTTAGGATTAAGAACCGTGAAATATTTGCCAGTACAGACAATACAATTATGTGTTATAAAAGCCATCTATTATTAATAATTTAAAATAATCTAAAACTTGAACAGCTAAAACCAAACATTAAATTGGCTAAACCTGTACATATTTATGGAGTTTCGTTGATTTTATCGTTTGTATAGTAAAGAGCGTTCCTTTGAAATCGACAAATGTAATTTTCCGGTCTCTAGACGCACTGAAAAGCTTCCAGAATACTTTTACGATTCTTAGAACAGTTTGAAGTCTAATCTAATTACTAGACTTGTATTAGAATGTTTTTACAAACTAATAATAATATTTCAAACAATGTTTTGAGTTAAAACAAATTTAGTATCGTTTTCGATCATAAATTTGATTAAACTATCTCGGAATGAATCAGAGGCAGTTTGACAAGTATTTGTATCATAGTGCAAGTATAGATAAGTATAATCTTCTAAACCTTCACCCGGGTCACAAACCCCAGACTCTGGCTTAATACTTATATCTGATATTTTTAATGTAAAATTATAATATTTTTACAGCGCATGCAGTATTAAAATAAAGATACTGTCGTCAAATCTGAAAGTTTTATTAATTTTAAAAGCTCCTGCATCAAAATTTCCTTTAGAGATTTTTAGACGTTGTATTTTGTTCAAACTAGTTTCTATATCAATAAAGCTCGCTTTATGGACTTGAAAATTTTAAACTTTAAAGCAACTTTTGAACACTTAAACCTGCTGAGTGGAGAACATTTAATCATAGTTTTAATACAACTGATTTTATAATAAGAGTTAGGACTAACTTTTACTATATTCAGCTTAAATCTTCAGTAATATATTCGTAATGTCTTCTAATTATTTCTAGATTGTTTCTTCGATAAAAAAGATTGAATACTATATTACTTATAACCTATTTGCAACTAAATATAATAAAATGGTATTATAAATGCTGACGCTTGACGATTCATACTCTACAGTGTTACATTATTCGTAAGAGAGATTTTATACCGCACAGAAACGCGCCAAAAATTACAATTATATTGATGGTACGGGAGCCAGTGACAGATTTTCATGACCAAGTCCCTCCCAAGCGAAAATTCGTGAAATGGATAAGGGGTTAATATTATGATTACTCGTGACCGTCAGCTGCGATTCCGTGGGTGGGGTGAGCAGTGGCAGCCTCCCAAACATGTAGAAAAAAATTTTAAATCAGCAATATTTAGTAATAAGACAAATTATTAACTACACTACACTAAACTACTAAATATTGATTTAGCTTTTAATTATGCTTTCATAGTAATATATCCGTTTACTAAGTTCATAATACTTAAAAAATGAACTTGAAATATTTTCGACTTCGACTCCGTTCATTAACTCGCGAAACTCCTGTTTTTAAAAAGCTACTTAAATGGTAACTGTGATTTTGCTATACAAAATCAAAATGTTACATGGTCAAGCAGCCAGCTGACGTATATTCAACCACGTTATGGTCAGCTGACTTTATTTTTCCTTCAAGATGCTTGGTAAACTATAATCCGACAAATTTTCAAACGGGAGGAATTAACTGAAAAAAAAATTTTTTCGACATGTTTGGGAGGTTGCCACTGCTCGCCCCACCCACGGAATCGCAGCTGACGGTCACGAGTAATCATAATATATATTCCTTATGCAGTATACGAATTTTGACTCGAGAGGAAATGATTGACCGAATTTGAATCTGGCTCCCGTACCATGACTTTAGATAGAAAGAAAAATATTGCTTGAGGCTTGCGACACAGGAGTAGGTTTGCAAGGCCTTTTATCATGCCTAACCCCTCGCTATCAAACATTTGACCAAACTAGGTAATAAAAGCAAAGTTGATTATTACTCTATAAAATTACACGTCAAACTGCTGTTGACAGAATTAATGAATTGTAGAGCCAGTGGAGGTTCTTAAAAAATCCTATGTGAAACTAAACAACCCTTTTAATAATATATAAGCTCTCTTATATCTGTTTTTCGATAGATTAGCGAATGTTTATTTAGTTTTATTTTATACTATAAGTATTACTTAACAAGGTCAAACAGTGAAGACGAGAGTATACGTGTAGTAAAAAAGCTCTTTATATCTGCTCCTGGGTCTCAATCCTACATGCATATTAGCTTAATTACTAAAAATAATTTATAATATTAAGCTATAAAGCGATCGTGCGGAGGACTTCGTTCTGCAAAGCTTACTCTGAAGTCTGAAGCTGTTAAATCAAGTCGAAATATTCGAGAAGCTTCGTCAAAGCAGAAGGTTATCTAGATTTGGCTTTACAAAGACAGTACGTGCCTTAAAATAAAAGCAAAACTACCTTTGTAACCGATACTAGCTGCCTGCGCGTCTTCGTCTGCGTAGTATTTAATACTCTACAAGGTCACTGAGACAAAGTGTCTCTTGCTCAGGCTTTGTTTTCGATGTAAGGAATACAGATTGATTGGATGTTTTCGAATAGATTTGTATGGTTTCGTATTTTTTCGTGTAGTATCGTAGGCTTTCGTAAATATTTTTTTAATTTATTTAACATTTTATTTATTTTAATTGTAAAAGTAAGTAAATATTATTACATACATATATCTATAATCTATTATTTAATTATATATAATAAAAAAAATGATATTTTTTTTATTTATAATATTATTCGCATTATAAAAATAAGGTTGTTTAACACCCATTGTAGTAATAGGGCTATACAAATTCACTGTTGACTTTAAAATCTTAAGGGTTTACTATTATATGACGATGTAAGACAGCGGGGTGATCAAAGGAGAGCTGGGTCGCTAGCCCCAGGCCCTTGTTTACCTTTCCAATCCAAAATTATACGTATTACTGTACAATAATAGTATTATAGTTGTTATAATCGATGAATATGTGCAATAGTTTGAATGGTTGGTTTGGTACAGCTGTTCACATTCCGACACAATTGTCACAAGCGCTTTGTGAGTTAAAGCCTTAATCCGTCATCGGCTGAATGTTACCCACTAGAATACTAGACATACGAGTACCTATGGTTTATTGGTGATTATTAAGTAACTTGATTAATATTAATATTTGTAAAGTTGTACGCACACGAATGCAGATATATAGCAGAAGTACATACAATACAATTTTAATTTAATAAAAAATTAAATAATAATCATTAGTCCATCAGTCGTATATTCATAATATTGACAAAAAATTAAACTACTTAAAAATTGACTAAATTTAATAAATTATATAATCATAAATAATTTGTTAATGATTATTAATTGTGAATGATGAATAGAGGTTCGTTTATTATGTTGACCATAAGTTATATAAATAAATGGTTAAGAAGACTTAATTTACTATTAATTTTCGAAACAATAATAGTATAATTCAGGTCAACTACAATCTTAATTAAAGAAAAAGACAAACGTCTCAGATAAAAAAAGCCGTTACGTGACAAAAATTCACAATAAACAAATAATATGCAATGTATAGAAAAATCTACTTTAAAAATAACCTAAGAGAGTGTGAAATGAAATGTTGTTATATAATTCTATACAAAAATTTCGTAAAATTCATTATGAAATCAATCGTTTAGTTCCTTCCATTTCATTCCGGGAAGTAAATAGTCAATATTTAGATCAGAGAGGATCAATTCCACAAAATTTTTCTATATAATCTAAAGTTTACTACATACTAAATATTTCTGAATTCAATGGACCGTTTACTCCCTAAGGAATAAAAAAATATCCTTCAGTTTGTGGCTTCTATAAATCAGATTGTTTCCTTTTGTTACAGCGTGAGTGGACTACAAGAATAAATCAGTCGAGTGTATTAGCCACTCGGGAAATTGTGCTAAAATTTGAGCTTCGAGTAAGTGATTGCTTATTGATTAATAGACTAATTTAGTATATTAGAAATTAAATATAACTATAGTATGAATTGACCTTACTATGGATTCAAAATAAAAAGCGAAAAAAAATTCAATTCTTGCCCCACTACCACAAAACCGCAACAAAGTGTAATAATTGCTCGAGCAAAGTGAGGAAAATTATGGTGTATCATATTTTCATGAAGTACTTAAATGTGAGAGACAATTTTTCATTAATAACTGAATTAAGTATTACAGTGTGGAACGAAGCTCCATAATGTTTACAAGAGAAAATAAAATATAATCGAATAGTTTAAAATTAATTTCAATGATTTTACCCAAATATTTTTTATTTGTATTAGCCTTGGTAACTTGTTATTTATTTCTAAACTTTATTGCACATTAAAATTGTATAATATTTACAACAACAAAAAAGTACATAAATAGGTATTGTAGATCAATGGTCATTTGAAGGGAATAAAGACATTATTTTTTAAACATATTGAAAATTGATAAACTTGCAACGGCATCTCGTGATATTCGTGTTAACTTTACAAGTTAATAGCGTAGATACCACAATATGATGGTATGAATGTGTCATAGAAATAAGACTAATTTCACTTCTGGAAATATGGCGATCAGGAAAGAATTTAATTACAGCATTCTTCCGAAATAACTGAATTTATTAATATTGTGTCCAACCTCATATAAGCTAATAACATACAAAAGCAATGTTTCATAATCATCTTAGATATACATAGCAGACCATTTTGTATTAGTATCTTTATATAAAATGTTACGCATTACACATAAGGAAATCAATAATGTTGGCAATATCGTTGGTAACTTTTTGCCAACCATGGATCAGAAGTTTTGATTGAAATATATTTTTAGAAATACTCTCACCGGCTCGACAAATTGTAAATTCTGTTCTGGTAAATCCGCGGCAGTTTGACGAGTATTTTGTGATTGTTGTGTTAGCAACACATACACACTGTATCTTGGAAATAAGTGAATGAACGGAGTCAAAGTCGAACTCACGAACTCATCATTGTAAAAAGCTACTTAAATGCTAACTATGAGTTTGCTATAAAAAAATCAAAATGTTACATGGTCAAAAAGCCAGCTGACTTATATTCCACCACGTTATGGTCAGCTGACTTTATTTTTCCTTCTGAAACTGATCGTGAACTATAATCCGACAAATTTTCAAATGGGAGGAAATGACTAAAAAAAAATTTTTTTTTCTACATGTTTGGGAGGCTGCCACTGCTCGCCCCACACACGGAATCGCAGCTGACGGTCACGAGTAATCATAATATTAACCCCTTATGCATTTCACGAATTTTCGCTTAGGAGGGACTTGGTCATGAAAATCTGTCATTGGCTCCCGTACCAATACCTTAAGTCGCGGTGTTAGTGTATACAAAGTAAACTTCATTAAACAATAATAATATGCTGTGATAAAATTTACACAATTGATATGGTATTTTGATTTTCACAAAATTTATCAATTGACATTTCTCTTTGTGGCACAAAATATATGTTGACAAGCCTAAACGGGAAGCGCATATAAATTCCGATACCGTTTATCAAAGTCTCGTTCACTGGATATATTTTGATACATTTTTCAAAATCTTTCATCAAAAATATTCCAATCAGCTAACTTTATTACTTGCCTACAATATTTTACAAAAAATAATTTTAGATACATTTGCTTTGTTTTATCACTTCCTTGTCCGTCTGTCTATTTTGTGACTCTTTTCCGTAGTAATCAAGATATTAATTTATCTTACAAATATTATAAACGCGAAAGTTTGTAAGAATGTATGGATGTTTGGATGTATGTTACTCTTTCACGCAAAAACTACTGAATGGATTTTGATGAAACTTTACAATAATATAGCTTACACATCAGAATAACAGATAGGCTATAATTAATAATGCTATAGTGTAAATTATCCAAAATATAGCGGTGTACCCGCGGGACGCAGCTAGTAGTAAATATTAACTTTTACAGTCCCTTGGAGCTGTGAAAAACTCAATACTTCAAGTCAAGGTAATTAAAAGATTAAGCCGTTTATGTCTTCACTCGTAAGGGAATCAAAATTGTAGCATACTTCCTATTAACGTAAAATCATACAACTTGGAAGAAACAAATGAAGGTAAAAATCTGATAACAGTGAAATTATCCACTCTTATTATATTCAAACTAGCTGACCCTGCAAACGTTGTTTTGCTACCGTGGGCCACCCTTATCACTTTGAGAATCGGCCAATATTTGTTGGCCGATTCTCAGACCTACCCGATATGTACACAAAATTTTATAAAAATCGGTCGAGTCGTTTCGGAGGAGTATGGTAACTAACATTGTGACATGAGAATTTTATATGTTAGATTTTTTACCATACGCTGAAGTCTTAAGGCCCTTGATGCTGTGAAAAAAATTAAACTTCTAAGTGAATACAATCAAAAGTTTATAGCGCATATTATTTTTCTACGATCTTTTACAATCTTTTAGAAAGAATTAATTAATACATTTTCTAGCAATACTTTTTCTTGAAAAATATAATCTATCTAACCCAAAAATAAATAAAGTATTTTAATCTCAAGTAATTTAAAATAATTTTAAAACAGTCTCTAAAAACATTGGATATTCAATATGATTATTTGAAGAAAATATTTTGTTCTATGACATAGATAAATATATTAATTAGGATCTAGAGGAAGCAAGATCTGGTTCCTGACTATACTACTAAAATAATTTAAAATGACTTCGTCCATTTTAATTGTTTTAAAAGTAATTTTCCACACAGACTTCAGCAAACTTCTCGGTTCAGTCTCAATTAAAACTTTCGAATGATTTATATTCCTACTGTACGTTTTGCCTTTCAATTCTTTACTGAAGTATAATTTATAAAATATTTATCAAATATTTTCTTTCTAAATTCTGTCCTATAATTAAAAAATGATTACGTCATTGACCTAAAATACTATGATTTTATTGAATTTATATTAGAAATACCAGCGAAGAGTTGACAATTGATATACCCTTATATGATAGATCCATGGTACTTGTAATTTTATAGAGTAAATATTGAGTTAAAGTTACCATTAAAAGATCACGTTAGTCGTGCTCGTGCGTGTATTTATTATCTTCATCTCCACGTCGATAGATGGCGTACGAGCGCACTCATTTGTTTAGTTTGTATTTTTATGTATTTTTTTTTGCGGTAAAACATAGCCTATGTCGTTCCTTAAGCTCTACTTTATCTTTGTATCACATTTCGTCAAATTCCGTTCAGTGATTTAAGCCTGATTGTGTAACAGACAGACAGACGCCATCTATTTGTTAATAGATGTCGTAAGTAGTAGATTAAATCGCACTTACGTTTGTTTAGTTTGTATTCTTAAGCATTTCCTACTTTTCTTAGGTGTTAATTTCGTAATTATAATATTAATCAGGATTAGGATTAAATTAGGTAAGGGCTTACGCGTAGTAGAGGTCTTAAATCCTGCTCCTGGGTTTCAGGCTCTTTAAAATAATTACATCTAAATAAATGTTTGTATAGCTATATATCATAGTGTGAATATTATACTGCCCTGATAGGTGAATATACGCATCTAACAAAAAGGTAAAATGGAGAAAAAAATGTTTAAATGTCAAAATCGGGAATTTCTTAGAATGAAAATGAATTATGTACTGAATGATGATTGAAGTATTCATCTTTGATTTCTATTAAATCAAAATAACACTTTAATTTAATTTAGTTCATTTCATAAAATGAGGATTCATGTTTGCAAAAGAAATCGAGTAAAATGACATATTTTACGCTTAATTCAAGTCAACCGCTTAAGTCAACCGTTGCGTTTCAATCTCGTATGATTATTTAAGTATTTTTATGCTTAGTATCAAGTTCATCCGCTAACTTCCACTTTTAAAAATGTAAGGCGCATATGGTTATAAACGTCTTTTTATCTAAGCATTTAGTGTACTAATTGATTATCAATCCGAAGTTAAAAAGTATTTAATTATTTACAAGCTTTACTAATTACGTTATAACCATGATACAACAATAAAAGTTTGCTAAAGTTCTACTTTTAATTAATACTTTTTTATAAAAGTAAATGTTCTAATTTTTTTTTATGGTAGAAAAGGTGCAAACGAGCAGATAGTCCACCTGATGGTAAGTGGCCACCATCGCCCATGGACATCGACAAAATAATAGATACCCTCTTGTTTTGTCGATGCGTTGCATCCACAAAATAGAGTGGGAAGGGGGAGTGAAGAAGAAAAAATGCTGTGGTCTCAACAGACCCTGAGCTAGATCCCAGAGTCCACTAGATCCACAGCATTAATGGGATGGGAGTGGGAGGGGGTAAGTCTGGCCCACATGCGGCTCGACCGGAAGGCATCTATGACACTTGGCGGTCGGATTCGCAGGCTGGTGGTCGCAAGTCAGTCGGGGAATAGAGATAGATCAGACCACCAAGGCGGTGCTGGGTTACTCGGCTTTTACGAGATGCTCTCCCAGCGGCAGACGGGAATAGTTTTCTATCCCGTCCCCTCAAGGGGGAAAAGTTGTAAGTTTGGCTTTTTCTAGAATGGCCAAAGATGTATATGTATCAAATGCGCTCGAAAAAAACTTGATGTAGGACGTTGAAAGGGCGCTTGTGACAGATAATGTGTTCTTTTCTTAGTGTGCATGACTTTTGTAACTAGTATGGAAGACGTATATGGTCAGTTGAGTCTAATCAATTTTCTATCTATAACATATGCCATTTCACCTTCCGAATTCAGAAGAATGTTATAAATCTAAATGGCGTTTCTACGTAAATGTGCCTTTTCAAATAAGTTTTAACGTAATCCGTCTTTTCATCTTCTGACTAATAGAAAAAAAATTATAATTGCGCCCATTAGTGAGATAACAAAATATGGAAATTATCAGATGCGCCTTTTTTCTGGATTCCGGCAATATATATAACTCAATTTCGACAAAAATGTTAGATTCGTCTTTTTAACTATCGGGGGCAGTATAGTTCAATGATATTTTAACTTAAATATATTGGCTTTCCAAACTTAATCGATATCCAAATATTTTTGTTCCAATTTATAATTTTGAATATTAATTTATAGGCGTCCGCATAAAACATCAACTTCCAAAGTGTATAGGGGTACCCTAGGGGTCAAGGACAAGTCTACGTGATTTCATAATATCATAGTAAGTAGCACTTTCTGAATGGAGTTTAGGATTCCGTACATCAAAATAAATAGTTTGTTGTTGTTGTGCCTATTGGTCGCGATATTTATTATTTAATTTAAATGAATGTCAAATACGCAGTCACAGTCCCGTCTCAAAATATTAAACTTCTAAGTCAATGCAATCAAAAGAAAAGTCCTTCGTAAATAGTTGGATACTCTCAAGGAAATCCCAACGTATAGACATTGGGACCCGTAGAGAATCATAAAATTTTTGAAAAATTATTGTCTATGCAGTACACGTTGTATGTCGTTGTATAGAGACAGCAGTTTTCCTACCTCAATCGCTAGAAAACCTTCATTAGGAGAGTCCGATGCAGCACGTTCAAATCTCAGGGGTCTACGAGTCAAAGAAATTTGAGAACGTCTGATTTAAAGTTTTTGTTGTGTAATTTTGCCCATTTTTCCTTGTCTCCCCTCAAAAGTGTCAACATCTTACCGCCTCTTATTATCTTTAGAAATTGATAGATTGTTGTTTCTCACGAAGGGTATCTGTACTTTTTCATGCGCAGATCATAAATTTGCAATTTTATTAACGATTTCCTGGTATTTCGGCCTTCGGGTAAAGAAGATAATATATAGGTAACTATTTACTAACAAATATGAAACAAAGTCTCATGCCGCGTCTGTTGTTTGTTTACAATAAACTCAAAGACTACTTACCGAATAAATCTTTATGCGGTTTTTACCATTAGAAAGAATAGTGGGGAAGGTTTAGGTGTATAATATGTTAAGGTTTTATATAAATTGGTTGAATTGATGATAACTGTTGAAAATGTCAAAAACGTTTAAAGTCCAATAAGAGGGTAAAGAGTTTGTGAGGATGTAGGTAAACGATTCAAATATACCTTCAGCGAAGCGAGACCGGGGTAATAATAAGTTAAAAAAATACTCTTCTTTAACTATAGAAAAATTATATATTATATCTATAGAAAAAGTATTGTAAGACCGTTTGGGCTATTACGAAACTGTGATGTACGGCCGGAATATTTTTATATGCACTTAAATTAAAATCTTCCATTGCTCGCTATAACTTTTAAGAAATTGCATGAGAACGAAATGGGTCATTCATTTTATGTCACAAAATGCTACATTTTAGTTACATTGTAAATTCGAAAAGGAAATTAGAAGAAATAAACATCAAATTCAGCTACTGGTACAGTTTCTTTGTTTAATTTGATACTACTGACTGTTGAGTAGGAAATTGTAACGAAACTAATATTCTTCTTCAAATTCTTAGGCAATAAATTCTATATTTTTATCAATAAAAACCTTAACTACTCCAAACCTATAGTAATGGAAACCCAACAGCACGACACCGCTCCACAGCACAGCCATAATGGTCACCAGCTAAGCTCCGTATGATAACTGACTCAAGTCTATCAGAACAGACATTATATACAGTCTTGGAATGAAATAAAAAGTACTACCTACGAATATAAAATCATCAACGGTGTTGCTAACTCAAATAGTAGTAATTGTTTTCCTTGCTTTTTGATTTCACTTCTCATTTAAAATAGATTCAAGAAGAAATTCTAAAATGTTGTTAGATTAAAAGCCATTTTTAGGACATCTTGGTTCCTTGAAGCAATGAAAAAAATTAACCATCTAAGTGAAGGATAGTAGGCAATAGATAGTATCCTCTTATAGAAGAAACTTTCTATTGAGGCCTATAGTTTGTGATCACGGTCATTAGTCAAACGAACTGTTCCAAAACTTTGGTCTTTAGGCACTAAATTTTGAACGTTTCGCGTAATTTCCAAAACGATTTAAATGCTGTCCATCTTTCAGATAAGATGGATGAAGAATCTGATTTTCTCGAATATCATTACATATAATAAAATAGTATTTCTGTTCACGATAAACTCAAAAACGAATGAACGGATTGTAATGCGGTTTTTGTGTGAGACATTGTGCTTTCGAACCTCTCTCATTCATTCTTTTTTTTTTTTTTTATAATAGATAAAGAGCAGATGGTCCACCTGATGGTAAGTGGCAACCATCGCCCATGGACATCGGAAAAATAAGAAACACTCTCTCGCATGCATGCAAGATAGAGTGGGAAGGGGGAATGAAGAAGAAAAATGATGCGGATTCAGCGGACCCTAGGCAAGAGCCCAGAGTCCACTAGACCCACAGCATTAATGGGATGGGAGAGGACCGGATTCGCATGCTGGTGGTCGCAAGCCAGTCGGGAAACAGATCCCCTACCACCAAGGGGGTGCTGGGTTACTCGGCTCTTACGAGATGCTCTCCCAGCGGCAGATGGGAATAGTATTCTAACCCGTCCCCTCACGGGTAAAAATGAGAGAGGTTCGAAGGCATCTAAATATACTTCTAACATCGAATGCGCAGAAGTCACTAAAAGCGCGGGGTCAGAAGAGTGCCCATCACGTGATCGTTCTGCTCCCGCGCGCCTGCTATTTTAATATTTGCTGCTGCAATAATAGACGTTGTGGATTTAACTGCCAATACAGGCACTCAGCACGCTGACACAGCGTATCGCCACTACAGTTAGCAACTCCGTTTATAATTATGTATTCGCGAGTTTCTTTTATTTTATTTCAATTATACCCTCGTAACAATTAATAACAAGACAATATATAACCTCTATATACTGGGACTCCATTGTGAAGGATTATGTGAGTGTTTGGTTATATTTCTTGGTTTCCGTCTAAAGAGAATATTATTATTGTCTCTTACATGTTACTGTGCAGTATAGCTCTCATAGTGATAACACTACCTTTATTTAAACCTACCGCCCGACCAGTATAACAAGAAATAACGATATCCTAGATTTTATTAACACAAAGTTTTTTCTATTTTAATCAGCGCTTGTAGTACTCCACATTTTATCTTTTAATCAATACGCGGTGACTGTTGACACAGATTTTAATACTAACGACATCGCGTACATATTGAAACGAATGGTACTCTAAAACTATGATGACAGCATCTAACTATTGGTTTGAATCAAATATTTAATGAGTTTTTTTTTTATATTTTTCGTAAATGTTATAGGCACCATGGCTTTGTTTAATAATATCTCTAATCATAATAATTTACTTATATAGTTATTTATTAAGATTTTTTAATTTAACGTAGACCTTGGCTGTCGTACTCAGTCTTTTATGTATTAAAAATTACGCTGAAATAAAGAAATTCACAAAGCAGAGCACTGAAAACATTCCATTCCTTTTTTAAACTATATGTTAGGAGTATTTAAAATACCAATAGAAGTCAACATAATTATTTTTAATTTGTTTTTCTGTCTATTTGAATATTTGTTCGCGCATAACGCGAAAACTACTACACGAAACTGTATACGATTTTCACAGTTGTAACAGATCTAACTTAAAATATGGATTTTTTATATTTAAATCTGATGTCAAGAAAAATGTTACTGCCATGGTTAAGATTTATTTTGGAAGATCGAGTAACTGTAGTAGAAGGCTTCAGCGCAGTTAATATGTAGTTAGTGTAGTCATGGACACATGCATATAAAGTTCCGGCTCGAAGCCAATTTGCCTGACTCAATTTATCTAGCAGTTGCAGCTATCGGTACAAGTGCTATTGTCGTGGCATATCACAGGTTACGAACTTATGATAGACACGATAGACACTCTTAAAATACCTACATATCTATACGAAACCGTACTTATTGTATTGAAGCTATTCATTTACAATCAATTATTTTAAAATTAATCTCAAAATTGATTATTTCAAATTTTTAGTATAACTTTTTACACGTTGAAATAGTTCGGAGAGTTTGTCTGAAGCCAACTTAGAATCCAGTTACCTGATGAGAAGCCGGCAAGAAAGTAGCTGAACCACCCACCCATGCTTCACTGTAGTAAATTATTATTATAAAAAATATCCTTTTTTTCCTGACATCCAATTTAAATGAAATATTTAAAGTTGAACTAGCGGCCATACAACTGTGATAGCGTCTTCAATTTCTTGCAGTAGTATTTGCATAAGGGCGTACAAATACACGGACAGTCAAACAGCCACACATTCTGTGTCGAATACTAAATTATTTCAAACTTCTGAAAACGAGAGATATTAAGCATAGCGACGTCTTCTTCTTCGTCGAGGATATGATGCGCCCTATTACGTTTCGCAGTCTTCTTCAACAGCATGACGGCTTCTCAAAAGGAGACTACAGCTATCCAACAAGTCTTGCTGCTTAACATGATATTGACCACACTCGACAGCAAGAGATCGTTCGTTACCTTTATATGCCAACAGTGCATGGCGCTAAACCGAAGCACCCATGCCCTGTAAGTACCTGCGTCAGCCTAAAAGTAAGCGTCCCTTGTTACCTATAAGGAATGGTCTAAATACACAATAAATCGTAGTTTTATTATCGGAAATCATATATTCCACCTGCTGCGCATTCTTATGCGCAAATAGAAATAGCTATTAATTTTATGCGTCTTGAAGACAAAGTGATCCATAACAATAAACTTCTTAATATTAATAAATCATTCAGTCTTGTTCACACAATGATTGATGTGTTGATAAAATTGGAATATAGTATCCAAATCTTTTCCAGCAGTTACATCATATCTGGTAAAAGTAAATTTTTTAACTAGGTTTTAGGTTTAATAACAATACACCTACTAAGTTAGATTAGATTAGTCAATTTTTTCAATTTTCTGTTTTTATCCATAAATTAAGCTTTTGGCGTATAAATTTTGTTTTTTCTAGTTTTATAATTAGGTTTAAATGTTCTTAGTATACAAACCTACTACACAGTATAAAAAGTACTACAAAACAAAATGGCGGCAAGTCTGAAAGTACAGATACTTTATAGAATGTATATCTATTTCATTTAGTTCCTATTCTTCTTCCACAAAATTATCAAGATCAAATTATCAAAATCGTCAGGATATTGCTTGCCAAAATAAATTTAAATTGGAAATGGTTTTCTAGAAAAAAAATTTTTAACCATTAAAATAATTCTTCACTATCAAGTATCAACGCACTATAATGGCAACTAAATTGAGGTAATTAGGAATTACCCAACAATCAGGAACATAACACCAATTGTCGCGTGCTTATTTTTTGAGTGAGAGAGACGTAGATTGTTTTATATAAGCGAGAGCAAGACATGGAGCGTAGAAGTTTTAATCTGTCTAAGACATGGAGCGTTGTCGTCCAGGTTGATAGCAATGATGCTATCATATGTATATGAATACATCATGTAGATGATGATGATAGGTATTACTTTCTTTCCTTTTCTTTCTTGGTAAGTATAGGTTTACATTCATCTTTTAGTGTCATTTTTAGTGTAATGATGTTAATGTTTAATGCGTCTATTTATCAAATGTCATTGAAATGAATAGACCCTGAAATATTTTGTTGAAATAAATAAAAAAAATATGGATTCTATCTAGGCTGTCTAAAACTTAAACAATCTAATGCATTTCAATCAAATTTCAATACTCGTCAGTCTGACAGGCATCACTAAACAAGTGGCTATTATTTAAAAATTCTTTGATAATTCTAAGAATTCAAATAAAACGTTTGAAGAAACTGAATATTTATAATTGCACTATTTTATATTTCAATGAAAATATTTCCAACTTAAATATGCCTCTTATCTACCTGCTTAAAAATATTAACCGGTTTCGCTAGTTGCTAGTAATGTTCCTAATAAACTATTGAATTATAAATCCAATGTGAAAATGACTACGTTATATATCAGATAACTACCAGAAACTGAAATTGGCTCTAAATCTAATTTGTTGTAGTATACATTAATTTAAACATTGGAATACTACTCTCAAATTCAAGACCGCTGATTCTTCCAAGCTCTTGAGGAGGTATTTCTGCCAAAGTTTTCCATTTATTTTTTTCAGCAGCTCTTTGAGTGCCTAACGAAGACATCCATGCCGTCGTCACAGGAACTTCCTCATCTATGCATATTAGTTTTCTGTAATTACAGATAAAATCAAAAATAATTTTTATACCATGACAGCTATATTAGCTGGCTTTGGCTACCGTGACTAACGTTTAAGCAAAATAGTGGGGAGAGAAGCGCATTGTGAGCGTGCTGCGTGCCTACATAGGTAGTTCAATCAACTACGTCTACTATTTGGACAAAAAGAAGGCGCGCGGAAGTAGAACCTTAAGGTGCGAACAAATCACGTGTAGCGCGCTCACCGCTAAAAAGACATTAATAGTGACTTTTGCGCATTCAAGCTTAAAAGTAAACGTTGATGGCTAAAGCTGTAATGGATTCAAAAATAACAGGTTTTGTCCACACAGCGCCTTTGACTATAATGGATTCAAAAATAATAGATTTTCAAAGAAAATTCTAACAGCTTTTGTCATAGAACCTTTCGTAATGGTCTACATACAGTGTTTAAGAAAACCACGTTTCTATCTCCAGTAGTTTCGGCTGTACATTTGACATGTTAGTCAGTTAGTAATTCCTTAAACTATTATTAAATATAATTCGTTCTACTCACCTTACTTTAACAAATTCACTTGCTATACCCAAGCCTCTGTATTCTGGATGTACTATTATTCCTCTACCATCATAGTACCTCTCATAATCCTTTGAGTGAAAATTATGAAGCACTTTCAAAATATTGTACATTTTTTGTAATTCTTTCGTCTTTACCTGTAACTAAAACCAAAAAACTATTTATCAGTGACTAACCCAAAAACGCAACCAATGCGGAATGCGGAGGTCCGAGATCGATCCTGGACACACACTTCTGGCATTTCTGAGTTATGTGTGTTTTAGGAAATTATATATCAATTGCTTTAACGGTATAGGAAAACATGATGAGGAAACCTGCACTCTTAAGAGTTCTTCATGTTCTCAAAAGTGTGTGTAATCTGCAGACCCTTCTGTCAGCTAGTGTGGTGGACTATGGCCTAATCCCTGCTCATTCTGAGGAGAAGACTCAGCTCAGCAATGGGGCATTAACGGGAGATGATGATGATGAAACCAAAAAACTAGTAACTAGTAGATATTGCTACTGGAATACTTCTTACATTTTTGAAAAATTCTGTCTGATTTCCACTTTTTTCACATAACTGCATAAATGATAATCCAATAATTTCACTTGTCCCATCGTCCAATGAACAGTAAATACCTCTACGTGGATAATTTTTGTAAAACGTATCTAACAGCTCACGATATTCAGTCAATGCTTCTTGGCTTTTAGGCACACCTAAAATAAGGAGGATGAGGAATCAAAATATAAATATTATAGTTTAAATTGTTTTAAAAAAATCTAAAATTTTAGTAAAAATGTTAAGTCTTGCGAGACCTATGTTAAAATGTACTATTTTTTTAATATTTTTTGTCAGAATTATTTTAATTTTTTATTATACTATAACGTAGACAGACTTTGATACTCGTACTATTTTGATATAAAGAATATATGTATCAACGATACTATGATGAAATAAGTATTACGAACGAACGAAAGACACTAAATTTTAATATTATTATTATATTGAAATACCTGATGCTACATGAAAGGCTTCCTCTTGTACATAGTAGTTCTTCATAAAATCAAAACCTTCCTGGTGACGATCATGTGGTAAATCTTCAATCTTTAATTTAACAATAGTCCCGTCTTTTCGCTTTCCTTCGAATCTAGACCAAACTTTAGCCATTTTATTTTAAAGTACGTGAGGTACAACATTACAGACACAGCGCATCACAAGTAAATGATAACATCGAAAAAATAATTAAAATAAAATGATAACCATCCCGGTTATTGACAGTTTAAGAACAGTTTTGTTGTATTTTTAAAATTTATATATTACCTTATGGACGTTTCAACATTAAATGTGTTAAATGTGGTGATAACCATATCTTAATGATATGGAATTAAGATGTTTGGGCCGGTTTTAATAGAATAAACTGATAAAAATTTTATATTTTTGAACTAGTCATGGACAGCACATTAATCAGTAATACACATTGCATCTGTATCCATTAGTAAATAATTTTGAATATTTTGTCTGTCTACACTATGAGTATTTGGATAAACCCACGCACATTGGCAATATCTTAACACAACTTGTCTGAAATTACAATACACTGTGTTGTCATTTCAGTTTGATAACGCTATCTACAAAACAAATTTAAGTTTAAATATAGCAATGGTAATTTGATTGAGAAACCTTCTACTTCACTTTACTAACTTATTTCTTTAAGGGAAATTGGTTAAATAATTTTTTGATGGCACAAATAGTTTTTTTTCGCCTCATCTATAGTAATATTATAAAGAGGAAATTTTATAAAAAAAAAACTATAACCCGACTACAAAAAGAATACATATTTGGAATGTATTCGCCAAGACCTTTCTTTTGATACCAAACACGTGATAATTATCTCATTTTAATTTTTTTCAAAGTTACAATCTGAGGTAAAAATTCCGTCATAAATAAATCATAATTTTTTTATAACCTATGTCACCGGCGCTATTTTTACGAATCTATTGACACCTCATTCATGAAAATTGGTTCAGTAGTTTAGGCGCTAGGGTGGAACATACAAACATACATACATACATACATAGACTGCCAAAATCGTAGTTGGGTAAAAACCACGACAATTTAATAACTTATGTTTATATCAGTATCATTACAATTTAGAGCTTGAGACCCAGGAGCAGGTTTAGCTCTTTCATAATATATTAACTCTCACCTCCACCACTCCACCTCGCTAACGACAATAGATAATGAAATAAACTTACGTGGACCTCAAGAAGGGTGACCTTAACCACGACACCTTATTTCATCCATGTACACCATGTACACTACGCGAAAACTAAAGGTTATATATTGTCTACACGTCGGAATACTTGAAATAAAATAAAATGAACTACCCGCGAATACTAATTTATATACGGTGTTACTAACAGTAGTCGTTACTGTATAACTTTAATTCATATTTTTTCCATTAGAAGTTCCTAGTCTATTACTGGTTGCATTACTATGCAAGCAATACAAACACAATTCTTATCTTGTATAATGTTCATCTTATCATGTTGTAAACTGGTTAAATAATGAACATTTTGTTTAAAATATTATATCATTTTGTAAAGAATTTTTACTCTACTTGTTTAAAATCTAAAGAGTTCAGTGAACATTCTTTTCATAAAGCAGATTACTCACTTATAAATAAGTCATTAAATAAAATTGATTGGCAAGCATTACTGAACGCATGTGAAGATGTCGACGAAATGGTAGATGTATTTTATAGTAAACTGAAAGAAATTATTGATTCCTTAGTTCCCAAACGCATGAAAAAAAAGCAATTATCCTATTTGGTTATCACGAGCATAAAATAAAATGTTAAACGAAAGAGATAAATTGAGAAAGAGATTTAAAAATTTTAGTAATCCTCGAAATTAATTTGAATTTGACATTCTTACTGAGCGAGAAGAAAAACAAATGAAAAGCTGTTACTCTCTGTATCTATCTAAGACTGAAAATTCTATTAAACACACTTAGAAGTTTTGGACATTTATTAAAGGCCAACAGGGTTCCAAATCAAATATCCATCCATCCATCCAGAACGAAACTTCCTAATGAGGTTGCTGATACCGGAGAAAGCATAGCTAACTTATTTTTCATACAATTTCCATCCATTTACGCGACAACTTGCTAAAATCGAAGAACATAGCAAAAATATCCATTATCATAAAAAAGTAATGTTCAAAAAAAGTAGTGGACAGATCAAGTAAAAATGGACTACACTCTACAATATAAGTTATTTGTAATTAACAATCAGCCCCAGCTGCGCATGGTTTATCTTCTATAATATGCTTGTATTAAGCATACATATAAACCTTCCTCTTGCATCTATCTATTGGTGTAAAGTGCATTAAAATCTGTTGAGTAGTTTAAAAGATCTAAGCGAACAGACAGAGGCAGCGATTTCATTTTATATAAGTAAAGGTATAAACGTCGAAAATATTTAATCTATTGTTGTATGCATTAACATTATTATAATTATTTTTTTCAAATCAAAGTCTTCTTCCTTACATCCCACACATATCACACTTCAGATGCTTTTTGTAATTTAATAGCTGTCATCCATCCACCTACAATTGTATATTTTCTTAGTAAAACTTAAGTTTACATCACAATAAATAAATGAGAGCCAAAGACAATACGAAAACCATTCCTACAAAAATACGAAAAAAGTGACCGAGGCTCCAAAACTAATAAATAATTTTCCACATATAACGATAAACATACAGCTTCGATTGACTTTTTTTAGGTTGTGTGTTATTCGACGAGCTCTCATTAAGACGGTGTCTGAAGTAACCAAAGGCAATTTGATCTATTGCTTTTTGGATCATTTCTGTCCCGGACACTTTTAGGCGCTGATTGTGAGTCCGAAATATTGAAACTATTTGATAGCATTTAACTCGCTTCTTGTTATTTACCTGATATTATAATAGCAGAAGCAACAGACGGAATGAAATTAGCAAAATCAAATAGAATTATCAAAACTAAATTTAAACCCGGTCCCTCCATTCCCTAACAAATAAATCAAATTAGCGCAAATCGTACCTGAGAGGAATATAGATCATTTAAATAGAACACACCTAACTCTTTGCAATTCGCTTGATATACCTTACCATCTGTATTCCGAGTTAACTACCAACTCTCTGATTCTGGTACTATGCTTTGAATTCATTTGATATGATAAGATCTTTTAAAGATTTTGAAACACAAATTAATTGCTGCATCTCTTTAGTCTTCGAGTGTAAATAAGCGGTGGCATAGTATTAATATAATAACAATTTAAGATATAATTTTTAGCATTGTATAATTTACTTGGTGCCTGGATCGCTTATTCGACTTGTGACTGTAACAGACTCTCTCTTTCTCTTTTTCCCTCTGTCATCCTTTTCCTATAGTTTTCAAGGCGGCAGAGCAGCCTATGAGCGACCGTTACCACTTACCATTAGTTGGACCGTCGGCTATCTATATCTTTCAATGATTGTTTTTAGGTTTTTTATGTTTGTTACCTTAGAACTTCGTCATTTATAAAACGTATTAGAAATTTCTTTTTGTATTTGATGGGATATGCTTACAAATTGGTTCCATTTTTTTTTCAAAATCCAGTTCTGATGATGGGATCATTAAAAATTGAGAGAACTCCAACTATCTTAGTCATACTTCTATAATTTGATTAGCTAACGTTGACTATCATAATGAAGCACTATTTACACTGTCTGTCGTTAAACTTGACCAATCTATTTTTCAAGTACGTAAAGTATAAATTGTTTATTATATTGTGTCATGGTGACTGAACAAAACTCAAAACTTTCTTACGAGATTTGATAATCATAGCATAGCTTTAGATATGTATCTTCGTATTAAAGAACCTATTTAGTTTTTACATATTTTGCCTATATAACGTTATAACATCCATGTATCGTATCTACGTTAGAAACTATTTCTCTGAAACGTTATTCCATTGTAAATTCTAGTATTTCCCAACAAGCCTACTCTCCATCGTTAAATCCTTTTATGTAAACGAAGCGTTCTCACTTAGTACAACTAACAGATGGAGATACAGTCCAGTTTTATTGTATTAAAACTCCTTAACTGAGCAATATTCCTAAAATTTTAACTTTTTTGTATTTGTATCTAATCATTACACAGTATATTTAAAAAAGTCACTTTTACCAACACAGTGGATCGGTTTTCAACAAAAGACAAAGAGATGGATATAAAAGGAAGGTTTATATCTTTGATACAAATGTATTTGATTTGATGCGAACATATAATACTAGAGAGACCATGCGAATTCAAGGCGGATTGCTAGTATTAAATAAACATTACTCATGTTCGCTGAAATAAAGTAGATCTATAATTATATAAGCAGCACCATCTAGTGGCAAGTTGCAACAAAATAGAAAAAACTATGGGTCAAACGATGACGATGTCCATTAATTTCGGACACAAACACTTTTAATTGATCTAGAAAGGAGATATTTAAGAGGAAATCAATATTTATATTCGAAGACTTACCTAACCAAGAAATAGCAAATTCTTGATTTCGTCCCTAATTCTTCGATTTTTCAACAGCAGTCCTACTTTGTCGATATACGCATAAAAAAATAAAAAATCCTTGGAAATGCTAAGAAAATAAGGCTTAACTTTCCCTCCTAAATCAGTAGCTGCTAAACTTTGCAATTTCAGAACTTTTGCTACTAAAAACATACCGCTCGTATTTTTCGTTTGTTCAGAAACTCGTTTTAGATGAGCTTGGGACTTAGTTTATTTTCACAAATTTTATTGATTACATCAATTTTTCTTATATTAATGCTGTTTTTCATTACTCTTGACTCTACTTGTTGTATTTATTTGTGTGCAATAGAGTATAGTAGCCGGCAACTAACTTTAGGTGTAAGAATGTATAGTGGGGGAAAGTTGTGCATTGTGAGCGTGCTGCGTGCATGTATTGGCAGTTCCATTCGTGACGTTTACTATTTTAGACACATAGCAGAGGCGCGGGAACTGAAAAGTCACATAAGAACTCTCACACCGCGCTCCCCTAAAAAAGGACCTAATAGCGACATCGCATTCAAGATCAAATCTATACTTACGTGCCGGTAACTTTATATATGTCGGCGCTTAAGTTAGGCTTAGGTTAACCTAACCTTAGGATTAAACAGTGAAACTAAGCAGTGGCGGCTAATGTGAGAATTCTGTAAATAGGCCTTGCAAGCCTACACCTTGGTCTTGTTTCCAAGACACTGCTTAGGTTGCTTGCTGTGCTTTGCTGTGTTTTCAATATACCCTCTTTCCTTCTCTTTCTCACTTTTCTCCAAGTTATAGATATCTATCTATCAATCAAGGTTTTATAACTAATATGTATAATAGTAAAATATAATTAATTTTAATTCAATCATAATGCAATAATAAAACAATTATGTTTATTAAAGTGAAACAAAGATTTTTATTAATAAAGTGAAAACGGCATTTTAAATCCGTTGCTATTGCTATATAAAAATATTCCGTCGTTTAAAAAACATTATCATTGAAATCCTTTTAGCCGTTTTTGTGTGATTGAGTAACAAACATCTAAATATCCAAACGTTCAAACTTTCACATTTATAATATTAGTAATATTAGATAGTAGTAAAATAAGTAAATCAGAGAAGTAAAATTAAAAAACGATTTATTAAGAAAATAATTTAAAATATCTAATAAAAGACAAAAACGAATATAAAAATATAAATAAACTTTTAGCCTGTCCTACGTTAAGGTATAAAATCTGATAAAAATTTACATTTATTAGGATTTAAGTCCAAGAAGTTTAAGTAGTAGGTTCTTTAAATCTGGGAGTCACTTAATCACCTAAGATTTTTGTGGAAGACAGATTTAGACGGAACTAGTTTTTTGGGGAACTTGTTTAATACTCGTTATGTACAAAGTACTTATCATAATTATATATATATATCTTATCATAAATGTCCTTTCATAAGATTAATTTCAGATATTTATACATTTCTCTACTTCTCTATGATTATATCCTTGATTAGTAATCTAGATAATTCGAGATGTAATAACTCAACGATATCTCTATTATCACAATCTTTTATCTAATCATTTGTATTATACATTAGTTTAAACGTTGGGGTTTTAGTTCCGAAATGTAGACCGCTTCTTTTTCCAAGTTCTTCTGCACTTATCTCCCCCAAAATTTTCCATCCATTCTTTTGAGCTGCTTTTTGAGTACCAATTGCTGTCATCCAAGCTGATGTGACAGGAATATCTTCTTCAATACATATTATTTTTCTGTAATTACAATTATGATAATTTTATTAATACGAACAAGGAGGAAAAACAATGTAGCCTTTGTCAACCATATTGCGGAAGAGTTAAGTTTTATAATAATCTTCCTTTTTAAATAATCCAGTCAGTATTATACTTACTACTCTATATTAATTTAAACACACCTTAATCTTACAAATTCATTTGCAATTCCCAACCCTCTGTAACCAGTGTTAACCATGACACCTCTTCCATCGTAATATACCTCATAAGTCTTTAACCTACTAAAGTCTTCTAGCACGTTGATAATACCCATAAATTTTTGCATTTCCTTTGTTTTTAATTGTAGCTAAAAAAATAATACTTTTATAAATTACTTCCCACCAACTATAGTCACAAAAGTCAGCCAGCAAAAAGATATCTCATTTCCAAACAACAAAATTTGGATGGAACATATTTTTAGTAGTATACTGCTTTATCATTTTAAAGTATTTTAAATTATTTATATGTACAGGCCTCGTACTCTTTTATTGAGATATGATTGAAGACCCGTCCATATTATTTTATTGACTAACGATGAATGTTCTTAAATTGAGGTATACATATAAAATTTAAAAAAGAACGACAAAGAAGAGATGAAAGACTTTATCCTTTTTGGAAAAAAAATACGAAAACTTCTGCAAATCATTGTAACCTGGCATGTTTTTTTATTCTCTTTAAAAACAACTTATGAAAAATTCGCCTTCAACTCCGTTCTTTCACTTACGAAACTCGTGTCTGTAAAAAGCTACTTAAATGGTAACTGTGATTTTGCTATAAAAAAATCAAAACGTTACATGGTCAAGCAGCCACCTGACGTATATTCCACCATGTTATGGTCAGCTGACTTTATTTTTCCTTCAATATAAGTAAACTATAATCCGACAAATTTTCAAATGGGAGAAAATTACTGAAAAAAAATTTTTCTTCATGCTTGGGAGCTGACGGTCACGAGTAATCATAACACGCATTTCACGAATTTTCGCTTAGGAGGCACTTGGTCAAATCTGTCACTGGCCCTTACAGGCTTTTTTTGTACGGCCTTCAAAATCATTATAGTGTTGCGAATCAACATTAAATCAATTCGCATGCCTAGACCAAGCTTTAGTTCGAACTTGCTAGAAAATGTCAAAATAGAATAAGGCGGCAAGATGAACCGAGAGGGACATGTGGAAAAAGGACGGCATCAGGCAAATTTATGTGTTCAAGTGAAATGGGTATTACTCTTAGATCTTTCCAGGGGTTGTCAGAATAATCTTTTTTTTAATTGCTAGAATCCAGTTGCGTGAAGATTCTATATGAAAACCTATATAAAGGGTTGTACGGACAATTGCAAGTCAGTCTATTACTCGAGAGTGAAGAAGTGAGTTCGAAGAGAAACCGAAGTGCAAAGAAAGTGGTAGGCACCACTTTCTTTGCATACATTTCTAGTCGTAGTGGTGAAATATTATGAAGTGTATAGCAACGAACAGCGGTGGAAATAGTGTTTCGTTATATGTGTGGAACTGTGCAGATTAGAAATAAGAACTGTATATACCGAAAACGTGTAAATAGTGCAAGAACGTAGCGTAGGGTTATTTTTGTGAAGATTTAGTTGAACTTTTGTTGACATTCGGAATAAATCCCTCACCAACGAAACATCTATCAATTTCTTCCAATCCTGAACTCAAGCTCGTAACAATAGCAAAACCTTCCTAGTACCGTATCAATGCCTTGGTGGCGGGCTTTCCAGGAGACGGTTGTTGGTCAAAACAAGAATTAGTGTTGCATACAAATAAATGCATACAAAAAAGGTGTTATTTGACGTGCCTTGTTAAAATAAAGTTGAAAACACAATAAACGCATGAATTTTTAATCATACCTCAACGATCTAAATGTAGTCTTCGATGAGCTACTTTTGATTGCATTGATTACAATCGTCTACCGTAAATGAAATAATCGTAATTTGTGGAGATAAGATAGTTTTTATTTCGATTGATGAACTCAATATTTTCTCATTTCAAATTAAATGTTTATTACAAAAATTTATAATTCAAGTTTAAGCTAATTTATTGACACAACACTCCGACTAAGGAATGCAATCTCGTTCTTGCGATATCTTGGTTTTTGTAGGGAGATTGATCTCGGCCTAAAGATGGGCGAGATCACACTAGTTTAACGAGATTGCACTCGAGCATAAAAACCTCTTATTCGAAGGGCGACAGGGCGCGAAGAGAGACAGAAAACTAACTACGAATTAGCTGGAGTTATTAATCAAAAAGGAAATAAATTTATACGAGTCTAGGGGGTGAAAAGGCGAACTTTTACAGTTCGCGGATGAATCTGAGATCAGTGGTTCCAACTAGCGTTCAATCCGAAACGGCCTTCTCAGCGGCTGGTTATCTGAACAACTTATGTTGATAAGAAGCCGTTTAGCAGACGATTCTTTGAACATTTTGTGCTTCTTAAGAAGCTACTTTGAATATAATTAGTAATAATGGCGTGTGACGTGATCTGAACAAGCCTCTTATTTGATCAGTATATTTTGTTATTTAATCTATAATTTCTAATACATCTCTGAGTAGGTATAGTTTTCTTTACTTAATAATAATATCTCAGTTTAATAGTTAACTCGACTTAGTTAATGAGTATCATTTTAGATTTTGATTTCTTATTGTCTTTTAATAATAAAGCAGCTTTTTTTAATATTAGAAGAAAAGTCTGATTGTTTATTTAATTTCTTATTTGATTAGATACGTCAAAGTTTACTTAAATATAAAAGTTTATTGGAAAAAATTGTAAAAATAACTGTTTATTTCGTATGTTAAAATACTTAATGTAAATTCTTAATATCAGAAATATTTAATAACTCTTACATGTTTTAGAAGTTCCTCAAGTTTATCAGATTTTCTTGATAATTGCATTACAGATAAACCAGCAATTTCAGCATCATCACTTTCATCATCAACACGACAGTATACCATGTGACATGGAGTGTGTGAATATAATAAATTCATCATCTCTACATATTCCTTTAATGCTTCTTCACTTTTAATTATGCCTAAAACAGAAAGATATAATATAGTCGATCGGGCGCGCTAGACGCCATTATCCGTAAAAATAAACGTTAAATCAGTTGCTTAGGACAAAATTCGAGACTTTTAATGACAACTTGAATAAGTCTCTTAGAGAAAAGGAATTGTATGAATAGATATATTAGATAATCTTCCTGAAAATTATTTAAATTCGGTAAAAACTGAAAAATCTTTTTATGATTACGATTTGAACTCTATTTCTAGTTACTGTGTCTCTGTGTTGAATGAGTGATTGAGTCAGTGGACGAGTGTATGAGTAGGTGAATGAATGTATTAGTCCATGAAATAATTTATACATGTTACTAGCTGACCCGGCAAACGTTGATTTGCCAAATAAATTAGGGGTGGGCCACCCTTATTACTTAGAGGGGTGAAAAATATATAGTAGCCGATTCTCAGACCTACTAAATATGCATATAAAATTTCATAAAAATCGGTCGAGCCGTTTCGGAGGAGTATGGTTACTAACACGAGAATTTTATATATAAGAAGATTATTTGGTAGAGCTTATATTGTTACTGTTCACTATTGTGATCTATTTTTGATTGAAATTCGACGACAAGTCTATCGGTACCCTAAACTAAGGGTGGATTATATTAACCAATAATAGTTTTGTTACCTGCAGCTTCATGAAAAGCTTCTTCACCAATATAATGATCCTTCATAAACTCAAACGCCTCATTTAGACGATTTCTAGGAAAATCTTCAATACGTAATTTAACAACACTGCCATCTTTTCTTTTAGAATCAAATCTAGACCACACTTTTCCTAAACCTTTATCGGACATTTTTTTTAAATTTCTAGTACACAACAGAAAGAACTTTACATCAATTCGCATATTTCAGACAGATACTGTTTATATCTGGGAATATTATCTTATCTTTGGCCTGTGTTATGCTTAAACATTATAAAATGATATTCCGTTGTTAGGTGTTGATAATAAATTTAATGTTACATTAAAATAAAATAGATTCATTCAAAGTACAAATAGGGTTAGCAACACCGTTATTCGCGAACAGTTCCTTTAATTTTTTTTCAATTATACCTACGTAACACCTCTGTCCCGATAGATTTGTCAGTTGTCAAACGGAGGTCCCCTGGTGACCATAAAGGCTATGGAACTCGTGTAGTGTCGTTATGCTGGGACCCCATTGTGATGATTTTTGTGTTTGAGATTATATTTCTCGGTGCCCGTCTAAAGTATTATTTCTTTTAGATGCGTATTGACAACCAACAACAACACAACAACAAATATAGTATAAACTACTATAATCGCTAGCTTCGTTAGATGTAGGGCAAGGTAGTATAGGCGAGTGTTTATATATAGAAAAATCATTGTAAACTCTATCGTCTTAGAATAGTTTTCCATAATCATTTATCATGCCTACTTGTATGTCGTTTAATGAACTATGCGAAAATAATCATAGCGTAGTAATTGTTATCTACAATAATAATATGCACTTAAAGCGGAAACCGAGTGACCAATATTAAAAAGTTACTACAAACCTTCGTAATAGTGTCCCAGCATCACAACACATAGCTCCAATCTTCACCGGCAAGATCACTGTGACAACTGCCTCAAGTCAATCAAAAGTCTACCTACGAATACTGAGTAAGTAGTGTTGCTAACTATCACAGTAGGTTACGTTTGTAAAACGTAAAAAAATAGGGAAAGACACAAGGGTCGAAACCACATTGAAGATTCGTTGGCAGCCATTTCGTTAATTAAACACACTCGTAATGAAAGCGTAGGTTTTGAAAGGTGTCAACTGGTCTGAAAGGATGTTTTAATTAATTCTGACACAAATGGGTAGTTTGCTACATTTGCTGCTACCCAAAATTTTGATTTATACAAAACACTACTAATATATAAATTACTAGCGACTGCTCCCGTCTTCGCAAGGTTTCTCTAATAAAATATACATGTATTAAACATATAAACATTCTATCATGCTATCCATTCATACTCAATCTATTACGGTGAAAACTGCATTAAAATCCATTGCGTAGTTTAAAAGATCTAAACGAACGCGACTTCATTTTAGACAGGAAGCTGGCAGACTAAAACCCAGCTACACACCAGCCCAGCAGACCCAGCCAAGTCTCGCCAGACCAAGGTTGCGTTAGCGAACCTTTTACGATAATAACATATACAATCAGTACGGATTTTTAGTCTGACAATAAAATGTCAAATTTTGATTTCTTTTACCTTACTTATAATAGGTAAAATAGGTTTTTTGGTTAAAGTTTGCTTTTTTAAAAACTTCGTTTTAATAGAAAATTTCATATTATTTCGACAAGTAAAGTCTGTATGCTATTTTGCGACTCAGTCATATACAAAAGTAGTTGCTACAGTTTGTAATAGACATACATACACTCAATACTATAGAATGCGCGACTTGTCGCCATTTTGTTTTAAAGTATTACCAACTATTATTTTACTCTCCACTAAGAACTTTAAAACTTAATTATCAATATAAAACATACAAAAGCAAATTTATTTCTTCATAAATTGAGTTTTTGATTATTTTTCAATGTAAACACTCAGACAATAGTCATTAAATAACAGACACAAAAAAAGTTTTTTTTTTGTTTACTGGTGTAATTCTTCCATCTCCTATTTTTAATTGGTTCAGATAGTGGTAATAAAATAGTATTAAAAAATATAGTTTTAATTCGGTTCATAAATAATTTATCTGGTTATCTGTGTGTCAATCGGTGAGGTATAGTAATAGATGACAGCTAACTTAAACTCTTTGTCAGCTCTTGTGCCGTTCGGCATGTTTCGACTAGCTTTAGAGCTTTTTCATAAAATTAAAATTACCTACACTAACATCGTCATCACAAATCAGTGCATCATTGTGCCAGAAGAAGACAGGTTAAACCACGATAACTTCCACTACGGAACTGGTAATCCCCACATATACTCTTAACTTACGACGATACAATATTCTTAATAACAAAAGTAATGTTCACAGTAGTTATAGTAGTTCAGTTAAACTCTTCGTTCTATTAGTCAATATCCGTTTTCTGACGAGGGACAGATTGACAATCATGTCCATTTCCATACACTGTCCATCTGCAGATTGAAATTAAACACTACCCTTGGGGGCGCAGATCGTGATTGAGCATGATTGCCTCGGAAATTAGTTACTTCGGTGGTTAATAAGGTCAAGTAATGTTAATCTACGTTACAAATTTGGAAATTTTATTTTCAGCTATATTCGATGAATATAATCAATAGAGGTTTTTGTAATCTCCAAGATCGCTTCTCAAACATGTTTTCCAAATCTCCTTTTAAAGAATAAGAGAGAATTTATATAAAATTACATAATATTTTACTAAGAAACATAATCGCCATTTAATATCGTATAGCGCCATCTAGTTATAAAATATACTGTATAAAAGAAACCGCTTGCAATTTTTTCTTAGCTCTATATTGGATAATGGACAATTATTATATTAAAAATTAGGAGATTAATTTTTATAAACTATTAATTCTCAATTCATAAATCAGATTGGCGTTTACGCGCTTAAAATGATTTGGTCGACAGACAGACCCTTTTACACAAACATTGAACACACATAGACATTAAAATACAGCCTCTCACGTATTTATTGATACGTGATCAATAATATCAATAGACGTAATGTTCCGAATGGCAATCAAATCGGGTGCTCAAAATCAACTCATGCAGTGCAAGTTAATTGAATACGTACTTAAACGTATTCATACGGGCAATTATGTTTTTACGAGCCGAACCGCGAGTGCTATATTATTTGAACAGGCGTTTCTATGAAAATATTATTATAGCTTTTTTGATGATTGAAAAAATGAATTGAACATTTATTTAAATCCTTGTAATTTTTAATGTGTGTTCAAAAGTTTGAAATAATATATTTTATTAAAATTATCTGAGTCTAAAAAATATATAATGATATGTAGTGACACATTAATTAATAAGAAAACTCCACCAATATCAGTAATATCGGTAATTAATAATTATGCTTATAAAATTGTATACTGGGTATTTATAGCATGCTTTACAATAACGAGGAATTTTTATAAATAGTTACACTTAAATATAATTAAAAAATATGAAAAAAAATTAAAATTAGTTAAAATAGTATTATAAAATACCTAACATTAGTTTTAATTTATTTTTAAAATATATTAATACGAAATTTTTTCAGTATAATCACATTATTATGACTTGTATGGCTGGCATTAGTCAAAAATGCTTCAAATAAAACCGAAACTTAGCGCGGGAAAATAAATGAATAAAATCCAAACCAGAATATAACATATCATAGTAATATTTGATATTGTATAATATTTATATTCTATCTCTACATAGTGTAATGCGAATAATAGGCGAGTAAATATAAAATTACTTATTAAATAACAGTGCAAATAATAATCATGTAAATGCGAGTTAAACTTGGGCACTGAGGGTACAATATAAATAGGAATAAGGGACAAATGGTCTAACTATGTCGATAAAAAACTGTCACCATATAACGCTTTAGGTCACGATTTTTTATAGTTAAACATTTTTTTAACAAAAAACATGTTCACACTCTATACATACTGTTCCGATGCAATTTCAACCATACCTCTGCCTCCCTGAGAAAAGAGGTCACAAAATGGAATGTATTTATTTTTTGAAATGTAAGTATGATCTACAGATTTACAATTTTCCGTATTTTCCATTAACTTATTTTTAAAATTATTCAATGCTCTAGAAACTAGATTAACGGGAATTAACCTTGCCAGGATCAAAATTATTATTATAAAATTATATATTATGTTAACCTTCACACCGGAGAAAATAAAAGAAATAATATCAAATACCTGAAGCGATAATGAGAAAGAGAATCTTAACAAACAAATGGATAACAAACACATCCTATGAGAATTCTTATCTTAGTCGAGGGAGGTAAGGAACTCTAAGAGATATTTTTAAAACATAATAAATACTGAAAAGGTGGTATTGTTTTAGGAAGGTCCGTACGCGTGTTATTTCACCTCAAGCGGGCTTGTAATTGGAAGTTATATCTGTGTTCTCGCTCCTATTTAAGTCAATTTGCGCTATTTCTATTCTATACAGTTTTATTTTAGTTATCCTTTTTGTTATTATATATTTTTTTAATAATTAGATTAGAAATCTCCGCAAATTTTGACTCTTTTTAATGATTTTTTAAATTCAATATTTATGTTTAATTTCAAATATGATCAGAAACTGTGTTTAAAAAACGAATTTGTTTAGAAATCTTGACCTACAATAATATGGACTTTTAAGCGCTGCTGTCAAAAACTAATAGAACAAAGTGAGAAACAATTAAGTATTATTAACAATTAAGTACATTCAGAAAAACACCATTTTATATTATGGTGATGATTTATATTACGATGTATATTGTCAGTCAAATTCAAATGAATAAATAAGGTTAGAGTATTAATTTAGAGTAAGTAGCAGTAGCAAGCCCTTACGTTTGTACAGTTAAACATACAATAATACATTTTCCAAACAATAAGGCTGATTCATTTAAAATTCAATTCAAAAGGTTACTTTCGACAATATAATATTAGTTGCATCTAGGTTTCTAGAAAGAGGAATATTCTTTGCCCAAAAATAACTAGTACCTCTAATTCAATCCAGAATTTTTTATATTATGGAGTAATATTATTATAAAGACCATAATATACAGCTTTTGCAATAGTTACTTTTAAAGATTTAATCAAAACATACATTAAGAATTTATTAACATATTCCCAACAAGTCAATTCCGCTGAATATTTAACTCATTGATTTAATCCCGGATGAAGCAACAGGTAGGCCAAGGACTTTCCCACTTCCCATCACTACACCGTCCTTGTATGAATAGGCCGAAAGGAAATTAAATGAAACCCATGTTAATAAAGCATATTCTAAATAGTTAGTATGTTAATCTGTGTAAGACCGATTTCTTCAGCTTTAATATCATAAATTACTTGTCCGTTTGTTAGCACTTTCAGCCATTAATTGCAGATATTTCATAAAGATTATTCGCTTATTCGAAAATATATCTTTGTCCCGATACAACTGGTGTAGTCTGACAAGTGATAGTTGTTTTAATTATAAAGTGAAAAGGCTTAGTAAACTTTAACCTGTGTTTCAATTTCAGGTACTGCTCTGAATACTTTTAATTTGGTATTACTGTAATATTAAAATGTAAGTTTCAATTTTGGTTTTCTACAGACTTCCTTCAAAAATGGAGGAAGTTATTTGTTCGTCTGTATATATTTTTTTATCTATGTTCACCGATTTCTCCGTCAGTTGTGGACCAATTTTCAAAATTCTTTTTTATTCGAAAGAGTGCCCTTCCGGTGGAATCCGGAGAAATCGAGGGAAAACCTCAAATTTCAAAGGCACTTACAATGTTTTTCACATATTTTGATCTATAAAATAATCAGATATTTGTGTATAATGTTATTGCTGAGCTGATGTGACGGAAGACACAACTCCACAATGTTTAGGAGTTACAGGATACTTATTTAAATATTATGGGGACGTACAGACAACTAATTGTATACTTTGAAGTTAGTTAGGTAGGTAAGATAAAAAGAGAAAAATAAAATATTAAAAAAAATTGAATTAGTATTTATTTGTTTTCTTCAAAAATACTTTCCCTTGCTCAGCAATTTATAAATTGTATTCTGATTGGTCGCCTACACTTTGACTAGTAATTTCGTGAAGTACATTCATAAGGTCTAGTAGTATCATCTTTATCTTCTACTATTACAGTTTTGATTTATTACACTGATTATTAATATATGATCTGTAAACTGAAAATTGTAACGATGACAGGCACTTTTACCCCATGCGCCTATTAACATAAAGTTTACCCGACCTGTCATTGAATGACCCTCTACTTTATCAGTAAACTTTGAACCATTCCTCTGTACTTAAATAATAAGTAAATTATAAGCTAAATAGTGTGTTTATTTGATACTAATTTAAAATATACTTTAAGTTCAATTTAAGCTAAACATTTCGAACTTTTTCAAAAATTTATTTAGTTATTTATATGTTTATTGCAAACTTAAATTATTGTGAAGTACAGCGTAACAACATAACATCCTAACATCTCTTCAGACATCCCTGTCCTTTAACTTTCGCTCCTTACAATGAAGGAGGTGGCGTAGTTACATATATTAATACTAATAAGTTACAACCGAATACATAAACACCCTAAAAAATAATATGTAACTCGGAGAAAATAGAAGAAGGGATGAGGAGGGAATATTGAAATACGAAGGTTATTGAAATGATTGAGTAAACGCAACATAGATACTGCTACTGAACTGATTATTAATTAAACATTATGATCTCTTACAATTACGACAGAAAGCAGTGCATTGGACTTGTGACCAATTATTAATAGTTCAATAAAGTTTGTATAAAATAGAAAGTACGTAGATAATATAGGTCGTAAAATAATTCAGCAAATGATTCAGTCAGAAATGTCCTAAACTAAGTGAATTTGCCGCGAAGTTGTCAGGTCAAATCTGCGTCATGATTGCATTACGCTAACCTTGTCTCTAATTCGTTTAGAGTCGTATCTATGGTAATTTAATTACCAATATTTTAGGCCCAAAATCGTGTTATATATGTATCTGTTATTTAAGTAAATTATCTATTAGAGTTCTGGAAAGCCGGAGAAATCTACTGAGGTTAGTCCCATGCAAAATATCTGGCTACAGTGACCATAAATTATATTGATATCAAGTTAGCAACACCGTTGATAGTTTTACATTCGACGGTAGTACTTTTTATTTTATTCCAAAACTGTATATATCCCCTGTTCCAATAGACGTGAGCCAGTTGTCAACTGGAGCTCGCCTGGTGATGATTATGGCTGTTACTGTGCGATATCGGTCCCGTGAAGACGACAATAAATAACATCAAACATCACGAAATCAAGCAATTTTTTTGCGAAGTCGTCAGATTAAATTAATTTCATGAAATCGAGTCTCTAGCAGTTAATTTTTGCTAAATATGTAATTTTTAGTACAATATAAACTTGATTCAAGCAATATACATGTATAGGTCGATTAATATTAGTTCTCTTAATACCAGTATCATGGAAAAACCATATTTTGAATTTAAAGAGAAAATTAAAAATATATTTTGTATTAAAAATATTACCTCGGCGGAGTGAGAGAAATTTATGAATATCAAAACTTTATAACTAATTCAGTACATTTTATGTATATTTATTTTAGAGATAATACAAATTACAAGCTATTTGAAATGTGTGCCGCATTAATATTGCGGTTTAATCCCTTCTGAAAACGATTTTAATAAATAATTACACATATTCTACTAGTACCTTTACGATCTACCTTTGGGTATTAAGGGATTATAATATTCGTTCAGTATTAACTAATAACATATACCTAATACTAGCATTCCACCCTGGCTTCTCATGGGTAGTGGATATTATGCCTGCGTGTATCCCACCATACATTGTTTTGTTATACCTAAAAAGCTCACAGGGGCCTTCATCCTCATAAATCACTCTATCTATTGGTGAAAACGGCATGAAAATTCGTTTAGTGGCTAATTATACTAAATAAAAATGTAACGCATGAAATAGATGATAGAATGCTGAATAACCATTTTTAAAATTTTTGTTTGTTATGTTTGTACACGAATCACGTAAAAAACACTGCACAAAATTGGATACTGTTTTCACTGGATACTGTTTGTTTTATTTAACTTAAATGAATAACTAATCATAAAGACTAGTGGTCACATGACCGAAATTCGACCTCAATTCTAATAGCAATATCTACTGCATGCAACTGTTTGACCACAGACAGTTATATGTAATTGACATTTATTTTGCCATAAACGTAAACATTTGATATTATATTTTATTATATTATCCCTTACTTAATAATATTATTTACAATCTGAGACGAAATCTACGGATACTTCAAAATTAGGGCCAGAATCACGGATATCAATGCCACAATGTATAAAAACGTTTGTGATGCAATCTCACTCTTTGTTTTAGCGTGTGACATCTTCTTTTTTCATCCCGCAGGAACTTACCCTTTAGAATAAATAGTATTTTATGTGTTACCTGAGTTTTAAAAGTCAAAATTCAAATGGCTCGAGCTGTTTTTGAGCAATGAAGTGACAAATATCTAAATACACACACTTTCGAAGTGCCACTATTTTATTTTATGTTATGGCATCTCTAGAAGCAACATTAGCTGGTATGTGACAGTGAGTTTCCCGCGAAAACGAAAGTAAAATAAAAGAAAGTTTAAAAGATCAAAAAATGATAAATATAAATCATAAAAATAAATGTATGTATGTTTGTACGCTCATAAATTCAGAACGACTGCACTGAATCGAATAATTATCTTTTTGGTAGTGTTCGTTATTGTTAAAGCAAAGTTTTTTAGAAAATTAAAAAAAACGTACAGAATTGTTGTGTTAAGACTGTGGTGAGTGTGAGTGAGTTAGAACATGAATATAAAAGGAATCAAAAAGGTTACCTTGCTATGATCCGCGGAAATCTGACTTGTACGGCGCAACCCAGAAGAGGACACCGTCACTTGCGAAGCGACACTTCTCAAGTGACGCTTGTTGAGTCAACAACTCCTGAAGATGCTTCTTCGGTTCGGTTAAGCAGCGTACAACTTTTGTGGTGTGTCCTGGTTCGGGTTAGCGCGTCTCATTTTTCTGTTGCTCTTCTGGGATCAATCAATGAATTTCCGCAAAGTAACGCCTGATTCAATTCAATAGAATTTGAATATATTAACGAGTTAGGGAATGAGTATGCGAACGTGAAGGTAGGTAATAGAGTTAGCGAATGAGTGTTAAAGTATAAGAGGAAGTGAATGAGAGAACGATTTAAGTATACTTTAGCGAAGTGAGGGCAGGTCGGCCAGTATGAAGTAAAAATGTACTTGAGTTCAGACGAGGTTTAATTTGCCAAAGTGGTACCTACATTACCTACTTCCAGGTAAAAGTTATTATATTATTTTTAATACAAAAAACATAGAGTAAATTGAAAAAACCATTGTCTATAGAATCTGTGTCAAGAGCTCTAGTTTCTTCTAGTTGCTTAATGATCACCAACGTTCGTTAAGAACAGTCGGAAAATGAAAACACGAGAAAATACAGTTTCTTCTCAGCATTCCGAGCAATTATACGACATTAGAACTAAGTACCTCTTGTTGGGTAATTATTTTTTTGCTTACACTGTAAATAGGCTATCAAACACTATATAAGGAATCATTTTGTACTCAGTTAAGGTTTTTTTAGGACGAGTGTTTCGAACAGACTGTTTACAACTAAATAATGTAAAAAGTTATTAGAACATTTTCTTTATGCTAAAAATCAACCTAAAAGGTATAAGATAGTACATATATACGAATATGGATTATATTCGTTTTAGGACCTAAAAAAATTAAATCTGATTATAATTTGTATCATATTTAGCTTAAAAATAGTAATGTATAAAAAATAGTGTCTATTACTGTAAAAAACTGCACTTTTGACTGGTATTACCTGATTTATCGGGGCTAAATTTGACAGTCATTTCAGTCCAAAAATTTACTGATTTAGAGTTGTGACTACGGAATATATTCATGGGTTTATATTTTGTCAGTTATGATTAGTTATTTCAGTTAAAAGTTCTAACATTAAATTTAATTGTTCAATGCCTGCAAAAAAATAAAAGCAATTACGTAAATCTAAAAATATACATTTTAACGTGAGGAGGTTAATGTTGTTTGTTACGTAATGAAAATGAATGCATTTTTGCTAAAATATAATATTTCTTTTTTACAACCTGTTGTCAATCTGGAAAAGTGGATATAAAAAGAATATAGCAATATGAAAAGAACGGTAACCATTCAAAACTTTAAAACCGAGTCGAAGTAAGTTTTATTTAGTTTCTTGACCTCCACTTGAACAAAATTGTTTTTGAACAAAGCTCCGTAACCGTAATATTTTATGGTATAAAATATTATTATATTGCTCTGGAAATTTTATAGGAACATCAAGTACTTAATCATGTCATGTCGGTGTATTTATCGAGTTTACCTGCTTTACTTCTAGTCATACTACAATTTTTACCAATCTCGGTGTATTTATCGAGTACTATCCGAGATACATGTTTTATTAAAAGCTGTTTTAATGTACACAACATGATAACGTTAGGTATATTAAATCGAATTTCCTATGGTAGTGTAACTGTTGTGCAACTTGGACAACCGAAACCCAATCTTATTTGACACCTTACGAGATATAAGCGTGTGAAGTTCTTAAATAAAAAAATTAATAAAGAAAATCTTTTAGCTGTCTAAATCTGGTCTATCAAAGCTGTCAAATCTCTGTATCATGAAAAGCTAAAAATGTTTGTCGTATATGGAACAATAGTCATAAAATCCTAATAAAAACATAAACTATACAAGAAAACAATACTAGCAATAAATACTTTTGATTTTAAAACTTATTGAGAAGTAGGATCAAGTTAGTTGCTTTAGTTACCTATTTAAAACTTTGATCGCATCAATATTAGACAATTTTGTTCCTATAATAAGGATAAAACATTCTACCCGTGAAGGGTCTAGATAGAATACAATTCCCCTTTGCCGCTGGAAGAGCATCTCGTAAGAGCCGAGTAACCCAGCACCCCCTTGGTGGTAAGGGATCTGTTCCCCGACTGGCTGGCGACCACCAGCATTCGAATCCGACCGCCAAGTGTCTCTGACGCGTTCCGGCCGAGCCGCATGTGGGCCAGAGCTACTCCTCCTTTTCCCATCCCATTACTGCTGGGGTTCCAGTGAACAACGGGGTTTTTGCTCGGGGTTCATTGAAACCGCAGCAGTCTTCTCTTCGCTTCCCCTCCTCACTCTGTCTTTGAGGCGGCAACGCATCGACAAAATAAGAGATACCCTCTAGTTTTGTCGATGTCTATATGCGACGGTGGTCACTTTCCATCAGGTGAACCGTCTGCTCGTTTGTCCCTTATCTATCATTCAAACTTATTTATTGTTTGGTTTTATTCACAGATCACAACTTATGTACTTGCGATCTGTGGTTTTATTAAAATAATAATACTTTAAAATATCGATATTAAATATAATTAGAACAATTTTATCAATATCTCGATTATCGAATATGTACTTGGCAACACAGGCCTACGACCCCACCTTTCATTAAAGTGGGAATAGATTAGGGGTTTTTTTGTATTATTAGAAGGATGACAAAAAGCTTTTAAACTGAGGTTATATACAGTCTTAGAATAACATAAAGTCTATAGATTTATCAGCGGTGTTGGTAACTACTTATTATGATATTTTTAATTTGTGACAGATTTGTGATAAACCTATATACCTAATGCAGATGACAAATAAAACAATTTCAAGCAAATCCCGAGTATATTTTTATTTTTTTAAAGATATGTATGCAGAAGTAACTGTCAGTCTGTTAAACTTTCACGCTTAAACCACTTAAAAGATTTGCCTTTAATCGCTACAAAAAGTCTTGAAGGGGTTGAAATTGGGGATGAAAGTTTGTGGTTAAGTAAAAGTGCATGTTGTACTAGTGTTTAAGTGTGAGGAAGTCAGTGATATATGTATAAATATAATGATATGTAATGATATAGGGGATGTGTATTGGAGTTCATCATATATATTATGTTGAAAAATACTGTAAAATCAAACCTAAATACACGTGTTAAAATGCACCCGGGCGTAGCCGGAGCGGGTTTGACTATTATGTATCAAAGTTGTAAAGAATTAAATTTATTCGAATGAGAGGTGATATCTTTTAAATAATACTATACAGTAAAATAACTATAAACTAAACGCAAGTAAAATAATATTTTGTGAATAAATAATCTTATCGTGAAAGTTTTATCATTAATAGAGATTCTCTATGTATCATGTAACAAAATGTACCTTATCAAATTTCTATAAATAGAAAATATTTGAGGAAACTTTATATATGTCGGGGATTTTAAAACGATGTGAAAGGAGATGGAAGGAGGAAGATGGGGAATATTGGGGAACACTAAAAAGGGGTGATGGTATTGAATGGAATATTGGGTAAACGCAACGTAGATACTCCTACTGAACCGATAAATGATCAAATATGATCTCTAACAATTACGAGAGAAACCTAAGCAGTGCCTTGGATTGGACCAAGGTGTAGGCTTAAGGACGTCCTTTAAATGATCATTACACTCGCCTCCACTGCTCAGGCTCTCTGTTTAAACCCAAGGTTAAACGCACATAAACCGAATCTAACACAAGGCTAACCTAACCTAAGGCTAACCTAACCTAACATTGTGTTTACTTAACCACGCGGCAATTACATTGTAAGGACTTACGTGACCTTAGTTGGACAGCACTTCCACACTACACTACACTGCACTTGACACTATCACTATTACTAGCACTATTTAGATGATGTTCACTTCTTGAGAGACCGCGCACGACTAAGACTTCAGTTAGACTGTCGATCCCATATAAAGGGTCGAGGGTAGAGACTGTCAAAACAACGGAAGTGACTACTACCCCACTCCAACGCCATAGACAACGATAACGATTCGATTAATCGATAATCTTTTACTATGCTCCGATATATATTTATTAGGTAGAGTAGAGGAGTCCAAGAGAGGATTTTTATTTATTCGAGCGCGTCTGATTAATTACTAGAGTAGGTGGATTAATTACTAGATATAAAAGCGCTCGTACCATCACCAACACTGCTTTCAAACGCCATAACATCATCAGAAATAATCAGTAAACAACGCATCCCATCTGAATATCTAACTCGCAAATAATTTTTTTCTACCCTTCTGGATGGCCATCCCACCTCTTAAGGTACATAGATTAACAAATTTAAATTCAAAAATATTTTATTCAAATAGACTTTTTACAAAGTACTTTTGACACGTCAAAAGTGGTCAGTCAGTCAGTTTGTCTGAAGCTACCACCAGTTCGGAAAGTAGTTTCCTGATGAGAAGAAATGGCAAGAAACTCAACGGTTGTTTTTTTCAAAATGCCATTGTTTACATCAATCTGTTTTACAAAGGTGTAATCATTCAGCATCAACAACAGCATCAACGTCATTTTGAGACCAAGCCAAGTCATCATTCAAGTAATCTTGTACAGAGTAGTAAGCTTTTTTTTTACAAAACCCTTTTTTATTCGGCTGTGGAATCTTATTATAGATGCGAACACCAAGCCCCATGAAACAATTACTCACTTTGTGGAGACGTTAGTACGGCGTTACAAATTTATTTTTATTTCTAGTATTTATACTGTGTGTATCACTATGTTTGGAAAATAACGTAATATTCTGCCTAATGTATAATATGTTACAATAAATGTATTGTAACGGCACCTTAAGAATACCTATTTTATTAAAAACACCTCGAAGGGAATCTCTAGCTCTTAGATTGTAAATGGCCCGAACTGCTCTTTTTTGAAGGATAAAAATGGATTCTATGTCCGCGGCCCTGCCCCATAACAAAATGCCGTAGGACATTATACTGTGAAAGTAACTAAAATAAACAAGTCTGGCTATATCAATATCAGTTAATTGCCTTACTTTTCTTACTGAGTAAGCTGCGGGGCTGAGTCTTCCCACCAAAGATGATAAATGGGAGTTCCACTGAAGTTTTGAGTCTAAAGTTATTCCTAAAAAGATTGTTGAGTCAGTTAAATCCAATATATTATTTAATTTTAAAAGGATGGATTGCTGTTTTTTAACATTCGGTAAAGCAAATTCCACACATTTAGTCTTTTTTGCGTTTAGTACTAAATTATTAATGAAGAACCTGCGACAGTTCCTCACGTGGCAGATCATTAATATAAATCAAGAATAAAAATGGACCCAATATAGAACCTTGTGGAATGCCCATTTTTTAGACGGATCCAGAAGATTTTTCACCATTAACAGCAATATTCTGGATCCTCTGAGTAAGGTAAGAAGCAATTAGATCAAGTCCTTTATCACTTATCACAGCATAGTATAGATTATAGAACAAAGTCGCTTTCTCTGTCCCTATATCCCTATGTATGCTTAAATCTTTAAAACTACGCAACGGATTTTGATGCGGTTTTTTTTAATAGATGGAGTGATTCAAGAGGAAGGTTTATATGTAAAATACATACATATTATAGTAGAGAAACACTGATAATTTCAGAGGTTTCTAATGTGATGTCGTAAATAAACACATTTTTTGCGCTTACATTGCCAACGCTGGCTGAACCTTACGAGATAGATCGAAATAATGTACTACAGTATTGTACACCTTAAAAAGGTCTACAAAAAAGTCCGCGATGGTATATGTCTATCTCTTAGTGATAACCCACAATAACCATTTTTTATCCTTTACTATATAGGAGAAATAATGGCTTATTTACGAAGCGATTTAAGCAATTACAGCATTAATCCTTATCCAATTAAGTACCTTAAAAACCTTGTGCATTTAATATAGATCAATATGGCCCTTAACAGCATTAAATTTAAATGAATATTTCCGAAGATATTACAGATTTAAAATGCAGGGACATAGCGGTTACGGCTAAATACACGTTAAATTGCCCCGGGCGAAGCCGGGACGGGTCGACTAGTACTATAATAATTGAGTTTTTTTAAAAGCGTTTCATATTCAACACAATCAAAGGCATTGGACAAATCACAAAATACACCAATAGCATTTTGTGATTTCTATGCGTCGTAAATATGCTTGAAAACCATATTGCTCACTATGAAAAATATTATTTTTTTCAAAATGCTCCAAAAGTCGATTGAGTATAATTTTTTCAAAAACTTTACTTAATGATGGTAATATAGAGATAGGTCTGTAGTTACCAGGATCACTTTTGTCACCCTTTTTAAAAAGAGGTATAACTTCATTAAATTAGGAAACGATCCTGTATCCACACACTGGTTGAAAATAAGAGCTAGGTGTGGAGCAATAACATACCGACATATCAGAGATAATTGTTAGTCTTTTACAATTTTGAAAAGCTGTAGATACTTTCCTTACCATTAAAATGGGAAATATTATATAACCTTTTATTCTTCCTATAATCTAATCTACAAAATCTAGTAGATCCCCAAGACGCTCGAGTAAATCCTCATTTAACATCACGATCTCGCATACTATATACTAGCTCACACTCTTAATAATTAATACTTAAAAAGAGTATAGAGAATAAGGTCTAGAATACATTTTGTGCGTAAAATAATTAAAGCATAAATTTTTAAAAGGTCCTCTACATTGAAGGTTAAGGTCAATAGGCTTGAGTACCTCATCCTGACAAAAGCTGTGTTAATTATTATACGTACTAGTGTTGCGTTCACAATGCGCTAATTTTGTACTACAATACTTAATGTCGTAAAAATTGCAGTTATTTTCTATGTCGCACTACTAATTTAAAGAATATTAAAATGTTATGAATTCACTATATAATAATATATTTATTATTTGTACAAAACGAAGTGAATTCATTGTAGACAAATTACAATTACGCCTTATGTGACCCATCGTTTCAGAGATGGTAGTTAGCCGTATTGTATCTGTAAATAAAACACCTGAAAAAAATTACCTTGTTACTGTACAAACTTCGTCGCATTATTGTAAAATAAAAACCATTAACGTCATAATCGACATATCGTGTGAAAATGTGCTTTAAGAGTGTTAAAATTGCTTTTTTAATTGAAAAAATTGTCTGCAATAGAAATTTAAAATTTATTGGAAGGTAAAATTTTGGTGTATAAACGTTTTTAGAAAAACAGTGATACAAAAAACCTGACCATTTTGAACAGAATCATCCCTTTTTTACCCGACTATGGCGAAGCCAAAACGGCCACGGTTCACGGTCCCCTTGACCATTTTTATTCCTATGCATTTCTGGGTTTCTATCAGAATTATTTTCTTATTTCGTTCTTTTTAGACCACTTTTTACGTAGTCGGGTTACAGTTTTTTAAACTTTTTTTTCGATTATCAGTCCCGATATTCGTTTCATGATCTGGAAGTAAAATCGTCTCGTTTTCGGCGCGTAAATTAATGTATAGTCGTTAATAGTAGTCTTGCTATTGCTTAGTTTTTGGTTTTGCTCAGTTGGGTGAGAGCTTTTTTTAGTCATCGATATGGTCTTCTCACTACATTGCAGCAGAACAACCCTTTAGTATCATAAAAATTGTGTTTTAGTCTGATGTTTAACCCCCTACGGGGTGTTATAGGTAAGCAATAGTTTCTATGGTGGTATCTCCTAGACATTTGAATTCTAGATAGTCTGCGCTATTTCCAACTCCTCAGCCACTTAAAACAGATATTTCGTGTTTAGGCTAATGTGAATAGTTTCTATGGTGATGTCTCCTAGATGTATCAACGTTAGATAAGTAGTCGGAGATAATTAAATTTTTTTATTAATTAAAAGTTATTGTCCAAATAATTAAATAAAAATTCAATTATGAATACATTCTTACAATATAAAGGCTATTGATCGTCATACCGTCTGATCGTCATATCCTCGATAAGCACGCCCCGCTGCTCAACCGACTCTCAAATTTTATAACTTGCTAAATTAATAAAACTAAATATCAGCTAAACTCATCTTCATTCTCAATTGTTACAATAACACGGATTGACGTACTTTTTGTATGGAGATAATGCAAAAAACAGGATTTATCTGTTTGGCGGTTTGTTCATTTGTGCTTCTTTCTTTCGCTGAAATGGCAGCTAATTGACTATTTATTATGGAAAAAAACTGAATTCTTTGTGACAATAACCCATATCTACTTATGCCAGTATAAAATAAAATTGAATTCGTACGAAGCCAGCCAGAACAACATAGAGACTGAGACTAATCTATCGTACTGAAGGTTAGGTTTAATAATTATGCCATTCGGGACGAATGGGTCCGCAGGATGGCCGAGTTAGCAACAACGTTGATAAATCTATATTCGGGGGTAGTAATCTTTATGTTATTCTAAGACAGTATGTAACTTATGGATCTGAAAGAAACATGGCTACTTTTTATCTCTGAAAATGCTTAGTTCCTGCAAGATAATATAAAAAAATGTCTACCATATTAAAAGCTCTTGATTGTTTTGTTATCTGTTGAAACTTACTCTTATTACAGACAAAACGGTAAATTGTACCATTGTATCTATAGCCAGGGTGGGTTCTTATAAATCTTAATAAATTGTAAAACATATCATTTTTTTATTTTTCGTTTAGAAAAAATCTAAAGAAGGTATATTTTTAAAACTATACATTAAAAAGGTTTCAGATCAGATAAACACATTAAACAGAATTTACTAAAAGGATTCGTCGAAATGTAAATAGTACAAGGACACGTGAAAGCTCCAAGTTTCAAAAGAAAAGTTAATACTTCAAAGAACGTCATTTGGCAAATTCGTCCTTTACGATCGTAATCTTCTCTCTGGAGTCTGGTTCGGCTTATCCTAAACTTACACATACAATAATGACAAAGATTTTCAAAAGCCTTTTTTATTGTTTAAGAAACATTGTAATAGTTTCTAATTAAATTAATAAAAGATTTAAATAACGTGTCCTGGGAGACAAAGCTTTGTAATTGCCTTACAGTAGATGATATGCTTGGTGTATTCTATGACATTCTTCATGAAATTATTATTAAGCATGTGCCTATGTCTAAGAATCGCTCCAACAGATATCCTATATGGTTTTCTTCTTCACTCATCGGACTTATAAGAGAAAAGTTTAAGTACAGAATGAAACTGCGCAAATTTAACAATAATCCACGTGATATTATCTCATTAAATCTACTCAAAGAAAGATGTTACAGGCTCACATCATCTTGTTACAAAAACTATATTACACAATTGGAATTAAATATTAAATCTAATCCTAAGTTATTCTGGTCTTTTCTCAAACATAAGAGAAATAATACTTCTCATTATCCTGCTCAAATGTCCTTAGGTAAGGAAAAAGCATCCAATGGGAATGAGATCTGTAACCTATTCTCTAGGCACTTTAGCTCATCATACAATACTGTAACATCGCTAAGCATCAATTTGCCAAAAGAAGAATCAGTTACATCTAATTTTTTGACATCGTTCATTATTAGTAAGTTACAAATCTTTAATGCATTAAAAAGACTTGATATTAATAAAGGAGCTGGTTGCGATGGAATACCCTTATTTTTCGTAGTTAAATGCGCGCCAGCTTTAGTCACACCACTATTCATAATTTTTAATAAATCTCTATCAACGGGAGTTTTTCCGTCTCTTTGGAAAGAGTCGTTGATAGTTCCCTTACATAAATCCGGTTCAAAAGACATAATAAGCAACTACAGGCCTATATCAATCATATCGGTTTTCGCAAAGTTATTCGAAAAGATCCTGTGTCCTGCTATTACATGGCACATAAAGGAACTTATCACCCTACAACAACATGGTTTCGTTAAGAATAGATCCACCACTACAAATCTTGTCTGCTTTACCCATGATATATCATCTATTATTGACAGTAAATCGTGCGCCGACGTAATCTACACGGACTTTAGTAAAGCATTCGATAGGGTGAGACACGATATATTGATTCGCAAACTTGAAAATTTTGGTATAACCGGAACTTTGTTAAAGTGGTTTTACTCATACCTCAGTCATCGCAAATCAAAGGTTGTTGTGAGTGGTTTTACATCTAATTCGTTTATTGTCCCGTCGGGAGTGCCCCAAGGTTCCCACCTCGGACCGATACTTTTTGACATTTTTATAAACGATATTGGTTCATGCTTCCTCAACTCCAACTATTACTTATTTGCTGATGATATGAAGATAATCAAAGTCATAAATAACCAGAACGATGTCAATAAATTACAAGATGACCTTGATCGCTTGGGTAGCTGGTGTAAAACTGATGGACTAGATTTAAATACCGACAAGTGCTCTGTTATACGCTTTACTAAAAAAAAGTTTCTCCAACCGACAAAATATACGATTAATAGTGTTACCCTTAAACAAGTTCTTTCCATTCGTGACCTGGGTGTTGTACTTGACGATAAAATGAGATTTAACATACATATCGATAGCATAGTTAATAAAGCCTTCAAAAACCTTGGCTTTGTATTACGAAATTGCAAACATTTTAAAGACCCTCAAACAAAAATAGTGATATATAACTCCATTGTTCGTAGTGTTCTTGAGTACTGCAGTGTTGTGTGGAATCCTCATTATGATGTTTATATAAAAAGAATTGAACGAGTACAGAAAAGGTTCCTGTGGCATCTTTCTTATCAACACTATTTAGGTAAAAGTCTCGGTAACTACGATGATAGATTAGTGTTTTTCAAAATGGAATCACTACATAATAGACGATATTTGCTGGACTGCTTATTCTTGTATAAAATTGCAAATAGTGTCTTGGACTGTCCCAAGCTTTTGTCTCTGTTACGAATCTCTGTACCAATCAAATTACCAAGACCTAGCAGATTCAAGTTATATGCAATGATAACTTCTAAATCAAACTTGGGCCAGCACGCGCCTATAAATAGATTAATAAAATCTTACAATAAATTGTGTAGTATTGCCCCAGTAGATATCTATTTCCAAAATATTACTACATATCGCAAGTGTCTTACAGACACATTTAAACATAATTGCACTTAAAATTTAAATTATTGCGATAAAGCACAGTAAAATAAAATTTTATTATTGTTTTTATTTTTACTTATATTTTTATTCCTGGTAATCACAATTTTTTGGTTTTTTTTTTTTTATTCTACAAATCCTTTTATTTTTTACTTCTTAATAACTTTTAAATAAATGTGTTAATGATTAGATTTATATAATAAAAAGTTAGTCTTTTAAGGTTTGGTGTTATACTCGCACATATTAATATTTGGCAAGTCGTCGACACCTATAATTGTAGCAACATTTAGCTTGTAACTTAGTTTTAAGATTCCATTATAAATTATAATTGTGTGCTATGTTGGTGATCCTAATAAATAAATAAATAAAAATAAATAATTAACCACGATTTCTCATATGTGGCTCATTTGGGTGTAATTTCTTTTTAAACTGAGTTAAATATACGAAAGAGATTAGAACGCGAGTCATTTGGAAAAATAGTTAAATGCAATAATAACGTCAGCGTTCTCTACTGAAATATTGCTATAAACACATCTACGTTTTTAATTTTATATCATCGTCACCCTGAGCCGGGTCATAGATCATAGTGTCCTGAAAACTAGCCAAGTGCGGGTTGGCAGACATCACACACTTTTGAGAACATGGAAAACTCTCAGCAGTGCAGGTTTCTTGACAATGTTTTCCTTCACCGTTAAAGCAAGTGATATTTAATTAAAACACACATAGCTCAGAAAAGTCAGAGATGTGTACCCAGGATCAAACTCGGACCTCCCGAGTAGACATTAACATCTGAACTTTAACTAAGCTATCACTGCCGGCATAATCTCATCTCAAATTTAACTCAATTTCTATTTCTCTATATTGAGTTTATCTTTCATTGGTATTGAGTCTGAAACAGTTTTACATCAAATAAACGATTGTTCCAGTCCGATTTGCTTCCGACATGATGGCCAGTCTTTATATAGACAGAATTGTTAAGTTTACCTGTTCTGAAAAAAAATTATTTATTATCTGATAATTTTTTTATTTCAATATAATTTATAATTATAAAAAGCTGTTTTTGGTTTTGTAGAAATTTGACTTCTGAAAACTTGTTTTTCCCTTTCTTAATACTCTGTTTTCTATTTGATTCTTAAAAAAATAGTTATACATACATTAAAAATGCTTTTATTTAAATATATACATTGAACTTAAACAATAAAGATATCTATTAACCTAATTACTCTTGTCACTACAAAACAACACTCCATATTTTATATGACACTAGGGGCCCGTCCCGGCTTCGCACGGGTGGATAATTTTTTTTTAACATTTTGGCTCCCGCATTCTGTCGCTCCTCTATCGCCGCGTTACTCGCTGCGCTGCGAGGCACCCACACCGCGCCGGCGGACCGTCTGGGATTATTTTTTATTTATCTTGATATTTTTATTTCGTAATATCTTTTGACTGGAATGTCCGATTTTAATAATTCAAAAAGTATTTTACAGGTATTGAAACAGTCTTGAATACGAAATAATTTATTTGGATAAGGATTAATACAAAGTTATAGAAAACATGGTCTGATTTTGATTGGCATTTTTATCAACATTTAAAATGTTAAAAAGTAGTTATAGTGACATAACTATAATAGTTGGACATATGGTCTCGCGGAGTTTTTTGTAGATATTGATACGTTCTATAATATTGTACAACATTTCTTTGTTCTATCATCAATACTTTTTGCAGCGCATGCGATGAAAGATATTTTATGGCTAATTTTTTTGCACCTTGGGTTGGTTTTAGTGAGATTTCCTGAGGATCTCTAATTTTTTCTTTTAATAAATATGTTACTCAGGGATAGTGTAGCTTTCTAATGGTGAAAGAATTTTTGAAATCGGTCCAGTAGTTTTCATGTTTATTCGTTACATACAAAAATACAAAAATACAAATCTTACTTCTTTATAATATTAGTATAGATTTACGTTATCTGATACACTTTATTGATTTAAATGACGTATTATCAGTTTATCGATCCATATATTTATACTTATGGATTACTTTTGAATAGGTAGGTAACGAGTGTAATTTAATGATTCACATTTTTGAACTAAGTAAATCAAATTTGGACCGTGTACGTTTGTACAATCATCACGTTAAAATGGCTAGACCGATTTGTATGAAATTTGGCATACAGATACCATATAGCCTAAATTAGGTTTCGAGTACTTTTTATCCCGAAAAAAGTACAGTTCCTGTGGGATAGATGTGATTTTATTTACATACCTTATTAGATCGGAATGAAATTTCCTACCTACATAACTATGTATTTAATCTAAATGATAACATTAGATACTACTTATCCTAGAATAAACCATGGTTCCTGAGGGATTGACGGTATTATGCTCGTAGTAACTGCTCAATCGACTTTTACACATGTGACATATAGTTTGTAATGATATAACTTATTTACCGAACTAAATAATATAAAGCCTTGAAATAAACACTTCAGAATTCATTACTACTTAGATGTAGTTTACAATTTAGTACCTTTACCTAATTCAGAAAATTGAGATAAAATACTTTAAAAGATAAGGAAAACAAACTCAAACTAAATTCTAATTTCTCAATAAATAAAATAGATTTACAATCAGACTTAAATAGAAATACCTTAAATAGATTTTGATACGATATTTATAGCTTCGATACTCATAAAAGAATAATATGCTATCCTCATACATATAAGGATTATAATCAGACTCAAATAAAAGTCTTACTTACTACTAATCTTATATATGAGATAAGCATAATTATCTATATCTATACTATTATATAAAGAGGAAAGATTTGATTGTTTGTATGTTTGTATGTTTGTTTGTTTGTTGCGAATAGGCTCGAAAAGTATTGAACCGATTTTGAAAATTCTTTCACTGAGAGAAGTCTATAGTATTTCCGTCTCTCTTTCTCTTATAATACTATCATTGTCTCTCATCCTCTCTCTTTTTTATCACTTTAATTTTTATTTTTATCTGTTCAGAACGATTCTCTTTTCACTTTCTTTCTTTCGATAATTTCTCTCTTTCTCTCTCTCCTTTACCCATTCAATTTTAGTTCTGCTCTGTCCTCCCTCTTTTATCATCTGTCGCTTTTCTTTAATTTTGTTTCTATTATTTTTCTTTTTATAACTTTTTCTTACTCTCTCTAATTTTTCAAATAATCAATTACAGAGTGACAATTTAAGGACATCAATTGTAATATTGCTTTAAATACCCGGAGCGAAGCGAGGGCAGCCCTCTAGTAGTTAATATAATATATACAAGATAAAAGGTGACACAAACTGGTATTCCCTACAAATAAAACACGTCATATCTGCCTCTAACAAAGCGTGATCGTGACATAAAATTTCACGTTCTACTATTTATTTGAGTCGGAACATCTACATTTATAATTGAAGGTCCATTTGTTTATTCTGCATATTTTTATATTACACACTCCATCCAATATAAAATATTACATATTTAGGAGCGAGGAGATGTGCGAGGATGTGTAGCGAGAAATGTGAAATCATAATTTACAGATTCCAAAAACCTTCATATTTAATAAAGTTTGTAAAGATTATGAACATTTCTACAAAACGTCGACGTCACGTCTTGCAACGATGTTGACGACATTAATCGAAAGAAACTGATGCTGGCTGATGGTAGGTAAATGTTTTACCATACCATAATATATTACCATAAGTAGTAGGAACTTGTTATATTGTTGAAATATCTAAATTGTTTGTAATTTAGTCAACTCCTTTAATATTTAAGTAACAATTAATGAAAACGGAAATTTTAAAGATATTTAACCTTCAAGATAATATGTACTCGCTAAGATAATCTCCGAGACTTGAGTTTAAATAAATAAATTTCGAGCAAAATTATACTGTATGGATTAAAAATGTAAGTGGTTAATTAGTGCCAAAATATTGTGTTGAACAATCCCAAGCATTAGTCGTTACTCATTAATCTATTGGGGTACGGAGCAAAGGAGTTCCAAATCGCAAAAGAAGATTAACTTACCGTTCCAGTCACTACGACTATTTTTTTCTAAGGAATAAGGGGGGACGGGTTATAATACAGTTCCCCTCTGTCTCTGAGAGAGTATTCCGTAAGGGGCGAACAACTACCACTCCTTGGCGGTAGCGGATCTGGCGACCACCAGCAATTGGGCCAGACACATTAATGCTGCAGTTCCAGTAGACCCTTGGTTCTCGCTCAAGGTTTGCTGAAACCGCATTCTTGTCTTTACTCTCATAGAGTGAGGACACTCTATCTTCAAGGCGGCAACGCATCGGCGACAACGTCGAACATTTTTACAGAGATTTGATTTTTTTTCATTGTCTGTTAACACTTTCCACGCCAACAAATAATAGACAAACTAACATATTCTCTTATTTATTTACCTCCTCTACAGCGATACGGTGGATCCCACCATTCCCTAAAATTCTCGTAAATTGTTGATTTCTTAACTAAACTTTCATCGTTTAATAAAGAACAAAACCCACAGTAATCGTCCGTCTCTATGCTTTCAGATCTTCTGTGATACGAATAATGACTTCTCCATCTAAAATATTCGGCGTACAAATCTGGATTTTGTATTAATTCATTCATTTTCATAGCTAACATTTCTGGACCCAGTTTCCTTGCATTTAAATAAATTCCATCTGGCATAAACCTTAAATTAAAAGTCACAGTCAAAATAATCGATATTTGAAATAATTAAATATTACAAAACGTACATAAGTAGTCTTTATAACACCAATAAAAGTCTTAACAAATATTTCTAAATGGTTGTTTGTCTGTCCGTATGCTAGTACGTGAATCACGAAATTGGATGCGCATTTCATAGTTGTATTTCTTCTGATGTAACATAAAGTATAGGCTATTTGTTTTATTAAAATCGGATGTCAAAAAGTCATAGTTATTAAAAAAAATGTTACTTCAGCAAAGCTAGAGAGAGTCGACTAGTATCGAAGAAAGTAAATATGCATTAGCATAATCAAATAGCATAACAGCAATAAGTCATCCAAAAAAGTAATAAAAATACCTCGTATAATTCGCACCACCATACACTATCGGCACAGCGTAGTTTTGCAATCCATGCAATAGTTTTTCTGTTACATAATCTTCAGCAAACGAATTTTCAAAGGATAGATAAAAGTAATAATGCTTTTCAATCATTTTCTCACAATCCCCAGTATCACTAGAACAGCTCAACGCACCACATTTACCATATATGTCAACCTCTAAATTGTAAGGAACTAAGAATCTTTTCAATTTGCGCACAAAAACCTCTCTACCACTTCTTGTATTACAATTAGACACAAACCAAGCGGCTGCTTTCCGTTTATCTTTTAATTTTTTTCTCAGATCATCACTAACAGGATCCATAACATCAACATTGATCCAGTGCATGTCAGTATTTGGACCTATTATATTATTATTTTTATCTCTTACTACCATATAGCCCCATCGTGCATCAGATTCAAGTCTATAAGTCCAGGTCCAATTGAAAAAGCCATTAAAATTATCAGAACACATTGGATAGTTTTCAGCGGATTCTATACTCCCAAATGCATATTTTTGATGTGCAGATCTGGTTTTAGGTAAATAATTAAGGGAGCCATATCGATATAGAAATCTCACTTCAGGTCCAGCGAATACGATGACATCAAACTTTGTATAATCTCCAAGGTATAACGGATCTGCGGTAACGAAACAATTTATAAAAGGACATTTTCTCTCAATAAAACCTTGTTGTCCAACACCCATGTACACAAAAGGAACAGTTTTAGAAGACGTCCATTGCAAAATATATTTCATATCAGATTTATTCTCACTTTTATTCATATTAACGCTCGCATTAACTTTTTCGTAAGCACCACTTCCTAAAATAATTTGTTCTCTTAAAACATTCTGATTATTAGCAATATAGTTCACGTATTTTACATCAGTAAGCGATTTGTATAAAAACCAAACTACTGAAGTTAACATAGAATAGAAAAATATTTTAACTGCAATATTATTCTTCATATTTTTCTTTAACGTCAACACTCCGCATGCGTTTACGACACAACTACCAGTTTTTCGAAACAAACATGTTAGAATGGTAAACAGTGTTCGAAAAAATGTCTTACGTACACAACACGTCCGTCTCAATAATTTGCACTACGTAAATGGTCAACGTTTATCTATGTGACTATACAGATCAATGTATGCAATGAACAATTTGCATAATTTATAAGCAAATTAAACCACAATATAAAACGTATAGTTTGGGTACATAAATAAAAAAGTGTATATAAAAACAATTACTCACATTTATTAAATAACTAGATTTACTGGCGAACTTTGCCTCTTAACAGTTTTACCTCCTAACAGTCATTGAAGGTCGTGTTACAAATTAGCTAAACTGTTGACAACCAATATATATGTCAATCCTTTTTCATTACTGACAATATTCTACAATTTTTAAATCTAAAAACTATGTTTAACAAAACGCATTTTTAGTTTGAAGTCGTTCAAACTAAAAATGCACTAAAAAGTAAGAAATAATTCCGCTATTCATTATTCTCTCTTTATTAGGACAATAATATATAATAATTGTTATTTTTGAAGTCGGTGCCAGCCAGGTGAACAGACGTGTAGTGAGATAGAATAATAATAAGTATATCTATTTGACTACTACTATTACTCTATACTATACTTTTGAAGAATTGGTTTGGTTGAACGCGCTAATCTCAGGAACTACTGGTCCGATTTGAAAAATTTTTTCAGTGTTAGATAGACCATTTATCAAGGAAGGCTATAGGCTATATAATATCACGCTACGACCAAAAGAAACGGGAATACGGACGGGTCGACTAGTGTAATTACATTAAAATATTCTGTATCACAAAATATAAAAACCAAATGCGACCCAGGTAAACAGATGTGTAGTGAGATAGAATAATAATAAGTATATCTGTTTAACTACTACTATTACTATACTATACTTTTGCTGGCACCGACTACAAAAATAACAATTATTATATATTATTGTCCTAATAAAGAGAGAATAATAAATGACGGAATTATTTCTTACTTTTTAGTGCATTTTTAGTTTGAAGTCGGTTTTTTTAAACGTAGTTTTTTATTTATTTATTTTTTTAGTGTCTGTAATAGGTGGTTCAGTAAATAAGGTAGACTATATCATTTCGTTGCTTTTTATTGTCATATATTGAATAGTAATTTTATTTTAAGTAGCTATGGGTAAGCCTACGAATGGTGCCGCGCGCCTTAAACTGTACAGACCCCAAGAAACAGAAACAGAAAGAATGTTCATAAAATGAAAACTACTGGGCCAAACTATGTGAAATTTTTGTGGGACCAAATAGTAACTATTCCGCATCAAACTAAAGAAGAATGACGTAAATCGGACCATAAATCTTAGCGTAATCGATATACATACACAAATAAACAATACAAATCCCAAGGTACGGGAACGGAAAAAATGTTCATAAAATAAAAGCTACTGGGTCAAATTATTTTAAAATTTTATGCGACCAAATGGCAACAATTCCGCATCAAAAAAAGAAGAACCACGTAAAGCGGATCATAAATCTCAGCGTAATCGTTAAACATACATAAAAAAAATATATACCAATCGAATTGAGAACCTTATCCTTTTTGAAGTCGGTTAAAAATACGCTATTATCCGAATATTGTGAATATATCTTGTCGATTCGAAACCTTTAATGAAATACATTAATCGTAACTGTCAAACATTAAATGTAACCCATCAACGTTTTGTATAGGAAAATGCCATTTCTTTTATTTTATTTTTTCGTCAATTTTCCAATGTTTTTAATAGTTATTTGCTATTGAGACAAAAGACGCAGACAACAAAACAAAATCCATGAAAATCAGTCCAGCCGTTCTCGAGTTACCCATAAGTGTGTAATATTTACATATTTTTATTGTATAGTTATTGTCAAACACGACAACAGGACATACAATTATCGTATAAACAAATTGTTAAGAACTAATTAAGGATCCAAGATTCCCAAAATATGTTTAATTTAACTAACGATGTCCAAGGTTCGTTTTGATAATTACTAACGACATAATGTTATCTCTATCATTTTATTCTATAAGCTCCTCCATCCTAATTAATTGTTTAGTTCCGTTCACGTTCCGTTCAAGTTCTGTTCTAAGTTCCAGTCAGTTTCACGTAATTGTGAGTTAGGTATAGTTCCTGCGAGTTATATGTTAATAAACATCAGTTTATACACTGCTGGTTGTCATTTCAAAAACCCCTTCTGACCCTGAACATTACATTTTTGGTGTCAGAAGTGGGATATTGACAAAAAGGCTGTTGAAATTCCATAGCCTTGTCATTTCCTGACGAAGTAAAGTTTGGAGTCAAGACCTTCAGTTCATCGAAGTGGTCATCACGTACTGAAGCAGTCAAGAAGAAGGTGGCTGAAATCAACCCAGAAGGTCGTGGTTACGTTACCCTCGATAGCAGTAAGCAAAAACGAAAACGAAGCATAAAGGATCTTATCAACTGCAACGAAGCTCATACATTAAGGCGCCCTACGTCCGTGGTTCTTCACGGACGAGAAGAACCACGGACGCACGCAACCTGGTGGTCGCGCACTCGCCAGTACCATAGCAGCAGGCAGCCCAGTCCGAGTGTCCAACTTCGGTAGCACACTCGCTCATGAACGAAAGCAGCTGTGAGAGCGGAACTCCGCCATATAGTAACTACGTCATCCAAGTAAGTCGTATTATCGTTACTTATATTATATTGTGTATTATTTTTTTTATTTTTGTGTAGTAATTAAAATTCAATATGACTAAAAAAACTTGTGATGGATTTATCGATATTGGTTTAGCTGAAAGAATGATAAATAAATATGATGGCGACAAATCAAATTTACATGTTTTTATAGATAATTGGAATAACGCTTATAGTCTTTTAAATTCAATTTATGTAAAATATGTATCGATAGTTTTGTCCAAAATAGAAGGAAATACTAGGTCGACATTATTAAATCATATATAGAACATTCACTGGTTGGGAAAATTTGAAAGAATATTTATTAGAAAATTATTCTGAAAACCGCACATTTGCTCAATGGCAATTAGAATTAAATTCTTGTAGACAAAATCAGAATTAACCTATTTCTAAATACTCTAGTAGAGTAGAAAATTGCTATATTAAATTAATTAAATCATTAGACAGTAAATTGACTCGAGAAGCTCGTGAAGCAAACATAGAATTATTAAAAAAACCAAGCATTAAACATTTTTATTAGCGGTCTTATACCTCAATTACACATCTTATTAAAATCTCAAAAACCGACATCTTTCGAAGATGCAGTTTCGATAGCAATTTCAGAAGAGCAGGAGATTAAATCTAGGCAGGAAATGAATTTTAGGCAAAATTATAATGTAGGCGTGAAAAAGTGTTCTGTCTGTAATAAGCTAGGACACTTAGCACATCAATATAGGCATCAACCTATGGTAAGACAGATGCAATCAAAATATAGTAACAATAAAATTCCAACATGTTTTAATTGTAATAAAAAGGGTCATTATGCTAAAGATTGTTGGAACAAACGTAGTCCGAATACAAATAATAATTATAACCAACAGAATAATTTTAGTCGAAACAATTATCAGCATAATAGAGTAAATAAAAATAACGAAAGTAAGTCTTTAAACTCCAAAGGTCCCAAGGCTCGTGGCCGACCCGAGGACCGTCAATACGATTCAGGCCGAATAAGACTTATAGATACGCGGATTTCGTCATATGTAAAATTAGAGTCTCCAAGTATTTTAGAGAGGAAGAATAGATTTCTTATCGACACGGGAGCCGAAGTTACATTAATAAAAATTAATTCATTAGAAGGAAAAACATTAGTCTATGAAGACCAAAAGATAAAATTAAAAGGAATCGATATAGACGCTAGCCCGACTAACACAATTGGTTGTGTTCATTTGACATTTCAAATAGGCGACAAAAGAGTGGACACTACATGTGGTACCGGAACACTTTCCTATTAAATGCAACGGAGTTATAGGTAGCGATTTCTTGTCAAAAACAGATTCGATTATAATAAAATATTAGTATGCGGTACAGAGTTAAATATTGAACACGATGAAATAAAATTAATAAATGAAGAAATGAATAATAGTAATTCAGAGAATATGTTTGAGGAAGAAAATACGAGCGATATTTTTTATGAAAATATAGACTATGAAAAAGAAACTTGTATAAATAAGAATTGTGAAGTTTATCCACAAATAATGAGCACAAGTAAAAAGAAGAGCGAAAATGTTGATATAAAAATAATTGTGTAGTTAAGCCACAAATATTAGGAAAGGAAAAGGAAGTTCAAAATAATGTTACTATTATAGAACCAAGATGTGAAAAAGTTATTTCTGTTTATGTAGAGAACCCTTATTTAAGGGAAGGAATAATATCGGAACCAATTAAGTTATCTGAAGGTGTTTATATATTCCCGAGTATAGTTAAAGTCCATGAAAACAAAATATTAACGATGTGTCTAAATACAACAGATAAGGAAGTGGAAATAAATAAGATAATTATTAAACTAGAACCGATAGTTAAGGAAGACCAAGAAACTAATGAGATAACTAAAATAAACAAAATAAATAATAGTGAAACGTTTAATGGAAGTCATTTAGATAAATTAGAACAAATATTGAGATCCAAACATTTAAACGTGGAAGAAAAAGAGTCTTTACTAGAGTTGTGTAAACAATATAATCATATATTCCATTTAGAAGGCGATACATTAACATCGACGGATATTGTTATGCACGAAATTCCTACAATTAGTAACAATCCTATTAATACTAAATCTTATAGGTATCCGGAAGCACTTAAAGAAGAAGTTAATGAACAAATCGGAAAACTTTTGAAAGATAAAATAATTAAACCTTCTAATAGTCCGTGGAATTCTCCAGTATGGATAGTACCGAAAAAGATTGCGACTGGTAAAAATAAATCGTCTCGTTATAGATTTCAGGAAATTAAATGAAATTAGTGTTGGAGATGTTTATCCTCTATCACAGATAAATGATATTTTAGACCAATTAGGTCATTGTAAATACTTTACAACTTTGGACTTAGCATCAGGATTTCATGAAATTCAAATGACTCCTAAAGATCAAGCGAAAACAGCATTTAGCGTTCCATTAGGTCATTATGAATATACTATAATGCCATTTGGATTAAAAAACGTACCTGCAACCTTTCAGAGATTAATGAATAATGTTTTGGTTGGATTACAAGGAATAAAATGTTTCGTACATCTTGATGATATTGTTGTATATGGAAATTCATTACAAGATCACAATATGAAATTAAGAGAAGTATTTGATAGATTTTCACAGCATAATTTAAAACTTCAACCTGACAAATGTGAATTTTTGAAGACAGAAGTTATGTATTTAGGTCATTTGATAACTCAAGATGGTGTAAAACCAGATCCGAAGAAAATAGAATCAGTTAAAGACTATCCTGTTCCGAAAAATCCGAAAGATATTAAAACTTTTTTAGGATTAGTCAGTTATTACCGAAGATTCATTAATAATTTTAGTTAACTTAGGATAAAGAGATGATTATCAAAGTATTACATGGGAAAGTTCTAACGCCAAAGAGTATACTCCGTATTTTAGAAGAATATCATTCCAATGCAATTTCAGGTCACATAGGATTTCATAAAACTTATAAGAAAATCAAATTAATTGTAAATGGGAAACTATGAAAAAAGATATAAAAGATTTTATTAAGAAATGTGAATCATGCCAGCAAAATAAAATTAACAGAAAGAAAAATAAGAAACCAATGGAAATTACTTCTACTTCTACAGAAGCATTTCAGAAAATTGCACTTGATATTGTAGGTCCATTACCCTTGTTAGAAAATGGAAACAAATACATATTAACGTTACAAGATGATTTAACAAAATATACTCAAGCTTATCCTTTACCAAAACACGATGCAGAAGCGATTGCATACTATTTTGTACGTAATTTTATATGCAAATTTGGTATACCACAGATATTATTAACAGATCAAGGAGCTGATTTCACTTCAAATTTAATAAAAGAAATTTCTAAATTATTTAAAATAAAAAAGATAAATACAAGCGCTTATCATCCACAATCTAATGGAGCTTTAGAAAGAAGCCACTCAACATTAGCTGACTACCTTAAACATTATGTTTGGTCTTCCAAACAAATTGGGATGAATTGATTTCGCTATGTTTTCTTATAATACTATTGTTCATACTTCAACACAGTTTACGCCATTTGAATTGATATTTGGTTTTAAAGCAAAGGACATGACCACCTTCCATACATCATTGGCCTACGAACGGAACAACATGTCATCATAACGATAATTACTCATTTATTTTTAAACTTAAGAATCAATTTTTAGTATCTGACGGACACTCGGAGGATTTTGCACATATTTTAAAAAGTATTCATTATAATTTCCTGCAAATCAGACTCCATTGAAATCTCAATGTTGCCACGGGTGTATTAATACCCCCTATTGTACTCCTGTCATGCACTGACTAAACGTGCTCAGTGTATTTTGCGCATAAACAAGATTTTAGAGCGTGCTATAAGTTTTTTAACTATTAGCAAATAATATAACATTTCGTTTTGCCTATAAGTTTAATAAAAAAACGTTTATTTACGCTTTTTTCTTACCAGAGGGGAGAAGCTAGTTACGGAATAACGAAAAGCTCGTGTCGCACACACGGTATTGTATACCCATATAAAAAGTCATAAATAAAACAAATATTCAACTGTTGATGTTCAAATTGATAATACAGGCAAATTACGTCACAAAATATTTTTCTTCGCTGATAAGCGAATATATTATAATTTAACTATTGTTAAGACAATAGATTAATATATCTTGACAAACACCTATTGATGGATCTAAAAAAATTGCAACGTTATGATTATAAAAATTACTTTGATTTTTAGAACTAAAAATGTATATAACAATTTTTATTCTGCAAGTTTTTTAGGTTATGTGAATGTTAAAGTCATATTTGTTGTTATAATTTTTTTATTACTCATTATTTAACGATAATCGGGTAATAAAGTGATAAAATAATCTTTAATATTTAAAAAAATGAAAATGTAAAAAAAATCTAATTTAAGCTTAAGTAATATATAAAAGAAAAAAAAAACTTTGTTATTGGTGCCATATATCTCTAGACGTTAATATTTTTTAGGTATTTTAACGCCAAGGTCCTTTTGTAGTTTGCCGGTGCTTGTCACGAGTAAAAAGGGGGGGTATTATTACAGCCTTGGCAACATTGATGATATTAGACTTAAATGGAGTCTGATTTAGCGGAAATTATAATGGGTCCTTTTTAAAATGTGGCCGAGTGGCCGTCAGTTACTAAATATTGATTCTTAAGTTTAAAAATAAGTTAGTAATTTTAGTTATGACATTTTTGTTTATCATTTTATTCATTTCGTAGGCCAATTTGAACATTGTCCTTTACCTAGTTCTTTGACTAAAGAACCCGAGTTTAAATACTCTTATGATACGTATTTAGACGAACTCACCTTAAAATTAAGGAAATCACGAGATATTGCTAGAAATAAAGTAATTAATTCGAAAGAATATAATAAACAAATATATGATAAGAGAAGTAAGGATATAGAATTCAAAGTAGGAGATTTAGTATATTTAAGTAATGAAAGTATTAAAGTAGGTAGATCACGTAAACTATCATCTTATTGGTTAGGACATTATAAAGTAATTAAAGTTAATTCTTCAACAAATGTTACAATAAAAATATAAAATAAAAATATGAAAGTACATACCAATAGATTGAACCACGCATTTGTTTCAGAATGAACGTGGTTCGTGTTTTGTACATCTTGCTATGGATAACGTATGTAAAAAGTAGTATTAATTTAATAGATAAAGGAGGCATTTAGTTTAAGAATTTAGGAAAAGTTAATCATTTTGATAATGAATGGAATTTGATAACATATTTAAATATAGCTGACATTCATAAAAAGATTAGTCTAATTCATAATACGTACATTAAAACTGAAGATTTGTGTAATCATGAAACTTTTGATAATTTTTTTTTATTAATTTTATTAATACATTATTAATTTTAGAACAAATAATTCCTCAATTGACTATTCAAGAAAATGTTCTTAAAAAATTGACCGGATTTCAGAATCATAGAGTAAAAAGGTCATATGTAGATGGGGTAAGTAATATTTTTAAAGTACTTTTTGGTACTTTAGATGCAGATGATGCTAAAACATATAATGATGCTATAGAACACTTGAATAAAAATGAAAACGAAGTTTTAAATTTATTAAAAGCTCAAGCTAATGTAATAAAATCAACAATTACAAATTTTAACCATACTATTACTGATTTATATATAAATGAGAAAATTTTTAACGATAACTTAAATTTATTAACAAATTATACTAAAGACATAGGTAATAAAATATTTGACATTAAAATGAAACAAGACATTTATTAACCTTAATAACTACTGAAGTAAATATTGAAATTTCAACGATAATAAATGCAATTTTATTCGCGAAGAATAACGCTATTCATCCAATTATCATTACACCTGAACAGTATGGAATAGAATTAAGGAAAACGAGATCATATTTACCATCACAAACTAAATATCCTTTAGATCTTAGTGATCATAATATTCCTCAATTGCTGTTATTAACAAACTTAGCCACTTATGTTATGAATGAAAAAATTGTCTTTGTTATTAAAACTCCTTTGATTACTCCAGTTAGTTATGATTTGTACAATGTTTTACCAATTCCTATTAAGAGTAGTGATAATACGTTTATATTCGTTTTACCTAATTTTAAATATTTTTTAATGCCGAATAATATAGAACAACAGTAGGTTATATACAACAACAACAACAACAAATACACTTTATTGTACACCATGAAATACGAACATACTAGGAATACAAACATACAAGAAATGACGCACAACAGGCGGCCTTATCGCTAAGAGCGATCTCTTCCAGGCAACCAAGATGCTAGGATATCAATCCACAGAAATAAGGTAGGTGGTGCACTTGCTTAGAAAAATAAAAATAATACATAAAATACATATAATACTACTGTAAACATATGTCAAGCTATACACTACATATACTAAATATAGTATTATATAAAATAATAAGTATAATATACATACATATACAACACTAATAAATAATATACATATATATTAATACTTACTATACGATATAGGTAATACCTAAAACCTACTGAGCAATGGTATAAATTGCATAATGATAATCATTGGGTAATTATAACCCCAAAGAGAGTTATTGCTACATTAAATTGTAAAAATAAAGAACCTATAGATATTGAATTAATAAACAGTGGAATATTAACAATATCAGATAGTTGCAAATTGTATACTGCAAATATTGTGTTACAAACAAGTACTTTACATTTAGAAAGTAATTTTAATTCTGTATTACCGTCTATAGATATAATATCAGATGATTGTTGTAAAAAATTAATAAATAAAAATATTAGTGTTATTGATTTCATACCTATAAAAATACATGAAAAATTAGATTTAGAAAGTTTAGAATTAGCAAATCATAAAATAAACAAAATTAATGATATAATTGATGAAATGGAAAACGAAACGATTTTAAATAAAGTAGTAAATAATGTTTATTTTTCATACATAATATTTAATTTATAGATTTACAAAATATTTGTGGAGAAGACGATTCTTTTGCAATAGCAATGATAGATTATTAGCATTAGAAGACACTAGATCTTGTTGCGCTAGAATTACCAATTGTATTACTTTAAAAGTTCATAATTCTAATGAAGAAGAGATGTAGAATTGGAAGAAATGCCTTCCACATCAGACACTTCTGAAATACCACTAAGGCGCAGCACAAGAATAGCTCAATTAAAAGTAATTGTAATAATTTTAAAATTGATGTTTAGAGACAGTTTATAAAGTATGTGTGTGTTTAAATAATAAGATTGATTTCATTAATATTATAAAGAATTTATATTAATAAGAATACTAACTTTAATTGAAAATGTTTATAAAGTAAATTTAAAATGTGTTTTATTTTAAATAAACCGTGTTTATTTTCTTAACTTTTAACGGGGAGGATTGTAATATTTACACATTTTTATTGCATAGTTATTGTCAAACACGACAACAGGACATACAATTATCTTATAAACAAATTGTTAAGAACTAACTAAGGATCTAAGAATCCCAAAGGATGTTTACTTTAACTAACGATGTCCAATGTTCGTTTTGATAATTACTAAAGACATAATGTTATCTCTATCATTTTATTATATAAGCTCCTCCATCCTAAATAATAGTTAAAATAATAGTTAAGTAGTTCAAGTTCTGTTCTAAATTCCAGACAGTTACACGTAATTGTGAGTTAGTTATAGTTCCTGCATGTATAAACATCAGTGTATAAACATCAGTTTATACACTGCTGGTTGTCATTTCAAAAACCCCTTCTGACCCTGAACATTACAAGTGCTCCAACAAACCCGACTTTGTTTTATATAATATAATATTAGTAGGATATAGATATAGATTAAAAAATGATAAGTATTTCATTATGTTTATAAAAGCAGCAAAAATAAAGCTAAACTCATCAAAAAATAATTATATCGCCACCACTATAACTAAACTTTTTTTATAAAGATTACTTTGTTTGATTATTATTATTATTATTTATATTCTATTTATAAAATCAAATTCTTTAACATATAAACATAACATCTTCATCCATAAATTTTGAAATTAATTATCTTCGTAATCTTAAAAATTACACTCACTCATTTAGGCCTCTATCTCTCAAAATATCAACTAACTTATTATTTAAAACGAATTGCTAAATGATTTTAAAGGATACAATAATCTAGAACTAATTCTTCAATATGCTCAAAATATACAAGTTGAATTCTCTCAATGACTTGAGTAATCAATTATTATTCGTCAATTTATCACCAACTAATCTTCCCTTACTGTGCTACGAGAACTCGACTTTAAAGATTGGAGAAATAAAGGTTTCCAAGTATTTGTTCTTATACATTCTTACACATTCATTCTTACATTCACTCCTTAACTCACTCATTAATTCAAAGACTCGCTCATACACACTCCAATAAACAAAACTGTGCGTCATACATACAAAACTTTTAAAACTAATTTCTATAAAGATTGGGGAAATAAAGGTTTCCAAGTATTTGGTCTTATACATACTTACACATTCATTCTTACATTCACCCCTTAACTCACTCATTAATTCAAAGACTCGTTCATACACACTCCAATAAACAAATCTGTGCGTCATACATACAAAACTTTATAAAACTAATTTCTATTTCTAACTTACACGAACTATTTATTTCCTGGTTACAAGCTCTGTACTCCAAAATTCATTAAAATTTTAATTTCAGTTCATAAAATCCCTTAAATGATAACGAACAACATTCTACTTATTATTAAGATTGCCACATTTTATTTAAGGAAATATAGTACCTACTTTCTCCATATTTTTTTAATTATCGCATATTTACTCGACATTCCTCTTAAATTTCAAATAATAATTAGTATTTTTTTAAAACTATATTTATGCTCAATTTCTTTTTCATTTTTATTTATATTATAATTAGTTAGAAAATCATAACAGAAATGGGTAAAAGAAAATAAATAACATTTATTTGCTAAAATAGTATCTATGCTTTTTTCTCAGCGATCGCTAAAAATAGTACCCCCTGTTATTTTTTATAAGATTACGTTCTTTAATAATTGATTAATATAATAGAAAATAAGGTATTTTTCTTACTATATTATTTTTCTATAACATTTATAGTACAGAAAAATATAATACTATACATTATAGCACGGATGGAAACCCTAGTTAAGATCCAAGTAGTGTCAGCTACAAATCAACACCTATGGGGTGGATCCCACCATTCCCTAAATTTTGGATACGTTGAAGTTCTCTTCACAAGATCTTCTTCATTCAGCATAGAACAGAATCGGCAATAGTCATCAGTCTCTACACTTTCATGCCTGCGGTGATAAGAATAGTATTTTTTCCATTTAAAATACTCAGCGTACATATCTGGATTAGATATTAATTCGTTTATCTTATCAGCTAGCTTTTCCGCACCAAGTTCTCTTGCGTTTAAGTAAATTCCATCTGGCATAAACCTGTAAATAAATGGTTTATCTTCGAGGACATTGACATAAAGACACACCATAACTATTGTTTAATAGTCCAAATATATTGATTATAATAAGATCTTTTTATTATTTTTATTTATATTAAACTAACCTTTGGGAAAGTTACCTTAATTTTTTTACTAATAGGTTCAGTTATTATTATATTTTAGACTCACAGCAATACAATAATTGATAATATGATAGCCCGTCAATGTTTATCAAATTCATTTATCTACCACTATATTTAATAAATATTAAATCACTGCTTATCAATTCAAGATAATACATTAAGCTATATACTTTACAAACCTCGTATAGTTAGCGGCACCAAATACTACCGGAACTGCATTATGTTGTAATGGGTATAACAGTTTTTCTGTCACATAATCAGTAGCAAATGAATTCTCAAATGAAAAATAAAAATAATAATCAGTTTCTATCATTTTGTTGCATTCTTCTTCCTTGTCGCGAGGACATTTTAATGTACCACATCTGCCATAAACATCTACACTTAAATCATATTTTTTTAATTTTTCCTGTACTTCTTTAACAAATTTTTCTCGATTACTCCGACTAAAACAATTAGATACAAACCAAGCTACAGCTTTCGATTTAGTCTTCAACTTTTCTTTAAATTCATCACTAACTGGATCCATTTCTGATAGTTTCATCCAATGCATATCTGTATTAGGTCCTATAACATTATTGTTTGCGTCCCGCACAACAATGTAACCCCACCTTGCAGTAGAATCTGTTCGATATGTCCAAGTCCAGTTAAAAAAATCATCTAACTTATTCGAGCAGACGGGATAGTAATCAGCGGACTCTATAGAAGCAAATGCATATTTCTGGTGTAGTGATCTCTTACCTGGTAAAACCTGTTTACCCATTCGAACTATTTCAGGTCCAGCAAAAGCTATCACATCAAATTTTCTCACATCGTCAAAATAAGATCTGTTACCTGTCACAAAACAATTAATGTAACTACAATTTCGATCGATGTATCCTTGCTGGCCTTGTCCCATATATACAAAGGGAACGTTTTTTGGAGATGTCCACAAGAGGATATACTTCAGATCCGCTAATTCCGTTTGATGAGATTTGCTCATTCCTTTACTTTCATCTAATTTCAATATTATTTTTGACATGGTATTTTCTATATTCACCATATTATTACTCAAAGCACTGTGAGTGTATCTGAGGTTTATGTAAAAAAATAACAACATGCCTAACGTAGTGACATAAAATAAATTTTTTATTAAAAAATTGCGCCTCATTTTAAAATACTAAGTCTATTTCATATATCACAAAAACGTGCACAGCACTTCACGACCGCAACCTGTGTCATTACTATTGATATAATCAAACGGCGAGCTCGTCATATGCGTATCTTATCATGCATACGGTGTGGAATAAGTGACCGATATTAATTTCCACGTAGACCCAAGTGTTCGTTACTCATAAGTCTACTTAAAGTGGTCTACTTGGAAAAATCGACGTTCGACTTCCAACACTCCACGTTTCCTCTCCTCTCCAATATACGGACCACGTAAAAGAAAAAAGAGTTAGTTAGATAGGTAAATTGTAAAAAGCAATCAACTGGTAGTTTCTTTTTTGAAATTATCTATACTAATGTTATAAAGAAGTAAGATTTGTATTTTTGTATTTTTGTATGTAACGAATAAACATAAAAACTACTGGACCGATTTCAAAAATTCTTTCACCATTAGGAAGCTACATTATCCCTGAGTAACATAGGCTATATTTATTTCAAGAAAAAATTAGAGATCCTTAGGAAATCTCACGAAAACCAACCCAAGGTGCCAAAAAATTTGCCATAAAATATCTTTCATCGCATGCGCTGCAAAAAGTATTGATGATAGAACCAAAAAATGTTATACAATATTATAGAACGTATCAATATCTACAAAAAATTCCGCGAGACTATATGTCCAACTATTATAGTTACGTCACTATAACTACTTTTTTACATTTTAAAAGTTGATAAAAATGCCTATCAAAATCAGACCATGTTTTCTATAACTTTGTATTAATCCTTATTCAAATAAATTATTTCGTATTCAAGACTATTTCAATACCTGTAAATTATTTTTTGAATTATTAAAATCGGACTTTCCATTCAAAAGATATTATGAAATTTAAAATATCAATATAAACAGAAAATACACGACGACGCGACGGGCCAGTAAAGCGACGCAGCGCAGCGAGTAAAGCGGCAAGAGAGGGGGCACCGAAATGCGGGAGGGCCAATATATTTTTAAAAATAATATTCCACCCGCGCGAAGCCGGGATGGGCCGCTAGTGTATAATAAATGAGAGAGCAAGAAAGGATGTTTATCATAAAAAGTGGTGATCAAATAATTTTGTTAGCCACAAAATTCACATTCCCTTATTGGAAGTCAGAAAAGTCGCTACCTATTTCGAAAAGACCTTACCCAGACATGAATTTACCCTAAGATGATCACGGTTATACTGGTATATTCACGGTATATTAATAACAATCAATCAATCAACCAACCATCGTAAAAATTAGAATTGACATGTTTGTGCACGCATTACGTTAAAACGGCTGGACCGATTTGAATGAAATTTAGCATACAGATACTTTCTAACCTGACTTAGAAAATAAGATACTTTTTATGCTGGAAAAATATACAGTTCTTGTGGGATAAATAAATTTTTGTCGCATACCTAATAAAAAAGATCCTCTACCTAGGCACCATGAATTAAGACATCGAGTTCCTGAAAAACCCGATTCAGCGGATGACCCCCCTTTCACTTCGGCGGAGGTGTTGGAGATCTTGAATAAAATGAACCCTAATAAGGCACCCGGACTGGACAAACTATCATCTGACATCTGCGCACAGTTCACCCTTTCATATCCTCAACTAATCACCGACTTATGCAACCGTTGTCTTGACCTCCAATACTTCCCCCGAAAGTGGAAGAGAGCCTATGTTCGGATAATACCGAAACCAAACAAAGAAGACTACACCTTACTAACTTCACACCGACCCATAGGACTGATTCCGATATTCGGTAAAATGTTAGAAAAACTTTTTACCACCCGGATCACCTACACTGCTAGCCTCACTGGTAACCTCCATCCCAAACAGTTTGGATTCAGGGAGCAGACCAGCACCACTATGGCAATCGACTCTGCGCTGCGCGCTGTTCGCGAAGCCAAAGCCGATGGCTGTCTGGTTGTATCTGTCTCCTTGGATATCAAATCAGCGTTTGATAACGCATGGTGGCCCGCGCTACTCCACAGGCTCCGAAAGATCAAATGTCCTAGAAACCTTTTCGGCCTGATAGAAAATTATCTCAAGGACAGAGAAGTAGTGCTCGACCATGCGGACTCTCGCGTTTTTAAAACTACTACTAAGGGCTGCATTCAGGGCTCTACATGCGGCCCTGTGATGTGGAATTTCATATTGGACGAGTTGCTAAGTACCAACCTCCCGGAGGGGTGCACAATTCAAGCCTTTGCTGATGACGTCCTGCTGATCGCCCAGGCAAAGACTGTAGAAGAGCTTCAAGACGTCACCAATTCAGCGCTGGACGCTATTGTAGAGTGGGGAAATAACGTCAAATTGACATTTGGGCCCTCCAAAACTAAACTAGTAGCGTTTACGCCAGGTGTAAAGACCGCGAGTATTAAAATTGCTGGCAAGAAACTAACCTTCGACAAGGAATTCAAGCTCCTTGGCGTTATAATAGACGAAAACCTACTCTTTAACAGTCACATCGATTACATCATATCCAAAGCCACCAAAATTTTTAACAAGCTGTGCCTGTTCTGCAGACCAACGTGGGGTGCCCACCCGGAAAACATCCGGACCATATACCGGCAGGTGATTGAACCTATCATCACTTACGCTGCCGGTATATGGGGTCACGCGGCCTGCAGGAAGAATGTAAGACAAAAGTTACTAAACGTACAACGATCCTTTGCTATTAAGGCGATTAAGAGCTTTAGAACAGTATCGACCGTCGCCTCTATCGCCCTCGCCCAATTTGTACCATTGGACCTCAAGGTAAGAGAGATTCATGCTTTAGAAATGACCAAACTCACGGGAATAACAGAATACCTACCTTCTGATGTCAATTTGGAAACACGCACTCCTCCACACAAACTTCTACACCCATTCGACAGAATTTCACCTCCTCATCTTGCATTCATCAAAGAAGACCAGATCAGCCAACACTGTCAACCCACTTCCAATCGTACAGTTCAGATATACACGGATGGGAGCAAGCTGGAGGACGGCTCTGTCGGTGCAGCTTTCGTCTGTTTTGAAGGTGACAAACATTTAATCACCAAAAAATTCAAGTTGCACGATAGTTGTTCCGTCTTCCAGGCGGAGCTCCTAGCCATTGACAAAGCATGCTCTTGGGCATCAGATCACTCCAATTCCAGATTCATCATACTATCAGATTCGCTCTCATCACTAAAAGCTATACAGAACCGCAGCAACACACAACCAATCATTGCTAACATACATCGCACCATCTATTCTACTAATAAATATTCTGCTAAAATAATCGAATTCGCATGGGTGAAGAGTCACGTCGGAATTCCAGGTAATGAGGCCGCTGACGTTGCAGCAAAGAGCGGTGCAGCACTTCACCGATCTCCAGATTACCGGGAATTCCCCTTAAGCTTCGCGAAACACTCCATCCGCTCTGGAGTGCGCACGGAGTGGGAATATATATACACATCATCCGAACAGGGGAAATGGACCAAAGCCCTACTACCATCTCTGGGGGACATAAGGAAGCTTATGTCTACAGCTAAAACCTCCTTTTATCTCACCCAATATCTGACCGGTCACGCTTACCACAAAGCTTATTTAAAACGATTCTGTATCACTGATGATGACCATTGTCCATGTGACAATATAACTATTCAAACCCTACCTCATTTATTTGAAGAATGTCCAAGATTTGAAGCACAAAGACTGGACCATACAATTTGCTGCGATATAGCAGGCGTCTCTCCTTTCGTCCTGACAGAGGTGATGGAGAAGGAGAGCGCTTTGAAATCGTTTACGAAATTCACAGAAATTATACTGAGCCGTTTAAAGAATTTCAACGGCTCCTAATACCGAATTTTACTAATAAATTGTAAATAAGTGAATCATTAGTTATGAGTATGAATGAAATCAAGAGTAGGTTAATTGGTCTTTAATTAGGATAAGATAATTAGTATTTTATAATAGTTGTATAGTCTTTTGTTACATTTTTGAAATCAATCTTGTAAATTATTCTGATTAATAAATTAGGATAAGTTTACATTTTATTTTTTGCCTCACATTACTTTCTTTTTGTATAAAACAATATTAATATAAGAATATCATATATAGAAATCATCATCATCTTCATACAGTCAACATAAAGTTGACAATCCCTTTTCGAAGCGATGGTCTTTACCGTATCAAATCGCGGCACTGGCCATCTCTAGAAAACCGAGCCTCATCTAACTCTATATGGTCTTCATCATTCTCCCAATGCGACAATAAAACTCATTGTGAATAAACTCATTCTAATAAAAAAAAAAAAAAAAAAAAAAATAAAAAAGATCAGAACGAGTTTTTACACATAAATAGTTTTTTAATATGAATGATAACGCACAGTCCCTGCGGTTTTTTTTATGGTAGATAAGGGCAAACGAGCAGATGTTCCTAAGTGGCCACCATCGCCCATGACAGTCGACAAAACAAGAGATACCCTCTTTTTCGCGTCGCGTCCTCGAAGATAGATTGGGGAGGGGGAGTGAAGAAAAAAACAGCGGTTTTCGCGGACCCTAAGCAAGAGCTTAGAGTCCACTGGATCCGCAGCATTAATGGGATAGGAGAGGGAGGGGGTAGGTCTGGCCCAAATGCTGCTCGACCGGAACGCATCTATGACATTTAGGGGTAGGATTCGCATGCTCGACGATGTTATGTCCGCATTAACTGCTCAATCAAATTTGACATCTCTAAAATTAGTTAACAGATCTTATATAGGATTCAAAATATAGGATATCTATTCACCCCACTTCAATACAGTTAAATAGATGGTTTGTTTTTTTTATATTAATTTAGGACAAAAACATTAATTGAGGTTTAAATAATTCGCTGTGGAAATGTACCCTGTTTGCTTTGTATTACATTAGCCTAACCATTTTTGTACTGGCCTTGACTGTGTCACCCCACGTGGGAGGGAACAGGGTCATCTTTTTAATTTAGTACATTCTGCAAAACATTAGAACATTCAGTACTTTTAAGAAATTAAGAAAAATAGCACAGGTTGATTTTTATCATTATTAATTTTTCCATATATAATTTCATACACTATATTTAATTATAAAAATAATTATAGAAATCTGAACAGTTTAGCACCGTATTAAATTAAATTATCAACTAGTAATAAATCCACTGAAAAAAACACAATATGATATTATTCTAGTCAGACTACAAGCGCTTTAGCTTTACCATTTTCGTAAAATAAATAGTTCTATATAGGTATTATAGTAACCTTAAACGGGATACTAAATAGTAGGGGTTTTGCATGTTTTCGGTGTATTAACTGACGTCATATTTCAAGGCGCTAATATTTTCTGTCTTTCTCTTTCATATTTAAAAGGAGCGAGTGCGCCTAACCTACACGTGCAAGTTCATCTTGGTCAAGGACTGGTTATTCTTATTTACCCTTTCAGAAAGGGAAACTATATCAATCATTTTTTAATAACCATAGACTCTTAAAACTACTCTTCGTAAAACGTAAGTTTGAGTTTTATTAATAAATTTAAATTAATATTATAAAACAAAATACAATGCATAAAACTAAGGAAACATATTTATACCATTAGTATAATGATATTATAAGTATGAAAGTAACTGTCGTCTATCTGTCTGCCTGCCTTTTACGCTTTAGCGCCAAAACCACTGAACTGATTTTGATAAAATTTTGTACAAAGCTGAAGCTGAAGGACATGTTTTATAGCTTAGGCCATGTTTTATCGTTAAAGAAGGCGACATAGTGACCAAGCGATATAACTACATAGCTACCTGAAGACCTAGAATATAATAAATCACGAACATATTTTAAATTAAAGTAATATTTATCCAAATCCGTTATCATCTCCCCGCCTAAAGTATTACAAGTCTATATCAGTATATCTATCGATGTTTCCGTCAGCGTCAGTACTCAGTAGTATAAGACACAAAGTGGCGTGCGCGCGTTCTGTGATAAATAGTGAACAGGATTATGTTGCAAACAACACGGTGTAGGTTCTCGTCAAAACATATTTTCTACATTTCAATATTAGGAATGCTATTTATTCTATACATATGCCTTACAAACTTCAACAATGCTTTATTCAGTAGAATAAGAAGTGTGGAAAGAACTATGTCAAAACTAATTGTTAAATTAGACGAAAAAGGTTATGTAAACAATTCACATTTTCAAGATGAATTAAAATATATATTATTGTGGACGCCTGCAAACACTATTCCTTTTGTGGATTTGGGGGAAGGACAAAAAAGCTTTATCCAAAGAAAATGTAAACACGTTAATTGTTTTGTAACGGATGATAAAACTTTTTTTTATGATTTAACAAAGTTTGATGTGATCGCTTTTGCTGGACCGCAACTAATACGCCAAAACCCTAAGATGCCGAGTGAGAGATCGCCATATCAAAAATATGTATTCGCTAGTTTGGAATCTCCAGATTATTACCCAGTTTGTTCGAATAAATATAATAATGTTTTCAATTGGACCTGGACGTTCCGGACGGATTCGACTGAAAGATGGGGCTACATGGCTATTAGAGATTCGTCCAATAAAGTAATAGGACCTAATTCAGTTATGCATTGGATGAAATTATCAGACATGGATCCAGTTAGTGATGAATTTAAAAAAAAATTGAAATCTAAACGGAAGGCGGCTGCGTGGTTTGTCTCCAATTGTAACTCACGGAGTGGTCGAGACAAATTCGTCAAATTACTACAAGATCGTTTAAAAGAATTTAATTTATTTGTGGACATTTATGGCCATTGTGGCACTCTTACATGCCGTATAGGATCACAAGAAGAGTGCAACAAAATGCTTGAGACTGATTATTATTTTTATTTATCTTTTGAAAACTCGTTTGCAGAGGACTATGTTACTGAAAAATTGTTATACCCACTGCAAAATAATGCTATACCGATTGTATTTGGGGCTGCTAATTATACAAGGTAAGACTTTCTTATATCACAACTGATAATCTAAAAAAATATTTTTGGACACAATTGACATAGATAGATATTAATATAATTATATGATAATCTTAAATGATCTGATTTTAAATGATAAGGCAAGTACATGTCAATGCTCACGCACATGTATTTTTGTGAAAATTAGAAGATTTTTTTAATTTTTAATGACTTTTAAAACGACTGTTTCATTATAGACTGGCTGGGTAAATTTAATAACAATTGTTTTATTATTTTATGTAATATAGCAATCATATACAAAATTTTAGGATTTATCATCTTATTATCCCGAAAACTGTCTATTTTTAGGTCTTTCTGAATAATATTCAAGATTATAGTAATTAATATTCGCATGCTCTATATAGGTTATACGCCTTTATGACGCCTACGTTAATACAGTGACGTCATAGGCAAATAACGAAGACAAAAGCCACCACAACTGACAGGAAACTAATACATACAAATACAAATATTTTGTTTGTTGTTTATGTATTATACGTGGTTATAAAGTGTTCTTAATTTTGTAAGAATGTATTAATGGATGTATGTTTGTTACTCGTTCACGCAAAAAGTACTGAATGGATTTTGATAAAACGTTACAATTATACAATATCAGAATAACACATAAGCTACAATTTATATATTGTGAATTATCTAAAATCCTACTAATATTATAAACGTGAATTGTTAGAATGTATGTACACGAAAACATACCTATATCTATGTCGGAGCATAGTAAAAGATTATCGATTAATCGAATCGTTATTGTTGTCTATGGCGTTGGAGTGGGGTAGTAGTCACTTCCGTTGTTTTGACAGTCTTTACCCTCGACCCTTTATATGCGGTCGACAGTCTAACTGAAGTCTTAGTCGTGCGCGGTCTCTCAAGAAGTGAAGTAGTGTCTAAATAGTGATAGTGTTGTGCAGTGTTGTGTTAGTGCTAGGAGTGCTGTCCGATCAAGGTCACGTGAGTACCTTACAATGTAATTACCTCGTCTTATGTTAGGTTAGGTTAGCCTTAGGTTAGGTTAGCCTTGTGTTAGATTTGGTTTATGTGCGTTTAACCTTGGGTTTAAATAGAGAGCCTAGCAGTGGAGGCGAGTGTTGTAATTACTTAAAGGATATCCTTAAGCCTACACCTTGGTCACAAGTCCAAGGCACTGCTTAGGTTTCTCTCGTAATTGTTAGAGATCATATTTGATCATTTATGGGTTCAGCAGAAGTATCTACATTGCGTTTACCCAATATTCCAATCATTACCATCACCCCCTTGTAGTGTTCCTCAATACTCCCCATCTTCCTCCTTCCATTTCCTTTCACATCGTTTTAAAATCCCCGACATCAGAAGTGGGATCACAAGCCCAAAAGTTCACGTTAACGGTTCTTTGCGTATAATTCTGACAGTATTAGTTTCAATGCGAGTAAAATTAGTTTACGAAAAAGTTAAAAGTGGGTAGTTTAAAAAAAGAATTCAGAAATAGTTGAAATCAGAAATAGTTGCGAAGGTAGTTTAAAATCTTAAAATCGTGATTATTATTTGAAGTAGGTACGCCTTCGTTTTACATGAGGCTCATCAGCCATTTCGGTAGTAAATTGTGGTGTTGACAGTTTTTACGCATTGTGTTTGGAAATTACTGATCATATTAACGTTTTATTAGTGCGACAGAGAGCTTTTACGCTTTGTCGGAAAGATGTACTGGAAGCGTTGTCGCTTTGTTGTTATTGAGCCGTTGTAAGGTGGCTTTGTAGGCCCCGACGGTTGGGGCTGAAAGCTGTTACGCTTTGCTACGAATTTGAGATGTTTTCTGTAAAGAGTGTTGAGAGCTCTTTGTTTCTTTGTGTGTTAATGATTAAAATTCTTATGTCTAGTGGAAAATAGTGCTGAAAGCTGTCACACTTTAACGAAGTTATTGGTCTATGAAAGTAGTGTTACGTGTTACGTATTTTGAAACTGTGTAAAGGCAACGCGAGAGCGCGTTGATTATCAGAATGGCCGTGTCGGAGCATAGTAAAAGATTATCGATTAATCGAATCGTTATTGTTGTCTATGGCGTTGGAGTGGGGTAGTAGTCACTTCCGTTGTTTTGACAGTCTTTACCCTCGACCCTTTATATGCGGTCGACAGTCTAACTGAAGTCTTAGTCGTGCGCGGTCTCTCAAGAAGTGAAGTAGTGTCTAAATAGTGATAGTGTTGTGCAGTGTTGTGTTAGTGCTAGGAGTGCTGTCCGATCAAGGTCACGTGAGTACCTTACAATGTAATTACCTCGTCTTATGTTAGGTTAGGTTAGCCTTAGGTTAGGTTAGCCTTGTGTTAGATTTGGTTTATGTGCGTTTAACCTTGGGTTTAAATAGAGAGCCTAGCAGTGGAGGCAAGTGTTGTAATTACTTAAAGGATATCCTTAAGCCTACACCTTGGTCACAAGTCCAAGGCACTGCTTAGGTTTCTCTCGTAATTGTTAGAGATCATATTTGATCATTTATGGGTTCAGCAGAAGTATCTACATTGCGTTTACCCAATATTCCAATCATTACCATCACCCCCTTGTAGTGTTCCTCAATACTCCCCATCTTCCTCCTTCCATTTCCTTTCACATCGTTTTAAAATCCCCGACATCAGAAGTGGGATCACAAGCCCAAAAGTTCACGTTAACGGTTCTTTGCGTATAATTCTGACAGTATTAGTTTCAATGCGAGTAAAATTAGTTTACGAAAAAGTTAAAAGTGGGTAGTTTAAAAAAAGAATTCAGAAATAGTTGAAATCAGAAATAGTTGCGAAGGTAGTTTAAAATCTTAAAATCGTGATTATTATTTGAAGTAGGTACGCCTTCGTTTTACATGAGGCTCATCAGCCATTTCGGTAGTAAATTGTGATGTTGACAGTTTTTACGCATTGTGTTTGGAAATTACTGATCATATTAACGTTTTATTAGTGCGACAGAGAGCTTTTACGCTTTGTCGGAAAGATGTACTGGAAGCGTTGTCGCTTTGTTGTTATTGAGCCGTTGTAAGGTGGCTTTGTAGGCCCCGACGGTTGGGGCTGAAAGCTGTTACGCTTTGCTACGAATTTGAGATGTTTTCTGTAAAGAGTGTTGAGAGCTCTTTGTTTCTTTGTGTGTTAATGATTAAAATTCTTATGTCTAGTGGAAAATAGTGCTGAAAGCTGTCACACTTTAACGAAGTTATTGGTCTATGAAAGTAGTGTTACGTGTTACGTATTTTGAAACTGTGTAAAGGCAACGCGAGAGCGCGTTGATTATCAGAATGGCCGTGTCGGAGCATAGTAAAAGATTATCGATTAATCGAATCGTTATTGTTGTCTATGGCGTTGGAGTGGGGTAGTAGTCACTTCCGTTGTTTTGACAGTCTTTACCCTCGACCCTTTATATGCGGTCGACAGTCTAACTGAAGTCTTAGTCGTGCGCGGTCTCTCAAGAAGTGAAGTAGTGTCTAAATAGTGATAGTGTTGTGCAGTGTTGTGTTAGTGCTAGGAGTGCTGTCCGATCAAGGTCACGTGAGTACCTTACAATGTAATTACCTCGTCTTATGTTAGGTTAGGTTAGCCTTAGGTTAGGTTAGCCTTGTGTTAGATTTGGTTTATGTGCGTTTAACCTTGGGTTTAAATAGAGAGCCTAGCAGTGGAGGCAAGTGTTGTAATTACTTAAAGGATATCCTTAAGCCTACACCTTGGTCACAAGTCCAAGGCACTGCTTAGGTTTCTCTCGTAATTGTTAGAGATCATATTTGATCATTTATGGGTTCAGCAGAAGTATCTACATTGCGTTTACCCAATATTCCAATCATTACCATCACCCCCTTGTAGTGTTCCTCAATACTCCCCATCTTCCTCCTTCCATTTCCTTTCACATCGTTTTAAAATCCCCGACATCTATATTTTATGTGTAAACCATTGTCGCCAAAATAATGAACCATATAAATACAATAAAAATCACATTTGGTAGTAACAAAATGATTTATCACATCTGGTATATAAAGTAGATAAACTTTCTCTTTTACACTACAACATTTGGACAAATGTTTATAACGATAAACGACAGAGTGCGTGACAGATAGATGTTCGATGCTAAGTTCGCCGGGTCATCTTAGTTAATTATATTTCTAAAAGTTTTTTCCCAATCCTATCCAATCCAATAGATTTGAAACATTAAACCAACTAAGACAGAAGTAAATAAATAATGATAATACAATGAGCCCGAGTTTTATCTGAGACTTGTCTACAAGTGCAGGTTTATTTGATGTCCCTTTAATCATTAAGAAACTATCACTACCTGGGTGCTCTGCCTGAACGACACGAGTTAAAACTAAAACGTCTAGTGCCCCCGATCGTCAGAACAAAAAATCTTTTTACAGTTTATTGTAATAAATAGTACCTTACTATACAGGATGTCAGTAAGGGCATGTACCTTAACCGTTATAGTTACAGGAAAACGTTCCTAGGAGACCATCCATAACTTATTAAGATATTCTGAAATGCATTCACAGATTTTTGAGAAAATGTACGGTTAGCGAAAAAAGTACTAAAATCTAAAAAAAAATTTTTTTATGCCTATCGATCCTACTTCGTATGGGGATCAAGAGACTCTATGGGACCATTTAAGGTATGACTACTAGAAATGTCAGAAATCGCCAAAAACATTTTCCATACATTCTGTACTGAAACACGATAAATCAACTCGTAATATTTTTATTGGCACACAATCCTATTTCTTACTGTGATTAAAAGTGTCTTTTGGACCAACTGAAATTTAAATACAAAAACTACGGTACGACATAACATGTCACACAAACTTAAAAATAGGTGATCTACGAATTCTTCATTCTTCATCATCAACATTCCTTTTTTTGAATCGATTAAAATATTTTACAAGTTGTCATTTAACAATATGTCATGTCGTCAATAATCGTTGCTAGGATACTGGCCCTGAATAGTTTTAGATTAATTTTGCACGATACAACAACAAAAAAGTCGATGTCTGCGATTTTAACTAACATTCGAATATTTATTAATTAATTGCATTTAGAAGTTTGATTTTTTCACATCTTCAAGATACTATAGATTTACATGTTAAGTATTAACTTCTATTTGATAACTTCACGTATTCTTAAAACAATGCATCAAAACCTAAATATATAAAAGATCATTTTTACGTGATCCAACATATTACCAATTTTCGGATTTTTCCCCATACTAGTGGTAAAGACCCTGCCTCAGGCCAAAAATCATGTTCCTAGGTCAAAAGACAAAGGCCTGGGAATTTTGATTCTTGTCGAAAATCAAAATTATAATGCATGAGATAAAAACGGCTGTATCTTTTTATTACATTGACTGAGGAGTTACAGTTCCGAGAGAATAGAAACTTGGATATTTGATATAAACTTCAACTCGATATCTTCACGTTTTTCTGAGAAAAAGGGTCTTGCGTGACAGTTAAAAAAGTTAATTTTCTAGTGATGTAGAAGAAATTTACAGACCTTGCTTCATGCAAAATTTCAGGATTCTAGGTCATTGGGAAGCACCCTATTTTTGTGAGTGACGAACACACATTAACGGTCATAGACTAAACTTAGAAATTAGATTTTTTTTTCCAGCCGCAAACACAAAAAATACTATAAATCACTGCCTTTCTGTTTTTATAATAATTATGTGAAATAATTTAAAAAAAAAACACCTCTATATAAAATACTATTTAAACATTAATACAAAATAATTTTTTTGCACTTTTTTTTATTTAATTTTTTAATGGGCAACCGAGTTGACTTGCCCATCTAATGGTAAGTGGCCACCGATACCCTGATGGACATCGGCGATACATGAGCGACTCCTGTACTGCCGATGCGTTGCCCCCTCAAGGATAGAGTGAGGAAGGAGAATGAAGATAAGAATGCTACGGTGTCAATAAACCTTTAAAAAAACCAGAGTTCATTTGAACCGCCGCATTAAGGTGATGGGAGGGGAAGGGCTAAGGCTTGCCCACATGCAGCTCGACCGAAACGCGTCAATAACACCTGCCGGTCTGATTCGCATGCTGGTGGTCGTAAGCCAATTGGGGAACAGATCCCCTAGTTCCCTATTTAGTTCCCTCTTATTGTAATAAAGCTTTACCCAAAGCATATTTTTGTTATAAATAATGAACTCACTAAAAAGTAAAAAATAATCAAACAGATTTTTCTAAAAATACCAGCAAACCCTTTCTAAAAACTCTTCAAAAACCCTAGAAGGGTTAAGGAAGCGGTCCGTTAAATAACTTCAAAGTAAATAATTATTTGTCTGTACGTTCCCATAATATTTTAAGAAATATCCTCTAACTCCTAACCGTTAGGGGGTTGTGTCTTCGGTCACATCAGCTGAGCAATAACATTATACACAAATATCTGATTATTTTATTTAGATAAAAATATGTGAAAAATATTGTGACTGATTGATTTGAGGGTTTCCCTCGATTTCTCCGGATTCTATCAGCAGATCCTAACTTGGTTCTAATAGGACTATCTTGGAAGTGCACTCTTTCGAATAAAAAAAGAATTTTGAAAATTCGTCTACAATTGACGGAGAAATTGGAGAACATACATTAAAATATACAGTCGAACAATGTTGAAAAATGATTGTATTGTAAAATCTGTAGAAATAAGATTGATAAGTTGGTGCTTAGAGCGATAGGATTATCGTGTTAAAATTTATTATATTATGATTTGTTTTCTTTGAAGTGTTGTGCAATGAATATAAAGTATAATGAAATAATCGTATTTATTACTCGATATAAACATGCATTTACAAAATACGTAATCGTTAGGCTACGGATCAAGTAACTTCTATGTGAACAAAACATAAAGAAGATGACAAACTTTACTGAATATGATTCTGATGTTGTATTTTATTTGGAGGTAGTAGAAAAATATCGTTCGCACCGACACAAAACGACTTTTCTTACACTCGGAATGTAAACTAGTGTTAATTAAAAAGAAGTTGTAGTCTATACGCTGACTAACAGTATGACGGTATACTATAGGCTTAGAGCTTCAACGTTACTACTAGAATACTCGCGACGTAATCATCATTATTCTGTCGTGACTGCGTATTTATTTAGCAATCCCTACTTATTTGATTGACGGTTATCAGTTGTCCAACATTCAAGAACGTATTGTGCTACTGATATCAAACCTATCAACATCAAATAACACGATGCTTCTCAAATTATAAGAGTTGCCAACATCATAATTTACATGGCTTTCTCTCGATACTCTTTGACGGGGGCACATTGATGAGTTTGCGAGTCTAGGGTAGTTGTAGCACGGGATCCGAGTATACATGGACCTCGGGTATCTGTTTACCAAATGAAACATTTTCATACATAGACAAATACGTTTTTCATGTATTGCCTATCAAAATATGTTCATAGCAATCCTTAATTTTTAAAAAAATAATAATTTTTTTTAGCAAGTTTCACCCTTTTCACAAACTAAAAGTTTTAAACATATAGGATAGGTTTATGAGATATTGCCTACGTATTTACGTTCATGGCTATCGGGCAAGCAGGTGTAAACAGGTAAGTAAATATAGGTGACTGCACCGATCTGTTTAGCAATCAAAATATATATCAAAATACACAGTTTACAAATCGGCGCAAGTAACGTTGCGCAAGAGAGAAATCCGTGCGCCTTATTTAGTGTAATAAAGAAGGACGGAGCATAGCAACTACGCACGCGGATCTTAGACCATTGCCATAGTTTCATTTTCAGTCTCAGTTTCATACATATAACCACTTTAATAGCACTTATCACATCAAAAATCTAAGAAATACTGCGCTCTGTTACATTGCTTCATCTTTTTATATTCTATCTTAGCCTAAAAAATAATGGACAGTATCAATGCTGACAATTCATCCATACTCCATACAAATAAATAAAATTGAAGTGTCTGTTTGTAATATTAAAATAACCGCTTAATACTAAGTATATGTGGATGTATACATATACCAAATACTTACCTATTTAACATCTCGCTAAGACCCATAGGAGGACCCATTATCAACATTCAACATTTTTATATAAATTAATCATCTTTTATTAAAATTCATTATTTTATTTGTTATAATTTCTTAAATCCTATAATATATTTCTTGTATAACTAATAATATAACATAATAACATGAATAAGGTACCATTGATAATATTCAAGCTTTGTACGAAAATATAACGAATATTTATATTAAAAAAAAATAAGTTTAAAAAACTATAACCGGCTACGTAAAAAGCGGTCTAAAAATGATGAAACAAGAAAACAATTCAGACAAAACCGAGATATGCATAGGTATAAAAATGGTTAAGGTATAACCGTGGTCCCACTCATACCTACTATGATTATTTATATGATTTGAGGAACATCTCCATGAAATCATAAAAATCATATAGTTTTAATTGAAATCATATAGTGTTACGTTTCTCGATCCAGATAACCTTTATTATCTTATATTGTAACGTAATGTTGGTTTTTACTTACTTAAACGAGTGAATAACTGCAAGGACAGGACCGCGCGGACTATACGACCGCATTTTAAAGTTATATGTTGACATAAACAATAACATATATATACATATTTTCTTACTACATATATCACTAGAAAATTATTTTTTTTGATTATCACGCAAGATCCATTTTCTCAGAAAAACGTGAAGATATCAAATTGAAATTATTATCCAAAGTTGCACAAATAACATTAGTAGTGTATACGAGTATATTGCCATAATCCTACACAACCCGTAGATTGTCCATGGGTGCATTATCATAGTCATAGTGCATACAGGGATAATCGTTGGTTTGTATAATATCACATAATAAATTAAATGTGTCTAAAGGGCCTCTACACGCACGCCTTCCAAAATAAAAAGGCCTTGGGAAAAGACATACAAAATTATAATACCGTGATATAAATTACTAAAAATCTACTGAATATTTGAAACTTCCTAAATATTCAATTTAAAAACATTAGGTGGGATCTTTTTGACGCTGATTTTGTATCTAGTTAGGAAACGAACTAATTAATGATTATATTATAGAATTTTGACCTAATTGCTGATTAATAACATAACTAACATATTCATAAAATCTTATACCTGAAACATAATCTCGAGTTTAACCACTCCAGCATTATCGATAATATTCAATTTATTGATAAAATATTGTGGCAGTAATACGAGTATTATCTTTATTTCAACGTGACATATGGAGGAATCAAAGCTATCACGTAAAAGACACTTAGTATCGGTACATATCTTTACTTCCTTACTATAATATTATAAATGCGAAAGTAACTCTGTCTGTCTGTCTGTCGCGCTTTCACGCCAAAACTACTGAACCGTATTAAATGGTATAAGATAGTCTAGAACCTGAGAAAGGACATAGTTTACTTTTTAAAGCGAAAAAGGATTGTAAGTTTTTGATTAGAGCCTAGCGGTAGGCGCTCAGTTCTAACGTGACGATTCTGCTCCCGTGCGCTTGCTATTAGTAAAAATAGTAGACGTCATGGATCAAACTACCAATATAATTAATATTGATTTTTTTTTAGGTTGATTGACTCTAACCTTGATTCTATTATTTCTTGTTCCTCTTTTTTCATACCTTGTGTTGTTCTTACAATATTCAGTCTAAACGGAAACCGTGCAAATAATACCAACACTTATTTAATTTCATCATGATCGACTCCTAGCATTAGTCTCCACACTATTTTTACTAACTCCATGATTACTAGACAAGATCATAGTTCTCAACTGGCTAAAATCCATAGGAACAGAGATTATATAACACGGAGACTTAATGATGACAATGAGAGGGTATATTAAAAAACATTTAGGGTTGGCAACGCATTTGCAACTCTCTCTTCATGGGAGACGGTGACCACTTACCATCAGATGGGCCTTCTACTCCTTTGCCTCCTTATACTATAAAAAAAATAACACTACCAGGGGAGTGATATTGAATGGATTATTGGGTAAACGCAACGTAGATACTACTACAGAATCTATAAATATCTAAACATTACAATCTCTTACAATTACAACAGGAACCTAAGCGGTGCCTTGGGCTTGTTACCAAGGTGTGGCCTACACCTGAACCTAAACAGTATTTTAACAGAATTCCAACACTCGTCTCCATAACTTAGTTTCATTATTTAAACTTAAGATCATGTTAACCCAAGCCTAACTTACGCGCCGACATATATTTTCTACATGGTGTATTGTATACTTCAAATACACTAATACCTATTTATATAATTGATAAGAACCGTTTATTTGTTTACAGATTCATGCCAGATGGAATTTACCTAAATGCAAGGACTCTAGGCGTTGATAAATTGGTGGAGAAAATGATCGAATTAATTACAAATCCGGATTTATATGCAGACTATTTTAGGTGGAAGAAGTATTATTCGTATCATGATAGGGCTGAGAGTGAAGAAACTGATGATATTTGCAGATACTGCGCCATGTTAAATGATAAAGCTCTCGTTGAGGAGACTTCAGTGTATGAAGACTTTAGGAAGTGGTGGGATCCGCCTAATCGATGTTAATAGAATTATGTATTGCAGTTATTATTATTATGGTCTTTCTAAAAATATCGTGAAAAATGAATCTAAACTTACATTACTAAATATCAATGTGGATTGTTTTTAAGGCTAATTTTAGACCTAAATCTATTATACAAATGTAATTGTGATTATGGACAAATTGCGGATTTTGAAGATGTTTTTATGAAGATGATCAAAGTTTGGATTTCGTATTGCGTTTTAGATCTCTTTTGTATAGTATCAATATATACAGCCTACAATTCGTTGCTCAGTCGATGAAGATAATGAATGTTATCTGCAACGAAATATCTATTTATTGAAATTATGCTGAAAATTCAGCACTTTGGCTGATAGTTAAGTTGTATATTTATATTGGTTTGTACAAACAGTATTATATACTGTTTGAAACCAGTTTAATTAATCATTTTTTTTATAATGAGGACAAAAATTGCTGTATGTATAACTACAGTCATTTTTGAACTGTGAACACTATTCTATAAGTTATTATGAAGAACCTTATAGAATAGTTTTCAGTAAGAAGATATCGAATAGATTACTTATGATTGGTTATAAGAGATTACCAAAAACATTAATACTTGTTAAAATATATAAAGATCATTAGTATGTTCATATATTCACATTTTAGTAATAGTGTTACACACGACGTGGCGTCATTCAAGACAGTTCTTTCTTGCTTTGCAGGGTAAAAGAAAAGTATACCAACGAATGTAGTATTATAATTTTATTGTATTAGTAAATTTTTTTTTATTAAATCTAATGAGTTAAATAAATTTCGCTTTAGTGTAGGACAAAATAATTTAAGTTAATTTTCCAAAGGACAGTGGCAATGTTTAGCTTTTTTTATTTTGGTACTAATTTTAACACTATTTGGTACTAGTTTTCATAGATGAAAAATATTTTTATTTTAACCAAATTATCCTCGTATGATATAGTAATTTAGAATAAGTATTTTTTGAAATAAAAAAAAATTCGTATCCAAAACACACAGACATAATTTTTATGTACAGAATTAATTTTATTTATTGCCTGCTATTATTCCTAGGAAATAAATATCTTTGAGATTCTCTTCTACCACCGAAGCGAATAGGGGGCAGATCGCAAGTACTATATAATAATAATATGTGTAAAACTATACAAGGTAATATAACACGATATTTGTATTTGCAATCCTTTGCAATGCATTTGTATTATCAGAGCTGTTTGTCGTTATCACTAGAGGCTATTTATTATACAGCTTGTTGTAAAAAATATCTAGTAATAATTATAATTCAGTAATTCATCTGTGCCAAAATTTCTTTAAAATCAGTCGATGTGACTAAAACAATCTACTATGAAGCTATAGTTTTAGAATTTCTTAGAACTAAAACAAATATTGCTTAAAATATCAATACATTAAACTATAAAAACATCGATATTATATATTCCGGAAATTCCAAAGGACTATTCGATTTCATAATTCCGTAGAATCCCGACAGCTGTCATATTCTGACATTGCAGATTTATTAAACTCTTTTTAAATTTACTTTATTTACCTTTAGTTCACCTTTTTTTAATTCCTATTTTTTTTAAAAATTTGGTAATGAGTACCCATATATTAATGTCTACATTAATACACACCGTCCGCCTTTGTACACAGTAATTGTTTATTTAGCGATAGTTTTAAGTGGTTTTAGAGTAATTTTTGTATGTTATTGTATAATTTTATATTGTATTTATGATATTTTAAACATGAATACACAATCATATATGTGATAGATGCATTCATATGTAGACTACGTTAAATTAAAAGTAACGAGGGGCCGTTATAGTATTACGTAAGCTGATTTATTGCAATTATTTATTTATTGATGCGACCACCAGGGTTGTAAGCCAGTCGGGGAACAGATCCCCTACCACCAAGGGGGTTACTCGGCTCTTACGAGATGCTTTCTCAGCGGCAGAGGGGAATAGTATCCTAACCCGTCCCCTCACGGGTAAAGTATGTATCAAACTTTGTATTAAGGTAATGCTTTGCTTTTTATGTTTAGGGGAATCCCTAAATATAAAAGTAATGCAGCGAAATCGAATATAAAACAACTACATTTTGGGGGACTCCCCGATCGACCGATAGAGTAAGTTGTGGGGTGACACCTACAAAATCCGCTACGGTTGTCACTCATGCTAGCTACGCCCCTTGTAATTTTTTTTACATAATACATAACAGCCTTTGATTGTCTAGGTACTGTTAAAAAGACTCGTTTGTCAAATGTCTTAAAATAATAATTGCTATTCAAATTTTGATAACTTAGATTGAGTTTTAAATAGAAATTAATGACATTTTGATAAATATTTTAATAAAAAATGTTCTTGAATAATACTTATTGAAATCTGTTTTGGCTTCGAAATTGAAAATAAATGTTTTTATTACATTTCGTGTTTATTTTAATTTCTGACATAAATATTTCTTTATTAGCATTTAATTTTTTTTTAATATTATACCAATTTGAAAATGTTACATGCCACGCTCTGTGACAACAACCGAAAGCAAGCGTATCGACGCGACAGTGGCAAGATAAGTTTAGAGAATACACTAATTTTAATTGGTTAACATCAAAAAACTGACCAAAAAATATTAAGTTAATAACATAAAGGTTTTTAAATGTTCTATAATTCTAAAATAATGTTATATATAGATTTACTTATATATTGAAAAATTGTTTAAGTGATACATAACCCAACAAAAATTGAGCTATAGCTACCGGCACATAAGGTATAGGTTTGACCTTGAATTCGCAGAAGTCACTATTAGGGCCGTTTTAGCGGGGAGTGCGAGGCGAGAGCAGCGCGTCATACGCGACGTTCACGCGCGTCTGCAATTTGTAAACGTCACGGACGGAACTGCCAATACAGGCACATAGCACTCCCAGCATGCTCAACGTTACTAATTTTTCTCAGAACTAAAGTTAGTTGTCGACTACTATAGCTAAGAACTTTTTGCCAAAATATAGGTAAGTAATAAGTATACTTACTTGAATAATATTTACTCGTCCCTAAAGCACTTTATAGGTTGAATAGATTTTATTAAATTACGTCAACATTTTTAAATAAGACGAAGAAATCCTTATAAAATATAGGCAATAAAGAATCACACTGGAGCAGATGCCCAATTACAAATGATGACGACATGAGCTTGATGTATTACTAATTCTGTACAATTTATTAGGTTTATATAATTTGTATTTGTCAAAATAAATGGAGAATTGAGGCCATGGTGTCGAGGATAGTACCATTTTGTAAAGCATATTACGTTGTTAACATATTGGAAATTCCTTAAAATATTAGAAATGAAAACATAAAATTAATTAAAATAAATATAAGTATGTTGTTGACTATCAATTTCTAACAAGCTTCCTTGTTAGAAATATTCTTGTTTCAGTAGTAAAAAAAAAAGAAAAAAAAGTATAGACAAAATAGACAAAAAATATTAATTTAATATAAGAACGAAATGGAATAATCTAAAAATTACTTCAAAGTGATACAAAATCTATATAGTGATATAAATCTAAGATTACTACTATATTCTCATTTATAATACAGAAAGAGAAATACTCATTTATAATTTACTATCGTTTCTTAATTATAGAAGTAAAATTATTTATTTTGTACTAATTTATAATGTAATAAATAAAAGTATATGACTATTAATTGTTGTTGGTTTTAAAATAATACCACCGTTTTCCTTAGATGACGAATCGAATAATTCTGTTTTATTTTTAAACATTACAAACCATTGAGGGTAAATTACTTAGAGTTTAAATATATTAGTTGATATTGAATTACAACGGGTTTTAAAGTTATCCTCAAGGATATTTATTGTAATAAATATAAATAGATGACTTTGAATGTTATCAATGTAGAAAATTCTGAACTTTGTAAAGTAACAGTACTTGTCAATAATTACTTGAAATTTTACATACATCATAAGACGCGGTAAGATTTTGTTAATAATGTAAGAGAATGTAACATTATTTTATGTTGTTCTGATTCACCATTGGGTACAAATATGTATAAATTGATTGAAGCTAGAATAATTAAAAGCAAAGTAAGTTTGATGCCTAACAGCAATACCGACAAAGCTCTTTAAATTAGAAAAAAAAAGACACGGTGAGGATGTACTTTCTGAATCCTACTTGTCTTCGACAAATGTTGAACTCGTGCAATCAATCAATCCATCGGCTGTCATGTGTCATAGCTTGAATCAGTTCATATTCAGAAATGAAATAAGAAAGTCATTGTGATAGATTTGTTGATGCAAAACAGTGACGTCCTATTTACTTGCATATTTTTCACTTAATAAAAATTTTGAATCTCAACTATAACGGCATAACATTCGAATTTTTAGCCTTCGAAGTGGTACAAATATTTTACTGATATGAAGTATTAAAAAGCAGGTGGTTTATCCACAATTTCAAATTTAGGTAACTCCAATCCAATAAGCAGTTTAAGAAGAGAAAAAGCACGGACACGAATATCGGTACAGTCGTTTAGAGGAATTTGAATAATGTACACACGAACAGCAGAATTATACTTACAATGATATTATGTCCAAGAGATCAAACAGAAACTTTTTGAATGTCTTTCTTTTCGTAAAGATTATAACAAACCATCACGACGATGTCATCAATTCTGACAGTAGTTCTGACAATTTCGTATGATGAGGCAAAGTTAGGTTAAATTAAATAAATTACAACCTACTATGCGCCCTGTTTTCGTTTATAAAAAATATTCACAATATTTTAAAAATGTAAAACGGATTGCTTGGTAAGTTACTAAATTATTTGCAACACTATTTATACACTATTATCCATTTTATCTGTTTAAATTCTGTCTGTCTTCTGTGACTAGCAAATTTATAGTTTATTTAAATGCTTTATCATATTCATTAGAAGAACTATGATACTAGATCCTTAGAATTTGTAATACTAGGTCACTGGCACAAAACTTTCTTGTAGTATTTTAAAAATTTAGTCCATGTAGTCATTAAACCAAACCCATTGATGCGTTTCTAAAGTTTCAATGAAGACTGATAGACCATTGAAGTGAATAAGAATTAATAAATCGTTCTTTACGTATAGCAAGTACCATCTAATACCTAGTAATATACAGAAAAATAATCTTATGGCTATAGAATTCAATTTGTTTTATTACAAAAATGTAATAAAACAAAATGAAACTAAAGCCAGTCCAAATTTTGCATTACTTCCATCATATCGTTAAGTCTAGACTTCCAAGTTCTGCTGTCTCGTTAAAAAACTTATCCCTTTACTTTCAGGTACATTTACTATACGTTTTAACATATTTTAATAATATGTGTTCAAATCGGGCCATAGTAGATAGTTTAGAATGTTATATGGACGATTTAGTCCAATGTTTCGAAGATTTTGTAAAAAAATCACTGATTGTAATATCTTTTGGCATGGGACTGATTGTTGCTATGCTGTTTTATTTACTAAAGATGATCTGTGAAAGGCAAAATCTTCATCATATTAATACGACAGGTTAGTTTCTTCAAGATTTTGTTTTAGATGTTCTACACAAAACTGATAAGGTATAAGATGATATAACTTTGAAAAATAAACCTTAGGGTTCCAAAGTTAATTATATACATTAAGAACTTAATATGAATATAGATGTAGACAAAGTAAAAATACTAACAACTCTAAAAGTAAATGCAAATATAGATTTTGTAATTTTGACTGATGCAGAGAGTGCAATTGATACTCAAAATGAAGTAAGGAATATATTAGAAAGAAATTATGACGATCAACCAGAAAGCGAAGCTAAAGAAAATCTAAGAAACATGCAAAAAGAAAATGAAAGTAATCGGAAAACAACAAGCGTAAACACTGCTTCGTTACTCTTCCCAATGCCTAGCTTTGATGAACAAGTATTAAGAGATATTGGTTTTTCATCATGTTCAAAAGTAAGTTTTCTTGCAAGTTAATTACATAGTTCTTTCGGGCATTATCGAAAAAAAATGCGTAAGCCCAAATGCTGGAATAATGGTCTAAAATCCTTAGCTAGGGCTTTTAGTTTGGAAGGTTGTTCAACACATTGATACTTATATTTCGAAAAAAACCACCGTTCTCGTGTGGTAGTAGGATAGGGTGGTAATGAAGATGCTATACATATATTTAATATAGAATAGTAATGGATGTAACGTAGTAAGTCCGTTTATATTAATCTGTATACAGTTTATATTTATGCTTATGCATACTTCCTTCAGAAAATGATTTCATTTATACGCCACTTATAGCATGTGTAGTGAATGAAGGAAAGTTATTTCAGGAAATATTCCACGTATCTCCGGTATAGAATCCGAAATCCGACTTAGAAAACAGTAGACTTATGTATAAAACTACATATGCTTCAATGGCGATACTAATTCAGTATCAGAATTGAATAACAAAATGTATGTTTTTCAGCCGGGTTGTAAAGGTCGATCCAATAATCAGAACATCGCTCCCTCAAGGTATTTATTGTCATTTTTTATTTCTAATACCTTTCCCTATTACGTTTGAATCTTTCTTTACCCGTGAGGAGACGGATTAGAATACTATTCCCCTCGGCCGCTGGGAAAGCATCTCGTAAGAGCCGAGTAACCTGGGCGATCTGTTCCCCGACTGTCTTGCGACCACTAGCATGCGAATCTGACCGCCAAATGTCATACATACGTTCCGGTCGATCCGCATGTCGGCCAGACTTACCCTCTCCCACTCCCATCCCATTAATACTGCGGTGCAGTGGACTCTGGGCTCTTGCTCAGGGTCCGCTGAAACCGCAGCATTTTTTATTCACTCCCACTCCCCACTCTATCTTAGACAATGCAATGCATCGACAAAACAAGTGATATCTCTTGGTTTGTCTTGTACTTTACTTTTTCTTACATTTTAAATTAATATTTTAGAGTACCTGTATCAACTTTGCCTTCATCGCCTCCAAAGCACAAGTCTATCCATTCCCTTCGTTCAAGTAAACGTATGTTCAAATATTTCCTAATAATATACTTTATTTTCTTTTTAAATGTAACTTATTAAATATCTGTACATAGAAGATATTTTAGAAAACATTGGATAAGCATGTGAACATGAACAAAACTGAATTTAACCCTTTTCTAGTCCCACAAAATAATATCAAAAATTTAGCTTGTTACGATCATATGCTTATCTAATATCTACCCCAATTTTTTCGACGTAATGACTGGACTATACTGCACGAAATTAGATACGGTTTTCATAGTTGTATTGCTGCAGGTCTTATTTCAAATACAGGTTTTTTATGTTATACAATATATTATTTTTCAGATAACATATTATCTCCTTCACAATACACGAAACCAATTGATAATCAAGGATCTTGTTTTTCAATGTGTTGTGATAATAATACAGAAAACAGAAGAAATTAATTTTCTTTCTTTGTAAACTTTAACGCATAGATGTTGTAAAAATTGTTAAAAATTATTCAAGTTTGTTACTACATATAAATATATGAAATGTATTTCGTATTTTTAATGAAAATGAAAATCGTTGCTATAAATTCATATCTGAGCTACAATATTTATATATTTCTGCACCAAAAATATAGTTAAAATAGGATATACATAAAGATCATTCAAAGGATAAATTATCTCTGCCAGAGTATGGTCTAGTATAGTAGAAATTATTTTCAACCGACTTAAAAAAAAAGAGGTTATCAATTCGGATGTATTTTTTTTTTTAAATTTGTTACTTCAAAACTCCGTCATTTATGAACCGAATTGAAAATTTCTTTTTGTATTTGGTAGGATATGCTTACAGATTTGTCCCATTTTTTTGAAAATCCAGTTGTGATGATGGTATCTTATATGTATATTATAGGAATTCTCTCAATTCCTCAAAAGTTATAGGCACACATATAGTAATTTTGATATTTTGAGAAAGGTTACAAGCATTTGCATTCAGAATTTATCATTTGATGAAGTGGAACTGATGAGGACGACCACAGATAGCCATTATATGGTTAAGAATTTAAAGCAACTGAGGAAATTTAAAAAATACTTATCATGTTGATGTTACCAGTAAGTAGATTCTTAGACCTTCCGGCTTCATATACCATTAGTTGACGCCGGAAAGTATTTACTGGAACACAGGTATGGTACAACGTAAACTAGTCGTGTTTGGGTTTAATGGAATTGTCTTAAAGAGTACTTTGGCTGTAAGTATTTTTTTAATGGTAACGTTTGTCTGTCTATATCGTAGCTCCCGAATAACTATACCGATTTTAATGCGAATTTTTCTGTGTGAAAGCAAATGGGATAAAGATGCCATTGTTTTACAAGTTTGAGATGTATATGTGAATCTGTCTGTGACATCGCAGCTCCCGAAAGACAGGCTTCATTTTGATGTGGATTTTTCTGTGTGGAAGCAGATGGGATGAAGAAGCCATCGTTTTATAAGTTTAACAGTGTTTATTTGTATCTTTCTGTGACATCGTAGCTACCGAAACACTAACCCGATTTCGATGCAGAGTTTTCTGTGTGAAAAATCAAGATGACATTGTTTTATTAGTTTAACAGTGTGCCTGTGTGTCTGTCTGTGATATCGTAATAACGTTATGAATGAACCCATTTTGGTGCGGTTGTTTATACTCGATTTTCAGATGATCTAGATGGTTCTTACCTATAACTTTTGAAGAGCTGAAGGCTATCTGTTGAGTGGGTGCAGTAGATTGGAGATGGAAGGGTGAGTAGAGTGGTACAGTTTAGTAGTTGAGATGATGGTTGAGTGAGTAGGTACTTTGTAAAGGTTGAATTGATTAAATAAGTAAACAGATGAGAGAGTGAATTAGTGGATGAACGATTAATGAGTTTCAGAACATATTCACTAAAAAGCAAGAAATAAAACATTTTTAACAAAAAATTGAACCGACTTCCAACTCTAAAAAATGCACTAAAAAGTAAGAAATAATTAACTTATTTATTAACCTCCCTTTATTAGGACAATAATATACAATAATTGATATTTTTGAAGTCGGTGCCAGCAATAGTACAGAGAGTAGTATAATAGTACAATCGTACACACTATTTCGTTACAGGCTCGTTCAATAGATATAACTATTACTATTCCATCTCACTACACGTCTGTTCCCCTGGCTGGGCTGGCTGGCACCTTTTAGTGCATTTTTTAGAGTTTGAAGTCGGTTCATTTTTTTTGTTAAAAATGTTTTATTACATTTGTGGAGATGTATGTCTTTACATACAGTAGATATTTAGAAAACTTAATGCGATATGCCTTTATAACACCAATACAATCATTTCTTAAACATGTGTCATGTGTGTGATACGATTTTACAGTTTAATTGTAGGCATTTTAAAATTTAAATCAGATGTCGGGAAAAAGATATGTTATCTTAAAATGCTTTAGCCCCATCTACAAATCCAATTTTCAGCTACAGGAAAAGTGTAGGACTTCTGAAGTTAAGTTCATAAAGCGATCCAATTCGTCACATAAAAACGTCACCACAATGCTCCAAATCAGGGCCGCATTTAGAGGAATGGGTGCCTGGGGCAATAAAGTAGAGGCCTCTAATAATTTTTCAATAGGTCAATTAAAAACGTGTTTTTATCATTTATAAATAAACTAGCGATCCGCTTCCGGCTTCGCATGGTTTCATTCTGTACTATAATATATATGTATTATAAATATAAATCTTCCTATAAAATCGCTCTATCAGAGATCATTTGTTTATCTTTCGTAAAAAAATTTTTTTTTTCTATAAAGTATCCAATGTTACTTCTAATACCCTAAAGAATATGTGTACAAAGTTTCATGATGATCGGTTAAGTAGTTTTCGCGTGAAAACGTAACAAACTAACTTACATTCACATTTATAATATTAGTAGGGATAATTTTATACTAAATTGAAAATTTCATATCGCCTTAATTTTTGATTTCTTGGTTTCAATTGTAACACTAACTAACTCAATAACGCATGATTCTGTCCTTTTCTTTTCATTTTATAACAAAATCAAAATAAATTAAAGTTTAGTGTTAGGTCAGTTTCATTCTAAAAATGCGAAACAATACCTAGAAATTTTTATATGAAATAACCACGTATTCAATATATTCTAATATTATAAAGAGGAAAAGTTTATAAGATTGTAGGGAGTAATTTCTAGATCTATTGAACCAATTTTGATTTTTTTTTTACCAATAATAAGCCACATTACATTATATACAAGTCGAGGAAAAAACGGTCGAAGGAAAACGTTTCTCACAAACGCTGCCTTAATAATTAAGATAATTGCGCGTAGAGTATGAATAAATAAATGAGTGACTGAGCGAACAGTTGATTACACCTCATCGAAGCGAAAACGAGTCCCGTAGTTGAATATATTTCTGTAACAAAATGAGTGCCTAAGGCTTGTTCGAGTATAAGCGACCTAAATACTCAAATACAGTGCAGTCTTAGTATTAAAGTGCTGCAAATTCACGATTGACTTATGTGAATTCTGTTTCAAGAAATGTAATACCACTTGCTATAACGGTGAAGGAAAACATCGTGAAGAAACCTGCACTCCTGAGTGTTCCCTAAAAGTTCTCAAAGGTGTGTGAAGTCTGCCAACCCGCACTGGGCCAGCGTGGTGGACTATGGCCTAATACCCTCCTCATTCTGGGGAGAAGACCCACCTCAGTGGGCCATTGAAGGGTCGTGATGATGATGATCATGAAATTCACGATAGAAATGAAAGAAACATAAGACATCGAATTACTAGCACAAATAAACTATTTTTTAATAAAGCGATAATTTTCGTAGGCGACTATTGACGCACTGTCACTGTATGCGAAGTTCAACTAACTTTTCAATGCTTTACTCACGTAGTTCCTACGAGTTCAAACAGATGTCGCTGCTATTTGTTTGTAGATAAAAGGTATAGGTATGTGAAATATTAGGACCCTTATTTTGAAATTATTGTCGGTTCTTTAAATAAATGTTAAGGCACTGTCGGAAAATACAATTTTCTGGTAGTTTCACATAATACGAGCAATCCAGTCCAATGGCCAGTCCAAAGTAAATATTTTTCAGCTTTCCACATCATTTCAATACAGTTTCCGTCACAATAGCCGCTGAAATGGATGTCCGTAAATATGTTCACATGTACTTTGCTTTGTATAAACATTTTTTATCTATGTTATTCTCAACCGCACAGGTTTTTATGAGAATGTATAATGCATTTTACACCGCAGTTTTGTTTTAAAGCTTTTAAATATTATTTAGAGTATAAAATGGTGTACAGCGTGTACATACTTCGTTGTTTTAATCTATTATTTTAAAGTGCACTGTGAAGTGGAGCTAATCTTTATTAAAGTTAAGCATGCAACACGGTTGATAATATAATCCATACTGAAGATTGAGTGAGTCTTATAGAGTATATGGTAACGAAGTCGAGTAGTGTAGGCGAGAATATACACGTAATCAAAAGTCCTTGTAAACCCACTAATCCCCAGGTACTGCTGCTGTTACTGAGCGTGCAATATTATATAGTAAAAGGTTTATATAAAGATTAAATATGCAATATAACTAAATCTATAATTCATTCATATTTTGGAGCGTTCACTACGTGACTACAGAATATGTTATTTAAATCTCTTTTTATATTGGGATGTAATCTGTGAATATAATTTATCATCTGACATTATTTTTGAATTTGCTTAGGCAATAAATATATAAATCTAAATGTTACCAGTTATTGCACATTATACAATAACTATGTAATATATTCAAAATTTTAATAATCCTTGACTAAAATAAAACTAATTTAATACAGTCACCGAGTATACCGATACCCACACGACAGTTGTTACGCAGCTCTCGAGTTTGAAATGAGCTGATAGTCTACAAACTGCTGATCAGATCTTCACAAATTATTGCTAAGATCCATCTCAACTAAATTACCTTTCAAAGAAAACAAACTTCATCAAAATCGGTCCATTATCTTAGACGCTACAATGCCACAGGACATACAGATAGACACGTTAAACTTTTATAACATCCTGTCGTTGTAGCGTCGAGAGTTAAAATACTAATAATACACGCCTTTACATTTTTTATATGTATATTGGATCCGTAATTCAGAGACCATAGACACTAATTAGGAAAATGATTTTAGAAACGTCGCAAAATAAAACTTTAGCAGACAATTCTGTCATACCAAAACATACATGTTTAAATATTTATTTTGAAAATTATTCAGTAGATATATAATAATGTGATTGCAATAAAAATGACAAAAAGGCGCGGGCGGACCGTTTACACGGGTAAGGATCTTCAACTACCATTTAAATGTATTTTAAAGTTTTTCAATATCCATTTAATAATCCCTTAATATCTATACAGTATATAATAAAGACTTTTTATCAGTGTGTCCTACATATTCGCTTATTTTTGAAAGTAATAAAATAGTATGATAATATGATAAATCAGTATATCAATGATCTGGTAGTCTGTAACTTAAATAATAAGAATATGCTTGAAATTATAAGCTTCTAGTGAAACGATGACAAGATCTAATAGTGAATAAAAAATTAAACAACAAGGAAAAATCTTTAGATATTTTTACTCTAGTAAAAATTGTTCATATTTTAGGCTGGGTTTCCACTAGAGATAAGCGAGGAATGTGTTTGTTAAGAAAAATAGAATCGCTTTATTTACCTAGCTTTGTTTAAAATGAAAGCCTTATGTATATACGTCGCTTGGTGAGGGATCTTTTTCCCAACTTGCTAGGAGTCCATTGAAACCGCAGCACTCTTCTCTTCGCTCCCCCTACTCACTCTATCTTCGAGGCGATAACGCATCAACAGATCTCTTGTTTTATCGATGTCCATGGGCGACGGTGCCCACTTTTCATCAGTTTGACCTATCAGTGTGGACAGACAGGATTGAAAGTCAAGCTTACAAGGTCATCTATATAATTAAATTAATAAAAATCTTTACTTTTAACATATTTTATTTCTCAGGTATATACACAACCCCGCAGCCTAACACCCACAGGAACAAATACACTCTTGCGTTACAAAACTTATCTAACCAATTCATAAAATATCTACAATTAGCTTATTCTTCAGTGAGCAGAAATTACGTCGTTTTTTTTTCTATTGCTTTGGTTGTGTTATTAAGCTTTATGCTACCACATAAAATACAGCACAAGGAACTTAAAACTATGAAGAAAGTTGTAAATCAAATGAAGGTAAGTAAAAATTAATTATTATTTTACAAGATTTATTTATCTCTATCGGACTCTTTGAATAGATTTCCTCCAGTTCATAGACCACAAACAAATTCAGATTGTACAACTGTTTGATATGTATATCTTCGTCTGATATTGACGGTCTCTTATAACTTTAAATAAAATAGGTTATACTCTACTAAATGTAGATCTGTAGTATCACGTCTTGGTAATTAGAATATTACTTTCGAGGGTACTTTAGACACAGTCCTTCAGCGTCACTCCTAGATTACTCGCGATGCAATAATAATGATTTCTGTCGGGTCGGCGTATTTAATTTGCAATCCCTGCTTCTCCGATTGATGTATATAATAACTAATCATAACTAGCAGGATGCTACTTAAAATTAGTGTTGCCAACAACATAATAATATAATGTATCTCAGAATAACGGTTTAACAATTTTTAGGCATCGTGACAAATTTTGCCAAATTTTTGGCGTCGTTTTAAAAAAAAAGCTTCAAATGAATATTTTAGCTTTCTTTACTTCTCCACAGTTATAAGCTATTTCCAATCTTAAGCTGCGTTTCTACCAGATATGACCAATAGAATTGCTTCATTTTACACACTCTTCGGATCTTAACAAATTCATCCTCGCTCATCTCTGCTGGAGACGCAGCCAACCATCCCTTCATTCCCGAAATATGCTTGAAATGGGATTCAAAACTTTCTCCTCACTTACAAATATACAAAACAAACAAAAATATTTTTCTAAGTAAAGTATGAAGTTTCGATGGCCCTCTATAGAGCAAATATTATTGTATTATTATTATTGACAGGAGGAAGTGTGTCGCGCTGAAGTAGCTTGCTTGTCTGCTGCTGAAGAGCTTTGCTCTCTACACTCAATTTGTGATGAAACGACCGAAACAGTTGGGTTCTAAATATTTTATAGTCGTGTTGTGTTGATTAGGTGAGAAAGGTGACCTTTATATGTTGCTAAACCAAAAAAAATTAATGTCTGAAAATCATTGATCCCTTAGTAAAGTTATTAGTGAATCCATTTAATATTATTATTCCAGTATGTTTGTTATTTTGTGTCTTTCACACAATAACTAAACAATTATTTTGTATTATAATTTTTATACCTTGGAATAAAATGCTTGAACTCCTAGCATTGATGTTTGATAAAATGAGTCCACTATTACAAATATAATTTGCCTAATAACCACGGCACGACAACCGCATATAGAGCTTTTTAAGCACATCATCTAAATATTTAAAATAGTCTATTCGTAGGAACAGGAATCCCATGATATATCAGTGTGTACCAGCCGAGGGGTGGTCGCCACACAGTCTGCACCAGTCCAAGTGGAAAAAAAAATCGGTTTCTTTCGCCGAATCTTTCTCAGACGAAATGCATCGCGAAAGGTAAAAAATATATACCGTTTACAACATATTTTTTATTATGTCTAATAGGTATCTGTGAGCGTACGTCTACTATTGCCACGTTTTTGGTGTCTTACAACAACTAAATTATGAACGCTTTTTTCATATTTATTTATTCTTTATTGCAATTGAGTGACAAGAATAGTTAGTTATAATTCTAATAAGATTAGCTTATTAATTAACGTTACTGAGTTACTAAAATACACAGTTTTAAGCAATTATGTATCACTTGTTTTGACGATGAAAGTGAAAATCTTCACCCTGAGAGTTCCCTCAAGTTCTCATGGGCCAGTGTTAGACTATCGCCAAAGGAGGGTCCTCATTCTGAGGGGAAAACTTTGCTCAGCAGTGGGCCGTTAACGGTTAGGATGATTCAATTTTATTTAGAAAAAAAAACACCTTTTATTTTAGGGTCAAAATCACGAATAATGATTTAACTAAAAATACGTAACCAACTATTTGTTACTAGCCACTACTAGCAACAAATAAATACTCAATCCTTTCCCTCACTCATTTATTTATCTCAAAATCCTTAGATTATGAATTGAAAATAAATTGCAAATTCAAATTTGAGTACATAAAATTAAGATGTGTTATTAATTTCAGCCGATAGACAATCTATTTCGTTCTCTTCTCTATTTTAATGAGTAAAAAGTTTGAGGTTTTAGAAAAACAGAGTAAAGAAAGCAAATAATTTCGCATTTTTTTATATTAATTTATTTCATAATTATTTTTACACAGATGTAGCTAGGTAGCTGTAAAAATATATTAGAAGTAAATATTATATATAATGTATTGATGTTCGTTAGTTTTCTAAAACTCAAGAATGGCTAAATTGATTTAGCTAATTTTGGTTTTCAGTTAAAGTCCAGTGAAAGTTTGAATGGTGAGAAACACTAAAACAATTGGGATAAAATATTAACTGTAGTAAAGTGAAAACGAGTTAACTAGTTTTTCTATTTAATATAATAATTATCCTACATTTGATTAAAATATTGTACAATACTATAAATTATTGTACGGGTGCTCTAGTCACCATATCGTTAAAAATAATTAAATAAAAAAAATGTTTGTATATTTTCAGGAAATCGCCATCATGTCGTTCTTATACACAGACTCATTCGACAGCAACAAAGGATTGACGTTGTGACAAGTTTTAAACTGAAAATGTGAAAATTGTTACAAATAAAAAAGTACAAAATAAAGCCTTCTGTGATAATCGATGATTAAATAAAAATATTTTCTGTTCTGAAATAAAAAAAATATGTATTTTATTGTACCAGTCGAAAGGTCAAGAGGTCTTTACTTAGTTCAAGTATCAAGTAAGGGGATTTTTTTCAATTATCTACCTCCCTGTCCCCCATGTTAGCAAAAGTAAGTAAAGCCTAACATTGATGCATGTATTTCTCTACCTCCATGATCAGGGATATTCACGTTACGATGTGCGTGTTTACTTTTTATAACTGACGTAAACACCATGCAGATCCTCTCATCTCCCATGGCATCAATAATATAATCAAAAATAAATCATCATCATCAAAAATAAGCATTTCTAATGATGAATAACCCTTGAATGGTGTGCTACTTTTCATTTATAATCAATTATTTATTGAGTCATAGATAATAATTTATACATGTCTACATAACCAAAAATATTTTTTTATTTTTAATTAATTACCTTCTAAATTTGTTTCAAACATTATTTAATTTCTTCATTGAACCTATCCAGCCTATTGTAGCATATAATTAGTTGTATTTATCTTTTTATCAATTGATATTAAAAATGTCATACATACTGACTGAAATGTCAGTTCCCCATTAAAAGAATTTGTCAATTCATCCTTTAAACGTTTGATATACCATAATGTATCACTTAGAAATTATTCATTAAAGCAATAAAACCGTAAACATATTATTATATAATGTAAAAGTATAATAGTAGTAGATAAAAATGTGTAAATCATTAAAAAGTTTCCTCATTGAAATATCACTATGCATCGCGGTTATCGCTGTGACGGGACAGTTGACCGCAAACTTTTGGGAAAGATATGCTTTACAGAAAGAATTGTATAATATGAAAAGTAGCCTTCATCTACTCAAGGTATAAAAATACTTATATTGTTAAGCTTTAGTTTATCAAACACACTAAACAGTCATAAAAAAGGCCGTATTGACGGAGATGACGCGTGGAATGTTCGCGAATCTCCTGACCATATTTCTATTGTACTTTGATTATGTTTTATTATTATTATATAACATTTCATTAACCTGAAATTATATTAAAATATCGTCATCAACGTTGAGACCGAGATGATATAGTTTGTGGATATGATAATGATGATGAATTTAACTCCATGTCAAATTCATCACTACTGAATATTAATAATATAATCAATTGTCACAACTTTTGGCACTATCTTTCCACCTAGCTAGCTAGGTCAGTGTCCTAGTGAGGATTAAGAAATCTTAATTACATAGACAATGTTTAGATGTAGTCATAAATATTTAAATTATGTTTTAAATATGTATTTATAGGTTACAGTCAATAATATTGGAATCGCATATGATACGTTACAAAATGAACTGATAGAATTAGCACGAGCAAATGGACCATTACGGTATAAAAAAGATTCTTCTCTCAAAGTTCCCGATCGTGAAGCAGCAAAAACATTAAAAGACGAACTGCTGATAGAATTCAATGATAAGGAAGTAAATTCAGAATTAATTGAAGATAACAAAGATAGGAGAATAAGTGATACCAAAAATGCAACCACTCTTACAAGAAACCCACCTAAAGGTTTAGAGTCCAATAATAACAATGATAAGGAAGTAAATTCAGAATTTAATAACGATAACAAAGGTAGGAGAATAAGTGATACCAAAAATGCAACCACTCTTACAAGAAACTTACCTAAAGTATCTAAAGGTTTAGAGTCCAATAATAACAATCAATGTATCAAGGATAGTAAAGAAAAATACAGTTGTAAACTAAACAACAAACGTAGATGTTTCGAAAATGAATGTTGTAATTGTAGTTAATACAGATCTATAGCATCATCAAGTAGGTTTTTCAAATGACAAAGAAATAAACGAATTACTACTAATACTGTTGTGTATTATTATACTGTTGTGTATTATTATACGTATAGTCGAATGCATCCAAGTATACTTGGGCAACTTGAATGTGCAGAAATTGCTAATAGTGGGGGGCGAGGTGAGCAAGCCACACGTGATTAATTCTTACACGACGGTTCAGTTCCCATGCGCCTGCTATTTGTCAAAATAGTAGACACCGTGGATCCTATCCTCACTACTTTTGTTCAAAGATAAACAACAATACATCGATGAATTTTTATTATTGTAGAGATTTTCATGTTAAAAAGGTTTTGCACAAGAATTTCTAATGGATCCATCTTCTAGTCAATCTGTAAAATTTTTCACGGTCATATTACTAACAAGTTCGTTTAATGGTCCAGTTCTTATAAGCACATCTACGTTAGGTAAGGATAAATGGTTTTTTGGATTCCACAAGAAATCGCCCCTTTCCATGGTATGGGCTAAAGCTTCTAAAATTTCCACTTGACCTTCTATTTTTGGTAATTCTTGAGAAAATTTCAGTATGTTGCGTTCTAAATCGTCGTAAGAGCTTTTCATGATGGTTATGTTATGCTGGAATAAATGAATCAAAATTATTTTACGAAAAATTTCAATATTAACCCATAGACCAGTTAGCATATAATATGCTTGTAGATAAACCCCCTTTTTATATCATTTATTACATAGACAAATAATATACAAGATTTTGAAATTTATATAGAATGTTTTTATATATCATAGACCCCTAGTTCTTTTGTTGTTCTATTTAGATCCTGAGTATCTCATCATCGACCTTTGGGGTCCTATAGAGTTATAGGTTTGGGCCATCACTAATCAAGATTAGGTATACGAATTGAGATATATAACGATTAATCCTACTGCAAAACTATGAAACGTTGAATTTATTTTAAAGTATTAAATTTTCTAGAATAGAAGAGTCGTTTAGGTAAATTATACCCCTTTAAACTAAAGGGGTATAAGGGAGTCTCGTCTTGCTTATTTTATGATGACTTATTTTATAGTGATTACGTCACTAATTACAGAGGACAAGAAGATTTGTTTTCTTTTCCTCAAAAAGGGGATAGCCATGATAAAAATTACTTCATTAAATAAATTACCTTACCTCAATATCATGGATGCTCCTCGATATATTATAGATATCACACTTCTTACTACAGACATTGCTATGATATTCTAACATCATGAATATAATATATATTAAGCATGACATTATTAAGAAATTACAAATACTATTAAATAAGGAAGATTTTGGGTAATTCTGCGCCATGTCTATTGGCATTCTCATTGGTCGTGATCTTGGTCTTCCTCTACGGTTTCTTCTCCCATTATCCATCTTTTATCTATTTTTTAGTTTTGTTGCTTGCTGATTTATTGATTTGGTGATTCACTTATTTAGAGCATCTCTACTATTTATAATTTTTTTATTTTAACATGATGAATAATGATACTTGTTATTTACAGAAAATTTTTGATTTAAGTAAAATGACGTCAGCGCCTTTTTCTTTTTTTGTTGTCTATGGGCAAATAACAAATAAGAGTGTTATACTTTTAAACACTTTCAGACTTGTAACAGAGGCTCGGAACCGCTTGCAAAAAATAATATTGGTAAGTAGAATAAACAAACCGAAAAAATGTCTTAAAATGAACAAAGTGTCTAGTCGTCCGTAAATTTGACGCCAGATTATCGGATAAATATAATAATATAACCTAATCGTCTAATTTTTGTAGGTAAGTATATAGGTAGGGTTGGGTTAGGTTTTTTTTAAACATTGTTAATAGATTTTATCGGACGACTAAGCTAATTTATTCACACAAAGAAGAAGATTTGAAAAAATTCTTCCTCGTCTAGAATATCATTTACTTACGAAATTATCTGCTAAAAATATATAGAGACAGAAAAAAGGTTTAAAAGTTGTAAAAGTTGGCGATTTTGCATACACCGCCATCTAGTATTCTATATGAAAACTATGTAGGATTCTGAGAGAACTTTATTTCAAAGTACCTTTATTAGTTACTAGTTTACTAATAATAGCACAGATGGCGCTTATTAAAAATTATTTAAATAATGATATAATGTATTACAAAAATATTTTTTCAAAATGCAATAGTCAATAAATTCTTAGTAATTTTTAAACAGAAATAGCAACTGATTTTCTAAATTAGATCTCAACTCTGTAGTGTTAGACGATTTTTTTATCACGGGTCAATCAAGTGACCCAGACCTTATAAGGCGTATGGGAACTTGAGGAGCCAAACCCAACTTTTAGAGGCCAAGGACAATATTCTAAGGTGATGCAGCATCTGGAGATTTTTCTTGTAAAAATATATCCCAGAACAATTTTAAGTTATTTAACTTGTTGGTACAATTAATATAATATTATCAAAGACTTGAAAGAGCTCATTGCGCATAAATTATTATAGTAATCTTCTCAATCCTCATAGTTTTCGGCTCGTCCGAACTCCGGAGCCGCCATTTCGTCGAGACGGTAGAACGAGAGGAATAATTATTGAGCCTATCTCTCTTGCTCTCATTGTATTCCATACTTGGTTTTCATTTTACATTTCGAAGTTATAGTGAGGTGGGAATAGATATTATCGATATTTTTTACGTTACAGCATCTCAATCCTAACTTAATATTATAAATGCGAAAGTAATTAAATGAAATTTGGTAAATAGATAGTCTAGAGCCTGAGAAAGGACATAATCTACTTTTTAATGCGAAAAAAGAATTGAAAGGGGGGATGAATATTATATAGATGTATCATCATTTTTAGAGCTAGGAGCTAGAAAATTATTTTTTAGGCTGCTGATTCGATGCAATCGAATAATTAATTCAATTTTTGTAAAATAATTAGCCAAAATAATTAAAAATGCTACCCTGACACTATTCCACAAGGACGAAGTCGCGAGCACAGCTAGTTTCTTATAATATTGATAAAGTTATGTTACCAAGGTAATTGGTACAGAAAAATAACCTATGGAGGACAGTTAGAATTGCTATTTACTTATTCAAACTTTTGTATAAAATAGTGTTATGTTAAGGTTCTTTTGATTGTCTTTAATTATAATCTTTATCAGTCTTTCTGTATGCATGTTGGTTATTCTGTTCTGGAGATCAAACTGCAATCATTTATTTTATTTAAAATATTATTTATATAGTATTCGCAATAAATTCCTTTTATTTTTATTTCAATTATACCTACGTAACAGTTTATAACAAGACAACACATAACCTCTGTTCCGATAAATTTGTCAGTTGTCAAGTTAGGCTCGCCTGGCTACCACAAAGGGTGTGTGTGTCGTTATGCTGGGACCCTATTTTGTCCATTTTGTTGTCCACTCCAGAAGGATTTTGTGAACGTTTAGAATTATATTTCTTGAGTTTCTTTTAAATAAGAAAAAATAACGTATAATGTATTTAAAACAGACAATGTGATGTCGATAAAGCCTCCACGCCATCACTTCCCCAAGTCGTGCACCGGCCGGCCGGGCGGCCGCGCTGCATGATGTCATTCATAGCACACACACACATCGAACAGGTCGGTCGCGCTGTTTACATTACACCGACAAGCTATACTATATCCTCTGTACGCGGTGACTTCACGGCGACAACCCGTGTCTGTGATTTAATTTATTTATTGTACAAAATAGTTTTAGTTACAAAATGGCCAACAACAGGGCCGCGAAATCTGGATTTGCCGCTGAAGCTCAGAGAAAGGTAAGTGAATAAAATATATCTAACAGATTATCTCGGCCTATATTCGGGATGGTATTGATTGGATGCTGGGTGGTCCAGATCCAAGGGCTCGGCCGTGACCTACTTTCTAGTAGAGAGGGGTTGTTACTTATAGCCCGTAGACACATTAACTCCGATAACATGTTCTAATTAGAATCTACTTGTATTAAACCTTTTAGATTTTATAAGAAATTAACTCACCTTTATTATTACATCAGTAAGGATTTTATTGAATACGAATCGACAAAAAATCTTCCTACCCACACTTCCATGCACACATTACACGCACACACGAGAATCCTAAACGGCCGAAAACAGGTTTGAAGTTTATACAGATAAAAAATTCGAGTACTAGGTATAGCTACATGTGACCAACGTACCTGGCATGGCATCTTGGGTAACCTATAAAACGATTAGTAGGTATACCCTTTTTAACCCTCATTAAAATCTAACATCAAACGTTAATTAATAGGACTGTGATAAATATTTTGCTAGTTAGTATAACTGTTGCCCTCGTCGGTTCTAATTAGAGAAATTAATTGCACGCGTTTGTGAGTAGATAAAAATAATAACTATTTAAAAGTACTAATTAAGTATAAGCAAAAAAAATTCAATAATTTATAACAATATTTTTTTTAAATTAAGCAATATATTTGATTAAAATTCGAAATTTTACAAAAATAATGGCAAAACAAAAACGTCGATATATCGATAAATTTTACCCTGATCTAGCTATTTTGTAAATTGTATTTATCTTCTTTACATCCCTAGTAACCTACTTATATTAATGTTACATTGACAGCTTTAAAAACAAAATAGAACAGATTCAAAATGCAAAAGAGGAATTAAGATAAAAGTAGGACAGATAAAAAATTATTTACTTTCATACAAATTAATTATTAATTATTATCTTAATAATAATAATAATAATGTAAACATAGAGAAGGATTTCTTTTAAATAGATTAGATTTAGATTTATCAAAATGGGAGGACATGGGGTGATTGGAATAGCATCTGGCAGCACTAAATATGGGTAGTTTAAAAGAAATTAAATACCAATTGTTATATTAAAGTAAAGCATCACAGCAACGGCGATCACTTCAACAAACAAACTATAATAAGTCATGATGTAAGAAGCAACGTGACTAACAATATAATGGATAATAGAATTACCACAAACTTATTGAGACATATAAAATTACGCGAATTTACCTGCTAGTGCTAACTCATACAAATCGTTTACATTCCACAATTAATGACTAATGTATGAAGTTATTATTAAATCAATGGATATTGCAATCTCAAAATATATTTATTTGTCTTTCTTGTATTCCTTAAACCTTTATTATACAGACTAGTCGACTCGCCACGGCTTCGCATGATACAATTTTTGAAGTGAAAACTTTTTTAGCGGCGTTGTGCAGTTGTGTACATTTTTTTGGATGGGTAAAAAATGTCAAACTCGCGACAGGACACGAGACCTGATCGAAAATTCGTAAGCGTCAGATCTCAATAATACAGTTCGGTTTTTTTGAATTTTGTTCTTTGGGTTTCTTAAACCTTAGAATTATATTTTTTTTCCAAAGTCCCGTGATCTCAATAATACAGTTCGGTTCTAGTTTTTACTTCTCCCGGCACTACCTCAGTGCAACCGTTTTTGCATTCTACTAGTATTCTTAACCCTCTAAGTAAGCTAAAATGCTGAGTCAGTAGTCCAATGAGTGGGATTTGAACCCACGACATCGTGAATCCGACGTTTGAACCACTGAGTTACTGACGCTTAAAAACTTAGATTTATCAAAAACATGTAATTTTCAATATACTGTTGCTAAATAAAATTATTCAGGCGCATTCAGCAGTAAATATATTTTATTATTATCCCGCAGGAACTATGAATTTTTCCGGAATAAACAGAAGCCTATGTGGTAATTCGGGTTATAAAGCATCTGTGTGCCAAAAAGAAATGAAATCCGTTGTTTGTAATATTTGCAAGTTTTTGAAAAAGGTTCGATCTTCTAAAATGTTTGTTTATTTGTATGTTTAGATTGGATGTTTGTCACACAATTATATAAAAACGGCTGAACGGATTTCATTGAAATTTGACACACAGATACTTATTACATAGATTTACACAAAGACTACTTTTTATCCCGGAATTATTCAGTTCCTGCAGTATAATAATTAAATATATTTATAGTCCTAAGTACCTGAGTATTTTTATTTAGCAACAATATTTTCGATAATTTTTAATAGGTATATGTGGTAAATCGCACCCATGCGAAGCCGGGGCGGGCTGATTAGTATAGTATAACATCCTCTCGATTACGAGAGCTTAGAGAGAGAAAGCATGATGCAAATGTAGGATTACTTAATTTTCCTGTATGTGAATGGAATAACAGTAACTGTAAATATATCTTATTCAAAAGACAATTTTTTGGGAAATCAAAAATGCTTTCATGCATCAGAAACTTTTAGGTTAAACAAAGGACATGAAAAATATTTGTTGTCAACATTTCTAACGCAAGTTTACATACATAAAACTGTTTTTGTTCTTGCCAAGGAAATTCCATTGTAACATGTCATGTTTACCAGGCTGAGGCTGAGGCTTTGCATTTTAAAGAACCTAACGTTATTTACATTCAAGTTTATACCTGAGCCGAGGTAACAAGTAGACCTAACTTGGGACTAACTTAAATATTAGAATTATATCCCCATTTAATTCCTAAATTTAATTCCTAAAGAGAAGTTTTCAACTCGTAAAACAGAAGTATACTCTACAATAAAAAAATACAACCGAATTGATAACCTTATTTTTATTTTTGAAGTCGGTTGAAAAAAATAAACAGACAAAATTTGTAGTCCCTGTATTGTCCCTGAACGTAAGATTTTTTTTAAATCGTATTAGAAAGTAATTTTTTTTAATCCTTTAAATACATACCAATATAGAACAAAACGACGATGGTTTACAATAAAGGACGAAAAGACCCAAAATTTTTTTTATATTTATTATAGATATTTTTATCTAAATTTTAACTGGAATACCAAGGATAATCAGACCTTATATAGGGATATCTTTTTAACAAAATTCAAAGAACAAGACAAAGAAAGGATAAAAAAAATTATTGTATCGTCATGGTGATACAAATAAATTATAAGGAAGTCAACGAGGTTAGTTATGATACTAAAAAAATCCTTTTTATCAATAGAACTAATTAAGCATGACTATTGTTTAAAAAAATAATAACATTGCGCCATTTCATGTGGAGTACGTTAGATATTTTAATTTGTTCATAGATGATAACACACGTATAGCCTTGTATTAGTTTTATCAACGTTATTGGATATTAATTAAGAACTATGCATTTGGTTTAGCTCTTTGTTATATTTTTATTTTCATGTACCTAATTAATACGCGCCATCAAAGAGATTTAAAGCAGAAGTTCCTAAACTTATTGAATACTAGCGGACCCGCGCGACTTCGTTCGCGTGTTGCTCGGCTCCTATGGGTCGTAGCGAGATGTTAAATAGCCTAAGTTACTCCTTGTTACGTCAGCTATCTGCCAATGAAGGTGCCGTCCAAATCGGTCCAGACATTGCAGAGATTAGCCGAATAAATAGACAGATAGACAAAAACTTGTAAAAAAAAAAAATGTTGTTCTTGTATATATACCGTGTAGAATAAATCGGTTATTTTAATATGACAAAGAGACACCAATTTTATTTATTAGTATGGAATAAACAACTTTCTTTAAATCAAATCTTTCCTTTATATAACGAAAAAAATGAGAATTTAACTTATTTTGATCCAGGGGCGCTGCTACCGCTGTATCAGTCGTATCAATGATAAGAGGCCCCAGGGCTACAGAGGCCCATAATGTGATTAAGCTAAATTTGTAAAATATTATAAAAATATAAAAAAACTGTCATACGTATTACGTACCGTAAAGGCAAAAAAACAATCTTTTTTTCCGGGATAAGCGTGCTCCCAAAAGTTCGCAACATTCTACACGTTTAAGTTATTTACTACTTAATCAATCGGGGCCCCCAACTAATTTTGATACAGGTTTTTCACCAGATAATTGGACATTTTTTACAATTCATTGTCGATCCCTGAGTCCATAGAATCGTTGAAACTTTGAAAATCACCGATTTTAAGTTTCATTTTAATAAATGAATAAATTCAGCTATTCCTAAAATAGGACAAGTTTATATCAGTCAGTAGTTTTCTTAATTTTCATACTTTTGCTATCTTTCTATTTTTTACAATTGTGCAAGTTGAAGGATGAAATGAGAAAATTCTTTTCATTCTCATGTTTCATCTTCAAAGATCGTAGTGTATTAAAATTTATAAGTTTCGCCATTTTTTTGAACCTACAGTCATATTAATATAAGAAAAGTTCTACATATTAATCACGAAGATGAAATTGTAAAATAAAATAATGAAAAAAGTCAGAAGTTTCGTCGTCCAGCTTTTCGAAAATATGAGGGTATGTGAAGAACAAATTTCGATTCAGGTATATCTTTTTATTTTTAAATTGCGATTTTTACTTAAAAATCTTAAATCGAGATAAATTTCGTTTTAAAAAGACTGAAGCTTGTTTTGCGTAACATGCAAATTGTCCAGACGTGAGACACCTCACACTTTACCGAATACGGTCATCGACCTTAATAACTTAATTTATATTCGAACATAAACTCGATAACTGTATATACTATATACTTACTTAAATTCCTTTTCTGTTTAATATTTTAAAATAAGTATTTTTCTTATCTGATTACTTTTAATAATATTATTATATTTATGTAAAATTTCCTTTTTACTTTAATCTTAAAATTTTAAAGTTATAATGTACCAACGACTTTCCCCTGCCTTATTTTTATAAAAACGAAATGGTCTTCAATTTAAAAGAAAGTTGTATTTCAAATATGTAATAAAATACTATTTAGATAAAAGTATTGTCTTAGATAAAATAAAAAAATAGAAAAGCAATTATTTCCTTTTTCTGTTTCTCAAACAAATAGAGGTTTTCGTATATTGAATTGAAAACTTAAGACATTAGAAGCTAAATTACTGTAAAAATATATCACGACGATGGTAAGGAAAGGAAAATATTTGTGATTGAGGTCGAAATAAAGATGGAGACTATAAACTATAATCCATAACTTATCTCCAACGAATCGAATGCTAAAGGTGATCTTACAATTAGAAGACTTCTAAATCTGATTCTATATAACCATTTGGCTTACACTTCTAACATTTTCAATAATGTTAAAAATACATTAAACGCAGTAAAAGGCGTTTTAAGTCCATCTCTTCCTGCAACAGATCATGTGGGTCAAGGAGAATCGGTCAACAGTTTCGACCGGTTTGTACTACCAAATAAGACTCGTTATGCATCGGTGATGGTAGTGCAGGCTTCGTAATAAAATAATAAATCTTTTTGTAATCATGTTTTATTATGGCCAATTCCATGCAGCAACTTATTAATTGCTAAATTGCTTTTTCATACCAAGAATTCCGATTTTTATCGTCCTTAAATCATTTCAAAACTTACAATATAATTTATACAGTTGATACTGATGTTTTAGGTGCTCATCTGGTATACTGACCGATTATGTTTATACATTTAATGCAAATCAATGAACACATTAGGAAAATTATAAAGATAAAGATTGAACATTAAATTCAATGAGTTAATCTCAGAATTAAACAAAAAAAAACGACGAATTACGGCTGTAAAGAATCCTAAAAATTTTATTATTAATTCACTATACAAACAAGTGCAAGAGAGGAAAAATGTGGCGAATTAGAATCGGTAATATATATACATATGTATAGTTATCTTTCTCAGAATTTTATAAAATAAGTCACTCATAACTGAGCGGCATTTAATTCAAAACATACGTTTACAGTAGTTTGTTTTGTTGAATTCTTCTATGTCTGACTCATCAATTGAGTCTGGAGACTTCTTGATATAGAATTTAAATTAGCTTGACATATTTACATAATTAATGAGTGTATCAAGCTCCTCAAAATTGCAGACTAATATTACAGATGCTATCTTTAAATCTTTTGCGATAAAAAATACATCTGAAACAGATGCTAACGCAGTTGTTGATGTTAAGGGTATAATTTGTCTAAATCCCAGTCGCTCAGAGTACAAAATCTGTAATTTTCAAAACAGGCCATATAAAATGATGTAATTAATGTACAAACATGAAAAATAGGAACAGATGTTCAATTAGAGTAAAAGAATTTATTTTATACTAATTCAACAAGACGATGACTCATATAAGGCACGGTTCAGTTACAACACCAAACCCCACCTTATAAGGTATGGCCTTTACGCTGAACGTATTTATAAGGTTTAAATATAGGCTACTTTCAAAACTCCACCATATGTTCAAGATTGACACTTGACCAAATTTCTCTTTACCATTGATTTGCAAGTAAACATAGTTGCAACACAAACCAAAACAGCTGTCTAACAATTAAATATTGTTATTGAATTTATTGTAACTGAAATAAAATATCACACGACACATATTAAGTGGTTAGGGGAAATCCTCGATGACTGATAACAACATCTAGTTTGGGTTCAATCATCATGAGAATAAATAACTAAAATCCCCTATTTGAAATACAACATCATGCAAATAAATAAAAACGAAATCGAGAAGTATTACGATTTGTAATAAATCAGCCACCTTTAGATTTTAGAGCTGTTCCTTCGCAGCTATTGGTGGGTACTAAAAGTTTATTAAATTTATCAAGTAACATTATATCTGTACTAAAAGTAAAATGGAACTATTTTATTACAATAAATTATCGTATATTGTGACGTGTGGCTACTGGATACAGATGTAACTTGAGCTTCATACGTACTCTAATGTTATTGTTCCACGCCTTCCACCTTACTTTGGTTGATTAGTAAACACTATATTATGTTTGTCTAGTCATTTATAAATGACCATTTTATTTTCGCTTTATACTTTTTCGCTGTAGAATCTGAATCTTTTTTCGCTGTAGATTCGCTGTAGAAAATCATTAGGTCTTTAGAAGATCTAAATACTGAATGAATGTGTAGATATTAATTTATTTATTTGCTTTATCGTGCCTTAATTTTGTTACCTTAGAAATAACCATCATTATACCATCCTCATCATATTTACTTTTAAAAAATTTGCCTTTTCTACAGTTGTAAACTTTAGTAAGACCTATTTTGTACTATTTCTTATTGGGCATGATTGTTATTGTTTAGTTCAATTCTAAAATCTTTTACACCAAATTCCTTGAGTGTTTTTATACAAATTAAAATGACTTGATGACTAGTGGATTGACCTCCAAAAACTTTATCTTTTAGAATCTTACTTTTTGCAAAGCAACAACAATTTTCGCGGTCTAATTATGATTAAAGTACATCATAACTTGTAAGTGAATTAATTTAATATATTACAAACTGTAATAACGTTACATTGACCATGTCTAACTCGGCCTCATACTCATGCTGACCCCATTCCTATTTCCTTTTAAATGAATGTTGGAGGCATTGTACATGGTTGCGAGGTCCATATTAAAAATAAGTTACCATTAGAAGTTAATTTAATTCCTCAGTATCACGAATCACGATCTAGCATAAGAAAAGGTGGTTCACTTTGTACTTTAATGAGGTGTTTCATAATTTGAACATTTGTTAATGGTAGTATATGACGATTTTAAAAGCTAGTCTCATACTCAGGTTTATAAACTGGTACTGATTTTATAAATTCTGGGCAACTGATGGTTGCTATGCTTTTAAATGCAAATTGAGTTTCGTTCTTATCAATTACTTGATCATAAATATAGTAATAATGTAGCACTCAGCACTGTATTTTCTATTATTTTAATAAATATCGCTTCCTCTATTCTTCATCTAGCATTGTCGTAGATATGATTTTGAAAATGCAATCAAAAAATCCCAGCCTTACTTTCGTCATTAGTCTTTTCTCAAAATAAACAGAAACAGGAGGGTCAAATTCTTCTAGAGGAACTGGTATGTCTTATGAAGTCATGAGTCTTGTTCGATCCAAATGTAAATATATATATTAATACTTGAACATTAAAACTTCTTACATAGTGCCTTAGACTAAAATTATTTCTCGAGTTCGTTTTTTTTTTAAAAATATAATTGTTGAAGATTTTTTATATTAAAACAACAGTTATAGTAAGTTCTTTTGATAAGAAATGCTAGTTATCACCGAGATTCCACACAAATGAAGCTTAAGGAACTAATGTAGTCGAATTGTTTCGAGACGTTGATAAAATCCGTTGGTGTTGAGTCATAGCTATTTGCGTCTTGAATCGTTATGTGACTGCAAACGAGTAAGGCTTGCATCTTAACCATTTAGAGACTGGCAATGAAAGATCGCTTTCAACGGCTTTGGTAATCCTTCTATGATTGAGACCTTTGTTAGCTGCGGCGCCAGCGCAGATTTGCAATATGATAACATTTGCAATTATTCATTTGAACTGCTTAAAAAGTGTGAAGGATTTTGTTTACAATATACTCTAATATCTTTAAAATTCGGTGCTTCTTTCCGGCCGTTTCTGATTCGTTTGATAATATACCTAAAATAACGAAAACAAGATATAATGATATACTTTTTTAATCAATGTTAGGTTTTTGTTTCAATTTATCAAATATTTTCAATACTTAACTAAAGACATGTCATCCTTTGTTTAGCCATTATGGAAATATATACAAACTAGTCGACCCGTGCGACTTCATCCGCGTGATGCTCCTCTCCTATTGGTCTTAGCGTGATTATGTATAGCCTTCCTTGATAAATGGGCTATCTAACACTGAAAGAACTTTTTAAATCGGATCAGTAGTTCCTGAGATTAGGGCGTTCAAGCAAACAAACTCTTCAGCTTATATATTAGTACAAATACGTCATATAAATAAGGAACACTGCATAAACAAAACACTTATTTATGGTTCTATCGGAATTTTTCTACATCTTTAATTTACATTTATAATGTAATGAAACTTGGTAATTTTGATTAAATTATTAGGTTCCTTTATATGAACGTTATCAACAAATACAAACAATTTAAGTTAGTAAATAGTTGAATAGTTTTATTATTCGTATAATCAGATATGTATAGCAAATTAATTAAAACGAAAAATATCAATTTGACCTTGAATAACATCTGCAAATTAGTATCAACATAAAACCGACACAGTAATTTTAATTTTACCCGTCGAAAGCGATATCTGCTTCTATTTCGTGGGTATGAACTGTAATGAGGTTATTGACGTACTAAATTATACTTAAATATATGTTTAAATAGATAAGAAAGTTACTTAGAGACTTTATTTTTTAATATAAATACTACTTTTGAGGAATATACCGAACAATCTCCTTCATGTTTTTTTTTCATTATAGGCGACACTGGCAGAATGTGTATGATATAGTTAAAAAAAATTATTCACTACTCCCACAGATTAACGATGTTTCTAGAGATATTTTCTCATTTTATATATATTTTTTTCGACATGTATTTCTTTTAGAAAATCCTTGTCAAAACCTGAAGCGCTTTATTGAAACTATTTATATAGGGCATAGGGAAAATTTAATATTTCCCTCGTAATAAATAGATTAACAAATAAAGTACGTATTAATTATCATAATGACGTCATGACACCTTTTTTACTATTAAAATTACACATAGGTGAGATCATCCTTCACTTTTTTTAGTATAAATTTGTAAATTAAAAAAATGCTAGTTTGAGGCCAAAATAAGAAAGATTATTAAAGTGACAGTATCTAGGCAGGTGCCTCAAAAATGTTCAAACAGGACATAGCTAACAAGAAACCACTTCCTTTGTATACCAACACAAATTAGATAAGGCTTCGGAATATTAATGAAAGGTGCAACTATTTAACGATCTTCTTATCGGTCAGTCCCATCAACTTGTTGCCTTGAATGTGGTCGGAATACCATATACCAATTCTTTTAAAATACTACAATATAAATAATAAAAAATGAAATTTTATTTTACATTTTTGTCAGACTAGCAGCATGTCTGTACGATTTTATAATAATCAATTTGAATATATAATCGTTTCAAGCCTGAAAATATTATCTGGATTTATTCCCAAAGACTTTCAGGTAAAAAATATTTATAGTTTTCTAAATAAGTTAATAGAAAGTCAATGAATTTCCTTTTCTACTGTTACCCTAAAAAGCAACGTTCAACTTACAATGGGGGGTATTATTACAGCCTTAGCGGCATTGATGATTTCTTATATTTAAATGGAGTCTGGTTTAGAGGAAGTTATAATTAGTACTTCTTAAAAAATTAAATCCTAGAGTGTCTTTCAGTTACTGATAATTGATTATTAATTTTAAAAATAAAATAAAATGAACAAAGTTTTCGGAAAGGATGATACGCAAATGGCTTGCGTGTGCCTCTTTATTTTTTTTTTAAATATTTTTGTTGCAGGTAAAAAGTTATTGAATAGAAATAAATTTTTTTGATTCATCCAAAAATATTAATTCTAATAAATACAGGCCTTATTTAAGGTCCTCGATGACATTGACATACCGAATTTTATTCAGCTATAATGTTTAATATTCTTATTAGGATTGAAAGAGGAAGGTTTGATTCGAAACTCGCTTTTTGTTAACGTCTGCGAATTTCTGAGTCATCATGAATCCTTCATCAATTGCGTCATCATACGCGTCAGTTAATTTTTGGTGTCATGAACATGACTTCGATTTACAAGGACATAAATATTTTTCTAATCAATGAGTAATTACCTTCTGAGAATGGTGCCATGCTTCTTAATATAGTAAAAGCTGTCGATAAACAATTCTGGCGCCATATAATTATTCTAGTCATCAATGCCATTTGAAATATGAATCATTTAACATTTAACAGGATATATTTTGATATTTCTATATATTTATCTACATAAATAAAAATGAACAGCTGCACCAATTCTAATAATTATTTTTTCGTCGTAAGTTATTCTCAGGACAAAGTTCATATAAAAAAAAGTGAGTGAGACAGAAGATGGTGGTGGATACTGCAAATCAGTGACATACTACGCATTATAAAATAGAAATTCAACGGAAATTGTGAGGAAATAGTATATTCATAGTAATAACAGGAGAGTAAGAATTAGTAAATGAGTGAGTGAACGGTTCCGTGAACCTCAGAGAAGCGAAGGTAGCTAGTATTATAATTAGGACGTTATGTCCGTTATTTCATAAGTAGGTTACAGTGACATCGCATGTTATATTACCATGTCTCGAGCCTGCTCAAGCAATTTTGTAAATTAAATTCTTTACTGACTTCAGCATAATAAAAGAATTTCTAGGACAATGTCTATAAATTAATAATTAATAACTTAATTTTAAATAATCTCAGTGAATATACGAATATACACTTTTAAATTTGCACATTTATGGATGTGAATCTATTCAGATATTGTTGGTGTTGGGAGCTATATTTTTTCCTGTGACAACATTAGTTCGCATCTGATTCAAAGATTGTCCAATCAGAACGTTTCCCGCGTAAACGATTGATTCTAACTAATATTATAAATGCGAAAGTAACTCTGTCTGTCTGTAGCGCTTTCACGCCAAAATTACTAAACTGATTCAAATGAAATTTGGTATACATATAGTCTAGAGCCTGAGAAAGAACATAGGGTTAAAAGGATTGTAAGGGCTTGAAAGGGAGGGATGAAAAGTTGTATGAAAGTATCATTTTTAGAGCTATAGAAGCTGAAAATTCTTTTTTAGACTGTCGATTCGATATAAATAAATATGACATTCAAAGTTTTACCCTCAAGGGTGTAATATAACAATAGGGAATAGGGGGTGAAAATTTGTATGGAAATATGTAAGGTTTTTGCAATGAAACACTGCAAATATCTCATAAAATTATTTACGTGTTTTTTATTTGTACAATAATTGGCCTAAATAATTAAAAATGCTACCCAAATAGTATTCCACGCGGACGCATCATCGCGGGCACAGCTAGTATGTCATATATATCCAGTACAGTTTAAACTAACACATAGTTTGTATGTATTGTAGCTTATCAGCGTGACCTTCAGCTCACTGCTTAGCATTGGCGAACTTGCATGTTATTTCCTATCGTTATCGTTTATTTATTTGAATACTAAACGAAGTAGCATTAACAACTGTTATTAAAGAAAAAAGCTGACGAAAATTATTATAAAACGAGGTAGAAAATTCAGATAAAAGTAATTTTGTTAAATTATGATAGGATGTTTTTTTGAGTAATTAATGTAGATATTAATTGAATAAAGTTAATTACAACCTCTACTTACATCATATTAAGAGTATGAGAGCTATACTGCGCAGTAACACTCAAACTACAATATTAACATATACTCTAGATGGAAGCCGAGCAGTGCCAGGGGCATGGGACCCAGGAGGACATTACTCACGTGCTCTCTCACGTGAGGTCTAAAACAACACCAATAAACAACGTTATACTATTAGTTTCACTACTTTAATGTGTATTATGTACTACGCGATATCACTTGACAGACTAATTAAATCCTATCGGAACGAAAGAAATAAGATAAAATTAACTACCCACGAAATTTAATTTATAAAAGGTGTTGCTAACAATTCCTATTCATATTAATTATAAATTAGACTTAGAGTTTATTTGAATTTGAATCTGCTGTAAAAATATATGGGATCATATCTTCCTCGTTAATAGTAGTTATTACTTATTTATTGCATCGATATACAGTTTGTATTCGATAAGTTTTAAAAGTATAAAGGAATCACTTTAGAAAGATGAGCGTCCCTCGCATTGTTATTTGGATACAAAAAATGTAGATTTTTGTCAACTACAGACTGAAAGTACTTTGTCAAGCGCTCCGCGCACTCCATGGTAGATAATTAACGTTGCCCAAATTGTTTTTGTATTTTTATAAATATTGACAATAGATACAAATTTTAAATATACGTCGGTACAGTATAAGTTGTTAATATTATTTTTTAATCTGTATGTCTCGTATATTCTACATGTCTCGTGTTCATTCCCTTTTTTCTATTCATAATTATATCTCAAAACCTATTTCGATCCTTTACGCGGGAAACGTTCTGATTGGCCAAAAGGACATCACTGGCCAATCAGATACAAACTAATGTTGTCATTAGACCAACATATTAAATTATCACGCCTTGAACGCGCTAATCTCAAGAACTACTGGTCCGATTTGAAAAATTCTGTCAGTGTAAGATAGCACGTTTATCGAGGAAGGCCATAGGCTATATATCATCACTCTAAGACCAATAGGAGCGGAACTACACGTGAACAAAGTTGCGCGGGTCAACTAGTTTATTTATAAATATCTTTGCCGACAACCACGAAGATTCCTAATATTATGGATAGCTTGTTTGTCTACAATAAAACTGGAATTTCTAGCTACTTTAGGTATAAAATAGTTCCAAGCAAAGCCTCGATAAAAGCTAGTACACACACTCACTTAACTTTCTCGTTACCACGGAAATACTCTCGTTATAGACACGCATAAACAAAGTACCTCTCCCTTCCCTTTGTGTCGGGCTTTCCAGCTTTAAGCCAGGACTGTTTTTTGCAACGCAAAATTATCTTCGAAAGCCTAGAGCAATTGTTCTCAAACCTTACATATGACTTTATTATGTAATATACCACTAATAATATTGACCAAGGGCGCGCGAAGTCTTAGCACTTAGAACAAATTTAACTTTGCCGTTTAAAGTACCCTACAGCTTTTGATTTCCATGCCAAACGAACACAAGCAGAATTTTTTAATTGAATTTACTTAGAACTTGATACGTCCACATTCCTAAGAAATGAGGCCTTGACATAAAGACAAACAGAGGGGCAACGAAGTAATCGGTCTTTTTATAGGACACCCTTCAATTTGGCTCCCAGAGCTTTTATATGTTTTTACATAATTTGAGGTTAACCAATAGTATAATTTACATAACGTGACAAGGGTGTATCCTAATAATAGCAAACAAGTTTTTATTTTCTTCTATGAACGTAACTTTCTGCAATGCTTCATGAAAAGTTTGAGAACTGCAGATTTAAAGTATGAATATTTTACTGCACTCGCTCTCATATTGAGGTGATTCAAGAGGCACTACGCCACTCTATAGCTTGTTAAACCTGAACTCGCTGTTGCATACTGATAGAAATATGATATAGAATTCATTTGAAACTAAATCCATAACTATATAGTATACCTATTAAATTTTAGTAGTTTCTACTTGTTTAGTTCTAAATTCGAATGTGATAATTCATCTGTTATCTGTCAATAATTATCTGTTGCCAACTTCCCAGCATTTGATTTGTTCTGACTCTCTGCTTTTGGCGACTGTTTGACCACAGAGTGTAAAGTTTGATATTGACAGTATAATAAATGAAAATTATATTTTTTAATTTTCTTGCAATTACTTCATCGTTGTTTTTTTATATATAAGATTATATATGTCGGGGATTTTAAAACGATGTGAAAGGAGATGGAAGGAGGAAGATGGGGAATATTGGGGAACACTAAAAGGGGGTGATGGTAATGAGTGCAATATTGGGTAAACGCGACGCAGATACTTCTACTGAACCGATAAATTATCAAATATGATCTCTAACAATTACGAGAGAAACCTAAGCAGTGCCTTGGACTTGTGACCAAGGTGTAGGCTTAAGGACGTCCTTTAAATGATCATAACACTCGCCTCCACTGCTCAGGCTCTCTGTTTAAACCCAAGGTTAAACGCACATAAACCGAATCTAACACAAGGCTAACCTAACCTAACATTGTGTTTACTTAACAACGTGGCAATTACATTGTAAGGACTTACGTGACCTTAGTTGGACAGCACTTCCACACTACACTGCACTTGACACTATCACTAGCACTACTTAGATGATGTTCACTTCTTGAGAGACCGCGCACGACTAAGACTTCAGTTAGACTGTCGATCGCATATAAAGGGTCGAGGGTAGATACTGTCAAAACAACGGAAGTGACTACTACCCCACTCCAACGCCATAGACAACGATAACGATTCGATTAATCGATAATCTTTTACTATGCTCCGACATATATTTCCTTAAATGTTTCACAAAAATACCGCACAATCTCCTTGGTATTCTTTTTCATTATACACAGGCAGAATGGTTATGGGTTGGTGCTTATACAGATAATAAATTAATTGTAAAAAATAGGGATTCCGGAAGTACCAAAAAGTATAGATATATTTTTGGCAAATTGTAAAGATAATTTCGTTTCAGAATTAATTGACTATTAAAACCATTTATATATTTAATACTGCTCGAATAATGTATGTCGAAAAAAAATTCGATTATTTTATTGAACAGTTAGTATCTATGTAGATTATAATCACGTTCCAAATTGAAATGCAAAATCTTAACGTTAAAAATAGCAGTTAATAATAATACATTAATAATCCACGCGATTGACACAATGAATGAGTATGACAAATGAGTTGTATGCCTAAAATTATTTGTATGATGTAAGAACCCTGTTTTAGATTTGAGTAATAACACTATGACATTGTTGATGTAAATTAACATGACTAATCTTTATCAATATTTGGAATCCACAATTTGTTGATACTCTAAAATTACAAATAAATTATTTAGAATTTATTATAAAGGAGGACGTAATTAATTTTTTTCTAGAAGTATTCTCCCTTTTTTAAACAATGGTTTAAAACAGTTCTTAAGTCATATATGGTTTTATATCTTTTTATATTTTCAAAATTATATAAGGGTAGCAAGCACCATTAAGTTGATCCCTCTTTAGTAGAGCAGCTTATATCAAGTGTTCCTAAAGGAGTTTCATCTTCAATTTTTCAGTTGAAGATGTGATGCGTACTTGGAATTCTTTTCTAATATTGTCTTACCTAGACTGTAAATTTTGTATTGTGTAGTGAGACGAAATGTAAACAAAGACATTACTTTGTTTAAATTTTGTGTCACGCCAAGTTGATAAAATTTAGTTTGTATCCCATTCGTTCTCATAAGTATAGTTTTTGAATGACCGGTTCGATTAGATGAGACGCATGTGCTCTATGAATTTTTATAATAATTGACCCATTTTTTTTTTGATTACAGATTAACAGCAAATACAGTGAAGAACTAGCAGAAGAATGCTTGGAGTGGATTCGTGTGATCATTGGCGAGCCCGACAACACGTCTGGTGATATGGACAACTTCTATGAAGTGCTTAAGGACGGCACTGTCCTTTGCAAGTGAGCATCAAAAAATATCAATACTTTTAGTTATAATGTTGATTTGGGCAGCATTATAGCTTGCAAACACATATGAAGCTTAAGTATTAATGAATGAACTGTTATGAAACTTATCTTACTTTTATAGTCAGAGAAATTTGACCTATAACATATACTATGTTTCGTTGTAAAAAATCTTGAAATAGGAGACCATTTCAACATACCACCACTTGCAATGTAGATTAAAGTTACATCAAGGCTGACGTGAAAAATGTAAACAAATCATAAAGAGTCTGCGTCTCGTTTTACAAGACTGTCCAATATTACTATGGAAATAACTATTTCGAAAAGAACACGTATCTTATATATATATAAGAAATTACTGTTAGATTGTATAATAATTTTAATTTAGATTATTTTCATCATACTTTAAATTCTATATTAAAGTTTACATTTTGTCTCACGCCAATCTTCCGGATTATAGTCGTACCTATAATCGTTTTGGGCACATATAAAAACTCAACATAGTTAAACTACAATTTGAATAATTTAAAACGATAACATTCTAAATTCTCGTAAACTAATAGCAAGTAGCTACAAATCACTAGATCGTGATCTGTAAAGCCTGACCGGCATCGCTCACTACTGAGTACAGTAGCTTGCATTGACGTGTTTATTTTGCAATATAAGATAAGAAGGTAATGGGGCTGTCCTATTTACATAGCAAATATGCGATAGCGATCGTTTCCTATTTCAAGACGCCTTCTGGATTTCAAAGTATTCATTACTTTGTTGCTTTGATTCTTTACTTCGCTTAGATGACGGTACTCATACTAAATGTGCATTTGAGTATATAATATAAAAAAAATATTCAACCTGCTGAGCTACACTTTTATCGTAGGTATAATATATGTTTTATTCTATTAAAAAGTCATATTAACCTTCGTGAAGAACATCAGATAAAATTCAAATTAAATAAACGATGTCGTTATAATTGACATCCAAAATAAAAAGAAGTATTTTAAGTACCTTAAAAAGATGTCCTAAAAAGAATGTCTGATGGGTTTAAAACCGTTTGTTGCTAATATGATTAACGTATAACAAATAGAATAAAAATAATTGGTTGATTTCAACTTTTATCATGGAAGAGTATTTTAATCCAGATTTCTAAATATCTAAGCCTATCACTAACTTTTAAACATATAATATACAATCTCTTATTATCTTTAACAGACTGTTTTGCTTGATTCTTATAGACTCGCCAACAACTTAAAACCTGGCATCGTTAAGAAAGTGAACCAGTCCAAAATGGCGTTCAAATGTATGGAGAACATCAACGCGTTTTTGGAAGCAGCAAGGGAGTTTGGCGTCCCAGCTCAGGAGACCTTCCAAACTGTTGATTTGTGGGAGAGACAGAACTTGAACTCCGTTGTTATATGCTTGCAGTCCTTGGGCAGAAAGGTATTATGATATGTAATTATTTTTCTGTAGAAGATAATCAGATTAAGAAAATTCAGGGTAATGACGTTTGTCTGCGTTGAACTCCGAATCTAAGTTCTAGTTCTTAACGAATCTAATAAAATTTTGCATGCGTTGTGTAGTTTGCTCCAACTTCAAAGATATTTTCTTTTATTCCATATTAAATGTTTATTATAAAACAAAAAGTTGTAAATTTCTAACAGACAGCAGTGTAAGTAAAATTATTAATACAATATTTTAAGATTTTAAGAGATTGTTCAAAATCTAGGTTGGGTAAGCATCCGATAATAATTTTTGTGTAAAGACTGGGCGGGTCGCTAATAATATCGTATAATTAATTAATAACTGAAATTTATTTAATTCCTCTATTTTAGGCCGGAAACTACGGCAAGCCTTCAATAGGACCAAAAGAAGCTGAAAAGAATGTACGAAACTTCACCGAAGAACAACTACGAGCTGGTCAAGGAGTCATTTCCCTCCAATACGGCTCCAATAAGGGAGCCAACCAAAGCGGAATCAATTTTGGCAACACAAGACATATGTAAAGCTTTAAAATTCCAATATATAGTCTTTCTAACATTTTAGTTTAACGGTGCGAGAGAAGAGAATGTAACGCCATATTTGATATTACAAACTGAATTAAACAAAATTGCATTCAAAATAAACTGTAAATTTAAACGGTGTCAAAAATAGCGCACAGTTTAAACTTAAAGATGTAGAACCAATCATTATTATAATTATAATTCAAAGAAAAGAATTTTTCTAGCCAGAGGTCAAAACTAATAATGAACACTGCACCTTTTAAAATGCGATTTTGTTCTAATATAAATGATAAAAGTTTTAAAAACGATTTAAAAATCATTCCGCTAGTTGTTATATTGGATATATTGTACTTATAAAGATATAAAGATATACTTAAAATGTTCTAGAGAACATTCCATGAATCTCTATTGTTCGATGAGGTCATTTGTTCAAAGTAGCATTTACTTCCAATTTCATTCCAATTTTCGGAATTTATTTTTGTACTATTAAAATATAAACAAAATTAATAACGTAGTTTAGAATTGCGATTATTTTGACTGAATATTTCATTCTGAAGATTTCCTCGATAGTTGATTGTACTACTAACTGCCATTAAAATGGATGTGAGACAAAATGTAAACAAAATTTAAAAACGTTTTGTCATGTGTAATGTTTTAGGGATTTAAATTCTTTAAATGATTATTAAAATATGCATAAAAGTAACTAAAAGTATTGTAACTGAATCCAAGTTTAATTATTTAAATATTTCATACATGTAGGTATATTCATATCCGCCATTGATTCGTTTGTTTACATTTTGTCTCACGCCTAGTTAAATACATAGTATAAATTAAAATTACCTGATCTATTTGTATAATTCACTATAATTGATTGCACTTTAAAAATAAAAAAAATATTCACGCACGTTTTAAATTTTGAAACAATTCTTAGCGTATTTTTTGTCGGTATTCGTAATTATAATCGCTTAAGTTATTCTTATTTCTATAAAAATTCCATTTAATATTTATTTGTACCAATATAGAGATTTAACAGTACAATTACTGAAAAATAGTTTTTTTTTTATTATATAAAATTTCAATGTGCCTTCCCACCCCATAGGGGACTGTTTAGAAGGTGACTTAAACTAATCAAGGATTCCTTGATTCTAATTATTTATTAAAATTACTATTCATTCCATATATTTATCGATTTTTAGAAGAAAATATTCTTATAATTATTGTATTGACATTGCGTAATTAACGTAAGTTTTGTGTAAAAGTGCTTGACACTGAGGAAGTACGTATAATAAATAAGTAATCTGAAAATATTGTTTTCTTTCACACACACAAAAACCCTTATCTTAAAAACTTTTAATTGTATCAACAATCAATATTCATTTTTTCTCGGAAATTTCAAATTAGAATCGCAGACGATTTCATTTTTTTTGCTGTTTTTATTCCATAATGGAAAAGGCAAAGGTATTAATACCGTAAGTATGGCACCGTAATATTTATCTAAATCCTTTTTGTTATGAAATTGCTTGTGGTAGTAGATGTCAGTTTTGTCTATATTCATTCCATAGTAAGACCGAAGCCATGTCTTCCGTTATAATTATCTGAATTTTTGTATTTCTAGAATTAGAAGCTGTCTTAGTATAAGTTAGAATATAAGCGCGTGAATCTACGAACAAGGCGGGCCTTCCAAAAAAAAATCCTCGAGGACACGGCCTCCCGCTCTTCATCTTCTTTATTTCATTCCCCCCTCCGCCATCTTCATTCACTTCACCATCCAAACCACACAAAACAATTTGTTTTACAGACACTCCAAAAAAAGCACTTCCGCCCTCCTTCCGCAGACTATTTCATATGGAATTAACGCGGGAAACTTTTTTTTTATATGGCTTTGAATAAACTAATGAAAACAACACTGAGGAGACTGTGCGGTAATCTTGCCAAAAAGTTAATGAGATCAAGTGAATCAGAAAATGTTGATGGATGCTACGCTACAGGAACTACTTAAAACAATAAAATTAAATAAAACAGTTATACACAAGATGTACAATAAGAAATAGAAATGAAAAAAAAAAGAATTTTTAATAGAACAAAAGTATAGCGATATTCCGTGATAGTTCTGTCGTTGACGATACAAATTAATGTTGCCAGTAGTAAAGTAATTAATTAACACGCATGTCATAATCACAAAATAAAATCATACTACTATATATTCTTGTTTAATGTTTATTCACTTCGCTGAGGTAAAATGGTGTTTAGTGTCCGACCGAAAATTCGGTTTCGGTCGAGTTTCGCCAAAAAACTGGTATCGGTTTCGGCGGCAAACCTGCTGAAACTACGACATGATCGACGCGTTGAATTCCTAGCGAAGAAGACATTTTGCCGCGTCCACGTGCCTAATTTGAATTCGTCAAGTTTTATCACGTGAAATAGCATAAGCGTAGGTAGTAAACATCAAAAAATAATTCAATATAACAAACTTATAAATAGATTATAATAGAATCAAGTTTAACCTATTTATATATTTTTTTGGTCCTTTTAACTCTCTCGCTAATGTATTTGACACTTACTATAGTTCATGTGGTGATAATATTATGAATTCAGTTTCTAGTTCATTTTTCGTCTCCACAAAGTGAATAATAGTTGCATGGGACTAGGTATCTATAATAAGATTCCACAGCCATAGATTAGCCACTTCAGCGATTTAAAACTCGGATCAAGAAATCTTTAATAAATAAAGCATACTATAATAAACAGGTTTACTTAAATGATGAGAATGCTTGGAATCTAAGTGACGTTGACTCTCAAGCTAAATGTTTTATATAACAGGTTATGTAAACATGGCTTTTTGAAAAGAGAGACTGTTGAATTTCTGGCCGACTCTTCTCAACAGAAAACTGCTTTCCACGCTAGTAGTAGCTTCAAACAAACTGACTGACCAACTAATTTCTGACGCATCAAAAATACTTTTATACAAACGTATAATTGAAATAAAAGATTTTGAGTTTAAGTTTTATTACCTATTACCAAAGTATTCAAGTGACAAGTAGGTACAGCCAGATTATTGGTTGTTTTTGTAAAATTAACACACTTATAATTAATGATTAGTAAATAAAATTAATATTTCATTTCTGTTTTTCGTTTTAAAACTTACACCCAAACTAAAAAATCGATAATATTCCAAAGAAGAATCTACCTACTCAAATAAACCTCTCACCTATTTTAATTTTCGGATTATAATAAAGTTTTCTTTATTTATAAATATTTTGAGAAAAGCATCTTAATTTATATTTCACAGACACATACATATGTATATACGCACACATACATATATTATTTACTACGACACTTGATCTCGACAGCCGCTCAGGGTGGATCTGAGATTCAACTATAGCTCAGAATCTTTTTGATTAATCATCTCGTTTCTATATGGAAGAAACATAACAAATCTCTCAGGAGAAAATGTTCTAATCTTTTTTTAATAGTTATTTGTTATACAAGTGTGCAAAGTTGCTTTTTAACCGCGTGCTCAATTTTGATGACCAAGCAAGCGAAGGATTCTAAAGTAGAAAAAATTTTCAAAAATTTGTACATTTAAATATGTATCTTGAAATAACCAGCATAAGATGACATTTGTTTTCAACATGTAAAAAGGAAAAATCGTTCCGAGCAGGATCGTCGACTAAAGGGGATTTTGTCTCTTTCTTACGGTGTTTGTGATAATGTGCCGTACAAATAATTTTAAGCAGTTAAATATTCAGAAGTTGATGTTATTATTAAAACAATATTTAATATTTCTCTATTCCTTGAAGCATGGTCATACTAGTAGAAAGAGATTCAATCCCCTATAGCGGTTTGTATGTAAATTCCTTGCTCTGTACTTATGATAGTATCCACAGATTAAACAAAAACCATCGCTTTTATATCAGAGGTTTTATAAAGATAATCAACTGACGCCCTATAAATAATAGTATATGAAACCCTATACATTCAGTTATTTAAATGCAAACCTTTTAACCTGCGTAATCTCGGAATACGTAATCGGCTTACTTATAATATAAATAAACCTTTTATATACAATTTAATGATTGAGAGCAGGTACAATGATATGATAATTAGGTTGATGCACATCAAGGTATTCGTTCCATAACAACATAATTTTCTGTTCTCCATTAAAACACAATTATGATCGAAATTTGTAATTCCCACTCGATAATAATCTGATAAAATCTGTTTATTACTTCCAAATGGCTACTTTATGGCATATAAATGGCCATATCCTTTTAATAATATTATTTAAGGCAACACCAGATAGCCTACGTTACCCGGAAGGGATGTAGCATTCCATCGCCAAAAGAATAATTGAAATCGGCTTAGTAGTTTTTGGGCATATTCACAACGAACAAATAAAGATACAAACATACAAAAAATCAAATGTTTCCTCTTATATTATAAATGGTGTGGATGTGTAGAAAAAATTAAAAAGGAATATTAGTAGTATACCTTACTCGTACTATTTATACTGTAAATTAGATCTTCTCTTTCTTTATGTTTGACGTAATTGAAGGTAATAACAATATGTTAGGCGAGGAAATATTCATAAAACAAATGAGTCTTTATGTAGCCCCTAGCCATCTAAATCAATAAAGAAACGGTAAACCAAATTGATATTAGTACTTACGATAATATTTATAAGAGATGAAGATATATCAGTAACACACATAGGTCTTTCGAATCATTATAAATCATAAGATAATACTAGTAGTATTAAGACTATGGGAGATATACTGCGCAGTAACACTCAAACGACAATATTAAAATCTAGATGCAAGCCGAGCAGCGTCCGTGGCTTGAGACCCAGGTGCAGGTTTAAAAATCTCTTTCATAATATATTAACTCTCACCACGTCACGTTTGTTTGTTCCGATTTGAAATTCAATGAAATTCTTTCAGTGTTAGTTAGTCCATTTAGCCTACCTCGCTATAGCCTATACCAGGGCCAGATTTAGGTGAGGACAAACGGGGCGACTGCCCCGGACGGGCCCCACAATGGACTACGGAAAAATTGTTTTTTTTTCAAATTCCGACTAGTAAACACTCGTTGGTCTTGTCGAGCTGAAGCTACGAAATCAATAGTTGATAGCTTTTCGAAAATCGGAGAAGCTCTAACCAGCTATCATCATATGTTCCGATAAAGATTAAAAAGACGAAAATGATTCTTGAATCTTCGTGGAATCCAAAAGAAACAATTTTAATAAATACGAAGATGCAGCCAAAAAATAACTCATACCGATCAGTACGTACAATCACGCACGAGAACGAGAAATGTGAGGTTGAATCCGCTCGATTATGGGAAGGCACAAGAGGCAAATCTGTCACCCAAAGAGAAATACAAAGTATCCTACATCCCAGTGGTTGATCAGCTCTGTTTCTCTTACTGAAAGTTTGCATGATTATGAAGCTGTTCGTTCGATTTTTGGATTTCATAATCACATCGAGAAGATGGATGCTGTAAACTTGCATGCTGAAGCAGAGGCATTGGTGAAAGTTTGTAAGGATGATTTAGAACCTAGTCTTGGTAATGAGTAGGTTCAATTTGTGTCTTTGATCGACTCATACAAAGACTATGGAAAAGACCAATCTCCGGAACTATTATACTACCAAATTCTCGAAGATCGAAATTTCAGAGCTACATTCCCAAACCTTATTGAGAATGTATTTGGTTTTGATTGCATCAAATTGCACTGGAGAGTGCACATTTTCAAAAATGAAAATTATAAAAATTAGGCTTCGAACCACCATGGGACAAAACGTCTATCGAACCTTTCTTTCCTGGGCATTGAAAGTGATTTACTTCGGGGACTGGATTTCAGCTAAATCATCAACGAATTTTCGGCGAAAGAAGCTCGGAAGAATCTACTTGATTGCATTAATTTTTTTATTGAATAACTCGACTAAACAAAATTGTTCATTTTTTTTGGAAAATAATTTGGAGCCTCCACTCCTTTGTTGCCCCGAAGCCTCCACACCTCTAAATCCGGCCCTGGGCTATATATCACCACGCGATGACCAATTGGAGCGCAGACTGAGGTGGAAGAAGTCGCAGAAGTCGGCTAGTAATAACTGTCTATATATAAGTCAAGTTAAATAAAATCAAAGGCACTACCCGCGAATACCAATCTATAAACGGTATTAATAACAGTAGTTAAAACAAATAATTATTAATTTGCAATCGAAAAATTGTCATACTGAGATACATATTTTTGTTATTTTACAAACTTTGAATGTCATATTTATTAATATCGAATCAAATGCTTAAATTTGCCTATGACTTTTCTATTACTTGGCTATGTCCTATCTTAGGCTCTAGACTATCTGTACACCAAACATTTAAATCGGTTCAGTAGTTTTGGTGTGAAAGCGCGAGATAGACATACAGATAGAGTTATCTTCGTGTTAATAAAATTAGTAAGGATGTATATTTAAAAATGTATATTTTCAATAAATGTGAATGTATATTTGTTTTTTAAAGTTAAACCTATAGAAGCGAAACCCGGCAGGTTGCTAGTAGGCTAGTAGCAAGTGAAGATCAAAAAGTTGAAATCGCATTAAAGATAGTCATTCATGCAATTTAACTATGAACAAGCTGTTTAGTGCACTGTGCACGCACATCGAGTCAGGCGAGGCGGCTTAGCTATTTCGAATTAAATAAATAATAAAAAACAATGTATTTATTGAGTTTCTCCTATAAACCAAAACGGTAATACGCCTAGAAAATTCTACAACGCAATATCACTCAACTATTCATTTAGTATTATATCCTACTAATATTATAAATGTTTTTTACTCTTTCACGCAAAAGCTATTGAATGGATTTTGACGAACCTTTATAATAATATAGCTTACTCATCAGAATAACACATAGGCTATAATTAATAATGGTAGTGTGAATTATCCAAAATATAGCGGGTGAAACCGCGGGGCGCAGCTAGTCGATACAAATAGTTTGTAATATTAAATTTATCGCTTTTTACTAATTACATATTATGGATGTATACACGGTACATATATCAAAATTTTTTTTTTTTTTTTTACAATTTTTGTCTGTGTGTCTGTTTGTTCCGGCTATTCTCTGAAATGGCTGGACCGATTTTGACGGGACTTTCACTGGCAGATAGCTGATGTAACAAGGAGTAATTTAGGCTATTTAACATCTCGCTACGATTCATAGGAGCGGAGCAACACGCGAACGAAGTCGCGCGTGTCGGCTAGTTATCTATATAATTAAAAATTAATGGCCTCTTTTTTATGGAATTTAAGTAGTCTAATCAGTGTCTCTTATATTGCCGATGCGTTGCCACCTCGAAGATACAGTGAGCAGTGGAAATGAAGAGAAGATTGCTACGGTTTCAGCGGACCCCAACCAAGGATGAACCCCGAGTCCTCTGAAACCGTAGCATTATTAGCATGGAAGAGGGAGGGTATAGGTCGGATTAACATGCTGGTGGTCCCAAGCCAGTCGGGGACAGTTCCCCTACCATCAAGGGTGTTCTGAGGAGGTGATGTGTAATAAGCAATTATAAACATAATAGGTATTATTAAGGTAGCGGCTTTTCTAAGATTCTTTGCGTATGAAAACGGAAGTCTTCTATTAACTGTATACTTTGATAAATTCTTAGATTTTAAATATGTTTACGTTATAATAATTATTAATTTACTAATGATATTGTGATTTTTAATGAATAAACTAACTGCGTTGTAAAATCATCACCATCTTGCGTGTTACCCCCTGTGCGGTGTTATCTATGCTCAATGTTCATATGATAACCTTATTTATATTTTATTACTTACTGTATAGCGGTTCATTATTATAAATAAAAAAAATATTATGAGATAGGCCGTGCAGACAGACCTTATTTAAAAGTCGTTGAGATATATTATTTTTATACTTATTTATTAGTAACCTTTCCTTGAGAGAAAATGCATGCTACGATTGCATTGCAAGAAGTAGAGAAAATTATTTATTTCAGCTTTATATATAAATATTATCTATTACCTACTGGTATAAGTACTAGAGATGCCACGAATATTCGGCTATCTCTAATAGATACGTAAAGTTTTAGGGTCCACATTTAAAATATGTACGCCCGCCATGTTTGTAAATCCGACAATCTGTTCGCGGTTTAACTCAAAAACTTTTGGTACTGCCACTGTAATTTCACATGATAGCATAGTTCATTAGTCACCCATGAAATTGACTTAGGTACCATCTTTAGGTTTAGTTACGCTCTAAGGTCTTTTATCACTAGCGGAAATTATGCAACACTTTAGATTCGACTTCAACCTCTAAAATAATAAATTTTGGTTGGACAACCGCTCAAGGCGCCAGATACAAAAGGGCGCTTGCTAGCGGCTTTAGAGGTGGCGGACAAGAGATCAAAAAATAAAATTATGAGGAGGAAAACGGGGCATCAGTAACACATTTCACCTCTAGATAGCTAACGCCGACACTGTGGTAATAATTTATGCACGTGAATGTAATTGATGACTAAGAAATTGAGCCCTAGTCAAGTTTAAATTTTCTACGTAAGTTAGTCTTATAACCTTGTAAGTAATAACGCAACCAGGCACGCGCCAAGCACATTCTGCGTCGGCGTGCCTAATACTATGAGCGGCTATAATTAAAGAGCAAAAAAATAGGAATTCTGTCTACGCTCGCCTACAATAATGTGGTCGGTCTCCAATATTTTTTGTATAGTGCGCCCCTGTCTAGAATTATTTTCAGTATTTGAACGAACTTTTTTTAAATCGAATCATGTCATAATATATTTTAGGTCTGGCGCCCCCAGAAAGCTTCCTAGCGCCTTTTTTTTCTTCTGTTCTTAATAAACGTATATATGTCGCAGTCATCGGGTTGAATTCGAAACGACTATGCTAAATGACACTAAATGAATCAGTCAAGACGTTGAACGTTAAATTAAACAACTTGACGAGTTATCCTTTAGTCATTCAATTAAATGTTGTCATTCAATGATTTCTCTAGTCATTCAATCAAATATCAGATTCAACCAGATGACGGTGACATATACATCTTCTTCTTTGATTTATGGCTTTTAGTTGTGCAATGATTTTTGCACACGGTACTTTGCACTTGTCGTGTGGACATACGTCATTATTTTGACGTTAATGGAGGAGCGCGGGAGTCTCCGAGCGGGGCGGGTTTTTTGGGAGCGACTCTATAAAATAAATTGTTTCGTGTGACTTGGATGGCGGAGTTGGGTAGCGAAATTGATGGAGGGGGGAAAGAAATAAAGTAGACGAAGAGCGGGAGGCCGTGTCCTTAGGAGATGTTTTTGGAAGGCCCACATTGTTCGGAGATTCCCGTGCTTTGTCTTTGACTTATGAATACAAGGACATGTAGTACCACAAGGAATTTTCCAAATACATGGATTCAGATAATTATAACGGAAGACATGCCTTCGGCTTTATTATAAAATTAATAAAGAAGTTGTACGCTTACATTATTTATATATCATCTAAGGTTGTACGGTGTAATACCTTTGCTTTTTCATTATGCAATAAAAAAAATTTGACGTTAATCATTAATGTCAAATGTCAAAATTAAAAGGGAAAACAAATAGAAAATATTATGAAAATCGCTGTAAAATGCGTCAATATACATTTATAAATAACAAATAAGATGAAATAATTGTTTGTGATGTCTAAGTTGGGGGCGTTTTCAAATGGATGGGCGATAGACACTGCAGCGCCTGTTGACCTCGAACCTGATAAAGACGTAAGTGAGGCCCCCTGCAGACTTGTTTGTCTAGATAACAATGTCCTATGACCCCTTCAACGGACTTCATTCTGCCTTTATCATGTTCCTGCAATATTTATTTAAATGGCATCACTATTTGATGTTTGCTGGTAAGTAAACATGCCTGATAAAGATAGTTAGTAGGTTAGATTGGACGTTTATGTAATTATTTTTTGCGCTGCTAATGGGATCTTATTGTCATAATCAGGTAACGATTTATTATTTTTGGCTGTAACTGCTTAGTTCTGTAATTTTTGAAAATTATTATTTGAGAGAACCGAGGAGGTAAAGTATGATCAGTATATGCTTTTTGTTTTTATTATTTAATATATATTTAAACAATTTATTATTTAAAAAGAATACTTACAATAAATTGTTTTAAAATAAAAGTCTAATATAGAGGTTCAAGTCTGGGTTTAAACTTATAACCTCTAGAATTGGACTATAACCCTGATAATTATGGATCTTCCAGGCTGAATAATCTATTATATGCAAAAATATTTTTTAATTCACACAAAAACATTTCAGCTTTATAATTTTAGTATGTCAGTGGTTAAATAATTCAGATCATCTAATCTAACTTTCCTTGAACAATAATGATAATGGAAATAAGAGGTGAATTAAAATTTGACATTATTCTAATATATATAATGCTGAAGCGACATGCTAAAGATAAGCTTAATTGCTATGAAAACTTTTCCTAATTAATATTGCCCTTGATAATGTTTGTACTTTGAGAAGCATTAAATTTGCTTCGTAACAGTACATTGTCAAGTCATAACAAGCGTGAGATATTGTTATCTGTAATTATCAAAAAAACTATTAATTCTCCATAATTATTTGTAGTACAATGTTATATAAATGTGTATTATGCAAATTTGGGAAATAGTACATTTATCAACATATATATTTAGACTTTTTACTATTAAACAAGCTGACCCTTGCGACTCCGTCCGCATGATGCTCCGCTCCTATTGGTTTTAGCATGATGATTTATAAGCCTATAGCCTTCCTTGATAAATGGGCTAGTTGTTCCTGAGATTAGTGCATTCAAGCAAACAAACTCTTCAGCTTTATATATTAGTATACATTCATTATACATCAAAATTCTTTCAACACGGGAACAACTATTATTGGCTTGTTCTAAAATATCAACTGTACCAAATGTAATATGTACCAAATGTAATAATTATTATTAAGCTGTTGTTGTTCTAAATAAAATAAATAAATAAAATTGTAACTATACATCAGAATTAGAGGAAAAAAACATACTAGTCTAACGAGGAGTAGTCCGATATAGTTTCTAAAGTTAACCTTTTAGGTGACTTATTATTATTATCATTTAAAATACATTCCAATAAAAGATTGGTAGATTGAAACTATTTATCTAGCAAAAATAAAATACTAATTTTTTCATATCAGTTTTTATAAGTTAACTTAACTCAAAATGAAAAAGGAAAGGAACGAGTATAGCACAATTTTTTAAAAAGTAATATGATTCTATATTATAATAAAAATGTTACATATAGGGTATATTGATAAATATCATAGTTAATATGTAATTATTTGTTCAATACGTACATTGATGTTTAGAAAACATTGATTATAATAAGTTTGTTTATTATTTCATTATTTGCTTGTTATTTAGTAGTATAAGTATAAAAATAAAGATAAAATAATATGTCATAAATAATTATTTCCTAATAATAATATTGCGTGAAATTTTATTCAGTGTCAAACAAACAATTTTAAAAGCCTGTAGACAAAGTTTTTAAAATTTATTCCACTATGAAAACTGACAAAATTTAAAAGAGTATTTTCAGTTGTGATAGACTATTTATTATCCTTAAAGTTAGCCCTAATGCTAGTGAAACTTAAATTATTCTTGTTCAACTAACGGTTTATATCCTGGATGAATTGATAAGCAAATACCTATTATTATACCCCCTAGCTAGCACTTCTCAGATAGCCCCTATCATAGGGTCAACTCGACCTTAGCCCTCTCACCCGCGCTCGTCTCCAGCAGATAACGATGCCTATAAATTACTCAGCGCCATTGCTCTACATCGTTCATTCTGCGTCAGTCAGTCAGTCAGTCGTGTCGCGTATCCCTACTCTTTCACGCCATTTTCCTACTCGCGTAGTAGTGTCGTTATAAACCCTTTCTTCTTACTATTCCTGATGGCTAAATTCGTAAATTACTGTGATTTCCTCTCTCCTAATTAGTGATTCGTCTCCTTAAACATTTGGACTGTAGAATCTTCAGGAAGATTTATTTATTTACGATTCTCTCTGGGGACTACATACATGCATCAATTTTCGAACGCGCTCTTCCAAAAAATGACCATAACTTTGATGTACCGAATCAACCCTATCTACTATTCAGATTACTCGGATACGATCTAGGATACCTTAAGCTATTTCAGCTTAAACATATTTTGTGCCATTGGCTTTATCATTTTGAATACTACAAATTCGGAGTATACCCAAAAGATATTACCTGATATTAACCTTGGGATAGCGGAGAGAGAAGTATTGTTGGAAACATGGATATCGTGGCTAATGTAAGTCCCGTTTTCAGATCAAACTATTTACTCCATTATTTATTTGCTCCAATATTGCTATAGTCAACGCGATTTTATCTTGAAAATTAAGTCACACCACAATCGTGTGGAATAAGGTTAAAGTGTATCTATGTATATATATAAATGACAAGGAAACAACGCAAACTTAGTATATCGGTCTGTAGTGATGAAGATCAAATGTCAATAACTGATGTTTAAATCTGCAAAAAATATTTAGGGTTTAATTAATATTTGTTTATTTTCAACAGTACCATCCGGTCTTCAAGGCGTTCCTTGCAGGATCCTTCTCGGGGACCTTCAGCACTATTCTATTTCAACCATTGGATTTGGTGAAGACGAGACTTCAAAACCCCAGTCAGCATGTTGTTGCGGCGACTGTCAAGTATGTTCTTTATTCTTTATTAAAGATAAAAATATTCAAGAGAGATTAAATACAATAGTGAACTTATTTTTTTAAAGAAAATTACTTGAAATTTGAACTATAAACTATTAGTATTTTTAAGCCCTATAACTAAGCTAAATGTGATCACAATAACCAGAATCTGAACCACAAAAACCACCACTGAGTTACTGTAGCTACTTTAGCTGTTACTGTTGCTATTTGAGCTCCATTGTTTCAGATTCGTAAAAATGGGGGAACAGTTTTTTACATGCCCAAATTGAAGTAAAATTTTCTTAAAGAAGGGAACAGTTAGAGTGGCATAGTTGATAGGTCCCGAAATATGGTTTTAGGGACTATTAAATTTGCCATCAGACTCTATTTATAGTGTGATAGATTGACAGGGCATAACGCATTCGTTACACGAGGATTTCCACCCCTAACTGCGTTAAGTAACTTCTCGTCAATATTATAATTATCATTTTGCGTTTCCAGCAGCCGAATCCAACCCGGCATGATTACGATCTTCACCAACATCATACGTCAAGAGCACATAGTTGGTTTATGGAGAGGCATGGTGCCTTCCGTAGCTAGATGCGTTCCTGGTGTTGGACTGTACTTTTCTTCGCTACATTGGCTTAAGTCAAAAATGGGAAAAAATAGACAGGAATTGGGAGCACTGGAAGCGGTCGCTTTGGGTGTCATAGCTAGGACTATGAGTGGGGTTGTTCTGATACCAATTACTGTTATTAAGACTAGGTAAGTTTTATAATTCGTACTGCCACTGTTTTAAGATGATTTTATTCTATATGTTGATGATGATAAAATTGAGTCTACATACAAGACTAGTATCTAGCGTACTATTTTTTAATAGACTATTAAACTAACTCTCTTTTTTGTATGAAACTTATCAATGAATGCACTATTTTGTGTAATGCAACTGAATTAAAGCACAATTTTGTTGAATTTTACTAAATTAAATACTCTGTTTTGACCAAGACTAGTTAATTAATAAACTATTTTAAATGACACTACTCAAAGCATTATATTATTTTCTTTACCTAAAATTTTTGAACTTTATACTTAGAGGGTAGTTCTTGGTATAAAGTTCAAATTGTATATAAATTTAATTATTGTAGCATTTAATGTTTTTTTTATAGATATGAATCAGGAGTATACAAATACAACAGTTTGACCGGTGCATTAAAAGCAATATACAAAGCTGAAGGAATCCGAGGACTGTCGTGTGGGTTGGGACCCACATTGGCTAGAGATGCGCCATTTTCAGGATTATATCTCATGTTCTATACTCAGACTAAACAGGCTGTTCCTAAAGGTAAGAAAATTTATTAAATTTTATGTATGATATAAAACTAAAGAAAAGCTAAGTCGACTTATTCATTTCATTCATCATCATCATCATTACAACCCATTGATGGCCCACTGCAGAGCCGGGTCTCCCCCTCAGAGTCTGGAGGGGGTTAGACCATAGTCCACTACTTTGGCCCAGTGCGGATTGGTAGACTTCACACACTTTTGAGAACTAGGAAAATTCATTTCGTTCGTCGTTGGTGTTTTTTTTATTAATTTAATAAAGCGTATAAATTAATAATTATTTTTTATAATGCTGTAACTCTGTGTTTAATGAGCGATAAGAAAATCTAGATATATAACAATTGTTAGCATTTTCTTGTGCGTCATAATTAAACAAACATTAGATGTTTGTTTTATTTAATTTATTAAAAAAGATATAGCCATTTTAAATATACACTTTCAAACAAAAAAGAGATAAATTTTATAGTTTACATACATATTATTTGTTAGATAAAATGATTTTAATGTCCCTAATATTAAAAAAAAATTAGTATCTTAATTACCTATATAATTTTAATGGACTAGCCAGAGGTATGTATAAAAATAAACCTGTTCAAAAATGTGCTCTCAATATTAATATAAAAAGGAGGTTGATTGCTATTCTCCATAAAAAATATATTTAAATATGTTAAATTTTACTTTTTTTTTGTAGAATGGCTACAATCATCAGCAACAGCAAGTATAGTGCACTTCTCGTGTGGGATAGTAGCCGGAATACTGGCATCGCTGGCAACAAACCCTGCGGATGTGTTGAAGACAAAGATGCAACTGTTCCCGGAAAAATTCCCTAATGCGTTCAGTGCTGCTGTCTATGTGCATCAAGTAAGTAGTAAATTCAACAGAATTTTATTTGTGTAAGATCTAAAAAAAATGCTTCAACGGCTTGCTTTTATTCTTTATATAGTTTCAATTAAATACTGCCAGATCTACACCCTCCCTCTCGCATCTCATTAATGCTGCGGAAATAGTAGAGTTAGCTCTTGCTCAAGGTCTGTTTAAACCGTAGTATTTTTTCTTCACTCTCCCTCCCCACTCTATCTTCGAGGATGCATCGCATCTAGAGAACAAGAGAGTATCTCTTGTTTAGCCGATGTCCATGGGAGATGATGGCCACTTACCATCAGGTGGACCATCAGCTCGTGTGCACCTTATCTACCATTAAAAAAAATACTTTGAATGTTCATCAGTAACAAAAAGCCTTAACTTTTGATATCTGAAAGAGCTTCAGAATATGATTGATTTTATTTTGGAAAGCGTAAAGAAAAGTGCAAAACTCAAATAAAATTAACGTTTTTACTAAATCAAAGCAAAGCCTTTTTGTTAGTTCTGGATTTGCTTCAGTAGTGAAAAGATAGATAATGCAATGATCCTATTATAATACAATGAAATGAATTGCTATGTCAGTATGTGTAAATTTGAGTTTTTAAATATCTCTATTTAAACGGACACAACAGTGACTTTCGATTTGAAAGAAAGAAATAAAATACTTTATTGAGACAAAGTATGATTACAAACGAAACCATTTATTATGTAATAAATTCATACTAACAATATTATAATTATAAATTTATTTCTTTGCCAAGATTTATTTATTTTGCAATTGGGAAATGTACAGTTTTCATCAAAAAAAGAATATTAACTTTCTAGGAAAATTAACGCTTCTAAGTAAATTTTTTTGGATAATTTACTAATCATCCAATAATTATCAAAAATTAACCGTTGAAAGTTCATAATTCCTCTAGTAAATTGTTGTCAAGTAAGTAGTAGTGTAGTTTATGATTATAATTTCTTGGTGGGTGTATGACCCCCTCCGTTATTTTGAGTCATATCATCGTCATGTACAGGTCACGATAGTTCACAAACCCCTGATTATTTCCGAGAATATCATCTGTGGTCGCACGCGTTGATAAATTATGTTACATAAAATTAATATTATTTATTGAACTTGCTTATAAGCTAGTTGACCCGTGCGACTTCCTCCCCGTGATGCTCCACTCCTATGGGTCGTAGCGTCTTGTTAAATAGCCTATAGCGTTCCTAGATAAAAGGGCTATCCAACACTAAAAGATTTTTTAAATTCGAAACAGTAGTTCCTGAGATTAGCGCGTTCAAACAAATAAACTCTTTAGCTTTATAATATGAGTATACATTGAGGAGTACAATTTAATTAAGTTGTTTGTCAGGTTTCTCTTTCTCCTTTTCTGTAAAAGATTTTGTGCTCAAAACTATTGTTAATTATGATGTTGGCAACACTAACTTGAGTTATTTATGATGTTGGTACGATTGATATGTAGCATTTTTTCTTTCTTATATTGGAGAACTAATAAACATCAATCGAAGAAGTAGGGATTGTAAAGTGAATACGCCGTCACGACAGAATGATGATTATTGCATTATCCTGTTGGGTCTTAGTCTAAAGTATAACCCCCAGTAACCCCCAGGAGGAGACTTTAGTCAAGTCGTCATACTGCTGGTCTGCGTATAGACTATAACACTTTTTTAAACATATTACTGAATATTTTTAAGTCTATTTATATAAAGAATGGAGAATATAAAAATTGTTGTGATCATTTATCAGATATTTTTTTTTCTTTTTTTTTTAAAGATTACTAGCAGTATTAATCACATACTACTAGTATTAAAAGACAATATTTTTGATGGTAATTTTTTTCCCTTAACTACTTTGGGAAAGGCTTTTATACCTTACTTTAAAGATCAGTGGATATCAATAGATGAATATACAATATATATGTAGCTTAGATAACTGTAGTCAAAACATAATTAAATTATAAGGAAAACGTGTTACACTGTTAGAATTATTATTGTTCTAGTTAATTTAATATTCCCCTTTTCAATTCAAAAATTATCAATCATAGTAGTTGCTTACTGACTTTGTGTGCGTGCTTGTTAGTTGTGTACTAGTAAGGTAGCGTTTAGTATTTTGATAAACAACAAGCGCTCGGGAGCAGAACCGTCGCGTAAGAACCTTTTATATGTAGCACGCTACGCTACTGCTAAAAAGGCTCTAATATTGACTTCTACTTATTCAAGGTTAGAAGTACACTTAGGTGCCTTTAAAATCATATTGCTCCACGAAAATTTCGGCAACAAAAGGGTTATGCACGATGTGACGTCACAATGTGTTTGAATGAATGTGATCTTTAGTAATCTAATATTATTTTTAATGTTCACTTTGTTATCGTTTTTTTGCGTAGAGGATAAATAGTTTTATTTTTCTATGATATTTTTAAATGTTGACTAATTTAAACACTTGCTATCTAATAGAAAAAAAATAATTTTATGTGATGAAAAAAATGTCAAAATTTGTTGACAAACGTGAAGAATCTTATTATTTTTTACTTACATTAGTCGATTTTAATTTTGAAAAAGCAACTTTCTTTCTGTTTGTTGTTTTTGTTCCTTATCACTCTCTTTCTTATCATTTTTCGAGGTAGTAGAAAAAAGATCGTTCGCACCGACACAAAACGACTCATCTTACCCTCGGGACGAAAGCTTTCGACTAGCTTCCTCCCTCTGGTAAGAAAAAGCGTTTTTTGTATGCTATGTTTTTTTTAATATACTATTTCAGTCAATACAGTTTTTTTATGTCTCGTGTTTTAGATAACCTTACAAATAAATTATTTATCAATAATTACTAATATAGAGTAACTAGCTGATTAAATTGTTAATGGAATTGTTATGTTAACAAAATATTATCTTATGATAACATTAATACCATTAACAATACAAACAAACATTAATTGTTGGGTTGTCCTTCTTTCAAACGAATTTAACATAGGGATGTTTATTTTTTACTTTTTTTATGTTGTGTGAAGTATTCTGCAGTAGTGTAGTAAAAATATATTGTTCCTGTTAATTGTTAAATAACGTGTATTAAAATTATTGCTTATGAACATATTTAATTTTCATTTCTACAAACTTGAAACTCCCATCTCCATCTCCCAACTCATTTACTTTAATACTTGAAGATACTCTTTATCTACTCCCATACTTTAAATCCTTTATAAATGATTCTGAAACAGCTTATTGCCAACATTAAAACACTCAATGTCCTAATAACTAATATGTCATCCAGACGGATCATATAATGTTGTACTGAATTTCATAATGACACTCAAATTCCTTTTGTGTCTGTGCAAAGGGTTTACTCAACTGACAGCCACATTCTTTCTGCTCGATGCGTGGTATCTATATGAATTTTAAAAAAAGAACATTCACGCGCGTTTCACTACTAGAACGTCGCGCGCCGTAAAATAAATATGTTATTGGAATCTCCGCCATTTTTCTTTGTTTGATATTTTTATTGTTTTGTATACAAAAAAAATGAGCGATTACCTTCCAACATTAAAGAACATATTGAAGTGAATTTTAATAATTACACTATACAAAATGTTAATTACAACTACAATAAATGTTTGTTTCATTAATACTTAATTTATTTGTATATACTCAGTAATGGATGATGTTAGCTTACTAGGAGTGGCTGTTTTAATGTTGGCAATCAGCTGACTGTTTCAGAATCTTTTATAAAGGATTTAATAATGGGTGTAGATAAAGTCTTGTATGTAGCTCATAACCCACATTCGAGTTTTAATACCCCTTATTATACAACAGTTGGTTTTTTGTCTACTTTGTGATTTTCTAATATTAACTTCTAATTGTTACAGACATACGGTTTCCGAGGTTACTTCAAAGGAGCTGTCCCAAGAATGCTTCGCAGAACACTAATGGCGGCGATGGCTTGGACTGTCTTTGAGGAAATAACTCGATCTATTGGCTTGAAGTGAGAGATATAATTAAGAGAATATATCATTTAATCTCTTATTATTTTTTAAATGTATAGTCACAAGAGCTTAACCCTTAAATGCATAGAAAATAATAAGAAAGGTAATATTTGTTTTTAATCAAAGTTTAAAGAAGTCTGTCCTATAAATAGAGATAAATATAAATTTGTAAGAAACGTGAATTTCTAAAGATAATTTAAATTTGACGAGAAAAAAATAGCAGTTTTTATTACCATGAGGCTTTATATTACCAGAAATAATAGTTTTACTTACAATCAAAAATAATTGCCAAAAATATCGAATTAACATCAGTATCATAAATATTGATTTCATTAGATGCACTTAAGGGTTTAAGCCATAAAGTATAATGGTCGCTATTATTTGCTCTTAGAGCATAAGTTGGGGTTAAATGTTCCTTTATAGTAATCATGTTATTTTTGTATGATTTTAGTATTCTTAGTTGTTTTGTATATTTGGCAGTTATACTAAGCCAATAGGTTGAGTAGATCTAAGTATATTCTTGTTATTATATACAAAGGGATGTGATATTGTTATTAAATATTTTTGATTATCTATACTTGTTTTATTTTGTACTAGCTTGTTGTTAATTAAAACTTACCAAAGTTTCATCACAAATAAATGAGTGGCTTATGAACAAATAATTTTTTTTTTATCAAGATTATATACGATTTTCAAGTCAATTTGTTTTGAAATTTAATCTATTTTAAAAGGACGTAAACGCCAAATGACGTCATATATACGGTTGAATAGCGATATGTCTTAGCTTTAACAAATAAGGCATTATCTTATTCCGTCATATATCTATACTAGCTGACCCGGCAAACGTTGTTTTGCCAGATAAATTTGGGATGGGCCACCCTTATTACTTAGGGGGATGAAAAATAGATAGTAGCCGATTCTCAGACCCACTAAATATGCATATAAAATTTCATGAAAATCGGTCGAGCTGTTTCGGAGGAGTATGGTAACTAATATTGTGACACGAGAATTTTATATACATACATTTTATAAGATATATAAAAGGAGAAGCTGACTGACTGACTGACATAACAACTCAGGGCCTAAACTATAAAGGTTAGAAACTTGAAATTTTGCACAGGGGTTATTTTTATAACGTAGGGGAGCACTAAGAAAGGATTTTTGTAAATTCACCCCCTAAGGAGGTAAAATGAGGGTCCAAAGTTAGTATGAAACTTTGCCGTTTTTGAAGTTATTCAAATGAATTTCATTCAGTATGAAGGTTCGTTATTGAAAGTCATGAAACACGTGTAAAATATTTTTTCGAAAATCATCCCTTAAGGGGGTAAAAGGGTACAGTTAGTATGACTACCTCATAATATTTATAAATATGTCTACAGACGATCTACTGTAGTCTAATATAACTACCTCAATATCGTAAACGAAGTTGCGGGTAAAAGCTAGTGTAAACGAATGAACAAAAAATTAAAAGCATTTTTTTTAACTTAGGACAGATAAATAAAGAAACAGTATTTTTCTTTTAATTGTTTAATATTTTTGTAATATTGTCTATTGAATTCAAATTATATAAATTATTAAATGTCCGAAAAAATAATTTTATTCTGCTTGTATGTATTTTTGTTTATGGTTTTTTCTCATATTAGAAGTAGACTATTTAATTTCGTAGTATAATTTGAGTTTGAATGTTTATAAATAAAAGACTAAAATTTTTGTAACAAAACTATAATTTATTTATTTACAAATTAGCTACAAATTGACTAAACTGTGCGTACTATAACCTATACCATACAATGTATAGTGTATGCGGTCAATCACCATGGGGGGGAGGGAACTATGACTATACTTACTAACATAAAGTGACAGAATGACTAATCTGAACAATTTACAACTAAACCAATCGAAGCAAAATACACTTTCAGAAACACCGATAGATGGATTGTGACGTCACAGTATACAATACAATGTTGTACAGTTGCGGTCTAAGGCTGCGTATCGACTGAAGATAAGCTTTGCTCTTTTCTGGTGGAAATGCAACCTTAACCACGAACTCACTCAGGGCACCTGTTATAATTATTAATTGTGACGTCACACTAATAGAGATTAGCGTTTGTATCTTTTTATTAGGCACTCTAAATTTTGTCATTAATAAAATACAGGTATAATTAAATATACTCCAGTTATCATTTTTTTAATACTCCATACATTTAATAGTTAAAGTATAAGAAATAAAATACAAAAATTTAATTTCGTTGTTAAATACATTTATGGCATTTCAAGGTTGTATTGTACAATTATAATTAAATAAAAAAAAATCCAATTTCAAAATCTAATACAAAACGTTATAATGAACGATCGGAGAGTAAAAGAACATTTATTAAAGTTTAAGTGTCCATTACTGGAACCAATCTGAATTCAACTTGAATGCATGAGTAGTTTAAATATAGCAACAAGGCTCAAACTGAAAGTTCTTAGAACAAGTAAACAATATAATGAAAAAAAAATTGAAAATGGAACTCTGCCAATATTATCGAGTAGGTATGTATTACATTCATTAATCATTTGTCATTTGTTTTACGAGTTGGCGGCAAATTGAAGATTGTCTGTGTCACGTCAGCTTGAATGTAACACGATTTTCGTGCGATGATTTTTTTATGACTTGATGTCATTTAAGTCAACAAGAAAGTTATGATAGACTACGATTGGTCTTTCACGATGAAGTCCCATCTCGTGTCCTGTTTACAACTGGTTCAAAGATTTTAAACGTGGTCGCATTAATCTTACCGATGCCAGGCGAACGATCGACTACTTGGTGACGTCAAACGTGTTACTTGTCATTTTTATTTATTCTCAAAAATAAAAGAAAAACTTGGAAGAAAACGTTTTATAGATGCCGAGGAAGCTGTGGCTGCGTCTCACAAGACCGTCGAAGACACTCCTAAGGATGAGTGGGCAAAGTGTTTTTCTCAGTGGTTAAAAGATATTTGATGTTAATAGATAGTTTAATCAGTTTTTTGATTTCCTAAGAACTTTCAGTTTGACCCTCGTTCAGGTAAACTTTTGATTTTACTATATTAATAATCACGATATAAGTTTAACATTAAACATTTGCTAAATAAAAATATAGGACGCTTAGGTCAACAAACAAACAAAGTATCTGTAAACAAAATTTCAATGAAATCAATATTCGGCGAGTCTCTTGGCCAACAGTTAGGATCTTTCGCGTGTATTTAACTAAAGTACTTGTGATGACGATGTGTCGTAGGCGATTTGTTTGTTGATAGGACAGCAGACCCTTAGTGGTGGCCAGCAAACGCAAAACAATATCTTAATCTAGCAGTTTGCTAAGATTTATTTATCATCTCCCGGTAGCAGTGTATACCTACAGTGAGCAGCTATTTTAGGAAGCAGGTATAATTTATAAGAAACGCAATCGTTTGCTATCAATAAATGCAAAAAAAATGTTTTTATTCATCATAACTTAGTACTGGAAGATTTTAAGGTTATTCTGGTCTAGAAAATTAAAAAAATGGATTTTTCAAAATTCGAATTATTTTCGAAAATATAGTGGATTTATTCAACTGGAATTGTTTCTCAAACTTCAAACGCGAAAAATGATATCTCAAGTTCTACCCAACCGATTCCTTTTGAGAAATTTGGTGGAAATATTCTTTGTATATTTCTCTATCGTGTCTGCTTTGGATTTCAAATAATTTCAATTTGGAGTATTTTTAAAAAAATCGAAAACGTCAAAAAAGAGGGTAAAAAAAATTCTATTTCATGTCGACGCCATTTTGTGAATTTTTATTCTATTTTTTTGCTAAGGTCAGTGCGATAGCGACATCTTTATAGATTGAGAATTTTTGAATTTTTTTTTGTTTCAACAAGGGCTGGAATCATGTCAACCAGGGTGCACCGTTTTTTTACTCCCCACTTCACCGACCTGTAAGTTGTCGAATTTCTGATTTTTTTTTTACAATTCAATTTGTCCATTACTGGTGCGTTAACTATAATGGAATGCAATCCTATAAATACTTACTTAATATTTCTTCGTCAATGAGGCCAACTAGTTGATTAACCCTTAACATGTAACTAAATCAAAACTTTTATTTTCTTAACTTTTTTATATAACAATGATTAATTTAAAAAAATAATTGATTGCTCATTTTCGTTTTAGGAATTCATTCAAGAATTTTTTAATTTTAGAGTCGTACACTCCTACACAGTGTGACGTCACATACTTTTAATTTCACATTTAAAAAATAAAAAAAAATCAACACGATGATTTTTTTAATATATAAAAAAGTTTTAATAATAAAAAAGAAAACGTGGTTTTTAAAAAATAATTTCAAGCATGTCCTAAAAATAGGACGTATTGACGTAATAGTGTTGCTCCATTTCTATATAAACTCAATCCCTTCATACTTGAGGTCCTCAACTAACGTGTCCTGTAACAGAATCGTTCCGTCTGTCTTAAATGCAGTTATATAAGTAGCAGTTTTTCCTTCAAACTCCGTAGTTTTCAACGCAACAATGGCCTTATCTTTTGTTCCAGGTATGAACTTGAATGAAGAAAAACCATGTTTCGGTTGTCGCTTCACTATCTGAAAGATAAACACGTTGTAAATATAACACTAATGGATATAATTCATTTATCAATTTTGATAAACTGACAGTTAAAAATACAATTTGGATTACAATAGTTATCTAAGCTAAATTAAAAAAAAATATTTGACGATTACTATGTTTTTTATATTAAAATTTCTTGCTTTTTTTGTCAAAATTTGCTTTCTGGCAACACTAATTTGAGTGGTATTGGCTGATAAACTTTAACCGAAAAAGTAGGGATTGCAAAATAAATACGCCGTCTCAACAGATGATTGATTACATCGCGAGTATTCTAGCAATAACGCTGAAGCTCTGAGTCTTAAGTATAACCCCCAGGAGGTTATTATAGTAAAGCCGTCATACTGTTAGTCTGCGTATAGACTATATCTCCTTTTTAATTAACAATACTTCTATCAATAATTTTTTTTTCATAAAATGTTATGTATTGTTAATTATGATGTTGGCAACACCAATTTGAGTAACACCCTGTTAGTTATGATATTGATAGCATTAAGTTGAGTGTTGGTAGCATTGATTTGAGTAGCATTTTAACGATCTATGTAGGACAGACTGTATCATTTGTGCCAACGCAGGGATAAGAGGTAACCAAATAAATACGCCGCCATGACAGAAAGTAATATTCTAGTAAACAAGCCGTTATACTGTTTGTCTGCGTATAGAGTAAAACCCATTATTTAATAGTATATATAAATATTAAATAAAAATCTGATATTTAAAGTTATTGCTAATGTAAAATTAAAATTTAAAAAATTATAGATCAAATTAACTCAAAAACTTCTACACCGATTTTGATAAAATTTGGTACAGAGATAAATTAGTGGTTGGGAAATGACATACGATACCTTTTATCGCGAAAAAAAGGCTTGAAGGGGTTAAAATAGGGGATGAAAGTTTGTATGGAATTTTGTCCTAAACATATAGAGAAATATGTTGGAAATTAAAATGTTAAATTAAACATAATAAATACAAAAAAAATATTTATGTATTTTTTTTCTATGAAATGTTTTTTTCTATGAAACACCAGGTTTGTATCTGTAACTTTATCATAATAGATATATATTTTAACTATGTTTCATCATTGGGTCATGACATTAGTTACACAATCACTAGCAGAGTCAATGATTACATAATTATGGAGATTGATAAATCTATTTTGAGTGGAAAACTAAATTAATTTATTTATTTACTTATTATCAATTACAAAAGTTGGGTACAATTTTGATTTACAAGCATTACAAAAAACCACTGAGGTTTGCCTTAATGCTAACAAACTGCAATTCACTGTTAAAAATAAAAATACAGTAAAACAAGAAGAATAAAAGTTAATACTAGTATGAACAAAAAATATTTAATTTAATAAAATATATGCGTACTTAAAAATTTGTTAGTAAATTCTATTTAAATTATTGTTTTATAAAACTAATTGTATAACATGAAGAAACCACGTAGGTAGGAAAAGGGAACTTATTATTTAATATTATTTTAAATCTCTAAATCAAAATTATTTAAATTGTCAAAAAAATACCGCTAAAAATATTTCTTAAGTCAGAGGGTAGTTCGTTAATGAGATTATTATAGTTACATATGGAAAACAAGCAAACATTTATTTTAGAATTATTAACTATATAAAATCAAATCAATATTGACCATTAATCACTAAATTCAATCAGCACTTAAAAGATTCTTAAATAAAAGAGGTCCAAAATGGAAGAGAAGATTTAATTCCATTTCAGTGTCTTAGTGAATATCTTTACCCTTTATTAAAACACTACTAATAAATTTAAAATACTGCTCGAGTAATGTGGAAAAAAATATAGGGGCAAACAAGCAGACAGCTCACCCGATGGTAAGTGGCCACCGCCCCAAAAACTAACTAAAAGTTGAGTTAGGAGGGGGAGCGAAGAGAAGAATTATAAAGTTTCAGTGGATCCCGATCAAGAACCCAGAGTTCAGTGGAACCGCAGAATTAATGGGGAACACATTCGTTTAGATAATGACCACTGAACATTTATTTGTGTGGATATCAGACACTTTTTCATGATGATTTATATTATAAGAGTAGTATACAAAATGGTGATACTAACCTCAACAGCTTGAACACTATTAAAGTTGCTATCAGCGGTAATCATATAACTACAGCCCATGGTTTCATCTCTGGTTTCGTTATATGAGTCATGGCTACATCTTCTTGGTAAGAAATACCATTTCTGGTTGATTGGAGACCAGACTCCTGATTCGTGGATCATGTAACCCGGCCACTGGATACCTATGGCCTTGCGGATTGCTTTAAACTGGTGCACCCAGTTTAGATGTTGCACCTGGTGAATATAAAATAATTTAAACAAGTTAGTAGTTCCACCTTTCTTTTGCTGAGGAATCATTTGATACTTTGCTGCTCGAGAACTCTATTATCAATAGAATTAGGTTAGTTTAATCTTTTAATATTACTGTATTTATACATATAGAACCGTAAGTTAGGTTTGGTTTAGATTATTGTTAGGGTAGATTAGCCTTGTGTTAGGTTAAGCCTTTAAGTTTATATGAGTTTAAGGCGAGTGTTGTAATTACATTAAGGATATCCTTAAGCCTACACCTTGGTCACAAGTCTAAGGCACTGCTTGGGTTCCTGTCAGAATAATACGAGATGGGAATGTTTAGTTATCTCCTGACCGTATTGAGCTTTTATCGTTTGAGATAGGCCATTAGTTGTGCACATACAATGTTTATTAAAAGATTGTACAGTCTAACTATCTAACACTCTCCTCATTCAAGTAATTTTTCAGACATATACTAAAACTAATATCTAAGTTACACATACACATTTGCAAACATATACATACAGATATATAAGAAGACACAAATTTATTGGATAGGGTGCATTGGGCCTTGACCTTGCCGACTAAAATTTGAGATTTCTGATCTTGACCCACATCGAATTTATTCAATTCAGGTGAGATATTTACATGTTTAACACATTAAACTTTTTTATTCATATTTCTTTAGTAATACAGAAGCCCTACGAAAGTCGAAAACTCCTCCAACAGTGAGATTTTTATTTATCCGATCTTAAACATTCGTAATAATGAGAGGAAAGTTCGGAATACTAACCATTCGATCTTACCCCTTTTTATAATCCCATAAAAGTGCACAGGTTCTCAATCTTATGTTAAGTAAAAAAATAAAATTGAAAACTGATTTTAAATATTTTATGATTATATTAAAAAGCCCGCTTTTTTTAATTAATTAAAATAAATTTATTACAATCATATTTTATTTTATTTCTTTTATTTCACCTATTGATAATATATTTTCATAATATAAGTGATAACTACGCTGGTAAAACCGTAAGGTGCTGCTAGTTACAAATATAAATGATTTTATATTTTATTAGATTCATCATGCCACGGACATATTATAGGAAATCGCTTCGTGCCACTTGTTACACACAAAAAGACCTAGAGACTGCAGTCGAATGTGTAACTAGGGAAACAGCGCTTTCAAATGAAATTAAAATAAGATTAGCGAATGCACTGACAACCTTAGAAAAATGGGGCTTTGGCTTATCGAGGATTGAGGTTATGAACCTAGTAGAAGAATTTGTAAAAATTAATAATATTAAAACGCCATTTAGAAATAGTAGACCGGGTTCGGATTGGTTTATAAACTTTCGGAAACGACATGGGCTTTCAATAAAAAAACCTCAAGCTTTAGAATATACTAGACGCCAAATTACAGACCTTTCATTATTGAAGAATACTTCAATTTATTGAAAAGGGTATTGTTGGATCTTAATTTATCAAATAAAACTAAACAAATATTGAACCTGGATGAAACATCTGTGTGTCTTGATCCGTCAAAGACTAAGGTTGTAGGCAAAATAGGAAAAGTTTGCTCGCGAACAACACACGGTACTGGAAAAGAAAACATAACTGTTCTGACTGCATTAACTGCTAACGGAGAAAAATTACTAATAATTTTTAAAGGGAAATATGTCTGGGATCAATGGGTTGCTGACCTTAAAAAAGAATATGACTTTGAATTATCATATGCAGCCAGCCAAAAAGGTTGGATGGAAACGGAAAATTTTTAAAAATTACATAGAAAAAGTTTTCATTCCTAATTTAGGGGAGACCAAACCTGTGCTGTTAATATATGATGGTCATGGTACCCATGTCGATATTTCTGTGTGCTAAGCGTCATGATGTTACTATTTTGAAATTGCCGCCTCATACTTCACACTTGCTGCAACCTCTAGATGTCTGCGTTTTCAAATCATTTAAAACACGATGGGATGCTAAGTTAGTTGACTGGCAACGTCATAATGTAGGTACATAATTGCCAAAAAAAGAATTTGCTGAACTGTTTGCAGAAATAAATCCGTTTTTAATAATAAATTATTAAAAACGAACAGCACCAAAAGCTGGCATTATCCCTTTTAATCCTAATACAATTCCTGTTCAAAGATACGATCCAAGATCATACACTAGATGGCTTAAAACAAAATCTGAAGAAGGAGGTTCGTCATCTGAAACTGTTAATACGACCCCGAAATTTGTTGACACCCTTAATAAATTATGTGTTCGTGTGATTAATTTTTATTTATATCGTTGCAATACACAAAATGAATTTACTAATATTGACAAAAATACTACCTATGACCAAAAAAGCGATTCATTTTCAACTAATAATTATTTACCTAGTACAAGTAATTTTAAAAAAGAACAACAATTCTCACAAATAAATGTTTGTAAAAAAGTAACTATTCTCTCTGATATGGTCATTAAACCTGGTTCTTCAGACGTTAAATATTTAAACACTCTTTCTAAGACAGACAGTACAAACAGGCCATTTATTGCCTTCGGTGAAAGTGTCTTGCCGAAATGCTTGCAAACAAAAGAAATTAATTGTCCTGACATTATAACTAACCATATAAATTCTAACGATAATACCAGGAGTATTACTATTATTCAGTTGACAAAAATAACTAATTATACACATACTTTTGAAGATTTACTTTTAGAAAAAATTCGTCTAACTAAATCAGAAAAAAATAACATAAGAAAAAAAAGAATAGCTTATAATTAAATAAAATTTAATTTTATGCTAAAAATAACAAAGTATACCACTACGATTAATATTTGTACCTAAAACAAGGTTATAAAAAAATATATGTTATCTCATCAAAAAACCTTTCGAAGTTACCCCAATGCACCCTAATAATAAAAATTGTCATGCAATATCTAATGTTTGAATTAATGGGGATAAGGAGAATGCAATATTTTTTTAAAATACATAAAAATTAAACCAAAACCAAGATGAATCATATTTAAAATAAAAAATTTACCTCTCCCTGCATATTTATAGCTTTAACCCACATAGGGTCGAAGCTCTCAAATTCTCCACTTGCAGTAGTCCATTCTTTTCCCATCGAGCCCACATATAATATTTCATCCTTAACAGTCGCCCATTCGGATTTAAAACCCTTTTCCTGGTGACCATTGCCATCAGAGAGTACCACCCATGGTACCACTTTGTTATTTATTATTTCAAAAATCTGTTGAAATTAAATTATACATTACTAAAACTATTCGCATATTTTTTTTATTATTTATAACATTTATATATCATTGTTAGCTTTACGGAGTTCAGTTTTTAGCTGAGATAACTGTTGAGGTTATCTCAGCCAACCTTATTAATTTTCAACTATTCAAATAGAATTTCTAAAAATCCTCTGTAATAAAAGTATCTTGTACATCATATACAACAATAAAAAAAAATATGTTTGTGGCAATTTTTTTTTCAGATATATTTTCAACTAGCTAGAAAAAGAATTTAAATTCATTGTTAAATTTATGTGGTCTGAAATGAGATTCTCAGATTTCTCATATTTTGCTTAAAACTTAATAAAAAAAAAAAGTTTACCACTAAGTGGCAGTTAGAATAAATGAAAGAAACAATTTGTGAAAACTAAGTCTATAATACAACCCTTGTATAAAAGAATGGATTTTTGTTGTTTGTGAAGTTGATTCTAACTTTAAAGCAACAATAACTATATAAATTAATTAAGGATGTGAACCAAAAATTCATAAGACTTAAATAATAAATAATTACCATGCCAGAACGATCATCAAAAGTAAGTAATCTTCCATCATAAACAATCAACTCAGAGAGCTCCATCCCTCGTCCTTTCTGAGAATATGTTGACGACAAAGTCGTAATAGGATTCTTGTCCCACGTAACAATAACATGCTCCTTAACAGTATCATAACTTAGAAATCCTCTTTTCAAGTAACTGTTAAACGTATAAGGTTTTGAACTCTTTGAATTAGTGTCTAAGTCGGCTACTATACCTATCAATCAATCAAAATACTTTATTGCACAAAACAAAACTTACTAACTCTATAAAATATTGAATTTCTTATTGTCTGTTAAAAGCTTACATTAGAAAATATAATATGGCCGTTAAGTTTCCTTAAATTTTCTAATTTTCCACATAATTTTCTTATATAAGAACCTTCTACTGACAATAACAAATACAACAAAAAAAGAATTAGTAAAATCGGACCAGCCATTAGCGCATGATGCCGTGGACAAGGAAAATAGGGATATAATTTTTATATATATAGTAGATGATATGTGATCTACTTCAACCTTTTATTATGCTGATATGCTTTCAAATTTTTTTGATGCAAAAAAAAGTTTCTTTATTTTTGCATCAAAAATTCAATACATATGTAAAGAAATATTGTTTTGTAAAATAATATCTTAAAGGTACAACTCTTATAATCTAGGCACTTTTTTAGAATAGGGCACACCCTCAATTTTTTTAGATAATATTTACCATCATAAAATAAAATTAGTTATCTAGGTTTTTGACCGTTATCTTAAGGATTTCTGTGATGCCTCCAGCACTGCGGGCCTCCGCTTTTTCTATACACTCAAGGAATGTGATAGAAAAGTACTGCATGAAGGTTAGTTCTTAGTTTACTAAATTTTCAAAAATCATATCTCGAAAACTATAAATTTCCTAAAAATACACTTAGGATGGAAACTTTATCTAAAAAAAAATTTGAATTTCCTGAAAAAAACAGATTTAAGAAATATTTTCCTTCTCTTACATTACAAAGTACCACATGTTTGTATCTGTTGATTTGGTTAAACATATAAATAATCTTATATATAAATTAGAATAACAAATAGATCATACCTATTTTGTAAGTCATCACATCCCCGGCTTGGAATGCTGCAGAAAGAGGGTAGGTTGTATTATATACTCGGGGACTCTTACTCCATTTATGTACCTCATTAGTACACCAGTTATAATACAATAAAATTAAAAGAACACCAATAACGATGAATATGAATACAAATTGTGGTTGTAGTCTCACTGCATTGCCTACTCTATACGTGGCTGGAGTCCGGAGCGCCTTGCGCCAGTCACGAAGCCCCTTCATATTACGATCTTCTAGCTCGTAGTCATACATAACGTATTTACTTCATACTTTACTTTACGTTTAAACTGACTAGCACTCGAGTTATTCGTGAGTGTAAATGTATAAGATAAGTATTGCTCATTTTTAAAGGAAACCTAAAATTATTTTGATATCACAGCTGTGTGGATTTGACAATTTACATTACGATTACGAATTAAGACTGTTGATAAAATTAAAAATATCGATATTTATTACTAACATTTTTTGCGATATATCGATGGTTTGGTATTAACATGAAGATATCGAAAATGTACAAAATAATCGACAACTTAATTTGCATTATTTGCACTGTTACATTTTAATTAAAATGATTGTTGTTCGTCTGTACAGTTAAATACATTTGCCTTTTCTACTATCGAATAAAACAGAGAAAAAAACAATTATTTGCACATAATGTTTATTAATTCTAAGTGTAACTTTCAACATTCATTTATAATTTAATTTGTTTATTGGATTATAAATTATGTACATCATTTTTGAATTCAAAGTAACTATTATATATTTTTTAAATAAAGCCGATATAAACATCGATATTGATATTTATTTAAAAATATCGATATATCGAAAATCCTATATTTAACGATTCAAAAATAAAAGATCGATTTTGTAGATATATTTTGCACTTTATGAAGAAATCAGCAACTTTATAATTAATCGATCTTATTTTTTTGCGACCGTTGTAACTGTATTTAATAAGGAGAATGCCTCAAACATGAAAAAAGACTTATTTTCTTGTTGTTAATACATTTTAAAAACGTAATAAATATTATGAATTAATTTATTGATAGTTAATCCTTGAAATCTTGATGTATTCTGGAAGCGATTCTGTTTCTTAATATTTTCATAGATTCAGATATCGATTCGTTTTGAAAATCGTACATCCCTAGTATCTGGGTTGCCAGAGACTAGCTCTGGACTACCCAATTTTATAAATAACATCTAAAAAACCTAATTTAGTCATATTATTGCGATTAAATTATGTCATTTTCCCATACGAAATGGTTATTGCACTGAAATGAATCGAATCTCAAAAATCACCGCGTGTAAACCCTCAAATAATATAATCGTTGCATAAAAAATAAAATATTACAACAAATATAAAATAAAAACTACTTGGCTAAACTATGTTAAAGTATGGGCCAAACGGCATCTATTCCGCACCAAACTAAAGAAGAATCACGTAAATCAGATCATAAATCTCAGCGTATTCGGTGTACACACATAAAAAAGTACCGATCGAATTAAGAACTCTCTCTTTTTAAAAGTTGGTTAAGCATTAAGATTAAAATATTATAAACAAATAATAAAATAAAACAATTTATACTTTTATTCAAAAACGATGCCATTTATGCAGAAACACCTAATTGTATACCAAATGCATAAAATATAATAAAACTAGAAATATCTTAAATTACCCGAAAACTACATATTTACCTGGCATTGACAGTCGATAAACCTTTGAGACATCATCGATAAATCATACATTTAAGTGTTATTATATAAAAATCGATCTAAATCGAAAATCGAATATTTTATGATTATTGAGTAATAAATATTTATTACTAAATGAATATGATTCTAAATACTACTAATTTCATTAAGTATTATTATTTGTTTGCAATGACGTAATAGACAGGACAATTTACTTTTATTCTCAAACTTTCATACTAGTAAAGAGGTTTTAATTTATTTAAAATATATTTTAATGTTTTTTTAAAGAATATTAGGAGTATGGATCCTATACTAGTATTCCATTTTTTTGTTTCAAAAACATCTCATTTTTTCTTTGTATTTATTCCATAATGGAAAAGGCAAAGGTATTACACCACACAGCCTTGTCTTTAGTAGATTAATTCTATTGTTTCAAAAACATCACATTTAGATTTTTTTCTTTGTATTTATTTCATAATAGAAAAGGTAAAGGTATTACACCGTAGAGCCCTGTCTTTAGTAGGTTTATTCTTTATTCATGTTTATTGTCACATTTAGAACATTTGCGGGGGAAACGTTTTGATCGGCCAAAAAAATAACGCGCGTCTACGTTCGTTTATCACTAGAAGAAATATTAAATCATCGCATTTAAAAAAAAGATTACTAGGAGTATGGATCACATACTACTAGTATTCCTTAATTCTTCCAAGTAGTCCAATGATTAGGATTTGAACCTACGACCTATCGATCATGAATCCAACACCTAATATTAATACAAATGAAATTGGTGAAACACACAGTGAATAAAACATTAATCAAATTAGAAAGGATAAAAAGAACAGGTCAATGCATGTGAGATGAGTGTTTAGCGTAGGCACGAGTAATAAATAATTACATACAGACGGAATACGAACTTGAGCGGATATTAATTCAAAAAGAAATACGAATTAGTAACTTGACGGTTAATTTCAATTACAATTCACAGGATGTCAGTGAAGAGCAGTAATAACTTTTAAATTTCTTTTCAGTGAAAGTGGAAGTGCCTATAAAAGTTATTTAAAACAAAAACTTTTTCGTAAGTGTATTTAACCTTGATACCCATTTGATGCGTATAATTTAACATATAGTTGTTTTATAAATCAAACCCAGTCTTTGCTTATATACTTCTATATGTTTATTCCAAACATAATACAATGCTCTCTTATAGTTACTCGATATTATCAATAATCAAGAAATTCTTCATCTTTTTTTCTAAATTCCATACTGGAAAAGACAAAGGCATTACACCGTACGGCCTTGTCTTTAGCAGGTTAATTCTTTTGTTTCAAAAACATCACATTTAAATTTTTTTTTTCTTTGTATTTATTCTATATTGAAAAAGGCAAAGGTATTACACCATACAGCCTTGTCTTTAGTAGGTTAATTTTTTTGTTTGGAAAACATCACATTTAGATTTTTTCTTTGTATTTATTCCATAATGGAAAAGGCAAAGGTATTACACCGTACAGCCTTTTCTTTAGTCATGTCTTCCGTTACATTTAGATCATTTTCGGGGAAACGTTCTGATTGGTCAAAAATTAAATCATCGCGATTGCCATATCATAAAATAAAATCATGACGTTATCAAGACATGAATAAAATAAATAATTCGATTTATAATTCCGGAATTTAAAGTCTAGCAATTTTTTATAACAAAAAAAAGGTTTAAAAAATTTTCAATTAAAATAATCCGAGATGAAAAGTAGCCAATACAATGAAGGACAAACCAACCCACAGAATTTTTTATTATGTATATTTAAATTAAACTAAAACCTTCTTACTCTACTACGCTTGAAAAAAAAGAAAATTGTCACATCACTAGGTACAATTGTAAACAAATAAAAAGTAATAATGCATGGAATATTCACAAATGTTTTATGGTATTTAGAATTTATCGCATTTGCTGTAACTTTGATACTATTTTTCTGTTTCATTTTGTATATAGCTAAAATAAATTACGTTACGTACAACCTTCGGTACGACATGCGACAGAAGTAAGTTACCCTTTTCACTTTGATCGTATAAATTAAATATTTTACGAGGAACTTGTGTAATTATTTGTGGAATTAAAAGATCAGATAAAAATAGCTCAGGTATCATACTATTATAAAATATAATCAAGTATAAAAATTTATGAGTCTTATTATCCCCTATTCCTTGTTGCATTTTTGCACCCTACCTTACACCCTTGAGGGTGTTGAAAATGATGATAATTCCATACAACTTTTCATCCCCTCTTTTCATCCCTTAAAACCCTTCTTTCGCATTAAAAAGTAGCCTATGTCCTTTCTTAGGCTCTAGTCTATCTGTATACCAAATTTCATTTAAATCGGTTTAGTAGTTTTGGCGTGAAAGCGCGACAGACAGAGCGAGTTATTTTCGCGTTTATAATTAAAAGTATTATTTATATTGTGTTAATATTACTATAATTACGTGTACAAAATTTTCTGCTTTAGTTTTACCCATCATAAGTATCCATTCCGGATAATATGTTAATCTACCTTCTAAAGTATACAAGTCAATCAGGTGTAGCAAATTTCATTCAAATCGGTTAAGCCGTTTTAATGTGATGTGTTCACAAACGTATTTGTTACTCTATTAAACAAAAACTACTAAAAGGATTTTGTTAAAATTTAATAGTACCTAATATAGATTACCATATGAGTTATTTTTTAAAGATATAGTCCAATCCTACTATCCTACTGTCCTACCTACAGTCCTACTGTATCTGAATTATCCAAAATATAGTGAGTGAAACTGCGAAGCGGAGCTAGTATCTTTATAAATTAAGAATTAAATGAGAAAACTATTATTAATCCAACTATATGTTAGTTATAGATTTATTATCTTCTTATTATAATTTTAACAGAAAACTCAATATTTTAATTTAGATCACGTGAAGGAAGTCACGGGCTACAACTATTATGCTAAAATATTCGTCTAATGAATGAGTGACATTTACAATAGAAATATTAATAAAATGATAATATTTTAGATACATGGCCGACGATACGTGGTTAATACAGAATTAGATGGAATCAAATAATCCGAAACACGATATTATATTGTAAGTGAAAACTTTATATTTCTGTCTATAATTAAATTCTGTCATAATTTTTTTTTAACACCTCATTTATTAAAATTGGTTCAGTAGTTTAAGGGCTAAAGTGAATCATACATAGACTTCCAAAACATTACCCCTCATTTTGGCTTCGCCGTAGTCGGGTAAAAATGGAAAATGTTAAATGGTTTTTTTTAATCTTTCAAATTTAGGGCTATTGTTACACTTTTCACAACTTTTTCTTATCTCCAAATATTTATTTATATTAGGAAAATAAATAATAAAAAAACCCAGATGTGTAAAAATTGAGGATCAAAAGCGACTTAGACTATTTCTCTAATATTGATATTTTAATAGCTCAGACCAGAGATGACAGCACTTACACGGACTTATCTAATGATCCCTATAAATAATTATTTTTTATTAAATTGAATTATTTCTATAAATAAATAAAGCTATTGCTGCTGTAATAAATGTCTACCTTGTTACCCAATGTAAAAAATACATTTGGGGTCTGATTAAAAACCTACTTTCCATCTACAAAATTCGTAAAACAATTTATAGTGAACTCAAAATCTGTTCAAACTTCTCAATATGTCTGTAGACATAAATTATTAAATAAAAAAAAATCGATTTGTAAATAATGAAATACTGTTTTTAAATTGTCTTTTTTAGGTTAAATAAAAATCTAAGCTACCAATAACCAGGTGAAATCCAAACCTAAACGATTTTTATCAAACTTCAAAGATTAAATATCAATAGATACCTTACACTACTGGCTTTGAATGAATATAATTAATAGACCACTCAGCTAATATAAATAGAAGTCCTGTTCAGTACAAAGCATTACTAGATACTCAAGTTTCCATTTTTTGTAAAAAAAGCACTAGCATTTATCCATTGGCCTATAATACTATGGACGTCAACCTTATAAATATCACGAGTGTCTGATTATCACACAATTTTTTTTTTCTATCTTTATAAAATCAGATAATCTAAACCAGTTCTCTAGTTAGGTATATAATTAGTTTGTAGACCTCCTTTCTCATATTCCAGCTTACCTAGCCAAACATCCTTTTTTCGTTTAAATGGACTCCCTAACTTACTCATCATCGATCTTTGAGATATTAATTACTGACAATAGAATCCAAATTTGAATTTGGAAATATTGAGTTTAGAAATAGGGAAAAATATACAGGTTGGATTTTTGAGACGGGTCACTAAGGGCAGGTACCTTAACCGTTATAGTTACAGGAAAACGTTCCTAGGAGACCATCCAAACTTTTTAAGATATTCTGAACTGAATTCACAGATTTTTGAGAAAAAATGATTTTTTATGCCTATCGATCCTACTTCGTATGGGGATCAAAATACTCTATGGGACCATTTAAGGTATGAGTACTAGAAATGTCAGAAATCGCCAAAAACATTTTCCATACATTTTGTACTGAAAACGATAAATCAACTCGTAATATTTTTATTGCCAAACAATTCTATTTCTTACAGTGATAAAAATATTCTTTTGGACCAACTGAAATTTAAATACAAAAACTACGGTACGACTCAACATGTCACACAAACTTATAAATAGGTGATTTTCTATCTGAACGTAAATATGAGCAATATTTAATATTTAGAATGATTACCCCTAAAGTAAAGAATATAGGTATTCGTCCGCCTCGGACTTATGCACTTGTTCTACGTCCATATAATAATAGGTCGATACATTTCTCCCCTATCGACTCATCTGTGTACTGTCGCCATAAATTAATTATAACTACGATTTCGCATTCTGTGCCAACTGCCTCCTGCCTAGTGTAGCTGCCTACCAGGCTACCATACAATATGAGGCTTTTTATTTTTTACTCATATCAATAAAAAGTAAATAAATTGTTGAATCGACATCAATGTACGCTCGGATCTATTTTAGCCCAAGAGCTCTGGACAGACCAGACCTACGTTATAATTTAAAATTTGATATCAAGTTTTTGACGAGGTTTGTGACTTCACGTTTTATTCAACGTAGAATGGCTATTATTCTCTATAATATTTTTTAAGTATTCGTGCTTATTGAATGATAACGAGTTTAGGGGATAATAAGTATGAAGGATATATGATATGATTTTAAATATTATCTGACTAACAACAGGTATATTAATTTCCGCAGTGAGTACTACTGTCTGTCTGTTAGAACTGTGATAGCCAAGGCACATGGTAAAGCAAATAATATACTCGTCTGTAAAATTCAGATGATTGAAATGATGCACAACAATGTATCCGTGTCTGGTAATGGAGGATATGAAGCACAATGTTAATTCTTAGATACTAATATATGATCTGGTTTTGTATTATAACTTAAGTTTATAGTTTATAAACCTTTAAACTTGATGTTTTCCAAAGCCATGGTTGAATTATATGTAAGGCTAGCGTGGGTCGACGCAACTTCATTCGCATGTTGCTCCGTTCCTATGGGTTGTAGGGAGATGTTAAATAGCGTAAGTTACTCCTTGTTATATTAGCTATCTGCCAGTGAAAGTCCCGTCAAAATCGGTCCAGCTATTTCAGAGATTAGCCGGAAAAAGATAGACAGATAGACAGACAAAAATTGTAAAAAAATTGTTTTGGTATATGTACCGTGTATACATCCATATGCACTTAGTAAAAAGCTGTTATTTAATATTACAAACAGACTCTCCAATTTTATTTATTTGTATGGAATTTTTTAGATTTTATACTTTAATCCTGGTTGTCTCGTGCTCTCAGATTATTATCCTATCTATATTTAGTATAGTTTATTTTATTAAATAAGCACCTGTCGACTGTAGATACCTATCTATAAATTATTCGAACTTTCACATAGGATATGTTATTAGTTTTTGTTTGTTTTCGATATGTTCGTATAAAACTATGACGTTATTTTACTACTTATAAGTTTTAGAACAACTACACGACAAATAACATTCAGAATCTATTGATTTTAGAGTATCATTTATCTTATAAAGAAAAAAATTAAAACGTCTCTTCATATTGATTATGATGAGTGAAAACCTCGTAAGTGCTTAAACAAAATTCAACAGGAAAAAAACAAAAATAGAAGCCAAAACTATTAATTGTATTTGTTTTTCTATATATTCCTGAAATCACGAAAAAAACAGTTAATCCAAAAAATTGTCAAGGATACTTACGTAATTCATACTATTCTTATGATCCATTTAAATCAACTTGGCACTCCCTCCCCCCTCTTCCACCCTCATCGGCAATCAGCGACGGTATTGTATATTGGTCTAACCTTAAGATATAATAAATCTAAATTACTTTTTAATACGCTTTTATTAGCTTCATACTTAGTATGTATGTAACGGAATCATGATTTTGACCCCCTTCAAAACGTCGGATTATTTCGAAATTTGGCATACTTATTAAGGACCGATGACAATTCAATATTTTAAACAGTTTGATCCGTCCTTACTAGGATAATCAGGATAAGCGATTTTTTGTTTTCCTGAGACCCGGAGAGTCTGCGTCAAGACACTTTATATTAATGTTTTATACTTTCCCTATCTTATACGTACATCATCCCCCTATATTCTAAAGTAGTTTTCACCCTTGTTTTATAGTAAAATTATATTAAAATAATTTATAGTAAAATAACTTAGGCCTCACCCGCCACCACATTTGCGCCACATTACTCGATCCTCCGCCTTGCTCATCCAGTCTACCCCGGCTATTTTGTCTAGGTCACCTGCCCAACGGGCACGTGGGTGGGTCTCCACTCAGGGACACGTCTGCTCCAACGTCCATCCGACGTCCGACAATCGTGAACAGCTCACTACCACTTCAGCTGACTTACTGTGCGAGCTATATCGGTGACTTCAGTTCTTTTTCGAATATCATTGTGATTTTATCCCTTAAAGAAACTCCGAGCATAGCTCTCAAATCATCTCTCAAATAAAATTTAAGCGAGGCTGGAACTAAAGAAAAATACAATACACGCCTTCACAAAAAACTTTTTCTTTGGCGAAGGAGACTTCTTTTTCCTGTAAGATTTTACAGGCTTACGAAGTTTTCACTCGTCGCCAGAGATATTACAAGATATTAAAAAAAAGCAGTGATGGCCCAGTGTTTGAGACTTCAAGTCTTACTCGGGAGGTCCGATCTGGGCACACACCTCTGACTTTTCTGAGTTATGTGTGTTTTAAGCAATTAAATATCACTTGCTATAACGGTGAAGGAAAACATCGTGAGGAAACCTGCACTCCTGAGTTCTCAAAGGTGTATGAAGTCTGCCAACCCGCACTGGGCCAGCGTGGTGGACTATGGCCTAATACCCTCATCATTCTGAGGAGGAGACCCGGCTCAGCAGTGGGCCATTAACGGGTCGTGATGATGAAAAAAAAGTATGATTAAGTGTAGTCTTAGTCTCTTTTAATGTATTTTTTTTAGTTTACAAACAATACAATGTACGAAACCAATACACAAAGTGAAGGAGCCGAACCAGAGGCCCGTGTGCTGCGACCTCAGCTGTATCTGGTTCTGTAGGTTAATAGGCAGTGTTGTCACTATTGCTGCATGTTATTTTGGAGCTTATGCATTTATATCTGATACTAAATTAAAATTTGGATTGTTTGTTCCCTAACAAGTACTTCGTTTTAAATCGTTAAAATTTGTATCTGTAATATTTGATTGATTAAATAAACTCTTTCTCCTGTGCTTTTTATTGTCTATTTATTTTTTATAATTTCCTCTACCCTAAAACACGAATTATTAACCTTTTTAATAAAAAACCAATTCCTACTAATATTATACACTTGTAAGTATGTATTGTTAGCAACACTGTTTATAAAGTAGTAATAGCGGGTAGATAATGTTATATTACTTCAAGTATACCGACGTGAAGACAATATATAACCTTTAGTGCGATAGATTAGCCTGTCTCTCTAGTGTTTTCGAGCAGTGAACATGGAAGTTAGTGTTATAGTGTCGTGATTAAGGTTACCCTTCTCGAGGTCCACGTAATTTTACTTTATTATCTATTGTCGTTAGCGAGGTCGAGTGGTGGAGGTGAGAGTTATTATATTATGAAAGAGCTCTTTAAACCTGCTCCTGGGTTTCAAGCCCCAGGCACCGCTCGCCCCAGTCTTAATTGCATGTGTATACGTATTGCTGTACAGTAATGGGTATCATATCTCTCTCCATATTTTTAGCATGAATGTTTGTTACTCTTTCACGCAATTACTACTGAATGGATTTTAATGAAACTTTCCAATAATATACCTAGCTTATAAATCAGAATAAAACGAAGGGAAACGTAACAATATATAAAGATGGAATAATTTCTGCCGTCTACGAGCTATTCTAACGTATGCTGCAAAAATCGTTAAGAGCTACACATACATAATATTTATGTAGTAAATTGCACCCGGGCGAAGCCGGGACGAGTCGACTAGTGCAACATAATAATATGTATCGGTTGTAATCCACGACTCTGTTATATAAATTTTGCTGGAATTTTTATAAATTCATGGTCATGTTAATCTATATTTATTAATCTGCAATAAAATAATTATTTTTAAATTCTATACATTAAAGAGGCATACTTTTAATTTTATTAAGGACCTCAGACAACAGAAAACACTACAATTTTTAATACTAATTTGCATATTATTTTCTTTTAAAATGTATTTCTGACTTACAAGGAACCATTCTATTAGTTTTCCATATTTCCTCAGCGTAGCTTTCATGGGTCAACTAGTGAAATTTAGCCTATTGCCTCTCTGAATAACTTTCTGAATCTAAAAATCAAAGACATTATTTCCTGTTACCATACATAGCGTAGAGCGCGATAATTACTACAAATATATCCGCCTTTATTATTTGCAATATGTTCAATTAATATAATTGAGATTATATCTTTTGGTTACTAGACCATCACATAGAAAACCGCTTTTTGTTCGGGTTTTAGTTATTAAAATAAGACATAGCTTTCGAAAAGATTGTAACAGACAAGTGTTAATATAATAATTGCGACTAATGCGATCAAAATGAAAGTAAAGATCAAAGAATGAGCAATAAACTGAGATATAAATCTGTTTGTGTCGTAACTTTTTGCGATCTGTTTTCTACAGATGTTTCTTTTGTTATATATTAATAACTAGTCGACCTGCGGGACTTCCTCCGTAAAGAAGTACATTTAATATTATGTTAATTCAGTAGAAGCCAAACCAAACATGGATTATCCGGATGTTCGCTTATCCGGACTCATTCGTCACTGGTTGCGGTTGATGATTTAAAAGTGTTTTGATGATGCAACGAAATATGTTATGATGAATTTATTCCTGCTTCCAAAGGAAATTTATCGGAGTAATTGGATCCCATATAATTGTTACAATTAAAGCACATCAGAAAGATGAGGCATTACATCATAGGTCAATTATTGCCAATCAAAAGTTTGAATTACATTGGTATTATATTATTTCCCCGTGAGGGGACGGGATAGAATACTATTCCCCTCTGCCGCTGGGAGAGCATCTCGTAAAAGTCCAGTAACCCAGCACCCCCTTGGTGGCAGGGGATCTGTTCCCCAACTGGCTTGCGACCACCAGCATGCGAATCCAAGTGTGATAGACGCGTTCCGGTCGAGCCGCATGTGGGCCAGACTTACCCCCTCCCACTTCCATCCCATTCATGCTGTGGATCTAGTGGACTCTGGGATCTAGCTCAGGCTCCGTTGAGACCGCAGCATTTTTTCTTCTTCACTCCCCCTCCCCACTCTATCTTCGAGGATGCAACGCATCGACAAAACAAGAGGGTATCTATTGTTTTGTCGATGTCCATGGGCGATGGTGGCCACTTACCATCAGGTGGACCATCTGCTCGTTTGCCTATCATTTTAAACCCCCAACGCTATAACGAAGGGGTGTTATAAATTTAACGTGTATCTGTATATGTGTGACAAAATGGTGTGGTTGTAGCGCTCATGATAAAACATCATTTTGTTGCGGATTTCTATGTTTGAAAGCTTATTCGATCGACATAAAATAGCTCTAATTTCTAAAGATCTGGTTAGCTGTTTAAAGACTATCAGTTCATTTCAACTTGAGAGTTGCGTGACAGTTTGTATCTTTTTAAAAAAATCGTACGACCTCACGATCGGATTTAATGGTTTTTTGAGTCTGGGGTTATTTTATATCATATTTTCTAAACAAAGTATGTTAACCCCATAAGACAGTAAGAATAATTGAAATTGAAATCCGGATAATCGGGATTCTATTGTATGTATATTAAGTAACACTCACCATTCTATACCATGCGAACGGTATATTGTTTCGGGATAAAAATTAGTCTGTTAACTCTAAGTCTAAACATTCGCAAGTATTTAATTTAGTGTAGGTACACTACACTAAATTAATAATTCTTTTTTTCGTATTATCAAGTTTAGTTCAGAGAAGTTAAGTCCATCTGACTGACTATGTTGCATGACTATCTTGTCTGTCTTGTCGTATCGAGCTAAGCTCCATATAACGTAAGTAAAACTGATTAATCCGATTATTAATTTAGCATTTGTTCAGTAATTTCAGAAATAATAATAATAGTCCTTTTTTTGTGTTTATGGCTCTAATTTATACTATTATGTCCATTACTGGTCTATATTATGTCCTCAATTGGTTCACATGATGTCTTGTCCTAAACTGTCCATTATAGGGGTGGTTACCGTATAGAGAAGGTAAGCTTAAAATAATTTTATCTCAGTGAATCGAGAATCCTTTAACCTAGCTGTAATCTTGAACCAAAAATAGAAACAGGATAATATGATGGTGTATTTGTTTATGCTTTATTAATTGTTTAACCTCCTTAACATCAGCCAAATGAGGATGAATCAGGTATTACATAAAAGGTAATAAAATTATTCATAAATTATTAATTGTTTTACGTGTTTTGAGTATTCAATAAAAAAAAAAATTGCACTAAAAACGTGCAAAATGAATATTTATTAAACGATTACCTGTTAAACAACCAAAAAACTGTTAGCATTTGCATGTTATTTGATTTTATACGAGTTGTGTTGGTATTTTTTTATTTTATTACTTAATTTCTACATAATACATTTTTTTTAGAAAACGAGGAAGCGAAGTAAATATTTAAAAACTGTTCCGCTTCTATATCAGCCATTCTCAACCTTTTTGGAGTGGACCTCCTAGATATCAATAATTTATTTCGTTGTTTATTGGTATTTATGTCATTAAATAAGAGAGATTACTGTACAGCAATACGTTTACACATGCAATTGCTTGAGACCTAGGAGCAGGTTTAAAGAGCTCTTTTATAATATATTAACTCTCACCTCCACCACTCGACATCGCTAACGACAATAGATAATAAAGTAAACTTACGTGGTCCTCAAGAAGAGTAACATTAACCACGACACTATAACACTAACTTCCATGTACACTATGCGACAACACCAGAGAGACTGAGACTAATCTATCGCACTGAAGGTTATATATTGTCTTCACGTCGGTATACTTCACATAATATACAATGATCTACCCGCTAATACTACTTTATAAACGGTGTTGCTAACATTTATGTAACAAATTTTAAGAAACTGTTATTGAATTAATTGATTTGATTTTTAGGAGTTTTGCTATTAGACTACCACAGAGGTTTCTTTTATCCAACCACTAAATCATCAAAAAAACAAAACAAATTTGTTCCCAAATATGATCATCTTATAATAATAAAAAAAAAATTATATATTATGTATTTTTAGTTATAATGCTGGCAACGTTAAATTGAGTAGCATTTTACGGCTGGCACAACCGAATCCTTCTGTCATCTGTTGTGACAACGAAATTGAAACAGTCGTCGCGAGTAATCTAGCAGGAATATACGTGACACTGGCAGAATGCTTTGTGCATAAGCACATTCAAAGCCATATAATTAAAAAAAAAAAAAAATTATCTAGCAGGAAATCCTAAATCTCGCAGCAACGCCGAGTGTCTAAAGAGTAATAATAATCCCTTTAGAGGGTAATGTTCTAGTCCTCAAAGCGTGATACTGTTACCTTGCGTGTATACCCATAATCAATGATCTGAAATCCCTCAGATTTGTTCGTAGACCAAAGTTTGGAAATCACTGAGTTAGATCACAACGAAAGCTACAATCAATACAATACTTCCGTTATTCACATCGCCCTCCTTAATTGCTCTCAAAATCTTTTGAAAATTATTTTACGTCTAGATTTCAATCTACCCACTTGATGTATATATATGAAGTCGTGATTGTCTGTTCTGCTCAAACCTGACAAATGATTAGCAGGTTCTTTGTTTGAGTCGGATGTTTTTTTCTTTTTTTTTTTTAAAGTTCGACAATGAACGTTTCGCACGTAAATGTCTGCATGGATTGAAATGTTTTGAGTTACTTACTTTCTAATTTGTTGTATTGATATGACTGATGCGGATCGTATAGATATTTATCTGTTGTATTAGTGTCTGTCTATCTGTTAAATTAGTATGTTTCGAATTTAAAATAAATTAAGTTAAGTAAAAATTACGCATTTTACGTAACAGGTAAAAGAATAATAAGATGCCCTTTAGACATAAAGCTTAGTAGTGATTGAGTTTTAACATAAAATTGACGCTGACCCAAAGGCAGAGCCTACAAGTTGTTAGGTCAGTTTTAAAGAACGACAAACGTTATCAACAGTGATGCTGGTATTAAATATATAATAATCATAAGTTTTAAGGCTTTCAGTTGTGCACAAAGTAGTTTGCCAATGAAACATGGTAAGAACAGAAGGTGACGTAAACAATCCGCCATCTTGAAACATTCATATAGAGCACATTTATATTAGTAGAAGATCTGAACCTAAAACGACCTTCACCGAGCTGATATTAGAATGAAACATATTTTATAACAAATTTAGTATATTAGAAAATATGTCAATATGGGTTGCCTAAAAAAATCCTGGACAGACTATTTTTAATTATTTAAAAAAAATACAAAATAAATGTTGTAACATCAAGATAATAAGAAAATTTTTACCCTGACTTAAAGAATCAAACGTATAGAATGTGCAACCGTTGGGTTGGCTATTCTTTGCCTGGACAAACTACTCGGTTGTCGGGTCTAAGCGTGTACGTCGATGCCAGTTACCTTCACTTGCTTGATAATAGAATTTTTTTTTATCAATATAAGCGTTGTTTTATTGCGAACACGTTGATATAGGGTTGTCTGCAAAAAACTTGGTCCTAATCGGGGTTTGCGAATTTTAAAAATTAAATTTTATCACTATATTTTACATTTCAATTCATATATGACTAATTCTCAAAGATAGCTCGACATGCACTTCATCCCTATGTCGATAGATGGCGTAATCGCATACTGATTTATTATCTTTGTACTCTTATGTATTTTGTAAAGCAAAAAACATAGCCTATGTCCTTCCTCAAGATCTACTTTATCTCTGAATCACATTTCATCTAAATCTTTTCAGGGATTTAAGCCTGATTGTGTAACAGACAGACTCCATCGTCAGTAGATGGCGTAAGTAGTAGATTAAATCGCAGTTTCGTTTGTAGAGTTGAAATTTGAATGCAAAAAACTTATCTATCTTATATATATACAAAGAGAATCTGACAGACTGACATATCAACGCAGGGCCTAAACTATAAGGGTTAGAAACTTGAAATTTTGCACAGATGTTCTTTTTATAATTCAGGGGAGCACTAAGAAAGGATTTTTGAAAATTCACCCCCTAAGGGGGTAAAATGGGGGTGCAAAGTTAGTATGAAACTTTACCGTTTTTGATGTTATTTTAATGAAATTCAGTATGAAGGTTCTTCATTGAAAGTCAGGAAACACGTGTAAAATATTTTTTCGAAAATCATCCCTTAAGGGGGGTGCAAAGTTAGTATGAAAGTTCTCTGATTTTCAAAGTTATTTCAACAAAATGTTGTATTATTATAACGTAGGGGAGCACTATGAAAGGGATTTTTGAAAATTCACCCACTAAGGGAGTAAAAGAGGGGTCAAAGTTAGTATGATTAGCTCATTAATCATAATCATTACAGACGATCTACTGCAGGCCACAATATCGTAAACGAAGTTGCGGGTAAAAACTAGTATTCAATAATTAGTGTATTCGTCCAAAAAGATTTATGCTTATGTAATAACTGAGGCCTAAGTTATTTTTAAAACTTGTTTTTCTAAAGACAAAGACCTGTTACGAAATTGAATATACGATATCGACGTGCCGGAATTATACACAATTTAGTAAAGTGTAACAAATCTGAGTGCACGCAAGATGGTACAAGGAAGTAAGTTCTGCGATGCGTAATTTTACCATTTTAATTGAATTCTTCGGCTTTGATGTAAGAAAAAATTATCTTTGTCTATGGTACATTAACATAATACAGCGTGAAACTTGCCTAAACTTTTTGTCTATGGAATAACTCGAATAAATTAAATAATTATGCAATAATGCAAATTAGTTCTTTTATAATATATGTTTTCAATGAGAGGGAGGAAAAGTCTAAAATATAAATTGAATTAGTTGACTCTTTATTTTTGAATTTTCCAAATTAATGCATTGCTAATAAATCATAAATACTAAAAAGAATTTTTCTTATAGGATATTCTGTAAGATTTTTTTTATCTATTGTAAAACCAATCGAAACTTTTGGCTATGAAATACACGAATAAATTTAATCACATAGACAAACCTCGACTTTTTACCGCAAAAGAGAATACCAACAGATAACAAAACGTTTGAAATTTGCACTAAACTAATTAAATTTCTTATATTGGAAAAAGTTCTTTGTTTATGGGATACACACATCATGTTTTATATTTTTATTCTACGGAACGTTTCAAACATATTAATTGTTTTGAGGACTCGCAGATATTAAATATTCTTCAAATATAACCAATACATCTTTTCTTATTACTAATCAGCACTCCATCTTGATTTCTCATACTCTAAGTGTTACCCGCGTTATATTTTATAATTACCCTAAATGATACTACAGTAAAAATGTTGAGTCTGTATATAATAAGTTTAATTACTTTAATTTTGTTTAACAAAACATGTTAAATATCACGAGCATCGAAAATTTGTTAAAAGTGAAGTCTGAACTAGATTTTAATTTTGATTTTTAATTTGGAAAACTGGTCTAGCTTCCATCTTGTTATCGAAGTTAAGCTTTAAATTTGGAACGTCCCATGTATAATGTATTCAATACACGTTTTAACGAGACAAAAATAAACATTTGTCCAAACTGTGTTCATTGTCATTGACCGATTTTTTCTGTCCGGGATCCTTTACTTATTACGGTAGCAGAATTGTTGCATATATTTTTTTTAATATGCTTAACTTTTTGTGATCTGTGATCTTTATATTAAAAACTATTAGTAGCGTATCCAATGCTATATAAATCCATTGATACTTAATGTATCAATAATAATATAATTAAACGACTTTGTACTAAATACTTTAATCATTAAAATTTATAAATTAAATAGCAATTTTGTTTTAATAAATAAAACTCATTTATTTATTCATCTATTTTATTATTTTTACTCAAACTTTATTAAAAACTCACTTTCGAGTTATTGTATAATGTACTTTTATGAAAAAAAATCATTACATAATATGTATTACAATCAATGATATTAGAAATTATTTTCTTGACAATCTTCACAGCAGTAAAAGCATTACAACTGACGTAAAAACGATAGGGTGATGATATAAACTTAACGTATTTATCCGTCTGTTTGTGACATCGTAGCTCTTTTACTAATGGACCGATTTAAATACATATTATGATTTATTTTAGAGCTAGCACTTCATTTATTTATTTATTTTTTTTTTTTTTTAAAAGATTACTAGCAGTATGGATCACATACTACTAGTATTCCCTTTACCCCTCCTAGTAAGCTAATAAATAGCTTGTGTCAGGAGTGGGCCACGCCAGTAGTCCAATGTCCGGGATTTGAACCCACGACTTGTTGATCGTGAATCCAACGCCCGAACCACTGAGCTACTGACGCTTAAATTTAGCAGTAGACATTCCGCCTTCGCCATCGTGAAACGTCTTGAACGACTCTTAAAGTTTTGATGACGTATTACTAGGGGTACACATCAAAGAAAAACCGACCAAGTGCGAGTCGGACTCGCGCACGAAGGGTTACTTACAAATTAAAAAAAAACATATTAGTTGTATAGAAACCACCCTTAAATATATATTTTATTCTGTTTTTAGTATTTATTGAAATACAGAAAAAATTGTGAAAATTTCAACTATCTAGCTATTACGGATCATGAGATACAACCTGGTGACAGACAGACGGACGGATGGTCAGCGAAGTCTTCGTAATAGGCCTTTTTTACCCTTTGGGTACGGAACTCTAAAAAGGATTGGGGACAGGGTGGTATATAAAAATAGTTATTAATGTTTGTAATCCAGTCAGCAGATTATTTAAAATTCCGTAATGTCTACTCTAGATTATTTTAATCATTTTATAATAATTAGGTAAATCCTAAATCCTTTGATTATCTATCTATCTATGAGGGGACGGGATAGAATACAATTCCCCTCTGCTGCTGGGATACCATCTCGTAAGAGTCGAGCACCCCAGCACCCCCTTGGTAGTAGGAGATCAGTTCCCCGACTGGCTTGCGACCAAAAACGAAACCGAAAAAAGAAAATAAATGTATTTTAAAATAACTTTATAGTATCGTGTAAGTACAATGAGAATAGACACAAATCAGGGTGAGATTTGGCCTACGCGGTCAGCGGGTCAACATTCAACATGCAAACAAGTTGATCTTTGTTTTAACTTGTTTGCTTTCGCGATTCTCTGAGGGGTGATAAATGAAAAGGGGCGGATGTGTTTTACTAGTTTGTAAGAACGTAGGTTAAATTCAATGAGGATCCACATATCAATTTGTTGTTCCGAATCTCGCCGCCTTTGAAAGCGGATAATTAAAACATTATCCTCTTTTGGATTCTTTATTCCTGCTATGGTAGGGGTTTTTGTTTTTATTAAGTCGGTTAATAATTTTAAGAGGAAACTGACTAATAAATGTATAAAAAAATGTTTAATCAACTAGATATTTAGCATAAGTCAACACTGGTATATTATTCATTAGCATTCATGATGTGAATAAATCATCATCATCACGACCCTTCAATGGCCCACTGCTGAGCCGGGTCTCCTCCTCAGAATGAGGAGGGTATTAGGCCATAGTCCACTACGCTGGCCCAGTGCGGGTTGGCAGACTTCACACACCTTGGAGAACTTTTTGAGAAATCTCAGGAGTGCAGGTTTCCTCACGATGTTTTCCTTCACCGTTAAAGGAAGTGATATTTAATTGCTTAAAACACACATAACTCAGAATCAGAGGTGTGTGCCCAGGATCGAACCTCGGACCTCCCGAGTAAGACTTGAGATCTCAACCACTGGGCCATCACTGCTCCAAGATTTTAGAATGTGAATAAATACTGAAGTGTTATTTAAAAAAAAGATTCATGAAATTAAGACGGAAATGTTATTTTACAAAGTTCCTTCAATGAACCCTGATTCTAAAAAATCCTAAAGTAGGAATACTGAGATGTAGAAGATATTATCAAAACTGGCGGCATAAAATTTATATTATCTAAAGGATTGTCTATTAATATGATTATGTCTGTGTCAACATGACCACGAATAATCCTTGCAAACTAAATAACACAATTCTAAACTTCCGGCAATATAAGATGAGCTACAAAGCAAGCTTGCTCTTCTATATCTATACTAATATTATAAAGAGGAAAGATTTGTATTTTTGGATTTTTGTATTTTTGTATGTAACGAATAAACATAAAAACTACTGGACCGATTTCAAAAATTCTTTCACCATTAGAAAGCTACATTATCCCTGAGTAACATAGGCTATATTTATTACAAGAAAAAATTAGAGATCCCCAGAAATTCTCACTAAAACCAAGACAAGGTGCAAAAAAAATAGTCATAAAATATCTTTCATTGCATGCGCTGCGAAAAGTATTGATGATAGAACAAAAAAATTTTTTACAATATTATAGAACGTATCAATATTTACAAAAAACTCCGCGAGACCATATGTCCAACTATTGTAGTTAAGTCACTATAACTACTTTTTTACATTTTAAAAGTTGATAAAAATGCCAATCAAAACCATAACTTTGTATTAATTCTTATCCAAATAAATTATTTTGTAATGAAGACTGTTTCAATTTTGAACTGTTAATAACTTTTTGAATTATTGAAATCGGACATTCCAGTCAAAAGATCTTGATATTTTTATTTCGTAATGAAATAAAAATATCAAGATAAATAAAAAATAATCCTAGACGGGCCGCCGGCGCGGTGTGCGGTGTGGGGTGCCTCGCAGCGCAGCGAGTAACGCGGCGATAGAGGCAGCGACAGAATGCGGGAGCCAAAATGTTAAAAAAAAATTATCCACCCGTGCGAAGCCGGGACGGGCCCCTAGTTATTTATATTTAAAAAATTAGTAATTGGTGATCTGAATCTAATAGAAATGCTCCTAAAAGTACATTATATGTATAATCTTAAAGTGAAACTACATCTTAGCGTAAGATTGCTCTTCTTAATACCTAAGTCGTATGTTATATATTGTTAACTATAATGTTGGTAACACTTATAATATGAGTAGCATCCTCTGACTTAATGTTGGTACGACTGATAAACACAAGAATAGGAAGTGGAGATTGCAAAATAAATACGCCGTCACGACAGAATAATTATAGATTGCATCGCGAGTATTCTATGAGTAACTCTGAAGCTCTATGCCATAAAGCCAGTGAGTAGCGCGTTTTTGAGTAGGTCGACAGACAAACAGATAAGATAAATGTGGTTTTATTTTTAATTTTGAGGTGTAGAACTCTAAAAGAAATTGTATAAAAAATATAATTTTAAATATCTCAACTAACAAGCGTCATATCGAGATTGATCATAATATGTGAGCTAGCGCAAATTATAAAAAATAACGATACTGTAATAATCCGTCATGGCCACTGGTGCAGATTATATTTTATGTGCTTTACATAGAACTATGTTTTAATACCAATTACTCGATACGCTGCTAATATTAAAATGTAGCTTGCGGTAAATTTTATTTACTTAAAGATTTTTTTTATTGTCCGAGTTTCTTGTCGTTTTCGCTTTCATGTAAATTTGCTAGTAGATGTCATACTTAAGGAGTGTTTTTCAAATTGAACCCAAAATTACTCATACTACACTAACTATTCAATTATGATGTTTTTATTTTATTTATCCTATCACTAATCGTTTTGCTCAAAGTTCGCTGGGCTAAAACACCTTTAAATGACAATTTAAAAGACTTACCGAGCTACATATTTATTATATGGTTTGGAAAAAAAATAAAAAAATAAAAAATAAAGTTATTAGTACTAAATCGGAGGAGGTCGTTTTACGTAAGCAGATTTTTTGTAATCATCAAATCTCTCGCTCCTATGTCAGCAAAAGCAAGCAAAGTTGCAAAGCCCTAAAACTCCCATCCCCCGTGCTTACGTAAACATTTATGAAGAAAAATGCATGATTTTTCTTCCTCATTATTCTGAGTAGGGATGTTCACGTTTCGATGTACTTGTTTGTAATCACCATGCAGATGATTTAGGTGGGGGAGGGCATGCCCCATTTAATCAAAAATAATCAAAGCAAGTCCCCTTAATGCTTACGTAATACTTGAATGGCCCACAGGTCAAGAAGTGAATGTTTCTTAGGAAAATATAAACAACTTAATATTACAATGAATAAAACAACAATTATTATGTTGAAAGTGGTTTTTTTAACATTTAATTTTTTGATATAAATTGGACAAAAGTCGTCAAAATGACGAATATAAGAATTAACTTTCCACTATAGGTTTAGCTCGAATACCATATAAATTCCTCCATTTAAAAAAAGCAGTTGGATATAATTAATTATTGGATGCTCGCCATTTTGACGAACGTGAGTATTAAGGGTTTAAGTTCTATTAGGTAATATTCAATTTAATAGTCAACATTCACTTTGTAAACGATTTTGGTAACTAGAAGGAGCAATACCCGGATTCAGTAACTTCTATAAGATTTTTCTTATGAAATCTATTTTCCCAGTGTTCTATAAAGTGTTTTGCATAAAATATACCTTACATCTACCTCTAACAACTATTATTAAGCTTTTACATCTTACATGGTTTTATTTCAAGCCTGGGAAATGGGCTGGCTTAAACACACTACACGTAATCAACGCTAATTGTTGATCGATTATAAAACTATAAAGCTATTTTAAAAACTAATATAATTAAATAAATTGAAATGGAACTTGATACAATGTAAAGAACAAAACCATAAATAAAAGCAAAACCATAGACGTAGTTAATCCAATAGGTTAATAATTTAATTATTAAGACATAATCTTAAAATAAATATAAACTTTAAATCTTTTATTAAATATGAATTATTTCATAGAGTTTAGTTAGTTATAAATATTCGATCTTATTTAATTCTTAATTGCAAACTAGATGGCGCTGTATTGAAATGAAAATAGCATAGATTTTAATATAATCTTTGCCGTGGAGCGCTCATATGTATGTACAATCTGTTACAGGACAATAATTATATTAATAAGATAGTATGTAAGTACTACTGGATACTTTAAGAAAGTCAATAAAAATATTATAGAACAAAGTGGACAGTAACGTGGATAGACTATTTTGTCAATCGTTTAAATATTATTCAGTCATCTAATGTGGTCCATAGACAAAAAAGTTCAGTCGTAAGATTCAGATTAAATATTCTATTTTTATGTTCTAGTTATATACAAGCCGACCCGCCCGACTTCGTCCATCTGATTCCTAGCTTCTATGGGTCGGAGCGTGATGTTATACAGCTTTCCAAATAATAATATCAAAGATTCACATAATCTTAACTGCCCGATAGCACTCAACAGACTACAATGATATACAATCTAAACAGAAGCCCAGCAGTGCCTGGGGCTTACGACCCAGTATTAAAAGGCCTTTCTACTATGCATGAACTCACCGCTTGACCTCCCGACTCTAATATTTAACACCTTTTTTCATTCATATTTATTCTTTGAAACTACTCGCCAAACTGCCATAAATCTATTAGACCACAGCTTATGTTATAAACAGTGTTGCCAGGAAATAAACCTTAATATTTCCACTACCAATTAATACTTGATTACAGATTAAAAAGACTAATTAGAATAATCAACAAATTGTTTCTCAATTGTTGTTGTTGTCAGGATGTGTTTGTTAAGGACCAATAGCTAAGCATTATAAGCATCCTCGAGTCCTTGCACTTCTTTCAGCAAGCATTCTATGGAAAATCTGCTACCACCACCATTTTATTTTTTGACTGAGGAAGACTGATTAAATATAAAAAAACCTATCAATGATATAGAGAAATTTTAAGTGGCCATATCCTTTTTATACTTGGGTTGGGATCTTTAATTAAAATTAAAATTTGTTTTAATAGTTTTTTTTGTTGTTAAAAAGTCAGGAACGTTACATTATATCTGAAAATGTCTTTTATATTCCTCTATACCAGGGCTACCCTAAACATATATTTACTGCGACGCCCTTGAGAGTGTGTCATTTATTTGAGATGCTACTAATATGACCAACAAGCATAGCTTGTCTTTTTTCTAAATTTATTTGCGGTCTGTGGTAGTTCATTATGTCTGTAATTGCATAAAAAACTATTAATTGTTTATGAGAAACTGAGCTTAAAAATTTAAGGAGCTAAGATTTTTTTAAAATTGTTACCGTCAATTACAAAAAAATCCATTTAGAATTAGATCGTAATGCCCCAGGAAAATACTGCGACGCCCTAAGACGTCACGACACATTTTTTTCATATTGTATATGTTTTTTTTTCAGTTAAACTATGTTCATGAATCTCTCTGAAAGTCTATGAATGACTTAATTAAATTGTCTTATGCAAAGTAAGAAGAAACATAAACAAGTAGCTTTAAGTTCAAGTTTACGGTCTCAATGTCTGATAACAGCTTGTTTAAGAGCAAACAGTAGGCCGTTTTATTTTTATGCAGTTTATAAATAGCAATATCTGTGCAGTTGTGCACTGTGCAGTGTCTCGTTCATAATGAACTACATATACATATACTTCGAGAGAAACCTAAGCAGTGCTTTGGACTTGTGACCAAGGTGAAGGCTTAAGGACGTCCTTTATTTAATCGAGACACCAGTCACGACCAGACAGTCGATCGACTCGACTCTTTGTTTAAACCCAACGTTAAACTCACATAAGCCTAACCTAACATAGGACGTGGCAACTAAATTGTAAGGTACTCTCGTGGCTTTAATCGGACAGCACTCACTGACACTATCTAGAGACTACTTCACTGCTAGAGCACGCAAGACTACGACTTCAGTCAGACTGCCGAAGGCATATAAAGAGTCGAGGTTGTCAAAATGACGGAAGTGATTACTACCTTACTCCAACGCCATAGATAGCGATGACGATTTGATTATTCGATAATAGTTTACTATTCTCCGACATATATATATTAAAATCATAAATATAATTAAATTTTGGATCTGGATACGGATACGGATAAAGGAATAATATTATATAGGTTTCGGATACGGTTATTAGATTTTGAAAGTAACATATGTTTGGACTCTTGCGGAAAGTAAATATACTTTTTTAAAAAAAAACCAAATTACTTATTGAAATTGTAACGAAATCTCACAATAACTGACTAGTAATCAACAATTAACAATAAACAACGCATAGGAGTTTATTTGTTGGTTGGCTCGAACCCGAAAAAACTTTTCATAACATGCATCATTTAGACTCCGCTCCTATCCGAAATCATCCGTAACTGTTATATCGGATATTTTTTTTATTTCAGATATCCGATAGTTTCAGTTACGGTTACGGAGCTCCATAACATCCCTAATTAAAATACATGCATATTATAGGGGGGTGGCTAGTTTCTATATATGCGAGTGAATTGTAGTTCTACAAAGGCAATGTCGCACCTTTATAACGTTTATCGAGGAGAGGTAGCACTACATATTTTTAGTTAATCTCGGATCTCGGTTAAAGTTATTCAGTTATATTTTTTGCAGTATGTCGTGTATAATCGTTTAAATAAACAGCTAATAAATGGTTATGATGCATTATTTCATGATGCTTTTAGTCTCGAAATGAGGTGTTTAATACTTATAGTAGTTTAATACCTATTTATTATATACATATATTTTGTAAAGGAATTTTCGCTGCTGGTTTTCTTTTGTGAATTTTTAGAGTTCTGTATTAATATTTAGTGTTTGTTGTGTGTTTTTTGTAAGTACTTCTCAAAAAGCTTGCCAATCGAATAATTGAATAGATATCCAGAATGAACCTTGTTTAAAGTATTTAAAAAAGGGACTAGCTTTGTGAAATTTGTTCAGTGACAAGAAATCGTCAAAATGGTCAAAAGCTCTTGAAAAAATTATTTTCGAATCAATCGGGATTGTCGAAAACACCCATGAATAAATTATTTTTTTATGGAAGGTTCATTTTCTGGAAGTTAGTATTTTGTATTACTTAAGGTCAGCCTACTTGAGGTTCACGTAAGTTAACTTTATTATCTATTGTAGATAGTGTTCGGGCAGCGAAGGGGAGCGTTGTTATAACTAAAGTCTTTAACCCTATACCTTGGTCGCAAATTCAAGGCACTGTCCGGCTTTCTGTCTGAATTGCATGTGTATACGTATTGCTGTATAGTATTGGGTATCATTTCTCTCTCATTCTAAGACATGTTTAAATAGTCATACCTTTTTACATTTTAAAGGACTTATAAGTTTATATGACAATATTGGATTGTCCTTTTAATTATAATACAGTATTTATTTATAAGTGTACTTACTTATATAAGTATGCCGCCTTATATATTAAAGCTCGATCACATATCAATAAATCACCAAAAAAGGCAAATTTTGACGGACAATATACATACAAACAATGTAATTATATAAAACTTGCTGACCCGGCAAACGTTGTTTTGCCATATAAATTTAAAATTTTGGGGTGGGCCACCCTTATCACTTAGGGGTATAAAAAATAGATGTTGGCCGATTCTCCAACTGTATAAAAATTTCATAAAAATCGGTCGAGCCGTTTCGGAGGAGTAAGGTAACTAACATTGTGAAACGAGAATTTTATATATAAGACGATAAAGTTTGTAAAAAAAATCATTTCGTTCAAATTTTGATTAATAAAAACTAGATGAAAGTCTACATCTAGTAGTTTTATAAGTAGCTAAAAGTAAATATGGCACAGAGCTACTAAAAATCCTTAATAGTCAGAACACCATTAAAAGATAAAAAAAAAAATTAATATATATCAATTCACGAATGAAATGTCTCCATTTACTGCATACTCGCAATAAAACTGTCAGTAATAAAATCAAGATTTTCATCTCAACTTAATAGTAAAATGCAAAAAACCATAAATGATTATGTGAGATAAATGTGTAATAAGATAATCCGTTAAATTATGTTGTAGTGTATATCTAGGACGATATTTTACGGGTTAAGGGCTCACTTATGGTGTACAGATATAGAATTTTTTTTAAAGCAACATAAATTTTTGTTATTTGTTGAATGTTGCTCATCGCATCCATACAACCAGCCACATTAATTAAAAAAAAAATATTACTGGGGTTTGAGACTAAGGTGCAGTTTTAAAAGACCTTTTTTATTATATACTGGTTGACCTACGTGACTCTGTTTGCGTAGAAACTATCAATTTTATTGTGTCCTTTTCTACACCATGGAATCGGTGGTTAATTAAAATCGCTTCATCCGTTTTAACGTGATGCGTGTATAAAGACATTTACGATTTTATTATATGTATAGATATATATTACCTCTAGATTAATTTGCTTGTTAACCTAACATTTAATAAAGATAATAGATACACCAAAGACATACGTGATTCTCTATAAAAGTAACAATAAAAAATTCAATATTAACTACTGATCCATCGTAACAAAGCTTATAAATATAAATGTTTACAGTTGAGTCGTTTGGGGGTATTTTTAAAATAAATCAACTCTTTTTTTCAATGTTTCAATTTATGAGTTGGAAAGTAATTGGCTATTAAAACTACCATAAACCTCAATGAAGCGAGGTGTGCCCTCGGAAACGAAATAATTTCACTTTTATTTCATTATAAAATCTTTTTTAACTTATTGTTAATTCTTAAAGTGTGAAATGGTGATAAAAAGTTCACGATATTTGTTACACTTGCTCATAAAAGGATTTATTTATGACCAAGCTAAAAATGAGCCGTATTATAGGTTAGTATTTGTTTGATTGTTTTTTTACGAATAAAATAACTTGGTTACAGTAAAAAATCGTATGTGTTAAATTTGCGTTATATAAATCTTTCAAACACACATTAGAATAATTTATATGACAAAAAATATGTATAGAAGACGAGACAAGATATTTACGTCTGTAAAAACAAAAAGATCTTTTAAAGTATAAAAATTCTAAGGTTTACCATTTGTTTAATAAAAACTGTATTTGTATTTACTATAGATAGAAATAGAAGTAAAAATATATTGACTTTAAAAATGTACATCACTTTACTACTAATACACGTTTAAAATTATATTTATGACATTCTATGACAATTTAATAGGCCAAAAGTAAAAATTATTCCCTACGTTAATATAATATTTATTAATCATAACCCGTGGATGGTCCACTGCTGAGCCTGGTCTCCTCCTTGATCTGTTTAGAGTACTTTCAGGAGTGCAGGTTCACGATGTTTTCCTTCACCGTTAGAGCAAATGATATTTAATTTTTCAAATCACACATAACTCCGAAAAGTCTTAGGTGAGGGCCTGGAATGATATATTTATTAAAAAATAAATAAAACAAGAATAATATGGTGTCTAGGAAAATATTATACAAATTAATTTTATGATATTAAATCTATACAGATACTTTTCGTGGAGCATCATTATGGATTTTTTATACATGTGTTGAAAATATATATTCCAGAGTATATTATGCTCATATACATAACTTATAAACATAACATATATAACTATTTAAGTGGTAACAGTAGTAATAGCAGCTTAAAACCCTTTTGAACCCTTTCCGCAGCGAAAGTGTCCGCAGTCGCACCCCCGTATAAACGCGCGCGTAGGCTCTCGCGCGGCACTCGCGAATCGCACCTCGAGTTGCGCGCGCGCAAGTGTTTGTGTTGTGCTACTATTTGTGCGTTCAAATATTTTTTTAAAATTTGTGGTGTTTTTGCTTCGGTAAGTCATTTTGATGTATTTTAAAATTTTCTGAAAAAACTTTTGCAAAAATTTATTTAATTTTTTTTCCTTTTTAGTTCATAGTAACAATTTTTTTTAAATATTTACCTCTTAAATTAAAATATGATTAGTTTCCTATTAAGTAAACACAGCAATAAATCTTCAAGATACGTTCATATACTTATGTCATCGGAACTTGAACTTCAACTATTCAGTGTCAAGGAAAAAGTTACGAATTTCTGTAGTTACATCTAGTTAAGTACGTTTAAGTAATTATTGTAATAATGGCCTGTAATTTTTCTATAGCTCGTCTCGTTTGCCACAAGCTATGTAATGTATGTAACGGTGTTGCCGCATTTTGAGCTAATCAAAATCCCGTCAGCATCACCAATTATCTCATAAATATTAGCGGCGTATTTATTAACTAGGCTTTAGATTACCAACGGTATAAATATCTTTTAAGTATTTAAACAAAAATAACAAGTTATTTACTGAAAAATTCAGGAATTAAGTTACAATATTTGCACTAAAATTTATCACTTATAATATTTTTTTTTAATTCAGCACGTATCCATTTTTATTATAACTTACTATTTAATTTAATTTAATTTTTTTTTGACAGTTTTGTGAACTAATAAAATAAAAAAGATGATTAAGTTATAAAAACAAAGGTTTTCCTCGAAGTGTGTTGAAAATTTAGTTTATGTTTTTGGTGAGTCAATTTAAATAAAGATGGCACAATTAGAATCGATTATCTTTGCTTTCTTAATGAAAATATGATTTCAAATCCATTATTCTACATTCACGTTACCGTTTTGTCGATAATCGATTAAGAAATCGTTTTACGCACGTTTCCGTGAAAGTGTCAGTCGATTGTGAGTACGAGCATAGAAAGTGATAATTCGGCCAGACGGATTGTTTGATCGTAATTCTATGACAATTGCACTTTAATTCCCATAAAGTTTTATTTAAAAAATAATCAAATGTCTAATGTTTTCGAAGTCGTGATATATTTTGCATTTTTTGTTGGCGACTTTGTAAAATAATCAAATCTTGACGTTAAAGAAAAATACTATAAAAAATGTAGTATAAATTAGAATGAACAGGTTGCTAGAAATATTATCAATTATTTAACATTTACTAAATATTTTTATGATATCTTTTCTGATGTAAAGAAAAGGTTATTTTTTTTTAAGTTAGTCGATTGTCGGTATGAGCATGGAAACAAATAATTCGACCAGACTGATTGTTTTATCCTCTTATTTAAAAAATCTTCTTAACTACTAATTTTATTATTTTAAAAAGATAATAAAATTAAGTAATCTTGCTGCACTCTGTGGAATTTTTTATATTTTTTGTTACCAATATTGTAAAGATACAGGAAATATATTATTTTCATTTATGTAATAACATTAGTTTATGATTAATAATTTAAATTAGTAATGTTTTTATATTGACTTCACAAATCTACGTATTAAATACTATCCTCCACCGAAACGACTTCACCGATTTTGATGAAATTTTTTATGTATATTCAGTAGGTCTAAGAGTAGGTTGTTATCTATTTTTTATACCCCTAAGTGATAAGGGTAGCCCATCCCATTTTTGTTTATTTATATGGCAAAACAAGGTTTGCTGGGTCAGCTAGTAAATACATATATAAAAATATGATTCCTGTCTCACTTTTCATATAGTTTAAATTTTTATATTATTTCATAGGTAAGCAAAAATAATCAATTTAGGAATACTAGTGATATATATTATATTTAAAAGTATTTTTTTATAATACTTTCTTCTCTCAATTCAAGCAATAAATAAAATAATGAGAAATAAATATCTTATGAATATGAAAAGATACATATTGGTTAACATCAAATGTATACTGAATTTCTTCTAATAAAAAAGGGAGCAAATCTAACTACGATCCTAAAATCATCAAGCATTCATAACAAGGTCCTGATTTTTAAAATCCATTGAATAGAACTCAGTACGGATAATAATTACGGAATTTGCACGGTTATCGTAGGAAGATGAATTGCTGGAGTTGGAATCAATCAGGTAGAATCGATTAGTGTTCATCTGAAGCTAATGTTAGCTTATTGTGTATTACATAGGTTATATCATTTCCGGATATTCTATATTCGTGTTATAATCACACTTAACAACCCTATCCATGTTTCATCGAGGTAAAAACTGAAAGAAAAGGTTTTAAATGAAATTTTCATACAAACCATACAAATACAAACTTTGACTTTCCATTTTAAATATTATAACGAAACGAAAACAGGACGGTCATACTGATAAACTAGATATATTCTCAATTAAACCGAGAATTAAAAGATTCACTCAATCAATGTCAACATTTACTTGCTGATTCATTTACTTAACGTTTCACCGAATTGTAGTTAAAAGAAAATATGAATTTTCTCACAGGAACAAAGTTTTTTTGGAGTATAAAGTATACTATGAGCTAGTCCAGATTATAAAGTGTTTACAAAACAAATTTCAAGCAATTCTTTTTAATTATTATGGTAATAAATAGACGCCTATCTCTAGAATCTGAATATATCTTTATCAAAGATATTTGAGTGATGAGATAAATTTCATTAGAATTTACAAAAATATAAGATAGCGTAAATTGCAATATAGATAAGATCAATTGATTAAAATGTCGGGTAATGTCGGGAGAGGGTGACGGATAGCGTCAATTGGCCTGAACAAATGAAGCTAACCACTATCCAGCACTTATCTAGATTGTAATTATTGCGTGTGGGATGCTACTTGATTAATATGTAATAGCGTAGACGAAGTAAATAATATTAATCGTTTTTAATGATTATGAAATCAATATTCTCTTTATATAACAGTTTTATATAAATATTCAATAGAAGTATACCTACATTACTTTCTGCTAGGACTGCGTAGATCTGGAAGATGATATAATCTCATTAATATTATAAATGTAAAAGTTTTTAAGTTTAGATGTTTGTTACTCAATCACACATAGGCTACTTTTTATCTCAGAGTTCCTGTGGGATAATCTTTATAAAATATGTTTAATGTCGTAAATGCCTGAATATTTTAATTTAGCAACAATGCATTAAAACCTTGTGGACCCGCTCCGGCTTCGCACATAATAATTTAAAAAAAAATTGTATATATTGCTATATAAAAATATTCAAGTTACCTATGTGTTAATCCAGATTATGAAGTATCTGTGTGCCAAATTTTATCAAAATTTGTTCAGCCGTTTTTGCGTCATTGAGTAAAAACATACAAACTGTCATATTTATAATACTGGTAAGATTTATAGAAGCGAATGAATACAAGTCGGATTTAATTTAACATATTCGATGAAATTGGAAAAGAATCTGAGGATACCTTTAATGCAGTTTAATCCATCTCTAGGGGTAAAAAAGGGATGGATTACATATAAATATATATGTTTAGATATATTTATCTTTATTAATTGTATCAGCAATGCTTCAAATCAGCACGAAGCGGTAATGTCCGCGTATAAGGCGCGAGCACGATACTCCTAATGGACTGAGTAACCTTAAACAGCGACCATTAAATTCACTTTACTCAGATAAGAGGACATTTACATGATTCTTACAAATTATTGCTTTTTTATAGTACTCGCAATCAAAGATTACATGTTGTTAATTAAGATAAAATAAATGTCAAAATATCCGTTTTTATTTTCTAGAACCTATATATTTGTGGGCACGCGCCAAGCAGCTGCGCCGTCGTGCAAAATACTTTTCCTATACGCGCCTATACTTGAAGCCTAAAATAATTTAAAAATCTGTCTTGGCTTGCCTACAATAATCTGATTAACATTCGCTCAATGTGCTCTTTGAACCAACTTCTTTTTTGGAATCATATTATACTTTTAAATAAACCGCCCCGGCGCCGTCGTGGGTCGCACGTTCTTGCACTTAAGGACGGCGCGTCCCTGAAATCCTATAAATCTGTATATTAGTTTTACTACTCATATAATATAACTTTGCTTGGAAGAAGTATGAATGGACGAAGATCAAATTTATTAAACATTAAATTAACATTTTTGATTCGTATAATTTTTAAAGTTTTTTATCCTATTGGAGAATTTGAACAACAGTTTTATTTGTAGCTAGTATAATGATTTCACACAGTAGACATTATTTAAAGAAGTGCTAGTAATGTAATTTAGTTTCGTTGTGCTATGTCTTCATCTTTGAGTATAATGTCAGTTATGTACTTAATATATTTTATTATTAAGTAGCGAACTCGAGCAGTAGGAAGTGTCTTGATCACAATCCCCTCTTACTGCTTGGCTTCCTGTCCAAAATGTATGTTTATACGTATACCTGTTTAGTTATAGATATCATCATATCAACAAAAATTAAAATAATTAATTACGAAAAACAAAATGATTTTCGTTTGCGCTGAATGTAATACTTTTCTTATGTAGTTGACGTGTGAATGATTGCCCATGTCTTTACCTGCTAATATAAATCCAGTACGATTTAAGTATATTCCTATGAATGGGACAGATCGTCGTATAAATTGGAGTACTTGCTGTTAATTTGAAATGGTCAATGTAGTTCAGTTACCCTTCCTGAATAAAAACGTCACTAATTTATTGACGTACCTCTTTTCTCATATTAATTTTATTATGGGGGAAATAAAATATAGATACTTTTAATTTAATTTTTATTAATTTAATTTATTTTGTCTGGTCAGAACTATCAAATAACTTATTTATTGTGTATATTTTCGAACTACAGTTTTTAGGGGTGGTTTTAAAAAAAAACCTGGTTACATTTCTGTATAACTAGTCCTTAATATTTTAATCCTAGTCGATTCCCGTGACTTTGTCCGTTTAGAAGTACCAACATATTAAATTAATTATGTGTACGAAATTTTCAGTTTCACCTATTTTGTACTATCCTTCCATTCTATCCCACGGAATGCTTTTTTCGTGATAGAAAATAATAAGTATTTATATATATAGATTGTTATTATAGTATCCTTATATTTTCCAATAAGAAGCTCTTTTATAGTAACTACAAAAATTATCTACACTACTCTTAACTTATTTAGTTTAATATAAAAATAACGTGTACATTTTATAACATTTACACTTCACTATGATAATCAATATGCACTCATAAATTATTCTTCAAATTGACAGTGTCGGTATCACGATAGGATAAAAACCCTTAATCTGTATATCTTTGGGCCGCTTTTGATGAGATTTCATTTGTGTAAAATGTTATTTTATCGAGATTGTTCTAGTTATTATTAATGAAGTCGTTTAAAGACTATCAGCTCATTTCTAACTTGAGAGCTGCGTGACCGTTTATATCTTTTATACATAATACATATTGTTTAATTTTTTAATTTAAATGTTATACTTGTGCTTTAAAGGAAGAGGTACGTGACCGGATAAACAATAATAAATGAAACAGTAAATTTAAACTGCAAAACGTATTCAAGCTACAGCATAATACATAACTAAATGCACCGTTTTGTCTCCAACATTTTATCTCAAAGTCCGTATATTCTAATCTAATTAGCATTCTTGAGCTCTCTGGTAATATTTAGTGCGGAACGAAGACGATAGGTGGCACTGTATTCTGACCTCTATGTAGTAGCAATAAGATTCTCAAAGTTGGTCTTGAAAGTCAAGTGCCGTGATGTTTGAAATCCGCTGCTCAAATTGTACAATTACACCGTGTGATTTGGTTCAATGTTTAAAAGTTTTAAACTTTATAGAGATAATTATCGTGACACCTTTAGGCTGCGTTTCCACCAGAGGTGTCCAAGGATTTTAATTCAAGTTTTTTTTCTTATGTATATTAGACTAGCGGCCCGTCTCGGCTTTGGGTAGGTAATTTATTTTTAACATTTTCGTTACCCGCTTTATCGCCGCGTTGCTCGCTGCGCTGTGTGTTTATAATGTTAATATCTTTTGAATGGAAGGTATTGATACAGTCTTGAATACGAAATAATTTAGTTAGATAAGAATTAATACAAAGGTATGGAAGCATGATCTGATTTTGATAGATATTGTTATCAACTTTTAAAATGTAAAAAGGTAGTAATAGTGACATAACTACAATAGTTGGACATATGGTCTCGCGGAGTTTTTGTAGTTATTGATATGTTCTATAATATTGTAGAACATTTTTTGTTCTATCATTAAATACTATCTGCAGAGCTTGCGATGAAAGATATTTTATGGCTAATTTTTTTGCACCTTGGGTTGGTTTTAGTGAGAATTTCTGAGGATCTCTAATTTTTTCTTTTAATAAATATAGCCTATGTTACTCAGGGATAATGTAGCTTTTAAATAGCAAAAGAATTTTTGAAATCGGTTCAGTAGTTTTTAAGTTTATTCGTTACATACAAATATACAAAAATCCAAAAATACAAATAATAATACAAAAATCCTCTTTATAATATTAGTATAGATAAGTCAAAAATTCGTAGTCTTTTGTATATATTTTTTTTTACTTTCATAACATTTAAGAAACTTTTTGGGAAAGTTACTGCAAATCGTAGCAATCATCATCTTTTCTAGTCTTTAAAGTAATTGTCATTATTTGCTAAAATCGTTTTACTGAGTGAAATCGGATTATGATGCAAATATTTGGGTGTATCAATATCAATATTACTATCAGTCATCTATACAAATGACCTCTATGTATGTTCGCGCATAACTTCAAAACAACGGATATTTCTTTTTTTGTTGTATCAGTTATTGTCAGTACAAGGTTTGTATTAATGAAAAAGTGAATAAGCTAGTCACTGGAGATGTTGGTATTCACTGCAAATCAGTGACATACTACGCATTATAGAATAAAATTAAACTTGTATGTGTGTGAACTATTTGAATACACTTTATCCAAGCTAAAGCTAAAACAGTTATCGTTCAGTGGTTAAGACATCGGTGTCTTACTCGGAAGGTTCGAGTTCGACCCTGGAAACATCGTGAGAAAACCTGCACTCCTGAGATTTCCTAAAAGGTCTCAAAGGTATGTAAAGTCTGCCAACCCGCACTGAGCCAGGGTGGTGGACTATGGCATAACCCTCTCCTCTTTCTAAGGGAGAGACCGCGCTCAGCAGTGGGCCAATAATGGGTTGTGATGATGATGAAGCGAAGGCGTGTCGGCCAATATATTATTTAAAAAAAAATGTGGACTTTCATAATCTTCTAGTATCCTAATCATTTTATAGATTTCGAAGAGTTCTATGGTGTATCTTTGAAGTTCAAGATCAAAGCTTAGTAATAAACTGTTAGCTTATGAATATTTGATGATTCAACAACTTATAAGATCCGTCCCAAATCCTCAATAGAGAAGGTAGTTTGAGGAGTAATTTCATAAAACACTGACTATCATAGTAAAGTGTTGAAGCCCCATGCACTGCACGTAACAGATGATTAACTTGTATTTTCTCAACCAGTTGAAAAATAACAACATTGACAATTTAGCAGCTTTTCTAAAGCTTAGGAAATGATGAATATTAACTTATTTATGTGTTTTAACAATGATTTGTTAAAAACGTTATTATTTACTAATAGTACATTAAACAGTTTTGTTAAAGACTTTAAGCATTATCAAAATAACTACAGTCATTCATTATATTACATGAAAGTTAATTTATGTTTGGTGTCTGAAAGTTTGTATTTATGTTTTAATCTAGAAAATTATCAACTTTGTAGTTTCCTTTTTTATAAATTAAAAATTCTGAGTCTAAGTCAAAGTAACTAAACTAAAGAGGACTTCGTACGAACGACACTTTTGAAAAATAGATTTTTACCAAAAATATTGGTGTCGCGCTGAGCCCCAAGCTTACCCCTTACCGTGTGATAGAGAGAACTACAGCTCGAACTGATTTTACCTACGTAACATTAAGAAAATCATAATTTCGTAATCCCCTGTTTCCTCCACGAAATCTGGACAGATTTTAATATTTATTTCGTTAAAATGCAGTACAGGGGCTAAGATAGCTTAGCCCGTACGTTTTGCTTTATTGGTTTATGTTTATAATAATTAGTTTGTTTGATGTTTGCAAATGTAAATAAAGTCGTTTTTTTTTTTATTTTAAATTTTTTTTCTATTATATTAATCAAGTAATAAAATAAACAAAACGTAGTCATGGCAGAGATACGTATATATCGCATGGTATTTTTTCTTCTTCTGTAACTTCATTATCCTAGGAGGAAACAGGGGACTACGTTTGTATGAAAAAAGTGTTGACTGATTTCCTCTTAATTGATCTGTAGATCACTCACTATGTTATTAGATTGTTAATAGAATACTTTTACTACTTTGAGTAAATAGTACCTGGTTTACATATCATACATATTTTTTGACTTCTGTGAACTTATTGCAACTCGTTTTTGACCCCCTAGTTCAATATAGAGTATGTGAGAAAAAGGTCTAAGGAAGACATCAAAATTACGCTATGACATTTGACCGACAATCGTAATTTACTTTTTCATTCATAAACTTTTTGTTAAGCTCGAAATTACTGAATCAGTTGTATTGTACATGTCTGTTTCTTTGTGTCTATAATTTGTTTGGATTCACCTGACTGTGAGACATTAAAATGTGTGTCATTATTTTGTATAAATTTTTGGAATCTTAAGTTATATTTTAGACTAGTCTGTGAATGATATGACATTTCACATTTTAATCACAATATCTCTCTTTTTTCTTTTTCTTTTTTTTTTTAAATATTACTAGCAGTATGGATCACATAGTAAGCTGAAATACTTGAGTCAGGAGTGGGCCACGCCAGTGGACTTATCGTTCGTGAGTCCAACGCCCGAACCACTGAGCTACTGACTCTCTATAGCTATATTGACTATTTTGGCGGTAGTGGCTTACACATCAAATATATATATATATATATATACGCGGGCTTTTTTGTAGGACTATATAAGGTAAATATTTCCATCATACATTATATACGTGTAACTCAAAGGTACAGCAGCAGCAGTAGCGCCAGAATAGCTCGCTAGCCTACTTACTTCACACTTATCGTTATATTTTGGACAATTCACACAATATCTTTATAAATTAATTATAGTTATTCCGATGTATAAGCTATATTACTGTAAAGTTTCGTGAAAATCCATTCAGTACTTTTTGCATGAACGAGGAACAAACATCTATACTCACAAACGTTCGCGTTTATATTAATAATAAGTAAGGGTATTCGTAGTAGATTTCGAATATTAGTTGTGAGAGATTTCTTAATGTTCTCTATGAAAAAAATAATAATGGGCCATTTATAAAATATAGACTCCAAGAGATATAGGGATCTCTACTACTTTTTTCTTTACATAAATGAAATAATCCACAAATACACTAAAAATATTTTTGCTTTAGAGAGATAAAATAAACTTGTATAATTTTTACTATTTTATTAAAACCATTTAAGATTAAGTGAAATTAAATTACTTGTCCAGTCTTTAAATATTTAGAAATTATTTCATAAACTTAATACCTTAAGATAATTTTCTGCGTATTCAAAACTAGGTCACATAACTAGACTATAAACACTTTAAATCCCATCAACAAAGATTAAGGTGACAAATCCTATTCAACAATTCACGCTGTTGAGCTTGTGTGTATTATTATACTAGTATTAGTCGACCCTAGATTCGCTGGGCTAAAACATTTTTAAAAGACATTAACGATTTTCTTGACGTTACATTTAAATTAAACTAAGCCTAGATTCAGATTTAGCGTCTGTTAATAACCGCTTTTTACTTAGTGCATAAGTGCGCATTTTTTTTTTTTTTTTTTACAATTTTTGTCTGTCTGTCTGTTTGTTCCTGGTAATCTCTTAAATAGCTGGACCGATTTTGACGGGACTTTTACTGGTAGATAGCTGATGTAACAAGGAGTAACTTAAGCTATTTAACATCTCGCTACGACCTATAGGAGCGGAGGAACACGCGAATGAAGTCGCGCGGCTTGGCTAATCCTAACTATATTATTAAAATTCTAAAAGTAACTCTTAAGAAACGTGGGAAGTTATTAACAGTACCAACTAAACTAATCAAACGAAAGTGCGTTTTAATCTACTACTTACGCCATCTATTGACAATAGATGACATCTCTCTGTCTTTTACACAACCAGGCTTAAATCACTCAACCGATTTTGATTAAATATGATACAGAGATAAAGTAGAGCTTGAGAATGGACATAAGCTATCACGAAAAAAATACTTAAGAATGCAAAGTAAACAAATGAGTGTGTGATTACGCCATCTATCGACGTGGGGATGAAGTGCATGTCGAGCTGTGTGAGCGTTGTGTCTTTGATAATTAGTCATATTTAAATTAACAAGTAAAATATATTGATGTAGAGCACCCGAGAGAAGCCGGGACAGCTCGACTAGTAGATTTATTAAAAAAAAAAAATTAATTTTAAATATATTGTTTCTAAATTAAAATATTTTCAACCTTACAACAGTAAACATGTTTTATTATTATCCCGCAGGAATTCTGAATTTTTATGGGATAAAAAGCAGCCTATGTGTTAATCTAGGTTATAATGCATCTGTGTGCCAAATATCAACGAAATCCGTTTATTGGTTTTTGCGTGATTGAGTAACAAACATTAAGTTGTTGTTAAAAAGTGGAAGTTCATTGTTAAGGGTTTACGTAAACCAGCACCTGGGTCGCAAGCTGCAGGCGATGTTATTAAAGTTCGTAAAGTAATTTTTCCGTAATATGACAGACTAGCTGTGTACTGCGGTTTCACCCGCTATATTTTGGATAATTCACACTATATCTTTATAAAATATAGCCTATGTATTATTATTGTAAAATTTCATCAAAATCCATTCAGTGAAAGAGTAACAAACATACATCCAGACATCCAAGGGTTGTAATAGTTTAGTAGTTTAGTTATTGATAGTACGCTATTTAGTGAGTATGACGTATATTGATATATATATTTTTTTACGCATTTTATCATTAATTTAATAAGCCAATTTAGTGCAAATCTTTATAGGGACAAAGTAGAGAAAGTAACCGAATCTGCATTGCGAATTAGTTTGTTTAATTATCTAATTATGTTAGTAAAAAATTAATCTGGCAGCTCTCTCCTACCTTTTGTACGGCTAATGACAATGAAATTGACAGCCGGTACTACTTTCATTTGATTCGGATACATTTCGGCCTTTTTAGAGTAATTATATTTTTTACTGTCACAGATTGTATTAAGGCGCGTATATACGTGCGAGATATTTCTACGAAAAATACTTTAAAAAAATTTATAAAAAGAGATGAATGCTGTATCTAGCCTCGCTCTATAGTGTGTCAAATGAAGCGATTGTATTGGTTTTAACAACACATTACCCTACATTAGACAAAGCTGGCAATGATGTCAGTACATTTTACTAAGATAGTCAATATTAAACAACTCAATGAACAAAATTAAACTTCTCCTCAAACTACCGCGGATCTATCAGAATAGATTTTATAAATTGAGATTGAGTTCTACCTCTTCAATTCTTCTGGATTTCTATGTTAATTTTATTGCAATTTACAATCCATTATCTGTGGAAAATTCTAGACGTTGCTACTAAATTCTACGACCTTCTAGAACAACGCTCTTTCTCTTTCATCGACATGAAAATCTTACTCACTCTTTCCTGTATCAACATCTCTATTTATAAGCCCATTATGTGTTGTTATAAATATAAATACCCATTTTTAAATCGAGGATTTTGACTCATCTTTCAACAGTCCTATGGGTCGTAACATGATTAAAATGTAGATCTAGTTACCTGTCAAGTAATTCAAATAAATCTTGTTATTGATATTTCTTGGTAATGTAGACACGACCTTATATTAATTGTTAACTTTTTCATATGTTTATCTGTTACAGAGATACGTACCGTATTCTAGATCTGAAATCTGTTTAATCGAGGTCTGTAGTATTTTTAATTATCTAGGCCAGATAACCGGATATACAGATAATAACATTGTCAGTGTTCCGTGTGGAATGCACAAGAAATTTGTCGCCATGTTAAGATATACAAAACCATTTCAAAATCGGTGCGTAAGACAAAAGAGTTCCAAAAGACAAACGTTAATATATAATCGAATAATTGAGTTAATTGTTTTGTTACTTTAATTTTTTTTATACTGTTTTTATTTCATAATGGAAAAGGCAAGGGCATTACACCGTACAGCCTTTTGTTACATACATTTTTTTTACTTTGTTTTTTGTTGGATGCATAAGGATTGTTTGTTTTTTTTTAAAGAAATAGACATTCATTTATTTCATTTTAATTGTTTTTTTTTTTAATAATTTCTCTTCTTAAAGTTATTAGGATGGCAACACTTATAATTTGTGTAGCATAATGTTATTTAATGTTGGTAGGGTTGATAGGAGTAGCATTTTTACTTTCTTGAATGTCGGACGACTGATAAACATCTATCGAAGTAAGAACTAACAAAGTAGGGATTGCAAAATAAATACGCCGTCACGACAGAATAATGAACATCGCGAATATTCTAGCCGTAACTCTGATGGTCTGAGTCTAAAGTATAACCCCCAGGAGATTATTTTAAATCTGTCCTAAACAATAATGTAATTGTTAGAAAGAGACAAATATATATTTAACATTTGTTTAGATAAGGAACACACAAACATCACGACCCTTCAATGGCCCACTGCTGAGCTGGCTCTCCTCCTCAGAATGAGGAGAGTATTAGGTCATAGTCCACCACGCTGGCCCAGTGCGGGTTGGCAGACTTCACACACCTTTGAGAACTTTTAGAGAACTCAGGAGTGCAGGTTTCTTCACGATATTTTCCTTCACCGTTAAAGCAAGTGATATTTAATTGCTTAAAACACACAAACCCAGAGTCAGAGGTGTGTGCCCAGGATCGAACTCGGGACCTTCCGAGTAAGACTTGAAGTCTCAACCACTGGGCCATCACTGCTTTTTTAAATATATATTTTAATAGATAAGGAACATTTAGCAAAAATTGTAAGATAAAAATAAATTATTTATATGTGCGAGCTTTGGACACTTTTTTCGAGATATTTGTTTTAACAACAACAAGTAGCAAAAGTAGAATATATTTACAATAAATCTAGATGGTGTTCGTTGATACAACGTAAACAATGGGCAGTGCGCGTGAAGATGGCTATTAATTAAATAATTATACCTTATCAGGTAGTTGTGGTAAGCAAGATAACTGATAAGCTAAGACAGGTAAGTTATCTATGGGTTTATAGAAAATAAAAATAGGTCTGTTCATCACGCAGATCATTTAAAATTAACTAATTAGTTTGTAGATATATATGTTAGCATGTGAGTATGAGGATATGAAAGTATTGGAGTGAGGAAGTGAGTATGGGAATAAGAACTAGGACATTAGTAATGAGTATGTATCTGAGTGAGTTTCTGTGAAAAGGAGTACGAGAGTATGGGAGTATGTGATAATATAAGTATGAGAATATAAGTTGTATGTGATAATTTAAAATCCAAGATTAAACAATATTTGAGTTCGCTAAATATTTAAACAAATTAAGGAACTGTTTCAACAGTTATTTTAACTTATATAGTTAATTTTATTTGATGTTATATAAAACTGACAGGTGTCATAATACCTGATCTCGTTACTTGACAGTTTATTTGACACCTTATTTGTCAGTTACAGAAGATTTCTGACAATTCAAGGACTGTGAACGCAAACAGACTGAGACAACAGACTCTAAGGATAGAATCTTTTATTCAAACGGAAATGTATGAGAAAAATAATTGACTGGATGAAGTTGGCCTCCTATAACGATGTAATGACATGGAGCGTAAATCAGTTTATTATCAATTTTCATGGCAATCGAAACCCGACGACATTCCGTAACGAGGTACAATTTTATATTTTCTGCCTATTACATGCCAACTCGTTTTCTGTCACATGAGAATTTCTTCTAGTTTTAATTTAAAAAGACATATTTTTTTCTATAAAAGCGCCCTCACCTTAGTTAATAAATAAACACAGATAGAGAGATAAAAAATTAAAATGGCAAAATTTACATCTCCCAAAAATCACCGCTCAATCTCCTTTGTTGTTAGTTTTATTCAACGTGACATTAACAAAATATTTCATTTTAATGATGAATTTTTAAGTTCAATTATTTTTTTTTAATAAAAATAAAAAAAGGGCTCATTTATGATGTATTGTTAATTTTATATTATCATTTATGATATTATGTAGGTATGTTTATATATATATATTTTTTAATAAAATACTTTTGACATAAACACCGATTAATCTCCTATAGTGTGACTTTTCGTATAAAGCGACGTTGACAGAATATGGGGAGTAAACTTTCACAGATACGATTAAAACAAATAGGTGTAAACAATCTCCTAATTGTTTTAATCGTATAATGTGACACTGGCAGAATATTAATGAACGTGTAATATTGTGTGAATTATAAACTTCAAAGAGAACCGTTCAATCGAGGTATTGACAAGTGTACTAAATGACGTTATTATTACAATTCCTATAACAGTGTTGATTCGCAAAGCTATAAATATTAATGCGTTGTCTAAAGAAGCTGACCGTGTGAATTGAAAATTAAAATACCCGCAAAGCGCGTGACGGGCCTCGTTAAATGTGTAACTGTGCCTAGTAAACGATGTAAACGATATCGATAAATTCGTCTATGCTCTATGCTCTACATTTGTTTGTTTTTTTTTTATAATGCAGCTTTGCTTAGAATTGCTTATTTAGCTGTATCCATTCCATAAACAAATACATGTCGGTAAAAATTTACATTTCAATTTACATGAACTGTTAGTTACTTATCTATCAATCTATAGGTAAAAATTTAGCTCATAGATCCATTTGGCATATTTTTACGTATGGATAAACCTTAATTTCTAATTTGTATATTTTCCTAGACCAAAAAAATCCTCTTTGGAAGTCCCTGTACGGATCTGACTTCTCTGAATTATGTCTGTTTTAAGACAATTAAATATTACTTGCTTTAACGTTGAAAGAATACATACATAGTGAGGAAATCTGCACTCCTCAGAGTTCACCATAAAAGTCTGCCAAGCCGTGGCCAGGTTACCGTGGTGGATTATGGCGTGAACTCCTCAATCTGAGGAGGAGATCCGGCTCGGCAGTGGGCCATTAACAGATTATCATGATAATGAAAACTCGTCGTAAACTCCAGGTGTTTATCACGTTCAACTTATGAAAAACTTTTATTCGGTCTGGATAAATCAGAGATAATGATGATGATAAGTTGGTCTCTGTAATCAAACTAACACTTATATCATTTAAATGTAAAAAAAAGGTCTAAAACGATTGACTGTTTTTTAAAATTTGATAAAGCCAATAAAATTATTACACAAACTAACGAACGAATGTTGAGAAAGATCACCTACAACTTATCAGTAGTTATCCGAGAAATCTTGTTTTATTAATATGTAATATACTTCTTATACTATCACAAAATATTTAAAACTAGTCGAACCGCGCAACTTCGTCCGCGTAATGCTCCGCTCCTATGGGTCGTAGCGTGATAGCCTTCCTTGATAAACGGACTATCTAACACTGAATTTTTCAGATCGGACCAGTAGTTCCTGAGATTAGCGCGTTCAAACAAAAAAATCTCTTCAGCATTATATATAAGTATAAGATATTAATTTAAATAGTAAAAAAAATATTTATTTAATTAATAGATATAAATCGTAATCGAGGCGTGATTACGATTAATATGCAAAATAAATCGATACATTTACATAAATATTGTGACAAGTACATGTCATTTAAATTAATGTTGACTTGAGTATCCGGAGATTTGCGAATCAATTTGAATATTATAAAAGAAAGTTTGTCTTACTGTACTGGCCAGAGCCAGATATATTATTTAGAAAAATAGATATATTCATATTAAAAAGTATTGAATTGTTCAATTACTTGAAATTTATACTTGAAATTACAACACATCTGTCATGGCGATCATGGATGCTATTTTGATTGATTAATGATGTTTGACAATTAACATGTTTGTTTCTTTAAATAGTGGAGGTGTTCATTTAAATATCTATTTTATTACGACAGTGAAAAACTTCAATAACCTTTTATGCATATTGAAAACCTATTGTAAAACTAATAATTTACGAAAAATTCGTATCAGTCAGAAGTGACAGCTAATGATTTTTCTTATCTGTTTTTATTCCTTAGTGGAAATGACAAAAGTATTACACCGTACAGCCTTGTCTGTAGTAGGTTAATTGACAGCTAATGATAATTTACAATCATTGGTTTACGACATAAAATTACTATTTTGAAAATAGATTTAAAAAGTAATAAATAAATGAAAATAAATCTAAAGAATTTAATGAATTTTCAGTATTTTTAGTCAATTCATTGTATTTTATTTTTTATTTTTATAGATACTGTCACATAACACATGACACATTTTTAGTTAATTAAACTGTCAAATTCTTAAATGATATTGCTCATAATATAAGTGACATACTGTCAATTTATCAATATCTCGTTTATGTTAATAAATTTAATAAATATTTTTTTAATATGACCGTTTTATTGAATTACTGTTATGTTTTTATTCAAATTGAAAGATACATTACTTTACGCACCATCTATACTAATAATATAAAGAGGAAAGATTTGTATTTTTGTATTTTTGTATTTTTGTATTTTTGTATGTAACGAATAAACATAAAAACTACTGGACCGATTTCAAAAATTCTTTCACCATTAGAAAACTACATTATCCCTGAGTAACATAGGCTATATTTATTACAAGAAAAAATTAGAGATCCCCAGAAATTCTCACTAAAACCAACACAAGGTGCAAAAAAATTAGGCATAAAATATCTTTCATCGCATGCGCTGCGAAAAGTATTGATGATAGAACTAAAAAATGTTTTACAATATTATAGAACGTATCAATATCTACAAAAAACTCCGCGAGACCATATGTCCAACTATTGTAGTTAAGCCACTATAACTATTTTTTTACATTTTAAAAGTTGATAAAAATGCCTATCAAAATCAGACCATGTTTTCCATAACTTTGTATTAATTCTTATCCAAATAAATTATTTCGTAATGAAGACTGTTTCAATATCTGTTAATTACTTTTTGAATTATTGAAATCGGACATTTCAGTCAAAAGATATTACGAAATAAAAATATCAAGATAAATAAAAAATAATCCCAGACGGGCCGCCGGCGCGGTGTGCAATGCCTCGCAGCGCAGCGAGTAACGCGGCGATAGAGGGAGCGACAGAATGCGGGAGCCAAAATGTTAAAAAAAATTATCTACCCGTGCGAAGCCGGGACGGGCCCCTAGTAATATATAAATTAATTATACTTTCTATAATTATTTAGCAAACAAAATAATAGCGCTATAGATGAATTTTAATTATCACCATTATTATCATTAAAAAATCGACTGTAAGTTAAAAAAAACAAAAATAAAAAGTATAAAACAGAGCTTCATTCAAGACCGTTTCAATTTTTTAAATTCTTTTTATATTTACTGAATAACTGGTGTTCCACTCAATAGAAAAATAATTTGAATATAGTTCACGAATCGACTCAATCTGTACCAGTTAAGATTAAATTTGTTACGGTGTTTTTTCTAACTCAGATTAGAATGAAAATAAATTGATTCACCATTGAATCTATTTATGTTAAGTAGAGTCCAAATTTTGATATAATAAAATCAAATCTACGATCACACTTAGTAAAATATAAGTATAAAATTTTTTTACTACTAACTTTTTTAAAAAATTGAAAAACTTTCTAAGCCTCAATCCGAAATAACTCTCAATTAATTGCGAAATATTTTATAAAGATTTCATTTCACACCATTTTGTGTCACATTTTTAACAGACAATTTTTAGTCGATCGTTGACCAAATAGTACTGGTCAGTTTACTCGCCGCAAATCACTACATAGTATAAAACAAAGTCGCTTCCCGTCTGTTTGTCCCTATGTATGCTATGATTTTTAAAACTACGCAAAGGATTTTGATGCGGATTTCTTAACGTAGTAAAAAAAAACTTAAGAAATATAGGAAGTACTTAAGAATACAAACTAAATAATCGAAACTGCGATTTAATATACTATACATGCCAACTAGTGGCGTCTGTTTGATTGTTACATAATCAGGCTTAAGTCACTGAACCGATTTTGATGAAATATGATACAGAGATAAAATAGAGCTTGAGGAAGGGCATAGGCTATGTTTTATTACGAAAAACTACTTACTAAATAAATGTGTGTTCGATTAGTCATTTAATAAAATTATGTTGTATGAAATCTAGTATTATATTAATTTTATTATGTATAGAATTATGAAGTGTAAATAATGTATCATTTTATTCTAATTTTGTGCATCTTATGTAATATTTATAACCAAATTAACTTTATCCGATGACAAAGTTTAACAACGACTCTTATACACGGCATACTCGCGCGTATGAACCGAATCCCCGAAGTGGGTGTCTAGGTCACGTGTAGATTGTGGACTCTATTGATTCAATTATCAAATGTTCAAGATTTTAACATTACATGATTGTTTAATTACATTGTTTAAATACAATTTAATATCTAGATCCTATAGTTCGATATTAAAGCTTAGTTTAGGCAAATTAAACGAATTTATTACATTTTCTTTACTTGTTTCATTGCTAAAGACTGATTTTATCCTGACGAGCATTAATAAATGAGAGCACTATAGTATACTTAGTTATATAATAATACACATTAATTTACTTTAACGGTAAAGGAAAACATCGTGAGGAAACCTGCACTCCTGAGAGTTCCCTAAAAGTTCTCAAAGGTGTGTGAAGTCTGCCAACCCGCACTGGGTCAGCGTGGTGGACTATGGCCTAATACCCTACTCATTCTGAGGAGGAGTCCCGGGTCGTGATGATGATGATGACATATTTATTTTATAGCAATATCTCATATCTGATGCTACTATTTTTATGATTTCAGATTGCAAACAACTAAAAATATAATATAGGTATGCGAATGTCGTACAATTTTCACGCCTCAGTCTCACGCACGCTTCGTAAACTAGATTTTTGAACTTCAATTTGCACTCAGTTTACGCATTCATTTATTACGTTTTTTTACCAAAATATAAAAAAATCTATCTTTTCTCTTTATTTTCGTCAATTACATCCTTCAATCCTACCGGATTAGTGTCATATTTCGGGATAACAAATATTTTATGTATTCATTCAGATTATAAAGTATATTTATGACAAATTTGATTAAAATCTTTTGAGCAATTATTGTGTTATCAAACTCAAAACATACTCGTTTTTAATAAGAGTGGGATAGGAAGAACTTATCTTGATATTCACTATGTATTTTGTATTTAATTTTGTGGTGTGTCGATGCTATATTAATGCAGTCAAAGTAAATAAAAAAAATAACAAGAAAAGTCTCTCAACTGATTTAAAACCCTTTGTTTAAGCTTATCAGCATCAGAATCTAAAAACTTCTTTTTTAAAGTCTGTTGAATAGCAAGAGTTATTTTAATTGTAAAAACTGTCATCTCGACAATATAACAAAGAGCATTAATCCCTCTGAGGTCAAAACCCTAGAAAATTAAAATAGTAATCGTTCCTGCACTTGCAAAGTACATTTTATCCAGCTTCACCAATTATGGTTAACCGGTTGGAGCAAAAAGTCGTATAGTATAAAATAAAAGGCTACATCTATTTAGATGTCATAACTTTAACTGGGAATACGTGATTGTATTTTTAATGAACTTCTAATGACTGACTTTTCAGTTATTTTTAACCCTGATGATAAAACAACGGAATATGATAAGTTAAACTCGTGTATATCTGTTGGCATCGTAGCGCTCAGTATAATTGACCGATTTAATGGTCATATTTCTCACCTATAATATAAGAATGAAAGTCAGCCGTTTGAAGATTATCAGCTCATTTCTAACTTGAGGGCTGCCTGATTTGACTCTTCTAAAAAAAATAGGCTTTATAACATATTCGAATGTTAGTAAAATCGCAAACATGGACGTTTTTGTCGTCGTATCGTGTGAAATGAATCTGAACGCTATATCACGCGAATCCTAGAAACGGTTGTTGACGATATGCCATGTTGTTAAATGACAACTTGTAAAATATTTTAATTGACTCCAAAAAGAGAAGGAGGTTCTATATATGACAATTATATTTTATTGATATATGTTCACCGACTTTAAAATTATTTTAGTGAAAATATTTTTTTATTGCATTTTTTTGATAAAAATATTATATAATATTTTCTTATATTCTTTTTATTATTAATTATAAATATGTCAATTAAAATACGCATTACTAATTTCAGGAATAAATGCCCCCAATACTATTTTTGATAATATTTTAACCCGCACACGAAAATCAAAATTTCATAGTGTTTGTCCCTTTATTGAAATTGTACGGAACCCTCAGAGCGCGAGTTCCTCACTCGCATTTGGCCGAATTATTTGAGTAATTAAATTAGTTTAAAAAGTCGTAGAGTATAAATTAAAAAGCTTCTATTTAGATGTCATAACTTTAACTGGGAATACGTGATTGTATTTTTAATGAACTTCTAATGACTGGCTCTAACTTGTCAGTTATTTTAGTCTCTTCATTTTGTCCTTAGTTATTATGTAATGCAAATGATGCCACATCCTGCTGTTTTTAAAATTAAATGTTAATTACTTTTTTTATGTATTTGCAGTAAGTAAGTTATAATATGAGAGCTTTAGCCGGCAGATCTACAATCTAAAATTTGAAATGAAAAATTTCCTATGGAAGGTCATTGTCATAGGTAATAAATAATTGTTAGTAGATAGGTGAGATAGCTTAAAAAATTTCTTATTTATTCTTCTTTCTTCATTGATCTAGCATCTAATCCATCAAAAATTCGTAAAAAAATTAATTATTTATAAATGAAGGCGAATAATTGTGTAATAACATGAACTGTTACTAAGCAGTTCGTTGCTCTGGGGTCTTGGTGGTACTGGTAGGTATTGTCTGAGCGTGACCATAGCAAAACGGTGACAGTTCTGTCTAGTTGCTAGGTCTGTTGATTTTACGTTATATTACAACTGTAAATATTAAAAAGAAATTATAAATCCATACATAAATTAATGTCTGAACTCATTTATCCTTTTTCTTTTAATATATCTCAACACTCGTTAGAACTACTCGACTTCGCTACCTAACAAGAGAATTTTCGCAATAGTTACTCAATACTACATTATTTTTCCTCTTATTCTTCGATAGACTATATCATATACACTTTTAATCAAACAATGATTTTGATGTGCAGAACATCAACCTTTTTTTAACAAATGTCGTCATACACATATAACACCATGAAGATTGTTTTCTTTAATTCATATTTTATTTTATTTTGCTGTCTAGATATATATTTTGCACTTTATGCTAAAATATGTAAATATTACACAAATATTTTTATGATATTAATGTGATGATGGATTTTTATATCAGAGATCTGATCCCTACAACGTTGTGTTTATTTTAATATACTTAACAAAACAATGCAGACACAAAATTATTAAAAAAATATTTAAAAAATATTAATAGGATTCATCAAAACTTTTTAATCTTTTTTGTGACAGAAACTCGAGGCTTTTAAAACTTAAATGACTTTTGTTTTCGTTTTGGAACCTTGAATGAACGTTCATTCAAGAGCAATTATTTATTTTTTGATTGGCTGCAATTAAACAAAGATCTTATCAAACAAAAACTCTTAAATACTAGTATTTTTAACAACCGTAAACAAATCGTAAACACTAGTATGTAAACCACTAATTACAGCTTCTGTAAGACTTTCACTAGTTTATAAACATAGGCTGTTAGTTGTTACATCACGCCATCGCCATCATGTAGTCTGTCCTCGTGTTACTTGAATAGGAAGTCTATTAAGAAACCATTACTTGTAAACGTTAATGAACTTAATCAAGTACATTAATTATCTAGAAACTGCATAATTTTCCCCCCCTTAGATCTCAGAAATAATGCAGATAGAGTTAAGACATCGGTGTCTTACTCTATCCTCTGACTTTTTCAGTTATGTGTGTTTTAAGAAATTAATTATCAGTTGCTGTAACGGTGAAAGAAAACATCGAGAGGAAACCTGCACTCCTATGTGTTCCCTAAAAGTTCTCAAAAGTGTGTGAAGCCTGCCAACATTCTAAGGAGGAGGCTCAGACATGGGCCATTCATGAGTGATGATGATGATATCTCAGAAAAATGGTAAAATAATTTACTAGTTAACGTTAAGATAACTGACCGATTCTGATGAAGTTTTATTTGTTTGAATGATCATTTCATAGAGATCGTTCTTAATTTTCCATTTGTGTTTATTAAACACCAAACATCACAAACAACAAAGAGCTTTTCCATTTGATACCTGTCGCCGAATTCCACTATCGCACTGCACCCCATAGACGGAAATATCATCTGGATGTATGGTGTGCTTCAACAGTGCGATTTTCTAGAATTTTTATTCATCCCACCATCAACTTATGGAATGATTTACCGTCGACGGTATATCCGGAACATTACGACATGGGACCTTCAAGACTCGCGTATATTTCCACGTGTAACTCCCCAACTGTTAGGAGTTCGTGGGTGATTACTAAACACCAGGTAACCCGACTGCTCGTTTGCCTTCCTATTTTATTTATAAAAAAACAACTATAATTTGTGGAGATCTGGACAGCCGTTTGAAGACTATCAGCTCATTTCTACCGTTGAGTTGCGTTGAGTTAATATCGATTCTTATAAATCCATGTCGTATTGGTATCGATACTTGGTGCTTGTATTAAATTAGAGTTTCAGTCAGGGTTAATTTAAATTTTTAATTTCATAGTTACTTCTAGGATAACAATGATAAGTTGTATGTTATATAATTTACATTTATTGCCTTTACAATAATCGCTTAAAAATATGTGAAAAAAAGAGTTCCATAACGGATAAAGAGGTCCACATTATTACTGTGTCATTTTAAAATATTTTTATGATCAAAAAATCTATATAAAATTTGGTCCTTGTTACTGAGATTTGTTGGCTTCCATACTGTTTTAAAGTATTGTACTTTTCGAACCATTATAAAATTATTGAAGATCTCTAAGTTAGTGCTCAAATTATTACAATTTGAATCAGTTGTGACTTAAAGAAATAGAATTAATATATGCAATTGTATTAGTTGAGGTGTTTCTGTACGTGTACTCGTGTTAACGTAAAAGGAAGTAATAAATAATGATCTCATTAGTATCCAGATCGGTAGCGGCGTGCAGTAAAAGTTTAATCAGGTGTGGTTTACATCTACCACTGCACACTACACACTGGAAATACACACTACACATTACCGAGTAGTTTTCAAAGATTTACAAACGCGTTATTATTAGTACATATTCGTATTGGTGGCTAGGGTTGGCGATTATCGTTTTATTTCATGAGACAATATTATAAACGAGAAAGTAGGTTTGTCTTTTTAGCTCATGGGCCAGAGAGTAAGATGCTTTAAATAAAAATTAATCGCTGAAGTGTTTGTACGCTCATAACTTCATAATTGTGTGTGTGAGTGAGATAGAAAACATTTAGTGAGATGGTAGTGATTACTGTAAATTAGTGACTTACTGCGGTATAATAGCATGGAAATTCAATGGAACTTTTTGAGTATTTCAGAAAGTGAGTGAGTGAATGAATTAAATATACCGTAACTTGTGGAAATAAAAGTTATTTCAGAAAAATAATGTGAGATATTTTATAACAACGAGAGAAGCCTAAACCGTTATTTTAATTTGTTTGTGATTTTATTTATATGCACAATCTTTTGCACAAAATTGGATACGGTGTTCAAAGTCATATTCCAGCAGGTTTAATTTAGAATCTACCACGGCTAAATTATATAATAATTAAAATAAATGAATAAGTGATTGAATTATACTTAAATATTACAAAGAAACAATAAAAATATCTCTAAAGATTTTGATATGAAAAGTTATCATGAGAACTACACAATATATTTCACGTAACTTTTATTTCTTTTACTTAAGAAAACATGTTGGAAATGTTATTTAATTTTTTTATGATAGATAAGGGACAAACGAGCAGACGGTCCACCTGATGGAAAGTGGCCACTGTCGCCCATGGACATTGCCGAAACTAGAGAGTATCTCTTATTTTGTCGATGCGTTGCCTGTCCTGCGAAGATAGAGGGAGGAGGAGGAGCGAAGAGGAGAATGCTGCGGTTTCAATGGACCCCGAGCAAGAACCCGGTGTTCATTGGAACCGCAGCAGTAATGGGATAGGAGAGGGAGCGGCTCGACCGGAACGTGTCAGATACACTTGGCAATGTCGCAAGTCAGTCGAAGAACAGATCCCCTACCATCAAGGGGGTGCTGGGTAACTCAGCTCTTACGAGATGCTCTCCCACCGGCAGAGAGGAATAGTATTCTACCCAGTCCCCTCACAAGTTAATATCTGATATGTGGCAACCCTAACGTGCTATGTCGTTATTAGTGAATACATGAAAGATCAACTCTGACCTGCCATTGACATCTGACTACATTGCTGTTATAATTTACTTTATTCGAAACTCTGTTCACATTAAACTCAAGAACTACTAAAGTGATTAATAAGGAAGGTTTAGATCTATAATTTGTTAAGATTTTGTGTATATTGGTTAAAATAAGGCGGTAATTGTTAAAAATGTTGTCTGGAAGCTTTCATTACATAATCTGCCTAATTCCTTTTAAGATATAACAAAACTAAGTCTTCTTTTTTGTAATAATTAATATCCAATAAGAGGGTAAAATGATTCTGAAGTAAGGGAGTGATAGAGCGGATCGGCAATAGGTATAAAATTAAATAAATTAATCAGCACGTCTAAATAAGTCGTTCTATACAATGTCGCCAGAATGTTTAGTTTTATTATCAACCTTTATAGCATCTTAGTAAGTTAGTAGTAATAAAATGATTACAATACATCGATATACCCGTTAGAATGGTTCTCCAATTACCCATTGATTTAACTATAGGTTTCAGCCATGGTTAACAAGGCGATACATAGTTGCATAGTAAAATAGTAAACGCATGTAGATTTTATTTGCCTATTAAACGGAACAAGGTACGGAAATGGTGGCTTTATGTTTTAATAAACTAGATTCTTGAATGTCTGTTGCTGTCCAATCACGCCGGGTATTCGTAAAAATATGTCTGTATGCTTAGATATTTTAATCTACGCAACCGATTTAAATGTGACTCTATATTATGGTAGAGAAATACCGAAAATTTCATACTGAAATCGGAAAGTAAGTCAAATTAAATTTACAAGATTTAATTACAGACAGACACCGCAAGTGAAACTAAACAAAATATTAACCATTAATCTCAGACAAAAAGTTGATAAGTATTTGGGACTTGTGACCTAACTCCAAGTTTATATAATCCTTTTATTTGCTTTGCCTTTAACTTGGCTCTACCTTCAATATATAGCATCAATTGCACTGCTCTAGCCCTTATTAAATTTACATTTACACTGCAATAGATAATATTCTCTCTATTACTACTCTAAATTACTTGTCAAACTGACAGTTACATCTGTCAGTATAAGTAATGAGTTGTCAAAACAATCGGGGTAGTCTCAAAATAAACTGATATTACGCCAATAAAGAGGGTTGCTAAGATAGGTCCCAATAATCAAATTTCTGAACAAATTACATCAATTATAACTTGGTAACAAATAGCTTAGCCTATAAGAGTATACATAAGAGTGTAAAATGATTTTATTTGCAAGTAAGATCTCAATCAAGATATGGTCATACTAAGTGTGACGTGGGCGTAATAGATGAAGCGTCAGTAGCTCAGTGGTTCAGGCGTTGGATTCACGATCGACAAGTCGTGGGTTCAAATCCCGAACATTGGACTACTGGCGTGGCCCACTCCTGACACAAGCTATTTAGCTTACTAGGAGGGGTAAAGGGAATACTAGTAGTATGTGATCCATACTGCTAGTAATCTTTTTTTAAAAAAAAAAAACATAATGCTTGCACTGCTCTTAAAAAAATATTGTTTTTAGGGTTCCGTACCCAAAGGGTAAAAATGCGACACTATTACTAAGACTCCGTGTCATGAACTGTGATGGCTAGACAGTTGAAAATTTCCAAAATGAAGTATATCTGTTGCCACTATAACAATAAATACTAAAAAAAGAATAAAATATATATTTAAGGGGGGCTCCCATACAACACACGTTATTTGAACAAGTTATTTTGCCAAATATTGGTACAGAACCCTTGGTGCGCGAGTCCGACTCCCGTTTTTTTATTTATCTGCATTGAGTTTAAAACAAAATACCTTTGATTTTTTTCTTCATTCGTTTTGGAGAAGAGAAATAAAAAGTTAGCACAAAGCAGTCATATTGCTATTAAACCGTATATATGACGTCATTTGGCGTTTACGGCTTTTTAGAATAGATTAAATTTCAAAATTGATTTTAGCCAGTACCAGGCTCATATTTAAAAAAAAAAATGTGTCCATTTATTTTTCTTCTAGTTTCATATAACATAATACTATAGATATGTTAAAAATATGAAATGATGTAAATTTGGAGGATAGAAGCAAAAAGGGCTCAAAAGAACGCTATAAACATTATTTTGTCATATTTTGTAAAGTGAGGGTTAAGTATAACAGAATCTTAGATTATTTAAGAACAGAATCTATTTTGTAGATTATGAAGAATTGAAAGAAGACTAGAAATCAATATAACTGTAAAGATTACAAATTACTTTAGTATGAGTTTAAGTTTGATAAAGAAGATATAAATCTCCATCCCTGTAAGGGAGCGTTCAAGTATAACGTAACGCAATTTTTGAAGATTTTAGATGCTCCAACGCATGCTCTAATCCCCCCTCTCCTTAAACTTTACGTAACAAGTGACCATTAAAGTCACAATGATGTTTAACAAAGTATTTGTTATTGTATTAATTAATATAACAGAAGAAGACATTTATAAGTTATGTTTTTATTTCTCCATAAATCAAATAAGTGTAGGTAGGTAAAACACAATTCAATTGCAAATATTGCTTCTCTGTCCACAGGTTTGCTAGCCCCTCAGACTCTCCGGTATTGTTAAACCACTTGCATAAAAATTCACAGACAACTCTAACTTCTGTGTAAACTCTAATAAATACTGACATCCATAATAAAATAAAAATCACGTACACACAGTCGACGGATTCCCCCAAACATAAACGAAAGGGTTACCAACTTAGGAAACGAAAGTGCAATACAATCGAGGGATTCCCCGTAAAACGAAAAGGGTTGCCGATTTTGAAGGTTCTAATTCCCTAGTTTTTTTTAAATAAAAAAAATGTAACGTAACGGGTTATTTAAATGACCCGTAACGTTTTATATAATGCAAATAAAGATAAAAAGAAAATAAGAGGAATATAATATCAGTGAAAATATCAGGAAATGTCCTTATAAATTATTGTCAAAATGAGAAAATAAAATCAAGTATGAAACCTGTTAACTATTTCACTGTGCTTTATTTTATCGCTCATATTTCTTCCAGTAATTTAAATATACTAATGAAAAGTAATAAACTCAATTGAGCTCAAGCACGAGCTTTGAGATAATCTTTGTTCTAGATTTATTACTATTGTTTAAACAAATATAATATAATGTTTTTAAAGAAGCTAGAGATAAAAATATGTGTCTACATTATACAAGTCTAACTAAAATCTAAGTCATGCTACAAGGGTTCCGTAGAATTGATTTTATTTTTTTATCTCAACATTTACATCATAATTTTGCATTTGTTGAATAAAATGCTAAGAATATTATTATGTTAAAGTTTTCTTTAGTTTAGATGATAGTGTAGATTCAATAACCAGTAGATGGCACTGCAATTAAGGTCTAATAGAAGATATAAAAATTCCCGTGTGTACGTTTGTAATTTATTTTGATGATTTCACGAGATTCATGACTATATCTCTTGAATATGATGGTTTACATTAAAAAGAAACTTTAATATTTAGTACTACCAGCACTGATCATAACATTTAATCAGTTAGTAGTTCGTATTGGCTTAATAAAAGATACCCAACTTTTTAACTTTTGTCTTGATATTTAAGAGGAAGTTTGACGAGTGATTAGAGACTTCATCAAGTACAATATAAAGTGTATAATTTGGATTTTCAAAACGTTGTGTAGCGAGGTTAAGCAGCTTGACTTGACTTATCTAAAATTCATGTTATTATTTTTTTTATTTGTTATTGTGTAGCTCATTTACTTATCTATAATAATATTATAAAGAGGTTAAGTTTTTGAGTTTGTAGGGGGTAATATCTGGATCTACTTAACGGATTTTGAAAATTCTTTTACCAATAGAAAGCCACATTATTTGTAAGTGTCATAGGCTATATATTAAACAAAAAAAAATTAAGAGATTTTTCGTGGCAGTCGGATTTGCAAAGTCGAACAAAAACGATCGAATGAGTGAGTGAGTGAACAGTTTAAATATACCTCAGCAAAGCGAGAGCGTGTCGGCTAGTAGTTAATATAGATAGACATAAGAAGAAAAAAATTCCATTTGCCTTAAGGAACCCTAAAACCAGTATACAGCTTAGTTATAGTTTTATAATAACATAGTTAAACGCTAGTGTCAATTTTTATGGGGTTCTGTCTAGTAAAATCTGTTCTCGAGCTTGTTAATTTTAGTTTTACTCGTTTTGCATAATAACAGAAGCACTTTAGTTTTATAGCGGTTGGCGTATAAATGTGAATAGTGGTTGTTTCCTGTACGCTTTCATTTTATTTACGTCTTTTCCCATATAAAATGCAATGAGCTTGCACGTTATAACAAATGTATGGAGATTTTTGTTGGATTAAAATCAATTAGGGCTCATTTTGCATTGATTAGGTCTCGCCGACTGTGTTTATTACTGCTGTATCTAGATGTTTTGAATTAATTATTTCCGATATAGGATTTTTATTTTTACTGCTCTACTTTGTAGTGTACATAGATTCTCTAGTTATCTTACATTGCAAATTACATTACTAACATTCACTTCTGTATTAAGTAAATAAATAAATGCATACAGCATTCAGTACTATATTATTCTGCGTGATGCTCCGCTCCTATTGGTCTTAGCGTGAAGATATATAGCCTATAGCCTTCCTCGATAAATGGGCTATCTAACACTGAAAATTTTTTTCAAATCGGACCAGTAGTTTCTGAGATTAGCGCAAACAAACTCTTCAGCTTTATATATTAGTTTAACTAGTAACATGCCTTGACTTCATAACGGTCGAAATTAATAATCAATCTCGATCCAAAAATTGAATTCCAGATCAAAAATAGATTCCAAATTTGAATATTCCATACTCAAATTTCAATTTGGAAAATTAATCCATGATCCAAAGATGTTAGATTGATATTAAACATTAATTTCAACCATTATTTATTAATATTGTCTTCAAATAAAAATAGCGTAGCGTTTAAAAGTCTTAAACTGTTAAACTTTTGTAGGAAATGTGTTTGAAGTTAGAATATAATTTTCGTCTTGAGTTTTCAAAATACTTGTAATATGTAGGGGGGGGAAGTAGCTCAATAATTATTCTAGTGTCAGCAACAATGTTGATAACTATATATTAGCTAGTCCCTCTAGTAGCTAATAGTTAAGGTATATCTCTGCAACTAAATAATTGAATGATCTGAATAATTGAATTGTTATTATAACATTAAAGATTTTTTGGAAGATGTCACGCCTTGGGAATGATGCGTTCGCTCCAGGCTTTCTCAATGTATAAATATACTTGTTATAAAAATTGGCGTTTAAAAAATCAAAGATAAAAAAGTAAAATATCCAAAAGAAACAGTCCCGCTGAGTTTCTTGCGCCCATTCTTCTCAGGTCTGGGTTAGGTCGTTTCCGAAAGGGTGGTAGATTCCGACGTTCAATAAGAGAATGTAAATTCCAACATTGAATAAAAAATTTTGACTTTGACTTGACTTTGACTTTGAAGAGAAGCGAGGGGGGGGGGGGGTCGATAGTAGTTAAAACAAATTTTCCTTTATAATAATAGATATAGTTGGTATTAGTTTATTATTAATTTTCATAAAGTAGAACCATGGTCACTAATCTATTCCTACGAAGGGACGTAGATTGAATCTCGTCATTTACCGCATTCCACTTATTTTTTCCCTGACCATGTTATGGCTTTGCTAACAATCTTCTTCCTGCGGGTTGTACAAGTTTTACACGGGAACCATATTTTTTGCTGTTTAAATTAAAGCAGTTTTTATTTATGGCAATTTTCTAAGTGTTTATGGTAATTATATCTACTACATACAACTTTATCTTCTACTTATTTAGGATAGGATTTGTTTGTAAGTATTGGAAATGCAAAAGAATTTGGTAAATAAAACAAGATATTATCCCGTAAAAAAAACTTCAATAATTTTCAGATTTTTTTAATACAAAACTTTATAAAAATTAAATAATATTTTTTGTTCGTGAATAAATGTTCTGAATTAAATTAAAAAGAACTACAGTAAGTACACAAGATACTCTTTATTATTAATTTTATTACTATAAACTTAATATATTTATTATATTAAACAAAATATTTTCTATTTATTTCTTAGGAATTCTCTAGTATACCTATAACGCCCAAATTCTTGAAGTGAACAAAAAAATAATAATGTTAATCCATAAATCAATCCATAAATAAATATTGAATGGAATTGAGGACCAGGATTTATTTATAGCATTTTGATGTATTAATAAAGTACCTTATTATCTTTAATTGGGCAAAAGCATCCGAAGTACGTATCGAAAGTGAATTTAATGGAGGATGCTCGTTAATTAAATACAGTACAGGAAATTATGCGAAATCTTATCTCACAATAAAAGAAAGTTTTATTTAACTAACAATTCTTCGAATTACGGTTATGGACTACCACATATTTTATTACAATACTTATTAATAATTTAGTCGATCTACCCCAGCTTTGTTGGCTTAAACTTTATAAAGATTTTGATTTTTGATTTTTATAATTCCTTCCTTATTCCTCTTACACAATCAATATTGATTAACTATTTTTTACTATTCACTGTTGATGCTGGCAACACTAATTTGAGTAGCATTCTGTTAGTTATGATGCTAGCAAAATTAATGAGTAACACTTGGTTTTAAAAGTTGGCACAAACTGAATATCATTAGTAAAGATAAAAAGTCTTTGAGTCTAATGTACCCCTAGGAGGATATTCTAGTCAAGCCACTAAGAAGCCACTAACACTACGTAAAATAAATATATTAACCTTAATAAAATATATTATATCTTTGAGTATAATAACAGTCGTGTGAATTCTATCTAAATATTATTATTGAAAATAAAAGTGTTAACGCAATTCAATATATGCGTGGCGTCATCTAGTATCTGAATTTTGTATACCTATTTTTTGAATGATCGAATACAAAAAGCATGAATTTCTTGAAATTTAAATTGTTTGTGCAATATAAATTAAAATAGCTTTCAGGAAGTAAATCACAAACAAATGCAAATCTTATATCTAATAAGAAATGAATATTTTCTGGAATATCGTCTCGCTATATTAAGTAAATCCCACGCAAATAAAAACCACTACGTTTAATTAAGCATACGCATGCAAGAAGAAAATAAATTAGCGGTAATATTTCTATTATCGAAGATTTTCTAACTAGTTCTATGATACGAGTATCTGGAAAACAAAACATGTTCCGTGTTCACGCAGTCGAGTATGAAATGGGGAGATTACCACTGTATTGTTATTTACTGAGTTATACATAAATCTTATGTTTAAAGAGCGCTTAATAATGAAATCTATTATAAGACTTTTGTTGTGGACGATACATTAAAAATGTGTCTTATTTTAAACACTAAACATCATCATAAAAAATCTCCTAGGATGGCGCTAGTGTAGATAAAGGTACATATGAATATAGGAGTTGTAAATGGATTGATGAGTGACAGGTTAACTAATTTGATATTTTTCGGATTATAATTGTTAGTGATTTATCAATATTACCTAAATAGTCCTTTCCTAGTAAAAAAATCGTTTCAGTTTTTTCTTGCTGCTACTGTAGCGCCACCATAGTTTAGCGCTTTTCAACGGACACTTTCTCATAAATAAAGACAATTACCTTCTATATGCCTAGAAGTTGCGACCGAAGTCCAAAATGTACTCTACCTCCAGTGTCCTAAAGTAATATGAAGTACTTAATGTTAAAAAATAGTCTCTTAATGTATATATTTTAAATATTTTTAAACATAATTTAGATTATTTTACATATAGGTTTAATATAGAACAGTCAGAGAAACTGTTATGTGCAAAATGGCGGAGATTCTTGGAAAAGAAAAACGGATCATATACCGTAAAGATCTTTGATTACGCTTGAGGATGAAACTGAGCTGACATCATTAGATGATTAAGTAAATTATAAGCGCAAAAAAAGTATAATAAACAATGTTGCCATATTTGAAATTACTAAGCGAATATTCCGTTTCAATATTTAGACGAAACGTTTTCAAAGTAATTTGTACAACTTTTCCAAATTTCCAAGATCTTCTGCCCAGAAAAAAAGATTAACGAATTGCTGGAGACTCGATAGAAATAAAAAGTATAATCTTATTATCATTTATTGCTTTGTTTTTATCAGTGGAAAATGCATTTATGCATCTCCTCCTCCTAGAATAGAGGGTCATGTGGGGATCTCAGCGTAAAGTGCCATACTTCATTACATTCCTCACGGCCTACTAGGCCTTGGATTAAAAAGAAAAACTAATTTCGATATTTGGATTTTTATACCGACAAAAAAGGTTTAACTCAAACTTTCATCATAACAGTAGTTCTACATTTTTATTTCTGGAACTAAAAAACAAACATTGAATTTCGACACTTAGTTTTTTATATAGACATATCGAAAAAATTAAAATCGTTCAAAAATATCGATGTCCCTACCCAAAATGATATAGTTAACATAATAATGACAGAGTTAACATAATTAAATAATCATTAACACTTCATCACTCACATGACACTTGACCGCTAAAACTAAACCCGTTACGTTTACATTTTGCATGTTGATGCGACTGGGAGCGCTCTGTATTATAAGTAAACTTACTAAATATACTTCTACATGCACTAGATGATGATGCACTAGACACTCGCCCCAGCTTTGCACGGGTTGTAGAGCATTATGCCTACATAATATATCCCACAGTGACTAGACTTATTCCGACATTTCCAACAATGATCGTCATATTTCAGCGCATTATTATTAACAGCGTTATTCTTGGACGAATAAAACCTTTCCATCCCACAGGAACTTTTTGTTCATTGATTCAAGGTACGAATTTCCACCAATAATACCGCTTAATCCCATAGCACTAGGCATTTCTCCGGGATAAAAAGTATCTAATTTTCTAATCCAGGTCATGAAGTATCTGTGTACCAAATTGCAATCCAACGTGATGCGGGCACTAACAAACTGACAAAAATTTCAAAAACTACTTTTTTTTCAAAAATGTCTAATGTACAGACACGGCATGTTTATAATTTTATTATAAGTATAGATATAGATGGAATATGTTCACGTCATTTAGTCTCATGAAGTATGATTCATGTGTCGCATACGTATTGCATTTTGCGTACAAATATGTTGCAAACCTTATAGATTCCGACACGCAACGTGTAGATAATTCTTTCACACGACGATACTCCCATAAAAAGGTTTAAACTTGATACATTTATTTAATTTCTATAGTCAAACAATCCTTCTAGTATTTAATCATACTCAATTCACTACAATCATACAAACTTTACAATGATAACTAAAGGATTAGCGCTAACAATTAACTTCTGTCACTTACACAATTGAATAAGGAAGTTGCTACCCAAAGACGTGCGTCGTCTACGTCAGTCTACACAAAACTAGTACTTCACAAGAGAGTGAAATGAAGTACCTACTCTCTTATATGTCTGGTGGCCTAAACTATAAGGGTTAGAAACTTGAAATTTTACACAGGGGTTCGTTTTATAACGTAGGGGAGCACTAAGAAAGGATTTTTGAAAATTCACCCCATAAGGGGGTAAAATGGGGGTGCAGAGTTAGTATGAAACTTTGCCGTTTTTGAAGTTATTCAAATGAAATTCAGTATGAAGGTTCTTTATTGAAAGTCATGAAACAATATTTTTTCGAAAGTCAACCCTTAAGAGGGAGTGTAAAAGGGGGGTGCAAAGTTAGTGTGACTACCTCATAAAATGATTGAATATGTCTACAGACAAAAAAAATGAATCCATATGTTGGCAACACTTAATTTATACGATTAAGATAATATAAGATGTCATGATAACAAATACGATGTATCATGACGTTTTAATATGAGCGACGGAAGACCATACCATTAATATATACAGTATATCTTTTTAGGCTTCAGTGATCGGGAGCGATAGTCGTTATATTCAATGAAGTAAATTGATAACGTGGTTTTTTTCATGCAGACAATCGCACTCGTACACGCCGACCTGTGAATATTGCACAAATAAGGTAAACAATAAAAAACATAGTATTGTTTACATTGTATGTTCAGTGACTAGAATTGCTGAATAAATTGAATCTAAATCAATAGATTTCAATTCCAATCAATGCCTTAAACGTCCACACTATTTATAACTACTTCAACTAACTAGTTTCTCTGCATAAAATGATTTTATTATAAAATTGTATGTGTTCAACTTTTCTGTATAATTATAAAAGCCAGTACGTCCATAATTGGTATTCTTTTTAGCTGTTTACTACATAATAAAGCTATATTATTTAATTTAAAAAATAATGTAAGTAGAATAGGATATAAAGAATTATATCTTAATAATAAAATATCTATTGTTATATTCATTTTCAAAAAGCCAAAATGCTTCCTCGAATCTTTGTCATCCATTGATGTATAGTATGAACGTTGAGTCTTTATATAAATATCAAGAAAAACCTAAACATTATTGTGTATAAGCAGATGGTGGGGGTGATAAGTCTTAGGTTCAAATCCCAGTTATTGGACTACTGACGTGGCCCCCTCCTAACACAAGCTTAGCTTTAGTTGAAGGGATTAAGGAATACTAGTAGTATTTGATCCATACTCCTAGTATCCCTATAGTATAGTATTATTATTCATAGTGGTTTAAAAAAAAGACGGTTACGAAGTGAGCAAAGTGAAATAGGAACTCTTTTGCATCAGACAGATGTCTGAGATCCATTATTAATGTTAAATGACAAAGAAAGTGTCAAAAGAAACCTATATTCGAAGCCTCAGGAGTTTAAGATGTACGTTGATATGTTAGTAAGTCAGTAAGTCACTCTTTTACAGACACATATAGATTTACACAACAAAAACAAAGATTTTAAAACATGACTTGTGTTTGTGTCTGTTGTAGAAAAGATGTTATCTACTAACATTTTAATGTACGTAGGCAAAAGATAAATATGTCAATATAAAAATAAAATGGATATTCAATCCAATGAAATTTGAATCGGGTTGAAAAAAGTATTAAACTCTTGTAGGTTTTGTATTAACATCACTAAATAAGAACTAGATACACAGTTCTATATAAAATTACATTTAAAAATGTCCTTAGTAATCTATAACTAATTATAGATATTTTAAATAAGATTATAGTCGAGGCTAATAACTTGAGGAATTTATGGCAACATGGGTTAATGGATTGAAAAATTGAAGTAAATTAAATCATATTATGATGTGTCTCGTCTTTTACTACATAACTTCCTTGGTGGTATCTGTTCCCCGACTGGATTGCGACCACCATCATGCGAATTCGACCGCCAAGTGTCTCTGACGCGTTCCTCTCCCATTCCATTAATGGTAGCAAGAACCCAGAGCTCACCAGAACCGTATCATTCTTCTTCTGATTCATATTTCTCTTCTATCTTCGAAGTGGCAACGCATCGGCAAAACAAGAATCACTCTCATGGTTTGCTGATGTCTACGAGCGACGGTGCCCTTTTGCCCCTTAACTGCCATAAAAAAAACTAGGTCCAATTGGATACTAGACTATATCTGTGTCTGACTGTATAGTTGTATACACGACAAGTCGAAACGTAAAATCGTGTAAAATTAAAAAAAAATCTATTCTTTTATATACAGCTTGAAATGATATCAAAATAATTACCAACTTATCTAACAAATATATAAAACTTTTTACTTTTTAACAGCCTAGAAGTATAATTTTCTATTGTTTTTATACAAGCACTGTGATGTATTTATTATTAAAGTGCCCATGTTATCTTAAATTTTACTTTATTTTTTATCTCTTTGATTTGCTGATTTTTATAACAAATATATTTTAAAACTTGGGAAAGCCTGGAGCGAACGTATCATTACCACGACGTGACATCTTCCAAAAAATCTTTAATATTAACTAACTTTTTGAATTTTCTTAAAGACTAATTTTGGACGTTTTCTGGAATCCTGATGTAAAAGTAACAAAAACAAAAGAATTACTAATTATATTTATTCTTAATTACTAATTCTATTTCAATCGAGTAGTAAGAACAACAAGTTTGTGTTTGTTCCTAGTATTGATGTCATGCAAGTCACTATTTCTAATAAAATCATTAATATTTTAACGTACTGCTTGAGATATTTTTGTCTCAGTTTGTGTGTCTATTATTAGTGATCGAAGTACATAAATAAGCAAGAAGATGATCTTAACTCTACATAAACCAGTAATAGTTCAATCAATTATAAATATTTATATCTCTCTCAGTAATATAGGCCGTTCAAGTTATATTTAACTTTGCGTGTTCTCCACAGTGTTTAAAACGACAAACAGCCTGTCATACACATATTTTATTACTATAAACTCACACGATTATGATAATTGGATTATTTAGAATGGTAATACTTTAAACGGGGAGATGTAGCATGTTATGTCAATACCAATTTAAACTTATTAAAAAATTGGCGGAATATGAAGAGTGGAATAGTATCAATGTATCTCATTATAAAAATCCAAAATAGTATTTTTTCTTAGCACAATATTCTTAAGTTATTAATACCCACTCATAACACCCACAGACGTGAAATGCAATGATTAATAACTACCAAAAAATACAACCCAAATTTCTTACCCCCTATACGAATTTTTAAAATTTATCCTGAAAAATTGAACGAACAAGCGAAAATTAAAATCAATCAAATCGAGTTTTCGTTAACAGATTCATTTAAATGATGGTCTTTTATACTTCCAGTATATTATTGATTTAAAGATTATTTATGCGCAATAAATATACTATAGTATCTACAACTCCATGATATTCTGTATCGTTTTTTTTGCATTAAACTTTTAATGTTAAAACTTACAAGAGTCGACAACCATTTTAGCTCCGACGGTGCGGTCGGGTGCGTTAGACGTTAAAGAATATTTTAATTTCTGTTTAAGGGTCTTGTATCTTACATCATAAGGCCCAGACATAACTCGGAAAGTATTATAATGATCCATAGAATTATTATGTTTTGCATACTACTGTTAAGTACAACTTATATTGCAGATACTACTGAACAGAAGCCACTCCACTCATTTCACATTCACTGAAAAAACCAGTCGCTCGTTAACTCTACTTCTCTGTTTTTTAACACATTAACGGTAATGCCATTTGCATGAGAATCTTCAAAGCAACAAGTGTGGAGTTAGTATTTATTTTGTTTATAATTGTTTGTACACATGCAAACAACGTCTGCGCCAATATTTGCCTGACACTTCATAAGCCGCTGTCTATAGTTTTTATTGGAGTGGCTTCATTTTTTGCCATTACACAAATTATTATTCTTTACTTAGAAATTTTCTCCATATTAAAACTATTTTACTAAATTTTAATACTATAAATTGCCCAAGGGTTCTGTACAATTTGTGTGAGGGACATGCTAAGATATCGACTATAGAACTGTCAGTTAGTCAACTGTAAAAAAATGATACCCTTTTCATGTATAACTCATTGCTTCTTACCATATTACATGATTTGCTTAGTTCTTCTTCTTATTTATTACTAGCTGACCCGGCAGAGATTGTCCTGTCTTAACTGTTGAATTTGAATTGACTGTCAAAAGCTTACATTAGAAGAGTTATAATATGGTCGTTAAGTTTTCTTAAATTTTCTAATTTTCCGCGCACCTTTCTTAATTTTTTGTTACTTAAGGACCTTCTCCTGAGGGTAACAAACACAACAAAAAAAGAATAAGTGAAATCGGTCCAGCCGTTGACGCGTGATGCCGTGACCAAGGGAAATAGGGATTTATTTTAATATATAAGACTAGCTGACTCAGCAAACGTTGTTTTGCCATATAAATTTTAAAAATTGGGGTGGGACACCCTTATTTTTTGGGGGTATAAAAAATAGATGTTGACGTATTCTCAGACCTATCCGATATGCACACGAAATTTCATAAAAATCAGTCGAGCCGTGTCGGAGGGGATATAGATTATATTATAATCGGCCGCCTCTTTTGATTTCATTCTTCTGGAAGTTTGATGTTTTCACAGATGCGTGAGACCTGAGTTTTTGACTTTAATGTTATCTACCTCCATGCGTTCTTGAGAAAATATGTCTTGAAAGATAAACCGACATACTGACAACGAAGTGATCGTTCCTTTTTTCATCTTGAGGCACGGATCCCTACCACTCTTGAAGTAAAGCTGAGTCTACATTTATTCATCGATAAAAATGAATAAATCAATGATTTATGTTTTGTTAAATATATTTTTTTTAGAACTGATTTGGACGTATTAAATGAGTTCTTTATGACATGGAAATAAAAAAATATTAATATAAAATTATGTTCCAGTTTCCAGGTATACCATTTAAATTTCTTTAGTATATTCTGAACCAGCATCTTCGTGTGATTTTGTCTGCCGTCAGAATTGTTTACAAAGAAAAATGAAAATGTTTTTGCTTGTTCATAATAGTAGTAGGAATACAAATGATTTGACGCACAAATAAATAATTATGAGTACGCGTCATGCATTTACAATATTTTCCGTATATGAAGAATTTCCCTTTTTCCTAGAAAAGTTTCTAGAAAATACATTCCTTCCTTATAAACTTACCCCATTGATTAATTTGCGTATGAGTTATGAGTCGACGAGGCTAGTTATATCAATACAAAGCAAAAACATACATGTTTTGCTATTTAACGTTATATTGATGGTTATTAGTATAGAAATAGGTTCCGACTTAAAAAATAGTTTAACTTTAATGTTTAAATACCATAGTAGTTAAAGGTATAACTGTCTGTCTTTAAGCTAAAAACATTGTTTATCTTCATTACAAAAGTAGTCAAATTTCACTCATATATTCATTCATACTCTACCCGCAACTATGAATCATATATCTTATCTTTAAGATGGCGTTAATAAGAAACGTTTTCGTTCGACCGTTTTTTCTCTGACTTAATTTGCAAATTCGATTACTACGGAAATGTCTTTTTATATTTCGGGTAATATGGCCTATGGCACTAAAAATAATGTAGCTTTTAAAACAAGGTTACAAGGTACAACAAGGGTAAAATTAAAATCTATTTTGACATAATATCATCACAAGATAAACGTCAAAGATTTTTGACTACTTTAGGCATCACTACATAGTATAAAACAAAGTCGCTTTCTCTGTCCCTATATCCCTATGTATGCTTAAATCTTTAAAACCACGCAACGGATTTTGATGCTTTTTTTTTAAAATAGATAGAGTAATTCAAGAGGAAGGTTTATATGTATAATACATATATAATATAGTAGAGAAACACTGATAATTATAGAGGTTTCTAATGATGTCGTAAATAAACACATTTTTCTGCGCTTACATTGCAAACGCTAGCTGAATCCTTCGAGATAGATCAAAATAATGTACTACAGTATTGTACACCTTAAAAAGGTCTACAAAAAAGTCCGCGATGGTATATGTCTACCTCTTAGGGATAACCCACAATAACCATTTATTATCCTTTACTTTTTACAAAAAATAATGGTTTATTTACGAAGCGATATTAAACAATACAGTCCTTATCCAATTAGGTACCTTAAATACATTGTGCATTTAATATAGATCAATATGGCCCTTTACAGCATGAAATTTAAACAAATATTTTTGAAGATACTACAGATTCAAAATGCAGGGACATAGCGGTTACGGCTAAATACACGTGATATATTGCACCCGGGCGAAGCCGGACGGTAGTAATATGATATTTATCAAAATAATTATTTCAAATTAACTTTTTACAAAGTACTTTTGACACGTCAAATTTGATCAGTCAGTCAGTCATTTTGTCTGAAGCTACCACCAGTTACGAAAGCAGTTTCGTTATGAGAAGAATTGGCAAGAACCTCAACAGTGTTCATCATGTCAGTACTAGAAAAACAAAAACAAACTTAAACACATTTTTTATTAAAATTAGTTTTAACTTTATGTATAATATTCATTTTTCATCAAAAAAAGTCGTAAGCTTATAATAATATGTAAAAATATTCGCTCCAAAGCGTAACTAGTATTTATAGCATGTTCCAATGAAGATATTACCTTAATACCTTTTTAAATATAATAACCAATTACACAACATACACTATGTTGTATGGTAACATCCAGAAGCTACATTGTACTTTGTTATTATTAACTAGCGACCCGTCCCGACTTTGCACGGGTACTATTGCATACTATGACAACAATCAAAGACTTGACTTTGCCGACTTTTTAAATGATTATCTTCACAAAACCTAAACAAATTATATTACTAAAAATTCCTTATAAGTCACTCTATCCATAGGCGAAAACTGCATGAAAATCCGTTCAGTAGTTTTTGCTCAACGCGAACCGTCAGACTAGGACTTTGTTTCATAATATGTAGTGATAGTGAAATTAGCGTAACCGCCGCCATTAAAGATGTAGCGAGCGTACCCGGAGGCGGGCATTATCTTCACAATTACGTCCACACTGAACACGTAATTTTTAGACACGTATAAGTAAAGGTTTGCACACATTATTATAAGTCTACGTACTTAAACGCTAGAGTTGAACAATGACCAAAAAAACTTAGTAATAGGACTAGTTCACGATATCGACTGTACATAGAAGATATTTAAGAAAACTCGTGAGAGGTCTTTACACCAATAGACAAGATAATATCTATTTTTAATATTTGTCTCAAAAATTATTGCACGAAATTGGGCACAGTTTTCACAGTTGTGTTGCTGCTTTAAATATATATCGTTTAAAAATGTTTTAGCCCACAAAAACTATAATAAAACCACGTTAGAGTTATAATATAAAATGATACAGTAATTATTTGAATGTTTATTCTTTTTTTTTTATTTTACCTTCGATCACAAAATAAGAACTACAGATATATACCTAGAAATAAAGAGAGTTCTATACAAAATTACACAAAAAAATCTCCTTGATTAATTATAGTGATTAAATTATGAGTTATACATAGTGGACATTATTTTCAATATACGTCTCGAAAAAAGATTTTTTTTAATAAAAAAAATTCTGTGTGCGAAAACAACATAGTGATTTTATAACTGTCCGTTATTTTCATTTTGAGGTACGGGACCTAAATAAGAGGTTCTTAATATAATTAAAATATTAAATACCGTTAAATTATTCATAAGCTAATAATTTTGGATGTTTTCTTATTCAAACCCTATACATACACGTACGCGAACTGTACTCACTTTTATATATTTGTTTTCGTCATAAAATCTAGTCATTAAAATCGCCGTTAGAAATTATATGACCGTGCCCGTAGGCTGGCCACACTGTCCTGCAGGACTTGGTCTGATTAATATCTGTCTATGACCAAGTTCTTAGTTATTAGTTGCCATATGTTATTTATCAACCTATGCTTTATATAATTTCATTTATTAAATATCAGTGTATCTTTTATAGTTTTTTTTTATAAATACGATAGATGGCGTGCAAATATTTAATAGAGAGGGAAGAGAGTATTGAATATAAAAATAACGTTTGCATGTGAGGTTGACGCAATTATTAAGATAGAGTTTGTAAATTTGAATTATTTTTCGCCGAAATATCAGCTTATACGAATAAATATCATACAGCTAAATCCATAATTAAAGAATTGATGTAACTGATATTGCGTAGATGACAAATGATGTGATTCTTATTATCACGTGTCTTGTAGAAACAGTTCTTGTATATAGTATAATAATGTTCAGTTATGTTTAACAAAATACTTTTTATCAATCCAATAATAGTGACCAGATTCCTTTAATATTATTTACGTTTAATTGATCGCTAAAAATGGCTTCAAAGAAAACAAACAACAAATTGGTAACTCAGAAATAGCAAAAGAAAGCAGGGATGCCCAAAACACGGTGGAAGATGACCATATTTAAAACAGCCCACTAAAAAAGGAGACCTATGTTAAAAAGGGAAAATATAATTAAAAAGTTGTTGTCGGCAGTTAACTTTAAATATGAGGGAAAATAGTGGGGGGACGTTACTGCGCGACTGTATTGGCAGTTCCATCCGTGACGTTTTTGACAAATTGCGAACTCGCGGGAACTGAAACGTCGCATAAGAACTCTTCGCATAAGTTCTCACTCCACCATCCCCTCAAGAAAGGCATTTAAGGTCAAACCTATACTTACGTGGCGGTAACTATATCTTGTGTTAGTATCAGAATTATTATTCTAACCAATTACATCTAATGCATCTTTAATTTTCATAAGTGCAGGAAGGATGAAGGAAGTCGCTAACAATACAATGAGCGTCACTTTGTCATTGGCATTGTGCATGACGTGGGACTATCCAACTGAAACAAGTACTTATGGTATTTGTACAATATGAAGTTTTCGTACAGAGCTGTAAATTAAACGTAATTTATTGAAGTAGCGGTCTACGTTTTAATTATTTATTGTAATACGAAATGAGTTTCAAGGCTGTAAAATAGTTTAAAATATATTTTAACGGACAAGACAGTTTGATTACATTTTTTGTTAGAGTTTAAACAGCCATTGACGGCTTAGATGAGGAATATATTTGAGAAAGATATGTGTTTTGAATTCAATCATTGAGGAAAAAAGTTTCGAATTAACATGTTTTATTTTTTTTATTTAGCCATATTATTATGGTTTTCGAAGTAACTAATTTGTATTATTTTGTTTGTTTGACTGTATTTATGTGTGAGTTAATTTAATAATAAATAAAATGTTGTCTTCGGAACATAAAAATAGTTCTAAATTATTAAATCCACTTCGTTGTCTATGAATCCATATTATTATAGGTTGGTTGACTTCTTGAACAGATCTATCATGTAACATACATCCAAATATCTCCTGAGCGTGTGGTGAAATTAATTTTTATTTATTTTAAATAAGTAATATTAATGTACAGTACCGTGAGAAGTACTTTCACTTAACCGATGCACCGGATATATCAGTCAGAGCGTTTTGCATGAACTGGATATTTTAACTCTACATTATAACGTTACTGTATGATTAATGAAACTTATTTAATGTTAATAACTTCCTGTAACATTTTAAATTGATCATCGTACGCTTTGAACTCATGTGAACAGCGTTAAAAGTCCAGCAACGTTGCTGTAATCGCTCTATGTTCTGCTATGTTTTTGTAGAAATAGTTGAAAATATAAAATTAAATGGATGAAAGATTTATTTATTTATTTTATTTATTTATATTTATTTGGGAAACATACAATTTATAAAACTTAAAGCAAAAAATACATAAGTAATAAATCAAAAATCAGTTAAGTTTCCACTATATAAGCAAAGTTTATTAATAGTGCTATACAATAGTTGCTATGAGCCTTCCCCTCGCTAAGAGATTATTATATCTTTACTACTACAATAAATCTAATCCGTTCAGAGACCCAGACCAACACACAACAAAAATCAAACTAATTTCAATCAATTAAATTTAATGATAAAGGATGCATCGCTTGGCATTTATTGGAAAGTGAAATTTTGAGGTTATATCTAGGTCAGGATATACGAGAAATTTTCATGAAATGATTTACAACTATTGCATCGCTGAAATAGCCTTTTATCGATTTTATTTTAAATTTTGACGACGTTGAATAAATATCATTTCACTCATTTATTCATTGATTTACTCATTCAACGTCACTCATAAAGGAATCACAGACGAGTACAGTGTCTATTGTATGAGCGTCTAACTATGAATTTAGTTTGTTTAAGTAAACTTTTAGTATAATTAACAGTATTTAAGGGTCTCATTACTGACGTTGTGATGTACAATGGGTTGTTTTTATTAAAAACTAACCGACCTGCCTGACTTGGTCCGCGTAATGCTTCACTCCTATTTATCGTAGCGTGATGACAAATTCTTCGAATTTATAATATTAATATAGATAAAGATAAAGGCAATAGACTTCAAGTCGTCCGTATTTTTTAAAGAACCTCGTATTTTTATAGCATTATTAGCTTGTCATTCTGTGGAGGACAATCACAAACGTATATCCTTGCACGTCTTCTATTATGCTTCAATGTGGAATGTAGTTTCTTTTATTTGTGTTATTCCAATAATTTTCTTTTATGGCTCTCTAATTCTATACCTTTATCTTCACACATCGTCTGATCATTTTTACTTTTATTTCTATTGCGTATTAGTAATAACATAACGCGTAGATATCATAGCGCATAGAAGAAAATTATTGGATATATATTTTATAGGAACCATTATTAGCCTTAAATAAATAATTAATAATTTATTTACCATAATATATTTTATGAGTAGAGGTGACTCCAAAAAAAGATAATTTTAGATATTTCTATAACTATATTATTAATAAACTATATATAAAACATTAACAAATAAAATAAACTATCAAATTCAGTGAAAATTTAAAAAAATTAATATAAACTAGCTGCTTAATAAAAATTATATATAAAAGGTGGATACAGAACTCTTTATCCATAAAACCGTTTCGTGCTTAACCGGTATTTAAATTTAATAAATTAATAATCTATATACCTCAAATATGATTCATACAATTTATAAAATCAACAAAATTATTGCATTAGGTACCAGTGACAAATAAATATCATAGAAAAACCCATTAAATTGAATTAATATAATATTTTTAAAAATGTCTATGAGTATTGAATTTAATTCCATAAAGATTAATGTATGTCAGAAATCCTTTCTTATTATTATAATTTCGAAAGTAACTTAAGTAAACACACTAAAGTGCGATTTTATATACTACTTACGCCATCTATTGAAGGATAGATGGGCTGTCTGTCTGTTACGCAATCACGCTTAAACCACTGGACCGATTTTGATGAAATATGATACATTGATAAGGTAAACCTTGAGGAAGCTATATTTTATCGCGAAAGATAAACTCAAATGAGTGTGCAATTACGCCATCTATCGACGTGTGGGGTGAAATGCATGTCGAGCTGTGTGACCGTTATGTCTTTGCGAATTAGTAATTTATAAATTAAAATTAGCGATTAAAATGTGAAATTATACCTGCACACACGTGGTAAATTGCATTTGAGCGAAGCCAGGACGGATCGACTAGTAAAATAAACTTCAAAGTCGATGATTTTATTGAATTTCTATGAAATATTTTTTAAAGTTATCAGATACGCATGAAGTGCTTCTAGTAATTGCGGTTTGAACCAATTTGCTGATATTAGGATTTTTCATATAATTAACTTTCGAAGCTTTCGAAAGACAATTTTGTCGGAGAAATTATAGAAAAAGTTCAGTTTTAGAGCACTGTCCGTGAAATTCAGTTTCATTTAATTACTTAGATTACTCACAGAGAGGTACAAATGAATTGATTTAAGTGAATTATTGAAACGTTTTCAATTACGATTTGTTTCTGAAAAAAGATGTTGCTCTATGAAAAGTTTGACAGAATATTTTTAGAAATAAATTTTCATTTTGTAATGAAAATTACTTTTACTCTATTGAGGTCGTGGCATAATTTTATTAAAAAACTAAAATTAAAACAATTTCAGAAAATTGTTTTAATTTTTATCTCATAAGAAGATTTTGCAAGATCATCTTGTAAAAGAATTTCGTTTCAATTTCCTTTTAATAATATTATTCTTTATATATTTTGTACATTTTTATTTGAAAGTAAATCATTTGTAATAAAATTATTTTTATCTTTTACAGATTTGGTGGTAACCACAGTGGTACAGGAAAAATTGTAAGTTTAACCTTTCCTACTTGATTACAGAATTAGTGTAGCGTAGACTAAACAATTTGATAAATTAAGAGATTTTTTGAATTATTTATAATGCCGTTTTAGACAGAATGATTTTGCCACAAAATATTGATAGATTTCTAAAAGTTATATTTTAAATCATATCGTAAATCAAAAATAATTTTAATTATGATTTACTTTTTTTCACTCGGGGAACAAAACTTGAACATAATAGAATTTTCTCATAATAAAAAATAAGATAACTAAAAATATTTATTTAATCAGATGTTTTTTTGATGAAAAAAGCAGCATAAGGTTATATCTAAATTTTATTGCAATTGTGTAGTTTCTCGCGAGGAAATATACATTATATTACTATTAGTTAAGTTTGCCTATTGCCGTGTAATGTCTATGTTAAACCAAAAGTGGGCATCACTGTTAAGCCCTAGGGCTCTTCCCATATTCCGTGATGCACTTTACCTACATACTCGTACAACGAGCAGATTACACACCATCAGATGTTGGCGAGTCTAGATAAGGACTTACGAGTAGGTCAAGTGATTTATTCGATGTGAACTTTACTTCGTTACTTTGCTTTCAGCCTTTCACATACAATAAACAAACCATATGTTTGTGTTATCTTTAAATTGTTGAGTTTATTAACCCTTACCCTTGCTTGTGATGGCCCAGTGGTTGAGACTTCAAGTCTTACTCGGGAAGTCTGTGGTTCAATCCTGGGCACACACCTCTGACTCTGAGTTATGTGTGTTTTAAGCAATTAAATATCGCTTGCTTTAACGGTGAAGGAAAACATCGTGAGGAAACCTGCACTCCTGAGAGCTCCCAAAAAGTTCTCAAAGGTGTGTGAAGTCTGCCAACCCGCACTGGGCCAGCGTGGTGGACTATGGCCTAATACCCTCCTCATTCCTCATTCTGAGGAGGAGACCCGGCTCAGCAGTGGCCCATTGAAGGGTCGTGATGATGATTAACCCTTAACATTTGCTATTTTTAGTCAAACCTACGGGGGCATTACTTAAAAATATTTTTTTCGAATGAAAATATAAAATTATTAGTATGTGATGGCATTTCGTCCGCGAAAATGTCTGATTTGGATCTAGAGTGAATTGAAAGACTTTACTTACGCATTAACTTATTAACACAATAACCATTCCACCAACACTCATTTTAATACTATATTAAAAATGGTAAAGAATTATGCTTCTTTCGGGATATAAAATCTGATTCAAGATTCTAGTTTATAAATTCTGTAAAACGAATACAAACATTTGCACATTTTAAACCAAAAAAACTTAACAACAACAACATAATATAATAAGTACGATCGTGTCACTCGAGTAATTGATAAAAATAGGATATATATGTGATGGGGAAAGTAGTGATGGCAGTTTAGGGTTAAAAATGGTTCTTGGGTTCTTGAATATTAATTTGTTCTTTATTTTACTGAAATTTCATAACAAATTTGCTTTTCAAATGATAAATATTAAATAGATGTTAAAAATAAAAAATAATTTTATAGTTATAGTTTCTGTGTTTATAATTAAGATGTTTGTTATTCTATCACACAAAAACGGCTAAACATATTTTAATGATATTTGGCACTCATATACTTTATAATCTGGACTAACATATAGGCTACTTTTTATCCTGGAAAAATACATAGTTCCTGCGGTATAATAATAAAATATGTTTGATGAATATCTGAATATTTTCGGCTCTATTCGTATAGCATTACTTATTTATTATCAACGCGAAATATTATAAACGCGAAACTTTGTAAGAATGTATGGATGTTTGTTACTCTTTCAAGCAAAAAGTACTGAATGGATTAAACTTTACAATAATACAGCTTAGCTAGTATAGCATTAATTGTATTGGTTAATTTTCATGCTTTTGTCATATTGAAGATATCGTTTCTATAACTTTTTTTTAATACTTGAACACTTTCGAATCTAGATTTTAGACACAAAAAAATTTATAATCGAAGTATGTGCCACTTTTATAACTATTTTTATATTACAAATGTTTCCGCTTTTATCCGATCCATCGCATTTTTTATTTACTATAATGACTTTATTCTGTAGGCACGCAACAGTTATTTGACTAGTAATGGTCTATGGATTACATTAAAAATGCCTTTAGGTTATAATTTATTACATTTTAATATACTCAGAAAAGAAATATAGGTAGAAGTGATATGAGACATTTTTATCGATTTTTTGCAGATTAGTCTGATTTTGGTTTTTAAAATAGGTATAGAAATTACATATTTAATTTGAATTTGCAAAGCTATTGATATTTTTTTAAAATTACATAGACAAGGTTATATATTTTATTTAAGGTTACTACAAATTTAATTTTATAAAATTTAATTTAAAATAAATCGTTGAAATGATGTGTTATATCGCAAATAAATTAATAACTAAGTCTCTTACTCTAATATGTAAAATTGGAGACTAGGATGGATACAAATGAAGCATTATTAGATATTCATGTCTCATGAAAAATGGAAATACAGTGTAAATTCGATATAACGACATCGAAGGGACCGTGCGTTTTATGGCGTTAAATGGAAAGAAATCAAAACTCAGTATGAGTAATTACTATTGTTAATCAAATCTAAAAGATGCTACGCTTTAATTTGTTGTTAAATCGAGTAACATTAAACGGAGTTTACACTGTAGTCTTAGTGTCTAGTTACAAGATCTTTAAACTATGGTAAAATAATATTGATTGTCTGAGCAATGTAACCTTAAACAGAACTTTACATAAGTACTGAGTATGAAATAAAATTTTGTACACTATTAACTATTGATTGATTTACAAGAAGGAATGAATTATTTTTTTATATTACATAATTTTATTTTAAACGTACTTACTTTTACCAAAAAGACTGTAGTTTAGTTTCTCAAAATTCGAAACTAAACTAGAGTATTTTTGGACTTTTCGTGCAAGATACTTGATTTTTTGTCTATATCATCTCTAAAATATAGAGTTTTATCTTCCGGAAGATCTAGTAATTGGCTTAATTTGACACATTGCGTGTCAAATGACTGAGATAATACAAAAGTAGAAAGTAAACGTTACATACATGTGTGTCGTAATAACAGTTTTATTCGTAATTCGTGCATCAATCATTCCAGCCGAAGTGACGTGTAAAACCAATGCATACATATAATAAGCTAATTTGTTGTAAATTATGACGCTTTTATATGCATTTTATATTTAATGACTTTTATGCATGAGCTGTCAAATGAAGCTATTCACTGTAATTTTATAGTGGTTAATGGATAGATGGCTATGTGGAGAATTGTTTCTGACACGAAGTGTCTGACTGATAAATGATTTTTAGCAATTAGTTATGAAAAATCAGAAACAAAGACACTTTTAACAAAACATTTTTTAATTATGCCAAGGGCGCACTACGGTTTTTTACGCAATTCAAATTCAACTGCGGAAAAAAAACGCAATCGCTTGTATGGTAATCTACTTATTATATCCAAAGAAATGCACGATTTCTTTGAGATTATAATAAAATATTTTATGACATTTTAAAAATTATATAGGTACGTTAAAAATAAAACTATTGATTAAATTGAGTTTAAATAAAAAAGGATAGGATTGTTTATATGTTCTTGATAAAAATCGCTTTAGAATACTGCGATAATAGGAAAGCTTTTACTTTGCTCTAGTTGTACATGTAGTGTAGGTGTAGTGATATTAAAAATAGACATATTTTATCGGTCATTATCTATACCATGGGAAACAAACCAGTACCCATAACTTAATAGTAAACTAGTTTACTACTGGTCATGTTTACACAAATTGACTCTTTATATATTACCGACAACCATCTGCCGGAAAATGTGTTGCGGTGAGATTAATCTTACACTACTTTAGTAGATTAGTTAATTTCATTACTATAACTTAATAAAATAATAACCAGTTCGTTAAAGAGAAAGGAAATTTTGCTAATGAAGTATTGAAATAGAATCTTTAAGTTACTATTTAAATTTTAAATGTTAAGGCATTTGTACACAATTAATTTTAGTCGCGCGTTAGTATTTGTATACGTTACGTTACGTTTGACATTGTCTACTAAAATAAGTAGGTACTTCAAGTTTTTTAATGTTTTGAAAGTTCATTTAAAATCTTCTCTAAATTTCATTTATCGAGCTACTCACATATTTATATAATATATAATATTAGAACGAAATCAAAACTAAAAAGAAAATAGGATAACGTATTTTTAAATTTGCAATATATTAAAAATAAACTATATATAAGCTTAGTTCCGTAACGTAATATATATAAGCCTAAACATATATTATTATATTATCAATTTAATTTTTCTGTCTATAGTTTGGGTAATGTCAGCATGTTACGTAATATGAAAATGGAAGTTCAAACTCATCAAGCCTTCCCTACGGGTATAAATACATTTCATCTCATTCTTCCATTCCAATCACTTATAATACAATTAACATCCAAATTACTCAAAGATAAACGTTTCTTTGATAAATGATAGTAATAGATAAACCTATTTTTATAAAACAATCACCATCGCGTGTACATTAGTGCAGTTTGATTTGTTAACTACTTATTTAAAAGCGGGCAATCAATTTTATTTAATGCTTGTCTATTACAGCTATGGTGGTGTAAAAATAATAATTTTTAATGATTATTTTTCATTTTTGAAGAATACGGTAGTAGTTTTTGTATCAGTTAATATCTATTTTGGCAATTTAGCGCCTAAGAAACTAACTAACTGAAGTTCTACTTGTAGTAATTAATTGTTTCCAGTCGTAGATTAATTTATCTTTAAAGCCGAAGTTGAGTCCGTTTAATCGGCAATCACCGAAATCTTCGAACGAAGAAGAACACGAAAGGTAATCCAAGGATTTTTACCTAGCAATCGAGTTTTGGATTATTTAAATAGAGATCTTTGACTTCGGTTAAGAGTGCAATTTAATTTAAACAAAGCTCATGGCCAAAACCTATATTCAAGATATTTAAGGTAAGGCTTAGAGTTTCAGACATAGTATCTGCGTAGTAGATGAATGTGAAAATGGAATATGTAACTCGGAGAAATAGAAGAAAGGGGTGCTATTGAATGGACTATTGGGTAAACGTAGTAGATACTGCTACTGAACCTGCTGATTACTACAGAAACATTAGACTCTAAGCAGTGCATTAGAGTTGTGAACAAGGTGTAAGTTTAAAGGATCCTTTCAATAAATTGAAACACTCGTTTCTATTGCCTAGATTCGCTGTTAAGTAAGCTTAACCTTAGGTTAGGCTAGCCAAAGCCTTTTTTTTTTTTTTGTTATCGCGGAGGAATGCATTTACGCATACCCTATGGTCGGGTTATGTAGGACTCACCAACGGCAAAACCATCGCAATACTCACTATACCTCCGCGGTTACCCTCCCCGTCATAGTGAGACGATGCAGGATCGCTAAGCGCACTCGACAGCATGCGCTTCGACGGTTAACCGCTCTGAGGCGCTGCACGCCTCCCGAAGGGTGTCCCGGGTAACAGGGTCATCCTCGTAGACCCGGTGCCATCAGGAGGCAGAAGATGTGCGTATCTACGCCGCCTCCCACCTGGTCGGCCTCTACGGATTAGCCCAACTTATACGCCGAAATGTATGTATATTTAATATTTGCTTGATTTCGTGTGTAACAACCTTTAATACTATGTCCGAGTCCGTTGCAACATGTCGTATATCATTTTTCGTGTTAACGTGCGTTTACAGTTGAATGGACAATGACGGAAGAGGAGTTTTTATTATTCTAATTACTGCTTATGGTCGAGGTATTACGCGTAATGATGTATTAGTTATTGAAACTATATTACAAGCATGCAATTACTTAGTAAAAATATATTTATCTATTTGTTCAATTTGTTTTTTCCTCAATAAATTCTTATCTCCTATTCTGAATAATAATTTGTGACAAATATCTATTAATCCAACAATTTTAGTCTTAAGTCGTAGAAATGATTACTTCGACTTTATATACTTACATAACATTGACTTTAAAGGTAATTTTACCACAACAAAGTTATTGGAATATACGACAAACGACCCCGATAGCTGAAGCAGTAGTGCCGGTTGATCATCCGTTCCCACTACTTGTCAGCTCGCCTTTCAGTCGACCTTGCCAATATTCTTTGGCACAATTAATGTTAAACAGAATTTCTCTATTTTGTAAAAAAATATTTTATACTTGTACGTCTTTGTTAGGTTAAATTTTGAAAATAACTCTGTTGTGGAAAAGACAACAAGTGCGTTAGTTTGTTCGTCATATTTATGCGGTTAAAAATCGCGAGTTGTTTTCTGTAGTGCGGCCATATCCTGAGGCATCTGGATGTTATTCCGCAACAAACTTAGTATATATATTTAGGTGATAATAATTGCGTTTAAGAGTAAAAACAAAGATGCAATTAAAACTCTTTTTTACAAAAGCAACGACTACAAAGAATCATACATTCGTACATGATATGCAAATGAAGTGAACTTTGCGGACATGTAAAAGGTTTAATATCAGATGTTCCCATAATTACTATTTAACAATGCATTAGTACTGTAATGTTTTAATTGCGTTTCAACTCTAAAAGCACACCATTTTGCTATTCAGGTCACAGCTGGATGTGAATTAAAAAGTGGGACGATGTTAAAGATTATTTGTTTAAACAAACGTTAACGTTATAAGTTAAAATAATTCCCATAAAGTGAACTAAATATTTATCTAAAATCTAGAAATTTTTGAGATTTAATAACGTAACTGTGCTTTTAAAAAGTTGATCTCAAGAACTAGTCCATAGTCTATATAAAAAAAAAAAAAAAATTAATCGCGTATGTTTAATCGCAGTAGGAGATAGAAAAATATTTATTTATATAGATCTTTTTTTTTATTGTAATATTTGAGAACAAAATGTTTAATAATTCGATTAGATCACAACATAAACTTTCTATAAAAGGCTTAAAAGCCTCAAAGTCGTTTTCCTTAAACCCTTAAAATTGGCGACAATAATGAAGTGGAGTACCCTTATTGAGGTTCATGTTAACTGTTAGGTTAGGTTAATAAGGTCAAGCAGTATATGCGACAGTTTACGCGCATAAGATTCAGGCACTGCTGGGTTATATGTATTGTTGGTTACTGGTACTGGTTGGGTGTATTATAAATATAAACCATCCTTTTGGATCACTCCGTCTGTTGCTAAAAACGACATTAATCTGTTTTATAGTTTAAAAGATCTAAGCGTACAGACAAAGGAAAGCGATTTTGTTTTATACTTTGTAAAGAAAAGATATTGAAAAATGACCTTATTGAATCTAGGCATTATTATAGTGTAGTATACAAGATATCTTGTTTCTCTGATTCTGTCAACAAGTAATTTAATATTAAACCTAAACCAGTACACATTATCTAAGAGCGACAAAGTGCTGACTTAATGGGACTGAATCTGATAATGTTGTGGAGCTGTCGATATATTGAATTGGATCTATTAAATGTTCTTATAGGATAGTTTAGTATTATCTAAGGTAATAAGAGAAGGAAAATATGGCAACTTTCATTGTTATGTCAATGGATTGTCGTAAGTTTTCGTAGTATAGTTTATGGCCCTAAAGAAACTCAGGACGCCTTGTATCTTTAAAAAAATATCTATTTCCTTAAGGATTATACGGAATGACAGCTTTTTGTTGTCTTATAAGATGATGTGACTTGTGATAGAGGTCACAAATTCCTTGAACTAAGCTTTTAAAATTCACTTCCACCCGCATATTTTAAGTATATTTAATTTTTTATTTTAGTCATCTATGTATATTGGTAAAGTAGAATGTACAAACAATTTTTTAATCAACTTAAAGTAAATAGAATTACCAATATAATTTTATTTATAAAAATAAGGCATGTTACTTTAATTCCCTATGAACTCCTTAATACCTATAAATGAAAGGGTTTCCTAAGAAAATGATAAGTTAAGCTTTTAAAGTTCTATTCTTCATAAATTTTTCGAGAAGCAAGAGGTCTAGGATGGTTCATCTCCACATATTGTATTCCGATTATTTTCGAATTAAATAGAATGAGCTGTGGGTGGAATAGAAATCAATAGTCTTCATCGCTGGCTTTTGAAGGTTTATATATCCACTACCCACTCATTATTTTTATATACCGAATAATTTACTAAATAAATATAACAGAATTATTATTTCTTATTGCTGTGTGTATGAGTGACATGAATATTTCGTTAATTCTTTTTTTGTGCTATAAGACCTTCATGGTAAATTTCGTGATTCTAGTAACGGGAAAGACCATCGTTTATTTTGAACTTTTGCTGCTGCTGATAAAGTATAGTTTTTTTTTAAACAAAATAATTGATATACAATTTAGCTATATGTAATAGTTAATTTGTTAGTACTATTTCTTGTACAATGTAACCGATTTCTATTGCTGTTAAAAAAAGTTTATTTGTAAAGATATTTTTTTAATACTAACAGCTTTCTAGTATGTTTCTTGTAGTATCATAATTTCTTCATAACGGCCACATACATGAGTGGCCATAAGTAACAAAGACGTAAATGTTTATTTACGACGCTCATGAAACATACTATAATATATAATTCCTAGCTGGATTTTCTCTTCATATAAAAAAGATTTATGAAGAAAATACGACTAATAAATTTTCTTGAAATATTGAGTATCTTATAGTTAGGTAAAATTTTAGCATTTGTTTGACTTACTGACCATATTTTCATATTATATTCATGACTCAGTTATATATGAAATACCTAAAGTTTATTTCTTTATTTTTGCCGTCTGAAAATAAAAATAAATAGGTTTATTAAAGAAATTTGTTTTATTATATATGCGCTGTATTTTTTTAATAATAATTAAATTAAACTAATGATGTAGAGTTATTGAAAAAAACAGAGTAGTATTTCTTCATATTTTATTTATGACTCAGTCAAATATATAATGGTTATATTTTGAAAATGTGTTGCTGATTTAGTATAAAAAAAGAAAAACAAATCGTTGATTTACGATCACTGAACGATAGTAGTAAATTAAGAAAAGAGATTCACTAAAAGAATATTAAAAGACTAAATTAAAAAAACTTTATTAAAATGTTGCCGTCTTAAAATAAAGATGAACTTTTTTTACCATATTGTTAGTTTATGACTACGGAAGTACGTTAGTTCTGCCCATAAATAAAAAAAAATAGACAAACCACAACCAAAGCCACAGAATGACCTTTTAATGTAACTGGCTATGGCATTGTTCCTATAGTTAAATAACAATAGAAAATGTTAGCAACACTTTTGTTGTCTTTTGATTGTTGGTAGTTTCTACAGATTTATATTAAGAATACCCCCCACTTGCTCAATCTATATCTATACTTTACTTATAAAATTATAAAGGGGAAAGATTTGTATTTTTGTATGTAACGAATAAACATAAAAACTACTGGACCGATTTCAAAAATTCTTTCACCATTAGAAAACTACATTATCCCTGAGTAACATAGGCTATATTTATTACAAGAAAAAATTAGAGATCCTTAGGAAATCTCACGAAAACCAACCCAAGGTGCCAAAAAATTAGCCATAAAATATCTTTCATCGCATGCGCTGCAAAAAGTATTGATGATAGAACAAAAAAATGTTCTACAATATTATAGAACGTATCAATATCTACAAAAAAGTCCGCGAGACCATATGTTCAACTATTATAGTTACGTCACTATAACTACTTTTTTACATTTTAAAAGTTGACAAAAATGCCTATCAAAATCAGACCATGTTTTCTATAACTTTGTATTAATCCTTATCCAAATAAATTATTTTGTATTCAAGACTATTTCAATACCTGTAAATTACTTTTTGAATTATTAAAATCGGACTTTCCATTCAAAAGATATTAAGAAATTAAAAATATCAATATAAACAAAAAATACACGACGACGCGACGGGCCAGTGTAGCGACGCAGCGCAGCGAGTAAAGCGGCAAGAGAGGGGGCACCGAAATGCGGGAGGGCCAATATATTTTTAAAAATAATATTCCACCCGCGCGAAGCCGGGATGGGCCGCTAGTAATATATAATCACTGTCCTAATCTGTGGTAGTCGCCCACATGATATCATACAGGTAACATCGTCTAAAAGTAGTGCAAGTAGAGGATCTCCTCTCTACTATTTTCGCTTGAATTACTCTATCTACTCGTGAAAATCGCATTAAAATCCGTTCCACAGTCTAAAAAATCTAAGCGTACAGACTAAACCAGGTCGCAAGCCCTAGGGTTGCCCCTCCTTTCTACTTTTTATTTAACTAATTTCAGTAAGTCTCAGATGTTTATCATACAAGTATCTCTGCGCATTAATAAAGCTGTAGGATAAATAAATCTCTAGTACAAATTGTTACAAATCAACGCGGTATTTTCAAAGTAGAAAGTATAGTTGATGTGCATTTAAAAGTCTCCCATAAGGACGATTTTTCCTACCAACGAAATAAAATTCTTTTGCAATTAATCATTGAAATATTAGTAAATTCTCTTGATAGAAAGATAAAATGTTTTTTTAACTTGAAATAGTATAAAATATTAGTTAAAGATTAACAACTTTTATTGTAATATACAATTTTGTTTCAAATTTATTATTTTGTAATTTTAAATTAATTTTACAAACTCAAATACGATGACTCCAGGGTCAACGAAAAGCAAATAAAATATGGAGGATCTATGAAAAATAAACAAGGGTTCATTTTCTATTAAAAAAGTAGTAAAAAAGGTTTATTCACAGACGAACTATATGGCAAGTTTTCTTAGTTATAAAATTTGTTTAGAAACCTCAGATGTAATTCTTTTGTAATATACATGTATGAAGCCGGCAGCTAACTTTAGGTCTGAGAAAAAAAGTGAGGAAAAGTAGTGCATTGTGAGCGTACTGCGTGCACGTATTGGCAGTTCCATCTTTGACAAATAGCAGACGTGCGGGAACTGAAACGTCGCATAAGAACCAATCGCGAGTGACGCGCTGCTCTAGACCGGCGCTTTCCGCTAAAATGGCCCTAATAGTGACTCCTGCGTAGTCAAGGTCAAACCTATACTTGCGTGCCGGTAGCTATACTAATAATAATACATTTTTCTTAAAGTAAGTGGAACTTTAAACTTAAAAAAATTAAATAATGAATTCTTTTTATTTTTAAATCCACACTATATAATTTGAAATAATGTAAAATATATTAGATTATTTTCTTAATTTTATTACAAACTAGCTGACTCGTCCTCGCTTAAGCTTTAGTGAGACTAACGAACAGCAATTTATTTTTGAAGATATGTATATTTTGTATGGAAAATCGTCTTTAAAAACTGCTAAGTATTCCAGTAAGTCTGCGATGCTTTTATTAAGATATGGAAGTAGTGCAGTTTTAATTTATTACGAGACGTGTGTTTTCTTTACTGTTATGTTAGATATTTACTGCGCAGATCTACAGGACTTAATGGGATAGTTTAAAGGAATTATATGGCAAACATATGATAATGAGGTGGTAATGTGACTGTGATTGATGATTAGATTATCTAAAATATGTATGAGACTTATATGAGACTTTTTTAACGGTAATTTCTTGATATTATCACAGCTTAAATACTAATACTTTTTTTTTCGTTATACTTACTTCTTTTTATAGTGATAAGTTATTGATTATATTTACTATAGCTAGGGTACCTATTAAGTCTTTAAAAAAATGTAATTAACTTAAATATTAAATAAACTAAAAATAATTAATTTTATTATACATTCAAATTTTCATTGGAATAAATTCAGACTTGTCCACCCGCGCTACTTCGTTCGCGTGTAGCATCGCTCCTAAAAGTCTTAGCATGATGATATGATCCTATAGCCTTCCTCGATAAATGGACTATCAAACACTGAAAGAATTTTTCAATTCGGACCAGTACATCCTGAGATTAGCGCGTTCAAACAAACAAACTCATCAGCAGGTTTTGTATATAATTTTATTCAAGACTATCTGCGCCTTGCGGTTTCACCCGCTATATTTTGAATAATTCACACTATATCATTACAAGATATAGCCTATGTGTTATTCTGATGTATAAACTATATTATTGTAAAGTTTCATCAAAATCCATTCAGTAGTTTTTTCGTGAAAGAGTAACAAACATACATCCATACATTCTTACAAACTTTCGCGTTTATAATATTAGTAGGAAGTAGGATATCCTATATCGGATACATGGCAGACACTAATCAAAACAACTGCTAATATATATCATAAATCTATGAGAATTTTGTAAATTAATTTACATACATACATATTCTTCCCTTTGAATGAATCTTGACCTATAACCTATTCTACAAGTATCATTTATTGATAGCGGTATTCCCATATAATTCATATAACACGTTAATGCGAAGACACACAGTGCGGGCGGTAAATAAATCAAAGGGACAATTCTACAAAAGGCTTTATATCCGACGTTTATAGCCTCCATGAAGTGTAACCCCGCCTATGACACGGTTGGAAGGTAAATTTTACTACTAGTAACACCGGCATGCCCCCACGGACAAGGAATGATAAATGGATATTTTTGAAAACGTCGATTTAACGAACCAGTTAATATCTATAATAGTCAAAAATATTAGGATAAATTTGTATATATAATATATTGTTAGTGATTTTAGCGGATGATGAGGGTAATTAAAAAACTTGGAAATGAGGAAAGGATGATTGAGGAGAAGAAATGATAATGAATGAAATGAAACGTTTAAAAAGCTGCGCTTAACCCAGCACAGGTAAACTGCTTTAAAGAGTTAATAAAAAATTATTTCTACATGGTTTGGATAAACAATATTGGGACACGTATCGATATTTTTACATGAACATCACTAGTTAGCCTACAGTCGCGGCACGTCGGAATGCACACGGAAATCAATTTGAACACTAAACTTTTTGCATTCTCGAGTTTCAATTTCTATTTAATTGTATCTTGACAAGAAATTCATTAGGTTTTTGTTGTAATAAACGTACAAAAGTACCGACGACACAAAGCCTGCATTATAAAGTAATGAATTAAAAATAAAGGAAACAGTGTTGCTTATTAGTGAACATTCAATTGCCCAATTTAGTCAATATAATTATGCGATTTACCTCAAACGAAAAATAATTGTGTCAAATTTTCATATTAATCACAAATTTTTGCTAAGTAGTAATCATTGTAATTTTTCTATATTATAGTATATTTTATTCAAAATACGAATTATTTCGGGTAAATGTGTTTATCTATGCTTAGAAATTAATTACTAAATTTCTTACAAAATAATTATTTTACCGCACTGCAATCAAATCCACAAACCATTTAATAAAGTATATTTATAACTAAAAAATCTTAAACAAAATGATTATACATTAGACTCTTAACATTTTATGTATGTGTCTGTGTATGTATTATAAATAAGAAAAATAAAAATATAATATTTAAAGTACAGTTACAGAAATATTTTTTATTTCCATATCAAATATTTAAATTTAATAAATCTATCTATTTAAAATAATATTACAATATATTTCCCCATTAACATTAGAGTTAGTCAATTAATCAATTCCCCAAAATAGAGGTAATGTTCCTCACACTGACAACACTGAAAGGAAAATCGAAAGTCGAACAACAAATACGAAAAATCTATTGCACTAGTATAAAAAGTGGTCTATTATTTAAATGGTCGCGATCACTATTGACTTTTAATTTGCGATCGCTGTGCAATAATCAGAGTCTGGCAGATGAAAAAACGTTGTAATATAATAGATACTTTCTTACTTTATAAAAGCGAACCTAATAAAAATATGAACTGTAAAAAAAGCCAACTCTCGCAGTAAAGTCTCGTGACCGTAAAAAGTAGTGAGATCACATGAAAAGCAAGACAGGTATTCAACAATATATTCAACAACTTTTACGTTATATTTTTTAAATTTATTATACTAAACTGTATTTTTCATTCTGTTGACATACATTGGATAGAATAGTGCCCACACAACAGCTGTAGCACTGAACAACCTCTTCGGCGGTATAACAATCATCTACCGTACAACTCGGTACCGGAGAAGACAAGCTAAAATGGAATTGTAACGGGACAAAAGCATCAAATTTGGAGAACATTTTCACATTGACATTGGCAGAGTTACTGCTATCAAAAGCGGTAGAAAAGTTATAGACAAAAGAAAAAGAAGAAGACAGTTTTTATTAGGAATGATACCTATTACATATTAACAAATATTTTGAATGGTAATTGACCAAATTCTTGGAGTTGCGATCAAGATGTAGGATTGCGGAAAACGTTTATTTTAACAACGCTCTTTCGATTTCGAAAAGGATCCTCAATACTTATGCAATTAACTGTATAAAATCAATTAAACAACTACCTCAGATCGACTTGGACAGAGGTTATATATTATCAAGTAAGCAAAGGCATTCTTAATATAAATCCATAGGAATTAATAATAACAATCAAAACTTAACAAAAAAATATTTCAATAATAAGGATTATAATTTATTGTATCACCAAAAATTCAGGTTCTTACGTTTATTCACAACGAAGTTACATGTGGTTAAAAATATTGTGAGTTGCTTTGCGAACGCACGACTTGGCAGTGTCACTGCCGTGTTCCCTAATATATTGGTTAGCTGGTAAAAAAGCTAACTCAATTTTCACGGCTGTCGCCAGGCACGACCAGACCGCCCAGTCGGTTATGTCGTTTTTTCGTTGTCATAATTCTTTCTTTGTTATAAATTTCGCTTTCACTCTACTGTCTATTTGAGGGCTAATTGACGAAAGTGGTGATGAAATTAATTTGTTTAATTGGATCTTGTTGTTGGATTGTTGTTTGGGATCGATTTTGAAAGACATTGTAATTTAAATACCCGTTTATTTTAAAAAAACTTAAACTACAGTTCTAATTAGGTAACCCGATAAACCTTATAACTCACTCACGGTTCGACTACAAACTGTCAAAATAGTAGCAAACCGTTAGACGTGGTGGATTGAACTATCAATACACTGGTATGATGACTGATTTTGTTAAATAGTTTACTTGTACACATATTCTAATATTAAGAAGTAAGGTAAGGTTTAAAGATTTCACATATATCATATCTTTATCTTATCTGTGCTATATTAAACTAAAAATATGACTTCTTCTTCTTCGATTATGGCTTCCAAGAATGCAACAAGAAGTGCACAAAATACTTCGCCAATGTCACGTATATTGAGCAAAACACAAAGGAGATTGGCCGGTTGTACTAGAATATTGCTCGACTTTCCGTTTGAAAACAATACTATAACAGAACAACAAAAATATTACAAAATATTAATTATTTCTTCTTGATTTAATTATTTCTAAACAGAGATGGACAACAAATAAACCGACAAGGAGGAATGTAAAATAAACAAAATTACGTCATAGTTCAGTAACAAAATACGGAAAGGTGATATGTCTTGTCACATTCATTCGTCAAGTGTCAAAAGAAAATACGCGATGAAAAATATCATTGAATAATCATTTCATAACTGATTTGACATCTTTGATTTATGATAGCAATGTTATTGATACATTACACCACTACGTGTAATGGAGTCAATGACATGATAATATAGACTGAATATGCAAGTTTTTTTAACGTTTTATAAGCAAAAAATGCTATTACCAGTACATTAACATATTTTTAAAATACATTTATAATTACTTGTCTATTTAAATGGTTCTTACTACTGTTATAGCTATAAATTACAATGAATTCGTGAACATTTAAACCTGTACATTATAATTATTTATAATAAAAATTGAGGAAGAAAGTAATATAATTCTAATAAAACTATATTATACTAGCTGACCCGCCAAACATTGTTTTGCCATATAAATTAATATTTAAAACTAGTATACTGTTTATGATTAAAATTAATGATTCTGATGCACTTTCAATATTGATCTATTTCCTATCAATGTGATTTAAACCACCTGTATTAATAGCTCACATGTAATACTAACTAAAGATAAACAATACCTAAAGGAATATCAAATCATAAAAGAACTTTATTACTTTTAAATCATTAACAAATGACAAAAAGTGTCCTTCAAAATTTATAAAATTTGGATGGCGCGATTGCACTATAGGTTGAAATTAAGATTATATTTATCCCTTAAAAGTAAGTGCATTTGTTTACAAAAAGTGTTTATTAAATTGTATGACATTAATTTGACTCTTCTAGAGATAGAAATGGAAATTTGAACTAAATACACTCCTTCAAATATTTTGGGAACGTTTTTCTCTCACAACATCAGGTAGATTACCCTCTAGCTACAGTAACGCCGTCTGGCAAGTTACGGAAGAAAGTTTAAGGGATATAAATCTAAATTATATAAAACACTGTTGCATATTCTGTAGCCTACAAAAGTGTCATATGGTGGCAATGACAATATATTATTAGTATTAGACAACACAAAATTCGTTACTTTAGAAAGATATTTGGCTATGAAATTGTATATCCAGTCGATCAGATCAGTATAGAAGATATCAATATCATTCATCTGCTCAGTTATATAATACCGGTAACTGTCATTTCAGAGTTATTGAACTATACCGACTGACTGACGTTGAAGCATCAGATGAAATATTGAGTAACATTACATTGCGGTATTATACTTGTATATTTTGATTAAAGTATTTGTTTGAGAAATTAAGTGGGAATTTATAATATAAACTAATAATTATATATAACAACTACTTACTTTTATAGGTTATATATTATATATTAAAAGAATGGAATTTTATTAGTTAGATATAAGGGTTTAGATATCGTCTATAGAGTAAAATTTTTTAGTCTGTATTACTGTTAAATCTCTATTCTTCTTCTACTTCATTTATGGCTTTCAGGTGTGCAACAACATGTGCGCACAAAGTACCAATGTCACGTATATTGAGTAAAACATAAAGGAGATTGGTCGGTTGTACTAGAATATTACTTGCTTGACTTTACATTAGAGAGACATCACAATAGGAGAAATAAAATGTTAGTATAGATCTACAACAACACAAAAACAGAGCGACAAAAATATTGGAAAAGCAATATTTATATATAAAATGGTTAAATGTTAGTTTAAAGTTTTATTTTGTTAACCCTAAAAACCAATTGGAGGTAGCATTTCACGTTAGTAGGATGGGAAATGTTAGAAGGAAGTAAATCATAAAGTTTATAGCGGACAAGAAAATAGAATATGGGTCACCGAACCTTCGTCCAATCCACATTCACACAAAGAGTGTGCCCTTATCCTTAATTTTAAAAGGTGTACCGGAGTACACGGGTGCCCAATACGTAAGCGACTTATTGTGGAAATGACCCAGCGAGACTTATTTCGATGATAAAATTTACCTTTTATTAATATTGATAAAACAAACGATGTACTCCAGGAGCGAGCGAGGTATGATTCTGAAAGTGGGTCATAGTTCCTGTATTACTTTGTTTAATAAACCTAGTGACAGTTTCTTTAATAAGGATGAGCTATTCTTTAAGTAAGCTTCAAGTCGGTCTGAAAACATTGCACCAGAATTTATTCTCGACTAATCGATTCATAGCAATATTAAAGCGTTGTGTTGCTATTGTAAAGTAGGTTTTGCTTAAAATAATTTATCAAAAATATGTCATCATTTTAAATTAATTCACTAATTTATGCGGACATTAGTTATAAAATTGTTTTAGAGTTATCATCGTCATAAAAAATTATATGATCTCAGAACACCATAAGAAAGAGTTTCTTTGAATGCGATAAACTTGTCTTAGTTTTAAACGATTTTGTTTTAATAAAAAAGGTATAGAATAGAAATAAAATGGAATTTTAATAACTAGCTGCTACGTTCAATTGGCATGACTAACTGCAGGATAGTTAGAGCAATCAGTCTAAACAGGCAGAGTAAAAATATTAAATAATACCCTATAACACGCCTCGGCCATTATTATAAAAACTAGTGTCAGGATGTCTTGTTTTAAGTAAGAAATTTAACGCTTTTAAATAATTATTATTTCACAACTAGTTGATCTTGTTTATTATTGGATTGTGTGATACTGCCTTAGGACATGTTAGTATTTTTAGATGTAACACGATTAGAGCAAGAGCCCGCAACGATTAGATTTTCGTGATTTTATAAAACCTGAAAGTTTCCCTAATAGAGATATAAACGTTGCTTTGAAAGAACAATTTTAATGTGTCGGACAATGTAGAAGAATTATCAAAACTCTCCGATCATAAAACATCTTATGATAGCTCCTCAAGTAACATATATGAAATTCAGCTTTTATACTAAAACATAAGTACAGTTATAATTGATTAATAATTATAAATTTAAGAGTGTCTGAGAGGATGTTGTAACTATACTAAGGGTCTGACAATGGACGATGTGGTTTATAATATTATTCCAAATAAAATATATATAAATTGAGCTTTAAATACATTTACGAATTTGAGATGCAATTTTATACACCTTTGCTACCTTTCAAAGCAACCGTGAACCAAATTTTATAGTTGGCGATCGTTTATATCTCCATCAGGACATACACTCTAAAACTTTTAGGTTACATAAAATGACAAAGGTTACAGGATCTTTAGGTTTCCGTACCTTTTAACGAACCCTTATGTATAATAGAAACCTTTTGTCTTCCAAAGGCTTGGAAGTATCAAATTATAATTAATATTAACCAAACTAAAAAGTTTTTAAATTTTGAGAAGCTGTAAAAATCAAATTTTTAAGAGAATGAGTGAGTGAGTTAAATGTTGTGCAGCGAGCGTTTTATTTTACTTTATGTAATATTTTATATTTACACCATGAAAGTTTGTTGTTCTCATACCTAAGCTATTCTAGGGATCATTAACACCATCTTTATGACTTAACCAAAAATGTTGATATGATTTTGTTTGTAATAGGCAAAAAATGCTCTCAGTAATGGCTAATTAAAAATATTATTCCCACGCTATAATACATTGGTAACACTAGTCATTATTCAAAAATATTAAAGCTTTTTTTAAAGATATAAACATGTAAATAAAATAATTTATGTTTTAAGCAAATATCTTTAATATACATTTACACGACTAGATTTATTAACTATTTTAATCTCTCTGTCATTATTATTTTTTAATCAAGAATTAATAAAACTATACATTTTGTAAATCTATAGATTATAGAATACATATTCAATTATAATATGCAATACGAATAAACGAAATTAACAGTAATATTTTCGAAATAATGAAACTACGTAATGACATTGACAGCTTTAACTCTCATCGAGTAATGACGTCACGATCTACTAAATACCATTTTCATCTAACTTCAACCTTATAAGTAACACTACTTATTAGCTTACAATCATTACTTATGTACACAAAATACTCACGCTATTAAAGTTGCCAAACAATAAAATTCTTCTTTTTGCAAGTAAATTTTTTTGCGAGAATTTCAATATAAGAATATGTCAAAATTAATTATATCAAGTATAGTGATGTTATCGAGAAATAATTTTGTAATAGTAAAAAATCGATTTTATTACAACAATTTCTGTTTAACAGTATTTGAGTGGTTTATATAAAAATTATAAAACAAAATAGTTATTGTCTTTAGACAAAAAATTTGAATACTGACGGTCAATGTGCCTTATAAAAGGATCATTTAAACCTGCATCTGGGTTGCAAGCCCTAGGCGCTATAGTATTGATATTTAAATGGTAACATGTACGGTGAAAACTTTCTTTACTTAGTATGTTTTCTATTAACTTCTATAGTTATAAAAAAATATTTTCTAATAAAAAACAAGGTAACCCTGGTCACGGGCGCAAGTGAAGGCCGAACAGAGGCCGGTCGCTGACCGCGCTATTTATACTCAATACAGACTAACTGCACCCAGAGGCTTCTGTTACGACTCGGGTGTGAGCGTGACTATCACCTTCCACCAAGGGTTCCCAAAGCGCTCTACGAGAAACACGGGGTCTATGTAAAAGGAAAAAGAATTAGTGGTCGGTGAGAAGTAAAAAGGTGTTGTCACACAAGTGACAAGTATTTTTTTCAACTTGTTATGATTTACGTTCGGGTCAAATAAATGACAATTTGATGACAACAATGATTTTTTGTGTGATATAGGTATCACACCAATGATATATATATCAAATGAAATGGTTTGCTAAAAAGATTACGAAAGTAAACCATCGAATTTACGCTAATATATTTTGTCATCGTAACTAGTAAAATTACTAAATTGTCCTAAAAATTGTGAGTAAGAAAGGGTGTTTATCTCTCCCTCCCTAGACAAGCGAATGATACACTTAATAAGTTTGGAAGCTTCTGCAATGCACTCGATTTCATTGGTATTGTTAATTGAAATGTAAAATCAATACCTATTTATTATTGTAGTAATAACTGTACCGTAGATGAAGATAATGGGTACAAGTGAATTGAAATTCTAGATTATGTTACACTTATGGGTATTATAAAGTTAATTATGTCTGGATTTTACCTTTGCAATGGTTAATACACAGAAAAAAATGTAGTTATGTTTCTTTGTCCTGTCTGGTAAATGTTTAGTCAGAACTAAAGAGTTTTTATAAGTATTGTATTTAATTTGTTTTTTTAAGTTGCCCAACCTCGCTCTGTTAATCGCTAATTTTTTTCTAGAATCCAATCGCAGCGCCAACTATCATGTCAAATTGTGAATCTAAATCATCTATCCTCGACATAGCTATCCTTGTTAGTCCTAATGGTACAGGTAAACCATCAGGTTTTAATAAGTTACTTATATTAGTATAAATCTTTATCTTTTTACTACTTATGGAGATGAATTTCTAAAATTTCTTCAAGATTTTCACAATCCAAGAGTTTGGCTGTATGTTTATTTATAGATGAAAAAAAATGAGCGCAAAACCTAGAAAAACATTACATCAGAAAATTATATTACAAATTACTGATTTCATTCTAGCAAAACAAAGATTCTCTTATAATGAGAAAATGAAGTAGACTATAAAAATAATTATTATATACTCCACCATGTAAGGAACGTCTCTTGTTAATTGGTCTGTATTCTATCTAATAACTCGTCAATGGTCAGATACCCATCAGCAGTGGCGCTAGACGGCTTTTAAGTGTCATAGATTAAAAAAGAAAATATATAGACATGTTTTGAGTATTACAATACTTCAATAAAGTAATAAATATCGATTATGTAGTATATTTCAATTTCTTTATTCTTCAGGTTTGTGTGAGTTAAATAATTACATTATTGTTACGGAAAAATAATTGAACTCTATTTTAATTTAATTTCTAATTTCAGCGCAGTTTATGAGATCGCCTTATTTTTCTTTTTTCCGCTAATCATCATAAACAAGGTGGATGTATAAAATCTCCGACAATGTGTTTAGATTCATCATAACAGTAAAATAATTTGTATATTAATTTATAATCTACAATGATACAAAAACTTTGTGACATTCTTTTATAAATTTTACATTTTATTTGGATTTATAAAACAAAAATTGAATGAAAATAGTTCATGCAAAAATCACTCCTCTTCATTGCTGCATAACAAACAAATAAATCGTGTATCGGGTATGGACATAAAATTTCAGATCTGGATATGGATTATATATCCATATCCAGATCTTCAGTATCAGAATAATATTATACCGGTGTCGGATACGGGTATATAATTTTGTTCGGAATTTTAGTTACACATATTAGATTTGTAAAGCCTATGCCTAAGCAATAGAAATACAGGAAAGTATACGGACAACAACCAATTCGTTAAAAATGTGTTTTATTTGTACATCCATCATTCATTTATTTGTATGGAAATTATTTCAAAAATTGTTTCAGATTCGGTTACGTTTACGAGTATCCGGTTTTCGATATTCGGTTAGATAACATTTCTAATAACTTATTACTCTGTGCTACTCGGCGCCTATTCCGTGTATTAAATGGCTCTTAGGTTATATATTTGTTACTCGATTTATGTTTTTTGCTTTATTCTTTGGCTACCTCTAATTTCTTTCATTAAGATTTTAACTAAGATATCTGTAATTACTGTACTAATTAATTTTTTGCTACTTGTACATTAATGTAAATTAAGATTAAGAGAAACAAATTTAATTGAATATTTTTCACACTCATTAAACTTGAAAAACACGAGACACAGTAGATTAACTATAGCCGCTAGATGGCGTGCTACTTTAAAACTACTTTTTCTAAGCTAAACGAATTAGGGGAAATCACTTATTGTAACAATCAATTAATGAAATTTCCTTTCCAATATTTTTATAATAGATAATACACATTTCTTTTATACAAGAACCTTCTCCTTTTTTTGAAGTCGGTTTAAACGGGGCAAATTATTCCGAAAATTGTGAAAAGAAAAACTAAAATCATTCATAATAACTCTGTAACAAATTCAAATAATAAGTATAGAAGTTTTGAAAAATAGTTAATTTTCCAAAAAAAAAAAATTTGTGAGCCAAGCTTACTTGACAGTTTAGTTATAATAAAAACCTATGTTATTACCTGTAATGATCTCCATATTTAAATTTATCAAGCAGTAGTATTTTGTTATTTATAGACTTGTCTTTACATCCATCTACAACATTCAATCTAAATAACCCTAAAGGGTTTTAATGCCTATAATTTTATTGCCAGGTTATTTTTATGCCTAGTTTTTACTTTCGCTGTGTCTTGTCAACTTGCATGCATAATTTTTTTTCTAAAAAATAATGGCAGGTGATGAACTTTATATATTCTTAGAACGTTTTAACATTTTTTTGTTTTTTATCTATGATTGTCTCTCTGTTATTTATTCTTTTTTTAAATTCTTTCTATGTCATCTATAACAAAAAAATGTACAATGGAAATCATTAATAAATTAGGGTAAGTAGGTACGAAAACATGGCAATACCGCCAGAAAGTATATTTCAAGAAAAAAATCAATGTATATTTTTAAAACATTAAAAACCAACAAGAAACATGGTTTGTTTCGGTTAACTTTTTTGTAGAAATGTCAACACTTTTTAATAAAATAATTTTGTCAGGGCTTCAAAAAGTTACACCTGGTAACACTTGCTCCCTTACTTAAAAGCTGATAGACGTAATCAATCTCTAATTTAGATCTATTCCATTCTATGTCAACTTTATTTGTGTTTGAAAGAAAGAGACAAAACAGCTTAACTAATTAAATGTTTAAAAAATTTATAACTAACCCCTTATTACTTGACGTCACTTGACTTTTTAATAATCATGTTTATTATCTATGCTATATGCATTTTGTAGCTGTGGTTAAATAAAAATAAAAGAAACATAATTATTTATATAATAGTTTTCTTTGTGAAAGAAACAGCTTTTAAATAAAATGGAATCTACTTCATAACACAATTATGTGTTTAACTCATCTAAATATTCTTATTTGCATCCAAAGTAAACTGTGAATCGAAATAAATCAATCGTGACGTTATTCTAACTTAATTATACTTCAAGTACATGTTGGCAACAGGTAATTTTGATACTGTTAAAAAGAATATAAATTGCCTCCCATGGCTGATTGATTACTTTATTATACATTTCTTTAAATAATTACATTAAGTTATCTTGTATTAAATTGCATACTTCGTCCTCGTAAAGGAAATTTACTGACTGAGGGTAGCAACACCGTTCATAAATTAGTGTTCGCGGGTAGATCCTTTTATATTATTTCAAGTACATATACCATATATGACTTTTAGTGTCATGGATTAGTCTCAGTCTCTCTGGTGTTGCCGCGCAGTGTACATGGAAGTTAGTATTATAGTGTCGTGGTTAAGGTCATCCTTCTAGAGGTCCTTGTAAGTTAGCTTTATTAGAAGTTTCTGAAAGGCCTTTAACCCTACTCCTTATGACACTAAGTATTTATTTTTTTAATTTAGCAATCGACAACAATATATTTATTTATTGTTGTATGTCATCTGTAAGCTAGAATAAAAGTTGATATTATTTTTAACTAGATAGTTATTATCTAGATGGAAAAGATTTAAAAATGTTAGCAACACTGTTTATAAAGTAGTAGTATTGGGTAGATCTTTTTATATCATTTCAAGTATACCGACGTGAAGACAATATATAACTTTTAGTGCGATAGATTAGTCTCAGTCTCTCTGGTGTTTTCGTGCAGTGAACATGGAAGTTAGTGTTATAGTGTCGTGATTAAGGTTACCCTTCTCGAGGTCCATGTAAGTTTACTTTGTTATCTATTGTCGTTAGGTGAGAGTTAATATATTATGAAAGAGCTCTTTAAACCTGCTCCTGGGTCTCAAGCCCCAGGCCTCAGTCTAAATTGCATGTGTATACGTGTTGCTGTACAGTAATGGGTATCATATCTATCTCATATACTTAGCAAAAAAAAGGGAATTCAAAAAGAAAAATGTATATATTTCCCACCCTAAAGAATTCATACATAAATAACATTTAATTTTCCCAGAATTCCTTCCAGAAACTTCTACGATAAATCAATTAAAATGTAATTAATTTAATTACAGAATCAATTAAACACAAACTATTTACTAAGTACATCTACTGTCACGTTACTATGTAATTAATAATTATCACTGTATATGGGCATTTCGTAATGCCATTCAATTGTAATTAACTGGCAACCCTTTCCGGAATCTTAGGTGCAATTTACTACTAAACGTTAAATTAAAATTTGCTGAAAACATACAAAGAATTATGTTACATTTTGTGCATTATTATTTTACTGCCATATTAAAATATACTTGACAAACATAAATTGTTTTGTTATGGTTATTATATAGTAATTTACATTTTGATATTACTCACATACTGTTAATAAATCAACAAATACAGCCTTAAAGCTTGAAAAGTTGAGTTGAGTGAGATTCCACTTTTAGTCTAAACTATTGAAAGCTAGAATATATATTTTTATACAATTGCTAATACATTGTAATAATAAAATGTTATAAAAAAGTTTTATAAAAACAATTAGAACATTTTAACTCCCAGCATTTTGGCGCATTTGGTGTGACGTCATGATCTATAATCGCTACATAGTAATTAGTATAAAACAAAGTCGATTCCCGTCTGGCCCTATGTATGCTTACATCTTTAAAACTACACATCGGATTTTGATGCGGTTTTCTTTAATAGATAGAGTGATTCAAGAGGAAGGTTTATATGTATAATACATGCATATTATAGTAGAGAAAGTAACTCATTACATAGTATAAAACAAAGTCGATTCCCGTCTGGCCCTATGTATGCTTACATCTTTAAAACTACACATCGGATTTTGATGCGGTTTTCTTTAATAGATAGAGTGATTCAAGAGGAAGGTTTATATGTATAATACATGCATATTATAGTAGAGAAAGTAACTCATTACATAGTATAAAACAAAGTCGATTCCCGGCTGTCCCTATGTATGCTTAGCTCTTTAAAACTACGCATCAGATTTTGATGCGGTTTTCTTTAATAGATAGAGTGATTCAAGAGGAAGGTTTATATGTATAATACATGCATATTACAGTAGAGAAAGTAACTCATTACATATTATAAAACAAAGTCGCTTCCCTGCCCTTATGTATGCTAAGCTTTTTAAAACTACGCAACGGATTTTGATGCGGCTTTCTTTAATAGATAGAGTGATTTAAGAGGAAGGTTTATATGTATAATACATGCATATTATAGTAGAGAAGGTAACTCATTACATAGTATAAAACAAAGTCGCTTCCCTGTCCTTCTGTCCATATGTATGCTTAGATCTTTAAAACTACGCAACGGATTTTGATGCGGTTTTCTTTAATAGATAGAGTGATTCAAGAGGAAGGTTTATATGCATATTATAGTAGAGAAAGTAACCGTGCCAAGCCGGAGCGGGTTACTAGCTACAAATAATAAAGAACAGTGATGTAAAAGTATTAGGCTTTCTAATTTATAGATACTATAACATGGAATCCTAATAATATTTGTATTTTTTGGCAAAAAACAAAACTATGACGTCACACTGCATTATCGATATTTGAGTTTCAACTACTTCACATCTGCTTATTCAATAAAAATTATAATAAAAGTATTGATATAGATATAAGACCGATATTTATTTGGTTTCCATTCTCTCTTACTTCGAAATAGGATTTATATAAACTTTCCTTTTACACAATACGAAGATCCGTCACAAAATGTATGGAAGTGGTGAAATTTATAATAAAACATTATTAGTGCTGCATCCATTGTTTATTGTAATATAATTATACATTTTCAAATTGAATCTATTGGAAAGGGGGCTATTTTGTTGAAGTGAAATTAGAATGTACTGCAGACGTGCACTCTTCATTGTAATTTCATGAAATGATCGGGTACAAAATGATATTAAAAATTGATTTTGTATCTTACTTTTGTAGAAATCGATTGTGTAACTTGACAAGCTTGTGATTTAATTCTATTATGTTATAATAGGAAAAAAGAAGGTTTATTTTTCATATTTTTTTTTGGTTTAGGGTCCACTCAAGTATGTAACACATAAGCAGATTTTTGCAATTATCAACCCCCTGCTTCCTATGTCATCAAAAATAAGCAAAGTGAGGACGTACGTAATACTGGAACGGTCTCTTAGTATCTTATAAAGAATCTGCATTAGCATTTTTTAGTCTTGCTGTACTTATTTCTTTCTTTTTGGAAAGCAGGTTTAAAAACTTTTTTACGAAAAAAACAGCATTTTTATCACAATTTTCTACTAGTGTTTTTTTAGGTTTCCCCACCAATACGAGAATAACTCTTTCTCTTTTACACCTGAGTCATAAAACTAATTTTGTTGAATATTTTGGTACACACCATTTATAAATTAGTATTCGCGGCTAATTAATTTTGTATTATTTCAAGTAGACAATATATTACTTTAGTTGCGATACGATTAAAGTATTGAGACTTATAGTGTAGTGTTGTGTGGTGGTGTGGTGCTAGGCCTCCGTTATCGAGGAGCACGTGAGTAATGTACTTTATTCTTTTTATATTCGGTAGCGAGGTCGAGCGGTGGAGGTGAGAGGTTGTCCATAGTTAAAGATCTTTTTAGAACTGCTCTTGAGTCTCAAGCCCCAGGCACTTTGCTTCTATCTATATTACATGTTATTATTGTCATTGAGTGTTTCTTCGCAGTATAGCTTCTTAATAGAACTTGGAAAAATTATTCCATATAAAAGTTTAGATGAAGTCGTAGGTAAATTATTCCATATAAAAGTTAAGATGAAGTCGTAGGTAAATTATTCCATATAAAAGTTAAGATGAAGTCGTAGGTAAATTATCTTATATATAAAATTCTCGTGTCACAATGTTAGTTACCATACTCCTCCGAAACGGCTCGGCCGATTTTTATGAAATTTTATATGCGTATTTAGTAGATCTGAGAATCGGCTACTATCTATTTTTCATCCCCCTAAGTGATAAGGGTGGCCCACCCCAAATTTATATGGCAAAACAACGTTTGCCGGGTCAGCTAGTTCCATATAAAAGTTAAGATGAAGTCGTAGGTAAATTATTCCATATAAAAGTTTAGATGAAGTCGTAGGTAAATTATTCCATATAAATGTTTAGATGAAGTCTTAGGTAAATTATTCCATATAAATGTTTAGATGAAGTCTTAGGTAAATTATTCCATATAAATGTTTAGATGAAGTCTTAGGTAAATTATTCCATATAAATGTTTAGATGAAGTCTTAGGTAAATTATTCCATATAAAAGTTTAGATGAAGTCTTAGGTAAATTATTCCATATAAAAGTTTAGATGAAGTCTTAGGTAAATTATTCCATATAAAAGTTTAGATGAAGTCTTAGGTAAATTATTCCATATAAAAGTTTAGATGAAGTCGTAGGTAAATTATTCCATATAAAAGTTTAGATGAAGTCGTAGGTAAATTATTCCATATAAAAGTTTAGATGAAGTCGTAGGTAAATTATTCCATATAAAAGTTTAGATGAAGTCTTAGGTAAATTATTCCATATAAAAGTTTAGATGAAGTCGTAGGTAAATTATTCCATATAAAAGTTTAGATGAAGTCGTAGGTAAATTATTCCATATAAAAGTTTAGATGAAGTCGTAGGTAATAGCTAGTTTTTATAAAACTTATTATTGTTAATAAGCTTTTAGCATTTTACATAGACGCAGAACATTAATTTACTCAGTCAAAGTAAGTAAAAATGTTTGTCTTAATGAGATGATATCCGTATAAGGCATTATGAATAAATCGAAAATAAACGCAACAGTATAGAGTTGTGTGAAATCCTATTTTTAGAATGAAATTTATCTGTTTATCTAGGTATTTTCTATGAGGTTTACGCCTATGTAAATTGAAGCTTTTATTTGCTATTTGGAAATAATTAACTTGTAAAAGTTATTTGGACGTTACCTAAAGAAATATATAATTATTGTATAGTAGAATAAATAATCAACATCCTAAGCAAAATCGCATCTAATTGGAATAAATTAAAGTAAAAAATCTCTTAGACTTTTATTCTACAAAAACTCATTTTGATAAACCTTCCGTGTGATTAGGGTGTGGAGGAGGATGTCGATCTGAATCTCGAGAAATCTCACTAGTGAGTCACTCTTACTTATCTTAGAATTAGCAATAATAGGGGAAAAATTATAAGATATGACTACAATATTTGCAATCCTTACAACTTTTGTGATTTTAAGCAACTCGTTATGACAAATAACAACAAATTAGGTATGGACAAACATACATTCGTGTATACATTGAATGTCCATCTTAGGGTACTCGCGCATTCTTAGAATAGCCATAGCTATTCCTTCACCTCATTATTTCCAATTTCATTTCCATTCGCTTCGAGGTATAACTCTCACTTGACAGACACTATTTTGTACCCTTTAGATGTTACCGCTTTGATTGCTTTAAATTATTGCTCTTTACATTGTTCATCATTTCAAAACAAGTGTTACTAGAATAATATCGAACTACTAACTTCATAGTACTGAAACTAATCAAAATTTGTTACATGATGCTTAACAAAATAAGATAAATATTTTAATATAATAAAAACTGGTCAAGTGCGAATCTAAATAACTTGTTTTTGAGGTTGCACGACCCACTTATTTTTAATTTAATTATTTGTATTTAAAATTAATATACAAGCAAATATTCTGTGAATATTTCAAGTGTTGCCGTTATTAATATCGAGCAAAAACGGCATTTAAATCACGTTAGCCCCCCCTAAATATTTATTATATTCTGTTTTTAGTATTTGTTGTTATAGGGGTAACAGAAATACATTATTTGTAAAAATTTCAACTGTCTAGCTATCACGGTTTACGAGATACAGCCTTGTGAGTGGTGACAGACAGACGGACGGACGGATAGTGGAGTCTTAGTCCCGTTTTTATTATTTGGGTACGGAACCCCAATTAAAATGGTAACAGTTTATTTTCTATTGATAACTTTATCAATCTCAGCGATATTTTTGCTAACTTTTGTTGTCATGGAGGACGGGGGATTGATAATTGTAAAAAATCTAGTTACGTAATACTTGTAAGGCCCCTTACGTTTATTATAAAATCAAGTTTTTCACTTGAATAATAATAATAAAAGTAAAAACCATAAAATAGACAAAGTACCAAGCAAATGCTAGTCACAAAACACATTTGCATCTAGTACCCAGACAATAAGTTTCTCATACTCGTACTCGTATGTAAATATTAATTCTCTGAAAAGTTTACGAGCTGAAAGCGACATATTCTATTTGAATAATAAATATTATTTATGCATATTGCAAATTGAATCTGTTGTAGGGACCTAAATTGTCTGCTTGGTTCAAAGTAATTTTGAGTAACATGACCTTGTGGGTGGGATTGTTAGATCTAAAGTTATTCTCAATTTTATTTTATTGCTCTCTAGAAGAGCATGTGATTTAATCTATAATAGTAACCATACGTAACGATGAACCTCAGTTTAAACTTGCATATTAAAGACTTCTCGAGACATAATGTCTAGATTTTTAAGAATTTTTAACTCGTTTGATTGTCTAGTAATTTCTATTAGTTTATTTAAAATTACTATACTGCCTAACTTATAGCTTTGTTACGGTATATCCGTGGCAGTTTGACTAGTAATTTCATGTAGTTATTAAATATCGTTAACATTATTACTGCCTTAGTTAATTTTTTTTAGATAAAGTGGTTACATTATAGAGACGAGAATTTTTTAAATCTAATTCATTCAATAAAATGTAAGTATATTGCTCGTTCTCTTAAATAGTATTTAAACCATTTATTTCGGTATCTTTTTAACGTTTTCTCCTTTATATTGAACGGTAACATTCATAGAAATTGTATTTTTCAAAAATATTTAATTTTTCGTAAATTGAAAACAAGCTTTTATACGAATTTAATGTCAAATATGCGTTACTAACTGCACACTGCTATATTTTGAATGATTCACACTATATCATTATAAATGATAGCCTTTGTGTTATTGTGATGTATAAGCTATATTATTGTAAAGTTTCATCAAAATCCATTCAGTAGTTTATGCGTGAAAGAGTAACAAAAATTCTTATAAACTTTCGCGTTTATAATATTAGTGGGATACATTCTATATGAAATCGTCCAAAAAGCTGACATTTTAAATTTTGATGTAATTTTGAAGCCTGAGCCCTAAAAAAGAGTACCTAGAAAATAACATCAAAATCTAAAATGGGTCGCTAACGAATTTATTTATTTCCAAACGATTTAATATGGAAATAGTCAAATAGTTTAAGTTATAGCTTCTAACTTAAACTAAAATAAATTTTATACTTTTTAGCATATCTATGAATATAAGTCTTCTTCAAATTCTTTAAAATGTAAATATTAATCAGCAACATTTTGGTTAGTTTGTCGCTTTAATTCATCTTCATTGTATAATAAATGTATTAGTTACTAATTACTAATAATAATACAAGTTAATAGTGCCTATTTTTATTATTCATTAGGATAACTAAGGGGTTAAGAGAATACTTACTATATATACTTACACTTATTTATAAAAGTTTTCACTATCATTAACATTCACTATCATATGAAAGCAATTTCTCCAAATACAATCGTAAACTTAATTCAGTTTTAACATCTTAGTTTTATTGTCGGTGAAGTAAATCAGGTTATTTATTTTTAAATGGCTTTAATTGCTTCAAATAAAAGCAAAAGAGATTTATGGCTTTTGTATCGTTTAGTCTCTCTCTTTAAAGTAAATATATAAATTAAATTTATTAATACTATTAATTTTAGTCATTTTTATAGTTCTACTTGGAATTTAAGGACAATATGAATATTTGATTATTTACTAAATTCAAAATGGTGTCTTTATCTTTCATTAATAATTATAATATTATTTGACAAATATCTGGACCCTATTGGTTAACTTTTACACCAATTTCATAGATTACAAGTGGAAGTTTACTGTAGTCTAAGTTGTAACTAGTGGTAGGTCATTTTAGGTAGTGTAGAAGTCACAACTTACTTTATGATAGTAATCTTTGTCCTCCTTTTCCCCTTCTTTCCAGCAATAAAACCTTACCTAAATATATTGGATACTAGTACATACTCAAAAAACCATGACAACGGTTACTATGAGAGTTACACTATAGTGGACCACAGTTACACTATAATAGATTTAAAAAAAAATAAACTATTATTTCCATTTTCACCTCATTAGGAGAAAATAAAAAAACCGCAGAATTACTTTAATAACCACTAGTTAACCTGCCCCGGCGCCGCACGGGTTGCAATATAAAGATACTCAGATATTAAACATTATATTATTATCCCGCAGGAACTATAAATTTTTCCGGGATAAAAAGTAGCATATGTGTTAATCCAAGATATAAAGTATCTATGTGCCAAATTTTATCGTAATCTGTTCAGCCGTTTTTGTGTGATTGAGTAACAAACATTTACACCTCGAAATATCTAAACTTTCACACTTATAGTATTACTTGAACGATCATAAACCTTGGAATCCAAGTATCGTTGATCTCAGCAGAAACTCAGCAAAAATGCTGATGGTAGCTTCAGGCATACTTAAAGTACTTTGTAAAAAGTCTATTTGAAACAAACTATTTTGAGTTTGAGTAAGATTAAAGATGAAAATGTTTCACAGTAGCAGATAATATCATAAAATATGGACAATATAGAAAATAGGCAATATTACTTCCTGACTGAGATTAATTCTATTCAAGCTGAAAATAACGAGCAGCCAATATAAGCAATACTTTTGTTGGGTTTTATCTTGGGAGATATCGTAGTATGATGGTATTATGTCGGCGAGGGGAAGGAATTGACGGATTATTACAAAATACTTCAGATATTACGCTTCTAGATTACTCTTACTTATGTATATACAGAAGATGAGACAAAATTTGATGCGGTTTTCACCAATGTAATGGTGCAGGGCTAGTTAAAAACTAGTCACAGTTTGATTGAAATCAGATGTCAAGAGAACAAGTAACTTTAAAACATGAAAAACGGTAAGTGACGTCACGTTTTCAGTAATCATCTTTTTATAACAATAGGTAGAAAATATTTGCTTTCAATGTAAACATTCTACACGTTGTGACGTCACGTGATGTGTAATCTAATTTGCTAGGAACATTAGATAGCGTTTAATTGTCTAGTCATTTCTATTAGTTTATTTAAAAATACTATACTGCCTATTTGTTATAGCTTTGTTAACGTAGATCCGTGGCAGTTTGACTAATAATTTTATGTAGTTAATATTGATATTCATCATCATCATCATCACAACCCAGGTTTCCTCACGATGTTTTCCATCACCGTTAAAGCACACATAACTCAGAAAAGTCAGAGGTGTGTGCCCAGGATCAAACCCGAACCTCCCGAGTAAGACACTTATTGATTTTCCAATTATATCCAAACTTTTAGTCATATAAAATAAACTGTATTAATTTTTTTATTGAGATTACATAAGTTATGTAAATCAATATAAAACTAATCAACAAATGATAAATAATTCATATGAACTGGATTTGATTTGTCGTAAACATTACCAAGTTTGCTTTATTGATTTTAACGATCGAAGACAGATGAATAAAATAAGTTTTAATCTTTCGCTCTTATTTCTGTTGCTAACTGTACTCCGCGGGGGGTGTGAATGCATTCATATCGTGTACAGGGTTGCCATACGATTTAATTTAATATAACTGTTAAAGTAACAATAATATTATTGATTCTGCACTTCAATCATGCAAAGGATATGTAATAATGGATTACTTGACGATTTGAATTTTTAGACTGGTTTCCGCCACATTAGGTGGTAATTATTAGGCAGTGTTGCCAACGTAATATTTAATAGAGTAAGCAGAGAGGTTAAACAGTGGATGCTAACATTCATGTACTCGTACATTTAAAAAAAAACATTGTAAATCTACCTGGGTCGGTACATAATATTATTTAAGGTATAGTACGTTATATGGCAACCCTAGTCATACATATACTTATCAGATGCGCCTGCGGTAAATAGTTAATATTTATAGTTTAACTAGAAGCATTTATTGAACATGAATAATGATTGCCAGATTGAGGTATAAATTAAAATTTATTTAATTTTTTCTTCTTCCTGCAATATATTTGGTATTAATGTTTTAAATTATTAAAAATAAATAAACACACTAGCGCTATACGATAGTTACAAACATGCACCTACATAACAGTGCTGCCAGTAAATGAAATCGTAAGTACTCGTTTTTTTTTTATTTTAATTATAACTAAGGGAAACGATTAATTATGATCTACAATGAAAGTATTTATTTATTAAGAGATTCAGAAATTTTATATATTTTGGAAAATAATTATCAATAGAATTACCTGTGAATTTCAAATTACCTATGAAATACTGGGTAATTATCCGCAATTTGGCAACACTCTAGAATTTAATAATCTATATATATTGGTACTCTTTTCTTGTGCCAAACTGTCTGTCGTTAAATTGAAATTTAACACTATTAGTAATGATTTTAACTATTTCATTCTATTATAAATTAATATAAATGTCCTCCATTTACTGTAATCCACAGTATCCATGTTGTATTGTTGAATACGATAAGGCAGACACTTTGCAGTTAGGTTAGTATCGCGTCATTATTCCTATTTTGTCGACGTCAAGCTCGTTCGCCATAAATCTTACTTAAGCAAGCTTTGCTCCACTATGTATCAGTAGATAATTTAATGACAGTTAAATTATGTGGAAAAATAAATTTCATATCCACGATTACCTTTGCTTAATTACAAATCATATAATGGATTTCAAAATCAGTCACTTTCAAAGTACAAATTATTAGGTTGATGAATGAATTAATTTAAATTAAAAAATATATTTCATTCAATCACATTTAATCCACAAGTTAAAGTTAGACTTTTAAAATTATAATCACAGTCAATTATAATAACCGATAAATAGTGAATTATATAACAGAAATCATAATCCCCTTCCCTAATCCCCTAATCAAAGAATGAATTTCCAAATCAAAATTTAACTTAATTACGAGTAAAAGTATGATATTTTAATTTTAAAATCTCAGTAACCTTCAAATCAAAAGTCAAAGAGTATATTTTAGAATCTCAATTACGTACATTTACAAGTCATTTAAATTCACTTCTCTTTCGGGAAAGAACAGAGAATTGGAAGCCTCATTTTTATAAAATCTAATACAGTAGAAAATATTTAAGTTATTTCCATAGTTTTAGTTTGCATAGCAAAGTGAAAAGTATCTTGGATTAGGTCTCGTCATCGCGTGCCGTGCCTCCACTGCCTCCTGTTAACATCAACAGGGACAATGAAGCCTACTCAATTTATATGTAAATACTGCAAGTACACGACTACACGACACTTCCCGTGTCCGACTTACGATCACCGTTACACCGTCATAATTAAGGGTAATGTGTTAACTATTTAAACTAAGACTAGTCAGTTCATTTAGTTAGCTTTTATTACTTACTTTTCAATTACCTGTCTCACTTGTTATAGGAATTTTAATAAGGGCCGATCAACGTAAGCAGATTTTTTCCAATTATCAACCCACCTTGCCCCAAAAAAGTAAGCAAAACCCTAACTTTTCCTCCCGTGCTTACGTAAACATGCATGCATTTTTGTCCCTCCTCATTCTGAGCAGGGATATTCACGTTTCGATGTGATTGCTCCTTCCCCCATGTCATAAAAAATAAGGACCTTCATTTAATGCCCTATATTGTAAGGAATGATACCTATAACTGTACAACAATAAATACAATCATGCATGCAAATGTTACAATATCACTTGTGAGACTACGTTGGTTCTATCGGGATAGGTTATTGTCAAGCAACTGTAGTATAAGCAAAATTTTGTAATACATGGAATTTTTATTGTGCCACTATTGCGGCAAATTTGTTAACACATTTTTTTCTGGTCACACTAAACAAATGTCATTTGCCAAATTCAAAAAGAGCGCTCCTTATAGTTCGTTTTCCAAAGGGGAAGTAGCTCGCTCTTTTAGTTCGTTAGTTCTTTTTTTAAATAATTTAGTGAAAATAATAAATAAAGGAAAAAACATCGATATTCTCAAAAGTGAAACATCGATTTTCGAAATACCGCCGTTTATGAACCATATTTTGTATTTCTATCACCATTTAAATATATAAGTATATATCGATTTTTTATTAGAAATAATCCACTATTTTTATTTACTACATATTTATTTTTATAGAAAACAAGTAGTCAAGTATGGATGAAACATAAGCATCCCTAAAAGTAATTAATTCAATTTAAAACATATAAGAACTAAGAGCGAGATCATTGACGAACTAGTTCGTATAGTTCACCTGAAGGAGCGCTCTTTTGAACTAGGTAGTTCGCGAACTACCCAAGACCGTCGTTTCTCGCGTAAAAGGAAGAGTTTGAGTGAATGTGAAGTTAAGGGACATAAATAAAATAGATTAGTTTTATTTGTGCTTATTTTACATTACAGAAATATTTAATTTATATTATACAAGAGGAATTTTGCTATAATTTTAAAAAATCTTTGTAATTGTTGCTTTAAGTATTTCCTCGTTGAGTATTATTCACCCCGAACGTGATTTTTTTATATTGTTTTCTATACATTTCTTATAGTAGTATACTCCGAAATTAATGTATGGAGTTTATTTTAACAATTATTATGACACATTGTCAACGACTATTTCCTTATACAACATTTTTAATATTGTTTGAAATTCAATGGCAAACAATTCTATTAACGGAATTAAATTATATAAGGACGTTTAACTTGTATTTTCATATGGCTATGGTTTATGGAGTGTAATACAATTGAATTGAATTGGTTCTGCCCTGTAGCTTAGACCACACAGCGACTTATCGCAATATGAGATGTTCAAACTTTCAAAGCAACTTGAAGAAGCCTGAGGCACTCGCTTGATTTGATATAACATCTACTCTAGTTTCATATTACTACCATCTTTAGTAATATAATGATTTGTAATTTATATATAAACTGTGAAGTCAACGTTACAACCTAAAAGGCTAACTCAACATGCAGTAAAGGCAAAGAGCGTAATTTAAAAAAATAAAATTACCTCGTTAAATAATTTTAATTCTTTTTTGACACTTTTAAATTCTTTTTCGAAATCCATAAGTTATGCTACTAATAATATAAACGCGAAAGTTTGTAAGAATGTAATTAAATGGATGTATGTTTGTTACTCTTTCACCCAAAAACTACAGTATGGATTTTGATTAAACTTTACAATAATATAGCTTACACAGCAGAATAACATATAGGCTCTAATTTATAATGATGTAGTGTGAATTATCCAAAATATAGAAGGTGAAACCGCGAGGCGCAGCTGTATGTAATAATATAAATATTATTTTATTTATAAATATATTTTAATCATAATACCTAAATTGATTTAACATTTATTATTTATAATATGTTATCTTTTTAATATATTGTTCAATTGTCAACGAGAAGGAGGTTTTTATAATTATAGATAAATAATAATTCTGACATAGTGTCATGACAAAAAAAGAAATAAAAACCTAAAAGAAATACAAAGAAGTCATACGATAAAATATAAAATACTATGAAATAATTCATAAGACAAATAAATATTATTATAACATTGAATATTGCTCTTCATTTGCGTTTTTTGCACAATATTATATGCTCGATTACAAATCAATCAAAACGCAATTTCTTAATCATTGAATTCTACAAAAAATATGTATTTTACTTCAGTCTTTTTTCGTAATAAAAAATAGAGATTACTTAAAAAAACCATATAGTCGAAGCTAAAAAATTTATCTGTAAATCTGTGACTAGAATCTTCTCTAAAATAATTTTACCAGGTGTCGTATTTTAAGTAGGTTTCTTCTGTATTTCCTTAAAATTAAGATTAGCCGATCCAATTTGAATCAGTATGGATAACCATTGTATCCCGTTGTGGAGCAGAGACCACTAATGATACGCAGGATTTATTCCTTTATCGAACGGATTGCGTTTCGTTATGCAACAGACGTTGGAATATATTAATGCCGTATTGGGGACAATTAGAATGGACAGGCAAACTCAATATTTCTATAACATCCTTTATCATTTTACTAGAATATGACTCGTCCCTTTGTTATTGATGAATTATCTACAATTTATAAAACAAAGTTGGGTTAGTTTCACCATTAATAACACAAAAGTGGCTGATTCGATCCTCCGCCATCTTTTGCAATTGACAGCTCATGGCACACAGAATGGAAATTGGTATTTTCAAAGTTGGTAAATAAGGGAGAGTGAGTTAGAGTTTGAATAAATGAACGAGTAAGTGAGGTAGCGAATATATGTGTAAGAGAATGAACGATGGATGGCTATTATAATACATACAATGATATTTTTACCAATAATATCTAATTCATTGCTATTTAAAAAATACAACTATTATGTATATATTTTTTAAAGCTTATCAAAAAAATAAGTGCCTTTATATGTCATTGAATTCGTCCTTTAAATTTTGATTAATTTAAAAAAAATTTTTAAAGATGAAACCTTAAAAAATTTCTAAATATAATATCAGTATAAATTAGCAGTTATTCTCATTTAAACCGTTAAAAGTCATACAATATGACATACCACAACGATTCTGTCACCTTTTAGACTGAGATATAAATGATATCATCACAAAAAATAACACATCAAGCTTCCGCATTGTAATTTTTTTGAAAGTGCCCATAATGATACTGGTTTGAAGAGAAATTCCATTACATATGTAATTTGAGTTAATGTCACTTGAATTGCATCATAATATATTAACAATGCAAAGTGATGTAGAAAGATCTTTATTTATATAATCTACTGTATATTTTACGTATTTGTTTTCAATATTAACATCATAATTTATATATGATTAGTTCCTAAAGACATAAACGGTCACACAACTCGATATGCACTTCATATCCTATTTCAAACCCTTTCCATGTCTTCTTTTCGCATTAACACGTAACGCAACAAATTGATATACAAGTCCAAAATCTAATTGCTATTTAATTCCTTCATTTTGGTTTCTAAGGCATAAAATTTTTAATGAATATGTTCCGTCTTTATTTCCATCGAGATCAATAGAGTTTTAAGGTAGAGTAAAAAGATCTAAATAAAATTTCTTTCTTTACAATATGGAATATTTTTCTGTATACAATAGTAAACAGAAATCACCTAAGTTTCAAGACTATTCGTTGAATGGTTTATGAATTAATAAATAAGAAGAAATCGTAATTATGTCTAAATTTCCATAAGAAAGATATATATAGTCAAATTGAGAGCCTAAAAAAGGATATAAAGAGACACAGAGTAACTTTCAGGAGGAAAAACAAAATTTCTATTGATACCTCGGGGCGTATGTAGTAAAATATAATTGAAAACCATTTCCAATCGCAATTACTAGTGAGTTGATAGCCTTAAGGAATATTCTAATTAAGAAACCACCCAACAAATGAACTCCATACTGGAATTATCAATGTAAAGTATACCAAACTTGCTAATGAATAAACATACCTCTGAAGGAATGTACAGATTTCTGCATATAATAATAACGCAACAATTAACTTAGAAATTATTATTTAGAAATGGTAATAAAGATAGTATATAGGAGAACTTTATACCATAAAAAGTAAAAGTAAAAAAGCAAAGAACAACTAAAACTGTTCATACTGTCAAAAAGGATGCGTTCAAAAATTAATTTCTTTACTATATTCATTTTTGAATGCATCGTCTTTGACAGGTACGAACAGTTTCTATGGTAAAATAAAATAGTTGTTTTTACTACTTTCCTTCCAATTTCAACTATTGCTACCTTTATAACTATTATAAAGAAAAAAAATCTTTTTTAGGGTTAAAAACACTATTTTGATTTTTTTGAAACGAGATAATATGGGTGGATCGTCAATAATAATATTAACTAATGGCGAGCCGGCCTAACTTTTAAATGCTTTATCCTTTTAATTTTTAGCATTTATAGTTATTCTATATAATCTATATTATCCCACATCCATACGGGAATAATGGTAATAATTTACGAGTATAAATGAAACATCATACCTTTATGTTGGTATTTATGCATAACTGTCAATAAGAAACATTTAATAGTCTGTGGTATGTCTTTAGTAAATGTCATTATCTTTTCCTAAAATTTAAACAATTTAGTCATTGACGAGTATAATAATAATTTTTAAAAACAGCAATGGACAACAATTACATGGAATGCAATAGTAATTTCGTATTCCAGGTAATAACGGTAGAAACATGGCAACACTGAAACTTTAAATCAATTAATGCAAGTCGTTAGGAGGCGCTCTAATCACGTGCTTTACACGGCCATAAATCTACTTGACGACTGTACCAATGTTTACTGTTTTACGATTTTGTACTATTTCAAAAACATTTCAATTTAAATGTTAATATCTAAATCTGTATAGGTACACTGTTGACCTGCCCTCGCTTCGCTGAGGTGTATTCAAATCGTTCACTTACTCACACACCCGTTGAATTTCTATTCTGTGATATGATTGACTTACAAACATAGAGGATGAAGTAACTAAGACGAAAGGACTAAAGCCTTATTAAGTTTATTGTCATTACCCGAAATGCAATAAAATCTAATAGTAACTAATTATATAAAAATTGAGAAATTCTGTATTGAGTATTTAGTTAGTAATGAGTTTTACATTATCTTAAAAGTTGATAAGAGCCAGAAGAAAATAAAATTTATGCCTTGTATATTAAAGCATATACATAAAGTAAAAAGCAGTGATGGCCCAGTGGTTAAGACTTCAATGAAATGATGATGATATGAAGTAAAGTATAGAATTGTTACTTGTCTGTTAAAAATGTATTTTTTCAGAGACATTAAACTACTGACAATTCTAATTGATATAATAGTAGTTGCGAGAATATTTAGACTTATTTCCACAATGTTTCTAGGTTTCTCAATTTCCAGAAAAATAATAATTTAACAACAACAATTTGAATTACTGCACGACTGCAGATTGATCTCATGATATCAATTAATCTCGTGAAAACTTGTTAATTTCATTATGTTAATTACTATTTAGTAGCACGGTATATTTAATAGCGTATTTACACGAAAATTAGTAAAATAGAATTGTTGCTATACACAAATAATTTCTTAGATGAATTATATTCTCGTGAGATGGGTTAAGAGAGAGGTGAGAGGACGGGTTAGAATACAATTCCCTCCTGCCGCTGGAAAAGCATCTCGTAAGAGGCTAGTTATCCAACACCCCATTGGTGGTAGGGGATTTGTAATTCTACTGGCTTGCTAACATTAGCATCCGAATCCGACCGCCAAGTGTCTGATGATCTATTCCATACCATTAATGCAGCGGTTACAGCGAACACCGGGCGCTTGCTCGAGTTCCACTAAAGCCGCAGCATTCTTCTCTTCGCTCCCCCTCCTCACTCTATCTTCACCTTAAACAAGAGATAATTTAGCGGCATAACAATCAGCGAATAATTTTTTATTAACAAAAACCCGCGTGACTTCGTCCACGTAGCGCTAGGTTCTAAATTTCGATAAAATTGGTCCAGCCGTTTTAACGTGATGTTTGCCAAACAAACATGACATACAGACAACCGATCGATGAACAGATAAAACAGTTTTTATATGTTCTATTTAGTAGTAAGCTAATACTTATTTAGCGCGTTTTTATACATATCCAAGTTTAACTCGCAAGGAAGGATTTTTTATATTTTTGAGTCAAACGCTTTCTGATTATTTCCAATGCACTGAATAACAATTTATGCTTTAACACAGACAGATACGCAATATATTTTTTTTTGCTGATTTGGATCATTTTATTTGCATTGAATAGTGATTAAAAAAGTTGATCCTGGCGTTTTGCTACTTGCGACTTCGATCGAGCAATTAATCGTGCTGTCCCATCGTGTTAGGAATAAAATAGTACACCTGTTTGTACTACAGGGGTATGTCAGGAACCGCTACTCCACACATGGCCCAAATATGCGGATATAGTGTAAGATGTTACGTGTGGGAACGTGGAATATCTTCGGGAATGGAAGTCCGTACTACCGGTTGGAGTACAGAAAGAAAATATTTATTACTAGCATCTGCACACTGCTTCGTTCGCAAAAACTGAGAATTAGATTCAGAGAGAATTATAAAGTGTGTGAGTTCACTCACATATCCGTTCACCAACTTACGAATTCATTTACCTAGTCATTTAATCTATGACTGACTTGCTAATTTTATAAATCATTAACAGTTGGTGGGATAGCAACTTATGATAACCAATAACATAACAAAAAAAATCTCCTATTTTTTTTTCGTATACTAGTATTTTTTAATGTCTTGCTATGTAAAAACAAAAGTGAGAACAAAAGTGGAACTGGTCCGTATCATCAAGCAAAGTAAAGTCGCATATCTCGGCCACATCCTCAGAAACAACCAATATGAGCTTCTACAGACCATTATGATGGGAAAGATCGTCGGGAAACGCAAACCAGGAAGGCGCAAAAAATCATGACTGAGGAACAACTATTCAGTCTCGGACATGGATAAAGAAAAGTTTCAGAGCATGACTGCTAATCTCCATTTGGAGAGGCCCTTCAAGAAGAAGATGTACAAAGCAGTATAGAATACTATTGGTGTTATAAAGACCTTTCACATTGAGTGAAATTTGGTACATGGATACCTTAGAAGATGGATTATAAGTTAACACATTATTATGGTACTTTCTATCCCAAAAAAAGTACCTTTCTCGTGGGATAGAACGTTAGAGTGGTACTAAAAAGCTGAAGATGATATGAAATTTTGTATTTGATTCAAAATATACTTTTACGTGGACCTACTCACTCAGATTGACTAGTTATATAATCTTAAATAAATAGGCAAGTTTGATTAATTAAAAAATACATAATAATCCAAAATTTCTAGTAGTTAACTCCTGTATAAATTTATAATAGCAAGCACGCTTCGCAATGATATAACAATCATTATCAATTTCGGATACGGTATGCGTATACGGTAAAAGCGTTACTGATTTATTAATAATTTTGTAACTAACTAAATAACTTACTAACTGACCCGTCCGTACACAGTTTAGGTTATTTACTAGTTAAGTACCCGGTTTTTAATATTAATAAAAACATATGGTTTCACTGAATATCTTATTGTTTTCCAATAAAATTGATGAGTTATAGTCACGATGTTTGTTCGCGATTAAATATGAAATTAATTAACTCATTATGATGAAATTCTGCACACCATGTCTCGTTTTCAACTTACACTAAAGTTAAATTGTGATAAAACAGTTTGCGTCCAAAAATATCTAGAGCTGTGAACTTATTGATGTTTATGGATAATTTAGAATTTTATGGTGCTTCTACGCCATATCTATCTTAAATAACTATTCTCATAGTAAAATAAGTAGGAAAGGAGATATTTTCAAAAAACTGTTTTGAGACAACTAGCAGTTTGAATACTTCCTATTGAGAAGTAATAGAGTACGGAATATTATTCATATCACCGTTAATTTAATCCTAACCACAAAAAATATATTATTCTGGCTTAGCTACTGTTCGTTTTACATTACTTAATCATTTGTATAAATATTTAAATCAGTGAATGGTTCAATCAATTATGATTGAGACGGTTGAAGAATGATTTAGATTTTTTTGCATTATTATTATGGCATAATAATATATAGGTACTTTATAAACATTATATTTATTACTAGTCGACCTATCCCAGCTTTGCACGAGCAATTTAATTCTCAAACAATTCAGGCTTTCAAAAAATATTTTTTTTACTATCTCGCAGGAACTATTAATTTTTCCAGGATAAAAAGTAGATGTATATGTAAATTTGTTCAACCGTTTTTTGTGTAACAAACATACAAACTCCATATTTATCTGTAAGTATACTTAATATATAATTTTGAAGAGTTTGTTTTTTTGCTTGAACACGCTAAACTCAGGAACTACTGATCCGATTTGAAAAATTCTTTCAGTGTTAGATAGCCCATTTATCGAGGAAGGCTATGGGCTATGTATCATCACGCTAAGACCAATAGGAGCGGATGATCACTAGTACGAAATCGCAAGGATCGGCTAGTCTATGATATTAGCAAGATTTAAATTATAAAATACTATAATATTTTTTATTTTAATTTTTTATTAATTTATTTAAATTATCAGGAGTTGCTTTTACTAAAAATGTGTAAGTTCTTTATACAAGCCTTATGTTAATATTTCTTATGATGAAAAACTTTTATTAGAGCCTCGTCTCTAGTTGGAAGCTCTTCATTCTATAAAACATTTTGAAAAATTTTCTTCAGTTTAAAAATTTAATTTTGAACGCAAATGATAGCATTAATAGAAAAGTAAATATACTTACAGTAAACTAATTTTAAGTAACTATTTTAAAATGGTGCGAAAATAAATGAAATATGTTTTAATAAAATAAAATACGGATAAAAATAAAATTAAGACATTAAAATCTGTATTTACAAAGCGAGAACTTCCTCTTCTAGTATATTAAAATAAATATCTCCAAGTTCAATTTGTTGTCTGGTAATTTGCAACAAATTTTAAATTTCATGTATAATTTTGTTAAAATTATAAATAATTTCTTATTTTGGCTCTCACTTTAAAAACTAAAGTCGGATTCGTTCAGCTTGTCATGTAACTATTTTTTAATTGACTTATTTAATATTTGCGAATTTTACCATAAATCCTTGGATGGTCCACCTGATGGTAAGTGAACATGAAATGGGCGATGCCATGGACATCGGCAAAACAAGAGATACTCCCTTGCTTTGTCGAGGCGTTGCATCTTCGAATATAGAGTGCGGAGGGGGAGTGAAGAAAAAAATGCTGCGGTTTCAGCGGACCCTGAGCAAAACCCCAGAGTCCATAGGATCCGCTGCATTAATGGGATGGGAGAGGGAGGGGACAAGTCTGGCCCACATGCGGCTCTTGACGGTCGGATTCGCATGCTGGTGGTCGCAAGCCAGTTGGGGAACAGATCCACTACCACCAAGGGTGTGCTGGGTCACTCGGTTCTTACGAGATGCTCTCCCAGCGGCAGAGGGGAATTGTATTCTAACCCGTCCCCTCACGGGAAAACTATATCACACATACTTCATCTCGATACTTCATCCCCACCTCGATAGATGGCGTAATCGTACACTCTTTTGTTTACTTTGTAATCATAAGTTTTTTATTTGCGATATAATACCATCTATCCGTCAATAGATGGCGTAAGTAGTATATTAAATCGCATTATCGTTTGTTTAGTTTGTATTCTTAATAAATAATACTTCGTGTGTTGTTTAAGTTTTTTTTGCATACTTTTTTTACATACTACCCAAAAAATTTTTGGTTTTTTAGTTGATAATGATATTTAAAAAAAAATATATATTTTTTTTTAAAGTTCTAGATGAGTATATTTTTAATTAGTCAATATCAAAGTTATTCAATACCATTTTTTTAAATTTTATATGGATTTTAAAAAATCAAGTATTTCTTTTTATTTTCAATTGTAAATTAATAATTATAGAGAATAACATTTATTATAATTACAATGTATGAAAAATTAAGTTATCTTATGCAGTAGATATTAACGCCCACTATCACCGTTATGTTTAGACATAAAAAATTGTTTGTTTGTATACTAATGAAGGTAAAACTCTATTAAAATTGAGCAATTATAACCACCAAATGTCCCGCCTTAATGTGCGTGATCAATAACTTACGATAAATTGTAATAACTGTTAAATAAGTGCAAAAAATAAAGAATATTGACCCGGAGAATAATAGTTATGAATAGTTTAGTTCATTTTAATGAGTAGTTCCTAGTGGAGATAAATATCCGGTTCATGAGTAGATTATTTGAAACTAATTTAGTTTATGAAGTAAAGTTTTTTGTTGAAAAAAGGGTTAAACTAACAACATTGTATTTTTTTATCGGAAAGCTGTTGTTAAATTTGAGTTATATACTCTATACGAAGACCAGTTACAGCATTACTGTTTGATTATTCGCGATAGAATGATCATAATTTCTGTCATAACCTATTCAGTTGTGCCAACTGTAAAGTGCTACGCAAATCAATTTAGCTAACATAATAACTAACACTACTTAATAAATCTATTTAGTCTATATTTTAAAAAGATTTCGTTTGACTCTCATAATTTAGTAGATTAACAGCACAATAAAATTTGTAATTGTTAAAGTAGACATTATTGAGACAAATTTTAGAAAAATATATTTTACTAGCAATCCAGACACCTAGAGATTTTTAAATCCCTTAATTTAAAAAACGCGAGCGTAGGCTCACTCTTTATTCAAATCAAGGTTTTTAAAAATAAACTTAACATAATATAATAACTATTAAAATAAACCTTGAAATTAATCCCCTCTGAAACTGTCTGTCACCAAGTATCGATACAGTCACTACATCGATTTAGAAGAATCGATACTAACCTGTAAAATTCGAATTTTTGGATAGTTGAACACAGAACATAGATTCAGCTGTTAATATAGACTTAACAAATATTCATTAAAAACAAAAAACAAAAATGAGATGTATTCTTTAGTTAGTTATTCGAGATGTAGTCTTGAAACGGCTGATCAGATCTTTACAAATTATAGTTAAGAACCATCTCGATTAAGTTACCTTTCAAACAAAAAAAACTTCATCAGAATCGGTCCATTACCTTGGGCGCTACGATGTCACAAACCGACATACAGATACACACGTTATACTTATATCACCGCGTCGTTGTACAACATTCTTGTTACTAGTCGAGTTATTGACGACATTGATTTCTTCTCAGTCAGTCTTATAACAAAACGCGGTTTACTTTAAAACCCAGATTTAAACTTCGTATAAACCATGGTCTATCCAAATTGCTATTACACAATGTGGTTTAGCGATAAACCATGGACTATATCATAGTCTAACATTAAACCTAGGCGTTCCCTAGTTTATCGATGGTTTAAGTCGTATCTGTCAAACTTCCTCTTGTAGGTTAGCGTCTATTTTGTTGTGTTGCGTTATTTGTACTCGAAAATGGATATTAGTATAGATAACGTAGTCAATATGATTGATAGTGAGGATAATGAAACCATTGAGTTATTGGAAAGGCCACACCGACTCAACACAAACTTTCCTCGGGACTCCAATTCTCAGATCATTTTTTTTTGTAGTTTCATAATTTTAAAGAGAGTCGTTAGATAGAAATTTTGAATAGAATTTCCTATTTGAAACTTTAGTCACTTATAAATTCCAAAGCTAAATGAAGCTTGTTTAACTTAGCAATAGTTTTATTTGTTGTTATGGTTTCATATAACGGGAATTTTGCATTTCATTTCACGAAATTCCATAATAGTTTTGTAATACGAACAAATTCAAACCATAGTTTTGCTGATAAACCTGGACTTGATAGTACAGCTATAAACCAAGATTCTTCTTCTTTTTTGTAATAAGACTGAGTATGTTTATATATGTTATATTTCTCTAGTTAGTATATCGTCAACACACGGAAGCCTGTCCCAATCATTTGTTTGATCAACAAAGCAATCTGCTGTAATTTCATAACAGGAACCATCGATAGGTCGAATGATAGACTCACAATACTAGGAGCATAACAGGAGAAATTCTGCTTCTGAAATGTTGCTTACAATCTCGATTTACTTCATCTTAAATCCGTTATACAACCTAAATAAGTAAATAAACTTACGGGCTTTTATTAATTTCCTATTTAACCGTAACCGCTATGTCCCTGCATTTTAAATCTGTAATATCTTCGAAAATATTCATTTAAATTTAATGCTGTAAAGGTCCATATTGCTCTATATTAAATGCACAATATATTTAAGGTACCTAATTGGATAAGGATTAATGCTGTAATTGCTTAAAACCGCTTCGTAAATAAGCCGTTATTTCTCGTAAAAAGTAAAGGATAATAAATGGTTATTGTGAGTTATCCCTAAGAGATAAACATATACCATTGCGGACTTTCTTGTAGACCTTTTTAAGGTGTACAATACTGTAGTACATCATTTTGATCTATCTCGTAGGGTTCAGCCAGCGTTTGCAATGTAAGCGCAAAAAAATTTGTTTTTTATGACAGCACATTAGAAACCTCTAAAATTATCAGTGTTTCTATACTATATTATGTATTAATTATTCATATAAACCTTCCTCTTAAATCACTCTATCTTTAAAAAAAACGCATCAAAATCTGTTGCGTAGTTTTAAAGATATAAGCATACATATGGACATACAGAAAGACAGACAGCGGGAAGCGACTTCCTTTTATACTATGTAGTGATAATTAATTATTTAAAATTTTATACTAATAATAATTTTCTACATACATAGAGATCTGATATCATAAAATGAAAGGAAATCCTGTTAATTTAGTTGTTAAGTATATAAATTATTTAACTAAATTAAACTGAAAAAAAAAGCTACCGAAAATAATATCATATAAAAGAAAGTCCTAAGAATGAATCTTTATCATCTTACCGAAAGTAGAAACTACTTACTAATTAAAAATAAAATAAATTATGTAAACTTATAAGTATTATTATAAAGAGAAAGTGAATTAATATTTATAAACTTAAGCAGCAATGATATTTAATACAGTTTTTATTTAAAACATAATATAGAAAATTCATCACTGCATATTAAATAAATAACACATAAATAAAACAACAACAACAACAACAACAAATACTCTTTATTGTACACCATAACACATACATACAATAAAACAAATAAAAAAGTAATGACGCACAACAGGCGGCCTTATCGCTAAAAGCGATCTCTTCCAGGCAACCAAGATGCTAGGATATCAATCCACAGAAATATGGTAGGTGGTGTACTTGCTTACGATATACATATATATATATAATACATACACTACATATACTAATAATACTAAATATAGTTTACATACACATACATATACAATATTAATAAGTCTAATTACATATACATAGTTAATAAGTCTAATTACACATACATACACACATATAGTTTACTAATAAATAATGTACTTATATATGGATACAATACGATATATTACCTTAATAATACATTATTACATATCGAAAAATACATCCAAAAAAAATAATAATAAATATAAATTTATATTTGGGAAAAATAATATTCTTTTAAAGCACTCTTGAAACTATCAACATTACTAACACACCTAACATTTTGAGGAAGAGAGTTCCACAAACGTGCAGCTTCGACTGTAAAAGATTTCGTAAAAAAGGACGAGGAATGCATTGGAATATCTAACAAACGATTATCGTTGGATCGAAGTGCACGATTATGAGAGTCCCTCATTAGCTCAAAGCGTTCTCTCAGATATTGCGGAGAACATGGATTATACAGTACGCAGTGAAGAAGGTGAAGTATGTGGGTATTCCTGCGAAGTCGGATTGGGAGCCACCTGAGTTTATTGCGAAATTCGGAGACGTGGTCATACTTGCGAAGGCCGAATATGAACCGAATACAAAGGTTTTGAAGGCGCTCAAGTCTTTGTAAATGCTCCTCTTTTACATCTAGATAACAAATATCAGCATAATCGAGGATTGGTAGTAGGAGCGAATTCGCTAACGCAATTTTGGTGGGTATGGGAAGGAAATTACGCAATCTACGAAGTGATGCGACTGCAGCGAACACCTTTCTGCTTACTTCGCCTATTTGCGGACCCCAAGATAAATTTTGATCAAATATGATACCCAAATTTTTTACTGAAACTTGATATGAAATTTGGACACCGTCAAGCATTAGTGATGGGATTTGTGCTGAGTCAATATTTGCCATCAATCTTTGACTACCTATTATAATTGCCTGAGATTTCACAGGATTCAGCTTTAACCCATAGCATTTCCCCCATTCTGTAATACAGGCAAGATCAGTGTTAATCCTGGCTACCACTAGAGGAAGTTCGGATAAAGTAGCTTGGTTATAAATTTGTAAATCGTCAGCGTACAGGTGGTAGAGAGAAGAGATCTTGGGACAAATGGTATTTATAAAAATTGAGAACAAAAGTGGAGACAACACGCCACCTTGAGGTACACCGGCAGAAACGTCAGACCACTCAGAACAGGAGTCTTCAACACATACACGTTGCCGGCGTCCGCTCAAGTAGTCTCGAAACCATTCAATTGTCGGTGGAGATATGTTAAGAGATTTAAGAATAGCAAGCAGGATGTCAAAGTCTACCGTATTGAATGCATTACTGAAGTCTAACAATACCAGTACGGTTACCTTGCGTTCATCCATACCTTTTCTGATATCGTCAGTTATATTGACTAGGGCTGTAGTCGTACTATGACCAGGACGAAAACCTGACTGTAATGGGTTTAGAAGGTTATGTTTAAAGAGAAAGGAATTTATTTGACGATGGACAAGGCGCTCTAAAACTTTTGACAAGAAAGGTAAAATGGATATTGGACGATAATCACCTAAAGAAGAAGGATTTGCTTTTTTTGGAAGTGGGATAATCTGACCATATTTCCATGAAGTAGGAAAATCGTTGGATCTTAAAGATAAATTGAAAAGTGTGGTTAGGACAGGTAAAATAACATCTAATATTGAAATGATCATTTTACGACTAATGCAGTCAGCACCGACAGCATCAGATTTAATTGCTAATATATTTCTCTTAACATCACACTCAGACAATTGTTCGAAAGAAAAACTGGATATATTTGGAGTTGATGAAGCCGAAAGGAAGTTTAACGTATTTATTTTATTAGTACTATCAATTGTACAAGAGGAAGAGAAGTGCGTATTAAGCTGATTTAAATCAAGATTCTGGGGATTTATATGATACTTGGCTTTTCCAACTCCAAGTGATTTAAGAAAGTTCCAAACTCTTTCAGAGTTTTCTTCCTCGATAACAGATTTGTAGATATGGCGTCGTTGACTATCTCTACACACTCTGTTACAACGATTACGGGCCCTAATATATTTATCTTTATCCGCTTCACTAGAGCTTGATGCATATTTAGCTTTCGCAATGTTCTTTATATGTTGCAGTTTTCTAATTTCATCTGTCAACCACGGAGCTGGGAGATGTTTAACTCGAACTGGCCTAATAGGAGCGTGTTTATCATATAGCTGAGTCAGAAGAGAGCTAAAAATAGCCACCTTTAAACTAGCTGTGTTAGCACTGTCCATAACCGACCAATCAATGCTCACAGCATCTTCACACAGTCGTTTTATATCCATACCACCAAAATTGCGGCGAAGAAGAATTCTCGATTTAGCTTTGGGGGGTTTTACTTTATACGATAAATAGACGAGATCATGATATGAAAAAGGGGCACTGCATTGACCGTGCTTAATGACGTGATCGGCTGAAGAAACTAGCATTAAGTCAAGCAGTGATGGCGAACAGTGCGGACTATGATGAGTAGCAGCTAAAGGGAGGATATCTAAATTCACAGAATTAGCTATAGAACGTAAACGAGATGCCCTATGGTCCCTCTTGAGGAGACACGTATTAAAATCTCCCATAATCAATGTATGTTCATATAGCGGTTTGAGTCGCTCCACCAGGGTTTCAAATGACGGGAAATAATCAACTGTAACACTGGGGCTATAGTAAACGCCAAGAAGTATTTTGGTATGTGATAGCATTACTTCGATGAATAAGTGTTGCATTTTGGCATTACCCTGCGACATATTAATAATGGAAAAAGGAATATGGGAACGCAAATATATGGCAACACCACCACCACGCTGGTCAACTCGATCATTTCTGATCAAGTGAAACCCTGGTAAAGAATAGGAGGTCGATGGAAGACATGACATGACATAAAACAAAGGACCGATTCGGTTAGTTTATAAGCTCAAAAACTACTGAAGGGATTTTCACGTGTTTTACCAATAAAGAGTGATTCTTGAGGAATGTTTCGTGTAAATTGGTTATCGGTCTCGAATCTGACGTTTTCGAGAATAATAGAATTTCGAGAATAATAAAAACATAATAGAGAAAATTCATCACTGCATATTATAAATAAAACAAAGTACCGATTCGGCAAGTTTGAAAACTCAAAAACTACTGAAGGGATTTTCACGTGTTTTACCAATAAAGAGCGATTCTTGAGGATTGTTTCGTGTAAATTGGTTTTCGGTCTCGAATCTGACGTTTTCGAGAATAATAGAATTTCGAGAATAATAAAAACATAATAGAGAAAATTCATCACTGCATATTATAAATAAAACAAAGTACCGGTTCGGCAAGTTTGAAAACTCAAAAACTACTGAAGGGATTTTCACGTGTTTTACCAATAAAGAGCGATTCTTGAGGATTGTTTCGTGTAAATTGGTTTTCGGTCTCGAATCTGACGTTTTCGAGAATAATAGAATTTCGAGAATAATAAAAACATAATAGAGAAAATTCATCACTGCATATTATAAATAAAACAAAGTACCGGTTCGGCAAGTTTGAAAACTCAAAAACTACTGAAGGGATTTTCACGTGTTTTACCAATAAAGAGCGATTCTTGAGGATTATTTCGTGTAAATTGGTTTTCGGTCTCGAATCTGACGTTTTCGAGAATAATAGAATTTCGAGAATAATAAAAACATAATAGAGAAAATTCATCACTGCATATTATAAATAAAACAAAGTACCGGTTCGGCAAGTTTGAAAACTCAAAAACTACTGAAGGGATTTTCACGTGTTTTACCAATAAAGAGCGATTCTTGAGGATTGTTTCGTGTAAATTGGTTTTCGGTCTCGAATCTGACGTTTTCGAGAATAATAGAATTTCGAGAATAATAAAAACATAATAGAGAAAATTCATCACTGCATATTATAAATAAAACAAAGTACCGGTTCGGCAAGTTTGAAAACTCAAAAACTACTGAAGGGATTTTCACGTGTTTTACCAATAAAGAGCGATTCTTGAGGATTATTTCGTGTAAATTGGTTTTCGGTCTCGAATCTGACGTTTTCGAGAATAATAGAATTTCGAGAATAATAAAAACATAATAGAGAAAATTCATCACTGCATATTATAAATAAAATAAAGTACCGATTCGGCAAGTTTGAAAACTCAAAAACTACTGAAGGGATTTTTACGTGTTTTACCAATAAAGAGCGATTCTTGAGGATTGTTTCGTGTAAATTGGTTTTCGGTCTCGAATCTGACGTTTTCGAGAATAATAGAATTTCGAGAATAATAAAAACATAATAGAGAAAATTCATCACTGCATATTATAAATAAAACAAAGTACCGGTTCGGCAAGTTTGAAAACTCAAAAACTACTGAAGGGATTTTCACGTGTTTTACCAATAAAGAGCGATTCTTGAGGATTATTTCGTGTAAATTGGTTTTCGGTCTCGAATCTGACGTTTTCGAGAATAATAGAATTTCGAGAATAATAAAAACATAATAGAGAAAATTCATCACTGCATATTATAAATAAAACAAAGTACCGATTCGGCAAGTTTGAAAACTCAAAAACTACTGAAGGGATTTTCACGTGTTTTACCAATAAAGAGCGATTCTTGAGGATTGTTTCGTGTAAATTGGTTTTCGGTCTCGAATCTGACGTTTTCGAGAATAATAGAATTTCAAGAATAATAAAAACATAATAGAGAAAATTCATCACTGCATATTATAAATAAAACAAAGTACCGGTTCGGCAAGTTTGAAAACTCAAAAACTACTGAAGGGATTTTCACGTGTTTTACCAATAAAGAGCGATTGTTGAGGATTGTTTCGTGTAAATTGGTTTTCGGTCTCGAATCTGACGTTTTCGAGAATAATAGAATTTCGAGAATAATAAAAACATAATAGAGAAAATTCATCACTGCATATTATAAATAAAACAAAGTACCGATTCGGCAAGTTTGAAAACTCAAAAACTACTGAAGGGATTTTCACGTGTTTTACCAATAAAGAGCGATTCTTGAGGATTGTTTCGTGTAAATTGGTTTTCGGTCTCGAATCTGACGTTTTCGAGAATAATAGAATTTCAAGAATAATAAAAAAATAATAGAGAAAATTCATCACTGCATATTATAAATAAAACAAAGTACCGGTTCGGCAAGTTTGAAAACTCAAAAACTACTGAAGGGATTTTTACGTGTTTTACCAATAAAGAGCGATTCTTGAGGATTGTTTCGTGTAAATTGGTTTTCGGTCTCGAATCTGACGTTTTCGAGAATAATAGAATTTCGAGAATAATAAAAACATAATAGAGAAAATTCATCACTGCATATTATAAATAAAACAAAGTACCGGTTCGGCAAGTTTGAAAACTCAAAAACTACTGAAGGGATTTTCACGTGTTTTACCAATAAAGAGCGATTCTTGAGGATTATTTCGTGTAAATTGGTTTTCGGTCTCGAATCTGACGTTTTCGAGAATAATAGAATTTCGAGAATAATAAAAACATAATAGAGAAAATTCATCACTGCATATTATAAATAAAACAAAGTACCGATTCGGCAAGTTTGAAAACTCAAAAACTACTGAAGGGATTTTCACGTGTTTTACCAATAAAGAGCGATTCTTGAGGATTGTTTCGTGTAAATTGGTTTTCGGTCTCGAATCTGACGTTTTCGAGAATAATAGAATTTCAAGAATAATAAAAACATAATAGAGAAAATTCATCACTGCATATTATAAATAAAACAAAGTACCGGTTCGGCAAGTTTGAAAACTCAAAAACTACTGAAGGGATTTTCACGTGTTTTACCAATAAAGAGCGATTGTTGAGGATTGTTTCGTGTAAATTGGTTTTCGGTCTCGAATCTGACGTTTTCGAGAATAATAGAATTTCGAGAATAATAAAAACATAATAGAGAAAATTCATCACTGCATATTATAAATAAAACAAAGTACCGATTCGGCAAGTTTGAAAACTCAAAAACTACTGAAGGGATTTTCACGTGTTTTACCAATAAAGAGCGATTCTTGAGGATTGTTTCGTGTAAATTGGTTTTCGGTCTCGAATCTGACGTTTTCGAGAATAATAGAATTTCAAGAATAATAAAAAAATAATAGAGAAAATTCATCACTGCATATTATAAATAAAACAAAGTACCGGTTCGGCAAGTTTGAAAACTCAAAAACTACTGAAGGGATTTTCACGTGTTTTACCAATAAAGAGTGATTCTTGAGAAATGTTTCGTGTAAATTAGTTGTTGGATAATTCTCGAAAACGTCGGAATATAACAAAGCAATGTATGGTCGGACGCCTGGCCGGATCACTAGTTAATCATAAATGAAGTTCATAATATGAGATAAAACATAATTTATCGCTAGATCATAAAAAGTAATATCTATCAGTAAAACAGTCGTTAAGTTGGTATGAAATCTTTTGTTTATTTAAGTGAATAAATAAAAGATTTAATACCTCTGTTCCGATAGACTTGAGCCAGTTATCGTACGGAGCTCGCCTGGTGACTATTATGGCTCAGCAATGGCGTGGTGTCGTGACGCTGGGTCTCTTTAAGGTTTGACGTCTTGTGCGTGTTACTGTGCGGTATAGGTTCTATGTACATAACATATATGTCGGCGCAAAATAAGGAAGTCACTGTAAACCTAACCTTACACAAGACATGGTAACTACATTGTGAGGTACATAGGTGACCTTAATCAGACCGCACTCCCAGCACTAACACTATCCAGAGACTACTTCACTCTTTTAGAGACCGCACAAAAGAGACTGTCAAAATGACGGAAGTGACTACTACCCTACTCCAGCGCCATAGATGTCGATGATGATTCGATTATTCGATAATACTTTATTATTCTCCATATATATAGTATATGTTTAATATGATTATATTTTTCATATTGTATATTTTGTTTCAGGTGGATCGCGGAGCTAAACTGAGAAAGCTGCTATATCAAGTATAAACGGTAATAAAATGTTTATTAAATCAACAATTATATTTAACGAAAGCATAAGAGCCACATCACCATATAACTTATTATACATATTATAATTAGGTTCTTTTTAAGGTCGATTTTCCTACTGACCATTTCGTGTCGTACCTTTTATTTTAATAGCCCTTACAATTTGACTGGAAAATAAAAGTAAAGCTATAGTAAATACAGCAACACTGATCGATAAATTTCATAGAGTGAAGTGATTATATTAAGATAGAAATGTAAAGTTATTGTTAATGTTTATGCAAAATTGTTGCATCGGTATAAAGTTTCGTTTTAAACAAGTTGACCTCAAACTTTATGGTGTTATAAAATATGTAACTGTTTATGTTACGCTTTCTTACTCCATATGTAGCGAGATCTTGCGATGCCTGCTTTAATTATTGTTATTTGTAAATGGGAAACAAAGAAAGCCTCGTTATACGACTCTTAGTAAATGTTTACTTTTGATTTGTTATTAATTTTGTAAACTAGAGCGTTATGCGTGAACGATTACATTATAATAAACAAAATGGCCGTATTCTAATAATTAAAAGAAATATATATGGCAACACTATATTACGTATTTCACTCAAGAATAGTGTAGCTTTCTATCAGTGAAAGAATTATTAAAATCGGATCAGTAGTTCCAGAGAAAACCTTCACTCTACAAAAGGGTCACGTTATGATACTTTAATGGCCATTTCATTTAAATTAAAATATTTATGGCAACACCCCATAGTCTATTTTACCAGGAAGGACTTAACTTTCCATCCGTGAAACAATTATCAAACACTGTTCAATAGTTTTTGAGCCTATTCGCACAAACAAATATACAAAAATACAATCAATTAAATTTTTCCTCTTTATATAATAGTGTAGATGTAGAAGTAGATTCCTATAGTATAGAAGTGACTATCTATATTATAGAAATGTAGATCTTATTATATATCATTAGTTGACCCGACAGACATCGTCCTGTCTTAACTATGAACAAAAGATAATATAGTTTTTAGATTTTTTCTTACATAAAACCCTTCTGCTGACAACAACAAACACAACAGAAAAAGAATTAGCGAAATCGGTCCAATCGTTCACGCTTTAATCCGTGACCAAGGGAAATACAGATTCATTTTTATATATATATAGATTACATAGCAATAAGAGATAGTTTAAATATTAAACTTATTTCTATCCAACCCCGCTTATATTATTATTAAACTTAAGGCTTAATCATAACTATAAGAAAACCGAATATTACACAAACACATGTAGTAGAGATGTTATATGTAGTTAATGAATAGATGAAAAAGTTACGTAAAGTTTTAAGGAGTAAATCAAATGAATTATTTATGAATATACCTATTGTAAGCAACACCGTTTATAAATAAGATTTGCGGGTAGTTCCGGGTAGATTGGAATCAGTCTTTCAGGTGTTTTCGCACAGTGAACATTGAAGTAGAGAAATTAGCAGTGTATAAAAGGTATTTAACCTTACACATTGGTCGCAAGTCCTCGGAGCTGTCCTGCTTTTGGTCTATATTGCATTTTAGTATTGTCATCGGAATATTACTGCCCAGTATTCCCTACTCTTAATACTACTGGTAATTTCGGCAATTTAGTAACACACTAATAGGTTATTTAGGGCATAAGTACATAAGGAGGGTGTTTGTTTAATTTCTCACTGAATGAGTATGGGACGTGGAAAGACGCGAAGAGCTCGACAGCATACTATACTCTCTTAAATTAGGTATTAATTTTTAAATTAATACCCGTGAGGGGACGGGATAGAGTACTATTCCCCTCTGCCGCTGGGAGAGCATCTCGTAAAAGCCGAGTAACCCAGCACGCCATTGGTGGTAGGGGATCTGTTCCCCGACTGGCTTGCGACCACCAGCATGCGAATCCGACCGCCAAGTGTCATAGACGTGTTCCGGTCGAGCCGCATGTGGGCCAAACTTACCGCCTCCCACTCCCATCCCATTAATGCTGTGGATCTAGTGGACTGGGATCTAGCTCAGGGCCCGTTGAGACCACAGCATTTTTTCTTCTTCACTCCCCCTCCCCTCTCGAAGATAGGATGCAACGCATCAACAAAACAAGAGGGTATCTATTGTTTTGTCGATGTCCATGGGCAATGGTGCGCACTTACCATCAGGTGGATTATCTGCTCGTATGCACCTTTTCTACAATAAAAAAAAATTAATTACAATAAATCATCAGGCGCTTCCAACTTCACACAAAATTTCCTATAAATTTTATTCCGTCTATGCAATTTTAACACATATTAGTGAGGATTATTTCCTTAGGATAATACAATAATTATTCGGGATAAAATGAGCCTAAGCCACTATTAGACTTATAAGGACAAACTAACATTAGCAACGCAGGTATGCATAGAAATAATTTAATATTTAACTGACTTAAAAATAAAATATCCACTGTTAATAGTCATTTTAAACAAATGTAAACCATAAACTCACAATTAGAGCTGTTTACTAGATTTATAACCTAGCAAGTTAGTAATTACAGAACAAGTAATTACAGTATTTACTGTTTAGACTTTAGAGAATTGGCGCAAGGGGTATTATTGTAACAAATTATGTATTTCCATTTAAAAGTTACTTCAACAAATGTACAGCATAAGTAGCTTTTCTAAGGATTTATATTGTTTAACTAGTCAATAATTACTAGTGTTACCTTCCAATGTAAGTCACTTCTGGGACTTGTGGCCAAGATGCATCGTTTGATGCGCATCTGATAGTAATTTCCATATTTTGTTATCGCACTCCATTAGAGATTTATTATAACAAAAATGGGCGCAATTATAAACTTTGTTCTTTTAGTCAGAAGATGATACGTAGAAACGCCATTTAGTTTTATAATATTCTTCTAAGTTCGGAAGCTGAAAAAGCACATATTACAGACAGGAAATTGATTAGACGCAACTGACCATATATGTCTTCGATACTAGTTACAAAAGTCATTCACACTAAGAAGAAAAGTCATCATCTGTCACAAGCGCCCTTTCAACCTCATACATCGTTTTTTTCGAGTGCATTTGGTCTTTGGCCATTCTAGAAAAAACCTAACTTATAAAAGTAATAGTAGAACATTTACTTAAGCAAACTTTTATTAATTAAAATTAATAATTAAATTCTTTTTAACTTCGGAATTATAATCTATTAGTATACTAAATGCTTAGATAAAAAGACGTTTATAACCATATGCGACTTATCGTCTTAAAAGTGGAAGTTAGCGAATGAACTTGATACTAAGTTGATACAAACTTGATACTGATTTGTTTATTTTTGCCTTGAAATAAAGGAGAGCGATGAAGGACGTTGTAACACTCGCACATGGCTCACAAGCTCCTGGTACTATTCGGCTTCCCGTCTAAAATGCATGCTGTACAGTGATAGATATAATACCTTACAAATATACTTGTTATTAAACAGTAGTAGCACAACAGTAAGATCACGAGAGCTGAGCAATTAAAAGCACATTCAGTCCAGCCAAACAAATAGCAAAGCTTTTCTCAACATTTCTCTAACGGTTGAAGAATTACTAAACGAACTGGGAATATATGCAATTATACAATTCTGATTCAATTCGTCATGTAGTCGTGTTGATTTTTATCCTACTGTAAATTTGTACTTACTTTATTTATTAAGACAAAAAAACTTCGTGGACTTTACAAGGAGAATTATTCATTTGAAACTAGTCGCACAAGACTCTCTGGACTAACATATGTTTAAATGACCATAACTTTTTTAACTGACATCCTATTTAAATGAAACTTATTTTATATTTTAAGTTAGACCTGCAGCAATACAACTGTGAAAACCGTATCTAATTTCGTTCGGTACTTTTTGCCTGAAGCGCGTATAAACACGAACCAGAGAACAAACAAAATTTTACGATTTTTAAAATAAGTGAAATATTTTTACTTTTATTAAATACACTTGACTGTAAGTAATAATACGTATACACATTCGTTTCAGGAAGCTTAAGAGCATCTGGAGCTTGTGACCTAAATTCAGGTTAAAGAACTCTCCTCTGTTGACTGTGAAAATGACATCCAATTTTTTGAAGTAGATTTTGCGTGTTAAGCCTACAAACATGCGGACAGACGGACAGAAAAATCTAAAATTTATAAATGGTATTTTGGTTTTTATTGACTTTATAAAGACATATATTCTATATATTATAAAATTGTATTTATAGTCTGCAGTCTGGTCATCATTCATCATCATTCGTCAATACTTAATTCTAGCTTGCTATACATATGTGGGAAGTGTAAGTTAGGTTTAGGTTAGCCTTGTGTTAGGCTAACCTTAGGTTTAAACAGAGAACCTGGGCAGTTGTAATTACTTAAAGGAATCCCTTAAGCCTACACCTTGGTGTCAAGTCCAAGGCACTGCTTGGGTACCTGTCATAATAGTTCCTGTCAGAATAGTGCGAGATTACGCCCGTAGCTTCTGATATAGGCCATTCCTTTCAATTTGTTTCCGACATCTATACTAATATTATAAAGAAGTAAGATTTGTATTTTTGTATTTTTGTATGTAACGAATAAACATAAAAACTACTGGACCGATTTCAAAAATTCTTTCACCATTAGAAAGCTACATTATCCGTGAGTAACATAGGCTATATTTATTACAAGAAAAAATTAGAGATCCTTAGGAAATCTCACGAAAACCAACCCAAGGTGCCAAAAAATTTGCCATAAAATATCTTTCATCGCATGCGCTGCAAACATTATTGATGATAGAACAAAAAAATGTTCTACAATATTATAGAACGTATCAATATCTACAAAAAAGTCCGCGAGACCATATGTCCAACTATAATAGTTACGTCACTATAACTACTTTTTTACATTTTAAAAGTTGATAAAAATGCCTATCAAAATCAGACCATGTTTTCTATAACTTTGTATTAATCCTTATCCAAATAAATTATTTCGTATTCAAGACTATTTCAATATCTGTAAATTACTTTTTGAATTATTAAAATCGGACTTTCCATTCAAAAGATATTATGACATTAAAAATATCAATATAAACAAAAAATACACGACGACGCGACGGGCCAGTATAGCGACGCAGCGCAGCGAGTAAAGCGGCAAGAGAGTGGGCACCGAAATGCGGGAGGGCCAATATATTTTTAAAAATAATATTCCACCCGCGCGAAGCCGGGATGGGCCGCTAGTATATAATAAAGTCGGGATAGTAACACCATTTATTACGCTAGAACTGCTGGACTGATTTTGATGAAATTAGGTACAGACTTGACACAAAAACTTGGCAAATTACCTTTTATCACGAAATAAAGGCTTGCAGGAGTTGAAATATAGAGTAACATAAATAAATTAAAATGTAAAATTATATAAACGTGATAAAATTTATCCGAGCGAAACCGGGGCGGGACGAATTGTATTTTCATAAATCGTAATATAGCATAATAGGGAACTTAACATGCAATTGAAAATGCATTATTCAATTTCACTCATGATAAAGGGTCCTGCGACAATCTTGACATTTCCATTGTAGGTCGCACGACCATACGTAATTCGCTATGGATGAAAATAGTGACATGTTTCTTATATCTTTCATCTTCAAAAATAATAAATAACTTTTTTTAATTTATAAATATGAGCGGAGGGGATTACAATACATGTCAAAGCGAAAAAAATCAATTCTACCCGAGAGGGAACGGGTTAGGTTAGGTTCCCTCTGCCTCTACGAGAGCATTTCGTAATAGGTGAGTAACCCGTGCTGGTTTCCCTTGGTGATAGCGGGGGATCTGTTCCAAGTGTCTGACACGTTCTAATCGCGCCGCATGTGGGCCAAACTTACCTCATCTCTCTTCCATCCATCTTGGATTTTGCTCAGTATCAACTGGAACTGTAGATTTCTTCTCTTCAATCCCCTTCTTCACTTGATTTTCGATGCAGCGATTCAACAGCAAATCATAAATGTTTGTTCATTTGCTACCTAGCTGTCATATTATAAAACTCTACTATCTCTTTCATTTTTATTATCTACATCTCGAAAATAAATATGGAGCTTCCTTTTCATTTCTCTATATATAAATAAAACAAGGATTTATGAATGCGAAAAATATTTCCAAGAAGTATACTTTTAACCTGGAATGCGCAGAAGTTACTTTTGGGCCTTTTTAGTGGAAAGCGCGGGTTAAGGTAAATTGAACTACCAATACAGGCACGCTCACGCCCCTGGCGCTGCTTACTTTTAATTCATGTTACTAAGCAATATAGCTAAAATATAACTATTAGGTTGTGCCAAAATGAGACGATATTTTTTTTTCACTCTCACCCCAAAATATCATAGGATATGACCAAACAAATTTCTCTTAATTTCAATTTTAGTATTAAATTCAGTACTTAAAAAGTTCATTCACTCATTTTCTTGAAAAATAATTTTTTCACAGTTTGCAGGACCAAATAGTTTTAAAAACCATGTTTTCCATGTTATTTAAATAGGAAAACTTAAACTTCGATGGAGAACCTCTTAAAATTGAAATTACGAGCTGGCCTTTGGACAGAATTTTTGTTTGGATGATATTTTGGGGTGAGAGTGAAAAAAAAATACGTCTTATTTTGGAACACACTAATAACTATATTACCTTAAAAATTAGTATGTAAAAAAATCATAAAATCTTACTGTAGTTTATTCTAGAAGTGTAAGAATAATTTAATTCCAATCCATGTGAGTCCAGTAATCCTGTACAGCGATTTGTCCAGTTTTTTTTAATTGTATAAGTGACAGATCTAATATAGAGTAAGGTATTTCATATAAAAGATGCGGACACCTTATTAAGATTATCATATTTCTCTGAGCTATGGAATGTTTTAGATTGTGGTTCAATATTTTATGGTGAAGTCTTTCTACAAAGCAATTTATCTTGTATATTACCGTTCATTGTAATTGCCGCTAGTTTTTAAAAAGGTTTATTCCTAATTAAATAGAGTAACTTTAGTCAGATGATTGGGAGTTTGGTGAAATTTATATGAACATACTCGTATTTCCATATATTTTATTTTACATTGATTTATACATTGAAGACCAGAGAAGAGCTCGAATATTGATTGGGGTTTCTTTCTTTTCTTAGCGAAGCGAAGGCGGAAGGAGTTCTAGAAAGGAGTCTTTAAAACATAATATACAAATTTATTTATAAAATTTGATGAAATGACTTTATACTTTTACATTAAATTTCACACCGGGTTTTTCATAAATTGAAATTAAAGAAATGTTTTTTTAACTTCACCGAATTTTGTGACAGCAGTCGGTATCAATATATATTTTTTTTTTAATTTTAAATAAGAATATTTACAGGATATTGGATGGTTCATAAGAAGAAATGAAGCAAGTTTTCGCAATATCGAAATTAATAATTAATGAGAAGTGTAGTGTAAGAGCAAAAAAATCAAGAGCGTCGAACTCAGCAGCTGGTCACTATCAGCACATTAATATGTTGATTCAAGCGATCTGCTGCAATTTATGTTTGATATTGATGCTAGGTGGCCGAGCTTGGACCTTTTATAACTTGAGACTATAGTGGATCAGGTTAGCGATTATTTATAGGAAAAAAATTATACATAATTTGCAGCTTTAGAGGAAGGCTATATATATATATATCATCATGCCATGACCAATAAGAGCGGATGATTACGGGCGCGAAGTCGCGTGGGTTGACTTACAATACATTTTCTCTTTTTCTGATGTATTTTCCCTTCTTACTCTAATGTATCAGCGAAATCCAAGGTCCAATGAAATTAAAATTGGATACCTTTTAATATATGTATCTCTTTGTATGATGCAATATGATATCTATTATTGCACACATGAATTGGATCTTCCGACCCAGAAACAAGTTTATGGACTTCCTTGACAATATCAATATACCCAAGTCGTAATGGTTATTATTTGGGTTTATTTTGGTTTTATTTACATTATATATCAAATCCAGCATTGGTTGGAATTGACCCCTTTTGATTTGGATGAATTTTAGTCAGGAATCTTCTTTTATCGTAGAACGTAGTTCTGCCAAAGAAGAAAGCAAAATTCAAAATTACACCACTTTTTCATTTTTCAAACTCGTTTTCCTAATATCTCGGAAACTATAATTAGTTACAATAATGGTTCACCGTTCACAAGTTTGTTTTGATTTTTTTTTCTGTAGCCCTAAGTAAAAAAAAATTTATGAAAAAAGTTTTCCAAAAATCGCCATTTTGCAAGATTTTGAAAATCTCGCAAAAATGGACGCATGTCATAAAATTTTATGTTCTAATCATCATTGATTTTAAATAGATTCTGAAATATTTCAAGATGAGGCTTTTTTTCTTTCGAAAGATATAAATTTTTGAATTAAAAATATATATATATCAGCAGTGAACAACAGCTAAGTTAAAATCGGTTTAAAGTATACAATGTTTCCGCTTATATATTTCAAATCGCTTTATCTTATGGTAGTATACTACCTAAAGTCAAGGCTATCGAAGTGTGCTAGTGGCTGCATTCCGCCTCTAGATCATGCAACTGTTTTCTGCAGCCTGTACCATGGATTTGATTCTCGAAACGATATCCACCATTGTTATAACTTACGACTATAACGGTATAACTTAAATGACAATATATTTATGTCTTGTGACTCATACCTATTTTTATTTAAGTCGGTTTAACGGTACTCAGAATATTTTTGAAAGGCTATACAGTGTAAAAGCTTTATATATCAGCACTCATTTGTAACTTACTACATAAACAGTAAAATATCATGAATCGTGGTTCTTAAAATGGGGAAGAACATTTCACTATATTCGGATAGGAATTTCAATGGTGACACTGGAAGGATGCTTTGTAGAAAAAGGAAGTGGGAGAATGCTTCTGCGTTAGGGAGCAGGAAAGGGAGAATGACGTCATAAAGATTTTTCTCCTTGGAGCCGAGGAATGAGAAGGAATTAGTTGGAGATGCCCAGGCCTGCATTTTAGTTCTCCGAGAGCTAAATGAACATCTGTTAAAATTTTAAAGTTTTTCGTTAAATGCTAATATGTTTGTCTCGTATTAAATTGTATCTATGTCCTTTTTATGTGCTTTTTTATCCAATAATGTTAAAGACATTTAAATTCAAATATGCATACAGGAATCGTCATTTATAATTTTAGTATATTCAGAATGCAGCTTACTTTTAAGAGGCAGATGAATATAAAATAAATTACTGCTATTTGTCAAAGTCAATGACTATAACAATACATTTAATTTATGCGTTGTCCTTTTTAAATAATTTTATTTTTCAAGTTAGACGGTCTGAGAAGTATCTAAAACTTTGAAAATTAAAAACCTATAAATATTCTTTTGGGAGAATCGCAATCCTACTAACGTTATAAATGTTAGATTTTATATGTCACGACCACTCTTACCTTTGTAAAACAGACTGATGTATGCAGTGGCGTTTTGAAAAGAGCAATTGTCGAGTTCCACGTCAGTTCTTCTCCAGCTACAGTGGTAGATTTAGACAAACTGACTGACCAATTTTGACAAGTCAAAAGTACTTTTTAAAAAGTCAACTGGAAATAAATTATTTTGAGTTTGAGCTTAACTTAAAAACGGTTAAAACTTGATTAATATGGATTGGTATCATAAATGCCATTTTAATTCCAAATAATACAAAGTTCTCAGGAATAGGAAATAATTATTGACTTGTATGAAATTCCATAAACACTTTTTGTAACACTTTTAATTCCAAAACTAGCTTTTACTCGCATTTTTTGCGATTTGTGGTAATTATATTAGCCTACAGTATCGTTCAGATCGTCTGTAGACATATTTAATAACTTTATGAGCTAGTCATATTAACTTTGCACCCCTTTTACGCCCTTAAGGGATGATTTTCGAAAAATATTTTACACGTTTTTCATGAATTTCAATGAAGAACCTTCACACTGAATTTCATTTGAATACTTCAAAAAAGACAAAGTTTCATACTAAAGTCCTTTCTTAGGGCTCCCCTACGTTATAAAAGGATCCCCTGTGCAAAATTTCTTATAGTTGATCTGTCAGTCAGTCAGCTTATCCTTTTAAATATATAGATAGATAAAGCACAGTTCCAAAATTCCAAAGTTTCCAGGGACAGGAAGAAGTAAAACGTCTAAACAAATCCGAACACAATGAACTCTCCAGCTATGTCATGTCACTTAATCCAATATGGTGGATTGCCCAAGGTGGCTAACTAGTTATTTTTAAGCACTCTCATAAAATAGGTCTTGAATGAAAGGGTTTGCACCGAAAAATAAGAACTACTAATCAAATTTAGGCTCATATATTTTTTCATTATAAGATACTTTACCATAAAATTAAAATGTTAATACCAAACGAATCTATGATAGGAGCCTCAGTAATATCATAAATATACGGCAGCTCCGATGAGAGTCACTTATAAACGTTGCTCCAACAAATTATGCAGCAGCACAGTTATATTTCATCTCAATGGGAATTTAAGTAATTCCTGCGTGTGCCACCACTTATTATCTTTTCTTATCAATACGCTTTCTTTTCGATCATTTTATAACTAATTTAAGTCAGAAATTTAGGTCAAAAGCTCGCACACAAATATTTGTTTTCTGTCTTCTCATCTTTTGTAGATATTTTAATAATCTAAACGAATCTTGTAAAGACATATTACACAAGTCAACAAAAAAAAAAACTTTTTTTTGTGTCTGTTATTTAATGACTATTGTCTGAGTGTTTACATTGAAAAATAACCAAAAACTTAATTTATGAAGAAATAAGTTTGCTATTGTATGTTTTATATTGATAATTAAGTTTTAAAGTTCTTAGTGGAGAGTAAAATAATAATTGGTAATACTTTAAAACAAAATGGCGACTAGTCGCGCATTCTACTGTATTGAGTGTATGTATGTCTATTACAAACTGTAGCAACTACTTTTGTATATGACTGAGTCGCAGAATAGCATACAGACTTTACTTGTCGAAATAATATGAAATTTTCTATGAAAACGAAATTTCTATAAAAGCAAACTTTATTCAAAAAACCTATTTTACCCATTATAAGTAAGGTAAAAGAAATCAAAATTTGACATTTTGTTGCCAGACTCAAAATCCGTGTTGACCGGTGTTATATTTTATCTCCATTTAAGAATATTCTTTCCTTTGTTTTGAGCAGATTTCTTGTAATTTTTTCCCACTTTAAGTATTTTTAATTAATCTTTTGCGTTTTGGAACTCTTTTACGTCAGTGTTGCTTATGATTCGCTATTATGAAAATTAATCTTAATTAGTTATAGAAGTCTGGATCCTTCAGATTCTGTTATAAATGCTAGATCTCATCATCATCATACTATACGTTGTCTAATGTAGTCTGAAAAGACACTAAATAGTGTCTGGGGCTTAATTTTCTGTTTAAATTACATGATCTCTTTATTTTCTTCTATTTTTAAGATCTCTTTTATTCTTATTTAGTTCAGAATCCAAATTTTTTTCTATAACATACTAATATAACAAATCAATATTATCAGTTATAAACTTATAACAGTTCTTAGTTACCGCTAACTAAAAACCTCATAAGGCTCTTAACAAATCGTTTGTTTTTAAATATTTGCTATTCAATTATAAGCATGCTAAGTTCTTATTTTTTTGTTTAAACTCCATCTAAAAATAGTAGAGACTCGACATAAACAAACACTCAACAGCAAGTGTGATCAACTGATGAAGTTGTTTTTTCCAATACTCGAACATAAATAGCATAGACAAGAATTTATTTATAAATATGATGTAAAAAATAATCATCTAGTCTATGAATACACTAATTGGCTTACAGAACCTACTACTGTTTATTAGGGATGTGAAAACGAAACGTTACAAAATCTAAATCGATTTTCGAATCGAAAAATAATGTATGTTGAATTCTTACTCACTTTTTTTTCAAATTTTCCAAATATTTGTTAACTTTCCGTTCGAATATTATCAGTTGAGGGCGATACCAGGATGAAATTATTAATGCTTCTACTCTCCATATAATTAATAATCCAGTCATTTTAGTAAGAATTCTTGGAATTTGAGATACCCAGCTGAATATTTGCATAAACTTGTATTTTGGCACTCTAAAAGTTGTGTCACAATAATCGATTTTTTGCAAACATCTCATTTCCTATGGATTTTTCGCTATTTGTATTTATTATCAATATTGTAGATAATTAATTTCCCTAAAACTTTTATCTCGATATTTTTGTATACGTATATTTTATATATCTCAAATTCCGAGATTTTTACCTTATTTTAACTAAGATTACTGAACTATAATGTGTAAATGATAAAAAATATATTTATCCGGATAAAAATACGTATTTTATCCGGATATATATAATTTATCCTTGTACCATGCTACCGACGCTCAATAATCTTAAATAAAGGAAATCATACATTAATAAATATTAACATGTTTTGTAAACTCTAAGGCATAGTTATTCAAAAGAAGCAAGTAATACAATAATATAAACCAAATATTTGAAAGACTTTCGAATAATTCGAAAACTCAAAAATAATTGTTATAGTATTATTCGATGTGATCGAATGCGATTCGCACGCCCCTTCTATATTATTTTTTCTTTTTTAATTTGCACACATCATAGTCACAGCTAAGATCTAAATGGGATTACATAATTACGCTGGATATTTTTGCTAATTTTTTATCCAGCAGATAGCCACAGCCACAGACCGCAGTCAGTTAATACTTAGCTAGGTTAATAGTCCAGTAAGTCTGAGTGTAAGGGAAAGGTTTTACGGTGACCGTTAATGTGCGGTTTAAGTTTAACCAACATGTTAAGGTGACTTGACCATTCAGTAGTTATCTATGTTAATTAACGTTACCTCTAGTTATGTATCATTTGAAGAATTAAAGTTAGACCAAGGAACGACGATTAAAAGTTCAAATCACATAAAGAATTCTAATTCAACTATAATCACGACGTCTATGCTATAAATGAAGTAATTATTCTGTGACATCGTAACGTCCAAGATAATGGATTGATTTTGATGCGGTTTTATGACTATCAGCTCATGTCTAATGAGCTCTAGAATTTTTATGATACAGTGTAAATACACAGAGAAGGTATAAAATGATAAAGGATTAAAAAAAAGTGTGGTTATTAAAAGTTATTAAAAGGTTGAAAGTTTATTAAAAAAAATGCAAAGGGGGGACAAACGAACAATATTAAAAATAAATCAGGAGCTCTTCTTATCTAGGAATTGTTGCTGTCTTTTTATACTAGTCTAAAGTCTTACTAACTAGACATAAAAACTGACAATCATTATATCGAACTAGTACTATTTCAAACCTTGACAACTTTATTAACGTCTGTTTAATCGTAATTAAAGTCTTTGGCATAAAAAAACACACAACTTCATTACAAAATAATAAAAAGAGGTACTTAAAAAAACTTGTATGGCACCTATAATACAATGACAACATATAAACTACATAAGATCATGTTGTTAATTGGTATGAAATGTAGTGATGTCTTGATTCAACAAAATGTCTTGAATATTTATGAACCATTAATAGAAGTGATGTTGTGAATGAAGCTGATTTGTAACATTTTTTATTTGAAATATCTATAAGTGCTTTTACTGTATAAGATATATAAACACCCAAAATCATGCTAGATTTTTAAAATTATGATTTAAACACCCACAGTAAAGCCAACGGTAGCAAGTGACTAAAAAATATAATGTAAGTAAAATACTCATCATTTGATTATACATTTTAAGATAGAGTAAATATAGACAAAGTAGAATAAATATATGTAGGGTAAAAATTATTAATACGTTCAAGTATTACGTAAGCATTAAAGGAGGCGACGTGTCTTTGCTTTGCTTATTTCTGATTTCTGCAAGGTGATTAGGTTAGCGATACAAAAGTAAAAAATCTTTTAAGTTCAACGGAGATGAATGTCGAGTGAGGTCAATAAAAAATTACATTTAAATACTTATTTACTTCACTAGAAAATTATTTAATTATGCCATGTTAAAATTTATACATAGAGTAAATAATAAAACTGAAACATTCCTTGGAAAAGTCAATTATATTATCGTAATAAACTAAGGTGCAATATATTTTCGTTAATAGTTATAAGTTTATTGAGTAAACATTCTGCTATTGTATCATTTATAAATCAAACCCAGTGTCAGCTCAGATACACGTGTATTTCATACATAAGACAATGCTCTCCTACAAGTACTCAATAGTATCAATCATCAGGACTTTAACTACATTCTTCTTTCCTTCTTCTTTTAATGCCTTCTATATAGTTGTGCACAGTAGACATGCACAGGGTACTTTGCCAATGTCACGTAGTAAGGACAACACAGTTGTGAAAGTTTGTCCGGTGAATCAGATTTTATTTTAAGACACTTCCTTTATATATAAAAGGACACCACCATGTTAATATCAATTTTCAACAACACAATATTTGTTAGTATCCAACACCAAAAAAAAAGAAGCTTACATTCTAATAAATAATATATAAAGTTAGTATATTTTCAGTTTGTATGGCGTTTCATACATTGATTTATACGGAAAATTTTGAGAGCAATAATTTTTTTCTATTGCTTAGATTATACTATAAGGATCGTGGTATTATATGTATAATATATTTTTATCATGTAGCAAACATAAAATATTCTAAGCTAAAAATAATGGACTTCTGACATTTTTCTATTGCCATATTTAAAAAATAAAAATGTCGACTGTCAAAGTGACACTAACATCTGTCAATAAGTTAATACTCAAACTCAACTGTTTTGAAGTTTTATTAGTTTTACGATATCTTTATACGTGAAACCATAATGTTTTTTTATAAAAAATATATAATACAACATTAATCAGCCACCGACCACGCTGCGTTTTCAAAACTTGGTACTGGACAGTGGAAAGAATCAATAAACTGATTCAGCCACGGTAAAGCATTACGTACTCTAAACTCAAGAATGTAATTGCTAAGAGAGTGCAAGCATACAACCAGTTATTCCTGCTATTGTTGTTCATTCTCCTTGGGAAGAAGTACTGCTGTAATAAATTGGTATAAAACATAGAGGCTATGGGTTAAGAATAATATTCCATTAATGATCAGAGGAGAGTGAATTGTGTTTTTTTCTAAGTGTTCTAGTAAGTAAGAACAGTCGAAAAAAATTAAATATATTGATTTAATTATGTTTTTTATTAACAGTTTCACCAAAAAAAGACTAGTTCAATTTTATTTCATTCTTATCCTTTTGACATGATCATTACAAAAAAATAAACATGGAATAAAAATATTAATAATTTATTCTTAACTTAAAATTAAATTGAAGAACCGCCTGGCATTTACAAGAATGTTCTAATGAATCATAATAAAATTGTCCCTCAGTAAGTAGTTAAAGCCAAATAATAAAAACTACATAAGACTGTTATACCTAATTATGTATTTGAAATATACATAAGTCGTTAATTATTTAAGTAAGTGTTAGTATTTCTCAAAATATTTTAATCATATATAAAGCTTCCTAAAACAATAATAATGTTTGTTTTATATGCCTCGGCAACAAAATAACACTAATAGGTTTTCTTTACTTTTCAGGTTTCTTATAATGTAACATATGAAATATTTTAATCTAATACTACTTGTTATGAACCTTACTTATTCTTCAATTGCCATAGCCAAAAAATTAATCCACTTACAGTTTTAAAAACAAACAAAACGATCATAAATTTGAATTTAGCCATTCTAGTTATATAATGTACAGATATGACAACAATATTCAAACATCCAGAGATGTGACGTTTTTCAAATACTAGTATTTAAAATACAAAATACCTATTTTCATTTTGTATTTAAATACTTTGTTTTAAAACCATTTTGTATTATATTTGTGTGACATATTTTGTATTTGCAACATGCAAAATACATTTTGACATCAATAAATTTTGTCATCATCAATAAATGAATTTGATGAACTATTCTCATTACGGCAACACTGTTCAGATGGGTAATAGATGTTCATTAATTTATTATTTTATAGTTCGCCCAAAATTATTGAGATGGATAACAGTTAATAGAAAATCTGGTGATATAACTTTTAACCAGCCCTATGGAGGTTTCATTTGGAAACACAATCTTTATTTTCAACCGACTTAAACAAGGAGGTTATTAATTCGTTTTTGTTTGATTTTCTGTATGAACAAACATAATAGTCGAACCAGTTATTGACAAGGAACAAACAAATTGTAGCATCAAAACTAATATATTTGTTTATTATATTTACATAATTGCTTTGACATAATCAAAAGTTCTCGGGCCCCCTAATTTCTTAGCGGGCTAATTAATAATGGGCGTCCATTATCCTTCAAACAGAATGTGATTGTGCTAATGAAATAAAGGCAAATTCTTTTAAACCCATAAAAGTATTTTATTTGAAGAAAGTATTTTGGAAATATGTATTTTGCGTTTAGTATTTTAAATACAAATTGAAGAACTATTTTGTATTTAAAATACAAAAAGTACTTTCATTTTGTATTTGAATACTTTTTATAAACTATTTTGGACATCTCTGCAAACATCTATGTAATGAAGATGTATGTATAATAATGTATGATCTATTTGTATAGCTCAAGGTAAAACAATAAGAACATTCAGCAACTGAATAATCATTATTGAATAAAATAAAAAAACTTGCCTTCTGTGCTTTAAACCAAAGTGAGTTTGTTTGTTACACTTTTTGATCTAAACTGTTGAATCACATGATGAATTTGGAAATAGTGATTAAAGGGACACTTAAATCTCTATTTCCGAATTTTTACTTGAAAATTACAAGACGGCTATAGGTTAGCAGCAGCTTCTACCGTTTACCTTTATAAATAATGTAGCGGTAATTATATTATTATTGTTAATTATATTATTATACACTAAAAGACGTAAGACAATATAGGATAAGAAATGATGCTGGATTCGGAACTAGTCTCAAATTTTATTATTGTAACAATCCAAAAAACGAGGTTTTTTTTTTCTCTACGAGGTTATACTTTCCATGGAATTACAAAGAATATAGATTGTTAAGAATTATATAAAAGTACTAAATAACGTTCCCATGTCTGACGTCAGCTAAAGTGAACAAAGCCCTAAACCACTCCCACCGACGCATAGTGCATACGCAAATCCATATTCAATTATTCATGTTACTCTCCCTAGCCTAATCACCTTCCCAAATATTTTTCTAAAAGCTCCTTTCTAAAACGAAAAGGCTTTTTTTTCAAAAATTGTTGTCTGCTAAGACTATTTACAATAGTTATAACATAGAATATTGTATTTTGATAAATAAGTCCTTTGCTTCCATATTTATTTATAAATTAGTATTATAAACATGATAAATATTTCAATAACACGATGCTAAATATTACTAACGCCATCTATGTTTCCGTTTATGTTTTCTTTCACTAGTGTTACTGTGCGTAATTAGAGGTGTCTCTTTTACAAAGGAGTAATATACCTATGGAAAAATGTATATTTGTTTTACGATCATCATGATATTTCCAAAATTTACTTTTTTCTTCCATTTTAGTCACAAAAATCTATAAAATAAAATATATTATTACAATTATTTTTTAAAAAAAATTACAAGTTGCCATAATTTAAAAAAAAAAATTAACAATTAAAACAACGCTATCTATTACCAGTAGTGGTAAACAAAAATGTAAGTAAAATTTTATACTAATGACGTAATCTGCCTAAGCCGTCATTTTTATATTTCCTCTTTTTTTAATAAAAATTAATGTTAATAAAATATATATTTTCTAATTTAGGTTATTAAACATTATTTTGTACGTCATGATTTCAATTTTGTTTTAACTCCGATAATATTTCCTCCTCTGGCAACATTATTCCATATCTTTTCATCCGATAGGCCAATGACAAATGGCAATGACGCGTGCTATTCTTTAGGATTAATGAAAATAGAGTGGTATTGGTTTTTTTCATCAAAAAAGGTTCTTTGGGTCATCTCTACGATTAACAACACTCACAGTAATAATGCTACTATCAATAAAAAAATTATTTGAATATTCAATCAAAAGAATAACAGGTTACCATAATTTAAAAAAAAAGTTAGGATTAAAACAACGCCATCTATTACCAATAGTGGTAAACAAAAGTGTTTCCGCGATATGTAAAGTTTTATGGCAGAATTTGTACGAAAAAATTTAAGAATTTGAAAAAACTTTAGAACTGGTTTATGAGGCCTAAATAATAGGTTCAATCATTTAGAATATTTTTATAAAAGTATAAATCTTAAACCTATTGGCTATTTCTGAACGTAATTTAACGTAACGTAATTTTCTGAAATAATTTTTATTGCTGTACGATAATATGTAAGAAAATTATGATATTTTAATATATTAATATTTGTCTTACATTTACTTATAATTCTAAAGGTTTCATAGCCTAAAAACAAATACCTACTATTACAATGTACTCTGTGTCTACAACTTAGCTTGACAATTCACATGAGCTGATGACACTGGTGTGTTTACCACTACTGATAATAGATGGCGTTGTTTTAATTGTAACTTTTTTTTATGGCAACTTGTTATTTTTTTGAAAAATAAATTGCAATAATATATTTTATTTTATAGATATTTATGGCTAAAATGGAAGAAAAAAGTAAATTTTAGAAATATCATGATTATCGTAAAACAAATATATATTTTCCATAAGTATATTATTTTGTAAAAGAGACACCTCGTAACACTAGTGAAAGAAAACATAAACGTAAACATAGATGGCGTTAGTAATATTTAGTATCGTGTTATTGAAATATTTATCATGTTTATATAATACTAATTTATAAGTATGAGAAAACAAGACTGAATTATTAAAATTTATTCTGTGATAACAGTAAATATATATATAAATATATATAAATCAATAATTTTTAAATAAAAGCCTTTTCGTTTTAGAAAGGAGCTTTTAGAAATATATTGGGGAAGGTGATTATGTTCGGAGTGGTTTAGGGCTTTGCTCACTTTAGCTGACATGGGGACGTCATTTAGTACTTTTACATTATTCTTAAAAATCTATACTTTATGATTTTATATTTCATGGAAAGTATAACCTCGTAGAGAAAAAGATCCTCGTTTTTTGGATTGTTACAATAATAACATTTGAGACTAGTTCCGAATCCAGCATCATTTCTTATCCTATATTGTCTTACGTCTTTTAGTGTATAATAATATAATTAACAATAATAATATAATTACCGCTACATTATTTATAAAGGTAAACGGTAGAAGCTGCTGCTAACCTTTAGACGTCTTGTAATTTTCAGTTCTAATCAAAGCCTTATATCTGCCAAGTATTTAACTTGGTCTGAGCCTCTGAGGTGTCTGCTATTAAGCATAATGAGCCCAGAAAACGCAATCCAAACGCTTCTCGATACTGAGGATCACATAATTAGTGATAACCTTTGGTTCAGTCTTAATTCCTTTAACCAATGCTTCTCAAATTTTTCTATGGACCCTTAAAAAAAATTTAAACAAGAAATATTCAGATGTTGTTAGAATACTTTGTCTTTATTTTTTTCCCTTAAACTAAAATAGTGTTAGATTGATATTATAGATCAAGATCAGATGGTAAAAACGAGACCTGTCCGTCTGTCCGTCTATCAGCCACCAGGCTGTATTTAATGAACCGTGATAGCTAGAAAGTTGAAATTTTCACAAGTGATCTATTTCTGTTGCCCCTATAACAATAAATACTTAAAACATAATAAAATAAATATTTAAGGGGATCTCCCATACAACGTGATTTTTTTAACAAATATTGGTACGGAAACCTGTGTTCGTGTTTTTTAATTTAGTATTAAAATATTTAAAAAAATACACATAGAAATTACGTCAGTATTTTATTTTAATAAATGAGTAAATTGAAGGTTTCAGTCATTATTATATTCACAAGGAAGAATCCAAATGCAATTGTGTTGGGCGCTTAGCAAAGTGACAATCGCTTTGAAGCGACTCTATATCTATAGTTGTAATTGCTTCATCATTCATAAATTCAAATTGACAGCAAATGTATCTTACGCCTAACGATTGAAATCGCCCTTTATTGCCAATATCTCCGTGTTGATAACTGTCAAAAATCTCTTTTTTCAATTCGTTTGCCCAAATTGAGCAATTCTACATTTGCTGTCAATTTTCGTTTTTCTATTGTAAATCACGTGACCTTTGCTTAACCTTACGTCAATCCCACTTAATTTTTCTATAAGCGTTATTGAATATTGATTTGACATTTTGCTGAGCCCCCTGGTCTTAATTTTTTTTTCTAATTTCTTTAAATTTGATTTTTAAGATTTTGCACTAATTTATTTAACATTAACTTGAATCCTTGTTGTGATTGGCAGAAATAAAATGGAGGAGTAAATGAAATATGGAAATACATGTATGTATAGTTTTATATAAATTCTTATAGCGTATTTATTTTACTTTTGTTTATTTATTTTTATTTATATCTTATATTTATTTATCATAACTAATATTCCTAAGTAATATTATAAATACAAAAGTAAGACCTAAAAAAAAATAGGTAATATGTACTTAAGCTATCTGTCGATCGATATATGGTCCGTCTGTCTATTACGCTTTCACGCTTAAATCTCTGTACTGATTTTGATGAAATTTGGTACCGATGTAGACTAGAGTTTGGGTAAGAACAAAGGTTATGTTTTATTGTAAAAAAAATACTTGAAGGGGTTGAATGAAATGCATGTCGAGCTGTGATTTCAATGTCGTTGGGGACATTGTCGTTGATTTTAAAATTTAATATACACTTTCCAGCAACTTTATATACCCTTAAGATAGTATACACTAGTTGGGAATCACTGGTCAAACGCTACCATAAATCTGTCTCTTATAATTAACTCTATATTCATTAGATATGGTTTGTTTTAAACTGCAGGATGTTAGGCGCTGATACGTTAAGTAAAGTTGCTTTTAGAGAAATGGATGACTTCCTAAAGGAGTTAGATAATTTTACTATTTATTTAATCAACTTTTAACGGTTTTTAAATTGCGGTACACTTGACTTGATAGATATATCTGTAACGTAATATCATGGTCGAATTATGGCCAATTCAATCGCGTTAACGTTAACATTTAAATAAAAATATTTAGGCGTTTACAACAGTAAATATATTTTATTTTATCCTACAGGAACTCTGAATTTTTTCGGGATAAAAAATAGCCTATATATAATCTAGGTAATAAAGTATCTGTATGCCGAATTTCATTGAAATTCGTTTAGCAGTTTTTGTGTGATTGAGCAACAAACATCCAAACTTCTAAACATTCAAATATGCAAACATTTACGTAGATATTTATGTTTAAAATACACTTAACGACTTATAAGCTCTGCTCACATAAATCTATAGCAGACTGATAATGATAATGATTGAGAATCATGTGGGTCGGTTTAGTTAAATGTTGGATAAGGGATCGAGCAGTGAAGGTGTATGCTTAGACTTGCAAAAGACCTTTATAAACCGGCTCCAGAGACTCGCGCCTCCGGGAGTCTGTTTTCTATCTATAGTTATTAGTTTATTTTACGTTTAGTTAAGTTTGTTTGTGTGTTTCTTTCGGCGTCAGAATTTGTTTAATCTTATGAATTATTGACTTATTGTATATATCTATAAATATAAATATATATTATGGTATTTAATTAAGAGTGAGGCCTCATATCGTTTTGAAGTCAATGAAGGTAGTTTGGCTGTGACGGATTTCCTCAATTAGCGGCCTGCCATACTATTAAAAAAAGCGTGATGTTCAAAAACCTTAATTTTATTTATAATAATTTACCTAAGTTTATATTAATGTGCGGTTTGCTTGTGACAAAAAAAAATATCTTTTTTAGGTAATTACTAACAAATATAAATACTTTATGTCTACTCCTAGTTCTGCCTGATTCAATATAATTATTTGGTGGGATGATTTTGTTAAATCTGAGATTTAATTATCTTAAAATTAAATAATTTTTTTTTACTTTTAAATGAAGTAAATGCAGAGATTATACATGCAGAGGTCGTTATAGAAAAACAATAAAATTAAACTAAAAAAAAAATGATTTTATTAATATAGTGCGTATGATAATATTTTATCATACAAGAATACATACTAAGAATACTGCTGAATTAAATATTTGTATATAATATACTAGCCACACTGTTGATAGCGTTTGCCAGTAGTTTCTGTTAGCTTTTTTTAAATATTCAAAAATATTAAGTTATTTTTTCTTTATATAATTTTTGACAATTATTATGTGTCGGAAGCGTAACTTTTTATTTAATTAAAATATGTTTATTCTCTATAATTATTTAATCGTCACTTATAAATGATATATTATTAGGTCAAGTAGAATAAAAGTCACATATTTCGAGACAAATGTCACAGCCGCTATTTGATACGACTAAGGATTTGTTGACTCAGAAAAGGGGGGTTAACATTTCCATGTTAACAAAATAAATGTGAGAATTGTATTAACAAAAAATGAAGCGAAACTTAGGCTTAAATAGTTTAGTTCACCCGCTATATTTTGGATAATTCACACTATATCTTTATAAATTATAGCATATATGTTATTCTGATGTGTAAGCTATATTATTGTAAAGTTTTATTAAAATCCATTCAGTAGTTTTTACGTGAAAGAGTAACAAACATACATCCATACTATTCTTACAAACTTTCGCGTTTATAATATTAGTAGGATTAGTGTTAGGTTAGCTTTGTAAGTCTAACCTTAGCTTAGACCGCTTAGACGGAGATTCTATGCAGTGGAAGTTAGTGTCCACAGAAAATGCTTTTTTTCTCGTAATCGACATTTTAAACCATAACGGACCTTGCTCTATTGAAGTTTTCCGCCTAAATTCATTAGTTTTTGAGATATTTCAAAAGCTATTAACATAAGCGACAACTTCAATTTTTATCGTAAATTACATTAATAACTAAATATTATATCGTAATCGACATGGTATATGATGATTGTGTCGTTTAATATAAACAAAGTACCCGAAACACGTTAGAACAAGTTCATTCCATCTAAAGTTATTGTAGAACTATTGTCACTCCAAGCCATTTCCTTGTTTTAATTGATAATTAATAAAGTAATATCGTTGAAACAGTTTTCCTCGTAATTGCATTGAAAAATGTCGACGCCGACAGCGAAGGTATAAATAACTTTTCAGTATTTATTAGATATTTAGTATTAGATATACTTAGAATTAGAACAAAATTATCTATCTATGAAATACAATATTATCTCTTTATCTCAGAATCATAATCACTCATAGGTGCCATTTATGAAATTAATTATGTCAGTGAAATTTAGTTTTTGTCGCTTACACTAAGTCAGCGGTAATGGCTCGATATGTGACAGGGTAGTCCTTAAACCTACAAACTTGGTTGCAAGTCCAAGGAAGTGCTTGGGTTCCTTTCAGAACATCTTCTGACCGTATTGCGCCCGTAGCTTTTAAGATAGGCCATCCATTGTGCACATACGTACTTATAAAAGATTGTATATTCCTTCATTCTAATTTTCTACATGATTATAGTACTTTTAAACGCTTTTATTATTGAATTTATTGACAGGTAAGCAATAATTAGCATTATCACAAACCAGACCAGTTCTAAATAGTAGGTGTGGATGGTTAAGTGTTTTTTTTTGTAGCCATAACGACTGATAATAGACGTATGGTCCATTAAATATCGCTAATCGCATTATATGTATCGGCCACCACTTTATATGTCAATGATCCTGAATAGGTTATTGTACACATTTAACAGTTTTATTTGTAAAGAGGTTATACCTATTAACGACTTTAGATAGTAAGCCATGCTGCTTAGGGACTGTGACCCAAATACAAGTTACGTGATCTAAACAATGAATTACGCTAGTGCTACTAGTTTAGACATTGTTATTGTCCGTGAGCGTTCTTGAGAATGTTATCAACAGTGTTGCTAACTTAAATAATATATTTTTATTGAATTTAAATTACGTGGGTAGTTTATTTTTGTCAATTTAAATTTTTTTTGATATCCAAAAAAAATTTTGTTATTAATTAATTTCTGTCATAAATGTTCTAAAAAAATTTAAAATAATGTCGAGATTCTTTCAGTCAGGTTCGTTATTTCAAGTGAAAATATCATTGTAGTGTTACCATAATATAAAAATATTTATATATAGAGAATCAGTGTAACATAAAATATTCAATTACATTGATTCATACTTAAAGTGACCATTTTATTTTTCACTCAAAACGGGACACGGACTACGGGACGGAAGTCTTTCAAACCATGGGTGAAAAGAAAAATCAAAATTAAACAAAACAGTTTTTTTTGGTAAGTGACGTCATGAGGTATCCCTAGTATTTTCTAAAAAAAAATATTGCTATAGGTATCTGTGTTATTGCCGACAACGCGGTAATTGTAGCGCGATTTCGGAAAACGGGGCTGTTTGACATCCCGAAGCTTACTTTCGGGACAACGGGACAGCCAACCGAATGAAGGGACTGTCCCGTCCAAAACGGGATGTATGGTCACATTACTCATACTTCGTATCGTGTGTCAAATTAGTGCTACAAAAACTCGATGACAGTAATCGATGCTAATAAATTATCTTATATTGTCTACCATTATATTATTATTTAACTAAAAGTGATGTTATAAGAAAACATATATTTTTTTCTATTATTTATGTGTATTATCGTTTATCATTAATTTTGCTCCAACAGAATAAGATTCATGGAGCAAAATTAATGATATGTACATTGTACGATGACGATATGACGTCACAACTTAATAAACAAAATGAATATTTAAAACTAATCTTCTGTATATATATATAGCATAAAACACTTAAAAATATACCCAATATAGTGATTTTTTTTTAATAAAAAAAAAATTGTAAAAAAAATATACTACAATTTATTTTTTTTAACTAATGGAACTTAAGAGTATATAAAACTTGCGAACTGTAGAATTAATTTAAACACACAAAATAAATACACAATGAGTAAATAATGACGTCACGATTCATGATCTTACCCAAGACAGTTAGAACGAGAATTTGTTGTTGATAAAATTTTAAATGATAATCTCAACTTAATATTAGCGGAAGTCTAGCTATCTGTTCTGCTTTCACGCTTAAAGGACAAAACAGATTTTGATGAAATTTAGTACAGAGACAGACAATATCTTGGAAAAGATATACGCTACGTTTTATCGTCAAAAAAATGTTTGAACGGGTTGAAATAGGGGCTGAAGTGCATGTCATATATAATTCAGAAAAAATATGAGAAGGAGGAGAGGGGGTATATTAAAAAACATTAAAGGGGGGGGGGGGGGAGATACTGAATGGACTATTGAGTAAACGCAACGTAGATACTGCTAATGAACTGATAAATAACTAAACATTATGATTTCTTACAATTACAACAGGAACCCAAGCAGTGTCTTGGACTTGTGACCAAGGTTTAGGAAATCTATAACAATGTAACACTCGCCTTCACTGCCCTGGTTCTCTGTTTAATCCTAAGGTCAGGTTAGACATATATTTAGTACTGTAATGTAACTCTTTTTTTTTTATAAAATAGGAAGGCAAACGAGCAGTCGGGTTACATGGTGTTAAGTAATCACCGCTGCCCACGGACTCCTGCAACAATTGGGGAATTACAGAAGCGTTGCCGGCCTTTAAGGTGGAGATGTACGCGATCTATATATATAAATCTTAGCAAAACAATAAAAGTATGAAAATAAAACTTGATTATTTCAAGTAGCCGTAGTTTTTTAAATGATGACTTTCATTTTCCAGTAATATGTTATTTTCGTGGTGAATTAGATAGATCATTAGGCATGTGGACCGCAAACCTGTGTGGTTTCTCTATTTCTCCTTGCCTCGTTACTTCTGCATATTTACATATTTTTTCATTACAAGCATATTATCCTCATTATAGTATACTTCTATTTTTACTACTATTTCATACTAATATTTATATATGCGAAAGTGTGTTTGCGTGTCCTTCTTTCACGCTTATGGGAGTAAAAGTAACTTGAGCTACAAGCTGAAATTAACACATAGGATACTTTTATCCCGGAGTAAGGTAAAAATTAAAACATGGGTTGGGTTTACTGCTATAGTCACTAATTTATACCCCCTAGTCAGTAGGAAATGGATTCATTGGGTGGGTGAGAGAGTGAGGCACGTATTTCAATTTACTTTAAACCCAATTTTGAAGTTTCTGCGGACGATGTCGTGGGTAGATGCTAGTCTGTCTTTAGTAGAAGAAAGATGCTACATACAGACACTTCATCAGCTAGGCTACTGTTCTGTATCCTGGAATGCACTACATGAAGGTAAAGATGATTAACAAAAAGGATACTTTCTATCCCAATCTATTGAAATCTTTGGATTCTATTTTCTATCCATAAAAAGTTTAAAGTTGTTATTTGACTTTAATCCAATCCATTTATAGCGACTTCTGGGATACCTCAAGGGTCAATACTTGGACCTCTGTTTTTCAATGTCTTCATCAATGACATATGTTATATTGTGAAACATAGTGAAATCTACCTTTTTGCGGACGACCTTAAGTTGAAGAAGACAGTGAAAAACAACATAGATACAAAGAACCTACAGGATGACATTAATAACATTCAGGATTGGTGCTGCAAAAACAAAATGTTTTTAAACGCCTCAAAATGTCATCATGTAAAGTTTACCAGAAAGCGCTGTAAAATTCACTCTGAATATTTCATTAATGGAAAAAAACTGCAGGAAATGACTTCAGTTCGGGATCTTGGCATACTGATAGATAGTAAATTGCGATTTGTGGACCATATTGACAAGATCATAAATGAAGCTAATCGATCTCTAGGCTTCATTTTGAGATGTTCTAAATGCTTTAAAAGACCAAGTACTATAATACAATTGTATAACTGTTACGTGAGAAGTAAACTTGAATATTGTAGTACAATATGGAGTCCGACATACAAAGTTCATATAGATAGAATTGAGAGAGTACAGAAGAAATTAATTCGAACTTTAATATATCGCTTTAAATTTCCAAGTAGTATCAAGACCTATGAAGAGAAAGTGGAGCTCTTCCACCTTCAACAACTGTCTACACGCCGATCTCATTTAGATCTTTTATTCCTTCATAAGCTACTGAACGGTTTTATTGATTGTCCATCTCTCTTAAACAAATTCAAATTTAATGTTCCCTCCAGAATATCACGATACCCTAGCGACTTGTTTGTACCTCAGCTTTGCAAGACCAACTTGGGTCGTTCCGCACCGGTTGTCCGCCTATCTCGTCTGTACAACTGTTACATAAAGAAAATTCCGAACATCGATATACATTTTGATAGTTTGGCCACTTTTAAGTCTAAACTAATTAAATATGACGTTCCTAATTCTTAATATTAAATTGTATAGTCTTAATAGAAAATATAAACATAATTTGAATTAAAAATAATAAGTTAATAAACTAATTAATATTAAATTCATTAACTAAAGATTAAAATATAATAAACTTAGTTATGTATGAATGTGTTGCGTAAATATACATATCTGTGTTATGTGTGAGTGTGTGTGTGTTGTGTGTTTGCCTTTAATTTCATGTACTGGTATAACTTGTAACACATAGCATGCTGTGATTACCTGTAATTGTAAGAACAGTTAGATATCAATGTCAATATCAATTTTAAATTAATAATGTGAAACTGTATCTTATGTTGGTAGTCCTATAATAAATAAATAAATAAATAAAAATATGAAGAAACATGAGTCCTCTTCAAAGGAGGCTAAAATTTACATACCCTATACTGTTTTAAGGTCAACAAATAAGTATTAAGCACAAAGCTTTGTAAGTTAATCCGCTTTATTATTTTGATGGATAGTCTCTTTAAGGTCATCGATGTTGTACTACTTATTGTTAATTTAAAGTATGCTTTTTTTTAATTCTTAAATTATATGAACATGTCAAAATGTTACAATTATTTTCGTTCTACTGATGAAAAAATATTTTTTTCCTTATCCCCAAATATTTCCTTGCTTTTGTATCCTTGGAGTTCTTAACCAACACATCCCTCGGTACGCATCGTCCCTTAATTCTGGTGGAAACGTAATCTAAACGCCTTAAAAACAACACAAAATTCTTCATATCAACTTATTGAGGCTTTTTATCTTTGATTATAAACCAATTACGATAACTACGAACTAAATCAGCAGTTTTTTACATTCTAAAATCAACCGTTTTATTAATACCAACTGCTAATAACTCTGTGTATCTTTTTTAATTCGGGCAATCATTATTCTATTTAACTGGCTGCTTCACATAATTCATAACAATTACTGACAAAAACACGCTTTAAAATTTTAATTCGACACTAAAATTAATGGCAGCTATTTGGAGTTTTTGCTTACACTTAATGATAATGCGCATTTCTATATACAAAAATAGACTAAAGCACTGCGACATTAATTCAGATAATTTGTTCGAGCATCTTGCATTTTTGTACTTGTCAAACTGCTGTTGTTTCGCTGAGGAAATCTCTGTTTAATGGATCAGCACTAAATTGTCTTTGCCTGTTTTAAAAAATATTTTTTTGCTATAGATTAAAGAAAAAAGTGGCAGAATATAATCTATCAGGCAAAATATTTTTTTTAGGTTGGCTACACTGGCTGGCTTTGAACTTAAAAAACATTGTAACTGATGACTAAGAAGATTGTTAAATTAAAAGAGATGTTTTTATGTCTGTTTGTTATACACACTATTTTGAATAATAAAGCAAATTGAAATAAAAGTTGGTGAGAGTTCTGCTTAGGGGCTACTAATTAATTACGTACGAAGATTTAGGAGGGAGGGGGGTCGACCATGTCTTATTTTTTCATACAAGGGGGTGGGAGTCTCGGTAGTTCTTATGTAAGATTACAAAAATGCTCAAAGTTAAAATTATACTTTGAAAAAGCGCTGGCAACATTTATTTTTTCCTTTAGATTCTTACATAATAAATATTAAACAAGGGGGGAGCTTTTACCTGATTGAGAGCAAGTGTCCGTGTTACCAATAAAAAAATAACCATAAATAATATTACTTAAAATTTCTATACAAATTGAATGTATCGGTTAAAAAAAGAACTACAAGAAAAAGCAAAAGTCAATGAAAAATATTTGCCGGTTTGTTTTTGTAGACACATCAATGGCCGTCGTCTAAGTACGAAACTTAAAACATAACGCTACTTAAACGAGACGCTAATAACAGAGTGTATAATATAATTTTATTACATTTCCATCGCCATATATATTAATAGACATATAATCATGGTAATGCAATGACCTTTAATGATATTACAGAGGCACCAATGGATTTTTGAGAGCATTGACTCTAATGATAGACTTTGATAGTGACTTTGGATTTAAATGGCGTTACATAATACCTATAAGATCTAGAGGAGAAATTGTGTAATGTTTATTTTTTATCTGTAACACTGGAACGATCCTAAATATAAATGTGTTGAGTTAAAATATCGATATTAAATATAATTAGAATAATTTGATCAAGTAAGCGTTATTAAATTATTTAAAGGGAGGTTTTAAATATTAACTTGGCAACACAGGCCTACGATCCCGCCTGTCATTGTAGTGGGTATAGATGAGATATTAAGTATTAGAGTCAGGAAGTCGAGCGGTGAAGGAGAGTGTTTATTGGTAGTAGATAGGCCTTTTAATCCTGCACCTGGGTCGCAAGCCCCAGGCACTGCTCGTCGTCTGGATTGTGTATTATTGTCTTTTGAGTGTAATTGTGTGGTTAAGGTACCGTGTAGCTTTTAAATGTTTCTGAATAAAGTGTTGCCAACAGAACAATCAATGCGTTAATTTAAAAGGAAAGCAGCCTTCTGAATAAAGTTTAAATAAATTTTTAGGTTAACATAAAGCTTGTTTTATTTTAAAAGACTGACGAAGCGAAGGCGAAATTCAGAAATAAAGTTTCAACACATAAAACAAGTTCTGCCCGTCTACCTCATATTTGAGGGATTTTATTAATTATTTGAGGAATTCCCAGAAATAAGAAATAGGAAGGCACATTCGTCTAGGATGGATGGCTTTTGAAAAGTTGGATGACGTGTTGAAAGCGAAATTACCTATGTGTCTGAAATTAGTGTTAGACCAGTAATGATTTACGGCTTTGAGACCGGGACCCTTGCGAAGGAAATCATCAAAAAGGTAGCACAGCTCAATTGCAGATCGAATCCGAAACACCAAAATAAGAAAGCAGTTTGTCTGCGTTGCTGACATAGATCGAAGGCTAGGTACTTTAAATGGAGAGGGGCCGGTCACATCAGTGGAAGGATTGACGGACGATGGAGCCGCACGATACTGGACGGGCGGTCCTGGCAGCTCGTAGGAGGGATGACATCGCCAATATAGTTTGTCCATTACGGATAAGAACACGCATGTTCTACAGTGGAAGACATGCTGTTGTTTTAATGAAAGTTGTTTTAATTTATAATATTTGTTATTTAAGTTTTATAATCCAGCAAGCGTTAGCGTTTAATTATTTTCCAAGAATTAAAGGTGATAGTATTGTTTCCTTCGTTTATTTTAGTTAACAGGCTTCTTAAGTAAGCATTTCATCATCTACGAACACAGTTTAGTGCGTAATATTTAAATGACAGTATAGAAGAGTGTTTTAAAATTAAACGATAGGTAGCAAAAATAAGGCTTTACTTTGAATAGCGGAAATGTCCACGGGCGGTCTACCAGCTCCAACTCCGTTCATACTTTCCATTCAACACGAAAGGAATCGATAACATAAACTCTATACAAAAATACCTCTGTGAAAACCTGAGTCGGAGCTGATCTCCTCGACGATAAGAATGGCGTGTTCATAAAATCCGTCAATTAAGCGATTCTTGCGTATACAGAGCAACATGGAACGCGTATTACTGCATTTATTTGAGCTAATAAACTCCCATTTCCATAATAGTTGGATAATGGCTTTATATTAAAATGTTTCCTAGTGTATGCTGGCAACCCTATTCGATTACATCTGCGTCCATAGATCGACGCCCGCGCAATTACGATGCTAGGTTTTTTATCCACAGATTATTATTGGCAGCCTGGTACCTGGTGTTTACTGCCAAGTCCAGGCAGCACTACAAAAAGGTGTGTGTGCGATTCACACACGATAGAAGTGAAACTTCAGTAAATCGACAAAAGAATGAGATGAATATATATAATAATATAAAATAGTATGTATATTTCTGTCTCATTCTTTCCTACACATTTTTGTATTTGTGTCTCTTACCTGTCGTTTCCGTTGCATCCGGTTTGAAATCACAACGATTCTAAAGAATTTTCACTTCAAAAACGATTCGGTAAAATAATTTAGAAATTTCGTTTGCTTTCCTTTTATTTGATACCCATGTTATGAGAGAGCTTAAAATTAACTGCTCCACCATGTTAGTTGGTTCGCCATAATGAATTTGGAGTTAAGACAATTAATTTTCGTAAACCCTTCTATATGATATCCTTGTCATGAATATGCACAAAAGTTGAATAGTCCGCCATCTTGAAGATGAGCTTGGAGAATTATGTGTCTTAGCTACCCATGCGTTGGCATCCAATTTAAATCTATATGCAAAATTTCATTAAACTTAAATTCAGATTCAGTTGAATTTAAATTCAGTTACAAGATTTGGACCCAAACGTTTATACAAAGTTCAGACATTGAAAGTTACATAAAAACTTGTAAAACTGCTCTACAAAAGGTGATGGGAGCATAGCATTACTTAGTTGTATTCTTAAACAATTCAATTTCAAAACTTCCGTAGGAAATTTGTTTGATGTATATGTATAACTTCTGTTAAGACGTGGCTGATATCAAAACAGCATTTAATTAAACTTTATTCTAGATTTAAAATAAAATATTCTGAGGTATTTTTTGATTATGTATTATGTAAAATTAGTTCTTTGTATGGAAAATAAGGCTTATCTACGAGTCTCAAAAGACAAGAATACTTTAAATGAAAATATATTTAGCGGTTGACTGTACAAGTGATCTCGTTACGATGGCGTAAACGACTCGATCGCTCCACTAAAGATTGTCGGCCATGATATATTATGTGATAAATAAGTGATTAACGTTATCCTTTCCAGCCCTTATTATTATAACTTAATTAAAACTGGTATCATTTTAATTATAATATATACTAGCCGATCCGCTTTCGCTTCGTTGAGGTGTAATTCATTCATAACTATAAATCATAGTTAAGGCAGCGTTCGTAAGAAACGTTTTCGTTCGACTGTTTTTTCTCCGACTTACTTTGCAAATCCGATTACCACGAAAAAGCCTTCTCCTTTTTCGGGTTAATATTTAGCTTATGACTCTCTCAAATAATGTAGCTTTCTATAGGTAAAAGAATTTTGAAAATCGGTTCAGTAGATTATCAATGTCATCAAACTTTAGAGGTTGTAAATATAAACAGCTTCGGGGATCACTGCTTTAGACAATCAAATCATTAATAATAAAAATTATAAACAATAAATATATAAATTATTTACATATAGGTAACTTTTTTTTTTATTATTTAACAATATAATTTTTTTAATATTTTAGTACTTTTTTTTAAATAAAGTATTTTTTAATTTTTTACTTTATTGTAGCACAAAAGATTGTTCAGGAAATCAGTTCAGAAGCTTTCTATACAAACGATTTAAATTTGTTCTGTATTATATATACTGTAGGTACTAATATTGTCACTAAAAATTACAATCTAGAAAAAAAAGTAACCAAAAACGTATAATAGAAAACTGAAAAGAATAGACTTTATAGGTTAAACAAAAACTGTAATATTTGCTCTTTATTTTACCTGGCTCATAGAATCTAGATTTAGAATGTTTAATTTCACACTTCTTAGGTTTTATCTATTTTACTAACGCTTTCCATTCTTGGTATAAGAAAAACCTTTTTAAAAATCAATTTCAATATGATAGGTGAATAGTTTGGTAACTATTTATTTTATAAAATACCACACTTCATTTTACCACGTAAAGTAAGTTTAAATTTTAACATAAAATTGTTATATACATATATACATTATGACGAACTCACATACAGACTTTCATCCCCTGTTGCTATATCGCTATATTTTACATTTTAATATTCAACATCAACATAATATTTTATTTAATCACTAACTCCCAAAGATATAACCGATCACATACCTCGACATGCACTCCATCCTTTATTACAACCTTTCCTAACCTTTATTTACGATAAAACATAACTTGTGTTCTTCCTCAAGCTTATTAAATATCATCTAGAAGGAAGCCGAATAGTGCCTAGGACTTGAGACCCAGGAACAGGTTTAAAGACGTCTTCTACTATGCTCAAACTCTCACCTTCACCGCTCGACGTCGCTACCGAATATTAAAACAATAAAGTACATTACTCACGTGCTCCTCGATAACGGAGGTCTAGCACCACGCCACCAATCAACGCTAAAAGTTACATATTGTCTACTCGAAATAAGATAAAATGAACTACCCGTGAATACTAATTTATAAACGGTATTGCTAACAAGGTCTTAGTCTATCCTTGTGCCAAATTTATTAAAAATCGGTTCAGTGGTTTAAGCGTGAAAGCGTTACAAACAAACAGAGTTACTTTCGAATTTATAAAAGTTGGGATAACTATGTGAAAACAAATCTTATAATTTAGAATGTCAATATAAAAAAGGTAGGTTGACTGTTACGTCCTTTTAACTTAAAAAAGCTTCATTATTCTGTCGTGACGCCGTATTTATCTTGCAATACATACTTCTTCGGTTAATGTTTATCAGTTATCCAACATTCAAGAATGCTACTCAAATTAGTTATACAAATATGCCTAAATTCTAGCAAAGAAAAGAAACTTGATGATGTGTTGAGATAACATTGACAAATGAGATTTAATTTATTTGCTTTAAATTCCAAAAATAATCAAATTGACGTAATTTTCATAGCTTATTATTGGCTGCTATTAATTATAATTTGAACAATATTATTATGTCTGTTACGTAAGATTAAAAGTCCAACGGTAGTTATTTACTGTCAATTTCACAGACACGATTCCTATCACTTTAGTTATAGCAAATAATGCAATTCAACCAGTTCGTACAGTTACTCTTACGGCTTCGAGAAATTGTAAAGTTTACGAGCTAATGATATTCCATCATTATAATCAAACGGTACAGAAAATAAATTAGATTCATATAAATTCTAAAAAATGCGTCTTAACTCTTATATACTATTTAAAAAATTCGGCCAAGTGCAAGTGGAACTTGCGCTCTGAGGGTTCTGTACAATTTTATTAAGAGTCCTATTACATTTTTTACGTAAATTCAAGATTTTTGACGCTGCAATTTACAGTAGCAGTAAGATATTTTAATTTTTTGATTATGAATAACGATAGTGCCATTCTCTTTCTTGTAAGTTGGAGTTACACAGTTTAATTTTTCTTTGCGTGTAATTTAATATAAGTGTTTTATGAACTCAGTTTGCAAGCACAACCGTCGGCGATGGGACTTTGACGCTGAAATTCACATTGTTACATTAAATTTTTGTAAAAACTAAAATTCATTAAATCATTCTACAATTAATACATTTATTTATTTTTATTAAAATTACAATAAATAAAATTAAAGTAATACCGAACACCACCGAAGTTGCAAAAAAACACCAGCACGCGGGCGCGGTAAGCGAGTGTTTACGATTCGTAATATTGGTTTTCTAATTCCTTCCTTTTTTGTCGGCAAACTGTCATGACATGAATATCAAACTATGCATAAATTACTGTATCTTTTGCGTTCACTTAATGTTTTCATACCTTCAAGGAACTGCAGACTGGAGTTCTTAATTGCTACTCGAGTTGGACTCGCGCACGAAGGTTTCCGTCCCAATTTTTGGGCAAAAAAATCACATTTGTTGTATGGGAGCCTCCCTTAAATATTTATTTTATTGTGTATTTGTTGTTAAAGGGGCAACAGAAATACATAATTTGTGAAAATTTCAACTAACTAGTTATCACAGTTCATAAGATACAGACAGACGGGAGGACGGACAGCGGAGTCTTAGTGATAGGGTCCCGTTTTACCCTTTATGTACAGAACCCTAAAAAGACTAAAACACCATGTCTATGATATGTGCAGTTTGCTCCACATCAGCTATATCTAATAAGTCTAGAAATATTATAAATCACCTTTCATGCAGTGTACGAAGTGAACGCATAAATAATGGTTACAAAGTAATATTAATGTAAAGTTCTTTTTCTTTGTAACTTAATGCTCTCGGCAAATCGATTAACACTCCTATCTACCGTCTTGCAATTTATCCTGATCTCGTTAAACGTTGAAAAATACAATTAGGTACAACAAGACTTCTATTAGAAACATGGCGGCTATTAATAAGTGGCTGGAAGATACATCACTTTCTTAGGTCATTAGTATGTGTAGGATTACTTATGATTTCTGTTTGTGATTTAATTGCAATTTATGATCTTCGTTATCATCTCAACTCAATAACGGCTCATTATTGCATATAGGTGTTTCAAAATGAGAAGAATTTTAGGCCATAGTCTACCACGTTGTAATTGTACTACGTGGTACAGTATGGCCTAAATTCTTTTCGTGGTGGTAAACGCCTCATACCTTTGTGGACACAACACTCAGGCGTGTAGGTTTTTCTCACTATGTTTTCCTTCATAATTCCGCAAAGTTCTCTAACCATTCGACCATCACGTTTTTTGCAATTTATGTATCCTTATACTTAACGTATTTTTTCTCTTTTCAGATATCAAAATGGAACGCTCAGTCCTGTTTCCTGTACTCCTACTTCTGGTCATAGTGTACCAAATTGACGGTGCACCAAATCGAAGAGGTCGCGCCGCCTCAATACCCAACGTAGAAACCACATCAGATCGTCAAAGCAAACTTGAAGAGAAGTTTAAAGATACCACTACTCATGCACCTGAATCAACGAATAGACGGAACAAAGCATTGAACTTGTTTAGAGGTTACTATCCGTCATTTCTTTCATCAGGCTTAGATTACACAGATGATGATGAAGATGACGTCACTTTCTCCGTGAACGATGACCATTTTGAAGACGATTTATCCAGAACTATACCTTCAAAACGTCGTCAGCAAAACAAGAAAAAGAATGGCGGTGGAGAAACTTTCCCCAATGACAATCTGAATTCTTTACAATACGACAACTCGCCTATCTTCTACATCAGGTTGCCCCCGACTCCTTATATGTTCGTACCAGGTTTAGGTTACGTATCTCAGCCACCAACTCTTGGACCTGCAATGTCACCTATGATGCCTCAGGGAGTTCCCCCACAAGTAGCCGAGCCTTTCATTAACCTGCCAATCGATTTTGTTTCTAACGGAAAGCCAACTGGAGTCTATCAATGGAGCGGATCTCCTGGATTTCCTCCTGCGCCACAAATGGATCCATTTGGATATGGACCTTCTCAGCCTGTTATGCCACCTATGTCTCATCCAACTTATAATCCACCTTCATACAAACCCAAGCCCAAACCAGCACCCACCAACACCAAGGTCACAAACCTCAAGGGTCCATTCGTTTTTAACGGCAAGCCAGGAGATAACCTGTATGTTTTACGGGATACATACAACTCAATATACTCGGATGCGCTTCAAAACTTCTATCCCTAATTTTTTGTATGAATAGATAATTACAATGGCTCGTATCGAGTCGTATGATTAGATTTGTGCTGATAATCGCTTGACAAGATCCACCCGTTCCCCTTAGATATACAGGAATTAAATTCGTAATTTAGTAATAATAAAGTTTAAAATTATTTATGGGTACCATAGATGTCTATCAAGATGGTGCTTATTGGGTTGTTATTATTATAATTATGGTTATTCACGAGCAATGAATGCCAGTATGTGTGATGATTAGGAGTAACGTTGCAATATTTTATTCTGGGCTAAGTAAGAAAAAATTGAATAAAAAATGGTAGAGATTAAACATTGTAGATTAGATATATTATTATAATTCATTAATTTTCTTATTTATTAGATAGCTAGAAGTTTATTAATATTTTACCTTCATCACAAGCCTTAGTAGATGATAATTAGGTACGATAATATTATTTGTCTACATTTTAGTCATGCTAGTGCTCTATTTTAAATTTCTAGTGTTTAAGAAATATTTATTTATAGTTAATTTATTTTTATTAGCTAATTTATAACGTACAAGAGTCATGAAAGGAAATATGCCGTCCATTATCGAATACATTCTACTTATTTAATAATAAAATTTAAGAATTCAATTTGTGTGATTTATTTAATATAAAGAAAATAATGTAAGAGATTATTGTAAAAGCAGTTTAGTTACTGTAGGCAATAGTTTTTAGTTTTGTAGTTAATGTGTCACAAATGGATATTTTTACTAAGTATTTTATTCTACGGACTTGCTTTAAAATTTACGCAATAGTTTTAAAAGTGTTTTCCGTCCCATGATGATAAATGTAATTTGGTATGTAAATATTATAAATAAATTTCATTTAATTAATCTGGTGTTCCGAATTTATTTTCTTACCTTAACCTGTGATATCTTATACTGATATATAAAGCTGCAGAAGTGATTGTTTGCTTGAACGCGCTAATCTCAGGATCTACTGGTCAGATTTGAAAAATTCTTTCAGAGTTAGTTAGCTGATTTATCGAGGAAGGCTATAGGCTTTGATATATAACCTCTCGCTACGCTACGACCAATAGGAGCGGAGTTGATGAAGTCGCGCGGGTCGACTAGTGACATATAAGCGAGAAATAGAATATAGAATGTAAACAAGTAGTACCTATTAATTACTTTTGAAATTTAAAAAACTAGTTCTAAAATTATTTAATTATTCAATAATGCCTGAACATACTCTATTTCCCAATAATAAGACGATTACGTAGGCAAGGGAGGGGGAATGGGAAATCAGTCTTTAAGTAATCAACAAAACAGTAGAAAAAGTTTAAAATAATGTTTTGAGGGGCATTGGCCCTGCCTTCAGATAATGCCGGTCAGGCTAAGGGGTAATGGCGCTTGTTTTAGGGTTTTGCACTTAAAAAAGGAAAAACAAACATATGTCTGTCTTGATTCTCGCACAGAAAACAACCTTACCTTCTCTCCCTTTTCTTCTTCACTTCAAGACAATGATTCTTTGGTTATTTCTGCGGTGTCGGTGTGGTGCGGTGGTGTATAAGACAAAAATATGTACCGTTGAGCGCCATTACCCCTTCGATCAATATTGTTATTTAACTATGTAGTCATTTAAAAACATTCTGATACACCTGTCAATAAATAATAGTTAAAAAAATCAAATTCGGGACTTATCGAAAGAAAAAACTTTAAGAAAAATGCACTACACTGGCTCCCCGTCCTATGTTTCATTTGTGCAGAATTACGCAAGTTAGGCCATTACCCGATTTGTGCTCCATTACCCTCGTTTCCCCTACCTATTGCTAAATTTAATAAAAATAATCTTATTCAGACAGTAGACATAAAGAAATTTTACTCAGTCTATTAAATAATATTTAAAATTTTATCATTAGTATTAGACAGTATATGGGTACCTATTATTTTTTTTCCTAGAAAGATTGTTAATTAAATACCTTTCAAGATAAAGTTATGGAAGTGCGAGTTCGAATCATTGCCTACCTATTGGATATTGTATTAATAAAATTAGCCTAAAATGCGTAAAATAGCATAATAAGCTTTAGAAAATGTTAATTTATTATACAGTCGTTAAAAACAATTGCTATTATTTTTACAAAGGGTACCTATATGGTTTAAATTTCTTAAAAGCAAATATAATTATACATGAGAAAAACTAAATATGATAATCTTCTCTTTACTAAATATTATACTTTACTTCGTCTTGTTATTTTTTGCAATCCAGTAATCCGTTGGCACCAACAAAAATACGACAGCTCGAAAAAAAGTCGATATAAAATTCTTTGAATCGCGACTTCGACTCATCGCCAACAGAGATGATATATAAAAACACCAATTGTTCTGCTTTTCCTAAGTGGGTAACCTTAAAAATGAGCTCTCTATTCGATTTAATTATTATACTGGTACGTTGATTTACGAACAATTCGTAAGAAATATAAATTTCTACCACCAGTACCAGTTTCAGAACGTAAATGAGAACGTCAAGTATTAATATGTCAACTGTCAAAATTACGACGTTTATGCTTTATGTTATTGAAAGTTTATTGGAGCAGGAAGTGAAAAATAATATATAGTATCGTAAAATAATATAAATAAAACAAAACTGCATTCAATATTTATGTAAAATTCGTTTTTATAGAGTAGTGCCCTTCCCAGAATGTGTACACAAGTGTTAAGTTGTGACGTAAAGTCTGAGCTCGGAATATAAGGGAATAATTACTCACGTCTTCGTGTTTTTTTTATTGGTGGCACTGGCTGTATATTGTAATAATTTTGTCTTTTTCATTATGGAATAAATAAAAGTAAAAAGAAAATTAACAGTGGAAAGTATTAAATTAAGACAAGGCTGTATGGTGTGATACCATTTTCATTATGAAATAAAACAGATAAAAAAAACATTGTTATGTTTCGAAGTCGGAGTTGGTTTGGGGGTGGCTGGGGACGCCCCAAAAACCCACACTCGCTAGAAAGGTTAAAATATTTACACAACATCCTCTGTAAGAATACAACAGTCTCTGAAAGCAATAGAGGAATATTAGTGGAATCTTTACGATGCATAGCGGAAATATTGATATGGGGGGACCAGAATGATAGTTCAGTATTTGAGTAAGTGTTTATGCTAATATTATAAAAGTAAAATTGAATTTGTTGGTTTGTCAATTTTTTATGCAGTTATATATACATGATAGTGTACAATAGTGGTTCCTGAAGAACACTTAGCATTGTATTTGTTTGTAGATTGAATCCCTTTCTCATAAATATTGCACACAATTTAGAAAACTGTAAAACCTAGCTGTTGTACTATGAAATTGTTTCAGAAATCTGACATTCTATTGCACGACTTCTTATTAACAAAGAAAATGCACACTTTTATAATGAAATTGTTTCAAAATTCTAAATTATGTCTTATTAACTCCCAATTTTACATGGATCTTAACTTTGTATATCATCATAGACCCCTGGGGATGATGATGGGTAGGAATGGGAGTACTTTAGGAATTAATGCTGTATAAGGTTAAAGGCAAAAAGGCTGCTATTTATTTCAGACAAATGCATATCAAGATAACAAGAGTAATTTAGAATGTCGGACCATATTTAGAATTAGTCACACAAAATCTAATCTTAAAATATTATACAAATTAAGAACCCCTTTCAGAAACTCAAGTCTACCATTAAAGCGTTTCAAAACAATATCTCGGAATTGTAAAAGAGAACACTTCAAATATTACCTATTAATATTGAAAATATATATAATTATTAATATTACAACCCGTCTAAGTTTTCTGTTCATTTATGTAAATTTGAGATGGGTAGTGTTTTATATGCAATAAATATAATATAACAATATAAATATACTATAACAGGTTATAGGTTTAATTTGTATAAAGAAATATTTATGCATTAATGCATGAAGAATATATAAGTCTATAATTATACAGTTTTGTACTAGAAAACCAAGGTTTTATTAAGTATAGATCAGTTTCTTGATATTCAGTGAAATATAAGAAACCAAAGGTCAAATCTCAGTAACATATCAACAAGGATAAGGATATTTATCAAATCAGGTTTTCTGTTGAATAAACTCTTTTTTTCTTTTTAATACTTCCTAAAAGTTGAATGTGTTTAAGTATTTAAAATGATTTCTATATTTATATACTTTTATTTACAGCTTTTTCCTAGAAAAAAACATGTTGTCATATTTCTTAAAAATTATGAGGCAAAAGTGTGGTGGCTCGTCTTTCGTATGTGTACAGTTATTACAAACTCTAAATATATTATTTGAAAATATAAGAAATGAAACATCTTTATGTAAGTATATCAAAATACCTCTCTGATTATGCTAAATATATTTTAATTTATTGAAACAACTGTATATTGATATTTTTTTGCCAATCTTATAGATTTATTAAATATCAGCTAATATTTAATAAATCTAATTTTTCCAGATTATTTATTAAGCAATAACCATGTCAACTCTATAATAGTTCATAAGTTTGACATCTCAGATGAAGAAGTGATGGCATACTATATATCATTCCTAAAAACACTCAGCCTCAAACTTAATAATCACACTATTCACTTTTTCTATAATGAGGTAAATATTTAAGTATTTTCTAATAAAAAAAAAACATACAGTTAGGTACTATTAAATGATTTATATTTTAGCACACAAAGGATTTTCCTCTATACACAGAAGCAATAAAGTTTTTCAATCATCCTGAGTCAATGGTTAGGATAGCAGTTAGGACCTTAACCCTTAATGTGTATAGAGTACAAGATGCAAGTATGTTGCGGTTTATAAGAGACAGGTAAGGCAGTAAGAAGAATTTTTTATTCATTATTATTTATTAAAAACAAATAATTTGATGAGATTTTTATTACAACGTTTTTCAGGACCGCAGCTCCATACTTCAGTAACTTAGTTTGGTTTATTGGAAAACATATTCTAGAATTAGACGCATGTGTAAGGAATGATGCTGAGTAAGTATTTAAAGGATTGACTAAAATTACATAATGCTCTAGAAAATATGTTTTTTTTTTACTTAATAATGCGAAAAATGATTGTATTAGTATGATATGGGAAAAAAAGGATGCTAGTTAATAATCTTTATACAGAATAAGCTATATGTACATGGTAATGCTAATATGCAGTAATAATTGTTAGGCACAATTAGATCACACATGTGTCATGACTCATGTAATATACCATATTGAATAATTTTAATGGATCATTTTTGTAGAAATCTTTTGCCAGGTCATTAGAAAGGAAATCATTCATATATTACATAAAAATATAGATAATGTTATTTTTTTGCTCCCCTAAAGCATTATATTGTAAAGTTCAATATACTTACATTATAATATAAAATTTTAAACTTCTTTTCAGCCATCAATCTCAGCAGAAACTTGACGACTTAGTAGCTGAACACTTAGACCACTTACATTATATAAATGACATTCTCTGTTTAAACATTCCAGACCTTAACGACGTCTTAACAGAACATCTCCTACACAAACTCTTAATACCTCTATACATTTACTCTCTTACGTCCGAATCTAAACGTCCTATCACCTCATCACCGTACAATAGAGATCATTTACAAAGTATAGAAGTTATCGCACGAAACTTAGAAGCCATTTTGACTGGTAAAAGTACAGATACACCTCCACGAATGAACTATCCCATACAAAGACTCGAGTCCGAAGAAGAAGCTAAACCGTCAGTATCATGTGTTGTTGCCCTTTTTCTTTTATCGCAAGTATTCCTAATAATAACACATGGCCCCATTGTCCATGCACTGGCCTGGATTATATTACAATCGGACTTATCTGTGTTTGAAGATGGGGTAACTAAAATACTTGACATGTATGTCAGTAATGCCAAATCTAATATTAAGTTAGAATTTTCCAAACCTCAATTGAGTTTGGAGAAAGCATTAGAGAATACTTCATGTACTGAAAGAGATTATACAACACCAGAATATTCTGGTGCTAAAGCATTTGGTTATGATACAGACCATTCTAGTTGCGATCTCGATCCTGAATTAGTATCGAATTCTTTACCATCAACGTCTCATATAAGCGAGTCTTCAAGTATTGCGCATGATTCAACAGAAGATTTAGTTACTCAAATCCAGCCAATAAAATCTGTATCGTCCATAACGCTTAAGGCAAATATGCCGGATTCACCTTTACCTGATTCTGGAATCGAATCTAGCTCGTCGAAAGTTTCAGAATTCAATAATATAACTGATGAAGAGAAACAGAAATTATTAGGTGTTCCAAGTACTTCAACAGAACGAGCGATGACTATAGAGAATGTGTTAGAGAAGGAGATAAAGAGTATAAGTAAAAGACCATTTTTGAAAACCATTCTAGATTCTTTGGACTGTAGTGAGAATGACTATAAAGCGCTTTTTGCGCTTTGCTTACTTTACGCTTTAATTAATAATAAAGGTAAGAAATTTCAAATCACTAACTTCACTAGTTTTTGATGAGAAAGAGATCTCATAGATGACTGTTAAAAAAAATTAAGTATTCATTGCTTGTAAATTATAGGGTATCTTTTTTTTTTGAAAAAAAAATGATGTGGTTATATAATGGTATATGATATTATGTGAACATTCTACTTCTATACTTGTAATTATTTATTATATTTAAGAGACACATATTTAAGTTCCTTATTTTAATATTTTTCTTTTTATTGCTGCTTGGTTATCAGTGGGTAAGATATGTTGTTTACTATATTTGATACGACATCATTTTACATTTAAAAACCTGTTTATGTTATCAAAAGAATTGTATTTTATGTCTTATTGATAACTAGAATGAATTTGTACAGATAATTTTTTTCCTGTATTAATATTTTTGTATAAATGTGTTTCAAGGTCGACCAAAAATTGAAATGTTTGCTTTTCTCTGTTTTACGTTAATAATTATGTTTCGAAGTTAATTCCCATCCCATTAATGCTGCGGACTCTGGGCTCTTGATCAGGGTCCGTTGAAACCGCAGCATGTTTTTTCTTTACCACCCCTCCCCACTCTATTTTCGAGGATGTAACACATCGACAAAACAAGAAGATATCTCTTGTTTTGTTGTTGTTGTTTTGATATATAGTTTAATCCACGACGTTTACAATTTTGACAAAAAGCAGGCGCTTATGAGCAAAACCGTCCCGTAAGAACCAATCCCGTGGTCCTCTCGTCTCGAGCTTCACGCCAAAAAGGGCCTTCTAGCAACTTGTGCGCACAGTAAAAATAACGTCAAGACATGTCCTATTTTATCTTTTTTCTGGCCACGAATTTTCTAGAAAAGCAAACATTTAACAAAAATTACTTTTTTCTGTAAAAGATGAAGGGTAAAAGGAACCTTAGGAAGGTACAAGGAAAAAAATTTAAATTGAGTTGAATTTTTAAATTTTTTTTTTTTTATGTTTATTGTCATAAAAATTTACTTCCTTTTATAAAAAAATATAAAAATAATAAATCAAAAGCCAATAACTAAGTAGTAATTAGATAATATTTTTCTTAGGTGTCAATCCAGAATTACTAGAAACGTTACTATACTCAGAATTGGACGATGTTAGTAAAAGTGTTAGTAATCTAAAAGAGTCGACTACTGAAGGGATACAAGTTGGTGAAGAAAAAAGAAAAATTGATAGTTTTAATGCCCTTTTAATATCAAAGTTGATGGCCATTGCTACTCTTTGCTGTAAACCTGGTAAGTTATATCAAATTCTTCTTCTATGCTTTTCTCTACTATTTAGATGTAATACATATAAAGTTAAAAAAAGTAGTTTCAAATAATTTTCTGTGTTCACTTAAAAAACTAAGAAAAATAATAATTTTGAAAAGTTAGCTCTAGTTTTTTTTTTAAATATTTGTGTCCATATAACTACAAAAAAAGTACGAGAAATAAATAAAATATAATTTTTATTAAATCATATTTTGATTGAAAAGTATTTTTTTTGTACATTGAAACTTTTCTTCAATATTTTCAACATCATTATTTTTCTACAATTCTCCAGATTATTAAAAAATCTATCCAGATGTGTATAGAGAAAGCATACCATAGCATAGAGGAATTACGTTCGTATTTCATCCTAGAATCATAAAAACGAGACCTAATCTAGAACTTTCATTAATATTTCCGTAATCTATGTGCTTGAAAATCTATTTTTTTTGTTGAGCTGTGTAAATCATATCCCTTTAATATAAAACCATGCCGAGTAAATTATATCAAAATTATTATATACAATTATATAATACTAGAGGGCTGCCCTCGCTTCGCTCCGGGTATTTAAAACAATATTATAATTGATTTCCTTAAATTGTCACTCTGTAATTGTGTAGTTTTTCATTATTTGACAAAAGGGAGACAGTGAGAAAAAGTTATAAAAAGAAAATTAATAGAAACAAAAATAAAAGAAAAGCGACAGATGCTAAGAGAGGGAGGACAGAGCAAAAATAAAATTGAATAGGTAAAGGAGAGAGAGAGAGGAGAATTAAAGAGAGAGAAAAGAGAGAGGATGAGAGACAATGATAGTATTTGTAGTGGAAGAGATGGAAATACTATAGACTTCTCTCAATGAAAGAATTTTAAAAATCGGATCAGTAGCTACAAAATGACCATATTCTATTAATTAAAAAATGTATATGGCAACACTAAATCACCTTTGTCCCTCCCGAATAGTGTAGTTTTCTATCAGTGAAAGAATTTTAAAAATCGGATTAGTAACAACAAAACGACCATATTCTATTAATGAAAAAATGTATATGGCAACACTAAATCACTTTTGTTTGTCACGAATAGTGTAGTTTTCTATCACTGAAAGAATTTGTAAAATCGGATTAGTAACAAAAAAATGACCATATTCTATTAATAAAAAAATGTTTATGGCAACACTAAATCACTTTTCTCACTCACTAAAAGTGCAGTTTCCTATCAGTGACAGAGTTTTTATAATCGGATTAGTAACAACAAAATGGCCATATTTTATTAATTAAAAAATGTATAAGGCAACACTAAATCAAGTTTGTCACTCACGAATAGTGTAGTTTTCTATCAGTGAAAGAATTTTAAAAATCGGATTAGTAACAACAAAACGACCATATTCTATTAATCAAAAAATGTACATGGCAACACTAAATCACCTTTGTCTCTCACGAATAGTGTAGTTTTCTATCAGTGAAAAAAATTTTTAAATCGGATTTGTAGTTCCTGAGAAACTCTTCAATTTACAAAATGGCCACCTTATGGCACTTAAATGGCCATATCTTTTTAATTAGAGTATTTATGGCAACACCACATAGCCTATGTTACCCGGAAAGGATGTAGCTTCCTATCGGTGAAAGAATTTTCAAAATCGGTTCAGTACTTTTAGAGCCTATTCGCAACAAACAAACAAACATACAAACAATCAAATCTTTCCTCTTTATATAATAGTATAGACTAGATGGTATAAAAAAATAGGTCATAGATTTATTTATTTAAATAGGAAGCCAACATGGCATACAATGTTTCTTAAAACTAATTTTCACATTTACTTTATCTTAACATTGTATACCTCCACTTATATGCTAACATGACATATGATTTTAAATAATAAAAAAAAAACAACAGTAAAAATGCTAAACGTATGGCATACAATGGCAAAAAAAAATAGCAACAGTAAAATTAAAACATATGTAGAAGTTATATCTAAAAATAAAAAAATTACTAATAAAAAAAAGGTTAAAACTAAAATACATTATTTTCGTAAGATTATGTCATTTAATAAAAAATAATTTCAGTTATACATTATTTGTTTAGACAACTTTTCATTACTCACAACCAAAATATGTACAGTTATAAAGTTAATGTCAAAAAACATATTCAACTATATTAATACTGTGCTTATTGTAATTAAATTAATATAAACAGATTTATAAGTATATATGTCATATAAAATAAGTTACTTAATGTTGATTAATGTTATAAGTTTAATAAGCAGTGATGGCCCAGTGGTTGAGAGTTCAAGTCTTACTCGGGAGGTCCGAGTTCGATCCTGGGCACACACCTCTGACTCTGAGTTATGTGTGTTTTAAGCAATTAAATATCACTTGCTTTAACGGTGAAGGAAAACATCGTGAGGAAACCTGCACTCCTGAGAGTTCCCAAAAAGTTCTCAAAGGTGTGTGAAGTCTGCCAACCCGCACTGGGCCAGCGTGGTGGACTATGGGCTAATACCCTCCTCATTCTGAGGAGGAGACCCGGCTCAGCAGTGGGCCATTGACGGGTCGTGATGATGATTAATGTTAACAGGTTACAGTAAGTGTGTCAAGATTTACAATTATTCATGTATATTCTTTGTTTGGTTGAACGCCCTAAACTCAGGAACTACTCATTCAAATTGAAAAAATCTTTTAGTGTTGGATAGTCCATTTATCAAGGACGACTATAGGCTATATAATATCACGCTACGACCCATAGGAGCTGAGCATCAATTAGTTTCGATTATAAGTGCCATATATGACTAATAAAGTGTTATTTTCAGCATCAAAAGTCCGTCTAGTAACGTGTGAACTAAGTGTACGTCTATTACGAACAACAATGCAGGGAAATAATACAACAGTTAGTCCCCGCCATATTTCCACTGCAGATAACCTAAGAGGCAGATCAGCAGCATTGGCTAGAAACTTTTACAAATGCGATGATATATTCCTGGACATGTTTGAAGATGAGTAAGTTAAATAATTTGATAAAAAAGTAGTGTTCGTTGTCGTTTTTGTGACGCCATCTTGTATTTTTACCATTTTTAAATTAAATGGTGATATAAATTTTATTTTCTATGAATTTATTCAACGTGTTTACTTCTCTAATACATAATAAATATTTAAAACATATTTTTATAGATACTGTGAAATGAGTAAAAAGCCATTAAATGTGGAATGGTTGTGTATGGACGCTGCGATATTATTACCCCCAACTCGGACACCAATGTCAGGTATAGCTTTCGAGAAGAGATTACCTAGTGGAGAGGTAATTATTAACTCTAATACACATTTAGGCTGCGCTTCTACCTGCGTTTGTTAAGAATCCTCGTACATCTCTGGTAGGAACGTAGCCTAAGTCTAGTAAATAGAAATGATCTGCTGTCTATTCCTGTGAACGAAGACCCAAGTCGTATGTACCATAAACTCTTTTGCAGATGGAAAGAGCCCGACGGGCGATACGGACTTTCTTCCTAATAAGGGATTTGTATTTAAAATTAACGGGGAAAACGGAAAATCAACTTCCCCTTGCTAATCCCGCGCCTTTTGTGCAAGTTGGTGACGTTTTGGACCTTAGTAAGTTATATTTTATATGTATTGGAAATAATTATTCATAGAAACTTATTAGAACGAAGATAGATACGTTCGTATGCGATTCCAATACTGATCCTATTATTAGTTTGATTTATAAAAATTAGACACATTTTTAGTAAGGATCAACCGCCATGTCAACAAGCTAATAGCGCATTTGTATAAAATATAATTGAAATTTATTCGTCATTCATTACTATTTCAATAATTCAAATATAATTTTAAAATAGTTGTCGTCTTAATAGTCATAATGTCGTCATAAATTTTAAAATAGAATTATTGCTCACTAATAAAAATATAAACATAAACGAATGTAGAAGTTTCATGATGTGGATAATGCTATGTTTAACTGAATAGAATTTAAAGAAATATCGAAACTAATATACCCGTGAAAATATTTTTGAAGTCCGTAAATAAATTGAGAAACACATTATTTTAGTTTACGTATTTTATCGCGGAAAGATTGTAGGGCTGTGACGTCATTTCACCTATAGTCGAGATCGTCGAACCAGAGCGCTTGCGCTACTTGTAGATGTTTTACGTACAGCTGTTTTTTGTTTATTTATAAGTAGTGTAATTTTTATTTTAGCATAGTTGAAGAAGATAGTGTTGTAGGCATATTTTTTAGCCTCAGCCATTATTATAATAAACAAAACACGACCCGAGCGGCCCCTCCGCGCCTTCGCTTATCATATACACTCTAGGGGTAGGACAGACAAGTATTGCGTAAAGGTTGGGATGAATGAAATTCTTTTTTTTATTTATCCATTCTAATTTTTTAACAATTTTCAGTTCTGTAGTAGTTTTGTAACTCGATGGTAAATTTTCAATTTCATTTTCATAGATTATATTTTATATACTAAGTAATAAATACATACTTTATACGACAATTCTTGAAGTATATTTATTTTATTTGACTAACACCTGTGGACACAGAGCTGACTGTGTAAGAACGACAAACCGCCTTCGCAACGGTTCACAATCTATCGACATTCGACGCTTTGCAAAAATCACGAGATTGATTGTAATCTAACGGTGTTGACGATTTCACGGTAACATATACATTGGAAGTGAATACGCGCCGCGTCGACTAGGTGAAGTGACATCACTCGCTGGCCTACCGCATGAAATGAAATGATTGTTACAGGCGCAACTTTAAAGTCCCAAAAAATTGGAAACTTCTTCATTGTTAAAAAAATCGATTAGAATACTCCAAAGGGAATAAGAAAATCTTACTTAATATGTAACTGAAATCAACAGTACTCAAAGAGGAAATAAATTTTTTTTTAAACAATTGTTTTTTAATCCAACAGACGATTCCGACTTAATATCATGTGATATTACACAAAAGGACGGAACATGGCACCATCGATTCCTCGCGGTGGATAATATCCAGGTTATACTGGTTGAGCCAGATAAACAACGGCTTGGTTGGGGAGTTGCAAAGTTGGTTGGCAGCTTGCAGGATTTAGAGGTTAGTTTTGATACCTAGGATTAATCTATTTATTAGTATTTTCAATACATCACAGTCCTATCTTCTTGATAATGCAGTAAAAACCTATTTTACCGCTAACTCCAGGAGAGTCTGGATGCTTTACAAAGAGAATCACGGCACGTCACCAGTGATCCTCAAAGTGATCTAAATCACCTCTATCTAGAAAAGTCTCTTTTTCCAACTTGGAAAAAAAACTCACTTCACTTTCACTAATTTTAAACAGGGGGGTTGCGTCCTGAAAATGATGAAAAACACTATCTTAGAAATTCAGAGGATGATCTAAATCCGAATTCCTGTATAAAAATCATGGGTCCATAAACAAAAAGATTATACTCGAACATCCTTAAAAAATATATTTTTGAATCTTCCTTTTTTTTGAAGTCAGTTAAAATAAAAAGCTTTTATCACAAGCTTTTATTTAACTTGCAATGTGTATATGTATGTATGAAATCTTGCAACTGAAATTTTGTATACAATTTCAATTTGATTCATGATCACTTTGTAACGTCATTCTAAATCCATTTGGTGGCATATCCAAGATGGCGGACTAGTTATTTTTAATACACTTCTACTATATGGTTATTTAGGTTATTTTTAATGCACTTATACAGTTTTATAAGAGACAATAAGCCAATCGTGATGCCATTGGATTCTAGTGATTACATCATTGATTTTGAATCTTTCAGTCAATTGCCCAAATGCCTTACAAAAGTTAGTTTTAATGGAGTCTTATATTGTTTTAGATACAAGGAGATAAAGACGATCCACGTTGTTTACATCTCACGATCCATAAACCTCGGGTTGGTGCTAATGGAGCGTTGCCTCGAACTGTGTTACTGAGGGCCAAGTTCAAATTTGATGATCATATTCGTAGTATGGCAGCTAAACAGAGACTTACTAAGGTAAGACAAAATAAACAAAACATAAAAATATTTTTACATATCATTTTTTCAACTGTTAAATATAAAGTTTAATAAAAAAACTTTCTTTCTTTAATTCAATTACACACTACGAGAGACAGTCTTTCTAAAGATTTTACGCACGGGTTCCTGGGAAACAAGCTCCAGGCGTTGCTCGACTTTCTATATATAGTGAATGTTATTTATGAGGGGTTAGGGTGCAGTATAGCTTACATATAATTACATATTTGGTTAGAAATACTTCAATTTAGAAAGAAATGAATGAATTTTCTTTTTCAAAAAAATCCCTTTAATCCTTAATTAATTTCGTTAATTGGTAATACTAAGCAAAAAGATTCACTATGTTCTAGGTAACGTTAAGAATAAAATCAAAAGGAAATAATCTTAATATACTCGTATTGTTCTTAATTAAGACGCTTTTGCTAAAGTGGCTTTGTTAATATTTAGATATATAATTCTGTATACCTCTTTCTCATAGTCTGGTTCTGTATAGCTCTTTCCCATAGTCTGGTTCTGTATACCTCTTTCTCATAGTCTGGTTCTGTATACCTCTTTCCCATAGTCTGGTTCTGTATACCTCTTCACATAAACTCTATTTAACGACATAGGTATTTACTGTTTGTACAAAACAAAGCGCACAAGTTTCATACGACGTTTTTCAACACATTTGCAAAATACGTTTACGTTTAGATAGTTCTATCTACGACGACGCATAGTACACTTATTAGTTTCTCATATAGAAGACGCGTCGGTGTCATGATGGATTGGACAGTTTATACATACTTACAATAACTATATACTTAAACAAATATACGTGTAGATAGTTCAATCCACGACGAAGCATAGTCCACTTATTAGTTTTTGATATGGTAGACGCGTCGGCACCGTGATGGATTGGACAATCTACTCATACATATAATAACTATATAAACAAACATACGTGTCGATAGTTCAATCCACGACGGAGGACGTCCACAATTAATATTTTCTCATATAGTATACGAGTCCGCGCCGTCATCGATTGAACAATCTATACATACATATAATAACTATATAAACAAACATACGTGTAGATAGTAGTAGGTTTGAACAATCTGTACATACATTAAAATAACTATATAAACAAAACATACGTGTAGATAGTTCAATTCACAACGATGCGCCGTCAACTTATTATTTTCAAATCTAGTAGACACGTCAGCGCTGTCGTGGATTAAAGTATATATGCATATATTCCAATAAACAACCGTATGAACAAACATGTATATATGAGTACAAAAAAATCAGCCAAAGATGCGGAGCATCACGCAGACAAAGTCGCGCGTGTCGTTTATATAAATCCATTACCGTACTAGTGCTGTAATATAAAGTAAAAAGCACGAGTGTGTTATGGAGCTGTTTACGTTTACAAAAACAGTGAAACAAAACACTACTTTACAATCAAGTGTGTTGAAAATTACTACAAGATAAATGTAGCAATGGGAAAAAGTATTGTGAACGTTTAGAATGATATAATTTTTATTAATTGTGATCCAGGGTCGTACAAAATCCCGTCAGAAGAAGATGCAACAAATAGGACGTTTACTTGAAGTGTGTGGAGTCGCCGCGCCTGCGCCTGCCCCGCGACACCGACCACTATTTGCGAGACCAGCTTTGTCGACTGTAAGACGACATTCAGGTAAATATATAAATATGTCGGCGCATAAGTTAGGCTTGAATTAACCTAACCTTAGGTTTAGCTCTTTAATTCCCATGACCAAGTTTCACATTAAATTAAGATTAGATGTAGATAAGACAAAAAAAAATAAAAATTACATAAACTACTTGCATTTTCATAAGGGAGTAACTGCCATCTGCCATTAATGAGTTAAACAGTGAAACTAAGCAGTGGAGGTGATTGTTGAAGTTATGTTAAAAAGCCTTGCAAACTTACACCTAGGTCACAAGTCTAAGGCATTGCTTAGGTTCCTGAATAAAGAAATTATTAGTTAAGTGATATCATTATAAATCAAATATGGCGAACGGTCTAAGATGGCGGACTAATTAATTTTTGTGAACGCATTAATTTGGATAACAAATTAAAGGTGAGAAGAATTCGAAAAATAAAATGAATTCCATCTAAATCCAATGTGGCGGACCACCTAAGATGACGGACTATTTATTTTAACCACTTACTACTATCCGATTAACCTGAATATTATCATACGGATGTAGATACTATAATTGGTTGTGATAAATGGTAGAACATAAAGGTCGAAGTTTTTTTTTATTTCTGAATTATTCTTCAATCTTAGGTATAGATGGAGATGATACAGAACGACGAATTCGTAGACCGAGTGGGCATGTGTTGAAAGATGGCATAGTCGTGTATAGAGAAAGAACTACTAGCAGAGAAAGGTAATTATAATTAAAAAATAAATACTCATATCTAAATATAAAATAAGGGGTTAGTTACACCATTTATAACTCAAGAACAGTTGACCTGATTTTGATGAAATTTAGTAAGGGGATAGACTGTAGAAATAACACAGACTAACTTCCATCCCAAAAAAGGCTTGTAGGGGTTGAAAGTTTGTATGGGAGGCAATCTAGAATTGAACATAATACACCTGATAAAATTAAAAATTACAATTTTTTTAGTTTTATTTTAGGATTAACGTCTTTTAAAAGGTTCTCATATTTAGTGCTGTCAAAAAAAATCTAGCTATTCTTATATCGTTTAATATATAATCATCGATAATAGAAAAATCCAAAATTTAGCTTATTATGTTGGCAATACTTAAATAAAAACGAAAATTGATTGTTTTCTCTTTCTAGACTATCCAATATGTTTAATTTCGTTCAGTAGTGTATCTCGGAGCAGCAGCGCGCTCCCGTCAAGGGAGGGCTCGCCTCGTGCTCGTTCGGAGGAAATACCTCTAGAAGATATTAGAAGAAGTACCGGTTTGGCTGCAGCCATACCTTCTACGAGCGTTCAGGTTAGTAGAAATAATACTCTATGACACTTTGATTAAAAAAGTTTAGGATTTTAATGCTTATTAAGTCTAATAATAATTAGGTGAGGAGTATTTGACGATATAAAATAAAAATTTAATAACTAACGACTACCTCTTAGTGTCTATGTGAACACCATTCCAGCTCCTCCAGAGTGGGTTTTCCCACTTGCCTGCTAATGTGCTGAGAAGTATGATACTGCTCCTCATAAGTCTGCTCACCATGGACGTGACACGTTTGCGCATGATCGCATAGAAATCATTATTATGAGAATATTTTCCTCTCCCTCACGCGAGATTACCTGTGAATCGTCCACTCCCCAATAAACACCTTACTTCTACTTCGCTGAAAACGTCCAACTGTTGATGGTAGATTCAGACTAACTGACTGACTTATTAGAAGTGACAACACTATAAAAAAATGACTGGTTGCATTGGGGGAGTGCCTGTAGAAGTGAAAACTTGAACATAAACGTTGTGCATTTTTGAATATTTTAGAATGGTTAAGGAATTGCATTATTTATTAGTATAAAAGTATTATCATTCATGTGGTTAAATACAATATTCATCTACTGCACTATAGTATACAAATTTAAATTCAGTTTTGAATGAAACGTGCTACCAATTAAGCGTGCAAGCGCTGTCCTACGAATTTTGGATCAGGTCCCGTGTCCCGACGCGAGTTTACTCCGTCTTTCGAATTTACGATCAGGTCACATGTCCTGACGCGAGTTTAACATTTTTTACCAATCCCAAAATGCACTTTTGGAATGGGTAAAAAACGCTGCTAAAGAAGTTTTCACTTCAAAAAGCTTTTTTGCTTAAATTATCGAATTTTTGTGAGTGTGTGTTTTAGTTTTAAAATATTTTGGATTTGTGTGGTATCATAATGTGTTTGCCGCTATTTAAAAAATTAAATCAGCGCTTGTACTATGTAGTGCTGAAAAGCTTGTGTTTTTGTGTCAAAATAACTATCGTTTTACAGCCACTAGAGGGCGATACTGGAGAGTGAGGTAAATAACTTGACTGAAGTAATTCATGCTTTTATATTTATATAATAACACTATATTCATTTATTTTAAACAACATTTTAATCATTTTAAGATTCCGCTGTCCGTCCGTCCGTTCAATTGTCACCAGGCTGTATCTCATGAACCGTGATAGCTAGACAGTTGTAATTGTCACAAATGATGTATTTCTATTGCTTCTATAACAAGAAATACTAAAATCAGAATAAAATAAATATTTAAGGGGGCTCCCATACAACAAACGTGATTTTTTTGCCACATATTGGTATTGCGTGCGCGGGTCCGAGATGTACTGGGCCGCTTTTTTTAAAAAATCTATACAACATTAAGTTAACAAAATGATTTTCTTTATAAAAAAATATTTAAATTATTCTAGAAAGAAATAAAATCATCTAAGATTTTCCATATTCATTTCATGACTAAAATTGAAAAAAATAACAATAACCTCACTTTTCAGTAAATCCGTCAAGTGGCGCATGTAAAATATCTTAACATTTTATCAGTAATATCACAATACATTCATTAGTTCATGTATTTTCATTAAAATATACTATTTTATTAGTAACATATAAAGTAATTCTTTTCATGTAATCAATTTTATTGAAACTTCCATTTTTGTAAATTGTTTGGTATGGTATAATGTTAAGTAGCTTTCGAAACATGTTTTAATACTTTCGCTGTATTTTTTCTACCTAAATATATATTAAAAATTTTCGCAGTAATTTTGGTACAAATTTATATTATAATATTATACACGTAATACATAAATTCATTCAAAAAAGTTTAGAGGGCGTTCAAGTATTACGTAGGCATTAAAAGGGCTTAGGGGTCCTTGCTTTGTTTGTTTTTGATGACACGGGGGGATGGAGGGTCTGTATTACGTCAGCATAAAAAAACAACCACGCACATCGAAAAGTAAATATCCCAGCTCAGAATGAGGTCAATTGATGTTACAGTCCAGCTGCGTTTTGTTATTTATTGAAAAACATATATAATTAGTCTTGGCAGCGTTGAATGTGAGTAGATTTTTTTGCAGCCAAATAGCAACTCCAATAAGTCTTATTTCATTCTTTCTTTGGACATCTTCTCAAAAGTCACCAACAAATACCATTGCCGTATCGTTTGCGTACGAGGATATTTCTTCCTGAGCCAGTTTAGAATTACATAATGTATTAATATATATTAAAAGCAAGGTGGGACCCAGGACACTACCCTGTGGTACCCCATAAGTCAAATTTACTCCATCGCTGATATATTGGCCCACTTTAACATTCTGTCTTCTATCACTTAGATAATCCTCTGAAAGTTTTAAAAGGATGCCACGTATTCCAATACGTTCTAACTTTTGTAGTAGAATGCGGACAGAAACAGTGTCGTACGCTTTTTGAGGTCAAGGAAAATGTCAAAAGTCCTTGCTGATAATTGCAAAAAATGTGCTTACGTAATAGTTTAACGGCCCCTTAAAAGCATGATTCAGTAAGGTTATTGTTTCTTTATAACTTTTAAAACCTGTATATGGTCATTTTTTTTTTGTAGATCACCCCAAGTACATCCCAACACCCAAAATTAGCCGCTCGAAGTACATCAGAAGAAACCTCCTTCATATCCAGCGAGCCAAGAAAAAGGAAAGGCATTGTGGAAACCATTTGATATTAACTTGAAAAATATGGTTAAATTTGTCTATGGTTCATTAAGCCACAATGAAGTCTCAGTTTCGACTGTGGCGCCATCTTTATTTCGTACATTTGGTGATAGACTATGATAACACCACGGCTGGTTTCCATGGTAACGTTCTCTGTATATTGTGTGAATTTTCTGAATTTATTTAAAAATTAAACATTTTTACTATTTAATATTTTTTTTAAAAAGGACAGGTTCAAATCTCAGCTAATTGTGTACCAACTAAACATTCTTAAAAAACAATTTACTCTATGCTTAATCTCGTAATTTGATAAATAAACTGTCAACCTGCTAAACACAAGGCTGTACGTTGTAATGCTTTTTTTTCTTTTATGGAATAAAAACAGAGGTGACAAAAATAATCTAAGCTTGGCAAAATACATTTTTATCTTATTCAATAACTAAACTGAATTATATTCTTTTTGGTCGTAAGCTATAATACATACACCCTGCGTTCCACTAAGCGATCTCAACGCCCTCGCTCACGACCGCGGTTTTACCCGTTCCACTTGTCCGCGAGTTACGATCGTTAACCTAAGTGGAACGGGTAATTTAACGTTTTGAGCGTTAACTTAAATAAATCAAATGGCGAGTTATAAATCAATAGTTCCAAGAGGTTAAGTTTATAATTATTGGTTAAATTTATTTATATTCATATTTTTATTGATTGATTTTTTTATATTTATTATTTAATTGAAAATAAAATTATATATATATGCGCTGCAGAAACATTCACGTCCACTAATAAATCTCTATCCGTATCAAATAAAGTTATTTACATCATCGCCATTTTTGTTGTTTAACGACGACCCACGATTTGAGATGAGTCGTCGTGAGCTTCGAGTGAGCACAAGTCATGACGTCAATGACGTTTTCGCCGCAACCACAACGCCCGCGATCGTCAAGTGGAATGGCAAAATGAGCGTTTGGGGCGTTGAGATCGCTTAGTGCAACTCGCCTACAGTAGTATGCAAGTGTTACTACACATAAAATTAATTAAGCTTACAATAACTTTGGTACAATTAAAAAAAAGTTGTCTTCATTTTTTCTTTTATTTGTATGTATTTGTTTCTTCTGGTACAGAAATAGCCGAACTATGTATAGAGACTTGAACCTCTCCTTTAAAGTTTTTTTAATAATACTTTTGACAAGTAAGGAAGGATACGTAGCGTCCAATATATAGTATATGTCTGTATGATTTATTATAAATATGTCGCAAGCATTCAAATAGATTCTAAATTAGAATTTTATATACACAAATTTTAAATTGGAATCCATTTTTAATCCATAATCCAAATAATTCGGATTGAGATTGAAGGAAGTGCGAAAAGTCTAATAGAACTATTCTGTACCGATTTTTAATTCGAGTTTTCGAAACTTTTTAATTTTTCTTTTTTTTTTTTCTATTTTATCTCGCGACATACTTATTATATTATATATATTAAAGCTTTGAGTGTGGTTAAATGAAAAGTATTAAAGGAACGTTGTGATGTATATTATATCTTATTAAGAATATTTGGCTTAGAAGGGGAAGAGAGGGTTATTTCAAAAAACTATTACAAATAAATCTTTATTATATTTATTTATGTATTATTTAATTAATATTGATCTCGTATATTTACATATTATATATTAAAAATATGAAATATATTTTTTCTCAATATTTCATATTTTTTATAGATGTTTTTTTCTTAAATTAACAGTCGAAGAATTTTTTATTATATTATATTCTGCATTTTTCTCTCTCGATTGTCTCACTAAATGACGTCACAAATCTGGATAACGTATACTTCAAAATAACGCTATATGCCAGATATTTCTTTCCTGTGAGATATTTTTTTTTTCTACTGTTAATAATTTTCTAAAATTCAACTGTTCAGCTTAAAATCCGAAAATTTCAAGTTCAAGTGGATAAGACGATTCAGCCATTTAATTGAATCAATCATTGATGCAATGAGTACTAACAAAGTGTGATTTATCAGTCTCCCATTAGGTAGATGTAAATATTTTAAATCTATATACATAAATAAATAGTAAAATTAGTTGTACGGACATATAATAGTTTTTTTATTTAAAAAAAACCAGTGGAATAAATTTTCAAATTTTATTTGAAAAGAATACCAATAAAACATTTGGTTGCATAGAAAAAAACTTGTACAGAATATTGATCAAAATTCCACTTTAAGCTCACTCACTCACTATAACACGACTCCAAGACTATCTTATTTAAACTTTAAATCGATAGGGATAAGGTGCAATTATCTTGCTAAATCTAGTCCTTTTAAGGGCTGTGTTCACTGGGTAGTAATTTTTTCACATTTGAACCCTTCCATAAGTAACGTCCTGTCATATAAAGTCATATCAAAATCCGTTCAGTAAACGACACTATGACTTTTCTCCGTAAACAAAAAAACTCTATAACGTCGCAGCTAAATGGTCAAAATTACCGTACAAAGTAAATGCGTTTATTTAATTAATTAGCGTTCAAAATTATAATTTAAAATAGCTGTAAAATTTAATTAGTATATTTCTCTATCATAGTGGTGCTAGTATAGTTGTGTTAGTAACATAGTTATTTTGTCGTGAAAAAATTAATAAAATACATTCCCTTAGAAGTCACAAATGAATTCATGCAAGCGACAGTAGCCCAGTAGTTAACTTATTGTTTATAATCCAGATTACTAGTAATCTTTAAAAATAATCATCAATATTAACACCTAAAACAAATTGATATCCAACTATCTAGCCGTAATGTTGAACGTTATTTTTAACCACTCAACTCAACGTTTAGGCATGTAATTGAACAGATGCTGCTTGTACAAAATAGCTATTTTTACCATTTAACTGCGACAGGGACTGAACACCATGTAGCGACGTTTTATGGTCATTTAAAAGAGTTTATGTTGTAGTTTATTTTTAAATTGTTAAGTATAGAAATTTACTTTTTTTATAGTTAAATGGTGTCGGCCATGAATTTTTGTTGTGATTTTGTTAAGGTTTGCAATAAATATAAACTGTAAATAAAATATTGTTCACATAGTATTTAAATATTTTAGAGTTGGAATTAAATATATAATGTGTTATAATATTATATTGTTTTATTTTTTATCTGTAAACGTCATCAATATTTAAGTAGTTGTTTTTAAATTCAGATATCCAATTTAATCTGGTTCATCATATCATCATATAATATCATATTATATCAAACGTAACAAGAATATAAATTATATTAATAATGTTTAGCATTCTGATTAGTGCTGCAAAGGAATCAAGTCCTCGAGTTCTTTAAAGAAGGACTCGAATGAAGAATCTCAAGACTACTCATTATAACACGACTCCAAGACTATCTTATTATTATATCCTGGGACCTTGAATTATAATTCATACAATAGTATAAGCGGGTGTAACGCTTTTTCATTAAATAACGAACTAATAGTGAAACCCGAAACAATTACAGAAAGCCGTGTTAAGTAACTTCGTTGCAATTATTTGCTGCCCTCAGGACTCGAGTTTTTTTTCATTGATAAATCTTATTTTCGCTTTCCGAGTTTTCTATTTAAGGCTAGAGTCGCTATTAAGGGACTTCGGCCGTCTTAATTTTTAGAATCCGAACGTTTTAGCTCACCGAGTCTGGAGTCGAGTGTTTAAAAATAAGACTCAATGACTTGAGTTCGAGCAGGTATTGTGCTAACAAGAAACGTCAGGTATGCGTTTATACCTTACGGTTCTTGTTCGTATATTTATTTAATAAAATAACTAAAATTTTATTTTGGGAAAGGTTATAGAAATAAGGGTTATTAAGAAAACATCGACAACTTTATTCGAATAAAACATACTCTTCAACTATATTTCTGTTCTAATTTATTTGATTAATCATCTGCTCTATACACATGATATGCACCAATGCCTATAAATAATACAAACGATGATCAATACGGGTACAACAAAATTATGTACAAACTGAAAACTATATTATTATATATAAACTTATAACTTATTGAGCGCAACGACGAACATTCAAATACAAATACATAATACGCCATTGACTCAAACTTAATAATCAACGGCAAATCACAGGTCATTCTATCCGATTAGGTACATTTACTGTATCTAAAATCATTTATAAGAAAATAAACAGCTGATAAAACGCTGGGAAAATCTAAATTTGTGACAAAAATTAATTAGAGTCATTCCTTTTCTATTTTCATGGTATATGGTCAATTCAAATATTTTATTTTAAAAAGTCTCTAATTTGACCTCAGCTAAGCAAGGCATTTTTCTCTACATATAAGAAAGAGTACTTTTTAGTGACATAATGGCAAAACAAACTCAAAATGTCTCGCATTTCGACTTTTCAATTAATTGGCTAGCCATCAAGCTAGCAATCGATTTTTTTTTTATTAAACTAATATAAATAATGTGATCTTCTTTGGTCTAGCATTTACAATTTAATAAACTTATTCAATAAAATGGCTATTACATTTTTTCATATTCTATTCAATGAAACGGCTATTTTATTTTTTTGTTACAATAACAACGAAAAATTGATCTAATTAATTTTTGTTTAAGCTGTTTTAATAATAATTAAAATAGTTTTAGTAAAACGCGATTTGTAAAAAAAATGTCTTACAAATGACTTAAGATATTTAAAATGTCTGACAGTACCACACACAACTCCCAAAAGAAGAAAATGAGTATTAAATAAAATTTCGTTTAAATAAATAATTCTAATTAAAAATCGTTGCTGATTAGGTTTATCTTGCTTTATCTTAAAACTACAACTGATAAAAGGAACATTAGTTAAAACCTTATAAACGAATTATAATTATGAACATCTCTTTGGTCTGCGCAACTTATAATAGTAGTGTCGTGGCTGTAGCCTTATCGTACCGTATATTATGTGCCTAAAATAATCAGCCAATTATTGCTATTTTTACAACTTATTTGCTTCTAATAACCTAGGTAATAAAACACATTGGTCTGAGAAACGTGGAGAATTACTAACACTACTTTATAGTCTAAATAAATTCTTCAAAGAAATATTAGTTTACATGTTTATAAATATTAAAAAAAATATTTGGTGCTATAGACGCTCAAAATTGAGGAAATAAAATTATTAACATAACAATACAGAATACGTAAATGCCTTTATTTGACGCGTTTGGCGCTAAAGTAGAGGGTTGTGACGTCACAAATTATAATAAACGTTATTTCTACCGCCCACAATATAAATTATACCTACTACAGTTTAATATTGTGACGTCACAACCCATAAAAATATCATTGCTTTTCAACTACAATTTTTTTTCATAAAACATTAGATTGTTATATTCTTATGTAGATTTTTTCCGATTTATTTGATGTAAGTGGTTCTCCACGACTCTCAGACATTTTGAATCCTAACTACGCAATACAAACCGTTTATAAACAAGAATGTTTGTTACAAACAAACGATTTAATCGTTAAGAATCGAGATTTAGGCCTTGAAATAGTAACTAATGAAATGATTTGTACAAAGCAAGCGTTACGTGGAAGCACATAGATGGAAAGATTCATAAAATAATGTCTAATATTGGTGCTAGTTTTGAAATAATAAAAAAAAAACCTTAGAAAATAGCTAGTTTTGAAATAATAAAAAAAAAAAAATAGATACATAATCAGCGTCAAAATATTCTAACCAAACGTCACGACGAAATCTATCTATAACTATTTATAGTTGGTAAAGGATAGTTTTGAGTGTAATTTCGTATGGCTGCCAGTGTTACCAGCTCTCAAAAATAATTCTCCCTAAAGTATTAGTAAAAAAAACTGAATGAAATCACGTTTTGTCCCCTAAATTTTGGTTGATCGGTGCATCTAGTTCTTATTAAGTAATCGAAGTTGACTCAAGTTTATCAAGAAGATCTACTGGTATAGATAGGGGGTGCGAGTTAGAGGCTTTCAAAACAGGTGGATAGGTAAATGTCATCTATAAAAGGTTATATCAATCTATAAATAAGCGATTTGTAAAAATACTTTTGAAAAATGTGTGATATTAAAATTTTTGCATTTTGAGTCGAAGTCAGCGATGATTCGAGAGTCGCATTTCGACTCATAATGATTTCTGGCTTCTGGTAGACAAATATAAAATTTCACCCTGTCACCAGTTATGTGCGTTTGATATAATTAAAATTGGGAACTATAAAGTATTGAAAGCTCCAAAGCAAGATACAAAGGAAAGTAGATTATGGGATGACGTCAGAAAGATGATGTTCTATGTACACAACACTGTTACACAAGCCAGTAAGTCTAAATGAAGCTCATAATTTTCCTTAATATCTATTTATGTGGGTACTTTGATTTTAAGTGTTCTTACTTTTAGATTTCGCTTATCAGAAATTTAAAAAAATTAAAAAAAAAATTACATACCTTAACAGGTAAGTTAATTTTTTTCTGTGACGATATTGACGTTGGGTTTTCTTACAAACATCACGAAAAAAGCGTCTGAAGCTACATAAATATTTCTTTGCGTTTTTATAAATATTTTGAAACTAAATTTAACCCTAAATCTAATTAAGCTTGAAAAATATTATAGTTAGGGTTTGAGGGAAAAAATAAAGTTTCATATGTTTTCGATTTAGTATTTCCGCAGGAATTGACTTGTTTGTCCTTTTGGGACTTAATTCAGACACTTCTTTAATAAGATTAAATAAATTAATGAGAAATCTATCTAGATTATATTTTTTGACACTTGATAATCGAAATCAGTAAGTAAGAACATTTAGCATTTAATATTTTCAAAAATGTTAGTATTAAGATACAGCTGAAGTCACAGGAATGTGTATTTATAGATGTAAGACTTAAGTAGAAATATCATGGATAAAATAATTAAATAACTTAAGATACTAAGAGAAATATTAGCCAATATTAAAGACATTAAAATTTATATAAGCAGCAAAAATCAAAAAAGCGAATCTTATACCAAAAATAATCAGTAATAAAGCAAGAGCCCGGGACGGTCAGACTTTCGTGATTTTATAAAACCTGAAAGTTTATATGTGTAAGTTAATAGAGTTATAAACGATCCTCAACTATTAAGTTTGGATCACAGTTGCTTTGAATCATAACAATTCTTAATGTGTCTGACAATGTGTTCAAATCAAATCAAATCAAATCCGGGTCTCCTCAGATTAAGGAGGGTATTAGGCCATATATCCACCACGCTGGCCCAGTGCGGGTTGGCAGACTTTACACACCTTTGTGAACTTTAGGGAACTTTTAGGAGTGCAGGTTTCCTCACGATGTTTTCCATCACCGTTATGGGAAGTGATATTTTTTTTTCTTATAACGTAAGTATAATTAGAATTGATTAATATTAATAACTATAAGGGTGTCTTACGGGAGTTTACGGTTTTTTATATTATTCCAAATAAATAATAAAAACTGAACTTTATTTTATGAATTTGAGGTGCAATTTTATATACTTTGCTACCTTTCAAAGCAACCTTGATTCAGAATTCATAGATAAAGATCGTTTATATCCCCATTAAGGACAAACACAGTGAGACTTTCAGGTTTTGTAAAATAACGAAGGTCTGATTGTCGCGAGATCTTGAACTATAAGTAATTGACAATTCTTAGATTTAAATAATCCAAAACAACTACATTCTGATTACCAAGTTATAATTGACGAAAACTAATCAAAACATTTATACCACACGAATAGTTTTTGATATATAGAAATTTAGTAAATATCATGGAACTTATGGGATTGTGATCTTTGTAAGTTGTTTTATTTTTTTTACACTATTTACAGTTACAGTAGTCAAATTAAGTTGTAAATCGATACGTCGAAAATCGATGTTTTATTTTCCTCAAAAATCGGTTCGGGTGCGTTAGGTTTAAATCTATTTTTTTAAAGAATTGCTCATCCCTACACAGAAGCATATCAAATAGAGATGAGATTGCCATTAGCAGGAAGGGGTTGCTATTATAAAAAAATAATATTGCTCCATCTTTACGCATCCGCCATATTGCATTTACAAATATAGGATAAAGTTCATCACCATAATAAGTTCCACGATAAATACATATACACTTCATTTTAAAGTGTCCCATCATAAATATTCTAGCTAAGTCTGCCGATATACATTTGAATATTCACTACTAAAGGTGCAAATATTTCTAAAATATATAATATATTATGTAAACAGTATTTAGACTGTGCCATATACAATGCACGCATGTATTGTTGTATTGTTCATATTTATTTAACAAATATATAATATATTCTATAAAAATAATTGGGAAAATTATACAGAAAGAAACGTTTTTCTTTATGATGTTGGTAAGGTGGCTTAGGTAAAAAATATCGATATATCCAAATACCGATTCTTTTTAGAAAATAATCGATATATATCGTCGATGTTTTAAATCTCAAAATTTCCGTCAGGTCAGTACATACATACAGCACTACTGAATACCTTTTCTCTCTTGTTAACCCATAATTTCCACACCCCACTACTAGTAGAAAGAGTAAGCTCACAGTAGCTCCACTATCGTCCCATGTATTCGAGCGCGAACTGCGCCAAATATATTTTTTTATACATATATCGATACCATGTATATCGATTTATTCATTTGCCTATCCCTAATTGGTAATGTTACCAGCATCATAACTAACATTGCATAAATGTCAATTCAAGGGACGCGATCTGACATCGATCAATCAAATCTAACTCACTCAAATCTAAATAACTGTTTTGTTAAATTGAAATAAAACAAAAGAGAACCAAATCAATACTTTAAAAAAAAAATAGAAAAAAGTTTTCTGTATATTACTTATGATGTTTTATGACAGTATATCACAAAAACCATCTTTAAGCTTCTGATAAGATTCATAATACCTATTTATTTACTTATAGGTTAAGAAGGAGGAAAAAATACATTTTTTTGACCAAAACAAATATAAACAATACAAAAATAACACGAATTAATGATGTACAATGGTCCTTACACATATAGTATGTATAGGGCTTAATAAAACTGTTAAACAGTATCACACACTATACACCGAATTACCAGCTAATTTATTAAATATATTGGTGTCTTTACGTAGTTCAGGCGCCAAGTTAATAAATAACATTCGTAAATATTTATATGGTAAATATAATCTCAAATCCAAGGTCAATTCCTATATATTATATGTTTATGAAAAATAATAATTCAGTCATCTCAATATGGTGAGAAGTGAGAAGTGGGACGAGAGTTATCGAACCAAAATATCGATCTTTTATGACAATCGATTTTTTCTGTTATTTTTCTAAAAATCTACTGATCGGCTGCCGATTTTATGACGAGTTTTGGTGACAAAGACCTTTTTTTGCTCTTCACCTCAGCGGGTGCAAAAAACAATCTCCTTTACCTCGATCTAAGGCTCCGTTTATTGCTCACATGATGCTTTAGCGGCCATCTTGTAAATTAGTTTTTGTTGTACCTATATCTCCTAAATTATTTATAAGATGTTAAAAATTCAAGAATAAATGTTACTGTAAAATACGTTAATGACAGTTTTTGATTTTTTCCTGTTTTTATTCCATAATAGAAAAGGCAAAGGTATTACACCGTACAGTTTTGTACGGCGTCTTCAGTAGTTTAACTCTTTATTCATTTTACAGTATGGCAGTTTTTGATTTTTTTTTTCCTCTGTTTTTATTCCATAATGGAAAAGGCAAAGGTATTACACCGTACAGCCTTGTCTTCAGTATGACAGTCTTTGAGGATCAAATTTGGACTATTTTTTAGATAGAACCGTTGCGTTAGTAATAACACCTAAATAATATTTATATTTTATTGCTTTGATTTAATTATGATTACTTTTAAATTGAAAAAAAAAGAAAGTTTGTCCTGACTTTATTTTGTGATATGGCAATCACAATGATTTAAAATCTAATCTAGTGGTAACATTAGTTTATTAGTAACAGAACAGCTAGTACCCAGAGCCGTTAAACAGATAATTAAAAAAATAACAGAACATTTCCCACCAAAAATGATCAATGTGACGTTTTGGAAAATAAAAGTATTTTTGCAAGAGTATTAAATACGGAAATCGAAAAATAAAGTGATAAACAATGTGTTTCAAGTCCTGTTGATTGATAATATCGAGTACCAATAGGTGAGTTTGATTTTTAAAACTTTTTTAAAACATTTTGACGAATTATTATTTTTCAGTTATATCTGATAATTTCATTGCATAATCTCAGGTAGGAAGGGCATCTAAAATCTATAGGAGTAAATATATAAATAATTCATCTCTTCAAATAAATATATGTAGATTCAATAATATTATATACAAAATACTCGGCGAGTGAACTACAGTCATTGGTTTGACGTAATTTAAATAAACACGCACATACGCCATAACACTTTATACATCAGTTAACAATCATTATTGTCAGTTATATATCTAGTTATGTTTTTATATTTAAATATAAATTCGCGCTAGTCGTAGGCAGTTTTAAAACAATTAAGTTTATATTATATATTTACTATTTAATATCGAATCACGACAAGGTGTGGTTTTTGTGGAAATATGTAAATTTAAACTCAGTACAAGTTTTCAGATTTATTTCTTTAAACGAATTTTGCGCCGTTTGGACTTTTTTTTAATATAGATTTGCGTAAAGTTCAGGACATGTGCCGGAATTATCAAGAGAAGCGCAGGCTCCGTAACATTTTCTATACCATAAATTCTTTTAATTCAATCATTGATATGCCATGAGTCACCTATAAACAATAAGCAAAAAATACAATGCAAGATAAGGAAAGGAAAACCGATTACGGGACGAGCATAAAATGAAGTTTTAAAGCAAGGAAAAATTGTTACTTCAAGTTTAATCTAGCACTATTATTATATTATACATTTTCAATTTTGAAGGAAACCACACCTCGTAGCGTCTACCAGACGTTGGCGTTAAGACGGATGTAACTAGCACATTCAGTATTAAAATTCTACGGATTTATAAACAACGCTTACATTACACAATTACGTTACGAGCTACGACCGCTGCACTACGAACTAAAGAGCTCAAACACTTGCAAAACGCAGTCGAAATAATGACAGTATCAAACGTGCAAATCGGCAAATCGATCTGTATTAACACACGTATAAAAAGTATTGCGGAATTGTTTATTGCTTTGTTAGCGCAATTGCGCGGGGCTGAGCACAAGTTCGCCGTCGGGGGCGCCCGCGAAGGACACGTTACGCGGGGGAGGTCGCTTGCTCCCCGCGAGCCCGGTGCCGCTCGTACTCCCCGCAGCCGTCGTGGCCACCGCAGCCCCCCCAGTGCCTGCTGCAGTCGATTGCAACGACGGTGACGGCTTTGGATGTGATCCCGCCTGCAAACATAAACCCCTAAATTAAGCATATTATCCTAGGATTTATGGCAGGATCCTTGTAATTAAATAACATGAATCATCAAGTAAAATGATCTTGAGCTTACTTCTAAGTATCTTACAGAATCTTCTAAAAAGATAACTGTTATTAGAGCTGGAAGTAGCTTTTAAGAAACAGATTGGTACTCAGACTTCCCAAACAGGACAGGTTTCCAGAGTGATGTATCGAATCCCAGAGATCGACGACGATTCGCAAGGAATCAACATGACCGAAAAAATAGTGTAGTGTATTCATTTTTGTAATGCTGAATTTCTATGGTAGGACTTGTTTCCATTTAACAGAGTTCACTGAGGATCTTATTTGAATTGTAAATATACTAATATCTTACTGGCTGAACAAGCACAGTTTGCGGCTGTAGCGTCGTGTTGGCCGTGCGGTATCTGCGGAGGCGCTCGTCCTCCTCGCCACTGGAGAGGCTGGACACGTCGCAGGAGGACGCGTCGAGGCGGCGCGCAGGGGAGCACTGCGCCGGGCCCGCCCTCCCGCTCATGCAGCGCGCCAGCGGCATCTCCTCGCCTTCCACGCAACCGGACAGTCTATGGAAAAAACGCTAATTAGCACTGGATTTGGCAGAGAACATAATGTTAAACTAGGTTTTTCATGATGTCATATAACCCGCATATCCCCCCCTCGATACAGACACTCAATATAGACTCTCCCACTCAACACTGAATACAAAAAAAAATATTGTAATCTAATGCAGATAAACACCTACGGACTGGGCTTTGTTTCTATGTCCACTTCCTCATTCCAATAATAGACAAAACATTTTGATATTCTGATTACTAAACATTTATATACAAGAGAGAGAGACAGCGATAAAAAAAAGAATAGAAACGATTCCATAGAAGCACACATTACATTAAAAAAAACTATGGATAAACAATTATTTTGTCAATCAGTGAAAACAAAACTTTCTGTGCACAGTAACAAGCAAGCTGGAATAACTAAATAGATTTATTAAGCTCCTTTGTATGTTACTAGTTAGTACTAATATAATTTAGGTAGATTACTTCTAATATATTAGTTTAATAGAATAATATTGTGTTCGGTCTTACAAAGTGTACCTTCTGTTCTCCTTGTGGTTGGATCGCCGCCTGCAGCAAGGCTTGGCGAATATACAGAACATAATTCGTAGCAAACAGCACGCCAGCCCCGCCACGATGAGCGACGGACCCACCAGCCGCAGTGCTGGCGTTTTGAAACCCTGGAATACACAAATAATTCCATCTTACAAACTAATTCTCTATGACTATGTTCCTTTTAGACTCTACAACGGCTGCACCAATTGCTGATAACATATACAGGCAATCGTCAGACCATCCCAGGGGTTATCCTCTGTGTAGTTTGGTAGCGATCGGATCAATAGTTTTAGAAATCTATTTTATCTCATGTATTTCACAATTTGACGAGACGATTTGAAAGTGTGCGAAGCATAATTTTACTATGATCAACCACTCATTTGTTGCATTATCACAACATGATTATCACTTCATTGACTCAACCATCCAGTCATTCAATCCAACTGATCTTTACCTATCAACTCACTGATTCAATCACTCATTTACTCAACCAACCTTTTACTGATTTATTCAGTATTTAATACAGTAAGTCATTGAAAACAAAAATCTATCTCATATGAATTTCGCTTAAATCCGTAACAATAAGTATTTCATTCGATTCCATTCAATGTGTGTAAATTTTTTTTTATCCTTCAGAAGCTGTGTTATTTTTTTAGTATAAAAACTATCCTATACAGTATTAATCCAAACAGCCAAATTTCATTCAAATCCATTTAGCTTCCATATTTATGAGGATATTATATTCCTAACCTTGAACTCCAGTTCAGTTATTAACAAAAAATAACAAAAAGTAGAATTTTTCACAAAATATTTATTATGACGAATCAGGTAAACTCCATGTCATAATAATATTGCTTTGTAATCTAATTTCCATAGGTATGCATAATTATAGTCAGCAAGAAATTAAATGAAAGCTTTACAAAAGAGACCTTACCTTGTCTCCGGTACCAACGAAGTAGACAACAAGACCCACAGCGAGAGTAGTGAGCCCTGCGTACAGTAGTCTCGCGACTCCCCAAGGCTCCCCGGGCGCCCCCTCCGCTTCTCCCTCCGAGTCCGACGATGAGCCGTACGATGCATCTCGGACCTGGAACATTTCCGATTTTGCTATAACCTGAATAAAAAATAAAAAAGACAAACCTTTTCTGGAGTTTTAGTATTTTAATTAATACTGAATAGAAATAGTTGTTTCTTTCTCTAATTAGTGCTTACTCAGCAAAACAGGGGAAGGTCGGAAATTTGTGTGTTAATACACGTTTTCTACAGAACGCGTGGATGTATTAATTTGAAATTAATATCAAAAACTAAATAATCAATATCGACTTGCAACTCGCAAGAGAATCAAAATCTAGGGTACTTTCCGTTGACCTACAACCACAGTTTGGTAAGGAGCAAGATATAACGAAAAAAATCATAAAATAGTCATCAAAAAAATTTTTTTTTCTGTAGTAAACTGATTTATGCATGGGGACAATAGTTTTCCAATGGCAAAGTAAAAATTTTAAAGAAAAGTAGTTTATTCGAATACATTAAAGAACTAATGCAACGTTTTTGTATGAAAAGTGTGAGTTACCCGATTGGTTCGATGCCACTTGGTGCGCGGATCTCGCCTCGCGCCGGGATGGTCGCCCAGCACGGAGCAGCGGCGGGCAGCACCGCCCGCGCCCGCGCCGCCGCCGCCCACCGACAGCGCCGCCGCCTCCTGCCAGGCCGCCCGACCAGCCGCGCACTGCAAACACAATACATACACTTTTAACAATAACCTCTACTGAATTACTTACTAATTTTATGGAGGGTTATGCTTTAGTGTCATGAATTATCGGGAGCGATATAATAACGGGCATCAATGGGTGTATAATTGATATAATTCCATCCATAATAAGCCATAAAATATTTCTCCAAATCGCGCAAATCTTCAATTAGCTCAGAAAAGGTTATTTTTTTAAAACCAGTTTTTGTGAAGTATTTCACCGTCATAATTCTAGTCCATTTTTTTCAGATACACACTCAATTTTTTTATTTCATTCTTGACGCCATTGGCGCGCCTTCTATATGTCAAATAAATGACCTGTGCGACGTCATGGATTGAACTATCTTGAAAAATTAATTTTTATGTAGACGAGTTTAATCTGTCGTAATAAGTAGTGCCTTGTAATTTCTTGATCAATATTATAGTCACCTACAATATATTAAAATGTAATTTAGATGAAGCCGAGCGGTGCCTGGGGCTTGAGACCCAGGAGAAGGTTAAAAGACGTCTTCTACTATGCATAAACTCACCTTGACCGCTAGACCTCGCTACCGAATATTGAAATAACAAAGTACATTACTCACGTGCTCCTCGATAAGGGTACTTTAATATTTACTTCAATCCTATCGGAACCAAAGTTATATATTGTGTACTCAGTCAAATAATTTGAAAAATCGTCATACAATAATAAATAGTCACAACCGGAAAATATCGAGTTGTATACAAGTCACGATTTCGATAAACACCTAACGAGGAGATATTGGCCATAACCAGTGTACTAACCATTTTCAAATATGAGTATATGTACAATATAAACATGAAACATCTCTACGAGCAGCTTAACTTCTTTTTAGTAGTCTTATGATCTGAATATAACATATAATATACAAATAACATTCCACCTGTTGAATACTATTTCCCTCTGCCGCTGGGAGAGCATCTCGTAAGAGCCGAGTAATCCAGCACCCCCTTGGTGGTAGGGGATCTGTTCCCCGAATGGTTTGCGACCACCAGTATGCGAATCCGATCGCCAACTGTCATAGACGCGTTTCGGTTGAGCCGCATGTGGACCAGACTTACCCCCTCCCTCTCCAATCCATTAATGCTGTGAGTCTAGTGGACTCTGGGCTCTTGCCTAGGGTCCGCTGAATCCGCATCATTTCTTCTTCATTCCCCCTTCCCACTCTATCTTCGGGGATGCAACGCATCGACAAAACAAGAGAGTTTTTCTTGTTTCTCCGATGGTCATGGGCGATGGTTGCCACTTACCATCAGGTGGACCATCTGCTCGTTTGCACCTTATCTATTATAAAAAAAAAGTTAAAATTTAACTAACAACAGTTAGTTGTTATCATCATCATAACAACCCATTAATGGCCCACTGCTGCTGACTTCACACGTCTTTGAGGACATTGGAGAACTCTCAGGAGTGCATGTTTCCTCACGATGTTTTCATTCACCGTTAAAGCAATTAATATTTAATTGCTTAAAACACACATCTATACTAATATATAAAGCTGAAGAGTTTCTTTGTTTGCTTGAACGCGCTAATCTCAAGAACTACTGGTCCGATTTGAAAAATTCTTTCAGTGTTAGATAGCCCATTTATCGGGGAAGGCTAACTCATAAAGCCTGTAACTGAAGATTCTTTGGGAAAAAGGGGGCTGTTTAAACAAAAGCAGGTTAACGGATTTTAATAATATGTTGCATATAGACATTAAGTACGTGAGTATATGTTTTAGTAGAAGGGTGAGTGAGTGGGTCTATCATAATCGTTTAATTGACTTTAGACCTGTCGTAATAAAATGCAACATCTTGAGAGCATAGTACCTACCATATTGTAACAACACGTGCTCAGGTCTTGTGACCCAGGAGCTGTTCTAAGAACATCCTTGATATGATCAAGATACTGCTAGACCTTGCTAACCAATGTTTAAAATTAATAAAGTGTATAAATCACGTCACTAATAAATAATAAATTTTACTGTATGAAATAACTTAATAAAAATAATAATAAAATTTATATTTTTTATTTCGTACCTACTTTATACATTTAAAGTATTTATGTTTTAAGTCAGAAATAAAATATATTTCGGTTGATTTTCAACCACTAACCACTAGTTCTTTTAATTAAGCTAAAATGCCTAACCTATCCGCCTACGTTAGGTCAATGTAATAAAAAGTTCTCTAGCTGGAAATATACTTAAAATAGTTTTGCGTAGGAATAAGAAGTCTAGTTTAATAAACAGCAGATAATTAAATACATAGCAAACTTTTTAGAACTAAATCTATGTCATGGGTCGCAGAGTCAATAATTTATTTTACTAGAACATACTAATTTAATTTCATTATATAAATATCTCGAAAAACTCATTTCTGTAAAGGTGTTTGTCCATCTGTTACACGAGACCTTTTTTGTCAGGAAAGCTTGGATTGGAATCAACATGTATAGGTGGTTGAGAATTATATATTTAAAAAAAATAAATATGGAAACACTATAGCAAGACCGTTAGTAACTTTATATTAGACTAGTATGGCGCCTGGCTGCAAAGGAATGAATAACAAAATACTTTCTACCACCGTCTACCATTTTCTTCAAAACTGCCATCCGGAATTTGACAATTCGGAATAGTTATTTCAGTTCCCTGCTAATTGGATGAGACTTCGAGTATTTTTTGTTTGAGTAGCGCCCACCTATCTTTAATAATCAGGCCGTGCTTCATCTCTGAAATCCTCGATGAATTAGTCAAAATGATAGTTTTTCTATGAACCGTTCTAACTGAGGTAGGGCACAGTAGGAAACTTCCTGCTCAAATATGGAGCAGCCCGACTGGGGTAGTACCTCGACCTTACAGAAGATCACAGCTAAATAACACTACTCTAAAGCAGTGTTGTGTTCCTGTTGGTGAGTAAGGTGACCAGAGCTCCTGAGGGGAATTAGGGATAGGGTCGGCAACGCGCTTGCGATGCTTCTGGTGTTGCAGACGTCTATAAGCTACGGTAATCGCTTACCATCAGGTGAGCCGTACGCTTGTTTGCCGACCTAGTTAAAAAAAAAAAAAAAAAAAAAAAAGAACCGTAAATGTCTTGCATTATCCCCATATATTTTATATGGAAAAAAAAATTTCGCCATCTTGAATTTTTGTAGTCATTAATTAAGACCTAGATAATCTTTTTCCAAAAAACTCTTCCATCTTGTATACTTACTGAGATAGACGCCGACGAAATTTGTTTTGCCGCCATCTTAAATCCGCCATTTTGGATTTTTTTACCTCATTGCCAATTGGATGAGGTTTCGAATGATATTTGTTCGAGCACCTCCCAACTGAATGAATTTTCGTCTTCTATACGAAACCATGATTGAATTTTTTTTTCATAGAAAATTTTACAGGAGAGGTGATCAATGAGTCAGTGAATCAGCACAGACAGCTATATATATATATATATATATATATATATATTAATATTTGTTAAAATACGTATAGAGAATATATATAATCTGTGTATTTATAGATTTGAGACAGTCTGTCAAGTGATACAGTAAATATTGTTTAAAATTTTGCAAATAGTGAGAACGAGCACATGAGTATCTTAATCATGTCAATGATGTCCTGCTCTTGGATCACAAGCCATGGATCTTATCCCTCACAATTTACAATCAAATGTTATTTACTTTTATAGAAATAACACGTTGATGGAATTTTAATATTCGTCAGATTTAATAAAAAGAGCTTTCACTACGTTTCCATTTACACCAGTAGCCGCGCCTTGTCACGGCCTACTTTAAATTATACTTTTCCACAGCCGTGTTGTGTTCATAAAGTAATTAGAATTGTAGACTTATTTTACTGCCTTAAGCCTTTAGGGTTCCGTACCTTAAAAGGAAAAAAAAACCCTTATAAGATTCCTTCGTTGTTCCTCTGTCTGGGTGATTCCTGTTAACTTAGAATCAAGTAAATTGCTAAGAAGCAAGTAATATTCAAAGCGATGGGTTTGTTGACGATATTATTACGAAATTAGGCTGAATCACAAATTAGGTGAATTCTAACGACATAGAAGTAACAGTGGCTAAGGTAATGGGTATAGATAAGATAGTTTAGCTGAAATCTTATGAGTTGGTGAAGCAGAACCTCCACAAGGAACTCTAAAGCAGCTAGCTATCTTTTTTAGTAACTCAATATACTTTAACACTTTAAAAATATTTTTTGCAGTTGGTAAGGGGCCATTCATTTATTACGTAAGATGATTTAATGGGGTCGAGCATGTCTTATTTTTTCTTACAAGGGGTGGGAGGGAGTCTCGATAATTCTTACGTAAGATCACAACGCACACAAAAGACCGCGGGCAAAATCGCGAGTGTCGAGGTTCGCTCGTATCGAGTTGGTTTTGAGCCCCTGGACTGAAAATCTTATGTAGGTAAAGATGAAAGATTAAAGCCAAAATTTATTAGTACCAAAAAATAAAAATTATTAGTACCTTTGTAAGTAAAAATAAATATTAACAATATTGTTATTGAAAAATAAACATTAAAAAACGTGTATTAATTTTTTCCTTTAGATTCTTACGTAATAAATATTAAACAGGGTTGGGGGTCTTGGCCTATTATTATTTTGTCTTATAATAGGGTGGAGGGGATCTGAAACTATCAAAAATCTTACGTAATAAATGAATGGCCCCTAATCTCACTTTGACGTATGTCGATTTATGGATACAATAGTTTTCTAACAGCAAAGTTAAATTTGTTCCTCAATTAAAATCGCACGGAACCTTCAGTGTCCCACTCACACTTGGCCGAATTTTTTAATGTTCACACTGTAAGGTTTACAATATTCTTAACGCGATATGAAGTAACTAATTAGAACACCATTGCAATGTTAACTGTAACGTGTAATATGCTTTTTATATGTAAATTAGTTGTTAATGCATATGTTGGTTTTGATTTATTTCAAAAATAACCTTAGCCTTAGATGTTTTAATGGTGTTTTAGTAAAAGACTAGAAAGGCTACAAATGTATTTGTGTGTAATCTTCTGAACATTTCTTACATTAAATTGTAATTCATTTGTAAATCGATTAAAATAACACAATTAGCGATTGACAATTATCAATCATCTTCAGGCTGAAGAAACATAGATTTTATTTATATGTATGTCGGAGAATAGTAAAAGGTTATCGATTAAATCGAATCATCATCGCTATCTGTGGCGTTGGAGTAGGGTAGTAGTCACTTCCGTTGTTTTGACAGTCTCGACCCTCGACCCTTTATATGCCATCTACAGTCTGACTGAAGTCTTAGTCGTGCGCGGTCTCTCAAGAAGTGAAGTAGTGTCTAAATAGTGATAGTGTTGTGCAGTGTTGTGTTAGTGCTAGGAGTGCTGTCCGATCAAGGTCACGTGAGTACCTTACAATGTAATTACCTCGTCTTGTGTTAGGTTAGGTTAGGTTTATGTGCGTTTAACCTTGGGTTTAAAAAGAGACCCTAGCAGTGGAGGTGAGTGTTATGATCATTTAAAGGATATCCTTAAGCCTACACCTTGGTCACAAGTCCAAGGCACTGCTTAGGTTTCTCTCGTAATTGTTGGAGATCATTTATCGGTTCAATAGGAGTATCTACGTTGCGTTTACCCAATATCCATTCAATACCACCCCCTTTGTAATGTTCCCCAATATTCCCCATCTTCCTCCTTCCATCTCCGTTCACATCGTTTTAAAATCCCCGACATATATTTTTATTAATTAAATATAAATACCTATCAAAACATTTTACAATTAGCTATCCTTTTCTTCAGAATCCTCAAAAATTTTCGGTAATTACTAACCCCTCCAAGGAGGCTAAAATACTTGTTAGGAGGTGACCACGTAAGTAGTCCAATGACTGGATTTTGAACCCACGACATGGATCGTAGGTACTGACGCTTAAATTAAATAAACTTTCTTAGAGTTAAAAAAATCATAATACAAGATATTTTACGAATTTACATAAATGTAAAATAAATATATCTTAATTACACTCGTAAGGTCAATTATACACGTCCGTTCTCCATAACATTTAACGTCTTAACTGAAAAATGGGTTTTATACATGCGATTAAATTATCTTTTATTATTAATTATATTAAGTTTATATTATTTAACTAAAGTTATAAGCTTTGCTGTTTATTTTGAGAATGGTTGGGGAAATTTGGGAGTTTTTGACTAAATTTTTCATATTCTTGGGACCGATACCGCACAGAACAGAGGTTATATACAATCTTGGAATAAAATAGAAAGTACTTCCCTTGAGTATAGTTAAATACACACAGTTTTTATTATAGATGGGGTCAATCCGAATTTCATCTAGCCTTAATTAGGGAAGAGGGGAATCTCGGCGATTATCACGTTTTTTTTTCTCAAGGAACAGAAAAAAATGCTAGAAAATTAGGTTAAATTAAGTAAAACATGCTCCTTCATTAAAATATGACCGAATCTCAAATACTAGCAATACGTAGTAAATACTAGTAATAGGAAGTAAATACTATCAGTAATTACTTCTTATTTATATTTGAGACAAGCCGACCCGCGCGACTTCGTTCGCATGCTGCTCCGCTCGTATGGGTCATAACGAGATGCTTTAAAGCCTAAGTTACTCCTTGTTACATCAGCTATCTACCAGTGAAAATCCGTTCAAAATCGGTCCAGCCATTTCAGATATTAGCCGGAACAAACAGACAGACAGACAAAAATTGTAAAAAAATCTTGTTTTGGTATATGTACCATGTATAGGTACATCCGTATGCACTTAGTAAAAAGAGGTTATTTTACACTCCAATTTTATTTATTTGTATGGATTGTTACTAGTATTTAAGATTTGGCCAAGTCAGCCAGTCTAAGCAAATTATTGTTTTTTTTAGAAAAAATCCAACGCATTTACACAAAAAACACATTTAGAAAAATCTCACATGAGATTTTGGTGTGCTGGTTGAGCTTAATCTCATAACAGCTCACCAACGGTGCAGGGAGGATCGAAAAATCTCTTGATCCCGGTTCAAGTATTTGGTTGGCCTAAAATCTGTAGGTAGAGCAATATCGTAAAGTATAGATTTTCCGCCGTACCAGCTCAGTACCGTTACTGATTGAAGATAATCCAGTATCGACTTACAGCCTGCAATCAGCCTCGTATTCACTACCTCTCTATTTCTACCTCTTTCCTGTTACACTATCCATTAAAATGTTTTTGGTTCGTTTTGCTGAGGATTGAAATGTTCTCTGGGTGTAGATAAAGTCAGTAGATTTTTTCTACGAGATCTCTTCTTCCTTGCTAGGAAAATGTTAAATATATAATTACATAAATTATTTTTTTATGCTGTAGCCATTTCTATCTAAATGGACCTTAATGTAAAATATTTTTAAAGAGGTCAAGAAAAGTAGGTTCTATATTTGGCTATATTAATATTTAATGTATGTTCAACGACTTCAAAATTATTTAATTTTTTACTTTTTATTGAATGTTTAGTGTTTGAAGTCGGTTAAATTTTTGTTATAAATGTTTATCATGTCATTTTATATTATTTTTGTAAGTAATAAATATGTCAATTAATTGTAAGTTGCGTTTGCTTACATTAAAACACGTATAACAAATGTTGGGAGTAAACGCCCCACTACATTACACATGATGATATTTTGACCTGCACAAAAATATCAAAAATTGTTAGTGTTTGTAACTTTTTAAGGTTGATAACATTAGACACTAAATATTAAGTAAGAGATGACAACAAGAAATAATAGAGAACATTACGAATTTTTCTAAAACTGATTATGATGTATTAGATCTAATATTTTTTAAAAAACGTTACGGAGGAGTTCGATAACAAACACTGTGACACGAGATTTTATCTATAGCTAAGAAGTATTATAGCGAAAAACGTCAACGAACTAATTTAAATGCCAGTTTTAAAAACACGATAACAGTACACGCTATAGCACTTTGTTTTATACAATACTAAATCATTTACTATTAAAGGAAAATGTTTAACATGACAATGATTAACTGACGCACACACTTTAAGAAGTACTAATTATAATCTCGTCTAACCAGACTCCATTTAAATCTAAGATGCTGCTAATGTTTATTGCCAGGTTGAATTAGAAAGAAGAACCAGCAATTTTTTTAATATTTTAAATGTGAAAGTGTATGTTTGGATATTTGTTACTTAATTACGTAAAAACGGCTGATTGAATTTCAATGAAATTTAGCACACAGATACTTTATAATCTGGATTAATAAATTGGCTTCTTTTTATCCCGGTAAAATTCATAGTTCCTATGGAATAAGAAATTGAATGTCTTTGGTTTAACACTACACGTGTAGGGCCGAAGCCGGGCGGGACGTGTTTTTTAACATATTTAAGCCTTAAATACAAATGTCAATGACAGAAAAAAGGGGAAAATAATTAAACTGACCATCCTTCAGTTCTCATTACCAATTAAGAAACACCAATTTGGAAATTATTTTCAATATAGTAATAACACTCTATAAAGTGCTTCTTATTTTATTATTATTTTTAATGTATAACTGTACTACGCTCCAGCATAGCTCGTATATAGTTAAAATGTCTTTATAAATAATCCACAACTTGTTTCCAACTCAAAAATCGCCATAAAATATACTCCTACTATCCAACATTCAAGTAAACGTGTGTTTTAATGCAAAAATTCTGAATAGCGTTAGCCTTAACATTTTCATAGAAACTGAGTATAATGTGAAAACTGTATGAGGTAAACAAGTGTACGGCTGATGCCTGATTCAGTTGCGACATCATTTAACCCTTTCACGACTATAGCGGCATCAGTCCCTTATTATTTTTGAGAAACTTATTTTCTTGTTTTTATTATCATCAAAACCCATTGACGACCCAATACTAAGCCGGGTGTCCTTCTCAAAATAAGAAGGGATTTAAGCTATAGGGAGTGTGTGCCCTCTGAGATTGCAATCGGACCTCTCGAGTAAGACACATATGTCGTAATCACTAAACTATGTCATTTATGTTAATAATTCTTTACTTAAAAAATAATGATTATTATACAGTACAACAATTTTACGAGAACGATAAACAAACAAAACAGATCGGAAATAAAAAACGGAAATAAAGTTCATAAAATAAAAACTACTGGGCCAAACTATTTTAAATTTTTTATGGGACCAAATTATATTATAGTAAAGAAGAATCACGTAAATGGGATCATAAATCTCAGCGTAAACGGTATACATACATAAAATCCAATCGAATTGAGAACCTCCGTAAAAAAAAAGTATCAAGTTAAAATATTACTTGGGACGAAAATTCGCAATAGTAGTCAAAGGGTTAACCTGCGTCGCTGTAAGTAGAGCAGCGGAGGATTAATTTCAATCCGTGCACTTTCAACTATAAATTTCCCCGTCTATATTTCCTGGAAATACTTCAATGGGTGTAATCAGAATGGAAGTAAATATGAATGGATAGAAAACTATAAAGTAAATAATACAAGCTTTTAGTAGTACTGTAGAGCGTAGATTGCAATCTATGAATTTACTCTTTTCTTGCTTACTATTTTAAAGTTCTTTAAAGACCCTTTCATTAATGCTTTTCCAGATTATAAAAAAGTAATTTCTTTTCTATTCTGCTTCTTTAAGATACATGTTTTTTATTTATTACCAACTAGCGACCCGTTCCGGCTTCGCATGGTTACTTTCTCTACTATATTATGCATGTAATAGGTTGGGGAAAAAGTCTTTTCGCATTATAGTATGTATGAACTTGTAATAAAATCTCTTTGGCTATACTGTTTGTGTCTGGCTGGTTTTGGTATCATTCAAAGTATACATTTTAAAGAAGATAATTACAAATTCAAATTAGGAAAATGTGTGATTTTTATTTGTTTTTCGTACTGTGAAGATGAGTGAATCTAATGAAGAAATTCGATATATTTTAAAGTTTTACTACAAAAAAGGTAAAAATGCAACGCAAGCCGCGAAAAAAATTTGAGATGTTTATGGACCTAGTGCAGTGTCTGTGAGAGTAGCACAAATTTGGTGTAAGCGTTTTCAATCCGGAAATTTTGATGTCAAAGATGCACCTCGCTCTGGTCACCCTATTACGGATAAAATGGATGCTATTTTTGAAAAAGTGGAGCAAGATCGGCATATCAGTAGTTACGACGTAGTTGAAGAACTGGGAGTTGACCACAAAACAGTTTTGGCGCATTTGAAATGAAACTGGGTACACAAAAAAGCTCGATATTTGGGTATCTCACGAGCGCACTGAAAGAAACCTAATGAACCGTGTACTCATTTGTGTTCTTTATTACGACGTAATGAAACCGAACCATTTTTGAAGAAGCTGATAACTGGTGATGAAAAGTGGATCACGTACGACAAGAACGAGCGAAAAAGGTCGTGGTCAAAGGCCGGTCAGGCTTCACAGACTGTGGCGAAACCCGGGTTAACTCGCAACAAGGTGACGCTGTGTGTGTGGTGGGATTGGAAGGGCATTATTTATTATGAGCTGTTACCACCAGGCAGGACCATCGATTTTGAACTCTACTGCGAACAACTAATGAGATTAAAGCAAGAAGTTGAGAGAAAGCGGCCGGAATTAATCAACAGAAGGGGTGTGGATTTTCATCATGATAACGCTAGACCTCACACATATTTAGCCACTCAGCAAAAATTAAGAGAGTTTGGCTGGGAGGTATTAATGCATCCGCCGTATAGTCCTGACCTTGCACCTTCAGATTTCCACATGTTTCGGTCTCTTCAAAATTCTTTAGGCAGTGTCATCACGAGAGGACTGCCAAAACTACTTGTCGCGGTTTTTTGATCAGAAGCCCCAAAATTTATATAGCAATGGGATCATGTCCCTACCTACAAGATGGCAAAAAGTTATCGAATTAAATGGTACCTATATACTTTAGTTAAATGTAAATAAACTATATTAAAAAATGTTTTAATTTTTTTTAAAAATGCGAACAAACTTTTTCCCCAACCTAATATTATACATGTATACCTTCCTCTTGAATCACAAAAAACTACATCTAAATCCGTTCCGTAGGTTTAAAGATCTAAACATACATAGGGACAGAAGGACAGGGAAGCGACTTTGTTGTATACTATGTAGTGATAGTGAAAAGCATAATATGATCAGGTTCTGTATGTCTGTCTACCAAAAGTTTAGTTAAGTAGCACATATTTTTTTTATCACAATACCAAATTAATAAAAAAATTCAAAGTCAAGACATAAAAAATATTAGGTATAAAAAAAGAAAGATTGTAATACTTAGAAACCTATAAATGGATGAATCACCTTACAAAACACTAACTACGTCTAGTATCGAACTAGGTATAAAATTACACGCGATTTTCCAGTGAAAAATCCTTTTGGGTACATATTTGTAAGGCTTCCAATTAGCCGAGAGGTGTATTTACCGTTGCTATTTGCTGTGCGCTTCAGCTCCAGCTCAACTCCTGTATTCCTATACTAGTATTTCTACGTAGCTTCACTGGGCTAAAATATTTTTAAGTGACATCAGTTTTTTATTGATATCTGCTTATATTAAAAAAAATTTTTTCTTAACCCCGATTACAAAAGTATAAAATTAAGTTCTTGCATACCCTTTCAAATTCCCTTTCTATCCTACAGAAAATGTACATTTTTCAGGATAAAAAGTACCCTATTTGTTAATCCATGATATAAAGTATCTACATGTCAAATTTCATTCAAATCAGTATTAAGTGTAATGCGCGTAAACATGGAAACCAAAATTTAAAAAATATTGTTTTGGCGTTATAGAGATTACCGCATAAATATCTTCTATGCACAGACATACGATAAGTTACACTTTTATTATATGTATAGATTCCTCTTTTCCTATATGCATGGAATCAGATATTCCGATGCATTATTGTGCACAGCACATCCTATCGATTTGTCAATGTCAACACCTGAGCAAACTGTCGAGAAAAATTTCGATATGATTTTTATTTTTCAGCATACACACTAGACATTGCTAATAAAGTTTTATATTTTTTGCAGATTTATACGTATACACATGCAATTTAGATGAGAGCAATGCCTGGGCTTGAGACTCAGGATCAGGTTTAAAAAGCTGGAAACTTGATAGGGTGACCTTAACCACGACACTATAATACTAACTTCCATCTACACTGCGCGACAACACCAGAGAGACTGACTCTAATCTATCCTACTAAAGGTTAAATATTATGTACAAGTCGGTATACTTGAAATAAAATAAAAGAAACTACCCACGATTACTAATTTATAAACGGCGCTACCAACATTCGCATAATCCAAATTATTTCGAAAACCTATATTTCCATTCCTTTCGTTTTTTTAAGACAAATTGAAAGGTCACTTAAATATAAAGAGGTTGTTTGTCTCCAAATTATTGTGTGGTCGTGATATGTATTCACTTGTGATCTTAATGGGAGGTTTTGTTTGAGAAGGATTGGCTTCATCACTATTTACTTTTACAATTTTAGCCCTTTTTCTTTCAATTATAAATCAGTTAATATTCATTTTTGGAGATGGATCTCTCCTGAAGATTGAAAACGTCAACTTTGAGAAGACTGCTTCATACTCGTCTTTGAAAGATTATTTTTACCATCAAAGTTTGTATACAGAAAATCGGTAAATTATTCGTTTATTGCTGATTTGACTATTTGACTATAGTCTACTGCTGATTTGACTATAGTCTATTGCTGATTTGATTATTGTTTATTGAGAATGTGACTATAGTCTACTGCTGATTTGATTATTATCTATTGATGATTTGACTAAAGTCTATTGCTGATTTGACTATTGTTTATTGAGGATTTGACTATAGTCTAGTGCTGATTTAATTATTATCTGTTGCTGATTTGACTATTGTTTACTGAGAAATTCTCAGATTTTGGTCTACTGCTGATTTGAATATAATATATTGTTGATTTGACTATTGTTTATTGAGGATCTGACTATAGTCTACTGCTGGTTTGATTATTATCTATTGCTGATTTGACTATTGTTTATTGAAGATTTGACTACTGTCTATTGAGAATTTGACTATAGTCTACTGATGATTTGACTATTGTCTATTGCTGATTTGACTATTGTATATTAAGGATTTGACTGTAGTCTACTGCTGATTTGATTATTATCTATTGCTGATTTGACTATTGTTTATTGAAGATTTGACTACTGTCTATTGAGAATTTGACTATAGTCTACTGATGATTTGACTATTGTCTATTGCTGATTTAACTATTGTATATTAAGGATTTGACTATAGTCTACTGATGATTTGACTATTATAGTCTATTGTTGATTTGACTATTGTATATTAAGGATTTGACTGTAGTCTACTGCTGATTTGATTATTATTTATTGCTGATTTGACTATTGTTTATTGAAGATTTGACTACTGTCTATTGAGAATTTGACTATAGTCTACTGATGATTTGACTATTGTCTATTGCTGATTTAACTATTGTATATTAAGGATTTGACTATAGTCTACTGATGATTTGACTATTGTCTATTGCTGATTTGACTATTGTATATTAAGGATTTGACTGTAGTCTACTGCTGATTTGATTATTATTTATTGCTGATTTGACTATTGTTTATTGAAGATTTGACTACTGTCTATTGAGAATTTGACTATAGTCTACTGATGATTTGACTATTGTCTATTGCTGATTCGACTATTGTATATTAAGGATTTGACTGTAGTCTACTGCTGATTTGATTATTATCTATTGCTGATTTGACTATTGTTTATTGAGGATATGACTATAGTCTACTGCTGAATTGTGTCACCACTATACTATATTTAAAGAATTTATATAGAAAGAATTATAACAGAACAAACTTAACTCCAAAGTTCTTAATGAAAGTTAGTGACCATTGCGATAATATCCTTTAAAGTTTTAACTTTCGACACTAATGGTTTTCCGTTTTATGTTTTTAAAAATATAATATGAACAGAAAGTATATCAAAAAGTTTTTATTAAATTAACTTTTAATATAACTTTGTCCGTATGTTTACGCTTTCTGGCTAAAACCACTGAACCAATTTTGATGAAATTTAGTATAGAGATAGATTAGGGCTTGGGAAAGGACATAGGCTAGGTATTATGAAAGGGTCGAAATAGGCAATGCAAGTTTACGGTAAGGTTAAAAGTGCATGTCGAACTATATGACTGTACCTGGGGATTGCGACCCAGGAGTAGGTTTAAAGAGCTCTTTCATAATATATTAACTCTCACCTCCACAACTCGACTCCAACTATAATAGATAATAAAGTAAACTTACGTGGACTTTAAGAAGGGTGACCTTAACCACGACACTATAACACTAACTTCCATGTACACTGCGCGACAACACCAGAGAGATAGACTAATCTATCTCACAAAAGGTTATATATTGTCTACACGTCGGTATACTTGAAATAATATAAAAGATGTACCCGCAAACACTAATTTTTAATTAAAATGTAAAATTAAATCTCCCACAGGGGGAAGCTGAGATGGGTAGACTGTATAGTAACATATAAAAGAAATTTTTTTCTACTTTATCATATACTTCATGTTTCGATATATATAATAGGACTAGCGGGCGCCCGCGACTTCGTCCGCGTAGAAGTTCTGATTTTCTATGAGATTATAAAAAGATAATTTTTCCCGCTGCTGTAATAATCTAAATGCTAATTTACATATTCCCGCTTTTCTAACCTCAAACTTTAAAAGCATAGGACTTTCATATAACCTTCAAACCCCCATTCCACCCCTTAGGAGTGGCACCCCCGTAAAAAAAATCTTAGCTGACACCTACCCTCTAGAGAGAACCTACTTTCCAAACTTCAAGTTAAGAGTGACAATAAATTAAACTTTCCCATACAAACTTTCATCTATTTTACCACCCTTAAGGGGGTATTTTGCAAAATAAATTATACAGATTTTTATTATTGTAAGTTATTAATGTAAATACCGATTTTCATAAGTCTAACTTCAAAAACATAGGACTTTCATATAACCTTCCAAACCCCATTTTACCCCCTTAGGGGAGGATTTTCTCAAATCCGTTTCTTAGTGGACACCTACGTCCTAGAAGGAACCTACATTCCAAATTTCAAGTTTGTAGGTTTTATAGTTCCTGAGATTTCGTGATGATCAGTCAGTCAGTCAGTCAGTGACTTTTCGCTTTTATATATATAGATTAATACGATATAGTAGTTAAAATATTTTCTAACTTTAATATTAAATCTTTGCCATAATTTTTTAAGTATGCGAAAGTATACAAATGATTTGTTAAAAATATTGTTGCTGCTGAAAATTCAAAGCAATTCGTTGTTAAAAATATTACTTTCTGGACGTGAAAATATTTGGATGTTATCTTCGATGAGGAATCGTTATTGATACTGAACATTTGCATTGCATTTTCATAATTATCGTACAAAATAATATGTATATAATGAACTGTGTAATTTAGGTCAGAAGGCGTGGAGTGTCATGGTAAAATCGAATACTACAATTTACATAAATGGCTCAGCCATTTTATATAAGTTAAATAGAAAATAAACACGAAAATTCATAATATAACGAGTAGATCACGTGATCGTTTCACCATAGTAATCTATTTTTTTTAATCTACTTTATATATTATATAAATTTGCATAAAAAATTTGAGGTGTTAGCTATGTTTAATATAAAGCATCACAACCTAATTACTCAGTCGCACTGCTGAGTCGGGTCTCCTCCTCGCTAAGAGGAGGGTGTTAGGTTAGACTTTGGAGAAGTCTCAGGAGTGCAGGTCTCCTCACGAAATTTTCCTTCACCTTTGAAGCAAGTGACATTTAATTTCTTATAACACACATAACTCAGAAAGGTTCAGAGTTCCCGCTGGATAAGAATAAAATATATTTACAGTCGTAAATGCCTGAATATTTTGATTTAGCATCAACATACTGAAAATTAAATGATATAATAAATTATTGATAAATCTAAGTAATATAATAATATTCAAATAATAACACCGGTCAACACGGATTTTGAGTCTGACAACAATATGTCAAATTTTGATTTCTTTTACCTTACTAATAATGGGTGGGTAAAGTCTGTATGCTATTTTGCGACTCAGTCATATACAAAAGTAGTTGCTACAGTTTGTAATAGACATACATACACTCAATACAATAGAATGCGCGACTTGTCGCCATTTTGTTTTAAAGTATTACCAACTAATATTTTACTCTCCACTAAGAACTTTATAACTTAATTATTAATATAAAAAATACAAAAGCAAACTTATTTCTTCATACTTTGAGTTTTTGATTATTTTTTCAATGTAACACAGACAATAGTCATTAAATAACAGACACAAAAAAAGTTTTTTTTGTTGACTTGTGTAATTCAATTCACCAAGTTATAAAATAAACAGTATTTTCAAAATCAATAAAAAAGCAGTTACGTGATGTAAGCTTGTTGAAACAATTATTTCATTATTTTTTTTTAATTTAGTGACTATATTTTTTGTTTGAAAAATGGAAACGTTTGATTTATTACGATGATTGAACAATTTTTACTAAACAATAACCTGACCTTGTGCGTCTAACATATCGAATATTCTGTACCAAAAAAACTTGAACTATGATCATAATTATTTTCAATGAAAACATAAAGATTTTCAATTCTTTTTGTCGTTTTTTTTGTTTTGGGAAACCTTTTTAAAAGGAAGTTACTAAATTCGTTTTAAAAATGTTGGGTAAATTCCTAGGAAAGTCAAATTTTGTTATTTTCTTCCATAATGACGCTGAGAAAAATTAAGCCCTGATTAAGGTAGTGTTAATTATGATGTTGGCAACACTTTTGAGTAGCATCCGGTTACTTGAATGTTGGCCAACTGATAAACACATATCAAGGAAGTGGGGGATTGCAAAATAAATACGCCATCTCGACAGAATAATCATGAATTACATCGAGAATATTCTTAGCAGTAACTCTGAAGCTCTGAGTCTAAAGTATAACCCCAGGAGGATATTATAGTCAAGCCGTCACAATGTTAGTCTGCGTATAGACTACTACACTTCTTCCTTCTCTTTTTTTTATTAATTAACAGTAGGTACAATATTATGTCGTTGTATTAATACATTATTTCATTTTTTTAAATATGTTGATATTAATTTTCTCGCCACAATGTTTACGAATAAAAAGATACTATACCAATCAAAAATATAAGAGATCGATAATTTTTTAACATTCTAAGAGGAAGAGAAGAAGACTATTAAAACCGATAAAAACAATATTTGAATAAAATAAAAGAGTGGAAAAGCATTTGTAATATCTATATAGATTAGATGCTTTAAAAATGGAGACGAAAAGCTATTTATTTTCTCCCTCAATGCTTATACAAAATAATACCAAAGTTATATAGATGTTATATACTTATAATATTTATAATAATATTAGCAATAATTTCTAGTGATTTAAAACATTTATTTTTATTTGCTACGATAGCAAAGAGGCAAAGCAAATATCTATAATGTAATAACCTTTTTCTGTGTGCTAGGCTGACTATTGATAAAATAAAATAAAAAGAATAATTTGGTTGATTTTCTACCAAAAAGTACATCGTCTCGTTTGTAATAGATTCTTCATAGTCAGCAAATGCAGTGTAGATTAAAAAACTTTCCTGACTTTATTTTTAACCAGCAAAACTTGGTAGATCTATTAAGAACAGATGGTTTAAATTGTATATATCAATCTGTAGATATGTTGACATCACGTTAGTTTTTGATTACACACACTAATCACAATAATCTCTTGAACGAACTCACCGATTATAAGATTATTGTTATAAGTCCAAAGCAGTGCTTGGCTTCGTGTGTAAAGTTTATTTTTATATAATAAATTCAATTCCACATTGATATTTATTTCCTACGTCATAGCAAAGAGGCAAAGCAAATATCGCTCAACTCGTTCGAATTCGATCAACACACGGCAGCCACGTCACTAGTTAAATATCACCGTTAATGTTAACCTTCGCTGTGTGCTTTGCGAAAAGGCTAAGATCAAAAGAAAACAATGAATTATAACAATTATTATTATTATATGTCGGAGAATAGTAAAAGACTATAGAATAATAGAATCGTCATCGGTATCTGTGGCGTTGGAGTAGGATTGTAGTCACTTCCGTTGTTTTGACAGTCTCGACCCTCGACCCTTTATATGCCATCGATAGTCTGACTGAAGTCTAAGTATTGCGCGGTCTCTCAAGAAGTGAAGTAGTCTCTGAATAGTGAGTGTTGTGCAGAGCAGTATTAGTGCTGTCCGATCAAGGTCACGTGAGTACCTTACAATCTAATTGCCACGTCTTGTGTTAGGTTAGGTTTATGTGAGATTAACCTTAGGTTTAAACAGAGAGCCTGAGCAGTGGAGGTGAGTGTCGTAATTACTTAAAAGAAATTCCTTAAGCCTACACCTTGGTCACAAGTCCAAGGCACTGTTTAGGTTTCTCTCATAATTGTTAGAGATCATATTTGATTATTTATCGGTTCAGTAGAAGTATCTACGTTGCGTTTACCTAATATTCCATTCAATACCATCCCCCCTGTGTTTTCCAATATTCTCCTCACCTCCTTCCTTCTCACCATTTAAAATGCTCTACATATTAATAAAAAATATTTATTTTTCTAACTATAATAAACCAACGTACTGGAGATACAAAAACATATATGTTCTCTAATTCTGGCTATATATATCTTTGCAAAGAATTGTGGAAACCAAAAAAACGAAACTGTGACCCGAACTTAACTCAATTATCCAATTATACCAATATTCGTGAGTACCAACTTAACGATATAAATATGATATACTGCTGCTTGGTAGCGAAATACAATAACATGGATAAAAAATACTGTTAAAATACATAATATTATAATGAGTACCTATTCCCATAGGAACTATTAATTTTCTCGGGATAAAAGCTAGCCTATGTGTTATAGACTATAAAGTATCTGTGTGCCAAATTTCATTGAAATCCGTTCAGCCGATTTTGCGTGATTGAGTAACAAACATCATAACATATAAACTTTCACATTTATAATATTAGTTAGGTATATTTTTTAAAATCGGATCAGTAGTTCCTGAGATTATCTCCTACATATTGAATGTCTCTCAAACTATCCATATATTTTTACCCGACTATGGCGAAGCCAAAAGGAAGGGTTATGATTTTGGCAGTCTATATATGTATGTATGTATCTATGTTCCACTCTAAAATTTTCATGAGTGAGGTGTCAATAGATTCGTAATAATGGCGCGGGTGACATAGGCTATAAAAATTTTATATTTTTTTTAATAATTAAATACAATATTTATTGTCATTCGAAAAAATTCAAAATCAGTTAAATAGTTTTTGAGCCTATTACAAAAGTAACAAACATATATAATATTATTTTTTCGACATTTTAAACTCCTAGCTCCTATAACCAAGCTTTTAGGGAAAATTCTTACACAAATATTGTACAAAGAGTTATGCCTCGTTGTTTCCACATGTCTAAATGGCTCAAATGGGTCGCCTGAAGGGTGACAAGGTTTACTTTTTGCGGCAGCTTTCTGCCGTCTAATTTAAGCCTTGAAAGCCAGTTTTGTTGGTGTTCCGAATTACCAAATTTTAGCTCCACGAATGCATTTATCGTTTTAGTAATTGGGTAAAGTATTTGTTTCTAATTCTTGGTACCAAAGGATCTACTTCTGCTAGTATCTAAGTAGTTTATCTATACTATTATATAAAGAGGAAAGATTTGATTGTTTGTATGTTTGTTTGTTTGTTGCGAATAGGCTCGAAATGTACTTAACCGATTTTGAAAATTCTTTCACCGATAGGAAGCTACATCCTTTCCGGGTAACATAGACTATGTGGTGTTTCCATAAATACTCTAATTAAAAAGATATGGCCATTTAAGTGCCATAAGGTGGTCATTTTGTAAATTGAAGATCTTCTCAGGAACTATAAATCCGATTTTAAAAATTTTTTCACTGATAGAAAACTACACTATTCGTGAGGGACAAAGGTGATTTAGTGTTGCCATATACATTATTTAAATAATAGAATATGGCCATTTTGTTGCTACTGATCCGATTTTAAAAATTCTTTCACTGAGAGAAGTCTATAGTATTTCCGTCTCTCTTTCTCTTATAATACTATCATTGTCTCTCATCCTCTCTCTTTTTTATCACTTTAATTTTTATTTTTATCTGTTCAGAATGATTAGCCTCTTTTCACTTTCTTTCTTTCGATAATTTCTCTCTCTCCTTTACCCATTCAATTTTAGTTCTGTTCTATCCTACTTCTTTTATCATCTGTCGCTTTTCTTTAATTTTGTTTCTATTATTTTTCTTTTTATAACTTTTTCTTACTCTCTCTAATTTTTCAAATAATGAAAAACTACACAATTACAGAATGACAATTTAAGTACATCAATTATAATATTGCTTTTAATACCCGGAGAGAAGCGAGGGCAACCCTCTAGTTATTTTATAAAAGAACAATCTAGAAATAACTGACTGAAGTTATTAAGAGAAATTCGGCCGTATGAGAGTCGGACTTTTTTACAGAGGGTTCCGTACCATTTGGATGAAGGGACAAACTTATCTTAGCTATCGGAAAACTGTTGTTCCCTTACCGAGGTCACAGTCACTTTAGCAAGTTCTTTTCTAACAAACAAATAACGCTTATTCCGTTTCCTAACCAAGAAGGAACTTTTAAGTTACGGAGCTCTTAAAACATATCATTTAAAGAGTAGTAGATGACTAGAATAGAGAACAAATGAGATAGAGAGAGAGAATTTTCATTGGTGGAAGGGGATCTGTTCCCCGACTGGCTTGCGACCACCAGCATGCGAATCCGACCGCCAAGTGTCTCTGACGCGTTCCGGTCGAGCAGCATGTGGGCCAGATCTCCCTCTCCCATCCCATTACTGCTGCGGTTCCAGTGAACACCGGTTTCTTGCTCGGGGTCCATTGAAACCGCAGCATTCTTTTCTTCGTCCCCCTCCTCCCTCTATCTTCCAGGCGGCAACGCATATACAAAATAAGAGATACTCTCTAGTTTTGTCGATGTTCATGGGCGACGGTGGCCACTTTCCATCAGGTGGACCGTCTGCTCGTTTATCCCTTATCTATCTTAAAAAAGAAGACTGGCTCAAAAGACGTGAAGGCACTGATAGAAGGCCTTTGTAAAATAAAAGAATAATAAAGATGATATCTCATTAATAATAATGAAGTATCAGTATGATCAGTGAATAAAGGTTTTATCTATCTATGTTGATTAAGGAAAATCTGAATACAGCTTGGTTCAGATAGATAAAACAGTGAAAAGCTTCGTCATTAGATCGAACGATCGAAGTGACATAGCGTGCAAACGCGCCTTGATGGCTTTGAGCCATCCAAATTGTTTACTGGTTTTTCAGTGTTTTGATTAAAAAGTGAAATAGTTTGGCCATGAGGACCATCATCATATTCTCTACTAGTATCGAGTTGATTCTCCTGCTTTTAGAGACGGACACAGATACTTTTTATCCCAAAAAATCAGTTCCCGCGAGATAGTCATAAAATGTTTAATGTCGTAATCGCCTGATTTTTTTAATTTAGCAATAATATATTGTTATTACGTGGTAAATTGCAATCAGTCGGGGAGGATAGTACTAGTACTAAATAGATTACAGGTTATATATATATATAGAGTACAGGTTGTATGATTTTAAATAAGTACACGAAATATTTAAAAAATACATTCAAATATTATTTTGAAAATCTTTACGGGTTACTTATATCTTATAGATCCACGTACTGTTGAAACCTTTCATCCAATATGCGATATTTAATATGAAATATGTTGTAAAGACTTGTCTTTAGAAAGAGAAAAGGAAGTATTAATTACAAACATATTTCTAATTTTATATCTATAAACGTTCAGTTTTTATCTGAAAATTTTAAATTCCCGTAGACAACTTTTATTCTCGTTCAATTTTTCATAATCCTGCTCCAATACATGGCTTTGAAGTCAAACGCTTCACTACATTAATACGATTTCATTTGGAGATTAAAAAACCATACACGAGAACAACTTTGTATTATACTTAGTGTAGATCGACCTATTTTTAATCTGTACTATTAAAAAACTGAAGCGATTTTATGCTTTGACGTAATAATGTCAAAGGGATTTTAAAATTCTATTTGTCATACACCGTTTATTGAGAAATTTATTTTTTCTTATAAAATCAGCTCAAAGACGTGTCAATTAAGAACAAGGATCTCTGGATTTTACAGCCTTGGATTCTTGTTTATTTTAAATTTCTATTATTGGATAAGAAAGGCATTGAATATTCTGGGTTAATATTTTGTACAAATCGCTGTAATCGCTACGACAGAAAATATATTATTTTAAACATTATAAAATAACGTAGGATCCTCAATATAAGAATATCAGAGAAATATTTTCGCCCTCACTTCGCTAGGGGATTCTTTTCTACAACTGTATCCAATTTTGAATTGAAGAATGTTTGAGAAAACTCAAAGTATTGTACCGTACAGCTAAAAACACAAATATTATTCAGATGTAAAGTTTAGAGAAGGTTATCTCTAGAACTACTGAACCCATTTTGATAATTTGTTCCCTGATATAAAGCTACATTAATCCTGAGTGATATAGGATGCAGGAGGAAAAAGCAGTGACGGCCCAGTGGTTAACATGTTGACGTCTACTCGGGAGGTCCGAGTTCTGGCGACACACATCTGACTTTTCCGAGTTATGTGTGTTTTAAACTTTTAAATATCTCTTGATTTAAACCTGCACTCCTGAGAGTTTTCCATGTTCTCAAAGGTGTGTGAAGTCTGCCAACCCACTCTTGGCCAGCATGGTGGACAGCTCAGCAGTGGGCCATTAACGGGTAACGATGATATAGGAAAAAATACCAAAGCGAGGGCGGCCCTAATTAATAAGAAATTCTCATTCAATGTAGGAACTAAATACTAGTTACTCGTAAATAAATCTTCGCATTTTGAAAGGTTTATTTGTGGTAATCTATCGCTTGAACCATTAAGGGTAAAAGTTCAAAGGTAAAAGTTTCGTATCAATTCGTGTATCGTTTGTTTGACGTGCATCAAATCTAGTTGTATTTGCTTTACTATTTGTTTTTCAAATATTAACCCCCGACGCTATAATGACAGGGTGTTATAAGTTTAATGTATGTCTGTATGTGGTATCGTTTCTGATGAAGTTTTACTTGTTAGGTATAATTTTGTGATGATCTGGTCAGAGGTGAAATGGTATTTCTCAATACCATTCTTTCGATATCAAATGTCTATAAACCTGCACTTGAGTCATAAGTCTCAGGCATGCTCGGCTTTCTTTATGTATTGCTGTGCATCAATAGATATCATCCTTTTGAATATTCTTTATATTAATTATCTGAAGTCTTCTATCACTACATATTATATAAGTATCATGCCGCGTCTGTCAGTCACTCAAAAACTATTAAACTGATCTTCATGTGGTTTTCACCAATAGACAGATTTATTCTTGAAGAAGGTTTAGATGTATAATTTGTTAAGGTTATGTCTAAATTGGTAGAAATACGACGATAATTGTTGAAAGTGTTAGAAAAACTCAAGAAGCCTTTGAGATTCTTGGAGAGATGGTGGAGGGGTTTGGTATTAAAGATGAGTAATTTTAAAACATATAGATAAATATCATCTTAACGAATTGCGGTAAGAAAAAGACGCTGATTTAATAATAATGTGACTAGTTGATCGGAATCGTTGGGTGGCTGTGCGACCTACAGCCGACCCGCCCCAGTCTCCAGGTCACTGGGATCGAGAGGGTGCTTTGATGTCTCGAAGGCTAACTAATGTTAATACTATTACAAATTGCATACATTTACGGTTCATTGAGGGCTTCATCTTTAAAATTAAAATTAATAGTACAGAAAACACAAGAAATTGCGTAGTAACTCCCTCGAATTCAGATCCATTTTATTCTTGAATATAGTTTCAAATAACTTTCTTTCTGTCTCTATAGTGAAATAATTTAGGTCAATTCATACTACGTTACTTTTTTTTAAAGAAGACTTTTTACATAATCGATATTATCACGCGTCCACGTACTTGGAAAAATTATACTGACTACTTAGCATCATTCCGTGACATCATAAAAGAGCTTTAAAGTACACATAAAAATATGTCGACATTTTCTAAAAAGAATTCTGATATAATACTGTAACCTTTTTACAAAATTTTATTGATTACAACATGGCCTTTGTGGCAACTAGTTTTACCCTTTACCTTATATACATACACATGAACTAACACACACATATTTACATACACACATTTTATAACTATTGTAGAAACTATACATTATATAAAAAAATTAAATACACCAAATAAATATACGAATAATAAATTTTTATGTTACGTGGATGCTATTTATTTGTTTATAGTGCAAATTTTTTAATTTATATCTTCTTTATGTAGCTATTAACTTCGTTTTTATTTTAATAGAAGTGGACAGTAACTTTGGCCACAAAGGCATATGACCTAATGCAGAACTTAAGGACTTCAATATTAAAATAATTATAACTATTAGACTGACTTCGATAGTTCAGTAAACTTGTATTTAATGTACTTACTATCTAAATGTCTAGTAATTTGAATATAGCAATTTAGTGTATTTATGAGGACAGATTCTCGAGCGACGTCCTCTCATTGTCAATGACTATAGAGTATAGTAGCACTGCCATCACTCACGTCGCTCGGTCGATTAATATTCGCTCAGTTAATTACTTTACCTGAAACTGTCAAGCCTTCAGCCATATTGTTTGCTTATATAAGAGATGTAATTGAGCTTCATTTATGATTACTAATGATTTTAATTGAACCAGGTCTCATTCTCAGAATGGGAAATGTTTATGCCGTAGTCTACTACGTTTGAGTGCATTATAGAGAATTCTCAGGAGCGCTGGTTTTCTCACAATGTTTTCCTTTACTATAATAAGCTATCATTGCTAAGATAATTTTGTACTAAAATCACATTTTAATTAATACACTATTTGCTACACAAAGCGTAGTATGTCACTGATTTACAGTAGACACCACAATCTCACTAACTATCTTATGTCTCATTCAATTTTTCTTTTATATACCTTGTCCCGATAAAAACTAACACAACAAAAAATAATTATGCGATTTAAAGTCGTTTTGAAGTTATGCGCCTACATACATAGAAGCTTTTAATGTTTATTTATGTACATAAATAATAAAGTTTATATTTTAAAGATATTATGTAACTTTGCAGTAATGGTACGGGAGCCAGTGACAGATTTTCATGAACAAGTCCCTCTCAAGCGAAAATTCGTGAAAATGCGTAAGGTGTTAATATTATTCAAATATTAACCCCCGTCGCTATATGGTGTTATAAGTTTAATGTATTTATGTATGTGGTATCGTTTCTGATGAAGTTTTATTTTTTTCTACGTGTTTAGGAGGCTGCCACTGCTCGCCCCACCCACGGAATCGCAGCTGACGGTCACGTGTAATCATAATATTAACCCCTTATGCAGTATACGAATTTTCACTCGAGAGGAAATGATTGACCGAATTTGAATCTGGCTCCCGTACCATAAGATCTTACATGCTTTTACTACAAGTATTATTATTAAGCCTACACCACTTGATTTCATTTCCAATAAATTAATATTGATAAATCATAAAACCCGTAAGAATATTTTTTAAATTAATTTTAATATAAATAATAAGTGTACAATAAAATAGCCGCCATAGTTGTTTAGTATTTAGTATTTATTTACAAGATTAACATCTGAAATAGCACCGTTTGTTTATATAAATCCATGCTCAGCAAACAGCTACAAATAGTAACAGATCAAGTTTGTTTTATAAATTAATTATGAACAAATATTATTATTTGTACTTCGAGTAGGAAGTTCGTTAGTTTTGCTCTATTATTTGTCCTTGTACCTTAAACTATATAGAATTGATTAGATTTGAGAATTAGTGTACAAAGGATTGCTTATCTCTTAAAAGAGATCTCTTCCAGAAATTACTGGATATAGGAGAGGATTATTAGAAAAAGCGGTGCAGACACAAAAGATAATTAGAAATAATTGCTTTTTAAATAATAATATCTGCAATACAGTACATACAATATACATGAATACATACTTATAATATTAATAAGTAAGTGAATGGAAGTGTTCCTTCTATCTAAATTTAAAGGTAGAGATGGTCGCATTATCCTTGTAAATATTATTTAATTAATAACAAAATACCCTCTCTAGTGTGGAAATGGATTTATATAAAAAACATATATGTCAGAGGAGCTAGCCGATTTAAATGAATCAAGTGATCGAACCTTACGATTCCGTAGTTTTTGAACAGGAACCCAGGCAGTGCCTTGGACTTGTGACCAAGGTGTAGGCTTAAGGATATCCTTTAAATGATCATAACACTCACCTCCACTGCCTGGTCTCACTGCTTGTCTTAGGTCAGGTTAACATAAGGCTAACCTAACCTAACATAAACCTAACCTAAGGCTGACCTAACCAAAACCTAACCTAAGGTTGTGTTAACACATCAAAATGAGGACTAACAACATGTCCCCTTTATTACTATCCTACTCTAACTATAGGCCGGCACGGCCTTCATTACTATCCTATCACAACTATACCCCGACATATAAAATTATTAAAAAAATTATATATTATAATTCTTTAAATATATTTATTTATTTAAATATATTTATTTATTTAAATATATTTATTAAATTTAAATTTAAATATATTTTATAATATATTTATTTAATATAATATATTTATTTAAATTTTTTAAATATAATATATTTAAAAAAATACCCAAAAACACTGACTTTTTTTTACCGTAACGTAAGTCTTTTATCAACCTCCCCCTCTCTTTCAGGAAAAGTCAGCAAAGGCCTAACCCTCTCCCCGTGCTTACGTAAATTTTGATGCATGCAAATTTCTCCCTCCTCATTCTGAGCAGGAATATTCACGTTTAAATGAGCGAAAAATAAGCAAAGCAAGGACCCCGTCACTCTTTTATGCTTACGTAATACTTGAACGGCCCCTAGTTGCACTGGGCTAAAACATTTTTTAATAACAATCAATATTCCCTGTCATCAGATTTAAATGAAAATCCTATATTTTAAGTCAGACTAGCGGCAATACATCTGCAAAAACCGTATCGAATTTCGTACAGTTTTTCTGTGATAGACGTAAAAACAGATAACGCTTAAAATATACTTAACAAATACACAATAAGATAAGGATGTACCGGAAAAAATCCAAACATAAAATTTAAAAAAATACGACCATCAAGTCGGAGGTACTTAATGTTGAAACAAAACTTAAAAATGTATTATTTGTATAGATTTATTTAAAACATATTGAAATAGCCTAAGATATAGCTGATTAATGTGAGAGCCTATATCAAAAACCACTGAATGAAACGTATTGCGGTTTTATCATAGGCATATCATTTTCGTACGGCTACTTGTTATTACGATATGAATTTCGAACTTTGCTCATTCAAATGGTATAAAATATGAATTTAATGTACACGATAAACGCTTTTTCTTACCAGAATTATGTTTGATAGATAAAGTATACTATAATGTACAGGATTACTTAAATGATGAGAATGCTTGGAATCTAAGTGACGTTGACTCTCAAGTTAAATGATTTGTATAACTGACTATGTAAACATGGCTTTTTAAAAAGAGCGACTGTTGAGTTTCTGGCCGGCTCTTCTCAACAGAAAACTGCTTTCCGAGCTGGTGGTAGCTTCAGACAAACTGACTGAACGACCAATTTTTGACGTATCAAAAGTTCTTTTATGCAAAAGTCTAATTGAAATAAAATATTTTTAGTTTGAGTTTATTTGAAATTGTCCTAGGATGTTGACGTTTTCTTTTTATATTTTATTTTATCAAATCTATTCGATACGCTGCTTCACCAAAAAGGGTTTAAATCTTATTTTATTATATTATATTTTTTTTTTTGGAACATATTTAGGCCTTGAAAGCAAACTTGAATCGAAATACTCCAAGTTGCTTGGGAAGATTTAAATTCGTTGCTATTTTTGTATAAAACTCATATTTTCTTTTAATTTTTTTTCTTTTCTCCATTTTATTTATTATTTTATTTTGTATGGTTTTGGTTTATTTTATTTTTATTACTTGTTTAGGATACCATTCTCACTATTATCTGTCCATTTTTAAATATATGTCTAGTAAACGGTCGTGGTGATACATTTAGTTAAGTTATTATTTATTATTGTATTGTTTTGTATCACTGTTTGTTTATCCAATAAATAAATTAAAAAAAGTAAAAGAAATGACTGATCGTCATGGGATTTTGCTTTATAATAAAACTATTTTACAACAATAGTTTGAATGTATGTTACGGAACCCTAACGGTGGCGCTGCACACCTAACTACCCAACTCATATTACACGTCCCGGAATTTGCCGACTCCGTGAGAATGGATCACCGAGGACTGTAGAAGCATCGCCTCACCGAGTCAGTCTTAGCCTTAGTTTAATAATTCTTAGAATATTCCGGATTTTCTTCCACTCCTGACGACGCCAATGCCGACTAAAATATAACTGGCGCAGTCAAAGTAGGATCCTCTGGTCAGCTCTGCAAAGGAACCACAAGCATCGGGGACTAGACTTGCGGGGCGATTTGTCTTCCAAGACTTAACCGGGGATAGAACCATCACCAGGGACCAGGACTTGTCAAGGAAACCATCCAAACATCGATGGAGAAAATCCGGAATACAGACATACAGGAGAAAGGGTAAGTGCACAGCGGAATCGATCTTGTGTGTTGCTTCCGTAATCCTTTCATTAATTCCTAATAATTTCAATCATGAAATAAGGAATCACTGGCCAGACAGACAGTTTTAGGTTTTAAGAAAAATTAAATGATAATTATATTTAAAAAAAAAAGAACTAAATGAGAATATATAATTAAACAGAAGTAAAGATTTTTTTTAAAAATTACTATGGAAGTTTTATATAGATTTATTAATTATTTAGATAAAAAAAAATATACTATTAAGATTTCAGAATAATTTTAAGAAATATTAATATTAATTTTTTTCACCGACGCCATCCCGCCTAAAATATAATTTGTAACTAAATAATCATATTTACGACTTACTATTTATTATCTGAGAAACGTTGGGTATTTAATAATAAGTCATGCCATCGGTCGTTAAACTAAGTAACCAGGCCACGACCTCACAACACTCAATAATAGTCTATTGCTTTGTTTTTTAAGATTTTCTTCGTCATTATGGCAGTTTTAAGAGTCCATTAGCACTTATTATAATTATTGTTTTTACTTACAAAAAGCTTCAATAGATCAAAACGACTGATAAATGAAATAATACTTTACCTTATAAAACGCTTTTCGTCTCATATAGAGCAAACCTGCATCATGAAAATTATTCCACCATCTTTGGAAGTCCGCCATATTGCATTTGACATGTTATTACTAAGAAACTAAATATGGATTGTTTTCGATTAGCTAACGCACTACACCTAACTTTAGGTTTAAACAGAGAACCTGGGCAGTGGAGGCGAGTGTTTCAATTGAATAAATGACGTCTTTAAGCTTACACCTTGGTCACAATTCCAAGGCACTGCTTAGGTTATTGTCGTAATTGTAGGAGATCGTATTGTTTAGTTCTATATCGGTTCAATAGCAGTATCTATATTGCGTTTACCCAATAGCCCATTTAATTTCAACCCCCTCTTAATGTTTCCCCTTCATCATTTTTCTCCGAGTTATAGGTATATTTCTTTGTTGTTTTGATTACAGTTCGCTGCTTTCCGTCATGACTTACGTAACCTAACTCTCGTTCGATTGAAGTTGTATGCTTTGCCAGTACGGTTAAATGAATGAGTGAATGAATGGAATTAACTAAAATCCCTATTATCTCTACTATTTGTCGGGAACGACTGAAACATTAATCGAATCGCCACCGCCATCTATGGCACTATTGGAAAATTAATTATCACTTCCGTCACGTCATTTAAATATTGTCAATCGAGTAGACGAGAATCGGATCGTCATCGGCGTCTATGGTGCTAAAGTATAATAATAATCACTTCCATCTGCCCCACCCGTGGAGGGGAATTATAGCTAGTCTCGCCCCTATATATTCTCGTACTAAGACAGTGGAGTTTAGTCTTACTCGTGGTCTCAAGAAGTGAACATTATCTAAGTAGTGATAGTGTCAAGTACAGTGTAGTGTGGAAGTGCTCTCCGACTAAGCTCACGTAAGTCCTTACAATGTAATTGCCACGTGGTTAAGTAAACACAATGTTAGGTTAGGTTAGCCTTAGGTTTGGTTTGTGTTAGTCTAATCTTAGGCTTGACAGTGAAACTATGCAGTGGTGATTGTCTCGATCGAATTCCTTAAACCTACACCTGGGTCACAAGTCAAAGGCACTGCTTAGGTTCCTGTCAGAATATTAAGAGATCGTAACGTTTAGTTATATCCTGACCGTGTTGCGCCAGTATAGCTATTGAGATAGGCCATCCGTTGTGCACTGTATGAGTTTGTTTAGTTGTAAGACATAATCTCAGGAGGTAGTGTTTCGAATTCAAAAAAAATATTTTAGTTTAGTTTAGCTCATTTATAGAGGAAGGCTATACACAATATAACATTACGCTACGACCCATAGGAACTGAGCATTACGCAGACGTAGTCTCGTGGGTCGGCTAGTGAGAAAAGACTACAATAAAAGGTTATATGTTGCTGAAATGTAAAAACTTTTTGAAGCGTGAAAACTTATCTTTCATTTATTATTATAACAATACTAGAACAGATTAATAAAAATACAATAAAGCAGCATATTTTCAAAGAATCTCAAACAAAGAACTAATAAAGTGCAGGTTCTCGCGAACCAATCTTTACGGCTTTAATCAGTATTTTCAATCAAAACTTCAAAGATGAAATGAAACAAAATAAATAGTTTTCATTCAATACTAAATTAATACAGTTAATTGTATTATGACAAATAAATATTAATTCTATTAATACTAGCTACCTGTCATGGCTTCGCACGTTTTCTCTATTACAATATGCATGTATTATACACTAGCTTTTACCCGCAACTTCATTTGCGACATTAGGATAATTAGCCTAAGGAGTTAGTACTAACATTGCACCCCCATTTAAGCCCCATAAGGGATTACTTTCAAAAAAATATTTTAACCCTGTTTCATGACTTCCAACGAAGAACCATCATACTGAATTTAATTTGAATAACTTCAAAAACTCCAAAGTTTCATACAAACTTTGCACTCCCGTTTTACCCCCTTAGGGGGTGAACGTTCAGAAATCCTTTCTTAGTGCTCCCCTACGTTATAACAGGAACCCCTGTGCAAAATTTCAAGTTTCTAACCCTTATAGTTTAGGCCTTGCGTTGATATGTCTCTTCGCTTCTCCTTTTATATATGTCGGAAACTAATAAAAAATAAGGATATAGATGGAATGGATTATCTCAAAAGCTATACGGGCGCAACACGGTCAGGATATAACTAATCATTACGATCTCGCACTTTTCTGACAGGAACTATTATGACAGGAACCTAAGCAGTGCCTTGGACTTGTGACCAAGGTGTAGGCTTAAGGAATTCCTTTATTCGATCGAGACACTCACCTCCACTGCTTAGTTTCACTGTTTAATCCTAAGATTAGAGTAACATTAACCTAACCTAACACAAGGCTAACCTAACCTAAACCTAACTCACACCTCCGACACGGCCATTCTGACGCGCGACAGTCCTCGGGCGATACTGAATTTCTAAACTGGAATATGAAAGATTATCCGCTCGTCCTTCCTGACATTAGTCTACTCAACACAAATTCGCACATATAAATTCGGTAAATGTACTAACTGAACTGGACAATTAACTAATCATGGTCTACAACTCTACACCGAACGGCATTAAGGAAACTATTGTCACAGTATCACAATCGAAGTAATATCATTTACATCAAACCGCTCTGGCTAAACGCTAATTTAACGATTAATCATGATTTAAAGCAAGTTGTATCTTCAACGTACCGAACACACACGTTATACTGTCTAGTCAATTAATTCGCACCGATTCCTATCAAGGTACTAATTCTGGCGAAACAAACACTGTGTTTTGGACCGGACTACTGTCAAATTAAGATAATGGCAATTTTCTACTACACAAAAACAACATCACAAGTAGAGCCATGTACCAGAACTGTTTATTCCAATTTTCAAAAGCAACACACTTCTACAAATCCTTGAGTGATACCCTCCATCACCACGACTCTCGCAGCCAACCGGTAATCGCAACTACCATCACACGCGCATCCACCTCGTGGATCGCAACTCTCACGCACATCCATCACATGGACTGCAACAAATTTCAATGCGGTCGATAGATTCTATCACTCAAGAAACCAAAATCCATTTTACTAATCATAATCATCATTAACTTCAACTTAATGTGGTAACTGGTACATGATCTACAATCATTTTTTTTAATCGCGCGGGTTTACATTTTCTAAAAATCGTTCAACGTCTATCTAATAACGAGAATGCTGATAGACCCCATGTGAAGCGAAGGTCTATCCCACTTCTGATGTCGGAAACTAATAAAAAATAAGGATATAGATGGAATGGATTATCTCAAAAGCTATACGGGCGCAACACGGTCAGGATATAACTAATCATTACGATCTCGCACTTTTCTGACAGGAACTATTATGACAGGAACCTAAGCAGTGCCTTGGACTTGTGACCAAGGTGTAGGCTTAAGGAATTCCTTTATTCGATCGAGACACTCACCTCCACTGCTTAGTTTCACTGTTTAATCCTAAGATTAGAGTAACATTAACCTAACCTAACACAAGGCTAACCTAACCTAAACCTAACTCACACCTCCGACATATATATAGATATAAACCTTCCTCTTGAATCTTTCTTGTCTTTTGTGAAAACCAGAATAAAATCCGTTGTGTAGTTTAAAATATTTTACTGCTAGAAGCGACTTTTTTTGACTTTTTTTATATACTATGTTAAGATATTGCGTACAGTGGCGTAGCTAAGGGATAGAGTTAACATCAGTAGCATGCCACATATAAAAATCGTAAAACTGTAGTAGATTGAATACCCGGCAGTGATAAAATAATGTACGTAGAAATAATATGTAGACGTCGCGATCGGCTAGTCAGGGGATTCCCCGGAAATAGCAATAAGAATGATAGTTACGCAGCGAAATTCGAAGACAATAGCACCTAGAGTTTTGGGGTGATATATATTATTTCCGCCCCGGGTACCACCCATACTAGCTACGCTACTGGTTGCGTTGAAAAAGTATCAGCATCAATTTGTAATCCGGAGATTTTGGATTGAGATTGGTTATTAATTACGGCTGTCGATCTTAGAATAAATCTGAATCAATTAATTAAAGCAAGCCGAAAAAGAAAGACCATTTTTTTGCTAAAAACATAAATTTCCTTTAAGGAATAATACCTACTATACATCGATACATATTAACATAACTTGGATTTTAAACTAAATCCGAAAAATACCTGGGGAGTGTAACCCACGTGTATGTTTACAAGGAATTTTTACACCGTCTATTGGATGACTGATGATCTTCATCATAAGTCATATCTAGGCAGTTTAGTATTCTATAGAATTAAACAATTTAATCGAATGAAGCTCACCTACATCTTGCCGTTAAGTTAAACAAAGTTAGACCAATTTTGAACTGACAGACTCAGTTACCAGTTTAGATGCTACAACATATATGTAGCGTAAATTCGACAGTTTGTTATCTAAGTAACAAACTTAGTTATATAGAAGTTTATTTGTATTATATTATCTTGTAATAATGAGTAATTTCGACTATATTCTATTAAACTCAGTATTGCCAACTTAATTACTTTATAGGTCTAAATCTAGCTATTTTTACACATCCGTCAGGGGCAATAAAAATGACTCTCTACAAAGTTAATTTTATTGGCAACACTGATTTTACTGCATCACCCTAAAATATCTATGAATGTCATGTCAAAGAAATAAAGGGTGAAAAGCATTAAAAAGCTACAGTATTATTAATGCTTGTGCTTGTATCTACACTTATATTATAAAGCTGAAGAGTTTGTTTGGTTGGATGTCATAATCTCCGGAACTAGTAGTACTAGTAGTTAGTGTTTAATAGCCTTTTTATCGAAGAAGGATATAACCTAAATAACATCACGCTATGACCTATAGGAGCGAAGCATCAATTAAAGTTGTTGCAAAAAGGGGGCAAATTTATTCGTCGTCACCCTTTAATAGCTCACTGTTGAGCCGGGTCTCCTCTTCAGAATGAGGAAGGATTAGGCCATAGACCACCATGCTGGACAAATGCGGGTTTGCAGACTTCACACTTCTTTTGAGAACATGGAGAACCCTCAGGAGTGCAGGTTTCCTCACGATGTTTACCTTCACCGTTAAAGCAAGTGATATTTAACTGCTTAAAACACAGAAAAATCAGAGGTGGGCTATGAAAGCGCTACGTAAACGTATTATTGGTGTCTATCCCACACCTTTTCTTACCCCCTCTCTCTAACTCTCTTATATGACACAGACAAAGTAGTGCGGGTTGGCTAGTACCTATGTAAGAAAATGGTAAGACAAAAACTCTCCAACAACTCCAACAAAAAGTCTTTAGAAACATTTCTATGCAGAACAATTGTTATCTATAATAAGATCCCACAGACTATATTAGACTTGCCACTTCAGCAATTAAAAACTCGAATAAAAAAGTGTTTAGTAAATAAAGCTTACTACTCTGTACAAGATTACTTGAATGATGACAAAGCTTGGATTCAAAATGACGTTGATGCTCAGCTGAATGATTATACCTTTGTTAAACAGACTGATGTAAACAATGGCATTTTGAAAAGAACAACTGTTGAGTTTCTTGAAAGTTCTTCTCATCAGGAAACTGCTTTCCGAACTGGTGGTAGTTTTAGACAAACTGACTAACTGACCAATTTCTGACGTGTTATAGAGATTAATGTAGTATCCAATGCAAATATTTGACTTCCAGAGCATAACAACAGTTTAATTACGCCTCAAAGGAAGGCTATATCAAATACCATGTTCTGTTTAACACATGCTCAGATTACTCAGTTATTCCCACTACAGATTCAAGTTATTGAATAGTTATATAATAACAGTACAAATATCTAAATGACTATACACATTTAACCCCCTACGCTATAACAACGTATGTCTGAGACAGATAACGAATCCATTTTGATTTGCAGTTTTATATGTTTCATAGGTAATTTAATCGAGATGGTTCTTGGCTATAATTTGTGAAGACCTAGTCAGTCTTTTATGATTTTATAAGGTTTTAGTTATTTTCATTTTAAGGACTATTTTTTATTGAGAAGTTTGTTTGTTTTGTTGTTTTTGAATACGTATCAAAACTCACCTCGGAGTTAGTAAGAGTGTATTAGATGTTACTAACCTATCAGCATTTTTACTTTACATTAACTTTTCTAAGGTAAGAAATACTTACAAAATATTTTTGCCACTAAATATTATTTTTTAAGAGAAGTTTTGCTGAAATATCTTTACCAAAATAAGAATTTTATTTTTAATATCAGGAAGTCCTAATTTCTGTATTTTTTTAATATTTTTGATTTACAAAAGTGTGATTGCAGGCAGGCAAATAAGAATCGGTTTTCTAATATGCTTTAAATCAAATTGAACAGCTAAAACAAAACGCAAGTGTTGTTTGAAGAAATCTAGAAACCCCTGTACTTTGATCTCTGATCTAGATCTACAATATAGGGTTACTTGTTCGAGTCATTTTACAAAGCTATTGTGAACCTATCTTTATTTAAAACTAGCAAAATTTGCAGTTTATTGTACAAGTAGATATTGTGTCGTAAAGATATTCCTCATTGTTGAGCAATTTAAAATAGGGTAGGTATGTGATGTTTTTATCATGGTTGGAGATTTTTTTTTTAGTTTAGTGTGAATATTTTGCTTACTTCTATTACGTATTAATAAATCGTAATTTATCTGTACCTGGTATAGTATGGGAGATTTGATTCCCAGTTAAAGTCACCCAAATGGGTGACAAATTTTGAAAAAAACTTTCCTCTGCATCAAGTCTCTTACGGTTTACTAATTTAGCCTAGATAATTATTCCATTATTCTTTCCTGGGAAATTTCTAGTTAAATTCTCCATAAAATAGAAAGGAAAAATATTGTAAACTCTTTCAGTTCCTTGTAAGGCACAAAACAACAAGTTAACATACAATCTACTGACGTCTTGTGTACCTTTTGTATTTAAATTGATTATAAAATAATAATATAATGATTATATATAAGCAAGAAAATAACATCCTTGGTTTCTGTTGTGTTCTAATTGATATCAATGTTAGTACTAATAATGTTAATACTAAGAACATGGGAGCTAAACTGCGCAGTAATTCATACTCAAGATATAATAATAACAGTTTAGACGGAGCCGAGAAGTGGCTAGGGCTTGAGACCCAGGATCAGGTTTAAAGAGCTCTTTTATAATATATTAACTCTCATCTCCACCACTCGACCTCGCCAACTACAACAGATAATAAAGTACATTACTCACGTGCTTCTCGATAACGAAGGCCTAACACCTCCTCCAATCGGAACATAGGTTTATATACTGTCTAGTCGAAATACGATAAGGTAAACTACCCGCGGATACTAATTTATAAACGGAGTTGCTAATACTATTAAATGCGAAAATGTGTTTGTTAGTTTGTCTTTATTTTACTCTGTAATAAAGTCATGTCAATGTTATATTTTGCATAGAATTATTTAACTTTTATCCTTAGAAATAGATTGGTGTAGTTCTTATAGGATAATAAGTAAAAAGGATTCTTGAACTATAATAAAAAATCTACCTGGATTTCGTACTATAGTTCAAGGACAGAGGAAAAAGGTTGTAATACTATATGAGCTGTGCTTGAATATTTTATACTTCATGTTTGTGAAAAAAGTGTACCCATACTGAATAGCTTAAGGTGAGACAAAATGTAAACAAACAAAGATGATTCTTGGGTTCTATAGTACCTACAAGGATAATCAATTTAGATTAAAGTATTTTCTTGTATTTAAAAAAAAATGGATAGAAAAATGTCTCATTGCTGATCGAAACGACGTACTTGAACACTATACTATCTAGTTTTAATATGAACATTATATTTTCATAATTTCGATCTACTCTGTCACGAGCAAGGTAAAGCTTAGGCACTTACCAGCTCATTAATGTCAATCAACTTATCATGCAGATAACTAACTATACTTGCTTGTAATAAGCTCTACATTTTTAAAATTATGTAGAGAAAATTCTTCATAATATCATACTAAAAATAAACTTTTTCAATTGTCCTGAGTTAGCAACACCGTTGTTAACTTTATATACGCGGGTAGTACTACTACTGGTACGGGATCCAGTGACAGATTTTCATGACCAAGTCCCTTCCTAGCGAAAATTCGTGAAATTCATAAGGGGTTAATATTATGATTACTCGTGACCGTTAGCTGCGATTCCGTGGGTGGAGCAAGCAATGGCAGCCTCCCAAAAAAGTAGAATTTTTTTTTCAGGCATTTCCTCCCATTTGAAAATTTGTCGGATTATAGTTTATATAGTATCTTAAAGGAAAAATAAAGTCAGCTGACCATAACGTGGTGGATTAGACGTCAGCTTGCTGCTTGAACATTTTGATTTTTTATAGCAAAATTACAGTTACCATTTAAGTAGCTTTTTATAAACAGGAGTTTCGTAAGTGAATAAACGGAGGCGAAGTCGAACTCACGAAACTCCTGTTTTATCTACATGTTTGGGAGGCTGCCACTGCGTACTTGTGCGTGGTAATGTGCGGTATAACCCCTCTGATATTTTTATGAGATAAGAAATTGAAATATGAATTACAAATATTAAATCCGTATGACAAGTGTGACACACGATGAAAGCCTTTTCCTAAACTCTTCAATAATAAAATGCTATAAAGATTTTATAACAAAGCAAAACGAAACTGTCACTTTTTTGAAATATTCTCTGATGGAAATTGAGAAGCTTTACAAAATTGGTTAAGGTAGGTAACAATTTTTAATGAATCCTCCTTATCCCTGAAATGTAATGCACTAAAATTATACTTTTTACTAACCATACATCATGCTGTTCTGTGTTTGATTACTATATATGCTAAATTACAACTCAAAATCTTAGATTCTATTTCCATCTTATATCTATCTGCATTCACAGACTTCCTATTTATATCAAAATATCCTCAAAAAAACTGTAATTTTGAACATAATATATTTGTATGAAATATTCATTTTATTCAAACTTGTCAATGGTGCATACAGTTAGTGAAGACCTAACGATCCTCAACATTCAATAACGTCTTGCTTTGTACTGAAATTGACCTATTACTGACGGTCGGACCAAGATATTCCCTTTGATATTACGAGCAGTTTCAGATATAATATCTATTCTGACTTAAAAATTAGGTTCCATCTTATAGTCAAATGATTAACCAAAATTATAAAACAACTTAAATAACAATAACTGAATTTATTTTAACCAAAAGAGAGAGCAAAAAACTAAAGAAAACAAATTAAAATAAAATAAAATAAAAATAGATTTAGATAACCAAATTAATACGAAAGTGTCTTAGTTGGTATGTCCTTCATTCATATTCTATTGAAACAATATAGATATCACTGTTATTTTGTACATGGCAATATATTGAAATGGACAAGACGCATCAGGACTTTGAAGATAACATTGTTCCCGCGGAAATCCAGGTCTACTTTAAATATAAAAATACAAAAAAATACATGACAATTAAAATTTGAAGTATTCCTTTGTTAAGGACGTCACCACTACGTCATCAGTCAGTCGGACATCGATCGAGTACATCAATATCTGCATAGCGGAGCCTTGACACGCTCGCCCCTGGTATCACTGGCTGCTCGAACTTAGAAACTCTATCAACAGCGAAACTGGTAGACACACCACGGACAAAACTGTCGGCTAATGGAGGCTCTTTCGTGCAACTTGTTGTACTCATCTATAATATGATTCCCCAGATCAAAGATCTCGGACCAAAAATCTCTATATTGTACAAAACAAAGTCGCTTCTCGCTATCTGTACACTTAGATCTTTTAAACTATGAAAAGGATTTTAATGCAGTTTTCACCAGTAGACAGAGTGATTTAAGATGAAGGAAATAAATAAAGCATAATATTCTGTACAGGATTACTTAAGTTATAAGAATGAGAAAGATCCTTGGAATCTAAAAATTGATCTTTTGAAAAGAACAACTGCTTTTTTCAATGAACAACTGTTTGCTGAGCTGGCTGTAGCTTCATACAAACTGGCAGAACTTTTTTAAGGTGTCTAAAGTATACTTTATCTATCTTAACGTTTTAGCAAAATTTGCAGGGATAGTTGTTCAGTCCACGGAGTTCACTATTTTGGCAAATAGAATGGAATGAGCGCAAAGCAAAAGGCCCTAATAGTGCCTTTAACTATAATTGAGATAAACTAGTTGGAAGGTGAGCTATACATAATTAATGCCATTGCAAATTTACCACTACCGATTTTGCTGAATTTGAAATGAGCTGCCATGGACCGAGAAATCGACGTGACTTTACATTATTTGAAAATTAGAGATAACATTTTATTTTTATTTCACAAAATAACATCATTTGAAGTACTAGTAGCGTAATAGTATAAAAATAATTTCATGCTGAGTAAAGAATGTGTTTGTTGGTTTGGCTTTCTTTTAAAATTTAACAGAATTAACTAATACATATTTCTATTTTTCACATTACATTTTGTGTATCGTACAAAGAAAAAAAATATAAAATTTATGTTACTAGAAATAAATTTTTATTTCATAATCTTTATCAGAAATGTAAAAAGAAAAAAATACTTTATATTTTTAAATCGATCTTTGATACTCATAATAAATTTATAATTGCTAACCTTCGAACTATAAGGCATACAACTGGCATCGCCATATTAATATGAAATAATGAAGTCAATATAGTAGGCATTGTATTACGAAATCAAAGGTTTTACATACATTCTATATATTTATATAAATGTATTTTACAACTCTCTGTTTGTTGGATTAGAAGACATTTTCCCTGTCAATTGCAATTTTTTAAAATCATTTCATTCGCTCACCCACTCATCCAACCCTTACTCTCCCCCACACACCTATCAACTCAGTCATCGACTCATTTACTCACTCAACCTTTAACTGGTTCAATCAATAATTTACGTTAATCAATCGGAGAATTTTAAATCAAATCAGTACAGCTGTTTTCGTCTAGATAGTTCAATTTTTTCCCACAAGAACTGATTTTTCGGAATTTATATTTAACCTGTTAACTAAACCTGTATAGTGTTTGTGTGCCAAATGTCACTCAAATTTATTGAGCCGTTTTTGAGTGATTGAGTAAAAAACATTTAGACACCCAAACCTAAAAACTTTCACATTTATGAAAGGCTTTAGTTTTTTTTTATCAATATTTCTAAGCAGATTAAAACGTTATGTATAATATTTTTATGCTACTTATTCTATTTAATAAAATCATAGGTAGGTGTAAATTAATCACAACTGTCGTGTCCGCTTTTTTTCACTTTTGTCCCGTTAATGGCTCACTTAGCAATGTGAATCGGTTTATCCTTGCTATCTATCCCGTGATAGGTTGAATGAAGCATGACTTGTAAAACTTCACAAAGTGAGATTATTAGCTATTTTTATTACATTTTAATGTTTCATATGAAAAACCTGTTCGCTTTATACAAATCGATGATTTTGCTATCCCTAAAGAACTCTGAATTTTATTATAAAATATACTTAAAAAAAGCGAGCAAAGTTGCACTCAACTGCAGGTTTAACTTTTTTAACTCATATGCTTATCGTCTAAAATTACTTGACATTTGGATATTCTTGAAATTTAACAAAATAAACAAAAGTGATTTAGATAATATCTGTCTGTAATATATATTTGTAATATTCTCGGTCGGTAATGAAAAATAGATTAGTTATGAATACACTAGAGTCACATTTAATCATTATTGCGAACCCAATCGCTATGGCTGTTGGAAACGGAGTGATCCTTATTCCTAACGTTAGTTATCTACCTTACCAATACGAGTTTTAAATAAATTTTTAATTAACTACACTACCTATATAGTATAGGCATACATTATAGAGAGTTTAAAATTTTTATGACAAAAACATAATAATAAAAGAGTGAGTACTTCAAAAAACATCCAAAGATTTTTTTACCTCAACACCCTATTCTACACTTGCAAATTATTTAACAACGTTAAATAAAGATATCCACAATTAAGTGAACAGATGTTGTTTGAATTTAAACCTTACTTCTTTGGGATAAAGTTTAAATTTATATGGGAGATTTGTGTATGAGATGCGGGTGGATGTGTTGTATGGGTACATTTAGCGGCGGCACAGCGGTAATGGTTTCCGCTTGATAGCTGAATGGCTGTCAGCGTTTACGTTGAATATACTTTGCAATTGATTAGAGTATATGAAACATATTTATATTTTACTAGTCGACCCGTCCCGGCTTCGCCCGGGTGCAATTTAACGCGTATATTTACCCGTAATTACTATGTCCCTGCATTTTAAATCTGTAATATCTTTGAAAATATTCATTTAAATTTCATGCTGTAAAGGGCCATATTGGTCTATGCTAAATGCACAATGTATTTAAGGTACCTAATTGGATAAGGAATAATGGTGTATCGCTTAAAATCGCTTCGTAAATAAGCCATTATTTCTCGTATAAAGTAAAGGATAAAAAATGTTGCGGGTTGTCCCTAAGAGATAGACATATACTATCGCGGACTTTTTTGTAGACCTTTTTAAGGTGTACAATACAGTAGTACATTATATTGATCTATCTCGTTTATGACATCACTTTAGAAACCTCTAAAATTATCAGTGTTTCTCTACTATATTACGTATGTATTATACATATAAACCTTTCTCTTAAATCACCGCATTAAAATCAGTTGCGTAGTTTTAAAGATTTAAGTATACATAGGGACATGCAGACAGACAGACAGCGGGAAGCGACTTTGTTTTATACTATGTAGTGATGGTGATTATGAATATAAGAATTTTGATATTCTTTAAAATTAAAATCGTTAAAGCATATTTGCGAACGTAAGCCGACTAACGGATGAAATTAATAATAGTAATCTCTGGATTATGGATGGAATATAGATTCCAAATTCAAATTTGTATCTATTATTTTGGATAATAAAATTAATTGTCACGACAATTTTCAGTCATTGTCGATGTTATAGTTTCTGTCGTACGTGTATATTAAAATCACATCGCATCAACAGTTCAATCAACAGTTTAGATTGCATCCCTTTACATTGACATGAGTCAGTAAAAACTATGTTTTTTTAATATATTCAACGCTTTTCAGACTTTTCTCTTTCCGTGCTATAAGACCAAATTGAATGATTCTAGGTCAACGGAAAGTACTCTGTAGGTATTGATTTTCTTGCACGTAATGATAGTATCAGCCGTATCTTTTGATTGCCTTGACATTTTTGATGTTTTCACAACTTAAAGAAACTGAACATTTCAGTGTCTACTATTAACTTCAACTTAATAGTTCCATGCAAACCTAAGTAATAGGGAAACACCTATAAGAGTTACGTTTTTCACTTTGAGGTACAAAACCCTAACAATAACACTTCAATCCCTTTTCATAATGTAAAATATATAATATTATATTATTACTAGTCGCCCCGGCTTTGCACGGGATTGCTTAGATTTATCAAAAAACACTTAATTCTCAATATATTGCTGCTAAATAAAAATATTTAGCCCCTTACGACTGTAAACATATTTATTGTTATCCCGCATTAACTCTGAATATTTATGGGATAAAAAGTAACCTACGTATAATTCCAGGTTATAAAGCATCTGCGTGCTAAATTTTATCGAAATCTGTCGAGCTATTTTTGTGTGATTCAGTAACAATTATTCACATTTATAATGGAGATCGTTCAAGGTGACCCCCTGACATGATTTCGAGGCATCATTAAAAGTGTAGTTTCTTTCTCATCTCTTTGTAATTCAAAATCATGCAGATGATTGGTATGCATGATTAAATTTTCAGTAAAAACAGATTTTCAAGCTGATTGCAGTTACAAGTGGAACGTGTCAAGATCACATCGGATTAAACTTTAAAAGTACTGAAATACGAGGAACTCTTCAAATTTTATTGCTTAAATATGAAATCTATGGAAGATTTATTATTTCTGTTGTATTGTTATTGTATAACTATGATAAAAGTATTAAGTCTTGTATGATTAATTCGTGAATTATAGAACGATTTTGCATCTTTTAAGTCCAAGCTTTTAATGGATGTAGTTTTCTATTGGTGAAAGAATTTTTAAAATCGGATTAGTAACAACTAAATGGCCATATTCTATTAATTAAAAAATGTATATGGCAACACTAAATCACTTTTGTTACTCACGAATAGTGTAGTTTTCTCTCAGTGAAAGAATTTTTAAATCGGATTTTTAGTTTCTGAAAAACTCTTCAATTTACAAAATGACCACCTTATGGCACTTAAATGGCCATATCTTTTTAATTAGAGTATTTATGGCAACACCACATAGCCTATGTTACCCGGAAGCTACATGCTTCCTATTGGTGAAAGAATTTTCAAAATCGGTTCAGTACTTTTCGAGCCTATTCGCAACAAACAAACATACAAACAATCAAATCTTTCCTCTTTATATAATAGTATAGACTAGTTGACCCATCTTGGCTTCTCCCGGGTGCAATTTACTTCGGATTAATTATTAATATTTATTTCTTGATAAGTTTAATTTTACATTTTCATCGCTATATGAGTATATAGTTATATCAATATATCTTACATATTTATTTATTTATGACTAATTCCTAAAGACACAACGCTCACACAGCTCGACATGCACTTCATCCACACCTCGATAGATGGCGTAATCGCACACTCATTTTATTAGTTTATATTCTCAAGTATTTTTTTCGCGATAAAACATAGCCTATGTCTTTCCTCAAGCTCTACTTAATCTCTGTATCATATTTCATCAAAGTTGGTTCAGCCATTGAAGCCTGATTGTGTACCAGACAGACAGGCTGACAGAACAGAATTGTCAATAGATTGCGTGAGTATTGCAAAAACGCACTTCCGTTTGTCTAGTTTGTATTTCCTACGTTTATTTTATCGAAATTATATTATTAGTTAGGATTAACTTTAATTAAATTACCATTTTTACAAATCGAGGCAAGGAAGGAAATCATTGAAAATCTGTTAAGGGATACACCCTTATATCAATGGCCAACTGCTGAGCCGGTTCTCCTCCTCAGAATGAGGAGGGTATCAGGCCATAGTGATAAGCAGTGATGGCCCAGTATTTGAGATTTTAATCTTATTATGATTGTCTTAATCGGGAGGTCCGAGTTCGAGCCTGGGCACACACCTCTTCTAGGTTATGTGTGTTTTAAGCAATTAAATATCACTTGCTATAACAAAGAAGGAAAACATCGTGAGGAAACCTGCACTCCTGAGAGTTCCCTAAAAGTTCTCAAAGGTGTGAGAAGTCTGCCAACCCCCACTGGGCCAGCGTGTTGCACCCTTATATATTTATTGGTTTATCCCATTGACAGAAACTATTGTATATAAAATTAATATTTATATAACGTATCTGAAGTTGTATGTTTGTTAATTTCTTTTCCTCACGTAACCGATCAAAATAAAATCTGAATAGTATGCAAGTTATAGTTTAGTTTTGTATAAAATCGATAGAATTTTTTAAATAAAATTCTGCTTTTATTAATGCATTATACTGTTATTTTAGAAACTAGAAAAAACTGTTATGACTTAAAATAGATCTAATTCTTTTACATTTTGATAGATAAGTTCTAGAATAGTTTTAATAAATACCTAATTAGTTGTATCAAGGTTTTCATTAAAAAAAACTGTATGTTAGTTATACTAATAATAGAAAAATGTTAGGAATTTGTAACTCAATTACATTGAAAGTTCAATGTCAACCTGCCATGACTGACACTTTTATATTCGTGTAAATAAACCTCTATTCAAATTGTCAGCTATATTAAAGAACTAATAATTTTCCGCTGAATAATTTAGCTATTTTCTTCGTATAGTTAATAAAATCCTTTATTATTGATAAAATACTTGGAAAAATACTGCTTTAAGCATACTGCAGTTTCTTAAAAACAGTATTTAAATGCTGTATTGGGTGAGGACATGACAAATTCCTTAAAAACATCGTAAAATAAAGAAAACTTTTAGTTAGCGTGTCTACAAAAAATTAAAGCAAGGTTGTGTAGACGGATGGTGAGCTTAATAGTTCTTGACTTTAGAAACATTGAATGTTTTCATATTAGCATAAAGAATAAATAAATATATTTGCCATTACTTTATTCTGCTTGGTAATTGTTTTAGTTTAAAATAGTGCAAGTGAAGGACTGTCACACTGGTCCTGGGTCACATGGTTTAGGAACTGTACAGTAATACTTAGCATTGCGTATAATAAATTCAGATTTTCGTCTACATGTTGTAAATAACGGAACAGAGATGCAAATCCAGCTGACATCATAGCTTAAGTTCTGCTGAAAATTCATGAATCACATTTAGTCGCCGATGATAGAATATGCAACAAGCTGTCAAGACCGAGTTGTCATAAATATTCCGGCACAATGGCTGTACTGTATTGTACCTACACCATTGTATGGCGGGAAATGAAAACAATGGCGCGTTGAATACGGGGACAGACAGTAACTGATGAACTTCGGTGCGAGACCGTTTGCCGAACATTCAATCTAGAGGCTGAATTTCAACACTTTTAAAAAATAAATACGGTCACATAGGACAATGGCGAGATTAAACTTCGAGTGCTTGATTCGTATGCCGCGATTCAAATGTTACAAAATAAAATATTCTATAGAAATCTCTGAAATGTAACAGTATTGTTCCAAAATACAATGCATCTCAAAAATGTATATTATACGGTCACCCCACACACACAACAATAAACTTTAAATGGCATAATAACACAAGATGCATTCATTTCTATATAAAGCACGTCGACATCAACGAGCAATGCGTTGACATGCAGTTTGCACGTAAATAACAAGTAAGTGTACATACCCAGGAAGCCGGCGGGTATCTCGGGAACGGTGCGATGGGTTTGGTCGCCACGTTACTTGGCAGTTCATGCTTGATCCCACGCTTCAATCGCTGTTTTCTTCTCTCCCGCGATTTCGCTCTTAGCATAAGAGCTGCCTGCATACTTGCCAGCTTTGAGGCCGTGGGTAAACGCGGGTCAAAAACTCCACTTAGCGCTTACGCTAAGATCCACGATATCACAAGTCACTTAACGATAATGATTCACGCACCTTTGCTATTAGTCTTAGTTTTTCAGTATAGTTTATTAGTAATTCGAGCAATTTTATCTATTCTAGCGTGACTATCCTAGTTGTTTTTATTATTCAAGTAGCAGAAAGGTTTACGTTTACGCGTCGAATATTAATATCACTTTTTATTAGTCCCGTCACACTAATATAGAGAACGACTAAGTCTCACTAGATGCTTTAGAATTGGTTTAAGATAGGCACAAGAAAAGGCGCGAAACTATATTTAATATTTATACTAATTGAACTTTAACCTTAATTACGATATGTTTAGTGAGAGAAAACGATATTGGAAGCGAGCGCTTTGGCTTTTATAATGTGTTGTCGAATGTTTATTAAATAATAGATGAATGATATGTAACACTCATGTCTCGTTCCGCACGTCAAGTCGCAGTCTCTGATTCTTCGACACCTGCCACCGAACGCTCTCCGCTAGATGTCTCTGTTTCATGGCCGGCCTACTTGTATCACTTCGCGGATCAACACACACATTTCACTGCCGTCCTCTTACGCACGCTGCAACCACGGTACGGTACAGTAATAGCACGATAGGCTTACGCGTAATTAAATTAAAGGTGACCCCAATCATTGCATTGTCTCACTCATGCTCACAAATTAAAATACAAATACATCGAATGCTATATTTACGTACAAAAGCGGGTAAAGCGACATACGCACCGACAGGCTGGACCCGCCCTTCGGCCGACATAAGTCTATTTGTGTTTGATTTTCCAGAAAAACTTTACCCGTAATAAGTATGTCGGGCCGTGTGTACAGTGAGTATATAGCTCTTACAAAACATGCTTATTCTAACATCGAAGGCACAGGCACAACATATAGTACCTCGACGGGGTCGCATGGCGAGGGCTCGGTGAGGGAGCGCGGCAGCGGGGGCACAGGCGCGGCGAGGCGGGACTCCCAGTGCTGGCAGGAGTAGGCGCGGACGCCGGTGGGCGCCGGGTGCACAGGGGAGTGCGCGCTCGGGCTCGGCGGCGCGGGCTGGCGGCCGTGTTGGCGCGCCTGCACAACATGTCATATTTATCTCTTAACTTCTTTAAAAATAACTACGAACACACTACTAAGAAGTTTACAAAGTACAAAAGATATATTCCAGTTATAATACCTTATATTGAGTAAGGATTTAAAATCCTTACTGTGGCTTAACAATTATTTTAATAAAAAAATAAACTAAGTTCTAAAATATTTTTGTCAATGAAATGCATTCAATTTTCAACATTAACAACATAATTTTAATTATTGAATAGTAAGAAATTAGTGTTTTAAAATGATAACCTAACCGATATGCAATTTTCAATTTTAAAGCGATAAAGATAGAAAAGGTGCAAAACTCATTTGAAATCGTGGTCTATACTCTTTAATATTTTACTTTATTTTTACTGATAATCATATCTACTTGTTAATGGAATATATCTTCTGTCCGAGTGCATCAGAAAACGTTCACCAGTTATTTGAACGTTAGTGCGATGACATGAGTAAGAATATGCTCATCAAGTAATCATGGATGATACTACGAGTATATCAGCAAATAGATCAGTGTCGAAGCTTTAAAGTAGGATTGTGATATATGGCATTCTTCATCTACTTTGGAAGGGGTAAAAGTATATAATTAAATTTTAGTAATTAAAACTGTAATTTACCTCGAATACGCTATATCACAATGTACACAAATCAAACTTTCAATATCAAAATTCAATATTTTGCAACTAGTAGTCTTCCAATAGTACTAAATGTTCAAAAACACGCGAGGTTGATTTTCAAATCCTTAGTTTTCTATTTAAATTATAATATTATCGTTTCTGATTATATTTATTTTGCTGCACGGTAAATCTCTGAGATATTTTATCTTCTAATTATTTTGTACCTAGGAACATATAAATTCACAATAATTATAATGAAAACAATAAATATTTAAATAATATAAGCATTATGTATGTATTTATTACTATTACTTCAAAGTATTATCAAGATACTTACAAGATGATGAAAGGAGGAATCTGCACCGTTTTTTTTCTTGAATAATATTAGGAATCCAGTAATACTCACTTCAACTTAGGTTTTCAGCATATAAAACTTACTTCCGTATCCATGAATTTGAAAATTTTAGATAATTTAAAAGGTATAAGACATTAACCTAACGTTTCAATTAATAAAATATTTAGTCCGAGCCCATTATAAATTCCAGAAATTATTCTTTAAATTTAAGAGAAAAAATAGGGAGATGTCTTTCAAATTGTTAAGCTAGAACCCAAGTACCAACTTGAAATATGTCAAAATTTCTAAGAGAGCTACAGTCCAATTTAATTGTAACCATAAATCTTGTTGATGAATTTTAGGTACTTTACGATCAATATCAGTCTGTAACATACCTTTTGTTTATGCACCGACGATCACTATAGCATTTATCAAATCCATATCCAATCCTATACGTTCGTGTATTAATCATGCTTTTGTATAGAAAAATCATACCTTTAAGCTCAGGAGTTAAGCGCCTTCGCGTGTACTGCAGCAAGCAGCGTGCTCACCTTGTGGTTATGTCCAAGTATTATTGATTGATATAGATCTAGACTAATTTATATACGTTTTTATATTATTTTTGAACACCAGAACTAGAATGGTCCGAAATAAATTTTGTAATTTTCCTATACAGTCCAGTGACACCAACGACCACGGTAAAATTCGTTTGTAAGTTCGTCAGCCTACATTGGAGTCATCATTATTCAGTCTCAATGCCTCTTATGATTGATTTACTGATGTGAAATTGAATTATGATTATATATTAGAAAGACACAGACTTCTCAAGTGTTATGGCTATCAACTGCCTCCGTTATAATATAAGTGAAAAAACTGTTTGTATTATTATTACAAAATTCATTAAGTCTCTCCTCTCGTATTTTCTGAACGATTTTTACCGACGGTAAAATTATCTAAGATAAAATCCTGAAGCCACGCGAACGCGTGAACGCACGCGGTTTCCGCATCATTTTAGGGTTTGAGACGACATGCTTGCGCCTTTTTCCGGAACTGAATTGGTATATTCTGGTTTGAAATTTGTGAACTGTTTTCATGGAATAAATTCTAAATTTATAAATGTGGGCAATCTAGTTCTGGCTATATTACAATATTAAAAATAAAATACTATAAGATACCTTTCGGCCCGCGAGCGACGCGCCGCCCGCCGCCGCGTACATGCACCGCGGGCGAGCACGCTCACCCGGCGCGCCTCATCTAGCGCGCCGCCGCCCCGCTCCGCATCCGTGCCGCTGCCACTGCCACCCACCTACACCTAAAATAAGTATCAAAACATTACTCATTAATATCAGATTCATTAAAACTAATAAATTGATAATTCATAACTTAAAAAAAATAATAAATGTGTTGCGTACTTTAAAAAGTGCATTTTTATGCATTTTATATTTAAATAAATAATGCTAGCACAAAACCTCATTTCATATATCTAAAAATTTATGAACGTTTGTACTCCACTAGCCCGACGTTGTATGTAATTGCAATCGCAAGAATGTCAGAGTGCAACTAACTTCACTTCGAAAGACTTCAGTGCGTACTAGCATATAAAAGGACAAGCGGTTGCTCACGCCTTCTTCTTCCCTTTTCAACAAACTAACGTGCGAGTGCTAGTACACCCCTAGGTAAACCGAGACCACCGACAAAACCGGGGTACCCCAGCAAGCAGTCCGGAAGTTAAGTTAAGGTCAGTGGAACCATTTATTACAACCAGCCAAGTAAATTTCCGATACAAAATGTAAGCCTAAATTCAACTATACAGTCAGATAGCTCTAATCCCTAAAACCGTATGCCAAGTTTCTACTTATTCAGATTCCACTTAGTGGCTGAAATAAGGAGTCTACCTTATACGACGTACAGTAATCATTTAACTTTTCGTATTCGTCTTAACAAACCATTCATTTGATATCCATATCATGGGCAAAACATAACTAATCCACCATCTTGGCTTCCTCCGTATTAAATTTAGATTGACGTCCCTTAAAATCACTCGTACAACTGCTGTAGAATCGGTAGGGGTAATTTTAATACTAAACAATAAAAAGTAACAACTCAATCCAACGCTAACAACAGTGTTACTAGATATCTCCCTGCGGCTAATAGTAGCTAATTCTAGCTGCTACTTTAATGTATGCGTAGGTTGTAAGTAAGTTAGCTTTATGTAAGCCTAACCCTAAACTCGGACGGACGGATGAACCCTAAACACCTGTGCAATGTAGGAGAGTGTTCATATATGACGCAGGGTAGTCCTTAAACCTACACACTTAGTCACAAGTCCAAGGCTCCTATAAGAATAGGTTCTTATAAGAATAGTAAGAGATCGTAATATTTAATTATTTCCTGACCATATCGGACCCGTAGTTTTTAAGATAGGCAATCCATTGTGCACATATGATGCTTATAACCGATTGTATGTTCAATCTCTCCATTGTAATTCTCCGACATATCTATGTGTTGTTTAACCACGGCTTTTCCATTATATTGCCTTTAAGCTTCATGTTACACTCAGATCACTTTCTAAGCCTTTGCAACAATTCTCTATGTATCTATGTTATAGATTGCTTAACATAGAAGATAATAATATTTACACAGATATTATGTTTACCTTTTTGTTTCACTGTTTTTATTTCTTTTAGTCGTATAAAAGAAAATTCTTATCGAATTTCTTTAAGACTATCTGGTTTAAAAATTAAAAATAATGTTGTATTTGTCATCTACATGGGACCGATATCGCACAGTAACAGCCATAATCTTCACCAGGCGAGCTCCGTTTGACAACTTGCTCAAGTCTATCGGAATATACAGTCTTAGAATAACATAAAAAGTACTACCCCCGAATATAGGTTTATCAACGGTGTTGCTAACTCGGCCATCCTGCGGACCCATTCGTCCCGAATGGCGAAGAATGACCACTCCATTGAACTTTACATTTACCAATCACTAATGCTCTTGCTGGTAAAGATGTGATCTCTTAACGTGTATCGCCATGTCGCCAGTACAGTAGTATTTACTCCATATATCTACACACCTCACTACTAATAGTATTTCTACTTTTTTCGAACACACTACTCGCAATGAAAACTAAATAATTGTCAGGATGATTATACGCAAAGAACCTTGAATGTCACTTGTGGGGTGAGTTCTTTATCCCACTTCTGATGTCATCTACATGGGACCGATATCGCACAGTAAAAGCCATAATTTTCACCAGGTGAGCTCCGGTTGACAACTTGCTCAAGTCTAACGGAATATACAGTCTTAGAATAACATAAAAAGTACTACCCCCGAATATTTATCAACGGTGTTGCTAACTTATTGGCTTCTATTGATGTTATAAAGATCCCTCACATTAAGTTTTATTAAATATCTTCTATGTACATAAATTCGATAGGTTACATCTTTAAACTAAACTAATATGATTTCAATACAAAGTTATATTGGAGGAATTTGATATTAAATTGAATGTGCTAGATCTATGCAGAGTTGTTTACATTATTAATAACCGTCTTACAATTTCTCAGGGCATATTTTAATGAGTAACGGTAACGAGCTAGACCTTTCTTCAGCCAGCCTATTCTAATGAGCGAACTAGCGCATTACTCGGAACTCGGAAGTTAAGGCTGAATGTACATTATAAAAGTTTCAGATTTTAAGGAATTTATTAATTAAGCGAGTTGTATTCAACGTAGCAGCGTTGTAATGAACTTTGGCGGAATATCATCATCTAGAAATTAAACATGTTTTAGTTCACCTATGATGTTGTTGGCAACAATTTCAGAGTTTATTTATTTATTAATTTACCCATCCACACCCTAACTAACTCATTCACCCACTTACTCACACATGTACGTACCTCCTTTACCCACATAGTCAATCACCCACCCATTACACACTGATCAATTCATATTTAAAATTTAATAAAATATGATTCATTTCCCATCCTTTTTTTAGAATAAAAAGTATCTTTTTATCCTGAAAAGCATGAAGATTGGATTAAAAACCAGCGTCCATATATACAAGGCAGGCAGTTAAGACATAAAATATATAATTTTAAATATTTTAGAATATTAATAAAACAAATAAGAGAGAATTTACCTAGATCGTTTCAAATCCAATAATAGGTATAAATATTAATGGGAAGAAATAATAGTAATATTTGGCATGATTAGAAAGTAAATATATATTAACCTATTTACATACGAGCTAAAACCCAATTATATAAAAGAGTACTAAAATATAGTATTTCTGTTTCCACTAATGCACTTTATGCCTTAAAACGTTTAACATGACGCACGAGCTTAAACTACCAGTAATAACTTTAAAGTGAATGAGTTTTCATTTTTTCTTAGCCAACGTTATTATTGTGAATGTATTTATAGCGTGAGTGTATTTATTATTATTCAATAGATTGACATGTTAAATTCTATATATCGGGGAATTTTTCAGAATGTTGGTAATTTTATTTAATTCAATGACAACACAGTAATACAGTGTATCTGTGGTTGATTGTCGATGGTGCAATTTAGATTGAATCAGTTTGTGTCAGTCTGTGTCGTAATAGTCAGTTCAATTGGGCAAGACGTGCGTACTGACAGGCAAATAACGGAAACATGGAGGATACAAATAAGCTTAGGAAATGGAATCAATATGAATCTATTGTAAAAATTTTATTCTTTGCAGATGAAATGGATTTACTGCCGGATTTTAATTTAAAATTTTTTGCACGGTAATCATATTTAAAAACTTTAAATGTACGTTAAAATCTATGTAAATAAATTAAAGTAGATAAATGTGCCCAAAAATCGTAAAAGAGTAAGAATGTTTTTTTTCAAGTATTCATTAGAGTTTCAGCAAGATACCTTATTAAAGACAAAAACTGTAAAAGTATTATAAAATTATTCAAATTCAGGAAAAACTGAACGTACATAATTTATGTGGAATTTTTCTATGGTATTGAGACTATTTAAATAATAACACTAAATTGTGAGAGAGCGAGTTGGTGAGAGATTGGATAGTGTTTGTGACTGGATTCAAGAGTGAATGAATAAAGGGATGAATAATCTCTATCTAGTTTCTTTTCACCTTACGTAGAATAAATAATTTTCATTTTTTTAATGCTCATAAAATGTAGTTAATAAGTATGTATAATTCTTTATAAATACTTTATTATTGAAATGTAGTATGCAATATAAAACGAGATCATAAAAACTATTCCACGCTTATATTTAAATCATACGCAAATTGACTTGCTGTGTTATTGTAAAATTACTTTACAGTCTCGTAAATAAAAAATGACATAGCTAACCTCTGTTAAATTGTTTTATATACCTGTTACTATAAAACTCTATATCCTACTAATATTAAAAATGTGAAAGATAGTTAGTATCAGTTACAGCTTGACTAGAATGTTACTCCCGAGGGTTATACTTTAGATACGGAACAGCATTACTGCTTGATTACTCGCAATTTAGTAATAAAGATTTCTTTCATGACAGCTTATTTGGTTAGTTCTTTCCATTTCGTTTAATTTTTAAAGTCAAATGCTACTTAGATTAATGTTTCCAATATCATAACAAACAGTTCAATTAAACATCAACTGCTAAACGGATTTCAATGAAATTTTGGGCAAGTTTTTTTAAGTTGAATAAACTCATACTACATTTTTATAAGAAGGATTTCGTAAGTGAGTCGGTGAAAGGTTAAATAAGTTAATGATTCAATGAGTTGGTGTGTGATAGTGATTTGGTGAATAAGTTATTGGATGAGTGAGTGGTAAGATAATAATAAAGATTATGTGAGTGTAAAAATAAAATAAGAATGAAATTGATCTAATGTTTCATACAGTCTCAATATTCTTTGTCCATTATGTAATTTACTATAAAAAGTAGTACACAAACTAATATTTCAATTAAAAAAATTAATAATTTCTGAGAAAATTGTATTAAAAATTATATCCAATAAAAGTCTTACTTTTAATCAATGCTTGGTATAAAAAGAATGAACAGGCAATTATTCTGCTCGTATAACGTGAAACAAAATTTCATTGAAGCTTGTACAAAGCAAGGGCTTCATTAAAATTGCACATTTAAACGGATAAAATCGGCAATATCGATATCAATAACGTACGACATCGTCTGATTCATTAACTCACTCGTGCAGTTGAACAATGAATGAGTAATTAGCTGCTGGATCAATATAATGTTACAAAATATTTTAAACAAAGCTTTAACTTGATAAACTGGTTTAATAAAATTAAATAGAAGCAAACGTTCTTTATAGGAAATCCATGATTTTATTTTGCTGTAATATAGAACTATAAGATGTAGGTTGCCCAAAAAGTATTGCTTCTACACTGGACATTTTGAGTCTCCTAATTTGTTTTATTCACTCATTCGCTCATTCGTTTACTCGCCTACTCATAACTAATCCACCTACTCTCTCATTTACCCATCTACTCATTTACCCGCCCACTCAATCTCTCATGAACTCACAATAGATCTTTTTTAGCCCTTCTCCAGTTTTGAGATTTTTTTACGATTTATTTTAATATTAAGGGCGGCTCACATTTAACATATTTTTATTTTAATGATTAATACTGAGGACTATAATATAACTAGTGACCTACGACTTCCTGTAGGTTACTAATAATAACTATAGTTTCATCGAAATTGGTATAACATACAGATTACATAGATCTACTAACAGTAAATAGTAATTTACTAAGTTTAACATTAGTATAACCTAGAAAGCGTAATGAAAGCCCCTAGATATGAATCGCGTTATAAGTTTAATGGAATAAATGATCAAAACCCCGGGGCCTACACCGGAGCCCCGTGCCGCTCTAAATTAATACTATTACAGGCACTGCTTGCAAACTGCAAGGCCTAGGAGGATTGAGAAGGATAATTTGACAATAGTTTGATTTTAGCTCCACTTAGGATCCATTGTATGAACTATAATAAATGCCTTAAAATCTTTCTTTACTCATGATTTGTATGAAACACAAAACATCTCTTTAAAGTTTTAAGACTTTGTTAATATATCTTTAGATTTTATAAATTACTAGCTTTTACCCGCAACTTCGTTTGCGATATTAGGATAATTAGCCTACAGAGATCGTCTCGAGACATATTTAATAATTTCATGATGTAGTCATACTAACATTGCACCCCCCTTTAAGCCCCTTAAGGGATTTATTTCAAAAAAATATTTTAACCCTGTTTCATGACATCCAATGAAGAACCTTCATACTGAATTTCATTTGAATAATTTCAAAAACTCCAAAGTTTCATACTAACTTTGCACTCCCGTTTTACCCCCTTAAGGGATTACTTTCGAAAAAATATTTTACACGTATTTCACGACTTTCAACTTTCTTCATTGAAAGTCATGAAACACACCTTTTTTCATTTGAATAACTTCAAAAAACGGCAAAGTTACATACTAACTGTTAGCAACACTGTAGATCATTTTATATTATTTCTAGTATACCGACGTGAAGACATTATTTAACCTTCAGTGCAATAGATTAGACGCAGTCTCTCTGGTGTTTTCGTGCAGTGAACATGGTAGTGTTATAGTGTCGTGATTAAGGTTACCCTTCTCGAGGTCCATGTAAGTTTACTTTATTATCTATTGTCGTTGGCGAGGTCGAGTGGTGGAGGTGAGAGTTAATATATTATGAAAGGGCTCTTGAAACCTGCTCCTGGGTCTCAAGCCCCAGGCACCGCTAGCCTCAGTCTAAATTGCATGTGTAAACGTGTTGCTGTACAGTAATGGGTACCACATTTCTCTCTTATATACTTAGCATAACTTTGCAACCCCGTTTTACCCCCTTAGGGGGTGAATTTTCAAAAAAAATATTTCTTAGTGCTCTCTCCTACGTTATAAAAGGAACCCCTGTGCAAATTTTCAATTTTCTAACCCAGTGAGGGTTCAGTTCAGCTTCTCCTTTTATATATATATTATACATACAAAGATTTTTTTTCACGATAGTATGTATATTAATATATAACTTATGCAAGGTTTACTAAAAAAGGGTTATTGTGCTGCTTGTAGGTATAAATCATATATTATTTTTCAATGGAGAGATAATATTTTTTTATTAGGGTCCGGCAAAATTTGATGTTGACATCGTGATTTGAAAAAACTTAAGAAGAAAGTTATTATCTGACTATTTTCCTGCTCTCAAGCATCATTCTGTTATAGAGTAAAATAATGACAAACCAACAAAAGTTTTCTTAATTATGTTCTATGTTAATTGTACATATATCCAATAAACCATATTCTGTTATTATCTAAAACTAATATTATTATACAAAGAGTTGGTAATATCAGTAAAATGAATGTAAAGTTTCCTCTAACACATAGTTTACAATCTGAGAGGTCAGTTGATTAATAACGTAGAAGCGATACCATGACCGACATCCAAGGGATATTGAATACCTACACTGTAATCTGTGGGCTTACTGCTATATTGCTTCTCTGTATGAAACATCAAAACTCATTTTGAGGGAAACTGTTATTTTCTTTATAAACGAGTAAACTTGTCATCATAGCAATTACTTGCATTTTACATCCATTTTAGTCAGCTTTGATTTTTAACAGTAAATTTTCCTAATAATCAATGATTAAATCAATTAAAATGTCAACCTATGATTTTATAATAAGTATATTTTTAACCACGATTAAATAGTAGCGCCATCTATTAGAACACTTACGAACTACAACACTAAAGCATTGATAAGTTTGCTGAACTTTGCGTACGGTGACAGCGCGTCAAGATGAAAATTATCATCATTTAAAATTAGTATTCTTTATAAATTATAGTTTGTATGTATGTAATTTAGATGGCAATACTATCATTAATTATATTAAAGCTGATCTGATGAAGCAACTAGAAGATAGATAATAGAATTTTCATGGTTACTAGTATTCACAGATCACATACAAACACTTGAAGCAGCTTTGTGGCGAATTTTTGATAAACTTCATACTTTCATTCCTCTATTCTTATGCATATTACTCTCAGAAAATATTAAAGTAGTTCTCATGAGCTTAAGTTTCAATATGTCTAGAACTTTCGAAATAATCAACTTTTCTTATATTCTTTTTGCCCTAGTATACCTACCATAATATTGACTAGTTATTTCCTAATAATATATCTTCATCAAATTATATTTTTCTTTAGTTTTTATACATTAAAAAATATTTAGATTCCATGAAAGGTTAAAGAACGTTTAGATTGACCGATAAATATTTTATTGCGTTCAAGTTGAAGGAAACTGCTAATGTTAGTAATTAATTTTATACATATACATTGTTTATTTGAGCTTTTATTTGTAATGATTATTTTTTCTCTATATTCCAATTTTCTGTAAGTTCTAAAACTAAATGAGATTTATAACTCATAAATTTCTTTTCTTTTCAAAAATCAGAACCAATTTCGATATTTTTTATTTATAAGTTGTTTGTGTTTTTTAAAATAAAAATCTTATTTCTACCTCAAAGAAGGGAGGGTAGGTCACTAGTAGCCAATAGGTTTTGCCAAAAAATACAATTTATAATAATGAAATTGCGTGCCGCTACAAGGACGTAGCAGCGCTATGTGTTACTCGTGCTACGACGTAGCAGTGCTACAAACATAGTCAATGCCAATAACTACGAAATACATTAACGAATGTATTTTGACAAGTTATAATTTGCCAATCGAACTGCCCTCGCTTCATTGGGAACTAAGGTACATAGCTTACTTTTTGTCATCCGATTAAGCTGAGATAAAGCCTAGATTTTAAGTGAGACGAATTAAAAAAATCTTGGGGGACTTCATAATTGGGTTCTGAGAGTGGTAACTGAGAGTCATGGTCTTTTTTAGGATCGTCGAACAGATACTACAAGGAATATGGTTCCTTATGGGATAAATTGTATCTTATATTGTATTTTTCCACCTAATTAAGTACATGTACGTAATATTTTATTGAAATAATATATAAAGAGCTATTTTTACATGAATAATTTTATTCTATCATTTTTTTCCAGGTAGTTAAGTATGCCAAACATGCGTTGCATGATTGAGAAACTAACAATATATAAAATATTATATATATTTTATTAGGTTTTTACATATTTTATGATATTATTGAATTTTATTCCACATAATTTAGTATAATACAAAAATTTTCAATAAATACAAAGAAAAAGCATGTTGAAGGCTAAGGGTGCGCCCTCGAATCTGGGTTAAATGATTTGAAGTGACGATCGAAGCATTGAAGAAGCCTCAACTAAGGTGCTGAGCGAGCCGTTTTGAGGGTCGAAACGTACTTATAAAGCCCTGTCTTACAAACCTGAAGAGTTTTCACGTGAAGAAACCTCTAAGCCTAGTCTGAGACCGATCTTGAAAGCCAAATTTAGAACGGTGAAAAGTTCATGGATGAGAGTGTATCTGAGATAAAAATTTGACTTTGAGTTTATTGTGCATTTTTTATTGTAATAACAATAGTTCTGTTAACTAAAAAACTATACATATTATAATAATAATGTAAGTTATCATGTGTGTACATAGAAGATGTTTAATATAACATGTGAAGGGTTTTTATAACATCAACAGAGTATTACTGAGTGTTTATATAATTGTATACACAAAATCTACTGCATATTTAAAATAAAATTAGTAAAATTTAATTTTAATATTTTTGTAGCCTTAAAACATATTTTTTTAAATATTTCAAAAAATTGAATCCAAATAAGATATGAAGAAAATAAAATGAATGCATAAGAAAGAAACGCCCTTTGATTTGCTGAAACTATAATATATTTATTCATAGAAGTGGATTTAGAGTATCTACCATATTTTTTTTTACTTTTCTTTGGGAAATTTCCTGCTCTCTTTGAATCTTTTTACAAATTTCAAAAATCTCAAATAGTTTTCGAGATATTACACTTAATTGTTTATAACATTTGCAACTTTTGCGAGCGGCCCATCAATTTTCTTAAAAAGTGTTGATTTAACATGCCATTCCGAATCGAATAACAACTAAATCATAATTTTTGGAGAATTAGGAAAAGTTTTGACCTAAAAAGCACTTTGACTAGATTGTTGTTGCCTAGCAAGTTGACTAGATTATAATGTTAACATCTATAAGCAATACTTAAAACACACATTTAGCTATACTAATATTGTTTTAGTACGATTAGATGTCTAAACTAAAGCAAGATGTCATATTTTGTGAAGGAAAAATTATACGTTGAAAACTAACGTTTCATTAACGAGTTTACAAGCATTTCAACTTATTAGCCTAGTTGAAATGCCTGGAAACTTTTTACCATAACAGAATACTTAAAACAAGGAATTCCGTTATATCTGTTATGTTATTCAATTTTAAACGAGCGAAACAATCCCGGTGTTTTAGACCGTCCACTTTTTTCTGATTTAATATTAAAATTGAAAAAGAGAAGCTTACTGTAGAGTAGATATTAATAGTGTATTGCGGCTCAAGTTCGCATTCAACGGAAGTTCGACCGACTTTGAATCGTTTCTACATTTAATAAAACGCAATAATACTTTTAGAAATGAGTTGAAAAGTGAAGCAACTCGTATGGAGGACTAACTTCAACTAGGTTTCTTTCAGAGAATCAAAGTTTTTAATGAGATTTGAATATTTTATTGTGTATTGTCCAGGTTATGTTAGAAATGGAATATTTTGATATTCATATCGCGATTGTAGAAATGTAACCAAAATATATCTATAATATGCATTTATTATACATATAAACCTTCGTCCTGAATCCTTAAAATATCTATTTGTGAAATTCATATTAAAATGCGTTACGTAGTTTAAAAGATCTAAACGTACAGAAGGCGAGAAGCAACTTTGTTTCATACTATATCAAGATTTTGTCGAGTTATATTAATAATAGTGTTATGATACAGCGATATAAACAAGCATTATGGATAGGAAGCCGAAATGTGCCTGGGGCTTGTGACCCAGGAGCAACTTTTAATACGTCTTTGGCATGATTTAATTACTATCCACGGCTTGGCCTCAATACTCATCATTAAAATGAACAAAGTAAATTAAATGACTCATCCTGAATAAAACAAAACTTTTTGTACTACTTTAGACAATGTTTACTGTGTCATTTAAAATATTTTGCATTGCCTGTTTTATTATAAACTTGCATAAGTCTTTAGTCATGACGTCGAGAAGTGTATTGCGAGAGTTTTAAAAACACCTCGAAAACTGCTACGGGGTTTCAAATTTTCAAAAAAATTAAAAATGATTTACAAAAATTACGTTTTAGTTCACTATATAATGAAATATGAAGCTATTTTCAAGCACTTCCAGTCTCTACAGAGACGAGCTCAGCTAAGTGTTCGTCAAACATCGTAATGACTGCAAAAAACGTTATAAAATTCTTTAAAACACTTTTTAAGTTATATTCCATAGTTTTACGATACATTCGTTTTATGATATTTTGTAATCTCTCCGATGATTTTATTTATAATCTATCAAAGATTGCTATATATATGACGAACTCCCATACAAACTTAATCCCCTATTGCTATATCGCTATATATTTTACGACTAATTCCCAAAGAAAAGCTCGACATGCACTTCACCTCTTATTTAAACACCTTCAAGCTTTTTTTCATCAAAATCGGTTTAGTGGTTTAAGCCTGATTGCCTTTTGGCATTTATAATATTAGTTAATAGCTAGTCCATTTCAAGTACTGAAGGTTCCGTACAATCTGGATTAGACAAACTTAACTAAGCCATAGGAAAACTGTTTTCCTCACACTTTGACCCAGGTCATGATATATTTACTGTCAGCAAAACTATTCAGGATTTTTGGGTTTTTCTTTTTATTTATGACTAACTGACTCGAGAGACGTTGCCCTATCTTAACCACAGAATGAAGTAAAAACCGTCAACGGTGATAAGATTACATTATGGAAGTTAATATCGTCGTTAAGTTTTCTTAAATTTTCTAAGTACCTGCTCAAATTTCTTAATTTATTCTTACATGAGAACCTTCTCTTAATAATAACAAACACGACAAAAAAAGAATTAGCGAAATTGGTCCAGCTGTTCAAGCGGGATGTGACCAAGGAACATAGGGATTATATATATTAATAGATATTAAGAGATTGTCTCTTAACAGATTGTTTGATGAAGATCAATGGGAAGTGAGATTGTAAGTTTCTAATGCTCCAAGAGACTGTAATTATTTGATACTAATATCAACTTGAAACCCCAACTTGTTCTACGGAAAAGTGCTTTGACTAACAGATGGACAAATAGATAAACAGACGGACAACAGATTCTAGAAGTTTTGTCGTGCGAAATCCTAAAAATAACTGTAAATTAATTGATTGTATATAATAGTTAAACAAAACAAGACATTGCTTGTTAATATGATATGTTTGTTTTGTTAACGCTCTTATATTAACAATTAACTGAACTTTATTATAGTTCAAGATGAATATAGTTCAAGATGAATATATAGTTAATGTTCAAGAAATAATAAAAAAATACTAATAAAGTAATTGAAATTAAAAAACTATTACATACTCGTTTATCCGCAAATACTTTCATTACTGAAGTATAAAGTATAAATAACCTTTAAATTTCTTAATTCATGCTTAAGCTTTTTTATAGAAAATAAACCTCTTGGCATTAAAAATACCATGGCACATAATATGCAAATGAAAAATTTATTTATGAACATTCCAGGTTAAAACGTTCGGGTTAATTGCCGGATTCCTTCCACGCAAAAAGCAAGTGGAGTTTTGTATACAAAGTGAACTTTTTTAACCCACTAGAATGTGTTAATGGAAATTAACGTTCAAATGTATGAATAAACTGTGTATTTTAGGTTTATTAACTTTTTAAAATAGACATATTGTCATGTGACACTGACACAGTATGACGTCACGTCGTGTGTTACGCCATTTTAGTCCACATTTTCGTAGAGCAATGAGCATAGATAATGATATACAAAGACAAAATGTTTGAATAGACCGTACATTTACTATTAACCTGGCTGTTTAAAATAGACATCCTTTCACGTGATGGGACATAGTGTGACGTCATGTTGTGAGGAACGTCACTGTTGTCGATATTTTCTATGGAAATGAGTATAATGTAACTACTGTCATACAGAGTCACTCAAGATGCCATGACAATTTGTGAAGTAGTTATCATTTTAAAAAACGCAAAATTCACTTACATCTAAGTTTAGTAGCATTTGTTAGGTATAAAGGTTTTATATTGCTGTCATGACTTTCACATTAGATTAATCTCAAAACTGATTAGGCAGATAATCAAAAAAAATACCATAAAGATGGTAAATGGCCACCATCGCCCTTGGACACTGTTGTTTTCTGATACTCCCTTGCTTTGTCGATGCGTTGCATCCTCAAAGATAGAGTGGGGAGGGGGAGTGAAGAAAAAATGCTGCGGTTTTAGCAGACCCTGAGCAAGAGCCCAGTGTCTACTGGATCCGCAGCATTAATAGGATGGGAGATGGAGGGGGTAAGTCTGGCCAACGAGGACTTGGCGGTCAGATTCGAATGCTGGTGGCTGCAAGCCAGTCGGGGACTTAGGGAGTCGGTTACTCGGCTCTTACGAGGATGCTCTCCCAGCGGCAGAGGAAAATAGTATTAGTAGAATATCTAAATTTTGTTTTAAAAGAGCGACTGGTGAGTTTCAGACAAACTGACTGACCGACGTGACTAACATGTCACATGTACTTTGTAAAAAATTTAATTATTTTGAGTCTGAGTTTGTCTAGCGCCGCCACTGATAGGTAAAATAAGTAAACTATTTCTGGCACTAAAAATGATGACGTTATCTCATCGTCGATAAAATACACAAACATTTGATGATACCTGTGGCACACTTTATTTATTCGGTGCTATAAAAAACAAAACAAATAAATCAATATTGTCTGTGATTTTGATCGAGGCAAGTTTAATGTCTTTTTAATAACAGTGTTTACTTAACACCAGTATTACTTACTGGTTTAAATATTAAATAAAAGATTTTATTATTCAAAAATTGGTTTTATCTTATAACTAGCCGATCCTCGCTTCACTGAGGTATGTTAACGTTCACTTCCTCGCACGCTAGCCACCCTCTCATTGTACGAGTACATCAATTATATTATTACAATTATAAAGACATTGTTTTGTTATATCAGTCATATTTCAGCCAATTTACACAATATTAAAATTATACAGCTAAACCTTTCACTAGAATAATTTTGTCTCTGGTTGAAAACCGCATGAACATCCGTTCAGATGTATTAAACTTTATCGCGAACAGACAGATAGACGGCGTGGAACTTTGTTTTATTATACCAATATATAATGCTGAAGAGTTTGTTTGCTTGAAAGCGCTAATCTCAGGAACTGCTGGTCAGATTTGAAAAATTCTTTCAGTGTTAGATAGGCCATTTATCGTGGAAAGCTATAGGCTATACATCATCACGCTAAGAACAATAGGGGCGAAACATCACGCGGACGAAATCGAGCGGTTCCGCTAGTTAATAATATGTCGATACCCACAATGTTTTTTAAATTAATTTATTTGAACGTTGGTGTGTGAAAGTTGGTGATTGATATCATATGAATGTACAATTTGTTTGAATGATACACAATTTATAAAAGCATATAAGTTCAGAAAGTATTTACGAAGAATTCAGGTCTCTAGCCCCAAGTCAAGTACCATTTTACGGTATATAAGGTACATTTTCTAATGTTGTCGACAAATTCTATCATTCTTTACAACAATCACGACCTTGAATAAAGAAAAGCATTAATAAAATCCTTAAGAAAGTGCGTGACTAATGATCATAATAATAATGGCGAGGAAACTAAAACTACTGTACAAACTTACATTTATAGTTAAGTACACTCTACGTGGAGTTCAAATTTGTTAAAATATTGCTACCCTTCCTTCGACAAGGGTAAATTTTCCTATAGTAAATAGTTTATGTCAGTGTGGAAATCCAATGTGAATGTGGGGAGAGGAGTGATGAGTTAGATATTTACAATCGGATATACGCATTCTAGATACACAAAGGATGGCCTATCTTGAAAGCTACGGATATCTGCTATCTTGAAAGATAATTAAACGTTACGATCTCTTAATATTCTGACAGGAACCCAATCAGTGCCTTGGACATGTGACCAAGGTGTAGGCTTAAAGTTGTTTTTAACAGAATTCAATCACCCGCCTTAACTGCTCAGTTTCACTGTTTAAATCAAAGATAAACTCACATAAACCTAACTTAACATAAGGCTAACCTAAGCTAAAGCTAACCTAACCTAACGTTGTGTTACTTTACGTTGTAGAGCATTCCTAGCACAACACAACACTGCACTGAACATTCACAGCACTACTCCATTGTCTAGATGGCGATGAGATTTCGATAATCTTTTACTTGTTCGAGGCTATCAAAAGTCATTGGCGATTAAAATAACGCCAAGTGATAATTAATTTTCTTTATTATTACCCTACCCTAACTATACCCCGAGATGGCCTTTATTATTATCCTACCCTAACTATGCCCCGATATATAATATTTCTTGGGGAATGGACATTGATTTTACTATGATATTACAGCAATAAGTATAAACGCATCTTAGACTGAAAGTCGAGTAGTACCAAATGATTATGATCCTGGATAAAGGAGACCTAACTACTACTATTATTTCGTACTGACTACCAAAAATAATGCTATAAGTCAGTTTCGAATGGTGTTTTGTATAAGTATAAATATTTTCTTGTTAAATTGTTTTTTGTAAACTACTATAATATTTTTAATCTAGCAAGACTACAGCACCTATACTTTAGTAAGAAATAATATTTCATACAATATTTTGTGACACATTTCGTGTATATTCATTCAAAATAGTAGAAAGTCATTATTATTATTTTTAAGCTTGAAAACCCTTATAAATTCAACGCAGTTGCTATTAAAATATAAAAAATAATAGTGAAAAGTTAAATCTGTTTGCTGAATGCGATGCAGCGCTGTCACCAGCAAACAAGTTGAAAAATGGTTTAGGCACAAATGAAATCAGTTTTTCTAAAACACATTCTCGTATTTGTGCTGTGAGCTTGCCAGGCTTTTAATGTTCGTGTATTCTATGTAAATAATATTTTTCTGCTTTCTGATCCACATCTTAGTTTCTGTTTTATAATTATATTTACTGTTAAATCAGGTTAGATTTTTGACTAAAAAACACGCGCTGTGTTCTCTAGAATATTATTTGCGATAAATAAATTTTATCTGTTATAACTCATGGCAAATAATGGCAGTAAGTGTTGTCAAAATAATAGCAAGCAACAGTACAGTACATAATTACAAAAATATTTTAATACATATCCATATTATGTTTAAAGAAACCAACTCTTGCAATGCAATGAGGTGGTGTTAGTTTTATCATAGATATTTATTTATGGTTAGAAACCTAATTCTATCATGAGAATAAGAATAATTTCTATAGACAGTAAATCAATTAAAAATTGATGGGAACTATAAAAAACATGTTAATAGAATATTACTAAACAGATTTTAATGCTAGAAGGCTTAAGTTATAGCCGTTATTTCATTTTACTCAGAACTCGGGAGAAAAGTTCTTTTAAATTACGTCAAATCTTATACTACTAATATATAAAACTGAAGAGTTTGTTTGTTTGCTTAAACGCGCTAATCTCAAGAACTACTGGTCCGAATTGAAAAATTTTTTCAGTGTTAGATAGCCCATTTATCGAGGAAGGCTATAGGCTATATATCATCACGCTAAGACCAATAGGAGCGGAGCTACACCCAGACGAAGTCGCACGGTGGAGAGAGAAGCAGATTTTTGTTTATGTATCTTGTTCATAAAGTCAGTAGAAACTATATCTAAATAACTTTTAATACACTAAAAGTATAAAAAACCAACTTACATGTGTTCAATAATAAGTCCCACACTTAACATTATATTTCCTCTAAATCACTTTATACACCATCACATTCACTATATATTATTCACTTGATTTCTTTATGTTGTCTTCATTATAGATTTCCATACATTATTTATTATGTCTTCTTTACTACAATTATATTATATTATACTTATTTATATAAACTTAAATATAATATTAAACTTAAACTAAACTTAAAAACATGACTAAGATAACTTTAAAAGTAAAATTCTAACAATTCTTATGCTCCAATCTAAATTGATATTATATAGAAAAAAGATGTGATTTTTGTATTTAAAATTATTACGATTTGTTTTGAAAACTATTGAATTCCTTTTTTAATAATATAGGCTACTTGGAATGACCATAAATATTATAATTAAAAAGATATGGTCATTTAATTGCCAATAAATAAAGTGGCCATTTGATAAGTAGATGTTTATCTCTCGAACTGATTTTAAAGTTTCTTTCATTGACAGAAAGACATTTTATGCTGAAGATAAGCGCGGGCCAGTCGCTCGTTTTTATATATACATAGTTTAGATTTACGTCATGTCATTGACAAAATATAGGTCTAACTCACCTTCGCATTTGAGTGAAATTGCTAATCGATCCTAACCAATCCCGGCGCTGGCCCTTAGCATGTATAAGAAAGTGTAACGACCTACCTACAAAAATTACCTAACTTTCGTCCTTGGAAATGTCATGGAAATACGATCAATGAATTATTTGACTATTCATTGTATTCGCTGTGCTAAATTTTAACTATTATATCTTACAAAGCAATTTTAATATGACATATTGCTAACTTAAAATCTTACTCTTTTGACGATATCTTTATACTATCTTATGGAATCGTAAATAAACAAGTATTTAATTTAGATGTTATTACAAAACACTTAATTTTTGATCATAATATCTTAATAAACTTGAGATAATCTTAATTTTATACACTTATAATTCTAAGAACCTATACATATTCCTCACTGTAGCTAATAATTTAAAACTAATACATAGAAATATTTTTTTAAGTGTGGAAGAGATGTAGGGCAGTAAAAAGTATCAGTTAACGAATGCTCGAATGTTTGTGTCCATTGATTAATTTACTTTAGCTAACGAGGTAGTGCAACTGGTAAATGAATTACTGATAGTATTGCGCTCGAATGTCACGGGTTACGAATTTATCTTTACTATGTACATTGCACTGATTGAATCACACTCAATAATTAATTGAAAATAATATTCACACATATTTTTAGGCCCATATTAAATTTCACAAACTTTTACATAATTATACAGCACTAATTCCAACTTGTTGTGTTAACTTTTTAATTTTGGATGCCTCTAGTCAAAGTATGCCCTTGCTCGAACTTGTAGCATAATAACAAAGGTCAAACTTTAATTAACTTTAATGGGATTAGCTTCATTATAATCTATATATCTATTTTCGTACATCATTCGTTAACAAAAATATCACATTTGTCAGTACAATAATTTAGGGCAAAAGCAACATTTTATATCTTAAGACAAATGTCGAATGGATTTATTGGTTACAAAAATATATTGCCTTCTTCACTCTTATAATTGCAATATGTTTTGATTTATATTAAGATCACATAAAAATATTGCTCTCTGTTATATACTATTTAATACAAAAATGATTGAATAGTTTCAGTTAAAATTATGCAGCATAATTGAGTATACTGCAACTTTAACGACATTAGAACAATAAAGTGAGACAGTGCAACTTATAATTCTTTGTTCGGAACTAGGTTCAAAGTTGTAAAGTTATGATTAAACAATTCTCAAAGCGATCGAAAGTTTACCGCGTCAATGACGTCACCTTTTATTAGAGAATGTACGAATTTATGTGGTCGGGCGACAAGCGGGCCCGCGGTCATCGCCAAACCCATAATCCGTCAACTAGCCTACCATCGGTCGACCATCGGAAACGTTTTAAGCACTGGCGTTAAAAATTCGTTATTTTCGGCGCGCGGTAATATTTTTGAATTTCGGGAGGTTGTCCCTTGGCGCGACGACGCGATGCACTGTGGGTGGCGCGCGCGGCGGCTGCGGGCGCTGCGGGCGCTGTGTGCTCGCGCCGCGCCGCCTCAGCCTCGACTGCCGGCATGGAAATTCGATTTTTCTGACGTTTCCTCCGCGCCTTGCTTCACGATCGAACTGCACGCCAGCACGCCACATGTATAGGCGCCCTCACTGATTTTGCACGTCCGTTTACACCAATAATTCAGAATATTTATGCCACTATTGAGGATGGCAGACGGAGCGTCCCGTGTAGGCCGGAGCACGCAATTTCGATTGTTTCGCCCTCGCACCGCGTTGTTTGACCTTGTGAAACCAAACAGCTCAAGTTTGTCTTTTCGAAATAGATATTACTTGTCTTTTTTTAGTTTTTCATGGAAATATTCAATTATTAATCAGGTAACCCTCGATAAAATGTTATCGTTCGGGAGCTTCGTTAAGTATTAATCAAATGGTAACTGGAACGTACTAAATATGCAAATGAGCGCTATTTTTCATGCTTCCCGGTGATGAAAAATTTATAAACTCACCCAACTTAAAGGTATCGGGGTAATAAAATACTTGCGGCAATCATTAAAGCCATATTCAGGAAATAAGTATAATTTGCATCACGAACGCCTTTGGATTACTGAACACAAAAATGGAGCAAAACTTTTGTTTTTTAGTGTAATATTTAAGCATTCCGTACCCAACATCTACATTTACCAACGTATCAATTTAGACCTCAAACTTTATAGACGAAATAAACTTTCTAAAATTAGCACAACTATTGAATTAGTAATTACAATTATTATTAATAAATCAATTTAATCAATCAGTCATATATTTATTCAGCGAAGAATTAATCAATACAATGAAAAAATTACCAAATTTTTAGAAAACAATTCATATCAAGTATACTTAAAATATTTTTGGTATCTTTTAAAATGTTTATTTTCTATTAGGAGATAAAATATACCTTATATTTTAAAGCAGCTTTTGTAGCATTTACTAAGAAAATGGTTGCATACAAATATGATATAGGTCAAATGCTGTTGAGCCAGTTTGACCCAACTATTGTGGCGCTCTAATAGCTATGTCTTTATTATATCTACCTGGTAACAATCTATTGTTTTAATATCTTAAACTTACTAGAAAATCATTAAAAATATTTATCGATGAATGAGTGCTAATATTATTACAGCAACAATCGTATCTTGATCTAAAATGTCAGAGAATGAGAGAGGAATGATATCCATTACTGTAAAGCAATACGTTTACTCATGCAATTTTGATAGGAAGCCGAGCAGCTCCTTGGACTTGTGACCAAGGTGTAGGGTAATTACAACGTTCCCCTCTGCTGCCCTAACAATAACTACAATAGATAATAAAGCTAACTTACGTGGACTTCAAGAAGGGTGACCTTAACCACGACACTGTAATACTAACTTCCATGTACACTGCGCGACAACACCTGACTGACTCTAATCTATCGCAAAAGAGGTTACATATTGCCTACACGTGGGTATACTTTAAATGTAATAAAAAGGACTACCCGCAATTACTAATTTGTAAACGGTTTTGCTAACTATAAAAATAAAATGGAGTTTAGTATAGGGATTGTAATCCGAATGCAGGACTAAAAAACTCTTTATATTTATCCTCACAAAATGCTTCACTATATACCATTACACCAGTTAATATTTACTACATGAAATTACTCGTCGAACTGCCGCTGAGTTATCGGGACAGAGCCGATTTATAATTGTTTAAAATATCTATTTAATAATTTTACTTTTCTGAACTCTACAGTATTTTACGAAGCATTTCTTAGAATTTTTTAAGTATTTTTTATTATTACTTAAGTAATAATTAAATATTGATCATGTTTAAAAAATGATATTAGCTCGAGTTGAAAATAAAGTAAATAATTTATAATAATTCCTATTTCAGTATTCAGTACTGAAATTTAAACTTACATGTGGTTTAAATTTGCATACTACAAATCTTGTTAGGAAATACAAGTGAGGTTATTTCTAAACATGAAACGACCAACTTTTCAAAGCCCTTTGATAATTTTGCTATTGCCATTATTTCATTATCATGCTTGAGTATTTTGAGAATTATCTTAGGGCTCATTACCTTTCGATCCTTTTAAACAATGACTGTAATTGAACTGAAACAACTAAAAATGTAACTTTTGCAATAAAAAATAAAATGAAATCAGCGAACTTAAATTGAGTGACAAACTTAACTTTGCCGTCAAAAAACTGTTATCTCCATACATAGATATAGGTCACAGTCAGTTTACCAACCGCAAAAAAATTTGCAAGCAACGCAGTTTGCGTTCATATGAGGTTGTCACCTTAATTTTTAATCTTAATTTCAGTTAGCTACCGCGGACATATTCAGACACTTTTTCGACATATTTGTATGAAGATCTAGCATCCATATCATTAGATAGGTAGTAGTTAAGAATTTTAAAGTTAAAATGGAGCCATATTAACAGACGGAAATGTTCTTGGCACGATCCAACTTCTGAACTCTATAAGCGTTTTGATACCACAACTTTTGATAGCATTTAACAAAATGATATCTATATAGAATATTATATTCATCTTACTTATATGTTGTAAAATCGGTCGAATTAACATAAAATATACCCAAAAATATTAGATATATACTTAGTGTAATTTAATTACGAGAAGTTGACAACATTGTTTATAACTGAGTTCGTGGGTAGTTCATTTTATTTCATCGACGACGTGTAGGTACGACAGATTTAGACTGTCGGTCAGTGGCTGCATGTCTCAATAAACATGAGTGTCAATAACGTTTAGTTCAGTGTTCAGCAAGGTTCATGATCAGGTGAGTAGTTTTTACCTACTGTGTCTACTGGTAGTAGATTAATGATTTAATCCTGCTCCTGGGTCGCAGGCCTCAGGCGTTCCGACCTCATACCTAAAGTGCATTAATAATATTAAGTGTGTATTGCTGTACAATTTTTACCTAATACATGTAAAAATTGTTGGAAAAAAATATGGATAGTCAATAACACAATTTTTTTTGTTTAAAATAATTATAAATTTATATTTTGTTTACTTAGGTGTTTAATTTTTATTTTTTTTGTTATTTTAGTAATAAATTTTATAATTCAACGAAGAGATCTTTTTGGGTTTTGGATGAACTAAAGTATCATTTTGACTTGTTCATCTACTAGTCTAGCTCTACTTTTAACTTTCCTGAAAAAGGGGAGTTAATAGACGGACAGACACATTATAAAGTAATCTCACTTAGGTTAACATTATATACATGTCGCAGTCTTCTGGTTGAATCTGCTATTTGATTGAATGTTGTCATTTTAAAGGACTACTCGTCAAGTTGTTTAATGTAACGTTCAACATCTTGACTGAACGTCATATAGCATAATCGTTGAATGGGATTTAGCCGACTTTGTAATGTTTGGTTAGGTTAGCAATTTAAAAGGTAACTTACTTTAGATAACAAAAATGAGGACATGACATGACACACCTTATTATGATTTTATATTGTATTTTAAGTCTTAAGATAGGCAATACTGATTTTTTTTTCAAATGTAGGCAAATCCATGCTGTCACACTATTTTTTTACCGATTAACGCACTTTAAAGTAAACTTAATAATGCAGTGGGAAAACATGAACTAAATTTCAATCACCTGACTGATTTTACGTCCGCTCTGTTCAAAGGCCTATGTTACAATCTAACTAACTAGTTGTACGTTGAGTGACGCTTGTTGAATCAACGTTCGGTCTAGTCACTCAATTGAATGTTGTCATTCAATGAACGCGCTAATCATTCAATCAAATAGCAGAGACAACCAGGTGACTACGACATACATATGTAGATAGTATACTTAATTAGATAGATATAATTAAACTAATAATAATTTGGAAATGTTGCCCCCTAGTTGCAACGTATAAGCGACCTTTCACGGGGGCCCATTGATGAGTTGGCGAGTCTTCGTCTACCCATTTTTCAATGTATAAAAACATTGTCGGTCATCCATAGCACTAGTTACCGAGTCCACTATCACCCCAATCCATAGCCCAGCATTATTAGTTTCCATATATTGCCATAGTCCTACACAAGCCGGGGATTGTCCTTGGGTGCATTCTCATAGTGCATACAGGGATAATCGTCGGTTTGTGTCACATCTCATATTAAATTAAGTTGTCTAAACTCTACTCTACGTGTTGGCTACGGCTCCGCGCATACCCTTCAAAGGTCCGGGTCACTGTTGACCCGTGATTGGAAAAGACATACATTTAAATAATACTATTTTTAGCTTAAAAAAAGGATGGATAGTCAAAAACTTGTTTTTTTTTCTTTAAAAAAATTATAAATTGATATTTTGTTATTACTTTGTTGTGTAATTTAATTTTTTAATTTTTCTTTTGTTATATTTGCACTAAATTTATAATCCAACGAAAAGTATCTTTTTCGGTTTTGGATGAACTAAAGTATCATAAATTTTGATTGAAAAAGGGAAGATAATGGACTAAGTAATCTTGTAATTTTTTTCACTATGATTAAAATTATACATATAAGTAGATAGTATACTTAATTAGATAGTTTAGTTGAATGAAGCTGTAAGACCTGCGGTATATCTCGGAGAGCGGAACCGCTAAAAGCCATTGGCAGGTTTCCAAACATCGTGTACGACAAACCTAATACACTTTGAGAACTAAATATATATTTAATGAGGATTTTAGAACTCGCTGAACATTTTAAAATAAAAAAAAAAAATGTTCTCTAGCGCTCTGGGCTTGTGAAGCCAGAACTATTAACCCCACCACTTAACAAATAAATTAAAGTAATTATTAAACTCACTTTATACTAAACTACAGTTTCGCATCACATTAGTAAGAAAGTGGGGTATTCTTATAATTATAATAAAAAATGATATTCTAATGTAATGTTAAATTTATCAATCGCTCGTGATTGTGATAACTGATTAGTTCAAGAAGGATCTAACTGTTTCAACATACAGCCGAAACTACAGGGGTACTACTGTAGACTGCTCTAAGAAAGGATTTTTGTGATTCAACCCCTAAGGTAGTAAAAAGAGAAGTAAAAGTTTGTATGAAAATCAGTTTTTTAGAGCTCAGTTAAAAATTAATATCTGTTCAAGCTTTTTGATGTTATAATTATGTCAACTCTACATTTTATCCATTATGACACAAAGTTTACAAAGCGACAAAGCTCAAACTCTACATACATAAGCCATTGTTTCAAATTCAATTGTGATATCACTTTAGGAGCGAAATAACTTTAGTATTTTTCCTCTTTGACATCCAGAAATATTATTTCCGTACCGAGCACAAAATAACAATTATTTTATACTTCCTTTAATGATAGATTACATACTCGATATTACTTTTAAAAGTATTAAAAAACTATTATCCAAGGTTACTCTCAGATAATTTCGAAATATTATATAAAAAATCATTTCCTACCACGCTAGATTCTTCTGAAGATAAAATTTTACAAATTGACAGATGATAATTATTCGTACCCTCTTAAAATTGTGATAAGCAAATATAAAAAACCTCATCATTTGGCAGTTTTGCCATTAATTGACAAGTTTAATCAAGATGTGTGTCATTAACAGTAATCTCAACAAAGTTATATTATAAATGCGAAAATAACTCTGTATATTTATCTGTTATGCTTTAATGCTTAAATCACTGAAACGATTTTGATGAAATTTAGTACAGAAATAGATTAAAACTTGCGGAAGGATATAGGCTATGTTTTATGGCGAAAAAAGGCTTACAAGGGTTGATATAGACAATGAAGGTCGACTAGTAATTATCTTAATTTGAAGGTATATTTACATTATTCTGTCTCCCGATCCCGAAGTAAAGTTGTATGTCTGGACAATCTGACTTCAGTATCTCGGGTACGAAATGAAATTTCATACAATATTTCGTCTCGACAAATTTTTCAAAATAATTTCGAATATGTAACGTAACTTTTCAAGGCAATCGAGGTAAGTCTGGTTGTTAGTGAAACGATAAACTCGTAATTCTACCTTAAACATAACATTATAAACATTTGCTTTTAGTTCACTTTGTTCCTAATGGGCTCATTTTACGTACAGACAGCGGCAAATATTGATAAAACAAATTAGTTTATATCTAGGAGTGAACAAAGAAAGTGAATTATTCTACATGCATACTATATTTATTATACGGTAGGAGTAATATTAAATTATGATATTTTCGTGTCACTTTCGTAATATTTTATTCATATAGACTTTACCTGTTGCTAGATGTAGGGTTTTTAGATCAATATAATTTGTTTTGAATCAGTTTTAGCATGTACTAGTCGACCCGCCCCGGATTTGCACGGATAAAACGTATACTTGCATGCAGAGAAAAATATTCACGCGTTGAATAAATATTTTATTACTATTCCGCTAATACTATTATTTTTTTATTTTTTTAAAGTATCCTATTTAATAACCCAGTTTATAAAGTATATCTCTGCCAAATTTCATCGAAATCCGTTTAGCCATTTTTGTGTGATTGAATAACAAACTTCGAAACATCCAAAAATTCTAATATCTAAATATGAGTTATGTACGCGGTAAGACTTAAAAGAAAGTAATAACCTATAATAAGACGAAACCGAACATAGCCTGGGGTTTGAGATTTAAGAGTAAGTTTATTAGATGCTTTTAGAATGCTAAAAGTCTCAGAATATCTTTTGATCATCTTGTGTCACTTAATTTAAACATACATAAAAAAAAATTAATGTATGATGTATTATATTTTTTAAATTAATCACAAAAAAAAATAACCAAATAAAATTGCATAGCGGTTTCACAGAAATGTTTCATGAAATTCTCTTTCCTTATTGAGTGCTTTTGTAAAATAAATAAGCGGCTTATAGCAAAATAAAATGAAATATAAATAAAATTTACGAATGCGTCAGAATTTTTAACAGACAATAACAATATACACTCTCTTTTGCCGAGTATTTCTCTGCGCTTGAAACACAGGAATAGGTTTAAAAACCTCCTTACCTTATAATATGTCAATATTGAGCCCACACAATTACTTGTCCAACAGTCTTATATCTATCGTAACAGAGGTTATAACTTGCCTTCACTTTATCTATATCAATACTAATATTATAAAGAGGAAAGATTTGTATTTTTGTATGTAACGAATAAACTTAAAAACTACTGGACCGATTTCAAAAATTCGTTTTGCCGTTAGAAAGCTACATTATCCCTGAGTAAAGTAGGCTATATTTACCACTAGAAAAATTAGAGATCCTCAGAAATTCTTACTAAAACCAACCCAAGGTGTAAAAAAATTAGCTATAAAATTTTCTGTCATCGCATGCGCTGCGAAAAGTATTGATGATAGAACAAAAAAATGTTTTACAATATTATAGAACGTATCAATATCTACAAAAAACTCCGCGAGACTATATGTCCAACTATTGTAGTTATGTCACTATAACTACTTTTTTACATTTTAAAAGTTGATAAAAATGCCTATCAAAATCAGACCATGTTTTCCATAACTTTGTATTAATTTTTATCCAAATAAATTATTTCGTATTCAAGACTGTTTCAATACCTGTTGATTACTTTTTGAATTATTGAAATCGGACATTCCATTCATAAGATATTGTGAAATTAAAAATATCAATAGAAACAAACGGGCCGCTAGTAAGAAATTATTTGCTTAACTCTGACAACACTTATTATCTTTTGAATGTTCACGTAAATTTATTAAGAACACTACACTAGCCCGATTATATGTAACATCTATCCTAATTGATTTGAGGCCGTATTCTAAGTGATTTCATACGGTCAACATACGGTTTACCATTTTGATGCTAGAACCTCCTTCCAAAGGATGAAGCGTCAGTAGCTCAGTGGTTCGGGCGTTGGATTCACGATCAACAAGTCGTGGGTTCAAATCCCGGACATTGGACTACTGGCGTGGCCCACTCCTGACACAAGCTATTTATTAGCTTACTAGGAGGGGTAACGGGAATACTAGTAGTATGTGATCCATACTGCTAGTAATCTTATAAAAAAAAAAAAAAAAGGATTACGTGACTTTACTTTATAATGTACTAGTCGACCCGTCTCAGTGCAATTTACCACGTGTATTTAGATTTAGTTACACATTGTAATTCTCAAAGATATACACTTCATCCTCACGTCGATAGATGGCGTAATTCCTCACTCATTTATTTACTCTGTATTCTCAAGTATTTTTTTCGCGATAAAACATAGTATATGTCTTTCTTCAAGCTCTAATTTATCTCTGTATCTTAGTTCATCAAAACCGGTTCAGTGATTTAAGCGTGATTGTGTAACAGACAGACAGACGCCACCTGTTCGTCAATAGACGGTGTAAGTAGTATATATGCAATCTTAAATGTTACTTCCGATATTATAATATTAGTTAGGTTTGTGGTTAGATGTCGAGCAATGGATGATAAATGGGTCGCAAACCCCAAGCGCTTCTCGGATTACTAGCAAATATTATGTGTCTTTATTTTAAAGAAAGATGAGTTTAATTTAATTTGGTTTTATAGCTCTTTTAATAAAATCGTACTATAAAGAGTCACTAATTAAATTTACACCACGTTAAAGTCTGCGCTTTTCTTTTAACTTTTTTAATTTTCTTTTATGTCGTCCAGAATTTTATGGACTTGTGTTGCCAGTGTTTAAATGCAACGCATATTGAAGATATTTTTTTGTTTTGAAAACTTTTTTTAGATTTTTAAATGCTGTTTTGTATTTTAAGGACCCTTTTTCTTGTAATATTTGTCAAAATAAAAATACTGTCATATTTTATTTTTTTTTACTAAAATATAGATATATTTTAACATATACTTTTGGTATACAAATACTTTATAACCTTGGTTAACACATAGCATAGGCTACTTTTTATTCCGGAGAAAATTAGAGTTCCTGCGGGATTATAAATATTATGCTTATTAAAACATTGATCAAAGTTACAACTAACTACAAGAACTTTTATATGATGTTACTTGCTGCTACGGAACCCTTCGTGGGCGTGTCCGACTCGCACTTGTTTAGTCGTCATACCTATTTTTTTCTAGTTATCAATATAGCCTTTAGATTTTTTTTAAATCGGTCCAGTAGTTTGAGTTTATTCCTTACAAACATACAAAAATAAAAAAACTCCTCTTTATAATATTAGTTTGAATGAAAATATATAATAATAAAAAACGTCCAATTCAATCACGTTTAACAGTATATACCGGTTGTACAGTTAACTGGTAATTCCACTAATTTGTATGTATAACTCCCCAGTAAACTGAGGTAGTTAGCTTACAAGTCAATCTGATGTCGAGTTTGTGCTGCCCATTGAGAACTCTAATATAGTTGAAATAATATTTTACAACAATATTTTGTATTGGTAAAACGTGGTTTAAGTATTATTAAATTATTAGTGGTCAAATATTAGTGGGAAAAAATAATATCAACATAATACCTTTACTTTTTAGTTTCTCTGTATTTGTGTGTGCATTAGACTGCTATCTATCATTTTTATTTTATTATTGATTAAATTAATTTATAACATACTCAAAAAAATATATATAAACCCCTATAAGCTCAATTCGTTGTCAGTATTGTCAGTGAAATTTTTTTTTCATATTTTATTTTAAAACAACACAAATTTTGAATGGTATGGGAGAAACGTCGGAAGAAAATTAAAGATAGGATTACCTCAAAAACCTTTAGCCATGATAAAATAGGAGGCTAAAACTAATGAAAAATGAGGTCTAGAAATTGTTTAGCTGAAAAACTGACTAAAATTGAAATTTTATTTAAATAATGGCAATGGCAACCAGTACGTAGTTTACTGGAGTTTAAATAAAATATTTCGAAAAAATCCTGTGGGATTTTGCCTACAAATTAAAATATTCTTACTAAGTTATATTATACCTTCATTTTTAATTTCCGTACGTCCGTACTCAGATTTGTTATTTAAATTGAATAGAGAAAATTGCAACTTGAACTTTTGAATTGCTTATTCAGGCTAATAAATATTTAAATAATAATGTACAATTCAGTCCTTACGAATTCATTACTGCTCAGCTTCGCTGTACATTAATTGGATTTTCACTCTAAGAAAATACTTGTCAAACTGCCGCTAAATTATTGAGAAAAAAATTATAAGATACTAGTCGATCCGCGTGACCTTGGATTTTGGTTGTAGCCTGATGTTATATATCCGGTAGTCAGTCAGTCAGCGCGTTCAACGAAGCAAACTCTTCAGCAGTGTTGCCAACTGACCCATTATATATTTTTTTATGATTAAATTAAGTTAAATTTATTTAACAAAAAATGCTAGTAAAATTAATTTAATAATAATTAAAATAATGTTGACATAATTGAATAAATAAAATCTATATTTTTTTCTTTTTTTTTTACAAAGAATTAACTTACATTTTTTTTAAACAAATACAATTTTTTTACACAAATATTAGTAGCTAAAAAAATAAGTAAGAAACTAAAATTGTGTAAGGTTGAAAAGTTGCTAGAAAAAGTAGCTAAGTTGGCAACACTGCTCTTCAGCCTTATAATATTACTACAGATATGCAGTATGTGTATAGAGCCAACACAAGTCTCTTATATAATTATAATAGTAGAAATTCCATTTAATAACAAAACCTTTGAACGTGTGACATAACGCCAGCAGCATATCCTTTGAATTGTTAAACTAATTCCTATAGAAAAAGCACTCGGTCACAAGGACTTTGTGGACCCGCCACAGGCTATTAAACGTTCCTAACTTTTCATTTCTAGTGCTGAATGTATTCCAGTCTTTAGCACATTATGCACGATTGAATAAAACGTTTTTACTGTAATAGGAATCCAATGTTTTTTTTTGCTCACTCAAGGTAAAGTTCTTGAGCTACAATGCACGGTTGTGTAGTGTGAGTTATTAATTGGAGTGGTTTTAAATGTTAAAATATATTTATCATTAAGCCACCTTTACCAATAAACACATACATCCAAACACACACACATATACACCCACATACATACATAAACTTATATATATTAAAATTATATGTCGGGATATAGTTGGGGTAGGATAGTAATGAAGGCCGTGCCAGGCCATAGTTAGGGTAGGATAGTAAGAAAGGCTTCCTAGTGAAGCCTCGAAGAAGTTCTTCCCGACGGAATGAGGCTTGGATAGTAATAAAGAGGACTTGTTGTTAGTCCTTACATTGTATTTAGAGGTGTTAACACACCTTAGGTTAGGTTTAGGTTAGGTTAGCCTTATGTTAACCTAACCTAAGACCAAGAGTGAGACCAGACAGTGGAGGTGAGTGTTATGATCATTTAAAGGATATCCTTAAGCCTACACCTTGGTCACAAGTCCAAGGCACTGCCTGGGTTCCTGTTTAAAAACTAAGGAATCTTAAGATTCGATCACTTCATTCATTCAACTCAGCTCTCTCGTTTGACATATATAATTTTTTTGATTAATTATTTTTCACAGACAAATTCATGAAAAAAATTATAGGTTCTGGAAAAGTCTCATAATAGACTGTTTTTACTTTTTCAGAAATTAGAAGTATTTAAAATTATCTGTAGATTCTTCAAAACTTGTCTGTCAAAACTGTCATAAAGATTTATTCGATATTACAATTCTATAAGTTAATTAATCAAGAATAATTCTTAAATTTATGAAAAAAAATTACGACGCTTACGACGCTAAACATATTCTATTTTATTCCCTCAGGATCTCTGATTTTTTTTCGAGAAAAGTAGCCTATGTGTTAATCAGGATTATAAAATATCTGTGCGCCAAATTTTAATGAAATCCGTTCAGCTGTTTTTGCGTGATTAAATAACAAACAACCAAAATTATTGTGTTTTATTGTGGTTTCAGATTTCTTCGAAAACGTTTAGTGACGTTGCATTATCTTTGCTGTACGAAAAGTAAGGCGTGACGTCACACTGTGTTCACGTTATGTGTCACCATTATATAATTTAATAAGGAATGATGTTTTATGTAATATCTAAGCCATGATTATTCATAATGTTCATCTAATCGATTCGTAGTAGGCAACGATTAAGTCTTGTATTGGAACACCATTTACTATATATCCAATTAGTTATTGTTTAATATATTAAGGTTAAAAGATAAACTAAGTATATTAATCTTATATTAACCGCAAATGACTCGGATATAAGCAGGTAAGAGGAAATCAAGCTAGTGTAAAATCCTTTCCTGACACGCAGTTGAAGGGCTTGAAGCATATACATTACAATGCAAGCGATATAATGGGATTATCAATGGATACCCGATTGTGGCATTAGGGGCGTGTGAACGTTAACCTCATTTTAATCATGCTTTTAAATTAAATAATTAAATAATAAAAGTATTTTATGCCCTCTATCTATCAGTCGCTAAATTAAGTATAGAAGGCGGCAGCTAACTTTAGGTCTGAGAAAACATAGTGGGGGAAAGTTGCGCATTGTGAGCGTGATGTCTGTACTGGCAGTTCCATCCATGACGTTTACTATTTTGACAAATAGCAGACGCGTGGAAACTGAAACGTCTCATAAGAACCAATCGCGATTGACGCGCTGCTTCCTCCCCGCTCCCTCCCCGCACTCAAGGTCAAAACTATACTTACGTGCGTTCAGCTAAATCTGCCAGAATTCGTACGAATTATGTAAGAAATACGTTGGATTTCGTGTACGTACCCATATTTCTTACAAACTTGTGTGTTTTGCAGCCTTTAACGACTTAACTATGACACATAACATATCGAGCGACGTATGAGACCTGTTGTCCCTTAATTGCTATTTCAGGGAAGTCCTGCGAGTATGGAGTAATAAGTAATATAATTTACATGTATAGTTTAACAATTGTAATCTACTTTTAAATGTCAATTAAAACCGATATTGCCTTCGAGTATGTAAATACGAGAACATGCAGAATGTAACTCGATTGCATTTCAAATACTATAAGTCCTTTTAGTAGTTTAGATTCGGATACGATATTTTATAGTATTAGAATTTAAATAAATGATTTAAAGTTTGGGGGTCTAGTATCATATTTGCTATTAAATCTGCCGGTTGTATTGTTTTTTTTCATAAAACTGAATAAATAAAATGACTATTTCCGGCTTAAAATTATGGCTCTCTGGACTGGCTATTTATTTATTGTAAAGCCTTTCCTACTAACTCAGATCCGATAATTAGCGATAGTTTGACATGTAATTATTGTCTATATAATATAAATTTCTCTTGTCACTCACACAATCACGTAAGTCAATAATTTGAATACTTAATCTAGCAAGTAAAGGTAGTTCACGTTGTAAGTACCACCTATGAACTGACACCTGGATCGCAAGCCCCAGGTTAGTTAAATTTCTTACTGACTGAAAATTTAATTTGTACTTAATTTCCTAATTTTTCTCTAAAAGAACATAAAACTTCACTGCGTATTTTTAAGATATTTTAAACGTCGTATCGATATCGTTTCCGTTAATCGTATGATATAAAACAATTTATGATGTTTTACTGTACCCAGTACTGTGTCCTCGTTCGCAACGTTATTTAATTTCAATTAACGTTTCTGTTGTTTCCAAGGTAATGAATTTATAGTTAGATGACGTTAAAACTTGCACTAGATTTTAACTTTTTTACTAATGTTTTTATATTTGTAAATATTAATAATTGTAAAATACTTAATAATAATCAATATTTGTTCTTTAGTGAGATTATATAAAACAAATTAAATGCAATATGTGTCCGCAATATGACCCATATTTCGGATACTGGATTGTAATAAATAAATAAAAAAAGGCTTTGGACCGGTTTATCACGTATATAGATTTTTCAAAAATGATTTAATTTTCTGTATATTGTGAATGAATGAATGAATTCTTTATTGCACACCGAATTAACAAGAATAAAAATCACATAAAGCCAGTGCGTATGATAAAGCGCATGCAAAGGCGGCCTTATCACTTGTAGTGATCTCTCATACAAAATACTTATATATGTCGGAGAATAGTAAAAGGTTATCGATTAAATCGAATCATCATCGCTGTCTATGGCGTTGGAGTAGGGTAGTAGTCACTTCCGTTGTTTTGACAGTCTCGACCCTTTATATGCCATCGACAGTCTGACTGAAGTCTTAGTCGTGCGCGGTCTCTCAAGAAGTGAAGTAGTGTCTAAATAGCGATAGTGTTGTCTTAGTGCTAGGAGTGCTGTCCGATCAAGGTCACGTGAGTACCTTACAATGTAATTACCTCGTCTTGTGTTTGGTTAGGTTTATGTGCGTTTAACCTTGAGTTTAAATAGAGAGCCTAGCAGTGGAGGCGAGTGTTGTAATTACTTAAAGGAGCTCCTTAAGCCTACACCTTGGTCACAAGTCCAAGACACTGCTTAGGTTTCTCTCGTAATTGTTAGAGATCATATTTGATCATTTATCGGTTCAGTAGAAGTATCTACGTTACGTTTATCCAATAATCCGTTAGATATCATCAACCCTTTTAGTGTTCTCCAATATTCCCCACCTTCCTCCTTCCATTTCCTTCTCATCATTTAAAATCCCCGACATATATATTCATATTTTTAAATCTGTGTAATATACATAGATACAATAAATTATTTATACAATACAATATTTAATAACTATAAACATACATATTGTGTTAGGTTTTATTAAAATATTAATATTATAAAATATCGATGTTGGTAATATTGGATTACTTGATCGAGTAAGCTTCATTAAGTTATTTAAAGGGAGTTTTTAAATATTAACTTGGCAACACAGGCCTACAACCCCACCTGTCATTATAGTGGGAATAGATGAGGGGGGTATTTTGTATTATAAAAAGGATGACTTTTTAGCAATAAGATTTAGTTATTCTTGGATCGAAGAAGTGTTAAATATTAGAGAGTAGAATTCTTTCGGGATAAAAATAAACATATATTATTTTTATCCCGAAGGAATTCAAATTTTTTTTTCAGGATATAAAGTAGCCAATGTATTAATCCAGGTATTCGTTGTCACGTGATTTAGTAATAAACATCCAAACTCTCACATTTATTATATTAGTAAAATAATAATAACATAAACTTCACAACCTACATATCATGATAGGAAGCAGTTTCTGAGTTTGTGACCCTTATACAGACTTTTCTTATATTATTAGAAGAACTAACACCAATTAAACTATACAGTATTTCATACTTTAATACAGATCATATTAAACACCAAATTACTTGTCAAACTGTCTAATAAATCGGGGAATGTATAAATTGTAGAATAACTAGAAGTATTCTTGTTATAAAAGATTATAGGAGCTATACTGCGCAGTAACACTCGAACAACAATATTTACGTGTAATCTAGGTGAAAGCCGAGCAGTGCCTTGGGCTTGAGATCCAGGAGCAAGTTTAAAGACGTCTTTTATAACCATAAACTCACATTCACCGGTCGCTAATAGCTACTAATTATAAAAATAATAAAGTACAGTATTCACGTGCTTCTCGACAACGGAGGCGGACAAACAACACTACACTATTATCACCACTTTAATATTTATTGCGCGATATCACTTGACAGATTAACTCAATCCTATCGAAACGAAAGTTATATATTGTCTGCGCGTAATAAGATAAAATGGACAAGACTTCATCCTTAGTGCATAATTGCATCTGCGGATGCCTGTCCTCCTACGGAACAAATACGCCGATTTCTCCGCCTCTCTTCCGCGTTCCGCTGCCTCCTTAAGCCTCATTATGGACTCACTGAAAGCTGACACAGCCACCCATCCTCTCGTATCGGCTATCATTAAGCTTACCAGCTCATTCAGAGTGGAAAACTTTCCCATCGTTCACAACGCCTTGTCAACAGCAGCACCACACTCGTCGGCAACCATCATTTGACTCCCTACCAATCTGGTGCAAGTACGTCAAACGGTATATCATCGCACCAAAACCTCTGTCTAAAATGTGGACGAATGCCTTCTACTGTCCACAGTCCAGCCGCCGACACGAGAAGATCTGAGCCATCTATTATTAACGAACATACAGACACAAAATTGTCAAAGACCCAGTATTAAGGAACATTAAACATTGTTAAATATTTAAATAGCTAACGTTACTTCGTTAGGAAGTTTCAAATTGACGAGATTTTCCCTAAATGAAGTAAAACCTTTGATAACATGTATTTTAAATATGAAACAGAGCAGTTCTGTGAGTTGTGACTCAGGTGCTGATTTAAGGATATCCTCAACATAATAATTATTCTTAAAAACGTTTTCAAAACCGATTATAAAGCAGTATTAGCGGGTAGGTAATAACCCGTAGAGCGATAAATTAGATGTTACTGTTAGTGTCGTGGTTAACGGTCACCCTTCTTGAGGTCCACGTAAGTTTATTTTAATTTCTATTGTAGTTGACTAGAGCTCTTTAAACCAGCTCCCGAGTCTCAAGTCCCAGGAACTGGTCAGCTACGTCTAAATTGCGTGTGTATTGCTGTACAGTAATAGGTATCATTCCTCTATTATTATATGACAAAAAGAATAATAATAACTACCCACGTATTTCTCAACTAAGAAGACGTAGCCCAGACACTAAACTAGACACGGAGAACTTTTAAGTAAGCTGCTAGTGAACCCTTTGATTTTGGTTCCTTCTACTAAGTATCGAGGACCCTTTGGTGGAGTCAGAGCCACCATATTTCGTTATTAAATTGCTGGCGCGACTTCGTCTGCATCACATAAGAGGTGGAGAGAGAGGGAGAGAGTGGGGTGTAGGCACCTATACAATTCTAATAGAGCTGAAATTTTCTGTTTTATCGTCGTTTATGCAGCGCGCGTCACGGAAGCGAATACATTTTCCCTGTTTTTGCAATATTTTATATATTTTTCATTGATTCTCGGCTCCTCGTCGTAGCGTGATGTTTTATAGCCTATAGCCTGCCTCAATAAATGGTCTTTTCAACACTAGTCTAATATATAAAATCCTCGTGTGCGGTGTTTGTTACCAAATTACTCCGAAACGGCTCTGGGGTGTACCAATCCCACACACGTAGAAGTTGGCTGGGCCCGATATTCAGCTTCTTAAAATTAAGGGTTATCTATTGTCAGTTAGGCGATAAAGACACAGTACTCACAAGTTCTTGATGATCTTGAATCTTCTTTCCAATCTTCCTCTGGGCATGCCAAAGGGGGTCAATAGGGGAGAGGGGGGGAAACCGCGCGCGTGCGCCTCTCTCTATTACAACATTACGACTGTCACACGACCTCTGCCCGTGGCGCAACTACGAGCGCATTCAAATATATTGAACAGGCTCGACCAATTTTTATAAAATTTTGTGTGCATATCGGGTAGGTCTGAGAATCGGTCAACATCAATTTTTTATACTCCTAAGTGATAAGTGTGGCCCACCCCAATTTTTTAAAATTTATATGGCAAAACAACGTTTGCCGGATCAGCTCGTATTAGTGTAGATTTATTATTAACGTACCAGTATATTCAATTTGAATGGTTCTAAATCATTCATTTGTAGCTGATTTGATTATCAAACATGAATAATCTAATAGTCTGAAACGTAGTGGTTACAATTGGCTAATGCATTCATATAACTAATTCGCTTTAATTAATTATATTATGTAACATTAGCTAAACCTCGCGGCTTTATGTAGATACCTAAAAGTGTTCAAAAAAATTTTAAAAATTTAATTAAAGTAAAACTAATCTCAACAGTTGTATTTTCAAAATGGCGTCACACTGATTTAGATACTCTATGCAATAGTCTACTAAACCATAGATTGTAAATTGTTAGCTGTCACTTCAATCAATTGCAGTTCATGATATTATATATTTTTAGCTACCTTTTTTTTTTCAACAAAACATCAGTAGCTCAGTGGTTCAAATCCCAATCATTGGACTACTGACGTGGCTCACTCCTAACTCAAACATTTAGCTTACTTGGAGGGGTTAAGGAATACTAGTAGTATGTGATCCATACTGCTAGTATTTTTAAAAAAAAATAGGTTTTCTATCATTTACAATATTTTGACGAACGTTCGCGTAAGAAAGGTATTTGGTATAGTACGATCCAGCCATCACTTCCTTATTTTCCGTGGTTTTATAAAAGTAAATTAAGTAGGAAAGATATTGTTTTGGCGTTAAGACTTCGTTGCGGGCATATTCCATTAAATAAGTTCGCATACATGATGGGTAAGGCTGAATCTCCCGATTGCTCTCTATGTAACGTGGTTGAGGATGTGTACCATATATTGATGGAATGTCGCCGCAATGAGTGTCGTCAAATATATTTAAGTTCTAATAGCAGTAATATAGGCTGGTGCAACAGTCTTTTGGCGTCTCCCTTGTCGGAAGATACGGTGGGGCTCTATAGGGCTGTTCATTTAGCTTTATTAAAAAGATGTGTGTGAATAATGTCTGTGAGTGTAATTATGAGGGTGATATAATCAGTCATGATTAAACCCTCTTTAAAATAATAAATTAAAAAAAAAATAGATTTTTTAAGTTTTTAGTTTTCGTAATAAAATAGATATTTTATTATAAAATAAATTTTATCAATCGTCACAAATCATAATGACATCCATAGCATCCATGACAGGCTTTTGTAGAGTGTTGCAATTTCAAATAATATTTTTTTTTAATAAAGCAATGCAATTATGAAGTAATTGAAATATATATGTCGGAGAATAGTAAAAGATTATCGAATAATCGAATCGTTATCGCAATCTATGGTGTTGGAGTAGGGTAGTGGTCACTTCCGTTGTTTTGAGTCTCGACCCTCGACCCTTTATATGCCATCTGACTGAAGTCTTAGTCGTGCGCGGTCTCTCAAGAAGTGAAGTAGTGTCTAAATAGTGATAGTGTTGTGCAGTGTTGTGTTAGTGCTAGGAGTGCTGTCCGATCAAGGTCACGTGAGTACCTTACAATGTAATTACCTCGTCTTGTGTTAGGTTAGGTTTATGTGCGATTAACCTTAGGTTTAAACAGAGAGCCTGAGCAGTGGAGGTGAGTGTCGTAGATCTTGTTTAGTCGATGCGTTGCCGCCTCGAAGATAGAGTGAGAAGGGGGAGCGAAGAGAAGAATGCTGCAGTTTCAGTGTACCCTGAGCAAGAAGTTCATGTTCACTAAAAATCACAGCATTATAGGGATGGTAGACGGTGGCCTATATGCGGCGTGACCAGAACACGTCAGACACTGACGGTCGAAAAGTTTATAAGGATCTATTTAAATTATTTTGGATTAGATTAATAATATTACTTTTAACTAATATATAGCATAGTTATATATATCTAAATTAAATTTTCACGTCACTAATTTACTGATCGGTTTCAACGAGGTTTGTAAACACATGAATGATCTATTACATCGCTGCAGTGTACAGTGTACAGTGTACACTGGTAACTATCAAATATTGATATAAACCGGATTATATTGTGCTTTGTGATAAATTAATATCACGTATCAGTTCAATTTATATGATACTTGTCTCAGTCCCAGCTTTGCTTAGGTTTAATTTATTTTGGTAAGAGAAAATTTATTGCTTTTTAAATATCTACAAACACTTCAATATACATTATATGACAAGTACTTTAGGTATAAGGCCGGGCAACGCCTGGAGTTTCCGAACCAGGAGCCTTAAATGGACGATTAATGGGCCCTTCTACTACCAGTAAACACTCTCCTTCACTGCTCGACTTCGCTACATACTCATTGTAGGTAAAAACCACTTACCTGCTATTGACACCAATGTTTATTGTGAGACTTGTAGTCACTGACAGACTGCTGCCTGACCTGCGCCTGTATATTCTACATGTGGGTACATATGCGATAAGATAAAATAAATATATATATATGTCGGAGCATAGTAAAAGATTATCGATTAATCGAATCTTTATCGTTGTCTATGGCGTTGGAGTGGGGTAGTAATCACTTCCGTTGTTTTGACAGTCTCTACCCTCGACCCTTTATATGCGATCGACAGTCTAACTGAAGTCTTAGTCGTGCGCGGTCTCTCAAGAAGTGAACATCATCTAAGTAGTGCTAGTGATAGTGTCAAGTGCAGTGTAGTGTGGAAGCGCTGTCCAACTAAGGTCACGTAAGTCCTTACAATGTAATTGCCACGTGGTTAAGTAAACACAATGTTAGGTTAGGTTAGCCTTGTGTTAGATTCGGTTTATGTGCGTTTAACCTTGGGTTTAAATAGAGCCTAGCAGTGGAGGCGAGTGTTGTAATTACTTAAAGGACGTCCTTAAGCCTACACCTTGGTCACAAGTCCAAGGCACTGCTTAGGTTTCTCTCGTAATTGTTAGAGATCATATTTGATCATTTATCGGTTCAGTAGAAGTATCTGCGTTGCGTTTACCCAATATTCCATTCAATACCATCACCTGCTTTTAGTGTTCCCCAATATTCCCCATCTTCCTCCTTCCATCTCCTTTCACATCGTTTTAAAATCCCCGACATATATATATATATATATATATAAACTACCCACGGACACAATGTTATAAACAATGTTTTGCCAACTCCTCATAATTAAATTACACTAAGTATATATTTAATATTTTTGGGTATATTCTATGTTAGTTTGACCGACATTACAGCAATATTTTATTTATTACTATCCCACAGGATATAATTCCTTGGTATAAAGTAGTATATATGTTAATTCAGGTTATAAAGTATCTGTGTGCCAATTTTCATTGAAATCCGTTCAGCGGTTTATGCGTGATTAAGTAACAAACATTGAATCATCCAAACATACAAACTTTCACATTTATTATATCATAGGCGCCGAAGTAAGATGATGTCTGGTGAAAATTCAAATTGCATCAATCACAGATTAGCACTAAGATAAGTATAAATAGAGGGTAATGTTAACTCAATCAGCATTTTACAGTTGCTTCGTTAAAACTTTATAAATATCATGAAGATGAATTTGCGTTATTTTAGCTTTAAAAGCGCGTTTAGAATTAGCAAAAACTTCATGCAAACATAGTTTTTTATTTATTTTGTTACAAGACTGTATATAACCTCTGTTCCGATAGACTTGATGATAGTGGTGTGGTGTCGTGATGCTCTGGTTTGGAGCATAGAATCCGTGGTTTGGAACAAGTGTTTAATATTGATGACTCGATTTCCGTTTTAAGTGTCTTGTGCGTGTCACTTTGCGATATCCGTCCCATGTAGATAACATTAGTAAACTTTCGTAAGATATGGTGATTCATAATCATACTGATGATTACTTATTAGACTGTGCCTCACCATAAAATGTTACTTAACAATCATTTGATCATGATTATGATGACTTAGGATAACATGAAAGCCTTAAAAATAGCTAAGTATACATTTGTATATACCAATGTGCTTTTTTAAAACCTGACACAAAAACGACGGGGTGTTATAAGTTTGACGTGTCTGTGTGTGTGTGTCTGCTGTTTGAATGGTAAATTAGGAGTGTTCTTAGCATTGTTTCATGAATATCAGTCCTAGATAACCGCCGTTACAAAATGGCGGATTGCATAATTTTTCACATCTCCCTCAATATGGGTATTACATGAAAGGGCTTGACCAGTAGAATACTATGACGAATTTCAAATCCAAGATGGCCGCCACCACAAAATGGCGAATTGCATTCATACTATTTTTATATTTTTGTGTCGTTTTTTTTTTACTTTTTAATTACTCTAATTGATATATTATTAAAAAAACAATTACACTTACATTGATCTATGGTATATACTCTAAGTGTAGGTTTCATCTATTTCATTTTTCAACGAGCACAAAAGGTTTTATTCAAGTACACAATGGCCAAATGCATTTGGTTGATGAAAGCTACTCGTTTCGTGATTAAAGCCAACAATACCCATTACAATGAAAGCGATTTATTATTATGTAAATTGTAACAGTTTAACATAACAATATATATGTTGGCGCGTAAGTTAGGCTTAGGTTAGCTAAACCATAGCTTTAAACATATAAACCTAGGGAGTGAAGGCGAGTGTTTCAATTGAAGGGATCCTTTTAACCTACACCTTGGTCATAAGTCCAAGGTATTGTTTGGGTTTGTGTCGTAATTGTAACTGATCATAATGTTTAGTTGTTTATCAGTTCAAAAGCAGCAGCAACGTAGATAACGTTGCTTTTATACAAGTTTTCAGAATTTAATATCACACCCCTCTTAATGTTTTCAGTTTCTACTATTTTTCCCAATTTATAGGTTTAAATAAAAATGATTGTTTTAGCTTCTATTATTATTGTAATGCGGAGGTTGGTTTACGGCCGATTTTCAATACATAATCCAAAGATTTTTTTAAAGAAAAAGAAAATAAATAAAATTATTAATTTCGACCATTACAGAGCTAAGATAAAGAAAAATATATAAATTTAAAGATTAAAAATCTAGCAAGTTGGAAAAAAAACTGCGCTGCTATTGAGATAGTGTGACGTCAGCTCTATATAAAATACTAGGGGCCCGTCCCGGCTTCGCACGGATGGATAATTTTTTTTTAACATTTTGGCTCCCGCATTCTGTCGCTCCCTCTATCGGCGCGTTACTCGCTGCGCTGCGAGGCAATCCACACCGTGCCGGCGGCCCGTCTGGGATTATTTTTTATTTATCTTGATATTTTTATTTCGTAATATCTTTTGACTGGAATGTCCGATTTCAATAATTCAAAAAGTAATTAACAGGTATTGAAAAAGTCTTCATTACGAAATAATTTATTTGGATAAGAATTAATACAAAGTTATGGAAAACATGGTGTGATTTTGATAGGCATTTTTATCAACTTTTAAAATGTAAAAAAGTAGTTATAGTGACTTAACTACAATAGTTGGACATATGGTCTCGCGGAGTTTTTTGTAGATATTGATACTTTCTATAATATTGTATAACATTTTTTTGTTCTATCATCAATAATTTTCGCAGCGCATGCGATGAAAGATATTTTATGGCTAATTTTTTTGCACCTTGTGTTGGTTTTAGTAAGAATTTCTGGGGATCTCTATTTTTTTCTTGTAATAAATATAGCCTATGTTACTCAGGGATAATGTAGCTTTCTAATGGTGAAAGAATTTTTGAAATCGGTCCAGTAGTTTTTATGTTTATTCGTTACATACAAAAATACAAAAATCCAAAAATACAAATCTTTCCTCTTTATAATATTAGTATGGATATAGATTTATATTAATCATTAACTATGTACAACAAGAAACGATAAATTATACAGAATTAAGCTGAGCTACGCCTTTTAATTATCCTCGGCCTGCAACTTCATAGGATTATATTATACTAGCCGACTCGCGCCACTTCGTCCGCGTAATGCTTCGCTTCTCTTGGTCGCAGCGTATTGTTATGTAGCACATAGTTTTCCTTAATAAATAAGCTATTCAACACTATAAGATTTTTTCAATTAAACTAGTAGTTCCTGAGATTAGCGCGTTCAACCAAACAAACAAACTCTTAAGCTTTATAATATTACTATATTTAATTACTGACGTTATAAGAATAATAAATAAACTTCTAAGCTTATTTAAACATTTTTTTTTATTGTGACCCATATGTCCCGGTGGACGTCAAAGAGTTTAAACAAATATTTAGATAATAGAAGGAAAACGGAAGTCAGATATGGAATCAACAGTTGAGCTTCATCAATCACTGGCTCAGGTTCTCTATCCGATTGACTGATCGCTTCCTCATACACTCACTATTCTATACACTTCTTATCTACAATTGAGCAGATTATGAGATCTGAAGGGATGTTTCAATCTGTTATAATAATTAGGAACGACCAGCCCCCGCTTCGCTTCGGTTATTTAAAGCAAAATTATAATCCAAATCCTCGATAATAGGGTAGCATTGCATTAATCTTTAGCTTTCTGTATTATTAATAATTGAAAAGAAAAAGAAAACAGTGCGAAAAAAAGAGAGTAAGGAGACAGAGAATGAAGGAACAAAGGTAAAAATTTAGGAGAGAAAGGAGAACGGGAATTTTGTAGATGTCTGTAAAAGAATTTTAATCCACGTCGTATTCTTGCATAATGTCTGTTTTATGGTACTTAAATCGCTTTATCTTTTTAATTATAATATTTATGGTGACATCACATACCCTATGTTACTCGGAAAGGATGTAGCTTTCTATCGGTGAAAGAATTATCAATATCGGTTCAGTAGTTTTAGATATTATTAGCAACAAACAAAAAACCAAATCTTTCATCTTTATATAATAGTTTGGATGATTTGTATACTTTAATAATAAAATCCACAGTAATCTATGCTTACATTAAAATGCGATTTTCCCCTGTAACAGACTGACGGATAAGTGTATCTTTTTTCATATAGATATACGTAACAATACTATATGTATTTATAATATAATCATAGATATAAGTCGTCAGTAAATATGTATAGGTTAAATGTATTTAGAAAGTATATTTTATTGATTTAGTACAAGGAATATGTTAGTGAAAACATACAGACAGACTAGGGACAGCTTTACCTATAGTGCAGTTCCAACCAATGCACACGGGCGCCGCGGTTTTATGTCGATTCTTTTCGAGTAACATTTGCATTGAAAATTGCATTTATAAGGTGCCTCGCGCCTCGTAAGATGAAGAACAAAAATAGGTCATCATCTTCAACGAAGCCTTAAGCACGAGGGCACTAGAGTGGTGATTGCACACGGGCGCTACATGGATTAGTGATGCTCTTGACTGGGATGGAGATTCTTTTCTACAAACATTTGCATTGATATTTGCATTTATAAGGTGCCTCGCGCCTCGTAAGATGAAGAACAAAAATAGGTCATCATCTTCAACGAAGCCTTAAGCACGAGGGCACTAGAGTGGTGATTGCACACGGGCGCTACATGGATTAGTGATGCTCTTGACTGGGATGGAGATTCTTTTCTACAAACATTTGCATTGATATTTGCATTTATAAGGTGCCTCGCGCCTCGTAAGATGAAGAACAAAAATAGGTCATCATCTTCAATGAAGCCTTAAGCACGAGGGCACTAGAGTGGTGATTGCACACGGGCGCTACATGGATTAGTGACGCCCTTGACTATAACAGTCAGGCTATCCTATTTCTCTAGATAGTAATGTCTAATTAATGACGCCAATGTAACTAATTAGCTCGCTATGTAAACGGAGCTTACACACGACTTGCTAACTATGAGGTCACCCTGTAATGATCGATACGTTTAACGACCGACATAACCCCAGAAATGCAAGATCTTTATGTGTAATATAGATATAAGGACACGTCTCTTCTCTGAGGTTTTACTTCCAACTTAATAGTTATGATATTTGTGTATTAATAATTTTTAATATAAACATTTCTCTTCGACAGTTTCTAAAAATCTTAGTTTAAATAACAAGAAAATTAGATTTTGTTTTTCTTTTCTTTTTCTTTGTTCCAGGCTGTGAATTCATAGCGAATTAACTGGAAAAAATCGGCCAAATACGAGTCGGATTCGCGCACAAAGGGTTCCCTACAAATATTTGACAATAAAATCACGTTTGTTGTATGGGAGCTCCCCTTAAATTTTTATTGCATTCTGTTTTAAGTATTTGTTGTTATAGAGGCAACAGAAATAGATCATTTGTGAAAATTTCAAGTGTCTAGCTATCACGGTTCATGAAATACAGCCTGGTGACAGACAGACGAACGGACAGCGGAGTCTTAGTAATAGGGTCCCAGTTTTACCCTTTGGGTATGGAACCCTAAAAAGAGAAAGACCGTAACATATTTTTTAATATAAGATTTACCTTAAGTTTATTTGTTTGTTTGCTTGAACGCGCTAATCTCAGGAACTACTGATCCGATTTGAATAATTATTTCAGTGTTAGATAGCCCATTTATCAAGGAAGGCAATAGGCTATATATCATCACGCTAAGACCAATAGGAGCGGATGATCACGGGCACGAAGTCGCAAGGGTCGGCTTGTATTAAATAACTTGTATTATGGTTTATTTGTTTTGTAATGAATGCTTACGCTTTAAATCTTTTATTATTGCTCATTTAACTAAATGCCCTAAATTAAATTGAACTGAGCTCTTATTGAAGCTTTAGAACTGCACCAATTATACGATACTCAATAAAGGTACTCGTTAAAATTAGACGCCAATTATTATTATAGAAGTACGAAAGCCGAGAGATTTTATATTACGATGTTATTTGAACATATTTTATTACCTTAATATCTACCTATTTTAGATTTTATAGCTATTAGGATTTTTTTAAAACATGTAATCGAATTTTTAAAGTAAGTGCTGTAACAATTTTTTAGAAATAAAAACTTTAGTTGACTCTATAGTATAATAGATGGCCTGACCATTGTTTTAAATTGATATTTTGAAATAAATTAAAATAAATGTCAACAAAAGTTGTAACAGTTAAATACTAGGTGGCCCCACCAGTCTTATTTTGATATGATTATTAAATAAAAACTCAAGTTGATACAGTTTGATACTAGATGGCGTAACCAGTAATTTTTATATTCTGAAATGAAAACTCAAGTTAACGCAGTCTGATGATAGATGTCGTAGATATAACGAACATCACTACATAGTACAAAACAAAGTTGATACCCGCTGTCTGTCCCTATATATGTTTAGACCTTTAAAACTACGCAACGGATTTAATGCGGTTTTTTTAATAGATAGTGATTCAAGAAGAAGATTTATAACGACATACAGAACTTATACCTAACCTATCCAAAGTGTAAAAATAAATTAAAAACCTTTTTTGTAAATGATAAACATTTATCATACATACTATAAGTCAAAATAAGTATAATATAAAAATAATAAGTCAATTAACAATAAGATGCTCAGTTAATAAAACAATATCAGTAATTAATTACTTACTTGTCACTTGTATGATAAAAGATTATCATACGCATTGTATTTATAAAATCGCTTTTTTTTTCTCTTACTTTTTGTTTTTGCTTAATTTTATTGTTTGATGTCTATAACGACATCTACATATTAGATATATATCGAACTCTAATGGCTACGAATAAGCCGAAGATCGGCTTCTGTGGCCGTTACATATTATTAAACTTGTTAAATTGTAAAATATTTTAATTAAATAAATTAAAAAAAAAAAATATATGTATGATACTTACCCTACTACCCGTGCGAAGCCGGGGCGGGTCACTGGTTAACATATTAAAACTCAATTTGATAGAGATTTATACTAGAAGCCGCCGTCTGTCTCTTTCCTACAGAATTAATTTTAATTATAACTCTTCTTTAATTTTATATTCTCTAATTAATTATTTATTGTCATTGTCTTAAAGTTTGAAAATGATACAGCGACGCGACATCTTAAAATTATTAAAATTATTTTTCTTATTTTTAATGTCTTACATTCTTCTTCTTACACTTAAAAAAATAAAATCATAGCTTGTATGTAACAAGCTATGATTCAAAAAAGGCCATATTAACATTTTAAATATATTCTTTCCAAACAAGTGACCAGTAGCGACATCTCTTAAGATACGTACGAACTACGTAACTGAAGCAATGAAAAGTTAAACGTCACAGCGCTTTCGCAGCAACGTCATTGACACAATGTCAGTATCTCACTATCAAGATTATTTATGAAGAAATATTTTTTTTAATTTCTAAACAAGAAATGTTCACCTATTGCGTGTATGTATATATTTAATTATTTTGAAATTATTGAATATAACAGAAATAATGTTTTCTATAAAGCGATAAAAATTAATTTGAAATTGGAACCTCATTAATTTTATTTATTTTCCACTCCCTAGTGTACTAAGTCTCTGTTTGATTGTCATTTTTTAATGTTGGTAGAACTCGTAAATTGTGATGTTTAAATTGTTCCATTTTTAAAAGATATTAAGTAAGTTGTTAAATATCATTTATTATCTGGATCATTTATAATCTGTACATAAAACAACAATCATTTATAAACGGTATTTTTTAATACCAGTACAGTGTTTTATCTTGTAAAGCACCTGTTTATTCCGCCACAGAGTAAACAAGCGCGTGACCGACTTGTAATTAATTATGCCTAATTAGCTTGCAACGTAAACGCTCTTGCGATACGGCTAACAAGCCGTGACGTCACATCCCCTTTGCGGATAATAACTAGTATTTTATTTTCAAATGTTATGTCATTATTTGTTATAAAACTTAACTCGAAGTGGATAATTTTAGGATCTAACACAATTATATAAATAAAAATCCGAACACTACCTTGAGCTGTTGTAACAACACTCGCTAACAATTACGTACATATTCACTCTATGAAATCACTAGTAACACATTCGCTAAACAAAGCTTATACGTTGTCAAGGTAACATTGTTAAAATAAACCATCAAGAAATACCTACTCGTCAATCAAAATTATTAACAGTTCTACTAACATTCTGAATAGCTTTAAACGGTTGCCAGTATTAATAACAAAATTTCCCGAAACATTTTTTTAGTCAAAAATAAAGCTTGATATTATCTGTATAAGGTACTTAAAGACATATAAGTTGTGGCAAACTAACCAAAACGGTTTTGTTACTAAAAATAATTTATAAATAAAAATATATCATCATACTCTTCCTGAATTTCCTTATAAATTTTTAATTGTATAACAGTAATATAGATTATTTTTAAATCATTCTTTTCAGAAAATAAATCACTAAGTGAAGTTACAATAACAAGAGCCGTGTATTGTCGCAGGCCTAATAAAACCCGCCCTCTTCCGCCCGTTTCTGCCAATTACGTCGCGTCTACCTACAGTTGGTAGCCCTGCAGTTTAACGCCATCACACATGAGGGATGAGCAGAGAGGTAAGCTGAGCGGGAAATTATTTTTTTTTTATTTGTAGTTATGGCCTTATGTGCAATGGCTTTATACAATATTAATTAGATTTTTACATTATCTATGAATTAAATAATGGAAAAATACGGTTTATATGATATGCCAAGAGAAAATACTAATAGCGCAATAAACGGACTTCATACATTTCTAGTCGCCACGGGTGACTTTATGCTTTATTGTATCGACGTCGCCATAGATTATAGAATTATTGATACTTTTATATAGTAACTTGTTTTAGGAACAGGTAAAGGAACGTAGGGGAGGATGGGGAAGTTGTGAAAACGTATTAACGTAACGTGTTGTGTTGTCACGTAGTATAGTACGTTTCCTAAATTAATTGTATCTTATATAATAACAATCAAATTAGGGCTAATCGATATTAATATAGAAGGACTATAAAATTTATTATATCGATGACATTTTTATAGACACGGAGCCAATATCAGCTTAGAAAAAAAAATAAGGATTGAACTATTACTTTTAATTCAGACTATATATAGTCTAAAAAGGCAATCTGAACAAATATATATAAAATTTAAATTGTACTTCAATTATAAAATACTTATAAAACATTTTCTTTAGATAAACTGATAATTTTGTGGATTTCAAACACCTTAGTGTTAAATTTCTTTTCAGATTTTCAGTGCTTTAAAATGCAATACATGATTATGTTGGTACTTAGTTTACCAAACCAAGTTTCTTAGTAATGTTATACCGTTAACCCATTTTGCTAACTTGAACGGCGAATAGCTTGAATTTCATATAAGTAATTCATACTCTCGGCTACATTACGTTTTAGTATTAAATTTTAGATACAAGTTTATTGTATTGTAAGAAATTAGCAATATGAGAATGATACTAAAGATTTTTTTCTTTTTAAGCGAATCAAATTAATTTTATATTTTTAGGTTCTGATATTTGATAGCCAGATTTTTTGACAATCCTATCAAATCCTATCACCCAATAACTCTTTATAGATGATGATAATTAATTATCTCGTCTTGATTTCCACATCAGTAAATTAGTACACCGTCTTTAAATCAATCAATTAAAATTAAAATCAAATTTATTATTAAAATAGATGAACGGAATAACATTTAAGGGGAAATTTTTTGCACGCCGAGGTATTTACTTTTTTATCTGTGCAATGGGTGTAAAATATTATTTTTGAGATTATTAAATATTTTGTTACGTACAGACTTATGTATCATCTCATAAGTATAATCTATACTAATATTATAAAGAAGTAAGATTTGTATTTTTGTATGTAACGAATAAACATAAAAACTACTGGACCGATTTTAAAAATTCTTTCACCATTAGAAAGCTACATTATCCCTGAGTAACATAGGCTATATTTATTACAAGAAAAAATTAGAGATCCCCAGAAAATCTCACTAAAACCAACCCAAGGTGCAAAAAAAATAGCCATAAAATATCTTTCATTTCAATTAAAGTTGATAAAAATGCCTATTAAAATCAGACCATGTTTTCTATACCTTTGTATTAATCCTTATCCAAATAAATTAGTTCATATTCAAGACTGTTTCAATACCTGTAAATTACTTTTTGAATTATTAAAATCGGACCTTCCATTCAAAAGATATTACGAAATTAAAAATATCAATATAAATAAAAAATACACGCCGACGCGACGGACCAGTGCCAGTGTAGTTCTATCTCGGTGATACTCGAAGTGCAGTGAGTAACGCCGAGGTAGAGGAGCACCGGACATGCGGGAGAGCCAAAATGTTTTAAACTAAATATTCCACCCGTGCGAAGCCGGGATGGGCCCCTAGTATTTAAATATACATATTAACAGAAAAGTTTAAAAAAATATAATAATATCGCTCTGCTTCACGCTACGCGTGTTATCGTAGCATGTATATTTGCAAGGTCTACGCCCGAGGTCGAGCTACGAGCGTAGCCGTCAGTTCTACGCGAGCGGTCGCCATGAACGCTCAGATGATAAATGATGCAAGTAATGATTTAAAATACAAAATAGTTATAATTATTCATAATACTATTATAATATAGGATTAAATATACTGTATTAACCGGTCCTTAGTATCTACATATTATATGTATATTAAATTCAGTATTTAATAGTAAATAATAGTTTAACTGTAACTTATATATTTTTAGAGTGTTGGTATCTGCACATTTCTTCGTTTTGAGGGAATTCAGAATTAGGTACAAAGTGAATTGAAATCGAAACACTTACTGATTGACATTAATTGATTAAAATTTTCAGAAAATAAGACTATTTTACATACGTTAACTAATTGTCCTACTTCCCTTTGGAGATACCTTTGATTTTTTTCGTTATATTTGTTCATCCGTTTTCGAGTGATTCAGTAAAAAAACCTCCTGGCAGACATTTTCACACTTATAATATTAATAAGATTTTATTAAGCTGTGTTTCCACCAGATATGAGGGAGGTTCCAAGGGATATGTTTGTTATGAACCAGTAGAATCGCTTTTTTTTAACACTCTGAGCGAGGCTTGAAGCGATTTTAAAACTAGTGGAAAGGCAGTCTAGTACTGCTACTAAGACTATGCTATGGTATGGTTGCTATGGTAGCAAACAGTAGTTCAGAATCCTTGTTTTCTCATTACAATATATTGTAAAAGTTTTAAAAGCTTGAGGTTTCCAAAATAAAATCAATTTAACGCTGCTTGTGCTGAGACTCGAAACACAATTAAGATAATTTGCCACGAATAGGAAATCTCGAATAAACCGAATTCACAAACTTTTAATGAGTTTTATGGTATTACAAGTTTTTCATACAATACCCAGAGGTATTGTATATTGTATGAACACAGTAGATAAAATATCGATCTAAAACATGGTCATTTTGGATGAATACTTTATACAAATCTAGTAATTTTTTTTACTAACGTAAAAAGTGGAGGTTAACAGTTCAATTTGATATATATTTTTGTACCGATTTAACATTTAAAATTGTTAAAAATAATAATAATAAAAATATTAATAACCCTAGCTTCGCTGCGAATATTCAGTATCATAGGGCATATTTAACCCTCTTACATTTATTATTATGTTTTAGTTCATTTGCACTGTACCTAAATAAATTATAATATCAAGGTTTCTATTCAGATGCATAAGCTTCATTAATATGTGTAAAGTTTTTTCATAATCTTTTCAAGTATTTGGATTAAACGGTAACAAAACGTCTTCTACATAATTTTAAAAAAAATATGAGAATTATATATACGACTAAACTCTCTTTACCCAGAGTATATCAGTCTTTTTTGTCCATAAAATAGTACAAAAATATATATATATTTTTATCCCTTAAGGATAACTAATATAAGGCCATAAAATTCGTGAGTTTTCGATTTTACGTTGTCAAAGCTGAAAATAGTTTTTTTAATATAACTAATTTAAATGAGCTTATTTAGAAAACACTTCTTACTATAATATCTCTTTAAGCATTTTACAAACAGCTCTTAAAAACGGCTTTTAATTTCGTAAAAAGCGAGTCTCATCATAAAATGTATGCTGTATTCTATGACTACTCACAGAAGGGCCCTTAGGCGTGAATAGTTTAGTGTAGTTGGAACTGCAAAGTGAAACGGATTTAAAAGAGAAAAATGGCTATCGTATTGAGGGGATAATAATTAAGAGCATAACGTTTTAGTTTAAAAATATTGAGTGTTAGTAACACTTTAATGATTCAAGTATTACTTAAGCACTAATATGGGGTCTTTGGTTTGATTATCTTTGATGACAGTAGGGGTTCTGCATGGTGATTTGACCTTCGCCATTAGAAAAGTAAACTGACACGGAAACTAGAGTAAGGTCTTTAAGAGCAACTTAATAAAACATTGAAAAATACTTGTACCTACCCATGTTTACGTGAGCATGAGACTTGGGTTAGGGCTTTGATTACTTTGGCTGATATTGGTTGATAATTGGAAATTCTGATTACGTGATACTTGAACGGCCCCTAACGTTTGATTGTCCAATCGTTTCTATTGATGATACCAATTACTGTACAGCGATACGTATAAACATGAATTTAAAACAGTAGATCGAGCTTTGTTTAGGACATCCTAAACTATGCTATTATAGCCGACGGGTAACTTTAGGTCTGAGAAAAATTAGTGGGGGAAAGTGGCGCATTGTGAGCGTAGTAGTTGTGCCTGTTATTATACCTATATAGATTATAGTAGGAAAGTTGATTAAGATTGATAGTCGCTTATGAATAAATAGAGGGTGATGTGAAATTCAGAGCCATCAAGTTTCTAGTAAAAGACAATTTTTTATGCACTCCTCTAATATTATTCTAGCAAAACATTGAACGAAACATTCCAACTATTGCGTCTCTAATTGGCGACTTATTCAGAGGCTAACAGGCGCTTCGAGAGCATTATTTCTTTTATTTTTTTCTACATTTTTACAGTCATATCAAAAGTCAGTGTTTTAACAGTTGTATTTTTTTTAAATATTTATATTTTGAAACTTCATCGTTTTTCTACATTATATTTATTAGCTTTTTGTTTTCCTTATATAGGAACTTAAAAAAGCATTCAAGAGATTGTTAACTAAAAAATTAGATATTAAAAAATCCATTTTAGAAAATAGAAAAAAAAAATCGACGCGAATATAGAAACGAGTTTAGTTTTATATCTCAGGTATTATAAAGTACCTGCCCTTTGCTAGGGAAAATTAGGTCTATATTGAGTATAAGCAAAAAAAAATAAAGGGTTACAATTTTTACATTAAATCACTCACCTTTTAATTTTCCGATTTAAAAAAAATCTTAAAATGTTTTCCAAATAAGACTAAAATCTCCATAAACAAACGATTATTTTTATAATAATATTGATACTATATTAAAAGAAACAATTAAATTATTATAAATATAGGTACATAAGTAGTTTTTTTAATCTAGGTTACCTAGGTAACAAAATGTTTATTTTTACCCGTATCGACCTTTTCCATCTCTAATTGGTGAGTTATTCATGGACTAACGAGCGGCTCTCCATTGACATCTCACTTCAAAATAAAAGAAAAAGTTAACAAATACCGGCAATATTTGAATTGATTGTGCAGTACTTTTGCCAAATATTTTAAATAAAAAATCATATTTTATTTTACTGGTATTGAGAAATACTATCATTTAGAATTACTAAACTAATATTTTTTGGAAACATTTCACTTATTTTTTACAAACAAATAGTAGCGCCATCTGTCATAACTCGTAAGAACTACGTTGAAGAGTCATTAGAATATTGAGTGCGGTGACAGAGCGTCAATGACCATTGCCATTGAAAATTATAACTTATATAAAAATTGTTTATTTAATTCTAAACAAGAAATATATACAATATGAGATACTTACCGAAGATACAATATCCCATTTAGGGGATTATGTATTCTGAATGTACATATAAGGCTTATAATATAGGGTTATTTTAGGGCCCATTTACAGGAGATACTTTCACTGTCCATTAGCGCGTAATATATAAGTATAATATATATAATTAAAGATACAAAATTAGTCGAAGATTTTAAGTCTGCAAGTTAGTGCTCTCAATAGTAGGTAATATCTATTTCATTCACTTCACTTTACAAATAAGTCTGATAGTTACGTAAAAGTTAAGTCTTTTACCTTTTCTACTTCAGTGAGTACTTTCAAGAAGCATTCGAATAGTTCATTATTGCAAAACCTACTCTGTAAGTATTATACAAAATTCAAGTTACTTCCTAGTTTACTCTCTAACAATAATAATGTTAGTACACTCACTTACTCAGACTGTTAATATTGGCGAGTAGTTCCATTGTTTATTTTCAACAAAACCTACTATTTTAACAATATATAACTTCTAGATAAATTTGAGGCAGTCTGTTTAGTGATTTTACACAGTAAACATTGTCTGAAGTAGCGTAAGTTGTGTAATTTAGTGACGTGAAACTAGATCTCTTTTCTCAAAGGGCGCAAGAATATGTACTTTATTAGTTTTAATATTTGGTAGCGATTCCGGGTCGTGGATGGTGAGTGTCTTGGTCATGTTAGAGAATTCCTTAAATCTGCTCCAAGATCACAAGCCTTACACTTCTCAGCTTCTGATCTAAAAAGAATGTTTGTACGTTTTGCTTTTCAGGTATTATCTAACTTTAGGTCTGAGCAAAAATAATGAGGAAAAGTCGCATTATGAACGTGCTGCATGCCTGTATTGATAGTTCCATCCGCGACGGTTATTATTTTGACTAATAGGTAGATTCCGACGTTCAATAAGAGAATGTAAATTCCAATATTGAATAAAAAAATTTGACTTTGACTTCAGCGCATTCAAGGGCAAACCTATACTTACTTGCTGGCAGCTATATGTTAGGAATAAAATACATTTACATAGTATGACTAATTTTTTATAACATTGAATTTAATATGGAATGTGCAGGAACTATAAGGTGGCAGTACTAAATCGACAAGAGATACTATGCGGACAGTAACATATTCCACCAATTACATTATTTTTCAATTTGATAAAAATTATAAAATATGGATTCCGGTCTATTTCTGAACGTTTGATGGATTTAATGGATTTTCCGATTGTTTGCTACCAATCATTCGGACGTTTGCTAAAATACATTTAAAGATGATGTTTCGGTAATAATATTATTATCAAATCATATTTTGACTAAATATTTCTGTTTTCTTTATAGCCTTTATCCATTTTTGGCTTTTTTACATAACAATGTCATGTGAGTTTCTTTTCTGTGGAAAGTAATAATATTGTACGCCATTTAGTTTATTTTTATCTGACATATTATTATTTATATTTAGCTATAGCTAATTTCTCTGACATTGAGCCTGTATTAGTGGCATAATACATAAGTAAGTAATTAGTGAACACTGCATATTACAAGTCGATAACAAGATAAAGACTAATATTTAGGCTTCACAGGCATAAGCTGCAGTAATTGTATTAAAAAATCGATAGCATCAATAACTTACATTTTTTATCATTTTTCTTACAATATTAATGTCTTAACAAATATTCATAAAATGACAACAACTAAATTAAGTATTATTTGTTCGATCTTCGTATTTATTTCTGTACCACAGTCTTAAAAAAATGTTATGACGTAGACGTACGAGAGGATATTGTATCTCTTAAAGAGAAATCTACCAGCAACATTCTTGTGAGAGAAGTAGATGTTACTAAAACGAGAAGAAGGTTCAATAATAAAAAGAAATAAATATAATATGCTCTAAGTTTATAAACACAATTACATCCTATACACAATAATCAAGACATAATAACTTGAAGAAATAAAAGGTATAGAAAACCCTACGAGAGGATGATATTGAATGGACTATTGGGTAAACGCAACGTAGGTACTGATACTGAACCGATAAATAACTAAACATTATGATCTATTAAAATTACGTCAGGAACCTAAGCAGTGTCTTGGACTTGTGACCAAGGTGTAGGTTTAAGGAGCTTCTTCAATTAACTTGCCACCACTACCCACTTTCTCTGTTTAAAGCTTAACATATAGGTACATACCAGTCGATCCGTCCCGAAGGTTAAAATAAAACATTTTATCCCTCAGAAACTATGAACTTTTCCGGGATAAATAGTGGGCTATATGGTAATCCAGATTATAACGTATCTGTGTGCTAAATTTCATTGAGGTCGGTCGAGCCGTTTTCGCGTCTTTGAGTAACAAACATTCAAACTTCTTAACATCCATACATACAAACTCTCATTTATAAAGTCAGTTTAAATTAAAAAGGCTAATGATAATAACATTTGTTCGACTTTTTGACGAATATTAGCTATCTAGGGTATAATTAAAAAGTGTTGTAAAGATTAGGTGTATATATCACCGTAAAATTGTAAACACCGTCATATTATAATCTATCTCGCGAGATCTTAAAATATCGCAAGATTGTAAACGGTAAGATTTTCCTGTCCGAAGGCTGTCCCTTATTGGTCGGTCTTAGTAGGCTGTAGGTTAGGCTAGTTAGGTTTTATTGTTTCAGTATCTAATGAAGATACCAGTCCACTGTAATTGTTTTGTATCTCTATAGTAAATTCATCCTTATTCACAATTTGACGGTTTCGCTTCGATAGATCATAATCTACCGAAAATTAATACTTAAATTGCAAGCAGTTACGCTTCACGATCGATCGACAGTTTACAATATCGCGAGATAAATTACAATTTAATGGTATTTACAATTATAAGGGTTGCATATACATATTTTCGAAATAATATCATATTGCGCAATTTGTAACAGAATATTTCCATTGTACGAGTATGGTGTAACCCAATTATATTTCTTTATCGCTTTACCGTCTAGATACGAGATGCTAACGACCAATCTGCTAAGTGCTTTACGAACCCATGGACTATGGTGCGGTGCATATATCAAATATATTATGTTGCATGTATGTCACTACGATAACTTGGAAATATGGTGACACGGTCATGAAAAATTGACTTACTTTCTTGTGAAGTTTCATTATACTGCTCTATCTAGGTAATTGCTATTCCTAATATAAATAAGTGATTATGATACGAAATAAGTTGGCAAGAATAGAAATAAAGTTTGTATGTTTGTTACTCCTTCACACAAAACTACTGATTGGATTTAGATGAAACTTTACAATAATATAGCTTACACATCAGAATAAGACATAGGCTATAATTTATAATGATATAGTGGGAATTATCCAAAATATAGCGGGTGAAACCGCGGGGCACAGCTAGTATCATATAATTTAGCTCTCTATATTGAAGTATATATAGTATTTGTCTTGACAGACCAACGTTTAATTAAAAATCTGTAATAAATGTTATATAAAGACATTATTATGGGTAATAACAATTGGCTATTAAAAATTATAAATTAAAAAAAAATTATAGTCTATACGCAGACCAGAATATCCTCCTGGGAGTTATACTTTAGACTCAGAGCTACAGCATTACGGCTTGAATACTCGCGATGTAATAATTATTATTCTGTCGTGACTGCGTATTTATTTTGTAATCCCTACTTCTTCGATTGATATTTATCTGTTGTCTAACATTCAAAAAAGTAAAAATGCTACTCGTGTCAATGCTACCAACATCATAATTAACAGAATATACATTAAGATTGGTAGATATCAGGAAATAAGTGTGGTTCAAATGATAATAGAATAAAATTTCTTAATATAAGGGACTTGTTGATATAACCAAATACGTTGCATGGTTCTAACAACTTGCCAGACTCAGAAATTTGTAGAAACGAAATTTTTATTTTTATTACACTTTTTTGGTGCTCTCCATGTATTATTTTCATATTTATTTTTAAATATTTATTTAAAAAATTCTGGTAGCAGAGCGTAGTTTTGTTATGTCAATGTAACGTTACTCCGTTAGGTTAGGTTATATTGATAGATGGGTGGGATGGATAATACATGTCATGTTAGTATAATTTAATTTAATTCAAACTCAACTCAAAATAGTTTAGTAACACATTTAAAATGGCAGCTAGATCGAGATAGAGCTAGATATAGAATCTAACCATAATCTATAGAATAATCTTTAAAAACATGACAATAAACTATTTTATTATCCTACTAATATTACAAATGTGAAAGTTTGGATTTTTGGATGTTTGTTACTCAATCAAGCGAAATCACCTAAACGGATTTCAATGATATTTGGCACACAGATACCTTATAATCTAGATTAACATATAGGTTACTTTTTATACCGCAAAATTCAAATTAATTTCAGTTCCTGTGGGATAAAGATAAAATAAGTTTAAATATTTTCATTTAGCAACAATATATCGGGAATAAATTGTTTTTTGATACATCTAAGTGTTAAACGTGGTATATGACTTGAAAGATATAAATATATATAAAATTATAAATCTTTTTTAAAAACAAAATATCAGGACTAAACTTCAATTCATATAATCTGTAGTTATTATGTTACAATATCGAACTAAATCGGAAAGCGCTCGTCTTCGCTAGCCGGAACATTTCCTTCAAACGTTTTATAATGTGGCTTGGAATAGCATTATATCTTTTTAATGTAATATAATACTTATCTGCTACGTATAAACCAAATTTAGTATACCTTATTGTCATGGCAGCAACTATTTTTAAATACAAATCGATTTTTTGTATGGTTGAAAACAAAATATAAAAAAGCAGTCAATAAAGACTTAACAAATATTCATAAAATGCAAAAAAACAAATGACCGACAAAATATATAATGTTACGTACAATAAAAAAGTTTAATACTCTATACTTGATATCGACAGAAAGGTATCGAGTAATACCGTTTCATCTCTACTCAGTGTAAGCAATGTCAGTGTGTTACCATGGTTACATGACAGTTGTAATTGTATATTAATATTGTCACGCAGCTCTCAAGTGAGAATATGCTGATGATGAAAAATGAGCTGATAGTCTTCAAACGGCTGATCTGATCTTGCTGTTGATGTGTGGATTATTGTTCGAATCCTTATATCATAATACTAATTCTGTTTTATCCTTCACACCAACAGTTGACGTTGAAGAAGCTTCCACAATGACCTCCCCTATGACCACGTCGCTTGCACTCTCCATTGCAATCAGAAGTGTAGTTAACACCTCCCCACACACAACTTCCAATAAGCGTATCTGCTTGTACACTATTCTGTGGTGAAGAAACAATCACCAAAACTGACAGACAGATCAACAGTAAAATTGTTTCGTACTTAGCCATTTTGTTCTGTATTATTTTACTTGAGACGCAAACCTTAAGTGATGTGTGAAATGTTTGTGCTTCGCATTTATATGAATAGCTAATGATCATTATTATTAATATAACGATTAGCTTAATTACTGCTAATCATCGAAATTCCCAATAAATTAGGAAAACCCCTTGTTAATAGCTTAGATAAATGTATGTATTTATTCCTCATACTTATATTTATTGAAGGCATTATAATACCTGGAAAACGTTATTTTGCAATTTAAATTATTTCTAGTGGGTCACCCTTATCACCTAGGCGTATTCAAAATAGTCTACGACCTACTCTAGTACCTACCAAATATACATAAAAAAAATCATTAAAGTCCGTTAAGCCCTTTCTTAGGAGTTCTATTACAAAACTTTCCTATCTTTTTTGCTGCAATGATTAACAGTCAGTGCGTCATCCGTTAATCTATTAACATTAGTTTCAGTCATCGTATAATCAATACAATATCAAAAATACTTTGCATGTTATAATTAGGCAAAATAGTAATAGCAATAAGTATAATATAATTATGTAAAATTAAAGAAATAGTAATTTTAAATAGCGCTTAGTGATAAGGCTACTAATGAAAGTAACGATTGGATTTAATCATTACATAATGTGACTATTACATGAGTAATTCTTTTTTAATGTTTATTATCCAAGACGAGATGAATGCAGCTTCCGAACTGTTTGATGTTAGGGGCTTTTTTATAATTATACAATATATTTCCGAAAGGATTTGCAAACAGCTCATACCAATTAGACTGAAATTTGTTTTTAGTATTAATGCAGACTTTTCTGTTTGGTTTCTTGTGAATTTTACTATGGGAATCTGTTGAAAATTAGTTTTAAGACTTGGTGTTATATGTACATACATAAAATTTGAAATCGTCATCATCCATAATTCTGGCAACACCTAGCTTGTGTAATTATTGTTAAAAGTTAATGCTACGTAGGAGATCTAAATGAGATATTTCAATAACATAATTAATATAATCTAATGTTTATCCCTGAAATAGGATTAGAGTAGTTTTTTCTTATAAATTTAAAATCTATAGATATTAGAAATCTATGGTAGAGTTTATATAAACTTTACATAGCAAAGTTAGTGCAATATATAAAATTTTTTACTTTATTGCTTACGTTGTAATGTTTTAATTTGAATTTGTATAATGCTCGTTAACTCTAGTTTATTTTACATTTGCACTATAATTTTATTATTTCTGTAAATGTTTATTCAGACTCTAAAGTAGTGTAAATAAATACTACATAACGCCCAAGATAATGGACCGATTGTGATCAAGTTTTATAATTATGCTTCAAAGGTATCATCGAGATGGTTCTTATCTATAATTTATGAAGATCAAAAAGTTATGGTGGGATAAAAAAACTCATATGAACTGTGAAAACGTTTCACTTTGTACTATGGCGGATGCTAGTCTAAATATAAATGATTTTTATGTTATAATTAAAATTAACTATATCTTTATAAAAGGTTACATTTAAATAAAAAGATAAACATGTTAAAAAGGCGCTAACGCAACTTGACAACTATAATGTAAATGTATTTAAATATAATTTTGTTGAAAGTAACATTTAATGGTATTTTAATTTATAAATTTAATATATTATTATATTTCTTTAAATGAATTATTATATTTCTGAAATAGAAAGAAAAAAACCCTAAAACAGTTTTTCCGTACCTATTGCTTTCTTTGTAAAATGTCAAAATTCACATATGAATTGATTTTTATATCAGCTTATATTTGCGATACGATTCATATCATGTTTATTCAATTTAATAATATTCTAGATAATGACCATGGATCCCCGACGTCTAGTTTTAATTTTAATTACTTTTTATTTAGGCGATCAAAAACTACTTTCTGGACTTTCATATTTCTTTTCTGATATCATGAAATATTTAGTACACAAATAAGTATATAGAATACACAGACAAATGTCAAAACTTTTGACGAAAAATATACTAACATACTCATTAAAATGTTATATGCAAGGTCATGCCGAGACATTATTAATTCAAATTACAGTCGCATTGTTGATTTTTTTGTTTGAACAAACCAAAATGCGTGAGTTACAAAATTTATCTATACTAAGTATTATATATTTTATAGATTTGATTGTTTGTGTATTTGTATGTTTGTTTGTTGCGAATAGGCTCGAAAAGTACTGAACCGATTTAAAAAATTCTTTCACCGATGGGAAGCTACATCCTTTCCGGGTAATATAGACTATGTGGTGTTGCTATAAATACTCTAATTAAAAAGATATGGTCATTTAAGTGCCATAAGGTGGTAATTTTGTAAATTGAAGAGTTTCTCGGGAACTACAAATCCGATTTAAATAATTTTTTCACAGATAGAAAACTACACTATTCGTGGGTGGTTTTAAATAATAGAATATGGCCATTTTGTTGCTCCTGATCCAATTTTAAAAATTCTTTCACTGAGGGAAGTCTATAGTATTTCCGTCTCTATTCCTCTTTTAATACTATCATTGTTTCTCATCCTCTTTCTTTTTTCTCTCTTTAATTTTTATTTTTATATGTTCAGAATGATTAGTCTCTTCACTTTCTTTCTTTCGATTATCTCTCTCTCTCTCTTTTACTCTCTTTCCTTTACCTATTCAATTTTATTGTTGCTCTGTCCTCTTCCTTCTATTATCTGTCATTTTTATTTTTATAACTTTTTCTTACCCTCTCTCTTTTTTTAAATAATGAAAAACTACACAATTACAGAGTGACAATTTAAGGACATCAATTATAATATTTTTTAAATACCCGGAGCGAAGCGAGGGCAGGCCGCTAGTAATTTATATAACACAAAATGTTTTTTACTTAATTAATGTAAAAAAAGTATTAAAAATAGACTGCTTGATTTCGTGAAATCGTAATGCAACAAGTATGTAGGTAGACAATACTTATTTAAATGCAAAATTATAGTAAGCAGTTAGGTAACATGTGTGAGAGGTGGAGGGTCGCCCGCCACTTTGGCTCTGAGCAATGTGTACGCTAGAGACGTTAATATTACAATTACTCATTGTTTATTGTCATAAGCGCCTAAATTTTATTATTTAACAGCAATATATTGGGAATTATTTTTTTTTTGATACATTTAAATACTATACGTAGTCACTTGCACGATGCCGGTGCGAGTCGACTAGTAGAATATACATTTTAAATATATGCTTTGAAAAATAAAATTTTATTTATATAATACCTTGTTGTGAAAACAAGAAAGTCAGTACTAAACCTCAATTCATATAAGCCATAGTAATCGTATTACAATATCGATCTAAATCGAAAAGCGCTCGTCGTCGCTAATCGGAACATTTCCTTCAAACGTTTTATAATGTGGCTGGGAATAGCATTATACCTTTTTAATATTATATAATACTTATCTGATACATATAAACCGAATTTATCATACCTAATAATAACAATAATAATAAATAAGCCCGCAAGGCAGCTTGAGGACCTGAACGCTCCCAGGGGAAGGTCCTGTTCCTCATCCTTGCCTTTACTGGCTGGTTGTAGTGAACACTGATAAGGAACAGATCCCCTACCTCTGGCTTGCCTTAACCGGCTGATCAGAGTGGAGCACCGAGAACTTTACGTTCTAATGGTACATGTGTCGCGTAAGTGGTTAGTTGGCACGTGAGGTTCCCCTCGGGAAGTACTAATGATCGCGTAGAATACAGCGTAAGCCGTTCAGCAAATGTTGCCCCCTAGTTGCAACGTATAAATGACCTTTCACGGGGGCCCATTGATGAGTTGGCGAGTCTCTGTCTACCCATTTCTCAATGTATAAAAACATTGTCGGGTAGGTGCCATAGGTCATCGAGTCCACTATCACCCCAATCCATAGCCTAGCATTATTAGTTTTCAGATATTGCCATAGTCCTATATCATATTAAATTACATTGTCTGAAGGGCGTCTACGCGTTGGCTACGGCTCCGTACACGACCTTCCAAAGGTCCGAGTCACTGTTGATCCGTGATTGGAAAAGACACACATAATAATAAATATTCTTTATTGTACACCAAGTAGTAAGTAGTTAAGAACACAAATTAAAACACAAAATCGTACAATAGGGCGCCTTATCGCTTAAAGCGATCTTTTCCATCTCTATGAGACAAAAATTGTTATAGCAGCAAATATTTTTAAACCAAGGCAAATAGGTATACAAATCTATATAGATTTCTTCAATAAAATAAATAAATAACTATTAAATTAACAATTAAAATTGCCCTAACAGAAACTCTAATTTGATATAGTATCGATACCCACACGACATTGATTTAGAAGAATCGGTATTAACTAAAAGTATCTGTTTGTATTGTTGAAAACAAAATATAAAAACACCATTAAATACAGACTTATATATTATTATATATAGAAGTTTAATACTCGATACTTGATATTGAAAAAAAGTATCGAATAATACCGTTTCATCTCTGGTCAGTGTAAGCAATGTGACTGTGTTACCATGGTTACATGATTGTTATAATCGTCAATATATTAATATTGTCACGCAGCTCTCAAGTTAAACATGAGCTATCTTCAAACGGCTTATCAGATCTTCAGGAATTATAGATAAGAGCCATCTCGATCATACCTTTCAAACATATAAAATTTGATCACAATCGGTCCATCATCAGTATTTATTTAAACTACTTTAGAGTCTGAATAAACATTTACGGGAATAATAAAATTGTAGCTCAAATGTAGAATAAACTAGAGTTAACGAGCATTATACAAATTCAACTTAAAACATTACAACGTAAGCAATAAAGTATAAATGTTATATTTTGTACTAACTTTGCTATGTAACGTTTATATAACCCCTACCATAACATGTAATATCTATAGATTTTAAATTTATAGAAAAGAACACTTATCTAATCCTATTTCAGAGATAAGAATTTGCTTATATTATTTATGTTATTAAAATATATGTATATCTTATTTAGATCGCCTAAATAGCATTAGCTTTCAAAAATAATTAAACAAGCTAGGTATTGCCAGAATTATGAATGATGACGTCTTGCAAATTTTATGTATGTGTTACACCAAATCTTTAAAACTAATTTTCAACAGATCCCCATAGTAAAATTCACAAGATATCAATCAGAATGAATACTCAAAAAGATTTCAGTCTATGGTATGATATTATTCGCAAATCATTTCGAGAATAAAACCCCCTAACAACAAACAGTTTGAGAGCTGCAGATGATAATAATTCTATCTCGTCTTGGATAATAAACTTTAATCAAGGATTACTCATGTAATAGTCACATTATGAAATGAATAAATCCAATCGTTACTTTCATTAGCAAATTGCCTTGTTAACACGCTCTGTTTAAAATTACTATTTCTTTAATTCTAGATAATTATATTATATTTATTGCTATTATTATTTTGCCTAATTATACCTCAAAGCTATTGTATAGATTTTACGATGAATAAAACTAATGTTAACAGAAAGATGGATGACGCACTGACTGTTACTCTTTGAAGCAAAAAGTACAGAAAGATTTTGTAATAGAACTCTTCTAAAATAGCTTGACCGTTTTAATGATATTTTTTATGTATATTTCTTTATGTATAGATCTGAGAATAGGTCGTAGGCTATTTTTAATACTCCTAGTTGATAAGGGTGACCCACGCTACTAGTATAATGCCTTCAGTAAATATTAAAAAAAACATAAGGATGAAGAATAAATACAAACAATTATTATCAAGGGGTTTTCCTAATTTATTGGGAATTTTGACGATTAGCAGTAATTAGACTAATCGTTTTATCGATAATAATTATCAACAATCATTACCTATTGATATAAATACGAAGCACGAACATTTCATATATCAGTTAAGGTTTATATTTCAAGTGAGAATAATACAGAACAAAATGGCTAAGTACGAAACAATTTTACTGTTGATCTGTCTGTCAGTTTTGGTGATTGTTTCTTCACCACAAAATAGTGTACAAGCAGATACGCTTATTGGAAGTTGTGTGTGGGGAGGTGTTAACTACACTTCTGATTGCAATGGAGAGTGCAAGCGACGAGGTCATAGGGGAGGTCATTGTGGAAGCTTCTTCAACGTCAATTGTTGGTGCGAAGGATAAATCAAGGACCTTACACCATACACGTATCTGTCAAAGCTATTAGCTAATAGTGAGTGACAATGACAGTTGTCAATAATTCTAATTTTTTAAATTGTAGAGCTGTGTTATTAATTTAATTTAATTTTTTTTTTATGTTTAAAAGTTATATTATCTTTTTTACTGTTATAAGGCAATAGATGGAGTTATGCTAATCTTAATTGAACTTGGGACATGCTACTGGTATATTTTCAAAAAATATATAAGCAGTATTATATGCTAAGGATACATGTAAATCTATTAAGTTATCAAAAACTTATAGTGGGATAAAAAACTCATATGAACTGTGAAAACATTCCATTTCCTACTATGGCGGATTGCTAGTGTAAATATAAAAGATTTTTATGTTATAATTAAAATTAACTATAGTTATCTTTATAAAAGATTACATTTAAATAAAAAAAATGTGAATAAGTAAGTTAGCTGAAGTGAAAGCACATGAATGCGTCGTTAGTACAAGGGCGCTAACGCAACTTGACGGCAACTAGAATGTATTTAAATATGATTTTGTTGAAAGTAACATTTAATTGTATTTTAATTTATAAGATTAATATATTATTATATTTCTTTTAATAAGTTGTTATCTTTTTATTATATTTTTAAAATAGAAACCCTATTAGTTTTTTCCTAACTCTTGCTTTATTTGTAAAATCAAATGTCAAAATTAACGTAATATGGATCCATTTTTATAACGGTTTATAATTTCGATATTCATTTTATTGACACATGAAATACAAAAAAAAATGGTAATATTATAGCTAAAGACCATCAATCCCCGATATTCAGTTATAGTTTTAATACAATACACAGATAAATGTACAATACACAGATATCCTCGAAAGCGTTGTCCCAATACTGACCCACATCTTAAATTTTTCCACCTCCAATAACACATTTCCTGATGCATGGAAGGATGCACAAATTATCCCTCTTTCTAAAAAAGGTTACACCATAACCGCCTCTAATTTCCTTCTCATATTTAATATCCCTTCCCTCTCAAAAGTTCTGGAAAAAACTAGTTTTTCAGCATTTTAACCTTTTCCTTAATGAACATTGTTTACTAAATCCTTTCCAATTAGGTTTCCGCTTGGGTAATAGTACGGTTACAACACTCATAAAAGTCACAGACGACATTCGTTGGGCTATGGATAATAAACAGCTCACAGTTTTGATTCTTTTAGATTTCAGTAACGCTTTTAATTGCGTTGATCATGATATCCTGTTGAGTTTGTTGTGTTCTCTTGGCATATCTCAGTGAAAGAATGGTTTCAAAGTTACCTCAAGGGACGGTGCCAACGTGTACGGATTGATGACACATTCTCGTCATGGTATAATGTCCGGTCTGGGGTACCTCAAGGTGGCGTGTTGTCTCCCTTACTATTTTCAGTTTTCATAAATTCAATCACTCACATAATTACTTCTCTCTAGCATATGTATGCAGACGATATTCAAATTTACCTTTAGTTACTCGAGCCTTGAGGATCTACCCAATGCAGTAGCAACCATTAATAATGACCTCGCAATGAGTCGCAATATATAGATGGAGTAAACTATATGGGCTTAATATAAACGCTGGGAAGTCCCAGGCTATTGTTATCGGCAGCATGAGCATTATTTCAAGGCTCGATTACGCGAACATCCCGCCTATCGCTTATAACGGTGCAAGTTTAACTTACTTCTATACTGTTAAAGACCTCGGTATAACATTGGACCAAACCTTTTCGTGGTCAGAGTAATTCAAAGAAACTAGCAGGAAAACTTTTGCAGCATTTAGTTGTTTACGTCGCCTACAAAACGTTCTACCAATTCCTACCAAAACTATGCTAGCAACTTGAGCGAATTCAAAATCTATCAATTCGGTTCAAATTCGGACTCCGAAAATATGACCACGTATCACAATTTCACTCAAAGCTCAAGTGACTCCCTATACGCCGTCACCGTGATTTACATGTTCTCTCTCTCTTCTGTACTGTGTGTTATTCCATCCGAGTACTCCTTCTTACTTGAAGGAAAAGTTTGAATTTACTGGATCTCCAAGTAGATTACGTACGCCACGAGGTTTTATGCTCATCACACAAAGATGTAGTATACGGATTCGTTTACAGTTCAAGCAGTAAAACTATGGAATTACATATTATATACAACCCTTAAGTATAAGACTGTCAAAGACCCTTCATATTTTTAAAAAATCCTTAAAACAACATTATCTTCTTACTGAACGACGCTGACTCAGATCATAAGAATGATTGACATTTATTATCTATTTTGTGTTTTTATATAAATAGTACTTAGTTTATTGTTTATTTGGATATTTATTAGTTTATTATTAACGTATTTATTATAATATTTATAGTATTTAAATAAGTAAAATGTTCATGTATGGTTGTAATTGTTTGGATGTATTCGCATTGTTGATTTTTTTGTTTGAACAAGCCAAAATGCGTGAATTACTAAATTCTAAATTTATATACGTTAATATTACAATTACTCATCATCAAGGCCCGATATGGTGAAGTGTCCACTCCATAGACACTGTATCACCTGGTACGCAACATAGATGGAGTAGGTTTGGATAAAGGTAAAATATGATGGGTGTCGTAAGTCGCGAGTCGAATAGTAGAATATACATTTTAAATATATGCATTGAAAGATAAAATTTAATAAATACAATATTTTGTCGTAAACATAAGAATGTCGGTACTAAACTTCAATTCATATAAGCTATAGTAATCATATTAAAATGTCGAAAAGCGCTCCTCTTCGCTAATCAGACATTTCCTTCAAAAGTTTTATAGAGTGGCTGGGAATAGCATTATAATTAATATTATATAATCTGCAATAGGAACTGCTATTTATTATATCTAAATTTTGTAGCCGCAAATATTTTTAAACCAAGGCAAATCTACGTCGATTTCTTCCAAGGGGGATGGTGACCACTTACCATCTGTATGTAATATACTATATGTAATATACTATATGTAATATACTATATGTAATATACTATATGTAATATACCACAATACTATATGTAATTTATAGATTTTCAATATACAAACAAGAATTTCAGGGATCAAAATTAGCTTATATTGATTATATTACTGAAATATAGATATCACATTTAGATAACATTAACTTTTAAAAATAATAAAACAAGCTAGGTGTTGCCATAATTATAGATGATGACGTCTTGCAAATTTTTAACAGATTGCCATAGTAAAATTCGTAGGAAATCAAACAGAAAGAATTCATAAATCCTGAAAAATATTTCAGTCTAATTGGTATAATAGTGTTCGCAAAACATTTCGAGTTAAAACCCCCTTACATAAAACAGTTTGAGAGCTGCAGATGTTAATAATTATATCTTGGCTTGGGTCATAAACATTAAACAAGGATTACTCATGTAATAGTCACATTATGAAATAAATAAATCCAATCGTCACTTTCATTAGTAGCCTTGTTACTAAGCGCCATTTAAAATTATTATTTCTTTAATTCTACATAATTATATTATATTTATTGCTATTATTATTTTGCCTAATTATCCATAGAAAACCATGCAAAGTATTTCAGCTATTGTACTGATTTAACGATAAATAAAACTAATGTTAATAGATGGCCGGATGACGCACTGGCTGTTACTCTGATTTTGATGATTACGTTGAATAATAGGATAGAAAGGGTTTGTTATTGATCTTCTCCGAAACGACTTGATGACTCCATTGTAATGAAATTTTTTATGTATTTGGTAGGTCGTAGGCTATTTTTTATGCCACTAGGTGATAAGGGGGGCCCACTGGAAAATAATCTATACGGCAAAACAACGTTCATATCACAAAAAAGCCTTCAAAAAATATAAAGAAAGACATAAGTAAGAGGAAATACATAAACATTTATCTAAACTATATCGATAGGGGTTTTTCTAATTTATTTGGAATTTCGATGATTAGCAGTAATTAAGCTAATCGTTACAACAACAAAAATGATCAACGATCATTAGCTATTCATATAAATACGAAGCACTAGCATTTCATACATCACTTAAGGTTTACATTTCAAGAGAGAACAATACAGAACAAAATGGCTAAGTACGAAACAATTTTACTATTGATCTGTCTGTCAGTTTTGGTGATTGTTTCTTCACCACAGAATAGTGTACAAGCAGATACGCTTATTGGAAGTTGTGTGTGGGGAGGTGTTAACTACACTTCTGATTGCAATGGAGAGTGCAAGCGACGAGGTCATAGGGGAGGTCATTGTGGAAGCTTCTTCAACGTCAATTGTTGGTGCGAAGGATAAAACGACATTCATACATTGGATTGGACACCAAACACGTTGGAGATTTAAAACAAACCTATTGCCTATCTGTCAAAGCTATCAGCTAATAGTGAGTGACACTTGGGACATGCAAGTGGTATATTTAATTTTAAAAAAAATATGTAGCCAGAATTAGTATTTATAATGTAAGGTTGCGTACGATAATCCACACATGTAAATCTACTAAATTATTAAAAAGTAACGGTGGAAAAGAAACTCAAATTGTGAAAAAGTTTTACTTCGTACTATGGTGGATTGCTAATATACATATAAATTATTTTTATTTTATACTTATTATTAACTATATCTTTTTAAAAGTTTACATTGAAATAAAAAGATAATAATTATAAATTGTTTGTTAAAAGTAACATTTAATTGTATTTTAATTTATAAGTTATTAATATATTTTATTATGTTTCTAAAATAGAAATCCTAAAACAGTTTTTCCACAACTATTGCTTTTTTTGTGAAATGTCAAAATTCACATATGAGTATATTTTTATGTCAGTTTATATTTTCGATTCGGGTCGTTTGATCTTTATTCATAATATATTTCATATTTAATCAAAAACTATAAGAGTACTCTTTTCACGACAACAAAATCTGAAGACAAAAAAAAATTGTAATATTCTAGATAATGACCATGGATCCCCGACGTCTAGATTTAATTTTAATTACTTTTTATTTAGTCGATCAAAAACTATTTTCTGCACTTTCACATTTCTTTTCTGATACTATGAAATATTTAGTATACAAATAAGTATATACAATACACTACTATACATACTCATTAAAATGATATGTGCGAGGTCATGCCGAGACATTTTTAATTCAAATTACAGTCGCATTGTTGAATTTTTTGTTTGAACAAGCCAAAATGCGTGAGTTACAAAATTCAAAATTTATATGACACACAACATGTTTTTTACTTCATTAATACTAAAAATAAGTACTAAAATTAAACTGTAGACAATACTTATTTAGATGCAAAATTATAGTAGATAGATGACGATATAACTGTGTGAGAGTTGGAGGGTCGCTCGCCACCTTGGCCCTGGGTAACGTTGAGTGCGATAGATACAGTTAATATTATAATTACTCATCATCATGGCCCGATCGCCTATTACAGACTTCCATTTCTTATAAAATAAGATAATATGGTGAAGTGTCTTCTGGACAGATACTGCATCGCCTGGCACATAACTTAGATGGAGTAGGTTTGCCCAGGACCTACACCACTCGCTCGACTTCACCAACGTGACCCACAGCAGCGGTAATCCCTTACGTGTGGTGCTGACTTGGTTGTCTGGCTTACACCTAACAGAGACTTAATAAAACATTAATTAGTTTTTCTTTTCTTTGGATAGGCCTGTCAGGTGTAGTACTCCATTCTCTTTGCGATATTTAGCCGGCCACCCGGGAAACCACGTCGGCTCGTGGGCTAAAACTGTAATGAGAATGGAGGTCCATACAATTACTACAGCTTAGTGAAAGCTAGTGTTTATAAATATTGTTAAGAGATATCCTAAAAAGATGTATCTTGTACCTGGGACAGGGCGCACAGCTCGTATTCCTATCATATGCAAAAATACCAGAAGGAATAAGTTCCGTTATAATTATACGGGTTATAAAATAATGCACAAAAACATTTTAATTATACTATTGGTAGCTGTGTTAGTACCATTTTTAGATACTTATGAATGTTGGACAAGGGATTAATCATCAATTGGAAAAGTAGGGGATAGCAAAATAAATACGCCATCATGATACAAATCACTATAATTACATCGCAAGTGATTAAGAAATAATTCTGGATCTCTGTGTCTAAAGTATAGTAAGTATACCTTATGAGTAATATTCTAGTCAGCAAGCCGGCATGTTAATCTGCGTGAATACTATAACCCATAGGCAGAAAAAAATTCTCAGGATCTTCTATTCTTCTTAAAATGCCTCTCCAATTACTGGAGATTAGCAGTCATGCTCCGAAACTTTTCTTTGTTCATGGTGAGTCTGAATAGTGGTTCTACAGACTTGATCCTATCCTAGTCCACTCTCGGATATTCCTCAGTCATGAAATTGTGTGCCTCCTGGTTTGGGATTCCCGGCGATCTTTCCCGACGGTATAACCATACACCCACTCGGGCAATCGTTTGGAAGAGGCTTCGGAGACCTTTTAGTTCAAATAGCTCCTAAAATTTCTGACAGTGGAAAGGAACGGGAAACTACCACTGATTATACTCCCTAGTTGGTCAACTCTAACTGAAGCTCCATGGAAATGTTCAATACAACCATGACCCCGAGTTCCCAGCGTCTCTTAACAACCAGGGGTGCTAAGAGCTAACCATTTGCTTTCGCTTACTTCTATATAGAAAAAAGTATAAAGGCTCACTCGCTCGTAAATTAAAAGGACTAATAAACCACAATAAGAAAAGTGTAAAAGAAAGTTTCCATCCTCTTACAGGAGTACCTAACGCAATTCATACATCGTTTACAAACATTAGGCAGAAAAGCATTTTATTCGCAAACTTTTAAGAACTGATTTGCATAATTACGGCCCTGGCTGATGAGTAAGTGACTCATGAACACCTTCATAAACATCTTAGAGCTAAAGATGCAAAACAAATAAAACGAATCGCAGAAGTAACTTTTAAAAGATATATTTTTAACATGTACATCATTCAACATACTCGTAGCTCGAACACAGTAGAAGAATTTAGTGTCTGCACTCTTTGAAACTCGTAAGCGATGAAAATGGCCCATTTATTGAAGGCAAACATTCGTGACATTTTGTTCCGCTGTAACATTATGAAGAGTTTTAGTCGTATTTTCTTCAATTGCGGAAATTCGAGTGCAGCTCGGAATATAAAGGTTACGCGGTCACAATCCAGAACAATGGTATGAGTTTAAAATTGTATAAGATCTTATGGTTTTTGGTAACAAACATTTTTGAGGATTTGTTACGCTTTAGAATTTATTGAAATACAAACTCACAGTATGAAATTTAAAGTACCAGATTACCCAACAGACGTTCTAGCGTCTTTACTATGTATATTGGTCAAATGACTGACAGTCATGTCAAGCGGTATAAAGGTTACATTAGACAAGTTGATATGGTCATTAAGTTTTCTGAAAATTTTGTGATTTTCCACGCAACTTACTTTATTTTTTGTTACATAAGAACTTTTTTCTGATAATAACAAACACAACCAAAAAGAATCAGCTAAATCAGTCCAGCCGTTCACGCTTAATGCCGTAACCAAGGGAAATAGGGATTCATATTAACATATACCTATAGAATATAGGAATATGGGCAACACTGAGTTCGGGGGCAGGTTTATTCTCACTTCCACTACTCAATCTTATTACTCAACATAATAATTATCTCTATCTATAAAAAGCTCAAGTGATTCTTTATCAACTGTCGTATCGTGACAACAAAGTGTCGCAGGTCAATTGCAACTGAGTATAAAGTGAAGTGTGAGTATAGAGAAATTTTGCCCTTATTAGGGATCAATTGAGCCTTAGCTTTATTACTTCTATAGTTGAATACTAGGTAACGATGTCGAGTTGAGGAGAGGAGAGTTTTTGCATAATCAAAATACTCTTTGAACGTGTTCCTAGGTCCTAGCTCCCACACAATGTTAGATTCCTGTCTAAATTACATCAGTAGTAAAGAATATCAATCACTCTTTTAATTTCAAACTTATACAAAGATCTCCAAATAAATATAAAGTACTAAAAAGGGATTTTACATCCTTAAAGTTAATGACATAAAATCCTTGTAAGAGTATTACGCCATTCATTCGTCGGTAACAACAGAAAAAGGTTTTTCTTAACACACGCTAATACATTCTCGAAGTTCATTACTCCAAATTAACGTTCCAATAAAATACCTACAAATCATCCTCGACCTTTGAATTAACCTTAACAATATTCCCTTGCTTCTCTCATTCACACATGCAATTTAGAGCCTGGGACTTGCGGCCAAGGAATTGTGGTTAGACTTTCGTAATTACAATTGTCATAGAATGAGAGAGAAATGATACCCATTACTGTACAGCAATACGTATACACATGCAATTTAGACTGAGGGGAGCAGTGCCTGGGGCTTGAGACCCAGGAGCAGGTTTAAAGAGACCTAGTTAACGACAATAGATAATAAAGTAAACTTACGTGGACCTCAAGAAGGGTGACCTTAATCACGACGCTATTACACTAACTTCCATGTTCACTGCACCGAAATACTAGAGTGACTGACTGACTTGACATAATATAAAATGACCTACCCGCTACTACTACATTATAAACAGTGTTGCTAACACAATAGATATTAAAGTAAACTTATGTGGACCTCAAGAAGGATGACCTTAACCACGACAGTAGTGTCGACAAGTTTCATTACTTCTATGTACACTACGCGACAACACCTGAGAAACTGACTTTATTCTGTCGCAACAAAGATTGTATACATGCGGGTATACTGAAAACAAAATAAAAGGAGCTCTACCCGAAAATACTAATTTATAAACGTATATCACTATAAGTAAAAAATAATCTTGTAATTTATGTTAGGGAGCAACACCTTTAAACCATAATATTTATATACGCGGGTAGTATCTTTTATTTAATTTCAAGACTATATAACCTCTGTTTCTACAGACTTTAGAGCTAGTTGTCAAAAAGAGCTCGCTCGGTGATCATTATGGCTGTGCAGCAGTGTGGTGATGGATCTCCAAAGGTTTGGAGTAAGTTTTTATTATTGGTCACACAGTTTGCGTTTTAAGTGCATATTATTATTTTTTTAAACTGCATTCTAAATGCTAAATGTATATCAAAAGCCTTTTAATTCCAGTTTATTTATTTTACAATTTATAATTTAATAATTCTTGTGTGGTTAATACAAAATAATAAATACGCATGTTTTATCAATATTGGTAAGAAAAAACACAATAAATACTTTTTAAAAGCAAAATATTTTTTTAATTATCTTAAACGTTAGAAAAGGTTTAATTTTATTCCATTCAATTTGTAGTCATTTTTTTTTTTTTTTTTTTTTAATATATAATAGTATAGTACATTTTTGAGTTTTATAACTTCTTAATCAATGGTCGTACTAGCTACACCCTTCGGTTTCACCCGCTATAATTAGGATAATTCATACTATATCATTATAAATTATTAACCTATGGGTTATTCTGATGTGTAAGCTATATTATTTTAAAGTTTCATCAAAATCCATTCAGTAGTTTTTGCGTGGAAGAGAAACTAGTTCAATAAGGCAATCTTTCAAATGATTTCATACACAAAACATTGTTATCATTATTGGGAGTCGTGTTCTCTTGTGTCGTGGTTATATGTTATTAATATTATATTTTATTCACTTTAATGTTAGATAACTAGTTCGTGCAGTGGATGTTGAGTGTTGTAATTATATCAAAGACATCTTTAAACCTGATCGTGTTGTTATACAGTAATAGGTATAATATTCTAACACGATACGTTAGTAAAACATCCTTATGTAATGTATAACAAATTATGGTAGAGATTAAACCAAGTAGAAGCATTCATTAAACAATTTAATTCAGTCCCAAGCACCACCTGAGTATTACAGCGGAGTATCATTATCTTAATGCTAGTCGTGAAATGGCGAATATTCGCTAACCTAATAGGCTGAATCGTGAAACTGAATAAATAATGCGATACGGTGTCGCGGTGCGAACACTGTGACAAAGAGGAACATTCACTTTATTATTTTTGTGTTCACGGATCCAAAAAATGAAATTCTTAAGCTTTAGTTTCCATGGTAACGGTTGTCATGATGCGAAAACACAGTCGCCATAATGGATTTAAAAATAAAGAATGATTACCATTTATTTATTTCTTCATTGAATCGAATAAAATAATAACTAAAATTTTAGCAATGTTTAATGTATGGAATCTGAAAATATTGGTGTACTTGATATTATTTATTAATAGTACTAAAATACGATGTAATTCCTACAATAGGATGGAAGTCAGTTACAGTACTATTGATCAAGAAGTTATAAAGTTTCAAAATTTATACTAGTACCAATAAACAAATTTAATTTAATTAAAAAAATACAAAATGGTCTGAATTTTGACGTTAAATACTACTTAGAAAAAAATTACCTTTTTTATCGTTTAAAATAATTAAAAAATATATATTTTTATCTATTTTTTTTTTATTGAACAATATATGAAATTAACTGCAAAGTAACACGCAAAATAATCGCTTAACATTGGAAGCCTAAAAGAGCTTGGGACTTAAGACCCTGAAACAGGTCTATAGGGATCTCATACAAGGCATAATTAACATACGTCAAATGTGTTTGAAAATACACGTCAAACTTAAAAAATATATATTTTAAAAAATCCTGCGGAGTTATGGCCGTTTAATAGAGTTGCGAGAGAAGCGGAATATTGAACGAAAATCATTTTAATTTCAGTACAGAATAAATCACAAAAATTGTAAACAACCTACAGAAGGTATAAAACATAAAACGACATTAAAATCAATAACATGCACATCTCAATGCGATCAGAAACATTTAAGCGGTCTCCAGCTGCTACCAGCTACAGCTACGCTTTGCTTCCTTTCGAATGACGTAATCAAACGAGCTATTGATATTGTAAAACAGACAACACTAGTGACATTTCTGTTTTAGTATTTTACAAGAATAAAAGTTATAATTAGTCAACCCGCCATAGCGCTTCTCTGGGTTAAACATTTTTAAATGAAGTTGAACACCGTTGATAACTTTATATTCACGGGTACTGCCTTTTATTTTATTCTTGGAATAAAATAAAAGGTAGTACCCGTTTGGTCTGATAGACTTGAGCCAGTTGTCAAGCGGAGCTCGCTTGACCATTAATGCTGTGTTATGGTTTAGTTGTGTTGATGATGATGGGTCTTCATATGTATCGTAGTGCCCTAGATACTGGTTTAAAGAGCTTAGATCATGATTACACTTACCATCCACTTCTCTACAATCTACAATATCCATCCCATTTATTTATGTAATATATGTATTTTACATATATATATATATATATATATATATATATATATATATGTCGGAGAATAGTAAAAGGTTATCGATTAAATCGAATCATCATCGCTGTCTATGGCGTTGGAGTAGGGTAGTAGTCACTTCCGTTGTTTTGACAGTCTCGACCCTCGACCCTTTATATGCCATCGACAGTCTGACTGAAGTCTTAGTCGTGCGCGGTCTCTCAAGAAGTGAAGTAGTGTCTAAATAGTGATAGTGTTGTGCAGTGTTATGTTAGTGCTAGGAGTGCTGTCCGATCAAGGTCACGTGAGTACCTTACAATGTAATTGCCTCGTCTTGTGTTAGGTTAGGTTTATGTGCGTTTAACCTTGGGTTTAAACAGAGAGCCTAGCAGTGGAGGCGAGTGTCGTGATCACTTAAAGGAGCTCCTTAAGCCTTCACCTTGGTCACAAGTCCTAGGCACTGCTTAGGTTTCTCTCGTAATTGTTAGAGATCATATTTGATCATTTATGGGTTCAGTAGAAGTATCTACATTGCGTTTACCCAATATTCCATTCAATACCATCACCCCCTTTTAGTGTTCCCCAATATTCCCCAAAGAAACACTCCAGCAATAGTATAGTATAGTATAGTAATAGTAGTAGTTAAATAGATATATACCTATTAATATTCTATCTCACTACACGTCTGTTAACCTGGCTGGCATCGACTTCAAAAATAACAATTATTATATGTTATTGTTCTCTATTAAGAGAATAATAAATAACGGAATTATTTCTTTCTTTTTAGTGCATTTTTTAGTTTTAAGTCGGTTTTTTTAATAAATCATGACTTTCCACAAAGTAAATGGTTCAATTCAATATCTAAACATACAGCCGAAACTAATAATCAATCACAATTTCAAATGAAAAATAATTCCAAATTCAAATTTAGAATCTATTTTCAATCTGTAAAACAACATTTTCAGATTTAAGAAAAAAAATTTTAATTTTTAATACATAAATTTATATTTGAACTTTTTTTTTATATAACTAGGTCGGCAAACAAGCGTACGGCTCACCTGATGGTAAGCGATTACCGTAGCTTATAGACGTCTGCAACACAAGAAGCATCGCAAGCGCGTTGTCGACCCTGTCTCAATCCCCCCAGGAGCTCTGGTCCCTTTACTCACCAACAGGAACACAACACTGCTTGAGTACTGCTATTTAGCTGTGATCTTCTGTAAGGTCGAGGTACTACCCCAGTTAGGCTGCTCCATATTTGAGCAGGAAATTTCCTGCTGTGCCCTACCTGTTAGAATTTTTAATAAATCCGTAATCCAAACATTTAAGCCTGAGATTGATTATTAATTCATTCTATCGGACAGCCTATAAGCGGGTACTTTAAAACTAAAACAATATAAACTACTCACCAATCATAAGTTATCAAGTGTCGAACAGCTATATGAGTGTTTCTGAGATATTTTTTATTTACGTGTAATAACTAAGGTAACATATAAGGCTTCCGGAAAACTATATTAGACTAGGATTATTATATCAATAAAGATAAATATTATCATCGTAATAATCAAAGAAACAAACTTTTACTTCCACAAGAATGGCATGTGATCGAACAACTTATAAAGAAACAACAAATCGAAACTTTGCGCATACTATGATATTATATTTGGTTGAATTGTTCAAATAACGTTGTGTATTGCTTCCTACTAACTCCTTTGGATTGGGAGGAAATACTCACTATTAAATTTAGTATAGTAGCTAACTATTGAGCGTGCTACGTGCCTGTATTGGTAGTTTCATCCGTGACGTTTACTATTGCAGACAAATAGCAGTAAACAGAAACCAATAGAAAGGCCACAATAGTGACATCTGTGCATTCAAGGTCAAATCTATACTTACGTGCCAATAGTTATATTAGTAGTTTAAAGTTAAAGGATATAGTAATGAAACATTCATATTTCATCAATAAACTGCGCTTTTAAAGTTTCTCAACCAGTCAAAATGATTATTTTAAAAAGTAAAAGTGGTTCCTTACCAACTCTTTAAAAACATTTCCTATTAAGTTTAGTATAAAAAAATAATTCTTAGTTTTTGATTCATTTATTAATAATTAAACATTTATATTCTGTCACTAGGCGACATCCATCGCCAAACAATGTATTAAGTTAATTCTTAACTATACAATTTCTTGCTTATGGGCCATTTGAGCACTAATGAGGGGTTAGGGGGTCTTTGCTTCGCTTATTTTTGATGACATAGAGGTCACGCAGATGATTGTGTCACCAATAATAATACAAACACTAACACTGATTCCAAAATCTTCTGATTATGGATTGAAAATAGCAAATAGAATAGGGTAAGAGTAGCTTAATAACAGATTGAAAAATGTTTACGTCGGCATGAGACGGCGGAGTTAGGGTTTTGATTACTTTGGCTGACATGGGAGACGAGGAGGTTGGTAATTGTAAAAATTCTGCTTACGTAATACTTCAACGGTACCCTTAGATGTCGATAGAATAGGATAGATATCGATAGGCATGTTCGGCAATTTAAAAAAGGTTCTAACCTAACCCATCATTTTACTTTTGCGATAAAACCTATTTATATAAACTCGTGAAGCTTGAAGAATCTTAATTAACTTATACTCGAAATAACATAGAATTCCTAAGAAATCTACACATTTTATATGAGATGTATATATTTAAAAATCCTTAAGATATTTTCAATAAAATTTTACGCTTAAAAGCTTCCGAAAGAATCAGAAAATCATCTTCTTTGAAGTTAGTATAAAAGCAAAAACGAAATTCAACGCTATCTGCATTTTATACAAATAGCGTAGCTGGATAAATATAAATCCGTTGGTCGTTGGATTCAATAACATGTATATTGAATGCGAGAGCGATCAGACACATTTACGAGTTTACCGCAAATCCCGACAGGAAATAACAAGGATAAAATATTGCAATTGCGAAAAAATATAATTACTGAAATTACAAAGGGCTCCAGCTGACTCTTTCCAGGGTCGTGTACACCCGTATCTGTATCCAACGAAACTATATATTATTTTTTATGCTTGTTGTTTTTTACATTGTGGGCCAGACTTACCCCCTCCCCACTCCCATCACATTAATGCTGCAGATCTAGTGGACTCTGGGATCTAACTCTGAGTCCGTTGAGACTGCAGCATTTTTTCTCCTTCACTCCCCACTCTATCTTCAAGGATGCAACGCATCGACAAAATGTCGAAATCTTGTTTTGTCGATGTCCATGAGCGATGGTGGCCACTTACCATCAGGTGGACCATCTGCTCGTTTGCACCTATCCACCAAGAGACAAATATATGACCTCAATTCTCTCTCCCTAGCTATGATTTTAGCTGAACGTAACTTAGGTTTGGATAATACCAGATAAAAATTTCGTCGTTGATTCATTGATGATAAAACAATTTTTAGGTTACATCCTAACGTCCTATAAAAGCTGAAATTAGTATTGCCCTGATCTATCATTTACCTATTAATACCAACCTGTAAACGAAGAAATTAGACTTTGAACATTAGATTTTGAAGGAAAAAAAACAAAATGTACGGAAGTAGATCTCCAAGTATTTTATATTTTCGTATTTTAAAATCTTTTAATTAGGTACTATGTAGAGTATTCTCGTTTTGTAAAACTATTATGGTGTGTGGCAATCTCCTCCGTATTGCTTTGTTAAATTATATATTTTTTTATTGCAATACGAATATGTCGACATAAATTCACTATGCATACGATGTGACTTCAAAACTCAAACTCAAACTCAAACTCAAAATATTTTATTTCAATTAGACTTTTGTATAAAAGTACTTTTGATACGTCAAAAATTGGTCGGCCAGTCAGTTTGTCTGAAGCTACCACCAGCGTGGAAAGAAGTTTTCTGTTGAGAAGAGCCGGCCAGAAACTCAACAGTCGCTCTTTTCAAAAAGCCATGTTTACATAGTCTATTATATAAAACATTTAGCTTGAGAGTCAACGTCACTTAGATTCCAAGCATTCTCATCATTTAAGTAATCCTGTACATTATAGTCAATTTACAATGTATTTTATGTCACGTGACAGAATGTTATGAAATCACTCAAAAAGATACATCTCCATAATGTTTAGAAAGATACAAACTAACTATTATAACAGCCCTGATAGTGAAGTTATATGAAGTGCACATTACATGAGTTTTTTTGTGGTAGATAAAGCGCGAAACAGCAGACGAGCTGATGATAAAAGACCACCGTAAAGTATGTACATCGGCAATACAAGAGATATCCTCTAGTTTTGCCGGTACCTCGAAGATAAAGTGGGAGTTGGAATGAAGAAAAAAATGCTAAGGTATCAGTGGACCCCGAACGAGAACAAAGAGTACACCAAATCAGTAGCATTAAAGGTATGGGAGGGTAGGTGTGTATGCTAGTGGTCGCAAGCCAGTCAGGGAACAGATCTCCTACCCCCAAGGGCCGTGCTGGGTTACTCGCAAGCCTCAGGCATTGCTAGCTTCCTGTATTAGGTATTCGTATATATTTATAAGAAATATTCATAAATATGTTTGTGTAAGATACAGTTTATGTAACAAAGCAAAATAGAAACACGTGTACAAACTACAAAATATAGATTTAGTAACATGAACATCAAATAGAAAGTGCACTTCAAATATCGTGAACCGCGATCAAACGGTTATTGATTTATGTAAACTACACTGAATATCATCTCTACCACATCGTTTTCCATCTATATATTTTATCTTATATTATTTATTATATTTTCTTTTTAATAGCTGCAGGCTTTAATTAAATTATCTATGATAATCTGGACGACGGATTGTCATACAAATGTCACGAAAAAGTATACTTTTGGACATTAAAACTTCATCATTGACATTCGTCATTATCTAAGTTGATCTATGTCTTATCTGTGGGGTTCGGAAATTATATAAAAATATACCTAATATTTTTATATACAGTTGGAAGCCCAGCAATGCCTGAGACCCAGAAGGAGCAGGTTTAAAAACGTCTTCTACTATATACAAACCGCTCCTCGCTACCGAATATTGCAACAATAAAGTACATTACTCACGTGCTCCTCGATAAAGGAGGTCTAACAAAACGAATGCAAAACACGTGCAAGCAAAGCAGCTGTCAAAAGTTAACTGAACATTCAGCATGGCCGAACTTGTCGGTATAAGTGAGAGACATGAGTACCAACATAACGCTACAAATCGAATATACGTTCACATTCAAAATTCGCTACACTTTTTGATAGGACTATGTCCATTGTCAAAGATAAATAAACTATGTACCCGCGAATACTAATTTAGAAACGATGTTGCTAACATAAATTAATTTGTATTGATGTTATTTTAAATAAGTATAATAGTAAGAAAGGATGCGTGAAAGAGGTCGTATAAGGGAATTACTGGAAACTAGATGACAAATGATGTAAAAGATGATAGAATGAATTGACAGAGTATATTAAAATATTCCGTCACGTTCAGTTTTTTTTTTTATTTCTCATTTTTACAATTTACATAAAAAATTACATACAGTTGACGGGACTAGGCTTTCTAATTAGAAAGTTTTTCAGTTAAAAACTACACTCTACACTCAACACTTTTATTTGCAATAGAATACAAAAGGACAATTCTCTAAGCACTCTATGTAAGTGTTAGGGAATTACTGCCCTTTAGCGTGATCAAAACCTAACTGATTTAAAATTATGAAAAATGTATTAAAATGAATGTAGAAAATAATTAAACAATGGAAATGCTAAATCGGTACTAACTACATACTAGGTAGGGTTGTAACAGTACGCAAGTCCGATTCGCACTTGGCCTTTTTTTAGATTTTATTTAGAAGAAGTAAATAAAGTGATTAAATAATTTAATATTTTATTCTCTTCTGCATATATTTGTCTTTTACCTTGGAAATTAATAATTCTTTGGATTACATAAAATAAATTTCGAATTTGATTTATCCGTACTTAAATTTTGGATTAAGATTGATTAATAATTTCGGCCATTAGTACCTCGTAACTAAACTTTACTATTAGCACAACTTTAAGCAAATTTTACTGTGACCCTTTTGTCAGTTGATCTCCCACACAACTACTCACCAATAGAAAGTTATCAACACTGTTACTAACTTCACCCAATATTATAACCTCATCACGACCCGTCAATGGCCCACTGCTAAGCCGGGTCTCCTCCTCAGAATGAGGAGGGTATTAGGCCATAGTCCACCACGCTGGCCAAGTGCTGGTTGGCAGACTTCGCACACCTTTGAGAACTCTTAGGGAACTCTCAGGAGTGCAGGTTTCCTCACGATGTTTCCCTTCACCGTTAAAGCAAGTGATATTTAATTGCTTAAAACACACATAACTCAGAGTCAGAGGTGTGTGCCCAGGATCGAACTCGGACCTCCCGAGTAAGACTTGAAGTCTCAACCACTTTGTTCTACATCACGTTTAAACTAAACCGCGGTTAAGGCTAAACCGATATTAATGAAATTTAGTATATACTTACTACTACAAAAGTGATTAACACATAGGGTAATTTTTATCCCGAAAAAAGTACCGACCCCGTGGCATAGAAAGTTAGGGCAGTACAAAAAAAACTGAAGCTGAAATGTTTCTTACAAATATACCAACTTAATTAAACATTAAATATGTAATATAGACTTCTACTAGGTTTTTAAAATACTAGAATTCTTGCTTTCATTAATAGATCCTCATTACCATTCTCTAGGGAACGTTGCCAAAGCAAGAGGCCAAGTTAAACAAAATCAAAATAATTAAAAATCTTACAAAAGCCTTTCTTCGCTTAAAAGGGAAATTTTAATTTATGTTTACTAGTTGTTCTTCATTGTTGCATTTTGGTTGTAAATTAAAAATGTTTGAGAATAATTTAGAATTGTTTTTATCTAGATTTTACTCACTGCTCTAAAGGACCTACTTTTAATTTAGATATCTTGATAATGTGAATTGACGCTCTTCTATTTTCTAAAGCAGAGAGAGTGAGAGAGTTATTAATTTTTTTCTGATATTCATCGATGATATTAAGTATAATGCTTATAATATTTAAAAAAATATATGTCGGGGATTTTAAAACGATGATGAAAGGAAATGGAAGGAGGAAGATGGGGAATATTGGGGAACACTAAGAAGGGGGTGATGGTATTGAATGGAATATTGGGTAAACGCGACGCAGTTACTTCTACTGAACCGATAAATGATCAAATATGATCTCTAACAATTACGAGAGAAACCTAAGCAGTGCCTTGGACTTGTGACCAAGGTGTAGGCTTAAGGACGTCCTTTAAGTGATCACGACACTCGCCTCCACTGCTAGGCTCTCTGTTTAAACCCAAGGTTAAACGCACATAAACCGAATCTAACACAAGGCTAACCTAACCTAACATTGTGTTTACTTAAACACGTGGCAATTACATTGTAAGGTACTCACGTGACCTTGATCGGACAGCACTCCTAGCACTAACACAACACTGCACAACACTATCACTATTTAGACACTACTTCACTTCTTGAGAGACCGCGCACGACTAAGACTTTAGTCAGACTGTCGATCTCATATAAAGGGTCGAGGGTAGATACTGTCAAAACAACGGAAGTGACTACTACCCCACTCCAACGCCATAGACAACGATAACGATTCGATTAATCGATAATCTTTTACTATGCTCCGACATATATAAATCCAATATGGTATCGATGTTTTAATCGATTAAATCCTCTTCAAAAACAGTCGATTATTATAAAAAATTGAGTCATACTGCATAAAATGCATTAACTACAGCTGTCAATAGAAATATGAATAAAACTCAAAAACCAGCACCCCCTTAGTGGTAGGGGATCTGTTCCCCGACTGACTTGCGACCACCAGCACGCGAATCCGACCGCCAAGTGTCACAGACGCGTTCCGGTCGAATCGCATGTCATCATCCATCCCGTTAATGCTGCGGATCTAGTGGACCCTGGACTCTTGCTCAGGGTCCGCTTTAACCGCAGTATTTTTTTTCACTCCCCCTCCCCACTCTATCGTCGAGGATGCGACGATACTCTCTTGATTTGCCGATGTCCATGGGCGATGGTGACCACTTACCATCAGGTGGACCATCTGCTCGTTTGCATCTTATCTACTATAAAAAAAAACAAAAACTACTGAGCCGATTTTAGTGTGGTTTTCAGCAATAGATAGTGTGGTTCGTGAGGAATGTTTAAGTGTATAATTTGTTAAGGGTTTATGTAAATTGTTTGAAATATGACGATATTTGTTGAAAATGTCAGAATTGGATGTAATAAAACAATTCTTTTTAGAAATATTTGACCCAATGAGAGTGAGTGAAACTATTACAATACACCTCAGCGAAGATAGGGCTGGTCATATAGGTTACGAGCGGCCTGCCCTCGCTTCGCTCCGGGTATTTGAAGCAATATTATAATTAATGTCCTTAAATTATCATTCTTTAATTGTATAGCTTTTCTTTATTTGAAAAAAAAAACAGAAACGAGGCAGATAATATAAAAGCGATAAACAAAGATAAAGGTATAAATCAAAGACAGAAAATAGAGGATGAGAGAGAATTAAAGTATAAAAGAGGAAGAGAGACGGGAATACCATAAACTTCTCGGTAAAAGAATTTTTAAATTCGGATCAGTAGCAACAAAATGGCCGTATTCTATTGTCATAAAAAGTATATGGCAACACTAAATCACCTTTGTCACTCACGAAAAGTGTCGTTTTCTCTCAGTGAAAGAATTTTTAAAATCGGTTTAGTAACAACGAAATGGCCATATTCGTTTAATTAAAAAATGTATATGGCAACACTAAATCACCTTTGTCACTCACGAAAAGTGTAGTTTTCTATCAATGAAAAAAAATTTAAAATCGGATTAGTAGTTCCTGAGAAACCCTTCAATTTACAAAATGACCAGGTCATGGGACTTAAATGGCCATATCTTTTTAATTAGAATATTTATGGCAACACCACATAGCCTATGTTACCCGGAAAGGATGTAGCTTTCTATCTTCATTATACTTTTCGAGCCTATTCGCAACAAACAAACATACACAACAAATCTTTCCTCTTTATATAATAGTATAGATATAGATTATATAGGTTAAATTTTAAATCGCTTCCTCGTGTTACCATATTCCCAGCAGATGGTAATCATCGGCCGGATTGTGTGCGATGATCTGCCACATTAATGTTTTATGCTGCCACTTTGCATAATATATTCAGATTTAAATGGATTTTCATTTTACCTTTATAACAAGGTGGTGGAAATAATATTTTATTAATTTACCTATTATACAAATGTACCAATTTATCTATATGGAAGTTAATATACACTTTAGATGGAAACCGAGCATCAAGACACCACACCACTTGTACAGCCATAATGGTCACCAGCCGAGCTCTATTTGACAACTCACACAAATCTATCAAAACAGAGGTTATATGTTATCTATACTATTATATAAAGAGGAAATATTTGATTGTTTGTATGTTTGTTTGTTTGTTGCGAATAGGCTCGAAAAGTACTGAACCGATTTTGAAAATTCTTTCACCGATAGGAAGCTACATCCTTTCCGGGTAACATGAGCTATGTGGTGTTGCCATAAATACTCTAATTAAAAAGATATGGTCATTTAAGTGCCATAAGGTGGTCATTTTGTAAATTGAAGAGCTTCTCAGGAACAACAAATCCGATTTAAAAAAACTTTTCACTGTTAGAAAACTACACTATTCGTGAGTGACAAAAGTAATTTAGTGTTGCCATGTATATTTTTTAAATAATAGAATATGGCTATTTTGTTGTTACTAATCCGATTTTAAAAATTCTTTCACTGATAGAAGTCTATAGTATTTCCATCTCTCTTCCTCTTATAATACTATCATTGTCTCTCATCCTCTCACTTTTTGCTCTCTTTAATTTTTACTTTTATCTGTTCAGAATGATTAGTCTCTTTTCACTTTCCCTCTCTCTCTCTTTCTCTCACTCTCTTACTTTCTCTCTCTCTCACTCTTTCTCTCTTTCCTTTACCAATTCAATTTTATTTCCTGGTGGTCTGCATGTTTATCCCTTATTTATCATTAAAAAAAATGGAGGCCAATTTATAAATATATGTAATATTATATTAAATTGAATCAGGGGTTACTTTGCGGAAATTCATAATTTTATAGGAATCAAAAGGTTACCTTGCTTTAATCCGCAGAAATCTAAACAACCAGACTCGCACGGCACAATCCAACAACCAGGACACACCACACAAGTAGATCGCGAAGATCTTCGCAAGTGACGCTTGTAGAGTCAACACCTCCTGAAGATGCTTCGGTTACGAAGCGAAACGTATGTCGATTCACTTTTATGTGGGCAGGGTACTCTTCTGGGTTGTGCCATACGAGTGTGATTGTTCAGATTTCTGCGGAATATAGCAAGGTAACCTTTTGATTCCTATTAATATAAATATCACGAAAAAGTAACCAAATTTGTAACGACATAAATTATTTTATACAGTTTTAAGATCTTTTATGTATGTTCGCAATAATCTAGACAAAGTGTTGCCATACATTTGTCTCTTTCTAACAATTGAACTAAATATTAAGTTTAGTGACAAGGACAAAAACATAGTTATTTTTTAGATTTTTGTGTTATTTAATTAAATTATAAAGAAAAGATATTTTTTAGCGTAAAATTACTTTAACATCATAACTATAATTTTTAAAACGTCACTCATGCATTAGAAGTTAGTACGTCACTAAAACGCAATTGGATCTCCTTACCCATGTATAGACAATATATAATATCGATAGATTTGAGGCAGTCTGTCTGATGTTTTCGCGCATTGTGTTCTAGTAATAAAACTAGTAGTGTAATGTCATGGTTAAGGTCTCCCTTCTTGAAGTTCACGTAACTTTCCTTTATTAACTGTAGTTAGTTTTTTAACCCTAACCCTACACCTTGATCACAATCCAAGGCACTTCCCGGCTTTCTGTCTAAATTGTTTGTGTTTACGTCTAGCTATACGTTGACTGTGAGTCCATAATATTTCAGGCCAATGTTGTTTATTCTTTACGCTCTACTAAACGCCATATTTTCGTCAAGTATTTCTTTGTTTCCTGTTTTGCTAAACCTTTGCCTATATTTGCATACTTATGGCTGTGGAGGCTATAAAAGACAGAGCCCGCTTTATTATTATGTATGTATAAATCAAAATACATTAGCTATTTATACTGGCTTATTTTAATTAATTAAAAAATCCATTGTATATTAAACTAAATAAATTTTAGACTTCATGCTTTTTCTTTTTCAAACAAACTAGATAATTTTTTTTTTTTTAGGTCGGCAAACAAGCGTACGGCTCACCTGATGGTAAGCGATTACCGTAGCTTATAGACGTCTGCAACACCAGAAGCATCGCAAGCGCGTTGCCGACCCTATCCCCAACTCCCCCCAGGAGCTCTGGTCACCTTACTCACCAACAGGAACACAACACTGCTTTAGAGTAGTGTTATTTAGCTGTGATCTTCTGTAAGGTCGAGGTACTATCCCAGTCAGGCTGCTCCCTATTTGAGCAGGAAATTTCCTGCAATGCCCTCCCTCAGTTAGAGATTAGCTAAACTATTGTGAATATCGCATAAATATGACGTGGTCAGTCATTTCAGAGATTCATGCTTACAGACTAGACGGACAAAAAGAAAAACCTTTTTTTATGCTGGTAACATTTGGTAGCCTTTGATTGGCTAATATTTCATCTGGTTTGTTTTAAGAATATCGCCAATGCCTCAGGAATTAATAATATAATCTCAACCCTGATAGTTTAGCCGCAGTTTTATTGGAGTAAATAATAAATTAGTACAGTGATCACGTTATATGGGTTACTTAAGAAGGATCACATAAGTCTCTGATTTATTACTAACAAAGTGGAGCAGGGGAGGAGAGTTTGCTCATAGGCAATGAGCTCTGAGTCTCAACATTGCACCTCATTATATCTTAAAAGCTTCCTATCTTTTTGACAGTATTTATAATATAATAAGATTTGTCCATAACTAATGTTCTTCTCTCATGAATAAGCTTTTTATTAAAAAAAATGTCTGGTATAAATTACATGGCTATGATATTAATGAAGTGCCTTAACAGAAGCACCTAATCACCACACGTACATTGGCGACACTCCACCACCACCACGTCCAACTTGTCTGCTGATGATATCTAGATTCCTGTTACGTGAGGTGATACTGCTTTTTTAAAAGATTACCAGCAGTTTTTTTTTTATAATTAATAAGGGGCAAGCGAGCAGAAGGTCCACCTGATGGTAAGTGGTCACCGTCGCCCATGGACATCTGCAACACGCGAGGAGATGCCGATGCGTTGCCGACCTCTAAGGAACCTGTACACACGCCATTTGAAGACCCTCATGTTGTAGTCCTCTGGGAATACCTCTGGGAGAAGGTCATTCCATAGCTTGCACGTGCGTGGGAGAAAGGATCTTGACGCACGTACATTACTAGGACGCCAGGCGTCCAAATGGTGAGGGTGGAATTTGTCCCAGCGGCGGAGAGTGCGATAGCGGAAAAGAGTTGGGGGCACTAAATCGAATAGTTCTTCAGAACATTCCCCATTGTACAGACGGTAGAAGACACATAGAGAGCCAACATCTCTCCGGAGAGTTAAGTCATCTAGACCATCTGTAAGCATTGGATTGTCGATAATACGAATCGCCCGGCGTTGGATTACAAACTACTAGTATTCTTAACCCCTCCAACTAAGCTAAAATCCTTGTGTTAGGAGTGAGCCACGTCAGTAGTCCAATGATTGGGATTTGAACCCACGACTTATCACTGAGCTAGTGACGCTTAAACATTGAGTTTAATTGTTCACGTAAATAGATACAACTACTCTACACATACAAAGATAGGTTAAACGTAATATTCTGCCAACGTAATGCTTATTTGGCAAAAACTTAATTTATACCTAAATTTCGCTTGTTAATATTTAGTTTTCGTTACGGATTGAGCTGCCATTAAACAATTAATAGATGTATTCCTTTTAACCCATTTCGATTAAAACTATTTGAACTAAATAATGTTTTAACAAAGGGAGAAAAAATTTCGTTAGTATCAAATATTTATTTTCCTTAAGTTATTATTGTTGTTTGTTATAAATTCCTTTAAATCTAACAATATAAAAACATAACAAAAAGGATGGACTTTTGAGGGCTTATATAGTCAAGAAAGTGCCGATCGAAGAAGTCTCAAACTATTGGACTTGTGACCAAGGTGTATGTTTATAGGATATTTTAACATTATGATAACATTCCACTACTTAGGTTAACTTAATAAACTTTATAAGAAAGACAGATTATAAAATTTGCAAATTTTTGTAAAAAGTTAGCCTTTTTTTAAATTAATTTTTTAAAACGTCTCCGAAAATTAATTAATCACAACTACGGACTTCTAAAATTTTTTAACGCAATGATAAAGTATTTGGCCATAACAGTTTAAGTTTTTAAAAGCGCTATTATTCATCTATTTATGAAAAATAAATTAATCAATAATGTCAATGTGATGAAAAGTATACAAGTCAAGGTATGTATTAATAGCCAATTTCAAGCTACCTACACTCGTCAAGTGTTGTCATGTCACAAAGGAAGGGATGCCGTCTAAAAAATATCTAAACATTAATGGATAATATTAATAAATTAATAAAGATAATATCAAAAATATATAGTTACAAAACTTGCCGCCTCACGATATCGAAAACGCTTACACCACAGCTCCTAAATCACAAGTTACAAATTGATAAACATTCCGATACGGAAATATTAATATTATATATAAAGTTATAGTCCGGCGTCGGCCATCCATCATGCTGATACCTCAGCTCGTTATCTGCAAAACTCGAGATATTAGACCAATCTCATCTGAGATCTTCTCATTTCATTAGTCTAGTGGAAGATTGTAATGCTAAGAACACAATAAGCGCTAATTTTTATTAAAAATATATTACTAAGCCATCTCCTATAAGATTTCTGCACAACGACATCACAGTACCTTAGAAACTCTCACTCACTTTCATGCTAATTTACACTCTCACTTACTCATAACTAAGAGGGTGGGGGAGTTATTGAATACCAAATCACACAAAAATTTCTCTGCCGAACTCACTCATCAACTTACTAACTTCTTTTCCCACAAAACATTGACTTGCTCTCACTTAATGTACTGTACATAGATGAAGTTTTTGACCATATTTTGTCGCCTTTTGACACAATTTGATTTTTTTAAGACAAATAAGGGACAAACGAGCAGACGTTCCACCTGATGGAAGGTGACCACCGTCGCCCATGGACATCAGCAAAACTACAGAGTATCTCTTATTTTGCCGACGTGTTGCCGCCTCGAAGATAGAGTGAGAAAGGGGAGCGAAAAGAAGAATTGTTCACTGGAACCGCAGCATTAATGGAAAGGGGAAGGGTAGATCTGACCCACATCCGACACGACCGGAATTTGTCAAAGACGCTTGGCGGTTGGATTCGCAAGCGACCACCAACTTGCAAGCAAACCATTCGGGGAACAGATCTCCTACTCCCCTCTTACGAGATGCTCTCCCAGCGTCCCATCGTCGTTGTTATTTAAGAAAAAAAATTTACTTTTTTCTTTTTACAAAAATAGTATAGTTCTGCTATTTAAAAGACGACACGTGCACAAGTTTACCGACGCACATTCATCATACTTATATCTTCTGGGAATCTGTGATACACGCGGTATTAAATAGTCAGTTAGTTTGTAGAGAGCATTTATCTGTTGAGAAGAGCCGACAAGAAACTCAACAGTCGTTCGTTTCAGAACGCCATTGTTTACATAGATCTAATTTACAAATGTATACTGAGTATCTAAAGCAATCTCATCTGATATCCTCTCATTTCATTAGGCTAGTGTAATATCATATCATAGCAAGAAACACAAAGAGCACCAACTCTCAACGTAATGCTGCTCGTCGGTGAGTGCCAAACGTGCTCAGCTTAAAGCTGCCAACTCAAACAGATTTGCCGTTTCAACGAGCTATTTATTTGACGCTAAAGCCCATTTTACCCGTCATTTACTTTACTTCAATTGCTTTATTTTATAAAATAGCATAAAATAAAAAACTTACTTAATAAACAAGTATTTTTTCAGTGAACTATTCTAATATTACGCGAGAAAAACTACATATTAAAACCAATAAGGAATAATAATCATATTTTTGTTTACTTTCTGAGTATTTTTTAAAAAATATTAGGAGTTAAAGTATGAAATTGCCGATTTGCACAGAAAAATTGGAATTCGTTTTTCTTTTAATTTAACATATTTATTTAATCAAAAAAGAGGAAGGAAGGTTATTTATGCCTTTCCGATAGAATTTTGGTGATCTAGATTCGACAAACTGTATGAAAGAATTTTGTACTGACTCCTGAGAAGAAAACTGCCATAGGACACGGTTGCGGCGTTTGACCTGGGGTCAGCAATTACATTTTTCGCTTACGGTTATCGTAAAGAGTCCACTTTTCATCACATGTCAAAATATAATCCAATATTCGAGGCACCCATTTTTCATATTTATTTATTTCATTGATTTGACGCAAATATGTCAATATTGTTGGTAAGGTAACGTTAAACCGTGCCGCTAATTCCTGGGTAGTTTGGCTCGGATCGGCTTCCACCATCTCTTTCAATTCATTGTTATTCACCTGTGTGGGTGGTCTTCCACGTGGTTTGTTCTTCAAATCAAAGTTTCCATCACGAAAGCGTTTAAACCAAAATCGCACGGTGCTTTCATTAGCAATCCCCTCTCTAAACGCAACATTGATATTGCGAGATGTTACTGCCGCGTTAGTTTCGCGTTGAAACTCGTATTCAAAAATGACTCGAATTTTCGAAGTATCCATCTTTCTGTTCTACGTTGAATAGAAATAACAACTGAAAGTTTATAATCAAATGTTGCACATTTTTTAAAAGAAGGACTACATAGGTACCATGTGAAAAAAGTTTCTCTCAAAAATCTCAAACCATGAAGGTTCTATGTCAATTCGAAGTACCTATTACGACAAAACGGAAATTTCATACTTTAACCCCTATATTTAATGAAGAGAATGATTTTTTAGAAGTACGTAATAAGATAATAAGCCTTAAAAAGCCTACTTCTTAGACATTTGTCAATTATCTTTGTTCACAAAAGTGATTTGTGTTAGCAATACCGTTTATGAAGTAGTGTTGGCGGGTAGATCATTTTATATTATGTGTGCGACCACGGTTCTACCTTAACCATTTTTTACCTATGCATTTCTGGGTTTCCATCTGTTTTCTTGTTTCATCCGTTTTAGACAACTTTTTTAAGTAGTCTGGTAATAGTTTTTTATTTATTTATTTATTTAATAGTTTTCCGTTTCCCGATCGATCGATAACCTGTATAATCTGATATTGAACGGTAATGTTGGTTTTTATTTGCTTAAACGAGTGAATAACTACAACGACGGGACCGCGCAGACTATACGATTTTAAACATATATGTTGACTTAAAAAATAAGATATATATATACATATTTGATATGTGCTCGCCATGACCTTTCTTTTGATACCAAACACGTAATAATATCTCAGTTTAATTTTTTTCAAGGTTAGAATCTGAGGTTTAAATACCGTCATAAATTTTTTTTTTAAATTTAATAGCCTATGTCACCCGCACTATTATTACGAATCTATTGACACCTCATTCACGAAAATTGGTTCAGTAGTTTAAGCGCTAGGGTGGAACATACATATATACATACAGAGACTGCCAAAATCATAATCCTTCCTTTTAGCTTTGCCATAGTCGGGGTTTATATTCGCGGGTGGTACTTTTTATTTCATTCCAAGACTGTATATAACCTCTGTTCCGATATACTTGACCCAGTTGTCAAACGGAGCTCGCCCGGTGGCTATTGTGGCTGTGCAATGGTGTTGAATCGTCATGCTGAGTCTTTATTACTAAGGTTTGTAGTAGGTGTTTAATATTGGTATCCGCTTTAAATGCATATTATTATTGACTTGTGAGTGTTACTGTGCGGTATCGGTCCCATGTAGATAACAAAGCTATACCACAAACCTGTAATATATGCATTGCTGATATAATTATTAGAATATTTAAATTTAAACATTTACTACCCTAGTAATACAGTATCGTGCTTACATCATGTCAGAAGAGTGAAAGCCACGGACCAAGAGTGTCTATAATAGGGAAATGTTTATGTACTGAACCAATATGTTAGTGTGTGTTAACAGGGACACTACAAAACCAATTTTCAGTGATTTAGAGACTAAAGATTATTAAGAGTATTGGAAGTATACTGCCCAGTAACACTCAAACGACAACATAAATATATAATCTAGATGGTAGCCGAGCAGTACCTGTGGCTTAAAGACGTCTTCTTCCACGGACGCCTAGCCACGCCACCAATCAATACTACACTATTAGTCTCGATACTTTAATATGTAATGCATGACATCATTTAATAAACTGTCTCAAACGAATTTAATAATACGGGAATACTAATTTATAAAGAGTGTTGCTAACATGAGGAGCATCTAAAAAAGTAATTCCATCAGATTCCAAGTAAACACAGCTATTCATTGTTCGGTCGAATTACTAAATGAATGTCAAGATGTTTGCCAAACGTATCCATCGAGGTGGATAATTGGGCTCACTTGCCCAAGCCTTAAGAGTTTAACCTAACTTTGATTAGTTATCGACTTCAAAACACATGTTCACCTTGAATTGACTGAATTTTGCCAATTAATTATAGCAAAATGCGCATACTAGAGTGAATATCCAACTAAAACTATGTTCATTAGATTTATATTACTGAGCCATTTCAACAAAAGGGAAGGACAAAAAAAGACTCCGTTTATATGACGAAAATCTTACGGATACAAAAAAGTTACTCCAAAATAAAAAGTAAATGTTTACTCCTGTCAATATTTTTTATTTGTCCGGAAAATATATCACTGCAAAAAAGAATATTATCGATCTCTCCCTTCTTTCTTACAGGACTGTTTTCAGGATAAAAAGTATAAGGGTTAATCAGTGCCGTCAAGGGTAGAGCCAGCGGAGCGGTCGCTCTAGGGGGTTTAATGAGAATATTTAGGGGTGAAAGCAGCATCTTCCAAGTATTTCACTATTTGTCAGCGATGATTTTAGGCGATCAAGACTTCTTTGTTTGCTTCACCTTAGCAAAAAGCAATCTCGATTTACCCCAAAAATAATCTTGCTTTCTAAGGCTAGGGCCGATACTGTTGCTAATTCGTCGTTGCCTATATAGTTTCAGCAGTTATATAGAAGTGATGTTTCATGTTCTGAGTTCGATCCTGGGCACACACCTCTGACTTCTCTTTATGTTATGTGTGTATTAAGCGATTAAGTATCACTTGGTTTAAAGGTGAAGGATACCATCGTGAGGACTCCTGCACTCCTGAGAGTTCCCTAAAGTTCTCAAAGGTGTGTAAAGTCTACCAACCCGCATTGGTCCAGCAGGGTAAACTCTGGTTTTTTCTGTTTATTTCATTTAGATCCGAGATTGGAAGTTGTAAACCAGGGAGGATCATAGTTTAAGTATTATAGATTTAAAGTCAATTAATATAAAAGGTATTAATAACGTATTTCAAAGTTATAATAGTGTTACAAAATGTATTGTAATACAGTGTATGGCACCTGGCCAACAAAAAGAGATGATTGTACTGCCTAGAGCCACGCCCCCCTTACTACACCACCTACTCTCCTACATAGATAGTGAACTGCCTAGTTTCAGCTATATAACCTAGATATAATGAAAAAGAAATAACTAACTATTTCTATAAGGAATAATATCTAAAGGTGTCTCAGTAAAAGTGCACTTTTTCATTTTAAAATTTAAACGCATATTTTTTGAGAGCGTTCTGGTTTTTTTATTGGATTGTAAAGAAGACATGTTCCGATTAAATATGGAATAAAAAACCGTCAAATGGCCCCCACGGCTCTGATGACAGGTCATTACTCTTGTCATAAAAATTTTCATGACTTTTTCAAAGACAACGAGTCTTTGAATTCGGATCTCTCAGGAATTGTTTTGGGTATATTTGCATAAACCTGAGATATCAGAAAACCCCAAAGAAAAACATCGCACGGCGTTAAATCGCATCGCAGAGACCTACCGGTACGCACAGAGGAGTATTACTGCCCATACTGACGCAGTTTCTTCAGAATTTTTGACCACTCTTCGAATGGTTGACACATTAGGTGAACTTTCTCGACTGAAATTTCTTCGAAGTTTGCGAACAATCTCAGCATAACTTTCCAAATTTTTTGTAATAAGTTTTTACAAATATAACGCGTAGTTCTTTCGTAAAGCGCTTCATTTTTAATAATCGGAATAAACACATTATGTTACAGCTGGCAAATATCAAAGTTTCCCCTTGCACAAAAAAAATAACACTAAAATTAAAAAGTGCACTCTTACTGAGACACCCTTTATTACTATACAACAATACTAGAGTACATAATTTTAAAGATTTTTTTAAAACTTATAAATGGACCAGATACTTAAATAAAAGTGTAAAAAATGACCTGAAAAATGCCTGTCCAAAAACGAACAATTAATCTTATATATAAAATTCTCGTGTCACAATACTGCATACTCCTCCGAAACGGCTCGACCGATTTTTATAAAATTTTGTGTGCATATCGGGTAGGTCTGAAAATAGGTCAACATCTATTTTTTATACCCCTAAGTGATAAGGGTGGCCCACCCTATTTTTTTTTTATTTTTATGGCAAAACAACGTTTGCCGGGTCAGCTACTATCACTATATAGAAGTATGGGATTATGATGGAAGTATGGAATAAAAACGGTTCTAAGCTATATTTATAATTAACAATAACATGCACTTTAACCAAGAAGCAGTGCCTGAGACTTGCGACCCACATGCAAAGTTACGAGGCTAAGTTATGAAGATACCAGTGTTGCTATGAAACCTCTTGCCTCAGATCTATTTGGACAGAAGTTATAACGTTGTTAAACCAGTAGGATATTTTTTTTAAATAAACCTATAGTAACAATTAAAAGTGCTGGTTTATACATTTCCGTAAAATAAGTATAAATTTTTGCTCGAATCACTGAAGAAAAATAAAGAATTCGAAGAAATGTACAATCGTACATAATACGTCTCCCAAATACGTATTTCACTTACTTTCCTGTTAAGGAAAAATCTGTCAAAATTAATATTATATTTGGTTGGAACAGATTGTGTTACAAATTTTTATAAAAACACAAAACAAAGTCTTTTTTTAAGCTAGAAAACTTCAAGAGCGTCCGTAAAAATAACTAATCAATACATTGTATCAAATTAGATAAAAATACTCAAAAAAACTAATTATATATGTTCAACGCAGTGTTAACGCAATTTTTACATATCATAGATCACTTAAGTTACTTAGATATTAGATAGCCATCTGGAATAGTAGAGGTAACGTCGTTTTTATATACCTAATAGAGCTCTGTAAACCTGCACTTGGGTCGTAGTCCCCAGGAGCAGCTTGATCTCCTGTCATTACCATTTACTTATTAATGACTTTGTTTCTCAAAAACTTTGGATTGTTTCTCGTTAGATTTTTGCATAAATTAATATCCCAATATTGAAAATTAAATGGTGATACTAATAAAGTTTACTTCGAAGTAAAAATAAAACATCCTTTGTGTATATTTCTAAAGCGGAATCTACGTACAAAGTGACAAACCCACCGTTACGAATAATATGGACGCGTTGACCTACATTCTATCACGGAAGCCATCCTGATGTTTTATCTGTTATGTATTGAGAACCAGGTTATTATTTGTGTTTGACGAATATTTATTTAAAGTAAAACGACACATTTCACAATATTTTTATCTCAGTTGGATTCGGGGGCACAGCAATACCTAGCCAAGTCAAGCAACTTTACATCATTTCTCGAATCAACTCATGGCATTTGATTAGCAAATTCCTTAATTAACAACTATTTTGAAGAACTTCTAGTCAAGCAACAATCTTCAAATTAGAAACAAAGTAGATTACAATTTTATGCTTGATATCCTTCAGAGCAATGCTTAAAAATATTAAAGTCATCTACATGGGACCGATACTGCACAGTAACAGCCATAATTTTCACCAGGCCAGCTCTGTCTTAGAATAACATAAAAAGTACTACCCCCGAATATAGCTTTATCAACGTTTTTGCTAACTTTTTATAATATAATTAAATTTATACCATAGTAATATATTATTTTCGCGATAAAACCCAAGCACTCTATCTGTACTAAATTTTACCAAAATAAGTTCAAGCGTGGAATCATAACAGACAAAGTTACTTTCGCATTTATAATTTTATTTGGGGTACATCATCATAACCCGTGGATTGCCTAATGCTATATCCTCCTCAGAGTGAGGAAGGTAGGCCATAGTTCACTATGCTGGCCCAGTGCGGGTAAAACACACATACCTATCTCAGAAAAGGTCGGTTGTCGTCATTATCAGTGTGTGCCTGTTGCGTAGGTTTGAACTCGGACCTCCCAAGACTTCAAAGTCTTTGCCACTAGATTATCACTGCTGTTCTTTTCTATCTTGTATTATTCTTATCCTTATTACAGAAATAAAGATGTCTTATAATAATGCGATAAAAGTTGTTGAATAAACGCTTCCATAACTGACTAAAATGAACAGACTAAAACCATCGTTGCGAGAATTAGCATCTTTTATAATTAATTTTTTTAATGGATACGAATAAATTTCATAAAATTCATTTTAAGAATTGTAAATTTGTACGATAAGTAATTTATACTACTTATAGATTATAAAAAATTATTGACCCTCTAAAGAGGAATAAAAGAGCAAAGCCCGCAGCATAATAATTCTAGCTTTAACGCTTTATTACGACTTTCCAACTTTGAATATAAACTAAGTATAAAGTGAACCAAACAACTTTTTCAGTAATATATTATTTTTTAAACAATGTGGAAGTCCGATGGAATTTAGCTTAATTTATAGTCGGCTTTGTTCCGGTCGCTTTGCATTGTGTTAAATGTGATTTTGTAACTGAGCCAGTTTCAACAATATTAAAAACGCAATAACTTTAAAACTTTTTATGCTCTGTAAGTGTACTACAGATTTAGAGACAAAACATAGTCCCATTTTTTTGTATAAGAAGTGTATTTTTAGGGCCATCTTTTTTATACATTACTGAGTCATTAAAAAAAAGACAAGGTAGAATTCAAACTTGCACTTTTTTAACTGTTACGTGAGAAATGCTACTAAATATTGATACATTTTCAATGTAATGAAAATTGAATTATTGTTTCTTTACTGATAAAAAACCTCCCAAAAATTTTGTTAAAAAAATTAATGGAAATAATTATAAATATAAATTTAAAAATTTTCTTCGAGCAGGCTGCTTCAGTATAGTTGTCTCCCGTTATATATTTTATTAAATTACTATATTTTTTACTAACCAACTATATATATAGGTAATCGTATTTAAAAAATCTAGCGATATATACCAATATAATAAAATAACCAAATATATTTATCTTGCGCTATTTTTAATGATATTTTCTTATTTAAAGTTTATGTTAAATAAATAAAAATAAACAATTTATTTTTTACGTTATTTTAATGTGATCCGTGCCCAATTCGTTGTCGACTTCCACGAAAAAGTCTTTTCATTTTTCGGGTTAATATATAGCCCATGAATCTTACAAATAATGTGGCTTTCTATTGGTAATAGATTATTCAAAATTGGTTCAGTAGATTCAGAGATTCCCCTACAACCTCACAAAGTTTACCTATTTATGATATTAGTATAGATAAACAATTTAATTTATTTACTGTTTATAGATTTATAGAGGTTGCTAGACTTCTTGATTTTGAGATAATTGGACAACTTATAAGCTCTGTACCGATAGTTAGCCGGCAGCTAAATAATTGGTATTTAGCTATGTAGTAGGTATAGGGGGATTGGAATTCAATAACACCATAGGGGCAGGTTATCGCATATGACGATAAGAGGTGAATAGGCGCTTTGATGACGTAAATGGCTTGAATGTTACCATTTTTCTGGACAAATGAGGGTTCTAAAGGAAGTTACTATAAGATATTTTCAATATTACCAATATTGAATTCTTTTTAATCAATAAGAATTTTATTTAAATGAATTTTAATTTTGAAATTTGGTATAGAATAGATTAAAGCTTTTTTTTTAAATAAAAAAAAGGTTAAGAGTGCAGGTCGAGCTGTGTCAACATTTAAGTCTTTAGGAATTAGTATATATAAATAAATATGGAGATGCCATATTGTATATCTCATAGGTCATATATATGTATACGAGTACATAGAGATAATATTATGATAAAATGCACGGAAGAAGCCAGGGCGAGTCGACTAGTAACATAGTATATAAAACTCCGTGAAACTAAAGCAGAAACTCAATTCTACTAATATTATTATATTCGACTAAATCAAATTTAAAAAAACCTATTTTGTGTTTCTCTAAAGTAGCTTTTAGTACCATTAAATTGACCTGAATTCCCAATCATTAATTTTGTTTAGCTTTTATGGGAACGTCATTCATGTTTAAATTCGATTACCATTAACACAAATAATGTCATAATAAAAGAAATTATATCGATTAATGGATTGGGGTTAGCTTAACAGAAAATAAAATTATTTTAGCAAAAAGCTAATAAACAAGCTAAAAGTTGACCTGAAAATTTAATTTAGATTTTTTTATTTCTAAAAGAAACGCGTTAAAACCTAAAATCTCGCTAAATTCTAATTTTTTTTTATATTTTGTAAACCTACCATTGTGATTTTATTAGTTCCTAAGCATTAATTTCAGTAAATCTTTTTTGTAGCATTAACAACATCTGAGAATGCTCGGTGACAGAGTGAAACTAGAGTATAATAACATAATAGTCCCAAAAGCTTATTTAAACATCTATTTAATCAAATCAAATCAAATCAAAATTATTTATTTCAATTAGACTTTTTTGAAAAGTACTTTTGAAACGTCAAAAATTTGTCGGTCAGTTAATTTGTCTGAAGCTACCACCAGCTCGGAAAGCAGTTTTCTGTTGAGAAGAGCCGGCCAGAAACTCAACAGTCGCTCTTTTCAAAAAGCCATCTTTACATAACATGTTATACAAATCATTTTACTTGAGAGTCAACGTCACTTAGATTCCAAGCATTCTCATCATTTAAGTAATCCTGGACATTATAGTATGCTTTATATATTAATGACTTCTTGATACGAGTTTTAAATTGTTGAAGTGGCAAGGCTAATATAGGCTGTGGAATCTTATTATAGAAGCGAACACCAAGCCCCATGAAGTATTACTCACTTTGTGGAGACGATAGTACGGCATTACAAGTTTATTTCTGTTTCTAGTATTAACATTATGTTTGTCACTGTGTTTTGAATACGAATGAATATTCTGGTAAATGAACAAAATATTACAATATATGTATTGAGATGGGACTGTAAGAACGTCTATTTTTTTATATACATCTCTAAGGGATCTCTAATCCCGCGCTCTTAAGTTATAAATGGCCCGAACAGCTCTCTTTTGAAGAATAAAAATGGATTCAATGTCCGCGGCCCTACCCCACAGTAAAATGCCATAAGACATAATACTGTGAAAGTAACTGAAGTAAACTAGCCTAGCAGTATTGATATCAGTCATTTGTCTGACTCTCCTTACTGCGTAGGCAGCTGAGCTGAGTCTTCCCGCTAGAGATGATAGATGGGGGTTCCACTGGAGTTTTGAATCTAAAGTTATACCCAGAAATACCGTCGAGTCCGCCACCTCTAAAATTTCATTATTTAAACGTAGGTTAAATTTTTGTTTTTTAACATTAGGTAAAGCAAACTCAACGCATTTAGTTTTTTTAGCATTAAGAACTAAGTTATTTACCGTAAACCATTGAAGAACCTGCGATAATGCACTGTTTACATCGTCATAATTATGTTTATTTCTGTTTACTTTAAACATTGTAACATTTAATAGATGAGTATTCAGTCAATCACACTCTCATAATCTCACTTTTTTTTCATTTTACTCGTCATTCTAAATTCAATATGGCGGACGGCCAAAGATGGCAGTCTTGTTATTTTAAAGCATTCTCATTATATGGGTATCAATGAAAGAATTCGCTGTGAAAAATATGAAAATAATATTATTTTACTCGAAATCTAATATGGCACATCATCAAAGATGGCGGACTATTTTTCTTAAGCATTGATAATATGGATAACAAATGAAAGACTTTGCTGAAGAACTTTTTTTTTTTTATATTATTATATTGTTTCTATACTAACAAAATAAAAATTAAATATGGCGTAAGCAACGTTTAATCAATACAACTCTGACAAATGGCGAGTTTTAATTAAAGGGAACAGACCACGGTGACCACTATTGCGGAATGATTTATAGATACATGACAGGGGTTTTACAGCGGACGCAAAACATTAATTTTTCCTACCACCAGCACCAGCTCAACGATTACACTACAATTTTATTATAGTAAGGGATATTTTTCACATTGTTAAAATAAATTTAAAATGCTATAAAACTATATGGGAGTAGAAAAAATTGAAAAAAAAGTAGAATAAATTAAAAATCGTTCGCCCTCTAATTGAAATAAGATTTCATATGACTTTTGTCACTATTAGAGTTGTCAAATAAAAACAATTCAAATCGATTCGATTTAATATTCGATTTATATTTGCCTTAAAACTTGAAGAACGATTTTAATTGGTAGTACATGACAATTTGTTCTTATATAACAGTTAACGCTATTAATTCGCTTTTCCATACCAGAACGTTTCGTTTTACGTAAGCTAGGATAGTGACTAGCATGCTTCGTGCCGGTATTGGTAGTTCCATCCAAGATGTATATTATTTTGACTCTCTCGCCCCGCGTACCACGCTATAAAGCCTCTATTAGTGACTTCGGCATATTTGGAGTCAGAAGTATACTAAGATGCCTTCGACTATGCAAGGAATTGTAATACATACGTTGCCGTTCCAGATACTTCCTGTTTTGGTGGATCTCCGTGAGAACTACGTAAAGGAGAGTGAGCTCTCCGTCAAAGTTTATAATACAATTATCCTCTGCAGCTGAGTAAGTAACTAGTGAAAGACGAATTTGCCGTATTTGGTGGTAGAGAGCATCACTGTCCTAACTAACTTTTTACTGAATAGGATCTGTCCTCCTCCTTTCTTCCTACTTTGTGGGGAAACTTTCAAGGCATATGAAATTTATGGATAAGTGTGACGACTCATCATCTTCCATTAATATGTTTAAAATCAATAATATCTTCTATACTTAAATCCAAAAAGAACTTCAATTTGATACAATAAATGTATTATTGTACTAAATGTATATTGTTAATATTAAAAGACAATATTTTTCAATAGTTACTTATGTCAACACAATGTTTACGCTAAACTGATATAATAAGTATATTTCTGAAAGATTTAAAGACACCAAACTAAAGTTAAGTTAAATCTTTGGTGTTTTTAGCTTAATTTAAGTTTAATTTAAAGCACCGATAGAGTTGCCCTGTAGTCTTGGGTAGTTCGCGAACGACCTAGTTCAAAAGAGCGCTCCTTTAGGTGAACTATACGAACGTAACATAAGTTCGTAGACCAATCCATACTTGACTGTGGTTTATTTGTAATAAAAAATCGATACATTTAAATGGTGACAGAAAAATCAATATATCGTTCACGTTTGAGAATATTGTTATTTTTTGCCTTTATTATTATTTTTACTAAATTATTTAAAAAAAGTCAAAAAAAAGAACTAACAAACTAAAAGAGCGAACTAGTTCGCCATTGGTTTGCGAACTAAAAAAAGACTATTGCCCTGTCTTGAATTTTTGATGAATTTTGGAGAAACTGTGGTGCAAAATAATCGATGTCTTAACGTATCTAAAATTCATTAAGACATCGATTTTCATAAATATATTATTTTACTCACTTAAACAAAATCTTACAACTAACTAAAAAATTTGCCCTCGCTTCGCCGAAGAATAATTACGAACATAAAATATTTTCTATACAAATTCAACATACAATGTTTGGTCAAATGATATCAAAGTCCATTAATTTCGGAAAAACATTTTTATACAAATTACAATATACATCTCATGAATAGTATAGTATTAACCTGGAAGTAGAGTATTTAATCATGTTACTAAACAGACAAATAGTAGCTTTTAATTAAAAGTTACTAAAACCATATTAACTACTGTTGCGAACTGATTTATAGGCAAACATTCCTTATATATATTTTATTATTTTCAGTACTAAATAAATGTTTATCTTATATATAAAATTCTCGTGTCACAATGTTAGTTACCATACTCCTCCGAAACGGCTCGACCGATTTTTATGAAATTTTAAATGCGTATTCAGTAAGTCTGAGAATCGGCTACTATCTATTTTTCGTCCCCCTAAGTGATAAAGGTGACCCCAAATGGCAATACAGCGTTTACCGGTAACTTATATATGACTAATTACCAAAGATATAACGGTCACATAGCTCGACATGCACTTCATCTCCACGTCGATAGATGGCGTAATTGCATACATATTTGTATAGTCTTCTATTCTTAAGTATTTTTTCACGATAAAACCATAGCCTATGTCCTTCCTCAAACTCTATTTTATGAAAGCCTGACTGTGTAACAAACAGGCAAAAGCCATCAATCCGTCAATAGATGGCATAAGTAGTATATTAAATCTTAGCTTATTTACTTTGTATTCTTAAGTATTTCCTACGTTTCTTAGTATTACTATGGAAATTATAGTATTAGTTAAGGATTAGGATTAATTGTCGTTTAAATATAACTGTCGTTGAGATATAGCAGGTATTTGTTAAAATATATATTAATTGCAGCTCCGAGTGTAAAATCTAAAGAATAATTGCATTACAAAAATAAAAAAGTACAAAATTGTTATATATTACATTAATAATAAAATTTAAACCCATAGCAAAGCTAGTGTAAGTTGACTCGTGTCGTGTTGTGCGTGTTTTTGAATATTTTACTGATGTTTATATTGTCAGTGTGACAAACAGAAGCGCTCTACAAACTATACAAACTTTAAAATTTATTAAGGAAGCTCGTGCTGTACAGAAATATGCTTTCAACTGGTACAATGAAATTTTAAAGTTTAGTGGAAAGGTAGAACTTATTTACTAAGCGAATAAAATGATAAATTTCATAATAAGTCGTTAGTCTACGATTAATATTATTAGATAGAATCTCAACTTTTACTGTTCAATTGCCAGTCATGAAGTCCAAGATAATGTCTAAAATTTAGACAAAAAATATTAAGCAGTGATGGCCCAGTGGTTGAGACTTCAAGTCTTACTCTAATTAAATATCACTTGCTTTAACGGTGAAGGAAAACATCGTGAGGAAACCTGCACTCCTGAGAGTTCCCTAAAAGTCCTCAAAGGTGTGTCAAGTCTGCCAACCCGCACTGGGGCAGCGTGGTGGACTATGGCCTAATACCCTCCTCATTCTGAGGAGACCCGGCTCAGCAGTGGGCCATTGAAGGGTCGTGATGATGATTTTAAAAAATTATAAAACATTGCACGCACGCTTTCGGTTATTGATATTATATTGTGAAGTGTGACGTCATATTAAATTACTCTTACATTAGTGTGATATATTATTATACTGTTTTTAGGATACATATGAAGACAAATAGATTTTTCATAATATATTGACTCTCCACCGTTCGACTCACTAACTACAATCCTTACTAATATTATAAATGTGAATGTAAGTTTGTTTGTTACGTTTTCACGCGAAAACTACTTAACCGATCATCATGAAACTTTGTACACATATTCTTGAGGGTAGAAGTAACATACAATTCATTTCTATTGCAATGATCTCTGATACTTAATGGATTCAATGCGAGGCGAAGCCGCGGGTAAAAGCTAGTAGATAATAAAGTAATGATTTTTTTTTATAACGGAAATTATACCTCAGATTCTAACCTCGAAAAAATTAAACTGAGATAATTATCACGTGTTTGGTATCAAAAGAAAGGTCTTGGCGAGTACATTACAAATATGTATATATATGTTATTGTTTAAGTCAACATATATGTTTAAAATGCGGTCGTATAGTCCGCGCGGCCAGTCGTTGCAGTTTTTCACTTGTTTAAGCAAATAAAAACCAACATGAAATAAAAAAATAAAATTAAAAAACTATAAGAGAATATTTTGTGTTTCTATCTGAATTATTTTCGTGTTTCGTCCTTTTTAGAGAATTTTTTTACGTATTCGGGTTATCTATATCTATATAGAGGAAAGATTTGTATTTTTGGATTTTTGTATGTAACAAATAAACATAAAAACTACTGGACCGATTTCAAAAATTCTTTCACCATTAGAAAGCTACATTATTCCTGAGTAACATAGGCTATATTTATTACAAGAAAAAATTAGAGATCCCCAGAAATTCTCACTAAAACAAACACAAGGTGCAAAAAAATTAGCCATTAAATATCTTTCATCGCATGCGCTGCGAAAAGTATTGATGATAGAACAAAAAAATGTTTTACAATATTATAGAACGTATCAATATCTACAAAAAACTCCACGAGACCATATGTCCAACTATTGTAGTTAAGTCACTATAACTACTTTTTTACATTTTAAAAGTTGATAAAAATGCCTATCAAAATCAGACCATGTTATCCATAACTTTGTATTAATTCTTATCCAAATAAATTATTTCGTAATGAAGACTGTTTCAATACCTGTTAATTACTTTTTGAATTATTGAAATCGGACATTCCAGTCAAAAGATATTACGAAATAAAAATATCAAGATAAATAAAAAATAATCCCAGACGGGCCGCCGGCGCGGTGTGGTGTGCCTCGCAGCACAGCGAGTAACGCGGCGATAGAGGGAGCGACAGAATGCGGGAGCCAAAATGTTAAAAAAAAATTATCCACCCAAGCGAAGCCGGGACGGGCCCCTAGTAGTTTTATAAACTTTATTTTTTTTATTACTACCACTCATAAATTCAATAGTGATCATAGTAATTATATATGTACAATTAACAGTATATAAATGTAAATACAATTAAGTCGAAAAGTCCAACTATGCTTACTCAGAGTAGTGAGTTTAAACTACTTCTTGTAATCGGATTGCGATGGAAGTTGTCTTACTCTATCTAAGCTGCATTAAAGTTCAAGTAGAAATACATGTTACATTTTCGTATCTATATTATGAAGGCTCAGTGAAAAGCGGAAGAAAGCTTAATTTTGTAAATTTTTTCACTCAAACTTGAGAATCACTTTTCCAAAATTTGCAAATAAACTCGATTTCAAACAAACTTTACAAAGTGATAGCCGTTAAGTAAGTCCTAAAAAAAATAAAAAAATAATATGTGTAATTCTGTATAAATCCTAATATTATAAATTTGTATAATTGTGTTTCTTGGTTTATTTTCTAGACCTTTTTTTCTAGCTATAACGGACTGAAGGATCGACCTGATTTTTTCAGAGATCGAACTGACCTAAAATAAAATAGGCTACTTTTTACCCCGAAAATAAATGACAGAATACTATCCTGAAGTATTACAATATGAGATAATATATCAAGATCCCGTATCCAATATCCGTCCGTCTGTCTGTCACCAGTTGAAATTTTCACAAATGATGTATTTCTATTGCCCCTATAACAACAAATACTAAAAATAGAATGAAATACATATTTAAAGGGGGCTCCCATACAAACCCTTCGTGCGCGAGTCCGACTCGCACTTGGCCGCATTTGCTCGAGTCTAACAATATATCAGAGTACTTATCTTAATACATGTGTACCCCACTTGTATACTTCGAGTGATTGAACGCAAAAAATCAGTAAGATCTCTTTGTAGAAGAATTAAAACGTTCTCTTTGAAGAAAGCGCGCTCCGGACGTCTTTGTGAAGGTTCTAAACAAAAGACATGCTTCTGGTTTACTTGAATACCATATACCATAGAATTGACATGTAACATAAAATATACTCATAGTATTATATATACATATAGTGATGGCGTAGTGGTTGAGACTTCAAGTCTTACTCGGGAGGACCGAGTTCGATCCTGGGCACACACCTCTGACTCTGAGTTATGTGTGTTTTAAGCAATTATATATCACTTGGTTTAACGGTGAAGGAAAACATCGTGAGGAAACTTGCACTCCTGAGAGTTCCCTAAAAGTCCTCAAAGCATGGTGGACTATGGCCTAATACCCTCCTCACTCTGAGGAGGAGACCCAGCTCAGCAGTGGGCCATTGACGGGTCGTGATGATGATTATATATACATCTATATATAAAAGGAGAAGCTGACTTAATGACAGACATATCAACGCAGGGCCTAAACTATAAGGGTTAGAAACTTTGTGCACAGGGGTTCCTTTTATAACGTAGGGGAGCACTAAGAAAGGATTTTTGAAAATTCACACCATAAGAGGGTAAAACGGGGGTGCAAAGTATGAAACTTTGCCGTTTTGAAGTTATTCAAATGAACTTCAGTATGATGAAGGTTCTTCATTGAAACTCATGATACCATCCCATAAAAGGGTAAAACGGGGGGGGGGGGGGGGGGGTGCAAAGTTAATATGACTACCTCATATAATTATTAAATACGTCTACAGACGATCTATTGTAGGCTAATATAACTACTTCAATATCGCAAACGAAGTTGCGGGAAAAGCCAGAGAAGAACCCGAAACCGAGCAAATAATATCAATACTTAAGTTAGCAACACTGTTATAACTAACCCACGTAACAATTTATAACAAGACGATCCAATAGACAATTGGTGTGGTGTCGTAATGCTGGAACTCCATTGTGAAGGATTTCTAAAGTCTTTAATAGTATTTGGCTAGATCCGTCTATAGCGAATATTATTATCATTACTGTGCAGTTCTAGCTTCATGACACTATACAATTTGCACAACCTTTATGGCTACCGGGCGAGATCACTTTGACCATTGTCTCAAATCTAACAGAACAGAAGTAATATATTATCTACGCGTGGGTAACCTATATCTACTTTAAATTAAATAAAAAGAACTATTACCGAATATAAAGTTAAAAAAATTAAAAAGGAAAATAATGTATCTTCGACACAACTTAACAACACACAACACTTTATTTGAAAACTAAATTAGGACAATTAACCAGTTAACTGTGTAGATCCTTTTTTAAAGTTCTCATCTTGGCACTCCTTCCATGACGAGAATACTCGTCAAATCTATATGGGACCGACACCACACAGTAACACATACAAGACAATAATAATATACACTTAAAATGGAAACTGACTAGAGCAACATCACGACATTACAGCCGTAATGGTCACAGTTTGACAACTGTCTCAAGTCTATCGGAACTGAGGCTATATATCCCATGCTAAATCGACAAATTTTTTCTACCCCCCGAAAGACATTTTTCAGATTTTTTTCAAATTGTCGTCACATCTTCAAATTAGCAGAATTCATTGCAGAATTAACTGAAGAGTAAAAAAAAACGGTCGGACTCGTTTTTTTCGAAAAAAAACAAAATATTTCATACATCTGGGCTTCTGAAAATTTTTTCATATTTTTTTTAAAACTACATTTAAAAACAAAAATTTAAATAAAAGGGTCCCAAACGATCAATATTTGAATAAGTTCTAGCATTTTCAAAAAAAAGCGGTATTTTTTTCAAACATTCGTAACTTTTTTTGAGTCGGAAAAAAAATTCTGAAAAATGTCTTGCGGGGGGTAGAAAAAGATAGAATTTTTTTAGCGCAAATACTTCAATTTTATTTAGTTAATATCAAAGTTATTATATTGCTTAGTTAATATTAGTTAATATCAAATACTAACTGTAAAAAGAGCTCTTCAAGCTCTGTCCGCTAAAGATACTCGTGTCACTTAAATCTAACCTTAGAATTTCACTTTAGGGTTTGTTCTTCTGGAGATGGATCAACCAGCTCTGCTTCTTTCAGTCCAGCACCTCAGCCCCTCATCTTCACCTTCTTATTATAATGAGATGGATTTTCTGACAACTAAGCAGTAATATTAATATAATAGTAAACATAGTAGGAATTGTACACGTTTTGTACCTAAACACTAATTGCATTTACGTATACCATTTCCAAAAGCTTCACAACTCCAAACTTCCAATCCGCACAAGAAATTCAAGAGACAATCAAAGTACCTTAATTAGTCAGAGAATTCTCGAATTATCAGCGAAATTAAATGACCTATTTCCTTATACTAAATGGAGTTCATTTCATTTTCGTATCGACTTGCTGACTTCAGAAATAATAAAGCTTCAATTATATTAATTATATAACTATTAAAAAAAATATTAAATTATAGTATTGATTACAAACGACATCGATTTAAAAGAATACATATTAACTTGTGTAAGTACACCAGTCAATAATCTTAACAAATATTCATTAAATACAAAAAGATCGATAAAACTTGAATTAATAGTCTATCGGAAGAAAGGTATCCAGAAATACCGTTTCATCCCTACTCAATGTAAGCAATGTCAGTGTGTTACCATGGTTACAATTGTTATAACTGTCAATATATGTTGTCACGCAGCTCTCAAGTTAGAAATGAGCTGATAGTCTTCAAACAGGTTACAAGATCATCACAAATTATAGTTAAGAATCGTCTCGATTAAATTATCTTTCAAACAAATAAAACTACATCAGAATCGGTCTATTATCTTGGGCGCTATGACGCAACAGACCGACGCACAGATACACTTGGTTTTAAGATTGCTAGTTGATCCTGTTAGCAACATTTTTCGGATTCTATAGATTTACTGTAAAAATATATATATATAACCTAGACTAGTCATCAATGTAATTAATTTAAAAAAAAAATTTAATTTTCAATATATTGCTATAAAAAAGTATTCAGGCGTTCAATAATCATTATTCATCATTATCTCACAGGAACTATGAATTTTTCCGGGATAAAAAGGTGCCTATATGTTTATAAAGTATCTGTATACCAAATTTCATTGAAATCCGTTTAGCCGTTTTTGTGTGATTGAGTAACAAACATCCCAACATACAAACTTTAGTAAGAACAAAGTATGCAGGTGATACTTTTTCTCTAATAACAAATACCGTAAATATTATCATACATACTTATATAGGAAGGAGCCAAAGGCCAGAACTTAGTTTTTTACGTGACCAATAAACTAAGAAAGGATCTTTGAAAATTCGACCCTTTAAGGCTACAAATCAACCCTTAGAAATACCGTAAAGCTGTACATATATTTCATACTAAAGCTTACTACTAACTAGGAAGTAGAATAGTAACTACTTTATCTATATATATGTCGGAGCATAGTAAAAGATTATCTCCCTTTTAGTGTTCCCCAATATTCCCCATCTCCCTCCTTCCATCTCCTTTCACATCGTTTTAAAATCCCCGACATATATAATAAAAACTTATTATGGTATGTCTGTATATACTCGTAGATGATATATAAGAAACCATTTTGTATGGGATCTTTATATCATCAATACAAAATAATGATAAAAATCACAGTTTCAGTTCTAACGTAAAATAAACTCTTTGGCAAATTTATTGTCATAATATTTTTTTTTAAATCCCATATGCTCCATATTTAGAGCTGTTTCTATTATAATTTATTTCGAAGTAGTAAAACATTATAAACATATTGGTACAACAGATCATGTAGACAATGATTATTTTGAAAATAGCAACTGTTGAATTTTTCAAGTTGAAAATACAGACAGACAAACTAAATGACGTTATTTATCGTATCAAAATTACTTTAATTTTACTTATAGAACTTTATATCAATTATGATATGAACTATTTTGAGTTTGAGTTTTGAGTCTTAACGTCACGCTTATATCCAGTTAGGTTTTATTAAAATACTAACTGACCCGGAAAACATTGTTTTGCCATATAAATTTGAGGCTACCCTTATCACTTAGGGGGATGAAATATACATAGTAGCTGATTCTCAGACCTATTTCATAAAAATCGGTCGAGCCGTTTCCGGAGGAGTATGGTAACTAACATTATGACACGAGAATTTTATATTTAAGAAGATAATACTATAAAATATCGATATTAAATATAACGACACCACCTGTCATTATAGTGGGAATAGATGAGGGGGTATTTTGTATTATAAAAAGATGACTTTAACGCAATAAAGTTTATTTGCTTTCGGAGCTCGTGTGACTTCAGTATTGTGTATTTAAATATTGTTTGCTGAATATTTAAATAATTAGTGTAATTGCTATTTTGCTGAAGAAGTGTTAAATATTAAATATTAAAGTCAGGAGGTTAAGCGGTATTAGTGATCAGTCACCAAACCATGACATAATATAATAAATATTGAATTGAATCAGGCGTTACTTTGCGGAAGTTCATGGTTTAAAAGGAATCAAAATGTTACCTTGCTATAAACCTCGGCAATCTGAACTACCAGACTCGTATGGTACAACCTAGAAGAGCACCCTGTCCACACAAAAGTGAGACGTTACGAAATTTATTTTATAAGATAATAAATAATTATAATTCATATATATAATTAATATTTGTTTAATGAGTAAATCTGGAAAATTGAAAACAAATTGTCTTCGCTCCCATCGTGTACGTGTTTTATTTCGACTGTATACAAGAGACCACTAGGAGATTGTTAAATTAGAAAGATTATTTAATCCTGCACCTGGGTTGCAACTTTAATCCCCAGGCACTGCTCGGCTTCCGTCTGGATTGTGTATTATTGTAGTCTGGAGTGTAAGTGTGCTACCGTGTAGCTTTTAATAATAACGAGAGGGTCGATACAAATATGAGTATTTTTACAAAAACTGGTTTTATTGAAAAAGTTCAAAAAACATCCGCAGGAAATGGATTAGAACATAACTTCCGTAGGTCACAGTTGTAAAAATATCTTTTAATAAAATTTGTAGAAGCTAGGAGTAGTAGCCCGATAGATATACTAACACTATAGTAAAAATAGGTTATTTGAAATATTTAAATACCATTTACCTCATTTCCAAGTATAATTAATTTTAACAATCAAATGTGATGATTACCGTAATATGTCGTAATTGAAAAGGGTTAACCGCTCTTTGGTTGGGCCAAACCACTAACCTTTTATAAAAACCGATACTGTTAAGTATACACGAGCTATAACAGCGTAGTAATATAGGGCCTTGAGGAACAGATTTAAAGAATTTTTTTATATTCCAAAAACTCTCACCTACACTACTTAACCTCCATATTCAATGTTTAACTAACATGCTATTAAACGATAATACTATCTGTACAATTTTAATGTTCACCGTTCAACATCATATTGACGACTGGCTCAAATCTATCGGAACATATGTTTTATATTCTCTACAAGTGGGTAGACAATATAAAACCTATTGGTGGGTTACGTGGGTTTGAGAAAAAATAGTGGGAGAAAGATGCGCATTGTGAGGGTGCTGTGTGTCTGTATTGGCAGTTCCATTCGTGACATTTACTATTTGGACAAAAAGTAGACACGCGGGAACTGAACTACCCGCTAAAAAGGCCACTAATAGTGACTTTTCGCATTCAAGGTCAAACCTATACTCACGTGCCAGTAGCTACATACTTGAAATAACACAAAGGAACTTGCGAACACTAAATTATCATCAGTGTTGTTAACTAAACAGTTTATTTCTCAGTTTAAAGCGTTTATCATCCATTGGAAGAATTAACATATCACATCTAAATGTAATATATTAAGAATGATCGGGTATATAGTTAAATAAAAGGGTTATTCATCTGTGTTGATATATTTTCTTTTTTTTTATTCAGTAAGAACGGGAGGTCCGAGTATGATCTCCCACACAGGCACACACCTTTGACTTTTCTGAGTTATTTGTGTTTTAAGCAATTAAATATCACTTGCTTTAACGGTGAAGGAAAACATCGTGAGGAAACCTGCACTCCTGAGAGTTCTCCATGTTCTCAAAGGTGTGTGAAGTCTGCCAACCCGCACTCAGCCAGCGTGGTGGACTATGGCCTAATACCCTCCTTATAAGGAGACCCGACTCAGCTGTGGGCCATTGATGAGTCATGATGATGATACTTTTAAAGAAAAAAAATCCTATTACTATCATAAGTTGAAATTACTTCTTTAAATCAGTAAATAAAACATTAGATAAATTACATATGAAAAACAAAGAAAATGCTGAGTCAAAAACCAAGTTTAACTCTGCAATAGGTAAAGCTAGAAATGAGCCAATTCTATTTAGATTCTAGATACGTAATAGACTTAACTTATAAGCTAGAAAAGGCATTTGATGGAAAAGGTCGAACTAGACAATCGCTATTTACGGGTAGAGCTAAATATTCTGTTCGTAATAATTAAATTGGTTTCATAAAATAGAAACCTATTTAATATTAGCGATCCGTTAAGGCTTCGCAGCGAGAGGAAGGTTTAAATGTATAATATGAATGTATTATACATATAAACCTTCCTCTTAAAACACTCTATCTATTGGTGAGAATCACATCAAAATTAGATAGGTGGAAGCAACTTCGTTTTATACTATGTAAAGAAGATATTATGGAAACTATACTACGCAGTAACATTCAAGATATAAAAATAACATGCAATTTAGACGGAGCCTAGCAGTGCATGGGGCTTGAGACCCAGTAGCAGGTTTAAAAAGCTCTTTAATAATTTATTAACTCTCACCTCCCACCACTCAACCTCGCCAAATACAATAGATAATAAAGTAAACATACGTGGATCTCAAGAAGGAAGATCATAGCCGCGACACTATAATACTAACTTACATGTACACTGCGCGACAACACCAGAGAGACTGACTCTAATCTAACACGTCGGTATACTTTAAATAAAAGAAACTACCCGCGAATACTATATATGAACTACATAGTAACACATTATCATCATCATGATTACAGCATAATGACACATAAAAGAAAATCATTAGAACTTTAAACTGGAATCCGAATAGTGCGTGGGACTTGTGACCCAGAAGCTGGTTTGAAAAAAAAGATATCATATTTAAATCTTAGAAACATCTAGTCGTTGCAGAAAAGCCTAATATTACCTATATGAAAGACAGAATAATTAAATATCTAATAAAAATAGAAATTTACTATAATTGTATATAAATAGTTATTATTATTATTATTATTTTTTATACAAAAAATGTTTAAAGACAACAAGTAGTATTTACGTGTAAATTATTATCGGAAAGTTTATAGAAAAAATGTAAATTTTATCATGTTCGTTTTATTTAGAGTTTAGCGTATTATGAGCATGCACACATATCATACAGGATAACACAAGATTTATGTGGATGCTGTAAATTCCTCCTTTGTAGCTCGTACCATCTCCTTGCTCATATACAAAGTCATATGATAATATATAATATATAGGAATTAGAATTGACCCAAATTAATGGGTCAAAGTTACTAAAATTTCTGCTCTTTGATAAATCCTTTCCTAAATCTCTATTATGAATCTTTAAATATAAACACAACTACAAATATAAAAAAATAACTTAATCTAATGTAAGTATAACAATACAATATAACTCATCAATCTTGACTACTAATGTACAATAATTCTATTAAAAAATATTCATGTAATACAATAATAGATGTTTTAAGTGAAATTTAATTTCCTAAGCGAATGAAACTTGGCAAACAGTTCGAGACTCCATAATGTGGCTTTTATAAAATCCTCAAGAAATTGGTCCACGCCCAAAAACTGTTGCCGAAACCACATATCAACAATGTAATAAACAAATTGTATTCTATTACTTACTAATTTGTATTCAAAACTAATGGATAATAGTATTTTTTTAAGAAAATAAACCCCGATGCCTATTTTATTTAATTAATATTTGTATAAAAATCAGCCCGATAATGCTTTTGTAATTAAGTATTATTATTTATTGTAAATATTTTGATCAAATAAACTGTCATCGCTATTTGGACTGTAAATATTAATGACCACGGCCATATTTGACGTTGTAAAGCAATTATGCTATAAATTCTAATATATACTTCTAAACTACACGCTGTAATTATAATTCATGATATTAAGTAGTGTATTCGAGTTAAAACGTAAAGGACATCTACGAATATGTACATCTAAACCAAGTAATCTCAAGGCTCAAATACACAAAGTATTTGAGCTAAATATAGGTGAATCTATAGTCCTCTAATGTAGATGTCATCCTTTAACTTTTAATTATTTTAATAATATTTGGGTGTAGCTTGTTATTGTCAAAATATTCAAATTAACGCTGCGCTGCCACTAAATACGCAGAAGGGGCAATCCTTCGTACATTTTATGTAATGTTTGTCGTTTGAGCTAACACACCTAAGCCTTCCAATAACAATCTACTGTCCTCCGATTACGTAAACCGTCGAGAATTTTATAAATATTCACTCTAACGTGGGAAAGACGATCGATAGGTCAAAAATTTGGGGAATTTTTGACAATTACTATATACTATGAATATCTTTTGAGAATATATTTATGTGATAAAATGATTAGTATAGTTGGTGGTAACTTACGTAGGTGAGTTTGTAGATCCTTAGAGCGGTCACCTCAGGCAATCCATTGATGAGCGACGGTGTCCGCGAGCTGGTGGTGTAACGCGCGGACGTGCCGGCGGTCGCGGCTCTACTGGCACGTGGTCGTGTCAATCGATGCGGCAGCGCGAGCGCGGCACATTCATGCGGCGAACAGCTGACGGACGAGCCCGTAAACATGAATCGGCCGCCGCCCACCCCGCGCTTGCTCTCGCCCCGCTACCCTCGCATGCCCCTCCGACACCCCGCACCCGACACCCGGTGCCCATTGCAGATCCACGTACGGTGTCATATGCGTTTTAACCACCTGTCAGATTATATCAATTTAATATTAATTCGAGTCTTTCATTCATTTTACCATTCCATTTAATAATTTTTGGTATTTACTCATAGCTCTAGGTATTGACAAAATGTAAACAAAGATTAAAAATATGCTTTATAAATATGTCGTTCAAAAGTTGTAAAATATTACCAATCAATTTTTAAAAAAAAACAAATAGTAACCCACTTTTTCACATTTCTCATAAACTATTGGTTTTACCTTATAGCCTAATTATTTACTACCCAGTTGAAATTTACACAATACGTGTATATGAAGTTAAAGTATGACATTTTTATTATTTTATTCGAATATTCCATCGATTCCTATAAGCTGAAAAATTATGATCAATTTTTTACATAAAAAAATCAAGCAACACATTAGTCAAGTTTATATTGAGGAGTTCTTGTTGCTTTTCATGTTTACCCACTATCTCGATAATATAGAGTAGAGCTGTTATTGTGGTTAATTTTAATATTGGTTAATGAGTTCGAATAGTGGGGGGTAAATTGTCGAGATTATATCAATAGCTAAACCTGCTGCTGGTCTTAAATTAGAGTTAATTATATAAGTGTTTTAAAATACAATGTTGAATGTAGAGCATATCTAAGAGACACGGTGGCGGTGGGCGTCGCTGTGTTACGCGCGTGCGTGACGATCCTCCGAGACATTGTACATCGACACTATACACTGTACACAGGTGTCGCACATCTTGGTGTTACATGCTTCGTAAATATTTGTCCTTACTTGATATATTGATCCCTGGATAACGTGTCCCTAAACAATTTCTTTGTTCAGGACTATTAAGGTCAAATTGGTGAGGTAAACATGACAGTTATCGCTTTTATAATTTCAGTAAAGTTTACAGCAGATGTTAATTGTGACAAAACCAAATATACACTGCATTTACTAATACATATAATTAAACAAGGTCATATTTACACCAACTCTGATTTTAGTTAAAATATCTGAAATTAAATTTAGACACTTGAAGGATTAAAAGAAAATAGCTATAACGATTTTTTTAACGATTTGGCTATTTTTATAAAAATAAATGATTTAAAATTTCCATATTCATTCAAAACAAAATAATTAAAAAAAAAACGTGCTTTAAACCGTAATTGCACCCTACAGCCTCTTTTAAATGTTAATTTCTATAAAATTTAGAAACTCTACGCTGTATACAAAAACTCGTAGCACCTCGTAGCATTTCGTAGCAACTGTAGTTACTTGACATTTTTCAAAATGTGTTATCTATGTATTATTTAAATTATTTCTAAAGATTTTAAATAATGTTTTAGTTATGCGATTATTTAAATTAGAACTGTTATAGAATATTTCATATTTAAAAATAAAATATGTTGATACTGAGGAATATAAAAGACAAAAAACATGTATTACACTGATTGCAATTTTCTAGGAAAACAATCAGTCGGCGTCAGCTAAGCCTAAGCTTTGTATTATGAAGAACTTTTTCAATCAAACAGTGTATAAAAATAAAAGTGAAAAGCCTATATTGAAATTGAAATATACATGTACTGTAAAGAGACATAACTGTATTATTATTTTTATATTAATTTTTAAATTACATGATAATATTTATATGTGATATAATGAAGAAAGCTTCACTTGTTACTAACTAATAATAAAATAAAATCTTTGAAGTAATATTTAACCTACTCCTAATATTATTTCTAATCATGGTATCTTGGTGATGATCTGATTGTGGGAGGTGGTAGTTAAAATGTTTTTTTTTTTTTTTTCTTAAATTTACAAAAAAGGAAACTCAATTATTTTACATTTTTTAGTTATGTCACATTTTATTTAACCCGTCATACTCTCCAAACAATACTAGTAAGTTATAAATACAGATATAATATATCAAAGTAAAACAATACATGCACTTTTTATTATTAAAATATTTTCCCTTTTCATCAAAATAGGTATATTTTTTATTCCCTATATGTAATATAATAATAGAGAAATCTTTTAACTAAGTGTACTGAAAGATTATAGAAAAAAGTGTATTTATTAGTTTGTTCTTTTGTCTTTCAATCGCACAACAAATTAATGTGATTTTATACAAAAAAGAGGATGGATTTGAGATTAATTCAGGTTACATTTTACCCCGAAAAAAATTACATTTACTCTGAGATAATGATTAAATACAATAAGTAGATGACGAACGTCGCTAATTCACAGATAGGTACTTAAGTTAATTATAAAATGAGTGGGGGTAAACTATTTGTGTTCAAGTCTGTTTAAGTGAAGTGTCGATGATATCGTATGAGCGTGATAATATAAGAGTGAAGTTTGTATATTTGTTATTAAATAAAAGCTTTTTCAATTATAGAAATCTATTAAATGTATCTAGGAATTTTTTGGCGTTTTAGATTAATTAAGAAATGTAAAATAAAAGTATAGAATGATTGGTATTTTGACACAGTTCCATAAATTTAATACCATTATTTCTTGGCCAGTATCACGGAACTGATTTCGTGTTTAATCGCAATAAGTAATGTATGTAAATTACATACATGTGTTAATACTTTCCGGTCAAATAACATCGACCTCGAATATTTCTAGCACTTTAAATTTCCCAATATATTTCTTATTTAAATGAAACAAAGCCTATATCTCAAACCTACAGCATTATGACTATTGAAACTGTATTCACTTTCGTGTAGTGGTTTTCGTGTGATACACGTACAAACATACAAGCAGACAGCTAAAACAATTTAATATAATTATTATTGCTTCTATTGGTATTAAAGAGATTTTTATTACATGCATAGTAGATACGATATCTACGAGAATTCGTAGCATCTCGTAGCTGTTCATAGCGACTCGTAGCATGTCGTAGCGGTTTGTAGCAGTTCTGCAATAGTTATTACCTTTTATTATTAGTCAGTATATTTTATTTGTTTAGATTTACTTATAACTAACTGACCAACTCTATCTTCGCTGAGGTGAAACTTCTTTTATGAAATCGAAAAGCACTCATTATATCACATTTCGTCAATCGTTCATATACTCACTAACATCTAAACTCACAAACTCATTTACTTACTAGATTATTCACTTATTCCTTTTCCCACTCTCATGCCTCACTCAATAGTTTGTATAATCTCTCTCTAAGATATACACTCACTCAGTCTATCACCTACTCATACACTAACTCACTCACTAACTTACTCATTCTTTCGTCAAAATTTTAAAAAGAGGAAGTATAATGATATATTGAAACAAAATCAATTTTATCAAATTTTATGTGAGAATGATTTTCGTGTCTTTTTAAATTACAATATATTTTAAATGAATGATCCGATTATGATGAAATAAAAATAAAAAATAAGTCCTAAAATGACACTATAAATTTTATATAAACATAATCCGAAATTGTTTATTTTTGCATAAATTAAAACAAATTTTCTGGGTATGAATTTTGTAAAATATTTTTAATATATACAAAATAAATAGAAGGTCTCAAAAAGCTGTTATTATAAAAGATATGAAGAGTTGTAGGTTATCATATAACAAGTAGTTAACATTGATACGTCTATCTGTTATGCGAGGGAGGATTGTTTTTCCTTTAGTTTATAACCCTGCCTTGACCCACTTGCGGTATCTGCATTCCCGTCTTAGGTCGATACTTGCATGTGACCTAAATCACCTTTCAAAATAACACTTAATCCTACGCAATGCACTTTTAAACACTTGATAGTTTTTGATAAGAATGATCTCCCTTTTTTAGACCTCTGTAATCCTGCTGCCGGATCGTAAGCACCAGAGTAATGGTTATCATCATGTAATAATAAAATTTTAAGTAAAAATTTCGATATCAGTTATGAATCTTAGTTCAATTCGAAATATTATATGAAATTTGATTCAGTTCTTTTTAAAGTTAGTTAATTCAGACACTCGCATCATGCCATACGTTTTAAGACCTTACAATTTGACAGGACAACATTGAGAACATAACGAATGTTCCTGTGAATGTAGTATCGGTTTTTCAGGTAGTAATAGAAAATCTTTATAATAAATTAAAAAACTGAAAAATCGCAATAATGTTGTTGAAGTACAAAAATTATTATAAACAAAGTATGAATATTTATTTTTAACTTTTATGACGAGGTAAATATGTATATAAAAAAGGCACCACGAAGCAAAAAAAATTTACGACAATTATTTAAACATATTTTTTTCATTTACTCTGAAAATTTTATTAGTTAAAAGTCGTTTAAGTTGTAATTTTTTAAAGTATTCAAAATACCCCGTGTTTTCTTCCAATTTTTAAATAAATATTCAATACCTTAAAAAAATTAATTAATGTGTCGTATTCGGTTTTGACGCCGCGCGCGAAACCTAAAAATGTCTCGCAGAGACCCATTTTAAGCGTTAAATTAAAATTATAAAAAATGGAGATAGAGTTCCGGGAGTAGAGGCTTTCTTATTGAAAATTTCCTCCTCTTTAAGAATATTTTTTTGGGATTTCTTAAATATTAATAGTCTATGGAATATTGATAAAAAACGAAATGTCTTTTTTTATTTATCTTTAATTGTTTATAACTTTTGCAATTTTTTAAGTGCTAATACACACTTTTAACACATTTTTCCGGATCCAATGAACTATTACACATAATCTTAAGAACAGTATCTCTCATCAGCATCATCATCACAACCCATTAATGGCCCACTACTGAGCTGGGTCTCCTCCTCAGAAAGAGGAGTGGTTTAAGCCTTAGTCCACCACGCTGGCCCAAAACGGGTTGGCAGACTTCACACACCTTTGAGAACCTTTAGGGAAACCTCAAGGAGTGCAGGTTTCCTCATGATGTTTTCTTTCTCCGTTGAAGCAAGTTATATTTAATTGCTTAAAACACACATAACTCAGAAGTCAGTGGTGTGTGCCCGGGACCCAACAACCCGGACCTCCCAAGTAAGAAACCGATGTTTTAACCACTAGGCTATCACTGCTCTATCTCTATTTTAGACCATTTTCAACTTGTCGAGTAGACTAAATACTAGTTAGATACGAAAATTAATTTTATCCAAGTGTGCCCCAGCTTAACTAGTTGAGATACAAAGCGCAAACAATAAAGCGGTTTAAAGCCTTTGCCAAAGAATGTTAACATACACTGCATTGGATCTGTAACAACTGTTGCGTCTGGCGCGAATCCAGACCAGAGGTATTCTCATTCAATTATATATATAATAGAAATAAAATAGTTGTTGCGATTGAGACTTGGCTCTCACTGCTGTCCCACTGCCCAACGCGACATCAATGACACCAGATGTTATAATACACATTGTGGAAGATTTGCATGAGAATGTCTTTATTTATGATATTACTCTCGTCACACTATATTTTATATCATAAAACGTTGTATGTTATACTAGTCGACCCGCGCAACTTCGTCCGCGTGATACTCTGCTCCTATTGGTCTTAACGTAATTATATATAGCCTATAGCCTGCCTCGATAAATGGGCTATCTAACACTGAAAGAATTTTTAATTCGGACCAGTAGTTCCTGAGATTAGCCCGTTATACTTGTAGGTATTAGTATATATAATAATGTATAGTTATACATTGTGCGTGTGAACGAGATTGTGTTTAGCGCCTCCCTGAGGAGTCGTAACGACGGCGGTCGTCGTAAACCACGTCCTAGGTGTAAATGCAAGAATACTTGCAGTTGCTACTTTAGGCCACCACTATAGACCTTATTGCGCCCCTCAGAATGCTTTTTAACGCCTCTTACCTCATAGAGAGCGAAAGCGATAGTTTTCATAGAGGCGGCAGCCATAGACGCGAATGTAACCGAAGGCGAAGTTCAAGTTAGAACAAATTGTAACAGATGATGACGCTATATTTTATTTATTTTTTTTAGGTATAATATTCATACAGTTTTTTTTTAGGATTTTTTGTCTATTGGCTTTGCTTACTCACAAAAAAATATCTAAAAGAATTCCTAACTCGATTCGCGCCACATGTGGGCTACCCACTCCCACGGCCAAACCATTACTGCTGCGGATCCGGTGGACTCAAGAGTTCACTGGAACCGCAGTATTCTTCTCTTCTCACTCCCTCCTCACTCTATCTACGAGGAAGCAACACATCAGCAATACAAGAGTCACTCTCTAGTTTCCATGGATGTCGGTGGTCACTTACCATCAGGTGGTATGCTCGTTTGCGCCTCATCTATCATAAAAAAAATTAATGTGTTTACGTCTCACGGATACCCTAAACAAAAAAAAGTAAAACTATTTATTCAATTTTACTATCCAATAATTTAATTTTATATATATTTATTAAATACATGATATTATATGTCTAATTGATATACAAATGATAAACTTAGCTATGAGTCCTGATGATAATGAGTAAGCCTCGTAATTTCGAAAGAAAATGACGTAATAACAACTTAACAAAATTATATATTATAAAATGTACGTATCTTAAAAATATTGCAATTCAAAAGACAGTTTAAATTTAAAGTTTTCATCATCATCACAACCCATAAAAGGCCATAGTCTACCACGCTGGCCTAGTGCGGGTTGGCAGACTTCACACACAAAGAACATTAGGGAACTCTCAGGAGTGCAGGTTTCCTCACGACGTCTTTCCTTCACGATTAAAGCAAGTATAAAATTAAATAAATAGGAAAAATAAATTAAAAAAAATAGGAGTTAATTTTAGTAATGCAGTGCTATATGCATACAAGAGGTAATAACAGTTAGACCTAGTTTTAGAATGTATAAGAGAACAAACACTACCCCTCTCATTATAACGAGTTTACACAAACTGTTTAGTTCTAAAATCTATTAATAGTTTTCTGTATCAAAAAAGGTAAATACACTTACTAACTAACTCAATATATATGTCGGGGATTTTAAAATGATGTGAAAGGAGATGGAAGGAGGAAGATGGGGAATATTGGGGAACACTAAAAGGGGGTGATGGTATTGAATGGAATATTGGGTAAACGCAACGTAGATACTCCTATTGAACCAATAAATGATCAAATATGATCTCTAACAATTACGAGAGAAACCTAAGCAATGCCTTGGACTTGTGACCAAGGTGTAGGCTTAAGGAATTCCTTTAAGTAATTACGACACTCGCCTCCACTGCTCAGGCTCTCTGTTTAAACCTAAGGTTAATCGCACATAAACCTAACCTAACACAAGACGAGGTAATTACATTGTAAGGTCAAGGTCACGTTACTCACGGACAGCACTCCTAGCACTAACACAACACTGCCACTATTTAGATACTACTTCACTTCTTGAGCGACCGCGCACGACTAAGACTTCAGTCAGACTGTCGATGGCATATAAAGGTTCGAGGGTCGAGACTGTCAAAACAACGGAAGTGACCACTACCCTACTCCAACGCCACAGATAGCGATAACGATTTGATTAATCGATAATCTTTTACTTATTCTCTGACATATATTAGTAGTTTATGTAAAATTGATAAAAAATATGTGCTATGTACTCAGACTGATCAGAGTATATATTACTTTTTACAGATGTTTCCAAAGAAAATCAATTTGTTTTTAACCTAACTAATATTATGAATGCGGAGGAAACCCAGTCTGTCTGTCTGTTACGCTTTCATGCTTAAACTACTGAACCGATTTTGATGAAATTTGGATCACAGATGCTTTATTAGCTGGATTAATACATAAACCACATTTTATGCAGGGAAAAAATTGAGAGTTCCTGCACATAATAATAAAATTTGTTTACTGTGGTAAGCACGTGAATATTTTAATTTAGCAACAATATATTGAAAATTAAAGATCGCGCACGCCTCCTCGCTGTCTCTACCAAAGAATCTGGATACTGGCTACGAGCGCTCCCTCCACCTCACATCGGCACATTATTAGACCATCTCACTCTCACAATATCAGTAGTACGACTTGGCGCCAAGTTAAATCAACCACATCGATGTCACTGCGGAGAGGCTGTGGACGAATTTATATTTATTGCTAAACCAAAGTATATATATTCTTTATTGCACAGAAAAATAAAAATATAGTACAAAATGTTAAAATGTTTGTTGACATAGGCGAACTTATCTCTAGAAGAGATCTCTTCCAGTCAACCTGCGAAAGTGAGATAAAGTGTCATAAAGCGGGGGACGTTTGTGCAAAACCAAGAGACAAAAAAAACGTAATTATAATAATACATACATAATAAGAAGAAATAAAAAAAAAAAAAAAATAATAATAGGTACATACATGAATACATACACACATATATGTTATGGTAATAAATATATATATATATATATATTTATAATATATAAATTGAACTCATATGAAGCCGAGGCGAGTCGTATAGTATAATATACTTCGTAGTATGGAAGCTATACTGCGCAGTAATACAAGATATGCAATTTAGATGGAGCCGAGCAGTGCCTAGGGCTTAAGACCCAGAAGCAGGGTTAAATAGCTCTTTCGTAATATATTAACCTCTCCTTTACATGGTTTGTCTTGCACAAAAAGTGCAGGCCGTTTCTCTCGTCATGCTTCCTTGAATGACGTAATTCGCAGGTCTCTTTACACTGCTAAAGTACCAGCTATTTTAGAACCAAACGGCTTGGCGCGTAACGATGGCAAGAGACCTGATGGAATGACGCTCGTTCCGTAGAAGCTAGGAAGATCTTTTGTGTGGGATGCTACATGTGTGGATACACTTGCAGCTTCTCATTTACCCACCACCGCTGAATCTGCCAAGCGGCGCAAATATGGAGACTTAGAAAGAAACTTTATGTTTGCGCCGTTCGGCGTAGAAACCATGGGGCCATGAGGCAAGAGGGCTCGTGATATTTTCAACGAAATATCATCTCGCCTCATCTAAGCCACTGGTGACCAAAGGGTGACCAAAGGGCTCTCTGTAGTGGAATAGAAAAAATTTTTATATTACTTAATTTAATTATTGTTTAATAGAAGTAGTTTATTTTAAAAGTGGAAAATTAAATTTTTTTTTTTTAATTTGAATATACGTTTGTTGGAGACCAAACTCCATACACAAAGATGGCAGATCAGAATAAAAATATTAAATTTAAAGTTATATAGAATTTTAGGAACACAAATCGGAATTGCCTGGGACTGGCGGGATGTCAGTTCTTATCTTGTATATTAAATAATGTAAAATAAAGTATATAAAGATGATAAAGAAAAGAAAGTTAAAACTACGTTATTTATTTGATCAATAACTACAATAAAAATATAATAACCTTTACGTTCCTAACGCCATCTAGCGATCGGTTCAATGTCTCAATCATTCACAATCATTCTCTAATGTGTTTATGTTAAACTGTCATATAAACACAGCCTCGGCCATGGTATAAAATGAATGAATAATTAACCTAACAATGATAAGGCTGTACGGTGTAATACCTTTGCCTTTTCCATTATAATTCTATAGCTTTTATTTTTTCTGAAATGAAGTAAATTAAAAATTGTTTTATAAATTACAGTCTATTTATTTATATACTGTATCGCTTCGCTGAGGCAAAACGACGTTTTTTTGATTGAAAATCAGTTTAATAGTTTCAGAGACGTGAGAGAACAACAAGCAAACAGAGAAAATGTCTATATGGTCAATTGTTTTGAGTGCCGCGTATAAATAAAACACATTAATATAAAATAATATTTATTTGACTTTATATACATTAAAATAGTCACGACCATAAACTAAATAGTTAAACAATTCCATTTATAAGTTTAAAAAAAAGTCAGTGTTTTTTTATTCTTAAAATTATTTAAGAGTAACTAAAAATGACTTGTGAAATTGTTCAAAACAATATGATAGTTTAACAATTTAGATTTCAAATAACTGTAGTATTCCTAATGTAAACCCGTAATTTAAAAAATACTGTCTTGGCCTGAGACCAAAGAAAAAAAAAGAAATCAATGTCTATAACCCGGCTAAAACAAAAATATCATACTTTACGTTAATATGTATGAATTATGTGTACTATTCAACTCGGTGTATATATAACTGTTATATTATAACACCACTTTGACAATATATATTTTTTCCTCTCTTTATATTCCATAATGGAATAGTCGTAGGTATTACACCGTACAGCTTTGTCATTGACATTATGAAAATAAATTTAAAACTTTATTTATATTATTAAAATCTATATTATTTATTTAATCCATTATGTATTTTTTTTTAATTTAATAAATCTGAAATGTCAAAATATGTCAGAATTTTACGGAATTATGAAATCGAGCCTTTGCCTTTTCCATTATGGTATAAAAACAGAGAAAAAAAATTATGATATCGATAAGATTTAAAAATATTAAATCGTTCGAAGAGTTATTAAATAATAATAATAAGATTTTTTTTTAAATTACAAAATTCTGTTTTAAAATAAATTCGTCTTACTTTTATAGATAATTAAACATAAATTGCGTTTGTAAACTTAAGTTTCAAGTTACCTCACATTAAGTAAACGCGTTCTCATTAAAGCGTCGTTGAAACTTTTAAATTGCAGTCCTTTAAAACAATTTATGCTTTCTTCTTTTAATTTATTTTATAATCCAACTTTTTTACTTACTAGCTTTTATTTAACTTGTAATGTTTGTATGTATGTTCGAATCAAATCTTGCAACTGAATTTTAAACCATAGGTATACTTACCTTTAAAATCAATATGGCGGACCATCAAGGTGGCGGACTAGTTATTTAATCACTTCCTGGTTTTTAATGCGGTTTTCAATCATATACAATCATCAATCTAAAATCAATAGGCGGACCCTCAAAGATGGCAGAATAGTTATTTAATCACTGCCTGGTTTTTAATGCGGTTTTCAAAACTAGACTGTCATTAATCTAAAATCAGTAGGCGGACCGTCAAAGATGGCAGAATAGTTATTTCAATCACTTCCTAGTTTTTAATACGGTTTTCGAAACTAGACAGATTCATCAATCTAAAACCGATATGGCGGACCATCAAAGATGGCGGACTAGTTATTTCAATCACTTTCTGATTTTCAAACATATACAGAGTCATAAATCAATATGGCAGACCGTCAAAGATGGCAGAATAATTATTTCAATCACTTTCTGTTTTTAATACGATTTTCAAAACTATACAGATTTATCAATCTAAAATCAATATGGCGGACCGTCAAAGATGGCGGACTAGTTATTTCAATCACTTTCTTGTTTTCATACATTTACTAAGTCAAAAATCAATATGACGGACCGTCAAAGATGGCGGACTAGTTATTCCAAATAACTTCCAGGTCTTTAATGGGGTTTTCAAACATAAACAGTCATTAATCGAAAATCAATATGGCGGACCGTCAAAAATGGTAGACTACTTATTTTAAATTACTTACATGTTTTTATTGCGGTTGTCTCCAATAGACAGTGTGATTCAAGAGGAGGGTTTATATAAAGCCAAGAAGGATCGCTAGCAATGGATATTATAATGTCTTTGAATCATCTTTTAAATAATGCCAAGATGAATATAGTTTGCAATAATCCAGCATTAATTATCCAACTCCAACATATTTTGATTTCAAGAGAGTAAGGTAATACTATTTTTTTTTAAATACCCGGCGTACGTTCACCGTCTAACAATCAATGAAGGTCGTGTTACAGATTAGCTGAACTGTTGACAACCAATATATATGTTAATCCTTTTTCATTACGCACATTATTCTACACTTAAAAACTAAGACACGCCAATATCCGAATATTGTGGATATGTCGCCAACTAGCTTAATTATCCGGCAGGCTAAGGTCTCAACCAAACAGCGCCGTCTAACTAGCGGCCTAAATGAAATTAAGCCATTTGATCTATTATTTGCCTAGCCTGTTCCTTTCCAAGCGCCACTATTCCCCTCTGCCGCTGGGAGAGCATCTCGTAAGAGCCGAGTAACCCAGCACATCCTTGGTGGTAGGGAATCTGTTCCCCCACTGACTTGCGACCACCACCATGCGAATCCGACCGCCAAGTGTCTTTTACTCGTTCCAGTCGAGCCGCATGTGGGCCAGACTTACCACCTCCCTCTCCCATCCCATTAATGCTGCGGATCTAGTGAACACTGGGCTCTTGCTCAGGGTCCGCAATCGAGGATGCAACGCATCGACAAAACAAAAGGATATTGTTTTCCGATGTCCATGGGCGATGGTGGCCACTTACCATCTGGTGGACCATCTGCTTGTTTGCACCTTATCTACCATAAAAATTAAAAAAAAGAATTTAGCTGTGACTGACTGAGCAATTTAATTTTCAAAGAGAATTCGAAATCGATCGAAAACTTTTTGTATATGGCTAACACCATCAAGGTAAGTTTGTTTTGTTTTTTCGTAATCATACGCTATTGGTCACCGATTAGATTGCTTCAACACAATAGAACATATATACTAGGTTAGTTAGTTCAGGCTTATTTTAACCCATCCAGAAATAGGAGCAAGTTGGTTAATAATAATATAATAATAATAGCCTTTAATTTCAGACAGTGTTACATTTACAATTTATACAATCTTACATTATTTTATTTTTCTTTCTATGCTTAACTTATACGACAATCCTGTCCGTGTGCCACTTATTGGTAAATCCATCCTTCTCCATTGCTCTCTATCCATTAGCAGTTCTCGTCCATATGCCTCCTGCTATGCCTTTAATTTCATCTGCCCATCTTCTTAGTGGTCTACCTCTTTTCCTTTTCTTAGGACTTGTGAACCAGTTCATTATCACTTTCGACCATTTTTCCTGCCCTCTAATTGTATAACCTGACCATTTCCATTTTAAATTTTCTATTGTTTTTATAACGTCTTTTGTTTTTGTGTGTTTCTTAATGGATTCAGTTCTTATTCTATCTGATAGTCTTTTCATTGCATTTTAGTAAGTGCCCAGGTTTGGCAACCATAAGTAAGTACAGGAAGTATGCTGGTATCAAAGAGTTTCCGTTTGATAGTTATGTTGATATATTTATTTTTCATTATTTCTTTTAAGCTCCAGAATGTCTTCCAAGCATTTCTAATGCGTCTATCAATTTCTTTTGAGGTTAGATGAAATTATTTGGCCTAAATAGATGTATTCCCTTACATATTCAATTGGGTGACCATAGCCTTGGTCTTTATTTCAATCAAGAAAGTTGGTTAGGTTAGGTTAAAGCAAGCAAGAGTAGTAGCCGCGAGCGAGAAGGTGACGTAGACTGGAACTTAATGGAAATTATCTTAAAATATCACCGATTAAAGTCAAATATTTAATCTTTTTTATTTCCGTCACATGGTCAGTGGTCACCGGGTCGTAAGAATGGCCTAAGCATTAGCCAGCCAGCAGAGATGTGACATTTTTAAAAACAAAATACCTTTTTCCATTTTGTATTTGTAAAATCTAAAATACATTTTGACAACAATAAATTTTGTCATCAAATAAATGAATGTGATAAACTATTCTCACTATGGCAATACTGAAATTAATAGTAATAAATGTCCGTTAATTTAATATTTTGTAATCCATCTAAAATAGCTTGATACGGATATCAGGTAATAGAAAATCCGATGATATCTTTTAACCAGCTTCTATGGTGCTTTCTTAGTTTTGCCCCCTGATTCTGTTCAATTGGAGGCATCCATTAATTACGTGGATAATATACTTGGTATATGATAGATATATATACATAATAATTTATAGAAAATCCAACTAAAAATAGAAAATAAATTTAAATACATTTGAATTAAAAATAGTGTAAGAAAAAATTATTAAATCCAACTAGGATTTTCTATAAAAGCGGTTTTTTAGTTGTTTTAAACTATTTATTATTTTTTATATAATTAAAATTTGATAAATTATATCTAACAATATGCAAGGGGATGTCTTAAGACAATATAAAGAATTTGACAACAAAAACGAGACGGACACACTAAGTTAAATTTTGAAATGTTGTATATGTTTATTATAAGATATCGAACCTATAAGGTAGGCTCGGTAGCGAAACTAATATTACCTGTTGTCTATTAAAAACTTGATTTTTGAACCAAATTTTGTTACTGAAAATTTCGATAAATTTTACTATAAAACGGGGGTGAAAACTACTTTAGAATATGGGGGGATTATGTACGTATAAGATAGGGAAAGTATAAAACATAAATATAAAGTGTCTTGACGCAGACACTCCGGGTCTCAGGAAAACAAAAAATCGCTTATCCTGATTATCCTAGTAAGGATAACGGATCAAACTATTTAAAATATTGAATTGTCATCGATCCTTAATAAGTATGCTAAATTTCGAGATAATCCAACGTTTTGAAGGGGGTCAAAATCATGTTCATGATTCCGTTACATACATACTAAGATACGTATGAAGCTAATAAAAGTGTATTAAAATGAACGTAATTGTGTCAAAAAAAACGTAATAAAATAAAGGCAAATTCTCTTAAAGCCATAATAGTATTTTATTTTAATAAAGTATTTTGAAAATATGTATTTTGCATAGGCTGGTTAAAAGCCTAGGCTGCCAATTGAACGGCTAATTAAGCTAGTTGGCTGCGACAGATATCTTGTCGATTCCTACGAAACTTTATATTAATTACGTTCTTTAATTTGAGGGGAGATATTACCGTATCGACGGGATGAAAATTAAATGTTTGACAGTTAAGAAACCCATCAACATTTTGTATTGCAAAATGTTTTTTATTTTATTTTATTTTTTTCGTCAATTTTCCTATATTTTTAAACCATGCCTTTCTATCTATAGGATAGGTATAAATAAAACAAAGAAATATTTAAATATTTACATGTTCAGTGTATTGAGGTATGAGAGAGACAAGATGGATATTATTTCACTAATACTTGGATAGATTTTGAAAATCTTGTAACTTTTACATAACAAAATAAAAAAAATCATTAAACACGCAGTAAGTGATCCAGTGTTGCCATCATAAACCTAAGTATAAGCGAAATATTAACTGTATAGATATGTATATGAGATAAAATAATTATACTTATGAATAAAACAATAGTTAACATTGACCTTCAATTATATGGACTCACAATCAGCGATTACATGTCATAGGTAAGAGATTGCACCCAAACAGCACGATACGGCCTACTATGCTCTATGACTATATATGCTATAAGAAACTAAAAGAAAAATAATGGACACGTATTATTTGAAATTTAATATATTCTAAAAAGTCGTAAACGCCAAATGACGTCATATATACGGTTGAAAGTGATGTATTTGTTTTAACAAATAAGGGAAATGCATTGTTATTCCTCCGTATATGTGACGTCATCACATGTTTTAGTATTTTTTTTTCGAAACGAAGGAACAGGTTATAAGTTCTTTATATTACATATCATATTAAGCACGCTCCACATTCCTGCCAAAACTACACGAGAACAGCCAAATACGAGTGTAGAGACCCTATTCGGCAAGTCTTGTCTATGTTTGTGTGGTATTTCGGACCCGAATCAAAGGGCTCTCGTGTAGTTCTGTGTTTGTTCGAGACACTCCCTCCACATTCCCGTCACGTCGAGAAGACTACTTCTTGGACCTAATCGGTCACCAAAAGGAGCGCTCCTTTTAGTTCGTTTTCCAATGGCGAACTAGTTCGCTCTTTTAGTCGTTAGTTTTTTTTAAATAATTTAGTAAAAATAATAAATAAAGGAAAAACCATCGATACTCTCAAAAGTGAAACATCGATCTTAGAAATATCGATGTTTATGAACAATATATTGATACTTCTATTACCATTTAAATATATAAGTATACATCGATTTTTTATTAGAAATAATCCACTATTTTTATTTATTACACATTTATTTTTATAGAAAACAAGTAGTCAAGTATGGATGAAACAAAAGTAATTAATTCAATTTAAAAAAATATAAGAACTAAAAAGAACTAAGAGCGAGATAATCGACGAACTAGTTCGTATAGTTCACCTAAAGGAGCGCTCTTTTGAACTAGGTCGTTCGCGAACTATACGTCAGTTCGCCGGCAGTGACCGCAGTGCGCGCACGTCGATTTTATCAACGTAAGTGCCTACGAATTGGTCTGTATTTGTCTTGTCTGTTGTGATGTATTGATGTCATCCATTATCTTCGCCTATTCTAACGTCTCTTAATAACTTTTTCTCGAATTAACAAAATATTGTAATAACAGCCCATAATGCTGCAGCGACAGACGTTTCTAACACGTCCATCTTATACGACTACCGAACGGATGACTGCGCGAGCAGGAATGTGGAGCCACTCTCGGTATCGTCCTGTCTAGGCGAGACCCAAGCCGAGATAACTCGACGAGAATGTAGAGCGCGCATTAGGAGCGGATCACCACCGGCAACGGTCCGTGCATGGCACGCGACGGTGCTGGTCGGTGACGGAACGGTCTAGTGGGCATAGTCTCTTACTTTTCAATATAAATACTTCTTCATATTTTACACTTAGGTATAGCTACCGGCACGTAAGTATAGGTTTGTCCTTTGCAGGGAGTGCGGGGAAAGACCAACGCGTCACACGGTTGAAACTGCCCCCACTATTTTTGCTCAGACCTAAAGTTAGATGCCTGCCACTATACCTATTTATATTTACAGGTCTAGAACACATATTTCGTGATGGTTGACCTCTCGTCTATATTATTATAGGTCATTAATCGTAAAATATAATTTATAGTCTATGGATGCTCTGCAAAATATATAGTATGTGTTTACATGCAAACACTCAATCCATGTAGCAAAAGTAAAAATAGAAAAATCGACTTGTAAATGTCATGTTAATCTATAATTAGAGTATTTAATTACAGTCTGTCAGTGTTGCTATAGTGTTAAGTATTTCGATATTTTTAAATTGTTGAATTCATTCTCCCCGTAAGGCGACGGGTTAGAATACCTTTCCCCTCTACCGCTGGGAGAGCATCTCGTGTAACCCAGCACCTCCTTGCTGGTAGGGGATCTGTTCTCTGTCTGGCTGGGATCACCCACATGCGAATCCGACCGCCAAGTGTCATAGGCGCGTTCCGTCAAGCCACTTGTGGACCAGATTTACGCCCTCCCTCTCCCACCCCATTAATGCTATGTATCTAGTGGACTGTGCTCTTGCTCAGGGACCACTGAAACCACAGCACTTTTTTCTTCTCTCCCCCTCCCCACTCTGTCTTCGAGGATGCAACGCATCGACAAAACAAGAGCGTCTTATGTTTCCGATGTCCATGGGCGATGGTGGCCACTCACTATAAGGTGGACCATCTGCTCGTTCTATTCTAAATCATAGTTAAATTAAATCACAAAAATATTTAATTTTCTATAATAAAACTAACTGACTCGTCCTCGATTCACTGAGGTATTTTAGGATAAGTTTATTACAATATTCAGAACGAACGCATAGTGGACAAACATACAAATTATTAAATGCGTTATAATTTATGTATGTGGCTAACTGTTAATATTTTTACTGTAAATTAGATTTAAAATGACATTTATCAAGTGTATTTTTAATATAACTTAAAAATAAAATAGTCTTATAAATAAACAACATGTTACAACTAAGATGTTTCACAATTTCAACATTCCCATAACTCGTCATGAATATGGATGTTATTTTGATTACGTCACTAGTTGTCAATTATTAATTATAATAAATTAGTTAGTAAGTTAGGCTTAGGTTAATAAAATTTTAGATTTAAACAGTGAAACTAAAGAGTGGAGGCGATTTTGTAACAAGTCCAAGGCACTGCTTGGGTTTCTGTCGTGATTGTAAGAGATCATATTGTTCATTCAATATCACACCCCCCTCTTAATCTTTTCAATATATCCCCTCTCCTTCTCCTATTTTTCTCTTAGTTATATATGCTGAAGTATCGCAATATTTACATTTTATCAACATAATTTATATATGACTAATACCCAAAGACTTAAATAGTCATACAGCTCGATATGCACGTCATCCCCTATTTCAACCCCTTCAAGTATTTTTTTACGATAAAACGTAGTTTATGACCTTTCTTAAGCTCTAGTCTATCTCTGTACTAATTTTCATTTAAGTCGGTTTAATGGTTAAAGCGTAAAAGCATAACAGACAGACAGAGTTATTTTCGCATTAATAATATTAGATGGAATCACTGTAAAAACAAAAAACATAACAAATAGTATTTAAAATTTGGCGTGACGTCACAAACTATAATTAGAGGAACATATGGTAGAAGTATTAGGCTACCAGAGATACCTAGCCTCGCTCACAGTATGTCAAATAAAGCGATCCTATTGGTTCCTAACAAACACATCCCTCGCTCATCTCTGGTAGAAACGCAGCCTGTTGCATCATGACGTCATAGCCCACAACTACTTATTTCCATCTCATCATCATCATTTCTATTCGTATTTTTTTTTTATTTTTATAAAGCTAAAGAAATTACATTAATAAATAAAAAACTTATTTTCATCATAAAAAATATAACTAACTCAAACTCAGAGATCTTTTAAAGAATATATTTTAATCCGCTTTTAGCCATTTTTGACTCTACCCACCATGTCATCATCAATATTTTATTTACAAAATATAATTTTTATTTATTTTAAGCACTATTGTAATATTGTGATTATTAAAAAAGAATAGCTTTTAATCCTTCCTCCATGATAATGGCTTTGGAGACAGCTTAAAGAAATTTCAACAGATTCAAAAACTTATAGGCTCTTTTACGGTAGATCCGCGGAAAAACGTGCTCTTGGGTCTTAAGCTCCAAGCACTTTAGTTCATTTTACTATTGTCTGAGTGTTACTGTACAGCAGTATTTTTCAAACCTCTAAAGAGATTGCAAAACTAATTTAAAAATAATATAAATATTTAAGCGATCCTCAATTAAGGCAACACTGTGTCATGACATAATTTTCAAAATTTAATAAACGTTAGGTTGGGTAGCGTAAAAAAGATAACCTAACTTATAAAGGGTTGTGACAACTAGTGACGTAATCAAAGTATTTATCATGATGTACGACTAGTAATCTAAAGCCCACTCGTTCTCCTGGAGGAACGCGTCAACCACCTCCTTCATGGTGAAATTCGGGATGAGCTGGTCCGCTGTTAACTTCACGCGAGTCACGGGGTCGAAGTGACCTACCCGCTGTAAAAAAAAACACAAGTATTTAATATAATATAAGTATACAAACTCAAAATTATATTAAATAGCAGTTTGAAGATACCACCAGTTCGAAAAGCAGTTTCCTGATGAAAATAACTGGCAAGAAACTCAACAGTCCCTCTTTCAAAACGTGATTGCTTACATAAGTCTGTTTTACAGTGTTAATTATGGTGTTGGCAACACTTATAATTTGAGTAGCTTCCTGCTACTTGATGTTGGTAGCATTGATATTAGTAGCATTTTACTTGATATCGGTAGCATTGATATTAGTAGCATTTTACATCATGTTTGTAGGATTGATATGAGTAGCATTTTTACTTGATGTTGGTAGGATTGATATGAGTAGCATTTTACTTGATGTTTGTAGGATTGATATGAGTAGCATTTTACTTGATGTTTGTAGGATTGATATGAGTAGCATTTTACTTGATGTTTGTAGGATTGATATGAGTAGCATTTTTACTTGATGTTGGTAAGATTGATATGAGTAGCATTTTACTTCATGTTGGTAGCATTGATATTAGTAGCATTTTACTTCATGTTTGTAGGATTGATATGAGTAGCATTTTACTTGAGGTTGGTAGGATTGATATGAGTAGCATTTTACTTGATGTTTATAGGATTGATATGAGTAGCATTTTTACTTGATGTTGGTAAGATTGATATGAGTAGCATTTTACTTGATGTTTGTAGGATTGATATGAGTAGCATTTTTACTTGATGTTGGTAAGATTGATATGAGTAGCATTTTACTTCATGTTGGTAGCATTGATATTAGTAGCATTTTACTTCATGTTTGTAGGATTGATATGAGTAGCATTTTACTTGAGGTTGGTAGGATTGATATGAGTAGCATTTTACTTGATGTTTATAGGATTGATATGAGTAGCATTTTTACTTGATGTTGGTAAGATTGATATGAGTAGCATTTTTACTTGATGTTGGTAAGATTGATATGAGTAGCATTTTACTTCATGTTTGTAGGATTGATATGAGTAGCATTTTTACTTGATGTTGGTAAGATTGATATGAGTAGCATTTTACTTCATGTTGGTAGCATTGATATTAGTAGCATTTTACTTCATGTTTGTAGGATTGATATGAGTAGCATTTTACTTGAGGTTGGTAGGATTGATATGAGTAGCATTTTACTTGATGTTTGTAGGATTGATATGAGTAGCATTTTTACTTGATGTTGGTAAGATTGATATGAGTAGCATTTTTACTTGATGTTGGTAAGATTGATATGAGTAGCATTTTACTTCATGTTGGTAGCATTGATATTAGTAGCATTTTACTTCATGTTTGTAGGATTGATATGAGTAGCATTTTACTTGAGGTTGGTAGGATTGATATGAGTAGCATTTTACTTGATGTTTGTAGGATTGATATGAGTAGCATTTTTACTTGATGTTGGTAAGATTGATATGAGTAGCATGCTTACATAGACTACAACTTTTCTCTCAAAAAAATTACAAAATTTTTATTTGAATTCCAAGTTTTGTCTGGCTTAATTTTAACTAAGTTTTCATTAAATATGAAAATTAACCAAAAAGTATTTTTAATACATCTAAGCGTATATATGCCTGCATTGTCTTTCTAAATTGGTTGACACAGAAGATGATTTAATTTAATTTTAAATTTGCCAATCATCCGCTGAGACGCCGCAGACGAGCAAAAACACGTGAAACTTTCAAGCAATTGCTGTTTTATTACTACTGGAATCTATAGTAATTAAGTAAAACGGTCTATCAATATTACATTCTTTTCTTTTGTATGTATTTTGTCTATATTCTATTTATGTTAGTTTTTTAATAGTACATACACTTTTAACTTTGTTTCAGCTTTCTTGATGACACCTAATTCACCACCACTTCCACCACTAACCATTGTTTATCTATCCAGTTTGAACATTAAAACTTAATTAAAATATAACAAAATAAAACAGACAAAAGCAAAATTTATAATTCAAAAAGGAATATCCTTATTATCTAAAAATGACTTATTTTTGTTGACCTCTGTAATATAAGCATAAATAGAGAAATATTTATTACCTCAAGATGCTCTTCAATATCCTTCTTCTCGTAGGTGATGCCGCTGGGCGTGATGACAGGCTCGTTTAGTATTTCAAAACTGATCTTGCCACACAAATAGTCTGGCACGTCACGTTTCTAGAAAAAAAAAATAAGTAAGCAACCTTTATCGTTGATATCAAGTTTCAAAATGGTTGGATCTATAACATTATAATTTGCTTACACAAAATACAATACTTTTTCGTTTCGCACAAACGGTAATAGCTATGTTTCTATGGGATATCTACCCTTGGCCCTTTTCTATTCGTACTTAAGATGTTCATTTAGGTTATGAATAAAAATAATTCTAACAAATTTTCTATCGTTTCTATCAATCGGTTTTATAGTTTTTCAAAAAACACCTCTTTTTTCAATTTAATTTTAGTAAAATTCATCTGAATCATAATTTTTCTCCCAATTCTTAGGAGTAAAAGACGTGAAAATTTTTTATAGATATGATTCTTTAAAAAAAGGCGATTTTTGGCGGACGTAATCAAACTTCAATGTTTTTTAGATACGTTTTTGAAAAGTTTCACAGACCGAATTTTGTTAGAAAATGTTTTTCATTCTCCTCCATATTGAAGATTTTTTTTTAATTTTTTGAGTTGTTGGTGGTGGGATTCCACCAACAAAGTAAGTTAAGTAGGAATAGAAAAGTATTTTTTCATACAAAAATAAATATAATATAAGTGATTATAAAGCTATTGGTGTTATAATGATCTCCTTTTGATAAAAATAGGCAAAAAAATTAACAACCATTTGGTGAAAAAAACATATTTATGTTCTAATTTAAACTCAGTCTACGTAAAGAAAACATGGGGTCATTTAAAAATTTCTCGCATCTCTTATTCCCTGTTTTTTGCTAACGTAAAGATTATTATATATTTTCTACTTTAAATTTTGTAAATTTATATTCTATAAATAATTATACTGCTGACATAATCACTTATAATACCTATGTGCTTACTGCTTACATAATATTTGAACACCTTATGAATGAAACTACAGTTTTTATTCTAGAAAAGTAAATCATTATAGTTATATAATAGTATATATAATGTAATCCTATTCGCGCCTTCAACTCGGAGCGCGTGGGCTACTTACAACAAAATGATCTTATTAGGATTCATACAATCGGACTAAAATTACTTTTTTGCTATAGTATTATGTATGACGTCAAAGGTAACCAACCAAATAACCATTACATAATAACGAGTCAGCATTTACACGGAATTTGAATTTAAAAAACATAGATTTTGCTCTATAAGTGCTCTAGAATATCCAATCCCAGGGTTTTAGAGTATGTTTGTTACTATATTTTCAATTTTTTTATGAATTATTTAGGTATGTTCTTCTAGTTTTTTTTTGTACAGTCAGACATACCAAAAAGCAGTGATAGCCCAGTGGTTAAGACATCGATGTCTTACTCGGGAGGTCCGGATTTGATCCCCCACACAAGCACACACCTCTAACTTTTCTGAGTGATGTGTGTTTTAAGCAAATAAACATCACTTGCTTTTAACGATGAGGAAAAACATTGTGAGGAAACCTGCACTGCCAGTTCCCTAAAAATTCTCAAAAGTGTGTGAAGCCTGCCAACCTGCACTGGGCCAGCGTGGTGGACTACTGCCTAATCCTCTTCCTCATTCTCAGGATGAGACCCGGCTCAACAGTTGCCCATTAATAGGTTATGATGACTGACAGACACAAAAATGTTCCTCTTTTATTCTCATTTACACCAAAGAACATCAAATAATAAAAAAGTTAATATTTTTGTTTTATGGCAATCCAATTGAAGTCAGTTTTTTGTTAAAATTTGTCTTGTTGATGTTATATTTTGATACAATTAAAATGCATCCTTAATGATACAAAGTTATTTAAAAAGAATTGATTAGCTTTACCAAAAATACTTCCATTTTTTTTACATGCAGTTTAAATAAATCAGTTTTGGTTTTTCAATTTAAATATGTCTTCATCTGAAAATATTAAAAAAAAAGTCCAACAAGGACAAAAAAAATATAAAAGCATTTTAACTTACCCTCCTCCGTTCATCCATTTTTGAGAATAGATTATTGAGTTCACTACTATAGTTATTCTGGAAAGAGAAATAAAGATGTCAAACATTTTAAATGGAATTGGACAGTTTATATTTTAAAATAAATACAATGATTTTATGTAAGAATGTTTTTTTTAAAGTATCCTTTAATAGTACACCCTATTAGCTGTATATTATTTTTTATTTAAAAATTGTCATGAGATATTAACTTACACATTCCTCTTCCACTTTTACTATCTTGCCAGTTGAATCTTCTTCACTAATGCTTTCCAGTTTTATAGATTCTATTCTACGCTGCATATCTTCATTAATTAACCTGTAAAATATTGTTAATATCAAGATTTATTACTCTACATAACTTTATCTAGTACGAAAGCTTAACATAATAACTACATGAACAGAAAGCAATGGACTGACGCCTGAACAAGGATACCCTGTCTCAGGTCGCCAGCTCTTCCCTCTTAATGAGATTCATATTACATTATACTTAAATCAGTGAGAATTTTTTTTCCCAATTACTCATAATTTACTCCTAAGGTAAAAGAGATAAAAAAATATTTTAATTATTTTTAATTATTGATATTTAATTTGGTTTTTAAAAAATCGTGAAAGATCTGTATCATAGACATATCTCACAAAAAATTTTAACCATTTTTTAATAATATATTACCTATTTAAATATGTCTGCAATTCAATTTCTTGGGATATCCGTTTTTCTTCTTGAACATTCCATCGTTTCTTCCTGGCAATCCTGATTTGAGCTGCTATGTCATCGCCAAAGTTCATTTTTTGGTCACGAGCTAAATCATTCGCTAAAATAACACAAATTAGATGTTACACCGTTTTATTAGCTCGTAAAAAGAGTGTGGGTTTGCACAAAAAAAATGTTAACTTTACTAGTAATTATTATCAAATATAGTCTAGCATTTAGTCATTAATCATTAACCTACAATAAAATGGACATTGAGTCTTCACAACACACAAGAAAAAATATGCATAAGGATATTTTAAAATGATAAAATCTACTTTCTAAAAATATGATAAACTATATTTTTTCCCACTGAAAAGAGAATTAGCATTATAGGTCAAAGTGTATCTTCTTTTAAGTTTTAGAATACTTCTGCCTGGGACATTTTAGTTGCTTATTATGAATCCATAGTGTTATATAATGAATCTGAGTGGATTTATATGAACTCTGCAATGGATGGTAATTCAATTCATGATATCTATGGCTGCATTTCCATCAGAGTTGTGCGAGAACGTATAGCATTTATATTGATGTAATAGTTAAAGTAAACAACTTTGCTGATCTCCGGTAGAAACGCAGCCTAAACCTTGAATCCATTACACTAAATATTATAATGAATTTAACAATTAACTTAATATTAAAAATGATGCATAATATATATGCAATTAAAAATAAATTTAATAGGTATTAGTAATGAAATTAATAAGAAACTATTGAAGAAAACAAATTTCTTTAGTGACTAAGACAGTTTTGTAATATCTAAGTATATCTTGACATTTCATTTACACCTACAGATTTGAATCATTGAGAAATATAATCTTGTGAATCACAAGCTTTGAATAAACATTTTATTTCTCTCTAAGCTGTAATAATAATATATTCTTACATCCTTAGATAGTTAAATGCCAAGGCAAACTCAATTATCTATAAATTGTGACAACCCGTTAATGGCCCATTGCTGAGCTGGGTCTTCTCCTCGGAATGAGGAGGGTGTTAGGCCATAATCCACCATGCTGGACCAGTGCGGGTTGGCAGACTTCACACACCTTTGAGAACTTTATGAAGAACTCTCAGGAGTGCAGGTTTCCTCAGGATTTTTTCCTTCACCGTTAATGCAAATGATATTTAATTGCTTAAAACGCACTTAGAAAACTCAGAGGTGTCTTTCTGTGTGTATCACTGCTTTTTAATTATCTATACTAATATTATAAAGAGGACCAATTTGATTATTTGTTAGTTTGTTTGGTAATTAATTGATAAAATATGATGCTATTTAAGTATGCCTAACAAAATGAAAAGTACAATGTCCTAAGTATAAAGATAGATAGACTAAAACCATAAAGATAGAAAAATATTATAACTTTGATTGTCTTTTCTGATTTGACAAATTCATTCATTGATGGAAAGATACGCTATTCTCAAGCGACATTGAAAAATAAATTTAATAAAAATAATATTACACAATTTTTTAGACTATGTATTATAAATTTATATAGAGCCTTAGTCTAGGCTTCTAGGTACACCACAAATAGGCTCTGGGCCTTGTGCTGTAGTGTTAGCTTCTTTCCATTACCTTCAATCCCTCTGTGCACAGGAACCCACTGTAGCACCAATGGAGGGAGTCATGTTACTGGTGCTGTTAAAATCAATGTATTATATCTCTACTAGCTGCCCCGGCAAACGTTGTTGGCATATTATAAATTTAAAAAAATTGGGGTGGGCCACCCTTATCACTTAGGGGTATAAAAAAATAGATATTGACCGATTCTCAGACCTACCCGATATGCACACAAAATTTCATAAAAATCAGTCAAGTTCTTTGAGAGGAGTTTGTTAACAAACACCGCAAAACGAGAATTTTATATATTTAATATTTTTTTATATATTTAAAGGCACACCGGACCCCTCCTGAGAAGAGGATAGTAAATACAGTTTGATTACCTCTATGCAGATGTTTGATAGCCTCATCATAGCACTCCAGTTCAACCAAAGCCTGACCCAGGAAAAAGTGTCCTTTCACTTGATTATTATCTATATCAAGTGCTCGTCTGCAATCTTGACATGTAGCCTCCCATCTTTTCAGCTTAAGGTGACATAGTGCTCTGTTTGTGAAATATGTTGCTACTGATGGGTTTTTTATCTAAAAAATTAAAAATAGGATAAATTAATAAATATAATAACAATAAATAGTCTAAAGATAGATGAGTTGACTCGATAAGATACACACAATAACTTCTTTAGAAAATTTCTACATAAATCTTCGCACAAATAGAATTTTTCAAAACTTTATCATTTGGTTTCATATTTTGAAGATGTAATGTACATAGTTATAATCAATTATGGAGTCCTATAACAACTCCATAGTAGAGAAATAATTTAAGTTTATTCTCATACATAATTCAGCCTTTACCATACAAACAGGTAAAGGCTGAATTATGTATGAGAATAAACTATAATATGAATTGTAATGAATCTGTAGATTTTAAATCTAAGTTTGACCAAATAGCTGTAAGAAAAATATCAAATAATATTATTTTAAATTTAATAATTTAATGATAAAAGTAATATATAAGTTAATCGATGTTATCTAAATTTTGAATATTAATTCAATTATTATTCATTTATATCCATAAATTGTTATCTTAATCACATACACATAATTTAATGTATTAACTTTTTTTTAAATTAAGAACCCAAATTTATTATTTATCCTGAGTTTATGACATTTTCAAGTGGCAGCCCTAATTAAAAAATAAGTTCGAATGATATGGTCAATATTGAAAGTTTCTAATTATTTATTTAATAAAATCAAATACTCACAATAGCCTTGGTATAGTAGTTCATAGCATCCTCGAACCTTCGTAAACCAAACAGCCTATTTCCTTGTTCTTTCAGCTCCTTATCGCTCAAATTAGCAGTCGAATACATATGCTTACTCATTGTTAGTAATTTATTTACCGTTTTACATCAATTAAAGAACAGCTATCATTATAACATTTCACAAAATTCGCCTACTTCTGCGCAAAAGAAAAATAGGAAATATTTTCTTTTTTCTTTTGCGAACGTTCACGTATATTGTTAAAGCGAAGCACAGATGATTAATTTGATTGGAAACAAGTGACAACTGACAACAAACAAGCAGGATTGCCATATGGCAGGATATATATCCTGCCCATTTCCCTACTTTTAGATAAAGTCCATTGTATAGGGATAGCGATTTAAAATTCATTAATTGAAATTAAAACCAAACATGTTTTTTAAATCCATAATTATTATTAGCACTTAATCATTATCAATTATCTTTATATAAAATCAACGTTCGATGTCAATGACGGTTTTTTTAACTATAAATTCGAAATGTAACGCTATTAATGGTGTATTAATTAAAAAAACTTAAAATCAAATGATGCATCAAGAATCGAACTATAATACTCGATTTAACTGAGCATCGATTTAGCTGTGTTGCTGCTTCGTTTCGGATAGATTTTATGAGCAGAACATACTTAGTGCGTGCTAAATGCATGAGAAGGCTGAATCATAAATCAGTTAATATTGTTTTGTAGAAATATTATGTCGTGACGGTTTTAAGAAATGTATTTGTGGATGATTTTAACGATCGCTTACATCGATTTATACAATAATATTTTATCAAGAAAAGTGAAATAATTTACCTATAATATTTTAGACACAAAATCTTAAGTTTTAAAGGCAATAGTAGATATTTCATGAAATTTTTAAATAAAACAAAAATTACCTGAAATCAACAGTATGTAATTATAAAGTTATAACATATTTTTGTTATAAGACATTTTAAAAAAATTTTCAACCGTCTTCCAAACGTAGGTTATTGGTTTAAAAGGAGTCCTAAAATATTAATTTTTATACAATGAATTAAGATAAATTACTTTACGGTTGGATCCACAACAAGAGGAGGACTCAAGGGTATCTCCACTCCATCAGAAATTGGACATAAGAAGTTAAAATTACCACAACCTTGAAGTTCCACAGTTCTATTCTAGAATGAAAGGTTATATTATAGCGATAGTATATCATATTTTATATTGAAACAAATATTACATGAACTAATTAAGTAAACCTACAATAACGCTATCGAAATTTATATAAAACTAACAGTGTAAGAAAGTAGGTAAATGTTATTCTTTACTGACAGAACTTTGAACAAAGCAAAAAAAATTTAAGTACTTACACCAAAAAAATAATTAAATACGCCAATGAGAATATAATAGCTTACTGCATGTTTATCAAACTTTGAATAAATTTTAAGTAGATTTTCACACCACTTCCAAAGGTTTTGATCAGCAGCACCTCTTCTTTCTAACTGCTCATTAAACTCAGTCATATTTCTAATGGGTTTCTACAACGTTTCAATTAAAATAAGATTATTATTATGTAAACAGTAAAACAAATGTAACATAACTAATGTCTGTACCTACAAAGAAGATTTTTTAAAACACTTAACTTAAGAGAGAAAGATAGAAGAGTCTATAACACTAATAGAACAGTCATTCTAAAACATTTGGTTTGTCGGTTTGTCTATTCGTGGACGTGGAATACTGTCTTTCCCTATTGTTATTTTACACCCTTGAGAGTAAAGCTTTTACAAACGTTGAATGTCATATTTATTTATATTGAAACAGCCTAAAAAATAAGTTTCAAGCTTCTAGCTCTAAAAATCATGATACTTGCATACAACTTTTTATCCCCCCCTTTCAACCCCTTGCAACACTTTTTTCGCATTAAAAAGTAGCCTATGTCCTTTCTTAAGCTCTACACTATCTGTATTGCAAATCATTCATTCATTTAAATCGGTTCAGTAGTTTTGGCGTGGAAGTGCGACAGACAGAGCTACATTTGCATTTATAATATTAAATTAGTAAGGACAGCGATGTTATGGAGGATAGATATATGGAAAATGAACACTCATACCACTGTATATCTTGATTTGTTTTTCTTCTTAAGTTTTAAAGTATCAGCACAATATTTCTTGCTTTTAAAAGCACTACCACGAGATGGTACTTCCATTTTTCTTTCAGACGTAGAATTTAACATAGCAGCAAACTCTGGTTTATCCAATAAACTTAAGCTGGCATCATGACGAAGCATGTTTTCCTATAAATCATAAATAGGCTCAGAACTGTCATGGCGTCTTAAGTGACGTCACGCCGTGTAGACAAATCTCAATCAGAGATTTTGTATGGCAGTAGTACCTATCATTGCTCATTGCACTACGAAAATAATAACAATGGCATTCTACAAGACGTGACGTCACATTGTCTTTCAACTCACGTGACTAAATGCTTGTTGTAAGATTAGAGTAGATAGTACCGCAGGCAAACGGGGCGATAGCCCCGGGCCTCCACAAAAGAGGGACCTCCACATAGACTACGGATTTTTTTTCAAATTCCGACTAGCAAACACTAGTAAACATATTTTACTTGGATATTTTTTTTCGCTGTTTTTGTTATTGTTGTTAAATATTAACAGAAGTCATTGATCGAAATTTGTTCACTCCAATCAGGCAATCAGTAAAATACCAAAACCTCAAAGGGTCACTTGGCCCTCATAAGCACTTGCTATTTACTACCTATCTTGAGGTAGTATCCTAATGGCGCAATGGCTGAGTGGGGTGGTACTTGCCCGCAGCCTCGGAGGTTGGGTTATCGATTCTGTGTTTCGGCTATATTTTTTTGTAAATTATATAATATAGGTATACAAGACGCTTATCAAAGCTTTCTCTCCTGAGTAATGAAAGCGATTGACTTCGGGAACTGGATTTCAGTGAAATCGTCAACGATTTTTCGAAACTCACATTTATCATCTCTGGCGGGAACACTCAGCTCGGCAGATTAAGTACACAGTAAGGAAAGTAAGGCAACTAAGTAACATTCATACGGCAGACTTGTTTATTTCTTTTACTTTTCGGAACAAGTGATGGACACAATATAAAAACTAAATAATAAAAAATAAACTTGTAACGCCATACTATCGTCTCCACAAATTCAGTAATAGTTTAATGGGGCTTGGTGTTCGCATCTATAATAGGATTCCACAGCCTATATTAGATTTGCCACTTAAGCGATATAAATTATCTCACATTAAATAGTGTAAGATGTCTCTATGTCCAGGCTTACTTGAACGATGACAAAGTTTGAAATCAAAATGACTTTGATACTCAGCTGAATGATTATCCCTTTGTAAAACAGATTGATGTAAACAATGGCGTTTTGAAAAGAGCAACTGTTGAGTTTCTTGCCAGTTCTTCTCATCAGGAAACTTCTTTCCGAACTGGTGGTAGTTTCAGACAAATTGACTGACTGTCTAATCCATTTTTATTTATATATAAAGTTAATAAAGCTCACACCTAAATAGGTTTTGCATAAATTGTAATCTTACTCGAAGTTTTTCCAATTCCACGTCAATTTTCTGCCTAGCAGCCACTTCTGCTCGTATTTCATCAACGAGGTACGACCAATATTTGTTCACACGAGCACATTCGGACATTTGAGTTGAAGGCAAATAAGAGAAAATACGTTTGCCAATCGTTGATGGTAGCATTTGTATCTAAAAGACGTTTTTATTTCAAGTTACTTTTAACTAGATCTTTTGAAAAAAGAGGACTGAATTCATTTGAATTTAGATAAACCACACTAAGTTAAAAATGGGAAAATAATAATTATTGGGTTACATAATTAAGGTAAAAAAAAAAAACTAAAAATGCGTTAAAATTAAAAATAGCTGTAAAAAAATAATCGTAACTACCATTACATATGTATGATGTATATTTATTTATTATAGTTGTAGTATTTATGATTATTTTTTTCTTTCGTTCAAAGTATCCTTTAATAGATAGTATCAGACTAGTTGCCTAGAAGAGATCGCTTTTTAGCGATAAGGCCGCCATTTGTATCAAAGTGTATGTTTTTGTCTGTATTTTTTTCTTTTTGATACAGTAAAGTGTATTGCATTCATTTAATATTTGTGGATGTCTAAAACCTGGATATAGTAGTAATTACATAGCTAAGTTGGAAACACTGACTCTTAGGTTCAACGATTTTTTGAATATTGGTAACGTTATTAAAAAGTGTTTTAATACATACAAAATCTACAGTATCTATAGCTTCTAGTTTTAGTCGATTCGCTTTCCACATTCTCCTCTTCGTGCCATCTTTATAGATCAATTCCAATTCTTCCAACTTCAAGCTATCTTTTAGTGTTTTTATTGTTGACGCCCATATAGCCAAATTATTTTCAAACTGCAATCAATAAAAAAAAATATTAATTTATTGGAAAATAAATAACTAAAAAGTTTAGGTGATGGTGATTGATCTATTCTATTTATCGCCCAAATAATTTGCATTATTAAGCAATTATATATAATCTTTATGCGAAGAAACAATCTAAATACAATATAGACAGAAAGCCGAGCAGTGCATGGGGATTGAGATTCAGAAGTACGTTTAAAAGGCCCTTTTAGGTTGCCAAGACTGTCACATACATTGCTCTAAATTTAATAAATTTAACCTAGCAACACGACACTAAAATATAACCACTTGTTGCCACTTAAGACAATGTTTACTGTGTGAAATCAGTTGTCAGACTGTAACTCTTAGCAGAAGAAACGTCTTAGGTAATTAAAAATGTAGTTATTTGTTGTCTTGAGACCACTATCATACTAATACTATCAAAATAATCTTACAATGAGCATAACACATAGAATACTACTTTTACCTCTTTCAATGCTTGACCAGGAATTGGAGTTTGCTTAGATTCAGAGACTTGAGTAAATGAGCTCTTTTTGCGCAGCGCTTGCTCTTTTTTGACCTGTTTTGACATACTTAGATAATAAGCAAAATTGTTAATAGAGGTAACGTCAATTATTATTTTTTTATATTAATTAAATTTACTATTATTAGGATCTGTCTTAATCAACTATGTGAAGAGGTGTGATAAGATTTCAGTCGCATTTTTTAACTAATTTTAGTTAAGGTTTTTTTTTTATAATAGATAAGGTGCAAACGAGCAGATGGTCCACTTGATGGTAAGTGACAATCATCGCCCATGGATATCGGAAAAACAAGAAACACTCGTTTTGTCGATGCGTTGCATCCACGAAAATAGAGTGGGAAGGGGGAATGAAGAAGAAAAATGATGCTGATTTAGCGAACCCTAGTCAAGACCCCAGAGTCCACTAGACCCACAGCATTAATAGGATGGGAGAGGGAGGGGGTAAGTCTGGCCCACATGCGGCTCAACCGGAACGCGTCTATGACACTTGGCGATTGGATTCGCATGCTGGTTGGTCGCAAGCCAGTCGGGGAACAGATACGCTACCACCAAGGAAAGTAAAACTACATCCCATATTCATACTCATTGCAGTTATTGTTAGTAGTAGTTATTACCCAGTTAAAGCCATCTTAGGCGTAGTGACTACAGTTAAATGGCTTATGAACAGCATCAAATCCTACGAGGAATACCCAGCAGCCAAGGTCTGACTACAAATTAACATTTTGATCATATTGCTCTATAATATCTGCAGCGTTACACGTACCGGTTCAGCAACAACAGCTTTTTTCTCAGCAGGTGGTTCGTTGACTACTATACATTCTACTAAATTTTGATTCTCTTCTTCTATATGTTTCTCGTATATATGTTTCGAATGTTGTAATACTTCCCATATTATCGGTCCACCAGCAATTGATAGTAATTCTGTGAGTACGATTATTTGAAGTTCCTAGTTATGAAAAAAAAGTTTTGTCCAAATTATATATCTAAAAAAGATACTTTATTTGGTAAAATACGAACAGGTTTAAGAGACCGAAACCATTTACGGCCATCCAACATTGCGTTATTCACAGATAGAGGTAAAAGTGTCCGATCATGATCCATAGGAACCTGGTCGTAACAACTCCAAATTTTTGGCCTATATTAGAAAAAATATATTTTAATATAGAAAGTATAAATAAATAAAAAGAGACGTACATATATTTTTAAATTAATATAACATAGGACTACCTCATCTAGCCAAAAAAACGGCAACGGCAGGGCAAAAGCTTTTACATATAAAAAAAATGATTAAGCCTAACCTAACCTCGTCTACCCATGATTTTTGATTATTTGTGTACGGAATTTCATCATCAATATAACAACTCATTAAAGACCCACTGCTAAGCCGGGTCACCTCCTCAGAGTGAGGAGGGGGATAGGCCATAGTCCACCACGCTGGCCCAGTGCGGATTGGTAGTCTTCACACACCTTTAAGAACTTTTTTAGAGTACTCTCAGGGGTGCAGGTTTCTTCACGATGTTTTCCTTCACCGTTAAAGCAACACATGGACACTCAGAAAAATCAGAAGGTATGTGCCCAGAATCGAACTCGGACCACCCGAGAAGACATCAATGTCTTAACCACTGGGCTATCACTGCTACTTATTACGTACATACGGAATTTGCAAGAATGAAAATGTAAATTAAAAAAACTCACCGAAATTGAATCTTTAAAAGAGTACTTACTGGCATGCAGACATGACAGCATCTTTAGGTCTGCAGTTCCATATTGACTTTAATAATAAACAAAGTGTCCGAACACTTCGAAGATCGTCTATTAAAGACAACATAAACTGTTTCTTATGTGCCCAAGACACACGTACAAACCATTGTTTCGTTGTAAGTAGGTAACTACTGAATTCCAAAATTTCTAATTCAGAGTTTTTTTCTAAAAAAAAAGAATGTAGTTTAACGGATAACTCAACCCTTTGATTAATTGAGAAACTTTAAGGAAATGTTAGCTATGAACTCCAACATATTTTTGACTCACCCTCGATAGCCAAGCATACAAAAACAATTGCTGTGCCTTACCATAAATCATGTCCGAAATTATTTTATTGCTCGTCAAGCGCGTTTCCTCCATTACATCTTCAAAGGAAGTCATTTTTTATTTTTATTTAATATTAGATTTTTGAATACCCTTTGATTAAAAAACGTGACAAACATAATGACATTTGGACGACGCTAAAGTGACACTATATTACTTTACAGAGTATCGCTTCCACAAGTAGGTATTATGTGCATAGTTATTGTAATAAAAATGCGTACATAATTTACATCTTTACATATTTTTATATAATTGTGTCCTAGTGACACACATGATTGCTCGCAATAAATTTCCTGATGCGTACTCTGATTCCAGGGTCAATACTACAATGGCAGTATAGGTACGTTCTGTATATACGTTCTAGTTACGAATCTCTAAGGATTTTCTGACACCGGCACATCAGTCAGGAATTGTCATGGCGCGCATTGACACGCGAATGCAAACCGTTTCAGTAAAACCTAAGAGTGCTAACTTTTGTAAATTTATTTTTATCATTGGTTTAACAACGTTTGTTGCTGTTGCATATTTTATATCTAAAAGACCGTTAGATAGTCTAGGAGATCCTTCAGACCAGTTCATCGTTAAAAATATCCCTAAAAGGTACCAAAGATTGGAGAGTATAGATCCTGAAGAGAGAGAAGTATTTCAAGGATTTCGAACTTCTTTCTTACCACCGGAGGAAATAATACTTTCTCGAAGAGATGCGAATAGTAAGAATGAAGTATACGAAGGTAATGTATCAAGTGATATATTTATATGGGATAGTGAAATTAAAGAGGATCAAGCACCCACCAGGGTTAAACGAAGAAGTCACTTCACATATACATCACATGATGAGTAAGTTTTTAAGATGTTATTGCAAAATTATTGAAATATTATGTTTATCCTATTCTAATACAATAATTAATTGGCAATAGTCAGAATTACCCAACATATCTTCAAAAAAGTGATGAAGACAAAGAGGACGACGTGATTGAGAATATAACAGAAAGTACAGATTATGAAAGTACTTCTCAAGAACAGTATGATGAGGAAGGAAATTTGCAAAGGTAAATTAAAATAAAAAATTAAATCTCAAAATTAATATACTTTGTACAAAAGTTTAAGTTAAATTATACTTTTTTTATTTTAAGCGTTGTACATCCAGAAATATATGTAGATCGTGGACCACTTGACGACGTGGAACAAGTTCGTCGACAACCAGAATTGGAAGAAGCAGAAATGGGCTCTGCAGCTCATCTTTTTAAACCTGTTCGATCTTATACAGGTACATACATAGCAATTTCATTTTTTTGTCATAGATTGTATAGCATTTGAAATATTTGTACACGTGGACAGTAATTCGCAAGTTCGCACGCAATTGTAGTAACTGAATAATCACTAAACACATTATTCAATTGACTGCTGACCCAAAATAAGTCAAGTTCATGTGTACATCTGACTTGATAATTGTATGACAACAATAGTATATTACATATGTTTCATTACGTTTTTTGCGTGAAATGAAATGCTTAAAATTTATTTATAATTTAGGATAATTAAAAAGAGAAAAGTATTTTTAGGGATTCATTCATTTTGGAGAGATCAAGGTGATAAAAATACTATAAGAAAAACTCAAGCCAATATAATGAAACAGTATATGGACGCAGAAGCAGACCCATGCCATGACTTTTATCAATATGCTTGTGGGAACTGGCCAACACTTAATCCTATTCCCGCCGACAAAGCTGGGTAAGATTTTTTTAATAAGCTGTGTAATTAACGAAGATAACATTTTTTTCTTTACAGATATGATACTTTCGAAATGTTAAGAGAAAACTTAGATACAGTCTTAAAAGATTTACTAGAATTTAAGAAAAATGAATACGTACCAACCAATTATCCTGGCCCTCATCTGGATGTATGCCATGATATATTAACAATATTGCAACCTTCAGTATGTTATAGTAATTCCATAAATTTACCGAATGTTTTTAATCCTAATCATTCCAAAGAAATGACCAATATGACAGAAAAGAAAAATCATTTGGAATTAAATACTAATAAAGAAAGTAAATCTGAAATTATCAATCGGATAAGAAGATATCTAAACAGAAAATCTAAACAAATGAAAAAGCCACTTTCTAAAATAAAGTCGAAGTTTACTAAGAATTTAACAAGAAAATATGATAAAGAATATTTGAATAAACCTACTACAAGCTTAGAACGGAATTTCAAAATCTCAAGTATTAGAAAAAAGAGATCTAGATTTTACGATACAGGCACTGATAGCTTTATAGGGGAAAGGGTAAAAAGAAAAGAACAGATTGATAAATTAATTTTAAATTTAAAACAAACTCAACAAAAAGTTATTGATGATCCAGCAAACAATGATGCTGCTTTAAAAGCTAGGTTTTTATTTAAGTCGTGCATGAATCATGAAATCTTAAAAAAGAGAGCACATCAGCCGCTCTTGGATTTGTTGGATTATTTCGGTGGTTGGCCAATTTTGAAACCGGGATGGAATCCAAGACACTTTAACTGGCTAGATCTTATGGCTCAATTGAGATTATATAATAACGATATTTTAATATCAGAGTGGGTTGGACCAGATATTAAAAATTCTGATGAATTTGTGATCCAATTTGATCAAACCAGTCTAGGTAAAATATTTTTAGTTAAGCTAAACCAGAGAAAATAGTTTTCATTTGCTATCTTTATAAACTCAAGTTTATTAGTGTAGTTATAAAAGATTTTATTCCAGGTTTACCAACACGAGATTATTTTTTGCAAGAATCAAACAAAGTTTACTTAGACGCTTACAAGACATATCTGATAAAAATTGCTTTATTGCTAGATGGAGATCCAGAGCATGTAAAGGCAAGCGCGGAAAAACTTATTGATTTTGAAATCAAGTAATATGCTTTATTGTTATCAATATTTAATTATCATTTAAGATATCTAACGGTGCCTCAAGAAAATATGTTTTCTTTTAGACCCTGCATTCAGAAATGCGTCAAGCATCTTCTGCGTCGTCGTTCCAAATACTCATGAGCGCCGCATTTAATCCTCATTTTTAAGAGGAACAAAAAAAAGCTATAACTGACATAGTTAGCCAACAATAATCTGATTGCGAACGAATTGCGTAAATTGCATTAAAGTACCTAGGTGTATGCAATTGTGGAGCAGGCGCTTCACTTTTCGCTCGACGCGCTTTTTTAACCAACTTAAAAATCGAATAATATTATATTTGAATTTTTGACGCCCCCTGAAAGCTCCACCGTTTTACTGGGTCCTGGGTCCACCTTGCACATATGGACGGCGAGGCCCTGCCAGAAATGTTTGTTCTTTATTTCCTTATCCATGTTCTGATCCTGATCCGTATTTTTATCGCTGTCTCTATTTTAGAACATATCTAAAAGAATTGTTACTTTATTGGCTTTCTATGGATAAAACGTTTAAGTCGTCATTGAACCTAATTTTGGTTAATGTTATCAATTATTATTATCAGCCCACTTATTTACAGATTAGCAAAAATAACCTCGGCCCCAGAAGACAGGCGTAACGTATCGGAATTGTACAGACGTATGACCCTGGCTAAGCTTGAAGGTTTAGTTCCTCAAGTGAAATGGAGACGATACTTGTGCATTGTAATGAATAGGACGGTGCAGCCTCAGGAGACTGTTGTACTGTTTGCTCTCAGCTATGTGAGGGTTAGTGAAATAATACTTACTACTGTACTTACTCAGTACTTAATATAGTTGAAGGAATATCGTCACAAATATAAACTGGCCCATCTGTTTTTGCATTTGCTGCAGTAAGTCCCTCTATTACCCCTAAATAATGTTGCGCAAAATTAGTAATTACTGAAATTTGAGCAATTTTATATTGCTTATTTCTGTTCAATATATTTTAATACCTATAAAATCACTAGTATGGTTTCTACCAAAACTTCGTCCTCAACATGTTGATTGTACGGAAATATAGGCAACAATGGGTCTTACATTTTATTGACTAAATTATTAAAAGTTGTTTAATGTGCGTTAATGTTTGTGTTTAATGTGCGTAATTAATGTTCAAAGAATAGCCCCTGTATTCAATATTATTTCACAAGAAAATATTTATACACTAGTCACTACTAGCTGACCCTGCAAACGTTGCTTTGCCATATAAATTTGTGGTGGGCCAACCTCATCACTTAGGGCGATGAAAAACAGATAGTAGCCAATTCTCAGACCTGCTGAATATGCATATAAAATTTCACAAAAATCGGTCGAGCCGATTTGGAGGAGTGTGGTAACTAACATTGTAACACGAGAATTTTATATATAAGATTATTCTATTTCTATAGGACGTCTAAAAAAGTCATTGATTTTAGATTGCTCGATTCGTTGATTGATGCTTATGATTACTTTCAAACTACTCTTATAAACTCTTCCCAAATATTAGTAGATAGTAATTTTTGTTCTATTTTTATTCACCCAATCAAATTTCGTTGATACCAGCACTTAGTTCAATTGATAGAGAAGACGGATCCGGACACTTTGTCAAATTATCTTCTGTGGAGATTCGTGAGGCACCGAGTGAACAACCTGGACGACCGATTTCAATCTGTGAAACAACAGTGAGTACAAAGATCAGGATTATAAATTGAATCAGCAACTTCGCTTCCTTGACTTACAAAAATATGCTTCCTATAAGGATAAAATGATAGGAATGCAGAATTATCAACAACTATTTCACACAACACTTTCACAAATAATACATTTAAATCTTTCTCATAAATTACTCAGTCTATTTATTAGTCGATCAGCATGAAAATCCGTCTAGTAGTTTTTGAGTTTATCACACTTTTGACACATTGCAATTCGCAATACTTTATATTATAAACAAACTATTGTATCTCGATAATTAATACTAATGATAAACGATTTATATAAGTCCCTAAAGAAAATATATAATTAAGTAAATAATAAATCACAATTAACACCCATACAACTATTTGACATATTCGTTTTTTTTTGTATTAGGCTCAACCAATTTAAGGCGTTAATTCTAAATTACGTAATACCTTGAAAACACAAATAAAATGACAAAAAGTTACGTGACTCAACGTATTATTTTAGTAATTTATGTTTTAATATTTTTATTTTTTTACCGTCATAATATACATACTACATTACTAGTCGTCCGCGTAGTGATCCCCTCCTATGGGTCGTAGCGTGATGATATATAGCTGTTAGCCTTCCTCGTTAAATGGGCTATCTAACACTGAAAGAATTATACTTATGTCTTATATTATTTGTTTAAATAAATAGGGAGTTATATAAACTATGCTTTCTAATTTGCTTTGCTTTCCTTATTTTTTATCTCTTAAACGACGAAAAGAATCTAAAGTAATTTAATCATTCAAATCGTGGACTATTGCTAATATAATCTTACCTTAATAAATAAAATCAATTCGAATATCGGAAATGTACAGAATTCTACATTATTTTACAGATTCTATTACATTCTATTTGGTCGAGAACAATCACCTCCAAGATGGAAGAACTGCATATCACAAGTAAATTCCAACATGGGGATGGCTTTAGGATCTATGTTTGTAAGGAAATACTTTGACGAAATGAGCAAAAACGATACTTTAACAATGACAAGGGAAATACAACAAGCTTTTAGAGAACTTCTGCATATGACGAATTGGATAGATGATGAAACTAAGAAACTTGCAGCTCACAAAGTTGATACGATGATGCTTAGGATTGGTTACCCGGACTTTATATTGAATAAAAAAGAGTTGGATGAGCGTTATAAAGAAGTAAAGATACATCCAGATAAATATTTTGAGAATATTTTGAATATATTGCAACACTTGACTAAGATGGAGCAATCGCGGTAAGTTTTTGTAATTGTTATTAAAATACATTTTTCCACATGCGTTAAGGACCGTTGAAGTATTTTGTAACCATTAAAAGGGGCAGGGGGTATTTGCTTTTCATATTTTTAATGACATAAGGGATAGGTGGGTTTATGTGATGATTACGTAAGCGATAAAAAAGTAAACACGCACATCGAAACGTGAATATCCCTGCTCACAGTGAGGAGGTACAAAAATGCATGCATCAATGTTTACGCAAGCACGGGGGAAAGGGTTACGGTTGACATTAGAGGCGCGAGGGGAGGGTCGTAATTGCAAAAAAATCTGCTTAGGTACCTAATACTTGAAGGGCTCCTTAATAAATTATATTTATATTTCATATATATATAAAAAAATGATTTCGATGAAGTTATTGTTATTTCTACACTACTATTCAGTATTATGATTAATTAGTAAGCTTGAAAATATCTTATGTAATTTTTATTTTTATTCTAGCATCGGTCAACCAGTAAACAAAACTCTATGGAACACAGCACCGGCAGTCGTAAACGCATATTACAGCCGTAATAAGAATCAAATAATGTTCCCAGCCGGTATCCTACAGCCGCCATTTTACCATAGACACTTTCCAAGATCACTTAACTTTGGTGGCATTGGTGTTGTTATTGGTAAATACAATCATTATAAACATCACTAATTTTTCAAGGCACATAACATCATAAAGAAATAGAATTAATTTACCAAAAGTTGTTATACTATAATATTATAAAGAGGTAAAGTTTCTGAGGTTGTAATAGAAAGCCAAATTATTGTCTTAGGCTATATATTAACCTCAAAAATTAAAAAAACAGTCGAACGAAAACGTTTCTTATGAACACTGCCTTCGATGAGAGAGATGAATAAATGGGTGAGTATGTGAGTGAGTAAGCAGTTTGAATACATCTCAGCAATAGAACTTTCATTTGGTTGGAAACATTTTAGGAGTTTAGAAAATTGGTGATTATCCCTACTAATATTATATAAGTGAATGTCACTTTGTTTGTTAAGCTTTCACGCAAAAACTACTTAACCGATCATCATGAAACTTTGTAAACATATTCTTGAGGGTATTAGAAGTAACAAAGGATACTTTTTATAAAAAAAATATTTCTATTGTAATGGTCTCTGATACTTATTTACTGGCTTCAATTCGAGCGATGCCACGGGTAAAAGCTAGTACAAAATAAATTAATTACATATATTGTAGAAAATGCCTTAAATAAATAAGTAAGGAAACATTGTCAAAAAGCTGTTAAATTGCGCCGCCATTTTTTCAATATGTCGGCACAAGCAGAAACAATGTGATGTGAAGTTTAGAAACAGCACATCAAAACCTACAACATCATCAATTTCCAAAACTACCAAATGAATAATATAAATCAAAAATTTGTTAATTGTTAGTTTGTCCTTCCTACACTATATCCATGGACGCGCCGTAAATATATGCAAGGCACGATGGCGCCAGAGACGGGCCAAGCATCTTCTGCGCCGTTGTGCCAAATACTCATGAGCGCCTATTTTTTTAATTCTGATTATTAAGAACACTAAAATAAACATGCAATAATGTCTTAGCCCACCTAAAATCTTCTGATTGCGCCCCCTCCAATAGTTTTTGGCACCCCTGTCTAGAATTACCTTTAATCACAAATATATAATACGGTGAGTGCAAAAATTTTAGGACTAATTTTTTTTTCTCGAATCAAATTATTATATTTTCTTCTCGGCATCCCCTAAAAACTTCACGGCGCCTTTTACGCTGTGGCGCCGTCGTGCGCCGCATGACCTTGCATTTATGGTCTGCGCGTCCCTGGATGGCACCAAGGCGGAAATGGCGCCGTGAAGTTTTCAGAGGGCGCCGGAATGTAAATAAAATTCGAATAAAATAAGTCGGTCCGCAAGATTTAAAAACAATGAAATTGTAAACAGGGGCGCAATACAAAAACCACTGGAGTGGGTCAATCAGATTATTGTAGACGGCGCAGAAAATGCTTGGCGCCCCTGATTGTATCAGATAGATTGGATTGAATGATGAATTAAAAGTGCCTGATGTTTTAACAGAGCAATTACACATAGAATAAATAATTTTACCATACCTTATAAATTAAGGACATGTTTTTTATACACCTTAATTAATATTTATTAGTTTCTCACGTTTTTAGCATGATTAATCCTCATATTATAATAATTTATTTGATTTCCTTATAAGAACATCTACATTTTGATAAGTCGTGCTACTATATTTGCATTTCATTGTTATGATGTTGTTAATTGTAAATAATAGTCGACCCGTTTACCAATTTACCAATTTTTGGTACAATTTATAATTTAGGTTTAATTTCACTTTATAATCTATTTTACATTTTAGACAGCTCAAAATGCACATCATCCCCACGTCGATTGATGGCATCATCCCACACCCATTCGTTTAATTTATATTCCTAAGTATTTTTTACGATAAAACATAGCCCATATCCTTCCTCAAGCTCTACTTTATCTCTGTATCATATTTTATCAAAATTAGTTTAATAATTTAAGCCTGATTGTGTAACAGACATCGATAGATGGCGTAAGTAGCAGATTAAATAGCTCTTTTAACTCTTAAGCATTTGATAAGTTTCTTTTTTTTATATTTATTGACCAAAACAAAAAATATACATACTTTATAAGAAGTTACACCTATCCACAATAGCCATTATGGTTTCTGCGTGGATAGTGAGTTCCTTAAGAATACTTATGGTGACATATTAATGTTATTTACTATATCAGTATATAGGATTTGTAAGTTCAAGGAGCATTCCTAAAATACTCCTTGAGTCTACATATGCATTTCGGATCATTAAGGTATATATATTGAATTTCCGAAGGTAGGGTTTTAAGTATATTAAGTAACATATAATTCCAAATTCTAGTCCCGTATTTATTTTGGTATGTGGGTAATATAAATTTTTGTTTATTATTTACTAGTCGTAGTCGTAGATCTCTTAAGTGTGTATTTAGTAATTTTATATCTTAAATGTTACTTTCTACTAATATTTTTTGGGGCAATATTGGTTTCAAAATAAGGATAGCCTCATCTGAACATTATAAATCATTTTTAGCGACATCTGTTAATATTATAACTAAACGATATTCTATGTTTTTTTTTCACCTTTAATGAGTGGCTTTGTTATGTTAGGACCCATTTACTGTAGTATACTCAATATAATATAAGTCAATGTATATTTTTCAGGTCATGAAATAACACATGGATTTGACGACAAAGGCCGCCTGTTTGATTGTGAAGGTAATTTACATCGATGGTGGTCGGATTCAGCAATAGAAGCGTTTCACAGACGAGCTCAATGTCTTATCGATCAATACGGACAGTATGTGGTGCCTGAAGTCAATATGAAGTTAGATGGAGTTAATACTCAAGTAAGTGATTATTTCCATGCAGATAGCAAATATTAGGACTTAGTTCGTAGAACATAATATCACATAGTGCTTATAAGAAGATGTAATATTTCTTGCGAAATAGAAACATTTATGCTTGACGCGAAACGAATATGTGTTGCTATAAGTAATAAATATCATAAAATATCCAAAAATGACTAGTATTAAGACATATGAGTTATTTTAGTTAAATAAATTGGTTTGTTTTGATGTATTGTCTTGAATTTTCCTGTGTAGTTTGGACTTCTAATTAAGCGAAATGTTTTTTTTATAATAGATAAGGGACAATCGAGCAGATGGTCCACCTGATGGAAAGTGGCCACCATCGCCCATGGACATCGACATAACTAGAGGGTATCTCTTGTTTTGTCGATGCGATGCTGCCTCGAAGATAGAGTAAGGAGGAGAGCATAGAGAAGAATGCTGCGGTTTCAATGGACCCTAGCAAGATCCCGGTTTTCATTAGAACCGCAGCAGTAATGGGATGGGAGAGGGAGGGATAGAAGGGGGGGGGGGGGGATTGAATTATTTCAAAATACTTGGTTTTTGAAGGATTTTTTTAATTTTATAGGGTGAAAATATAGCAGACAACGGTGGAGTCAAACAAGCGTTTCATGCATATCAACACTGGTTGCAGCATCACGATCCAACAGATGAAACGCTACCTGGCCTTAACCATACACATACACAACTTTTCTTTTTAAACTTTGCACAGGTGAAAAAACATCAACCACTAAGCTATATCACAGTAAAGCAAATCCATTTAAGCAACAGGTTTATTCTGTTTGACTATTTTTGTTTGTACGCGCTTCACGCAAAAACTATTACACGAAATTGGATACGGTTTTCACAGTTGTATTGCTGCAGGTCTATTATATTGTCATTCAAAAATGTTTCAGCCCATCAAAGCCAGGTCAGGTCGACTAGTAATATTATAAATATGAAAGAGTGTATGTTGATTTGTACTTCTTTTAGCCTGTAAGACTAACAGAGCGACGAAACGAAAATTACCATACAAAAAACAAGTCTTCCACTCATCATGACGTCACTAGGCGTTTTGTAGGTTCATTAATCATGTTTTCGTGTCTACTACTATAATTTAATACAAATTTATACTTTTATTTTTCTAGGTATGGTGTGGTGCCATGAGACCAGAAGCAATGCGAAACAAATTAAAAACAGCCGTCCATTCTCCTGGAAGATATCGGGTCATCGGAACGCTATCTAATTCTTTAGATTTCGCCAGGGAATTCCAATGTCCCCCTGGATCTCCCATGAATCCTACTCATAAGTGTAATGTTTGGTGATTACGACAAAATAGTCCAGCTTTCGAACCACTAGGAGTGTTGTACTGAAATAAGTACTGTCGTGTGATGATGTTATATTGCTGCTGTCGTATTATGTAATTATTGTTACATCTCACCAGCTCCTAATTTGAGGAATCTGAATGAATCTGAAGGTCAATTTAGATTATATACCACTTTAGGAAACACTAATTTAAGTCCCTCTAGTTACAATATTAACAGAATATGAGTTTAACACAACAAATACTATATTGACGAAAGCATACTTTTTGGACGTCTTGGGTTCAAAGAATATTAATTTTGATTATTTTTTGGATATTTAACTTGATATTCAGTAGATTCTTTATTATACTTGAGGTTTAAAAAAAATATATTTTTTTGGTTTTTTTTTCATATCTTTAATTATAAATATTGATCGCTAAATATAGAATTAAAATTTCATCGCTAGAATATGTATTTTGTGTCTGCTCACATTATTTTCTTTAATCATGATGCACTTTTGACGGAAAAACGGTTTTAGGTAGGTAGAAAAACAAAGAAAAAAAAATATCACTGATCTTTCAAATTAATTAATTAAATACAGTCTGATGCAGGACATAAAATAAATAAATTATTTAGGTGTACACCCTAAACCCAACTTACATTCTCATACAAATAAATACATATAGACATACATAAGTACAAATATACATTGATATACAAAAGAACAAACTTATATATGTGAACGAGAAAAATTTGAATGACAAATAAATATACAAATAAAATAGTTTACATTGAATACAATTTCATTATGTCATATTGATAAAGACAATGACTTGATATTTATTTTGTACTAAATATAATTTTCTTATCGTTTGTGAACAATCGTTTAAATAAATCGACACTTATAAATGTTATTTACTTTATTAAAAGTTTAGTTTTAATTAGTTTAGATAATTTTATATATTAATATAAGTTTTATTTAATAAATAATATACTAGATAAATTTATTAACATTATTTTTAGCCTTTTGTTAATTTAAAGTTTAAAATTGGATATTTTTTAAAGTATGCATAATTTGAAGGTTTTTACTATTAAACGTTAAAAAAATTGTTGCTGCTGAAATTAATAAACAAAATTAAATAAAGATATATTAGAAATTAGTTTTCTTTTTGATTTTTAATTTAGTTTAAATACGAAAAAGTAGCCGGTAGCTATAATTACTTCAACTTAAATTCGATCTTTCATTAAGTAAAATTTTTAAAAATCAGTGTTTTTTTAAAGCAATTTAATCTAAACGTGTAGTAAATATTGTTTATTATTTATCTACAAAACTATTTCCAGTGTCATTACCAACACATAACTTGTTATCTATTCATTACTTAATATTGATATTGTCACAATAAAGTACTCGTAAGACTGTTAAAGTTGATAACAAAAACACGAATCACGCATAAAATTTTGTATAGATACTAAGTAATTGTAGCCCAGGAGCTGTGGAGATCCAGACCTACATTAGAATAAAATTTCCAATATTGTCAATTCTTATAATAACTAATGAGTACAAAGTAGGGATGTCGATCGACTTTTCGGAATAAAAAATATTTTTAAATCGATATCTTTTCGATTCAGCGAATTATTTCACTAAAAATCGACTGACCGACTGCCGATTTTATAAAATGAGTTTGGACGACAATTAATTTTTTTGCCTTAGGAGGCGTAATATTTACACTTTAAATGCAAACTAGACTAAAAACTCGACTTTTCGTGTATCGATTCTTCAGGTTGCGATTTAAATCTATTCAAAAATCGATCTTTACCAAAAGAATCGTTATCCCTAGTAAAAAGCGATATGTGTAACTGGAAGGTCATTGTTGTAGGAGGGATGTATCCGTCTTAGTAGTTTTGACTTCATGGACATGGTGCACAAGTCAAATCGTTTAATATTTTAAGGCATTTACGTTACAGTTATTAAAAATCTGATTCTGGTATCACTATTAATGTTACCATTTTGTACCAAGAACATGCAGGTAAAGATATCAGATAAATTGACATTGTTTTAACATATTATTTACCTACAATTACTTCTAAAACAACTGATTCGATTAATAAATTTTATATTTAAAAAGAAACATGTAACAAAAATGTAGAAATAAATAAATACTATTCAATAGACGTAGTTCCTGACTTCGACGCTCTGAACATCATCATTGCTCCACAAAGTCTCTACCTCGTACGAGTCACGTGACATGTTGACATAGTTTCGTTTCTCCCATCGGAGTCGGACTATACGAGCTATTTCCAGCCAAAGACGAGCTTCAAGAACTAAAAAAATATTATACTAAATAGCTATGTAACATAGTATAAAAGATAATAGGATTAACAGTTCCAAACAAAAACGTTTTAGCGTCAATAGCTCAGTGGTTAAGGCGTTGGATTCACGACATTTTGTTTAATATCCAGGCATTGGAATACTGACGTGGCCAATCCTAACACAAGCATACTAGCCGTACCCGTGAGGGGAGCATCTCGTAAGAGCCGAGTAACCCAGTGCCCCTTGGTGGTAGGGGATCTGTTTCCCGACTGGCTTGCAACCAACAGCATGTCAAGTGTCTCTGACACGTTCCGGCCGAGCCGCAATTGGGCCAGATCTACCCCCTCCCTCTCCCATTCCAATATTGCTGCGGTTCCAATGAACACCGGGTTCTTGCTCCGGGTCCATTAAAACCGCAGCATTCTTAACGCTCCCCTTCCTCACTTCACACACTTCGAGGCGGCAACGCATTGCCAAAACAAGAGATACCCCCTAGTTTTGCCAATATCCATGGACGACGGTAGCTACTTTCTATCAGGTGGACCGTCTACTCTACGTGTGTGAAATATACCGCTAGTAATCAAGAACTGGAAGATGACACAATAAATAACTATATTTTGCTGTTATTAGTAAATTAATGTAGATTAGACAAGAAAATATATATTACAATAACTCCACGAAAGATTAAATAAATTATCCATTTAAATATTTTCTTTGCCTACAAAAATAAATAATAATTAATTTCAATTATAAATTAATATTAATAATTTATTTCAAAAGTTAAATAGGTCACACGGTCTTATTGAAATACCACCAGCTCAAATAACTGAAAAGAATCCAGCAATGTCTATATCAATCAATTGCATGACTCTTCTAACCTGAGCAGAGTCTTCCTGCCAGAGATGATAAATGGTAGTTACAGAATATTTCCTCACAATAAGTCAAACATAGGCATATTTTACAGGTTCATACGCGAGGTTTGGTCTTTTATGGAACGTGGTGAAGTAATAAATAAATAAGAATTAATATACTTACGAAATAAGAAAGAAAAGGTCGTTAAAAAAAGTGGATTTACGTTTCCGTTTATAACTGCCATAGTATATAGTAATGCTGCGGCTGTAGGTGCTTGACGTAAGAAAAGGCCTCGTAGAGTTGCTCCCAACCAAGGTAGGAATAGATATTCACTTAGAGGAGAACGCTGGAAATATAGGAAATTAGAATAATAATGATCATAAGTAGATAATTCTCAGTCAAAGAAAATCAAAGCAGCAGAATAATTTTAGTCTTTCAAAAATATATAAATAACTTTATGAAGAAAAGAGAAATAACCGTAGAGAGAAGAAACATGTTGTAGGGGAAGGTGGGGCAATACGGGGAAGAGGGTAAGATGGGGTAATGACGGATAATGCGCATTCGTGACATGAGACTATCAACTTAGCTGAAACAAGAAAAGGATAGAACTTACTATATATTCATTTTATTTTAATATCAAAGTAGATGAAAGGGCAAAATGGGATATAACTTGCTATAATTGGTCAGATCCTACAAAAAATCAATCAGTTTAATTTGATAACTCCTTAACATTTATTTATCCTAAGAATGAAACAAACAGGAAGAGTGAGTAAAAGGCGTATTAAAGCGGCTCTCTTACCTTTTACACCCTATAAACATGATTTAAAAGATGTCATACAAAAAAGAAAGCGATTTTTACACTTTGAACATTAACGTCTTGCCCCACCCTCCCCCTACATATTACGTTATTCTAAATGCAATGTATTTTCTACTTGAGACATTTACGATTGGAAGAGTTACTTATATCCTCTACTACTGTATGATATAAAATTGGTTTGGCTTTGGCTTAGCCGTTTTGTCGACTGTTGATTTATAATTAGCATAAATTACCACATTTGATGAATTCCATATAAGCAAAGCGCTGATGAGGACAACCAAAGCATCAGATACTTCAATACACCACATTACTCCTGAAAGTGATTTATTATAAAAATTATGATAAGAAGTTATCACATTAATCATTTCAGATATGATATACTTGAGACATCTATATCGTTGATGTACAGCTTGTCATATTTGCTCATAATCATGAAGTGCAGGTCCTTTGGTAAAGGCTCTTCATCAAACGTCACTACCTCGAATTTCACATTACAAACCAAGCCCAGGGTTAAGCAAACAGCAGCAAGGAATGATGGTGTTAGTTTTGGTCTAGCTGCCACATTATGCAGTTTTTCTGCACCTGCAAAACTCTTCTGCCGCAAATATTCTATACTTGTACTAATGTAATCTACAAGAGCCCCTATCACTGGTGTTTCTGATTTAGAATACGTCATATGCTGTGATAATTTAATATTATCACCACTAGCCATTTTTTATTTTTGTATATTAATAATATTGACACTGTCTCAATTTTACTTTAAATGGCATTTAAATTGATATCCGGAATGATGTATAAAATGTGAATACTCTTTGGAGTGATATATTTATATCACAGTGTGTACACCTAATAGTTGTACTGATAGTGTAAATATTAGAAAAAAAATATGTCACGCCATATTTTCATCTGAAGCAGCAGGGCCGGTCTAACTGATATCAGTCAATTGATTTGGATTGATAATATCAGAACAAGATAGTAAATTTTATTTTTTATTAAATAACTACAAGTAAACTTTCTTGTCATGATACTGTAATAATAAAAATACAAAATCACTAAAATTAATTGTTTTCCGATAACCCCATGAATTGAAAACATCAATAATGCAAGTAATGTAAGCTACTGATATTATAAACGATGAGTCCACATGTAAATTATTTATAATCAAAAATATTATAAAACGTCTATACGACAATAATCAAGTACCTTATGTTATTAAATCTATCTAGAATAGCTAACTCAATAATATCATCGGACAGAAAGATACTGTATCAGAAGATAATAATCCAAGTACTATTACATTATTCCGTTACATTCTAAAAATGTTCTTAAAATCCTATATTATATACTAATTTTTCTTGTATTTGAGAAAACATTGTTGGTTTGAAATGCATACACAGAATATCTCTATATATGTATACCATGAACACTTGATATCTTATTCCATACTAATTGACCTGCCTTAGTTTTACTGGCCTTTTTGAATGACAATAACTTTTTCTGACCACCGGTTTAAATCAAACAAAGCCTAGAAGCCTTTGAGGTAAATCAACCGAAAACCGTTATCAATTTCGTGCAGTACTTTCTGCGTGATAAACGTAGGTACATCATAAGACACGTTTATATTTATACTATATTCTATCCATGGTATGGCTATAGATAGTTCAATCCTCGACGTCGCATAGTTAGCTTATTATTTTGACACATAGTAGAGGTGCCATGCGCCGTCATGAATTGAACTATTTTGGACATATGACTAACGGCCCGCATCGTGATGACGTTTAGACAGGATTTAAAAAACACACTGTACAAATAACTTATATACCTATACTATTTTATTAAATATAAAAATTAAATTGTTACAAGTGTCCCTATTCTCCTCTTACATTGACAATGGCGGAGCTAGACTAAATTTAGGCAGAAATCAATTCTGGCCTCTTTGATTATTCAGGTAGACAAAAAATATGTAACCAAATGCTTAAGGTACACAGTTGGAAATAAATATAAGAATAAATAAATAGTTAAGTATTCAAAACATTAAAACATTTCACGATACCCCCAAAAGTGTTAAAGCGTTGAAGGTCACCGATATCGCCCATGACGTCATCATGACGATTGCCGCTATTTGAGAATAGTATATACTATACTCGGATATATACGACTTGTCATACAATACTTTACTGATAACTCAAGTGTCTCTAAGGTAAGTCAATTCAATATCATTTAAACATATTATTTTAAAAGCAAATTTTTTTACTAATAATAATAATAATAGTTTTCTTGTAAAGTAACCTTTAAATTTGACTACAGAATGTAAAATTAAACTAGAAGCATCTATTATCTAGTTCTTTTTTCACGTTCGTTGGCCTTGAGAATAGGTATGCGTCGAATTTATATGTTATTCGGTATTAGATAGATTACATTTTATACTTGTTATTTGTTATTCCCTTAAAATTAATGGCGTACTACATTTTCATCGTTCTTCTGTCATTGATTAACTATTATAATTTTTACAGACATTATAAGGTGAACTTGACGAAACCAAAATGGTGAAAGCTCGAAAGTATGTCGTGAAAAATATCTTCGAAGGCCTGCCAAAGCGATCTGATTATGAGATCGTGGAATATGAAATTCCTCAATTGAAAGACAAAGAAATATTACTGAAAACAGAATGGGTAAGCGTAGATCCCTATCTACGAACATACAACCGTAACATGGCAGTACCATACGACCAGGTTAGTTACCAAATCGGAGTGGTACAGGAATCTAGAGATCTAAATTATCCTGTTGGAACCAAAGTTGTGACGCATAATGGCTGGTGTGACTACTCAGTGGTTAGGGACGCTAATGAAATAAGAGAGAGACCTAGAGTGATTACATATAAATTGCCTGATTTAAAAGATCTTTCGCCATCTTTGGGTCTCGGTGTGGCAGGTATGCCAGGATGCTCTGCTTATTTTGGATTTCTCGAAATATGTCAGCCTAAAGCCGGTGAGACTGTAGTTGTGACAGGTGCTGCAGGTGCAGTGGGCTCCACTGTGGGTCAGATTGCGAAGCTAAAAGGTTGTAAAGTAATCGGTTTTGCTGGATCAGATGAAAAAGTACAATTATTGGAAAAGGAACTTGGTTTCGATGCAGCAATAAATTATAAAACTGCGGACGTAGTAACTGCTCTAAAAGCTGCAGCTCCAAATGGCGTTGACTGTTACTTTGACAACGTTGGTGGTGAGCTTAGTAGTATTATTATCGGACAATTGAATAAGACAGGCAGAGTGTCTGTTTGCGGTAGTATTAGTACTTATAATGAAGATCCATCAAAACTGCCTAAAGCAACGATTTTGCAACCATCTGTCGTTTTTAACCAACTTAAAATCGAAGGATTCCTCGTATGGCGGTGGATCAATCGTATGGCGGAGGCGCGTCAACAGTTAGCAGCGTGGGTCAATAGTGGTCAGTTGAAAGGTCCTGAACACGTAACTGTTGGTTTCGATAAAATATTTGATGCGTTTGTCGGTATGTTAACAGGAGACAATATTGGCAAGGCTGTTGTTAAAATTTAAAATTTTGTGTCGTCATATTGAAATAAATATTTTAATGGTAAATATTTGTTTCCTTTTTTATATAATTTCTAATTAAGTACACTGTAAGCTACACGGTAACTTAACTGCACAATAACACTCAAAATACTACAATAATATACAATCTAGACGGAAAAAGAGCAGTGCCTTGCGACTCAGGTGCAGGATTTAAAAGGCCTTTCTACAATGAATCAATACTCTCCTTCACCGCTCGACCTTCTGACTCTAATATTTAACACTTCTTCCATAAAGCAGCACTAATTATTTATATATTCAACAAAATATTTTTAAATACATAAAACATTTTTAACAAAAAATTGAACCGACTTCAAACTCTAAAAAATGCACTAAAAAGTAAGAAATAATTAGCTTATTTATTAACCCCCCTTTATAAGGACAATAATATACAATATTTTATATTTTTGAAGTCGGTGCCAGCCAGGTGAACAGACATGTCTTGAGAGAGAATAGTAATAGCTATATGTATTGAGCGAAACTGTAACGAAATAGTGTGTACGATTGTACTATTATACTACTACGTTCAGTACTATTGCTGGCACCGACTACAAAAATATCAATTATTGTATATTATTGTCCTTATAAAGGGGGGTTAATAAAGAAGCTAATTATTTCTTACTTTTTAGTGCATTTTTTAGAGTTTGAAGTCGGTTCAATTTTTTGTTAAAAATGTTTTATTTCTCGGTTTTTAGTGAATATGTTCTGAAACTCATTTATCATTCATTCACTAATTCACTCTCTCATCTGTTTACTTATTTAATCACTCACTAAATCATTAATTCAATATTTACAAAGTACCTACTCACTCAACCATCATCTCTACTACTAAACTGTATCACTCTACTCACCCTTTCATCTCCAACCTACTGCACCCACTCAACAGATAGCCTTCAGCTCTTCAAAAATTATAGGTAAGAACCATCTAGATCAACTGTAAATCAAATATAGACAACCGCACCAAAATGGAATCATTTATAATATTATTACGATGTCACAGACAGGCACACAGGCAAACTGTTAAACTAAAAAAACGATGTCATCTTGATCCCATCTGCTTCCACACAACACATCCGCATCAAAAACATCTCATTCTTTCAGGAGCTACGATGTCACAGACAAATACACATATACACTGTTAAAGTTATAAAATGATGGAATCTTCATCTTATTTGCTTCCACACAAAAAAATCCGCATCAAAATCAACCCGGTCTTTCGGGGGCTGCGACGTCACAGACAGATTCACATATACATCTCAAACTTTTAAAACAATAGCATCTTAATCCCATCTGCTTCCACACGGAAAAATTCGCATTAAAATCGGTATAGCTATTCGGGAGCTACAATATAGACAGACAAACATTACCATTAAAAAAATTACTTACAGCCAAAGTACTCTTTAAGACAATTCCATTAAACCCAAACACGACTAGTTTACGTTGTCCCATGCCTGTGTTCCAGTACATACCTTCCGGCGTCATCATCAACTGATGGTAGATGAAGCCGGAAAGTCTAAGAATCTACTGGTAACATCAACATGATAAGTATTTTTTTAAATTTCCTCATAATAATAGTTGCTTTACATTCTCAACCATATAATGGCTATCTGTGGTCTTCCTCATCAGTTCCACTTCATCAAATGATAAATTCTGAATACAAATGCTTGTAACCTTTCTCAAAATATCAAAATCACTATATGTGTGCCTATAACTTTTGAGGAGTTCTCTGAATTCCTCAAAGATGCCATAATCAGAACTGGATTTTGAAAAAAATGGGACCAATCTGTAAACATATCCTACCAAATACAAAAAGAAATTTCCATTTCGGTTCATATATGACGGAGTTCTGTGGTAACAAACATAAAAAAAAAAAAAAAAAAAAAAATACAACCGAATTGATAACCTCCTTTTTTTTGAAGTCGGTTGAAAATACTTTGAAGTCACACGAGTTCCGAGAACAAATAAAACCTCTTGCGTAAAAATCATTATTTTTATAATACAAAATACCCTCCTCATCTTTCCACTATAATAACGACAGGTGGGGTCGTAGGCCGGTCATACCAAGTTAATATCTAAAATCTCACTATACATAATTTAATAAAGCTTACAATATGGTATTAAACCAAATTATGACCAAAACAAATAAAAAAGCGATGCAAATGAAATGATGATAGTAGAAGATACAAATTATATGTAATTGAATATAATATGTATTTGTATCGACAGACATGAGCAATTATTTGCGTTTGGGGGGTTGTAGGGGTTTGCAAACTTTGCATATTTTTCTATAATAGACGACAAATTTATTTATTTCTACCTAAAAACGATTATCATGTACAAGAGATCACTTTTGTGTTGAAAAAGTAAGTCTATTGCCAATTTGCTATAGCCAATTATAATTTTTTTTCTTCACTACAAGAAATTCACCGTCCATCTCGAGCCTCCTAATGAATTTTAAATGAAATAACGCAGATTGTTGGCAAGTTATAACTGAAGCCATACCTAATCTTAGATATCAACTTTACAAATAGATTAACTTTTTTATTTTAACTCGTTCATCATCACAACCCTTCAATGGCCCACTGCTGAGCCGGGTCTCCTCCTCAGAATGAGGAGGGTATTAGGCCATAGTCCACCACGCTGGCCCAGTGCGGGTTGGCAGACTTCACACACCTTCGAGAACTTTAGGGAACTCTCAGGAGTGCAGGTTTCCTCACGATGTTTTCCTTCACCGTTAAAGCAAGTGATATTTAATTGCTTAAAACACACATGAGTCAGAGGTGTGTGCCCAGGATCGAACCTCTGACCTCCCGAGTAAGACTTGAAGTCTCAACCACTGGGCCATCACTGCTACACTCGTTCACTTGCCCTTGAAAAAATTTTGAGGAGAACTTTTACCTAAAATTCACTAACTTCTGCTGACCAGGATTTTTCGATTTCAATAAGATGATTCACCTATACATGAAACAGAGTCCACTTGTATAAAATCATAATTAATTTCCCTGTATTCCTATTTACGCATTGTTATATATTTATTTATTTACACATACAGACATCGATCAGTCATAATATTTATGTATAGAAACGGGACACCAGTTACAAACGTCCCTATCTCCTCGTAAACGTAGAAAACTAGCTTGGTTTTTAATTATCTATCGCAGTTTTCTAGGAAGCTAGTACAAACACAACTCGCATAACATTACACAAGTGTCTTGTAACAGGTAGGTTTATTACATACTAAAAAACTATTAATAAAGTTATAAAATATTATTTAGAAAACAATTATTAAAGTAACTGATAATGACAATAACTTAGTAAAAACAATTTTAAAAAATCCTGAAAATGTTTAAAGAATTTTCAAAAATGACTAAATCAATTTTGCGATTTAAATATTTAATTTTTTTGTGGATTCTAAATCCTTGCAAAATATAATTCTCCTTTTTTTGGTTCAATTTTGATAGATTTTTTTTTCAATTTATGATTGAAGCGAATAATTCCAATTTAATACAAAGTAGCTATGTTTTCAAGTGCATGACAGACGTAGTGTTTATCAGTGTATATCGCTATTACTATGTCGTGATCTATAATCTATTTAAAATATATTTACCTACTAGATTGTTTTGCCATAAAAATTTATTTCTGGAGAGAGCCACCCTTATCATCTAGGGGTTATAAAAAATAGCCTACGACCTATTCTGAGACCTACCGAATATACACAATTAATCCATTAAAATCGGTTAAGCCGTTTCGGAGGAGTTCGACAACAAACACTGTGATTATATATTTTTATATATAAGATTATAATAATAATAATTAGCTAGTCGACCTGCTAGCTTTGCTAACCTTATTAAATTTATATATTTTTTCGACCTCCAATTTAAGTAAATCTAAGTTAGACCTGCAGAAATACTACTGTGTGTTTGTGTACCTGTAGGTATTAATATATTACTAAATTATTTAATCTTGTCTGATCTATACTATATAACAATTGTAATATTATGATAAATAATTATTTATTATTATTTTTACAGGACGTCCAAACTAAACTTGAATTATAAACATGGTGAAAGCCCGAAAATATGTCGTGAAAAAACACTTCAAAGGCCTACCAAAGCGATCTGACTATGAAATCGAAGAATATGAAATACCTCCGTTAAAAGACAAAGAAATATTACTGAAGACAGAATGGGTAAGCGTAGATCCGTACCTGCGAGCGTACAACCCCCACATGACGGTACCTTACGACCAGTTTAGTTACCAAATCGGAGTGGTACAGGAATCCAGAGATCCTGATTTTCCTCTTGGTACCAAAGTTGTGACGCATAACGGGTGGTGTGACTACTCGGTAGTTAAAAACTCAAATGAATTGGGAGAAGCTTTAAATGCATATAAATTACCCGATCTTAAAGGCGTCTCGCCATCATTGGGTATTGGAGTGGCAGGTATGCCAGGCGTCTCTGCTTATTTTGGTTTTCTCGAGATATGTCAGCCTAAAGCTGGTGAAACTGTAGTTGTGACTGGCGCTGCAGGTGCAGTGGGCTCCACTGTGGGTCAAATTGCAAAGTTGAAAGGTTGCAAAGTAATTGGTTTTGCTGGATCAGATGAAAAACTGAAATGGTTGGAAAGTGAATTAGGATTCGACAAAGTATTGAATTATAAAACTGTGGACGCAGTAACTGCTCTAAAAGCTGCAGCACCAAATGGCGTTGACTGTTACTTTGACAACGTTGGTGGTGAGCTTAGTAGTATTATTATCGGACAAATGAATAAGAGAGGCAGAGTCTCTGTTTGCGGTAGTATCAGTTCTTATAATGAAGATCCATCGAAACTGCCTAAAGCAACGATTTTGCAACCATCTATTGTTCCTAATGAAATAAAAATTGAAGGATTCCTCGTATGGCGGTGGAATGATCGTATGCCGGAGGCGCGTCAACAGTTAGCAGCGTGGGTCAATAGTGGTCAGTTGAAAGGTCCTGAACACGTAACTGTTGGTTTCGATAAAATATTTGATGCGTTTGTCGGTATGTTAACAGGAGACAATATTGGCAAGGCTGTTGTTAAAATTTAAAATTTTGTTTCGTAATATTAAAATGATTTCTATATTGTTAAATATTTGTTTTATTTTTAAATAATGGGTAAGTTACCATAATGAGTATAAGTTGTTAAAACAAATTCAAAAAAAGATAATTAAATAAAAAAAGAAAGGTAAATGTTATTATATATTTTGTAAATAAAATTATTAGAAATAAAATACAGTACACAATGGATTTATAATGTAAAATTATAATTTTTAGGGTTCTGTACCTGCAAAGGAAAAAACAAGGAATCGAAGGATCACTTCGTTGTCCGTCTGTCTATCAAAACCCTTTTTCTTTGGAACGCGTGGAGATATCAATTTGAAATTAACATTGAATACTGAAGTCTGCGGCCTCTTGCAGCTGTTAAAGAATCGAACCCATATGTCCACACAATAAAAAGATATGACCGTTAATGTGGTTACTTGCAGAGTTATAGAGTATTTCCAGATTACCTAGAATCAATGTTTATCATAAAGCAAGGTCTTATAGCAGAAGTAAAAGAAATAGTTTAAAAAAACTATATATTTCTTACTACATCACTAGAAAATTAACCTTTTTTTGACTATCACTTTTTCTCAGAAAAACGTAAAAATATCAATTTCATTAATATCAAATATTAAAGTCCCTCAGAGCTGTAAAAAAATCAAACAGCAAGTCGAAGTAGTGAAAAGATACAGCTGCTTATATCGCATGTGTTGTTAATTTGATTTCCCACAGGAATCAAAATTCCCAGGCTTGATCGTTTGATACTAGTACTATAAGATATGGTAATATCCGAAAACTAGTTGTTTTATCACGAAAAAATGGTAATAATGCTATAGGATCTTAAAGCTGAGAAAAAATCAAACTTCTAAGTGTAAGCAAATAATAAATATGGCCATTTATACTAAAGTGATTACAAGTAGTTTTGCTATAGGACATTCCACATATGCGTACAGAAAAAAGTCGATGTTTGTGATTTTAGTAATATTCCAATATGTTATAAATATACCTGACCTCGATATAGATAAAAAATATATTTACCATTTAACTGGTTTACGAGTTTAAGACTATAAAATAATTATTTAAAAACTTTAAATAAACTTATTTCAAGAAAGAAAGAAATAATTTTTAATTTAAATATGTATTTAAAAAGATTATATAGTAAAATATAATTCCATTAATTAATTAATTATTTTTTTAAATTTTTAGACTGGTCAATAATGTTTCAAATTTAGGCACCTCTTCCAGTTTCTAAAATTTGAATTTTATTTTTATTTTATTTCCACCAGTTTTAAAAATTATTTAAGTGTAATTATTTTTAATTCTTATAGATTTTATTTAGTTTGAAGTCGGTTAATTTATTTTTTAATATTTTATAATTATAAATAGGTATGTCAATTGAAACACGCAATACTATTATTGAGAGTAAATGCCCCCAATACTATTATACTACCTTTGATATTTGACCCATCACACGAAAATCAAAATTTATTAGTGTTAATGTCGTTTTATTGAAATTTTACGGAACCCTCAGTACCCGAGTTCCACACTCGTACTTGGCCGAATTATTCATTTTTCTTGATTGATTACCTGCGTATTTTGTTACTATATTTTCGTGAACTATATAATATATATACTCTATTATAATAATTTAATAATCGTCTTTTTTAAGGCAATGCATAACGAATTAACGATTTAATAAGACTTATAGTAAAGTCGTAACCGCCTGGTAAGCAAAAAACCTCTTTCTTGACGCCTATAGTGGGGCACCACAGGTCATCTTAATGCATCCAACTCTAGCGCACACGCCTTCCTCGAAGACCCAGTTCAGATTACCACCAGACAACCGAAACCCCCAGCGAACGAAAGCCTTTAATCTGTGACGCTGGTGCAACACGAAATCCACGTGCAGGGTGCAATATACTTCCTCCATTGCAGGGGATGACCAGTCTAATCAAAGCCGGCCCATCCATACTTTCAGAACAACCGCCACCCCTGGGGAAACTGCAAGCAGAAAGGTCTGACGTCATACAGCACTAAAACTCAGCGACTGAGGATTGGATTGGAGGATTCAAGATGAGCATCCTCGAAACGACCGAGAGCTTAAACCAAAGTTCTAACTATATTTTGCGATACGAATTTTCACTCGGTATCTGTTCCATAACTAAATGTTAAAGACATAATGAATAAAAATAAAACTTGAATAATTTTATTTTGTATTTCATATTATAATGGACTGGTGTTTTTATGGGCTAGTAAATTATATTTATGTATGTATATTGTTGGCTGTGTAAAACATTACTATGGACTCTAGTATTGCCGAAAAGAACACGTGTTGACTACTTATCGAATATAATTATACTAGGGGCCCGTCCCGGCTTCGCGGGGGTGGAATATTATTTTTAAAAATATATTGGCCCTCCCGCATTTCGGTGCCCCCTCTCTTGCCGCTTTACTCGCTGCGCTGCGTCGCTATACTGGCCCGTCGCGTCGGCGTGTATTTTTTGTTTATATTGATATTTTTAATTTCGTAATATCTTTTGAATGGAAAGTCCGATTTTAATAATTCAAAAAGTAATTTACAGGTATTGAAATAGTCTTGAATACGAAATAATTTATTTGGATAAGGATTAATACAAAGTTATAGAAAACATGGTCTGATTTTGATAGGCATTTTTATCAACTTTTAAAATGTAAAAAAGTAGTTATAGTGACGTAACTATAATAGTTGGACATATGGTCTCGCGGACTTTTTTGTAGATATTGATACGTTCTATAATGTTGTAGAACATTTTTTTGTTCTATCATCAATACTTTTTGCAGCGCATGCGATGAAAGATATTTTATGGCAAATTTTTTGGCACCTTGGGTTGGTTTTCGTGAGATTTCCTAAGGATCTCTACTTTTTTCTTGTAATAAATATAGCCTATGTTACTCAGGGATAATGTAGCTTTCTAACGGTGAAAGAATTTTTGAAATCGGTCCAGTAGTTTTTATGTTTATTCGTTACATACAAAAATACAAAAATACAAATCTTACTTCTTTATAATATTAGTATAGATTGATTTGAAGTATTTTGGAAGAAATCAAATCTATATGAAAAAGTGTTTTTCAAAGAAAACAGGTTTGTTTCATCTTTTTAATTTTTCAAACATGTTTAGATGCTAGAAGAAAGAAATGAATACAGATCCCTGCATTTATTTAATTACCGTGTATTGTAAAATACTTAGAGAATTTCTTTTTAACTGTAGAAAATATGATCTAACCGGGTAAATAATTAATGTTTTTTTATTCCATAATTTTTAGATTATCTTAAAGATAATATTTGTATTTTAATGGTTGCCTTATGTACAGGTAAGGACGAATAAATTTTTCAAATATTACTTCTTCCACTCTGCCAAAATCGTAGTTTTTATTTATAGATTATTTTAATGTTTCAAGTAACCGTGAAAATTCGACAGATATTAGTAAAAAAAAAAGATTAAGAATGAAAAGGGGTCCCATTCTACCTCCAGACCACCTGATCCCAAGCTTCCTATAACTCCACCTCATCTTATAACTAGTCTCAATACGCATACCCCTTAATGGAGGTGATGCGGCACTCAGCGACAAACGCCGGACTACCCACTACAAGTACCCGCCGTAAAACTCACTAATGAGCTAACTTAAGTTGTGTAATATCCACAGATCACAATTATGTAGTTGTGATCTGTGGTAATATCTGACGTGATAACACGGGCGTGTTATCAAAACACAAAAAAATCCGAATCTGAGGTTCGTTTGGTCCGTACATCCTTAAAATTTTAAGTAAAACCCAGTTTTATTTGATGTACTCATCAAATTAACTAATACGTAGTTAAATTACTAATTAGAACTAATATGTCATTCTACTAATTTGACTTATTATATTTTTACAGGAAGTCCAAACAAAAGTTGAAGAAGAAAAATCATGATGAATCGATCGAATATGAAATACCTCCATTGAAAGGCAAAGAAATATTACTGAAGACAGAACGGCTAAGCGTAAATCCGTACCTGCGAGCGTACAACCCCCACATGACGATACCTTACGACCAATTTAGTTACCAAATCGGCGTGGTTCAGGAATCCAGAGATCCGGATTATCTTGTTGGTACCAAAGTTGTGACACATAACGGATGGTGTGAATACTCTGTGATTAAAGAGTCCAATGAAACAAAAGAAGCACCAAGAGCAATAACATATAAATTACCTGATTTAAAAGGTCTCTCGCCATCTTTGGGTATGGGTGTGGTAGGAATGCCAGGAGCCTCACACTTTTTTGGTTTTCTCGAGATATGTCAGCCTAAAGCCGGTGAGACTGTAGTTGTGACAGGTGCAGCCGGTGCAGTGGGTTCCACAGTAGGTCAAATTGCAAAACTGAAAGGTTGTAAAGTAATCGGTTTTGTTGGCTCAGATGAAAAAGCGCAATGGTTGGAAAATGAACTAGGATTCGACAAAGTGTTGAATTATAAAACTGTAGACGCAAGACGCAGTAACAACTCTCAAAACTGCAGCACCAAATGGCGTTGACTGCTTCTTTGACACGTTGGTGGTGAGCTTAGTAGTATTATAATGGGGCAAATGAATATATGAGGCAGAGTGTCCGTTTGCGGTAGCATTAGTACTTATAATAGAGATCTATCAGAACTGCCTAAAGCAACCATTTTACAACCAGCTATCGTTTTTAAGGAACTTAAAATTGAAGGCTTTCTTGTATCGCGCTGGTACGATCGTATGCCAGGAGCGTATCAACAGCTAGCAGCTTGGGTCAGTAGTCATCAGTTAAAAAGTCCGGAACACGTGACGGTTGGTTTTGATAAAATATTCGACGCTTTTGTAGGTATGTTAAAAGGAGAGAATATTGGTAAAGCTGTCGTTAAGATTTAAAAATGTTTTTGGTAATGAAATATCTAATAAAATAAATAATTTTGTAATTTTGTTTTCTTTCTGTAAAATTATTAAGTATGTATTGTTTAGTTACTAACCGAACTTTGCAACAGCAAAAAAGATAAATCAATATAAATAAAGAGGTAAATAATATTATAACAATGCACAAAATGATAATCTTAAAATAAATACTAAATATATCAGGGTTACAAGATTCAAGGTCTTGAGTACATAAAGTAAAAAAAATGTAATTAGCTAACAAAAATAATTTTTCAATTCGAACTAGTAGAACCTGAGATTAGCGCGTTCAACCAAACAATTAAACAAACACTTCAGCATGATAATATTATTATAGATTTAAGGGACGAAGTATATTATTAGCGATGTGAAACTGATGCCAATTAGCAAAGTAATAACGCTATATGCGAGAATGCAAAACATATATTGCACAAAAACTTTAGTACTATATATACTTTCAAACGCAGAAATAATTAAATATTTAAATTAGAATAAAGTCAAGTGTGATTCGAATAGAATTTGTTGCCTTAGGTATTCGAAAATAAAATTGTTTTTTACGCTTTTTTAGATACAAGAATTGAGCAAAACGTTGGAACAAAAACAGGTCCAAGGATAGTCCAATGATAAAAAGGTACCACCTATACCTAGGAGGAAACATGAATCTATAATCAGTCAATACATGACAGACACATATTTTACTATGGTTATCTAATTTAGATAATAATGTGTTATGCGATATCAAATTTTGTTCGGTTCTGGCTTTATCATGTGAGATATTAACACCTTTGCTGGGCTCAGTGTGCACGCGACTTCTTAAAGGTAATTTTTACTTTTAGGCAAAGATAATTTCTACATTTTTATATTGATTTTGGTTAAAAATAATTAACATTAATATTTTTAAATTATTTATACAAATGTGTACTTAGTCTTAATCATGATATTGAAATAAGAATTAATGATTTCTGATATTTTATTAAGTATTTTATTAATGTGTCATAACATTTTAGACATTCATACAAAAAAATAGTCAGCATGGTGAAAGCACGAAAGTATGTCGTCAAAAATTACTTTGATGGAGTTCCAAAACGATCTGATTATGACATAGTAGAAGTTGAATTACCTCCTCTACAAAACGGAGAGGTTCTTGTGAAAGCTGAATGGATAAGCGTGGACCCATATTTACGGATCCGCAACGGATTTGGATCAGTGCCGTACGATCAGTACGGTTTTCAAGTAGGAGTTGTTCAAGAATCGAGGGACTCTGATTATCCCGTTGGAACTAAAGTCGTTACACATAATGGATGGTGTGACTACTCCATAGCCAGAGATCAAAGGAAATTTGAAGAAAGAACTGACGGTATGCCTGAAATGCTTTTATATAAACTACCTGATTTAAAAGGACTATCACCATCTTTGGGCGTCGGCACCATCGGAATGCCGGGAGCTACTGCCTATTTTGCTTTTCTTGAAATTTGCAAACCTAAAGCCGGTGAAACAGTAGTAGTGACAGGAGCTGCCGGGGCAGTAGGATCTTTAGTTGGACAGATTGCGAAGCTCAAAGGTTGCAGGGTTATCGGTTTTGCAGGATCCGATGAAAAAGTGCAGTGGTTGGAACAGGAGCTCGGATTTGACAAGGCTTTAAATTATAAGACTGTGGACGCACGTGCTGCTCTGAAAGCTGCTGCCCCTAATGGTGTGGATTGTTACTTCGACAACGTCGGCGGTGAACTCAGCAGCATTATTATTGAACAAATGAACACACGAGGCAGAGTGTCTGTTTGTGGCAGCATCAGTTGCTATAATGAATATCCGTCAAAGCTGCCTAAAGCGACGATTTTACAAACATTCCTGATTTTCAAAGAACTAAAAATAGAAGGATTTAAAGTATGGACCTGGATGGACCAGTGGCAAGTTGCATTTGACCAATTAGTAGATTGGATCAAGAGCGGTCAGATAAAAGCTCCGGAACACGTCACAGTGGGTTTTGATAATCTCTTCGATGCATTAATAGGGATGTTAGCCGGAGAAAATTTCGGAAAAGCCGTTGTACAAATATAATTTTAATAAAATACAAATAATTATATCAGTGTGTGATTTTAAATAACCAATATCGATATTTTGAAAAAGTTAGTTAATATCGCTCTTAGTAAAACATCGTCAAAGACACTTAGCGGTTAAATTATCATAGCTAAAGGGTAACCCCTTGAAAGGTAAAACTTTTAATAGGTATTAATTCCTCACATGTTTTCATATAAATTTGTTATTAATTTCCAAAAACTAAAAATATCGTTTTAGTGGATTACTTGCAGTTTTGCAATGCAAATTTGTTTTTAATTAATCTAAGAAAAATGAATAATAAATTTAAAACAAAACTTTATAAATTGTAGTCGTAGGACAATGGAATCCTTGATGCGTGTCTGTAATGCATTAACGTAGATAAGACGTTTTTCAGCACATTTGCGAGGGACACCTCAGTATGATAGTAAAATATTCAACTGTAAAAAAAACATAAGATTATTTTTTCTAATCTACCCACTTTAGTATTATTGTTAATGCAATTTTAAATTTTTGTAGTAAATAAGATAATTAGTTAGTTTTGTAGTGTTTCTGCCGATAATTGATGAGCAGTTTAGCAGAATATATGCAACTATATTTATTATTTAATAATTTAAAATAAATAATTTATATACGTAAGGTACAAAAACACACGAAACCTATTAAACTATACGAAATCATACCAAAACAATTTATTAAAATCTGTTTAGCCGTTTTAACGTGAAGCGTGCAAACAAACAGAGAAAATTAGTAACAGACACAAATTTCAAAAACTTTTCAACTGGAGTCTGGTCTACATATAGCCCGACCATGACGCGTGAAAAACAAACAGTGAGTACATAGAGTGTTTCTAGAAAATAATTGTATCCTAATCAGTCTTCTTAAATGAATTTATTAAATCAATCTAAAACATATATCGCCACAGAACTACGTTAGGATAACAAATTTCAAGGTCGGTAGCATCAATCTTCTAATTAATATGTTATACTACAAGTCATTTTAGGCTCTAAGCACACAGTTTGAGATGCGAGGCGAGAGCTAAGTTCTCACTTTTATCCAGACATTTGTAACCTAATTATACAAAATTAAGTATTGTTAGGTTTTATTAAAATATTAATACTATAAAATATCGATATTAAATATAATTACAATAATTTAATCAAGAAAGCGTTATAGAATTATTTAAAGGGAGGTTTTAAATATTAACTTGGCAACACAGGCCTGTCATTTCAGAGGGGGGCGTATAATGTAATTGCTGTTTTGCTAAAGAAGTTTTGAATATTAGAGAGTAGAGGTCGAGAGGTGAAAGAGTGATTACTGGTACTAGAAAAGCCATTTATTCCTGCACCTGGGTCGCAAACCCCGAGCATTGCGTGGCTTCCGTCTGGACTTTTATATTAATTACTTATCGTATTGTTACAATTTTATTATGTACTGTTATTTATAACGTGGAGGAAGAGGCGGCCAAATAAATATGGCGCATAGTCTGTATTTAAAGGATAACCTTCAGGATATTTTAGCCAACAAGCCGTCATACTGTTAGTCGGCGTATGGTCTCTAACTCATTAATTAATAGCATGTATATGTCGACAATGACGAAACGATTATCGAATAATCGGATCGTCATCGGCATCTATGGCGCTAGTGTAAAATAATAGTCACTTCCGTTTTGACAGTCTCAACTCTTTATATTCCCTCGACAGTCGGACTACGATCTTAGTTTTAAAGACCTATAATATTATCCGAGAATGGCTCGACCAATTCGGCTAATTTTTTTTGTATGTTCCTTAAGGCCCACAGAAGAGTTTAATAATTTAAAAAAAACTAAAAATATAACTTTGGACAGCACGAAGTCTGTCCGGGCAGCTAGTTATTAATAAAGACGCAATAAATGTTGGGTCAAAGAATATTTATTGCCGAGATAAAAACTGTTATATATGAACATTATGTACGTATTGAAGCCATCTGATTTTAATTTTTTTTTTAATTGGAATGTTCATGTTGATTTTATATCGAAATGTTCGAGCGCAGGCCGCTTACTGATTGATCGAGCATAGCATGCCAGACCGCATTACACCATGCATGCATGCTTTAGTAGTGTACGAGATGAGCTAGCGTGGCAGAATCCATGCGATCGCACTAGAATGGATCACTAGCTGCCTAACGCCCGTACACAATGCAAATTTAGCACTGTAACTCAAGAAGTGAATATTATCTGAGTAGTGCTGGTGAAGGTATTGAGTGCTGTGTTATGCTGGGAGTGTTGTCCGATTAAGGTCAAGTAAGTGCTTAGAATGTAGTTGACACGTGGTAATGTAAACACAACGTCAGTTTAGGTTAGCCTTGTATTAGGTTAGGATTATGTTAGTTTAATCTTAGGTTTGAACAGTGAAAATACGTAAGACGTCTTTAAGCCTACACCTTTTTCACAAGTCTAGCACTACTTGGGTTCCTGTCAGGATAGTACTAGGTACATCGTAATGTTTATCTCCTGACCATATTACGCTCGTAGGTTTTGAGATAGGCCATCCATTGAGCATATATTGTGAGGAGTGGGGGATAACAGAAACAATTCAATATTAAATTTAAGAATTCCGCAAATATTTACGAATTGATGGTTATAAAACTAATTAAATTAGCATCGGCACATTAACTTACTTGACCGCCGGCGCACGGCCACTCGAACGATGTACCGTTCAAGGTTGCCACCTTCATAAGGGAGATCACCCTAAATCACCAAATACCAATCAGGGTAATGGGGAGAATTTTTGATAAAAGATTTTGATTAACAGAAAATATTCTAAATAATATTATTTAAATTTAACAGTTATAGCTTGACTAAAGTTCAGTTTTAAATTCGATTACAAAAGTAGAAAAGATAGCTTATGTGATGATTTTGAAGACTCCTCATGTCAGGGTCATTTGCTAAAATTATTGTTTGTTACAGTTCGCTACTTCTAATATTTGTAAAAGGTTTTACTACTGCAGGTCTAATTAAAATTAATTATTAATCTTTATCTGAATAAAAATTTCTATAATTTGTGATATGATAATTTTAATATACTGATAACATATTATCACATTTTACATTCGTGAAGTGGATTTGGCCTTATCGTGAGTATGCGAGTTATTAGTTAGTCAGAACATGAGTTTGCATTACTGGTCATTTGCACACCTAGTTGAATTAGAGAAGGACAGCAAATAACGTCGGAGACTTGTAGTTGTAGGACTATATGATTAAGTATTTAGTCTCTGTGGCATCCGGCTCAGTTTACACGCGACTGTCAAACGGTAAGGTTATTATTTTATACATTATTCAGTTTTAAACTATATTGATTAACCTTTAAAAATATCTTTGTATAATATATATTCACATTGTTCAATTGTTTTATTTGTATAATATATATTGATTCTTGTTAACGTCACACTAATCTTTTAAATGTTTGTTATCGAATTCCTACGAAACGTTTTTTATGTTTTTTTAGTGTATATTTGCTAAGTCTGAGAATAGATGGTCTACTAGAAATAATTAATTTAGCAAAACAAAGTTTGCCGGGTCAGCTAGTATTTTTATAATTTTGTTTACATTTTCTCTCACTACCATCCACTAAGTGGTTGCCCAGTAATCGAATGAAATTAAAAAAAAAATTAATAGACAAATAAAACCTATGATTTTTCAGTACTTTTCTATGACATAGACTACTAGAAGAAAAAATATTGTGCAATAGTATCGAACGTCTTAGGCTAGTGTTGTGAATCTTGTATAAACTGTTTAAAAAACAAAATTGTGTTACGTGTCTAATTATTTAAATCGACTCACCTTCGCTAGGCTAAACCATTTTTAAATGACAATAACTATTTACTTGCCATCAGATTATCTGATTTAGTACAGTAGTTAGGAGCATAAATATACAAACAGACAGACATAAAAATGATTGTTTTTTATTCCTCACACACATCACTTTCATTAAGTTTTCTCCAATATATTAAAGTAGCTACACCCCCTAAATTTTGGATAATTCACACTAAATCATTATAAATTATAGTCTATGTGCTGTTCCGATGTGTAAGCTATATTATTGTAAAGTTTCATCAAAATCCATTCAGTAGTTTTTACGTGAAAGAGTAACAAACATCCATACATTCTTACAAACTTTCGCGTTTATAATATTAGTAGGATAGGATGTACAAATATTATATGTACCTATAGATAAGTTTATTTGTCTTTTTCATAGGTGAGATTATACTCATATCATACTTAAGAGTTGAACTTAGACCCTAAATGATAATAACAAATAATATAATTCTTTTACTTTCAGATAATAATGAGATGATCAGTTAATATTTCTTACGATTGTTTTAATGCTTTTTACATTACAATTATACCAACTAATATTTTCAATATATTGCTGTATTAAAATATTCACGCGTTCAATACCTAAGCATTTTATTACCATCCCGTAGGACGTATGCATTTTTTTCCGGGATAAATAGTGTGATTGAGAAACTTCTAAACAACCAATCATAACAACATTCATATTTATAAGATAAGATATAGTAAGATAAACACATGTTTATGTTTGAATGTCAATAACGCAATAGTTAAATAATCTTTTCATTTTTTACATTTATATAATATAATTCGTTATATATTTAAATTTATATTAATTTGATCGTAGACAGCAATTTGACTCAAGAGTGCTCATATTATTGTAGGATTCAGACAGAAATAATCAGCTTAAATACGCTTTACTAAGTTATTTAGAAAATAAATAACAACACAAGTATACTCACTCATAAGAGTTATTTTTACTTAGGTATTAATGACTATTAGCTAAAATATCAGATTATAATAACACAACAGCACCCTTCGACAAATAATGACCCCTTTCTTTCTTTTTAGCAGCACCCGCCATCTTACTTTAAATCAATACAACAACTTATATTAAAATATGTTTTCAACAATCCATTACCCACGCAAAATATAATTAAACATATCAATAAATAATAATAATAATTATTGTTATTTTAATAGTTAAGTTTATTTAAATTAATCTTACTAATATTATAAATGTGGAAGTTTAGTTTCCTTAGTTTCTATAGTATAAGAAATATACAAATTCAAGATACAAACCGACAACTCTGAGGAAAAAAATACTAGGAGGAAAAACATTATCAATCATTTTTATTTTTCATAGACATCGATGGAACTTCCTTATAATGTGCAAGTCAAGAAATACTAATTTACAAGAATATAATTGTAATTTACAATAAAATTGCCATAGAAGCACAGACCGTAATAATCCACATATATACTCAAAATCGCATATCGTAGATCGAAAACTTGCAAGCAATAGTTTGATTTAAAAACCCCCATGAAAACATGTATAATAGAAGAATTTCTGTTTCATTTTATTGAATAAAAATCGTATTATAATTTTTTACTAATGCATCGCATTTTAATTTTACAGAATATAAGTAAACAAACATCATGGTGAAGGCGCGGAAGTATGTCGTCAAAAAGCACTTTGAAGGAGTTCCAAACCGATCCGATTTTGAGATTGTAGAATACGAATTGCCTCCGCTAAAGGACGGTGAGGTTCTGATTAAAACCGAATGGATAAGCGTGGACCCATATTTACGAGCTTACAATCGGTTTGTTAATGTGCCATATGATCAATTCGGTTTTCAAGTTGGAGTAGTACAAGAATCAAAGAACCCAAATTATCCCGTTGGAACTAAAGTCGTTACGCACAATGGCTGGTGTGATTACTTCATAACAAAAGAAGTTAAAATAATAGATGGGGCTATGCCTGGCACGCTTTTATACAAACTACCAGATTTGAAAGGTCTATCACCATCATTAGGCGTCGGTGCTGTAGGCATGCCGGGAGCTACTGCTTATTTTGGTTTCCTTCAAATATGTCAACCTAAGGCCGGAGAAACAGTTGTCGTGACAGGAGCTGCAGGAGCAGTCGGATCTTTAGTTGGGCAGATCGCGAAACTCAAAGGTTGTAGAGTTATCGGGTTCGCAGGATCTGATGAAAAAGTTAAGTTTCTGGAAAAGGAATTAGGCTTCGATAAGGCTTTAAATTATAAAACCGTGGACGCACATGCTGCTTTGAAAGCTGCTGCTCCTAATGGTGTGGACTGTTACTTCGACAACGTCGGCGGAGAACTCAGCAGCATTATTATCTCACAAATGAATACAAACGGCAGAGTGTCAGTCTGCGGCAGCATCAGTTCCTATAATTCAGATCCATCCAAGACGCCTAAAGCGACAATCTTACAACCTTCCATCGTTTTCAAGCAGCTAAAAATTGAAGGATTTATGGTATGGCAATGGCTTGGTCGATGGAATGAAGCATTTGAGCTACTAGTAGATTGGATCAAAAGCGGCAAATTGAAAGCACCAGAAACCGTCACAGTGGGTTTTGATAAACTTTACGATGCATTAGTCGGAATGTTAGCAGGAGAAAATTCTGGAAAAGCAGTTGTCCAAATATAATTTTAGATATATTAATAATATGAGCTTTTATTAAATTTATGTCATAATAATTACAGTAACTACCAAGTAACTAAAATATAATAAATTAAATTAAAAGCCTGGTTTTTATTACAGATTACCTTTGTTTAGATATAAAAAGGTTTTATGTTTGATACCTAAATAAAGTAGTGCCAAGAAAAGAGCACATCGCATCGGTCTAGTCCAAATTTTCGATTTCTGTCCTTATAAAGTTTTTGAAATCTTTATTTTATTTCTCTAGCATTATTATAAGTACATAAAAACGTATTTAGAAATATTTAAAAATTGAAACGGATGACTAGATCTTCACAATATATAGTTAAGAACCAGATTAAACAAACAAAACAGCATTAAAATCGGTCCATTATCATTGGCGCTACGATGCCAAAGACGTTTTAACGTCGAGAGAAAATTATAAACAGACTACGTAAAAAAAGCGGTCTAAAAAGGGTGAAACTAGAAAATAATTCAGATAGAAACCCAGAAATGCATAGGTATAAAAATGGTCAAGGTAGAACCGTGGTCGCACCCATGTATACGTACCATATCTGTTTCATGGTCACCACCATTCCTCTAATCGTAGGTATATATATAAACCACCACCACCCTTATCACTTAGGGGGATGAAAAATAGATAAGTAGCTGATTCATTCAGACCTACTGAATATATATAAATTATGTATAACATTTTTCATATAAAATTTCATAAAAATCCGTAGAGCCGTTTCGGAGGAGTATGGTAACTAACATTGTGACATGAGAATTTTATATAATAGATAATAAGTATACAATAAACTTTATTTTTTTATTTATTTATTGTTGGTTTTTATTTGCTTAAACAACTAAATAAGTAAAGCGACTGGACTGCGCGAACTTTACGTAGTTGTGATCTGTGATTCGACCTCATCACACGCTTTATATTAGCTACACTTTTATGTTTGTAACCGACTCCTTTGGGCGCGATTGTGACCCACTTTAAACGGTAAGATTTCATTCAAACTTTGTAGATTTATCCAGGAATGATGACACTTATATTAAATATAAATCAATAATAGTACCCCTTAGGGGGTAAAACGGGGTGCAAAGTTAGTATGCAATTTAGCCGTTTTTGAAGTTATTCAAATGAAATTCAGTATGAAGGTTCTTCATTCAAGTCATGAAACTCGTGTAAAATATTTTTTCAAAAATCATCCCTTGAGGTGGTTCAAGGGGGTGCAAAGTTAAGTATGATTACTTCATAAAATTATAAAATATGTCTACAGACGATCTACTGTAGGCTCAATGTCGTAAACGAAGTTGGGGGTAAAAGCTAGTACTTTTAATAACTAGACATATTTTCATTATGTACTAGTTAGTATCAAAGACTTGATTATTGTAAACTATTTATTAGAATTTTCAAAAATCCTTTCTTAGTGCTCCCCTACGTTATAAAAGGAACCCCTGTGCAAACTTTCAAGTTTCTAAACCATTCGATATGTCAGTCAGTCAGTCAGCTTCTCCTTTTTCACGCATTTGTGTGAATAACAAATTGTTGGATTTCGGATGGCGGTTATGTAGAAAATGGTAGACAGGGGTAGAAAGTAGTAGAAAAAGGTAGTGAGTTGTAGACGGCGCGGCGGTAGAAAATGGTAGTCAGTGATAAGCAGTGGTCTACTATTTTACGTTCATTAAGTACCAGTTGCTCCCTCTTGACTCCATCCAACGACGAGCTGTTTGTATTATCGACGATCCCATGCTGACAGACGGTTTAGACGAACTTAGTCTCCGGAGAGACGTTGGATCTCTGTGTGTTCTCTACCGCCTCTACAATGAGGAATGTTCACAGGAACTGTTTGAGTTAGTGCCTCCGACACTTTTCCGCCATCGCACTCTCCGCCGCTGGGACAAATTTCATCCACACCACTTGGATGCTTGGCATACCAGCAATTTACGTGCGTCTAGATCATTCCTCCCACGCACGTGCAGGCTGTGGAATAATTTGTCACCACAGGTTTTCCCAGAGCGCTTTAATATGGGAGTCTTCAAACGCCGAGTGTACAGGTTCCTCAAAAAGTAGGGTTGGCAACGCATCTACAATCCTCAGTGTATTGCAGATGTCCATGGGCGACGGTGACTACTTAACATCAGGTGGGCCTTCAGCTCGTTTGCCCCTATATACTATAAAAAAAAAAAAAAAATTAAATTCTACTGTGCACTGTCTGTAACTTACTTTTCTACTATCTATAGCTTTGTCAACTGTCCACTGTTTACTGCCTAAATGTTCTAAAGCGAATATCAGATTGATATGCTATCGAGCACAGTACAGTGGAATGTAAAAGTGAGACCTTCTTTAATATCTACCAGAGCCATAAGATGTAAAAAAAAACATTCAGGACATGAAAATCAATTCAGCGCACAGTAGAAGTTAATGAATGTAAAATAGTAGACTATTGCCAATCACTGACTACCATTTTTCTACTACTTTCTACCATTTTCTACAAAACCGCCGTACGGAATCTGACAATTTGGAAATTTTTATTCAGCTCCCTGCCAATTGGACGAGATTTCTAGTATTTTTTGTTTGAGTAGCGCCCACCTATTTTAATAACCTGGCCGTGCTCCATACCCATCTCTGAAATCCTCGATGAATTTGTCAGAATGAATGTTCTTCTATGAACCATATCAAAGTCTTGCATAGTTTTAATATTGTAGTCTCTTTAATATTCCCCATATATATTTTATATGGAAAAATAAACTCCGCCATCTTGTATACTTTCTGAGATAGACGCCGACGAAATTTGTATGGCCGCCATCTTAAATCCGCCATTTTGGATTTTTTTTAAGCTTATTGCTAATTGGATGAGGTTTCGAATGATATTTGTTCGAGCACCTTCCACCTATCCTAAACGCTTTGCGGTTCGAGTTGAAAGCTATTACGCTTTGCCAAGAAATTAAGTAAATTTTTGTAACGAGTGTTGAGAATTCTGTATTTTTTGAATCAACGATTAAAATTCTTACGTATTATGGAAAATAGTGCTGAAAGTTTTCACGCTTAAACAAAGTTATTGCTCAATGAAACTAGTAATAGACTGTAACGTTTTATGTTATTTGAAACTCTGAGTAACTGTAAGTTAGGCTTAAGTTTGAACAGAGGGCCTGGGCAGTGGAGGCAAGTGTTGTAATTATATAAAGAAGTACCTTAAGCCTACACCATAGTCACAAGTCAAAGCCTCTACTTAGGTTCCTGTCGAAATAATATTTAATTATTTATCGGTTCAGTAGCAGTATCTACGTTGCGTTTATCCAACTCCATTCAATATTATCAGCTCTTAGTGTTCTTCAATGTTACCCCTCTACTCCTCCTTCTGATCATTAAATCTCCGAGTTGTATATTTAAAATACGAAATCACGAAACTTTAGTTATATTTAAATTTAACAAATTGTCATAAATTAAAAAATATATGTCGGGGATATTAAAACGATGTGAAAGGAGATGGAAGGAGGAAGATGGGGAATATTGGGGAACACTAAAAGGGGGTGATGGTATTGAATGGAATATTGGGTAAACGCGACGCAGATACTTCTACTGAACCGATAAATTATCAAATATGATCTCTAACAATTACGAGAGAAACCTAAGCAGTGCCTTGGACTTGTGACCAAGGTGTAGGCTTAAGGAGCTCCTTTAAGTAATTACAACACTCGCCTCCACTGCTAGGCTCTCTATTTAAACCCAAGGTTAAACGCACATAAACCTAATCTAACACAAGGCTAACCTAACCTAAGGCTAACCTAACCTAACATTGTGTTTACTTAACCACGTGGCAATTACATTGTAAGGACTTACGTGACCTTAGTTGGACAGCACTTCCAGCATTACACTGTACTTGACACTATCACTAGCACTACTTAGATGATGTTCACTTCTTGAGAGACCGCGCACGACTAAGACTTCAGTTAGACTGTCGATCGCATATAAAGGGTCGAGGGTAGAGACTGTCAAAACAACGGAAGTGACTACTACCCCACTCCAACGCCATAGACAACGATGACGATTCGATTAATCAATAATCTTTTACTATGCTCCGACACGGCCATTGTCGGAGGTGTGAGTTAGGTTTAGGTTAGGTTAGCCTTAGGTTAAGTTAGCCTTATGTTAGGTTAGGTTAATGTTAGTCTAATCTTAGGTTTAGACGGTGAAACTAAGCAGTGGAGGCGAGTGTTATGATCATTTAAAGGACGTCATTAAGCCTACACCTTGGTCACAAGTCCAAGGCACTGCTTAGGTTCCTGTCATAATAGTTCTTGTCATAATAGTAAGTGATAGTAATGTTTAGTTATATCCTGACCGTGTTGCGCCCGTATAGCTTTTAAGATAGGCCATCCATTCCATTCCTTTTTTTAATTAGTTTCCGACATCAGAAGTGGGATAGACCTTCGCTTCACATGGGGTCTATCAGCATTCTCGTTATTAGATTATGACGTTGAAAGATTTTTAGAAAATGTAAACCCGTGCGATTAAAAAAAAAATGATTGTAGGTCATGTACCAGTTACCAAATTAAGTTGAAGTAAATGGTGATCATGATTAGTAAAATGGATTTTGGTTTCTTGAGTGATAGAATCTATCGACCGTATTGAAATTTGTTGCAGTCCATGTGATGGATGTGCGTAAGAGTTGCGATCCACGAGGTGGATGCGCGTGTGATGGTAGTTGCGATTACCGGTTGGCTGTGAGAGTCGTGGTGATGGAGGGTATCACTCAAGGATTTCTAGAAGTGTGTTGCTTTTGAAAATTGGAATAAACAGTTCTGGTACATGGCTCTACTTGATGATGTTATTTTTGTGTAGTAGAAAATTGCCATTATCTTAATTTGATAGTAGTCCGGTCAAAAACACAGTGTTTGTTACGCCAGAATTAGTACCTTGATAGGAATGGGTGCGAAGTAAAGACTAGAGAGTATAACGTGTGCGTTCGGTACGTTGAAGATACAGACTTGCTTTAAATCTTGATTAATCGTTTAAATTAACGTTTAAGCAGTTCATCGGTTAAGGTGAAGACGATATTACTTCGATTGTGATACTTTGAAATAAGTTCCTTTAATGTCTATCGGTGTAGACTAATGACTAATTAATTGTACAGTTCAGTTAGTACGTTTACCAATTTTAGTTCTTGCGACTTTACGTTGAATATAGTATTGTCAGGAAAGACGAGCGGATTTCCTTGTGATAGTGCGGTTTAGAAATCCAGTATCGCCCGTGGACGGTCGTGCGTCAGAATGGCCGTGTCGGAGGTGTGAGTTAGGTTTAGGTTAGGTTAGCCTTAGGTTAAGTTAGCCTTATGTTAGGTTAGGTTAATGTTAGTCTAATCTTAGGTTTAGACGGTGAAACTAAGCAGTGGAGGCGAGTGTTATGATCATTTAAAGGACGTCATTAAGCCTACACCTTGGTCACAAGTCCAAGGCACTGCTTAGGTTCCTGTCATAATAGTTCTTGTCATAATAGTAAGTGATAGTAATGTTTAGTTATATCCTGACCGTGTTGCGCCCGTATAGCTTTTAAGATAGGCCATCCATTCCATTCCTTTTTTTTAATTAGTTTCCGACATATATAATAAATCTTTTTATAAATTTTAGGAAATAAGATAATCCAAAACAATATTAAACTTTAGTATAATATATACTCAAGTAAGTAAATCAAAATAATATATAAAATATTAAAAATAATAGTTTATCTTATCCAAAAAATCTTAATAAATTACTATAATTCTTGTCATTATTTTCGTAGTATAAAATAAGGTAAACGTAATTCAGAATATTATTCTTCAGTTTTAAACTCTGTGTATTCTCTGCTAGTTATCCGTTTAAAGCAGTCATGATAAAAGCGCGAAAATATGTTGTTAAAAACTGTTTCAATGGAATTCCAAAACGTTCCGACTACGAAATTGTGGAACACGAGTTGCCTCCTCGTCAAAATGGCGATATGCTGGTGAAGACAGAATGGGTAAGCGTCGACCCATACTTACGGGTTTTCAATGAGTCTACGTCAGCGCCGTACGATCAGTATGGTTTTCAAGTTGGGGTGGTACAAGAATCCAAGGACCCTAATTATCCCGTTGGAACTAAAGTCGTTACGCACAATGGATGGTGTGACTACTCCATAGTAAGACAAGTTCAAGGAACAGAAGATATGCCTGAATCTATTGTATACAAACTACCTGATTTAAAAGGGCTGTCACCATCTTTAGGTGTTGGTGCAATGGGTATGCCGGGAGCAACTGCTTATTTTGGTTTCCTGGAAATTTGCCAGCCGAAGGCCGGTGAAACAGTTGTCGTGACTGGAGCTGCAGGAGCAGTCGGTTCCTTAGTTGGACAGATTGCGAAACTCAAGGGATGTAGAGTCATCGGTTTTGTCGGATCTGATCAAAAAGTGCAGTGGCTAGAGAAGGAACTTGGGTTTGATAGGGCTTTTAATTATAAGACTACAGACGCACAAACTGCATTAAAGGCTGCCGTTCCTAATGGTGTGGACTGTTTTTTCGACAACGTTGGCGGTGAGCTCAGCAGCATAATCATTGAACAAATGAATGTTGGAGGCAGGGTGTCTGTCTGCGGTAGCATTAGTTGCTATAATGGTGATACTACATACGTTAGACCGCTGGTCAGTTGCCTTTGAGCAATTGGTAGGTTGGATTAAGAGCGGGGAGGTGAAAGCAGCGGAACACGTCACAATAGGATTTGATAAATTATTCGATGCATTTGTTGATATGTTAGCTGGAGGGAATGTTGGAAAAGCCGTTGTCAAAATCTAATTAAATAAATATGGATTGTTATTTTTTGTAACATTACATAAGTAATTCTAGAAACATCATATTAAAATTTTAATTAAAAATATTTATGAGAGTTGAAACATTTTACATTTCAGTCAAATTTAATTTCTAGATTAAAAAAGATTTTTAAAGGTTTTTAAAAAAGTGCGTGAAAAAAGTGATTCAAAACTGTCGACTTTGCAACTTCGTCCGCGTAAAAAGAGAATAAGCTTAGCATTCTATCAATGAAAATATTTATCAGAATTTGATCAGTAGTTCCTAAGAATACTTCTAAATGGCCACTTAATATCCTTGCACGTTATATGGCCATAATATTGTTTATGACAACACTGTATGATCTATATGGGACTTCTATCAAATTGCCATCGTTCTAGATAATAATGTTTAAAATGATGACTGACTTACTTGATTTCTGTTAATATGCCCTCAGGATGTGGCAGAGGGCGTCAACAGTGACTCTCCATTCGTATAGCTCTTGTGCTGTGCGCTTGATCTCACTCTAGATTTTGGCTATTTTCTTCGCACCGTCTATCAACGGTATGCCGTTAGGTTTGTTTGGATTAGCCTCGCTTACGTTTTCCCTGAGTTCCAGTTCATCCAGGTATGTGTTCAGGACCATTCCGGAGTGCATGGCCTGTCCATCGTAGATTTTATTTCGAGCGGGATTTCACGGCAACGTTCTCGTAGGTCTACGTTCGAAATGTCTACGGGCCATTATACGAAGAATGTAGCAAAGACAGCAGTTGACAAAAACTTGGAGTTAATATGAGATTAAAAAGAGAATAAGCTTAGCATTCTATCAATGAAAATATTTATCAGAATTTGATCAGTAGTTCCTAAGAATACTTCTAAATGGCCACTTAATATCCTTGCACGTTATATGGCCATAATATTGTTTATGACAACACTGTATGATCTATATGGGACTTCTATCAAATTGCCATCGTTCTAGATAATAATGTTTAAAATGATGACTGACTTACTTGATTTCTGTTAATATGCCCTCAGGATGTGGCAGAGGGCGTCAACAGTGACTCTCCATTCGTATAGCTCTTGTGCTGTGCGCTTGATCTCACTCTAGGTTTTGCCTATTTTCTTCGCACCGTCTATCAACGGTATGCCGTTAGGTTTGTTTGGATTGGCCTCGCTTACGTTTTCCCTGAGTTCCAGTTCATCCAGATATATGTTCAGGACCATTCCGGAGTGCATGGCCTGTCCATCGTAGATTTTATTTAGAGCGGGATTTCACGGCAACGTTCTCGTAGGTCTACGTTCGAAATCTCTACGGGCCATTATACGAAGAATGTAGCGACGACAGTAGTTGACAAAAACTTGGAGTTAGTATGAGATTGGCTTGTTCATCTTCCATGTTTCCCATCAGTAGGTATAGGAATTCGAATAGCCGAATATTCATCACCTACTACTAAATGAAACTTTGGATACAATTTTAGATTTTGGACCTGGTTTATAAATAAGTTATTGGTTTTACTTTGCATTAAATAGGATGGGAGTTTTATATTTTGCATTAGCATTAATCATATAAGATTAATTACTATTTCATACTCGTGGGAAAATAAACAAAATGTAATTTTAGTTTTATAAAATGTAGTAATTGTGATGCATAGTGGCATTAGGTCAGTTCTGAATAATATGCATAGACTAATCTATTTGTTATATTATTTTATTCAGTTTTAGTGTTTTATTTTTCATTAAAAACCCATCCTAATAAAAGCATGAAAATATGTCGTTATATGTTGGAGTTCCAAAACGCACTGATTACGAAATTGTAGAATCAGAGTTGTTATCATATCAGTCACCTCTTTAAAATGCTGTCATTCTGGTCATTATTCATAACAGTTTAAATTATTTTCTAATTACTAAAAAAATATGTTTAAATTAAGGGCAGTTGGTGTTACCAAAGCTAATCAAAGACAAGAATAAATAAAATGCATTTTACCAAACAAATGGCTGTTTATTACACAAAATAGTTCTGTAGAAGTCCTTAGTCTAAGATTACATTAAAATATTTAAAAACACTAATCGCTACTTATTAAATCACTTTACATGAAAAAGACAATAAAATTTTATTTATAAAATACGAATTCAGACTTCAATACTTGCGATGTAAGTGTAAACTTTTCACTAAGTGTAATTACACTAATCTAATCCAATTGCTACTTATTAACTATTGGGGCAGATTTACTAACCACACGACATTTTGATGACGGAATTGCAGACCAGACATGACCTAGGTATTAAGTGTTAAGCGATTTTTTGGAGTAGTTTGGGTACATAAAATTCAAAGGAATCTATTTTTAATGTGTAATCAGAAATCCTCAGAATTGGGATAGAAAATATATTAGAAGTTTGAATTTTAATTACAGAAATTTGAATTCGGATGTAATCCAGAATTCTTAGATTAAGATCGGTTATTAATTTCACCCGCTAGAAGATGCCTGTCTGGATTTGAAGACATCAACCTATCAGGAAACAGATTCGAGCAGAGCGCAAAACACTTAGAAGAATTTGTACTCGACAAATATACAAATTTACTTTCAGTACTTTAACATTCTTACAACTATATTTACTTCTACATTAAGAAAAAGCATAAAAACTTACTATACGCTTATTGCTAATTACAACTGGAACTAATAATTTAATCAGTATCTTAACAAATAATTTTTCTTAATCAATTTCATTACAAAAATCTTTGTAGAAAAGAACAGAAGTGATCCAAACGTCTAGTAAATTTTTTTTGGAATAATTAAATTGGCGACTAACCAGCAAAAGCAACAAATTACAGATCCTTTCCAATACCAAAACTTTACCTAACATTTACATATTTTTTATACACAACAAGGGATTGCCCTACTACAAAGCCTGACCTTTCTCCTGAACCACTCTATCTATTGATGAAAACCGCATTAGAATATGTTGCGTAATTTAAAAGATCTAAAGCGGGAAAGCGACTTTGTTTTATACTAGTATCTCAAATTTCAGATTAGGGGCCGTTCATAAAATACGTCACGCTACAACGAACTTTTTTTTTTAACCCCCTCCCCTCCTATTGTCACGCTCTGTCACTCTTTCTGTGACGCCCCTGTAAATATTTCGTCACACAACTAAACTGTTTTAATGAACGGTGAACGTCACGTTGCCGTAGTCCCCCCTTGTCACATTCAGCATGACCTCCCCCCCCCCCCCCCATTGCATGCGAACGTGTTTTATGAATGGCGCCTTACATGTATACGAATACTACACTCTGTCATCGCAAAACACGCCTATGAAATATCGTATTTTGCGACAATGAAATGTAGTGACAATTATCATACTTTATTGACAAATAATAAAAAATGGTACGACTAATTTAGTCGAGTCGATAAAAAAAGAACAATTATGGAAGAAGATTGGGAACTGATTATAAATCTACAAGACTGTTCCAGAGAGTTCGAATCAGACTTTGATGATGACGATTTGGACTGTGAACCATTTTAATAAGAATAAAAACGTGTTACAGCTCTCTTTTGTATGATTTGTTTGAAAAATTCAGTAACTTTAGTTGGAATATCGATAATTTATATCGACCTTATCCTCAGGTCTAGTTGTGTCAAAGTGACAAGCTGTCATCGATCAAGCTATGATAGACAAACTATGGCCGTGTTCCGATTTGTCTATGGCCGTGTTCCGATATACACAGTGGTCAGAAATGTGTTCCGTTATAACTCTCAGTATGCTGGTGGATCATATAGAAATTCATGACATCATCAATGACGCCATTTTTGTACTATAACCACTGGAGCTACCTAGCTACAGTGCTCCCTTGCGTGCTTGATGCTTGTACTAATGATACGAAATAATTATTTAAATTGTTACCTAAAGAAACCGGGCCTTATAAAAAATTTAATTAGTAGTTACTCGAAAACCATATTTATGTTTTGATAAAAGGAATAAATACTTTTATTATGCAACTAATTCAATTTTAAATTGAAAAAGCGCCAAAAACATGAATGTCATTGACAGTATACATACTGGTCTGCTGTTCCGTTTTAAACAGTGATCCAGTATAGCTAACTATAAAGGAACGAATTCCCAGTGTACTGAAGAGACGTCACAGCTTACAGTGCTTCAGTGCATATCGAAACACGGCCTATAAATATAGCTGCCGGCACGTAACTATAGGTATTAGGGACAAAAGCAGAGCGTCACGCGCTATTAGTTTTTACGCGACGGTTTAGTTCCCGCGCGTCTGCTATTTATCAATATTGTAGCTACCAAACACTATAATATGATGCGCTATTTATTAGTTATTTAAAAAAAAAAGTTAGTCGCTAATCCCAAACGTTCGAGTCAATTCTGTTCACTAACAATAATAAATTATGCGACAGCCTCTGGAATAATTCTAATGACTCACGTGTTGACTCTCTTCGACGCAGGCGTCTCTTCCTCACTGTTCTTTCTCTTTCTCTTGATGAGATGCGATATATTTGCAGCGGGTTTCGCTTCGCTTTTGGTGGAACTGGAAGCTTGGGAACCTTCACCGTTGGATGGACAAAGAGTTTCGCGTACTCTTTTTATCATCTGCAATAAAAAATTTAATATACCATTACCGCGCTAATCTCAGGAACTATAAGCATGTTGAATGCAAAGTTTAAAACTAGTTTATTTACAAAATACCGCTTAAACATATTATATTAATACTAGTCGACCCGCGCGACTATGTCACGTGTAGCTCCGCTCCTATTTGTCTTAGCTTGATGATATATAGCCTTCCTTGATAAATGGGCTATCTAACACTGAAAGAATTTTTCAAATCAGTAGTTCCTGAGATTAGCGCGTTCAAGCAAACAAACAAGTTCTTCATATTTATTTATTACTATAAGATTAATATTAATTATTCATATAATATTAAACTTAAAAAAAAATAAGTACCCACTTCAACTTTGTTTTTCTTATGTTTTTCTCACCATTAATTACCATAGTCGTTTAAAAAAAAAAATACTATTTTAATAAATAGCAATACCTATGAAATAAATAGTAATTATTACCAACCTTAATAAATAAATACCGAATTTTTTATTGTTTTCTTTTAAATTTAAATTAAAAATAGGTAGTATTACTTAGACTAATTTGTGTAGTTTTTGTACTGAACATTTGAGTCTACCTACATTAGCTTTGCTGAAACATTTTAAACACAGCCTATATTTTAAGTTAAACATACCGACGGAAGTTTTATGTAATGGACATTTTAAAATGCAGACATTTTTTTTAAATGATCATTTTTCTATGTACAAAAAGGACATGACCACCCTCCAAAAGGAATAACGTCATAAGTACTAATTATAATTTCCTCTAAATCAGACTCCATTTAAATCTAAGATATTAATAATGTTGCCAAGGCTGTAATAATTCCCCCCACTGTACAAGTGGAATGCATTGGCAAGACACACTAAGTGTGTTTTGCGAATCAACGAGATTTTAAAGATTTAAAGCACATACATCCTTAATTAATCCTCCAAAATTAATTATTTGTAGTCGAAGGCAAGAAGGAAAAGGGATCATACATCAATGGCCATCACAAAGCAATTCCACCACATGGCCATTAATGCGTGGGACATGTGAAATAACACACAATATTTTTGAATCAATTTATTTCAAAAAAGCGGTACAAAAATGGCCGTGTGGTAAAAATGCTTAACAATACAAACTTAAACTAATACTGTAAATGCAACTTGAGATTCTAAGGCACTTATTTCTAATTATTTTTTGCAGATTTTTATATTATTGTAAAAATCTGCAAAATCACAGTCAGTACTGATAAGTCGAATAAATCACAACAAAAGTATAATTTGGCATTTTTTTGAATTTAGGAACTACTACCTAATTCTAGCAAGGCTTTCTAGTTACTAGTCTTGGGTAGTTCGTGAACGACCTAGTTCAGAAGAGCGCTCCTTTAGGTGAACTATATGAACTAGTTTGTTAATGATCTAGCTCTTATTTCGTTGTAGTTCTTATATTTTTTTGGCTCTCGCTTTACTAAACAGTGGCGCTACGTCACAAATCTAACTATTTAGGGATGCTTATCTTTCATCTATACTTTTTTCTAGTGTTTTATTTCTAATAAAAACTCGATATATACTTGATAAAAATATCCATATATCGTTCATAAATATCGAAGTTTTACTTTTGAAAATATCGATGTTTTTTATTAGCGATATTGCATCCAAGATCCCTATTTACATTTTTGCATTATTTGTAGTTTTTTAATTAAAAAAAATTGTATACAATAATACAATAATTTTAAATATTTGTTTTTCCTTTATTTATTATTGTACAAACTAGTTCGCCATTGTTTAACGAACTAAATTAAGCACTCTCATTGGCAAACAACTAAGCCCAAGACTACTAGTTACTAATTCTACCTAAAACTAAATGGAATGGCTCTTTAAGGCGGTTTTTTATTACAATTTAATTGTCAGATTATCACCAAACACAACCACTACTAAGATCGATATTTATGGAAGTATTAAAATAAGTGTTCATGGCTATTTCTTTTTTAAATTAATTTGCTAAAAAAAAACTAGCTATATCTAACAAAAAAATTATTTTTGACAGTTTTGATCTAAATCAGTTAAAAATTGAGAAATGGGTGGCTTTTTTTGAAGAATCAATTCTGATTGATTTTTTCTCCTTTTGATTCCTAAATGAAACACTGGGTTGGTACTGCTAAATATTAAGCTTAAAATGAATGAGCACCCTTTAAGCCTGTACATCGACAAACTGAGTTTTTTCCTTCAAAATCATATTCCTGAGCATATTTCGAGTAGCCTCAATGCAATCACACGGTCTTACCTCAGATTTATAATCCATCATATCTTGAATCTTCTCTTGTATCTCCGGCAACAGTTCCTTCAGCTCCTTCAGTTCTGCTTCAACTGTATAGAATGGATCGGATGTGGAATATTTCTTGACTGTAGCATCTTCGGCTACTGAGGTTGGGTTTTCTAGAGTTTTGATCCTTGATTCCAGAATGTTTGCTGCATTTTTGAAATGGGTGATGGCATCTTCAAAGTTTGATGCTAGGGAATTAGCGAGACCTGTAATGTTATAAAAACAATATAACATATTTCTGTTAGTTTTAAGATTCGATATTATACATCCCAAGTTAATATGTTACATTTTGTGATAAATATCACAATTAGGTTAGGTTATATATAAAAAAAGCTCATCACACTGACAAAGAAACATATTATTTTTTCCAAAATTTAAGTACTAGTAGACCCAACTTCGTCCTTGTGATTCTCCACTCCTATTGGTCTTAGCGTAATGATATATAGCCTATTGCCTTCCCCGATGAATGGGTTATCTAACACAGAGAGAATTTTTTAAATCAGGCCAGTAGTTCCTGAGATTAGCAGGTTCAAGAAAAAGAAACAAATACTTCAGCTTTATATATTAGTATAGATTCAAGATATGATTACCAATTTGATAATGTGTTTCAGCAATACGCCTATCGTCACTCCTGTACAGCTCCTTTTGGATTTCCAGACAGCTCACTGTTGAGAAATATTGCACATTAAAAATATAATCATATATATAAAAGGAGAAACTGACTAACTGACTGACATACTAACGCAGGGCCTAAATTATAAAGGTTAGAAACTTGAAATTTTACACAGAGGTACCTTTAAAACGTAGAGGAGCACTAAGAAAGGATTCAGTATGAAGGTTCTTCTTTGAAAGTCATGAAACATGTGTAAAATATTTTTTCGAAAATCGTCTCTTAAGGGGGTAAAAGGGGGTTGCAAAGTTAGTATGATTACCTCATAAAATTATTAAATATGTCTACAGACAATCTACTGTAGACTAATATAACTAACTCAATATCACAAACAAAGTTGCGGGTAAAAGCTAGTTGTATCATATACTAGTGGCTTTGCATGGTTTCATTACTATAATATGCTTGTATAAACCATCCTCTTGAATCACTCTATCTATTGTTGAAAGCTGCATTAAAATGGGTCATGTAGTTTAAAAGATCTAAGCTAACAGACAGCGGACTTTATTTTACATTATGTAAAGACAGGATAGAATTTAATTGAAAGATGGAGTGTTTGATACACCATTTTGTAATACTAAAGATATAATTTGTACATACTCATCTCAATAACTGCTTTATCATAAGTCTCACTCTCAAGAGCCACTTCTCCTAATGCCAGATGAGCATCAGCAAGCAAACCTCGAGTTGCCTCAGTACCATCTACAGCTCTTTTCAAAAGAATATTGCGGGATACATCTGTAAAGATAAACTCAGTTTAATGCCAGTTACAATTTCACAAAATCTGCAAATACAAGAGAATGGAATTTACCTAGCATTTCCCAAGCCAGTTGTAAATTATCAATTTCTTCATCAGCATCATCCATGTTTACGACTGACTCATCATGAGCATCACCATTTGATGTTCCCTGTTAAATATTAATTAAATGAACAAACTATTTGATAACAAAATATTGGTATTTCATTCAATATTCGAAAATAATAATGAAATAAATTAGTATTAATAGAGATGCTAGTAGTAGGATATACATAGATGACACATACCGGCTGTTCTTCAGAAGACTCAGCCACACTGGATTCTGGTTCATCATCTTTAGTAGTGGATTCAGCTTCAGTTTTCTCAACTACTGCCTTTTCAGTCTCTTCCTGTTCTTTTGCATTACCATTTTCACCATTCTCTTCTAAAATAAAAACATTTAAATTGAAACACAGACATCATATTAGAATTATAACTTTGCTAATGAAAATCTAATAAAAAAACTAGCCTTCATTTTCTTCTTCATCTTCTTTATTGTCTCCAGGTACTGCTTCACCGAGGACACCATTGTCTTCTCTTGATAGACCTAACAAAGCCTTACCATACCTTTAAAGAAAAGACATATTTTAGTAATTAATTATGTTGTTTTATGTGAGTATGAAAAAATAATTACTCTTACCATAAATAAGCCTCAGCACATTCATCAGCCACATCTCCATGGGCCTTTGCCAATAATTCACAAGCCTGAGACAGATTCTCTGAAGCCAAACTGTAGTCCCTGACAGCAAGGTGTCGTCTACCTGCTGCTAGCAATTCCTCTGGTGATGTAGTGGTTACTTCTGATACTTCTGCCATCTGTGAAAATAAATATATATGCTTTACAACAAATTCTATATTGAATGATTGTTAATTTTAAAATGTATAAACATATTAATTTTTATTTTTAAAAGATTACTAATTTAGAGTGACCCGGGTTTAAACTCACATTGTTTTCTATCATGAAACCCTAACCACTGAGCTAAAGCAGCTACTAATGAGATACATTGAAAATTATTCCGAGTATAGACTACATAATCTAAATCAAGAAGTGTTAATAATTTTTCTCTCTACAATAAATAGCTCTTTTAATAAATTATTGGAATTGAATTTTTTTCAAAGCAAAGTATTCATCAAAATAAAATCATCCTTAATTATAAAATAATAGCTAATAACCTTTTTTCCAATCACATTTCTTTTTGAATAGTAGGTAGTAATTAATAATCATTAATATTTAAATTTTATAATAAATTTAAACCGGCAAGTCATAACGGTCACTGCCAACAATTCACACATACTTACAAATAATACAATATCGTAAGCCACGTGCCACTATTCACTCATATTCAGTATTCACCCTATAGATTAATTCCATAAATATATAATAAACAACAATATATTGTAAAATAATTTAGATAAAGCTATAAAAGTAATGGTATTAAAAGTTACTTTCTATAATTTTGAAGTCATTACGTTGCAATAATAAACGGCAAGGACAGGCGTTTTAACACAAAAAACCATGACAATACTTACTTTGTTATATATTAATGGAGATTCCAGAACCTTAAAAAAATGTATTTTCTTGCAAGATGATAAAAATATGATTATTTAACACTTAGAGCTTAATTAAACAAAATAATGTGAAATCGGTAATCGTCATCCGTCACCGCTATTCGCCAACAAATATGGCTGCTAGGCGCCAATTGTGTTGCCTGTACTAGATTTGAAAACTGCCAAATCCTTATTGAGTTTAAAAATTTCCCTTGTCAAATGTGTAAAATATAATAAGCATTATCCAATTTAAAACTAAATATTTGGACTGTAAATTATACAAATAAACGAAATAAAACAAATTATCTTCAATATTTCAATCATAAAAAGACTAAAATTTCGAAGTTTTAATTATATTATACAAAATAATAACTTTGCTAAGAATTTATTCACTATTAATAAAGTTTTATGTTAAATAATTATATTTTTTACGGCCTAAAAAATTTCAATTAGTTTCACTTAAAGATACCTACATTAGTAACGGTTATAAAGTAGTCTTAGCAGATCATTTTATATTATGTCAAATATACCGACGTGTAGACAATATATAACCTTTAGTTCAATAGATTAGACTCAGTGTCTCTGGTGTTTTCGGTGGTTAAGGTAAGCGAGGTCGAGTGGAGGAGGTGAGAATTAATATATTATGAAAGAGGCTCTTAACGTGCTCCTGGGTTTCAAGCCCCAGACACTTTTCGGCTTCCGTCTAGATTAAATTCAATATTATTGTTACTGCGAAATATAGCTCCCAAATGATGCTCAAAATAACTTAAATTAAATATTTTAAATTTGAAGATAAACATAAATATTTAATTTTCATTCTAACTATAACTATTTCTAAATTCTCTTTCTTGAGCGTTTTACCAACAACAGATTGTTATTTAAATCCTACTAGTATAATAGGTAGGCGTTTTTTAGATAAACTAAAAGAAAAGCAAAAGCTCTATGCGTGGGATACAAATTATTCGCACAAAACGAGGTCAAAAGCATTTCATTTTTTTTGTGAGTGCCTGAGAGACTGAGTGTGTTAATGGCAAACTTTAGCATTTATAATATCAGTAGGATTGGATAGGTTGTCTGCTATTGATAAGATCGCCAATCTATGACGCTAGAGTAAAATAATAATCACTTCCGTCTGCCCCACCCGGAGGGGAATTCTAGCTAGTCTCGTGCCTCAATATTCTCGTACTCTTAGTACGCTCAGTGAAGCTCAGTCTTACTCGTGGTCTCAAGGAGTGGATATTATCTAAGTAGTGCTACTGAAAGTGTCAATTGCACCATAGTCCATTCAATATCATCACCCTTTCGTTTGTAGTGTTCTTCAATATTCCACCTCTCCTTCTCATCATTAAAATCTCCGAGGTTAATGTTTCAGGCAAATATTCAACATATAAACATACAAAAATAAGTACTTAAAAAAAAGTCGTTTATATAATTTATTTAAATGTCGTTTATTTAATTCGAAGCGTCATTAGCTCAGTGGTGCGGGCGTTGGATTCACGATCGATACATCGTGGGTTCAAATCCCGGACATTGGACTACTGGCGTGGCCCACTCCTGACACAAGCTATTTGTTAGCTTACTAGGAGGGGTAAAGGGAATGTAAAAAAAAAAAAAAACAAAAAAAAATATAATGGCCGCACTAGTGCAATAATTAAAAGTAAACTCGCTCGTGAATTTACGATCGATAGGTCGTAGTTTCAAATCCAAGTCATTGGACTACTGACGTGGCTCACTCCTAACACAAGCACTTAGCTTAGTTGGAGGGGTTAAGGAATACTAATAGTATGTGATCCTTTCTCATCAATGGGTTCAGTAGTTTTGACAGACAGACAGAGTTACTTTTGCATTTATAATATTAGTTATAGTGAGGATTAAATGTTTTTTGTAAATCCCGTTCAAAGCTGGGGCGGGTCCACTAATATTACAAACGCGAAAGTTTGTGTAAGAATGTATGGATGTATGTTTGTTACTCTTTCAAGCAAAAACTACTGAATGGATTTTGATGAAACTGTACAATAATATAGCTTAAATATCAGAATAACACATAGGCTATAATTTATAATGATATAGTGTAAATTATTCAAAATATAGCGGGTGAAACCACTGGACGCAGCTAGTTGGTTATAAACTTTAAACTCATTTGATAAAGTTTATTATATTTAATTATTGTGCAGTTTGCATCGTATAATGATACTAGTGGGTATCGACTTTTCCCCCGCCCCAACTTTAGCGATTGCCCGCCCAATATTTCACTAGTGATGTTGCCCATCATTATTTTTATCGATACCAAATTTTACATTTAAAGTAATTTTAATAAAACAAACACTTTTAGTACAAATAGTTTTTTCTGCTTTTCAAAGCACAATAAATATTATTAGAAGCATAATAACAATCTATTATTACAAGAACTAAACTTAAATCGTAATATTTAGATAAATCCACGAGTATACATACTCGTATATCTCCTCTTACCATTACAGTTCTAGTGCTGTCCGAGGGGAATGGTGGTGGAAAAGAATACTAGTTGCATTTCCTCTCCAAAAGGCAATCCCGATGTTTTAAGCGAAAAATCATCCATTTGTCTTGTTGTTAGTGATGGGGATTATATTATTAGAATATTAAATATATATAAAACAAAATCGGGTGTGTTCGAATACTTATAAATACGGAACGGCTAAAACGATTTTCATGATTTTAAAATAACTATCAAAAATATTGGAAAGTTAAAGAAAACGAAAAGAAATCCCATACAAAATGTTGATTCGTAACTGTTAAACATTTAATGTTCATCCCATTGATACGGTTAACTCTCCCCTCAAATTAAATTGGTATTTAAATAATGGTTTCGAATCGACAAGATATAGCCACAATATTCAGATAATGGCGTATTTTAGATTTAAAAAATGTAGAATAATGTGAGTAATGAAAAAGGATTGACATATATATTGTTTGTCAAAAATTCGCCGCTTTAGTTAGTTATTTATTAAATACTAGGGGCCCGTCCCGGCTTCGCGCGGTGGATAATTTTTTTTTTAACATTTTGGCTCCCGCATTCTGTCGCTCCCTCTATCGCCGCGTTACTCGCTGCGCTGCGAGGCACGCCACACCGCGCCGGCGGCCCGTCTGGGATTATTTTTTATTCATCTTGATATTTTTATTTCGTAATATCTTTTGACTGGAATGTCCGATTTCAATAATTCAAAAAGTAATTAACAGGTATTGAAACAGTCTTCATTACGAAATAATTTATTTGGATAAGAATTAATACAAAGTTATGGAAAACATGGTCTGATTTTGATAGGCATTTTTATCAACTTTTAAAATGTAAAAAAGTAGTTATAGTGACTTAACTACAATAGTTGGACATATGGTCTCGCGGAGTTTTTTGTAGTTATTGATACGTTCTATAATATTGTAAAACATTTTTTTGTTCTATCAACAATACTTTTCGCAGCGCATGCGATAAAAGATATTTTATGGCTAATTTTTTGCACCCTGTGTTGGTTTAAGTGAGAATTTCTGGGGATCTCTAATTTTTTCTTGTAATAAATATAGCCTATGTTACTCAGGGATATTGTAGCTTTCTAATGGTGAAAGAATTTTTGAAATCGGTCCAGTAGTTTTTATGTTTATTCGTTACATACAAAAATACAAATCTTTCCTCTTTATAATATTAGTATAGAAGAAAACGACGGACGTAATTGATAAACGCCCAGGCCAAGCTCAAGAAACTATGAACTGCTACAAATAACTAAAGCGCTAATTTTTCATATCAATGTAAAAATATTTTTTCAGCTTTATCGATACCCAGTTAACCAGCATTTCCATTCCAACACTATACATTGCTTCATTTCGTAGTTTCCCTGGCAGTTTGTTTTCAGTGAGCAAGTAAAGGCCACGTACTGCGTCAAACGGTGCTCTATCACGAAATTGCCCCAATCTTTCACAACACGCGACGTTTTATAATTATTCAGACTTAACAAACAAAACATTATAGGAAAATGTGATTATAACAGTGATTTCTGTGATCCGGAGTGGAAACCAATGAAATTGTAAGCTTTCTTTCGTTATTGAAGTACAAGTAACTGTTTACTAATTACTGGCATTAACCACGCCTCGCAGAATGTACAATATGTATCTAGAAAATATGTTTTACTATTGTTAAAGATGGGGAAAAGTCTCTTTAAATACAATAGCAAATCTGCGGTCGGTAATTTTGTATAACATATATTTTATTTCTATTTTCCTCTATTTTTTCATTATCTAAACATCTACAAAAGCAAATTATTGAGGTGAATATGTATCCTTTTATTTACTTATATATGTCGGTGTGAGTTAGGTTTAGGTTAGGTTAGCCTTGTGTTAGGTTAGGTTAATGTTAGTCTAATCTTAAGATTAAACAGTGAAACTAAGCAGTGGAGGTGAGTGTTATGATCATTTAAAGGATATCCTTAAGCCTACACCTTGGTCACAAGTCCAAGGCACTGCTTAGGTTCCTGTCGTAATAGTTCCTGTCAGAATAGTAAGTGATAGTAATGTTTAGTTATATTTTGAGATAGGCCATCCATCCATTCCTTTTAATTTGTCTCCGACATATATATATATATATATATATATATATATATATATTTACTGATAATATCATATAATGTAATATTATACTTATTCTTTAATATTATAAATTAAAAATGCGAATATCACTCTGTCTATCTGTTGTGCTTTCACGCCAAAACTACTGAACCGATTTAAATGAAATTTGGTTTACAGATAATCTAGAGCCTGAGAAAGGACATAGGTTACTTTTTAATGCGAAAAAAAGGTTGTAAGCGGTCGAAAAGCATGGACGAAAAGTTGTATGGAAGTAGCGTCATTTTAGAGCTAGAAGTTTGAAACTTATTTTTTAGGCTATTATGATGTTCAATGTTTGTTAAAAGTTTTACCCTCAAGGTTTATGTGAATGTTTTGATACGTACGTGTCTTATTTGTAAAATAATTAGCCTAAATACTTTTATAAATTATTTACAAACATAACGCATTAAAACCCTTTTCCACTTTGTATAGGTGTGACTTTGATTCGTGTAAAATTGAAACTTTAATAATAGTCTAGTTCAGATTTAACCGATTTTCGTACATGTATTTGTGCTTAGTCGTTGAAACATTTAATTGTTAATAAAAAATACCAGCGGCTCGCCCTGACTTTGCACGATGCCTAGGTGTCACCCACCACACATTGTTGTGTTATATCTCAAAAAGAGATTAGACAGCATACAAGATGAAAGCTTCTATATGATTCGAATTTTTCCTTCAATTTCGACAATTATTATCAAACTAGCAGCGCCCCGCGGTTTCACCGCTATTTTTTGGATAATTCACACTATCTCATCATAAATTATAGCCTATGTGTTATTCTGATGTGTAAGCTATATTATTGTAAAGTTTTATAAAAATCCATTCAGTACTTTTTGCGTGAAAGAGTATCAAACATACATTCTTACAAACTTTCGCGTTTATAATATTAGTAGGACTTCACAAAACCTTAACAAAATATACACCCAAACCTTCATGAATCACTTTGTCTATTGTGAAAACTGTATTAAAATCTGTAAACTAGTTTTTAAGTTTATCGTATACAAAACGTATGATATATATAAAACTGAATTGACGTTTGTTAGTCCCGCTGTTATATAATATTATTTTGTAGGTGTGTCTTTTTAGTATCAGTATATTGAAGCTACACCACCTTCTTTATTCCAACCTCGGCTCCTTCCAAGACAGTGTTGTCTGGAAGTGATGGCTAACTAGTCATAAGTCCGCCTGTTGTACTTCAATTATGTTTAGTTTTTATTTTATTTTCTTGTATTATTTTTATGCGGTGTACAATAATGTTACAAATAAAATAAATCTTATACTATTTTGATATATAAAGCTGGAGAGTTTGCTTGTTTGAGCGCGCTAATCTCAGGAACTACTGGTCCGATTTGAAAGATTCTTTCAGTGTTAAATAGACCATTTTTCGAGGAAGGCTATAGGTTATATATACTCACGCTAAGATCAATAGGAGCGGAGCTACACGCGGACGAAGTCGCGCGGGTCGACTAGTAATAAATAAAACTCCAGAACGGCTGGACCGATTTGGCTCATTTTAATTTTGAAATATTTGTGGAAGTTTAATAGATGAGAAACACTATAACGATTTTGAAAAGTGCGAAAGGAGGACGGGTCGGAACGACGGTAAAATCAACTGCCCTGCCCTACTTGAAAGCATTCACGTGTCGGTAATTGACAGACACGAGGCAAGTTTCCTTCGTGATACAACTGCAAACCTTTGTTTAAATTGTTATTAGCAAACATTCGCTTCTACAATAGAAACATACTCGTATAATTTAATACGACTATTGAGTCACATATTTACCTCAGTACTTACACAAACAAGGCTTCTACGTTCAGTTGTGGTGTAATCTGAAAAACTAGCGTAATCTGAAATCTAAACATCTATACACTTAATTGTACATAATTGATTGTTTTATCGAAACCTTTAAGTATGCATATTACTTATTTTATTTACGTGAATTTTGGCTGTTATTTTGTCAGTCAATTATACAAAACCAACTTGTGATTTAATCATATTTTTTATCACTTTCCTACATTAAAGTTTGTATATTCATGCTTGCTTTCTCTGTAAAAAAAAAACAATAATACTTTATTAATTAATGCTCTGTAACTCTGTTCGTCTAGTACGTTTTTGCGCTTAATTGTTGAACTTATTTTGATGAATTTTGGATATATAAGGTATTAAGATAGTTATGGTTACACACCTCCAGGTCGTAAGGGTTGCAAAGACACTTTGATTGTCAATGACGGGAACCTGAAAAATATTAATAAAAATTCTTTCACATAGGTTGGTCATTGTTAAATAATATTTTAAAATGAAGAGTTTGTTTGTTTGGCTAAAGGCGCTAATCACAGGAACTACTGGTTCGAATTATTTTAGTGTCGGATAGCCCATTTATCGAGGAAGACTATTGGCTATGTAAACTGCGCTACGTTAACGGCGATTAAAATAGTTTCAGCTCAGTTTAGACTTGTAATATATTTGCCTATCCTACACTCTCTCTCTAACCCTCTCACTTCCTTATGTAACCTTTGGATAGACTTGTAAAATATAAAGTTAGGTGTAGCAGTGAATAAAATATTTTATGGATTTATTTCTATTATTCATATTGATACTTTTGTTTAATAATAAAGTTTGCTTCGACTCAAAGTGCTAATTCTACGCAGATGAAGTAGCAGATTCTGTCAGTCGATAATTCTCCATTCATTGTTCGTCTATCAAATACTTGAATTATTGTTACAGATAAAAGAAGGGGTCTGAACGACCAGATGAGCAGTTTCAATAAGAGCAGAGACATAAGGCCACGAAAATTGCTCCACACGGCAGTCCGGCGCGCGCGTACATCGCCTACCACAAGCTGGGCGCAGGCATGGAGGCCCAGACTGCGACGCCGCACTCAGAATGTGAATGTGGCGTGCATCCATCCGTCTTCTATCTACTGGCAACATTGTTGCTTACCAGGTAAGGCAAAAATAGTTCTAGTAATATACTAGCAGCCAGCTGTAAGATATAGGAAGTGTGCAACCTTTAAACTTTGTATTATTCTGACTTTTAGGATTCCGTACCTCCAAAGAAAAAAATTAACCCTTGTTAGATTACATTATAGTTATTTGTCCAACTGTATTTTTTTCTTAGGAACGCTACAACGCTAGTTCAACGAGAATCCCAATTGTCTATGAATTCTATGAGAATGCCATCAAAAGATACAATCGTTTATGCCGATATTTTGCAAGGAAATCAAAATTAAAAAAAATAAAATGTGGAATTTGAAGTACAAATAAAGGGTAAACGCAATTTACTCAGTGTGAGTATGAGGTAAAAGATTTCCAACTGAGTTTGAGTTTCCAACTGACTGAGAACTCAATCCAGCTTGTTCGGAGTCCTATGTGCGTAAACGATAACGACGGTGCATATGTTAGTTTTTAGGGTTCCGTACTTTAAAAGGAAAAAAGGAACCCTTATAGGATCATTTCGATCTCCATCTCTCTGCCAATCAAGACCCTTTTTCTCAGGAACGCATGGAGGTATCAAGTTGAAATTAATATTAAATACTCACGTCTGCGGTCCCTTGTGGCTGTTAAAAAACCAAACTTCTAAGTCCACCCATTGAAAAGATATGACCGTTAATATGCTTAATCATAAAATTATAGAAGTCCTTCCAGATCGTGAAATTTAGCATGAAGCATCTATTAGCACAAGTAAAACCAAAAAAAAATTAGAAATCTTATTTTATCAGACTTCAAACTCAGAAAAATGCACCAAAAAGTAAAAAATAATTCCGTTCCTTTTGAAGATATTTTGACCCGACAACGAAAATCAAAATGATAGTGTTTGTCTTCTTATTGATATTGTACGGAACTTTGACCGAATTATTTTGTATTACATACACATAAACTTAAGTATGTATCCGGTTACACAGTTGGCTGGCTATTTGATGCTTTACAAAACGTGTTTAATACGCCGAAAAAATATTTCTTCACTTCATTGTACAGTTTTTAACAAAAAAAACTTGATTATTACCCTAAAACATATTCCGTTAAAATGATTATATATTAATAATTGTATCCTTTTGTAATTAGGTACATTCATTATAGTTTTTTTTTTTAAATATTAAATAGATATATGTCGGCGCAAAATAAGGCAATCACTGTAAGCCTAAGGATAGGCTAACATCAACCTATCCTTACACAAGAAGTGGCAACTACATTTTAAGGTACTCACGTGACCTTAATCGGACAGCGCTCCAAGCACTGACACTATCCAGAGACTAGTTCACTCCTTGAGAGACCGCGCAATACTAAGGCTTCAGTCAGACTGTCGATGGCATATAAAGGGTCAAGACTGTCAAAACGACGGAAGTGACTACTACCCTATTCCAATACCATAGATATCGATGACGATTCGATTATTCGATAATCCTTTATTATTCTCCGACATATATTTATTTTCATTTATATTAAATACCGAAACTACGATACTATCATAACTCCTAATGATATTGCTTGCAATTACTCTTTGTAGAATCGAATCGACTAATGCAAAGCTAATTCAATAAATTGCTTTCCAAGGTAATAGTATTTTCTTTATTGCTTATCAATTCTACTCACGGGCGACTATGTTATTACAAATACAATTGATCGTTTTAATCATTTATACAGCCATCTATAGGAAAACTTTACGATATTATACAAATAGTTTAAGCTAAGCAACGCGTTAACGGCCGTCACCTCTTTTAAAATTATCGATTTAATAAATATTAGCTTATATAATTGTAAGTTTTTTTGTATTTTTATCCTTTGTATAGATTTTTTTTCAATTTTTTATGACCTAACGAACAAAGAGACTCGCTGACCCTAAATTGCTTAGGAAAGAAACTAGCACTCCTGAGAGTTCTCCATGTTCTCAAAAGGTGTGTGCTATGGCTTAACCCCTCTCATTCTGAGAAGGAGAGTGGAGAGACCTTGCTCATCAATGGGCCGTTGACGGGTTGTGATGATGATCTGTGGATCATAATGAATTTTTAAGAAACAAACAATAATTTAAAAGTGTAAACTATACTTGAAAATATAATACACATTCCTCGTACCAAACCAATGTCAAATTCAACAATTGCAGTAGTCTGTTGGATTTAGGTAATGTTGCGCACACCAGCAATGCGGTAAATGTATAGATTACATATTGTTTACCTAAATTAACTTTTGTCTTTGCTATCAAATTTTAGCAATATTTGCCACTTGAACGATTGAAAACTTGCATCAAAAAATCATTTAAAAACAAACCATACTATTCTGTATAGGATTACTTAAATAATAAGAATGCTTGGAATTGAAGTTACCAGTGGCGTAACTATAGAGTGGTATTTCGGCAAAATGCCAGGGGCCCGAGCCGAAGGGGCCCCAGGTCAGAGAAGGCTATGAGCACAGGTGGATCTTGAATATTTACTATTACAATATTTAGTAAAATTTATAACTAAGGTGCAGGTATTTGCCACGCGGGATACTTGTTGGCGAAAGCGCTTTTTTTGGCTCTTCAAGTATCGCCTATACTACTCATAAGTATTTCGCGTGCCTGGGTTAAGTTTCTTAATATTGGAGGAGGGGGCCCCATCTAATGAATTTGCCAGGGACCCCGAACGGTGTAGTTACGCCACTGGAAGTAACGTCAACTTTTAAGCTAAATGATTTATAAAGACTATGTAAAAATAGCTTTTTTTGAAAAGAGTGACTGTTGTGTTTCTTGCCGGCACTTATTCTTTAAGATACCGCAATTTATAAGTTTTTGACTTTTATTTTATACTACCATAATACACTATCGTAAATATACCAAGTTTTACTTTACGAAAGAGACTCCAAGAAAACTTAAGTCATATTTCCGAGTAAAAATTCCGGATAAAATATAACGTTTTTAAGAGATGGTTTACTTTTAAGAAGATAATGAAAGAAAGCCTATAAATGGAATCACTTTGTAGGTGCAATCAAGAAATATTAGTAATACCCTGACTGACGCTACCCCGTTTTACGCGAATTTGAAGATACGCGGTTTTTCCTTTTTGATCATTGCGCACATCTGCGTATTCGGTTTTTCGACAAGTTCGAACGTATTGTGTGTGGAATAACAATTCCAGTTCCGTAAAATATTTCGTACGTAATGCAATTTCGGTTTATGACAAGTTTGGACGTGTTGGAATTATTTTACGTACGAATTGCTCATTATTGGTCCATCTTTAATTAGGTCATCTAAAAAATTAGTCATGTGAACCCAACAAGAAACGAAAAACACTGTCTTTGGAGTGTAAACTTTTTGTGAAAGCAAACTTACACAAACTTTATTCGTATTTATATGCAAGGTTGAGCCCCGACTTACCCGAATTCGACTTACACGGCAATCTCTTGGTCCCACCTATGCGTAAGTCCGGGGTATTACTGTAATTAAATGCTGGCATGTGCAGGATATTCGGCTTCTTATATTTATAATTCTAATATGATATGTTACTAGGTACTTATATTATGGCAACAATTTCGCTTGACGTTTATCGAGTGACGACATAATAAATTAACACATTGCACACTAGCAACACTTTATAACTTTTTTCAAGTAGTTCCTTTTGTTATTTTTGAAGATAAATTATTTAATGGTGTATTTAATTCTGCACAGTGATCACAAACCCCAGGATAAACAAATATTATTCTCTTACACTACTTATTTTCGATTTTCCATATTTAGGTAAATCAGTCCCAAGATTGCTAGTCATTAAAATTATATATTTTTTTAGTTTTCACCCAATTTTCGGCAACGGTTGTAAATAAGACCAAATAAATATAACTTTTGTAATAGAATACCTGTTAGAATCAGGAGATAAGTAAAATGAGTATAAGTAATATTTATTGGCCGACCCTTGTTCCAGTCCGCGGTAATAGGGACAGTGATTGTATTACCGAGATCAAATATACTGTACGAATGTGTACCTAAACCTCGTAAATCTTAATAAGTGTGTAGGTATTGAGTTTTAAGGTTAATTGATGAAGATTGATCGTGCTTTCGATCTTTTGGTAATCAGTGTCAATAAGAAAGCTGAGAAACTTGTATAGTAGTGGAACAAAAACCAATAAGGATGAAAAAATTAAACAACTATAAGGTCTAGGATCTTTTTATATTATACTAACGATCCGTCCCGGCTTCGCACGGGTGCAATGTAAATACAATCGCGGACTTTTTTATATCGATCTTTGTAAGATATATAATTCCGTAGTACATTAATTTGACATATCTCACCATCAACATCTTTGCGACCACCAGCACGCGAATCCAACCGCCAGACTTACCCCCTCCGTCTCCCAACCAATTAATGCTGCAGATCCAGTGGACTCTGGGCTCTTGCTCAGGATCCGCTGAAACCACAGCATTTTCTTTCTTCTCTCTCCCAACCCTCTCTATCTACGAGGATGCAACGCATCGACAAAACAAGACAGTGTCTCTTGTTTTGTCGATATTCATGGGCGATGGTAGCCACTGACCATCAAGTGGACCATCTGCTCGTTTTCTCCTTATCTACTTCGGGTATCACTAATCTTTATCTTACACGTAAACATTACAAGTTATTTTATAAAATGAATGAGTACTTCCAAATTCTTTATCAGAACTTGTAATATAAACAATTTAACAAATTGTTTAACTCTTCTTGTGTAAATGAGGAATATTTTATTGTGTATTATGTAGACAAGGTTTGACAAAGCAAATATAATAGCCCACCCATTTTCATGAACCCTAACCAAACAAACTAATGCAATGTTGACAGTTTTCTATGGAGAGAATAAATATGTTTTCGAGTCAGAATTTCTTAAGCGGGCCACTAAAAATTGACTATTCGATTTTAATATATTTATGAGCATATTATGGTAGCTTTATAAGTTGAAAGTAAAACCCTAAAACGATTTTTGAAAATTTCAATTTTTCAAAATTTTATGAGCGAGTAAAAATTTCGAGTTCTTTTTTTTTAAATAATAATATATCACTGAATAATTACTGGATTCTAATGAAACTCGGTTTGTATACTAAGTAATAGTAGATGAATAGGAAAAAAAATAATTTACGTAAAAAAAAAAAAAAATTGTTTATTATTAATTAGTTTTCTAATAAACAAATGCAAATTTAACTAACTTCTCGGTGTTGTAGAAAACAAATTTTTTTTTTAAATATTCGTTGGAGTATTAACTAAAAGATGACACAAGAAAATTTTAGTGCTCTCTTACCAGAAAAAAGATATGAACAATTGAATGTGCGAGACAGCGATCGAGGTAGATGCGCGACGCCAAGCGCTACGCCTACATCGGGCTCCCGAGAACATACTTCTACCTTTTGCAGTTTTCCAGGCTAAATAAAACTTAAAAAATAAATGACTAATCTGAATATTTATTAATATTTAGAATTTATTTCTTTATTAATTTTGTAACCTTCATGACAGAACTTTTGGAATAATTTGAAATAATTTTACACTCATAGAAATACTAATAAAAAGCATAAATAAAAGGGTACTGAATTGTGACTTTGTTGCACCGAATGTGCGATATCATACAAATTTTTATCAATTTATTTCTACCTATTCTGCACAATTTATGCATTTTTACAGATAATTTTTCATACAATAAAACACTAAGAGACATCGCTACTTAACAGGGTAACAAATATATTAAACAATAAACATACTATCGCATTTAGTTTTACTTCTACGTGCGTTCAATCAATAGATGTGAACGTAATAGATATAGGAACGTACGAACAAGCGGCCTTGTACACATATATAAATAACTTCGTATCATCATCATCATCATCACGACCCGTCAATGGCCCACTACTGAGCCGGGTCTCCTCCTCAGGATGAGGAGGGTATAAGGCCATAGTCCACCACGCTGGCCCAGTGCGGGTTGGCAGACTTCACACACCTTTGAGAACTTTTAGGGAACTCTCAGGAGTGCAGATTTCCTCACGATGTTTTCCTTCACCGTTAAAGCAAGTGATATTTAATTGCTAAAACACACATAACTCAGAGTCAGAGGTGTGTACCCAGGATCGAACTCGGACCTCCCGAGTAAGACTTGAAGTCTCAACCATTGGGCCAAATAACTTCGTATAGAAATATAAAATTCGAATAAGGGATAATGCAAACAAAAGCCATAAAGCAACAAAGAAAATTTCATATAATGCCGAATGGGCCTTACTTAGTAATTTAAACGGGAAAGGTTAGAGGTAACTCATACAAAGACGAAAATGTTTACGGTCGAGGTTAGGGTACTTGGTTTAAAGTATTTTGCTTTATATTCATTTTAAATTGACTACTTTGCATATATAATTTGTTCATTTAATGTTGCTAAATGAGGGATTTAACCCAACAGAATATATGATGATGTTGAGTTCTTTTATCTAAAGCTTTACTACTGTATGTTAGCACACTGTTTATAAAGTAGTATTAGCGGGTAGTTCATTTTATATTATGTCAAGTATACCGATGTAAAGATAATATATAACCTTTAGTGCGACAGATTACAGTCAGTCTCTCTGGTGTTTTCGTGCAGTGAACATGGAAGTTAGTGTTATAGTGTCGTGATTAAGGTCACGCTTCTTGAGGTCCACGTAAGTTTACTTTATTATTTATTGTCATTAGCGAGGTCGAGCGGTGGAGGTGAGAGTTAATATATTATAAAAGAGATCTTTAAACCTGCTCCTGGTTCTGAAGCCCCAGGGACTGTTTGACTCCGTATAAATTGCGTACACGTATTGTTGTACAGTAATGTGTATCATTCTTCTCTCATTTTATGACATGTATAATAGAAAAATTCTGGATATTTCTTAATATGCTTAATGGGGATTTACCATGGGATTTATTATGGGAGTCTTAAGGACATGTAATATTTTGTAGATTAGATAATTTGTCGTTTCCCATTTTAATGTTCCGAAAAACGTGTGGTGTGAGATTATCCGCCACGCCCAAATCAAATTTTCAAAATACACGATTTCTAAACCCAAAAACTTCCCTCTTGGGCTTGGTCTTGGTTATAAATATAGTATCATTTAATTCTGTAGAGAAATCCAATTGTTAAATTGGAACCTATAATATAGTAGCCGACACTTGCAACTGCAACGTGCCCGTGATTATCCGCTCCTATTGGTCTTAGCGTGATGATATATAGCCTTTCTCGATAAGTGGGCTATGAAACACTGTAAGGTTTTTTCAAATCGGACCAGTAGATCCTGAGATTAGCGCGTTCAAGCAAACAAACAAACTCTTCAGCTTTATATATTAGTAAGTATAGATAAGTTCCCAATAGATCTTGACGGTTAAATCATACAATAAGTATATATGTCGCAGTCATCTGGTTCAATCTGCTATTTGATTGAATGACCAGCGCGTTCATTGAATTACGACATTCAATTGAGTGACTAAAGGACAACTCGTCAAATTGTTTAATGTAACGTTCAACATCTTGACTGAACGTCATTTAGCATAGTCGTTGAATGGGATATAGCCGACTTTGTAATGTTTGGTTAGGGTAATAAGTAATAAGTTCGCATTTTAAAAGGTAACTTACTTTAGATAAAAAAAAATGGGGACATGACATGACACACCTTATTATGATTTTATATTGTATTTTAAGTGTTAAGATAGGCAATACTGACTATTTTTACCAACTAATTCAAGGAGTTCAAAGAATCAAAATTTAAAGAATCAAAGACTAGGACAGCCATTTAATATTTTATATTTAACCTCTAAATCTCCGAAAGTATGAGATCTCGTAACGTAGTTAACTTAAGTCTTTGTCACCTAGTGAAATGAGGGTTTAGATAAAAAAAACTTAATATTTAAAATCACAGGATCAGTTGCATTTATTAAAGTATTAGTGAAAAAAAAAACATTACAAGTATAAGAACAACTTACTAACATTTAATAAAATCTTTATTAACTACTTGCACGTAGTACCAATAATAGCAGTCACATCTCTTATATTATTATTCTATTTTAGAATATAAAATTGCACGACAATTTTTCAGGCATTTATGTTTCTAATTATAAGTATAAAAATATAATAACCAAAATTTCCTTTTAAATAATAAAAAATCTTCGTTAGCTATAACCATAGTATCGTACTTTGCTGTCCAGTAATAATCCATAGATGTCCTGGCTTGCTTAGAAATCATGGACACCCTAGCCTTTCGAACATTGTTTATAACCTCTAAAATTCTTTCGGTAGTCCATGGTTTTCTTTTGGATCCTGAAACAATAACAACAGAATAAATTGGTATTGTATTCACGTCAACAAGAACACTAAGTTACAAAGCTCTAATTCTCACAAATAAACTAAACAATAACAATCAACTTACCTTGATTTTGTTGTTCGTATTCAGCTTCGCCTCAAATTTTTCTTTAAAAGTAGCCGGCGGCGGCGTAATAATAGGTAAATCTATACTGTCACATTACTTTACGAAATAACGCACGTTAAAGTAAATTTTTTCAAAAAAATATCAACACAATGCTATCTGTGCGAGCTGTTTGACGCCATATTTGTTTTGGTGACTACTAGCGCCGCAGTGGGAAAAAATGAACTAAATTTCAATCACCTGACTGATTTTACGTCCGCTCTGTTCAAAGGGCTATGTTACAATCCGCCAAGTAGTTAGACGTTGAGTGACTCTTGTTCAATCAACGTTCGGCCTAGTCACTCAATTGAATGTCGTCATTCAATGAACGCGCTGGTCATTCAATCAAATAGCAGATTCAACCAGATGACTGCGACATATACATATGTCTTAAGTAGTGCAAATAGGGATGAATGATTATTTCAAGGACGTCCTTAAATCTATTCCTGCACCGTAAACCTATTTCTCTTACAAAAGAGTTATATGTTACTGTTATTTAAAGATCAATAATATTCCCTATATTCCTGTATAGAAACATGGACGATACGAGCCAGAGAAAGGCAGAGGATTGATGCATTCGAGATGTGGTGCTGGAGGCGCATGCTGAGGATACCCTCGACCGCCAAGCGCACCAATGCATTGATCCTCTCGTCCACGTCCAAACCCGCCTGTCCACGATCTGTCTGCAGCGTATATTATCATACTTTGGCCACATAATGAGAAGGGGTGATGAGACCCTTGAAAAACTGATCGTTGTTGGAAACACGGAGGGAAAACGAGCCCGGGGACGGTCCTCAACCAGATGGAGCGATCAAGTGAGAGGCTAATCTTCAATTAAGTTTTGCTCGGTCACCAGAGACGCGATGAATCGGCACCGGTGGAAGCAGATAATGACCACGATCCTCAGCCATGAAGGAGCGATCACAGAGAGAGAGAAAGATGAATAGGTTATTTACTAGAATACACATACAGATGATAACAACCCTTTTTTCTATACGTAATAAACATTTAAATTGCAATAACATATTGAAGTCTTTCATCGAGATTAAAACTTCAGGGTATCATCCCGGAAAAACGTTTTGATACTCGGATTGGGTCGACGTTGGACCTACAATCAATAACTTTTCCTCGCAACTTAATCTACTTTGTAAAGTTTAATGTTCATGACTCAGTATACTCTAATGACACAGCAAATCCATAAACAGTAGAGTTCGATAGAAACAAAGGACGATAATACTGAAAACAATCAGAGTTGTCCGTCACGCAATAATTGCCCAGCGAGAACCATTAGTGTGGGTGGAAGAAATACCACATAAATTACTCTACAATCAAGCATCGAACAATATTTTGTTGTTTTCATTGTAGAAAAGGTAATTATAATAAATCGAATAGGTTGTCAATGTCTAATTAATATGGTAATGGTACCAATTATGGAGAGTTTTGTTGAAATTACACAGTCACCTGTGAACGTTATAAACATAAATGTTTTAAAAGTTGTTTGTTTTATGTTTATTTTATATGTATGTCTATGAATAGTAAAAGATTATCGAATAATCGAATCGTCATCGGTATTTATGGCGTTGGAGTAGGGTAGTAGTCACTTCCGTTGTTTTGACAGTCTCGACCCTCGACCCTTTATATGCCATCGACAATCTGACTGAAGTCTTAGTCATGTGTGGTTTCTGAAGAAGTGAAGTAGTCTCTAGATAGTGCTAGTGAAGTGTTAAGTTCAGTGTTGTGTTAGTGCTTAGGAGTGCTGTCCGATCAAGGTCACGTGAGTACCTCTAGTACAATCTAGTTGCCACGTCTTGTGTTAGGTTAGGGTTATGTGCGATTAACCTTAGGTTTAAACAGAGAGCCTGAGCAGTGGAGGCGAGTGTCGTGATCGCTTGAAGGAATTCCTTAAGCCTACACCTTGGTCACAAATCCAAGGTACAGCTTAGATTTCTCTCGTAATTGTTAGAGATCATATTTGATCATTTATCGGTTCAATAGGAGTATCTACGTTGCGTTTACCCAATATTTCATTCCATACCATCACCCCCTTTTAGTGTTCCCCAATATTTCCCATCACCCCCTTCATTGTCATCATTTAAAATCCCCGACATATACACTATATTGCGAATACCTTCTATATAAAAGAATTTTTTTTTTAATTACATAATTTACATAATCTATATATACATAAAATGAGAAGCTGACTGACTTAATGACTGACATATCAACACAGGGCCTAAACTATAAGGGTTAGAAACTTGAAATTTTGAACAGTGATTCCTTTTATAACGTAGGGGAGCACTAAGATAGGATGTTTGAAATTTCACCTCCTAAGGGAGTAAAACGGGGGTGCAAAGTTAGTATGAAACTTTTCCGTTTTTGAAGTTATTCGAATGAAATCAGTATGAAGGTTCTACATTGAAAGTCATGAAACACGTGTAAAATATTTTTTGGAAATCATTCCTTAAGGGGGTAAAAGGGGGATGCAAAGTTAATATGAAAGTTCTCTGACTTTCAAAGTTATTTCAATAAAATGTTGTATTTGGGTTAGAAGTTCCTAATAATGATTATTGTCGATAGCCCTTTTTGTGAATTCAATCTCTAAGGGGATAAAAAGGGGTGCAAATTTAGTATTGACGTTTGTTAGTCACGCTAAAACGCGAGAACGGCTAGGCCGATTTGAATAATTTTATTTTTGAAATATGTGTGGAAGTCCAAGAAAGGTTTAAAAGGTGAGAAACGCTACAACTTTTCAAAGTTTTATCTGTAGTCTAATACACCTCAGTGAAGGGAGGACAGGTCAGCTAGTTTTGTATAAAGACGATGTAATTAAAGGTTATGTTTGTTCATCCCTTATTGTTCCTTAGTCCCATACTAATGCGTTTACTATACAATAAAAAAATCCATTCCTCTAATAAATTTAAGCTGAATTTAACGTACAAAGATTTAATAAATGTGAAGCCAGAGTTTTAAAACAGCGAAAATATTTCGACATTTACATTTTGGACGGAAAGCTTTGTGATGGTCGACAAAGGCTTTTAAATGTCTGCTCAAAGTTACTTTTTATAATGAACTTTCTACATTAGTATATTCGGAATTATTCTGGTCATTATTTTGCCTGACATCATTTCATATTTGTTTTATCACTGATAGATTGTTATCAAGGACTAACAAAGCGTTGAATTGTGCGACAAAAAATATTAATAATAAAACATATGGGTGAATTCCAACAAGTGTATTTTTGCCTTATTTTGGTAACATTTATATTCGTATTTTTTTGTATTTAATTATAATCTCATGCTACAGAAATATATATCACTATATAAAATGTCACATGGATTTGATGGTAACACCGAAACTGACATTTGACACCAAAATTAGAACGTTAAAAGATACCGTAGGCAACTAATTAAAAATAAGGAAGAGAAAGTCAGTATTTACGACAAAAAATAAGCTATATTAAAATCGCAGTACTAAATCAGAAAAATTAAATAAACTAACATGACCCACGAAAAAAATTGCTACTAAATATTCTCGCCGAGATTTTTTTTTTATTTCAGTAACAAGAAAAGTCCCAGAGAAGAACAAGGCAAAGCCAAGACAAAGTAAAGACAAAGCCAAGACAAAGCCAAGACAAAGCCAAGACAAAGTCAAGACAAAGCCAAGACAAAGCCAAGACAAAGTCAAGACAAAGTCAAGACAAAGTCAAGACAAAGTAAAGACAAAGCCAAGACAAAGTCAAAACAAGACCAAGACAAAGTAAAGACAAAGCCAAGACAAAGCCAAGACAAAGCCAAGACAAAGCCAAGACAAAGTCAAGACAAAGCCAAGACAAGACCAAGACAAGGCCTAGACAAGACCAAGATAAGGCCAAGACAAAGCCAAGACAAGACCAAGACAAAGCCAAGATAAGACCAAGACAAAGCCAAGATAAGACCAAGACAAAGCCAAGACAAGACCAAGACAAGGCCAAGACAGAGTCAAGACAAGGTCAAGACAAGACAAAGCCAAGACAAAGCCGAGACAACACCGAAACAAAACCAATTACAATGCTTAATAATAAGGAAAAAAATTAAAAACAAGAAAAAGCAAGAAAAAATTATATCCGAACCAAAAATACACTACAGGGAAGTAGAAAAGCTATGCAACCTGACGTGACAAGACCAAAATAGGACTCACAGAAGACCAAGACAAAGTAAAGACAAAGCCAAGACAAAGCCAAGACAAAGCCAAGACAAAGTCAAGACAAAGTCAAGACAAAGCCAAGACAAGACCAAGACAAGGCCAAGACAAGACCAAGAAAAGGCCAAGACTGAGTCAAGACAAGGCCAAGACAAGAAAATTATATCCGAACCAAAAATACTCTACAGGGAAGTAGAAAAAGCTATGCAACCTGACGTGACAAGACCAAAATAGGACTCACAGAAGACCAAGACAAAGTAAAGACAAAGCCAAGACAAGACCAAGACAAAGTCAAGACAAAGCCGAGACAAGACCGAGACAAAACCAAAGACAAAGCCGAGACAAGACCGAGACAAAACCAAGATAAGACCAAGACAAAGCCAAGATAAGACCAAGACAAAGCCAAGACAAGACCAAGACAAGGCCAAGACAGAGTCAAGACAAGGTCAAGACAAGACAAAGCCAAGACAAAGCCGAGACAACACCGAAACAAAACCAATTACAATGCTTAATAATAAGGAAAAAAATTAAAAACAAGAAAAAGCAAGAAAAAATTATATCCGAACCAAAAATACACTACAGGGAAGTAGAAAAGCTATGCAACCTGACGTGACAAGACCAAAATAGGACTCACAGAAGACCAAGACAAAGTAAAGACAAAGCCAAGACAAAGCCAAGACAAAGTCAAGACAAAGCCAAGACAAAGCCAAGACAAAGTCAAGACAAAGTCAAGACAAAGTCAAGACAAAGTCAAGACAAAGTCAAGACAAAGTCAAGACAAAGTCAAGACAAAGTCAAGACAAAGTCAAGACAAAGTCAAGACAAAGTCAAGACAAAGCCAAGACAAGACCAAGACAAGACCAAGACAAGGCCAAGACAAGACCAAGACAAGGCCAAGACAAGACCAAGACAAGACCAAGACAAGCCCAAAGACAAAGCCGAGACAAGACCGAGACAAAACCAATTTAAAAGGCTTAATAATGAGGGAAAAAATTAAAAGTACTCACTCGGCAAGTGAAGTAAAAATTTTTTTTTTCGATATCATTAAGTTTTGTTATTAACCAGTTTGGTGTCTTCGTATATGTGAGTGAGAGAAAAAATCTCTAACCCATCTTTAAGCCGCTTAATAAATCTGCATGAGAAAATCACTTATAAATCATTTTACTCGTAACTTTTTAATTATGGAATTAATATTTTATTGTATCTGCTTACTTTTTATATACACTGAAGCAATTTCAAAGATTTCTTCATTTCCATTAAAAAAAACCTAATTACGTCTAAAGGTTTGTATATACCGATTCTTTTATCTATATCTATACTAATATTATAAAGAAGTAAGATTTGTATTTTTGTATTTTTGTATGTAACGAATAAACATAAAAACTACTGGACCGAATTCAAAAATTCTTTCACCATTAGAAAGCTACATTATCCCTGAGTAACATAGGCTATATTTATTAAAAGAAAAAATTAGAGATCCTCAGGAAATCTTACTAAAACCAACCCAAGGTGCAAAAAAATTAGCCATAAAATATCTTTCATCGCATGCGCTGCGAAAAGTATTGATGATAGAACAAAAAAATGTTTTACAATATTATAGAACGTATCAATATCTACAAAAAACACCGCGAGACCATATGTCTAACTATTATAGTTACGTCACTATAACTACTTTTTTACATTTTAAAAGTTGATAAAAATGCTAATCAAAATCAGACCATGTTTTCTATAACTTTGTATTAATCCTTATCCAAATAAATTATTTCGTATTCAAGACTGTTTCAATACCTGTAAATTACTTTTTGAATTATTAAAATCGGACTTTCCATTTAAAAGATATTACGAAATTAAAAATATCAATATAAACAAAAAATACACGAGGACGCGACGGGCCAGTATAGCGACGCAGCGCAGCGAGTAAAGCGGCAAGAGAGTGGGCACCGAAATGCGGGAGGGCCAAAATATTTTTAAAAATAACATTCCACCCGCGCGAAGCCGGGATGGGCCGCTATGTATTACTAAAATAGACTTCTAATAAAGAAAATTTTCTTTAAGTAACACAAAGAAAGTTAGAACAAGCTAGGACAGGTGTGATAAATTACATTATAGATCTCTTTTTATACTACAGGCACGTCACCTTTCTAATTTTGTCACTTTTGCCTTTATTTGGGAAAAAAAAAATTATCATTACTTTTTAAGACATTATAATCTTATAAAACATTAAATTTCAAGGTTATATAAATAACATTTAAAGGTTAATTATGTTTTTTTCGTCCCTTATTGTCCAATATTGGTCCATTTACTATACAATATATTCACAATCATACTATTGAGAATGCCAAAAACATCATAAAAAATATTGTTCGACTTTTAAAATTCTATTGGTACTTTTTAGGGTTCCGTACATAAGAGTAAAAACGGGACCCTATTACTAACTTCGCTGATCGTCCGCCCGCCTGTCTGTCACCAGGCTGTATCTTATGAAACGTGATAGCTGGACAGTTGAAATTTTCAGAAAAGATGTAGATATTGCTCCTATAACAGCAAATACTAAAAACAGAATAAAATAAATATTTAAGGGGGGCTCCCATACAAGAAACAAGACTTTAATGCCGTTATTTGCTTGATATTAATAACGGCAAAAGATAGACACTTGAAATATTTATAGAATATTTAATTGTGTATTCAAGGGGCTTTCTTACAAACTTTTCTTCAACCATATTTTTTTGCAATTGTGCAAATTGACCGTGCCAAATGCGGACCTTTTGAAGTTCGCTGACGACACAGTAGTATTGTTTCATGATAAATCCTGGACAAACATAAGAAAGCTTGCAGAACAGGGAATGGCCATGATCACCGCGTGGCTTGAAGATAATCTTTTAACAATTAATACCTCGAAGACCAAATACTTGTGTTTCAGCAAAACAATAAAAAAAAGCCCTAACCAAAACTTCTCTGTAGTCATTCACATCCATCCTTGTAACAGAAACAACTTAAATTTTAATCACTCGTGCAATTGCAATATCCTCACACGCGTTCCTAATATCAGGTACCTTGGCATTGTCCTTGATGACAAACTACGATGGAGTGACCACATATCCTATGTATCCGTCAGGGGGCAGAAACTCATGCATATTTTCAAAAATCTTAGATCCGCAGCTGAGAGACCATTATTAATCACAACCTATAAGGCACTCTGTCAATGTATAATCAGCTACTGCATCTGTGCCTGGGGTGGTGCTGTTAAAAACCACCCTCATCGAGCTAGAACGGGCCCAAAGAGCAGTGCTCAAAGCTCTCAGCTCTCAGCCTACCCTACAGGTACCCAACAGTAGATCTATATAAAATCTACATATCCCAAGTCCTAATTGGATTTCATAACACACCTCACACGCTCACTCACACACACATATAGGCGCGCGCGCACATATACCCACGCATACATAAGTATCAACATTTGTAAGCCTATTCTAAATTTAGTTTTTGTAGAAGAAGCCTGTCTTCCACGACTCAGGGAAACCTAATGTGGAAGCTGTGTAACTAAAATCTTGTATAATGTTTACGAATAAAGATATTTTCATTTTCATTTTCATATAGGTTTAAATTCAAAACTTTCTCGTGATGTTACCCCAATGGGTTATACTCAATGAATGCTGGCACATACTGTGCACTATTTCGTTACCTATTGTAACCTTTATGGATACCATTATTAGAATTGAGCAATAGATTTTATCAAAACTATCTGAAAAGTGAGTAGATAACTGAAAATCATAACCAAGTGTGAAAATCACAACACAGAGGGTCGTGCTACCTTAAAAACATACATTGGTACGGAATTTTTCGTGCGCGAGTCTGACTCGCACTTGGCCTTTTTGCTTGGATTTTTAGTAAACTTTGTTACTCATTAGTAACTTCAAAGTTTCACACGGCGTGACGTCACTAAAGACGCCATAATAATTCTTACTTCTAAGCGTTTATGCTTAATTACAATTAATCAAAATAACCTTGATAATAGATATTATATTTTTTTTAAATAAAATGCTTATTTTTAAAATTTACTTAACTGCACTATAAAAATGATTGATACTGAAATACTTTCCTGAATAAAAACTAATTAGTCTTGGTCAATTTTGTAAAAGAATTTCAGTCTTAATTCCAATCAATTCCCTGCAACTATATTATCTTAATCAAATAGATTACAGTATTGATAGTACAACGTCGACCCAGAATCGCGGTTAGTTATATCTACTCGTAGCTCGAGTTCTCCATCACACAAAATGAGATCACGTCTGACCTCAATCACATCTCATTTGAATACCAAACGACACCGCTAAAATATTTTAAATTTTTTTTAATTTAAAAAGAAAAATATTTACTCAATAAGTTTACATAACGAACGAACTCAAAAAAAAGTTTTTAATTAAGATATTGGTGATAGCTGACTTTTAAGTTAAAAACATTTTTTGAATAATTCCTATAACGTCTCGCATTTAAAATTCAAATTTCACACCAAAGTTTGTAGATTTATTTTAATTATTTCGTGAAGTTTTAAGTGACTTGTTAACTAATTGGCGGTCACAGAAAACCAGCGTCGGTACTTGAGGTTACTTAGGATAATAATATGCGCAGTAACAAACCCTTTTATGGCAACACACAACGGAGAAAATACGACGTAATATACTAAATTAGTTTATTTTTGTCGCTTTACTTTAGTATAATATATTATATATGTCGCGTGTAAATTAGGCTTAGGCTAACCTTAGGTTTGAACAGAGAACCTGGGTAGTTAAGGTGTGTGTATCAATTGAATGAAGGGCAGCCCTTAAACCTACATCTTTGACAAAAGTCCAAGACATTGCTTAGGTTCAGTAACAGTATCAAGCGTTTACCCAATAGTCCATTCAATATCACCACCGAGTATTATATTCTATGTATAAGTGTATAAGTGGTGGGTAGAAAGGAATAAAGGTTTGGTAGCTTTAAGCTTCACCTTCACTGTTTAAGCTCCACCTAATAACAATACCACAATTAGGTAACAAATTTGACTCACCTGAATTCTCACCTGTTTTTGATTTCTAATGTTTTAGCAAAATATATTAATACTTATTCGATAAATTTTATATTTTCGTTCAATAATTATAATAAATTACTTGACCACAACTGGTTCCACTAGATTCTTCTTAGATTTTTAATTAAAAAGACTATTCTGAACAACTTTCAATTATACATAGTTTTATGGGTTAAATCAGTCTAGACTTTTGAGTAAGTTTAAGATTATAAATAAATCTGACTAAATTCAAAATCTAAAAGAAATTGTAAAGTTTTAATCTATTTATAAATATATATAAAAGGAGAAACTGACTGACTAACTGTCATTAACTGAGATATCAACGCAGGGCCTAAACTATAATGGTTAGAAATTTTTGAAAATTCACCCCATAACGAAAACGAAAACTAACATAGTTAGTACGAAAGTTTGCCGTTTTTGATGTTATTCAAATGAAATTCAGTATGAAGATTCTTCATTGAGTCATGAAACACGTGTAAAATCAATCATTGTGTATAAGTGGGTAAAAGGGGGGTGTAAAGTTAGTATGAAAGTTCTCTGATTTTCAAAGTTCAACAAAATGTATTTTTATAACGTAGGGGAGCACTGAGAAAGGATTTTTGGAAATTAACTCCCTAAGGGGGTAAAACGGGTGTGCAAAGTAAGAATGAAACTTTGTCGTTTTTGAAGTTATTTGAATGAAATTCATTATGAAGTTTTTTCATTGAAAATCATGAAACAAATCATACCTTAAGAGGGTATAAGGAGGGTGCAATGTTATAACTTACTGATAAAATTATAAAATATGTCTACAGACGATCTACTGTAGGCTAATATAACTACCTTAATATCGCAAACGAAGTTGCAGGTAAAAGCTAGTTAACTATAAAAGCGAAGAGGTAGGTAATGCAAACTTGTTGTTAAAGCTGTCAAGAAAACTTTGCTTAGACATTCTCGACAGGTCTCTTAAGAATTTAAAAGAGATTCTAAGATTTTAGAGTGTTTAATTAACAGCTCTGATTCTACTGGTAGGCTTTTGTCAAAGCCCAACAGGTTATAATTCTATTATGCAATATGCTTTACAGATGTATATTCATTTATATATCAACTATTCTTGACTAGCCGCTTGTAATAAGATTACAATATTATGCAATAACAGAATATAACCTTTTATTATTTATTATGATTACGATATGTAATAAGATTAGGTGTATAATGTAAAATGTGAAATAGTGTTTAATATATTTGGGAATAACTAAAACTATTCATAGAAATTTCTCGTTCAGTACAAATTTCAAATAAAAAGGTATTTTTAGCTAATCTTTTGACTTCTCACCAATTTTTAAAAATAATAATGTGACTCAAAATTCCTTATATTAATCGATAAATAAAACTGCAACAAACAAAAATCATCGATATTTTATTTCTCGTCATAAACACTTTTAGTGCACTTCAAAACAAAAATTGAAATAAGATTTTATCACCGGAAAAGTTCCTCAAAACTTGGTATTCTAGAGATGCCTCAAGGGAGAAAAATATGTCGAGACGGAATCCACTTTGCAAATGAGATTTCCATTGAAATAAAACGGCATTATGAAAGGAATAATAAATTGTGAAGCATCGGCCTCTTCCGACGAGACGTGCTGGCGCCGCGCGCCCAGCCACTATTGATGTTCTCTCTTTTATGAATCAAGATATTATAGTTACGAGATAGTTAAATAATTGCTTATATTCAATGAGACATAAATAAATAGACGCGTTATACGCTGTACAAACTAAATCCAAATCCTATTTGTTCTCAAACACATTTCTCGCTTCACATCTTCAAGCTGTTTCCACAGGAACTGCATTGAGCGAGGCTAGGTAATTGAAGCGTTTCTATTGGTTCTCAAATACATGTCTCGCTACACATTTCATCATCTCTAGTGGAAACGCAACCAAGCCGTTCCCACAGGAACTAAATTAAGCGATTCTATTGCTTCTCGAACACATTTCTTGCTATACATCCTTGATATACATCTCTAGTGGAAACGCAGCTAAGCCGTGTCCACAGGAACTGCGCTGAAGGAGGCTAGGTAAATGAAGCGATTCTATTGCTTCTCGAACACATTACTCGCTACTCCTCGCACATCTCTAGTGATAGCGCAGCCAAGTAGTTTCCACAAGAACTGTGCTGAACGAGGCTAGGTACATTAAGCGATTCTATTGCTTCTCGAACACATTTCTTGCTATACATCCTTGCACATCTCTAGTGGAAACGCAGCTAAGCCGTGTCCACAGGAACTGCGCTGAAGGAGGCTAGGTAAATGAAGCGATTCTATTGCTCCTCGAACACATTTCTCGCTACTCCTCGCACATCTCTAGTTAAAACGCAGCCAAGTAGTTTCCACAAGAACTGTGCTGAACGAGGCTAGGTAAATGAAGCGATTCTATTGCTTCTCGAACACATTACTCGCTACTCCTCGCACATCTCTAGTGGAAACGCAGCTAAGCCGTGTCCACAGGAACTGCGCTGAAGGAGGCTAGGTAAATGAAGCGATTCTATTGCTCCTCGAACACATTTCTCGCTACTCCTCGCACATCTCTAGTTAAAACGCAGCCAAGTAGTTTCCACAAGAACTGTGCTGAACGAGGCTAGGTAAATGAAGCGATTCTATTGCTTCTCGAACACATTACTCGCTACTCCTCGCACATCTCTAGTGGAAACGCAGCTAAGCCGTGTCCACAGGAACTGCGCTGAAGGAAGCTAGGTAAATGAAGCGATTCTATGGGTTCTTACCAAAAACACATTCCTCGCTACAAATCCTTGCACATCTCTGTTCAAAACGACATTCCTTGTAGAATGAAAAAGTCTGTAACAGTATTGCATCAGCCGTCATTGGACGATAACGATGATATAAGTCTATATTAGATTTTAAAAATAAATTTTATTTTTATTGTAAACTAGGTAAGTTAATGAAGTGTTATAATGCAAGTAACTATGAAAATAACATTATTTTAATAGTTACTTGCAATGAAAGTAAGTTTGGATCATGTTTGTTGCAGTATCACAACCGGTCAATGTCTTTCTTTTTTTTAATTAACTCCTACCTATGTGAAAATATTAGTATTGTTATATAAACTAATAACACTACAATATAAAAAGCACATTTACATTATGTGCCTTTAAATGATACTTGACAGAACCGTACCTAGTCTACCCTTTTTTATTAAGCCCTTGGGAAAGAAACTGATTAATATACGTGTAAAACACAAGCGCTTTTGTAAATTATTGAATGTGGGGCAATTGCCTTACTTTTTCGATCTCAAAATGGAAGTTAAAGTCCTGAGGTAGCATTAACTCATTTGTCTTATATATAAAAAATCTCATGTCACAATGATAGTTACCATACTCCTCCGAAACTCATTTTTATGAAATTTTATATGCGTATTCAGTAGGTCTGAGACTCGGCTACTATACATTTTTTATCCCCCTGAGTGACATGGGTGGCCCACCCCAAATTTATATAGCAAAACAACGTTTGCTGGGTCAGCTAGTAATATATATATGTCGGGGATTTTAAAACGATGTGAAAGGAGATGGAAGGAGGAAGGTGGGGAATATTGGGGAACACTAAAATGGGGTGATGGTATTGAATGGAATATTGGGTAAACGCAACGTAGATACTCCTATTGAACCGATAAATGATCACATATGATCTCTAACAATTACGAGAGAAACCTAAGCAGTGCCTTGGACTTGTGACCAAGGTGTAGGCTTAAGGATACCCTTTAAGTGATCACGACACTCGCCATCCACTGCTCAGGCTTTCTGTTTAAACCCAAGGTTAAACGCACATAAACCGAATCTAATACAAGGCTAACCTAACCTAACCTAACATTGTGTTTACTTAACCACGTGGCAATTACATTGTAAGGACCTTAGTTGGACAGCACTTCCACACTACACTGCACTTGACACTATCACTATCACTCACTAGCACTACTTAGATGATGTTCACTTCTTGAGAGACCGCGCACGACTAAGACTTCAGTTAGACTGTCGATCGCATATAAAGGGTCGAGGGTAGAGACTGTCAAAACAACGGAAGTGACTACTACCCCACTCCAACGCCATAGACAACGATAACGATTCGATTAATCGATAATCTTTTACTATGCTCCGACATATATATATATATATATATATAAAACTACTTTACTGACATTGCTTTAAATTTCAGTTATATGAAAAATTGCGATTTAAAGAGGTAATCTATCACAGCGATTTTAAATCACTTTGTCACTTTCCTTATATCTTTTATTCTAAATTTCACATCACAGATTTCACTTAGCATTCATTGTTAATTGTCTATACTTAACGAGAGAATAAAAAATATATAAAAAAAAAACAATATTAAGGTAATGCTCTTATCATGTTTGACTTACATTTTCTTTATAAAGGACTCTATCCTATGTATTTTATCACTACATTGTATATAACAAAGTCGCTTCCCGCTTTCTGTCTGTCCCTATGTATATGCTTAGATCTTTAAAACTAAGCAACGGATTTAGATGCGGTTTTTTTTTAATAGATAGAGTGATTCAAGAGAAAGGTTTATATGTATAATACACCCATAATATAGCACAGAAACTCTGATAATTTTAGAAGTTCTAATGTGATGTCGTAAATAAACACATTTTTTTGCGCTTACATTGCAAACGCTGGCTGAACCCTACGAGATAGATCAAAATAATGTACTACCATATTGTACACCTTAAAAAGGTCTGCAAAAAAGTCCGCGATGGTACATGTCTATCTTTTAGGAATAACCCACAATAACCATTAGTAAAGGATAGGATATTCTTTACTTTTTACGAGAAATAATGGCTTATTTACGAAGCGATTTTAAACAATACAGCATTAATCCTTATCCAATTAAGTACCTTAAATACATTGTACATTTAATATAGATCAATATGGCCCATTACAGCATGAAATTTAAACAAATATTTTTGAAGATATTACAGATTCAAAATGCAGGGACATAGCAGTTACGGCTAAATACACGTGTTAAATTGCACCCGGGCGAAGCCGTGAGCGGTCGACTAGTTTTTAATATATTGATGTATAAAAATATTCAAGTATTCAACAAACATTTTTATTCCTCAGAAACTATGAACTTATCCGGGAAATAAAGTAGCCTATATGTTAACCCAGGGAATAAAGTGTCTGTGTGCCAAATTTCATTGAAATCCTTTCAGCCGTTTTAGTGTGATTGCGTAACAAACTTACAACTATGCAAACATCTAAACAACCAAATACACAGACTTTAATAGTGTTAGTAAGATTTGGTGTCAATCTTTTTAGTATAGGTACTAAAACACATTATTGTGTATAATAAATCTTTATGCTGAAGGTTCATATATAAAATCTGCCATCGGATAAATAATGACTATGCGAGAGATACGATATCTTCCCCAAAAATTACGACCTACACGATTTATTGTACTCGTTTGCAATGTAAACAATATGTATTTGTGTAAATGGGATTGTAAACAATCTTTTGTTTGTGCCTGAACGGTGCCTTTGGATTTAGTTTTAGTGACAAAACCATAATTACGAGTAAATTGAAAAAATATATATAATAGCGGTTTCACCCGCTATATTTTGGACAATTCACACTATATCATTATAAATAATAGCCTATGTGTTATTCTGATGTGTAAGCTATATTACTATAAAGTTTCATCAAAATCCATTCAGTAGTTTTTGCGTGAAAGAGTAACAAACACAGATCCAGACATCCATCCATTCTTACAAACTTTCGCGTTTAAAATATGATATAATATATAGAAGGATTAGCTCGATATAAATTATTTCTGATGAGGGTGACCTTTATCACCTAGGGTTTAAAAATAGCCTAAGACCTTTTCTGAGACTTACCAAATTTACACAAAAAAAATCATTAAATCAGTCAAGCCATTTCGGAGGAGCTCGATAACAAACACTGTGACTCAAGAATTTTATATATATACTAGAGGGCTGCCCTCGCTTCGCTCCGGGTATTTAAAACAATATTATAATTGATGTCCTTAAATTGTCACTCTGTAATTTATATATATACTAGAGGGCTGCCCTCGCTTCGCTCCGGGTATTTAAAACAATATTATAATTGATGTCCTTAAATTGTCACTCTGTAATTGTGTAGCTCTGCATTATTTGAAAAAAGGGAGAGAGTGAGATAAAAAAATAATAGAATCAAAAATAAAAGAAAAGACAGATGCTAAGAGAGGGAGGACAGAGCAAAAATAAAATTGAATAGGTAAAGGAGAGAGAGAGAGAGAGAGAGAGAGAAATTAAAGAGAGAGGATAAGAGACAATGATAGTATTATAAGAGGAAGAGAGACGGAAATACTATAGACTTCTCTCAATGAAAGAATTTTTAAAATCGGATTAATAACAACAAAATGGCCATATTCTATTAATTAAATCTTTCCTCTTTATATAATAGTATAGATATAGATATAAGAAGAAGATTTAATTAATAATATCACATATAGAGAGCGTATCAAAATTATTAATAAAGAAAAATGACAAAAATAATATAAATTAGAATTTCTGTTTTAACTATAAAAGCAATAATTAGCCAGTTATTAAGTTCTCTTTTTAGTAATTCACGAGGGGGAGAGTGGGAGTTTTCGCATTGTTTTTGGAACTTGGTTAATACCTAGCAATAGCAATTTCTTTAATAACTGATGTTTGTCAAAAATATCATTATGTTTTTTTATGAATAAATCGGTCTAGATTCTCGAACCCACATTTCTTTTGCACAATAAAAACACTTTAAACATGAGGTGAATTAGTGATTAGATTAGTGAGTAATGACGAACAATTGATGAATATTTTGATCCAAGCCTAAATAAAAAAACATAGCTAGTATAATCAAGTGTGGTAGGATTTAAAAAAAAACGAAATTTTAACGAAATTAGGTCACTATTAGTAGTTTATATCAAATAGCTGCAATACTTATAATTTGATGAAATCCTTGACCTTAGCCGAAGTAATAAAGTCGAAAAAAGCTATACCAAATGGATAAAGGGTAAAATGCCTATTCAATTAACCATCTAGAGTTGTTTACGTGACATCAAGCGGTTGGTTAGCGTTGTTAGAGTTAAGTGAATTCGATCCATTTAGTTTTAATGATGTTGCCACTTGTGGAAACATCTAGAAATCCAAGTCTTAATAGATTATGGGGTAACCCCCTTCTCATTCTAAGTAAGAAGCCCAGCTCAGCAGTGGCCTAAATTAAATGAAAACTAGCATTTTCGTGTTGTTAATAAAGATAGACTATCGTTGTTTTTAAAAGACGAACAAAAGGAGCCCAAACTTGATGAGGTTAGCCAGATAGAGCCATCATCAGAACAATTTTAGGTATAAAATGATATTAAATTATTATAATGTACATGCAACATTTCTGGTTAATTAAAAACCAAAAAGTTGGCCTTTAACGTGTAAAATTAGTTATTAGACAGACACCGCAGGTGAAGAAAAATACAAGCTTTTAAATAAACAAAAGAAAATAATAATATTCATATTTTGTACATTCATTTTCTGTCCGCCGCGCCGTAGCTAAAACGAATTTGTCATGAAATATTGTACATATTTCGTAGAGGGTCTACGATGTGCTACAAATCGCTACGAGTAGCAGAACGGATCGAGATAAATTATTGTACCTTTATTACGTAACTAGCACTTTCTTGAGTTAAAATTTAACGTAAAAATATAAAGTAATGTAAAACCAAGTCAGTTATTTTAGTTAGTATCTATGGAACAACTATGCAGGATAAATATTATACATACATTACGGAGTGGGTTTTGTCATAATAATACTTGATGAATTTTGATAACCTCCAACGAGTAAACGATTATCGATAAATCGGAACATCAGCGCCATATCTGTTGATTTACTTCACCCTACCAGTGTAAAGGCATTGCTATTGTCACTATCGTATCCCTAACAATAGTGTGTCGCTTTGTTACGGATATTGGACTTCTCCGACTAAGGATCATGTGAGTTCTTACGTCTAGTTTATTGTGAGAGTCCCTACATTGTATTTAGGTGTGTTAACACAACTTTAGGTTCGTAGATGATCGTAACTGGGAAATATACCAAAATAATCAGATCATGTTCGCCTTCGGCTGTGATTGATTTGTCAAATAGTTCAAATCTAGAAATTTCAGATAAGGATGTAAAATATTGTCTTTATTTTTACTACATACCAGTGAACCCATGGTACTTCGTCCGCGTGAACTATATATTAAAATGAGTATCAAAATTATCAACAATTTTAGCTTCAGCTCTCTTGTTCCCTCCTACCATTCTATCCCACGGGAACGGTGATAGTTTATGAATAATAAGTACCCTATGTGTTAATCCACATTCTAAAATATCTGTGAACCAAATTTTACTCAAATCGGTTCAGTGATTTTAACGTGATGCGTACACAAATACTTAATTCTACAATTATCTGTATAAATAGATAGATATAGACAAAGCAGGTTTTTGTTCATTGTACATGTCCTGTGAACATTGATTGTTTGATATAATATGTGCGAAATAAAGCGTGATAACTTTTCAAATATTAATGAACTAGCAGTCCATGCTTCGTACGGGTGGATAATTTTTTTAAAACATTTTGGCTCTCCCACTCTATTGAAACAGTCTTGAACATGAAATAATTTATTTGGATAAGAATTAATACAAAGGTATGGATGACATGGTCTGATTTTGATAGGCATTTCTATCAACTTTTAAAATATAAAAAAGTAGTTATAGTAACATAACTACAATAGTTGGACATATGGTCTCGCGAAGTTTTTTGTAGATATTGATACGTTCTATAATATTGTAGAACATTTTATTGTTCTATCATCAATACTATCTGCAGCGTATGCGATGAAAGACATTTTATGGTTAATTTTTTTACACGTTTGGTTTGTTTTAGTAAGAATATCTGAGGAATCTCTAATTTTTTCTAGTAATAAATATATCCATTGTTACTCAGGGATAATGTAGGTTTCTAACGGTAAAAGAATTTTTGAAATCGGTCCAGTAGTTTTTAAGTTTATCCGTTACATACAAAAATACAAATCTTTCCTCTTTATAATATTAATATAGATAAGTATTACAGTAGTTATTAAAAAAGATTCTAGATGCTAGAAATAATTTAAAAAATACACCTTTACAAATTAAAAAAAAAATGTGGTAGATGAGAATGATGTCAGAGTAAAGACAGAAGTAACTGAAAATGTTACATGATTTCTTTACAAGATAGAACCGAGAATATTGCACAAACTTAGATAAAACTTCTTTACGCCTTTAAAATATGTGTAATAAACCATCTTGCAAAGCGCTGCATTTCTATCCAAAGAATCTCATAAATTTTAAATGGGATGATGCAATATATAATATGTAAGAGAACTTCCTCTCCATTTCTTTTAACTTTTTAATTTTCTTAATAATATAAAAATCAGTAGCTGGGATAATTACGCATTATAAATTTTACGTGCCTGTATTTCTTGAACTTTGAAGCGTCGGTAGCTCAGTGGTCGTCGTGGGTTCAAATCTCGGACATTGGACTACTGACGTGGCCCACTCGTAACAAGCATTTAGCTTAGTCACAGAGGTTAAGGAATACTAGTAGTAATTGATCCAGTGAAATGCTAGTTCAATTTATGACGTTTACTAGTTTGACAAATAACAGGCATGCGGGAGCAGAACCGTGACGTAAGAACCAATCACTTGTGGCGCGCTCGTCTCGCCCCGTGCTCCTCGCTAAAAAGGCCCTAATAGTCTTCTGTGCATTCAAGGATAGAAATATACTTAGATGCATTTGATTATAGTCACTATTATTATATTAAATGACTAATTTAATATATATGTCAGAGGAGAGAGCCGATTTAAATGAAGGAAGTGATCGAATATCACGATTCTGTAGTTTTTGGACAGGAACCCAGGCAGTGCCTTGGACTTGTAACCATGGTGTAGGCTTAAGGATATACTTTATATGATCATAACACTCACCTCCACTGCCTGGTCTCACTGTTTGTCTTAGGTTAGGTTAACATAAGGCTAACCTAACCTAACATAAACCTAACCTAAGGTTGTGTTAACATCTACATACAATGTAGTGACTCATAATAAATAAGACGTAAGAACTCACATGATCCTTAGTCCGATATCCGTGATGCGACACACTATTTGTCACACTTCAACTCCAGATGATGTTCACTCAAAGAGACTTGTCGAGAGACTAAAGTACTGCGTCATTCGGGGAATATAAAGGGACTAGACAATGGTAGCAATGCCCCTCCACTAGTGGGGAGAAGTAAATCAACAAAACGGAAATAGGGCGCTGGCATCCCGATTAATCGATAATCTTTTACTCGTTTGAGACTGTTAAAAATCGTTGAATATTAAAATGACGTGACGAAAGTGATGATTATTTTTTTTATTATTATCCGAAGTAAATCAAGAAATAGGAAATATGGCGCTGGCGTCGCGATTAATCGATAATCGTTTACTCGTTTGAGGCTGTCAAAAATCTTTGAATATAAAAATCGCGACGAAAGTGACAATTAATTTTTTTTATCATTGTCCTACTCTAATTATAGCACAACACGGCCTTTACTATTATCCTACCCCAACTATACCCCGACATATAGATCTATCTGAATATAAAATGTATGTGTATTTGTCTTAATAACGCTGCTGCTTTATAATTGATTCGAATAAAACAAAGCCTATATATGAGGTTAAGCCTGCACACTATACGTATCGTATCCAATTTCGTGCAGTAGTTTTTGAAAAATACAAACGAAAAATTAAAAAATGTTTTCTTAGGCTTCTATTAATATTATAAAGACCCTTCACATTTTTTTCGGTTGATAAAGAGTTATACTACACTGTTTTATCTTTAAAAAGTCATAGATAGTTTTAATACGCTTCTTAGCGCTTCATAGATAGTTTTAAAACTTTCTGAACGGTAAATTTTCTTTGAGAGGTTTGCATTAGGTAAGATGGAAACTTGGTGCATCGCCTTGTAAAATACGCTAGGATGAATTTCATACATTTTATCAGAATATTTTATATTGTATATTGCAGTAAATGTCATTGTGAATTCAAAATTATAAATATCTGAAATTCTTCCTATGTTCTCGAAACTTTACTATACTATATATATGCCGGGATAATAGACGGGGTAAGAGAATGAGTTTGCGACCTAGTATATAGATAGTGTGATTGCGTGAACGTTTTGAATACACCTCAGCGAAGCGAAGGTAGGTCGGCTAGTGGATTATATATTTATTTTTTAAGTAATAACGAATACAACTGGTGTTTTAAAACAAATTTCCGTTATTTTAAGGCAGTATAAATGTCATCAATTATTCTTTTTTTATATCAAGATTAAATGCATAAATTTTAATTTAAATGAGAATTTATGGATTATTGGATAGTTAAAATTTGTTTTTATATTAACTAACTGGGATAATGCATTTTGAACCACAACCCATTTAAATGAAAAACGCCTATACTTTTATTTAGAGTTGCATCAACACCTATAAAAACTGCATCCAATTTCATGCAGTAATTATTACGTGATGCGTGTATAAACAAACAGATAGATGAACAAAACTTATAAACGATTCTTTTAGGATAACACAAGGCTACCCTAACCTAACGTTGCGTTTATATAACCACAATGCAGTTGACATTGTAAAACATTCCCAGAACTAACACAACACTGCACTTAACACTTTCACTTGCACTACCCAGATAATATCTACTTTTTGAGACACGATTCAGACTAAGCTTCAGTGTCTCGGTAAGAGAATATAAAGGGACAAGACGGTAGTTAAAATTCCCCTCTACGTGTGGTGTAAGTGACAAACGCTAGCCAACGGCTGTCAAAACGACGGAAGTGATTAATATTTTACTCTAGCGCCATAGATGGCGATGGCGATTCGATTATTCGATAATCGTTTACCCGTTTCCGAAATATAGAGTATTAAAATAACGTAATTTGTTACAGCTGTTCAACCGCAATGCTATGTGCGGCCATCATGACAGAGCATTGGGAGCATGTGTCCTGGGAAAAGGCTGCTCTTGCCGCGCTCGCAAATGCATCCAACACCGCATTGCAGTGGTTACTAGATGAGAAGGTTGTTAAGGTAACTAAACCACTTCCGTACTTAAGAAACCACTTTTTCACTTTTTTATAAAAAGCTTAAAAAATCATACTTCTACGAAGCTATAAATTTTTGCAGATATTGTTGTAGTAATTATTATTTCAATACGAGACATATTTTAGGTCCGCTCTAGGCACTTAACCAACTAATGGATAATCTTTTTGACTAACCTGAAATTCTAGAGAGAACTTAATGTTTTTATATGTTTATTTATGGATATTTGGACATAATTTCGTCGATTAATTATCACCCTTTAATAGCCCACTGCCAAGCCGAGTCTCCTCCTCAGAATGAGGAGGAATTAGGCCATTGTCCGCTGGCTAAGTGCGGGTTAACAGATCTCACACACCTGTGAGAACTAGGAGAACTCTCAGGAGTGTAGGTTTGCTCACGATGTTTTCCTTCACCGTTAAAGCGAGTGATATTTAATTTATTAAAACATACATTTAGTCTACACATTTGATACTTTGTCTTTTAAACGATATTAATGATTATTTAGTTCGGAAAAAATCCCTTAAGTGTTACTACTTTAATTTCATTGATTTTGGAACTTGAACGGTCATCACCAAACATTAAATCACGAAAAAACTTAAAATCAAATAAAAAAGTTGTACTGATTGAGATGTTCTTAGAATAATTAAATAAATTGTTTTTTTCGATTTCGAGATCGGTCAATCAATTTTTTAATATGTTTATTCTGAATAATGCGATGTCAGCATTTGGAAAGACATGCAATGCTTAGTTTCTAAAGGTATTATGAATTAATGAAATATTATCTATTTTTGTACTACGTTTTGTTTTGATGGCTTTCTTTCTGGTTTAATAAAATAATTTGTGTATACTTAATCTTTCTATCCCTCTTTCTTATCTATTATTGACACTAAACATTTTTTAAATTTTGTTAGTTTAAATGAAGATAAGAGCTATTGCCATTGCCATGATAAATATTTCAAAATCCTATTAAACTAACATTGTACAAGGGAATACTAAATTGAGTAATTAAAATGCTAATACCCACAAGAGTTTGAGTTGAAACTCATAATGTGTAGTGCCCGACCGCATTTATTAATTCCAACTCTACTCCCGCGGGCGTTAATTCACCATAACGAAATAATTACTTTGCTAATTGGACAAACATACTCTATCAACTTTGGTGAACTTCAAAAATGTATTTATTTATTTAACAGATATACCAACGTGTGTTTACATCGTAAAAAACTTAACTTACACTATTGATGTAACAAACTATTGATGTCTACTTTAAATTTTACTTACTTACCTTTAGCTTAATCGAGATAGCCATAACTGGCTACAATTAGTTTAAAAATAGTTTTTGGATCTTGTGGGGGGAATCAAAGTGAATGTCAATTAGGTCAGTGTAAGCATTTACTACCTTACACAACCTCGCAATGGGAGATTTGGCTCCAAAGTCTTTAATGGCGTTATCTTACGACGCGAGTGACATCTAAGTGGGACTTTTTTATTTTTTTTAATAATTGTGGACAGTCAATTTAGTTATTAAGTAGTTAATGAAATATTTACGTTTTTCGTTATAGAAAATTTTATGAAATATTTAATTATCCTAGTATTCCTTAGTTCGATTCAGTCTTAATTTAAAAAAATCAGAGGTCTGTAAGAAAAAATCCAATGAATGACAGTCTAAATAAATTCTGTCACGTTACGCCTACCACAATTTGACGTCACGCCTTTTAGAGCGCTATTGCTGTCAACATCTTCGTAGAGTAATGTCATCATCACGACCCTTCAATGGCCCACTGCTGAGCCGGGTCTCCTTCTCAGAATGAGGAGGGTATCAGGCCATAGTCCACCACGCTGGCCCAGTGCGGGTTGGAAGACTTCACACACCTTTGAGAACTTTTTGGGAACTCTCAGGAGTGCAGGTTTCCTCACGATGTTTTCCTTCACCGTTAAGAAAGTGATATTTAATTGCTTAGTAGAGTAATGTGGAAAGATGATATAACTATTATCATTGTTCCACACAGCTTGACGTCGCTAGCTTCCAAAGGTCCTCAATATGGCGGACACGAAGTGACGTCACAATCTATAACAATGATCTATTATACTATAATTTTAAATATTTTGTATTTTAAAGTATTAAACGTATTAATATTGTGACGTCATAATCATAAGACATCGTTGAGTTTCAACTACTTTAAATTTCCCGTTTTACTGTAGAGTATTTAAATGATTTCTTTTCTTTAAAATACCGATTTAATAGTACAATAAATTGATGAAACTCTATAAATAAAAGGTAAGCTATTGTGCACTCTACAAAACTATAACAACATTCGTTCCGTGCTTCTAAAAATAAAGATAGAAAGCTCCAATAGAAAAATAACTGCACGAACATTTCAATTACACTGTCCATTCTACTGGAGTAAAGCAATAAACGCGATGAGTACAAAAGTACCTACGGTATTAAAAGACAAGAAAGAAGAATTAAACACGTATTCCTATAGTATGTATGTTAATTTCTTTATTCTCTTATTATTTCTGTATAATTAAATTATAGATTCTTTTTAAAATCTCACCAGAATCAACAAAAATATATATGTCGGAGCATAGTAAAAGATTATCGATTAATCGAATCGTTATCGTTGTCTATGGCGTTGGAGTGGGGTAGTAGTCACTTCCGTTGTTTTGACAGTCTCTACCCTCGACCCTCTATATGCGATCGACAGTCTAACTGAAGTCTTAGTCGTGCGCGGTCTCTCAAGAATTGAACATCATTTAAGTAGTGCTAGTGATAGTGATAGTGTCAAGTGCAGTGTAGTGTGGAAGTGCTGTCCAACTAAGGTCACGTAAGTCCTTGCAATGTAATTGCCACGTGGTTAAGTAAACACAATGTTAGGTTAGGTTAGCCTTAGGTTAGGTTAGCCTTGTGTTAGATTCGGTTTATGTGCGTTTAACCTTGGGTTTAAATAGAGAGCCTAGCAGTGGAGGCGAGTGTTGTAATTACTTAAAGGACGTCCTTAAGCCTACACCTTGGTCACAAGTCCAAGGCACTGCTTAGGTTTCTCTCGTAATTGTTAGAGATCATATTTGATCATTTATCGGTTCAATAGGAGTATCTACGTTGCGTTTACCCAATATTCCATTCAATACCATCACCCCCTTTTAGTGTTCCCCAATATTCCCCATCTTCCTTCACCTCCTTCCTTCTCATCGTTTTAAAATCCCCGACATATATGAAAATCATCAATTTGAGATTGATAGGTAGATAGATAAATAACTCTACAAATTACAATAATTTGCCACAATTGCTAATGAAATTACATAAGCCAGAATAAGCATGAAAAGGATGACCTTATCACTGAATAGTGATCTCTTACTGGTAGCCCTTTAGGAAGTGAAATGCATCACAATAAGGCGAGAAGTTAGTAAAATGCCATACTTCATACTATACCAGCGACCCGCCCCGGCTTCGCACAGTTTCTCTACTATAATATGTTTGTATTATACATGTAAACCTTCCTCTTGAATCATTCTATCAATTGGTGAAAACAGCATTAAAGCAGCAGCAAAGCAGCACGTTGAGTAGTTTAGAAGATATAAGCGAACAGACAGCGGAAGCGATTTTATTTTATACTCTGTAAAGATAAAAAAAGAATGGTTATAGTCTATTCGCAGACCAACAGTACGCTTGGCTAGAATATCCTCATAGGAGTTATACTTTAGACTCAGAGCTTTAGCGTTACAGTTAGAATACTCGCGATGTAATCCATACAAATAAAAAAAATTGGAGTGTGTGTTTGTAATATTAAAATAACCGCTTTTTACTAAGTGCATATGGATGTATATACGAAACATATACTAAAACAACATTTTTTACAATTTTTGTCTGGCTGTCTGTTTGTTCCGGCTAATCTCTGAAATAGCTGGACCGATTTTGACGGGACTTTCACTGGCAGATAGCTGATGTAACAAGAAGTAACTTAGCTATTTAACATCTCGCTACGACCCATAGGAGCGGAGCAACACGCGAATGAAGTCGCGCGGGTCGGCTGGTAATAAATATTTCCGTCATGGCGGTGTATTTATTTGGTTTGCTTTTTTTATCTTTACATTGACACAACCGAATAATATTCAGTTTGTGCTAACTTCTAAAATTAAATGTTACTCAGATTAATGTTGCATACATAGCTAACAGGCTGTCACACAAATCTGTGATACCAGCATTATAATTAACACTAGTTAGCAGCAATAAAAACTGAAATTATTTAGTAAAAACAATAAATAAATAAAGACAGCACAAAATTAGCAAGATGATGTCATCAGAATGTATTATGTAATTAATATATTTTGAAATAAATAAATCCATTAGTATAACAAAATGGCTGAATTCTGTACACAGGTATATAATAAATATAATAACAGAATAGGTATTTGAATTTTAACGGAATATAAAATGTTTTAATATGCCGCCACTTTACTGGTGGTTTATTACCCATTTTTATGTTTATATCAAGGTTACGACTTTCCGTTATATTAAAATTTTGCAATTAAGTAATAAAATTATTAATATTTTTAAATTAATTCCTTTAACTTTACATATTTACCCGAGATGGGTTTTTATTCTAATATAAATTCCCCTCTACCGCTAGGAGAGCATCTCGTAAGAGGCGAGAAAGCCAGCACCCGTTCGTTAGTAGGGGACTTATTCCCCGATTGGCTTACCATCAGGTCGGAGGCCTGGGTCAGCTGTGTTTGTTGCACCCATTGCAACAAACACAGCGGAACTTTTTAATAACTGTTTTTTTAATACCAAATAGTACAATATACACAAAATGTTCTGCTGTGTTTAAGTATCATTTTCCTCTTCATATTAATGTGTATTTTATATTTAATTTTTTTTTATTTTGTAATTCCTAAAATCTTAATTAAAAATAGTTTTTAATCTTAAGTACGGAATTAAATTTTTTTTCAAATCTCAAATACTGGATTAAAAAAAAATTTTTGGATCTTGAATTTTTGTGTTTAATGTATTTTTAATTTCTAATTAGGGATAAAGAAGCATCATAAAAAAAATATTTCTTAAAGAAATCTATTTTTTTTTAAATACTGTAAATCAGTAATTCCCAAACTTGCTAAACAAAAATAATTAATAAAATTCTGACCATCAAGTGTCTTTGTGGGCCAGAATTATCCCCTTCCCCTCCCGTCCCATTAATGCTGCAGATCTAGTGGACTGAAACCGTACGTTTTTCTCTGCTTTAGCCTTCTGCTTATAAACGAAAAATATATATCAACTTCTTATTATTCTCTGGTTTAGCCTTCTGCTTATAAATAAAAAATATATATTTAACTACTTTATATAATACTGAAATTCTTTAACCGATTAAAATCTACTATATGACATATTTGGGACGGAAGACTTAACTAGAGAGTTAGATTTTCGGATCCTAGAACACTTTATGAAAGTCCTTGAGCGTTAATTTATATAAACCTTCCATTGAATTACTCTGTCCATTGGTGAAAACCAATTTAAAATTAGTTGCGCACTGACGCGGGAAGTGACCTTTTATACTATGTAAAGAATATACTAGCATAGTTCTTAAGTTATATATGTCAAACTTGGCCTTTGATTGCTTCAATAAAGAGTTTATATTATTAACACTATATGCACTTGATTTATGGTTACACTCTGAAAAATAAAACCCTCAATAAAATAGTTTCACGGAACTAAGTTTTTGCATATTATTAACATTATGAAAGTAAGCGAAATTACATTCATCCGATAACCTTGAAGTTCAGCACGCGATGTGACGATAATAAAGAAGAAAATGAAAAAAATATTCTTTGCGTTTAGTTATTTTAACGGACCCTATGGAATATAAATTAGGGGCTTGTTAAGGAAACTAAATTCAAGGACAGTATTTCTAGGTTACTAATTGGGTATAAGAGAAATCCTACTTATATATAATATTATAAACGCTTAAAAAGTTTGTAAGAATGTATCGATGTATGTTTGTTACTCTTTCACGTGAAAACTACTGAATGGATTTTGATGAAACCTTACAATAATATAACTTACACATCAGAATAACATATAGGCTATAATTTATAATGATATAGGGTGAATTATCCTAAATATAGCGGGTGAAACCGCGGTGCGCAGCTAGTTCTAAATAATAAAATTATAATTGAATTCAAAATCGAAGCATTGCCATGTTTGTCCACGCATCACGTTAATATGGCTGAACCGATTTCAGTTAAATTTGGTGTACGGATACTTTATAAGGTGAATAAATATATGGGTTATGAAGATAAAGAGGCGTATTAGTATGGCTAGGGACGCGATGACTCGACTAAACGTCATCTGGAAGAAAAGGAGTATTACCAACACTACCAAAACCCGGCTAATACGCGCTCTAATATTCCCCATATTCCTGTATGGTGTAGAAACATGGACGATACGAGCCAGAGAAAGGCAGAGGATTGATGCATTCGAGATGTGGTGCTGGAGGCGCATGTTGAGGATACCCTGGACCGCCAAGCGCACTAATGCATTGATCCTCTCGTCCACGTCCAAACCCGCCTCTCCACGATCTGTCTGCAGCGTATATTATCATACTTTGGCCACATAATGAGAAGGGGTGATGAGAGCCTTGAAAAACTGATCGTTGTGGGAAACACGGAGGGAAAACGAGCTCGGGGAAAACGGTCCCCAACCAGATGGAGTGATCAAGTGAGAGGCCATCTTCAATTAAGTTTTGCTCGGTCGCCGGAGACGCGATAAACAGGCACCGGTGGAAGCAGATTATCCAAACTAAGTGTATACCATTCACATCCGTCGATGACCACGATCCTCAGCCATGAGGGAGCGATCCACAGACAGAAATATATGGGTTACATTTTATCCCGAAAAAAGTATCATTCCCGTGAGATTAAATGGTGGTGTTGGTAGGGAAATCATTTTTTATAAAAAATAATATTTTTCTTAAATATGAGTATATTTTAGTGCTGAAATGCCCCCCCACTTTTCTAAAAGATTTTTTTTTCAAACACTTATTAAGAAAACAAATTCGTTTTTGAAATATGAATAAAAAAATTGTAGTCATTTTATTGCCTTAGGGGTTAAATTTAAAAAAACCGGTTATGTAAACGTAGTCGTTTATTCAAAGGAACATATATGTACAGAAAAATAAATTTTGAAAGTATTAGTTAATAATAAGTGTAATTTCATTAATATCAAATCGATCCAAAAGGGAGTAAAGAGCCTAATTCTCAAAAAATATAAGCAAAATTAATCAAACAATTTAAACTTCTGAGCCTAGTTAGAACAAAGTTTGAACATTGAGAAATGTCTGAATATTTGCACTAAACGGATTTGAATGTTTCCACTCTAAAATTACCTTGACCCGCAAAAGCTTTTGTAGCTAAATCTGTGTCATTAAAAACCTTTCATTTATCTTCAGAAAAGCTATTAAAAATATATATCTAAAACGTTTACGAGTATCATTTTGCTAACGCTGATTACTTTACTAATATTATGAAGACTAAAGTGTATATATTAAAAGCTACACAGTAGCTGAACTACACAACTACACTTAAAAGACTACAAAGACGGAAGCCGAGCAGTGCTGCCGAGGGGCTTGTGTCCCAGGTACAGGGTTAAAAGACTACATCTACAATGCATCAACACTCCTTCACCGCTAGACCTCCTGACTAATACTTAACACTTCTTCGGGAAAACATCAATTACAGTAATTATTTAAATATTCACCTAACTAGGGGTTAAGCCAAACCTAACCGTCCTCTGTGCTGAAACTTATCGCCTGATCATACTACCTCCAGAAAGTGGGGGAATAATTTGCCTCGGCTTTTAGTGCATTTACAAAAATATAAAATTAGTATTCGATAATCGAGAAATTGATCAAAATTTTCTAATTATATTTAAAATCGATATTTTATAGTATATGTCAGAGGTGTGAGTTAGGTTTAGGTTAGGTTAGCCTTGTGTTAGGTTAGGTATTAGGTTTAGACGGTGGAACTAAGCAGTGGAAGCGAGTGTTGTGATCACTTAAAGGAATTCCTTAAGCCTACATCTTGGTCACAAGTCAAAGGCACTACTTGGCTTCCTGTCAGAATGTAAAGAGATTGTAACGTTGTATCCTGACCGTATTAAGCCCGTAGCTTATATTATATGTCATCCAACCTTTTCAAGTTTCCGACATATATATGAAACCAAACAATATGTGTGTCGGAGAATAGTAAAAGACTATCGAATAATCGAATCGTTATCGGTATCTATGGCGTTGGAGTAGGGCAGTAGTCACTTCCGTTGTTTTGACAGTCTCGACCTTCAACCCTTTATATGCCATCGACAGTCTGACTGAAGTCTTAGTCGTACGCGGTCTCTCAAGAAGTGAAGTAGTCTCTGAATAGTGTTGTGTTGTACAGTGCAGTGTTAGTGCTAAGAGTGAGGTCCGATCGATCGACCGATTCAGTAGAAGTATCTACGTTGCGTTTACCCAATAGTCCATTTAATATCATCACCCCTTTTAGTGTTTTCCAATATTCCTTTCACCTCCTTCCTTCCTTTCACATCATTTAAATTCCCGACACGTGATTGTCTGTAAATTTATTAAAAGAAAATTTTGCGCAAGGACGAAAAATTAATTATATATTTCTATCTCTTATTTTTATTTTAAAATTTAATATGAGTCGACTCTAAATTGTCATTAACATTGACTCGAGAAAATGTAACAATTAAAGTGATTGATTTATAAATAATTCTCTAATTTAAATATTACAAAATCAACAACATCATTAGTAATATTACGTTTTAAATAAATCATCAATTTCCGCTTATGCTAGCTTATGAGATAAAAATAAAATTTTAAATTAATACGTTACTAGATATAAAAAATCCACCTATTCCTAAACACAAGTTAATGTGTAAAGTTCTTGCTTCTACCGAACACTGTCTCTGTAGCTGCTTTCACCATTTCGCGTGACATTGGCGGAGTTAAATTTGCTCAACTTATAAGCCTAAGAACTGAATTGTCAACATTAAACTAACTGTACATAATATTTATTAGAATGTAAGACTTTTTTTAATGGTGTTGGTTATTAACTTATATTGTGTTGTTGTAGATTGATCTTAACATGGTAGAACCCTCTTATTGTAAAGGAACTTTCATAAATTAAAAACTCAGTCTCACCTGTCAAATTCCACAAGTGTGTTTTGTCCTTACTACGTGACATTGGCAAAGTACCCTGTGAATTTTGCACAACTAGAAACCATTAAACAAAGAAGAAGAAGAAGATTAAAATAAACATCAAAAATATATTTTTAAAGTACAGTTCAATAAAATAAAATACAATGCTACCGCATACTTCCGTGACAAGCTAATCTATCTAAAAAAATAGGTACAAAGGCTGACATTTTAGTTTTTCTCCCACGGGATTCGGATCACGTGCGATTAGGTTTGCCACTCCGGCTTTCCCTGTATGATAACTAAAGAAGGTTATCCGGTCTATGCGACATCGTGATTTTTTTTTTGGATTATGGATTGATGAAATATTCCAAATTCAATTTTGTGTACAGAAAATTCAAATTTGGAACCTATTATCAATATATTCTAGCAGTGATGGCATAGTGGTTAAGACATTGATGTCTTACTCGAGAGGTCCGAGTTCGATCCTGGGCACACACCTCTAGACTCTGAGTTATGTGTGTTTTAAGCAATTAAATATCACTTGCCTTAACGGTGAAGGAAAACATCGTGAGGAAACCTGCACTCCTCAGAGTTCTTCATGTTCTCAAAGGTGTGTGAAGTCTGCCAACTCGCACTGAGCCAGCGTGATGGACTATGGCCTATCCTAAAGGAGGTACCTCATACTGAGGAGTTGTGATGATGACGATGGTAATCAATCTATGCTTTAATACAATTCTGGATTGAGACTGATTATTAATTTCTGCCGTTGATCGCATGTTGGAATGAATTTAAAGTACCTGGGTGTGCAGTTCTTCGAGTTGTGAAAACTAAGAATTTCTAAGTTAATCAAATATACGGCCATTTTTGCATACTGAGATAATTGTAAAGGAATAAAATCTATAGTGTACTTCCCTTTAAATCAACGGGAAAGAATTTATACATGATGTTATGATACTATAATGTACCTATTATTTATAGCAAAAAATCCTTCAGCAGGTGGGTTACTGTCTGGTTCAAATCCCAGTCATTGGACTTCTGACGTGGCTCACTCCTAACACAAGCTATTTAGCTTGCTTGGAGGGGTTAAGGAATACTAGTAGTATGCGATCCATACTTTTGTTTTATTGGAGATAAGGGACCCTGAGCAAGAGCCCACTAGATCCGTAGCATTAATGGGATGGGAGACTGAGGGGGTAAGTCTGGCTCACATGCGGCTCGACCGGAACGCGTCTATGACACCAAGGGGGTGCTGGGTTACTCGAATATTACGAGATGCTCTCCCAGCGGCAGGGGACAATAGTATTCTAACCCGTCCCCTCCCGGGTAATAAACTACTAATAATCTTTTTAAAAAATCCAGCGTGTACAGAACTCTGTGTCTAAATCCGACTCACGCTTGGTAGAAGAACGTTATTAAAATTAAAAAAAGAAAATATTACTAGTGATTAAAGTGTTTTAACTTTACCTACACAAATTGTATCTCTCGTTTTAAGAACTACCTTTAAGTCGGTTATGTAGTTTCGGAGATTAGCATAAACAAACATTTAGACTTGATTAATATTATAAAGTTTGTATGTTTATTTGTCGCATAAAGGGGCTAATATTAACACAAAATAGGTTACAAGTTGATTGTTCTGTTATGCTAAAGCTCTTTAGAATCACTTTTTGATTCCGCTCCAAGGCTTTACGTTTTATGGCATTGAGGTGTATTCCTTTGACAATAAAACGTGACTTTTACGTGAAAAGAAGAATTGATCAGAATGTTCAGAATATATAAGGAAAGAAATATTTATCAGGTATCGTATTATGTAAAAGTTCTATACTAATTTTTATACTTGCATAAAAGACTAGTTTTTTGTGGAAGTATTGAAAAAAAAATATATAAGGTAAGTCAAATGTAACCAAAGATTTGTAAATCCACTTATTCAAATAGAATCAGAGTAAACACAGTCCCCCATGGAAGAAAGAGGCTTTGGAAACTGCTGTAACACGACTTCGTCATTAATCCAAGTCAATATTTAATTTCAAGCTTGCGAGATTAATTTTGTATAATCTTGAGTAATAACCCTTACTTTTTATTCACGGTAGAAATATATTTTGTTATATAGATGTAAGAATACGCTTTTTTATACTCCTAAGAACCATTTGAGAGGGAATTGTGGGGAAAGATGTCCTTGATGTGTTTACATGGCGAATTATTTATGTCATATAATGTATGGGTTTCATCGCTATTGTAATCAACTAGTCATCGAATTTATTAATTGCCTGTTTAGATTTTTCTGGACAATCTTATGAGTTTTAAAGTTTTACAAAAACCATCAAGGGAAACCCTTGAATGTTCTTGTATCGCGTAAATGCCTTCAGTGTTTTGATATAACGGTTTATTGTTCAGGCATTACATGTCGTATAATCTAATACAAAATCAATAGTGATTTTATAGTTAGCAGCGTAGTGGCTCACACAATCTTTTACAGAGTTTCAGCAACAGAAATAGAGACATACATAATATAAACAGGTTCTTAACTGTTTAATTTATAGCGTACTTAACCAGTATAACAAAGCAAAAACTCGTAAAGCAATTTGAACGGAGGCCAAACAAGTAATTTCCCAGAAGTAATATAGAAGAAAGCCTTGAAAATGCACTTGGCATGGACAATAATTTCAGTGATATTTTGTCTATTGTTTTTTTAATTATTAGAAAACAATGGAAATGTTCCAATGAATGGTGAATGCTAAGTGGAAACGTAGTTTCATAATCAGTCGAAATGCATATTATATTTAGACGAATGAAATTCAGCCATTCTGTTAATTAAAAAGAAGGTCTAAAGGCAGACTAACAGTATGACGGCTTGACTATAATATCTTCCAGGGGGTTATTGTTACTGCTAGAATACTCACGATTCAATAATCATTATTCTGTCATGACGGCGTATTTATTTTGCAATTCCTACTTCTTGGATTGATGTTTCTCAGTTGACCAACATTCAACGCAACGCCAATACCGTCTTTACCATAAGGGCACTCGGGGTTAGTGCCCAGGGCCCCCATACTCAGAGAGCCCCGAAGGACCGACAATTTCTCTCACATTTAATATCAAAATATTATGGTCCATTTTTTCCATTACCATTTTTGTTTATAATCTAAAGTCTATAATGTCTAATTTCAAATCACTTATTTAATTTTTTTTTCAACTTTTCCAAATGTTGAAGTTGCCACAAGGATATTCCTTTGCCTAATTGTAGTGGAGAGCGTTCATTTTCTCATCTTAAGAGATTAAAAAATGAATTGCGAACAACAATGTTACAAGAACGGCTAAGTAATTTGTCAATTATGAGCATAAAAAGTAATATTCTTCAGAAAATTGAGTTTGAGGATTTAATAGAAGATTTAGCTCAGCAGAAGTCTCGAAAGAAATTATTATCGTAATCACAAAAAAAAAATATATAGTTCGCATTCTTTACATGCAAAAAGGCCCCAAATTCTTGTGTGCCGAAGGGCCCCAGCATAGTCTAAGACGGCCCTGTGCAACTCATTTCAATCCTACTAACATCAAAAAACAGGATGCTACTCAAATTATTAATGTTGCCAACATCATAACGAATAATATTCATATATTATAGGCAGCGAGTGCTTTTACTGCTACTACAAAATGTAATTCAGTTATAGAAACGCATTAATGTATAAATTCATGTATATTATACGCCTCACTTTGATTAACCAAAAATAATCCGGTTTATTCTTTGCAAACTACCCACGTTTTTAGTTGAGAAAATCACATGAAAATTAAAATTGTATATTTGTGTAAAAAATATAAGCTAATATGTTTTACGAATTTTGTTGATACTGTCATATAATGAGAGAGGAATGATACTCATTACTGTACAGCAATACACATGCAGCTTAGACTGAGGCGAGCAGTGCTTGGGGCTTGAGACCCAGGAGCAGGTTTTAAGAGTCACACCACTCGACCTCGTCAACTACAATTATAGATAATAAAGTAAACGTGGACTCTATAACACTAACTTTCATGTATATTGCGGGATAATACCAGAGAGACTGAGACTAATCTATAGCGCTAAGGGTTATATATTGTCTACACGTTGGTATTCTTGACATAATATAAAATGATTTCCCCGCTAATACTACTTTATAAACAGTGTTGCTAACAATACCGAAACAAACATTTCAGTAGAAACATGATGTCTATTAATAATAACAGTTAGCTATTTTTTATTATAACAAACTAGGGGCCCGTCCCGGCTTCGCACGGGTGGATAATTTTTTTTTAACATTTTGGCTCCCGCATTCTGTCGCTCCCTCTATCGCCGCGTTACTCGCTGCGCTGCGAGGCACCCCACACCGCGCCGGCGGCCCGTCTGGGATTATTTTTTATTTATCTTGATATTTTTATTTCGTAATATCTTTTGACTGGAATGTCCGATTTCAATAATTCAAAAAGTAATTAACAGGTATTGAAACAGTCTTCATTACGAAATAATTTATTTGGATAAGAAGTAATACAAAGTTATGGAAAACATGGTCTGATTTTGCTAGGCATTTTTATCAACTTTTAAAATGTAAAAAAGTAGTCATAGTGACTTAACTACAATAGTTGGACATATGGTCTCGCGGAGTTTTTTGTAGATATTGATACGTTCTATAATATTGTATAACATTTTTTTGTTCTATCATCAATACTTTTCGCAGCGCATGCGATGAAAGATATTTTATGGCTAATTTTTTTGCACCTTGTGTTTGTTTTAGTGAGAATTTCTGGGGATCTCTAATTTTTTCTTGTTATAAATATAGCCTATGTTACTCAGGGATAATGTAGCTTTCTAATGGTGAAAGAATTTTTTGAAATCGGTCCAGTAGTTTTTATGTTTATTCGTTACATACAAAAATACAAATCTTTCCTCTTTATAATATTATTATAGTAATAGTATAGATATAGATATAGATAAATACTGATATTCAAAGTGTTTAAGATTCGTGAAGCCTTAGTTTCACAGGGATTACAAAGAAACCTAAGTTCGTGTTACGTGCCTGCCCTCTTGAGCACGTATGTAATTAAGATAACACCTCATATGTACTGCGTCCAATGAACAAAGTCTTCAGAGATTTCTAGATAATACGAAATGTAAGAATTATCTCGAGTTCAGTAAAGAAGTATTTTTCATACAATACTAATTAACCGATTGAATAATGATAAAGATATAACTACATATCTAAATATTTTATTTTTTATTTCATACTAGCTGCACCCTGCGGTTTCACCCGCTGTATTTTCGATAGTTCACCCTATATCATTATAAATTATAGCCTATGTGTTATTCAGATGTGTAAGCTATATTATTGTAAAGTGTCATCAAAATCCATTCAGTAGTTTTTGCATGAAAGAGTAATAAACATATTAGTAGAACAAGACGATGATGATGATTCCCGCCCATTCCCGCCATACAAAAAAAAATCTATTTTCCTCCAACGAGGTGTCGGTGATCTCCATTCTAATCCTGTGGCTATTCTATTGAATAAAAAATAATATTTATAGTTCTGGTTTTTTTCTCAGATCGAAGACACAAGCTCTAGGAAAGGCGGCGGCACTTTTCTAGTTCCAATGAATGGGGGCATTTGGACTATGTGTGTCTCTTTAGAAGGTATCTTTATATTGAATTTAGATTTATTTAAAAAAATCTACTTATTAATAAATATTTTTAATTACAGAAGAAGAAGTGTCAATATTATCAAGAGCCGGATTTCCAAAAGAGCCATTATGCACAAATTATTTAGCGGATGATGAAAATGAGGAACAAAGAGGAGATTGGCAACATCGTAAGTTAAAATGTTTTAAATTATATTATTGAAGTAAAATAACTTAAATTATTTAATTCTTATAGGTATGCAAAATTTGTCAATATCGTGTGCACTGGTATGCCTCATCGTGCTAGGCAGCGCGGCGCTTGTAGGCGCTTTTGGCGTTTGTAAACATCAAATTAGCGCTGTTCTCGTCACTGGTGTTATGTATCTTCTAGCTGGTATGAACTTTATAATTATACATTTTACTTTCTTCTGCCTGATAGTAAGCAAACATCAAAACATCAACAATATAGAGGTTCTCCTTTTTAATATATAGTTAAGAAGAAGAATGAAGATAAAACTAATGAATGTTAAGGCCTGAAATTCACTGAAACCTTGATTATCCCCTCAAGCTTGCTCAGCTACAGCCTAAATAAAAAAGATAAAATCTATTACAGGTCTCTTCGCAATGTTCACACTAATGATAATTCATTTTAAACGCGTACAACGAGTATCAACCCGTAGCACGTCACATGGGGATGACACAGCTGACGGAGTGATCGGTCCACGCTACCCCGCCCTCTCCGTGCTATCAGCGAGGGAATTCACAACATCTTGGTCTTTGGAGCTTGGATGGGGCGGGGTTGTGCTAGCAACTACAACGTCTCTGTTATGGATTTTATTATCAAAGATAATGAGATATAACCCCATTCTGTCTATAATGTTGTAAATTAGCATTTACACGGAGTAAAGGGATGGCTTAAACTGGTTCCATTGAAGAAGTATAAATATGTTTCTTACATTTTTTTCATCCTCTTTTCAAAATTTTTTTATGATGATTAGTTACCCCAATTTCCCCTTTTGTATTTTAAAGGAATCTCTTAACTTTTATTAATCAAATTTTGCAATTAATATAAAATCATTTATCGTGCAAACCATCCCCGTGTAAATAACATGAAGTCAATTACTTTTATCCCAATATTGTATTGTAAAGTAAATTTAAGGCGCTTTTTACCGCGTCCAAACATTATCCATCATTATATATATAATTTAAGCCGCCGATAAATAGCTTTTCCGAATATTTAAAAAAAAAATCTATAATTTAGTTTATAAGGCTTTTATTCAATAGCTTAGGCAGACGCCGAGCTTGTTGCCGTCCATTGCTAAATTGTAATTTTAATCATTTTTTAGTCACAAATTATCTCTAATGTCATACTATCCGTAAGGTCCAAAACTTGAAGATAATATTAAGTTATCTTTGGGTTAATAAGGTTGACTAACACACATGGATAATATTTTGAAATATTAATCATGTGGGGAAATTTTGGTCCTGCATGATCAGTACAAATAATACATTGAACACCGAATATTTGGGCTTTTTGGCCGAAAATAAGTTAGACTATTCGGCTAATGCGTGGCGAAAAAACTGTTAATCGAAGTGTTTGTTTCCTGGTTATTTTGATCCAATGTACTAATGCAGCCGTCAATTAAAATTTTCTATTTCTTAATTTTTTTTACGATAATTTAAATTTACGCAGGAATTTATTTAATAAGTTTGCAACGTAGAATTTGTGTTCTGTTGATTATAATAGCGTTCATTTGTGTAGCATTTTTACTTTCTTTAATGTTGGACAACTGGTAAACATCAATCGAAGAAGTGGGGATTGCAAAATAAATACGCCGTCACGACAGAATAATTATTATTATTGCATCTCGAGTATTCTAGACGTAATTCTGAAGATGTGATTCTAAAGCCAAGCCATCATACTATTAATCTGCGTATAGACTATAATTCCTTTTTTTTAATTAATAGTAGATTCTCTGTATTGTTAAAAAGTAGTTTATTATTTTTCTAAGAGAATTTCAGCTTCAGAGAAAAAAAATTAATTAACGCGGTAAATATATAAGAACAAAGGGAAACGAAAGGAAAGGAAACCCGTCGATCAAGTTAGCCACACGGTAACCGAATAGTTTGGCCGATTATTCGGCTAAAAAGCCTGAAATATGTTACATATTATGTTTATGTAAATTTCTTCCAATTTAAAAAATGCTGCTTCACAAAGGCAAATTTATTTCTTCTACATTTAGTAAATATTCAATGGCGTAATTTTGCCTGTAGATAATATAAATGTTTTAATTAACTGGCAACTAATTATGTAGTTCCACTTTTTCTTTAAAAGGCGGCTTAAATTTCGCTAATTTAGTCCAAGTGCACTCTTCGCCATTCTTGAGCTTATTTACTGTTTATCTTTAAAATGCAATTCATATTTTTATATTTTGCAATTCTATTTAAGGTATAGTATAAGTAATTATAATAATTAAAATATCTGCATTTACTTCTGTGTATTACGACCTAATAATAAATAATTACAATAGGTAAGGCAATCCATACTTATCGTGAAATTCGGAAAATCCTTACTTAATGCGAAAATAACTCTGTCTGTCTGTCGCGCTTTCACGCTTAAACTACTAAACCGATTTAGATGAAATTTGGTATATAGATAGTCTAGAGCCTGAGAAAGGACATAGGCTGCTTTTTAATGCCAAAGAAAGGGTTGTAAGGCGTTGAAAAGGGGGGTGAAAAGTTTTAGAGCTAGAAGCTTGAAACTTATTTTTTAGGGTGTTGATTCGATATAAATAAATATGACATTCAAAGTTTGTAACAGTTTTACCCTCAAGGGTGTAAAATAACAATAGGGGATGAAAGTTTGTATGGAAATATGTAAGGTTTATGTGAAATTCTTAGCCTAAATGACTAAAAATGCGAGTAAGGAAAAAAATAGCGACATCGACAATTGAAAAGTCAGACGATTGTTTTCAGCTGAAGCTTCAGGATTTTTTTATTAAAGAGTCGCCATACATAAGGCCTCAATTCCACAAGTATTGTGTATTATAGTATATGTAATATTTTTGGAAATATGTTGCTATTTTGATGAGTATTAAAAATTAAATGATAGTATTTCTCTCACTTATAAATAAAGGCTTTACTTTACCTTTTCATTCATTCGTTAACAATACCAAGTTTATACAAAATAATAATTTCATATGCAATATTAAGAAATAATTATAAAATTTATGATTATGTTTAATATATTAGTTTATTTAGTCACACCTTCGCGCGGTTTCTCTTCTATAATATAGTTGTATTATACATATAAACCTTCCTATTGAATCACTCTATCTATTGGTAAAAACCAGATTAAAATCCGTTGAATAGTTTAAAAGATCGAAGCGAACAGACAGCGGATGCGACTTCATTTTATACTATGTAAAGATATAGATGAATCTACACTTGAGTTTCCATAACATTGTTGGAACTAATGTATAACATTTTTTCAACGACAGTTCTGTTTAGGCGATTCTTAGGCTGCGTCTCCACTAGAGATGTGCGAGAATGAACCAATATAATAGTTTCATTTGACACAGAGCGAGGCTAGGTAAATGAAGCGAAAGTTAATAAAGACACTCCTAGCTACTCATCCTCTGCTCCTACTCGCTCGTCTCTGGTGGAAACGCAGCCTTAATATTATAGCAATATATTAGCTTCCTAGAGTTTCTAACAGTCCATTCTAGCTGTAAAGTTCTAAATAATTATTAGTAACATACGAGTATGTTCATGTAACAAAATAACGAAGTTGAAAGTTGTTTGAAAGTTGGTGCTGTGAGTTTATATTAGACTAGTTCGCGTATGTTATTGTTGACGAAGAAATAGCGAATAGAAATAGTATTTTTTTTTAATATTACTAGCAGTATGGATCATATACTAGTAATCCTAAGTGGTTATAATTTCTAGTCAAATGTAGGTAGTTTGAATTTTCAAATATTTACGATAGATAATCAACGATGCTTATCTTAGACGAAATTTTGTAAGGAGTGTGTTCTCAAAAAATGTACCAACCTACCGCGAGTGTTACCAACTCTCAAGAATTTTTACCTAAAAATACCGCAAAAAAATATATAACCCCTAAAATTTATAGATTTTTCCCCACATAAACCCCTAAGTTAGCCTCAGTGTACCACAAACGCTGTTTTGACTCTAGATGAAGAGTTAACAAAGACGGCGCGTTAAGACAGATAGTGCTGCCGATGGTTAGGGATGGGCAAGGGCAACCTGAAAATATACCTTAATTAATATTACCGCTAAAAATTTACCCTAAAAATTATTTCCCCTGTATAGATTACTAACAGCTTGCTAGCGGCTAACAGAAGTTTGGTGCCAACCACTTAGGATGTTAGGGATGGGCTAGTGGTAAAAATAAATCGATATTTAAAAAAGTATCGATATCTATAGAGCATATCGATATCTTTAGCCTTAAATGTTTGTTTAAAGAAAAACCTCTATGCCGGAATATTTGGGTTGGTCTTTGCCAGAACACAGTCTTAAATATGAAAGATATTAAAACATATAATTTATAATATAGTTATGAAAGCTCAAAGTTTAGTAATGTTGTTAAATAGCTCTCTTACAAATACACTGACTTTCTAAACTTAGTGCACGTGGAACTTTCCTAGCAGTTTGCACAATGACGGATGTAAGGAGGTTTACATTTTAGCATGATTACCAAATGCACCAAAATCGGTTCTCAAATTCTCATCTTTAAATTAATTAATTTAAAAAAAAAGGTTTTTAATTTGGTTTTAGTTTTACATTAATATATCTCGAGATTTAAAAAAAATGGATTTCGATTCTCTTACAAATTAAATCAATTTGCTGAATCGACTCAGTCCTAAAGTAGATTATTCCGATTCTGAATATCGATTCTTTTTCTATAACTACAAATTACTATATTTTATTATACTTAACAATTCTTTTGTTTTTTTTTTCTTAAATATTACTAACAGTATGAATCACATACTACTAGTATTCCAATGACTAGGATTTTATTTTGGTAACTGTTTTTAACTATTTTGCATACACCTTTAGATTATAGGACAATACATGGCTAACTACGTGATGTCTTTCTAAATCCAATATGGCGGACTAATAATTTTTTGTGCCCACAATTTTAATAGCCATATTATAGGCGTGCACAAAAAGTGTACATTGGAGGACAATGTATATATGGTTAGCTACGTGATGTCTTTCTAAATCCAATATGGCGAACGGTTCAATATAGCTGACTAATATTTTTTTGTGCCCACAATTTTAATAGCCATATTATAGGCGTGCACAAAAAGTGTACATTGGAAGACAATGCATATATGGTTAGCTTCGTGATGTCTTTCTAAATCCAATATGGCGAACGGTTCAATATAGCTGACTAATATTTTTTTGTGCCCACAATTTTAATAGCCATATTATAGGCGTGCACAAAAAAGTACATTGGAGGACAATACATATATGGTTAGCTACGTGATGTCTTTCTAAATCCAATATAGCGAACGGTTCAATATGGCGGACTAATAATTTTTGTGCCCACAATTTTAATAGCCATATTATAGGCGTGCACAAAAAAGTACATTGGAGGACAATACATATATGGTTAGCTACGTGATGTCTTTCTAAATCCAATATAGCGAACGGTTCAATATGGCGGACTAATAATTTTTGTGCCCACAATTTTAATAGCCATATTATAGGCGTGCACAAAAAAGTACATTGGAGGACAATACATATATGGTTAGCTACGTGATGTCTTTCTAAATCCAATATAGCGAACGGTTCAATATGGCAGACTAATAATTTTTGTGCCCACAATTTTAATAGCCATATTATAGGCGTGCACAAAAAGTGTACATTGGAGGACAATGCATATATGGTTAGCTACGTGATGTCTTTCTAAATCCAATATAGCGAACGGTTCAATATGGCGGACTAATAATTTTTGTGCCCACAATTTTAATAGCCATATTATAGGCGTGCACAAAAAAGTACATTGGAGGACAATACATATATGGTTAGCTACGTGATGTCTTTCTAAATCCAATATAGCGAACGGTTCAATATGGCGGACTAATAATTTTTGTGCCCACAATTTTAATAGCCATATTATAGGCGTGCACAAAAAAGTACATTGGAGGACAATACATATATGGTTAGCTACGTGATGTCTTTCTAAATCCAATATAGCGAACGGTTCAATATGGCAGACTAATAATTTTTGTGCCCACAATTTTAATAGCCATATTATAGGCGTGCACAAAAAGTGTACATTGGAGGACAATGCATATATGGTTAGCTACGTGATGTCTTTCTAAATCCAATATAGCGAACGGTTCAATATGGCGGACTAATAATTTTTGTGCCCACAATTTTAATAGCCATATTATAGGCGTGCACAAAAAAGTACATTGGAGGACAATACATACATGGTTAGCTACGTGATGTCTTTCTAAATCCAATATGGCGAACGGTTCAATATAGCTGACTAATATTTTTTTGTGCCCACAATTTTAATAGCCATATTATAGGCGTGCACAAAAAAGTACATTGGAGGACAATACATACATGGTTAGCTACGTGATGACTTTCTAAATCCAATATGGCGGACTAATAATTTTTGTGCACGCCCGTAACATGGGTATCAAATGAAAGGGTAGAAAATTGCTGAGAAAAACATATAGTAAATCTTCTTATATCCTGCAGCTTAGAAATAGCTTGTAATTGTATTCACTTCCGAAGCATTGTTTATATTGTGATGTATAGTTTATTTTAGCGTTAAATAATTTTGTAATGCATAAAGCAATATTTTGTTTAATATGAGTTTTATTTCCACTCCCCACTCCACCCATACAAATAAATAAAATTAGAGTGTCTGTTTGTAATATCAAATTAATCACTTTTTACTAAGTGCATATGAAGGTATACACGGTACATATACCAAAACATTTTTTACAATTTTCGCCTATCTGTTTGTTCTGGCTAATCTCTGAAATGGCTGGACTTTCACCGGCAGATAGCTGATGTAACAAGGAGTAACTTAGGCTATTTAACATCTCGCTTCGACTCATAGGAGCAGAGCAACAAGCGAACGAAGTCGCGTGGGTCGGCTAGTTATTTATAAAAAAAATCCTTAACCTTTCCAATCTAATCTGTAGTCTAAAAGTAATTTTATATCAGTCAGAAATATCAACTAAACACGAGCTACGTTGTACTGTAACACAATAACATGCAGTTTGTAGTGCTGGGGGCTTGAGACCCATGAGCAGGTTTAAGAATTAATGAATGAATTTCGATTTATTACCAAAAACACACTGCATTACAGTTCCTTATACCTAGTGTTAAATATACCGTTTTTAAATTATTACATAGTGTTGAACTAAATACTATTTACTTTGAACTAAACTAATTACAGTACAGCAGTGTGACTGGCAAAGTTAGGTCACTCACCATAGACGTCGACACACGGGAGTTGCCCCACATGTACCAACGCTGGTTTTCAGTGACTGCCTCAACGAAGACTTGCCTGCGAATAAGATTAAATTTTGTTTATTGTATGCATTTTGGAGAAAATAATTTTAAATTGAATATTTATATGTTAGACAAGTTTTTTTTATGAGTATGGGGGTATATAATGTATTAAATTTTAATAACGCTGTGAAGAATTTATAATAATAGAAATTGCCTACTTTTGTTTCCTAACTCACTATAATCTTACTAATATTATAAATGTGAAAATTTGTTACTCAATCACTCAAAAATGGCTGAACCGATTTCAATTAAATTTTGCAGGCTGATAATTTATATCCTGGATTAATACATAGGCTACTTTTTATCCCAAAATCTCTACTATAATATAGGATAATAATATGTTTACTGTTTTAAGCAACTGAATATTTTAATTTAGCAACAATATATCGAAAATTAAATGTTTTTAGAAAATTCAAAGAAAGTACTAGTCAAACGGTTGCAAAATAATCCATAGTAGTAAATAAAATTGGAGTGTCTGTTTGTAATACTAAAATAATCGCATTTTACTAAGTGCACATTTTACAATTTTTGTCTATCTGTCTGTTTATTCCAGCTAATCTCTGAATTGGCTGGACCGATTTTGACGGGACTTTCACTTGCAGATAGCTAATGTAACAAGGAGCAGCTTAGGCTATTTAACATCTCGCTACGACCCATAGGAGCGGAGTAGAGTGCTCTATTAAGCATGCAATTCAATAAAATAAATCATAAGTAATAATAAAGATATTTATTTACATATACACTTAATTTAAATATATACATACTAAGCATAAGTAACAAAAAGTTAAAAAAAAAAGATTGTTTATATTATTCTTCTGTATCCTTCAATAATTCATCCTCAATGTCAATATCTTCCGCTTTCCGTTTCTTTGCCCGCGGTTTCTTCCCGTGTAACATGTCTAGTTTAACTCTCTTTGCCTTCTTCTTCTTTTCTTTCAACTGCAGTTTTCTTTTCGCGGCTTTCTCTGGATTGTTTACTTTCTCTTGTAATATTATCTAAAAATAAATTTTAATATTAATATAGAACAAAACGAACAAATATTGATCACAAAATTATACCATACACGCCGACTTTTTCACGTGTAGCTCCGCTTCTATTGGTCTTAGCGTGATGATATATAGCCTATAGCCTTCCTCAATAAATGAGCTAACTAACACTGAAAGAATTTTTCAAATCGGACCAGTAGTTTCTGAGATTAGCACGATCAAGCAAACACACTCTTCATTTAATTTTAATATCTGAATCTATTTGTATTATTGTCACAAATATCAGTTACATGTTTATTATAGTTCCCGAAATCTATATATACAAAATTCTCGGGTCGCGGTGTTTGTAATCAAATTGCTCCGAAATGGCTTGACCGATTTTTATTAAATTTTTTGTGTATATTCGGTAGGTCTGAGAATAGGTAGTGAAATATTTTTTATACCCCTAAGTGATAAGGGTGACCCGCCACAAATTTTTTTTTGTGGGTCAACTAGTCTATCTTATAATATTGAGGGACTTACAAAAGAATAACTAAAAAATCAAAATCTTGAAAATAATGGACAATATAGAAGATATGTTTTTGTTTTATTTTCGATTAATTAAATAAATTCCAAATTTGAATTACATATGCACAAATTTGAATTAGGAATCTTTGGATTACAGATTAAACACAAATTCCAAATTCAAATTTGTGTCTAGAATATTAAATTTTAAATCTAAATTCGATAAATTAAATAAATTCCAAATTTGAATTACATATGCACAAATTTGAATTTGGAATCTTTGAATTACAGATTAAACACAAATTCCAAATTCAAATTTGTGTATAGACCATTCAATTTTAAATCTATTTTCGATTAATTAAATGGAATCCAAATTTGAATTACATATGCACAAATTTGGATTTAGAATGTGTCTAGAACATTCAAAATTTAAATCTTTTTACGATTAATTAAATAAATTCCAAATTTGAATTACATATGCACAAATTTGAATTTGGAATCTTTGAATTACAGATTAAACACAAATTCCAAATTCAAATTTGTGTATAGACCGTTCAATTTTAAATCTATTTTCGATTAATTAAATGAAATCCAAATTTGAATTACATATGCACAAATTTGAATTTGGAATCTTTGGATTACAGATTAAACACAAATTCCAAATTCAAATTTGTATTTGGAATCTTTGGATTACAGATTAAACACAAATTCCAAATTCAAATTTGTGTATAGACCATTCAATTTTAAATCTATTTTCGATTAATTAAATGAAATCCAAATTTGAATTACATATGCACAAATTTGAATTTAGAATGTGTCTAGAACATTCAAAATTGAAATCTTTTTACGATTAATTAAATAAATTCCAAATTTGAATTACATATGCAGTCACAAATTTGAATTTGGAATGTTTGGATTATGGATTGTGATTTGTTAATGTCGGCCGTTAAATAACATACCTTTTTCCTCTCAGCTCTTTTCACATTCAATCTCGTCTGTGCTTCAGCCGCCATTTTACTATACTCAATATCTCCTATTTTCCTTCTCAATTTCTTTCCCAATCTTCCCGCTAATTGTTTTGCAGGAGTTGCAGGTGCTCCGTCCCCAGTGGAAAGTTCTCGTACTATGGGCGGTAGGAAGATATCCACGAAAGTGTTGATTTCTTCAGGATCTAGAGAACTTATTAGGTGTAGCCATTTTGTGAATATAGCTGTTCTCTGTAGAAAATAATTAGATTTAGATTAATTTATTTTTACATACAATCAAATTTAAAAATGTTATAATTTTTTTTTATTTTACGAATAAATTATTGCCAAATGAATATCACTAGTTTTCACACATATTACCAATAATCCTAAAACATAATGTAAATTCAACACTTGTCTAAGAAAGAGAAAAAAATGAGAGAAAGAATATGAAAATAGAGAGGAGAGAGAAAGAGAAAAATGAAAGCAAGGTGAAACAAAGATAAAATAAGAAAAATTAAAGACAGAGAAAACGACAAACAGTGAAAATAGCTATAACGGAGGAGAGAAAGAGAAAAATGAAAAAGAGAAAAGAAGAAAAGTTAAAGATAGAGATAAAGAAAGTAAAAATAGAAAAAACGAAGGAGAAAAAAGAAAAATTAACGAGAAAAAGAAAGTGAAAATAGATAGAACGAAGGAGAAAGAAAGAGAAAAATGATAGAGAGAAAAGAAGAAAGAGTAAAAGAAAGTGAAAATAGAACGAAGGAGCGAGAAAGAGAAAAATTAAAGATAGAGAAAAAGAAAGTCGAAAGAAAGGCGGCAGTATTGTAGATATCTATCAATGCCTGTGTCCATCAAAAATTATCACGATGTATTTTTATAGGTCAAAGGCCAATAATACTTACAATATTCATACAAGTGGGCGATTTAGCAACTTCCACGTAAACTGCTTTCCGTAACTTGAACAGAATCCACCTCATATTCACTTTGCCGTGTTCTGTTTCTTCATTATCAGATTTACTTGATACTTTGAAACGTGGCATTGCCTGTATTAGTTTTATTATTTGAAATAATACAGCAGTTACCTTAAAAAAAAAATAACATAAAAATTATTTTGAACATGGTACAGCAAAATCAAGGATTTAGATCGTGGACAGAACTGAATTTGATACCGTCCCTAAGAGGTTTTAAATTTAGTTAAGTGGGTTACAGTACATGGTTTTTGCTTTTCGGTAAGTCCCCTGTTTACTCGCTCAAAACCAAAAGAGATACTGAGAACTAGTATCTGAAATTACATGACAACCCATTAATGGCCCACCCTGAGCCGAGTCTCCTCTTCAGAATGGCTATAGTCCATTGTGCTGGCCAAGTGCGGGTTGACAGACTTCACACACCTTTGAAAACATGGAGAACTCTCAGTGCAGGTTTCCTCACGATTCAGATTGATTATAACCAGCCGTTAGACATGTCTTAACTATTATAGAATTAGAATTACAACCTCTACAGGGAATGCACTATCTCGAGCATTGTCGAGAAAGCTTTCAAATGTGACATATTGACATATTAGTTACCTGTTCCGCCATTTCTTGTGACAAATTAGGAGTATACTGCGCACATAAATCCAGTACTAAACTTCTTAAACACTCTTCCGTACCATCAAATAGGAAACCCCTATCAGACTCCTTCGCTTCATTCAATTCAGTAGGATCTATAGATTCTATAATCGCACCCAAAATCTTCGCTGCTTTCAACCTAACCCAGGAATGAGGATAAGCTAACAAAGCTTTACAATGCTGGGCTATATCATCATAATCGTTAACAAACTTCTCATCTTTCATACTAGACGAGCAATGTACTGTAATTTTATCTATTAAATTCAATATTTGTATTAAACTGTGATCTTTTTCTTTCTGCTGTTCTTCGTCTGACTTATCTTCGGCTTGGTAGAGTTTTACTTTGACAAACCTCCCTTCGGTAATGTCGTTGCTTAGTAATAATATTTTGTTGCTGATTATAGGTAGTATTGTGCTTAGGCGGTTTAGGAATTTCTGTTGCTCCACGTTGACAAAGCGTATGCTCAGTTGAGCGGCTAATTCAAAGTGTATTGGCTGAAAAATATATAAAATAAACATCAATATCGAACTGCTGAAGATTTTTAAAAAAGGCAAGGCAATGGCAATTTTAAAAAAATCTTCACTTACATGAAATAAATAAATACGTATTTTTTTTTCTTATTGAGCAAAATAAAATGGTTTTTTTTCTACTCTAAAGTTTTACCGATGCGTTGCCGCCTCGAAAATAGAGAGAGGGGGAGCGAAGAGAAGAGTGCTACGGTATCAATGGACCCTGAGCAAGAACAGGGTGTTCACTGGAATAATAGGATAGGAAAGGGAGGGGGTATATCTGGTCCACATGCGGCACTTAAATATACCATAAAAATATTTTTTATTACCGCTTTAGGTTTATCAATAAAAACATTTATTGATAAACCTAAAGCGGAAGTACAAGTCGGAAGTGTAAGTTAGGTTCGGTTAGCCTTTTGTTAGCCTAACCTTACGTTTAAACAGAAAACCTGGTCAGTGGACGCGAGTGTTGTAATTACCTTACCTTGGTCACAAGTCCAAGGCACTGCTTGTGTTCCTGTCAGAATAGTTCTAGTCAGAATATTAAGAGATTGTAATGTTTAGTTATATCCTGACCGTGTTGCGCCCATTGCTTATATTAGAGGTCATCCATTGTGCACATGCGATGCTTAGTAAATAATTGTACATTCCTTTTATTTAGTTTTCCGACATACACAACTTTAGTATAAAGTTGATAAACATTTCAGCTGTCCAAAAACTCATATGTTGAACTAAATAAAAGAAGACAGAGATAAATTAAATGAAGCTTTTACCTGAGTATCCTTAAAGAAAGCAAGAACTAGTTCGAATAGTTTACTCCTTCCCAAGCTAGAGGATTTCGTCAAGATGGCTTCAATACAGGCAGCAGCAGAGGCTCTGCATTCTGGTGCACTGTCGTTTATCATACACGCACCGAGAGACAGAAACATGTAGTCGGCGTGGTTCTTTAACTGATCCTTTACAAAAAAGAAAGACTTTAGCTCCATGAGTATATTATTTATAACTTTATTGTACACCACATATAATAATACAATAAAATAAAAGAACTTCATATAATGTGAAGTACAACGGGCGGTCTTATGACTAGCCATCTCTTCCAGAGACCTCTGCTCTTCCCAAGACGGGGTCTTGGGATTTTTGAATTTGTAAAGTTATAGAATAATGCCGCTGGGCAGGAGTTTTTAACTTATATAAAAGCTAAGATACAAATAATAGAAAAATCAACTTTTTAAAAAATTAAAAAAACTCTCCAGCGGTCGGATTTGCACATATCGGGCTCAAATTTTAGGATCGTCTTCGTTTTAGGTGTACTTTGAAGGAAAAAATCAGCATCAAAATCACTGACCCTAGTGCGCACTTTTGTCGAGAATTAATGGATCTGCCCTATTAAGGTTATAATATACTACATAAACAATACATAGACATAATAAATAAATATTAATTGATAATGAATAATGCCATCTAATTATTAAGATGTGATATTTCACTGATTTCTTAAACCTATAAAGTGTTTCTGATTCTATAATATTGAGGTAAATCATTCCATAAGCTAATGGCTTGCACGGTGAAGGATTTTTGATACAATAAACTTCTTCCGGATAAAAATATGATTATTATCATCAAATATAGCATAAATATTATTATAGTTATTTGCACATACCTTATGATTACTTTGCCTTAACAGTAAGTGACAATATCAAAAAAGTTCTACAGTATAAAGGTTGTTGTGTATTTAAGATTTTAATTATTTAAAAATAAAAATTAACTCCTGAGATAATGATACATACATAGATAAAAAAGGCATTTGAAAGTAAAGTAAACAAATAAGTAGATGTAACGTACCTTATTTAGTTTATTTATGATCATATCTAGAAATTTCAACGAAGACTCTCTTCCATGTTGAAGTTCGTAGTTCAATTGTGTTATAAAGAACTGTATGTATCTCTCTGATCTTTTTCCAGGCGAATAATGAGTGAGGTAGTTGACGAATATAACTCGAGCTTCTTCCCTAAAAAATATTAAGTATCACATTAACTTTTTTCTTACCTTTACGTCAAGAAAACATACATATGCTATAAAAAGTAATATTTTTTTAATAAATTAAGTCCAATCCAAAGAAAAAAAAATTTCTGATATATTTCGGAAAGTATCAGTTAGACAAAAATATAAAACCTTCTTCGCATAGAACTTTTGTTTCTTTTTTATAAAAAAAAAACTTCTAAAAAGTATATCTGAGCCATATTTCATTTAAATCAGTTTAGCCATTTATTTGTTAAACGTATTAATATTATAATAATAAAACTATTCAGAATAATTTAAAAAAATATACAAAAAAATGTCTATGTATAATCTGTAAATCTAACTGAATTTCCAGGTTACCAGGTTAATTACCTTGATCTCGCAGATTCACTCAAAATACAAATCTTGGATACTTTCTCCATAACCTCGTGTAGTTCAGTAGAAACCAATCTAGCCTCTAATATAGCTTTGAGTAACGCAAACGAGTTAGTCTGTTTGTCATCACTCTGGCAATCTTCTTCTGCATATAGAAGCAGTGTTTTTAGTTGTTCTGCTTCAAGAGTGAAATATTTTACATTTCGTATTAAAACTGTCACTGCCTAAAATGTGGAGAATATTAATATATATCTGTCGGTTCACAATCATTGGATTTTTTAATTCAAATCCTTAATTAAGGTCTAAATACATCAAATTAATATTTCTGGATACTGCATTAGCTTCTCCAATAAATATAATATAAAGTTAAAAGTCTCAGAATTGTTTAATGTAGTTTGAAGTTATTGATGACAGAAATGATCAACAAAAATGAAGTAAAAATATTTCACCACCCAAAAAAAAACAATTTAATAAATACAAGTGAAAAGATATTCGTCGATTTGCCCTACATTCGTGTTGTTCTGGAGAAACGTTAATTTTTTGTTATAATTAATATAATAATTTAACATGACTTAGGGCCTAAAACTAACATAGGTTTTTATCCTAAAAACAAGGTTTACCCCGTGAGGGGAAGGATTACAATACTACTTCCATCTGCCACTGGGAGAGCATCTTGTAAGAGCTGAGTAACCCAGCACGCTCTTGGTGGTAGGGAATCTGTTCCCCGACTGGCTTGCGACCACCAACATGCGAACCGCCAGCCGCATGTGAGCCAGACTTACCCCCTCTCCCATCCCATTAATGCTGCGAATCTCGTGGACTCTGGGCTCTTGTTCAGGGTCCGCTGAAACCGCAGCATTATTTCCTTCACTCCCTCTCCCCACTCTATCTTGGAGGATGCAACGCATCGACAAAACAAGTATATCTTGTTGTCCATGGACTATGGTGGCCACTTACCATCAAGTGGTCCATCTGCTCCTTTGCACATTATCTACCGTAAAAAAAAGTAAGCACCAAAAAATCTTCCTCCACCAAAATCAAGTTTTATGGTAAATAATATCAGTGATTAAGTACTATTCTATAATAATTTAACTCACCTTAAAAGAATTCCTAACTAAATGAAAATTATCATTCTGCTTACTAATTTCCGACGTTGCATATTTATGTAAAATAGAAAATATTGTTTTAACTATATCCTTCACCATTTCTTCCAAAGTTGGCGTGCTGACTCTTATCGTCCATAGTGTTGCTATACATTTTATTGCAACAGTAGTTATTTTAACGTGATCGCTTTTAAGAGCATCAACTAATAAAGGAATTAAAGGATCAACAAACGCTTTACAATCCATTCTTGGTACCTTTTCTCTTTTAAGTATAACATATAATATATTCAGACTGAATTCAATAAGCACGTGGGCGTTAGTTTTAGATGATGTTTTAACATTTCTAGCTTGAGACTCTTTATTTCTTTTAGGTATTTCGGGTATTATAAAACAATCAGGTTTAGCTCTAAGCATTTTTTCTCTCTGCGCTTCAGTTAGTTCACGTTTAGGAGCACTTAAAACAAATTCTGGTATACTCTCAGATGCAAGACCATGTAAGAATACAAATAAAGATTCAACTACAATAAATTTATTTGTAACCAATCCACTTGTTATATGCATTAAAGCTTCTTGAACTTTAAGAACAATTTTCTTAGAATTATGTTTTTGCAATACATCTTTAAAAGGTAACAGAAGATTAATTAAATATTTTTCTGTAATATTTTGTGCTACAATCATTAGTGTAACAAAACTCTTTTTGCTAGGTTTAGCTTCTGGTGTTTTGTAATGTAACTTATCAACTTCTTTTTCTTCAGATAAGGCACCGAATAAATCGTTAGTACACACATCGATTATGTATTTAAGATTTTGATCAATATCTCCAGTTTTAAATTCATTTTTCAAAGCATCCAATACAGAATGTATTGTAGCGACTAGAACATGTACTTGAAAGCCTCTTGTGAGCAATAATGTTAGATGTTCTAACAGAACACCTAAATAATCCGTACCAACTGTAATCATGATTTTCTTGACTATATCTCGAGCCGTAATTCTAATTTGTTTTAATGGTGATTTTAAAAATGAGCATAATTTTATTATAATCCTGGAATAATAATTAATTATTAATCAACTTTTATTCATTTATACTTAATTTAGTTTTGTTGCTGTATATTCTGAATATCTTACCCTGGAAGTTGATATTTCAAAATGTCCCCGGGCAATCTCTGAAGCAGCTTGACTAACGCCAAAGCAATCGGCACTCGTAACATATCTTCTTCTAAACGAACAAAACCCGTGCGACGTCTATTTACTTTATGAGATTCTTCATGTTCTGTTAATTTACCAATAGTACTAAAAAGGGAAATCATAACAATTAATATGTCAAGCAGCATGTCATACTAAACCACGAACAATACAAATATATATGTTACCCATACCGATTCAATTGTGGCAATAATCCAGCAGACAACGATTTTATTATTCTATTAGCCACTGAGGGAGAAACACTTGTAATTCTATCAAACGCCGGTACATTGGTCTCTGTTAAAGTCGGACTTTCGTCGTTATTGTCTTCTGCCATCACTTCTGTTTCTATTTCTTCTGTTCCATCATTATTAGCTTTTTCCTGATCATCCTCCTCATCAGAATCACTTATATCAGGTTTTATATCATCTTCCTGTGTCTTTTTATCTTTAGCACTTTTTTTGCTGACATTACCTATGGATCTCATATTACTTGTTAGGGCTTTTGGAAGTTCAATATTTTGGGCTTTCGAAAAATCGAAATGGAAAGCGTCAAGAATTCCAATTATTATACGTGTAAGTTGCTTTTGATGTTCACTCGAATGCCGCATTTTATTTAAATACAGTTTTAGTATAACTTCGTAATGATACCACGGTAGTAACCTACAACATGTTGCAATTACTTCTATACAAGCATCTATTAAAGAATTTTTATCGCTATATTTGTCGTCACAAATATACATCGAGGCTAACGGTAAAATAAAGTTTGTAATAGTTCTGGGAGTTGGGCATTTTATTAATTTTTTAGCAACTTTACTGAATTTAAGTAAAGCCCTAACTTTTCTGTGCAGTTGTAAATGACAAGAGTTTTCAAAGAAATCTACTTCTGTATCCTCTTTATTAGATAATGGTACTAAATCTGACAACACTACATCAGCCTCAGGACATTCACGGACTAATTCACCCAAAAGTGTAATACTTTCATTACGTAAGATATCATTTTTACTATCTCTAATACCAGTAGATATAAGCGATAGTACTGTATCACGAACTAAAAATTGTCCGTCTGTACTGGATCGGTATTTTGAGAGTAGTTTCGGAAGAATCTTTTTCATACACAACCCAGCGCTGTCTCGCAATCCGATATCTTTTTCTGTACGTATGAAAAAGAAACAATTATTTACAATCAAAATTGTCAAATCAACATCAATTTCGTTAGCTTCCAACATTTGATATATCAGTTTGTAAGCATCTAGTCTTTTATCAAAATCGGGTTGTTCAATCCATCTTTTATTATAAGCATTCATGTCTGATACAACTTGCGCCATTTTGGATAAAGCATCCTTATTAGATTTTGCATTTTCCGCAATAGAAGTCAGTAGTTTAATTAGTAGTTTTCTTACTTCAACTGGACCAACTTTGTTAAATAAGACTGCAATGTTCTTGATATATTGCTGTGGATTTGTACTATGACCAAGCAAGTTTATAATTGTATTAACAGCATGTTCCATGTTTTCCTCAGCCATATTCATACATACTTTCTTTACTAATATAGGCAATAGTAAATTTAGTAACTCATCACACATTTCTGGTGTAGTGACCATTTCTGTTACTCTTGACAAAATCAATAGATCCCTTTTGTTTACCGTATTAGATTTTGCTGAATTGGCAATACGCCTTTTCATAACCTCTAATATACATGGCAAATGGGGAATTAGAATTTTACTTCCAAAGTTAATATCGGATTTGTCTACCGTATCCACTTTTAACGTACAAAATGATTCTATATTTGGAATTTCCTTATCTTCATCATCTTCTACCAAAGTTAATAACTTTTCAATCATATCTAAAATCATGTTCACTACTCCAGGAGCAGTCTTTGGTGCGGTCAACAGTTTAAATAAAGGTGGTAAAATACTCAATGATGAATCTTTTTCGCTACAAGTTATGAATAATACGTAATAACGTGGATTTTGGCACCAAATGTTAAAAAGCTTCAACAATGCTGTTGGGTTATGAACCCCTTCAAAATACAAACGAGGTATAAGCGGCCATATTAACGTTTCAAATATCACAAATAATTCATCTTTACTCCACCCATATTTCTCGAAATGGTCAAACAACTTTCCCAAAATACTTATAGATAAAGTCCGGAGATTTTTCATTACTTTCACATAACTTACATGTACTTTATCAACATATGACAAAACACTTGCCAAATTAGAGCAAACTGCATAGAATATCTTTAAGAATTCGGACAACAATTGATCTTTCATATAACCTCCAAAGTACTCTCTGACCACATCAAATAGATTTAACATACTATGCAACTTTCCAGGAGTTGTCACAGATTTAAGATCTGTATTATTTAGTATACTTGTATATATTTCTTTAGGTTCCATTGTCATGTATTGTTTCAGATAGGAGAATGCCATATCTATAAACATTTTCAGTTCATTCTCATTGCACCCACTCAAATATCGCATTATCAAGGATCGCCTTGTCTGACCACCCCCTTTTTTATCAGCAGCTAATTTAGTTGTCATTTTGCCATAAAGTATTCGCAGTATTAATGGCATTACATGTTCTCTATGTTCAGGCTGAATGGCCTCAGAATCTTCAGTAATCTTAAACTGTGTTAATTCATCTTTAAATTTCTTTTCATCGACTAAATTTTGTAAATTCGTTTTGTATGGTGTCACGCTTTTATTCTTATAATTCAGAATACAGTCTAGTGCATATTTCTGTAGGCCAGGATTTTTGTTTTTCAAAAATTCTAAATACAATTCCCAAAACACAGGTTCCTTATGTAGAGCTCTCGGGTTTTTAAATTGCGATAGAACTTGCATTATATTTATTAAAGTTTTAAATACTATTTTGCCAGAGACAGAATCTTGTGGATTATCTTCAGGAATTTCAATATTTTCTTCTTCAACGTCAACAGTTTTTTCATCTGTTTCCATTTCTTCTTTATTATGTATTTCAATATCGATTTTTAGAAAATTAGTCGTCTCACTTCTTTTGTATTCTTCTTCTATGAATTTCAAAAATAAAAGCACCACATCTTTATTTTTTGCTTCACAAACTTGAATACAATTTGTCATTATTTTTAATAATAAATTCCTATAGTTGTATATATCTGGTCTTTCAGATATACTAGTATAATCTGTATAAAGATCTTGAATAGTTTCATTATTGTCAATTTCATCACTAAATTGAAAAACTTTCAAATTACATTTTGCATTAGCAAAGGAACTTTCTAGAGCTTTATAAAATGTTGGCCAAAAGTCTTCTGCAGTTAATGCATTTCCAAAACCTGCTATAAATTCTACTACCGGCTCCCAAAATAATTTAAAATTCACATATAAGACTCCCAACATATAGTTCAAAGGGAAAAGGTGAAAGTCAGTATCTTTAGCTAGTTCATACTGGGTTGTATTAAATACCATGTTTTGTAACAAGTTTAATTGTGTTCTATACTCTTGTATGGATGGCGATATAGATTCTATTGTAAAGCAATTACTGAAAACAGAAAATTTTTCAACATCGCCTCCAACTTGTACAGATTTATTTAATTCTTCAAGATTTTCAAATAATTTATAAATATGAGTTGTCAATAACCGCACCTGAAACATTAACAATACAGGACATTAAATAGATCTCTACAAAGTTTTAATTGTAATTTTTAGATATTTTTACTTACAATATGAAAAGGTGATGATATATTAGATCTTAAATACGAATCCACTAAAGATAAAAACGGGTAAGTTAACCCATTCTCATGTTCATACGCTGTTAAATACAAATCAATTAAATGTAGAGCAACCAGATAATTAGGATCTGCTGCACACGGCAACAAAATGGGTAGCAAAGTATAAATATCACATATTTCCTTTAATTTTTTACAATTTGTTATATGTATAGCACATTCAATTGTATTTAGCAATAGAAACATTACTTTTCTAGCACTAGCTGATACAGATGTAGTGTCAGAGTGAAATTTATTATTATCTGTCTGCTGCTCAAGATTGTAACTGACAAGTACTTCCAAAAACTTTGAAATGAGATTTCTAAGCAGTTTAGTACAAGTTTCAACATCAATCTTTTCTACATGTGGTAAGCAGAACAACACATTCATCAGCTTTTCAGGATTTTCTACAATATTCTCTACATCTTCAGTCAATATTGTCTTTAAATGTTCAGACAGTTGAGGTAATCCTTTACCAAAATCAACAGGATATTTAACCCATTCAAATAATTTTAAACCATTTTTAGACAGAGATGATTTTGTTAGACAAATCTTAGCAAGAGTACTCATTGCCACATCATCAAAATTAGATTGAATAACAAACTTTATAAATGCAGGAAGAATATGCATATCAAATTGTGAATAATTTATAACATTTTGGACAAAATTTATCAGAATATTTGGGTATGGTAGAGGCAGTAGTACTTTGACAATAATACCAGCATGTTCTTGAGATAAGGAAATGTTTGGTGATAGCAACATTAAAGCTCCAATTTGTGAACAGACTTCCAATACTTTTTCAGAAGATGGATTGCAAATTACTTTAACTAAAAGTAACGCAAATTGCTGTGGGTTATTCAAATACTTTCCATTTTGATGTTCTACAATTTGTCCTGTTAATCTCAAAACATATTCTAATCCTGAATTTTCCTTATCATCTTTCAAAATGTCTTCAATACACTTTTGTATACAAATCCAGAATATATTAAATTCTTTAGGAACAATATTTTGTAGACAGTCTTCAAAAGTTTGTGTTAAGACTTTGAATAAAATATCCTGATGTTCCTTTTTTTCTATAAGATGGTCTAATAAAAGGGGTAGGAAAGTTTCTATGCAGCTATGAAATTTATTGCTTACACCTCTAACAATTTCAAATAATAAATGACCACAACCTGAATTAGCCTGCAAGAAAAAAAAATTATATTACACAAGTTGACCCACCCCACTTCGGTATAGGTATTTGGATTTATCAAAAATAATTAATTTTTAATATACTGTTACTAAATAAAACTATTCAGACCCTTAAAACAGTAAACTAATTTTTTTATCATTTCACAGGACTCTGAATTTTTCTGGGATAAAAAGTAGCTTTTGTATTAATCTAGGTTATAAAGTACATGAGTGACAAATTCAATGAAATCCTATCAGCACGTTTTTTCGTGATTGAGTAACAAACATCCAAATTATTATATTTGTGATCATCACAAAAACTAATAATATTTATTTAAATATTTGAAGATTAATCATATTTATATTTATACTAAATAAATTTGCCTTGCAATGTGATAGTAAACGCCACGTTACGTCACGACGTGCGTTGTGATATCCTATCTTAGTAGGAGAGTAGATACTTTATCATTGTTTTCTTTAATTAAAAACTGTATTTTTCTCTCTATCTGATTTTATAAAGGGCAAAATACTTTATGCAAAAACATTTTATTTAACTTTTTTTTTAAATTAAAATGTTAATAGTTAATTAATGACTATTTTGTATACTTACATCATCATTACTTTGTAAATAATTTAAAATAAGTTCTAAAAACTTCTTCTTGTCCCTTATATCTCTGGCGACAAAAGCAAAGCTCTCCGCTGCAAAATTATTTATATACTGTGGATGTGATTCACTCAACAGAGGAATTATTCTCGTTAATACAACTCCAATATCTTTCTTCAAATAGGTTTTTAATGTTTTAAACAAAAATGCCAAACAGACCAATGTCCATTCTAATCTTTCAGCGTCTTTTGTTTTTAATAATTTAATCAATATATCCAGAAATTTTGGAAAATATGGATAGAAATCGCTTCTTAAATCTTTTGCTACTGAAACTAAAATTCTGAAAGAAAATATTTTGTCCTTTAATCGTTTGCCTAATTAACATTGATAAAAAAACCTAAAATAAATAAAAGGACCTGGGTGACCAACTTTTGCTCGCTGTTTTTTTATGTTATAACTTTTCACAAACTTATATGGTACCAAAAATTTTGTTAAACTAATTGACTAACTCAATATTTTTTTATGCAAATCAAATGTTTTGTATAGAAGAAAAGGTTGTAGTCAGTTCCATAACCATGTAACAGATGGCGATGAATAAGTTAATATATTGACAATGAAAACAAAAACAATTTGCTATCTAGTGTGGCAGGTAAGGAACAAACGAACAGACAATCCACCTGATGGCAAAATGTCACCATTGTTTTCTTAGCTGTCACTCATAGGTGCATACAAAAATAAATTAAAATACCACTTACTCTAACAGCGGCTGAAGACATAACTGATCCTCCAACTTCAAATAATTTTCCAATGTATTTAATACCTCATCTTTCTTATGTATCAATTGTGGTACAGTAATTACACCATACACTTCCTTTTTGAACTTTTTGAAATTTTCTGTTAAATTAAGTCCATGCCATTTTTGTAAGGCTAAGTGAAAATGGGTTTCATTATCCCCTGGATGGCTTGTGTAAGCATGTTCAATATGATATAAGGCAGCATGACGAATATCAATAGAATTTATTCGCTCAGCAAAGGGGACAAACTGAAATAAAAATTTAAATATTACAAGATATTGATAAACATAACATTTTAAATTTGGGTAGAGCTTTTAACTAGCCTTCTAACTATGGAATTATAGTTTCATATTATATTGATTGGCTCTGTGTGGAAAGAGTCAAAGTAAATGTAATTAAAAGCAAGACATCACAATTTTTGATTTTGCTTCATGTAATAATATCATGACCTCACAGAATTCCACTATGGCCAAGCTATTGTAAATTATTAACAATTATCTAACATTAGTATCTAAGTTGGCACTGCATGGGTTCATATTAAGTAGAAGTAAAAAAAAAATATAGATGTACAGGACTATAATTATAGTATTTCTAGTACTGGCCAGTCGCGGATTAACCAAACATGAGGCCATTGAATAATTTATATAGTTACTGAAAGCCAAGGGTAGAGTAAGGGTGTCATTGTACGTTGTCAAAGGCAATCTAAAGTAGTATTTATGCTGTGAAAAAGCTTCGTCGGCACGAGTGACATTTTAGGAGCGTAAAAAAACAACATTACTATACCATGAACTGAAACTAGGGCCGCCACTGTATCTACTGCCTCAAAGTAAAAGATTAACCGCTCACACATGCTTATATTTATAGCATATTTCTTTGCGGCATTAGGGTAGGCCAAAGCTATTCTTGATACTACAATATATCGGCATGGGGAAGTGAAGATTTAGATACGCGGAGCCACTTTATGTGCCAGGCCCAAAGCAATTGCTCCAACTGCTTCATACTATACCACTAACACCAGAATAATGTAACTTAACATGGTATAATAATAATCCAGATCAATACAATAACCTTTAAGAATGCCTTTATGAATCAAATTATAACTATACTCACTCGAAAGGTATTTGTAGATTTATGTTTTACAGGTTTGCTTTTCATGTTTAATATTTAGAAATATATCGTACTATTTTAAATTAATACATGGTTATATTTAACACTACTTGGAAAACAACACTGACAGGCTACAATCAAGCACGTGTAATTGACGTTTACAATTGACATTTGACATAAAAGTTTTGACGTTTAAGTTATAAAAAAGGAGGTCAAAGGCAATGAGGACATCTTTAGAGTAAATAATAGTAACCACATAGGCGCTAGTATAGGAAAAAGGTTTAATATTAAGATACAAAAAGATAAAAATAAAATATATTAATTGAATAAATACATATCTATCTATCTATGACGAACTTATCATTATTGATATTTATTTTGAAAAGTTCTATTATGCAGATAATATTTTTTTGTTTTTATATTAATAATATTTTTAAAGCTTACGCTATAGTAGCGTCACCTAAGTAATGCCTTATGAAAGTCTTTTTCATACTTAGATACAGCCTTTTCTACATTTACGTATATCTAGATTTTAGATACATAAAAGAACCGAATATAATTCTTAAAATTACCATAATTATATTCTTTTGGATAGTTTAAATAAAACTGAATTTATAAGAAGCTTATATAAAAAAAAGGAGTATTAAACATAAAACCAAAAAAGGTTGTTAAAATACATCAATTGTGGATTAGATCTCAGGTTTTTGAACGTTTATGTTATTTTCAAAATGATACTTGAAAGTTGAATGATATCGCAGAAAAAGTAAATAATAACTAATCTTATCATAAAATCTTATAAAAATAACTTGAAGCAATAAATTAACTATTAGGCGGTCTACTAGGTCGAACATTTTAAATTTATTTCTTTTTTATTTCGTTCAATGCTCGCTAGATTTGTAAATTCACTGCCGTTTGGGCTTTCGCAGCGAATAACTAAGCTTTACTTCCAGGGTAAGTACTAATAATTAATTTGAACTTTTGGAAACATAACTATTCGTTTTGTAAAAATAATTGTTTTCGTCATGTAATGTGTGATCGAATCGGTGATTTTGATGAAAAATTTAAATCTATTTTTATCGTAAAAAATTATTAAAACATTTGTGTTGCAAAAAGACTGGCGGTAATCTTTGTATTATAAAATAAATGCTTTACTTATTAATTAATAATTTTCAAAAATAACACTTTTAGTATGTTTATTTATATTTCATTAATTTATGATTTTATCTTACCATTTAAAGTTCTAATTGTAACAAAAAATATTTGCAAATAGATGTAAAGTATAATTTAACTTTTTTAGTGTTTTCTTTTACAGCATTAGTTAGAAACCAGCGAGAATCGCACAGTTTACAAGAACACCACCAGTACAAAACAATGGATGTGAAAATTTTGCCAGCCTTACAAGACAACTACATGTACTTGATAATAGATAAGGCGACCAAACAAGCGGCAATTGTAGACCCTGTTGAGCCACAGACAGTTTTAAATGCTTTAAACGACCAAGGACTAAAGTTAACTACTGTATTGACTACTCATCATCATTGGTAATATATTTTTTAATCTAATACAACTTTGAAATCAATAAAATCCTATATTACAGAACCTTATTTTTAAAATTAGTTTAAATCTGGGAATAAATCATAAATTAATAACAAAACTGACCCATCTAATACACCTTTGTTTATTAGCATTTTTCCCAGCTTAAACTTTCCCTGGACTCTTACAAATATTTTTAAATGAAAATTAATCAAATTGATCCGGCCATTCTTGAGTTTTAGTGAGTCCGATGACTAAGATGATATTTAATATTATATTAATAAAAATTCTCATCAATACAAATATATAATTTTTTTTTACAAAATAGTACTCAAGAATTTTACTTTAAGATGTAAAAAACTTGTAAGTTTTTTTATTAATTTTAAATACTTTTTAAGAAGTTTTATCATTACAATTTGACTTAAGAATTGTTTTTTTACAGATTGTTATGTGCTAAGTACTTTATCAGTGAGCTAATAATAACAGTTCTTATCAGTTATACTATTAAATAAGATATTTGTAAACAAGTGCTCTGGCATTTAAAAAATTTTTGATTGAAATATATTGTTATGTTCTAGTTCTGGATTGGAAGAAATTGATAGGTGCTTTGTTAGTAAAGAATTAATTCAGAATTTCCACAAAATCCAACTAAATCAATCAGTCTTGTACTATCTACATGTCTCCGATATTTACAGTCCTTATCTTCAGTCTGCACAGTTCCACACCTGATATGTGCACTACTCTCGAAACACTTTTTCCACTGCTTATACACTTTACAAAGATCCACCATTTCGACTATGCACCACTTTCTCTGCACTTCGATATCTCTTCGAACTCACTTCTTCACTTGAGTTTTAGATTGACTTGCAATTTAAAAAAAGATTATTCTAAAAACCTCTACAAAGATCCAGAGTTATACCCATCTCACTCACTCAAACATAAATTTGCCCAATGCCGTCCTTTTTCCCAATGTCAGTCATCGAATGCTCTCTAAACTTCTGGTGAACGACATCTTGTTCTTCTCTCGTTCGTTGCTCTCGGTTCATCTTGCCGTCTTATTCTATTTTGACATTTTCTAGCAAGTTTGAACTAAAGCTTGGTCTAGGCTTGTGAATTGTTATGATGTTGATTCCCAACAATAATAATAAAGGTTTTAATTCTTATTTCTGATGTGAATTTTTCTTGTTTTTTTTTAATTGGTACTAAAACATAATGAAATATTTTTTCTTTTGGGGCTGAAACGAAGTACTAACTTCTCAACTAATATAAATTAAATTTTCTCTTCAGTAAAATAAATTTAAATTGCTTTTAACAGGGACCATGCAGGAGGTAACGAAGATTTAGTCAAGCTGCATCCAGGATTGGAAGTGTATGGTGGAGACGACAGAATTGGAGCTTTGACCAAGAAAGTTCAACATAATGACCAGTTTACTATAGGAGACTTGAATGTTCAATGTCTTTTCACTCCTTGTCATACTGCTGGGCATATTTGTTATTTTGTTACACCTAAAGAAGGCAGTGACTCTGCAGTGTTTACTGGTTAGTATCAAAATGTTTGAGGGTACTTAGTGTGTTATTTAGATTAAAGCTTTGCATATGCATGTGATATACTTACCTGTCAATGTTTTACATAGAGTTTTTAGAAATTATGCTCACCATAACTATTAATACTGTTTTCTGAAGACATGAATTTGATTAACCTGAATTCACAATGTGATGTTCATCACAACCCATTAATGGTCCACTGGTGAACTGGGTCTCCTCCACAAAGTGAGGAGGGGGTTAGTCCATCACACTGCCCCAGTGCAGGTTGGCAGACTTCGCACAGTTGTGTGCTTGTGTGGGGGATCGAACCCGGAACTCCGGAATAAGACGCCAACGTCCTAACCACTACGCCATCACTGCTTATTCTAATGTGATATTAATATCAAAATATCAATATAGTTCCTCTTGCTCTCATTTTGAACTATTTCCTTGAAATTACAACAATCATATTCATCCTATACCACATGAACAGCTGAGAGCTTTGCATCTGTGAAATCAGATGCGGCTTTACCTATAGTGCAGGGAGTGAAGACCTTTTTTTTTAGTAACTAGGGTGCTTGGATAATGTTCGCACACGGGCGCTACATGTGCTAGAACACCTGTGTGAAAGAATTCTCATAAGCTCAAATAAAATGGCCATTTCCTTTTAATTAAATAATTTATGATTGCCCTACCAATCCTATAGAACGTAGCTGTCTGTCTGTTCAGTTGTTTTTGAGCCTATTACCTATACATTAAGAGTAAACATATGAAAACTCAAAACTTTCTGTTTTATAATGTTCATATAGAATTAAAATATTATATTTAATAAACTTGTTGCAGGTGATACATTATTTTTAGGCGGCTGTGGCAGATTTTTTGAAGGCACAGCAGAACAAATGCACAAAGCACTTATTGAAATCCTGGGGAGTCTGCCGGATCAGACCAAGGTATTCTGTGGTCATGAGTACAGTTTACAAAACTTGAAGTTTGCTGCTCACGTGGAACCAGATAATGAGGAAGTTAAGAAGAAAATTGAGTGGTCAGTGAAGCAAAGGGAGGAGAAGAAACCTACGGTAAGTTTAGACACCCATAAAGCTAATTCTGTGTTATTTCTTATTTCCAGTTATCTGTTTTATTAATGAGTATTGTCCATTTTTTCGGTTATAAAAATTTCTCATATTTAATAACGAATTTTAAGAAAATATTAATTAAAGGACAAATATATAAAGGAGCATGTTTACAACTTTGTTATGAATACAAACAAACAAACGAAAGTGCGATTTAATATACTACTTACGAAATCTATTGACGAATAGATGGCGTTTGTTTGTCTGTTACACAATCAGGCTTAAATCGTTGAAACAATTTTGATGAAATATGATACACAGGTACAGCTTGATGTAAGACATAGGCTATTTTCATAGCGAAAAAAATTCTTAAGAGTACAAAGTAAACAAATAAGTGTGCGATTACGCCATCTATCGAAGTGGGGATAAAGTGCATGTCGAGCTGTGTGACTGTTATGTCTTTGGGAATTAGTCATATATAAATTAAAATGTAAGCATTTCACGTCAAGCGGACAACCAAAAAAATGAGGTTGTGATTTTTTTTTTTACTCTGGTCAGCAGTGGCGTAACTACACCGTTCGGGGCCCCTGGCAAATTCATCAGATAGGGCCCCCTCCTCTAATATTAAGAAACTTAACCCAGGCACGCGCTAAGCATCTTCTGCGGCGAAATACTTATGAGCGCCTATACTTAAAGAGCAAAAAAAAAAGGTCGTTCGCCAACAAGTATCCTGCGTGGCAAATACCTGCACCTTAGTTACACATTTTACTAAATATTGTAATAGTAAATATTAAGTTCCACCTGTGCTCACCGCCTTCTCTGACCGGGGGCCGCCTTCGGCTCGGGGCCCCTGGCATTTTGCCAAAATGCCACCTTATAGTTACGCCACTGCTGGTCAAGTATACTTCTAATAGACGTGGATGTGTACACACAATTTTTTCTTAATATGATGCTTGCTGAGTTATGGGTTTTTATAAAATTTACGAAGATTGAAGTCATTAATTTTTTGATGTTTATTATCTGTATTAATTAATAATTTGTAAAAAAAACTAAAAGTATTGTTTCTTATAGTTAAAATGTTTAATATTTTTGTTGAATTCTAAATTTAATTTTGGAACTGAAAATTTAAATCTATGTTAAAGTAACTTCGACATATTTTATTGAATTTTTGCTTTAAAAGTACTTATTCTTCACCAATTAAAAAATTAAAACGTGATCGCCAATAGTTATAACAAGATATATAGAGTATATACACATAGCTATGAGCACTTTCGCGTAATACACGTTGTTAGGTATAGACTACAAGTATCCATTTCCATCTACCCTCAATCCTGTCTTTCCTAAAATCGGTGGGTAGACAAAAAATAAGTGTCAAGCCTTCATTAACGGCTTCGACTTCTGCACGCTTCTCACGGATGACCTCAGACAAATTCGCGGGACTTGGGTAAGGTGAAAGTGAACGTTCGCGACTAACCATCTCACGCGGGGCTATTTCGAACCAGGTAACCCACCATACCTTTTCTTTACCCAACACACGTGGTAAATTGAATCCGTGAGAATCCGGGACGGGTCGGCTAGTTACTTTCTAAATTCGGAAATAGAAATTTTTAAGTGACTTTCCGATCAGTGTGAAACACTGTACGGAATTTAATTTCGTGCATGATTACGTTCTTTCTAAGGTAAACATGGAGAATAGTATCAGTATTAATGTAGCTAGCATCTTGCGACTACTTTTCATAAATATCTAAATAATTAATCAGAGATGATTTAGTTTTATTTCCCCAATACTTGTTTCAGGTACCATCAACAATTTCTGAAGAAAAACTATACAACCCGTTCATGAGAGTTACAGAACCTTCAGTTATGAGACATGCCAAGAAAACTGATCCCATAGAAACTATGAGGACTATTCGTCTTGAAAAAGACAATTTTAAAGGCTAGATTGTATTTCTTAATTTCTGTCTAAATTATTGGGTTATTATTATTAAAATGTTATTATAAGTAAAGTTTTTTCTTTTCATAAATTTTCTATTTTGTGCATATACTGCTTTGAATATCTTTTTTATAAACAAAAACTACTGAACGGATTTTCATTATAATAGACTGAGTGATTCATGAGGAAGATTGGATAATTATTGAAAATATCTATTGAAAATCCCTAGTACCTTTTTTAAGCTGATGCTGCTCTACAAGACAAAACAGTCAAAATTTCTTTTAAAAAAATATACCATACCGATATCGTTCTTTTTTCAAAAAAAAAATCAAGACATTTTATATAAAAAATTATATTTATATAATAACTTATATTAAAGCTGGTGATCACAAAGGAATTAATTATTCTCTAGAGACATTAAACGTCATTGTTCTTTCTTGATATTATATGCTGACATTTCCTCTGCATACTTTTCCTTTGATCTTTCAAACATTGCAACATATACCTGGAAACAAGAATTTTTTTTTAACACAATAATTAATTCAAATTTATATTGTTAATATAATGTAAAACACAACCCGAGTAAATAAACTTGAAAGTTAATTTTTTTATTTTTGCTTCCAAAATAATTGATTGAATTAAAAGAAAATTTGAAATTGAATTGATAAAATCTATAATGAGAAATAAGTTTAAAAATCTCTGATTTAAAACATACTGATATTGATGTTTAATGTTGTAAAAAAAAATACTATTTAAGTGTAAGAATAAACAAAATATAGGTCACAAAAGTACAATAATTAAATTTGTCTCACCCTTTTCTCTTCATTTGTAAGTGCTCTCCACCGAGATGCAAGTTGTCTCGTGACTTCTTGTTTAGTGGGCTCTGACCCCGTTCCTGTATTACTTTCAGCTACAACAACAGGCCTTTGCTCTTGGCAGAATTGGAAAAATGCATTGCATGGCTTCTTTGGAGCGTTTGGATCTCTTTCAGGCTGGAAACAGAAGTTGAATGAATTATGTTATGAAAAGTTATGCCAAATTTTGCTGTATAAAATCTATTTCATTAATTGAATAAAAAATAAATAAATAAAAAAAGCTGTTTTAAATTTCTAAAAATAAAAAAAAATGTTCAATCAAATCTAACTAAAGACCAAAAAAAAGTAATATTTCTAAAACTATTGTTTAAGAAAATTTTTTTTTAAATATTTTAACTGAAGTGGCATGTCTAAAAAAATTATGAAATTTTAATTAAAAAAAAGCAATTTTTCTCTGAAAGTTTTTTTTATGTAGCCCAAATATTTAAATAGGCAGCAAAGATATCAAGTTCATAAAAAAAACTAAAAAGGTGGACACATTTAACACAATATATAAAAAAAATAAGAAAAAAAAAGAACTATGAACAATTTTAAACTTACCTTATCTGCTTTACTTCTTCTTTTAGGTGCTGGTTTTTTACCTCCAGCATTTTGTTTATCTGTTTGTTTTGCTCCTCCCTGATTTTTAGTTCGTGGAGGCCTAGCTACCACCTCAGATTTAACTTCTGCCTCTATTGTTGCTGTTCTAAATGCATCACCATGTTTATCCAGTCGTTCTACTAACAATTTTAAATCTTTTTTATACCGTTTTGTTATTTTTTTTACTTCATGTATTCTGGAATGAAGTTGAAATTAGTAAAAATTATAAAAACAGAATAATATAATTTCGAGAGCCATGGAGAATCAGAACAACATAGTAAAAATCTGAATTTTTAATATTATATAGGAATATTATTATAATTTAACCAAACATTTATTTAGCAAACCTACATTTATTTAGAACCCGCTCCAGCTTCCCATGGTTACTTTCTCTACTGTAATGTGCATGTATACATATAAACCTTCCTCTTGAATCAGTCTATTTATTAAAAAAGCCGCATCAAAATCTTTTAAGTAGTTTTAAAGATCTAAGCAAACATACACGGTACAGATAGATGCGAAGCAACTTTGTTTTATACTATGCAGTGATAATGGATGGCTTTACACAGGTGCAATTTAAAACTACTACTAAGATGTTTTATATTATAATATTAATGCTATATGTAAAACTCTCATATAAATTTTCATCTAATAAGACAGGTTCAAGCCTTTCATCATTATAAAAGGTAACATTTTTTCCATGAAGAAACTTAAGCTTAAAGTATTGTTATATCAATCTCTATGAGATTGACTTTTGGAGATATTAAAAATCAAGTTCTCCTTACTATCTTCCAAAGACATCATGACTTAAATATCTATAATAGCAAACTGTGTATAAAGTGGTTACGTAGGAATTCACATACGTATATCTGACTCGCCAGTGTTCTCGGTCTATTATTAAAGGAATACATGTTGAAAGGCAAACCTATTCACAATTCGTTCATTATCCTGCTGCAACACTTCACATCGCTCCAACAACAATTGGTATTTTCGTCTATAAATTTCTTCTTCCGATGGTAAACTAACCATATCCTCCGACTCGTCAGAAATATTCGAGCTGAGCTGCTGGACTGTCATTTTAATTTATTTCACGGCTTCAAAGTTCAACACAACCAAATTTCTTTTTATTTAGTTGTCGGCTGTCATCTGCTTCAGTGTTACCAAATTTAGAAAACAATTACAGTGTTTCTATGTCAAAAACAGTGTTGCCGTTTAATCGACTCGGAAAATCCCTTTTTCCTTATTTTTTTTTTCTATGGCGCTAGAGTAAAATAATTATCACTTCCGTCTGCCCCACCCGTGGAGAGGAATTCTAGCTGGTCTCGTCCTTTTATATTCTCGTACCAAGATAGTGGAGCTCAGTCTTAATCGTGGTCTCAAGGAGTGGATGTTATCTAAGTAGTAATAGTGAAAGTGTCAAGTTCAATGTTGTGTTAGTGCAGGGAGTGCTGTCCGGTTACGTTAGGCTAGGTTTATGAGAGTCCAACCTTAGATTAAAACAGAGAGCCTGGCCGATGGAGGCGAGTGTTGAAATATTGTTAAGAAGTTCTTAAGCCTACAACTTGGGCACTGCTTGGGTTCCTGTCAAGAGTACGAGATCATTCGATATCTTGACTATTTTGCTTTTCCGTATAGGCCATCCATTTCCTTTTTTAACCGACTTCAAAAAGGAGAAAGTTCTCAATTCGATCGGTATTTTTTTTTATGTATGTATACCGATTACACTGAGATTTATAATCCGATTTACGTGATTCTTCTTTTGTTTGATGTGGAATTGTTGCCATTTGGTCCCATAAAAATTTAAAATAGTTTGGCCCAGTAGTTTTTATTTTAAGAATATTTTTGAACATTTTTTCCGTTCTCGTACCTTGGGATTTGTATTGTTTATTTATGTATGTATATCGATTACGCTGCGATTTATGATCCGATTTCCGTGATTCTTTAATTAGATGTGGAATAGTTGGCATTTGGTCCCATAAAAATTTAACATAGTTTGGCCCAGTAGTTTTCATTTTATGAACATTCTTTTCGTTTCTGTTCCTTGGGGTCTATATAGTTTAAGGCGTGCGGCACCATTCGTAGGCCTACCCATAACTACTTAAAATAAAAATTACAATAAAATTATAATATAAAAATTATAAAATAAATATTACAATAAAAAGCAACGAAATTATGTAGTCTAACTGATTTACAGAACAACCTATTACAGACACTAAAAAGTAAAAAAAAAACTACATTTAAAAAAACCGACTTCAAACTAAAAATGCACTATAAACTAAGAAATAATTCCGTTATTTATTATTCTCTCTTTATTAGGACAATAATATATGTATAATAATTGTTATTTTTGTAGTCGGTGCATTTGCAAGTTACCTGACAAGCCTTGAATTGCCTTTTCTATATGTAAAATGATTTAAAGAGTTTCAGAAATGTTATTTTATTATTAATATTGTACCGTAGTTGGCAACACTGATCCGTGTGTTATTCAGAATACCATCGAAAAAGAAACATGAAAAAATATTCTACATACGTATTTAATTAATATGAATAAATTTTATAAAAATTTATGACAATAAATTAAATTAAGTTCATTAAATAATGAATTAAGTGTATTAAATTAAATTTAAATAGTTACATTTTTTGTCAACGTATCCTGATGACACCTATTTCCTGAACAAGAAAATTAGCGCGTAATCGTAATAGGTAGGGGTAATTTTGGTATAGAGCATGTTCTGAATAATAAACATTTTTTTATTACATATTACAATTTATTTTTAAATATCATATTTGTTCCTGTAATATGAAGTAATATAAATACGTATAAATAAATAAAATTTGGAGTGTCTGTTAGTTATATTAAAATACACGATAAATATACCAAAACATCATTTTTTTAAAGTTTTTGTCTGTCTGTCTGTTTGTTCCGGATAATCTCTGAAATAGCTGGACAGATTCTGACGGTACTGTCACTGGCAGATACCTGATGTAACAAGGAGTAACTTAGGCTATTTAACATCTCGCCACGACCTACAGGAGTAGAGCAACACGTGGACGAAGTCGCGCGTGTTGCTCGTAGGAAATAAAATTAAAGGTTTACTATGTAGGATTATTGCTTTTGAAAAAAAAAATCGAAATTTTCCTATATCCAAGTTGATAACTTTTTTTATACATACCAATAAAAAAAAATTAAAAAAAACTCGCAGTTTGAAAGGCATTAGTAATATTTGAAAATCAGTCATTCAATTAGGTAAGGAATATTTCTTTTTAGTTATGCCTCCTACAGAAAAAGTAAACATGCGCACGCAAATGCTGATTTATATTTGGCGCGAAGCTGTCGAAGGTGTCTTGTTGCTCCTAAATTCTGTATACACTTTACCTCCCGGCCTCTTCATTCCTCTCTGCTACGGCGCGATTGCGCAGTGCGTTTACTTATGCAGATCAGGTGTGCAGTATATTTTCTTAAAAAGAAGCGTGTGGTGCTGCGTGAGATGTGCTTATCTATATCGTATTGTTTTTAACATTTTACCACCATTTAAAATTATGCTAAAATAATGTTTTAGTTTTTACTTTTTTCTTGCAAATTTTTATAATGCAAAAAATGTTTACTTACGCTAGTTTGAAAAATAAAATTGATGAAAACGTGATAAACGATTTTCAAAAGCAGCAATGAGATGGATTCCGGCACTTTCGAAACGAGCTATGTTTATTTATTTCATATTATTGTTTCTATTATATTTATTTTATGTTTTGAATACTTGTTTAGTTGACGACAAAAAGGTTGGTATCATATTATTTGTATTGTGATTTTATTAATTAACTTCTTTAATGAGAAAAATTTTTAAATTTCAGTTTTCGTTTAAATACTTTTCTCTCAAACAACATGTTTCAAATTATAAGAGTGTGACAAGTCGTTTTGCCGCGTTATTAGGTTACAATGTTAATAACAAATACATGAGACTCAGGACATCGAATCTGGTTCCAACGAAGAGACTGCCGGATGCCTTGATTATAGGGGTTAAAAAATGTGGAACAAGAGCACTTTTGGAGTTTTTAAGGTATTTTTGCTATTTTATTTGAATTTAACTTAGCATTAGACTTATATAGAATTTAAAATAAAATAAATGCTTGTTTAAGGCTTCATCCGGATGTAAGGGCTGCTGGATCAGAAGTACATTTTTTTGATAAATTTTATCATAAAGGCTTTGAATGGTACAGGTATAAGTACATTTTTAAATTTATTATGATCATGAATTAAATAAGAGGAACAAGGAATTATTAAACGATATAGAATAATAAATTTCCGCAATGTATCGATAAATTTTACATAGACATAATTATTAATACAATTAAATATGTAACAGATTGCATTTCAAGTATATCAAGATTAAATTGCGGAAGCAACTATTAAAAACTACGGAATGTGTCTTTTTAAACCAAATCGAACCTATTACGAGAAAATACATGAACACACTTAAAAACTTTTAAACGAATGTCATAACGAATACTGTACTTCACTCCCTATTAAAACTTTCTAGCAAAATCGAGCAATATTTCTGTATCGAAATAAATTTATTTTATCGTATAACAGATCATAACGACGTACATTTCAAGCCTTTTATTTTTCAGAGAAAAAATGCCACCGACACTCGATGGACAAATAACAATGGAGAAAACACCATCATATTGGGTCACTCGATCAGCCCCGAAACGAGTATACGCTATGAATCCTTCAGTGAAATTGATAGCTGTTGTAAGAGACCCAGTAACTAGAGCTATTAGTGACTATACACAATCAGCTAGGTGAGATACGTAGTATAAATAAAAACTAATTTATTAAGAACTAGCTTTGCCCGCGATTTCGTTCGCATGGAATAGGGTCTTTAGGTAGCAATTTTAATTATTTAGGCTATTTATTTTACAAATAAAACAAATACATATGTCTTGTCGCAAACTAATAAAACATTCACGTGAATCTTACATCTCCTGCTCCCTATTGTTATTTTACATCCTTGAGGGTAAAACTTTTACAAACTTTGAACGTCTTATTTATTTATATCGAATCAACAGCCTAAAATAATACAACCGAATTGATAACCTCTTTTTTTTTGAAGTCGATTGAAAATAAGTTTCAAGCTTCTAGCTCTAAAAATGACGATACTTCCATACAACTTTTCATCCCCCTTTCAACCATTTTTTCGCATTAAAAAGTAGCCTGTGACCTTTTTTATACTCTAGTCTATCTGTTTACCAAATTGCATTTAAATCGGTTTAGTAGTTTTGGCGTGAAAGCGCAACATAGTGATAGAGTTATTTTCGCATTTGTAATATTATTAGGTTACAATGTTAGGATTAAATTTTATAAATCATATTAAAATTTAATCCTAACTAATATTCCATATAATTCGGATACTTAAGAACATGTAACTATGAAAACTACTATTGCGAAATATTTTTTTTCTAATTTTAATTATAGGCAATCTTAGATTGGCAATCATACCTTTTTAGAAGTCATAACCTTTTACGATCAGGCACTTAACATAGAAAACGGATTGAACTGAGCCTAAATACGTACCATTCCCTAAATTTTTATGTCTTATTATATGTGGTTTTATACACAACTTTTGATAGTTTTGTTTTTAATTTAATTTTATTTTCATATTGTAGTAAGAGACCATCTCTCCCTCGATTCGAAGATTTAGCTCTAGTAAATAGTACAGTAATTTGGGGTGGACCTTGGTCAGTAGTAGATTCCTCATGGCCCCCGGTAAGGCTTGGCATATATGCTAGACCACTAAGACGCTGGCTGAGAAGGTTCCCAAGATCAAGAATCCTCCTAATTAGTGGAGAGCGATTAGTTGTAGATCCTGCAGCAGAAATGGCTAGAGTTCAGGTAGTTTCCTCAATTTTTAATCATAAAATTAATTTTTTCTCTCGATGATGATGAAATTTGCGATTTTTAAAATATTAATGTTTATCGAACTTTTCAGGATTTTCTCGGATTAAAACTTGTGATAACTGAAAAACATTTCTACTTCAATTCAACCAAAGGATTTCCTTGTCTTCTAAAATCTGAGAGTCGTTCTACACCACACTGTCTTGGAAAGAATAAAGGCAGAAGTCATCCATACATTGATCCAGTAACTTTAGAACGATTGAAAGAATTCTACAGACCATATAACGAAAAGTTTTATGAATTATCCGGTATAAATTTTGGATGGCCATAGTTTTCAAAATAAATATGAATTAGAATTCTAAAACAACGAAAATTATAGTTATTCAATTAGAAACTCGTCGATTAACATGTGAAGGTAGTAGTAGAGACTGAGCTAAACTATATTTAGATTATAGTGAAGTGCTGCAAATAACATATTTTATGCATTAGCATTTAGATAATTAACAATTAGGTTTTTATATCTCATAATATAATTATAATCTTTGATTGAACTTCATTAACTGAGATTCTTCAATTAATTACAGTGACAACATTTCTTAGTTTCCTTGTGGCTTTACAAGGTTTTATTGAGTCAACGTAAATAGATCGAAGATCGTAAAATAAACGTAATGTAGTCTGAGATAGCCATTTAAGTAGAACAAACTAATAAGTAGTATGTAATTTAAAATGATAACAGTTTACTAAACATATCTATTTGAATGCCATTAAAACATTTCTTAATAATTATATAGTTCCTAAAACTTAGTTCTTAGAACTTCTAGATAATCGTAATACGATATTTGTAAATAAAATAAATGTGCAGTCGAAACAAAAGAAATTAATTTATGTTATATTTAAACGTGTTAAATAATTTTTGATTTTTAATTTTCTTAACAAATAATAAATCATACTGTATGTGTAAAATTCGAAATTTAAAATTCCGTTGCAATTCAAATCCAATGCAACCAACCTTATATAGATTAAATGTCAATATAGGAATATCAATGTTTTAAAAAGTTTTGTGTTTAGATATTTAATATGTTGTTGATATTTTTTATACAATTATGTCATTATTAATAGTGTATTTTTGCTATAGTACATATTGTAAGTATTAATATTAATTAATTTACAAAATATTTAATATTAACCAGCAACGAAATAACATGTGCCCTTTTAATATTATAAGTAAATCATTTTCAGTTAAAGCTTGTTTATTAAATAGGTATGGCGATATTAACATTGGTTGTGAATTGTGTTGTTGTTATTTATAATAGGTAGTAGTAAGTTTTTATTTATTAATAATTTAGTTATTCTATTATTTAGATTTAAGTTATAGGGAATATACGTGTGATTTAAATGAGTAAACTATATAATTATTAATTGCCGATTATTTTTTTAATAATTGAGCGGGAAATTTTTACTATTTTTAGTGTTACCAACTCTCCAATATATTTCTCCATAAAACTGATTTTTTTTCCCAAGGTGTTAATTTTTTTATCACATAAAAATACTCGATTATTCCCTAGTCTTATTTTATTAAAACTCTTAAATACAAATAGTTTAAATCATTAGATATTGGAGACAAACATGCAGATAATTAGTCATTTATGTGTGTATACTGTATATATTTATTAAATTTTTAGATATTGCACTAATACCATCTGTGACCCACTTGCTTTAGAAAAGCTTTAAAACTGTATAGCAAAATAAAACAATTTTTAATAAATGATCTTTATTCATATTACCTATAATAATAATATAACACTGATATATGAAAAATAAAAAAGTTGACAAAGACATATTTTCAGTTACATAGTATAAAAATAATGAATAATATAAATTTGTAGTATGTTGAATTTATGAATTATTACAGTAAAAGCACTTCTACTTAACACTATTTTTATTTTACCCTATATTTTTGCCATGGGAACAATTTACCCTATATTTTTTTTATTAAAATGATTCAATATATTTATTTCTGAATAATAATATTCAAACGTATTTCTCCATTCAGCATAATTAAACAAAGCTCTTACCACTATTCTACTCTTACGTAACTATATACATTATACATATATTTGCGCCTGTGTGGAATCATTGATTTCAGTAGCAGTATCTATGTTGCGTTTACCCAATAGTCCATTCAATATCACGACCCTTTGTAATGTTTTTCATTAAACCCCCTCTTCTTCCCTTCTGATCATTTTTTTCCGACTTATATGTAAATATTTTGCACGAATGGTAATCCCTGCCAGACGCCTTCAGTGTTTTGACATTTTCTGGCAGAAAGTTTTTTTTATCTGACATCTATCAAAAAAACCACCACTGGATATTTATAGCCAACTAATTGTAAAGAAACCTGCACTCCGGAGAATTCTCCATGTTCTCAAAGGTGTGTGAAGTCTGCCAATCCACACTTGGTCAGCATGTTGGACTATGGCCTAATTACACTCCATTCTGAGGAGGAGACCCGGTTCAGTAGTGGGCCATTAATGGATGATGATGAATATCTATGACAAGGTCTTTCCATAAGATTTTTTATAGATAAGACACAATATTTACATTCTAAATACAGATTTGCCGGCGTCCTTAAGACCGCGGCGCCCGTGTGCAACGATATTTTTTTAAGTGTTATTCGAAATATATACTGGTAAATCCGTTGGGTTTACTTGTACGTACGAGAAGGAATCTCCAACTATTGCAAACACTATTGGCACATTATTGTTATACTTCGAATGGAGTGTAGCTATTTCTTCTCCTGATGGCATGTTGGAAGTTTCACTGAAAAAAAAAAATAATGGACTATATATATTACAGTTATAATTTAATAACTTTATGTACAAAATCTTTATATATATAAAAATGAATTGACGTTTTTTTGACTTGATATGGCTAATTTTAGTTTTTAAATATTTGTAGAAATCCAAGGAAGGTTTAAACGGTGAGAAACGCTACAACGATTTTGACAAGATCTGTTAGTCTAATGTACCTCAGCGAGGCGACGACGGTCATCAAGTTCAAAAATTTGACTCACCTTAAACAAACAATACGAAAATGCGGAGTCGGTGGATTAGACTTCTTAAAATTCTGAACATCTCTATTATAAACATCAAAATCTACAGACAGACTGCACTCTTTCTTCACACTTTTCTCAGTCTTAATTATATTTAACTTCTTCAACACAGACTCCATGTCTGTACAATCTTTAGCTTTGACAATGGAATCTATGCTTACATCCATTGTATCCTGAAATTCCGCAACAGCTTCTTTTATACTATTGTAGTATGATTTCTTCAAATCCAACCAATTATTCCACTTCCACGGCTGAATTTTAAGAAAATCATATAAGAACTCTTCTTGCCTGACTTCAATTATTTTATCACCATCACCAATAGAATTAGTTTCAGCCCTCCCAAAACCATCGACATCCGGTAACCAGTTTGAATTAAACGTTTCTAATGTTATATTATTATATTCTTCAACTACTATGATATTATTTTCTTTACTCGTTGATTGTTCAGCAAAGTCCTGTTTCTCAGATATTCTCTTAAGAATATTAAAAGGGTTCTTTAATTTTTTACTAATAGGTGCACTAGGTTCCTCTATAACTTCTTCTATAAAACAATCAGAAAGCGATGAATCTGATGTATCAATGCTTATAAGTTTTTTATTTACAATTTCATAGTTATCATTTATGCAATATTCTTCGTTATATGATTGATTAAAAGTTTTAAGTAATTTGGAAAAGGCTCTTCTGTGTTTTGCGGATGATTTGCCTACTCTTTCTAAATGTTGTAGTCGCAACGCAATTTTTTTAAGATTATTTAGGTTATCGTTAATTGTTTTATCAATGCGAGGCTTCTTATTCACAGGTTCTTCATCATCTAACTGTATTGTATCGACTTCTTGGTCAATAATTTGAAAAGTAGCACTTAGTTCCAATTTAGTTTTGTACCTTATGTTATATGTACTAATAAGTTTTTTCAATGACTCCACATTTTTTTCAACAAAATTACCTTTTAAGAACAAATTTTTTAATCTCTCAGCTAGATTTTTTATTCCTTGTAGATGTCGAAATTGTGTTGAACGAATATTTCGTTTTCTTCGAGTATTAACTCTGAAGGGAACGCGAAACTGAGTTTGTTGTGGAATACATGGAAAAGTAGGGGCAAACAACCTTGGAGGTGGAAATGAAGATAACAGCTGAAAATAGTGTATACTTTGCTGAGGTGTCCAATAGTTTGGTCTATAGAAATTTTGGTTTTGGGACCAAAAAGTTGGATGTGGCGGTATGTGAGGTAGAGGTGGCGGTAGGTGAGTTATAGGTGGCGGTATTTGACTTAGAGGTAGAGGTATTTGCCTTAGAGGTAGTGGTATTTGACTTGGAGGTGGCGGAAGAGGAAATGGAGGTACAATTGACGATGTAGAACTTTCATTTCTTAACCGTCTTATGTGATCACCATTAAGTTCTCTATTTGGTTTATATCTGTCACTTGGCAGTGTCTTAAAATTACTTTGTATTTTCTGTAGATCAACATAATAAATAGACTTTTTCAAATTGAAACCATTTGGTAAATATTTATTATCAGGCACTTTAACAGTGACTATAGTTTTGTCTAAGATATCTGGTACAGTTTTAAAGTTTGTATGTAATAATTCTGTATTAGAAGGTTTTAGTTTCCTGCTCTTTAATTGTTGGAGCTTTATGAGGCTAAATTTATTTTTCCATTTTATTGTGTTCCTAGTATTGTCTACAAGATCTACATCTATTATGACGGTAGTATCATTTTCTACACTTGCTACTTCTTGATTTAAATTATTTTCTACATCTGAAACAAATTTTTTATACCACTTACATAAATTTTACAATTTCTTATTACATACAGGTTTCCATACTTAAAAATCCTAACTAATATTATAAATGCAAAAATAATTCTGTCTGTCTGTTTGTGTTTGTTATGCTTTGACATTTAAAACATTGCGCCCATTTTGATAAAATTTGGTACAAACATAGACTAGAGCTTAGGAGAGGACATAAAGCTATGTTTTATCGTAAAAAAAGGCTTGAAAGTGTTTAAATAGTGGATGAAGTCCATGTATAAAAATTAAATAGGTTTGACTAGTTTGTAATAAACTAGTGGCTCAGGCTTCGCACGGGTGGACAAATTTTTTTTTAAACATTAGTTGCTCGCTGCACTGCGTGGAGTCCCGCCAGCCCGTCGGAGTATATCTTTGTTTATATTGATACTTTTCAATTTGTATTCTTTTGAATGGAATGTCCGATTTTAATAATTCAAAAAGTAATCTACAGGTATTGAATCAGTCTTGAATACAAAATAATTTATTTGGATAATCTATACTATTATATAAAGAGGAAAGATTTGATTGTTTGTTTGTTTGTTTGTTGCGAATAGGCTCTAAAAGTACTGAACCGATTTTAAAAATTCTTTCACCGATAGGAAGCTACATCCTTTCCGGGTAACATAGGCTATGTGGTGTTGCCATAAATACTCTAATTAAAAAGATATGGCCATTGAAGTGCCATAAGGTGGCCATTTTGTAAATTGAAGAGTTTCTCAGGAACTACAAATCCGATTTAAAAAATTCTTTCACTGATAGAAAACTACACTATTCGTGATTGATAAAAGTGATTTAGTGTTGCCATATACATTTTTTAATTAATAGAATATGATCATTTTGTTGTTACTAATCCGATTTTTGAAATTCTTTCACTGATAGAAAACTACACTATTCGTGAGTGACAAAAGTGATTTAGTGTTGCCATATACATTTTTTAATTAATAGAATATGGTCATTTTGTCGTTACTAATCCGATTTTTAAAATTCTTTCACTGAAAGAAAACTACACTATTCGTGAGTGACAAAAGTTATTTAGTGTTGCCATATACATTTTTTAATTAATAGAATATGGTCATTTTGTCGTTACTAATCCGATTTTTAAAATTCTTTAACTGATAGAAAACTACACTATTCGTGAGTGACAAAAGTTATTTAGTGTTGCCATATACATTTTTTAATTAATAGAATATGGTCATTTTGTCGTTACTAATCCGATTTTTAAAATTCTTTAACTGATAGAAAACTACACTATTCGTGAGTGACAAAAGTTATTTAGTGTTGCCATATACATTTTTTAATTAATAGAATATGGTCATTTTGTCGTTACTAATCCGATTTTTAAAATTCTTTAACTGATAGAAAACTACACTATTCGTGAGTGACAAAAGTTATTTAGTGTTGCCATATACATTTTTTAATTAATAGAATATGGTCATTTTGTCGTTACTAATCCGATTTTTAAAATTCTTTCACTGATAGAAAACTACACTATTCGTGAGTGACAAAAGTTATTTAGTGTTGCCACATACACAGTTTTAATTAATAGAGTATGGTCATTTTGTCGTTACTAATCCGATTTTTAAAATTCTTTCACTGATAGAAAACTACACTATTCGTGAGTGATAAAAGTGATTTAGTGTTGCCATATACATTTTTTTATTAATTGAATATAGCCATTTTGTTGCTACTGATTCGATTTTAAAAAAAATTTCACACTTTCTTTCGATTATCTCTCTCTCCTTTACCTATTCAATTTTATTATTGCTCTGTTCTCCCTCTCTTAGCATCTGTCGCTTTTCTTTTTTTTTGTTTCTATTATTTTTTTTTATAACTTTTTCTCACTGTCTCTCTTTTTTCAAATAATGAAAAACTACACAATTACAGTGTGACAATTTAAGGACATCAGTTATAATATTGTTTTAAATACCCGGAGCGAAGCGAGGGCAGGCCTCTAGTAATTAATATTTTGCAATTCTTAGATAGATTTCTATTGCATTCAGTTATACTATAACTACAATAGTTGGACATAAGGTCTCGCGAAGGTGTTGTATATATTAAAATGTTCTATAATATTGTGGAACATTTTCTATTCTATCATCAATACTTTTCGCAGTGCATGCGATGAAAGACATTTTGTGACTAATTTTTTACGCCTTGGGTTGGTTTTAGTAAGAATTTCCAGTAATAAATATAACCTATGTTAGTCAGGGATAATGTAGCTTTCCAATAGCAAATGAATTTTTGAAATTGGTCCAGTAGTTTTTAAGTTTATTCATTAAATACATTTTATACAAATCTTTCCTCTTTACAATATTAGTATAGATAATAAACTTACCAACATCCATTCTTGAGGCATGTTTTTCTTTAGGAGATGCATTATCTTTATCCTGTTGAGAAGTATTACCTTCTTCTATAACAGTTTTTAAGTCTTTATTGGTAGGATTATCATTATTATTTAAATTAGTGTTTCTATTGATTTCATGTCTAAAAACACGATATCCTAATCGACTTAGTGATGCATATACTTTATATTGTAATAATGATACTTTGCCTCTTAGTAATAATGCATATGCTTGTTGTAATGATACTTTAATTTCATTGTGGGTCAAATGGAGACAATTCTAGAAAAACAATAATAAAAATTTTATTAAAATATAATGAAAAATGCAAAATAAATGTAAACTTTTTATATTTCAACATTTTTTTTACAGTAGTTAATCGCTAGATATTTATTTATGCTTATCTGATATCTTTGTTAAAGTTTAGTTCAAGATATTATTTTTCCCCAATCCTCTCTGGGGCCCATAGGGTATGGTTCAAGTTATCCTATTTCTCCTGTCAGTTACTCTATACTAGAGAAAACATATAAGTCAATACTTACAATTTCCATTAGGAAAAGTGCTTCCTCTGCTTTAAGATATAAATTCTTTCCTCTCCTGAATCCTAAGTATTGCCAATAACCACCACTTTGGGTGGTCACTTCTGCTAACATCAAATCTTCTCGCCATACTGCGTGACTTAGTGATCCACTAAAATTGAAAAAAAAAACTAATTATATAAAACGAAAATTCTATTAATTTATTTATTAATAAATAATGAATTTATCTCCTAATTATTTAAATCGTTGAACAATATTCCAATACATAGGGGTTACAACTCTTTGATAAATTAACCCATTGATAAATTAATAAACAGATAGGTCTTTCCTTCGACATGTATCAAAAACTTTAATCCAAATGAATATTATAATTGCAAGGTATCAATTTGGTGAAAATTTGTGTATATTACAAATCATTTCTCAAGTCAATATAGTTTTAGTATAATGTAAAGAATGGATCTGTGTACTTTAAATATAGAAAGTTCACGACAATGATATACACAAGTTCTAAAGATAAAATTGATCTAATGTTAGATCCTACAAAAAACAGAATTAATAATATTTACCTTTTTTCTATACGTTCCACTTCAATTAAATGTTTCCTAGCTTCTAGAGCGGCTTGTATTTGCTTCTGTTCCAACCAAGTTCTGCTTGGGAATATATCCTTTAGACCAATCTCCGGGATTGTAGCTTCTATCTTGGTGGCACCTTTTGATACGAGTTCATAACCCCTGAAATAGTATCCAATTCAAAATATTTTATCCCAATTAGACTTAGCCAAAATTACTTTTGAAGCTATCAACGGTTCGGAAAGCCATTATCTGTTGAGAAGAGCTGACAAGAAACTCAACAGTCATTCTATTCATGAAAGCCATTCATATTTAGTTTGTTTTACAAACTATTTACTTTAAGACATCACTAAGATTATAATCATTATTATCATCTAAGTAATCCTGTAATGAATATTATGCTTTATTTATCAATGATTGGTTGATCCAAGTTTTGAATTATTGAAGTAGCAAATCTATGAAAATATACATACCTATAATTTGCTCACTTTTTGGATACTTTGTGGTCTCAAAGTATGGTGTTACAAGTACATTTCTGTTTCTACTAATTACATTTTGTAAGTGTGTTTTAAATATATTTATATTTTGGAGAATTTACAGAATCCTAACTTATATTATAATTTTATCGCGATAAAAAGGCTTGAACGGGTTAAATAGGGGATGAAGTCATGTCGAGCTGAGTTTGTCTTTGATGAAATTAGTATGCTAATTCATCATAATATATATAGCAATATTATGCTGAAAATTTAAATGCAAAAATAAACCTAAATACACATGGAAAATTACACCCTCACAAAGCCGGGCTTGCATTAAACATTCTGTCTTGTAAAACGATTAATCTTGCAAAAATACTTACGTCAACATCTTTTGATTGTTCATGGTTGAAACTTTAACATTTTACCAATATCGTATATAATTTAGTGTCTTGATAAAATACAAAATCTGCAAATCACTTATGCGAATTATAATTGCAATAAAATAAACATAGAGAAGTGAGAACTGTCGTTTAACACAGGTTACGTCAAAATGACAAATAACATTTGACATTGTGTTGCCAACTCTTCTTAATTTTTACACCTCTTATTTATTAATAGATTTTTGAAATGTATGGCTTGGAGCGACAATTAATTTGACATTATTTTTCCTTATTTATAATTTAATGTAGTTTTTTATTCATTGCTAGAATATTTAGTCACCCATTGTGGCCAGTTTTCTTCTAACGCTGCTATGAACTTTGTGGTGTCATTTGCTTCGAGCCTTTTTCGTTTGTCAAGCTTTCTGGATGCCTTTAGTCTCAGTTGTATTTTTGAGATAAGCAGCTGATGATCTGACCCACAATCGGCTCCTGGCAAAGTGTGCGTGTTTTTAACGGATGTCCTCCACCGTGTTCCAATCATTACGTAGTCGATCTGGTTACGATAGTTGCCGTCTGGTGATATCCAAGTGTATAATCTTCGTGGATGGTTTTGAAAGCAAGTGTTGGATATCACCAAGTTGTTATCTGCAGCAAATTGTATGAGGCGTTCTCCCCTCTCATTGCGTTTTCCCAGACCAAACTTTCCTACACAGGGGCTCAGTTGGAGCCCCTGTGTAGGAAAGTTTGAGAGTCTGAACCTATTTTTGCGTTGAAGTCACCCATAATCACTAGTACCTCTCTTCTTGCAATCTTTGCTATTGTGGTCTCTAGATCTGAATAAAATGCTTCAATGTCCTCACTGCAAGCGGTGCTAGTAGGGGCATATACCTGTATGATGTTAAGATTCACTGGACTCGACTTAAGCTTAATACTTATTATTCTGTCGCTAACAGGTTCATACGCTAATATGCAGTTCCTAATGCAGTTTGAAATAACAAGGAGGAATGAATGTAATATCAATTAGTTAAATAATTAAGCATAGTACATGAGGTACTATGCTTAATTATTTAACTAATTGATATTACTAACTATAAATGTAAAAGTTTGCATGATTGAATGATTGTTGCTAAAACACGCAAGAACGGCTGAACAACATATTTCGTTAGAATTTTGCACACAGATAACCTCGTACTTAATAACTTTATAACCTAAAATAGATACACAACACATACTTTATACTATCCCGGAGAAAATCAGATTTCCTACGGGATAATAATATAATTTGTTTGGTGGAGTAACCGGAGTTAATATTTCTATTTATAAATTAGATATCCGACTCTTTAGGGGAAGTCCCGAGTTCTAAGAATATGGGAGCTATATTGCGCTGTAACAATCGTAACGACAGTATCAACATGTAATCTAGATAGAATCCGAGCAGTGTCTGGGGCTTGAGACCCAGGAGCAGGTTTTCTCACTAGTTTGTACTGCTCAATATCACTTGACAAACTAACTCAATTCTATTGGAATGAACGTTATGTATTGTATACATACCTACTTGAAATAAACTACCCGTGAATATTAATTTATAAACGGTTATAAACTAACACGAATTATCTTTGACGTGTATAATGTATAATTTCTAAGACAACGATGAAATACATTTAATGGCTGATATAATTAAGGTAAACGCAGAGCAGACCTGGACATCGGCAAATTAGGGAGTATCTCTTGTTTTGCCGATGCAGATAGAGTGAGGAGCGTGAGCGTGTAGATCTGGCCCACATGCGGCTCGACTGGAACGCGTCAGAGACACTTGGCGGCCGGATTCGCATGCTGGTGGTCGCAAACCAGTCGAGGAACAGATACCCCTACCAAGAGGGTGCTGGGTTACTCGTCTCTTACGAGATGCTATCCCAGCGGCAGAGGGGAATTGTATTCTAACCCGTCCCCTCACGGGTAGTTTTATTTTTTATTAACCTTATCATAATTTTAGAATCTGGAATTTTAATTTTAAAAAGTCATTCATTAAAACAAGCATGCTATATAATTTGGAGTCTGTTATTATTAATTAATAAATTTAAAAAATTCCGTACTAATATTTGGCAAAATAACTCATTTTTGAGGTATATTTATTTTTGAAATAATTATACAACTAAATAATTAAATATGATCTGTTGCTATTACGAGAGAAACCTAAGCAGTGCCCTGGACTTGTGACCAAGGTATAGAAGATCAACATTACTTATAGGTATACGACTAATTCCCAAAGACAAACGGTCACACAGCTCGATATGCACTTCAATCCCTATTCTATATCAACCCCATTAAGCCTTTTTTTCGCAATAAAATGTAGCTTAAGTCCTTTCCTAAGCTCTAGTCTATTTCTGTACTAAATTTCATCAAAATCCACTCAGTGGTTTAGGCGTGAAAGCGTAACAGACAGACGGACAGTTACTTTCGCATTTACAATTTAATAGGATTATGTAGTCACAACAAACATTGTAAAATTGTATTATGTAATAAAATATGTAGAAAACTTATACTAATGATTATAAGATGCTGAATAATATTGTCATATTCAGAACCTTTGTTTTTTAAAGTCGGATACGAATGGCATTTTGGATTGTTCTAGTATAGAGGGTAATGAACCTGCGTAACTACAGGCCTGAAGCGTAAGCGTGACATACTCGTAGATGCTTAGAGTTACAAAGCTTTGTAAGTCGCGCTGGAACTAAAATGTTGTTTTAATTGTGATGACTCTCTACAGATGCTTTTTAGCATCAAATGCGGGAAACTAAGAATTTAGAAAATATGTTACACTACCTGTGCCCACTACATGGTCCGAGTTTCATCCCCTATTGTTATTTTACACCCTTGAGGATAAAACTTTTACAAACTTTGAATGTCATATTTGTTTATATCCAATCAACAGCAGCCTACAAAATAAACTTCAAAAATTACGATGCTTTCATATAACTTGTCATCACCTCCGTTCAACCCCTTAAAACCCTTTCTCAGGCTCTAGATTATCTGTATACCAAAATTTCATTTAAATCGGTTCAGTAGTTTTGGCGTGAAAGCGCGACAGACAGACAGAGTTACTTTCGCATTTATAATATTAGTAAGGATTATTTTTAGGCTGAGTATGCCTCATATAACTGGTATTTTTAAATCTGCTAACTCAACAAATATTTTAAAATTTCAGAAATCTTGCAAAAATACATGTAATTTAGTCTCCATATCTCACTAATCTTCTAATCTAATGTGAAAGTTTGTTTGTTTGCGACTCAATCACGCAAAAATAGCTCAACGGATTTCATAGAAATTTAGCACACATATGCTCTATGCTGCTAACCTGGATTATCATAAAAGCTACTTTTTATCCCAGAAAAAATAAGAGTTCCTGCGGGATAATAGTAAAATTGGTCCACTGTCGTAATCGCCTGAATAAGTTAATTTAGCAACAATGTGTTGTAAATTGATGTTTTTTGTTAAATCAAAGTATACGGTAATTTGCACCCGAACGAAGTCGGGGCGAGTCGACTAGTTTTATATAAAAATATATTATTCTAATTTTTAAATAATTAATTACGTTATTAGAATTTAACTAGTTTTATACTTATAAATCTTAAACGCGAAAGTTTGTAAGAATGTTACTGTTTTACTCTTTTACGCAAAAACTACTGAATGGATTTTGATGAAACTTTACAATAATATAGCTTACACATCAGAATAATACATATGATATAATTTGTAATGATGTAGTGTGAATTATCCAAAATATAGCGGGTAAAACTGCGGGACGCAGGTAGTAAGATATAGCAAAACATCTAAATGTTTTAATTAGGTTGTCTAGGCTGATACCTCCGTAACTTAAAACATTGTTAGCAAAATCTAATTGCAAAGTGTTCATTCCAACGAGACGTGAACTCAATTTCCAGTGCTATTTGCTATCTTTGTATCTAACTAAAGTTCTCAACTTCGGCTGAGCAGCGAAACAATTAACCCTGTTGTACTGAGACAGAACAAACAGTGCAGCAGACGCAGAGAGTCAAGTTCGTCGACTTTCCAATTCAGCCGGGTAACAGTATTCAGTAGTAAGCTACGAGTCTCGTAGTATCTACGTTCAACGTAACATGTTCGTAGCTGGAGTATCGATTAGTCGCACGGTCCGAGCTTGGGCGAATGCTCCCGAAGTCACCCGAAGCGTCCACACGTAGCGGAAGTAATGAAATGTACAAAAGGATGTGAACCGGAAGAATTGTCGCTCTCCTTTTTCCACGCGTCTTATATCCGTCTAACAGGACTTCCCTTTTAGGTTTTCTTTTTATCCCTTACGCCTAGGGGTATTAATAATGCTGGGTACTATTTTATTCTCTTTTAATATTTTGTATCTCAGAAATCCTACAAATATTATAAACACGAAAGTTTGTAAGAATGTATGGATGTATGTTTGTTACTTTTTCATGCAAAAACTACTAAATGGTTTATTTAATAAAAATTTACAGTAATATAGCTTATACGTCAGAATAATACATAGGCTATAATTTATAATGATATAGTGTTAATTTTCAAAAATAAAGTGGATGAAACCGCAGGGCATATAAACACTCCTATTTCCATAGCTTTCATAGCGCAAAAAAAATATTAAAAAAATACGTTAAGGTTAATTGGTAGGGTATACAAGGGCCTTCTTGAGATGTAGAATATTGCGACTGCAACCGTCGAGTGCTGGAGGCGTTTTAACGTATTGTAATACAAGTTTCATACGAGGCGCCGCCCCCTCGCACGACGTCTTGCTGGCGACTTTAGCCATAAGAGCGCGATAGTCATCCGTTAACGCAGGCAAAAGCCGCTCGGCATCGATTTAATCGTAAGTTTTCAAAATTTCGATTCACAATTCCATTCCCGTTGACGCCACCGTCGATCGAATGCCAGGGGATGGGGCGCACCCCGCCATACGGTTTTATTTATGGTATATTTTGACGTGCGCTTTCGCTGCTAACTTCAAGTTGCCTAGATAATGGGGTGATGGATAGTGTTATCGGTCGCTATTCACCGTGAACTGTGTCCGCACCGTGCTCTTATTATTGCAGTGTTTTGCGGAAAACCCGAAAGCTCTACTAAATGAAATAGAACAGTGCCCTTTCAATAATTTTCTGTGAACTACCGGTGTTACTTTTGACTGTAAGTTCAATGAGTGAAGCTCTAGTATGATTATATTGGCATGAATATGCTTTAAATATGAAATATTTTATTTAAATTGTAGAAAGTGAAGTGGATTTAAAAAACACGTTACATCAATAACTTGTTTATAGCTGAGGTGTAGAGCAGTTATTCATAAGGTAAGTTTCAAATAATTTTACAAAAATTAAAGTATTAACTATTTTCAATATTATGGTGTGATAAAAAATTTAAATGTAATTTTAAAAATAAAAAATATTAAAAAGGTAATTAAAATCGCGAAATGCTTGCGCTATTTACGAATGTTTGTTCTAGTGTAAACATGAAAGGCCGGTATTGTAACAGCGCCATCTAGTGGTGGCGATTGCAAGTCGGAATTAGTTCTCTGACTCGGCGTTATGGTCAGCGCTAAAGTGTCAGCCGGCGGCACGCCTGCAGTCACGCGGCGTTGACGCGCGTCGCAACATGGTTGCGTGGGTGTAGATCGTTCGCTGATAAACTATAGTTGTTTTCTTTCTTATCAACTTTACTACTAGCGTTTTTCATTGAATACGGTGTTTATCGATACAATCACGTTGCGGAATGTTTATTGTGTACAGTGATATATATGAAAGTGTTGCGTCTGTGTGAGTGTTTTGTTATTGCAGCGGCCGACAGGGGACAGGATTTTGGCGGTGCAGTAAAGGTCTAGGTCCGACATGAGGAAAATAAATGGTATGTTAAGTCACTATTACTTTGATCTTACTACGATTATACAATTTCAGTTAGTTTAAATAGCTGATAAAGAACTGTGTGAAAAAGTGACCGGGTCGGGGTCGAAGATAAGGACCATAAAACCGTTACACACGAAGATCGAACTTAAGACGGAGCGAATAAAATTGATAACATTTGAATTATTTATATGTAATATGATAAGCTATTAAGTTATACAGCCAGAAATGGCAACTATTTGCTTGATAATGTTTCCCTCTTTTTATTAACAGACAATTTTGTGGCAATGATCGCATTGCCACAAAATTTTTATCTTATTGTTTTTAACTATTTTGTTATATTTCAGCTGGTTTACATATTTCAATGAGAACATTAATATCTTATCTATTTGTTTTTGCTACTTAAGATATAAAGCGATTAAAGTTTAATATAAGCAGTAAACATTGCCTATTGTGCATTTTGTCAGGAAGGACCACGGGATTCAATAGACCAGCGAGAAACTATAATGAAAAGTAGTTTTGTGATGAAGCAACTTCTATCCCATTGAAACTGACAATAACCAAGCACCAATAAAAAGTTATTACCCGCATACATCTCAAAATAGAGTTGCCTTAGTGAGGAGCGACCGAAATCATTAAGCGTAGCAGATCCCGTACAAATGGTCTATAAACATAATCCGACAATGTTCGATGAGCTGAGCTGAGACGTGTTATGAAACCTTCAACTGGGTCACGAACAAAAAGAATTAGGAATTGTGTTTTCCAAGATAGTCCGTCCACTGAGGATACGCTACAGGTTATTGCGTCTCCGTTTGACATATAACATTTAAAGTAAGATAAGACATATATGTAAATTACGTCCGTCATAACCGGCCCAAGGTTGTCTTGTTGTTGACCACAGAAATAGGAAACGAGATAGAAATGCAATATCATTGGTTGTAGCTGCATTTGATTGCATATGTACAGATTACCTGAGATTAGCTTCCAACAATTTCTACAGTGAAACGCGATGGGAGGTCGGGTATTAGAACGACACTCGCAAGATTTATTGTTTAATGATTGCGAGTGACATGGCGCACAACGCAGAACATCTATTTGTTTTAATAACATGCTCGATTGAAGATTCACTCTAACACGCCGTCAGCTCATGGGAATACATCCTATTCAGAAGCAGGTTTTTCATTGTCATTCAGGTTGTACTAGTATTTTTATTTATTAGTAATTGATTGATAACATGACAAGTTTAGTAATTATTCGTAGTAATAGTAGTTGATAGTGTAGATCTTTACAATTTAATTATGCCTCAAATATTGCTGGTTTCGCTTATAATAGTCAAAAGACAATCCATCAAGAATTTCAAAGAGAGAAGATGATAGTATTCTTCAAAGTTCAATGGTCGACGCTTAGTTAATATGCTTGCACGTAGCGGCAGAAAATCAAATAAACAGTCGCTTTCATCTCCGGTTTATCGGCGATGCACTTCGTAGCCTTGCACTTTACCGTGTGTTCAACACAACTGCTTATTCCCTCGACCATTACTCAGGCCGAGGTTGTCGACTTATTTCATTATCGATCTTGCATACCGATAAAAAATTGCTATACATAAACCGCTAAGCTTGGTCGTTTTATTAAGTAATTAGATACCGGAGGCATAATAGAATTAATTTGTATTTGATTTAATTATTATACACATATACATTTATTTAAATGAATGAATCGAGAAACTATTTATTCTATGCAAGCTAAGCAAAGGATCAATCATAGGAAACAAGGATAGTTGTGGTTGCAATATGGCTCAGCTCGTTGAACTGTATCGTCTATTTGCTAGAGATTGATAACAATTTGGAACGTTTATTACATCCGAGTTGTTGTGTATCGGATAATGTTTTTATTGATTCTACTAGTAGTTCGAAATGCTCCAATATTGACAATGAGTGGTAGTTTAGATGTTTCTACGTGCTTAGGGAGTGGATAAGGAGACTACGTGACTCTCAGTTCATTGCTCTAGTTTTTTCCCGCTTGATCTCGTGAATGAGTTTGTAGACCTTGGCGCGGACATATTTATTCAGAAACAGGATTCATTGCTTTACAAAAACACTCAATATCTACTTAGTGATTCTTGAGTATTAAAGCAAGGTTTTTCTATTAATCGTGTCACTCTTTTATCTCGAGCAAGTAAAAAATGCGGAGATTATCCAATAGGAATATAAATAAGGTATTATAGTAAATGTAGTAATTTGTACTGGGTCGATGACGTGATCTTTTGGTGAACATGATATCACTTTCGGCGTTAAAAATCTTTCCGTGGGAAATGAATGGGAGTTGTGACGGTGTTGTGAATGCTGATTTTCAATAGCGCATTAGCACTGAATATGGTGGCGCCGCGCGTGATTGCCATTTTTATTGAGATCACACGTCTGTTACAAATTGTTGCTCTAAATTGCACGTGACAGTTGTATATTATCTACTTGTTACGATTGCCTAGTATCAACATATTACTTTTAAAATATATTTGTATTTCAGAAGAGCTTTTGGTAAAATGGTTAAGATATAAGAATATATCTGGTTGATTATAATTCACCATCGGTTGGCACTTTGATTAAAATTCATTATTTTTCACACCGACCTTAATAAAGAATATAGTAATTTCCATCTTTAATCCGAAGCAGGTATACACGTTGTTCGCTCGTTTGCTCCGAGGGCGATGTGATATATTCAGGACCCGTTTAAATATTCCCAGGGGTGATAAGGGGAAGGGATGCGAACCGGTTAATCAAGTAACGTGATCCATTTATCTGGAGCACTCTTGATACTGTGTCTCTGAGTTTTAGAGTATTGGGCGCGGGGTTGAGATTGGATGTAGAGATTATAAGTAAATTATTTCTTGTTTATTAACATTTAACTATGGGATTTGATTTTACGAGTAGATAGTGGTTTGGAAAGTAACTTGGGCTGACTCAAGGTGATACATGTTAGTGATTGGCGACGGATATGCACAATTGCACATGTAGCTCTATCTATTTCATCTCATCAAGCAGAATTGTAGAATTAAACATTAAATTATTGAGTAACTATTGGTAAATCAAAATTTATTAAACAAACTTCCTCAATATTGATCATATACGAAGAATTAGCTGAAAACAAACGGTCACATACTATCTAAAAATTATAGAGGTTTTTAATCAACAGTATCAATAATACATTTAGGTTCGACATCAATCCCAACAGAGTAGAATTCTTAGTGTATCTGGCTTCTAAATCTTTATTCACTACGAAAATTGTAGTGCCTTCTGTTAAACCATAAAGTTGTTCAAGCGACAGGAGTGAAATACGAGATAGCCTAGAATGTAGATGCCCTATTGGCAATGAATATTCAAACTTGAATTCTTGCTAGCAATATCAATGGAATTAGATCGATCGCGATGCAGTGAAATTGGACAGAATCGCTCGGGTGCAGCAGTTCTCCGTTTTACTGCATTCGATCTATTTACGTGTTTATGATTGTCGATAAAGCCTAAGCACTCGGGTTAGTAATGTATTTTTGTTTTTAGTAGCAGAGAACGTTAAGAATTAGTTTTAAGCCAAAGATTTTATTGAGCGCGATCTGGCAGTCCTTGTATCATCGAATTTCTTATTAAAACAAAATAAATAGCCGGCCTTTCAATTTTGCAATTGGAGAATGGACTTTAGTTCATGTCATTGTATTTTTGAAAATAGTCTCAAATTAGTACTTAGATATCTGCATAATAAACACAATACAGTGTACTATAATGTGTAAAATTTCCATCATAATTGGTTTGCTAATAACTTAATAATAATTAAATATTTCAATTGTATATTGAAATTACGAATAAATCGAACAGAAACCAACAAAGGAAAATAATAAAGTTGCAATCGATGAAGATCTTGAATCAAAGAATTTGTTGAAGTTTAACAAAGATGGGTGTGAATTTAGCAATACGAATTTAGAATTGTTATTGAAGGAGGCTGCATTGGGATTTGACCTTGTGTTTCGAAGAATTATAAATATGGCCAGACCTGTGGATTCATAATGGAATGCAGGTTTGTTCAATCTGAATAGTTCTTTTTCTTTTGGTTAAACTCAAAGGATTGGTTGGTCTACGGTTCGATGGTAAATTTGTAAGCCTTTTATTGTTTTAGTTAGGGCTTCTTGAATTTTTTCATTGGTTACAATTCAGTTCCACTTTCAAAGGTGATAAAAATGTCTGATCAATAAAAGTGAACACGAACGTTTAAAGTGAAAACAATTCCGTATATCGATAGAGTTATCACAGCTATTACAAACGTTGATGTAAGGAATTAAACACAAATACCTTATAGAGCGACTCGTTCATCGGCCCGGGAAGTGACGTCATCGCGAACATTTCCTGCCTTCTCGACCTTCACCCATAGCCTGCGCGTGACGACTTTGAAAATGTTATTTTTACACTAAATTATATTTCTTGTTAGATATGGATATTCGCAAACAAGTTTCTAGCTAAATTGATTGGGGGGTTTTTTGCTAAAATATTTATAACTAATTGCATCTGATTAAACTTTGCATTGAATTAGTGTTACATTAATAAGACTCTTCATTTGGGTTTTTTGATAATAATAAAAGATTGAATTTAAGAGTATGTCTTCTACTTATTGATGCTGTACACTAAACATAATTATATTTAAGCTATTTTGTTCTGCTTTTATTCTAAAATAATTTGACGCAAATTAGTGATTAGCGTAGTATTTATTTCTTATAATAGTTATACTGCCCTCAAGTTATACTTACGTTCAATTATTTATGAAGATTTGCCATTGCATAACCAATTTTCAATTATGTTTCCAATTCACAATTTCCTTCAGCTCATGTTCGACAAATAAGCATTTGAGCTTTCTCGTCTGATTAACTCGGGTCGTGAGTCACGAGGCTGTCGAAATAGTGGAAAGCCATCTTGCTACCGTGTAACAATGCTGTGTTTTGTCCGCCATCGACAATGTGAAGGAAATCCTGTCCGGATCAGGTTGGTCTTTCAATGAATCAAAGGCATAATGTTATTTGCAATTTATTGTTTATTGTCGCGTTTGCTACTTGGTGCTGATTTGTGCTTGCATGTGGACTGTTGTCTATGCATTCGCAGTAAAGATTACGATCATATATTCAATATTCGTGTTTGAGTGTAGGTGTTTCCTGTACCTACTGTAGTGATTTCCAAAATTGTGTACAATGAGATGTAGATGGCTTATCTTTATGCAACACTCTATTCTAATAGAAGAGATTAAAGTTCTATACTCATTTGAAGGTATTAAAGGCTATTTTGAAATTGATTATTATTTAACTAGACGTTTATAGATTTCTCTATTTCGAAGATGAAGTTCGAGACGCCATTTAAATGAAACTAGCAACAGTAATGAGTAAAGTTTTGTGGACTTTGTATTATTTTTTACTATTTGGCATTTGGGAAATGTAAACACTTGTGATTCAATTCTTGAACTTTTTTTCTCGTATACAAAATTAAATACAAAATTTTACAGAACAAGGACGTGATGAACACTTATTACCAATCAACTAAGTAAGTTGAATGGTAATAAGTGTTCATACTGTTTCAAAATCAAAGCGATTTTATCTCCATCTTACAGTAGGAACAAGCTGTCCCGTCTTTACGAACTTTTACTGGGACCAATCCTAAAATTAAAAAAAGCGTCGGCTGTTCCATACAAAATAGGTCAAGGACACATAAAACAAGGGAACAAATTCAACAATTCATACTTTCTTAGCAATTGGCTGGCTTGGCCTAAGCCTCTCTATCAATTGTATGCGTGTGGTGATGAGTTGGCTACTACATTCGAGGACTGAATTTCTTACTTTTTAGGCTGTAAAGTCAACACTTCAAACGTTAAAGTCACAATACTATTAAAAAAGTGAGACACGTAAACAAAATGCATACTGTTAATTCCAAGTAGCATAACATCACCATTACGGTGCATGACGTAACGGCCATTGACAGAAGTGAGGACGTTCTCAAGCTTAGATACGATAATAAAAGCTATTGTGTAAGTACACAGACACATCATAAAACACTTTTTATAATTATTTACTTAGTAAGACGAAAAAATTTCATTTAAATCCGAACTTTATGACCTGTACGGTCATAAGGCACACAGATAGTTTATACTACTTGCTACTTTTTATCCCGGAAAAAATCATTATTCCTTCAGGATATTAATAAAAATATTTATTTTTATTTACGCCTGAATATTTTATTTAGCAATAAATAAACTTTTTTTGCGTGCGGCTTGTCGACTAGTTTAATAATAAATTTTTTGCAGGAAATTGTAAACAGACTGTAAAATAATATAATGTTTGTTTAAACTAAACTTTATGTATTCAAGACGAAAGCTCAAAAAACAGATTCTGCCAGGAAGTATAGGACAACAAAAATGCCCTAAAGATTTAGATATCGCTAGAGAAGAAACTTGAATCAGATTTGCCACAAAAGGTCAGAGATGATCTAAGCAGCAAGTGTCTCTAGATGGTTCCCTACTATATATAAAATATTTCATTAATAATTCTATATTTTGAATCTAATTTTTAAGAGTTTGCTACTTAGAAAAATAACCTGAACGATAGATGAACTAAGAAAATGTAGAGCAAATTTCTTCTACAGTTTATAATATTTGAAGAACTTATGGCTATTACGGCAACACAAAACCCATTACATAATAAGAATAAGACCGAGTTGAGCACAAAACCATTAAGTTTATGGAGCGAGAGGTCGGTCATATGAAACTGCAATTAGCCTCTATTATAATCCTTCCAGCGTAACGTTTTCAAGGACGACGACTGGTCGCGTAATAGTCCTGTATCAGTCTAATGTATTGTTTATTATTGAGCGGCTAAACAACTTAACACAAAGGAATATTATATTTAGAATCGACTTGCAAAATAACATGATTTGTGTTTAACTCTTAATCAGTAGTAAAATGTGTTTGATTTTTAAAAATGTTATGTCCAATCGATCTCTTTCATCATTTTTAGGGTTCCGTCCCCAAGGGTAAAAACGGTTATAATTATTTACTTAGTTACTAATACTCCTCTGTCCTTCCGTCTGTCTGTCACGAGGCTGTATCTCATAAACCGTGATAGCTAGACAATTGAAATTTTTACAAATTATGTATTTCTGTTGTTGATGAAACGAAGTATAAGTTCTTTTTAAACGTATCTGTCGGCGCAGCGTGGATTGTGTGGCAATAAAAGATGGAACGTGCTTACAAAGTTGTTACATTATTTAAATGGAAACTGAGGGACAAATGAGCAAAGTGCCCACCTGATGATAAGTGACACCGTCGCCTATGGATAACGACAATACTCTACGTCTACAGTATCTCTTGTATTGCCGATACATTGCCTCGTCGAAAAAGAAGTGTTTAGAATCTCTATTTTTTATTTAATGAGACGTTTTACATGTTAATATAATTAATTGTTTTATAAGTGCAAAGCAGAACAGAAACACGAGGAACATCGTAATAAGAACAACGGATGAACAGAAAGAATTAATGAGTACAGTGTGACCAAATGAGAGAGTAATAATTGCTTAAAGTCTGGTTTGCAACTGTTTGGTACAATATTTCCCTTTTAATTCCCTACTAATTCAAACAAAGTTATTTAGTGGACTCAAAATTAATCTACTAAAAGGTAGTTGTTGATTTTTCATGTATGTCTATGTCTGAGAAACATTTTATTTCAAGTGTTCTTCCTATTAATAGTTATTTCAAAAGAAGCATGCAGATTTCAAAGATAATACTAACATTTAATACGCAGTTCTTTCGTCATCCAAAATCTTTAAGTGCTCTCATACTTAAAAATCGGGTCAAGAGTGACTCGGGACTCGCTCAAGTGCCATCCCACTTATCCCTTATATTCGAAGTGACACTCATATTTTGATAATATACAGATTTTATTTAAAGTTAAGATGATTTTTTTAAGTCTATAGATTTAGGTATATATGATGATTTTTGGTCTATTTATAAAAGAATCTATTTTACTCACTTAAATTTAGATTTAAAATTTTCCCTGGTATATGGTCAAAGTTCCAGGTCACCTATAAATAAACTTATAATAGGACTATCCATCCATTACCTATATTGGAAATTATATTAGAAAGATCGTAAAAAATATAATCAAATTGAGGATCTTCTGTGGTCGACTACTCAAATTACTGTAAGCTATTACGTATCAATTGTAGCGATGGTTGGCAGCACTATATTCGTCCTAAAATGATGTTTCATTAAAAATTAATTCTGTTTAAATTTCTGGAAATATTTAATTCTTAGTTGGCAACATTTTCGCTGCTGTCAGTGTTATCTGGAGTCTTTGTTCGCTTCCGTTGTCTCTGACTTTGTACTTCGATTGAACCTACAGATGCAGAATAAATGATGATTGTTATTAATTTTTATTGAAGTTCTCACCTTCATCTTTATCACAACCAAAACCATGGTCTTTAAAACATTTCGGAATATAATCTATTGATTAATTTGTATGATTAAGTTAATGTCACATTTATTCATATTAGCTTTCTTACAAATAGTGCTAATCACACGTGAGTAACTCATTAATTTCAGTCATATTTATAAACTGGTTATCTACGACAACAGAAACTATCTACATTAGACGTTTATCAAAATGTCATCGTAAATTATTAGATAATGCGTACGTCTTGTTTAGATGAATTGTTTAATGAAATATCACTCTTAATTACATGATATTAAGGATATTAAATGCAAATGGTTCGCCATTTATGACAGCAAAATGACCCTGGAGATCGACAAAGCCTCGCATTGTCGCTCGTGAGTCACGACTCGAAAGTGACAACTTTCAAGGATAGTCGCGGATAAAAGTGTTGTTAACGTAATACAAAAATGTATTTTTATTGGCACGCCGTATTTATGTTATAATCTATGCTTTAATGATTCTCTTCTCTGAGGGATTTCATGACAAAATTGCCAATATATTCTCGAGTTTTGTACACTTACTTAAATATGAAAGAGATAGAGATATCTCTTTCATATTTGACTCTTTTTATTTCTTCTTACAAACGCATTCATCCATTGAGTACCTGTATCGGTAAAGATCTTTAAATATAAAAACGCGACGGAAGTGACAATTAATCTTTGAATATAAAAATCGCAACGGAAGTGACAATTAATTTTCTTAATCATTATCCTACTCTAATTATAGCCCGACACGGCCTTCACTATTATTCTACCCCAACTATACCCCGACAGGTATATTACCATAGATATTAAAATTTATTTAGTGTTGGCACTATTTTATTAAATTATATAATCAAGATGGGATTTTAGATAAAAATATTTCGTATATATTTTTTTTGTTTGTGACTCGAATGTCTATATCCTTTTATAGATTTTATTTTATTCTTCCGTATATTGTAATAGATTTATTTCTAACGTATAATTAGAGTTACCAGAAAACATTAATAAATCTCCCTAAAAGTTTTAATATATTTCCTTACTTTTATCGATTTACTATATAAAACAGAAGCCTTCAACTTAATAATTAATATTTTATTATTTCAATAACAGATCCATTAGCTAATATAAAAATATTTCGTATATTTTTTTAAAATTTTGTAACTCGAGTGTCCATATCAATATGACCTAGTATCTGGCAAGAGTAATTGGTGTCAATTTTGACGCATCCAGTTAGTCCTCTCGTTATGTATTCCTGATGAATTGATATGCAACGAATATCTTTCAACAGTTCATGACTCCTTTGTATTATTTTATTCAGATTCATAATATAAACGTGTTTATAAGATGTCAATCGTAATTTACATCACACATACATTTTATCGAGTGTGTTGAAATATTTTAAATAGTAATTCGATAAGAACTAGGTACTTATTAAGATTAAGATATCAAAACGTGTCAATCCATTTTACTAGTTTTTTTTTAGATGTATATTATGTCCACAGACAAAAATATACAATAAAATTTTAACTTTTTAAGTTTTTGTAAAAATAATATTCTTTTTTTATTTAAAAAAAATTATAATTTTTTTTAGTGTGCTGTATTCTCTCCACGGCTCGCGGAGTTTCAATTTACAGTTTCGTAACAGTCTTTCTGAGAAATTTCTTTTTTCTCTTCTAATTCCCTTCCTTTTATTCTTCCATTTTATTTACTTTTATTGAGCGACTTCCATATCCTCTATAATGTATTGTATTTACTTATATCTATAATTCATAACTTTAAATATACCTATATAATGTAAGCTAAATATAATTAATGTATTTGTTACATTTTTGTTTCGTTTACATTTTAATATTTTATTTATTCAATTAATTGATTTTATATATTCCTAATTATAAAGATTAAAAAATGCACAGATAGTTTTGTGTCCGATTTTATCATTTATGTTATCGATCGTATCTTTGCTGTAAAAAAATTATTATGCAGCGCCATCTCTTGGCGAGTGATAACAAAATTGATTACATAAAACGTTACGTTGTTAAAATTCATTAATTTTAACAATGTTTTGTAAATTTTAGACAGACCAAAATTCATTATAATATAAGTATCATATAAAAGACTTTCATCATTAAATATTTTTCAAGTCAGCAATAATTTCATGAAAACAGGATTTACATAATTTGGGTTGTAATAAATAGGTTTATAATAAATGGAAGGTTCAAAGAATCTTTAGTAAGCCTTTCGTCCTTTTATAGATTTTATTTTATTCTTCCGTATATTGTAATAGATTTATTTCTAACGCATAATTAGAGTTGCCAGATAATATAAATAAATCTCCCTAAAAGTTTTAGTATATTTCCTCACTTTATACGATTTGAAAGATAAAACAGAAGCGTTGAACGTTTTATTTTTTTGGATTTTAGTTTTATAAAACGTATCCTATGTCAATTTCAGGTCCATTAGCTAATATATATGTGAAGTATCATGTCTATACGCCGTTCTTTTAGAGCGTAAAAGAAGGACAAACCAATAAACACATTTTAATTGCAATGTCTGTTCAGTTGTTACACGCTTATCAAATAATAATTTATTGCTCATCTTTCGCAATATCCTTAATTTTATGATCTTACATTATATTATGGTGGTATGCTTCTCGGAAATTTATTACACAGGCCCTCCACTTGCATATCAAGTGACAAAACAATATAAAAGATACAAGAATATCAAGTTTATTGATTTTACTAAACAATATCAAATTATATTGTCAGTGTTAGCAAGATACGATTTAAGTTACATGTCTATGAACTCTACTTTCATTTATGAATACTATTTATTTTTGTATATCTTTATATATAAAACAAAATCGGGTTAGTTAAACCATTTATAACTTAACAAAGACTAGATTGATTAAATTTGATACACTGATCTTATATCATGAAAAAAAAAGGCTTGAAGGGGTTAAAATAGGGGATGAAAGTTGGTATAGAAGTTCGTCATGAATAGCAATATATGTTAAAAACTAAACCTAGATAGGTAATAGTGGTTAACTGTGGGTCGACTAGTATTTCTGTGGCAATTAGTGTATTAAACCACATTACACCAAAAACAAAGAAGATTGAAATTTAATTCATAAAAAAATACATTAACTTGTACTTAACTCACTTCTTCTCCTCCTAGAAGAGTATCTTGTATTATATGTACATTGTTTATGCTAAATTAGACATTTAGTAGAACTAGCAAGCTGCCTCGGCTTCGCATGGTTCAAAAGTATTTGTATTTTGCAGGATTTTTATTGACTTTTTCAAGTGGTTTTACAGTTTTGACAATTATCGACATATTTTAAGCAATTTACACAAAATCTTAACAAATTATTACACCTAAACCTTCCTAATTAATCATCCTGTCTGTAAACCTATCGTGAACAGACAGACGTGGCGTGGTAATAAACATGAAAATAATTTTAGCTGAAAAAAGGTAACAGAAAGAAGTAGTTTTTATCGATTCAATTGAAATTCGATTAAAAACGCATATATAGAATTACGCATTTGTCCTCCAGTCTATCCGAATACGCAATTATAATAGAAAAGCCTAGAACAATTGCGAAATTTAAAACATCATAGTTTAATTTATATAATGCAATGTAATCGAAATATTTACGCATTGCGTTATATGATACACGCACGTTTATCAAAATGCTGTATCAGGTTATATGTTGGTTGTGAAATAGAGAAATTAAATATAGATATTCATATTTTTATTATTATTGAAGTTATAACTACAACTTTCCATTAGTTAACAAAAATTAGCTACAGGATCGCTCTACGACACACACACTTATGAAGAACGCTCTTTCACTGTTGCCAATTTAGGGCTTTTACCCCTAAATTTAGAAGAAAAAAATAATACAGAAAGTTTTCTTAGGAGGTCATCTTCTGGTTTTTTTGGGATAAATTTTCATATGAATTTTGTTAATTGCACAACTTACTACATAAAAATAAACTGATTAAATGATACTAGTTAGTGCTCATGCACATATCTCTTAGAGTTCCCGACTTAGGGGTTTTCCCCCAAATAAAGGGGGTTTAAAATAATTTAATATAGTCAAATATATTTTTTGGATAACCTATAATTATTTTTAAAAATATTTTTAGGGGGATTTTCATGTAATGGGTTTTTGCTAGTAACATTGATTCTTTTGTTAATGTCATGGTTAAACTAAAAACAAAAATTATAATTTTAATTATATTAAAAATAAAAGTAAAAGATTTTTTATTATTTATTACTATGTTTATGTTTCCGACATTCGTATTTAATATATTTCCAACATAAACAGCAATTTAAACTCATAACTTAGTATTCCAACCAAATAGAAACGATGTTTGAAGTTCAAGCGATCACTACTCAAACTTTTCTAATCACCGCCTTTGCAGGAAAAATAACACGAGAAATTTTATATTACTGCGTAATCATATTCAGGTTTAATACGAAAATTTATTTAAAGAGCAAGGTTTTAGGGTCAATTTTTGTATGGAGCGTGAAAATCTGTGAAGTACTTAATGTTTTCAATTCGCTATAATCGGTTTAGAATTTCCAGAGTTCCAGTAATTGGATTGGAGGAAGTTGTCCGTTGTGTAGGGTTACCATTTGGAAATTTAAGATCAGTAAGTCTTTTCAAAAAAGTTTCGATATTTAAATTACTTTTTGTTATTGAGAATATTTTTACTGAGTAATTTTTGACTTTCGAGACATTCTCAAGTGTTAAATAAGGTAACGTTATATGCGAATATAAGGATTTTTTTTAAATTATAAATAATACATGATATTTAATATCTGTTATTAGTACTAATCCTTAATTTTCTTATTGAATATATATTATAAAAACCTAGAAAACTTAATTATTTTAATAGTTATGTTCATTGTGTGATATCATGATCATCATCACAACCCATTACTAGCCCACTGGATCTCCTCCTCAGAAAGAGGAGAGGTGGACTATGGGGTTAAGCTATAGTCTACAACGCTAGCCCAGAGCGGGTTGGCAGACTTCACACACCTTTGAGAACTTTTAGGGAACTCTCAGGAGTGCAGGTTTCCTCACGATGTTTTTCTTCATCGTTCAAAGCAGGTGATATTTAATTGCTTAAAACAAACATAACTCAGAAAAGTCAAGAGGTGTGTGGCCAAAATCGAACCCGGACCTCCCGAGTAAGTCATCGTTGTCTAAACTATTGGGCTATCACTGCTTATTAATTTATAATTCATACTGTGGGATAAAATATTTCAAGTAAGTCTTTAAACCAAACAATGTACAAAGTCGGATTAAACTCCAGTACCCCGAAATCCCGGAAATGTTCGTAAATCCGAACATGGCAACCCTACTTGCGGGTAAATTTTGCGAATTTTTCGCGGACTTCACCGCAGCTTTGCGATTATTTAATCAATACCCCTTGAACCCCTTTTTGTTTACATTTGACTGATTAATATTAATTGAGTTACTGGGGAATGAAAACGTCAATTTACATTCTAATTGTTGTGGAATTTTTTCTTATTTTATGCGAATTCAAAAAACTTTTTTTGCCGCTTATAAAATACTGTGGTTCTTTAGTCAAAACATTTTTTTCTTGAACCGTTTAAGATTAATTTAATTTTAAAAACTTGTGGTGAAATAGTTTTACCATGCTGGTAACACAAAAAAGGAAACATCAAGATGAACCCTAAAATTCTATTAACCAACTAGCATCCAACCGCGGATGCTAGTTGGTTAATAGAATTTTAGGGTGATTTTGCGAATGTAAATAAGAAAGAGAAGATGAGAAGTGATTTTATTGAATGTGTTGTAATGAATTTCTATTCCACCATTAATATCTTTTTGAACTCTTAAATTAGTCACGATAAAGATGAACTCAAAAATCGCAGTTCCTATATAAAATATGGGATCCCATTGAATACACCGGTAGCGGCACCAGGCTGGAGTACTTCATTTTTTATATATGTTTAATATCGAGAGGGAGCAGATGTGAACCTTTTACCATCTTTCACTTATTCGGAGTCGCTCACACGTCACAGATCACGGGCCTAATGTGAGGGGTTTGTCCCCTAAACCAGAGGTTCTCAAATTCATTTAAGCTTGGTATTCGCTTGTAGGTATAGATCCACTCTCATATTTCATATTACCAAATCATATATGTATATAGTAAAAAAACCTTAAAAAATGTATCTAGAAAGAGAAGAGTAATATTGAAAACATGTACGTTCTGACTGGATTACTATTATGGAGGGGGAGGGGTGTTATACTTCAGACCTTCAGAGTTACTCCTAGATTACTCGCAATGCAATAAATTAATTATCCTGTCGTGAAGGCGTTTTTATTTTGCAATCCACGCTTCTTGATTTGTGTTTATCCGTTGTCCAACATTCAAGAAAGAAGAATTATAAGTATTGCCAACATCACAATTAACATTACAATCCATCGACACTTGGGGGTCGATATAGACCACATTGGGAATCAATGCTCTTTGCTGCAAATAAACTCTATTGCTGACACAAATTGTTTCAGGGGATTTATTTTTGCTAACAGTCTTATTTTTGTCACCCATACTTTAGATGTTATTGACTATTTTGGTTTCAGTTACATAACCTAATCACTATAAATTTGCATATAGCCAAAAATTGATATTAACGCTAAGAAAATCCCTATGGATTCTATTGTAAAGAAAAATCGAGGTTAATCATAAAATCGTTATTGCTCAGACATCCAAAAAGGGATACACTCGTATTTTCCATACACGACTACTCATACTACTTTATATTATAAATGTGAATGTTTGGATGTTTGTTACTCAATCATGGCAAAACGGCTGAACCGATTTCATTAAGAGTTGACACACAGATACATTATTAGGTGGATTAACCCATAGACTACTTTTTATCCCGGAAAAATTCAGAGTTCCTGCAGGATAATAATAATTTATGGTTACTGTCTTAAGCGCCTAAATAATTTTATTTGGCAACTATATTGAAAGTGAAGTAGATCTTGAAATTATATTTTATAGATTTTTGCTTTTTTGTATTCCACCTCAGCATCATTTAACATTTTTAAAAAGAATGAAATCTATCGAAAGCTATATGATTATAACAGTTAAAATATATGAATAATTCCTCAAAGGTTGCTTAGGCTTATGTGTGATAAATGTTGTAAATTAAACATGGCTACTGATGTTACTTATTAAGTCGATCTTTATTTATTACAATTATAAACTTATATAAACAAAATTCACTATGAAATTACCTGTCAAACTGTCCCTGATCTATCAGAATAGAAGTTATGTAGTCAAGGTAGTTTAACAAAAGTTAAATAATACTCATGAAAGACAAGTAGAGTTTCAGTTTTAACAAGTTTTGTACGCTTTTTAGTTCTATTTTTTTGCAAGTGGTCTCAACTACAACAATACACGAATACTGAAAAGTTCATTAATTATGGGTTATTACCTTTTATATTGGTAGCTAAAAAGTAAGGCAATTGCCTAACTTATACATTATATCGCGGCTGTTTTATTTAACTCTACTCACGTAACGAATGAAAGAGACGTGTAGATTGATTATTATATAGGAGTGAGCAGGAGATTATTATGTGTCCTTTCTAATAACTATGAACAATAATTGGTTTTTTCTTTCTTTTCGAAGAGTCTAATTACTACATTGGTATATAAATGTAGTTTTATATTACCTGATTTTAGTGTAGTTATGTTAGTGTGATATCTGAGTTCTTCACTAAAATATTGTTTATTTTTTGTATCTAAAAAGAGCTAATTTATTCCGTCATGACTATAGGTAAGTGAAGTTTCGTCACAAGTTTTCTACTTCAATTAAAACAAAAGCACAGATTAATACTGTAATTAATCACAACCATATTTATTACAAAACTTTGCACATTAAAAAATCCAGACACAACTAAAATTTGCCTGTTCAAGTTGGCTCTAGTTCACCGTCAGAGTTTCCAAAGAATTTTATTACGAGCACGTTACAAAAGGTTTTCGCGTCGAGCATTCAAAGTCACAAAACAGCAATAACTTTGTAAACGTTCTTGGTATTGTTTCTGAAATATGTGTATTGGATTTTATTCGCATATTAAATATTTCGAGCCGACCCACCCTCGCTTCGCTGAGGTGTATTCAAACCGTTTGCTCACTCATTTATTCATTCATACTCTGCCACCCGCAACTATTAATATACTATTTATATATTAACTGATTTGGAGTGGACACCACCATATCACTGACTCCGAAGACAGTCAATCACTCAAGTAGTCTCAGTTACTTTTACACAAACCTAGTTCTGACAATAACTAACACAATAAAAAAGAATTACCTTATTTGGTGCAGTTCTGAAGTTATGTGTTTACATACATAGAGGCGATCCATTTTTTATTAATAAAGATGCCATCTTGTAAAACAAAAAACGTTTTCCAAAATGGCCACTAAGGCGGGAAATGTCGCTACGGTAACATAATGTTTCAGTCGCCATTTTTTTACGCGTAATTGGATAACAGATAAAGTAAAAAAACATACTTCACCTTGATACTCTTAAAAATCCTGCAAAATTAAAAAAAAATATTATTTAAATAAATAAATTTAAAAAAACATAGCCTATGTGTTATTCTGATGTGTAAGCTATATTATCGTAAAGAGTCATCAAAATCCATTCAGTTTTTGCGCGAAAGAGTAACAAACAAACTTTCGCGTTTATAATATTAGTAGGATTGTTTTTTCTATGATATGCTTTTGCTTTATAATTTTTTTAAACTTCAAAGTTTTGAAGTTAACACGATGAAATATTCAAAGGCGCCTGCTTAATTAGATGGCGGCTGCTATGAAGAGAATTTACGGAAAGGGGTCGCAAGTACAATTCGGCCGAATAAAGTGAGAGGTGTAATGTATGTAAGGGCGAGGCAATAAGTGCCTCCCTTCTTGACCGGATTAAATTACAGCCGCCATGCTGTCTAGTGCTGACCGTTTTATCGATTTTCGTGATATCTTATCTAAATTAGTGTACAAAATTTATCGCGTTATCATGATTAGATTGTATTATTAATATGAAACTGTATGGTTGCTAAATTAATTAAGTTGTTTCATTCTCCCTAAGATAAATTACATTCATTTTTATTTATCGACTTTTCTTAAAGAAGCTTAAGGACATACTAAATTAAAAAATCTAAATATAAGTTTTTTATAGACTACCTCTTCACATAATCTATCTTCAAAATACTCGTAAATAAAAACTACACTAATTGGATATTGTTTTGTTATGTTCGTGTAGAAGAAGGCTTGTATAAGAAATATTTGATCCACAGAAAAGTTTTAAAATATCTGCTGAGTGAAAGAGTGAGTTAAAGTCTACTCTTTTTGTTTACTGTGAAATTTCGCACCACCATAAGTGATTATGTATATCTATATGAAGTTTCTCTGGATTGTAACTCAAAGAGGGTTCCCTTATAAAAGTGCCGTACGATTTGTACTTAGGGGTAAATGCTTACACGTTGACAGGTGACAAGTTGAGGGGTTGTAAAGGGCTCTCACGAATATAAAATATTAGATGATATTTTGGTAATATTTAAAATTATTAGTGTACAACTGTGTAGTATAAAAATAGTTTATTACAGATTTTTAGGGGGACATTTACAAGAAATGACTCTTTTGAAACAGCTATAAAAATGATACCTATGATTGACCAATTGAATTAAAATTTATAATCATAACAACATGCATTTAAGACAAGTAACCGAGCAACGGTTGGGACTTTTTAACCAGCTGTAGGTTTACTTGACTCAGCTCTCTTGTTTGCTCGAACCAATTAAACTGAAATTAAATACGGAAAAATTAACTGTAATCTTAATTTTCAAAAAATACTTTAAGCTCAAATTGTTATAGGATATCGATTCGTAGAAACATCGGTAATTATATATATTTTACCGTTTTCAATTAATCTAGTAGATCTACCACATCACTAGTACTAGAGTCCACCCGAGCCCGGAGTTATATCGCCGCGGGTGATGGGACCTGTCGCAAACCATTTCCTCTTGCGATCCACTCCACAAAGCTTTTCCTTTTGTTTACGATATTTCAGCTTTTTACCTGCGGTTTTGGGAAATGTTTATGTACGGTTTAAGTTTATAATAAGTTATGCGGGTCTTTTATCTGTGGTTATAAAAAAATCATGACCCTCTTTGTAGTGCGTAACTTAGTAGGTTCTACAGAAATATGGACACACTTTCTTTGATAATTTACAATAGAAAAAGAAGATTATGTTTGTTTTGAACTTTGACTGCAACACTGGATAACCCCGCTCCGTCCTCAACTGTTAAGTTTCACGTAAATCAGTGTTACTTTGAACTAAAACAAGCAAAACTTCAGCTGTCATACGATTTTCCAACAGGTAGTTCCAATTCCTATAGTTCCAGCTCCATGATCAGATAATCTCATTGGATTTAGTATTTTGTATTATCGAGGTATTTAACTATTTACATACGTATGTTGGATCAATAAAATACCGATATAGTAATTGTAAGAATGTTTGCAAATTATGACAGAAGTTAAATACGTAAAATCACTGTAAGTTAAATAAAAGCTTGTTAAACTGTGAGATATGTAATCTTAATATTTATCTTGCTTATATATTAAAACTTAAAGTAAAGACTAATAATAAAAATAACATTTTACAATAAAAATATTTCAGACTTTTAAAACTACAATTTCATTCTTATTACGGGAGTTGACTTCAAATTCAAAATTATATTAAAACTTATTTTTAGATGTTTGTACGTTTGTTGGTCAATGACACAAATACGGTTGAAGAGATTTTGATGAAATTTGGCACACATATACTTGATAGCCTGGATTAATACATACGCTACTTTTTATCCCGGAAAAAATCATAGTTTGATTGAAAAGCCGGGGCGGTTCGACTAGTAATGAAATGCTATTTCTAATCAGATACAAACAATCAATATACAGTTTTTATCGTCAAACATCATTGTGTTCGCAAATGGGAATTGCATGCAGTAGTTTTTCCAGGCGCCAGTGTCGCCAGTTAATAAACAATAATCAACATTCTTTATAAATAGAAGATTATAATTGATTTTGTATCTAATAATTACATTATACAGCCTGTAATATTGCAGATATTAATCTATTGAATGTTAATTAATATAACCGGCTTCAATTATAAAGCCGACATGAAATTTAACCACAGATATCTTAAATCAAAGATGTTTTTTTTTTGATATATAGTCTTATGACCAAGGTGTAGGCTTAAGGAATCCCTTTATGTAATTACAACACTCGTCTCCACGGCTCAGGCTGTCTGTTTAATCCCAAGGTTAAACTCACGTAAACCTAACTTGACACAAGACGTGGCAACTACATTGTAAGGTACTCACGTTTACTTAATCGGACAGCACTTAACTCTTTCACTAACACTATCTACAGACTACTTCACTCCTTGAGAGACCGCGCAAGACCAAGACCACGGTTAGACTGTCGAGGGCATATAAAGCCACTCTACTCTACTCCAGCGCCATAGATGACGATGATGATTCGATTATTCGATAATCATTTACTATTCTCCGACAAATATATGGGCATTTCTCTGTAAGCACGTACAGGTCCCATACAAATACTGTCCTGGCAATTATTTTTAACATTTGCCAAAAAACCGTGATCTATTTCAAAGAAAATAAACTTTTATTTTAGTTAGATAAAGAGTCCCACTGAAATTATTTATATTTTCTGAATTATTAGCGATTCTCAAAAAAATCATGACAGGGGACTGTTTGAGACATCAGGGGACTGTTTACTGTTAAGTGAGGCAGAGGATAATTGTTCTTTAAAAAAACATTTTACAATAATCAATTATTTATTATTTTTATAGAATATTTTCGCATCAATAGTGAACAAAATTTCTTTATAAAAAATGAACAAAAATAACAATATTAACATAGATAACACAGAAATAACAACAACTATCAACATTAATATCAAAAGTTAACCTTAAGTGCTAGAAACCGTTTGTACTCACTGAGATCAACATAGTCATATTATTATACTACCAACAATTAAATGCTTCATTTAAATATTTACAATTATTAATATAATTATTAGAAAACAGTCTTTCCTCTCAAATATATGATATTAAAACTGAGATCTCCAATCAAATCCTAAGAATTTTTCTAATTCGGCACATAACAAAGTTTAACCACATTAAAAAAAATTAACTTGACTAATTTAGAGATGAAGAGAAGAGAATAAATTAAAAGAATTAGAGCTCGTAAACGTCAACTTGAGTAGAATATTGATAAAATATTCTCTTTCCCTTTACAATCAAGTCAGGATTATCAAACTTATGGACTTGATCAAATGACACGTCTGAAATGTCCTTATCATCTTTTCTAAAGCTCTGCACTTTATGGTCACAAATTTAGAGGATAGTAAGTCATTTTCATTGTCATTAATCTCATTAATTACGGCAGCATAACGATATCCTACATTTATCGTTTGAAATTTCACAAGAACGTAATATCCAGTACTATAACATCAATCCCGAGTGTCATTCCTTCCTGCTATAATCTTTAACGGGACTTGTTTTGAGTAGGTGTCAATTCAGGATCAGTAGATTCAAGATCTTCCGGTTTAAACTCTGTAAACACTTCTTCTACTGTCCATCTAGGTTTTAGAGCAAAGTTGATATTGTCAATCTTATAATGTTCACAAGAGTCGCTGTTGCAAAAACAGCTAAGACTTTTTCATTGTTAGTGTTTTACAGTTACTTGGAAAGCCGAGGATGGACCTGGAATAAACGCCTGCCACCTGATGCAATTTCAAAGTGCCTTTAAAACCCTTCTGATCGGCCGATTCCTCTTCAATTTTATCGACCATTGCCTGAATGTCTTTACCGTTGATTGCGACACATGTGATGTCAAAATATCGCTTTTGGATTATTTTAACAAACCTATCGATATTTTTGATGTCGCCTTCAGAATGAACTTACTTTAGGTGTAGTTCCATGTAAAGTCCTCAATATCTGGAATTTCTTCAAAGAGTGCGGTTGCCATTATAAAAACCTAGTTTTATTACGACACTGCGTTACGGGGCCTGCTCAAGAATGCGTTTGATTATATTTGAAGAGTCTTGAAAATTAATCGCAGATCCGTCCAAATTGCAGCAGGTGATGTTCTCGGAGACTATGCAAAAAGAAATAATGGAATTTCGTAGGTAAACTACGGTATGCAGACTGTGTTATGTATTTCTTCTGCGTACTTAGTCCAATAATTTTCGCTGAAATCTACGTGGATCAGAACTTCATCACCTTGTAGATGTGACATCAAATCTTTAATGCCCTTATATTGGTAAACAATATTTCGCTGGTGATCAAATAATTTCTGTAAAACTTTTTACAAATGTGTTATGAGCTGCTTTGGATATACTTCAAATGTTTTTTCCAAACAATTAGTTACCAGTCGGGGCTTTTTAGTCTTAGTCATCATCAATTTTTTTATATTTCGGGTTTTTATTCAGGCAAGTATGACATGAAAAAATTTAAAAGAAGCCGGGACATAAATTAAACATATAAACGGAAAAATGTACACAAACAAAATATTAAAACAATAACCAATACGCAAAATAAACAGTCCCCTGTTATCTAAATCAATCCCCTGCTGCAATTTCAGGAAGAGGACTGTTGCCAGGGGACCGTATATTTCAGTTAGATTTCACAATATTTACAAAAATGATGTGAAATAGTTTTTTAAGAATCTACCAATCAATTGAGACATAAATAATATAACAATAAACTTTATATAGAGATTATTAAAGTAATTAACATACACATTATGACTTACCAGAGGACTGTGTGTGGTAGCGATCCAAGCGCATGTTCACCTCACAAATGACGCTCTGACACTAAACAAAATGGCGTCTCAAAGCCGCATTCGGCAAGGTTGCCTACTTCACAGCAATTGCATTTAGTTTCACTCAAAAAAATTATTGTAAATATTATAGTTATTTTTTATTATGAATTCAAATATTTGGCAGGGGACTGTATGAAAATTCTGGGGACAAAGTTTACAGGAGTTTACTAAATAAATAAAATTCGTAATGAGACCTTGTTTTACGAAAATAATATAATTTCATTATTTTTTTTTATGATATTAACTTCCAAATGTATGTAGTTTCAATAACTTCTTCGTAAATCTCATTTCTAGGTGGAAATGCATTGATGGGGACAGCCAGGGGACTGTATTTTTAGAGCTTCTATGATGTCTAGACAAAAACTAAAAATAGTTATGGTTCTAAAAACAAAGGGCCCGTAAAGTTTCGGTGTTAAAATTTCATTAGGAGTGATTTTTTTAAAAATAATTTAATTACTTTTTGAAAAAACCGGTCGGGACAACCGATTACGAGGTTACAGAGAATCGCCCATATCAGACATGGGGACAGATACAACAAACAGTAAATCTACTCTCTTGTTCTATGTTCGGGTTAAATATTAATTCATAAAAAATTCTCTAGAGAGAAGCATTCAGGAAACGAGACAATGTACACATGTGTATTTATTATGCAAGACTTCATAAAAAACTGACACACCACATGGTAACATGATTTGCACCCTAATCCAGGCCGTGATCACCTCTGAGCTCTTATATATAATTCAGGAGAGGGCGCCTTCTGCAACAACCTGTCACGTTACCCGTCGCAGTATCGTTTCTGTTACAAATTGACGCATATGAGACACCTGATCTGACTGGTGTGCGAATAATATTGTGAAGGAAAAATAGAACTCAATATTATATTGACAAAACAAGGTTTTCTATTAGTTACTAATTATATGAATCAAATAAGCTCTAACTTATTTAGGTTGCGTCGTTTCATTCCAGGGTTCTTATGCCTACCTTCCAGCTTCATCATCAGATTAACTCTATGTTATAATAATATTGTATTATCATCTAATTTAAATAAATGTAAAATAAAAGCAAAATTTCATTTAAATCGGAAAGTGCGACAAAGTGCCCTTTTTCCGGGTTTCTATGGGATATCTGCCTTGGGCTTGAATAAAACAAATTTTCAGCCATTTATATACCAGACAGGTTTTTTAGTTTTTCATAGTAAAATTCAAAATTTTTAAATTTGAATTTTTTCCCCAATTCTTTGGAGTAAAAGACGTGAAAACATATTTTAGTTACTACTGGCGAAAAAAAATTAAATTTTTTTAAATCTTTTTTTTAAATTCTTTTTTGTAGTGACAGACACGTTTTTTTGGACTTTTTGAATTGCTGGACAAAATAAAAAAAAATATATTTTTAATTGTTAAGAATATATAAAACGAACCCCTAAGTACGAATAGAAAAGGGTCCAAGGGCAGATATCCTATAGAGACTCGGCTATACCCTTTAATTTGATTGCTTGGATTTTTTGGGTTTTTTACCGACAAACTGACAGATAAATTAAATACGAGCTTGAAAATTGCTTTTATTACTAAGAGATAATAATACAATGGACTTTACACACCCAAGTTGTGTCTTGAAGATGTGCCTACAAGTTACAAAGCCTTTTTAATTATTACGATACTCATAATCCACTACTTAAGTTCACTGTTAGTTAAACAGTGTTATTAAATTTCGTAATAATTACTTCCATATTATCATTTTTTAAAGCTTTTTAAAAAGAAGACCTGAATCACTAAATATCCATCTAAAATTGATTAATTGAACGCAGACCTCAATTTTGCTCAAGTTTCCAACGCTCTTATTATCTATGAATCCGCGATGACATAGAATGTCAAGCTTAATTTGGCTCCAAATAAAGTGTTGCCAACATATCTAAAATGTTAGACTATAGTTTTAAATAACTATCGTATTGCAAGATCATCGTGTAATGAACTTAATTATTTTTTTGTAAAACACTGTTGTCTAATAAACGAGTTAACAATCCTATGTTCTACCAACAAAACCATTTGTTAAACGCTTTACATAAATTCAAAACGTTACAAATATTGTACTCGTTAAAAAAGCTCTGTACTGTTAATTAAAAAAGCCTGTTATAACAAAAAAAAACTATAAAAATTTTGCGTTCTTTTAAACAATGACCGCGCGCCGTACGCCGTCCAATGTTTGCAGTGGAATTAGCATATTTGTGTTTCTCATGCGATTCAGCGTAGTGTTTGCGTTGGCGGAAAGCTTAGGAAAATAAACGATTGTTTATGTTGACTGTACGTATCGTTTGCTAAATTGGACGAAATTATAGCGGCGATTAATTGTATTTATATAATGAGTTAAGAGTTTTAAACAGACTTATTTTTACTAGTCTTCCGATTCCGATTGATTAGAAATCGATTCTATTTGAGTGATTGTAAACATTGCAAATGATTTTGTTGGATATCTTTTATCACCACAGATAAATAATATTCTTATTCAATGTTATTTACTTTGTTACGTTGTCAGTAAATGTAGTGTGAAGCTGGAACTGGTCCCTAATATTTTTTATCAAAGAGGTTGCTAAATACAAATTTACGGCCGAAATTAATAATCTATTTCAATACATTCATCCAATATGGATGGAACATTCAAATTTGGAATCTATTTTATTTTCTTATTTATCATTCAATAACATCCTTAGATTTATAAACCATATTATAGTTGAATTAGGACAGTTTAATATTATTTCAAAAGATTTGTTCTGGCAACACTGAAACGCTTTCAGAGATGTGAAGGCTTGACTTGGAAGAACTTGTCGAGCATGCCACCAGTAACGTGGCGCCGACATTATTCTGTGTAATACTGTTTTAATTATATTAGGAAAATATCAAAAGTATTGTCTGTTATTTAATATACTAATACTGTTATTAAATTATAATAATTGTAGAATCAATGATTTAGAAATATTTGGTAGATTCACAAATATTTTGTGCTAGCAACACCGTATGTCATTTATAGTAGATGTAAATAAGGTAATCCTGGCAGAACTAGTTTTGCTTTGTAACAGTGAAGTGACTCTAGGCTAATTCTGTTTAAAGTTGTTCAGAGTTTATATAGTTAGCCGACCCGCTCTCGCTTCGTTGAGGTATATTCAAACTGTTTACTCTCTCACTCACACACTCACCCATTTATTCATTCATACTTTACACATAAATATGAATATACCATCACGGACTTTTTATCAATCTTTTCAAGATATACAATTTCGTAATACATTAATTTGAACTATCTTGTGAAGTTTAGCCAGCGTTTGCGATTTAAGCGCACAAAAAATATATTTTTTACATATAAACCTTCCTCTTGAATCACTCTATCTATTGCTTATAACTGCATTAAAATCCGTTTATTAGTTTATAAGATCTAAGCGAATATACAGCGGAAGCGATTTCATTTACTATGTAAAGATAATATTTGATACGAGTGCTAAATATAAGAATGACGAGGTCCAGCGGTGGAGGCAGTTGGAAATACTTGAATATCCAATATTGTAGCTAAAATTCAAATATTTCCCAAGTACAGAAACAAGATTTTAACGGTATTCACAAGCCTACATTCTCCACACTTCATGTAAGTAATTAATGGAGCACACCATTATCTGTGAAGCCCTAACCGTCATTGCCGATACGATACGATACGACACTCGATAAGATACAGGCGAGAGTCGACGGTTGCTCCTGCATAGATTATCCTGGACAGATTGATTGGACAAGTTCCACAATGAATTATGACGGGATATCTTAATGAGAGGTATTGCAGGTATTGAGATTTCTAGTTACTTGCAAATGTGAAATATGTGGGATAGATATTATGATCTACTTTTTTTGTTTGGTTTTTAATTTATACTAGCCGATCACCATCTTACTGACCATCTTCTGTCTCATTCACTTTTTCTTTTATATAAACCTTGTTCTGACAATAATTAACACAACAATTAATTATAAAATTAGATGCAGACGTTCTTAAGTATCGACTCGCGCCACTTCGTCTGCGTGATGCTCCGCTCCTATTGGTCTTAGCGTGATGATATATAGCCTACAGCCTTCCTCGACAAATGGGCTATCTAACACTGAAATAATTTTTCAAATTGGACCAGTCGTTCCTGAGATTAGCGCATTCAAGTAAACAAACAAACTCTACTTTTGAATGATAGTGATAAGTATTTAATGTATTGAACATTTATAAACAAACAATTAATCAATTTATTTTATTATTTGATTTTCATTACTTTCCTAGTATATCTTTGAAGTCTAATCATTGACCACCTGTAGGGACAAAACCCGCACAAGTGGAAGCTTTCTGGGCTCGGTTTAAGCTTCTTAATAATTTTAATTATAATAGTCAGTACGGTGATTAAAAAAAACCTCTGTAAGTACGTATAGGATTGCTGAATCTCGCATATTTTAGGGGGCCTTCCCGTTCACCAACCACAATCACTATATCACCAAAGTCAGTTCTTATAAATACGGGGTTAATTTCGGGAGAAAGTTCACACAAAACAAGGAATTACTAGTACTCTATTGGTTGCGACTTTTTATAAAAAGCGGAGGGTGATTTAGTATAATAAACACCACCTTTTTGAAATAAAAGAAGTTATCTACAAAATTATCTTAATTTGAAACATAATGGTACTTTTAATATTACTGGAAGTATTGATTTAGATTGGGTTTGGTTTTAAAAGTTAATATTATTATAATTCAACAGGAAATGTGTTTAAATATAACTTCCGTTATAACTGATTTTTGTCAAAACAGCGTTTAATAAAACTGATAGTAGTTACTTAATAATAAATCAAATATCTAGTTCAAATAATATTACACAGGATTTATTACATTCCAGTATTTCCAATAGTTGAGTGGTGCAAAAAATTAGTAAAATACTTTAACCAAACAAGGAATTGACAATCATAAAAATCGACCGAGAAATCGTTAAACCTTGTTAAATCATGTCAATCAAACCCTAAGAAATCGATTAAAATTCTACGCTATAGACCAGAGGTTTCCAAACTTATTTGACCTGAGACCACTTAGAATATTATTTCTTTGTAGATGGAACTTTTCCTTTCCTTTTCTCATATCGCTGGATTCTTAATCTTACTAATATGCGGAAGATATTTGGTATTAAAAGTTTTTTACTCAATTACACAAAAATGGCTGAACAGATTTGAATGAACTTTTGTACATAGCGAGCAAATACGAGCATTTAATATTATCAAAATATATACACAACAAATACTAAATATAGGGAAGGTAATTATTATAATTACTAGAGACTGTCATACCGACTGGATTACAAACATACACCTGGACCATAGACCCCTTTTTCTTTTTTTTTCCGTAACGTGGACCCCCTGAAACTCTTTATCGAACCAGTTAAGAAACTGCGATAGAGAAACGAGCTTAAAATTCCTAGCCATAAACGACAGATACAAAAAGATGGTATGCGTTCCCGTTTTCTGCAACGCTTTGCTCTTCAAAGAAGGATCGGCTTCCGAAAATGGTGAACTAGTCGGCAAAGCTGTTGAGCTGCACACTGTCGAGCAGCTTCTGGCGATCTCAGTGGAATGGACCGTTAATTTCTTTTCATTTTTTAACTCTGACTCCTACATATTATTTTATTTTTATCTATACTATTATATAAAGAGGAAAGATTTGATTGTTTGTATGTTTGTTTGTTTGTTGCGAATAGGCTCTAAAAGTACTGAACCGATTTTGAAAATTCTTTCACCGATAGGAAGCTACATCCTTTCCGGGTAACATAGGCTATGTGGTGTTGCCATAAATACTCTAATTAAAAAGATATGGCCATTTAAGTGCCGTAAGGTGGTCATTTTGTAAATTGAAGAGTTTCTCAGGAACTACAAATCCTATTTAAAAAATTCTTTCACTGATAGAAAACTTCACTATTCGTGAGTGATAAAAGTGATTTAGTGTTGCCATATACATTTTTTAATTAATAGAATATGGTCATTTTGTTGTTACTAATCCGATTTTTAAAATTTTTACACTGATAGAAAACTACACTATTCGTGAGAGACAAGAGTGATTTAGTGTTGCCATATACATTTTTTAATTAATAGAATATAGCCATTTTGTTGCTACTGATCCGATTTTAAAAATTTTTTCACTGAGAGAAGTCTATAGTATTTCCATCTCTCTTCCTCTTATAATACTATCATTGTCTCTCATGCTCTCTCATGCTCTCTCTTTTTTCTCTCTTTAATTCTTATTTTTATTTGTTAAGTATGATCAGTTTCTTTTCACTTTCTTTCGATTATCTCTCTCTCCTTTACCTATTCAATTTTATTATTGCTCTGTCCTCCCTCTCTTAGCATCTGTCGCTTTTCTTTTATTTTTGTTTCTATTATTTTTCTTTTTATAACTTTTTCGTACTCACTCTCTCTTTTTTCAAATAATGAAAAACTACACAATTACAGAGTGACAATTTAAGGACATCAATTATAATATTGTTTTAAATACCCGGAGCAAAGCGAGGGCAGCCCTCTAGTTTATAATATATGTCGGAGCATAGTAAAAGATTATCGATTAATCGAATCGTTATCGTTGTCTATGGCGTTGGAGTGGGGTAGTAGTCACTTCCGTTGTTTTGACAGTCTCTACCCTCGACCCTTTATATGCGATCAACAGTCTAACTGAAGTCTTAGTCGTGCGCGGTCTCTCAAGAAGTGAACATCTAAGTAGTGCTAGTGTTAGTGTTAGTGCTGTCCAACTAAGGTCACGTAAGTCTTTACAATGTAATTGCCACGTGGTTAAGTAAACACAATGTTAGGTTAGGTTAGCCTTAGGTTAGGTTAGCCTTGTGTTAGATTCGGTTTATGTGCGTTTAACCTTGGGTTTAAATAGAGAGCCTAGCAGTGGAGGCGAGTGTTGTAATTACTTAAAGGATATCCTTAAGCCTACACCTTGGTCACAAGTCCAAGGCACTGCTTAGGTTTCTCTCGTAATTGTTAGAGATCATGTTTGATCATTTATCGGTTCAATAAGAGTATCTACGTTGCGTTTACCCAATATTCGTGGCACGCAAAATAGGCGCACAGTGACGTCGAGTTGCGGAAACAAGCCCGTTAATACTTATACTTATACCCAATATTCCACTCATTACCATCACCCCCTTTTAGTGTTCCCCAATATTCCCCATCTTCCTCCTTCCATCTCCTTTCACATCGTTTTAAAATCCCCGACATATATGTAATTTCATTAATAATTGTATTTAGTATTAATTTGCATGGTTATCGCATACTCAAATTTACAGATAGATTTTTAAATCGGATACCCGAGAGATTCGGTTACCATTACGGATATACCAGAAGTAGTTGTGATATGTGGTCCATAAGCATAACCCCCGTGATTGAGTATCTACCTCTCTACCTTAAAAAAATCCCAGATTATAAACAAGATTATAGTTTTATAAGTGATGCTTTGGTTCAGATCCAGAAGATCCAGTTTTTTTTATACCCAGTGTCTACCTATCTACCTATAAATATTTCTAGGTTATAAATTGAATTGTAGTTTTATAAGTGATGCTGTTGTCAAGATCAAGAAGATCTATTTTTGGTTGATAATAATATTATAATTGTTTTAAATTACAAATCAAAAGCTAGTATAATTCGTTCCCGTTTCTCTTCAATGTTTATAAGATACGATATACGAAGTTATTTCGAGAGTATCAAACCTAAGGGCCAGTCGACAGTGCGTGGTATCCGTTATACAGAGCGAGTGGCTGGTGGCTAGCGGTCACGACCACAGATCCGTTCCATATTGCGTATAAAGCTGCCAGTTTTGTCTTAATTTTGCCGGATTTAGCAGCCGGCTTAAGCTGAAATGTTAGACCAAACTCTCTCTTGCATTTTAAAAGCTTTACTTAGATTAAAATGGAGTTATTTTGTTTATTTATTCAGGTATTATTTTTGCTCCAAAACTAATGATGCTACAAATATAAAACTTGTACAGTAGTTTCTTTTTGAAACGTAAATTAACCTAATGCTTCGAAATTTAGCTGGAAAAATCATCGTTACCTCATTTAAATGAAAGTTAGTAATAGGGTCCCGTTTTTTTTCCCAAAAAAGGATCAACAGGATCCCGTTTTTAATCCTAAAAAGGATCAACTGTAGTGTCTGAAAAGTTTTCCTTATTGATCTAACTTCATTCGCGGATCGCCAAAATTTTTTTGTCTGTAGAGTTTGGGAGAACTTTTCATTCTTTTACAGGTTGAACACAGGTAGTCTTAATATTTATTTAAAACATGCTTAAAATTACAAAACATTTACATGGTATCTTAATACTAAATGATATCTTAATTATAGGTGAAACAACATTCTTATACAATATAAAAACAACAGCTAAATTAATGTATAATATTAGTTAGGGCCAGCGTGGTGGACTATGGCCTAATAACCTCCTCATCCTGAGGAGGAGACCCGGCTCAGCAGTGGGCCATTGAAGGGTCGTGATGATGATGATGATGATTAGTTAATATTACAATATAAAAGATCTTAGAAACGAATTAAATATTAACAAAAATTGATCCAAAAATTATGAAATTTTTTTTTTTTTTTTATAGAATATGAAGGCAAACGAGCAGTCGGGTTACATGGTGTTAAGTAATCACCGCTGCCCACGGACTCCTGCAACAATTTATTTAAAACTTAATGTTTACTTTCTAAACAAAATTACAAAAAGGACTAATTGAATATAAAACTATTAATTGACAGATTTTTTAAAATTTTCCTAAACTATCATTAAAAATATCTACAGTGTTAAAATGGTTAAAAAGACTCATATTTGATGTTATCTTCTATATAAATAAAAATGGATTGTCTTTATGTATTTAGCGCATAACTTCATAACGACTGCACCAAATCTCATAATTATTTCTTTGTTATGTCAGTTATTGTCAGGACAAGGATTGTATGAAAGAAAAAGTAAGTCAGTCAGTGAGATGGTGGTATACACTGCAGTGACATACTACATATTATAGAATAGAAAATCAACAGAAATACTATACGAATATATTCAGGTGGGTGTTGTGCTGGTTTATTATAAAATTTATGTCGATAAATTAATAAGAAATGTACACATCAGGTATTCAAGGTTTCCACAAGTTGATTCCACTTGTTAAAGACTCAATACAGTGAATGGGACAACGTTACGATTGACAGGACAATAACTGAACGGTAATTGTGCTCATTGTTTTGTCTGCAAAAGGACCAATGACCTCTGTATAATGAAGTTTTTCAGATGTTTGACCTCCATATTGATATTTTCTGTATGATAAACGTTCAAGTAATAGTTGGACTTTGTTCCGCCTGAATATTTCGTTGTTTTTGGTATCGGTGTCTTTTACGACTTGAAAATGGAGCACAATCTCTGTTTTACATATTATTTGGTCATCTACATCTACACTATTATATAAAGACGAAAGATTTGATTGTTTTTATGTTTGTATATTTGTATGTTTGTTTGTTGCGAATAGGCTCGAAAAGTACTGAACCGATTTTGAAAATTCTTTCACCGATAGAATGCTACATCCTTTCCGGGTAACATAGGCTATGTGGTGTTGCCATAAATACTCTAATTAAAAAGATATGGCCATTTAAGTCCCATAAGGTGGTCATTTTGTAAATTGAAGAGTTTCTCAGGAACTACAAATCCGATTTAATATTTTTTTTCACTGATAGAAAACTACACTATTCATGAGTGACAAAGGTGATTTAGAGTTGCCATATTTTTCTTTTAATTAATAGAATATGGCCATGTCGTTGTTACTAATCCGATTTTTAAAATTCTTTCACTGATAGAAGTCTATAGTATTTCTATCTCTCTTCCTCTTATAATACTATCACTCTCTTTTTCTCTCTTTAATTTTTATCTTTATCTGTTTAGAGTGATCGGTCTCCTTTCACTCTCTCTCTCTCTCCCCTCTCTTTCTCTCTTTCGCTTTCATTATTAATTTTGCTCTGTTCTCCCTCTTTTATTAACTGTTGCTTTCTTTTTCTTTCTATTATTTTTTTTATAATTATTTCTCACTCTCTCTTTTTTCAAATAATGAAAAACTACACAATTACTGAGTGACAATTTAAGGACATCAATTATAATATTGCTTTAAATACCCGGAGCGAAGCGAAGGCAGGCAGCTAGTAATCAATATTTAGGTAAAATTAAAATTATTAAAAAGGTATATTAATACATATCTTCACAAATAATAGCTCAGAATCTTTTAAACAAATAAAACTTCATCACAATTTGTCCATTAATTTGGGCACTACAATGTCTCAGATAAAGATACAGATCATTATCATCATCACGACCATCAATGGCCCACTGCTGAACCGGGTCTACTCCTCAGAATGAGGAGGGATTTAGGTCCTAGTCCACCAAGCTGGCACAGTGCGGATTAGCAGACTTCACACACCTTTGAGAACATGGAGAACTCTCAGGTGTGCTGGTTTCCTCACTATGTTTTCCTTCACCGTTAAAGCAAGTGATATTTAATTAATTAAAGCACACATAGGTAACACAGGAAAATCAGAAGTGGGCTACCACTGCTTAAAACGGATACAAACGTTAAACTTTCATTATAAAATTTCTTTATATACATTAAATAAGCACATAATAACCTCAGTAATTACTCGTAAAACAATGTGAAAAGAAAGTAACCTTCGTCCCATAACGGGAGCGATGCTAATTAAAATGATTGGCTACATTCTTGTATAAAGTCAAAAGCACTGACTTACAATGAATCGCAATCTCAGTACAATGTAAATTGTTCAATAGAAATTACAATATCATTAAAATGTAGTGATTCTGCTTATTATTAATAATTAATTAAATTTTCTTTGGTAGCAACTTTGTTGTTTCGCCTGCGTAACTACAAAGTATACTAGCTGTATACTAGCAGCAAAACCCGGTGTTGCTAGGTTTTCCAGATAATTCGGGAAATATCTAGAACGTTCTCAAACATCTCTATATTGATTATAATAGTTTGCACTCATTTTAGAATTTTCTAGATCATTCCAGATATTTCTAAAACTTTCTCGAACATTTTATATCGATTATAATAGTTTTACACATTTTGGAACTTTTTAGACCATTCCAGAAATTTTGAGATCTTTTCAGAAGTCCTCATGCGTTAGAAGAGGTCACAAATATATGGTTTCACATTTTCACCACCCACAACAACCCACTTCTAGCCACCGCGACCAAACTCTCTTACTACCTGGAGACTAATGGGTTTTTACCACCTCAACGAGAAGTTGATTGAAGTTGGTGGTGTTAGAGAAAACTGTGTATTTACGTACTAACAAAGTATTATAAGTCGGGGATTTTAAAACGATGTGAAAGGAGATGGAAGGAGGAATATGGGGAATATTGGAGAATGGAATATTGAATGGAATATTGGGTAAACGCAACGTAGAACCGATAAATGATCAAATATGATCTCTAACAATTACGAGAGAAACCTAAGCAGTGCCTTGGACTAGTGACCAAGGTGTAGGCTTAAGGATATCCTTTAAATGATCATAACACTCACCTCCACTGCTAGGCTCTCTGTTTAAACCCAAGGTTAAACGCACATAAACCTAACCTAACACAAGACGAGGTAATTACATTGTGAGGTAATCACGTGACCTTGATCGGACAGCACTCCTAGCACAAACACAACACTGCACAACACTATCACTATTCAGACACTACTTCACTTCTTGGGAGACCGTGCACGACTAAGACTTCTGTCAGACTGTCGATGGCATATATAGGTTCGAGAGTCGAGACTGTCAAAACAACGGAAGTGACTACTACCCTACTCCAACGCCATAGATACCGATGACGATTTGATTATTCACAAGGCCTTTACTATTCTCCGACATATATATATACATATATTAAGATAATATTAAGATTAGAGTCGACCCGTCCCGGCTTCACCCGGGTGCAAGTTAATACGTGTGTTTAGTTTAATTTAAGATAAACATTGACACAATATCTTTATAAATTATAGCGTATGTCTTATTCTGATGTATAAGCTGTATTATTGTAAAATTTCATCAAAATCTATTCAGTAGTTTTTGCGTGAAAGAGTAACAAACATCCATACTCACAAACTTTCGCATTTTTATTATTAGTAAGGATACTAGCCATCCGCCTCGACTTCGCATTTGTTATCAACTATAATATGCCTCGTAAATCACTCTGTCTATTGGTGGAAACCGCATTAAAATCCGTTGCGTAGTTTAAAAGATCTAAGCGTATAGGCAGCGGGCAGTTTCAGTGATTTATGTTTTACGTATTACAAATATTATTTAAATAAGATTTTCATACATAAGTACCATCCAAACTTATTCCTTTTCCTACTTTCGTCAAAAATTATTATTTTAATGTTGTCTTGTCATTAAAGAAAAGAGCAATTCATTTTAATTTACATACATTTAGCTATAAAAAAATGCCTTTGATTTTTGTTCATTCTTTTCTTAGAAAAAAAAAAATAAAATTTAAGCATATGTGTGTCATCACATATGCTTAAATTTTATTTTTTTTTACGCACATATACGGCGAAATAAGACATTGCTTCTGCCTATTGTTAAAGCAGACATATTGCTATTCAGCCGTATATATTACGTCACTAGTCGACCCGCACGACTTCGTCCGCATGTAGCTCCGCTTCTATTGGTCTTAGCGTGACGATATATAGCCTATAGCCTTCCTCGATAAATGGGCTATCTAACACTGAAAGAATTTTTCAAATCGGATTAGTATAAGATTTGGCGTTCCGTGTTTTTAGAATAGAATAGATCTAGAATTTCAAAATTGATTTTAAGCATTACCACGAATTTTTTTTATTTATCTATAATAGCAAATAAAAGTAACTACAATATATAAATAATTTGTTTAATTTCTCCATGACATAGTATTGTGTATTGTGACGTCACAAGCCAATAATGTCAGTAATTTTTGTGTTTATAATTAATACATATGCAAGTATAATTTTAAAGCAATAACGTTAAAAAACATTTCCCCTTATTTTTTCACACATATTCCCGATTATCTGTTGAAGGAGATATTTCGATATAATCTCTGGAAAATCTTCGAACCATTCAGATTTTAAGCTGATTTAAATAATTATAAGATTTTGTTCGTTACGATGTTTGAATTAATAAACATGAGCAATTTAATAATAAAAAACTGGTAGCCGCTATGAACTTTATCTTGAATATAAAATAACTGGTCCTGACTTACACTCGAACTAAATTAAGTCGCTGACTAATGTAATAATTGAGATAGAGAAAAAATAAGTCTGTGTATACTGGCTGGTAGAGCAGTGATGGCCCAGTGGTTGAGACTTTAAGTCTTGCTCGGGAGGTCCGAGGTTCGATCCTGGGCACACACCTCTGACTCTGAGTTATGTGTGTTTTAAGCAATTAAATATCACTTCCTTTAACGGTGAAGGTAAACATCGTGAGGAAACCTGCACTCCTGAGAGTTCCCAAAAAGTTCTCAAAGGTGTGTGAAGTCTGCCAACCCGCACTGGGCCAGCGTGGTGGACTATAGCCTAATACCCTCCTCATTCTGGGGAGGAGACCCGGCTCAGCAGTGGGCCATTGAAGGGTCGTGATGATGGTTGACAGCTATCCTTACGTTTGCGTTAAAGTAGTGGTTATAGTTGTGTATTGTGTGCGTACTGTTGAGCTGTATAAGTAGTTCAATCCACGACGTCTACTGTTTTGACCAATCACATGTGGCCTATCTGTAATTTATTTTTTGCTTTTTATTGCACTTTTCAGAGTTCGAAGTTGATTAAATGTTTTTTTTTTAAATGTGAGACATACATTGAGTACAATACTAATTATGATGATGTTTTGACCCGCACACGAACATCTATAAATGTATTTGTCCCTTAATTGAAATTGTATGGAACCTTTAGTGCACAAGTTCCACTTTTGTTCTTGGGCGAATTATTAAAATTTACAGCAGTACATAAGCACAAAATTTGTTGTAATAATATCTGTCTTTAGATACAAAGCAGAACGTTATTAAAACAGCTCTAATTTAATAAATATGCATACAAGCATATGTAGAACGAGATCTAAGGTCACCCAATAACTCGTATTGATTCAAGTTGCCATTTCAAGTAAATAAATTCATTCATAACTAGCAGGTGCTGATTGGACCGTTATATGCAAACACGTTGCTAACAACATTCTGTTGTAGAAAAAGACTCATTTATTTTTAGATTAATTTATATGTCGGGGATTTTAATGATAAGAAGGAAGGAAGAGAGGGAAATATTGGAGAACACTACATGAGGTGATAATATTGAATGGATTATTGGGTAAACACAAGACGTGGCATTTACATTGTAAGGTACTCACGTGACTTTAATTGAACAGCACTCCTAGCACTAACACTATCCAGAGACTTCACTAAATCTACAGTTTGACTTCAGTCAAACTGTCGATGGCATATAAAGAGTCGAGACTGTCAAAACGATGGAAGTGACTACTACCCTAGTCCAACGCCATAGATAGCGATGACAATTTGATTAATGGATAGTCTTTTACTATTCTTCGACATATATAACTGGGTTTTTGAACTGGTTAAACTTATGCTTTGGCTTTGTGCCGATACCGCACAGTAAAACCCAAGTTACCTATATTAAAAAGTTACTCCAAACCTTAGTAATGGAGACCTAGTATCACGACACGACACCACAGAACAGCCATAATGGTCACCAAGCGGGCTCCGTTGGCAACTGACTCAAATCTATCGAAGCAGACGTAACTCAAGTATCCACATTTAAATGTTTTTTTCAAGTAAGATTTCTAGTCTCTTCTGAGATATAAAATAGGATGTTTGCCTTATTTACTTAATTAATCGCTTTACACATATTTCGGATACCTTTAACTGACTTCAAAGAAGGAAAAGAAAATAAGAATGACTAAAACACTTGATTATCATAAAATAGGTCTAGAATTTAAAAGGAATAGATTTAAAATGAAAAAAAAAAGATTTCCATCGAACTCTATTGTGAAATTAAAGTGTTATTGTTGATTACCAAGAGTTGTATTTTTATATCACTGCGCTTTGAGATACGGAGAAAAGTAACTCTGTCTGTCTTTCACGCTTTTACGCTTAAAACACTGGACTGATTTTAATGATATTTGGTACAGATATAGACTAGAGCTCGGGAAAGGACATAGGATATGTTTTATCGCGAAAAAAAGGTTTGAAGTGGGCTTTTTTTTCACTCAGGTGAAGTCGGGCCGGTCGACTAGTATTAAATAGAAAATAAATAAAAATGACTCTCTATTTCCTTTGGTCACAGCATCACGCGTGAACGGCTGGACCGATTTTGCTAATTCTTTTTTTGTTGCGTTTGTTATTGTCAGGACTAGGTTTTTATGGAAGAAAAAATTAAGAAAGTTGGGCGGAAAATTAGAAACTTTAAGAAAACTTAACGACTTATTAACTTTTCTAATGTAAGCTTTTGACAGCCAATTCCAATTCAATATTCATAGTTAGATTCGTACAAGCAGTGATGGCCCAGTGGTTGAGACTTCATGGAGGTCCGAGTTCGATCCCCCATACAAGCACACATCTCTGACTTTTCTGAGTTATGTGTGTTTTAAGCAATTAAATAACACTTGCTTAAACGGTGAAGGAAAACATCGTGAGGAAACCTGCACTCCTGAGAGTTCCCTAAAGGTTCTCAAAGGTGTGTGAATTCTGCCAACCCGCACTGGGTCAGCGTGGTGGACGATGCCCCCCTCTTCATTCTGATGAGGAGACCCGGCTCAGCAATGGGCCATGGAATTTCAAAAAGCTGTCCCAACAGACATTGTCCTGTAGAAAATAAATATTATGTAACTTAAAGAATGTCTGTATGTTGAAGATAGTTATATTGCTGCAGGTATAACTTAAATATAGCCTTTTGAAGCAGAGGTCAGGATTTAAGCCAGAACAAGTTATTGATTGTTTGGAATTGGATATCAGTAGGTTTATTATGAATAGAATGTTTTTCTTAAAATTGTTCTTGTTAATATTTTCCGTCGTAATAACGTATGCGAAACAAATAATTCAAATGGTGCGTGATGTTTCGCGGACGCCATATCACCTGGTATTGGTAGTGTTGTCACGAATGTTTTGCTATAAGAAAAATATCTTTTGCTGTCTTTCTTGCATTCGATATTACAGTTTCCTTGGTGATCTAAAGATACGTGAACTTGAGGAACCTCTATAAAAATGTTTCTTAATAAAAGTATTTTTATGGAGCAATCATTTTAGTATGTCATGTTTTATTTATTGGAAATAATACATGTATGTGTCGGCAGCGTAAGTTAGGCATTAGATTTGTGTTTAGTTATATAGATAGCCTAGACTGTTAACTGTTCCAATTCTTTTGATGAACTCTTTAAACTTACGTGGTTATAAGGACTTGGATTCCTGTCAGAATAATAAGAGATCGTAATGTTTAGTTATTTCGTGACCATACGGTGATAGGCCGTCCATTATGCACATGGACCCGATACTTAAATATTCTAACTATCTCTTCTTTAAAATATAAAGAATCGTAGATCAAATTTAGTATCAAAGTCACTTCGCATTCTCATTCAATTTTTCAAGCGATTATGATATGGTTGCTCTTGCTACAATTATTGGTAATTTCATGACATCAATCACAAGTTTCTTGATGCTTTCTGTACTTTTACTTGTAATTCTGAGGGACTCTACCTTTTGGATTTGGGTTCGATCAAACGAGCAGCAGCATTAAATTCTTCTTCTTCCTGGGTGAGGCTCTTTCCTAACTCAAAACAAGAGAGAGACAGAGAGTTATTTAATCAGAACTCCGTTGCATTTTGCATTTTAAAGGGCGCATAAAAATGTTAAAAATATGCAATATAACAGTAATAAGTAATATAAAACATTAATTTCATTTTAAAAATCCTCATCTTACATTGACAAAACGGTAAAAATATATTTTTTCTCTTCATTATACCTATTTATACAGGTGTTTAATCAAAAGGCGGTTTGTTTGTAAAACAGATACGATGTTAATGAACTTGCTGGCTGTGAACTGTATTTTTAGTTTTAATTTCTCGTTTATGAAGTCTGGTTCTGCTAGTCATCTCTAGTTATATTTGTATTTGCGAGAAAAATATTATTTCTAAATTATTTAAGTATTTTCTTATTAAACTAATTATATTATATGGCAATTATAATATCTTATTAACTTAATATCTTAATATGAGCCATATTTAATTTTTATTTTGATCTACTGGTTAATTTTTTATGAATGCAGAATTATAGAAAATTTACAAAATTTTTTTTTTATAAAGATTACTAGCAGTATGGATCACATACTACTAGTATTTCCTTTACCCCTCCTAGTAAGCTAATAAATAGCTTGTGTCAGGAGTGGGCCACGTCAGTAGTTCAATGTCCGGGATTTGAACCCACGACTCGACCACTGAGCTACTGACGCTTCAATATAATTCAATAAATAATATTTGAATTCACGGCCATTTTCGGTATTTTAGCCTAAACTTTTTAAAAGAATGCCTTAAGAAAATATAACAAATTTCGAAATTTTTGTAGCTATTTATGAAGCTAATATTCATATAAATATTTATATTTAAATTACCTCCATAAAAGAATAGTCTAATTCCTAAAAAATGTCGCTCACTTAACCCGATAACTAAGAGAACATTAAAAAGAGTTTCAAACAGTCCAAATACTTGTAATTTTAATCTAAGATTGTTTAATAAAACATATAATTTTAAAATATTTATATTAGCAACATGCTATAATAATCTATTATAACTGCTGTGAGACGCCATTTTGTAAATCGATAGAAATAAATAATTGATTGCAATAAATGCAGTTATTTCAATAATTGTTTATTTTTGCATTGAATTCCTAAGATTTTGCTAGATTTTTTTTAAATACTGTACATATAGACCTCGCCTGTTAGAAAAAAAACAAAAACTGTGTAACGTGTTGTTAGGTCTTAGGCTGAGTTTCCACCTAAGATGAGCTAGGATGTGTACATTTGATCATCATAGTCTCATAGTGTGAGCGAAGTTCTTAACAAACACATTCCACGCTACGCATCCTCGATAATCTCTTGTGGAAACGCAGCCTTAGGCTAAAACTAGACTTTTGTATGGGCCAGTTGATCTAGGTGACATGCACCAGTCTTGACCTGGTTCTGAAACCTTGCACAAAGCTCAGCTCGTCCTCTTGACACGACAATTAGTTTTTTCTACAGTTTTTTTGTTTATAAAAGTTTTTGTTGTAGGAAACAAAAATAATACAAATAAGACAAGATAAAACGGTAGATCCTAAAAGAAAAAGACAATAATAGTTTCTTAATTGTTGGCAAACTGATAAACACAAAACATGGAAGTGGGGCTTGCAAAATAAATACGCCCGTAGTATAACCCCCGGAGGATATTCTAGTCAAGCCTCCATACTGCTAGTCTGCGTATAGAATGTCTTTCTCCTTTTATTAATTAACAATACTAAATTCGATGTTTTTCTGCTCGAAAGCGATAATATTTACTGCTATTTATCATTAGATACTGCTAGCTCACTTTAAGCGAAGCAACCTAACCGAAGTCATTAATATAATTTTGTTAGTTTAAAATACTTTATCTGTTGTTTCGCCTCTGCACAACACTTTGTCTATGGTATTGTTATCTACATGGGACCGATACCGCACAGTAACACGTACTAGACAATAATAATATGCACTTAAAACGGAACACCGAGTTTCCAATATTAAACAATATTACTTTAAACCTTAGTAAGGGATCTCCGTTTGATATCTGGCTTAAGTATATCGGAACAGAGGTTAGATAGATAGATAGCTAGATAAGATACAGACAAAATTTTAAGAGGCATGCAAAGACGGCCTTATTGCTAAAGCAATCTCTTCCAGGCCACCCTTGGAGAGAGGCATTCATGTACATAAACATGCTGGTGCAAACCAATTTTAAAATTAAGCAAAATAACTATATTAAAATTATATAGATTTATTTACTTACTAGCTGCTTCCCGCGGTTTAACCCGCTATATTTTGGATAATTCACACTATATCATTATAAGTTATAGCCTATGTGTTGTTCTGATTTGTAAGCTATATTGTTGCAAAGTTTCATCAAAATCTATTCAGTACTTTTTGTGTGAAAGAGTAACAATCATCCATAGATTCTTACAAACTTTTTCACTTTACTTTTTTATAATATTAGTAGGATAGGACATATATTTGTCAGAAACTAATTAAAAGAAATGTCCTATAATATAAGCCACGGGCTCAACACGGTCAGGATATAACAAAACATTACTATCACTTACTATTCTGACAAGAACTATTATGACAGGAACCTAAGCAGTGCCTAACCTAACACAAGGCTAACCTAACCTATACCTAACTCACACCTCCGACATATTAACTATACATACAATACGTAAAACATGCACTCAATAAGATAATACAGATATACGATATATACTTAATACATAAATTAATAAAAGTTAATTAGATATTTAAATAATAATCAATAAGGTTTTATTTACGGAGCTTATATGCAAATCAATGTATGAAACTTGCCATGATTCTTGTTCCATGTAATTTTCTTGAAAATGTTTTTTTTTGTTGGTAATTATATTTATATCGGGTATAAAGGGGATTTTTGTATTTATGTTTTTATTGATTGTATTACAGAATTTATTCTTATTACGTAGTTATACTTAACACAATATTACAACCACACAGTTTTTTCAATTATTTATCTATACTAATATTATAAAGAGATAAAGTTAGTGAGGTTGTAAGAGGCTAATCTCTGGATCTACTAAACCGATTTTAAAAATTATTTTACCAATAGAAAGCCACATTATTTGTGAGTGTCATAGGCTATATATTAACAAGAAAAATGAAAATACTTTTTTGTGGCAATCGGATTTGCAAAGTAAGAGCGGGTCGGATAGTTGGGTTATATAATAAGTTGGTACCAAACCTGTAATGTGTCATTAAGTACGTAAATAATTAGATACACACTTAAAACACTAGTACTACAAGACACGTGAAAGTAATTCAATTAATTGAACAATTTAAAAATGCATCAAGCGTACCGAGTACAAGTCTAATAGACGTATTGTAACACAACCAAATTGTGGGAACGACACCTAATGAGGTTGGAACGTCCATTTATTTACCTTAGATACTTGTTTATATAAACTAGCTGACCTGCTGAGCTTCACTGAGGTGTATTCAAGTCATTCACTCAGTCACTCACACACTAATTCGCTAATTATTTTGCGTACCTGCCCTTTCTCACTTACTTTTTCTTTTATATAAATCTTGTCCTGACAATAACTAACATAACAAAAAAGTAAATTATTTTTTTGTAATATAAACTACTTTTTTTGACTTAAATATACAACTTTTCTCTAGAACTCAATCATATCTAACTCAGAGAAATGAGAAAGAGAAGAAGAGAGAAGAGGGTATAATGAAAACACAACAAGGGGGGGGGGGGGGGGGTGATATTGAATGGCAACGTAGGTACTGCTACTGAACCGATAAATAATCAATCATTATGATCTCTTACAATTACGATAGGAAGGTAAGCAGTCCCTTGGACTTGTGACCAAGGTGTAGGCCTCCTTTATTCAATTGAAACACTCCCCTCCACTGTCCAGATTCTCTGTTTAAACCTACGGTTAGGTTAACCTAAACCTAACTTACGCGCCGACTTAACTGAACTTAGTATTCACGGGTAGTTCCCTTATTTTATTTCAAGTAAACCGACCTGTAGATATATTATTGACAATTGTTAAAGTAATCTCGCCTAAAAAGGATAAGTGCTATGTGTCGTGATTTTGGTACTCTAGTTCTAAGGTTTGATGTAATTGTTTGATATTGTTTGCCATTACTATTGGAATCTCAAAGAAATGAGGGCAGTCCGTTGCCTCGTATTCATAAATATTTATATTTATAATTTAATTATTATGATTGTCAGCGTTATGTATGTGATAGGTCTTTAACCTATGATGCAATTTTAAACTAAGCCCACTTTACACCAACTTCCATGGTGATATGTTTAATTCAAATCACATAAAGTAGCCACAAGAGAGCGCTGCATCTGACCGGAATGCTAACACCGTTTTGGTAAGGTTCTCTTAATAATAAAAGGGCCGCTGGGTGATCAGAATACGAACCAATAAACTTTAGTTTCTTTTTTAACGAAAACTAATAATAATATAAGTACTAGACTAGCTGCTCCCCGCGGTTTCATCAGCTATATTTTGGATAATTCACGCTAAATCATTATAAATTATAGCCTGTATGTTATTCTGATGTGTAAGCTATATTACTGTACAGTTTCATCAAAATCCATTCAGTAGATTTTGCGTGAAAGAGTAACAAACATACATCCATACATTCTTACAAACTATCGCGTTTATAATATTAGTAGACATATAACTCGGAGAAATGAGAAAGAGAAGGAGAGGAGGTATATTAAAAATGTTAAAAGGGGGGTGATATTCTATGGACTATTGGGTAAATGTAACGTAAACACTGTTACTGAACCGATAAGCAACTAAAAATGGAACGTAAGCAGTGCCTTGGACTTGTAACCAAGGTGTAGGTTTGCAAGTCCTTTTAACAGAATTCCAAACCTCGCCAAGTTTAACAGTTTAACTGTCATAAATGATGGTTCTTCATGACATCGTAGGGATGGAGTTAACCAGTCAGTATTATATTTTCAACAACGTGTTCGGAGAATACTATCAAATGTCAATTCATAGACCTTGTAAAGAACCTAAAGTTGAATCAATGAAAATTCTATACGATATTAAAGTACACTTTTTACAGTCATTATTAAAAAAGGACAAGAAAGTTCCTTTTTCGAAATTAAAATCAATTACGTAATGATACTTTTTATTTAAGGTAGTAGAAAATATTTTTTAATGATTTCTGAATTTCTAAAGTGGAAAAAATTAATTAATATTAAAATAATGAATACAGTGATATGTGACTATAGCTTAATATTCTAGCGAGTTATAGAAAAACAAATATTTATCAATTTCATAAAGTTGCTTTGTAAGAATAAATAGAAATTGCAAATTTCACACATACATATGACGATGACCACAGACTAGCAAGTTTATTAGTCGTAAAAATGTGTAATATTGTATAATCAGTCACGATGTATGATAATTTTTTAAACAGTTTTTCCTGTAGATAGTTATTAATATTTCGCATAATCTTATAAGTTCCTGTACAGATAAATTTATGAACTAACAATAATTATCTAGATAATTTATAAACCGTATTTTCTTTTTTGACTTTGCGTAATATTGTTTAATAGCTTACTTTACTAAAATTTATTTACATTAACTACTGTACATTTTATATTTGATTTGGTTCGAATGCCTATAATATTAAATTGTTATCACTTTGGTAGTTTTTTCTTCACAACAAAAATTTAAAAAAATCATCTAAATAGATTCAACATCCAAAAACTGAGAGAGAAAGATGACTAGACTAGATGCTTTTAAATCGTAGAAATTGAATAAAAAGTAGCCTATGTTTTAATCTAGGTTATAAAGTATCCGTGTACTAAATTTCATTGAAATCCATTCAGACCTTTTTGCGTGACTGAGTAACAAACATCTAGATATCCAAATATCCCAACATACAAACTTTCACATAAGATACTTATCAGTTGCAGTTTGTGTACACTGAAAATCTTGACATAGAAATTTTCTCTACAGCATCACAGACGGACATTTTGATTTTTATGTCATACCAATGAATAGGCAATTATAATAGAAGTTTAGCAATCACAATCAATTCAACGTATTCAATGGCTCAATTGATAGCTAGGTTGTCTGATCCACATTAGCGACTGATGATTTCATTTACGCTATGTAGTGATGTAGTGATAAATCAATGCTATTTGAAATGGATTGTTGGTATTGATATGTCAAATACAATTTGCATGTTTGTCCTGTGACTGGATCAGCTGGTTGATGTGTAAAATCATAAATTGATATTAAGTTAGTATTATGAAGACAAAATCCCTTAACTCACAGCCTAAACTTGTTGTAAAAAAATTGTAAATACTGTTAGATTATAATCTATCTCGCGATATTGTAAACTATCGAAATATTGTGAACCGTAATACACTGCTTACAATTTAACGAATTAATGTTCGGTTAATTATAATCAATCGAAAAGAAAACAACACAACAACAAAACTATTAGCGGTCTTAATGAAAATACATATTTAAAAATTATAATGGATAAAAATATTGTCTTAAGGACTCCTGTGACCCCTTCGCCCTGGTTTAACCTGACTCATTCCTAACTTTGTGGACTCAGAACAGCCTGCTGTAAAACCGACCAAGCAGGTTCGCTCAGTAGTATCATACGGTTCACAATCTTGCGACAGTTTACAATATCGTGAGATAGATTGTCATCTAACGGTGTTTACAATTTTACGGTGACATATATAAGCTTTGAGAATATTTAGTTTTCAATTTGTTTTAATATTTCGACTAGGAGAGTTCCCTAGCCAATATAGTTCTCTACAAACGACTGTGATTACTTATCACTTTAAGAAATATACAAATACACAATGAAAGCTTTGTAAAGATTGTTGCGTTCATATAATTTTATACATTATACTTAAAACACCAAACCTTTATTAAAATTATGTATTTCTATATCTTCTCAATATATTTGATATCATTTTAGTGTAAATCAGTAACACAATTCGTGAATAAATTAAAAAAAAATATTTCTCACGAGCAAATAAGTCATCTTGTTGTTATGTAATGATCTACAATGTATCGGAAGCCATGACACATTTCCATGCCCGCATTCGTCAATTAACACTCAATAAAACGTCGATAATATCGCATCTATCAGTTTACAAACATTTACCGAACTTACGAGTATAACCTACTTTTGGGAAGAACATACGCTCGCAAGTTTAAATGTAAATTATGACAATGGTATTATTATTATGGTTAGCAACTCCGTTGATAATTTTATATTCGCGGGTAGTACTTTTTATTTTACTCCGAGACCTATAAAATCTCTTTTTTATTTTGATTATAAAAATATTAACTACATAGTTTGTATAATGTTCATTTTAAATATCTGGTAAATTTTATTAAAATTAAATTATTATATGTACTAGCCGACCCCCGCGACTTCGATCGCGTGTTGCTCGGCTCCTATATGTCGTAACGAGATGTTAAATAGCCTAAGTTACTCATTATAACATCAGCTATCTGCCTGTGAAAGTCCCGTCAAAATCGGTCTAGCCATTTCAGAGATTAGCCGGAACAAACATACAGACAAAAATTGTAAAAAAAAATGTTAATATATTTATTAACATAATATTGTAAATATGTTAATATCTAGTCGAACCGCTCTCGCTACGCTGAGGTGTATTACAACTGTTAACTCACTCACTCATTTATTCATTCATACTCTACCCGCAACTACGAGTCATGTATCTATTATTGTTAAGGCAGTCAAAATAAGGTCTTAATTTTTGGGTTAATATTTAGTCAATGACACGAATAATATGGCTTACTATTGATAAAAGAATTTTTAAAATCGGTCCAGTACATTCAGAGATTGTCCCCTACAACCTCACAAACTTCACTTCTTTCTAATATTAGTATAGATTCATTTACTAGTTATTTATGATAACACAGATAGATAGAGCTTGTTTTACACGTGGTCGAAGTACAAGTTAACATTAACCTCTGATCCTGCAATGGGATATCAGTTGTTGATTTAGTTTATAACCGTGCTAAATTACTGTGTCACATGGAACCTAAACGACCACGCTATAGAATTTATTATTAATGTTTATTTGCTCTTCGCTGAGAAATCTTTATTCAATATTTCACTAAAGGCCGAACTTAAAAAGATACTCTTAATGTTATCTACCTTGGATCTATACCGCCTAGTAACACGCACAAGACAATAAATATCCACTTAAGAAGGAAACCGAGTAAATTGGCCACCAGCCGATCTCCGTTTGACAACTGGCTCGGAACAGAGGTTATATAGAGTGTAGAGTTCCCCGATTGGCTTGTGAGTCATAGACGCGTTCCGGTCGAGCCGCTTGTGGGCCACACTTACTCCCTTCCTCTCCCATCCCATTAATGCTGTGGATTCTGCGCTTTCGCTCAGGGTCCGCTGAAACCGCAGCATTTTTTTCTTCAATCCCTCTCCCCATTCTGTCTTCGAGGATGCAACGTATCGGTAAGAGGGTATCTCTTGTTTTGCCGATGTCCATAGGCGATGGTGGCCACTTACCATCAGGTGGACCATCTGCTCGTTTGCTCTTAGGTGTAAGAAAGTAAACGAATTTAAAATGTCTTCGATTAATTAGATGTCCATTTTATTTTAAATTACCCAGCTATAGAAAAGTTCAATATGGCGGACACTAAACATTAAACATAGCACACTTTTTAATCCTAGCATAGGAATTTTTTTTTAAGGTAGATAATCGATAGATAGTCGACTTATGGTATGGTAAGTGGCCACCATCGCCCATAGACATCGATAAAACAAAAGAGAGGGTATCTCTTAGGGTCGATGCGTTGCATTCTCGAAGATAGAGTAGGAGGGGGAATGAAAAAAAAAATCCTGCGGTTTCAGCGGACCCTGAGCAAGAGTCCACTAGATCCACAGCATTAATGGGATGGGAGAGGGAGGGGTAGATCAGGCCCACATGCGGCTCGGCCGGAACGCGTCAGAGACTTGGCGGTCGGATTCCCATGCTGGTGGTCGCAAGCCAGTCGGGGAGCCCATCCCCTAATACCAAGGGTATATAAGTAGGTAGGTAGAGTAATAAAAAAGAGGCTTTTATAAAACAAATTTAAAATGGCAAATACTTCTTAATTATATTGTAAATCATTTTTACAAAAATGGAAAAGAAATTGGGAAAAGTTCAGCGCCACATATTTTGTCCCAAGGATATGTTTTGATCTTTATAACAATGTTTTAAACGTTCAAAACAATGGAAACTGTATTTGTGTAATGGGATTTTTATAAAAGGAGGAAATACATAGTTCAAAATGTCGGACACATTTTAACCATCTAGTTTTAATAGTCTTGAGCCCGTTGTCAAACGGAGGTCGCCTGGTAACCAATATGGCTATGTAGTGGCCTGGCTTTGAGTAAGTCTTTAATATTAGTAACCCGGTTTCCGTCTAAAGTGCATATTATTATTGTCTTGTGCGTGTTACTATGCGGTATCGGTCCCATGTAGATAACAATCCAATTACTACTTTTTTCTAGTGTGTAAATTATACACAAATTTTCATCAAAATCGTTTCAATGAACCTTAAAAATTTGAGTATATAGAATCCCAAATAACAAACAGACAGAGTTAGTATCTTATTAGCATGGATTGCACCACCCAGAGACAACGAATGATATTCCTTAAAACCAATTCACACAATTCGATTTATTTCAATGTTCCCTTTATTTAGTTTAATGGGGGTAGTTTCAGAAACTATTTACCGAGTCGGACTACGGACTACGGTCAGACATCCAGAAGTTTCTTGCGGTCCGAGTGTACCGAATGTTATTAACTTTAGTTTTGGTCGATAGTTGGCTTTTAGCCTTTGTAGGTAATGAATTATTCATAATAAAATGGTTTGGGTAAAAACTGTTTGGAATATTGTTTGAAACTCCCGTATTTAAATATCTTTTTCTTTTATATATACATTTTATTTCTTTTGTAAAATTTACTGAACTTTCTAATTTTTAGACAGTGTTTTATTAATTTTTATTTTGAGATCCAAATTGAATATATATACCACAAGTCGCCCCTTGCGACTTCGTCCGCATATAGCTCCGCTCCTATTGGTCGTAGCATGATGAACTATAGCCTATAGCCTTCCTCGATAAATGGGCTATCTAACATTGAATTTTTCAAATCGGTCCAATAGTTTCTGAGATTAGCGCGTTCAAACAAACAAACTCTTCAGCTTTATATATTAGTATAAGATTTCTAACAAAAAAAATCATATGATATTATTAGTTAATATTAAACATCTGTATCGTTTATTTCAAAATCATTTAATACTAGCGATCTGTCCTGATTTAACACGAGTACCAGAGTATTTTATGCTTGCATATATATATCATACATTGTTTTGTTATCTCCGTAGAAAATAGTTACAATAGTTAAGGATATGGTATCGCGAAGATTGTTATAAACATTGATATGTTCTTTAATATTGTAGAACATTTTTATGTTCAATAGTTTCCGCAGCGCATGCGATGAAAGACATTTTATTGCTAATTTTTTTACTCCTTGGATTACATTACTGAAATTTTATTAAGGATAGTTAATTTTTTCCAGTAATAAATATATCCTATGTTACTCAGGAATAATGCAGCTGAAAGAATAATTTGAAATCGATCTAGTAGTTTTAGAGTTTCTTCTTCTGAATCTTGAATCTTTCCTCTTGATAATATTACGTATTACGAGTAGGTTGAAAAATTTAAGACAAATTTAAATCCACCATTTTAAAATTATTTAAATATTGCAGCTTGAGTATGAGCAATGGGAATAAAAACTAACCAACTTTTGACACCATTCTACAGCCGTATACAAACTACAATACTTTGCAGAACTAGTGACTATATTATGTAAGTTTATCTGTAAGTTTTATAACTATCATATTATGTGAACAATTAGTATATAAATGCGTCAGCTTTGCTACAACTTGCCTAAGTAGTTTAAAAGTTAAGAAATATTGTTAATTACATTTTGTAAAAAACCGTTCATAAAATCATACCTCATTCTTTTTTTCGAAGTTGTTTGAGAAGAAAAAGTAAGCAACCTTTATAAAGTTTTTCCTTTACAAATTTTACTGTACAAATACAACCATCAGATTTTACGTGAACGCAAAATTGAAAAATGTAATTATCGTGCGAAACAAAAGGTCCAGGAAATTATTTACGTACAAAAGGAAACTTAATTACGCAGTTATTTGAAACTGTGGTCCTTTCCGTCTGAAAATATTACAATAGAAATCACCAAAGGAGACTTTTAAAAGTATTTACGATGCAACGGACCTTACAGTTTACTAGACACTATATATTCTTATATATAAAAACGGCTGAACTGATTTCGCTAATTTTTTTTTGTTGTGTTTGTTATTGTGAGGAGTAGGTTCTTATGGAAGAAATAATTTAAGTTGCGCGGAAAATTAGAAAATTTAAGAAAACTCAACGACCATATTAACTTTTGTAATGTAAGCTTTTGAAAGCCAATTCTTATTCAATATTCTTAGTAAGGACAGGACAACGTCTGTCGGGTCAGCTAGTTATACTCGTAATATAAAACAAAACTAAGGGTTTCTCTAGCTTTTAAGTATGTGCTCTTTAGGGGCTTAGTGTGTAAAAAAAGCAGAAATTCAGTGCCAGGAGAGGACATTCGATTGTCGATCGTGGTGAAAAGATGTGTTTTTTTGCAATACTTATCTGTTTTTATGACTATACTTATCTAAAAGTTCAATTCAACACTGTTAAGAATATTTTTTATTCCACATTTTTTAGAGTAATTATGACTTTCCTTCACAGTCATAAATATTACACATACATACCATTAAAAAGAAATAGCCCGAGCAAGCCTTAAAAGTTTGGAGAAGGTTTTGTGGAGCCGTAAACTATCCATAAAGCTCAGACTGAGAATACTCCACTGCTATGCCTGGCCAGTAGTGTTAGTGAGGCATGGACTTTGAAAGCTGACACCCAGAAACGTCTAGAAGCCTTTGGGATGTGGTGTTACCGCAGAATGCTCCGTATCAGCTGGACACAGAAAGTTTCAAACGTGAAAGTACTCCAGCGCGTCACTAGTAGCCGGGGTTACTGCAAACCGTCAAGAAGAGAAAAGTTCAGTATTTGGGACACGTCTTGAGATACGAGCGATATAGACTGCTCCAAATTGTATAATGGGCAAAGTAGAGGGGAAACGACGCGGTGGAAGAAAAAAAAGTCCTGTCCATCCGTGAGTGGATGAAGATCGCCTCGCTTGTCGCAAGACCGCGAAATATTCGCTGAGTACCTGTGTGAGTGGAGAGAACTAAGTGGAGAGGCACAAGAAGAAGAAGAAGAAGCATTAAAATGTGTCTTTTTCGATCCGACATCGATCGACACTTTTGATCCTTTGACCTTTTGATCTCAAGTTAATTAGAATTATTAATATTTTTAAAATATTCGAGGAACTTGTACACTATAAGTTTTGTACTTGAAAAGTTATGATTTTAGAAACTTAGTGATACTTCGCTTTTAAACACGTTAACAGAGTGTATTTATAAGTTTAAATTGTATCTTAAACCATTACTACCCAATGAACTAGCGGTCCACAGACGTGATGCCACTACCAAACTGAGTGTTACAATTTGAACACAAAACATTTCACATTTCGTCAGATTTTACTGAATTCAATTTACACTCACAATGTAACAGTAACTACATACAAATACAACCCAGACTACAGTCTAGCCTTGTTTGTTTAGCTCTTATGTATTTCTGTTAGACTATAATGTTTGTTTTAGCTTTGACAACTATATTACGTATTACTATTTAACATCTGTATTTAACCTATTATTTATTTAGACTATAATTACATGCGATGAGATATATTTAAATCGTCCCTTGCCCTCTTACTTGCTCGCAAAATACCGAAAACAACAAAAAATAATTAAGCAATTTGGTGCAGAAACAATAACTTACCTACGTTTGTAGTTAAATGTTTAATTTATTAACAAGTAATAAGTCAAACTGCCGTATATATATTGGAATATAAATTGTCAAGTATAAGATATTTTCTATTTATTTTAAAAATGTGATTTTAATACTACAATTCACCGTTTCAGGGTTATTTAAGTTTATACCGTAGTAAAAAAAAAACAGGTAACAAACAGTAAAATCAATTTATGTTCAAAAAATATTTCCTAACTGTTCTACATATTGCTTTTTATATGAAGTCTCTAAATTTAATAGTTTAGGAGAAAATTGAATTTAAAAACTGTTATACCTTCTTTTGCAGGCCAGTGTATATCAATAACTACCGAAAAATAGACCATTTTGTAATTGAAGGGTAAAAACTTTGAAATAACTAATTTATTATTATACTTAATTTTTGTTCTATAGCTACAACGTTGTGAGAACAGTTTCAGAGTTACAAGACGACGGACAAGCGTAACATTGACTTTGTAAGCGGTCTGGACCTTGTAGTGTAATAGTTTTGCGAGCAGGAAAACACTGCTTACAATTTATTATCACTTGTTTTTAAGGCACAAAAGAGAAGGTAAAGCTAACGTCTTGTTGGTTACTGTTTTACATTTAACCCCTTTAATGGTACAAAGAAATTACCTGAAAGTTATAAATTATTTTAAATACTTTATTGTAACTTTAAAGAGCGAAAAGCATTTTTTTTGGAAGATTTTTATTTAAATAATTTTGTAAATAAACTAAACTAGATTTGAGATTTCATGTAGAGAGGAAAAGTTTTTATATCAAAATTTAAAAAATATATATCTAATTTACTTGAATATACTTTTATCTATCTTTCTTTAAGTCTCTCTGTCTTCTGGAAATGGTTGAACAGCGTGAGAAATCGAAGCAAGTTGCTAGTCTAATATAAATAATTTCCTTCATTACAACCCTGCGTGAGATAGAATTACAAATTTGTAATCTCCATTTAGAGTTTTTACAGCATCTGTTTAAAAAGAAGCTGTTTAAGGGTCTATGAATATCAATTTTAATTGATTTGAATAAATTACCATAAAATTGAAATTTACAGCCGATTTCCCACTGTCATCTCACACTTCTTTATCATAACATTATTTTTTCTCAACCAATTTGATCTGTCTCATAAGTAAAAAGGGCGTAACTGTCTAAAAATTGATTTTGAGAAAATGAGACTTGCGACTTCGTGCCTTTTACCATCCGCTATTAGTCGTAGCGTGATGATATATAGCCTATAGCCTTCTTCGATAAATGGGCTATCTAACACTGAAATAATTTTTCAAATCGGACCAGTAGATAAAGCCTACGGTACACGGGCAATAGAAAATAACATGCTAAACTATCATCCGCACAAATCGGCTAACTTCCGGGGCAGTTTTCGGTTTTTCGCAGCAAAGTGCTGGAATGATTTACCACCGCCATTACGTGATCTAAAGATCACCAATAATTTTAGATTAAAATTTAAGGCATATTTATTTGATTTACAGAAACAAAAATAAACTGCCAGTTTCGCTTTTGCCTTCTAGAATCTCATGCGAATAACGATATAAATAAATATGTATATCTATATTATATGAACATATACATGTACCTTCATATCATACTTATAATAATACATATACTCGCTTATATTTTTTACCACTTTAATATAAATTTGTTTATATATCTTTTATATTTTAATACTTAATCATAATTTAAATACATATGTAAATTAACGTACTCTATTATTCTTTTATGTTATAACCAAATAGTGTTTATATACGTACCATCCTCTACTTTTTTTAATTTATTTATTTAATTTATAAATTATTCGTCGGCTTACACTGACTCTGTATGTGTCGCACAGAGGGCCACTGAAAATCAGCTGAGGGCCATATGGTCTCTTAAGAGTCTGAGTGGTTTTCTTTTGGCAATGCAAATTAGATTGTAGATTAAGTTCTAGATGCTATTTTTTAATTTTTATATATATATATATATTTTTCAAGTTGTTTGTATTTGCAATTTCATTTTATGTTGTGTTTTGCCAATAAAGTTTGTTTCTTTCTTCTTCTTTCTAGATCCTGAGATTAGCGCGTTCAAGCAAACAAACAAACTCTTCAGCTTAGTATAGATACAAAGCACAGATTTACAGTGATATACAATGGGTGGACTTATGGTTAAGTAGCCATCTCTTTCAGACAACCCAGACTTGGAAAGAAAAGGAGGTTGAACTAGTGGGGGGTAGCTATATATATATACTAATAATTTAAATCCAAGTACATAAACAACTTACATACTAGTAATATATGCAATATACTTTGTAAAATACTAAAAAATATTCGTCTTTATCCAGTTTTGGACAATTAGAATAACTGAAAAATACTTTAACAAGCGTTATATTTTGTCTTCTTGTATATCCAGATTTAAGACAAATTTAGGCTCATTTTATTTTAAAGACAGAAATAGCATCTTAAAAATTTTTTTTTTGGTTAAACACTACACACTACATCTTTAACCTTGATTAACCTCGAAACGAGTAGACTTAGTGAAAAATTATATCAGACCTTTTTTGAAGATAGTTCAATCTCCTACAAGAATATACAGTATTGATTTTTACAACATAGTAATTAAGGTTAGTAATAAACTTCCAAATAAAAAAAACAGAATGTGAGAAATCATCAATGGCGAATTTATTTTCATTATTATCTTAAACTATTAATGGTAATTAAAGAAAAAAATTAAAAGACTAAAAAAAGTAATTTACGCCCTTTTTCATATGGGACCAGTGATAGTGTTACCAGCATCGAGTAATATGAACCTGATGTCGTTTATACATTATTTTAATAACCTGTCATAATGTGTTATCTATTGAAATTTAAATAGATTCTCATATTACCCAAAAGTTATTTTTTATGCTGCTCATCCTAGCTGTTGATGTTCGCTTTTTATCAGGTAATTAGAATCAAAATGTAAATTGATATTCTTCATACTTTGATCACGGTTTTTTTGACGTTAGTTTATCTCCAAATTATCTATGGTTAACTGTAATGGTAGAGCACCAGTTTCGATTTAAAATAGCTCTTGAATTTTTTATTATTAGCTGTAGAGATTAAAACAATTTAAGGCTCCGTTTTCACACTCTGAACGAGGCTAGAGATTCTATTGGTTCTTAACAAATACATCCTTGCACATCTCTGGAGGAAACGCAAGCTTAGAGGATAGAGTAGAGTACGATTTTAAACATGAAAATTAAATAATCGTGGCTTTATTTTTTCGGAAATTATACACCATTATTGTCTCTGGTTATAATTTTAATATTTTTAATGAATAAGAAATGTTTTGCTGTTTTTGAATATAAAAAAAATAAGGTTTAATTTTAAAAAAATCAAACCTATATGGTATAACTATATTTAGTTAGTCCGTGTTTACGAAAATTCATATAGTTATATCTTATATGCTTTCAAAATTATTTACGCAAGTTGTTTATAGGATTTAATACCAGTCAAAAAGCAATAAATGGTTTTGACCTTGTACATTTTGTACTTATGTCGGGGTATAGTTGGGATAGGATAATAATGAATGCCGTGCCGGGCTATAGTTAGGGTAGGATAGTAATAAAGGGGACATGTTGTTAGTCCTTACATTGTATTTTGATGTGTTAACACAACCTTAGGTTAGGTTTAGGTTAGGTTAGCCTTATGTTAACCTATCCTAAGACAAACAGTGAGAGTGGAGGTGAGTGTTATGATCATTTAAAGGATATCCTCAAGCCTACACCTTGGTCACAAGTCCAAGGCACTGCCTGGGTTCCTGTTCAAAAACTACGGAATCGTGATATTCGATTAATTCATTCATTCAATTCGGCTCTCTCCTCTGACATATATAATTTCTGTGTAATTTTACTTAAGTATTTGTTATTCACTAGTCGACCCGCGTGACTCCTTCCATGCAGAATATGTTATAAACGTATGTAATGATATATTAGGTATAATTATATCCATAATTTTTTTTATATCCATAAATTGTTTTATGTCCCACCTGGTCATTTTATCCCACGGAAACTGTACTTTTTTTGGGATAAAAAGTACCCCATGTACATCTTCTAAAATATAAAAAGCAGCAGCCATTACAGACTTAACAAATGCAAAAGCATTTTATGAATATTTACTGTTACGTACTTTAAAAAAGTTTAATACTCGATTCTATTCGATGCTTGATATTGAAAGAAAGGTATCGAGAAATACCGTTTCATCTGTAAGCAATGTGAGCAATGTGAGTGTGTTACCATGGTTACAAGGTTGTCATAATTGTCAATATATTAATATTGTCACGCAGCTCACAAGTTAGAAATGAGCTGATAGTCTTCAAACGGCTGAACAGACCTTCACAAATTATAGCTAATCACCATCTCGCTTAAATTACCTTTCAAACAAATAAAATTTCTTCACAATCGGGTCATTATTTTGTGCGTTACGATGACACAGACAGACAGGGTTAAAAGATGCCGGTATCTATATTTATATTAGTAACCAGTTAAAGCATCGTATTGCTATTTGTGGTATCCTTTATCCTGCTCATATTTTATACAAATCCATGGAATTAAAGCCTGATAAATGTAATCGACACTAATTAAAGTAAATTACATTTTATAGTGTAGTTTGGTTAGTTTCTATAATGATTAACGAATTATTGTTTGTTACAGGTACATAATTAACTCTTCGTAGTACTAAATCTAGAAAAAACCGGCTAAGTGTGAGTCTGATTCATCCATAGAGGATTCTGTACATAGTATAAATTGGATTGAACGGCAAATTTAACTTTACCGTTGGACAGCTGTGGTCTCTATATACTTATATAGGTTGCGGTTATTTATCAACTGCAATAAGACTTGTACTTTAGGCTACAAGGGAATACTTATGACTCTAAAACATAATATATAAAGTTTACCAATATTTTAACATAATAAATTCATAACATATTTAACATAATATGAAGTCACGCCGTGTTATCAGAATTAGCGAGCAATGGACAATAATGTAGATACTACCATACAAAGACCATTATTAGGCACGTCGTGACGTCACTTAGCGTTTTCAAAGTCATTTTAGATCAGTCTTTTAAAATATATTTTCTATGGATTTATATGCCTTTTGTCTTTTGATCCGCATCTATTGATTGCTTCACTCATTTAAAAAAAACCTTGTTAAGAACTATTTCAACATTGTTTAGCAAAAACAAAAGTAGCAAAAAGTAGTACCAGTAGTCAGTTATTGGTACAATTGATTGTCAGTAAAAACAGGGTCGCCTGAAATCTATTCACAATGTCTGTAAATGACCTGTTTTCTTTTGTCTGCGTTTCGGTCTAGAAGTTTCATTATAATAGATCTAGGTTTTTCAAACTTGCTGTATTATGTTTTGTAACTTTCGAAAATATATATGTCGGGGATTTTAAAATGATGAAAAGGAGATGAAAGGGGGACACTAAAAGGGGGTGATGGTATTGAATGGAATATTGGGTAAACGCAACGTAGATACTTCTACTGAACTGATAAATTATCAAATGATCTCTAACAATTACGAGAGAAACCTAAGCAGTGCCTTGGACTTGTGACCAAGGTGTAGGCTTAAGGAATTCCTTTAAGTAATTACGACACTCACCTCCACTGCTCAGGCTCTCTGTTTAAACCTAAGGTTAATCGCACATAAACCTAACCTAACACAAGACGAGGTAATTACATTGTAAGGTACTCACGTGACCTTGATCGGACAGGACTCCTAGCACTAACCCAACACTGCACAACACTATCACTATTTAGATACTACTTCACTTCTTGAGAGACCGCGCACGACTAAGACTTCAGTCAGACTGTCGATGGCATATAAAGGGTCGAGGGTCGAGACTGTCAAAACAACGGAAGTGACCACTACCCTACTCCAACGCCACAGATAGCGATAACGATTCGATTAATTGATAATCTTTCACTTATTCTCCGACATATATATTCACTCAAAATTTAAATGTCATTGATCAATTTTAGGTGGATTATGTTGCAAAAGGACTTTTGGTTTGATATTCATTTTTACTATATAGTATAGTATAGTATAGTATAGTCTAAATGATTCTAGAAGATGACACTGATGTTCTTTGAATCCAGAAACTAGCACAAGTCATGAGATACCTAGTTGTTCAATCGAAGACATATATGGGAACTCTAAAAACTCACAGAGATTTTTAAATTTAATGTTTGTCTCATTGAATTTTTAGTTTCGGAAATAATTTAAAAAAATGATTTCTTTTTTTTTTATTTCGTAAGCGTATAAAATTGAGTGGTTACACACGACGGTGACAAATACGCCAATTGTCCGCCGGATGTTGGGTCAGACGTGTTAGACAAATGTCCGTGGGTAACAAGCCCAACAATCACTTGTTTAGCGTTACTATTATCTTGTTATCAAATATCAATCATGTTATATGTTTCACTAGCGACCCGTTACGCATGTAGTCATATGAACCTTCCTCTTGAATCACTCTGTCAATTGATGAAAATCGCATTAAAATCTATTACGTAGTTTTAAACAGCGGGAGTGACTAAATATAAGTGTAACCTAAAACCCTTTTATCCCATATGAACTGATCTTGTTCTGGTATAAAAAGTACTCTATTTTCTATATAAGTATTATGTACTTTTAGTTTAAATATGCCTAAAAAAACACCGTGATCCCGAAAATATCGTGAGGAGACCTGCACTCCTGAGAGTTCCCTAAAATTCTCAAAGGTGTGTGACGTCTGCCAACCCGCACTTGGCCAGCGTGGTGAACTATGGCCTATTCCCTTCCCCCTCCTCACTCTGAGGAGAAGACCCGGCTTAGCAATGGGCCATTAATGGATTGTGATGATCCCTGAAGTTAGCGGTATTTCAATATAAAAATAACAGGCTCAAACAAACATGGCATTTAAACAGGAACTTTAATCGTGTCGGGGACTTGTAAGATGTAGACAATATTATACATCTTGCAAGTCCCAGATCTTTGATTTTATTAGAAACTTACGTGATAATAAGTCGTCTTAAAGCTTTATAAGATCGTGAGACTCACGTATTTAGTCACATGTACTATAGTTTCAACAATATTCGGTGGTATTCTTCAGCTAGTAGACGCATATTGCAGTTGAAACTATAGTACATGTGACAAAAAAATACATGAGTCTCACCGTATAAAGCTTTAAAATTCTATAAATACTGGAATCCGTGTGAGTATTAAAAATTAACTAAAAGGAACTACTACTAGCCATCAAAGGGTTATTGACACAAATGTTCCAGTTTATTTATTCACCTTTTCGAATATTAACGATTTGATATAAAAAAACCAATGAAATATATCGTCGGCGACTGTACCGAAATAGATTTATTTGAGGGTCCATCCGCACCGGAAGAAATATCCAAACGGTTATCCGTTTCACAGAGTAGAACATAAATCCTTATAAAAAGAAATATGTCTACAGTTCTCTGAGATACTTTACGAGTTATTTTTGTCTTATAAAAAAGTAATCTAATTGTTATCTATATGGGACCTAATATGCACCTAAAACCTTAGTAATGGAGACCCAGCATAAAATAAAAAGCACTACCCACGAATACAAAGTTATCAACGGTGTTGCTAAGAGTTTAGAGTAGATTGTATTAACTTTATTTATTTTATTTCAAGTACACTTATGAAAATATATAATCTCTGTTCTGCTAGAGCTAGTTGTCAAAGTGATCTCGCCTGGACAATAAAGTTGTGCTAATAGTGTAGAGTAGTTTGGTGTCGTGCATGACTCTATTAACAGGATTAATGTCATATTTGTGATCGGATTTGATTTAGATTTAATGTTATAAATCCTTTTATTACATGAGTCATTAATAAACATTTAAACGAAAATGTCTTGAAACCTACACGTGGGTCACAAATTCCAGGTTAGCACAATCTGTGTTTTTCAACTATTTAAAGTTTAAAAATTATAGTACTTTTTACATGTGACGTAAGAAAGAATGTGAAGTAAAACTAAGGTGTACGCTGTACCGTTTTATATAATGTTTGTATTATTATGTAGGTTGTCGGAAGTGCGAAATACCTTACACGTTTGTGTGTCGAAGCACTTGTTAACCTCAATAAGGGTCGTGGGGTATTAAACTTGTTTCTTTGTGTTCACACGCATTACTCCGCTCCCTCAAACACTTAAGATATCCTCTGAAGTCGAAATGTCTCTTAGCTTTTACATTTTAACTAGTGAACCCTCCTGGATTCACACGGGTACAATTTACTAATTATATATATTAAATATATACTTAAATAACCATTCTTTAGAAACTTATCAAACACTATTACCTACCTCCTACATTGTCTGTAGAAACTACAGGTGTAGATACTCATTTATTCCCTCATTAATTGATTTTATAAGAAACTAGTCGACCCGCGCGACTTCGTCTGCGTGAAGCTCAGCTCCTATTGGTCTTAACGTGATGATATATTGCCTATAACCTTCCTCGATAAATGGGCTATCTAACACTGAAAGAAATTTTCAAATCTGATCATTAGTTCCTAAGATTAGCGCGTTTAAGCAAATAAACAAACAAACTCTTCAGCTTAATATATTTATTATTAGGCTTTATCATGGGATAAATTATACTATGTCTTAACCAAGTTATGAAGTATCTGTGTGCCACATTTTGTTTAAATCCCTGTAGCAGTTTTTGAGTGATTGAGAAATTGAAACGTATATTCGTATCTATTTATAAAATTGGAGAAAATTACAATTTTTTAAGTTGTTGAGTTTCTTGCCAATTCTTCTCATCAGATAGCAGTTTTTCGATCTCGTAGCTGACGAAAGTACTGTAGTACAGAGGTTTATTGATGAATAAACACAATTAAACAAGGCTGGTAGTTCTGAATAAAAATAAATGTAATTGAAATAAACTATTTTGAGTTTGAGATCGCTGACAAACATGGGGACGGAATTCTTACATATATTTAAGATACAAATAAGAAAGGGTTATACGTTTAAAGACCATTTCTTTCCCTGGAAATATCAAACATAATTTATGGAGAACCCAAATAATAAAATTATGAAATATGGTACTGTAAATGTGTAAACTGTAATTATAATCGTGAGAACTTGTGTAGGTGTGAAGTGATACGAGAAGTGCTCATTAATTTATTATTGATTTAATTTTTCGAAAGATCTGATCGTTTTTAGATTAGTTTTGTAAGGCATCTGTGCTATTTAATTCGTAATTTATAATTAGAGGAAAAAACGTTTTTGTATAGTCGACTTAATTCTCAAATTGTTAAGTATCGTTTGCAATACTTTTTTGATAACATGAAATTGACTATTATATCACAGCAGTCTCGACGTCTCTGTGAAAATTATCGCTTAGATAAAAACTAGTCTATTTAATAGCTAAAATAAGTAACCAAACCCACGATAACGTTAACGTTAACGTTAACTACGTGTATTTAGATTTAACAAAAAAACTCTTAATTTTTCATACCACAGAATCTATGCATTTTTCCGGGATAAAATGTTGCTTATATTCAGGCTATAAAGTATCTGTGAGCCAAATTTTAATGAAATCCGTTCAGACGTTTCTACAACATAAAAACTTTCACATTTTTAATTTTAGTAAGATTTATCCTCATGAGTGGAGGAGACCTAAATTACTATTTTAGGTCAGTTGTTAATGTAATATTTGTCTGATAGCCAATGCATACTGCCTTTACACATAGTTTTTCAATTTTATTAAAACTTTGGTTATAAAAGAGGTGAGGAAGTTCATTCCTGACTACCCCCACACTTATTTTATTAGTGTTATTTTATCTTACCGATGGTGGTTATCTCACCTCACATTCCCTACTTCCCAAGTTCCTTGTCGTTCCTCACATCGTTTCATCTGACGGATGTCGAGTAAGGGGCGACAGTCGACACGATTACGAGCTGAGGAGATCGTGTCTATTGATTTTTGTTACGTGCTTCATTCTATATGATACTAATTGAACCGCGTGACTTCGTCCACTTAGAAATATATGTTAAATAGAATTTTTTTGTATCTCCCGTAAATTGTATCCCACGAGAACGGTGCCCTTTTTTCGGGATATAAAGTACCCATTGTACCTATTACAAGTATGTGTGTACCTAATGCTATAGATGTGGAGAGAGATATGATACCCATTACTGTACAGCAATACGTATACACATGCAATTTAGACTGAGGCGAGCGGTGCCTGGGGTTTGAGACCCAGGAGCAGGTTTAAAGAGCTCTTTCATAATATATTAACTCTCACCTCCACCACTCGACCTCGCTAACGACAATAGATAATAAAGTAAACTTACATGGACCTCGAGAAGGGTAACCTTAATCACGACACTATAACACTACTACTTTACCGCTACTACTACTTTATAAACAGTGTTGCTAACACTAATTTCATTCAAAAATTTTTTTTATTATTATTAATTTTTTAAATTAAATTAAACATAATTGTGTACAAAATTTTTAGTTTCGGCTTTTTTTGTATCTCCAACAATTATATCCCACGAGAACGGTGCTTTTTTTTCGGGATATAAAGTACCCAGTGTACCTATTAAAAGTATGTGTGTATTCAAATTCATTCAAATCAATTTTTTAATACATGTTTAGTTCACAGTCAAGTATATCTAAACGTATATCTAAATGGTACTAATCCTTACTTTACACGCAAAAAAAATACTTTTTGATAAGTGACTTTTGAATAACTTTGTTTCTGACCAAACTGTATGCTTTAAGGTCAACGAAAAGTATCCAATAAGTTTAAAAACCGTGCAATTATCAACACATACATAAATTGGCGTATCTTTTGATTATCTTGCTTAGAAAATTATTATTTTGGTGTTTGTTTAAAATTGATGTCTCCACAAGTTGACTTGCAAAAGACAGGCGGATAACAAAGGAATCTTTCCTTTTTTTATTTTGGGGCACAGAACCCTAAAAACCTTAAATTTCTACTAATTATATTACAACTAGTCAACACGCCCAAACTACACTTTGGTGCAATGCAAGACAAATGGTTACAGCTCGATTTGCGCTCCATTTCCTCTTACATCTTCAAGCTACTAAATTTCATCAAAATCGGTTCAGCGTTTTAAACGTGAAATCATAACAAATAGACAGTTACCTTCACATATAATAATAATATAGTTGGGATTAATCTACCAAATTATGAGTAAACTAGTCGACCCGCGCGATTTCGTCCGCGTGATGCTCCGCTCATATTGGTCTTAGCGTGATGATATATAGCCTATAGCCTTCCTCGATAAATGAGCTATCTAACACTGAAAGAATTTTTCAAATCGGACCAGTAGTTCCTGAGATTAGCGCGTTCAAGCAACCAAACAAACTCTTCAGCTTTATATATTAGTATAGATATAATCAGTGTATAATTTCTTCAATATCAGTTACTCTAAACTCAATACAAGTATACAAGCAATGTCAAGTGTACCGACATAATTCCTACAACATTCGTGGGAATGTCGTGGTCTAGATTTTCTGTAAACCTAATGAATAAGCTTCATAGATCAAATTGTTTCAAGTAATTGATTGGATTTAATTACTTACGTGTTTGTCATTTCTTTTTCTATGTTTTTAGTTAGTTGTAAATACAAGAACAAGGTGTATAATAATTTAAATTATTTTTTTAGGGTATTAAACTACCTTAACACTACATTCCATAAAGTTATGGTTTTTATATTACAGTGTTTTAGTTAAATTACAACGATTACCTTATAATTATATTACAACAACATTTTCCTTTACATTCTCTGTGATGATTGTGATCTATATTTGTTTTTCTATGCTTACTGAAAATATTATGTAGTCTGTGTGTATATAAAAAAGAAATAAATATTAGAATATTGTAATTTTACATCAACAGCATTACTGCCATTGGCATAACTGAATGATTTTTAGTTAGTAACAACTTCAAAAATTAAATGTCACAGACATCATAACTAACAGTATGCTACTTAAATTAGTATTGCCAACATCATAATTAACACAAGTACAACTGAAGAGAAACCAAAAGTAACAAGTTCTTAAATGAAAGTAAAACTCTTGTTATGAATAGATTAATCAAGAATCGAGTAGTGCGATTCGATGATTAATACATTTGAGAGTTGGCAATACTAAATTCTATTTCCGTTAGTATTGTCTATGTTTCTATGCAGGTATCTCGACATATGTATATGGACACATGTTTTCCTACGTTTCCGTACTCTGAACAAAAGTTAATATGGTCTTTAAACTTTTTTATTTTTTTCTTCCATAAGAACTTCTTCACCTTCTCCTGGCAATAACAAAAATAATTAGCGACACGTTTAGCGATTCATTTTTATTTATATAGATAATCAGTTATATCAGATTAATTTTATATAAAAAATAATTTACGTTTGTTAGGATCGCAAAAACTTTAGAAAGAAATCAGCCCAACCAAAACTGATTTGGCTATATTTTGATTTTTAAATATTTGTGGGAGTCCAAAAAAGGTTTAAAAGGTGAGAAATGCTAAAACTATTTTGATAGCTGTAGTCTAAAACACCGCAGAGAATCGAGGACGAGTCAGCAAGACTCTAATTTGGTCTATTGTGCATGCAGGGTTGACTAGCTCAACAAGTTAGCCCAGCTCCTTCCGAAGCGCAGAAGTTTCCTGGGAACTTCGGAGGCCTAACAAAAGAGATGACTGCCCCCAGTCATCTCTTTTGCTTACAGACAACCAACAGTCTTGATATTATAGTTAATTGTATTGATGTGCCATTTAAATGAAATCATTTTATATATCTATTATAAAATGTTATAGATATTTAAGCTGTGCAAGTGTTTCACATGTAGATAGATACTTGTCATGTAATGCATTTCGCTCTATTGAGTACACATAAATAAACCCGTATCACTCAACAGCAGACTAGCGCGTAATTGATCCCTTTATTCTCAACTAGGTTATGTAACACTTGACGTGGAAATTATACTCATACAAATACTTGTGACTAATTACATTTAATAAATAGATGAGTTATACACTAACATAACTGCAGTAAAGTTAGAAAGAGATGAATATAGACAAGCAAGCTCAGACGCTGAGCTCCATAATCATCCGCTCTCGCTCACTCCAATGTATAAAACAATCATCAAGTCTCTCTATTCGTCAGAATAAGAACACTTAAAAATAAAACGGTTAGAAAAAAGTTGTAACAGGTTCATCATGCCAACGTTTATCCCGTAATTGAGAATTTCTGTTGTTTTAAATTTTATTTATTCTACAAGAAGTATTTTGTGTCTTTCTTCTATCTACCTTTTTACCATACTTCTGTAATTTATCATAGGTAAGAAGTCATATAATACCATCTTTAGTCAAGCATGAGCCCACTGTCCACTAGATCCGTAGCATTAATGGGTTGGGAGAGGGAGAGGGTAAGTCTGTCCCTCATGTGGATCGACCAGAACCTGTCTATGACACTTGTCGGTCGGATTCGCATGCTGGTGTCCGCAAGCAAGTCGGGGAACAGATCCCCTACCACCAGGGGGTGTTGGGTTACTCGGCTCTTACGAGTTGCTCTCCCAATGGTATAGGAGAATAGTATCCTAAACCATCCCCTCACGGGTTAAAGTTTCTCTCTCCCTCTTTCCTCCAATCGCTTTTGCCTTCTTAATTAGTTAATTAGCAACACTTTTATATATCCTTAGTCTGATTATATTTGTTAATCTTAGTGAGCGAGAAATTAACAAAGGTATTTTGAATTTATTTTTCACATCAGAAGCGGGATTAGTAACTTACCCCACATTATAAGCATCATAGCGTCTCAACTGTATTGTGAAGGTAACAAGTAAGTTCTAACAACGTTAAAAAGTATATTTTACTATATAAAACCTTTCGGCTCGTGTCCATAGCACCATAAAAACAAAATGGAGGTCATAAAATACGTACTTAAATAGAAATACAGTTATAAACAATGAAATATTTGAATAGAGCGGGTGTGAAGAAATAAATCTATCATGTATCGACTTATCTTATTCGCAATTATGTGTTAATTTAGCTATTATTCTGATACCGTTGGTTTTGCGTATTGCTACTATTTATATGTTAATTTACCTATTATATCTTCTAAAGTACATAAAGTTGATGGTAGATGTCGTAAATAATGTTTATAAGGTCTATTTTATCATAATCTTGGAATCCAATGAAGATGTTTCAGGTATCTGTATATTTTATAAATAGATGCGTTATACACTTAACAAAACTTTATTAAAGTTAGAAAAGGATAAATATATGCTATAAGGTTGACATTTCTCTCACTCCTATGTACAAGAAAATCAATATGCTCCTCCCACTAAATAAATATGATGAAAAATAAATATTTTCACCTGTTTTAAGTTTTGTTTTCACGTCTAAAAGTAGTATTTTTCCAATGTGAAATAGTAGAAATACTACAGTTTTGTATTGCTCTTCATGTCACCCTCTAATGGGCCATTGCTGAGCCGGGGCTCCACCTCAGAGTGAGGAGGGATTAGGCCACCACGCTGGCCCAGTGCGGGTTGGCAGACTTTACACACCTTTGAGAACATGGAAAAATCCCAGGAGTGCAGGTTTCCTCACGATGTTTTACTTCACCGTTAAAGCAAGCGACATTAAATTTCTTAAAACACACATACCTCAGAAAAGTCAGAGGTAGAGGTGTGTGAAGTCAGAGGTAGAGGATGGAACTTGGACCTCCCGGGTAGACATAAACGTTTTTCTCTATTACTGTATAATTATATTCTATGGCTGTAAAAGATCAGAATTTGTTAATGAATTGATTAAAATGACTTGAAATTGCAACTAACTGAAAATAAGTAATGGTAAGTTAATAGATAGAATAAACTTAAAAGAAGAGAGATATCGTGATCGTTTTTAATGTCATGTTTGTTTATTATAACAATGCCCAGGGTCACATCCAGAAATGGAAGTCGTTAGACTTCCTATTCTATTATGTATTCTAGGCTGCCTCGTTCTTTCAGAATATTTCTATATAATGGTTTATTTTATTTAGGCATTATTATGACTATAACGATTAGTTTAATTTATTTAATATAGTCAACCAGGCTTCGCCCAGGTGAAATTTGCCGTAATTTTTTCGCGATAAAACGTAGCCTTTGTCCTTCCCCAAGCTCTAATCTATCTCTATAGCAACTTTCATCAATATCAGTTCAATGATTTAAGCATGATTGCGTAACAGACAAGACAGACCATCTAACCGTCAATAGATGGCGTAAGTAATATATTAAATTGCACTTTCGATTGCCGCATACTTAAAAAAAGAAGTGTAAGAAAAATTTCCTGTCAATATTAATATACGAGTAAAAGTCAGTCTGCCAAAAGTTTTATCATAAATAGTAGCTGTGGATTTTAGAACAAATAAATAAATTTTGCTATACAGTTTTAAGGACTACAAGTTTTGCTAATAACGGTATTTTATATAAGCTCATTTACTAAATGGCGGCAATATCTGTCCCACTTAATATTCTACTGATTTATTGACGAATAAAAGAATCATGTCATTGTCCACTTATAAGAACAGCTACTTAGTTTTCTGCGAAAATTATCATTCAACCGTAAGATCTTATTCCCAGGCATCAGCAACACTTCCTACATACTCCAATACCGTCAATCAAATAAGCCTGCTTTCCTGTCTCAATGCCATATATTTGCATTTCACGCTACATAATTGTAACTCGTACTGACACTAGTTAGATGGCCTTAAACCGAGAACTGTCACTTAAGAGTCGCCAATTCCACATCACTCGTAGTTTTAAAATCTGTAATTTCTGTAAAGATAAATGGTTTAACCTCTGAGAAAGAGGTAAGTATTACGGGGAGGCTATGGTGTGATATTTTATGTATATCAACCTTGTCCATATATTTTTTATTGTTACATAAATGTAGCAAACTTACCAGACTTAACCTGTAAAATAGTGTCGTAGAATGAGAGAAGAATTCCAGTACAGCAATACGTGTACACGTACAATTTAGACGTAGCCGAGCAGTGCCTGAAGCTTGAAACCCAGGAGCAGATTTAAAGAGCTCTTTCATAATATATTAACTCTCACCTCCACCACTCGACCTCGCTAACTACAATAGATAAACCTCAAGAAGGGTGACCTTAACCATTACACTATAATACTGCCATGTACACTGCGCGACAACACTAGAATGATTGGCTCTAATCTATTTCACTAAAGGTCTACATGCGAGTAGGTACTTACATTTACGATCGAAGGTCAAGGTTGTTCTTATATTCATTGTAGCGACAAAAATTTCATTTATAAGTTTTTGTTATATATACCGTATTATGATCTATGGGCCCATTTTCAATCATTAAAGCGAGAAGCAGTTGATGTCAAAAACTCATATTAGATATATATAACTGTTTGGCAATAAAAATATTACGAGTTGATTTAAGTTTTCAGTACAAAATGAATAGAAAATGTTTTTGGCGATTTCTGACATTTCTAGTACTCATACCTTAAATGTTCCCATAGAGTCTTTTGATCCCCTTACGAAGTAGGATCGATAGGCATAAATTTTTTTTTTAATTTTAGCACGTTTTTCGCTAACTGTACATTTTCTCAAAAATCTGTGAATGCAGTTCAGAATATCTTGAAAAGTTATGGATGGTCTCCTAGGAACGTTTTAATGTAACTGTAACCGTTAAGGTAGCTGGCCTTACTGACCCGTCTAAAAAATCCACCCTGTATATCGGAAATTAAAATGAAGTTATAGAGATTGTAGAGAGCATCGTATGTGCACAATACAGGACACAGGAAATAACTAAACTTAGGATTACGATCTCGTACTATTCTGACCGGAACACAAGCAGTGCCTTGGACTTGTGACCAAGCATGTAGGTTTAAAGATATCATCAAAACAATTGTAACACTGCCCAGGTTCGCTGTTTAAATCTAAGGTTAAGCTAACGTAAGTCTAACTTACACTTCCGACATATATATGTTAAAAAATTTCAATGATTTTGATGTTTGTTTTCCTACGAAACGGCTCGACCAATTTTTATGAAATTTTGTGTGCATAGCGAGTAGGTCTTAGAACCGTCAAACATCTGTTTTTTATACCCCTAAGTGATAAGGGTGGGCCAACCCAATTTTTTCAAAAATTCTTATGGCAAAACATCGTTTGCCGGTGACAATTTGTAACCGTATTGCAGCACGGAGGAAGGAAAGATAATTTGCGATTTGCACCGCAACGGCTCTACGCTTTCGCCGGGTACATCGTTAGATGCAACTTTCATACTATCACGTGATTTTCTGCTCCTGGAAAACACTTCTTATACATATTTTAGTGTCCCTTCAAAATTAAAAAATAAACATTATAGCATGAACTCACTCAAACTTAGGTTTTTAACACACTACCAACTCAGCTTACCTAAATAACTTCAAAGTAAACAATTAGTTATCAGTACGTCCCCATGATATTTAAAGAAATATCCTCTAACTGCTAACCGTTGAGGAGTTGTCTTTTTCGTCACATCATCTCAGCAATAATATTATACACAAATATCTGATTATTTTATAGATAAAAATATGTAAGTGCCTTTGAAATTTGAGGTTTTCCCTCGATTTATCCGGATTCCACCATCAGATCCTGACTTGGTTCCAATGCGACCTCGGAAGTGCACTCTTTCGAATAAAAAAAGAATTTTGAAAATCGGTCCAGGCGTCTTCAAGAAATCGGGGAACATTCATAAAAAATTGAGAACCTCCTCCTTTTTGAAGTCAGTTAATAATTTTTTCTGTCCGGCTCTCCCTTAAGGTAGTTTTAAATTAGGTTTACAATCAGAAGCTTTGTTTTAAACAAAAATTTAAGTCAATGTAATCAAAACATACGATCGTATTATATTATAACATATTGTGATACTCACAAGGGAATCAAAATCTATCACTTGCTACAAATTAATAAAAAGAAAATAGGAAAAAATTTAAAATCATGAAGTTTAAAGTAAGCAAAAAAAAAATTATAGAACGATTTTGATATTTAAGAGCCATTTCACAATTTTTCGCTCTGCAAGTTTAGGTAAATTTGGTCGCAGCGCACGTGAGACACACGAGCCGCGCGGTCTCTGTCCTACTCGGTATAGTGCGACAACCAAAAAAACATCTTAATCCTTTTCTAATGTATAATAAAAATTAATAACTATTATGTTACAAAATGTTTTTTACATAATTAATTTATTAAAAATTTCAAGAAATTTAAAACAAAAAATCAATTTTATATAATAGGTTTTTAGATAGATTTTTAAAATTGTTTTTATTGAGTGTCTTGAGTTTACGAATGAATCGAATATTTACGATATCGAATATTTACCGATAAAATAGCCTTTTATTATGCTCCTGAAAATCTGAATGTGAATATGTGTTTCACAGTTTTGGATGCAAGCAGAACATCAAATTTTTGCCTGCTTTAATTTATTTATAAACTTGATGACACAGTCAAACAGATTTATTTTAAATGCCTATTTGAATTTATCAATATAAGATGAGAAAAACGATTTTAAATAAAATACATTTATTTTACTTAAATTACCATAAAATTTTACATTACTTTTCGTATAATCTTCACAATTTTTAATTTAAATAATTAGAATAGAAAAAAATACCACATTAATCTATCTATTTACAAAAATACTCATTGAAATATAGTAGTATAAATTTATTATTAGGGGTTAAAGTTTGCACTAAAAAATTTAAATTTCCTTTTTTTTTATAATTTAACATATTTATTTAATCAAAATAATGACTATTATTATCTATACATTGCTGCCATCTAATAGGAATTCGATCCAATATTCCTTTATTTCTGTATCGATTCAACAAGGCAACACAAGTTTCAACGTGCGTTTCTTTCTGCAGGTCAGTCAAATCATGAGGCACCCATTTTTCATATTTATTATTTTATTGATTTGACGCAAATGAGTCAATTTTTGGTAAGGTAACGTTAAGCCATGCCGCTAATTCCTGGATAGTTTGACTCGGATCGGCTTCCACCATCTCTTTCAATTCATTGTTATTCACCTGTGTGGGCGGTCTTCCACGTGGTTCGTTCTTCAAATCAAAGTTTCCATCACGGTGTTCTCTGGTTCCTAGAACATTATAAAATAAATGTATTATTATAAATATTAATTTAAATGTATGTCTATAGGTACACAAGAAAAAATACAAGAATGAGAGTCAAAACTATATTCTTAGTAATATGTCAGTTAGTCCAAATAAACATATGGAAATGCACTCACCAGTGACTACACTTACCAAGATCAACTCTTCAAATTTATTCTCCTGTTGGTTTGTTTTGACTGTCCCTCTGAAAAAAGAGGCCATTTCATACATATCTATTTATGATTAAAAAAAGGTAAATAAATGATAAAAGAGCCTTAAAATGATTCAAATACCTATTCAATGATACCCCGCTTGAAGTAATTTATGATTTTAATTTTTATTTTCACAATATGGCGTCAAGTGGTCACCATTTAGAATTTTTATATACACTGACACTGGTGAAAAAAAACTAACGAGACCTCGAACTTCAAAATCCGTCATGCCGTTTAGGTTACAGGGCGTCAAAAAGAATCTTATATCGAATATATATAAGAAGAATATATATATACTAGTCATACATACACCTTAAAAACATAACCCTCCTTCTGAGCAGTCGGGTAAGAATATAAATGTAGAAGTAAAAGCATACCCTGCCTGCACTGCTTAGCATCGTAATTATGACGTTTCCTTTTTTTTATGCAGTGATAAGCAGTCTTTTTTCGACCCATTACCTAAAAAATTAATTAATAATTAGAAAAGTATCTACTATAATATATTTGGAAAAACAAACAATTTAAATATTAATTTTACTTACTTGAAAGTTTCAAATACGGTGTATCACACTATAACATCAGTCGCTTGGCGCGTGTGAGTGAGACCGATGTAAGAAAGAGAGCTGTTCAAAATTTGGCGTGGATCCTACCTCTAAGAGCGCTGGCGCTCGACTGATTTACTGGGCTTGATGCATGGTATTATATATTTTCTTTTTATTTTTTAATACAAAGGGTTATATATTTTATTTTTATTTTTTTCTGTTCTTAAAAGATGTAAGTTTAACTTGGTATAGATAGTTCGTAAAAATTTCTTAGCTATGTAAGAAAAATATCGCTTTAAAAATTGTACTTATTTAGAAAATATTCGTATCTTTAAAATTTTATTATGGATTAACGGAGATACTAATGTAAAAAATTCTAAATTGTGTATCAATAATAACATATTTCACATATTACGATATTTTTTAAAACAATGTCAAGGTAGTGGTTATTGAGAAATAGGACTTCAAAATATACATTGCGACCGTTTACCCAGGGAGGCGGCGGAGGAAAAGGGTAATAATTGTGTACACACAATATAAATCAAAATTCTGATAAATTAAGTTACTACAACAAAGGTCACTCTATTATATTTCAATTATAGAAATTATATTATTGTATCCAATGCTGAGATTAACGACGTCAAAATGTTACAATTTCGCGAATTTTTACCGAATTTTGTGAAATGGCTCTTAAGTCAAATAATCTAGCTTTTTAGATGTCCAGGAGATTATTTGTATTTCCTCAATTTACATACTAGTCTAATATTATTAAATCCCGATAGAAGTGTCCCTCTTGTACGATTTAACGCTTATTAAGTACAAAGGTTCTTTAGAAAGTAACGAACGCTATTATGGTCTGAAAATTACTTACAACTTTTACTGCATAAAAGACCTTGTAAGATATCGTCGTTATATAGTTTTAATAAAAACAATTATTTTCGAGGGTTTCGTTTTTAGTTATTCATTGGACTTCTTCCAAATATAAGTTAATATTTTACTGATCTATAAAGTGTAGCAATATTTTCTGTCGGTAACACTATTGATAATTTTTATTTACTAGTAGTTAGATCCTACTAGTTTTTTTTAAGATTATAAGTGTAAATCTTATTGATCACATGTCTCGTAAAATTTATTATTTAATTTAGTTATCTGATGAGCACCATTGGTTATAATTATTGTAACAGTCCTTTGAAATCTTGTTCAGAACCTCCAGGCACTGCTTGGCTTCGTGTCCAAAGTTCATCTAGTACTGTCTGTTTAAGTTATTTGTATTTTTTCATATGGTGTTGTGTTGAATTCTGGCTAGTCTAATTTGTTGCCTAATTAGGTTTTTTCTAGGCGTTAATGCCGATGATAAAGCGATTTATCTAATATATAAAATTCTCGTGTCACAGTATTGGTTACCATACTCCTCCGAAACGGCTCGACCGATTTTTATGAAATTTTATACGCATATTCAGTAGGTCTGAGAATCGGTTACTATTTATTTCATCATCATCTGCCTAAGTGATAAGGGTGGCCCACCCGAAAATTATATGGCAAAACAACGTTTTTCGGTTCAGCTAGTAATAATATATAAATTGAGACACTTTCGTGTCCCTTTAATATGCAGCGTGTTTTGCTTATAATATGTAAGCCCTAAAACTTCACTAGAATGAGCAACGAGCATCCGCCTAGTGTAGACCAGGCATAAGAGAAAACTCGTTACTTTAAATTAATAACCGGTCACAAACTAAATCGAGCGATATTTGCTATGCCGAGCGGCTACTGTCCACTTTCCCAGTAACCCTGTCTTAGTAAACCTTGTGCCTTGTATACGATTTCCTTGTAGAATGTAGCTAATATATTAAATATACAGGAGATGTAAAGATATCAATGCTAGTAATACTGTTAATAACGTTATAAAGTTAGACCTGCAGCAATGCAATTTTGACACACCGTTTCTAAATACGTGCAGTAGTTTCAGTATTCAGACAAATAAAAGTGTGAATTTTTTTAAGCTTCTATTTGTGTTATGAATAAGGAACAATTTAAAAATTAGCCTACGAACGAAATAACAAGTCATCATAACGAAATTACGAATTTATTTTTAAAATTAAGAATCATTTTTCAGTAACTGACGGACACTCTTTAAAATCTAGTTAGTGCGCAAAACACATAAGAGTGCGAGACTGCCATGAGTGCGATACATCCGTGGACACAGCGCTTCACACCCTGACAGAGTGTGCTGGGGAGGGAAATTCACACAGATCTGTCGTTGTCCAATATAGTAGGTGCTATGCTTGTTAGTGATAAATGTTGGTCGGCGGTGGCAACATTCTGCGAAGCAGTAATGGCTTACAGGAGGCTGCTCAGCGGAATCGAGAAATGGAAGCTCATGCCGATTCTGCCCGCAGGAGACTACCAGGGAGAAGTCGACGGCTTTATGCTCGGCTTCTCCAATATCCCTAGACTAGAGACCCTCAAGTGAGGGAACTAATGCAGTTGGCGTAGCAGCCTAACTGTCTAGGTGGCATGGTGGCATGCGAAAGCGATCCCGTGGCGCCTAATTATTGACAGTGAACGGTACGCTGGGTTTTAGTGGGTATGCTGCAACCTTGGTAACATGAATGATGTCTTAAATTTAAATGGACTCAGGTTTAGAGAAATTGTAATTAGTATGAATGTGCTGACAAAAATGTGTGCGAAATCCCGGAGTGTCCATTAGTTACTGAATATTGATTCTTAAGTTTAAAAATAAATAAGTAGTTTTCGTTATGATGACTTGTTATTTCGTACGTATGGATATGTTTGGAGGGTAGTTATGTCCTTTGGGTGTTAATAAATTACTACAAAACCTAACCTAAATTATGAGTATAAATATGACTGCCAAATGATATAACAAATACAAATAATATTTTAAGAATTTTCAGTTTTATATTTGACGTCATTCTTACATTTCATACAAATTCGAATTCAAAATGAATCGAAAATTCATGGTAGTTATTATAATTTTTAGGTATTACTGTTTCAACCGTATCAATCATGTAGATTAGCTCAAAAGAAATATTATTCTCTCGCCATGGTACTTCGCTCGCCGTAGATCGAAAGCGGTTATACCGCCACTTTCACTGTAATAATTAAAAGGATTATTTCTTAAGGTAAACCCTGAACCGGCTGACTATGTTTTACGAGTATACTCGTTAATCAGTGCCTGGATTTTGTGTAAAATATACTTGTCAAGAGAAAAAAGTACCATTTGCTATTAAATTATTTTTTAGAATATTTTGAAGGTAAGCACCCCCACGTTTGTCAGTTTTCAATAAACTCAAAATTACTGAACGGATTTTCATGCGGTTTCAACCAATAGACGGAGAGATTCATGAGGAAGGGTTTAAGGTTATATTTTGTTAAGGTTTTATGTTTTCGTTAAAATGATGATAATAGTCAAAAATGTATGTCGGAAAAATGAAGGCGCCTGGGAGCTTTTATCGAAAACGCTGCCTTACCACTTTTCAATCCAGTGTGTTAGCTCTAGAACTATTAACACAGATATTTCGTAAGATAAACACCAGCACTTTCACACATAACCACTTTAATAGCACTTATTACATCAAAAATCAAAGAAATACTGCACTCTGTCACCTTGCATCATCTTTTTATATCCTACCTTAGCCTAAAAAAATAACGGAAACAGTATCAATGCTGACAATTCATCACTAATATGATCTACCTCATAGACAATTAATTTCCTGTAAGGTAAACAATTTATCATATACCATAGATAATATTCAAGCATTGTACGGACATATAACAACCATTTATATAAAATTAAAACGGATGCTAACACAGATTATTAATAAAGAGGTATTTCTTTACTTTATATGTTAAGCGCAGAACATACTGAGTGCGTGTGAATTTAAATTATAACATATAACAACAATTTAGATAAAATTAAAACGGATGCTAACAAGTGTAAGACCAGGGCGATTCACTAGTTGACAATTGAATTGTATATTTTATAAAAACAAACACATATATTTAATCAATAATTTATCAACGACACTACTCTATGCTTGACGGCTATACTCGTCAAGGAAAAAGAGTTACACAGTCAACTGGTAAAAGTAGCAAAGCCGTTTACAGAATACATTAACACCGATTTAGATTTACGCTGCTAGCCGACCGAGATTTTAATTATCACTACAAATCACTACTGACCTAGGGTCATAGATAAATGTATAGTTATTGATTGTATTTTATTATATTAGCACTTTGGACTACATTTATCAATTTTATGACATCTATACTCATATTATCACTACATACATCAAATTACTTACTACTGAAATTTATGAATTATTTATTTAAATTACAAGACTTCAATGATAACCAGTTTTTTATTAAGAGACAAAATTACTAAAGCTAAGTGCTCTGTCTTCACGATCATCAGTTCAGAATTTATTTATTTGCTATTTATTATTACATCTTTAAAATACAGAATACAATGTCATATCTCTAAAAATCTACTACATTGTCTATTTAAAACTGTCTGGGTGCTTAAGGGTAGAAAAGGTAAGGATTTTAGAGGGTAAGAAAGCTGGCAAGAAATAATAAGCTTATACGCCACTCAAAGGGGATTTCACTGATGGCACTGAAATCCCAATACAACCTATTTCAGATACTAGACAGTATTAAAAATAAAGTTTATAAATATTTAATAATAAATGGATATTATTTTGGAATCTAAATGGTATTTGATCTTTGAGTTTCGGCCAAATTCATTAAATTAAATTTATAATGAGTTAGTGACTGAGTTTAGTGCTAATTTGTTGACGATGTTTAAGATTGATAAGTTTACTTCAAATTAAAGTATAATAAAAGTCCCATTTTTCAAGTACAGGAGTCAAAAAAATCTCAAAATTCGGTTACAAATTAACGTAAAACATATTAAGGCACATTAAAATAATATTTTGTTATTCTAGATGAAGTAGAAGATGATAAAAACTCACTGAACAATGCTGATAGGCGGAAGAAAAAACAATACAAAGTAGGTGTTGTATAGATAATCTAATATAATATCAAAATCGATACTAAACTCCATGTTATCATTGATATCAAGGGTGTGGCATGTACTGATGATCTGGTAATCATAACAGAAAGTAGACGACATGTTTTTCCTCACGTACACAAAATATTTTATTGCAAAATATTTTTGTTTTGCATAGCGATAAGAATGCGATTATAGCAAGGTTGTTATGTGACCATGACCAAGTCTGGTAAAAGTCCGATCAATGACTTAGCAAGATCTAATTCTTCAATAAGACTATTTAGTATCCAGGATTATATAATTTTGATAGATCTGAAATTCTAATAAAAGGGCTTACTCGTAACATGATCAGTGACTGTTGGTTAAATGCTAATAGTACTGATGATAATGTTTGATTCGTTAAAATCTATCTGCCCTGTCTGTTTGTTCAGATAATAGGGTGACTACTTGGAGTACGGAGACTTAAAAAAACTAATATTGCTTATTGTCGAATTTAGATCAACTAATAATTTCTTTCATTTTATACTCAACCGCCATAAATATGACATAGTAGTAGATGTAATCTAATCTTAAATAATAGGTAATTCAATTATTGACCTGTATAATTCAATAAATTAAAAATCATTTAATTTTTGAATAATTCAAATTTAAACTTTACAATAACCATATTCTCTTGAAGTACAAGCATTAATATTTTATGACGTTTATATGAATTGAAAGTAGAAACAATATGCTTCGGGTTGAGTTTAACAATCGTCGGTAGCAACTTTGACCTTCAGATCTTTGAGTTATTTGAAATCCCATACAAATTACAATACGAGTACTAAACTCAGCATGGTGCCATTGAAAATAGTGTTTGGCAACCGTATTGCAGTATGACTTGTTACCGTGTTTGATCTTCCGATGAACAATTCCTGCAGTGATTTGCTGAGTACCTTTGTTGGTTGGTTACTCACGATTGAATTAGATTATTTCTTAACCTTAAGTAGTTTATTTATTTGAAAGATGTTGGATCTCAAATACTGTTAATAAAAATAGTAGTGCCAGAATAATTGATACTAGTACCAAGGATAACTGCTACATGTGCACAGGAAAGGCTTTTGAGTATAACATCCATTGTGATGGTTGAGACTTCAAGTCTTCCTCGGGAGGTCCGAGTTCGATCCTGGGCACACACCTCTGACTCTGTGTTATGTGTGTTTTAAGCAATTAAATATCACTTGCTTTAACAGTGAAGGTAAACATCGTGAGGAAACCTGCACTCCTGAGAGTTCCCTAAAAGTTTTCAAATGTGTGTAAAGTCTACCAACCCGCACTGGGCCAGAATGGTGGACTATGGCCTAATACCCTCCTCATTCTGAGGAGGAGACCTGGCTCAGCAGTGGGCCATTGAAGAAGAAGAAGATCCATTCTGATATGGTGGAAATTTCTCAATCATTTTTTAATAAAACTTCTTGTAGTTAGGAGTCAATAGCCAATAAATACTGGTCCGAACTGATATAATAATCTTATACTATACTACTATATAAAGCTGAAGAGATTGTTTGTTTGAATGCGCTAATCTCAGGAACTACTGGTCCGAATTGAAACATTCTTTCAGTGTTAGATAACCGATTTATCTAGGAAGGCTATAGGCTATATATCATCACGCTAAGACCAATAGAAGCGGAGCTACACGCGGCCGAAGTCGCCCGGGTCGACTAGTTATTAATAAAATCTGACTTAACAACAGATTAAACGGCTATCACGCCTAATCGCTGTAACGAAACTCAGGTTAACCTTTCATCACTCCCACTCGTCAATCTGTAGCCTAACGAGGTAAATTCAGCAAAATTATTAAGATTACTTCGTTAGCTTATATTTCAGTATAAATATTCTTGGACATGAGCATAGTTATTCTAATGAGACATTTATTGTGACTCATGTCCGTATATGTCGACATCGTTTCGTCAACGTAAACTGCAATTGATCAATCACGCTAAAATGTATATAGCCGTGTCTACTATTATTTTAATATTGATAACAATGTATACCATTTGAGGCAGGCCACTAATGGTGGTCGTGATAGTGCAAGTTGCGTCAGCTGGATCATAATATGGGCAATTTATCGGCTCATTGGAATAATCGTCAGGCTGTCCATCGCACGGAATACGAATGGTTAATGTTGTAATGCTTATTATGGAATTATTAAATTTCAAGTAAAATTTAATTTTTGAAGCTCATCACGCTTTACGATTACTACAATTCCATAAATGTTCAAATTATATTTTACATTTAAAATGCTTAAATTAAAATCTATCTGAATGTTCTTCTAAATGATTTGTTGATGATGGTAGTTTTCGAAATAGCATCTTTGAAACGTTTGCTTTTCGTAATTAACCGGTAACAGCGTTGACGACGTATATACAAATATCATGAAAAAGTATCCATGGTATGTATAATATATAAAAACATACCAATCAAACTGTAGACAAATATATAATCACATTCTTTTCATCCAAATTATTGTATGTATCCAACGTAATTCAGCACACCTCTAAACTCGACGCGTGAAAGTGGAAAAGGCCGGTCCTTTGGGAGTTGGGGAACTCTGATCAAAGGGCCGATGTGATTTACAGCGGCTACGGATAAACCACACCCGGAACCTTTGACGAAAGGAAACGCAAATTGCTCGAGACGTTTAGATCTGTTTTTTAGTGTCAATAAAATTAAAAAAGAATTAGTGAACACGTCCTCGTTAGTGTTTCGTATTTAACAGTTACGAAAATGTTGCTTCAAAGGCTTGGGAACAAATTGCTAGATTGCATTTAATTATTTATTACTTGTCTATTCATCCCGGCTTCGCCTGGGTGCAACCATCACGTGTATTTTGGTTAAATTTCACATTTTAACCGCTATATTACTATATCACTTATCGCTATACATTTTTATTTAAACATCAACGTAGTATATAATAATAATAAAATCATAGTTCGACGTGCATCTGTCGATAGATGGCGTGATCGCACACTCATTGGTTTACTTTGTACTCTTAATATTTTTGTCGCAACAAAACATAGCCTGTATCCCGCCCCCAAGCTTTTATCTCTCTCTGTATAAAAATTCATGAAAAATTGTTCAGTGATTTAAACGTGATTGTGTAACAGACAATACAGACCACCTATCCGTCAATAGATGGCGTAAGTAGTAAATTAAATCGCACTTTCATTTGATTTGTTTGTATTATTAAGTATTACATACGTTACCAGTTACTTTTGAAATTATATTATTAATTATGATTAGAAAGTTAAGATTTTTGCTCGACCTTTCGTCTGTGTATGAAAGAAGCATCTGGGGATATGGACCCTGGTGCAGGTCAAAGTATCAATAATTTTAATGACTAATATGATCCCTCAATAAAGAAGTTATATCGTTACTATACTAAATAAAATTACAAACACTATTTAGTTAATGTTAATTATATGAAATCATTAGTCAAACTGCCTCATTATAATCGACATCAAGGCACGCAGTAAGATATTTTTAATTTGAATCTACAGTACCTATTAAGCCCATCAACAGCCATCAAAAGTGTTGCGTACATGAACCTTTGATAGAAAACCGAGCAGCGTCTGGTGATTGCAATCTAGGTGCACAGTTAAGTTGATGTATGCAATTACTAGTCATACTGCCTTAGATTTATATAAATTTTTAGATACTACCAGCCAATTAAATAAAGCTGTTGCTATCATAGTTAAAGAAGATATTTAATTAAAAATGTATTTCGTCCTACAAAGTACACAGGTCACGCTCGGTGTTCACTGCTCGATTGGCAGACAGCTGCAATTTATCACTTGCTTTATCCGCGTGTTACATTTATATTAACATTTACGGTTCTGTCGGATTTAATCTGTCTACATCGGACCACGTTTCCAAAATGTTCCATTGCAATCAAGAATTCAAATTAATATTACCTTTTATCAATACTGTTAATAATATATAACAGTTATAAACTATTGAAGTATGTATAGGTACATCCTAAATCCTGCTTTGTACTTAAAAAAAATTAATAATTGTATTGCGTATTGTTTCCATAGGTTATGGGCCCAGCACGCTTCCAGTAGTATGGGCATCTAAAGCTCAAAGATAGCATAGCTCTTTCGACGACAGAAGCTGAATTTGTTGCTGCTAGCCAGGCTTCGCAGACTGTTGTATGGCTAATAAGCTTATACAGCGAAATACGAGATGTAGTTGTACCAACTCTACATATTGACAATCAGAGTGCTATAAAGTTGATTAAAAATCCACAGTTTCACTACAAGACTAAACATATCGATACGAGATATAGGTTCTTCAGAGAACAGTTTGAAGAACATTTAAAGTGAAATATGTGAATATTGCAGCAAAAGCTATACCCAGAGATACTTTCATCCAATTACGAAATTTTTTAGGAGTCACGGATTTTGGATATAGAGGAGTGTTGAAGTATGTATAGCTACATCCTAAATCCTTCTTTGTACTTAAATAAAAAATAATAATGACATAATGTAAATAATTTAGAATAAATCGATTTTGGAATTCAGAGAGTATTGTAAAACTCAAAAAAAGTACTAACGAAATATGGAGTCCGTTTGTCTGTACCCATTTGAGTACAGCACTGTTTCAAGCACGAACTTTTTATACATAACAGTTACTAAACTCTTAGTTTTATTCAGAGTTTAGTGACTGCAAATTTGGGTTTATACCCAAAATTTCGCCTCTGGATCGTAACTACTTAGAGAGAATGATTAAAATCAGTAAAAAATAATTTACTCATTAAGGATGGCGCTTAATGTGATAACATATTTAAAATATGACTTGAATTTTGATAATTAAGTCCTGCAAAAAGTATAAAAAACATGAGATAAATCACATAAGATTACGATATGCATAGAAAACAGTTTACCATTTAAAATTTATTCAACAAAAATCTAGAAAAACAGTTACACTACCGCCAGTAGCCAGTTGTACCCACTTGACGACAACGAACGACTTTTTCGTATATGATATAACTCTGTAGGTACTCAATCAAGTACGGTGGCACTAAAAGGGTTTAATTGTCATCAATACTGTAGTAAACTTCATATTCGAATTTGGATTGAAATTTGGTGATTTTTAGCATAAAACTTACTTGAATACTTTCATAACATAAATCGTACACACGATGGCAGCCATTCAAAACCGTTTAACGTATAATATGTAGAACAGAACCCCTATATCTAAGGGTGCTGATCGCTGACACATCGGAAAAGGTGTTTGGAGGAACAATCAATAAACGCTCCATTTTCCCTGACCTTTCTTTCCCCTCTTTATTATAGAAATGGCCAATAGAAACTGAACCTTTTGCCTGTTAACCAGCTAACTACACAGTAGCGAAAATTTACCGAAGACGAGTATACTCGTCAAGCACATAAGTGTCGCTGAATTGATAATTTTATTATTTATTACGCTCACTTGACGTCATTAATATATATCTATATCTATATCTATACTAATATTATAAAGAGGAAAGATTTGTATTTTTGTATGTAACGAATAAACATAAAAACTACTGGACCGATTTCAAAAATTCTTTCACCATTAGAAAGCTACATTATCCCTGAGTAACATAGGCTATATTTATTACAAGAAAAAATTAGAGATCCCCAGAAATTCTCACTAAAACCAACACAAGGTGCAAAAAAATTAGCCATAAAATATCTTTCATCGCATGCGCTGCGAAAAGTATTGATGATAGAACAAAAAAATGTTATACAATATTATAGAACGTATCAATATCTACAAAAAACTCCACGAGACCATATGTCCAACTATTGTAGTTAAGTCACTATAACTACTTTTTTACATTTTAAAAGTTGATAAATATGCCTATCGAAATCAGACCATGTTTTCCATAACTTTGTATTAATTCTTATCCAAATAAATTATTTCGTAATGAAGACTGTTTCAATACCTGTTAATTATTGAAATCGGACATTCCAGTCAAAAGATATTACGAAATAAAAATATCAAGATAAATAAAAAATAATCCCTGACGGGCCGCCGGAGCGGTATGGAGTGCCTCGCAGCGCAGCGAGTAACGCGGCGATAGAGGGAGCGACAGAATGCGAGAGCCAAAATGTTAAAAAAAAATTATCCACCCGTGCGAAGCCGGGACGGGCCCCTAGTTAATTATATCGTCATTAATAAATTATATTTTTTAATTTTTTTAATTCAGGCCTGGCCTTAAATATTCTATAAGTTTTAAAATATTCAGGTTATCTCGTAACTACAATTTTATTATACCTGACGTGTATACTCGTCAAGACAAAATCCTATAATTTCTCCGTGACGAGTATTCTCGTCGAACACAGTTAACTGGTTAAGGGTCTCCTTACCCTGGTCTAGCATAAGTTCCAAGCCTCTCACACGTCAGTAAATATAATCCGGTCAATAACATACATTTTTTCGGGGTTCTTTATTGGATTCGGCGCCGGCGAGTTATTGACCCCGCTCGTGAACAAAAATCTTCTAAATCAGCGTTTTTCAAACTTTTAGCACATAATAAAATTCTTTCAAAACCCTTGGGTTATGAACAAACAAAGGCTTAATTATATTGACTACCCTTCATTGACTAAGTTTTTTTTTTTAAATTCAATCGCTGTATTGTTCGACTAAGGAACTCACTTTTTGTTCATGTTTTCAAAAATCTATATAAATAAAAATGGATCGCCTCTGTCCTCTAGCTTACTTACTTACATACTGTTAGCAACACTGTTTATAAAGTAGTAGTATCGGGTGGATCATTTTATATTATTTCAAGTATACCGACGTGAAGACAATGTATAACCTTTAGAGCGATAGATAGGTCTTTTCGTGCAGTGAACATGGAAGTTAGTGTTATAGTGTCGTGATTAAGGTTACCCTTCTCGAGGTCCACGTAAGTTTACTTTATTATCTATTGTCGTTAGCGAGGTCGAGTGGTGGAGGTGAGAGTTAATATATTATGAAAGAGCTCTTTAAACCTGCTCCTGGGTCTCAAGCCCCTGGCACTGCTCGCCTCAGTCATGTGTATACATGTGTATACGTATTGCTGTACAGTAATGGGTACCATATCTTTCTTATATACTTAGCAATACTGAAGTTATGCGCTTACTTGCATAACTTCAGAACGACTGCACCAAATAGGAAAACATTTCTGTGTGTAAGTTATTGTCAGAACAAGGTTTGTATAAAAGAAAACATAAGTGAGACAGAAGATGGTGAGTGAGATGGTGGTGTCCACTGCAAATGAGTGACATACTACGCATTATAGAATAGAAATTCAACGTGTCTGAGTAAGTGGGTGAACGATATGAATGTGTTAGATTTATATTTAGATGTAGAGTAAAATGATGATAGTTTTAAAATATGATTAACTTTTAAACATAATATAATTAAAACTATTAATTTATAGCAAAACATACTAATACCTACTCTGAAAGATTAAGTTATAAAAACAATGTAAATAAAGACAAATAAACCAACTTCAAATCATTTTATTAATCTACCACCAGTTTGGAATAATATTAATTTTAGAAGAACTGGCAAGAAACTCCCCTTATGTTACTTTCAAAATATAGATTTACCAACATTATATAACATCAATACTACTTAGTAAAGTATCAGTAATTATACAAGATATTAGAAACTTATCTTTATATGGTTGTACAGTAACCAAGATTATCCAACAGCATCACCACCAGCACCTCGTTGCAGAGCAACAGCGTAACGACATGACGTAGAAACTAATCTATCAGATCCAACCCGTAACTTCCCTTTTATAGAAATACTGTCACAAACTAAGCTAGGCAAGTGGTGGCGCTATTAATACTAACTTAAATACTAAATTACATTATTTATAATATTAGACAATATTAATATCATTTGACCGGCTTAATATTCGTCTAAATTATTTATTTAATTTATTAATTACAATCTCAGAGTAATATATTAGTATTTCAAATATTGGAAATTAAACAATTTATAAAAAAGAAATTAATGATCAACTTTAATTGAAGGTCAAACAATTAAAATTAAAGAACTATTTACCATACACATTTCATTATTTACCCTAATAATGTTATTATTTTATAACAAATGCACCTCAACAAAGCGAGGGCCCGTCGGCTCTTAACTTTATTTGATTAAATAGAAAGAGATATCAAAAACTATTGTTTATTGTACTTAAACCTTGTACCTCTAATAACACTCTCCGATCTTCTTGAATTGTATAAGAAATCCAATGTACTAAAATATTATAAAACTGACCTAATAAATAAAGCTACCGCCCACCAGGAAAGTTTGAAAAACACCGATCTAAATAATTGAAAACTGAACTGAAACGTCGAAGCTGAACTTTATGATAATTGCGAAGTAAAAACGTATGTATCGTTAAATCAAAATGACACCGGTACGAGGGATTGCTTGTTTTAACGACATCGACTTTCAATACTATGGACTCACAATCGGCGTTTCATTTCTAAAGTCTAACGAATTAATCCTAGCAATATTTAATGAGACTTTAATTACTGCAATCTTTTACAACATACAAGATAGTATTATTATGATCTACTATAAGTACATGTTTGGATGCTTGTTACTCAATCACGCGAATCGGCTGAATTGATTTTATTGAAATTTGACACACAGATACTTTAAAACCTGGATTAACAGAAAGGTTATTTTTTATCACGGAAAAAATTAGAGTTCTTGCGCGCCTGATTATCTTTATTTAGCAAATTTTGAAAACTAAGTGTTTTTTTGATAAACCTAAGATTTATTTTATACGTTTTAAATTACATCCGTGGTAAACCAGGGCAATTCAGGTCGACTAGTTATTTTATAATTTATATAAGTAGTGTTGTTAATTTGAAATATTAGAAAACATTTGTTTAGATTATTACAAATATCTTTACCCGTGAGGGGACATGTTAGAAAGAGTAACCCAGCACCCCCTTGGGGATCTGTTCCCCGACTGGCTTGCGACCACCAGCATGCGAATCCGACTGCCAAGTGTCATAGACGCGTTCCGGTCGAGCATGTGGGTCAGACTTACCCTCTCCTTCTCCCATCCCATTAATGCTGCGGGTCTAGTGAACTCTGGACTCTTGATCAGGGGCCGCTGAATCCGTATCATTTTTTTTCTTCACTCCCCCTCTATCTGCCTCTATCTTCGAGGATGCAACGCATCGACAAAAAGATAGAGTATCTCTTGTTTTCCGATGTCCATGGGCAATGGTGGCCACTTACCATCAGGTGGAGCATCTGCTCGTTTGCACCTTATCTATTAAAAAAAAGTATCAATGAAAGTGCTAAGGACAAAACAAATATTTTTATGTGACTATTTTTGGCGTCCATATCGTTACTAGTCAATGTCCAAGTAATTTTAAAATTGAAAATATACATTTGACTGATATATTCGATACTTTTGACAAATTGCATGCAATATTTCAAAATGGAGATATTTCAACACTTGTCAGACGTACTCGTAATACGGAACACCTCTTTTGCACTTGGAAACTTGAGACAAATGCTCAGGAACGTAAAACATTTCGTTTCCGAGGACTGGAAACGCCTCTGAGAAGGAAACTTTACAGACTAAGATGACAAATATACAATCTAACTTTAATATTAGTAGCTGCTTGCTAACTTACGGCGTTAAATATATGTATATCTATCTATATCAATACATATAATAAGATAGGAGAATTACCAATTTTGTTTCGAAAAAAAAAACTACCTACGACATAATAAAAATATGTAAGTCTAGAAAACTTTAACTAGAACTAGAAAACGGCTATGTGAACTTGACACCCAATTTTAAAAAATCTTGTCTTTTTTTTGTGATTCTTATACATTTTCGTTTGTAGTTGTATGTAGTAAAAAAAATTTCGTTTGTAGTAATTTCAAAAAAAAATTATGACACTTCAAAAAAATCGCATCCCCCGACTTTAATGAAATTTAAATTTAGCCATTGGTATGTATAGAGAATCGTTTGTAGTTGTTTGTAGCAAATAATATTTTGTTTGTAGTAATCAAGAAAAAAAGTTTTAAAAAAAAAAAATTTTTTTATTCAAATTTTTTTTTTATTTTTTTTAAATTATTTATTTAACAAACGTCAGATACCGGTATAAAAAAACAGAAAATGTACATTAAACAACAAATAACTAAAAACGAACGAAATGAAAGCTTGTATCTTCAAATACTGACTACTATAAGCAAAATAGAAGCTTGTAGATTCGAATACTGACTTCTTCATATTCTGACTACTAAAAACGAAAAAGACGCTTGTATTTAAAAAAAACTGACTACTACAAACGAAATAGAAGCTTGTATCTTCAAAACCTGACAACTACAAACGAAATAGAAGCTTGTATCTTCAATAATTGACTACTACAAACGAAATAGAAGCTTGTATCTTCAAATACTGACTACTATAAGCAAAATAGAAGCTTGTAGATTCGAATACTGACTTCTTCATATTCTGACTACTAAAAACGAAAAAGACGCTTGTATTTAAAAAAAACTGACTACTACAAACAAAATAGACGCTTGTATCTTCAAAACCTGACAACTACAAACGAAATAGAAGCTTGTATCTTCAATAATTGACTACTACAAACGAAATAGAAGCTTGTATCTTCAAATACTGACTACTACAAACGAAATAGAAGCTTGTATCTTCAATAATTGACTACTACAAATGAAATAGAAGCTTGTATCTTCAATAATTGACTACTACAAACGAAATAGAAGCTTGTATCTTCAAATACTGACTACTACAAACGAAATAGAAGCTTGTATGTTCAAATACTGACAACTACAAACGAAATAGAAGCTTGTATCTTCAAATACTGACTACTACAAACGAAATAGAAGCTTGTATGTTCAAATACTGACAACTACAAACGAAATAGAAGCTTGTATCTTCAAATACTGACTACTACAAACGAAATAGAAGCTTGTATCTTCAATAATTGACTACTACAAACGAAATAGAAGCTTGTATCTTCAATAATTGACTACTACAAACGAAATAGAAGCTTGTATCTTCAAATACTGACTACTACAAACGAAATAGAAGCTTGTATGTTCAAATACTGACAACTACAAACGAAATAGAAGCTTGTATCTTCAAATACTGACTACTACAAACGAAATAGAAGCTTGTATGTTCAATAACTGACTACTACAAACGACATAGAAGCTTGTATGTTCAAATACTGACAACTACAAACGAAATAGAAGCTTGTATGTTCAAATACTGACAACTACAAACGAAATAGAAGCTTGTATCTTCAAATACTGACTACTACAAACGAAATAGACATCTCTATCTTCAATAACTGACTACTACAAACGAAATAGAAGCTTGTATCTTCAATAACTGGCTACTACAAACGTAATAGAAGCTTGTATCTTCAAATACTGACTACTACAAACGAAATAAACACTTGTATCTTCAAATACTAACAACTACAAACAAAATTGAAGCTTGTATCTTCAATAACTGACTACTACAAACGAAACAGAAGCTTGTATGTTCAAATACTGACAACTACAAACGAAATACAAGCTTGTATCTTCAAATACTGACTACTACAAACGAAATAAACGCTTGTATGTTCAAATACTGACAACTACAAACGAAATAGAAGCTTGTATCTTCAAATACTGACTACTACAAACGAAATAGAAGCTTGTATCTTCAAATACTGACTACTACAAACGAAATAAACGCTTGTATGTTCAAATACTGACAACTACAAACGAAATAGAAGCTTGTATCTTCAAATACTGACAACTACAAACGAAATAGAAGCTTGTATCTTCAAATACTGACTACTACAAACAAAATTGAAGCTTGTATCTTCAATAACTGACTACTACAAACGAAACAGAAGCTTGTATGTTCAAATACTGACAACTACAAACGAAATACAAGCTTGTATCTTCAAATACTGACTACTACAAACGAAATAAACGCTTGTATGTTCAAATACTGACAACTACAAACGAAATAGAAGCTTGTATCTTCAAATACTGACTACTACAAACGAAATAGAAGCTTGTATCTTCAAATACTGACTACTACAAACGAAATAAACGCTTGTATGTTCAAATACTGACAACTACAAACGAAATAGAAGCTTGTATCTTCAAATACTGACTACTACAAACGAAATAGAAGCTTGTATGTTCAATAACTGACTACTACAAACGACATAGAAGCTTGTATGTTCAAATACTGACAACTACAAACGAAATAGAAGCTTGTATGTTCAAATACTGACAACTACAAACGAAATAGAAGCTTGTATCTTCAAATACTGACTACTACAAACGAAATAGACATCTCTATCTTCAATAACTGACTACTACAAACGAAATAGAAGCTTGTATCTTCAATAACTGGCTACTACAAACGTAATAGAAGCTTGTATCTTCAAATACTGACTACTACAAACGAAATAAACACTTGTATCTTCAAATACTAACAACTACAAACAAAATTGAAGCTTGTATCTTCAATAACTGACTACTACAAACGAAACAGAAGCTTGTATGTTCAAATACTGACAACTACAAACGAAATACAAGCTTGTATCTTCAAATACTGACTACTACAAACGAAATAAACGCTTGTATGTTCAAATACTGACTACTACAAACGAAATAGAAGCTTGTATCTTCAAATACTGACTACTACAAACGAAATAAACGCTTGTATGTTCAAATACTGACAACTACAAACGAAATAGAAGCTTGTATCTTCAAATACTGACTACTACAAACGAAATAGAAGCTTGTATGTTCAAATACTGACAACTACAAACGAAATAGAAGCTTGTATGTTCAAATACTGACTACTACAAACGAAATAGACATCTCTATCTTCAATAACTGACTACTACAAACGAAATAGAAGCTTGTATCTTCAATAACTGGCTACTTCAAACGTAATAGAAGCTTGTATCTTCAAATACTGACTACTACAAACGAAATAGAAGCTTGTATCTTCAATAACTGGCTACTACAAACGTAATAGAAGCTTGTATCTTCAAATACTGACTACTACAAACGAAATAAACACTTGTATCTTCAAATACTAACAACTACAAACAAAATAGAAGCTTGTATCTTCAAATACTGACTACTACAAACGAAATAGAAGCTTGTATGTTCAAATACTGACTACTACAAACGAAATAGACATCTCTATCTTCAATAACTGACTACTACAAACGAAATAGAAGCTTGTATCTTCAATAACTGGCTACTACAAACGAAATAGAAGCTTGTATCTTCAAATACTGACTACTACAAACGAAATAGAAGCTTGTATCTTCAATAATTGACTACTACAAACGAAATAGAAGCTTGTATCTTCAATAATTGACTACTACAAACGAAATAGAAGCTTGTATCTTCAAATACTGACTACTACAAACGAAATAGAAGCTTGTATGTTCAAATACTGACAACTACAAACGAAATAGAAGCTTGTATCTTCAAATACTGACTACTACAAACGAAATAGAAGCTTGTATGTTCAAATACTGACAACTACAAACGAAATAGAAGCTTGTATCTTCAAATACTGACTACTACAAACGAAATAGAAGCTTGTATCTTCAATAATTGACTACTACAAACGAAATAGAAGCTTGTATCTTCAATAATTGACTACTACAAACGAAATAGAAGCTTGTATCTTCAAATACTGACTACTACAAACGAAATAGAAGCTGGTATGTTCAAATACTGACAACTACAAACGAAATAGAAGCTTGTATCTTCAAATACTGACTACTACAAACGAAATAGAAGCTTGTATGTTCAATAACTGACTACTACAAACGACATAGAAGCTTGTATGTTCAAATACTGACAACTACAAACGAAATAGAAGCTTGTATGTTCAAATACTGACAACTACAAACGAAATAGAAGCTTGTATCTTCAAATACTGACTACTACAAACGAAATAGACATCTCTATCTTCAATAACTGACTACTACAAACGAAATAGAAGCTTGTATCTTCAATAACTGGCTACTACAAACGTAATAGAAGCTTGTATCTTCAAATACTGACTACTACAAACGAAATAAACACTTGTATCTTCAAATACTAACAACTACAAACAAAATTGAAGCTTGTATCTTCAATAACTGACTACTACAAACGAAACAGAAGCTTGTATGTTCAAATACTGACAACTACAAACGAAATACAAGCTTGTATCTTCAAATACTGACTACTACAAACGAAATAAACGCTTGTATGTTCAAATACTGACAACTACAAACGAAACAGAAGCTTGTATCTTCAAATACTGACTACTACAAACGAAATAGAAGCTTGTATCTTCAAATACTGACTACTACAAACGAAATAAACGCTTGTATGTTCAAATACTGACAACTACAAACGAAATAGAAGCTTGTATCTTCAAATACTGACAACTACAAACGAAATAGAAGCTTGTATCTTCAAATACTGACTACTACAAACAAAATTGAAGCTTGTATCTTCAATAACTGACTACTACAAACGAAACAGAAGCTTGTATGTTCAAATACTGACAACTACAAACGAAATACAAGCTTGTATCTTCAAATACTGACTACTACAAACGAAATAAACGCTTGTATGTTCAAATACTGACAACTACAAACGAAATAGAAGCTTGTATCTTCAAATACTAACTACTACAAACGAAATAGAAGCTTGTATCTTCAAATACTGACTACTACAAACGAAATAAACGCTTGTATGTTCAAATACTGACAACTACAAACGAAATAGAAGCTTGTATCTTCAAATACTGACTACTACAAACGAAATAGAAGCTTGTATGTTCAATAACTGACTACTACAAACGACATAGAAGCTTGTATGTTCAAATACTGACAACTACAAACGAAATAGAAGCTTGTATGTTCAAATACTGACAACTACAAACGAAATAGAAGCTTGTATCTTCAAATACTGACTACTACAAACGAAATAGACATCTCTATCTTCAATAACTGACTACTACAAACGAAATAGAAGCTTGTATCTTCAATAACTGGCTACTACAAACGTAATAGAAGCTTGTATCTTCAAATACTGACTACTACAAACGAAATAAACACTTGTATCTTCAAATACTAACAACTACAAACAAAATTGAAGCTTGTATCTTCAATAACTGACTACTACAAACGAAACAGAAGCTTGTATGTTCAAATACTGACAACTACAAACGAAATACAAGCTTGTATCTTCAAATACTGACTACTACAAACGAAATAAACGCTTGTATGTTCAAATACTGACTACTACAAACGAAATAGAAGCTTGTATCTTCAAATACTGACTACTACAAACGAAATAAACGCTTGTATGTTCAAATACTGACAACTACAAACGAAATAGAAGCTTGTATCTTCAAATACTGACTACTACAAACGAAATAGAAGCTTGTATGTTCAAATACTGACAACTACAAACGAAATAGAAGCTTGTATGTTCAAATACTGACTACTACAAACGAAATAGACATCTCTATCTTCAATAACTGACTACTACAAACGAAATAGAAGCTTGTATCTTCAATAACTGGCTACTACAAACGTAATAGAAGCTTGTATCTTCAAATACTGACTACTACAAACGAAATAGAAGCTTGTATCTTCAATAACTGGCTACTACAAACGTAATAGAAGCTTGTATCTTCAAATACTGACTACTACAAACGAAATAAACACTTGTATCTTCAAATACTAACAACTACAAACAAAATAGAAGCTTGTATCTTCAAATACTGACTACTGCAAACGAAATAAACGCTTGTATGTTCAAATACTAACAACTACAAACGAAATACAAGCTTGTATCTTCAATAACTGACTACTACAAACGAAATAGAAGCTTGTATCTTCAATAACTGACTACTACAAACGAAATACAAGATTGTATCTTCAATAACTGGCTACTACAAACGAAATAGAAGAATATTTCGTTTGTAGTTGTCAGTATTTGAACATACAAGCTTCTATTTCGTTTGTAGTACTCAGTTATTGAAGATACAAGCTTCAATTTTGTTTGTAGTTGTTAGTATTTGAAGATACAAGTGTTTATTTCGTTTGTAGTAGTCAGTATTTGAAGATACAAGCTTCTATTTCGTTTGTAGTAGTCAGTTATTGAAGATACAAGCTTCTATTACGTTTGTAGTAGCCAGTTATTGAAGATACAAGCTTCTATTTCGTTTGTAGTAGTCAGTATTTGAAGATACAAGCTTCTATTACGTTTGTAGTAGCCAGTTATTGAAGATACAAGCTTCTATTTCGTTTGTAGTAGTCAGTTATTGAAGATACAAGCTTCTATTTCGTTTGTAGTTGTCAGTATTTGAACATACAAGCGTTTATTTCGTTTGCAGTAGTCAGTATTTGAAGATACAAGCTTCTATTTCGTTTGTAGTAGTCAGTTATTGAAGATACAAGCTTCTATTACGTTTGTAGTAGCCAGTTATTGAAGATACAAGCTTCTATTTCGTTTGTAGTAGTCAGTTATTGAAGATACAAGCTTCTATTACGTTTGTAGTAGCCAGTTATTGAAGATACAAGCTTCTATTTCGTTTGTAGTAGTCAGGTTTTGAAGATACAAGCTTCTATTTCGTTTGTAGTAGTCAGTTATTGAAGATACAAGCTTCTATTACGTTTGTAGTAGCCAGTTATTGAAGATACAAGCTTCTATTTCGTTTGTAGTAGTCAGTTATTGAAGATACAAGCTTCTATTTCGTTTGTAGTAGTCAGTTATTGAAGATACAAGCTTCTATTTCGTTTGTAGTAGTCAGTTATTGAAGATACAAGCGTTTATTTCGTTTGTAGTAGTCAGTATTTGAAGATACACGTTCTATTTCGTTTGTAGTTGTCAGTATTTGAACATACAAGCTTCTATTTCGTTTGTAGTTGTCAGTATTTGAAGATACAAGCTTTTATTTCGTTTGTAGTTGTCAGTATTTGAAGATACAAGCTTCTATTTCGTTTGTAGTTGTCAGTATTTGAAGATACAAGCTTCTATTTCGTTTGTAGTAGTCAGTTATTGAAGATACAAGCTTCTATTACGTTTGTAGTAGCCAATTATTGAAGATACAAGCTTCTATTTCATTTGTAGTAGTCAGTTATTGAAGATACAAGCGTTTATTTCGTTTGTAGTAGTCAGTATTTGAAGATACACGTTCTATTTCGTTTGTAGTTGTCAGTATTTGAACATACAAGCTTCTATTTCGTTTGTAGTTGTCAGTATTTGAAGATACAAGCTTTTATTTCGTTTGTAGTTGTCAGTATTTGAAGATACAAGCTTCTATTTCGTTTGTAGTTGTCAGTATTTGAAGATACAAGCTTCTATTTCGTTTGTAGTAGTCAGTTATTGAAGATACAAGCTTCTATTACGTTTGTAGTAGCCAATTATTGAAGATACAAGCTTCTATTTCATTTGTAGTAGTCAGTTATTGAAGATACAAGCGTTTATTTCGTTTGTAGTAGTCAGTATTTGAAGATACACGTTCTATTTCGTTTGTAGTTGTCAGTATTTGAACATACAAGCTTCTATTTCGTTTGTAGTTGTCAGTATTTGAAGATACAAGCTTTTATTTCGTTTGTAGTTGTCAGTATTTGAAGATACAAGCTTCTATTTCGTTTGTAGTTGTCAGTATTTGAAGATACAAGTTCTATTTCGTTTGTAGTTGTCAGTATTTGAACATACAAGCTTCTATTTCGTTTGTAGTAGTCAGTATTTGAAGATACAAGTTCTATTTCGTTTGTAGTTGTCAGTATTTGAACATACAAGCTTCTATTTCGTTTGTAGTTGTCAGTATTTGAACATACAAGCGTTTATTTCTTTTGTAGTAGCCAGTTATTGAAGATACAAGCTTCTATTTCGTTTGTAGTAGTCAGTTATTGAAGATACAAGCTTCTATTACGTTTGTAGTAGCCAGTTATTGAAGATACAAGCTTCTATTTCGTTTGTAGTAGTCAGGTTTTGAAGATACAAGCTTCTATTTCGTTTGTAGTAGTCAGTTATTGAAGATACAAGCTTCTATTACGTTTGTAGTAGCCAGTTATTGAAGATACAAGCTTCTATTTCGTTTGTAGTAGTCAGTTATTGAAGATACAAGCTTCTATTTCGTTTGTAGTAGTCAGTTATTGAAGATACAAGCTTCTATTTCGTTTGTAGTAGTCAGTTATTGAAGATACAAGCGTTTATTTCGTTTGTAGTAGTCAGTATTTGAAGATACACGTTCTATTTCGTTTGTAGTTGTCAGTATTTGAACATACAAGCTTCTATTTCGTTTGTAGTTGTCAGTATTTGAAGATACAAGCTTTTATTTCGTTTGTAGTTGTCAGTATTTGAAGATACAAGCTTCTATTTCGTTTGTAGTTGTCAGTATTTGAAGATACAAGCTTCTATTTCGTTTGTAGTAGTCAGTTATTGAAGATACAAGCTTCTATTACGTTTGTAGTAGCCAATTATTGAAGATACAAGCTTCTATTTCATTTGTAGTAGTCAGTTATTGAAGATACAAGCGTTTATTTCGTTTGTAGTAGTCAGTATTTGAAGATACACGTTCTATTTCGTTTGTAGTTGTCAGTATTTGAACATACAAGCTTCTATTTCGTTTGTAGTTGTCAGTATTTGAAGATACAAGCTTTTATTTCGTTTGTAGTTGTCAGTATTTGAAGATACAAGCTTCTATTTCGTTTGTAGTTGTCAGTATTTGAAGATACAAGCTTCTATTTCGTTTGTAGTAGTCAGTTATTGAAGATACAAGCTTCTATTACGTTTGTAGTAGCCAATTATTGAAGATACAAGCTTCTATTTCATTTGTAGTAGTCAGTTATTGAAGATACAAGCGTTTATTTCGTTTGTAGTAGTCAGTATTTGAAGATACACGTTCTATTTCGTTTGTAGTTGTCAGTATTTGAACATACAAGCTTCTATTTCGTTTGTAGTTGTCAGTATTTGAAGATACAAGCTTTTATTTCGTTTGTAGTTGTCAGTATTTGAAGATACAAGCTTCTATTTCGTTTGTAGTTGTCAGTATTTGAAGATACAAGTTCTATTTCGTTTGTAGTTGTCAGTATTTGAACATACAAGCTTCTATTTCGTTTGTAGTAGTCAGTATTTGAAGATACAAGTTCTATTTCGTTTGTAGTTGTCAGTATTTGAACATACAAGCTTCTATTTCGTTTGTAGTTGTCAGTATTTGAACATACAAGCGTTTATTTCTTTTGTAGTAGTCAGTTATTGACTATACAAGCTTCTATTTTGTTTGTAGTGGTGTGTAGTTGAACGTAGAGACTCAGAGTGGTCTCTTTCGTTTGGTATTTGAAGATAGAACCTTTCTTGTCGTTTGTAGTAATTTTTAGTTGAATAGATATTTTCAATATTTTCTATAATATGAAGATAAAAATTTTAAAAATTTTGGAAAACAAAAATTTATTTTGTTTGTAACTTTTTTTTCCAATACAAACAAATAAAATTTTTTTCACTACAAACAACTACAAACGATCCTCTATACATACCAATCGCTAAATTTAAATTATATCAAAGTCGGGGGCTGCGATTTTTTTGAAGTTTCATAATTTTTTTTTGAAATTACTACAAACGAAATTTTATTTACTACATACAACTACAAACGAAAATGGATAAGAATCACAAAAAAAAGTCATAATTTTCCAAAACTGGGTGTCATGTTCCTGGAGCCCTAGAAAACACGTCTAGAAAACTTTATGTGAGGAATGCTTATGAAATCAATTAAAGCCAAAACAACCATTTTTATAATTTTGTTTGTCTATCTGTCGCTTTGTGCGTATAGCACGAAATACTTAAACAATACGGTAAGTTAGTTAAAATAATAATTAATTGGTGGTAGGGGATCTGTTCCCCGACTGGCTTGCTACCACCAGCATGCGAATCCGACCGCCAAGTGTCACTGACGCGTTCCTCTTCTCCCATACCATTAATGCTACGGATATAGTGGACTGTAGGCTCTGCTTAGGGTCTGTTGAGACCGCATTTTTTTCTTCACTCCCACTCCCCACTCTATTTTCGTGGTTGTAACGCATGGGCGATGGTAGCCACTTACGATCTGGTGGACCATCTGCTCGTTTGCACCTTATCTATCATAAAAAAATAAAAATAACATACAATAATAGCTTGAAAATGTAGTTAACGTCTCAAGTGATCCTCAATAAGAGTTACATTTCACTACATTTACACTTCACTAAAATTAATCATAATCCATTTTATAAAATCACTACAACTACTAATGAATTATCGGGACAGGGCTATTTAGTTGTTGAGCTAGTTGTTTATTAGTAGAAGTGATTATTGACTACTATAGTGAAGTGTACATTATGTAGATGGCAAGGTCGAACATTGGACAGTGAGTGATCTTGCTTCTTGGTCCCAAGTCCCATTATGTATTATTTCTGAATGTCACTGTGCAGTATAGCTCATAATAAATGTGTGAAAAAACTTTCTTCCTTAATAAAATGTTGCCATACTTGCATTTCGGTTCGTCGGCGTCAGTATCATCCAAGTCAAGTTGCCTTAAAAGGAGCGTCAGCATTTTTCTTTCAGAGAGAAAGTTTTTGTATGCAAGCCAAAGCTTCGGACATCCCAGGGCTTTTAAATATTTGCATTTCTTTTGCATAGCGCAAATCCCATTCTTTGCACGCCCACGACGTTCCCATATTATTTCTATGACTTATCTTACGTAGTAACATTATTACAAAAACATTTCACTGGTAGAAGCTAGCGCGTGTGTTTACTTCCATAACATTATAATAATTTACGGCAAATGAAAATGTTATTTTCTTTAACATTATTTTTCTTATACTATTGGGAATCAACGTTGTTATATAATAATTATATAAGACGTAAAAGATAATGATACTATGAGCTTTATTGTATTTGAGTATCACGGTTTGATCAAAACCCTCACCGTTTACTGCCCCATACATGATGCTCCTCCGCGCAATACCGTCTTTACCATAAGGGCAGTCGGGGACAGTACCCAGGGCCCCCCATCCGCAGAGAGCCCCGAAGCATTATAACTTACTATTTATGTTTATAATCTAAAGACTATTTTCAAATTACTTATTAGATTTTTTTATCAACTTTTCCAAATGTTGAAGTTGCTACAAGGATATTCCTTCGCCTAATTGTAGTAGGGAGCTTTCATTTTCGCTTCTTAAGGGAATAAAAAATAAATTACAAACAACAATGCTACAAGAACGGCTAAGTAATTTGTCAATTATGAGCATAGAAAGTGATATTCTTCAGAAAATTGAGTTTGAGGATTTAATAGAAGATTTTGCTCAACAGAATCTTGAAAGAAATTATTATCGTAATCACAATAAAAAAACAGCAGCATACATAGGTACTGATATCATTAATAACATATGGTATTATTATAATATATTTGATTAATAAAACAGATTATATTGAAAAAAAATTGTATAGTTCGCATTCTTTACATTCCAAAAGGGCCCCAGCATAGTCTAAGACGGCCCTGCCTCCACGTGATCTTCATTAGGAGTTACACTTCATTATACTTACAATTCACTATGATAATCCATATTTGAGCTTTAATGTCACTTCTGAATTATCAAGTTACAACCTTATAAGTTGTAAAGTTAAATGTAAAGCTAAATAATACTACTCTATAATAGTAAATAATGATTTAGAAATATGTCATCATCACCCTTGGCTCTCTGTTGAGCCGGGTCTCCTCCTCCAAGGCTAAAAATTATTATCATTTATAGATCTTTATACCTCAGTAAAACGCGAGAGAGGCGAGGCGGGTCGATTATAATAAAGTATAGAACAAGCCATATTGGAATAGTCAAAGTTATCAATATGCACATATTCACCTTAGTTGGCGCTGGGGTGTCTCTTTATCATCCCACGACGCTCGGCCGATGAACCCCTCCGAGTTGAATCTCGATCGTTTAGAGATCAGTTCATATTGAAATTTACGTGGGTGAAATGAGAAAGTTTTAGAAGTTAAGATATAAGCAAGTGCAAAAAATACTTTTCATCTTTCGACGATCAACGATACCTACTGTTGGAGGTTTTATATTTTTTATTAATAGATGTCGGGGATTTTAAATGATGAGAAGGAAGGAGAAGAGACTTAAGGAACTCCTTTAAGTGATCACGATACTCGCCTCCACTGCTCAGGCTCTCTGTTTAACTCTAAGGTTAATCTCACATAAACCTAACCTAACACAAGACGTGGCTGGCAACTAGATTGTAAGGTACTCACATGACCTTGATCGGACAGCACTCCTAGCACTAACACTGCGCTGCACTACACTAACACTATGCAGAGACTACTTCACTTCTTGAGAGACAGCGCACAACTAAGACTTCACACTTCACGTTACATTGTCGATGGCATATAGAAGTGACTACTACCCTACTCCAGCGCATAGATACCGATGACGATTCAATTATTCGATAGTCTTTTACTATTCTCCGACATACATATAAGCTATACTATATGGTAACACGTAAATAATAGATGTTTTTGAGGCTTACGGCCCAAGTTCACGTTTAAAAAGCTCTTTCATATTGCAATAATACATTACCATGATCCTTAAACGAGTCGTATTTCACTTCATTGACACTTCACTATGATAATCAATATTAATATTATAAAATTACTCATTAAACTATCGCTTAACTGTCGGTCTGGAAACCTCTATAAATAAGTCAATAAGTATTTTGAAATAAACCAATAGGTCGGTAATAAGGTTATCAACAATTTTGCTGACATTTCTGTTCAACAGTCTGTTTGACGTTAATCTGAATTATGTATTTGAATATTTTGTTACTACAGCCATATGTTAGAAAATAGATTGAAGTTATGTTAACTGAACCAACATAATGGTTAATAACAACTTCAATATCATCTTGATTTAGGATGATGTATGGCATTGATTATTCGATTAATCGACCTTAGTGTCATACCCAAGATTGACATCATACCCTAATATTGACAACTAGAAACAGATTGTATAAAGAAAAATATGATTTTTAAGACATTCTGTGCAATTTTTCAATTCATAAGAACCTTAAACTAAATCTTAAAAAAACATTCGAAATGGTGTAGCCGCTTTCAAGTTTTGCGTTTAGCAACACATTTAAACATTCATTATTATTTATATAGTCATAAGGTATAAACGACGTGTATATCGATGTAAAGAAGTTCTTACATAATTCAAGATTATCAAGTATTATGAAGTCGACATACAGAAAGGAATTAGAACAGAATAACGCGCACTACGTTAAAAGTGAAGCGAATGAAGTCTTGTAAGTGAATGAGGCAGGAATGGGGTAATTACAGTTCACCGAACTCGATGTAAGTGGTACTAACTGAATGATCTCTCCATCTGATGAAAAAACTCCACGATTCTTCGTTATTTAGTAGAAACAATCTTCATGACAACAATTTTTTTTTGCTTTCCACTATATCTGAATCTAATTAAATATTCTAGAGTACACAACAGTACATAAATTTTCATTTAAATACTATTGTTAGTAGAATAGAAATACATATTTTTTTAATTTTCACTCATCTTTTTCTTTTTTTTTTGATTTGATGTCCAATTAAATTTTAAGATTATAAAAACTCCGTCCCGGCTTCGCCTAGTTGCAAGACGTGTAAATCTGTTATATCTTCGAAAATATTCATTTGAATTTCGTGCTGTAAAGGGCCATATTGATCTATATTAAATGCATAATTACTTAAGGTACCTAATTGGATAAGGATTAATGCTGTATTGTTTAAAATCGCTTCGTGAATAAGCCATTATTTCTAGTAAAAAGTAAAGGATAAAAAATGGTTATTGTGGGCTATTCCTAAAGAGATAGACATATACCATCGCGGACTTTTTTGTGGATCTTTTTAAGGTGTACAATACTGTAGTATATTATTTTGATCTATCTAGTAGGGTTTAGCCAGTGTTTGCAATGTAAGCGCAAAAAAATGTGTTTATTTACGACATCACATTAGAAACCTCTAAAATTATCAGTGTTTCTCTTCTATATCATGTATGTATTATACATATAAACCTTCCTCCTGAAATGAGTAATCAAATGTAAATAATATGGCGTCGAGCATCCTCCAAAAGACAGACATTTTAATTTTATTTATAGACCACATATTAAACTATTGTAACAAGCTTCACAAATAAGAACATTTTTATTTCAAGCCTAATATTTATCGAGGTCATCATTACATAAGAAAAAATGTTATTCTTGAGAGTGCGACTGCCAAGTCCTGTGTCAAACTGGCATCGATTTTTTGTTCCTGGCAACACTCCAATATTTCTTTGCTTAATTTATTACTGAATAAAATATAGCGATATTTCGTAACAAGAATAAGTTGTCTACGTCAGTTCAACGTCACTCTGAAATATATTATTTGCTCTACAAAAGCTAGATGAATTATTTATCTATATGAAAAATATTAACCGAGCTGCTTACGTAACAAATTTTAATAAACTTAATTTACCTAAACATGAAATGATTTAGAGTTTTAATAATGAATAAATAACTCTTTAAAGATATTAATACTTTAGATAGGGAGTCGAGCAATGTTTGGGATTTGTGATTAGTGTGCAGGTTTAGAAGATCATTGGATGATCATAAAAACTCGTCTTCATTACATTACCTTGTTTCTTAATAATATCATAATAATAAGTAACGATATTTAGATTTTCATCTAAAATTGGCTTTGAAAGCATGGAAAGGAACAACAATATTTTTAAAAGGGTTGCCACATTTCCATTTGAAAGATTGTGGAAATCCTATTTGCGCACAGAAGTAAAGAAGTGGAAAGTAACAAACAAAAGCGAATATTTTGAAAGGTACGGTCAAGATATAGCTCCCGCGGGAAAATAGTTTAGCGAAGTTCTTCTATGCCATCACGCTCGAGTTGTGGTCTGTTTGTAAGCGATACTCGCTCATAATTTACTAGCAATTATTCAAATTGTTAATTAAATGCAAACTTCCTCGTTTTCCTTTAATAGTATTCGTAGAAATCGAATCTATTAAATATATTCATGTTTCTAAAGAAGAGGGTGTATCGTAAAATCTGCATGCTGCGGTTTAACCCGCTGTATTATGGATAATTCACAATATATTATTATAAATTAAAGCTTATGTGGTATTCTGATGTGTAAGCTATATTATTGCAAAGTTACATCAAAATCCATTCAGTAGTTTTTGCGTGAAAGACGAACAAACATCCATACATCCTGACATCCAGACATCCAGACATCCATACATTCTTACAAACTTTCGCCTTTATAATATTAGTAGGATATAATGCTTATTTTCCTGTAAAAAAAAAAACTAAACGGCAACATAACTTGGTGCTGCTAGGTAGGGAGCAGCAACATATGGGACAGGAGCAACGTAAGCTGCTAAACCATTATTGATGCGGTGATAATATTGGGAGCTCGTCGCAGTTCCTATAGGTGCTGAGACAGCAATGACAGATGGTTTGGCAGCAGCAATAGCGATCCACGCAGATATAATAGCGATTTACAAATCTAAAAGTAAAAGTCCTGTCTGTTTGTCTGAAGCTATGTACTTAGGTATACTCAGCATCCGCAACCTTAATAGTCAAAGTTATCTATATTTCAAGCATAGCAAGTAGCGATGTTCTGTATAGTTCAATGTACGTTTTATAGTTGTTAATATTAGGGTGGGGTAACCAAAACCAGGGTTTAGCCAAATGTGTCGCAGTTTGTGACATTTCAGTACGCGTGATATGAATCCAATTTCTGTCTTGTTTCATCACATACGTACTCGATATTCAACACACAATATTTTACATATCCTAAACAAAACCGCCTCTTATAAAGTCATAACAAAACAGACTAAAAGTATGAAGATCTGTGAGTGTGGCCGTAGCCTCTATTTTTCTTACTATTTTTATTTTTTTAATTTTAAAATTTAATATTTACAAAAAATATAACACTATTAAACAATACTCTACAGAGAGCAGTGTGCCCAAAATGCTGGCAACGTTTCCTCTGAAAAGCCAGGCTAATTTGTTGGGCGAGTTAGCTGCCAGCCCTTTGGTCACCAGTGGCTTGAATAAGGCGAGATGATATTTCGGTGTAAATATCACGAGCCTCCTTGCCCCATGCCCTCATGGTTTCTACGCCGAACGGCGTAAACATAAAGTTTCTTTCTATCTATTATCTTCTTTCATATTTGCGCCGCTTGGCAGATTCAGCGTTTGTGGCCGCAGAAACAGAAGTCGCTTGTAAATGAGAAGCTGCAAGTGTATCCACATAAGAGATCTTCTTAGCTTCCACGGAAAGAGCGTCATTCCATCTTACTATTTTAACCATTAGTTCTGTACTTCTTTCATATGACAACTTATCAACCTGATCAAATATCGCATTTAACTTATTCAAAGTAATTGAGCTGTGAAAATTTAATAAGTTTTGAAAGTTCCTTTGAATAGTGATTTTTTTTCTTATTTTGTGAAACTAAGAAAATTATTTTATATTCATTACATGTGAGTCATAAATGTAATGCTTATCCTTTTAATAAATCATTTCATGTATTATAATATATTGCGATTTATTAATGAACAACACATATAATAAAAAGTAGGTTTAAATCGATTGTGACTGAAGTACAATAAATTGTTTACCTTATTAAATCAGTAACGTATTTAAGCTACAATACATTCGCTTTTGCATCCATTACAGTTTACCATGAGAATAATGAAACTTAATAATGTACAACCTGCCACAGACAGATTTTATCATTGATTTATAGGCTTTATTCATGATACTATAAGAACTACAGGTGGCATGTTTTGCCGACTGTATGTAGCACGAGGATTCGAGCGCTAAGTAAATATTTTCACATTAAATTAAGGACTTTTAACATTATATGTGATTTAATGATTAAATGTGTCAATATATTCTTTATTAATGTCATAGAATGAGAGAGGAATGATACCCCTTACTGTACAGCAATACGTATACACATGCAATTTAGACAGAAAGCCGGGCAGCGCCTTGGTCATGCGACCAAAAAAAAAACAAATTCCATGCGATAGGCGCCGCAGGAACGCGTTAGCATACTACTGCGGACGCCTCGGCACATCCATCCGTCTGCAGGTACAAGTACCCGCAGTTCAAACCCACCCATGGGCTCGCTTTACCGAGCACCTAACCGAGAGGGGATGCCAGGACATATCTACTGAAATACCTAGTCCCCCGAGGAGTCAGAAGCGGCCCATATCCCTCTCTGCAAACAGAGGAGTACCCGGAGCGACCCGTACCTCTGGCCACCGGACCCTGGACTTAACCGCCGTCTGCGACGCCCATTGTACCCTCATCTACGGATATTAGCCTCCGGATAGTGATAGTGTAATCCGTAGTTGCCGTGAGTGCACCGGCCCACAAAAAAGTGGGCTCTCGAGGAGGTTTCCGCAGCTAGCACCCCTTGGTCATGCGACCAAGGTGAAGGGTTTTTATATAATTATAACGCTTCCCCTCGCTTCTCGAATACTAACTGCAGCAGATAATGAAGTTAACGATTGCGTGGAACTCGAGAAGGGTGACCTTAACTATGACACTATAATACTAATTTCCATGTACACTACACGAAACAGAGAACACGAATAACACACAAATATAATGTCTAGGTTTTTTTTCTCCGATTAGGTCATGAAAAAAGACCTCATATAAGTAGAAATAGTCAATATTATTTTTACCGTTAGCGCCCAACGACTATCTTTGTATGGATCTTCTAATATTTAACTGCATTTTAAAATTCTTATTTCATTTCAATTGAGCTGAGATGCATACAAAATTGTTTTGATGACAATGTATGATTAACATCATATTAATCCAATATCGTGGATTTGTTATGCACCTCCTTAATATGGGCATCAAATGATAGGGTTTGCTGAAAAGACGAAAAGATTATTTTAAAATTGAGCAAATTTTAATTTGATTACGCACCATGACCACATATTTTAAGCATATCGCGGTAAAATCTTAACAATATTTCAAGTGAAATCAAAATCGTGGGCTGGTAATATATGCGTACAATAATCGCATAATTACCGCATTAATGAGTTTAACATCATTCGCAATTTGATACCGGTGTAAAGAATTTAGTGCCGTTAGCATTACTTCTGCTGGAGGATTTTAATTTCTGAATCACAATATTATATATTGCTTAAACTATAAATACATTTAAAATCATATTATATTGTTGTATCTTATTATGACTAGTTTTTTTTTTCTGCTTGTTCTTGGTAAGTGTGACTGTGTAACTTTTAAATGACTTCACTTTAAATTAAATATGATGGACGATCCATAATAGTTATTTCAGCAAATTCCTGGTATCCAATACAGCTGAAATTTGGCATAATTATGTTCCGGATCGTACTCAAATGGTTAAAAAAATCTAATTTAGGCTAATGTATTTTGTTATCATTAGTAGTAAAAATTGCTTTTAAATTATTTGCTATTAATGCATTATAGCCTGAAGTAGTCGCCTCAATATCTTTAGATAGCGAATACCTAAGTATTATAAGCAACTAAAGAGATTTCGAAATATCTTGAAATTGTTGAATATTTGTAAAAGTGCTCCGGGAGTTTTACTGTCTCGAGAGAATTTCTTGAAGGAACGAGATGTATCAAGTTCCACTCGGATAAATTAAGCTTATGATTTAACAGATTGGTGAAACGAAGACTTTGTAGCTTAATTTAATGTTAAGAGAAGGATTTAGTCTTAGATATGATTAAAATTTTGTACCCTCAGTTAAGTCGAGTTGAGACGAGCCAGCGATGGTTTTAATCTTGTCTTCAAAAGATTTTATAACTTAAAAATACATTGTAACATTTGTAGGAATACTTTGAATTGGCGTATAGCTCCTTTCTAGTGATAAAATTGAAATATAACTTATTGAGGACTTAGACTTAAAAGACTTATTTTATTTAATAGAATAATTTTGACTTATAACAATTATAAGATATAATATCATTTAGTAAGAACTAGAGTTTACATCCTAAATCCTGGAAAATAGCAAACAAAAGCGAGCATTTTGAAAGGTATAGCTCGTTTAGTGAAGTTCTTTTATGCAATGATGTTCAAGATGTGGTCTGTTTGTAAGCGATACTGGCTCTTAGATTCCTAGTAATTATTCAAATTGTTAATACAATGTTAACATCCTCTTTTTCCTTTGATGGTATTCGTAGAAATCAAATCTATCAAGTATATAAGTATGTGTATTCACGATTCGGATAGGGGAGAGTGTGGTTCGTAGAATCTTACTAAAATATTAAAATGGTATAATAAAATGTTTATTTTTTTATCATAAAAAACATATTTAAATTAAACGGCTACAACTCCTGGAGCTGCTATGTAGGGAGCAGCAGCAGCAACGTAGGGAGAAGCGGCAGCAAAGTAAGGAGCAGCAGCGACATAAGGAGAAGCAGCAGCAACGTAAGGAGCAGCGGCGACATAGGGAGCAGGAGCAACGTAGGCTGCTAAACCATTATTGATTCGGTGATAATATTGAGAACTCGTCGCAGTCACTATAGGTGCTGGGGCAGCAATGACAGATGGTTTGGCAGCAGCAATGGCGACCAGCGCAGAAATAATTGCGATCTGTAAAAATTACAAACACACTATAATTAAAATCAAATTTACAACTAAAACCAGTTTATTTCAATTAGGCTTATTAATAATCAAAAGGCTAGCCTGTCTGTTTGTCTGAAACTTTGAAGGCTTTTGAGTATAACTACTTAGTTATACTCAAAGGCCTTGAAAGCTAAAAGTCTTTGTTATCTACATTTCTCAAAATTCTTGTAATTTAAGTAATAAAATTTTATAATCTTAATTTAGAAAATGCGGCAAATTTTATATCTAGAGAAGATAAAGGTACTTACAAGTTTCATCATATTGATTGTTCGGTTTCTTTTTGATGCTACTGCACGATGAGGAGTGATGCTCTGTGCTGTTCTCGATGTACGTTTTATAGTTGTTAATATTAGGGTGGGGTAACTGAAGCCATATGTGTCGCAGTCTCTGACATTGCAGCACGCGTGATTTGAATCCAACTTAAATCTTGTTTCATCACTCAGGTACTCATTATTCAACGCAGTCTCTTTACATAGCCTAAATGTAATCACTACTATCTAGGTTACAAATAGGAAGATATGGTGATGTGTGCATTAGTTGTTTTTATTCTTTTTATACTGTCAGGGCTGTTTAATATTAAAACAACCCTGACAACCTGAGCAAGTATCGCTTTCAAAGATAGCGCGCCATTATTTTCTCTTCAAAGTAATTGAGCTGTGAAAGTCTGATAAGTTTGGAAGTTTTGAATAGTGTTCATTTTTGGCAACGTATCTTGACGTGTTCTTTCTTAAAATGTTTTAAATGGCATTTTACGTATTGAGAGTGCTGTGTTTTGATTATTTTTTTCCGAATTTTATTTATAGACCCAATTTACTTAAAACTTCACTGTTGATAACATTTCTTTCTTCCTTCCTTTATAGTGAAATTATAGATTGAATACTGACTTTCATAGTGAAATGTAAATGTAGTGAAGTGTAACTTTATTTGAGGATTACATGAGACGTTATCTTAATCATCTTTTACACTTACAAAATAATGAAAAAATAAAAATAAGTTTAAAAAAACGAAACTATTAACAGATAGAGCAAATATATTTATTTATGTTTGTAGATCATTTTTTATACGTCAATATGTACATTTTGTAAATTTTTATTTCGCGCCCTCTTTGATATTAATCCCTTAAAATTAATTGGAGTTAAAAAGAGTCAAATTATGGAATGAAAGTACTAAATTATTTTTTTTGTTCACAGGTAAACAACGAATTTATTAAATATTTTGGAAGTCAAATGTAAGTAGGTAAACTGGTTTCAGATAAAGCAGGACATATATGTCCAATTACGACCACACAATTGTTAATGTCATCGCACATTTTTGAGTTTCAGATTTATTAAGGTGAAATACTGTCGTTCTCAAAAATTAAAGATATAGTAAAAATAATATAATGTTTAAGTGTTGTTTTCTCAAAATTTAACAGTAAACGCTGTTCTTGTTCTTACAAGCATATCAATATCACGTGTCAAATTGTCGTTGCATTACGTGTAAACAGCTGCATTACTTGCGCCTGGGTCGCAATCCCCAGACGCTATTTAGACTCTTTTCTGATGATTGAATGATGAAACATTCATACAAATTAGCTAAGTTGATAATTTATTTAATAAAAATTTTTTTTGCTGTTGGTAAACTGACTGTGGCCTATACCTATGTATAGGAACAACACTTTTCCGACGGCAAAGTTAAGTTTGTCACCGATAAATAATTTCATACTTATATAAAACTTATACGTTATATTGTAAGATGCTTCAAATCTACTACACATGTGGATATTCTAGTAGTTTATATTTTTCTATGCGCATGAAGTACGTAGACCACCATGCGCGCAGCATCCATTATAAAAAATAAATAATGTAACTCAAAGTACAGATAACTCGCAATATTATAAAGAAGGCCATATTAGGCGTTAAGGTTTTTTAGCCCTTATGTTTAATGCAGTAAGGAATATATTAAATAATTCTTCCTCACAGAGATGCTGTATTCCTCAACGGATTTAAGAGAAAGCTTTCTAGGTAACTTCGAGGGGCCTCGAAAAGAGAGGGGCCCCATTATAAATTAAATACTAATATCCTATATACTTACTCGTTTAAATATTTTGACGGCGTTTTTACTGTTTCATTTAAGAGGATTTTTTTAAGTTAAAATTTTGATAGTTCTTTGAAGAATGCTAACTGACTTCCTGGAATTTAACATTGAAAATTTTCAAATTTTATTGTTTTAAATAATAATCAAACATAAGTATTTAATGAGAAATTTTGCAAGATGCTAGAGTTTAACAAACGATTTAAAAAAAAAATAGTCCTTCACACTTTTAATCAAAAGGAAGAGTTAACTCTTAAGTATAATTTCTTTTTATAACAAAAATTTGTTCTTGATTTCAGAGCATAATTATTTCGAAAAAAAAAATCCTTATCGTCCTTATGATAAGATTTAAATTTTATAGCTATAATAAATAAAAGCGACATAATATTTAGTATTCCTAAATATGTTTAGGGGCCTCGACTCCAAATCCGTCTCTGCCTATGTTATAAGTTGACTGATGCTTGCAGTAAAAGAATTTTTGCCCTTTTAATTCCTTCTGGCTTCTAAGACGTAATGAACATTACTCTTTTATACAGGTTTCTTGCTTGGAATTCTTGTTACTGTTGAGTCTTATCTTTATTTATTTATAGATTTTAGGGGTTTACACACAAAAATACAGACAGTATCACATCTTATTTACTAGAATATAATGTAAATAGAATAACAATAATATCTATGATATACGTAATTGAATATTGATTTTTTTAAACATAAGTTGTGCTACCTATAAACCAAAACGCTATCCAAATTAATGCTGCTAAAATTGCAAATATCAATAAAAGTGACTCAAAAATATTAAACGAGCTATTCTGGAAAATTTGTATCGATTTCGATCAAATTTTGTTTATAATACTGTTTAGAATTATACTTCTATTGAATGTTGGCAATTTTAAGATCACACAGAATATGTTACTTAAATTTAATTTTCTTTCAGAATAATTTACATAAAATGGCTGCTTAGATTGCCATGGTTCATGAAAACTTAACAAGCATTCATTATTTATAAAAGCTGGCAATCTACAAGCAATATAGCATTTTTCTATACAACAACAATTTTATTAACGCTTTCATGACGTGTAATCGATGTTTCTACGTAATTGCGCTTGCAACAAAGTAGCTTCAACTGAAATAAACTTTGAAGCATATTCTGCACTATAATAAGCATGTATTGTACATATAAACCTTCCTCTTGAATCACTCTTGTCTATTGGAGAAAATCGCATTAAAATCCGTTGCGTAGTTTAAAAGATCTAACCGAACAGACAGCGGGAAGCGACTTTGTTTCATAATGGAGAGAAGATTACTTTATTGTATGCAAACAAGAAAATTAACGAGACGACTTCATTTAATAACAGTTTAAGTTTTACTGTATCCAGAACAAGTTAGTTAGTGAAGCCTTAATTGTATCTGATTTTACGGCGTTGCAAATTATTAGATCGTTGCGTGTTACAATTTATTTGTCAGTATCCAGATTACTAGTCGTTAGTGCTTACAAGTTACAATATAATCTTTCGCGATATATGAGGGAGGATAATATTCATAAAATACTGGTGCTTTCTATAAACTACTTGGTATTACAATGCAACTTTAATATAACAAAGCTGAAAGGAATTAGAAAATATTTGTTATATCAAGTAATATGTTTCAATGACGTTTATTAGAGATGGTTGGTCTAAAATTACGTTTTTGAAGGATTCTCGTCTATATTATATATGTTACGCTCCAAGACCGAAAACGCTCATTGAGCGAAAAAACAGCTCAAAACGCGTTGTGGTTACTATAAAACATCCACATCGCGAAATTCGTGTTGTGGCTCTTATGAAAATACTCGCGACGCGTTGTGGCAATCACCAAAATACCACATAGCGACATTCGTGTCGTGTCTATCTAAAATACCTAATTATTTTAAATAAATTATAAGCAGTTTACCAATGATTGATAATTGATAATTTGTGTTATGTACTACTTCGTAAGTTGATATTTATTAAATATAAATTAATCCCTATAAATAACAAAAGTCATCTTATTTAAGTGACTCGTTTTCTTTGTAAGTAAATAAAAAAAAGTTAGTAATGAGAAATACGTCATGCAGCGGTTTTCAATTTGCAGCAGCATTTAGGACAAGGTTTGTCTGGTACCAGTTACTCGATAAAAATATTTCACAACGATATTTACCAAAACGCCCCATATCGAAAATTACTGCGTTGGAAAAAAATATGGTTTCATATGCGTCATGGCTTTTCTTTATTGCCACAATGCGTTGTGGTCGTATGACATGACAGCCACGACTCGAATGTCGCTATGTGGTCTTTCGGTGATTGCCACAACGCGTCGCGAGTGTTTTCATAAGAGCCACAACACGAATTTCGCGATGTGGATGTTTTATAGTAACCACAACGGGTCGTGAGCTGTTTTTTTGCTCTATGAGCGTTTTCGGTCTAAAGCGTAACATATATACTTCCATTTCATCAATACATAGCTAGGCTTTTCGTGAGGCGCACGACGGCGCCAGGGCATAAAAGGTGCTGCGAAATATTCAAAGGGCGCCGAAATTAAAATATAATATGATCCGAATTAGATAAAGCCGAAACAATTGCATAATTTACTTTAAGGAGTCAATTTCCATTTTTTTGACATTTGTGATTGAAAGTTATTTTAGACAAAGGAGCAAAAAAGGGCCTTTTTTTGGTCTTCAACTATTGGCGCTCATAAGTATTTGGGACGACGGCGCAGAAGCTGCTTGGCGCATACCAAACGATATAAAGCTCTAACCGTTACCGGGTGACATCTCTTTGACAACTGACTTAAGTCTAACGGAACAGAGGTATATAATGTCTACACGTCGGTTTACTTAAAACAATAACAGGAACTACCCGCCAATACTAAGTTATCAACGGTGTTGCTAACTTCTGTATAATTAATAGTTTTTCAATTGTCAAAATACCATGTGTATTTTGTTACACGTTACATGTTACATGAAATTATTGAAAATTCTATAGAGAAAGATTTAATGTAAAGATTTATTTTGCATTAATCCTTACAGACAATTGAAGAGGATTCCAAAGAGTTATTTAAATAGGTACTTAAAAGTTGATCAATTTCCTTTCTTTAGGAGGTATTGGTTCAAATTACTTTAATCTATAAGTTTAGTTATGTATGTAGCAAAAAGTTGAAATACGTTAAAGGTAATAAAAACATGTCGGCGACCATGTTCGGAAGCAATTTCTTCTATGCGGTTCAGCCAAAAGCGGCATATTCACATTTTGCGGTCACAGGCACAAGTTTCTGAACTTGGCACACGTTTTATTAGGTACTGTGTACACTTATGTAAAAATTGATTTAAAAATATTGTTTGTTATCTACACGAGATCGATACCGGACAGTAACACGCACAAGACAATAATAATATCCACTTATAACGGAAAACCGAGTAACCAATATTTAACACTGACTCCAAACCTTAGTAATGGAGATCCAGGCTCACGTCACTATACCACTGCACAGCCATAATGGTCACCTGACAAGCTTAGTTTCACAATTGGCTCAAATCTATCGGAATAGAGGTTATATACATCCTTGGAATAAAATAAAAAGATGTTTGATAATTTTATATAAGCGGGTAGTTTTGTAAGAGTTAATGGTACAAATCCAAAGGAAACATCACACATCATACACAAATCTACAATCTAGACTGAAGCTGCGCAGTGCCCGGGGCTTGCAACCCAGGTGCAGGATTAAAAGATCTTTCTACAAACAAAACAGCAATTACACTAATCTTAAAAATGAATCCCTTGGTCACGGCATCACGCGTAAACGGCTGGACCGATTTTGCTAATTATTTTTTTGTTGTGTTTGTTATTTTCAGGAAAAGGTTCTTATGGAAGAAAAAATGTAAAAAGTTGTGCGAAAAATTAGAAAATTTAAGAAAAGTTAACGACCATTTTAACTTTTCTAATGTAAGCTTTTGACAGCCAATTCGAATTCAATATTCGTAGTTAAGACAATACAACGTCTGTTGGGTCAGCTAGTCTATATCTATACTAATATTATAAAGAAGTAAGATTTTTATTTTTGTATGTAACGAATAAACATAAAAACTACTGGACCGATTTCAAAAATTCTTTCACCATTAGAAAGCTACATTATCCCTGAGTAACATAGGCTATATTTATTACAAGAAAAAATTAGAGATCCCCAGAAAATCTCACTAAAACCAACCCAAGGTGCAAAAAAAATAGCCATAAAATATCTTTCATCGCATGCGCTGCGAAAAGTATTGATGATAGAACAAAAAAATGTTCTAGAATATTATAGAACGTATCAATATCTACAAAAAACTCCCGAGAGACCATCTGTCTAACTATTATAGTTATGTCACTATAACTACTTTTTTATATTTTATAAGTTGATAAAAATGCATATCAAAATCAGACCATGTTTTCCATACCTTTGTAATCCTTATCCAAATAAATTATTTCATATTCAAGACTGTTTCAATACCTGTAAATTACTTTCTGAATTATTAAAATCGGACCTTCCATTCAAAATATATTACGAAATTAAAATTATCAATATAAACAAAAAATACACGCCGACGCGACGGGCCAGTGTAGTTCTATCTCGGTGATACTCGAAGTGCAGCGAGTGGTAGCGAGTAACGCCGAGGTAGAGGAGCACCGAAATGCGGGAGAGCCAAAATGTTTTAAACTAAATATTCCACCCGTGCGAAGGATGGGCCCCTAGTCATTTATATATTCAGCAAAATATCTCTAAATACACAACACCGAAGTCACACGAGTTCCGAGAACATCTAAACGTTCTTGCGTAAAGTCATCTTTTTTATAATAAAAAATGCCTACCACCTCATCTATTCCCACTATAATGACAGGTGGGATCGTAGGCCTGCGTTGCTAAGTTAATATATAAAAACTTCCTTTAAATAATTTAATAAAGCTTACACTAATGAGTTAGTAAAAAACCAAGTAATGGGATAAAAGAGAAATTAATGATAGACAAAATTAATTAATTTATTAGACACTGGGGATCTAACAAAAGAGTGATTGTGATTGTTATTGCTATACCTTTTAGTAAAGTAATTTTCAAATATTAAAAACAGTACTTAGCTGAAGTACCGAAGTCGAACATGAAGAAAAAAATGTTTGTTTTGTGATTTATTTATCACAAACATGATTTACTACTAACTTAATCGATTCTTCTTCTCTCTCTTTTCTTCTTGATTGATGTATAAGTGTTTTCCACGCATTTTTTTTCAGCATAAAAACCATTTTTAGATCTAATTGGGACGTTGAAAATTCAATCGAGTTTATAGAATCAGAAATAGTTTACAATTTATTTACGTATTTAAAATATCATTTTCCAATTAATCCCTCTCTTTACTTCTCTACTGATTTTATTCAGCTGACAATTTTAAATGTATAGAATGTTGTCTTTAAAACATTAAGATAAATCAAGTTCTTTATATTTCTTGAGTTTTATTAACTAGTGTATTTATTTTTAAATGAATACCACGAACGTGTATACCATCCTTTAGGGGAGATGTGAGTGAACGAATGCGGAAGGCTTTTGCCATTTAAGGAATAGAGCATCTCTTTGATGCTGTACAATCGTCGAGGATAATAAGGCAGATGCATTATGCGGAACATCATTATATCGGATTGTTTTGATAACGTTTTAGAATTATGATGCCACAAGCCGAGCAGTGCCTAGGATTTGAGAGACAAGTCTTTCTTAACATGTAATTAAAGTAAGTAAAAATTGACGGCTCAGGATTACTTCAAAATGGCAGCCACCCTATATCCATCTCACAATAATTTTCTTAACCTAAAGGTAGTCTGGAAGAGATGGCTAATAAGCCAAAAGAACGGCTTTTGTGTGCCACTTTTTTTATTATAGACTAGTCGACCCGCGCGAATTCGTCCGCGTGCAGCTCCGCTCCTATTGGTCGTAGCGTGATGATATATAGCCTATAGCCTTCCTCGATAAATGGGCTATCTAACACTGAAAGAATTTTTCAAATCGGATCAGTAGTTCCTGAGATTAGCGCGTTCAAACAAACTCTTCAACTTTATATGTTAGTATATATATTATTGTATGTATTCTTATATGTGGTGTGGAATAAAGAGTTAAATAAATAAATATTAACTATATGAAATTTTTCGTCAAACTTGCTGACCTATTAGATGTCCCGGTTATAAGTTGTCGAGCAAATATGTATTTTTATTTTTTTTCTCTGTTTTATTAAAATATAAAATGCCTATTAATTTCGGTTTTATGATTTTTAAAAGCTTAATTTTGAAACCATATATCTGTATTTATTATTGAGTCATCGAAACAAATTAGGTTTTAAAAAATATATCTGTTTTGTTAGAAATAATGTTTACAGTTTAAAATACATAATAAGTAAAGTAATTTTTTTATTTTCAAAACGTCACATTTTAAAAATGAAAAAATTAATGTTTATCGATTTTGCTAAAACCAAATATCTATTAATTTTGGAATCATTTTGAAGTTTTCATACAAATAACTCAGCTATTAACTTGAAGGAAATTGACACCGATCTTTGTCGCGTCTGTGGGTCGTGACCCTTAAAGAGGTTCTTCACTATGTTTATGAGTAAAGATCAAATAGAAACGTTTTCTATCAGAATGGGCGTCTTCAGAACACTTTCATTATTATTTATCGTTGTCGTCTATAAAAGAGTATTACTAGACTTGTTTACTTTGTTGTTGTTTTATGGAGTTTCTCTAGTCATTTTCGTTTTTTTTTCGTTTCGTAATTTAGTTGAGATCCTTTCTAAAGACAGTATACAGTACAGCCGGCAGCTAACTTTTGGTCTGAGAAAAAGTGGGGTGGTAGTGGGGGAAAGTTGCGCATTGTGAGCGTGCTGCGTGCCTGCATTGGTAGTTTCATCCGTGGCGTTTACTATTTCGACAAATAACAGCATTCCCCGCTAAAAAGGCCCTAATAGTGACCTCTGCGCATTCAAGGTCAAACCTATACTTACGTGACGCTATACCAATTTGTGAATTTTAGAGGTCAGAGATAGTAAGCCCGGAATTTGTATGTAATTTTAAATGTACGGAAATAATTAAATTCCATGAAGTAGTATAATAACAAGATTTATGGCAGTAATTCATTCGGTATTGGGATTAGTTTCAATACTTGAAGTAATCATAAATTATTGTATTTGATGAAAGTTAGCTTTGAATTAATAGCTGCTTATAAAATGACCTTAATAATTTTCAGTCAAGACTCTTAATAAGGTTAGGAGTTTTTATAGTATTTTCTATTTTTAAGTCTATAAACAACATTCCAAAACTTTCCAAAAATTTATTTTATTCTGTTTTTAGTATTTGTTGTTTTAGGGGCAACAGTAATACATCATTTGTGAAAATTTCAACTGTCTAGCTATCACGGTTCATGAGATACAGCCTGATGACACATTTAAATTGTTCTTCATTTCTACCACCGTTTGACGCGTTCAGCTTAGAAAGCAATTTTCCTGGATCATTAAAAACTGCAGGGTATCCGAACAATTAATTGAGAATTGCTTCCCGTCAGACCTTGACCTCAGCTAACGAGATATAGACTGTTTTTGACAGTAGAATTTGAGATACTAATAGATATCACGCTGTACAAGATGATTTTATATCATATTCAGTGTTGCCAACTTAGCTATTTACGAAGTAATATCAACTTTGATATGAAAGTATTGTTTTAATCAATAACTATTATTTTATCTTTGATTTAAAAAATATTATGAAAATTCTAAAAATTCATTTCTAGTTTTGTTTGGAAAGATTTTGTTTCAATCATAATTAGTTAAGCTATTTCTAGACATATCATCCTGGGTGCATTTTGCAAAATATTGTCAAACAAAGTTACTATTAAAGGAGTTAAAACGGTCATAATCTGGCAACACTGATTGTACGACTTTGTACACACAACGACAAAAAAAAAAGCTAAATTTTGACAATGACAAAAACGACAACCAACGACAAAACCTAAGAAACACACGATTTATCAAACTACAAATTAACATATCATATCGGGCAGGAATATTGTTATAACGCGATGCAATTAACGCCAGCGCCATCTAGTTTAGTAAACGAAAACTATTGTGTTATAAAATAAAGTATCATTCGTGTAACATTGGAATATACTGATATTTAATTTACGAGTAAACCAGATTTAATGAGTGACTTTTTAAAAAAATTATTACAAATTGAATTATTATGTAATAAAAAAAGTATTTGCAGAATAAATAAGCACAATCACAAATAATCAAATCTTACCTTCGAATCTATCCAATTGATTTTCAAGTAGACCCGACCTTTTTGCCAATCCAGATTATTTTATTATCGTTTAGCTTTAAGAGTGGAAAAAGCTAAAAGCACTGAATATCTCATTTTATTTTTCTTAACCGTGTCACCTTTGGTTTCTCCGTGTTGTTTTTTAGCCGAAATTCCTGTCTCAAATTTATTTAATTTCTAAAAGATATGTAATTTTTAAAATAAAAGTTTTAATTGATAGTCCGAAAAAAAATAAAAATTTTGGCTTTTATGTTGCTTTGCTGAGCTATTAAATATTTTTTAAGATTAAGTAGTACTCTTATTTTACTTAATAAAAATATACCATGCAATATAATGTAGACTCAATTAACACTAACATAGAAAGCAGAAAGTCATGCCGCATACCACTGATAACATTCTAGTTCAAGATTCAGGTAATAAACTGCACTTAAAGGCAAATCAATCTGGATTTAAATATACTTGTACTAGCTGACGTCTAATATATATCTTATAACTAAATGTATGTCTATATCTATACTAATATATAAATCTGAAGACTTTGTTTGTTTGAACGCGCTAATCTCAGGAACTACTGGTCTGATTTGAAAAATTATTTCAGTGCTAGATAGCACATTTATCGAGGAAGGCTATGGGCTATATATCATCACGTTACGACCCATAGGAACGGAGCATCATGCTGACGAAGTTGCAAGGGTCAGCTTGTATTTGGATAAGTACTTATACTATCTAATTAATTTCGACATTTATTTAATGACACATTCGACAAAATATTTAGTTACACATAATATCTTGTACCTCCGGATTACAGATAGAAAATAGATTCTAAATTAGATTTTTATACACTGAATTTGGAATCTTTATTCAATCGAATTTCCAAAATTTCTGATTGAGATTTCCATGTTCGATTTTATTTACTTAATATTTTACAGTTTTTTTTACTAACTATGGTCTTTATAGTTAAAATAAAAGAAAAATCGTAATTTTGGTCTTAGTACAAAATATATGATGAAAATGTTCTAAACGATAGAAAATATTTAATCGAAATATTGTCAAACTTATTTATTAAATATTTAGTTTATTATTAAATTAGTTAACAACATTTAACAAGTGCTGTAAATGAGTTTCAGTATCGAGAAAATTCGATTATAGCAACGGCTAAGTTTTAGTACTTGAGAAAACAAACTCTAAATTTATTTGATGCTAGCAACACTTGATAGATTATTATTTTTAAAATACCCTCACTGGCTCGTATACTTACTACTATAATAATTGTAATATTATAAAGAGGTAAAGTTTAGGTCGAGTTTAGGTTGTAGGGGGTTATCTTTGGATCTACTGAACCGATTTTGAAAATTATTTTACCAATAGAAAGCCACATTGTTTGTCTGTGTCATAGGCTATATATTGACCCGAAAGATGAGAAGATTTTTTTATGGTAGTCGGATTTTCAAAGTAAGTCTGAGAAAAAATGGTCGATCGTAAACGTTTCCTACGAACGCTGCCTTCACGATTAGTATAGATATATTATTTATAGTTGCGGGTAGAGTATGAATAAAAAAATGTGTGAGTCAGTTTGACAAGTGAGTTCATAAAGTGAATTTTGTATATCATAGTTCAGTGTATCAACTTAGTTTAGCTAGATGTTGGCTAGCGAGGTGAAGCATTGTAAAGGGTTTTGTGATTATTTGGGACACAGGTCCCAGGCACTGTAAAACGTCTTGGTATTATTTTCTTTTACCATAACATTCTATACGTTAATTTACGATCAGATTTACAAGCATTTCTGTTAAACTAGGTTTACGGTTGTGTTTAGTTAACTTTACGGCGCCCGGCGTGAAACTCACGTTCAATTTGTATTGAATCTTACGTGTGTAAGTATTTACTGATAATATTTTCACAACGGCATACCTATAATCAAGTAGTTTATTTAGTTTTAAATATTTAGATTTTAGATCTCGAAAAGTATAACGTTACTAATCTTTAAAGAGTGTAATTTCTCTCAAGTTTCTTCAAATTTTTTAGTACCTAAATTTTGTTTAGTTTTCATAAAAATGATTACTCTCTACTTAATATTATAAAGAGGTGAAATTTGTGAAACTTTTACTAAATGAAAGCCACATTATGTGTGGTGTCATAGACTATATAATATATTAATCCGAATAATGAAAAGAAAAAGCCTTTTTCGTTATAGTCGGATTTGCAAAGTAAGTCTGAGAAAAAATGATCGAACGAAAACGTTTCTTACGTGTCTTAACGATGTGAGATATTATGGGTAGAGTATAAATGAATAAATGAGTGAGTGAGTAAACAGTTTGAAAACTCAGCGAAGCGGGAGCGGTTCAGCTAGTCTATATCTATACTAATATTATAAAGAAGTAAGATTTGTATTTTTGTATGTAACGAATAAACATAAAAACTACTGGACCGATTTCAAAAATTCTTTCACCATTAGAAAACTACATTATCCCTGAGTAACATAGGCTATATTTATTACAAGAAAAAATTAGAGATCCCCAGGAAATCTTACTAAAACCAACCCAAGGTGCAAAAAAAATAGCCATAAAATATCTTTCATCGCATGCGCTGCGAAAAGTATTGATGATAGAACAAAAAAATGTCCTAGAATATTATAGGACGTATCAATATCTACAAAAAACTCCGCGAGACCATATGTCCAACTATTATAGTTATGTCACTATAACTACTTTTTTATATTTTAAAAGTTGATAAAAATGCCTATCAAAATCAGACCATGTTTTCTATACCTTTGTATTAATCCTTATCCAAATAAATTATTTCGTATTCAAGACTGTTTTCAATACCTGTAAATTACTTTTTGAATTATTAAAATCGGACCTTCCATTCAAAAGATGTTACGAAATTAAAAATATCAATATAAACAAAAAATACACGCCGACGCGACGGGCCAGTGTAGTTCTATCTCGGTGATACTCGAAGTGCAGCGAGTAACGCCGAGACGCCGAGGTTGAGGAGCACCGAAATGGGGGAGAGCCAAAATGTTTTAAACTAAATATTCCACCCGTGCGAAGCCGGGATGGGCCCCTAGTCAGATATAAATTAGGAGTTATTCTATTCTATAAAAAATGATCACTAGCTAAAACGTTAAATTAGCAGCTCGCACGCTGATTCCCCTACGATTCTTTATAATCATTGGCTCACGTTCTCTCTCACTCGTAAAAATAGCTCATCAATTGACAATAAAAATATAATATTTTGTTATAATCAATAAATTGTAGCATTTACATATGCAACGAATCTTTTCTTTAAACTCAAAAGGTCACTTAATGCACAAACTTTCAAGATTGTAATGTATGTTAGGAAATTACATTATGTTTTTGTTGCCATTATATAATACTTATGTATGTCGGAAAAAATTAAAAAGGAATGGCCTATATCAAAAGCTACGGGCACAATACGGTCAGGATATAACTAAACATTACGATCTCTTACTATTCTGACTGAAACCTAAGGTTAAACTCACATAAACCTAACCTAACACAAGGCTAACCTAACCTAAGGCTAACTTACACTCCCGGCATATATATCTTAGATTATTTCCGTAATATCAACTGTAAATTAAGTTTAAACTATTCCACAAATAGTTAGATGATAAATTGTATAGCGCTGTAGGCATATTCACATGAAATATGAACTCCTTTATGACAGTTGTTTCCACCCTAACATCCCCTTTTCTTTGATATATTTGAACTTTAAACGTCATGTGTTTATAATGCTTTATTATATAAGTTACTAGTCGACCCGCCCCGGCTTCGCTCGGGTGAATTTTGACATGTATTTAATTTATTTTCAACATATTTCTCTTTATTTATATGACGAACTCCCATACAAATTTTCATCCCTTATTTCAACTCTTCCAAGCTTTTTTTTGGTAAAAAAACGTAAGTTAAGTCATTTCCCAAGTTCTAGTCTATCTCTATATCAAATTTCATCAAAATCGGTCCAGCAATTCTTGAGTTATAAATTTTGTAACTAATCCGGTATTTCTTCATATATATAAGAACTGTATTGCATAAAAATATCTTTATTTCATATAAAAGACTCAACGATAGTTAATCATTTCGTAGAGTGAATATTGTCAATAGTAGCTTGTTTACTATATTTTTTATTAATAATATCCCGTGGCCTGTGAGTGCTATCTCCTAAACGCTAGTTAATTGACCCTTCCCTGACGAAAACAGACTGGTGGTGAAGTGTGAATTATTTAGTGGTATTTTGTGTTGTGATGCGACAATGCGATGCCCAAAGAAGATTCAAGATCATCAAGAACTTGTGAGTACTGTGTGCCTTTATTACCTAACTGACAAGAATCATAACCCTTAATTTTAAGAAGCTGTAACCGGGCCCAGCCAGCTTCCACGTGTGTGGGGTTTTGTAAGTGGAAACGTAATAAAGTGTAAGTCAAAGTCTTCCCTATTAACTTTCTAACTTGATCTGTCAGTAATTGTGTTAAAATATTGTAATCGCCTCGTGATTCTACAGCTGGGTCACAAGCCCCTTTTCTTCCGAGGTTCTGCTCAGCTTCCTGTTTAAAGTTTGGTAGTTAGTATTTCTAACAGTTTTTGACTATTTTCTCGTAATAAAAAGAAGCCGTGTTCAATAAGTCGTGATTCTACAGCTAGATCACAATCCCCAGACAATACTGTGCTTCCTGTTTAAAGATCCTTAGCCTCTAAATATTACATCGAGAGTTATGAGCAAACAGTATTTTCTTGTATAAAAAAGAAACCATCTGTTGCTACAAATTTAGAAAATAAATGAGTTTTGAAAGTAAATGAGTTGTGATTCTACAGTTAGTTCACAAGTCCCAAGTACTACTTAACTTCCTGTTTAAAGTTATCTTCCATTAAAGTGAAGCTGTCTGTTGCAATAAATCGTCAGTTTTGCAACTTAAAATCCATCCACACAATACCTCTTAAAGTCAGTATTGCCAAATTACATAATTTACCTGTTTCTGATGATGTATCTAATCACATACAAATTGTACAGATGTCGATGAAAAATGATACGAAAAAGGCGTACTTAATCACGTGTACAATGCGCGGGAAATCTGACAGCTGTCACTTGTCAAACGCACTAACATGGCGGCATTGATGCGTATTCAGCCGGCGCACGACTGTTACAAGAATATTTACGTTGATAATATTATTATAGCAATATGTGATTATTTTCCTTTTATTTGGATTTGTATAAATAAAATGAGTTGTTAAATGTTGCTTAACTCGAGAAAGGAGTAATTTCTAGAAGTTTCTAGTGAAGATTAAAATTAAAAAAGTGGTTTCTGAACAATATTTTTTTGATCCAAAAAAATTTATGTTAATAATAATAAGAACTTTAAATATTATTTTATTTTTATTTATTTTTTGATATGAATTTTGATGAATAATATTTAATCGTTGCCAACACGTCCCATACGAGCATTTATTACGTAAGACTATTTTCGCTACTTTTTGACCCCTGCCCCCCTATTATCTCCCCCCTGTTTAATATTTATTACGTAAGAATATATAGGAAAAAATTAATACACGTTTGGTTTGCTTTAATGATTATTTTTCAAAGTAACAATATTTAGAAATTTTTATTTGTACTTACAAAGGTAAGTCATTTAAATTTTTTAGTACTAATAAACTGGTTTTAATCATTCATCTTTACTACATAAGATTTTCAGTCCAGAGGCTCAAAACCCACTCGGAAAGTGGATCTGCCACTGGAACATCTTTTGTATTGTTAAAATTATAGTAATTCTAATATAACAGCTAACTATACAAAATATAATTTTAACTTTGCGCTTTTTTGTAATCTTACGTAAGAACTATCGAGACTTCCTCACCTCCTTGTAAGAAAAAATAAGACATGGTCGACACCCCCCCTAAATCGTCTTACGTATTTAATGAATGGCCCCTAAACGACTAGACAGATCATTTTTTTCAATTATTCTTAAAATAAAAATTGGAAGATTTCTGAATTTTTTTTAAAACGTTTTATGAATTCTTGACCTACCTACTCTGGGTCAAATGGAATGAGTGTATAAATGTGTAGTGGGTGAATGTATAAGTGTATGATTGAGCGAGTGAGTCAATGAATAAATAGATACGTAGTTTTTTCCTCATCTTCACCTAGAAAGTTACCTAGAAAGTATTAAATATAAAATAATAATACGATTGATTAAAATTAAACTCATTTTTAACCTACTTCAGTCAATTTTGTCTTAACTCTTCAGGTTTTAATACTCGTATTATCTGTGGCCGTTCGTTAACTGTCTCACGCTCGTCAGAAATCCGATAAGATGGCGTACCTAAATAACCGTATTTGCTAGAATACCGAGAATGATAAAAGTTCAGTGATCTCTGTAAACAGTCGGTTTTAATCTGAGAAGATATAAACTTAGAATTCAAGTAAAATGACAACATCAACTTTAAGCTAACCGGGTTTTATTTGTTATGTATCTTATTGTTTTAATAAAAAAAAGTAAAAATAATTATCGTAGTATTTGTGGCAGTAATTTGAAATTAAGGTTAAGATGGCAATAAATATGAAAAAAAATTAATTATTATTGTTAATAAAAAAATATTAAAAGAGTTTTATTTTTCCAATTATCTTACAGAGCTCTATATTATTATAGCGCTTTATTTTTTTTCTAGGAACTATTACAAACCTCCAAAACATTCATTAAAAATTGTGATTCAGTGTAAGATTTTTTAAAAATATATTTCCAAGTTTTGATTCAGGATATAAAATAAATAAAAATAAGAAAAGTAAAACATTAATTTAAAATCGATATCTCCTAAAGTCCCAACCCTTTTAAAAAGTATCCTTTTATGAGAAACATAAAAAGATGATAAGGAACATTTAATCTAAAGAATTATTGCTGCAATTCTCATACAATTTTATACACAGCGGTGCTTAAATAACGAGTACGTCAACAATTTGGAAAACAATGCCCTTCTGCATCCCTCGTAACATTTTTATGACAAAACGTAATGATGAGAGACACTCTTCACAGCCGCAAGGGAGTCACCCCCACTGACGAAACCATACAATAAAGTCTAGTGCAGGTACAAGTGACAATTGTGTAACTAATTAACATAGTGTTAAGTCAGAATGTATTTATATACAGATCTATAGGATTAATGTATCTTACATTTATCAGGCTACCTACCCCTGCAGAAAAAAGCAGTGATGGCCCAATGGTTTAGACCTCAAGTCTTACTCGGGAGGTCCGAGTTCGATTCTGGGCACACACCTCTGACTCTGAGTTATGTGTGTTTTAAGCAATTAAGTATCACTTGCTTTAACGGTGAAGGAAAACATCGTGAGGAAACCTGCAATCCTGAGAGTTCCCTAAAGTTCTCAAAGGTGTGTGAAGTCTGCCAACCCGCACTGGACCAGCGTGGTGGACTATGGCCTAATACCCTCCTCATTCTGAGGAGGAGACCCGGCTCAGCAGTGGGCTATTGACGGGTCGTGATGTACCCCTGCAGTGCCAAACTGGAAGTTATATTCAAACGCATTTCGTATAACAACACCGTTTATCAATCAGTATTTGCGATTAGTTCCTTTTATCTTATTTCGAGTAGACAATATTTAACTTTCATTCCGATAGGATTGACTTAGTCTGTCAAGTGGTGTCGCGATGTTTGGCGGCATGATGTTTTTTTTTTTGCGTAGCAACTTAGTGCTAAGGCCGTGGTCTGACCCTCGCTATGTGATACGAGTGGCCAAAGGCCTGAATGGAATATTAAGAAGAAGAAATTTTTAGTTTATGGGCGATGAGACTTTAAAGATGAGTATTTTTTTAATATATATTTATCTAATTTTTTTTTAAATTATATAATATTCACATAAGTAGTACTTGTTCGTGGTTTATTTTACTTGATTAATTCAGTTAGGAGGTGTAGGTTGTGGTGAGTTCATAGTAGAAGACGTCTTTAAACCTGCTCCTGGGTCTCAAGCCTCTGGCCCTGTTCGGCTTTAGAATTTATAGTTACTTGTAAAATAATATGAGAATGCTTATGTTCTCATAAAAGTTGCACTATGTGGAAAATCTTTCAACTAAACTCCGTTCAAACTCCTTCATATGAAGTAGATAATTAATGTCGTCGTGAAACAAAAGGTTCCTCAAACACTCTAGAAACAATTACATGAATTTGAAACTTTAGTCCAGTTATCCTCAAAGTGGATAAACCACCCCCATAGAGTCTATTATGTGTTACTAAGCGATCACGTAAATAAATTGGGAGTCAGTGAGATGTAGTTTATTTACGCTATTTTTCCTCGTTTTTGGTATGAGCATGTAGTATGCTCATTTAGCATTAGGGGGTTTGAAGGGAATTATAGTAGCCGGCTGCTAACTTTAGGTCTGAGAAAAAATAGTGGAGGAAAGTTGCGCATTATGAGCGTGCTGCAAGCCTGTGTTGTGGGTTCCATCCACTATTGTGACAAATAGCAGACGCGCGGGAACTGAAACGCGCTCCAAGCTAAAAAGGCTGTAATAGTGACTTCTGCGCATTCAAGGTCAAACCTATACTTACGTGCCGGCAACTATAGATTGATCATTAAAAATATCTAATTATTTAGTTTATCAGTATTAGTAACTAGCGACACTTACGAAAAGGTTTGACTATGAAACATAATAAAGAGAAGCATGCAAATACAATATGCTAAGTGGTCTAAGAAACAGATAAGTTTGGAAACCTCTGATCTATATCCTAGGCTTTGGTCTTAGTAAATGTGAATATTATTTGAGTATGAAATATCGGAAGGCAACAATCCTACTAGTACTAGGAATGTGATGGATATAATAGGAAGGTGATCTACTTCTACGGGTCTAACAATATAAGGTAAATTTGGGAACCTCTGCCTTACCAATTAAGTTTGAAGAACATCCAAGGGTTAAGTGCATGAGATTCAGGGAATATAAATTAGCATATTTTATGAATACGAGTGAAACAGTTCTCCTGGATAGTTGAATAGTCGAGACGATGCTTCCAAGCACAAGATATTATGTTAATGAACGTCTGAGTACTATTTGCCAAATTTGTGTGATTGTTTGCTTCTATATTAGGAACTTAGCACTTTAGATAGAGAGTAGAGAGTGTACTGGGCTTGTGACCCGAGAGCTGGTTTAATAATCTCTTTGTAAAACACTCACTTTCCACTGCTCTACCTTATTCCCCAACATTTAACTGTTTACAAACCAATGTGACATTTAACTAAACTTACGAGAGAGTCAATATTTACTCGTCAAACAGTCATGTCGCTGAACTATAGGAGACGAGTTTAAGTTAGGTAACGAAGACTAGTAGTGTAGGTGAGAGTTTATAGCTTATTAGTCTCAAGGATATAAACCCCCACGTCTCTTCTTCCAATTTATTTTGAGATATTTACATATCTTAAGTCGTTTGTCTGTCCCTATGTATGCTTAGATCTTTAAAATTATGCAACTGATTGTGATGCGTTTTTTTAATAGATAGAGTGATTCAAGAGAAAGGTTTATATGTATAATACTTGGATACTATAGTAGACAAAGTATCCGTGCCATGCCGGAAGAGGATCGCTAGTATTATCTAAAACAATAATAATATGCATTTTAGACGAAACTCAAGAAATATAATTCTAAACACTCATAAAATCCTTCACAATAGAGTCCCAGCGTGTATAGCCATTGTGGTCACCAGGCGAGCTCTGTTTGACAACTGCTACAAATCTATCGGAACAGAGGTCATATATTGTCTTGTTATAAATTGTTACGTTGGTATAAGAAATAAATGGAACTAGTCGTGACTATTATACTCGTATATATAGAAATACTAGCCATGTAGTACATATATATTAGATATATACTAAATTTAATACAAAAAAAGGTCCATTCACTAATTTTCTTGAAAAATGATTTTTTCACAGTTTGCAGGACAAAAAATATTAAAAACCATGTTTTCCATGTTATTTGAATGGGAAAACTTAAAGTTCGATGGATAACCTTTTAAAATTGAAATTAAGAGCTGGCCTTTGGACAGAAATTTTGTTTGAACATATCCTATGATATTTTGGCGTGAGAGTTAAAAAACAAATATCGTCTTATTTTAGCACACCCTAACATATATATGTTGGAAGTGTAAGTTAGCCTTAGGTTAGGTTAGCCTAGTTAGATAGTAACCGATTCTCAAAACCTACTCAAGACTTTATCATACCTACTCAAGACTCATAAAAATCGGTCGAGCTGTTTTGGAGGAGTATGGTAACTAACATTGTGATACGAGAATTTTATATATAAGAGAATATAGACAGTGTTTCTAACTTTATTTGTCAAAGGACCCAAAAATATCTATAAAACGTTCCGCACCCCACCCCCCACACGGTGCAGTACAAAGACGCAAGATGGAGCTACTCCTTGAATTAGAAGAAAAATACACCTGCAACTAAATGCAAGGGGGCTGGTGGGGTGTTTGAAGTGCGCTCATTCCCCGTCTGAGAGCTAACATATTACGCACATGTCGGGGGAGAAAATTTCGGAATGTTGGAACACTCGGAAATGTTAGTTTTTATGTACTATTCAATGTCTCTGTTCAATCTTCTGAATGTTTCTATCGGATAACTGTGGGGTGCTAACGTCTGCTACAACAAAAATATTATTTGTAGGGTTGACATATTTTTTTTGGAAAAAATGTAGTAAGTACTCATTTATTTTAAGAAGAAAATTATTAAATATGTTTTTTTATAACTGAAATAAAAATATTTTTACCTGGTTTAGGTTGTTCATATAGCAGGACTAATAAACTCAACCATATAAAATTAAATAAGATATATATTTTATTAATTTAAAAAAAATATAGGAAGCTAAACAATTTAGAAAACAATATATGCTAGAAAAAAGCAATATTTTCTATATATTTTGTTGCCATATAATATCATGAAGTTCCATGAATGAAAAGGGAGAATATATAACAAAATTTGATTTCGTATGTGAGCTTCTGAAAACCTATCAAATACATATCTTTTGCGTCTTAATATACAATAATTTTTCTCTCCATAATAATTTTGTTTTAAAATTCTTACTGCTTACTTCTAAATTCAGGAATTTAAAATGTAAACCTGGCTAAGACTTTTGTAGTTCGCAGACTGCATAAGAAATGTTGTAAAATTAAAAAGCTATTCATACCAAGAACGCCGTGCTCCTTTTATGCAAGAATAAATATTGCAAACTGAAGCCCTTTGTAAAGACTCTCGAATATAGACGCATTCAACGAGTGTTTATAATATTTTCATATCTAAAGAAGTTATAGACTAAGAGCCAAGTAAATCTACCGTTAAATTGTCTAAAAAATAAAAAAACATTAGACAGACAGGCGTAATAAAAATTTACTAATAAGGTGATTCTAATCTCCAATCCATACAAAAGTATGGTTCAGTTAAAATCATAGGCATTAGCGCTGTGTCTTCATACAGATATCAAGAAAAACTGACCGAAGACAGGATATATTATGATAAATGTTTTTGTTCTTTCCTCCGAGCTTTTGTGGATAATTATATTAAAAATAAACACTTGACATAGTTTCAATGTTGCTAACCTAGCTACTTTATAGCTAAATCTAATATTATTTATGAAGTTGGCAACATTGATCTGAGTGGCATTTCACTTTTGATTTTGAAAATGAATTAGTTGAGACATTTTTTATTAAAATTATAATATTATTATATATTTTTATTTAATCAAATTATTTATTATAAATTAAACACTGCTTAGATCCAAGGCAACTCAAGCCAGAGCTCTTGGACTATTGTTAGTACAAGTGTTAAAAATACTGTGAGAAAATTCCTTTGTAGAGTTTAAAGTATATTGAACTAAAAACATACCATATAATAAAGAATGAATATTTATTTTGTATGATACCATGTTTTGTACTTTAACAAATGTAAGCAACAATGACTTGAAAACTTATAAGCTCTGTCCCAAAGATCATTTAACGTGCAATGGATTACTTATACGTTAACCTATTAAAACTATATTACTATAGTATAGTTAAAGATTTTGTCGATCGGCAATTTCATTTCAATTTTTGATTCTATTTAAAATAATATTAAGCGGTCCCTTTAAAATAATATTGCATTAGTATTGATGCTTTTTTCAATTCACCTTGGGGCTACTGTTGTGACTAAATTATCAAGGGGTTATTTGAACCCCTTGGCATAAAAGAAGGGGCAAATAAAATATAGTTGAAATTTTATAAAACTCGTATTATGTCCAAGAATATTTTTCCTTTTTATCATAATTATTTTAATTTCTCTTTTTTATCGATTTAACTTTTTGATTGAAATTAAAAAATAATCAAATCCATAGAATCCATAAAGAAAACATGTAAAAATTTCAAAATGACATTAATTTTTATTCATTTATATTTTATCTATACTCTTGATATTTCGTTCTTCAGCATGAAACAAAGACATCAAAATCTTTAAAACTACGTAACGGATTTTAATGCGGTTTTCAATACAGATAGAGTAATTCCAGAGGAATAATTATACCTAATATGTATTTTAAAACATGTATTTTATAGTAGAGAAACCGTACAAAGCAAGGCCGGGTAGCTAATCCTACTAATGGATGGTAAATGTTTGTTACTCTTTCACGCAAAAACTACTAAATAGATTTTGATGAAACTTTACAATAATATAGCTTAACACTTTACAATAATTTTACAATAATTATATATTATAACTTTACAATAATTATAATGATATATTGTGAAACCGCGGGACGCAGCAAGTTGAAAAATCATAATTGAGAGTTTACTTTCTAAGACTTACAACAGTACCTTTATAATCTATTAACGTTTTGCCCATTCACTTGGTTTTCACTATTGAGTAGTTTTTATATGTTTCCCTGAAAGGGATCGGCTCTGCACATGATGTGATGTATTGCTGGGGTGAGAGCTTTCATCCCCAGTCGATTGTCGTTGTCATTTATTTCCTTCACTTCACTCTCTTCAACGTTTTGGATTGAATGATATACTTTTTATCATTATTTGGAACTAAGTTTATGTCTCAGTTATGATTTTTATACATTGTAAATCAACAACTTTTTCGCGGGTTCATTAAGCTTCGATTCACGTGTTTATTTCTATTTTCTACGTCTTATTTAACCATAAAATAAGATTAGGTTAAAACTCAATAGTTATTGTCTTGTCACTTGTGTGATGTTGCTAGTTGGCTCCATAATCGAGTCATATGAGAAGTTTATTACTCAGTTAATATACAGAGAATGAGCTTTAAAACCTAAAATGGCCTTGTAACCCTACATCGGCTTTGTACCCTACGTCCGTCGATCTTCTATAAATACTATGGGAAAAGAAGAGATCAACTACTTCCTGGCTACACAAAAATTTAAGTAAGCTTTAATTTTAGATATTGGCCATTTCTTTTGTTACATAATACATTTAAAATTGTCTAAAGGAATGCTATTACGAAATTCAAACAACACTACTTGCATTTATTTAAACAATATTTATACAATTAATCTTAGGCTGCATTGGATATTCTTAGAATAAAAATTCTTAAAATAATTTAAACTACAAATCAATATCTGTAGGTTTTAGGAACGTGCTGCGTGTATTGGTAGTTCAACCCACGACGTTTACTATTTTGACAAATAGCAGACACGCGGTAGCAAAATCGTTGTGTAAGTACCAACCCCGTGTGGTGCGCTCCTGTCGCCCCGCAATTGCTGCTTAAAGTCCTTAATTACCTCTAAGCATTCAAGAATGGAAGGATACCCAGATGCCTTCGACTATAATACATCTTTGTTCATTTTTATTTTGTCTTGATATATTAAAATGTATGTACAATGTGTCGCTACAATAACTTAAAGATAATGCATTTTTACTCTCCATACGAACTTGGCACCCAAAATCGAATTTAATATTAGGTCGGAACAGTTAACATTTCCACTGGGTTTACTCGCAATAATCTCCTTAAAGGAATAATTGTGGTCGTTTCGTTTCGGTTATTAGATTTTCCAAGCCGACTCCGATTCCATTTTGAGTTGATATTTGTAATAAATTTTTATGGAGACTTTAACTTCGTTTCAACGTTATATTGTTTTGCTTTTTTTGTGGTATTTAGGTTATTGAAACGGTATTAAATGTCTAATACCTAGTGTATTGAAGAGTAAATTCTTTTTACTAACCAACAACATCTCCCTAATATTTTTAATTAATTTAAATACAAATATTGTTAATTTAATTATAGTTGTCGTAAGCGAAATAAGCTAACACCTTAGTTAGAATTTTAGGTAAAATCAAATCTATTCTGGAGTGGATTGTAACTCTTTACTAAAAATCATCAAAATTAATTCAGCTGTTTAGACCTAAACATAACCAATGTAACTTTCTTATATATAATCAATATAATTTATTATTAAATCAAATGTCATTACACACAGATACTCCTAAAAATAAATGCCATTATGAATTTAATATTGACTCAAATGAAGAAATCTTAGTACATACAGATACTCCTAAAAGTAAATCATGTTGTGAATATAATATTGAATCAAATGATGAAGCTGTCTAAGTTGAAGTAGGATCCGACCAATCAATACAAGACAGTACGTGTGGTATACCCCATTTACAAGTTTGCGCAGCTATTAGTTCGTAATATCTCTTAAGTAGGGGCGTCCCTGTTATTAAAAAATTTCTTATTATGCACTCCATGGACCGCTTTCCCTGATTTTATATCAATTACCTGAGTCTAATGGCCACCCTTTACGCACGCGAGGGGATACTTGGGAATTAACTCGAAGGAGGCTTTAATAGCGTTTTTTCTCCAGTTCTAACAATTAAGCTGTTGCTTCTATCTTGTATATTATATTTCTTTTTTCTACTTGATTTCCGCAAACTAGAATTGATGCTTTAAGTTTCCTTTTTGCAATAAAAAATTGACTATGACCTATGACCAGGTCTTATCTATTACCTACTACATTAATATTTATTAAAATTAGTTCGGTTTCAGTACCGTACCGTATAATGTAACAAAGATTTTTCTTTTCTAGAGCCGAAAATAGTGTAAGTTCTTATTACCCATTGTTCTCATATTTATTTATTTAACCTAACTCACTAAATTCATTAACAATTTCAGCTTATTATTCTGCCTTTTTCTTAACAAGTACTTGTTCTAGTTTTTCTTTCCTTAAGCCATAATTACATAGAAAACCACATCCTTAATTATTAAGATAAATATCATTATTTACAGAAGGATTTTCACATCTTTACGTAAAATTATAGGTTCAATTAATTCAATTTGTACCAAGGTAACTGAATAATTGATATCTCATGTATCGATATTTTACATCAGTATAGTAATTACTGAAAAATTAATCAGATATCGTTCAATAGTAAATTACGGTGATTTAATATGAAAGTAGATATTAGATTAACATATAATTTTAATAGCTATCGTAGGTTATTGCTTTTCACGGTCTTTTCCAAATAGGATCAAAGTTTTATAGAAAGTTGAAAGTAATTTAATGCATATGTTAAGAATTTTATATATCTATAATATTTTACATTACCATACATATTTGCTTCATGATCTTATTTTTAATGTTGGTCCCTTCCATGTAGTTCCACTGTCCTTAAGTAATTTATTGAATCCCTTTCAGAGCCTCTGATATTATAATTAGTACATCATTCGTCTTAAGTTTTACTTTTCACTTCATATATTTTCTTCATCTGATACTTAAAATACTTCTTCAGATAGTTTTATGTTTGAAGATTAAATATTTCTTTCTTTCCTTACTCTGTGTTTAATTCAGAAACGTTTCAAATTTTTTAAAAATTTTGTGCCTTCCCTTACTTACGGCACCCCAAAACTCCCACTTCATCAAAAAAAATCACACTCTTATCCTTAGGGGTTTGGACTATGCATAGATATATCAATCAGTCAGTTTGTTATTTTGTATTAATTTAAATGTAAGTTTTTACGGAACCTTTTGTTTCAAATATGTTTAATTAACGCAACCCACATACAGTTGTGTAATATTTTCAGATTGTTTGTCTACGTTTTTCATTTCGTTCTTAAATGAAGTCTACGAAGACTTTAACGACTCCATTGCACACGTTTGGATTAGAAAATGACCTGGATAGTTTTCAACAGCTGTACCGCTATTTTCACGAGCTCAAAGGGCCGTTGTTTGGCGTCTACGGTACTTTTATTGGTGCTTTACCACTGAAACATTCGTGTTGGTAGTTTTATCATGCAAAAGTTGCTTTAACATTGGTTTAATGCCACGTTTCACATTTTTCACTACTTGATTACGATATTACTGATAAAGAAAAAAGGTGTAAAATATATCGTATATACATTGGCACGGTCAAGACAGAAGTGTTGCTGCTCCTGGGAGATGTATGGATGAGATAAAAGAGTTTCATAGAGATCAGTTTGTAATAGTAAATACAAAGTTATATTAATAGCAAATAATAATTGTGAACAATAGTCTCTAAATAAATATTAAGTGCTAGTATCACCGAAATCGTTTTAAAAGACAAAGAGGCTAATGTGGCTGAACTAGTCGGATGTTTGAACAGTAAAATTGCTGCAGTCTAATTATTTGTGATAGCGTTTAAGTGTATACAGATGCATATTAATGGAATCAAAGTATTACCTATTTTTTAATACAGCTAAAAAAAAATCGAGGAACCATCTAAGATGAGACGAAGGTCATCTTCCAATGGTCAGGTCAGGTAACCTTAAAAATAAATCCTCACACCCGATCGCAGTGCCAGTGCAAAAATTATAAGAATTATAAAATTAGTTTCAACTAGATTTCTATGATTTTTTAAATTAAAAAACAAACTCAAGTTTGTCCGTAAATGAAATTTTATTCACAGTTGGGAAATAAAACAGGAGCCCACTAAATACAAAACTCAATCCCGGAAAATTAATGTGATGACCGCGTTTTGATACATCAAAGATTTCTATATAAAAAAAAACCGAAATAAACAGACACGTTTAGGATTGCAATTTATAAAAAAAGCAAAAGTTGGATTGGATTAACGTCTAGGAAGCCCTATTTAGGTTATGGTTAGGTTATTAGCCCTCACGCGATATTGTTTATTGCTTTTTAATTTTTCTGTAGGACTAATAAGGGGATAAAGTATTTCGGTAAAAGTGTTTTTTATAGCGTTAAATACGTTGCCATAGAATAATTGCTTCTTACCTTGATATGTAATGTCTTGACGCCATTTTGTGACATGACAAAACGCTTTATAATTATACTACATTACGCTACTTACCGCCATTTTGTTTTAAAATATTGCTTATATCTACTACATAATGATCAAGTACTAAAATTAATTTATTCTTTTAGGTGAGTTTTTTTGATCCAGTAATATACCAACTACTTTTCTACTACGTAAATTATTTTCGCGTGGCAACACTGTACAGCATTAAAAAATTGTAGTGGCCGTGTTTTGAGATGGATTTAATGAAGAGTGTTCAAAAATGATTGGAAAAGAAGAAGAATCTTGATTATCATCTCTGTCTTTTTGTTACAGGTATGTGGACATCAGAACATCCATCAGCAGGACATCCTATTCCTCAACGACTATCAGTGTCAATGAACATGTTATAAAAGATGGTGACTAGGGTATGAGGATGGAGTAGGAATGAGTTTTGAGGCAAATTAATTATAATGTTAATTTTTATGTTGACAACATTACTCGGAGTAGCATTTGATTTTAGAAGTTGTTACAAACTGAATATCATTCGGTTATGCCAACGTAAAGATAATAACAAAATAAATACGCCACCATGACAGGAAATCAAGCGGTAATCCTAGATCCCATTTATTTATCAATAAATATTTTGTATTTTAAGTGTATTTAAAAAAGCTATAGAATAAACATGTATGCTGCTTTTAATAGCATTGGTTTTTGTGTAGTAAAGAGGTGCGGTTTCTTTTTAAGTGTTTATTTTTTTAGGTTAAACCTTATTAAACATTAATGTCACTGTTTCGGGGATGTATAAAATTAATGCTCTTTTTAATTGTACCTAACGGCTAATTAATGGGTGACTTTTTAGTGTTCAAACTGTTTTATCGCAAAAGTTCTCATTACCATAAAATATTTTTTTTTAAATTATTTTATTAATGTCTAAGGCTCCAATGAAACTAAATTGTCATATTTATAAAATTTTTCAAAGTACGTAATAATTATTACTGGATAGAGGTTTTTAATTTAAGGAGACTACAATTTTTTTTTATGGTAGATAAGGTACAAACGAGCAGATGGTCCACCTGATGGTATGTGGCCACCATCGCCCATGGATATCGACAAAACAAGATATATCCTCTTGTTACAGCGTTACATCCTCGAAGTTAGAGTGGGGAGGGGGAATGAAGAAAAAAATGCTGCGGTGTCAGCGGACCCTGAGCAAAAGCCAGAGTCCACCAGATCCGCAGCATTAATAGGATGGGAGAGGGAGGGGGTAAGTCGGCCCACAAGCGGCTCGATCGGAACACGTCTATGACACTTGGCGGCCGGATTCGCATGCTGGTGGTTGCAAGTCAGTCGGGGAACAGATCCTCTACCACAAAGAGGGTGCTGGGTTACTCGGGTTTTAAGAGATGCTCTCCCAGCTGCAGAGAGGAATAGTATTCTAACCCGTCCGCTCACGGATGGATACAATATTTTTGGTTAAATTTGTATAACTGCCGAAATTACTATTCTTCATCCAAAATCTTTGCATTATGGATTGAAAACATATTCCAAATTCAAATTTCTGTACATAAAATTCAAATTTAGAATCTGTATTCAATCAGTTATCCAAAGATTTTAGATTGAGATTGGTTAGTAATTTTGTTCGTAAGAGAGCAACGACCGATCCTTAGATCAGAGAGAGAGGAGAGACTAACAAATTGTCAAACGTGACCTGGCTAACAAATGCAAACTACATTACACAAAAATACAAATTAAATATGAAACGAATGTTGCAAGTTTTTCAACTCAAATTTCCTACCAAATTTTATATTATATCTAAAAATGATTAGACGTTTGTTAGTCTCGCTTAAAGTCGAGAACGGCTGGACCGATGTTGCTAAATATTTGTGGGAGTCCAAGGAAGGTGTAATAGGTGAGAAATGATAAATCGATTTAGTTATGTCTTTTACACCTCACCGAAGCGTGGGCGGGCCAGCTAGTATAAAATAAAGAATTAAAGCGATTTCCCTCAAGAAATACTTTATTTCAAATAATTTAAACTTTTAATATAATGCAAAGTTTAGGAGAGATCTGTATACTTGTCTTTATAATAAGACTAGCTGAGCAGTCCTCGCTTCGCTGAGGTGTATTTTACCAAAATTTTGTCAAAATCGTTATAGCATTTTTCACTGTTTAAACCTTCCCTGGACCTCCCCAAAATTAACCAAATGCGGTCCGTCATTCTCAAGTTTTAGTGACATACACGAACAGAAATTCATTTTTATATAAAAAGATATAAAATAAATAGCTGTAACTGTAGTAGAGAAAGAGCAAAGTTTCCTTTTCCAATATGGCGTCTGTTTAGAAAAATCTATGCGATTTGCTTTGACTGCGAAAGGTCCTGCGGAACTTGAATTACGTTCAGGCAATTTTCTTTAAAACGTATTTTTCACGACTAGTTACGTAGGTATTTCTATTCGTAAATGCATTTCGTCTCCATTTACAAATACGAAGCCTTCGTGCAGTTAAAGTAAACATTTATCTGGCTAAAGTTGGCGAGTTAAAAGAAACGTCGTTGAGAACTTTATGTTGCAAGTTTTCAGGTTAAAAGAAAATATAAGGAGATGTGTGCTGAAGTTTTAAAGAGTTTGAGTTTTAATATTAATTACTAAAATTAATCTAGAACTATTTCAATCGTTAAATTTGGACTATTTATTGAGATAGCAACCGCTCGGGTTCAATCGGGTCAATTGTAGATTTATTGTATATATGTGTTTGTTTGCTTGAACTAGCTAATCTCAGGATCTATTAGTCCGATTTAAAAAAATCTTTTAGTGTTAGATAGCCTATTTATTGAGGAAGACTGTAGGTTATATATAATCACGCTAAGACCAATAGGAGCGGAGCTACACGCGGTCGAATTCGTGAGGGTCGACTTGTACCTATATATAGAGATTTAAATGATAGTAGAAAAAAAATCAGAATATGTTTGCAAGGTTGAAGAGAATTTAGCGGATAGACAGAAATAATGAGTTAATGTGTTGTTGACAACACTTTCGATCATTCTAAAAAAATACAACCGAATTCACGTGTCGATAATAAAATATATAAATTACAGCCACAAAACTCAGGTAGGTAAAGGTATAAACATAAAACCCTCATTTTATAGCTCTAACTTTTCTAATTTCCTCCACTAATTGATCTCACCGTGACCTTCTGTAGGTGAAGAGGAAACCTCATCTATTTGAATTAACAAGAAAATAAATAAACGGGAGATTTTATTCCTGTAATAAAACTGTTTGATTTACATTAGTTTTTCTTTTTTGTATATCTTCACATATAATACCTTGATTTATCAAAAAAAATTTTTTTTTTTTAATATTTGTTACTAAATAAAAGACGCTTACGACAGTAAACATATTTTATTGTTGTCTTGCAGAAACTCTGAATTTTTCGGGGATAATAAATAGCCTATTCGTTAATCGAGATTGTAAAGTATTTGAGTGCCAAATTGCATAGAAATCCGTTTAGCCGTTTTTGCGTGATTGAGTAACAAATTTCCGCCCCGGTTTCGCACGGTTTCTCTACTACAATATGCATATATTATACTTCTCTTGAGTCGACTTCGTTTTATGTGATGTAAATATTTAATTCCCAATTTTTTTGGATTTTATAAATTGTTAGCAACACTGTTGATAACTTATAATTGGGTAAGAATATCGTTTCTGATTTATTTACCTTTGACCATTTTTCAAATTTCTGGTTTAGAAATATGTGGCAGTCCGAGGAAGGTTTAAAAGGTAAGAGATCCTAAATCGATTTTAATAAAACTTTTGACGAACGAATTAAATAATTTTATTTTAAATAATACTTTTGATATAATGTGTGGGTTATTTAATAATAAAATATATAACTTACGTTGGTATTCTCCTGAGTATTGGTTTCTTCTATTTTTAGGATTTACTAGCCGACTCACGCGACTTCATTCACCTGTTGCTCCGCTCCTATGGGTTGTAGCGAGATGTTACTCTTTGTTATATCAGCTATCTGCCAATGAAAGTCCCGTCAAAATTGGTTCAGTCATTTCAGAGATTAGCCGGAACAAACAGACAGACCGATAAAAATTGTAAAAAAATGTTGAGTTGGTATATGTACCGTGTATACATCCATATGCATTTAGTAAAAAGCGGTTATTTTGATATTACAAACAGACACTCCAATTTTATTTATTTGTACGAAATTTCTAAGGTCTCTAGGAATACATTGACTTTTCAATTTCCGAAATTCATCGATTGGAATTTTGAATCCAATAGCATTTGATTCGTTTGGAATAATTCAACAGTCTGAACTATTCGCAGCCCTCTTATTTCAACTTAATATTTTATGAACTTAGTGACACCAAAATAAAAATTAATGTTTGTTTAATTATTGTGTATACTTATCTTTTACTTATCTTATAGGTAATTTGTTTTCGAAAAATTCCGAAACGCGAAATTAATTAAGAATTGTAATACAAGAAATACAAGTTTGTATACATGGAACAAAAAATAACTTAATTTACTGCAAACAATTTTATTACTTCATGGAATCCAAAATATATGACTATCATTAGTGATTAATTTGGAGTTATTTTGACCACTTTTTTATGGAGATATTAATTATTTTTATTGAAAAGTATTTTTTTAAACATTATTATAATCTGGTTAAGAGATTATGTAACTTGAACATTCTCTCTTTTGTTAATAAATAATTTATTAAGAGTTTTTATATGGATTAATGGTAAAGTATGACATAATTGTTTTGTCTGTAAGTTAGTTAATCGCTCGAATTTATTTGCATATGTTTAAATAATGTTTCGAAAATAAACCGATGTTAAAATTGTTCGTGAATTATTGAGTATTTAAAAAATTTGCATTCATACAAATATCTATTTAATGTAAGTAAAACTGTCTAGTTATAAATTATTAAAAAGCTTCGTATACTACAAAAATCTCGAATTCGTTTATATTCGGCAAGTTTAAATCATTTGAAAACTGGAATAGTGTGATTCAAAAATCGATATAAATAACTCGACTTTCGACTTATTCACTATCAAAACTTCTAGACAGTTTTCAGAACTTTATATATTATATTTATATCAGTAAAAAAGCTCAATAAAACTTGTATTGTCTATTTAGTTGGAAGGTTTGGAAATATCAGAATAAGAAGACGAAGAGCGATCTCCCCCGTAAGGGGACGGCTTAAAATACTGCCGCTGGGAGAGCATCTCGTAAGAGCCGAGGAACCCAGTACTCCTTGGTGGTAGGGGAACTGTTCCCTGACTGGCTTGCGATCACCAGCATGCGAATCCGACGCCAAGTGTAGTAGATGCGTTCCGATCAAACCGCCACGCATGTGGGCCAAACTTACCCCTTCCCTCTATGCTGCGGATCTAGTGGACTCTTGACTCTTGATCAGGGTCTGCTGAAACCGCAGCAATTTTCTTTACTCCCCCTCCCCACTCTATCTTCGAGGATACAACGCGTCAACAAAACAAATATCTCTTGTTTTGTCGATTTCCATGAGCGATGGTGGCCACTTACCGTCAGCTGGGCCATCTGCTCGTTTGAACCTTATCTACCATAAAAAAGAAGCATCTCTTCAATTATTATAAATATTTTTTTAATTACGTCGGCTTTATCATCTCATCGTTTAAACAACCCTTGTAACCTTTGACCGAATATCATCAATTCCAGATAACATGATATATAAAATACAAAAGTCGTAAATAATGACGATGGCTGATGTTGAGTTAATTATCACCGCCGGAGGTATGTCGTTAATTTTAATTCGATATGTACTCAAAAGCCGCCTAAAATTAATATTGAATTTACTAAACCCTGTAGCGTCGATTTTCTATATCTACGTTTATACTTGAGAGGGTTAGCAACACTGTTGATAAATTTACATTGTCGTGTGATTTCATGTAATGGTGAGTGTATTAATCATCTTTTGATACTTTGCGTCTCAAGTCCCAAATATATTGCTGTATCATCCTCTCTTATTCTCTTACTTGAATACTTAAAAAGTTTCTTTAAAGGACAGATCTTTTTTTTCTTCTCGAAAAATCCTTTTATTTAATTCCCATATCACAGGGGTGCGTAAAATAAATTGTCCGCCATCTTCGAGACTCGGCCATTATTTTTTGGTACTTCTACTATTTTATCTTCTGGTTTGGGATCTTAAAATTAATGTAATTGTAACAAACATTTTCATTTTTGACGTCAGATTCGCCAGACAGGTTCCTAACTAATAATAGCTGAAGCTTGCAACCCAGGTGGATGTTTAAAGGATCCAACTGACTCAACTAAACTGAGAAAAGCTGTGTAAACCTGCACCTGGGTGGCAAGTCTCAGCATACATATAAATATTTCAATTCTTACCATGAGTTTGTATGGAAAATCGATTGTAAAGTATATTTAAATATTGGCTTTATAATAATTAGCTCAATTCAATTAAGAAGTCTTGGGCAATGAAGATATGCGCTGAGCAGATTGTGTCGAAACCCGCCTCGCCATATTTGTTAGCGAAAGTTGACTTTCCAACGCGAATTTTCGCTATCTCGACAACGGGTTTCGATTTATATATTATTTATTCGATGCACTTGTCCTTGACAAACATTTTTTTCGAAAATCGCTGAAGATTAATCTTATTATTCACTTATGACAAATGTTTTTCTTTTTGTGTCTCCTGCCAAACTATACTGACTATTATGTATTAATTTCATCGTAAAAAAATGCTAAAAAATAATAAATAATTATATTACATAAAACGTATGGGCTGAAACTATATTAATTGGATGTAATGTTTCCTCTATATATTAAGCTTACTATTCTGTACAGGATTACTTAAATGATGACAAAGTTTGGAATCAAAATAACGTTAATATTCAACTAAATGATTAAATAGTAAAACAGACTGATGTAAACAATGACGTATTAAAAAGAGCGACTGTTGAGTTTCTTGCCAGTTCTTCTCGTCAGGAAACTCCTTTCCGAACTGGTGGTGCGTCAAACAAACTGACTGACTGACTTATTTTGACATGTCAAAAGTACTTTGTAAAACGTCTATTTGAAATAAACTATTTTGAGTTTGTACTTGTTAGTTTTAAATTATTTCTATATAGACAATAAACCAACAGATTTATAAACACAATCTGATCCTAATTATAATTAAATGTATTTTACCCGTGAGGGGACGGGTTAGAATACAATTCCTCTCTGCCGCTGGGAGAGCATCTCGTAAAAGCCGAGTAACCCAGCACCCCCTTGGTGGTAGGGGATCTGTTCTCTGCTCGCGGTTTGATCGGAACGCGTCTCTGACTCGTTTCGGCCGAGCCGCATCTGCTCTATCTCCCACCCCATTACTGCTGCGATTCCAATAAACACCAGGTTCTTGCCCGGGGTCCATTGAAACCGCAGCAGTCTTCTCTTCGCTCCCCCTCCTCACTCTATCTTCGAGGCGGCAACGCATCGACAAAACAAGATACCCTCTAGTTTCGTCGATGTGTATGGGCGACGGTGGCCATTTTCTATCAGGTGGACCCTCTGCTCGTTTGTCCCTTAACTATCATAAAAAAAAAATTGTTAAAAATATAAAATATCATAGTAGGAGTGACAATAATCTATAGGGACATTGGCTTTATATATATTCAACTAGTTGCGTCCCGCGGTTTCACCCTCTATATTTTGGATAATTCACACTATATCAATATAAATTATAGCCTATATGTCATTATGATGTGTAAACTATATTATTGTAAAGTTTCATCAAAATCCATTTAGCAGTTTTTGCGTGTAAGAGTAACAAACATACATCCAGAAATCCATACATTCTTACAAACTTTCGCGTTTATAATATTAGTAGGATACCACGTGTAGTATATATTTAAAAAGAACAACTCGCGAGTACAACTTGTCAACAGTGTTGCTAGCTTAGTTAGGTGTATATCTACTCTTCATCTACTCTTCTTCTTTCAGAAAAAAATAACTGATACACTTGCACTTATAAGTATACGATTCTTATGGTAAGGATTCTATTGTTGGCAACAACTTATTCGAAAGCAAAATTAGGCTTGACAATGAAACAGAGGATCAATCCTCACTTTGACTTCAGCAGTCGGGTGCGCTAGACGTTTTATAATCTATAATTAGGTTTAACAATGAATCTGGTCCCTGCTCTAGTATTTTCCTGTCTAAACTTTTTGTATTTTTCACGTGTAAATCAAGTATACATCTAAATAATATAATAAAGAATCCCTATTTCTCTTGGTCACGCTCTAACTTGAGAACGACTTTATAAATTTAATTTTTTTGCGATTTCTATGACTTTGTGTGTTCTTATGGAAAGTTAAGGTAAGGAAAATTGCGCAAAAAAATTCGGTCTGTCGGTACATTTATCCAGTTTTAATTTTATTGAATGAGTTTTTACTTTTTAAGAAGTACCTGCTTGATTATCACAGTTAGTTCAGCGTAATCACGTTTAATTAGTTACTAGTTGATCCGCTACGGTTTCGCCTGGTTGCAATTTACCACAAGTATTTAGGTTAATTTTCAACATACTATTACTATGTACACATTATGACGAACTCCCATACAATTTCATCCCCTATTACTAAATCACTATATCGCTACATTTTACGTATTGATTTTCAACAAAATAATTTATTTACTTTCAAGCCATTTTTTCGCGATAGGACGTAGTATTCTTCAAGTCCTTCTTCAAGGTCTAAGAGTGAAATCTATCTCTGTACAAAATTTCATCAAAACATAACAGACAGATAGAGTTATTTTCGCATGTATAACATTAATTTAGGATTATACAAATCCCTTATTAAAACTACAAGTGATTTCAATACCGTAATTGAGATTCCGTTTAATACTTACCATGAAAGGAAAACTTAAATGATGATAAATAAGCGGATATATTGTGAGTCGGTGTGTCATAAACATCATATTGACTGAGCAAGATTCGATGATAAGAGTACAAGAAATTATTAGTGAGATTACATCTCGCATAACTCCACGCGATTTCGCGCTCATTTGCTCACTAGTTGGGTAACCCGTTTTTCATCATGATGATTTAATATCTATAAAGAGAAAAGATCATTTTATTCGTCTTCTAGGTGTGAAGTTTCTTTATCCAAAATAGTGCAGCCTTTACTCTGAAAAAAATATTAATAAAAAACATAAATTTTTGGAAGTCTATGAGATTCATTTACGTAGATTTTGAAGTGATAACATCTTATGTGAGGGTAAACTGCTTCGTAACGTAACGCGTTACGGCGCCACTGTGTCTGGCTTCTCTTTCTCTCACGCATACGGCAGCAGTAGGCAGGCTGCCCCTCTCTCACTTTAACCCACAGTTCTAGCCGTATTTCTGACAGACGCTTCCCTCTCTCTCTACTCAGTGTACAATTTCAATATTAAATAGTTTTTTGGATCTACTTCTGACCACTTTTAGGAATCGTCTTTCCAAAACCAAAAATATGAGAAATGGTCTATCTCAATTAATATATTGTTCCTATTTGATTTTGAAAATTTTTTTGGCGTATTGATGGAAGCCGAACAGTGCCTGGGGCTTGTGACCCAGCACGTTTAAAGACGTCTTTTATAACCGTATACTCTCACCTTCACACAGTACATGACTCACGTGCTCCTCGATAACCGAGGCCTAGCACCACGCCACCAATCAACACAACACTATCAGTCTCACTAGTCACTACTTTAATATGTACTGCGCTACATCACTTAACAGACTAACTCAATCCCATCGGAACGAGAGTTATATAATATCTACTTTATATAATATCTACCCGTGAATACTAATTTTTAAACGGTGTTGCTAACAAAATAGAAGCGAATTATTCTCATAAACTTATAATCTAGATGTGGTAAAAACTATTTGTCCCGGAATAAAGCACAGTTCTTATACATATAAAATTATAGGAAGGCAACACAATGCCACCAAGTGAGTGACTTTGCCAAGCCGTTAAATAAATTAATAAAAAAAAAAAAAAAGTGAGTGACTACTTGTAAGTTTGTATGTGATTGGATAAGTCGGTTTTTGAGTGGGTGGTTGAAAAAATGAGAGGGTGATTGAGTGAGTAAATGAATATGTGGATAAAGGTTATTGAAAAAAGTCACAAGTTTTGTATGTGACGGGTTAGAATACTATTCCCCTCTGCCACTGGGAGAGCATCTCGTAAGAGCCGAGTAACCCAGCACCCCCTTGGTGGTAGGGGATCTGTTCCCCGACTGGCTTGCGACCACCAGTATGCGAATCCGATCGCCAAGTGTCATAGACGCGTTCCGGTTGAGCCGCATGTGGGCCAGACTTACCCACTCCCTCTCCCATCCCATTAATGCTGTGGGTCTAGTGGACTCTGGGCTCTTGCCTAGGGTCTGTTGAATCCGCATCATTTTTCTTCTTCATTCCCCCTTCCCACTCTATCTTCGGGGATGCAACGCATCGACAAAACGAGAGAGTGTTTCTTGTTTTTCCGATGTCCATGGGCTATGGTTGCCACTTACCATCAGGTGGACCATCTGCTCGTTTGCACCTTATCTATTATTAAAAAAAAAATGTGTGTAAATAAATGAATTAATTATCACGAAAGACGTTGCGGGTAAAAAAAACAAATTGAAGACGAGGAGTGTCTTCAATTTGTTTTTTCCTCCATTTACCCTAATATAAAGATGCGGTTTTATTTGTAAGAAAAATCAAAGTAATGACTAGTCAGTATAATTTTTATATAGATTCAACCCTGTATAGTTAATTTAAGTCCATGAACCCTTGGTATTTATTTTGAATAACTCACGATTGTCCTTCCGATAGCCTTAAAAACTACCTGCGGTTTCAAGATCTGAGTAGTGTAATTGCTATGGTGATTTTAATGCCTGACTCATATCTCAGATGCTATCAAATATTAACGCTAAATATTATTATTATGTCTTCATAATTTCTTATTAACTTTACATGTGCGTAACTTATGTTTATTCTTCTGGTTAAAAATTCATTTTTTACCAGCTGAACCTACTAACCTGGTTATTTCTGAGTAAAAAAATGTGAAGCTTATTTTGTGTTAGCGACACTTTTGGTAACATTTAATTGGATAGATTAATATACAATTTCTCTTTAATATCTGAAACCTCTATCCCAATTAGAGGTAATTGGACGAGAGATTTTTTGATTTAGAAGAGAACTCTTTATCGTAGTGCAAATCAAACACTAGACACACACTATGATAATTTTTTTTTTTAAACATTACTAGCAGTATGGATCACATACTATTAGTATTCCCATTACCCCTCCTAGTAAGCTAAAATGTTTGTGTAATTTTTATTTGGGATTTGAACCCACGACTTGTCGATCGTGAATCCAACGCCCGAACCACTGAGCTACTGACGCTTCTGAATTACGAATAAGGGCCTCGTAAACATATATATGGGTCATAAGCTCTAAGACGCTTCCAGACTTCCCGACGTATTATTTTGGTAGATAGGTGGTATATTTAAATAGTTTTCTATTTTTCGTGAACTTTAATTACAAAATGCAATTAATGTAGATGCTTTGGTGTCAGAGTGAAACATGTGTAGAATAAAAAATTACGTAATATTCGCAAAATAGTATTCGAAACTGTTATTTTACCTGATTGATTGGACGCTGAATTATTTTTTAAACAATCTCATCGTTTGACAAAAAATATAAAACAAGGTGATTTTTTAGACTAGCATCACAAGATGCAGTTGGCAACACTTTTCCAAATAAAGAGGCCGAAATATATTTGCAATATTGAAAGTAAACGATTCATTAAAACCTTTCATATTAAGTTTATTATAAAATATCCATACAGGTGTGAATAATTACTTATTAAAATATGTTAAAATTAATAACGTCATTTTGTAGTTGCGAGCATTTCGCACTTTCTTTTTACCACTTCAGGTTATACTCAACCCGCTCTAGCTTCGATGGGCTAAAACATTTTTAATTGACAATTATTTTGTTTAATTTATATCCCACAGGAACTGCTTCTTCCAAAAAAAGGGTTGTCTTTGTCAACTTAGGTTACAAATTAAATTTGTATAAAATTAAATTAAAAACCATTTGGCTGTTTTTCCGTACCAAGCTTTTGAATAACAATCTATCCCTCAGGGGCTGTGCTTTTCCGGGATAAAAGGTATTTTATCTTTTAATCCAAGTTATGAACCATCTGTGTCCTAAATCTCATTTAAATCAGTTCAGTCGTTTTACAGTGATCCTTGTTTTCATTACTATTCATGTAATGACTCCTCAAATATTTTTTAAAATTTTCAATGTACAGACATTCGCTAAATTAAGTTTTTATTATGAGTATAAATTATGTATATATTCAGTAAATATTCAAGCTCTTACACAGCTCCATGTTTAGCACCGAGTTATTATTTGCTTTCCATTTATTTGCAAGCTGGACGCGACACCCACAACCAACTTTCCCGTCGTTTTCTTGCTTATTGTATTATTGTATTTTTTTTATTTTACTTGCTGGTGCGAGTTTCCGTATTTCTTTTATTAAGCCAGTTCAAAAACCAGCTAGCATTTTTTAATTTTTTTTAAACTTAATTTATCTGTATTTTTGTTCCCAAGATTGTGATAAAGGCGAGTCGAGGCATTACAAATTTAATTTTAATATATACAGCTTATATTTCTAGTAACTCAATGAGTGTATTAATTGAGGTAAATCAATAAATAGATTTATGGGTCAAAAAATATTAGCAAAAAAAGTCTATCCATAAAATATTTAATATTAAATTCTGCGTCTTAGCAAAAACGCTGAAGTGTGATTTTTTTGTAGTCCAACGATTCCTTTGAGTTTTTATCTTCTGCGGTCGTCGCAAGTTTATTTATTTATTTAAGATAAGTATAACAATAAAGCCAACTACAGATAGTGTATATTATTAAATACTAGTCGACCCGCACGACTTCGTCCGCGTGTAGCTCCGCTCCTATTGATCGTAACGTGATGATATATGTCTATTGCCTTCCTCGATAAATGGACTATCTAACACTGAAAGAATTTTTTAAATCGGACCAGTACTTCCTGAGATTAGCGCGTTCAAGCAAACAAACGAACTCTTCAACTTTATATATTAGTACCTACCTATAAGATAATATAAGAACCGTCTTCAAGAACTAAAAAAAAATTGACTGAAAAGTAAGAAATAATTCCGTTATTTACTAACCTCCCTTTATTAGGACAATAATATACAATAATTGTTATTTTTGAAGTCGTGTGTGTATCTAAACTGTTTATATATCTGTGCGTATGAAGTAGATATACGTTTATATATTACTAGAGGGCTGCCCTCGCTTCGCTCCGGGTACTTAAAAAAATATTATAATTGATGTCCTTAAATTGTCACTCTGTAATTGTGTAGTTTTTCATTTGAAATTTGAAAAGAGAGAGAGCGAGAAAAAGTTATAAAAAGAAAAATGATAGAAACAAAAATAAAAGAAAAGCGACAGATAATAGAAGAGGGAGTACAGAGCAAAAATAAAATTGAATAGGTAAAGGAAAGAGAGAAAGAGAAAGTAAGAGAGTGAGAGAGGGGGAGAGAAAGAGAGAGATATTCGAATCATTTTGAACAGATAAAAATAAAAATTAAAGAGAGAAAAAAGTGAGAGGATGAGAGACAATGATAGTATTATAAGAGAAATACTATAGACTTCTCTCAGTGAAAGAATTTTTAAAATCGGATCAGAAGCAACAAAATGGCCAAATTCGTTTAACTAAAGAATGTATATGGCAACACTGAATCACCTTTGTTACTAACGAAAAGTGTAGTTTTCTATCACTGAAAGAATTCTTATAATCAGATTAGTAACAAAGACATGCCCATATTCTATTAATTAAAAAATGTATATGGCAACACTAAATCACATTTGTCACTCACGAAAAGTGTAGGTTTCTATCTGTGAAAAAAAAATTAAAATCGGATTAGTAGTTCCTGAGAAACCCTTCAATTTACAAAATGGCCATCTTATGGCACTTAAATGGCCATATCTTTTTAATTAGAATATTTATGGCAACACCACATAGCCTATGTTACCCGGAATGGATGTAGCTTTCTATCGGTGAAAGAATTTTCAAAATCGGTTCAGTACTTTTCGAGCCTATTCGCAACAAACAAACATACAAACAATCAAATCTTTCCTCTTTATATAATAGTATAGATAAATGATTTCTAATGTCAAATGTTTTTGGTGTTGCTAGTAACTTCTTTAGCTTTCTTGAATATTACTCCATCCCTTTTATTTTAATTAGAATCTTCCACTTGTTTTTTTCAACTAGCATTTATGCCAAATCTTCTTAAGGTTCTTGGGTATGGTATATCAAATTGTTGTTGATAGTTTGGAGAAGGGTAAAAAAATAAAAAAATAAATTTTAAAGAACTTTAATTTTTTTAATCGGTCAATCAAACAAAGTGGCATCTCTTCCAGTTCGTCGATTTGTTTGTTTTTTTATTGGGAGCGGACTAAATAAATACACAGGCTCGAAGGAATGATGAGTGGCTTTTTGATTTATTTATACCTCAAGGGGGAACAGCTTCCTGATTCAATTATTGTAATTGCCAGCGCCAGTTTAGGACTAGGCGATGACGGATGCTTACGTTTATTATCCCAGCTCTACTTGTTATAAAGTAAAAATATATTTGAGCCATTAATGTATAGATTCTCATATGGTTTGTTGCTTTAGTTACTGTCAATGATGATATATTACATGTTTACAAAGAAGACGAAGTTTATCTTTAAAAATATTTGTTTAGTTTAGGATTTTTAGAAATTTTGATTGTTATATATCTCCTTTGTGATGCAATAGGATAGCGGCAGTTTGACGTGATTTTATGGAGTGAATATTGACTTTCATTACTCTATTATATTACTTAGTTTAGTGAGATATTAAGTGACAAGACCTAGCAGAGTAGGCGAGTGTTACTGCAATTTGAAAAGACCTAGAACCTTCCTTGCCTAAAGTAGTATAGTGTACCTGTTGTGAGTAAGAAGAGAGTGTAATAAGAGATACAATCTACCTACTACTTTTTATAAGAGGATACGTATAAATATACGTCGGGGATTTTAGAACGATGTGAAAGGAGATGAAAGGAGGGAGATGAGGAATATTAGGGAACACTAAAAGGGGGTGATGGTATTGAATGGAATATTGGGTAAACGCGACGTAGATACTTCTACTGAACCGATAAATGACCAAATATGATCTCTAACTATTACGAGAGAAACCTAAGCAGTGCCTTGGACTTGTGACCAAGGTGTAGGCTTAAGGACGTCCTTTAAGTAATTACAACACTCTCCTCCACTGCTAGGCTCTCTATTTAAACCCAAGGTTAAACGCACATAAACCGAATCTAACACAAGGCTAACCTAACCTAAGGCTAACCTAACCTAACATTGTGTTTACTTAACCACGTGGCAATTACATTGTAAGGACTTACGTGACCTTAGTTGGACAGCACTTCCACACTACACTGCACTTGACACTATCACTATCACTATCACTAGCACTACTTAGATGATGTTCACTTCTTGAGAGACCGCGCACGACTAAGACTTCAGTTAGACTGTCGATCGCATATAAAGGGTCGAGGGTAGAGACTGTCAAAACAACGGAAGTGACTATTACCCCACTCCAACGCCATAGACAACGATAACGATTCGATTAATCGATAATCTTTTACTATGCTCCGACATATATATGAATTTTACATAAGAAGCTGTGACTCATACATTAGCAGCAGCAGGATTAAGAATATCCTACACTATATTCCGACACTCATAGTCCACTTCCCAACGCCGCCAACTGACAAGACCCTCGATAAGGTCTAACATCAGACAATAAACTCTACTTCTTGAATTACTTTAGACGATGTTTTCTGTGTCTTACGTGACAGACTGCCTCAGATCTATCGCAACAGAGGTTATATATTATCAAGACAGTGGGTATGGTACTCGTCAATTCAATAAACAGTGTTGCTAATTTATTTATGATTTAGGTTTAGCCTTGTTTTAGCCAATAACATACTTCTTCCTTTCAATGGGGAAAGTTCCATTATTAACATACATTCTATAAACTACTTGCACCAGTTGATTAGAATTCTCTCGCTTTATGTGATACATTAATTTTGATTAAGACAGTAGTTAGTAGAAAACAGTTTTATAGGCTGATTGGATTTTCTACAGCATTCCTAATTCGTTCATGATGGCAACACTGATAATAACATATGACTCTCAGATTTATTTTGATTCAATCCAATTAATATTATAATTATAGAAGTAATTGATAACCTGGATTATAAGCTGAAATAGCATGAAGTTTACTTTTTATACCATAAATAAGTATAGTATCTGTCATAGGTGTAGTCTGTTAATAGAGTACGAATCTTAACGTCTTTTTCTAATTTAAACTAAACTTAATTTAGAAATATTCGTGAACAAATTCACTGTCAAACACTAGTATACAACAAAGTGAAGTTAAGACTAGTCTATATAATAAAATTGCATATGAAATAGATAAAAAAACATGACTAGTCTGCGGTACTCGGGTTGATGCACTCGTGGGCTGTGATCGATTTAAAAACGTTTAGTGTTACCATTCGTGTACACAATACGAGACAATTTAGATGAAGTTTTAGGTTCCAATGTATACGGAAGCAGAGCAGTTACTTGTAACTTGAGTCCTAGAAGCAGGTTTAAACGTCTTCTACAAAGGGTAAATGCTCACCTCCACTAGTAATATAATAAGCAAATCAAAGGCTTCCATTAACTACTTAAATGATTACTGTGTGGCAACACTGATGACTGACTCAAATCTATCAGAACAGAGGTTATAATATATTGTTTACAAGAGGGTATGCTTAAAACAGAAATTCTTCGGGAAAATAAAATTATCAACAAAGTCTTGCTAGCTCGAAGGGCAATTTTTTTATGGTAAACAAGGTGCAAACGAGCAGATGGTCCACCTGATGGTAAGTGGCCACCATCGCCCATAGACATCGATCATACCCTCTTGTTTTGTCGATGTCGTTGCATCCTCGAAGATAGAGTGGGGAGGGGGAGTGAAGAAAAAATGCTACGGTTTCAGCAAGAGCCCATAGTTCACCAGATCCGCAGCATTAATGTGATAGGAGAGGGAGGGGGGTGAGTCTGGCCCACATGCGGCTCGACGGGAATGCGTCTATGACACTTTGCGGTCGGATTCGCATGCTTGTGATCCTAAGCCAGTCGGGGAACAGATCCCCTACCACCAAGGGGGTGCTACGTTACTCGGCTCTTACGAGATGCTCTCCCTGCGGCAGAGGGGAATAGTATTCTAAGCCGTCCCCTCACGGGTAGGGCATTCCAACAACTGTTAGAAAAATGTGTCCAAGGGATGTGCACATAACCTAATCCCATCATATATTTTTTCACAGGAGGACACTTTTCTTGAATTTTGTACGCAGACCAGGTCTCCAAATATACCTTTAATGTCTCAATGCTTACAATAACAACAAGTATTAGCACTACATGATACTAGTTGTTGAACTAAGCACCAGTTACTACTAGTTGAATGCTTCCAAATGAAAATGCTTCACGGGAAATAGCAACAGCGGGAGATTGAGAAATTTTATAACGAACTGAGGATATTGTATTGAGTTCCCATTGTTGCTTTTGTGTTCCTTTTCACCTCGGTTATGAACACTACTTCCAGATGATATAATCTGGAGAAAATCAGTTTTTAATTTTCTTTCACATTGAAGATATTGTTAATACTATTTCACAAAAATGCTACATACAATGCATGATCTTCTTCTGTATTGATTAACTTACTTATTACTGGTGTAATTTGAGTAAAATTTAGGCTACGTTTCCACCAGAGATGTGCGAGGATGTATAGCGAAGGTTGTGTTTGTTAAGAACCAATAAAATCACTCCATATTCTTATCCATAAAGTAAAAGTAAAGTGTAAAGCGTCAAATAAATATATCTTATATATAAAATTCTCGTGTCACAATGTTAGTTACCTTACTCCTCCGAAACGGCTCGACCGATTTTTATGAAATTTTGTGTGCATATCCGGTAGGTCTGAGAATAGGTCAACATCTATTTTTTATGCCCCTAAGTGATAAGGGTGGCCCGCCCCAATTTTTTTTAATTTATATGCCAAAACAACGTTTGCCAGATCAGCTAGTAATTAATAAATTTATTTCTAAGGGAATTGTTTACATAGAAAACCAAATTTTCCCTCCCTTTTACCATGTTTTATATATCTTTACTAACACACTTTTAAATATATAACGTTGTAGTATTATAAAATACTAGGGGCCCGTCCCGGCTTCGCACGGATGGATAATTTTTTTTTAACATTTTGGCTCCCGCATTCTGTCGCTCCCTCTATCGCCGCGTTACTCGCTGCGCTGCGAGGCACTCCACACCGCGCCGGCGGCCTGTCTGGGATTATTTTTTATTTATCTTGATATTTTTATTTCGTAATATCTTTTGACTGGAATGTCCGATTTCAATAATTCAAAAGTAATTAACAGGTATTGAAACGGTCTTCATTACGAAATAATTTATTTGGGTAAGAATTAATACAAAGTTATGGAAAACATGGTCTAATTTTGATAGGCATTTTTATCAACTTTTAAAATGTAAAAAAGTAGTTATAGTGACTTAACTACAATAGTTGGACATATGGTCTCGCGGAGTTTTTTGTAGATATTGATACGTTCTATAATATTGTATAACATTTTTTTGTTCTATCATCAATACTTTTCGCAGCGCATGCGGTGAAAGATATTTTATGGCTAATTTTTTTGCACCTTGTGTTGGTTTTAGTGAAAATTTCTGGGGATCTCTAATTTTTTCTTGTAATAAATAGCCTTTGTTACTCAGGGATAATGTAGCTTTCTAATGGTGAAAGAATTTTTGAAATCGGTCCAGTAGTTTTTATGTTTATTCGTTACATACAAAAATACAAATCTTTCCTCTTTATAATATTATAGTATAGATTATAGTATGTTGTGTATGTATGGATGTTGTTTTTATTAATAAAAGCTTTTATTTAACTTGAAAATTGCAAGGATATTTACGTATATAACTTATTCGTCAAAATTGGTCAAATAATTTTTAGGCATTTCATGGTATCTGATCCAATTAAATCCCGGCTTACTTATATATATACCATGATCTAATGATGAAGTCAGTAGTTAGGGACTGGTACTTCTATATAACAAATATCCAGAAATCAATAACGCAAAAACGGCTGAACTGATTTTTATGAAAATTAGCACACTGATACTTTATAACCTGGATTAACATATAGTTTACTTTTTATAGGAAAGACTCAGAGTTCCTGCGGGATAATAATAAAATATGTTTAGCGTTGTTAAGGCCTGAATAATTTTGTTTAGCAACAATATATTGAACATTAAATTTAAGTATTGTACATGATAAATCGCATCCGTGTGAAGCCGGGGCGGGTCGACTAGTAAAGAATTTAAAAAAAATGATAAGATAGTTCAGTTTAGGCTTGTATGTCTAGTTATCAAAAGTATTAAAATCTTGCATTGATTTTTTTTTAAATTATAAATTATTTGTAACCTGATTGCATTCTATTAAATCAATCCACTTGTTTACATTATTGTATAAATTGCATCGCGTGGAGTTTATTTATAAACTTCCATGATACGAATAACGAAAAATAAAAAGAAAGCGCCCAAACAAGAACGTGTACAGAAGCATTGATGCGAGAATCTTTTAGTAGTAGATACATGTATTTTGGAAATAAAAGAAATCATACGTTTTCTCCTTATATATATAAAACAAAGTCGGGCTAGTTACACCATTTATAAGTCAAGAACTGTTAAACCAATTTTGATGAAATTTGGTGACGAGAAAGGCTAGAACTTCAGAAATGACATAGGCTAACTTTATCCTGAAAAAGGCTTGAGCGGTTCAAGTAGGGGATGAAAATTTGTATGGGAGTATTACACGTATTACATAAGCATTGAGTAATTATCAACCCCTCCAATGTCAGTAAAAGTAAGCAAAATCCTAACATCTTTGTCAAAAGTTCAAATTTATTACGTATTATTGAAGAGGTTTATAATTTATATTTCTAACAATAATTACAAATTTCGATATTAACAGTCCTATGAGTATTTATATGTAACATGGTGCGTTATAGGCGTTCCGGAAACGCCAGACGCCGGCTGCGCTCAGCGTGGACATTATTTGTGGTTATCAACCTATCTAGCCTGTATATGAGCTATACTGCACAATAACACGTAAACGATACTAGGTATAAATGCATCAGTTAGAGTAAGGAGTAAACAATTATCGAATAATCGAATCATCATCCCCATCAATGGCGCTAGAGTAAGAGAGACAGCCTCTGATTGACTAGCGTTTGTTAATGGTCAGTTACAGGCGTACCCGTGGGGGACAGCCACCCGTGGGGGGGAGTTATAATTACAGTCTTGTCCCTTTATATTTTCTTACCAAAAAACTTGAGCTGTGTCTGAACCGTATCTCGAGGAGTAAATATTATCTGGGTAGTGCTAGTGAAAATGTGAAGTGCAGTGATGGGTTGGTGCTGAGAGTGCTGTCCGACTAATGTCACGTGACTGCCTTACAATGTTAGGTTATTTTAGGTTAGGTTTATGTTTAGGATTCACAGTTATCTCCTTAGTTTTTCGGACATATATAAAAACAGAGGTTATTAGTCATTAAGCCAGTGAGGTAGTTAGTAGCGACAACAATGAACAATGTAAGTTCTAAAAAAATGTCTATAAAATTTAGTTTCATTTTATCATCACGACCCTTCAATGGCCCACTGCTGAGCCGAGTCTCCTCCTCAGAATGAGAAGGGTATTAGGCCATAGTCCACCACGCTGGCCCAGTGCGGGTTGGCAGACTTCACACACCTTTGAGAACTTTTTGGGAACTCTCAGGAGTGCAGGTTTCCTCACGATGTTTTCCTTCACCGTTAAAGCAAGTGATATTTAATTGCTTAAAACACACATAACTCAGAGTCAGAGGTGTGTGGCCAGTTTAATTTCATTTAGTTCATCTAAATCTACGTAACACGAGGAACATACTTTCCGGAAACGCCAGACGCCGGTACGTGCAAAGTGTGGACATTAAGTTGGTTAAATTTATCTCGTTTTGTATATTATATACCAGAACCAGTTTACAGGTTTACAAAGCCATTGTGGATTTTCTCGCTTTTACTAATTCACCTTTTTACCTAACATTTATCTAAGATAATATTAGACTTACGTCAACCTTAATATGGGTAACACTGTGGCTACATTTTACTAATTTATACCTTCTTCATTATGATAAGTTAATATTTATTTACACGAAATTACTCGTCAAACTGTAGATATAGAGGTTTTTTTTCAATATTTTTTCAATTTTCAATATAATTGTTCACTCCGGAAAGACGACAATTCAATTAATGATCATTCTAATACTGTAGCTTTATCAGTGAAAGAGTTTTCGGATTATTTCCAGAATTACGGAAATATTTGATTTTTTTTTTATAGTTCAAATCCTACATAGAAATGTTATTTAGAATTGCATTAAAAATTAAATATTACGTAGTTTTTCTTTTCTCTATATTGATACTCATTAACAAAACTAATTAAGATTGTAACAAGGCTGTTCTATCGATATTATCCTTTTCACTGGTAACTAGTTAGCATATAGAAGGGCTTTGTATTTGCATCTCAAAGACAGCTCAAATTACACACATCAGCCCTACAGAGTCACTAATGATACCTCTTATCTGCTCTTGATTCGTTTTCTAACTGGAGAAGTTTCTTGCATTGCTTTGATAAGCTGAAAAAATGTATGAATAATGTGTGTTATAACCATAACCCTATACATATGTTTTACAGATATTTTTTATCTGCTATTATGATCTATATAAAGAACAAAAAAGAATAAAAAAGAGGGTGAAAGCAAGATAGAGAGAAAAGCGGGAATAGCGTAGATTTCTATTTGCAAAAGAGTTTTTGAAATTCGATCAGTAATTTTAGAGATTATCTTCAATTTACAAAATGTCCATTTCATGGCACTTAAATGGCTAATTATTTTTTATATAACTAGGTCGTCAAACAAGCGTACGGCTCACCTGATGGAAAGCGATTGCCGTAGCTTCACGTCTACAACACCAGAAGCATCGCAAACGCGTTGCCGACCCTATCCCCAATTCCCCCCAGGAGCTCTGGTCACCTTACTCACCAACAGGAACACAACACTGTACTGTAGTGTTATTTAGCTGTGATCTTTTGTAAGGTCGAGGTACTACCCCAGTCGGGCTGCTCCATATTTTAGCAGGAAATTCCCTGCTGTGCCCTACCTCAGTTGCAATTATTTTTAAAAACCTTTATGGCAACACTTTTGTAGTTAACAATAAAAACCAAATTGATACGGTAACAATGGTTGTCACCAATAAAACAGATTATCGCTATAATAAAAAGTAGTTTCTTTAATTTACAAAAATAATAAATCCAATGTAAGATACATACCGTATAAACGATATTCCATTTTTTTTCATAATTCACGAATTACAGCCTCCCTTTGAATTGTACCCATCAATTAATGAAACGCATTGGCCCTAAATTGCTATATTAGGGCCAATTTACTAGAGATACTTTCTGCGTTTGGTAGCCTGGTCCTTACGCCTGTAATATATTTAATATCAATACGTCTTAAAATCCTTTTTACTAGCTTTTATTCTCTCCTCTTCTTTTAGTCTGACTATAATCTTGTTAACTGACCCATTTTCCGATTGGTTGGTGGATTTAACATGGAGGTGATGTGATGATGAAATGATGATCTCACGCTTGATAGAGATTAAGCACAGAATTGCCAAGATCGCGCGCGTCTACTAGCTGAGGAAGACCGCCGAATGCGGTTGAAACTATAGTACAAATTTACCATAACAATATGTGAATCTCATCGTTTTACAAAGCTTTAAAATAATCGAATTTGTTTTACAATCAAAAAATTTCATTGCAAGAGTTAAACTTCTACAATTTACTGTTTTAATGGCATTTTATTTTTAAACATAAAATTCACTAATAATAATCATTTAAATTAAAATGTAATAAATACTTTTTATCTATTTTCGATAGACGTGAAAGTTAGTACAGAATGTAGGCAGTGATACCAGCTTTGATTTAATCCATGTAAACTTTAGCTAGAACCTCTAAGTTATTCATTACTCGCCATAGTAAGTGTAACTGAAATATGAAATTTTCCTCGGCTTTCTCTATGATTTATTAAGTACACGCGCACTAATTCAGCCAGACTAAATTGACTATTTATTATTAAGCGAGTGACATTGTGGCTTAGGAGATGACCGTTAAATTTGATACATTTCAGTTTCGAAACTTATTAATTCTATTATGTTAAAATTTTACTTAACAAATTAGTAGCTTACTTCTTACTATTTTCATTACATACATACAAAAAAAATCAAGTACTTTAAACATGAAGCTGATCTGTGTCTGGGGCCTGTGATTGAGATATAGTTTCTTATAATGTATTTCCTTAATATATAAACTAACAAACTGTTACTTTATCTATCTACTAGCGGCCCATCCCGGCTTCGCGCGGGTGGAATATTATTTTTAAAAATATATTGGCCCTCCCGCATTTCGGTGCCCCCTCTCTTGCCGCTTTACTCGCTGCGCTGCGTCGCTATACTGGCCCGTCGCGTCGACGTGTATTTTTTGTTTATATTGATATTTTTAATTTCGTAATATCTTTTGAATAGAAAGTCCGATTTTAATAATTCAAAAAGTAATTTACAGGTATTGAAATAGTCTTGAATACGAAATAATTTATTTGGATAAGGATTAATATAAAGTTATAGAAAACATGGTCTGATTTTGATAGGCATTTTTATCAACTTTTAAAATGTAAAAAAGTAGTTATAGTGACGTAACTATAATAGTTGGACATATGGTCTCGCGGACTTTTTTGTAGATATTTATACGTTCTATAATATTGTACAACATTTTTTTGTTCTATCATCAATACTTTTTGCAGCGCATGCGACGAAAGATATTTTATGGCTAATTTTTTTGCACCTTGGGTTGGTTTTAGTGAGATTTCCTGAGGATCTCTAATTTTTTCTTGTAATAAATATAGCCTATGTTACTCAGGGATAATGTAGCTTTCTAATGGTGAAAGAATTTTTGAAATCGGTCCAGTAGTTTTTATGTTTATTCGTTACATACAAAAATACAAAAATACAAATCTTACTTCTTTATAATATTAGTATAGATATAGATATACATAAAAATGAATGTTGCTTAGCGCATAACTCGAATGTTCCTTAAGGCTCACGGAGGGTTTTAATAATAATTTAAAAAAAAATAATAATATAACTTTTGACAGAACGAAGTTTATCCGGGTAGCTAGTGTTTAATGAGCATAGAATTCCAATTGAAAGAATCTCAGTTACAGGCGGTTTTCTCATGTCTTATCATCCAACCATCTTAAAGGTTGTAAAACCTTCTTTTGCCTCTAAAATTGCAATGAAAATCAATTCTTTTATAGTTATTACATAATCGCCAAATCATGTTGGTCAAAAATTTTAGTATAAATTGATTACAATTTTCACAGTTGTCTCTTAGCCTATCCTTTGTTTGTTATGCACTCAGAGTGGTTACAAAGTTATCTCGGAGCCGACAGATTGTATTAAGGAGATGAAAGCTGTTTTTACAGCATCAATTTCTCGCCTCGACAACGATACGTTTTGTAAACGACTTATAAATTCTTAAAGTCAATAACTTATTCAAATTTATGTTTTGGATTGAAATTTTTAAGTAATATTATTGGAAATACGGTTTTGCTAGATCAGAGGCTGTTTGACTAGTAAATTCATAGTAACTTTATACTTAATGTAAATAAGTATAGTGAGATGTAATTTTTGCTAGAGCTCAGAGATCAGTATCTCTGAGAATCATAATTACTTAACTAATAAAAAAATTAAGAAGTGAGGTCAAGCAGTTGAGGTGAATGTTAACTGCTATTTTTTATTAAACACTAAATAGTTGTCACTTAATATTAAAATAAATACTATCGGAACTAGATACACGTCTCATTGCTACGGCAGTACAAATACAACTGCCGAGCGTGTGAGCGTTCATTGACAACTACCCACTTTGTTAAATGAACTACCATACAAGAATCATGTAACCCTTCGATTGGGTCACAAAGTCCCAAGCAATGCTGTGGATTATGATTCCTATCATGACAATTGATAGGAGAGCATTACAGTAACAAATGAAAAATCAGTTTATATAAAGACTAGAGGGCTGCCCTCGCTTCGCTCCGGGTATTTAAAGCAATATTATAATTGATGTCCTTAAATTGTCATTCTGTAATTGTGTAGTTTTTAATTATTTGAAAAATTAGAGAGAGTAAGAAAAAGTTATAAAAAGAAAAATAATAGAAACAAAATTAAAGAAAAGCGACAGATGATAAAAGAGGGAGGACGGAGCAGAACTAAAATTGAATTGGTAAAGGAGGGAGAGAGATAGAAATTATCGAAAGAAAGAAAGTGAAAAGAGGCTAATCATTCTGAACAGATAAAAATAAAAATTAAAGTGAGAAAAAAGAGAGAGGATGAGACAATGATAGTATTATAAGAGAAAGAGAGACGGAAATACTCTGTGAAAGAATTTTCAAAATCGGATCAGTAGCAAATAATGGCCATATTCTATTAAATAAAAAATGTATATGGCAACACTAAATCACTTTTGTCACTCACGAATAGTGTAGTTTTCTAACAGTGAAGAAATTTTTAAATCGGATTTGTTGTTCCTGAGAAACCCTTCAATTTACAAAATGACCACCTTATGGCACTTAAATGGCCATATCTTTTCAATTAGAGTATTTATGGCAACACCCCATAGCCTATGTTACCCGGAAAGGATGTAGCTTCCTATCGGTAAAAGAATTTTCAAAATCGGTTAAGTACTTTTCGAGCCTATTTGCAACAAACATACAAACAATCAAATCTTTCCTCTTTATATAATAGTATAGATAAGCCCGTCTTAACGTTCCACATATAGTTTCAGCGCGCTGATGGCCATCGATTCTATGAAAATTATCGCTTTAGTAAAATGATATAAGAAATAAATACAACTTGATATAACTAAGAAGGAACGATAATACAATGTCCTATGTTTCTGTCTAACCTTTATGCCGTAGCTCCAGAACCAGATGAACCGATTATGATTTTTTGTTTGAAAGGTGAATTAGTCGGGAGTATTCTTAGCTTTGTTTCATGTAAATCGGTTCAAGATGGCCGCCGCCACAAGATGGCGTATTACATATTTTTAAATTCGCGACGATATAATCGTTTTTGTTATCAGAACGACGAATGAGATGCGTTGAAATCGCCAGAAAACGTTGATAATGTACATACTCGTTGAAAATCACATTTTGTTTGTTCACCTTTACTCGAAACCTCTCTTTTGTATAATTTAACATCCGTTTAGAGCTAACTCGTATAAACAGACCGAGATCATCTTAAACAGTGGTTTAGTACCAGAGCTTCCGAGTGACACGGTGTATGTTTGTTTAGGATACCCTAATATTTAAATACTCACGAACAAGCGAAATTAAATTCTACTCGTATCCCTTTTGGTTTCAATTGTATCACGAGGTGAGGGGTTAGGGTTACCAGCACTCCGAATTTGGTAAAAGACTAGGATTAGGTTTACCTAGCCTTTTAACTTAGCTAGCAATAACATCAAAGTCTAAATTGATCCTCAATACCGTTACTCGTCAAACTATCCCTATCGAAATTAATAGAAAAAAATAGTGTTCCTAGAAATATAAAAATTCAAAATTCCCTAGACATCCTCACGCATCTCTGATGGAAACTCAGCCTAATACGGACAAAGAGGATCCAAATGTACGAGAATGAATGAACCTTTACTTAGATAAAGAAATTCTTACTTCTTAGATACCCTAACCTACTTAGATATAAAAAAAAAACATTAAAACAAACGAAACTGTGTTAATGTAAACTTTCATAGTCATTAAAATTAATGTAGAAGATGGCATCCATATCATTGTAGAGCTGGCAACCCTATACCGCATGTACTGTATACTGTAAAGTTCATTGACCTTGGCTTTAAGCCAGTTTTGGAAACAGGCGAATTAGGCGGTTGAAATAATCCCGCTTACGTGTAATTCCTGTAACACTCCTGATAAATAGTCCTTGCTAACTGTGGATCTTGTTTGAGCCGAATATATTTTGAACGACGCTTTGCGGTGCTTTGTCTACGTCACAAACATGCGATAAGTGGTAAACATACGTCTACTAGCAACTACATATAATACTAGGGGCCCGGGCCCGTCCCGGTTTATATTGATATTTTTATTTCGTAATATCTTTTGATGTCCGATTTCAATAATTCAAAAAGTAATTAACAGGTATTGAAACAGTCTTGAATACAAAATAATTTATTTGGATAAGAATTAATACAAAGTTATGGAAAACATGGTCTGATTTTGCTAGGCATTTTTGTCAACTTTTAAAATGTAAAGTAGTTATAGTGACTTAACTACAATAGTTGAACATATGGTCTCGCGGAGTTTTTTGTAGATATTGATACGTTCTATAATATTGTAGTACATTTTTTTGTTCTATCATCAATACTTTCTGCAGCGCATGCGATGAAAGATATTTTAAGGCTAATTTTTTTACACCTTGGGTTGGTTTTAGTGAGAATTTCTGGGGATCTCTAATTTCTTCTTGTAATAAATATAGCCTATGTTACTTAGAGATAATGTACCTTTCTAATGGTGAAAGAATTTTTGAAATCGGTGTAGTAGTTTTTATGTTTATTCGTTACGTACAAAAATACAAATCTTTTCTCTTTATAATATTAGTATAGACGAGCAACCAACTTTCGCTTCCTTTTGGAGTATTTAAAGTAAAGTAAAAAAAAGCGAAGGAGGAGGGAGATATCAGTAATTTCTAAAAGCTAGCAATAATGTTGATACATTTATGTTCGCGGGTTGTACCTTTTATTTTATTCCAAAACTATAAATAACATCTGTTCTGTACTTGAGCCAGTTCTCAGACGGAGCTCGCCAGGCGATCATTATGGCTGTAAAAGTGGTGTGGTATCGTAATGCTGGGTCGGAAGTTTTTAATTTTTATTACTCAGTTTCCTATGTAGATAACAAAATTGTTTTAATTTAAAAAATCATGTCCAACCTATATGTTAATCAATGAAAGTGTAACTATAAAGAATTTTAAAAATCCAATCAGTTGTTCCTGAGACAACCCACTACTTTCTAATTGTCCTTTTTATGCAATTTAAATTGCCATATATATATTTTTTTATTAAGTTAAATATTTATAGTCATTCAATATACATTGCTAACCTGCTCCTTGATAAAGGACTAGCCTAATTTTCCATGAAATCCTTGCATTGCTTGGCTTATTTAATACAAGATATCTCGAAACTCTTGCGTTGTACTACATATTAGTCAATATTAAGTATTTAATAATTAATCATTACATTCCCTTAAGTATATTGTATGATATAGCCTCTGTGCTGCGGTTAGATTATTTAATGACGTAACCATAACTGCTAGTCATTTAGACCGCAGTTATTAGCATATTAGATGCGTATCATGGTGAGAATAAAATTACACATGCCATCATGCGCAGTACATTAGATATTGATTAGATTAGAATATGATTTTTATCGTTACCCGATTTATGGGTTCTTTTATTCAATTAATAAAGCCTTAAGAAGTGCAAATAAACAGCAAAGCACAGCAACACACTCAATACAATAATAATATGCACTTAAAACGGACACCGAGTAACCAATATTAAACACTTACTCCAAACCTCAGTAATCGAAACACGTCCATGTTAAATAATCCATAATAATCACTAGGCAAGCTCTGTTTGATAACTAGCTCAGGATTCTTTAGGAGGAGATCCTCAAAAATATCATAATAATACGGTACTCTAAATTAAGCGGTAAATGACGTCACGATTAACCGAAAGCGTGCGTAGGTACTGGCTAAGCGCGGCAGGGTTACGACGCGGCGCAACAACTACGCAACCGTAAGTAAGATATTCGAGGTTTAGTTAATATTTTTCATTTTTTTTGTTTATACGCCATATTTTTTCAAGACCAAAAAATCACCCAGTATTAATATTTTCTCGAGTAGCAACATTTATTAGTCATTAGTGCAAATACAAACAATAAATCACTTGTCACCAATAGGACATAGTCTCAAAGATTTTTATCGTCCAGTTAATTTACCTTATATGTAAACTTGAATTGATAAAAGAAGTAAATAAGTCTAGTTCGTTATTTATTATGTATAAGTATTTCCGAGCTCTAAAACTTTATATAATCAATGTAAAATATGCTTTATTTCATAGTGAGAAGTTTTAAAACGCCTGTTAGACTAGGGATGTGCGATTCTCTTTAAAAACGATTATCGAATCGATCGAATCTTTAATACTCAAGAATCGATTCACATTAGCATCACCTTTTTTGGGATTGGAATCTAACGTTCATAGCTCTGAACTACTGTCGCTTCAACACAAACAATTTTCGATAATTCGATTTACATCTAAATATTTACTTTCGTTAAGTTTTTACTTTTGCCGTCAAAACTTTAACGGGTCTTAAAATAAAAGGTCCTCCGTTATATATGTCTAATTTATTTATATTTATTTTTGTAATTATGAATTTAGTTAAAACTTTATATTTTAATGATTTTTAAATTATAATCGTCTTAAAAAATCGAAAGTTCATATATCTAGATTCTCTGATCTGATTTGATTACTAAATCGATTTAATAGTATCGATATTAAAGATAACGCACTTTGAAATTCTAAATTTAAATTTTCTATACTTACACAAATTTGAATTTGGAAGCTATTTTTGATCTATGATGTAAAGATTTTGAATTGAGGAGATTGATTAATAATTTCGGCTGTAAAGGAATACCGCAACTCTGAGAGAGGAACTCGAAAAAGTATATTATCGAAATTTCCTTTCAATTCGAAATCGATTTCTTAGAACGACATCCCTAGTCAGATTTTCTTTACCGGCAAAGCATAAAGACCTTCATTCATAGGCCGTGAAAGGTTGTCGCATAGACAAGAGCGCTGTAAAAATGATTTATACATCCAAGATGGCTTATCGAACGTTCTCGAACTTCGGGAAGAGGTAGATCGTGTTCGGATAACCCTAGGAACATCGATCCGGGAATTTGATAAACGTTTTTGTTTGCTTTGGGAGTCGGGTTACCGTAAATATTGCGGCAAACTATTCTGTCAACGCTACGGTTACATGATTTATCATTGATTATATCTAATTTTTTATTGTTTACAAATTTTAAATATTTTTGGATGTTTGTCACTTTCGTCAGCTTTTTACGGCTCGTTTGTGTTTGTTTTTCTCTACTCGTTACTTTAAATTATTTAAAAATTACCTGTATAACTTATGACTACTTTATGACAAAAACTCAAATTGTTTCTGGGGAGGTTTATGGAATCCCTTTAACTCCCAGTGTCACTAGTCGTCGTCATGTCAGCCATGGGACGTTCGCTACTGGACATAGGCCTCCTGCATCCAGCGACTCCCTCCCGTCTTGATCAGGTCATATTTGTTTGTGACCTCCACTCGAGAACCTTTCTGCCCTGATGGGTCATAAAATTAAAACAGTGACTCTACTTATTATATTTTTCTGGCAATACTTAACATACGTATTTTGTGAAATTCTTTAAAGTAAAATAAAATGCTTAGCGTTAATATTCACCTCTTCCATTCGACCTCGCTGCTTAATATTTACCTAAACTAAAAGTTCTTATAATCCTTAAAAAGGAAGAATTAGCATGAGCACTGCACTTGATTATATTCAGACTACGATAGACAATATTAACAATTAAAACTACTCATCAGAACCTAAAGAAGTTGTTGAGTATTAGCAACGCTTGAATCATTTTTATCCAACCTATTTTTGTGGTAATATAAATGTTATCACAACTAATAATCAGTTTTGAAATACTTAATATTTTACATTACTAGACGCTTTTAATAGTATTTTTAGTAATTTATATTATAAACAGTTTTAAAACGCAACCATCAAACCATCAACAATGGAAATCAATATTTCCGTGAAGTAGCAACGTTATCCACAAATACAGCTGTAGAACGTTCGAGGTACATCAGATTTATTTTAGCGCAATTTATCTAACAATATCTACTACAAATCTAAAATATTAATTCTATAAAATCATTTGTCAAACTCCCTCTGATTTATTAGACAGAAATTAGAAGTAGTGGAACAATCAAAAGTCGTTGAGTATTTATTACCAACGCTCGAATCATTTTTATCAAACTTATTTTTGTGGTAATATAAATGTTATCACAACTAATAATCAGTTTTGAAATACTCAATATTTTACATTACTAGACGCTTTTAATAGTATTTTTAGTAATTTATATTATAAACAATTTTAAAACGCAACCATCAAACCATCAACAATGGAAGTCAATATTTCCGAAAAGTAGCAACGTTATCCACAAATACAGCTGTAGAACATTCGAGATGCATCAAATATGTCAGCGCAGTTTATCTAACATTATTTACCCACATGCAAAATAGATAAATACTGAATCTGAAGCTGAAACTGAAGCTGGAGATCCAAATAACAAAGGTTACGTGTTCCGCCTTTCAACGAACAATCTCAATCTCAATTCGACTTTTCAACTCTACGTGTTCTAAATATATTTTCAACGTTCATTAGTTTAGCTAGTCGATTGTATAATGTTCCCTTTAATGTTTATTTCATGCTATATATACGTTTTTTTTTTTACGTTAAAGAACTGAGACAAAGCCTCAATGATTCACGATTGATCATGATTTTGTAAGAATCTATAAATTTTTGTTTGGTTGAACGCGCTAATCTCAGAAACTATTGGCTTGAATTGAATATATCTTTTAGTGTTGCGTAGCCCATTTATGAGGAAGGCTATAAGCTTTATTATAACATCACTCTACGACCCATAGAAGCGGCGCATCAACGAAAAATATTTCAGAAACGTTCCAATTTTTATTAAAATCAGAGTTTCGACAAATAATACTATTTTCGGTGTTGAGGCTAGTGACACAAATGTTTGTTCACAAAGTTCCTTAAAGAACAAAGGTAACTTAACAAACTAACCCACTTGACCCATTTCTTCTGATAATTAATGAATACAGAGTAAAAAAAAGTAGGAAAAAGTCAAACTTTGACTAAATAACCAATACAATTTTATTTTACCATTTTATTATTATCCCACAGGAAATATTTGGTATGCAAAATTTCAGCTATTAGCGTGAGTATAGTGATAGATAACGCCAGTTCATATATCAGGAGCCATCACACCCATACTTCCTTATCGGAGAGATTTGTTAAAGTAATCAGGCGAAACCGACGCACTCTGACATACGAGCAGGAGGGATAGAAGGGAAAACTATATCTTGAGCTTTTGTAAACTATTTACTATTAGTTTATGTCCGTGATTTTGTCTGTAGAAGCTTTTGAATTGGGTTCAGACTTAAGTAAAGTGTGAAGACACTACATCACTCGACCTCGCTACTCATTATTTATTTTTATTTTATTTTATTTTATTTATTTGGGAAAACAAACAATTGTACAAATGTTTAAAGTAGATAAGGTATACAGTGTAAAAAAGAAACTGGTATATGTACAATTCACACCGTTATCCACTAATTACTTTAACAATTATAACTTACTTAAAATAGTATATCAGGGCAAACAAAAACAATAAGCAATTATTGTAAAAGATAATTTATGTTTATTATACATAGATACATACATACATACATATATAAACATATATACATATACAGATAAATACATGGCATATACATATTTGTCATCTTACATTAATTAATCTACTCGTGGCTCTTGTAATAATTTTGATATTTTGTTTTTGAATTCGTTTGTCTTTAGTGCAAATATATCAGCAGTAGGAACCTTATTATTATACAAGTTCAACAAGCGGTATAGAGGTGAGCGTTTGCCAGCATTCGTTTTACATTTCTTTGTAGCAAAAAGTCGTGGTGTAATACACATACGATGTGTTGGTCTGTTAGGTACTAAAAATGATAAATTTCGTAACAATTCAGGACAATCAATATTTGAGTTGCATATATGATAAAGCATCATCACACTTAATAAATTGCGCCTCGATTTTAGGCTCATTAATTTGCACCGATCCAGTAGCTGGGAGTACGACTCGTTTATATGAAAAAATTTATAGCTTATCGAACGAAGAAACCGTCGTTGTACATTTTCGATTTGGTGTATATATTTATTATAAATAGGATTCCAGATTTGTAGTGCGTATTCAAGCTGCGGTCTTACAAGACTTGTATATAAGTAAATATATGTGGAGACCTTTTTAAAATCTTTAGCAGATCTCATTACAAATCCATATATTTTGAATGCATTGCTGACTTTATCTAAGCTAACCTAATATTACTCACTTATGTACATTATATACACTATGATCTTAATAAGGCTAATATATTGTAGAGTCTGTGGATGTTTTTATAATAAAAAAAAATGGAAAGTACTAGCAAATTAAATGTTATCAACATGAATGAATTTTCACACAGGAATAGTTCTCTATTCGGGGGTAAATAGTATCTTTATGTAATGTATAATTTTATGGTGACATGAAAGTATTGAACACAGTCCCTAATTTTTTAACGGTAAAGCATAAAAAACCTTCTGCTAGTGATTGATGAGCTTGACCTGCCAAATCAGCAGTATCGATAAACTTGATTGGCCCATATTAGATATAAAGTAAAATACCTTATTAAGTAGAACATGAGTAATATATTAAAGCATAATAAGTTAATAATACTGTCTGTTGTATCCCCAAAAATGGAGAGGTTGTACAGATTTGTAACTAAAATTGCCGATTACTTCTACACTACGTTATAACCTTCAGAATCGCATTAAGAAGAACGAGTTTTTAATTTATCTCTTTTATATATGAAGTGTATCTTGTTGAGTCTACTTATTTCTACATTATGGCAAAAACAAAAGTCTACTTGCTGTGAGAGAAAATCGAATCAGCAATCACTAGAAAACAAGAAAGCTACTACCGGACGACCTCTTATCTAGAATGATAGATAGTGTCAGATATCAAGTAAAGAGTTAATAAATCTCATCGGTATATGTATTTCAACAGTATCTGATTTAAAAAATCATTATATTAAATAAATATTTTTAAATACTTATATTTTGTTATTCGTGAAAATATTTTCTTTTTCAAAGTCAAAGTCAAATTTTTTTAATCAAAACATGAATTTGAAAAAAGAGAATGTTCTCATATTGAACATCGGAATGTACCCCCCTTTCGGAAATGACCTAACTCAGATCTGAGCAGGATGGGCGCAAGAAACTCGGCGGGACTGACAGAGTCTAACTCGATCTCATAGACTATAAACCTTGTATTATTTCAGAAAACAACAAATAATTGAATTTTACCAAAAGTGCTAAAAGAAATAACAATTATTGGCATGATTAATAAATGTATTTATCTTAATCAAAAACTTGGGAGATTGCTGCTGCTTTTTAAATATTTTTTACAGTAACAACACCAAATTTAAAATTTAAATAAAAACATAACGGAACGTATAAATCAAGTTATAAATTGATTACACAAAAATAAAATATTTAATCGATTTACTCAATAATCGATTTAAAAGTTGATTTTTAAAGAACATCTTCTATACCTAGAGTTATTTAAAAATTTGAACGTCAAAATCATTTTTGGCGGGAAGCGCAGACTAAATATAAATTGTATAATACTTCGTTAAGTATCTCGTAAGTCCTTGTTGAGGAGAGAAGATGGAAATGCGTCGATCCTTAAATATTTCACCTTTAATAATTTTCTAGGTACAATTCAAGGTAGCAGATTTTTTTTTATTGTAACCATAATTTTTCCTGTGGTATCACTTTGTTAGAGTAATTTAGTACTGAGATTAGTTGCGATTATGTGTGTGAGTGCGAGTAAGAAAATAAAAAAAAAATTAACTACATAGTTGAAGTAGTAGTTTTTAATTTGTGGACTTTTTGTGTAAATACCGAACTCACCCTACGTAATTAGTTAAAGAAAAATATTCCATGATGTCGCAGTTTTTACTCGTTAATTCCAAACGCGTCGAAGAATTGTTTACTAGTGCCCTGGGGCCCTGGGGCCATGTGTAGTTCGCTGAGGGCGGTCGAACCTAGTGATTAATGAGCTTGACCCGCAGTATCGGCATCTACCTCCACGTCGCCATCCGTCATGATGCCCCATATTGTTTTTGCTAAATTATGTAAACTAAACATTTCTCTCTAAATTAAATCGTTACATTAATAACAATTAGTAGCTGGCCTCTCAATTATGTTAATTTGTGTTTTAGTAATGGTTCTTATCTTTATGTATAAATAAATTGATTAATTTGTCGATTATCATCGATATAAAAATAAATGAAGGGTTCGAGAAGAGCTCCACAGATTTTAGTAATTTTTTATAACTATTCATTCAAGTCTCAAGAAGGTTTTAGTAAAGAAAAAAATTAAAGGTGGAATTTACTTATTATATTGTTGTCACAATAACGGCTAAATGAATTTAAGTGTTTGGCACACAATCATGAGAGTTGGTGAAAGAATGGATGGGGAACAAGGTAAATGAGTAGGTGAATGGATGAGTGACTAAATTAATGCTTGATTGGGTGGGTCAATAGGAAGGTAAGTGATCGGGTGAATAAATAAATTAGGTAATTAATGAAAGAGTCGGTGAATAGGAAGGTAAATTAGTGTGTGGGTTTATGGATAAGTTAGTAAATTAATGAATGATTGGGTGAGGGAATAGGCAGGTAAGTGATCGGGTGAATAAATAAATTAGGTAATTAATGAAAGAGTCGGTGAATAGGAAGGTAAATTAGTGTGTGGGTTTATGGATAAGTTAGTAAATTAATGAATGATTGGGTTGGGGAATAGGAAGGTAGGTTAGTGGGCAAATAAATGAGTTAGGAAATTAATTAATGAGTAGGTGAATAGGAAGGTAAATGAGTGAGGGGGTGTATGGTTGAGTAAGTAAATTAATGAATTAATGGGTGAATAAGAAGTTAAGTGATCAGGTAAATAAATGAGTCAGGAAATTAATGAGTGGGTGAATAGGAATTTTGAAATAATTTAAAACCCAAGTATTTCTTTAGTAAATCTTGCAGCACTGATTTATGTTTGTGTTAGTTATAGAGGAAGAAGCATCCAATATGGCGCTTCGCTTTAAGTTTCCAAATTTTTACTAAATTATTTCTACGTTTTCTATTACCTTTAATTACAAAAATTGTATATTTCCTCTTACCTTATTGACATCGCAATGCAAGTGTATAGAGTTATTAGAACAAATTAGTTATAATTTAACATAATTAATATGAAAAACGACTTTATATCTATAACTATAAAGCCTAGTTTTGCATGATAGTTTTATTAATGTTTATAATGGCACTGCATCGTCTATTGACATTATTCAGGGTCATGACCGTAGACGGTCATCGATTACGATTAAAGCTACCGACGTTCATGAATATACTGTGATTTTAATAATAGTAAGTAAGTAGGAGGGTAATTTAACATCTTTGTTATACTGAGCTTTGGAGCAGCTATTTCATTCTTCAAGCTTAACCTAAAGCTCATTGTTGAAAACTGTTAAGATAAAGAATATGAGCATGAGCAATTAATGGACTGAATAGGACCTAGGGCTAGTGATCCAAGTGCTGGTTTGCAGAGCCCTTTTACAACGTACAAACACTCACTTTAAGTTTTAGACAACATTTCTACTTGAATAGACAATATTTACGTTATAAAATGACTTTTCAAACTGTCGATGGAATTCTTTGGAATATAGCAAGCCCAACCTCGTGACTAATAGGAGAGCCACAGAATACGAAATACGAAATATGCTTTGTCAAATCAGTGCTTGTTAGCTTTTGATTGAAACCTACAATAGTGTCATAAGCTCCACACCGTGCTCAGCATTTAGTCTAAAATATATATCCTTTATAATGAGTACGACACTTTTTAAGCTAAATGCTTAACACAAATATTGTTTTTGTGTACAAAGCACCCTTACTAACGATTTCTTGTTAAATAATCTTAGAAAGACAGCCCCTGTGCACCCCAGGGAAAACCATGGATGACCGTAACCAACCCCTTGTAAATAGGGATTATGGCCATCATATTTCCATATAGAAACAGACAAATTACATTAATGCTTTTCATTATTTTTATTGGTTATAACATTAATAACTCTCAAACCTCATTGTGCAGAAACACACAAAGGACAATATTAACATGTAATATAGAGGGAAGCCAAGTGTGCCTGGGGCTTGAGACCCAGGAGCAGGTTTAACGACGTCTTTTATAACCGTAAACTCTCACCTTCAACGCTCGACCTCACTACCGAATAATAAAATAATAAAGTACATTACTCACGTGCACCTCAATAATGGACGCAGGGCACCACGCCATCAAATAACATTACAATATTAGTCTCACAATTTTAATATCACTTGACAGACTCGCTCAATACCATCGGAACAAAAGTTATATATTGTCTACTCGAAATAAGATAAAATTAACTGCGCGCGAATACTTAATTTATAAACCGTGATGCTAACACAGAAGAATATTTTTTAAAATATCGTTTCTTCAACTATAGAAATAAAGTTGATTAGCAATAATATAAAACCTAATCTAAGTAGCAAATTTGATCCAAATAGTTAGAGATGTTTTCGAAATACACGAAATAGAATTATTATAGCGGTGTGATCCTGGAGCTTGAAACTCAGATGCAGGTTTAAAGAGTTTCAATACTCACTCGAACAATTTGACTCAATAGTACAAAAAGAGTTTTTATACACTAACCCCAATGCGAGTCTACAAAATTTGTCTTTACGAAGAGATTATTTGGACGATACTAGTAACTTTGCTTGAACTATGGCTACTTGCTTGAATTGTCAAGCAATGTCTGAAGCAGTATGACGAGTTATTTCATAAAATAAACGTAGAAGTTTGTTGATAATAGATTTTCCTAATCGAGGATCATGTAAGTTTATACTAAATAGTTGGTTTAATGGTGTCACAATTGTAGCTTTATAAACCTATACCTGGGTCACAAGCACCAGTTGTTTTTGCTATACAATAATAGGTATAAATGGAAGGTGGGGAAAGCTTGAATTGTGTGATTTATTTGCTTTTATTTGAAGTACTTGTCACTTGCATGGAACAGCTGATTTTTTTCGAGAAAGATTCGGTATCTGACAACTTGACCACTTTTTCTTTCTCTAGGGGGCATCTGGCCCTACCTACACCCCTCTCCGTCCCTTTTTGCGACGCCCTTGTTAGGAAGTGATATAAAATTGGCGTAGAAGCTGCAAATGATTCTCGTTATGTGTTATTTGTGTAAACGCTTAGAGCGGTTAGCGCTTTGCCACATGCCAATGTTTGTGCATCTTATAAAGAGTAAACAGAACTAGGTCTAGTTCATGTGCTCACATAACTCATATGTGTGGACTTATCAAATATTGCTAGAATAGTTAATCGACAAATCCTGATCTTTGTTTAATAAATAATGTTTTACTAATATTAGCCTGCGATGTAATATTAACGATTAGATTTTGACCATTGTGTCACAATACTGTCTTACTGACTGACGTGCATTCCCCTGTAATGTAACAGTTGTGATTCGATTTCAAGCATTATCTTACAATTTGTGTTCAATGATTCTTATAAAAAATGGAATAAATAATAATATCTGTATGAAAATTTAATTTTAATAGTTTTCATAGTAATATTAAGTGTTGGAAAAACTTTCGACTTATCTACAATCATATATCATATAACGATAAAACTTCTATAAATAAAATACTTCTTTCATTCATATATTGCTGTCTGTCTGAAAAATAACTGTCTCCATTGGAAAATACGTAGATTTTTCGAATAGTAATTTCGCAGCACGTCAGCAGGGATGCATCTGTGAGATTTCAAACCAAAAATCTCGATGAAATTGAAGTTTGGGTTCATTGACCTTTTATACTACAGACTCATACATTGTTTAATATAATCCGAGGCAAAAGACTTTCAAAACTGACAACTTCTTACTAAATACTGCTCGAGCAATGTAGCAAAAAATATATTTGAAATAAATAACACAAAAATCTAAACAATGAATTGTAGTAAAGAGACTTAAAATTTTTGGAAATATCCACGAAAGTTCAGAAAATATATTAAAATTATTTATGTTTGTCGAAGAATAGTAAAAGATTATTGAATCTTAAGAATGTCGAAATCGAATAATCGAATCTTTATCGATATCTGTGGCATTGGAGGAGGAACAGCAGTCGTGGAGCATGATCTGTCGCGGTCAGCCTTGGTAAAATCCATGGTCGGTAGCGAGGATGCATGGCATGCTGTTGCGGCATTCGCGGAGGCTGTGATGACGGCAAAGGAAGAGTCGGAGAGAGAGAGAGAGAGAGCAAACTCTCATCCTATGCACCGGGGCAGAGGTAGTCGAAGGCGTCGGGCTTACTTGGCATCATTGCCGCCGTAAGAGCGGTGACTATATGGACCATGGGTGGCAGACGGGGATGTCTGCCAGCCATGTAAAGAGGTCCAGTGGTGGAATGCTTAACACAATCCAAGCGTGGATAACTGCTGACGAGGTTGCGGAGCAATCCAATATCCCGTGACTTCGCCCAATTAGCAGTGAAGTGAATCACCCCGGAGGTTTAGCGGGTCGGGCTGTTTCCTTCTGAAGCAGATTCCAACCCCGCATAACCATCCTGGTTCCCAGCTTGAGATGGTATCTGTTGAGCAGATTCCTGCCGGGTTAAAAAAAAGGGGTAGTAGTCACTTCCGTCGTTTTGACAGTTTCGACCCTTTATATGCCATCGACAGTTTGACTGTGGTCTTAGTCTAGCGCGGTCTCTCAGGAAGTGAAGTAGTCCCTGGATAGTGTTAGTGTCGTGCAGTGCAGTGTAAGTGCTGAGAGGGCTGTCTAATTAAGGTCACGCGAGTACCTTACAATTAAGTTGCCACGTCTTGTAACCCTACGGTTGGGTTTAAGTGAGTTTAACCTTGAGTTTAAACAGAGATCCTGAGCAGTGGAGGCGAGTGTTGTGATCACTTAAAGGATGTTGTTAAGCCTACACCTTGGTCACAAGTCCAAGGCACTGCTTAGATTTCTCTCGTAATTATTAGAGATCATATTTGATTATTTATTGATTCAGTAGCAGTATCTACGTTGCGTTTACCCAATATTCCACTCAATATCATCACCCCTTTTAGTGTTCTCCCTTCCTGCTTCCTTTTTTGATAAATTAATGTTCGCGGGTAATTCCTTTTATATTATTTTAAGTATACCGACGCGTGAAGACAATATATTATAACCTTTAGTGCTATAGATTAGAGTTAGTCTCTTCGGTGTTGTCGCACAGTGAACATGGAAGTTAGTATTCGTACACGAGATACATCTTTGTTTCATATTCCTATTATAAGAAGTAATTATGCAAAATTCATAAATTTTTCGTACTTGCAATAATTACAATAAATTGTTTAAAGATGTACATTTATCCTGTAAAATTAATCAATTTAAAAAAGAAATAAGTAAAATTTTGGCAGATGCGACGATCTAGTATTTTGTTTATTTATCAAGTTTGTAGTATGATCATATAACATACAGAATTTGAAAATAAATTATGTCAGCAGTTTAATTTGATCAGGTATAATTATTTACTATTTAGTTTTTATTGTATTTAATTTTATTATGTATTATTGCTTACTGTTTAGTTTTTTTTATTATATTAGTCTTTGCTCTATAATGTATAACTTATCAGTGGAAACTTTATTGGTTAATGTTATATATAGATTTCGTTTACTTATGTTTATTGTAACACTGTTTGTTTCCCAAATAGAAATAAAATAAAAAATAAAATATAGTATCATGGTTAAGGTCGCCCTTCTTGAGGTCCTCGTAAGTTAGCTTTATTATGGTTAGTGTCGGGGCGGCTAACGAATGACATCTATATATAACTTTTGTCATGATATTTGTATCTATAACGATATACAACTGAATGTTGTAGGTTATTTACTGAACTAAAATGCAGGATAATTACCTCAGGCCGATAAGGGTGTGCTCCCCTAGTGCGGTAGCTGGGCGCGGCCAAATCGCCACATTATTTTAATCACACTGTCCTTTATATATCTACTGTCAATATTCGCGTTATATATAACTGTGGTACAACATTTGTGTGCGTAAAACAAGTGTAATATCTATAGTTCTAACATATAAATATATTTAACAAGTTCCAGGCACTACTTGTGTTTCTTTTTTCCTAATAGCTAACTTTATAAAAGAAACGGAACAAAATCGTATTTAAATAATAATTTTGAATATATGTTGCTTGTGACCCAGGTGAAAGGATGGTATAACACTTACCATCTACTGTTAAACATTGCTAACCAACAGTGCTAGTGTTAGGAGTGCGCCACGTCAGTAGTCCAATGACTAGGATTTGAACTCATGACCTTGACTTATTCATCGTGAATCCAAAGCCTGAACCACTGAGCTAATTGATGCTTTAAAACTGGGCTAATAACAATATCAAAGACTTAAGTGATATCTGTAACTTACAACTTTTAAGTTTTCAATCAATGTACCAGGATTTAACATCTAAGATTTTAAACGATCGAGTGTTAGAAATGAGTTTCTTATTAACCTCGTACTATTAAATACCAAATTTTAATCATATATATGTCGGAATCGTAAGTTAGGCTTGGTTTAGACGTGTGTTAGGTTAACCTTGTGTAAGCCGAGCCGAGACAGTGGAGGTAGGTGTTGCAATTGTGTTGAAGAGCTCTTTAAAGCCACACTCATGGTCACAAGTCCAAAGGCACTCCTTGTCAAAATAGTAAGAGAACTCAATGTTTAGTTATATCGAGATAGGCCATCTACGATCCTTATAATCGATTGTATATTCGAATCTTTCTTGTAGTATCTTAATACCACCTCGATTCTCCATCATATATATCACCGGTGGGTTTTAAATAGAAGGAAGAATTATTATTGAAATAGGTAATAGAAACTAATAGCCAATCAAATGTCATTCAGTGTAGCTGTATATAAATTATGTGTTTAAAAAAATATTTTCCAGTTAAATAATTAATTATCCTATCCATTAGCTGTCATAAACAAAACAAATAATATAAGGTGAGGGTAGAAATGCATTATCATTGCAAATCCAAACCGTGGACTGGTTAGTCTAATGTGCACAGCGGGCGGCTACGAATTTCCGTTTTTTACGACCCACAGAAATTCACCCCCGCTGCTAGTCAGCTAATTCCGACCCTTATTCTACGCAGAATATTTTTTATGGAGCCTCTTACATGGTCACTGTTAATGACGGTACAGATCATAGACTATAGAAAGGAGAAGTGTCTTCGTGTCACGTATACTTTGAGTTGTGCCAAAATGGGCTTATTTATGTCAAAAAATCTCTGCTTCTTTTTACATCGCTCTATTTTAAACCTGAGGAAGTTTTTTAAGTGATTTCAGATAGTAAACATGGTTTAAAATAGTACAAGTAGTTTAGATGTTTCTTATGAAGTATCACGTGAGTCATTGATATTATACTTTATTGTGTTAATTAAACGGTTAGTTATAATTTTAAGAGTGTCTTTAAACTGCTTCTGAATCTTTTCTTGTTTAAAATGCATGCAAATTTCATAATCCAAAGATTTTGGATAGAGAATGATTATTAATTTCAGCCGTAAGACATTAAAATGTCATGTTTTATAAATATTCGCATTATTAAAATTTGATATCTATCTTTCCGAATAAGATGAACTTAAACACTATTTGATTGAACGCCATGAATATTTTTACACGTACTACATAATGTCCAAACAAACAAACAGATTAAAAAGCGAAGTTTAATGACATCGTTTTTGGTATTATAGATACAATCCAAAACATTTGTAATGTGTATAAAGGATATTCTACTCTTTTCGTATTCGTCTGAACTGCAAAAGTCCTTATATTTTGATTTTACCGATTTTAATCATGTTATTTTTACATTTTCAAAAAATACCATTCAATGAAAAATAAGTACTTAAAACAAAATTATTCATTTTGCTTTATGTGGTAAGATTTTTTGAATTCTTACACGCAATTTGTTTCATTTTATGGAATGTTGACTGTAACAAGATTTTTTGTTAATTAAACGTAAAAGGAAAATAAAATAAATTGGTAATGGAAAAGTAACAATTCTCGGAAATCATATATATAAAAATCTTGTGTCGAAAACATCGAAACTGCTTGACCTATTTATATAATTTTTTTTGTGTAAATTTGGTAGGTCTAAGACTAGGTCGTAGGCTACTTGTTATATCTCTAGGTGATAAGGGACACTAGAAATAATTTATATGGCAACACAACGTTTGCTGGGTCAGCTATTTTTATATTACTATCTTTATTTAAACGAAAATAAATTTTCGAAACGAATACACAAATATACCATCTAACTTTTTATCAACGCAAAAAGCAACGTTTGAGAACTAGTATACTGCTGCGATCGGGCGCGCTAGACGTTATATTAATTACTAAAGCTATTTGAGTTAGTTATCGTCGTGCTTGTCGTGTTATCTATAAGACGTTCACTGCTGGACATAGGCCTCCCCCGAAAATTTCCAGTACAACTGATCACCTGCACCTGGGCACGCACCTCTGACTCTGAGTTATGTGTGTTTTAAGCAATTAAATATCACTTGCTTTAACGGTGAAGGAAAACATCGAGAGGAAACCTGCACTCCTAAGAGTTCCCGAAAGTTCTCAAAGGTGTGTCAAGTCTGCCAACCCGCACTGGGCCAGCGTGGTGGACTATGGACTAATACCCTCCTCACCCTGAGGAGGAGACCCGGCTCAGCAGTGGGCCATAGACGGGTCGATGATGAATGAAAGAATGATCACCTACGACCTGCATTCAGCAGCTCTCTGCCACCTTAAACCGCTTTGTCGGCATTCCGTGGGCGCTATGAATTAGGTCATTAAAATTAATTTATACAATGAAGTCCTTGGTATCTTTTCATTATTTTATATGGAGATCGTGTGAATACATTCATTAAATAAAGTAAAATTGTATTAATTCACTGAATAAATAAAAACTGTGAACGTACGTCTTTAAACCGGCACTAATTGAATTACTACGAAAGATAAAACTGCATGCATCGACTGTTTCAATTATTGCACAAGCACAACTTAATTAACTACGTTGGAATATATTGTATAAAATGAAAATATACTTTTATTACTAACTAGTAACTGTCCCCGACTTCGTTTGCGTAAATTCTAATGGTAAAACTCAATCACCCGTCAGTAAAAGATTCACTTTCTTATGTATGCTATAACACAGACAGATTTATATCACAAGTGGTGCTTCTTTTTAGTATAAAAAGTATCCTATATATACTACTTAATTTAAAGCCGTAACAACGCTCTTTTATCATACAAGACATTTGCTTTTTTTTTCGATAAAAAAGTGGCCTATAAGTAGTGTAAGTACTTAAGTATAAAATCTGACAATAAATCTGTTTAAGGCAATTTGTAGGCCTAGTCTCTTGTTATTTATGTTTTATTGCCTTAGTTCCTCTTGTCTTAGTTCTTGTCGACTTACCTTAGAAACAATACTTTCCAGGGGGATTTGGGCTTTAGAATAACAAGAAATAACAATAATAAAAGATTATTTACACTCCCTCCTTTTCTATTATCAAATTACCAATGTATGGCTGCTGGCTGCAGGATTATCGGCTGCTTTGTTCTCTTTCTCTTAAAAAATCCTGTCCAACTCATACTTTGTTAGCCTTTTGATCTACTTAAATAGTCGTAAAATGATTGAAAAGGAGGTTATAATACGCTGGCTAATCATTGACTTTCATTTATATCAATTTCATTGATAAGTATCACCTTCACCAGAGTGTCGCATTACACCCACTACGGAGGTTTGTCAACCTTTATAATAAATCTAAGATGCACGTAGGTCGTAGGAAGATGTATGCAATTTAACTAAATTACGATACTGACTCATCCGTCTAATTTGTAGATAGACAAGGCGATATGCCGTTCAGAATATTATTTATTTATGAAAACAGCAACGTTATCAGTTTAGGTATAGCTACCGGCACGTAAGTATAGGTTTGACTTTGAGAAGTCACTAATAGGGCATTTTAGCGAGGAGCACGGAGCGAGAGCAGCGCGTCACACACGATTGGTTCTTATGTGACGTTTCAGTTCCCGCGCGTCTGCAATTTGTCGAAATAGTAAACGTCACAGATGAAACTGCGAATACGGGCACGCAGCACGCTCAATGCGCAACTTTCCCGCACTATTTTTTCTCAGACCTAATGTTAGCTGCCGGCTACTACCTTGCTGTTTTAAACCGTGTTGTTCAAAAATTTACCATTTTGAGCTTTACGTTATAGTTACCTAAAGTTTGGCTTACTTTTAGGATCTACTATTAATTGTAATCTTGGTGTCCTATAAAGATATTTTTTATTTCACTATGGAAACTGTTTATTTATCTTTGTAACCTTAAATGTAAGTGGCTAGTCAACCCACGTACTATCATGTAAATCCCGAAAAATTACTTCTCATTCTCTTCACCAGTGTATCAACCAAATTCTTTATCGACGAATATACGTAACATAGATTTTTTTGGCGAAAATGGAAATAAATATATCTATGCACTTTAAGCTTGAAGCTTTTATCTTCTTTGGCAAGTGAAGTTTAGTACAGAACAACGCTGTTTATACCTTCCTTAGAGTTAGGACAGAGGAGACAGAAAAGTTTAATCTTCTTTCAAACATTTGAAAAGCCACAATTAGTATAGATATATGCTTACTTAGGATATCTCTAAATTTCTTCGACTTTTGAAAGAGAAAGTACTGAACATGCAAGCACTATCTCATCTCAATTTAATATAATTAGAAGTACTACACGTAGTCGATATCAGCATGGCCGTCCCTTGCAGTTCTGCGGCATTATCGAACATAAATCCATAATGATTGCACGTCGCAGATAAATACCTATTACAGGCGATCGGTGTAAATGAGCTGCATCATAACGAATTAGACCTTGTTCTTGGATAATGCGTTGGTAAAATGGCGGGACTAGAAAGTCGTGTTAGCTATAAGGCTGGGTAAGAAAATGATATCGTAACGAAGAAGAAACCCAGTGTGGTTAAAGGTATAGGGATTCCTTTCTTCTTTGTGGGTTATAAGAATAAATTGCATACTTTTGTTTTTTATCAGCATTAAAGGGAGCGGCAGAGTCTTTGATTTACTTATTTTTGATGACAAGGGGATGGTGATTTCGTCAGCAATAAAAAAGTTAACACGCACATCCAAATGTGAGTGTGCATGCATCAATGTTTACGTAAGGGGGAGAGGTTAGGGATTTGCTTACTTTTTCTGACTTGGGGGTCGGGGGGTTTATAATTACAAAAAATCTGCTTGAACGGCCCATTTCTTTGTTAAAATGATAATGATGATAGCAGGTTTTCTTATCTTTTAGACCATCGACAAGCAAATCCATAGCTTGTGGTCTGTGATTTAAATACGTTTGGGATAAAATGAGCTAAATAAGTGACAACCTAACGAAATTTATACCTTGGATTTTTGAAAATTTGTACATTTCCAAAGGAAGATTAATAAGATTCCAAGAATCAAGACCATGAATTTCTTATAAAAAAACATTGTATGATATTTTTTTTTATTTATTTGTTTTAATTATTAAATGAAAATCTGTGCATTTACTAGAAATGTTGACACTTATTTCAGCTGCTATATCTGAGGCAGCGTGGCCGAGTGGTCTAAGGCGCTGGTTTTAGGCACCAGTCCGAAAGGGCGTGGGTTCGAATCCCACCGCTGTCAGAATATTTTGGATTTTTTTTAAATTATTTGTCCCGTATAAGGATTATGACTTACTACACATAATAGAAACCATGATAATTATTTTTATGATTTTGTTTATCCATCTGTTTGTAGCTTTGTCTTACACAAATATTACTGCACGAAATTGGATACGGTTTTTACTTAATAAAAGTTTTATCTTTTAACATTACTGTTTTATTTTTCCAGGTAAATATCGTTCTACACAACTGGGGTGGTGTTGAAATTGATGGTAAAGTACCAAGGTGACCTTATAATTTTAGTAAAAATAGGAATATTATTTATGTAAAAAGTAATTTTTATAGTGGATTGCCGACCTAATGTCGTAATTGTTGATAATACAATATAATAGAGCTTATGGGCAATTAGTTTGTTATATAAGTGAGAACGAGATACACTGTTTTACACAGAATGTTAACGATACTGTTGATAACTTACTGTTCGCAGGTAGTTTTTTATATTATTTCAAGTATACCAACACTCTGGTCACTCTGGTGTGTCTCGCAGTGTGCAACGCGCAAGTAAGTTAGTATTACAGTGTCGTGGTTAAGGTCATCCCTCTTGAGGTCCACGTAAGTTAGCTTTGATATCTACTGTAGTTAGTGTTCGGGTGGGGAAGAGGAGCGTTATAATTATGTAAAACGCCGTTAACCCTACACCTTGGTCTCAAGTCCAAGGCGCTGCCCACTTTCTGTCTAAGTTGCATGTAAAGGGTATAATTCCTCTCTCATTCTACGACAAATATTTCTTCATATTGTATATCTAGTTCTTATAAGTGATAGAAGACCCAAATAGAAGAATATAAACATATAATTAATTAAATATAAACATAATAATTTACAATATTATACTTTCAAAAGTTGAAACAAAAGCTTTACACTCTCCTCATCCGTCACTTTTAAGAACTATATAAAATGACATCGTATTCCAGTGTCAAAAAACTGGCAACACCTCTATATTGAAAGCACGGTGTTACCGTTCTTAATAAACAAATTACCATAATAACACCATATTACCTATTCTGTGCACACGATGAACTGTCGCACATGTAAATAATATGATTTCTTCGTAGGAGTTTTAACAAATAAACTTTTTTTTTAAATTACTTAGAACTTAAGACAATAGTCTTTTATCCGATATTTTTTTTAAATTAAATTGTAATTTTGCCTTAACCTATTCCTTCCCACCGTCCCTATTTATAGGACACCATTTTCTATTTTTATTATACTTTATCAAAATATTTATTATGACTATTATTTTTTGTTATGTTTTTTTACCATATTTAAGCTTTGAATAAAAAGTTTCAAATTGCTTGCTCTCTTGCTTTTCATAAAACCTATTCCTTAGGTTAAAAAAATATTTTAAGACTTCCTTGCCCTTGTAGGTTTTTTAACAATTTTGTACAACATCCTTATAGCTTACATTATACAATATTCTTCCTCTATTTCTCTATTAATGAAGACTTTTAAGAATTCGTTGAATTATTGAGAAGAATTCAACGAAATTATAGACATCGGAATTTATTTTATATTTTTTTTGGCTGAAATTTCACAGTTATATTATCCAAAATATCTATGAATTATAGAGAAAATAGTTTAGTTTATAGGCAATCCTTGACCAATAGCAAAAACTATATCAAAAGTAGTTTTTTTAGAAAAGCGGAGAAAAGAAACGAAGACTTTATTTCTTCCTCATTTATCAATAACAATTCGACCCGCGCGATTTCGTTCTCGTGATGCTCCGCTCCTATTTGTCTTAGCTTGATGATATATACTAGACTATCCTTCCTCGTTAAATGGGCTATCTATCACTGAAAAATTTTTTCAAATCGGACCAATAGTTCCTGAGATTAGCGCGTTCAAGCAAACAAACAAACTCTATATAATATAGATGATTATAGATTTTTGAATCATGAGCATAAAAATATCATACTTTTGGTAATGTGTAGACAGAATATAGGTCATAACAAGTATTTAATCTCTTGACCATAAAGCTAAGACCTTCTCACATGTGTTCGTACTCGTAACAATTGTCGTCATCAGATGTAAACCATACGAGTATTACAACTACACTGCACTGCGTAAACAAGCGGATTGTGCTATATTTAGTTCTTTAATAATACTTTACACGACATTGAATAATATAAGTACCTCAATCCCGTTGGATCCGAATCAGTCTGACTAGTGATTTCACACAGTAGTAGTATAGTTCAAGATTTTTTTTATGGTTAAATCTTAATATTATTATATCGTGTAATCAGACGTTAGGCAGCGAGGTCAAGTAGTGACTTAAAAAAGGACAGTTCCCCACCCCTCCTTGCAGTCGCAAGCCCCAGGCGCTGATTAGCTTACTAAAACGTCGATATTTTATAACGTTAATTGATATATGTATTTATTAATTATATTTGAATTTAATTCTTTAAGAGTTGAGAGAGAGAAAAATTGACTTAAAATTATTGTTTTTATTATTAATTTATTAATAGAATATGCAAAATAAAATATTAACGACGTTTTTTTTAATCTATTTTATTATTAATTAATAGTTACATTATTACGTGAACTAATATCTCAACATTTATTCTTCTAAACATCTGTTATTATATTCGCAATGTCTATGGAGGATAAAAACCATTTATCTCTTAAACTAAATCCCTAGAAAAATTACACTAACTATGCTTCGCTTCCGCTTAACCATATGTATTATATCTTGAACGTGTGAACATTATCAGTAGAGGTAAACACATGTTTGACGACCAGATGTGTACTTGTTATCGGCATTGAATACGCTGATCTATTTTTACAAATGTTTTTTTTATTACGAAGTTAGCTTGGCTTCTTTTAAACTGAGAATGTTCCGATTTACGACGAAATTAAAAGTTTGTGCATTTATAATTCAAATTTGGGCCCATTGATTTATTTATAATCCAAAATCGCTAAATAATAAATCGAAAATGAATCAAAATTGAATTTTCTAGACACAAATTCAATTTGTTTTCAATTCACAATCCAAAAATTTCTGATTGAGCTTGAATATTATTTTGGGCGGTAGACGATTCTTTTGCTGACAGAAAGAGAAGTCATTTAATTTTTTGGATTCTTTGGAAAATACACAGAAACTCAAAACCAATTAGAAAACTAATATTTTTGATCTCAAACTATTTTTTTTATAAAAAAAAAGGTTTTTGTATCTATACGAACATTAACATAGTATTAAATACATGAACATTTAATAAAAAAACGTGTGGAAGCCTCAGGTGTAGTTTTTATAACAACAGGAAAGCAGATGGTGCCTTATGTTCCGCGTTGACCTTGAACGCTATAAAAACTAGTTAAATATTAGTTTTAACTGACTTTAAAGGAAGAGTATTTACTAATTGTCTAGTGTACTTAATCAACTCAAAATATTTTATTCAAATAGACTATTTACAAAGTACTTTTGACACGGCAAAATTGGTTAGTCAGTCTGTTTTACAAAGGTATAATCATTCAGCTGAGCATCAACGTCATTTTGAATCCAAGCTGTGTCATCATTCAAGTAATCTTGTACAGAGTAGTAAGCTTTATTTACTAAAAAAAATATTAGAGTTTTAAATTGTTGAAGTGGCAAATTTAATATAGTCTGTGGAATCTTATTATAGATGCGAACACCAAGCCCATTGAAACTATTACTCACTGTGGAGACGATAGTAAGGCGTACTCATAACTTACACTTATGATTATTTATAGTGAAAGTATTTTCAGTGGTCCAATATATAACGGTCAGATAACACGATGACGTGTTGATGTATGTATTCATAATTTACTAGTCGACCCGTCCCGGCTTCGCACGGGTGCAATGTACCTCGTGTTCCGTGTCCATTTTAATTTATATATGACTTATTCCCAAAAACATAACAAATATTATCAAAATCGGTTCATTGATTTAAGCATGATTGCGTAACAGATAAGACAGACCATCTATCCGTCAATAGATGGCGTAAGTAATATATTAAATCGCAGTTTCATTTGTTTATTTTGTATTCTTAAGTATTACTATATAAAGTCTAGTAATTTATTTTGTTTCATTATTTTAAGATCTCTGCAGAGAATCTCTTCTCTTCTCTTAAGATAGATTAGAAGCAGTTTGACAAGTAATTTCATAGCGTTAATTTAATTTGTTTTACTGCAGTATAAATGGTGTATTAAGATTCCCTTATTGAGGACCACGCCAATCGTTAACTTTATTACTTACTTTAGCTAGATGATAGATAGGGAATGTAATGTATTGTAAAAGTGTTCTACACCTGGGTCACAAGCCCTAGAAGCTGTTTAGCTTCAGCATCAATTAACTTAATAGTATGACCAACTTTTACGTATTATTGTGATAGTAGGTAATAGGTGAAAGTTAGTTATATCAGCAGTTAAAGTTGTCCTTTTAAAACCTCAAAAAAGCCTCAATAATTATTATAGAAGGTTTTCGGTAATGTTTAGCAACATATCTGTTATTTATGTATTTTATTTATATATATTAAATTTCGTCAATTGAATGAACGTCTGGTGCGATACTATATTTGCATGTGACCTTGTTTATACCTTGAATACTAATAAATATTAAATAATGTTCTTTATACTTTTAATTAATTTTAATTTATATGAGGACTGCATACGTTGATAATATATTAATCTTTATTTTTATAACTACTAGTATTTTATACTATACTAGCGACTCGTCAAGATTTTGCACGGTTTCTCTACTATAATATTCATGTATTATACATATAAACCTTCCTCTTGAATCACTATCTATTAATAAAAACCGTATCAAAATCCGTTGCGTAGTTTTAAAGATCTAAGCATACATAGGGACAAGAGGACAGCGGAAAGCGACTTTGTTTTATCTATACTAATATTATAAAGAAGTAAGATTTGTACTTTTGTATTTTTGTATGTAACGAATAAACATAAAAACTACTGGACCGATTTCAAAAATTCTTTCACCATTAGGAAGCTACATTATCCCTGAGTAACATAGGCTATATTTATCACAAGAAAAAATTAGAGATGCTTAGGAAATCTCACGAAAACCAACCCAAGGTGCCAAAAAATTAGCCATAAAATATCTTTCATCGCATGCGCTGCAAAAAGTATTGATGATAGAACCAAAGAATGTTGGACAATATTATAGAACGTATCAATATCTACAAAAAGTCCGCGAGACCATATGTCCAACTATTATAGTTACGTCACTATAACTACTTTTTTACATTTTAAAAGTTGATAAAAATGCCTATCAAAATCAGACCATGTTTTCTATAACTTTGTATTAATCCTTATCCAAATAAATTATTTCGTATTCAAGACTATTTTAATACCTGTAAATTACTTTTTGAATTATTAAAATCGGACTTTCCATTCAAAAGATATTACGAAATTAAAAATATCAATATAAACAAAAAATACACGACGACGCGACGGGCCAGTACAGCGACGCAGCGCAGCGAGTAAAGCGGCAAGAGAGTGGGCACCGAAATGCGGGAGGGCCAATATATTTTTAAAAATAATATGATGGGATGGGCCGCTAGTACTATGTAAAGAAGGGAAAAGGTTATTAAAGGTTATTAGTTGATAGTTATGTCGCATTGTAGTTTGATTGAATTCATAATATTTTTGGATTTTTTTATGTTTTATTTACCTTTAATTCTTATTTCAGTTACTCTAAAGTCGCTTAAAAATAGATAACAGATGTGTTTACTATGAATGAATCGGATGGGTTTTAACCCTCCGTTCAGTTTGCTTTGCCTACAAAAAAAAAATAAACTAAACATTGCCTAAAATAACTTTCAATATGTTTATTTATTTTTATTAAATCTAATGATTTTTCTATATATCTTCATTAATTTACCAATAGGCTTTTGAAGAGTAGTGTGAGCTTGCTGCGTGCCTATATTAAAAGTATATTTAGATATCTTTGACTATTACCATTATGTATTGTAACGAGGCCGAGGCAGTGTAGGCAAGATTTGAGAGATATTATTGATGTGTTACAAAAACACGCTATTTCAACACATCTTTCCCGGAATTCCTCTATTTCCTGAATAGGAAACGTCTGGATATTTCGTCGCCTTAAAAATAATATCCATTATTATAATTGGGTCCCACACGTGTAACGTGTTCCTTTGAAATAGTTTTATGTCTTACCGGATTCCTCATCCAAGAGCTTTACTAATAAGGAAAATGTGAATAAAAAGTTCCCTTCTAGCGACAGGTAGTTATGAAAACGTTTTGGGTTAAATATTACATCCAAATCTGCTTAAAATACCTAAATATTTAAATATGATTTTTTTTCGCTATAGTCATCCTCATGTTTTCCTTATTGATATATTGTATCTAAAGCCTCAACAATACAGTGCTTTCTTTGCTTACATCCGTCTTTATAGTAATCCATCCATCTTGTATGTTTTTTTATTTAAAACTAGCCGACCCGCGCGTCTTCTTGCCCGTGTTGCTCCGCTCCTATGGGTCGTAGCGAGATGTTAAACAGCTTAAGTTACTCCTTGTTATATCAGTTATTTATTAGCCGGAACAAACAGACAGATTGATATACCGATAGACAGACTGAGAGAGAAATTGAAAAAAATGTTGTTTTGGTAAATGTACCGTGTATACATCCATATGCACTCAGAAAAAAAGCAGTTATTTTAATATTACAAACAGATATTCCAATTTTATAGTTAATTGAGTCACTTACTTACTCTTGGTTCCGCTATTAGATCAACTTCAAGACACCAAATGATAAGGTTGTCCAAACTATATAAACATATAAAGCATTATCTCTATACGATAAATAGAAATATAAGATTTGATGCAGTTTTCATCAATAGATAGAATGATTTATATGTATAATACATGCATAGTATAGAAACCGTGTAAAGCCGGGTTAAGTAGTTAGTAGTATTAATAATGAATTAAAATGTCTTTGTATTATCATCACATCCTCGATTAGTCAATACTCCATTTAGATATGCAAATTTTAAAACAGACTATTGTACGTTCATTATACTTATCACCAATTTTATTCCGAAAAGGATTCAGTACTAAACCTTTTATTTAGACCTGTGCTTCCCAAAGTTGTGTATATAGACTGCTTAAGGGGCAAGGTAACAGGGAGTATACGTAAAAAAAAGATATAATTTCAAAATTCCGTAATAATTTGATTCTATAAGAGTCCCTAGATCCTCCTTTTTTTGGACATTATGTATGTCGGGGTGTAGTTGGGATAGGATTGTAATGAATGCCGTGCCGGGCTATAGTTAGGGTAGGATAGTAATAAAGGGGACATGTTGTTAGTCCTTACATTGTATTTTGATGTGTTAACAAAACCTTACTTTAGGTTTAGGTTAGGTCAGCCTTAAGTTAGGTTTATGTTAGGTTAGGTTAGCCTAATGTTAACCTAACCTAAGACAAGCAGTGAGACCAGACAGTGGAGGTGTGTTATGATCATTTAAAGGATATCCTTAAGCCTACACCTTGGTCACAACTCCAAGGCACTGCTTGGGTTCCTGTCTTAAAACTACAGAATCATGATATTCGATTATTCGTTCATTCAAATCGTCTCTCTGTTCTGACATGTATATAATTATTTATATAATTATTGGTTTATATGACAATTCAGGTATATAATAAATGGAGTATATCTACAAGTGAATAACATGTTACTACAAGTTATGTTAGGGAACCTCAGAGTCTAAATCAGACTTCACTTCTTCTTACATAATTTCGAAAAAAAAACGAAGTGTGGGATTCTGACCGATATCCAAATCTATTTTCTCTTACGTACCTCTGTAACTCGTCATGGATCCCCGGAGGCCAACATTGACTTTGGAAATCACTGCTCTAGACCCATAAAACATTAATCAAATATTTTTATTCTTTTTTTAGTATACCCACGTCGCGACAGACACCGTCCGGTATTTATTTGAGCAAATAGTAATTAAAATGTTTCAAAGGAACACGCGCCGATGGGCGATGGTGCCGCAAAAAATAAACTATGGACTGCGAAATGCTTTTACTTCTGAGACTAATTACCCCGCTGTTTTTGGCTTACCGATTTATTTTTTGGTATTTTTAATGTTAAATTTTGTAAATTTTTCTCAAAAACCTTAACACTTGTCGATTTTATAGTTTTCGGCTTGCTTTAAAGTTTTTAGATCCTGAGGATGAGGGTTGATTAATAAACTAAATTCGTTATTTGAAAACTCGAATGTGGCGAACGACATGTAGATATCAGAAAAAATATTTAAGCGACACTTCTTCCATTTACCAATAATGTAACCTGACCTGCTCTGCTGATGTTCACACCCGTTTTTACGAATTATTTGTTCGAGAGATGTGCACAGTGTGGTTTACTTCGCGATCGCTCATACGTACATGTTGATGGGAAGCGGGGAAGGGGGTTGATGGATGGAATAGGCTCGCTCATTAGCCAATCATATTGGTCCTTTTAAAAAAAATATTTGATTTAACATTAGTTTGATTCAACAACTAACTTTTTCAAATCTGTAACAGCGGCTTCTTTTTTAACTCTACCAGCGGCACACAGCGGCAGGTGACGGTACCATCAATGCTTAACACCGCCACTGCGAGTGATAAGTAAGTCCCCAAAAGTTGCTATATAGGGTTTTCTTTATCATCAGTGAAATAAAAAAGAGTATGCAAAAGTTTTTAATACTTACAATAAAAGTTATATCATATTTTGATTTAAAGCTTATTAAAAGGTTGCCCTTGTTATTATCTTGAGTGCCCGTATATCTAAAGGAAGAGCTGATAAAGTTTAGAATGAGCCCATATTAATTAAGAGATAAAATATAACGTTAATAACACTGTAATTGACTGCGCTCACGATCTGTCGCTTAGTAGAGTCACCATGTTGTACTCGTAGATAAATATACGTTTTATTTCATATTTAAAACAGGATAGTTTAATTGTAAGTGTAAGGAATGACTACTTGCGACCCACTTACAGGGTTACAAACGCTCTTCTCTGACTGACCTCGCTGTTCTAGTAACCAACACTGTGATATCCCGGGAAAAGCAGAGCTTTTGTAGGATAGAAGGGTATTACTCTCACAACAACAGTTTAGTGGATCTTAAATACTTATACATACAGTTAGTAGCCTGAATTATCACATAAGATGTAGAAGTCGGCAGCTAACTTTAGGTCTGAGAAAAAATAATGGGGGCAAGGTGCGCATTGTGAGTGTGCTGCGTGCTTGTATTGGCAGTTCCATCCGTGACGTTTACTATTTTGACACATAGCAGACGCACGGTAACAGAAAGGTCGCCTTCTGCGCATTCAAGGTCAAACCTATACTTACGTGACGGTGACGGTTTCTGTGATAAGTGTAGTGTTAACTAAGAATACAGTCTTTTACGTATCTTACAAACTAAATTACACTTTATATTATATAACTGGCTGTATAGTTATATTTACCAAATTTTATCGTCAACCTAATATGTAACATAATCGGTATACGGATGGCCAATTAGCACCGCGGGAAACTATGTATCAAGTTTCAGAGTTTTTGTACCCATAACGAAACTCTATCGACGTAACAAACATCCGACACAATGCCTTTCCGTTCAATATAATATATTTTTAATCTCTGAACGTTAAGGAATGGTATCATGTTCATATCGCAAGAAATTTATAAACCATTAACTTAAAAATAAATTGTTATTGTCCACATTAAATCTAAGAACTAAAAAAATAATATTGGCCATGTCTGAAAGGACTTCCCATAAATATAAAATTGGAAAAATTGGCGTTTTACATATATATTTAATCTTTTGACAAATTATTACATGTAACAAAATAATTAAAAGAGAGCAAGAGACAGGAATCAAAGACTATGTTCACCCCCTAAAATTTCTTACAAGTCTGTCTTCGATCCGTCGTGACGTAGTGTGTCTAGTGAGTAGGGTACTTTTAAAACTTTTTTTTAAATACAATAATCGAACATCAATTTAGAAAGCGCCAGTAGCTCAGTGGTTCGGCCGTTGGATTCACGATCAACAAGTCGTGGGTTCAAATCCCGGACATTGGACTACTGGCGTGGCCTACTCCTGACACAAGCTATTTATTAGCTTACTAGGAGGGGTAAAGGGAATACTAGTAATATGTGATCCATACTACTAAAAAAAAAAATTGCTTAAATCAAATATAACTTGCTTTAACGTTGAAGGAAAACATCGTGAGGAAACCTGCACTCCTGAGAGTTCTCCAAAGTTCTCAAAGGCGTGTGTAGTCTGCCAACACGCACTGGGCCAGCATTGATTATGGCCTAACCCTCTCCTCTACTCTCATCTGAGGAGGAGAAGCGGCTCAACAGTGGGCCATTAATGCGTTGTGATGATGATAATAATAACCGAACCTCCATATTAGAATAACAACGCATTTTACGAAATACAGAAAGTTCGAGTTAAATACACTTGAAACTGTCACGGCTAGCCATAATAGAGGACACGATCAATCATAGATTTGATATCATCCACATGTAATCTAAAGAACATAGTAATACTGAATTATAGACTTTATTATTTAGTTATTAAGGTATTTGATAAACAACATCGCCTAGATAATAATACTTTGTACGCCTAGATATTTTGTAAAAATGTAGACGCAGCGGCGACATGGTTATCAATGTTTTGTTTTTCTTACACAAACATATTTTGTCATTCTGCCTTCGCTTCTCTTAAGATCTTAAAATAAGGATAACTTCATATTCTATTTTAATCCAAATTCTATCTAACCTTGAAACATGGAATAGTAAAATAACAACAACTTCGTCCGCGGAAACTTCAGAATTGAGGCCAGAGAGAATTCAAAAATGTTACAGGGTACTTATCTAGCTCAATCACTCACCCACCCACAGGCTTACTCAGTTTCACACTCACACACTCACTCACTCACTCACTCAATCAGTCTATTAATGCATTAGAAAAAGTATTGTAAGATTTAAGAGGCAGTATACATGTTGAAGTACTTTCATCAAAATAACAATATTATTTTGCAAATATTGAGTAACCATATATCAAACAGAATAAAATATTTTAATTATCATTTAATTTATTTAAATTAATTTATCGATGGATAAAACTATTTAAATTAGACTAATAAAAGTCTTAGCAATCAAGAATTTTAGTAAATTAGACTGCTGTTTTCTATTGACCTACTATGGACTCACGGTCAACATAAAGTATCCGAGGAAAAAGAGATCCAATCACTTACTTTAATGCTGCGATAAATTACGAAAACTTCCGAAAGAAGTGCGAATATAATATGTTGTATTTATCTAAGACGCATACCGCTTAGACGACTTTTCGTGATTGTTAGCAGCACAATTTATAAGTTATTATTCGTGGGTTCATTTTATCTTATTTTGAGTAGACAATATATAACTTTCGTTCCGATTGAATTGAGCCAGTCTGTCAAGTGATATCGTGCAGTACATATGAGACTGATAATGTAATGTTGTTTAGTGGCTTGGTGCTAGATTATTGAAGAACACCTGAGTAATGGACTTTATTATTTTGCTATTTGGTAGCCTGGTCGAGCAGCGAAGGTTAGGGTTTACGTTTATTAAAGGCTCCTGCTCCTGGGTATCAAGTTTCAGGCACTGCTCGGCTTTCATCTAGATTTCATGTTAGCATTTGAATGTTACTGAGCGGTATAGCTCCTATGATATTTGTATGTAGACTAAAATACTACGCGTATTTTAGTGATATTATGTAATTTTTTTTTAATTCATAATGTTTTAAATAAACGCAACGTTTATTTCACAGTATACCCGCTAAGATCAGATTAGAATAAAATGCATTGCAACCAAGTAAGATAAATTTTGGCAACTGCGGTATTCTTAAACAGGTTTTGATAAATTGCTGTTCTGTGTGAGATTTAAATCTAACACGTCCATGACCTGAGTGTTGAATATATTTATATTAATATGACAGAAATTACGTCGAAACAGTATTTAACTATTGGAATATGAACACCGTAGTTGTCTTTTTTAGCAACACATTTTATAACATTGGTTGACATTATTTATTTTTGCGACCATGGGTCAGGGGTTTGTCATTTGTTGAATCTTTCTCTTCGCATTCATAGGAAAATTATCTAAATATAAATGAGTAGATTTTGGTTGTGTGAAACTCGGCTTAGAATATTTGTGGACTGTCCTAGAATTTAAAAAAAATATTTTCTTATCTAGGACCACCTGGCCTCCATAGAATCTTCGTAGTCTCCCCAGACCAAATGAATTTGTACAAGTACTGTTATAGGGATGGTCCGATAAATCGATTCTTAAATAAACAATTTTAAACGTCGTCGTTTTGCGCGGACAAAATATAATCATCGAAATTTAATTGTTACTCAATGTTATTTTATGGTAGGGCGGAATCTTTTTTTGTCGTCAACATTTAATGAGATAATTAAAATCTACCCAACCCCTAGGAAAACATCGTTGTTACGCCTTTGAAAGTAATTTACTCACGTTTTCTATACTCTACATTAGTTTAATTGATACATTCCATGCAAAATGTGTCAGCATGTAACATGACAGATGTTTTGGGAAGTGCTCAGATAAAATATGTAGTCACCATGACATGTGTGCGAGCAACGTGTGCCTTAAGTGAACTCAGCCATGAAGGGACTGATAAAATGCTTAAACCCGTCTCTTGTTGCGGAATGTTCACCAGTAGGTAAAGTAATTTAGTTTTCTATTATAGCTGCTTTTAAGTACTTTGCTCTCACATTTGTCTAGTCTAACCTTAAACAATTACCTCTTTTTATACGATTCTCAACTCACCTTGCACCATGATATTTGAGTGACTTATCTCCAATTTCTTCTTCTTAAGTTACTTTTACTCGGGGAGACCGAGTTTGATCCTAGACACACACCGAACTGACTATTCTCAGTTTTTTTAAGAAATTAATTCATCACTTTCTATAACGGTGAAGAAAAACATCCTAAGGAAAACTGCACTCCAGAGTGTTCCCTAAAAGTTTTCAAAGGTGTATAAAGTCTGTCAGCCCGCATTGGGCCATCATGGTGGACTATGGCCTAACTCTTCCTCATTTTTAGGAGGAGACCAGGCTCAGCAATGGGCCATTAATGGGTTGTGATGACGATGATGAGAATGAACTCTAAGTTATCTATCGCATTTCAATAAGCGCTTGAGAATTCAGTATTTGTTATATACTGTAGAGATTTAAAAAACCAAAGTTCACAAACATGGCTGATACGAGTATAAAATGGCTTAATGAAACCTTTAAAGATATCTTGCAAACACCTTTGACGTTCATCAACAAAATTATTATTTAGCTCAAATTCGACGAGATGTAAATACCTTTTCAGGAAAATAAACAGCAATAAGTATTAACAACTCAAAGGATAGATGTAATGTAGCTTCTGGTAAGTAGGAGATATTATAATAACAAATTCGTGACTGTTGACTCCTACATAAAGCTCAAAGGTTATATCAAACCTACACGAAATTTTACTGCTTATATTTTCAATATTAACAAAATTATAATCTCTTCGAACAAATGATCTTGAAGAGAAACCCACACGAACTAAAAATAATAAAACGGTAAGTTGATTGAGTAGAGATCGATTGAAATTGTTGTATAAGTCTTAAAGACTTCTTTTTAGTTAAGTAGAAATATAAAGTTTGTATTGTTAACTCTTAAGTAAATACCCCTTTAAAATTTGTAAGCTATTTTATTTAGATATTTATACAAATTGCTATTCTTCGGGTATTCTATCTTTCCCAAAAGATTTTCAGCCATGAAGTGTATTCGATACAGAATATACAAAGTACTATAAGATACTTTCAAACACTTCTTGTTAAAAATTATGTCACTCCGCATAATATCTATCATCATTGACTGCACTTATCGGTGCACTGTAGATTGCCACACGCCAGATAACGGGTTTGCATCGTAGTATAAATAACTTAACAATCTCCCTTTATTACGTTATAGAGCGATTGCAGGGCCGCCTACACGAGCGTGTCGACGCGCCTGTCAAATCATGACCTTAAACAAAATCCCGCATAAAAAGAGAAGAAATACTTTACAAAGGTGGGTTAATCTATCGGCGAGTCACGACAATTCCATAGAGGCGTCGCGCGACCCGTCGGCTCCGGAGTCCGGGTGCAGTGTTCACTGTTCAGGCTACAGATGAAGGAGGGGAGCTACCGCGCCGCACGCCGCCACGCCGCCGGTCAGCCCGGTCGCGGTCGCTCTCAGTCTGTCGGTTGATCGGCACTCGTTCGCGCGTTTCGGTGTCTACCGCTATCGAGTATCTCAAACAAACTTTGTGCAAACCTGATAGTGAGGATTGGATTATTTGCAGTGCATGTGACGTTTATTGACATCGGATGTGGGTTCTTAGTGCTTACGTCAATATTTTATCCATAGGGTTCTAATTACACGAGCCGATGGTCCTTTTGAATAGTAACATGAAAATTAATGGTAAAGTTCTCTTCAGTATTTGCATGTCGATCATTTAGTATTTGTTATTTGTTTTTATCTGGATGACCTGATCATCTTGGCTTGCACGACGCACGATAAAGTTAAACAAATGCGCAAGGTTTGTGCGTCAAAACATACACCTATCCTTCACGTTATTTAATATCATCCGGACCACCAAAACAACCAAAACAATGGTAGACCTCACATCTCTCATAACAGACTTGAATATAAATATGAGTTAGCATGAACAATTGGTGCGTTTAGTTTGTCGATATAAACATATGAATAGAGGTTGTGTGTGTGACCCTGTTGCGCCTACGGGACCAGCCGCTGTGGGTGGACGGCATAGTTTCCGAACCGCCTAGAGAACGACAGTGGGTGTTTGAATGGAGCCAGTTAATAATAATGGTGAGATTTAATCACCGCCATAAAGGTTACCCAACAAAAGCTGCAAGCATGGCTGCAGCTCGATATGTAGAAGAGAATCCTTTTAAATAACATTTAAGGATAGAAAACTAACACACAGCTTTTAGATAGAAATGTTGGCTTCTAGAAAAAGTAGGCACTAATCTTTAATCTAAGAGCTTCATCTGAATTTTATATTGAAATGGCAATTAATAAAATTTTCTATGAAATTTCTGATGAAGAAACTCTAATATCATCTATATAAAGAGTCTGCGTTATTTATTTTCTGTAATGTATTATACTATACTATTCGCACATGTCACCAAACAGACCTCAGATTTTGCCTGACAAAAAACAGAACACTTCATGCGCACATGTGTCTCTGAGTATGGATGGACCAAATTCAGGCCAATAGCTTCGAATACCAGCTTAAGTTGATTTACATTTCCAAAATAAATCTTCATCAACCTTTGAAGGTATAATTCATTATTTAACTTTAGAAACAGATTCCAAAAACACAAATTACAAATGGAGAGGAAATTTAATTAAAGGATGAATTAGCTAAGGTAACTCTGTTATTACCGACGCATCTGGCGCAAATGATAAATGCGTTCTTCGAACAAATAATAAAAAAGTTTTTTGAAGAGAAACCTACACGGTCTGCAGCAGCACGTGGGCTGGCAGATGCGCACGCGCATTTGGTCTGCGACTTTCAACTTAAAGCACTTCCTTTTATCTCACAATCTCGATAACCTCGCACGCAGCTGAGATTTAAACTTCATTATTATGTCGTTAAAACTGTTTATACCTTCGATATTGTCTCATTATGTATATAACTTTTTAATACTTTTTGTTTCTCAAAAATAAATTGTGTTACTTTTTAAACTGATATAGATTTTATTCTCTCAGTTCAATTGAGGTCAAGTCCGGCTCAAAGGACCGACTTTTTCCAATAACTACGATCAAAGCTTGTCACCATTTATGGTAACCTGTGCTCGCTTCACCTAAGTATTGACGACTGTGGGATACTCGACATCAATATCGGTCGCTTTGATATCTATCTATGCCGTTATATCTCTATCCTTACGGATTGCTTTCCATAAGTTTATTAAAGTTTGTGAACGGATACATAAAACATCTTGAAACTCAAATGTTTACCTAGCAATAATAGCTGCGAACACTCGCTAACAATTTACTTAGCTATTTTATCCAATTTCTGAGTATGAACGTGTAATACAATACGCGTATTTCTAAACCATATTGGCGGCAACTAAGTGTAAGCACGTTGTATTTGCAAGCATAAACAAAACTTAAACAAACCAAGGTGGTAACAACCTGGACAATGTAAAATCGTGTTTGAATAATTGTTGAGCTGTATTCATGAATATTAATTTGGTTTTGTTGGAGATTAATTTAATTTACGTGAAGACTAAAGGACAGCTTTGGCAAATAGTGAGAAATGTTATAATGATACCACAGCTTTGTGGCAGTATTTTGGTGAATGCTAAACAGTCGTCTAAATCATTGTAGTTATTCTTGAGTTGGTCTGTCGATGGTAATAATGGTTATTTATAATTTAAAATATACAATTACATTACCCCATCATTGTGTAGGCTGGATTCAGTAAAAAATAACCCAATCACAAACACGGGCACGCTCCTACCACCTGCCACACAGCTGCCCTGGATTTATAACTGACGGATACAAAATACTCCCCTGAAACTTGGCAATAAGCAGCTGATGCTTAATAAAGTAGCAATTTAACAAAGGAATGGAGTATAATTTTACGAAGTTGTAAAGCTGAGATGTAAATTAAGGTATTTGCGACGTGTTAACATCTGTGACGCAAGTAGTATTTTAGTGCTAATATAATGGTATTTATATAATATTTTAGGAGCCGCAGTGTTTCCTTATTCCGTATAAATAAGGATAGCTAGGTATTAATTAATGAATTACTACGTCTTGAGGAAGTACCACATGTTAATTAGCTGAGGTTAAACGAATTCGTTTATAATCAATTCTCTTAGTGCTCACAGGATATGTGGGATGTGGCCCATTTCATACAAACTCATTAATTTATTATTATTATTTTCTTTTTTCTTTATTTGATCCTTTCTTCTTTGTGTATTTTTCAAATAAACGAAATTGAAACAAAAGTGAACCTATATAAAACTAAATTTGCGAAATGAAACAATATTCTCTTCGTTGTAGATAATGAGATGCCAACATAAGGTTTTAGATATTAAAAGTATAAAATGTATTCGTAGCTATTTTATAGCGTAATTCAGTAATTCTATAGATGACCTCATGTTTTTAAAAGACACAATGACCGAATTTATGAAATATCATATTGCAGACAATCACGCTGATTAGATAGTTCAATTACTTGACTTTGTATTATTTTCGACATTGGTGATGACGTTATTAATATGATAGCGAATGATATCTACTAAAATATTTTTAGCAATACAACTTCATTTAAACTACTTAAAATCAGACCAACGTATACATGAATAGTAATAAACCTTGACAACAAAACGTTGACGTAAATGTTTACATCTAAGCATAATTAATCCTCTGTTTAGACGTAACATCCCTCCGTCTGAGAGGAAATAGGGCTGAAAATAAATAGCTCTTACTCTTGGCTCATACCAAAATAGTCGATCGTCTTCCATTTCTCTAGGACCATTACCATATCCTGCGTACGAAATGATACTTGGATTGAATGTATCCGTTATACTTAAATGAAACTTAGTGAATTGAATTTCATATTCATATTGTGTATAATGTGCTTTGTTTGCAGAATTTATTTTATTAATCGTGGACACCTTAGGTGTAACATTTCCAAAATTTCTACCTTAGTGTTAATCTACAGTCCTAAAGAAGCCAAGGAGTTTCAGATGTGCTTGCGAGTTTCTTATTTTAATATTGTTAGCTAACCTTAGCATCTTAACAGGAAATTCGTGAAACTATAATTCTGCAATAGAATGTTTATCGTTTCAGATGTAATTTGAGACATGTTTTATTTTTATCTTAATGTTCAATTGCGACATAGCTGGAGTACAGTTATTATGCAATATCTGCTAATTACGCCACGAAAGGTAATTTAGTTCACGCCAAAGCGATACAATATTGCTATTATATCGCATGACTCGTGCATTGTGACTTGACGAGGGGTGACATTACATCGTTAATCACTTCATTCTTCCTAAATAAATTTTTGATTTTCAATTGCTGCCCGCACTGATTACTAAATCCAATACCCTTGATAAATGATTTAGTTAATTATTACTTTACACGTGATACTCTGATATTACGTAATTTGTAACAGTTAATATCTTATGAGCCTCGATATTTGCTATCCCGAATTGCGTTTTAAGTACCTGTCCTGTTCATACTTTTCAACTATTTATTTTACACTCTCAGTTAAAACATTTTAATTTCCCTCATATAAAGACAAACTGTCTATAAATTTCGATTTTTTAATTAATAGTAGATAATTTTCTAAATGTGCCACCTACGCGTAGTCTAGTTTTTCCTCTTTTTAACAGATGTTTTTTTCCATTTCCTATCATTTGTATTTCTGTTTGAATGTCAAGCTTCAATAGTAATAAAAAACTCTATGGCTTTACTATAAACTTAATAAATTAGAATCTCTCTCTATTCGCTCTTTGTAAAGTCCTTTCATCGTTGATAATGTCAATTTCATTTCTAGATTAAATTTCTAATAAATCTACTTTAGAATTTATCGTATTGATAAGCAGGTATACTTTTATCATGTTATAAGATAAACATTCGTCAAAATCTCTGGGGTTTACTTGACATATTTATTGCGTACATTAAATATTACTTGTTGCTATTAGCTCCGTGGCTTATTTCGGTCACTTTCCTTATTTGAATTTGTATATTTGTAATATAGATATTGTATGTTTGTATAATGATGTCTACAACTGCTTTATTGATTTTACGTAATTCTAAATTGATATCATTGGAATGTATTATAGTGATCTTGCAAAAAGATCAAATCTTGAAACTATATAGCTTGTACTTGTTACTTAAACAAGAAATTCTCAGTTTTCTGTATGATCTGCACTTAGAGAGGGAGCAGGTGTCTTTAGCTGGAGTCTCGCCAAATTACCAACACAACAAATCTGACTTCTAAGCTTGCAAACTTTGAAACTATGCTTTCTGAGTAAGCTTATGGTTACATAATTGAGATTTAAACTCTTATACAAGTACAATTTATTACAAGGCACATCTTTGTAGCGTGTGAAAAGTTATTATTAACTGTTTAATTTTTTTATTGCTGGTAATTTACTGGTGTTTAATTATAGATGGCTTTTGTTGCGTCATTATAAATGCAAATTTTCTAGAGACTATATCCCGTGTTCTACATTAACTTTCCTTGATTGAAATATTATATTAATGGGTTTATAGCTGATAGATAAATTTTCAAGTTCATTTTTGTCATCATCATCATACATATATTAAAAAAATATATAAAAACATATCGATACATGCATGTTATTTATTCAATCGCCAAGAATGCTTTTATTAATAAAAGCCTTTAAATATTTCAATCGCAAGACAAACATACTGCTTTAATTAAAAAGGAAGAAACAAATTATATTTATAATATAACACATGTTATCGCTAAAATCTTTACGGATCTCGATTTCATAAGTAATATTAAGTTGATGTGAATGCAGTTTTTATCAGTTAACAAAATTGTGAACAGGAATTACAAATAAATACAAGTTGGTAACAAAATACTGACAAATTTTTGCTCTCCGATTCGTCAGCCTCAAGCGTTACGAGGAATTTTGAAACATGTGTCGATATTGATGTGTTGCCACATCGATCTTTATTGAACCATATTTTTAACGAATTTATTAAAATTACCATGTTTTCTAATTTCATTTGCAGAGCCACAATTATACTGAATTCTACGCTCTTGAACTTTATAATTAACCAAATTATAAAGTTCAAGAGCGTAGAATTCAGTATTATATGATTATATGTGCCCTATGTTGATTAAGATCAAGCCAAGGTCAACAGCTAATTAACCAGTTGATACAAAAATCTTATTTTTTTAAATATTCAGGGCGAATACGAGTCAGTCGTTCATCGACAGTTTTAAATAATATAGATTGAGCGACCGCGATTGGTGATAGAGAACTGTTGTTCCTATACATTGATAAAAACTACAGTTTACTAAATGTAATTTGTTTAATTTTTAGATTTTTCCTATTAAGTATGCAAGACACTCCAAAGTTTTTGATTTTGCTCTAGTATCAGTAAACATGCGGCCGTATATTTTGATTGCATTAACTTGGAAGTCTGATATTTTCACAGCTCCAAGTATAATTTCAAGCAGATGCCTCCACGTGTTCCGTGATCGTGATAAGGCTACGATTTTCTTTTACAGAACTCTAAAAAGTATGTTAATATTAAAAGCCTTATTACAACTTTGATCACGTTTCACAAGGCAGTTAAAGAAGTAATTCGCAAACTTTGACCCACTTCATCCCGAGCATTAGTCAAGGTTCCCATTTTCATCATATCTGGCCTGACACTCGTGTAATCTCGCCGCCATATAAGTCTACAATTAGCTGTCATGTCCGTTTTCTTTGTGCACGCTCTGACTGTTTAATTGTATGCCTCGTATTGTTTTCGTTTTGTTTGATAGCTGTGCTACATGTGCTCTGTTTCTTCCATTTGTTTAAGCTTTGACAGATTGAGAACCTTAGGATGTGTGAGAATTGTGTTAAGGTTATGATTTGAATTCATATATTTGGCATTCATTTCGCAATTATGGTAGAAAAATCTATACTAATATGCGCTATATAAATATTCCTATATTATTTTTGAGGGAAATACTTTTTGATATGTCTTTAATACGTTAAGTATAACAAATTTTATTACAATTCGACAAAATTAAATTATAAAAAGCATTTGTTCCGGTAAGACAGGGTAAATAGTGGAAATAAGCATCAGCAGGTAAGTCGCAAGTTATAAACGCTATTCTGACAGAAATTTTGAAATAAATTCAATTTTATTTCCATATACTTCATTTCATAACCAAGTTACGCGTCAGAACCATTGTTAAGCTACAAAGACAAAATCTTAACCGTTTGTCATCGCGGTAGTTATAAATCAACTAGAGACTGACTAATTTAAATAAGAAAAACATTTAAGAAGAGTTACCGGTGGAAGCATTCGCATATTTTAAATTATATCTTACGAAGAAAATTATGTATTTTGCAGTCAAAAAGCACTTGGCTATACTGAAGAGTTACAAGTGCATCGTAAACTATATTTGCTTGAAGTGTTAAAATTCTGCGTCTGTCGTATAAATTATTCATATGAGTTATTGGATTACATGTATAATGAAAAACTGATTGCTGTAGATATATTTTAAGATGAGTCGACTGCTAAGTATGTGAGAGAGATATGATACCCATTACTGTACAGCAATACGTATACACATGCAATTTAGACTGAGGCGAGCGGTGCCTGGAGCTTGAGACCCAGGAGCAGGTTTAAAGAGCTCTTTCATAATATATTAACCTCCACCACTCGACCTCGCTAACGACAATAGATAATAAAGTAAACTTACGTGGACCTCGGGAAGGGTAACCTTAATCACGACACTATAACATTAACTTCCATGTTCACTGCACGAAAACACCAGAGAGACTGAGACTAATCTATCGTACTAAAGGTTATATATTGTCTTCACGTCAGTATACTTGAAATAATATAACTACTACTACTTTATAAACAGTGTTGCTAACACGACCAGTCCCGGCTTTGCCCGGGTGAAATTTACCACGAGTATTTAGGTTTAATTTTACATTTTAATCGCTTAATCACTTCATTCCCACGTCGAAAAATGGTGTAACATACTCTCATCTGATTAATTAATATTCTTGAATAATTTTTTTGCGGTAAAACATAGCCTATGTCCATCCTCAAGCTTCATTTTGATGAATCGGTTCGATGATTTAAGCCTGATTATGTAAAAGACAAACAGACGCCATCTATTCGTCAATAGATGGCGTAAGTAGTAGATTAAATCGCAATTTCGTTTGTATTCTTAAGTATTTCCTACGTTTCTTAATGTTACTATCGAAATAATAATATTAGTTAGGATTCATAAAGCATTTTCTTTTTATATCATAATGATTCGAAAACCTCAGTCTTTTTTGGCACTTGATTGATGATTGATTTTTTTAAATGATTTATAACTGTAACTTCTACCTACAACTGTTCGTTTATTTCATAATTTTTTAAATACTATTTTAGTTTTAAAATATTTTTATATAGATAGTTCGTATGGTAGAAATTAGCCTGTGTAGAAGCGTTTGAAAATAAGTTTTGATATTACTATGAATAATTCGGTCACATTTAACGATATAAAGACAAAAGTATATATAATCAGTGACTACTAAATCGAAGTATAGCGTATAGAAGCAATAGAGATAATAATGAAAGAAAATTGAGTCATTATTTAACGAGGCGCAACTATGAATGGTTCCATGAGCCGTAGTGCGTGAACAATGTGTTTAAATGATTCACATTAAACTATAAACAGACAGAACTAGTAATTTATATACTCTGTTGTAGCCAAATGAAATATAATGATGGTGATAAATATGTAATGGAAGTTCTGTTATTTTAATTTTTTTATTCACTGGGGTCAACTTCTAGTCTTTCATCTCATCATAATATGGATATATGTAATATCATACTTTTTGCAATGAGTGCTTCAGATAATATCCAGCCATCTGTAAAAGTAACAATGTACAAATATTATTGTCACGATTAAAATTAATAGAGTTGTAATAAATAATAGTAAAAGCAAGCATTATGAAGAACGTAATTTTGTAAATAGTCACGAGGGCGATGGTGCGTTAACAATATGTGTTACAAACAATTCGTTTTCGACAAACTACTCGAACATTTAATTTATCTCTGCATGGATGCCTTCCCTTCTATTATTAATAATGTTGTATCAAACTGAAATAGTGTTATAAATTATAATGCATCTCTTGAAAAAATCTATAATACAAGCTAAACCATTTTCAAAATTTTGTGATATGTTCAGAAGACTATCATTATTTAATTATAAATAAATATGCTTTAATGGTTTAAGCTTTCAGTAACTGATCTGATTGATCCAAAATTAAAAATTGAATCACGTAGTTTTCTAATAGTTAATCATCTAGCCACTTGTTTAAGAAGGCCAATATTATTACCGTAATGAGATAAATTGAGGCTCGTACATTATAATTTATTCGAAATAGGAAATCACGTAATTGCTATTTAACAAATAACATATAAACGAAAGCTGATCGAAAGCTCGGCCAGACGTGTGATTAATTTACAAGCCGTAAATTTTAACTATTGGAAATTTGATGGCAGAACAATAAAGCGAACAGCAGTTGCCAGCTAACTACCGGCCTATCAAACACCTTGCGAGTACAATCTCGACGTCAATGTCCGAACATCGAGTCCACTGAATAGAATCACGCAGCATGTGACAATCGAAGTGAATAAAAAACATATTAATCCCGGTGTTACACAATCAAACCCTCCAGCGAAAGCATTTTTTGCTCAAATAGTTTTAACCTAATAAGCAATTACTGCTAACGACTATGTGCTCGACATGTTTTGAACTATGTTTATTGAACTTGCCGGACGCGTATTAACGGTTAAATTATTTAACTTTCTAATTTGATTCGTTGTGGGAAACACAGTACAGCTGTTATCAACATCTGATTATCGGGTCGATGATAATTATGGTCATGCCATGACGCGTCGGACATTTAAATAATCGCAAATCATCTCCGACCAACCCGCTGTGTTCTCAGAAATGCAAATCAATATGCTTAAATACTCCACCGAACGGTGTTTAAAGAATTGAGGGTATAATATTCTTGTTGCCACCTTTATTCGTCGCCGCCAGCTAACGAGGTACACACGACAGCGAAATGGATTCTCGAAGATTTACGGGTTTGTTGTTGAAAAGGCAAGGCATATGATTCATAATCGTCATATCTTATGGACACACTTCTCGTCATTATAGAGCTGGGCTAAATTGAAATACAAGATAAAAATTTGCACAATAAAGAGAAAATAATTCTAATTAAAATACAAATATTTGGAACAGCATTGACAAAATTATAATAAATAACGATGCATGCTAACTATAGTTAAGACTGCATTGATAATCCTAAAAATTCCACTTATTTTAAGTAACGGTTTGAAAGTGATAATAAATTTAGTGAAAAAAAAACCAACTGAGAACTTACTACGTGAATCTGACAAGGAATTAATTAAAAAACACCAAATGAGTACAATTTTGAATATTAACAATCAATTTGCGGAAATGAAACTTCCCGTTGTAATAATTCGCATGAGGTATCATATATTATTGATGAATGATTTACGGTTTCGTTGATGTGGCCTTTTGTCGTGCATGTAATGACCCACACCCTCGTGCCTTGAGGTGATTTAGGATTATCAAACGCTTTCACCTGATGAATAACCGAGCCCCCATCCTTGTGTCTGACTTTAATATCGACGAAATATTTTCTTCTTTCAACCCTCACTTTTTGTTTACATGAAATTTAATTTTAAATTTAAATGGAAAACATCCGAGATTGCAGTCATAACTGACAGCAAATTCAATCAATGAATGAAAATAGTAGCCGTAGTACAAGTATATTCATTTCTGCAGACAAGTTTTAATTACATGTTATGAAATTGATAAAATGATATTTCATAACCTTTGTTTAATGATTTGAGAGGGTACTTTCTCTAGGGTCAGCTATTGTTTAGTTCGTGGTCACGCTAATGGAGTGCCCGTAATTCAGCGCCATCACCGTGCAGATTTCTCTACTGATGGATGGCTTTAGCCAATCCCCCTGTCTCGTTAGCGTTTGTAATCGATTCTTGGTTTTTGTCGTGCTTTGATTATACTTCGCGTTTAACATTATTGGCGCTTGCTGTTCACGTCGCAATCAGTTAATCGAAACGATCGAGATGCGAGATTAATGACTTTTACTATGCTATTTTTTATCTCAGTCATATTAAATTAGTTTAGATTGTAGAATAAATTAAGCTTTTATCTGATTTTTAATCAATGAAATGATTTATTTTACAATAACAAATACCATTGGTTGCCGCTACTGTAATTCGTATTATTCGTCGAATGTCAGTCAACGTAATACGATTAACTGAATTTGGGAATATATTTGTTTAGAGTCTCTATTTTCTTATGATAATCATTTAATTTTTTTATGACTTTGTTTTTTTAAAAGTTAGTTGAATTAATATTATTTTAATGAATAAAAAGGGCAGAAGTGCGCATAGCCCTGGTTAACAAGTCACAACACAAACCAAATACTCATGGAAATCGCATTGTCAGTGGGTAAACTTTACTCTTGGAGTAGCCGATGGAGGCGATAAACCTTCCATATACGGACCACACACGCGCAGCAAGGCGCGCTGCATCACGATGTAAAGTTGGGAACGTATTGTTAAAACACTAAAATTATGATTTTTCAACAATAAATACAGTGTTTTTGTGCATGGACGATAGTGGATATTTACCATAAGGTGGAACATCTGATCGTTAGCTCCCTTTCTAAAAAAATCTTTTTAAAAAAGTAGTACCTGATATCTGTAAAAAATATGAATTTATTATTTCAGCATATTAGTATAAAGTGTTAAGACAGGCATTCAATTTTATTTATATAGATAGATAGATTTATGGAAATCTCAGTTGCATATTAAAAAAACATCTGTTATTATTATTAGAATTTTTATATTTTTTATCATTAATTTTTATGTTTATTTTTGCTTCATTTATGTATTCATTGTATGTTTCTACCTTTATCTCGATCTGTTTGAGTAGCAACCACAGTGTTCGTTGCATTATATATTATATTCACCGATATTTTATATTCTTCCTAATTTGGAATATCCGTGACTGTAACTGTGTTTGTGGCACGAGTTATATTAATGTTTTTTAATATTTTGACCTTAGTGTTTATACAACTAACTTCTTTTTTTTTCAATCTATATATTTTAATTGTTATGATTAAGTATTATGGTATAACTTTCTTGGAATCTTTCCTTAATTATACTTTTTTAATACCATTTGTTTATCGTCACAATTTCCACTATGACAACAACTCAATGAAAATTTGTGTCCTTTATATCACAGATAATATTTAGCCATTTGCAACTGATGTTGATTCTGCAGTAGATTTTTCATCAACATTTTATAGATTGCTCCGTGGTCTCGTATAGGTTTATAATTTAGCACTATAATATAAAAAGCAGAAAGATAACAAGATTTTCTAACCATTTATCAACACAAATATATTTTCGTAAGCCATTCCCGTCTTTCTTTAAAAGCATTTACCATTTTAGCTGTATGATTTGTGGACTAACGTAGCTTCCTGCTCCGAACTAAAACGGCTTATTCAAACACGTCCTTCAAATTTGAGTTGTTTAGTCTTCACTCAAGTGTTCTTACATTACTAATTTTAGCTACTTACTTATAACTTTTAAGTGCTCTCGGTTATGAGAAAACAAATACAAATAATACACAAAATATGAAAGTACCTATGTGTTTATAATTCGCTCGGAATATCTTTAACTTTAAATTCAGATTTAAAATCAGGTCAACATTGATTTTAAATTTTTTTGCTTTGCGCCTATTGATTTTCAAAAGTTCAAAATGTCATTGATTGGATTTCAATTTAAAATTTAATTTCATTTCAATTATTCGAAATGTCGTTATTGAAAATTCAGCGCATTTCATTAATGCGATATTTTATATAACAGCTTCTGCAATTTCATTAAAATACTTTCTGACTTAATGAAATTCTTCGTTCTTTGTTGACCATTTTTCTACTTACATTATTTTTAAATCTGATAATTTCAATTTATCAGGATACAATTTCGTAGAAATTTTGGTTTAAATATTAGATACTCAAATTAGGTTAGTATTTAAGTACCAGAATTTATCATTACGTGATTTACAATGGAAGCTATCTTTACTGATGAATATTAAGCACAATACGAGTATGTCAAAGATTATGCTATGAGACTAAAGCCTTCATTAGACATTATAGCAAAGTTATAACTCTTGAATTCTTCAGATTACCCGTATATTATAGTACCATATACGCATAAAAAGTTCATCATGTCAATGCGTATAGTCTTGTTTCATTTTACGATGACATAAGTTGACACAGTTCGTTTCGAATCGCGAGGGTCTTCCTGACTCGTAAACCATTTGTAATACCATAAAGACACGCTAAGTTACACGCAATAATACAATGAACTTTAACCTGTCTGCACCTATTTTTCTACCTTTTTTCAAATGCGTAATTACTTTAAACTTTACTATTGTATGGCGTGTAAGGGTCTGTTTGTATAAAATTCATGACTTAAAGTCAGATAGGAGCCTAAACAATCTGGGACTTTAAGCTTCACTATTCAGACAATATATAAACTTGAGCCATCTTACGTCACTCCAATGACAAATTATCTTATAATTTGATTTTATTTTTAGTTTAAAATCACTATGAAAGAATTGAACTGTATTATATAAATAAATATTATATATGGATCTATTGACAATACGCAGATTTTAGGCTTCTGGATGTACATAAACGCTCGCCTTTACTGCTCGATCTTGCTGCTATCTATAGCAAGGCATATTCTAGATTAGATATCATCGATAAAGTCAACTGATCATGTGATTCATCAGGATAAGAAATATTGGCTTTATGCACTTTTTTGTTATATAATTACACCAAAATTTGCAAATAATATTAATCTACAAATTTCAGATAACGTTCAATGTGTTTATTTGTTAAATATGTAACATTATTAATGAAACAAAGCTCCAGGGTATTGCGGATATCATAATAATCCCAATCGTTGTTGCCGACATCGCCGCAAACGGTACCTGCTAAATGTTTGATTTATAGTGAGCTGCGGTAGAGATATTACTTCAAACTGCAAATGAAGCCGCCGGCAATGGCAATAGCTAGCAGGCGTACCGAATTTCAATGCTATTTAGTCTCCACTTCGAACAGTAAGATCTGGAAAGCTTGATTTTGAATTATTCAAACCTTTTATCATACCAATCTGTTTCGATAAATCACGAATTTATGATTAAAGGTTACTAAGGAATACTATTCTAAAAAAAATCTAACTGCCACAATCCTTTCATTTTTAATTATGTCTATCATTCGTAAAGTCTTCTTAAAAATCTTCAATTGTACCTTCGGCACGTGAGTATAGGTTTGGCCTTGAATGCGCAGAAGACACTATTAGGGCCTTAGAAGCGCTTGGTTTTTATGCGACGTTTCAGTTCCTGTGCGTCTGCTATTTGGCAAAATAATAAACGTCACGGATGGAACTGTAAATATAGGCACGCAGCACGCTCACAATGCGCTAACTTCCCACGCTATTCTTTCTCAGACCTAAAGTTAGCTGTCAGCTACTATATCATTAGAAATTACTATTTGTTGGGTAGGTTTTTAAATATTCTGTTTCTAAAGAGGTGACTAGAAAAATTCTATTGAAAGCGAGAACAAGTCAGCTATTACTAATATTTTAATTACATCCTTATAAGTAACATTCTTTTTCTTTTTGAAACCCTTTTACCCTTATCACGATCGTAGTGACATTACCTTTTTACACTCCCTTTTATCAGATAAGCAAAGGGTTCATCCGGTAAGTGGGTAAAACAATTGAACATGCGATATTGCGGTATCGTGATTTTTACACAATTCAACGAAACGATGTCACATCGATTACTTTATCAAAACACTCGAGGATCACCCTTTTAGTCATTGCACAACTGATATTAATTTATAAAATCTTTTGTTTTAAATTTTAAATCTTCAGTATTATTTCAACATTGTCATAAATCAAAATTACAAAAATATTTTCAATGGGTATTTCTTTGTTTTCAATTTTTAAGTTACCTATCCTATATCCCGAAAATATTTGGATTTTTATTTAAAAGGGTAAATAGACGAAATTGCTACTGCTAAGCTAATTCCCTTTTCTCTCGGAGGATGTACTTTAACATCTAGAATAGGTCAAATCCGTTTTGAACGAACAAGCAGGAAGTCCTAATTCTATAATTGTTTGGAAATCGTCGTTCAGTCGTCAAGAGTTTATGGGTGCGGTTTGTTATTGTTTCTAATTTGGTATTTTTTGGGGAAAGAATTTTAAATTGTTTAATGATCTCGATCATTTACTAACTCAAACACAATCTTATAATATTTTTATAAAAAATTTTACCTAAAGGAACCTGTTAAATTGATAGTACTGTGGTTATTATTAAAAATATTTTATTTTGATTAACAATAGCGACTTACGTATTTCCATGAATAATGTGAACTAGAATTATGGTTAAGTAATAAACATGGACCGTTCCTACTCGATCGTTGACAATTAACCACTTGAATTTCTGGCTCGAGTGCCTGACCCGCTATTCAAACTGTATTTACTGGAAATACTCTGTAAATTCCGTTATATGCTATAACGACATTAAATATTAATCATTAGATTAATTTCTCGTATTCTGTGAAATATAATTTACATTTCTAATTAAAAGTATAGATACATTTTATCTTATTTTCATATTAGTCGTCTACAGAAGCCAATGTTTTTTATGACTGGAAAACATTCGCCGTATCACGATCATAGATTTTAACATAAATGTCAACGGTACTAATATTCGTTTTACGTGCAAATCTTATTAAAAAAATAGATTCATCAATTTTATTTATGTTGGCCGTCTATGCAAGCCAAGAATATCAAAAGTCCTTAGAATAATGAACTAAAATGCTAAATATTAGCATTTCTTTGCCAGGTTACCACTAGGGACAAAAGTACAAAACATGACGATTGACAGAGCCGGTCGTCCACCCGCACCACGTCGGACGTCAACATACAGAAGCTACGATGAACTCGGTATTATAGATAGAGGAAGACCACTTAGATATCGACATGGCGGTATTGAAGACTTATCTGGGTTAGAACAACCTCGTAGTCACAGATCCTTTAATCCACGTGATTTAGATGACATCACTGTCATAAGTTCAGAAGAGATACCCAAACCGAAACGAAAAACAATGGAAGGTTTGGCAAGTGGTTTTAGAAGAACATTCTCTGTTCGAAGCAGAAGAGAACCCGAAGGGATTCCTATGGACACTTTTAATGTGACTTGTGAGGAAAATTTCGCAACAGTTAGGGGTGCACCATTTGGTAGACGTAGATCATTATCTAGGGATAGGGGATCGTCATTGCTGGGTCGGAGTTCTTCAGAAGGAGATGTGAGGTTACCACTTCCACGTGCTCCGCCTGCAAATCCAACTCCTAGACTACATCGCTGCCTTCGAGCCTTAGGAGGAAGTTGGAAGAATCTTCTATTATGTGAGTCTTCGTGACCGTAGCTTCAGCTTTGCTCATTAACTAAAATCATTGTGCCGTTTGTAGGCCTAATTAACTACCCAATTAGGTAACTGAGACTAAAAACGTAACGTATGTGTAAACATAACACTTAACCTTTAGAAATCTGGTTATTGTATCTCACTCTCTTATTTAAAATGCAGTTAACCGTTGACCGAGGCGCCATCGCCACTGTCCGAGATAATTATTACTAAGACGGTTACAAATGATGCAGCTAAGTTTATTTTAAATCTGTGATTAACCTCGAAGCTTAAACGAATTAAACGGTTTCTTTTATGTAAACATTATTTTGATAGCTGTTTGGTAACTCTGAAGTATAAAAGTAATGAAATTAGCCGCGAGCTAGTTATAATCTTTTTAGACATGTTAACTTTTGAGCGTGTGCCTAATATATGTAAACATCAATTAATAATAATATCAAAATGTCAGTGGTAGCTTTTGTTCCGTTCAGACCTCAATCCTTTCATAGCCTTTATGTTGTTGATTTTGACAAAGATTAATTTATTGAATCGTAAATAAATCTTCTTGCTACTCAGAATTATACTTATACAATCATTATACAATCTTTTCTTAACGATTGTAGTACAACGCTACCCACTATTTAATTCCATATTTTAACTTCGTGTTTGTATTAATGAAATTTCATTAACGCCTCCAATAAAATGTCTTAATATGGTAATTTTGAAGGTTATTAATATTTAACAATGAGTGGGATGGTACTAATAATGATAATATTTTTTTATTTCTGTATAACTAAAGAACTATGATCTTATATATCAATGATATTAGTATTAAATATACTCGTAGACTATTTAGTTAAAGTTTGTTTATCAAAAATTTTTGTTGTTATTGAAAATTTCTTATTTTTGATTAGCGATATCTAGACGCCATTTTTAGCTTTAGTGACACACATAACCATTTGATACAGCACTATTATGCAAGTTGTCGCCATTTTGCTATCACCTATTGTTTTTAATAAGAATTTAGAAAGTTACTTAAAATAGATTAAATAATCTTTCTATGGATAAGAATTTTTGTTCGTACATATAAGGTTATTTCATCATAAAGGTACAAATACCAGTAAAAGTTCATCAAGCTGCTGGAATTGATGCCATAGATTAGACAAAAACATGATGTCGGCCATTTCGCAGTCTACGCACAAAAATTCATTAAACGAATTCATATTTGGCGAAGGGTGTCATATAAAGCTTATCTTCCGTGTCGTGTTTAACTCCGTATTGCGAGTGGTCTCATTTAGGAAATTGCCTTTTTAATTTTCCGTTACACTGGGCTCAAAGCCTTCAGAACAATGCCGAGGTTCAAATGAAAGTCGCCGGCTGTTCTAGTTCCGTTGATGACAGCTAAAGCGTGTATCGTACAAAGCACTCACTGAATGTGTACTAGACTGATGTATCGAGGAAAGTATTTTTAAGGATCCTTACGTCAAAGGAAAAATGAACCTTTATAGTAGCGTGAAGCACCTTTTAGAATTAATATCATATATTCAGATCACAATAAATAAATTCACATGACCAAAAAAATTAGTTTCTTTCAATCCAGTTGACAAAAAAACATTATTTGAATATTCCAATTTGCAGTTAGTCGGTTTTTTCCATGCTATACCATTCCGTTTGTTTACGAATAAGAACCCTTAAAATATATTTGAAGCAAGAAAATACCTTTCAAGTTTCATCAAATTAGCCTTAATTCAATATCCGACCCACAATGTCGCTTCTAGATCGCTTTGCGTAGTGGAAGTGATACGTCTAATGTCGGAGGGGACCAGCGGCTTGTCAGCATTTATTCAACATTCATCGCCGACAGCGGGATGACATTTGATTCTTTTAGCAAAATTACATCTCTTGAGTGAACAGATGCTATATTTTATTATTACTATTGATTAATGTTTTACGTTTCATCTCGGTAGAATATAAAATATTTATATTCTGTCCTTGGTTTCTACTTATTTTATACTATTGTATTGCCCGCGATTCGCTCGAGCAATAGCAATTTCTTATTATACTTTGGTTACTATGACGATACTTAATCCATTATGATTTTCATTCATTCTCTTTCTCCATTTCAACCCAAGGATAAATTTCTAAAAATCATTCAGAGTAAAAATAACCCTGATTTTGAAACTAACACAAGTTACATTTTATACTGGAATAAATATATTTATCAAATTAAAACACGTCTTACGTCATAAAATTGTTATAGCACTATATCTAATGTGTATTTATTTAATTCGACGCACTCTCTTTATAACTAAATTGGATTGTTAATATTTAAATAAATATAGTCCATATCCATTCAGCCTATTTTCGAAACCTTTAGTTAGGTCAATCGAGAAACGTTTTTCTTCGTCTACATTCCGCAAATTTAAATAATTTCTTTCGTCAGATATCTAGATTCTTGTGCTATTTTTATCGAGGGTTCCGTCCGCCTCACGTAGGGACGAGTTATCTAGCAGGGTCACGTACGACCCATGTCGGTCGGTATCGCCGGGTTACGGGACAAGTCGTTAGCCTAACAGATAAAGTTTGATGCTTTGCTAAAATTACGTAAGTACGGATGGCAGGCAGATAATGGAGCGGAAATATTGCTAAATTAAATTTATGTAAGATTTTACTAATTTCTAACGTGTTTTTGTAGATTTGTGTTTGTGTGTCTGTAGTGTTAGTGGCTCTCGTAGGTTAGTATGAGTATTCATAATATTGAGTAGATTTGTTTTGCTATGCTTTTTAGGGTTCCGTATCTAAAAGGTAAAAATGGGACCTATTATTAAGACTCCGCTGTCCGTCCGTCTGTCTGTCACCAAGCTGTATCTCATAAACCGTGATAGCTAAACAGTTAAAATTTTCACAAATGATGTATTTCTGTTGCCCCTATAACAACAAATACTAAAAACAGAATAAAATAAATATTTAAGGGGGGGGCACCCATATAACAAACGTGATTTTTACCGAATATTGGTACGGAACCCTTCGTGCACGAGTCCGACTTGCACTTAACCGGTTTTTAATTGGGTTTAATTTTATTGTTATCAATATAATAATCCTTCATATTTATGGAAAATAATTTTTATCGTCTACAATACTAAAAATATATAATCATATTAACTCAGTTGTAGGCAGTAGCATAGTCAGATAATGACAGCCCTGCTTTGTAATAAGTTTGTCGGACATGTAAAAGGAAAACTGCTTTTACGCTAATTTCGTACATCATTAAGCGAACCGCAAAAGGCTTTCTTACATAAATAGTGGTTTTACCGAGTTTCATAAAATTTGTGTCACGTTTTGTGGCCATCAAACCGCATAATGCGTCTGGACGAAAATCCTGTCTTTGTTTCAAATTTGTTTGTCTTAGAATAATTTTAACATTGATTTAGTTGAAAATTAATGAATTTTAAACGCTTATTTCTCATATTTCATACCAAACAGTGCGAAGAGATTACTAGGTCAGCACGGACGCCTAGAGTGGCTCTGTTAGGCTCGTAATACTCAACATAAGCACTATACTCCGTCCCATCTTGTGGAATAGGTTTCTGACTTCATTTAGAATGTTAAATAAATTACTTTACATTAAGTTACTAAATATACTTAGATTTATCCTATTAGCATTTGAAAGTGTTTAAAATATTGCATTCAAATTCAAATAATATATCATCTCAACGTCAAAAGAAACATTCACATTAATAACCGTAAGCATGATATATATGATAGATGAGCATTGTCAAAATCTGTACACAGGCTCGACAAAAGGTAATCCTGTCAAGCCTACTACCAAATTAATTCAGCATAATAACAATTAAGGTGACACAATGAGGCTCGTCCCATCTTTGCCATCCTCGCACAGATCTTTGTCCTTAATTCCATATTAAACCCTGGATGATTTTAATCAGCGGAAGATGTTTTGTTCGCTTTGTTGACTCCTCTGAATACGTGTGCCTGTCCCTTAAGGAATAAGACGTGAAACAAAAGAACTCATCACTTGTAATACATCACTATACATAAATATTGTCCTTTGAAGTCATGCGACTTAAAGTTATAAAGGATTTTTTGATCATGAAAGTAATTTAGGCACTAATGTTATTAAAAAAAATGAAGGCATATCTTTGCCTTTTAAAATACAGCTTTATTTGAACATGATGTTATTATTTGATAACATGCTATAAAGAGCATTTACTGAACAACTCGGAAAACTTCAATTGCACGTAATTCACCTCAACGTATGTAATAGTCGTAAATCATGAGCTTGTTACTGAGACTGCATTTAGCCAGTTGCTGTAATGTAATCTGTATCAACAATTTTACACTTCTCATCTTACTAATATGCGGTAGCAGATGAAAGACAATATTATACACATTCATGGTCACACTACCTTTGTAATAATTGCGTGAAATTGGAGTTTAATGTCACTACAAGTTTTGGTCAGCAAATTCTTCAATCGGATATTGAAATTATGGTATCATCACAATTTGCTAATGAAATACAAGAAACTCGAGTCGCAAAAGATCATAAATGAATCTAAAACTTCATCAGCAAATAGTCTAATGTCACAATAACCTCAACAAACCCATCTCATTCGTCACCAAACAACAATCGTGAGTCTCAGCAAAAAGTTGACATTTTAATAAATGCCGTAGCTTTTGTCATTCTAAAAGTACCCTCTATTATGAATTTGACATCCAGAAAAGGCTTTCGTCTAAACAATTGCAAAAAGTTTAGTCACAAGGACTTGAATCTTGAGTCCCTTAGTTATATCTACAGATTTTGTTATTACTTGTTTGTTATGCGTGGATGATCCAAAAGTGATTGCTTTATAGCTAATTGTTTTGCTGCATAAGGTAAGGAAGTAATTACAGTTCGAGATTCGTTGTCTTGTAACGTTTATTCTAACAATCATTGCGCAGGATTAGTTTATAATTGTCTGACTCAGAAATCAATTTAAATCCTAATGTTATCCTTCATTTACTTTCACTATCATTAATATTAACTGTTTACGTTTCACGCTTAATTCTATCCTTATGGAAATCTAGTAACAGACCATCTGGCAACTTTGCTTCAAAATATTATTCAGAGAGTAATGATACTGCATCAATAGATCAAATTTTCTATAGCACCCCAATCTTTGATCCTTTGTAGTCCTACACGTGTGACGGGGCTTAATTTTTCACTGCATAGTGTGAAAGGATTTCATACTTTATTTGTAGGAAAATAAGAATCTGTTTTAATTTTATTGTTTTGAAATAATTATTGTTTGTGTCCTGAGTCACAAAAAAAGAATTTAGTATCGCATAGCTCATTCCATTCATTTTATTAATATAATCCTTTAGTTTAAATAATAAATAAATCTTTATCAACATAGCTTTGCTGATTAATTTAACAACGAATACAGATATTTAATATATCAGCTTCTATAGATTATACTGATCTCATTAAATTCTTTGTAAAATCTACTTTATTTCTTCGAAATATAATTGAATTTTGAGTTCATAGCTTTCAATAAAGGGCATACAGGCCGAAGGGTAGACACAATGGATCTGGACACGGTGGAACATTGTTGGGTATTGAATGTTCTGTAAAGAGCATCGTACCTTAAATAATAGCCAGATTTCGACTCGTCCTTACGTTATTTGAGGGACGCTTTTTTAGACTCTTTATATGTGACCTAGGTAGAGGACGAATTACTTCAGCTTGAAGTACGTCAGGGTCGTCTGAAATATTTTTCAATTTAAACAATATATTTTACTACTATTTATCTTTTGTGGAAATAATTGGCGCTATAAGTCATATAGGTATACTAATCGACCCGCGGGACTACGTCCGCATATAGCTTCGCTCCTATTGGTCTTAGCGTGATGATATATATATTGGCGTAAACGGATGTGATTAGTGTCTCCAGTTCATGGGTTCTAAAATCATCGTCATGATAACTATCGCGTTATAAAATGTCTATTTGAGTCGTAATTCTTCGTATTCGTATTATTCATCATTGGTTAATTATTATTAAAGCGATAATTTTCATAGAGGATTTCCATTGACGCTCTGTTTGTAAAAACTATATGCTATATGTTCAGACGGATCTTTCCGTATTTTGAAATCATTGGTTAGGATATTCTCGTATTTTAAATACTTAATTATGTTATTTGCTGTGTAGTTGCAATCTGTTGGCCACCTTCCCATCGGTTCTGTGGAACCGTATGCGGTCACGACTGACCCAAACAAGTGTCATTACATAAGTTGCTAAGCTCGTATCATTATTTCCACGCATTGTCATTACCCCTCTGTTTCTGTTTTCATTTAATGAGTATTCATTGTTTTGTTTCAGGTAAGTGACTGCTGTTCATTACGAATATAATTATGCGCTGCTTCACTGGTAAAGTATTGTTTTGTATTGAAATCTCTTATATTCTCAGACTTATTATTTTTGTTTATAACTACATGAATCAAATTTAATTAATGCCCTATAATTAGCATCATATTTAAAGATTTATAATTAGTAAACTTGATAAGTAAACTCAAAAGAATGTTTGGCGTCGGAAGACGAAGTCTTATCATCATAAATATCAAATCTGATAATCGACAACCCTTTTACGTTAATAAGTTGCCTTAATTTAATCTAGTGCTACTGGTTTGTTCCAAGCAAGTTTTAAAGTTCAGATAGCATTCATGTTAAAACTGATAAGCTGTCTAAAAGAAGGCTAAGCAGTCGTTAATTATGAATAAATATTGCTAGAATTTTATAAATATTAAGATAAGTGTAACGATTAGGTTTTATTTAAGACGAAGATTATAATTATAGTAGAAAAGGGAACAAGATTAAACCGATAGAAACTTTACACGTAAATATAGTCTATAGTTCTAATTCGAAATTAAGTGGCAGATATTGATACGTTTATAGAAGTTTCACTATCTGATTTTAATATGATAGTAGCTATTCTAATTTAATAGCTATAAATGATGGTTCAATAGACAAATATTTTGATTCTAAGTCTTTTTATGAACTTAATGTCTTTAATAAACTTTCACCAGCAACTTGATTTTAAAACCTATTTTGCGTAGCTACAATGCAGCTATACGTTGCCCTATAAGAATTTATAAGTAATTTTTAGTTGATTTGAGCTGAAGATGAAACTTCTGCTGCTGAAGAGCTGCAAAATTAATTAGAAGTTTGTATAAAACACGCTATATATTGTATACGTCCATCGTAATATATTCTATCGCCCGAGCCTTGTAAGGACCGTTCCCTATAAACCTGAAGATAATGTGTGAGATAAAGCACCACCATCTCTCCAAGTGTTTACTTTACGAGATTAGATACGTCATCCTTAAATAGCTGATACATAGCTGTAGCTGTGCCTTTGAGAGTAATGACCTGTATCTTGAACGCTACTGAAGGATCATGAAGAATTCTTGGGCGTCATCTTAAACTTTCTGTTGTATTCATTAGTTGAACATTACTTGCTTTGGTATTATGATGTTCGAACTATTATACTATTGCTCTATCTTTATTACTATTATGGAAAACCTAAAAAGGTCAGCTTTTGCCTAAACTTCCTAAAGATGGTCATTTTTATTGTTTAAAGACGTTGTTTGAAGGCAATTGTCTTTCTCTCTCCCTCTCATTCTAATTTTATTGTCATTAGACTGTTAAATTTGAACTATGATATAGTTAGCGAACATGAATTAATTTATCAAATTGGTTTAAGACAATCATATCGAAGTCGTGTATTATCTATATGGGAGTTATCATCATCATCATCACGACCCTTCAATGGCCCACTGCTGAGCTCTCCTCCTCAGAATGAGGAGGGTATTAGGCCATAGTCCACCACGCTGGCCCAGTGCGGGTTGGCAGACTTCACACACCTTTGACAACTTTATTGGAACTCTCAGGAGTGCAGGTTTCCTCACGATGTTTTCCTTCACCGTTAAAGCAAGTGACATTTAATTGCTTAAAACACACATATCTCAGGGTCAAAGGTGTATGGCCAGGATCGAACTCGGACCTCTCGAGTAAGACTTGAAGTCTCAACCACCATCCATCACTGCACTGCGGGTCATCACTGCAATATGCATGGGAGCTATACTGCACAGTAACTCTAAAAGACAACAATCATAAACATTAGACTGTTTGACAACAGTTCTATCGGAACAGAGGTTGTATACAGTCTTGGATTAAATAAAAGAGATTACCCGTGAGTATAAACTTATCTTATTGAATTACTTAATGTTATTGAAAAATAAACTGAAAGAGCATCTCGTAATTAATATAAAAGACGAACACGATACTCGTAAGACCCCTTATTTGGTAGGAAATCCGAACGCTTCTAATTCTCACTAATCCCAGCCAGCATATAAAAGAAATACTGCCTCTAAATTATATACAAAAAGATATTAGGGACTTTCCTAAATAGATATTTTGTGCAGAATTATCTTTACTAATGTCAGACGTGAGGGACAATGGGTATTGTAAGAATAATATAGTTATTGTTATCTTATTACTGACATAACTTCATCTTATAACAGTGAGTTCTAAATGTTTTTATATTATTATATTGAGACTCATTAAATAAAAAAGTACTATGCATACAGATTAGAAATTTATGATTATATAAGTATACTTTTCCTAGGAAATAGAATTAAAATATCATAAATCTATATATATATATACAAAGTAGAGTTAGGTTTCTCCTTAATAACTCAACAACGGCTGAATAGATTTTGATGAAATTTGGTACACAGATATATACATAAGATACATTATATACATAAACGGCATAGACTACTTATTATCATGTCAAAAATATTTAAATGGATTGAAATGGATGATGAAATTTTGTAATCAGTATTACAATTGAATTATTAAATATATTAATTTTAAAGAAAAATTAGTTTTTGATAAAGAATATAAAGTTCTAATTCAAACTGTACCTTTCATAAACTCACGAAGTCTAATACAATATCGATCTGATTCTCTTTTATCCATAAAAAATCTATTAATATTTCATAGGAAATTTGTTTATTAAAGAATATATTCTATTAATACCTGGAAGTATTTTTAAGTTAAAAAGAGTTAAAAATTAGTTGTGTCCAAAAATAAAAATAAAATAGATTCATATGGTCATACAATCGATTCGATCGATATTCTTAAGTATTTTTCGCGATAAAACATAGCTTATATCCTTCCTCAAGCTCTACTTTATCTCTGTAATCATATTTAATCAAAAAAGGTTCAGAACCTTAAGCCTGATTGTCTAACAGACAGACAGTAGACATCTATTCGTCAATAGATGGCGTAAGTAGTAGTTTAAATCGCACTTTAGTTTGTTTTGAATCAGTACATCCAGTCTAGGATCCTTTTAATATGCTTAATACTCAAAAATACGATAAAATTTAATGTATAAATTGAAGTAAAAATAATAAGAAGCTTATATCTATGGACAGATTTTTATTGGAAGTTGTAAATTTGAACTGCATTTTATAGTTATTGGAACTTTAAGTCGTAAAAATGTCGTTGACGTTAAGAATTGGGTATAGAGTTTTTAGATACGAAGCTCATAACTGTTTTTGTTATTTTTGTGTAAATACAAAAGCTTTTTACAGTTTATTTGCAACTATTGTTAGCTCTGATAGTTCCTAGAAACCAAAGTTTCTATTTCAGTCTGAAATGATTAGCAACACCGTTGATTAAATTCGCGGGTTACCTTTTATTTTATTCCAAATAAGACCTCTGTTCTGATAGACTTAAGTCAATTTACTTAATGCATTATAAATAGGTCTTATTAACGTATACGTGGGTCACAAACCCCAGGTGCTGTTCCGGATTTCTATCGTGGTATTTAGGTAGTATTAGTTATATATATCTTAAATACAATTACTTCCACTCTTCATGGTTTAGTTTAGATCAGTGATTCCCAAGGTGTATATGGGTCTTCTGAGTTTGACGAGTTAAAGGGGTCCATGAGGGTAGAATTTTATGATTCTGTAATACATTAATATATGCTTAGTGGTCTACGGGTCGAATTTTGTCTGTAGTTTGGGAACCTCCGATATAAATATAATAAAAGATGAGGATAGTAAAAAATTTACACTTCTCCAGTCTTCAATCTTCATCTAAACATAAATCATCTGAGAGATAGTAGCACCTAGCCGCTTTATTATCATTCTGAAGTATCTCCATTTTTATGGGACATAATGTCACTATTAGGACCATTTTAGCGAGCACGAGATTGGTCCTTATGCGACGTTTCAGTTCCCACACGTCTGCTGTTTATGAAAATAGTAAACGTCACAGACGGAACTGCCAATACAGGCACGCAGCACGCTCACAATGTGCAACGGTTTGCTCAAACCTAAAGTTAGCTGCCGGCTTCTGTAACTAGCATGTTCAGAAAGTAAAGGCAATAAATAAATCTGTTAACAGCAAAGTTATTAGAAAGAGATAAATATACGTCTAATTATCCGCTCTCCCTCACTCTTCCATACAAAACAATCTACATGTTTCTGTCTCTCATAAGAATAAGATATAACATTAAAAACAATATTTTCAACATTGAAACATTGAATGTAGGGCAATTACCTCACTTTCAATAGCCTTTATAAACATCTAACGTCCTTAAAATAGGGCTAATATAATATAAAATAAATCAACTGTGACAAGTAATCTCTGTAATGAGCTACCAAATCCAAAAAGGAGGTCCAATTCCGCTTTAGACTTCCTGGTGCGTGATTTGGACACGTTTTGGTGATATTTGTATGACAAATCGTACGGAATGTTTTCATCTAAACCCAATTTGCCATTCACACATACATTATTCTAGAATATAAATAGGCAAATATTGATAAAAGGCAAAGTAATCGACTTGGCAGATGTCGCTAACTCACCCTCCTATAATTTAATGTAGGGGAAGCACAATAGCTATCGATTCCTTTGTGCCCCTGGGAAATCGCCTTCATCACGCTTCTTACACGATTACCACAAAACAAGAGTTCAATGTGAATGTTCAAGGTCTTCATGGACAAATCAATATTTGCTAGGGACATGGGAAAAAAATTAATATCAAATGCCAATTGCTGATTTAGTTGTGACTTAAGTAAATATTGTATTCTGACGCGTCTTTGAAATATCGAATGCCGATTGCCGATTCAGTTGTTACTTAAGAAAATATTGTATTCTGACGTGTCGTTTAAATATCGAATGCCGATTCAGTTGTGACTTAAGAAATTATTGCATTCTGACGTGTCGTTTAAATATCGAATGCCGATTGCCGATTCAGTTGTTACTTAAGAAAATATTGTATTCTGACGTGTCGTTTAAATATCGAATGCCGATTCAGTTGTTACTTAAGAAAATATTGTATTCTGACGCGTCGTTTAAATATCGAACGTCGATTGAACATTCACTTGTGACTTAAGAAAACATTATATTTTGACGCGTCGTTTAAATATCGAACGTCGATTGCCGATTCAGTTGTGACTTAAAATAATATTGTATTCTGACGCGTCGTTTAAATATCGAACGTCGATTGAACATTCAGTTGTGACTTAAGAAAATATTGCATTCTGACGTGTCGTTTAAATATCGAATGCTGATTGCCGATTCAGTTGTTATTTAAGAAAATATTGTATTCTGACGCGTCGTTTAAATATCGAACGTCGATTGAACATTCAGTTGTGACTTAAGAAAACATTATATTTTGACGCGTCGTTTAAATATCGAACGTCGATTGCCGATTCAGTTGTGACTTAAGATAATATTGTATTCTGACGCGTCGTTTAAATATCGAATGCCAATTACACATGACATTAGTTGCGTCAAATTGACGGGGTTTTAAACTACCGGCATTATTTACGATTTTTATGTTCTTAATTTAATCTTATCTTAACCTGCCTCCCAAATTTCAGTATAATCTTGTTAGAATTGTTGTCCTGTCATTACATTACCGCAACCACATTGTTCACCATAGAAATCTAAATCAGTTTACCCCATCATAGATATTCAACAGCATTCTGATTCGTGAATTGACGTCCATAATTAATGGTTTTAGGGAAAGCTCCTAATGTTCCCGAATTGACGAAAATCTATTTTCCGAAATGAACACAGATCTCGCTCTAATTAAATCAGAACCTAGTTTTAGTCGAATTTATTTCGAGTTAGTATTTATTCAAGATAATAAAAGATATTGAAGATACTCTTACAGACTTATAGAACTTTAAAATAATTTGTGCTTGTCGAGATAAAAACTGTCCTATCTAAGTTATTTAATTTTGAAAAGCTTTTCTGATCAAAAAATCGAAGATGTAAAGGTATTTATATAAAATAAAAAATAATAAAGTCATTATGATATATATTTTCATAACATATTTTAAACACATTATGTTTATTCTAAAATTTCCTCATAATCGGGTAAATTTTCAAGATAAGACAAAACTCACCAATTGTATTTAGAATCACTTCATGTTTGTTTATTTAGTTTTATTAGAAGTATTACATAAATATTATAAAAAGAATTTAGATATATTATATATAGTAATACCTTTGCGTATCAGAAAGAGTTTTAGGACAATCTGTATCAAAAACAACCGCTGCAGCACGAAAATACAATTCTCACATTTGTATTTCAAGCCTCACTTAAAATATAGGTTTTTTTTTTAAGTTTTCCCACCTTAATTTTTCATTCAGATCTGTCGGGGCCTGAAATCCCTCGAGTTTACTTTTACTTAACGAAACCTTATTCAAAATAAACAGCTCAGTGTAAACGGGAGACGTGCCCGAAATATGAACGCTTCAATGATATTACCACTGACAATAACAAGCGCGGTCGGGCGCTTTTAATTTCGTTTTATTATACAGGTCTTCAATAGTATCCAAGAAGAAAAGTTTTAATTAAAAATATGAAGTAAAAAGCAAAGAAGTTTTTAAAGAAAGCTCTAAGCTTGGACCTATAATGATCTAGACGTCGGGTCTCGATACAAATATCATAAAGAATTGAATACATTTAAAAAAATGAGCATATAACATAATAAATAGGAACCATTATAATCGTCATTTATTTGTGCAAGATAAACGCAAACAGTATTTATACTGATTCAATTGACTTTTGTATATAAATATTTCTTTAATGTTTAAACAGTGAAACTAAGTAGTGGAGTCGAGTGTGAGAAGTCAGTTAAAAGGGCTTTACAAACCTACACCTTGGTCACAAGTCCCAATAGTCTATTAATTATCACACCCTCTTAATGTTTTATCATATCTTTCCTCCCTTCTCATCATTTTTTTCCAAGTTATATATATGTCAGAGAATAGTAAATGATTATCGAGTAATCAAATCGTCATCGCTATCTATGCTAGTAGAGTAGTAGTCACTTCCATCGTTTTGACAGTCTCGACTCTTTATATACCATCAACAGTCTGACTGAAGTCTTAGTCGTGCGCGGTCTCTCAAGAACTGAAGTAGTCCCTGGAAAGTGTTAGTGTTGGAATTGCTGTCCAATTAATATCCCCTTACAATTTAATTACCATGTCTTATGTTAGGTTAGGTTTATGTGAGTTTAACCTTGGGTTTAAACAGTGAGCCTGAGCAGTGGCGGCGAGTGTTGTGATCACTTAAAGGAGCTTCTGAAGTCTACACCTTGGTCACAAGTCCAAGGCACTACTTAGGTTTCGCTCGTAATTGTTTGAGATCATATTTGATTATTTATCGTTTCAGTAGAAGTCTCTACATTGCGTTTACCCAATAGTCCAGTCAATAATATCCCCCCTTTTAGTGTATTCCAATATTTTCCTCTCCTCCTTCCTTCTCATCATTAAAATCCCCGACATATATTATATATAATTTATAATATATTTAAAAGAGAGTCAATTATAGTATGAATGAATTAGCCAGTAAGAGAGTTAGTATGCATGTTATTGAGTGAGTGGGTAAACGAATTAATTGAGCGAGTTTGAGTAGAAGAGAAAGCGAATGAGTGAGTAGAATGATTTGATATACCTGCCTGCCTGTAAGTCATGTCAAGTAGTTGTTTCTTTCTAACAATTGCACTCAAATATAAAGTTTACAAAGCAACATTTAATGGGACCTAATTCACTCCGCTAACGTTTCGAGCACTGATTGTGAGTCCATACAATTATAGGTCAATATCAGTAAATACGAATAAGATTTCGAGGAAGATATCAACCTTGAAAGTTAAACAAAAACTTTTCTTAGCGAAGTAATATCCAACCTTAACTCTATTCATTACTCGAATCAAATATGAATGAATAGATTTTGCTCCAACAAAATGAAGCACAAAGGTTCTGAAGTTTTTTTTTTTATTTCCTGGCGCAAGTATATTGAATTTCACTCCCACACAAACTCAACTGAAAGGAATATTTTATCGCAGAAAGAATTGTGATATCAAGACATTTTACTTCGTTATATATGCAGAAAGGTTTTCTTTAGACCTTTTTGTAATGGAGGTTTCAAAAGCGAATTCGAAAATGTAGCTGGCAACACCGTTGATTATCTACGTTTTGAACCGACTCGAAAATTTGTACATTCTCTTGAGACGGATAAACGTTAGTTTGACGAGTAATTTCGTGAAGTAAATGTTGTTACTATTTATTATCTTCTGAGTGTTTCCCGTACGGAAATCTTATTAGAAATCTAATCATTACAAAAAAGATGATGATATTATCTACTTGATATATGAAACAGTCGGGCCTGGGGCTTGTGGTGCAGATGCAGGTTTACAATAATCACAATACTGACATCTGATATCTAAGTTACAATTACAGCACCTTGTTATATTTCTACTAGCAATACGTTGGATAATATTTAATAAACAAAAATGGTAGTTAGACTGAAATTTTGATTTAAAAAAGGTAATTTATTCTACCGATCTCTCATCTCTCTCTTTTATAAACTGTTAATAAATGTAATAATAACTGAAGCTATCAAATTTACATTCCATTCAAGTTCAATTAGCATAAAAACTTCACGTTCCAGTTTGAGACCACCAAAGATTTTACGCGTTGCGATTACTGTCAGATATTTGAAATATTTGTGGCAAAATTATAATTGCTAGCAACACTGAGCCAGTAGTTGCTATTTGTTTATTTAAAAAATACTTGTACTGGCTCGAGATTTGTGTTAGCTTTATGACTAATTTTAAACATTAAAAAGATATTGAATATTGTGTTAACAACAGCGTTTATAAGTTAATATTCGCGGGTAGTAGACAATATATAACTTTCGTTCCGATAGGATTGAGATGGTCTGTCAAGTGAGGTCGCGCAGTACATATTGAGACTAGTGTTGTTTGGTGTGTTAATAGGCCTTTAATATTCGGTTACGAGGTCGAGCGGTGGAGGTGAGACTTTGTGAATAGTAAAAGGCTTTTTTAAATCAGCTCCTGGGTCTCAAGTCTCAGGCATTGCTCGGCTCCTATCTAGACAACATATTAATATGGTTTTTTTGAGTGTTACTGCGCAGTAAAGCTCCTAATAATTAAAGTGCAGTGCTGTAGAGGCGATAATTTGTGCCCTTAAAACTTGGTCATGGGCCTCAAAAGCCTGGTCATATGTGTGCAGTATAGCTTAATATAACTCCGTTATTCGCCATGTTATCGCTTTCCTATAAATCTTTCCAGTTGGCGAATATAAATTAAATTTTAGAGTTAATAATGTTATTGTATGGCGCAGGCGTAACAGGTTGCCACTGCAAGTCTATATTTGTTTTAGTCGAAATGCGGTGAATGACACTCTTATTTCGTATATTTTATTTATGGGATACATTATCATACTTTGGTCTTGTAGGACTTGTGACCCAAGTGCTGGTTTGTAACACCATCTGCTCGTATCATAACTGAAATCGTACTAATTATCACATGAGATTAATATTCGTCTTTTTTAAGCTACTTTTTGCGATAATAAAATTAACAATTTTTATCTTAAAATTGTTTATTTTTCTAGTATGTTATTACCAAAAACTAATAACATTGATTTTTTGGTCTTGGAAAAAATCTGTATAATAAATAAATACGTTTACAAATTAAATTAGAGGTGACGCCACTAAGATGGCATTAGAAAACTCACATATAAGTGAAACCTTCTTATTTTTCTTCTTCTGTTGGCGCTACAACACTTTGTAAAGGAGGCTAAGCCAAAAGAAAGCCAAGCTAAAGGAGTCCTTTATAATCTTCCTCCAGTTTTCACGAAGCTTGGCTGTCCGTCTCCAGTTAGTAACCTTCCCATTCTCCTCAAGTGCACCTTCACGCAATCGCACCAACGCTGTTTTGATATTCCTTTTGACCTTTTTTGTTGCGGTATCCACTTATTTATTATTTTTGCAGCTCTTGTATCTGGCATTCTCTCTAAATAACCCGCCCATCTTAACTGCGACTGGAATTAAAAAACCAAAGGCAGATAATTATTAGATGTTCGTCATTTTGACGAACGTAAGCGTGTTAACTATTAAATATGTCCTGCGGCTTTCATATAAAGTCATAGTTACTTTTCCAATTAAAGGCTATTAAAAGTTATGTTAACAATATACTTCTTTGTTTCTAGTTTTAGTTTAAGTAAAATAGGCTATATTTTTTACTATAAAAAATTAGAGATCCTCAGAAATTCTTACTAAAACCAACCCAAGCAGTAAAAAAATTAGCCATAAAATTTCTTACATCGCATGCGCTGCGAAAAGTATTAATGATAAAACAAAAAAATGTTTTACAATATTATAGAACGTATCAATATCTACAAAAAACTTTACGGGACCATATGTCCAACTATTGTAGTTATGTCACTATAACTACTTTTTTACATTTTAAAAGTTGAGAAATGCCGATCAAAATCAGACCATGCCATCCATACCTTTGAATTAATTGTTATCCAAATAATTTATTTTGCATTCAAGACTGTTTCAATACTTGTACATTACTTTTTGAATTATTAAAATCGGACATTCCATTCAAAAGATATTACGAAATTAAAAATGTGAATATAAACAACAAATACACGCCGACGCGCCGGTATGTTAAATGTCCACCCGTGCGAAGCCGGGACGGGCCGCTAGTATGTAAGAAATGTATATTAATAGTATATTTTTTTGCCAACCCGTAGAAGATAGATAATTCGAAGCGGATGCAAATTCGTGACTTAATCGATCAATTAGCCACACTTGGTACACGAATTGTCGAAACAAATCGCACGATTGAATTATAATTGGCAAAATCATAGGAATGCGTACGAAATCATCTGATCGGTCACACAAGGTGAAGGACGGTTGTTGAACTGGGTACTAGTTATCAAGGTCATATACCTCGTTATTGAAGTGTCAGGGCTTTGTATAGTGTCATTCTCTATCGCAAATATCACACATAACATAAATATCAAACAAATGACCTTCAGTTATTCTGTTTTTAATAGGACAGCGTACACTAAGAATGAATCGAATGACAGCTTCTTATGTTTAATCTAACTTCAAATAAAACTATACACTCTGACGTAACCTTTACGAAACTAAAAGAAATAACTAAATGACTAAACGCACCATTAGAAACCGTCGTGCAAGTCTTTTAATTTTGCCCAAAACTAGAACTAATTACGGCAAAAAAATAATAACTTTGAAGGAGCTCAGTTCTACAACCAGATATCCTCAGACATAAGAAGCGTAAAACTCATTTAATTCATTAAAAAAAATTGGCTGAACATATATTAAACACATCTTAACTAATTAATGGATTAAATAAGTGAACACTGGTTTTGCAACTAACACAATGTTAACTTGTTATTTAGTTTTTTTTTGTTAAATGCTTTTTTCAGTTGTATAATCTTTTGGTTATTTTCTTTACCTTATTTTGTATTGTTGGAGTATAGTCGTGTCAAAAAATGAAAAAAGTTGTTCTTGTTAATACCTAACTACTAACATATTACTATATTGCATTATATATGGAACGACGAATTAGTTTTTTAAATATGTGTCTACTATTCTCAAGTAAGTGACTGTAGTGTCTTATTGAGAAATAAACTTCTTTAAACCTACTCAATTTTGTAAAATAAATTGAGTTTGACGACACAACGTATTGAAGAGCTATGATGATGCGATGCGAGAACGATGTCGATAGTAGTAAAGCAGTTATGAGAACAAAAATAAATAAAAAAACAAGGACGTGGAACAAATCCACACGACGTGTCGTCACTCAAAACTCCACGTGAGCGTTTAGTAAAGTCATTTGAAAACACAATATAGTTAAGTAGATTGTAGTCTAATGGACGTATAGCCTAAAGCCTTAAAAAAACATTCCACTTTCAAGAGTCCAGACGAAGTAAGAACAAGTTACCATAATAGTAAAGGCCATACCAATAATAGCTTCCTCGTAAGACGAGTGTCATGCTCAGTTGGTATGGATACACAGTGTCACGCGTCATGCAATTACGCATTTACGCACAACGGTTGTACTTAATCGTTTCTGCGTGTACAACCTTAATAAAGTCGCAATGTCTAATTAAAAAGAAGGAAATATACATAAAAATGGAAACACTGTCTGTCCACTGATTGAATACGCTACATAAAATTAAAATAAACAATATTATACTAGCAACACTGGTAACAGCGTTTGATGGACAAGTAGTTGACAAAATATAAGACTATTTAGACTCACGACAGAAGTTTGACTTGTGAACTGTTGCAGTATAGTGAAATATAAGTTAGTGAAGTGGTACAATAGGGCTGACATACATACAATATGTAAAAGTCCTGACTCAAAATTAGAATAAAAAAAAAAAAAAAAAAAAAAAAAAACCTTATTACGGATCACGTGACTCTTTGATGCATTTATTATTTCAGGTGAGGGTTTATATATACAATAAACATCTCCTGCTCGGAAATTAATAACTCATGTGATCTTTGATAAGAAAGACTGTTTACTGTGAAATATTACTTGACTGTCTTTGATCTCTCGGGAAAAAGATCGAGATAGAGGGTATTCTTGAAATAACACAAATAGAACTACTAGCTAATGCATATATATCATCAGTGTTGTTAATTTAAGTGAAGAAAAGAATTAAAGCTTCATCTCTAAGTAATATAATGCAAATTAGTAATTAAACAAGTTTCTTATTAATTGAGATCTTCTTGTTTAATGGTGAACATTCATGGAACACAGACGATTAGCCTTTAAGTGAAATTAATAGATTTGTAATTAAAGGCCTATACATTAAGAAAGCATGTAAATTAGAATGATAAAATAGAGTAAATAAATTATAAATCCATTTGCATAGTTAAATGTTATGTGTAACTCCTGTTACAGTATTATTATACCATTTTGGGTGTTTCTGAACTCCAAATAATGTTGATTTTTCCAAAAATATCTTCTTCTTGTACAACAAATTTTTCTCTTAACTAAATATGGTTGCCGACGTTTTGAATATCATTACGCTAAATAAAATGCAATTCCTAAACACTTTACATCTATAGCACTTGATAATCCTTATATGCTTAAATTAACAAGCATCAAGGTAAATTTAAAGAATTTAAGACCCTGTTAAAATGCCTAGCTAACTTAACCGACAGGTTTCGATTTAGAGCTATCAACCTGCTGCGATTACCATCTGATCTATCAAGGTCAGTCTGGTAATACATAATCGCTTTAACGGTTACAGATGCTCATGATAAATAGATATTTAACCAGTCTGATATATTTTGTGATATTGTAAAAAGGATAAATTCAATAAATGCTACAACAAGATCAACAAGAAAGATCTATTTTGACAGTTATTGCCGTCATCCATGATCTATGCAGTTGAGTAATCATTGTTTCAAAGAAGAAAATACAAGAACTCAAATATACCACTATTTACATCTATTTGTTTATGCATTGAATTGCACAGTTCGACAGTCTAAATAGATAACATCACGCGAACACAGGAGTCATAAATATAACATGGAGGACAGTACAATGCGTGAATTTTACTGCATTTTTATTTTACGAGTATCACTAAAACATTTTCGACCCTACAATAAAATAGTCTGGCATTTTTACGGCACCTGGACGTTAAACGTATGTTTTTAAAATAAATTTAGCGGACACCCAGTGGTTTGTTGTTTTAAAGCTTTTCACTTGTGACACATACAGTTTAATAGAATTATGAAATCCATTATCAATAAACCGAAACTTGTTTGCGTTAAAGGGTTTTGACGAATTTAAATATATTTTTGCTGTTCTAAATACCAAAGATTTTACAATCGTACAAACTGCTATCTATGAACGAAGCGTAATCAGTAAACTTTTAGCAGAATACAGTTTGAATGGAAACTATTCTTGAACTTCGCTGTAACGTAAAGTATAAACCAATCTAAATGGCGTCATACTTGTAGTGATCGCAATTCCTTGTCAGATCAATTATATGGAGCAATATATTTGATTTACCAATTTTGAAATCTTATACTGGTTTAAGGAGACGTCGAAATATTACTGACAATTTCAAATTTCATTTCCATAATGTTCCAAGAATATCTTATTGTAATTCTGTTATTACAAAAGAGAATATTAATATTTCATTGCGATAGACGAATAAGTTTGTTCTTGGACTGGTTAACAAAATCTTATGTTTTTCAAGTTAAGAAATTAAATATTCAGATTGATCTCACCTTGTCTATTTAAACGTTATCTGAGTACTAATTGTCATTATTAAAGATTTATATCTCGAAGCTCAAAGTTTATGCATAATCAACAAGCACATCAGAACTTCAGCATTCTTGCATAAAATACTATTTTTATCTTTATTCTGTTTTTAATACAGCAAAGCTTTGTCTATAAATAGTAGAACAAGTTTTACTACTTGTGTCGTACTTGTCTTACAATGACAATAGTCTAAGATTGATGTCCTATGTCGAAGTTAGTGGCGTAGGTAATGCATTCCAATCTGTGTGGGCCAAATAACATCTGTGTAAATTCTTCGTGTCGAAACATATTTATTGGCCCTGGACGATACTTCCTTAAACCGATTTCGAAAGTGTTTTATGATTGTAACATTTCGGATAAGCAACTCTCTGAGTTTGATTGCTTTGTGAATATTTTATGGCTTACTTTCTTTAGCATTTCGCTTCTTGTTTCGTGGAGACCATAAATAGGAGTTTATGCTTCGGATAAAACAAGCGTGGATCAAAATGCAAATGATAGATTTTAAAGATGCAAGAGCGCTTCAAAATAAGTCACAGTTACAAAAGAACAACTATCCGAAGCTTTGTTTGGAACACAATCGCGTATAGGACCGACGCCGTGATGTCGGCAGATAGCTGGTTCGAGCTTGGGCCACGCAAATATTTCCTCCTAATTACCCACGCTAAGCTGCTGCACGGGTTTTAAAGCTAAGTACAAGAAGATAAGATTTCGCATAGGAATTACCTTGATTAAAATTGAAGTTCGTTTTTTTTTGATATTTTTATTTGTAAAAATGAAGCCAAAAAATATCCTATGAAATAAATTAAAACTAGACATCCTAAACTAATTTTGTAATGTGCCCTTGGCTATTGAATTAATTTTGTTATTAAATTAGGAGACCTTAACTTATTAATAGCACGCACCGTCTATGCAGCCATATTGCGAATAGTCACGATATCTGATTTAACTTTGCCTACTTTCAAGAATACAGAATCAACAAACACGATTTTATAAACCAATATAACTACAAAAGTGACGAATAAACTTGTTATTATTATTTTAAGTACGTCTCTAACTCTGTATTGATTGTATTGGCCGCAAATATGTAAAGAAATCAGACCTAATGCATTTCGAAATGTTTTTGATCAATCACAACATCCGGTTGCGGTGTTCGAGTTATTTTATTTTTGTTTCGAAACAAACAGTAATTATATTACAGTTACCGATCTACAATAAAGAACAAGATAGCAGTGGGATAATCTTTTTTAACATCTGTTAGCATGATTTTTTTTACTGTACTTCAGCTAATGAGGAAAGGATTACACATCTTTTTGTCTATAAATGTCTACTATTTGAAATAATGTTTTTATTATTACTATTAATGAATTTATTATGTTCCATGGTTATATGTGTAAAGCTAAAAATGACAGATAAAAAAATAATAGTATACAATTTTCTTAAACAGCTCATCCCTTGTGGTCGTAAATCACGTGAGCTCACGTCATACCTAATTGCAGTAGATTGTTCTAACATATTATCGCTGACCAGTGCTGGCCCGTGACGCCATGCCATCTGTTACAATCACCAATTTAGCCTGACCTATCTCCTGCCTCCCTGATTTCTCATAAATCATGCGAAACCAGAAAATACAAGTGTAAAGTCTAGTAAATGGTTATCTTTGACAATGAATAATCTACTAGCATTTCCATCTTTTCTCTAATGTTATAAATTAGGTTTTCAAAATCGATTTTTTATAACGATAGAAATATAAAGACGTTAAATCCATCAATACATAGTTTGATAATAAAAACCATGCCATAATTTTATTTACAAACAATAATAAACATGTACATGCCAACTACATGTTAATTGCAACGATAATAATAAATCATGCAGCATCGAAAGATGATCATACCATCCGCCATGTTTAACTCAGCTTTGATTGATATTATAATATATCCCAGACAGCTGTTAATATATTGCAAGACAAGTACGTGAGGCGCCAATGCACCCTGTCTAGACAAGTTTAAACAACCAGTATAATGGGAACCCTCAATCCACCTTTACTGCAACGAGGGAAACAGGGGACATCAATTATTTCACTGGTGTCAAATCAAAACGGTTATTATAATCTATACTGTGTCATCAAATTTCTAATTTGTGGGGCTTGTTAAAATAATAACATGAGTTATGAATTACTGCTTGTTAGTTAGTGACAATAATAAACGTTTGGCTTTAGTTTGTTTAGTCGTTAATGTTACCTCCAATATACAACAATCTATTGGGAGTTTTTGACGTTGCAGGTAAAATTATGTCACCACTCATTATAATAATGTTCTCATCTTTTATCTCATTCTAATCATGTTCGTAATGATCTTTATCAATATTAACATTTGTATTACTAAACTTTTTGTCTTTACGAATTTTTACACATATATTTTATGAGCGAGTATTAACAGACTCACCAGTTCTACTTAACATTACGAACATGAGTTGCAAGGGTTGCATTGCTAATTTGCCGCACATTTCCTTTATCTTTCTAACCAATTTATATCTTTATGCAAATGATAACTGGGTCTGGATTTGCATGAGAAATTGTTTTGCGACCGAGATTATGCAGATTCATAACGGTATATAAGTGTACCAAGTATGGAAAGGCATATGACGCGTGATTTGTTGCACTTTATCTTGATTTTCTTTTATTGTTGTTTTACCATATTTTCATGTAATAAAGCCTTAAAATTTAGAAAAGTTTAAAATATAGCTATTAACGTGAATGCATTATTAACATGTGACTTCAATCTATATAAATATATAACAATTAATATGATTACTCTCTTCGTTCAAAGGTTTCGGGGGCTTAATTTCATAATAATAATTTTCAAAGTATTTTTTACTTTTGTCCTAAAGATTAAAACTATTTATTTCAATAATTTCAAGTATGACATCTTCTTGCTTGGAATTAGTACAATTATTTCTACTATCTTTTTAAAATGTTATAATATTATTCTTTTCTTTTCAAGCACTAGTAAACACTGTCTAAAAAACGATACGCCAACTGGCTTGCGGATCACGTCGCACTTTCTTGCTGTTCGAAACCTGATCGCTACGTTCCTCAGAACCAGCTCTCAAATCAATAGCTTCGTTTTTACAGCGCTCTTCGTACCTTCGCTCTTCAGCGAACTACAATCGTCAGATACCTTGATCTGTATTTATATCTTTTCTATGGACTTATTCACAATTTTTTAAGTCACTTAATAACTCAAAAAAACATCTATTACTTGTTTGGTTTTTACCTTAAAAAGGAGGCAACGAAATTTAAGGAAAAGATAATGGATAAAAATGCACATGAGTCATGCAAAAGCTATGTCCGGTTCACTGCCATACCTGTTATGAGGAAAAAGACAACACCTACTCCAAATCGGATGTGACTAAAAATGTAGATTTATAAGACTAAATACCATTAAATTTTTTTGATAAGCTATTTTATAAATATGGGATGAATTTCTTAAGCCACTTCTGATGTTAACCATGTATGGATGAACTTTTGACGTGTAGTGTCCTTCTTATTATTCAAAATCATAATTACCTAAATAATATAAAATGAAACTGAGCAGTTCCTTGGCTTGTGACCCAGATGCAGTAACTAAAGTGGTAATAAAATTAACGACTTCAGTGATTTTCTATCTACATAGCTAAGCACCAGATACTAATAATAGATGCATTAAACTTTCACGCATTGTCGAATTACTATCGAAAAAGTGTCTATAAGTAAAATTAGCCAATTACCTAAAACTACGAATGGCTTTCGAAATCAAAATCAATTTACACTAAGTAAATTACCTTAATCAAAGATTAGCTAAGAGTTTTAAATGTTTAACGAACGATTAGCCGATATAAATCTATAGCTATCGCTAGCTCGGTTACATTTCAGCGACTCCTTGAAGCTTATTTATTTAGACAATTAAGACATTTATTAGCTATTGTTAGTGCGCTTTGTATAGACATTCCGGTTTAAGTTATCAGGGATATGGTATAGCACTTCACGTATTCAATTACACTTCATATTGCCTAACTTAGGCTACAAGCCTCGTTATTGTATGAATTTTAAGAACAATAGCCATGCTTTCTAATATTAATTCCGTATCTTGTACTAGTACACCTGGAAGCTGTATTTTATTTTCACTCTCCAACTGATATGAATTTAAGTGCTAGAGATGGTAATATTAACTCTACTGTAACTTTATCAACAATACCTATAAGAAACGGATTTATGGAAATCTTTTATATAAAACTACAGCCATTTATCATTTAACCAAACTTAGTAATAAAATAACTGACGTGATCCTCAATAAAGAAGTCACTTTATGAAATCACTTGGACAGAGTTTATACATTGCCAAGCAATAAGGGTATACTAGGAAACAATCCAAGGCTATTAAAAATGCTAACTTTAAAGTAGTATCGAAACTTATGCTACGTAACAAAGATATAAAGTGAAGGCTAAAATTAATAATAGACTTATTTACAAAAACCAATACACCGTAAAAAGGCACCTGTTAAAATATTCAAGGTGATCTTAAAAAGTAATGGATTATATAGCCCCAGAGCCGTTATTGAGGTAATTTGAGAATATGAAGCACAAAATTGTGACACCTACGTAATGGGACGTCCTGCGGTCATCTCCTGCCGCTTTCGATAATTGAGATTTATTAATAAGAAAACGTTTAAATGAATAAGTAATTTAAGATACTATTTTATTTATTAAACCTGAGAATATAATTTTAAAATTTAGGAAAGCTGTAGATAAAAATGTTGGTTCTTCGTTAGAAAACCTTTTTGCTCCATAAATCGATATAAATGTCGGTAAGATTTTTACGATGTATCAAATTTCCAGATTTTGGAAATTTTTTTTTACCGACTCGCAGCAGAAGGACTGCTATAAGATGCTAATTCTTGCTTTCTTCTGCTTCTGTTTTGATTCCCTTGTCTGTCTAAATATCATAATAAACGGCCTTATCTAGTTGCCGACTAGAATATTTAATATTAATACATACCTCCAATTGTTTCCCAAGATATAAACACATAGGATGATCCTCTGAGTCTCTTCTCTCTTTTTAAAGTATGAAACACTAAAAATTGATAGAAATTTCATTTCAAAAGATAATAAATTTCCGTTTCTGCTGTAAAATATAAAGAATCATTCACCGGAGACCATCCTGCGCGGCACGATTAAAGAACAGCAAACATTTACCATTTCCTTGAGATAAAACACATAACGTGCATCGTTAAGATAAGAAGTGTTAATTTCATAAGAAACTATTAAGCGGTGCCTGTGATATAAGGAATTAAATTTTTATCTAGGAGAAAGCAGGTTCCTTCATCATCATCAATTATGTTACGTTATTGTTAATCTTCTCATGGTCCTAAAAATAAACGTAATTCTGCTCTATTACCGTAGTCGTTGTTACCGTAAAATTGTAAATACCGTTACATTATCGCGCGTTATTGTATACTGTAGAAAGATTGTAAATCGTAACATACTGCTTACAATTTAACGCATTATTTTTGGGTTTGGTTATAGTCTATCGAATTCTATCGGATCGAATTTATCATGTAGTGTCAAACCAGACAAAAAAAATTTACACAAAATATTATTAATCTCAAGGTATATTAATATCATTTAATTATAAAGAATTAAGTTTTAAGTGATAACAGAAATTACAATTGTACAGTAGGTAATTTAAACCAGCAAAGAAAAAAAGTCATGGAAAAGCAAAACAGTTTTAAGGAAAAAAAGTGTTTTAAATTAAAATAGGTGTCAGTTGCTTATGTAATTTTTACGCAATATGACAATGTAAATTAAGGACGTCGTCTTTCAGTTGATGAATCTGACAGACGTGGACATTGGCCATACCTCCTCGTAATATGCATTGTGTAAACCAATCCTTATATACTACTTGTTATGAAATTTTCATTACATCTTATTAATTTGTATAAATAATATATTAAGTAAAAGTTGACCAATTTTTCTGAGCCAAAATATTTTTAAATGACAACAAAGAAATATACAAAAAGTGTCTCTTGTATCTTAAATAATCAAGTAAATATTCTTTACAGGTTTTTATTTAATTTATTTCGCTGTATATCAGGTATTCTCGGACGATTGAACTAATTACAATAAATTGTAAGATAGGCTACGTAATTCTAAATCCAATATGACGGCCTCCCAAAGATAACAAATAATTATTTTGCGTAAAAAAAATTTAAGTTGGCAAAAGTTTATATTTTTTTTATGTAAAAATGTCGTTGAAATGACATTTTTATATTTATTTATATATGTAATATAACTAAACCTTAAAACCAAGTCGAGTTTATCTAACTGCGATATTTATTGTATTATACCGTTATCAAAATGGCTCTTTTAAATTAACGCTTCCAGCAGAGGCGTAACTTACTCTATATTTTAAACCCCCGCGGCTAAACTACTTTAAAAAATACTTATAATTGACAGTTATTATTTTAAATATAATTTATAAAATCCTCAATTATGTATGTATGTGATATTATTTTTAATATTTGAATCTAAGATATCGGTCATGCTTCTGCTTAATACTTAATTTCGATATTACCTACATCAGTGACATCCTTAGAAAAGTTCATTATTTACAATGTTTTGCTTTCAAATATAGGTGTTTTACAATGTCAAAAAGTCAAGTGGCTAGCATCACAGAACGATATGTATGTGTACAATTGTTCATACGTAAAAATATGACGTTAAAAAGGTTTTAAGTATTTTGGTTTACTACCTTATTTAATAACTTCGAGCTGACTACTAATACTCACGAAAAATTAATATAATATTACATACTGAACAGTTATTTCGTTATTTCTTTTATACCTTTGCATTGAAGATAGTAAGGAAATAATGTTTTTGGTTTTTTACTGAGGATTAGACTACTTCTAGGTCAGTAAAAGTAATTAACATTTAGTAACGTGAACAACCTGAGAGTACTTTAAATGTTCAGTAAATAACCCTACAAACTTGTACTAAACCATTATATTTTTAAGTAGCTTGAGAGATCAAATAATAAAGAATAAATAAGCAGAAGCATAATACGAGATCGCTATGCTGTATGCTTGCCGGATGCGCATGCGCAACATGTTATTAGCCGAGGGGTAAATAAAAATATGAAACCTCTCATACTCACGACCCTAGTCCCTTAACTATTCTTGTTTTCATTTGCAATTTAAATAGGTTTACAAATAGTATTTTAAACTTATTTGTAAAAAAATGTGGCTGTATGTTGTGTGTGAATATGTCTCGTAACCGGTTATATGTTTTATATAAAAAAGTTATACTAAATGGAAATCTCGATACATAGCAAAATGACCTCAAAATGGCAGCGTTTCCCCCTCCGCCGCGTGCGATGTGTCACAGTCCTTACTTAGCGAAATAAATTCTTTGATCCTTTAGCTAGTCAGTGGTGTAAATGAATTTTGAATAGAGATGATATGTAGTTGCAACACCAAACTGTATCCCCTGATTTCGTTATCCTTAGTTTTTTTGAAATCCCTATTGCAGCAATTTGTACAACTTGTAAACCCAAGTTCATTAGAACTTATCAAATATTCGAAATTAGTAAATGAAGTATTATTAGAGGATTACCAGTAATTCCACACCTCGAAAAAGCGAGTAACAATATTTTTAATAAAAGCGAATATTAATATTTTATTCGATCCGAACGCTATAGTCTTTATATTATCGAAATTGTTTAATTTTAAATAAAATTAACATTCCCTTGGAAGAGTACACTGTATGCTAATATGTAAAATCTATTTTAAGATGCGTGCAATAAAGTGTTTTTGATTTGATTTCATAAATATCAGTAACTGCTATAATATCCTTAATATAGTAGGAAAATTAGCATAAAAACAATGCATATTTATCTTTATAATAAGTGCAATCTCCCGTCGGGTAACCCGTGGTAGTAGTTCTAACGGTAACCTGCTGAGTATATATATTACCCGCAACGTGATAATGATATGATATTATATGAAAATATTTTTATTATAATATGTTCATATACATAAGAGAAATATGATACCCATTACTATACAGCAATACGTATACACGTGCAATTTAAACTGAGACGAGCAGTGTCTGGGGCTTGAGACCCATGAGCAGGTTTTAAGAGCTCTTTCATAATATATAAACTCTCTCCTCCACCACTCGACCTCGCTATCGACAATAGATAATAAAGTAAACTTACGTGGACCTCGAGAAGGGTAACCTTAATCACGACACTATAACACTAACATTCGTCTTCACTGCACGAAAACACCAGAGAGACTGAGACTAATCTATCGCACTAAAGGTATATATTGTCTTCACGTCGATATACTTAAAGTAATATAAAATTATCTACCCACTACTACTACTTTATAAACAGTGTTGCTAACAATATAATTTAACTTCATTTAGATAGAATCAGAACTTAGTCTGTAAAGGTAAAAAATCAAGGTCGAAACATTAGTCGGACAATACTGACTTCATTCTCTACGTGAGTAATCGTTAAATTATATTAGAAAACTAGTCGACCTGCGCGACTTCGTCCGCTAGATGCTCCGCTCCTATTGATCGTAGCGTAATGATATATAGCCTATAGCCTTCCTCGATAAATGTGCTATCTAACACTAAAAGAATTTTTCAAATCCAGTAATTCCTGAGATTAGCGCGTTCAAGCAAACAAACAAATCTTACATTAAAAGGTTTTGAGTGATAAATTGATGGTTTTGAACATATAATATGAAATTGAGATATGATAATTGGTTTAAAGAATTAATACCTCCTTAATGGTCTTCTAGAGGGTTCTATATGAGAAAAGAAAAAGAAGTACTAGGGACTCCAAACAAGCAAATAAGGGAAATATTGCTAAGGAGCCGTTCAAGTATTACGTAAGCATTAAGGGAGGGGAGCTTGCTTTGCTAATTTTTGATGACATGGGAAATGGGTAGGGTCTGCATGGTGATTACGTCACCGATAAAAAAGTAAACACGCATAACTGTTTACGTAAGTGTGGGGGGTTAAGGCTTTGCAAACTTTTGCTGACATTTTGATTGCAAAAAATCAGCTTACTAATACTTGACCGACCCCTAAAATGTGAAGTTAGACAACAACTATTGTGTAAAGTTACATGCCTATAAATGCATGTGTGTAGTATAATAAATATATTTTGTCGTAGGATTAGATAATCAGTAGACAGTAAATGGTAGATAATTATCAGAAAGGGCCAGTAAAAGTATAAAGTTAGGTAAGAAGATCATAAAATCTAAACGTTGAACGCTTCGTGACTGTGTTGATAGGTTAGTATGCAAATAATGTCGATTGCAAAACACCTTATTAACTAGGGAATGTAGCTGTTTCCCTACTTGTTATATCAATTTCTGTAATCATATGTTTTAAATAGCTAGCTTTGGCTACCCTCTTTATAAATTGTATTTTAATTATGTTTATTATGTAAACTAACTAACACTTGCTTCACTTTGTTAGCGATGATGGTATTGCTAGTTTCATGTATTGATTGCTGGATCAAAGACTGTTGATGACAGTCACGGATATCGAAATAAAAAAAATTGAACATTAATACGTAAAAAGCTACTCTTATAAGATACTATCTGATGGATAATTGACTCTACGTTGCAGATGTTACATTTTTTTATTAATATATTCATTATGTACTCTCTAATCTCTCTTAAGCAGGTCTCTAACAATCATTTGTAGGAAAATCTTTACAAATCCATGTTCGTGGAAGTTCTCTTAATTCTTTTTGATTAATTATTATAATTCTAATCATTTAAAATATTTCAAATTATACACATACAAAAGCTTTTTGTGTTAAATTATATATATGTCGAAGAATAGTAAAAGATTATCGAATAATCGAATCGGTATCTATGGCGTTGGAGTAGGGTAGTAGTCACTTCCGTTGTTTTGACACCTTTATATACCATCGACAGTCTGACTGAAGTCTAATTCGTGCGCGGTCTCTCAAGAAGTGAAGTAGTCTCTGAATAGTGATAATGTTATTACTTGGAGTGCTGTCCGATCAAGGTCAAGTGATTACCTTACAATCTAGTTGCCACGTCTTGTGTTAGGTTAGGTTTATGTGCGACTAACCTTAGGTTTAAACAGAAAGCCTGAGCAGTGGAGGCGAGTGTCGTGACCACTTAACGGCTTAAGCCTACACCTTGGTCACAAGTCCAAGGCACTGCTTAGGTTTCTCTCGTAATTGTTAGAGATCATATTTGATAATTTATCGGTTCAGCAGAAGTATCTACGTTGCGTTTACCCAATAATCCATTCTATACCATCCCCCCTGTTAGCGTTCTCCAATATTCCCCATCTTCCTCATTTCCTCCCATTTAAAATCCCCGACATATATAACTATTTGAGTTTAACAATCTTCAAAAATAAAAAACCTTTACCTATAATTGAGTTTAAACCAGAAAAATAAAAGGAATAAATAAATACCTACTAATTACTAAGTGTATAATAAGAAGCCAGGCGCTATTTTTTTCATATAATTAATAACAAAAACGGTTCAAAATACTTAACTGTTGTTAATTTTAACCCATTAGTCAGCGTGGCAATGGCAGTGCAGTTCCCAGTGAACTTTTTTAATCCGCATTTAATTGCACATCACGTTCCACGTCGCGCTCGGGGCGAAATGCTAGTGAAATATATCTAGTCTTTTAGATATTAAATTTGTACCTGAAAGATTAATTTGATACCTCGAGCAAAATATAGTAAATACTATGTATTGTCTCTAAAGTATTGTAGCAACTATCAGTGGCGGTGCTAGACGACGACGTCGACGCATTCTTGTAAAAAAAATATTTAAGATTTGAAGAGCCTACACATCAATAATAAATTTAAAACTAAGTAACTTCATTTTGTCACTTTACATATGCAGTTAGTAATTTCGTTTCAGTTCCCGTGCGTCTGCAACTTATCTAAATAGTAAACGTCACTTTTAGAACTGCCCCAATATTTTTGCTAAAACCTACAGTTAACCTAAAGTTCCGAGATAAATATGTTTTAATATTTGGGTAAATGGCTTGAATGCTTTTCGAAAAAGAATCGATGGACATTAATCGTTATTCACTCTGTTTATTTATTCTTAATTATTTCCATCTATATATATTTGTTTAGTGTCTTCGCGTCGTTACATTATAAAATAATGTATGCGTCTCGAGACGCTCGCCAGGAGCGATGTATACAACTAATCTACGTTAAACTATTTAATATTGAAATTGTACACTGAGTAGAGAGAGGGGGAAGCATCTGTCAGAAATACGGCTAGCGCTGTGGGGTATAGTGAGAGAGGGGCAGCCTGCCTACTGCTGCCGTATGCGTGAGAGAAAGGGACGCCAGACATAGTGGCGCCGTAACGCGTTACGTTACAAAGCAGTTTACCCTCCCATAAGAAGTTATCACTTCAAAAATCCAACCGGAAAGTAAACGCGATGTTTACACTGAAAGCACTGCCTAGCACCGCCACTGCATCATATGTGTTAAAAATAAGTAAAAGGACACAGTAAGCATAAATATGAAGTAGTACTTATAATTTTATAGAAAAGATGTATAATGGATACAGCACTTAACGCTTACGTAAGCACGTGTGTCCCGCACAACGAACGATATACAACTGACGCTATTTTGCATTTGCACTCTTTAAACTAGTAGTTAGTTATAATAAAGTCTACAATTTTCATCCAGTTAAAATTTTATTACACTATACTTATCATGTTTATTTTATATTACAGACTACCTTACACTTATATAAGGAACTTTCGATTGCAGTTACAATTCTTATAGACTCACTAATGAGATAGGAACTAACAGATGTGTACGCACTTACTGATGTCCTTATTTATAATATAGCATTTATTGGTGAAGAAATAAGAATCAAATAGTTTAAACCTCTATAATATAGTTTAGAGTATAATTTGCCTGTCTGCTCTAAGATTATGCAAATGACACGATTTACATTTGATATCTGAAATAAAATTACTATTGAGTTTTAAAATCATGTTCTGGAAAAAAGGATATATAAACATCCTTATAATATAAATGCATTATTATTGTACACCAATTTCCCCGAATCCAGGGAAATTTTAAAATCAGACAACACTATGGCTAAAAACAATTTTGATGTTAAATAATATTGTTCTTAGTTTGGCAACAGTGATTGTTGTATTTTCTAATTTTAATCTGTCCAAAGTTTAATGTGTTTATTATCTGAGGTCTCGGCATCTTTTTATTTATTTAAAATATATCTGCAGAAAATTTCAATTATTTTTTAAGATGATAGTTCAAATTAGTGATGTTCTAACACGTTATAAAATCGATTTTTATAAAAATATTTATGTACTATTTTTAATCGATTTAACATTTTTATTTCATTTTAGGCGGTATTAAATGGTTATTATGATTATAAAATGAATGCGTAAATTTTCTGGATTAATGAGCACTTGTCGAGTTAGTGCAATAAATATATTAAATAAACATGTGCATAATAAAAACTAATAGTCCAAGAACCCAAACTATTCTGTGTAATCTCGTGTAGTAGATTCTCGGTAAAACAAAAGGTGTTATATAAACCCTTTTACATAGGATGGTATACAATGAAATTACATAACAAGCACCACAAGTGTACTCCGCAACACCTAGTTGCAGTAATAGCAGTTGTATGTTTAGATGTAGAGATAACGTCAGCAAGCAATTACAAATACATGTGATAAATATATATCTTCAGTAAATCAATACAAATGATTAGATTTCGATTGTTATTTTCCAAGTAGCGATTATTCAGTAGTTACATTTCTAAGAATTTCTAATATTTTTAATAACACGTATGATTATCTATTTAGTTATAAAGTATTATGTTTTCTAAACAAGCATATCGATCTGAGATCGATAAAGTTGACTAAGTGATGATTGATAATAATAACATACATGATTCTCTATTAACGGTTGATAAAATCGATTTTGGTATCATATCGATTTTTTATTTCATTTTCGTCCACACTCCCAAATTGATTTTTTATACCACGTTAGAATGAGATCGACTAGATAAGATAGATACGATACTAATTTACGTAAGTATCGTTGTTACGGTTGCTGTTACGGTTACCATGGTAACGTAATTACGATATAGTCGCCCACTTGGTTGACGATATTTTTTTAATAAGTTTTTGGATAAAACTTAGTTTAGTGTCTGTCAAATGCTGTTCGAAAAGAAAAACATATATCTAGCGTATCTACGTCATCAAATAGCAACGACATACTGAGTATTTACACCTAAAAAGTATTATAAGACGAAAAACTCTTAATCTATCTTAGTCTATGCCTTATTATAAGCCACACATAGTAAGTAAAACCCTCTCAATATGCAGTTTGCAGAAATGATTGGATAATCAGCGCCACGTAGCGGTGACGGTGACGGTGATGGTGCATACACACGACGGGATTATGCAAATACGTCGATGTAAACTATTCCGATATAGATGATAATAGTCTTCCTGCTCTCTAGCTAGAGCTTGGATTAAATTTTGAATTTGGTTAAATATTGAACGCTGGATAATGGATCTTATAAGACAATATACATTTGGCCAAAAACACACTTGAAAGTGAACATCATTCAAACATCTAATTCGCACTATTTTAATTAATTTACTTGAAAAATATACCAATGTTAAAAAAAATCGGCCAAGTGCGAGTCGGACTTGCGCACGAAGGGTTCCGTAACAAAATTTGGCAAAAAAATTAATTTTATGTATTTATTTTATTCTGTTTTTAGTATTTGTTAATATAGGGGCAACAGAAATATATCATTTGTGAAAATTTCAACTGTCTAGCTATTTCGGTTCCTGAGGTACAGCCTGGTGACAGACAGACAGACGGACGGACATCGGAGTCTTAGTAAGAGGGTCTCGTTTTTACCCTTAGGGTACGAAACCCTAAAATAAAGTAGCACTTCTTTTAATGAGTTCATAATAGGGCTTTAGTTGCACTAATATTTCTTAGGTAATTATTTTAGTTAACAATTTAATGCTACAAAGTCTCTAAGTATAGCATATCATGAGTAGTACTTGGAACTTGCAACCCAGGCACAGGTTTATGGATGTCCTTTAAGTTTAATTAACAATCTTAACTAAACAAAATTAGTATTAGATTATTTTACAAGAATTTCAATTAGAAATAGATTTGTAATCATTTATATAAGTGTAACGATTTCAGCAAGAAATATAGTGCTTCCTTGACTTCCAAGTCAACAAACGTGAACAGAATGAAGGCCAAGCCAGTGTTATTCCTATTCAACTGCAAATTGGATCAGTCCACGTGGGTGGTCTCGTAAACCCAGGTTTTAAGGCTTCTACATATAGTTCAGTCCAGTGATTCCCAAAGTGGTCTATTACAAGGGGTCGATGAGATTGTGTTTAATTATTATAATGAATTCAGCATACAATTTAAAAAAAACATACTTCACAAAAATCTTTCGATACATCCATTTTTGGTCTTCGGAATGATGATACTCAGTCGCTCAAAACGGATAAACAGATTTATATATAATTTTGGCAAACAGATACTTTATAACCTTGAATAACAATTAGACTACTTTTTATCCCGAAAAATAAAAAAGATCCTGTGCTGGGGAGGCACTTGTTTGCACAAGATTGGTCATCACTCATCAGATTTAATGGAAATGTTACATACTCATCTATATCTATATCTATACTAATATTATAAAGAGGAAAGATTTGTATTTTTGGATTTTTGTATGTAACGAATAAACATAAAAACTACTGGACCGATTTCAAAAATTCTTTCAACATTAGAAAGCTACATTATCCCTGAGTAACATAGGCTATATTTATTACAAGAAAAAATTAAAGATCCCCAAAAATTCTCACTAAAACCAACCCAAGGTGCAAAAAAATTAGCCATAAAATATCTTTCATCGCATGCGCTGCGAAAAGTATTGATGATAGAACAAAAAAATGTTATACAATATTATAGAACGTATCAATATCTACAAAAAACTCCGCGAGACCATATGTTCAACTATTGTAGTTAAGTCACTATCTAACTACTTTTTTACATTTTAAAAGTTGATAAAAATGCCTAGCAAAATCAGACCATGTTTTCCATAACTTTGTATTAATTCTTATCCAAATAAATTATTTCGTAATGAAGACTGTTTCAATACCTGTTAATTACTTTTTGAATTATTGAAATCGGACATTCCAGTCAAAAGATATTAAGAAATAAAAATATCAAGATAAATAAAAAATAATCCCAGACGGGCCGCCGGCGCGGTGTGGGTGCCTCGCAGCGCAGCGATAGAGGGAGCGACAGAATGCAGAAGCCAAAATGTTAAAAAAAAATTATCCACCCGTGCGAAGCCGGGACGGGCCCCTAGTACTTTATAACTTGGTGAAACATATAGGATACTTTTATCCCGGAAAAAATACAGTCCTTGTGGTATAGAACTGTCTTTGTTATAGAGTACGTGAGAGAGTAAGAAAGTTTGATATTGGAATATTGTCTTTCAATTCACTCTGGACACAATGCAGAAGTTTTCGCGAACGAAGTCGCGTGCAGATATAAGGGGTTTATCTACAAGCGAATACCAAGTGGTCTACAAGTCATTTAGTTTAAGAACCTCTGATCTAGCCTTTCAAATCGTAGCTAACATGTTTGTCTCCCCTTATATGAGCAGATACAATAAGGCAATGTGTAACAAATGTAATTTAATTCTATTATTGCCCTTTAAGTTGTATTTTATTGGTTTACAAAAATGGAGTCGATGTCTTGTTTGGAAAATAACGGGTAATATTTGGGTTATGTTTCGCGCCATATTGGTGTGATAATAGATGAAGTTTAATATGGCTATTAGTGTCTTACAATGATATTTTTGTAGGTTTGCTTTAGGAGAATAGAGTAGGTTTTTCTGCTGCTGGTTAACTGATTAAATTTAATCTGATTTACTCAATGTCTATGTTTATATGTATTTTCTGACGTAATTTGATTATTTAAGGCATGGATTTAAAAACAAGATGTAAGATACAATTTTTTTGACTAATTTCAATTAGATTGATTACTCTGATTAAAAAGTTTAGATTTCGCTTCATTTCTATTGTTTTGTTTCTATAATGCAACAACTACAAAGCTCACTCGACAGTGAAAGAGGGAGTTAGAGCAGCAATAATAAAGCGTAGTTGGAGAATTTTGATTTTTTTTAGGCATTGGGGTGAAAAATAAGTGTTTAGATCAGCTTGTAAGAAATCCGTTAGTTTCAAATCTCTTTCTTTTAATGATTATATCTTTTTCTACAAACTAAACTAAAAATATTTCTTTGGATAGCTACGAAAAACTTAAAGATTGTTTCAAGAACATTGTATTCATTGAATGTCTTCTCAAAAACATTTCCCAAGACAAATTCACAAAGGCTTTTATTTATCACGATTACCTTTCTATTTACGCCGCATATGGTAATGAAGGTATTCTCTGATGCTACGGTAATTATGTTTGTATAGCTCCTTTCGTGGACACCTGACGTCGACAACTCGAAAACTCGACAACTCAACATGTCGCAAGTTAAGTTTATTCGTTTGACAGTCAACATGTTTTAGAAAATCCATCTTGGATGCGTTGCAGTAACGTAACTGTCAGGACAATGAGAAAGTGAGATGTAAGATGCCATATGAGGACGTTTTTGAAGAATTTTGCACTCTGAACGGCAATGCCTGAAGCTTGAGACCCACCAGCAGGTTATCACAGTGTTAACTCTCCCTTCATTGCTCAGCCTCGTAACCTAATATTTAACCAAAATAAATATATCAAAGAACTACATATTTCCTAATAAGGACAACAGTTTACATTCACTGATATTTCACTATGATAGTCAATAGTTAAATTGCCGCAAATCTATCGGAACTGTAATTTTAATATGTTTTTAAATAAGAGACCACATACATAGTTTTATAATGTGTTTGGTTTCGTTTTTTTTCACGTAGAAACCCATAGGTAAGAGTGACTATAGACCACTTTGGGAATCACTTCTCTTTAATATCAAATAAAATTTTAAAGCTAAAGGTCACGAACTGACACAAAAGTCCACGAAACTTTCACATATCATTATTCTTAGTAACGACTTCAAGTCCCATTAGAATTAAGCTATCCAATAACGCAGGACCCGTTTACACCTTGACGTGACGGCGCAAATTAATTCCCATATGATTACAGAGACTCCTATTTCCTGACAGGTTTAGACAATTGACAGGATATATCTTTGTTTTTGTGTCCTCTGTACGTTCTTTAACAATATACTTATCTTGTTAACTCCAGCATTATATAAATTTTTGATATATATACATAACTAAGTTACATTAATTATTGAGACACATTTCCGTAAATATGTTAATTGTATAATAATCTTCACATCCAAAACGCTACGTGTTATTGTGTGATTTTTTTCTTACGAACGCGAAGATTTCTGACTTAAATATATATATCGGGACAGAGAGCCGATTTGAATGAATAATTAAACCAAACCTTACGATTCTGTAGTTTTTGAGCAGACAGTGCCTTGGACTTGTGACCAAGGTGTAGTAAGGAATTCCTTTAAGTGATTACAACACTCGTTGATCTGATCTCACTATTAAATTATAAAGTTAGGCTAACCTAACCTAATCTAAAGTTGTGTTAACACAACAACAATGTAGCGGCTCACACAGTAAACAAGATTCGCATGATCCTTAGTCAGAGAGGTCCAATATCCGTAACAAAGCGACACATTATTATTACTTCAACACCAGGTGATGTTTACTCAAAGAGACATGTCGTGAGACTGAAGTGTGCTGCGAAAGTCGGGAAATATACGACAGTGACAGTATCAATGCCCCTGCACTGGTGGGGAGAAGTAAATCAACAAATATGGCGCTGGTGTTCCGATTAATCGATAATCGTTTAATCGTTTGAGGCTATCAAAAATCATCGAGTGTTATTATGACAACGGAAGTGATATTAAATACTACCCATCCATCATATATATTTTTTTTCAATTTATTTTTTATATATTGAAATGTCTGGTTTAAAATTAACATATACATATAATGCTTTCCTATAATATTAGTAATTACTAATAATCTAATAATAATAATTAGTAATAATTTTTAAAAATGTGAACTTAGAATAAAAACAATATTGTTTACAAGTTCAGATATCGTATAAATGGTTCCCAGTTAAGCTCTATTTCCCACATTGGTTGCGTAACCACTAATCTCAGGATTATACTTACATGCATGACTCCGTGTCATTGTCATCTCTGTTCTATAAAGCTTTTAATATATGGGGTTTATATTATATAAATTTTTATTATTAATTAAATAATGTTTAAGAGTTTGAGTTACAATTTGAGTCTATTCTGTCCTCGAAATCCTAGACCTCGAAAAAAACTGTCTACAAAGCATTTCCCTCCAGAGCAATGTGAATAAGTATATTGAAAATTTTTATGTTTTAGGCACAACTACTAAAGCTAAGTTCTCAAAATAATAATAAAAAAATACTTCTGACTTTTCGAGAAGTAACTAAAAACGATGCTTGTTTTATATTGATATATTATTAAAATACAGTAACAGCAACACAGTCGTATATATGCCAGACTTAAAGCAACAGTTATAAAATTATATTACTCAGTTTGTTTAAAATAATACAATAATAAAACATACAAAATAAACAGTATAAAGATCCTCCAATCGTGCTAGAACAGCATTCCTATTAAAGCTATTAATGCATCATCAATAAAAATAACATATTTCAAGGAACATTACGTCAATTGCTTAGTTCACAAAGCATACTGATGTTTTATTGATTATATCACCTTTTTGTATCCCTCTATAGTTTTAAATATAATGATACTTCAACCAAGATTAGATATAGATTGTGACTAGAACGTCCAAGTGTTGATTTTAACGCGTATTGCGTCATAAAAATATAATAGAGACATTTCCTTTATGTATTTTATACGATAGATCACTTTTTTATATAAAAATGTTACTAGCTGAGCCGACAGACGTTGTCCTGTCTTAACTATGAATATTGAATTCGAATTGGCTGTCAAAAGCTCACATTAGAAAAGTTAATATGGTCGTTAAGTTTTCTTAAATTTTCTAATTTTCCGCTTAACTTGTTCAATTTTTTATTCCATAAGAACCTTCTCCTGACAATAATAAACACAACGAAAAAAGAATTAGCGAAATCGGTCCAGCCGTTTACGCGCGATGCCGTGACCAAGGGAAATAGGGATTCATTTTCATAAGAAACTAGAATTCAGAGCAGATACTCAGGGCATCTCTGACGCCCGTCGTTATGGACCGTGACGTCACAATTCAGCATAACAAGCTGTAGTCTTGTTGACTTTAAAATGTATACTGTTATGTCACATTTTACAATACCAATGGCAGCAGCTAATTTGCTATTAATTATCCTCTCAATCTCCAAAGATACCGTAAACATAATAGATAGAAAAGTTAAAGTAATAATAAATCTTATAACCGAAGATAAATCTTTTTCTTCTTCGTAATAATGTACCAGCTAGCAGAGAACCTTTATTTAAATCAAAGGAGGATGCAAAAAAATATCGTCTATAGATTAAAAAGAAAACAAACAAAAACAATAGGAGTATTATCTAGCAAAAATGTCACACACAATTTTTTTGTTCCCTCACAATCCGCCCTCAGCCCGGAGCTGTAGCGGCGCGCACGCATACATTATTCAAGACGAGTCGAGACCGAGAGCAGTCTGTAACCGTGTAATTACAACGTTGAATATATTACACTTCAACTCGCTTTTATAAATTACTCGTCATAAATATGTTAGAACACATAATTGTGAGACAATCGACCGAGACACTTCACATCTTTTACTTGACGATACAAAGAAACGTATTTTAAAGGATTATGCAGGGATTTTAAACATTCTAAATTACTTATTTTTTTTCTTTAGCATTATATTTGCAAGCTCCTACAATTCTTAATAAGATTTTTCATCTCTTGGTCCACTTCAACTTGCTTTTATAAATTACTTGTCATAAATATGTTAGACACTTCTTCACATCTTTTACTTTTACTGATTAGGTAAGCAGGAATCTTCAAAAATTCTGAAGAACTAATTCCTTAGTATTATCACTTGCAAACTTCTAAAACACTTTATGAGATTTTTTGTGTTGTTTGTTATTTGAAACCTCCTTGTGGAATAGGTAGGAAGATAGGTATCAAAGCTTAGTCTATCAATTCAATGGATATTCATTTTATCTAGATATATTGCATGAAAATTCTACAGACTTTCGACAACACTATAAGTATTGTAAAAACTCGAATATTTGATGTCCTATTTTAATAAACGTTTGGCATAGTTAAAGGCCAAGAAATTCTAGCACCAATCGCACTTTAGAGTTGAAATAATGTAATAGTTTTAATAGAAGATTTTATTTTTTAAACGGTCGACTTATACAATATTTAAAATTTATTCAGTAATAATATTTACTTGAATGTCTGCTACATACAGATCTCGGCGTAATGAGGCGTTAAACAGTAAATCATCTCTTTAAAAATAAAAGTACACTTACATCTTGAAGAGCTGAGGTGCTGCTTTTTATTTTTAAAGTCATCTCCACAAAGCTGAATAAGTACTCGTTGACATTATGCATAGGGTTGCTCGATGACAGTCTCTAAATTTTAATTTTATTTATGTTACATCAAAAGCTTAAATTATTAATAGCAAAATATGAGACTTATTTTAGATAAGAGTGGAGATATAGGATCTCCCTGAGCTAACCCCCTGAATTTCCTCTTATGGATTGACTAAATATATTATTTATTCTCTAAATTAGATATCTATAAATCTTGCCATAAAATTGTGCCTATATTATATTATTATTAGATTAAGTATCTCACTAAAAACCACAAATTTCCAAGATCAAATCAATCAAAGTTAAGTAATAAATCGATTACAATAATTACCTGATTATTAAATAAACAAATCAATCTTGGATATTTTTTTCCTAAACAACACGTTACTTCATTTTGGATCGACATAGATACTAACTGGCCACATCCTCGATAATTAGATTATTAAACTAGTTTTTGATTTATCTATTAAACATTAAAAGTGACAGCATTTGTAAGAAATATTACTGTTAGTTATTTTTTGTTTAATACAATAAAGTAGTGTAATAAATTATAAGCTATGAGGCTGGTCAACTTTACGCAAGTATTATCGAAGTTTTATTAATATTAGAGATTTATGTAGAGTTAAAACTAAGATTCGCATTTTTATTTTATAATTTATCAAAACATTTCGAAACTGTAGAGGATCCTTTTTGAAATATTCTTTTGTTAAATTTGTCTTATTCTGGTAACAAATTCTATCACATTTCTCCTTCTCAATCTTCTTCTTTAATATTAAAAAACAAAGTGTTTATTTTTATCGTAGTATAATCCAAAATACTATGACTTCAGATCTTAAACCTTAAATATATATAATCGATTGCCATTTAAGTTATAGCCACTTAATTTGGAGACAGACACATTTACCAATGAAATATATATAATGTCGTAACAATGAAGATATAATATAGTTTATAGCTCAATATACAAGATGTCTAAATTATTCATCAGGCAAGTTAATAAGCAGCCATAATTCTAGTCTTCGTCCAGTGCGTAGGCGCAGGTCCGTGAGAGCGAATGGAGGCGCCATTTTCTAGATCAGGGATGGGATGCCAAATATTTATTGATTTATTCAAATTTAATAACATTACCTCAAAAATCTTAGACCTGTCCTCGAAATCCTAGACCTCGAAAAAACTGTCTACAAAGCATTTCCCTCCAGAGCAATGTGAATGAGTATCTGTATATTGAAATGTTTTATGTTTTAGGCACAACAGCTAAAGCTAAGTTCTCAAAAAAATAATACAAAAATACTTCGGACTTTTCGAGAAGTAACTAAAAACAATGCTTGTTTTATATTGATATATTATTAAAATACAGTAACAGCAACACAGTCGTATATATGCCAGACTTAAAGCAACAGTATTGCCAAATATAACAGGATGCCAAATATTTATTGATTTATTCAAACTCAATAACATTACCTCAAAAATGTTTACGTACTTTATAAGTTTACTTGGATTGATTAATTCTTTTCTAAGAAATAAACGTTTTTCAGAAAGCATCTAAAAATCACATGAATATTACGTAAAACCAAAGTTATTCATTAGTCAGCCTTTATTTAAGCAATAAGTATAAATTTAGCTAAATTTTCAATTTTACTTGCTTATATAAAAATTTACTAGCTGACCCGTCCTCGCTTCGCGGAGGCGTATTGAACTATAGGTTAAAAAAAACCAAATCGTTTTCAAAAAAAAAAGTTAATGCAAATGACATTTGAATGTATGAAATAATACACTCTTTTATTATAGAAACTTACGTAGTAATTAGTCATATTAAAGTTTTATAAGACGATGAGACTCACGTATTGTATTTGTAACCTGAAAGACCGCTGAATGCGGTTGAAACTATAGCACATGCGACCTAAACAATACATGAGCCTCACCGTCTTACAAAGCTTTAAAATAATATACTGGCGATAAAATAATATTCCAAAGGAAAATCAAGGTTTATTATTTTATTAACAAAATATATAATATAGAATATATGACAACCCTGATCTATTCTAACTACTATCAGAGAGACCTAAGAGAGACTTTTGCGTAAATGAAAGTTATCTTTTTTTGGTTATTACGTAAATAACATCCCATACAATCTTATATCTAAATGTTTCTCGTTTTATGTTTATGATATTTTAGTTCTTATTGTGTCCAGTAAGATTATGGAGGATCCTCACCGGCTTGACAATTTATAAATTTACAATTTATCTGTACCGATAGATTTGAGGTAGTTTGACAAATACTTTGATAGAGTATATATAAGTAATTACTTCAAGAGTTTATCCGTATTGAATAAGCCATACAAACCTGTACTCCTAGGACCCTTTGAAGCCCCAGGCACTGCTCGAATTCCTGTAAAAGCTACTGATTAGACTTACATTTTAAATATTTATTTTGTTCAACATTATGTAGATAAAAATATTTGATAATTTATTATTGTTTTTTTGACTATTTTTCGAGATACAGTACCAAATTATTTTCATTATGAGGATCTCGAAACTCAATGTAAATTAACAAAAATTAGTTAATGTAGACTTCGGGAGCTTTGTTGTGATGATTGTATGAAAACCCAGCTTCCATGTAATAATATGTAAATGAAAATAGATTCAGAATACTTGAAATTTAAGGAATGTAAAATACGCTTTCGCTGTGCTTGAATTTTCATTCTGACGTAATAGTACAGAGAAAAGATATCTTACGATCATCTGTTGACACTGACAAGTAATTCTTGGAGAGAGTTCGCCAAAGGTCATAATAAGTAACGTGATATCATAATATCTCATTTTACTGCTTTTGTTCCTTTATTCGAACCAATAAAGTAGATAGGGTGTCAATAAAAGTGTCATGTTTTAATGAGTTATTGAGATATCTAATTTTTGCTTAGAAATCTATATTGATATTATAAAGCTAAAGAATTTGTTTGTTTGTTTGAACGCCCTTATAATCTCAGAAAGTACTGGTTCGATGGTATTGATAAAGATTATAGGCTATGTAACATCAACCTATTAAACAAGTAAAATAATAATACTCGTTGACCCACACGACTTCATCCGCGTGATGCTCCGCTCCTATTGGTCTTAGCGTGATGATATAGAACTTATAGCCTTCCTCCATAAATGGGCTATCTAACACTGAAAGAATTTTTCAAATCGGACCAGTAGTTCTTGAGATTAGCGCGTTCAAGCAAACAAACAAACAAACTCTTCAGCTGAGCTCTTTAAACCTGTTCGTAGGTCTCAAATCCCTCGTCTTCGTGTCTAATCCATCTTTAACATATTACAGTACAATACATATAGTTAATATATTATTCAGGTGGTTGTCTGTAAAGAAGAATTTAGTTTTTATCATCTGTATGAGTTTATCATTTATAAATGTCAGATTGTAATATTATTTACATGTTTTAATAATATTAATGGTTTATAGTAGAAGGACTAAAAAATATAACAACATTTTAAGATTATATGACATTAAAAATACTACTTTTTATTTTATATATTCCAGTTCCTTTTTTCAAGATTTTTGGTTCATATAGTTATTTTTCTACTATTAGATATGTTAATTTGATTATAACTATGGTGTTTGTAAATCTATAGATTCAGATTTATATTATTACAGTATTTAATACCTTAAGCAGTTATAAAGCAATAAAAACAGCAAATGCCCGCTGGTACAGGTGAATGCTTCTCTGTACCCTTCACTACCACCCACGAGACTGAACCGACGTACCGGCGCCTGTTGTGGGCTTGTGGGTGCTGCATTCCATCGCCCAGTCCACTATAGTCCAGTCTGTCACGAAGATAGACTACCTGTCCAATCAAAGTACTATAGCCCAAATTAATCCGAAACTCGGAATGCATTATTTCATTCACTTGATTGAAATAGGATTAATTTGTCTTGTGAACGGTTTTGTAACAAATATCTGTTCATTAGCGACACGACTTCACTTCGCTCAGACTTCTATTATTCTATTATGTATCTGATATATATGTCGAGGATTTTAATGATGAGAAGGAAGGAAGGAGGGGGAATGAAATATTGGGTAAACGCAATGTCTCTCTAACAATTACGAGAGAAACCTAAGCAGTGCCTTGGACTTCTGACCAAGGTGTAGGCTTAAGGAATTCCTTTATTCGATCGAGACTCGCCTCCACTGCTCGGGCTCTCTGTTTAAGCCAAGGTTAAACTCACATAAACCTAACTCAACACAAGACGTGGTAACTAAATTGTAAGGTACTCACGTAACACTGCACTGCACAAGACTAACACTATCCAGAGACTACTTCACTCGTTAAGAGACCATGCACGACTCTAAGACTTCAGTCAGACTGTCGATGGCATATAAAGGATCGAGGGTCGAGACTGTCAAAACGACGGAAGTGACTACTATCCTACTCCAACGCCATAGATAGCGATGACAATTCGATTATTCAATAATCTTTTACTATTTTCCGACATATATGAGCTGTACTATAATCCAGTATCTTTATTACGTAGTATAAAATGAAGTCGTTTCCGCTGTCTGTTCGCTTAGATCTTTTAAACTACTCAACGGATTTAAATGCAGTTTTCACCAATAGATAGAGTGATTTAAGAGGAAGTTTTTTATGTATAATACATACATATTATAATGGAAAAACCATGCTAAACCGGAGCGGATTTCTAGTTGAAAGGAACCGAGTTCCTGGGGTTTTAGACCCTTGACTGTCCACAAGACTGCGCGAAGATAAACTACTGTATATGTATCTGTAGTAGTCTTATATTAATATATCATAGAATAAAATACCTCTAACACTTTGTTATAACAATATATACAAACTAACTGTATCTCTTAATCTTTAAATATATATAATAAACTAGGGGCCCGTCCCGGCTTCGCACGGTTGGATAATTTTTTTTTTAAATTTTGGCTCCCGCATTCTGTCGCTCCCTCTATCGCCGCGTTACTCGCTGCGCTGCGAGGCACGCCACACCGCGCCGGCGGCCCGTCTGGGATTATTTTTTATTTATCTTGATATTTTTATTTCGTAATATCTTTTGACTGGAATGTCCGATTTCAATAATTCAAAAAGTAATTAACAGGTATTGAAACAGTCTTGAATAAAAAATAATTTATGTGGATAAGAATTAATACAAAGTTATGGAAAACATGGTGTGATTTTGATAGGCATATTTATCAACTTTTAAAATGTAAAAAGTAGTTATAGTGACTTAACTACAATAGTTGGACATATGGTCTCGGCGGATGGCGGAGTTTTTTATAGATATTGATACGTTCTATAATATTGTAAAACATTTTTTTGTTCTATCATCAATACTTTTCGCAGCACATGCGATGAAAGATATTTTATGGCAAATTTTTTTGCACCTTGTGTTGGTTTTAGTGAATATTTCTGGGGATCTCAAATTTTTTCTTGTAATAAATATAGCCTATGTTACTCAGGGATAATGTAGCTTTCTAACGGTGAAAGAATTTTTGAAATCGGTCCAGTAGTTTTTATGTTTATTCGTTACATACAAAAATACAAAAATCCAAAAATACAAATCTTTCCTCTTTATAATATTAGTATAGATATAGATAAATTATTAAAAATAAGTAATTGTAGATACAACATATGGACAAACATTCAAATTTCTAGTATACGAGTATACATGAGAAATTCTCTTCAAGTCAATAGACGAATGTTATCTAAATAACGTTGACCTTATGTCATAGAAATTTAAGACTTTAGACCCTGACCTTATATTAGCAATCTTTTATTTGCTCGTAAAATAAATTAAATTATTCATTTAGTTAAAGAATATTTTATTTAACCAGATTAATTTATTTAGCCTTGATTAATCTAGATTACAGATAATATATCATATACTAAGTTACGTAACTGGATTTAGAATTGTTAAGTGAATGTAATATCTTCGGATTCAGGTTATATTACTTTAACCTTTAGTTTAGTTTCTAAACCTCACTTCGACTTAGATTCGATGGGCCAAAACATTTTTAAATCATAACTTTTTTACTGATATCCAAATAAAAATTTGACCCGTGAGGGGTTAGAATACTATTCCCCTCTGCCGCTGGGAGAGCATCTCGTAAGAGCCGAGTAACCCAGCACCCCCTTGGTGGTAGAGGATCTGTTTCCCGCGACCACTAGCATGCGAATCCGACCGCCAAGTGTCGTATAGACGCGTTCCGGTTGATGACTTTTTATCTATTCTTGATAGTCTAGACTAGTTTTTATGTACTATATTAATGTTCTAACTCTCCATTATAGGTTTTTCTACAAAGGAGAGTAGAAGTTAATACATAGCAACGTAATACAGAAGTTTTGCTCTTTTTACCCGACTACGACAAAGCCAAAAAGAAGAGTACTGATTTTGGCAATTTATGTATGTTTGTACGTTACCGTAGCGCCTAAAATACTGAACCAATTTTAATAAATGAGTGTCAATAGATTCGTAATAATGGCCCGGATGATATAAGCTTTATGAATTAAATCAAGATTTATCATGACGGAATTCAAACCTCAGATTCTAACCTCGAAAAAAATTAAACTGAGATAATCATCACTTGTTTGGTATCAAAAGAAAGGTCTTGGGGAGCACATTACAAATATGTATATGTCGGAAACTAAAATAAAAAGGGAAATGGATGGCCTATCATAATAGCTATACGGGGACAACACGGTCAGGATATAACTAACGTTACGATCTCCCACTATTCAGACAGGAGCCCAAGCAGTACCTTGGACTTATGACCAAGGTGTAGGCTTAAAGGGATCCCTTTAAGTTATTACGACACTCACCTCCACTGCTTAGTTTCACTGTTTAAGCCTTACAGTAGACTAACATAAACCTAACACAAGGCTAACCTACACTTCCGACATATATATCATATTGTATATGTCAAAATATATCTTTAAAATGCGGTCGTATATATATATGTAAATTCGATTATTCAAGTTTTTAATAAATTTAGCAAGTGGAGGTAACTTTTACTTTAAATCCAATTACAATAGACGAGACTATCAATAACATGAGAAGCTGAAAGCAGTTTGGAAGTTAATTTAAACTTTGTATTTTCCTAGTTTTATTTCCTATCCTGTCCAAGCCAGATGCCTACAATGAAATTGAACTGGGACCAATAAAATAACGAGTGCAGGTTTGAGAACAGGCGAAGTTTAAAGATGGCGGCTGGGACACATTCTGCACTTTACGAGCAATTAACTTTATTTCAGCGCATCGAGAGGCCCGTTTTATGGACCCCTTGCTTGCCAGCTATTTCATTCCCGATTGCATTTCTTTATATGGTACGAGGAATGTATTGTACGTCTTCAATTATACTTGTATGGAAAGGATTTTGTGATGTTAATCAATTTTCTGAAAGATGCTTTTTTGTATGTAATTTATAGCGGAAACTTTCATTTAATTGTTTGATAATTCTAAAGATATTAAACTGGAATAGAAGCTTAAGATAAAAAAAGTGCCAAGTGTGAATCGGATTCACGCACCGAGAGTTCCGTATAATCTGGATTGAGAGACATATAAACTTTGCCGTTGAAAAATTATTGTATAATTCCAGCTCAACGGGTGCTCTTGTAAGTATCAAAGCATACACGACCGTATCTTTTGATTGTTTAATATATATATATATATGTCGGTGTCAGTTAGGTTTAGGTTAGGTTAGCCTTGTTTTAGGTTAGATTAATGTTAGTCTAATCTTAAGATTGGACAGTGAAACTGAGCAGTGGAGGTGAGTGTTATGATCATTCAAGGGATATCCTTAAGCCTACACCTTGATAGGTACAAGATCGTAATGTTTAGTTATATCCTGACCGTATTGCGCCCGTATAGCTTTTGATCTATATCCTTTTTGACAGTTTCCGTCATATATATATATATATATATATAAAGTTATAAAATATTGTTTAAATTTAAAGTTTTTACAACTCCTAGGATCCTGCAGATCTAAGTAGGTACTTAATATTAATTTCAATTTAATAACTCCATTCGTTTCTCTAAAAATGATTCTTGACGGAGAAACAGTCGATCAACAAAGTAATAAAGATCCCTTTTTTCATTTTACGTACCTACGAAACCCTAAAAAGCAAAAACATTTATTCTTTATTTGGTAAACTAATGATGGTAAAGGTGTATAAATTAACTTATTATTGGTTTCAATTAATTAATTTTGTTGTAAATTTTGATATATTTATGACTTAAATAAAATAGTGAGTAGTAAAGTAGTGGTCTGAATTTTTTGGGTTATTCTTTCTATATGTCTATCATACTTTAAAATACAGTATTTTTGACGATGCTTAATTAGTGGCCCTTTAAAATACAATTTATTATTTCGTTTTAAACAGAAGCTCCTGAGAATTGACTTTGCTTGTGTTACACAAATACTAATCGAACTTTCTCGCATCCCTAAGATAAAAAAACTTTTTATTAAGAGTCCTTTTAGTGAGTTTATATGTGGCAAAAGTTAATTACTGTCGTTATTTCATATTTCTAGATTGATGAGTTTGTCAATCAACTTATTTATGTTTACAGATATATTTTCTGGTTCTATTGGCTATAATGGAAAGATACTATTATTAGCTTAATTTTCTTACAATATGGTTATTCTGTGGTGAGTTCTAAGCTGGTCTAGCGTTAAACTGCTTCTGACATCGTATAATCAAAGCGCAAGAAAGTGGCCTGCTGTTAAATCGAGTGCTACACTTCATTACTGTGCTTGGTGACTTTTTAACTTGAGTGGCATATTATTAAATTTTTAACACACCATTTAAACTACATATTTGTTACTTTTTTCATTTTCTATAATCTTAGTTAGTTTCACCATTATTTTTTTGGGAAGAAAGTGAGAAAATATAAAATACAGAATTAACAATTTGTGAAAAACATCCATATTGTCTGCTCACAGGTTAAGTTATCGTTTCTCAATTTTATTTTTGGTTTTTCAAATAATTGACGATTCTTTTTCTTTGTTTTTATTCCATAATAGAAAAGGCAAAGGTATTACACCGTACAGCCTAGGTTCTTATATCCATACTTCACTGTTATAACTCACAATTTTTGGTCAATTTATTAATTTATAGGAGAGTCATGTTAGTCATGGCGGACAAATCGAGATCAGAGGTGGAGAAAAAAGGAACTAAAAATCGTCAAGAGTGACCAGTTTAACAATTACAGATTATATTGCATAAAAATACACAGATAAGACATAAGAATGTTGCACGTTTTTTAACTTAACTTTCCCAACAGTCTGAAGAAAATTGTTACAGAAAATTTTGTATTTTATTTGTCCCAACATTGTCCTTAATCCTTATTGTTTTATTATTATAATCTATATTGTCTTTGTTTAATTATTATTAGCGATATAACAATAAATGTTACATTAAGATTGATCAAACATTTTATTAGGGAAAACGATGGCTATTATTTAGTTCCTTTGCCGTCTGCCTGTCCTTCAGCAGGCTGTATCTCATGAACCGTTGTTGATTTGAACTACTAAATATTAAAAACAGAATAAAAAATTTAAAGAGACCCCCATACACAATCATGATTTTTTTGCCAAATATTGGTACAGAACCCTTCGTGTGCGTGCCCGACTCGCACTTAGCCGTTTTTTGTTATTGATAGTAAGAAGCTCTCCAGTAGAAACAGTCTTGTTTTCATGTATAAATAATAATAGTAGTACAAAATTAAACGGTCAGGTAAGTAGTTGCGTAAGAGCGTCGCCGTGGCGCCATCTACCGTGATCTATAGGCGCCGCTCGCCTCTCATTATGCACTTTATCGCGTCAATGCAAATCCGCCGCCATTTTAATCTTATAAAAGTCTGTTTTCGAGCAAATACTTCACTTGTTTTAGCCTAGACAGTATAGTGGGCGGAACGATTGTGAAAATCTACGCTTTTTAAGTGCGCGTGGGCTGATAATTATACGTCAAGTAATCTGTGGAGTAATGTAGTTGAATATGAATATACTCCGGTGTTTGAACAGCCTAATTTTACGTGTAATTAAATTTAAATGCAATCTTATCTGGTTCAATCTGATATATCAGTCGTTATCAGTTATCAATGATTAATGGACTCCGTTTATCCATATACTATAATTTATGAGATGAGAGATGATACCCATTACTTAATTGTTTGTGATGTTGAGCTTCCATAGCTTCTACTATCTAAAAATTCATCCTTAAAGAGATTAATTTAGAGTTGATGACTTTCATAAGTTGTTTGGGAATTAGTCTATTTATCTCAGCGAAGCGTGGATGACTATCTAATAATACAGGAAGCTGAGTCTTGGGTTTATGACCTAGGACCAGTTTTAAAGGTCTTTTTATCATATCTCGTTAACATTCAACGAAACTAACAAATCTATAGTTAAATTTTCAAGCCATTTATCAATAGTGTTGCTAGCATTAAGTACGTAGTAATAGACTAAATAATTAATGAAACTGTAAGAGGAAACCAATAAAAAGAGCCCGGTAGTGTTGCCTTGGGCAAAGATTGAATTATATTAATTTCATGTCGGTTGCGTGATTGCCTCTCTGTTCTTAATTTATTTTGACACCTAAGTCACCTTTTTCCTTCGGCACAAAAACAAATCAGATTGGCAATATTGCGTATCTATTAATACTAAATTATATCTGCCATTTTGATTTATGGTCAATTACGGATCATATCTCTTTCTTAAATTGAAGTTTTTGTTGGAACTTCCAGGATGATCCCATTTTGAGTTTATATGTGTGAACGACAGTTATTTGTTACTAATTTATACTTTTTTTGTTTACAGGTAAGTTCCATGTTTAACAATAAGAAGATATTTGTAAGTAAATAAAAAAAAATCAAACTCTTTTTGTAGCTGAAGATTCCACTATACATATCTGTTCTAATTATTGACATTTAAACTTGATAGAATTAAAATATTAATTTATTACTTTAGACACTTTTCTTGACATTTGTATGTCAAGGAGTGAGCGAGTTTGAAGAAGTCTTGTATACTATCAGCGCTGTATAGGTACTATCGAACGCACCCTACGAGATAGATCAAAATAATGTACTACAGTATTGTACACCTTAAAAAGGTCTACAAAAAAGTCCGCGATGGTATCTGTCTATCTCTTACCATTTTTTATCCTTTATTTTTTACGAGAAATAATGGCTTATTTACGAAGCGATTTTAAACATTTCAACATTAATCCTTATCCAATTAGGTACCTTAAGTACATTGTGCATTTAATATAGATCAATATGGCCCTTTACAGCATGAAATTTAAATGAATATTTTGGAAGATATTACAGATTTAAAATGCAGGGACATAGCGGTTGCGTGGAGCGTGCCTATGAAAACATGTTTGTATTGTCTAATGACAATAAAACTACGAACGTTACATAAAGACATTCTGTAGTATATTTACTATCAGCATTGCACACATGCGAAGCCGTGGTGAATGGCTTGTATACAATAAGATAAATAGATTTACTCGCGAATACTAAGTTATCAACTAAGTTGCTAACTCCTGTATTCGTGTGAGCGAGTGTTGAAATAAGAATAAACAAAATCACATCCTGAATCCAGTTTAATAATTCAAATATAAGGCGTTGCCAGCAATAAAGGCAATTTGAAAAGTCGCCGTCGACTCGTAAAATCTGTAGGGTAGGGGAAAAAAATGTTTACAAGCCATTCTGAGAAGCCTTTCCGATTTCCAAAGCGGAAATTGGGACCTGTTCACAATGGTGCAGGGAAATGAACGGATTTTAAATGGACCCTCGCGAGAACCTTTGGTAAATACGAAAGTGTATAATAACGAATTCGATTTACGTAGACTTCGGGTTTTTGCGAAGCGAGATCGTGTCAATGATAGACTGACCGACAAAATTGATAATTTGTATACTACATATATAGCTTACGACCTATTCTCAATCCTACGAAATATAAACAAAAAACTAATTTGAGAAGTTCGATAACCAAACTCTTTGATACATTTTTTATTATTATAGAAGACTAGCCGACCAGCTCTCGCTTCAGTGAGCTGTTTTCAAACAGTTCAATCACTCAATCACAACTCACTCATTTATTCGTTCATACTCTACCCGCAACTATGAATCATATATCTCTTATCGTTGCCGACCGTTTTTTCTCCGACTTACTTTACAAATCTGACTACCATGAAAAAGTCTTTTCATTTTTCGGTTTAATGTTGGTAGAAGAATTTTTAAAATCGGTTCTGGGAATCCAGAAATTACCCCCTACATCCTCACAAACTTTACCTCTTTATAAATTACTATTAAATCTTAGCGTTTGTCAGCTCAGGCGTCTTAAATTTCGTTTAATAGGGAGAGAGTTAAAAAGTAAGTAAGTTATTGAATGAATAAAAAAGCGAGGATGCAAGCGAAAGAATTAGCGTAAAGAGTGAATGAGTGAGGGGTTGCCCGCATGCAGTGATGATACTGACTGATGTATTTGTGTTTTTGTTAATAGGTGAATGAGTGAGCGCATGAGCAAGCATGAGAGTGTCTCTCGTTAAAGTAAAGACTTTAGTAGCACGAAAGAATAAAATTATTTTTAGAATAGTTCTAGACAAGTAGAAAATAACAAGATCTTTTAAATATTACACAATAAAATAAACATTCTCATGTTATCCTTGAATCCTCGGTATAGGTGTGAACTAATAAGTCCGCAGAGGCTCAACATTTCCAACCGCTATTGCCTTTTTATTTCGCTTTTTCCTTTTACAAGACCATATTTCATTTCTGTTCTGAGAAGCGCCATTGGCGTGGGCTTACTTATATTCCGTTTTAAAATTTCATGCTCTTCACGTATAACTAACGATAGAATGAATAAGGTAAACCCTCCAAGTTCGCAAGTTTAAACTATTCATTTTTTAATTTAGTCTACATTCTGTTTCATTTTTCTGTACCTAGGCAAAATAATTTTTAGGAATATGTGGTATGAAATTGGAGGATCTTTAACAAGTAAAAAACACGATAGTTTTTTTTTGTTACCCTAAATTTCGAGATTACGAATATATTGAAGAGGTCTGGATAGGCTCTTGTTTTTACAAAATTTTTATTTATTATGCAGATATCTTTAACTGATTGAGCTGAAATTTTGTATACATTTTTAGTTTGGGTGCATGCATGGTTAGCGGTGTGAAGTTATTCTAAATCCAACATGGCGGAACACCCAAAACAGTGGACTTTTTAATGCACGCCTACAATACCTACAAATTTTTCAAAATTGTTGGTAATACTTAAGAATACAAGTAAACAACTGAAAGTGCGATGTCGCCATCTATTGACAGATAGATGGTCTGTCTTGTCTGTTACGCAATCACGCTTAAATCTCTAAACCGATTTTGATAATATTTGGTATAGCCATAGATAAGAGCTTGGGGAAGGCATAGACTATGTTTTATCGTAAAAAAATATTTAAGGATACAAACTAAACAATTGAGTGGACGATTACGCCATCTATCGACGGAGTGCATGTCGAGCTACGCGTGTGTCGAGTCGGAACCGAAAACCAATAACGTCGTAAGATGATAAATCGTTTTAAAAAATTTTTGTCTTTGCTAAAACTAAAAATCCATTGTAAATCTTTATAATTACAAGTTTACAATACCATTATTTAATTTTGAAAAGCCATTAAAAAGCAAAATGATGTGAAAACCGATTAACAAAATCAATTCATGTCGTATGACACTTTAATAGCTCGTTCATTGAATATTAAAATTTTAATTTCCATCATATTATATTACCTGTCTCACTCGTTTGAGTTCATATGTAAGAAAGGGAGGGAAATACCTTTCAGACATAACAAAAGGTGTGGAAAATCAACAAAAGTGCGGAAATTCTTTATAGAATAAATTATGCAGAGCTGTTGTCACTTATTTAAACGCAGATTTCAGTTTAGTATACTAAACGGTTAAATAAATCAGCTTTTAACTTAGCAACAGAGATGTGCGAGGATGCAAAGCGAGAGATGTGTTTGTTGAGAACCAATAGAATCACTTAATTTACCTAGCTTTTCTCAGAGTATGTTAAATGAAAGGATTCTATAAACACATCCGTCACTATGTATACTACATCTCTGGTGTAAACGCAGCTTTAGGGTGTTAAAGTATAATCGTAGGTAGTAAACCTTTTACATTGTTAGTACAACTCACACTTGACGAATATTCTTTTGTTGTAAATAGTTGCTAACTGTCGTAAAGATATCATTAATCTGCAAATTGAAAAAAAATGTTTACTTTTTTGGTGATAAAACTTGAATTATACTTGCTTAAAGTATTTTGCTTATCTCTTACATTTAATGTATGTTACTTCCCACGCAATATTCTTATCTAGTTTTTAAAATGTCCTTGAAAATTATTAAAAGTATCATTTTGAGATTATTATATTTCTTTAAATTCAAAAAAGGGAACACATGTGAAAAAAGACAAAGTTAATAGATGCTCTCAAGTATGCTCTAGTACAAAAATGGCGGTGGACGGGACATCTGGCGAGATTCACGGACCAAAGATGGACATGGGATGGATGGGAAAAAAAAGAGCAAGTCCAAGGAACAGATGGATTGACGAAATAATAATTGGAAGAAAGCAAAGAATAGAGAAACATGAAGAATAAATTTATATATGTATTTTTATGAAAAATCCTTTCGAGTCCTTTTTTTTCATTTTATATGAAAACTAAGAAAAAAAATGTCCATTGCTCAGGTCAGAAAATATTTAAGTATTCATGTGATGTATATTTAGTGCTACACGAACTGCTAAACGACTGGACTAATTTTGATAATTTTTTTGGATATTCAATTTAAATATTCACAATTTGAAACGCACTCTAAAATTAATTCTAATCAAAAAATGTTCTAATGTCAATGAAAATGTGAATTTTACACGTTAAGTAACTTTAAACTCAACTCTCTATATAACGATAAAAACCCTACAATACGATAGCCATAAGTGTCACATATGAAATCTTATTAGAGAAAAGAGAATTTACTCAGCCATTCTGAGCAATATCGCTTAAATTACTCAGGGGGAATGAAGTTAGAGATTTAGAATGCTGAAGTGAATTGTTTCAGAAAATCCGTTTTCTTCATTGCTTCGTAATTTAGGTTTTATGGTCATTTTGGACGAACGCGACAAACGGTGGAAAACATTTTGAAACAATTGTCTTTGTACATTTACTTGAGTTCATTAATAATGAAACTTTAGCGCCAGTAGGTTACGGGTTTAGTTGGATTCACGATCGATAGGTTGTGGGTTCATATCCCAGTCATTGGACTATTGACGTGGCCCCCTCCTAACACAAGCATTTTAGCTTAGTTGGAGGGGTTAAGAATACTTGTAGTTTGTAATCCGAACTGCTCATGTAGAGAAGGCATAATATAGTTGATAACTGTCAGAAATTATTTAAAATGACCATGGCGACATAATAAACATACAAATAACAAACGGTATAGCTAGTTCAATCCACGACGTCTCACCACTCTCCAACTGACTCAAACTTAAATTATGAAATGAATAGATTTTGTTTAAAAATACCCATTACCAAGTCGACGTACATAAATTGTAAATCCAATATGGTTTATCTATCATCATAGTAACCGTTGTCATGGTAACCAAAACATGATAAGACAAAATGACGGGAAAAGATGGGCACGTAACTTAACAAACTAATATTTATTAATATTAATTTTCATAGAGACGACTGATAATGTACGCGAAGTTCAACTATTTACTCACGAGTTTATTAGTATAGATTATTTATCTTAGTTAACTCTGTTCAAAAATCCAAAAAAGGCTCTTCCGGTTCCGGCCCTTAATTAAATTTCTCTTTCTCACGCAAGGGTTAAGGCAATAAGAATTCTGAGTGGCAGTCGCAATCACTCGTCTTTATTAGAATCCATAATCCCGAAAGGGCCAAAAGTTAATTTAGTCTAAACGTTCTAGAGCAGTGATCCCCAAAGTCTGCAAGGGTCGATGACTAGTTACAGGGATTCAAGTAAAAGAAAAACAGGTTTGTGTTTATTTTTTTTTGGGAGATAATTTGTTAACATAAGATTCAAACCTTTCACTCGCACCCAACTATTCGTCGAGCCGAGTAACCCCCAGCACCCCCAATGGTAGAGTCTCTCTTGTCCATGGGCGACGGTGGCCACTTTCCATCAGGCGTACCGTCTGCTCGTTTGTCCCTTATCTGTCATAAAAAAAATTCCCTCGCACACTCATTCCTTCACTCGTTCATTTATTCATACTCTAATTCACTCTCTCACCAACCACCTGCAACAATTAATGTGCCATTTACCATTCCGTGTCAGACGTGAGCTGTCAAAATCAAAATCCAAAATCTTTATCTAAAAAAATATTTGCATTTTATTTTTCGGAAATTTTTGTGAATATTCGTATAGTTAACGTGCTATTTGGGACGAACTACAATTGAACAAGTCAGAAGTCATCAAAATCGGTCCAGCACTTTTCTAAGTTATAATTGGTTGAATTAACCTGATTATGTTTTATATATTAAGATGTAAAAATAGGTCAGAAATCAGTTGTGATGTAGAAACGAATAACATGCTAAATGGTTCATGGATTAAATAAGTTTGGGAACCTCTGATTTAATGTTCTAGTAGTACGACGAACTGGGCTCTTCATCAGAGGAAAAATTCGACGAAATGTTGTAACGAATTCTCCGCAGTTCCAGAGACAAACGACATCGTGTTACACATTCTGGAATTTTCTGTTGCTTTTAATTTATTTTAAAGAATTACTTTACTTGGTTATGAAATGTTTCTACTGTTTAGTTATTGTTGATTTAAAATTTTTATTCGTCTGGAAATAATCACTATAATTCTACTATCAGATACTAAAAAAAATATGTTTTTATTAATATATTTTTATATTATACAACAAATTTAGATTTATTCCGCATTTTGAGAATTTTCATTTAAACAGTTGTAGCCTATTTTTTTTGGAGATGTTTCACATATTTTGTTTTATATATTTTGCGTTCTGCCTTTCTGGATTTAGATTCATCTTATCGATCTTATTACTCCATCAGATTTACTATTTAAATATTATCTACAGTTGTTTCTTTCTTTGGTGGTAGGGGATCTGTTCCCCGACTTGCTTGCGACCACCAGCATGCGAAACCGACCGCCAAGTGCCGCATGTGGGCCAGACCCTCCCTCTCTCATCCCATTATTACTGCTGCGATTCCAATGAACACCGAGTTCTTGCCCGGGGTCCATTGAAACCGCAGCAGTCTTCTCTTCGCTCCCCCTCCTCACTCTATCTTCGAGGCGGCAACGCATCGACAAAACAAGATACCCTCTAGTTTCGTCGATGTGTATGGGCGACGGTGGCCATTTTCCATCAGGTGGACCCTCTGCTCGTTTGTCCCTAAACTATCATTAAAAAAAAAGTTTTATTAAGTTTTTGTACAATTTAGAGATACCTATAGTAAATATTAATTTAATAAAAATAAACTTAAGCGCTCTTTATTCATTGATTAGTATCTGCCAGTGACTTCGTCTGCGAAAACATCTGAATTAGGTCCATAGTAAAAGGTACATACGCACCAACTCACTTACTCAAACATCCTTACACCATGAGATGCCAGCTTATAAAGTATCTATATGGGATACTTGTGTATTAAATTTCAATGAAACCTCTTCATTCAAACATCCAAAAATCCAAAATTTCACATTTGTTATACAAGTAGGATAGTAGGATGAGCGTTTAGGAATCATAAAATAGTACCTATCTTCTTAAAAGTCGGTTAAAAAGCTTTAAATATAGATAAAGAGAAGACATGAGTTTCAACTATAACGATATGAGCAGCGTGTAATTAAAATGTTTAAATATGGCAGAGGCAAATGGAGCACTAAAAATATGTAATTATTAAGATGTAACTGTTACACTGTTACGAGTTACTCATTAACATAAACTACCGTTAGATAAATTAGTCAACGAGATACTGTTATTGTATTAGTACTATGATTACTCTATACAACTGACTAGCAGAACTACACCGCTTTGTCTGCGCGATGCGCCGCTCCTATGGGTCGTAGCGTAATGTTGTATAGCCTATAGTCTTCTTCAATAAATAGGCTATTCAGCACTAGAATTTTTCAATTCGAAACAGTAGTTCCTGAGATTAACGCGTTCAACCAAACAAACAAACTCTTTAGCTCAGTGATATTAATGACAGTTAATTTAGTGTATAACGGGCGCCTTAAACCGTTACCTGGGTCGCAAGCTTCAGGCATTATTAGGGATTGAGTATAAACATCTACCTAACCCGCTCCAGCTTCGTAAAAATTACATTGAATTGACAGCTGTTGGAAGCCATTTTATATTTTATACTCTGTATAGCCATTAATATCTTTTAAGGTACAATCTTACTAATATTATAAATGTAAGTTTGTATGTTTGGATATTTCGATATTTGGTGAATTTTGGCTCACAGATACTTTATAACCTGGATTAAATTTATGCTACTTTTTATCCAGGAAAAATTCAGAGTTCTGCGGGATAATAATACAATATGTTTGCTTTCGTAAGCGCCTAAATATTTTTATTTAGCAACAATATATTTGTATTAAATGTTTTTTGATAAATCTACATGTTAAATTGCACCCGTGTGAAGGGGGGCAATTTACCCTGGAGGTGAAAGTATTATACATATAAACCTTCCTCTTGAATCACTCTATCTATTAAAAAAACCTCATCCAAATCTGTCGCGTAGTTTTGAAGATCTAAGCATACATAGGGACAGACAGACGGGAAGCGACTTTGTTCATAGAAAGATAGAAATATAAATTCTGTGTTTACCTTCCCTTTTTTTTACTTTTCTATTTTATTTTATTTTTTCTTATTACTAATACAATTTAATATAATACTTATATTCACAAATTGTAACTTTAGCTATTTTTTACACTCGTTAATATTTGATGTACTTATTATATCTCCCGTTATTTACGTTCCTGACCTAATTATTCATATAAAACAGAGTATAAAGTATGATTTTTATGTGTGACCTTCAATTATTATGATTCAAAATATTTACTGCCCCAATGATCTAAAATTTTAATAGGATAGACATTGATCTATTTTCCTAATAATAAATAATAATTATTAATGGCTTGTACAGAAATCTGACGAACTGACTAACCTATATAAAAAGTTGTAAAACAGTAGTAAAGTGTTTGAGTTGATATATTGTATCTCAAAATACGTAAATACTGTCGATTCCCGATAGGTATGGTTTAGATTTAGGTGTATATATTTTAGTAATTTAAATAAATTATAGAAGTCTGTGGACACATAAAGATCTATAGCGCCCAAGATAATGGAGTTATTCACATGAAGGTTTTATTTGTTTGAAAGCTAATTTATTCAAGATAGTTCTTAGTTATAATTTGTGAAGACCTGGTCAGCCGTTTGAAGACCATCAGCTCGTTTCTAACTTGAGAACTGTGTGATAGTATTAATACATTGACAATTATAACAATTTTGTAACCATGCTATTTCTCGATATCTTTCTTTCGATATTAAGTATCGAATAGAATCGAGTATCAAGCTTTTTAAAATATTATATTTTGCATATCATTTAAAAAAAAGCAATACAATCATGAATCAAGAGTATGAATAAACAAACTGCCAATCATTGATATGACTTACACACATATAGGTATGACTTATCGGCCAATGTCCTTGTCACGTGTATATCAATTTAATTCATTTCTAGGTTTATTTAAGTTATACACACCATAATATATAAAAGTGAATTATGCCTGGGACTTGTGACCCAGTGCTGGTTTACAACACTTTTTAGCAACAATCACAACCCAGGACCTTTTTTTGACATTTAAGTCTTGTGTTTAACACACAAAAATTTAACTAATCCAATAAAGATGTCTTCACAATTTGAATTCACGTGAGTGATGAGAATTAATTACATTTTTATTTAATAGAAAATCATCATCATATCAAGATTCTAATTCGCTGAAGTATAATTAGGTTTACGGTAGAAGAAAAAAATAGTTCCTCTATTCATCGCCTGGAATCTTCGGCCTCAATTACAATCAGTTGAAATAGTCAAAACAATATGAATCTAAAGGAAGTTACTAGTAACCTTTGAAGAGTTCCATCATCAGAACAGCTCACAAATAATACAAAGATCCGTCATAAGACTCACAAGTGTCTAATGAACATAAAAAGTTTATTTTCGATTTACAATTAGATGTAATAAGTTATAAGTAAAGTACTCACTTGACCTTAATTGGACAGCACTTCCAGCACTAACACAATCACTAGCACTATCTAGAGACTACTTCGCTCCTTGAGAGACCGCGCACGACTAAGACTTCAGCCAGCCTGTCGATGGCATATAAAGGGTCGAGACTGTCAAACGACGGAAGTGACTACTACCCTACTCCAGAGCCATAGATGGCGATGATGATTCGATTACTGGATAATCTTTTAGTATTTTCCGACAAGTATTAAGTCGTACGTATAAAACAAAGTCGCTTCCCGCTGTTTAAGGATTTAAATGCGGTTTTCATCAATAGACAGTGATTAGAGAAAGGTTTATATGTGCATTTAGGCATATTATAGTACACAAAACACGTGAAGCCGGAGGGGGTCACTAGTATGTAATAATGTTATAACTAACTCAGATCCGAGAGCCGACGCTGACGCGTATGTTATCGAACAGCTCACACGCTCTCGAGGGAAATCAAACTCTGTCTTGAAATTCAGACATGATTAAGCCAATTTTGAATGAAATGTCTATTATATATAAGCCTATAGTTGTTAACCTTTAGATCTAATTAATGTTTCAATACTTGTATATAATAATTTTAGATACACAGGCCCATTTAAATAAAATACAATAAATAGTCGACAATTTAAAAAGTCATGTTTTTCTAACTGTGTATACGAATTAAATGGTAAATATTTTTACTATAATATTATAATGGTGAGATAACCAAATATATAAAACTAATATATAAATCTATCTTATTTTTTATAGAAATATGATTTTTTAGGTTTTTTTATACGATTACTGTGACATATTTACTAATGAAGCCTACGAAAAACGTTTAAATAGAATAGTCGACCAACTATGACAATAGTTTTATGTCTTTAATTCCTTAACGAAGCGAGGGCGTACAGTTATATCAATGATATCTATATAAGGCGTATACTAAACTAATTAACATAAAACTATAAAAACGAAGACATTTATGAGCACTAAATAAAGATATTTGTTTCTATTTATAATCTCAACGCCATATACGTTTTTATAACCCATAAATTAAATAACAAAACCACGTATATTATCACTGTGCCCAAATTGATTAAACATCGCTGTTGGTACTAAAAAGAAAAAGGGGATAAATGCAACACCGCATATGCAGAAGTTTTAAAAGCGGGAGGCGGTGATTTATTTTCGCTTCCTTTTAAGTTTTTACGCTCGCCATTTTTGCGCGGTAATAAAATATTTTTTGAAATATGCCGCAAGTTCTTAAGCTGTAGCTTTGTAAAGTATAGTTTGGTGGGTACTTTAAAATTTAAAAAACCTTATATACTCTTAAAATATATATTATATAGTCGACAATTGAACGCTATGAGTTTTTATCTATATGAGAGTTATACTGCACAGTAACACGTAAAATACAATAATAATACACACTTTAGAAAAATACCGTCAAACTGTGTTTACATAACACGATTTGTACAACCACAAAGTTTACCGGGCGAGATCTGTTAGACAACTAATAAAAATCTATTGGAGCGGAGATTATATCTTCTTCTTAGTCAGACGCTCTTGACAGAGTGGTCGTGGTTGAGGTGATGACAGGGTTCTCGCAATCGTCGACCTTCTCTTGGGTTGCTCTGGTGGTTAATAGTGTTGCTAGCACACTGTACCACGTTTGACTCTGTGGCCTTAGAGATAAGGTTGGTCCAGCGTATTGATGAACGACCACGTGATCTCTTACCGTCCACTTAGCCCGGCACTTATTTGTTGGTGCGGAATACTGTCCACGGTATTCTCAGAAGCCGTCTCCAACAGAGCATCGATTTTACTTCGATCGTGCAGCTTGAGAGACCATGTTTCGACTCCATATATTGTTTTGTTATTATATTGTAACGTGGTTATAATTGAAATTCAATGCAGTTACAGCTTGGCAAAAAAGAGTGTGGAATTAATAAGGTCGCCTATATCTTATCATTGGCAACCCGAAATAATACGTCTTGACACTGTTTGATACTTGTGATTTTTACCATTATTAGGATATTCGGATTATAGTACCTAATAGTTACTTGAGATTATTAATTTTTATTATTTATTGTAATCAGACAGGGGGTATATTATTAATTATTATGCAAATCTGATGTCTTTGTCTACCCCTCTGCGAAACAGGTGTGAGCTATGTACCTATGTATAATTAAACGGAAAATCCGACAACACGTTTTACACGCTGTCACCGCGTCATACTATTTTTAGTACAACGGTATTTAAGTAATTATGTATTTTTCATGTATAATATCTTCAAGTATCAATCTTATTCGTGTTGAAGTATATGCGATTTGACAAGTGATATTTGACAGAATTTGACAAGTATATTAGTGTTGCTACATGTATACATTTTTAGTTCACGGTGTCACCGCATCATACTCTTTATTGCCAAACTTTACAGTACAGCTTCCATATGGATAATACAAGTTATAATTTTTACTTTTTTGTTTACAGGTAAGTTTCATGTTCAACAATAATAAGATAAGTCTGAATCTTCAGTATCCATTAAGTCAAAAAATTGTAGTGATTGTAGAAGAATTCTATTATTCATTTTTTAATTCTATTACTAGATAAAATCGAAAATATCAAATGATAGTATTGTCATCACAGATATGACTCTTTTAATAATTTATACATATAATATATCATTTTATATGACGTCTTACTAAGGGATGTTAAATAATAGACAAGATTTACAAGTCACTTTGATATTAAGAAATATAATTTCCAAGGAATATAATAATATATTTAACAACTATACCCGGAATTAGACCTGAGTAAGTTTACAGTTCGAGTGCTTGACTAGTTCTGCCAAGATTGGCTCTCATGTTTTTTTAAATCTCCAGTGTTGCCAGCACACAATATTTGTGAATTTTTGGATTTTCAAAATATTGTAACTTTTGAGTTTTCAATTTTTTCGAAATTGTTTTCTTGTTTAACTCTAGAACTCTTTTGGAAGTACAAGTATATGAAAGAAAAAGTTGATTTTCTAAAAAGTGGGGGGCTAACTCTTTTTTTTTTTTTTTTTTGTTCTAATTTTCTGAAACTATTTTTAAAAAGTGTCAGGAACTATAGAACTGTGCTAAATCTACCCAGCACTCTAAAAAAAAATTTTTGGAAAAGAGGGGGGGCAACGTGAACTTACGATTTTTGTGTATTTAAACGCCAGAACTATACTTTGAAAAAAAAACGGAATTTTGACAGTGGGGGGCCAACTTCACACGGATCTAACTCTCATGTCTTATAATTTTTTTTTTATTATCTTGTTTAACGGCTCTGGGTTGTCTTTTAAAATTATTTCCGGTATTGCCAGCACACAGTATTTGTAGATTTGCTAAATACTTCTATTTAGTGATTGTAAGTTTGAATTTATAAAATTGTAGTAGTTATTCAAGTAGAGTACTGTTATTATAAAATTACCATGGGACGAGAATAATAAATTCCCCATTGATATAATCCATTGTCTACCGGACATGACGTGAACTGCTAATTCTAGCGTGGGTGTTGCCAAAACATGGAAACGCTATTTATTGTTGTAATCCGATTTATTCTTGATTATGACGGATATCGTAACGTATTACGCTTTTCTCTTCACGCTATTTTTGTAACAAAATACATCTCTTTTTATGTTTTGATTGATGATTTGTAGTAAAAGTTATCAAATTTTACTAATGTAAAGGTGCGTTTCCACCGCAGATGTGCAAGGATGCAAAGCGAGGAATGTGTTAAGAACCAATACCATACTGAATAGTTTTATAATCAGTCTGTCTATGTTTTACATTATAAAACATATACACTAAATTGATTATTACTCTACATACAAATACCTTAAATCTGTCATGGCGTCTTGAATGACGTCACGTCGTGTGGAAACATGTGTCATTGCTCTACGAACGAACGTTGTGACGTCACGCTGTGTTTCACGTAGCATGACAATGTACATTTTATGCCGACTTTATAAAATAATCTTGGCAAATTTATGAAAATTATTAATTTTATTATTTGATTTGATTTTTAATATTACTACTTATTTTCTTGCTTTTTTTTGCTAGTTTTTTTAATATATAATAGGTACATTAAATTAAAGTATTTTCCGCATTCCTAATTGTTAAAGTTTCTAAAGATCTTTTGATTAAAAAAAAGGGTTCCAGTCCAAAAAAGTATCAAACATAAAAATGCTCCATGTCAACACATCACTTTATAAATAACACCGTAAAAGGCTACGATAAAAATCTCAACGACCGCTTTATTTTGGGATAATTGCTGAAATAATTAGTAGCTGTAATACAAATGAGTGTTATGCTATTAAAAAACTAAATGGCTCCTCCATATTAACTTTTAGTGTTTACGGTAAAAGGAAGTCGGGTTATGATGACTTTGATACGCTTTCTGATTTGTCCTTTTCAATTTTGAGTCATTGGATTTTTTTATTTGTTGCATATCAGCGCTGGTATTATTTATTCTTTGAATTGAAAAGAATTAGATCTTTTTTAGGTATAGTAGCCGGCAGCTAACTTTAGGTCTGAGCAAAAATAGTGGGGAAAAGGCCCTAATAGTGACTTCTGCGCATTCAAGGTCAAACCTATACTTACGTGCCGGTAGCTATACAAACTTGACCGATGTAAACTCACATTAGTATTAAAATTCTTTACAAATCTCACGAAATAAATGTGAGTGTGTTTATACATGAATATTACACAAATTATTTTAAGTCTTATCTTATTTAAATATGTTTTAATTTTTATGCAACAAATTAAATCTTGTTAAAGGGGCCTTTCTATTATTATTAAGCATTAAAATAGGAGCGGGGGATTCTTGCTTTGCTTATTTTTGATGATATGGGGAGATAGTTGCAAAAAATCTTCTGCACGTTTTACTTGTAATTTTTGGCTTCAAACTATAGTATAGTATGAATTAACTAATAATGTAGGTACTATTAATACTATATCCTTATATAATTCTCTACTATTATCTAGTTCAAAATATTTATTTTAAATAAATAGTTTTAATGATATAAAAACTGCTTTTCACTACACGTCACACTTGAAGCTTTTTAGGTCAACAATGCACTTGAGATGGGCTTAGATATGCGGATAAGTTATTATTGATTATACTAACTGTAAATTGCGGATTTACTTTTGAATTTTACGTTTATATTAACTCCGTTTTTACACGCTTTATATTAGCTTCACTTGTATGTCAGTATGTAACTCTCCGTGGGTAATTTGCGCGCTTGCGGCCTTCCTTGGTTCTGGTAGCCATTTCTCAAGCGTGATTTTTTTTAGTTTAAAAAAAAACTAAAAAAAAATCACGCTTTTATAAATAAATCAAACTAAAAAGTAAAAAATAAATAATAGTTAAAAAAAACTAAAAACACGCTTTTTATTATAGAAAACCAAACTAAAAAATAGAAAATAAATTTTAATAAATTTAAAATAAGAATAGTGTTAAAAATTTCAATAAATATAAATTAATAATAGTGTAAATAAAAAAAATGTATTTTATTTAAAAAAAAGCGTGGGGTGCTTGGTGTCAATAGTTATAAATATTTTATTGACAGATATGAGTAGAGTGATTATCATTTTGATAATATCTTAAAAAGCTGATTGTTCAGACACTGTATTACATTGTGTTCATATGAATAACAAAAGTATGGCGAAATTTTCTGAAATAACTGATTTAGGCAGACATTAAGCTACCAAGCCAAGAAAAGTTATTTTAAAACTTTAAGTCATGACTAAAATTCCCAAATATAAATATAATAATATGTAGAGTTAACTTAGTAACTAGTAGCAATAAAAATCTATATAAAAGCTCACAAAATATAGAAGTACAAATAAATTATAGTACAAGACCATCTCTTTTAAAGTATGTATGTGGGTTAAACATTGAATTGAACCGAATGGCATGGTATCAGATAGCTTCAACGTAAAACGAGACCACCGAATGTGTCCGTATAAAATTACTATTCACGACCATCATCGTGTACCCGTTTAAATTGAAATTTTCTATGGAAATCGTTATAATTATTTTAATTTACAGCTTTAAAAATATTGAGATTTATATTTCATTATATTGTATACTATTGTAATGCCTTTTAAAATTATGATAATTTTTAATTAGCAGGAAGAAGCGTGCTGGGCCCATAACCTATTTAAAATCTTTTTTTCAACTTACGATATTAGTATGAATATGTAAGTCTTCTATCAAAGTTCGGAAGCCATTTTTTAGCCACATACTTATGTTATTACAGTGACAATACAATATTTTGTCATTAAGCTGGAACTCTCTAATATGTTTTGTAATCATAAACAAAATTTTGTAAAAGGTCTAACTACAAATATAATAATTCAATAGGCAACACTGTGGGTATATACACAAAATAACTATATTATTATAATTGCACTCAACATTTAGTTGAGGTCAGACGCCATATTTTTTAGACGCGACGTGCCTTTTGGCGGGAATTTGAATTAAAAAGCTTTAAAGTTAATTTTTATAGACTAACGACTTAATTTGTGAATAGATTATAATACAGACAGTTATTTCAGTTAGTTTTTAATTAATTTTTGCATCTAAAAAAAATTGTTTTTAAATTTGATTAAAAAATTCTAAATTATTCTAATAGTTTGTTGTAATGTTGTAATTCTTTTGATGACACTAGAAAATAGAAAAACTAGCAAAAATATATATCTTACATTTAACATCTAATACTAAAAATCATGTATTCATAAACATTCGCAAATAGGTATGTTCTGACATTAGAAATACCCCCGGATTTTGTTCTATAAAAAATACTAATATATGCCTCATAATTCGTATTGAAAAACCCCCTTATAAAATATGTTTAACAATAAAACCTATCTATAAAAGTTTTTCGGATCCGATCGCATCCAAATCGGTGTCAAACATATGCAAATCGATATTTGCTTTACATTATCAACAAAGGAATATTTTGATGTCTTAATAAAACGCCATCTTGACATTTACGATACATTATCTCGGCTAAACGGAGATTTGTGGGAAATATTTCACTTATCGTAAAACTCTTTTTAAATGCCTGTATTTTATTTGGCAACAACGTAAACATTTACTAAGTTATGATTTTATTATTTTTATGAGTTCCAAAGAGAAAATTGTGTTTTATAAGTTGTAGAACGAGTCATTCGCTAAATATTTTGCCCACTTACTTGCTCGCTCACTCGTTGCCTTACTCATTCGTACTCTCACTTACTCCCTCACAGATTCACTCACCCACCCACAACTATGAATATGTTATTTTTCCACCATTTTCCGTAGAATTTTAATTCTATAATGCGTACTACAACAATCTTCTGTCTCCCTCACTGTTTCTCATGTACAAACTTTGTCTTGACAATAAATAACACAATAAAATAAAGAATTATTATTTGTTGGTATCATGTGATCGAGGTCCAAGTGCGCCTTGGCAGACTTCACACAACATTGAGAACTTAGGAAACTCTCAGGAGTGCAGGTTTCCTCACGATGTTTTCCTTCACCATTAAAGCAAGTGATATTTCATTGCTTAAAACACACATAACTCAGAAACGTCAGAGGTGTGAGCCCAGGATCGAACTCGGACCTCCCGAGTAGACATAGCTCATTTTGTAAAGTTGATATCTTGTAGTGAGAGTTCGCTTAAATATTACTTAATACTTGCTTTTTATACTATGCCAAAGTTTCTAAGAACTACCGAAATATAAGCTTATACAACATTTTTAGAAAGCCATAAAAATATAAAGTTAATAAAAAACTCATAACATTACCAAACAAAGGCTCAAAGCTCTATCTACTATTTAGCCGTGAATTTTATTTTAAACCGAGACACGAGTCCTGAGGCCCCCGTGGAATATTAAAGAGCAAAAATTACCATAATGTCATATTTTTTTTATTTCAAAAAATATCTACAGTCAAATATACATAATATTATGTTTCGGAATTGAGTTTTTGCCCATAAACGGATTTCCTGTTTGATTTTTAAGTCTTACTTATCATGTATGACCTATTAACCTTTTTTTTGGTATTTTATTATACAACCTCAAAATACGTTTATATTATTGTTAGCAACACCGTAATTTTTTTTATTTTATTTCAAGTATACCTACTTAACATTTTATAATAATGTATAGTCTCGTAGTCTAATCATTAATATTTTTGTCTCATTCAAGTCATCATTGAGTCATCCATCCCCATTAATTTTTTTACAAATATACCGCGCAGTCTCCTACGTGTTTATTTTATTACAAAGCCTTAATTTAAAAAAATCTTTAATCTATTTCAGTATATAATAATATATATTTCTATTACTATAATGTCAATGTAATCACAATTTAAATATAATATTTAAAAACATTATTAACTAAAAAACTTATATTTATCTCTTTATGACATCTGTCAAACATAATTTTGACACCAAATAAGGTGTTGCCAATAATACGTGTTACATTGGATTTATGAAAATGAACATTTGTACAGTTTTAGTACACCAAGTTTCAATTTTACCCTAAAACTCATTTTTTTCATATCCTACATCGAATTTATAACAAATACTGCTATTTTTGTTTTTTGCCATTTTTAAAATAATAATACAGAAGGTGAAACTGTGGGTTTGTATATAACTAATGCACATTAAAATTTATATTATTATAAGTAAAGAATTACGTTTCGGCTAGACGCCATTTTCCAGACACGACGTGCGTTTTGGCGGGAATTTATAATAAAAAGATGAAAGCGTTTTTTATATATATATTTACATATAATAATATGTTTTAGCAAGAAAAAATAAAAAAAATCCATATTTATATATCTAACAATGCAAGACCTTAAAGTTTTTTCAGTTACCTCAGCTGTCTACCTTCATCATAACTTATGTTGCATCATAAAAAATGATGTCTCCAAGTCAAAGATAAATATGAAAATAGTTGAATTTCAAGTATCTCAGTACAAAGGTCTACAAAAACGCCACAATCGAGGAATATTGATGAGGAAGACACAATGGAACGAAATATCGTGAGGAAGACACTTCCTTGTCGGTCCCTGTTATGGATATTCAAATTTTCTTTTTAACCCTTTTGTATTGATGCCGTGTTAATCACGCCTATTTGGTTGAGCTAACGGTGTTTAAGAAGTGGTTATATGTAATTATATTGGAAGTTAAAGAGATTGTGAAATAAGTGTATGGAAACAACAATTTACCAACAGCAGAGTTAACTTTGTTTTTTGGTACGATTTTCGGATTTTTTGTGCTTAGTTTTTTTACAAATCAGAGATCTTGACAGACAGAAGACGGACAATGAAATTGTTTGAAAGGTTCCTTTTGATCTTTAAATTCTAGAGTTAAGTGCAAGCTTATTAAATTAAGGAATACGTAATATATCTAGTTAAATAAATAATAGTTTAAAAAAACTAAAAACACGCTTTTTATTATAGAAAACCAAACTAAAAAATAGAAAATAAATTTTAATAAATTTAAAATAAGAATAGTGTTAAAAATTTCAATAAATATAAATTAATAATAGTGTAAATAAAAAAAATGTATTTTATTTAAAAAAAAGCGTGGGGTGCTTTTTAAGATATTATCAAAATGATAATCACTCTACTCATATCTGTCAATAAAATATTTATAACTATTGACACCAAGCACCCCACGCTTTTTTTTAAATAAAATACATTTTTTTTATTTACACTATTATTAATTTATATTTATTGAAATTTTTAACACTATTCTTATTTTAAATTTATTAAAATTTATTTTCTATTTTTTAGTTTGGTTTTCTATAATAAAAAGCGTGTTTTTAGTTTTTTTAAACTATTATTTATTTAACTAGATATATTACGTATTCCTTAATTTAATAAGCTTGCACTTAACTCTAGAATTTAAAGATCAAAAGGAACCTTTCAAACAATTTCATTGTCCGTCTTCTGTCTGTCAAGATCTCTGATTTGTAAAAAAACTAAGCACAAAAAATCCGAAAATCGTACCAAAAAACAAAGTTAACTCTGCTGTTGGTAAATTGTTGTTTCCATACACTTATTTCACAATCTCTTTAACTTCCAATATAATTACATATAACCACTTCTTAAACACCGTTAGCTCAACCAAATAGGCGTGATTAACACGGCATCAATACAAAAGGGTTAAAAAGAAAATTTGAATATCCATAACAGGGACCGACAAGGAAGTGTCTTCCTCACGATATTTCGTTCCATTGTGTCTTCCTCATCAATATTCCTCGATTGTGGCGTTTTTGTAGACCTTTGTACTGAGATACTTGAAATTCAACTATTTTCATATTTATCTTTGACTTGGAGACATCATTTTTTATGATGCAACATAAGTTATGATGAAGGTAGACAGCTGAGGTAACTGAAAAAACTTTAAGGTCTTGCATTGTTAGATATATAAATATGGATTTTTTTTATTTTTTCTTGCTAAAACATATTATTATATGTAAATATATATATAAAAAACGCTTTCATCTTTTTATTATAAATTCCCGCCAAAACGCACGTCGTGTCTGGAAAATGGCGTCTAGCCGAAACGTAATTCTTTACTTATAATAATATAAATTTTAATGTGCATTAGTTATATACAAACCCACAGTTTCACCTTCTGTATTATTATTTTAAAAATGGCAAAAAACAAAAATAGCAGTATTTGTTATAAATTCGATGTAGGATATGAAAAAAATGAGTTTTAGGGTAAAATTGAAACTTGGTGTACTAAAACTGTACAAATGTTCATTTTCATAAATCCAATGTAACACGTATTATTGGCAACACCTTATTTGGTGTCAAAATTATGTTTGACAGATGTCATAAAGAGATAAATATAAGTTTTTTAGTTAATAATGTTTTTAAATATTATATTTAAATTGTGATTACATTGACATTATAGTAATAGAAATATATATTATTATATACTGAAATAGATTAAAGATTTTTTTAAATTAAGGCTTTGTAATAAAATAAACACGTAGGAGACTGCGCGGTATATTTGTAAAAAAATTAATGGGGATGGATGACTCAATGATGACTTGAATGAGACAAAAATATTAATGATTAGACTACGAGACTATACATTATTATAAAATGTTAAGTAGGTATACTTGAAATAAAATAAAAAAAATTACGGTGTTGCTAACAATAATATAAACGTATTTTGAGGTTGTATAATAAAATACCAAAAAAAAGGTTAATAGGTCATACATGATAAGTAAGACTTAAAAATCAAACAGGAAATCCGTTTATGGGCAAAAACTCAATTCCGAAACATAATATTATGTATATTTGACTGTAGATATTTTTTGAAATAAAAAAAATATGACATTATGGTAATTTTTGCTCTTTAATATTCCACGGGGGCCTCAGGACTCGTGTCTCGGTTTAAAATAAAATTCACGGCTAAATAGTAGATAGAGCTTTGAGCCTTTGTTTGGTAATGTTATGAGTTTTTTATTAACTTTATATTTTTATGGCTTTCTAAAAATGTTGTATAAGCTTATATTTCGGTAGTTCTTAGAAACTTTGGCATAGTATAAAAAGCAAGTATTAAGTAATATTTAAGCGAACTCTCACTACAAGATATCAACTTTACAAAATGAGCTATGTCTACTCGGGAGGTCCGAGTTCGATCCTGGGCTCACACCTCTGACGTTTCTGAGTTATGTGTGTTTTAAGCAATGAAATATCACTTGCTTTAATGGTGAAGGAAAACATCGTGAGGAAACCTGCACTCCTGAGAGTTTCCTAAGTTCTCAATGTTGTGTGAAGTCTGCCAAGGCGCACTTGGACCTCGATCACATGATACCAACAAATAATAATTCTTTATTTTATTGTGTTATTTATTGTCAAGACAAAGTTTGTACATGAGAAACAGTGAGGGAGACAGAAGATTGTTGTAGTACGCATTATAGAATTAAAATTCTACGGAAAATGGTGGAAAAATAACATATTCATAGTTGTGGGTGGGTGAGTGAATCTGTGAGGGAGTAAGTGAGAGTACGAATGAGTAAGGCAACGAGTGAGCGAGCAAGTAAGTGGGCAAAATATTTAGCGAATGACTCGTTCTACAACTTATAAAACACAATTTTCTCTTTGGAACTCATAAAAATAATAAAATCATAACTTAGTAAATGTTTACGTTGTTGCCAAATAAAATACAGGCATTTAAAAAGAGTTTTACGATAAGTGAAATATTTCCCACAAATCTCCGTTTAGCCGAGATAATGTATCGTAAATGTCAAGATGGCGTTTTATTAAGACATCAAAATATTCCTTTGTTGATAATGTAAAGCAAATATCGATTTGCATATGTTTGACACCGATTTGGATGCGATCGGATCCGAAAAACTTTTATAGATAGGTTTTATTGTTAAACATATTTTATAAGGGGGTTTTTCAATACGAATTATGAGGCATATATTAGTATTTTTTATAGAACAAAATCCGGGGGTATTTCTAATGTCAGAACATACCTATTTGCGAATGTTTATGAATACATGATTTTTAGTATTAGATGTTAAATGTAAGATATATATTTTTGCTAGTTTTTCTATTTTCTAGTGTCATCAAAAGAATTACAACATTACAACAAACTATTAGAATAATTTAGAATTTTTTAATCAAATTTAAAAACAATTTTTTTTAGATGCAAAAATTAATTAAAAACTAACTGAAATAACTGTCTGTATTATAATCTATTCACAAATTAAGTCGTTAGTCTATAAAAATTAACTTTAAAGCTTTTTAATTCAAATTCCCGCCAAAAGGCACGTCGCGTCTAAAAAATATGGCGTCTGACCTCAACTAAATGTTGAGTGCAATTATAATAATATAGTTATTTTGTGTATATACCCACAGTGTTGCCTATTGAATTATTATATTTGTAGTTAGACCTTTTACAAAATTTTGTTTATGATTACAAAACATATTAGAGAGTTCCAGCTTAATGACAAAATATTGTATTGTCACTGTAATAACATAAGTATGTGGCTAAAAAATGGCTTCCGAACTTTGATAGAAGACTTACATATTCATACTAATATCGTAAGTTGAAAAAAAGATTTTAAATAGGTTATGGGCCCAGCACGCTTCTTCCTGCTAATTAAAAATTATCATAATTTTAAAAGGCATTACAATAGTATACAATATAATGAAATATAAATCTCAATATTTTTAAAGCTGTAAATTAAAATAATTATAACGATTTCCATAGAAAATTTCAATTTAAACGGGTACACGATGATGGTCGTGAATAGTAATTTTATACGGACACATTCGGTGGTCTCGTTTTACGTTGAAGCTATCTGATACCATGCCATTCGGTTCAATTCAATGTTTAACCCACATACATACTTTAAAAGAGATGGTCTTGTACTATAATTTATTTGTACTTCTATATTTTGTGAGCTTTTATATAGATTTTTATTGCTACTAGTTACTAAGTTAACTCTACATATTATTATATTTATATTTGGGAATTTTAGTCATGACTTAAAGTTTTAAAATAACTTTTCTTGGCTTGGTAGCTTAATGTCTGCCTAAATCAGTTATTTCAGAAAATTTCGCCATACTTTTGTTATTCATATGAACACAATGTAATACAGTGTCTGAACAATCAGACTAATCTCAAAAGTCTTAATCTTGAATCTAGAAAATACTTATTCAATCTTTTTACATAGGAGAAAAAAAGTCGCTCCCGCTGTTTGTATGCTTAGATCTTTTAAACGACACAACAAATTTTAATATAGTTTTTTCTAATAGATAGAGTGATTCAAGAGGAAGGTTTTTATGTATAATACATGTCTATTATAGCAGAGAAACATTGCGTATCCGGGCGGGTCGCTAGTGTAGTATCAAAGCGTAAAGATGCCTTTGACGTTGCCATAGCAACCAGTGAAGAATTCGGTAAAACGATCTGCATGAGAACAGTCTGTAAAGCTAAAGCGTTGTCCCTGTACACTGCACGCTGCAATGCGATGATGCTATGGCAAAATTTCGATCCGCCACGCCCACGACGCTACACGAGTGTTGCCATGCATTTTAGATGAATAATCTTTTCATACTGCAAAGATTGCTGTACGAGTATCAATAGGTTCTGGAAAGGTATAGAGTTGCTTATTTTAAATTAATATATGTTCGTGATATAAAGGACACATGTCCAGTACTAGGCACACACCCTTACCTTCACTGCGCGATGTAGTTTTTTCTTTTTAATTTTATAAAATTAATATAGTCTATTACATCAGAGATTTCTACACTTAAAACCTAAGAGGATCGATGTGAATGGCATACGAAAAAAAACATACCAAGTGCGTGGTGGACTCAAGCACGTAGGGTTCCGTACCATTTTATTTTAGTTAAATGATTTATTTTTGAAATTAATATCCAATTAAATATTCTGTGAATATTTAAAGTGTCTACCTGTTGACGTTATTGATATCGACCAATAAACAGCAAAAAAAATCATGTTTTTTGTATGGGAGCCTCTTCTTAAATTTTTTTGTGAAAATTTTAACTGTCTAGCTATCACGGATCATGATATACAGACGGACAGCGGAATCTTTTTTTACCCTTTGGGTAAGGAACCTTTAAAATGAATTGATGATTTGAAGCTGGAACGATTGGCTTCGTTTAGAAATATTTGTAGAAGTCCAAGGAAGGTTTAAAAAGTGAGAAATGCTTAAAATATTTTGAAAAAACTGACGCGTCAGCTTGTAATAGAATAAAAGTATATATAAAAGATACTAACAACATGACAAATAAAGCGATCTTGCTACTGAGTCTTCTTGCTTCAGCACTAGTTCAGCTCAGAATATCAGAATATCAGGAAATGGCGGAAAACTGTCTGGAACAACTTATATAGGTTATAATATAACATTTCAGTTTAAATAAAATGTTATAATAAAAAATTGGTTGCCTGTAAAGTCGGTATACGGGCGAAAGTTTTACGTGACAACGACTTTGAGTGGTAAAATAATTTTAATGTGAATATTCATTCGTATAGTAGGAAGAAGGATGAAATAATAGTAACAATTTAAAACATTTATTTATACAAAGAATTATATTTAAAACATTAATTTACTAACTGTGCTCGAGTAGGAAGGGACGCGTGCCTTTCACTTTTTATGTCTGTCTCTCTCGCTCTTAGGCGGGCTAACCATGCCCGAGTGGAAGGGACGCGTGCCTCTCACTCGCTCTCATTGTGAGCGCATAACGTGAGCGGAGCGTAACGCAGTTTCTTGAAGTGTCACCCGGCAAACCAATTTATAAGACGTTGTCACGTCAAAAGATTGATAAATAGTTTGGCTATCACACTTTATATAATACGTGTTCCGTTATAACGGTAACAGAAAATGTGATAAAAAGCCACAAGAAATCCACAAAGGAGTCTATTAACAGAGTCACGTTCTTCCATAAAGTTATTAAAAATATGATGGTTGATAATACATAATTCGGTGGGACGTCGCCGGTGTGCCATCTCGTTATGATTCCGCGTGGGTTGCATCTTGCACAATGCATTTGATACGTGAACGTGACGCCTTTATGATGTGCCGATTTGTACTGCACTCTGCACACGCTTGCTTCCTTTTTGGTCATATTGTGTGTGTTTTTGTTTTGTTTAGGCTGTTGACCTGGAATACCAGATGGTTTTCTTCAAAAAAACATGACTTAAAAAATGCTGCCTCAAGACTAGTACTAGGATTACAGAAGTACTTTTTACTCATAGGGTAAAAACGTCTGTCACCAGGTTTTATCTCATGAACCGTGATAGCTAGACAGTTGAAATTGTTACAAATGATGTATTTCTCTTACATCTGCCCCTATAACAGCAAATAATAAAATAAATATTTAAGGGGGGCTCCCATACAACAAACGTTATGTTTTGCCAAATATTGGTACGGAACTCTTCGTGCGCGAGTGCGACTCGCACTTAGCCGGTTTTTTTAACTAAAAAAAATCGGCTAAGTGAACCACTTGCAACAAACCAATTTGGGAATCAGTATGTTTTACGAAAATCTTCAAAATCAAACTTTTTATAGGGTATTGTAAACATAACAATAGTATGTCGTTAATTATGCTATATTATGTTATAGAGATAAAGTGTATAAAATCTTTATTTTTTTTTAATTTTCATACAGTTATCGAAGTCGCAGGTAATTTACTAGTCATAATTATTTTGTCAAAAGGTTATAAAAATCTTTAAATCCGATAACAATAAAGAATTGCACGAAAAAAATCATATTTTTCTCATTAGTCAATAAAATAAAAAAATTAATATCAATATCACAACGACACAAATATACAGAACCAGTCACGTATCGGACAAGAACATTATCGTAAAAATTAATTGTCACAACCGAATTCAGTCAAGCAATATGGCGGCGATGCAGTTTCAAATTATCATTGACTCGCATTTATTATCATGAGACAACCTTTATTAAATTGCTTTTGGTATACTCAAATATATTAGGGGTTTTGGTTATTATACGATGGCAGCCTTGAGTATTATTTGAAAGATATATTACAATTACTTTGTTTATTTGTTAACCTAGCCACGCGACTCAGTGGTCACATTGATCCCAGGGATTTTAAAATCAAAAAAAAATATTTTTATTACATAAACTTACTTGTTCGAGCTGATTTATAATTTTACATAACAGATTATGTAAATACCCAAGTAGCAGAAAATAAATCAATTTTGTCATATTTGTAAACTTATAATGTTTCTTGTAAAATTGGAAAAAAAAGATGCATCACATTAATTAAGTTTACAATGTACTGTTTCCTAACATTATTGTATCATAAAGAGAAATAGGGGTCATGCTAGGGGTCACTTTGACCATCATTAAGTGGTAGTCAATCAATAAAAAAATAAAGTTTAAAAAACTATAACCCGACTACGTAAAAAAGTAATCTGAAAAGGACGAAACAAGAAAATAATTTACATTTTTATATTTATGCATTTCTGTGTTCGGTTGAGATAACCTTTATAATCTAATATTGTAACGTAATATTGGTTTTTATTTGCTTAAGCGAGTAAATAACTGCAACGACAGGACCGCGCGGACTATACGACCGCATTTTAAACATATATGTTGACATAAACAATAACATATATATATACATATTTGTAATGTGCTGGCCCTTTCTTTTGATACCAAACACGTGATAATTACTCAGTTTAATTTTTTCGAGGTTAGAATCTGAGGTATAATAAAAAAAAATCATAAATTTTTTATAGCCTATGTCACCCGCGCCATTATTACGAATATATTTACACCTCATTCATGAAAATTGATTCAGTAGTTTAGGCGCTAGAGTGGAACATACATACATACATAGACTGCCAAAATCATAACCTTTCCTTTATGGCTTCGCCGTAGTCGGGTAAAAACACGTTAAATAGGCTAAGGTGTAAAATAATTAAAGCTTTATTTTTCTAATAATTTCTGTATTCTGTACATGACTTATTATTTCTTCAAAAAATTTCTATTGCAAACATCAATAACTTCATCATTAACGTTTACTACATAACAAATCACGATCAAATTAAGTTGTCAAACGTTGCCGCCGGCGGGTTTTAACTTCTTTCACTGAAAAGGGTTGTTTAAGGTCATCCGTCACTCCGAATTACGAGTAATTCGAGAGGCATCTTTGAATTTCTATGGTTCATATAACTACCCAATTTAACTTGAAGCATTCCTTAAAAAATAAATCTACGTAAAACATTCATGCTATCTGCGGGATAATAATATATGTTGTTATGTGCTTTTATTAAAATCTAAGTATACGTGGTAAATTACACCCGTGCGAGACCGGGGCGGGTTAACTAGTTGTTCATAAGGTTTTGAGAAAGACGACAAGAGCGAGGAACAAGGCAAAGATCAAAACAAAGACTGAGTATACAGTATACAACAAAACCAAAAAGACGAGACTATACTGTATGTAATATGTATAAATATATAAATAGATTATTTCAAGTATTTTGGTTCCATAATTCTCATGCCAGTAGTAGAACAAGACCATGATCATCCCAGTCATGGTATTGGTTTTGCTTTTCTCATAGCTATACAGAACCATCGATAACTTACATTAACATGAACTACATAACCAGATGTTTATAAAAAGTAAAGTTTTTTAACTTGAGATTCTCCACATGATGCAAAAAATCATTAAAATAAATGGCATCTGAATGAACACGTATTGACCTTTTGCGCTGCTGTAGTATTTGCGTCGGTTTTAATGAATACCAATAAAGGAGAAACTTATTTTAACGAACACCAAATTGCTACACTATCTAGAATTTATTTAATCAAATTTATGTTGAGAATTGCTTTAAATAATAATATTTATTTTTGTTATGAACCCATGTTGGGTTAAGTTTTTAGGGTTACTATATACTAGTCGACCCGCTTTGATTTCGCTCGGTTACAATTTTCCATGTGTTTGATGAACTCCTATACAAATCTTAATATTCAACATTAATATAAATTATATATCGCTAATTCCCAAAGACATGTACTTCATTTCTACATCCTCTATTTCTACCCCTTCAACCATATTTTTGCAATAAAAATGTAGCATGTTTCCTTTACCAAGGTCTAGTCTATCTCTGTACCAAATGTCATCAAAATCGGTTCAATGGTTTGGACGTGATAACGTAACATACATTCAAACAGAGTTACTTTCGCATTTATATTCTAATTTTTAATATTAGTATCGAAATGTATAAACTACAGATTACGAAATTTAATAATTTTGTAATATTAAATCGTGGCACAAAAGTATCTCTTTCTCGAAATAAAATATTAATTTAAATGTAAATATTTATATATCCTATGACCGTAGGAAAGTCCGTTACTCGTAGACATGCAAAATATCGCTGAACTGAAGTATAAACCATAATAATTTAATTATATAAATCTTACTACAATCAATCAATTGATTTAGAAGTTAATGATGCACAACCTAAACAAAAAGTTGATGAAATCAAATAAGATACAGACAAAATAAACTAACATGTAATTAGTTCAGTCTGTATTGTAATAGAATTTATTCTACAAAATGAACAAGATAATGAAACTTCAAACAGTTCAACACTAAGCACACGAAGGATAGACGTAATCAATAAAGTAATAGATTCTTAAAACGTTAATATGAGTTTGTCATGCAACAGTTTTATAGCTTTTTAACCGATCGCCTTTCTATCTATAATTTTAAAGTACATTTGATTGCAAGTGCATTACAGCGTTTACATTAAAATCATCGGCTAATTCATTTAAACTGGTCAATAAAACAAGTGGTGTGCACGCAACGTCGTTTATTGGTAAAATTTGCATGTTTAGTACAGTCAAGAATTTTGATCCTTAAAGTATTAAAGAGGATACACTACGTTTTCAATGTTCATGTGTCTCTTAAAGTGTTATTTCTAGATTTCTTTTAGTTTGCACAATTATTATAGCTTCTATATTTATCTATGTCCCAATATTTAATATCGAATTCTCTCCTCTCTCCATCATATCATTTCTTGTAGTTTTTACAACTCCAGCTTCTCTGTTTTTTACAGTTTGATATCCAGTTTTCTTAACTTTACAATTTAGAATGTAAAATTCAGGTCAGTTACGTAAAAGATCTCATCATTAAGTATGTTGTTATTGAACTTTTTAATGACAAAGTTATTCATGTAAATGCTGATCATAAAGTAAGTGTGTACACCTGTCAAAGCGTGAATACATTCATTGATGGTAATTCGACTTAGCCGTGCGAAGATTTCCGCGTGAAATCGACTAAATGTAAACGCTTTATGTCTGTCTGTTTCGTGCTAATGGGTCTCTGAGAAATGTGATGCACTCGCGAAGCTATTATGGCACTTACTTTTATGATCGTCACTTTATTTTGTTTGTTCTTTTAGCGATGAAATGGAAATAAGTATTTGCAAGATAGTTTTATTATATTACATTCTTGATGATGATCAAATAAATATCGTTTATGTAGCAGTACGATAAGTGTAAGAGGTTTAATAATCGTGCAATTTTAAAAGTTCCACATAAATCAATAAAATAATAACAGACATAAAACCAATACATAGAACATAATTATATTCTACTTCATATTCCATAACATATCGCCAAGTTATCAAGTTGTCAAACAACACAACGTAGTAGGACATTTCAGCCACTTAGCTTATGATATATCCGTAACGGGTGATGTTTATTGGTAAGCAACGAAATCTAGATTTTACATGGATTGTAATTAGTTGCGCCTTACGTGTCTTACGCAATCTTAAGGTAACCACACCTTTAACTAAAAGTAGTTCAGCATGTTTATGCATGTATTTAAATGCAAGTGTTCCATAAAAAACGCAATAATTACTATTGATTGATTAAACGCTAAGTAAGGTTTCCCTATCTGTTTGCTTAATTAATAGAGATTGTAGATACCGCTTTATTTTATTTACATTATCGTCAATCATGGACACTTCAGTCGCATTTAACTTCGATCAATATGCCAGATTTTTTGACTGTTAAATAAAGTCTCTGAAAGGACAAAGGGATAATAAGACAAAGGACGTCTCAATTAATCATATTAATAAGCGTCGATTAAAACTATACGAAGTAAACAAGGAACAGTACAAATAAGTTAAGAGAGTCAAAGATCTTAACCAGGCGTCTGGAATAATTAACACTAATTAGAGGACCGCAATAGCAGAGGCGGGCCTGAGGCGTAGCGCCATTCAATTTGTAAATTAAAAGGGTCAACTAGATCACTGGAAATGTCATTGGGCTATAGAAAATAGCGGTCTAAATGCTAACATGCCACAGACCTGATAGGAATTAAAGTCAGGCGAAACTAAATGGAAACGTAACATGACAACATGTTTAAAGTATTATTAAAATTTGAACTAGTTTCAGTGCAATCATTTCTGAAATGGTTAACGTGATTATTAGTTTCATTTATGTTAATAAAAACTAAATAGGGAGAGAATTATCCGAAAACAAACTCAATGAGGACAAAGTTGACGAATGTCGACTCCAGTTAGTAATATGAAGAATTTCATTGTGAAAGTTTCGATGTTCTAATAATACTAAATAGCTTTATTATCATCGTAATTAATGAAAGTAATTACGATGATAACTATTAAACTGCAACAAGTTAAACTATTCCTAAGTTCAAGTATGCAAATATTTAGAATCCGCGTCGATCCGTTTATCTAAATTGGTTCGATTATGTTATTGACTCGATTAGTAACGTAGTTTGCTTATTTAAGGTGTGTGATATTTAAGTTTACTCAACACTAAATGCAATTCATGCTTTTAAACTAATCTACATCGGTACCCACGCCCACGTGCTCTGTTATACTGCCAATTGGACTACACATACTTTCTTCGTATTGTAGGATCCTAATATTAATAGTTTATTACTCTGCACTTATGATTCAACTTTTATTATTTAATTTATATTTCACTCATCAATGGTTTCTACTTTTAAGAATTTATTTAGCATTGTCAAATTTAAAATTATATTTATTATTCAATTTTGCAACAACTTCACGTTCAAGTGGAGTGAAGCCATAATTTGTGCTCAGAAGATGGCTTAATATGCAATAATATAAAATTTCGCGGTTAAACATCATAAACTTTGCTACAATTATTTCGGTTAAGCCCAGCGCATGAAACATAATTGAAGGGCGAGCTGTAAATGGTTTCTATATCGGTTATCGAGTGGGTTGGCGCCGAGGATGCTTGAAAAATATCCGCTTCAAATCACTAACAAGCTTCGAAGTTTGTGCTCATATAGAAATATTTAGTTTATTAATGGTAAACGTTTAAATCAATGCTTATTTTATAAAGACTAAAGTAACAATCCTTTTTTTTGCCTAAGTCGCTAAATCTATTTTAAACATTTTTGGTATAGAATAAATAGAGAAGAACTGACTAAGTTTGTAAAGTTAGATAATTTAGTCGTGCTAATCATTGGTGTTGTTACGTAGATACACATAATACGAAAATAAGCATTTGTATGTTGACGTTAGTGTCGATAAAGTGAAGATAACCGAACGAAAGTAACATTTCTCTACAAAAACTTCTAATTGGTTGAAATTTGATCTCCAGCGATGCTTGTATTGATAAGAGTGACACAATACCTTTGTTTTGTTTGCTCGTGCTGTACAGCTTTACTGACGTATTAAATAAAAAAACAAATTAATCATCAACTCATACATACAAACTAATTAAATGCCCTTTCATTTTGTTTAAAAAGACTAACGTATATTATGAATGCTAATTGACTACAAAACACGGAAATAAATACTAAGATGCAATTTTGATGAAATCGACATTTCGACGTCTTAATCCACCTTACTTAAATATGTATTACGAAAAGGTCAATCAACGTTTATTATGGTACGCCCTGCATTTATTTATATCGGACACGATCATTATCCTATTACAAGGTAGTTTAGTTAGTTATTTGGTAATCTACTATATTTTCTTTTGAATTCCAGCTATATTTATTCGCTCTTTGTCTTCTATTTTATATTATCTGCTTTTTGATGAGTTTCTTATTACTTGGTCTGGATAAGCACAACTGACAAATATTTACATTAAACTCTTTTTTTGCTCTAAATATTCAAAATATTTTTTCTACCTGCCAGTTCAGTTGTGATCAATTCATTTCAATACAGACGCATTCCGGACGCTTGCGCAGATAACGTTACGTTCCAAAGATAACATAAATCCAGCTTCGAACCGGGACTCCCACGTATTTTAGACCTGTTCTAGTAAAATCTTGTTTAGTATGTTATAAATTCTGCAAATAGAAATAAAATTATCGTAGAAATTTTGTTATGTGGTTTTGTTACCTAATAACAAGCAGAATTCCACTATTCACGTCCTTCCTACCTTCATCTTCAAACTCTCGAAATCTAGCGCAACATTGGAATCATTAAAACAAACCCTATGTGACCAAAATGGAGGGGTTTTCAAGTAAACACTGATTTCATCATCATCAAAAAGTTCCAAGTTTCATTTCGATAGGATAATTACAACTTTCTAAAAAAGGAATGAGTTTATATAATCATAATCGTAATAAAAATACACAAATATTTAAAAGAATAAACTTTTACGTTATAAGTTTTATATTTTTGATCCCATACTTTCTAAGAAAGGTTCTATGGGGTCTTGATTGAAATGTTTTGTTAGCATTGCATCAAAAGAATATTTTGTTAAAAGAATTTTTCATAATGCTCCCAAGTCGGGTCGTTAACAAACTTCTATATCAACTTGCGTCTAAAATCCGTATTTCATTTACATTTTTCTGGTGGAATCACCTTTTTAGCTTTTGTCTAAAACTGACAATAAAGGACTTCGTTATACAACTTAACATATTTTTTGAATTTATTTAAGTTTTTAAATGAATCATAACTGAAGAATATATATAACTTACCCAAATATTTGAATCATTATTTAATTTTTAGAAGTAGTGTATCTCTTTTTGTGCAGAACCATCTTATTTACTCTGAAACTATTCTAAGCTTCGAATGATTATCTAGAGTTTTTTTTCTGTTATGGTAACTATACATTTTCCAAGATACATTACACATTTATCATTGGCATAAAGAGTGGTTTCTCTACTTCTAGTATATATTGAGATAAAAAAATAAAGGTGGTCCCAAAACCGACCCCTGTTAAATCCCCTAGTCATATACATAGTATTATACAAAATAATGTACACATTAAAATATCCCTAATAATCTATGCAATTACTACGTCCAATAGAAGTTATAAGCATATATATTAAACCACCTTAGTATATTTTAGTAATTCAAAAGTAAAGCTTACGTTATTAGTAGCATTTGTAGATAACATTTACTAACATCGATATCATGAGACATTGCTATAAAGTTCTAATCGCGTGAGGGCTTTATGCAGTCTGTGCACGAACAAAGGATTAAAAGAGCAAACTAAAAATAAAACTACGAGTTCAAATATTGCTGCATTCTTCAGTTTTTTTAATAATTTTTAATAAAACTGTAGAATGTTTTGACCATTAAGATATTTCATTACGAGGCTGAATCATCTCAGATAAGACTTATCTGCTCATTTGTGAAGATGAAAATAGCTTAATATATCGTGATAAAACTTATCATACATAGAATTGAGAGTTCATTGAAATAACTAGGAATGGAAAGGATACCATAAATAGAAATAGTATTATAAAATGAAATATCTCATAATTTACTTGACTGATTACTCCAAATGTCTAAAATTTGTGTTTATGTAATATGGAATTGCAACAAAGCTTTGCGTTCGGTACGATTCTGTTTGTCAGATAGCTTTTGACCTCAACGCAATCAGATGGTGGGCGGTAATTTATTTATAATTCATTAGATCCTAATGTTTACCACAGTAACAGTGTTTGAAACAAAAATATTTTTGATCTGACTATGTTGATGCTTAAATTTGGATTAGTTAAACTTATATAAAATAAACTCCCAAATAAACAACTTGCAACTTACTACATCGAATAAGAATGGTGTTCCACAATCCTTGATTAGTAAGTGGCAAATTAAATGATATCAAGTGGCAAATAACAAGTTTATGTGATGGTTAAGTTGTCATGCCACCAGTCAAAACTGTAACAATTAATTTATCTGTTGAATAACTATCCAATACTTTACTTGAACATTGTATAACAGAACCTTAGTATTTAATAATTGATAAATCCTTGACTGTCATCGAACAATATTGACTTATAGATGTTATATGATTAAAGATATGTTCGGAAAACCGTTTTATTTCCAATAAGCTCAGCCCTACAAACTCCCAGCTCTAGAAGCGATTATTCATCTGTATCACTCGAATCCACTTAATGGCTGACATTGCCCATACAGCATTCAGCGCTTATTGAAGGCATAAATAAATTATTGCCTATAGATTGTAAATCAACGGACATCAGTGAGGATTGATGGGGATTGTGATATGCATCAGTTTATGGATAGAGCTGAAGTGAAATGTACACCAAGGACAAATATAGTAGTTGGATATGCTATATATGAGAATTACAAGGAACTAATTGGAAAAAAACTGAAGTAACACGACGAAAATAATATTTTCAATTATACACTAAATGTGTGACAGAAAGTTGGCAACATTAAATTTTAACTGCGTGATGCTCCGCTTCTATGGTTTGTAGTGTGATGATATATAGCCTATAGCCTGCCTCGATAAAAGGGCTATCTAACACTGAAAGAATTTTTCAAATTGGGGCAGTAGTTCCTGAGATTAGCGCGTTCAAACAAACCTACTCATCAGCTTTATATATTAGTATAGATTATAATTTAAAATGTGCAGATAAAGAGTAATTAATCTAAACAGTTGTGTTATGATTATTAAGGGGGATATTCTCAATAATAGATTTAATTTAGAAGTGAATTATCTTGCTAAGAAGGAAATCTAACAAATAATTTACAGTATTGATTTGTGTTTGTGCCAAGCTTTACAATTACTTAACACTTTGCAAATAACCACAATCGCATTCAGAAGCTTAAGAGAATTATTCGATCTGTATTCTATAGAGATTCGAAGTTTATGCATTACGGTTTCTATACTTCGAGGAACAAGGATCGAGGTGTTTATAAGATGGACTCCCTGTAGTTTTATTAGGGTTGCCACTACACTATTTTATTTAAATATTACTTTTCAATAGCTAATGCTACTAGATTTCAACATATTTTACTTAATTACTCACTCACTCAATTATAATTTCGCGAAGTAGTGATTATTTTACATATTTTATAAAACAGATTACAGATACTAGTATTATGTCTTCTTTTCGTAATATTTTTTCAAATTTCCATTTAATTCATTGGTGTGAACAATTTCCATCTATCTCACAGGACGTTTGTTTTATTTTTAGAATAAGGTAGTCAGATTTTAAGTATCTGATCCATTGTCTGATTGAATGGTAAACATACAAACTTTATTATCTTTCTAATGTTAGCAACACTGTTTATAAAGTAGTAGTAGCGGGTAGATCATTTTTTTATTATTTCAATTACACCGACGTGAAGACTATATATGACCTTTAGTGCTATAGATTAGTCTCAGTCTCTCTGGTGTTTTCGTGCAGTGAACATGGAAGTTAGTCAAGAACACGTGGCGTGATTAAGTTTCCCTTCTCGAGGTCAAGTAGTGGAGGTGAGAGTTAATATATTATGAAAGAGCTCTTTAAACCTGCTTCTGGGTCTCAAGCCCCAGGCACTGCAGTAATGGGTATTATTTCCTTTCTAGTACTTAGCATTAATGTGAATATAATAAATGTGAAAATTTGGATGTTTGTTTCTCAATTACGAAAAAACGACTCAAAGGATTTAAATGAAATTTGGTACCCAGATAATTTATAACCTCGATTAACACATAAGGTACTCTTTATCCAGGAAAAAATCAAGTTCCTGCGGGATAAAAAAATATTTTATGGCTATAATATGTTGGATATGAAATGTTTTTGGAAAAATCTAAGTATTGTAAAACGTAGCTCTAATTGTTATTAAATTGTGTAAGTTAGAGTTGGCAACCCTAAGTATAAGCTGATGCATTTATTGTAGATTAAAATCTGCCACAAACAAATCGCCACGTTTTATTCTTTATTTGCAATACTTATTCTGTGCTAACGCAGTTAACTTAGTTTATCTTGAAAATTAATAATTAATCGTTCAAATTAATACTCTACTTAATATTTAATGATACTAGATCTGTTTTCATTTATTTAAGTTTATAGTTTCATTTATTTTCTAATTAATTTGTTAGTTTATTGGATTGAAATTGATTTTGATCTTTTATATTAACTAATTAGGTTTCTTAACTACTGTAAATAATGATAAATGTTACTGTATTTTAGATAGGAAGCCAAACAGTTCCTGGGCCTTGTGACCCAAATGCAACCAACACACTAAAATACACTACTTGCACAGCTAGTTTAATGTTTGAAATAACTTAGGGCCCATCAAGTATTATGTAAGCATTAAAGGGTAGTCCTTGCTTTGCTTATTTTTGATGACATGTGGGATGGGAGAGTCTTCATGGTGATTACGTCAGCGATAAAAGGTAAACTCCCACATGGAAACGTGAATATCCCTGCTAATATTGATGAGATGCGTTTTACGTAAGTACGGGGAGAGAGGTTAGAGCTTTGCTTACTTTAACTAATATGGGGGGCGGTGGCTTGACTTAAGAGCAATAGTATTTTACGAAAAAACGGTGAATATGAAACTGTAACAAGACTTAATTCAACAAAATTAAACTAGATGGCGCCACCAGTCAATTGAATCGCGCTAGCACTTTTTAATTTCAAATAGTCTAATGATGGTAACGATGATTGCTACCGTTACCCACCCGGTGACGCTGTCGAGGCCAGTAGGGCCAACAGCATACACAGTCCGAAAAAAAAATTGCTACCGTTAAGACTTCGATCATCTCATCATCATCGTGCAGGCAGCGAAGGTCATCGTGCCCTCTCATCAAAGCTCCCCCACCACATTGTTACAAAACTATTTTTACTCACCAATGTAGTAATTAAAAGAAAATATTGTTATTAACCAAAGTTGTCTCTCTCCCTCACTCTCATATACAAAACAATCTACATGTTTCTCTCACTCTCAAGGTAATAAAACACAATAAAAAAAAAAAAAAAGGCGTAAGTAACGTTTAGCCGCTACACTAGAGTGTGAATAATGACATGTTAGACAATTACCTGAACAGAGCAAATAAACCCTTATTTTAGAATATATTCACATTCATAAATAATAGCTTCTCTATAGAAGCTTCACGTATTTCTTATTTTATAGTACATCTCGATACCATACATTACACACTATATATGGTATAAAACCTTTTTGAAACGACTTCTCAGAATAATAGATCCCTTTATTGGAATAAATCTAGCTTAGAATAATACAAATAAGATGCGGACGATTTATCTGCTGTACAGTCTGACCTCGACATGTACACGATTATTTTAAAATAAATATTTTGGCTTGTTTGTTCTTGCTCGAAATGTTTACAAAAGTAGAAAATATGTTATAAGTTACTATTACTACTAATCCGCCATTAAATGCAACCAAATATACTTCCCGTGTAAGTGTACTCTTAAATTAGAAAATAATAAGAATCATTTTTTTCCAATTAAAAAGAAGAAAGAAGAACAGAGAGATAGTTTGTGAGAGAAATAATTTATACAATAAAAACAATATCATTGGCTTTTGAGCACTGCCTGTGAGTTGTCCTAAGTTATGGCTCAACAAGCCCTTTATACAATGGTTACTATATTCAACGTCTAGTATTTGACTTCACTATTTAATCTAATACAAAATTAGGTTCATTAACCATGAACTCTTTTCAGTCAATTACGTAAAAATATCGATATTTTTTCAAGAAAATAAGCAATAAATATTATCGATCATTTTAATCTGTAAATTCGTATTAAATTCGGCATTTTTGAAAGCTTTATCATATTTTATTAATTTTACATTTATTTAAATTGTGAACGCAGCCAAAAAATTTCTGTCGATGGTTTTGATGATTTACAATGTTTTTTTTTCATTTCCGAATATTTTGACAATATATAATATGTATATAATTATTTTATAATATGGAAATCCTTAAGTTGTAACATCAGTCAAATCTAATAATGCCGCCAAAATAAGTGTGGCCAACTTTTTATTATTCTATCGGATATCATTAATTTAATACCTATTTATCAACGTAGGTATAGCCTTCAAAAAAAAACAGTGTTGACTTTTATTATTTCAAAGCTACTTTCATTTTTTCCTACCTTTCATCTTTTTCCCCATTTCTATTTAAAGTAACAGTACACTTTAATACAGTCACGGAAAGAGAACAGAATTAATGATGACAAATAGTCTCATTTTGCGTGAAACCCGCCGCCAGCGCCATTACCATAGATAATTTTATTTTTTATTCGCCTCTTGACAAACATCGGCAACGGCACCAATCCGTAATGCCGCGGGCACGCTTTCTCTAAACACTCGAATGTTTGGCGCCAAAATTCCTGACTGATTTAGCGATGGCGTCCGATAACAACGCTAATAGACTTTTTTAGAACTATTTAGACTAAGTGCTGTTGTATGATAGTTAAATACTTTTGTTTAAAAATTTAAATACATTTTTTTATACATCACTTTTAAAACAATGTAGTCTGAGTTCTAAAGTAAACTTGGATAGCCTATACATTTTAATCATGAATAAATAATGGAAAAGAGAAGTACTGTTCGTGCTTTTATATATATTCTGTGTATTCAAAAATATTTATGGTAAGTTAAGATTGTTAAAAATTATGATATAATTTAAGCATATTTGTATTTTTCTTAACATTCCCACAACCTCCACTTTTATTAAATTGATATTAAATACAGAGAAAAAAAAAGAAAATATTTATGGCTAAAACGAAAACATACATATGGAGAAACAGCCATAGATTAAAAATATTTTTTACTATATTTTCTCTTTAATTTATAAAAAGTGCTATAATATAACCACCCACAATAAATAAATAAGCTTTCCCGCCAAAAGTATTCAATCATGGTTTATTGTCTATGATGTAGACACATTCTGGTTTTGTAATATAATCAAGAAGAACAGAATGAAAATAGCATTTAAGGCTTAAGACTTGTAGATACTCAAAACCTTTTGAGTATGTATGTTTGTATGCAACAAGTACTTGCTTAATCTTTTGATCTTGTAGTACTGAGGCGATTCTACGTTCGTGCTTACTGAACAAATCATTATCAGTTATTAACATCTTGACCTACTGACGAGTCACGATCGGTTAGATTTACGAACAAGCATCACTTTGATGCTAACAATTTTTTTTACATCTCAATACCGGTTTTCACATCACTATTGATATTTCCTTCGATAATAATCGGTGTTGTAAATCGAAGAATTTCAGATTTACTTATCAGTTTTACCTACTACTTATCACTTCTTCGTGCGCCATCTTTAATGTTTTAAAAAATTGTATAACATTGATTTGACAGATAACAAATACATAATCGTATTTAGTGCATACTTTTTTTGCACTCCTAAAAGCAAAGAAGATAGTTTTTTTTTAATTTTGCGCCATTTTGTATGTTCCAAAACATGACGTATTTGACATAACAAAAACTTCAGGACATTGTATTTGTCCACCATTTTGAATTTTCCATAAATTTGACACATCAAATACTTTACCAATATACCATTTTAGTTAGTGACATTTGATTGTGCGCCATTTTATTTCTCAATCCTATCCAAAAACTAGATTTTATTAAAATTAGATTAGATTTTAATAGAAGCTCGATTTGGTAGATAAACATTTTTAAGTGACATCTTGAATTTTAAAACTCAATTTGGCAGATAACAAACACATCACGCCATTTTGTTCATCTCAATACCGGTTTTACACATCACTGTAGATATTCCATTTGATAATCGGCGTTGTAAATCGATTAACTTTTATTGCCATGGTAAAACTAAGCCTACAGATAATATATTTGTATTACCAGTTTAACTTTGAAAAAAATATATAATTTATTTAAATATACGCGAAAATTATAATAATCGTGACATCTAAATGATGGTTTTCATTCAAATAGTTCAGACGGCGCCATACTTATGCAAACATTTCATACAAATGGGTTTTGTAATAAAATTCCAAACTTTATGTTTCTTTACCATATTATGATCGAGAATGAATAAAATGTAGAGTTATCTATTTACATATCTTGTTTATTAACTCTTTTTCTTTCTTTTTAGGTAAGTCAACATGCTCGTCCACACCATTATGCATCAAGTTTGTACGTATTTGGATATTTTATTTATTATTCTCAATAGAAGCGTCAGTAGCTCAGTGGTTCGGGCGTTGGATTCACGATCGATAAGTCGTGGGTTCAAATCCTGGACATTGGACTACTGGCGTGGCCCACTGCTGACATGGCATTTTAACTTACAAGGAGGGGTAATGGGGATACTAGTTGTATGTGATCCATACTGCTAGTAATCCTTACATGCAAATAATCATGGCATGAAAACCAAGGATTTACTAAGAAATTAATGATTTTACACATTTTGATTTAGCGTGAAAATATCTTTTAGTATTTTCTTCTGAGCAATAAAATCATATGAAAGACAAAAATTTTATATAAAGTTTTTTAATCTATATTTATTTAAGGGTCACCTTGTGATCATGTCACCCCCATAGGAAATACAATTGCAAAATAAATAAAATGTAACAAAAAATCATTCCCACTTTTTAAGCTTCTCAACTAAGATATATAAGATTGACTTATTTTTTAAATTAAATCTTCTATATTAGGGTGGGCTAAAAAAACTTTTATTTTTTTTTTCCTTTCCCATAAAAATATTGTCTGAAATTTTGAGTCCTTAATATTAATGTTAAGAGATTTTTTATTTACCATTTAAATAACAGGTTTTTTTTGGACTTTTAATGCACTTAAACGTATGAATGTCTCTTGAAAATCAAAACATATTCTTGTAGGAAATTTAACGATCTACAAAAATGGTCTGAGATGATTTTTTGCTAAATTGACTCGCTTAGAAGTTATTCGAGGTTAAAGACCAACCTTAAATCGTACAGGATAACTTTGACAATTTCTTATAATTTATCACAAAATAATGATTCCAAAACAAAAGAGAATTTGTGATAACGTAGTTGGCAGCACTGTCCAGATTATAAATTGTGAAAGTGGCCTCCGTCGCCCATGGAAATCGACAAAACTAGAGGGTATCTCTTGTTTTGCCGATGCGTTGCCGCCTCGAACATAGAGTGAGAAGGGGGAGCGAAGAGAAGACTGCTGCGGTTTCGATAGAACCCGAGCAAGAACCCAGTGTTCAATGGAATCGCAGCAGTAATGGGATGGGAGAGGGAGGGGTAGAGCTGAACTACCTGCGGCTCGACCGGAACGCGTCTATGACACTTGGCGGTCGGATTCGCATGCTGGTGGTCGCAAACCAGTCGGGGAACAGATCCCTTACGACCAAGGGGGTGCTGGGTTACTCGGCTCTTGCGTTAAGCTCTCCCAGCGGCAGAGTTAATAGTTATTCAGATAAAGTTTCGAGTTTTTTGAGAACTCGAACAGAAAAATGAGTGAGTGAGACAAAAGACAGTTGATGTCCACTGCAGTGGCATACTACGTATTATAGAATAGAAATTCAACGGGAGTGGGTGAATGAAACAGCGAAATAGTGAGTTAGAGTATGAATGAATTAACGAGTATATGAGCGAGTAGGTGAGCAAGATAGTCAGCGATTGAATGAGTAAACGATTTAACGATCGGCTAGTTAATAATATAAATGTATTAAATTCAGAAATAAAGTGAACTCAATCAATATTCACGAGTCAAATTAAATTAGTTTTATTGCGATTACTAATTGCTTTAATAATAACGTTACCGCTTAATAAATGCTTCATAATAAGTTGTTAGCAATTATTTACTCGATCAAATTGGTCGCGGTATAATTTCGAAATGCCAGTTTGATAATAATTGCAAATATGGTTAATATAGATCAAAATAAAGTTGTTTAGCTGTCACCATTAATAATAAGCCTCAATATATGTTCTATTTGGACTGAGATTAACCTGAGGTTTAAACAGTGAAACTGACCAGTGGAGGCGAGTGTTGTAATTCTGTTAAGACGTCTTTAAATCTACACTTTGGTTAGAAGTGCAAGGCACTGCTTAGGTTTCCCTTGTAATTGTAACAGATCATAATGTTTGATTGTTTATCGGTTCAATAACAGAACCTACGTTGCGTTTACCCAATTATTCATTCAATATGTCATCCCCCTTGTAGTGTTTTTCAATATTCTATTATTATTATTTTATTAGGGAGTACCCTCTCCTCCTCTCCCTTCTCATCTTTTTCTCCGAGTTTTAGTAACAAATATAGTAGTATATATTTTTACTCTATATTGGACTCTTCTAGACAATTAACCTAGGTTCATTATAAAAGTTATCTGTGTAATAACATGTTGTCCGTAATCTGTTTTACCTGCCTCTCTTCAGTCTATGGTGTTATGGCGATGGTACAGGGTTGCCAGATTGGTCGATTTCCCGCAATTTGGGCGTTTTTTGAAAAAGTGCTGAAACTTACAAACAAGACTTAGTTTGGTCATGAACTCATTTCTAAGGTTTATAATTTTATAACATTATATTACATTTAACTGACTTCACTCCATTCCTGGAATCTTGGATTGTGGAGACACTGTTGCCAACTGTCAAAAATATTTCCCCTCAAAATTAAGTAAAATATATAATGTTTACGAAGGATAAAGCACTTACAACTTCATTACAACCACTTCGATAGAATTCACTTAACATACTACATATCACTACTACCAGTGAACACATGTTTCCAATTTAATATTCAAGCTTCTAACGAACGTATTCCTTCACCGCAAACTGATAAATAACGCATTAAGTGATAAGCTCAGGTGTATTTGTAGATATGAATAAATAGTAGTTTTAATGCTTAATTTATTAGGTCAAGTTATATTTTAAACTACTGGTAAAAACCTTATCACCGAGAAATACTTACATACTACTACCACTTACCACTACGCGTGCGCCATGTTGAATTTTCCAAAAATAGTAGAAACTCAATTTGACAGATGATAAATACTTCATGTCAAACGCTATGTTTTTATGGAAATCTTGAATTTTAAATTATTGAATCTTGATTTGAGCGACAACATTTTATGCTATATGTAAAAGTACCAAAAAAAAGAAGAGGTCGATTTGACACATACAAAATACTAAATGCCATTTTTCGTGACTCATTAATCAATTTATTTAATACCATTTCGTTATTTCCAGTTCTGAATTTTCGAAAAAAATCATGCTAAACACTACGTGTTTTTATGCACCAACTCGAATTTAAAAAAATAATAGAATTTTGATTTGACCGATAACACTATACGATTTTTAAAAGTATCCAAGAAATAATTAAAGTTCGATTTGACAGATACAAAATAAGTACTACATGTCGATTTGTTCTGTTTGTTACGCCATGTTGAACCAAAAATAGTAGAAACTCGATTTGACAGATACCAAATACGTCATGTTATTTTGTTTTTTATTTGAAAGAATCCACTATTTTTATTTATTACACATTTATTTTTATAGAAAACAAGTAGTCAAGTATGGATGAAACTTAAGCATCCCTAAAAATAATTAATTCAATTAAAAAATATATAAGAACTAAAAAGAACTAAGTGCGAGATAATCGACGAATTAGTTCGTATAGTTCACCTAAAGGAGCGCTCTTTTAAACTAGGTCGTTCGCGAACTACCCAAGACTAAATAATATGCCATCTTAAATTTTTCAAAAATAACGCTATTTAAAAACATGACCTTTAATATCAGACTATATTAAATATATTTTTACGGCTTTGAGAATCATAAATTGATACTCACGTGCAAATTGGTATAAATTCTCAGGTATTATACGGCTAAATTAAAATTGTAATTAACAATGCCCTGTGCCTTTAGGGCGGCGTGACCTCATTAAACGGTCAGGTAATTAGCAATTTTGTTAACGGCCTCTTTCATTAATTTACAGACAAATTAAAACAGAATATGAGGCAAGTTTCATAAGCATTTTGTAAGGTGACACTAATTATTTAGTGGACCTTAAACTTGGGTTCTAATTACAATAATCTTACTAAAACGGATAATAAATGCAAAATTTTATAATTTAGTTTTGAAAGCATTTATTTCGAGGATAAAACACACCGTAAATTATCTTATATATATAAAGCTGAAGAGTTTGTTTGTTTGAACGCGCTAATCTCAGGAACTACTGGTCCGATTTGAAAAATTCTTTCAGTGTTAGATAGCCCATTTATGGAGGAAGGCTATAGGCTATATATTATCACGCTAAGACCAATAGGAGCGGAGCATCACGCGGACGAAGTCGCGCGGGTCGACTAGTCAGAAATAAATTAAGTAACATTCGTTAACTTCTCAGTATTTTTTCGTAAAATTTTAAGGTGTTTTACAATGTCGCGACGCAACGAGAAGTATGAACATATTTTGCTAACAATGTTTATGCATCTACTCCCTGTAGTTTAGGGGCAGTTTGTCGAGTAATTTGAAGTTAATATTTAATCACATTAAGGTATAGTATTTACTTTTACTAAAGCTCAAGTCTTTGATACAGTTTCCATCTAAAGTGCTTGTTTATTTTTTTTAAACAAATTAATAGAGAAAGACTAAAATTTAAATGACAATAATATTTTATGAATGGATTGAACAGTTAGACTTTTTCTCAGTAAAAGTGAATTCCTAGTCAAGAAGCATCAAAAATAACGACTTAAAAACCGTCTATATTCACCAGCCAATAAAGAATAGAAATTTCAAATCACTTGTCTATTTTAGAGTTATTAATTCTTTAGATCGATTGTAATAGTCCAAGATCCCGCGACAGTCAGACCTTCGTTATTTTATAAAACCTGAAAGTTTCACTAATTATGACCCTAATAGAGATGGTAGCAAAGTTATATAAATAAAAAAATCGTTAAAATATAAAGCTCAGTTTTTATATATTCTATTTGAAATAATATTAGAAACAACGACGTCCATTGTCAGATACTTAATACAGTTGCAATCCTCTGTCAGATAGCCTTAAATTAATCTATTATAATTATACTAACGTTATAGTATAAAAGCTGATATTTATATTTATATTACTATCGACACACATTAGGAAATTTTATCTTTCAAAGCATCGTTTATCTCTACTAGTCGACCCGTCCTGGCTTCACCCGGGTGAACTCAAACTTTAATTTCATAATTTAATTTATTTGTGACTGATTTCTTAAGATGGCCACACAACTCGACATGCATCCCCCTCACCCGTCGATAGATGGCATAATTGCACACTCATTTGTTTAGTAATAAAACATACCCTATGTCCTTCCTCGGGCTCGATTATGTCTCTATATTATATTTCATTCAAATCGGTTCAGTGATTTAAGCCTGATTGTGTAACACACAGACAAACTCCGTCTATTCGTCAATAGATGGCGTAAGCAGTAGATTAAATCATACTTTTGTTTGTTTAGTTTGTAAAGTGTATACTTTCGAAAGGGACACAGATAAACTTTCAGGTTTTATAAAATCACGTGAGTCTGATCATCGCGAGCTCTTGATCTATAACTTGGAAGTAAAAAATATAGTTATAAAACAGCTCCCGGCATACAAATTAGACAGTACAAACCGACAATACTTTTTTCTCTATTAGCAATCATTTCTAAACACGTGAAAGTCGAAATGTTTATTGGTTAAGAAAGTTATTACTGTGGAATTATATTCTAAGCCGTTAAGATGTGGAATAGAACTGAATACATATGTTTTCACGTTAATTTGGCTGTTTATTTTAATTTATGGACTATATACAATGTTAATATGTTTTTAGAGATGTAAGAACATAAACAAAGCGACTCTTGTATAATAAACTGTCTTAAGAATCCGTTAACCGCGTTCTAAAATGGATTTTTCTTCTGAAATTACATCATATATATTTTTTATAGGTTTGAGGAAATCATTCTAATATTCTTCTCTAAGAAGAAGAAGAAGAATTAAATTTAAAAAAAATTATAATATTTGTTCATACCAGAGAAGAACAAAATTCCATAAGTAAACAAAAACAAATTCATTTTAATTCCAAAATCTACTATCTGCTAATATTATAAACGCGAGAGTTTGTAAGAATGTATGGATGTATGTTTGTTACTCTTTTATGCAAAAACTACTGAGTGGATTTTGATGAAACGTAACAATAATATAGCTTACACATCAGAATAACACATAGGCTATAATTTATAATGATATAGTGTGAATTAACCAAAATATAGCGGGTAAAACCGAAACTTTTTTTTTTTTTAAAAAAAGATTACTAATACTTACCAAACCTCGAAGACGAATGATGTTTATGTGTTGTATAGTAGCCGGCAGCTAACTTTAGGTCTGAGCAAAAACAGTGGGGGAAAGTGGCCAATTCCTGTGACGTAGCAGACGCGCGGGGACTGAAACGTCGCATAAGAACCAATTGCGCTTTAATAGTGACTTTTACTCGTTCAAGGTCAAACCTATACTTACGTGACGGCTGTTATGTCAATAAATTTAAATACACCGCCATCTATCAGAAATTTATGGAACATATACATAATTGAAAATCTTTACTTTATCGTTCATATTTTACGATATATAGTATACAAGCAGAGGAACAGTATGACGGCTTGGTGACTAGATACAGAGCAGCATTTCCGCTTGATTACTAGTGAAGCAATAATAATGATTATTTTGTTAGCTCTTACCTTTTCGTTGGCACAACTGAATCAATGTGTGCCAACTGTAAAATGCTACTCAAGTTAATGTTGCTAACATTCCATTCCCTGAAAATCAGCGTTGTAACTCACCTTGCAACAAAAGCTGTTGGTGATATCACAAATGTTATGTTCTTTTTTATATGTTTTGAAGCATCAGTAGCTCAGTGGTTCGGGCGTTGGATTCACGATCAACAAGTCGGGGGTTCAAATCCCGGACATTGGACTACTGGCGTGGCCCACTCCTGACACAAGCTATTTATTAGCTTACTAGGAGGGGTAACGGGAATACTAGTAGTATGTGATCCATACTGCTAGTAATCTTATAAAAAAAATAAAAAAAAAAAAAAAAAAAATAAAAAAAAAAAAAAAAAAAAAAAATTATATTTTTTTTACATCTTCACTACTAGTATAACAATTTGTGATATCCTAATAAAGTATTCTTTCTTTCTTAACATCATAACAAAAACGGAGGTCGGTAATCAAGATTTAAAAAACTATCGGTTTAGTAATAGTAGTTTAATGTATGAAAAATATAGCAAAGTAGTAACATTTATATTTTTAATTGTTATAATGTAAACAGCAAAAAACATGGGTTTGGCGTATAATTACAACATTTCGTGATATGTTTAAATTATGCGTAAACTTCCGACATTATTCTAATTAGATTAATTCGTCGTTAGTAACGTTATTTGTTAACATTTTAGTAAAAATATTAAAAAGTGACTGACAGAAGGTGCAGTAGTTTATTTTGCTATTTCTGTAATAATACTTTTTTTTTGACCTATTTATATCTAAAAATTAAAACATTAGTTAATTAGTTAGAACTTATTAATGATTATAAATTAAACAAAAAAATTAAAAGTATATAAACTACCCCCCACTTTTATGAGGGAGTCTTCCAAAGGTAACAGTAGACATTTATGCAGTTAATATTCTGAAAGACATGTTTTTACGGTTTTTCCTTTAATTAATTTGACAAATAACGTTTGGTTAGTGTTGCCAGAAAAAAAATAGTGTTACTATTTATCTTTGCTACAATAATAGTACAGTGAAATAATAATGTTGCCATGTGGTAGAAAAAAAATATTATACATCTGTCAACTACAAGTGACACTCTTTAAACTAACATTTAACCATTTTATATATAAATATCGTTTTATAATATTTTTGTTGCTAATTGTTTTTGTGTTGTTGTTTTTTTTTTTATGATAGACAAGGGACAAACGAGCAGACGGTCCACCTGATGGAAAGTGGCCACCGTCGCCAATGGACATCGACAAAACTAGAAGGTATGTCTTGTTTTGTTGATGCGTTGCCGCCTCGAAGTTAGAGTGCGGAGGGGGAGCGAAATGGACCCTGAGCAAGAACTCGGTGTTCATTGGAATCCCAGCAGAAATAGAATGGGAGAGGAAGGGGTAGATTTGTAGATCTATACTAACATTTTATTCCTCCTATTGTGATGTCTCTCTAATGGAAAATCAAGCTAGCAATATTCTAGTACAACCGGCCAATCTCCTTTGTGTTTTACTCAATATACGTGACATTGGCGGAGTACTTTGTGCGCACGTGTTGTTGCACACCTGAAAACCATAAGTGAAGAAGAAGAAGAGTGGTAAACAGTCCTAACAGTTCTTATTTCAGGAAATGTATAAAAAAAATTATAATTATATTCAAGGGATAAAACAAAATGACACTCAAACAAATGTTTTAGCATAACCGTTTCACTCAAACGGCACAACTTATAAACAAAACCGTAACATTCCCAAAATGATTCCCTCTTGTTTTGTTATTTCGACGTGCCAAAGTTTGGATGCCAGTCGAAAAGTATTAAAAAGATTATAAACAACGCTACGAGGTAACTTTTCACGAACAAAATGTGAAGCTATTTTTATTTTCATTTTAACCGTTACATAAACAATGTTATATTCATTTTGTTTACGGAGTTTTTAATTTTCTATTAATACTAACTGACACTTGCGACTTCATCCGCTTGATGCTCCGCTCTTATGGGTCGTAGTGTGATGTAATGTAGCCTTTAGCCTTCCTCAATAAATAGGCTATCCGACAATAAAAGAATTTTTCAATTCGGACTAGTACTTCCTGAGATTAGAGCGATCAACCAAATAACTCTTCAGCTTCATAGTAATTATAGTATAGACTTGTCGACCCGTGTTACTTTGTTCACGTGTAGCTCCGCTTCTATTGGTTTTAGCGTGATAATATATAGCCTATAGCCTTCCTCGATAAATGAGCTATCTAACACTGAAAGAATTTTTCAAATTGGACCAGTAGTTCCTGAGATTAGCGCGTTCAAGAAAACAAACAAACTCTTCAGCTTTATATATTAGTATAGAGATTAAAAAAGAAATTAAAGATACTTGAATAAACTCTTTCTTCATCTCCAATACTTCTTATTAAAATACTTTCTCTCTCTCTCTCTCTCTCATTTTCTTTCTGAAACTTGGATTTATTCCTCTGTTTTTATAGTCGTCGTCATTGACAGATTACAAGTGTTACCATATTTATTATGTACATATACTAGATCTAAGTTTTAGTAGTTACTATTACGTCTAACGCACTCAACTGACAGCGGTTGATTTTTTTTTTGTTTTTATTCCGTAATGGAAAAGAAAAAGGTATTACACCGTACAGCCATGTATTTAGCAGGTTAATTCTTTATTCACTTTATAGTAAGGCTAAAGCCCATATCTTCCGATATAATTATCTAAATCTTTGTAGTTGTAAAATACCTTCTCACATTGGTTGTATATAGTGTTGCCAGCGTGCATAAATATAATATAGGCTTATTAACCCAATTACCTACCTCGCTCACAGAGTACGTAGCTCAGTAATAATTATTCGAATGTATCCCATTAAAAACAATATGGCAACCGAAAATATTACAAAGTACAACCCATAAAGAGTAACCAACGAGCTGCCTGTGGCGAGTACACCCGCTCCATTCGCGTCCTGCGCAATAAAAATTCATGTACACATTAAAATTAAGCTCTTCATTTATTTACCACGGATATTCATAAATTCCCATCAATATGGCCGCCTCGATCGATACGACGGAAATATTTTACTTCATATTGTTGTATACCATCACTTGTTCCCTTTCCCCGAAGCAATTAGAGATGAAACGCGGGGCTTCCATTGCCGCTTCTTTGAAGTAGGGATGGCGATTTGACATCGATTTAATAAAGAATCGATGTTTTGACCGATTGATTTTTTAGACATGCATTCAAGGTAAAACACCCTTGATAATTTGATATACAATTTATGAATCGATTAATTAAGATTCGATCTACGTCAATTTTTAAAATTAAAATTTAGTTTGACACTTTTGTCATGTCAGATATTGGTCGAAGCTTCCGCCAGCTCGAAAAGCAGTTATCTCATGAGAAGATCTGGTAATGAAAAGCAATGACGTCAAGCATTTAAAGCTGGTATTAAAAAAGTGGATATAAAAGGTAAATATAATAATTTAAAAAAATGTCTTTAAATATAGATATATATACATATATAAAGACAATTTTTTTTTCTATAGTCTACAAAACAATTTCTTTTTCCTTGAGAGGCTCACTTCATAGTAATAATATGTTTATGTTTATTAATTATATGAGATTGCTAAGAGAATGCTCATCCCTACTTCGAAATTAACTTGTTACTTACGCAAACATATAAAATCAACTTCATTAAATCATGGCAATGCCAATGTGTGTCTTGTGGGTTCGTAATAAAGCGTAAAACAGATGGTGTATTAAAATTGCTTTTCGGTGCCTTATACTCCTTTAAAAGACATTCCAAAGCAAGTCGAACAGTGACGCGCCGTTTAAGCTATCTCCGACTGATCACAAAGGGCTGAAATTGAAATGTAAGATTTATTCGGCATTTGTATAATCTTTCTCTGTTTTCCTTCCCCTATAGGAAAGACAACTGTGTAGGTATAATAAATTGTAAGTAGTAAACTTTAGAAAGAAAGATCTTTATTAGAACAAGGAGGCGTTAACAAATTAGTGGTGACATTAAGAATAATAAAAATAGAGATAAATGTAAAAGGTCTAGGGCTTGCAAAAATCGCGTTGTTTCGTAAAACCGTTTAGAAACCGGGTAATTCGGGTTTTTTGGGATTTCATTTTAATAGAATAAAATTATTTTCATATTTATGTTAATCGAAAATAACAGTACAGATTTTAATAGTGTTAATTTGATGTAATTTCTTTCTTTGGATGGTTTTATCTAAACATCCTAAGTAAGAGAAAAACCGGTAAAAAAATCAAGGTGAATATTTCTAATCATTGAAACTGAGATAAACGTTGCTGAGATTTCCAATTTAATATCGATTACGTAATCTTGTATGTAGTAGCTTTTTTTAATTAATTGTCTGAATTGTAGACAGTAGATGTTTAATCGGTTAAGGCTTTTATTTAGTTTTATTTCGTCTATAGGGAACCTATAATTTCTTTCTGGTACTATATAATAAGCGACAAGGCAGTCATGTGTCACCCGCCATCTTATCACTCGCGCTCCATTAGTCTTACAATTAACGCGCTACCCTCCCTCGTGCCTGTGGTGGGGAACAATGACCGTTATTATTACAAATATTTTATACATAGATATAGAGTTATTAAAAATCACAAAATTTATAAAAATATTATGTTAACGTAACATCACAAAGGATAGCTTTGTATCGATTAAAGAATTATCAATATTAGGTTACCAGTTTTTGAGCTTTTTCGCAACAAACTAACCTACAAAAAAAAACAAAATTTTCCTTTCTTTATAACATTATAACGAGGAGACAGTGCAACAGTTTATCCGTGATGGAATCTAATAGTCGATTTTTTTCATATACATATAATAATCGATTCTGTTCGACTAAGACCATAAACCTGATGTAGTCATAACTTCCATTTGTTTCGTATCTATCGATATAAATAAGTTCGTGAAATGTATTCAACTGAAGTATCACTAGAAAGAAAATTGGATCTGGTAGGTGGCGCTGTTAGAGTATTTAAGGATTAAAAAACATTCCTCAGCGAAGCTAGTATATTAGAACGTACACTATATGTGTATGTCAAAACTTTTAATTATTATTATACATATAAATCTTCCTCTTGAATCACTCTATCTATTAAAAAAACGCATCAAAATCCGTTGCGTACTTTTAAAGATATATTATATACATAGGAATAGAAAGACGGGAAGCGACTTTGTTTTATATTATGTAGTAATGCTAAACAAAGTCTCTATTTAATGACATACATAACACGAGCAAAAATGCGGTTCACATCCTTGACGAGAATTCTCGGTGGGAAAATGAAATTGCTGGATGTTTACAGCTTGTTACGATATCTTAATTGACGGGCTCTCGTCCTCTTCGATGATCATTAGCGTAACAGCTCGTGGATATGTTATCTGTGATAGTAATGACAGATTGTCGATCATTCATGCTTTTCAGAATTCCGTACCCAAAGGGTAAAAATGGGATCAGGGCCAGGCTATTTCTCCTGAACCGTGATAGCTAGACACTTGATTTTTTTACAAATTACGTATTTCTGTAGCCCATATAACAACAAATACTAAAAATAGAATTAAATAAATATAACTTACGTGTCAAAGTTTGACTTTTTATCCAACCAAGTTGAGTTGTACACGTAATGCGTACATGTTATATATAAAAGTATGACACTATTAATTAGTCGGGTTATAGCTGTCACTGATTTATCATTTATTATTTGTCATTCAAAAAAGTTGAAATATAATGTACATATAGCATACTGTATGATACATTTCATGTTTTAAACTGAAAATGAAATTTAGAAACTTCAAACAAACTTTGAGCACTTCCTTGACGAGAGAAATAAAAAAATCATTGTTATTACTTTATTAGTCAATATAATAATCAAGACGGTTTTGAATCTGTTATTTTTTTTAAACAGATTATATTAGCAATTTAAATAAATAAGATTTTTTTTTTTTTTTTCTTTCTTTATTTATTTTTCTTTATTGTTGTCATTATAATACGTATGATTATCGAATAAAAAAAACAGCTTGACCGATTTGCTTTATTATTTGTTTTCGTTTTCTATCTGTAATTTTTTTTTAATCTGTAAAGTGGTTTTAAAAAATATATATTTTTATTTAAGTTGCGATGTACATTCTTTACTATAAAATTAATAAAGAATTAACTCACAAGCCAAGGCTGTACGGTGTAATACCTTTGCCTTTTCCATTTTGGAATTAAAAACAGAGAAAAAATTCTTGTCATGTCATTTCATCAAATCTTAGATTTAAATTCATTTGATCGTTACTAAAGTAAATGTGAGTAATAGGGGAAAGTGGGTGTAGTTCAGCGGACACAAACGTCCGGCAACCATTGAGATTCGTATAACTTCCTAGCTCTCACGGTAATCGACAGATCTCTTGACAGCCTGTCTAATTTGTTATTACTTGCTATATTATAATATAATATAGCGTGGGATATGATTTAATTAATGTAATCTATAGAATCGCCTCTATGTATGTACACTTGTATAAAAGAAAAAGTGAGTGAGACAGAAGATAGTGAGTAAGACGGTAGTGTCCACAGCTAATCAGTGCTGTGGCCTGTGTGTCATCAGATAATAAATGTTGAAATATTTTCCTTAAATATTCTACTAATTGTCGACTTTTGCGACTTTGTGCTAGTTATGCTCCGCTCCTATAGCGTGATGATAATTGCCTATAGCCTTCCTCTTTAAATGGGCTATCTAACACTGAAGGAATTTTTCAAATCGGACCAGTAATTCCTGAGATTAGTGCGTTCAAGCAAACAAACAAATATTTCAGCTTTATATATCCCTATAACTATAGAACAATAGACGTCTTTAGAGAGACCGAACGTATCCAAACAACCTTGAGACTTTAGATCTATTATAGCAATGATATTTAACTACAATTGTTTGCCTATTTAAAAAAAAACTAAATTGGTTAATTAACAATTTTGTTCTGGATTATAAATAAACTAAATATAAAGCAATGTGTAAGTTTAACGGCCGAAACTAATCCATCTCAGTCCAACTTCTTTCGATCACTGATAGAATATTATATATATTCTATATTCGATTCATTATCCAAATAATATGCATAACAGATTAAAAATAGATTCCAAATTTGAATTTTAAATACACAAATTTGTATTTGGAATCTATATTCGATTTAAAATCCAAACATATTATTAATTTCAGTCGTAAAATGAATAAATAAATTTAAAAAACAACACTATATTTTTAAAGTTGGTATTATGTAAAAAAGTTCTTTCAGCTTCTTTAGACTGAAACTTTATCTTTAATTAGTATTAAAAGTCTTCAATAGATGGCGTTGACTGTTGACACTGAATGTGTTGGCAATTTTAGTTACAACTCGTGATATCACATTGGCGTCGTGGAAAACATCCCACAAAACTCGTCGCGGTCCCAGGTTCGATTCTGGTCATCTACCATATATTATTCCCATAATATTCTGGCGTCTAAAACATAAATGTTTCGATGCCTTGCATCATGGGATAAATAAAATCGGTGTAGCAACAAGTGGGCAGAGTCCAACGTGACGTTCACTTCTGTTAAGCCTCGTACATTTCACTTTTTATTACTTTATTACTATATACTTGTATCATTTACAACATCATTTAAAATACTTGTTAATAAGAAAATATTTTATTACATCTTTAATTTGACATGGCAAATAGAGCGCTTGTAAATAGTAATAAAGTTTTTTTCTAATTAGATAGTGTTACCAATTTTCAAAAATATTTTTCCCTAAATCTTTAGTCAAAAATCCTAATTACTTGAAAACCTCTTTTAAAAATTTATTAAAAAAATATTTACTTAATAAAAAAAATAAGGAAAAATCTAAGAAGTCAAAAAGACCCTGAAAATATACCTAAAAATCGCACCTGAACTCGTATCATTTGAGCACCTCATATTTTTTTAATAAACTTGGGTCATTGTACCTCTTAAAAACCCTCTGTATAGTTTTTTTTCTTAAATTTAAGAGGTACTAAGTTCATAACAGTTTTCAAAATATTTAGAAATTAAGCTAGTTACTTTTTATTGCACCCGTATTTCATTTAATTATAGGGGTAATTTATATTCGCCAAGTGATTTATAATTGAAACACTAATTGAGAGCATTTATTAATTAATAAACTTTTTATAGTCTTTATTTAGTTTTATTGTCTGAGGTCTTTCATATAAAGAATTTAATAACAATTTTTTTTAAATGGTTATCGTGCCTCAAGTTTTTTTTCATAAACTAAAAAAATGTAAATAATTTATTTTGAGTCTATTATGCCGGATTGATTTAATTGATATCGATTAATCGAAAAGTCGATCTTTTGATCTTAAATTGATCTTGCACCCTAGAACATAAAGTTAATTTTTTTTGTATTATAATATTTTTTTTTTTAAAAGTTAACGTTTAATAAAACTCGAAAAATAGATTATCCATAATTATCGAGAATCGGTGTTTGTGCTTAATTTTTTTGGGAACATCCCTACCTAAACAAAGGTATTAAAAATCTTAAAAAGTTTTTTTTGGGATTACATTGGTTAAACATTTTAGGAGTTTTTAAAGTAAGCTTTAGAGAGAAATATTTTTGCTACTTGGTAACACTGTTTATACATACTTGTTATTTTCCAGACAATGTATGTTGTTTGTATACTGTTATAAGCATCGTATTTCACTTGCGTAACTAATTACCGTTTAAACCATTAGCAGTCGGGTAATTGTTCTCTAATGACCGATGTTGTTATGTTGGCTGGCTTGATAATTCCTCTTTACGTTTTATTTTTGGCTTTCTGTGAAATTGACATAACTTGCCATATACTCGAAATAATTGTACTTTTTCTATGGTATGGGTAATAATTAGTATATTAGTTGGTTAAATAATTTTGATTTTACCAATATTGCTAAACAAAATATTTTTATTTAATAATTATTCATGAGAATATTTATTAAATAAATCTTATACTAATATATAAAGCTGAAGAGTTTGTTTGTTTGAACGCGCTAATCTCAGGAACAACAGGTCCGATTTGAAAAATTCTTTCAGTGTTAGATAGCCCATTTATCGAGGAAGGCTATAGGCCATATATTATTACGTTAAGACCAATAGGAGCGTAGCATTATGCGGACGAAGTCGCAAGGTTCGACTAGTATGGAATATGGATTGTAAAATCCATTTACTTTAATATAAATTATTAGTTCTCATGAATCATTTACAAGTAAACACTACTCTATATATTATTTATATATAACATACTATGTTGCTAGCTACAGACATGGTACCATAAAACAAGTAACGAGCTCTTCTGATGAATAAACTATATCACTGTAGAGTTCAATCAGAATTAATTTAGTAAAAAAAGGCACAAACAGAATTTGTTATAGGTTTGTCTACATTATGTCAGGAGTTTTATATTTAGTAATATGGTAACACACCTTAAATATATAATGGCGTCTTGTCGTCATATAAAAAGTATATTAAGTATGCAGTTTTAATACCATATAATTTTAGATATCTGTAAATAAAGTTATATAACAGTTTTATGTTAAAATACATTAACTCATTGATTTCTAGAGTCACTTTTGGTGACAGAAGTTTTTTTTTTTTTTTCTTCTAAATGGCAACATTATTGTTTCACACTACTATTATTGTAGCAAAGATAAATAGTAACAATATTTATTATTATTTTCTGGCAATACTAATATTTTTTTTTCAGAAAATTGGATATGGGGACTAAAGAGTTAAATAAAGATTATCTTTAAGTAAAGAATTTTGAGTTATTTTGTTTTCTAACATCTAATAGTAAATTTAATTATATAAGTGGAGCTTAAATGATTAAGTGATTTATATATTAGTTTTCTAAGTACATTATAACTATATACAGAACTCGTACAGCATGTAGTACAAGTTTGGAGATTAGACAGTATCTCAGTAAGACAATTAAAACTGCTTCAGTACAAAAGGTGTCGAATTAATTGTGTTTAGATTACAGTCGGTTTCGTAACGAGTACGAGATCAAGATAAACATTAATTACTTTATATATTATTGATTGCCTGTGGATTTTCTTATGTCACATATGTGTGTTGCTATGTGTAAAAAAAAAACAAATTAAATTATGCTGTTAATTATTTCATTTTTGAACTAATCTTCATAATTTCGATCAATTAATTTATTTTATTTACGAGATGAATAAAATGGTGCTAATGAACTCAATCCGCTCATTTTCATGTATGTTACTATTTGTCTATGGCAACACACTTTAAAATTCTTTGTTATGTGTAAAATTGAAATGGCTTCATTTTAATAAAATATTTTTATACTACAGAAAAAATTGCATTATGTTAGGGACCACAATCTGAAATATTTTAATCTATGTTATTTTTTGTCTATGGCAACACACTATGTTTTTGATTTTGTTTAAAATTAATAGTTATGGCTCCTTTTAAGAAAAATATATTAATTTATTTATTTCCCTTTCATTTGATAGTCAATTAGAAGATGTTTTATTTAACATGTCATGTTTGGTTTGACATGTTCCTCATTGTTGTTTTTTTTCTACTTTCCATATTATTCATACATAACGCCATTATGCTTAGTACACCTAGATTTTATTTTATTACACGTGACGTTTAACGTTTCCAGTGACAGTTCCAATTTTAAAATTTAAAAGCAAATATCTTGTCGTGCGCTTTCTTTATATTTTTCCTTCGGTGACATGTTTCACAAATGTCAAGTCTCTGCCTAAATGATTGACAAGACTATGCATAATTTTTATTATAATTATTTTCACACTATGTAACGTATGTCAATGTGATGTATGTCAATAAATTAAAAGTGATTTTGTTGTATAAATAACATAGAAAATAAATATTTAAAATCATTTAAATCACTGGCTTTAAAGACTTCTTGCCAAGCTTCTAAATTTATTTAAAAAAAAAATGAATATTTCAGGTCTGTGATAAAATTTTATAGTTAATAAATAAAAGAAATTTGGGAATATCTATAAATAAAATCATTTCAGAATTATTAAATATATTAAACTTTTTATTAATATTAATTTTCAAGAGTGCGTGTTTTGAATAAATATAAGTATTATTGTCATTTTTTAAATTAATTTAACGACTTGGTCTCGAGGCTTTTAAGCTCTACACAGTGTTACCAGATGACTTACACTATTTATTTTAAAAAAAATAGTAAATGACAGTTGGCCTGAAACGTAAACAGTTGAATAACATCCTGTATTAATCGAGTACTACAAGTCAATCTTGACGAGACACTAATTACGTTATATAATAAATAATAAGCCAATGTTTGTAGGGTATAATTAAATGTACAAAATAATTAAACATATCATTTAGTGCTACATAAACAAGTAAAAGTTTTAATGTAGGGCTGAAGTTTCGAAAGGCATTAACTTATCTGACAACTAATCAGCGAGTAGCATTTTTTCCCTGTTGACAAGGACTTGACGGCCATCTTGAAAACGGTGTTTTTTCGAGAGTTCCCTGAGCTGTTTGTCTATGGCCAAAAACTAACTAACACTGTATAAAAACATTTTTTCTGTAAAATCAATATTTGTGCGAATTTTGGACGTTCAAAGTTATGCTATTCCAATTCACACCCTTAAGATTTTGCTACAAAATAACCTTATAAGTGTCTTCAAAGACTAAGATTGCAGTCCGACTGTCGAGGGAATATAAAGAGTCGAAGCTCAAAATGACGGAAGTTATTATTATTTTACTCTAGCGCCAAAAATGGCGATGACGATTCGATCATTCGACAATCGTTTACTATTTTCTAACATCAACATCTGTAAAATCAACATACTCTTTAGTTTCCATGTCCAAGTTTTTAAAGATAACCATGTCTCTTTAAATATTTTAAATTTAGAATCATTTAGGTAATACAAAAAATATTAAAATTATATAATTTACCCCCCACCTTTATGAGTGAGTCTTCCTAAGGTAACATTTGTGCAGTTAAGATTCTGAAAGAAACGCGGTTACTATTTTACTTTAATAGATTAGTGTTGCCAGAAAAAAAATAGTGTTACTATTCATTCTTGCTACAATAATAGTAGAGTGAAACAATAATGTTGCCATGTAGTAGAAAAAAATGTTAAACTTCTGTCACCTACAAGTGAAATTAATGAGTTAAACAAAAGACAACATAGCAAAAACTTTCTATATATTTTTGTATGCAACGTGTATCCGTGTTTTTGGTGATTTCGGTCAGAACAAAAGCAGAACGAGTTGCATTCTAACAGCCAAATTGGTTACATTCGAAATTTAAATCTGCTCTCGTTTGTTATATATTTAATCTGTATCAATTACCATTACTTTTTTTCGTAATAAGGTGTGTAAAGTAATAATCGTTCTGCTCAATAAAATATAATTAAATGTCTGTGATAATTTCACACCTGTTTAAATTTTTTTTACTGAGGTTTTACTCTTCCCAGAGTTCACGTAGTGTTGCCATATATTTCGTAATTAATTGAACATGGCCGTTTTGTTGTTTTATCTTTTACTTTCTTTCTTTTCTCTTTCTATAAGTCAATTTTTCTCAACCATTGAAGGAAAGCTACACTTTTACCGAGTGACTTTTATGCACAATCGAATTTTATGCACATTTCTAGTGGTAGTAAAATAATAGAGCTGGTCACACTTTAAGTATATTTACCTACACTTTACCTTGTGTTTCTTTTAAATTGGAAAGTTTTGTTATCTTTACCACTTTTCTGTTTAACGTCCATTGTCGTGTTAGTCAGAGGCTTGTTATGAATATTCTCAGAACAGTAAATGCGTAAGATTCTTCTTAGAAAATGTAAATTTGTAATATAGAAATCATTTTCCAATTTTATTGTTTCCTTATTTTATATTTATAATCCAAGATCTCGCGGCGATCAGATCTTCGTTATTTTATAAAAGCTGAAAGTTTCACTAAGTAGGTTAATAGATAAAACGCGTTAAAGTATAAAACTATTTTTTTTTTGTAAATATGTTAAAATTATAAATAGAGACGTAATAAATATTTGTAGAAAGTAAATTAAGATTTATATTGTTAAGTACTGAAAAACGTTTACCTTATTTTAAATACTTTGTCAATCATGTATGTATATTGATTTTGTTGTTTACCTAAATAAATACTTTTTTACTTTTCTTTACTTACTTTACTGTCACAAACCCCCCTCAAAGATATAACTATACTTACTTTAAAGTATAAAAGCTGAATGCTAACTCGAAGAACTTTCAAAAAATGTTTTCTGAGTAATCAGATAGTTTTGATGGTTTTCATACTTTGTCAGACACATTAACTATTATTAATTAAAAAGGAGAAAGAGAGCTGTAGTCTATACGCAAACTAACAGTATAACGGCTTGACTAGAATATCCTCTTGCGGTTATACTTCAGAATCAAAGCTTCAGAGTTACTGCATTCTGTCGTGACGGCGTATTTATTTTGCAATCCCCACATTCTTGATTTGTTTTTATCAGTTGACAATATCTAGTAAAAATGCTACTCAAATTATAGGTGTTGCCATCGTCATAATTAACACTATCGTTATCTATCAAAGCAACCGTGATCGAAATTTCATAGTTAGGGATCATTTATATCTCTATTAGAAAACCTTTCAGGTTGTATAAAATCACGAAAGTCTGACCGTCGCGGGATCTTGCTCTATTAAGTTAAAGGGATAAATTTACTGTTAATTCGCTAGAAAGGGAATTTTAAATAACATACATAAAATATTATCTAATAAACATAGTATTTTATTCGATTGTTAATTTACATAACAGTTAGCGAATATGAAATCTCAATTTGTAATAGGCATTAGAACAACTACTTATCAAACTGTAAAATTATATGTTTATCAATTTTACACTTGTCCGATTGAATATTAATGCTGTTTACGTAATATCAGATACTGGAATAGTAATTTACTTTTATTGCCTTTGGGAGCGGACTTAACTTACTGAACAATTAATTATATATAAACTATACTGTTTAGGAGATATTACGTAGCTTTCAAAATGTGTTTCTCTTGGATATTTTAATACTATTCTCTCACCGTTTAGAATCCCTTCTTCTCGCACAGATTACATTGTTTTTCTTTAAAAGGTCTGAAGTTAGGTTACATGTAAGTATATCATTATAAATTATAGCCCATGTGTTATTCTGATGTGTAATCTATATTATTGTAAAGTTTCATCTAAATCCATTTAGTAGTTTTTGTGTGAAAGAGTAACAAACGTATCGTACGCGTTTTTCAAATTAAGTAGGATTGAACAGTTTCAAGATCTCCTGGGATCCGCCCTTATGTGTTGTTCTTAGGGGTCCTAAGTTCTCATAGTAAAATAAATCCTTTAATAGTATAATTAAGACCAAATTTAAATATTTTCATCTCACCAGGTCCGTTATTAATAGTGGCAGATCCACGGTAGTTAAGGTTGTTTCTTCTACTATAAGCTGTTTGACCTTGATGGCGCAGCAGGAAGCACAAGCAGCAAGTGTTTGCTATTTGTCAAAATAGTAAACGTCACGGATGGAACTACTAATACAGACACGCAGCACGCTCACAATGCGCAGCCTTCCCCCACTAATTTTGCTCAGACTTAATGTTAGCTATCGGTAGCCAAGCGCCAAACATCTTCTGCGCCGTCGTGCCAAATACTTATGAGTAGTAACTAGATTAAAAAAAGGAATTATATCTTGGCTCTAGTAGTTGTATTGCGCGCCCGCTTACTATATCTTTTTTTTATTTTTTTTTATTTCAAATAATCCTAACCTTCGCTCGACGTGTTTTTTGAACCATTTTTTTTAATCCAATCTTATTATATTTTCGTTCTGACACCCCCTTGAAAGCTTTACGGCGCTTTTTCCGCTCTAGCGCCATCGTGCGTCGCACGTTATTGATTACAAAATTAAATCTAACGGTATAAAGTATCAATTTTGTAATTATAAATACTATCTCAATCGTTTACATAAATAATAGTAAATGGTATAGAAATAACTGTTCAACCTGTCATGAGTTACCTTGTGGTATTACAATTGAAATTCGAATAATATATCACTACGATTAATGACACTGCTGTTTTGACACCGTTTTAGATAAAACTGAATTAATATTTAATAATTGTCACTGTATTGCAATATATCTTTAAGAAGTTATAAAGAATTATGCATATGTTATTCCTAAAATAGGTATAGAAAGTATTCAATATGTCAAACTAGTAACGACTTGACTTGTTGACCAGTGTTACCAACTCTCAAAAATATTTCTCTCTAAAGGTTAAGCCAAAAAACTCTAAAATCAGAATAATTTACCAAACTTCATGTGCCCTGTTTTTTTTTTATTTTATGTACAAGGTTATCTTGCATTCAAACTAAGATTACTATATAAACATAAATTATTAAGTTGATCTTATAAATGAACTGTAGACGTAATGAAGTAATATTGGCTTATTGAAAATAGCAACTATTTTAAATTTTATTTATTTGCAACACGAAAGCTTACGTATAGAATATTTGAATTTCGAACTATGGAAGAATTAAATACAAATTCAAAAAAATTCTGATTTTTTAAATGCAATTTTAGTTTTTCATTTATCCCTTACGGCAAAGGCAAAGATATTATATAAGAAGCATTCCAGTCCCATTCTTCTTCTTCGATTATGGTTTCTTCTTCTTCTTAAATATTGGCTTGATAACAATATGTATGCTAAGTACTCCGCCAATGTCACCTATACTGAGCCAAAACACAAAGGAGATTGGCCGGTTATACTAGAATATTGCATAACCTTCTGTTAATAATCGTAATAAACTGTTAAGAAATAATTTTGTTAGTACCTTTTTTATTTGTGTTAAAGTTTAAACAATATATAATCTATATCTTCGATATGAAACGACAGAGTGATGATACGAATCGTTTCTAAATCAGAGACATCGTGTTATGTACGGTCACGTATTGAATGCTCAAGCTCCATTTCATCTTCGTCCCGTTCCCGGTCGTTCGGTTGTATTACCAATCTTATCGGATACAAGATACATGAAATTTATGACTATTTCTAAAATTGATATTAGAATTAACCACTTTAGTTTGGATATGATTTATTTAACTCAAGAAACACCGTTGTTTGTAGAGTCAAGTTCGGACAAAAAATGAACAATTCCATTGCATGTAAAACATATTATAAAAATTAATTAACAAAAATACAAAAAACGACTTTAAATACAATTTCTATATCATTAAAGACTATTTACTCTTCACGTTTGTATTTAAATATATTTTAGGCGTATGTAAGATATTGCTAACAGTAGGAGAAATAAGGCTTTTGTATGGTTATGTAGTTTTGTTTTGAAATGCATTTTATTATGGTAATTATTTTAAAATTTACTAATTCAATATGAAATCTACAGGAAAGCTGTACAGCCATTTGTATTCCGGAAATCCCTTCGTACGGAATTCGGCTCCCCTTTAACAAAGGTTTTTCATGAAATTTAGCAATCGTGATTCATTTGTCATTCAGTTGTAGGAGTCGGTCCCAATTAGTGAAATCCCGTCTGATCAATCAATCAGTTTGCAGAATCGTGCGGCTTCTCGCTAATCCCGAGGTTTACCCAATGCGATTAGAACTCACTAAGCTGGTGTTAGCGGTTTATTTGACAACTACCTTTTCGAAAGGACGGTAATGTTGTTTCAGTTTTCGTTAATAGTATGTCTAGATTTCATTAAGTTTTTGGCTTCCTAAGCAAAGCCATAGTAAAACGATGGCTCCTTTTGGGCACGTTTTTTATTTTCTGGCACTGTGACGTCATTAGAATACTTACTCTTATGACTATTTAAATGCCTGAATCTTCTGTTATAAATTAAAATACTAACATTAATTTGAATGCTTTGATTAATATTATATAATTTAATTACCAGAAAAAAATTGACTGCCAGCGACTGGCAACATTAATAAAACTTATATATCAAATTGCTACGCCCAAATTTCACTGTATTTGTCCATATATCTGTTGGTTGGAGATAAAATGCGTGCGTCTAATACGGTTACACAGTCTTGCCTGTCATGTCACGTCGCGATAAGCGTATCTATTACTTGATTGTTCTGATCAATCATATTTGATTCCCCCTCGTTAGTGCCGGCCGACTTTCACTAGTTATACTTACATGATGATAATAAATGCATATTACTGATATTAAATATAGCCCAAAAAGCTAATATTAGTAAAATTACGCTTGTATTTTCGATCAAGATTAAACTAACGAGCTTAATTAAGCTCTTCTTCATATCAGATTGTACTATTCAGAATTAGCAGTCTTAAAACATAATTACTCACTCTTCCATCTCTCGCCATCAAAGCTAGTTCATTTCTAGCTATTATATCATAAAATAATATTACACGAAGCTAGAACATTTATGATTAATATATCATCGGTGTATTCAAACGATTATTACAAGCTTATAACCATATACGAGTAATGGTTAACCACAGCAGCAAATTACTGAACGCTTCTAAAAATAAACATGTACCTAATAACGCCGGCGCCGCATAATTGTGTTTTAATAAAGTCTGACTACTTTGAGAATGTCGTTAGAATCGAACTTGAGTTATCGAGATTTATAACTAATTCAATACGCCGCGTCTAGATGGCGCTTAATCTCTCAATTATTTGCAATTTCAATGTCTATCATTACAACATAAAGACTTTATAAGATTCCATGTTATCAAGAAATGCTTCTAATAACTGCCAATAATGAGAATCATACTAAAGTATTAAAATAACTCCAGAAATATTAAATTAACTAACCAACCTGTCTCGCTTCGCGAAGATTTTTTACATTCAAAGTAAAAATTTCGTCAAAATCGTTTTAGCATTTCTTACCGTTTAAACTTTTCCTCGATTTCAAAATTTCCACAAATTAGTCAAATCAATTTTTAAATTTTCTCCCGAACTTTATTCACATGGTTACTGAGTATCCAAAATTTTTTATGCAACAGATTAAAAATTTTAAAAATTATGTCATGATTTGCTAATTTAGTAATTACATTTATTTTGAATCAGCTGTTTTATGTAATCTCTTCCAAGCTACGCAAAAAATTAATAATGTTATTTGACCGTAATCCCCGTAAAATACCGCCTTTATTACACCTTTCACCCTCGGAACGTGCGAAACGAACGTCAGAAGATATCCATCAAACAGCTGCTCTGATGATCCGCCATTGCCGCCACACTGTCTTTAAGTTCGCACAATTTTTCAATTAAGAACTTCGATGTTCGGTGTTTCAAAATCAAGCTGGCTGGTTAGTGACATTTTATTTTTATGAAAATACAAGTTGACAACTAACAAGTGTCTTATGTATTCTTCTTCTTTTTTTAATGGCTTCTAGTTGTGCACAATTAAAATGCACAGGGTACTTTGCCAATGTCACGTAGTAAGGACAAAACACACTTGTGGAATTTGACCGGTGAGACTGAGTTTTTAATTTATGAAAGTTCCTTTACAATAAGAGGGTTCCACCATGTTAAGGTCAATCTACAACAACACAATATAAGTTAATAACCAACACCAATAAAAAAAGTCTTACATTCTAATAAATATTATGTACAGTTAGTATACTATTTACAGTTTAATGTTGTTAGACTTAATAAATTTACACACAAATTTTACATGACGCGGACAAAACACTAATTGAAGGAAACATTTAACATCAATAGGACGAGGGACAGAAGGAGGTAGAGCATCATGTCTTATGTATTCGAATATTTATTCTACAGATAAAATATTTTTTGGCAATTTGATGAGTTTGACACTTCTAGGTTTTTTCTTTATGGATCGTAGGGTTGTGAATTAGAGTCTATGAATATAAATTTATAAATGATGATTGAATTATTAACTATCATGATTTAAACCACGATGTGTCAACATATTAGATAACATTTGTTTATTAATACTTAATAAAACGCTAACACTAAATCTATTATTTATTGTAAGACATCTCCACAGATAAATAATGCCAGATATAAGTTACTTGACCTGAAAACTTCGTTATCTGCAAACTCTATTTATTTATTTGCAACTCACGTCAACTTAATAAAAATGCTTAAAAGCTACGGATTATGTTAAATCGCATCATAAATAATGATACGGTGTACACTTCGTGTGGAGCCAGCTTTGCCAGCGATAACAGAAAGTAGGTGGTAATGTTTGCCAGATTATGTTCTTTAAACGAGCGAGACTCGTCCTGTGACGTCTACTGATTATAGATAGAATCGAATTCAAAAATCGATTTTTAGATCAACATTTAGAACTGAATCTTTCTTGTCTAAAAGCGTGGCTAAAGGCGTTGGATTCACGATTGATAGGTCGTGGGTTCAAATCCCAATCTTACTTGGAGGGGTTAAGGAATACTAGTATGTGATCCACACTTCTAGTATTCCTTTAAAAAAAAAAGAAAGTGGCGATCATAATTATAAAAATATTTATTAAGATTCACTTTCTCAGACATGACTAGGGTTTTTTTTTTGACGTTTTTTGTTACTATTTTAAGGCGAAACAATAGCATACATTAATTAATCGATATAATCAAGAATCGATTCTGAAGCGTCACATTCACCTTTTTTTATCTCAAGTATCTCATATATTAAATTATAAATTTTTCATTTTAAAACATGAGGCACGTGCGAGATGAACTAAAGATTAAGGATAACTTATAAACACCACCATGACACTAGTCATTTTTTTATGATTCCAAATTTGTACAGAGCCATTTAAAAATAAATTGAAGCGATAAATAAAATAAATTGCAACGAATAATAAGAAATCTTATGGCGGTGTATACAGACCTTGTAAACCTTGACCGTCTCCACAGCAGAATCGCAAATTAGAATCAATAACATTGTATCAATAAAACAATAAATTCGTATCGCGTGCGTCCATAATTACCAAATATTATATCTTAATGGTTACTTTAATATTTAGACGGTTTGCGTGCGCGTAATTGAAGAAATCATTTCTCTCACAAAAGGGAGCCGCGCCCATTTATTTCGGATGTGCTGAAAGGTTTAAACTTTATCCATTGTTCCATATAAATAAATTAAATTGTACTGTCTGTTTGTAATATTAAAATAACAGCTTTTTAATAAGTGCATAAAAATCTATACACGGTACATATACTAACAACAACATTTTGTACAATTTTTGTCTGTCTGTTTGTTCCGGCTAATCTCTGAAATGGCTGGACCGATTTTGACGGGACTTTCATTAGCAGATAGCTGATGTCGCAAGGAGTAATTTAGGCTATTCAACATCTCGCTACGACCCATAGGAGCGGAGCAACTCGCGAACTAAGTGGCATGGGTCGGGTATTAAATAAAATTAATAAAGCTTCTAAACGAATTTTAATTGTATTATCATAAACCTAAAAATATCTTGATATCTATAGTGTCATCTACATGGGGCCGACATCGCAGCCATAACTGTCACCAGGCGAGGTCCGTTTGACAACTGGCTATAGTATATCGGAACGGAGATTATATACAGTCTTCTTTAATGCGGTTTTTTTAATAGATAGAGAGATTCAAGCGCGAGCGAAGTCGAAGCGAGTTGCTGGTTAAAAATAAAGTACTACCCCCGAATATAAAGTTATATAGTACTAACTGTAGGGGAGGGGAGGCTATCTTAAAATCAATATAAAACAAAAAATCATCTAAATTGGTTCAAATTTTGTGCAAAGCCTCCTTTTTTTAAGTCACATCAATAAATAAATTAAACGATACTAAAAAGTAAACTTTTAAATCTATTAGTATTGAAGAGATTATTAAAAAAATATCGTCTTATCAAAAGTGTTACCAGCTAAAGTACGGTAACGGTAGCCATGTTTTCTTCTAAAATTTTCCTGGATTAAACGGTAGCATTAAATTTTTTTGAAAAAAAAAAATAAACAGTATAAGAGGGTATGTCAAGAATACCGACGTGTAGACAATATATAAGCACTACGTCACTCTGTTGTTTTCGGGCAGTGTACATTGAAGTTAGTATTATATAAGTGTCGTGGTTAAGGTCACCCTTCTTGAAGTCCACGTAAGTTTACTTTATTATCTTTAGTCGTTAGCGAGGTCGAGTGGTGGAGGTGAGAGTTAATATACTATGAAAGAGCTCTTTAAACCTGCTTGTGGGCCTCAAGTCCCAGGCACTGCTCGGCTCCGTCTAAATTTCATGTGTCTCTCTCATTTATGACAAAATATCAAGAGCTATCACACTTATTGTACTCGTTTCGCAGATTTAAGAATTGGCAACCCTAACCCAAAGCAATCTCGCTAAAAAAGTTTTTATATCTCAACCTTTCTTGGCTCTTTCAGAAACATTTGCAATTCCACCAGTTACGATGAAAAGTTTCTCACTCCCAGACAGATACGAAGTTCAAGTTTTTTGTCGGTTATGTTTACATCGCGATTATTTTAATGGTGATTTTTTTCGGCCATTAGTTAGTGTTATCGATTCGGCGCGAGCAATTAGCTGTCCGATCCGATCCGGTCGTCCGATCTCAGCGAGCGGCCGATCATGATTGATGATGTTTTCGGTTATTACTCCCGTCTCCCTTGCGCTTATCGGCGTGGGTGGGTGGAAAGGGGATGATGTTACTCATTTTGTTAATGCGGTTGACGTCCCGCACAAAGCTGATAACGGCGTTTGAAGCTACTTTGACGCAAACGCGATTTGCTTGGCTTCGTCTAAGAGTTCCATTAGGGATAATAATGGAATTATAAGAATAAGTAGGCGTGAATGATTTTCCATTGGCGTTTAAGAAGCGAAAATAGATATGAGGTTTAATACCATTTGCTTAAGGGGAATGTTACGTTCCAGATAAGTGTAATAGAGCAATTTGCTAAGAATTAGATTATGTCATCTTTTTTAATATATTTCCATACAAATATTAATCCCCCACTTTCAACCCCTTAAAACAATTTTATCGCATTAAAAAGTAGCCTATGTCCTTTCTCAGACTCTAGACTATCTGTATACCAAATTTCATTTAAATCGGGTCAGTTGTTTTGGCGTGAAAGCGCAAGAGACGGACAGACTTTTTTCGCATAAATAATTTTAGTAACGATTAGTAGTTAGGGTATTATATTATTATTAGCATTTTCAACTAAATTCTTAATAATTTTTTAAATCCATTTTTGCCCTAAAACTGTCTTCTTAAAACACTATAATCTATATTTTGTTTAAAAAAAAGCAATGTTGGCACTAGAGAAAATATTATCACTGATGTCGAGAATATACAAAATTTTGATACATAACCAAGTAAGGACATAAAATGCTGAAACAATGAAAGAGAATTTAATATAAAAATTCCTGACGTAGGATGTACGACATATTGCAAACTGTTAAAGAATTTGAAGCCTTTGGAACATTTTTATAAAAGTTTTTATCTTTCCTTTACAGTGGGCGGAATGTCCCGCGGTGGAAGCGGCGCCGGAAAGACGGCGACTGCGAAACGAGTGCCTCCACCGGCAGTCCCTGGAGATGCATTTGGCACACCACAGCACAGACACTCGGGGTCGAGCTTCGGCTCACAGGGCTATGCGTCCTGCGAAGAGCAGGCGTATCCACAGCCACCGGATACGCCATCCCATACCAGAGGTATATATGTTAGACTGGTCGTTAATTTTTTTTTACGCCCCTTAAAAAGCTTAACAGTTGCATATAGGCAAAGAATCATAACAATTGCATATTAAATGATACACATAGTTTTTTCCAAAAAAATTGATCTTCTTAAGACACGATTTTATTTTTAACAAAAAGAAATTCTCCCCCATTTTTTAAGAAAACATTTTAGCTTTCTTCAGATGTCAAAGTCATACTAATAATTTAATGGCTAAGCAAACATGCAATGTATAAGCTAAGTTTATTTAAATCTTTTCCAGATGACCATTCCGACTATGGCAGTACAGTGTCTGGCGTGTCAGGAGTATCAGGAGCCAGTGGAAGCTTGGGCAAAAGTCCAGCAGGCGGGGGCACCTTTACCTTTCCCCCACCAACACAACCGCTCACGCATAAAGCAGCTGTATACTATCATCACCAGCTAGCGTTGAGCGATGACCAGGGTATTGACATGACACAAGTAAGAAAAAATTCTCAGTAAAAAATCCTATTCTTAATTCGTCAGGACTGTTCTTGAATATATTTTCTCTTTTCCCAGAGTCCAGGGCGTGACAGCCCAGGATCTTCTTCCGGATCGGCAGGATCTGGTTCCAGGCATTCATCGGCATCTTTGGATAGTGGGAGGGCATCGGGTAGGATGCCTCACCATCATCACGCCGCTTGTCATTGCGGTGACACAGTTGATAGAGTTCGAGCGATGATTGCACAGGGTTTACCGGTAAGTATACTTACATGAACAAGTCAATTTTAAAACAGACTTCATATTGTAAATGATACAAAGAAAATTTTGGCAAAAAATGGCGATGGAAAATATTGCTTAAAAATTAGCAGGGTTGTCACGCATAAAGAAAAATTGCCGTTTATTCATATGTAAGAAATTAAAAAACAAAAGGAGAACAATACTGTCTGGAATATGTATGTTCATTGTTAAGAAAGTTTATTGTTTTATACTGAAGACAATACAAACGTTTTTCAGGATCCGGATATAATCCACGCGTGGCTGGCTGATCTTCAAATGGAGGAATATGCACGTCTCTTCATAGAAGCTGGCTATGACCTTGCAACTGTCACGCGAATGACTCCAGAAGACCTGACCGCTGTGGGGATCAAGAAACCCAACCATCGCAAACGGTTAAAGGCTGAACTTGCTAATCTAAATGTTCCGGATAATTTGCCTGATTATATTCCTGTAAGTACACTTTACTTATTGTAATAAATAATACATCACTTTTAAGGATAGACACGTTTCATTCGTAAAGTAATATTGATTTCGGACATCACTAGTAACTTCGAGAAATTATAAGTAATTGTTCATAAATATTATCTTCCAGGGTTCACTTGAAGAATGGCTTCGTCTGCTGAGATTGGAGGAATACGGTCCAGCTCTGGTCGCACAGGGATATCGCACTGTACACGACGTAACACAATTGGCTTGGGAGGTATGTCATTTTATACCTAGTTCCTACATATATGTCAATCAGATATGAACTAATGTTGCCATTAAAAAAAATATTAAATTATTGCACATAATTAAAGACAAAAAATGATGAAATTATAATTTTAAAAAATATTGTATGTTTTAACAAATCTTACCTGATAGGTTTAAAGACTGAAAGCCAGCATTTCCCAGCAGAGTCTGGGTAAAAAGACGGCAATCTACCCATACAAAAACAGCTCAAACTATTGAATCTCCGTCGATGTTACCAACGTGGAAAAAAAACTTCTCATCTACCACAAACTTTTTTAGTAATTACATGTGAAACCTTATACTTTATTATATTAACATAATATGTGTTGTCTCAGGATCTAGAAGACATGGGTATAGTCCGTCTCGGTCATCAAAAGAAGATCCTTCTCGCTATTAAACGGGTTAAGGACATTAGGGCCGGGAAAAGAAGCATTAGTAACCAGGGCTCTATCGACTTCACTAGAATACCTGGACAGGTAAAAGATTACATTATTATTCGATATTTGTAGTGATGTTTTAGATAGTTTAGAGATGTAGAGTGCGTTCCACTAAGCGTTCACAACGACCACGCTCACGACCACGTTTTTTCCCGTTCCACTTATTCGCGAGCGTTACAATCGTTAACCAAAACGGAATGGGTTATTAAGCGTTGATGAAAATAATTCAAATTATTTATAAAGCAATAGTTTCACAAGGTTACGGTTATAATTTGTAAGACTTTAACAATAAACTTAAATAATTATTAGTAAAATTAATTTATATTCATATTTTTTATTTATTGATTTTTTTATTGTATTTATAAAAAAAACACTAAAATAATTTTACATAAACATTCACTTCCACTATTAAATCTCTATCCGTCTCAAATAAAGTTATTTACATTGTCAACAATTATGCAACGCTCGCGACGACCCACTTTTTAAGATGGGTTGCCGTGAGCTTCGCGTGACCATAACCTCATGACGTCATTAATGACGTTTTCGCTGCGACTACAACGACCATAGTCTTCAAGTGGAATGGCTGAAAGAGCACTTTGGGCGATGTAAACGCTTAGTGGAGCGCACCAGTAGTGTAAAAGTGAAATACAAAAAATATCTGTGAAACATTCTTTAATCTGTCCATAGACAAATACCTTTATGTTATCTTTAAAGCATCACTCCAAACTGATTTTTTTTTATTTTATGATTTACATTTATTATCATTTACATTTCATTTCAAAAACCATTAATTTAATTTAACTATTTTATTTATTTAACAAATCGTAATTAAAATTAATAAACATGAATAAATCTAACCCTTTATTTTACTAACAACGCTTGAATTAACTAATGGCGTTTTAGTAAACCTCAACTATAATCTCCAAAATAGGGCTTTAGATGTTAGCTCCTTGTAAAAACAGTCCAGCACAAATTTTTCTTTGCAAAATAGACCACGTTATGGGAAAATGTAGTCCATAGGACTTTATTGGCTAAACGTAAGTCAAAATTATAATTTTCCCGATACGTTCTCAATATTTCATTTCCGCTTAGACATTTAGAAGTCTCTTTCCATCGCCATCACCATCGCTGCTGCGCATCTTTGCGACTGCCATCTTGAGATAATTTTGATAAAATCATAACGAAATTAACAGCAGTGGCAGATTTTATGTAGCACTATATTTTCGAATTTAAAAACTGTTATAATTTCGAAACATCTTTAAATGAAAAGTTCCATGACGTATTCAAAATTGATTTCAAAGAACTTTATGACCCGGAGTGAAATTACTTTCAGGTCAGTGCGAAATATTGTATGTTTTTGTGAATTCGTTATTGGAAAATAATGAAAAAGAGCCTTATTCTTTTGTTATATAAATTTTGATACATTTAGATAACAGAAAAAAAGAAAAAATTAAAAACTACCCTCATTATAAGGGACTCTTCTAAAGGTGGGAGAAAAGTATTGTGTAGTTAAGATTCTGAAAGTCACACGGGTATTATTTTACTTTAATGACAAATAACGTTTGGTTAGTGTTGCCAGAAAAAAATAATAAATACTGTTACTACTTAGTTATGGGAGCAATAGTAGTAGAGTGAAACAAAAATAAAAAAGATAATAAATATTGTAACTTCAACTTCAACAAAATAATTACATCTCAGTACATAAATATATAAATTATATAGACAAATCCGCCACTGCTGAAAATAATAATTTAAAAAAATCAAGTTTATAAAATCAAATGGTCGCAAAGCTGTCCCAATTCACGTCGTCGCTGCATCCACCATATACCACTAGCCCGAAGCAGCATGTGAATGTTTTGTTTTCTTTTCTTTCAAACACAAACCGCACTTGGACATAAAGGATTTATATCCGAGGGAGCATTTCCAGCATTGGGAGCGACACGCGAGGAGTTTCCATAAACCCCCCGATCTAAAGTTTGATGCGATACCGAACACGTTGTGTACCACAGACTTGGTTCCCATTCAGGTATGACACTGACAGATGTCAGTCTGACATTTGCACTGGCACTGGCTTTTATGTGCACAAGTCTTTATTCTCGATATGTCTATGTGTGTGTGACTTTATATCTTCCAAGTAGGTCGATAGGACTTAGCCTGCACGGTAGTGTTGTTCTATGTTTTAAATATTAAATATGAAATAATTTTATCGAGCATGAATTATTTACTAATTAATTAATATTATCAATATTTAAGTAGGTATATTAAATAAAAAGTAATATTTTAAGTATATAAAATACTTACTAATTAAATTTAAGTATTTTTATAGCATGGAAATAAATACGTAACGAATAACTTTTGAACTATGATTGATTGTGATTATAAAAATTATTTACTACTTATTTACTTACTAATAATTAATCAAAACACAATAATGATTGACCAAAAATTACAGATACGTCATCCACGTGGGAAGTCTTTGGAAAGTCTAGAAGATCCTACAGAAAGAACGTCACATACGACATTCTCGCCTGAAGCTGGATTTTATTATGGCGGACAATGGCGACGTTCATACGACGATGGAGATATTACTCCAACAAATGACAGTTCATATGAGGGTGGTGGCACATTACCACGTCCTCGAGGCCTAGTTAGGCCGCGACCAGTAGCGAAGATCCAAGCAACGCCAGCATATAGAGATAAATCTCCTGACTACACATACGACGAGATAGCATACTCAGCTAGATTACAACGTGTAGCATATGGAGCGAGTCCACACGTTGCTCGGAAACCTCCGCCAGAACCGCCAAAACGACAGAGTTCGCAATACGCTCCATTCACTCGCTTTGGACAGACTACAGTAGAAATTCATCCCGAAAAGAGTCTTCCTTTAAGTCTACCGGCATACCCTAGTTCGGATTCACTAAGCGTATCATTAGATAGCACGGGGTTGTTGCCACCACCACCAGCGCCATCTTCTCCGCCGAGGAGATATGAAGATGATAAATTGAGGACTGGCTCCGATGCTAGCTTTAAGGTAGGTTTTACAGACTTAGGTATTTATTTACTGATCAAAATCACGTGAAGTCAAAGTCGACAATTGCGGATTAAATTGATATTAAATCTGTATAATATAGTTATGTACCTCTTCAAATTGATCTACTTAAACAACAACTAACCTTAAATTTTTAATTAATTCCAGTCAAGTTCCAGTACCGAATCAGACAGCATTCCATTCGCAAATGAGAACGCGGGAACAATTAAACAAAATCGCAGTCAAATTGCCGGAAGACCTCACACAGTTGACTATGGCCGAGCTGGTATCAGCCTCGCCAACCTTCCAAGAAACACCGACATAAAACCAAACCCCCTCCCAGAACATAAAGATGAGAAAAGCACAGAACCCGTCGACGTGCTGAACGACATAGGCAACATGCTTGCGAACCTAACGGACGAACTAGACGCCATGTTGGAAGAAGAGAAACGTCAAGGATTGACAGATTCCTAAAATCCCACCACAATTTTGTTCTGAACTCGAATACAAAATTAACACAAATTCCAAAGATGAATGTTTCGGTTTGTGTCAGTAGCGTTATTTTTCATAATTTATTAGAAAGAGACAACAATATTCGTGTTCTACGTTAAGTGATATAGCAATAATTATTCTGGTTTGAATTGCCCGACCTATTGCTTGTAATAATGCCATTTGTATGGCATTCCGCGGAATTTTTAAAAGCTGCGCCTACACTGCCTTCATCCGTCGCCTTGCTCTCATATACAACAGTATAGAATTATTATATTTTTCTATATTCAGCCAGAATATTTTCTTGCAATAATCAAAGTTATCTCATTCTACATTTATTTGATCTTTTATTATAAATAGTTCCTTATTTATATTAATATTCGTGTTTAGATGTAGTCGGATCCAAAAACAGATGAAAATGGCTATTTTTGTAAATAACGTTTTACTTAAATTATGTCATAGATTAAATCCAGTAGCTAGTTTCCCATGTACAATAAAATTGTAGAGTACTTGAATAATAGTGTAGAATAGAATAGAATAGTTAGAATTTATACAAAATGATAGCTCTAGCGTTAGTGTGAATAGGGAATACAATGTATAATAGCCCTTCATGTAACGTAGAATAGACCTTATTGACGTAACATTGTAACCTTTGGGAGTTTTGCGGATATTTTGTAACCAATATGGAGGTTTTATAATTTTTTAAATTAATATATTCTCATTTAACATTGAGGTTAAATTTGCTGTCAGTTTATTGGCCATAATAGGACTGTTGATAAAATATCGATGTATCGTAATATCGATATTATTACTAAGTTTACTTCATTTACATTATACTTTTCTTAAAATAGTTGTTATTTATCTACAAGCCTGTACGGTGTAATACCTTTTCCTTTTCTATTATGATACAAAAACAGAGAAAAAAAATAATTTGTAACATATATTGCATAATATAAATTGTGTAAATAATTTTTGAACTGACACAATTTTTTTTTTAAAAAAGCCGACATCGAAATATCGATATTTTATAAATATCAACAGGCCTAGACAAAAATCTCAAATAGGGATGGCAATTTGAAATCGATTCTTATTATAACATTGTATTTAATGCAAAAAGAATGGAATCAATTTTAGTGACGTCATCCCTAGTACCAATCTCCCAATATAAGAGCTTCTACATCTGAAATGAACTATACCCGCTTAATGCAACAACCTTTTATACCTATTTCTAACACTTAATTTTAATACCTGTCCACTAATAATGTGATACATAGTGGCCATATATTATTAGCTTCAGAGGACAACAACTCCTCTTTTTTACACATTTTCGCTAATATGGAACATACAATAATATAGTAAATAAAGGTAGCGAGTTATAAAATATTTTTAGCTTTGTACTGTAAATATCTATAGATCAGTGTTTCTATACAGTCTCCTTTGATACCTAACATGTCATATTTATAGTCCAAGATCCCGCAACGATCAGACCTTCGTTATTTTATGAAACCTGAAAGTTTCTAAATAAACGATCCTCAACTATGAAGTTACACCTCAAATTGGTTAAATTATATAGCTCAGTGTCTAGAAACTACGTCGTCGTTATCAGATATTTAGTACAGTTGCAACCCCATGTCAGACACCCTTTAATTTATTACGTTATTATCTTTACATAGTATAAAATGAAGTGGCTTCCGCTGTCTTTTCGCTTAGATCTTTTAAACTACTCAACGGATTTTAATGCAGTGTTCAGCAACAGATAGAAGTTTACTTCAAGGGGTTTACTTGTATAATACAGGTTCATACATATTATAGCACAGAAAAGCCAAAAAATATATTTTTTGTGCGCTAAACCTTACGAGATAAATCGAATAAATGTATTATGGAATTGTATATCTTGAAAACATCGATAAAAAGTACGATTGTTTCTACATTGCATGCTAGTATTTTGTATGTTATATGAGGAATTATCAACAGATTTTATCTCAGTAAGGAAACAGTTTCAATAGTTCTTACACCTTGACAGGCTCATTCAAAAATTTTATCATTCAAAGCAACTGTGATCCATACATCAGCTGGGGATCGTTTACATCTATTAGTGACATACACAAAGAAACTTTCAGGTTATATAAAATGACGACAGTCTGATCGTCGCGGGCTCTTGCTTTATTAGGACTTTTGTATACCTGTTATTGCCGTCACTCTGTTAATTTGTATGGAGCCAAGGGTCGCTAGAATAGGACGGTGCTAGATATAAAATCTGAAGCAAGCCATGTTATGTTTTGCGTCATTATTTTAATCTTGTTCTATGAACTAGTCAAAATTTATTTTTTTTGAGTGGCGGTTATTTATGTTTAATGTTAAATGGTAATGTATCAACTATTACTGGATGCAGCTTATAATTCTCTTATTTTATAATTCAGTTCTTATTTGAATAAATATTTGTAATATCCAATACTGTGTTTTATTACAACAATTTTAACAGGGATGCAATTTTTTTTAGCGGCGTTGTGCAGTTATGTTCATTTTATTTGGGATAGGTAAAAAATGTTAAACTCGCGTCAGGACACAAGACCTGATCGAAAATTTGTAATCGTCAGATCTCAATAATACAGTACAGTTTTTTTAATGTTGTTCCTTGTGTTACTTTAACCGTAGAATTATATTTTCGTTTCAAAGTCCCGTGACACGTTCTGGTCTCGCCGTATGTAAGTTTCAGATATCAATAATACAGTTCAATTAAAAAATTAGTTAATTTAGGTAATTGCGAAATAAGACAAATATAATGTAAGATAATTGCTGATGATACGATACGTTTCTGCCGAACCGACCTTCGTGGATTGAACTATATAATATATTATGAATTGCAGTTTACCTAATGTTAATTAAAAAGAGAAGAAGAGAGAGTTGTAGTCTATTCGCACACTAACAGTTTGACTAGAATACCCTTCAGAGAGCTTCAGATTTATTGCTAGGAATACTCGCGATGTAATTGATAATTTTGCAATCCCCACTTCCTAGATTTGTGCTTGTCAGTTGTCCAACATTCAAGAAAGTAAATATGTTAGTAATATCTAACAAAAATACTATCAAAATCAAGTAAAAATACTACCAACATCAAGTAAAAACACCACCCATTTCAAACCCATACTACTCAAATATAAGTGTTGCCATGGTCATAATTAACACTAGATATGTATTTTTTTTATTAAGTAAGAGCAATACATTCGGAAGAGTGAAGACCAAAAATATTTCCTTTTTTTATTAATTTGGTTTTAATTTAAACTTAAGTTTAAATTCTAACTATAATGATACATCGGAGAAGAATTAATGGAAAATTCTGCTCATTTAAGGGTAACACAATAATATATTTTCCTTATTTATTTTTTAAAAATTACCGGGGGACGGTATTGCTCGCGTCCGTAGGATTTACCACCTATTCCTAGGCCCACCCTACACGTGTCCCCTGGGTGGTGCTAAACGAGCAATCAACGCCGAGCAATGGGCGGCGGTAACTAACCCATCTCAGGCTACCACAAGCCTTGGGGAATTAAAAAGCCTCTAAAAATGTGGCAACAGGGACCTGGGAAAGCCTTGTTATGTACTTCTTCCCAACCCTCTTAAAATTATGAAAATGTCCGATAATGAGTGCGAACGTTTGTCATGCGATCCGGCTAACCCCCGGCGCCTTCTGGTATCCGGGCCAGAAGGTGTGAAATTGACTACCGAAGACCCCAAGGAAGTAGGCGACCAGGCTTCCATGGTGGTAAATGTTACTGGCAGCAAAAAATTAATTCAGCAAACATTTCATCCAGGCCTATTCATCCAGAGGCCAAGAAGTAATTCCTTGGGAAGTAAACCATGCTCCTCTGCCTTAACAGCAGAATCATCGAAAGAAGATCCTAATGAGGAAATCAGAACCCATAAGGCACCGGTAATGTTGAATCCACCATCATGGCAACGAGTACCAGGCTCAAGAAACCCAAAAAGGAAAAAATTAAGTACTCCCTCACCAGATAGGATACCCACACACAACAGATTTAGCACACTCGAAGTAGATTTAACAGAGTCTGTACCTCCCCAGCCACCTAAAGAAAAAAAGCAGAATAAACCACCCCCAATAATGCTCTATGGTATAGAAGAGATACCCAAAATAACAGAGTTACTAGAAACAGTTACGGAACGGAACCAATTTGGATATAAAATTATTAATAGAAATCAACTTAGGGTCAACTGTTTTGAAATAGATGTGTACAAAAAAGTTATAACACTTTTAAGAGAAAATGGAATTATTGGCCATACATTTAACAGAAAAGAAGACCGATGTTATCGAATTGTCATAAGGAACCTACATCACTCCACCCCGCATGAAGCTATCAAAGAAGAAATAGAAAAAACTGGAAACAGCGTAGTAGGTGAAATCATTAATGCTAAATATGGTCAAGAAAAAACTCCTACATCTACATTTTTTGTAAATATTAAACCAAATTCTCTTAACAAAGCTGTCAAAGACATAAGATATATATATCATCAAAGTGTTATTATTGAAGACCCAAGAAAACGAAAAACCATTGTTCAATGTCAAAGATGCCAACAATATGGACACACAAAAAATTACTGCATGCGACCCTATCGCTGCGTAAAATGTGCCATGCCTCACAAAACTTCTGAGTGCCCTAAAAAGGACCGCAACACTCCAGCTCAATGTGCTCTTTGCCAAGGATCTCATCCAGCAAATTACAAAGGATGCGCTGTATATAGAGAAATCTTAAAAAGAAAAATGAAAGAACGATTTGTTAATCCGATTGCGAGACAAAATGAGCAAAAGAAAAAAGGTGAAAATCTGGCAGTTTCTCCAAATAATGAAGAAAATAAGCATGAAAATAGTAATAATGCTACTTATGCTGATGTAGTTAAAATACACTCAACAGAAGTAAATTCTATAGACCTTTCAAACAACCCAGGAAAAGGTGTAACACCTTTAGAAAATCTCTTGATCAAACAGACTGAAAAAATAGATCAATTCCTTCAACACATGAGTACACTCTTAGGACTCATCACCACACTCATAAATAAGTTAGGGTTAAAATAGCTTTAAAAATAGCGACCTGGGGGCCAATTCTACTAAGTAAATTTTGTCTCTAACGCAACTAAAACGCAGCTGAATCTCAGCCGTTACGCCATTTCTTATTCTACTAATGAATAACAACGTTTGCAGTTCAGTTTACGTTGACGGTTGACGATCGATCGAACCTAATGAGCGATCCGCATTCTGCTAACTCAGTCGAATGACAACCGTACGCTATGTGTTATTCCGCTACGAAATAGACGTACGAGTCGATCGCATTGAAGTCGAACCGCAGCCGTTCATCTGTCAAAATAGCGATTCAAACAAAGTTTTTGTAAACCTACTTTTTCGCGACTGCTCCTCGACTGTTCACGTTTAATATTAGTCGTTTTACGTAATTATCATATTGTGTTATAATGAATTTATAAAATACGCCCATGAAGAAGGTATTAAATAAGTTAGGAGTACAAATTTTTCAGTCAGTATCCTAATACGATCGATCGCGAGTATGTGAAAACCTATAAGCTGAAGGCATGATTATAATGATCTCGGAAGGTCCTTGTTTGCTGATATGAGCCTTAACATGACTTCTAAATCCTCGAGTTGACAGCATTGACGCAGAGAAACAAAAGTAAGTGTTAGATTATAACAAATGTTTTATTTCTTCGTAAAACTAATTTATACTTTTTTATTTTTCAAATTTTATTAGTAATGAGATTTTTTTCGAGTGAACAACAATAAGCCAATTATTTGGCTGTTGTATAAAATATTAATAATTTTATTTTAAATTGCTATTCCCCTTAACCTTTATTATAAATGTGTGAACTTTGTCTTACAGATGTCTTTTGGTCGATTGATATCTGTGATGAAGATTAATCTCTACAGAAAGAGATTCATAATGAAGATCTAGACATTCAGCATATTATATCTATTACCTCATCCCACAATACACGGACAAATCGCCATCTACAAGACAAACCCAATTTAAATTAAATATGAAGATTATGGAGGGCAACACTAACAAGTTGGCCTATCTGCAATGATATTCTTTTATTTATTATTATAATAGAAAAGAGAATAAATTGTTAATATCTAATATATATTTGTATTTTACTATAATATGGTATATTTACTGTAGGCACACACCTCAGACTTATGTATATTTTAAGAAATTTAATATCTGTTGCTTTAACCTGCACTCCTGAATGTTCTCCATGTTCTCTGTCAGTGGGTGAAGTCTGCAAACCCGCACTGGGTCAGCATGGTAGACTATTGCCTAACCCTGGCTCAGCAGTGGGCCATTAACGGGTGATGATGAATAGGATATGTAGTAATGCATGTTGACTGTTCTGTTTGCTTTAATATGTCAATGTAAATTAGGTATAAGAAAAACAAAAGACTAGGAAAAAAGTTTTATTAAATCAACAATCAGTTAAGTATATATAAGTATGTGTACTTAAAAATAACATAGTGTCTCATAGGCTTCAAGTTATATTTGTAACAGTATATAATATCTTAACTCCAAACTAGTTATATCCTGAAACAAAATATGCCAATATAATGTACAGTCTGCATAAAATTACACTTGTCTTGATCAAAATGTACTTTTATTATAATATTTAACTTGCAGAATCTAAATACTCAACTTAAAACTCATACTTAGCTCTTATTGTTACTGTTATATTGTTACATATATCCTACTGAGCATGAATGGTGGATCTAAAAGCCATAGTCATTGTCTTAAATAAGATTTTTCAACTCGGAGACTCCATATTAGTATAAAAGTATTTTTTTAACTATTTTAGAACTAGTTGATCTGCCCCGGGTTCACACTGTTACAATTTACAATGTGTACTTAGATCTAACAAAAAAAAATATTTTATATGTTAATTCTGATTATAAAGTATCAGTATGCCTAATTACATTGAAATGTTTTAGTGTGATCGAGTAACAAACATTGACATTTATAATATTGGTAAGAAGTAAGATTTATAATGAAATATGCTTTTTGTATATTAAAAAAAATATATGCTTCCACATTCTCTACTGTGATTCATTTGTATTGTAAAATTGATTTATTTCTTATTATAAATGTAATTCATTGGAGGCATCTTTCATCTGTGTACCTAGTTTTTGAAGAATAAATTCATCACTAACCTGCTTGTTTGTTTGTTATTTCTGCTTTGGTTTAGGGTCTGCACCAGATCCACACTGATTCCATTCTCACTTTACTATTTTGAGCCATAGGCATGTTAACCTCTTATTTGGTCCAGCAACCCAGCAGGTGAATCCAGCTGCATAGTTGTACTAATAACTGGTAGGTATATGAGTGATAGGTCTCTGCAATTATTACTAGTTAAATTGAATTCACTAAACTTTGATAAGATATAGACTCAATTTTAAGTTAAATATAGTTTATTATTCTTCATTTATGGAATACACAATGGTATAAACAATGTTGTTCAGTGCATTATATTGTTTCTTTACTCTTCTGAAAATGAAAACCTCTACTAATTTTGGCTTAAACTCTGCATTTATAGTTTCAAAACTACATTAAACAATAACAGGTATACATACTCGCGTTTATTCCTCTGGATTTCAGCGCATTCTGCTCGCAGTTGGCCTTGCAATTTCTCCCCTTCAAAGAAAGAAATTAGTAGGTCCAATTGTATTGTTTATGTAAACCATCTTATACTCGATATTTCCATATTAATTCACAAAGGCTTGCATATTCACTCACAGTAAAGTTCTACACTGGTATAATCACAATACAATCATACTCGGTTTAATTTCGTACGGTAATAGGATACGCCACCGTTCAAAGTTATATTTGTTCATTCTTGATTTCACTTCATACTTCTTAAAAACCTCTGATTCATTTGGAGTTTGCTTTGGACGCGGTTTAATTTTGCCGCCAATGTTATGTTTATGACAGTAAAGGTGTAATGAACACGAGCGTACAGCCAACCCTTGTTCTGTCAATCGACTCTTTTTTTGTATTACTTAACGATTCAAACAGAAAAACGCGTCAGGCATGAAATGCATTATTTTAGAAATTTTAATAATTATAATTACATTTAAAACCTTTATTTAACTAAGAAAATCAAAATAATTTGATCTTGTGGGATACCTAATTTTTAATATTGCCACACCATATGAAATAGTATCGGTTCAGTTACGGTTCGTTTGCGATTCAGTTGCGTTTAAGTTTTGGTTTCGATACAGCTATCGATCCTATTTAGCAGAATAACTTTTTGGACGTCGATCGTAACGTGATCGCAATCGAACCTTTGCAGTTTATCGAACGTTGTAAATTAACAGAATTGGCCCCCTGGAACGTAAATGGGTTAGCCTCAAATAAGCATGAAGTAGAGACTCTTCTACACATACACCAACTTGATGTTTTACTAATTTCGGAGACCCATTATACAAAGAACAGTCAAATTTACATTCGTAACTACAATATATATAATACAAATCATCCTGATGGCACTGCACATGGCGGTACTGCAATCATCGTTAGGAAAACCATTAAGCACTATGAGTTACCTCAGTATGCCACTGAACAAATACAAGCTACAACAATAGGCGTTGAAGGCAGAAATGGAGACTTTAATATATCATCAGTTTATTGTCCCCCAAAACACAGAATAACTGACCAACAATTTGAAGACTACTTTAATACTCTTGGCTATCGCTATATAGCAGGGGGAGATTGGAATGCCAAAAATGTTCACTGGGGCTCGAGATTAAATACCACACGCAGAAGAGAATTAAAGAAAAGTATTGACAAATCCCATCTTACCACCATATCTACATCGGAACCCACACACTGGCCTGGTGATCGTGAGAGACTTCCAGATGTTATAGATTTCTATATAATGAAAGGTTTAACAAGGTTGTTTTATAAAGTAGAATCATATCCAGATGGATCTTCTGATCACATTCCGGTTATTCTTACAATTAGTGCTACTATTCTACAATACGAAAGGCCTGTAGCGCTATACAATCGACGAACAGATTGGGAGTCTTTCCGAGAATTAGTGGACAGTAACCTCCAACTAAACATCAGTTTGAAAAATGAGTGTGACATTGAAAACTCAGTAAAAACTTTTACAAACGTAATACAATCAGCCTGCTGGAACTGCACACCCATAAATGAATTGAGTAACGTAAGGCACAACATTGTTCCATATAAAATCAAACAAAAGATTCTCGAAAAAAGAAGGCTACGGCGGATTTGGCATGAAAGTCGGCACCCGCAGGATAAAACCAAATATTATAAAGCAATGCGTGAACTCAAAAAATTAATTACAGAAGTCACTAACGCCACTGCTGAAAGACAAGTAGAATCTCTCACTGCTACTAGTGCAACAGATTATTCCCTATGGCGAGCTTATAAAACAAATCAGTGTCCAACTACTCATAAACCACCTATTAAACTTAGCAGTGGTACTTGGGCCAAAACAAAACAAGAAAAAGCAGAGGCGTTCGCTAATTTTTTAGTTAATGCCTTTGTACCTAATGAAGCCAATCCTGATTGCAGTGAAGATGATATCAATAATGTTTTGAGCCAAGATCTACAATTAGACCTACCTTTGAAACCTGTAACGCCACAAGAAGTCAAAAGTAATATTAAACAAATGGACGACAGAAAAGCACCGGGTTATGATCTGGTGGATAAAAACATACTAAAGCAACTTCCTAGAAAAGCAATTGTGTACCTTACATCATTGTTCAACAGCATCATAAGAATGGGCTATTTCCCAGCACTTTGGAAAGTTTCACAAATAGTTATGATTCCTAAACCTGGAAAACCAATCCACAATATTACTTCCTACAGACCTATCAGTCTGCTGCCAATTGTGTCTAAACTCTTCGAAAAAATTTTTCTAAAGCGAATTCTAGAAGTACTTACTGCAAAATCAATTATACCTGACCATCAGTTTGGTTTCAGGCAGGATCATGCCACAATTGAACAAATACATAGGGTCACTCGTACCATAAGAACTGCCCTGGAGAGGAAAGAGTATTGTTCCGCCGCCTTCTTGGACATACAGCAGGCCTTTGATACTGTCTGGCACAAAGGCTTACTCTATAAAGTGAAAACACTTTTACCACACCCATTTTACGGATTAATCCAATCATACCTGTCTGAAAGAATATTTCAAGTCAAAGAGGGTGATGAAACATCAATGTTCCACGAAATTACGGCAGGAGTACCGCAGGGTTCTGTCCTAGGACCTGTTCTGTACACCATCTTTACATCTGACCTTCCTCAAAAACCAGGAGTAACGGTAGCAACATTTGCCGATGACACAGCCATACTTGCATCAAATAAAGACCCAGGAATTGCCTCTGAATCCTTACAAGAGAATCTTGATGAAATAACGCTTTGGCTTAACAAATGGAGAATACGAGCAAGTGCGACTAAATCCGTTCATGTAACGTTCACTCTTAGATCGCAAGATTGTCCCCCAGTAAAGCTAGGAGAGCACAGTTTGCCACATAACGAAAGTGTAAAATACCTAGGTGTACACTTAGATCGCAAACAAACGTGGAAAAAACACATCCAGGCGAAAAGAGATGAACTGAATCTAAGATATCGTGGTCTGTACTGGTTACTCGGACGAAACTCGAAATTATCCCTCGATAATAAACTTCTCATTTATAAAACCGTCCTCAGACCAATCTGGACGTATGCAATTCAGCTTTGGGGATCTGCATGTGACTCCAACCTAAATATTATACAAAGGGCAGAAGACTCTATCCTCAAACAAATGGCTAATTCTCCATGGTTTATCAAGAATTCAGAACTCCATGAGCTTTTGAACATTAACACGGTGAAGGACGAAATTCGGAAGTCGGCAGCTAGGTACAAAGAGAGGATAAAGCATCACCCAAACAGACTGGCGGTGTTGCTCAGTGCCCAGGAACCTCTAGAACGGCTAAAGCGACGGAACATCCTAAAATTGGATAGCCTAACTTAGCAGGAGATATTCCCAATGGGGAAATCACTGCAAACGATAATTCACTCCCAAAAAATCCGCTCATAGTCCTAGGACTGATTGCAGATCCACTAAGAACTAAAAAAAAAAATTTTTTAAAAAGAATTAAATGATTGGATAAATTTGATAGAATAGTTTATCCACAAGTTATTGATATTAATTATTAAATAAAAATTCCATGGTTTTATTTGCGTTACATAATACATATATTTTTAACCTGTTATCGATAAACGGAAAAACTTTTTTTATCTGTAGTAAATGTCAATCTGTATGTTTTTGAACTGTGCTGTGTACGAGCTGCGCGATCAATAACTTAAATTGAAAGATATTCAGAATTTGTGAAGTCAGAGACATTGATGGGCTCTTCGATTGAGCACTGAGTTTGATAAATTACTCAAAAGCGGAAGAAATGGATACTGCTGGTGCTTACGGTGGTGGAAAAGCCGGTGGAGCCTTCGATCCTCAAGCTTTTGTTCAGCGGCCGTCTGTAATAGTCCGTTTGGTATGCTGGGTATGTATTACATCTTATGTCATGTAATAAATCTAAATAACACCCTTTTTAAGGCGTACTTCCATGTTAAAGAGAAGTAGTTGTTTTTATTTTATAATGAAAAAGGTAATACATTATACAGCCTTTGAGATATTCTTTTTTTTTTTTGTAAAATTTAATTTGTGCCACAACAATCATGTGATTAGCCTTGGAAATGCGTGTTATATTATGTATAGTTCAGTTATCAGGTTTTGTAATACACTTTATCATGTACACAATCAATACATTGACTTCTGTGTATTATACTGTTTCTCTCCTGTGATTCTTAGCTAATGAATTAGGATTTTATTGATTGCTATAATTTAATAGTCTAATAGCTTATTTAATTATTTAACTTTTATGTTTTTTAAATGAACATAAAAGTTTTCATATTGATTTTCAGGAAAAAGAAAAGAAATTTTGCATTTTAAAGATCAATTGCATAACAGTTCACACAAAATGCATAATTTTGTTCTTTTTATATTAGCAGTAAAGTAAAACTTGTATTTTTGTATTGTTTTTGTTCTAAGCATCACTAAATCTAATAGAAGCTTTTTATTACTTGGCCAAGAAACTACTCTGGCTCTTCAAGAGTAACGCTGCTAGAGTTTTAGGTGCCCTTCCTCTTTGCAGTGGGCAGTGGCAGTTTTTATTTCTTTGATATTATATAATTTATTAGTTTTCCTTAAAAATTATTTGGAAGAATATAAATTTCTCCTTTATAACACACACCAAAGAAAGTATTTTTAAAAAATTTCAATTGCAATCCAAGCTTCTTTTTTCATTCTTTGTTGGATGTGCTAACAAGAATACTAGTAGTTTGTAAATTTAAATTCCTAGTGATATTATTAAAAAAAAAACATACCTATATGGTAACTATTTTTTTAAAATCTTTTTATATTTTTTACACCATATCCCAGATTTACCCCACTCCTCTCCATCCCGTTAATGCTGTGGATCTAATGGACTTACTCAGAGTCCACTACAACTGTAGCATACCTCTCTTCATCCTCCTTGGAAATATATTGGCAAAACAAAAGTTACTCTCATATATTGCCATAATAATCATATATTTTCTAATCTTAGTAATCATATACTTTCATAATAATAGGTTGTAAAACTGTTTTGTGGTCAATTCCCAGTTCTTCGGCTACGTCGTAACTACTGATATGCCGATCTTGCTCCACTTTTTCAAAAATGGTATTTTATACGTAATAGGGAGACTAGAGCGAGGTGCATCTTTGACATCAAAATTTCCGGATTGAAAACGCTTAAACCAAATTTGTGCTACTCTCACAGACTAGGTCCATAAACATCGCAAATTTATTTCGCGGCTTGCTTTTCATTTTTACACTCAACTTCACAGTACGAAAAACGAATAAAAATCACACATTTTTCTATTTTGAATTTGGAATTATCTTCTTTAAAATGTAAACTTTGAATGATACCAAAACCAGCCAGATACAAATAGTATAGCCAAAGAGATTTTATTACAAGTTCATACATACTATAATGCGAAAAGAATTTTTCCCCAACCTATTATATGAGTAAGGGTACTGTTACACATGCTGATTACTTGCACTAAAGCATGCTACTATTTAGCAAATACAACCTACTAGTGTAGGTGTATAGGACATGCCACTATTAAGCATCCTTTTTAGTGGCATACTGGATAATAGCACTCCCTCCTATCTTTAAGCATCCTTGTTGATGCGGGGGTGGAAGGGGGAATAGTAATAGCAAGTGTGAATCAATAATAATTTTTATAACTCTTCTTTATATCTTATTCTCGCATTTTTGTTAGCAACTGAGTATTTAAGTTTTTGGATGCATTGCATAGTCAGCAAAAGTTGCTTTAAGTGTGCTTATTCAAGAGCATACTTAAAACTAGCATACTTATTGCTAGCAAATGTAACAGTTCATTAGCATGGTAATATTAAGTATGCTCATAGCGCGCTTTTTAGCATTCTATTCTAGAACATGTGTAACGGTAGCCTAATTCTCAAAGACTTAAACGGTCACACAGCTCGACATGTACTTTTAACTTAATCGCAAAGTTTCATTCCCATTTCATCATCTTCAAGTCTTTTTCGCAATATGTATGGTGTTGTGTATAGAGACATCATACATCACGTCGTTTAACACATCGGTGCGTTCGTGACATCCACGTCACATAGCATCAAATATTATCATTAATTTACAGCATTACATCAATATCATTCATATGGAAATATAGATTAATTAATAAACTAGTGATTTGTTGGGAGTACACCGCCCCAATACGATAAAACGTAGCGTAGTTCCTTTTCCAAGCTTAATAAAGTTAGATAGAGATAGAATCGTTCAGTGATTTAAGCGTGAAGGGATAACAGATAGAGTTAGCTTTGCTTTAAATAATTCATGTATTAATTGTATTGTTTAGTACAGATTTGGATTAAGTGAACGAACATCTTAGAGAGTTAGGAAAAGTTTATGTGTGATTTAAAAATTTATAACATAACACTCACAAAAATTCTCGAAAAAGCTATGCTCTTCTTATCTTTAGTTTTTAATAAAGCTTTATAAAAAATATTATCTGCACCTATTTATGATTGTCTAATTTGTAAATGCCTTGATTAATTGATGTTTCTCAGTCGGACACGCGAAATCAATAGAAATATATTGTTCTAGCTCTTCAGTGTGATAGTGATGGGATGTATATCAGCCAAGGGCTGGTACGTCAGCAAGACTGACGAAAAGATGTACTGCGTGTTTAACAACGACACCAACGCCTGCAACTATGGCGTGGGCATCTCCGTGATAGCTTTCGTGGCTTCCGTCGCCTTCATAGTTGGCGAATATCTCTTCGAGCAAATGTCATCAGTGAAGACGAGGAAGCATTATGTGCTGGCTGATATGGGATTCTCTGGTAAGTTTTACTTTACAATAGTAAGCAATCAAAGTTTAGTTTTGTAGTGTAAGTTTAGTTTTCACGACAAAGACGATATTTCTCTACTTATTTGTTCGTGTACAACTAAGGTAGGCCAGGAAGACTAGAGTTGCCAGGTGTTCGTGTCACACATCACCTTCAGAATAGCTTAATTTGGAATTGAATTAAAATTTCTGAACCCTTTCAATGGACTCTCAGGATGAACGAAAAGTTACTGAAATCAACTTGAATTATTATGTAGCATTGTAAGGTTTTATTATTAAATCTAATGGATCATTATAAGTGATTGAATGTGGGGTCGTATTATTTGACATTTGCCTTGGTCTTAAAAGATTGATTTTATGAGGGTTCAAGGATCAACAAGAATGTCCCCATTTTGAATAGGAACGTGTAATACTGTAAATAAAACTTCGGCATTTATTTTTTCTATTTCACGATGACGAGCGTTACCAACATTTTATTACATAGAATCTTAATGTAATTATCATCGTGAATTGCAAATTTTGTAATGAATTTATAACACACACCTTTTATAACGTAAATCTTTTTAGTATATCAGGGTACAGATGTGTAGAAAGCTCTTTACTCCTTACTTTAGCTGTTTATGTACAACTTGGGTCTGGGCTTATTTTACGAAGCCCTGGACCGCTTTAACATGTATTAGGCATCCTATTCAATTAACCGAACTAACTGCCATCTTACGAAAAGAATTTTCTTCAAAATGTCTCAAGACCTTTATATCCACCGTGGCCTGTATTGCAGCCCAAATAATTCTTATGGTTGATCGGTCCCTACCTAACCCTTCCGAATGATTCAACATTATCTGCATAATTACTACAGGCTTCGAAGACTAGTAATTTAGTCCAAGCACTTCGGATTTAGGTAATCTATCATAGGTTGACCTGCCGGATGACAAAGCAAATCCCAAATGTACTTTTACTATTATTATAAGTCACATACTATCCCTTCTATTGGTATGTTAAAAATATTATGGATTGCGTAAAAAACACTCGATATTTTGAGGTTATATGTGCAGATGGTGTTGCTCTAAAGTTTGTAAATGTTCCTGAAGTCTTAATTTTACTAGTTCCAAGTCCTTGTACATTTTTTCAATCTCTGAACTAATTTAAATTTATTTTCAATTTTTCTGGGAGTCCTTATGAGCCAAAAAAAGATTTGGAATCCTTGAAATGTAAATAAAAGATCTACAACCGTATTTCTTTGATTATTGTTGAGTTTTCATTTGTAATAAAATTTTCATACACGGATGAAGTTATTTCAAGTAGAAATATGCTTGAATTTGATTTATTTGCTAATAATAATACTAGTCGATCTGTCACGGCTTCGCCCGGGTGCAATTTACCATGTGTATTTATATTTAATTTTATATTTTAATCGCTATATCACTATATTTTATATATTAATTTATATATTACTAATACCCAAAGACAATGATCCCATAGCTCGACATGCGCTTCACTCACACATCGATAGATGGCGTAATCGCACAGTCGTTTGTTTAGTTTGTATTTTTAACTATTTTCTTCGCGTAAAACATAGCCTGTGTCCTTCCTCAAACTTTACTTTTTCTCAAAATCGATAAATATGTCACTGCAATAAAATGTGTTGACATAAGTAAAAGAAGAAAGTATATAAATGTAGGTGGAGGTCACAATTATAAATTTTCAATAACAAAATGTAGGTCTTCCTTATCTTTTACAACTCTATTTTATGTGTCGGTGTTGAACATTATCATTTATATTGAGTCTAAGGTCCAAAGACGTAAAACCGCATTCATCGACCTTTATTTCAATAAGAAAGTATTTTACAGACTGGCTCGTAAACGTAAAAGCCATAAAGTCTGGAAAAGCGATAAGCGAAATCGCTTAACTTTTATAATTTCCGTTGTTTTTGATGGCGTAATTATCATCACACTAATACTATGAATGCCAAAGAGTGTTTAGAGGATTACACTGTTTTGATGTAGGTTTTACTTTAGCCATTAGCTCTACAATGTCACAGCTTGGTATCTATCATGTCTGTATTTACCTGCCTACCTAACCTAACCTAACCTACCTCACTTCTACTACTAGTTTTATTAAAAAGGCTGTTTTGATAATGTCCGCCATGCCAAAACGTATCATCGTCAAAAGTATTTCCGTCGATAGTGTAACATTTGTTTTTTTTACGATATGGTCCTGATAAGTATGTCTTAGTTTTGTAGAGTAAGGAGTTTCAAATGTTGTCTGTCTTGCACTACTTTGAGCGTCGTTCTCTCTATAACTCTTTTGGTAGTAGTAAAACTTTTGACTTACTCATTCTTAGTATCTGGGTTAGTTAAAGGTCGTAAATTCTTTAAAACCTTTTTTTATTTTCTTCGTTTATTTATAAATTCTCTTAAGTCAATATTAGATGATCATTTTAAAAAAAGGAATTTGTACATTAAACTGGAAATTTTGTTGGATTGAAAACCATTTCAAATTGATCCAAAGCCATTAAAAAATTAAAAGTATAATATATTAGTAAGATTTTAATTCTAGCGCGATCTAGAGGCACATAAGAAGACTTTCTTTCTAACAAATTGCAATTTTTAGTTAGGTCGCTAATCGCTATTATACTGGGACTTTATTTTTTGAAAATTATATCATCCAAATGTAAACCATCTTGCCACAAACACTCCGTTAATCGAAATTCCAAATTGGTGAAAAGTCGCTAAATATAAATATAAAAATATAAAATTGTTGAACCAATAAGTTTAATGTCTAGAGGTCCACGGAACATAAAAAGACATTACCCTCACAAATTACACTATTGAGTTTGATCAGGTTAGTTTCTAGGGGAGATATAGTATTGACATTTAATCTTTCCTGGCAAATGAATTCACAACTAATACCAATGACCATGACCTACTTAAAGCGTTTTATCCACTCAAAATCTGGGTTACGAACATCGTTTGTTTGACAATTAAATACGAAACTATTTCTATATGTTACGATGTATTTCTTTTACATGGTCTTTTACCTTCAACATTGAGCTAAATTGTTGGTCATTATGTTTTAGTAGCGTCTGTAAAAAAACTTTACTTACTGAAGTTCATTATCATGACTGCTCAATAGGATTTCATGTGTATGGTTGTTAGATGATTAGAGGTCTACGAAACTTAGGTTGCTCTTGTTCTGTTCTTCCTAGAAGATAGATAGAGATTAAACATATGTGAAGAAAAGAAATGAGTTCTACTAGCTGCTTAATTAATTTTATTTATTGTATCATTAACAAATGTTTAAGGACCTGCAAAAATAATTTTCGTCATCATACAGCAAGTCCTCGTCGATCCATAGAGATCATAAGTAGTTCTTTGTGATGAATACATCGATTTTTATTAAGTCGCTATATGCCAAAAAAGAGACCCAAAAACCATAGCTAGGTTTGATGATTGGCCAATAAATATGATTCTCTCGATGATAAAACTAATTTAACTAACCCCAAACTATTAGTCGCTATTAAAGAAAATCTACAAGTACCTTTGAGATCTCCGATCAGATTTAAAAAATACCAAGTTATTGCATAAGCTGAAAACACGATGATACCATAAATTAATTCCGTTTAGCCAGCTCCATAATTTAGTCAAAACATCTATTTTTAATTTAAATCAAAATCGATATTCATTGACCGTGCAAACTGGGCCTGAGTAAACATTGTTAAATCGCCCTTTCTTTATACAGAGTATCTACTAGCGACCCACCCAGGCTTTGCACGGTTTCTTTAATATAATATGCCAGTATTATACTTTTGAATTACTCAGTCTATTAGAGAAAACCGTATCGCAATTTAAAAGATCTAAGCGTTTATATTATGTAAAGTTATAGGATGTGCGGTTATTTGTTTAGCATTTAGTTTTAAAGTGGTAGTTATTACTTTATATTAGACTTGAGTCATAAATGACTGACTAGTTGCCATTTTATATTGTCTAGATTTTAGCTAAATTAGTTAAACCGATTTTAAGTATCCGCGTTATTAAGATTCAGATATTTTTCTAAAAATGTTTCATTACCCATGAAGAGAGGGGTTCTAATCCCGCTAAATATAATTCCTCTCTTTCATTGAGAAGACATTTCATGGAAAGGCGATTAACCCAATAACCCCTTGGAGATAGGGGATCTTTTCTCCGACTAACTTGCGACATCTATAATTTTAATTCGTCAATATCTTTAATGTTCTGGTAGTGACGAATGTGTATCTGAATCTTAATAATGTTAGTGGTTTCGGTTTTGAGTCCACTAAAACTGTGACCTTCAAGAGGTACTCCCTTTTACTGTAGTTATCCATTAGTGACAGTTAAATCCATTCCCATAAGGGGTCTATCTGCTTGCTTAACTGTCAATTTTGGTACTACTAATACTTTTCATAATTTTATTCTATTTCCAGCATTTTGGGCGTTCCTCTATTTTGTGGGCTTCTGTTACCTGGCGAACGCTTGGGGCAAGACCGAGAACCCACCGATGGGCACCGCTAACAACATGCAAGGAGCCATCGCGTTTTGCTTCTTCTCTATTTTTGCTTGGGTAAGTAAAAAATGAGTTTCTATGAGCATCAGATTATTCTCATTATTAACACCATCATCGTCTCAATCTATTAACGGCTTACTAATTATCCGGGTTTCCTTCACAGAATGGGATGACACCATAGACTACCGCTAGGTGCTTGCTATACATTTTTCTCAACCAATTTTTTATTCTTCTTGTACAGAATATATTTTGGTATATGAAATAGTCGACCCGCGTAACTTCGTCCGCGTGGGAGTATAACTTAAATTAAGTATACTAATATGTGTACAAAGTTTTCAGCTTCACATTTTTTGACGCACTTTCTCCTTTTATCCCACGGGAATGCTGCTTTTTTTCGGGGTAAAAAGTACCCTGTGTTAACCAACTTTCTAAAGTAATATGACGTCACATTCCATAAGATCAGTATCGTTGAGTTATGAACTTCGAACTTCTCCCCTCGATGATTGCGAAAAAAGTTAAATTAAGTCTATTTTTCCCTATTTCAGGTGGCCTGCGCGTTCTTTGCCTTCCAAAGATTCCGTATGGGAGCCGATGCGGCCTTTGCTCCCGCCTATGAGGTGGAGGGCGCCGGCAGCCCTGGATCTTTCCCCGCCTACCCCGGAGCCCCCGACCCACAGCCCGCCTACAGCGATCCGCCTTTCTCGCAACCACACACTGGTAAGTATAGTAGCCGGCAGCTAACTTGATGCGCAGCTCTCGCTCGCGCTCCCCACTAAAAAGGTCCTAATAGTGACTTCTGAGCATTGAAGGTCAAATCTATACGTACGTGCCGGTAGCTATATCTATTTATTATTGTTTACATACATATAATCTAATACATATGTCCAATGACTGGGATTTGAACCCTGGATTTTTATGTTTTCAGGAAACATCGACTACACCGCTCCTACTTACTAAAGTGGTTTGTTGACTTAATTTCATTGTTTTTTTTTAAGTTATAATTAATACACTATATACTTCATTTAATCAACTACAATCATGTAGAACGGAATTGCAATATTAATAGTCTAAAAGGCCTAAATCTCTCATTTTGTCATTTAGTCATATTACGGATATCTGTGTTAATTATAACTTATGTTACTTAATATAATTTATTTTTGATTTTAAAATGAAAATGTCTATTTTTTGTCTCGAATATTTTTTTTATTTTTTTTTTCGTATAAAACGTACCTGCGTTAGGTATCGACAATATTCCCGTATGTAATATAATATGTATATAAATGTTAATATTTTTTTGTGATTTATTGTGATATATTTTGAGAAAACTGTGTTATTGGAACCTCAAGAGAAACAACTTTTTGAAGAGTTTCTTGCTCGTAAAAATTGCAATTTTGAGTTACTTTACTATTATTCTAACAGCCAAAATTATTAATCAATCTCAATTAAATAAAATCTTTAATTACAATTAAAAGAGATTCAATTAAAAGAAATTCCAAATTCAAAATTGGGTACATAAATTCAAATTAAGATTGGTCGTAAGAATTATAAAGAAATATCTTTTTTTTTCTATACAATATGAACATGGGAATTCAATGGTAAGGCCTCAGTTCAGGATAACTAATATGAACTCTAGATACTTCGTAATTTTTTGTCTGGTTTGATTTTTGTCTTCCAATTTTAAATGTTGATATTTAAAAAAAGAACACATTAGACGTTTATTAACACATTCCAAATTATAACTTGTTTGTTTAAAATTCAAATTTGGAACCTTTTTTCAATGATTAACCCGAAATCTTTGAAATATGAATTGAAAATACATTCTAAATTCAAATTTTATTAATTTCGGCTGTCAGAGTATAATAATATAAAGAAAACCTCATTCCCTTCTTGTTTTTTTTTTATACAATATGAACATGGGAAGTTGATGGTAAGGCCTCAGTTCCGGCGATCTAATTCGAACTATAGGTATTTTTTATCCTGAAAAGCTTGCTTTGGGATAGGATTTTTTGAAATGAATGACAATAAAAAAAATGACAAATTATTCATAACAAGTCTGTATAATCTATGATTCTTTGCCTTTACTATAATGGGTAAAATGAAAAAAAAAATAGTTTCTATTGGTCTTCCAATTTTAAATATTGATATTTAAAAAAAGAACACATAACACGTTTATTCCATACATTCCAAATTAAAACTTGTTTGTTTAAGATTCAAATCTTTTTTTTAATCCATAACACAAAGTCTTTGAAATATGAATTCAAAATGCGTTCCAAATTCAAATTTGGAATCAATGTACAATATGAACATGGTAATAGATTTATTTCAATTAAACTTAACAGATACTTTATAAGCTGGAAAAACACAACCATCTTTTTTTTTAATATTAAATGGCAGGACAAGGTTTTTGAAATGAATTACATTTGAAAAAAATTATTAATAACAATTCTGGTTTGGTTTTTGTCTTCAAATTTTAAATTTTGATATTTAAAAAAAGAACCTTTGATGTTTATTAACACAGTTTTCTAAACCATTTATTTATTATGGTTCCATTATCGTGCCATGTGGGTAGATTAGAAATTTAATTTCGCAGTTAAGACATATTTTAGTGATTAATATATCACTTAGAAAATAAATTATTACTTCTTTAATTAAATTAAAAAAATATTTAAATATATTGTGAAATTATATTAGTAGGCGATTAATTCACTAATTTGCGTTGGTCTAAAACGTAATTATTTTGTGGCAAAATTTCCCTAAAATCGGGGAAATTTTCAAGATAGAACAACATTCACTAATCGTGTTTAGACGATGACTCATAATGTCATCACTGTATTGGCAATTTATTTATCATTTATACTATAGTTTTGGACCGACGTGATTTGTGTAATTTTTTTTTAATTAAATGATGACGCACGTAATTATAAAAGTACTTTCTACCAATATAATATATGAAAGTTATAATCTGTATATTCTTGTTAAATGTAATTGCTATGAAAATATAGATTATATATGTCGTCTGTAACATCGAGTTTTAAGTACCTGGGGATTGCGACCTTGGTGCCGGTTCATGAGTAAAAAGGGCGTAATTGTTCCATTTAATGTTAAGAGATACCCGAATATTATTTTACTTTAATAAATTACACAAATAACGTATAGCTGGTGTTGCCAGAAAAAAAATATAAATAGTGTTAGTATTAAGCTTTGCTACAATGGTAGTGGAGTGTAATAAAAATGTTGCCATATGGTAGAAAAAAATTATTAAAGTTACGTCACTTACGTCCTTTTTTCGTATTAATTCGGAAATATATATCTATCTCGCTCTAACTTACAGGTGACGTATATTAATTAGTATGGCTTATCTGTAGAATGTTCTAGATAATTGTTAAATAGCATATCGATATATTTTGATTATAATAAATGTAAGTGAATGCGCAATAGATAAGTGTTGACAAGCTTTGCTGTGTTCTGATAGAATAATCGATTATAAAATCGATGTTTCAGTATGGCAGTACAATCGGTTATAGGTGTATTTTCATTAACTTAGGAAATAAATACGAAAATAGTATGTAAGCGATACCTATTTGATTTTTTTTTTTTTTTGGATGGTTGATATTTATTTGCTACTTGATTATTAATGACGTCATGACTTACGATCGAAATTATTAATCTTGAATTTTTTTTGAAGTTTAATAATAATTTCCTAGTAATGATAATTAAAAAAATATATAAAATAATTTCAATTTATTATAGATTTTTTATGACGTCACGACTTACGACCGAAATTATTAATCTTGAATTTTTTTTATTTTTTTTGAATTTTAATAATAATTTACTACATCCTACTTATCAAAAATGATAATTAAAAAAATTATAAAATAAATAGATTATTAATGACGTCACGACTTACGACCTAAATTATCAATCGCAATCCGAAATTTCTGGATTATGTATTGAAAACTGATTCTAAATTCAAGTTTGGATAATGAATTGAAAATAGATTTCAAATTTGAATTTCCGTTTTCAATCCATAATCCAAAGATAAAGGATTGAATTTGATAATTAAGTTAAACTATACGATTATGATTGCATCATATTAGTAGTCTGATAAAGGAAAGTATGACGTCACGGATTATAATTTCAATAGCGGACTTGCAAAGAAATACTTGGAGTGAATATACACCTATATTCTATATAAATATATAATGAATGCTCACAATATCTTCTTTTCATATAAAACTTTTTTTTTAAATTATCATTGAGTAAAAGTTCTTTTTTTGAAAATGTCTAAATAAAGTACAAATGTAATGATCGTTCTATTTTTCAAAGCTTTGCAGTTAATATTTAACAATAATAATAATCTAAATTCAAATCTTAGTTCATTCGTGTTAAGGTTGCTCTGAATAACACGTTCTAAATTTAAATATTAGTGATGACCAAACTCTTTAATCTGACTAATTAGAATCGATCATTTGATTTAAAGCATCAACTTAAAGAGGTTAGAACTTAGAACTCGTCACGTAAGGAAAAAGCGTTACACCACCTCATCTTCATGTCATTTTACAACAACTTAAAAAATATTCGTAAATTTTTGGTGAACTTTTTTTCGTCATAAAATGCGCTAGTAATTATTACACACGGGCGCTACATCTCTAATGAATGTGACGTCAACTCAACCTTTTCGTCGTCCACTGCTGGACATAGGTCTCGCCCAATTTGCGCCACATTACTCTATCTTCCGCCTTCCTCATCCATCCAGATTGTTTACCAACGGGCACGTGGGCATCCTACACTATGAAACCCGGTACGTGGTCACTCAAGGACACATTTGCTCCAACGTCCATCAGATGTCAGACAATCGTGACCACCACTGCCACTATAACTGACTTACTAGCATTTTGGATTGCAAACTACTAGGTGTGGTAGTTCAGTGGGATTTATCGATCAAACCGAACCCACGACTTATCGATCCAAAAAAATCGATTCAAAATATCGATGTCATGTTGTCACATGTTTTCATTTAAATTAGAGATGCAAGACCTTAACTCGAATAAACTATATATAGTAGTTCCATATCAGTCGCGAACTTATAGCTTATGAATTGCTTTACTCCTAAACTAAATATATGTATAGATTAAATATTATAAGATATAATAACTATTATAATATTCATTTGTTTATTCTATTCTCACTTTTAAGATCACTATCGAATGAATAATCCGGTTTAACGGTTTTTACGGTTAGGGACTAGAGACTATATAGAGGTGTGTTGATCGAAAAGACTCGATTATTTCGATTAGTTATGTTGATTAATAAAAAAAAAAATGTTGTAGTCTATACGCAATCAGTATCCTGGGGGTTATACTTTAAACTCCAGACCTTTAGAGTTACTGTTCCCCTTTAGATACGTGAACCCTAAAATGTTCAAGAAGCTCATTGATTTTTCGATTACTAGTAACTTTGGAACCTTTATGGATTACATGGATCCCAATTTTTTCATGAAACATTTTAAAGTGATTTATAAACCTTACTCGCAATGTCCTCAAATTGTCCAACATTCAAGTAAAAATGCTACTCAAATTATAAGTGTTACCAACATAATAAGTAACAGTTACTTCGAGAATGCATGTGTCAGAGAAATGCACAAAATGCACATCTTGGAAATTGCTAAATAGATTTATTGACTTTTAAAAATTAAATAGAATTTATTTTATTCAAATTTGGAAGGTTGGAATCACGTTATATAGTTTGTCTTGCATCGCGAACGACGACACACGATACACAGCTCGCGATCTTCTGCCCGCTCGTCTCTCGATCGCGAACTGGCAACGCAATGGACGCGCTACACGTACGCGCGACTCATTGGATCGTCTAACGACCTAGTCTTTTAGGGATTGAAGGTCGAATCACTCGTGTGGAGGTCGTTTCATCATTTTGATTCGATCAATCGTGATCGACAAAGGACTTTTTTTTTTTAAAAGATTACAAGCAGTATGGATCACATACTAATAGTATTCCCTTTACCCCTCCTAGTAAGCTAATAAATAGCTTGTGTCAGGATTGGGCCACGCCAGTAGTCCAATGTCCGGGATTTGAACCCACGACTTGTTGATCGTGAATCCAATGCCCGAACCACTGAGCTACTGACGCTGGACTATTGAGAATGAACATGTTCAAAACTGAAACCTTTCAATCGTTCAATTAAAAAAATTAAAGGTATACTTTGGAACCTACGTGAACCCTCAGATTTTCAAGAAACTCATTGAATTTTCGATGAATAGTAACTTGAGCTTTGGAACCTAGATTACATGAAACCCTTTAAAGTGATTTATTAACCTATTGGATACGTGAACCCATAGATTTGTAAGAAACTCATGATTTTATAGATTACATACGTTTTTAGAAACCCATTAAACGTTCTGTCAGTTTAACTTGTATAAATGAACCCTTTGGAAACGTGAGCTCGCGAACGTGAGCGAGCAAATTTTTGATTACTAATAACTTGAGCCTTTATGAATTACATGGATCCCAAAGTTTTCAAGAAACCTATTAAAGTGACTTATGAACCTCAATAATTTATACATTACATACGTTTTTAGAAACCCAATAAACTTTTTGTTAGTATAACTTATATAAATGAACCCTTTAGATACGTGAACCTTTAGATTTTCAAGAAGCTCATTGATTTTTCCACTACTAGTAACTTATCTTTGGAACCTTTATGGATTACATGGATCCTAAAATTTTCAAGAAACATTTTAAAGTGATCTATGAACCTTTATGGATTACATGGATCCTAAAATTTTCAAGAAACATTTTAAAGTGATTTATGAACCTTTATGGATTACATGGATCGTAAAATTTTCAAGAAACATTTTAAAGTGTTTTATGAACCTTTATGGACTACATGAACCTTTAGATTTTCGAAATAATTAGTAAATCACTTCGCGGATATTCCGTTACTTATATTTTTGCTAATATAGTAATAATCGTAGTTATAGTCAATGTCGTGGAATGTTCTGGTAATCAAATAGTAAGTATTGAATGTTTACTATTCTTTGCGTTTGTACTTATATCAATCAGTATTCCATTTTTGAATTTGCCAAAGACCCAATGGCTATTAAATTTAAATAAAGAATAGTTATGATGTTACCAAAGATTTTTAAGAACATCTTGTCTATTGAATATAATGTTGCTTTTGATTGGATGTGGGGTTGCCACCTTTAAAAAAGTATAACTAAAAATCTAAAAAACTAATGAGGGGGGGGGGGGGCAGATCTGGACAGGTTAATTTTTTTTTAAAGTAATTTTTATGGTTTTAAGTTTTAGGGAGAAATATTTTTGAGAGTTGGTAACACTGATTGGTATAAAATTAAAAAGGCGCGAAAGCGGTGAAGGTATATCCTTCACATAAGACACGTGAGATAGTATACTACATTAAGGTTGGCAACACAATACAGTAATCATTATATTCAAGAGATGGCTTGTTTATTTCATTATGAAATTGTATTATCATGTAAATTATGAGATAATAAATAAATTATGATAGATATGTGTATATGTTGTTTTATTTTATCTACCCTACCTTTATTTACTTATTTTAATTTAATAAACATAACTTGATTACTTGCGATGTAATAATAATATCTGTCATGGTGGCGTAAGTTTATTTGGTTAGTGTCGACTTCGAAATTCAAATGCTACTCGAGTCAATGTTGCCATAATCATAACACTAAAATATTTTTGATAATTACTTAACTAGTTTTTAGGTTATGAATGAACAGAGAACATTGTCAATTTCCGAGCTGCTACTATTTTATTCATCCCTTTCTTTTCTTTTACAGTCATAAGTTTTACATTAACTAACAAAGTAACAATTAAATTAAAGGGGTTTTTATTAAGTAATAATGAGCAACTATTGTCCGTTTATTAGGTTATTAATTTTACGATTAAAAGGTTCTGGATTCGTTAATTCTATCCAGTCTTGAAGACATATTATTCTTCTTCCCAAATATATGAAATTCTCGTGTCGTGGTTTTTATCACCAAAATTCTCCGAAATGGCTTTACCGATTCTTATGAAATTTTGTGTGCATATCGGGCAGGTCTAAGAATAAGTGATAAGGGTAGCCCACCACATTTTTTAAAAATTTAAATGGCAAAACAAAGTTAGACGGATCAGCCAGAAACCTATTAATATTGCTTCCTATCCGATCTGTGCGACTTCGTTCGCGTGTTGCTCCGCTCCTATGGGTCGTAATGAGATGTTAAATAGCCTAAGTTACTCCTTGTTACATCAGCTATCTTCCAGTGAAAGTCACGTCAAAATTGGTCCAGCCATTTCAGAGATTAGCCGGAACAAACAGACAGTATATGTACCGTGTATACATCCATATGCACTTAGTAAAAAGCGGTTATTTTAATATTACAAACAGACACTACAATTTTATTTATTTGTATGGATTGGTCTGCAAATATCTCTATATAGAAAAAGCTAATTAACGTAAAATATTAAACTTTGACATAGATTTTAATTTAACGTTAGATCTCGTTGTGTATTTAGGTCACTATCTTCAAGACGTGAGTCTACTACAATGCCGATAAAGAAAACGGTCCGATGTGTAGTTAAGTAAGGGGCTGCCCTCGCTTCGCTCCGGGTATTTAAAGCAATATTATAATTGATGTCCTCAATTTCTCATTTTGTAATTGTTTTTTTTTTTATTTTCATTATCAGTTTTTCTGTCATTTATAGAAAGAAAACTAAAAAACAAAAGCGACAGATAATATAAGAGGGAGGACAGAGCAAAAATAAAATTGAATAGATAAAGGGGAGAGAGAGAGATGCCTAATTGAAAGAAAGTGAAAGGAGACTGATCATTCTGAACAGCTCGATAAAGATAAAAATGAAAGAGATAGAGGATAAGAGAGAATGATAGTATATAAGAGGAAGAGAGACGGAAATACTGTAGACTTCTCTCAATGAAAGAATTTAAAAAATCGGATTAGTAACAACAAACAAAATGTACATGGCAACACTAAATCACCTTTGTCACTCACGAATAGTGCAGTTTTCTATCGGCGAACTAATTTTTAAAATCGGATTAGCAGTTCCTGAGAAACCCTTAAATTTACAAAATGACAAGTTATAGCACTTAAATGGCCATATCGCTTTAATTAGGATATTTATGGCAACACCACATAGCCTATGTCACCCGGAAAGGATGTAGCTTTCTATCGGTGAAAGAATTTTTAAAATCGGTTCGGTACTTTTCGAGCCTATTCGCAACAAACAAACAATCAAATCTTTCCTCTATATAATAGTATAGATTAATTATTATAAATATTTTTAGCAGTCGTTCTTTTAAATTAATAATACATATTTTTATTAATATTATTTTATGACATTCAAATAAGAACACAATCATATAGGAAGTTTCTGGAGACACTGAGGACCTAAAAAGGTCTTCCGCCTTCCAACGATTACGCTGCGCCCCCCAGACGTTGGAGGCAGTTCGCTTATCTTTACGAACTTTTACTATGAGACCTCTTTTATTCCGTCTTTTCTCTATTTTTGAAGTGAAATCTTCTATAGCGACGTATACAATTGAACTCGCGTCAGGATAAGAGATCTGATCGAAAATTCGTAAGCGTCAGATCCCAATAATACAGTTCGTTTTTATTTAATTTTGTTCTTTGGGAATATTCTTAAATGCAGAACGGTAATGTTCAAGTTTTCACTTCTCTCTCTCTCTCTTCCAGTGCAACCAGCTTTTTTGTCACATTTCTCTTTCTCACTTTCTTTTTATCTACTGGGAATTACGAATTTCGATTATGATTTAAATACCCCTAGCGAAGCGAAGGCAGACTCTTCCTGAATAAGCTTTGGAAACGTTATAATTAATATATTTGATTATAATGCAGATATTTACTACGGTATGTAGTATTGCAAAGAACTCGAGTCTGAGTCTTATTTTTAAAGTCGCGACTCAATATTCGGGACTAAAACGCTCGAATCTTAAAGGGACACCGTTACCCATAGGTAGTAGATTCAAATCCCGGACATTAAACTACTAACGTGGCCCACTCCTCACACCAGCTATTTATTAGCTTACTTGGAGGAATACTAGTAGTATGTGATCCATACTGCTAGTAATCTTTAAAAAAAAAAGCTGGTGTGAGGAGTGGGCCACGCCAGTAATCCAATGTCCGGGATTTGAACCCACGACTTGTTGATCGTGAATCTAACGCCCAAACCACTGAGCTACTGACGCTTCGAGTTATCCAAGTATATATTTAACAAAATAAATATGATAATAAACTAATACCGAATTTAACAACAGTTTAATAGACTCGTGTAAGACGAGTCGAACTCAGCTAGTTGCATAAAAAGGACTCGGGAAGTCTCTTTTGCGACGCGAGTTCTAATGAGTCGAGTAGTCTTGTGATTTATCATACGATTCGTTCGAGTCCCTCTTTATAGAACTCGAGTCTCATGTAATACTAGTATTTATAAATATTATTTATTTGATATTTGTTCTAAAATCTTTACCTTCCACATATTTTTTTTCTTGTCATTTGCTGGACATTGATAAATATAAACACCGACTAATAAAAATCGATTTTTATTTTTTTAGCTACTAAAAAACTTCCAAGGTTTTAAAACTAAAATATCGATATTTCACGTGTAATACTTGTAATATTTTAGTTCTTACGCTACGATATAAAAGTGGGTAAAAATTAAAAATAATCAAAAGCAATATTCAATCAATATTTATTTTTTAATTCCTTACTTACTAATGGATTATCACAAATAAACAGTGAAAACGAATGATTCACAGAATCTAACACGACATTAACATTATTGTTGCGCAATCTGGCACACTCGTGGCAAATTGTAAAAAAAAATTCTAAATTATAGAAATACCTTCAAATACTATAAAATGTATAGCAATACACTAAAAAAAATATTAATAGGCATGATGACGGAGATTTACTGAAACTGCAATCCGTCATGACAGAATACACGCTGAACGAGTTAATGACGTCATAATTTAGTAGAACTATAACTTTACTGTTATTATGATATAACCTTGTAGGACTGCATTACACATTTATGAACAGTAGAACTTAAAATAATATATAAAAAGTAACAATATTATCCGGCTCGAAGGACCAATGTTTATTCATTAAAAAATTGGTCATGCGAGCCGGATAATATTGTTTCAAAAATATACTGCATTAGAATTTGATCATGAGTAACAGATCCAAAAGCAAATGACATCGCGATTGTGAACGATTACTTTCGCCATTTAGTTTACAACAAAGATAACTTATTCTTAAAATCTGAAAAACGGAAGAATGACGTCACAATTCATTATATCTACTTATGTCATAATAATTTCAATCATTATACCTATTTAAACTTTTTTGAAGTTTCCAAAAGTTGAGAGGGTTTCTCAATATTAGCTATTTCCATTTTAATCTTACAATATAATCTGTACAGTTTGACTTAGAATCTAGTCTTAAAAAAATCTTAAATAAAAAACTTAATTTTGAACTTAAACTTAATATCACTTTTAACAGTAAACAAGGAACTGGATGACTACAGAACAGATCTAAAAATATACATAATGAATAAATGTCAAAAAATTGAAAACATGCTTAAAAAAATTAGTTAATTCACTGGAAATTTCAGTACAAGTTTACAAGAAAAAACTTCATTTGAATTACCATGTTCTCTGCGATACAAGTGACTGGGAAAGGGTCTATGACCAGCGGGGGATGTTTATGGTTGACACAACTGCGATACAAGGTCTACTATGCCTCATGACTATCTGTTAGTGCGTAAATTCTAATTGAGTATTTCAATAACAAACAAAAATGGTAATATTATTTTTGATGTGGCAACACTAAATAAACGAAAATTTTCATATTAATAAACGGTCAAATCTTTAGATTGTGGATTGAAAAATTCCAATTTCAAATTTGAAATCTATTTTCAATCTGTAATTCAAAATTCAAGATTTCAGATTAAGACGATATTAATTCCGGTCATTAGTCAGAATCTTAACTGCATAATGCCCACTAACTACCCCCTCATAAAAATATTATATAATTATTTTTTATCTCATCTAAATTTTTTTATTTTAAGAGAATCGTGGACATGAGAATTAAAGAGTTAATGAAGGAATGAGAAGTACGCTTTAACTAAACTATTTTACAAGAAATAGAGGTAGATGATAAATTGCCAGGCTAGACTTACTGTTCCCCCTGCCACCCTGTTAATGCTGCGATTCTAGTGGACTCCTGAGTTCGCGCTCAGGGTCCACTGAAACCGTAGCATTCTCCGCTTCATTCCCCCTCCTCACTCTATTTTCGAGGTGGCAACGCATCGGCAATAAAAGAGTCATTCTCATATATAGCCATAAGCCATTGAAAAAAGATGAATTACCAGGTACATCAAAAATTTTGGAAGAGAAATTTTCACGTACAAAACATAAAAACTAGTTTGCACAGAGAACATGTTAACAAACATAATAGTTAATGCATAAAGCACCCTGACTTTATGTCAAGAGTCAGCCGATCATCAGTATTTAAATTACATGCAAGTAACTCTATACTACATTTATCAATTTTTCCATAATGCAAATGTTTTCACTTATTTTACAGTAATTGAATGAAGTCAAGTACTTTAAAAAACTATACAAAATGATATAAATACAATTGGAGTAATGCTATATTTAGTATTTACAAATACATATATAACATTCATATTTCTTACACCATTTTGATTATTCACTATAATACTAAGCTTTATTATCGCTACCTTTATTAGTTTTACATTATAAAATTGTATTTAAAAAATAACTATTCAGCTTCGACAAAGAAAGAAATTTAGTTTTGTCTCTCACCTAGCCTCGCTTAGTCAAATGAAGCGATTCTATGATTCTTAACTAACATCCCTTACTACACATCCTCTTTCATCTCTAGTGGTAATTCAGCCTTAAAATATAATTCAATATCCATAAATAATATCCATCCATCAGTTAGAGTTGGAGGAGGCCTACACTCTTAGAGGGATCCAAATTTAATAAACAAATAGAAATGGCATACATAACCCTAACACTAACTATATATTTAAGTATACTAACATCCATCATTTTCATGTCCATCTGACATGAAAAGAACTTTTTCATGTTTCATTTACTACTAGCCGAGACACCCTTTTTTTGCTGAGGTGTATTCAAATCATTCACTCACTCACACACCTGTTGAATTTCTATTCTGTAATGTGTAGTATGTCCTACGAATAACTAATACAACAACAAAACAATTATGCAATTTGGTGCTGTTGTTCTGAAGTTATGTGCGGACATGTAGAGTCAATTCATTTATATAGATTTGTCACAACGTAAGCTGAATAAATTGCAGTTGTCTGGGATAACTTAAGAATACAATTTTACCAACAAATGCCATCAATTACACTACTAATTATATACAACATTTTATAGACTTGCAAAATGTCTGATCACAAGGACAAAAATTACAGACTAATTATATTATTCTAAACAGGCTTCGCTAAGAGATTATTTTGACTAAAATTGATAAGTTGAGTACCAACTACAAACTAGAGCTTGGAAAATCAAGTTACAAATATTTCCATCAAGCCATTGTTTAATTCTTATGACCCGTCAATGACCCACTGCTGAGCCAGGTCTCCTCCTTCGCATGAGAGGGGTATTAGGCCATAGTTCAGCATGCTGGCCCAGTGCGGGTTGGCAGACTTCACACACCTTTGAGAACATGGAGAACTCTCAGAAGTGCAGGTTTCCTCAATATGTTTTCCTTCACCGTTAAAGCCTATAAAGTGATATTTTATTTCTTAAACACACAACTCAGAACAGTCAGAGGTGTGAGCCAGGATCGAACTCAGATCTCCCGAGTAAGGCATTGATGTCTCAAACACTGTGCCATCATTGCTTTTTTAGGCAAGCCATTGTTTACTGCTAATTTTCTCCATGCCCTAGATTAATTTATTTAAGACGGGAATCATCATTCCTAGTGTAAACTCTCCATAGTAACAATGAGGTTTATTTCAATACTAGTCGACCCGCGCGACTTCGTCCGCGTCCCTTTTTTTCGCAATAAAAGGTAGCCTATGTCCTTTCTCAGGGTCTAAAGACTGTCTGTGCCAAATTTCATCAAAATCGGTTGAGAGGTTTAAGCGGGAAAGCGTAACAGACAGACAGACAGTTACTTTCGCATTTATAATATTAGTAAGGATAAGGATTATGTAAATAAAAGCTCTCTCTTGTCAACTCAACTTATCACTTTTAGACAAATAAATAGACTTATACTTCTCTCAGCCGTGCCTGTAAGCCTATACTACTTTTTAGCTTTAGCAGAATACCCTTGCTTGTTTGGAGGAGTCCACCTCAATGCTGAAGGGTCTACAGTCAAGCGAGGCTTTTTAAAATGTGAACTCGCCAACTGCTCTGCAACTATCTTTGGTGTAACGCAAATAACATGCTGTCCCTTCCAGTACTTCACCATGTTCATTGATTGTAATGTCGATATTATGTCAGTTTGTGAAATACCTGTCATCAGACTTAAATCTTTGATACTTAGTGTACCCCGACTAGCGCTCAGTACTTCTAACAGAACATATGACCAGTATGATCTATAACTGAGCTTACCAAGATCTGAGAGAGGTTTTTCTGGGCTTCCGACAACCTGTTCTAGCCTTGATAGTTCATAACTAAATGCAATAAGCAACTTACCATACCCCTGTCTTTGAAATGGTGGAAGTGTTAATATACATGCAACATTATTACCTTCTGGTGAATCCTTCTCTTTTGAAAAGTAGCCCACAAGATGTGCCCCATGCTTATCTACTTCACACAATATGTAAAACAGAAACTGTTCTATATCAAAGTAAAGAGTTTTATGGTCCAAAAACAATTTTGCCAATAAACATAAATTTTGACAGTAAATTTTATGCTCCTTTCCATCAGCTTCAAATATAGCATTTGTGCCTTTTCTGTATATTTCACTGCCCAGTGGTTGTCGTGCTGTGCATTGACCTAAATGATACCGGTACGTTTTTTCCAGTCGCATATATTTGAGACAATATTCACAAATCCACAACTTGGACTGTTTTCCATACTCATCTGGATAGGGGCTGAAATACCAAGTGTCTATCTCGTATTTGCCTATTTGTATCCTATCGATGTACTTAACTTTGGTAATAGCTTCGTGCTCCTTCTCTAAAGCCGCCGTCGTCGGATCCATTTCTGCGTAGGACTTCTGCACATGGTTAATCTCGTCATGTTTACGTTTTTGATTGCGCGTTATTTTCCGGCCTGACTTGTCGGTGAGTAAATGATCGGAACTTATGTTGTTATTGGAGTTTTCGCACACGTCAAACCTGTCGGACATAATCCTGTGGCGGGAAACCCACTCGTCGAGCCGCCTGTCGTAGCCAACATAGTGTACATAGTACTCGTAATACGATTCTGCGGCATTGTATCGCGTTTGTATGATCTCTGCCGGGTGCCATGACTCATCGGAACGCCGCACTAAGTAATGCTCTCCGATATCTAAAGCCTGCTCCAGAGCAGACTCTGAGTCCTCGTTGTCCGTACTACGGCACTCTGGATTAGGTAATTCATTCTTCACAATTGGTTTTTCAAACTCTTTATCACCTTTTGCCATATTAAACAAAAACACAAATCAATAAGTGGATCACGCAATACCGCGCAACATCTATCGCCATGCCAATTTCATTATCTCTATGAACCATAGATAAGAGAAAATAAAACGCGCAAAAACGTGGGTTAGTGCAGCGAAAACCGATAAACATCACAGAATCGATAAATCACCGAAGCACAATTAAGATATTTTTATACTTTTTATATATAATATAAAATCAGAGATTTTATTCGTTTAATTTTATTACCTTTTTTACATCAATTTAAATTAAATTCGTTTATATGTAACGAGCCTAACAAAAATGTCTACGATTTTAGTGTTAAAATTTCAAAAATTTCACACTAATTTAAGGTATGAGCATGATTTTCATATTGTTTTGAAGTGTTAATAAATAATAGTTTAAAAAACGCGAGAGCTGTCTGCCTTGGTACTGGCGGGACATAAGTTATATATATCTTGTTATCTTATTGTATATTTTAAATAAATGTAAAATAAAATATACCTATATATAGCAAATAAAGAGTTAAGTTAAAGGTACGCCAATCAATTTGATCTCCGACTCATAGTAAAGTAGGTCACCTATTAAGTGGTATCATTAGAATAGGACTAATGATAACATATCTATATTTATTACAATATTTTTTGGCGAGATCCAAGGATATATTTTTAGTGAAATTTTATTTTTTCTTTTCAAAATGAACAAAATCAAAATTGCCTTTTTTTATTATGGAATAAAAACCGAAAAAAATGATTTGCATCCCATAAGTTTATTAGTATTCTATTTGTATCTTTCAACATTCATTTATTATTTAATTTGTTTCATAAATATATTGAATTATAAATTGTGTAAATCATTTTTGAGCTGAATTACTAATATTTTTAAAAAAAATAAAGCCGATATATCGAAATATCATTATTAAAAATAATATCAACATACCTACATTAGAATAAAGGTGAATGGAGTTCACTGGTAGTGTCGTATGGCAACATTGTAACGTCATAAATACCAACCTACAGAAGACGTGTGGTCCGTTGTCGGTTGGTGGTTGTCGCCTTGTTGAATTTATTATTCTGTGGAAGTGAGTTGCTGTGAACGAATGTAACGTAATCGCTATCGGCGAAACGTTAGTGACTAAATCGTTTCCTAATCGCCAAAAGGAAGATATGAAATTAATTCTGTTATCAGAAAACTGTAGTGTTTAGTGTAATGTTGAAGTGTATTTGTTACAATTAGAGATGATATTAGTGCAGTGGTAATTCGATAGTGATAATCCTTCGTGATAATCGTCCCTTGTTTTAGTAACATTAAGAAGCGCAAATATGCAGGCGATCAAGTGTGTCGTTGTCGGTGACGGGTAAGTAACATAGTTCATGTACCTTTGTAATACGCTTATTATCGTCGAATATCTGACGTCATTACTCGTTTTATGAAACAGACATTTGTGCCGCTTCTAGTGGAACAGAACGCTCACGTCGCGATAACACATGTTTATCAATCTCACTATGTAAAGTACAGCTCGACTTTTTTTATACAGCTATAGTCAATCTGCCCTGGCTTCGCACGGGCGCAATTTAACACCTATTCCCACTTCAATTAAAAAAAAAATTATAGCTGTATAAACATATTCAGGCGTTTAATAGACATTTTATTATTATCCACCTGTATTCATGAATTTTCTTATGTGATTGAGTAACAAATATCCAAAACATACAAACTTTCAGATTTATATATATAGTAAGGTAGTATGAATAACTATTGTGCTTGTTATATTTTATTTATATCCACCCAGTGACTTTGTCTGCAATAACTTCTTAATTGGGTCCACAGTGAATTGGAAGACTTATACACAAACTCACTCTTCCAGTACAAGAAGCATTATTCTAGCTAGTATTTGCTTGCAATATTTTGTTGACCCATTTTAGGTGAGATAAAAAGTAGCCCAAGTTTTAATCCTGGTTATAGTCCCAAATTTTGTTGAAATATGTTTAGCCATTTTTGTGTGATTGAGTAATAACATCTAAATATTTAAACATAAAATTATCCAAGCATACAAACTTTCACATTACATTAGTAGTCAACCTGACCTTAATTTAAATATAATAATTTCCTCTCATCCCTTATTATATTAGTAAAGTAAAAATTTGAAATATACCAAATAGGTTAATTTACATTCATCAGGTTTTAGTGTTTAATTTCATTAAATAGAAATGCACAATCAATCAATTCATTGGAATTTATAACTTATTTAAATACTCATAGTAGTTGCTAGGTATATCTTATCATTTATCAATCTTACATAACCTGCTATGCAAATTTTGCAGTGTTAATTGATAATCTCATAACTGTGCGTAGTTTTAAGTCTTTTGCAGTTACTATAAATGTGTGTATGAATACTAGCTGTCCTGACAGGCAATATCTTGTCTTAACTATGACTTGGTCAAATGATAAAGTTACATTAGGTTTATTAAATTATCTATAATTCTACACAACTTACATAAAAACCTTCTGTCAATAACAAATACAATAAAAAAAAACAATGTGTTGCACTCTGGGAGTGCCATCAGAAGTGAAAACTTGAATATTAACATTATGCATTTTTGAATATTTTAGTTAGTGATAGGAATGGTTAGAGAATTTCAGTATAAAAGTATTTATGTGGTTCAATACAATATTCATCTATTGCTCTATCATACACAAATTTAAATTTGGTTTTGTACAAATGTACTACCAATTAAGTGTGCAAACACCTTCTTATATAATTTCGATCAGATCACGTCTCCTGATGCGAGTTTAACATTTGTTACCCATCCCAAAAAAGTGCACAACGCTGCTAAAGAAGTTTTCACTTCAAAAGAATTAGCAAAATCAGTTCAGCCGTTCATGCCGTGTCCAAAGGATTCAGAATTTTTATCATTAAAATCAGGACTATCGAATGTGTAAATGAAAACTATTTTTATGCACATTATTAACTCTGAAATAATAGCTGTTATTAATGTAAAACTATTATTTATATTTGGGTACTTTTGTCTGTTCATCTATCTATAAGAATAATATTATGTGTTAAGCATGAAAGAAGTTGACTACTAAACACAGACAGTCATAATATTTTAATTTGGTTTCAAATATATTGATATTTGTTAAAAACTGATATTTCCTTGAATAACAAGTTTGTTTTTTTTTTATAGATAAAATAGATACTAGACTAGATTATTTAAAGATAATTTTAAAGCCATTTCTAGGGACTAAAGTGGATTTATTGTAAAACAAAGTAGTGATGGGCCAGTGGTAGGGACTTCCAAGTCTTACTCGGGAGGTGAGAGTTCCCTAAAATTCTCATAGGTGTGTGAAGTCTACCTACCTGCATTGGGTGGACTATGGCCTAATACCCTTTACTCCCCAGATCCTTTATAAAAACTAGAATTTTAATATAAGTTTATTTTAATATAATAGCAAAAAACTTATTAGTATTCAAAAATGTTACAAATATTTATGTTGTTTTCTAAAGATGACTCAAAGCAAGCTTAAAAGGATGGCGACATGTGCCTGCCAGGTTGCATGCAAATTGTCCCATTTCCTTTTGCTTTACGGTTAAATATTTCTTGCCAATGTATTGTAATACTATTACTACTTAATACATTTTATTTTAACTGTAAAAATATTTATTTATTTTTAATTTTAATTCTCATACTTGATACGGTACACAAAAGTATTATAAACTACCGGCCCATCCCGGTTTCGCACTGGTCGACCATTTTTTTAAACAACTCGCCACGTTCCTCGCTGCGCTGCGTTGAGCCACGCCGGCCCGTCGCTGTGTATTTTTTTTTTATTGACATTTTTAATTTCGTAACATCTTTTGAATGGAATGTCCGACTTTAATAATTCAAAAAGTGTATTAAAATGTACAGGTATTAAAACAGTCTTGAATACGAAATAATTGATACAAATGTATGGATAACATGGTCTGATTTTGATAGGCATTTCTATCAATTTTTAAAATGTAAAAAAGTAGTTATAGCGTCATAACTACAATAGTTGGACATATATATGGTCTCGCGAAGTTTTTTTGTAGTTTTTATATTAGATTTCTATAATATTGTAGAACATTTTTTTTGTTCTATCGTCAATACTTTTCGCAGTGAATGCGATGGAAGACAATTTAAGGCTAATTTTTTACACCATGGGTTGGTGTTAATAAGTATTTCTGAAGATCTCTAATTTTTTCTAGCAATAAATATAGCCTATATTACTCAGGGGTAATGTAGCTTTCTAATGGCAAAAAAAATATTGAAATCGGTCCAGTAATATTTAAGTTTATTCCCTACATACAAATGTACAAATCTTAGATTATTCTCTATTTGTTCATTTTAGCAACTCTGGAACGAAACCTTCAAGCCGTTTCTTTTAATATTAATTTGTTGCATTTGAAACTGACGGTAGACTTTATATCGACACTTTAGAGTTCAAGGTATTTTCAATTAGGTAAACAAATTTTTTTGTAATTCATCTATCCTATGCTTATATAAAAAATTATATATGTCGCAGATTCATATGAAACTCGCTGAACTGACTTGCAACAGACTGACACAAAACTGTCCAAATCTTCTTCTTATTTTATGGCCTTCTACCGCAATATCGAGCCTTAATAAAATTTAATGGTGGTGTAGTTGTACTTTCTTCTTTGGCTATACTTTCTGAAGATTTTGTTCAGTATGGGGTATACCAGTTTATTGATTCTGTCCGATGTTAATGTTACAAAATGCAGCGTGGTTGGGGTTCAGTCTTCTTTTAAAAAATGCAATTAAGACAGATTGTTTGGTGTCTTTATTATATCTGCAACCACACGTAAAATTATCTACAATTAAACCATAGTTACAGCTTAAATATGTACCATTAACAATAAACCATCTGACATTGATACTATATCTAACACACTATTAATCTGTGACATTGCAGTGTTGCTATTCAAATAAATAAAATTACCACCATCACAGCTATTGCTCTGACATATATATTTATAGAAATGAGTTAAGTATTTTGCAATTTCATAGTAAGTCTTAATCGTAGTGGCTGACATAAGCCTTCTAACATCAAAAATAAGCAAAGAAAACCCCAAAAACTTATTGTTGCTTTATGCAATTTCTCATAATAGAAGTGTCTTACTCTTTTATTAAAAGTTTTTATTCTAATTTCATACTTAATTCATTAATTCTGATCTGAGAACATTATTTCATACAATCATTCCACTATAAAAGATTCCAGTGATGACCTCAACTTTGAGAATAGTGGTGGTATTGTAAATAATCAATGTTATTTTCGTAACAAATCCTCGTTTGTGTGGCAAGGTCATTCTACGACATTTACAATTTATTATTATGACATTGTGTTTACTTCAGCAGTAATCCAGTCATGTAAAATATACTTACGGAATTATGTTATTCATCATTAAGTAGTTACGAACGGAACGGGATTTTCGGCCCCTGTCGTAGTCTTAATCATAATAATAAAATGGTAACTAAAACTTTGAACTTCTGTACATTTTTCTGCATCGAAAGGTAAATCTCTTCAGCCTTACACAAAAAATACAACAATTTCGGTAAGGGAGCCAGTAACCTAACCATATCTATTTATCTATAACATTATAATTGTAATCAAAATAAAACAGTTAACTTCTTTTAAAGAACCGGTTGGACACATTAAGTATAGTAGTCGGCAGTTAACTTTAGGTCTGAGAAAAAATAGTGGAGGAAAATTCGTGAATGGCTTGGAATATCCTGTTCTCGTAGAAAATTTGATACAAGCACACAAACAAACAATATACAAACAATATAGGAGATATTGTTTTTAAACTTTAAGTAATCTATTTGAATACTACTCAATTTTTATAGACACCAAGACCAGAATGTATTTACTTAGTCAATAGTCGAGTATAGCTCAGAATACAAACTAATTTAATGATGTATGTTTTCATGTAACGTGCCTAGTTAGAAATCCTACCTTTCTAACATTAAACTTAATGTTCTCCAAATATAGAAACATGTAGGTACTTGGGAAAGTGATAGTACGTGAAAGAAAGTGTCTTGTGCGATTGATGCTTATTAGCGAGTAGACGAGTGGCACTGCAAAATTTACTAGTATATGTTACTAAGTAGATATCGCGAATTCCGATTAGTGTAATAATAATGTAGGTTTATGCTCTAGCAATTCTCGCTAACCCAAAGTTTTCAATGGTTAAACTCAAGTTTCATTTACAGTCACAGCAGAGACCTTCACCCAATATTGAATTTTTGCATATCCATTAACTTCTAATTTATTTGAAACAGCTTTTGAAGCATAACTCACTTTATTTATTTTGAATTATCATAAGAACCCCCTTATGGTCTTTATTTCGGTCACTTAGGGTATTTTTTATAGTGATAAATATTATATATGGACTTCATTAGCAAAATTTTGATGAAAACAGTATTACCAAAAAGTCCTACACACTTTAAAAATACTCGTCAATGTTTATGTAAGCATATGACAAAGGGTTAGTGCTTTGCTCACTTTTGCTGAAGAGGTAGGGTTAAAAATCACTAAAATCTGCTTACGTGATACTTGAATGACCCCTGACATATACCCTTTGAAGGTAATTCCCTAGAGATCATTATTTCCCAGCTTAGATCTAAAGTATTAGAGGAAATCGAGAAGCGGTTCCGTCGTACTATATGAATGTATTTTGTAAAACTCTGTAAATCTGGAATTAGATTTTTAAAGACTAAACGGTAATCTATCTAGATTATAGCATATTAGCTGAATTATATGAACAAATTGCATTTACATGCCGACCGCAAAACAAGTCTTAGTAGTCGGGACCGGTTTGTGGCCAAGGGGTTATAGGGGTTAAAGATTCATAGACTTAGCATATAAGATTTAATTATTTTTTTTTAGTTTTCACTCATATTTTTTTTATTCTCAGTTTCTTATACATGGAAATAAGGCTTTGTACTATCTTGAACGACAAGTTCTTTTTTTTCAAAGGTCAAACTTTCTGGCTGCGGTTGGCAGAATTACACTAATTTTTTGCTCCGCTTCGCCATATTAAAAAAAAAAGACTTGCCTGACTTTTTGGCACAAAACATAGAGTATATGAAGATTTGTACCAAATTCTCAAACTCAAGAATTCACTGTAAATATTTAATAGCAAAATGAACAATTGATAAATTTTATTATTTTGTCTTTCTACTCTGCAAACTGCTCTTTTTTAGAGTGTCGATGGACGAGTCTAAATATCTCCCAAGTACTTGAAACCCCCATACTGTCCTTTTCCCTGTAAAAACAAGCTCTGATTTAAATAAATTCTAACCACAATAAACGATTTCGTAATTTATAAAACGCTTATTTATTCTTCCTATAATTATAACAATTGATAACGCTAAATGGTAATAACCTTATCGAATAAGTCATTAGAATTATCAGTTTTAGCTAAATTTAGGCTTATTAAACGCCTAAGGTTTACTTTCCTATATATAATATCATCATCACATATATAATACATAATTATTGTCAAATCAAATATGAGTAATGGCTGTTACAGGAAGATTTAAGGATATATGACGGTTATGGTTAAGATAGGAAGGAAAATACGATAATGTGAAATATTTATTTATACCAGGAAGATGACATTTTTCCTCTTTAACATTTGGTTTATGTGTAATCTACTCATTGGACTCATTTTCACTTCGTGCCAATTAGGAATTTATCCCATATGACTGATATGATTAAATTATATTTTATTTTCCTTACCTTGTCCTTTATTTCCCTTATTGACTATTACGCATATTTCTTTCCTCCTAAAATTGCCATTTATTGCTTGCCAAGTAGGTCTCTAACAGTCAATCTTTCAATATGGGTTCGTCTAATCGGAAGATTATCCCGGGTTACATCAAATAGACCGTCAAAATAAAGCAATATGTACTTTTATCAAGAGAATAAAGATAATGACGTATCGCAATTATTATATTGTAGTTTCAGTTAGCTTCAAATGACGTCGGCGAAAATCTAAACTTAAAACTTTGTCTGTATGGGATAAGCTAGGCAGATTATATTTTGCAATGCAAAATTCCGCAAGCGGTGATGTTTGAATTGCATTTTAACACTGCATAAGTCTTACAAAGGGAAACGAATACAATCCAGGGTCATGTTTATTAATGTATCTTCTTGCGACTATATCGAAAAACTATGATTTTATACAAAAGTAACATTCAACAAAATTCTTCGATTCTTGTTACGAAGACAACAAAGAGAAAAAAGCTACTATGGATGAGTTCTGTATTAATATAACCTTCCTATATTGATATTAATGAAATAATGATAATTGAACATTTAACTCGAATGAAATAGATATAATAGACGGAATTTTTTAAACAGAGCTTATTCCTTCTTCAAATAAACAGAATTACAGAATTATTATATAGACGGTAAGTGCAGAAAGAGAAGAAGAGATAGAAAAATATTTTAAAATGGATGAGAATGTAGTAGTGAAAAAATAGTGCGTGAAGATTCAGTTTCTATTAATACTCGATTTTGTTTGGATAATAAACGATGTCACAGGATATATAGTATATGATGGAACTATTCCCAATAGAGTGAATTGAATGAAGAATGATTTGTAACGTACCCGCATCTCAGCCGAGTATGTCGTGACTTGTTGACGTTAATTCGAATTCCCACGATTGTTGAATATAGAAAATTTATTAATTGTTAAATATTGCTTTAAATTTCCATATATGGAAATTAATGAATCATCATTATTGAAATGTAATTGAGTAATACTATATTAGGTTAATTGAGTGCACTCAAGGATGTATTTTGATCAAGTACAAATATTTAATTACCTGTTACAAGTACTTATTAATTTAATCATGACCTATATACACGTCGAATAATTTTGCCTGTACTTGCCTTATCAGCATGTGGCAGAACATATAGGAGCTGACGAGGTTCGATGACAAATAGTGGAAAATTTAAACTATGGAATTAAAAAAGATGTTCAAAAATGATGTAGCTCGATATGGCAACAAACAATCAACTGGCCTATCAATTTAAGCGTGTTTTTTTATGCATCAGGCAAGTAGTCAAAAGCCAACTAATTTGATAGCTAGAAATGAGTCAATAGGGGAGAGAAATATTTACAAGTGACTTGAATTAAATAAACCTATTAGTCTTAAGGACAACTTATATGAATAACATTGACAATAGCACAATCTTACAGAATAGTTGACGAAATTACGATCCTGAGATTGATGTCAATCATTAAAGGGGCCAGAGATTGTAAAGAAATCTAAATTTCAGACTATAAACGCGTATTTCCGTAGATGCCTCTATCTGCATCACGAGAACGTGTATATAATTAAAACGTTATTAAAATCGATTTTGTTTACGCGAAACATTCATATAGCATCTAACGAGGGAAAAGTTCTCTCATTCAGCGGCGTTCCGGAAAGCCCTTTCACCGTACTGATAGGGTTCCATTAAACGAGTCGATTCCATCACGCCCGTTAGACAGACATACAGACGTGTGTTAATGCGGTTCCTACTCTATAAATTAAATGTACTTCAATGCGAGTTTATAAATGGTGAACAACCTTTTCTGTTCTGATGTTTGTTTGATTGAATAATGATCTAGTAAATCAGCAAGTTTTCTGTCATTTTAGTTGCTTTTAACTCTTTCTGACCGTCGCTAAAACTACCATAAGTTTAATGTGTATTTTTGTATCTATATGCCTGTCTGTGGCAGTTTGTGGCGTCTGTGGCATAGCGGCCTTGATAATGGACCGATTTAATTTAGATACTTCTTAGCTATAATATGTAAGGATATGGTCAGCTGTTGAAAGCTGCGTAAGCGTTTAATTCTTCTGAAAAAAAAACCTTACCACCTTGGATATTATATCCGATTTTATGAATTTTTAGGTTATTTAAATGTTTAAAAGTTTTTAATTAAATTAAAATAGTGCCTTTATAGTAGCGTAAAAATATCCTTTAAACATTTCTATTTTCAATATTAATATCTCGTCCCTTGCATCCTGCTCGCTAGCACGTTACGTAATTCCTTACAATATCCGCTCTTTGATCTGATTAAACAATTTATCCATGCATGCCGCCGACGCCGTTAACAACACTCAGTCATTAATTGGGGCACGTGGGATTTTGTTTAAATTAATATAACGGAATAATAATCATAAAACTGCATTTTATAAGCAATCCATTTTTTAAACATGAACATGTTAACATTTCCCATTTTCCTTAACTCCTTTAATCTAGAGCACGAAAAAAGTTTATATTACGTATGTGGAATACGAAATAATGCTTGGTTTAAAATTTCTACGGTTATTAATCTCCTCCGAACTCCAGATGTTGAAAAGTTGTCAATTTATGGTCAAAATTGTAGAGTATTTGTAACAGGTAAGTTCAACAGAGTTTTAACCAAGTCGACTCATCTATGACGTTGCATGTTAAATTGGGTTCAATAACTTTTAAAAACTGCAATCAATCCAATGACGCAGTTGATAGTTATTTTTGCTGCTGTTGTTATTTAAAGCTTTCTAAATAAATTAAAATATGACTAATTTAATGTGACTTTAGGATTTTCCATAATATTAATTATAAAATTTATAATTATGCAATTTTTATTACAAGTTGACTCATTTTAATTAATGATGTTTCATAGGTACAACTGTACCGAAAAAACTGTAAAACTGAACTGAAATATTGCAATTTAATGGCAATTAACAGTTACATGCTTGTATCTTCCAAAAATTTTCTCAACATAACTAATTCATTTGATTCTAGGAGTTTAATTATTAAGTATCTATTCATGAGAAACAGATATTTTGACCTCATTCGACCGTTTCTACTAATTAGTCTCAGTCGTGCTTAGGTGCTCTTACTACTAGTATGAATGTTGAATACAAGGTATTGTGAGCCGAGTTCAATAGGATACAGGTTCTTATGCAACATAAATTAACAATTATATTTGTCATTCACATCACAAGCGGGTAATGAGAAGTTCAGTTAAATTACTCTTTATTTAATTTATGCAGCTACTATATGGTAGAATCTATTTTTAAAGGCTTTTATTTTTAAAATATTGTCTTTTCGTAGTTTGTTGATCGTTGATTTGATTCTTTCACTATCTTTGACTATATTTAAAATATCGATCATATGGCAGTGAATGTTCGTTGTGGAATCTTTATTTGTGCAGAACTGTTTCCCACTTGGTTTGTGTTTTTTTCCCTCTATAGGTCCACAATTTAGTTACCATGACTTCCTAATGTGTATTGTTGCGTCCTAATAAACATAACGTGGGTGGTCACGTACATCTAATGTAACAGCTTTCTGATTTCCATATTAGTCAGTAGTTATTGCCTACTGATAATAACTGGGGGGTTGATGCACATACTAGTAGAATTATATTACTTTATATAATCTTGAATGAAACTATTTGGTTCTTGTGAAATTTTCTTCGCCGTAAACAATGGTCCTAAAAAGATGTGGTATAATGGTGGCAAAAGTAGGTAAAAACTAACAAACAACATGCAAATTTAACCGTTACAAATTTCTTAGCTTGCTCCGATTACACCACGTCTTTCTTACTAAACTAAAAACCTCTCGATATTCTATTAGTGTTATTGTTAATAGCGTGGAGCTTTGTTGCTTGCTGAACATCTGTTGTAAAAACATTTCCAGTGTTTGTGTAACGTCTGGTCGTTGTTAAACTCGTTTCAGAGGACAATGTAGTATAGTAACAAAGAATTAGCACATGAGATCAGTGTGACATTTCTGTAATCCTGTCACATGTGCTGATTTCATAACCTTGCACTCCCCTCGTACGGAAACTTTGCGCTTCAGTTCCGCGGAACCTGCTGCGAAATTGGGCTCAACATAAAATAAGGTTAAAAGTTGTAATTTTTGTATAAATTACGGACGAAGCGTAAAACTTTCATGAAATTTATCAGGAATTCGATTTAAAAAATTCCAACTTTCAGTTTCATAAATATGTGATTTAGAACCTTCGTCGTTGATGTTCCAAAGCGGTCTTTGAAAAATAAACCATACTATGAGTTTCTTTATCATCATTTATTGCCTAGCGCTTTGCTTATACGATTTATAATTTTGTAAAGCGATTTAAAGGTTTACTAAAATCGTATCTAGATTGTAAATTTGTCTGGATTGTTCAATAACCAGTTCGGTAACCTACATCGGCGATTTAATTTCCGTGCCTGGGGTGACCTTATGAGTTAGCAATGACATTCTGACCCCAAAACCTAATGTTCAGTTTATACCTACTCAATCTACCTACATGTAATATATTTTCGAATGAATTGTGTTATATTTTGCAATTTTTACTTGACATTTCTATACCTACACGGGATATAAAACAATGCATTGTTTGTTCTACAGGATGCGTTTTTTCCCATACCAAGAATATGGTAAATAGTTACACGTATTTCCGTTTGTGCTTGATTGCATCTATCACTGTTATAGACTAAGTATTCATATATGAAGTGTTAATGAGAACTGCATTCCTCCTTAGAAACTTGTATTTTAATATTTGGAGCTTCGAAAGTGGATGTTTTACTTTCAATATAATTTTATAAGTGATTATTTACATATAAAATGTATGTCCTGATTAGTTGATGTAAAGGCGATTTAGATAAAAGTTTCTACTTCGAGGAAGAAAATAAGTAGTAATTTACAACTCTTTATTGCGCAAAGTACAAAAGAACTGGGACGTTGTTTAACGTAGCGTGTGCATTATCCATACAAAGCCCTTTTAACTGGAGAACCCCACCGTAATCACTATACCTTCTAGCCTAATTCTTAGTTGCTGTGATCCTGTCTAGTCGGTCGACTGACCTAGTTGTGTGCACACTACATTTCCGTAGAATCCTGAAATACAGAGAAGTCCTGGTTTTGGTAACCCAACTGATATTTAACAACTTTCCCTTTTAAAGAAGTGGACAAATTTTGCTTTGAATATCTAAAACAAGAAGTATAAAATAAAACAGGCATTGTTATCTTTACTAGTAATGCTTGAATATAATCTTATCTGTTATCAGTAATCGATAATTGTTATGCGGAATACGTGGAAACTGTTGGCATTTGATAAGACATTTTACCATGTATATTGTAATTAGACTTGGCTGCTTCCTAGACTTGTAAAATACTGTCTGTTTGTCCTAAAATATTGGTGTTGAGGCGTTTTTTGTAGATTTATATAGAAGATAGTTCTGGAAGAGTAGACAAAAATATATTTCACCTCCCTTTCTTGTTTTAGTCCGACATTTAATAATTTTAGTTTCTAGTCTTAATTTTGAATCTTTATGCGTAATTAAAGAAATAAAAGCAAGCAATAGATAATTGGATTACCAATTAAGACTATGTAGGTCGTATTATAGATTTGTTCACCTATTGTCGAAATGCCGTGTCATAATATTTTGCATTCAATCATTACATTAATTTTAGTGTAGAATCCATCTTGTATTCTATATTTCTTGATAGCGAAGTTAGGACTGCTGTTATTTATAAAATTCTATTTTAAAATCCGGCAATGGTATAAACAGGAAAACAATCAGTTTAAAATTAACAAATTGATCACGTCGCGGTCGAAAATGCTGGTTTGTAAAATTCTTTGGCAAGCAAATTAAGTAAAGTACGGGCGTTGCTTAAATGGCTAATTGGATAATGTTGCTCTGAGAGAATCCTAATAGCAGTTTTTGCTTAACGTCTTGTTCTTATTGAATGACTGCATGCATTTGTGTTGTTTTTTGTAGTTGACGCCTGTTTGATATCATATTACTCTGAAATTCGATCGTAGTTCGGCTCAGGAATTCTTACAACTAATGAGCCATCAATCCCACGTCATACAGCTGAAATAAAATCTATTCTTGCTAATAAGAGGATAAAACCTTTTCAATCAAACACGCAGTTACACATAGCTAGCAAATAACCAGTTAATTAAACTGTTAATCCCTGCAAGGTCGTGAAACGATCGTAAAATGAGGCCATCCTTTTCCTTTGCAATTAGTTTCTTTTATTTATATAAATGATTATATATTAATCAAACTGCATTTTTAAATAATGCTATGGTTATAATTTAGAAGATTTAATTTAATTTTCAATGCTTGTATTGTAAATTAAAAAAGAGTTTTAGGGTATACTCAGACCAACAGTATGACGGCATGACTAGAATATCCTTGTGAATTTTTCATTACTGCGATGTAAATAATCATTATTCTGTCGTGACGGTATATTTATTTTCAATCCCTACTTCTTTGATTAATAATAAACATCAGTTGTCCAACATTCAAGAAACTATAAATGCTACTCATATCAATCCTACCAATATCAAATAACAGGATACTACTCAAATTATAAGATATTATAATATTATAACGTATTGACGTTCGCGTCAAAAATCTTTCAAATGAATTTTTAAGCAGTTAACCTCTATAAATTGAGATCCCTTTATCAATTTTGCATACATCTTTATAATGGATAATGGTGAGCTAAGTGACGTCATTCTAAATCCAATATTGCAAACGGCCTACGATAGCGAACTAATTGTTTTTTGTGCACGCCCCTGATATGGGTGTTAAATGAAAGGGTTTGCTGAGAAGAATGGAGTATTAATATCTTGTATTTAAATTCTATACAAACCTCTAAAATATCTAGAGAGAGAGGACGAACGCCACTTAAAGCTGAAAAAAGCGTCTGCTACATTTAAATGAAACTTTATCTTTGAAACGCGAAAGAGAAAACTTAATTAAAAAATAATTTAATAACGAATTCTCGTTGAAAATTTCGAAACTGTTTTCATCAGACATGGATTTTCGAGTACACTCGTAATGTCTAGCTATTTCTATAGATCAAGCAGACGTCGATAATTTCAAGCCCTGTCTGTTTTTTTATAAAAAGGATAAATAGTGTCTGATACAAATTAATTTTTAATATATTCAATGGATTATTCATAGGCAATCAATAATGGATAAATAACTAAGAATTTGCCCGCAGAAAATTTTCACCCGTGAGGGGACGGTTAGAATACTATTCCCCTCTGCCGCTGGGAGAGCATCTCGTAAGAGCCGAGTAACCCAGCACCCTCTTGGTGGTAGGAGATCGAATCCGATGAAGGAATCCGATCGCCAAGTGTCATAGACGCGTTCCGGTTGAGCCGCATGTGGGCCAGACATACCCCCTCCCTCTCCTATCCCATTAATGCTGTGGGTCTGGACTCTGGGCTCTTGCCTAGGGTCCGCTGAATCCGCATCATTTCCCCATCTTCATTCCCCCTTCCTACTCTATCTTCGGGGATGCAACGCATCGACAAAACGAGAGAGCGTTTCTTGTTTTTCCGATGTCCATGGGCGATGGTTGCCATTTACCATCAGGTGGACCATCTGCTCGTTTGCATCTTATCTATTATAAAAAGAAAAGTATGTGAAACTTGTATTTCAATTTAAAATTTAGATTATTTATCGTCATATCATTTGTAAAAAATACCCTTTAAAAGTGATATCAATATCAGAGCAGTGTTTTATTGTAATTTATACTAATTACTAAACAATATTTTACTTGGGTGAGTTGAATACGTATTGCATTTTTCATATCTCTATGAATCTACAGTTAAAGAATTTGAATTAGATTTTAAATTATTTCGAAGACTATTTACTTATTTAGTCCTTTAATTTATTAAATTTTATATTATACACATGTTACATTGTTGTATTAAAGAGTGTTATGTAAATTAAAAATGTGAGAGGGTAAAGTTACCACGTAATTAGGCTATAAAGTGGTATCCTCCCGTTATCTTTTACTGCGAGCCCCTCCGGAGTCCGGTAATGAAAATAAATAATGACTTGGCTATTGAGTTACATAATGAAAGTGCACTTTGAAGTGCGCTCTCACAGGGCTAAATGAAATATGTTTGTGCATAACAATCTGATACTAGACTGATATTAATGCCTACTTTGTAAGCAATATAAGCTATACAGTAATACGCAATTCTAATGCCATGGATTGATAGTAATACTTTATTGTCTTATAGTATTTTATGTAATAACTTACTCTAATCTTGCCAACACAATAAAGGTACATAGCGAGGCGAGACAATGAAAGTACAAACCCGAACGATATTATATATTTTTGCATTAGACTTAATATGCTGTATGGTAATTTTTCCATTTACCCCAAATGTAAGAATTTCTCTTATTATATATTATATATTTCAAAATGGTTCGGAAGTAAGACGTATTTTTTATTCTAACGCTTAATCAACATTCAATGAAATATTAGAGTAAGTGGAAGTTTCCATCATTAATATTGAAGGCTTTCGAAGTATCATTACCACTATTTGCAGTTAGCAGTAGCTTTCTTCTCAATTATCACATTTCTCTCAACCGCCCATCGTGTTTGTTTTTATGGTCAGTTACTCTTAAATCAATTAGATCACATACTAATTACTTTTGCGCCTAAATAAAACACCGTTATGTTCTGTATTCACTACCGTACGTACCCAATATGAGGTAAAATGTCCGAAAATTTTCTTGCCATTTTTGGTGATTTTTAATCCAAAATAAAGTCAAATTATAAATAAATTCTTTCCAGAATCATGCTAAGGGGATTTCAAAAATGTTGGGTATTTTTGGACAAAAAGAAATTTCTTACAACTCTTGTGACGAAAAAATCCGAAAAATGTATAATTTTTAAACTGTGTGTGAAGTTAGGCGTGTTTTTTAACCCAGTATGTACAAAACCTTCGATAGAATCCAACTCGTGCTTGGCCGGTTTTTTAAATAACATTGAATACTCCTTCAATAAACTTAATGGGACATCAATAATCCAGTTTACGTGCAGCCAATCGTAGTTCCTTCAGTGGAATATCCTGGAAATTAATGTTGCGAAAGTCCGTTAAATCGAGCGGCTAATAAGCGGCTTTGTTTTCATTTCGCAGGTGAAATCGCAGGTTCAAATGTCACTGGCTCATATTGCAAATTGACTTGCGAATTACAAATTTGGACAGAATGGCCTAGAGGAAACCGTTATTTGCAGTACTGTTTTCACTCCATTTTGCGATTGTTTAAAACCTAAAATGTTGCTAATGTTTGACTAACTCATCAACCTGTAGCAAAACAAAATTTGCGCAGTAGTTTTTACTACCTAGAGATTCGCTAAGAAACCATTATACGAAATTTAATCCCAATGCGCGTAAACAATGATGACAAAGATTGTACGGGGGAAAAAAAATCTTGACCAATTGAATGTAATTTATCACACACATAACTTTATATTGTAAATTAACATCTATTTTACCATTATACAAATTTCCTCAGTCAGGAATGGTAAAGTCCTCTTTATTTTAAAGAAGAAAGAAACTAAAAACGACTAAAGTATTTAAAAAATACTCTCCTCTATTCTGTTCTGCAGAAACAATTATACTAATGTGTTTATAACTCAGTATAGAAATACACTTTAATTTTCTAAATTATTATAAAGTATGTAGAAATGTAAGGTTTTTATGTGACGTGCCAAGTGTCGGCACTTTGATACCGTAATAACATTACATTTGAACTCAATATTATTTCTTGTTATTATGTAATAGTCAGCTGTGAAATAAGATACAGTCGATTGTTTTGGTTCGTTCTACTTTCATTTTCTCATATTACAACTCAAAACATTAAACAATTGAAATCGTAACCATTACCATACTGAGTACCACGTAGCTCTTACTATCACCAAAAAAAATATAACAATCATACACTGTTTACTGAACCTATTGTTCTTTCTTTAATCGATAAAGAAACAAAGGCGTGAAATAACTACAATGAGATGACTGCCACGGTAACAATCGAAACCAAAATTTATTATTGTGTAGTAAACCAGTTACGAAGTCATAAACATCAAAAGTGTTCACTCAAGGATTGAGGTATAAATATGCGTAATGAATAAAAAATGAATGAGATCTCTAGAACAAAAATCCATCCTTCCAATTTATACGAGCACTCATAATGAAAGAGCAAAATAAAACCAAACCACTGCCTATTGACTCATATTAAGAAAAAGACTAGTACAAAAATAAATATGAATTATATCAAGCACTGAGTCGACAAGTGCAACCAGTGTTGGACTTGTGTTTCTTATTTAATCGGTACTCGAATAATATACGTTTCATAAAAATAATAGCCGGAATTCACACGTTTGTGTGTCCCATTGTCTTGATTTCTTGTTTACTGCTGGATTATATTAAAGTTAATTTTAAAATAAAAAGAATTAATATAGAATATGTATTTAATCAGTAATGATAAAAACTGAGTTTCTTCGTTTTGCAAAGAAGGTAATTCGCAAAATTAAAAAAACTTGAACATATCTACCAATATTTTAATCATTATAAATACCTAATTTTGAAGAGTTTCCAAGCGTATTTTCGGAAACCAAGATCCAATATTAATCAACAAAAAAACTTATAAAGGAATTCGTCAAACGTCATCAAATTTATATTTGAAAATGTTCAATTGTTGGGTTCTATATTTTTTTTATTAACTGTGGAATTATGGAGAAATCGACAATTCGAAAATCGATTATTCCTATTCTAATAAACATGGTCCACCCCTGCGCAAGGTTCATGGGAACGCGAACGCGTATGACGCATTAGTTCATTACTCATACAAGTACAGTTGAGTGGCATCACAATTACACGCGGCTGCCGCTCGCTATAGGAAGACTTCTGGATTGGATTGCGTTTAAATAAAATAAATCAAACAAAAATCTCTTTATGACCTCTCGAACAACCGCTGCGAAATTGTTCACCGCATATCGGGTTGCAGCATTCGTATTTCAGTATGCCATTTCTTTGTATTTCAATACCGGTTTAAATATTTTTTCTCTTTTTTCAATTCATTTTAAATCAAAATATTGTTCTTTTATTAAACGGTTCGTTGGACCTTCTATAAAATTACAATCAGAAGACGAACGGTCTAAAACGCTGTCATATTTATTCCACCTATAGTTTCGTTAGATAAACGCACGTTTTACCAATGGCAACATCAATAAAACAAACAGCAAAGGTCGATTTCCCGCGAATCGATCGGTCTCGATACTGCGTGGTTCACAAAGACCTTTTAAAAATAAACTAAAAAGTGCTGTCACTATCTGAATTATAGGATCTTCGGGAACTTTATTTTATTTTTTCGAACCAAGTTTTAACATGAAATTTTATAACCTAAAGTCTCTATTTTGGCTTGAGTTTCCGTTTGATGAATATCTTTAAAGGCACAAAGGTCTTTAGGAAATATTCAAGCAAATAGCTAGTTATTTCAATTCCCAGCACGAAGATTTTTATAAAATAAACATAAACAAGGTTGTCTAGAAGAACGTGTTTGCTATTTTCCTGTAAGTCGCTCGTTGCATCTAATCTGTTATTTGTTCTGCATGGATCGAGATTGGTATTTGAAAAAATTGCTACAAACTTTAAATAGGGAGTAGAAGTAGTACAATAATTATATAGCTGACTGCTATGGTAATATTACTATCATCATTAGACTACAGCTAGACATCTAGCAAATATTGGAATAGGTAACGGTATATTGCGGTTGCGGGAAATGACTATCCATTAATGGTAAAATGCAAAAATTATTAGTAAATAAAAACAGTTAGACATGTGGTGGCTGATGGGAAAAAATATAAAAATGGGAGCCCAAGTCAGTCCTATTGAAAAGGTTTTTGACACTAAGAACATTAAATAGGATACTGTAATTAGCTCCTATTTAATATCTAAAATATGAATGGGTTTAATTTTTAAATCTGCAAATGATAAAATTACTATTCATAAAAAGATAATACAATTCTGAATAAAGAACCAAGAGGTCAGCGACGGATTTGAATCGTAAATGACTTTAATTTAGTCTCATTAATCTTAAGGATTCTTGGAATCCTTTCATTAGAATATCTCCTACTTTAATGGTCTGTTAAGTTCTCAGATACAATAGAAATATATTAGTAGTCTATTATGTAAGAACAAAAGTTATCGCAATTGTAGACACAGCAGTTTTATAAAGTACTCACATTTTTTAGGTTAGGTTTTCCTCAACATTTTATAATATAACTGGTTATTTAAAAATCTAATCATTCCTTTTTCTTCTACAGAATCTATTGTTTCTATAGACCGTAGAACTTGAAATGTGTCTGTACTATGTATTCACACTTTGTAGAGCAAAAGCCTGGTACTTAGACAGTTCTAAGAATTCCCTTGAGAAAGTCCGTAATTACTATTGTTTCAATCTTTATAATGCAAAGTGAGACAGTATGGCTTAAAGCGAACAAAACAAGTTTTGAACTGACGTAGGTTTAATAGCGGAAGCGGCGAGCAGTATCATATTAATCTATTGGATCAACTATAATGGGTATAACTTCTTTTTGTTATTTAAAATGTCGACAAAGATGATTAGGCAACATAAGTAATTTTTATTTTTGCTTCTCTTCATTATCAAACTCAAAAATATTTTGTTCAATAAGGTTTTTTACAAAATTATTTTTGCTACGGCAACAGTTGGTCGGATAGTAAATCTCAAATTTAACATGGAAACTAAACTTTTTAGAACACTATTTCATTTAAATTACCTTACACCAACCAAAGAAGTTTACAAAACAACAAGAGAACTTACAATACAACAGGTATATGCAAAAATTTGCATTTTCGGCTAGAAAACACGCACATTAAATTTACACAAAAATCAAGCAAATATGCTAAAAGAAATAAACATCAGCTAAGTTTACCTATCACAAGAACGCTGTTAAAAGAATTTACTTTGAAGTAGAACAGTACCTACTACTATATATTATTTTACTTATAGATGTCATGAATAATGTACCATACGTCCCGTTGTTCCAAAAGTAAGCTTCGTGACGTCAAATTGTCCCGGTTTTCCGAAATCGCGCAAATATTACCGCGTTGTCGGTAATAAGACAGATTTATTGCTTTGAAAATAAAAAATTACTAGATCCACCCGTTGATATCTGTAAGACTTCCGTCCCGTTGCCCGTGTCCCGTTTTGAGTGAAAAATAAAATGGTCACTTTAGTCATGAACAGCACATCTTTTAGAAGTATTAAAAACAAACTTAAAAATAAATAAGTAAATCAACTGTTTAATATAATTTCTGTTTTACAAATCATTTAGCGTTACTTAGATTCAATCGAGTTCTACTCCAGTAGTATACTGTATTTTTCTGAGTAGATCTATTATCATATGCTTTTTTTGTCCAAAGTCAGTCAGTTGATTGTGTCAAAATATTTAAATTGATTTCGTTGCTAATCTTATCTCAGTCAAAAATAACTGTATCATAATCGTGGACGTGGATTGTCAGCCAACCGTTAAGATGTTATCGTTTGAATGTTGGGATGTGCGACTGTGATTCCTGGTTAAGATTACTTCTATAGACGACCCGCACTGGAATAAAGTGCTATAGAATAGTTAGATTGTTAGAAACTTGTAGTTGACCCTTGTCCGTCTTGCCAGTATCGATCGTGGTAAGGACTGTTTCTTTACTATACTATTTCTGAAGTGGTTTGAGTGTTGTACATAAATTCTTGTTATTATCTATTACAAGCTTTTTTCAATCTGTCTTATTATGGGTCAAATCATGTAAATTTATTGTTTAACAGTTTCTCCAACCGTCAATAATAAGTGCCGTAACTGTAGATTCAATATTAGTTATGTGAATCCTTACTTCCTTACTATATAATATTATAAACGCGAAAGATTGTGAGTATATTTGTAACTCTTCCACGTAAAAACTACAGAACGAATTTCAATGAAATTTGGCACACAGATATTTTAACATGATTAAAAAAAATATAGGCTGCTTTTTTATCCAATTCCTTCGGGATTATATTAAATATACTGTTGTAAGTTGTCAATATATGAAAATTAAATGTTTTTTTGACTCCAGTAGAATAAAAGTGGTTACTAAATAGAAAACGACAAAGCTGGTGTATAAAAATTAATTACCTTGTTTATAACTTACTGGTAATTAAACTTTGTTGCCACTAAGTAAAAATATACAAATCTTAAATTACAATTCAAGAAATTTGTATATATTTTTGCCTCGTAAGAGGCGAGTAACCCTGCATCCCTTGGTGGTAGGGAAACGATGCATGCGAATCCGACCGCCAAGTGTCATTGAGGCGTTTCGGTCGAGCAGCATGTGGGCCAGATTTACCTCACCCTCTCCCATCTCGTTAATGCTACGGTGCTAGTGAACTCTTCATTCACCTTCCCCACTCTATCTTCGAGGTGGCAACGCACCGGCGAAACAAGAGTCACTCTCTTGTATTGCCGACGTCCTTGGGAGACGGTGGCCACTTACCATCAGGTAGGCCGTCTACTCGTTTGCCCCTTAACTGCCATAAAAAAATATATACCTATAATCAGATGTAATTGTATTTTTACATGAAGCTGATCTGATGATGGAGCTATATGTATAATCAAAAAAACCCAACCCTGTCGAATTTGGACTAGTTTAATATTGCTTGGGAAAAGTCCTAAATGATTAACTTTTTAGGTAGTTCCATTTCCATTACCAGTAATGAGTTTTTTAAAAATAAAGTTCAGTTTAATTTTAGAAGTATTTGGACGTAATAAAGTCGTAACGTAACGTTACGATGAATGACTACACGCAACTAATAATATTACGATGGTGTGTTATTTTTAACGTACGCGTAACTCTCCCGCGTTGTGATTTCGCGACGGCCCTTTTGTTTCTTCTCTTTTACTGTACACAATTCTATTCATAAATTTTTCGTATTAACATTTTAACACTAGAAAAACTGAAAAAATATTCTTATCGAAGAAGACTTCATGGGTCAAATGAGCTATCATAGAGCGACCAGCCCCGGCTTCGAACGGTTACTTTACTTTCTTCCTCTTGAATCGCTCTGTCTATTGATAAAAGTCGTATTAAGATCAGTTGTGTTGTTTAAAAGATCAAACCGTGCAAGTGAGAAACAATTTTGTTTTATACTATGTAGAAATGCGAGGTGCATTTGATGAAAAAAAATCGTTGTTAAAAATAATATCGTTATTAAGGGCTCTGAATTCGAATAACTATTTTTTTATGGTAGATAAGGTACAAATGAGTAGACGGTCCACTTGATTGAAAGTGACCACCTTTGCCCATGGACATCGGAAAAACTAAAGAGTATCGCTTGTTTTGCCGATGCGTTGCGGTCTCGAAGAAAGAGTCAGAAGGGGGATTGAACCCGGTGTTCATTGAAACCACAGCAGTAATGGTATGGGAGTGGGAGGGGGTAGACGTAGCCCACATGCGGCTCGGCCGTAACGCGTCAGAGACACTTGGCGGTCGGATTTGCATGCTGGTGGTCGCAAGCCAGTGGAGGAACTTTATAATTTCGACAAAAATATATTTTAACTGATTGGAGTGTCCAAAAAAAATGGTACAATTCACCATGTTTTATTTATTCTTTCAGTTAAAAGTAAAACATTAAACTTGAGATATTTTTTTTTGTCATAAACTATTATTAAATTTATGAAATATATAATAAAAAATTTACAAAAAACTTTAAAATTAATTAAAAGATCCCGTCCGACTTTTAACTGTCAATTTAGCTCATTTTTATTAATTACGTAACTGAAATGGGAGTGTTTTTTATGTTAGATCTATAATTTAAAATAATTTTTCTATGCACTATATACTGCCACTATCTAAAGTCATAAAAGTTTTTTTATTAGATTAATGTTTCGCTTCGAGGTATGAGATTTCGTGTCATGATTAACCAGATTATATCGTTGATGTTTTCACGTTTTTGTTAGGTACACGAGTTGTCAGGTTATTTACCTCTAAATCGGGGAACGGTAATTTGTCAGTTATGTAGTAAATAATGAGGATAAATAATTACTAACTGTAATTAGTTATACGTCATAGAAGGATTGTCTCATCATGTAATTTTGAACTGTGACGCAATTGGGTACCAAGTTTAATGTAGAAATTAGAAGCAGGAAAACAAGCAGTGGCTGGGGCTTGTGAAACCCAATAGAAGGTCAAAAGAGCTTTTGAACTATGCGTAAACTCTAGCCTCTACTGCTCTTCCTATCATTTTTTAAACTCATCAAACTGCAGCTCTATCGTAACCGATATAAATTGTAGACTCGGTACTCAAATTTTTACCAACAAATAGAAAAGTAAAAGCCTCATTTTATGAAGTTTTAAAGCTTCAATTATTCTTATTTATTCTGCCACTTAAATAGGCTTCATATAAGTTGTATTTCTTTGCTCATGGATTACTCATTTGACATTACTGTCAAGCACATAAAATGAGTCACAGATAACAGAACAACTTGGCTTTATCATACAAAGCGGATTCTTTATATATCTACTTAAACATGTCTTTTAGTCAATAATAACTTAAAACAACTGATAGTGATAACCCGTTTGTAATAAAATTTTTTATTTAAATGATACAGGTCCCCCGAATGTGATAAAGTCTTTTGTATAACGATTTTGTTTAGATTACTTCTTTGCTTAATCATATTCGTTTTTGCTTCTTTGATTTTCACTTCTCTTTGGTCTCATTATTTCTTTCCTTACTGCTTCTTTTCCTTTCTCCTTTGTTTGTATTCGTTTTCTTTCATACTTTATCCATGCTTATAATTTTATCAATATTATCATTAATACATATAATATACCCTCTTAATTATTTTTAGTCCTGTTCCTTTTTATTATTATTTCCGTTATATGTGTTTTTTTATGGTAGATGAGGTGCAAGCGAGCAGATGGTCTACCTGATGGTTGGAGGACACCATCGCCTATGGACATCGACCAAACAAGAGATACCCTCTTGTTTTGTCGATGCGTTGCATCCTCGAAGATAGAGTGGGGAGGGGGAGTTATAAAAAAATGCTGCGTTTTCAGCGGACCCTTAGCAAGAGCCCAGAGTCTACTAGATCTGCATAATGGGATGGGAGAGGGGGCGTTAAAGACTGGCCCACATGCGGCTCGATCGGAACGCGACTATGATACTTGGCAGTTGCATTCGCATGCTGGTGGTCGCAAGCGAGTCGAGGAACAGATCCCCTACCACCAAGGGGGTTCTAGGTTACTCTGCTCTTACGAGGCGTTCCCCAGCAGCAGAGGTGAATAGTATTCTAACCCGTCCCCTCACGGGTATAAATTTTAGTTTTGTCCTGTTTCATTCAATTCAATTTACATCAATATATAAACTTTTATTATCTTAAGGAGCTAACCTAACCTAGAATTCAATAAATGATAATAAATAATTTAATATCCGTATAGGGAATAAATAAAATGAATCTATCTATGGTGACTCCCAGAAATTGTCAGTCATAGACACATATGGATTTAATTTTGCTAATAAAATGTTGGTCAAAATATTTAATTAAGTTATTTATTTAATTAAACGATACGTTTATAGGGAAATTCAAGCTATTAGTTTTGAAAACGACAGCATCGCTTTATTTTAGTAAAATTAGATCATATTTAATGGGTGGGATACCCAAAGTAAAACAATGATTTGCACTTAGGTGGCTTTTATATCACTTATATTTTTGCTTATTCATTTCCTTTAAAATATAAATAGACCATATTACTTACGTAAACAGTCATACAAAACATTGTATGGGTGATATAAATAACAAAAATTCCCCATGTATGAATTACTCAACATGTTTACCATTTAAAGTGAAGACCAATTATGGACGGTATTGTTGTATTTTTGAAATTTTACTATTTCTTATAAAGTTTTAACTAAATCCCGTGTTTATTCTATATTCTGGATATATTTAATGTCAGCTATTCCCAATAATGCATCTCTAGTTAAAATAAACAATATAAAATTTATAAAGTTTTACCCGTGAGGGGACGGGTTGGAATACTATCCACCTCTGCCGCTGGCAGAGCATCTCGTAAGAGCCGAGTAACCCAGCACCTCCTTGGTGGTAGGGGATCTGTTCCCCGACTGGCTTGCGACCACCAGCATGCGAATGCAACTGCCAAGTGTCATAGTCGCGTTCCGATCGAGCCGCATGTAGGCCAGTCTTTAACACCTCCCTCTCGCATCCCATTAATGCTGCAGATCTAGTGGACTCTGGGCTCTTGCTCAGGGTCCACTGAAAACGCAGCATTTTTTCTTAACTCCCCCTCCCCACTCTGTCTTCGAGGATGCAACGCATCGACAAAACAAGAGGGTATCTCTTGTTTGGTCGATGTCCATAGGCGATGGTGTCCTCTTACCATCAGTTAGACCATCTGCTCGTTTGCACCTTTGTCTTTGTCTATTAATGAAACCATTTAATTTAAGTGCACCAGTAGTAAGCATCAGTAAATTATTAAAAATCAAAATTAAAATTATTTTGTTTGTATCAAAAGGATGAAATTTAATTAAAAAAATTAGGAGATCGGATATCCAATGTTTTTGTTTAAACTAATGATATTATAATACAAGTTTTGTCCATTACTAGTTCCTCCTCTACTGTGCTAATTATTGCAGAATTAGAATCATTGCATCATGAATGAAGCTTTTTCCTCCAAGCTAGTTTCATAACTTTCAATGAAGGTTCTTCATTGAAAGTTATGAAACTTGAGTAAAATATTTTTTTGAAAATCATCTCTTCAGGGAGTAAAAGGGGGCGCAAAAATATTATGACTACCTTACAATATTATTAAATATGTCTACAGACGATCTACTGTAGACTAATATAACTACCTCAATATCGCAAACAAAGTTGCGGGTAAAAGCTAGTTATTTTATATGAGATAAAGTAGTATATTTACGAAACGAATCATAATACGATCGAGACGCCGCCGGTATGCAGCGGGTCGTGGGTTATATGGGCAATCGACGATCCTTTATTGCAAGACCTTTATTAGGGTTGCCAGTAAAATATCCAATAATGGATATAAGGCATTAACATTAAGTATATCGTTTATGTATACCTATTTTGTTTGGTTTTAAGTACTTCTTTTTGTACTTTATATAATTACAATCTTATTTTATTTATATTGATGTATTCCTTTAATAAATGGTTTAAGAAATGTTTAAATATTATTTAATATATCACTGAATGTTTGTATATCTGTAATAATTCATTTTCGACATCATACAATATTGGATGTTTTTATACTGTCTTTGTTAGTAGCAACATATAGTGAGAAAATATTCTCACTATATGTTGCTGTAGCATAAAATCGATTTTAGTAAACAGTGGTTGGGTCAGCCAATAAGCATAAGAAACAAAGTGTGTGCGCGTGTTACTGAGCAAGCAATGAAATTACCAATAATAACCAATTTCTATACCCCCAATAATATCTTAAGTCGTGATCTCCTGTAACTGGGATCAACCTTTGGGTTCAATATAAACCACTGCACTAGACAGACGAACAGCAAAGTTATCCTAGGGTTCCATTTTCATATTGAGGTACGAAACCCTAATAAATACCAGTAACAAGTTTTGCAATTAAATTTAAAAATTACTGGTGTTTTTATCGTGACCTATTAAAATGAAATGAAAGCGCACTCCAGCCAGGCAGCCAGCCCTAATTGGAATATCTCGCAGGATGTCGTACTCGCGATACGAGGGTAGAATAATGTACACTCGCGTACGTGATGTTTATAACAATACACCCATGAACTATAACACTGGTCAACACTGAATGATTTATTAATCTTTTTTGGTTAAATTAATTATGCTGATTACAAGAAATACGCTTAGGGGCTGCCTTCTGGACGTCTCGACGGAGACATTTCTAGCACCAATTTACATTTCATTGTTAAATACATTGACCACCAAAAAAAGTCACATTAGCACAGACTACAAACTGTCAAGCCCCCCTTTCGCTACGCCTCGATCGGTCGCTTTTCTTACTCCTAAAATCGCTACTGACACTGCCTGTCATATATCAGGATTCTAAAACATAATTTAGATAAGAGGCGATTAACCCATTGGTGGTAGGGGATCTGTTCCCCGACTGGCTTGCGACCACCAGCATGCCAATCCGACCGCCAAGTGTCCCTGACGCGTTCTGGTCGAACCGAATGAGTGCCAGATTACCCCCTCTCTCTCCCATCCCATTAATTCTGCGGTTCAGCAGCAATTCGCAGCATTCTTCTCTTCGCTTCCCCTCCTCACACTATCTTCGAAGCGGCAACGTTGTTCATGGGCGACGGTGGCCACTTTACTTCCTCAGCACGTATGTTCCTTATATGTCATAAAAAAAGAAAGAATTAAACAAAACATCTTAAATACTAGGGCTGAAAAAAATATTAAAAATCCTGTACATATCTAGAGAAATTTGTTGAGTGGTATAATACATAGATTGTGTATGTGAGTGTACCCAATGCTTAATATCAAGCGGCTGATTGAAACTGCACTCTGACCTCCAGACGCGCTAGGATATGAGAGGATTGTGCATTTGGTCGGATATGCAGACGGATATGGACGACTATATTGTGTTTAAACAGAATAGAATGCAGTATTATGAGATGCATCACACGTACAAACTCTATGTATATTAAATGAATAAATTCTTTAAGACCGAAGTTTATGGTGTACCATGTGATTCTCAAATACCTCACTAAACAGTGCCTGGGGGTAACGGCCCAGAAGCAGGTTAACAATGTTCGCAACACTTGTCTCACTTCATCCTCTATCAGGCAGACCTAGGACCACTACATTATATATTTTCATTTTTTTTATCTTTATTTAAATGAGCTTTGTCGCTATTGCGACCGTGTCGCTCTGTAATTTATTAATTGTTCTTGACTTAATTATGTCAATAAATATTGATTCTATGAAATTACTTTGAGAACTACCTCCGGCCTATAGGATCAAAGATTATAGAAGTCACAATATCTGGCTCTTGTTGGTTACAAAACTTTTTTATATTTTAATATTTGATATGGCCTTTGAAATGTACACTGCTACCTTTTGTTTAAGCTCATTGTTCTCATTATCTCGTTAGTGTGAATAGCATTAAATTCGCGAATGGAGCACTAAATTTTGAGCTAAAAAATTTTGACGCCGTCAACTTTTGAGACGTTATTTCCCTACATATTCCCTTACCCTATACATAGGATAATATCAAAAAGAGTATAATCTCAAGGATTTTTTTTAATTACAGAATTCGCTGTATAGTATAAGGAAAATATTCTTTTTATATAAATTTAAATGTTATGCTGTGTTTATTTACTATATTATAATATTATTACAATTTAGTTATCAACTACGATACACTCAGTGACGTCAGTTATTACAATATTATTTATTTCCTGTACAAGGAAATAAAAATGTTTTGACATCATTTAACTACGACATTGATAAAACATGAACCAAAGGTTGTCTTAGACGTTAAATTGAATGTCGGGCAATTACCTTACTTTTTTATTATACTATCGACCTGCTCCGACTTTGATCAGTTTCTCTATAAAACTATACAAATAAACCTTCCTCTGGAATCACTGACCCGCACCGGCTTCGCACGGTTACTTTCTCTACTATAATATGCAAGTATTATACATATAAACCTTCCTCTTAAATCACTGTATCTATTAAAAAAACCGCATCAAAATCCGTTGCTTAGTTTTAAAGATCTAAGCGTACATAGGGACAGTAGTAGACATGTAGTGATTATAAACAAGTAATTCCTATCATATATATAGTAAATTTTGTAGTTTTCTACTTCCTATTTTATAGTCTAGATAGATATTTTGAATTCGCCCCAGCTATCCCGCATAAACTTGTTTTCAATTTCAACTTTGCTATTCATGTGGGAGGATATTTTCGTTTCAGAGTTTACACAGTGTATTTATTTAGTCGGTATTGCTTTTAAGTCAGATTGGATTCAAATGTCTGTAATATCTTGTTTTCTCTGTGTCACGATGTTAGTCTGCTATAAACTACGTAACTAATCTTGATGAAATATCATCCAACTTGAGAGATAGGATAGTTTTTATGTCGATTGATGATCTGAGCATTTTTTTATTACATAAGTTTCAAATAGATGGCATTGTCAGTTATTTTATTGACACGACACTTCAACATTTTTGTTATCAAAAGCAATAGATGGCGCTGTGTTAGGATTTCAATCGTTTGTAACATTCTATGTTTTCTGTTACCTCTAATTACAATATGATTGGTAAATTGCATCCGTGTGTAACATGGGGGGATGGCTAGTTGTTATTTAATATTACAAAATTTCTGATAATGACGCTAAAGTAGGAAGATTACGCTAATTATATTACATCTACCTAACTGACTAACTTATGGGAAAGGAGGAGGGGCACCATCTTACCGAAAATGATTTAGTCTTTTACTATGTCATAATACACTTTTGCCCACTCCGCCATCTTAATCTTTCTGATCCATACAAACTTTAAAAGGGTGATAGACTAAGTTGAAATGAGTTTGCATTATCGTTATCCCTATTAACTGAGAGTGGAAACTTGTATATTAATCTTTAAGAAATAGTATTAATTTGAAGATTTTCTTACATTGTTTGAAATATACATGCATTAAAAAACCATACTCCATGTTATATATAAAAAGCAAGTCAAGCCAGGCGAATCGCCAAAAAAGTGAGCAAAATAAAAAAAAACAAAATTTAATTTCTTTGTACAACATATTTTAAAAAACATGTCTTTACTTCTTTACGTCTTAAATCACACTGTCATTCCACATATTTTCTTCGTTCAAATAAATCATCGTCATTCGTCTTCTAATAATATTCATAACACATACAACTTCTTTCATGCGCCCTTCCTTACTACTAAATCTAAATAAAACTAAACTAAATAACACATATATAAATATATAAGACAGTAGCGAAACGACTAAGCCACATATATTGACAAAGGTGTCAAGTTTGTGAAGATAGAGCTTGTAGTTAGAAGCTTGGCTCTACATAAGATCTGATAACTTTGATAGTGCGAGGTATATGATCTCGTCTTAGCAACATTTTACATAAAAATGTTTTTGTAAGGAACTCTAATTAAAAACCATACAGATGACTGAATAATAACAGAAGTAGTATTTGTGAAATTTGTAGCCCTTCTTAACACTTATTTATCTAAAGAGGTTATGTTGAAAAACATCCTTCATGTTAAGGATCCGGAGCGTGTTCAAGCCTCACTTTTTTAGGTCGTCCTAGTTACTGAGACTCTTGTTGATACTATGTTGCTTTATTGTAAATATAAATACTTTTTAATGTCAAGTAATAAATTAATTGTAGACATGATTAATACACGTCGCATGGTTGGGCATCTGTCAATAACAATAATTATAGTGAATTGTGAAGATTTCACTCGTTTTAAAATTATTTATTTGCCCGTTAGGGGACGGGTTAGAGGACTCGTAATAGCCGAGTAACCCAGCACCCCCTTGGTGGTAGGGGATCTTCTTCTTCTTCATTCCCCCTTCCCACTCTATCTTCGGGGATGCAACGCATCGACAAAACGAGAGAGTGTTTCTTGTTTCAGCGATGGCGATCAGGTGGACCATCTGCTCGTTTGCACCTTATCTATTATTTTTAAAAAAATATTATGGTTCAAATAATATAGAAAGGTAGTATGGAGCTCGCATGATGTCTATCGTGGCTATACAAACAAGTCACTCTCTTAAATGTGTGATGTCCATGGGTAACGGTGGCCACTTACCATCAGGTGGGCCGACTGCTCGTTTTTCTCCTGCCATAAAAAAAAGAATCCGTTCTTATCTTATCCAACGAGTAAGCATTTCTGCTTAGTTGCTGAATATAAATAGTGGTATGTAACCTAAATTAATTTAAAGCAAAATGCAAGGATGAATGTGAAAATGAAATTCGTCCTTGCATGTTTGTAGGAACAGCCTTTTTCGTGGATTTTATTTGGACTCAACTCCTGGATCCTGTGAATATAAAAAGTCCAGACATTGAAGTTTAATAAGTTATGATGTGTTGGTTATTTACCAAAAAAAAATGCTAAATGCATTAGTGTGCAGGTAGTTCATCTTATCTTATTTCAAGTATCAAGTAGACAATATATAGCTTTTGTTGCGATAGTATTGAGCAAGTCCGACTAATAGTGTAGTGTTGTTTGGTGGCGTGGTGTTAGGCATCCGATATTGAGGAGCATGTGAGTAATGTAGTAATGCAGGTCGAGTGGTGGAGATTGGTGTAGGTGGTAAGGTCGAGAGTTAACATATTATGAAAGAGGTCTTTAAACCTGTTTCTGGGTCTCAAGCCTGAGACACTGCTCGGCTTCCATCTAGGTTACATGTTTTAACTTATTATACTATATATTATGTTCAATATAAACCCTTTAACGTATTAAGTAAAGACTCGTTTGCTGCTCCTAGATTCTTGTTTGTTCTCCTAACCAGAAATTAAGCATACGTCCGCTTCGTTACCTAGCTAAATATGTTTAGGCTTGTCCCTTCACGAATATTCGTCAATTATCCTTATATTTATTTTCGGTTTATACGGATATTTCCATTTAGATACCATTAAAATATGTTTATAAATAATTGTGAGTGCTTTGCAAATTGTTTTGCGGTTTTGCTCGCGATAAATTAGATTTCTAAACTTCCTTAAATGGCAAAAAATAAATAAAATGTTTTCTGTTTACAGAGCCGTCGGTAAAACATGTCTGCTCATCAGCTACACAACAAATGCTTTTCCAGGAGAATACATACCGACAGTGTAAGTATACTTTATTCAGATAAATCCATACAAATAAATATAACGGAGTGTCTGCTTGTCACATTAATAGTACAACATTTTTTTTACAATTTTGTCGAGACATTCTCTCGCAGATAGCGGATGTAACAAGGAGTAACTTAGGCTATGTAATATCTCGGTACGACCCATAGGGGCAGAGGAACACGCGAACGAAGTCGCGCGGGTCGGCTATATAATATAAATATCGTGTAGAAGTTTCTCTCTCTGGAGCCCTAACCTTGGCCTGGACCGCTGCCGATTAGCCTTAGTATTTTTTTTTTAGAATATATTTAAAAATGCAATTTATAGGAATTTTAGACAATTAAAAAATTTAAATTTTAATGTAGAAGTTATCGGAAACGTATCTAATTCGCTCTATACCATTCCCATCATAAACATGCAATTCTATTTGTCGGAAATCCTTAAATTTCCGAAAATTTCTAACCTTTATAAGAGTAATTTCATTTAAAATCGTTTGAAAATTTAAAAAACTTTGAAGGACTCTTCTTGAGGGTCCCAGAAACCACTATTTACGTAATTACGAAAACAAAAGATTGTACACATTAAACGTCAGCTTTGTCTATTAGATTTTATAAAGTTTATTAAAAGCAAACGATTCTAATAATTTATAAAAAAAAATATTTCACAGGAAATGTGAGTCATAAAGAATCTTTGAGATATGTTTCTAATTTCCTTGATAGACTCTAAATTGTATATATTTCTTAGAAATCGTGTACAATTGCTAGATTTCCTACATTTCTGTTTACACATATAATGGCTATTAGATTTATCTAAGTAGTCGACCCGCGCGACTTCGTCCGCGTGTAGCTCCGCTCCTATTGGTCCTAGCGTGATGATGTATAGCCTATAGCCTTCCTCGATTAATGGGCTATCTAACACTGAAAGAATTTCTCAAATCGGACCAGTAGTTCCTGAGATTAGCGCGTTTTTTTTTTTCGAAATTGAGACAGCATCATATGAATGCGATATGGTCAATAAAATCAAAATACAAATTGAGTAATCAAAGGTGAAATTAATAACTTAGTAAACTACTTTTATCTATCTCTTATTTTGTACTCGCTCAGTGTGACGTCACAATCTATAATAGTAATCTCAAGTGAATAGTAATGTAGAACTATTGTCTATAATAAAATATTTTTACGATTACGGAATAACAAAAAAAAAACTGCTTTTATTTTCAAAGTGAGTTGTTCATCTTTTGTTGACTACATTGTAAAACTGTGACGTCACATTCCATAAGAATATTGTTGCAGCTCTAATACTTTGAATTTTCCACTTTATTTTGCGCGTTTTATTTTATTATTGATTATTCTATAGCAAAAAAAGTAAACAAAAACCCGTCCAAGTGCGAGACGGACTCGCGCACGAAGGGTCCCGTACCAATATTTGGCAAAAAAATCACGTTTTTTGTATTTGCTGTTATAGGGGCAACAGAAATACATCATTTGTGTAAATTTCAACTGTCTAGCTATCACGGTTCATGAGATACAGCCTGGTGACAGACAGACCGACAGCGGACATTTAAAATGCTACGTTGAAAATCTTTGACTACATTTACTGACCATGACTGCATCTTAGATCATATTCTGGTTTCATTACAAAACTGGTTTACATTGTAAAATAATATTTTTATTAGTTACTCATAATGCCTTGAGATTACGATCCTGTGACGACTTTTACTCAGAACTTTAACGACCAACACCTGTTGTGTTGTTCTGAGAAACCTTAATCATGGCGGAAGTATTAACTGCTGTCTATAATATCAATTTACGATATTTTTCGTTAATTTTGGCACGACAAAAAACCTATCCCCCTCTGCCGATGGGAAAGCATCTCGATCTGTTCGAGGGAGATCTGTTCCCCGACAGGCTTGTGAGCACCAGTGTCATAGACTGAGGATCTAGTGGACTCTGAGCTCTTGCTCATGGTCCGCTGAAACCGCAGCATTGTTTTCTTTACTTCCCCTCCCCACTCTATCTTCGAGGATTCAACGCATCGGCAAAACAAGAGGGTATCTCTTATCTCTTGTTTTGCTGATGTCCATGGGCGATGGTGTTAGTTATCCTAAAATAATTTAATTATATATTTTACTTTTTGACAGTTCAGGTTAGTGATATCCCAAGTCATTATCGATTCGGTTTCGATACCGATTCTTAAATAACAATACACTTTAAATATTAAAAAGTTTTAATCAATAGCACATTGATAATTTAATTTTGCGCTCGTAAGGAAGTATTCGAAGAAAATCGGCAGTTATTAGATTTTTATTTTACTATTTTTTTTTTAAATAATTTGGAAAAAAATATTTTTGAATGTCCTCGTATTTCTACATATACATACCTATTATAAAGTAGGATAGGGAATATCTAATGAGTCTATATACTAATTTACGATGTTTTTTGTTAATTTTGATCTTAAACAACCTGCTTATATATTTTAATTTTTGACAGTTCAGCATAGTGATGGCCCAAGTCGTTACCGATTCGGTTTCGATATCGATTCAGTAGGTAACAATGGACTTTAAATAGGAAAAAGTTTTATAAACGGTATAGTTGGGTTTAATTTTTCGTCACATAATAGATTCCAATTTTATAATTATAAAAAAAAATATTTCGTAAAGGGCTCGATCCCAAAGAGCTCAACTTTGAAACAATTATTTTTGTTAATAAAGTTTATCGTATTTCTTTTTTATAATACTAAAGAGACTAGAGGGGGTATAAAAGGTCTAATCCCCTATAATTTCTTTAAATTTATTCTAGCAAGTGATTGAAGAAACCAAATATTTATATTTGATTCACTTATTCCAGATTCGACAACTACTCAGCAAATGTAATGGTGGACGGGAAACCCATCAACCTGGGGCTATGGGATACAGCGGGGCAGGAAGACTACGACCGGTTGCGACCTCTCTCCTACCCACAGACTGATGTGTTCCTTATATGCTTCTCACTCGTCAACCCAGCTTCATTTGAAAACGTTCGCGCAAAGGTATACTCACTTCTTATACTATTGCTATTGGGCCATAAAACAATTATGTATTTGTAAAAAATTGAAAAATCGGCCAAGGAGGAGACGGGACTCGCGCACGAAGGGTTCCGTACAAATATTTCCCGTAGCTCAGTGTTTCTGAAGCGCTGGATTCACGATCGACAAGTCGTGGGTTCAAATCCCGGACATTGGTCTACTAGCGTGGCCCACTCCTGACACAAGCATTTACCTTACTACATGAGATACAGCCAGGTGACAGACAGACGGACAGCAGAGTCTTATTAATAGGGTTCCGTTTTTATCCTTTGGGTACGTAAGTCCAGGAGAGTTACTGAGAGAGAGAGTCCCAGGAGCACATTATCTCTTGCCTCTAATTAACTAAGTCAAAGACTCATGTGATCCTTATTAAGATATACTTCACTAATAAGTCAATATTTACGTAATAAAATTACTAGTCACACTGCTGCTCTATACGCTGCGGTTCTATAGTTGTAGTAGCTTATATAGATTGCTAGGATGCTCGAGTAGGGATATAGGATGTCTTTAGAAAGATAGAAAGAACTTATTTTAGTTTAACTGTCGCCATGGCAATCAAAGCCAGGACTATGCCATGACCTGTGAGCGAAGCTCTTGTGTTAGTCGACCCGCGCGACATCGTCCGCGTGTAGCTCAGCTCCTATTGGTCTCAGCGTGATGATATCTAGCCTATAGCCTTCCTCGATAAATGGGCTATCTAACACTGAAATAATTTTTCAAATCGGACCAGTAGTCCCTGAGATTAGCGCGTTCAAGCAAACAAACAAACTCATTAGCTTTATATATTAGTATATAAAAGACATTATAATTTAACCAGAAAAAGGTTTATATTCTCCAAAATTAGATTAGATATGCAAAAGAGTAATAAATAAAGATATTGTTTTATTTCGGTCCTTAGACCCTACGCCATCTGTCAAGACAAAATAAATAAAAAGAAACTTAAGTGGATCTGCCTCACGAAACCTTATTCTTGGTTCTGTTGTTTAATATAAGTATAGATTGAACAATGAAAAAAAAAATATCGCTAAAAACAAAATTAAATCTGTACTCACCATCAGTACTTCTAAATTTTTAATCCCGACTCAAAAAAAAAACAAATCCTTAACTTAGACTTTTAAATCATCAAAGTAGTTCTATATTTCTGTCCTTCAAACTCAATTAAATGTTGAATTTCAATTGCATTTTTTATGTCTATAAATCAGACAAAATGAAATATGTCCAGTTATAATTTTTCTCAATATTCGGTCGAATAGCGAATAAAATTACCGAATAGCCGAATATTCGTGGCATTAATATTATATTCTATGATCTCCCATAAGATCTTAAGCGGAAATCAGTCGACAATTTTTTCACACAAACGTAGTCCCCTGTTTCCTCCTAGGATAATGAAGTTACAGAAGAAGAAAAAATACCATGCGATATATACGTACCTCTGCCATGACTGTACGTTTTGTTTTTTTTATTATTTGATTAATATAATAGAAAAAAAAACTTTTAAAATTGAAAAAAAACGACTTTTTTATTCACATTTGCAAACATCCAGCAAACTAATTATTACTAACATAAACCAAAAAAGCAAAACGTACGGGCATAGCTTAGACCCTGTACTGCATTTTAACGAAATAAATATTAAAATCGGTCCACATTTCGAGGAGGAAACAGGGGATTACGAAAGGACGATTTTCTTAATGTTACGTAGGTAAAATCAGTTCGAGCTGTAGTTCTCTCTGTCACACGGTAAGGGGTTAGCTTGGGGTTCTGCGCGACACCAATATTTTTGGTAAAAATATATTTTTCAAAAGTGTCGTTCGTACGAAGTCCTCTTAATAAGTAAACTTATCTTCTATAGATATAATAAGATCATAGACTTGCTGTGTTTATGCATTATGTTAAAACGGCTGAACTAATTTGAATGAAATTTGGTATGCGAATACTTTAGAAGGTTGATTAACAGATAGTTTGGTATCATACTACATGGGGACCTTCAAAACCCGCGTACTCCACCTTAAAGGACTTATAGAGTTGAGGTATAAAAGGCTGTTTTTTCAACAAAATTGTCACTTAGCAAGTGACGCTTGTAGAGTCAACACCTCCTAAAGATGCTTTGGTTACGGAGCGAAACGTACGTCGATTGTCCATCGCGATCTACTTGTGTGGTGTGTACTGGTTCGGGTTCGCGCGTTACGCTTTTCTGTGAACGGTGTGCTCTTCCGGATTGTGCCGTACGATTCTGGTTGTTATAGTCTAGTCAACAAGTTCAAAAACGTGAAAAATAGATATGTGGAGTGGAGATAGAGTTCCGGGAGTTAGGACTTTTTTATTGGAAATTTCCTCCTATTTAACGACCTTTTTTCAAAATTGCTTAAATGTTAATATTTTTTAAGTTATTAACAAAAAACGAAATATCATTTTTTTTTCATCTTATTTTGTTAATAACAATTGCAATTCTTAACCTGCACCAAAATCCTTCAAAAACATTTTTCTAGAGGTGATTCCGAATCGAATGAGCCAACGCTACCTTTATCTCTATTTTTCACGTTTTTGAACTTGTTGACTAGACTATTAGATCGTCGAGCTACCTACTTGTGTGGTGTGTCTTGGTTCGGGTTCGCGCGTCTCACTTTTATGTGGGCAGGGTGCTCTTCTGAGTTGTGCCATACGAGTCTGGTTGTTCAGATTGCCGCGGATTATAGCAAGGCAAAAAACATGAAGCTGAACATTCTGTATAAGTACATATACTTTAGTAACGCAGATCGAGTACCTAATATATTAAAACAAAATTCAGGAATATATAATTTAAATAAAGTTAATGTCTGTTTATAAAAGCCAGGACAAAACCAGACTAATTAGACTGACATTTAGTTGAGATAATGATTTTATTATCCAAGTAGCAAACAGTAATGAACTCTAGTGGTTGTGACATTTACACAGATCTATTTATTTCGTCCCTGATATTAAAGGTATCGCGTTGCAATCTACATTTGTATGAATAAATCATTCAATTTATGCAATTACTAGCTGACCCGTCCTAGCTTCGCTGAGGTGTATTAGACTACAGATAAAACGCTAAAAAGTTATCAAAAACTTTTTAGCGTTTCTCACCTTTTAAACCTTTCTATGACTTCCACACATATTACAAAACTAAAATTAGCCAAATCGGCGTTATCGAGTTTTACTGAATTTCATTCGAATAACTTCAAAAACGGCAAAGTTTCACACTAACATTGCACCCCCGTTTTACTCCGTTGGGGGGCGAATTTTCAAAAAAACATTTCTTAGTGCTCCCCTACGTTTTAAAAAGAATCACTGTTCAAAATTTTAAGTTTCTTACCCTTATAGTTTAGGCTCTGTGTTGATATGTTAGTCATTAAGTCAGTCAGCTTCTCCTTTTATATATATATATATATATATATAGATTTGATAACGTCACTAACAAGAAACAACGATATTGGTCTTATCAATTGTGACATTGTGACGTCACATACAATACAATATCTAATGTGTAGTATTAGTAGTCTTAAGCAAATCTAAATTATATACTCACATATAAATATAGATATATTATTTCCAATTATCACAGTATAGATAGTTCAATCCGCGAGGAGACACTAGCCCTCGTGGATTGAACTATCAACAATTAGTTGTGCTTGAAAATTTGTAATTTATTATGATTTCTATTTTTGTTAAGTCACATAAGTATTATTTTCATCGATATCCGTGCCCTAATCATTGTTTTTTTTTACATTTTTCTACTGTTTCATTCAATTATATATAAAATATGTACCCAGAAGTAAAAATACTATAAATAAAGGTGTAATTTACATAAAAACATAATATACAATAATAATTTAATACATCAGTCAGACGTGTGTGTCCAGGATCAAACTCGGACCTCCCGAGTCTCAACCACTAGGCCATCACTGCTTATTATACCTCTGACTCTGAGTTATGTGTGTTTTAAGCAATTAAATATCACTTGCTTTAACGGTGAAGGAAATCATCGTGAGGAAACCTGCACTCCTGAGAGTTCCCTAAAATTTCTCAAAGGTGAGTGAAGTCTGCCAACCCGCACTGGGCCAGCGTGGTGGACTATGGCCTAATACCCTCCTGATTCCTCATTCTGAGAAGGAGACCCGGCTCAGCAGTGGGTCATCGATAAGTCCTGATGATGATAATTTAATACATTAATTTGTTTTGACAAGTCCGTCGCAAAGTGACTAAAGTAAAATTGGATTTTTTCCTTTTTTCCCTGTAACTTGTCCTAAATTTAATTTTATATTAATAATATTGTTTTATGTTACTTCCAGTGGTACCCTGAAGTCCGCCACCATTGCCCGTCAACGCCCATCATCCTGGTCGGTACAAAACTAGATCTTCGCGAAGACAAGGACACAATTGAGAAGCTTAAGGACAAAAAACTTTCGCCTATTACTTATCCACAGGTATGAACATATAGTAATACTGATTTTTATATTTTAACTACATATTTTCAATGTTTATATGTTTGGTTGTATGTTACTCGATCACACTTAGGATACTTTTTATCCCGGATAGAGCATACTAATATAGATAAATTGCGTGAGTCTGTTAGGGGGGAAATAAGTTGACTGAAGAGTGAGTATCTCATATACTTTTCAATTCACATTTAAAAAAGCAAAAATATCATTTTTAATTTTTTGTTTCTTTTTCTGTATGTTTGTCTACATCACTCAAATACTGCTGCACGAAATTGGTTACAGTTTTCACAACTTTTCTACCTTTTTACCCGTGAAGGGAAGTGGTTAGAATACAATTCCCGCTGGGAGAGCATCTCGTAAGCGCCGAGTAACCCAGCACCCCCTTGGTGGTAGGTGATATGTTCCCCGACTGGCTTGCGACCACTACCCTCCTCAGTCTATCTTTGAATATGGACCATCTGCTCGTTTGGACCTTATCTAACATAAAAAAAAAATGTTTTAGCCCATCGTAGCTAGGGTGGTTTGACAATTATTTAATGAATGATGTGTGTACCAGGGCCTAAGCATGGCGAAGGAGATCGGTGCAGTGAAGTACCTGGAGTGTTCGGCGCTCACGCAGAAGGGGCTCAAGACTGTGTTCGACGAGGCCATCCGCGCCGTGCTCTGCCCCGTACAGCCAGCCAAGAAGCCCAGGAAGTGTAGACTGCTGTAAGGGTGGCGATAAGGTATACTTCACTCTTACCTACCCTTGCGAGAAATAACTTGGAAATAATATTATGTTAGACGAGTATACTCGTCATGGAGAACTGCCAAGATGAGGACATACTAAAAAAACAAGTCGTTTAACCATAAAAAAATTAGTATCTAAAAATATCGATTTAAATTTAATGCCGCAAAATGGTTTCTCGATTAATCGATTCTTAACATAATTTTCCATTAAACTTTCGTAAATGAGTGTGGATCCCTCATTTTCCACATGTATCCCATGTATCCCAAATATCACTTTTAGTAGAACTAAGGGTAAGTCAATGACGTCATAAATACGCTTTTATTGTATAATTCAAACGCGAGCAGTCAAATTTCATTGCAGATTGTTACTTTAAATGTTTAATGCATAATATTGAGAGAGGTCATTGAAAATAAATGCATTTTGTAAATTTTTTTTAATAGTTTTCCAGTTATAATTTTTTAACTATATTTTTCATTAAAATCAATTGTTTGTAGTAATTACTTAATAATAAAAAATCTCACTTGATGTGATTTACCCTTATGTGAGTAATAAGGATTATAATATTTAGAGTTAATGACTTTTATTACATTACAGAGAGAGAGAGGGAGAGTAGACGCGACTCGTAGCCAGTATAACAAATAACCGAGCACACAACGATCCGTCTCACCACCATAGTGCTGTAAATGGACAATTGCATACAATACATGTTAATTATACGCATCATATACGTCACGTGAGCTTTTGTATCTGTGGAACGTTCACACTTGTCTATGGCCGTTGGCCGTGTCATGATTCTGGGTGCTTTACCGCGATAAACATTCCTACAGCGTCAACCGCCATTTTCCTTTACACATTGAAAATTGTTTCGTCATTGTGGAATTGTTGAACATTTTTTTTTGTGGTTAGACAGAGATTATATTTTTCGATTTATTGCTTACTTTTGTTCACATTGTTGTATTTCGTGTGTGAACGGATTTTTTTTTTAAGTGGAATTCTGACAGCTGTCATTTTGACATTTCAGATTTTTAACGTCTTATTTTAATATGTAAAGCCACGTTATATTTATGGTAAAATGATTTTATCACTGGCGACATTTTTGAAATGTCAAAATTCCACGAAATTAAAAATTCGATTTTAGGTATCTATAAGTACACGGAACAGCAGTTATAAATACACACGACAGCTATTCGTGAAAGTTTTGAATTGTGTAAAAAATTTCATTGGCGACATTGTCGTTGCCTCTAAACAAATGAAAGTGCGATTTAATTTCTTACGCCATCTATTGACGGATAGATGGTTTGTCTTGTCTGTTACTAGTGATGGTATAAACGGCTTAAAATTGACAACGCGTTTAAACGTGCTTTTAACTTATAACGTTTTTTTAATAAAGGCTATAGTCGTTGAGCAAAACGTAGCAAACATATTATTCATTACATAACAAGAATTAATTATACTCTGTTCATGAAAATCTAAATTATTTACAGTCACAGTCTATACCGGAAGACCAAAAAAAAAAAGGTCGTTCACCCACAACTACCTTCTGCACCTCTGTGGCATTTATTTCTGAAGAAAAGCACACTATCGTTATATTTACAAAACGCAAAAGTCATTTAAACGAAAATATAGACAAGAAAACAATTTCGTTTAAACGAAATCTACTTACACTTAAAAGCGTACTTGTGAACTGTTCTTGAAAAGCAGCTTTTCATGAAAGAATCATGGCAGAATTTGTACTAAAAAATATGAGAAATTGAAATAACTTTAGAACTGCTTTTTGAGGCCCAAATAATAGGTTTAAACATACAGAATATCTTTAGGACATGGGAATCAATAAAAGTGTAAATCTTAAAACTATTGACTATTTCTGAACGAAACAGATTGCTATAAATGTCATTTGTCATTATATGTGTTTTACTTAACTGTCAGAGATTATTTTACGATAATAAATGGATTAATACGATAATTTATATTGCTGTACGATAATTTTATTTTATTATTAATATTTGTCTTTATTTAGTTAAGCTTTTATGTCCTTATTATTTATTTTTTACAAAATTAACAGTTTGAGTATTGACTTATTGACAGATGCAAGTGTCACTTTGACAGTTGACGTTTTTATTTTTTTTAAATACTTAATATGGCAATAGAAAATGTCAGAAGTCCATTATTTTTACTTTAGAATATTTTATGTTTGCCGCCTGATAAAAATATATTATTCATATTACCGGGATCCCTAGAGTATAATCTAAGCAATGGAAATAAATAATCACTCTCAAAATTTTCCGTACAAATCAATGTATGAAACTTGCCATGATTCTTTGGTACAGAGATAAAGTAAAGCTTGAGGAAGGACTTGGCGATGATTCATCGCGAAATAGTTAAGAATACAAAGTAAACAAATGAATGTGCGATGACGCTATCTAGCGACGTGGGGGTGAAGTGCATGTCGAGTTGAGTGATAGCTTGTCTTTGGGAGTTAGTCATCAAATTATATTGATGTTGTAACACTTTCACTATATAATAAGTGTATAGTTATAACTGCTGTGATGTGCAAGCGCAGTATTCGCTATATGTTATGTATTCTAAAGCGGAATACCAAGTAATTTTGTAGTATAAGATTTTTTACTGGTTTCATCGTTTTGGTATATTTTAATGACTAGGCACAAACTAGAAATTGATTATTTAGTTTTTATAAGCCGTACAGCCTAAACTGCGCGCAAGTTACTGCGCAATGTTATACATATCGAGGTTACAATGCAATGTCCTACGTTTTGTAAATAATTCGATTGTTTCAAAATGGCGTCTTATTGTAAGTCATCTGTCGAATGTATTTTATTTTCCGAGTAAGGTTTTCAATAAATGCAATTATAAAAATTCAAATAGATTTTGACGTTCTATAATTTTTTTTTATAATGGAAAAGGTATTACACCGTACAGCCTTGTCTTTTCAAAAGTTCTTGATGTTCAGTAAGATGTAAATTCCAATTTTGAATAAATTTTGACTTTGACAAACGTCACTAATCAGCCAAAATGACATCATAGAGCGCCATAATGGATCTTGTTTTTTACAATCTAATAATGCAGGTTTTACCGGTTTTTTTTATTTTTACCGATTTTTTTTTAAACGTCTTACATTATCGCTTATCCCGAAACTATTATTAGTGTTTATTTGTACAATTATATCATAAAAAACGTGTAAGTGATTTTTTTTACAATATTAACTGGGCAACCGAGAATTTTATAAATAAGTACTGTGGAAACTAAAACGCCGCACAATTACATTAAGCATTAACCGGACAAATTGAATAGGGCAGGGTTTTAGATGCCCATTTTTGTATGGAGATCCGTACCAACTTGCGTCAAAGCGAATTTACTTTTACTTAGTTTTATCAATGTTTGATCGTATTTTTTTCGAGACGAATATAATTTATTTATTATAAAATTAGTGAATTGATTCTATAAACAAATTAATGAAGTAACCATAACGACTCAACAGTCAACCGCAGAAAATAACATCGATAATTATTAACATCAATAGAACGCCATAATCTAATTGAAATTGACACTGACAGTTCTAGAGATAGGCAAATGAAAAAAATATATCGATAAATATAAAATATTTTTATCATGATTATATTATAGGCGATGTGAGTTTGTCTCGATATTTAAGGCGATGTGATCGGAGTTTATCGCAGTTCGCGATCGAATACATGCGACGATAGTGGAGTTTAGTGCTTACTCTTTCTACTAGTAGTGGGGGTGTGGAAATCGTGGGTTAGCAAGAGATATAAAAAGGGAATGATTCAGTAGTGCTGCTTTATATATCTACTGAGTTCTTAAAAAATATCGAATTTGATATTTATTTGATACTTCGAAATAAAAATTGATTATCGAAATTTTGATATTTAAAATATCGACGATATATATCGATTATTTTTTTTAAATATCGATATTTTTTACCTAAGCCTAGACTGTTCTAAAATTTGAAAAGTGACGGATATGCGGACATTTTTTTGCGGAAGTAAGTAATTGTTATTGTTGTTATTTATTATCAATTTTTTAATGCAGTTAAATAAAACTGTTAAAATCCGTACATTATACGAATAAACAAAATATTATTTTTGGTGTTAATGTTATTGTGACGCAATATGGTACGGACGTTCTCCTTTCTGCCCTCTTTTATTTGGCCGTATAAACTTAGTCGTCTGGGAGGATTTTCGCTGACAATGTGATAATGGGTTTAGGCTTTAATTGACTGCTCTGGCCTTCACGCTTTAGTTATTGTCTAAATCCACTCCTACATGTAAAAGTAAGTACACGTATTACGTCTAAGTGATGTGCAATTGTTACTGCTGATGATGCCATAGACAATTTATACTTTTGAAAATAGAATCGTAACCGCTTGGATTAAGCATCGACAATTGCACAATAGCGGTAAGGTTTTAATGTATTGTTCAGATGCAAATATTTAGGAGAAACAGCATGTAAATAACTAATTAGTATTAAACGTAAGTGAACGCGCCATTTACTATGGTGTTGCATTTTTTATATAGAATCATTTAAGGGCGCTTCGATCGCATTTTATTAGTTACAAGTGTATTGGTATTAATAAAGGAAGTATTCATTTACATTTATTTATAGTTTTCCTCATTACCTGTGCGCTAACTAGTACCGTAAGATTTGTTATAATATTAATATCGACCGTATTTTTGTATGAATCTTTCAAAATAAATGTATGTGAACAGTTTAAAATTATATGTAAATTAATTAAAATAATTCACTACAACAATTATGTTAAGGCCATACTACGGTTTTACACCATATAAACAAATTATGTGGTGGGAACTAACTGTAAGTTCGATTGTATTGTATACCTTTGAATCATTAAGAGTCCTATTACAAATCAGCCTTATCTACACTATCGCGAAGTTGAACGATGTTAGACGAATACGATAGTGTAGACCTCGACTCGGGCGACTTCCATTTGTTGTCGGTTTATGCGCCCAAAGTTGCAGGAAGTGCGTTCACGAAGTACCTCTCTAGCAGTGTTTCCACAATGAGGGGAAATTGCGGGAAATCATGGGTAAAACGTAGCCCAAAATATTGCGGAAAATTTCGGAATTTTTTTTTATAGACTACCGTGGACTAGCGTGTTGCCGTATACCCTTATTTCCATTCTGTTTAAAGCCTAAAATATTATTCTGTGCTAAAATGTATGTGCTGATTGCGTAAACACTAGGGCCAAAACTAAAAACTATAGCAGAAAAATTATTGAGTGGAGAAGGGGAAATCTGAATTGAGGCTTGGGGAAAGGAAATCATTAAAGTGGAAACACTGCTCTCTACACTACTCGGCCGACTTCAGTACTCATCCAGACGTGTTTGTCAGTGCGTGATAAATGATTTTATGAGCAATGGATGCAGTGGTCACAGGAGCAAATTATGTTGATCCTGGAAACTCTGCAAACACAGACATTTATTTGACGCTACTTGAGCGTTCATTATAAACGTGTGTAGTGTTCACACTTCGGATTTTAGACAAAGTTTCTAGAGTATTTAATATTATTTATATAAAGCTCGCTAACTTCGGTAGTGTTCAGTTGTAGTTTAATTTTATTTATTGTATTTTTTTCTTATAATATTAACAAATGAAAATTAATGAAATATATTAATTGTAGTTAGAAGTTTTATATTAAATCGTGTTTGTTTGGAATATAATAGACGCTGAATCAAGCAAGACATTTCCTTTAAGATTTTTTTCGTGAAAACTCAAGGAATTTAAAGAAATTCTAAAACTACAATAAACAAGTAAAACATTCAATTTAAATTTAAGTGGTTTTAGTTTTTATAAGAATTGAATGTAACAATGTGAATTTCAGCGTCAAAGTTCAATCGACGACGGTTATGCTTGCAAACTGAGTTCGTAAAACATTTATAGTAAATTACACGAAAAAAAATAAAAATGTGTAACTCCAACTTACAAGAAAGAGAATGACTTATGACACTATAATTTGCTTTAAAATGTAATAGGACTCTTAAATAATGCATTAAAAAAATTAGGCGGTAAAACTTACAGATTTAAAATACATTTTTTATGGCATTCGATGAATAATTCAAATTTTTAATCTGCAATTCCAGAACCGCGTATTTTTTTTGTTTATCTTGTTTAACGGCTCTGGGTACTAGCCCTTTTGAGCCTGCAGTTGTATACATATGAACATGTTTAAAAAATATTAATTAATTCGTAGAACCGCGTATTAATCGTGGTGTGGCCTTAGTGTTAAATTAAAAAAGTTATTTAATGCTATTCTGTTTTAATCTATGGATTTGTTCTTTCGAATTGGTGTCCTTATTTTAAAATCCAATAATTGAATATGCTTGGTATGTTAGCGCATAAACATTTTAGTCCAAATTCTCCGTGTCCATTGTACGAGACACATTTATTGGTGTTAGCTTTTATTGTTATGTATTGTTACTAATATTTGTAACCAATGTCTGCTTTTTTTCATAACAGCTTGTAAGACTAATTTTTGAAAAAGGAACTACGATCGACGTTTGAGTACGCTGGCAAATAATTCTTCCAAATATTGTGAAGCCTCTGAATAATTCGAAATATATTTATATTAACTGTTCAAATATTTGTTTTATTTTATTTCATAACTAGTCGACAGGCTCCGGCTGCGCTCGGATGCAGCTTAGCACGTGTAAAGTCCCACAAACTTAATTAAATAAATTTTGTAATCAAGTGAAGTAAATTTTTACTCATCCATGAGCTACAGAGCAGAGAAAATGGCGGCTAGATTATTTATTCTATTAGTTTTCCAACTAATCACATTGTGTGTTACATAATTTTTTATCTAATTTTAGCCAATAACTTCTTAATTATATATTTTTTTTAAATAAAACTATTTTTTTTGTTGTGTCAACATTATTTTTATAATCATAAAATTAATTTTATTAGCAATTATTTTTGTTTAAAAATGCTCAAAATAAATTTAACTAATTTTACTTTCATTTTTGTCATTTCTAACTACTTTTTGCAACTGATCTAGCTACAAAAATAATGGTTCAGTTGGCAACACTGGTAATAACATTCTACACAACACCGTCTGCTCCCAAACTAAGCAGAGCTTGTATTACGGCAGATTGATATTTCAAAATGGCGTCGTAAATTTGTTAGTTCCTCTTTTGCCCACCGGGCGAGACAAGTTTGGAGAAAAAACATGAAATTTTCAATTTATTGCCAAATAAAAATATTCAGGCGTTCAATTATTTTTATCCCGCCGGAACTATGATTTTTTCCGAGATAAAAAATAAGCCTACGTGTTAATCCAGTAATCCAATCCTTTTATTATTCTTTCTTAAAGATTATGGTTTTTCTGCCATAAACTAAGAAGTTATTTTGACTTTAGAGGAGAACGTTAAATAAAGTATTTCTTTAAATTAACGAAAATATTTAAATATTGGCTCAATTAATAAATAATTTAAGATTTATCACAATACAAAAATAAAAGTCACATTTTAGTATAGAAAATTAGGTTAATTGGTCATTTGAAAGATGACATCAGTGACACTCACATATTGTTATGGTAACTTGGTACTATAGTTTCAACTGCATTCAGAGAGGTTCCTCAGATAGTGGACATGCGCGCGATGATGGTTAAATAGTCGCATCGCAATCGAAAAAAGTCTGTGCAGATAAGCATGCAAGAAATCCATAAATAAATATACAGCATATATTTTTAATATATTCTATGCACATCCATTACAGAAATAATTTTAAAAATATAATATAATAATTTAATACGCTAATAATAAATTACATGAAGGGATTCTATTGGTTCTCATCAAACAGTAGAAGCGCAGCTTTAAGCAGCGCCAGGGTGCGAAAGTGAGCTTGTGCCCCCAAATCCCCTTCCCCTTCTACTTACCAAAAAAGCTACTTATTTCTTTGCCAATTCCAACGCAAAAACGCGAAAAATTCTACGGAAATATTTTTAGTGTTCAGTACATCGTTGTCCGTCTGTCTGTTGTCTGTTGAGAGCTTTTTCTCAGAAACGTGTGGAGGTATTAAGTTGAAAGTTATATCAAATTTTTAAGCTAACGGCCCTTTGGAATTATGTGGTTACTCGTAAAATTATAGGTTTCGTTGACCTAGAATCATTAAATTATGATTGAAGCTAGGTCTAATAGCATATAATACACTATACATAATAGGTGAAAGTATTTCGAAACTGGTTTCTTCACTGACTCACAAAATGTCATCATGACATTAATTATTGAAATAAGAACAAATTTTCTACATCAGCGGATTTTGTAGAAAAGAAAAATTTTACGGAAAAATGTTATTTTCGATATCGAATTTTCTAAGCACAAATTTGAATTTTCTATACACCCATTTAAAATTTTGTATACACATTTGAATTTTCTATACACAAATTTGAATTTTCTATACACCCATTTAAAATTTTGTATACACATTTGAATTTTCTATACACAAATTTGAATTTTCTATACATCCATTTAAAATTTTGTATACACATTTGAATTTTCTATACACAAATTTGAATTTTCTATACACCCATTTAAAATTTTGTATACACAAATTTGAATTTTCTACACACAAATTTGAATTTTCTACACAGGTTTGAATTTTCTACACACAAATTTGAATTTCCTAAACACAAATTTGAATTTTCTACACAAATATTTGAATATTCACAAATTCGAATTTTCTATACACAAATTTGAACTTTCTATACATAAATTTGAATTTTCTACCCACAAATTTTAATTTTCTACACAACTATTTGAATTTTCTATTCACATATTTGAATTTTTTATACAAAATTTTTAATTTTCTATACACCAATTTGAAACGTACAAAAATTTAAATTTGGAATTTAATTTCAATTCATAATCCAATGCTTTAGGTGATTATTAATTTCGGCCGTAAGAAAACTTTTACTGAAGTCGCTAAATTAATGACTATTACTGCGTAAAATAAAATCCAAAGTTCACTCTATACTGGTCATAATAGAACAAAGATAAAACTCGACGATTACTCGTCAGTCGTCAGTAGCGCTGCCAGTGAGCAGTCCACTGCGTCTGCGCATTGAAAATCTATAAATTATTTTACTAATTCCAAGTTTTCTATCAAGATGGCAAAAGTTTTGAGCCGAGAAGTACCAGATATTGAGGTCAGTGATTTGTAAATACGTGATAAAATTGCGCATGCGCATCTTTGTTATAGAAACGTTAAATTCAAGGTCTGCCTTACCTACTTAGATATAAATACTCGTAAAAAAAGAAGATAAAGTTTTAAATGAATATATTCCATCTTTTTCTTTTACAAAGATTAATAGGGTAAAGATAATTTTTCTGAATTTATTCTGCATGTAACTTTAATTCTGTCACATTTTTAAATCATTATCTTTTCTAAAGATAACAGTGTCAATAACCATAAGTCACAAGATAACAAATACATTATAAGAAGAACATTTATCGACTATTTACTATTAGCGATCTGCCCTCGCTTCACGTTGGTATTATTGATTTTTGATCTTTAATTTCAGAGATTAAGCAAAACGTGTTTTTAGGTTAATTAAGTTTTTTAACAAACTTCCATGACATATTTATCAACAGGACAAAAAATACAGAAAATAGGATACTTTGGTGTATATCCATACCAATATATAAAATTGGAGTGTCTGTTTGTAATATTAAAATAACCGCTTTATACTAAGTGCATGTGGATGTATGCACGCACACGGTACATATTCCAAAACAATTTTTTTTCCAATTTATGTTTGTCAGTCGGTCTGTCTCTGGAACAAACATTCCGGCTAATCTCTAAAATGGCTGGACCGATTCAGACGGGACTTTCATTGGCAAATAGCTGATGTAACAAGGAGTAACTTATGAGCAGAGCAACATGCGAACGAAGTCGTGCGGGTCGGCTAGTATTATATAGAATACACATATAACACAGCCTACGCTGTAATAAATGACACAAGCACAAGGTTACCAATTGAATTGTCCAAGGTGTTAGTTTTGTCCAATTTAAAGTATTAGTATTCCTCTAGTTCGCTTAGAGTATCTTCGCTTTATCTACTTCGCATCATACTTAGTGTTATTCAATAAGCCATTATTTTATGACATCCATGTTTCGAATGTGGCTCAAGTGATGACATCAATTCTCGGTTCTGCTATAATGATGATCACATCATTATTGTCTTAAGATGGCATAAGTTTATAGCGAGCACTGCTGTATTCTTGTACCTCTGTTAATCATCTAAAATTTGAGTATAAAAAGATAGTTCAATCCACGATGATTAGTAGATAGATAATTAGTAAGAGAGCGTCACGATGCGCTTGATTGAAAAGATATTCATCTCTCCAAATCTGATTTATGACTTAGTTAAAATTCTAAGAAATATTTCACGTATACCCAATTAATAGCAATAAATGACACAAGCACAAGGTTACCAATTGAATTGTCCAAGGTGTTAGTTTTGTCCAATTTAAAGTATTAGTATTTATAAATCGCAATTTCAAATATTTCTCTGTAAATGTCCTCTATCTTTTATTCTTAATAAACTTCCTTCTATTTATTATAGACCTTCATATAATAAATTAGCCTTTCTAAAGACAACGGAGAGTAAAACACAAGGTCTTTAGTCTTTACTATGTTATTAGGGTTCCATACCCGAAGGGATAAAAACGTCATCCTATTACTAAGACTCCGCTGTTCTTCCGTTCGTCTGTCTGTCATCAGGCTGTATCTCATGGACCGTGATAGCTGTCTGTTGTGCCAAACAATAAATACTAAAAGCAGTATATGTATATTATATACTAGCAGACTCTCGCGACTTCGTTCGCGTGTAGCTCCGCTCCTATGGGTCGTAGCGAGATGTTAAATAGCCTAAGTTACTCCTTGTAACATCAGCTATCTGCCAGTGAAAGTCCCGACAAAATCGGTCCAGCCGTTTCAGAGATTAGCCGAAACAAACAGACAGACAAAAATTGTAAAACATGTTGTTGGTATATGTACCGTGTGTACATTCATATGCACTTAGTAAAAAGCGATTATTTTAATATTACAAACAGACACTCCAATTTTATTCATTTGTATGGCTTGCTACGGAACCCTTCGTGCGCGAGTCCGACTTGGCCCGTTTTTTATTATAATATGTTCGAACTAGCTTCTGCGTAATATTAAGATTGAGAAAAAAATATGCTTGTTCATAGTTTTTTGTTCAAAGAAACCTTTGTACCAATTCCTAAATATATTACGAGCACCGAGGAGTGTTAGATGTGGCATATGTCCTCACTGAAGCTTTTTCTCTTTCTAGACTAAGTTTACTATATTTTCAGAATCTCCTAAAGTTAAATCCAACAGTCAAACCATACACGAACTTGCTGCCATCGGCTCAGACCAAGAAAAACAAACAGCACTGGAAGAGAAATGCTGATAGAAAATGTGGCGTAAGTATAATAATAAATTTTGTTTTTTAAGTACAGGTTATGCGTCCAGCTTCCACATAATATTGTCAAATATGAAGTTATACTATACAGACCCTCAGTATATTGTACACTAGAATATTGCTCCCGAGGGTTATGCTTCAGATGCAGAGCTTGCTAGGTTACTCGGGATATAATAACGATTTCTTACCTTTGCGTTGACATTATTGTTCCAATTAGGGCTAAGCAATGATGGCCTTCAATGTCTTATTAGGGAGGTCGATCCCCCACACAGGCACACACCGACGACTTTTCTGAGTTATGTGTGTTTTAAGCAATTAAATATCACTTGATTTAACAATGAAGGAAAACATCGTGAGGAAACCTGCACTCCTGAGAGTTCCCTAAAGTTCTCAAAGGTGTGTGAAGCTAACCCGCCTAATACCCTCCTCATTCTCAGAAGGAGACCCGGCTCAGTAGTGGGTTATTGACTCGTCATGATGATGATATTGTGCCAAATTCGAAAGTCAAATGCTACTGATCATCATAACTAATTATATATTATTTTATTTAGAGCTGTCCAACTCTCGAGAAGAACTTCGATGATATAAAGCATACAACGTTATCTGAACGAGGAGCACTGAAGGAAGCAGCCAGATGTCTGAAATGTGCAGATGCTCCGTGTCAGAAATCCTGTCCAACGCAAATCGATGTCAAGAGTTTTATTACCAGTATTGCTAATAAGGTGATATATTTCGTACGAATGTTTTTTTTTACTACCTGAAAAGACAATTTAAAGGTACTTTGCAATGCCGCGTCATTTTAACATTTTCGATAATATTAAGTACCTACTTAAAGGAATCGACTTAAAAATAACTTAATGATTTTATAATATCTTTTATAATAATTTCTTCTAAATCTGTTCGTTTTGCTGATGTACACCTTGAGTACAATGGAAGCAATTATTACAGCCTTGGCAACACTGATTAATGGATTCGGATTTAGAGGAAATTATAATGAGTAGGTAATTGAAAATGTGAAATCCTGGAGTGCCCATTAGTAACTGAAAATTGATTCTTAAGTTTAAAAATAAATTGGTAATGGAGGATGGTCTTAATTAATGATAACAATGATTTTAATTTTTTATTGTAAATGAAATATATCAATCAAGTTCGAAAAAACATAACAATAGAAACCGTGAATTTTAAAACAATAAATTATACCACACTGGTCAAGCAAAGCGTTAATAATGGAGTTATTATTTTCAGAACTATTACGGAGCAGCCAAAGCTATTTTGTCAGATAACCCTCTTGGCCTCACTTGTGGTATGGTGTGCCCCACCAGCGATTTATGTGTAGGTGGATGTAATTTACACGCAAGTGAAGAAGGGGCAATCAATATTGGAGGATTGCAGCACTTCGCTGTTGACGCAAGTATTTTATTATAATAAAACTAATTACAAGATTATGACATGACTGTTCTTTTGTATTCTTCACAAAAAACCCTTTCATTTGATACACATTATAAAGTGAGTTCGCCATCTTGGGTGGTCCGCCATATTGTGTTTAGAGTATTCATTTTATTTTTCGTATTTTACTAAGATAACCCTTAACTCGTAGTAAATAAATAATTTCACACAATGTTGCTATCAATTGATAAAGTTAATATTGTTTAAATACTTAGTAATGTTAAGTTAAAGATTATTCGATTAAAATCTTGACCTTTACCTTCATCTCTAATATGTAATTTCAATTCTACTTTTAGATATTTATGAAGATGGGTATCCCACAAACATTGGATCCTAAAACGAAGCCGTTACCAAAAGGAGGGGATCAAAAAATAGCTTTGATTGGTGGAGGACCAGCTAGCTTGAGTTGTGCTTGTTTCCTTGCTAGATTGGGTTATAAAAACATCACTGTGTATGAGAAGGAAAAATATTTGGGAGGCCTGAGGTAATCAAACAACTAATATCTCATTATTATTAGCCTCTAGTTCGCTTAGAGTATCTTCGATTTATCTACTTCGCATCATACTTAGTGTTATTCAAGAAGCCATTATTTTATGACATCCATGTTTCGAACGTGGCTCAAGTGATGACATCAATTCTCGGTTCTGCTACTGTGGGAGCTAAGTTTCCTGCTTAGCTCCTTAATATGATGATCACATCATTATTGTCTTAAGATGGCATAAGTTTATAGCGAGCACTGCTGTATTCTTGTACCTCTGTTAATCATCAAAATATGAGTATAAAAAGATAGTTCAATCCACGATGATTAGTAGATAGATAATTAGTAAGAGAGCGTCACGATGCGCTTGATTGAAAAGATATTCATCTCTCCAAATCTGATTTATGACTTAGTTAAAATTCTAAGAAATATTTCACGTATACACAATTAATAGCAATTTTTTTAGTATATTTTATATTATGACATTTCAGCTCATCTGAAATACCTCAATATCGTCTTCCCTATGATGTGGTACAATTCGAAATAGATCTCATCAAGAACCTAGGAGTGAAATTTGTAACTGGACGTAAACTATCTTCCAATGATTTAAGTGTTGACGTAAGTGTTTCCATCCGCTTAATATTTTATTAATGGATTTGGATAATCTGATTATAAGATGATTTCAGAGCCTTTTGAAAGAAAATGCGGCTGTTTTTCTGGGTATTGGATTACCAGAACCAAAATATATTCCAATTTTCAAAGATTTGACTACAGACATGGGATTTTATACGAGCAAGGATTTCCTACCGCTTGTATCTAAGGGAAGTAAGAGAGGTGAGTCTTGTATTTGTGTAAAAAAATCCAAATCCATCCCGAAGGACCAAATTTTTTATTGTTGTGTTTTTGCAGGAATGTGTGCTTGCAAATCTGCGTTGCCCGAGTTATTCGGAAATGTGATAGTATTAGGAGCAGGCGATACAGCTTTCGACTGTGCCACATCAGCTCTACGCTGCGGTGCAAGAAGAGTATACGTCGTGTTTAGAAAAGGCTTCACGAATATACGGGCGGTCCCCGAAGAGGTAAGGGCATTGAACCAAATTATTATATATTAAATATCCCAAATACAAACATGTAACTAAGAATAGTCTTTTAACAAATTTGAAGGTAGTAAAAAATGAATTTAATGCAGATTCCGTGAAATAAAATTGTCATCTTTTTCAGGTAGACTTAGCGAAAGAAGAGAAATGCGAGTTTGTACCGTTCATGTCTCCTCAAGAGGTGATAGTTCGAGACGGAAAGGTAGATATTAATGTTTACCAATTTGTTTTAATATATACAAAAGTATAGTATTATTTTACGTTACAAGTTTCAAAAAATACATTAACTTATGTGCTTCAGATTGTAGCTTTAAAGATGTGCCGCACAGAACAATTAGACAACGGAGATTGGATTGAAGATCCAGATCAGATTTTACAGCTCAAAGCCAATTTTATAATATCCGCATTTGGGTCTGGACTATATGATACAGAAGGTAAAATTATAGACATTGAAAAGAGCTTTCTTATAAATAAAATCCAAACACTTTTTACTTTTCTTCGTCTTAGAAGAAATCCTGAAATATTATTCCGCAACTCCCTAGCTGTTTGAATTTAGACAAGTTTAAATGTGTCCCTTTAAAACTGATCCTTCAATCTCGTTTTAAATTTAAAAATATCTATCCTAGTTGTGGGTGTTTTATGTATTCACGAACGTCATGGGTCGTCAATCACATCAAATGTTATTTTTTCAACTTTTCAGTGAAAGAGGCTATGGTAGGAGTGAAATTTAATCGTTGGGGGTTGCCAGAAGTTGACTATAACTCTATGCAAAGCATCAGTAATCCTCAAGTATTTATTGGTGGCGATTTAGCCGGCGTCGCTGAAACTACTGTAGAATCTGTTAATGATGGCAAAACTGCTGCGTGGTATATGCATTGCTATTTACAGGTATATTTATATAGTAGTTATTTAGTTTATTCTTAATTAAGATACAATATATTCTATTACATTAAAATATCTAAATTAAGGAACTATTGTCCATAGCATTTATCGACCAGTTTATGCTCCGAATATTACTATTCATAGTTTAGGAACAGTTAATTCCCGATGTGTTGCAGTGAGAAAATTGACCAATTCATGGTTATGAATTTTCAGGGTATCCCATTTAATTCACCAATAGAACTGCCCAAATTCCACACTCCAATAGACGAAGTAGATCTTTCAGTAGAAGTGTGCGGCATAAAATTTGAGAACCCGTTTGGCTTAGCAAGTGCACCTCCCACCACTAGCTCTGCAATGATAAGACGCGCGTTCAAACAGGGCTGGGGATTTGCTGTTACGAAGACCTTTGGTTTGGATAAGGTAATCATAAATAGATATAAATTTTTAACTATTTACGTCTGTATTGATGACATTTATCTTATTTTATATTTTTTGCGTCTTCTTTAGCTGAGAATAACTCAGTTTTTTTATTATTATTTTAGGATTTAGTAACAAACATATCACCCCGTATTGTTCGAGGGGTTACATCCGGAGAGAACTATGGACCTGGTCAGGGATCGTTCCTCAATATCGAGCTTATTTCTGAGAAGTGTGAAGCGTATTGGTATCAAAGTATAAAAGAATTGAAAAGGGATTATCCAACTAAGGTATTGTAAAAATATAATTTCCAAAAACGTTTATTTTATGACCTAATAATGATAATCGAAAGCCCAAATTTTAAATTTTTTTTTCTTTATGCTCGCTTCCTTCTTGAGTTCACTTAAAATTACTACATTTATTTTTCAGGTTATAATTGCTTCAATAATGTGTTCATACAATGAGGAAGACTGGACCGTGCTTGCTCAGAAAGCAGAAGCATCAGGAGCTGATGCATTAGAGCTCAACCTATCTTGCCCTCATGGTATGGGAGAATCTGGCATGGGATTGGCATGTGGACAGGTTAGTTCGTATACTGGTTCATAATTTATTTCAAAGACTAAGAAATTAGAAAGAAAATATTTATAGTCCTAGTTTGCCTGAAATGATATCTAAAATCAATGAGACAATAAATAGTAAAAAAACCCGTTGTAACAGGATCCTGTATTGGTGAAAGGAATATCACAATGGGTACGAAAAGCAATCAAGATACCATTCTTCGTGAAATTAACACCAAACATAACGGACATAGTAAGCATAGCGATGGCAGCTTATCAAGGTACATTGTGAAATTCTTGTAAATTATTATTACATGTATTTTATATTGATTAGGATCAGATTTATGTAATAATAATTTATTTATATTGATTATGATCAGATATATGCTTAAAATATTTTGTTAAATTGTTTAAAGGCATAATTAATGTTTATACAGGTGGAGCAAGTGGTGTGTCAGCAATTAACACGGTTTCAGGCTTAATGACTATCCGAGCAGATGCTACTCCATGGCCTCAAGTTGGTAAGTTAAACAACTTATGATAAAATTGTTGGTTTAAACCCCGCAGTAAAAGTTCAATCCAAAATTTTTGGATTACAAAATGAAAATGGATTCCATATTTGAATGTCATATAAAAAAAATTGAATTTGGATTTTCAATACAAATTTCAAAGATTTTCGATTTGTATGAGAAGGAATTGTTTAGTCAATTTACCATCATAATTTATACTCTTTGAATCTCAATCTAAAATTCCCGCCAATACAGATAATAAATATTTATATCATAGGGCGGGAAAAGAACACAACATATGGAGGTGTATCCGGTAACGCAACTCGGCCCATGGGATTGCGCGCAGTTTCTGCAATCGGTAATAAATTACCTGGTTTCCCAATTTTGGGCATTGGTGGGATTGATTCAGCGGATTCCGCCTTGCAATTTATTTTGTGTGGTGCACCTGTTGTACAGGTAACGAAATAATATATTTTTATTAGACTTATTGCCTGAAATAGGGAGGCAGAAAATTCCTTGTAAAAAGCAAAGGCCAACAATGATTTACGCTAAGTAATTGATACTTAAAATAAACTCGATCCATGACATTGTAGTGCAAAAATAAAATGAAACTTTTTGATTGTCATTTATGTGAATGACACATTATAAATTAAATAATTTTATAATATTATCATCTTTGTCAGGGTTCAAAAGTGCATTAACAGATATTTTTTAAATTATAGATATGCAGCGCCGTCCAAAACCAAGACTTCACTGTGGTAGAAGATTACATAACAGGGCTGAAAGCGTTACTATACCTTCGATCACAAGGTTTACCTGGATGGACCGGCCAGTCCCCACCAACCTTTAAACACCAGAAAGGAAAACCAGTGCAGACATTATATGATAATAATGGAAAGGTATGAGTTCAAAGCTTTGGCCCTTGAAATTATGATTCATAAAGGCGATAAAAGTGAAATCGTATATTTTTTTTAGAAATTATCCTCAAAATAAAATATAATTCCTTTAAACTTTCTTTTACATTACATGGGGCTTACCCAATTATATTATTTTGTGTAACTTTTTTTCACTTTCTTATAGAAATTTGCCCTGAATGTGAGTTTTGATTAAAAATTGTTTCCCTAGGTTTTTTTTTTATTCTTAAAACTCATAAAAACTTTATTTTGGGTCTGATCGAAAAAAGTTTCTCTGGGGTATCGGCTTGAGACAAATTTACCTATATGGTTGATCAGTCTCTGAGTTAACTAATGACATATGCAACCATAAAGCCGCTAATATATTCCCAAAGTAAAATTGAAATTTTACTTTTTTAGGTGCTAGCACATTTTGGACCCTACAATAGAAAACGTGAAGAAGTTCTATCTAATATAAGACTTAGTTCAGATATACTCGGAGATAATAAGACGGAATGTCCGTTAGCTAAAAATACCATCGTCAATGGCTACTCAAAGGTTCCTAGAATTGAAGATATTATGGGTGAAGCTTTACCTAGGATTGGTACTTATAAAAACTTGGACAACACTAAACAAGTTGTAGCTTTAATTGACGATGTGAGTAAATTTTAGTTCCTTTCATATAAATTGACCATTTTAGGATAAATCCATGGTCTCGCTCTTCCGGCGTTTATTTTCAAGTGGAACATATTATAAATAAATTATTTACTGAAATTACAATGAGTTACAGCAGTTGGTATTAAGTAGTGGTTTTAATTGCGTATATCTTGTGATAGAATAGTAGCTTTTTAAAAGTTTAAAAAGTTACACTTTCTTTATAATAAGGGTCTATTTTGATTTCAGGATATGTGTATAAATTGTGGCAAATGTTATATGGCCTGTGCTGATTCTGGATATCAGGCGATTGAGTAAGTTTTTTTTCAGTGTTCCTTAGTCCCTACGAGTCTCTCCTAGTAATTTGTCAATTTATAGTTTTACTCTGTTTTTGTATCAACGTTTTGCGCCATATTTCCATGATAGATTTTTTATTGGCGTACCCACAGAATTTTAATATGACCTTTATTACAGGTTTGACTCAGAGACGCATATTCCACATGTAACTGATGATTGCACAGGATGTACCCTATGTCTGTCTGTTTGCCCCATTATTGATTGTATATCGTAAGTATACATTTGCTCAAATTAATGTTACTTATTCTATTATATATTAGATTTCTAATTTACTTTTTTTTTATTTCAGGATGGTACCAAAAGTAATACCACATGTAATCAATAGAGGCCTTCGTTACGAAGTACATCCGGTAACACCCTTAGGTGGCATATGTCAATAAAAATCATTTTTTATACATAAATGTATATTAAAATATAAAAATACAACAGTTAATACAAAGTTTAATTAATTACCAATAATCTCTTTATAAATATCATCTGCCTTCGTTTTGGCAGCTACATAAGAAAAAACCCAATCATTTGAAGGATTAACTTGTAAAGTTAATGCTGATATTGGTTTTGGACAGTTATAATGACTTTTATTTACTATTTTAGGTTCTTTCTCTTTCTCCTTTGACCTGTTTTCATGAAGTTTCTCGCAGATAAGGCATTCAAATTTACTAGCTACTTGTAAGGCATCCGTTTGAAACTGTCTTGTATTAAATTCGTTAATCAGTCTTTTATTCGTTATCTCTTCTTTAGTCTTATGCTGCAAATGTTCTTCATACAAAGTATCATTTTGCAGCAGTTTCTTTAAATATTGACTCATTAACTTCGGTGTCGGATGGTCTTCTATGAGAATCGCGGATTTATTGTTTGGAAACCAGTCCTTAATTGATGGAGATCCAAAGTAAATTGGCACGCTACCAACTTTAATAGCCCTCCAAAATTTTTCCGTGACGTAATCTTCACAAACACCATTCTCAATAGCTATAACGAATTTATATCTCGCTATATATCGTAAGAAGTCACCGTTATTCATATTATTCAAATAGTCTACATTAAATTCCTTTGGCATTTCTTTATTCTTTAAACAAGCGCCATAAGAATCGACTTTAATATATTTCATGAGCTCTTTTACATACGCATCCCTCTCAGTTGCGGTCTCGCAATCACTTTGCAAATATAATACTGGGGATATATCCTTAATTAAATCATTTTTATCTTTTACTGGCACATAATACTTGGTGCTAACAATATCATCTAAAGAATCCAGATATTGTAATGGAAATGGAATATCGCTATGTCTGCTAAAAGTAGCTGAATAATTAAATAAACTTAATGTTACTTCATGCATTAGCTCCTCCACATTTCTAGGGGATTCCTCATGATATAATCCCCATATAATTTCCTTAGATCTTCTTGGTAATGGAAGGTCATTAAAATGAATATTACTGGCATAAAATAAATATGCTTCAACATCATAAACTTCATTCTTAATATCACTAAATATATCACATTTTAAATTATTTTCACACTCTAAAGTCTGTGAAATGCCTGGAAATCCATTTGTCCACCACACTATGACTGGATTCTCGGTTATCTTATTTATTTTAATTTCTCTATTCAACCACATCCACATGAAAACTATAATTGATGAAATTATTATTATCCGTGATATTTCGTGCACTGTGGCTCTTAAAACTCTTTTCACAAACTTGAACAAATATTTTAAAACACTGTACATTTTAGACAATATAATTTTTCATTTGTGTAACTAGAATAGTCGAACACTATTATATATTTATCACAGGAAGCAGTAACTGGAGTGTGCAACTGATAATGAGAATGACACAATATTTTATCCGTTTAGTTTGTTTGTACAAAATAAATAATGCAAATAAAAGATTTCCATTTTAGTTACTTTTAATTAAAATGTAAATCCTCTCTCCTGTTTCATATAGTAACCATCTAAACAAAACGCTATAATTAAATCTATGTAAAACAGTCCATAAATGGCTCCAACAACTTTACCAACAATAAAAAGATTTATAAAGGCTATAACTGTTAAAGTAAGTTCTATAACAATGTAATAAAATTCAGCCTCATATTGAACCTGGTCGACAACGTAAAGTATCATAATTAATATGGACAGCATAAGAGTAGGTGCAGCGACAAGGCATTGCAAAACATCCACAGGCTCCACTATGTGGGGTATTATATTCAGAAGAAGTGCCACTACCTAAAAGTAATATTTACTCACTTGTTATCTCAAATTACATGTAACTAAACTATAATAAAATAAAAAAACTCATTTAATTTATAGAAATTTTTAGTCACTGTCATCAGAAAATAATATAAATCCTCTTTCTCTAATAACATAGTATTGATCAATACAAAGAGCTATTAGTAGGTGGCAATAAAACAGTCCGTAAAGCAATCCTGCAGGCTCCTGTTGTATAAGTACAATGATAAACGCAGCAATGTTTAAAATTATTTGTAAAAATAAATAAAGCTGCTCAGCCAAGTTATGCACTTGGTCCACTAAATAGAGGATGATGAACATAATAGACATGACAAGAGTCGGTGCAACAGCCAAGCAGTGCATAATGCCCGCGTCGTTCAAAATAAATGGTATTAACATGAGGAGCATAGACATTACCTAAAAGTAAAAATAAAAATCTAAAATCCGTAAAACGGAAGGGCAGAGGGTTTGTGGTTGTAATTATAAATTAGTACTTCAGAGGTATCATGTTTAATCCCCATTTATTGCGTTATTAATGTGAACTTATTCCTTGTTCATTGAAGGGACTAAGGGACTCCAAATTGCGAATCGCAAATAAAAAAGTATGTATTTCATAGGTAGTATAAATCGTAGGAAATCAATAACTTTATAATATTACTATAATTTATTTGTAGGTGTTGTATAGATAATCTTACTAATATTATGAACGCGAAAGTTTGTAAGAATGTATGGATGTTTGTTACTCTTTCACGCAAAAACTACCGAATGGATTTTGATGAAACTTTATAATAATATAGCTTATACATCAGAATAACATAAAGGCTATAATTTATAATGATATAGTGTGAATTATCCAAAATATAGCGGGTGAAATCATATAACTACCTACTAATTTGGAATTTACATACCTACAACGTTTATTATGACTACATTATTTGTTTCAATATTTTTTCTTCATTTATTAACTATTCATTTAAATTTATTCAATAAACTGTAATTTCATATTCAATACGTAAATACATTGAAAGTTTAAAAAATAACCAAAGTTTTTGACAATTAGAATTTAGAACTTTTTTTCCTCTGTATTCCATCATGGAAAAGGCAAAGGTATTACACCGTACAACCTTGTCTTTAGCAGCGACAATTAGATCTTATATGAAATTCAAAAATTTTGACCACAGATTATAATTTCATCAATTTAGTTACAATTTCGTCATAAAATTATTTTGATTAAAATATACCTACAATTTATCAAAAATTCTGGGTTTTAATTATTGTTATTAATATCTATTTTTTAAATTTAATAATTTTTTCCATAAGATAATTATGTTGACATTCATTTAGTGATCTTCATTATTTATAGAATAATCTAAAAATCAGAGATTTCATTTTTTAATATTTTTTTCTTTATTTTTTTCTATACTGATGCTTTTACGCACAACTAAAAGTACAACCTCTTTCATTAGCTATTAAAAATAAATCTAAAGATAACGCTGTTAACAACGCGAAATAACAAATTCCATATATTAACCATAACCAAACTCTTACAAGATTTAAAAGAAAACACTGAATAAACGCTCCAAAAGTAAATAAAATTTGGAAAAACAAATACATTTTTTCCATAAATAATGGTACTTTTCTCCGTAAATATAATATTATAAATAAAAATGATATAACTAATGTCGGGCCTGTTGATATGCAGTACATATGACCTTGGGGTTTAGGTATCGCCATTGGTAACATTGTTATAACGAGGGAAATTACCTATAAACAATAATACAAACTAACATTTTCGAAATTATCGTTTGCTATGTAAGGGAACGTACCCATACTACGTCATCCGATCTGAGGGGTGAGCCGGGAGAGGGTCATCAAAATACCACGCTTGTCATAGAGGTGGGGGCGGGAGGCTTAGGTTTTCGTCACATAGTTAATATCTTCTATGGAAATCTCGTGCTTTTTTGAGCTATATTCAACGTATATACGTCGAGACGTTAGCTGATTAAGAACTAACAGTATATATGCAGTGCAATTTTCAAGCAATTTGACGAGAGTTCGTTTCGAACTGTCTGTACGCAAGTGCTGACGCAACGAAGGATGGGGAGGGGTCCCCTCTATCAATACCCCAACCCTTTCCCACCGACTCTGCGTCTGCATTTGGAAATTTCTGCTCGTCGTTGTACATTTAGAACCATATTTATACATTACTACGTGAAAACTACAGGGGAGCCGGGGTCTTGTCATATACAAAGCGGTCACGGAGGGTAATTGGTAAAGTAGTATGGGTACGTCCTTTAAGTCAGTGTACGAAAAATACTTACAAATTCAACAAGTTTCATCATGAAAATATTATATCGTATTAACTCGCTCCATTTTTTGTCAACTGGGACGGAATCTAAAAATATTTTATTATGTAAATAATTTGTTAAAAGATTTTCAATATTATAAAAGATTTAAAATATTAAAGTTTACCATTGATTATCATATCAGACATTGTGACTGAATAATAATGCTAATTCACATTTAATCAAACAGTCATTTCAAGAAGAATATTTTTTATTATACAAATTAATCCTTAAATATTGAAATCAAAAAGTAAACAATAATTGTTATTTATATTATTAGCAAAAAATATAGTATTATATAAAACGTTGTTGACATGATGATTGACATATTAAGCTGTTTCTTTCTTCTTTTCTTTTTTACTATACCTATACTGTTGACAGGGAAAAAAATCTTGTAGAGAATAAGAAATTTTTACAATACCACATAATAGTATTGCAACATTAACAATTTCACCATCTATACTTAGAGAATAAAGAATTTAATTATAACTGGAATGCTCACTTAAAAATATTGTATATTCAAATATGCACCTTGAAATAACTTGCATAAGGGTGACACTTGTTTTCAACTGGTAAAGAGCAAAAAATCTCATCTCTTTCTTATGGTGTTTGTGACAATGTGCCATACGAATAATTTTAAGCATTTAAATAGACAGTTGATGTTATTAGTAACACAATATTTAATTTTTCTCTATTCCTTGAAGCATGTTCACACTAGTAGAAAGATGTGTAATATATAACCTATAGTGGCTGTACTCTTCGGAACGTTTTTTGAGTGCATGTGCGCATTCCAGTTAGTATGTAAATTCCTTGCCTTAGGTTTAGATATACAATATGTCATATTTGGAACGTTTGTGCTGTACCAATACTTAAACTCACTTACTAAAGGCCAGCAGAATTTAAGTAAAAAAAGTCGATTCATTGCATGTATTCATTATTTGCTTGTTTATATATATTATTTGAATGTAAAGATTCCTTCTTTTTAAATAAATGTAAAGATACTTTCTTTTTAAATAGTTTTGAATGTGCTTATGCACAAAACACGAAGAAGACTGCACAATATATTTGTTTGGGAAAATGTTATGACTTAAATGAATGTGGAATTAAAGGTAGGTACAGATGATTAATTACATGATCAACCTAAAAGAATATCGATTCTTAATTTCTTTCGATTTCAGACTGATCTCAATTGTCAAAGGCCCACAGTTGCCAATTTACGACTTTGTCACTAGAAGACGACGAAAAAATGGTATTTGACAATAAAAATGTTTTAGCGATTTTCTGGCGACTTTTGATATTGAATCTAGCGACTCAAATTTATAAGAGTTGGCAACACTGCAAAGGCCAAACGCAAGACGCAAATGTCAAATGTCAACTGTCAAAGCTGAAGACTAGTTAACGTAAGTTTTAGAAAATTAAATGCAATAAAACGTTCTACTAAAAACTCAGCAATGGTTTAGTTACCATTCGCAAGTTTATATGATACAAGATGGAGGAAGATGATCCTGTTGTCCAAGAGGTAAATATATTCGCCGTACAACTTGACAACGTGTTAAGTAATAGGTTATGTTTACGAGAAAAAGTGGAAGATTTCATTAACTTATATGAGGACCCGGTAAATTGAATAGGGCTGCCAAAATGTCACAATGTTAGGAGATATATATATTAAATTTCGGTTCATAAATATAGTCGTGTTTTTAAAAAAACTAATAAATTATGTGAATGTGGGTATGTGAAACAATTTAAAATTGAATTGCAAATACTCATAATTTAAAAAATATTTTAAGGTCAAAAGGTCTCAGTTAAACATTTTTATTGTGTACAAAAAAAAATGACTTAGTTATTGTTTTTATTATAATTAAATGTAAAATTATGAAAATGAATGAAAAGCTTTTTTTGGCAGTTATAAAATCACATTTTTAGTCTTTACTTAATTTCTTAATTTAGAATATAAAATTATTTTTCACACAAACCTGGAGTTTATAATTAAATTCAGGAGAGAGATTTTCATTTTGGGAGTCTCTACTCAAATAGAACTAAAGAGGTGGCAATTCATCAACAGCGCTTCTCATTCGTCAAAGGGATACCATAGTTGACTTGCATGTAGGGTTTTATAAAAATGGCTAATAGTATATTAAAAGGCTGCGAAAATTACAATACAAAAGTTTGGGAGATGGAATATCTTTTCATAGGCACATCTCACATTGTATTTATTTCTGTTTATTTGGGTAGTTTGTATAATGTCTAATAGATGTTGCTACTATTTGTTTATAGTCATGGGCCTAGTCGGACACCAATGAGAGTGCTCAATTCAGTTCACAATCCAATGACAAACTAGTTTGCTCTTTTTGTTTATGAGTTCTTTTATTTAATCAGTAAAAATGCTCTTTTTGTTCTTTTGTAAAAATAAAAGAAAAGAAATATGGTTATTGCAATTTCTGTTAATTTTTATTTAAAAAGTTAATAAAAATATCTGTTTACCTGGAAGACAGATGGGGCGGGACTTGAATTGAAGAAATATATAAAAAGAACTAGTTTGTATAGTTTAATTAAAGCACTCTTCCGAACTAAATCGTTCATACTACCCAAGACAATTTGTTTGCATGGAAAGAATGTATAGGCCATATTAAGTTCAATTTTAAATCATTGAGAATCTGTCCTTTTTTTAAAAATAGATCCCGGTTTTTCTATCTCAAGCACTTGCCGACAATCTGTACATATATCAGTATCCAGTGAGACCGGCTAGTAGAGATTGGAAAGATGTTAAAGTAACAAATGCTTCAATTAAACCAAAGAATCAACTTGTGAGGATGGAAATTGGCTTGAACACTTACAGCGAGAAATATTGTGCTTCTAAAGGAGAACAAATTGCCTTAAATACGGATGGGCCACAGGTACTTAATTAATTTTATTGTATCACATAAATATAGATATAAATAATTACATTTCTTTTGCAATGAATAAAAAAATATTGTGTCTAGTTTTAAAACTATGTCTATGTGTACTTTCAAATCCAAATCCAATGCAAAATATTAAGATTTATTTTTTATTATACAAAGCAGTATTAATATTGACATAATTTTCTTTTTTTTTTCTTCAATTTTTTTATTCCACAAGGATGATATTTTTTACTAGTTAAAAGAGTAGTATTTTTTAATAGTTATTTTTCTTATTTTAAATTCAATTCATTTATTTGATTCAGCCAAATATATCCATATTTGGTTAGTAAAACAATATCCTTATTAACTATGTTAGTAAATTAATAATAAGTAAAATTTAGGTTATCTTCTACCAAGGCACCGGGTGTGCAGACAATTCAATGATAGGCTATTCAGAATGCTATTGAAACTGCTTCACATTCTGCTCATCACAGATACCACTTTCTTTCTCATATTCCTGAAAAAGTTCTTGGTGTGAGCCTCCGCAAACATCTGTGATGCACTGCAAAAGCAAGCGAGGCAATCCCAACAGCATATATATATATTTTTACATAGAAATAAAGATAAAATAATATGAATCCTGAAGAATAATGTTATTTTATTTAATATTACTAAATAAACTTGGATATGACATGACAATCGACAAAGAAGCGTCAGTAGCTCAGTGGTTCGGGCGTTGGATTCACGATCAACAAGTCGTGGGTTCAAATCCCGGACATTGGACTACTGGTGTGGCCCACTCCTGACACAAGCTATTTATTAGCTTACTAGGAGGGGTAAAGGGAATACTAGTAGAATGTGATCCATACTGCTAGTAATCTTTTCAAAAAAAAAAAAATCAGTATTTGATTGTTTTAGGAATCAAGGTATATAAAGGACCAAGAAAAAGAAAGATCTCAATATTTCAAAAATGGCATAATGGATAAAATAGTGTACGAAAGCAGCACACCATGCACTGAAACTCAGCATTATGCTGTAGCTATATTACAGGATAAAGAACTACATTGTACACCTATAAAAGGTTATAAGAATTATAAAGTTTTAGTTTAAAAAGATAAGGTATCAATACTCTCAAAAAAAAATTTTTGAAATGATCCAAATTAAATAAAATTAATATGAATTTTCAATTAAATTAATTTTTTTTAAATTAATTTAAAGGGTAATAATAAAGTTATATTGTTTGTTTGAGACATTCATTATTGTTAAAAAATGTATAGTTCTTATCTGAACTGAAAAAAATGTCAATTCTCTATGGTATATTGCTATATAAAAAAGAATTATTTATATATTCGTTCCTATTCGGTGTATTTGTTAAATAATTTTATTTTAAACATGTCTTTATCTAGGTATTATACAAATGAGGCCATCATATTCATATTATGATAAGCAAGATAAAAGGAAAGTGGATAAAACCAAGGCTGATCATTCTGATGAGGAGGAGAAAGAACCTGATGCTCAACAGGTAAAATCTAATTACATCTATAAAAAATATTTAAGGGGTACCCTGTACTTCCAGCTACTAAAAACAAACAGTGATAGGCCAGTGGTTAAGACATTGGTGTATTACTCAGGAGGTCCAGGTTCGATCCAGGGCACACACCTCTGACTTTTCTGAGTTATGTGTGATTTAAGCAATTAAATTTCACTTGCTTTGATGGTGAAAGAAAATATTGTGAGGAAACCTGCACTCTTGAGAGTTACCTAACAATTCTCAAAGGTATGTGATGTTTGCCAACCTGCAATAGGCCAGGGTGGTGGACTATGACCTAACCCCCTCCTCTTTCTGAGCAGGAGACCCGGCTCAGCAGTAGGCCATTAGCGGGTTGTGATGTACTTCCATCGCTTGCTCAATTACAGCAGGATATCAGTCGAGTATATAGAATATTGTATGTGCTCTCTTTATTTAACATTCGAGAGCCAAAATTAATGGCTTCTGAGGTGCGAAAACCCTCGAAATCTCCAGTGCCAAATCTCATGGTCACTTTAAAGCCATGGAGACTACAATGAAAAGAGGTTTAGACTAAATTAAAGTAATTAGTTTAATTATTTCGTAGGTGACTGTGAAATTTGCAAGAGTAGAAACAGAAGTGGCTAAGAAGGCTCGGGAGAAGTCATATGAATCAATATCACAAAGGATTGCCAATGAGTCCTGGTATGATGCCTTATTCAAGCATTCTAATACTGATCATGCTGAGGTAAGTACATTTCATGAATTGAATATTTTCTATTCTATTGACAGTACTATGAAATACCACATCTGCTTATAGTCCTAGTCCTATTGACTGCCAATTATAACACAGAAAGAAAAAAACATAAGAGAGAGAAAGTGAGACGTAGGTATAGTGGTCAGCAGCTAACTTTAGGTCTGAGCAAAAATAGTGGGGAAAGTTGCGCATTGTGAGCGTGTTGCATGCCTGTATTGGTAGTGCCATCCGCGTGTGACGCACTGCCGATATGGACCTGTGCATTCAAGGTCAAATCTATACTTACGTGTAGGTAGTTATATAACAAAGTTAATAATTTATTATAGTTGGAGCGTATGAAACTCTTCAGTGCAACAACATTAGACGGATCCTCACTAACGCTCAAACCATCGGATTACATAAATGCTTTAGTTCCTCCATCTATAGATGATGAAGAAGTACCTACTGTTAAGTTATCGCTGCCAGATCAGATAAATGAAATATTGATTAATGGTAAGTTTTATGTACATCAATACAACAAATATTTATTATCTGTTTTAAAAAAGTACAAATACTTTTTAGTTTTAATTAATTATAGTATTCATCCTAAAATTGTCTTATATTAAAAATGTAATAAATATTAAATTAGATACAGTAGAACTATACACAATACGTTAAGTAAAAAAGTTGAAGAAAACTTATATGGTCGGAATCATAGCTTGAAGTGTCTGTTTCGTTTGGCTTGATAATACATATATGTCCGGACAGAAAGCGGATTTGTATGAATGAAGTAACCGAATCCTATGATTCTTTGGTGATTTGGACAGAAACCCAAGCAGTGCCTTGGACTTATGACCAAGGTGTAGGTTTAGAGACAGCACTCTCTGCCACATATGTTTACACATCTAAATACAATGGACTCGCACGATAAATATGTCGTAAAGACAGATGATCTTTGGTCGGAGAGGTTCAATATCCGTAACATAGTGATACACTATTGGGTTACACTTCAACTCCAGGTGATGTTCACTCAAAGAAACTACTCGTGAGACTAAAGTGTACTGCGTCAGTTGGGGAATATAAAGGGAAAAGTCAGTGGTAGCAATCCCTCTCTACTTGTGGGGATAGTAGTAATGGAAATCGTCAGCCAATCACAGGCTATCAAAAATCGTTGAGTGTTGTTATGACGAGACGAAAGTGATGTACCCTCTTCGTCATATATAATTAAATCAATATTTTATAAAAAGCATGTATCAATATTTTGAGTATTTTTATTACTGTTGTCCGCTATGTGTAATCTGGTTAAGTTTGGATGTATAATATCCATGTAGTATATTAAAAAAAAACGGAATGTCTCTATAGTTTTAAAAACATAAAAATTTAACATACACATTATTTTGTTTTCAGCTAAACTGATGAACTTTTCTGAATTGCGTGGGTTGGTAAAGGCAGAAGAATTGGCTGTTCTAAGCGCATTAGGTAGCTGCGGGTGCTGTGTGCGTGGTCTCTGGGCTCCAAGGAGTCACCAGTTATATACCAAGCCGGCCCGTGCCCCTAATAGTTTGCTATGTGCTGCTAGAGATCATGTGGTAAGAAACATGAAGACAAACTTGATTTATTTCTTATAAAGACCGTAAAGTTTTTATCTTATTAATAATAGTGTTGCCAAATATTCATTCAGAAACAATTATTAATTCAAAATTTTGTGAATTATGTGGAAAATTAAGGTGAAGAAAGGTAAGCCGTTTTGAACGGGACAGTCACCTTATTAGGTTGTTACTCCCTTTAGATAGCTTCGGGACGTAAACTTGCCCCGTTCTCTGAAATCGCGCGAAAATTACCCCTATTGCATATTATTTTTTTAGAAAATACTAGGGATACCTCAACTCCACCTACCAAATGGTATGGTAAAATGGATGGTAATGAATTTATGATTTCATTTTATTGGTGAGATTATCATCGACACTACGACTTGCCTGTTACATATACCCAAGGAGAAATTGCTATTTGATTTATCTTTTTACCCGTGGATGTCTGAAAGACTCGTCCCTATGTCCAAGTACCGTTTTGAGTAAAAAATAAAATAGTCACTTTAATTATGCCGTTTGATGACCGCTCCATTATTTTCTAGAAATATTGTCTATAAACTTTACGTTAACCAAATCATATTTTTATTTCAGTTGTATCTCTTCACCCAGCACTCGTACGTGGATAGACGTAAAGTAACCGCAGCAGTCCGATTACCGCCAGAAGAAGTATTAGAAATCCTCCGATCTGTTGCTAAATTCAACCCGAACACAGGCTGGGAGTTGCTCCTTCCCCCAGATACGTCATTTGAAGCGAAGTACCCTGATGTGGTTCAGAGACAAAACCTATACTGGGAAGCTCGACAGAGACAGTTCAACGAAATGCTGATAGGTGAAAGTGCTCCCAAACGACAGAGAAAAAAGTCTCAACGGGACTCAATAAGTTCGGACACAATGGTGAGTCCGAAACCTCGAAATAATAGTGTTAGTGAGGAAGATAGTGTTAAACGTAAGAATAAAGGTAGCGGCAAACGGACTAGACACGCCAGTAGTAACCAAGACGCCACGTGATGGTTAACGTTAGTTAGGTTATCAAATTGTACTTTGTTCCAATTTTCAGCTGATGATAAATGATGGATTGCAAAATCGTTTTTTAATTATTTTTTTTAAATGGTATAGTCAATACTTTTCTGATTTCGCCGTTGTGATTACAAAATTACGATATTTTTTATAATTTCGACACTATTTCATTATATCGAAATTGTGAGACTAAAACATGGACTTTTTTTTTAAATAATACATATTTAATTAGTGATTGAGGAGAAAAACTTGAGGGTAGCAAAAAAGAAATATGTGATAGTCTCTTATTTAAATTGTGGAAGAGAGAAAACATGATAATGTTGTGGTTATAAAAGTATTCCATCATCGTTATAGTCGCTTTAATTATTTAGTTGTATTAGTATAAACGATTTTGTATATTCATTCATTCATATTCAGCTATTCGTTTAGCAGTTTATATATCACAATTATTTTACTGCCATCAAATGTTTATTAATCATTTACAGTGAGGGGGGTGCAAAAAACCGTCATTTTTTTTTTAATCTCGAGTAAAAAAAATGTTACTTTTCGTCCAAAGGACAGCTCAAAAATTTTTTAAGGTCGCGCTAATTTTTTAAAAATTTTAAATATTGCCAAAATCCCTTTTTGTATTAAAAAGTATGAGCGAAATTTTAAAATTCAAATTTTGAATTGAAACTTTTAGAAACTTATTTTTTTTTTTTGGTATATACAATTGTACTGTAAAAAATGGTTTTTTAGCAATTTTTGAAATCTTAAAAAATAGGAGCGAAATATTAAATTTTTTTTAAGCTGTCCTTTGGAGGGGGTTTCTAAAACATCTTAAACTAATTTTATTGCAATCGAGACTAAAAAAAGTAGTCGTTTTTTTTGCGCCACCCTAATATACAGACTGTACTTGTAGTTTTAGTTTAAAAAATGTTAAATGTTGGACAATATGGAAATATAATTAAGATTTCATTTTTTATGTAATAAGATGTACTTTTTTTATATTTATTAGTTACATAGTAAAAAAACTAAATAAATCCCTTCTAATCACAAATACAAAGTCGAAATCAATGACATTTAATAAATAGACGCGCGATCTTGTATGTAAGTCACTATTAGGGCCTATTTAGCGGTGAGTGCGGGCGAGAGGAGCGCACCACACTTTTGATTTGTCCCCGCGCGCTTACTTTAACCTCCCGCTTTCACACGGAAGCAATTTTACTACATGTAAAAATAATCAAGCTAACGCCTATTATAAAAAAAAGAACTTGAATTGTTCAGGAATAAATAGTAACCTATATGTTATAAACTATCTGTGTGCCAAATTTCATTAAAATCAGTTCAGTCGTTTTTGCGTGATTGAGTAACAAACATACAAACTATCACATTTATACACAAGTTTGACACAAGAAGTCATTTTAAGTTCTGCATTTTTACTTATTACCCACATATGATCGTACTAGTCGATCCGGGCGACTTCGCCGCGTGTAGCTCCGCTCCTATTGGTCTTAGCGTGATATATAGCCTTCCTCGATAAATGGGCTATCTAACACTGAAAGAATTTTTCAAATCGGACCAGTAGATCCTGAGATTAGCGCGTTCAAACAAACAAACTCTAGCTTTATATATTAGTATAGATAAACGGCGTATACTATCAAGATGGATTACGGGATTTGGTTAGATGATGAGTAGCAAGGCGATCAGGGAGAGGGGTGTGATCCTACTTGTACGCTAGCTCTCAAATAGGATCCCTTATCTATGTTCATAGACAATGTAGATAATACACTGTCATATAAAAATTACTCATACATCTATGATCATATATATATGATAGTGTAATATCAGCCTAATCATAAATATTTAAAAATGCTTAAAACGTGTTTGACTGAAGGTAGGGCAATTACCTCACTTTTTCGTTACCTTTTTAGTATGCAAATAACTATTAAAACATATTAGGTGCCTAATAAAAATGCGTTATATGATAGGTTATTTTAGCGCGGGTGGTGTGACGTCACAATCTGTAATAACAATGAGTAATGTAGGAAATATTAGGCTGCGTTTTCACTACAGATGATCGAGGTATTTTTATTTTACTTGTTTTTTTTTTGTAAAACATTGTATTGTATATTGTGACGTCACATTTTATGAGAACATTTGAACAATATTTATTATATGAATAAAGTTTTTCTTGCGACAGAAGAAAGCCTCTATTTACCAAAACTGAACCATGAAGCGATTCTATTGGTTCTTAACAAACACATACCTGACTATATCTTCTTTTCTACACTTTTTACGAAGAAAAAAAACTTTCAACTTATGTACAATTTTTTTTGTAAAATCAATAGTTTTTGATGCTATGCTACTTTCTAGACGATTCATAGTTCTATGGTCCTTCCTTGTTTATTATAGAAAAATTAATGACTGCGTAGTAATTACTGTAAAAATGAAATCTTGTAAAGATTGTAAGTTATAAATGAATATCAACTATATAGGTTAAGTAGCAATTTGCCTGCCTAAAGGTGGGAGTCATATAATTGTTTACTAGTACTTGAATGTTTAAACGGTTAAAGAGCTGTATCTTTAGTCAACTGTAACGAATTACTTAACTACAAATAGTTGGTCTAAAAAACCTGCATTTGTTCTCTATAATATATTTCTTCTTTCGAAAAGGTCGATTTTTAAATCGATTCATCGAGATAAAAAGAGCGATGATCAAAATCTATCTTTATGTCGTGTCTGTATTTATAATGTAAATATTACGGATAATGAAGAGCAAGAGCCGAGTAACCCAGTACCCCCTTTGGTAGTGGGAGATCTGTTCCCCGACTGGCTTGCGACAGCACGCGAATCATATCGTCAAGTGTCTTTGACACGTTCTCCTTAATGCTACGGTTGTAGTAAACTTAGGTTCTCGTTCAGGCCCTTTAAAGGTCCGTAGCATTCCTTTCTTCATTCCCCTTCCACACTATCTTCGATGTGGCTACGAATCGGCAAAACAGTATCTCTCAAATAAAAGTATCGATATATAGCATTGAATTGATTTTTTGGTCCGATTAATCGATCTCGTATCGATACTTTTAAGAGCTGTATTTTCACTTTAAAACTTTTTCTCAATAAGATATCCGTGAATTCCAGATTTGAAAGTATATTCCAAATTTGAATTTTATAAACAAACTAGCTGATCCGACAGACGTTGTCCTGTCTTAACTATGAATATTGAATTCGAATTGGCTGTCAAAAGCTTACATTAGAATAGTTAATATGGTCGTTAAGTTTTCTTAAATTTTCTAATTTTCCGCGCAACTTTTATTTTTTTCTTCCATAAGAACCTTCTCCTGAAAATAACAAACACAACAAAAAAAAATTAACGAAATGGGTACAGCCGTTTACGCGTGATGCCGTGACCAAAGGAAATAGGAATTTATTTTCATTTTATTAATTAATTATTAATTTCGGCCGTAAGTAAAAATATATGTTATATAAGAAATGTTTAATAATTATAGAAAAATATATTATTTTTGGTCTATAAAAATCTTTAAACATTCAAGTACTAAAGTATAAAATGTATTAAAATTAGTCAAATTATTGATAGATTTGACTGACTTTATATAAGGATTATGTGATGCTTTTCGTTACTAACGCAATTAGTTCAGTGTATAATAAATATAAGCTAATTCGTGTAAATATTGTACATTTGTAACACTTTTTTATTCAATGTGAATATTTGTTTAAAACATGTTTTTAATAAAATTATCAAACACTTTTGGCTTTTATTGACTTGTATTTAGTAAAGGATAAAAATGGTATTGTGGGTTATCCCGAAGAGATAGACATATACCATCGCGGACTTTTTTGTAGACCTTTTTAAGGTGTATAATACTATAGTACATTATTTTGATCTATCTCGTAGGTCTCAGACAGCGTTTGTAATGTAAGCGCAAAAAATGTGTTTATTTACGACATCACATTAGAAACCTCTAAAATTATCAGTGTTGCTCCACTATATTATGCTTGTATTATACATATAAACCTTCCTCTTGAATCACTCTATCTATTAAAAGAAACCGCATCTAAATCCGTTGCGTAGTTTTAAAGATTTAAGCATACATAGGGACAGACAGCGGGAAGCGACTTTGTTTTATACTATGTAGTAAAAGAATTACAATCTAACCGAAGTACGTTGAGTCGCAAAATTTTAATTGCCTCTGAGGTCACATTTAGATGACTGATAAGGTTTTTTTTGGGAGGTCTATTCATCAAAAACTGCATATTTCCGATCAAATAAACAACAAGCTTGTAAACAAAAATTTTACAGAACAACAAAATGTTATTGTCATACCTGTCTGTGTTATCAATATCTTCACAAACCTCGCCTTCATGCTGCAAGTTCTGCAGACATACGAGATGTCTCAGAAGCTGTGCAGACACCCTAAGCCTCGGATCCATCCGACCTTCATCTTGGTCTTCCTCTCTTCGACTTTCATGGACTCAGCACTGATAGAAGAGGCCTCTAAAGACTTTGTCCGATCTAATTTTTTACGCGAAAAGCTTCCGAAAATATCTCATCAGTAATATCCGGTTTTCTTTACCTTTTAAATTTTTTTTTGCTGTTTTCATTTTATAATGAAAAAGGTAATACACCGTACAGCTTCGTCTTTAGTAGGTTAATTCTTTATTCATATCATAGGCAGGCCTAGGTAATCCTTGTAGTTGTAAAATTCCTTGTGAGTAGATATCCTTTTATCCATAAGTCAAAGAAAAAGCGCGGGAATCTCCAAATAAGGCGGGCCGGGCCTTCCATAAACCGAGGACACTGCCTCCCGCTCTTCATCTTCTTTCCCCTCTCCGTCCCCTGCCTCCTCCACTCATTCCAATTTCCACCACACAAAACAATTCACTTGCTCCCATAAAGCACGCACAACTCGGAAACTCCCGCGCTTTTCTGACATGTTTATAGAACAACTCGATTGTCACTTGTCACGACGCTTTAATTGTACACAACGTTTTTACTTTTTTTAATTGTACATAACGTGGCGCAATATTTAATCCCACTTCCTATTAATACAAACAAACGCGAAAGTTTGTAAGAATCTATATTTGTTGCACTTTCACGCAAAAACTACTGAATGGATTTTGATGAAACTTTACAATAATATAGCTTACATATCAGAATAATACATAGGCTATAATTTATAATGATATAGTGTGAATTATCCAAAATTTAACGATAAGTGTCAAGTAAGTATTCTGGCGTGCGCCGCAAAAGCCGTTGGAGTTACATATAATGTATAATGGAACCTTTTTTAATTGTACTTAACGTGACGCAATATTTAATATCACATCCCTTTCCGTCAAATTAAAAAAATAAAAGCAATTTTCCAATATATATTAGTATATTAAACAAAAATAACGAACTAAATATTCGAAACGGCAACTCTTATATTCCGATGGGTAAACAATTATTAAAAAAGTAAAATGGTTACCTCCGATTTTATTTTCGAACACAATTCTATTTTTAAACTTTAAACAACGGCGCCATATTCAGCGTCAGTAGCTCGGTGATTGTGGCGTTGGATCACGATCGATTGGTCGTGGGTTCAAGTTCCAGTCATTGGCCTACTGTCGTGGGCCCCCTCCTAATACAAGCTTAGCTTATTTGGAGGGGTTAAGGTATACTACTAGTATGTGAACCATACCGCTAGTATTCTTTTTAAACAAAATGTTTTTTGTACTGATTGTCCTCCAAAACGAAGTCAAGTTTTAAGTAAGTTCGTCGTAATAATAATACACTCAAATCTTCTATATATATAAAAGGAGAAGCTGACCGACTGACATATCAACGTAGGGCTTAAACTATTAGGGTAGCACTAAGAAAGGATTTTTGAAAATTCATCCCCTAAGTGGGTAACATGGTGTGAAACATTGCCGTTTTTGAAGTTATTCAAATGAAATTCTGTATGAAGGTCATTGAAAGTCATGAAACACGTGTAAAATATGTTTTCGAAAATCATCCGTTAGGGGAGTTAAAATTACTAAATATGTCTACAGATGATTTACTGTAGGATAATATAATTACCTCAATATCGCAAATGAAGTTGCGGGTAATAGCTAGTGATAAAATAAAAACATTTCTATATTTTATAACATCAATTTATTTATAACATTTGTGCTATAACTATTATAAACTGTAAATGCATTAACGAATAAAAAGAAAATAAAAAAACAAAAGAAGAAAATTGTATAAAATATTACACTTAATTATTAAGATAGTATAATACTTTATAAATTAATAAAAAAGACACATCACAACATTTAAAGGATTATTAATATAATAATTAATTTTTATTTTCTAAATATTAATGACTATTTGAAATTAAGTCTTAAAAAAGATTCTGTGTAAGCTTTTGATTATGTTTACATTATAACTATATATTTTAAAAATTGATTTTAAATACTCTTTATGGGAAAATATAAATAGATATAATTATGTTTTTATGGGAAAATATTTTAAAATTTAAAAATTAGGAAATCACTCAAATTGTAATATTTATGATTGGTGTTCCACAAGGTTTAATACTTGGACCTTCTCAACTTACATGATGTTAATGAAGTATATTAAAGCTATCACAAAAGCAACATTTTGTACTGATTCATGAGCTGTATATATAATAATATATTAAAATAATACGTTAACGTTATAAGTACAAATTATTAATAAATTATTTTGTTTACTCTTACCTAAATAAATGCTAAGGTTTATATTATTTTTGCAACAGATAACAGCTATAAGTCAGAAGTGTAACTATAGTTATAATAGTTTTTTTAAACCCAGTGATAAAACTATGTTGAATTGATGTCGTGATCACTGAGAAGCTATTTAGAGCTTAGAAAAATAATTTAAATTTAAAATATCTTAACTAAAATCAATAAAACCAAACTAAATCCAACACCACTAATCTTGGTTGCAGAATTACAAAACTTCAAGTTGCAGTTATCAGCGATCAAACCGAAGCGGTTCTTGACATAGGTGTAGTTACACAGACCGACTTTACAATCATCTAAATATAGTGGTCGCTCGTTTTCGAGGAAAAGCACTTGGTATTGGTTTTCGACTCTCAAATTTCTTTCCGGTGTGCATCTGTAAGTATATTTAAGTTATTATCGTGCCAAGTAATGATGTTATCTATTTAATATTAGCTGTAGCTGTTCAGTAACATGGAGTGGCCGTGGGTTCAATAACCATTGCCAATTTATTAAAGAACAAAGTAAAAAAGTATTATAATTTACATTCAATAGTATAGAGGATATAGGACTTAGAAATTTACACTGACGATGATATAATTTTGAGAATACTACCTTATAAAGGTATTCTATGTCATGTTTTTTAGATTTAATTTTCCGTTCGACCTGTCAGAGTTAGAAAAAGCCTTATAATTTCAAGACATCTGGCAAAAAGAGCATTAGTAATAGAACTTTTCCAGATCTTATAGGTTCTCGTAAAACAATATGTTCCTATAGCCAATATTATTTGACTCGATGTAGTATCGAACCCACTACCAATTTATGTTAATGCCACTTACTTATACAATACAGCAGCAAGGTTAGCATTGAACGGCGTGATGGTGGAAGTCGTCCACTTGCGAGCCTGTATTGGGGCAGAGTGGTAGTTGTCTCCTGTTAAAGGCAAGGAGTCGCGTTTTCCTCCCAGTGCTGCTATTGTCAACAAGAGCATAGGGGCAGAGGTGAAGCGGATCGTCGCTTGTGGCTGTTGAGGCGTTTCTGAAATATGATGACTATTATAAATTCGTATTGTTGGTCAGACCAACTCAGACCAACCCAGTCATTTCCGAAAGAGCAGTAGTATTCGCTGGCTTATTTATTGCTTTCTATTATCAATTTTAATTTCACGTAAGATTTATCTTACCACGATCTACATGTATTTTGAAGAAGTCCATCATATCCTTCACTCCAGTACATCCTACTTGTTGGTTCATGGGTGATCCATACCCATATTTGTAATAGGTCTCCAAATCTTCTGCGTACTCCAGACGTTTTAGATCTTCTTTGGAAAATACCTGTAAAAGAATATTTAATTATTTGTACTAAAATATTTAATGCGTACCATATACAACTAGTAGTCTGTTTACAAGAATTGACTACCATACATAATTACTGTATCCTCATAAGTAACTAGTGAATACAATAGTAAAGCGTCAGTAGCTCAGTGGTTCGGCGTTGGATTCACGATCAATAAGTCGTGGGTTCAAATCCCGGACATTGGACTACTGGCGTGGTCCACTGCTGACACAAGCATGCAAGCTTACTAGGAGGGGTAAAGGGAATACTAGTAGTATATGACCCATACTGCTAGTAATCTTTCTCACTGACTCACTGACAACTAGTGTCTACCATGGATAAACGGTGATTTCGATTGATGACTAATAATTGCCGAAGAGACCAGTAGGCGGCGTTAGGTGGGGCATCCGACCTGGGCGCCGAATATAAAGGGGCTAGCGGATTTAGGGGAGGGAGAAGCGGACAACTACACAAAAATCTGGCCTGTAACGTTTCTCGTCGTTCATTAAGAGGACCGCCTGTGACCTGTCCCGGAGCATCTACGCCATATGCTAACGCTGGCACTGACTACTATCAATAACTAGGGATTAATATAGACAATATCTTTATTGATACTTACAGCACACCAGGGAGATATTTGTGTAACATCCCAAGCTTTATTGTATCTGCACATGTCGTACATGCTTTTGACCGTTTCCTTCTGTATCTCATAGGTGAAACCTAGACGCTTTGAAATGTTGCTGATCATCTGAAATTATTAAATACTTTAATAATTATTATCGACTATTCCAAGTATATTATTATTATTGGGATGGGCAACTCTTAACCTCTCTCTCATGTTATGATTCCTCTAAACATTAATTCTTTAAAAGGTTTTCATTCTTCACAAAATAATAAAGTACCCCTAATATTAACAATTACTATTAGTAGGGGAACCCAAGAGGGGAATTTACTAAAAGTGTATTTTGAAAATTTGACGATTTGAACATGGCGGATACTCTCACATCATCACCACACTGCTTTCCGACGCCATCACAGTTAATCACAAAACAACGCATTCCTGTCATCTTATGTACATACATAAAATGACACGAATGCGTTGTTTTGTGTATGTATGTATCACTTAATATCCCCCCACTGGCGACCCCTACGACTCAAGTCGGCAGATGAACATTACGTACCGTCATATTATAAAATTTACCTCTTTATATTCTTGTTTAGACTCAAAAATTCGTAGCTGCTCCAGAGTGGCATTATTTTCTTCAACATTACTTGTCCAAGATGGACAGTATTTATATGGCTGAAATAAAAAAAAAAAAAATAAGGAAAACATGAATAAAAAAAAATTGTAACGCGGATATCCCCGACCAGAAACAAGCCGGTCAACATCTCTCTCACTCGCACATGCGAGTCGTCCGTGCGAGGCAGCGGGGCTGGTGCACCGGTCAGTACACGCATGCGCTCTAGTTCCGCTAATGCGCCTACGTGACTTTGATTGTTCGTAGAGTTAGTCTAGAGATAACGATTCTTTTCGAAACAATCGATTTCTCCAAAATCGATTTTTTGATTTGTAAATATTGTGCCTTCTAAGTCAAAAAGCAAAAAAGATCATCATCGTTAACGGAGCCTTAGATCGTGGTATAGCGAGATTGATTTTTGCAATCACAAAAGTCATTTCATAAAATCGACAGCCGAACGTTTTTTTAGAAAAATAACAGAAAAATTTTTAGGTCCGAAAAATCGAGTCGATTCTCTGATTAATCGAGGTAAGTATATTTAATGTTCCTATATCTTAAATGTTTACTTTTGTATATTTGTGAGATGTTACAGTTTTTAGACGGATATGTTACGGATATCGGACTGATACGTTAGTAGACGGATCCCCCTCCATGAGCTAGCTGGACATGAAACCCACGTAAAAACTCCACGTGGGTTTCATGCATTATAAAATAAAATTAAAAACAACTTACCCGAAGTAGTTTCTCATCGCTTTCCTTAGTAATATCAGAGAGAACTTCTTCTGCTCTAAATAATCCTTCTGTAAATGCTCGGTAAGTTGTGCTCGAACGTTGATCATTTACGTATTTGAACTGAAAAAAAAAACAACATTACCCCGATAACCATGTAGGTCTGGCGTAAGACAAGATATACTTTCAAAGTTCATTTATACCATTAGTTGCATTAATATAGCAGCCGGCACGTAAGTATAGCTTTAACCTTGAATGCGTAGAAGTCACTATTAGGGGCGAGAGCAGCGCGACACACGTCATCACACAATGCGCAACTTTCCTCCACTATTTTTCTCAGACCTAAAGCTAGTTGCCGGCTATTATACTAATATTTTGTCTCCAAGGACTTTCTTGCCAAGGACGCGCCAAGCATCTGTGACGTGCTATAGTATACTCATGAGCGCCATATTTGATGACAAAAAAAAAAGGATTTCTGTCTTAGTCTGCCTATAATCTAACGCGCCCCTCAGTAGTTTTCCCTTATCTACAATAATTGAAATAACATATGTTGTTGACCTTTGCACGACGCGCTCTTTGGACTTTGTTTTATTGGAATCATATTATATTTACATTTTGGCGCTCCCTGAAAACTTTACAGAGCCTTTTCCTCTTTGGCGCTACGTGTGCCACATGAGCTTGCATGTATGGACAGCAATGCCCTGCTTCTTGCTGTTTTTCTTTTTTTTCTACACTCTTATAATATATCTATGTAGAGTAAGAAATCAGAATTATCGGGTTTATTAATAGAATATACATGCACAGACTTCCTGTTCATTTTTACGTCCTATAGTATAGTCCTATATATAGAGTCCTTTAGTCCTATATATAGGATCTATATAGTCCATTTTATATTTTTTGACTAAAAACTAGTCTGTACTGTTAAGTATTAAATCATGTTAGTTATGATGTTGGCAACATTTATCAGAGCAGCGTCTTTCGTTGGCAAAAACTGAATCAATCAGTAGTGCCAACGAAAAGATGAGAGCTAACAAAAAAATACACCGCCATGACAGAAATCATTATTATTGCATCGTGAGTAGCTGTAACGTTGTTGCATAATATTCTAGTCGCCAAGCCGTGATACTGTTAGTCTCTACTTAAAAATAATCATAACTTACCAAATAATTATGAAGATTGCTAGTTAGTAGTCCAGGGAACTTTTGCCTCCAGGCTTGAGCCAGTTGCTGTGTGGACATGTACCCATCGCTGGTTAAGTCTCCGGCGTAGGTGATGTTCTGCCGAGGATTCCATTGCCAACGTTCTAGAAGGTTCAGGTCAGATTGGCATATCCGCATCTGATGATAGAAACAACAAAACAAGAGTTAGCAACACAATCGATAACCCACGTGCTCACACGTGCCAAACATTTTCCGCGCGGACGCCTATACTTGAATACTTTTTATTGTATTATGCGTTCCTGTCTACAATTATTCGTCATGTCGTATTAACCCACCCACCCAAAACTTCCTAGCGCCTGGCGCCGTCGTGCGCCGAACGAAAACGCAGATATGGACGGCGCGTCCCTGCCCACATGTAGACAACATGTAACCTTCGTTCCCATAAGAATTACCAGTCTATCAAGTGGTATCACACAGTACATGAAAATAGTGAGACTAATAGTGTAGTGTTGTTTGGTGGCTTGGTGCTTGGCCTCCGTTATCGAGGAGCACGTGAGTAATGTACTTTATTATTTTAATATTCGGTAGGAAGGTCGAGCGGTGGAGAGTAATTTCTCAGCGTAGAAGATGTCTTTAAACCTGCTAGTTGGCTCAAGTCCCGAGCACAGCTCGGCAGATTGTATGTTAGTACTGTTTGATCTTTACATTTTACAAGCAGTATGCTATTAATTACATATATATATTATTTTGATAATACAATATTAATAGGAGGATAAAGTGTTGTAATTATTTCAGTTCGATGTGACCAATAGATGGGGGGGGGGGTCTTGAAATAACGCAAACCTTTTTTTATATTTTTTTCTTGATAGATAAGGGACAGACGAGCAGACGGTCCACCTGATAGAAAGTGGCCACTGTCGCCCATGGACATCGACAGAACAAGAGGGTATCTCTTGTTTTGCCGATGCGTTGCCGCCTCGAGCATAGAGGGGCAGGGGGAGCGAGGAGAAGAATGCTGCGGTTTCAGTGGACCCTCAACGTGGATGGGAGAGGGTAGATCTGGGCCATATGCGGCTCAACCGAAACCGAACGCGTCAGGGTCACTTGGCGATCGGATTCGCATTCTGGTGGTCGCAAGCGAGTCGGGAACACCAACGGGGGTGCTGGGATATTTGCCTCTTGAGGTGCTCTCACAGTGGCAGAGGGGGATTGTATTCTAACCCAACGGGTTATCTTATGACATCTAGTTTCGGTAAGGCGTACTATAGGTGGCAGTACTAAAGCTACAAAAAAGACTACGTGGTCACTACAGGAAACTTACTAGACTGGTCATTTGTCAAGAATAGATTTAAGGACAATGGAAAATAAATATTTACGTAAAACTCACATTTACTTATGTTTCTTTATTGCGTTTATCCATTTTTAACGTATTAACATAGTGTGTGAATTATTCTTCAAAAAAAAATCTTTTTGAGTTATTTTTCAAATGTGCGTTCCACTAAGCACCCACGACGATCACGCTTACGACCACGGTTTTTCCCGTTCCACTTATTCGCAAGCGTTACAATCGTTAACCTAAGTGGAATCGATTATAGAGCGTTTTGAGCATTAACGAAAATAATTCTAATGTCGAGTTATAAAGAAATAGTTTCAAGAGTTTAAGGTTTTAATTTGTTTGTTAAGACTAACAAGAAACTTAAATAATTATTGGTTAAATTAATTTATCTTCTCCCATACTTTAAACCCTCTATAAAAGATTCTGAATCAGTTAGCTTATTGCCAACATTAAAACACTCAATGTCCTAATAACCATTATATCATCGAACGGATGATATACATAATGTTGTACTGAATTTCACAATAACACTCAAATTCCTTCTGCGCAAAGGGTTTAATCAACAGACAGCCACATTCTTACTCGCTCGATGCGCGATGCGTGGTATCTGTGAATACCAAAACAACGCGCGCCGTAAAAAAATATGTTATTCGAATTCCCGCTATTTTTCTTTGATATTTTTATTGTTTTGTTTACAACAAAAAAAATACCTTCCAACATTAAAGAACGTATGAAAGTGAATTTTAATAATTGCACTATACAAAATGTTCATTATAATAAAGGATTCTTTTATCAATACTTAGCTTGTTTGTATATACTCAGTAATGGATGATGTTAGGTTACTAGGAGTGCCTGTTTTAATGTTAGCAGTAAACTGTTTCAGAATCTTTTATAGAGGATTTAAGAATCTTGAGTAACTAAGTGTTTTAATAAATCCACATTCGTGTTTTGTTACCCCTCATTATACAACAGTTGCATAAATAGCTATTATATTCATATTTTTTTTATTGATTTATTATATTTATAATTATATTAAAACTAAAATTAATTTTACATAAGTATGCGCTACAGAAACAATCACTTCCACTAATAAATCTCTATCCGTATCAAATAAAGTTATTTACAATACATATTTGTAGTTTTAAAAATGCCGCTAATTTTGTAACGACGACCCACTTTTAAGATGGGTCGTCATGAGCTTCGCGTGAGTATAAGTCATGACGTCATTAATGAAGTTTTCGCCGCGACCACAACCGTTCGTAATCAAGCATTTAGGGCGTTGTGAACGCTAAGTGGCATGCACCATTCAAGTGTTGATAAAGTACAAGTTTCGGATTCGCGGCACCAGTTGGCAGCACTTTCGTTGTACACGTTACCTATAGGATTAAATATAATTACTAGTATAATGGAATCGAAAACTGGCGGACATGGTAAATGTGTTGTTAACGAGTTCACTAGTAAATAGAGTTGGGCACGTACGGTAGTTATTTTCATATTTTCGGCACATTATTTCTTTTCAACAATGTCTTTCACACGTACTGCTAACTAAGATGTTTGCATATTTTGATTTATTGGAAAATTACTAATTGCTAAGGTTTTGTCTATCATTTGAAGAATTTTATGAAAAAAATAAGAAAAGGAGTACACGAAAACATATATAATATTACATCAGAATAGCTCTAATATTTTGTCTCTTGTCGCAAACTTATAAAGCATTCACATAAACCTTACATCCCCTATTCCCTATTGTTATGTTACACCCTTGAGGGTAAAACTAAAATTTATTTATATCGAATCAACAGCCTAAAAAATAACTTTTAAGCTTTTAACTCTAAAAATGACGATACTTCCATACAACTTTTAATTCCTCCCTTTCAAACCCTTATAACCCTTTTGTCCCAATAAAAAGTAGCCTATATCCTTTCTCAGGCTATAGACTATCTGTATACCAAATTTCATTTAAATCGGTTCAGTAGTTTTGCCGTGAAAGCGCGACAGACAGACGGTGCTATTTTCGCATTTATAATATTAATAATAAGTATGGAAAAGTAAGGATTTATGACAATGGCAATATTGGTCAGAGTAGTTGATGTTGATATCTATTGAGCTTACCAGATCTTGATTAAAATACAATCATGGTATAATTTATTATGGCAAATATATTTGCAAAAGGACTATTTATATAGCAAATCATATGGAAATCGCATACCATATACGTGTTAAGTATTAAACCGGTTTGAAACAAAATATTCATAACACGCGTAATATTTATATTTGCATGATAAAAACATAAAACATATAGAGGAGTGCCGAATGCTAATATTTTTTTAAAACTATACATAAAAAATGCATTTAATCAATAAAAAAACATTACACACACTACCATATATTTGACACACACGCATATATATACTCTTTTGTTTATAGTTAAAGAAATTTAAATTAATTATAGTTGAATTTCGATCACTAAGCGACAACTAGTATGGAATTAATTTATTCATGACCTTGGCCATCAATACTACACATTTACAATGAAGAGATGATATTTACATACCTATGTAATCTATATTATTATTAACTTCTATTATATATACGCCTATTGCTAGAAATGACAGATTTCAAGTCTCTATACATAGTTCGGCTAAAAATGTAAGTTTTCATTTCTCCCTAGTCGACCCGCGCGACTTCGTCCACGTGATGCTCCGCTCCTATGGGTCTTCGTGTGATGATATACAGCCTATACCCTTCCTCGATAAATGCGCTATCTAACACTGAAAGAATTTATCAAATCGGTCCAGTAGTTTCTGAGATGACCGCGTTCAAACAAACAAACTCTTCAGCGTTATATATTAGTATAAGATTCGTACCAAACTCATTGTAAGTTTAATTATTTTTATATGTAGTAACACTTGCAAACAGCAGTATAGATTACAACGACAAAGAAAAGATTTGAATACATTAGTCGACATAGTATGATTAGTTTAGTAAAAATAAGAGTAAATAATATTGATATAATGTATAATTGGGAACAGTTGACGAGGGCTGTTGATCCTAGGTTGCTAGTTCGCCGATTTTGTTTGTGACGAGATTTCGTCAACGTACCCCCTTCTTTATTTTTTTTTATATTTTTAATATCTTCAATGGATGTTAAATCTTACTGCTTTTATACAGTAAGGTATATTTTTAGTAATTTTATTATAAATAAAAGTTTTGAATGTTGGTGACAGATTTCTTTTTTTTTTCCTCCACATTTAACATTTCTTTTTTATATCCCCCCACCGCTCACAATTGGCGGCATCATTCGTTCCACAAATTATATGTAAATAGGTAGTATCAAGGAATCTACATCATAATTGGACCGCTAACTTAAAAATATTGTATATTTAAATATGCACCTTGAAATAATTAGCATAAGGTTGACATTTGTTTCCAACATGTATAAAGGAAAAAACGTTCCGACCAGAACCGTCGACTAAAGGGGATTTTGTCTCTTTATTACTGTGTTTTTCTTAGCGTGTTTGAGACAATGTGCCATACAAAGCAATTTTAAGCAGTTAAATAATTTAATCTATTATATAACATTTTCATTAACTAATTTTAAATATATTTTTCTCTATTCTTTAAAGCATGGTCATACTAGTAGAAAGAGATGTAATCCCCTATAGTGGCTGTACTTTTCGGAACGTACGCATTCGATTTGTATGTAAATTTCTTGGGAGTTCGATAGTTGGTAGCATTGTCTGTTGAAATTGCAAACTATGGTAATTTATCTAACTTTTATAAAATCTGGTTTTTAATAATGAATTGTTTTTTAATAACAATTAAAAAAAATAATTTCGCCTATTTTGACTTTTAATGTAATGAGGGTTTACAATTAACTTTTATTGTTATTTAATTCATTGTTCGAAATTCAAATTTTGTATCCATAATGACAGAATGCCTTTTGGACTTTCTGCTAGTCTATAGTCTATGGACAACTGAGTGATAGATGTTTTTGTTTGAGTAACAATAAAATGATACTCACGTTTGTGTCCCGGAAGTTTCCATTTCTATAATTAGTGAGGATGTTTTCTTTGAAGTCGGCAAGTTTTTGAAGGTTATGTATTTCATCCGCCTCGGGATTGTGCGAGCCATGGCGGTTAAGCAGCCATATTGCTTTTGGTTGACAATCTGTAATTGAAAACATATTTCTAGAGACAAGCATTATTGATAATAATCCATACAAATAAATAAAATTGGAGTGTCTGTTTGTAATATTAAAATAGCCGCTTTATACTAAGTGGATATGGAACATATACCAGAAAAACATTTTTTACAATTTTTGTCTGTGTGTGTTTGTTCCGGCTAATCTCTGAAATGGGTAGACCGATTTTGAATGCACTTTCACTGGCAGATAGCTAATGTAACAAGGAGTAACTTAGGCTATTTAACATCTAGCTACGACCCATAGGAGCGGGTTGGCTAGTGAAACTATAAAAGTTACATCTTATGTGTGATTAAGTGACGTAAGTGAAAGTTGTGTCAAAACATGTCAATTTACTTGAGCTATTGACATACTTAATGTATACATACTTAATGTACCTAAATAGTTGAATATGTATACCAAAGCTTTACTATGGTGTAGAAATATTTAACTTTCTGTTAATCTGTCTACCTACATGAAATATTAGTACAATAAATATTCTTCTTATTTATACGCAAATAAACTTGAGAATTTCGGTGCCCTCTTGCCGCGTATCTCGTTGCGCTGCGTGGAGTCACGCCGGCGCATCGGCGTGTATTTTTTGTTTATATTGATATTTTTAATTTCGTTATATCTTTTGGATGGACTGTCCGATTCCAATAATTCAAAAAGTAATCAACAGGTATTAAAACAGTCTTGAATACTAAATAATATATTTGGATAAGAATTAATACAATGGTCTGATTTTGATAGGCATTTTTATCAACTTTTAAAATGTAAAAAAGTAGTTATAGTGACTTAACTACAATAGTTGGACATATTTTCGCGGAGTTTTTTGTAGATATTGATACGTTCTATAATATTCTAGAACATTTTTTTGTTCTATCGTCAATACTTTTCGCAGCGCATGCGATGAAAGATATTTTATGGCTAATTTTTTTTGCACCTTGTGTTGGTTTTAGTAAGAATTTTTGAGGATCTCTAATTTTTCCTAGTTATAAATATAGCCTATGCTACTTAGGGATAATGTAGCTTTCTAACGGCAAAAGAATTTTTGAAATCGGTCCAGTAGTTTAGAAGTTTATTCGTTACATACAGAAATACAAATCTTTCCTGTTTATAATATTAGTATAGATATAGATAATATATGAGTTCGTAGATGCCTAACTACGTGAGTAAAGTATCGAAAATTAGTTGCAATTCGCGTACGATGACAGTGCGTCAATGGACGTCGTCTCTATGATAATTATCGTTTTAATTAAAATTAGTTTATTAAACTCATTGATTCCCAGTGTCACTTGTACGTGACGGAAGCTTCATATTTTTTTTCTACCACATGGCAATACTATTGATTCACTCTATTATTATTGTAGCAAAGATAAATAATGACACAATTTATTATTTTTTTCTGGCAACACTAATCAAACGTTATTTGTCAAATTCGTTAAAGTAAAATAGTAACTAAGTGTCTTTCAGAATCTTAACTGCACAATTGTCCTCTGTTACCTTTGGAGGACTCCCTCATAAAAGTGGAGGTAGTTTACATATTTTTTTTTTTTTATCTAAATGATTCTATTGGATAATAACTCGTTCGCGTCAAATTACTATTTTAGGGTCCATTTACTGGAGACACTGCGTTAATGAAAATTTTAGGATTTTAGAATGTTAGTCTATACTACTATATAATAAAACTGAATAGTTTGTATGTTTGCTTGAATGCGCTTATCTCAGGAACTACAGGTCCGATTTGAAAAATTCTCTCAGTGTTAGATAGCCCATTTATCGAGGAAGTCTATACGCTATATATCATCACGCTAAGACCAATAGGAGCGGAGCAACACGGGCTCGAAGTCGCAAGGCTCGGATAGTAAATAATAAATAGGTGTTAAACGATTAATAAACTGTGAAACCCTTTTCATATCCAATCAGGGTGACCAATCATGTGTGCTTAAGTTTATGTAGGTCACACTGATATACTCTTCTACTATGTTATTTTTTTATTCCATAATTCTAGACATATTCAAGTTAGATAAATATGGTAATATTAATTGAAATAGAGGGAACATTATTAATCCTTACTAATATTATAAATGCAAAAATAACTCTGTTTGTCTATCGCACTTTCACGCCAAACCTACTGAACCGATTTAAATGAAATTTGGTATACAGATAGTCTAGAGCCTGAGAAAGGACATAGGCTACTTTTAATTGAAAAAAAAAACGGTTGTAAAGAGTTGAAAGGGGGGATGAAAAGTTGTATAGAAGTAATGTCATTTTTGGAGCTAGAAGCTTGAAAGTTATTTTTGAGGCTGTTTATTCAATATAAATAAATATGACATTCAGTTTGTAAAATATTTGTAAAATAATTAAAAATGCTACCCAAAGACTATTTTACGTGGACGAAGTCGCGGGCACAGCACGTTACAATATAATTAGGTACTTAAACGGAGCCATTTACGAATGTCAACATAACCTAAAAAGAACTCTAACCATAGATTATAAAATATTTAAAAATTGCGTTCATGAACAATTTTTTGATTTTAGCGGGACTTCGTTCGCGTGTAGCTCCGCTCCTATGGGTCGTAGCGAGATGTTAAATAGTCTAAGTTACTCCTTGTTACACCAGCTATCTACCAGTGAAAGTCCCGTAAAAATCGGTCCAGGCATTTCAGAGACAAAGAGACAGGCAGACAAAAATAGTAATAAATAAATATACTTTATTGTACACCAAATATTAGAAAAGTAAGCCAAAAAAAAATAACACCACAAAAGAAATATATGTACAATAGGCGGCCTTATCGCTCAGAGCGATCTCTTCCAGGCAACCTTGCGGTGGAGGAATCATTAATAAAAAAAAAAGAAACGGTAGGCGCACTCATTAAAAATAATAACCAAATCAAACACTTCAACTTAAATATACATTCATAAACAGGTATATATATTAATACATACACTACATACATAAACATAATATGCCTACATATATACATACATACATACACTACATGGATAAATACAATATGCTATATAATACTTAGTATAAAGCGGTTATTTTAATATTACAAGCACGCACTCCAATTTTATTTATTTGTATGGATAATTCGAAAATAATCCCCTTTTTGCTTGTCTATGAAGAAAAGATAACTTTTTTGTTTGCAAACGATTTAATTTTTATTATAAAGTTTTTGATGGAATTTAAGTTTATGACAATCATATTGAAGATTTATTTGTTTTTAAAAATGAATTGTGGAAATTTTTGAACTGCCTTTGAATTTTTTTAATGAGTTAAATAATTACAGGTATGGAAAATGTGACAATATGATTGTTAACAAAGTTACACGACCGGCTGACAAATAGTAATGTCAATAACGGTATTGCAGTTGAATACACAGACCGACACTCGAATGTAAATGTCTATTGATGTGTTAATCAGATGATCCGTTTTGAAGCGCATATATTTTTTAAAAAACTTACGAACATCTGAATTGAATTTTTTTTACAATTTTTGATATCCCTCCACCCCCCCTCGGTGACCATCAGTAGTATATGACTAGATCCCCTCTCCCCTTCTAGTTTCACGTAGTAATTTATAAAATATACTTTTAAATATTTTTTGCTACTTTACTAGTCGACCCGCGCGGTTTCGTCCGCGTGTAGCTCAGCTCCTATTGGTCTTAGCGTGATGATACATAGCATATAGCCTTCCTCAATAAATGGGCTATCAAACACTGAAAGAATTTTTCAAATCGGACCAGTAGTTCCTGAGATTAGCGTATTCAATCAAACAAACAAATTCTTCAACTTTATATATTAGTAAAGATAGTATGGAAGCGAACTCTTAATAAATTTTTTGAACACTATATTGCACTACAAACTTGTGTTGCCATAATTGAATATAGCTCGAAAAGCACGAGATTTCCCTAGAAGAAGAAATCCTCCCCCACCCAAGTGACTAAGCGTGGAATTTATCCCCCTTCAGAACAGGTTACGTAGTGTAGGTACGTTCCCTAAGTAGACTTAGAACTAATATTTAATTTTTTAAAGTAGTTTTTACTGAATGCTTTTTTTCAGACTGAGAAATACTGTCATATCTATTAATCATACTAATGGATAGTAATAATAAACAGATTTATTAACATTATTTTTTAACAACAAAAAGTGTACAGTTAACTGAAGAAATAGTTACATGTTGATTATGATGTTGGCAACACTTATAATTTGAGTAGCATCCTGTTATTTTGGCCAAGCGATAAACACTTATCAAAAAAGTGGGGATTGCAAAATAAATACGCCGTCACGACAGATTAATTATGGATTAAATCGCGAGTATTTTAGGAGTAACGTTGTTAGTCTGCATATAGATAACTATAACACTTCTCTCCATTATTAATTAACAATAGTTAGATTTTTATTTAGCATTATTTTTTTTATTGAAATAATGTGTAAAACTTATAGTTTTCCATGAAATAGTTTACGCGTCCAGTTCCAGACACAATGTGCCTCCACTGCTAGACGAGTAATCTACATCAACACTATTATATAAAGAGGAAAGATTTGATTGTTTGTATGTTTGCTGCGAATAGGCTCGAAAATACTGACCCGTTTTTAAAAATTCTTTCGCCGATAGAAAGCTACATCCTTTCCGGGTAACATAGCCTTTGTGGTGTTGCCATACATATTCTAATTAAAAAGATATGGCCATTTAAGTGCCAGAACCTGGTCATTTTGTATATTGAAGGATTTCTCAGGAACTACTAATCCGATTTTATAAATTCTTTCCCTCATAGAAAACTACACTATTCGTGAGTGACAAAGTTGATTTAGTGTTGCCATATACATTTTGTAATTAATAGAATATGGCCGTTTTGTTGCTACTGATCTGATTTTAAAAATTCTTTCACTGAGGAAGTCTATAGTATTTCCTTCTCTTTTCATCTTGTATACTATCATTCACTCTTTTTTTTCTCTCATTAATTTTTATCTTTAGCTCTATTCAGAATGATCAGTCTCTTTTCACTTTCTTTCTTTTGATTATATATATATATCTCTCTCCTTTACCTATTCAATTTTATATTTGCTCTGTCCTCCCTCTTTTATTATGATAGATAAGGGACAAACGAGCAGACGGTCCACCTGATGGAAAGTGACCACCGTCGCCCATGGATATCGACAAAACTAGAGGGTATCTCTTGTTTTGTCGATGCGTTGTCACCTCGAAGATAGAGTGAGGAGGGGGAGCGAAGAGAAGACTGCTGCGGTTTCAATGGACCCCGGGCAAGAACCCGGTGTTCATTGGAACACAGCAGTAATAAAAAAAAGATGGAAGAGGTAGGGGTAGGTCTGGCCCACATGCGGCTCGGCCGAAACGCGTCAGAGACACTTGGCGTTTGGATTCGCATGCTGGTGGTCGCAAGCCAGTCGGAGAACAGATCCCCTACCACCAAGGGGGTGCTGGGTTACTCGGCTCTTACGAGATGCTCTCCCAACGGCAGAGGGGAATTGTATTCTAACCCGTCCCCTCGAGGGTTGAAAAACTACGAAATTACAGAATGACAAATTAAGGACATCAATTATAATATTGCTTTAAATACCCGGAGCGAAGCGAGGGCAGGCCGCTAGTCACGAATAAAGACAGTATTCACTGCACTTAGAAATTGCTGGAAACACAAATAAAATAATTTGTAAAACTTGAGACTTGGTCACCCTAATGTTACACGAAATAATGTGTAGTGGAAACTTTTCTAGTTACAGTTATAGTTTATGGACAGTAAATATCAAATTTGATTTATGTGTAGAACATCCGTATGTCCAGTATTACGAGTATTTTAGTGATCTATTTCTGTTGTCTTCCTCATGTTTTGTCATAAAATGTAAAAAGGCAGCCAAGTTCGCTCTGCACATTACAATATAACTAATATATAAAGCTGAAGAGTTTGTTTGCTTGAACGTGCTAATGTCAGGAACTACTGGTCTGATTTGAAAAAATCTTTCAGTGTTAGATAGCACATTTATCTAAGAAAGCTATAAGCTATATATCATCACGCTAAGACCAATAGGAGCGGAGCTACACATGAACTAAGTCGCGCGGGTCGTTATTGTCTGTTACTTGATATTTTATTGATGAGTATTTGTATAAACATTTTATTAAATTTGACTAACTTCTGCTGCTCCGATTTTTTTCTTCCGATACAATGAAATGACCTTGACATGAAAGTATGTCGATCTGCATTAAAAAATATTTTGACTAATATTTGTTTGGACCACTCAAGCTTGACCAAAAAGTTACTATCTCCAACGGTTTTCCCATACTGTCAGTTTAAAAAAAGTGGAGCATCAGGCAGACGAAATCGGAAAGGTAGCTAGTCACGTATACGTATGAATAATAATTGTTTCTAAAATGCTACACAGGAAGAAATGCATGTGCTCATACTTGTGGGTAATTGCGATAACATTAGGCATATAACGTGTTATTAGATATGGTCTAGTCATTGATGACTGAGAGAAAATAATTAGAAATAAGTACTGATAATTTTTCTTATATATAAAAATCAATCCCTATTTCCCTTGGTCACAGCATCACGCGTCAACGGATGGACGGATTTCGCTAATTCTTTTTTTGTTGTGTTTGTTATTGTCAGGAGAAGGTTCTTATGGAAGTAAAAAATAAAAAAGGTGCGCGGAAAATTAGAAAATTTAAGAAAAGTTAACGACCATATTAACTTTTCTAATGTATGTTTTGACAGCCAATTCGAATTCAATATTCATAGTTACGACAGGACAACGTCTGTCGGGTCAGCTCACAGCTAGTTAGTAATAATAATAATAAAACTGGTACACCAAAAAGGGGTCTGTACTTTTGACCGGACCTTAAAAGACTTATGGTTGAATAAACTATAGATTTGAATTTTAGAAATTAGCGGATCAAAATACATAAAAATCATATTTATATGGGCAAAAAAATAAAATTCGGATTCAGCGCGTCGAAATACATAAAAATAGGTCCGAGCAAAAGTACAGACCACTTTTTTTTGTTGGCCGGTGTAATTAGTAACTTGATACAACCCCAACTTGAAAATACCTTTGTTATGTGATCTAAAGATTGACATGGCAACGCTCAATGAGAAAGAATTTCCAAGCCGAGAAAACATTTCGTTGTCATATTATGTAAGGGTAAGGAAGTCACGGAGTTAAGATATTTTGTCGAAAGCGAAATCGGATTCGGAGGATTGGAGTCAAAATCGGAAGTGGTAGCGGAATGTAGACAGAAGAAAGATGTGTTAAAGGCAAATCTAATAAAATAATACAAACTTGAACGTACCTTAATACCTCGTTAAGTAAAGATAAAAAAAATATTACTTCGTCAAAACCTATTATTTATTGAAGACGAATTCGGAAGAATAAGAAGAAGGTTGCGACTTTCGGAATAGGAGTTGAAGCTCCGTAACATCTCTATGTAGCGGAAGTGTAAAAAATTTTGGTAGTATAACTTCTGGATCTACTTGAAGGAGGCTGATGTGCAGTGCCAAGGTCAAGAGAAGTACTCCTCAAGCTTTTATTGTAATTTGAATACGTCATGCTGTCGATCGGTAATTTCGTGACTTTAAAACAACACTCTTAATTTTCGATAGAGGCCATCTTTAGCCCGTTAGTCTAGTCAACAAGTGCTTTTTAGGTCAAAACTTTTTCTAAATCTCCAAAATCATGATTTAGGTGTCATCGATTCGGAATGGCATGTAAAAACTTTTTGAGAAAATTAAAGGGCCGTTCGCAAAAATTGCAACAGTTATAAACAATTAAGAGTGAAATTTAAAAATGATTCCAAGAGAGCAGAAAATTTCCTAAAGAAAAATCCGTACTCCCGAAAGTGTAGGACCAGTATGTATAATTTTCCCAAAGGGTGAAGGTTGCGGCTTGCGCAAGCCACGACACAATAAATATTATTTAAACTTATTAAATATAATAATTAAGAAGCGAAAAAATTCAGGCGGCTACAGGATCGAACAATGAATCAATGATGAATGATGATTTTAAATATATAAATTTAATTATATAATTTTTTTCCGAGCAGCCCTTGAATTTTCTCAAAAAGTTTCTACATGCCATTCCGAATCGAATGACACCTAAATCATAATTTTTGGAGAATTAGAAAAAGTTTCGACATAAAAAGCACTTGTTGACTAGACTATGCTAAGTATTTTTGTTCTGCTAAACTCCACTAATATCAAATCGTCTATACTTATAATGTGTAACCATGGTAACGTATTCAATTTTATTAATTGACCAATACCAATACGTTTTAGTTTTTCAAGGTAGTACTTACGAAAGAATTAGCAATACAACAAAGAAGTCGTTATGCAGTGATAATGATACTCTATTTGAGAATGAAAATATGAATCACAACAACAAGCAATTGAACCTTTATAAAGATTTTAGGGGACGAACTAATAATTAGAATTATTAGGAAAATACTTTTTTATTGTCACAGTCCGAGGACAGACGAGATTGTTTTGTTATTGTCAAACGTTAAACAACATCGAGGAAACCTGCACTCCTTGAGTTCTTCATGTTTTCAAAGATGTGTGAAGTCTGTCAACCCGCACTTGCCTGCGTGGTAGACTATGGCCTAATCCTTCCTCCTGAGAAGGAGACCCGGCTCAGCAGTGGGACATTAACAGGTGATGATGAAGTTAAGTACCACCGTAGCCCATGGACATCAGTAATACAAGAGTGTGGCTCTTGTTTTGCCGATGCGTTGCCACCTCGAAGATAGAGTGAGGAAGGGGAATGAAGAGAAGAATACTACGGTTTCAGTAGATCCTGAACGAGAACCTAAATTCACTAGAACCGCAGCATTACCGGAATGAGAGGGGGAGGAGTAAGTCAATGACACTCGGCGATCGGATTCGCATGCTGATGTTCGCAAGCCAGTCGAGAAACAGATCACCTACCACCAAGGGGTGTTGGGTTACTCGCTGCTGTCCTAGTGGCAGAGGGGAATTCTATTCTAGCCCGTCCCTTCACATCAGAATCGTTTAAAAAAAAGGATAGTTTATTGCAATAGAGCGCGATAGTCAACATCCTGACTATATAACCAAACTACACAAGTTAATGATATATAAAGCATCAAAACTTTAAAGTATTTATGTCGCTTCCTTTCTGCATGTATTAGGTAGGAATTTAATATAATTTCCATGCACAGTGCGTGCCTGTTGTGGGTGATGGCTAATGGCTGCAAGGTTTAGTTATACAATCGAAATGAATCAAATAGCCAAGGTAACACATGCTCGGAATGGTGATGACGTCACCAGTAATTACTGTATTGATGAGTTCATCTTATGATCCAGTAAATGTGTGATAATATATAAACTACTTAAAAAATTAAATATAAAAAAATCATTGTAATATACATATATATATAACATAATATACATATAAATATTAATCTATCAGACAAAAAGGGCTCAATGACTTTGAATGGAACTTGGTATAAGCCGGAAAAACAACTGATATTTTCTTCCAAAGTGATGACAATATATGTAAATATATAAAAAAAAAGTAATTCTACAATGTTATATGCGATACCAGCGATGGGCTGGCGTCTTATCACGTCCGTATGGGTTGGAGTGCGGAGTGAGGCAGAGGGGATTAAGCTCAACAACACTCTTTAATCTATATATTAATGAGTTACTTGAGGAGCTCACCAGCACCAGAGTCGGCTGTTTTATTGATGGGTATGTTGTAATAACATTAGCTACGCCGATGACATGGTGCTGTTGAGTGTGTCCATTTAAGGCCTCAGGAAACTGGTGTCTCTCTGTGAATCCTGTGCGGTAAGACATGGATTTATTTATAATGCTAAGAAAAGCGTAATTATGGTCTTTGAGGCTGGAGATAAAGGGCCAAGCGAGGTTTCATGCTTACTCATTGAATGGTACTGCACTTCAAAGAGTGTTACAATTTAAATATCTTGGGCATATATTTTAACTCCCAGCCTTATAGACGATACAGACATTGAAAGGGAACGGAGTGCTTTGTCAGTGAGAGCAAATGCGAAAGAAATGTCCTGGTGCGTAGACTGCAAGGCAGTACCAACAGTATCCTTAGAATTATTGCGAGTGACTCGACGGTATGTACGTGGGTCATTGTGCCATTTCTTATGGAAGATCGTGGTAATGAATATAATATGTAATTAATTTTCAATTGATAATAAGTAGTTGTAAACTAATAAATTGAGCCTGTGTTGCTTTTAATAAATGAATTATTATTATATATGACCGGTTAACGTACGCAAAAAATCGGCTATAACAAGTTAGGACCAGCTCGTCGTTATTCGTCGTCGGGACACTTTATAGCTACAATACGTTTCGCATTATAAAATTAAGAAAAAAATAATCTCGAAAATCTAGTCGGATTTTGACTAGTGTTTGACCTAAAAAAAAAAATTTTAAATATTAAAAATGTAGAGTTCATGATTACAACTTAACATGTAGCGCTAGCAACACTATGGTTTTGATTGGCTAATAATTTGTATTGGTTTATTTTAAAATAATTACTAATATTATAAGAACCTATATAAAGTACCTAACTCTGTCTGTCTGTCGCGCTTTCACGCCCAAACTACTGAACCGATTTAAATGAAATTTGGTATATAGATAGTCTAGAGCCTGAAAAAAGGGAGGGAGGAAAAAGTAAGGGACTGAAATTGATCTGAAGATTGAAAAGATGTATCGACATTTTTAGAGCTAGAAGCTTGTAAACCAGTAGTTCCTGAGATTATCGCATTGAACCAAACAAACAAACTCTTCAGATTTATAATATTTGTATAGCATAGTAGACGCATATGTTCACTATTAGCTGACTCACGCGAATTCGTCCGCGTGTAGCTCCGCTCCTATTGGTCTTAGCGTGATGATTTATAACCTACAGCCTTTCTTGATAAATGGGCTATCAAACACTGAAAGAATTTATCAAATCAGACCAGTAGTTCCTGAGATTAGCGCGTTCAAACAAACAAACTCTTCAGCTTTATATATTAAGTATAAATGTAACAAAATGTAGCACCTAACAATGTGTGTCCTTCAGCTATTTCCACATCCATGGTGTCATGACATAAACTGCAGTCACCTTGTTACTTTGTTGCGTCACCAACAGCTAACTGGATGTAGTCCAAAGTTTTGTTAATAGAACTAATTAATCTACTAAATTAATGATCTAGTAAACAGTAGGTAAACAGCTAAATTCTAGGCGTGATGTAATGTCGCATTATCGTTCTGCAAATTCTGTTTTTAACCGGAAATTCGTAGCTACTACTTTAAAAGGTACAACCTAGACCACACATTTTTTCACTATTCGGTATTTTCTAATATTCGGCTGTAAATAATGCATAATATTAATAACAAATATATTTAATTTATCAATAACTTTTTCGAATTTTTTGGTAGCAAACGATTGCACTTATCCTCATAAATATAATGCTAGAGATGATAAATAAATATTAGCAATTTCTGTTAGGTTAGGATATTGTTTTGCGTTTGGTGACCATCACTTATAAGGGTCTGCTGTCCTATCGACAACAAAGCGTCTACGAGACATCGTCTTTACACGTACTTTAGTAAAACACGCAGTATTGCCAACTGACCCATAATCTTTGTAGCTTGATCTGTTACAAAAAGTGGCTACAAATTACCAAAACGAACATAAAAGTAGCTAAATTTATTTTAAACATAAAAAAATAGGAAATAACTTATGAAATTAATTTTACAAAAATTAAAATTGTTGACATAAATGCATCAAATGCTTTTAATATAACAAATATTATTTTTACACAAAAATTAGTAGTTATTGGCTGAAATTAGTAAAAAAGTAAAAGAATAAAAATGTGTTAGGTTGAAAAGTAGCTAGAACAAGTGGCAAAATAATCTAGCAACCATTATTTTCCGGCTCATGGATGTGAAAAAATAGCCAGATCTAGCTACAAAGTTTCTAAGTTGGCAACACTGAAAACACGCGAAAGATCTTAAGTTTTGCCGAATATTCGGTAGGTACTTCGGCCAAATCACTACTCGCAGCATCTCTAATCCAAACGGCTATTATTTAAATAAAATAACTGAAACTGTAATAACGGTGTATTTATTTGTAGTCACAACATATCTTATACTAATATATAAAGCTGAAGAGTTTGTTTGCTTGCTATAACGTGCTAATCTCAAGAACTACTGGTCCAATTTAAAAAAATCCTTCAGTGTTAGATAGCCCATTTATCGAGGAAGGCTATACGCTATATATCATCATGCTAAGACCAATAGGAGCGGAGCATCACGCGGACGAAGTCGCGCGGGTCGACTAGTTTATGTATGGATTTTTTAAATGGATGTATAAAATTCTTTGTTTTGTATATTCTAATTTTTTAAATTATTTTCATTACGCCCACTTTAATAGTTTTGTAACTCTATGGTAAATTATTTCTGATTCACCATTTCAGGGTTTCACTTCGATTCATTTAATTGAATACCTACTAAATAATAATTACATTACTTTTTGTCATAAATGTTGAAGTGCGTTTATTTTATTTGACTGACACCAAACTGTTTGACTGACTGTTTCATTCCTAACTCTGTGGACGCAGAACAACCTACTGTAGGACCTGTAAGGCCGACCAAGGGACACCTTACGGACAGCGTATCTCAGGGTTCACAATCTTTCGATAGTTTTAAGTCTAGATAGATTATACAATAACGTTGTTTACAATTTTACAGTGACATATATAACGAACGCCCGTACAAATCTTTCTTCCCGTATTTTACCCCCTTAAAGTCTTTTTTTCGGTCGTTATAGTATGCTATTTCCCAAGCTCTCTAGTCTATCTCTATACCACATTTCATCCATATTGGTGCAGCAGTTCTTGAGCTTCTATAGATGGTGTAACCTAACCTGAATTTGTTTTATATATATGTATAGATGTAATACCCGTGAAAATAATAATATATATCGAGTTGACATATTTATGTAATGCCTTTATAAATAATCATCACTACATACTCGTAGTATAAAACAAAATCACTTCCTGTATGTCTGTCTGTCCCTATGTAGCATAGATCTTTAAAACTACGCAACCGGTTATGATGCGGTTTTTTTAATAAATAGAGTGATTGAAGAGGTTTATATGTATAATACATACATATTATACTAGAGAAAGTAACCATCGGAAGCCGGAGCGTCTCGCTAGTAATTTATAAATAATCAATATCTCTAATAAAATAAAAAATAAGAATTGCTATATTTTCTGTCGTTCACACGATCCTTATGAAATTCCTGTTTTTGATAGTGTTTGGGAAAATTGAAAAATACATTTAAATAATTACTTTAATAAATGTTTCATGTCTTCTATTTTATTTATGCGACAGAAGTAAGTCTAGTTCATTGCTTGACCCTGCTACATACAACATTTAATTAACTCATTAATTCCCAGTGTCACCTATATAGGGGACAGAAGTTTAATATTTTTTTTCTACCACATGGAAACATTATTAGTTCACTCTACTATTGCTATAGCAAAGTTAAATAGTAACACTATTTATTATTATTTTTTTGGCAACACTAACCGAATGTTATTTGTCAAATTCATTAAAGTAAAATAATATTCGCTTGTCTTTTAGAATCTTAACTGCACAGTACCTTAGACTGCAGACTTCTTCATAATTTAATTCATTTAAAGATAAATCATCAAAACATGATACGTCCAAATTCATTCTATGAAATCACTCGTTAAACTGCAGCTGAATCGACAATAAGGTTACACATCAACTTACCAGGCACATCATGAGCTCTGTTCAACGGGAGTCCAGAAACAGCGAAGGTGTACGCAGTCTTCGTTCCGAAGAGTAGGTAAGGCTCCTCATCAGCAGACCGGCAGATCTCCTGACCATGCACCAGGGTTAGGAGCGTCAGAACGCCCAGAGTTAATAAACCCATGTTTGGCTGTAAATTTTTATATAATTTATAACTGGTGTTGCCACAATAACTCTCCGAAATTAGATTTAAATTAAACAAAACCTAATATCTAATGGGACAACTGATAAACTCTTTTATAATATTGGCAACATTGTTTTGATCTGTATTTGACTTTTGAATTTTCCGATAACTGAATCAGTTGTACTAACGAACGCCAACAAAAGCGCCGCCATGACAGAAATCATTATTATTACATCGCGAGTAATCAAGCTGTAATGCAGTAATATTCTTGTCAATAAGCCGGGATACCGTAGGTATGCGTATAAACACTATTTACAGCAACAAAACTGTGAAAATCCTATCTAATTTTGATTGATAAATTGATTTCGCTTTTGTTTTTTTTAATGATGTATAGACATGATATTATCTGTATTAGATACTAAATTAAATAATATTAATATGTTTTACAATAGTGACAGTTGCGATTTGCGGTGCTATACTTGGAACATATAACTTGAGTCGTTAAGGTTTTAGTAGGTAATTAATTTATCTTCATATTGTTACAATATAAACAAACTAGGAATATTACCTGCATAATTTTATTACTTAGTACGTAAGTATAATTTAATAATTAATTAATAACTAAATGATAAAAAAGATCATAATACGTATAACATTATTAAATACAATTTCCAATAATTTAAAATAACGCTAATAAAAGCGAACTTACGAAAATTATTGCCCTTTAATCTTTTCCTGTAAGATTTTATTATTAAAATGTACAGTTAACGTTAGTAGCATCGAGCTATTAAGTTAACCACAGACATTTCATGAATCACGATTCAATCATAAAATATTTTTAAAATTCGAACCTTATAGACATGCATAATTGTTATTAATTTTTATGTCTTGAGACATAGGTACATTATTTATCATCTGTACTAAAATTAAATTAAATTAAAAAAAGTATAATAAAAAAAGTTTATATAAAAAAAGTTTATATAAAATATTTTATATAAACTTTAAATTATTTTTTTATTTATTTATTTTAACAATTTACAAAAATACTTTGTATTCGGCAGAACAACAACAAAAAAAAGTATAAAAAGTACACGATTTTTTCACAACCATAAACAAATGCGTAAAAAAAGAACCGGTAATTTCCGTTAACGAACCAAAATAACAAACTAGTTTAGAAACAAAAATGAATATTAAAACACATCACCAAAATCACATTTAAACTTATAAATAAAAATAGCACACCTTAAAACCTTATTCGCGGGAATAAAAAACGGATTTATATTTAATCTGTGTAAATAAGCGCGGGAAACACGGCGACTCAGCTTCAATATAGCGAGAGAACTGGCCGCAAATTGAACAGGCTTTAACTGTGGCACTGGCGTGGTCTCACGGACCTACATAACAGTTATCGCACATGGTAGATCAAAACTACGTAATAATATTTTAATGTGCCTTTTTTAAAAGTACTTGAAAAAGTGAAAATGTTTGTATGTTTTAGAATTTAGATATATAAGGTTGCAACACAATTTTTTAAACTCTCGCACCTTTTTGTGTCGATTATGAGTGGAAGATAATAATATTAAGAATAAATAAAATAATGGTAAGCAAAGTTGTTTATTTTTAAAAATAAGAACTGTAAGGGGAATTTTTTTTTAAAACTACTAAGAAATACTGACAAAGAAGTAAAGTATGTAGTAATTAAAAATGGACTAGTAATTTAAAATACTATATGTGTATAAAGCATTGATAGCCCACTGATTAAGACATCGGTGTCTTACTCGGGAGGTCCGGGTTCGATCCCGGGCACACATTTGAGACTTTTCTGAGAAGGAAAACTAATGGTGAAGGAAAACATCGTGAGGAAACCTGCACGCCTGAGGGTTCTCCATGTTCTCAAAGGTGTGAAGTTTGCCAACCCGTACTGGGTCAGCGTGGTGGACTATTGGTCTAACCCCCTCCTCCTTCTAAGGTAGGTAAGCAATCGTAATAAACGTTCAAATTATTTTATTTATTTATTTATTTGTTTATGCACCTTAAAATCTAACATGCAATTTTTAATAAAAGAAATGTTATGTACATCGGATAACTTATCTCTTTAAAGAGATCTCTTCCAGAAATCCTCGGCGAGTATAGGAGAAAAATTATTTAAAATGTGATGTAGGCCCAAAAGAAAATAATATACTTACATTTTTTAAGTAGTTTCTAGTTATAAAAACAGTACGTCAGTAGGTTACACATTAAAATGCGAACAAAATTTAGTTAAAAAATAATTTTGTAAACCTGATTGTTATAATCTTAATGACAAAAGATTTAGTATAATTTTATTATTTTATAAATAGCTATAAACTTGTTATTATTTTAGTTTTAAATTCGGGGGTAGTACTTTATATTTTATTCCAAGACTATATATAACCTCTGCTTCCGATAAATTTTAGCCAGTAGTTAAACGGACCTCATCTGATGACGATAATGACTGTTACTGTGAGATATCGGTCCCATATAGATGACATTTTAATTCGTTCGACCGATTTTAATTTATTTTTCAATAGATAGAGCTTCGCATCTTGCTTATTTAAAATCAAATGACAGTTAAATGATAAATGAATTTACAGAAAAAAGTCAGTTATATATGATATATCTTTACCTCAGGGGAGCGATAGTATTTATTTACTTTTTATGATAAAAAGCGGAATTTTTAGTAGTTACGTGTAAAAAAGACCTATTGAATACACAAATAAAATTTTAATATTAATAAATAAAACGTTAATTCAATACGTATTGTACTAGTACTAGTATTGAGTTATTTACGAACAAACAAACGTACTATGTACCTGTAAGATGACATCATGTGCCCAGTAGAAAAATAATGCATGAGGTAATTTATAAACACCGGCATTAACCGCCCTAGATTGCTTAAACTGTGAACTCCGGCTATTTATGGCGTATATTTTAAATAAATCTTATACTATACTTACTAATATATAAAGCTGAAGAGTTTGTTTGTTTGAACGCGCTAATCTCAGGAACTACTGGTCCGATTTGAAAGATTTATTCAGTGTTAGATAGCCCATTTATCGAGGAAGGATATAGGCTATATATCATCACACTAAGACCAATAGCAGCGGAGCATCACACGGACGAAGTCGCGCGAGTCGACTACTCAATAAAAACGAGGTGTGCTTGTTGGTTTCTTTTTCTTTCACGACGTAATAGAATGATCTATCGATGTGATTTTTCTCATACAGATAAAAGTAACATGGCTAGTGGCTACTACATATATAAAAATGAAAGTTCTTGTAGAGTCATATTTTTACGATTAAAATTTAGAAAATTCAGCAATTTGGGATTTCATTTTCTTCATTTTCATTTTCCTTAGGTAAAATAAACGCCGCCGTTGTTAAGAAAACTCATGACAGATTCAGCTGAAATAAAAAAATATATATTTTTTGTTAGCAGATAACTTAAGCTCGAGCTTGTAAGAAAGATAAAGAATTAAATTGGAAACACGAGATAATTATAATCTTCTAGTAACGACCAAAATGAAAAAATAAATATTAAAAATGAGGAGTTAAATTTTTTTTTCAATCAATGCATCCGATCTCAGAATTTTTAACTGGTTTGTAGCAGTTAGTTATTAGGTATATTTAAAATAGAAAATATATCTATGAAGTGGTGGTCGTTTAAGTTCTACACAGACAGTAATTGTTGTGCACATCTTTATTTAAAAAACCGGCCAAATGCTGCCGGAAGGACAGCGGAGTCTTAGTAATAGGGTCCTGTTCTTGCCCTTGTAAGTAAGGAACCCTATATTCCTTGTATAGAATATTTTGTACGTAATCCAGAGTTGCAATGGTCGCAGTATACAACAACATCGTAAGAAAATGACGCAAACCGTTGGGTCTATTTTCCGCGTGATTGTCTTACATTCGTTAGGAAATGTTAATGGTGGGAGAATATTTTAATAAATAATATTTACTGCTATTTACTAGTAAAACAATAGATGGAGAATGATTAAAATAATTTAAAATAATAATGCTTTGTCATATGTATTGCTGTACAGTAGGTGTTATAGGGTATCAAAAACGATGTTCAATGAACTTAATATGATGAAATGCTCAAACACTGAGCTGTGACCTCGTTAGCTTTCTTGTAGATAGAAAGTGTGCGCCATAGGCCTATAGCCCATAAGCTCATTGTTGAAAATGTTCTTACTGCTAAATCGGTGATAACGTTATTAGCTTTTCTTGTATGAGTAAACATTGTCTAACGTAATATAAAGGTAAGTGTAACAAAGTGTAGAAGCACATCGTCTTCTTAGGCAGACAGTTAAGCAGTGTTCCTAACAATATACATACCTAGTTAGTATTAAAGGCGATATCAGACATGGATATTTCTGTTTTATGTGATTGTGGTTTTATCCAAAGCAATACCCAATCCAATACTATTTGTAATGTATGCAGCCTGTGAGCGGCCTCAATTTTCATGTGCGCTGACCCGACAACGTATTAATGCCACATCCATTGTAGCGAGATGTGTGCACTGTGCAACTAAAGTGCAATGGCTTTCGTTTGATAATGAATTAAATCTTTTAATATTTTTTTTTCTGAACTAATAAACCTGTAGCGGTAATTTAACTTCAAATAAATAATAGTATATGCGATATATTATTTTAGTAAGACAATCAATTCCAATTCAGTAAGCTCTGAACTGAAAATGAAATTTATTTCGGGGTTCATATCAGAGTATGTTTATTTTAAGTCTGTCCTCAATAGATGGCGTTAATTCAAAATCATTATAATATAGGAAATTGTCTATGTTAAGTATTTTAAGCAAGCAATTATAATTGTAGTTTTAAAATAAATTGAAATTATTTTAATTAAAATTATATTAATTTCGTTTTAATCCTATTTTAAAATTGTTATTTTTTTATCTAAAAAACAAATAGGTATATATTTTTATTTATGTGAACTTATCCGAACGCGCAGTGAAAGCTTGCGTTTTGACATGAGTCTAGACCGCGAACATAGTCTATGGATTTAGTTCACTAATGGCGTGTCTTCCGGTACCACACGTTATAACGTCAAAATCAAAATGGCAAAGAAAAAAGGCGATGAGAAAGTAAATCAGACTCCTCAAAGTGATAATGAGGAGCAGAATTTTGACGAGGAGCCAAACTTTGAAGATCCGGAGGGGTTCGTGGACGATATTACCGATGAGGGTGGGTATTGCAGAGGTTGGCCGGGCCATGGGGCCATATGCGTCACCTCCACTATTAAGTGCATTTATTTGGTGTTATCGTGTATTTTCATTGTAATGTGAATTACTAGTGATGCGTTAGATATTTAAAATACAATTGTTTATGCGAAACGTGTTTGTGGTAATGGAAAGTTTTCCCATCATTGAAATTCATAACCTCACTTTGACGTTGCAGAATTGTTGGCAGACCTCTTAGAGCAGAAACCGAAAGAGTCCGACGGTTACGAGAATGTGATCGTTGTAGACGGATGCCCGCAGGTCGGGCCTGAACGCTTAGAAAAGCTTCAGAGCGTAATAAACAAGATTTTTAGCAAATTCGGTAAAATTGTCAACGAGTATTATCCAACCACCGAGAATGGACTCACTACGGGCTACATTTTCTTGGAATACAGCAATCCCCAGAACGCCGCCGAGGCTGTACAAGCCACTAATAATTGTAAATTAGATAAGCAGCATACATTTTTAGTTAATCTGTTTACAGACTTTAAAAAGTGAGTATAATATACATTTTATGAGTTTTATATTTTCTATATTCTACATTAAAGAATCACATCAGGATTAAAAATCTGGTATAACTTGGATTGAAGTGAGTTTTTAATGATAGATATAACATTATCCATTGTTAAGAAATATTAACAAAATACTTGGTAATAAATAAATGTGAGAGATGGTTATAAATTTGATATTTAAACGAGGATGCTGTTTTAGTTCTCATAATATAAATGAATATCATTCTTTACATTTTAGGTATTCGGATATCCCCAAAGAATGGGAGCCTCCATCACCACAGCCTTTCAAGGTGCAATCTGACCTGCAATGGTACCTCATGGACCCTGATGCCTACGATCAGTTCCTTGTGGGTGTTGGAACGGGTACAGCATTACAAGTGTGGCAGAATACTTTACCAGAGCCTGTAATGTTGCAAGAGAGACCAGTAAGTAAAATCATAATGTTTAAAAATAAAAAATAATAATAGATTGCATCCATCTGTGTCACAACCACCAAAATGTAATTTCAATGTAATCTTGTTCATGGCCTTGCTGGATATAAGTCAGTGTTTTTCAAACTATTGTCATCTTTGTCTTTAATCACTAAACCTTTGTTGCATATAAAGGAAACAATATTTGGAATGGTAATCATTTCTATGCACCGGTGGGCAACATAAACAAAACTTAAATCAAATTTGTTGTTATCTTAATTATGAAGGTCACAGTCAGGAGTAAAAAAAGGACTTTACTTATGAAACTATTTAATGTATCTTAACTACATTTTAAAATTACTTATAGCTAATTTATAATTTAAACAACATCTTTAATCAATGTGAGATTAAAGAGTGGGAAAAAACAGGAATCAGCTTGCATGGGCTGCAATTGCCCAAATTGGTGTCAGCAATTTGATTATTATGTTGCCACATGGACGTCTGAGACACCATCGGGCTTTGCTTTATCCTTATATATATATGTAACTTCTTACATCAGCAAATTGTGCAATGTTACAAAACAACTATTTTGTATTGTAAATAATTTAAAGCTTTTAGGTAATTAGCTAAATGAATAGTTCATGTATATTTTTAAATAAGTTAATGAGTTCTTAATAAAGATATTAGTATATTAAAGATTGATTGAAAGACAAAGCAGTAATTTTGTAGTGGTTAAGACATCCGGTGTCTTACTTGGGAGGTCCAAGTTCAATCCTTGGCACACCAACGACTTTTCTGAGTTATGTGTGTTTAAGCAATTAAATATCACTTGCTGTAACAGTGACCATTGTGAGCAAATCTGCACTCCTGTGAGTTCCCTAAAAGTTCTCAAAGGTGGGTGATGTCTGCCAACCCACACTGGGCTAGCATGCTGAACTATGGCCTAAACCCTCATCATTCTGAGAAGGAGATTTGGCTCAGAAGTGGGCCAGTAATTAAATTAATTCTTTTAAGTTTGTCGCTACTGTAACTTATTATCTTAAACATCTTTCATATAAGTTTAGGTATTAATTAAAAATCCTAATTCAGTTTTTTTTTATTTAATTTTTTTTAATTGATGCACATTTAATTTAGAGTTTTCTTTTAGAACTGGACTGAAACCTATGCTGTTTGGTCACCTCTAGGAACATATTTAGCAACCTTCCACTGGCGTGGTGTTGCTCTATGGGCAGGACCTAAGTTTAGTCAGTTCCAAAAGTTCTACCATCCCGAGGCCAGATTTATTTCTTTCTCACCATGTGAAAATTATATTGTTACCTTTTCACCAACCAGTGACAGGGGAGACGATAAGAAACTCATTATTTGGGATATTAGGTAAGACTATTAGGCCTTTTATTTAATTTATTGATATTTTATTTCCAGTTGAAAACTTTTATATTAATTCATTTTGCTATTTATGATTGAAAAAAAATATGACATGTAACATGTTTAGCTTTTTTTTATAGTATAAAAAAATTAAATATTTTTAACTTTTTTCTTAACATTTATTCTATTTTTTTTAACAGGACAGGCCAAGAAAAGCGTAGTTTCCCGCCACCAGATGACTATGTAACATGGCCAATATTCCGCTGGAGTAAGGACGACCGCTTCTTTGCGAGACTCGGAGCTGATGTGCTCTCTGTGTACGAAACACCTAGCTTTGGTCTCCTGGATAAGAAGTCTATTAAAATACCTGGTATAAGGTAAATAAATTGTTATAACAGACTACTAGTACTGTTGTTTTGTTTAATGTTTAGGAAACTCTTCAAGTGGATGTGTGGTGTTGAAATGACCCTCTAATTACATTTGTTTTTAATTTGTATTGTCTTTCTATGTTTGTAAATGACGGTCATTCCATGTTGTACTGTATTATTTGAGAGAGAAAACATAGAATGTTATTACTAATTTTATAAAATACCTAACTCTATTTTTTTATAAAAAACTAACATATACAATCTACAAAACCAAGAAAAAAAAATATGGCTCTTTTTAATTTTGAAATTACTGCGGTAGGTTAAACATATAGGAGTGTGAGAGTTTGTGTATAAAATATACAGAATAAATGTAGAGATTATATCAAAACATGTTTTTTAATTTTATGATAGTGAATGAAATCAAGTAGTTAATGTTTTTTAAAGTGGTATAATATAATTTTTTTTTTAACAGAGACTTCTGCTGGTCACCCTCCGACAATGTCCTTGCATACTGGGTAGCTGAAGACAAAGATGTACCAGCCCGAGTAACACTCTTAGAAATCCCTAACCGCACTGAAACTCGTTCCAAAAACTTGTTCTCAGTTGCTGACTGCAAAATTCATTGGCAAAAGAGTGGGGATTACTTATGTGTTAAAGTAGACCGTTACTCCAAAGTTAAGAAGGATAAAAATGAGATAAAATACTCTGGAATGTATTATAATTTTGAAATATTCCATATGAGAGAGAAGGTAAGACCAAATCTATGCTAATAAAAGCTGAAGAGTTTGTGATTGTTTGCGTGAAGGAAGGCTATAGGCTGTATATCATCACGCTAAGACCAATAGGAGCATCACTCGGACTTAATAAATATAGAAGCCTTCACACTGATAGGGGTACAATAAATCCTACAGCACAGGTTGTTTTGGTTGCTCTGCAATAGGGTGGATTTCCTCTTTTTATTTGTCATCAAAGAAACATTTTCCTTTCTTCAGTGTATCTACACTTTTAAGTAGATAAGTTTACTTTTACAGTAAATAATTACTATTGTAAATGAATTGTCTGCTTGTTTGCCCTTTAAAGGATCAATTTTTCACATTTTCCTGCGATTCCGTCTCCATTGGTTCATAGGGTATTAAAACACTCAATCTCGTCAGGCAATTAATAGGAAAAATCACAGGATTTGTGCTTGATATTCTTCCAATTACAGAATAAAAATATCCTGTGTTCTTTTAATTTCCATATATATATCAACTAGCACGAAGTCGCGAGGGTCGGGCCCTTGCGACTTCGTGCCCGTGACCTTCCGCTCCTTAGCGTGATGATATATAGCCTATAGCCTTTCTCGATAAATGGGTTATCTAACACTGAAAGACCTTTTTAAATTGGACCAGTAGTTCCTGAGATTAGCGCGTTCAAGCAAACAAACAAACTTCATTACATTAGGTTATCATATTAATCAAACATTGTTATATTTTAGGAAATTCCAGTAGACTCCGTAGAAATCAAGGAACCAATCCAGGCATTTGCTTGGGAACCTGTAGGCTCCAAGTTTGCCATAATACATGGTGATGCTGCAAACATTTGCATCAGTTTCTACCAAGTCAACACCGGTCAAGCTCCCACACTGCTTAAGAAGTTTGAGAAGACCTTCAACCACCTTTTCTGGTCTCCGATGGGACAGTTTATAGTGTTAGCTAACTTTGGTCTGACTGGTGGTGCGTTGGCGTTTGTGGATGCTAATGACTTTACAATTATGAATATTTCTGATCATTACCAGGTAAGTTGACTGCGACTTGAATTCTTTGAGAAATTTTTACTGGTTTTGTTTTTTTTAAATTCCTTCGCTCATAGAACTTAAAATGCAAAACTACTAGCTATGTAGTCAAGCTCTACTTTCCTTCAAAATATTAAATTATATAAATATTATTTACTCATAAAAGATTGAAATTAATATTACACATATAGTAATACTAGCTTTTACCCGCAACTTCATTTGCAATATTTAGGTACTTCTATTAGTGTACAGTAGATCGTAGACATATTCAATAATTTAATGATGTAGTCATATTAACTTTGCACCCCCTTTTTACACCCATAAGGGATGATTTTCGAAAAAATATTTTACACATGTTTCATGACTTTCAATTAAGAACTTTTATACTGAATTTCATTTGAATAAGTTCAAAAACGGCAAAGTTTCATACTAACTTTGCACCCCCGTTGTACTCCCAATCCACCCCGGATTTTCAAAAATCCTTTCTTACTGCTCCCCTACGTTATAAGAGGAACCTCTGTGCAAAATTTCAAGTTTGTAACCCTTAAAGTTTAGGCCCTGTGTTGAGTCAGTCAGCTTCTCCTTTTATATATATAGTTAGTTTAGAATATTGACGTCAATATTACCAAATTAATTATTTAAGATGTACAAGAATTTTTCAAGTATTTTTTCTATTGTTAGATGTCTGGCATCGAATGGGACCCTACAGGTCGTTATGTAGTGACTGGTGTCTCCTCACTGAAGTGTAAAATGGATTGCGGATACTATCTGTGGTCATTCCAAGGAAAAATCTTAAGAAGGTAATAAATATACTTAAATTATAAACTATTTTATAAATGTTTAATAGTCCTCCATTTTCTTCCCGCTCCCCGGGTGTACACACAAATAGCAAAATAAAGTGACTGAAGTTTGCACACAAATAAATAGATAATTTGACTAATTTTGCTTCAGAGTGATGAAAGAAGGTTTTGCACAATTCCTCTGGCGACCTCGTCCCCCAACCCTCCTCACAGAGAAGCAACAGAAGGATATCAAGAAGAACCTCAAGAAGTACTATTCGCAGTTCGAGTCCAAGGACCGTATGCGTAGCAGCAAGGCTAGCAAGGTAATATGTTATATATTGATGACCACCATCAGCTGCGTAATTATATCGTTTGAGGCCCCTGGGATATTTATAGTGATTGGGCCCCCTATCCAATATAAGAAGCTTATCCAATGACAAAGATTTTTATTAGGGAAAAATGTAACTTGTATAGGATCACTTCGTTTTCCCTTTGTCTGTCTGTCTTATCATAATTCTGCTGTGTGCTCTTCTGCCCCTGGCAAACCAAACCAGACCAGGTTAATTTGACCTAAACCTATTGTTGTTAATAATTATTTCTCGACCCTTACATTATAATGTCTCTATAATTAAAATCTTGAAATGGAGATGGACGGGCCCCTGTTACGCTGCAAACAAGAGAAATGGAGAAAACTGGTTGGTATCCAAGAGATGGTTGTAGTAGCCGTTCACCAAGTGAGAAGGTGGGAGGATGAATTAAAAGAGACCTTGGGTCCCCATTGGCTAAGGCTGGCAACGGATAGGCAACAATGGAAGATGTTGGAGGAGGCCTTTGCTTTGATCGCAGAGCTCCAAATAGCAGGCTCATTATTATTATTATTAATGAATATCTTAATATTTTATGAAAGTTTTGCAGAAAATTAAATAGTGTTACTTTCCAAATACTGTGTTTTTCCGATAACATTATTCAATTTTTTTTTCTTACTTGTTTTCTCAGGAACTGGTAGCAAAGCGTACGGAACAGATGAAGAAGTACGTGGAGTACCGTGAGTTGAAGACTCAGGAGTGGGCCGAGCAGAAGCCAAGGCGTCTTGAATTAAGAGATTGTACGTATATTATATATTAATTTTCAAATTGTAGCAAATATTTTTTTTTAGTTTGAATCAAATTACTACTTACTGTCATCGATATCTCAATTATTCTCAAATAAAACTTAATAAATAATTTGAATCTATTCTGAGTCTATAGTCCAAAGATTTTGGAATGATCGAAATTAATAATCTTAAGATTATTAATTTCGATCATTAAAGTTTATATGGTCTATGTTTACTTTGGCTCATTTTTAATTTTTCCCATTAATGTATATAGTGATGTGATAGTAATCACATCTTTGCGTTTCAACGTGTATTGCATTTGTATGTGATAGTAATCACATCTTCGCGTTTCAACGTCTTTTGCGTTTGTATGTAGCTAATATGTTTAGTCCGCCATTTATTCATAAGTAACAATTTGTGTTTCAGATGTAGATACAGACGGTCAAGACACCGACACGACGAACACAGTGGAGGAAGTTGTAGAATTCTTTGTCAAAGAGGAAAAATCGGTCATTGAGTAGTCGCCATATCCACCCACGCCGCGCCGGTTGTAACCGGAATACATCCAGTTATAACCGGTTCATAGTATATCAACTTTTTAATAAACAGACATACTATCAGAAAGTTTTTTTGTACCAACCCTTTATATAGTCACAAATATTCCACAATGTTCAGTGTAAGATTTCGGTTTATATATACAATAGGTAATGTTTATAGATATATTAAATTGATATGTTTCAAATTTATAATGGCCTTTTACTACCTATGTATTTATATGTTTATGTTATGATTAAATTTTTATATGGTCAATTATTTTGGATTTTTTAAAACCTTTCTAAACACGCGCTGACTGCTTCACTGAATGTAAATAGTTTTTACTAATATGAAAGAGGAATTTTGCAACTCGATTTTGAAGCCAATTTCAGCACAATCTGAAATGTTGTATACACTGTTAGTTTGGATGACAATCTATGGTTAACTGTGTGACGTCATTCTAAATCCAACATGGCGGAATGGTCAAGAGTACTAGTTAATTTTTAATACACTCCTACAATATGAATGTAAAATGAAATGGCTTGCTAAGAATAAAGTCTAAAAGTAAAGTTGCGTTACTCTAAATCGACTAATATGATCGGGGCTTAGCAAAGTGGCAATCGCTTTGAAGCGACTCTATATCTATAGTTGTAATTGCTTCATCAGTCAAATTGACCAATATCGCCGTGACAACTGTCAGAAACGTCACTTTACTACGCATTTGTATGAAAATACCATTGAAAATACTTATTTGTCTCTTTTCAATTCGTTTGCCTAAATTGAGCAATTCTACATTGGCTGTCAATTTTTGTTTTTCGATTGTAGGTCACGTGACTTTTCTTAACCTTATATCAATCCCATACATTTTTAATTTTTCTATAAGCGTTATTGAATATTGATTTGACATTTTGCTAAACCCCCCAGATATCGATATCGATCGTGAATGAAGCCGCGCGTGTAGGCTAATCTATATATATAAAAGGAGAAGCTGACTGACTGACATATCAACGCAGGGCCTAAACTATAAGAAACTTTAAATTTTGCATAGGGGTATTTATAACATAGGGGTGCACTAAGAAAGGATTTTTGAAAATTCACCCCATAAGGGGGTAAAACGGGAGTGCAAAGTTAGAATGAAACTGCCGTATTTGAAGTTATTCAAATATTTAAGAGGAGGCAGTCATTGACGCGCTTCTATTGTATGCGTAGTTCAACTAACTTTTCAATAGTTTAGGCACGTAGTTCGTACGAGTTATGACAGATGGCAGAAAGTTGCACACTGTGAGCGCGCTGCGTTGAATCCTTGACGTAGCAGACGCGCGGGAACTGAAACGTCACATAAGTACCAATCGCGTGTGACGCACTACTCTCGCCTCTTTCTCGTTTTTGCGCATTCAAGGTCAAACCTATACTTAGTTATCGTGTACGTAAATATCTTGTAAATGATCTACGGGCACCGGTGCCCCATGTAAGCCGGAAAATATTAAATTTTGGTCTTCAATACACACGTGTGGGTACTTTCAACGCTAGTATGATTGAACTTCAAGTTCCGCTTTGATGCTGAAATTATACGTAAAAACATGTAAGTCACTAGGCTAGACCTGAAACAGACATAACGATCATCGATAACGCTAATTGAAAATTTCGGTACCATTTGGAAACTCCAAAACCATTGTCAGATTTTTTTAATGCCATATTTTTATTATATATAAACATGAATTGCTGTTCGTTAGTCTCACTAAAACTGAAACGATTCGGCTAATTTTGGTTTCGAATGATTTGTGGGAGTCCAGGGAAGGTTTTGATAAAACTTTTACCTATAGTTTAATCACTTCACCGAAGCGGGGACGGGTCAGCAAGTATTATATGTCGGGGATTTTAAAACGATGTGAAAGGAAATGGAAGGAGGAATATGGGGAATATTGGGGAACACTAAAAGGGGGTGATGGTATTGAGTGGAATATTGGGTAAACGCAACGTAGATACTCCTATTGAACCGATAAATGATCAAATATGATCTCTAACAATTACGAGAGAAACCTAAGCAGTGCCTTGGACTTGTGACCAAGGTGTAGGCTTAAGGATATCCTTTAAGTAATTACAACACTCGCCTCCACTGCTAGGCTCTCTGTTTAAACCCAAGGTTAAACGCACATAAACCGAATCTAACACAAGGCTAACCTAACCTAACATTGTGTTTACTTAACCACGTGGCAATTAAATTGTAAGGACTTACGTGACCTTAGTTGGACAGCACTTCCACACTACACTGCACTTGACACTATCACTATCACTAGCACTACTTAGATGTTCACTTCTTGAGAGACCGCGCACGACTAAGACTTCAGTTAGACTGTCGATCGCATATAAAGGGTCGAGGGTAGAGACTGTCAAAACAACGGAAGTGACTAATACCCTACTCCAACGCCATAGACAACGATAACGATTCGATTAATCGATAATCTTTTACTATGCTCCGACATATATATTTGTAAATAACTCATAACATGTAATAAGATTTTTACGGTCAAAATTAACAACCAATTTCAATTCCAAATCAAATTTGTGCGTATAAATTAAAATTTGGAATACATGTTCAATCTGAAATACAAAATCATTGGCTTATGAATTGAAAATAGAATCCTATTTCAAATTTATGCTTATAAAATTCAAATTTGGAATACATGTTCAATCTGAAATACAAAATCATTGGCTTATGAATTGAAAATAGAATCCTATTTCAAATTTATGCTTATAAAATTCAAATTTGGAATACATGTTCAATCTGAAATACAAAATCATTGGATTATGAATTGAAAATATAATCCGAATTCAAATTTATGCTTATAAAATTCAAATTTGGAATACATGTTCAATCTGAAATACAAAATCATTGGATTATGAATTAAAAATAGAATCCGAATTCAAATTTATGCTTATAAAATTCAAATTTGGAATACATGTTCAATCTGAAATACAAAATCATTGGATTATGAATTGAAAATAGAATCCGAATTCAAATTTATGCTTATAAAATTCAAATTTGGAATACATGTTCAATCTGAAATACAAAATCATTGGGTTATGAATTGAAAATAGAATCCGAATTCAAATTTATGCTTATAAAATTCAAATTTGGAATACATGTTCAATCTGAAATACAAAATCATTGGATTATGAATTGAAAATAGAATCCGAATTCAAATTTATGCTTATAAAATTCAAATTTGGAATACATGTTCAATCTGAAATACAAAATCATTGGATTATGAATTGAAAATAGAATCCGAATTCAAATTTATGCTTATAAAATTCAAATTTGGAATACATGTTCAATCTGAAATACAAAATCATTGGATTATGAATTGAAAATAGAATCCGAATTCAAATTTATGCTTATAAAATTCAAATTTGGAATACATGTTCAATCTGAAATACAAAATCATTGGATTATGAATTGAAAATATAATCCGAATTCAAATTTATGCTTATAAAATTCAAATTTGGAATACATGTTCAATCTGAAATACAAAAAAATCATTGGATTATGAATTGAAAATATAATCTGAATTCAAATATACGCTTATAAAATTCAAATTTGGAATACATGTTCAATCTTGAAATACAAAATCATTGGATTATGAATTGAAAATAGAATCCGAATTCAAATTTATGCTTATAAAATTCAAATTTGGAATACATGTTCAATCTGTAATACAAAATCATTAGATTATGAATTGAAAATATAATCCGAATTCAAATTTATGCTTATAAAATTCAAATTTATATATTATATATTTTCAATCCGAAATAAAAACTCATTGCATAATTGAATTTTCAGTCCATAATCCAGTAAAGATTTTGCATAGAGTTTGATCATTAATGTCGTACGTTAATTATGTAATATTTATTATAACGTCCAACCAATAAAGCAAAAGGGTTATCATACAGATATCTGAGTTCAATATGGATTTAACGATCATTTAAATAAATAATATATTATTGACATTTTATTCTAAAACAAAGCGTGCTATGGGACGTACAAACTTGATATTTTCATTTCATGGTGTTCAAGTAATTAATAGATTTGAATTTGAAACAAGTTATATTTGTAAACTAAAGTGTTATATACACTATACGAGGAAACTAAATCTTTAAATGGTTTGTTCAAGGTGACAGAATGCATTTATTGATAATATTTATAACATATATTGCATCGTGTTATGGCGATAGCCCTTTTAATGCGAAAGCAAGGAATGTTAGTGTGTATCTAGTTGATTCAATCGGCTCTGACCATGCACTTGTTGGCTCTTTTGGAATCTGGAGTATGTTGATAAGTGCCGTAATATGGACCCGTGAGTCACAAAACCTAGGTCCAAAAAATAAAGACAGTTTTATACAAGATTACGTGAAATTAAGAAACGCTGTACTTGATTTTGAACAGAATATGACTAAAATGGAATTTGAAAATTTTGTTTTTATTAGTAAGGACTTCGACGTGCTACCAGAATTTAGAGACACCATGGCAACACATTTTAAAGCGCATATAATAAACTTTACAGGCTTTACTAATAATAGACGTGCTATAAAATTCGCGAATGATGCTAACGAAGTTATTAGATCAGTTTCTCCATCGTTTACAAATATATTTCGTCCGTTTCACTTTAAAAATTTTATTCTGAATATGGCTAATGTGTTAAAATTCAGCGGAACTTGGACTTCGCCCTTCGAGACGGGACTCACCACTCTTAAAAACGAGTGACGGCAAATATAACGAAAAAATAATGCATCAAAAAATAAAAATACCGTATTCCTATATAGAAGAAATAAAAGCAAATGCAATGGAGCTATCGTTTGGGAATATTGGGAAATATTGCATGTTAATAATTAAACCCGATCTGGAAGGGAATATAACAGAAACGTACAAACAATTAAAAATATATACTCTCAATAATATAATGGATAAGCTAGAGAAGGATGTAAATGAACTCGGATTGAAGGAAATTGATTTAACATTGCCAACGTTTAAAATGCAATCTGCGTTTAATTTAAATAAGCCATTAAATGATGTGGGAATTGATGATGCGTTCGAGTCAGATGAGGGTCACTTTCCAGGGATATCCAACGATGATATTTACATATCTTCAGTGGAATATAAGGCTTATATGTATCTGAATGAGAGTGGACTAGAAGCTTTCGCGTCCGTGCCAGGGAGCGATTTGCTGCCAAGTACATTCAATTTAAAATCAAGTGAACCGTTTATATTTTTTATATTAGAGAAGCCAACTGTGACTGTGATATTTAGTGGAGTTCATTCCGTAGCTTACACTTATTAGTACTTTGAGGACGAGGTTTTGCTTCTTTATTGTTTTTAACGATTTTGAGCTTTTAATAGACTTTACCAACGGTATAGTCTAGTCGACAAGTTAAAAATGGTCTAAAATCTCTTTGGATCCGGAATGAGGCTTAGAAAAATACTCCAAAAAAACTGGAAAAAAAAAACAATTAAAGATGGAAAAAAAGTCGTTTCATATTTCGCCAATATTTCATAGACTATTAATATTTAAGATATTTAGAAAAACGATTCTTAAAGAAGAAGAAATTTCCAATAAAAACTCCTTACTCCCGGAACTCTATCTCCATTATTTATGATTTTAATTTAACGCTGAAAATAGGTCTCTGCGCGATATTTTTAGGTTTCGCGCGCTGCGTGAAAAGCGAGTACGAACATTTTTTTTAAAAATATGAAAAAAGATATGGTGTCTTCTGAACACTTTTATTTACAGAGGAAATTTTAGTTACAATTAATTTTTCAACAAGTTAAACGATAGTTAACTCAAAAAAAAATCTCCAACAAAAAAATGTTAAAATAATTGTTGTAAAATGTTTCGCTTCATGTGGAGTAGAGTTCTTTCATACATACTTAACAGGGTCACTCGATAAACATAAAAAAAATCATACTTTGCTTTAAATAATTTTTGTTAAAACACAAAAACTTGATAAATTCAAGGAATATTGTACAATTTAACTTCGACTAGACTAGTAATAGTGCGAATATGAAAAATTTACGAGATGGCTCTAAGATGAAGTAAATGGAAAAAGCAAATTAGGATAATCTATATGTATGTCGGGGTATAGTTGGGGTAGGATAATAGTGAAGGTCGTGTTGGGCTATAGTCTTGTTGGCACTTCCGTCGCGTCATTTTAATATTAGTCGATTTTAGATAGCGAGTAAACGATTATAGAATAATCGGAATACGAGCTATATCTACGGCACTTTATTCTACGATTTTTGATAGCTTTAAACTAGTCATCGATTATCGATTAATTGGAACGCCAGCGCCCTATTTCCGTTTTGTTGATTTACTTCTCCCCACTAGTGGAGGGGCGTTGCTACCATTGTTACCCTTTATATTCCCCGACTGACGCAGTACACTTTAGTCTCTCGACAAGTCTCTTTGAGTGAACATCACCTGGAGTTGAAGTGTAACAAATAGTGTGTCGCATCATGGATATTGAACATATCGGACTAAGGATCATGTGAGTTCTTACGTCTTATTTATTATGAGTCCCTACATTGTATTTAGATGTGTTAATACAACCTTAGGTTAGGTTAGCCTTAGGTTAGGTTTATGTTAGGTTAGCCTTATGTTAACCTAACCTCAGACAAACAGTGAGCCAAGATGGTGGCTTATTCTTCCTGAATGCCTGTGGTGAAACGGGAAGGTTATTCCTCATGTCATTGATTTTGGGCACTATTCGTGCGAGATCTGAATTTGCGGTACCAGTTGCTATTTCTGGAATAGCGGCCACGTTGTTAGAAGGCATATGGCATGGCTTATTCAGCGTCAAAATTGGCATTAAATCTTCAATACTGAACAACCCACATGTACTATTGCAAAACACTCTGCAATGGCAAAAGTTTTATTAGCCTCAAAAATGAATTAATGCACAATGGCGCACAAACACGCATTGGAAGCTCTTGACCGAACCTTAAAATATCTGCGCAGTGATTCGAGAATTTTTAATGGCGCAATGATTTTACTTTTTGGCGATTTTCGCCAAACACTGCCAGTTATTTCAAGCCTTGACTGCTATCCTGTGTGAAAAAACTTCAACTGGCATCAAATATGAGAGTTACATTGTTTAATGGCCCATCTGCTCAAGATTTCTCCGAGCAACTGCTGACTATCGATAATGGCCGTGTTCCTGTCTACGAATCGAGCGAATTGATTTCATTTTCTCCGAATGTTTGCAATTTCGTCTCATCAAAAGACGAGCTCATCAGCAAAGTATCCCCTAACATTATTGCTAACCACAAAAATAACAAACGAGCTAGCAATTTTGGCGGCTAAGAATAAAGATTATATGACTTAAACTTTATAATTCAGAAACAAATCGCTGGTACTCTGCATTCATACAAATCTAACGAACTAACAAACGAGGATGAAGCCCCTAATTATACAACAGAATTTTTAAACTCCTTGGATGTGCCTGGATTTCCATTGCACAATTTACATCTGGAAGAGAGCTCGGAAGTTATCGTGCTTCCAAATCTAAACAAACCAAGACTATGTAGTGGAACCCGCTTGGTTATAATAAATAAGAAAAATGATGAGTAATCAAAGGAAAATTCAAAGATGAGTTAGTTCTCATTCCGAGTATTCCAATGATCCCAACGGATATGCCTTTGAGTTTTAACGAATTCAGTTCCCAGATTTGTCTTGTCAAATCACAAGGCCAATACTTGACTGTTTGTGGTCTCAATTTTTGAAAATCCGTGTATATCTCATGGTCAGTAGTACGTGGCATATTCAAGTTTCAGTAAAACATTTGGTTTATTTGTTCTTGCGGGAGATAAAAAAAAAAAAAACAAAAAATATCGTTTATCACAAGGTTCTTCAATGAAGAGAATTTAAGCGAGTGTTCACTTATGTCTTACTGACACGCGATTGATATATTTAATTTTTGTACTTTTTTATTTATTTTTATGTTATAATCTTAATAAAGTAGTAAATAAATATTTATTTTGAATTCATTGTATTAGTTCCATAAAGTAAGTACAACTAATCTGTAACACAACATTAAAAACAAGGCGGTACGGAGTTCGCCGGGGCAGCTAGTTATAATATATTATTATGAGTCGCTGAATAAAATTACTACATAATTAATAGGCTATAAATTTTATTATTAGAGCACAACTATGAAATTTTCCGGGATAAAAAGTAGCCTATATGACAAAATCCATTGAAATCCGTTCAGCCGTTTTTGTTTGATTAAGTAACAAACATCCAGACATCTAAACATTCAAACATAAAAACCTTCACAATATGGCAATATTAATAATAACATAATTATAATTTATTTGTTTTTTTTACCAGTGGTATACGAACATAGATTCGAATATTTTAATTCAATAATTTCAATTATATATTTTAAACTTCAATTTTATATAATTTAGGTAATAAACCAGCCAGTCAGGGAACCGATCCCTTACCACCAATGGGTGACGGGTTACTCGCCTCTTTCGAGATGCTCTCCCAGCGACAGAGGGGAATTGTAGTCAAACCCGTCCCCTCACGATACTATTCCCAAATATTAAAAATAATTGCTTTTTGCACTTCAAAAAACGGCCAAGTGGTTAAGACATTGGTGTCTTACTCGGGAGATCCGTTTTTAAGCAATTAAATATCACTTGCTTTAACGGTGAAGGAAAACATCGTGAGGAAACCTGCACTACTGAGAGTTCCATAAAGTTCTCAACTGTGTGTGAAGTTTGCTAACCTGCAGCCGGACCAGCGTCGTGAACTATGGTCTAACCCGCTCTCATTCTGAGAAGGAGACCCGGCTCAGCAGTGGGCCATTAATGATTTGTGGTGACGAATTTTTCTTCAAATATGCAGCAGCATACATACATAGTGGCGGGTCGATTAGTTTACACAGCTTTTCTCAGAGTTCGTCAAATGAAGCGTTTCTGTTGGTTGTTAACAAACTCATCCCTCGCTTCACATTCTCGCTATTCGCTCGATATTCTGGTAGAAACGCAGTCTTAGTATAAGATACACGTCATCTGCAATAAAATATCATTCTATATCTAATTTATTTCTATACAAAAACAGAATTTAGTTAACTGGCTGATTTATATGCATGTCTCCGACAGCGTCATTCAACACGCCACGCGAGGTTGCGGTGAAACATGTCCGCCACAAGAAAACATTATCAAGTTGATATTCTATATAATTAGGTAAGATTGTAGATGTACTGTTTATTTACAAGTATATTTTTCATATCATAATATAATCTTACTAATATTATAAACGAGAAAGTTTGTAAGTTTGGGCAATTGGATGTTTCGATGTTTATTAATCAATCACGTAAAAACGGTTGAACGAATTTGAATGTTTTACACACACATACTATTTAACTTGTATTATTACATAGGCTACTTTTTATCCCAGAGAATTAATAGATCCTGCGGGATAGTAATACAACAAACTTATAAAATTGGGATTAGTTCAGAGTATATTAAGTAATCCGATCTCGGAAGTTGTCGTTGCATTATGTAATTTAGTTTGGGCTTAACTTGTATGTTTGTTGTGATGGGACTGACGTGGCAGTCCCTAAAACTAAAGAATAAAAAAAACTTTAAAAAAAATTGAAGCGACTTCAAACTGATCAGTTTCAAGTCGGTGCCGACTGCCGGTATTATACTATTATTGTTGTATGGTTTGGGCTAGGCACCGAGGGTTTCCCTCGATTTCTCCGGATTCCACCATCAGATCCTGACTTGGTTCCAATGGGACCACCTGGGAAGTGCACTCTTTCGAATAAAAAAAGAATTTCTTAAATCGGTCCAGGCGTCTTCGAGAAATCGGGAAACATACAAAAGAAAGACTCGGACGAATTGAGAACCTCCTCCTTTTTTTGAAGTTGGTTAAAAAGCCCCTAAAACTAAAAAAAAAAGAATTATAATAGAAAAAATTTCTTTATAAATGTAGAAAGATATTGTTTTATATATAGCAAAAATAAATATTGTTGAAATGTAATTTCCAAGATAGACGGTTAATAAAATTGTAAGAAATGTTATCTTTCTTTAACAGACTACGAACGTTCACATCTTGAAAATGGTTTTCACTGTTCAGCGTTCAACTTAAGCTTTTATTTTGATAACGTTGCAAATAATAAATTGAAATAAAATTTAATAGCTAAGACAGATTGACGATACTAAATCCCTATTTTTAAGTGTTGTATAAATGAGATTTTTTTAAAACGATGTTTCGCTTTCATTTATTTTCTATGAAGTAAATAATAAGAGATTTATTTGATATATATTTTTTTCTTAAAGTATGTTTATTCACATGGGATCACTAAATTCAAAGTGAACTTGAAAACTAAAACCAAAAGAAGTCATTTAAGAAGAAGGCTCTGTTCTACGGTCTAACACTTTCGCCGCGATTTAATACGGCGAGAATCACTAGCCTCGAGGGGACTTAATTACTTTTTATTTACAACTAATTTCCATTAATTGAAATATTATTCACCTATGTATGAAATTGTTACCTAAAATTAATAAAAAGATAGAAAAAACTATTTAAACAGTACACTAAGATTAAAACTATAATTGAATTATTTATATAGATTACAATAGTCATATCCGGTGTTAGGTATTATTGAATCGCTTAAGACGGCTCAATATGTGTTCTATGAAATTGATGAACGATCGTAGGACTCCTTCTCCATGACCTCCATCAAGGTAAAAGGAGAGACGCCCGCGATGTCGCAGCAGATGATGAGATCGAGCCGTTGCGATTCAAATCTGGGACACTCCTTGAGAAGGTGAGGCAAGGTCTGAGATGTTGTACTGTATTTAGACTTTATTCTGTGGTATGGCAACCGCGACAATTTAATATTTCCTCTAGTGGCAACATTAAGTCGTTTTGTGGTCCAATCAGAACGTTTCCCGCGTAAATGATCGAAATATGACGTTTTAGTAAATGAAAATGTATTTATTGAAGTGAAACTTCTTTAGAATCGTTGTGATTTCAAACCGGATGCAACGGAAAAAACGACAGGTAAGAGACACAAATACAAAAATGTGTAGGAAAGAATGAGACAGAAATATACAAAACGACAGGTAAGAGACACAAATACAAAAATGTGTAGGAAAGAATGAGACAGAAATATACATACTATTTTATATTATTATATATATTCATCTCATTCTTTTGTCGATTTACTGAAGTTTCACTTCTATCGTGTGTGTTAATTTATATTTTTTAGTGATAAATATCAAACTATTTATCAATGCTAATTAAAAAATTCTATTTTCTTTTTCCCCCACCTTCGATTTCTCTGAGTTTCTTTAGAATTGGAGTCTCAAGAAGACTGAAATAGATCGCGCTTAAATTTGGTAAATTATGAGTTATTTATTTATTTAAATTTTCAATGTGAAACTAGTTTTTATACTTTTAAAGACAATATCGTTAAAAACTTTCTGTTATTCCTATTATTAGATTTAGTACGTTATTTATCTCATAATAACAGTCTCTAAACTATAACCTCGAAAAAAAAATGGAAGAAAATCCATCTCCATTACATTGCCCCGTTGTAGCGTGAAATAATGTTAAAAGGAACAAACTATTGCTTTCATAATTAGTATGAATATAATTTTATATAAAAGGAAATGTTAACTTTAATTGTTTATCAAAACTCGTGAACAAACTTTGAGAGGGAAGTGTTTATAACTTTACTTGTTTCACACATTACATTATATACTAAAATTATTATATACAAACTGTGTAGTGTATAGCAACAAGGATTACATTTAGATATTAATAGTACTTAGGAAAGCTTACCGTCATACTCAGAAGCGCAATGTAAATTAGTTTGTATTAAAACTAAAAATTTAAAAACTCAATCTCTTGAATGGAGAAAGTTTTGGAGCAACTGATTTGGGTTTTGATAATAATTTTACTGATAAGGCATTCATTTTTTACAATTTTTTATAACTCTTCGGTGACCATTAATAGAATATGACATCCCCCCCTCTAGTTTTCATGTCTTTTTTGCCTACAGAAAGTTAAGTTGCTTGAAAAACTATATTCCACTCCAAACTGTTAGTTCATAATCAGCTCCGTCGCGGCGTATGTACGTCAGTGTTGCCATGAATATAGCTGGAAAAAGCACGAGATTTCACTAGAAAATATTGGTCGACGAAAACCTAAGCCCCGCTCCCTCACCTTTTAGAACGGTTCTCGTAAGTAGTGTAAAATTGGGGCATCTGGATCAAAAGAGCTCCAGATGCCACCAATTTTACACATTCAATTCCTTCAAATTCATAGTTCAGAATGTCGATTTTAAAGTACCTAATTGATTCGTTACGAAATCAAGTCAACATTTTGAGTGTTAAAAATATTACTACAAGATATCCACTATAGTTGTGGATTGCAATAACGGTTCATTCAGGAGTGCAATGTAACTTATTAAATCGTTTTATATGAAATTAAAATGTTTTTGTATACTCACTATAAATCTGAATTGATCATTCGACATCAAATATTCGTCTGGTGGTACGGATCATGCCACGTCTAAATAAATACGGGGCAGCGTTGATATGCAACCCGAACTGTGTGCGCGTGTATGCGCGTGTGTGTGTGTGTGTGTGTGCTGTTATTGTACTAATAACTATTTAGTTAGCCTTATTTCAAATGCATTTTTTAAAGCTTTTTAAATAAAAAAAATTCTTGGTTTACGGTTTTAAGAGACAAATAAAACCAATAAATTAGTTCTATATCATACATTTATTTTAACAGAAACTTTTTACATTTTTTATATCCTAATAAGAAACACCACAATAATTTTCACAAAATATGCACAATAAAATATTAAGCAAAATTACAATACACACTTAATGTTTAACACATAAGTAGAAGTGATATTATTTAGGTATAGATATAATACTCTTAACCTTATTGGAATAATACTTTGATACATACTATATTAATAACTAAAAACATAATAACAATTTTAAGCTTATAAATTAACTTTGACAGCCATTGTCGCTATCTAACTATAAACTAATCATTAATTATGTCTTCGTGTATCCTATTTATTACTTCCATGGTTTTATTATAAACTTCATCCATATAGGTACTTCTAACAACATGCTGCGCGCAAACCTCTGCTTCGCAGTTGTAATTGCCGCAGATCGTACTGTTCTGCTCAAAGTTTTCTGCATCGTATACTTGTATAACTATTATTTTCATCGGTTTGGCAACCGGTTTCTTTATAAATGAATACACTTTTTGTTTATTTTTTGTAATTTTGCGTGATTGATCCGCAAGACCCAGATGTCTTTGATTTGCGCTTTGTGATTGATTAGGACCCTTTTCTGAAGGTAAAAAGTTAAATAGCAATTCTCCAGAGTCCTTTCAGGACGAAAAAAATAATTTTTAAAAATACATAAGTTTGCGAAGGCACATGAATAAAAAGTAAGGAATTAAATTTTATTGTAATTTTTGATTTAATTTAATTTTTATAAAATAAATTGAAAAAACTCACCGGCATTGTAGAATTTTTACGAGTAGTTCCTTTACCGTTCGATTCCCCAAACCGAATATTTTTTCGGGGGATTAGTGGGGCTATTTATATTAAAAAATTGCATAAAAAATAAGTTCATAAGGTTGAAAATATTAATACAATTTGTTTCAAATATTTGTTCCCAAAACGGGCATCTGAAATCTAAATCCGAAATCTGATCCACGCGCCCGTCGGGCGTCACTTAGCCTGTGTGCGTTTTCTAAGTACACTCCTCTACAATTGACAGTATCTCATTGTCAAGGTTAGTATTACCGGCTGTTTTTGATGCAACCAGAAGTTTGAGTCTATCTACTAGTTCGTTAGGATCATCCCAATAAACCAAATCGGTATTTTTCTTATATTCCTTTAGGTGCGCTAATCCAGCACCAGTTTTTAATAATGGTTTAATTACTTTACGGTATTTTAACCCTTTATCACCTCGAATTTGACCTGCTGGGTCGTGGTCTCTTTTATGAGCACTAGTTTTGATGAGTATTTCTTTGTAAATTTCTTTATCGTTTTCATTAATTATACTTAAATCTGGACTTTTGCGAAGTAACAATTCCCGCAACCGATATTTTTTATCATCTATACAAATATTATATATTTTACCATTACTAGACTCATCGTGTGATGTCGAAAAATTTATTATTGTATTTCCAATCATGAGTTTGTTATTTTCACTTCGCACCCCGAATGGTATGTTCATATTATCATATATTTCTAAGAAGTCTTCTTTTTTCAACGACGTATCTTTATAATTTTCAGTTCCAGTAATATTTTCGTCTGGTCCTTCTTGCAATTCTTCAGTTTCGGAATAGAACTTTTCGGAGCTTTCATCAGATAACTTAAATTTGGGTGTGTTTTCAAAATATGAATCATGTAAAAATAATTTAGGGGTTATTTCATTAGCAGTAGTTTTATCGGTAGCATTACCACTATTTTTCAGTAAAGATATTTCTTTACTAGCAGCAATTGCATTTAAAGGATCAGCAAGAGGTTTGAATAAATATTTAAGGTGAGTATTGGTATGGAAGTCATCATCTCTCATTTGTTTAACTTTATTTTTAATAGTGTCCGCAGACTCTATTAGTTGCTTAGTTATTTGTTGCTCCATTGTATGACCTACAATCAACCGTGCTTATTTCCAAATGAATAAATTTTATCGTTGATTGATTTATATAACAATCAATCGAAGTTAATGAAGATATCGAAATTTTGTCTGTATCGCCCCTTGTTTAGTTCACAATCCTTATTAATTGTCAAAAAATCATAGGGGCGTTGCCAGGTTATGGAGCAAAGGTTTTTGAAAATTGGCCATTCCATATCAGGACTTACGTGTTCATCATATATATGCTTCATATTAATTTCATCTTGTTTAAATACAATCAAAAAGTTGACATTGTCACGTATGAGTTGCTTCGGTACTTTTGAATATGTTTGAGATAGATAAAAACAATCAACTCCTTTATGTCTACCCATGGTAAAATAGTTGCGAATATTTATTTGGTTCTCACAAACGACGTCATCAAAAATAAAGATTGAATTTGGTAAAGCCTCATTAAGATGAATAAAGATAATTCTCCGGATTCCACCATCAGATCCTGACTTGGTTGCAATGGGACCACCTGGGAAGTGCATTCTTTCGAATAAAAAAAGAATTTCTTAAATCGGTCCAGGCTTCTTCGAGAAATCGGGAAACATACAAAAGAAAGACTCGGACGAATTGAGAACCTCCTCCTTTTTTTGAAGTTGGTTAAAAAGCCCCTAAAACTAAAAAAAAAGAATTATAATAGAAAAAATTTCTTTATAAATGTAGAAAGATATTGTTTTATATATAGCAAAAATAAATATTGTTGAAATGTAATTTCCAAGATAGACGGTTAATAAAATTGTAAGAAATGTTATCTTTCTTTAACAGACTACGAACGTTCACATCTTGAAAATGGTTTTCACTGTTCAGCGTTCAACTTAAGCTTTTATTTTGATAACGTTGCAAATAATAAATTGAAATAAAATTAAATAGCTAAGACAGATTGACGATACTAAATCCCTATTTTTAAGTGTTGAATAAATGAGATTTTTTTTAAACAATGATTCTCATTCATTTATTTTCTATGAAGTAAATAATAAGAGATTTATTTGATATATATTTTTTTCTTAAAGTATGTTTATTCACATGGGATCACTAAATTCAAAGTGAACTTAAACTAAAACCAAAAGAAGTCATTTAAGAAGAAGGCTCTGTTCTACGGTCTAACACTTTCGCCGCGATTTAATACGGCGGTGATTCTAGCCTCGAGGGGACTTAATTACTTTTTATTTACAACTGATTGTATTGGAAAATATAATACAGAAAAAGATTAAGAAACAGAAATTAAAAGCTTGATTTATATGATATACAAAACACTTAACTAGTAACTATAGAGAAATGGTACAAATGAAAACTTATATTAATTGAAATATTATTCACCTATGTATGAAATTGTTACCTAAAACTAATAAAAATCTTAAGACCTAGGTAATTTAATAAAAAGATAAAATAAACTATTTACACAGTACACTAAGATTAAAACTATAATTGAATTATTTATATAGATTACAATAGTCATATCCGGTGTTAGGTATTATTGAATCGCTTAAGACGGCTCAATATGTGTTCTGAACGATCGTAGGACGCTCTCCTTCTCCATGACCTCCATCAAGGTAAAAGGAGAGACGCCCGCGATGTCGCAGCAGATGATGAGATCGAGCCGTTGCGATTCAAATCTGGGACACTCCTTGAGAAGGTGAGGCAAGGTCTGAGATGTTGTACTGTATTTAGACTTTATTCTGTGGTATGGCAACCGCGACAATTTAATATTTCCTCTAGTGGCAACATTAAGTCGTTTTGTGGTCCAATCAGAACGTTTCCCGCGTAAATGATCGAAATATGACGTTTTAGTAAATGAAAATGTATTTATTGAAGTGAAACTTCTTTAGAATCGTTGTGATTTCAAACCGGATGCAACGGAAAAAACGACAGGTAAGAGACACAAATACAAAAATGTGTAGGAAAGAATGAGACAGAAATATACAAAACGACAGGTAAGAGACACAAATACAAAAATGTGTAGGAAAGAATGAGACAGAAATATACAAAACGACAGGTAAGAGACACAAATACAAAAATGTGTAGGAAAGAATGAGACAGAAATATACATACTATTTTATATTATTATATATATTCATCTCATTCTTTTGTCGATTTACTGAAGTTTCACTTCTATCGTGTGTGTTAATTTATATTTTTTAGTGATAAATATCAAACTATTTATCAATGCTAATTAAAAAATTCTATTTTCTTTTTCCCCCACCTTCGATTTCTCTGAGTTTCTTTAGAATTGGAGTCTCAAGAAGACTGAAATAGATCGCGCTTAAATTTGGTAAATTATGAGTTATTTATTTATTTAAATTTTCAATGTGAAACTAGTTTTTATACTTTTAAAGACAATATCGTTAAAAACTTTCTGTTATTCCTATTATTAGATTTAGTACGTTATTTATCTCATAATAACAGTCTCTAAACTATAACCTCGAAAAAAAAATGGAAGAAAATCCATCTCCATTACATTGCCCCGTTGTAGCGTGAAATAATGTTAAAAGGAACAAACTATTGCTTTCATAATTAGTATGAATATAATTTTATATAAAAGGAAATGTTAACTTTAATTGTTTATCAAAACTCGTGAACAAACTTTGAGAGGGAAGTGTTTATAACTTTACTTGTTTCACACATTACATTATATACTAAAATTATTATATACAAACTGTGTAGTGTATAGCAACAAGGATTACATTTAGATATTAATAGTACTTAGGAAAGCTTACCGTCATACTCAGAAGCGCAATGTAAATTAGTTTGTATTAAAACTAAAAATTTAAAAACTCAATCTCTTGAATGGAGAAAGTTTTGGAGCAACTGATTTGGGTTTTGATAATAATTTTACTGATAAGGCATTCATTTTTTACAATTTTTTATAACTCTTCGGTGACCATTAATAGTATATGACATCCCCCCCTCTAGTTTTCATGTCTTTTTTGCCTACAGAAAGTTAAGTTGCTTGAAAAACTATATTCCACTCCAAACTGTTAGTTCATAATCAGCTCCGTCGCGGCGTATGTACGTCAGTGTTGCCATGAATATAGCTGGAAAAAGCACGAGATTTCACTAGAAAATATTGGTCGACGAAAACCTAAGCCCCGCTCCCTCACCTTTTAGAACGGTTCTCGTAAGTAGTGTAAAATTGGGGCATCTGGATCAAAAGAGCTCCAGATGCCACCAATTTTACACATTCAATTCCTTCAAATTCATAGTTCAGAATGTCGATTTTAGAGTACCTAATTGATTCGTTACGAAATCAAGTCAACATTTTGAGTGTTAAAAATATTACTACAAGATATCCACTATAGTTGTGGATTGCAATAACGGTTCATTCAGGAGTGCAATGTAACTTATTAAATCGTTTTATATGAAATTAAAATGTTTTTGTATACTCACTATAAATCTGAATTGATCATTCGACATCAAATATTCGTCTGGTGGTACGGATCATGCCACGTCTAAATAAATACGGGGCAGCGTTGATATGCAACCCGAACTGTGTGCGCGTGTATGCGCGTGTGTGTGTGTGTGTGTGTGCTGTTATTGTACTAATAACTATTTAGTTAGCCTTATTTCAAATGCATTTTTTAAAGCTTTTTAAATAAAAAAAATTCTTGGTTTACGGTTTTAAGAGACAAATAAAACCAATAAATTAGTTCTATATCATACATTTATTTTAACAGAAACTTTTTACATTTTTTATATCCTAATAAGAAACACCACAATAATTTTCACAAAATATGCACAATAAAATATTAAGCAAAATTACAATACACACTTAATGTTTAACACATAAGTAGAAGTGATATTATTTAGGTATAGATATAATACTCTTAACCTTATTGGAATAATACTTTGATACATACTATATTAATAACTAAAAACATAATAACAATTTTAAGCTTATAAATTAACTTTGACAGCCATTGTCGCTATCTAACTATAAACTAATCATTAATTATGTCTTCGTGTATCCTATTTATTACTTCCATGGTTTTATTATAAACTTCATCCATATAGGTACTTCTAACAACATGCTGCGCGCAAACCTCTGCTTCGCAGTTGTAATTGCCGCAGATCGTACTGTTCTGCTCAAAGTTTTCTGCATCGTATACTTGTATAACTATTATTTTCATCGGTTTGGCAACCGGTTTCTTTATAAATGAATACACTTTTTGTTTATTTTTTGTAATTTTGCGTGATTGATCCGCAAGACCCAGATGTCTTTGATTTGCGCTTTGTGATTGATTAGGACCCTTTTCTGAAGGTAAAAAGTTAAATAGCAATTCTCCAGAGTCCTGAAACGAAAAAAATAATTTTTAAAAATACATAAGTTTGCGAAGGCACATGAATAAAAAGTAAGGAATTAAATTTTATTGTAATTTTTGATTTAATTTAATTTTTATAAAATAAATTGAAAAACTCACCGGCATTGTAGAATTTTTACGAGTAGTTCCTTTACCGTTCGATTCCCCAAACCGAATATTTTTTCGGGGGATTAGTGGGGCTATTTATATTAAAAAATTGCATAAAAAATAAGTTCATAAGGTTGAAAATATTAATACAATTTGTTTCAAATATTTGTTCCCAAAACGGGCATCTGAAATCTAAATCCGAAATCTGATCCACGCGCCCGTCGGGCGTCACTTAGCCTGTGTGCGTTTTCTAAGTACACTCCTCTACAATTGACAGTATCTCATTGTCAAGGTTAGTATTACCGGCTGTTTTTGATGCAACCAGAAGTTTGAGTCTATCTACTAGTTCGTTAGGATCATCCCAATAAACCAAATCGGTATTTTTCTTATATTCCTTTAGGTGCGCTAATCCAGCACCAGTTTTTAATAATGGTTTAATTACTTTACGGTATTTTAACCCTTTATCACCTCGAATTTGACCTGCTGGGTCGTGGTCTCTTTTATGAGCACTAGTTTTGATGAGTATTTCTTTGTAAATTTCTTTATCGTTTTCATTAATTATACTTAAATCTGGACTTTTGCGAAGTAACAATTCCCGCAACCGATATTTTTTATCATCTATACAAATATTATATATTTTACCATTACTAGACTCATCGTGTGATGTCGAAAAATTTATTATTGTATTTCCAATCATGAGTTTGTTATTTTCACTTCGCACCCCGAATGGTATGTTCATATTATCATATATTTCTAAGAAGTCTTCTTTTTTCAACGACGTATCTTTATAATTTTCAGTTCCAGTAATATTTTCGTCTGGTCCTTCTTCCAATTCTTCAGTTTCGGAATAGAACTTTTCGGAGCTTTCATCAGATAACTTAAATTTGGGTGTGTTTTCAAAATATGAATCATGTAAAAATAATTTAGGGGTTATTTCATTAGCAGTAGTTTTATCGGTAGCATTACCACTATTTTTCAGTAAAGATATTTCTTTACTAGCAGCAATTGCATTTAAAGGATCAGCAAGAGGTTTGAATAAATATTTAAGGTGAGTATTGGTATGGAAGTCATCATCTCTCATTTGTTTAACTTTATTTTTAATAGTGTCCGCAGACTCTATTAGTTGCTTAGTTATTTGTTGCTCCATTGTATGACCTACAATCAACCGTGCTTATTTCCAAATGAATAAATTTTATCGTTGATTGATTTATATAACAATCAATCGAAGTTAATGAAGATATCGAAATTTTGTCTGTATCGCCCCTTGTTTAGTTCACAATCCTTATTAATTGTCAAAAAATCATAGGGGCGTTGCCAGGTTATGGAGCAAAGGTTTTTGAAAATTGGCCATTCCATATCAGGACTTACGTGTTCATCATATATATGCTTCATATTAATTTCATCTTGTTTAAATACAATCAAAAAGTTGACATTGTCACGTATGAGTTGCTTCGGTACTTTTGAATATGTTTGAGATAGATAAAAACAATCAACTCCTTTATGTCTACCCATGGTAAAATAGTTGCGAATATTTATTTGGTTCTCACAAACGACGTCATCAAAAATAAAGATTGAATTTGGTAAAGCCTCATTAAGATGAATAAAGATAATTCTCCGGATTCCACCATCAGATCCTGACTTGGTTGCAATGGGACCACCTGGGAAGTGCATTCTTTCGAATAAAAAAAGAATTTCTTAAATCGGTCCAGGCTTCTTCGAGAAATCGGGAAACATACAAAAGAAAGACTCGGACGAATTGAGAACCTCCTCCTTTTTTTGAAGTTGGTTAAAAAGCCCCTAAAACTAAAAAAAAAGAATTATAATAGAAAAAATTTCTTTATAAATGTAGAAAGATATTGTTTTATATATAGCAAAAATAAATATTGTTGAAATGTAATTTCCAAGATAGACGGTTAATAAAATTGTAAGAAATGTTATCTTTCTTTAACAGACTACGAACGTTCACATCTTGAAAATGGTTTTCACTGTTCAGCGTTCAACTTAAGCTTTTATTTTGATAACGTTGCAAATAATAAATTGAAATAAAATTAAATAGCTAAGACAGATTGACGATACTAAATCCCTATTTTTAAGTGTTGAATAAATGAGATTTTTTTTAAACAATGATTCTCATTCATTTATTTTCTATGAAGTAAATAATAAGAGATTTATTTGATATATATTTTTTTCTTAAAGTATGTTTATTCACATGGGATCACTAAATTCAAAGTGAACTTAAACTAAAACCAAAAGAAGTCATTTAAGAAGAAGGCTCTGTTCTACGGTCTAACACTTTCGCCGCGATTTAATACGGCGGTGATTCTAGCCTCGAGGGGACTTAATTACTTTTTATTTACAACTGATTGTATTGGAAAATATAATACAGAAAAAGATTAAGAAACAGAAATTAAAAGCTTGATTTATATGATATACAAAACACTTAACTAGTAACTATAGAGAAATGGTACAAATGAAAACTTATATTAATTGAAATATTATTCACCTATGTATGAAATTGTTACCTAAAACTAATAAAAATCTTAAGACCTAGGTAATTTAATAAAAAGATAAAATAAACTATTTACACAGTACACTAAGATTAAAACTATAATTGAATTATTTATATAGATTACAATAGTCATATCCGGTGTTAGGTATTATTGAATCGCTTAAGACGGCTCAATATGTGTTCTGAACGATCGTAGGACGCTCTCCTTCTCCATGACCTCCATCAAGGTAAAAGGAGAGACGCCCGCGATGTCGCAGCAGATGATGAGATCGAGCCGTTGCGATTCAAATCTGGGACACTCCTTGAGAAGGTGAGGCAAGGTCTGAGATGTTGTACTGTATTTAGACTTTATTCTGTGGTATGGCAACCGCGACAATTTAATATTTCCTCTAGTGGCAACATTAAGTCGTTTTGTGGTCCAATCAGAACGTTTCCCGCGTAAATGATCGAAATATGACGTTTTAGTAAATGAAAATGTATTTATTGAAGTGAAACTTCTTTAGAATCGTTGTGATTTCAAACCGGATGCAACGGAAAAAACGACAGGTAAGAGACACAAATACAAAAATGTGTAGGAAAGAATGAGACAGAAATATACAAAACGACAGGTAAGAGACACAAATACAAAAATGTGTAGGAAAGAATGAGACAGAAATATACAAAACGACAGGTAAGAGACACAAATACAAAAATGTGTAGGAAAGAATGAGACAGAAATATACATACTATTTTATATTATTATATATATTCATCTCATTCTTTTGTCGATTTACTGAAGTTTCACTTCTATCGTGTGTGTTAATTTATATTTTTTAGTGATAAATATCAAACTATTTATCAATGCTAATTAAAAAATTCTATTTTCTTTTTCCCCCACCTTCGATTTCTCTGAGTTTCTTTAGAATTGGAGTCTCAAGAAGACTGAAATAGATCGCGCTTAAATTTGGTAAATTATGAGTTATTTATTTATTTAAATTTTCAATGTGAAACTAGTTTTTATACTTTTAAAGACAATATCGTTAAAAACTTTCTGTTATTCCTATTATTAGATTTAGTACGTTATTTATCTCATAATAACAGTCTCTAAACTATAACCTCGAAAAAAAAATGGAAGAAAATCCATCTCCATTACATTGCCCCGTTGTAGCGTGAAATAATGTTAAAAGGAACAAACTATTGCTTTCATAATTAGTATGAATATAATTTTATATAAAAGGAAATGTTAACTTTAATTGTTTATCAAAACTCGTGAACAAACTTTGAGAGGGAAGTGTTTATAACTTTACTTGTTTCACACATTACATTATATACTAAAATTATTATATACAAACTGTGTAGTGTATAGCAACAAGGATTACATTTAGATATTAATAGTACTTAGGAAAGCTTACCGTCATACTCAGAAGCGCAATGTAAATTAGTTTGTATTAAAACTAAAAATTTAAAAACTCAATCTCTTGAATGGAGAAAGTTTTGGAGCAACTGATTTGGGTTTTGATAATAATTTTACTGATAAGGCATTCATTTTTTACAATTTTTTATAACTCTTCGGTGACCATTAATAGTATATGACATCCCCCCCTCTAGTTTTCATGTCTTTTTTGCCTACAGAAAGTTAAGTTGCTTGAAAAACTATATTCCACTCCAAACTGTTAGTTCATAATCAGCTCCGTCGCGGCGTATGTACGTCAGTGTTGCCATGAATATAGCTGGAAAAAGCACGAGATTTCACTAGAAAATATTGGTCGACGAAAACCTAAGCCCCGCTCCCTCACCTTTTAGAACGGTTCTCGTAAGTAGTGTAAAATTGGGGCATCTGGATCAAAAGAGCTCCAGATGCCACCAATTTTACACATTCAATTCCTTCAAATTCATAGTTCAGAATGTCGATTTTAGAGTACCTAATTGATTCGTTACGAAATCAAGTCAACATTTTGAGTGTTAAAAATATTACTACAAGATATCCACTATAGTTGTGGATTGCAATAACGGTTCATTCAGGAGTGCAATGTAACTTATTAAATCGTTTTATATGAAATTAAAATGTTTTTGTATACTCACTATAAATCTGAATTGATCATTCGACATCAAATATTCGTCTGGTGGTACGGATCATGCCACGTCTAAATAAATACGGGGCAGCGTTGATATGCAACCCGAACTGTGTGCGCGTGTATGCGCGTGTGTGTGTGTGTGTGTGTGCTGTTATTGTACTAATAACTATTTAGTTAGCCTTATTTCAAATGCATTTTTTAAAGCTTTTTAAATAAAAAAAATTCTTGGTTTACGGTTTTAAGAGACAAATAAAACCAATAAATTAGTTCTATATCATACATTTATTTTAACAGAAACTTTTTACATTTTTTATATCCTAATAAGAAACACCACAATAATTTTCACAAAATATGCACAATAAAATATTAAGCAAAATTACAATACACACTTAATGTTTAACACATAAGTAGAAGTGATATTATTTAGGTATAGATATAATACTCTTAACCTTATTGGAATAATACTTTGATACATACTATATTAATAACTAAAAACATAATAACAATTTTAAGCTTATAAATTAACTTTGACAGCCATTGTCGCTATCTAACTATAAACTAATCATTAATTATGTCTTCGTGTATCCTATTTATTACTTCCATGGTTTTATTATAAACTTCATCCATATAGGTACTTCTAACAACATGCTGCGCGCAAACCTCTGCTTCGCAGTTGTAATTGCCGCAGATCGTACTGTTCTGCTCAAAGTTTTCTGCATCGTATACTTGTATAACTATTATTTTCATCGGTTTGGCAACCGGTTTCTTTATAAATGAATACACTTTTTGTTTATTTTTTGTAATTTTGCGTGATTGATCCGCAAGACCCAGATGTCTTTGATTTGCGCTTTGTGATTGATTAGGACCCTTTTCTGAAGGTAAAAAGTTAAATAGCAATTCTCCAGAGTCCTTTCAGGACGAAAAAAATAATTTTTAAAAATACATAAGTTTGCGAAGGCACATGAATAAAAAGTAAGGAATTAAATTTTATTGTAATTTTTGATTTAATTTAATTTTTATAAAATAAATTGAAAAAACTCACCGGCATTGTAGAATTTTTACGAGTAGTTCCTTTACCGTTCGATTCCCCAAACCGAATATTTTTTCGGGGGATTAGTGGGGCTATTTATATTAAAAAATTGCATAAAAAATAAGTTCATAAGGTTGAAAATATTAATACAATTTGTTTCAAATATTTGTTCCCAAAACGGGCATCTGAAATCTAAATCCGAAATCTGATCCACGCGCCCGTCGGGCGTCACTTAGCCTGTGTGCGTTTTCTAAGTACACTCCTCTACAATTGACAGTATCTCATTGTCAAGGTTAGTATTACCGGCTGTTTTTGATGCAACCAGAAGTTTGAGTCTATCTACTAGTTCGTTAGGATCATCCCAATAAACCAAATCGGTATTTTTCTTATATTCCTTTAGGTGCGCTAATCCAGCACCAGTTTTTAATAATGGTTTAATTACTTTACGGTATTTTAACCCTTTATCACCTCGAATTTGACCTGCTGGGTCGTGGTCTCTTTTATGAGCACTAGTTTTGATGAGTATTTCTTTGTAAATTTCTTTATCGTTTTCATTAATTATACTTAAATCTGGACTTTTGCGAAGTAACAATTCCCGCAACCCTGAAGTTAATCGATATTTTTTATCATCTATACAAATATTATATATTTTACCATTACTAGACTCATCGTGTGATGTCGAAAAATTTATTATTGTATTTCCAATCATGAGTTTGTTATTTTCACTTCGCACCCCGAATGGTATGTTCATATTATCATATATTTCTAAGAAGTCTTCTTTTTTCAACGACGTATCTTTATAATTTTCAGTTCCAGTAATATTTTCGTCTGGTCCTTCTTCCAATTCTTCAGTTTCGGAATAGAACTTTTCGGAGCTTTCATCAGATAACTTAAATTTGGGTGTGTTTTCAAAATATGAATCATGTAAAAATAATTTAGGGGTTATTTCATTAGCAGTAGTTTTATCGGTAGCATTACCACTATTTTTCAGTAAAGATATTTCTTTACTAGCAGCAATTGCATTTAAAGGATCAGCAAGAGGTTTGAATAAATATTTAAGGTGAGTATTGGTATGGAAGTCATCATCTCTCATTTGTTTAACTTTATTTTTAATAGTGTCCGCAGACTCTATTAGTTGCTTAGTTATTTGTTGCTCCATTGTATGACCTACAATCAACCGTGCTTATTTCCAAATGAATAAATTTTATCGTTGATTGATTTATATAACAATCAATCGAAGTTAATGAAGATATCGAAATTTTGTCTGTATCGCCCCTTGTTTAGTTCACAATCCTTATTAATTGTCAAAAAATCATAGGGGCGTTGCCAGGTTATGGAGCAAAGGTTTTTGAAAATTGGCCATTCCATATCAGGACTTACGTGTTCATCATATATATGCTTCATATTAATTTCATCTTGTTTAAATACAATCAAAAAGTTGACATTGTCACGTATGAGTTGCTTCGGTACTTTTGAATATGTTTGAGATAGATAAAAACAATCAACTCCTTTATGTCTACCCATGGTAAAATAGTTGCGAATATTTATTTGGTTCTCACAAACGACGTCATCAAAAATAAAGATTGAATTTGGTAAAGCCTCATTAAGATGAATAAAGATAATTCTCCGGATTCCACCATCAGATCCTGACTTGGTTGCAATGGGACCACCTGGGAAGTGCATTCTTTCGAATAAAAAAAGAATTTCTTAAATCGGTCCAGGCTTCTTCGAGAAATCGGGAAACATACAAAAGAAAGACTCGGACGAATTGAGAACCTCCTCCTTTTTTTGAAGTTGGTTAAAAAGCCCCTAAAACTAAAAAAAAAGAATTATAATAGAAAAAATTTCTTTATAAATGTAGAAAGATATTGTTTTATATATAGCAAAAATAAATATTGTTGAAATGTAATTTCCAAGATAGACGGTTAATAAAATTGTAAGAAATGTTATCTTTCTTTAACAGACTACGAACGTTCACATCTTGAAAATGGTTTTCACTGTTCAGCGTTCAACTTAAGCTTTTATTTTGATAACGTTGCAAATAATAAATTGAAATAAAATTAAATAGCTAAGACAGATTGACGATACTAAATCCCTATTTTTAAGTGTTGAATAAATGAGATTTTTTTTAAACAATGATTCTCATTCATTTATTTTCTATGAAGTAAATAATAAGAGATTTATTTGATATATATTTTTTTCTTAAAGTATGTTTATTCACATGGGATCACTAAATTCAAATTGAACTTGAAAACTAAAACCAAAAGAAGTCATTTAAGAAGAAGGCTCTGTTCTACGGTCTAACACTTTCGCCGCGATTTAATACGGCGGTGATTCTAGCCTCGAGGGGACTTAATTACTTTTTATTTACAACTGATTGTATTGGAAAATATAATACAGAAAAAGATTAAGAAACAGAAATTAAAAGCTTGATTTATATGATATACAAAACACTTAACTAGTAACTATAGAGAAATGGTACAAATGAAAACTTATATTAATTGAAATATTATTCACCTATGTATGAAATTGTTACCTAAAACTAATAAAAATCTTAAGACCTAGGTAATTTAATAAAAAGATAAAATAAACTATTTACACAGTACACTAAGATTAAAACTATAATTGAATTATTTATATAGATTACAATAGTCATATCCGGTGTTAGGTATTATTGAATCGCTTAAGACGGCTCAATATGTGTTCTGAACGATCGTAGGACGCTCTCCTTCTCCATGACCTCCATCAAGGTAAAAGGAGAGACGCCCGCGATGTCGCAGCAGATGATGAGATCGAGCCGTTGCGATTCAAATCTGGGACACTCCTTGAGAAGGTGAGGCAAGGTCTGAGATGTTGTACTGTATTTAGACTTTATTCTGTGGTATGGCAACCGCGACAATTTAATATTTCCTCTAGTGGCAACATTAAGTCGTTTTGTGGTCCAATCAGAACGTTTCCCGCGTAAATGATCGAAATATGACGTTTTAGTAAATGAAAATGTATTTATTGAAGTGAAACTTCTTTAGAATCGTTGTGATTTCAAACCGGATGCAACGGAAAAAACGACAGGTAAGAGACACAAATACAAAAATGTGTAGGAAAGAATGAGACAGAAATATACAAAACGACAGGTAAGAGACACAAATACAAAAATGTGTAGGAAAGAATGAGACAGAAATATACAAAACGACAGGTAAGAGACACAAATACAAAAATGTGTAGGAAAGAATGAGACAGAAATATACATACTATTTTATATTATTATATATATTCATCTCATTCTTTTGTCGATTTACTGAAGTTTCACTTCTATCGTGTGTGTTAATTTATATTTTTTAGTGATAAATATCAAACTATTTATCAATGCTAATTAAAAAATTCTATTTTCTTTTTCCCCCACCTTCGATTTCTCTGAGTTTCTTTAGAATTGGAGTCTCAAGAAGACTGAAATAGATCGCGCTTAAATTTGGTAAATTATGAGTTATTTATTTATTTAAATTTTCAATGTGAAACTAGTTTTTATACTTTTAAAGACAATATCGTTAAAAACTTTCTGTTATTCCTATTATTAGATTTAGTACGTTATTTATCTCATAATAACAGTCTCTAAACTATAACCTCGAAAAAAAAATGGAAGAAAATCCATCTCCATTACATTGCCCCGTTGTAGCGTGAAATAATGTTAAAAGGAACAAACTATTGCTTTCATAATTAGTATGAATATAATTTTATATAAAAGGAAATGTTAACTTTAATTGTTTATCAAAACTCGTGAACAAACTTTGAGAGGGAAGTGTTTATAACTTTACTTGTTTCACACATTACATTATATACTAAAATTATTATATACAAACTGTGTAGTGTATAGCAACAAGGATTACATTTAGATATTAATAGTACTTAGGAAAGCTTACCGTCATACTCAGAAGCGCAATGTAAATTAGTTTGTATTAAAACTAAAAATTTAAAAACTCAATCTCTTGAATGGAGAAAGTTTTGGAGCAACTGATTTGGGTTTTGATAATAATTTTACTGATAAGGCATTCATTTTTTACAATTTTTTATAACTCTTCGGTGACCATTAATAGTATATGACATCCCCCCCTCTAGTTTTCATGTCTTTTTTGCCTACAGAAAGTTAAGTTGCTTGAAAAACTATATTCCACTCCAAACTGTTAGTTCATAATCAGCTCCGTCGCGGCGTATGTACGTCAGTGTTGCCATGAATATAGCTGGAAAAAGCACGAGATTTCACTAGAAAATATTGGTCGACGAAAACCTAAGCCCCGCTCCCTCACCTTTTAGAACGGTTCTCGTAAGTAGTGTAAAATTGGGGCATCTGGATCAAAAGAGCTCCAGATGCCACCAATTTTACACATTCAATTCCTTCAAATTCATAGTTCAGAATGTCGATTTTAAAGTACCTAATTGATTCGTTACGAAATCAAGTCAACATTTTGAGTGTTAAAAATATTACTACAAGATATCCACTATAGTTGTGGATTGCAATAACGGTTCATTCAGGAGTGCAATGTAACTTATTAAATCGTTTTATATGAAATTAAAATGTTTTTGTATACTCACTATAAATCTGAATTGATCATTCGACATCAAATATTCGTCTGGTGGTACGGATCATGCCACGTCTAAATAAATACGGGGCAGCGTTGATATGCAACCCGAACTGTGTGCGCGTGTATGCGCGTGTGTGTGTGTGTGTGTGTGCTGTTATTGTACTAATAACTATTTAGTTAGCCTTATTTCAAATGCATTTTTTAAAGCTTTTTAAATAAAAAAAATTCTTGGTTTACGGTTTTAAGAGACAAATAAAACCAATAAATTAGTTCTATATCATACATTTATTTTAACAGAAACTTTTTACATTTTTTATATCCTAATAAGAAACACCACAATAATTTTCACAAAATATGCACAATAAAATATTAAGCAAAATTACAATACACACTTAATGTTTAACACATAAGTAGAAGTGATATTATTTAGGTATAGATATAATACTCTTAACCTTATTGGAATAATACTTTGATACATACTATATTAATAACTAAAAACATAATAACAATTTTAAGCTTATAAATTAACTTTGACAGCCATTGTCGCTATCTAACTATAAACTAATCATTAATTATGTCTTCGTGTATCCTATTTATTACTTCCATGGTTTTATTATAAACTTCATCCATATAGGTACTTCTAACAACATGCTGCGCGCAAACCTCTGCTTCGCAGTTGTAATTGCCGCAGATCGTACTGTTCTGCTCAAAGTTTTCTGCATCGTATACTTGTATAACTATTATTTTCATCGGTTTGGCAACCGGTTTCTTTATAAATGAATACACTTTTTGTTTATTTTTTGTAATTTTGCGTGATTGATCCGCAAGACCCAGATGTCTTTGATTTGCGCTTTGTGATTGATTAGGACCCTTTTCTGAAGGTAAAAAGTTAAATAGCAATTCTCCAGAGTCCTTTCAGGACGAAAAAAATAATTTTTAAAAATACATAAGTTTGCGAAGGCACATGAATAAAAAGTAAGGAATTAAATTTTATTGTAATTTTTGATTTAATTTAATTTTTATAAAATAAATTGAAAAACTCACCGGCATTGTAGAATTTTTACGAGTAGTTCCTTTACCGTTCGATTCCCCAAACCGAATATTTTTTCGGGGGATTAGTGGGGCTATTTATATTAAAAAATTGCATAAAAAATAAGTTCATAAGGTTGAAAATATTAATACAATTTGTTTCAAATATTTGTTCCCAAAACGGGCATCTGAAATCTAAATCCGAAATCTGATCCACGCGCCCGTCGGGCGTCACTTAGCCTGTGTGCGTTTTCTAAGTACACTCCTCTACAATTGACAGTATCTCATTGTCAAGGTTAGTATTACCGGCTGTTTTTGATGCAACCAGAAGTTTGAGTCTATCTACTAGTTCGTTAGGATCATCCCAATAAACCAAATCGGTATTTTTCTTATATTCCTTTAGGTGCGCTAATCCAGCACCAGTTTTTAATAATGGTTTAATTACTTTACGGTATTTTAACCCTTTATCACCTCGAATTTGACCTGCTGGGTCGTGGTCTCTTTTATGAGCACTAGTTTTGATGAGTATTTCTTTGTAAATTTCTTTATCGTTTTCATTAATTATACTTAAATCTGGACTTTTGCGAAGTAACAATTCCCGCAACCGATATTTTTTATCATCTATACAAATATTATATATTTTACCATTACTAGACTCATCGTGTGATGTCGAAAAATTTATTATTGTATTTCCAATCATGAGTTTGTTATTTTCACTTCGCACCCCGAATGGTATGTTCATATTATCATATATTTCTAAGAAGTCTTCTTTTTTCAACGACGTATCTTTATAATTTTCAGTTCCAGTAATATTTTCGTCTGGTCCTTCTTCCAATTCTTCAGTTTCGGAATAGAACTTTTCGGAGCTTTCATCAGATAACTTAAATTTGGGTGTGTTTTCAAAATATGAATCATGTAAAAATAATTTAGGGGTTATTTCATTAGCAGTAGTTTTATCGGTAGCATTACCACTATTTTTCAGTAAAGATATTTCTTTACTAGCAGCAATTGCATTTAAAGGATCAGCAAGAGGTTTGAATAAATATTTAAGGTGAGTATTGGTATGGAAGTCATCATCTCTCATTTGTTTAACTTTATTTTTAATAGTGTCCGCAGACTCTATTAGTTGCTTAGTTATTTGTTGCTCCATTGTATGACCTACAATCAACCGTGCTTATTTCCAAATGAATAAATTTTATCGTTGATTGATTTATATAACAATCAATCGAAGTTAATGAAGATATCGAAATTTTGTCTGTATCGCCCCTTGTTTAGTTCACAATCCTTATTAATTGTCAAAAAATCATAGGGGCGTTGCCAGGTTATGGAGCAAAGGTTTTTGAAAATTGGCCATTCCATATCAGGACTTACGTGTTCATCATATATATGCTTCATATTAATTTCATCTTGTTTAAATACAATCAAAAAGTTGACATTGTCACGTATGAGTTGCTTCGGTACTTTTGAATATGTTTGAGATAGATAAAAACAATCAACTCCTTTATGTCTACCCATGGTAAAATAGTTGCGAATATTTATTTGGTTCTCACAAACGACGTCATCAAAAATAAAGATTGAATTTGGTAAAGCCTCATTAAGATGAATAAAGATAATTCTCCGGATTCCACCATCAGATCCTGACTTGGTTGCAATGGGACCACCTGGGAAGTGCATTCTTTCGAATAAAAAAAGAATTTCTTAAATCGGTCCAGGCTTCTTCGAGAAATCGGGAAACATACAAAAGAAAGACTCGGACGAATTGAGAACCTCCTCCTTTTTTTGAAGTTGGTTAAAAAGCCCCTAAAACTAAAAAAAAAGAATTATAATAGAAAAAATTTCTTTATAAATGTAGAAAGATATTGTTTTATATATAGCAAAAATAAATATTGTTGAAATGTAATTTCCAAGATAGACGGTTAATAAAATTGTAAGAAATGTTATCTTTCTTTAACAGACTACGAACGTTCACATCTTGAAAATGGTTTTCACTGTTCAGCGTTCAACTTAAGCTTTTATTTTGATAACGTTGCAAATAATAAATTGAAATAAAATTAAATAGCTAAGACAGATTGACGATACTAAATCCCTATTTTTAAGTGTTGAATAAATGAGATTTTTTTTAAACAATGATTCTCATTCATTTATTTTCTATGAAGTAAATAATAAGAGATTTATTTGATATATATTTTTTTCTTAAAGTATGTTTATTCACATGGGATCACTAAATTCAAAGTGAACTTAAACTAAAACCAAAAGAAGTCATTTAAGAAGAAGGCTCTGTTCTACGGTCTAACACTTTCGCCGCGATTTAATACGGCGGTGATTCTAGCCTCGAGGGGACTTAATTACTTTTTATTTACAACTGATTGTATTGGAAAATATAATACAGAAAAAGATTAAGAAACAGAAATTAAAAGCTTGATTTATATGATATACAAAACACTTAACTAGTAACTATAGAGAAATGGTACAAATGAAAACTTATATTAATTGAAATATTATTCACCTATGTATGAAATTGTTACCTAAAACTAATAAAAATCTTAAGACCTAGGTAATTTAATAAAAAGATAAAATAAACTATTTACACAGTACACTAAGATTAAAACTATAATTGAATTATTTATATAGATTACAATAGTCATATCCGGTGTTAGGTATTATTGAATCGCTTAAGACGGCTCAATATGTGTTCTGAACGATCGTAGGACGCTCTCCTTCTCCATGACCTCCATCAAGGTAAAAGGAGAGACGCCCGCGATGTCGCAGCAGATGATGAGATCGAGCCGTTGCGATTCAAATCTGGGACACTCCTTGAGAAGGTGAGGCAAGGTCTGAGATGTTGTACTGTATTTAGACTTTATTCTGTGGTATGGCAACCGCGACAATTTAATATTTCCTCTAGTGGCAACATTAAGTCGTTTTGTGGTCCAATCAGAACGTTTCCCGCGTAAATGATCGAAATATGACGTTTTAGTAAATGAAAATGTATTTATTGAAGTGAAACTTCTTTAGAATCGTTGTGATTTCAAACCGGATGCAACGGAAAAAACGACAGGTAAGAGACACAAATACAAAAATGTGTAGGAAAGAATGAGACAGAAATATACAAAACGACAGGTAAGAGACACAAATACAAAAATGTGTAGGAAAGAATGAGACAGAAATATACATACTATTTTATATTATTATATATATTCATCTCATTCTTTTGTCGATTTACTGAAGTTTCACTTCTATCGTGTGTGTTAATTTATATTTTTTAGTGATAAATATCAAACTATTTATCAATGCTAATTAAAAAATTCTATTTTCTTTTTCCCCCACCTTCGATTTCTCTGAGTTTCTTTAGAATTGGAGTCTCAAGAAGACTGAAATAGATCGCGCTTAAATTTGGTAAATTATGAGTTATTTATTTATTTAAATTTTCAATGTGAAACTAGTTTTTATACTTTTAAAGACAATATCGTTAAAAACTTTCTGTTATTCCTATTATTAGATTTAGTACGTTATTTATCTCATAATAACAGTCTCTAAACTATAACCTCGAAAAAAAAATGGAAGAAAATCCATCTCCATTACATTGCCCCGTTGTAGCGTGAAATAATGTTAAAAGGAACAAACTATTGCTTTCATAATTAGTATGAATATAATTTTATATAAAAGGAAATGTTAACTTTAATTGTTTATCAAAACTCGTGAACAAACTTTGAGAGGGAAGTGTTTATAACTTTACTTGTTTCACACATTACATTATATACTAAAATTATTATATACAAACTGTGTAGTGTATAGCAACAAGGATTACATTTAGATATTAATAGTACTTAGGAAAGCTTACCGTCATACTCAGAAGCGCAATGTAAATTAGTTTGTATTAAAACTAAAAATTTAAAAACTCAATCTCTTGAATGGAGAAAGTTTTGGAGCAACTGATTTGGGTTTTGATAATAATTTTACTGATAAGGCATTCATTTTTTACAATTTTTTATAACTCTTCGGTGACCATTAATAGTATATGACATCCCCCCCTCTAGTTTTCATGTCTTTTTTGCCTACAGAAAGTTAAGTTGCTTGAAAAACTATATTCCACTCCAAACTGTTAGTTCATAATCAGCTCCGTCGCGGCGTATGTACGTCAGTGTTGCCATGAATATAGCTGGAAAAAGCACGAGATTTCACTAGAAAATATTGGTCGACGAAAACCTAAGCCCCGCTCCCTCACCTTTTAGAACGGTTCTCGTAAGTAGTGTAAAATTGGGGCATCTGGATCAAAAGAGCTCCAGATGCCACCAATTTTACACATTCAATTCCTTCAAATTCATAGTTCAGAATGTCGATTTTAAAGTACCTAATTGATTCGTTACGAAATCAAGTCAACATTTTGAGTGTTAAAAATATTACTACAAGATATCCACTATAGTTGTGGATTGCAATAACGGTTCATTCAGGAGTGCAATGTAACTTATTAAATCGTTTTATATGAAATTAAAATGTTTTTGTATACTCACTATAAATCTGAATTGATCATTCGACATCAAATATTCGTCTGGTGGTACGGATCATGCCACGTCTAAATAAATACGGGGCAGCGTTGATATGCAACCCGAACTGTGTGCGCGTGTATGCGCGTGTGTGTGTGTGTGTGTGTGCTGTTATTGTACTAATAACTATTTAGTTAGCCTTATTTCAAATGCATTTTTTAAAGCTTTTTAAATAAAAAAAATTCTTGGTTTACGGTTTTAAGAGACAAATAAAACCAATAAATTAGTTCTATATCATACATTTATTTTAACAGAAACTTTTTACATTTTTTATATCCTAATAAGAAACACCACAATAATTTTCACAAAATATGCACAATAAAATATTAAGCAAAATTACAATACACACTTAATGTTTAACACATAAGTAGAAGTGATATTATTTAGGTATAGATATAATACTCTTAACCTTATTGGAATAATACTTTGATACATACTATATTAATAACTAAAAACATAATAACAATTTTAAGCTTATAAATTAACTTTGACAGCCATTGTCGCTATCTAACTATAAACTAATCATTAATTATGTCTTCGTGTATCCTATTTATTACTTCCATGGTTTTATTATAAACTTCATCCATATAGGTACTTCTAACAACATGCTGCGCGCAAACCTCTGCTTCGCAGTTGTAATTGCCGCAGATCGTACTGTTCTGCTCAAAGTTTTCTGCATCGTATACTTGTATAACTATTATTTTCATCGGTTTGGCAACCGGTTTCTTTATAAATGAATACACTTTTTGTTTATTTTTTGTAATTTTGCGTGATTGATCCGCAAGACCCAGATGTCTTTGATTTGCGCTTTGTGATTGATTAGGACCCTTTTCTGAAGGTAAAAAGTTAAATAGCAATTCTCCAGAGTCCTGAAACGAAAAAAATAATTTTTAAAAATACATAAGTTTGCGAAGGCACATGAATAAAAAGTAAGGAATTAAATTTTATTGTAATTTTTGATTTAATTTAATTTTTATAAAATAAATTGAAAAACTCACCGGCATTGTAGAATTTTTACGAGTAGTTCCTTTACCGTTCGATTCCCCAAACCGAATATTTTTTCGGGGGATTAGTGGGGCTATTTATATTAAAAAATTGCATAAAAAATAAGTTCATAAGGTTGAAAATATTAATACAATTTGTTTCAAATATTTGTTCCCAAAACGGGCATCTGAAATCTAAATCCGAAATCTGATCCACGCGCCCGTCGGGCGTCACTTAGCCTGTGTGCGTTTTCTAAGTACACTCCTCTACAATTGACAGTATCTCATTGTCAAGGTTAGTATTACCGGCTGTTTTTGATGCAACCAGAAGTTTGAGTCTATCTACTAGTTCGTTAGGATCATCCCAATAAACCAAATCGGTATTTTTCTTATATTCCTTTAGGTGCGCTAATCCAGCACCAGTTTTTAATAATGGTTTAATTACTTTACGGTATTTTAACCCTTTATCACCTCGAATTTGACCTGCTGGGTCGTGGTCTCTTTTATGAGCACTAGTTTTGATGAGTATTTCTTTGTAAATTTCTTTATCGTTTTCATTAATTATACTTAAATCTGGACTTTTGCGAAGTAACAATTCCCGCAACCCTGAAGTTAATCGATATTTTTTATCATCTATACAAATATTATATATTTTACCATTACTAGACTCATCGTGTGATGTCGAAAAATTTATTATTGTATTTCCAATCATGAGTTTGTTATTTTCACTTCGCACCCCGAATGGTATGTTCATATTATCATATATTTCTAAGAAGTCTTCTTTTTTCAACGACGTATCTTTATAATTTTCAGTTCCAGTAATATTTTCGTCTGGTCCTTCTTCCAATTCTTCAGTTTCGGAATAGAACTTTTCGGAGCTTTCATCAGATAACTTAAATTTGGGTGTGTTTTCAAAATATGAATCATGTAAAAATAATTTAGGGGTTATTTCATTAGCAGTAGTTTTATCGGTAGCATTACCACTATTTTTCAGTAAAGATATTTCTTTACTAGCAGCAATTGCATTTAAAGGATCAGCAAGAGGTTTGAATAAATATTTAAGGTGAGTATTGGTATGGAAGTCATCATCTCTCATTTGTTTAACTTTATTTTTAATAGTGTCCGCAGACTCTATTAGTTGCTTAGTTATTTGTTGCTCCATTGTATGACCTACAATCAACCGTGCTTATTTCCAAATGAATAAATTTTATCGTTGATTGATTTATATAACAATCAATCGAAGTTAATGAAGATATCGAAATTTTGTCTGTATCGCCCCTTGTTCAGTTCACAATCCTTATTAATTGTCAAAAAATCATAGGGGCGTTGCCAGGTTATGGAGCAAAGGTTTTTGAAAATTGGCCATTCCATATCAGGACTTACGTGTTCATCATATATATGCTTCATATTAATTTCATCTTGTTTAAATACAATCAAAAAGTTGACATTGTCACGTATGAGTTGCTTCGGTACTTTTGAATATGTTTGAGATAGATAAAAACAATCAACTCCTTTATGTCTACCCATGGTAAAATAGTTGCGAATATTTATTTGGTTCTCACAAACGACGTCATCAAAAATAAAGATTGAATTTGGTAAATCCTCATTAAGATGAATAACATCGTGATCGTTGTTAAAAATAAAAAAATTTACTTCGGGGACTCTTTGCATGACTTGTTCTAGAAAGCCATATTTGGGTTGAAAACTTGTCTTTAAGTACAAGTAAACATTGTTAAATTTTAAACCGTTCTCGTTAATCAATAAACTTATCATAACATTTGTTTTCCCACAATTAGACGGGCCACATATAACACATCGGATGTTGTTTGGGAGAAGTATACTATGCTTTGTGTAAATCTTATTTTCTTTTATTTCAATATTCTTAACTTCTATAGACACTGGTTGCTTAATCAACTTCATTTTTATGTATGAGAGAAAAATAATGCGCACAAGTATTTATTTAAGATTTTGCATATGCACAAGGTACAAGGGATAGAGTAAAACTCTAAATATACTTAAACATAATTTAATCAATAAAATAAAATACTACAATCAAACACTACTAGGATATAATCTTGTTTGACTTAGCTTAGTTTCATAAGTAGTATATAAATTACATTAAATTTAACAATAAAATACGTTAATTACTTAATAAACAATTTTGATACTCAAAGTTTCGCGCTACACTGTTATAAATAAACCATACACTTATCAATCAACTAAAACACGGTATTATAATGCCCCCAGGGCAAGGTTTCAACTTTATTAGCTAGTATTTGTCTTTTATCATCATTGCTATCTAAAACTACTTTATTAACTTGTTGTGAATACAATAAATGTTTTATAGATTTTATCATATTCATTTTATGTTTTAAAACTTGATTATTAAATAATGTTTCTTTATAGTTTTTCATTTCTAAATGTTTTTTTATTGGTTTAGTTACACCCTTTGCTTTTATTATAGTAGCTTTTACGCTTTTTAAACAATACAACTTCGCTCTTAGGCCAGTAAATTCAGTAATAATTGATCCACCAAGCTCATCTTTGAAGAGCCCAGGAATTTTTGAATTCACTTTAGGCATATTATACGGATTATCATCTTCAAAATTACTTGTATCGAAAAACAATATATCGCTTTTTAAATCGTTGTAGAAGTCCTCAGTATATATTAAATACAGAAGACTATCAGTGTCAGTATAACACAGTTTTACGTTTGTTCCATATTTTCTTTTCATATGAGCATAATGAAAATTATATAGATGCTTTTTAGCAAATTCTAGTACAGTGAATCCAATGTATATTGGTCTGTCTAATATAATTTTTTCTGGTTTCAATTGTGCAGCCACAAAATTCTCAGTAAAAACAGAAATACTTTTAAGGTTTGGTTTAGAAATTATTGATTCCGCACCGATAATTTTATTTGTTTTATTATCACAATCTTTCCACTTCGTTAGTAGTCTTACATTAGCTTGTTTACGTTGGTTTTCGATAGTTTTTCCAAATATTGAATTATTTAATAGTTTAAAAAAGTCTTTTTCAAATTCAGATTTAGAACTCTGGCGTAAGGAAGTATTTAAATTAATATATTTCTGAAGAAAAGCATCTTGCTTAAACTTAAGTATTCTATGAATTTTCTTCAAAATAAGACCTCGTTTTAAACACTCTTTTAAATGAACGAAATGAATAACATACTTATGTTTATCATATAAATTTGCAATTAATTTCTCTGTTTTTCCGTTGGGAGGAATAAACCTTTCACATGCGAAAGGTAAATCCTTATGATCATCATGCAAGTATTCGGGATACTCTAGGTCCACTTCTAGAATATATCCAAGTTCTCCGTCATTCGGAATACTCATTATATCAAATTTAATAATATCACTTCGGTTTAATAAAACAAATTCAGATATCGGTAATTTTTGTGTCATTGCGTATCCATATAAATTATTACAATCTAGATATACTAAATAGCTAGATGGTTTTGTATTATCAAAATGTGGAATATATTTATTGTTAGCTTCAGCATGGCGAACAGAACATTGTGATAATCCACCACGTATACCTTTTTCTAAAAATTGATAAATTTCTAAATCAGTTATTAACTCGAGACGTACGTCAGTATATAATAGCATGGCGTCCCAACTCAAGCTTGGAGCTGATATATAATATGCTGGATCAAGAGAGTAATGCTGTAAACTGGTATTTCTAAAATGTTCGAAAATATCGCATAATAATAATACATCACATTTTATGTACAGATCAGTGTATTCACCGAGTGTTTGAATATTAAATGTTTGCCATATCATCTGTGCATGTTCATAGTCATTATCAGTTATGTGCTCTAATTTCATCGAATTATAAAAGTTTTCCTTTTTTGGCAAATGTCTTTCCTCATACTTTAACCATGAATCCATGTAGTCATACGGATAAATACCTTTACGTCTCAATAAATCTAATGTACTTTTATCATTAAAAATCTTCGATAGATTGACTAAATCTTCTGTATTCAAGCTTTTACTAAGTTCATCGAGACTCGAACTTAAGAACTGATATGAATCAATAAACTTTATTTGAATAAGATGAGATGTATTAGATAATGGGATAAATTTTGTAATAGAACTGTACTTTTCTTTAGACTTCGGTATAACTTTAATATCACCCTCATATTTTACCAGTTCTTTAATAAATAAATGACTATCATATCCAGCTAAGTTATGAAAAACTACTGGCACAAATGGACATATTTTATATTTCAAATTACAAATTGAATGAGCTGCGCCTCTGTACTCGGATGTGACATGATCATGATCTTGTACTTTGTCACCGAATAAAGGGCGTTTGCATATATGACATTCGGAAGCATTTTCAAAATTATTTCGTTGTTCAAGAGTTAAGGGTTTTATCGGTTTCACTTCGGATAAAATAGTGTTTATCCAAGTAACATCTTCAATCAATCGTTTAATAAAAATTTCGACGCAATTCTCACCTCTATAAGTAACATATTTGTTTAAACTCGGGTCATGTGAACAGCACACATAATATGCAAAACATGCTGGTATATGTAATTTAAACTTCTGTGTGTTATTCGTACTTTGTTCAGAATACTTTAATAAAATGCTTTCAAAATCGGCATAAATAATAAAATTAATCTTTTGCTTTCGCTCATAATTTTTGAATTGAATTAGACTACCTTTTTCAGGAAGTATTGTAAGTATTTCAGAACAATAGTGATTACTATATTTCAACTCACTGGAAAAAAATTGCAAACAAGAATCGCAAAAGTAAATCTTTCCTTTGTGATGACTTATTTGCTTTCGAACTAATCGTATCAGGTCTTTAATTAAACAATAGTGTCCTCTTTCATTTCGCTCAATGTAAAGCAAGTTAATGTGATGCTTTTTCTTTTCTTTTGTTAAATAAAGAGGTCCAGATACCAAATTTTTGCTATCTAAACCATAAATATTAACACTTATGCTAGAATTACATTTTTCAAACAGCTTTATATCTTTAATTGATGGAGGAAAAGACATTCCCTCTATATTTAAAACCTTTGAATAATGAGGATAAGATGTTATTCTGCATGAGTTACATTTTGCAGGATACATTGCTGCAACAATGCACCACAAAAAACAATATTCATCGTTATTCTGAATATTTAAACAACATTTTTTATTTTTAATAAATGAGGGTAAATCGATATATGTTCCACCTCTCATTGGGTTATATTTATTAACATTGATTTCTAAATGACTTATTGCAAAAAATGACCAACCGGATTCACAGTGTTCAAATTCGGTAAGTTTTCTTTTAAATACTTGAAATACATTTCTTACAAAATTATTTAAATCTGAACTTTTGTAAATTATTTCGAATTTTGTATTAAAAGATTTCAATAATTGTTCATTTGTCTTTGGTAATAAAAAGTAAGCAAACAATTCTAAATTTATTTTGATACAACTATGTCTTTGAATGCATATCTCAATCAATTTTTTTATATCACTTAGAGAACCGCTCAGGAACGCCTCTGGCGTGAGGTGCTCAGTGTCCTGAGACGGATTCAAGCGATATGTCACAATTCTGTTTTTAAAAGCTGTTGCTATTATTTCAATATTATCATGTTCAGTTTTCAATAAACACTTTGACTTATGTAAATTAGATCTCATATGGTATTTATATTTATGTTTCAAAATCTCAATTTCACATTCGTTACATTTCATTGAAGTACTACTCGGGGTTTGAACTGAAAGACAAAAACAGGTTATTCAATATAATATATAACATATTAGTCTAAAACTAAACTTAATCTTATAGGGGCTAAACATAGTTACAAATAAAATTTAACTAACTACTTTAAAAATAATTACTAATAAAAGTTTTGGGGTTCGGTACTCTTTTCGAGCAGCGCATATAAATTTATTTAGGTGCCCCCAAGCTTCAGTGTCCACGTCGGTCCGATGCTTTAAGGTGAACAAAGCATGTTTCCAGCGGTTTATCGGCGGTACTTTGTCCACCTCACTACATTGATACACCTTTAATTCAATATAATGCGAACCGAGCTTGGCAGCATGAATTTGCCGCGAATATCCGTTCGCTATTTTACTGCTAACGTAAGACAACAGGGGTTTACCCATGGCGCTAGGAGGGCGAACGTCGTCTTCGCTGTCGCTGCCGAAGAGGTCTGCAGCTACTGTCGAGGACGGCTTGGACACTGGATTAATTTTAGTCCTTTTCGCTTTGCTGATTTTGGCGCTCGAGGTCGAAGTTGACGACTTGCCTCGTTTCTTGGCTTCGACACTTCTACAGTCACCCGCCTCTGAAGTTGCTCCTTCATCTTCAGATAGGAAGAGGTCTGCAGCGAGTTGACTCTTAGACCTGAAATTTTAATGAAATATAATTAAACAAACCTATCTAAAATATATTTTTACATAACTTTAGGTGATCACGTAAATACAAATAATGCTTTATATTATAGAATCGATGTTGTTTTAGTGTTATATTCCATACTAATTTAAAATTATATTAAAAAAAAAGCTACTTTATTTCGGGATAACATGGGTGATATTAATATTATTTAAATTTTAAATAAAATGACGGCTCGGACTATTTATCTGATTTAATGTTAAAGTAATAAAATTTTTAAATAATAACTTAATACTCACATGTTAATTGTAGCAGGGGTTCCCATCTTTGTGGTGAAATAGCTTGAAAGCCTGAGATGCTTATGATTCCCCACAGTTTCTTCCGGCTATTTAAACCCATACGCAACGCGAGACGCATGACCAAATATGTTAGATGCTTACAGTTCAATAGAAAAATTTCGAAGTAATCAAATTTTTATTTTATACACTAGTAGAATCACTCGCCGATGTCTGCATACCTGACGATTTACTTTATAATAATTTTGTAGTTAAAAATTTATTAGAATATATGAATAAAAAAATTCAACATAAAGAAATAAACATAAAAACAATTTAACTACTAATTAACCAATAGCTTAACAAGGCAATAATCCTTACCTTACTTATTTTATTAACTTTTACGATACTAAGGCCAGTATAAAAGATTTTCAATTATTTAACTTTTATGTATTTATTTTATATATATATTTACACAGGTTAAAACAAGACCGTTCATGTCTTTTCATTTAGACCTTTTGATTTTTAATATGGGTGTAATCTATATGTAATATTAGAAGAGTATTTTACTTATTTTAGTGTATTCTAATATTAGAAGATGTTTGTATTTTCGAAATTTGTAGGTACTTGTACACTTTAAATTACATGTTTGGACAAAAAAAGTATAGTTCAATTATTTAGAAATAATTTAAAATTATAGAAATGATGGCTATTAAAAATCTTTTATTTTTATGTCAAGTATAAAAATACAGATGTTTTACCCTAAGCGAAGCGAGGGCTGGTCGCTAGTTGTTATATGTTATATATTCTTATTAGTGAGTGTACTTAGAAAACGCACACAGGCTAAGTGACGCCCGACGGGCGCGTGGATCAGATTTCGGATTTAGATTTCAGATGCCCGTTTTGGGAACAAATATTTGAAACAAATTGTATTAATATTTTCAACCTTATGAACTTATTTTTTATGCAATTTTTTAATATAAATAGCCCCACTAATCCCCCGAAAAAATATTCGGTTTGGGGAATCGAACGGTAAAGGAACTACTCGTAAAAATTCTACAATGCCGGTGAGTTTTTCAATTTATTTTATAAAAATTAAATTAAATCAAAAATTACAATAAAATTTAATTCCTTACTTTTTTTATTCATGTGCCTTCGCAAACTTATGTATTTTTAAAAATTATTTTTTTCGTTTCAGGACTCTGGAGAATTGCTATTTAACTTTTTACCTTCAGAAAAGGGTCCTAATCAATCACAAAGCGCAAATCAAAGACATCTGGGTCTTGCGGATCAATCACGCAAAATTACAAAAAATAAACAAAAAGTGTATTCATTTATAAAGAAACCGGTTGCCAAACCGATGAAAATAATAGTTATACAAGTATACGATGCAGAAAACTTTGAGCAGAACAGTACGATCTGCGGCAATTACAACTGCGAAGCAGAGGTTTGCGCGCAGCATGTTGTTAGAAGTACCTATATGGATGAAGTTTATAATAAAACCATGGAAGTAATAAATAGGATACACGAAGACATAATTAATGATTAGTTTATAGTTAGATAGCGACAATGGCTGTCAAAGTTAATTTATAAGCTTAAAATTGTTATTATGTTTTTAGTTATTAATATAGTATGTATCAAAGTATTATTCCAATAAGGTTAAGAGTATTATATCTATACCTAAATAATATCACTTCTACTTATGTGTTAAACATTAAGTGTGTATTGTAATTTTGCTTAATATTTTATTGTGCATATTTTGTGAAAATTATTGTGGTGTTTCTTATTAGGATATAAAAAATGTAAAAAGTTTCTGTTAAAATAAATGTATGATATAGAACTAATTTATTGGTTTTATTTGTCTCTTAAAACCGTAAACCAAGAATTTTTTTTATTTAAAAAGCTTTAAAAAATGCATTTGAAATAAGGCTAACTAAATAGTTATTAGTACAATAACAGCACACACACACACACACACGCGCATACACGCGCACACAGTTCGGGTTGCATATCAACGCTGCCCCGTATTTATTTAGACGTGGCATGATCCGTACCACCAGACGAATATTTGATGTCGAATGATCAATTCAGATTTATAGTGAGTATACAAAAACATTTTAATTTCATATAAAACGATTTAATAAGTTACATTGCACTCCTGAATGAACCGTTATTGCAATCCACAACTATAGTGGATATCTTGTAGTAATATTTTTAACACTCAAAATGTTGACTTGATTTCGTAACGAATCAATTAGGTACTTTAAAATCGACATTCTGAACTATGAATTTGAAGGAATTGAATGTGTAAAATTGGTGGCATCTGGAGCTCTTTTGATCCAGATGCCCCAATTTTACACTACTCTCGTACTCTAGACACTCGTCTTTAGCTTTAAAAATACAAAAAAAAGGGTAATTATACATACAAATTCGTATGCAATCTATAAAAATATTCGTGTTAATTTTATCAATCGAGACTGAAAAATATATCCGTCTTTGTCTTCTATGATAAAAACGATATATTGACCCGCCCTTTTTTGCTGAGGAAATTAATGATCAAACGAACTTAAATAAATTTTCTGAAAATTTACAAGCACGTAAAGGATTCCACTCTAATTAAATCCTGAAAAGTCCCCAATGATCCCATTTGTGTTAAAAATTTTATTCAAGGTCTCAAAAATGGGTTACTTTTTAATTTTTTGGCAAAACGGTTAGTTTTTCGATAAAAATAGCTCAGAATAAAATTGTAGATCAGGTAACTCTACTAAAATTGTTTTTATACTTTTTTCTCCCTACACTATGAGATATATAGAATATGTGCAACTCCAAATCAGAAAAAGAAGACATATTCAGACGGTGGATATAATGGAATGGAAATATAGAAGAATTAAAATTTCACGTTTCCACCACCAATATATTACTTATAATATTGCTCTTGTTGAGGCCAACGAGAGCCCTATTTACTCTATACATCATATGGAGAGTGTATAGGAAAATGCACCACCGATGGATTCAGCAGAGGATCCACCAGTACAGGATAGAGGTTACCCATAAGTACATGGGTTAATTAGACATCAGCGGGCTGCTGGAGCTGTATTCTCCTTAAATGCACGCGTTTCTACGACACGTTTTTTTAAACGTGGTTTTCCTGGTAGACATACTCCAATAAAATATTTAGCACACACGAGATCAACGGGGACTTTTCAGGATTTCATTAGAGTGGTATCTCTTACGTGCCTGTAAATTTTCAGCTTGTTGGGAGTTTATGCAAGAGTACCGCTATTTTTAGGGCTAATTTGACCGCTAATTTATTAATGGCTATAATTATTCGAGCAGCTTTATTCTATGTGTTTTTTTTTTCTTATTTCTACTACAAACACGTGGAAGGCTGGCAGCTAGAAAGTGTTGCTACATTAAGTAAACTAAATCGCTAAGCATGAAAGCTGTGAAGTATAATAGATTTTTTTACAGCACCATATAATGATTGTAATATTTTCACGCTAATTCTTAAGAAAATATAATTTGAAGCACAATAATAGAATAATTTAACACAATGTATGAATTACAGTTTTGCAGTTAATAACAGGCGATGACGCAGACAATAACTAGGTCGAAATAATAATATAAGCCATACTCGTTATTGTAAATCCGAGTCATAATAATGTTTACGTAACCCATCATATTTTGCAGGCACAGATTAAAAATTTCTAGAGGGGGGATTTAAAAAAATAATAACATGAAAAATAGTTGTCTAAGTTATCATCACTACATAGTATAAAACAAAGTCGCTTCCCGCTGTCTATCGTTCTGAATGTCACTATGTATGCTTAGATTTTTAAAACTAAGCAACGAATTTTGATGCGGTTTTTTTAATAGATAGAGTGATTCAAGAGGAAGGTTTATATGTATAATATAGGCATAATATAGTAGAGAAACACTGATCATTTTAGAGGTTTCTAATGTGATGTCGTAAATAAACACATTTTTTCGCGCTTACATTGGAAACACTTGCTGAAATCTCCGAGATAGATCAAAATAAAGTACTACAGTTTGTACATCTTAAAAAGATCTACAAAAATCTCTGCGATGGTATATGTCTATCTCTTAGGGATAACCCATAATAACCAGTTTTATCCTTTACTTTTTACGAGAAATAATGGCCTATTTTCGAAGCGATTTCAGATAATACAGCATTAATCCTTATCCAATTAGGTACATTAAATACATTGTGCATTTAGCATAGACCAATATGGCCCTTTACAGTATGAAATTTAAATGAATATTGTCGAAGATATTACAGATTTAAAATGCCGGGACATAGCAGTTACGCAGCGCGTGCCTATGAAACATGTTTGTATTGTCTAATGTCAAAAAAGCTGTGAACGTTGTATATAAAGACTTCTGTAGTATATTTAGTATTAGCATTGCACCTGTGCGAAGCCGGGGCGGGTCGTTAGTTAAAAATATATCAAATACGTAGATGACAAATACACTAATATTTTAAAATTAATTTGGTGAAACGCAAGGTGACTTTACACGAAGTGACGTAATTCAAGACGCCATGACAGTTCTGACGACTTTCGCGGTAATTTTTAATCTATTTTGATTTCTTGTACAAATTTTTATTAGTCAACTGATTTTTATATATTTAGTCAAAAGAAATTATATTTTATATTGTTACGATGTTGGTAGCATTGATCTAAGTAACATTTTGCTTAAGAGACTGGCACAACTGATAAACTCTGTTATATTTTGCTTTAGACAGTGCCACAACTGATAAACTCTGTTATGATGTTGACAACATTGATCTGACCAGCATTTTGCTTTATGATCATCGTAACATCAAGATCATAACAATAAAAAATGATATTTTGTACTGTTGTGAAGTTGAAAGCATTGATCTGAGTGATACTTTGCTTTAGACAGTGCCACAACTGATAAACTCTGTTATGATGTTGACAACATTGATCTGACCAGCATTTTGCTTTATGATCATCGTAACATCCAGATCATAACAATAAAAAATGATATTTTGTACTGTTGTGAAGTTGAAAGCATTGATCTGAATGATACTTTGCTTTAGACAGTGCCACAACTGATAAACTCTGTTATGATGTTGACAACATTGATCTGACCAGCATTTTGCTTTATGATCATCGTAACATCCAGATCATAACAATAAAAAATGATATTTTGTACTGTTGTGAAGTTGAAAGCATTGATCTGAATGATACTTTGCTTTAGACAGTGCCACAACTGATAAACTCTGTTATGATGTTGGCAACATTGATCTGACCAGCATTTTGATTTATGATCATCGTAACATCAAGATCATAACAATAAAAAAATATATTTTGTACTGTTGAAAGCATTAATCTGAGTGATACTTTGCTTTAGACAGTGCCCCAACTGATAAACTTTGTTATGATGTTGGCCACATTGATCTGAGTTAAACTTAAAATAGATAGGCAAATAAATACGCCGCCATGACAGATATCATTATTATTGCATCGCGAAAAATCAACCCTCAGGAGTAATAGTCTAGCCAACAAGCTATCATACTGTAAGTCTGTATATATCCACGTTCTCCATCTAGTTTGGTTTGGAACAAAATAAAACGTTTCGCCAATCAATCTCCTACACTGACTCTAACTCTAATGATCCTTCTTTTTGGTTAGAGGCATTTGCAGATAAATTAGCTCCTCCTTTCGTTCCTTCTTTAAGCTCATTTCCATCAGCTCCTATCTCTTTCTCTTCTGATAATATGGATGCCCCTTTTTCGTTTTCAGAGCTTCAACTCGTACTTTCTCATTTAAATGATTCTTGTCCTGGTGATGATGGAATTCCTTATTCCTTCCTAGCTAAGCTTACTGATGAATCGAAAATTTGTTTTCTCAACATGCTTAACAAGATTTTTGTATCGGGAATCATCCCAGAATCTTGGAGAACCCAAACAATTATTCCCATTTTAAAACCTAGTAAGAATCCTCAAGACCCAGACTTATATAGGCCAATTGCTTTGTCTAGCACTTTGGCAAAAACTATGGAACACCTTATCAAAAACCGCTTGGAATGGATAATGGAAAGCAGAGGCCGGTTAGCCAGGTCCCAATTTGGCTTCAGAAAGGGCCTAGGTACAATGGATAGTCTTGGAATTATTACTACAGATATCCGTTCAGCTTTTTCTAAAGGAGAGTATCTTGTTGGACTTTTTTTAGATATAGCTTCAGCTTATGACAATGTTCTTCTCCCAGTGCTCAGGCATAAATTGCAACAGCTGAGCGTCCCGCCGAGATTAACTCAATTCATATGTAATATGCTCTCTTCTCGTATTATTTTAATTAAAACTAAATCTTTTTCTCTCCCTCCAAGAACTATCTGGAAAGGACTCCCTCAAGGATCTGTACTTAGTCCACTTCTCTATAGCATTTATACCTACGATCTTGAAGCTACTATTGAACCTTTCTGTAAAATCTTACAATATGCCGACGATATCGCTCTATATTTTAGTTCTAATTCCATGACAGAAATTTCTACTCACTTAAACTCTGCTTTGCATTATCTAAGTTTTTGGTTGATAGAGAATGGATTGTCTTTATCCGTGGAGAAAAGTAAAGCTGTTGTTTTTACTAGGAAGACTAATATTATACTCCCAAATATTTTATTTAAAAATCACTTAATAAATGTCACTAATGATATTAAATTTCTTGGGGTATTTTTGGACTCTCGATTAAATGGAGTAGTTCACATTGATTATATATGTAAAAAATGTGAAAGTGGCTTTAACATCCTTCGTGCTTTATCAGGAGTTTGGTGGGGTGCACATCCCTACTCCCAAAAATTACTCTACAATGCTATAATCCGTAGTCATTTTGACTACGGATTATTTGTTCTAGAACCTGTAAATAAATTGGCCATGCAAAAAATTAATAGGATTCAGTACAAATGTCTGAGAATAATTATAGGAGCTATGAAATCTTCACCTACTAATGCTCTTCAAGTAGAGTGTGTTGATCCCCCAACCTTAATACGTGCACAATATTTGAGTGATCGTTTCATCTGTAAAGCTTTGCAACTTTCTTCTCATTCCCTGCTAAGTAGCCTACAGCACTTATCTACCCTAATAAAAAGTAACCAAATTCTCCCTCCTTTATTAAAAAGTTTCCTTAAATTTACCACTCTACCCCATCCTTATTACTCTTCTCTACAGTTACCTATTTATTCTACATCTTTTGAAAGCTTAATTTCATAATCCTTCTGTAATTTTTAATTTAGGTATCAATAAGAAAACGATAGAAACAAATCTCAAGTTTAATGATATTATTAATTCCCAATGGTCACACTTCTTAACCATCTTCACTGATGCATTGGTGCCGCCTGTTGGATACCTAAGTTTAGAATAGCATTGCAATATAGATGTCCCCCCCAGGCATCAGTATTTACTAAAGAGTCCCTGGCTATTTTAGAAGCTGTTTCGTTTGTAGAGTCCCACAACATTAAAAATTCCATAATACTGACTGACTCACTAAGTTGTCTTCAAGCCCTTCATGATAACCCATTTCGTAGTAAGGCAAGAATTCCCATTATCTATAAAATTAAACAGATTCTATATGCATCTCACCAAAGAGGTTTGACTATTGTGTTAGCCTGGATACCTGGTCACTGTGGTATTACTGGAAATGAAATGGCCGATAATCATGCTAAGCTTGCAATTAATACAGGATCTATGACAAACTTTCAAAATCATACCCACGATCTGCAGGCCTTAGCAAAAATTGATATGTCTCGCTCCTGGAGTACAACGTTTGTTCTATCAAAAATAATTAAAGGTAAATTTTACGCATCAATTCAACCTGAAATTCCGAAACGACCTTGTTTCTTTTATCATCGGAATGAATCTCGCTGGGTAATTTCCACAATAAGTCGCTTACGTATTGGGCACTCGAGTACTCCGGTACACCTTTTAAAATTAAGGATAAGGGATCACTCTTTGTGTGAATGTGGATTGGACGAAGGTTCGGTGACCCATATTCTATTTTCTTGTCCTAAGCTCCGCTATAAACTTTATGATTTACTTCCTTCTAACATTCCCCGTCCTACTAACGTGAAATGCTTCCTCCAACTGGTTTTTAGTCGTCATGTCAAATTTGTATGTACATTTATAAGGCTTAATAAAATAAAACTTTAAAATAACATTTAACCATTTTATATATAAATATTGTTTTATAATATTTTTGTTGCTCTAACTATTTTTGTGTTGTTGTAGATCTATACTAACATTTTATTCCTCCTATTGTGATGTCTCTCTAATGGAAACTCAAGCAAGCAATATTTTAGTACAACCGGCCAATCTCCTTTGTGTTTTACTCAATATACGTGACATTGGCGGAATACTTTGTGCACACCTGAAAGCCATAAGTGAAGTAGAAGAAGAAGAAGTCTGTATATAGTATTACTCTTTGGTATCTTGAAGCTGATCTGATGATGCAGCTAGGAGGTGGAAGGTGGAACTCTTCTGTTGTCTCCTTGTGTATCTTTTTGTTTGTAATAACACCAAAATAAAACCAGTTCTGTCATTATTTAGTCCGTGTAGTACACTAAAGTAAACCTCATTTGACTTTCAATGAAACTTCATAACTAAAGCAATGTTCACTGTTCAGTATTTCGCGCTACGAACATTGTTTTCAAAGACTGTATTTCAATTATTAAAATTGGACAAGTTTAACAATTTGAGATAACTAATTTTGTTATGGCTTTAATAATTAATTTACTGTTTTGTTTGACTTTTATTAAGCCCTAAAGATATTTTCAATATGCTAATTGATAATGTAAACGTAACGTAAAAAAAGTCGTAGTTTTAAATCCACACAGGCACACTGATATGACTATGACTTTTCTGATTTGTGTGTGTTTTAAGCAATTTAGTATCACTTGCTTTAACGGTGAAGGAAAACATTGTGAGGAAACCTGCACTCCTGAAAGTTCTCCATGTTCTCAAAGGTGTGTGAAGTCTACCAACCTACACTTGGCCAGCGTTATGGACTATGGCCTGTCCCTCTTCATTCTGAGGAGGAGACTCGGCTCAGTAGTGGGCCATTAAAGGATGACAACGTAACGTAAGTCGTTAAGGTCAAAGATCATCTGAAAAATCATAAATATACAGTTTAGAAGATGACTATTATATTAAACATTTATATGACACTCGATTAAAACTCTAATTTAATATAGTCACCAAGTATCGATAACCACAGGACATCGATTTAAAAGAATCGATATAAACTTGTATAAGTCCATCTTTTTAAATTATTAAAAACAAAAGATGAAAACACCAATCAATACAGACTTAATAAATATTCATAATATGTAAAAAAAATAATAGATAAAATATATACAATTACGTACGTTATAAATGCTTTACACTCGATACTTAATATCGAAAGAAAGGTATCGAAAAATACCGTTTAATCTGTACTCAGTGTAAGCAATGTCAGCGTGTTACCATGGTTACAAGATTGTTATAATTGTCAATATATTAATATTGTGAGGCAGCTCTCAAGTTAGAAATAAGCTGATAGTCTTCAAACAGCTGACTAGATCTTCACAATACATAGCTAAGAACAATCTCAATAAATTACCTTTTAAACAAATAAAACTTCATCAGAATCGATTCATTATCTTAGGTGAGGTGAGGATAGATTGAATTGTTTTATTATATTTTATTAAGTTCCTTTACTCTCAATTTTTCCTAACAAATGTATTTCAATTTAACTTCCATGTATAAAACATGTGTGTCAGTCAGTCAATAAACCTTTTACATTTAAAAATACGTTCAACGTAATAGAGGAAAGTCGAGTATTTGCGAACGTTGGGCAATAAAACGTTACGTTTTTACTTGGGGAATACACAAGTGCTTGAAAGTACTTCACTGATCATCCCATTATAGCGGGAAATGCTCATAAAAATATCTAGGAATCTGGCACAAGGAATGTTATTTGGAAAATACTGACAGACGCTTACTTTGGGATTGGTAAACAAAATCTACTGAACATGGAAAATACAGAAACTTGATACTACTAATATAAATATGACTAACTTTCCTTTAGATTTAATGTCTATAATATAAGCTTTATATTAGAAACTAGCCGCCCTTCCCTCGCTTCGCTGAAGTGTATTCAAATCGTTCACGTACTCACACACCCGTTGAATTTCTATTCTATAATGCGTAGTTATATTACTGGTTGTAGTTGACACCACCATGTCATCATTTACTGTCTTCTGTTTACTCACTTTTTAACCGACTTCAAAAAGGAGCAGGTTCTCAATTCGATTGGTATATTTTTTATGTATGTACACCGATTACGCTGAGATTTATGATCCGATTTACGTGATTCTTCTTTTGTTTGAAGCGGAATAGTTGCTGTTTGGTCCCATAAAAATTAAAATAGTTGGATCCAATAGTTTTTATTTTATGAACATTTTTTCCGTTCCCGTTTCCTGGGATCTGTATTGTTAATTTATTCTTCTACAAAAACCTTGTCCTGATAATAACTAACAAAGGTGCAGTCGCTCTGAATTTATGCACGTACATACATAGAGGCGATACCTTCTTATATAGAGACTAGCGACCCGATCCGGCATCGTATGGTTTCTTTCTCTACTATAATATGCATGTATTATACATATAAACCTTCCTGTCTTTTGATGAAAACTGCATGTATTTGGTTGTCAACCTAGAAACATATTTTGCAGATAATTTTTATATTTTATATATCTTTATATAAAAGCGAAAAGTCACTGACTGACTGACTGACTGATCATCACGAAATCTCAGGAACTATAAAACCTACAAACTTGAAATTTGGAATGTAGGTTCCTTCTAGGACGTAGGTGTCCACTAAGAAACGGATTTGAGAAAATCCTCCCCTAAGGGGGTAAAATGGGGTTTGGAAGGTTATATGAAAGTCCTATGTTTTTGAAGTTAGACTTATGAAAATCGGTATTTACATTAATAACTTACAATAATAAAAATCTGTATAATTTATTTTGCAAAATATATAAGGGTGGTAAAATAGGGGATGAAAGTTTGTATGGGAAAGTTTAATTTATTGTCACTTTTAACTTGAAATTTGGAAAGTAGGTTCTCTCTAGAGGGTAGGTGTCAGCTAAGATTTTTTTTACGGGGGTGCCCCTCCTAAGGGGTGGAATGGGGGTTTGAAGGTTATATGAAAGTCCTATGCTTTTAAAGTTTGAGGTTAGAAAAGCGGGAATATGAAAATTGGCATTTAGATTATTACAGCAGCGGGAAAAATTATCTTTTTATAATCTCATAGAAAATCAGAACTTCTACGCGGACGAAGTCGCGGGCGCCCGCTAGTATCTTTATAAAACTTATATATAAAAAACTGTGTTTGTTATCGAACTCTTCCGAAACAGCTTGAACGATTTTTATTAATTTTTTTTCATGTATATTTGATAGATTTGAAAATGATGGTAGTAGGCTATTTTTTACCCGACTGCGAAAGAAGTAGAAGAGTGTAAGTATGTATGTATGTATATTTCTTTGGCACGGCCTAGAGCCTAAACGCCTTGTCGTATTTTTATGTGAGTGGTGTCAATAGATTCGTCTTAGTCGCGAGAGTGACACTGGATACATCAAAATTAAAAAAAAAACGAACTGATCGAACACCGAATGAACGGTGATTACGAATATATATATAACTTATATGTTTTATTGGAGTTTGGAATAGGAAATTGTGGTAAAGATACTTGAAAACTAAATAAAAAAAACCTAACTTAAAATAAAGATGGCAAATATTGATGCAGTCGCGTTTTTTTTATTAAATAATTTTTTTTGTACCACTAGGCGAAAGCGTGGCCACGTGTAATGTTTGTCGGGTCAGCTAGTTAAAAGAGATTAAAAAAATTAATATCTTGTGTTTCTCTCTTACATCAATGTTTGCTGTTTTAAAATATAATTTCGTTGAATAGTAGAATTATTTTTTATAAAAACTAACGTGGTAATTAGTCATTTTTAAAACTATGCCAAACGGTAACACTCACGTATTATTCGAGGGCTCGAGCTTTAAAAAAGTAGAATTATTTACACAGAAAATAACTTAAGATAAAATTAATTGTAGGAATAGCTCGAAATTTTACTTGATTTTATACTGCAAGATAGAGGAAATGAAGTGAAATTTCTTGTTTGTTCTAGGACATAAAGTAAAGTAGTAACCTCGCGAGATAATACTAGGAGGGGTAAGGGGAATACTAGTAGTATGTGATCCATACTGCTAGTAATCTTCTTAAAAAAAAAATAATGTTAGGCTACTGTTACACATGCTAATTACTAGTACGAAAGCTTTGCCACGTCTTGTGTTAGGTTAGGTTTATGTGAGATTAACCTTACGTTTGAACACAGAGCCTGAGCAGTGGAGGAGAGTGTCGTAAGAGTGTCGTCGTCACTTAAAGGACGTCCTTAAGCCTTCACCTTGGTCACAAGTCCAAGGCACTGCTTAAGTTTCTCACGTAATTGTTAGAGATCACATTTGATTATTTATCGGTTCAGTAGAAGTATCTACGTTGCGTTTACCCAATAGTCTATTCAATATCATCACTACTTTTAGCGTTTTCCAATATTTTCCTTTCCCCCCTTTCCTTCTTATTATTAAAAAGAAATTGCTTAGTTATACATAGAGACATACAGATAGAAAGACGGCGGGAAGCGACTTTGTTTTATACTATGTAGTGATCCTATTTTAAATCCGCAGTTTGGTTTACTTACACAGAGTTACCATATGGAATATATTAAGGAAACTAAAAGAGCATATATTAGTAAGTTTTTTGATATGTAATATGAATGAACGCGCATGAGCGTCGCGCCCGGCTCCGTCCATTCAGCGTCTCGCTTCAGTTTGCCTGAAAATCTGCGGACGCACGCACGGTCCAAACTGATACAAAGTTCGTGTAGTTCAGTGAGTGTTGTGATACGCCTGTTACCTGTGACCCGTTACCTGTTCTCTGTTCTATTTATACTTTATTTGTGATTTGTTTGTGCTGTAATTAACGGTAAGTTTTTTTGTTTAATTATAAGATTTTTGACGTAAATAATATAAATTATTATTAAAAATACAAAATTCAAAAAAATGTGAATATGTATTTAATGGCAAAATACGGCATTAATGCAAGATATGCACAAATTTGTTTAGATATTTTTATTGTAGAATAAAAAACTCACATATGGATTTTGAAAACAGCTTAACCTTTTCTGATTCTTCTCTCAATTTAAATATGAATTCAGAATTTTTATTTTAATCTTCTTAGTGCATACTTTACCTAAGATTTTCATCTTCACGTTACAATACTCTGAAATACTTCAGACTGTTAAAGAATTGAGAAAAAAATATAAAATAGCGAATATCATCTAAAAATATCAAAATGTAATTTTGAAGAACAAATAGTTTTTTAATTAATATAACGTTATTAATACTGTATTTTTATTTAATAACTACATTATAACAAAGTCACACTGTTAACTATAATATGAGTGTATTTGTTTTTTTCTTCCTCTTCAAGACTCCAACTTAAAAACTCTTTTTCCGTCGCAATCAAAAAAAAAAATGGACATTATATAATCTCGTTTATTGTCAGATTTGTCTAATATTAGATTATATGACGTCAATTATTGTCGTTGATAAGATATCGACATGTCATAACATCTTAGGATGACACTAGGTGAAATAGATAGGAATCTTAAATGCATTGATTTTGAAAAATTCCTGCACGTATGTGTATGTAAGAATATGATTCCTGTTTTATGGAAAAATGTTGATTAATTAGTATTATAGTCGTCTACCTTATTTATCTCCAAATGTCCAGAAAGGACTTGATAATACTGTGACATAAAAGTGATTAAACTTTCAAGTTTTTTTGGATTCTAATTAGTCACTATTAAAATGATGTTAAATTAATTTTAGTATTAAGAATTTTAATATCCGAAGAGAATAATACTTAAATCAAAAATTCCTGATTTTTGAACTTCGTTTATGTATAACATTGATGAACTCAATCAATTTAGGTACCGAATATAATAAAAATGGTTGAGCTAATACATTGGTTGACGCTTTTTGAAAATTCTACTCTATTCCTGTCTTTCTGGTCCTCAAATAAACATTTTTTATATATCTTAGTTTAATGTCAATTTGAGTGGTAATGTATTTTCATTACGGCGCGTCGCTCCTTATTAACGCGCTGTGAGTTGACTCTTTTTCCTCGGCGGGGATTCTATTATTTTATTTATCCTGGAGCAGATGTATGATCTAATATTTATATGCTGACATATTTGCCATAGATCGTACTAATATTATAATGTGAAAGTTTGGACGTTTAGATAACTTAATCACACAAAAACGGCGCACAGATACTCTATAACCTAGTTTAACATACAAGTTACTTTTTATCCCGGTAAAATTGAGTGAGGGAATAAAAATAAAATATGTTTATTAAATGTTAATATTTTATACCTTAATATTTTATATAGCAACAAATCCATACAAATAAATAAAATTGTAGTGTATGTTTTAATTTAAAATAACCGCTTTTTACTAAGTGCATATGGATGTACGGTACATATACTAAAACAACATTTCTTACAATTTTTGTCTGTTTGTCTGTTTGTTCCGGCTAATCTCTGAAATGGCTGGACTGATTTTGACGAGACTTTCACTGACAGATAGCTAATGTAACCCATAGGAGCGGAGCAACACGCGAACGTAGTGGTGCGGGTCGGCTAGTTAAAAATATAATTTCAAAATTAAAAATTTTAATTACCTCCACAGAAACTAATTTAACACAGTCACACAGCGTCGATCTAGAACAATCGATATTAACTTGTGTAAGTAGATCTTTTTGTTGTATATTTGTCAATATTAATATATTAGAAATGTGCTTTAAACAGCAGATCTGATTATAGCTAAAATCGTTCTCAATTAAATTACGTTTCGAACAAATAAAACTTCATCGTTATCTTGAGCACTACGATGCCACACACAGACATACATATACACACAGATACATATGTTAAACTAATAACACCCCGTCCGTATAGCGTCGGGTTGTTCAAAATGTGTTATATTAAACCTAACCTAACCTAACACGTACACTGAATATAAATCAAAATCTTGCAACTTTTTCATAACAAAATTTTTTTAAAATTAAAAGGCAATATACTCCTTAAAATCTCAACACATACGTGTAGACAAATGTTTTTTATTTATTCAGTTTGCAACAAATAATTATATTTCGTACCGCATACAAAAAAAACGCTTTTTCTCATCAGAGGGAGGAAGCTAGTTCGCTTCAGCTCACGTCGAAAGCTTTCCCGAGGGTAAGAAAAGAAGTTTTGTGTCGGTACGAACTATATTTTTTACATTCGAATTATATTCAGCAAAGTTCGTCATTGCCCTTATTGTTTTTGTCACGTAGACATAGATATTACTTGATGCCTACTCGTAATAATAATAAATACGATAATTTCATCAAAATTAAATAACTTTTCTTTTTATTTTTACTTACGCTTCTACATCATCTTATATATAAAAATGAATCCATATTTCCCTCGGTCACGGCATCACGCCTAAACGGCTGGACCAATTTCGCTAATTCTTTTTTTGTTATATTTGTTATTGTCAGGAGAAGGTTCTTATGGAAGAAAAAATTAAAAAAGTTGCGCGGAAAATTAGAAAAATTATGAAAACTTATATTCATAGTTAAGACAGGACAACGTCTGTCGGGTCAGCTAGTTTTATATAATTTTACATTTATTCTAGTTGACCCAGCGTTGTTTTGCTACGTGGGCTACCCTTATCCCTTAGTGGAATAAAAATAGATGTTGACCAATTCTCAGACCTACCCCATATGCACACAAAATTTCATAAAAATCGGTCAAGCCGTTTCGGAGGAGTATGGTAACTAACATTGTGACACGAGAATTTTATATATAAGATAATTTTCGTCAAAGAGCTATTCAGTAAAACAACTCTTCGACGAAAATTGTTTTGAAAAAATCGTAGGTCCGGCGCTGTGTATGGCTAAGTCCATAAAATTTTTATTTATTATCTTTATTGCACAAACAACATAAGGATGTGTACAATAGGTGGACTTAACACATACTGTTAGCAACACTGTTTATAAAGTAGTAGTAGAGGGTAGATTATTTTATATTATTTCAAGTATACCGACGTGAAGACAATATATAACCTTTAGTGCGATAGATTAGTCTTAGTCTCTCTGGCGTTTTCGTGCAGTGAACATGGAAGTTAGTGTTATAGTGTCGTGTTTAAGGTTACCCTTCTCGAGGTCCACATAAGTTTACTTTATTATCTATATGAAAGAGCTCTTTAAACCTGCTCCTGGGTCTCAAGCCCCCAGGCACCGCTCGCCTCAGTCTAAATTGCATGTGTATACGTATTGCTGTACAGTGATGGGTAGTATATCTCTCTGCATATCTATAGCAATACGTGCTATCTCAATCTTAGGGGGGGAAAGATAGACGTGTGTTATAATAAAACTACTATACAGGAAATCAGAAAAAAATAAATCTAACTAAAACTAAATATTTGACTGTTTACTAATAAAATATAATTTAAAAAAAACACAACATTAAATAACGATTTCAAAAAAAAAATAACTATAAGCCGATACCCTGTGGAAATTATCAAAGTAAAAGTTAAGGAAGACAAAGACGTTTTTCATGAAGTTTGCTTTATCGATTGTGTGTTTAAGATCGTTTGATTACATTTGACCTGACAGCTATGAATCAAGGGCACGTGTAGGTTGGAACTACTTTAATTTTGGAGATTTTGTCACTGATATTTGAATTTCAGTAATTATTATACACCAGCGACCCGGATTTACACGTTTAGTAGAGCATATTATGCATACACGTGTCCCATTCCCATATCTCTTGAAAAGAAATCAAGAGCTTTGACTTTTTCCGCCATTTTCAGCAATTATCGTCATATCTCAATTATTACAAAAATCCTTTAATAATTACACCTAAAACTTCTAATCGAAAAACTACTAGTCGAAACACCCCGGCTTCGATTGAAATTCAACACGTGCATTTAGGTTACTAATTCCCAAACACATAAATGGTCACACTGCTCGACATGCAGTTCATCCCCTATTTTAACCCCTTCTGGCCTTTTTTTGAGATAAAACGTAGTATATGTCCTAACCCAAGCTAGTTAATTATTTTTAATAATATTAGTTAGGATATAATACGATATCTGTTACATTTTTAGAACGTTCTCTGAGAACGAAACTTTTAATTACTATGTTTTTTTTATTAATATAAACTATACGATGTTTTCCAAATGAATACAATCATGACAATCATCGTGAAGAAACCTGCACTCTAGAGAGTTCTCCATGTCCTCAAAGGTGTGTGAAGTCTGCCAACCCGCAATGAATGAAAATGACGGACATTGTTTTACAATATGTAGCAATAATTGAACTATTCCCACTCTCTATATATTTTTATTTTCTTTTATACAAGAAATGGAAGAATATTCTATTTATTTCTTTGCTATCTGTATCTTTATATATTTCTTTCAATTTCTCAACTCCGTATATCTCAACTAAGGCGACTCTTCATCAGTTTTTTGCTATAATACTACATTATTTATTAAATTGATAGATGTATTTGTCTTTAAATTTATGTGTAAAAGCAGAGGTTTCAGGCAAAGTAAGAAGAAAGCAAATATTTTTATTCTAACCTAACTAATTATAGGGGTGTAAATGGCACTAAAATATGCATTATTAGAATCACAATGGATTGTGATATATTTTTTTGATTATTTATGACCTTTATTAATCTATAAGAAATTCACGATAATCACTCATATTTTGCGGTCTTGGAAAAAACCGTATTTATTGTTCCAAAAGACACGTTCAGGTGAGTTGGCGATGTTCCAGAATATTCCTCAGTCGCTCGTGATATCACACTGACACTGGTATCTACAGAATACATAATTTCTTCTTTATGTAATACTAGTTGGGTATTTCTTATTAGTAATAGAAGATAAACCCGTAAAATATAACTTTTAAAAGGATCTAGTTATTAGCGTCTCAGTCAAACCCAGATTGCCTTAGGTTAAATAAAATTACTTTTTCCAGAGTTAAAGAATTTCTAGAACTAAAAGAATTCCTGGAATTAAACTTTGACTTTAATGCAGAATAAGTATACATTTGTGACTTATTATATAAATAATTCGATCCAAGTGACTTCGTCTACGTAAAACTAAGTGTGTTCTAAGATAAAAGTATTTTTAATATATATATGTCGGAGAATAGTAAAAGGTTATCGATTAAATCGAATCATCATCGCTGTCTATGTCGTTGGAGTAGGGTAGTAGTCACTTCCGTTGTTTTGACAGTCTCAACCCTCGACCCTTTATATGCCATCGACAGTCTGACAGAAGTCTTAGTCGTGCGCGGTCTCCCAAGAAGTGAAGTAGTGTCTGAATAGTGATAGTGTCGTGCAGTGTTGTGTTAGTGCTAGGAGTGCTGTCCGATCAAGGTCACGTGAATACCTTACAATGTAATTACCTCGTCTTGTGTTAGGTTAGGTTTATGTGCGTTTAACCTTGAGTTTAAACAGAGAGCCTAGCAGTGGAGGTGAGTGTTATGATCATTTAAAGGATATCCTTAAGCCTACACCTTGGTCACAAGTCCAAGGCACTGCTTAGGTTTCTCTCGTAATTGTTAGAGATCATATTTGATAATTTATCGGTTCAGTAGAAGTATCTGCGTCGCGTTTACCCAATAGTCCATTCGATACCATCCTCCCTGTTAGTGTTCCCCAATATTCCCCATCTTCCTCCTTCCATCTCCTTTCACATCATTTAAAATCCCCGACATATATATATATATATATTATATATATATATATATATTATTTGGTTCCTATTCCTTTAGTTTTTTTTGTAAGAATAACTCTTATCCCACAAGAACTGATTTATCCGGAATTAAAGAATTCTTTCTTTAGATATTCTTGCACGAATAATAACTATTCATCCCACGGGAACTATAGTTTGTCGCAGGATAACAGTATTCTATATGTTTAATCAAGTTATACACTAATTGTGTAGAAAATTTTACTTATATCTCTTTAGCTGGTTTTGTATGGAAAATATCCTTCAATCCCACAGGAACTGCGCATTTTTTCGGGATAAAAAATACCTTACTTGTTAATCTAGCGTATAAAGTATCCGTGTACCAAACTTTGATGAAATCGGTCCAGACGTTTTAGCGTGATACGTGCACAAACAAACAGACAAAGAGACAAAAAAATTAAAAACTATTTTTATATGTTATATGAGAGAGAGAAAGAGAGAGAGAAAGAAAGAGAGAGACTTAGCGTTTGACGTATTTTTACAAAAAAATAATTATCAATATGGAGAATTTCGATTATGAATTATTTGTATATAAGTGACATTATTTGTTCATAGTGTGGGCAGATTTGATTTAAAAAACTATTGTTAGTTATATGTTCATTTAATTATTAAAGTCGCTGTAAAGAAAGGACTGAAAAAAATGTGTGTTGAATTGCGGTTGGTCGGCAATTCGTATAAAAGGGATTCCTATTCTATTTTCACGAAACAAATAGGGCGAATGTGCCAAACATTGAAATAAATCAAATGCGCCGATGTTGGTTAGAATAAAGGGACTGCTGTTAAACAATTTGTATTTCTTCTTAGGATTAGTATAATAGATTTATAGCTATATTGTTAATATATATGTCGGAGAATAGTAAAAGACTATCGAATAATCGAATCGTCATCGGTATCTATGGCGTTGGAGTAGGGTAGTAGTCACTTCCGTTGTTTTGACAGTCTCGACCACCGACACTCTGACTGAAGTCTTAGTCGTGCGCGGTCTCTCGAGTGAAGTAGTCTCTGGATAGTGTTAGTGTTAGTGTTGTTAAGGTCACGTGAGTACCTTACAATTTAGTTGCCACGTCTTGTGTTAGATTAGATTTATGTGAGTTTAACCTTAGGTTTAAACAGAAAGTGAGCAGTGGAGGCGAGTGTCGTGATCACTTAAAGGAATTCCTTAAGCCTACACCTTGGTCACAAGTCCAAGGTTGGTCGTAAATGTTAGAGATCATATTTGATTATTTATCGGTTCAGTAGAAGTATCTACGTTGCGTTTAACCAGCGTCCATTCAATATCATCACCACTTATAATGTTCCTCAATATTCCCCCCCCCCCCTCTTAACTATAGCGTAAATATTATATATAATAAGTACATGATTTTGACTTATAATTCAAATTATAATCTCATCATTCCATAGAAGACAATGATACTTTTTTTTCTACTAGTCGACCCGACTCGACCTCGCTCGAGTTCAATTCACCATTAAAAGTAAAAATAGTTTTAAGTACACATTTTAATCGCTATATCACTACACATATTTTAATTTATATGGAATAGCGATACTTCCATACAACTTTTCATCCCTCCTTTTTAACCCCTAACATCCCATTTTTCGCATTAAAAAGCAGCATATGTCCTTTCTCAGGCTCTAGACTATCTGTATACCAAACTTCATTTAAATCTATTCAGACAGACAGACAGGGTGAGAGATCTACTAGCACACTCATTTGTTTAGTTTTTATTAAATATTTTTTCGCGAAAAAACATAACTCATGTCCTTCCACAGGCTCTAGTTTATCTCTATATCATATTTATATCAAAATCGATTCAGTGATTTAAGCGTGATTGCATAACAGATTGACCGACCATATTTCCGTCAATAGATGGCGTAAGTAGTATATTAAATCACACATTCATTTTTAAGTATTCTTAAGTATTCTTAAGCTACTTTCGAACTTTTATGTTTTGATCTTGATTATTTATGAATAATACTAAGTAGAAATTTTAGGCTTTAATTTTAAATCCCACGAATGTTTATTTCTATATATTAGGTATATATGGTCTGCCTGTTTATTGCTATATGTGTTAAGGAAATATTCCATAGAGCGCAAATCTGGTAGCAAGCTAGTTATACAGTCCTATTGTTATAAACTTGATTTATATCCTCAATCCATTTTTTAGGATGCCGACCCTCTTCGCAGTTAAGCCGTTCAGAATTCAGGCACCTGACATTGGATTAAAAAGTACTTTGTCTATGCTAATCTATGTAGATTAGATTCTATATTGTATATATAATAATTTCTAGAAATATTGTTTCATTTTGTCCTCAAAAATCGAAATGCAAGATGATTATTAAGTCAGACAAGGTCCGAGAGCAACTAAACTTTATTGCTAAACTGTCATCCTTTTTAAAATACAAAATACCCCCCCCCCCCCACCTCAAGTTAATATTCAATTTAATATCGATATTTTATAGAATTTAGTAATATTTTAATATAACCTAACACAACTATTTGTTGAAGATTTCAGATATTTATCTAATGTTTTTAATGTTGCTAGTCATTTCTACGTTCTTCTAAATTGTCAATCCATATCTTCCATTTGTATGAGAATTTTCCACTTTCTGTTCCTTTCTAACACTGTTTTTTTGCCACATATAATATCACCATCTACACGACTAACATGTGTACGAGATTATCTACTTTAAAAAAGTTTTATTTGAGAATTTTATTGTATTAATTAACTAGAAAGTTTATTTTAACAAATAGAATGTAATGAATTGTTTTTTGAAAAATTGAAATGTTGTGTTTCGTGTTAATTCAGTTTATTTTTTGTGTGACAAATTTCATTGAAAACCATTCAGTCGTTTCTGCGTGATTAAGTAACAATCTAGACCCATATAAACATACGAAATTAAAGTATTTGCATTTTAATTATATAATAATGGTTTAATTACTCTAATTATATATCAATTTCAAGCGAGTAATATTTGTCATTTCAAATTTTAATTAAAACCAATTTGTCTCCAAGTTTTGGACCAACAATACTGTAATATAAATTTAAATGTTTGTTATTTTGGAGCTTCCCTAACCAAGCTCTGCTGATAATTTAATTTCATAACACAGTAAGGTATGCAGGAAATTACAGTTCTAGCCTCTGTTAAATACTGTCGCGAAACCATTTCAGAATTAAATGTTGAGTGAATTTAAATGATAATTGTGTCTACGTTGTGTATTATATATAGTGAGTTTTATTTATCAAACTATTTAACTTATCGAAATGTTGTAATATCCGATGATGGCCGCTTTACGAACAGTTTTGTTGTATTTTTTAATTAATTTCACTATTACCTATGAATTGTTCAACTAATCATCATCACAACCCTTAAAGGCCCACTACTGAGCCAAGACTACTCCTCAGATTAAGAAGAGTGTTAGGCCAAAGTCCACCAATCAGACTTCACACACTTTTAAGAACTTTGGAGAACTTTAAAGAGTGTAGGATTCCTCACTATGTTTTCCTTCCCCGTAAAGCAAGTGATATTTAATTGAACATAACTCAAAAATGTTAGATGTATAGGTCCAGGATCGAAATCGAACCTCCCGGGATTTCACCAATGTTTGAACCACCAGGCAACTAAGTCCTATCTTTATTCTATATTTCTGAAGAATTAAACTTAAATTAGATCATTCCGATTAATTTTAAAATAACACATAATAGCTACGACTTTTTGATCTACTAATGTTAAGTTAATAATAAAACAAATACTAAAAATAAATATTTTATTTATCATATCAAAAATAGAGAGGAAACGTTGTATTTTAAGAGACAAAAAGGGTCACGCAGCTCGACATGACATTTAAACCCCTTTAAGCCTTTTTTTCGCGATAAAACGTAGCTGAGGTTCTTTCTCAATGTCTATCTATCTCTGTATCATATACCATAAGAATTAGTTCTGTGTTTTAAGAGTGAAAACGGAAGCAAAGATGTTAATTATGAAATAAAATAACTTATTCTGAAATGAGAAAACGTACACACTTATAACATGTCATGAATTTTCTAAACTGTACGATTTTTTTGTAGTATATTTTATATTAAAGATATATTAAATATTTGCACTATTTCCAAAAAAAAAACCATCTCCCTTCATTCCCTATGTTAACTGTCTTATAATTACTGTTAATTATGTTGGCAACAATAATAATTTGAGGATGTTATTTAAAATGTTGGTAGGAGTGATATGAGTATAAATCAATTGAAGAAGAAGGGATTAGGAAGACCCCAGGAGGATATTCTAGTCAAGTCGTCATACTGTTAGTCTGCATATAGACTGTACCTCCTATTTAATTAACACAACTTTAAAGGCAACCTTCAATCATATTTTCTCCATACAAATAGCATGCTATTTCTTTTAAATTTAAGCAGATTCCTAAAAAAAAATAATGAATGTTCGATAAATCGTTTTTTTAATAAATAAATAAACAACGTTTTCGGATGATCAATTATGCATGAAGAAATAGCCACGCAAGGACTCCATCATTCCACTGTAATTTAAATGATAAAACTTTGTTTATAATGAAAACACAACGACAAAGTGTAATTTTACGTTTTAAGCTCATTTACACTCAATTCCAATTGGAAAGCTTGAATTGAAGTTTTATAATGTTAGGTTCAATGCAGTTTGAATAGTAATAAAATATCTATTATAGTGGCTTTTATTGATTGTTTCATTTAAATATTGGTTTAAGGACACAAAAATAATAGGAGTAGCGTAAAAGAAGGTCCCAACTTCCAGGCAATGCTCAGCTTCCTGTCATATATATAAAAATTTATATTTTTTAATTATATGAGGAAGTGGGTATTATCCAATATCACTTTTGAAGCTGAAGATTCCTATGGGTTAGTTTTCCATTGGTTGATTTTACTTCTACCCTCACTAGTCTCACTAGTGGAGGGGTATTCCTACCAATTTCTCGTGCACACGGGCCGTTCAAGTATTGCGTAAGTAGATTTTTGTAATTATCAACCCCCCGCCTCCATATAGCCCTAACCCCGCTGCCTCATGCTGACGTAAACATTGATGCATGATTTATCGTCATCAAAAATAAGCAAAGCAAGGACCCCCCGCCCCCCTTTAATGCTTACGTAATACTTGAATCCTACACCTAGAGACATGTTAACCGACTAAAGCAACCCGCAACTTCGTTTGCGATATTGAGGTTATTTTAGTCTACAGTAGATCGTCTGTAGACATATTTAATAATTTTATGAAGTAGTCACACTAACTTTGTACCCCCCTTTTACCCCCTTAAGGGATGATATTCGAAAAAATATTTTTCAAACGTTTTATGATTTTCAATGAAGAACCTTCATACTGAATTTCATTTGAATAACTTCAAACACGGCAAAGTTTCATACTAACTTTGCACCCGTTTAACTCCCTTAGAGGGTGAATTATCAAAAATCCTGTCTTATTGCTCCCCTACGTTATAAAAGGAACCCCTGTGCAAAATTTCAAGTTTCTAACCCTTATAGTTTAGACCCTGCGTTGATATGTCTGTCATTAAGTCAGTCAGCTTCTCCTTATATATATATATATAGAGTTCACGGATGACTAACATTACAAAATGTCATAGTATCTATTACTGAAAATTCTGAATATTACTGGACTTAAATCTGAAAATGTAGAGGTAATTTATAATTACAATTACAAATGGTGGAAATTAATTAGATATGATTTCTGATTACTATGATAAATGGCTAGGATTAACGAACGTAACCACATTCGCACTAAATTATATTAAAACTATTCGACCTGTCCTGGCTTTTCCCGTGTGCAATTTACCACGTGTATTTAGATTTAATTTTACATCTTAACTTTCAACAAATATAATTTAAATTTGTATGTCTAATTCTTAAAGACTGAAACGCTCAGACGGCTCGACATGTACTCCATGAAATAGGAGATTTCACCCACTCCAAGCGAGATAAAACGTAGCCTATGTCCTTTCCCAAGCTCTACTCTATCTCTGTACCGAATTTAATCAAAATCAATTCAGTGGTTTAAGGGTGAAAGCGGAAAATACAGACAGACAGAGAAACTTTCGCATTTATAATATTAGTTGGGACTACTATCAGTATTGACTTTGTCTGAGGAATCTTCAGAATGGGTTTCAGGATGAATTAAAGTATGATACACTCAAATGTGTTACATCTCTTGCTACGCATCCTCTCACATCTCTGTGGATACGCACACTTCGTGCAATAAAACACCGAACATCAAACTTTTCTATGGGATCCGGGAGCATTGATTGGATAACGGTTCACTTGAGAAACTCTCCTAAAACAGTATTAACCTTTTTAATAACGGGAGGTCAAGCCATCGGAATGGGGTCATATGACCACGGAACAAATAAAACGCAGAAATGGTTTGTAGTAAACTTCTTTGTCAGTGCAATTTCAAGAATTTACAGGATTACTAAAGTGGGATAGAAAAGGAATAATTAGTAACTTTAAGTTATTTAAAGCACTATTTTTAAAGCAAGACATTTTAAAAGACGAATTTACGATATAATGAGTAATTTTAAGTACAATAAGTATATTTATTTAAATTAATGGTCAATTAAAAATAATAGTTACTACGCACACACAATACCACAACACTCCAGTTACACAAACTCAACATACTGATTAGTTAACGTACATTATACTGATTAGTTAACTGAAATAATAATCCGGCGACCTTCACCAGCCATGACTTATATATTATGTCGCACCTTAATTAGGTATTCAATTGGCAGCCTGCCAAAGAAGCAGTGATGGCCCAATGGTTGAGACTTCAAGTCTTACTCGGGAGGTCCGAGGTTCGATCGTGGGCACACACCTCTGACTTTGAGATATGTGTGTTTTAAGCAATTAAATATCACTTGCTTTAACGGTAAAGGAAAACATCGTGAGGAGAAACGTACACTCCCGAGAGTACCCTAAAGTTCTCAAAGGTGTGTGAAGTCTGCCAACCCGCACTGGGCCAGCGTGGTGGATTATGGTCTAATATCCTCCTCAGAATGAGGAGGATATTAGACTCAGCTCTCCGGCTCAGCAGTGGGCCATTGAAGGGTCGTGATGATGATGGCAGCCTAGGCTCTAGTTTTTTACCTAATCGGTAATATTTTTAGATAACCAACCTGCTACAATTTCTGAGTGGGTTAAAGTCAGTCACAGCTAAATTCACAATATTATTGTCTCTTCACTCTTCCATTGTACTATTTTTCATTTAATTTTTAAAACACTATCAAATTTGTTGTTATCCAACGCCATATTGACAGTCTGGAGAATTTCGGCGCTTGGAAAAGAACAGGCTAGGCAAATAATTAATCGTTATCGAACTAAGTCATTTGCTTAGCCGATTGATCAAATGACTGAATCTCATTCAGGCCGCTAGGTAGATAGCGCTGTTTGGTTGAGAAGACATATATTTGAAGCCTAGGCTTCAAATTAAACGGCTAATTAAGCAAGTTGGCTGTGACATATACACCGAAATCAATGTTAGGGTATTTTAAAATACCAATTTTAATTTTTAAAACCGTACAAAGCGCTTCAAGTCATCTTTTTTAATGCGCACGGTCAAGGAATGGAACTCCCTGCTGGCGTCTGTATATCAGAGTACGTATAACCCGAATGCTTTTAAAGCAAGAGTGAACAGGCTTCTTCTGGGCGAGCTCGGCCTATCTTCGACCTCGTCTCTGGTCTAGAGCTGACTGAGACTGAGGTCAAGACTAAGCCCATTTTATAATAAACTATTGAATATTAAGAGTATTTAAGGATTAAAATTGCGTAAAGAGTCGCCGCTTAGCAAGTATTAAAAAACATTTATGATTATTTTCTTTTCATATCTTGACTACAATAAATAAATTGTGTAATCTTCATACATTTTAAGTGAATTTAAAGCAGATGTTCAATGTGTTTCATGATAAAAAAATTATACACTTAAATAAAAAATTAAAAGAATTTACAATTTCATTTACGGCGACATGTTTATTTTACCGTGATCCATTTCAGTGAGCGACAACGTTTTTTCATGACAAATATAGATGTACAGTGTACGTTCCTTTTTCCTTTCATTTGTGAACTGGGAGCGAAATGTATCTTCATTAGTCGTGGATTACGAGTAGATTTTTCTTGTGATTCTATTGGAAATGGAATAAAAATGGCTGTTTTGAACAACGGGTACGGTTAAGAGTTTTTAACGGTTAAGAGTTTTTAACTGATATTATGAAGGGTTTTTGCTTCTAGTTAGGAGAAATGAACCGATTTTGTGAATATACAACATTATTTTATGCTTCTGATGTGAGATTATACATGTAATTGTAAATATTTTTAGCTCGACAACACTCTATGTGTGCAGGCAACACCTCTGATCTCGCCAGAGAACTGTGCTCTAATATTGAATTATTCTAATAAAGGAACTCTAAAATCTCTGGTTAAACACAATAATAGGTATCCATATACATATTTTTGTCTTCGTTTCTTCTACATTCTATGATGATTGGAAGGCTTCGGTCATCATTAAAAACTACATATTATATCATGGTCAAAAATATCTCTATGGTGGTGTCATAAGTGTAGATATGTATATCCTTATATTATATCCTAATATTATAATTTTTAAAGTAACACTTAGAAACATAGTTAATACTTAAGAATACAAATTAAACAAACGAAAGTGAGATTTAATATAAGTACTACTTAAGCCATCTTTGTGTGTGTCTGTCAGTTACGAAATCACGCATCATTCACTGAACTGATTTTGTTGAAATTCGGCAAAGAGATAAATTAAAGCTTCAGGAAGGATATAGACTATGTTTTATGGCAAAAAAAAAATACTTAAGAATAAAAACTAAACAAACGAAAGTGCGATTTAATATAAGTACTACTTAAGCCATCTTTTGACGGATAGGTGGCCTACCACTGCTCGCCCCACCCACGGAATCGCAGCTGACGGTCACGAGTAATCATAATATTAACCCCTTATGCATTTCACGAATTTTCGCTTGGGAGGAACTTGGTCATGAAAATCTGTCATTAGCTCCCGTACCAGTAATTCTTTTTATTATTCACGTTAACATGGTTGTTTATTTCAGTGCTCAATTCCCATCGTTTTCAGACTACAGGCAACTCATTAGAAATGATTATTATATAAATACCCATAATTGCGAATTGCTAGACATAATTATTTAAATGAATTGTACATTAAATGTAATCTAAAAATTTCGTTATCTAAGAATATTCTGAATATAAACTTAATTGAATGTTTCTAAAGGGCTTCATTAGGTTTGTTTGTTGAAAGTTGCTGTGTGTACAGACTTATTGTATTCGAATAAATCAAGTTAATGAAGAGCGAATTAGATATTGAAAGTTTAGTTTTATAAATTAAGAGTTGGAATTAATGTAGGACAATTTAACCACGAGGGAGATTCTGTATTAATGCTTTTGTAAGTAATGATAACCCTTACTGTACAGTACGTAATAAGTAGTTATTCATTACATTATTTAAAATTTTTAATTTCGTAATATCTTTTGAACGAAATGTCCGATTTCAATAATTCAAAAAGTTATCTACAGGTATTGAACCTGCCTTTAATATGAAATATTAATTTGGATAAGAATTAATACGAAGGTACGGATAACATGGTTTGATTTTGATAGGCATTTATTTACAACTTGGGTTGGTTTTAGTAAGAATTTTTGAGGATCTCTAATTTATTCTAGTAATAAATATAACTTATGTTACTCAGGGATAATGTAGCTTTCTAACGGTATAAGAATTTTTGAAATCGGTCCTAGTTTTTAAGTTTATTCGTTACATACAAAAATACAAATCTTTCCACTTTATAATATTAGTGTATGAAGTAAACAACTCATAAACTACAAATAAAGCCTAGCATTATTCTAAAATTCAGTTTATTTGCATTTCCACATCCACTATACTTATCATAGACCAATTGGACAAAGCTTATAATTTGTTGAAGAATCAGTGAAATAAAAGTCAAGTGTATACTTTTTATCTATTTTTTGACGAAAATTAAGTAATAGGATATGAATTATGTAGGTTTCGGATAAGATTAATGAATAAGGAACTATTTTGGTCCATTCGTTAATTTCACATAGTTTCAGTTTTCAGACATTTTCTTTTTATAAAAAACGTTAACGAGTTGTAGTCTATACGCAGACCTACAGTTTGATGGCTTGACTAGAATATTCTCATGGGGTTACACTTTAGACTCAGAGCTTCAGCGCGAGAATACTAGAATACTGATAGTGTTCTCGCGATGTAATAATAAATATTTCCGTCATGGCGGCGTATTTATTTCCTTTTTCTTTTATCTTCACGTTGGCATAACCGTTATATACGGTTTGTGCCAACTTCTAAAATCAATTGTTACTCTAACTGTAACTGTAACAGGCTGTCACACAAATCAGTGTTTGAGCATCATAATTAACAATAGTTAGTAGATAATTAGTGTTAGTGATTGTTACAATTATCCAGATGCAAGACATCCCTGGATTCCTTATCTAACTTTCAGCCATTCTTATCTCATGTCTTTCATCCTTCATTACTACTAAATCTAAATAACGATTATAACAATTATAACAATTAGCCAACCCTACATACTTGATAAAACCGTTAAATTTCAAGTGATTCAAATAAATTTAACAGTAGTACAGATAGTATCAAAGCATTTGTCGTGGTAGTGCATATTTCATACCGGTTGCTAAGCATATGCGACGCTAGCCTTTCCATCTACAAACAGATTAGGTAGCAAGAAAAATAGCACTGTATTTTTCTTTGTATAAACCAGAGTTTACCTACTTAAGTGCGCCAACAGGAATACTTTATTTTTAACTACCCGCTACGACTTTCTGCATTCAAATTATAAGACTTCAATGTTTATAGTGCAAATTAATTATAGTTAATTTTATTATTAAAAGCATTTAAAATTATTCGTATGTCGTCGTATGTAAAACAATCCATGATTTATATGTAGGTTCTATCTTACCCGACATACTCTGGGCTGTTTTATATGTAGGTACTATCTTACTCTACATATAAAACATGGGCATACTCTGGACTGTTTTACATGTAGGTACTATCTTTCCCGACATACTCTGGGCTGTTTTACAAGTAGGTACTATCTCACCCAACATACTCTGGGCTGTTTTATATATATGTACTATCTTACCCGACATACTCTGGGCTGTTTTATATATACGTACTATCTTACCTGACATACTCGTACGTTGTCCTGTCTCAACTATATATATTGGTAAAATTACTGACAGTTATGTCATAAACTTTACATTAGAAAATTTAATATGGTCGTTAAGTTCCCTTCAATTTTCTTATTAAGTTTTTTCTTACGTAAGAACCCTCCTGACAATAACAAGCAGAACAGAAAAAGAATTAGCGAAATCGGTCCAGACATTTTTAATATCGTGATCAAGTGAAATAGGGATTCATTTTTAAACACGCACAGAAATCGCTAATAGCAACGCTGATTTATCGAGACCAATATGAGCAACACACTTATGGAAAGTTTATATTCTATTGTCTATCTCCTAGAAGCCACATTTCCTAATTTAAAGCTATTTTTTCTTCTACATTAAGAAACAAAGAAAATAAGAATTACATCATTTTATGAGGTTTTTTTTTCACACTCTACGGACAACTTTAGGACATGATTATTATTTTATATTTTATTTTTCAGTTAATTTACATATATGTCGGCGCGGCAGTTAGGCTTAGGCTTACCTAACCTTAGGTTTAAACAGACAGCCTGGGCAGTGGAGGCGAGTGTTTCAATTGAATAAAAGACATCCTTAAGCCTACTTGGTCACAAGGCCAAGGCACTGCTTAGGTTGGTGTCGTAAGAAAAAGAGACAATGATGTTTAGTTGTTTATCAGTTCAGTAGCAGTACTTACGTTGCGTTTACCCAACAGTCCATTCAATATCATTATTATTGCATATTAAATAATGCTTTCCAATTTCATCGCAGTAGAATCCAACTTTACGGACTGCTTATAATAGTTTACCAACCCGCCCCGGCTTCACACTCACTATTTGTAACAAAAAACCGCATTAAAATCCATTGTATAGTTCAAAAAATGTAAGCGTACAGAAAGCGTGAGGGGACGGGTTAGAATACTATTCCCCTCTGCCGCTGGAAGAGCATCTCGTAAGAGCCGAGTAACCCAGCACCCCCTTGGTGGTAGGGGATCTGTTCTCCGACTGGCTTGCGACCACTAGCATACGATTCTGACGCGTTCCGGTTGAGCCGCATGCGACTTACCCCTTCCATCTCCCATCCCATTAATGCTGCGGATCCAGTGAACTCAATTCTCTTGCTGAGGGTCCGCTGAAACCGCAGCATTTTTTTTTCTTCACTCCCCCTCCCACCTCTACCTTCGAGGATGCAACGCATCGACCAAGCAAGGGAGTATCTCTTGTTTTGCCGATGTCCATGGGCGATGGTGGCCACTTACAATCAGGTGGACTATCTGCTTGTTTGCACCTTATCTCCCAAAAAAAAAATAAAAACGGGAAGCTACGTTTTATATTAAAGATAAATTAGTTTGATTCTTTCATTTTACTTTTTAATTTGTATCATAAAAGTTGAATGGGTTAGAAGAGTCTCGTATAAATGCTTACCTTCAGAACGCGTGTATGTGACAGCTCTGCTACAAACTTAACGACCCGAATAATTCAGTACGAGGAGTTGCAGGCTTTACTTCAAATTGATTAAGCTGTGTGTATAATGGTGGACATTTTCTAAATTGGAAATATACATATGTTTTATACAGAATAATGCTAAACTTATTCGATAAATGCTAAATCTAGATCTAGCCAATAGTCCGGTAATATTTGAAATGTGTTGTGTTGTGTGTTGTGAAATATTTTATTGAATGGGGAATAAGGTGGTGCAACCATAAACTACGTGTAAATAATTACAACCTAATACATAAACCAGATAAACATATACAATAAATTAATAATAATTTTTACTGAGTTTTTGAAAATCGGGAGGGATTTTGATAGCCTTATGCTTTGTGGTAAGGAGTTCCGTAGTTTTACGGCCTGTACAGTAAACGATTGTGAATAAATTTTAGCGGTTGTTGATTGCGGTCCCATTAAAATACCCGTTAGATAATAGTAATCCCTTGTTTTGTGTGTCTTTCTCCCGAATTTGACCCTTTATTCATATGAACTGATTGTAGTGATAAATAGACGTACTACATAAACAATTGTGAGTGCTTGCTGAAGGGAGTCCCTAAGATATGTGACATCCAGCTAACTACAATAATTATATAAGAAGCTTAAATTGGCCCCAGCAAACTTCCACTAAGTTTAACTAACTAACTAGTAAAACTAAACATTATCTTTACATAGTATAAAATGAAGGCTAAGATCTTTTAAACAACGGATTTTAATGCAGTTTTCAGCAATAGGTAGAGTGATTCAAAAGCAAGGTTTATATGTATAATACAAGCATATTATAGTAGAGAAACCGTGCAAAGTCGGAGCGGATCGCTAGTTTGTTATTAAAGGAAGTACACGTGTTAGGGTTTAATTATTTTTAAATATTAATTCAATGTTTTGGATTTCATAAATTTGGCACTTATCTCTAATAACGTCTATCACTAAAGATATCTTAAACTTAGCATTTTTAACAAGTTTGAAAGTAAGTTATAATTTCCTTGCAAACAAATAAAATTTTATCAAAATCGGTCCATTATTTTGGGCGCTACTACTACTACTACTACTAATCCTCTCATATATCCAGGTATTACTGGAAGAGATCATTTCTAAGAGATAAACAATCCTTTCTTTGTACACTAAATTTCATGGGTATGAAATCTAGTGTACCAATAATAAGTAATTAAATTTAAGTAACTTGAATAAGTATCTTGTTTTTAAGTTTTTCTTTTACAATATTAAATTAACAATACAAATGGAAAATTCCAAGAAATAAATTTATTAAAAACATCTGTCTGAGACACGCAAGAGGACTCTAAATACAGAATACAGTACAATGAATAACAACCGACCGGCTTAGACCCTCTTTTTTCTTCATAAAGTATTTTGGAACAAAGTTTGGAATGTGGTTTTACTTAAATACGCTTACAGATAGATATTACCGATTTAGAAGACCAGAAAAAATCAAAAGATCAATCAAGAGTCTCGATAATTAAATTGCATGTATCTTAACTTTCATAATTATCCTTTCATTGAACTCGTTGACTCGGGTCGATGACCTACTCTGAGGATCCTATAAGTCAATCAACGTTTAAGTGTGCAAAATTTGAAAATTGGAATTTTAAAGTAACATGCCTTATTTTTCAAAAAAACGATATAATTTAAAGTAACAATTATTATTTTTTAGGTATCCACAGTGAGCAGTGTACTTTTTTGAAAAATATGTGAATTATAACGGAAAAGCTCGAGTAGACTCATTGGATCTTTGTGTGATAAAAAATACTAAAAGCTAATCGATTATTTTGGGCACTATTTAGAATTAGAAGTAAAGTGATTTATTTTCAATAGAAAATATAAAAGATAATATGCTTTTTAGATACGGACACAACTTGGTCCGTCTTGGTATTTATTAGAAAAATTTCTCAATATTTAACAATATACAACAACACAACCACTATTTAGTTGTCCAAGTGAACAGGTTGCCCAAGTGACATATTTCGGAATTTGAGATGCTTGATCAAAAGTAGTAAATTTTTTTTAATTATGTAAACCTCATGTTTGAACTAAGATTAAAAAGCACAAAATAGAAATTACTAATATTTTTCTGCTGGTTGTCTTACGGACACACAATAAAGCCACCCACTCTCTTCAACTCAAATCAGCTGACTGACGCCGTGGTTGTTGTGAAAACAATATGGCGGCTAGATGCATGTGGCTCACAAAAAGATTAGCTTATTGACACCGTACTAGCGCCCCATCTATATTTTATTTCTACACCCTGTTTGCGGTTGTCCAACGGACATCATGAGTGAAAGGTTTTTTGGGGAATGAGATAAATAATATAAAGTTGACAAAGAAAAACTAATTGATTATATGCTTTGTATTATAAAGAGATAGTCTTCTTATTGTTAGAAGACTAATTTCTTTTAAATACATAACGAAAGAAGTCGTCAAACTAAAAGTGTTGCTTTGAGGAAAGAGGAATACAAGGAATTTTAGCCTTGGTGGTTCGAAATTAATAAATAATTTCAGAGATATCGACAACAGTTACATGTTTCGGAGATAAGTCTTAATTATTAATGTAAAACCGGATAAAATTATTAAAAATCATTTTGAAACCATCGCTGTACAAAAATCCATTGCTTATGATATCACAGATTCGCCGCTTTGTTTCTGAAATAACTAGCTATCTTTCTAATTATATCATATCCCCTACAAAATAGCAAGTAGTTTTCTATTAGCAAAGAAATCTTATCATTTATATAATATATTATGTTTTATATATGTTTTAATAAGTAATATTTTCTACATCTAACATCGTGCTACTGTGGGCTTACGTAATAAACAATCTAACTGCAAAGTTCCGTTCCGCAGTTCCGGATACTGCAACACCAATCAAACTGTTTTGCAGTTATTTCGACAAAACCCATAACTTGGTTCTACTTATAAGTTTGATTTACTAGTTTATGAGGAAATAACTTAAAGGTCAATATGGTTAATCTATACATGAACCTGTATGTTTTAATGTATATGTGAAGCAAACATTTTGAACCCAGTTTTACGAATATTACGCGGAAGGGGTATGAGGCACAATTAAAGATTATATGAGGAAGAAGTATAAAAAGCTAACATTATTAGAAAATATATTAAAAATACATTAAATTATTGAAAAAAATACTACCATGGCATGGTAGTGTAAGTAATGAAAATAGGTATGTCAAGTCAATGACTAACTTTGGTGGACGTTGGCTTGAACTTGGCTCATTTTTGGTTTAGTAGTATTTGTTGAAGTCTAAGGAAAATATTATAAACAACTATTTAATTTTCCCATACAAACTGTTCGTACCTGATGCGTTCAGAAATTAATATATTAATGAAATTATTTATCTTTGGGGCCATTCTTTTATTACGTAAGACTATTTTCGCTAGTTTTTGATCCCCTCCCCCCTCTATTATAAGAAAAATAAGAATAAGTCTACCTCCTCCCCGCTGTTTAATTAATACACGTTTTTTTAAATGTTTTTATTTATTTTTTAAAGTAACAATATTTAGAAATGTTTATTTTTACTTACAAATGTACTAATAATTTGTATTTCTTGGTAGTAATAAACTTTGTATTTAATCATTCATCTTTTCATTTACCTACATAAGATTTTTAGTCCAGGGGCTCAAAACCCACTTGATCCGAGCGAAACTCGGCACTCAAAACTTTTTCAAATTAGATATACCTAATTTTAAGTTTTCGCTTTTTTGTGATCTTACGTAAGAACTATCGAGAGTCCCTCTCACCTCTTTGTAAGAAAAAAATAAGACATGGTTGACCCCCCTTCACCCCTAAATCGTCTTACGTAATAAATGAATGGTTTCTTTCCCTTTCATAAGTTTACACTCAAAATTAATTTCTGAACGCATCTTTTTTGACAGTTTTAGTTATTTTCTTTAATTGGAAAATAAATTCTCTAATTCTTGATTTTTTGGAATAGTTTTTTATTCAAATGCATATTATTAATAAGTGAAAAATTCGATTAGTGGGCCTTAAACAGTTTCAACTCAATTACATGTTGAATATTACATCGTTACTTTTCCTATATTTCATTATTATTATCATCAATCAATATTTTATCTAATTCTTAATAATCTTATTGTTTTTAGTATCTTTCCTTGTCCGAGTTTCAAACTAGAATTCTACGTTTGTCGTTGGCCAATCAGATACGAACTAATGTTGCCATGATATTTGTGTAGAAATCTTTGTAAATTAATATAATATCTTTGATTCATCAAAAAATATAGTAATAGTTTTACAAAACTTCTAAAGTTTCAAATATTATTATATGCATATTTCACTTTAAAAACAGGTCTCAGGTCGCCAGTTTTTCATACAAACGTAGTCCCCTGTTTCCTCCTAGGATAATGAAGTTACAGAAGAAAAAAAAATACCATGCGATATATATGTACCTCTGCCATTACTGTACGTTTTGTTTTTTTTTTATTATTTGATTAATATAATAGAAAAAAAAAACTTTTAAAATTAAAAAAAAACGACGTTTTTATTTACATTTGCAAACATCCAGCAAACTAATAATTACTAATATAAACCAAAAAAGCAAAACGTACGAGCATAGCTTAGACCCTGTACTGCATTTTAACGAAATAAATATTAAAATCGGTCCAGATTTCGAGGAGGAAACAGGGGATTACCAAAGGACGATTTTCTTAATGTTACGTAGGTAAAATCAGTTCGAGCTGTAGTTCTCTCTATCACACGGTAAGGGGTAAGCTTGGGGCTCAGCGCGACACCAATATTTTTGGTAAAAATCTATTTTTGAAAAGTGTCTTTTATATCTATATAATTTAAAGTTTTTTTGATAACACATATTGTAGTTTATTATGATTATAGAAATAAAATGTTAGTTGCAATCTATATAAGTAAAATATTGCAATACTTTGAAAAGTAAGAAATTGTTGTACAAACACTTCAGTTGTTCTTAAAGTGTTTGAAGTTAATGCTGTTTTGACACGAAAGGACATTTGACCGACAGGTCGTTAGCCTTTGTCAAACGCAATTCGAACGAAGTGACTTTAGTTAATATGAGATTTTTAGTGCTGCCAACACCATTGAAAGCTTTTGCTGTTCTAATAGTTACTGTTGGTTTATTATTGCTAGTTGGACTCATGCACGAAGGGTTCCGTACTAATATTTGGCAAAAATAAATACTTGAATGGATAAGTGGATATTCCCCTTATCACTACATAGTATAAAATAAAGTCGCTTTTTCTGTCCCTATATCCCTATGTATGCTTAAATCTTTAAAACTACGCAATAGATTTTGATGCGGTTTTTTTAAATAGATAGAGTGATTCAAGAGGAAGGTTTATATGTATAATACATATATAATATAGTAGAGAAACACTGATAACTGTAGAGGTTTCTAATGTGATGTCGTAAATAAACACATTTTTTTGCGCTTACATTGCAAACGCTGGCTGAAATCTTCGAGGTAGATCAAAATAATGTACTACAGTATTGTACACCTTAAAAAGGTCTAAAAAAAGTCCGCGATGGTAGATGTCTACCTCTTAGGGATAACTCACAATAACCATTTATTATCCTTTACTTTTTACAAATAATAATGGTTTATTTACGAAATGATTTTAAACAATACAGCATTAATCCTTATCCAGTTAGGTATCTTAAGTACATTGTGCATTTAATATAGATCAATATGGCCCTTTACAGCATGAAATTTAAACGAATATTTTTGAAGATTTTACAGATTCAAAATACAGGGACATAGCGGTTACGGCTAAATACACGTGTTAAATTGCACCCGGGCGAAGCCGGACGGGTTGACTAGTTTGAATATAAAATAATATAAGTATTGGGGGTTTCCTCTATTAAAATGTAAAGCGTTTAGTACGGATTAGAAATAGGTACGCACGCAACATAGAAGAAATGTTTATCCATTGATCGATTTTAGTAAATATTTAATTTACTATGGTGAATTTGAAAAAACCTAGAAATTAATTAATATAGGTCTATTTGATTTGGAATTAATGGCCTAAACTAAAAAGAAAAAAGAAACATAAAAAACAAATAAAACCACTTGTTTAAAACAATTTTAACTGTTTGTTTTTTAAAATTTTTTTTCCAACCCTGCTGGTGACAGATAAACGAATGGACAGCGGAGTCGTAGAAATAAGGTCCCGTTTTCACTAGTTTGGGTACGGTACCCTAAAAAGCAGAAGCATGAAATGAGCAATTAAAAGCAATATATTTAGAGGTAGGTCTGGCTTACATACAACACAAAGAGGATAATTTAATATACTATAAATATAGAGTTTTCTTTTGTTTTTCATTGAGAAATTGTTATTCACCGATAAATTATAATAAATGTTTAATTTCCCTTGACTTTCTAATATCGTTCATTCATAATTCAAACATAATAACAAACGCACAACAAATAAACTTTTACTAAAACAATATTTTGTTTTGAATTCGGTTCAATGTTTTTATTTATGTCCAAGAAGTTTAGCGTAAACTTTGTAGACGTGTTTATTAAAAATGTCGACGAAGTGTTGTAAAATTGATTTTAGAATTGGAAAAGTTGTAAAATTACATGCCGTTTATTTTAAAGGTTTTTAATATTAAACCATTTTATATAAAACAAAGTCGGGTTTGTTCGAACACCTCCCTTGGTGATAGGGGATCTGTTCCCCGACTGGCTTGTGACCACCAGCAAGCAAATCCGGGTCTCCTTCTCCCATCCCTTTATTGCTGCGGATCCAGTGGAGTCTGGGTTCTTGCTCAGGGTTCGCAGAAACCGCAGCATTTTTTCTTCACTCTCTCTCCCCACTCTATCTTCGAGGATGCAACGCATCAACAAAACAGGAGAGTATGTCCATGGGCGATGGTGCCACTTACCATCAGGTGGACCATCTGCTCGTCTGCACCTTATCTACCATAAAAAAAACACTTATAAAAAAATAACTATTAAAAACATTGTAAAATTAACGAAAAAAAAATTAAAAAAAAATCCTCTGTCAAAAAATTAATGTTCATCCCGTCGACATGGTTAACTCTCCCCTCAAATTAAAAAACGTATTTAAATAACGGTTTTGATAATGTCGTATTTTAGAATTCGGATAATGTCGTATTTTAGATATTTTAAATGTAGAATAATGTAAGTAATGAAAAAGGATTGACATATATATTGTTTGTCAACAGTTCAGCTAATCTGTAACATGACCTTCATTGACTGTTAGGCGATACGAACGTTCTCCGGGTTTTTAATAAATTATACATTTTACTAAATTTCTGTAGTCAAAACTATTTTAACTACAACAATATTTCCTAACAATAGACAAATTATTGAATTGAATCAGGCGTTACTTTGCGGAAATCCATGATTTAAAAGGAAAAAGGTTACCTTGCTATAATCCGCGGCAATCTGAACAACCAGACTCGTATGGTACAACCCTGAAGAGCACACTGCCCACATAAAAGTGAGACGCGAATATCATGATTAAATATAAAGATTTCAAATAATTTGTATAAAAGTTAACATTAGAAGACACTGCATGATTACCTAAGCGACGGAATTTCCAAATCCAATATGGCAGATTGTCCAAGATGGCCGACTAGTATTTGTTTGCACGCCTATGATATGGGTATCAAATGAAAGGTTTTGATTAAAAGAATACGAAAAATTACTTTTTTTTAATGTTTTATTTACTATTATTAATTTATTTAATTTTAACTTGAATTTGTTCATCAAAACTATACTTCAATTATATTTCAGATCCAACAGATTGAAATAAAGTTGTAGAGGTACTCGTATCAGAAAAAATGTCAAGTTGTTCGAAATTCGCGCTGAAAAACTGAAATAGCCGCTGCTTGCTCTTGCTCTATTGGTATATTGAAGTTTAATTAATAGAATATAATTTAATTAATATATAGAAGCTAGGAAGATCTCTTGTGTGGGATGCTACATGTGTGGATACACTTGCAGCTTCTCATCTACAAGCGACTTCTGTAATTGCCGGAGCAGCGGCCACCAACGATGAATCTGCCAAGCGGCGCAAATATGGAGACATAGAAAGAAACTTTATGTTTGCGCCATTGAGCGTAGAAACCATGGGGCCATGGGGCAAGGAGGCTAGTGATATTTTCACTGAAATATCATCTCGTCTCATCCAAGCCACTGGTGACCAAAGGGCTGGCAGCTGGCCTGGCTATTCAAAGAGGTAACGCTGCCAGCGTTCTGGGCACACTGCCTCTCTGTAGTGGAATAGAAAAATTGTTTGATACCTATTACTTAATTTAATTATTGTTTAATAGAACTAGTGTAAAATTTTAATTTTTATATGCAAATAAAAATCAACTACATCATATAATTATACTTGTATGATATTACTTATCATATGGAGTATAATATATATGTCCATGTTTAAATTATACGCAGTAAACATAACCATACTTACTATATTATTTTATATATTAAAAAAACGATATAACTTAGATATACTGGGTTTCGAATCAATAACTAACTAATTTCTTAAAATTAAAATTCGTTTTATTTATTAAATTAAATAAAAAGTAGTAAAATAATATAATATAAATTATCCTATCAAACAGTTTCCTTTAAAATAACTTAATTAGTTTCCAATCCAGATAAAATGAAATGGAACTTAAGAGAACCATAAACAAAACCATAGATCTACTTAAATACAATTACAAAATAATATAACATAAATATAAAAGTTACCAAAATATAACTCTATTCAATAGTGGTTTTGATGCTCTTGCTATAAAAGTAGTTTCGAATAATTTAATGTCTGCACTTTCTGAAATAATTCATAATTTTGGAAAATTGGCCCAAATTTTTTTTTTAAATAGTTATTTCCATATCACTACAGATAGAATAGCTTACAAGACACAAATGAAATAAAAAAAATATAAAATATTATTTTCCTTAAAAAACTTTATTTTGTTTACATTGATTGATAACATATTTTTTTCATAATTCCCCAGTCATCATCACGACCCTTCAATGGCCCACTGCTGAGCCGGGTCTCCTCCTCAGAATGAGGAGGGTATTAGGCCATAGTCCACCACGCTGGTCCAGTGCGGGTTCACGAGCAGACTTCACACACCTTTGAGAACTTTTAGGGAACTCTAAGGAGTGCAGGTTTCCTCACGATGTTTTCCTTCACCGTTAAAGCTAGTGATATTTAATTGCTTAAAATAATATAGAAAGCGTACCTTCAGAACTTTCATAATTATATCCGTAATCTATATACTTAGAAATCTAATAATCCGAAAAGGTATATAGGGCAACAAAAAAGTATTTTTTTGTTGTTGAGCTGTGTATTCTATTAAATATGGATTATTCCTTACATTGCAGTAGCAGAGTTTATTTAGTTATGAATATCCGATCACATTTTTATTCCTAATCGTGATACTAGATGGCGCTTTATTAATTTAACTCCATTTATTCAAATAGATGACAACACAAGGGAGCGCCAATATATACTTACAATAATAGGTAAAGTTTACTGGTTTGGATAATTCTTTCCGTAATGAAAAAGTTTATACGAATTCCCTATGGAGGGATTTAGGGAACGACGTCGACTTCACGAAAGTTCACGAAATAAAAGGTAAATAATGATAGTGTATTTGAAATTCATGGAAATTGATTTATGGATCAATGAGTTTAGGAACTTCTGATATTAAATATACCCCGTGAGGGGACGGGATAGAATACTATTCCCCTCTGCCGCTGGGAGAGTATCTCGTAAAAGCCGAGTAACCCAGCACCCCCGTGGTGGTAGGGGATCTGTTCCCCGACTGGCTTGCGACCACCAGCATGCGAATCCGACCGCCAAGTGTCATAGACGCGTTCCGGTCGAGCCGCATGTGGGCCAGACTTACCCCCTCCCACTCCCATCCCATTAATGCTGTGGATCTAGTAGACTCTGGGATCTAGCTCAGGGTCCGTTGAGACCGCAGCATTTTTTCTTCTTCACTCCCTCTCCCCACTCTATCTTCGAGGATGGTATCTCTTGTTTTGTCGATGTCCATGGACGGTGGAGGCCACTTACCATCAGGTGGACCATCTGCTCGTTTGCACCTTATCTACCATAAAACAAAAATTAAATTAAACATATAAATGATATTTTCTTGAGTTAAAAAACTTTTCCTAATTTATCATAAATTCTCAATTTATCTTAAAAATATAAAATGACGTCATGACGATATTTGTGAAAATATCAATTACGAATGCGATAATGTTATCTATATGAAATCGATCAATCATCTCTGTAGTATCAGATACGTCGCATTTCATAAAGCTTATTTGCAACTTGCTATTTTTCATGAAACTCTTTAATTTCAACAGTAGACATTGTCTACATTTATTCTTATTAGCAAGTTATTAGCTAAAAAAGATTTTTTTTAAACGTTGGAACTGAACCCAATCACGTGTGGCGCGCTCCCCTCGCCCCCCGCTAAAAACTGCGCTAACAGTGACATCTGACCATCCAAGGTTTGAGGTTTATTTATTTGTGTATATTAGTAACACCGTTGATAAATTAGTGTTCGCGAGTAGTTCATGTTATATTATTTCAAGCATACCGACGTGTAGACAATATATAAACTTTAGTGAGATAGATTAGAGTCCGTCTCTCTGATATTGTCACGTAGTGTACATGGAAGTTAGTATTATAATGTCGTGGTTAAGGTCTCTTGAGGTCTACGTTAGTTAGCTTTATTATCTACTGTAGTTAATATGCGGACAGCGAAGGGGAGCGTTATAATATAAATATGTATATGTCGGAAGTGTAAGTTAGCCTTAGGTTAGGTTAGCCTTGTGTTAGGTTAGGTTTATGTTAGTCTAATCTAATCTTGGGTTTAGACTGTGAAACTAAGCAGTGGAGATGAGTATTTTGATCATTTAAAGGATATCCTTAAACCTACACCTTGGTCACAAGTCCAAGACATGGTCCAAGTTTAGGTCGTATTTTTACCGCTCGGCTCGCCATCGGCAGGGTGTTCATCCTCACACTTTGAAGCCAAATTGGTCGCGTACAGTGCGGTTTCAGAGGAATTTCCTCCCGCGAACAGTGCAGATGTGGAATGAGCTTCCTGCCAAGGTTTTCCCAGGGAGCTACAATATGGAGTCCTTCAAGAGGGAGGTGAATAAGTTTTTGAAGGGTCGGCAACGCACAAGTGACACCCCTGGTGTTTCAAGTGTCCATAGGCGTCGGTAACCACTTACCATCAGGTGTTTGCCACCATCGTGTAGGCCATCCATTGTGCACATACGATACTTATTAAGAGATAGTATATCCCTTTCTTTTTAATGTTTCTGGCATATATAATATATAAATTCTATATTTAAATTAAAATATATTAATATAAGTAATTTACAGACATCTGATATAGTAAAAGCGGTTGAAACTCGCTTTGCTTTCCTTGTTTTTGTTAACAAACTACTCGTACTGCAATTGCTCTACTTGTTATTCACTGTAGTTTGCAATTTTGTAACACTGGTATAAAAGTTATACTTGGAATTACTTTTGCTTCAATTTATGGAGATTTGCTATGCTCTAACTGTATTTTATACTATTTTAAAATAATCATACCATAGAGAAATTTGGCTTATTTTATGTTTTTATACTAAGCGAACCGCGCGTGTAGCTATTGGTGGTAGCGTGATGATATATAGCCTATAGCCTTCCACGAAAAAAACGACAAAAGAGAGAGGATAAGAGAGATGACTGTGAGATACAAGAGAGTGACTCTTGTTTTGCCGATGCGTTGCCACCTGGAAGATAGAGTGAGGAAACGGTTTCAGTGGACCAGTGGACCCTGAACGAAAACTCAGAGTTCACCAGAACCGCAGCATTAACGGGATGGGAGGGGGAGGGATAGGTCTGGCCCACATGCGGCTCGACCGGAACGCGACAATGACACTTCGCGGTTGGATTCGTATGAATGATAGTATTATAAGAGGAAGAGAGACAGAAATACTATAGACTTCTCTCAGAGAAAGAATTTTTAAAATCGGATTAGGAGCAGCAAAATGGCCATATTCTATTAATTAAAAAATGTATATGGCAACACTAAATCACCTTTGTCACTCAGAAATAGTGTAGTTTTCTATCAGTGAAATAAAATCGGATTAATAGTTCCTGAGAAACTCTTCAATTTACAAAATGGCCACGTTATGGCACCTAAATGGCTATATCTTTTTAATTTGAATATTTATGGCAACACCACATAGCCTGTGTTATCCGGAAAGAATGTAGCTTTCTATCGGTGAAAGAATTTTCAAAATCAGTTCAGTAGTTTTCGAGCCTATTCGCAACAAAGAAACATACAAACAATCAAATCTTTCCTCTTTATATAATAGTGTAGCTTAAGTATACATATGTATCTAACTTAAAATATAGACTGTTTCTTTTGAGAATGATTTAAATCAGTGAGGAAACGGTAGGTCAACTAGTATCTAATAAACTTCTAGATACTTCATTTAATTTGATTTTAGTAGAAAATTCCTCCAGCTGAAAACTTCTACATAAAAAAAACAGTTTAAAAAGAATGATGCAAAAAATTCAGGAAGGTTAAACGTCTTCAAGTATTCTTCTTCGACAGCTAAATCACTTTCAAACTGTTTCAACCTTTACTTTTTCCTTTATTGTACCCTTATTTTATTGACCTATAATAATATGGACGTAGGGCATAATACATATTTCACGTAAGAAGTGCTCCAATTACCAAAATAAAATGGGTATTTTTAAAATAATTTAAACCGTAAATGTTTAATTAGTTTTTCTATTTTATTTAGCAACATTTAAAAGTAATAATCTACTTCCAAAAGTGTGGTTAAAATATAGTATGATCATGAACATGGAATTGAAAGGCGAATAATCCCTATAGTGAATGTAAATGAGTTAGTACGCATTTCCTGAAGGGACAAAAGGTTTATACAAAGGCGCGGCGGCACTAAGTGACGAAACTGGGGTATGAGTTTGATGAGATTGCGGTAATGCTATTTATTTTTCACCTTCGTTTTTAGACCAAATAAATTTAGTTTATATCGTGGATTTACATAGTATAAATAATTATAAAAAAATAGCTATTTCTCACATTCTTTACATACGATTACAATACAGTCAATATCTTAAATACGATTACAATACTGCCAGGATCTTAAATACGATTACAATACTGCCAGAATCTTAAAGACGGTTACAATACCGTCAAGATCTTAAATACGGTTACAATACTGCCAGAATCTTAAATACGATTACAATACCATCAAGATCTTAAATACGATTACAATACCGTCAAGATCTTAAATACGATTACAATACCGTCAAGATCTTAAATACGATTACAATACTGCCAGTATCTTAAAGACGATTACAATACCATCAAGATCTTAAATACGATTACAATACTGCCAGAATCTTAAATACGATTACAATACCATCAAGATCTTAAATACGATTACAATACCATCAAGATCTTAAATACGATTACAATACTGCCAGAATCTTAAAGACGATTACAATACTGCCAGAATCTTAAATACGATTACAATACCATCAAGATCTTAAATACGATTACAATACTGTCAGAATCTTAAAGACGATTACAATACTACCAGAATCTTAAATACGATTACAATACCATCAAGATCTTAAATACGATTACAATACTGCCAGAATCTTAAAGACGATTACAATACTGCCAGAATCTTAAAGACGATTACAATACTACCAGAATCTTAAATACGATTACAATACTATACCATCAAGATTTTAAATACGATTACAATACTGCCAGAATCTTAAATACGATTACAATACTGCCAGAATCTTAAAGACGATTACAATACTGCCAGAATCTTAAATACGATTACAATACTGCCAGAATCTTAAATTCGATTGTGTGACATGGCAACACTGAATTTATGAATATAGCTGGTGATTAACTAGTAGTTATTATGGATTTATTTTAACACGTAGTAACAAGTATTATTATACTTAATATAATATATTAATATTTTAAATTCCTTACAATTAATTCAATGTTGCTTGGAAAGGAATCCTATCATATTTATTTAATTTTACATTTTCTCTATATGTCTATCTGACAAACACTTACGCCTTTTTTTGGGATAAAAGCCTATGTCTATCTCTGTATTAATTTTCATCAAAATCGGTTCACCAGTTCTTGAATTATAAATAGTGTAACCAACACGACCTTTATAGTAGTTTTATTTTAACCTCTTTATGAAGATTAGGAAAAAAATTAATCTTTTAAAATTATAATACTTTATCGCAATAATTAAAGTAAGTATCTTTTATCGAATCACGCTGTTTGCTCAAGAAATAAATACGCTGAAACATTCAAATCTCCAGCCTTATAATTTAACAATTTTCCTTTTACCTACATTGATAAATCAGATAAGAAAATAGCTTATATTTTTCAATAAGGATAAGGAAAACGGAGGCTGAGCACCATCCTGGATCATGGTACTCTCATCGTTTTTCATTCGTTTACAGTTGAAACCCTTTTATGCGAGAGATATCAGCCTAATGTAATGTTCTAGCCATTGCGTCCTTGGAGAATTGTCGATGGAGCACTACGATGCGAGAAATAATATCGTGGAATGGTTTTATTAAACGAATAAGCAAAATATATGATAAGTTTTCGTAATATTACTTACTAGCGACTCGCTGCGACTTTGCATGACTTCCCTACTATAGTATGCATGTAAACCATCGTCTTGAATTGTCTAGTGGTGAAGATCCGTACCTGTGAGGGGACGGGTTAGAATACAATTCCTCTCTGCCGCTTGGAGAGCATCTCGTAAAAGCCGAGTAACCCAGCACCCCCTTGGTGGTAGGGGATCTGTTCCCCGACTGGCTTACGACCACCAGCATGCGAAACCGACCGCCAAGTGTCTGTGACGCGTTCCGGTCGAGTAGCATGTGCATTCATCGCATTTAGATAGCACGTCATGAGGTCATGTGAGAATCTCTTTAATATTGCACTATCATTTGTTTGCTGATAGGATAGCAGACCCTTGTAAGTGATGGTCAGCAAACGCAAAACAATATCCTAACCTAGTAAAACTTGCTCATTATGTGGCTAAAGTATGATAATGTACGCACATAATGAGTAGGGGTGATGAGAGCCTTGAAACTGATCGTTGTTGGAAACACGGAGGGAAAACGAGGTCGGGGAAGGTCCACAACCAGATGGAGCGATCAAGTGAGAGGCCCATCTTCAATTAAGTTTTGCTCGGTCGCCAGAAACGCGATGAACAGGCACCGGTGGAAGCAGATAATCCAAACCAGGTGTATACCATCCACATCCGTCTATGACCACGATTCTCAGCCATGAGGGAGCGACCACAGAGAGAGAGAGAGAGAGAGAGTAGAAGTTGCTAAGATTTATTTATCAATAGTCCCCAATATTAATTATCTTTGTCACTTAAAACTTAACAGTGTTTTTGTAAGCAAGATAACATCTACTAAAGGTGTATTATGTCAGTAATTAATATATAAACTTACAGCAGATTTCCATTATGGCATTCAATAAAGAAAGTACAATTAATCTTTGCTTCTTTTAAGGTCTAAAAGTATAACCTAAAAAACGATTACAAATAAATATATTGATTGCATGCTTCAAAAGCCCAAGTAGTGAAGCAGATAATAAATAACAATTTGATCAATTTATACAGTTAATGAAAAAGAAAATCGCCTTTTCAGCATGTTAAATGGAGCTAGAGCAAGGAAAGGAATTAGTATTCTAAGGTCTTATCGCAGTTTCCAAGCCCTGGGGAAATGTACACTAGAACTGGAATTGCTGGAACCTCTTATTGTTTTATTTTCCGGGGTAATGTTTTGTGAATGTAAATGGAATGTCTTAATCTTTGGCAATAGAGCAGAGGACATCGTTGTAGTATTTTTTATTCTAAACTAGCCACGACCCGGCTTTGCTCGGGTGAATTTCATAACATGTATTTGTGTTCAATTTTACATTTTAATTTTAACATTTAGTGTGATAGATTAGAGTCAGTCTCTCTGGTGTTGTCACGTAGTGTACATGGAAGTTAGTGTCGTAGTTGAGGTCACCCTTCTGGAGGTCTACGTAAGTAACTTTATCTACTGCAGTTGTTGTCCGGGCAGCAAAGGAGAACGTATTTTTTGACGAGATCCTTACGAGATGCTCTCCCAAGGGAATAGTGCTCTAACCCGTCCCCTTACGGGGAAAATTAATTATATAAAAGGGCTTTAACCCTACACTGAAAGATTAGAATTTTATAGGGCTCTTAAATACTTAAGAATGTCACTGATAGCCTTTGCCTATAATAAAGTTACAAGTAAACGGCCATCACGGTGTCACCGTATGCGTAGTTCAAGTTTATTTACTCGCGGAAGTCGTACGAGTTTTACCAGATGACGATACTTGTATGGAAATCATTAATGCAGGTAAATTTTTTTTTTTTGGTTTCTTGTAGAAAATTAAATTCTCTACAAAAAAGAAAAAAGTTACATCGCTTTAAAAAAGGAAAAAAAAATTTTTCGACGATTTAGAATTAAAATTAAAAAAAAAGTTACAATGTATTTTAAATGGGAAAGGGGACCCCCCATACGCCAGCTCAATTTTCAAGATATCAAGCTCATCTTTTAGGTTTTTTTTTGTCTAAAATAAACATTTGAGATGTACTTACTCAAAAATAAATATACTCTGACGCAGTCTAGTAGATATAGCTACCGGCACGTAAGTGTAGTTTTGACCTCGAATGCCCAGAAGGCACTATTAGGGCCTTTTTACCGGGGAGCGCGGGGTGCGAACATTGCGTCTTGACACACACACGATTGGTTCTTATGCGACATATCGGTTACCCCGCGTCTGCCATTTGTCAAAATAGTAAACATCACGGATGGAACTGCCAATAGAGGCACGCAGCACACTCACACTACTTCCCCCCAAAATTTCCCTTAGACCTAAAGTTAGCTGCCGGCAACTATACCTAATGACAGTGACATGATTTCTTTAAAAAAATGTTACGAAATGTAACAATGTTTACCTAACAAATGCACAGCAATATACGCATAATATTATAGTAACATGCACTTTAGGTATGAGGCCCAACAGCGCCTGTGGCTTGCGACGCAGGAGCAGGATTAAAGGGCCCTTCTACTACCAGCAAACACTTACCTTCATTGCTCGACGTCGCCATATATTCACTGTGGGTAAAAAACCATTCACCTGATCATCCACACATGCAGTCACCTGAACGACCTACACAAAGTTATCAACAATGTTGCCAACATCTCATAATTAAATTACACTATAATATACATCTAATATTTTCGGGTGTATTCTATGATAGTTCGACCGATATCACAAGAGAAAGTTAATCACGTACATCGTAAAAATTGCCCTTGAACCTTTATAAGTTAATGTATAAAAAAATGAAGCCCTTATATAAGGAAACGTCTACGTTGATATCCCGAAAGGGCTCCCTAAGGGCATCGTCATAACTCGACGACAACAATGGGGAGAGAAAATTTTCCTCGAGATCGCCGGGTATTAAAATCTTTGAGAAAATAACGTAAATGCTCGTTTATTGTTATTCTTATCCTCCCATTAGTGCCCTGGTAGAAAGTTATTGTACCTTTCTAAATATTTAAAGGTCTAATTACTACTTAAGTATGATGTAAATATTAAGGCACGTTGTATTGCAAATGAAGCTTCAGTAGCTCAGTGGTTCGGGCGTTGGATTCACGATCAACAAGTCGTGGGTTCAAACCCCGGACATTGGACTACTGGCGTGGCCCACTCCTGACACAAGCTATTTATTAGCTCACTAGGAGGGGTAAAGGAAATACTAGTAGTATGTGATTCATACTCATAGTAATCTTTAAAAAAAAAAAGTAGAGACTAATAGTGTAGTGTTGTTTGATGGCGTGGTGCTAGGCCTCCGTTATCGTGAGTAATATAATTTATTATTTTAATTTTTGGTAGCGAGGTCGAGATGTGGGGATTTGTGCATAGTTGAAGGCATCTTTTAACCTGCTCCTAGGTTTCAATCCCCAGGCACAGCTCGGTTTTCATATAGATTACATGTTAATTTTGTCGTTTGAGTGTTACTGCGCAGTATAGCTGCGCCATATTGTTAATATTACAAGTACCTTATTTATATAAATCTAACTAATCTTATACATATATATAGTATATAAAGCTGAAGAGTTTGTTTGTTTGCTTGAACGCGCTAATCTCAGGAACTACTGGTCCGATTTGAAAAATTCTTTCATTGTTAGATAGCCCATTTATCGAGGAAGGCTATAGGTTATATATCATTGCACTACGGCCAATAGAAGCGGAGTTATACGCGGACAAAGTCGCGCGGGTCGACTAGTTATCAAATAAATCTCTCAATGTACTAAATGTACTTGGTAACTGTAAGGAATAATTTATTAATAAATAGTAATAATTAATAAATATTAGTTTCAAAAAAAAGGAAAAAAGTATCATTTAAAAAAGTTATCTACCTTACGAAAATCTTGACATAAAAAGTCGTTGGAAATTTCCCGTTTCAATAGACACGTACACAAAAGTTACCTTTAAATTACAGTTATTTCGAAATCACCCACATTTGATTTCAATACTAGCAATCCGCTCCGACTTCACACGGGTACTATAGTATATATGCTTACATATATCCTAGTATATTATTTCGCTATATATGAAAATACGATTGAGCAGCGTTAAAGATGAAAGGCGGCTTGACTATTTCCAACATTTTTAACAATTATAGTCATATTTCAACCAATTTGCACAAAACCTTAACAAATTATACACCTAAGACTTCCTTATGAACATGAGGAGTGATAGCTGCATGTAAATTCATCCAGCGGTTTTTGAGTTCTTCGCAAAGTGACATACAGACGCGGCGTTGAACAGTTTTATAATGTACTATCTGATCTTTGTGATGATATTTAATGGAATTTTGGGTAAACGCAACGTAGATACTTCTACTGAACCGATAAATAATCAAATGTGATCTTTAACAATTACGAGAGAAACCTAAGCCGTGCCTTGGACTTGTGACCAAGGTGTAGGCTTAAGGAGTTCCTATAAGTGATCACGACACTCGTCTCCACTGCTCAGGCTCTCTGTTTAAACCTAAGGTTAATCTCACATAAAACTAACTTAACACAAGACGTGGCAACTAGATTGTAAGGTACTCACATTGCACTGCACATCACAACACTATTCAGGGACTACTTCACTTCTTGAGAGACCGCGCACGACTAAGACTTCAGTTAGACTGTCGATGGTACATAAAGGGTCGAGGGTTGAGACTGTCAAAACAACGGAAATGACTACTACCCTACTCCAATCCTATAAATATAATTTATATGTATAGTGGATATATATTGTCCAGTAAGGGGAGATTTTACCGTATCGACGGGATGAACATTAAATGTTTGACAGTTATGAAACCCATCAACCTTTTGAGTGGGAAAATGTTTTTTCTTTTATTTTATTTTTTTGAAAATCGGACCAGCCGTTCTCGAGTTATAAGTGTTCAAACAAACCCGATTTTCTTTTATATACAATAAAGAAGATAGAAGATAGATAGTGATAATATTTGTATAGAATAAAAATGTTAATACTGGAAATGGAGGACTACGGAACGTAAACGTATTTTATTTCTCTTGGTAACGAGGTCCGTGAAGGGCTGTTGAATTTTCTTTTGGTTTTATTTAAGTGCAGTTTAATTTGAGTTTGACTTTAATCAATTTAAGTATGGACGTCGGAAATGTCATAAAGTATTTGAATTTTTATGCATGGAATAAAAATCGAAACGAGAAGAACAAAATAATATTACTTGACCATGTACTACTATAGTCACCTAATTTTTGACCCAAAAAATATCGACTATCTCGATATATTAAGCAAAATATATTAGTGGTTAAGACATCGGTGTCTTACTCGGGAGATTCTAGCTCCATCCTGGGCACACCTAAATATCACTTGCTTTAACGGTGAAGGAAAACACCGTGAGAACCTGCACTCCTTCTCTTCCTTACAGTTCCCTAAAAGTTCTCAAAGGTCTTCTAATTCCTAGGTGATCCAGCTCAGCAGTGGTCCATTAATGGGTGGTGATGATGATGATTAAGAAGAATCACGAAAATCAGACTAGCTATAGTTTTACTCTGGAATAAAATGGAGATAAATAGCCACTCCACTATCTTTCTTGGAAATCTTAGATATTTTTAGTACGGTAATGAAGATGGATTTTGTCAACATTAATCTTTAAGAAATATTTTTTATAGTGTCGATCTATCAATATTCTTGGAAATTGGCCGTCATCTTTGCAAAATTGTTTCTGTCCTGAGATAAATGAAAACAGCTACTTTGTATTGATCTAGTCTACTACCTAATATTGTTAATTTTGCCTTCAAAATACCCCAAAATACTAAATTTTTCTTAAGAAAGGATGATCTCAAAAGTAGAAATCAACGTAAATTAATAAATCACCCGTGAGGGGACGGGTTAGAATACTATTCCCCTGAGAGCATCTCGTAAGAGCCGAGTAACCCAGCACCCCTTTGGTGGTAGTGGATCTGTTCCCCGACTGGCTTGCGACCGCCAAAAGTCATGGGCCAGACTTACTCCCTATCTCTCCCATCCCATTAATAATTCGAATCTGCTGGGCTCTTGTTCAGGGTCCCCACTCTATCTTTGAGTATGCAACGCATCGAGAAAATAAGAGGGTATCTTTTGTTTTGCCGATGTCTGTGGGCGATGGTGGCCACTTACCATCAGATGGACCATCTGTTCGTTTGCTCCTTATCTACCATTAAAAAAAATTGAATTACGTTCGAGTAATTTTTCAATACAAGTGAAAAGTTGCATTTTTACTAATGTTTTGTAATTAAAATCTGTTTTTTTTTGTATATGTATATTTTGATAATTTATGAGTTCTGTCAAGATAAATCTGCGGCAATATTACGAGTAATTTCATGGATTATATGTCATGGACCATAAGTTTGCTAAGTGTTACACTTATTAACGATGACGTAAGTGTTTAATATTGTTGCAAGATTAGGTTGATTGTGGTTAACGAGGTGTTCCTTATCACCATCAATAACACGTAATAACTCGCCATCAGTTTTAGTAATAAATATCAAGATGGTAGAGGTAATACAACATCGAACATTACCCACAATAACTCTCTTTTTGACATCTGTCAAATACTCTTCTGTCTCTGGATAAAGTGTTGCCGACATTATTGTGTTTCTGTTATAAAAATGATCATAACATAAAATGTTAATAAATCAGAGAAGTAGAGTAATTGGGTAAGGGTATACTATCGATCATGCTCTGACGCTAGCACTAAGTAATTACAGTATTTATTCTACTGCTGCGCTGAGTGCACGTTGTGAACACTATATTTTAATGCAAATAAGAGTAAAGTCATATACATTTGAATGTTAATCGAATTGATCCATATCAGATTATGCAACATATTGGAGTCATCAAAACATCATATGGCCCCAAACTCAAAGGATTTGCCAGTAATCTGGATTACGTCACACGAATTGTATGATTTTTCGCGGGTCACAGCTGGTCATATTTGTGGTACTCCGACTTCCCTATTGTGACGTCACATATTTTGTAATTGTACATCTAGAAATTCTTAAATTATAACAGCAATTCGGAAATAACAAAAGAAAAAAATCATCAAAAAAATATTTTTTTTTTGTTAACATATTGATAAAAAGTATGAAAACAAATGTTAAAAGAAAATAATTATTTTTAAATGTGACGTCACGAATTTTTAATAAACCTTCCACCCCTTGTTACTTGTTCAAACACCTTACCTCTTACGTTGTGACGCAATTAATTTTATATATTTCCCACCCAGGTATAGTATATCAAACTCTGTGCCCGTACATACAACTAAACAAAGTTATAGGTTAGTAACTAATCCATCTATATCTATATCTATACTAATATTATAAAGAGGAAAGATTTGTATTTTTGTATGTAACGAATAAACATAAAAACTACTGGACCGATTTCAAAAATTCTTTCACCATTAGAAAGCTTCATTATCCCTGAGTAACATAGGCTATATTTATTACAAGAAAAAATTAGAGATCCCCAGAAATTCTCACTAAAACCAACACAAGGTGCAAAAAAATTAGCCATAAAATTTCTTTCATCGCATGCGCTGCGAAAAGTATTGATGATGGAACAAAAAAATGTTTTACAATATTATAAAACGTATCAATATCTACAAAAAACTCCACGAGACCATATGTCCAACTATTGTAGTTAAGTCACTATAACTTCTTTTTTACATTTTAAAAGTTGAAAAAAATGCCTATCAATATCAGACCATGTTTTCCATAACTTTGTATTAATTCTTATCTAAATAAATTATTTCGTAATGAAGACTGTTTCAATACCTGTTAATTACTTTTTGAATTATTGAAATCGGACATTCCAGTCAAAAGATATTACGAAATAAATATCAAGATAAATAAAAAATAATCCCAGACGGGCCGCCGACGCGGTGTGGAGTGCCTCGCAGCGCAGCGAGCAACGCGGCGATAGAGGGAGCGACAGAATGCGGGAGCCAAAATGTTAAAAAAAAATTATCCACCCGTGCGAAGCCGGGACGGGCCCCTAGTCTTATATAAAGGAAGACGATAACCACACCTACTAAAAAAATATTACGTATAGAGTATACGAAGGTAAGAAAAAGTCTGTTAGATTGAGAGTTTAGAAGAAGAAAATTTAGGGATATATTTAGTCTATTATATAAGTAATTTAATTGGTAAATCGAAGGCTAATTTGCAATCGAAAATCAGAATTTACGATCCACTATTGGTTCCGGTTTAAAGCAATTCAACCTACTTAACAGTCGGAACGGAATCTGGATCAAGTCCATTTGCATCGAAAGTCTGGAAAATTCTTTGTTGTGAATAACGTACATATTTCCAGTCGGCAGTCACTTCAGATATTAACTCTACTTTCTACGTTTTCGCGATTATATTTATGTTTCTGGAAGTCACAATATCTTTTTTTTAACTTCTCTCTAACAAAATGGTGGTGTAAACCGAAACTATCTATTTATTCTATAGTTGTAGTATCACCATACTCTTTTAGATGATTAATAGCATATTTACTTGTCCTAATAAATTATTTGTCAGACTGTCTATAATCTGACTATCATTATAAATTATCAAGCTAAAAGGAACTTTTAGGTAATACTATATTTCTTGAATGTTGCTATAACAAAACAGTTTTACCAAGACCGGTATAGACAAGGTATGTGGGACTAGCGTACCTAAGGGAAGGAAGCATACCTACTAAAACCCACCCTGGGTTTCCCTGCACCGTCATATTGGGGTATCTCAGAATCACTTCGCATACTACAGAGTCACCCCGACGTTTGGCAACTTAGTGTGGATCAGAACATCCACAAATATGTATTTTTATGTATGATCTTTTTTATTGGTATTTAACTAAGAATATCCACTAGGAAGTTCCTCAATTATACCTGTGATATTTGTAGGTTGTATTTTGGTAATAATTTCATGTACGAACCAAGATGGCGGTGCATTAGCAACACAAGAATCTAATATTGCAAGAGTGACGGTGACGATCTTTTATCCTCCTTTAATAATATTTGTAAGTCAAGGTGTGTTGAAGAAACCCAACAATTTCGAGAGTCAAGGGAAATCACAGATTATATTATGTAAAACGTGACTACATATCGGAAACTTCTCGTCATCTCGTATTTTGATAAAATGAAGCCTCTAATCTACTGTTACTAATATTGTGTCATCGATCCATTCATTTTCTTTAATAAATATATGGGGATGGATGTAATGAAAAACACTCATTTATCCTTTTAATAGGAGATTTTAGTAAAGTAAAAATCAAAGACTCACGTGACCCGCATCTATAAACAATATCTTTATACTCGATCTTTAATCTATTGAATTACTCAAACTGCGGACACAGGAACTGAACAGGTTGAGAATCGCCTTAGACTTGCGACCATGGACTAGTGTTATAGAGATCCTTTACATTAACTTTGCTCTCCTCCACTACCGACCTCTAACATCAATAGATAACAAAGTAAACTCATGTGATCTTCAAGAAGATTTGACTCATATCACAAGTTTATATATTATCGTAATAGTAAACAACACTTTTTGCAGTATATAATAAAATGATGTTAGCTGTATTAAATCACTTGGATGACTGCCTCAGATTGAGTAGAATAGTAGTTATAGCGGATAGTTTATAAACGGCCTCAAAAAAAGGAGGAGGTTCTCAATTCGTCGGAATTTTTTTTTAATGTATTTTCCCTGATTTTTCGAAGACCGGTTTAAGGAATTCTTTTTTGTCTGATAAGTTGCACCACTAAAGTGGTCCCATGGTCACCGAATCAGGATTTGATAGTAGAATCCGGAAAAATCGAGGGATAACCTCAAATTTCAAAGTCGTTTACAATATTTTTCACATATTTTTATTTATAAAATAATCAGATATTTGTGTATATTGTTATTGTTGAGCTGATATGATGGAAGACACAACTCCTAAACTGTTAGGAGTTAGAGGATACTTCTTCAAATATTATGGTGACGTACTGACAACTTTATTTTTTTTTATTTTATTACAGTTTCACAAAAAATGGACTTAATACTAGCACTTTTGTATTTTAATTACACAGTTAATGCTCTCATTCTTAATTTTTTTTTTAAAATAACATTAAATTTTTTAGTTTTTTAAATATTTTAAATAACATAAAATATAGAAACAAAACCAGTAAAAAATTAACAAAAATTAAAAACCAAAATAAACTAAATATAAAAAAAGAAATAAACTAATTGTATACTTTGAAATTATGTAAGTAGGTAAGCTAATAAAAAGAGAAAAATAAAATATCTAAAATAAAATTGATCCGATTTCAAAAAATAAATATTGATCTCACTAAAAAGTAAAAAATAATCTAACTTACCTTTTTTTAACACACTACCAACTGATTGACAATATAACAATACGAAAAAACAGAATTAGATCTCCTCTGTGTTTTAGAGCCCTTTTCTGTGAGTCCATTTATTTACAGTACAATGATTAAGTTCAACATACAAGTTCGAAGTTAATTTAAAATTGTAACTTATTCACATAATTTGGTATAATTTAAACTTATAATTTATATTTTAATGTCCGTCAATGAGGTTTTATTTGATATTAAAAACTGAAATGTATATTTGTTTCATCACAATATGACAATATGACTGAATTGTTTCGAAATAATTGACTATTCTGCGACATAATATTCAAATAGTTAAAATCATGTTAAAAAAATTACAATCAGCCATTATTGATAGCAACAATTCATGAGCTCTTTGCTAAGAAACCCTGCAGTATGACGAGTATTTTGATGAAAAGTTTTTGCTATTTAAAAAAACTGTGTGTGCGATTCACACACGATAGAAGTGAAACTTCAGTAAATCGACCAAAGAATGAGATGAATATATATAATAATATAAAATAGTATGTATATTTCTGTCTCATTCTTTCCTACACATTTTTGTATTTGTGTCTCTTACCTGTCGTTTTTTCCGTTGCATCCGGTTTGAAATCACAACGATTCTAAAGAAGTTTCACTTCAAAAAAAATAAAGTTTTAAGACTATAACCCGACTACGTAGAAAAGTGGTCTAAAAAATACCTACTATACATAGGTGCGACCACGGTTCTAACTTGATCATTTTTATACTTATGCATTTCGCGGTTTCTGTCTGAATTATTTTCTTGTTTCGTCCTTTTTAGACTGTTATATGTATAGTTTTTAAACTTTATTTTTTTATTTAATAGTTTTCCGTTTCCTGATCGATCAAGATAATCTTTATATTCTCATATTGAACCGTAATGTTGGTTTTTATTCGCTTAAAAGAGTGAATAACTGCAACGACAGGACCGCGCGGAATAAACGACCGCATTTTGAACATATATGTTAACTTAATCAATATGATATAAACATATTTGTAACGTGCTCGCCAAGACCTTTCTTTTGATACCAAACACGTGATAATTATCTCAGTTTATTTTTTTTTCTTGGCTATAATCTGAGGTATAAAATAAAATTAAAATTTTTATAGCCTATGTCACCCGCGCCATTATTATCTACGAATCTATTGTCACCTCATTCATGAAAATTGGTTAAGTAGTTTAGGCGCTAGAGTGGAACATACATACATACAAACATAGACTGCCAAAATCATAACCTTTCCTTTTGGCTTCGCCGTAGTCGGGTAAAAATTAGAATGATGACAAGTACATTCATAGAGCAAAAAACCCTATAAACCTACACCTGATTCACAATCCCCAGGCACTACTGTTCGCTTAGATCAATTAATAGAATATACATTCAGAAGCTCATTTTTGAATTGTACTATGTAATTTTATTCATTCTAAAACAAGAGTATTGTGCATCTATTTTATTGTTACGATCACCATTATTTTCTGTATAGTGGGTAGTTTCTAGATAGTTTACGGCTGTTACGGATAACGAGCAATCTTGAGAATACTTACTAGACTACTCTGTACATTAACATTGCTATTTCGGTATTCGTTAATTCATTCACAATTCACAGTTTACGATGAAAACCTTTTCGGACTTTTTCGACAACTATAGTCATATTTCAACACAATACAAAACCGTGCTAAATCATATCATATACTTAACACGGTTCTTTCATAATATTTTAACTCTCACCTCCACCACTCGACCTCGCTAACGACAATCTATACTAATATTATAAAGAGGAAAGATTTGTATTTTTGTATGTAACGAATAAACATAAAAACTACTGGACCGATTTCAAAAATTCTTTCACCATTAGAAAGCTACATTATCCCTGAGTAACATAGGCTATATTTATTACAAGAAAAAATTAGAGATCCTCAGAAATTCTCACTAAAACCAACACAAGATGCAAAAAAATTAGCCATAAAATATCTTTCATCGCATGCGCTGCGAAAAGTATTGATGATAGAACAAAAAAATGTTCTACAGTATTATAGAACGTATCAATATCTACAAAAAACTCCGCGAGACCATATGTCCAACTATTGTAGTTAAGTCACTAAAACTACTTTTTTACATTTTAAAAGTTGATAAAAATGCCTATCAAAATCAGACCATGTTTTCCATAACTTTGTATTAATTCTTATCCAAATAAATTATTTCATAATGAAGACTGTTTCAATACCTGTTAATTACTTTTTGAATTATTGAAATCGGACATTCCAGTCAAAAGATATTACGAAATAAAAATATCAAGATAAATAAAAAATAATCCCAGACGGGCCGCCGGCGCGGTGTGTGCCTCGCAGTGCAGCGAGTAACGCGGCGATAGAGGGAGCGACAGAATGCGGGAGCCAAAATGTTAAAAAAAAATTATCCACCCGTGCGAAGCCGGGACGGGCCCCTAGTAGATAATAAAGTAAACTTACATGGACCTCGAGAAGGGTAACCTTAATCACGACACTATAACACTAACTTCCATGTTCACTGCACGAAAACACCAGAGAGACTGAGACTAATCACGTCGGTATACTTGAAATAATATAAAATGATCTACCCGCTACTACTACTTTATAAACAGTGTTGCTAACAACCGTAACAAATTATACATCTAAACCTTCATGAATCACTTTGTCTATTGGTGGAAACCGCGTGAAAATTCGTTAAGTAGTACTTGAGTTTATTACGAACAGACAGACTTCGTTTTATATACGGTGAAGGTAGATTGATAAAATTTTATCTAAATATAACTCATTTTTTATCGCCAAGAACTATACCAATACTCTTATAAATAAACTAGCTGTTTCGGTTTCAGCCGCTGTACTTTGAATAATTCACACTATATCATTATAAATTATAGCCTATGTGTTATTCTGATGTGTAAGCTATATTATTGTAAAGTTTCATCAAAATCAATTCAGTAGTTTTTGCGTGGAAGAGTAATACATCTATACATCCAGACATCCATACATTCTTACAAACTTTCGCGTTTATAATATTAGTAGGATGGTTGTACTGATTCTTACATCAATCTCAGTGTCATGAGTATCAATTTAAAAAATGTTTTTGACGTTTTTCACACTGATAATGGACCGATTCTGATGAATTTTTGTTTATTTAAAAGGTAATTTAATCAAGATAGTTTTTAGCCATGTATTGTGAAGATCTGGTCAGCCGTTTGAAGACTATCAGCTCATTGCTAACTTGAGAGCTGCGTGACAATATTAATATATTGACAATTATAGCAATCTCGTAATGATAGTAACACACTGACATTGCTTACACTGAGTACAGATGAAACGGTATTCCTTTCTTATGATGTCAAGTATCGAATAGAATCGAGTATCAAGCTTTCTAAAAGTACCTGTAATGAAAGCTTGATACTCGATTCTCGATTCTCACATGAATATTTGTTAAGTATGTAGTGACTGTTGTTTTATATTTTGTTTTCAACAATACAAAAAGATCGACTTATACAAGTTAATATCGATTCTTCTAAATCGATGTCGTATGCGTATCGATACTTGGTAACTGTATTAAATTAGAGTTTCAGTCAATTTGAAATTTATTATTATAAGCTTTGCATTTGTTATTTCGTTAAATATGCAATGATGAGAACATCAATTGAAGTTTAGTACTACTCGAAAGGTATTGAGATTAATTGGACCCGACAGATAAAGGCAAAGATTGATGTTTACCAATCTGCCGTCCAAAATTTCCAATTTAAATTCAATTCATTTTTTCGATCGCTTTTTAAGGTTCATTTCAACTTCCAACTTTACGATATGCAGGTTAATAAATAAAAATATTATATATATTTTAATTATTTCTATTTTTATCTGATATTTTTTCTAATTTTCCTTTTTTAGACCATTAACAACGTTTTCATTAAATATTTGTAAATTGTACGGCGCATTAAAATATTAATTTTAATTTAATGAACTTTATTTTTGACAGTGAAACTAAAAAAAAAATTAGATTATTAAATGACTAAAAACTTGTCTTGCTAAAGACTTTTTTTGCATAACAGTAGCAAATAAATTAATTAGCATTATATCTTTATCGCTGTCTGTGATAGAAACAAGCTTATTTTGGTTTTGTTTACTGTGACTCTACTAAAAATACAAAAACGTCTCTAAAATTTTCTTAACAACACCGTTTATAAGTATAGATACAAACTCAAACTCGAAATATTTTATTTCAATTAGACTTTTGTATACAAGTACTTTTGATACGCCAATCGTCGGTCAGTCAGTTTGTCTGAAGCTACCACCAGCTCGGAAAGCAATTTTCTGTTGAGAAGAGCCGGCCAGAAACTCAACACTCTTTTCAAAAAGCCATGTTTACATAGTCTGTTATACAAATCACTTAGCTTGAGAGTCAACGTCACTTAGATTCCAAGCATTCTCATCATTTAAGTAATCCTATACATTATAGTATGCTTTATATATTAATGACTTCTTGATACGAGTTTTAAATTGTTGAAGTGGCAAGTCTAATATAGGCTGTGGAATCTTATTATAGATAAATAGATACATAACCTAAAAACCTTTAGTGAGATAGATGATTGAAGTCCACGTAAGTTAGCTTTGTTATATACTGTAGTTAGTGTTCGGGCAGTTTAGAGGAGCGTATTAATTATATAAAAGTCCTTTGCCCTACACCTTAGTCGCAAATCCAAGCCACAGAGCGACTGTCTGTCTAAATAGCATGTGTCATTCATTTCATTTTATGATATATTATTTAAATGTAATATAATAACGTCACTGAAGAGTAATCTCATGGAAGAGTAGGTATTTCGTCTTTTCGGAAAATGTTTCATATATAAAAATAAATGTATTTAAAAAAAATCTATAACTAGAGATAATCCTTTGAATCGATTGTCCATTGAAGAGCACTTTAAATATCAACTGGAATGCTCTCCACAATATTTTGTGTTCGTTATGCAAGATTTGTATTACAGTTTGAGGGCTTCAGACCAGATCAAATCAGAGAATACGACTGAGACGGTTTTATTTTTCAAAATAGTAAACGTCACGTAGTTTTAGATGGAACTACCAATACAGGCACGCAGCATTTTCACAACGCGCTCAGACCTACGTGTAAGCTTTATTAAATTATTTAAAGGGAGGTTTTAAATATTTAATTGGCAACACAGAACACAGGCCTACAACTCTTCTGTCGGTATTGGATGTGGGTATTTTGTATTTTAAAAAGGATGAATTTTACGCAATAAGATTTAGTTATTCTCGGAGCTCGTGTGATTTCAAAGCGTTGTGTATTTAGAAATATTTTGCTAAATATTTAAATAATTAGTGTTAAGCCATCCTGCACCTGGGTCGCAAGCCCCAGGCGCTGCACGGCTTCCGTCTCGATTCTATATGACGAAGTGGGTAGTATTTAACGGTTGGTAACATCACCTCCCTTACGTCATAACTACACTCGATGATTTTGATAGCCTCAATCGAGTAAACGATTATCGATTAATCGGGACGTCTGCGCCATATTTCCTATTTGTTGATTTACATCACCCAACTAGTGGAGGGGCATTGCACTTCACAGGCTTCTTGAAGCGTCCATCCTCCTCATGTCCTTGAGGATTTGTGCCCGTTGTGTGGCGATGCCCACGCATTCCAGGACAACGTTGGCATTCGTCTCTTCTGCTTGCAGACAACCCCTACAGATAGGACTATCAGTCAAGCATATGGTAAATAAGTGTTTAAATAAGTGGGCAGTGTCCCGACATTACTCCCACTATTAGACGAAGATCAATGCGATTCAGACTGAGCAGTTTTCGGGACAAGGTCCTTGACAAGGCAGGGACGGCTTGTTTGGACTGTCGACAGTCTGTTGCGTTATTCCATCTCGCATTGTGCGTATCTAGGGTGAACTGATGCAGTTATGAGCGAAAAGTAACCATTGTCTAGTACATATTCCCCGACTGACGCAGTGCACTTTAGTCTCACGACAAGTCTCTTTAAGTAAACATCACCTAGAGTTGAAGTGTAACAATAGTGTATAGCTTTGTTACGGATATTGGACCTCTCTGACTAAGGATCATATGAGTTCTTACGTCTTGTTTATTGTGTGAGTCCGTACATTGTATTTAGGTATGTTAATACAAACTTAGGTTAGGTTTATGTTAGGTTAGCTTAGCCTTATATTACCCTAACCTTAGAATTTAATAGTGGTTATCACTTAAAGAAATTCCTTAAGCCTACACCTTGGTCACAAGTCCAAGGCACTGACTGGGTTCTTTCCTTCATTCAAATTGGCTCTCTGTACCGACATACATATATTATTGTAGTCTTTTAAGTGTTATTGTGCAGCTAAACTACCGTGTAGCTTACATAAGCGTGTTACATTTTAATCTAAATAATAAAAACTTTAAAAGGTGCAAAATAGGCAGTTAAAGGCATAGAGAGAAATAAAACGGGTTTGAGTGCATTTAGCGACTTGAGACCCAATAAAGATTTTATATCATTCTTATATTGCGCCGACATATGGCGTTAGGTTGCTTTATTGCTAAGTGTTTGAGTGACAAAGGAAAATCGTCGAATTATCATAATCGGGATAAAATACTGCGTGATATCTTGCATTGTAAGGATACTTATTACTGTACAACATGCTGCGTCTGGGGCTTGCGACCTAGATTAATTACCGCATAATTACCCATTTACTTATAACATTTTTTACATAAATAACTGCATATTATTTCAATAAAGTAAAAGTGAGTTACTAGTTTAATACAATTTTAACTGCCGTAGCCGAAGTATGATTATGAAAAGTATTTTTTTCTTTCTTTATTAATTACTAGCGACCAGCTCCGGCTTCTTACGGGTGCAATACTAAGTCATTTAAATTTCATGTTGTAAAGGGCCATATTGATCTATATAAAATGCATGATGTATTTAAAGTATCTAATTGGATAAGGATTAATGCTGTATTGTTTATAATCTCTTCGTAAATAAGCCATTATTTCTCGTAAAAAGTAAAGGATTAAAAATGGTTATTTTGGGTTAGCCCTAAGAGATAGACATATACCATCACGGACTTTTTTGTAGACCTTTTTAAGGTGTACAATACTGTAGTATATTGTTTTGATCTATCTTGTAGGGTTCAGCCAGCGTTTGCAATGTAAGCGCAAAAAATGTGTTTATTTACGACATCACATTAGAAACCTCTAAAATTATGAATGTTTGTCTACTATATTATGTATCTTTTATACATATAAACCAGTCTCTTGAATCACTCTATCTATTAAAAAACCCGTATCAAGATCCGTTGCTTAGTTTTAAAAATCTAAGCATACATAGGGCCATACAGACAGACAGCGAGAAGAGACTTTGTTTTATGCTATGTAGTGATTTGTATTGGTCATGGCATCTAAGAGAATTACTGAATTTATACAGGTATTTTTAAGTACCCATCAAACCTTATATTCTCCAAAAATTGGGTAATATTTTTATCGCACATTGGCAACATACATTACAGAACTCCTCAAATCTATACCATGGGAAAAAGTAAAATTTTAAACAATTAAATAAGTTTATTAAATGGCTTTTTGGTTGTCAATTATTTGTCTCTTTTTGGAATAACACATTTTATTTTTTTTAATTTTATTTTCCCAAAGCTGTAAGATATTTAATTTTTTGAAGTGAAACTTCTTTAGAATCGTTGTGATTTCAAACCTGGTAACAAAACGACAGGTAAGAAACACAAATACAAAAATGTGTAGGAAAGAATGAGACAGAAATATACATACTATTTTATATTATTATATATATTCATCTCATTCTTTTGTCGATTTACTGAAGTTTCACTTTTTTCCACAAGAGCTTTATTACTTGGTACTTAGTTACACAAAAATGGCTAAACAGATTTCAATAAAATTTGGCACTCAGATACTTTATAACCTGGATATAATATTTTATGTTTGGGTCATGGGATAATTATAAAATATGTTTGTGTGAGGCCTGAATAGTTTTTTTAACAATAAATTTAAAATTATAATTATCATATCCTTTATTAAATTAATGCTTACTTATATTATAAACGCGAAACTTTGTTTGTTTTTTTTTTAACAAACATACTTATGTTTGTTAATTTTTCACGCAAGAATTACTGAAGGAATTTTAATGAAAATTGCCACACAGATACTTCATAACATAAATAGGCTAGTTTTTATTCTGGAAAAAATTAATACGAGTAGTTCCTGCTTAATAACAATAAAATTCTTGTTAAATCTAATTACACAGTGTGAAGCCTCGTCTAACTTACTATGTATCTAATAGTTATAAAAAGCAGATTTTTCTTAAAATAACAGTAAAAACTGTTGAATTTGTAAGGAGCGATTTGTTATGCATATAACAACGTCGCCCTCGACACTGAGGAATGGCTGCAAATCCCGGGACATCAAATGATAAGTAGTTGTGCAAATATTCTTCAAGAGACATTGAATGTACGGAAATGACAATTTTCGATGCATATTCTAGTATTTTTAACTGTTATTTACTGGAGATTTATCTATGATTTCAGTTCAAAGTGTAGTCATACCGTAATACCCTGTAATATACTGAAGTAATTTCTAAGTTATATTTATTTATTTATTCACTTATTTGCTAGAATATAGTACAATAATTATTGTTAGTAGATGATAGTTGAGTTCTAAAATATTTTGCCTTATTTCTATTATTCTGAAAATATTAGTATTTATGTTAAAAAATCATCTAAATATTCTTTAACAGTATAGTAATATTTCGCTATTATAAAGTTAAACATTTTCTTTTTAAATATATTTGAATATATTAATATTAAATTGGCATTTCTTGTCTACAAGTCTATGTCAAAATATTCTCTGAGAAAGTTGTATTGTAACTTTTTAGGGTTGCGTACCTTTAAAAGAAAAAAAGGATCACTTATTTGCCCGTCAGTCTTTCTGTCAAAACCCTTTTTCTCAGGAACGCGTAGAGGTATCAAGTTGGAATTTATATCAAATACTCAAACCTGCCTTCCATTATTGCCGTCAAACTTCTAAGTTCATGCAATAAAAAGATATGACCGTTGATGTGGTTACGGTAAATATTTCAATTGATTGTAAACATAAGCTTTACACAGAAAAGGGTTTGATTATATTAAAATACGCATTACTAATATCGGGAGTAAACGCCCAAAATGGTGATATTTTGATCCGCACATAAAACTCGAAATTTGATAGTGCTTGTCACTTACTTGAAATTGTACGGAACCTTCAGTGCGCGAGTTCCACACAGGTACTTAGGTGATTTTTTTTGTATGTTTTGTATAGACTTTCTAATAATTCATGTATGTATATCTATTTATATAAATGTCAGGGATTTTAATGGTGAGAAGGAAGGAGGTGATATTACAAGGGGCGATGATAATGAATAGAATATTGGATAAACGCAACGTAGATACTTCTACTGAACCGATAAATAATCAAATATCTCTAACAATTACGAGAGAAACCTAAGCAGTGCCTTGGACTGTGACTTGTGACCAAGGTGTAGGTTTAAAGGAATTCCTTTAAGTGATCACAACACTCGCCTCCACTGCTCAGGCTCTCTGTTTAAACCCAAGGTTAAACTCACATAAACCTAACGTAACACAAGACGTGGAAATTAGATTGTAAGGTACTCACGTGACCTTAATCGGACAGCACTCCCTGCACTAACTCAACACTGCACAACACTAACACTATCTAGGGACTATTTCACTCCTTGAGATCCATAGATGGCGAAGACGATTCGATTATTCGATTTCGATATTCTTTAGATTCGATAATTTCTTACTATTCCCCGACATAAGTATCTTCTTCAAAACTTTAACGATCATTTTATATTATATTATCATTGCTCCACATTACGATCATGTATATTATTTTGTTGCAATTATGTCCAAACTCGACAACAAATTTTACATTGGGCCAAAATTGCCAACTTTCAGTGATCAACTCTCCAGCATGTGCAAATTCAACTGTATTACTTTGAAATTACGTCTATATATTTTTTTGGCAGAAAAACCGTTAACTCACTTACACACACATTCGTTAACACTGTTGCCCACCACTCGATACCATTGCGCACACTCGTTCTATCCAACTATATACCTGAATACTATTTTTCCACTATTTTCGATTGAATTTCTATTATGTCATTGATTTGCAGTCTACACCATCATCTCACTCACTCTCTTCTGTCTCACTCTTTTTTTTTATACAAATTTTGTCCTTACAATGATCAATACAGCAAAATAAAAAATCCGATTTCATGCAGTCATTCTGAAGTAATTCCCGTATTAATTTAAAGGTAATCCATTTTAATTTGTATAGATTCAGCAAAACATATTAATTTTAAATTTTCACATACTCATAAACATTAAGTTTTTCATTGAAAACATGAAAGGAAATTAAATATAAGCTTGGAGGAGCAATTTACGTAATTATAAGCCCGAAGCTATATTCGTTAAACACGTAAAAGTCTTATACAGTACTTGTAATGTAATTAATAAGCTGAACAAAGCTTTTAACCTTTATTGTTTGAAGTCCTTCTAATCGAAAAATACTGTAAAATTATATCATGTCTTCCAAAGAACTGCAGAAGACTAGTATGAAATAATAATTATTTATCTACATGGGACTGATACCGCACAGTAACACTCACAAGACAATAATAATATGCACTTAAAACGGAAACCTAGTAACTGTCTTTAGCGACTTTTTCATATTTATAAGGGGGCATAAATTACGTCACAGTATAAGGGGGTGGGAGGAGGTTGACGAAGTGTGACAAGGGTTGGGAAGGTGTGCTAAATATCGTTATGTAACATTTCAAAATAAAAAAAATCATATCAAAACCTGAAAGTTAAACATTTACAGAAATGTCTAATGTTTTTTAAGATGTTTAATTTGTTATTTATTTTATTAAAAACGACTTGAATAATTAATTCAGCATTTTATTTTAATTTAATCAAGGAGGGGAGGGGTCAATAAATCATGAAATTCGGGTTGCGAAATTTATGGATGACGTCTAATTATAAACAAACACTTTCGGATTTTTTCTATATTTATTTTATAAAAAAAGTTTTTTTTTGAATAAATATCTTTTGAACAGTTTATATTTCCTTTTGTATTTATAAATTTCAGATATTTTCGAACAATTTTTTGTAATCGTGACCTATTAGATTAGATACTATTTCTCTTTTGTTTAATAAAAGTTGGCAATGTTTACAACTATCTTAGATATCATGAACTTGAAAAACTTAAATTAAGATGGTTGCCTACCCCATGGTGCTAGCTGCGGAAACCTCAACGAGAACCCAACATTTTCTGGGCCAATGCACCCTTTGCAAGTAAGGGTAGCAATTTTCTTCTAACATGGGGTTACAATATTCGCAGACGAGGGATGCGTAGGCTCATTTAACGGTGGTTGTGTTACAGCAGTGTGGCTGGTTGCTCTGCGAGGCCGTAATCTCGCTGAAAGAAGCCACGAAGCGGAGGTAGCATACTGTTGAGCCGTCGTTTGCCCTCTGCAGGCGGCATCAAGGAGAGACCCACATAAACATAACCTCCCGCTTTTCGGCGGGTGTATGCATAAAGTCGCATTTCCAACGTAAAAAAACAAAGTGTTGTTGGTTGTGCCTGATCATGAAATAACCACTCAGTGGTTCTTCATGATCGGGGTTGTAGTCGGGTATGTCTGATGCCGAGGAGCGCGAGAGCGTGAGAGTTCGGCCTCCGCTCCTGTATCGGTGTCCCGCATGCTGCAGGATGGGGGAGAGGCGCAGTCGCTAGCATCGGAAGCCCGATCACAAGGGATATGGGTTGCTTCTGACTCCTCCAGGGGCTGGATGTTTCAATTGAATTATCCTGGCACTCTCTATACGTTAAGTACTTGATAAAGCGAGCTCATGGGCGGGTTATACAGCGGGTATTTGTACCCACAGACGGATGCCCACAAAACCCCTATATACCCCTATAGGGGTATGCGTAAATAGCGTTTTCCATCTAAATAAAGCTTTCAATACATATTGACATTAATTTTCATAATCAAAATAACTTGTTAACGCGAGAACGGTTCATTGCACTGTCAGGTTTTCCGCCATCGTTCCCCTAAGACGACGTGACAGCGAATAATTTATCTACTAATACTTGACTGTGTGGAATATTGGCGTTTCTCCGTAATTTTACAGATAGGTATCATAAATAACTTATGTAAGACTTCTCGAACAATGTCTGAGACACTACATCCCTTTATTTACTTATATCATTTTTCGTAGAGCAACAACAGCCTAACTCATAAATCCTAATATCTTTTAAAGACTGCCATCTTTCTCAATTTGTTTATAAGTAGAAGATCAGTCAATTGAACTATTTTACAATTATTTAAATTATAAATCTATATCTTATATATAAAATTCTCGTGTCACAATGTTAGTTACCATACTCCTCCGAAGCGGCTCGACCGATTTTTATGAAATTTTACATGCATTTATTCAGTAGGTCTGAGAATCGGCTACTATCTATTTTTCATTCCCTAAGTGATAAGAATGGCCCACCCCAAATTTATATTGCAAAACATCATTTGCCAGGTCAGCTAGTAATATATAAAAATTAATCCCTATTTCCCTTGGCCGCGGCATTACGTATAAACGGCTGGACCGATTTTAATATATTTTTTTGTGTTTGTTATTATCAGGAGAAGGTTCTTATGTAGAAAAAATATAAGAAACTTGGGCGGAAAAGTAAAAATATATCTACCATATTAACTTTGTATCCTTATCGCTTTTGACAGGCAGCTGGTTTTAGATATTTTCAAAATTACTTTAGAGTATATTATTGTAATTATATAAATGTATAGCAGTAAGTTTCCTTATATTAAATAAAAATAATAATAAAGCGCACAATGACAACGAAAAAGATAGGTAATTGCCTCTCATTCGGTCAGTCGAACACGAGCTAGTTATAATAATATTATGTAATAGGTTCTATATTTATTATGTTATTTTAAATCCTTTATTTCTTATGACTAAGAGAGAACTAATTGTGGATTGTTTGGTACATAGAAGTGACTAAAAGCGGTTGATATATAATTCCTCTAAACATTGTTTTCTATAGCTTTAAAATGGCCAGATTTTGTATCTTTCTATTTGAAGGAAGAAAACACTGTGATAGTAATTCACTAAAATTAATTTATGTTAGAGAATTACAAGGTTCCTAAATTCCTTCGTGATTTTTTTAAAATTACAAATATTCAAGAGTATAACTTGATTTGTAATCTAATATTTTAACAAGATAATTCTATTAGATTCTTAAAAGGTCATACATAGAACTTGGAAGTGGTTTCGAAACGATATAAGAAGAGAGTTTCTAACGCAAAGATAGGATGAAGTGGGTCAAGCGTTGCTTAGCGTGTTCGGGCTTTGTGGTACTAGTGGACTGTGTTAATCATATCTGGGTTATTTTTAGACGAAAATTATATTTATAAAGGTTCTATACTTAGCAACACTGGTGATAATCTCTTCAAGTATACACCCACGTGTAAATAATGTAATAACCTCTGTTTAGATATATTTCAGCCCCTTGGATCACAACCCTTAGATACTCTTCGACTTTCTGGTTAAAATACATGTTTGTAAGTTTATTATCTAAACAATATTAAACCAGTCATTTCGTAGTTTCCGTTGTTAGAAAAGCTTTCAGGAACTTAAAGTAAGGTGTAAAAACAATGAAAAGGTAGTATTTTCTTAAACTTATCTATTGAAAAAGTTTCTGGAGGAAATGTCTTCAATTTTTATCCGTCGGCAGATTGTGAGTTTCAATAAAATTGCGAATCTTTCTGTAAGTTCCAATAAGACCTCGTTTTATCACTGTAAAAATAATACTTTGTGTACAATTTAAGAAACATAACTAACAAACGGATTGTACATTACAATAATAATGTCATCAAAACAAAACATAAATGTGAAATGAGAGCCAAGTTAACTTCGCCGACGAAAAAAAATTTAGATCTATGCGGGTGCCAAGATCTATGTAAAATACCTTAAAATTATAGTTACAAGAACATGCAACATTCTGAAATAAATCATATAACAATTTCTTTTCTACTAATTTGTTTTCTACTTAAGAGGTCATATAAACATTTAAATTTTAACAGACAATTGTTTACAGAATGCAATTATTTTATTTAAAATGTTTACATTTAGGATTCGAGACAAGCTAAGGAGCTTTAATAACTGTGCCATTTTTTATTTATACAAGTTTAATAGGTTTCGTGTTGTGAAAGGGTCAAAAGAGGTCTAAATGGTTCGTGAAATACACACATGGCTGGACGGTTCTGAGCTTGGCTGGACTCGCTGCCATTTATTGTCTTCAATTGTTGTCGGTAGTGGATTTTAAATATTCTTAAAACAATAATTATTATCTATAGCAGCAGTGGTGGCCCAGGGGTTGAGACTTCAATGTCTTACTCGGAAGGTCCGAGTTCGATCCTGGGCACAGACCTCTGACTTTTCTGAGTGATGTATGTTTTAAGTAATTAAATATCACTTGCTTTAACGGTGAAGGAAAACATCGTGAGGAAACCTGCACTCCAGAGAGTTCCCTAAAGTTCTCAAAGGTGTTTGAAGTCTGCCAACATACATTGGGCCAGCGTGGTGGACAATGGCCTAATACTCTCCTCATTCTGAGGAGGAGACCCGGCTCAGCAGTGGGCCATTGACGGGACGTGATGATGATGATGATGATCAATTTTTATCTACAAGAAGTAACTGTCAATTATTACTTTGGAAGGTTAAATCAAGTCTAGTAGATTTTAATCAAAGATATAAAGTTACACGAGTCCAGCGATTATCCCTGTTGTACTATCGAAATGGATCCCAGGGTAATAGGATACAACTTTCGCAATAACAACGGAATTACTTTAGATTATTATAACTGTTTTTTGATATTCTTTTTCTAGCGGCATTAAATATTGTTATTTTTTTCATAAATAAGTAATAAAGACTGGGATAATGGGTTTTCATATAACAAATAAATCTTATATATAAAATTCTCGTGTCACAATGTTAGTTACCATACTCCTCCTAAACGGCTCAACCGATTTTTATGAAATTTCGTGTACATGTCGGGTAGGTCTGTGAATCAGTCAACATCTATTTTTTATACCCCTAAGTGATAACGGTAGCCCACGGTGGCAAAACAACGTTTGCTGGTTCAGCTAGTATCTATGTATATATATAAATGAGTGTTTTAAACTAATTTCAACAATAAATCTATTTTCTTAAATTTTAGTTTTGTACTAACATACCATTTTAATGCGCTAATTCAATTTCTCACCGAAGAGAAGTGTCTCTACTGTACTAGTTGTACGTTTGTACCTTTTGTTGTAGACATTATGGGCCTGAGGGCCATCAGCTAATCTACGAGATCAGTCGTAGGTTAATTAAGGCCTCAGGAAACTATCGCCCTGGCAGTTTCCTCCGCCAAAGAATCAGCATTTAATTTTTATTTCATTATTATTAAGCCTTTATTGCCAATATAATGTATTAACAATCTTAAATGTTAGTTGAAAAATATTATTAGTAGGTGTCGGCGTGTTTTAGCTGCTCTTTCCAGTCTACTCTTATCTGGGTCGTTCTGTGCCATAATGGACTAGCAATCTTTTTGATGTCATCAGACCAACGTTTAATCTAGGGGTACATTCTGTTATTGTTTTTGTTAATTTGAATTTTTTGGTTTTTCACTATAACATCTTCAATTTTTCTAAAAACTTTTATTTCATAAGATAGTTTAAACTTATTTATAGTTATAGTTTTATGATGATGATTTGAATATATAACTTAAAAGCTAGTATTTTAAGAATCTTATTTTGTAAAAAAGCAATGTAGTATGAGTATACAGAAATAATTAAAGATGTAAAGTGAAGTAGGTAAAGGGAGGTGTTCGTTCAGAGGCAGACATGTTGATATATCGTTTCCAATATAATTAATGGTAACATGCTGTGTGGTTTCTGCTTCAACGCTTAGGCATTCATTTTATTCACAAATTTAATGTCGATAACACTTCAGCACTTTGTTATTTAACAGTTCGAAAACTTAAATTACGAATTAAACGAGATAGATCGTAACAGAGAGTTTCAGACATAAATATTTATATATTTCCATATAAATTATAAAATAAACTTTAATTATTAGAATTTTATATCACAGAAGACATTTTCGTCAAATTTTCAGTAGATGTAAGTTAAAAAAAATATTACTTAAAAATGACTTACTCTAAGGAGATATAGAATATTAACCTCGCAATACTGGTTTCCACGTTAGTGGGTTTATTATGAAGATATAATATTACAAAATAAGTTGTTTCTTATGTGCTAAAAGTATTAGTAAATAAAAGTAAGTAGAAGAAAAGTGTGTTCATGAAATAATCACGTGGTCCTCAATACTAACCTAAAACCTGTTTCATTGTACTATAAAATTATCAAATTACTTGTCAAGTTGCCCTTGATCTATCAGGATTCAGGATAGAAGTTATAAGTTGAAAAGCCAATGATGTACCCTTAAAATTAATTATTGAAAGCTTCAAGTCAATGAAAAGTTACCAAAAGTTGAGTTCCCTTAGGGAGTTTTGCCCCACTATTTAGGAGGTTTTTTGAAGGAATTGTTTCTCACAGATTGTATTAATTTGATTTTGAATATTTAAAGAAAGCTGATTTTTTCTGTATGTTTCAGCTAATATTTTCCATTGTAAGAAAAAGAAAAATCTTAATATATGTGACGTGTATATAAGCAAATTATAATTGTCGACAAGTTTATATGTCTATTTGAAATTCATAATTATACTAATAGACCCGTCCCGACTTCGTACAGGTATTATTTACCATATATAGTACTTGGATTAATTCCAAACCATTTAATTTTCAAAATATTGTTGCTAGATAAAAAATTTCAGGCGCTTACGACGGAAAACTAATTTATTATTATCCCACAGGAACTCTGTATTTTCGGGATAAAAAGTAGCTTATGTGTTAATCCAGTTTATAAAGTATCTGTGTCCATCATTTTAATGAAATCCGTTCAGCCATTTTTGGCTGAGTGAAAAAACAGTAATAACATAATATAATCTGTATCTGAGTGAATAAGAGGGGTGGAAAGCTGATCATATTTCAGATTATTTTATAATTTTAACTAAAAATCTAGATCGGCTATGTATTTAAAGACGTTATAGCAGAAAATCAGAAATAGAGCTAAAAATAAAACCTCACACCTACTTAGCTTCTCAACTTGTAGTGCAACTAAGAGGATGGTTGACACAATTTCATAAATCTGCCACTTCTGATATTTAACTATGTTAAATATCTTTTTTTATAGACATAATCGTACATAATGAGTTAAACTAGAATCTCTTATGGTCATCAAGCAAATATATTGGTTTTATTAATATATTTTATATTATACTTTTATTTTTTCCCCAATTAGATAGAAATAAAGATATATCTTTGAAAAAAGTCTTGTTTTCTTAAAATTTGAATGATTGATCAATGAGTGAGTGAGTAAGGGAGGTGTAATTGAGTAACGTTTTATTTAAGTACTTTTAAAATTATTGAATAAATGAATGAGACTCCTATCTCAACCAAAACATACTTTACGTCATTGCCACGATTTTTTAAAAAATCAATCTCGCCTTAGAATAGATTTTACTTAAACAGCCTGTTTATTGTGGAAAAAGTGGCTACAAAGCTACGCTTAACATTATTACTACGCACGTAGAACTTTATGCTGCGCCATTTTGGAATTATAAATAGTAGGAAATCCTATAAACTATCATTTATTATAAATTATTTATTGTTAAACTTTGAACGAGATTTATGATATTTTTAATAAAATAAAAGCAAAAACATACGGCTTAAACATCAATCGATTTACGAATTAGTAAATGTCATTTTATTTAAATGTGATTGTGTTTTGAACATGGTCAAGTAAACCATGTTCAACTTGGTCTCAAGCCCCAAGCGGAACTTGGGGTAAGTGCAAAACCTTTAATTACTGTTTAGTATTTCTATAAAAACAGCATGTAAGACATATATAGGTTTAGAGCTCACCTTCTCCACTCAACCTCGCAGTTTCAATTTTTTTTTGGTACTTTTATTAAGCGACTTGTTTAATATCCTCTATTACGTATTGTATTTACTTATATCTATGATTCATTACTTTAAATATCTATAATGTAAACTAAATATAACTATATTATAGAAACTAACGTGGTAATTAGTCATTTTTAAAAACTATGCCAAACGGTAACACTCACGTATTATTGTGGTAACTTGGTACTACAGTTTCGCCGAGCGGCCACTTCGAGCGCGTCCACTGGCTGAAGAAGATCGCCCAATGCGATCGAAACTGTAGTACCAAGTTATCACAATAATACGTGAGTGTTACCGTTTGGCATAGTTTATAAATATAATTATTATATTTGTTACATTTTATTTTCGTTTACAACATTTTCATTTTTTTAATTTATTTATATACATGACAATACTTTTTATTTTTATCTATTTATTGTTTTCTTTGTGACAATTATTTATATTTTTACCTTACCCTTTTCGCTCTTCCCTTATCCTTTTTTATTATTCAATTATTTGCCGTACTTCCATTTCTTTTTAAACTAACTGTAGTCACATATTCACAAAATTGAATAAATTTATTTCTTATATTTCTATCTGCGATTATTTTATGTAAGTTGTTTTTATTTATTTCAGTCCCTAACTCTTGTTCAAGGCTTTGGCGATGAATACAGAATCTTGGACAGTCTACCAGTAAATGGATAACTGTTTCATCGACTCCAGGGTCGCATTCGCATCCTGGGTGATCTTTACATTTAAACCTAGCCAAGTATTCTGCATATCCGCCATGTCCTGTTAGTGCTTGAACTGATTTTGGAGTCAGTTTTAGTTGTCTATTTAGTTTGTAAGCGATCTGAACGTCTGGGAGGAACAATTTTACCAGTTTGTTCGCTTTCATACCGTTAGTCCCATTCTACTATTATCTCCTGCCTTATACATTTCTTGACGAAAGAGACTGGACACCTATGATAGTCTGATGTTTCCTTTCTATTCCCGGCGATAATAAAAACTTACGTGTATCTATAGAAGGCACTATAATACTAACTTCCATGTACACTGCGCGAAAATACCAGAGAGACTGGCTCTAATCTATCGCACTAACGTTTATATATTGTCTACCCGTCGGTATACTTGTTATTGCATAATATAATCTACCCGCTAATATTACTTTATAAACAGTGTTGCTAACACGTGTGACACACAAAAACCTTCCTCTTGAATCTGTCTATTAATGAAAAATTAACATCGTTTGTATAATTTAAAATATACTTGTGTTATTAACACTGTTTATAAATTAGTATTCGCGAGTACCCTTTATGTTATTTTAAGTATACCTAAGTGTAGAAAATATATACATATCTCCGTCTAAATTGCATATTGTTATCATATATTGACAGTTACGCAGTATAGCTCTGATACTCTCAGCCATTTGTTTCATAATAATCTCACACTGTTGTAAATAAAACATTCACGACATTTATAGAGCTTTATTTTATGATTTCCTTCCGTATGTTTTTATGTTCATAACTTAGAGGCTGTTAATGTTTTATGTGTTGAAATTTTTATATTTACGTTTACAATGGTGATATCGTAAACAAATTGGATTTCAGGATTTTTATATTAGGATACTAGTTTTTTATTTAATTTTTATGATGAATTATTAACTGAATATATATATGTCGGGGATTTTAAATGGCGTGAAGGAAGGAGGAGAGAGAAATATTGGAGAACGTAAACGCAACGTAGATACTTCTATTGAACCGATAATTGATCAAATATGGTCTCTAACAATTACGAGAGAAACCTAAGCAGTGCTTTGGACTTGGTTCTTTCTGTTTAAACCCAAGGTTAAACGTACATAAACCTAACTTAACAAGACGTGGCAACTAGATTGTAAGGTACTCACGTGATCTTGATTGGACAGCACTCCTAGCACTAACACTGCTCTGCACAACACTCACTATTCAGAGACTACTTCACTTCTTGAGAGTCCACGCACCACTAAGATTTCAGTCAGACTGTCGATGGCATATAAAGCGTCGAGAGTCGAGACTGTCAAAACAACGGAAGTGACTACTACCCTACTCCAACGCCAATGACGATTCGATTATTCGATAGTCTTTTACTATTGTCCGACATATAGATCAACATTATTTTAAAACATCAATAATCTTTATACAAGAATAATGTAGTCGTATAAGAACAGAAATTGTAAAAGAAGTCATCTCTCACAATGAAGTCTTTACTTTATATAAACTAGTGAGAATTTATTCAAAAGTAAGTCACCAAATAAGCATCTATTTAATAACTTTGACTCCATCAATGTTTTTATTTTGGACAAATTCTATAAATAGGTTGGGATCTTGGATCGGTTGATGATTGCCATAGGCGTAGCCAATAAGGCGGGAGGGGGGATTGTCTAGGTTGACCTGATTCCTCTAGAAGTTTTAAAACAATCAAATCAAAAAATGTATCTGCACTGTACAGTACAGTTACGATAGAAGATATGGTTAAGTGAGACCCACTGCTGAGCCAGGTCTTCTCTTCAGAATGAGGAGGGGGATAGGCCATAGTCCACCATGCTGTCCTAGTGCGGGTTGGCACACTTCACAGAACTTTGAGAACTTTTTAGGGAAGTCTCAGGAATGCAGGTTTCTCACGATGTTTTCCTTCACCATTAAGGCAAGTGTTATTTAATAGCTTAAAAAACACATAACTCAGAACAGTCACAGGTGTGTGCCCAGGATAGGACCCAGTATTAACTAAATTTTATTGTACTCGTTGTTGTTAGCATCCGTTTTAATTTTATCTAAATTGTTGTTATATGTTATAATTTAAATGCACAAGCACTCGGTATGTTCTGCGCTTAACATATAAAGTAAAGAAATACCTCTTTATTAATAATCTGTGTTAGCATCCGTTTTAATTTTATATAAATGGTTGTTATATGTCCGTACAATGCTTGAATATTATCTATGGTATATGATAAATTGTTTACCGTACAGGAAATTAATTGTCTATGAGGTAGATCATATTAGTGATGAATTGTCAGCATTGATACTGTTTCCGTTATTTTTTTTAGGCTAAGGTAGGATATAAAAAGATGATGCAAGGTGACAGAGTCCAGTATTTCTTGGGTTTTTGATGTAATATGTGCTATTAAAGTGGTTATGTGTGAAAGTGCTGGTGTTTTTCTTACGAAATATCTGTGTTAATAGTTTTAGAGCTAACATTGTATATCGTCTTAGTTACCAAAAATCCAGAAATAGGCCGGAGAAGTTACAGTAAGTCGCTACGAAAATAGGACATACAATAAAAAACCAGTTTTATGTTTATTAACACCTTAACATTATTAGTCTCATAAAGTATTATTATATTTGATACTATAGCGACCCATAGGAATAGAAATGTACTTATGTAAATAGCAACAGACATCATTGTGAAATAAAATGTAAAAACTTTTAGTTATTTTTCATGATTTCATGATCTATTCCTAACTAAACTAATTTTAACGTAATATTTAAAAATAACACGCCCAGCTGTCGCTCATTTAATTTCCCTTTTCTTTTAAAAGCATAAATTAGACATGAAAGCGTTGATGTGACATTAAAATATTCGTGACTTATTTATTATAGTAAACAGATAATATAATTATATATAACAGTGTAATAAACAACTATTTTTAAAACTCAAACTTTACCTTCACTTTTATTTTCGAGCATAGTTACTTTATTTTGTTCTACCTAATATTTTTCTTTTATATATTGATCTATAATGCTATGGACTTACATTCAACGCTTCAAAATGACAAAAGGGACCCATCTCCACTTAAGCCACTTCGCAATTTTATAATAATTTTAAGTAACGTGGAAAAAATCAGCGGTTAGAAACTGTATTGCCCTTGTCATTAAACTTTAGCGTAATTGTCAAAAAGAGAAAAATATATTTATTCATTTATATTTTCAGGAAAGGTAAGGTTCTTTTCTTCCCTTCTTCTTCCTCTTTTCCATATTGTTGCTTTCTCATATCAAGAAAAAGAAGTGAGACTGTTGTTCAAGACATATCCTGGCTGGATCACAAAAATTAAATACAATATCTGTATCTTAGTCTTGGACCTCAGACATCTTTTTACAACTAATCGATTCCTTTAGGTCGACCTTCTACGACTGTTTATAGAACCCTAGGGATCTATTAAGACCATTGTGGAATCACTGCTTTAGACTATTATCAACAACTACAAAAGATGGGATTGAGCAGAAATTTATTTTAGTGTATGAGCTTCTTTTTTTTAATGACAGTTAAGGGCAAACGAGCAGATGGCCTGTCTAATAGTAAGTTGGTCGGATTCGCATGCTGGTGGTCGCTCACGACTTTGGCCTACATTTTTCGTGACGTTTGTATAACCTGGCGTTGATATTATTATAGGTCAAAGAATGGCTAGTACCGTGTTAGTTTATATGTATGTGAGCAAATGTTATTATGAAGAGAATCCCCAGAGTCTGTCGAGTATAAGACAACGGCAAACACAGCTGCTCCAGTCGAGAATATTTCAGATAATCTAACCCAATAACGTCGCTCAAAAGTGTCAAGTGAGAAATAGTTTGTTTTGCTATTCGTGCCAAAACTTTGATTACTATCTACATATATGAATAATATAAATAGTAGAAAATAAAATAAAGTACATGTACTTTCTTATGCGCTTTAGCATATCAGCAGGCACGCGCCGAGCATCTTCTGCGCCGGTGTGCGAAATACTTATGAGCGCCTATACCTGAGGAGCAAACAAAAGGTCATTCACTAACAAGTATCTTCTGCGTCTGTGTGTTAACCCTGTCTCCAATTATATGCGCCCTGTTTTTTTCATTTCGAATCATGTCATATTTTTGGTTTGGCGCTCCCAAAAGGTTTCAAGCGTCTTTTCTGCCCTGGCGCCGTCGTGCACCGCACGACCTCGCACATACGGATAGCGGGTCCCTGCATATCTAGTAGAAAAGCTAAGGCAAGTACGTTAAAGTATAAAATCTAAAAAATATATTCAGTAAGGATTTTGTCAGTATATATATACAGTCAGGAAGTTAGGTTAGGTTAGGTTAGAAAAGTTGTCTATAGTCTTTCTTGAGGTAATAGAGATTATAAATTATCAACTGATGATGTCGGTACTTTTCTTTGGTAAGAATTTAATAACAGAAGACGTCTTTAAAAATTTCCACCACACCACTACGTTAGTCAATGTTTACGACCTGTAAATACTAGACAAACTGCCTCTGCTAACTGATTGGTCGGGAGAAAGGTTATAATTTATAGAGTCAATAGTGATAATCTTCAGTCATATTAGTGATGGCAAATTTATTATTTCTTTTGCCTCACTTCCCGCTCTAGTTTCGTGACAATAAAATGGTTATAGTATTTTAAATATTTTTTATTTATTTTTTATGCAATTGGGAAACATACAGCATTAATTATACATCTAACAATACAAAAATGTAATAAATCAGCCAATAAAGCGTTCACTTATATTTAAACTTATATAGTGAATTTACAATAATAAATACATATATTATATCTAAACATTGAGCACTAAACATTAAACAGATTTAAGCGAAAGAAAAAAAATGAATTATGTTTATGTTGCATTGATTATTATTACTTACTTACTTACGAGGCTCTACGTCCCAAAGTGAGTCTTGGCCTCCAACACGAGTGCGCCAATGGTCCCGGTTCTTCACCGTCTCTCGCCAGTCGTTGGCCTTAAGGTCGGTCAGATCCGCTTCCACGGTGTTGATCCAGCGATACCTAGGTCGACCAACGGGTCGTCTCCCATTAGGCCATCCCAAATATGCTTTTTTACATCGCAATCCTCCCCCATCCTTTCGACATGGCCAAGCCATCGCAAACGGTGCGCTTTAGTTTCACCGATGATATCTGGTTCAGCCACGATTTTTTTTATTTCGGTATTCTTTCGAATTCTGTAGTTGCCATCCTCTGTTCTTATCGGGCCCAGGATCTTACGAAAGATCTTACGTTCAGCCACCAGGAGTTTATTTTCTTCTTGCAGTGTTAGTGTCCAAGTCTCACAAACGTACTTAAGTATGGGTCTTATCACAGCTTTATAAATTTGGATATTGATTAACAACCCTCCCACAGAAAAAGAACCTTAATGTTACGAAACCATGAATTATTATTAAAGATTTTTTTAAATAATTTGCAAATTTTTAAATTTTACTTTGAAAATTATCTACATGGCTATGTGATTAGTTCTAGTTGTTACAAGCTCTTATTATAAAATAATTTTTACTGTAGTTAGTACGACGAACAGGAATAAGGAAAGTGTTTCTGGAGCGGGTGTGAAAAACTGATCAATTTAAAGAGATTTGACTTAAAAGATAATTCGAATCGATGAGATTATTTAAAATTTTATATAAGAAAATTTATATCCCATAAAGTTAGTCCTATTTTCCCATTTTTCACAGTTAATATGATATATTTATTCCCAAGGAGTGCGTAGTGCAATAGCAATAAACCTGAGTTATTCGCAGCAGTTAATTAGTCGTTTGTGTGAGACTCGCTCCGTAATATACAGTTTATTGGTCGTAAAGCTGTGATAAACTTATAAGCACGTTGTCTTTGAGCCAGGAATATAGAAGAAATTTATTAGTAATATTAACTACTAGGGGCCCGTCCCGGCTTCGCACGGGTGGATAATTTTTTTTTAACATTTTGGTTCCCGCATTTCGGTGCCCCCTCTCTTGCCGCTTTACTCGCTGCGCTGCGTCGCTATACTGGCCCGTCGCGTCCTCGTGTATTTTTTGTTTATATTGATATTTTTAATTTCGTAATATCTTTTGAATGGAAGGTCCGATTTTAATAATTCAAAAAGTGATTTACAGGTATTGAAACAGTCTTGAATATGAAATAATTTATTTGGATAAGGATTAATACAAAGGCATGGAAAACATGGTCTGATTTTGATAGGCATTTCTATCAACTTTTAAAATATAAAAAAATAGTTATAGTGACATAACTATAATAGTTGGACATATGGTCTCGTGGAGTTTTTTGTAGATATTGATACGTTCTGTAATATTGTAGAACATTTTTTTGTTCTATCATCAATACTTTTTGCAGCGCATGCGATGAAAGATATTTTATGGCAAATTTTTTTGCACCTTGGGTTGGTTTTAGTGAGATTTCCTGAGGATCTCTAATTTTTTCTTTTAATAAATATAGCCTATGTTACTCGGGGATAATGTAGCTTTCTAATGGTGAAAGAATTTTTGAAATCGGTCCGGTAGTTTTTATTTTTATTCGTTACATACAAAAATACAAATCTTACTTCTTTATAATATTAGTATAGATATAGATTCAATAATATGATCGAAGTCAATTCCTGGTACGAAGTTTGTCTTAACAAAGTTAAAAATTTTTAAAAAAGATGAAATCGGTAGACGGTAATTTCACAATTTTCTTATTCTCACTCTTTTCAAACGTCCTTCTTCAACGTTTAATCAAAACTGTTTATCGTCCCGAAACTTATTGCTCAATCACACCACTACCACCACCATAGAGTGGGGATAACATTGGTCAACTCCTTTAGTGCATTTACGAAATCAGTTCTCTACCTGTTAATGGAGATATTAATGGAATTAAATCTAATTATAGTTACGATCAATGCTTTGTAGTATTCATATTTTAATGAAACCTTGAGCATGTATGATAATAATATTAACTCTATGAAATTATTTGACAGACTGTCTGTGAGTAATCGCGAGCTGTCAAGTATTCTTAAAATAATTCAAAGAAAACCGCTAAGCAAAACTAATGGTTGTATTTTTTTTCATTTGAATTAATGGTATTGAAAGAAAGATTTTTCTACTATCTTGTTCAAAAAACTAATTTTATGGTTAGAGCATAATTTTGTGAGCATAATTTGACGAGAAATCAATGAGAATTTGGCAGATTTTTATAAAGATGTTTTTAGAAAGATTTTGTGCTGAGAATGAAATAAATATCAGTATATTTTTTATGTCAGTTAAACGTATTTGAGATACTTAAAGTTTAGGAGATTTTTTACACGTTATTCTTAGGTCATCTTCGGTAAAGTCATATGTTCAATAAATAACTTCATTACACCAAAGTGCAGTGAGAGCAGAACTAATAGAATAGAATCCATGAAATAAAACTAGTTAGTCTAACAATTGATCAGTACCTACAATTAGTCGTCGTCCATTAACGAGAAACAAAGGAAGGAACCTTTGACTCGATTACGAAGCGAAGAAAACTGCCGTCTCTTTCGTTTTTATTTTATCATTGTTTAGCAGTTTGATTGCTAATTTGCTTTCCTTTATAAAAAATATCCTAGGCTATTAAAAGCGGTGATAGCTTAGTTAAGACATACTTAGGTGTTTTACTCGAGAGATCCGAATTCCATCTTGGGTACCTCTAACTTTTCTGAGTTACGTGTGTTTAGTAAAGCTTTAACGGTGAAGGAAAACATCGTGAGGTAACCTGCACTCCTGAGAGTTCCCTAAAAGTTCTCAAAGGTGTGTGAAGTCTGCAAACCCGCACTGGGCCAGCGTGGTGGACTTTAGCCTAACCCCCTCCTCATTCTAAGAAGACCCAGCTGAGTAGTGGGTCATGATGATGATTATGATTCTAGGCTACATTAGCTAGACTTGGAAATCTATTTATATTATTAGAGACCCGCCGAGGCTTCGCATGGTTTCTCTATAATTATGTATAACTCTTCTTGAATCACTCGGTCTCTTATTGAAAACCGCATTCAAATCTGTTGCATAGTTTAATAGATTTAAGCGTATAGACAGTGGAAAGGGACTTTGTAAAATTTATTATAAATGTAAAAAATTTGATGTTGATTACGTAATTATTAAAAAAATAGCTACACAGATATTAATGAAATTTGGAAGATAGATATTATACTCACATATATCAATTTTTATGATTGAAGTGAACATAGCACATACCAATTGTCTGTTTCATATACTTATAGTCCAAATTAGACCAAAAAATATTAGTGAAGTTACAATAATTTGCATCCAGTTGATAATTGATATGATTGTTCAAAACACCATTATACATAAAATCTAAAAATGTCCTCATCGATCAGACACCTGAAAAAAATGTACTTGGGTCAAAGGTCACAAAAACAGGTTTTTCTAGATTTTCAGCAAAACGGCAAGTTATAAAAAATGTCTAAATACTTTTTTTTCTAGCCACCATTTTTGAGATATAACGATTCAAAAAGTTGAAAGAGTTGTAGTGTTATATCGTCATAATATGTATGTAAAAGTACATCACTGAAACAATCAGTTATGTACTTATACATAGTCACAGTCTGTTAGTAGAAGGATGAGTAAGTGAGTTGAAGCGTGAGTATTGAAGTTCACACTGGAGACAATTCCGAAGTCTATGCAGACAACGTTAAAGCAATAATTAATCAATATAAACTCCAACTTAATTTTTTTTTAATTTTCAAGCATCTGTAGGAGAATAGACACATTTCAGAATTGGCTTTAGGTAAATAAGAAATTTAAAAAATATTGCTAAAAAACAACATTTAAAATCAGGTTTCGTCAAAACTGCATAGTATGGATTATAAAAGACTTGATGTCGAATACTTAAAACTTTGTCTATTGAGCACAGATTTACATAAGAAGGCTTAGCTAAAGCTGGTAAAATCATCGGTAGTAAGAATATTTAAATTTCTGATTTTTATAGTTTACTATTTATATTGTTTATTTAGTTTATTTTAGCATATATTTATTTCACGTATAATTACAGTGCTAACACAAAGTGAATGTTTAGTAGGAACTTTTAAAATCATAATAGACTTGTTATTTATACAGAAAATATATCTATATATTAAGAAAGTGTATATTTAAAAATGATTTCATACATTTCCTGAGGATTGTACGCATGTTAAGAACCAATAGAATCGCTTTATTCGACACACTCCGAGCGAGGCTAGGTAATTGAAGCGATTATATTGGTTCTTAACAAACACATCCGTTTTTACTCATTCTCGCTCATTTCTGTAGGAAACGCAGCCTTATGCAAGCAGAAATTTTTGCTTAATTTTATTAACTGTAAAGCTGATGCCATGATGTGTAGCAATGGATGCTATTGGTTCTTAACAAACACATCCCTCGCTAAACATCCTCGCACTTTTCTGATGGACACGCAGCCTAGGGGAGGTTCAATGCTCCCTTGTTGTATTGGTAGAATACATATAGCAGTGTAAAAGTTATATCGACTTTTAGTTAAACTTCATGAAATACTTAAAATATGACTTAGAAAACACGAGTCTCCGTTGTAGCGGTGATACCTATATTGTAATATTTACATACGAAGATGAAATAATCGAATATTCCTAAAACGAACCGAATAAATAAAGCTGTAAAATTTATAGATGGTAATTGCCTTTTTATTTCTTAAATCAATCAAACGGAATCGGGACAACATTTAATGATGGAAGTTACAAGGCGTCTAAAATAAAGAAAAAAAAACTGATTAGAAAAGGAAATGGTAGTTGATTTATCTCCTGTCGGAACGTAAACAGATTCAATTTTAATGACTACGGGTGGAGGGAACGACAAATGTAATAGTCCTTAAATATTGGCTCCACAGGAGAATACTTCATGAAATAAGATTTTTTTACGAGATAATAATTAATTATATTTAAGAGTAGCCAAGCCCATAGTCTTCTTTGATAAATGGGCTATCCGATACTAAAAGAATTATTGAATTGGAATCAGTAGTTCCTGAGATTAGCGTACTCAACCAAACAAACTTGCCTGAATCTGTAAGTATAAAAATAGCATATCTACACTAATTTTACAAAGATCAGTCTTTCACTGATAGAGAGTTATGTCCTTCCTGAATAAGGCTGTGGAATAGCCATAAATATTGAAAGCTGAATTATGCTCGAGCCACATAGTTCATTTAGTGTTACTGTAAATCATATTAATAATCAAAATAAATGGATTTGAATTTAAAATGAACCTGCAGGCTCAACTACCTGTTTAAAATGCTTGTTTATTATTGATAAAATAAAATTTTGTCAATGACAATTTTGACAATGTGTTGCAGAGTATTTTTACGCATAAAATCATGCAAATTTTTATTTTCTGTTTACCTTAAAAGTTTGTTAACTAACTTAAAAATCTAGTAGTTGGCAAAGTAAAGCTTGAAAGATGTCACACGAGCAGCGAAGGTTTAACCGCCATTTTGGTTCCGACGATGTTATATTCATCACTATAGGTTAATTAGTTAAACAATGCGCTTATAAGTGAGGGCTGATGCGGGTTTATATATAGGTCTTTAACAAATAACAAAAACGACCTTGACCTGACTAACGAGATCAGCCAAGATTATATTAAATGTAAAATACGAGCCATAGGTAGATACAGTTCCATTAAGAGTAGATAGACGGACAATTCCTATCTAATGTATGAAGTAATTGCTTCTTTTACTGACTATTCATGCAAAATGACATCCATATTGGATTGATCCGATCCAATCATCTGATAGATTGATTTAGGTTGGGTTTTGACTTCAAAAATATGGTCAGTGTTGCTAAATTATACTTTTATAGGTTGTTATATTAAAGACAATGGTTTACTTAATATGATATTAGTCAAAATAGCCTCCAATAGAACTAATATATCCGATTTGTTTGTTATAACATTTCCAATAGCTCCGTGGGAGGTCCTGTTTATTATCAGTACCTGTATATAGGACTTGTACCATAATGACGGAGGAATGTAGGCGCTGGTGATTAGTCCATCAAGTCCGTGAGGGGACGGGATAGAATACTATTCCCCTCTGCCGCTGGGAGAGCATCTCGTAAAAGCCGAGTAGCCCAGCACCTCCTTGGTGGTAGGGGATTTATTCCCCGGCTGGCTTGTGACCACCAGCAAGCGAATCCGACCGCCAAGTGTCATAGACGCGTTCCGGTCGACCCGAATGTGGGCCAGGCTTACCCCCTCCCACTCCCATCCCATTAATGCTGCGGATCTAGCTCTAGGTCCGTTGAGAACGCAGCATTTTTTCTTCTTCATTCTCCCTTCCCACTCTATCTTCGAGGATGCAATGCATCGACAAAACAAGAGGGTATCTCTTGTTTTGTCGGTGTCCATGGGCGATAGTAGCCACTTACCATCAGGCGGACTATCTGCTAGTTTGCACCTTATCTACCATAAAAAAAAAGATGGCGGCTTTTGCAGCTTTACCTTACTCTTTAGTGTGCCATGGAGGATGGAAGTAATTATAGATGTTTTTGCTTTACGAGTTTTCCATAAGGTTTATTTCAAATGAGAACAGCGTAAGTTTAATGAAAAAATAAAGAATTTATTTCTATGAATAAATATTACGTTCTCTCTCTCTAAGTTCTCATATCTAACTTTTATATTGTCCACAAAATTAATTGACTACAATATTTATGTATTTCGAACACAACGTTAGGAAAACGTTTACTTTAATTTATCGAAGCTCAACCTTCCGAATAATTAAACGTTTATATATTTTTTCTCTATATTAATATTATAAAGCTGGAGAGTTTGTTTTTTTGGTTAGACGCGCTGATCTCAGGGACTATTTATCGAGGAAGGCTATAATATCACGATACGACCCATAGGAGTGGAGCATCAATGAAAAATGTTGGAAAGAGTAAGTAGTAGTTGCTAAGAATGAGGGAGATATGATACACATTACTGTACAGCAACACGTATACGCAATTTAGGCTGAGGCGAGCAGTGCCTGGGGCTTGAGACCCAGGAGCAGGTTTAAAGAACTCTTTCATAATATATTAACTCTCACCTCCACCACTCGACCTCGCTAACTACAATAGATAATAAAGTAAACTTAAGTGGACCACGAGAAGGGTAACCTTAATCACGACACTTTAACACTAACTTCCATGTTCACTGCACGAAAACACCAGAGAGACTGAGACTAATCTACCGCACTAAAGGTTATATATTGTCTTCATGTCGGTATGCGTGAACTAATATAAAATGATCTACCCGCTGCTCCTACTTTATAAACAGTGTTGCTAACATAGTATAGGACAAAATTCGGTCGACTAATATTATACCTATAAAAAACTGAGAACATAGAAAAAATGTATCGGTTCAGTATCAGTATCTACGTTACGTTTGCTCAATAATGCATTCATGTCATCACCCATTGTAGAGTTCTTCAGTATTCCTCTCTCCTTCTTCTTTTCTTTATAAAATCTCCGAAACATATAAATAAGATAAATTACTTATTGTGGAAACGCATAAAAAACTTTTACAAGATTAGTTATATCAGTGATAGGGGCCCGTCCCGGCTTCGCACGGGTGGATAATCGCCGCGTTACTCGCTGCGCTGCGAGGCACTCCACACCGCGCTGGCGGCACGTCTGGGATTATTTTTTATTTATCTTGATATTTTTATTTCGTAATATCTTTTGACTGGAATGTCCGATTTCAATAATTCAAAAAGTAATCAACAGGTATTGAAACAGTCTTCATTACGAAATAATTTATTTGGATAAGAATTAATACAAAGTTATGGAAAACATGGTCTGATTTTGATAGGCATTTTTATCAACTTTTAAAATGTAAAAAAGTAGTTATAGTGACTTAACTACAATAGTTGGACATATGTTCTCGCGAAGTTTTTTGTAGATATTTTTATTATTCTATAATATTGTATAACATTTTTTTGTTCTATCTTCAATACTTTTTGCAGCGCATGCAATGAAAGATATTTTATGGCTAATTTTTTTGCACCTTGTGTTGGTTTTAGTGAGAATTTCTGGGGATCTCTAATTTTTTCTTGTAATAAATATAGCCTATGTTACTCAGGGATAATGTAGCTTTCTAATGGAAAAATGCTGGGGTTGCAGCGGACCCTGAGCAAGCCCAGAGTTCACTAGATCCGCAGCATTAATGGGATGGGAGTGAGAGGGGTTAGTCTGGCCGACATGCGGCTCCACCGGAACGCGTCTAGGGGGGGGGGGGGGGGTTCTAGGTTACTCGGCTCTTAGGTGATGCTGTCCCCCAGCAGCAGCAATAAAGGTTTATTTAATGAAATTTTAATACCTGAAATGTGCTAATGTTTGTAAACAGGATAATTGTAAAGCTTAAATTTTAACTTAAATACAATAAACAATGTTTATCTTTCAAATAAAACGAGCTAGTCTAGAACTGTCATGTCAAAGTATGTTTGTAAAGCTACTCATCAAAATTAGACTGCGGACTGTGAAAAATAAAAACAAGGTCAGAAGTGCTCGTCGCGACATTTTGTTATTTTTCAACTAATTTTCAAAATGGTCATGAATTAGATAAAGTGACTGAAAAACTATTTCATTAAAAAATATGCTAGAAATTCAACATATTAAGTAAATTATAATGAAGTACAAGTACATATATAAATTCGTCACATTCGTCACTCTATACTAATGTTAGCAACACTGTTTATAAAGTAGTAGTAGCGGGTAGATCATTTTATATTATTTCAAGTATACTGACGTGAAGACAATAAATAACCTTTAGTACGATAGATTAGTCTCAGTCTCTCTGGCGTTTTCGTGCAGTAAACATGGAAGTTAGTGTTATAGGGTCGTGATTAAGATACCCTATCCTTCTCGAGGTCCACGTAAGTTTACTTTATTATCTATTGGCGTTAGCGAGGTCGAGTGGTGGGGCTTGACCCCAGGCACTGCTCGCCTCAGTCGAAATTGCGTATGTATACGTATTGCTGTACAGTAATGGGTATCATATATCTTTGCTACCAGACAGCACTAATGCAATCTTTCGTTCTCGCTCACTCCTATATATTAAACAATCTACACATCCCACTCGTTAGGTTTGTAAGCAAAGTTTAAGTTTTTAAGAATTAATGTTGAAACATGACGTAACATGTAGTCACGACTCTGGCTGGCTGTATCCAACTATCGTTTAATCCACGAAGTCGCACCAATTGTCTACTAATTGTCAACATTGATGGCGAGCTGTGACCCGTCGTAGATTGAACTATCTATACTTTTATAAATAGTTTGTAGATTGCTAAGGGGATAATGAGAGTAGACTGATCTTACGAATATTATAAATGTGAAAGGTTGTATGTTTGTTCACGAATACGGCTGAATCGTTGAAATTGAATACACAGACTTTAAAAACTGAATGGCATAGGCTACTTTTAACATAACATGGGCTACTTTTTATCCCAGAAAATTTCTCGAGAGTTCCCACAGAATATATACAAAATACCTTATACTGCCGTAATTTTTTTTTAATGATAGATAAGGGACAAACGAGCAGATGGTCCATCTGATGGAAAGTGGCCTCCGTCGCCCATGGATATCGACGAAACTAGAGGGTATCTCTTGTTTTGTCGATGCGTTGACGCCTTGAAGATACAGTGAGGAGGGGGAGCAAGAGAAGACTGCTGCGGTTTCAATGGACCCCAAGCAAGAACCCAGTATTCACTGGAACACACTGGTAGCTCTGGCCCATATGTGGCTCGGCCGGCACGCGCCAGACACACTTGGCGGTCGGGTTCAAATGCTGGTGGTCGCAAGCCAGTCGGGGAACAGATTCCCTACCACAAAGGGGTGCTGGGTTACTCGGCTCTTACAAGATGCTCTCCCAGCGCCAAAGGGGAATAGTATTCTAACCCGTCCCCTCACGGGCAAATATTTTACTTTAGCTATAATATATTGTAAATTTTTAAAATGTACCCGTGCAAAGCTGGGCCAAGTCGGTTAGTCTATATATTTATAATAAAATTGTAAATATATAGAGATGCGTAAAATAAATAATAGAACATATTCTATTTGTTTGTGCACGCATTACGTTAAAACAGCTAAACGGATTTGAATGAAATTTTCTACACAGATATTTAATGAGCTGGATAAGAGAAAATAGGATTTTTTATCCCGGAAAAATGCGCAGTTCCTGTGGGATTTAATGGTATTGTTAATACAAAATATGCTAGAGAGATACCTTAGGAAAATTCTCAACACAAATAGTGTGTAACTTGATTACACGTATAGAATACTTTCATCCCGGCACAAACAATAGGTTCTGTGGGATGAATAGTTATTATTTATGATTGAACCACTAAACAGATACGATTGAAATTTGGTACACATAAAGGTTGTAACTTGAATCAAAGCATAGAATTCTTTATTGGATAAGGGTTGTTATTCTTACAAGAACAGTTAAAGGGATGGGAATGAAATTTTTTATATAAATAGAATACCTTTATAGTGTAGAATAAACTTAGGTCTACGTGGACGAAGTCACTAGGTACTTAAATACTATAATAATTCAAATATAAATACTTTCTTAAGTCATTGTTTTGAATAGAAATGATTAATTATAATGTTAGCCAGGATACAAGCTATTTTATCTAAAGCCTTATGTTAAGATTACTTGAAATTTTAATAAAAAATAAGTTAGGTTAGGTTAGTCATCCTTTCACAGTATACGCTATCATCTAATTAGTAAGATAAGGCTTTGACGCAAACATATCTACAATGTCATCACTATATCGTTAATCCAGTTTGGAGTTTAACTTAATTACTGATAAGAATATCTATTATATACCAGCCGAACAGTTTACGCTTCTCTGAGGTATATTGTAACTTTTTTACCTTTTACTTGAACATCAATTATCTATATCTATACTATTATATAAAGAGGAAAGATTTGATTGTTTGTATGTTTGTATATTTGTATGTTTGTTTGTTTGTTGCGAATAGGCTCAAAAAGTACTGAACCGATTTTAAAAATTCTTTCACTGATAGGAAGCTACATCCTTTCCGGGTAACATAGGCTATGTGGTGTTTCAATAAATACTCTAATTAAAAAGATATGGCCATTTAAGTGCCATAAGGTGGTCATTTTGTAAATTGAAGAGTTTTTCAGAAACTAAAAATCCGATTTAAAAATTTTTTTTACTGATATAAAACTACATTATTCGTGAGTAACAAAAGTGATTTAGTGTTGCCATATACATTTTTTAATTAATAGAATATGGTCATTTTGTTGTTACTTATCCGATTTTAAAAATTCTTTCACTGAGAGAAGTCTATAGTATTTTCGTCTCTCTTTCTCTTATATTACTATCAGTCTCTTTTCTCTCTCTTTTCATTTTTATCTTTATCTCTTCAGAACGATCAGTCTCCTTTCACTTTCTTTCTTTCGATTATCTCTCTCTCTCCCCCCTCTCTTTTTCTCTCTTTCGCTCTCTCTCCTTTACCTATTCAATATTATTTTTGCTCTGTCCTCCCTCTTTTTTTATCTGTTGCTTTTTTTTTCTTTCTATTATTTTTTTTATAACTTTTTCTCACTCTCTTTCTTTTTTCAAATAATGAAAAACTACACAATTACAGAGTGACAATTTAAGGACATCAATTATAATATTGCTTTAAATACCCGGTGCGAAGCGAAGGCAGGCAGCTAGTTACAAATAAGTACATAGTTTGGTTATATCTTAAAATGGCGGTAACGACGATTATCGTCATATTTCAACCAATGTAATATACACAAAATATTAACAAATTATACGCCTAAGCTCCTCATAAATCAGTCTATGTTAAGATCTTTAAAACTACGCAACGGATTTTGATGCGGTTTTTTTCATAGATAGAGTGATTCAAGAGGAAGGTTTATATGTATAATACATGCATATCATAGTAGAGAAAGAAACCGTGCGAAGCCGTAAGCGGGACGCTAGTCTATATTATAAAGAGGTAAAGTTTGTGAGGTTGTAGAGGGGTAATCTCTGGTTTTACTTAACCTTACTAAATAAGTTTTTAAATTACAATTTTATGAACTTAAACTCGTTAACCACAGTTAAAAGGGTATAAATATTTTTTATCTGTATCGGGGTCAGGTATAACATATTCGAATATTACTAAAATCACAAACATCGACTTTTTCTGTACGCATATGTGGAATGCCCTATAGAAAAACTACTTGTAAGACAAGCCTAGAAATTTTGATTTGTGTCGAAAATCTAACATCAGATAAAAGCGTCTGTATCTTTTCATTAAATTGACTTTGCAGTGTGATTTTTTTACAGCTCCAACTTGATACTTGATACCATGTCATAGCGAAGCGAGAAACAGATTGGCTAATTCCTAAATAAACATAAAAAATCTATGTAGCTTTAAGTTCATTTAACTAAACTATATAAGTATATTAGAAACAAGTTAACTAGCTTGTAAATATACCTACACAATGTTAAGTGTATATTATTTGTAGATCCATTAAAGACTCGAAACACAAGCAATTATAGCAACTAAAGCTAGGCTGGTCAATAGTTTGTGAAGTTTAACCACTCCCTTCCTGTACTAAGTTTTCGATAAATTATGTATATTTAGGTTAGTACATTGATGTATGTATAATATACATTATACACGCAATTCATACACATCTATACTAAACTCAAACTAAAATATTTATTCAATTATACTTTTCAATCAAATTCAAAAATTAAAAAAAAGGAGGGTATCAATTCGGTTCTATTTTTCTTCAAAATCCAGTTTTGATGATGGGATTCTTGAGGAATTAAATTAAATAGTGATTTTTATATTTTCAGAAGGGTTTCAAGCATTTGCAGGAGAGCATCTCGTAAGAGCCGACTAACCCAGCACCTCCTTGGTGGTAAGGGATCTGTTCCCCGACTAGCTTGCGACCACCTACATGCGAATCCGACCGCCAAGTGTCATAGACGCGTTTCGGTCGAGCCGCATGTGGGCCAGACTTACCCCTTCCCTCTCCCATCCCATTAATGTCGCGGATCTAGTGAACTCTGAATTTTTGCTCAGGGTCCGCTGAAACCGCAGCATTGTTTTCTTCATTCTCCCTCCCCACTCTATCTTCGAGGATGCAGCGCATCGGCAAAACAAGAGGGTATCTCTTGTTTGCCGATATCCAAGGGCCATGGTGGCCACTTACCATCAGGTGGACCATCTGCTCGTTTGCACCTTATCTACCAAAAAAAAAAATAGAATTTATCATTTGGTGAAGTCGAACTGATATGGAAGACTACAGATATGGTTTAATCTATTAAAATTTAAATGAATACTTATCATGTTAATGTTACCAGTAGATTCTTAGACCTTCTTCAGGCTTCATTTACCATTATTTGATGATGACACCGGAGGGTACGTACTGGAACAGGGATGGGACGTGTGGAAGCAAATGGGATCAGAATGCCATTGTTTTATAAGTTTAACAGTGTTTATGTGTGTCTATCTGTGACACCATAGCTCCAGAAAGAAATTGCCGATTTTGATGTGGATTTTTTTACAAAATACTTTTGACGCGTCAAAATTGGTCAGTCAGTCAGTTTGTCTGAAGCTACCACCAGTTCGGAAAGCAGTTTCCTGGTGAGAAGAAGTGGCAAGAAACTCAACAGTTGCTCTTTTCAAAATGCCAATGTTTACATCAGTCTGTGTTACAAAGGTTACGTCATTTTGATTCAGCATAGTAAACTTTATTTACTTTTATTGTAAAGCTGAATTTGTTTGTTTGGTTGAATGTGTTTGTTTGTTTTGTCGGATCTGGCCCACATGCGGCTCGGCCGGAACGCGTCAGAGACACTTGGCGGTCGGATTTGCATGCTGGTGGTCGCAAGCCAGCCGGAGAACAGATCCCCTACCACAAAGGGGGTTCTGGCTTCTTACGAGATACTCTCCCAGCGGCAGAGGGGAATTGTATTCTAACCCGTCCCCTTACGGGTCCCCATAAAATTAATATTGAAGCCAAAGAATTTCACTTAAGCGTCTATATTAATTAAAAGAGTTCATTAAGTGTTTCTGTACTTTCTAAAGCAATTTTCGTAAAAAATAGCAGCAAAGATTTTTCTTTAGAGTTATGAATACCTTTTACAAATTTAGGGAAGGTAGCCACCATAAAGTTAAAAAAGTTATAAAACATTTAACCTTACGTAATTTAGGGCGACGATGGGAGGTACATTGACCTATTATATGGACGCCGAGTCTTAATATAAATATCATAAAATTAATATTTTTGTCTCGTTGTATCATTCGCGGATTTTTGTAATAATCTAAACTTTGATTTTTGTGTTATTTAATTAAATTATAATTAATATTTTATTAAAAAATAATCTACGTCATGTAGTGTCTAAAACAGGATTGCGTCTTATTTTGCGTTTTGAGGGCTTTTCATATTTGGTAGTAACAATGTTAAATATTATTTTCTAATATATTCTTAGATTATTCGAAGTGCTTATTGGTATGTTTCTTTTGCCTCGGATACTTTTAGCCTAGACTGTGTGTCCACAGTATTATAAACCAATGATATTATTTAAACCTTTTTTATATAGGTTTTTTTCAGTAATAATAGATAGAATAACTCACAAAGCCTCAACTAGCGTAACCTTCGGATATACGACATGTCAAGTAGTTTTCAAGATGAGAGAAAGGTCTTGTTCTAAAAATGTCTCTACATCTATGTTAATAGAGTATAAGTAAAACTACAAAATTAGATATTAAAAACTAGAGCCATCTTACTTATAGTCACCTCAGTTAAAAAAGAAAGTAAAAGCGAAGAGAGATTTTCATGTTTTTCTTCACCATTAATTCCTAACTGTTGGAAATGAAATTAAAATATTTATTGCTAGACATAATTTGATTAGCTGTTGTAGAACTATTGTCGTTGTTCCGAAATTCCGAATAAGAAAGCTCTTCCAGCTAACGTTTGAGTAACTGAAAGGATACAAGTATAATAAGGTAGTAGTATTAATAATAATAAAAGCCTTTATTCGCTGACCTTTTTAACTTACATGCTATTCTTAACAGTACAGTATTATTAAATCTAATTTATACAGAGTGGATTTTTGAGACGGGTCAGTAAGGGCCTTAACCGTTATAGTAACAGGAAAACATTCCTTGGAGACCATCCATAACTTTTTAAGATATTCTGAACTGCATTCACAGATTTTTGAGAAAATGTACGGTCAGCGAAAAAACTGCTAAAATCCAAAAAAAATGTTTTTATATGTCTATCGATCCTACTCCGTATGGGGATCAAAAGACTCTATGGGACCATTTAAGGTATGAGTACTAGAAATGTCAGAAATCGCCAAAAACATTTTCGATACATTTTGTACTGAAAAACGATAAATCAACTCGTCATATTTTTAATGCGAAACAATCCTATTTCTTACTGTGATTAAAAGATTCTTTTAGGCCAACTACGGCACGACACAACATGTCACACCAACTTAAAAATAGGTGATCCCCCAATTTTTTCCACGTCTCTCTATCCTTGTCAGATCTTCTCCATCCTTTTGGTAAATCGTCTTCCCATCTTTTGATTTGACCTCCTCGTTGTGTCACTCTATTACTTCCTTAGTCCATTTTTCTTTGTTTGACCTATTATATGTCCAGTCCAGTTCCATTTAAGTTTTCTTATTTTACACGTCACTGACCTTTGTTCTTTTCCTTATTTTTGAAGTTGTCCATCGATCCCGTAGTCTTATGTTAAGTATGTTTCTTTCCATGCTGCGCTGACTAACTGCTAGTTTTTGGTTATTTTTGCTCGTCTCACGCCAAGTTCCAATAATTCGGCGACAGTTATGATCCTTTAAGGAGGACTGTTACTGTTCAAAAACGCGTAACAGTAACAAGAATCATTGTCATGGACGACGTATATGGAATATATAAATATTGCTATTATTCATATGCATATTCAAAATATAAAATAGTCATTAGGCCGCTATTGTTATATCTCTGAGCATTCAGTATTAAAATAAAACGCCTGACGACTAGCAATTTGTTTTGATTATAAATTCTGTAAACTCAATGTTGCTTTGTTCGATAAAGTAATAAATTACATATGTATACAAAGAACCCGAAATTATTGTTTATTAGTTCAAATATGTTTTATATTCAAATATTACAAATAAAGAGACATATTCGATTCACTTTTCAGCTATTGCCGGTAATATAATAAATATAAAAAGTCGGTCAAGTGCGAGTAGGGCTCACACAGTGCGCGTTCCGCACAATTTCAATTATGGGACATTCTTTATACAACAACATAGATTTAGTTTCAGTACATTAATTATTATCTATAGCAGCAGTGATGGCCCAGTGGTTGAGACTTCAAGTCTTACTCGGGAGGTCAGAGGTTCGATCCTGGACACACACCTCTGACTCTGAGTTATGTGTGTTTTAAGCAATTAAAAATCACTTGCTCTAACGGTGAAGGAAAACATCGTGAGGAAACCTGCACTCCTGAGAGTTCCCAAAAAAGTTCTCAAAGGTGTGTGAAATCTGCCAACCAGCACTGGGCCAGCGTGGTGGAATATGGCTTAATACCCTCCTCATTCTGAGGAGGAGACCCGGCTCAGCAGTGGGCTATTGAAGGGTCGTAATGATGAGATTATTACATATGAGAGGCAGACTGACAAAGAAGTTATCCTATAAATTCTTGAGAGGTAGATTTAGTGTTTTACACAGAAGTGAAAGGATATCTAATTTTACAAAAAAGGAAGAAATACCTTCCTATTGTCTTATTAGTCTTATAACGACTTCATTACGGCATTGGCACAAGTCAGTCAAGGAAAACGATTACAGTCTAACGTGACTTGAATTATCGTTTCTAACGATGTTTTCTCTGCAGTCGTTAAAATTTTACAAAAATAGACAACCTATACTGAATTTTCATGAACCTTCTAATTATTATAATTATATTATCAATATTGAATGGATGTTTGTTAATCTTTCACGCAAAAACTGCTGAATGGATTTGAAAGAAACTTTACAATAATATAGCTCATACATCAGAATAACACATAGACTATCTTATATATAAAATTCTCGTGTCACAATGTTAGTTACCACACTCCTCCGAAACGGCTCGACCGATTTTCATGAAATTTTATATACATATTCAGTAGGTCTGAGAATCGGCTACTATCTATTTTTCATCCCCCTATATGATAAGGGTGGCTCACCCCAAATTTATATGGCAAAACAACGTTTGCCGGGTCAGCTAGTAATTTATAAAAATATTGTGTGACTTAACCAACCAAAATATAAAGATGTGTCAGGAAATTATTCTGTAATTTGCGAATTATTCTGGGGGTGTATCTTAAATAGTCCTACAAAAAAGCCTGCGACAGCATATATCTTTCTTTTATGTGTAAGCTGTACTTTAAATGCAATTAAAATGTGGAATTAAACATAAATACACGTGGTAAATTACATCCGGGTGAAACCGGGACGGGTCGACTAGTATTTAAATAAAATAGCTGTGGTTTTGTCGAGGGAAAAAAAATAAATGAAAAGTTTTAAAAAATGTGGATTTTTGTCGAAAATGCCGAAGAAGAGTGAAATTTCCAAAAAATCTATTCTTAGTTGAGGGTTTATCTCAATGTTTGATCTCTGGACTCCTAATTAAGGACTCCTCTTTTTTTGGCGTCGATCTTGATGAAGATATTCATTTTAGATAATAAATAACACAATAGTTAGCAACACCGTTGATGTTGATGATGTGCAACACCAGAGCTCGTCTGGTGATGTAGTGGTATGATGTCGTGATGTTGGGTCTCTATCGGTATCGGTCCCAAGTAGATCAACCATATTCGACATGAACTTTCAAATTATTTTTAAAAGCCAGACTTCAATGTGATCTCGATGTTAAAATCTAACGTAAGGATCCCAAAGCTTCTGTTAGCTCGAGCCAAATATATTCCGCAGCTCTCTCTAAATCTGGTTAGTCAAGTCACGTTCGTTGGTATGAAAATCACGGAGACATATGGAGATAGAATCTCAGCTGGCAATAAAGTACCTTACGCTAGCTCTACTTGTTAGTGTTAGTACTGAATATTTGCAAGAATATGTAGATTTAGTTTTGTTCAAACGTTAAACATATATACTATAGAGGTTTAACAGTTGTGTGACTTTTGAAACTACGCAATTTGCTCATTATTTGCTCTTCTAATAAATAAGAATAACTTTGTGGATGGGTTTTTTGATAAGGTTAGGACTAAGGAAGGATTTTTGAAAATTTAACTCCTAAGATGCTGAAGCTAAGATGATTCTTTCGAGTGAATAATAGATTGTACTACACTTTATAAAAGGGATAGCTTATGGGTTTTAAAGTAACATAATCTACAGAAACGGGTACATTTCCTATGGGATATGTATTTATTAAAATAGATACTGATACTGCAAGACTGAAAACTGCAAACACAAATTATGTATTATATTAAATTTCCTGTCAAATACAGATGTAGTCCGAATTAACAATTTATTCAAAATGTAAGTGAATTAATCTAAATTGGTCATTAAATAGGAGGCGTAATTACTGCAGGGTAACCTTAATTAAATCATTTGGGAGATGGGGACTAAAAGCACTAACACGATGACTCCTATTTAAAAAGGACAAACATTAACCTCTTTTTTATCTTATTAAAAGATTTTGACAGAATCCTCAGTAAACTCGTTAGCTTGAATAAAATAAGATCACGATATAATTTACAAAAATATTGAAGAAAATTTACATTTAATATCTATCTAATAAGAGCTTGGTGGTAGAGGATCCCCGCCTGGCTTGCCACTACCAACACGCGTTCCGGTCGCGCTGCATGTGGACCAGACTTACCCCTCCCTTTTCCATTCCATCAATGCTGCGGATCTAGTAGACTCTGGGCTCTTGCTCAGGTTCCGCTGAAACCGCAGCATTTATCTCTTTACTCTCCCTCCCCTATCGTCGAGGCAGCAACGCATCAGCAAAGCAAGAGGGTTTTTCTTGTATTGTCGATGTCCATGGGCGACAGTGGCCACTTACCATCAGGTGGACCGTCTGCTCGTTTGCGCCTCATCTACCATAATCATTCCGTAATTTTTTTTCAGAAATGTCTACACACTGGTGTTATCTTACACGGCTTGACATCACACGGTGTTAATTCCCACATGAATGGTATATGAATTGTAGACGAATTTAATATGTAAAAAAATCTATGCATCGTACTAATATCATTTTGGATGTTTTAATGTTAAGATATATGTTATTCTATCGCACAAAAGGATGTCAATGAAATTTGGTACACATTATTTTAGAATCTAGATTAACAGATAGGCTATTAGAGACCAGAATCCTGTGGGAAGAAAGGAGAAGTATCGCATACAGATATACAGATGACCTATAAGCTGGATTTATATATTTTATTCTGAAAGTTGAGTTCCTGTGTCTTACATTTCTATACACAGTGTAGAAGTTTTTCTAACGAAGCATATGGATCCACTAGTTGACCCTCCCCGGCTTCATACCGGTGCTATTTACCACATATAATACTTGAACTTATGAAAAAATGTGACAAATTTGATTGTAATCCGTTCAACAAAAACAAACTTTCACATTTAAGTAAGATCAGATTTATTAGTCAACACTACTTTATTACCAAAGTTATATCTTAACAAGAATAGCGATAATTCGATATATTTCGTTATATATTAATAGAAATAAACGTAGGGCAAGGTTCGGCGACCTCCAACAAATTACCGTAAAATACAGCCCTCTCATTAACGCTGGATCCTGGATGTCATCACGCGTTTAATTATGAAAAGTTGCTCAGTTATTTGCAGCTCGCTTCGGTATTTGCTTTTTAGTTATTTGCTATATAGGGACTAGCTTTTACCCGCAACTTCGTTTGCGATATTGAGGTAGTTATATTAGACTACAGTACTAACTTTAACCTTCCTTTTACCCCCTTAAGGGATGATTTTTGAAAAAATAATGTACACGTGTTTCTTCACTACGTTATAAAAATTCAACATTTTGTTGAAATAACTTTGAAAATCTGGGAACTTTCGTAGTAACTTTGTACCTTCCTTTTACCCCCCTTAAGGGATGATTTTCGTTTGAAAACAAAAAGCGTGCCTGAGATCAATTTGTGGTGCATGTAAGCTAGACAGTTGTAAACCATTATTCAAAAAATTTAAAATATTACCCCTACCATGTCTTTATTTATTAGAAATATTGATATTTGTAAAAAAATATAGTCAATACTTCAAAAGACTAGACGCATTCTTAGTGGTTAGAAACACTAGAAAAAACAGACTTTATACACCACAAATTATTTTCTTCAAACTGTTATTGTATGGCAATCCGAGTATATAACAAACTACCGGAGTCCTATACGGAGATAAGTTTTCCAGTGTTTAAGAGAGATATTACCGACCTATTGTATAAAAAAAAATTATTATTCCATTGACGAATATTTAAATGATGACAAAATAGACAGCTAACATAATTAATTTAAATTTCTCCTAGGTATGATTATCAATTCTTTCAATCTATGACATTAATATAATATATGAAATTTTAAATTTCTAATTGTCTGACATTTAAATATTCAACAATAATTTAGAATTAAAAAGGACATTAAAGATATCTGCAGTAGAATGCGTAAGCGATCCTGCAGCGTCTCAATATGATGGAGAGGGTAACCGCGGAGGTTTAGTGGGTAGGACGGCCTCTTTGCTGGCGAGTCCCACATAACCTGACTAGCCCCCACAGGGCTGGTCGGGTATGCGTAAATGCATTCCTCCGCGAAAACAAAAAAAAAAAAAAAGGTGTTTAATTTTCATACTATTTATAAGTTTACGGTGACATTATTTATTGTTGTTGATTTATAATTTCCTTTTTTTTTTTATATATTAATTTTAAATTGCTTGTATATTAATATCAACCTTATGTTATTAAGTCTTAATACTATTATTTTGAACTATTCTTAATTTGCACGCTGACGTCGTCAGTAGAATGTGTAAGGACTCCTTTAATTTTGTACCGTTTTTATGTACTCACATTCTGGCAAATAAATTATTATTATTATTATTATTCATAAACGACAAAGTTTCATACTAACTTTGCACCCCCATTTTACCCACTTATGAGGTGAATTTTCAAAATTCCTTTCTTAGTGCTCCCCTACGTTATAAAAGGAACCCCTGTGCAAATTTTTAGGTTTCTAACCCTTATAGTTTAGGCACTGCACTCCTTTTATATATATATATAAGTCTTAACTAACATACAACGATACGAGACAGTTTGATAAGTCATTCAAAACTGTAAACATTGTCTAAGTAGTGCAAGTAGTGTAGTTTAGTATCATAGTGCTAGGTCTGCCTTTTTCCTCGGTAGCGAGGTTTAGTGTCGTGATGGTACCCTGGAACTCCTTAAACTTGTTCCAGGGTCACAAAACCTGTGCATTGCTTGGAATTTATTTTAAATTGCGTATTTATTGGTATTGCTGTTTAGTATTGGTTATAATCCAACTATATACAATTTAGTAATAATGCGAATTTTAGATAAAAGCTGTTATGTAGGTATCTGGGTTTTGTGACCCAGATGCAGGTTTATCAGGCCTTTTCACTATACAATAACACTCTACACAGCTAAACCTTGCTACCTAACATTTAATTAACTTAGTAATATTTTTAATAACCACCTGACCTGTGATGCTTTAAATGCATTTTTTTCATTAAACTTGGTTTTAAAATGAACTTAGATTTAATATAAAACATTAACAATAAAAGTTTATTTTGATGAATTGATCCCGGTTTACATATTATTAGTGATAATGTCGTAATTAATAATATTGAGTATGATTGATGTTGTGGGGATAAAGTTCATCTAATCCCATACTAAATATAATTCAATTTAAACTATCATACTAGCTGTCCTGCTCTCGCTTCACTAGCGGAAAATTCAGTTATTCTTTAATTCACTAACTTACTTGGAGATCTACTCGGTTGGTTACTATAATTCCTTTTATCTCATTTTCCCACTCGACCGTTCATTCATTCATTAACTTACTTAAACTCACCCACTCACTCTTACATGTTTTTGCGCCACAATTTAGTTCAATTTTTTTTTATTTTTAAAAGAGTATGTGGCATCAATTTAAACAAAAATCCCAATGAAAAAATATGTTCAGTTGCTCCTGAATTCGAATTATCAGGAAACTTCACCGAAATTTCTTTTCATTATAACCTTCCTAAGACCTAGAGGAATAGTTTAAAAATCATCTATATGGTTTAAAATGCTACTCATTTCTTGTGTTCAACTGCTTCTTGTCCCTGTAAGACAATAAAGAAAAGAAAACGAAGTACATAAGAGAAAAGGTACTTTATTCTCTGCACGAAAAGTATTAGAAGTCTGACGACACCGCACAAGTTCTAAAGCCTTTATGTTCACTAGCCCAGCTCCGTTTGACAACTGACACAATTGTATTGGAGCAGAGGTTACATATTGTCTTGTTTTAAATTGTTAGGTGGGTATAATTGAAATAAAATAAAAGCTACTCACGAATGAGAATGAGAGAGGAAATAAAATTTCATACAACATTTTGATTCATGACATGAGAGTAATTTCACACTGTCAGTTTTTGGAATCCAATTTCGAGTATGTAATGAAACTTTTTTCATTAATGATTACAAAACAAAAAATATAAAAACCAATGATTTTATTACTAGTAAAAGTAAGTGCGGAGACTCGCGGTCGTTCAGATAAAGCCTTTCAGCATGTAGGTCAAATTTAGCTCTCCCTCGGGCATTATACGCTGCCGGTGATTGCGGTTGGGATAGAAATGTGAGGGATACTAGAATAAAGATAAACACAGTGACAGTATAGACTAAAATATTTTTGCACATTTAATTTTTGTCTACAATTCACGTAATGGCCAAAAAAATCATTTAAAAATGTTCATGTTTTCTTGCCATTAAGAATAAAAAATAAAGTTTATAGGTTTGTGTGGTTCGTTTTATATTCAATCGACCATATTAGTTTCTAAACAAGCACAAATATTACGGGGCCGTTTAAGTATTTCGTTAGCAGTGGTTAGTAAAAGTAAGCAGAGCTCTACCACTTCACGTGCTTCACGTCATATTCACGTTTCAAACGTTACTTTTTTATCTCTGACGTGATCAAAATGTAGCCATAGCCCATCCTGCATGTCATTAAAAATAAGGAAAGCAAGTACCGCCCCGCCCCCTGTAAAACATACATAATACTTGAATAACCCCGTACGCCCCGTAATAATCTTCCAAACTATGTATATAAAAGCCTGTGACATTGTAATTGCAAATGAAAAATAATGGTGTAATTATGTTAAATGTTCTTTTATACTTCATTTTTATCATCACAATATAACATGCTTTTATTTATAAAAAATTGGGTATGGGATAAAAAAGCAAAGATTCATATTGCAAGATGTAGAGTTTTTAAATTTTATTTTTAACTTTTTAGTTTTATTTTTTAATAATATCAATTAGTATTTAATTACTGGTTACCAGTTGGTTTTTAAAAAAAATATCTTTTTTTTTATTTTTTTATGGTAGATAAGGTGCAAACGAGCAGATGATCCACCTGATGGTAAGTGGCCATCATCGCCCATGGACATCGACAAAACAAGGGATACCCTCTTATTTGCCGTTGCGCTGCATCCTCGAAGATAGAGTGGGGAGGGAGAATGAAGAATACAATGCTGCGGTTTCAGCGGACCCTGAGCAAGAGCCCAGAGTTCACTAGATCCGCAGCATTAATTGGATGGGAGAGGGAAGGGGCAAGTCTGGCCCACATGCGGCTCGACCGGAACGCGTGTATGACACTTGGCGGTCGGATTCGCATGCTTAGTAGTCGCAAGCCAGTCGGGGAACAGATCCCTTACCACCAAGGGAACTCATTCGGTATTAAAATTCTATTTCGTTAAAGTTATTTCTTTATTGCATTATTCTTTTTTTTACGGCAGTTAAGGGGCAAACGAGCTGACGGTCCACCTGATGGTAAGTGGCCACCGTCGCCCATGGACATCGGCAATACAAGTGATACCCACTTGTTTTGCCGATACGTTGCCACCTCAAAGATAGACTGAGGAAAAGGAATGAAGAGAAAAAATGCTACGGTTTCAGTGGACCCTGAACAAGAACCTAGAGTTCATTAGAACCGCAGCATTAATGGGACGGGAGGAGGAAGGGTAAGTCTCGTCAAGCCAGTCGGGGAACAGATCCCCTACCACCAATGGGGGTGCTGGTTAAGTCGCCTTTTACGAGATGCTCTCTCAGCGGCAGAGGGGAATTGTATTCTAACCCTATAGCTATATTTGTGCTGAAATCCTTTAGAAACTAAATAGTCAATGAAAGATAAAATTGACAACATAAACCTAGAAAAAATAATTTTTATTCTAAAAAGAACTAAAAAGAACCAGCAAGGACATGATCTTTGTTATCATTAATATGTTTATTTTACGAACTCGAAATGCTCTCGAAATTAGCAAGTATTTTACATCTGAGTAAAGGAGCAAGTAGTTGAATAGCCTTCTCTCATCCACTAATTGCTGAATACATTTTTCAGATGGTTTAATTTAAGGGTACTTTGACAGGGGTTCGCTGTCGGGAAACAGTAGGAAGCGTTACGGATATCCTTTTAATTAAAGTGTCATCTATATAATAAAAATAGTATCCATCTTTATACTAATATTATAAAGAGATATAGAGTTTGTGAGGTTTTAGGGGGTAATCTACTGAACCGATTTTGAATATTCTTTTACCAATAGATAGCCACACTATTTGTGATTGTTATAAGCCAAATTATCATCCGAAAATTGAAACGACTTTTTCGTGGCAGTCGGATTTGCTAAGTCGAAGAAAAAACAGTCGACCGAAAACGTTTCTTACGAACGCTGACTTAACGATGAGAGATGTATAATTCATAGTTGCGGGTAGAGTATGAATGAATAAATGGGTGAGCGTGTAAGTTATTGAAGAGGCTAGGTAATAATAACCCCGTGAGGGGACGGGTTTGAATATTATTTCCCTCTGGTCTCTTGCTCAGGTTCCACTGAAACCGCAGCAATTTTTCTTCACTCCCCTTCCCCACTCTATCTTCAATGATGAAACGCCATGGACGATGGTGGCGACTTACCATTAAGTGGACCATCTGCTCGTTTGCACCTTATCTACCATAAAAAAATAATAACAAATGTAGAGTCATTGTTTAGCTGACGTATATGGCTAATTTCCTCGCTCATATAGGGCCTTGCGCACTGACGGTTTGAACTAAATAACAAACTATAACTTTGCCGTCAGGAAACTTTTGTTCCCATACCCCATAGGTCGCAGTCAGTTTACCAAGAACAATAAAATATTTTTGTCATTTTACAGTTTTCAGAATGTTTTCTTTACGTATGCTTAATTTGTAATAAAACATTGCTTTTTACCAAATTTCATGATTCTAGGTCAACGAAAAGTACCCAATACGATAGGATTTCTATAAGAATATCAAAATGTGCATCTCATGATTCATATCTATTTTTCTAAGAGAAGCGAAGATGGGTAAAATAGTTGTAAATAATGCCTTTATGTATGTAAGCACATAACTACAGAACAAATGCATTAAATCCGCTAATTCTTTTTGTTTTGTTAGTTATTGTCAGGACACGATTTGTATAAAAGAAAGTAATTGAGACAGAAATTGTGGCAAAATGGTATAATCATAATTGCAGATGAATATATCAGTGTGTGAGGGAGTGAACGGTTTGAATACACCTCAGCGAAGAGAGGGTATGTCGACTAGTATCATCATAATAATATACTTGTAATTTATATCATGCAATAGTAAATTCAATTCAAAATCTAAATAGATTTAATGTAATAGTTGACAAAGGTCGCCGGATTTCCTCACTAAAATCCAAGACGGCGATCGGAACCAATAAGCTTCTATCTTGGGTCAAAGTGGCCCTCGATGGCGGAAAAGGGTTCAACAGCTAGCGCAATTACTTTTTTCACATAGTATATAGTTATACGCATCTTTATATACATGTGAAATAATATACTAAATATTATTTGTACAAAGAAGCTTCAAACTTTAAACATTTATATTTATTTACAGATAGATTATTTTTTAAATATCAAATCAATAATTTTAGCAACCATTAACCCCTTCGCCCCCCATGACAGCAAAAGTAAGCAATACCCCTCCTCCCCGTGCTTGCGTAAACATTGACGCATACATTTTTCTCCCTCCTAATTCTGAGGGAGAGATATTCACGCTTCCATATGTGTGTTTACTTTTTTATCGCTAACGTAACCTGTTCATGTTGTTTATCCTCTTGAATCACCATCTATTGCTGAAAACCGCATTAAAATCCGTTGAGCAGATTAAAAGATCTGCGGACGGAAGTGACTACTACTCTACTCGATAATCGTTTACTATTCTCCGATATATAATAATTATTTTTAATAAAATTAAGGTGGTTAATTTTAATAAATGAATTATCTGCATAAATACTGGTTCCGTTATTTTTAGGCTTTTGATGTGATTGGTATTTTTCTTACAAAATATCGGTATTAATAGTTCAAAAGCAAACACTATATTAAGGTTAATTAATAAGTTTTATATGTATTATGATATTTATGGTCTAAATAAATATCTATAACTGAATGAAAATCGAAAATTGTTACCATTGAGTTTCACGGCACAATAACTTGAAGCGCTCAACGCTGAACAGCAGATACAATTTTGCAGCAAATTATCCTCTACCTGCAACGTGACTAGCGATATTTGTGTCTTGTTACAATAATTGCATAGAATAGTTTTAAAAAAACACTTTTAAAGTTACTTAAACGCTCTGTCATGGCGTCTTAAGTGACATCACATCGTGTGGATGTCGTGTAGAAAGTGTCGAAAACATTGGCGATCCACACGACGTGACATCATATTGTCTATCATGTCACCGTCACAGGTTTAATAATCTTTATTACAATTCAATCTTTTTGGGATGTCTTACTCATGATTAATCCTGTGTCGCTTAAGTTATACGACGATATATTCCTTTCCATTTTTTCCGATTTATTTCTTGTTGTAGATATTTGGCCTTCTTTAATTTAACATCCATACATTAAAGAATAATTTTTCTACGGTACCAAATGTTCATTCCCTATAAATTATTACACAACATTCCAAACAAATGTGCAGTGTAAACTACAGTCCATCTAACACGTCTCAATATATCAACAAAGTTTTTTTGGCAATACACAATCATATTTCCTTACTAATTAAATCAAATGCACAAAAGAAAGTACCTATATATAATATTATTTAATACAAATATGCAATGAACAGGCAAACTAGTTTTACGCATCGGAAAAAGGGCGAAAGCACAGGTTAGCTAAGTTCATTTATTTTGTATATAAAAATATAAATCTTCACATATACATACATACATAAAGATACATATTCCAACACATTTTAAATCAATTTGAATCATACCACTTTTCAATTATGCACAGTAAATCCGTCTATATCCTCAATAAATGATATTGTTAAAAGATAGAAATAAGGCTGGATACGATTTTATGTGAGACTGAAAATATCAAATCAATCAAAAATACTTTATTGCACAAAATTTAAATTTAAAAACTTGTACACCTATCGGTAAAAAAAAATGCAATGGCGGCCGTATCACTCAGAGTGATCTCTTCCAGGCAACCTAGTTTAACGCAATAAAATCTGATACAGCAGGGTAATCTACGGTGCATAAAATATTACTATATCATAAGTGTATAAAATAATAAATATATACCTATATATATACATACATATAAAACATACATAAACACATACATTGGAGATATGATAAATAAATAATTAAATTATAATGATAATATTTTAATATCTATTGTTATTCTGTATATTTAGGACTTGATTTATTACACACACCTAATATAACGACCGCACTACATACGTTCAGGAAAAATTGTATATATTTTGTAGGAAAAATAATATATCTTTCTCCAGATTTCCTCGGAGTATTTTTTCGTGCACCTATAAAGCCTCGTCGTCCATAATACAAAACGTCAAAATTATCAAACTTCCCAATATGATGCAATATGTTATGGAAAAAAAAAATAGAAATACAAAATCAGTGTGAACCTCCCTTTAGAGGCGATGCGATGGAAAAACTGCAATTAATAATGCAGCCTGTTGACATGACAGTGTTTGTGTAGGAACATAAAATAATCATGTTGGGTTTAATTGCCGTGATGTCTATTTAAACATAAATTAAGTTTTAACATTTTGAATTATTATTGCAGGAACTATTTTTTTTTTTCGGGATAAAAAGGCGCCTATGTGTTAATCCAGGTTATAAAGTATCTGCGTGCCAATTTTCATCGAAATCCGTTCAGCCGTTTTTGTGTGATTAAGTAACAAACATCCAAGTATACAAACTTTCACAGTTATAAAGTTTTAATATAATTTCTAGCGCGCCCGATTACTGCAGCTAAAGTGGCGGTCAACCCAGCGTCACTAATACACTGTCAACAACATCTGACAATGACATCTGTCAACCTTAATTTTGCTTTCGGATATAGTGTTGCCAATAATAAACGGATGAGTTGAGACCTAGTCTCCCTTGTCTCTACGTTCATGGTATTTTTTTATTGAATTATTTTTATTTCTATGTTTTAATGCATAAGTAATACGTCTGTCTAGTACACTTTCATGCCTAAACCAATGAACTGATTTAAAAAAAAAATTATACAGGGATAGACTAGAGTAATAGTAGATAAAGGACAAAGGCTACATTTTATCGCGAAAAAAAGTCTTGAAGGGGTTGAAATAAGAAATGAATGTTTGTATTGCAGTTCGTCATTATCGAATACAAAACCATGACATTAAATAATATATGCATATATGCAAATATCCTCTTAAACTCTTGAGATATTATCTGACAATGTGTGGTTTAATTTATCTTCTTATCTTAAAGATAACGTTAACTGAAAGTGTTTGATTAAACCGGTCACAGGTGTCGCAAATCCTTTGGGCGTGTGAAACTTGAAATGGCACAAAGTTACTCGCCTTTGCTACAGAATTTCAATTAGATTCTGTGATTTACACCGATATGCGGTTCTAAGGATATTTTCAACAACAGCATGCATACTAATATTATAAAGCTGTTGAGTTTTTGTTTGTTTAAACACGCTAACTTCAGGAGCTACTGGTTCACATTGAAAAAATCTTTTAGAGTTGGATCTTTTAGGTCTTATAGGTTCTATAAATTACTTGTGCTTGAAAGTGTAGATTTTGATTCCATTGTCAGTGAGTGATGAGACTTTTGATTGTGTTTGTTCATTCAGAATCTCCAAGGGTTTGCAGAGCTGAATATTTGACATTAATTTTAACTCGATGTCTCCATGGGTTTCTGAGAAAAAATGTTTTTATAGACATACCACGAAGTTATCCTATAAGGGTTCCTTTTTCATTTTTAAGGCTTAGAATTCTAATTTCCTTTCATTGAAATATGTCACACAGACACTTTATAACCTGGATTAATATGTGGTACATAATATCCCGGAAAAATTTGAAGTTTCTGTATTTCATAATAAAATATGTTTATTTTCGTAAACGTCTAAAAATTTTTATTTAGCAAAAAAAATGTTATTAGTTTACGTGGTAAATTGCACCCATGCGAGCCAGGGGGGATCGACTAGTTATCTATAAATAATAAACTTTATTTGAACTGTGTAGCTTCCATGGAAATGAGACCACTAGTTAAACAAAACCTTGTTGAATTCGAAACGAAGCGAATTCATTATCTTAAGTACGACATTAACATAATTCAGGAAGTCACTACAAAGTCAAACGAATAATTGAACTCCAGTTTGAACAGTATCAATTGCATGACACGAATTCTATCATTTTCTAACTGACTGACGTTATCGTAAAGACGCTTCAGCCTCGATAACTCACTTAGGACTAAGCGCCTTATCTCGTACAATTTTCTTGAATGTAATCTTTGGATGAAATGGTCAGAGGTCAATGTCAACATAAAATAGTGAAACACGCCAGACTAAGGAATAGTTCTCATATTTCTACGAGCGTAATTTGGACCTTACTATTATTTTTTTCTCTGTGCAATACTTTTTTATTGTACGAAATTTCATTTCGCAATATTCTTAACTACTTTCCTTTAAGTCTAGTATCATATAAATATTATACCACCTGCAACATAACGGTTTTTAATTTAGGGGCCATTCACTAATTACGTAAGACGATTTGGGGGGAGGGAGGATCGACCATGTCTTATTTTTTCTGTACTTCTTACGTAAGATTATAAAAATGCTCCAAGTTATAATTATACTTTGAAAAAGCGCAGGCAACATTCATTTTTTCCTTTAGATTCTTATGTAATAAATATTAAAAGGAGGGGGTCGGCCTATTCTTATTTTTTCTTATAATAGGGGGGGAGGGGGTCAAAAACCAGCGAAAATAGTCTAACGTAATAAATGAATGGCCCCTCATTGCCTGCATTGTGTTTGCATCCAATCCCATCCTCATAGTCTGATTTATATATTTAAAAAAGAAATTAAAGTATTACCAAATTAACGTTTTATAAAATATACAAATTACATAAATATCTATAGCAAAAAACAATAAAATCACGACAGATATTATGTAAGATCAATTAATTCGAATTTATCTAATGAACGTTACTTCTCAGGTACTTCAAATTTATTTAATATATATTAATTTTCGAATTTCACATACATAAATTCGAATATTTTGAATATATTCAAAATTTACTATGATGTCTATTTTATCCCAGTAAAAACATTTTCATGTAAAATGTTGCCAAGATGAGACATATCCTCACCTACTTAAAAATACAACTATACTGACCTCACACTGTCAAAATGCTATCAGATCTCATTTAGCGACAAGCTTCTAACTCTACACTCTCTTCCTCTACAAGCCCTAACTTACAACTATACAGACCTCACACTGTCAAAATGCTATCAGATCTCATTTAGCGACAAGCTTCTAACTCTACACTCTCTTCCTCTACAAGCCCTAACTTACAACTATACAGACCTCACACTGTCAAAATGCTATCAGATCTCATTTAGCGACAAGCTTCTAACTCTACACTCTCTTCCTCTACAAGCCCTAACTTACAACTATACAGACCTCACACTGTCAAAATGCTATCAGATCTCATTAAGCGACAAGCTTCTAACTCTACACTCTCTTCCTCTACAAGGCCTAACTTCACAAACTTTTCTCATAATATGTGGCTTGGCCGTTTCGTTACTACAAGAACATATAAAAATTAAAAAGAAATTGAATATATATAAATGTGTAAGACGATAGTGACAAAATACTATTGACATTATATCCCGAAAATTTTGTTCACCTGCTATAATCCAAACCCAAGTTAAGAGGGTTATAAAACGACGAAGAGCTTTGAGAAAAGGTAGTAGTGCTCTTGCGTTTCGTTTAGCTAGCCTTGGTGGGGGTACTACTGTGCCCCACATCGACACTCTTTGTGAATTTTTGGTAAGCTTCGTGATATAATTGAATTTTGTTCGATTTATTCGAATTAATCGAAAGGTCGACTTCGCATCGACTCTATTATTTTTCTTTTTATCGCTCTGTTTGTCGTTTAATATTAACAATCCCTATAATGGCTATTATAGACTATCAAAGAAATAAGAGATCGTTTCTGTTTATAACGATTTTCTTGAACGTATATTGTGGATGATATTCCAAAGGTCAATGTCAACATGAAATAGCGAAATACTCAAGTGAATGGTTGCAATATTTCTGAGAATTTTCTCATTCTTCCCATACAACTGAATATGTTCGGTTTTAAAGAGTAATCAGTAGTAAAAGCTAAGACGAGGCTTTTTGTTCTCGGAATGCTGAATTTGAATATGTGTCACGATGTAGGCTATAACAAATTTACGTAATAAGGGAAAAAGTAACTCGAAAAAAATTACTTTACTGTCCGTTTGTTTATCAAAGCCGCTTTTCTCAAGAACGTGTGGAGGTATCTAGTTTCAATTAATACTGCATACTCAAACCTTTAATCCTTTAGAGCTATAGAAATATCAAATTTCTAAGTGAATTCAATCAAAAGATACAGTCGTTTATGCTCGCTTTGATAAAACCTATAGTGTACTTTTCGTTCTCCAAGAATCTCCTACAAATAGTAAAAAAACAAACATTTAGGGAATTAAGGGAAAAATCCGAAAGCCGTAATTTTTTTTTTATCACTATAAAGATTTTTCTTGCAGTTGGTAAACTGATCTTGCCAATGACTAAGTTTTTTCATCAATAAAGTTCAAATGGAGGTACTCCAGATATGCATTTTAAACAAGAAGAATAGCTGTGGTAATGTTTGGGGCTAGAGACACAGAAGCAGACTTAAAAAAACTCTTTTGCTGAAGATTTAATGTTGAATTATTGTAGTAGCAGTCGAATGTTATAGTTACAATAGCAAACAATATAAAAATATAAAAGAAACTAATGCAGTTAAGTCGTAAATAGTCACCGAACCACTGTACTGTAATGTACGAACTAAATGTTCTGTTTCTTAAATAAACTTTGAAATGTTTTAAACTTCTGCACTTACAAAGCTTTTAATACTTCAAGTAAAACACTACAATTTACTACTCTTTATGATTTAAAAGCTCATGATGTTATTAAACTCATTGCGAGATTCCTTTTTTAATTATACTAGTCGACCCGCCCGGCTTCGCATCGCATGGATGTAATACCACGTTTATTAGGTTAAATATTCAACATAATATTTTTGCTATATACGTGAATAACTGTCATACAAACTTTCATTCCCTATTGCTATATCACTATATCGCTACGTCGCTACATCGCTGCATCGCTGCATCGCTACATCGCTACGTCACTACGTCGCTACATCGCTGCATCGCTACGTCGCTACATCGCTACATCGCTACGTCGCTACATCGCTGCATCGCTACATCGCTACATCGCTACATCGCTACATCGCTACATCGCACATCGCTGCATCGCTACATCGCTGCATCGCTACACCGCTGCATCGCTACAACTCTCCATCCCTACTTCGCTACATCGCTACATCGCTACGTCGCTACGTCGCTACGTCGCTACATCGCTACGTCGCTACGTCGCTACATCGCTACATCGCTACATCGCTACATCGCTACATCGCTACATCGCTACATCGCTACTTCGCTACTTCGCTACATCGCTACATCGCTACACCGCTACATCGCTACATCGCTACGTCGCTAGATCGTGACGTCGCTACATCATTACAACGCTACATCGCTGCATCATTATATTAATATATTTTACATTTTAATTTTATTAACATTAACTTATTTAACTCCCAAAGACGAACGGTCATATAGCTCGACATGTACTTCATCCCCTATTTCAACCCCTGCGATCCTTTTTCACGATTAAAACTAGCCTATGTTCTTTTAGAAGCTCTAGTCTATATTTGTACTCAATTTCATCAAAATCGGTTTTGTGGTTTAGGCGTGAAAGCGTAACAGACAGACAGATTTACTTTCTCATTTATAGTATTAAAGTTGGAATGCATACGGTATGCTGCATAGTAACATGTTAAAGACAATAATATCAGTTTAGACAGTACTTGGGGCCTCTAACCCACAACATTTAATTAAATCAATAAATGAATTACTCACAGTATAAGCCTAGCAGTGTCTGGAGCTTGTGATCCAGGAGTAGAGCCTCATATAAATACTCAAAATTTAACTAACTACGTAATAAAATAACGCTTACACCTCATTATATTTAGTAAGTCAATATTCACACTATGATTTTTTTTCAAATCATCATCACAAACCATTAATGGACCACTGCTGAGCTGGATCTACCTCCCTATGGCCTAAACTCCTCTTTGTTAGGAGGAGGTTAGGCCATAGTCCACCACATGGGCCTAGTGCCCAACCAAAAAAAACATACAAATAAATTTAGAATTTAATAATTTACTTAGTAGTAAATTTTATGAGTAAACAATATTAAACATAAGTTTTGAACTCTTCATAACAAATATAGAAAGTTGAAAAATATGTTTTTTTTTAATAGTTTAGGTATATTAGTATCAAATTCAGTGTCTAGAAAAAGATTTGTTTTTTTACGAAATTGTAAGATATTGTGCCTTAGACTTTCTTTTTATATGACTTTGGCTCTCCTGGGGCTTGTGACTCCAGTACTCTCGCTACCCAATATTTAAGTAAACAATCTTAATTTAAATCAAAGTAATGTATGAGTTAGTAATACTGTTGATAACTTTATAGTCGTGGGTAGTAAGTACCTTCTAATTTATTCCAAGACCAGCCAGCCAATGATATTAAAGAGTGAGACTAATTGGTTGTAAAAGACCTCTTGAAACCCGCTCCTGGGTCTCATACCCTCATGCACTTCAGCTTCTATCTAGATTACATGTTAATATTGTCATTGAAAAAAATTCTATCGACATTCAAAGAATTATTTTAATATGAACCAGTGGTTCCTAAGATTATCGTGTTTAACCAAACAAACACACTCTTCAGCTTCATATAATATAGCTCTAAATAGTACTACTGAGGTAGGGCACAGCAGGAAATTTCTTGCTCAAATATGGAGCAGCCCGACTGGGGTAGTACCTCGACCTTACAGAAGATCACAGCTAAATAACACTACTCTAAAGCAGTGTTGTGTTCCTGTTGGTGAGTAAGGTGACCAGAGCTCCTGGGGGGAATTGGGGACAGGGTCGGCAACGCGCTTGCGATGCTTCTTGTGTTGCAGACGTCTATAGGCTACGGTAATCGCTTACCATCAGGTGAGCCGTACGCTTGTTTGCCGACCTAATTACATAAAAAAAAAAAAAAAAAAAAAAAAATGTCTGGCATACAATTATTCAAGTAATAATACAGAAAATGTAGATCCAGCTCACGTAGTTTATGCGTAGTGAAGCACTTCAGACGCTTACATCAGCGTTAAGGATCGTTGTCAAGTCAAACTATTATCGTAGTCTAAAATAAATGCTTTTTTAGCATGAAATATAACCATATTTACTATTTTACTTACAAAATACTAATTGTAAATAAGCTAAAAATATTTAGCTAAGAATGGCTTCAAGTTTAGCAGAACTACGATCTCTTGAATGCGAATTTAATAATTTATTTATAGGACTACTAAAGCATATACTACAGTTCAAAATAGTTGGTTTTAAGTAGACTTTTTACAAGTTAGTTTGTCTAAAGTTACCACAAGATCGAAAGCTTTGCTTACATCAGTCTGTTTTACAAATAATCATTGAGTTGAGTATCAACGTTTTGATTCCAAGCTTTGTCATCGTTCAAGTAATCCTGTACAGAGTAGTAAGCTTTATTAATTAAACTTTTTAATGTGAGTCAGTGATAGCCCAGTGGTTAAGACATCGGTGTCTTACTCGGAAGTCCGGGTTCGGTCTCCCACACAGGCACACACCTCTGACTTTTCTAAGTTATGTGTGTTTTAAGCAATTAAATATCACTTGATTTAACTCCTGAGAGTTCCCTAAAAGTTCTCAAAGGAGTGTGAAGTCTGCCAACCCGCACTGGGCCAGCGTGGTAGACTATGGCCTAACCCCCTCCTCTTTCTGAGGAGGAGATCCGGCTCAGTAGTGGGTTGTGATGATGATGATGGTGAATGTGAGTTTTAAATTGCTGAAGTGGCAAATCTAATAAAGGCTGTGGAATCTTATTATAGATGCGAACACCAAGCCCCATGAAACTATTACTCACTGTGGAGACGATAGTAAGGCGTTACAAGTTTAGTTTTATTTCTTTAATTTATATTATGTTTGTCTCTATGTTTATAAATAAATAAATGTTCTGCCTAATGCTATAATAAATATATTGTGATGGCACCGTAAGTAATTTTATTAAAAACAGCTCGAAGTTATAAACTAGTAGGTACATACTATGAACATCTTAATCCTACTAATATTATAAACGCGAAAGTTTGTAAGACTATATGGATGTTTGTTACTCTTTCACGCAAAAACTACTGAATGGATTTTGATGAAACTTTACAATAATACAGCTTACACATCAGAATAACACATATACTATAATTTATAATGATATAGTGTAAATTATCCAAAATATAGCGGGACACAGCTAGTGAGAAATAAAACTATGATGATATTCTTAATATAGAGATTGTTAATTTTAGGTAAACCATAATCAGTCTTTACATGTTCTCTCTCTTTTGTACTGTGTGTTATTCCATCCAAATACTCCTTCTTATTTGAAGGAAAAGTTTGAGTTTACTAGATCTCCAAGTAGATTAAGTACGCCACGAAGTTTAATGCTTAAAACACCTGTCCATCACACAAAGATGTATACGGATTCGTTTACAGTTCAAGCAGTAAAACTTTGGAATGATCAACCCTTAGGTATAAGACTGTCAAAAACCCTTCAAATTTTTAAAAAATCCGTAAAGGAACATTATTTTCTCGCTGAACGACGATGACTCAGATCATAAGAATGATTGACATTTATTATCTAATTTGTTTATTTATATATATTCCTTAATAGCACTTAGTTTATTGTTTTGCCGGATATTTATTAGTTTATTATTAACATATATATTATAATATTTATAGTATTTATAAGTAAAATGTTCATGTATTAGGTTCTAATTATTTGTATGTAGTTTATGGTTGCACTGTTATGTGGCGAGCAAATAAAATGTCTTTTAGAAACTATTTGATTTAATTCGAAGTAGTAATATTTATATTAACACAATTTAAAAATTATAACTAAAAGAACTAACACTAAGAAACAGAGAAACGAGTTAGTGGTAGTGAGGTAGAAATGTAATGTGTGAGTTCTGGGATGCGGGAGCATTTAAGGGATTTAGAGAGTTGGAAGGGATAAAGATATTGTGTTGCGCTAAGAGGTATAGGACAAGGGTTAGTTGTTATTTGACGAGGGTGGTAATTACTTTATTTCACACTTCATAACAAAAATACTTATTGGTATGTTAATGAGTTCTTACAATCTGAAGTTTAGTTAATACTAACCATTAGTACTGAGTGTGAGAAGATATTTTGACAGGGGTTAGCTATTACTTTATTTACACTTAAATATAGGAATATTTATTGGTACATAACGATTTCTTACAGTCTAAAGATTAGTAAATAATGAGGTTAGTATTGGGTATTATTGTTGGGAGATTATATAACACCTCCCCCCTTAAAATAAAGATCGGGCCTTTGGTGCGCGCGATCTTGAATTTGAAGTTGACGGCTGTTGTTCCTCGTCGTCCTCAGAAGTTGAGCTTGAATGGGATGCAGTTATCGGGATGCTCTGATATCGGCGAGAATTGTCAAAACAATTGTTAAATATTTGTATGCATCCTCTAGTTTCGTCGTTTGATGTTGCTGGGTACCGTCGATTTCGTGACCATATGCAGTGCCAGGGGAAGAATTTGTATAAGACACTAATTATTAATATTATGCCCAGTACCATAAAGGTAAAAGAGAATGTGGAGATATTTTTCGTTTTGAAGGAGTTTTGTTGTTCCTTCAGAAGATGGTTTTGAAGTTGTATCTGGTCTTTTATTAAATGTAATGAATTTAATGGAATGTTTCTTAATTTTATAGGTTGAAACTCTGGTGAAATTTGTTGCTCTGGTGTAGTTGTGCAGGCGTCCTCGATGTTTACCACGATGATTGGATGTGTTATGTTTCTCGAAACATCTTCTTCTGCATTGAGTGTTACGAACGCTGTGTAGAATTTGCATCCTGGGGCTAAGGTAATGATTCCAGATCCTGATGATATTTCTTGATGTTGGGAATTTTCACCGCATTCGACGACGTATAGAGTTTTTAATTTTAAAACAAATATCCATTGATTATTTCCTAATGGTTGGAAAATGTCAATATGGGCTGAAAATGTTGCTAGTTCGCAGTTTTCTGGTAATTCCATTCTTGTTGACTGGAGAATAGTCATTTCACATATTGGTCTTGAGTTGTAGTTGTATACAGGAAGATCTTTACATACTCTTGTTTTGGGTGTGACGGCCTTGCATTTTTCTAAGGAACTAGTAGTAATGTAGCGTTGTCTTGTTGTGGAAGTGGCAAGGTATGTTTGCTCAGGAAATAAAGTGGAATAGAAAGATGAATTAGGATGTTTTATAGGGATAGAATACATATAATATAAATTGAATTTATCATTTTTTACTAAAGGAAATTCTAATATATAAACTAATTTGTTAAGATATATGTATGAAGTGAGTGTTGTTGATTCTAAAATGCTGTGAATGTTTTGTGAAGTTATTGATGCAACTAAGTTATTACTATTTCTCATATAATTTGTAGCTAAAAGTTCTTTATAAATTCGAGCTGTCGAAATAATAGAAGGATGGATTGCTCCAGACTTTATGAACAATATGCTTGTAATAATTTCATCTAGTTCTTTTTCTAAGGCGAATACAGATTCAAGAATATCGATTGAAACAGACGATATTTCTTCTGAGATTTGCAAATCAAAAATGATCTTGTTAGTTTTATTTAAATGAGAACTTAATTTTTGTAAGTTATCGTTAATAGTATATTCGTCGTAAGAAATTCGAGAGATAGTTTCATTGAAATTAGAGACGGCTGAAGAGATTATTTGCAGTTGCTGATTTAAAATTTGGTTTTGATCTAGTTGTTGTTTTTCTAAAAGTTCGATGCACTGATTATAGTATTGAGCGTCTTTTGCATCGGGAGTGCCTATTATCCATTTAAGGATTGTGCTTAGATCATCTAAAAGCTCTCGTTTCGCACGGTTATCTGTATAGTCGCTAAGTTCACTTAATCTAGTATCAATTTTATCTAAATTAACATTAATGAAAGAGTTCGTCGTATAAACGCTAGGGTTAGTAAATTTACGTGTATTTATAAGGGTTTGATAATTAAAAACTAATCTTTTTAATGAGTCGCGCGAAAGAAAAAGTGGCTCTAGATTTCTATAAATAACTAATTTCCAGGAGCTTTCAGATATAAGGATATCTCCGAGTGGTTGATAGTAGAATCCAGACTTGGATGGTAAGTTATCGACTGTAACTAGTGTACTTCCATCAACATTTATTATTGTGGAGTACCTGAAACGAATGAGATATTTTGCTGAATCAATTCTATATTTATAGATTTAATCTTACTAGTATAACTTATTTTAATGAAAGTATATTATTTGTAAAATATTAAAGCTAAATGTAAAATGATAATTTAGTTTTAAAATAAAATAATTTAATACATAATAAAGATTAAATAGGTGTTATTCGTAGAACTTATCTATTCGTAGTACTAACTTAGTGACGTCGTAGAACATACTTATTTCGTAGAACTTAGTGATTTCGTAGAACTTAATTACTATTTTTCTAAATTAGGTAAGATACATGTAGTATTTCTAAATTATCAATCTTGTAAAGGTCTAAGGCGATTGCCATGAACTAGTTGGTTTTTACCAGACTTCCTTATGATATAATTTTCATTAAATCCTTTTCTTATAATTTCGAATGGCCCGTCCCATTTGATATCTAAGTTATTCGGATTAGGAACGCGGAGCATGACTTTGTCGCCTAATTGAAAATTAGCTATGTTTTTTATGTTGTTATCGTAACGAGTTTTAGCTTTTTCTTTCATTATATCAAGATTACGTTGAGCAATTTCACGAGAGACTTTAAGTCTTTCATTAAGATCGTAGAGGTAATCGTTTGTCGTATATTCTCGTGTTTCTTTAAGGGTATAGAGTAAGCGAGGTTTGTAACCGAATAGTAATTCGTGAGGCGTAAAGCCTGTCGATTGATTAGTCGATGTGTTGTGGCACATAATTGCAAGAGGTATTATTCGGTCCCAATTATGAGAATTTTTTGTTGTGTACATACGAATATGATCTCTAAGTACTGCGTGAAATCGTTCTAAAGCGCCGTTGGTCTGTGGATGATATGCTGTACTAAATGTATGTTGAGATCCTAGTAGTTTGATAAGATGTTTTAATATATTATTCACGAATTCTCCGCCTTGATCAGAATGAAAGCGCTTTGGGATGCCATAGTGTTGACAAAAAGTCAATAGTGATTTTGCGATGGTAATCGCTTGTTTGTCGGGAATAGGATAGGCTTGAACAAATCTAGTTAGATCGTCTTGTAATGTAAGTATGTATTTGTTAAAGTCACCTGTGATGTCAGAGTATGATACTAAGTCAATAGTTACTCTTTCAAATGGTTCTGAGGGAGAGGTGGTAACCACCATGGGAGCTTTGTACGTTTTTCGCTGTATTTTATTACGTTGACAAACTTTACAATTGTTTATGTAATCTTTAATATTATCAGTCATACCTTTCCAGAAATATTCAGATCTTACTTTTCGCATTGTTTCTATTATACCTCGATGTCCTGCTAAAGGATCATCATGAAAAGATTTAAGAATTAAAGATGTGGGATATTTTATTTTGTTTTCGCAAATTGTGATCTTACATTTGTATATATCTGCTAGATACGCTGTGATATGTAGTTGTTCGTTTCCCAAAAGCTTACACGTAGGGTCATTACTAAGTTTTGGAACGTAGAGTGTTTTTAAGTCGTGGGTTTGAAGGCAATTAAGAAGTATTTTAAAGTAGCTTTCTGAATTCCAAGGATCGAAATGAGTGGGTCTAGTACAGCCGAATAAAATGTTTTGGTTTTTGTTGCTTGTTAATAAATCAACGTCATACAGTACTCTTGATTTTTCAAGATATGGTTGAACTTGAGAACACATTGAAATAGCTTCGTTAAAAAGGTTGTTTTTATCAGAGATTTCACAAGAAATGGGAATAAATATATTTTTATGGCGTTCGTTTAAAAGGTTATCGGGTGAAGTATGAAGGTTTGGAGTGTCGAAACTATAAGAACTTATTTCAGTGAAGTGTTGATAATTGAGTTCTAAATAGTCGTTTGAATTATTATGTTTGGTATTTGGGCTCTCGTTATCGTTAGTAGGATCGATAACATTGGTGTGAAGTATTAAAGGATTTGAGGACTCGTCAGTATTTGAGTTATTTAGAGGAAGACGTGAAAGAGCACCGGCATTAGAGTTATTTTTACCAGCTTTATAAATTACTTCATAGTCAAACTCTTCTAATTTTAGCCTCCATCGAACAAGACGACTACCTGGATCTTTTATAGAAAATAACCACGTAAGAGGCTTATGATCTGTTACGATTTTGAATTTTCTGCCAAAAAGGTAAGGTCGGAAATGTTTGACAGCCCAAACTATGGCTAATAATTCGCGCTCAATAGTAGAGTAATTTGATTCGGCTTTATTGAGAGTACGAGAAGCATAAGCAATAGGTAAGTCTTTACCTATTTGACCCTGAGATAGAACTGCGCCGATAGCGTATAACGAAGCGTCGGTAGTTAGTATGAACTCTTTTGTGAAGTCGGGATATTGAAGAATAGGAGGACTAGTTAATAATAACTTACATTCATTAAACGATTTTTGCTGAGATTCACCCCAAATGAAGGGAGTGTCCTTTTTAAGAAGGCTAGTGAGAGGTTTAGTAATTTTGCTAAAATTTGAGATAAATCGTCGATAATAACCTGTGAGACCTAGAAATGCCTTAATATCTTTACAACATTTTGGAACGGGGAAATTTTTAACAACTTTTATTTTATCAGGATTGGGTTTTACGCCTTCGCTAGAAATAATATGACCTAGGTAAGCTACTTCACGACGAAGAAATTCGCACTTATCCGGTTGGACTTTGAGTTCGTAATTTTTGAGTCTAGAAAACACTTCACGAAGCTTTTGTTCGTGTTCCTGTAAGCTTGATGCAAAAATGACAATGTCATCTAAGTAAACAAAGCATCTTTCTCCTTGTAATCCACTAAGTACAGAGTCCATTACGCGTTGAAACGTAGCAGGGGCATTTTTAAGTCCAAAAGGCATTCTTTTGTATTCATAATGACCGTAAGGCGTATTAAAAGCTGTTTTAGGAATATCTTTTAATTCGACTTCGAGTTGATGGAATCCTGATGCGAGATCTAGAGTAGTAAAGTACTGAGAATGTCCTAATTTATCTAAAATGTCTGTGATATTGGGAAGTGGATAGCTGTCACCTACAGTTATGTCGTTTAATTTCCGATAATCTATTACTAAGCGCCACTTTTGTTTTCCGGAGGCGTCGCGTTTTTTAGGAACCACCCAGATAGGGCTACTCCATGGAGAAGAACTAGGTTGAATGATATCTTGATCTAACATTTTCTGGACTTGTGTTTTAACTTCGTTTTCATGAATTTGTGGAAATCTATATGTTTTAGTATGAATAGGTATATCTGATGTAGTAGGAATTTGATGTTTCGTATGATTAGTAAATGTGAGCGAGTCGCCTTCGATGAAGAATATATCTGAGAATTCAGAAATTATTTTATCTAAAGACTCTGATTCCTCAGAATTTAAGTGTTCTTTTCTTATCAAATTCATGACTTTATTTTGCCTATCAATAGTGTTAAGATGGTTAATTATTACGTGTTGTTGTGATTCGTTAATGTTTGTTTTCCTATAATTGTCTTCACTGAATGGAAATGCATTAATGATAGGAGTAGCAATTAACTTGTCGGTCTTATTGGTGTTAATACAACTGATTGAAAAAGAGTTGTTTATGACATTAACCAATGCGTTGGGAATGATAATGTTTTTAGCTAAAATTTGTTTTTCTATAATGGCTAGGCCGGAGTCAATATTATTTGTTTTACATTTAATTACAGTTTCTGATCGGCTAGCGAGAAATTGTTTATCTAAACTGTAATTAGTAACGGGTTCGTTAAGATAATGAAGTTTGTAGGTCTTATCGTGTATACGCATAGTTTTGGATTGTATGTATAATTTGACATTAAATTTCGTCATAAAATCATTTCCTAAAATACCGTCTGCTTTAAGGTTTAAGCTAGCTACGTGAAATTTAAATGTAAAGCTATCTAGAGAGATTTCAGCTGACCCTAAACTCGTGATCGACGTTTTTGTGTTAGAAATTCCAACTATAGATACTTTGTCTAGGTTATTTAGTTGAGCTGTACCTATTTTATCTGGTTTCAATATTGATATGCCTGCGCCGGTATCTATGAGAAGAGTCACAGGTTGATTTTCGATAAGAAAAGTGGAATGTAATAAGTTCTCTGGAGGAACGTCATTTAAAGGTGATATAGAATAAGATTGTATATTAGGTTTATGATTAGTAGAAATAGTAATTTGAGATTTAGGATTTGGTTTAGGTTTAGGTTTTGAATAAAGTGATTTGGTAGGTTTGGAATGTTTAGAGGATTTAAGAGATTTGGAAGGTTTAGTACTCGATTTAGGAGAGACAGTGGATCTAGTATAGACAGAGGATTTTTTTGTGTTAGTAATTGTAGTACTACGGGTTTGGGGCTGGTTACCCTGTTCATGAGTTACCGAGTTTGATGAAATTTGTGATACAGAGTTCGAACATATGGGTTCTTTAATAGTCTGTGTAGACGCATCTTTGTATTGTCTCCGATAGACTGGTGACGCATCGTTGACGACTTTAAAGCCCTTTGTGTTGTGTCCCCGATGGACTGAATTTTCTTGGCTTAGGTGTTGATTAGATATGGATAGTTTTCTTATACGAACTGGAGGCTGTCTGGGTTCAAATGTGATGTTGGAGACTGTATCGCTGAGCAAGGGGCTGAAGCGATTTCCAACGAGTTGCTCATCTCGCTGGTCGCTTCGGAGTTTAAATTATTTATATGTGATGAAAGAGTACGTTGTATTGGAGGACGATTTTGTGTTGGAACGGCTGGTAGAGCACGTTGTGTTGAAAAAGCTGACAGATTATTGCGCAAGTTATTGTTATAAGCTTTTTTACGACATTCAGATATTAGATGCCCAAGGTTTTTACAGTAACTACAAACTTTCGTAGAGGGTGATATAGTTTGATTGCTACGAATGCTCGAATTGTTTTTAAACTGTTGTATGTTGTTGCTGGGCTTGTAGCTATTAATATTTTTAAATAGTACTTGTCTAGCTATATTCATGGCTCTAATTTTGTCTTCTTCTATTGCAAAACGGCCTGCCTCAGATAGACTACGAAAACCTCGCGTTCTAAGCATTGTCCCTATTTCGCTGCAAAGACCATTTACAAAGACACTTAGAGCGGTCTCTTCTGTTGTTGCCATACGACCTAATAAGGTACCGTCTTTAATTTCAGTACTCAATTTCTCAATTATCTTACTACGACAAAGATCTATTCTATGAAAATAATCGATAACGCTCTCAGAAGGTTTTTGAAATATCGACTGTAGTTCTAGATTGAGATGTGAAATTGTTTTAACGTTGGAAAATTTTTCGATAAGGTAGGACTTAAGGTCCTCCCATATAGCATATTGTCTACAGTGGATATCGGAAGCGCCTGTACCCGTGATATTATTAAGTGCATAAACAAGTAAGATTGGTTTGTTATCTGAGTTAGCTAATTGAAACGCGGAATCACATGATCTAATAAATCTATAGACTTGTTGTGTCTGTGAAGTGTCAAACGTAGGAATGAGTTTTATGAGAGTGTTGATATCTAAAGACATGTTTGTATAAGGTGTCGTTTGTGAATATAAGAAATATGTTACATATATAAATAGCGTATTAGCGTTTAGGTATAAGATTAATAGTACAAAATAAATTATAAAATGATACACAGGGAATAAAGGAAATGAGCAGACAAATTTAGCCACTTACCACATTAACACGATGAACAGGAACATTTCGCAGGTTCGGCGAACACTATCAAAAGCCTACGGCTACCGTGCTTTTTCTTGAAGAACACGTTAATTTTCGTCTTTATTTGCGAATAAATCCTACCGACTGCGCCAAATTTGTTATGTGGCGAGCAAATAAAATGTCTTTTAGAAACTATTTGATTTAATTCGAAGTAGTAATATTTATATTAACACAATTTAAAAATTATAACTAAAAGAACTAACACTAAGAAACAGAGAAACGAGTTAGTGGTAGTGAGGTAGAAATGTAATGTGTGAGTTCTGGGATGCGGGAGCATTTAAGGGATTTAGAGAGTTGGAAGGGATAAAGATATTGTGTTGCGCTAAGAGGTATAGGACAAGGGTTAGTTGTTATTTGACGAGGGTGGTAATTACTTTATTTCACACTTCATAACAAAAATACTTATTGGTATGTTAATGAGTTCTTACAATCTGAAGTTTAGTTAATACTAACCATTAGTACTGAGTGTGAGAAGATATTTTGACAGGGGTTAGCTATTACTTTATTTACACTTAAATATAGGAATATTTATTGGTACATAACGATTTCTTACAGTCTAAAGATTAGTAAATAAAGAGGTTAGTATTGGGTATTATTGTTGGGAGATTATATAACAGCACCACCCTATACCCATCTCGTTATAGTTTTCCTAACCTAATGGTAGTCTGGAAGAGATGGCTAATAAGCCATAAGGCCGCCTTTTGTGTGCCACTGTTTTTTTGTAGCTTTTATTGTATGTATTCTTGTATGTGGTGTGCAATAAAGAGTTAAATAAATAAAAAATACTATAACTTGTACTTAAATCAGAGACTTAACTGGAGAAATAGGTGCTCACTAAAAAAAAAATTTTTGATATACCTCCTTAATCCTTAATGTACTTCCATTTCGCGTCGGCGGTCGCAGTCGTGTTGGCAACACCATTTATAAATTGGTGTTCGCGGGTAGTTCATTTTATCTTATTTCGAGTAGACAATATATAACTTTAGTTCCGATATAATTGAGTTTCTGTCATGTGAGACTAATAGTGTACGGTTTGATGGCGTGGTGCTAGGTTATCGAGGTAGCAATGGAGGTGAGAGTTTGTGCATAGTAGAAGAGGTCTTTAAACCAGCTCCTGGAGCTCAAGCCCCAGTCACTGCTCGGCTCTAATCTAGATTACATTTTAATATTGTAGTTTGAGTGTTACTGCGCAGTATAGCTCCCATACTCTTAATAGTCGTGTTAGCAACACTGTTTATAAAGTAGTAGTAGCGGGTAGATCATTTTATATTATTTCGAGTATACCGACGTGGAGACATTATATAACCTTTAGTGCGATAGATTAGTCTCAGTCTCTCTGGTGTTTTCGTGCAGTGAACATGGAAGTTAGTGTTATAGTGTCGTGATTAAGGTTACCCTTCTCGAGGTCCACGTAAGTTTACTATCTATTGTCGTTAGCGAGGTCGAGTGGTGGAGGTGAGAGTTAATATATTATGAAAGAGCTCCTGGATCTCCAGCCCCCGGCACTGTTCGCCTCAGTCTAAATTGCATGTGTATACGTATTGCTGTACAGTAATGTGTATCATATCTCTTCTCTCTATATCTATAGCAGCTGAATGTTATCCAGATGAAATTCAGTATGTTGCAACATATAAATAAATCGGAAGACGTTAGATACTTTTATAGAACGAATGAAACCAGGGGAAGAAGTTAGTTGGGTATAATTTTTTCATTACAGTGACCTAGCGTAAGCGAGCAAAGTGAAGTATACTATAATAAATTCAGAGGTGTGTTTCAGCATTAATAATTAAAGCAACCCTTAGCCTATTTTTAAAAGAATTAAACATATTTTTTTATTATAATTGATGTAAGTTATGTTAGAAAAACCCGTTTATAAATTAGTGTTCGCGGGTAGATGGAACTGTGTACATGGAAGTTAGTATTATAGTGTCGTGGTTAAGGTCATCTTCTTGAGGTCCACGTAAGTTAGCTTTATTATCTATTGCATTATAATTATATAAAAGGCCTTAAACGCTACACCTTGCTCGGAAGTCCAAGACAGTGCCGAGCTTTCTGTCTATATTGCATGTGTATACGAATCGAATTTTTGTCCTCAAACGAGGAATGTAGATAGTTAATAATAAAGTCTATCATGTTAGCATCCGTTTTAATTTTACATAAATTGTTGTTATATGTTACAATTTAAATGCACACGCACTCAGTATGTTCAGCGCTTAACATATAAAGTAGAGAAATACCTCTTTATTAGTAATCTGTGTTAGCATCCGTTTTAAATTTATATAAATGGTTGTTATATGTCCGTACAATGCTTGTATATTATCTATGGTATATATACATTTTATTTATGATAAATTGTTTATTCTACAGGAAATGAATTGTCTATAAGTTAGGTCATATTAGTGATGAATTGTCAGCATTGATACTGTTTCCGTTATTTTTTTAGGCTAAGGTAGGATATAAAAAGATGATGCAAGATAACAGAGTGCAGTATTTCTTTGATTTTTGATGTGATAAGTGCTATTAAAGTGGTTATGTGAATAAGTACTGGTGTTTTTCTTATGAAATATCTGTTTTAATAGTTCTAGAGCTAACAATCTATTAAATCACCTACTTTGTGTTAGTTAGACTAAAGCGAAATCGGTCCAGCTGTTCACGCGTGATGCCGTGATTAAGGAAAATAGAAATTCAAAATTGTGTATACGATGTGGAAGTCTATCTACAGACAAGAAACATTTACGTCTCAAATAACTTCAGGAACCTTTGTTCTAGCAATACAACTTTTGATATGATTTATTTATAATTAATTTTTAATAATAACATAATCTATATTTCGCAATAATTAATTACAATCAGAGCTCGCAGTCACAGCACACTTCGCCGCTAATTAAACTTCTTAATCCCTTCAAAAGTTACCAGCTCACGTAGATATTAAGCTCTGATTATTACTTGGTATTGCTATTAATAACTTCCTATTGCAATTATGGATGATTCTAAATTTCCAATAGTCTACTATATTAACCACCTTTGTTTTCCCTATTTTTTGACTTTGTCTGGTCTAGTTCATAAGTCTTAAAAGCTTCAAAACGTACAGTTTGTACCTTGAAGAGGTAATAGTGCTAACCCTGCTGACTACAGAGTCATTTCAGTTGCGTCCATTCAATACAAAATTATGGAATCTGTATGTTGATAAGTTCTATTTCAGATCTTTAGTTGTAATAACTGGGAGTGAACAAAGTGGGAGTGGAGTGTGGCACTCTATAATCACCGGTAAACACATTTGTATCGTTTGATATCTTGAGGTTCATCAATAGTATGGTATAAGCAAGTTACGCAATACTGATCTCTTTACGTGGTTGGACTTTCTGAGGGTCATAACGGTAGTGACGATGAGTTTCTCGTCTGATGAAATGACCTGGCTCTGCTACATTCTTGTTATACAATGAAACTACATACTGGACCCATTTCCAATTTCTATTTTTCCTCTTTAAAAGCTGTAAAAAATTAGGTTAGGTTTAAAGAAGTTTATTTCTCAATAAGACAGTACAGTCACTTACTTGAGAACAATAGATACATAACTGAAAAACTAAATCGTCGTCCCATGTATAGTAATATGTTATACATAATGCAATATATGTTAGTACTTACTAGTTAGGTATTAACAAGTACATTTTCTATTTTTATTTATTTTTTGACACGATCACAATATATACTCTAAGAATATAAAAATAAGGAAAAAGAAGATAACCAAAACCAACAAGTTTACATTATGTTAGTAGCAAAAAAAGTGTTCACTTATTTTATTAATTCAATATGTTAAGATGTGTTTAATCTAATATATTCTGCTAGTTTTTTTTTAATGAATTAAAAGAAATTTTCCCTTCCTATATCTGAGGGTATCTGGTTGTAGAACTGAGCTCCTTCAAAAGTTATCATCGTTTTGCCGTAATTTGTTCTAGTTTTGAGCAAAATTAGAAGATATGCACGACGGTTTCGAATGGTGCGTTTAGTTATTTCTTTTAATTTGGTAAAGGTTAGGTCGGTATGTATAGTTTTATTTAAAGTTCGTCTAATGTAAATACATATATTGTAGATATAAATAATAATAATAATAATAATATCCTTAAATAACTCATAAACCGCCGTTAAAAAAGTTAAGCTACCTTTAAAATAGAACTTTCTTGTGAATAAACAATATAAATCAGTTTCTTTAAACACCGTTTGTGCTTTTTTTTTCTAAATTATTTTGTTTATGTAAGACCCATGCGAAGACTGCTACAAACATTTGATATGCATCACATAAGCATTCGAAAAAGTAAAAACTAGTTAAGGAAAAGCTAGGTTTTAGGACCAATTTTTCTTAGGTCTGGTCAGGTTGACTGTAAATTAGTATCCCACTGAATTTTTAAAACTATTTATTATCAATTAAAATGAGAATGCACTAAAGATTAATACTGGCACCATCAACAGGAGATAACTTCAAAAAAATCGGAAAAATAAATTACTTACAATATTTTAAGCATTAGCAAGTATTTTTGAGTATTCAGATTTTAAGTCTTTAAAATTTCTCATCTTATGAATAAAAATCTTTGACTATGACCATACAATAAACTATTACATTAAATACTTGCTTCAACATATATTATATCAAATACAATGGAGAAATTAAGCCGCAAAAGTAATATAATTTTCATCAACAAATATTACTCGCAATTCGGGTAAATACTAAAGCCGTGTGAATGTGCGGTTTTGGCGAGAGCCATTAAATAGACTAACATGGGTTTAATACCAATGAAATTGCTTACTTTTAAATAAGGTTACAATGTACTAAAATTACGCTGATTAATGTAAAATTATAGGACTAGTAAGTAAAAAAAAAATTGTTGCTAGATAAAGATATTTAGGCATTTTCGACATTAAAAATTTTATCTTTTCGGGATAAAAAGTAGCCTATGTGTTTAGGTTATAAAGTTATATATATGTATGCAAAATAAAATAAATACATGAACTTTATAATTTCAATTTTCTATAATTAAAAAACTAAGTTACATATTTTTTTGTAAATCCATAATGGAAAATCGTATGTGATTTCTAAAGCTTACTTTTCCACCGAAAAAAAAACTATATATATAGGGATAATATATAGAACAGCAAAATTTACTTTTTCTAGAGCATCGCATTCGATATTGACTAGATAATGAAAAAACTCCCCTACCATATTAATAGGATACGTCAGCACACGTTATATCATATACTTCATTGGACATTATTAACCTAGATTCTGTTTTTTTTCTTATATGGCTACACTAGTGACTTGCCGTCGTTTCTCTTTCGAGGAGAGAAGTTTTAATTAGGGAAAGAATTTTCATAATTGCTGCCATTTACGTACAAGGTTATAAACAATTTAGCAATGTGTGACGTGGGCCCGAGGTGCCAACTGTAAAAGCTAGTAGCCTGGACCAAAGAACAACGCACAATTTCACAACACAATATTCAACGAAGGTTCACTCCGACACCAGAGCATACTCAGATGTAGACTCTACAACAGTCAGTGGTAAAGAAGTCTTTGCGATTTCTTGTTAAAGAGTAAACGTTATTTAAATTTGTGGAGCTTGAGAAGCTTTGTATCGAGTTCTAGGATTTTATTACTGAGGATAAAATTAGGAAATGATGTTATGCTTTGATGCATCACATAGGTCATAAACCCCAGGCACAGCTGGATAATAAGTTTCATCCTTTTTTGTTTTGTTCGCGAAACTACGAGTATTTTTTAAAAATCATTTTCTTTAGTTTTTGCTTCTCACTTCGCATTATAAAACATCCTGTTTACATTTGAATAAGTGAATAGTATGAATAAAACGGTATCTACATAAATTGTTATTCTTCAGATATTTTTCATAGTCTGTAAGTTATATAAGAATTTATGAACTAAGATCACTGTATATTATAAAACAAATCTTCACGCCGCGTCTGTCTAACTACTCATAAACTACTGATCAGATTCATGAGGAAGGTTTAGGCGTGTAATTTGTTAAGGTTTTGTGTAAATTTGTTGAAATATGATGATAATTGTTGAAAAGGTTGACTTTCATCTTCAACGATGTTTCATCCCTTATTGAGATAGTTAGTGTAGAATCAAAAAAATGTGTGTTATTTATTAACAATTCACTTTCTTTTGTTTCAGGTATAGTGCTCAAGTGAAAAGAAAATACAACGTTTAAAAAAAAAAAATCGTGATAGTAATAATTAAATTAGTGGTTTTGTGATTTCGAAGTGTCCAATAATTAAAATGCTATTTTGACGTAACCGTTTCTACGTGTGTTTTGTTCGGCGTCACCACGAGGACTGCGACAAAACAGCGATGGCTTGGCCTGAAGTTGTGCGATGAGGCGGGGGACGAGGAGATGGACGAGCCTAACGCCGCCAAGCGGCCGTCTGTACTAACTATAGACCGGGCTGCGTTCCTTCTTCTGAGGGTTAAGAGAGCCTTCAAGAAGAAACGCCAGCAGAGGAAAGAAAAACAGTGAGTATAATTAATTACTTTTAACCACCGTGTATAGTACGGTTAAAGACGGATAGTTGCCCCACTTTACAAAAAATATCTGTTGTTAAAAAAGTGCACTTATTATGAATTTAGTCTTAAGGAAAAAGCCTTTTCTATATGTGAAATTAACAAAAATTATTCAACAATATAACGTAACAAATAATGTAATTATAACTCTAATGCATGCACAGAAACAAAAACTTGACGGAAACCACAATCTGTAGTAAAAATATTTAATTGAAATGACTTACCAATATAATTTTGAAGCCCGTCAAAGTTTCGTCGCGGAAGATTTTTTCTCATTCTGAAAAAATGCTTTGGCTTATTCAAATGCCTTAACTACATAAACCAAAGATCTGCAGAGGGAGCACTGCCATTTGTAGGCGAGTTCTAACGCCACTTTTTTACATAATATAGCGTATTTAAAACCAAAGCATGTATCCGTCTGAGGCAACAATCCGGCTTTTACCCTATAGACGTTGGGTCTTTATGACAAAAGTGTTTCCCATCACTAAATGTATCCGTCGAGGCAATAATCCGGCTTTGAACAAGTTCTTTTAGATTTTTTTACTATGTCATACTAAATGTTGCGTTCCTAAATACACGTGTAAGTATATTTTTTTATTAGCCTCTGATAAGCGCTGACTGTAAAGCTGCAGATTGATGTGGGGCATAAATCTCCAATCCTCCAATAAGACTATTCTTAGTATTACGTAGGCTTTAATATACTAATATAATTTGTTTATACATTAATCATGTCTGTTAAATGTTGGTTAAGTTCTATTTAGTTTCTTACAACATAATCAGGTAATCAATATGTTTATATTATAATATCTACTTAATCTTTTTAATGTTAAGCTTTAGCTATACGATCATAATAATACTATAATAAGTAATATACAAGTTTTAGCAGTAATCTCGAACAAATAACAATAACAAAAGTTTACGACTATCCCAAATGTTACAATTTTTTTGGCTAGTATTGTAGCAAAACATTTTAGAAGATGCTATCAAGCGAATTTCCAACTTTAATCATATCGACAACTTGATACATTTATTTTATTTTTATTACCAAATAATCTTAGTGTTTAATCAGGCTGTAATCAGTTTAACTTCAAATAGCTTATCTCAATTAGAATTTTTAAAAAAGTATTTTTGATACGTCAAATATTGGTCGGTCAACAAATTTGGCAGCAATCCCACAAAGCTCTCTTCAAAAAAAATATCTTGCATGGTCCGTTTTTTAAATCAATCAACAAGCTGACCCTAAGGACTTTGTCCTGTCTTAACTATGAATATTGGTCAAATGACTGACAATTAATATATGTCAAAGACTATAAACATTACATTAATAATGTTTATATTATGGTCGATAAATTTTCTAATTTTCTATGCAAATTTATTATTATTTTTTTACATAAAACCTTCTCCTCATAATAACAAACACAACATAAAAGAATTAGCGAAATCAGTCCAGCCGTGCGTGATGCCGCGGCCAAGGGAAACAGGGATTCAGGGATTTTAGATTTAGCGTGAGAATCAACATTTAAATAAAAACCTACTCTTCTTCCGCCCTCGCTTAGCTGAGGTGTGTTCAAAACGTTCACCAATTCGCACACTCATTCGATAACTTTCTTGCCCATCTACTCACTCGGTATTATGAATATGCTATTTATAATACGTAGTATGGTATTAATTTGCAATGGAAACCACCATTTTTTGATCAAACCTTGTTCTGACAATTTCAAATACAATGAAAACAGAAATATTTAAATTGGTTCAGCTGTTCTAAAGTTATGCGCATACGTACCTACATATGAATTTTTGATCTGAGTTTGAGTCAAGCAAATTTAATATATGCTACAGAATATAGGACCTCCCATCGTTGACATAGTCCTATACAGAATAGTATACTTTATCATCAGGTCTAAAGTATGATTAAAAAACCCTGGCAGTAATAGCAATGTAATGTGCACCTATCCTTATAACTTTATGGAGATAAGGGAGTTGACATTCACCTCACGTACGAAGTTTACGTAATCCTCATTGTTGTACCAAATTGACTTGTCTGTGGATAAAATTCTGGGGGCGTATTTATTCGTTGTGTTCAATTACTTTCTTTGTTGCTGGTGGTTACAAACAAATAACTTATATATTTCTATCTTTTACTTTGGAATATAACAATACTTTGTTTATTTTAATATTCTACTCGCAATGCGATTTATTAACTTTAACAAGATATTTTCTATTCTATCCTCTTTAACGATGCTTTTAATAAAACCATTATAATTAACACATTATACTGTATTTATTTTATCATCAACTTTAGATTTTACTTCATCACCATTTTTGGAAGTAACATTACCTCTTTCTTCAACAGAAACATCTTTTTTAGTCGTAGGCAAAGGTGGAACGAATAGACCTGATTTAAAGTCGTTTTTCATAAATTTATCTCCAACTACTTTAATAGCGTCCTTTTTAACCAGATTTTTCTTCTTTTCTATCAATTTATTAAATTCGGATGGTAACATTCCTGTTTTCTTCGGAAACAGTAATATTTCAACAGCTTTAGATTTTACTGGCATAGTAGGCAAGGATGGTCTATTTTGTAAACTATCTAAGAGATAAGGTAGAAATGAAAATCCTGCATCAGAGTTTTGTGGATTAACCAAAATTTGACTTTTTTTTGGACTAAATTCGAGCAATATGTCTTCGTGGATATTTTCATGAGAATCGCAGCATAAGGGAGAAGATGCAGGTTCTTTGAAGGAAAACAGATCATTGCCTGACAGAATTCTATTAAGAAGATCAGCTGGATGGTTTTGTAAAGGATCCTTCATATATTTTAGGCTTGAGCAAGGACAAGGTTCTCTAAAATCTTCTTTTTTGGGACCAAAAAGTGAATCAAATGTAAAACCTTTTTGATCATCAGGAAAATCTAAAACAAGTTCAAGTGCTTTTATACATGATTAAGTTTGTATCATTGTTAATAAATTGTTTAATTTACCTTGTGGTCTCATATTGAAATGGAAAGAAATATCCATTTTTCCTAGATTAACCAGAGAGTTGGTGACAGCAGGTAGAGTCTTGAAATTTTTTCCCACATCTCGGGAAATAGCTGAGGCAAAGCACATACACATGGCAATAACTATATAAATCATGATCTGGAAAATAATAACAAAAGCATTATTGAATAATAAATTGGCAAACAAAAATTAATTCGAAAGGAAATGTACAATACAGTTAACAAGCTTTAATACAAGGTCAGAGATAAGAAAAGCTCCGAAATCGTTTCAATGAATAACTCGTAATTAATTTTGGGTAAATCTCTCAAACTAATTGAGTCTATAAAGCTTATTTATTAAGCGATATTTGACTTAAGAAGAAAGTTAGTAATGTTGGCTTTACAGAAAATTTTGATACCGTGTTTTGCAAGTTAAAGCAAATTGCTGAATTAACTTGACGCGTACAATACTAAGATTCGATTGAAATTTCTGAACATTTCGAAATATCGATTTAGAATTTTATTGGATTTGTATTTTACGGTTAGGCTTGCGTAATACCGATTTTCGCTTAACATTGTTGAAGTATTGAAAATATCTTAATGCAAATAGATGATGATTGTTTTGTTCTATATTGAATAATAATAGACTTGAAGATGCTGATCAACACAAAATCAAACAAAGACAACATTTTTCTGCTTCAATGCATAATAAAAGAATACTAAATGAGTATTAAATAATAATTAAAAAATTAATTACTAAACTTACTAATTTAATGTTAAATACCTTAAAAATAAATTTGAAAAAAAAAATCTTTGTTCACGAAGAAAGAATTTCTTATATTAATATTATAAATCAATTTTCAATTATTGCTGTGTTAGCAACACTATCGATATAATTCGACTGTCGGTAGTTCCTATAGATGTATATTAGGGATCCCCTATTTACTTGATCTGAATGATTTCATGTAGCTAACATGATTTAAAGTAGTGCTAGTAGAGTTACCAATAAGCTCAAAAACTACTGAATCGATTTACATGACATTCTCACAATTAGACAGAGTAATTCATGAGGAAGGTAAAGATGTATAATATGTTAAAGTTTTATTGAGCTTTCATCGAAAACGCTGCCTAACGTCATGTTCCCTATGGCAGACAAAATGTTATATAACAACAAATATGTAGAATATCACGAGATGATTGCCCGACAGAGCATTCAACTTCACAGAACAGTCGTAACATATCTGTCTGCATGTTTGCGAGCCATTGGCGATGCACTTCGCTCCAATGGCTCATAATATTATTATTACTTGCTTTCTGCAAATGTATTCAATCGATCCTGCATTAATTTACAAGTTAATGCTTCTGCCTTAATACTTTGTAAAATAGATGCACATAAATGTATTTTTTTTTATATCTTACTAGTTGACCTGGCTTCAATTTACGTTTATGTTTAATATCAAATTTTAATCGCTACATCACTATATTTTACATTTTAATTTATATATAAGTAATTCTCAAAGACATAACGGACTCTCAGCTTCAGCCACAAGCTCTACTTTATCCCTGTACATATTTCATCAAAATCGGTTTAAACAAATATTTTGTAACAGACAGACGCTATCTTTTAGTGAATAGATGGCGTAAGTAGTACATTAAATTGTATGTCAAATCATTTGATGAACTGAATTTAAAAACAGTAATGCTCAACCGATTGAAATGAAATTTTGCATAACATATAGATTGGATTACAATGCACAATTAACTCAGTCACGTTGTGTAAATCCAATATGGCGGACGGCAAGAATAACTATTAAAAACATTGGGAAATAGACGAAAGTATAAAATAAAAGCAAATCGTTTTAGCATATAAAATGTTGATGGGTTTAGTAACTGTCAATCATTTAATGTTCATCCCGTCGATACGGTAAATCTCCCCTCAATAAAATAACGTATTTAATTTAAAGTCTCGAATCGACAAGATATATTATCCACATTGTTATACTATAAAACGAAAAAAATAGGAGGGAGGAGCCCTTAGGACAATAATGTATAATAATTGTTATTTTTGAAGTCGGTACCAGCCATACGAAAAAACTGTAACAAAATAGTATGTACGATTGTACTATTATACTACTAAGTACTATAGGTACTATTGCTATTGGTACTATTAAAATAACAATTGTTGTACATTATTGTGGTAACCTAATTTAGAACTTCGTCCTTTTTGAAAGTAGTGAACTCAATATAAAGTTCAACTAATCTGTAACACGACATTCATTGATTGTTAGGTGGTAGAAAGTTCGCCGTTTACAGCTAGTATATTATACTGAAACTGTCCTAAGCAAGAGCTGAAAAATATGTATTACATCGTTCCGAATAATTTTATAGCCGATAATAAATACCTAGCAGTAGTGAAAGAGACCGTAGTTAAATGGTTTCAGTTTTATAGCATATTGGAGTGTCCCAATGAGGTTGTTGCAAATGCGCTTAGCGTTCATATTGCAGGAACTATAAAATTGAGTTAAATTGTATTTATTTATAAACGTCGATTTCAGTAACGGCTCGTAAAACTCCTTATGCGTTATTGCCGGGTGTAACAGCAATACGCACGTATGGCACTTACGTATTTCCCACTCGCTATTCTGGTATGTCATTAATTTTAACTTATTTAGCTGTTTTTGTTGTTCTACAATCACATTATTATGAAAACTATTCGCCTCAATCTTATTTTGCTGAGGGAGGAGTTAGTCTTGGGGTCTGGGGTCAGATTCTTATACGATTATTTTTATGCTAAGATTCAAATCTAAAATATGTCTCATTGTCTTTAAGTTACATAAAGAGAAGTAATACAAAATTATTTCTTCGAATACACTTCAATAAAAAATATGTTTGAATAATTTTGTATTTAATCTATAAATAGTAAAAAAAGTAGCTTTATTATCAAAATGTCACTCGTGAGGGGACGGGATAGACTATTCCCCTCTGCTGCTGGGATCTCGTAAAAGCCGAGTAACCCAGCACCCCCTTGGTGGTAGGGGATCTGTTCCCCGACTGGCTTGCGACCACCAGCATGCGAATCCGACCGCCAAGTGTCATAGACGTGTTCCGATCCAGCCGCACATGGGCCAGACTTACTCCCTCCCCACTCCCATCCCATTAATGCTGCGGATCTAGTGGACTCTGGGATCTAACTCTGGGTCCGTTGAGACCCCAGCATTTTTTCTTCACTCCCCTTCCCCACTCTATATTCGAGGATGTAACGCATCGACAAAACGAGGGTATCTTTTTTTTGTCGATGTCCATGGTCGATGTTGGCCACTTACCATCAGTTGGACCATCTGCTCGTTTGCACCTTATCCACCATAAAAACAATAATAATAATAATAATTTTTAAATATATATGTTATACGTTGAGTTAGCAAAACACCATTGATAAGTGTATATTCGGGGGTAGTACTTTTTATTATTCTAAGACTGTATATAACCACTGCTCCGATTGACTTTAGCTAGTTGTCAAACGGAGCTCACCTGGTAAAGATTATGGCTGTTACTGTGCAATATCCGTCCCATGTAGATGACAGTTGATATAATATCGGAATCAGTGAATCAGTATATAAAATTATTTATAACGAGTAGTGTAGTTTTCCATCAGTGAAAAAAGTTTTCAATCGTATTTGAGATCCTGCGAAACTCTTCAATTTACAAAATGCCCACCTTATGGCACTTAATTGGCCATATCTTTTTAATTAGAGTATTTATGGCAACACTACATAGCCTATGTTACCAGGAAAGGATGTAGCTTCCTATCGGTGAAAGAATTTTCAAAATCGGTTCAGTACTTTTCGAGCCTATTCGCAACAAACAAACAATCAAATCTTTCCTCTTTATGTAATAGTGTAGATAAGGAAAATATTCTAAAATGATTCTATTTGTATCCAAGTGCGTTTCAAATCGTATCTACTTCATTTGACATAGTACATTTACAATATTCGGAAAAGTTCCAAAAAAAGGTTTTCTTATAATTACTGACACCATCAGTTCGTTAACGTCTAATTTGATATTAAAATTTATTCAGAAAAACCTCTTCTTTAAAGGCTTGTAACAGTCTTTTCGAGCAGTTAAAAAAAATCTACAAAGTTTTGCCAATGTCAACTGTAAATTCGTTTAAAATGTAAATCACACTAAATTTGCCAAACCTTTTAACAATGTTAAGAATACGAATGATGATAAGAGAATTGATTTGCTTGAATACAAGCAAATCAATTCTTCTATCACCCTAAAAGAGATGTTCTTTAAACGAGATTTTTCTTCCAAATTGTCTTTGAAGCACTTAACATAATACACAACACTCAAAAATGTGTACTTCTTAATCTACTTTAATTCACAAATTATTATTATTCCAAAGATATGTATAAATTTCTTGGTACTAATACTTTGAAACAAAATGGCGGCGTGACGCGGGAACACAAAATGGCGTCAAGATATTGCTTATTAAAGAAGGAACTGTCTATGGCAACGAATTTTCTAAAATGAAAACGCATTAAAAATATATAGCTCAGAGAAAATGATGAGAAAGAGAAGGAGAAGTAGAGAGAGTATATTGAAAACACTAAAAGGGGTGATATTGAATGGACTATTGGCTAAACACGACGTAGATACTGCTTCTGAACCGATAAACAACTAAACATGATCTATTACAATTATGACAGGAAAATAAGCAGCGCCTTGGACTTGTGACCAAGGTGTAGGTTTGCAAGGCATTTTAACAGAATTATGACACTCTCCTTCACTTCTTAGTTTCACTATTTAAACCTAACGTTAGGTTAACTTAAGCCAAACTTACGCGCCAACATATACATTGAATCATAGTAATGTAAAAAAGTTTATAATATTGCTCGCTTATATAAGTTATATATATTTTAGGTAATAACAAAAATGGTTAATAGTGAAAACAACTCAACAACAAGTATCAGTCCAACAATTGCAAAGGCAATATTGGATCCTCAACGAAGAAATGTATTAGTTGATGAAGCATTTTTAGAGCAAAAGGACATTTTATTGGATATGGTAAGAGATTTTTTAAAGTTCAGAACCAAAATTAACTATACTATACAATATTATAATATATAATATCTTTTTTTATTTAATTCCATTACATTTTCTGGAATTTTCGTTTTTTTTGTCTTGAATCTTTTGAAGACTATAAAAGCGTTAGGAATAAATTTGTATCGTTTTCACTGGATTTTCAAAGTACCTATAAAAGAATTTTATACAATTGGTTACAGTTAGAAGCAAAATTAAAAGAAGTGCGAGATAAAAAGAAGAAAAAGGCGGACCACGTTGAGAATAGTAATGTAGTTTTAGAGCCCATTAAATGTGATATACTGCCAAATAATGTAGATTTAAACTTAAAAGGAAACGGAATAATAGCAGTTGGTGAAACAGATGTACAGTTGAAATTTGGAGATACTGGTAATTCTATTGTAATTTTAGTTTACTTAAATGCTTAATTTATTTTTATAGTAAAAGTTTTTTTAGGAAACAGTACTTTGAAATTAAATGCAACTGGTATATCGAATATAGGAAATGCTTATCTTAATTTGGAAATTGGTGATGGTACTTTAAATATACCTAATCTAAATAATTTGTTTTCTGGTAAGTTTTACTTGTAAAAGTACAAAATATAATTTTATTATTCAGCAATTTCAAATAAAAATATTTTTTCTAGGTTCAACATTTCTTAAAAACCCGTGTGAAAGACAAAAAAAGATTGGCGATGAAATCAAAAGTGATAATGATAGAGATAATATTTTGGAAGAAAGCCATTTTAGAAAGAGTTTAGAAGTACACAGTTCAGCTATATCCGAAAGCCCTAATAATCTATTAAATAATACTGTATCTAATAATAGTAGTAATGTTACAGAGGAAGTAACTACGAGTACATGGTCTAATACAGACACACCTCAAGATGTTGGTTATGTAAATGAGTAGTAAAATAAAAAAAGAAATCAAAACTTCTCCTTCCTTTTTAAATTCTATTTTTAGGATTTTTTTTAACATAAGCTTATACATTAAATCTTTATAAAATATTTCTGGATATCCAGAATGTCTACTACATTATTTTTTAATTAAGCTTGACGATCTTCGAATCTTTGAATTTTAGCGTTATTCTAATGTCTTAATAAAAATTCATTCAGGATTATTCGGTTGAAAATATTTGAATAAGATCGTAATTGAACCAAGTATTCATCGAAGCATACTGCCTAGGAGACGAGTAAACTGATTTCCTATGGATAAGATATGAATAAAATATCACTTTGAGATTTTATAAGTTGAATTAATAATCATACAATACATGAGTCAAATTCTTATCTTGATTTCATTGAGGATGGAGGGCTTTGAAGACAAACTTTATAGGCTAGAATAAGCTGGAATAATTTATCATATCAAAACGTTTCTGTAATAAAATGTACATTTTATCTACAATTCAACCATTTTTTTACATTTGTAAATATTTATTTTCGTTCATATTTGAGCATTTGTTATTGACATTTTTATAGTTACTCTTCTTCTTTTCAACCGACTTCAATAAAAAAAAGAGGTTATCAATTCGGATGTATTTTTTTTAAGATATGCTTACAGATTGGTCCCATTTTTTTCAAAATCCAGTTCTGATGATGGAATCTTCGAGGAATTGAGAGAACTCCTCAAAAGTTATAGGCGCACACATAGTAATTTTGAAACTTTGAGAAAGGTTACAAGCATTTGCATTCAGAATTTATCATTTGGTGAAGTAGAACTGATGAGGAAGACCACAGAAAGCCATTATATATAAAAAATATCAATTATTGTATATTATTGTCCTAATAAAGAGAGGTTAATAAATAAGCTAATTATTTCTAACTTTTTAGTGCATTTTTTAGAGTTTGAAGTCGGTTCAATTTTTTGTTAAAAATGTTTTATTTAAATTTGTGTCTTCTAATATCTATAATTAATTAACGTTCTCTATTAAATATTAATAGGTTTTCTACAAAGATTATTTGCATGAATTTTCGAAGATTTTGCCTTAAAAACCATTATTAAACTAAAATCAATCGAATTTTAATATTTAACACTGCCTCCTCTATATTAACATCGACATAATTAAATACTATGATTTAAATCGTTTATTTATTTGTTATCAATACCTTTATTAATTCAATCCCTAGAATTTAAATTATTTATTTATTGAAAGCTTTGTTTTGATTTGGACAGACTGCTACTAGTTGTCCTCCCATACCAACTGCTTACCATTTTACTTCAATATATTGTGAAAATAAAATATATATTCTAAATCAACTATTTTCGTTACTTTGCACTTGCATCTTTCTATTTGCTCAGGTGATCAAACTGTATTGTCGGTCTTATAACTAAATAGAACAACGTAAAGTTGTGGCACAAGAGAATTGAATCTATGACTTCTGATGCTCAATTCTGCGGAACAAACTTTATACTGCAAAATGTTTCTTGATATGAAAATATTTTCAATTGCGTCAAAAGTTTTACAATAGAAGATTTTCAATGTAACTGTAGATTTTTTATGGATAAGATGGTAATGCCGATAGATAATATTTAGAAGTTTCATCTCAAGGGTCCTATTTTAATTTTATGGGCATTGAACCTTGGGCTTCGAAAAGAAACCAGTGAAATCCTTGTAAATTTTTCGGTAACAATTTTATTAATAAGAAGTACTTACGACTGAAAATGTTTTATCGTAGAAGAAATCCTTAATTACTCTAAATATTTTATTACGATACTATAATTTTGAATGTTTAATTTTTTGTTATAATGACCTCAATCCGGAAAACGATCCACCTGGTAATAAGTGGTCCAGGAGTATCGTTTTGTTGATGCATGGGTAGTTATAGGAGGTGTAGATGTAACAAAATCGCACATAGTTATATGTACCCCTCCTATAACTACCTACATCCAATATTAGAGGACAAGAAAGTAAAAACGTTGAACTCTCTGTAATCATTGTATTAATGGTAAAGAAGAACAGGTGAAAGCTAGTCGGAGAAGATATTTTATTCTCAAAAAATGGCTAACCACTCATACGAAGTGCTCTCCCAGCAGCCCCATTCATTATAGCTAAAATTCTTTTTTTTGTCATTGGTGACTTCGGAAAGAAGTGTTTTATATCTTTGTATAGTTAAGACAAAAATATTAATGTAGTTTTATAATATTTTGTTCAGTGCGGCGGCAGCAGCGGCGGCGGCAGCGGAGGCGTTCGTGGGTCGCCGCGGGCCGCCGCCGCTACTGCGCTCCCGGACCCTGCCTGCCATCATCGTGCCAGGGTTCTCGATCCTACATGCTCAAATAGATCCACAAAAAACCACTGGTAAGTCTTAGTTTTGATATCTAATCCATTTGTCAGTGCGTGTGTATTTTTTATGCTTTTTTACATTTCTATTATTAGTTATATTGGTAACTTTGTTTTGAGTAGCCTTTTATTTAACAGGTTGCACAACTGATAAACTTCATGGATAAAAGGCCATACCAGTTATAATTATTAATGCATCGAGATTAATCAAGACGTAATAGCTCTCTCAAGAAGCAAATATTTATGACAAATTATATTATTGTCTCTCTCTTTTAATGTTTAATGCAAAAGTAATAGAACATTAAAGATTTCCTAGCGGAACCCACTTCTGATGTAAATTTCCTAGGGGATTCCATAAATTTCTTAAATACGAATTGGTATTATATCTATTTTGAATTTTTAGACTGCTCAAATATTTAATAGTTCTGCTTGTCACTGTTTATATTTACACAATATATTATTACACAATATATAACATTTAGGGCGATAGATTAGACTCGGTCTCTCTGGTGTTTTTCGTGTAGTGTACCTACATGGAAATTAGTAGATGTAGTGTCGTGGTTAAGGTTACCCTCTTTGAGGTCCACTTAAGATAACTTTATTTTAGAGAGTGTAGTTAGTGTTTGGGCAGCAAAGGACAGCGTAATAATTATATAATAGGACTTTCACCCTACACAGTCGTCGCCAGTCCAAGACCCAGCCTGGCATTCTGCCTAAATAGCATGTATTGTCGTACAGTAATGGATTATTCCTCTCTAATTCTATGACAGATATAACCTTGTTATTAAAGGTAGTTTAATTCCACGCTTGAAATTCATATTTTGGAAATTTTATCGAAGTTCATTCGCCGTTCGTGAAATATCTGGACGTTATACATTATTGAGTTTAAATTCAATTACTTTCAAAAAGTTTACAGTTGCTTCCTGTAATTTCTAACTAAATAATATAGATGAATGTGGATTTAATAAAGTATTTATTTAAGTAATACCAAAATGGAGCCAAACGAGCACATTTGCATAAGAGGATTTGCTCATGGAATACCATGAAATAATGTTTCATATCATAGATTTATACAACTATAGATATTTCTAGTTTATACATCATAGAAATAAATTTTGACTTACCAGCATATAAAAATCTTTCAAATAAGGATTCTGAATGAGTTATTTTTCACTATTTAATGTAGGATGGGTAGGTAATCATAATTAGTGCCGTAGCTAAGGGGGAGGACCACACCGGGTGTCACCCACATCAGTAGTGCCACATGTAAAAATTCGTAAAGCTGTAGCAGATTGCATACCCGTCACTAATAAAATAATATATGTAACAATAATATGTAGGTGTCGGCTAGACAGGGGATTCCCCGGAAGCCATCCCCTGACTAGCGATAGTTATGCAACTAAATTTTGGAGGAAACTCCGAAAATTCTAAAAACATCCCCAAAAATTCCTATCAGTACAATCAATGTATTTGAATGATGTTTTAATCAAAAATGATAACATCGCAATAGCTATGCGAGAGCGTATTTGCATGACGTAATAGAAAGGGTTTATGGTACACACAATATAATTGCTTACAGCTACGTAAAGGCTGTGTTATCCTTACTAATTGGAACAACAATAACTAGGCGTCCAAACTTATTTTCCGTTAGTTGAATGGATCAAAAACATGAATTAATACGAGTTATACAAAGTTATTATTATGATGTATCTGAATCTCGCCTGAAGTTTCGAGAGGGATTCCCACTCAAATTGTATATGTCGGAGAATAATAAGAGATTAACCGAATAATCGATAGCGTAATCGATATCTATGGCGCTGGAGGTAGTAGTTACAACCGTCCTTTTGACAGTCTAAACCATGGACGACGATGGATATGCCATCGACAGTCTGACTGAAGTCTTAGTCTTGCGCGGTCTCTCAAGGAGTGAAGTAGTCTCTGGATAAAGATAGTGTTAGGAGTGCTAATTCGTATGATAGAACATAATTTAATGTTCATTAAATACGAGCGACGTAAGTTTACAATCCATATTAATAGAAAAAAATAATTAAAGAGGATAAGGAAAAGAAAGGCTAAGGAAATATGAAAAGACTTGGAAGTCAGAGGGATTAAAAAAAAGGGAAGGAAGGAGAGAGGGAGAAAGAGAGAGCAGATGAGAGGAGATAAGGAGCATTCTGTCAGTGAAAGAAATAATTACACATGTTGAGCTCAGCTCATATTAATTCATTAAATTATGAAATTTTTAATAATACTTTCTTATTCAGAAAGTAAAGTGAAGAAAATATTTTAGTGTAGCTCAGCTCGTAGCGTTACGGTGAGAAAGCTCTTTGAAAATGTTGAGGTTACAATTTACGCCTTTTTATTTTAAAGCCTTACTTCCATTTAAGATCGCTTTCAGTGTCTGCGCTATTTCAAAAATAAAAAAGGTTCTTCTTCTTATATCATCGGTTTTATATAATTTAATATGCAAAAATCAGTTTTGTTACATATTGGAAATTACTAAATTTTTTTTATGGAATGCCATGTCGACGACATAGTCTAGGTTGGAACACGCTTACCTAAAAGATACCTGTTCACAATTTAAAAAATACCTTCATTGTTTTATTTACTTTTCTATCACTGATATACTAGACACATCTGTATAACAATAAGAAAAAAAAATGTATTGTTCTCTCTCTAAATCATGTTAAATAGCAACTTATACTGTTGCTATATAAAATGTGACTTATTTTAATTATTATGAAAATAAGATAAAAGAAAACCACAATTTATGACGATTTCTGCTGCTATATAATATGTGATGTTTGGGCTTATTGAAAAACGTTATAGGGAGGGGGGTGGACTATTGGATAAACGCAACGTAGATTCTGCTACTGAACTGATAAATAACTAAACATTACGATCTCCTACAATTACGATAGAAACCTAATCAGTGCCTTGGAATTGTGACCAAGGGGTAGGTTTAAGGAGCTCCTTACCACATATGTGAACACTGACCTCCACTGCCTAGGTTCTCTGTTTAAACTTAAGATTAGGTTAACCTAAGCCTAACTTATGAGCCGACATATATTTAAAATATTTTCTTTTTAGAACAGACGATAATAAGGATATAAATACTGAGTTCTTAAAAGCATTATTACAGCAGTGATGGCCCAATGGTTGAGACTTCAAGTCTTACTCGGGAGGTCCGATATCGATCCTGGGCACACACCACTGACTGTGAGTTATGTGTGTTTTAAGCAATTAAATATCACTTGCTTTAACGGTGAAGGAAAACATCGTGAGGAAACCTGCACTCCTGAGAGTTCCCTAAAAGTTCTCAAAGGTGTGTGAAGCCTGCCAATCTGCACTGGGCCAGCGTGGTGGACTATGGTCAAATATCTCCTCATTCTGAGGACCCGACTCAGCAGTGGGCCATTGACGGGTCGTGATAATGAAAAACATTATTACACTATAATCGTATAATCAGTCTAAGTGTTGCTATATTGAGGACTTTTTTTTTTAACTTTTCATCATTTCAGTTTATTATGTGGTTGTCCTTATTCGACGCGTCATAAAATCTTTGCTTTTTATATCCTTTATATGAGCTCTTTGTTAGAATAGGCTAGTTGAGAAGTTTTATAGCGAAACGGCTAGAATTTATATCTGAAGTTTAGTTCGAAATGTTCCTATAGCTGTCCATTTCTAATGCAATAAATTGCTTAGTGAAGTCTATTTGTTAAGTTAAACCAGAGGTTTCCAAACTTTGACCTGTACACTATTTATGTTATTCGCTTCTAGATAGACCCATTCTCATATAGCTTATACTTCATTCCTTCAATTTTTATTGTATGACTTCATAATACCAATAATGTACACATTTTCGAAAACCAACAAAAAAAATGTTTTGTATTATGAAGTCGTTTCGAATTTCTGAAATTAAAATAATGTTACTTGTACATCCCATCGACTACCAATTATTTTACGAGGACCACTGTAAGTATATCTCATCATAAACCCTTGAGGGTCGATATAGACTACTACGAGAATCAGTGTTAACTGTATACTGATGATTTCAGTCATTAAATGTGAGTCAATCCAATGGTAAAATTGCACTAATTTCAATCTATATCTATATCTGTACTATAATATTATAAAGAGGAAAGATTTGGATTTTTGTATTTTTGTATGTAACGAATAAACATAAAAACTACTGGACCGATTTCAAAAATTCTTTCACCATTAGAAAGCTACATTATCCCTGAGTAACATAGGCTATATTTATTACAAGAAAAAATTAGAGATCCCCAGAAATTCTCACTAAAACCAACACAAGGTGCAAAAAAATTAGCCATAAAATATTTTTCAATGCATGCGCTGCGAAAAGTATTGATGATAGAACAAAAAAATGTTTTACAATATTATAAAACGTATCAATATCTACAAAAAACTCCGCGAGACCAAATGTCCAACTATTGTAGTTAAGTCACTATAACTACTTTTTTACATTTTAAAAGTTGATAAAAATGCCTATCAAAATCAGACCATGTTTTCCGTAACTTTGTATTAATTCTAATCCGAATAAATTATTTCGCAATAAAGACTGTTTCAATACCTGTTAATTACTTTTTGAATTATTGAAATCGGACATTCCAGTCAAAAGATATTACGAAATAAATATATCAAGATAAATAAAAAATAATCCCAGACGGGCCGCCGGCGCGGTGTGCAGTGCCTCGCAGCGCAGCGAGTAACGCGGCGATAGAGGGAGCGACAGAATGCGGGAGCCAAAATGTTAAAAAAAAATTATCCACCCGTGCGAAGCCGGGACGGGCCCCTAGTTGGAAATATTATACATTATTGTTGTGTTTTAACCCTTAAGTATGGACATCTTAAGGGTGAACAGTCATTTTTGATTTTTTTATATGTGTTGTATTTTTTGTAATTTTTAATAATTTATTGTTTATACCCCTTTATTTTATATGCCTATGAGGGGACGGATTAGAATACAATTCCCCCTGCCGCTAGGAGAGTATCTCGTAAGAGCCGAGTAACTCAGCACCCCCTTGGTGGTAGGGGATCTGTTTCCCGCAAAACAAGAGTCACTCTTATATTGACGATGTCCATGGGCGACGGTGGCTACTTACCATCAGGTGGACCGTCTTCTCGTTTGCCCCTTAACTGCTATAAAAAATATATTAAACTAAATAAGATTTGTTTTCTTAAACTAAAAAAAATGAGAAACTAAAAAACATAATATCCATTTGTAATAGTATTCACTATTACTCAGATTAGGACACAAAACTAATAAACCGAAATTGTTAAATATCTTATACAGCATCAAGATCAAAGTCACAAAACGTTTGAGATAGTATGGCTATGTTCAAAGGCCATCACCAGACTATATCGTCAATACAGCCTTTAACCTGTCAAAAAGACCTACAAGAAAAAGACCTCGACACAAGTCTCACTGTAAATCGTGCAGAGTGGAGACTCAGGACAAGGAAGGCCGACCCCAAATAACTGGGAATAAAGGCACAGAAAGAAGAATATCTTATATAGCAAAAATCTGGTGATTAGTAATTAGGTTAGTTTTGTTACTGCAAATTAATTGTTTATTATAATACAAAGGGTTATAATCCATACAAATAAGATTGGAGTGTTTGTTTGTAATATTAAAATAGCCTCTTTTTACTAAGTGCGTATACCAAAACAACATTTTTTACAATTTTTGTGTCTGTCTGTCTCTCTGTCTGTCTGCCGGTCGGTCAGTCTGTCTGTCGGTTTGCTCCGGATAATCTCTGAATTGGTAGTAACTCAGTAATACTAGTTACTAACCAATGGCATTTAAATATTACGTATTACATATGCAGATATTTGCAATTATCTACCCCCCGCACCCCATGTCAGTAAAAGTAATCAGTCTTAACTCCTCCCCCTTGCAGACCCCCATTCCCCATGTCATCCAAAATAAGCAAAGGAATGAATGGGTGGCGGAGGGACCATTTAATGAATACGTAATACTTGAACGGCCCTAAAGAATTAGATTTGTGCTAAGTATATGAGACAGATATGATACCCATTACTATACAGCAATACGTATACACATGCAATTTAGACTGAGGCGAGCAGAGCTAACGACAATAGATAATAAAGTAAACTTACGTGGACCTCAAGAAGGGTGACCTTAATCACGACACTATAACACTAACTTCCATGTTCACTGCACGAAAACACCAGAGAGCCTGAGACTAATCACGTCGGAATACTTGAAATAATATAAAATGATCTACCCGCTACTAGTACTTTATAAACAGTGTTGCTAACATTTATATCAACATATTTTCCTAACGTATAATATATATTTTTTCCAGGATTTATAAATAAAGTGTTGTAATGTTTTAATTATAAGTTTATAGAGCATTTCGTAAGTTTTAAAGCATGCCATTGCGTGTTTGTAAGTCGTTTCGTCGACGCTTTTCAGACGAAGATTCATAGATCACGCGAGGTAAACGTACTTATGGATGTACAGTCTTAAAAAAAATTGAGTAAAATATATTTAATATAATGTGTTATGATGTATCAAAGAGCACTGAATAAACTGTTTTACTTAGATATCTGAGAAGAATTAAAGAAAAAATAATTTATATCAAGAAATCTTTCACTTATATTTCACTCATGTTTCACCCGCTATATTTTGGATAATTCACACTATATCATTATAAATAATAGCCTATGGGTTATTCTGATGTGTAAACTATATTATTGTAAAGTTTCATCAATATCCAGTTAGTAGTTTTTGCGTGAAACAGTAACAACATACATCCATACATTCTTACAAACTTTCGCGTTTATAATGTTAGTAGGATTTGTCTTTCGTTCGTTGCTACGAATATATTCATGGCTGTGATTTTTTCTGATTTTAGGTGGGAAAAATCATTTATAAAAAAAGCTAACAAAGAGTTTCACTGAATATAAAAAGAAATAATGATAGGGCAAAATAACTACTAGGGCAAAATAATTAATTTAACTTTTAAACTTGACTCTTTTAAACTTGTTTCTCATTAACCTGTTTCTCATTGTTACATAAAAATAAAAAAAATCCTTAATAATTCGGCGCGTAAGTTAGGCTTTTTTTTTTTTGTGCGGTGGAAAATGCATTTACGCATTCCCTCTTTGAGGGGTATGTGGGGCTCATAGCAATCAAGTGCCATACTACCCACTAAAAACCACCGGGACCATCGCCGTCTGCAAGGGACGCCGCGGGATCGCTGAGTTGCATTCGACTGCAACGTTCCGACGGATCCACCTCCCGAAATTCGGCGTTTATTCTTCGGTTAACTGCGCTACTCGCGCCTGCGCCTACCTTGGCTCCTTCTGCGAAGTAGGTTCACAGCGGGATCTGTCTCTCTTGCTCGTTCTGCAGACTCCAGGTTAACCTAACCTTAGATTTAAACAGACTCTTAAATCTACATCTTGGTGTTCACAAGTCCAAGGCACTGCTAAGGTTTTTATCGGTTCAGTAGCAGTATCTACGTTGCGTTTACCCAATAGTCCATTCAATATTACTCCCCTCTTAATGTTTTCAATATACCCTGTCTTTATCTGTATGTCCGAGTAACATATCAACCGCTAAAACCAAAGCGATTTAAAATATACTCTTTTAATGTAGAGTAGATAAACAATTGGTGGGTAATACGCCTTATCCATACAAACATCTTTAAAATTATCGCCTAAAATAAATATCCCAGCTGACTTTTATCGGCCTTCGTGCTTTAAAGTTTAAAGTAGTTTAAACCACAACAATCAAGAAAACTCTATTAAGATGGCACGAGAGATAGCTTTTGTAATCTAAAATTGGCCATTTTGTTTAACCAAGATATATTTTTTAATTACTACGTCTTAGCATCTATGAATATTAATTGGGATTTATACAAAGCTTTGTATTTGTTCTTTTCATTTGTGGAATTGTAAATGCTAGATCATTTGCATTTTCACCACTGGGGGATAAAACCCGATATACATTGAAAGTTTGTATAAAAAACTAGTCAAGTGCGAGTCAGATTCGAACATCAAGAATTCCATGCAAGGATGGACAAACTTAGGTTTGTCGTTGGAAAACTGTTGTCCCCCATGCATCGGCATATTGCAAAGAAAACACTTGGATCTAACTACAAATTGACGGTTTCCAGTTTTTATCTCATTATTGTTTAACAATAATATTCTTTTCAAATTTCATATTTCCAAGTCAACCTGTAGGTTTTGATTCCCTTGCAAAGATCATTTGAAGCATTAAAGTCAAAACTACGTGAGGGGTTAGAATACAATTCCCCTTTGCCTATGGGACAGAGTCTCGTAAATACCCAGCACCCCCGTTGGTGATAGGGGATCTGTTCCCCGATCGCCTTGCGACTAGATCTACCCTCTCCCTTCCCATCCCATCAATGTTGCGGTTCCAGTGAACACCGGGTTCTTGCTCGGGGTCCACTGAAACCCCAGCATTCTTCTCTTCGCCCCCCTCCTAGTGAGGAGTAGTACGATATTGATCGTTGAGGTGGCAACGCATCGGCAAATCAAGAGATGCTCTATAGTTTTGCAGATTTCCATGAGCAATGATGGCCACTTTCCATCAGGTGGACCGTTTGCTCGTTTTTCCCTTATCTATCATTAAAAATTATTATCGTACGATTTAAAATTTGACGGGTGAAAACACTGTATATTTGGTACCAAGACTTGCTTATTGTTAGTGATGAACTAATATTCAGAAAACGTTTTAGATAAATCATAAAATACCATATAAGACGAACTATTCATATCATAGGACAAAAAGCACTTTCAGAAATAGGAAACGTAATTCCCTTTAATAATATACCGAAGTCGGACCTTCCTTCTTGGTCGCAATGTTGCCGATATTTGGGTTGTTTCATTTTTTCATAAATTCCAGACACTTAGATGATGACAGTGCCTAAAAGGATCATTGGTTCTTTTGCTTTCTTAGTTTATAGAGATTATTTGTTATCCTTCAATCCTTATAATAACGTTCACATTTATAATATAATAGACTATTGTATTTCCAAATTAATATATTATTTAATTTAACTAATTACAGCGTTGCGAAATTATTAATATAATATGTTCATGAATTTCAGTCTGTCTTTGTCTTGTATAAGATTTTAATCTAGAAGTTAGATAACAATTACTCTTTATTATAACATAATATCGTCATATGAAATTTAATCATATTCTAGCAAAGTAATAAGAATATTTATAATAGAATTTTAGGGGATCTGTTCTCCGACTGGCTTGCGACCACCAGCATGCGAATCCGATCGTCAAGTATCACAGACGCGTTCCGGTCGAGCCGCATGCGGGCCAGACTTCCCTCCTCCCTCTCCCATCCTATTAATGCTGTGAATCTAGTGAACTCTAGGCTATTGCTCAGGGTCTGCTGAAACCGCAGCATATTTTTCTTCTCTCCCCCTCCCCACTTTACTTCGAGGATGCAACGCACAAAACAAGAGGGTATCTCTTGTTTTGCCGACGTCCATGTACCATAAAAAAAAAGAAAAGCTTTTTATTAGGAAAGTTATTTTGAACTAAGTTTTTTTCTGTTTTGTTATTATGTTAACACTACTAATAATATAAAAAAAAATATCATCAGCCGAAGTAAGTAGAACCATAACACTATCGCCGACTATAATCATTCGCGCTCGTTCACTCCTATTATATTCGTCGGAGATTAGTAAAAGATTATCGAATAATCGAATCGTCATCGCCATCTATGGCGTTGGAGTAGGGGAGTAGTCACTTCTGTCGGTTCGACAGTCTCGGCTCTTCATAGGCCTTTTCAGTTTGACTGAAGTCTTAGTCTTACGCAATCTCTCAAGGAGTGAAGTAGTCCCTCGATAGTGTCAGTGAAAGTGCCAAGTGTTAGTGCTTTGAGTGCTGTCCGATTAAGGCCACCTGAGTACCTTACAATGTAGTTGCCACGTCTTGCGTAAGGTTAGGTTTATGTTAGTCTAACCTTAGGCTTACAGTGGCATAGTTAGATAAAACAAATAAATACCAATCATGAACTTTAGATAAGAAGTCGTAAGGCCACAACACTGCATTATGACAGACAATAATACCTCTATGAAATTACTTGTCAAACTGTCTAGGTTATATAAGAAAAGAGAACATATATTTATCATGATAGATAGATAGATATTAGACGTAATTGTTTTATTCGTAATTGAACATTTGTTATACTTTGAGTAAAGTCTGCATCATTTCGTAGAGAGTTTTCGGAGTAATTATCTTAAGCTGACGTTATTTGTTTAAAAGACTATAAAATGAATAACCACTAGCCATTTCACAGAATATTGTTAACTTAAACTTTATGTTAAATAATTCTGGGTAGCTAAAACTTTTATCCAGTATTCTAAAAAAACATAAAGTCTCTTTCAATACAAATATTAAGAATACATATTATTTACAAGCAGACCAATGCCTAAGACGCCATTTTTTCTCCAGTAAAAAAGAAAATTATTAATAATGATATAATATATAATGCACAGTAACTCCTGAGATAATAATAATATACATTTTTGATACGTAGTCGACCAATGTCTGGTGCTCGAAACCCAGAAAATAAGATTGTCAATGTTTACTATATATAAATATCCTTGAACTGTCAGAACAATACATTTTTATCAAGACAGTGAAGTTTTTTGAGTGTTGCCAGCAATATATGTTATACCATAATTGAATAAAAAATACTTCACTGCATAGTATAAAACTAAGTCGCTTGCCCGCTGTGTCTGTCCCTTTGTATACTTAGATCTTTAACACTACGCAACGGATTTTGATGCAGTTTTTTTTAAAAGATAGTGTGATTCAAGAGGAAGGTTTATATGTGTAATACATGTATATTATAGTAGAGAAACCGGCAAGGGTGCTAGTATCCTATATTCTGAAAGATTACAGTAGTTATGTAAATTCGTTATATCCCCAGGACATGTTAGAAAAAGTTCGTTTTTACTTCATGAATACGTAAGCATTTCCATTCTCGACAAAATCTACCTTTTTCTGTGTTTTTATTTAGACCTAAAATAACCTATTTTACATAAAATGAATTCAGTCTTCCGAAATATATTAGCATTACATCAACATCAGGAAAAAAAACTATTTCAATACCTTGAATCAATGTAAAATATTGTATGAAATTTCATTTCATTTCTCGGTAATATTACGAGGCTGTAATATACATATTACAATCATAAACTAGCGTAACTAAGTAACGTATTACTAGTCGACCCGCCCCGGCTTCACACGGGTGGAGTTACCACGAGTGTTTAGGTTTAATTCCACATTTTAATCGCTATATCACTATATGTTACATTTTAATGTATATATGACTATCTCCCAAGGACAAAACAGCCACACAGCTTGACATGCACTTCTCCCCCACGTCGATAAATGGCGTAATCGCACACTCATTTGTTTATTTTGTATTCTTAAATACATTTTTTGAAATAAAACATTGCCCAAGCTGTACTTTTCTGCGTCATATTTCATGAAAATCAGTTCAGTGACTTAAGCCTGATTGTGTGACAGACAGACAGATGCCATTTATTCGTCAATAGATGGCATAAGTAGTATATTAAATCGCACTTTTAATATACTACTTACTACTTTTTTTAGTTTGTATTCTTAAGTATTTCCTACTTTTCAGAATAATTACAACATAATTTGGATTACGTCATCTTTCGAAAAGACATCGTTAATTATAAATAACGTAATGTATAACTTCGAGAAAAAAAGTGAGAAAGATAAGGGGGTATACTGAAAACAGTACAAGGGAAGTGTGATATTTAATGGACTATTAGATAATCGCAACGTAGATACTGCTACCGAACTGATAAATAACTAAACATAATGATCTCTTAATACAGGATCCTAAGCAGTGCCTTGGACTTGTGACCAAGGAGTAGGTTAACAAGCTTAGTTTCACTGTTTAAACCTAAGGTTAGGTTAATCTTGTAACTCAGCGATCCCACGGCGTCCCTTGCGCGGCGATGATCCCGGTGGTTTTTAGTTGTTAGTATGGCACTTGATTGCTGTGAGCGCCACATACCCCTCTATTCTAAGAGGGGATGCGTAAGCCGAACTTAAGGGCCTACATATATATGATAAAAAATTAACAACATGGCGAACTTTACTGAATATGATCTTAATGAACGTACCGTTCGTACTGAATACAAATTAGTGTTTGTCACCCTCGAGATATTAACAATTTGAACTTTGTATAAAATATACTATTAAAGTATAAAATGTTTAATGAACATTTTGTTTTGTTATAGGAGTTTTCAGATAATTCAAGCATTATCCCACTATCCCAACTTGAAACCTCTTATCTCTGGTCGTGTAAATGAGGTACCTTTACTAAGTATTTTAAATGTATTAAGTTTTGGCACTTACCCCTGAGTCCTTAGGTTATTAAAAACATAAGGTTTCACCCTTAATTTCTTAGTAAAATCCTATAATAAGCAGCCTTTTATGAAATTATGTAACATCTTCAGTTTCTGGTCTGTTATGGTCTAAAATATTTCATATTTTGAGGAATATTAAATTATGATGGGTTCAATGAGGACGTGGGATATCATGATATAATTATTTACATTTTTTTCTAGATTCTAAATCCAATAAAACTCACAAAAAGGTAATTTAAAAACCGTAAATATAATATTTTTTGCAGTCGGTAAACTGTTTGTCGAAACCTATGTCGGAGTATGGACACAACAACAGTTATCTGACGACAAAGTTAAGTTTGTACCTCAATTGAGATAGTACGGGACTTTTGGTATACGATTACGACTCGTACTTGACCAAATTTTATAACTCTTAATAGTACAAACAATATTTACAATAAATGATGAAAATACTAAAACTCAGAATAGAAAATTTAATGATACAATCAAGGTAAATGCCACAGAGTACATTAAAACGAAACAAGAACAGGCGTGTTTAATTGTCTTGAAAATATATCCATGTAGTCACGAAAAACGTTTTGGACCAACGCCAGGTACTTGCACTTGCATAGCGTGATACAGCTTGCACTATTACCCGGCTACTTGATTTTGTTTTAATATATGTTCTTTTAAAAAGAAATTAAAAGACTGTTATTCTGCAATAGAGTTTTGTAGAGTTAAGGGGAAATCGAGCAGACGGCTCATCTGATGGTAAGTGGCCACTGTCGGCCATGGACATCGATAATACAAGAGAGTATCTCTTGTTTTGACGATGCGTTGCTACCTCTAAGATAGAGTGAGAAAGGGGAATAAAGAGAAGTAGAATGAGAACCCAGAGTTCATTAGAACCGCAGCTTTAACGGGATGGGAGGGGGAGGGGTAAGTCTGACCCACATGCGGCTCGACCGGAACGCGTCAATGACGTAAGCCAGTCTGGGAACAGATTCCCTACCACTAAGAGGTGGGTGCTAGGTGACTTACGAGATGCTCTCCCAACGGTAGAGAGGAATTGTATTTTCAACCGTCTTCTCACGGGAAAGTTGTTCGTCTGTGTGTTTATTAAACACCCCTTTTCTCAGAAACGCGTAAGGGCACCAATTTGAATAATACCTTTTTTATTACTTCAAATATCTCTAATGAAATAAAAAGCTTACTCACGATTTCTACAAAGTCTAGTTTAGTTAGCAACACCGTTGTTAACTGATAACTTTATATTCGCAACTTGAGCCAGTTGTTTTTACCATTATCGCATTATGGCAGTGGCATTGTGTCGTGATGCTGAGTCACCTTTACTATGGTTTGGAGTATCGGACCCATGTAGATAACAGTTTTTTCCTATTTCAAATTCAATTTAAGCAGATCTTGTCCCTAATCGCAGGCTCGGGTTAAATGAAAGGCATGTAATATTTATTTGCGGCATTCACCTTTTTTATTGCTTTACGAGCTGAGTCCCCGATGGGATCTCCCATTGGCTACATCTCGGGAAAAATATATTCAAAAATGACGCAATCCCTATACCAAAACAAACTTTATTTTTTTAAATGAAATTTCAACGCGTGTTTCTATTATCTACTATTATTACTATTTTCACTACTTATATAAAAGTTACTAGCGACCCGCCCCGACCTTGCACGGATTATCTACTATTATTTATGCATGTCCTCCTTCCTCTTACTATTGATGAAAACCGCATTAAAATCCGTTGAATAGTTTAAAAGATCTAAGCGAATAGACAGCGAATCTATTGCTTTATACTTAATAAAGATACTTCACAGTAACATCCAATAGATAATGATGACGTGGCTTTTATAGAAGTTATGCTGTACCTGGGGCTCATGATCCAATTCCAGATTCAGTAGTGTGAGGTTTACAGAGCTCCTTGACATAATCATAACCCTTACCATCCTCTGTCCTACTAAGTTATCTAATAATTAATCTAAAGTATAAGGCTTAGTCTTAACTTAACTACAATCAGGGCCGTATTTGAAATACAAATACGTATTTGGTATTTGTATTTCAATTACTTTCTAAAAATGTATTTTGTACATAAATATGTAAATACTTATTGCTTCAAAATACTTTTTCACAAAATACATTTAGTGACCTCATTGATCGTTAATCAATTTTGTTAAACAACGTTGCAAGTCCATTGAAATAAATGAAAGCTTCGCTGTAATCACTACAGCCAAAATTAGATGGCAGCACTGAATGTCAATTGTCATTTTGATTCACGGTATTTTCTTGTTTAACTCCGTTTTTTTCACCTACAGTTTATACTTACTTTGTGATTTTTTAGATAGATAGAACAAAAACACACTGTATGAAACATAGAACAATTTTGACAAAGGTATGTTAAAAAAATGAAATTAGTGGTTTTATGAAACCACGATGCAAGTGAAACTTTTTTTTCGGATTGTAGGCATTTAACTGAAAAATTTTCTGGCCCCCTTTCACTTTACATCTACTCCGCGGCCGGTTGTAATGTGATATGCAAACATGCGATAGAAGGGCAACAAAATTTAAAGCGATATAAAAGAAAAAAAGTTTCACTAAATAGCTAATTTTTACACATTTATATAACTTTTACACATTTGTTGTGAAATAAATAAAATTTGGGTAAATTTTGTTTTGGGGAAATTGGTCAACGACAAATTCTGTAATCTTCAGACGATTTCTTATGGACCTTTAAGAATTTCGTTTTATGTATTTTATATTTTAAATACACGACATGAAAGTATTTTGTATTTCGTATTTTAAATACTTGTGAGTAAGTATTTTGTAGTTTGTATTTCAATCACAGCAAATCATGTATTTTGCCCAGCACTGACTACAATATACAGAATTATTGTATCAAATTATATGTCAAACTACCATTGATATATAGAGATATAGTTTAAGTTAAAGAAGGTAACACGAAAGGTGAATTTAAAGGTTAATTCTTTACTTTATCATAGTGTAGATAACAATAACTTTTATCTCTTGTAGATTTGCTAGAATTATATTTACTTGTTTGCCATTGCATCCGAATCGCCATTTTATGTTATAGCTCTTTAAAATGTAAAAGGCAATCTCGTGTACATTTCCCGATGCATTGACATTTTCTATTCCATTTTGGTTTGTGTAATAACAACAATCTTTTTTATGTAGTTTTATTCAAGGACAAAAAATAAAGAAACACTAGGTATCCATGATTTTGTAGTCATGTTTTATGTAAGCCAGATTTTGACAACTCTTATTGTTTTCTCATTATTTTTCAATACATAAGCAATTCGAGAGCAATCCAAGTTTGAGAGCGGATGTTTGATAAAAAGGTTAGACTTTTTAGATCCACATCTCGTTTGATTTATCTTACTTTATGTTATTTGTGACAACAAGTGTATTTTTAGAATAATCCTTATCTTATCAAGCAATGCTAATAAATTATAATTTTATAATGAGTTACAAATTTTTAGTAAATAATCCAACAAAGCAAATACTTGTCCTTAAATGTTTTGTTATATGTAATATACAAATCACCTATTAATAATTAATCAATTAAATATTTATATATTTTAATTAAATAAACCAAAATATCATAGTTTATATTAATATTGAGTAGGTCTATTGGGTATCCTATTAAAGGGCTACTGTTTATTCCGAAAAAAATGACAATAATAAAGTATGTTTTAATAAACTGGTGGAGATAATATTCAACCGACTTCATATAAATTTTAAATATTTGTTACCTCAGAAAGTCGTCACTTATGAACTGAATTGGAAAATTCTTTGTGTATTTGATAGGAATTTTTCAAAAGTTTAGTTTCAACGACGGGATCTCTAATAAAATAAAAAGCTAAAATAATATAGTGTAAATTTTGATAATATTAGAAATGTTTTAGAGCATTCAAAATTTATCATATAGTGAAGTGGAACTGATAATAATTGTCCTAATAATTTGAGGTTAATAAATAACATAATTATATTTTAATTCAGGTATTTTTTATATTGTTAACCCTAAGCACATACAACCCATGCAATACCCATGCAATCAATTTTATACTTGACTAGCTGTGTCCCGCGGTTTCACCCTATATTTTGGATAATTCACTCTATATCATTATAAATTATAGCCTATGTGTTATTCTAATGTGTAAGCTATATTATTGTAAAGTTTCATCAAAATCCATTGAACAGTTTTTGCATTAAAGAGTAACAAACATCCATACATCCAGACATCCATACATTCTTACAAACTTTCGCGTTTATAATATTAGTAGGAAGTAGGGTAAGTGTGAGGTGTTGTTAATAAAAAAATCCAATTAAAAATAATCCTAGATTTTTAGATTTATTTTAACTAAGAACTTAATAATTGTCTACTACAAAGTGGTTAAGTTTTAAAAAAAAAACATCACTTTTTAAAGACAACAGGAGTGCGAAATTCAGACTCTTATGTTTAAGTATTCTCTTATCTTAAGTACTAGCCGACCTACGCGACTTCGTTCGCGTGTTGCTCCGCTCTTATGAGTTGTAGCGAGATGTTAAATAGCCTAAGTTACTCCTTGTTACATCAGCTATCTGCTAGTGAAAGTTCCGTCAAAATCGGTTTAACCAAAAATTGTAAAAAATATTGTTTTGGTACATGTTCCATAAGCACTTAGTAAAAAGCGGTTATTTTTATATTACAAACAGACACTCCAATTTTATTTATTTGTATGTATGGAGTATGGATAACCTTTACGCAACCTTAGCTTAACTCTCAATTAGTTACAGTTGGGTCTGGAAAAGCGATTGAGAGGTCGCTGGTCGTCTCTGGCCGCCTCATATAGGATTTGTGTGGATTAGACCCAAAGCTCGACACTGTGTGAATTGAATTGCTTTTTTAAATCTGTATTTCTATGCCTTCTATCAATACACTAAGAGTTATTAATCCTTTTTTAACTATATGGAAGCTATATAAGACAATAATAATTTGCAATTTAGATAGAAACCGAGCAAATAATATCAATTACGTTTAACGGTCAGCAGGCGAAATCACTTTGATAACAGAGATTATATAATAGAAAAAAAAAAAAAAAATATTCGCAAATGCAAAGTTATCAAAGGTGTTGTTAACTTCTTTTCGAAACGTATTCTTTTGAATTCGCCTTCAGGGAGATTTAATATACATAAACAGTTCCCAGGGGTCCAACAATCTGGTTTGAAGGACAAACTTAATTTAGAAGTGAGCGAGTAAGTAATATCATGTTTTTTGATCTTGTTTTTTTTTCGACTTCATAAACAGTTCGGACAGATAGAAACCGAGAGAAAAGTGAATTTTCAATGATTTATATTAATTACTACCTGCACCCCGCGGTTTCACCCGCTATATTTTAGACAATTCACACTATATCATTAAAAATTATAGCCTATGTGTTATTCAGATGTGTAAGCTATATTATTGTAAAGTTTCATCAAAATCCATTCAATAGTTTTTGCGGGAAAGAGTAACAAACTTCCATACATCAATACATTCTTACAAACTTTCGCGTTTATAACATTAGTAGGATTTTAAGTGCGACATAGTATTTGTTTGTTTTTTGAAAAAGTTTCATTCTGTAACTAGTGCTCCAAAAACTTAAAGGACAATGTTCAAATTGGCCTACGAAATGAATAAAATGATATAACAAAAATTACTAACTTATTTTTAAACTTAAGAATCAATATTTAGTAACTGACGGCCACTCGGCCATATTTTAAAAAGTACTCATTATAATTTCCGCTAAATCAGACTCCATTTAAGTCTGATATCATCAATGTTGCCAAGGCTGTAATAATACCCCCCTTTTTACTCGTGACAAGCACCGGCAAACTACAAAAGCACCTTGGCGTTAAAATACCTAAAAAATATTAACGTCTAGAGATATATGCACCAATAACAAAGTTTTTTTTTTTTTATATATTACTTAAGCTTAAATTAGATTTTTTTTACATTTTCATTTTTTTAAATATTAAAGATTATTTTATCACTACCCGATTATCGTTAAATAATGAGTAATAAAAAAATTATAACAACAAATATGACTTTAACATTCACATAACCTAAAAAACTTACAGAATTAAAATTGTTATATACATTTTTAGTTCTAAAAATCAAAGTAATTTTTTTAATCATATATAAATATAACGTTGCAATTTTCCGTAACTAGCTTCTCCCCTCTGGTAAGAAAAAAGCGTAAATAAACGTTTTTTTATTAAACTTATAGGCAAAACGAAATGTTATATTATTTGCTAATAGTTAAAAAACTTATAGCACGCTCTAAAATCTTGATTATGCGCAAAATACACTGAGCACTGAGTTTAGTCAGTGCATGACAGGAGTACAATGGGGGGGTATTAATACACCCGTGGCAACATTGATGATATCAGATTTCAATGGAGTCTGATTTGCAGGAAATTATAATGAGTACTTTTTAAAATATGTGCAAAATCCTCCGAGTGTCCGTCAGTTACTAAAAATTGATTCTTAAGTTTAAAAATAAATGAGTAATTATCGTTATGATGACATGTTATTCCGTTCGTAGGCCAATGATGTATGGAAGGTGGTCATGTCCTTTACCTTGTTAGCAACACCGCAAACATATTAAAAAAATTGTGTGACTAATAGTGTGTTGTGTGGTGGCGTGGTGTTAGCCCTTCGTAATCGACGAGCACATGAGTAATATACTTTATTATCTATTGTTATTGTTGACGTCCAGTGATGGAGGTGAGAGTTAATATATTATGAACAAGCTATTTAAACCTGCTCCTGGGTCTCAAGCACCAGGTTCTTATCGGCTTTCGAATCATCTTCGATGTCGGTAGAGTAGGACACCGTGATTTTGAGAGTCTCGACTCTTTGTATGCCCTCGATCAGGTCAATGTACCTTACAATGTAATTGCCACGTGGTAACTAATTGCCACAACGTTAGGTTAACCTTGTATAAGGTTAGGTTTATGTTAGCCTAACCTTAGGCTTGCAGTGATTCCCTTATTTACTCCGACATACAAGCAAATAAAGAATATTTTATTATCAGGGGTTGTTAGTACTTATTGAATTACATAAGAACTATTGTGAAAGAGTATTTTGTGTACTAAAGGTTGCAATGCGTTAAAAAAAATATAAGTTTATATATTAGTGATGATTTAGTCTTTAAAATATTTAAGTAAGACGAAAGTCGTTAAAAATGAAACCATAATTTTTAGAGCTCCTTTTCCTCAAGTTCTTAGTACCTATAAACCAGAACAAATTAAAAGAACTTTCTCGAATATTATTAATTTCAATCAAGAGAAAATGGAATATCCTTTGAGCAATTTCTAAGCAAAGAAAATGATTATTGACGTTTGAACGGCTTTCAATATTTATAAACATTTTTATATAAGTATTTTTGTATTTCAGCTTACGAATAGAGATTTCGCAAATACAAAAATGCCTACAAGGAGTATTTTATTGGAGCGAAATTAAATTTACGCAGACTACGCGTTACTTTATCAATTTGCTTAGCTCTGCTGAAGTAGTATTATTTCAAATTTAATAATTTAAAGGTCTTGTGTATTACTTTGTTTGTGTTAAACGTTAAAAGTTCTCTGTTTTATCTTCAATTTTATTTATGGTTAATTATTTAGATTCGTTAAATTAAAATAAGTTTTAATTTAAGAGTAGTATCTTCTAGTATTTCTAGTATTTAAACTTCTCAGTTAATCTTTTTCTTCTTAGAAGGAGCGAGATCAACGCAACTAATCTAAATTTAGTGCTAATGGTTATATGTTGGCATGACACACGCTTTGTTGTACGTTGTGATAGTAAAAAAAATACTGATACTGATTATTGTTGTTTAGTTAGTTACATAATAGGTGAATAGTTGTCGTCACGAGCGGAAGAAAACCGGAATATTATTATCAATATATTTTCTTACTTGTTTGTTTACATTGTTCTTAAAACTACATCTCGGAGATTTTATGATGAGAAGGAAGGAGGAGTTGGGGGTATATTGAAAACACTACAGGGGTAAATAATGAAATATTATCTCTTACAACAATAGATTTCCAAAACTCGCCTTTACTGCTCAGGCTCTCCGCTTAAACCCAAGGTTAAACTCACATAAACTTAACCTAACAAAAGACGTGGCAACTACATTGTAAGGTACTCATGTAACCTTAATCGGACCCCACTCCCAGCACTAATACTGCACTGCACAACACTAACACTATCCAGGACTACTTCACTCCGTGAGAGTAAGACTACAGTTAGAATCGAGACTGTCAAAACGGCGAAAGTGACTACTACCCTACTCCAACGCCATAGATGGTGATGACGATTCGATTATTCGATAATGTTTTACTTTTCTCCGAAATATTATATTATGACTTAAAACTAAGAAAGGTGTGTGTGCTGTGAGTGATGTAAGCAAAGTTGGGGTAGCGACTGATGTTTCCAGCTGCTACTCCCACAGTACTCTAAGAGCGTCATGCAACGATCAAGCGTTCAGCACGTTCTTAAGATTGTAATGTATGTGGCAGCGTTATCCTTAGGGATCCATTTATATGGAAAAACTAGCTAAAAGTAGAGGGAGCGTGGGATTATAAGTGATTGAATCAGGGGCTGAAATATTATCTCTTACAACAATAGATTTCCAAAACTCGCCTTTACTGCTCAGGCTCTCCGCTTAAACCCAAGGTTAAACTCACATAAACTTAACCTAACAAAAGACGTGGCAACTACATTGTAAGGTACTCATGTAACCTTAATCGGACCCCACTCCCAGCACTAATACTGCACTGCACAACACTAACACTATCCAGGACTACTTCACTCCGTGAGAGTAAGACTACAGTTAGAATCGAGACTGTCAAAACGGCGAAAGTGACTACTACCCTACTCCAACGCCATAGATGGTGATGACGATTCGATTATTCGATAATGTTTTACTTTTCTCCGAAATATTATATTATGACTTAAAACTAAGAAAGGTGTGTGTGCTGTGAGTGATGTAAGCAAAGTTGGGGTAGCGACTGATGTTTCCAGCTGCTACTCCCACAGTACTCTAAGAGCGTCATGCAACGATCAAGCGTTCAGCACGTTCTTAAGATTGTAATGTATGTGGCAGCGTTATCCTTAGGGATCCATTTATATGGAAAAACTAGCTAAAAGTAGAGGGAGCGTGGGATTATAAGTGATTGAATCAGGGGCTGAAAAGTGAACGATTACATTTATATACACAAAATACGTAGGTAGAAGGATAAAGAAAGGAGAGGACAGTGTTAGATTACCTATATAATTCGGAGAAATGAGAAAGAAGGGTGGAGAGAGGAGAAGGGAGAGAGAGAACGTAGATACTGCTACTGAACCGATAAACAACTAAACATTACGAGTCTTACTGTTATGACAGGAACCCAAGAAGTGCCTTGGAATTGTGACCACGGAGTAAGTTTAAGGGACTCCTTACCACATTTATGAACACTCACCTCCCCTGCTTAGCTTTTCCGTTCAAATTCTAAATGATATATAATGGAAACAGGTCAAACTATTTTATTCGCTTTTCTGATAATATTTTATACCTATCAGAAGTGGAATTATTCATGAGTCTTTTTAATCAACCTGCTTTTCTGATAAGAAGATTTAGCTACTGCTTCTTAATTTGTATGGATGTTTGAATATAAACGAACATTTTATTAGATTACCATGAATTATGCAGATAGCGAACAGAAGTGTCAATTAATATTCAATATTTGGAGAGAAATAACGACCCTCGTCTGAGTTTGGCGTCATTTCCAACACGTCTATCCTAACAAATGTTATGGTAATAGGTTTTGAATAAGATAATAGATCTAGAGATAAGCTAGTGATATTATCTTCTTTTTATTATGCCTTGCACTTTAAGCACTGTCTTAATATCTTCTTATGTAATATTTAAGTATTACATAACTAGTCGACAGAGTTTATCAAAAAAAATTTAATTTCAATATAGCTATACAAAAATATTCATGCCTTCAATTAATGAATTTTTTTGTCATCCCACAGGAACTATGAATTTTTCTGGGATAAAAATTAGCCTATGTGTTATTACAGGTTATGAAATATCTGTGTGCCAAATTTCATAGAAATCTGTTCAGCCGTTGTTGTGTTATTGTGTAACAAACATCACCAGTAAGATGCTGTAAAATGAATGATAAATTTTTTTTTTTTTAAAAAAAATATTACTAGCAGTATGGATCACATACTACTAGTATCTAAAGGTCAAGATTATTTCTTTGACAGTTACATATTGGAGTGACGTACATAACACGTCTAGGTGTAGTTAGCAACACCGTTTATAACTATGTATTTGCGAGTAGTTCCCACGTAACAATTTACAACAAGGCAGTATATAACCTATGTTTTGATAGACTTGTGCCAGTTGTCAAACGGAGCTCGCCTGGTGACCATCGTGGCTTCTATTAAAATGTTTAATTACATATTTTTTTTAAATATTTGACTATTGTATGAATTCTTTTTACATTCGGTAATTCTCAGTTGGGTAATAGTATATTATGATAAAAGTGTGCTAAGTTCGTCATTAGAGTCGAGGCAAAGTGATATCGCAGCCCGAGCCGGAGGCGAGGGCGTAAAGGTGCCGGGAACTGTAATGACCAACACATACGAGTTTCATACTCGTCATCGTACGACGCTTTTCTATATTATTGATAATTCGTAATTGCATTAGTTTCGTACTCGTTTCTTACTCCTTTCGTACTGGTTTTGTACTGGTTTCGTACTTGTTCCGTAATCCGCCTTCTGACTTATGTAACTAACAGCGTCGTTTATCTCATCATGAACATTTTTTATTCCACAAATCTCTTCTTTAAGGTTTTTCATCTATGGAGGGAATTGTAATAACAAAGAAAAAAATTAGTAACCAATTAATTGTAACTATTCTGTAAGATTCAATATTCGTCCAAATTACACAACACTTATACTGATGTAGGTGGAGTCAGCACGCTTCCAATCAATACAGACCCAAGTTGCTGCGTCAACCTGAACCGACTTTTTAATTTTTTAAAAATGAATCACAGTTAAATCTTTTAACAGCTACGTAGCTAATTGTACTTAAAATATTTTCCGTTAAATATAACCAAATATATTTGTAACGCGATGTAAATTGGTTTCTTTTATATTTGTATTCCATAAAAGTTAATGCCTTTGAAGTAAAAAGAGAGAGTGTTATAAAAAGAAGAAATATTGAATGTTTACCCATATGAATATAATATAGAGACAGGGGAGAGACTCATTTATCATCGGAGCGTTCAAGTATGTGAGCTATGGTGACAAATAAATAATGCCTACAGTCTATTATTATCTATAAAAATACTATATATGATTTAAAAAGGAATAAATTACTCTTAGTAAAATTAGCCAATATTTTAATTTTCTCCGTATGTATAGGGTTAGTATAGGGTTCGACGTCTTATGATAAACTAGCGACTCGCTTCCGGCTTCGCACGATTTCTTTCTCTACTATAATATGCATGTATTATACACAAAAACCTTCCTCTTGAATCTCTCTTCCTATAAAATAAACCGCATCAAAATCCGTTGCGTAGTTTTAAAGATCTAAGCATACACAGGGAGAGGGGGGCAGCAGGAAGCGACTTTGTTATATGCTATGTAAAGATTAGTCACAAGTCTAAGGTTGAATTTCCTCCAGAGATGATCGAAGATGTGTAGCGAGGATGTGTTTGTAAGAATCAATATAAAAGTAATCAAAATGTTACCTTGCTATAAACCGCGGCAATCTGAACTTCCAGACTCGTATGGTACAACCCAAAAGAGCACCCTGTCCACATAAAAGTGAGACGCGCGAACCCGAACCAGTACACACCATCAGTAAGTATCCTCCCGCATCTTTATTGAAAATGCAGCCTAAGAAGATGACAATATCTAAATGTCAGGTGTACTTTAAGAAATTTTTTATAGTTACTTGACATGGCGTCAATTGACCAATATCTACTAAAGTATAGCAATATAATATCTACTAGTCGACCCGTCCCGGCTTTGCCCGAGTGCTATTTAACATTCGTATTCGTAACCGCTATGTCCCTGCATTTTAAATCTGTAATATCTTCGAAAATATTCATTTAAATCACATGCTGTAAAGGGCCATATTGATCTATATAAAATGCCCATGTATTTAAGGTAGGTACCGGTAAGATAGGATAAGGATTTATACCGTATTGCTTAAAATCTCTTCGTAAATAAGCCATTATTTATCGTAAAAAGTAATGGATAAAAAATAGTTATTGTGGGTTATCCCTAACAGATAGATATATACCATCGCGGACTTTTTTGTAGACCTTTTTAAGGTGTTCAGTACATTATTTTGATCTATCTCGTAGGGTTCAGCCAGCGTTAGCAATGTAAGCGCAAAAGCATATGTTTATTTACGACATCACATTAGAAACTTCTAAAATTATCAGTGTTTCTCTATTATATTATGTATGTATTATACATGTATACCTTCCTCTTGAATCACTATATCTATCAAAAAAACCGCATCAAAATCTATTGCGCAGTTTTAAAGATCTAAGCATAGGGACAGACAGATAGCGCGATACGAATTTAGTTTATACTATGTAGTGATACATATATTGATGAAAGTGGAAAAAAAAATTAGTTTGAAATGATATTTTATACATTATTTCGCACCTATGAGTTATTTCGCATTCTTACAACTTATGCAAAAGATTTTTTTTTTTAAGAGTTAAACACATTTGTCATTTATAATTTGGAAAGTAAAAATCACTTTATAAATACATTTAATTTATATACTTTGTAGAAAGAGGGGAGAGTCATTTATCTCCAAAGTCAACAGAATAAAGCGTGATATTCTCTAAGTTTAATAAAAAGTGTAAATGCCTTTCATGGCTGTTTGGAATTTTCTTTATTAGGGGATTCATTAAATTGGAGCTTTCGATTTGGTATATACGTTCTTTGTTCTGAACCAAGACTTGGTAACCATTTTATTTATATTTATTAAATTTTGGTATTTAATTGCTTTATCAATACATATAAAATATAGCCCCCACGCTCTGACTGTCTATCTGTTCGCAATAAGCTCGATAAATACTTAATAGATTTGGATGCAATTAGCGCTAATAGACAGAGTGATTCATAGTGAAGGTTTAGTTGTTTAATTTGGTAAGATTTTATGTAAATTGATTGCAGCATGACGATTATTTTTGAGAATGTTGGCTGCAGTTCCAGTAAGTAATATTATTATGCTGTACTACCCGTATGGAGTCGGAGCGGGTCCCTAGATTTGTTTACATAAATTAAACATACACATGAATTCCGACACCGCATCCTTAGGTAACAGATTCTACGTAGGTAAAAATAATATTCTTTTAATTTTTTCTTTTAACGCGTATATTTTAAAATAACTTCTACTTCAATAATATAAAATGAATTTAATATGTCTGTCTTTATATAATTATTTAAAGAATTTACAGAAGCGTAACACTTAGGTAATATGTACAGTCGCGGAATGAAAAGGTTCGCCACCTTAAGGTCAGTTTTTGCTTGCACTAGTTAACAAAAAAAATAAATTAAAAGAACAACTAACCAAACGAACGAGCAAATTTCAACAAAAACAAAATAATGACATAAAATTTTAATAATGTATATAGTCACCGATAGCGTCAATGACACATTGTAATCTATTTCTCATAGAACCCACAAGACGAGAGCATAGATTAGTCCCTCTTGCGTCTTCCCAAATAGTTCGCCTATCGCCATCGTTTTCTATGGCCTTCTTGGTTCTTTCATTACTGTTTTCCCATCGCTGAACTATTAAACCCCACAGATTTTCTAGGGGGTTCAAATCTGCAGATCTTGCTGGCCAGGAAAACACCACTATATCGCCATGCCCGTTGAACCATTCATTCACAATACGAACGGTGTACGTGCTAGCATTATCCTGAACATAGCTGACTGGGGGTAGCTTATTAGCTACGCTTGAAGGAAGAAGAACGAGCTTAGCCGAGATTCGTCCGGAACTGAAATTGGGCACTACATGGTCTTCTGTGTCTTGCACCATTATATCTTCACAAATGTAGCCTTCCATTTTGGCTGGCCCATTGAGTGTAATGCATTTCTTTTCACTCTTGGACTTTTTTGTGCAGCATTGAGAACAGGACAGCAACCAGAGTTAATGTGACCGTGATCTACCGTGTTACCTTATCCAAAATCTCACACTATTCCTGATCACACTAAGATAACGGGATATCTCCCAGATGTTGTAGTCAGCCTGAAGTTCGGCAATTATTGGTGCTCCATCTACAATTCTTAAAGGTCTCGGCATTATAAAGATACATAGTTTTGATCATCAATCATAAATAAAAGGGTTGCAAATGGGATAAATATCACTGACCAAGGAGGTTTTAGTTCTTCAAATCACTTAAGATCTTCTTAGACAAGACAAATAATCAACAACCTTGATATGAATCAATTTGAACTTTGTTATCGAGTTAGTTACGCATAATTTTCTATGCAAAAATCTGTTCTGTGATAAATTTTCAAAATAACATGTGCTCGCAGCACGTTAAATGAATCAACTTGAAAACTGACGAACCTATTCATTCCGTCACTGTACCTACTTCTATTGTACTGATAACTTTATATGCGTTTTATGAATTTAATTTTATCAACGGTGTTGCTAACTTTAAATGCATAGTTCCTGAGATATATCTACATTTAAAAAAATAAAATATTCTTAATTGTAAAATTCAAATTTTCACATTAAAACTAAGACATTATAAAGACTAAGGAATTTTGGGTAAGTTTTTAATGAGCAAAACAAACTTTAAAGAAAATATAATTACTATTTTTCCTAAATAAATTCCATCTATCTCCATTCTGCAATCCTTCCATCAAAGTTAGTTTCAAACTCAAATAACTAGTCGGAGATAGTTATCAGATTAAATTCTTGTTGCCCATATCGATATAACTTTATTCATTAAATTTTTACTCGTTTAACTTTTGAAAATTTGGAAACTGCATTGAACTTTATTATATTTAAAAGTATTTTAATTGAACTAGTACAGCAGTAGTTATTTATGCAACTCTTGTATAATAAGGGGTATTAAAACACGAATATGGATTTTAATAATTGCATAATAGTATCACATGACTGTTTTAATACCTCATTATCAATAGTTGCTTACAAGACACCCATGATTAAATCCTCTATTAAAGATTCTGAAACAGTTAGCTTATTGCTAACATTACAACAGCCACTCCTAGTAAGCTAACATCATCCATTACTGATTATATACAAATAAACTAAGTATTGATGAAACAATCAATTATTGTAGTTCTAATAAATATTTTGTATAGTGCAATTATTAAAATTCACTTTAATATGTTCTTTAATGTTGGAAGGTAATCGCTAACTTTTTTATAAACAAAACAATAAATAAATCAAAGAAAAATGGTGGGGATTCGAGTACCACAATTTTTTTACGGCGCAAGACGTTCTAGAAGTGAAACGCGCGAATGACTGTTTTTTTTAAATTCGTGCGCATCACGCATCGAGCAGTACGAATGTGGCTGTCTGTTGAGTAAACCCTTTGAGCAGAAGAAATTGAAATAAAAAACAAACGAGTGTTATTATGAAATTCAGTACAACATTACAACATTATATCATCCGTTTGGATGATATAATTTAGGCTTAGAACATTGGGTGTTTTAATGTTGGCAATAAGCTAACTGATTCGGAATCTTTTATAGAAGATTTAAAGTATATGTCGGAGCATAGTAAAAGATTATCGATTAATCGAATCGTTATCGTTGTCTACGGCGTTGGAGTGGGGTATTAGTCACTTCCGTTGTTTTGACAATATCTACCCTCGACCCTTTATATGCGATCGACAGTCTAACTGAAGTCTTAGTCGTGCGCGGTCTCTCAAGAAGTGAACATCTAAGTAGTGCTAGTGATAGTGATAGTGTCAAGTGCAGTGTAGTGTGGAAGTGCTGTCCAACTAAGGTCACGTAAGTCCTTACAATTTAATTGTCACGTGGTTAAGTAAACACAATGTTAGGTTAGCCTTGTGTTAGATTCGGGTTTTAACCTTGGGTTTAAATAGAGAGCCTAGCAGTGGAGGCAAGTGTTGTAATTACTTAAAGGAGCTCCTTAAGCCTACACCTTGGTCACAAGTCCAAGGCACTGCTTAGGTTTCTCTCGTAATTGTTAGAGATCATATTTGATCATTTATCGGTTCAGTAGAAGTATCGACGTTGCGTTTACCCAATATTCCATTCAATACCATCACCCCCTTTTAGTGTTCCCCAATATTCCCCATCGTCCTGCTTCCATCTCCTTTCACATCGTTTTAAAATCCCCGACATATATATATATAAAAAATAATATAATAACTAATACTCGTTTTATTGCCAAGTGTTCATATAAAAATTACGAAAGTTTTCAAAGTAGTTATTTTTTAATTTTTAATAAATAAGATATTTTATTATTTCAGCATTTCAGTTCATCTTATTAAGTAATTTTTCTGTATTGGATATAAAATCTCTCTCTTTTTTAAAAATTCACAAGAAATTAGAAGAACTAATAAAATTAATATTTTATAAATAAACTTATTGCTGAACGCTTGGTAGTAATTTCTTTATTTATGCGTATGTCTGTTTATTACACAATCAAGCTATAATACCTAGTTAAAGTAGAGCTTTAGGAAGGACGTAGGCTATGTTTTATCGCGAAAAAATATTTAATACCACAAACTAAATACAAACATCAAAAAAGTCTAAGCAACATGTACTAATTTAAATTTTAGGATGGTTCTTCACATTATAACGTTGTATTTTATTTTTAGGGTTCTATGATGTAAAAATAACAGCTGTTGTCTTTATAAGTTCTTTTCATAACAGCAATTAACAATATTAGAATATACTGTAGAAACTAAGATACATAAGAAACTAAACTTTTTTTTTACAAAATGAAATTTCTAAAGAAAATGAATTTATTGTGACAGAATATGACAATTTAATACAAAGTATGACCTCCTCTGCTATTCAGAACTTGTCGGCAACGATATTTTATTGAATTAATGAGACTGTTTATGTCATCTTGCGGTATTCGCTCCCAATGGAATTGTAGCAAATCCTTCAGCTGTTGGGTTGTTGTCACTCCGTCCAAGTCCTTCAAAACACGTCTCTGGAGCATGTCCCATGCGTGCTCGATGGGGTTGAGGTCTGGCGATTGTGCAGGCCAGGGCAATACCCGGATGTTCTCCGTTGCCAAGTATTCAACTGGTTCGCCGAGCTGTATGTGAACGCGCATTGTCATGCATTAACGTAAAATCGGAGCCAAAGGTTTGTGCAAATGGATGGACATAAGGTCTGAGAATATCCTCAATGTAATTTTCAGCGTTCATGTTTCCATTTACTAAAACGAGCTCAGTTCGCCTGTTCTTTATAATACCCGCCCATACCACAACTGTTGAGCCGCTGTATGGATGAACTTCCTGAACGCACCTGAGCCTTTCAGTATTTCCGGGCCGACGGTACACTCGCACCCTTCAGGTATCAGGCCTAAACCCGAATCGCGACTCATCGGAAAACAAAATTTTATCCCATTGTTCATGGGTCCATGTTATGCGTTCTCTACACCATTCATTTCGACGAGCGCGATTCCCGTGACGTATCGGTGGGCACCTGATTGGGCGTCGAGCTCGTAGGCCGTACTCATGCAGTCGATTTCGCACAGTTTGGGGACTTACATCAACACCACTTGAATTTTGTAGCCTCAAACTTATCTCTCGAGCGGTTAACATCGGCTGGGGTCTTGCAGTCAGTTGTATGTATCGGTCTTGCCGAGTGGTTATACTCCTTTTACGGCCTGGATGCTGTTCAGCGGGTTCCCCTGTTTTATTGCAGCGCTGTCAAAGACGACAAATAATACTTCTATGAATGCCAAAATCTCGAGATACCTGAGATTGATTACGTCCCGCTTGCAACAGCCCTTTGCATTTCATCTGCTGTCAAAAGACGTCGCTCCATGCCGTAGAGAATATCTAACAATTCAATTTTGTCGCTAACTTTATTTAAATGGTTGGTAAAATTATAAAATCAAGACTAAACGTAGCAATTAAAACGCACTTAAATTCAAACAAATTCGCAGTCATTTGAATTTTATGAAAAAACAAAACATAATCGAATTTTTTTTTTACAACCAGCCAGTATAGTGTACAAAATTCGTAATTGGATAAAAAGTTTACTTACCTATGCACTTTGAGTGAGTAAATACTTAGAAATTAATTAATATAAATGGTAAATTTGTAATATCATGTATGTTGCTTAGACTTTTTTGATGTGTTTATATTAGTGTGCGATTGCCATCTATCGACGTGGGGATGAAGTGCATGCCGTGTCCGTTAAGTCTTTGGGAGTTAGTCATATATAAATTAAAATGTAAAATATAGTGACATCGCTATTAAAATGTGAAAATAAACCTAAATTCACATGGTAATTGCACCCGGGTGAAGCCGGGTCGGGTCGACTGGTAAAATCTAAACGGAAATGTAGGAAATAAAGCATTCTCCCCTAAAATCACTTGCAGATGTTTGCAGCCATAGTTAACCATTGTTATATAGACCTTTTTCTATGATTCCGTTTACTCTGAAATAAACATTAATACAGAATAATATCCTATATAATATCAAAAAAGAGGTTAGTGTAAATTTATCTCATTTTAATACAAGGCAATCGTTATACACGCCACAATATGTTTCAACTATGATTTTAGTTCTAAATTCTACAATAGAGCGGTTGCGATTCTATGTGGATCAGAATGCTGGGCTACGAACAAGCCTAACAAACTTTACGCCTCTTAGACCACATTCAGCGGAAGTAACTTTACTCAACAAAATTTACAACACCAATGTAAGAAGTAGCTTTAAAGTCGCTCCTATCGTCGACAAAAATATTAAAAAACTTTTAAAGGTCACCAGACCACATCTTCAAAACAGCCTTTAATCTGCCGGCGAAGCAGGTACAACAGAAGGAAAGAAGTTAGCTGACAACGGTTCAAAAGGACCCAAAAAAAGAAGACCTCGAAACAAGTCTCACCGCAAATCGTGCAGATTGGTGACTTAGGACAAAAAAGGCCGACCCCAAATAATTGGGGATAAAGGCACAGAAAGAAGTTCTTGAAATATGATTGAAAAACATTTTTGGTTAAAATTTCAATAATTATTTGTAATTTCCAATATTATGGTGACATTCTTAGTCAAAGTGCCAGTATAAACCTTATTATATTTACTAAATTGTCACTGTATACAGATAATGTTATCGCTAACATATACAGTATAGTTGATCCTAATACCATTATCTCGGAAGTTATAGCATATACCTGAGCGTATCTTCACTGTTGATTGCGGCCGGATTGCATTATGTTAACGATCTCAAGCATATTCTCAACTCCTCTGAGGTTCATAGCATTTAGATTCAGACTAAATCACTGTAGGAAATATATCTGAACTTAAGTAATTGCTTTATATATTCACGTAGATATTTAGGGTTCTGTACCTCAGAATTCCTTATTCGTTGTTCAGTCGTTCGAGACTCATTTTCAACTATCTGTCGTTCGAGACTCTTTCAACTATCTGTCGTTCGGGATTTTTTTTCATTCATCTCGTGTCCGTAACTATTTGTCATATATCTATCTTTTGAGACTCATTTTCATTTACTTATCAGTCGTTCGAGACTCATTTTCAACTATCTGTCGTTCGCGACTCTTTTTTATTCATCTTGCGTTCGAGACTATTTTTCATATATCTATCTTTTGAGACTCATTTTCATTTACTTATCGTTCGAGACTCTTTCAACTATCTGACGTTGGGGACTCTTTTTCATTCATCTCGCGTTCGAAACTATTTGTCATATATCTGTCTTTTGAGACTCTTTTTCATTTACTTATCAGTCGTTCGAGACTAATTTTCAACTATCTGTCGTTCGTGACTCTTTTTCATTCATCTTGAGTTCCAGACTATTTTTCATATATCTGTCTTTTGAGACTCTTTTTCATTTATCTGTTTTCGAGACTCTTTTTCAACTATCTGTCGTTCTAGACTCTTTTTCAACTATCTGTCTTTCGAGACTCTTTTTATTTATCTGTCGTTCGAGACTCGTTTTCATATAATTGAAAACTTCATAATTGTTATTGAATATATTTGATTAATTAATAGAAGAATTATTAATAAAAGAATTTTTATATCAAAAGTCACTTGGAAGTGCTTTTAAAGTCTCTAGTTAGTTTCATTATAAGAGCTGAACTTATCTTTTTGTCCCAGATTGTTAAAGCAACTTGATTATGAAACTTATCTCAACGTTCTGAGAGCAAAGTTTCTTTACTTTACCATTGTTAAGGAATTATCAGTTAAGTTGTAGAAGTTGTAGGAATATAATATTTTACTGACCATATCGGTGTTATGAGCGTACGTAAATTATACATTATTCACACAATTGTAAGGAAACATAAAAATTTACAATATGATCCTAAAATTATTAATAAAATAAGGAAACACGCTGTAGCTGGATGGAGGATTCAAAAATAAAACTGTTTTTGCTAACAATCTATTTGTAAATCAATCTTGACACTTGTACAAGAAACTTTATAAAACCTAAATATATATCCCCTTAAAAAGTGAAAAGTTAAAAAGTTATTATTTTCATAGTTTAAAGCTAAAATCAGAAACTAACTTAAGGCCAAGCATAATCTCCGTTTTTGAGTATTGGTATGGGAACCAAACAAATATGGTTAGGTAGCAGTATGGATCACATACTACTAGTATTCCCTTTACCCCCCCAACTAAGCTAAATGCTTGTGTTAGGAGTGGGCCACGCCAGTAGCCCAATATCCGGATTTGAACCCACGACTTGTCGATCGTGAATCCAACGCCCGAACCACTGAGCTACTGACGCTTCAAATTAGAATGTTACGGAGGGACTTCTAAAATTAGTTTTATAATAATAACTAAAATGGGTATATTTTAGACTTACACACACACATAACACGCGCGAATATACACAAAAATATGCAATGTAATAAAATTAGCAGATAGATAGCATTAAGTTTCCAGGAATTTAAGGAACTGTAACGGAAGAGCAAAGCCCCCTGACACGGGTATTTTCATACTTACTAGGGAGTCTCAACAATGTTAAACTATGTAATTTAAGGAAACGAAATAAACATGTCGGTGCAAAATAAGGGAATCACTGTAAGCCTATAGGTAAGTAGTAGGTAGGCTAACATAAACCCAACCTTACAAAAGACGAAGTAATTACATTATAAGGTACTCACTTGACCTTAATTTGACAGTACTCCAAACGCTAACACTATCCAGAGACTACTCATTAAGAGACCGCGAAGACTAAGACTTCAGTCAGACTGTCGACGGCACGGGAAAGGGTAACTGTCAAAACGACGGAAGTGACTCCTATCGTACTCCAGCGCCATAGATATCGATGACGATTCGATTATTCGATAATCCTTTATTATTCTCCGACAAACATATTTATCTCCACTGAGATACAAATTGTCCTGAAGGGATTTTAAATTCCTTACGCAAGTAAATAGGAAAGACAATTAATTATAATAGTAATTTTTCATAGAAAGAAAAAAAAATTATAATGAATTATCTTTAGTTTTTTATATTTTATTTATATTTTATTAAAGTACTTCGTCGATTATCCTTATATTTTTGATGATTACAATTTTTTTCTAAACTGATACTAAAACTGTGAGACTGAAAGGATTTTTTTGTTGTAAAATAAAGTAACTATTTTTTATATGTAAAACAAAATGTAGAATAAGTGATATTCTAAAAATCAAACAATATTTTTGCAACAGTATTTATATAATTCAGAAATGTATTAGTTCTCGCAGCAGCAGAAATTGAGCAAATTGTCAGTGTCAAAAGTTTAATAAGAATTTCATTTCAGACGAACACTTCAAGGAACTTGCTTGGACCTAAATATCTGATATTGATATTCAATTTAGTTCTATATATATTATATATGAAATTAGAAATACATATTACAACTATAAACTTTAAATAAATACATCAAGCAAGCGGTTCTGAAGTGCCTCTTGCACTTGCAATAAAAGAATAGAATCACCAGCCCTAGGATATCCGGCGAGTGGCAATCAGCGCTCCTAAAACCGCGGCGCCCGTGTGCAACGCACACCCTGTGCTATAAGCAAAGCCGCCCTTGATTAATATTAATATAGAATACGAACTTCATCCAAAATGGAATGTTTAAATTAATACGTCTTTACTCCTTCAATAAATTAGTGTACAAACAAAACCCCCACACACGTGAAGCTGGCTGGGCCCGGATTCGGCTACTTTTATTAGGGGTTATGATTCTTGTCAGTTAGGTGATAAAGAAGGCACAAAGTACTCACAAGTCCTTGATGATCTCTAATCTTGTTTGGGCATGCCCGTTCCACGTTTCACAAAATAACACAAAATAGTTCACACCAGTTTTACAACCAGTCTGTTTTCGTCAGTGAAGGGTCAATCAACTAGCTTGGGAAATAGCACACACAGGACATGGGATATTATCAATAAATAAAGGGATTAAACAGGGATGCACACCGCTCGTGTCGCTCTTTTCAAACGACTGACCGCCGGCAGCGTTAGTAACACTAACCGCCGCGCGCGCCTTTAATAAAAATATAGTAAACAATTAGTTTCTTTGTGAATTGGGCATAATATGTTTTTAATTCATTTAATACTTGAAATTACTTTATACAGGCAAAATATAATTAAAAACATTATCTATACTATAGATTTACGAACAAAAGGAACAATAAATAAGAGCAGTAAGTGTGGGAATTTATATAATAAACTTCCGCAAACAATATTAATCAAGTTCCTCGTGAGACTCTCTAAGCTCGAGGCTTTGGATACAGTATACAATTTTCGTACTCTACATTTAAGAATATTATTTTCTTTTACAATATTTTGTTCATAAATTCATTGAAGTTTTAGCCAATTATATTTTCTAACTAAAGAAAAACTTTAATACCGGAAAAGTTTCGTTAAAGTTATTCAAACTAATAATTTTTCTTATGGGATTTTGTATGGAATCATACTTATATTAAGATAAAAATAAATTTTCACTAAATATAAATTATTAAATTAAATTGATATAATTAAACAACTGTTTTAAATTTGCTATTTGTATTTTCATCAGTCAAATAAATTGTATTTAAATCCTTGCTCGTCTAGCCTCAAAAACAGAGTGTAGCAATTTCGAATGATTTAACCAATTTAAATAATACGTTTTATATTTTACTGTTCAATAAAATGAAACTTGCTGAATCATGTTCCTCTTAAAAGTTAAGTAGAAAACAAATATTTAATCATCCACTAAGAGGCTTTCAAGTTATTATCACTGCGACACCCTTGCCTGAAGCGTTTCTATGTCAAGGACGTCATACTGCTGTGAGATTACTATAGGAATTTATCATAATTGAGTAAAAGATATAAATAAACTCTTCCTCTTTCATTGTATCAACAATTTCATGGCGAAACGACTTGTTTTGGTATTATATAAATTCATTTTTTTTTATTGTGATTATAGGTTACAAAGTAACACTCAAACGACAATATTAACATGTAAGTTATGTGGAAGCCGAGCAGTGCTGGGGCTTGTCACCCAAAAGCAGTTTAAAGAGCTCTTTCATAATATACACTATTAGTCTCACTACTTTAATATGTAATGCGCGATATCTCTTGATAGACTAACTCAATCCTATCTATAAGTTACACGGTAGCTTAGCTGCACAATAACGCTCAAAATACTACACACAATCTAGACGGAAGCCGAGCAGTGCCTGGAGTTTGCGACCCAGGTGCATTAATGAAAGGCCATTCCACTACAAGTAAACGCTCTCCTTCACCGCTCGACTCACTGACTTGAATGTTTAACACTATTAGCAATTACACTAATTATTTAAATATTCAGCAAATTATCTTTAAATACACAACACAAAATACCCCCGTTATCTATGGGTTGAGGTATATATAGGTAGGGAAAAAAATTTCTTCGCATTTTTTAAGAAAATTCAAAACATTTTATAATATAGTTTATTTATATTTAACTAAAGTATATAGGTACCATTTTATTCGATAACTTTTTGTCATCTTGTAGGTAGGGACATGATCCCATTGCTATAGAAATTTTGGGGCTTCTGATCAAAAAACCGCGACAAGCAGTTTTGGCAGTCCTCTCGTGATGTTAACCTGACACTGCCTAAGGAATTCTGAAGATACCGAAACAGGTGGAAATCTGAAGGTGCAAGGTCAGGACTATACGGCGGATGCATTAACACCTCCCAGCCATACTCTCTTAATTTTTGCTGAGTTGTTAAAGATGTGTGATGTCGTTATCATGATGAAAAACCACACCTCTTCTGTTAATTAATTCCGACTTCTCTCAACTTCTTGCCTTAATCTCATCAGTTGTTCGCAGTAGAGTTCAGAATCGATGGTCCTGCCTGGTGGTAACAGCTCATAATGAATAATGCCCTTCCAAGCCCACCACACACAAAGCATCACCTTGTTGCGAGTTAACCCGGGTTTCGCCACAGTCTGTGAAGCCTGTCCGGTCTTTGACCACGACCTTTTTCGCACATTCTTGTCGTACGTGATCCACTTTTCATCACCAGTTATCAGCTTCTTCAAAAATGGTTCGGTTTCATTACGTCTAATAAAGAATCACAAATGAGAACGATAATCACGGTTTCTTTTTATGTTTCTTTCAGTGAGCTCGTGAGGTACACAAATATCGAGCTTTTTTGTGTACCCAGTTTTTTTGAAATGCGCCAAAACTGTTTTGTGGTCAATTCCCAGTTCTTCAGCTACTTCGTAACTATTGATATGCCGATCTTGCTCCACTTTTTCAAAAATGGCATCCATTTTATCCGTAACAGGGCGACCAGAGCGAGGTGCATCTTGGACATCAAAAACCAAATTTGTGCTACTCTCACAGACACTGCACTAGGTCCATAAACATCGCAAATTTTTTTCCCGGCTTGCGTTGCATTTTTACCTTTTTTGTAGTAAAATTTTAAAATGTATCGAATTTCTTCATTAGATTCACTCATCTTCACAGTACGAAAAACAAATAAAAATCACACATTTTCCTAATTTGAATTTGGAATTAACTTCTTTAAAGTTTAAACTTTTAACGATACCAAAACCAGCCAAATACAAATAGTATAGCCAAAGGATTTTATTACAAGTTCATACATACTATAATGCGAAAAAACTTTTTCCCCAACCTATTATACTGTCTTCTAATTTTAAAGTACACTAATTTATTGTAATTATTTAATTTGTAGTTAACAATATATTTCTTCAGAGCTCAAGTAGCGAATTACTGAAATACAGCACCTGATGTTTACGACGTAACATGTCGTTCACAGCGAAACGCGAGAGCTTCGTATTCACTCATTAACTTAATGAACAGCCTTCAAGTCTTTTCTTACAATAGCTTTTATCTCAGAAAATTATACCTATCAGTACATTAGTATTGTTAAAAAATGAAATAAACTAGTATCTACATGGACACGCCAAGCATCTTTTGCGCCGTCGTGCTAAATACACATATACACCTTTATCTTTTTTACTTTAAGTAAAATGCAATAGCTGTCTTAGCCCGCCTACAAATCTGATTGTGCTCCTCCCAGAATTTTTAGCACCCCCATCTTTAAGTCACAAATATAATGTAATAAGGTGAAAGCAAAAACACTTTATGCTGATATTGATCAGCCGCTCTGCTTTATAGATAGACTTTTTTTAAATCAAATACATTTATTTTTCTTTCCACAAACAAGGGTTTAATAAAGAATACAGTTTATCGAGTCTGCAATGTTGCTGAGAGACTGGATGCTTCACTAGGAAACCTGTATGACAGATAACTAGGCTCCCATCCTTAAACTAGATGAACAATTGCTACTCGAATAAATAAAGCGTTACTTATGGAAAGACTTAATTCGAATCATATATTTTCATTTTGACGCCCACTCTGGCGCCGTCGTGCGGTCTTGCACATATGGATGGCGCATCCCTGAGTATCTATCTGTTACTCAAATCTCTATAACATTGATTTTTAACAAATATCAATTGACTCTCCCGCCCTAGCTTTGCCATTTTTAAAATATTAATAATTTTGTTTTATATTTCGTTAGACAGACAGACAAACAGGAATTTTAAAAATGATTGTTTTGGCTTTTATTAGTTTCTGCTTACTGCTATAGCAAAACAATTTATACGGCTCACTCGCTGGGTAGAATAACATTTGAATAAAACACACTACAACAAAATATTTTTATTATAACAAATATATTATTTAAGTAAGAAATTATTGTTTTTCTCTCTTTCTTCACACATCACGCATCAATATCTTTTTATATAACTTAGTCTAATTGTTATTATTATAGAGCTACGGTCTTTGAAAGAAAATTTATTTTGTTAAAAAAAATGATAAGTTTTGAAAGTAACGAAACAAAAATCCTTTAAAATAATTTAAAAGAAAATGTATTAAGCAAGATATACTTAAAGGCACTTCATTATTGGCGAAGTATATCGATAAAGCGGTTTTGTTTAAGAGTCGACAAATATTAACCGAATGCCAGCCACTGGAAGTTCATGAAGAATTTTTATATTGCTCCTTTTTCGATATTGAGAAATTTACCTCACCTGTATTTACCGTAATATACCTACTTACGGTATACACTTACTTTTATATTAAAATAGATTATAATAAAGCTCTTTGTATTTTTTCGACTTTTCTAAGTTTATCAAAATACCACCGAAATAATTTACTTTATATTTTAAAATATATCTAAAAAAATACATTCAAAAATATAATAAATAGAGGCCAACTGCTGCGTCCACATCCCACATGTCGACAATCTCATGAGCTAAGTCAAGATATTTCATTTGTTTATCTTTCTCAGCTTTCACGAGATTCCCGTCATGTGAGATGGTGACGTCAACAATCATTTTGCAGCGCTCCGATCGATCTATTACCACCATATCCGGCTTATTGGCAACAATAGTTCTATCAGTGATGATAGTTCGTTGCCAGTACAACGTGACACGATCATTTTCGAGAACTGGATCGGGCATATCGAAGAGCAAGTTGTTGGTGGATAATCTTGGCCTCTTGGTTGTGTCTGTGCAAATACTCGCCGTTAGCAAGACGAGAACAACCGTAAATAATATGTCTGAGTGATTCACAACACCATGCTACCCCTCATAATATCCGTCCGGTAGTTCCTCTTCGTGATAACTTCATCCATAATTGCACAGACAAAACCTTCGGTTTTCTCAAATATGTTGCCAAACCGTGCCCAAAATACCTACAGGCAATTTAAAGTCTACCTCGTCCCCAAGAAAATCGCGGGAGTAGCGTCCGTGTAACTCCTTGCTCTTCCATACTTCCTCACGGTTGTCAGTGCTAAGCACTATAGGTTTGCGCCTGTTCTCTTTTGCCAAAGAGCAGGTTAGTCCCTTGTCCATGCAACCATATTCTCAATGCATTCCCAAGTCGATTTGGAGGAAATAGGGAGTATTGCAGACTTTCCGGTTTTGGAGAGTTTTAGCATTCAACAGGCCTTTCCATGCCACGGAAATGTCCGCCACATTCAGTATTAACAATCGTATTACCGAACATCAGATGTGATGTGGTAAGCAATGCACGAACTTTATCTATCCAAGTCGTCTATTTCTTTCCGAGTCCAATTTAGTATGCTGAAAGAGTACATGATAACTAGTATGGCCCAACCGTTGTAGACGCGCACCTTATTCCCTCCTGACAAAAGACTTTTCAGTACTTTTTTCAGGCGGGCAAGGAAGCGTTCCCGCACTGATTGTTTCATATCAATCTCGATAATCCTTCGACATACTTGTAGGTCTTGACAGAAGAGAGTGATCTAAGATTTAGGGAATCCGACAACTGTATATCCTCGGATACCTCAATCCTCAAGTGGATGATACCGGTCGTAAGGAACTGTGGCAGCGACCCCGACTCAAGAGCATACTAAAATTGAGTTGCCAAGCAAACATGTGAGCTCCGCAGCCACATCAGCCAGAAATTATGTCCGTTCGCCAGTCCGTCTGGTTCTGGTAATTTCCAATTAGGAACGGATCGGACTGCATAAACTACGTCTTTGAAAGTGACGGAAACTATTCAATCCCTTTCAAAGGCTCACTCCTTCGCCTGATTTCTCGCATCCAGACACCCTCAATGTTGTCAACAGGCACTGATTTTTTTGGTGATCATCTGTGGCCAGTACATGTCGTTTATACTCTGATCAGGATGCTCCTAAGTTCTATACACCACTTTTGATCTTTCTGGAACATGCGATTCTGGGAATAGCGGTCCACCCGACGAATACAATTTACCGAGACTGCCCGTCTCACGAAGCGCATAACTCTTGGCCGAGTGTTACCTTCTCTGAAGCTGTACAGTTTACCGATAAGCACCCTAGTCTCATCAATTAGTCGCTCAATATTTTTCTGCGAAGCTGCTAGTCAGGTTTAATTCGTGTAGTCTCGTGTTTTCTAGACGACAGACCGCCAAAGCTGCGCAAAACAGAATTGAGTTCGTATCTTTAAGATCTTCACTACTTATGTTAAAAAATATATATAAAATAATAAATATAATTATGATTAATGTTGGAGCTTTATTAATAATATTTTAATTGTTTCAGAGATAACCCAAAGTCAACTCCTCTGCCGTGGTGTATCAACACACAAAGTATGTGGACTACGAGCTCATGCACCTCGTATCTCCTTCATCAACAAAGATGAGCCTGATCCTCATGAACTACGGCGGAAGTCAGCCAGCAGTCGACTGGGTAACTCACCCAGATCCAGTATTGCCAGTGAAGATAGGACTGATGGAATTATTCTTAGGTGAGCGTTAATTTTATATCTACATAAAATTTGTATCCGGTTGTTGACCCGGTATTGTAAGTCTGTGGCATCGTAGCGTCCAATATAATGTACCGATTTTGGTACGGTTATATTAATTTAGAAGCTGATTTATACTAGATGATTCTTAGCTATAATTTGTGTAGATATGGTTAGCCGTTTGAAGACTATCAGCTCATTTCTAACTTGAGGGCTGCGTGACTGTTTATGTCTGTTGAAAAAAACCAGAGTTATATATGTTATAATTATTTATCAATTATGTGTTAAATAGGCTATGTTGTTAAATTGTCATCACACAAATATCACCATAAAAGCGTCATAAACGTGTTGAGATGGCAACATTCTCATTATTATTTAATATTTTATACGGTATGGTTTTGTGTACGGCAACATTACGTTATACGTGGAAGTAATATAGAAAGGTATCTGCTGATTAAAAAGTTAGTTTGTCAAAAGGAAATTTTAAGAAATAAAAGCTATATATATTATGGAGAAAACATCACCATTGGCTCCATTATATTTATTAGCTATGTATTCATTTATATAAACAATTATTTTCAGTCTATATCACAACCATAAACTATCTACTTCAACTTTAATAGCAAGAAATAAAAAGAGTAATCTTAAATTTAATAATCGAAACGAAAGTAAGCGATATATTTGTATATTTCTAATAATTGCACTACTAAGTTTAATAAGAAAAATTATACTTATTGTAGTTTAAAAGGAAGTTCTGAATATATAATGATAGTATATTTACTTTATTCAAGCCGGATGTACATTATACACTATACGAGCTTTATTTTTTCAATTTAATAATTCAGTTTTGTCACGACGCAGTAAGCGCTTAAAACAATATCTTCAGGTCGACTTTATTGTAATGAGGATCATTTTTATCTGTAACAAAAATATAAAATTAAATTCTTAATTTTATAAATCCCTAAAGGTCAACAACGATCATAAAACACAGGCTTAATCATAACTTGAAATAAATGTAAAGAAAGTTCGTTAAATTTTCCCAAAAAATTATTTCAGTTAAGCTGGAACCTATTTAAACTTTTTGGATTTATGTTTGAAGTTGGACCTCAGTTATGAGTAATTGAGTATTAAATAGTGCTGGAACTAGAGCTGTTACACTTTGACTTATACCAAATCTATGATTTCACAGTAGATTTTAAAAGTCTTGTTAAAAGCTTCAAATGTTATCTACATAGGATACTTCACAATAACACGCATACGCGAATACCAGCATCAAGACAGCACAGCCATAATGGTCATAATGGTCATGGAACAGAGGTTATAAATGGTCTTGGAAAAAAAAGTACTACCCACGAAAATAAAGTTATCAACGGTGTCGCTAACTAATGCGATAAAAATTCTATTTAAGCTTCAGTTAGTTCTCGACTGTCTTTGTGAGAACATCCCTTTAGGGTGTATTATAAATATCATTCAATATCATTTTTTCAACTGTAGGATCGCAAATAAATTATCGATTATAAATTTGTATAAATTGACCTTGGAAAGACCCTAAAGGTGATCTTATTTCACTCCTAATAACTTTTATTAATACCTTTTCACTCAAAGTAATATAATAAGGACTTACATTAGTTTATATGATTAAAAAACAGACTAAGAAATTTATATATAACTAAGAGAAATGGAAGGAGAAGGGGGGCGAGGTTATTTTTAAAAAATTAAGAGGGTTAATATTGAGTAAATAAATTGAATAAATACTGCTATTAAACCGATAAATAACTAAACATTATGATGTTTTACTTGGACTTGTGACCAAGGTGTAGGTTTAAGGGCTGCTCTTTGTACACTCACATATGTGTACTCTCACCTTCGCTGTCCTGTTTCCTTATCTAAGCTTAAGATTATTTTTTTTAGGTGTATAAGGTGCAAACGAGGAGATGGTCCACCTGATGGTAAGTGGCCACCATCGCCCATAAACATCGGCAGCAGAAATACTCTCTTGTTTTGTCGATGTGTTGCAACCTCGAAGATAGAGCGATTTTTAGGGGGAGTGAAGAAAAAAAAATGCTGCGGTTTCAGAAGAGCCCAGAGTCTACTAGATCCGCGGCAAACCAGTCGGGGAACAGATCCCCTACCACCAAGTGGGTGCTGGGTTACTCGACTCTTACGAGATGCTTTCCCAGCGGCAGAGGGGAATAGTATTCTAACCCGTCCTCTCACGGGGAAGGTTAGGCTTACACAAGGCCAACCTATCACAAGGCCAGCTTAACACAAATCTACGTGGCGACATATATTAAACACACACATACATGTTTATAATGTGTGTGTATATGCTGATGTTTATAATAACTTGACCTAACATTAAATATCTCTGCATTATGTGTCGTTGCATGCATAATTCCAGGTGGTCTCTTAGCATAATTCTCCGGAGATCGTCCAGTCTAATTGGAGCTTAACCAACAGGGGACTGAGTTAAATATAACCTACGTCGACGTTGCTGTGCTGTATAATTATCTTACATCAGTAATAACCTAGTGGATACTAATAGGAAATTCTGAGCTTGTAAAGTTTTTCTTTAAAAAAAAGTTCCTTATTATAAAAATAATAATTTTAAGTCCTATTCGAGGTATAAAGAAAATAATTATTCGGGTATACATTTTTTATTATGATTTTTTTTATTGATAAAAATAATAAAATGTGTCCAATGTACGTTACCATTACACACATTTTCTTATCTCTATGACAAGGCTGTACGGTGTAATACCTTTGCTTTTCGATTAAATAAAAACAGAGAAATAAAATATGTCCAATGTACGTTACCATTACACACATTTTCTTATCTCTATGACAAGGCTGTACGGTGTAATACCTCTGCCTTTTCGATTAAATAAAAACAGAGAATTAAAATATGTCCAATGTACGTTACCATTACACACATTTTCTTATATCTATGACAAGGCTGTACGGTGTAATACCTTTGCCTTTTCGATTAAATAAAAACAGACAATTAAAATATGTCCAATGTACGTTACCATTACACACATTTTCTTATCTCTATGACAAGGCTGTACGGTGTAATACCTTTGCCTTTTCGATTAAATAAAAACAGAGAATTAAAATATGTCCAAAGTACGTTACCATTACACACATTTTCTTATCTCTATGACAAGGCTGTACGGTGTAATACCTTTGCCTTTTCGATTAAATAAAAACAGAAAATTTAAATATGTCCAATGTACGTTACCATTACACATATTTTCTTATCTCTATGACAAGGCTGTACGGTGTAATACCTTTGCCTTTTCGATTACATAAAAAACAGAGAAATAAAATATGTCCAATGTACGTTACCATTACACACATTTTCTTATCTCTATGACAAGGCTGTACGGTGTAATACCTTTGCCTTTTCGATTACATAAAAAACAGAGAAATAAAATATGTCCAATGTACGTTACCATTACACACATTTTCTTATCTCTATGACAAGGCTGTACGGTGTAATACCTCTGCCTTTTCGATTAAATAAAAACAGAGAATTAAAATATGTCCAATGTACGTTACCATTACACACATTTTCTTATATCTATGACAAGGCTGTACGGTGTAATACCTTTGCCTTTTCGATTAAATAAAAACAGACAATTAAAATATGTCCAATGTACGTTACCATTACACACATTTTCTTATCTCTATGACAAGGCTGTACGGTGTAATACCTTTGCCTTTTCGATTAAATAAAAACAGAGAATTAAAATATGTCCAAAGTACGTTACCATTACACACATTTTCTTATCTCTATGACAAGGCTGTACGGTGTAATACCTTTGCCTTTTCGATTAAATAAAAACAGAAAATTTAAATATGTCCAATGTACGTTACCATTACACATATTTTCTTATCTCTATGACAAGGCTGTACGGTGTAATACCTTTGCCTTTTCGATTACATAAAAAACAGAGAAATAAAATATGTCCAATGTACGTTACCATTACACACATTTTCTTATCTCTATGACAAGGCTGTACGGTGTAATACCTTTGTCTTTTTTAATTAAATAAAAACAGAGAATTAAAATATGTCCAATGTACGTTACCATTACACACATTTTCTTATCTCTATGACAAGGCTGTACGGTGTAATACCTTTGTCTTTTTTAATTAAATAAAAACAGAGAATTAAAATATGTCCAATGTACGTTACCATTACACACATTTTCTTATCTCTATGACAAGGCTGTACGGTGTAATACCTTTGTCTTTTTGATTAAATAAAAACAGAGAATTAAAATATGTCCAATGTACGTTACAATTACACACATTTTCTTATCTCTATGACAAGGCTGTACGGTGTAATACCTTTGCCTTTTCGATTACATAAAAAACATAGAAATAAAATATGTCCAATGTACGTTACCATTACACACATTTTCTTATCTCTATGACAAGGCTGTACGGTGTAATACCTTTGCCTTTTCGATTAAATAAAAACAGAAAATTAATATATGTCCAATGTACGTTACCATTACACACATTTTCTTATCTCTATGACAAGGCTGTACGGTGTAATACCTTTGCCTTTTCGATTAAATAAAAACAGAAAATTAAAATATGTCCAATGTACGTTACAATTACACACATTTTCTTATCTCTATGACAAGGCTGTACGGTGTAATACCTTTGTCTTTTTTAATTAAATAAAAACAGAGAATTAAAATATGTCCAATGTACGTTACCATTACACACATTTTCTTATCTCTATGACAAGGCTGTACGGTGTAATACCTTTGCCTTTTCGATTAAATAAAAACAGAGAATTAAAAATTAAAATATGTCCAAAGTACGTTACCATTACACACATTTTCTTATCTCTATGACAAGGCTGTACATTGTAATACCTTTGCCTTTTCGATTAAATAAAAACAGAGAATTAAAATATGTCCAAAGTACGTTACCATTACACACATTTTCTTATCTCTATGACAAGGCTGTACGGTGTAATACCTTTGTCTTTTTGATTAAATAAAAACAGAGAATTAAAATATGTCCAATGTACGTTACCATTACACACATTTTCTTATCTCTATGACAAGGCTGTACGGTGTAATACCTTTGTCTTTTTTAATTAAATAAAAACAGAGAATTAAAATATGTCCAATGTACGTTACCATTACACACATTTTCTTATCTCTATGACAAGGCTGTACGGTGTAATACCTTTGCCTTTTCGATTAAATAAAAACAGAGAATTAAAAATTAAAATATGTCCAAAGTACGTTACCATTACACACATTTTCTTATCTCTATGACAAGGCTGTACATTGTAATACCTTTGCCTTTTCGATTAAATAAAAACAGAGAATTAAAATATGTCCAAAGTACGTTACCATTACACACATTTTCTTATCTCTATGACAAGGCTGTACGGTGTAATACCTTTGTCTTTTTGATTAAATAAAAACAGAGAATTAAAATATGTCCAATGTACGTTACCATTACACACATTTTCTTATCTCTATGACAAGGCTGTACGGTGTAATACCTTTGTCTTTTTGATTAAATAAAACAGAGAATTAAAATATGTCCAATGTACGTTACAATTACACACATTTTCTTATCTCTATGACAAGGCTGTACGGTGTAATACCTTTGTCTTTTTGATTAAATAAAAACAGAGAATTAAAATATGTCCAATGTACGTTACCATTACACACATTTTCTTATCTCTATGACAAGGCTGTACGGTGTAATACCTTTGCCTTTTCGATTAAATAAAAACAGAAAATTAAAATATGTCCAATGTACGTTACAATTATACACATTTTCTTATCTCTATGACAAGGCTGTACATTGTAATACCTTTGCCTTTTCGATTAAATAAAAACAGAGAATTAAAATATGTCCAAAGTACGTTACCATTACACACATTTTCTTATCTCTATGACAAGGCTGTACGGTGTAATACCTCTGCCTTTTCGATTAAATAAAAACAGAGAATTAAAATATGTCCAAAGTACGTTACCATTACACACATTTTCTTATATCTATGACAAGGCTGTACGGTGTAATACCTCTGCCTTTAAAACTTTTTTTTCATTTAGTAAGAAATATTTACACAGATATTCATTAATATAAAAGAAGAGGACAAATATGTATTTAACATAAATAAGATTTAAATTAATTTAAATTATTATGAATATCTACTAAATAAAAATATTCACTTATATGTGTGAGCTTTGTTAGCATGAATATATACGTCAGAGGTGTGAGTTAGGTTTAGGTTAGGTTAGGTTAATATTAGTCTAATCTTAGGATTAGACAGTGAAACTAAGCAGTGGATGAGAGTGTTGTTGTTAGTTTCACTATTTAAACCTAAGATTAGACTAACATTAACCTAACTCACACCTCCGACTTATATATATTTTATGATATTTGTAAGCTGACCCATCGTCCATATTATTGGCTTTTTGATTATATAAAGCTGTTGTTGTTATTGTGTATTATATAATACTAGTCGACTACCGTGACTTCGTCCACGTTAAACTATATGTTAAATTAAGAATATATGTACAAAAATAAAAATAAAGGAGAGAGAGAGACTCTCGAAAAAAAACCGAACAGAGACTGACCATTCTGAACAGAGATAAAGATAAATATTAAAGAGAGAAAAAAGAGACAGGATGAGAGAGAATGATAGTATATAAGAGGAAGAGAGACAGAAATACTGTAGACTTCCTCAGTGAAAGAATCTTTAAAATCAGATCAGTAGTAACAAAACGGTCGTGTTATATTAATTAAAAAAGTGTTTATGGCAACACTGAATCACCTTTGTCACTCACGAAAAGTACAGTTTTCTATTAGCGAATGAATTTTTAAAATCGGGTTAGTTACGTCAAAATGGCCAAATTCGTGAATTAAAATATGTATATGGCAACACTGAACCACCTTTGTCACTCACGAAAAGCATAGTTTTCTATTAGCGAAAGAATTTTTAAAATCGGGTTAGTTACGTCAAAATGGCCAAATTCATGAATTAAAAAATGTATATGGCAACACTGAATCACCTTTGTCACTCACGAAAAGCATAGTTTTCTATTAGCGAATGAATTTTTAAAATCGGGTTAGTTACGTCAAAATGGCCAAATTCGTGAATTAAAATATGTATATGGCAACACTGAACCACCTTTGTCACTCACGAAAAGCATAGTTTTCTATTAGCGAAAGAATTTTTAAAATCGGGTTAGTTACGTCAAAATGGCCAAATTCATGATTTAAAATATGTATATGGCAACACTGAATCACCTTTGTCACTCACGAAAAGCATAGTTTTCTATTAGCGAAAGAATTTTTAAAATCGGGTTAGTTACGTCAAAATGGCCAAATTCGTGAATTAAAAAATGTATATGGCAACACTGAATCACCTTTGTCACTCACGAAAAGCATAGTTTTCTATTAGCGAAAGAATTTTTAAAATCGGGTTAGTTACGTCAAAATGGCTAAATTCGTGAATTAAAAAATGTATATGGCAACACTGAATCCCCTTTGTCACTCACGAAAAGCATAGTTTTCTATTAGCGAAAGAATTTTTAAAATCGGGTTAGTTACGTCAAAATGGCTAAATTCGTGAATTAAAAAATGTATATGGCAACACTGAATCCCCTTTGTCACTCACGAAAAGCATAGTTTTCTATTAGCGAAAGATTTTTTAAAATCGGGTTAGTTACGTCAAAATGGCTAAATTCGTGAATTAAAAAATGTATATGGCAACACTGAATCCCCTTTGTCACTCACGAAAAGAGCATTTTTCTATCAGTGAAAAAAAAATTTAAATCGAATTAGTAGTTCCTGAGAAACCCTTCAATTTACAAAATGGCCACCTTATGGCACTTAAATGGCCATATCTTTTTAATTAGAGTATTTATGGCAACACCACATAGCCTATGTTACCCGGAAAGGATGGAGCTTCCTATCGGTGAAAGAATTTTCAAAATCGGTTCAGTACTTTTCGAGCCTATTCGCAACAAACAAACAATGTTAGATAAAAAGCTTAATCTATATTAAAAGCTCTAAGAAAATAGCAAGAGATAATGTTGGTGGTCGCCTCGAGGCAAACTGTAACAAAACATTGAATATACGAGTAACATGATATCGTTTCCGAGACAAGATTTTAATTATTCGCTTTAGAAATACGCTTGGTTATGGAAAATTATGATTTTAAAGAATTTTATAATAGAAAAAATTGGTTGCCTGTAAAGTCGGTATACGGGCGAAAGTTTTACGTGACAACGACTTTGAGTGGTAAAATAATTATAATGTGAATATTCATTCGTATAGTAGGAAGAAGGATGAAATAATAGTAACAATTTAAAACATTTATTTATACAAAGAATTATATTTAAAACATTAATTTATACAAAGAATCTCGCACTGAATTTCATATTAACAAAATTTTATTTTTATGTCTGTCTCTCTCGCTCTTAGGCGGGCTAACCATGCCCGAGTGGAAGGGACGCGTGCCTCTCACTCGCTCTCATTGTGAGCGCATAACGTGAGCGGAGCGTAACGCAGTTTCTTGAAGTGTCACCCGGCAAACCAATTTATAAGACGTTGTCACGTCAAAATATAAAACATTAACATGGAAATTTGTTATACTAGTTTTTGTAGATAAAATGGTTTATTTCAATTAGTCGCCTAATCATCGCCACTTAGATTCCTTGTCATTGATGTCAGTCATGTGTTTTACTTTCCTAACTGTTTCCGAACTGAGTCTTTCCGCCAGAGAAGATAGACTATGACTCTGAAAGTAAAACCGAAAAAATGTTCGGTATCTATAGGATAGGAATAAAATAAGATTACCGTTATGTACTGTCGTACATGCATATGTCACATAAAAATCGCCTAAATTCTTCATCATCAAAAGAAGAATAATAGACTGTTTAGTAGCTAGAAATAGAGTAATTACCAAAAAAGGATTAAATAAAAATTAGCCCAATACAGAATATCCTAAAATGTTTATTATATTACGGTTCAAAGACCTGTTGTTTTGATACATCACGATAAAACCTGGAATCGAGGTCTATTACATAAAACATTCTAGGAACAGTACCTTATTTAATAGCAGTACTCAAGTGTCTCGTAAAATTTATATTTATTTGTTGAGCAAATATCATTTCAGTTGATTGGGAAGGTAGACGAACCGAAATATATTGAATAGCCCCTCATATTACTCAAATGGCTATATAAAACATATTTTTTTTCCATTATTCCACTCAATCATATTAAGAGCTATATTGCGCAGTACCTGGGGCTTGAGACCTAAGAGCAGGTTTAAAGAGCTCTTTCATAATATATTGATACTTACCTCCACCGCACGACCTGCCTTACTACAATAGATTGTAAAATAAACTTCCATGTACACTGCGCGAAAACACCAGAGAGACTGACTCTAGTCGATCGCACTAAATGTTATATATTGTCTACATGTGGGTATACTTAAAATAATATGAAAGGAACTACCCGCGAACACAAAATTCCTTTAGGTGTTCTTGTTCATCGCGAACAGATAGACAGTCATGACGTAAGGCTGTTAGCAACACCGTTTATGAAGTAGTAGTAGCGGGTAGATTATTTTATATTATTTCAAGTATACCGACGTGAAGACAATATATAACCTTTAGTGCGATAGATTAGTCTCAGTCTCTCTGGTGTTTTCGTGCAGTGAACATGGAAGTTATTGATATAGTGTCGTGATTAAGTAAGTAAGTTTACTTTATTATCTATTGTCGTTAGCGAGGTCGAGGTGGAGGTGAGAGTTAATATATTATGAAAGAGCTCTTTAAACCTGCTCCTGGGTCTCATGCCCCAGGCACTGCTCGCCTCAGTCTAAATTTTATGTGTATACGTATTGCTGTACAGTAATGGGTATCATATATGGGTAGCAAGGCATTGTTTAATATATCGGCTAAACTAGATAATGACAATAATAATAAAATAGGTTATTGCTTGGGACTTGAGGCCCTGGCACTGGTTTACAAGGATTTATTACATTGCTCAACCTGACAACAATACAATAAAATAAAGCATAACTAACAACAATATTTAAAAATACTTTAACGAGCACAAAAATTAGTCATTATTTTTATAACGAATTTAACACTTAAAGGAAAAAAAAATAATTTCTTTATCTGTTATCGATACAATAATTAGAAGACCCTTTGTATGTAGACAGTAGACGGAAAATAAAAGTAAAATATCTTGTGGTTTACCAAGGTGAAGGTTAGTTTTTCAACTGTATCCATTTTGAATTACAATTGCTATTGAATATACAATTGATACATGAATAGAATTTTACTTTAAAATTTGAATCGAGTATTTGGTTTCCAGGACAATGAAAACTTTTATGCACTGGTCATGAAAAAAATAGTAGAATTGTAAATATCAAATGTATTTATTCTGAACATTGCTGCAAGCTATTGAATTTCCTCTAACTTTAGAAATAGGAAAATGTAACTGCTTTTTATATTTTATATCTTTTTCCCTAGAAGTAGAACCTTTTTATTTTGATATCAATATTCAAGTCAAACTGTCCCCCAGGATATTCTATATTTTATTCCATAATATAGTTCTTTAGACAGACATCATGCATTAATAGGTATAAAATAATTCTATTTACCAGAGTTGATTCCAAAAACATCCGTCTCGTTATTGTCATTAGTGTCATACCGATATTATAATTTCACCTTAAAGATTTTAAACACAAACCTTCCTACTTTGTATTGTTTATGACACACATTCCTCAAAATGAATAGAGACACTGAAAATTTCATTACCCACCTCGTAGTTCCAACATCCGATCAATTACTTCATCAGTCATTGAAACTACTTTATACAGTTAACATTTAAATTCCGTTAGTTATAAGGCTTTTATATCGAGAATAATGTAAGTTATAGATATATATATTTTAATGTTAAGTAGCGATATCGAGGAGTGGAAGGCCCAGACTCATTACTATCCTAATCGTAACTAATATTATAATTTCGAAAGTAACACGTAAGAAACATAGGAAATACTTAAGAATACAAAGTGAACAAACAATAGTGCGATTTAATATACTACTTACCGTCATATCATAACTGAACCGATTTCGATGGAATATAATACAGAGATAACGTAGAGCTTCTACAACGTCATGGAGTATGCACAACTATAAAGGTTTGGATTGGAAACATGCTCCAGAATAGAATAATACTACTAGTTGAGGAAAAATCACAGAAAGCGATTGTTGCGAAGGGCTGCCCCCAGGGTGGTGTAATCTCGCCACTTCTGTGGAACATGGTGGTAAATGACCTAATCACCAACCTCAACAAAAACACTACTACACCGTAGGCTACGCAGACGATCTCGCAATTCTAATACGAGGGAAGTTTGTCAATACTATATGTGAAGTTACGAACGCAGCATTGAAAATCGTGGAAAAATGGTGCGGAGACAACGGCTTATCAGTGAATCCAACTAAAACAGAACTGGTAATGTTTACGAACAATAGAGTTTTCGGTAATTACAAATTGCCCAAGCTGTTCAATACTGAACCTTAGCTAGCAAGCAAGGTAAAGTACTTGGGAGTGATACTTGATAGCAAGCTGAACTGGAGCGCGCACCTAGATGCGAAACTAAATACAGCCACTATATCGTTCTGGCAGTGCCGTAGAATGATAGGTAAATCTTGGGGCCTTGCCCCAAAAATCGTTCGATGGCTCTACACAGCAGTGATAAGGCCCATGGTATGTTACGGAGCAGTTGTGTGGTGGCCACGCACTAATCTCATAACTGCAAGGAACAAACTACAAAGCTTCCAGCGATTAGCGTGTTTAGCCATCACAGGAAGCATGCGTACGACACCAACTGCAGCGTTAGAAGCCATGCTGAATCTTCCGGCTCTGCACCTCTTCATAAAACAAGAGGCAGCTTTCACGGTGGCAATGTTAAAGACTCTGAATCTTTGGAAGACCAACAAGGCCACCCACGCGGAGCTTCTACAAGAGGTGATGCAAAAAGAACCACTGCTGTTGGCGGTAAACGACAGGTCTCCAAAGCAACTTGTTTTCGACAAGAAGTACAAAATACAGCTGAACGAGGTCCCTAACGAAGGTCTAAATCTAAAAGATCTCAGGATCTTTACTGACGGCTCCAAAACTGGATCAGGTACGGGATACGAAGTATTCTCGGAAGATCTAAACATACAAATAGCTGCCCCACTAGGTGCTCAAAATACCGTTTACCAAGCGGAATGCATGGGTATCATAACGGCAGCTACTGCGATCCTGGCTCGAAAGGATCCTCTCGGACAGCAAATCCGTACTGCAAGCTCTACAAAGCAATTCTATCACCTCAAAGCTTATCTACAACTGCCACCTATCCCTGACGGAGGTATGTAATAACAACAACAGCGTAACTCTACAGTGGATCAAAGGTCATAGTGGCTCTCGTGGCAACGATGCCGCTGATGAACTGGCCGGAAAAGGGTCAGAGATGGCTGCAATTGGACCAGAACCAATTGTCCCCCTTCCCTCAGCATGGCCTACATCAGCCATCCGGCAACACACAAAAGAACTACATAATAAATACTGGACGGAGGTAAGTGGGTGCAAGCAGTCGAAACAAGCTCTCCCTAGCATCAACCGGCGACTGTCTCGTAAGTTACTAAACCTCACCCGCCCTGGTTTACGCAAAATTGCTCAAATAATTACGGGCCACGGCCCCTTCAACAAACATCTGTTTAATCTAGGTCTTACTGACAGCCCCCTTTGCAGAGCCTGTATGGAGGCAGAAGAGACGGCCGCCCACATTGTTCTGGAATGCACAGGCGTGACCGACTACCGGACCAAACACTTGGGGTCACCGAGGACTCTCCCCGAGGTTATTGGAGACACCAGAGGTTTGATTAGCTTCTTAGAGGAGCTGGGATGGCAGGATTAGCCACCCATCTTTCACGCAAAATAGGCGCACAGTGACGTCGAGTTGCGGAAACAAGCCCGTTCATACTTATACTTATATATATATAACGTAGAGCTTGAGAAAGGACGTATGTGTTGTCGTGAAAAAATACTTAAGAATACAAACTTAGCAAACGAAAGTGCGATTTTATGTACTACTTACGCCATCTATTGGCGGACATATGATATGTCTGTCTGTTACATAATCAGGGACAAATCACTGAACCGATTTCGATGAAATATGATACAGAGATAAAGTAGAGCTTGAGGAAGGACGTATGTGTTGTCGTGAAAAAATACTTAAGAATACAAACTTAGCAAATGAAAGTGCGATTTAATATACTACTTACGCCATCTATTGACGGATAGATGATATGTCTGTCTGTTACATAATCAAGGAAAAGTCACTGAACCGATTTCGATGAAATATGATACAGAGATAACGTAAAGCTTGAGGAAGGACGTATGTGTTGTCGTGAAAAAAAACTTAAGAATACAAACTAAACAAATAAGTGTGCGATTACGCCATCTATCGGCGTGGGGATGAAGTACATGTGCTGCTATGTGGCAGTTATGTGTTTGGGAATTAATTATATATAAATTAAAAAGTAAAATATAGTTTATATACACTAGTAGGTCGACTAGTACTATATAAGTATATAGTTCATCCTCTTACAATACATACAAAGGTTATGAATTGACTTCTAAGATCTGATTACATTGTTAGTTTGTTTAGAAATGTATCTATTTATATGAAATTTAGTCCCAAATACAAAGATAATCAAACATACGAGATGTCGGCCATCCACCCCACTTATGTATTCAGATTTAACCGATTGATGGGTTTGGATATGAGAGGTATAAAATCAGCGCCGTCCGCACTACATCACCAATTGAATTGTGGCTCGAGATTTACATCAGTTTGCCAGCCAATTTAGATTTGCAAAAATTTACGGAATATTTTACTATAATAATGTACAGATAAAGTTTTTGATATTCTTTATTATCCATGCAACATTTTTTTATTGTATGAAGAATTTGTCAATGTATTTTTTTTTAAGGAGACTTTCTTAATTCCTTTTAATAGTTATTTATGCAACTGTTGTGTAAACATGAATGCGGGTTAAATAGTGTCACTTGAGTGTTTTAATACCTAATTATCAATAGTTGCATACAAGACTTTATCTCCACCCATGATTAAATCCTCTATAAAAGATTCTGAAAGAGTTAGCTTACTGGTAACATTACAACAGCCAGTCCTAGTAACCTAACATCATCCATTACTGAGTATATACAAATAAAGTAAGTAATAATGAAACAATTATTTATTGTACTTGTAATGAACATTTTGTATAGTGCAATTATTAAATTTAATGTTGGAAAGTAATCGCTCATTTTTTTGTAAAAAAAAAACAATTAATGTATCAAATAAAAATGGCGGGGATAACATTTTTTCTTTACGGCGCGCGGTGTTCTGCTAGTGAAACTTTTTTTGAAATTTTCACTAGCAGAACGCCGTTTTTTTTGAAATTCTACAGATACCACTCATCGAGCAGTAAGAATGTGGCTGTCTGTTGAGTAAACCTTTACACAAAAGGAAACAAAAAAAAAACAACCGAGTGATATGAAATTCAGTACAAAATTACATGACTCGTTTGGATGATGTAATGGTTATTAGAACATTGGGTGTTTTAATGTTGGCAATGTCTAACTGATTCTTTTATAGAGGATTTAAATCATGGGAGTATATAAAACATTACATCATTCGTCAGTTCATCCGACTGATGAATGATGTAATATATTTTTAAAACTTTGAAAGAATGAAGTCACAAGATGTTATGAGGATTATCTGAGTTTAAATCTTGGTATTTTTTTATTTATTTCATTTTTTTTAGGCTTCAAGCAACGAAGAAAATAGCATTGAATATTCATTGTCAACAATCAGAAAATCCATCATATTCCAATAGACCCCAAAATTGGAATTTTCTTTCACGCTCGCGTTGGCCTAAAATCTAGATGCCATATCAGTCTAGACTAACATCGATTCGTTACCATCGAATGGTTTCGTGAATAGAATTTCCATCGTAAATGCATTTTGGATTCTGATTTATGCGAATATTTTATGTCTGGAAAGATACTTTAGCTCGCAGTTACTAGTTAAAATGTAGCAAATGATTTTGAATATTATAGCTACAGTTTTGGTTAAACGCGCTAATCCCATAACTACTGTTTCGGTATAAAAAAATGTTTGTGTTGGATAGTCCATTTATTAAGGAAGGCTATAGGCTATATAACAACACGCTACGACCAATAGGAGCGGAGTTACAAGCAATAACGTTGCAAAAAACGGACAAAATTTATTTCTTTTTTTGTGACGCGTGGAAGTAAGTGGAAGTTATGTGGGACTCCCGGCAAATGCCGTTCTACCCACTAAACCCCAGCCATTTCCATTCTCCGTCAAGAAAGGAATGCCACAGGATCGCGGTTGCATTCTACCGTGACACCTTCTCCTAGGTCCTGCTCTGTTTCTGTGGAAAGGCACGACTGGGGCGTTAGCCCTTCGCTCCGCAGCCTCCTTTACCTTCATGACATCTTCACAAAAGGAAGCCTTTATATATTTTAATTTTAATTGTCTTCATCGTTCTACTGGAAAGGATATCTGAAAGAAATAAGATTTCCTGTTGTATATAATATACTCGTATTAAGTTGTGAACATTAAGTTCAACATTGAAAAGACTATTATTCACTAATAGTAAGTTTCACTCTGAAACCTGACTGAACATCTTTACGAGATGACGTCATCAACATCTTATGTTCTTTTGAGATGAAATTGATAATGGTTTGAAAATAATTGTTAAAATTATTAATTTGGGAGCATTTTTATATATCGCCAAATATATCGATTAAGATGTAAAGTTTGTGAAGTTAGGGCTTGTAGAGGTAGGGCGTGTAGAGTTAGAAGATTGGCTCTACATTATATAACCGCTTTTTACTAAGTGCATATTAATCTTATAACTTTTTTACAGTTTGAGGTACATGCATGGCATCATTTTACATGAAAATGTTTTTAGTGGGATATAATTTTTTGTGTTGACCTCTTATTCTTAATAAGGATACATAGCCCAACATTGTCACAAGTAATCTTACTAATATTATAAATGTGAAAGTTTGTAAGTGTTGATATTTGTTACTCAACCGGCGAAACGGATTTCAATCAAATTTAGTACACAGATAATTTATAAACCGGTTTCACATATAGGCTAATTTTTATCCCAGAGTTTCTATCTACATATTAAGAATTAAATATTGTTTTGATTAAATTGCAATTATTTATAAATGCATAAAAATGATGACTAAAAAATTTAAAAAAATATAAACTACTCATAATTATATACAAATATATAATACAAAACCGAAGCTCAAAGAGATCAAACTTCCAAAAATATTTAACCTATAACATTATGTTTCTATAGTTAATGCTTTAAGTATCATTTTAATATTTTATTATTATAGTCTTTATTCAGAAACACAAACATATATAAAACATCAACTGAATTAAGAAACTACTCAAGTTACTCTTACAAACTATTTACAAACTACTCAGGATTAATCTAGAATTTGGTATTTCGTTAGTTTTTGTGTGTCTGTTTGCGCTTTGGCAAACGCCTCCTCCAACCGTTTCCATTCTTGTCTATCCTTTGCAACTCTACTCCATGTTACTGCAGCAAATGGTTTTATGTATCATCCCATCTTAATAAAGGTCTGTCTCTTTTCCTTTTTCCATGTCGAGGATACCATTCAGTCACTCTTTGGCTCCATTTATTTTTCCCTCTGATGCGATGACCAGCCCACTTCCATTTGAGTCTTTTTATTTTGATTGTTATGTTCTGCAGCTTGGTTGGTTGCGATTCAAAGTATTAGTGTTTCTTCTGTTGACCCTTTTCACTCCCATCATACTCCTTTGCATAGCCCTTTGACTGGTTGCTAGTTTGTTCCGAATAATTTTAGATAATGGCCATGTCTGACAACCATATGTTAGTATTGGCTGAACAAAGGTATTGAAGAGTCTACCTTTAACTTGAGTGCTGAAGTAATTTTTTTTTTTTATATATAAAGGGATTAAGAGGCTGACGAGCAGACGGTCCACCTGATGGTAAGTGGCCACCGTCGCCCATGGACATCGACAATACACGAGAGTGACTCGTTTTGTTGATTCGTTGCCACCTCGATGATAGAGTGAGGAAAGGGAATGAAGAGAAGAATGCTACGGTTACAGTGGACCCTGATCGAAAACTAAGAGTTCACTAGAACCGCAACATTAACGGGATGGGAAGGGGAGGGGTAAGTCTGGCCCACATGCGGCTCCACCGGAACGCGTCTATGACACTTGGCGGTCGGTTTCGCATGCTGGTGGTAGCAAGCCGGTCGGGGAACAGATCCTCTACCACCAAGGGGTAGCTGGGTTCCTCGCCTTTTACGAGATGCTCTCCCAGCGGCAGAGGGGAAGTGTATTCTAACCCGTCCCCTCACGGGAGATAATTTTATATTAATTTTAATATCATAACATTAAAAATAAAACACTAAATGCTATTAGTATTTGCTAGACCAATCTTGGTATCGTTTGATTGACGCTCTATTTGCTCGTCGCCTACACTGTGGTTAGTGTTTAGGAGTTGACTATAAATTACGCTAACCATAAACTATACTAATTAAATGTAACGCTTTAAATTATTCTTTTATTACGCTAGAGCACTAAGAAATATAACTACTGAACAATCATCAATAGGTAATCTAAATTAACAAAATGGCGGCCTCAGGAATTTTTTTCTAGATTTTCGGAAAAAATCATTTGCTTGAAAAAATGCTTGTAAAATATAAACAAAAAACGTTTCATCAGGTACAAGGTATCTATTTATAAAACAATTTATTTGTCCGATTTTTTTTTTTAAAGATTACTAGCAGTATGGATCATATACTACTAATATTCCCTTTACCCCTCCTAGTAAGCTAAATAGCTTGTGTCAGGAGTGGGCCACGCCAGTAGTCCAATGTCCGGGATTTGAACCCACGACTTAATATCATGATTCCAATGCCTGAACCACTGAGCTACTGACGCTTTCAAATTTTCGTGACTTCAAGTTAAAACATTGATGATGCCATGTCCACGATATAAATTTTATAAAATATAATTATTGAATGGCAAACAAATTACTGAAAATTCTCATTTCTTCACGTCTATGTAGTGTAGTAGTTTTTTCACGTCAGGGGTACTCCCATAACCCCTTAAATAGTAACACCAGGAATATACTTTAACAAGAAATTAAAAAAATTATAGTTTCAACTTTTTTCGACCTCATAAATAGTAACTTAACCACAATCTGTAATAGTTTGATTAATTGTTTTTTTTTATTAGTAAATATAGTTCGAGTGGCGTCAATTGAACTGGCGAGGTCTCGACGCTCGCCTACTATCTATCAAAAAAGTAGGCGAGTTGTGAGTCGTCATGGATTGAACTATCTATACCCATCTAAAATTCTCCTAAACTAAGAAAAAATATAGTAGAATGAAACCCACTTAAAAGGGAAGAGAATATACCAAAAATAAAAGAAAAATAATTTACGGGCTATAGAAGTAGAGGTCGGGAAGTGAAAAGGGAGGGGGTTGGCCGTGCCGGACTTAAGTGAAAACGGTAGTAATAATAAGATCTACAACTTTTACACATAACCAAAATTAATGTGAAAAATTCAAATAAACAAGTTTTTTGTTTTTTATTTTTATCTTCTACAACAACAATTTTTTTCACGAACTTTGGCGAAAACTTTTTAACCTTATTTTAACTAAATATCGAAAAAGCACCCCAATTTATAAGTAAAAAAATATTTTTAGCCTTCCCGATCCCCCACCTCAGATCGCCCGTAAATTATTTTTCTTTTATTTTTGTTATATTCTATTCCCTTTCCAATGGGTTTCATGCTACTGTAATTTTTTTTGGTTTCAAAAATTATCGACATTGCTCTATAGTGGAAAATTCTGTAAATAAAAAAGATTATAACATTTTCTATAATTCTATTCTGTTTGTTTCTTAATTACGCAAAAACTAAACAGATTTCAATCTAATTTGGCACACGAATACTTTATAACCTAGAAAAAAATATATGCTACTTTTATCCTCGGAAAATTCAAAGCTCCAGTGGGATAGCAATAAAACATGGTTACTGCTGTAAGGGCCTGATTATTTTATTTAGCAACAACATTTTGAAAATTAATTTAACTTATCACCTCTGTGTATATCTTTTATTCATATTTAATTTGTCAAGAGAATGTTATTAATGTTTTGAGAAATCAACTTTTCACAGTTTGATAGATAGCAAAAGTTGCTGCAATTAATCAAATAGTTTTGTTCGCTAGGAAAGTTAAAAGTTAACAACAGTTTATTAAAGCTTTCAGCTCAAGAATATAGAGTTCCAACATGTTGGAAACACTAATTTAAGTAGCATCCTGTTGCTTATGATGTTGATAGCATTTTTACTTTCTTCAATTTTAAACATTTGATAAACATCAATCGGACAAGTAGGGATTGCAAAATAAATATGCCGCCATGACAGTAATAATTATTATTGTAATCGTGAGTAATTTAGGAGTAACGCTAAAGGACTGTGTCTGAAGTATAACCCCTCAGGAGTAATACATATTCTAGTAAACAAGTCATATAGGGCGCAATACGGTCAGGATATAACTAAACCCAAAGTTAAACTCTCATAAACCTAACCTAACACAAGACGTGGCAATTACATTGTAAGGTACTCACGTGACCTTAATAGGACAGCACAAACACTGCACTGCACTTAACACTATCCAGAGACTACTTGACTCCTTGAGAGACCGCGCACGACTAAGACTTCAGTAAGACTATCGAATGCGTATAAAGGGTCGAGACTGTCAAACCGACGGAAGTGACTCCTATCGTACTCCAACCCCATAGATATCGATGACAATTCGATTATTCGATAATCATTTATTATTCTCCGACATGGATATTATAGTAGAAAAACCGTGCGAAGCCAGGACGGTCTTTATATAATAAATACTAAGAAAATCTAATTGCATTTTTTACTGGCAGCAACTTAAAATAAATTAATTGAAATTTTCTAGCAATTTATTTGACTGAATTCTCAACTAATTACCACTTGTTATTAAAAAGAAGATTTGTGATCGTTTTCATTTTCTTCATAAAATGAATTCACAAATGAGAAAATACTCGAAATTAGTATTTTATATAAAGCCTAAAATTTAACCGACCATTAACATTAAGACTGTTTTAAGTTATGAGCGTACAAAAATGTGGACATACAAACTAATAAACCTAAAAGCTTCTATTGGCGTTATAGGTGATATATTTACAGCACTCCGCGATGACAGCATAAACACCGATGACGTCACGATTTGGTCATACCAACTTACCACTTAAAAACAACCGATAGCTATATTTATTAGCATCTTTTTTTTTATAATAGATAAGTTGCAAACGAGCAGATGGTCCATCTCATGGTAAGTGGACACCATCGACCATGGACATCGGAAAAACAAGAAACACTCTCTCGTTTTGTCGATGCGTTGCATCTCCGAAGATAGAGTGGGAAGGAGGAATGAACAAGAAAAATGATGCGGATTCAGCGGACCCTAGGCAAGAGCCCAGAGTCCATTAGACCCACAGCATTAATGGGATGGGAGAGGGAGGAGGTAAGTTCAACCGGAACGCGTCTATGACACTTGGCGTTCGGATTCGCATGCTGGTGGTCGCAAGCCAGTCGAGGAACAGATCCCCTACCACCAAGAGGGTGCTGGGTTACTCGGCTCTTACGAGATGCTCTCCCAGCGGGAGAGGAGAATAGTATTCTAACCCGTCACGTCATTATTTCACAGGTGCATGACCTCATCATTGCAGCGGCGACCGTTTTGGATGGAATATTAAATTGTCTGTAAAATATATATCAAATAAATCTGTTTTTTTTTTAATAATCCATCATGCCTATTGTTTCTTTATATTTACAGCTTCATATAAAGTAATGTTGAACTCATCAGTATTCGGATTGTGTAGAGGCTTATACCAATCCCTTTTATCTTCGCCTACGTATTATTGATGTGTAAATACTGAATATAAGATAAACAAACCATCAAACAGTATTATTATTGCTCCTTTGCCGTCTTTGTGCCGCTATAAAGCCGAAAGCACTTTTCTATTCTATATTTATCTCATAGCCTCTATGTTCTCTCTAAGTGTGATCTCATGTCCCTGATTATTTGTGATCATTGGTGATATTTCCTATTTTCGGAGGCAACTCCTGTAGATAAGACTGTCAGTTAAAAGTATAACTTTAATGAGTCAGCAATATCCCGACATTACTTCCACTATTCGACTAAGATTAATAACATTTATACCGAGTAGTTCAAGCTCCTTTACAAACCAGGGATTGCTTGTTTAGACTATTTATTAGTCTATTGTATTATTCTATATGTCGTTGTGTAGGTCACGCTTAGGTTAACCTAACCTTAGGTTTAAACAGAGAACCTGGGCAGTGGAGGTGAGTGTTTCAATAGAATGAAGGAGCTCCTTAAACCTACACGCTTGGTCACAAGGTATTTATCGGTTTAGTAGTAGTATCTACGTTACGTTTCCCCAATAATACAACATCTCCTTTGTAGTGTTTTTCAATATACACCCTCTCCTACTCCTTCATTTTCTCTGAGTTATATATGTCGGAGAATAGTAAAAGATTATGGAATAATCGAATCGTCATCGGTATCTATGGCGTTGGAGTAGGCTAGTAGTCACTTCCGTTGTTTTGACAGTCTCGACCCTCGACCCTTTATATGCCATCGACAGTCTGACTGAAGTCTTAGTCGTGCGCGATCTTTCAACAAGTGAAGTAGTCTCTGAATAGTGAGTGTTGTACAGTGCAGTGTTAGTGCTAGGAATGCTGTCCGATCAAGGTCACGTGAGTACCTTACAATCTAATTGCCACGTCTTATGTTAGGTTAGGTTTATGTGTGATTAACCTTAGGTTTAAACAGAGAGCCTGATCAGTGGAGGTGAGTGTCGTAATTACTTAAAGGAATTCCTTAAGCCTACACCTTGGTCACAAGTCCAAGGCACTGCACCCAATATTCCCATCTTTCTCCTTCCTTTTCATCATTAAAATCTCCGACATATATAGCATGGTTTTATAAATACATGGCAGTATAAATATAAACTGGTAAGGAGTATCCTGTATCGTGTGAGGGTGGGGGTAGGTGCTCAAAACGTAATATTATTAGCATACCAATTTTAAGCTGTCATGAGCATGCAGGGTCGCTTAGATGCTATTAATAACAACAAATTCACTTACCTGAGAGCGAGAACATTTCACTACACTTAATTACTTTGGAAAATTTGAAGTCACGTGGTTTAATTTGAAAATAATTACATCACTTAAAACCATCAAAGTGATATTATTTATTAACAATGTTTATATACTGTTAATCTAAAGGAGTTATCTATACGCAGTTTTATTACTCCTGGGGGTTAAACTTAAGACATAGTCCTTCAGGGTTATCTACTCCTACACTCTTTTCAATATAGCTTGATCAATGACAGCTGTCATCGCAAAACACGCCTAAATAATACCGTATTTTTCCACAGTGAAATGTATAGTGATAATTATCATGCTTTATTGGCAACAAGAAAAAATATGATAGAAGATTGGGGACTTATTATAAATCTACAAGACTGCTCCAGCGAGTCCGAATCAGACTTTGATGATGACGATTTGGGCTGTGACCCATTTTAACAAGAATAAAAATATGTTACAACTTCCTTTTATCGATAATTTAAAGCGACCTTATCCTCAGGTCTAGTTACGTCAAAGTGAGAAGCTGTCATCGATCAAGCTATGGTGGACAGAGTTAAGATATAAAAAAATATATGTCGCAGTCATCTGGTTCAATCTGATATTTGATTGAATGACCAGCGCGTTTATTGAATGACGACATTCAATTGAGTGACTAAAGGACAACTCGTCAAATTGTTTAATGTAACGTTCAACATCTTGACTAAACGTCATTTAGCACAGTCGTTGAATGGGGATATAGCCGACTTTGTAATATTTGGAGGACATGATAATATGACACACCTTATTATGATTTTACAATTTATCACAGAATATTTTCGTTTTGTAATATTTTTCAAACAATAACAATCAACTTACTTTGATTTAGTTGTTCGTATTCAGCCAGTTACCAATAAAGGAAATTGCACACTAATGTAGTTAATGTGTGTCTGATTAGTAATAAGTTCTTGTATCAAAATGATTTTATTTTTTAGTTTCGCGTTAAATTTTTCTTCAAAAGTAGCCGTCACACTACTTTATTACGAATAAACGCACTTTAAAGTAAATTGTTTTCAAAAAAATATCAACCCAGTGCTATTGGTGCGAGTTGTTTGACGCCATATTTGTTTTGGTGACTTCTAGCATCGCAATGGGAAAAAATGAACTAATTTTCAATCACCTGACTGATTTTAAGCCTGTACCTGTGAGTACTATAGTTTTATCGTTACGTATCTGGAAGATAAGTATACAAGTATAAGTATTAAAAATTGGAAATACACGTTTAGATAACAGTCATTGTACTGTTACTATACTAAATTTTAAAAGGTTATTTGAATTATAATACTTATTTGTATTCAACTCATCTATTTTTTGGAAATAATTTTTATTTTAGAAAAATACTTTGATCTTTGCTTTCGATGACCCGTGAGGGGACGGGTTAGAATACTATTCCCCTCTGCTGCTGGGAGAGCATCTCGTAAGAGCCGAGTAACCCTGTACCCCCTTGGTGGTAGCGGATCTATTCCCCGACTGGCTTGCAACCATCAGCATGCGAATCCGACCGCCGTGTGGGCCAGACTGACCTCCTTTCTCTCCTATCCTATTAATGCTGCGGACCCAGTCACTCCCCCTTCCTACTTTATCTTCGAGGATGCATCGCAATCAACAAAACGAGAGTATCGCAAGAGAGTATATCTTGTGTTGCCGATGTCTATGGGCGATGGTGGCCACTTATCATCAGGTGGACCATCTGCTCGTTTGCACCTCATCTACTATAAAAAAAATCTTTATGACAGGATGAAGAAACTTATAAAATTATTGTAATGAAGTAAACTTGTCATGGCTTTTTGTATTGAAAATATTTCGTAGCTACTTAACGTAAAAAACAGTATATTTTACTGAAAACTATTACATTACAACAATTCTATATGAAGTTTTCAAGAGTTTCTAGCAAGAAAACTGCATTCTTTCGTACTTTATTATTTGTACTCGAGCTTCAACAGTGAAGGCATTACGAAAATGCACCGTTTTTAGCGTCTTTGTGAATGTTTACTGACGACCATTTTAAATGTTTTGAAATATGAGTTTTTTCCATTAAGAATATTTATTTTTCCATATTTATTGTAATAAAGGGAAGAACACCGTAAGATTATAATCTATCTCAAGATATTGCAAACTGTCGAAAGATTGTAATCCGTTAAATAGTATGGCTTACAATTTAACACAATAATCTTCGGTTAACATTCTCAATTCTTCAAGTGCATTTTTTAATCATAGTTTAAAGAGCTTTGTCGCTAACAAGACGCAACTATGCCGCTCTATAAGCTTATAAAAACGTTTAGTGGTTAATTTGAGCTAGAGACCAGGGGGTTTAGCAAAATGTCAAAGCAATATTTAATAACGCTTATAGAAAATTTAAAAATGTATGGGATTGACGTAAGGTTAAGAAAAGTCACGTGACCTACAATCGAAAAACAAAAATTGACAGCCAATGTAGAATTGCTCAATTTAGGCAAACGAATTGAAAAGAGACAAATAAGTATTTTCAATGGTATTTTCATACAAATGCGTAGTAAAGTGACGTTTCTGACAGTTGTCAACACGGCGATATTGGTCAATTTGACTGATGAAGCAATTACAACTATAGATATAGAGTCGCTTCAAAGCGATTGCCACTTTGCTAAGCCCCCAGGACAGCGTCCTATCTCAGCTGCAATCCAACCCCAACAAGTTTGTACAGCGCTCTAGCCCCATTCGACAATGGATCACACCTCCTCAAGATTTTATGTTTGTTCAAAATATCAAATCGTACTACTTCATTCCGGACACACTCCATTATTACGTGGTACTTTGTCACAAACGTCACAATTAGGCGATAATTTCTTCTTCATTAAGAACGCATACTTGTTTAATGGAATGTGTCCGGAACGAATCCTTAACGCTATTATTAGATCTAATCTATTTAAACAATTGTTGATCCATGGAGAATTAAACAGTTCAGGCTGAATGGTTCTATATTTATTTTATTTGACTGACACCTGTGTTTCATTCCTAACTCTGTGGACACAGAACAGCCTACTTTAAGGGTGATTAGTCAGGGACAGCTTTCGGACAGATAACAATTTAACGCGACAGATTGTGGTTTAAAGTTTTCACTTTGATAGACTATAATTTACTGAAAAATAATGCTTAAACTGTAAGCAGTCTTACGGTTCACAATCTTTCGATACATTAAAATACATATTATGTCCATCTAGATTACAAACATTAATAATATGCTAGACCGACCTATTTCTACATCGATTCCCAATTCCTATTTTCTTTTACATTTACTCTCTGTAACACTTCATCAACGCTGGGTTCGATAAAGACAACTTTGTACTATTGATGTGCTTACTATTTCACCGAGTTATCACAAAATTTTCGATTTATCTGTATATATGTAACGAATTTTTCAAATCTTAAATCAGCATTGCCATCTATTTGATACCCTGACTAGAGACATATAGATGTTGAAAACACTAACTTATATCGCTTTATGTTACGAACTTTATATAGAATATAACTTAATAATTAAACGAGCATTTAATTTAGACTTAAATAAGATATTATGGCGACTAATCGAGACAGAAACAGTCTTGAACTTTCAAGATGTTCTAAATTACACCATCAAGATCTGTAAAGTACTTTAGAAGAAGTTTGTTAAAATTTAATAGATAATATATCTGTATGTTCATTGCCAAAATATTTGTTTTAGAGTACCAACTCCTCGTGGGTCAGTTTCAAGTACAAGCAGTACAAGTACAGGTTCAAGGCTAGCACGCTTACTTACTCAGGGAGTTCGAGGGACTCCTGAAGAAACTGGAGCTGATACACCACGGAGACTGAGTTGGGAAAGGTCAGTATAACTTGCAAGAATATTTTCTTTTTATATACAGAATTTTTTTTTAACGCATATAGAATCATATGAAAATTGGTCCCATGGCTTTACATCGAATACATTTTAAAAAACTTACTTTAGGGCCATTTTATAACATCTATAGAAGCCTTAACTATTATACTATATACTTTTTGTTTGTGTGTCTGTTTGTTTTTAGCGTATCATGCAAAAACTACTGCACAAAATTGGATATGATTTTATTGCTTCTCTACCTTAAAATATAAGCTTTGATTCATTTAAATCGGGTATTAGGACTTTTCAACTATTATTTTATGGAAAATGTAGTAGTATATAGTACTTTAAAATATACACTGTTTTCAAATTTTTGTGAGACAACATTTTAGCGACACATTTTAAGGTGACAGTAACACTGAATAGAAGCAGCAAATCCTACAATACAAATATACTTTGTTTATATAGAGTTGTCGTTGAAATATTCTGTATATTTTGCTCTCAAACTATATTTCTAGTATTTATTCTCTATTTTAAAATGTTGTTTATTTTAAAAAATAACTTATGCTAAGCATCGAGCTTTTAAATATTGACTACTGACTACTCACCGTTGCTTTACTTCGGTTTGAAATACAGATTTATACAGAAATAGTATAGCATTTCATCTGTGTAGCATGTTTGATGTTTGTTTGGCATAATTTCTAGCAAAATTAAATATAACTAGGTGACCCAACACACATGTGACTGACAGTTATGTCAATCGCTATAAAGTCATATTAGTAATGTTTATACTGTAAAAAACGATGTTACAGAATAGCTGAACTGTTGACATAAAATATATATGTCAATCCTTTCTACATTATTCTACATTTTTAAAATCTAAAATACGTCATTATCCGAATATTGTGGATATCTTTCCGATTCGAAACCTTTAATTAAATACTTTCTTTAAATTAAGGGGATAGTTTACCGTATCGACGGGATGAACATTAAATGCTTGACAGTTACAAAACCCATCAGCATTTTAAATGGGAAAATGATTATTCTTTTAATATATTTTTTTCGTAAATTTTCCAATGTTTTTAATTGTTATTCTGATATAAGGGACGGAGACAAATACAAAAAACAAACTCGATTGTTTTATATATTCAGATTAAAAGTTAAAAATTAAACAAATTCTAATATAGTCAAAGTCAAAATTTTTTATTCAATATTGGAATTTACATTCTCTTCATCTCTCATTCTCATTGAACGTCGGAATCTACCTCCCTTTCGGAAGTGACCTAACCCAGACCTGAGAAGAATGGGCGTAAGAAACTCAGCGGGACTATTTCTTTTGGATATTTTACTTTTTAACTTTGATTTTTTTTAAACGCCAATTTTTATAACAAATATATTTATATATTGAGAAAGCCTGGAGCGAACGCATCATTCCCAAGGCGTGACATCTTCCAAAAAATCTTTAATGTTACAATAGCCTTTGTCACACAAACGTTTTTTAACTAACTTTTTAAATTTTCCTATAGAACAATTTTGAACGTTTTCTGGGATCCTGTTGTAGAAGCATACACATCGCCCTACAAAAGAATTACTAATTCTACTCAATCGAGTAGTAGGAATAACAAGTTTGTGTTTGTTCCTAGTATGGATGTACAGTAAAGCGTCGAGAAAGATATCATTAGAGTATATAAGCGTTCCCAAGATAAAGTTTGAATTCTTTTTGGCCTAGTAGAAAGTCTTACGTCTTAACTGTTTGAAAATTCTAACGTTTTAGCGTATAGGAACTCTTTGTAGGAAAAAGTTCACTTTATGTTCTTTGGGGGCTTGCCAAGTGACCAGCTGGTGTGCCATGATACTACATAAAGTTAATAATGTCAAGTTAACTTATATATCGAACGGAAATTTGCTTGCTATGTTAAATTTTTACTTGCTATGGTATATTTTCATAATATCCCCACAAGCCCGAATATTTATATGCTCTGTTTCCGTAGATCTGCGGCAGTTTGACCAGTATATTTGTAGATTAAATATTGACAATCAACGCAGTGTTACCCCTATTTAGGATCACGTGAGAATTTGATATTGTTGTTAAGTCGAGTAATCGATGAAATGCACAAAGAATTTTGGTACGGGATCCAGATTCAAATTCGGTCAATCATTTCTTCTCGAGTGAAATTTGTATACTGCATAAGGAATATATATTATGATTACTCGTGACCGTCAGCTGCGATTCCGTGGGTGGAGCGAGCAGTGGCAGCCTCCCAAACATGTAGAAAAATTTTTTTTTACAGTCATTTCCTCCTATTTGAAAATTTGTCGGATTATAGTTTACCTAATATCTCGAAGGAAAAATAAAGTCAGCTGACTATAACGTGGTGGATACGTCAGCTGGCTGGCTTTTTACAAACAGGAGTTTCGTGAGTTCGACTTCGACTCCGTTTATTCACTTATGATAGTCCTGTAAAATACTTATTAATAAGCATTGCTGTATCAACATAGGTTTCTTGAAGAGTCTGATGACATTGAGGATAGATTTTGGTATTGTAGCTAAATACTGTGACACATCGCGTGCGGCGGAGGTGGAAGCGCCGCCATTTTGAGGTCATTTTGCTGCGTATCGAGATTTCTATTTAGTATATATAGCTTTTTACTCTGACAAACTAGGACGTTCGTTTAAGTTTCAATCGTCAGCTATTGTCAAAATCTAACGATTACACATTATAATATTTTCTATACACCCCATTTTTATTAAGATTTGATCATTTCATCATATATGATGTATCCTCAAGGACGAAAAAAGCAGAATAATATATATTTTTATTAGATATGTATCTATTCAATCAATTAAAAAACTCTTATCAATTTGTTTATGTGCAAAATGAGATGAATAGGGATTTAATATCTGAAAAAAAAAACCGTATTCAGACCTGAGAGGAGTGAATTAACATAATATGTTATTCCACAAAATCTAGTTATGAAGTTGTTACGTAGTTTGAAGTTATAATATTATGCGTATTGTATTATTCTAGTTTGATATCACCTTCAAATCACCAGATGGCTGAACAAAGTGGCGTAGCCGGCGGCAGTTAACTAAATTGTCGTAACTGTAGTCTTGTTAGTTCAAATCAATTTAGCTTCGACGTCAATTTCAATAATTGTGTTATTCCGAACTTTGAACTATATATTTTGAATGGTGACTCGAGTTGAGACGAATAGGTTAATAGATAACACATATTGATTACGAAATTAAAATTAGCTTGTTTAAATTGTACAAATTTTGATCATCATCAATTATTTTAAAATAAGGATATGTCTATCTGAATTATTAAATGAAAGTAATTATAATGTTGGCAACACTAATTTGAGTAACATTTGATTTTAGAAGTTGTCACAAACTGAATATCATTCAGATAAAACTGAATATCATTCAGATAAAGATAAAAGGTAACCAAATAAATACGCCGCCTTGTTGCTACGCGAGTAATCAGGCAGTAAAGCTAAAGCACCGAGTCTAAAGTATAATCTCAGGAATAATATTCTAGTCAACAATCCGTTATAATGTTGTTCTGCATATAGACTACAACCTCTTTTAATTAACAGTATAAATAATGTAGCGCCATCTGTCAGAACTCGTGCGAACTACGTGAGTAAATATTGGCAAGTTAGTCAAACTTTTATAAGTAGGCTTGGTTACACCATTTTAACTAAAGAACTGCTGGACTGAATTTGATTAAATTTGATACAGAGATAGGCTACCTTTTATAACTAAAAAAGGAATGAAGGGGTTTGAAAGTATATATGGAAGTTATTCATATACATAATTATCCGTACAAATAAATAAAATAACACCTTTTTAATAAATGCATAAGGATGTGTACACGGTATATACCAACAACAATATTTTTTTCAATTTTTGTCTGTGTGTTTTTCCGGCTAATCTCTGAAATGGCAGGACCGATTTAGACGGGACTTTTCTGACAGACAGCTTATGTAACAAGGAGTAAATTTAGGCTATTTAATATCTTGCTAATATCCATAGGAGCGGAGCAACATGCGAAAGAAGTCGCGCGGGTCGGCTAGTAGCAATATAATCCAAGGCAGGTCGACTAGTTAAAATGAAAATAAAAACGATTTATAGATTTTTTAATATCGTTTTTGTCCACCTTAGATAACTTTCTAATTCAAACAGTAAAATCATTAACACTTAATTAATTTGAAGAATAAAAAATACGTAACGTTTGTATAGTATCTGTGGACCAGAATACGAATAGCGATACGAATATAATCTGTATTCCTCGACATTTTATAAAATGATAACTTTGGTTCACATTCAAATTATAAATTAAAATAATTTTAGAAATGATCCTGGCCGGTTTCCTGTTTTAACATATGATATGGGATTTAAAGGAGATAAACGTTATTATAGAATTAGGAAAACGCTTGAATTAACTCTTCCGCTAAATGTTCGTTTTTACCCTTACAGCAATTATCACAGAATAACCTTAATTAGGTTATTTTACATTAGAAATGCGACCTTTTTAGATCCTGTATTATTTAAACTACCTAACATTAAAATAAATGATTAATTTTAGTTTACTTGTAACACGCTGAATGACGTCATGACCAACCACAGGTTTTGTTTCTGAATAAAATGTTGCCTACAGTACTTATATTATACTAGGGGCCCGTCCCGTCTTCGCACGGGTGGATAATTTTTTTTTAACATTTTGGCTCCCGCATTCTGTCGCTCCCTCTATCGCCGCGTTACTCGCTGCGCTGCAAGGCACTCCACACCGCGCCGGCGGCCCGTCTGGGATTATTTTCTATTTATCTTAATATTTTTATTTCGTAATATCTTTTGACTGGAATGTCCGATTTCAATAATTCAAAAAGTAATTAACAGGTATTGAAACAGTCTTCATTACGAAATAATTTATTTGGATAAGAATTAATACAAAGGTATGGAAAACATGGTCTGATTTTGATAGGCATTTTTATCAACTTTTAAAATGTAAAAAAGTAGTTATAGTGACTTAACTACAATAGTTGGACATATGGTCTCGCGGAGTTTTTTGTAGATATTGATACGTTCTATAATATTGTAAAACATTTTTTTGTTCTATCATCAATACTTTTCGCAGCGCATGCGATGAAAGATATTTTATCGCTAATTTTTTTGCACCTTGTGTTGGTTTTAGTGAGAATTTCTGGGGATCTCTAATTTTTTCTTGTAATAAATATAGCCTATGTTACTCAGGGACAATGTAGCTTTCTAATAGTGAAAGAATTTTTGAAAACGGTCCAGTAGTTTTTATGTTTATTCGTTACATACAAAAATACAAATCTTTATAATATTAGTATAGAGTATAGATTTGTTCATAGCTACACGAAGTTGGTTCTCGAAATCAATCATTGTCTTTATAAAGATGACTTATAAGCTGAAAGTTTTTTAACCTTACGACGCTACTCGTATAACAATGCCAATCGGATTTCGTATTTATTGAGGCGACAATGATATTCAGTTAGATTAGAAACGATTCAAAATCAGTATAAGATGTATGAAGCCTCCAGCACTGTAATATTTAAGTGATCGAGCGGACAGATAGAAAGTTAATTAAATGTAGGAACTAAATACTATGGTGATGGTATAAACAGCTTAAAATTGACAACGCGTTTAAACGTTTTCCTAATTTAATAAGTGCTTTTGAAAGAGCTTTTCCTAAGCCTATAGACGTTGAGCAAATCAAGCAATATTATTCTTTACACAGCACGAATTATTTATACTTTGTTCATGAATAGCTTATTTACTATAAAACTAAAGACCAAAAAAAAATAAAAATAAAATAAAAAGGTCACTCTTTATTATACTATTATTCAACAAACTTATATATTATATTCAACTCATATATTTAATTTATATTTCAACATAGATAGTACTCTGTCAGAGTCCCGAAATCGCTCCCGAAACTTCTTATGAACATTTCACACTCGTTGCGAGTGAAAAGCACACTAACGTTGTATTTACAAAACGCAAAAATCGTTTAAACGAAAGATATAGACAAGACAACAATAACGTAAGCATAGATCTGACCAACGAATGGATTTCGTTTAAACGAAGTCGACTTACACTTAAAGCGTGCTTGTGATTTTTTTTTAAAGCAGACTTTTAAAAGAGCTTTTTGTTTAAACGTCCACCGCTAATTAAATTATATTGAAACTAGCTGTGCCCGCGACTTCATCCGCGTGGAATAGCGATACTTCCATATTTTTCATTCAATAAAGAGGGGGGCTTTTTAACCCCTTACAACCCTTTTTTTGCATTAAAAAGTAGCCTATGTCCTTTTTAGGCTCTAGACTATCTGTATACCAAATTTCATTTAAATCGGTTCAGTAGTTTTGGCGTGAAAGCGCGAGAGACAGAAAGAGTTACTTTCGTATGTATAATATTAGTACGTCCTTTCTCAGGCTTTAGACTATCTGTATACCAAATTTCATTTAAATCGGTTTAGTAGTTTTGACGTGAAAGCGCGACCATCCCCTATTCCCTATTGTTACTTTACACTCTTGAGGGTAAAACTTTTCCAAACTTTGAATGTCATATTTATTTATATCGAATCAACAGCCTAATAAATAAGGTTCAAGTTCCTAGTTTCAAAAGTGACGATGCTTTTATACAACTTTTCATCTTACAACCCTTTTTTCACAATAAAAAGCAGCTTATGTTCTTTCTCAGGCTCTAGGAGTCTAGACTATCTGTAAATTTCATTTAAATCGATTCAGTAATTTTGGCGTAAAAGCGCGACAGACAGACAGACAGAGTTACTTTGGCATTTAAAATATTAGTCACAATTTATTTATATCGATTCAATAGTCTAAAAAATAAGTTTCAAGCTTCTAGCTCTAAAAATGACGATACTTATATACAGGTTTCCACCCCCTCCCCCTTCAACCCTTTTTTCGCAATAAAAAGCAGCCTATGTATACCAAATTTCATTTAAATCGGTTCAGTAATATTGCCGTGAAAGCGCGACAGACAGACAGACAGAGTTACTTTCGCATTTATAATATTAGTTAGGATACTAACTACACATCAGTCATTCGGGAACCATTGGTAAGAGTAGACGTGTTGGTAGACGTGTTCATTAGACTCTCGTCACTCGTAGGTAAAAGAAATTTAATTTTTTTTATACCATATGGCAACATTATTGTTTCTCTCTACTATTGTTGTAGCAAAGCAAAATAGTAACACTATTTTTCTGGCAACACTGACCTAACGTTATTTGTCGTTATATAACCGCGTGTTTTTGTCGCGTGGTGTTGTCTACATTTTGTAGACTCCTTTATAAAAATAGAAAAATTTTAAAATACGCTTTGATAAAAACGCACTAAAGAATTGCCTGGTAAATAATTTTGGTGACTTAAAACTAAAAAATAAGTGAAACTATTATTACCACTCAGCAAATACCTACTGGTATAACAATTACCATTCGAATACGTACAAATTGATGCAACGCGACGCGACGGTATCGAGTTCGATTACTGTGAAACTAACGATTTAAAATTTGTGCTGGAAATATTTTTTTCTCTTTTAAAGCTGCCAGTTAGTGGGTGTCGTTTTCGTTGCAAATACGCTTTTGTAACGCTTGTTAAACATTTTAGATTTTTTAAATTGGTTTTATCTTTGTTTTTGTTCATATAAAAAATTAGGACCTACTTCTATACCAATCAATAAGTTATCAATAAGAATTAGTGCTAGTTCAGACACGGCGGGAACCACGCGGTTTGACAATCGCGCGGGTCTTATTTACGTAGGTATTTATATCATCATTCAGACATAACCGCGTGGTTACCTCCACTCAACCGCTAGAAAATAGAACCGTGCGGCGCCCGCGCGTTTCCATTACAATGGAGATCTTCATCAGAGTACAGTTGCGTTGCGGGAACCGCGCGATTTATAAGTCACAACAGCTCGCACGCGTAAGCTCGCTATAGATCGCTTTGACATTGAGTTATTTATTGATGAAGTGGAGAAAAGACCTTCAATATGGAATCTTCAGTGTGCGGATAAAATTGCAAAGAACCGAGCATGGCAAGAGTTGGTGGAAATATTGGGAAATGGTGAAGACACGTTGGAAAAAAAAATTCTCAAATATTCTTAAATTGCCATATGGCGTTACGAATTGGCCATGTGTTAGTCGATCCCTTAATATTTGATGCACCCAATACTCCCTTTTCCTTCTTTTCTTTATATTCTGGAACAACTACAGACATACTTGTTCCTATTCGATTTCAATACTGATCGCATCGTTAACTAACCGTCGATGTTTGAACAGTTGAAAATTTTGCGGTTCAAACCACGGTTATCGCCATGTTTGAACTAGCCCTTTATCGCCATTGTCAAGATTTTTTTTTTAAAATCTACTGAAAAAGGCTAAAAAGACGTAACTTTAGATACGTACTACTTTAAACATTAGACAATAGACAGTCTTGTTATTAAAAAAATAGACTTGGTATTTTTGGCATCTTTCTATTGTCTGCTTATCTACTAATAGACCACTTAATTCTTTTCTTAATTATAGACGAGTGAAGTATCTTTTGTCATCGTACAAAGATAAACCACGCCGGCGCCACATTGGCGTCGTTTAAAGAATTAACAATAGCAAGACTAATATATTATATTTCCATTTTCTCTTTCTAGTAATAGATTAAAGCTAAGGCAAATTACAATTATATTATGATGATTACAATTTCATATTTTTTAACACAAATTTTCTTATAATGGGGCACTATGTATAATTTTATACGAGTATATAAAATTGTCTTGTCGCGGTTTGTTATCTAAATCCCTCGAAACTGCTTGACCGATTTTTATGAAATTTTGTGTGCATATCGGGTAGGTCTGAGTAACGGTCAACATAAATTTTTTATACCCCTAGTGATAGAGGTGGTCAACCCCAAATTTTTTTAAATTATATCGTAAAACAACGTATGATGTCTGGATGTATGTTTGTTACTCTTTCACGCAAAAACTACTGAATAGATTTTGATGAAACTTTACAATAATATAGCTTACACATCAGAATAACATATAGGCTATAATTTATAATGATATTTTGTGAATTATCCAAAATATATTGGGTAAAACCTGTGTTATTCTGATGTGTAATCTATATTATTGTAATTCAATAGTTTTTGTGTAAAAGAGTAACAAACATATATCTAGACATCCATACATTCTTACAAACTTTCACGTTTATAATATTAGTAGACTGTATTTATAAAATTTTGCAATATCATCATTACCAAATTTTGTAAATGTTCCTAAATAATGTTTTTATTTTATTTATTTTTTTATTAGTAGGAATGTAATTCATGGTTTATTGGTTAACAAATGTTTTATGTAGAAACTTAAGTATTATAACAATGGATAAAATATAGTGTAACCGGATATTTTGCTCGCAGTTTCAATAAACCACGTATCCGTAATCAAGTTGTTTATCCGGATTCTATGGGTCGTCTTGACACAATGGGGTCGGGGAGGGATATATCACTCCATTTATCTTACAACGGTGAGCACGTTGAAATAACGGTAATAAACACGGGAAATGAACCTCGTCAAATGAATCCTTACTATAAAAACGGATGTATGTTGGTTTGCTGTTTTAATATTACAATTTACTAGCTGACCTTCCTCGCTTATTCGTATAATACTAGGTAATGGGTTTTTGCTGTTAGGCCGCTTGAATCTGTGTTATGTATGTGTAGGATTGTGGCCATAAGAATTGTACTTCATTTTCACAAACTGTAACACCTTTTCTCACCTTACTCGGGTATTAGTAGTAATTATCTATGTATAATGTCAGATTAATGAAATAGAACCATACCCTTAGACAAGTAATGGCCCTTTTAAACCGACTTCAAAAAGGAGGAGGTTCTTAATTCGATTGGTATTTTTTTATGTATGTATACCGATTATGCTGAGATTTATGATCCGATTTACGTGATTCTTCTTTTGTTTGATGCGGAATTATTGTCATTTGGTCCCATAAAAATTAAAATTGGTTTGGCCCAGTAGTTTTTATTTTATGAACATTTTTTCCGTTTCCGTACTTTGGGATTTGTATTGTTTATTTAAGTATGTATATCGATTACGCTGAGATTTATGATCCCATTTACGTGATTCTTCTTCATTTTGATGTTGCCATTTAGTCCCTTAAAAATTTAACATAGTTTGGCCTAGTAGTTTTCATTTTATGAACCTTTTGTTTCCGTTGCCGTTTCTTGAGATCTATATTGTTTAAGGCGAGCGGCACCTTTTTTATGTATGTTCACCGATTAAGCTGAGATTTATTATCCGATTTACGTGATTCTTCTTTAGTTTGATGCGGAATAGTTACTTTTAGGTCTTATAAAAATTTCACATAGTTTTACCCAGTGGTTTTAATTTTATGAACATTCAAAAAGGAGCAGGTACTCAATACGATTGGTATGTTTTAAAAATTTATGTACACCGATTACCATAAGAATTATGATCTGATTTACACGATTCTTTTTTAATTAGATGTAAAATAGTTGCCAGTTGGTCCCATAAAAATTTAACATAGTTTGACCCAGTAGTTGTCATTTTATGAATATTCTTTCCGTTTCTGTTTATTGGGATCTACATAGTTTAAGGCGCGCGGCACCCATAGCTACTTAAAATAAAATTACTATTCAATACATGACAATAAAAAGCAACGAAATGATATAGTCTACCTGATTTACAGAACAACCTATTACAGACATTAAAAAGTAAAAAATAAAAAAAAACTACGTTTATAAAAACTAAAAATGCACTAAAAAGTAAGAAATAATTCCGTTATTTATTATTATCCCTTTATTCAAAGAAAAAATAGTCAATAAATAAATTTATTTAAAATATAGTTATTAAAATAGTAAAATGATTCCAACATGTCATGATCTGAAAAAAATAATAAGAAAAATAATTTTAAAAAATTTTTTGACGATTTTAGAAAATTAAAAAATTTTGTTTTTTGACCTGCCGTTTGGTGGGGACTTGTAAAAAATTATAAACTTACATATTTTGGTACGAGACTCGAAAAAAAAAAAACTTTTTTTGGGCATCTACTAATGCTTCTTTAGATGTAGCACTAGTAGATGGATTGAATTGAAAGTGAAAAAGCAGATTTTTTAGTACTAATAGAACCTTCATCCTTTATAAGTAAAGAGTAATGACTAATTTGCAGATTTATTGAAATTGAAATTATAATAATAATAATCTTTATTCACATAAAAAAGTTACAAATTGTACTGAAGTTCCTGATTTCTGAGCTAGGCTTAAGGACCTCTATTACAGAAATCAGTGTCCTCTCTCATATTTTAGTAGCATATTGTTCTATGTAAATAAAAAATAAAAAAATATGAATAAATGAACATTTCTTACTGTAGGTATACTAGAAGAAGATTAGTGTGGGTGTATGTGTATGTGTGTGTGGTGTGTATGTGCGAGAGTTTGTAGTGTGTATGTGTGAGTGTGTGTTGTATGTATTTTGTATTTATATGTATTTTGTTTCACAAAATATTATAGCAACAACAGTTCAGTTTGTCCATAATCTAGTCCTAGCAACCAATTTTTAATAATTACTTTTTTATAATTATCGAATGTCTATAAATAATTTACTATTTTTTTAAATAAATAAAGGAACCCATCATGTTCTAATTTAATTGGAAAAAAATCTTTGTAATGTTGGCAACACACCACAACACTTCACATTTATCGTTCTATTTTCAAACCGTGCTTCTAAGAATATTTAACTAAAGAGTTTTGTGCATGTGAATCTCCTTTTCGCATCCTATTAAGCGCTCATTAGGAAAATGCATGATCGTTGCGAGAACGTTAATGTGGCGCCTAAGAAATAATAAAACGTTATAAAGACAGAAATATATTATCATAACATTTTAAATTCATTAATATTACAATACTCTTAACCTCTAACCCTAATTTGTTAATATGAATTTATAAAAATTTTGTATGAGTCTGTTAGATTTGTCTGATGGAAGTCATAATCAGGAAAGTAAGAACAAATAGATGGATTTCTTATAAATATATTAGAAGCAGATAAATATACAAATTTTGTACTATTTGTTAGGATATCTGTAGAACTCGTAACTCGTATGTTATGAAATTTGGGCTTCAAAACTGACTATATATTATTATATACTACATAAATTATTATAAAACAAAATTTGTTCGGGATAAATTTAAAGACTGCTGAACGGATTGTCATGCGGTTTTCACTAATAGAAGAGTGATTCATAAAGAAAGTCCAAGTGTAAAAGCAGGCTTTGTAAACATTGATGCTAATGAGAGGATAAAAAAGCAGTGATAGCCCAGAAGTTAAGACTTTAATGTCTTACTCGGGAGGTCCGAGTTCGATACTGAGCACACACCTCTGACTTTTCTGAGTTATGTGTGTTTTAAGCATTTAAATATCACTTGCTTTTTTTTTAATTAAAACATCGTAAGGAATCCTGCACTCTTGAGAGTCCCCTAAAGTTCTCAAAAGTGTATGAAGTCCGCTAACCCACACTGGGCTAGCATGGTAGACTATGGCCTAACACCCTCCTCATTCTGAGGAGGAAACCTCAGTAGGGAGGCTCAGCTGTGGGCCATTAACGGATTGTGATGGTGGAGAGCATAAAGAACGTGTGGATAGTTTTGATATATTTTATTAATAACTTTTTAAGTGACAAAGTCACTAAAATCCATCCATTCCTTCACTCTAATTAATGAAAGCGGTTTCATTAGTCACGTTTATAAAGCACATCACCCAAACTTAACAACTTTCAAAGTCATTATGCGCCACAGATAGTTAAGGATTCCTGGTTTAAGTTAAGTGTACCATAATTAATAGAGTGTGCATGTAATTACATATTACTAGTTATGTCTTTTGGCTTTGCTCGTATCTTGATATTGATTGATATCTCATACTTACAGCAGTTTAATCGTCGTTTACGGGGTAATACTTTCTTACTTCAAAGACATTATATATATGTCGGAGGTGTGAGTTAGGTTTAGGTTAGGTTAGCCTTGTGATAGGTTAGGTTAGTCTAATCTTAAGATTAAACAGTGAAACTAAGCAGTGGAGGTGAGTGTTATGATCATTTAAAGGGTATCCTTAAGCCTACACCTTGGTCACAAGTCCAAGGCACTGCTTGGGTTCCTGTCACAATAGTTCCTGTCAGAATAGATAATGTGGGAATAGTACGAAATCTTAACGTTTAGTTATATCCTGACCGTATTTCGCCCATATAGCTTTTGAGATAGGCCATCCATCTAAGTCCTTTTTAATAGTTTCCGACATATATATATAGATAACTACTGATACTTAAATTTACGTTTAAGTCCTGTGACTCGGTCTTACACGTGGATCCTTTTCTAGTAGGTATGTGAAAGTAGTCAAGGTAATCCAAGCTATAGTATCAAGCAATGGATATTATTCAAGTGGTCAATTTTAGGAAAGTAGTGGAATAGAAATTTTCTTCTTGTGTAAATGAATATAGGTATATGTTGGAAGTGTGTGTTAGGTTTGATGTAGATTTGAGTTAGGTTAGGCGTGTGTTGGGTTAGTCTCATGTAAGCCTAAATTCAAGCCTAGAGAGAGAACCTAGATCATGGAGGTAAGTATTGCAATTGTGTTGAAGAGCTCTTTAAACCTACACGTTTGGTCACAAGTCGGGTTCCTATCAGAATAGTAAGTGATCGTATCGTTTAATTATTTCCTGACCGTATCGTGCTCGTAGCTTTCAAGATATGGCATCAATTCTGCATCTAGGAATAATTTAACCAATAGAATATTCGAATCTCACTTTTAACATTGTGTAACTCCATCGTTTCTCCGACATTTATATCGGGGATTTTAAATGATGAGAAGGAAGGAGGAGAGGGAAATATTGGAAAACACTATAAGGGGTGATGATATTGAATGGACTATTGGGAAAACTTAACGTAGATACTTATACTGAACCGATAAATAATTAAATATGATCTGTAACAATTACGAGACAAACCTAAGCAGTGCCTTGAACTTGTGACCAAGGTATAGGCTTAAGGATATACTATATTCGATCGAGACACTCACCTCCACTGCTCAGGCTCTCTGTTTAAACCAAAGGTTAAACTCACAAAAACCTAACCTCACACAAGACGTGGAAACTACATTGTAAGATACTCACGTAACCTTAATCGGACAGCACTTCCAGCACTAACACAATATTGCACTTAACACTTTACTAGCACTTTTCCAGAGACTACTTCACTCCTTGAGAGACCGCGCAAGAGTACAGCTACAGTCAGACGGTTGAAAGCATATACGACGAGACGAGACTGTCAAAACTACGGAAGTGACTACTAGCATAATGAAGCCTGAGGCCTCATAAAAAGGAATAATATCGGTAATCGATGAAGACGCCTTCCGTCTGTGGCTTGAGGGAGGAGCTAAACTTTGTGCTTAAAAACGCAAAAAACATTGATAATTATGTGTTACCGGTTTCCGGACATTCTCTTTCAAGCATTTTAATATTTGATTGCGTTCTTGATAGATAGATGGACATGGAAAAGGTTCTATAAAGGTTTCTTTGTTTCTTTTGAGTTACCCATTTATTAAATTAGTGAATAGAATCTCTATATAAGCAAATTCTACTAGAAAGAAATTTTTATATAGAATATTTGAATTATAAGTTAGACTCAAATATCATTTCTCTTCAGAAGTGAATTTCCAATCCAAAGTTAAACGTAAATATCATGTTGGTGTGGTTTGGAATGCTTGAAATATTTTTGAGCCTGTCAGGTCCGCTGACTGGAATTTCTATCTTTAGCTGAATTTCTAAACTTTCAGTTGAGTATTAAATTCATGCCATCTTTAAGTTTTATTTGAGAAAAGGAAAGGATGAGTTGTAAACTTAATCCTTTAGCATTTATTTTGGCAACTTTATTGAAAACTATGTGAATAACGTAGTTCAAAAAAGTGAAGTGTTTTGATGGTATTATTATGAAAAATTATTATGAATTATTAACACCTAGCTATTATTATTACTAAAATATATTATTAATCCTATATTTTCTGTGGTCTAAATACAAATACTTAGTGAATGATCTGTGAAAATTAAAAAAAAAGATTGTGTCAGTGTGGCTATTGTTGTCACTATAGTTTTTATTTAATTAATAATAGGTATAAACAATAAAAAAAGCAGTGATGGCCCAGTGGTTGAGACTTCAAGCCTTACTCGGGAGGTCCGTTCCTGGGCACACACCTCTGTCTCTGAGTTATGTGTGTTTTAAGCAATTAAATATCAGCTTTAACAGTGAAGGAAAACATTGTGATGAAACCTGCACTCCTGAGAGTTCTCCATGTTCTCAAAGGTGTGTGAAGTCTGCCAACCCACACTGGGCCAGCGTGGTCGACTATTAGCCTAATACCCTCCTCATTCTGAGGAGGAGACCCGGCTCAGCAGTGGGCAATTGAAGGGTTGTGATGATGATTATAAACAATAAAATAATATAAATGTTGTACCTAATGAAATTTATATTCATTAAGTTCGTTTATTTCGGTTTATTTTGAGAATGAGATAAATTAGGTCAACGCGTTAGCGTAACGCGTTGTTTCTATCGTATTAAATAAATCCTCCGTGTAATTTTACCCAAGACGAAGATCTGAAAAGCAATCCATCATTTGATGTACGAGTAAAAAGATTTCTAGGGCAAGCTAGTTCATTCTGTAAATAGGAACGGATCACGTCGTTACTCTTAAAGTTAGCGATGAAAGGGTAAGGGTTTCCCGCATCAGTTAGAAAGAAATAATTACTTCTTTTTTAATGTACGAAAGTTATTTGGTCGTTAATGACGAAAACATTACTCTAATATAATCCTAATCTAATTTATACTTATGAGAGTTGACGATCAAATTGAGTATATTAAATTTAGTACAGACTCCTAACTAGCTTTATGTATTTTCATTTAATATATTAAAGAATATAAAAGAATAACTGAGAGATTTGTGAGAATGCGTAGCGAGGAATATATTTGTTAAGAACCAATAGAACAGTTTCATTTACATAAAGCGAATCATATCTCGTGGAAACGCAGACTTATTGAAATACATACCAACACACAGCTCCAACTTCTGGTCACTATTAAAATTTTTGGAAACTTAAATCCTTAAAAGTGGATTAATATTATTATGAATAGATATAACTAATTCTTATTACGTCAGGGTATACCTGACAGGAGTTCTTCGTATACGTGTAAGGAAAGTATTTCAAGGAAGAGAAGATGGTACTAAACCATGTAGTATTAAGCTCATAGAAACTATCAGATGTATCACAAATCTATGGAAAGAAATGGTCAAAAAGGAGAAACAGCAGCTCTCAGCTCTCACTCATGGTGACCATACCGTGCTGCAAAAATCGAAGGGAAGAAGAAGAAGAATGCTTCTTTTATTCAAGTTAAATTCGCCTAAGGGATGGAGGAAAGGGGCCGTTCAAGTTTTACGTAAGGGGGACGGAGGAGTCATTGCAAAAAATCTGGTTACGTAATACTTGAACGACCCCAAAACCTGTCATGTATACCATATGGAATGATGAAAACGGTTACGATAAAAAAGGAGCATACCCACTTTTACAAAATGGATTCAAAAGTCCGAAATTTCGTCTCTCACATCGCATTGTATTACCATAAAATTTCAATTCCCAAAAGTATAAAACGAAACTAGCGGAGTAAAAAGATTTAAAAGGCTGCAAACGTCTATTTTGTGTACCAATTGAAAGTGCCAGTCGCGTGAATCCTGTAGATTTATTTGTTCAACCAGATCTAGCCATCCTACTGATTCGAATACCGTTATATTTCACACTGGACATACGATAATAAAAACCATTTATGTATGTAAATAAAATTGAAAAACCGATTATTTTCAAGGTTTATCATTTGCCTAATGATGTATGTGAAATTGTTTTTTAATTTAACGAAACCTTTTACAAGTGTTAATTAATAAAGGAGAAAGAGAAGTTGTAGTCTATACGCAGACTAACAGTATGACGAATTGACTAGAATATCCTCCTGGGATTATACTTTAGAATCAGAGCTTCAGAGTTACTGCTAGAATATTCGCGATTGAATCAATAATTATTCTGTCGTGACGGTGTATTCATTTGGCAATCCCCACTTCCTTGATTTGTGTTTATCAGTTGTCCAACATTCAAGAAAGTAAAAATACTATTACCAATATTAAATAAAAGGATGCTACTCAAATTCTAAGTGTTGCCATCGTCATAATTAACACAAGATACAAATTTTACAATGAAAATTAAAAGACTAGCTTTAATAATTGTTGTTACCACGATCACACGATATCAATGGTATTTTTTACAGACTCTACTTTACTTATGCTGCATTTCCATCAGATATAAACGAGGATGTCTAGCGAGGGATGTGTTTGTTAAGAACCAATAGAATCGCTTCATTTGACACTGAGCGAGGTAAAGGTGGGAAACGCAGCCTTAACATTGACTACTTTCACCCTTACTTATAAACATAGTGATTAACGTAATCAATGTCTCAATAAGCTCTATTCCTGCTGAACTAACTGCTTAACTAATTAATTGATTAAATTATTTTATAAATAATCGCATTATATGTTTAACTCAAGCAGTTGCAACTCGGTGACGTCCGTCGTCGATGACAAGAGAAGTACCACGGCTTATAGTATTTATATCCAATGAATTGTGAATTTATGTACTTCTGTACAACAGCGTAGCCTATGTTGAGGTTAGAAACATTAGCGTTGACTTGGAAAGGTTATGCGGGATTGGTGCAACTGTCTCTGAGGGAGGCAGCAAGTAACTAGGTACCTCTGAAGTAGGTAGTCCGACCCGCTAAACCATCTTGTATTACTACACAGCATCTGGAAATGGCAGGGCACGGGATCGAAACACACCGCAATCTACCGACTCACGTGGACACTATTTTGGGGGGACGAGATGGGAATAAATCCTCCGCAAAGTTTCGTAGTGATAGACGAAGATGTCTACTCGGGAGGTCCGGGTTTGATCTTGGGTGCACAACTCTGACTTTTCTGAGTTATTTATGTTTATAAGTGTGTGACGTCTGCCAACCCACACTTGGCCAGCGTGGCCAGTTAAGGAGGACTAGGCCATAGCCTGGCTCAGCAGGGGCCATTACGGGTGATGATGATATGTAAGAAGACCCATCCATAATATAATACGTCAATACTGGCTAACTAAAATAATATGATATAAAATATGATATTAGGTATGTTTTATGAATGGCAGAGTTTCTGTAATTAACGAATAGGATAAACTGCATCACAATTTAGCAATATGACGCGATGTAAGGCCGCATCAAGCCTGAATTAATTTCACACTATGCACAGTTTGGTGAGCCGGATTGGTGAGTTTGGTGAAATGAAACAGATTGGAAACGTAAAATCTGATCAAATTTTGTGCAAATTCTGTATCACGGTTTAGGATTAAATTAGATTTTGATTCGTAACAGATAGTTCAACATCACTACAAAACATTAGGAGTATAATTTGTTAATATTTTGTGTAAATTGGTAAATCAATTTATATATGTCGGGGATTTTAAAACGATGTGAAAAGGAGATGGAAGTAGGAAGATAGGGGAATATTGGGGAACACTAAAAGGGGGTGTTGGTATTGAATGGAATATTGGGTAAACGCAACGTAGATACTGCTACTGAACCGATAAATGATCAAATATGATCTCTAACAATTACCGAGAGAAACCTAAGCAGTGCCTTGGACTTGTGACCAAGGTGTAGGCTTAAGGAATTCCTTTAAATGATCATAACACTCACCTCCACTGCTCAGGCTCTCTGTTTAAACTCAAGGTTAAACGCACATAAACCGAATCTAACACAAGGCTAACCTAACCTAAGGCTAACCTAACCTAAGGCTAACCTAACCTAAGGCTAACCTAACCTAACATTGTGTTTACTTAACCACGTGGCAATTACACTGTAAGGACTTACGTGACCTTAGTTGGACAGCACTTCCACACTACACTGCACTTGATACTATCACTATCACTAGCACTACTTAGATGATGTTCACTTCTTGAGAGACCGCGCACGACTAAGACTTCAATTAGACTGTCGATCGCATATAAAAGGTCGAGGGTAGAGAATGTCAAAACAACGGAAGTGACTACTACCCCACTCCAACGCCATAGACAATGATAACGATTCGATTAATCGATAATCTTTTACTATGCTCCGACATATATAATACGATAATATACAATAATCGTCATATTATATATATCTCGAAGATTTTATGATGAAAAAGAGGAGGAAGAGTATACTCCATATTAAAAAATATTGTAAAGAGTATTGGGCAAACGCAACGTAGATACTGCTACTGAACCGATAAATAATCAAATATGATCTCTTACAATAACGAGAGAAACCTTGAGAGACCACCCAAGACTAAGACTACAGTCAGACCGTCGAGGAAATATAAAGAGTCGAGACTGTCAAAACGACTGAAGTGACTACTACTCTACTCCAACGCCATAGATGGCGATGACGATTCGATAATTTAATAATAGTTCACTATTCTCCGACATATATATTTAAAAATATGACGATTATTGTATTTGCCTGACATTTTTGTCGGGAAAGGTTCAGAGTAACAAATAACATTAGTAGAAATTAGAGACAAACCATTGTTACCACTACAAAGCAAAATCTACAACCCGTAACAGACGAAACTTCGTAGACTCCGTAGGTAATGGAAGTATTTAATTGCACTTTGGTCTCGCAAATAGCATAACTGTTTCATTTCCGTATGAAAAAATTTGAAAAAAACTTCCGTTCTTAAATAGACATTCAGGGGGCCTAGCCAAGTTGCAAACGTTATGTTTCAATTCTTTTTCTACAATTTAAAACGATAAGTGCTGACAAGCTTGTTGACATATTTGGTGCTTTCCACTAAGCGTTCACAACGCCCAAATAACTTTAAGATACGGATTAACATTTATTAGTGGAAATGAATGTTTCTGCAGCGGATGCTCAACGTACCGCCACAGGTAAATAAATATATTTATGTAAAATTAATGTTACTTTGCTATAAACCGCGGCAATCTGAACTACTAGACTCGTATGGTACAACCTAGAAGAGCACCCTGTCCACACAAAAGTGAGACGCGCGGACCCGAACCAAGACACACCACACAAGTAGGTAGCTTGACGATCTAACAACCAGACTCGTACGGCACAATCCGGAAGAGCACACCGTTAACAGAAAAGTGTAACGCGCGAACCCGAACCAGTACACACCACACAAGTAGATCGCGATCGACAATCGACGTACGTTTCGGTCCGTAACCAAACATCTTCAGGACGTGTTGACTCTACAAGCGTCACTTGCTAATTCCTTTTAAACCATGAATTTCTGCAAAGTAACGCCTGATTCAACTCAATATGTTACTGTCAATTTAATCATAAATATAAAAAAAAATCTATATCAATCAATCAATCAATCAAAGCTTATAATAAAATTGCATTAGCTAGAACTAGGATAGACGATAACAGAGATAAGTTAAAGGTGACTTATATGTTACTAGCTCCGTCTTCGAACGTTCTCTACTATAATATACATGTCGGAGAATAGTAAAAGACTATCGAATAATCGAATCGTCATCGGTATCTATGGCGTAGGAGTAGGGTGGTGGTCACTTCCGTTGTTTTGACAGTCTCGACCCTCGACCCTTTATATGCCATCGACAGTCTGACTGAAGTCGTGCGTGGTCTCTGAAGAAGTGAAGTAGTGCTAGTGAAGTGTTAAGTGTAGTGTTGTGTTAGTGCTTAGGAGTGCTGTCCGATCAAGGTCACGTGAGTACCTTACAATCTAGTTGCCACGTCTTGTGTTCGGTTGGGTTTATGTGAGTTTAACCTTAGGTTTAAACAGAGAGCCTAAGCAGTGGAGGCGAGTGTCGTGATCACTTAAAGGAATTCCTTAAACCTTGATCACAAGTCCGAGGCACTGCTTAGGTTGTTAGTTGTTAGTAATTGTTAGAGATCATATTTGATCATTTATCGGTTCAATAGCAGTGTCTACGTTGCGATTACCCAATATTCCTTTCAATATCATCACCCCTTTTAGTGTTCTCCAATATTCCCCTCACCCCCTTTCTTTTCACATCATCATTAAAATCCCCGACATACATATATTATACATACAAACCCCCCTCTTGAATCTCTATCTTTTGATCTAAGCGTACAGACAGCGGGAAGTGAGTTTGTTTTATACTATTTTTAATATATTTAAACAAACTTAATCTAATGTTAGTCAGATCTATATAAGTTTGAGTCGTGTAGTAGTTTGAACTGAGTCAGATTTATATTCGTAAAAACAACAGATTTAACGCTCAATAAAGGTTAAAGGATTTCTAAATGGTGAAACTTCTAGTGAATACTCAATAGGCCTTTCACTCGTGTAGGATCAGTTAACTTTACCCGAAAAGTTTTATATTAAATTACACAAGATTATTTACATTACACAAGGGCTCAGCCTTTCTGTAATTTGATCCCTTATTATACATTTAATAGTCGGAGTGAGAAGGGTATTAAAACATTAAAATAGGTGGTATGGATTAGACGCAGTGGTAGGAGCACCCCTCCACATGTAGGGATAATAGGGAATAGCAATCGCAACAAAGTTACGTGGACATAAATACATGTCAAAATACTATGAATTGTATTTGACTTGACTTACTTGGCCGTAAGCAGAGACGCCTAGCACCAGTTACATAACATAATTATTACACTTTTAGCACCACTTTAGATAATGTTCACTCAAAGAGATTACTCGCTAGAGAAAAGGAATGACGGAGCAGTGGTAGGAGCACCCCTCCACATGTAGGAATAATAGGGAATAGTAATCGCAACAAAGTTACGTGGACATAAATACATGTCAAAATACTATGAATTGTACTTGACTTGACTTACTTGGCCGTAAGCAGAGACGCCTAGCACCAGTTACATAACATAATTGTTACACTTTTAGCACCACTTTAGATAATGTTCACTCAAAGAGATTACTCGCTAGAGAAAAGGAATGACGGAGCAGTGGTAGGAGCACCCCTCCACATGTAGGAATAATAGGGAATAGCAATCGCAACAAAGTTACGTGGACATAAATACATGTCAAAATACTATGAATTGTATTTGACTTGACTTACTTGGCCGTAAGCAGAGACGCCTAGCACCAGTTACATAACATAATTGTTACACTTTTAGCACCACTTTAGATAATGTTCACTCAAAGAGATTACTCGCTAGAGAAAAGGAATGACGGAGCAGTGGTAGGAGCACCCCTCCACATGTAGGAATAATAGGGAATAGTAATCGCAACAAAGTTACGTGGACATAAATACATGTCAAAATACTATGAATTGTACTTGACTTGACTTACTTGGCCGTAAGCAGAGACGCCTAGCACCAGTTACATAACATAATTGTTACACTTTTAGCACCACTTTAGATAATGTTCACTCAAAGAGATTACTCGCTAGAGAAAAGGAATGACGGAGCAGTGGTAGGAGCACCCCTCCACATGTAGGAATAATAGGGAATAGCAATCGCAACAAAGTTACGTGGACATAAATACATGTCAAAATACTATGAATTGTATTTGACTTGACTTACTTGGCCGTAAGCAGAGACGCCTAGCACCAGTTACATAACATAATTGTTACACTTTTAGCACCACTTTAGATAATGTTCACTCAAAGAGATTACTCGCTAGAGAAAAGGAATGATGGAGCAGTGGTAGGAGCACCCCTCCACATATAGGAATAATAGGGAATAGCAATCGCAACAAAGTTACGTGGACATAAATACATGTCAAAATACTATGAATTGTATTTGACTTGACTTACTTGGCCGTAAGCAGAGACGCCTAGCACCAGTTACATAACATAATTGTTACACTTTTAGCACCACTTTAGATAATGTTCACTCAAAGAGATTACTCGCTAGAGAAAAGGAATGATGGAGCAGTGGTAGGAGCACCCCTCCACATGTAGGAATAATAGGGAATAGCAATCGCAACAAAGTTACGTGGACATAAATACATGTCAAAATACTATGAATTGTATTTGACTTGACTTACTTGGCCGTAAGCAGAGACGCCTAGCACCAGTTACATAACATAATTGTTACACTTTTAGCACCACTTTAGATAATATTCACTCAAAGATATACTGAAAATTGATGTTTGTATATGTATAAGAAGCATTAATTGAGGGAGAATGGGAAATTATAAAAATGATTGATAATAATAAATCTAAAAACTAGAGGATAGGTTCAAAAAACATGCCCGTCTCAAAAGAAATAGACTTACAGTTGAAATTAATAACTATCCCAGACCAAAATCATTGGATAATTCTTTGATCCAAAAATTTGGTATAGAGATTGGTTATTAATTTCGGCTGTTATTATAAGTACTTGATCTACATAGCCTGTAATTCAACTTTATAAAATTCTTGATACTTAGATCAAATTCTTAATCTGTGCAAGTTTAAAATTATACGAAGCGACGGAAGTTTGTCCGTAAAGCCAAGTAATCAAAGGACCTCTTTGCGCTGAATAAATTCATCAAAGTATCTTCGCATGAATGACGTATACCTTCACTTGGTGTATATAATCATGTGTAACTTCCATAGGGATATTATATTGAAATATATCATCAAAATTCTAATCGACTAGTTAGTTATTCTATAAAAATATAAAACATATAGGATTCTATTCAAGGATTGGATCTCTAGTTTGTTGGATTGGAGCCCTAATGGGTTAGAAAATAAATTGAAAAGAGTCTGAGAAATTCTACATTTTGATAAATTAATGTATCGTCCTTTACTTCTACACTTATGTCTTTTACCTTGCTTTATTTAAAACGGTTTTTCTTGTATTCGTATGATGTTATTGTTCTTTCTCTTCTTGTTCGTTCTTTCTTTAGTTAGGTGTATTTATTATACCTTGCTGTAAGACATTAAATATCACTTGCTTTAAAGGTGAAGGAAAACGTCGAGAGGAAACCTACACTCCTCAAAGTTCTCCATGTTCTCAAAGGTGTGTGAAGTCTGCCAACCCGCACTGGGCCAGCGTTTTAGACGATGGCCTAACCCCCTCCTTATTCTGAGGTCCGGCTCAGCAGTAGGGTAGTAATAGGTTGTGATGATAAAGATAAGACATTAGTTTTGCTACATTTTAAAAGTTTTTTAAAGAAATATTCCGTATAATATTTTTCTGAAACTTTTTAAACAATCATCTTCATATTTCAGTTAATTTACACGTTCCCTTCCGATAGTTATTATGTTTACAACATTCAGACAGATAGACTAAGTGTTGGACTTTGCTTTATAATATGTAATGATTCACTGGTAATTTATACAGTACTTATACGGTTTATCTATAAAGAAATTTTAGAATCAATGAAAAATTTTGTATGTTGTAGATATTTAAATAAACTATAACATGGTACTAAAAAAACAGTATCAAAAATATTTTCCCAATGTCATTGAAATACTTAGTAGAAAGAGTGGCTTTTCTGGGTAATGTTTGACCTTGATTTTTACATTTCTGTTTGGAACAAGAGTTTGGAATTCTCACTAAAAGTCCGCACTGTAGTCGACCCAAATATCCGCTGAGTAGTTGCAACTTGTCGCCAAACCTTTGTCTTTGAGAGAGATGAATTAAAATCTACTATTACCACACTAGAATGATTGGGAAAGTTTATTTTCAATACTCATGTCATTTTAAATGTACTAGAATATTTAAGTCTTTGCTTGCCATCATTTAAAAAATATACAAATAGGTGTCCTTCTATCTATGTTTATTTTGGTGTTAATTCAAGTAAATTGCTGAAATACCATAATACTATATTCCCTGTATTATGCTAATATATCGCACCTTTTAGGATTTTTGATTAATGCTCAAAATAAACAAATTGTGAGTTCAGAATAGGCACAACAACGTATATATGTAACTGAGATTGATTGGGAAATCGAAAATTCAACGAACCGAAAAAGATAAGAGATATACTTAATCCAGTTGAATAATATGTTTTCCTATTTACAACTGCAACCTTTCTAAGTTTTTGAAGCGATTGTCACATCACACCACACATAATTTTAATAATCGTAATGTCATGATGAGATTATGGCCTATTTCAAAATGTCTTAGTAAAGTATCGAATTTCTGATAATATATAAAAAGCTGATCAGAACTCCACAAATTGTAGCTAAGAACCATGTAGATTAATTTATCTTTCAAAGAAAAAAAACTTCATTATAGTCGGTCCATTATTTTAGATACTACTACCATAGACAGACATATAGAGACACACGTAACACTCCATTGTTGTAATGTCGGGGGTTAATAATAAAAAATAAAATATTCAAGGGGGAAAATTAATCCCCTAGGCATTAAATGGCACTCAAATAAAAGTGGAGAGGCAGCAGTGGTACCGGCTATCCTGTGTCGCAGCGTCAGCGATGGGTGGCTCGTAGTCATTACCAGATTTTATCTCCGGACATCAAAGTTTACGTCAAATTGCCCTTTTAATTGTATTTAATTATTCGAACAATCGTATAAATGGTAGGACATTTTAGGCTACTTCAATATTACACACTTTTTATTATTTAGTTCGTTTAAAATAACCTAAATTTGAATCAATTGTTATTCGTCACTCTGATACGAGCACATATGTCAGCCGATAAAAGTCGTGAACTTTGGATTTTAATTATTGGAGAGAAATTATAATTTATGTTCAACAACTAAATCCAATTTAAAAAATTATTTCGTATTCGCTTGTTGTTCTTAGAACTTTAATGAAACTTTTTGTCAAAGAGTACATTAATTTTTTTTTATTTACTATGACAATATTGCGGATAACAGTATAACGTAATAATTCAAACTTTTGTAAATTTATTAAGTTTACTTTTATTATTTATAATCAATTTTTGAGTGACGGGTAATCACTAATGTGTCGTTGTAATCTGGTATTAACATAGTCAATAGTCTTACCGGTCAATCTCCACTGGATTGTTCTCTCCTTATCACATGACAGTAGCAAAATACTTTGCGCGTTCTTGATGTGCACAGTGCACTATTCATTAATTCAAATTAATTATCACTTTAAAAGTACATATAATCTGTAAAAAGAAAAGTCTAATATTTTACAACTTCAAAATACTAAACATGAGATGCGTAACCACAGAATAAAACATCTTTCAAGACCAACTGCTGCTTCACTCAGGACTCAGGAGCAAACTCACAGAACAATTTTAAATATTTATGCTTAAGAACTCTTTGATGGCTCTCTAAGTTTAACTTTATTTACATAAAAAGGTGCCCTTTCTTAACTTTAGATGGACTTTGTCATAAATCAATTTATTACATAAATACTTTATACTAAAAGAAAACGTCTTAAGTTTATTAACTATTAATAATAAATAAACAGAAACTTTTATTTTAATAAATAATAAGCAAATAAGCAGTGATAGCCTAGTGGTTAAGACATTAATGTTTACTCGGGAGGTCCGAGTTCGATCCCCCACACCAGCACACACCTCTGACTTTTCTGAGTTATGTGTGTGTAAGCAATTAAATATCACTTGCTTAAACGGTGAAAACATCGTGAGGAAACCTGCACTCTTGAGAGTTCTCCACGTTCTGACAGGTGTGTGAAGTCTGCGAACCCGCAGTGGGCTAGCATGGTGGATTATGGCCTATAATCCCTCGTTATTTTGGGAGGAGACCCGGGTCACCAGTGGGCCATTAACGGGTGATGATGATGAACATTAATTTTATCTATATTATTTATTTATTAATTTAAGAGAAGCTGAAGAGTTTGTTTATTTGAACGCGCTAATCTCAGGAACTACTGGTCCGATTAGAAAAATTCTTTCAGTGTTAGATAGCCCATTTATCGAGGAAGGCTATAGGCCATATATCATCACACTAAGACCAATAGGAGCGGTGCTACACGCCGACGAAGTCACGCGAGTCGACTAGTGTGATATAAAAGATAATTTCGATGTCTCAAATAGAATTTAATAAGTAGTTAGAAGTTGTTTAGAGTGTTTGCTGATCTGAAATAATGGCTGCTCATTATAAATGTTAAATCCATTTCATTTTTGTTGTTCAATTTTCGCTCTGGGTGCTGACGGAGTGTACGAAAGTTTTAGTTCAATTAAAATGCAAATGGCGGCCGGCACGATGTCGTCGTACACCCTGAACTATTCACAAATGATTAAATAAACACTTTGTGTACTCAATTATAAATTAAAACTTTATATTTTAGGTGTAAAATTAAATTTTAACTGATTGTTAATATTTGAACGGACAAGGACACATTACATTGTTACTTTGCGGAAATTCATGATTAAAAAGCAATCAAAAAGGTTACCCTTCTATAATCCGCGAAATGCTGAACAACGAAGTGACGCTTGTAGAGTCAACTACTCCTAAAGATGCTTCAATTTGGAGCGTAACGTGTCCTGGTTCGGGTTCGCGCGTCTTACTTTTCTGTGGGCGCTGTGCTCTTCTGGGTTGTGCCCTACGAGACGGGTTGTTAATCTAATGTAAATAAAACTCCATTTACAGAGAGCAACACATTTATATTTTCGCCTGATTAAATAATAATGTTATATCTATATAGACCTTTTTATTGAAACGTTAAGGATTTTTTTATTGATAATATCAATTATTAGCAATCATCAAAATAAGGCAAAGTCAAATGACGTGAACATTCTTAAAATACATAAATTTCTTGATTCGATTGGACTCAAAGTATCTCAAATATAAAAAAAACAGAAATACATCATTTGCGAAAATTTCAACTGTCTAGCTATCACGATTCATCAGATACAGCCTGGTGACAGACAGACAAACGGACAGCGGAGTCTTACTTGTTTCTTTAGTAGTTCTAAACCGTAACAAACAATAAGCATCAAAAGTAGAATCTCATTAATTTAAGTACAATTACTTGTCTTATTAAATAAACAGGTTTCCCTCTAAAGTTTACATAAGTTAAGCTACAAGGTTCTCGTCTAGCGAATAATAGTTGACTTGCATATATTTTAGCCAGAAGAGCGGAACAGCTTCCGATGGTTCCGAAGCCACTTCTGCACTGCTTCCTGCACTTTGTACTAACTTTTACCTTATGTTGAACTTCAAATATATATTTGTAGAGATGAATATGATGATTTTATACTAGTGTTAGACTTTGAAGTGGTGTTGCATGTAGGGAACTCACTCCAACTTCGGGTATACAAGAAAATCATTTGAAGTATAACCTCTCTTTAATACTGAGTATTTAACCATTTAATACACATCCTTACATATTACATTATTGTTAATCATAAGTATGTTAATAAAGATTGTTTTCTTTCTTTTATGAAGTTTGCTTTGAAGGTAACAACAGACATAGTTTTTTCTTTAATTTTTTCTTCATGTGAGAGTTATTAAATTATTTTTATTTTAATGTATATTTCGATTATAAGTAGACAAGAAAATTAGTAAAACCATTAATTATTCATACCATCTTGCCTATCAATGGAGATAATAGGGAACATAAATAGCTGGCAACATTACCCTAGATGGTTGTCTTGCTGCATATTTTTAATTCCTATTAAATAATAAATTAATAGAAACTTCATTTTCATTTAATGTTTACATTACATTTCATGTTGTTGAGACCGCCCTGTAAGCATAAAAATACTTGTGTTGAGGGGTCACGCCCCTCCATCTTTAAATGTTGGATGTTTATAAGAGAAAGAAGTTTTTTATCTATAGCTTATTTATTTATAAGAACTTTATTTTTATAGGCACTGCTGTCATGTTTGTTTATGATTTATTAAAAAAAAACAAACGTACAATTTTTTAATATAATATGCTAGCTGTGTCCCGCGGTTTTACCCGCTATATTTTGGATATTTCACACTATATCATTATAAATTATAGCCTATATGTTATTCTGATGTATAAGCTATATTATAATAAACTTTCATCAAAATCCATTCAGTAGTTTTTGCGTGAAAGAGCAACAAACATAGTAATGTATGGAACATTCTTACAAACTTTCGCGTTTATAATATTAGTAGGATAACATAATATATATAGTACTAGACATTGGTAAAGTAGCCAAATTTGACGGTATATAAGAGGAAGAGAGACAGAAATACAAAATGGCCATATTCTATTAATTAAAAAATGTATATGGCAACACTAAATCACCTTTGTTACTAACGAGAAGTGTAGTTTTCTATCAGCGAAAGAATTCTTATAATCAGATTAGTAACAACGAAATGGCCATATTCTATTTATTAATAAATGCATATGGCAACACTAAATCACATTTGTCACTCACGAAAAGTGTAGTTTTCTATCTGTGAAAAAAAAAATTAAAATCGGATTAGTAGTTCCTGAGAAACCCTTCAATTTACATAATGGCCACCTTATGGCACTTAAATGGCCATATCTTTTTAATTAGAATGTTTATGGCAACACCACATAGCCTATGTTACCCGGAAAGGATGTAACTTTCTATCGGTGAAAGAATTTTTAAAATCGGTTCAGTACTTTTCGAGCCTATTCGCAACAAACAAACAAACATACAAATATACAAACAATCAAATCTTTCCTCTTTATATAATAGTATAGATATAGATAACATTTAGGACGACTTTTTTGGATCTTTGATCAAATTATAAAATTTGAATAAAGATAAATAATGTTTCTCTTTTTAGACGTGAATCAGCCGGTCAGCTGCCCCGTTCTGCCAGCATCGACTCCGTAGTGGAAGCAGCAATCTGTGCACGACATTCAGAACAAAGCCCCACAACTCTTCAGCTGCCGAGAGCTGACCGTGCCTTGAGTCTGGTCTCCCCTGCTGTGGGTAGACGAGCTAAATCACAGAGGGGCCAAGCAGGTAAGTGTGCAATGCAGACTGTTTTATAACTGCAAAACCTGAAACTCAATTCATAAATCAAAAAATGCGTTCTGAACTATTTATCCAATAGCGATGAAACTGTAATTACTTATAGTGGATGAAAATGATAGAAACTTTTTTTGTTGCCAATTATAAAACCTAACATAGCAAATACGGTTCGTTTATATAGAGTTATTATTATTAGTCTGTATTACTATTAGTCTACTCTGGATATCCAATAATGTATAACCGTTGGAAGACTTTCCAAGGCTAATTTTCAAAGGTAATGTTTAAACTACTTTCCGTATACTTAAGACTACAAAACTCTAAAATTAGGATGGAAACAACGACAAATCGTAAGTATCATAATATTTCAGAGATTAAACCAGTGATACCAGGTTTCTGGGAGACTAGAATAGCCGTTAAACTAGAATAGAATAGGAACCTATTTCATATATCAACGAACAGCTGCAATAAATGGATCTTGCAACTTTTAAACAGAAATTCCTTCAGTGTAAGTGAAGTTTTGCGTCCAAACTTAATATACAAAGCGATTGTCTATTTCGTTCTGTGTGGAATGCAGTGTTCCGCCATTTATCTTTGATTCAAAGCTTGACCGTCGCATCGCTTTGATGGAAGAGAAATTCAGCACATGATTGTTTGATAAAGAATTGATGGAACAGACGGATGGTTTTCAAAAGGTTGTTTTTTCGTTTGCGTACTAACTTATGCTATAGATATGGAGAAATATGATACCCATTACTGTACAGCAATACGTATACACATGCAATTTAGACTGAGGCGAGCGGTGCCTGGGGCTTGAGACCCAGGAGCAGGCTTAAAGAGCTCTTTCATAATATATTAACTCACCTCCACCACTCGACCTCGCTAACGACAATAGATAATAAAGTAAACTTACATGGACCTCGAGAAGGGTAACCTTAATCACGACACTATAACACTAACTTCCATGTTCAATGCACGAAAACACCAGAGAGACTGAGTCTAATCTATTGCACTAAAGGTTATATAATGTCTTCACGTCAACACTTAGTCTCTTAAGTTAGCAACACTGTCTATAACCTTGTATTGGAAAGTAGTAACTTTCTTTTTTCTTGTATTATGTATTGAAAATAGGTTCCATATTCAAATTTGTGTATAAAAAAATCTAATTACGAATATATTTTCAATATGTAATCTGTATGCAGTGTTTTGACATGTCAAGGACCGCCTTAGAACTGCTTCTAGGCCACATGCCAGACACTGCTCTGCTTCTGTTTTATGTATTCATATTTTTGGAGTGTTCCTGTACATCATCACTTCTTCCTCTTAGTGGAACAATCGGTTAAGGTTTAGTCATAAGTAGTTATAAAAGTAGTTAGCAGTAGTAAAAAACTACAGATACAACCGATAAAAGTAGTTATAGGACATATTAATTTAAATATTTTCCCCACAAATGGTTTCAATCATGAGCTTTTAATTCGGACTGGAAACTGGAAAAATTTCATAAATACTTCTCTTTTAATTCGTTCCATTTAGTCTATTAAAAATACTTTGAACCTGTAAAATGAAGAAGAGCTTGTCGCAAAAATGCGAGACATTCCGGAATAGGTTCCTTTTGATATGAAAATGAGGGGCCTCCGGTCGTTGTGGTCTGGTAGGGTACATATTTATAAGTAAAGACTTGGGTACAAGTTTTCAGGTTGATCTCTGTTTAATAAGGTACATTTTGCTATAAAAATTCCAAGAGTAACTTCATTTATGTTTCGCAAAATATTTCTGTGTAATATTTATGTTTATACTTCCTGTACTAATATAAAAAGTCGAACGTGGTATTCTCAGGATCTACTGGTTTTATTAAAAAAATATTTTAAATATTGGATAGGTTATTTATTGAGGAAGGCTATAGACTATATAACATCACGCTACGACCCATAGGAGCTGCGTAAACGTTGATAAAGCAAAGACAGTTTCAGCTCCTTTAGACTTTTATTATAAATGCTTACGCCCCACACTATCAACTCTCTCTCCTCTTTCTATCTCTTGTGTAACGTAGTAGTTAGTATTTAGTATAGTATTAGTTAATGACTGACTAGTATACACAGATACCTTGGTTGTGATCTGTATCTGTCTAAGACGTTTACACAGAGGACGAATTTATTATGATACGCAGTTAATTAAATAAAACTGCAAATGAAGAGAATATATTTATGTTCTCTTATAATTTTTATATCATATAATGATTTATATATATTTTTACCTAACAATGTCAGTAAAATATTTTTTTTAGAATAGAAAAAATTAAAAAAATAGAAAAAATTCTTCTGATTCTGACTTTAGGGTTAGGGAACATGTCTAGCCTGGTATAAATTTTGTTTACTTGTTATCTATTCTAGATATTTTATAAAACAGTTTTATGTTAAAAATACCACAGAAAAAATATATAGAATGGTGTTCACGCATCCCAAATATTCCTTTATTTTCGCTCGTCCTCGTTTCTTTCGTGCCAAGAAAGGTTTAAGGTATTTAGACCAGGTGTGTCCTAAAAATGTTTTAGGTAAAGGTAAGGCTTTTAGTCGATAATAAATCCTGTTAACTATAATTTATATAACATCTGGAAAGAATAATAGGTATTAAATAACCACTTTTTATCTGAAATATATAAGATTTGAATTATTTGACTTTGATATCGTAGCAAACTGTAGGTATCTTATCTTATAAATAAAATTCTCGTGTCGCGGTTACCAAACTCCTCTGAAACCGCTTGACCGATTTTTATGAAATTTTGAGTGCATATAGGGTAGGTCTGAGAATCAGTCAACATGTATTTTTTATGCTCCTAAATGTTAAGGTGACCCACCCCAATTTTTTTAAATTTATTCGTCAAAACAACTAGTATTTTAATGAACCACGATACATTGAAGAAATGGTTAAATGTAGACAGAATTGATATTATTATTTTTTAAATTGCTAGTTCCCAAACATGACTTCTGACAAATAAAGTTTTGTACTCGACGTATCATTAAAAAATTAATAGAACTATCCTGTTTTTTTATTTAATTAATAGGGACTTATAAAATAAGCACTTTGAAGAGTTAATAAAGGAGAAATGAAACATTTCTTCTAGGAATTCTTCCCTATCCTAAAAATACATAAATTGCTTAATAAATGCGTTAAATATTAATAGAAGTGTTCTCGCAATATTCCAGGCAACAACATTTAAATTAAAACGGTGTATACAATTTATTCTCGAGTTATTTATCTCATAGGCATTCTAAGCTTTACGACAAGAACGCCTAATCTTTGAGACTGGCACTTTACAATTGAAATACAACGAAGAGTTTTCAAGATAATTTTACGTCTACAATTTTTACTCTCACTTACAATTTTGAAAAATCATTAAATTACTAAAGTAAAAACAAAAAATTATTTTTTCTAAATATTCAAGTTCTTTGCAAATTCACCTCATTTTGAGGTAGATAATAAGAATTCTTCGAAGACTTACCTAAATAGATTATATTTTAGTAAAAAATAAAAAAGTCAAAACACAATATTTAACGAAATTTCTCATAAAATAAATTATACAAAAATTTAATACGACACCTATAGTTTTTTAAAATTGAAAAACGGACGAAAAAATGTCGTTAATTTAGCACAACACTATCAATGTTAAATCCTAAAAAAAAATATTAAAGAGCGCCTTGTTTCAATTTATAGCAGTATTTTTGAAAGACGAATAAGAAATTACTTTTTATATTTTCAGGCGCATATATAATAGTCGATTTCTTGCCGATGCTCAAAACACATAGAGTGCGTTTTTTCAACTCTTGCCATGAGTACGATTGGGGTATTATTATAGCCTTGACAACATTGATGAAGATATCATCATCATAGATATAAATGGAGTCTAGTTTAGAGGAAATTATAATTAGTACTTCTTAAACTATGTTCGAAATCCTGGAGTGTTTGTATGTCATCTTTAATTTTCTATCTAAACCTATACAGTTTGTATTTATAGATTTAGATAGATAGATAAAAAAATTTATTGCACACATAAAAGTTAATAAAATTTTACACACACTATACTTATATGCATGCACTATATAAATTAACAAATATAGACAACCAGATGATAAATAGATATAGACATATATATCTATAATGAAAGTTATAGAATTTTAAGATAATACTCTGTAAGACGACGCTTAAAGATGTTAAGAGACGCCGAATGACGTATATTTGGTAGAAGATCGTTCCATAAGATGACAGCCTTGACCGAAAAAGAATCCTAATAGTAATGGGTGTGACTAATAGGTATTTTTAGGCGATTGTCATGTCTTGATCTTAAATTACTAAGTCGGGGTATGAGGATTGTTAAGTATGCTGTAAAGTAGAGAGAGCATATGTAAATTTCCACGGTGTCGGATTTTTAGCCATTTGAGGTTAGTTCGATACTGGGAGACATGGTCAAATTTGCGTAAACCATATATAAATTTGATGCCAACATTTAAGAAACGCTCAAGTTTATTAAGTTATAGAGAGGGGTATATTATCGGAAGAAAGAGACCAAACAGAGACTGACCATTCTGAACAGAGATGAAGATAAATGTTAAAGAGAAAAAAAGAGAGAGGATGAGAGAGAATGATAGCATATAAGATGAAGAGAGACGGAAATACTATAGACTTCTCTCAGTGAAAGAATTTTAGAAATCGGTTTAGTAACAACAAAATGGCCATATTTTATTAATTAAAAAATGTATATGGCAACACTAAATCACTTTTGTCACTCACGGATAGTGTAGTTTTCTCTCAGTAAAAGAATTTTTAAAATCGGATTAGTAGTTCCTGAGAAACCCTTCAATTTAAAAAATGACCAGGTTATGGCACTTAAATGGCCATATCTTTTTAATTAGTATATTTATGGCAACACCACATAGCCTATGTTACCCGGAAAGAATGTAGCTTTCTATCGGTGAAAGAATTTTCAAAATCGGAGCCTATTAGCAACAAACAAACAATCAAATCTTTCCTCGTTATATAATAGTATAGATTACTAAGTAATGTCTAAATAAAATTTCATTTCACAAAACATTGTAGTAAGCTAAAATGAAATAATGCTAGATCCACTCTCATAATGAAATTAGCGTTGAATCATTGCAGAAAATGGAAATCTGGTTTAGTAGTTGCAACGCATATTACAATTTAGTTGCTACTTCCAAGTATGTTAGCAAAGAAATAGACGCAAATTGTTTCTTATTAATTCTATTTCTAGATTCAAGTTATTAGTTAATAATACTTATATTAAAAAAATGTTTGTAAAGCAAATTTTTTAATATATTTACTGTAAAATGGTAATACCACAATACGATACAAATATGTATTTTAGACAGGAAATAGAGTGGTTTCTAGAGCTTCAGATCCAAGAGTGAGTTTAAACTGCTTTTTTACTATGCCTAAATACTAAAAACTCACGATTCACAACTCGATTTTGTTACACTTGACTATCATAGTCAATAGGTACTAAATCTAAGGAATACAGATATTTACTATTTTTTTTAATTAATTGAAAATAATGAAAGTAAAATGAAATAAAAATTTGAAAGAATCATTAAAAATATGATTACAAACGAAAAAGTTATGGCACTTTAAAGTTGCATCTGTAACTATTATATTTAAATAATTTTGTTTCATGCGGCAGGCCAGCGTGTGACGTCATTTCACCTAGTCGACATGCGGCGCGTATACACTTTGCTTAGTATTTGAGCCACTCGTTTCGTGTTTTGTTTTTTGTAATAATGGCTGAGGCTAACAAATATGCCTACCAATATTGTTTTGTCCTTTTGCGTCAAATCAAAGTTAAAAATCCATCACAGCGTATATATCAATTTTAGGTGAATTATCACTTTGTCCGTTTACGAAATCTTCTTCTATTATGAATAATCAACAAACAGCTGGACGTAAAATATCTACAAGCAGCGCAAGCGCTCTGGTGCGACTGTAGGTGAGATGACGTCAGAGGCCCACACGTTCTACGCTAAAATGGTAAACTTAAATAATGTGTTTCTCAATCATTTATTGACGGATTTCAAAAATTATTTCACCGGTATATTATTTTCGATCTAATTTTTTTATTCTATTACGTAAAATATATAGCATTATCAACATCATAAAACTTCTCCATTAATCAAACTCTCGCTTCAAATTAAATTTCTAGAAATAAAGGAAGGCAGAAATGTAAATTATTTAAGGAAGTCCGAAAATTTACTAAAAGACCTTAAAATTAATTTCACACACAGCGCTCTTCAGCGCAGTTTAACGACTATAATTTATAAAGTCTAACATAATTTAAAATTATGCTTCTTGATTTAAAATATAGGGCCCGTCAAGTACCTATTCGGTAGTAAAGATGGACGAGGGGGGGGAGGTCTTTGCCTAGGTTATTTTTGATAATATACAGAATGGTCACAATCATGCACGTTTGACTACTGGCTCAAGTCTATCGGAACAGAGGTTATATACAGTCTTGGAATAAAATAACAGGTGCTACCCGAGAATATAAAGTTATCAACGGTGTTGCTAACTATACAAAAGAATTTAGGCTACTTTATTTTGTAATCGTAAGTAGTAAAATCTTGTATATAAACATACAATCAATGTTTATAATAAGTAAAGGTTAATTTAAAATTAATATCGCAACTGTTTTGTATTTTCAATATTGTGCAGGAAAACAATCGTTTTATCCATCATTTTAAGCACGCTCATTAATTTAGCATATTTAATCGTGAAACTCAATTTTAATATGAATTAAGTCTATTAATTGTACAGCAATGGCGTTAAATACATTCAGTTAAATATGTTTAATGTAATCAAGGTTATTGTGTAATAAATAAGCTAATGTTAACTAAATCATGAGTTATACTATACACGCAGACCGATAGAATTAAGGGTTGACTAGAATATCCACGGTGTATTTATTTTGCAACCCTCTTTCTTCGATTGATGTTTTTTAGTTGTCCAACATTCAAAAAAATTAAAAATGATACTCAATTCAATGCTACCAACATCATAAATAACAGGATGCTAATCAATGAATTCCTCCAACTTTCTCTATCTCCTCCACAAGTTGGAGCAAGCCAAAAGGCACACTGAATTGAGGGACATGCTTTAAAATAATTTTTTTTTTCATATTTTATAATTGATCTATGTAAAACCTTCATTCAGAAATAAATGGCTAATTTATTTATTTATTAAACAATGAATTAAAACTGACTGCCGAAATTCAATTTATTTTAAGGAATAAATGGTTGTTTGAGAATAATAAACGAGAAGTTGAGTATTAAACAGATTTGATGTAACTTTACACAATACACATAATCTGATTACATTTTGATGAAAGCTTCTTAATTACATACATATAAACTTTAATAAATGTAGATATTTTTTTATAATCTATCATTTTTTTAGAATATCGTAACTAATGTGTAAATAGCTTATATCTTCGAAGGACAATTCTTTTCCTAATAAATAATAATAAAAATAATTGTACGAAATATATATCTGTTATTTAAACGCTAATAACGACTTTCAAATGAATCATAAATAACCGGTTAATTTAAACTCTAAATTAGTATAACATCAATATTAATAGGTACTCAATAGTCCATTATTTATACAAACCTGAAACTTTGTTTGTTGGTTTGTCCTACTTTTACATTGCGACGGAGCGTTAAATATAGGTAATGTTTTAGTCATACAGATTTTTTTTTTACGGTAGATTAGGTGCACACGAGCAGATAGTCCACCTGATGGTAAGTGGCGCATCGGTAAAACAAGAGATACCCTCTTGTTTTACCGATGCGCTGCATCCTCGAAGATAGATTGGGGAGGGAAAATGAAGAAAACAATGCTGCGGTTTTAAGCGGACTCTGAGCAAGAGCCCAGAGTTCACTAGATCCGCAGCATTACAACTAAGGGGGTGCTAGGTTACTTGGCTTTTACGAGATGCTCTCCCAGCGGCAGAGGGGAGTAGTATTCTATCCTGTCCCCTCACGGGGAAAAATCCACATGCGGCTCGACCAGAACTCTTCAGCGACACTTAGCGGTTGGATTCGCATGGTAGAGGTCGCAAGCCAGTCTGGGAACAGATGCCCTACCTACCACCAATGAGGGGGCTGGGTTACACGCCTCTTACAACATGCTCTCTCAGCGGTAGATGGGTGTAGTATTTTAACTCGTCCCCTCACGGGTAAGAGTAATATGTTTAAAATAGCAATATTTTATGTAAAAACCTTTATAGAGACACATTGTTTTATATTTTCTTCAATTCATTAGATTGCTATGATTGATTGATTGCGTGGTAAATTATCCCATGCAAAGCTGTTATAGCGTAGCTAGTATAACTGGAAATGGTTCAGTAATAAAACTAGCCGAGATGTTCAATCACTCACTCATTTATTCATTCATTCTCTACCCGCAACTATGTTTTTTCTCCTTACTTTGCAAAAGTCATTCTTCAAGTTAATATATAGCCTATGACATAAATAATGTGGCTTTCTATTGGTAAAAGAATTTTCAAAATCGGTTCAGTAGATCCAGAGATTACCCCCTACAACCTCACAAACTTTACCTCTTTATAATATTAGTATAGATAACATTAGCACTATAAATATCTAAGGAGTGTAAGCCATCGTCTCCGTATTGGTTAACCATTCCAACAGTGTCGGAAATCGAGTTGCCTTTAATTAAATGTTGACTCCCTTCGCTTCGATTTGCGGTGGAGCAAATTCGAGATGGGTGACGTTGACGAGGTATTTACACTTGTAAGATATCTACTCCCTTTAGTAATTAAGCTAGTAAATAGTTTCTTGTGTACGTGTAGAACCATGAAATGTTGGACTAAGCATGTCCAGAAATTTGGTTTACTAGCTGCGTCCCGCGGTTCACCCGCTATATATATTATGGATAATTCACAATATATCATTATGAATAAATAGCCTATATGTTATTTTGATGTGTAAGCTATATTATTGTAAATTTTTATTAAAATCCATTCAGTAGTTTTTGCGTGAAAGAGTAACAAACGAGTACATCCAAACATCCATACATCCAGACATCCATACATTCTTACAAACTTTCGCGTTTATAATATTAGTAGGATAAACAGTCTCTGCATTGTGTAACTAATTTATAAAATGAAAAATGACTATGACTATTTTTTCAGACCGCGATTTTATACAGAGTTCGGGTTGCTATAAAAATACACAAAATACGTTTTACGAAATGCTTTAATTTTTACAAGTAACATTGCATATTTTTATAACAAATTTAAACAATTGTTTTATAATTATTCCCGGACACATATTTACTCGAAATTTCATGTATTTTTTGAATAAACTAAAAAGACTTCAAATTCTAGAAGAGATCTTTAACTTTCAATCGATTTATGGTAATCAAAAAGAAAAGGAGTCCAAATCCAAAAGACTGCTTTCAACAGATGCATCATAGAGATACTGAATATAAGATTTTATTTTTGTACAAAACTCAGTAAAATTTATTGTAATAAATACCTTCCTATAGCTATTTTGTACAAAAGTTGAAAAAAAATTAGCTCCCTTCATCATCATCATCATCACGACCCGTCAATGGCACTACTGAGCCGGGTCTCTTCCTCAGAATGAGGAGGGTATAGGCCATAGTCCACCACGCTGGCCCAGTGCGGGTTGGTAGACTTCACACACCTGTGAGAAGGTGGAGAAGTCTCAGAAGTGCAGGTTCCGTCATAATGTTTTCCTTCACCATTCGAACTCGGACCTCCCGAGTAAGACATTGAAGTCTCAACCACTGGGCCATCTCTGCTTTTATTAATAAATTCACCAAAATATTTTGATGATGATAAGTATCAAACAAAGTCGCTTCCCACTGTCTGTAGACTTAGATTTTTTAAACGGATTTTAATGCGGTTTTCACTAATAGATTGAGTGGTTCAAGAGCAATGTTTATGTGTAACAAGCGAAGTGAAGAAACAGGGTGAATCACTAATTGAAAATGAAGTTAAATTATTATTTAAATATTTTCATTTAGGAAAGCTCCTATTAATCCAAGTCACTGACTCGCAGTAATGCTTATTACAGCAACACCTATATTAAACTTTACCATTTGATATCAGGTTCGCAAATTGGCAAAGTGTGCACTGGACAATAAATTTCGTATTAAACAAGCAGTTTTCCTCTTTCCATAGTTAGACCTTAGTTGCAACAAAATACACGTGGGAGGAAAATCGTTCTCTTTTTATTTGCGAAAAAAGCAATTTTTGTTCATATATAACTTCAACATATAGCTTAGTTTAACAAGAATTGTATGTTATTATTATATATTTACTAGTTGACCCGTCCCGGTTTTGCCCGGGTACAATTTACCACGTGTATTTAGGTTTAATTTCGCATTTTAAAAACCACTTTTCGGTGTTTTTGTAGGATTAATTAATATAAACATTTTATATTGTTTATGTTATGTATTTTATAATGTACTAGCTTTTATCTGAGGCTTCGCTCGCATTGAAGGCATTAAATAAGTATCAGAGATCATTACAATAGAAATTTTTCAAATTTTTTCATAAAAAAGTATCCTATGTTACTTCTAATACCGTCGAGTCATCGGTTAAGTAGTTTTCACGTGAAAGCGTAACAAACAAACTTACATTGATACTTATAATATTAGTAGGGATGATGGCATTATTGACGTGTAGCCCTAACTCATAACAGCAGCGCACTTGCTTGACTCTTATCCTTATATTTTGGACAATTCACACAATATTTTTATAAATTATAGCCTATGTGTTATTCTGATGTGTAAGCTATATTATTGTAAAGCTTTATTAAAATCCATTCAGAAGTTTTTGTGTGAAAGAGTAACAAACATCAAGACATACAAACTAAGTAAACCAACGGTTTTCACTGTCATCTAACATATAATAAAATCGTAGACTTGCACGTATCGGGTTATAATGACTGAACTGGTTTGAATAAAATTACCAAAATTGGTACACGGATACTTCAGAAGGTGGTTCATTAAAATCAATGATGCCAATATCAATTAAATAAGTTAGTAAGAGTTTTCCCATACAAAAGTATTCCTCATTTTTCTCTCAGGTTTTTAAGACTAGAGCAATCATACGATGCCGGACATTTTTTTTTTAATAAAACTACTTTTATAAAACTTGGATGGACCTTCAAAAATTGAAAAAAACGTGTTTTTAAAAGTGCCCGAAACAATCGCCTAAAAATAAAGTAAAAACTTTGCTTTATTGTCAAATTTAAGGTAATATCGCCACAAGCGATGGAAAAGAAATAATGAGATAAAAGTAATCAAACAATTTTCTGAGATAACTTATTATCTATATGAAAGCTATACTGCACAGTAACACGTAAAAGACAATAGTAATATGCACTTTAGACGGAAACCGAGAAATATAATCCCAAACACTCACAGAATCCTTCACAATGGAATCCCAGCATAACGACACCATACAAGTTCCACAGCCTTTACAGACACCTGGCGAGCTCCGTTCAACAACTGACACAAATAAAAAAATGCTTGATGATACTTACTTACTTTTCATATTCGGCCTTCGCAAGCTTGACCACGTCTCCGAATTTCGCAATAAACTCAGGTGGCTCCCAATCCGACTTCGCAGGAATACTCACATACTTCACCTTCACTGCGTACTGTACAATCCATGTTCTCCGCAATATCTGAGAGAACGCTTTAAGCTAATGAGGGACTCTCATAATCGTGCACTTCGATCCAACGATAATCGTTTGTTAGATATTCCAATGCATTCCTCGTCCTTTTTTACGAAATCTTTTACAGTCGAAGCTACACGTTTGTGGAACTCTCTTCCTCAAAATGTTAGGTGTGTTAGTAATATTGATAGTTTCAAGAGTGCTTTAAAAGAATATTATTTTTCCCAAATATAATATTTCCCAAATAGAACATTATTTTTCCCAAATAAATTTATATTTATTATTATTTTTGGATGTATTTTTCGATATGTAATAATGTATTATTAAGGTAATATATCGTATTGTATCCATATTTAAGTATATTATTTATTAGTAAACTATATGTGTGTATGTATGTATATATGTATCTATGTATGTGTGTGTAAACTATGGTTAGTATTATTAGTATATGTAGTGTATGTATTATATATTTTAAGCAAGTATACCACCTACCATATTTCTGTGGATTGATATCCTAACATCTTAGTTGCCTGGAAGAGATCGCTTTTAGCGATAAGGCCGCCTGTTGTGCGTCATTACTTTTTTTTTTTATTTGTCTTGTGTATATGTTTTATGGTGTACAATAAAGTGTATTTGTTGTTGTTGTTGTTACATACTCCGATGGCTCAACGACCCAAAGTGAGTCTTGGCTCGCGGACGTCCCACTGGCTTTTGCCCTTCGGTACTCAGATATCCTCTCTCAATGTGTCTGAGCCATCGAAGTCTCAGTCAGTGAGATTGTAGTGTCTAAAATTGAGTTAGTGATTAATTTGAATACACCTCAGGGAAGTGAGGGAGGGTAGGCTAGTATATTTATAAATACCTTTATTACAAAGTTATCAATTTAAATCCATAATTTAGTTTGTATATCCCAACTACTAAATATTCATATAGTTTGGACAACACCGACACTAAAAGGGACTTATAGTTTTCCTCTAATTTATTCATGAGCTTAGTGTCAAGCTCAAGGTTCATATTTCCCCACAATCATTATATTTTAGAGAAATAACGTTAATTATTATTATTATTTTTTATTTAATATTTTTCCTTTTCCTGATCGAGATAACTTTTATAACTGGCCGCGCGAACTATACGACCGCATTTTAAACATATATGTTGACTTAAACAATAAGATATATACATATTTGTAACGTGCTCGCCAAGACCTTTCTTTTGATACCAAACACGTGATAATTATCTCAGTTTAATTTTTTTCGAGGGTAGAATCTGAGGTTTAAATTCCGTCATAAAAAAAATATAAAATTTTTATAGCCTATGTCACCCGCGTCGTTATTACGAATCTCTTGACACCTCATTCATGAAAATTGGTTCAGTAGTTTAGACGCTAGAGCTACATAGATACATACATACATAGATTCATACATGCATACACTGCCAAAATCATAACCCTTCCTCTTGGCTTCCCCGTTGTCGGATAAAAATATAGGACCATTCGAGTATTAATTAAGCATTAAAGTAGGCTGGTAGGGGAGATATAAAAAAGTAAACACTCACCACGTGTTAAGTATAGCTTTTTTTAAGTTCCATACAATTTCATTTTATTTTTTTAAATGATCCTTTGAGCCAGATTATATATTCAAAATTACTTACATGAATAATAATAGCAAGAAAAATATTTTTTTTTAAACGATATTACTGAAAAAAATATCTTTTTTTTAAATCGTATTTAAAAGTAAAAAATTCCTTCGCTTAAAATTCGTGAACCTAAATTTAATTTGTAGAAATTATCAAATTCCACCCAACGGAGCACTTTTGAAACTCAAACTGTTCGTCGTAACTCCATCGGGCACTCGCAAATGGAGCAAATCTAGTTATCACTTAGCAATATGGACTCATTTCCGCCGAAGCTCCAAGTTTTAAGAGACTGCGCTTTTGATATTCATACTTCTCTAATAAATAGTCATATTTGACAGACATACATCACTACATTTTGCAGGTTAGTCAGCAGAATAAATACCTTGAATGATTCGTCACACATCCCTTGGTAACAGATCTAATAATTTAAACAGTCTTAGTTTACTTAATAAGACAATATATATATTTAGATTGAATATTTTTTTTCTTTTCTCCATCAAGTAGTGAGGCGTATAGTTAGTACTATAATGGTGTATGTTTTGACGTCAATTCAAGGGCGTTGACAAGAGGGGCTAAGTAGAGGAAGCTGCCCACCCCCACCACCTAGACACAAAAAATGTAGCCTACGCACTGTTATTATGGAACCAATTTTTAAATCAAGGACACGTAAAAAAATGAAATAAATGCCCAATAATTTTGTTGCCATTGTTTTCGGTAAACGTTTAAAACGATTTATCAGAGCAATCAGTTTGACTAGTCAAGATATTTTAATTCGAATTTTCTACCGCATCTGACATTTATTTTTCCAAAATGATTTGATATTGGCAACATACAGTCATTAGTTAATTTACACATACAATATTACAATACATAAGACAAACAGTGCCGAAAATTAAAAACATTTTTAGAGCTTATTGTTGTATCTATCTTATTATAATAAAAAGTGTTATCGAAATACTTAACTTACTGCAAATTACAAATTTTTTATTTTATTTAATAATTTCCTTTTAAAAACTTCATACGAATATGAAAAGAGATCTATATCAGAAACTGTTTATTGCAAGAATTTAAAGATCTTGGTACAAAGCCATTTAAAGTGTACTTTTTAATATAACAGGGTGGAACAAAAATATTTATTTTACGACAGTACTGGGAGTCTAGCGCGAGCGGTGAATGGTATTTTTGACAGTAAGTACGGACAATCAGTTTTATTGTTTAAAATTTTATAAAGATTAATTATGTCTATAAATTTTCTACGATTTTCTAGGCTCAGAATATGACTTTTGTAGTTATCAGTAGAGCATACATTTTATGAACTATTGTTGTGAGTTCTACAGGAAATTTAACAAAAATAATAAGCTTTTTTTTCTATAGACCAGACATTCTGACTGGTTTTGGTAAAAATAGGTATATCTAAAAAGCTGGTAAATCAAATAAAGTGTTATACATTTGTTTCAGACATACACACACAACCACACTTACATATTTTATACTCGTATATATAACAAGAAACAATATCGACACAAATTTTATAACTTGCGCCTCAAAACACAATTTGCGCCTTGAGTTCAGACAATCCAAGGAATGCCGAAGACTAGAGGAAACGTTGATTTAAAGTGATTATTTCAACACTTTTAGTTATATTGTTGTAAATTAAAAGCGTTTTATGAGCTACTAGACGACCCGTCCCGGCTTCGCCCGGGTGCAATTTAACACGTGAATTTAGCCGTAACCGCTGTGTCCCTACATTTATATCTATAATATCTTCGAAAATATTTACTTAAATTTCATGCTGTAAGATTCCATATTGATCTATATAAAATGAACAATGTATTATATAACAATACATTATACCTAAATGGATAAGGATTAATGCTGTATTGTTTAAAATCGCTTCGTAAATAAGCCATTCGTTCTCGGAAAAAGTAAAGGATAAAAAATGGTTATTGTGGGTTATCCCTAAGATATAGACATATACCATCGCGGACTTTTTTGTAGATCTTTTTAAGGTGTACAATATGTAAATAAAAATGTGTTTATTTACGACATCACATTAGAAACCTCTTAAATTATCAGTGTTTCTCTACTATACAATGTATGTATTATACATATAAATCTTCCTCTTGAATCACTCTGTGTATTAAAAAAAACCGCATCAAAGTCTGTTGCTTAGTTTTAAAGATCTAAGCATATATAGGGACAGACAGCGAGAAGCGACACACACGAGAACTTAGTATTAAAGAAAATTCATCGGAAAGAAGCTAGCGCCATCTATTATCAGTTACTAGCACTAATTTAATAACTCTCGACGACGCGACGTTGTGTTTCTTAATTATAACCGTTAGAAGCTTTTCCATGCTATTTCTAAAATTTGAAGTTATATAGTGATCGATGATAATATGAAGATTGATTATACTAATCTGCTGTTGTGTCTTATTTTTTTCTGTTTCTTAAAATTTTTGAAACGAATTTTCAAAAATTTTGTATGTAAGAAAGTTAATTCGGGCGCTATCTATTGGATACTTAGACAAACTAGTTTTGTCCTATATTAAACATGTTAATTAAATTAATCTGGAATAAAAATTATTGATGTCATTAACTAAAATTTCATCACAAACGGTAAATGGTCATTCCACGTCAAATCGACAAATAGTTGGAATCGAACCCTTTCGATTTCGACAAATTTTGGTCAGAAGTTTTTTTATCCTATAACGATGTTCCGCCAAAGGAAAAACATTCAATTTTTTTTTCTAAAGTTATGCAAAATCAAAAAGGGGAATATCCATGTCTTGCTCTTTTTGTGCAGAACGCTCAGCTAAAAACAATTATACCTAAAATTATGTTTAAATAAATAACGCCTCTAGTCGATTTTTCGTAGTATCCATCTACAGACATAAAATATTTAATTAATGTGTATGTTAATTAATTTTTTGGCTTGTAATTGACATTTTAAGAATGATTTCTTACCAACATTAGGTTAAAAAGATAAACTATTCGATCATCCTAAAATCGATTTCGTTTATTCTTAATTACTTTAATAAAAAAAACATTCGTAAATAAAATAATAATTATTTAATAAATGGAAAAAATATATGCCAATAATAAACATTATTTTAAGTAAATATAATATAAATAAACAAGCAATATTATCAACCATAATAATTGCATTAAGTTCAATATTATAAAAAAGCAATCGATTTATTTGGAATCGATTCTTAAGTCGATACATTATCTTATTTAATCTATGGATTGTCCAAATCACGTTTCATTTCTCTTTCATTGCTTTTTTATGTAAATTAACCAACTATTTATTGTTTAAGAATTATCTATTCATTTTTTAATGTTTAAATATGTATTGTGTGTATTTTATTTTAATTATATAAACAAGATGGAGGATGTATGAGACGGAACACGGACTGAGTTAACACTTAACGAATAGTAATTAATAGTTTATTCTATTTTGTCATTGGTATCTAGTTTCTAAGATAGTTTAATTCATTTTTGCTACTACCTTATTCCTAACTAATACATCTATTACATTATATAACAGATTAATAAAGAAATTTTTTTTTATACCCTGTTAGGAGCCCTAACAATTTTACATATTTATTTTATCCCTACTGCTTACAAGCTCAGGGCCAAAATGCCCAACAATGTGGTCAATCCCCTTTCACTATTTTGCATATTTTTTAAACTTTTTAAAAATCTCGAAAATTAATTGCAATTAAAAAATTCGCTTAGGTTAAGTTTAAAAGAGTATACTTGGGGCTAGTAAAAAAAATGGAACTGTGTTTTTTGCCTTTACCAAAATATGAATTTTTGTAATTTTTTTAAAAATTAATTATTTATTTAAAAATTTAAAAAAAAATTGTTTGAAAAAAAATTTTATCTTCAAATTTATTTTTATCTTTATTTTTATCAATATTTTGACCAGTTGAAATTTCATTAAGTGGCATAATGATAAGAAAAAAGAACATGATTTGACGTGAAATTACCCAAATATATTTTATACCAATAATAATAAATTATAATGCCGATGAAATGTCACTCAAGTTTAATAACATGTTAGATATTATAATTCTTCATGCGGTATTCGGAATAAATTCTTCTTCAATTTAAATGTTAATGTAGAAGAGATCTACATAAAGTTTTTCTACTTGCAAATCGAAAGGTGACCTAGATTTGTAATTTACATCGCACTTTTAGGACTATTTGTAAGAAAATATTCAATTATTGTACTCGCAAGTTATAGCACATAGAATTTTCCCAAATTCTTTCCAATAAGCTTACTTTATTTTGTTCTTATTATATTGAAATATGAGTATAAATTATGATTAAAAAGCTTATAGAAAGAAATAAGACCTTATACCTAAAGAAAAAGTTATTTTTGCGATTGATTGATTGAAATTGATTATTAATAACAATTTATTCAATTGAAACTCCTCTTTAAAAATAAAACATTACAAACTAAACAAACGAAATTGCAATTTAATATACTACTTACGCCATCTATTGACGAGTAGATACTCTGTCTTGTCTATTAGTTAATCTTTCTTAAGAATCACCAGCTTCTTTAAAACAATCGCTTTAAAAATACACCAATGCTGGAACTATATTCATGATCAAAAAAAGTTTAAAGTTAGTGAGCAAAATTGACACATGTAACATCTGAGCGACGGAGGATCCTACAATGATCGGGCGTGCTAGACGTTATATTTGTTTGAATCACTATGTAAGTCTAAGGTTAGGCTAAGATAAATCTAACCTAACACAAGGCTAACCTTTTTTTTTGTTGACCCGGAGGAATCTTTTCAACAGATACCTTACGTTATGCGGGGATGGTGTTATTGCCTCTGAAGGAAACAGACCAAAAACTGCCTCAGAAGGAGGCGGCCCGACCCGTTAAACCTCCGGAGTGTTCCTAAACGACGCCTGACGATGGCACGCCACGGTATCGAAAGCGTACCGCGACTTACCGGCGACTGTCTTCCACGGGACCCACGGGGAACACAAGGCTAACCTAACCAAACGTTGTGTTTACATTACCACGTGGCAACTACATTGTAAAGTACTCACGTAACCTTAATCAAACAGCACTCCCAGCACTGCCCTAAAAATTTCACTAGCACTACTCAGATAATATCAACTCGTTGAGAAATCTCGCGTAAGTCTAAGATTGCAGTACGATTGTCGAGGTAATATAAAGAGTCGAGACATTCAAAATGACGGAACTAATTATATTTTTTTTCTAGCGCCATAAATGGCGATGACGGTTCGATTATTCGATAGTGATTTACTATTTTTCGACATATTAATTTATAAGGTCAGAGAAATTACATATCACATAAATTATTTGTGTTATGGTAGATTACCTGCACTGTCTAAATGTTTTAATTCCTATCATAAACTTTAGATAGATCACATAAAGTGTATATGATATATTTAATACTACTTATACTTGGATGTATAAACTTTAATTTTGTTTGAATTATAAAGTTTCAAGTTGAAGTATTTTTGTGCTATAAACCTAAATCTGTATGTCTTACTCACAATGGAGCATATTTTGGAGTTACATTTCATGCAATGTAGACGGGGATCATAAAGCGTAAAATAAATACCGAGGTAGGTAACATCTCAAAGCTTTAAATATCTTCTGTAGCATATTTTTACTGTAAAATGTTATAAATTCCAGTAGTTGTTGTACGAAATGATTGTGGTTGATATTCTACTTTAATAAAAATATAGTTTAAAATATACATCATATATAATTAAGATTAATTTAAGTTTTCAATAAAATTTTACGATGTAAGAAATTACTGTAAGAACAGAACCTGGTGCTTGCAGCTCAGTTGTAGGTATTCAAAGGTCCTTTCCATCGCGTATAAATTCTCAAGGGAGATCCAGCATTTTCACTACTTAAATTTATTTAAAACTAGCTGACCCGATAGACGTTGTCCTGTCTTAACTATGAATATTGAATTTGAATTGGCTGACAAAAGCTTACATTAGAAAAGTTAATATGGTCGTTAAGTTGTTTTTCAATTTTTAAATTTCCCGCGCAACTTTTTAAATTTTTTTTCCATAAGAACCTTCTCCTGAGAATAACAAACACAACAAAAAAAGAATTAGCGAAGTCGATCCAGCCGTTTAGGCGTGATGCCGTGACCAATTAACTGTTTTTGAACTCCTAAAAATTTTATACTGCACTTCAATATATGAATGTTAAATATATTTTTGATAAAGGCGTGCGACTCCAGGGCGGGTCTACTAGTACTGCTATATTTAAAAATACTAAAAGGACCCTTATATGTATTATAAATTAATATTTGATCAAACGTGAATGTTACGCGTACCAATTGATCTTATTGCTAATGATTACCATTCATGGCCATGCTAATTTATTTATCGGATTCTGCTCTTGTGATATCTATATCTATACTAATATTATAAAGAGGAAAGATTTGTATTTTTGTATTTTTGTATGTTTCGAATAAACATAAAAACTACTGGACCGATTTCAAAAATTCCTTCACCATTAGAAAGCTACATTATCCCTGAGTAACATAGGCTATATTTATTACAAGAAAAAATTAGAGATCCTTAGGAAATCTCACGAAAACCAACCCAAGGTGCCAAAAAATTAGCCATAAAATATCTTTCATCGCATGCGCTGCAAAAAGTATTGATGATAGAACAAAAAAATGTTCTACAATATTATAGTACGTATGAATATCTACAAAAAAGTCCGCGAGACCATATGTCCAACTATTATAGTTACGTCACTATAACTACTTTTTTACATTTTAAAAGTTGATAAAAATGCCTATCAAAATCAGACCATGTTTTCTATAACTTTGTATTAATCCTTATCCAAATAAATTATTTCGTATTCAAGACTATTTCAATACCTGTAAATTACTTTTTGAATTATTAAAATCGGACTTTCCATTCAAAAGATATTACGAAATTAAAAATATCAATATAAACAAAAAATACATGACGACGCGACGGGCCAATGTAGCGACGCAGCGCAGCGAGTAAAGCGGCAAGAGAGGGGGCACCGAAATGCGGGAGGGCCAATATATTTTTAAAAATAATATTCTACCCGCGCGAAGCCGGGACGGGCCCCTAGTTATATATATATTGAAAAAAAGATACTCTAAACAGGAATCCATACAGTGTTTTCTTTATTATTCATCTATATAATTTGTCGCCTACACTGTGTTATATTTAACTAAGTTTATACTTTGCTTTGAAAAATCAAATCTATGAAATTTCTCGTCAAGATTGCAGGTCTATCAACACTTACATGTACAAAGCTTATAACTTGTCTAATTGACTATTGTTTTCTATTGTTTTATTAATACATGGTTTTACTGCTTATAACAAAACTATTGAATTAAAAATTTAACACGACATCCATTTAGAAGAATCGATATCATCTTGTATATGTCGATTTTTAGCATTTAATACACACTTAACAAATATTACGTACTTTTAAAAAGTTTGATTCTCGATTCTATATGATACTTGAAGTACCGTTTGATCTCTACTCAGTGTAAGTAATGTCAGTGTGTTGCCATGGTTACAAGATTGTTATAATTGTCGATATATTAATATTGTCACGCAGCTCTCAAGTTAGAAATGAGCTGATAGTCTTCAAACGGCTGACCAGATCTTCGCAATACATAGCTAAGAACCATCTCGATTAAATTACTTTTCAAACAAACAAAACTTCATCCGAATCTGTATATTATTTTGGGCGCTACGATGCCACGGTCAGACATAGAGATACACACATTAAACCTATAACACCGCGTCGTTGTAGAGTCCGGTAAAAAAAAAAACACATTACCTTGTACTCAATTATTATTTTGTATTCCTCTCTTTTCATTTGATAAAATTAAGAGAGTACTCATAACTAGTCCGCCATTTTGGCTGGTTCGCCATAATGGATTTAGAATAACGTCACTTAACAAACTGTTTTCATTCATTACCTAACTACGGCAAAGCCAAACGGAAGGGTTATGATTTTGGCAGTCTATGTATGTATGTTCCATCCTAGCGCCTAAACTACTGAACCAATTTTCATGAGTGAGGTGTCAATAGATTCGTAATAATGGCGCGGGTGACATAGGCTATAAAAATTTTATGATTTTTTTTTATGAAGGAGTTTATACCTCAGATTCTAACCTCGAAAAAAATTAAACTGAGATAATTATCACGTGTTTAGTATCAAAAGAAAGTTCTTGACTAGCACATTACAAATATGTATATGTCGGATTCAATTAAAATAGGGATATAGATGGATGGCCTATCTCAAAAGCTATACGGGCGCAACACGGTCAGGATATAACTAATCGTTACGATCTCGCACTTTTCTGACAGGAATTATTATGACAAGAACCTAAGCAGTGCCTTGGACTTGTGACCAAGGTGTAGGCTTAAGGAATTCCTTTATTCGATCGAGACACTCACCTCCACTGCTTAGTTTCACTGTTTAATCCTAGGATTAGACTAACATTAACCTAACCTAACACAAGGCTAACCTAACCTAAACCTAACTCACACCTCCGACATATATATATCTTATTGTTTAAGTCAACATATATGGTTAAAATGCGGTCATATAGTTAGCGCTGCCTGTCGTTGCGTTATTTACTCCTTTAAGCAAATAAAAACCAACATTACGTTACAATATGAGATTATAAAAGTTATCTCGATCGGGAAACGGAAAACTATTGAATAAAAAAATAATGTTTAAAAAACTATAACCCGACTACGTAAAAAAGTAGTCTAAAAAGGATGAAACATGTAAAAAAATCAGATAGAAACTCAGAAATTCCTTTTATAGTTCCTTTTATATATTTTTTTCAATTTCCTGCCTCTGTTGGAGGAGGAGGAGGAGGAGGAATCTACTACCAGACCGATTTATCATTAAGTTGATTAACGTATTTGTTGACTTATATCTACAGACTCGACTCATAAATTGATTATTCAAGTTCTTAACGATCCTTAATAAACGTATTCAAATGTCTCGAGCAGTTGTTTATAATAGTTATTTCTTCTCTGAGAAATACATTCCTTGGGACTTGTGACCCACGAGTAGGTGCCAAGGCCCTTTCACCCAATTCTTTTAATCAAAAGAAGTCCTAGTACACTTGCACAGTTCTATGAGAACAGAGGTTGCATAAAATCCTTGTAGTATTTTTGAAATAAATTTATATAATTACAAACTGTCAAAAGTGTTGCTAACATAAAATTTAATATCCAATAAACACGCTTTTAGTTTAATTAAGTGTTGAATAAAATTAAATAAAACATTTTCCCGTTTTTTCATAACGAAATGCAACCAGTTTGTGAGACAGTTATCTGATCATCAGGCGCTACTATTCTTGATATTTAATGCTATTAGAGACTTCCAGTTTTGCTTAACTACTATAGACTAGAGTTACTATGGAATTCTTAATATAGTTTACGGTAGTCACTAACGTATTTACTTTTTCTAAACTATCATTTTGACATTCGATATTATGTTAGCAATATATAGCTTTTGATTGATTTGATTTGATTTGATAGAATCTGACAAGTGATTTTATACAATAAATATTGTGCAAAGTATTGCAAGTAGAGTTTAGAATCGAACAGTTAAGTCATTTTAGCACTTTATTTGGATAAACGTTAAACATTTAAACATAAAATTTCCTAGCTACTGGATTCCAATTTTATTTTTTGTTTATAATCTTCCAAATATGCTATTCGAAAGATATATTGCATATTATTATGAGAGAGTAACTGCGTTATGTGCGAGTTAACTATCAGAAACATTATCAGAAGCTGGTAAAATTGGCCTTAATATTACTAAAACATTATCAGTTACACTTACTCTTCCTAACTGGTCATAATTATAAAATATTAACGATAATACAAATTATTAAGTTTTTAATCCAAGCAATTAATAACAATTAATAAATCAAATATCATAATTTATTATTATACTATCTATATAGTATATGCTTATTTTATCAAAAAAAGTTGATATGTGTAATAAATATAATTTTAAAATATTCCTGTCCATTATTTATAGAAATTTAAATTTAATTAAGAAATTAGGAACAAGTTTATCAAAATCATAAATTAATTTAATGTTTTTAGATAAATCCAGTTTTAATTATCTATGCATTTTTTATAAGAAACTAATAAATTATTATCTAGAATTAATAAAATAAATATTTTTCGCACCTTTAACAAATACTTGTATCTAATAAAAGAATCTTTTTGATACTTTTTGATAAAATAGATACAATTAGAAGAAGACTTACAATCCTGATTTTTATGAAGGAAAAGGTTAGGCCATAGACTACCAGGCTGGCCAAGTGCGAGTTGGCAGACTTCACACACCTTTGAGAACATTAGGGAACTCTCAGGAGTGCAGGTTTCCTCACGATGTTTTCCTTCACCGTTAAAGCAAGTGATATTTAATTACTTAAAACACACATCACTCAGAAAAGTTAAATATAAGAAATTCAAGTCTCAATATTAGGCTACTTAATCAAAAAAATTTGCCTTTAATAAATATGAAAACAAAATACTGACATACTCAAATAACCATCGTTTTAAAGCACTCGCTATCGAGTATCGAATTCCCTTAGTAGAGGCGCTCACATTCCTAGACGTAACCTGAAACCACAGCTAAGTTCGTAACCTATATACCAGTATATATCTCTTAATGGAACTAAAAGTATTTTTAGGATAAATAAACAATTCATTTTTACTGTACTTTTGCTTTATAAATTTTGTATTTAATTAAAATGAATCAGCTGGACAAATTTTGATGATATTTTGAAATTAAAAAAAAATATATATCATACAAATAAATAAATGTTCCATATATCCGATATTAGGTGGAATATTTTTTAGTTTAAAAATAAAATATTTTTTTCAACTTTTCATTCAAATCTTCAATCAAGTTCTTATGAAGAGAAGAAATGTATAGTTTTCTGGATTTTTTTTGGAATCCATAAAACTCACCTTTTTTATATAAGTGTATTAAGCGGTCAAGAAAATTAATACAAGCATGTAAATAAATTTAAAAAAAAACCAGTTTTTTTCTTCACAAAAACTTAACATAACGTGGAAGTCAAAACAATAAATAATTGTTTTTTAATACAATATATCTATGGTAAGAATCTGTCTGTTTATACACATATTATTCAAATTCTAAGCTTTTATTTGAATCTAAATTCGGCTCAATCAATTCAATATTCAATTAGAAATGTAGTTTAGAAGTTACAATTTAAATCTACTCAAACATTTCGATTCAAATCAATTTCAATTTAATTGGCTATGAAATATCTAAGTAAACAGTTTAGTTTTCTTTTTTTACTAGAACTTTAAAACTATTTAGTTTAAAAGTATTAGTATCCATTGAGTCACCCATTGTTGAGACAAAGGCACAATAAGGTCCACAAAACTTAAAAGTACGTACATTATAAGTAATCATACTAGGATAACCATAATACTGAAAATTCTAGTAGTCATCTGTCGGTCGTGTAGGAATAGTACCTATAACACAGTAACACGTATAATATATAATGATATGTTCTTCTATACTAATATTATAAAGAGGAAAGATTTGTATTTTTGTATGTAACGACTAATCTTAAAAACTTCAGGACCGATTTCAAAAATTCTTTTGCCGTTAGAAAACTACATTATCACTGAGTAACATCATGCTATATTTATTTCTAGAAAAAAATTAGAGATCCTCAGAAATTCTTACTAAAACCAACCCAAGGTTTAAAAAATTAGCTATAAAATGTGTTTTATCGCGTCCGCCGCAGAAAGTATTGATGATAGAACAAAAAAATGTTCTAAAATATTATAGAACACATCTACAAAAAACTTCGCAAGACCATATGCCTATTGTACTTATAACACTATCTATTTACATTTTAAAAGTTGATAGAAATATAGCTAGTTAGATATAAAACCAAGCAGCATTTGGGATTTGTTACCCGACCTCCCGTCACCACCCAATGCTCGACCTCGCTACCTAAGATCTAACGAAACTAAATGATAAATTAACTTCTCACCTTTATCTCAATAAATTTGTTTTACTCTAAATTGTACTGTGATAGCTCAGTAAGCAGTGATAGTGGTAAAGACTTGAATGCGTGCGATCCGCCAGATAGGCACATGCCTCTGACTTTTCAGAGTTAAGTGTGTTTAAAGCAAATAAACCAGCACTCGTGAGAGTTCTTTGTGTTCTTAAAGCGTGGTGGACTAAGACCTAATCCCTCTTTATTCTGAGGAAGAGACCCGACTATTAATGGGTTGTGATGATGATGATGACTCTATTATCACTCTTCTTCAGAGCAACTGAGTTAGGATCCAAATACAAGAGGCTATGTCCGAACATCCATAAATAAATCAAACAGTAAAATTCAGAATAAAAATAACTTAACTGATTTTTTTTTAATTAACTATTGAAGTTGACTAAATTATTGTGGTGATTTATTATATGGATTACTCAATAAATTATCTATCTTCATGATTTTTATTTTAATAAATTAAATGTAGAGATTACTTGAAAAAGGGAATTGATAGTCATTAACGACTGAATCGAATTGGTTTAATTTCTCAGGTCAGCTAATAATTAATAAAAAGTCAATTAAAATTGAAAGGATTCTGAAACTTACAAAAATCCGGCTCAATACAAACGGATGGTAACCCTAAATCAGAGTCGACCCACAATGTGCATCAACAGATAGCTATGTATGAGCTTTTAAGGTTCTACATCACCGTCTCACTCACTCCCATTATCAGTAATATCGCCATCCCACTCTATTCAGAGCGACAGCTAGCGGTCAGTCGTTAAACCAAATGACAGTTGCGCACACGCATGTCTTTGTACTACTCGCTATTATAAACAAGTATTTCGTAAATTTGTATGAATATCTGTCGGAAAATGACGGGTTTTAGTATATTAGTAAAATTGTGTGTTTATTTGGATGATGTGTGTGTTTGTGTCAGTAAATGAATGTTCGCGGTGTTGTTGACATATCTGGTTTGTTGACTTGGAGCCCGAAGAACAGAATCAAGATAAAGTTGAAACGTACGTAACTTTGTACCTTACTGTTTAAATATTTATGTACGACAGCTTTTAAGTGTTATATTGATATTACATAGGTGGTAGATATTTCTACAATATATTTTATTTTATTAATAAAAATCGTTGATCAGAATTTATTCTTCTCTATTGTATATAATTTATACAAGACTTAATTATTAGACGTTAAAGAGGAACAATTTTTATTTCAAAAGAAAATGTATTCAAGTATTTTTTAAATCTGTTTCATCAGAAAATTCATGCTTTTATGAATATTTAAATTATCTAATATCGATAAGTAATATTTAAAAAATCTACCAATATTTTAACGAGGTTAAACGAATATTTAAAAATTATTAATCCAAATGAATCAAATATTATTTATGTAAATTATCAATTTCCTTATATCTCATATTTTAAGTTCAAGGTTTTTAAATCGTCGGTTCTACAAGTTTATTAATTATTTTATTAAATATAAAAAAGATACAGAGAAACAAAATAAACTTGCTTGTCGCATAGTTATCAAGTTTACAGTTAGAATAAAATTATAAAAGTCATTATTTGTTTGTATCAGATGTGGGTTAAATAGTTAAACAATTACTTTATCTTAGTAAATTATTTAAATAACAATTAGTAGCGGTTTCATATTATTTTGTAGTTTCAATTTTCATACAATTTCGTTAAAAGTGCCTGAAAAATATTTTTTCTTTTAAAAGACTTATTAAAATCGTTTGAATAAATTAAAACTAGATATAATAGCTAATACTTGAGTTAAAAGAAATTCTTAAGTATTTTATTTCGTCATTATGTGTTGTCGGTATATAAAGATTAGGTACTGTGACACCTCACCAGTGTCGGGATCTATTTCAAATAATTGAAAGGGCGTAGTTTTTATTTAACTTTCTCTATTTACTTTTATTAAATAATATTTAACATTTTCTATATTAAACTAGCTGACTTGACAGATTTTCCTGGCCTGTCTTAACTATAATATTAAATTCGACTTGGCTGTCAAAAGCTTACATTAGAATAGTTAATATCAGTCGTTAAGTTTGCTTAAATTTTCTAATGATCCGCCCAACTTTTTAAATTTTTTCTTACATAAAACCTTCTGACAATAACAACAGCAACAAAAAAAGCGAATTAGCGAAGTCGTTCTCGCGTGATGCTGTGACCCAGGGAAATAAGGATTCATTTTTATATATATACTAGTTTTTACCCGCAACTTCGATTGCCATATTGAGGTAGTTATATTAGCCTACAGTAGATCGTTTGTAGACATATTTAATAATTTTATGAAGTAGTCATACTAACTTTGCACCCCCCTTTAACCGCCTTAAGGGATGACTTTCGAAAAAATATTTTATACATGTTTCATGACTTTCAATGAAGAAACTTCATAATGAATTTCATTCAAATAACTTCGAAAACGACAAAGTTTAGGGGGTGAATTTTCAAAAATCCTTTCTGAGTGCTCCCCTACGTTATAAAAATACAACATTTTGTTGAAATAACTATGAAAATCAGAGATCTTTCATACTAACTTTGCATTCCCCTTTCACCCCCTAAAGGGATGATTTTCGAAAAAATATTTTGCACGTGTTTCACGACTTTCAATGAAGAACTTTCATACTGAATTTCATTTGAATAACTTCAAAAACGGCAAAGTTTCATACTAACTTTGTACCCCCGTTTTACCCCCTTAGGGCGTGAATTTTCATAAACCCTTTCTTAGTGCTCCCCTACGTTATAAAAGGAACCCCTGTGCAAAATTTCAAGTTTCTAACCCTTATAGATTAGGCCCTGCGATGATATTTCAGTCAGGCAGTCAGTTTCTCCTTTTATATATATAGATAAATAATGAGAATGAGATGACGTCCCGACAGAACTAAGGCTGGGGCAGTTCTCTTCAAAGATGATGTATAAAGTTCCCTTATATATGTAGTGACATAGTATAAAACAAAGTCGCTTCCCGTATGTCTGTCCCTATACAGAGATATTTAAAACTACGCAACGGATTTTTATGTGGTTTTTTTAATAGATTGTGTATGGAATTTGTTCACCAACAAACCTCCATACTACATCATCCCAACAACGAAATAAAATACCTAACTATGATTGTATGTGACAACAATTTTTATTTTATTATTAATGTTATATTATGTTATTATTCTTTAAACCTATATTGATTTCTTACTAGTCGGCCTGCGTGACTTCTTCCGCGTGTAGCACCGCTTCTATTGGTCTTAGCGTAATAATATATAGCCTATAGCCTTTCTCGATAAATGGGCTATATAACACTGAAAGATTTTTTCAAATCGGAGCAGTAGTTCCTGAGATTACCGCGTTCAAGCAAACAAATAAAATAAAAAGGCAACCACAAACAATATAAAATTAAAAATATTTCTTTATAAAAGGATTAGAGCAAAGTGTTAACACATTTCCATTGTTTTATACAACACCATTGTATTGAATGAAAAGCTGAATTATAAAAACTTTATGAGGAAAGTGAATCTATGTCTATATTGTTGACTAGAAACTGTAACAAATGTTAAATTGTTTACATTGTTTGGTTCTTTATTTACTGAAACTACGAGTAAACATAGACTAAAAAATGTTATATATTTTGTTACTTGCTTTACTTTTCGATAGTTAACTTACAAAATCTAAATATCTAATTAACCTTTTCATTATATTGATTCAAATGGAGAGTCATTTTGTGATTTCTGTATTACGTTTTTTGTACCAAAATAATCTTATTTACTAAATACAAAAGTATAGTAAGATGTAAATAAATGGCTCTACTAATTTAAATAATTTCTGTTTGTTTTATTTTCTTCTATTTAGAGGTTGGAGAGGAGTTGAAGAACTCAAAAGCTCATAGAACAGCCAAAAAAAACGAAATTACTACTATCTTGATTATTAATTAAATAAAGATTTTAACTCCAATTTGATAGTACTACTTATCCTGGAAAAACTACTCAGGAATTTAGCTTAAAATTCCATAAATTATATTTTTAACTTCAAATTCAAAAGACGTATTTCTATAATTTAGTTTTTTATTTACTTTTGAGGGTTGATGTATATTATCCAAAAAAAGTCTTTTCTTATACGTATAAACTCTGTACATATGTCTACTGATATAAGCTATTACAGAGGTTTATTTATACCTTGAATCAGATTTTAAATTACGCAATGTCCACTATTCAGCATTAGCGGTCAATGCCGTGAAAACAAGTTATATAACACCATATTTACATTACAAATGCTGTATACATATGCATTTCTTTAGCAGAGCGAGACGAGAGATAATACGAGATATCTTCTAATCATCGACGTTATTAGAAGGTAATCGAGTAATTAAATTCGATAATTCATCAAAAAAATATATTTAGACGATAAATCTGTGAGAAAGTTATCACGTTATGACTTGAGAGTCCTATTACATTTTTAACGCAAATTTAAGATTTTTGGCGCTGCAGTTTTCAGTAGCAGTAACATATTTTAATTATTTGATTATGAATAACGATAGTGCCATTCTCTTTCTTGTAAATTGGAGTTACACATTTTCATTTTTCTTTTCGTGTAATTTACTATAAATGTTTTACGAACTCAGTTTGCAAGCATAACCCTCGGTGATGGAATTTTGACGCTGAAATTTACATTGTTACATTCAATATTTATAAAAGATAAAATTCATTAAGTATAAGTTGAATGTTTTACTTGTTTATTGGAGTTTTAGAATTTCTTTAAATTACTTGAGTTTTCACTGAAAAAATCTTAAAGAAAGCCTAATTTAAGCCATAAATGTCTTGATTCAGCGTCTATTATATTCCAAATAAACACAATTTTATGAAATAAACTATTATGATATAAAACTTCATTCTACAATTAATACATTTCATTAGTTCGTTTGTCAATATAATAAATATAATAAATACAATAAATAAAATTAAAGTACAACCGAACACCAGTCAAAAAATATATATATAATATATCTGAAGGATAAGCTAAAGTAAATTTTTTAGTTCAAAAATACGTATTTTATAATATTTTTTTTTGCTTATTTATATTATTAATTTGGTAGTATTTTTATTAATAAAATTTATCTTTTTTTCGTCTTTTTGCCTTACTATAATATTAATTTGTACTTATTTGTAACGAGAGTAATATTTTTCAATATAAATAATACATTACTCTAAAAATATTTTTTTATTAATATAGTAACTTTTGCTATACCATATTTGATATAGATTCTACAAAATTAATTGAATAATAGTTTGATTAGTAATTTGCTATTTCTACTTTTTTGAAATAATCTATTGGGATTTGATGTATCTCACTATAGGTCCATCTTCTGAATAATTCATCTTCAAAGCCTTCTGTTATGTTATGAACCTCAAACATAGTTAGTAGCACAGATACTTTACACGAGCTTTGTACCAACTTGTTCAATAAATTCACTTGCTATTTATAATTCATATAATCAGCTGGTAGGCATGTAATCAACATCTAGCCTCAACTTTAAACTATGTAAATCTGTACCAAGTAACTAGTTGGTATTTATACACGTCTGCCGTCTGATTGCTGGCGACACCGCGTCTTGAATTATAACCACGTGAACCTTCCGCTAGTCTAGCTGACGATATTATATAATCTGTGTTCCTTCCATTACCACGATCATAAGCAATAAAATTTATAATTTAATCACTAAATTTTTATATACATGTGCAAGCCACGGAAGTCAGAAACGTGACGAATAAGTTCTTATTTTACTGACTCCTAAAAAAAAGTAGAATAAAACAGTAAATAGAAGAAGTAAAGCTTGTTATAACAAATTATATAACACTTCTTATAATTATATAGACATCTTTCAGTTAAATAAAAAATGTTTTAACAGAAAAATATATTGGAAAACATCTTGAAAATTAAAAAGAGATATGTACATACAATACACACACACTCATTTACTTAACTCTTCTTGTTAATGTTTCTCTCTTTTTCCAACTGTGTAGTCCTATATTGGCATTCAAATTGATAGTATTATCAGTTGATAAATGTTTAATTTTATACAGCTGTTAGATTACCGAATAAAATAAATAAATGAGTACATTACTAGCTGACCCTGCAAACGTCTTTCCATGTAAATTATTTTTAGTGGGTCACCCTTATCACCTAGGGCCTAAAAATCGCCTACGAACTATTCACAGAAGTACCAAATATATACAAAAAAATCATGAAAATCGGTTAAGCCGTTTCGGAGGATTTCGATAACAAACACTGTGACACGAGATTTTTATATATAAGATTGAAGTATCTTATTTTAGTTTTAATATATTTTAATCTAAAAAACCTCCTCCCCCCTATTATAAGAAAAATAAAAATAGGCCAACCGCCTCCCCCCTGTTTAATATTTATTACGTAAGAATCTAAAGGAAAAAATGAATGTTACCCGCGCTTTTTCAAAGTATAATTTTAACTGAACATTTTTGTAATCTTACGTAACGTGGTCGACCCCCTAAATCTTGTTACGTAATTAATGAATGGCCCTTACCATTTCATTTCTTCATATACCTAATTAAATCATGATTTTTATTGATTTCTAAATGTGCTAGAAAACAGATCATTTTCAAAATAATAAAAACTTTACAATAATTAAAGACACATTAGTAATAAGCTATTGATCCCCGTTTATAGCTTATAGACTCTCAACCTATTTTACTCTAGAGGTCAACAATGACCTATAATATTATGTCGGCAAGAAATCAGCGAGAATTACGTAAATTTTCCTAAATATTTGAAGGTGAGATCAAGGTGGTGCAGATATATTTTAGATCAATTAAGTATTCATGAGATGTTTAGCTTAATTATTACATTCAATGGTATGTATTTAAAGAAAATGTATATTGCTGCTATTTATTTTACATTTTATTATTTAAATGTTTAATAAATGTTTATTTATAAGGAAATATAAATAGGCTATGTATATATAGAGTTTACACTGTATTATAAATACACTATTGTGGGGTCACTGTAAAATTAGCGTGCAAATAGGTTCCGGTGTGTGAAAAGTTAAAGACAACATTGAGTCTCAACCATCATAATCACTACATAGTATAATACAAAGTCGCTTCTCGCTGTCTATCTGCCTTTCCCTATTTATTCTTAGATCTTTAAAATTAAGCAACGGATTTGGATGCGATTTTTTTTAATAGATAGAGTGATTCAAGAGAAAGGTTTATATGTATAATACATGCATAATGTAGTAGAGAAACATTGATATTTTTAGAGGTTTCTAATGTGATGTCGTAAATAAACACTTTTTTTGCGCTTACATTGCATACGCTGGCTGAACCCTACGAGATAGATCAAAATAATGTACTACAGTATTGTACACCTTAAAAAGGTCTACAAAAAAGTCCGCGATAGTATATGTCTATCTCTTAGGAAAAACCCACAACAACTAATTTTTATCCTTTACTTTTTACGAGAAATAATAGCTTATTTACGAAGCGATTTTAAACAATACAGCATTAATCTTTATTCAATTAGGTACCTTAAATACTTTTTGCATTTAATATAGATCAATATGGCCCTTTACAGCATGAAATTTAAATAAATATTTTCGAACATATTACAGATTTAAAATGCCGGGACATAGCGGTTATGCTAAATACACGTGTTAAATTGGAAAGTTATCTAATAAAAAGAGCTTTGTGTACATGTATGTACATACATCCCTTTGTAATTAAAAAGTAAGAATCTTAACAGACTCTTTCTGTATGCGGCTTTCGACATGATGTTTTTTTTTTCTATGACAGTCAGTTCGTTTGCAAACGAGCAGACAGTCCACCAGATGGGAAGTGACCACCGTCGCCCATAGACATCGGCAATACATGAGAGTGGTGGTGAGAGTATGAGTTGAAATAAGTAATATTGGTAACAGTTTTGATGATATATAGTACTTCTCTTTTCCTACCAAAGATTAAAAAAGTAACGACACAATATCGATTTTTCCTCGACAAGTCACACATTTTCAAAATAAAGCACAGGTTATAACTATGTGATGAGAATGAATTTTACCGTGAGCCCACACTGGTGTCACGAGACAGTGAATGTGTTAAATTTATGTCATGAAGTGTTGCGCTATTAATACTTCGCCAGGCAAAGGCTTCACGGTGTCTGCCAGGCGGCGCTACGTCTTGCATTATAAACAAGTTAACGAATTCACCATACATACGTTTATTCACAACTTATTCTGTTAAAGTTACTGGTTACTAAAAGTGTTTGAATAAAAACTTGGTATTTTTTTATAATTTAAATTTAAAGGCAATAAAAACAAAACATGTAAAAGAAGTCAACTCTCGCAATAAAGCCTTTTAAGAGGACTTCGTACGAACGACACTTATGAAAAATAGATTTTTTACCAAAAATATTGGTGTCGCGCTGAGCCCCAAGCTAACCCCTTACCGTGTGACAGAGAGAACTACAGCTCGAACTGATTTTACCTACGTAACATTAAGAAAATCGTCCTTTCGTAATCCCCTGTTTCCTCCTCTAAATGTGGACCGATTTTAATATTCATTTCGTTAAAATGCAGTACAGGGTCTAAGCTATGGCCGTTGCTTTTTTGGTTTATGTTAGTAATAATTAGTTTGCTGGATGTATGCAAATATAAATAAAAAAGTCGATTTTTTTAATTTTAAAAGTTTTTTTTCTATTATATTAATCAAATAATAAAAAAAACGTACAGTCATAGCAGAGGTACGTATATATCGCATGGTATTTTTTTTCTTCTGTAACTTCATTATCCTAGGAGGAAACAGGGGACTACGTTTGTATGAAAAAAATTTCGACGGATTTCCTCTTAATTGTACAACGTACTGTAAGATCACCTGCAAAATCTAAACGTACGTAAATGTAACTTTGAGCGTATTAATATAAGACATCTTTATTTTTGTAATAAAGGCAATAAACTGGTTATTATAATTATACATATAAGTATAATCACTTGTTAAGTAATTCTAAATGAAATGAAAAGTTTTTCTTCGTAAAAAGGATGTGATGTACTGAGCCTTACTTTATAGCTTTGCTCGACTTGGCAATGGCATTTCCGTGCCCCTGATTTATTCAAATATAACTAAAATATGTTAGCTCTAGAACTATTAACACAGACATTTCGTAAGAAAAACATCAGCACTTACACACATAACCACTTTAATAGCACTTATTACATCAAAAATCAAAGAAGTACTGCACTCTGTCATCTTGCATCATCTTTTTATATCCTACCTTAGCCTAAAAAAATAACGGAAACAGTATCAATGCTGACAATTCATCACTAATATGATCTAACTCATAGACAATTAATTTCCTGTAAGGTAAACAATTTATCATATACCATAGATAATATTCAAGCATTGTACGAACATATAACAACCATTTATATAAAATTAAAACGGATGCTAACACAGATTACTAATAAAGAGGTATTTCTCTACTTTATATGTTAAGCGCAGAACATACTGAGTGCGTGTGCATTTAAATTATAACATATAACAACAATTTGGATAAAATTAAAACGGATGCTAACAAATAAAAGTAAATATAATTTCTGTAATAAAAATCATAAGTTGGTTAGTAATACTCTGTTTAATATAGAGTAACGTAAACAATGCCTAGACCATAAAAATATAGAGTTACAATCTGAATATAAAAACTTTGTAACATTAGAAGTGAAACAGTAAACTAATTTCAAGGCCGAGTAGCAAGAAACTGCTATCTGTTACAGTTACCACGTTATGAGCTCACTTGTGAATGTATGTTATATTATTACGTGTGTAGTACTAGATTTTTTATATCTTTACGTCTTATATATTTTAGTGTTTATAAAACTATACTATTTAGTGGTCTTATTTATGTCTGTTGTTTTGTCTTAGCTCAGACTTCTCTACAATAGATTTAGTCTATTGAAATGTTAATGCTAAGCTCATGTAGCTTTGCATTTTTTAGAGGACGCAATTTTATTTTTGGGACATGTGTGGGGGGTCAATAGAAGCTAAACCTCAAGTTTGTGGGGTCGTCACCCTTGTCCCCCGGCCGCCATCTTGGATAAAGGGAAGCAAATACTTTTTTCGCGATATCTCGGAAACTATGCGTCTTACATATTTGTAGGCAATACAATTTGCTACAAATTATGTCTTTACGAATTTTGTTGCGTCCTCTAAATAATGAAATATTCGGTCCTTAAATTGTAACATTTCAATGGACTAATTTTTAACTGGTGATTCCTCAAAAATAAGATTTTCAACAGATCTCAAGTTTCATGCGATCCAAATGCAAATTTGTCAATCGATTATTGGAAATTGCATTAGGGCCAAAATCAATAAGGATTACATAATATAACATTTAAAAAAGAATACAACGCCTATCATTGTATTTTCTTTTATAATAACGACTTCTGATTTTGTAGATATGTGGAAGGATACAAAAAGGACTTACCAACCACGCTATATTTGGCAGTAAATTTTGAAAAATGTTGAGCGTGAAGTCTAAAATAACATATCATCATCATAACACGCGTTGTTATGTTATGTACATAATTTTTTTAATGGCCCACTGCTTAGCCAAGAGTCCTCAGATTTCAGAATGAGGAGGGTGTTACTTCATAGTCCACCACGCTGGCCCAGTGCGGGTTGGCAGACTTCACTTCACTTCACGATGTTTTCCTTTACCGTTAAAACAAATGATATTTAGTTGTTTAAAACACACATAACTTAAAGAAGCGTGTATTCAAGATTGAACTCGGACCTCCCGATTAAAACATTCAAGTCTTATTCATCTGGCTATCGCTGTCAAATAATTCGGCTAAGTACGAGTGTGGGTCTCTGAGGGTTTCGTACAATTTCAATAAAGGGACAAACACTATCAAATTTTGATTTTTGTGTGCGGGTTAAAATATTAACAAAAATTGGGGGGCATTTATTCTCGACATTACTAATGCATATTTCAATTAACATACTTATAAATAACTTACAAAAAGAATATAAGAAAATATAATAAAACTTTTTTAACAAAAAAAACCATACATATATGTCGGAGCATAGTAAAAGATTATCGATTAATCGAATCGTTATCGTTGTCTATGGCGTTGTAGTGGGGTAGTAGTCACTTCCGTTGTTTTGACAGTCTCTACCCTCGACCCTTTATATGCGGTCGACAGTCTAACTGAAGTCTTAGTCGTGAGCAGTCTCTCAAGAAGTGAAGTAGTGTCTAAATAGTGATAGTGTTGTGCAGTGTTGTGTTAGTGCTAGGAGTGCTGTCCGATCAAGGTCACGTGAGTACCTTACAATGTAATTATCTCGTCTTATGTTAAGTTAGGTTAGCCTTAGGTTAGGTTAGCCTTGTGTTCGGTTAGGTTTATGTGAGATTAACCTTGGGTTTAAACAGAGAGCCTGAGCAGTGGAGGTGAGTGTCGTAATTACTTAAAGGAATTCCTTAAGCCTACACCTTGGTCACAAGTCCAAGGCACTGCTTAGGTTTCTCTCGTAATTGTTAGAGATCATATTTTCATTCATCGGTTCAATAGGAGTATCTATGTTGCGTTTACCCAATATTCCATTCAATACCATCACCCCTTTAAATGTTCCCCAATATTCCCCAGCTTCCTCCTTCCATCACCTTTCATCTCCTTTCACAACATCCTTTTAAAATCCCCGACATATATCAATAAAATATAATTGTCAAATATAAAACCTCCTTCTTTTTTTGGAGTCAATTAAAATATTTTACAAGTTGTCATTTAACAGACAGACAGAAACAGACGGACAACGAAGTGATCCTATAAGGGTTCCTTTTTTCCTTTTAAGGTACGGAACCCTAAAAAACGGGTTACACTGGGTGAGTACCGGCAGAAGTGAAATCTTGAACATCAACGTTGTGCATTTATAAATATTTTGGAATAAAGCGCACGAATATCTTTATTTATCAGTACTTATAAAAGTACTATCATGTATATGGGTAAATACAATATTCTATTGCGCTATCGTATACAAATTTAAATTCAGTTTTGTATGAAACGTGCTACCGAATTTTCGTCGTACGAATTTTCGATCAGGTCACGACGTGTCCTGACGCGAGTTTAACATTTTTTACCCATCCCAAACGCCGCTAAAGATATTTTCACTTCAAAAATATATGACGTTATTAAAAGTACTAGGTAGTATTATCTTCAATAGTTGCTAAAAAAAAGTATAGAAGATTTTTAATGTACACGGGAACAAAGGCAAATCTTATATTAATATTATTAGCGAATATATTCCAAGTTTTCCCAGAAGGATGTATCCTAAAGCCACCTTAAGCTTCGCCCTTCAATTCGACGAAACCTCAAGCTTTAAGCACTTATTCTTGCGTGTATGTGAGCTTCCTTTTATATTGTTTATTTAAGTCTCTTGTTATAACAATCGACATAAACAAACTTATAGTTTCTTAGAAAACCGTAAAATGGTTTTATTATTTTTTGTAATCTATCCATTGTTATTGAATTTTATCTGAAACAAGTGCGAGTCGGACTCCCGCACGAAGGGCAAAAAATCACGTTTGTTGTATGGGAGCCCCCCTTAAATATTTATTTTATTCTAGGAACAACAGAAATACATCATTTGTGAAAATTTCAATAGTCTAGCTATCACGATTCATGAGATACAGCCTGGTGACAAACAGACGGATGGACGGACAACGTAGTCTTAGGTTCGTGATTAGTAGATTTTACGTAAAATAATGCAAACTTTCATCCATTTTTCGCCCCCGCCGAGTAGTCCTCGGCACCCCTAAAACCGCGACGCCCGTTGTGTAACGTAATATATGATATAACCATAGTACATTCATACATTTATTTCTGTAATCAATTAAATATTGATACCATTATTTAATACCAATCTATACCGATAAAATTAAATAGCATGTCGTAATAACCAATTACAAATACATTGGGCAAGATTGTTCAGAACATTTATATCAGCCGCCCTTAAATCAATCCCAACTGATTTTGTATCTGTATTCAATTTGTGAACAACCAACACTGACATTTAAATATTTATCGCCCTGCAGAGATGAATTTATAGAGGTACAGCCTGTAGATAAAATTTCGGGAACTTTTGATTACTGTTTATTAATCTATAAACAATTTACTGGTTATTCACTAGGGAGTTTAACTGTGCCCTATATGTTTTAAATAATTCGTTATTAACTCTGTTTGCAATACTGCTATTGATATTATAATTGGGAGAACTTATAAGCTTACTCCTCATAGTTCTGTGTCAGTTAGATGAGTGTTTTTATAGAGTGAATATTGACTATTCTTTTATATTTAGGCGTTGAATTATTAAAGATCACATAAGGGTAAAGATGTTAACTGTGTTGTTTAACTAAATTTTGGCGTGGTCTAGCAATGGAGACAAGTATTTTGAGTTTAAAAAAATAATAAAGGACCTCATTTTTTATTTTTGAATTTTAGGAATCACCTTAGAAGTCAACATGGTTTAAGGGGACTTGTTAGAATACAATTCCCATCTACCACTAGGGAGCATGTTGTAAGAGGCGAGTAACCCAACCCCCTCATTGGTTATAGGCCATCTCTTCCCAGACTGGCTTGCGACCACCACGATGCGAATCCGACCGCTAAGTGTGGTTGAAGAGTTCCGATCGAACCGCATGCGGGCCAGATCTAACCTCTTCCTATCCCATCCCATTAATGCTGCGGTTCTTGCTCAGGTTTACTGAAACTGTAGCATTCTTCCCTTCACCTCCCCTCCTCACTCTATCTTCGAGGCTTCAACGCAGTGGCAAAACAAGAGATACTTTTTTGTTTTTCCGATGTCCATAGACGAAGTTGGTCACTTTCCATCAGGTGGACCGTCTGCTACTTTATCCCTCGTGTACCATAAAAAAAACTGACTGCGATAATGTTTTAGGATTCTTCATTTTTTGTGATAATCTTACTATATCAATTTCAGAATAAATACTTATACTTTTCAGTAAGTAAAATTCTTTTTCGAAAACACAATTATTTTAACATAGCGGCAATTCCTGATTTTCTAAATCATTTACGAAAAACTAAAAGTTTCCAGTTATGCAATCTTTCAAGGCGTCAATAGACTACATCGTTATTTATTCGTAATGTATGTCTTCCTGGGTTTTTAGTAAAAAGAAACAATAATCTATATCAGTGGTGTAAAACGAACTCTACATTTGACATCGCCGTATGTAGCGAAATTGGTCGCTTTCTCCACGTAATGCGATTTTTGGGTCAACTAACGGTACAGCTGTTGCATGACCACTAATATTCCTGTACGTGACATGTATGGCCTATTATTGTATGATATAACGTTTTTAATATGACCATAGAAAAATATTGAGTCGAGAACCTATTTTTTTTGAAAATATTTATATTACTCTATTACTATTATAGAAAGTTGAAGAGTTTGTTTGCTTGAACGCGCTAATCTCAAGATCTACTGGTCCGATTTGATAAGTTCTTTCAGTGTTAGAAAGCCCATTTATCAAGGAAGGCTATAGGCTATATATCATCACGCTAAGACCACTAGGAGCTGATGATCACGGCCACGAAGTCGCAAGGGTTGCCTAGTAGTTTTATTTGTATTTTTGTTATCAGCCAAAAAATCTTCTGATACTCACTTTGCAAAACTAGTTTTGTTTTAGTAATGTGAATTCAAAATGAAATATTTAATTTTAAGCCAGAATGAATTAAAAAGCTAATAATAAATATTATAATATCGATTCCTTCCAATAAATAAAATTAGTTCTGTGTACTACTGATTATTGATTCTAGACGGTGCTGATGTTAAATTTACATTTTCATCCATGGATATAATCATCAGTACAGACATACATACATAGACATACATAGTGATTCAAGAAGGGGTTACTAGTAGATTATAATGGACGACAAAATTGTGTATTTGTACAAACGCGTCATTGAACAAATATCAATTTAGGTTGTTTAGACAACAAATTGTATTGAAATAATCGTGTTTACCTTACCTTCATTAGCTCATCGATAACTAACGTATTGTTATTTAAATCAATTCATTTGTTAATACTAATGACGTAATTTGACTTGTTCAATTACTAAAACCATTTTCCATTCCATCAGTGTTATATTTTCTTAAGAAAATCTCTCTCTTACACCCACAAATACATTTTTTGAGCATTTTTGTCTTAGTAAGTTTAGCTAAATGTGGGAAAGTTCTACATACGACATTCCCAAACAGGAAAATCAACCCTCTTTCCGATATGCACCAACGAACAGACCGACATATGGCATTTATATGACAACCGTAATTCTTGTGGGGTCACATGTTACATACCTTTCTTTGCAGTTGTTTAAGCATTTTAATAATAGATAAGTATACCAAATATAATGCTACATACATACATCAATATTCTCAAAGCATTCCAATGTTGTATCCATTATTCTCTCTTCCATTAGTGAATTCTTCTTTTACACCAAATTTTGGAAAAATGTATATCACTTAAATTGTTCAAGAAAGGTATAATATCCGGCAGTTAACTTTAGGTCTGAGAAAAAATAGTGCATTATGAGCGTGCTGCGTGCTGAAAGTCGCATAAGAACCAATCGCGTGTGACGTGCTGCTCTCGCCCTCCGTTCCCCGCTAAAAAGGCCCTAATAGTGACTTCTACGTATTCAAGGTCAAACCTATACTTATGTGCCGGTAGCTATAATATATATGTTTTGTTAAATGTGTCAAAAATGTATAACTTTGTGGTTTATATGCATAACGTACAGTAATAAATTAATTTCATACAAAAAATACTTTTCTCGCCGGTCGGCATGTCTATAGAAAAGACCCACTTGAATATATTTGAACATTTTTTTGCCGCATTGAATGGGTTATCTTGCTGCATAGTACCCTTGAAAGGCCAATTGATAACAAAATGGGCGTAGTTCCAAACAAAACCAAGGAACTGAGTAGCTCCGTACTCATTAGAATGCCGACAGGGTTTTGTCTCTGCTATAATGGTTGAAGTTTTGAAGGGCGGTGTCTTGTGTGTTTTTGAGTATTCATAATATTTAATTTATGAAACCAGGAAATGAAAGGAAGAACACGTTTCGACGGTTTTATTTACTACATTTGTTATATATATAAACTTATACATATTAAATGCGACTAACCACCGCGCCGTAGCATAAGGCTTACCTTATGACAGCTGTCAAATGCTATTTTTGTCTGAATAAAGTGTTGCCAATATATTAAATATATAGTTGCAAAACTTAATAAATATATATCGGAGAATAGTAAACAAATATCGAATAATCGAATCTTCATTGCCATCTAAGGCGCTGCTGTAGGGAATTAGTCACTTCCCTCATTTTGACAGTCTCGACTTTATATGCCTTTGAAGTCGGACTGCCGTCTCAGTCAATGCACGATCTCTTAAGGAGTGAAGTAGTCTCTGGAGAGTGTTGGGCAGTACAGTGTTGTGTTAGTGCTGGGAGTGCTGTCCGATTAAAGTCTAGTACCTTACAATATAATTGCCACGTGGTAACCAATTGTCACAATGTTAGGTTAGGTTAGCATTGTATAAGGTTAGGTTTATGTTAGCCTAACCTTAGGCTTACACAGTGATTCCCTTATTTTGCGCCGACATGTAACTTTAGTCATTGCGTAATTGGAAGTTGTTGTTGTATAGAAAGTAAAAGACAACAAAGTTAATTTATTCCGACATTTTCGGGAGTTCGTGTTTTGTAAAATCTTGTAAATGAAATTTACTTTAATACAGAATTGAAATTTATTACCAAAATGCTCCTGTAAAATATAATTCAATGAAAACCTAAATACAAAGAGTGTACAGTATAAGCAAACACAAAGCATTTACACAGCCTTATAATTGAGTTCGTTAGCGTTAGCGTTAACGTTTAATTTCTTTATTATTCTTGTATGAGACCGCATAACATACTGGAACGTAAATATTGCATTTATGACATTTATGCTACAATTTAGGAAAGTGTTTGCAAAGGGAAGCTGCAATTCACGTTTAATTTTTTTTTTGTTTAATTTAAGCTGAGTTAAGATACACTAATCAAATTTGATTGGCATCTAACAACCAAACAAACTCTTTTTATTTCTATTTATGCTTCTTTATTTTCTACTTTTGCCTTCTCTACAATTTTCTTCTCTAGCTCATCCACTACATTTACTATTATTTTAAAGATTTCTAGAAGTTTGGATTGAAAACTACTAGTATCCTTAACTCCTCCAAGTAAGGTCACGTCAGTAGTCCCATGATTGGGATTTGAACCTTCTGCCCACTGACTACTGGTGCTGTTAATAATTTCTTCTACCTCTGTATTTTCTAGATTGTAATAGTTCATTTTAATATCTATTTATACTTATCCATCTACCTTTGCCTCCTCTAGCTCATCTAATTCATCTGTCTTATCTGCTATATCAACTAAGAGAAACTCTACTTACTCTACTTCTAGCTATAACTTCTCAATCTCTAATTTTCCTAGCTCTCTTTTTAAATCATATTTGTAGATATATAAATTTGCATTGTTTACAGTCCATTATACAATTTCTCCAGTAAAATATATTTTACATACGACTGCCTTTATTTCGCGTCACAATACACATATTTAGCTATAGTTTGCTATTGTGTACATTTTATTGTTCTTATTGTTCTTCTGTTGTTGTTATGTTTAATCTGTTGTGATGTAAAAATATTTTACGTTTATTTCTATAGGAAAAACTAGAATGATTGGAATTTTAAATTTTGACAAGCCCATAAAAATAATCTTTATTTCTCACAACTTTTGAAAAATAATTTACAAATATTAAATACTTAAATAGTAAAAAGATTTAGCAAAATATGAAACATGCAACATTACAAAGCTTTATTAAATCCTCTTTGAGCTACGAGTATCTAGTCAAAGAGCGAGTGAGTTAATTCCATCAGACTCCTTCATTAATTTAGTCAAAATTAAGTTACTATTTAAGTGAAATGCACGTTTTAAAATTTAAATAGAAGATTTTTATTCACTTAATAAGCTTGAGAATTTAATATATAAATACAAGTTACACGTATACTAAAATACCTTCTTTATTTCAGCTCCGCTCCTCCCAAGACAGGATTGTCTTCTACTTCACATTATATTTAGTTTTTATTTTATTGTATATTATTTTTATGTGGTGTACAATAAAGTTACAAATAAATAATAAATAAATTAATAAAATACATACACACAAACACCAAAATATTAAGGAGGATTTTGGTGAATTGTGAATAAACCCACATACAAAAATCTTGTTTTCAACCATAGCTATAGTTACCGGCACGTAAGTATAGTTCCTAGTAGACATACAAGGTCACTATACCACGTAAGTATAGCGCATCATACGCGATTGGTTCCTATGCGACGTTTCATTTCCCGTGCGCCTGCTACGTCAAAGGTGGGAGTGACATTAGAAGCATGCAGCACGCTCACAATGCGCAACTTTCCCCCACTATTTTATCTCACACCTAAAGTTAGCTCCCGCCTACTATACCCACCAGTTTTAACTTTTTCAAAGAATAATCCAAGTCCAGCCATAAATACGCAGATAAGATTCATCAGAATAAGATAAAGGATTTAAGAGATGAGAAACAACGAACAAACGCGCATTAGAATTACTATTATTTTCGTTATATAAAAACTTTCATTAAAATCGACATCGTTTTCGAATTTCTCGGACAATTCGTTAGTACACCTTTTGAAAATTAAATAAATCAAGTAAATCCGTGGAGCTATATAAATTTTAATTTAAAAAAACGTGTAAACATATATTAAAATGATTTAGTAGTAATAAAAACTAAAGCGCTACTTTTATACGCCAAATTTATCACACGTCGTAAAGATAAATTAAAACACCAAATAATTGAGAGAAAATCGTAAATAATTTAGATTACGCAATCAGTTTCCATTGTTATAAATGTCAAGTATTTAAGAAAGTTTTGAGAATAACTGTATGAAGTATGTTTAATTGTTGTTTTAGGGATCTTTATAGCTGATGAAAAAACCTCAGTATCGTCAGTCTATTTATATGATAGTTTAGTTATTTTAAACGACTTTAAAAATTAAAATTATTGTTTATATTTTTTTATTTTTGAAACTAAAACTTCTAATAATTTCTTTATTTAATTTTTTTTACTATTGATATTGAATATTTTGTCTCTTTAGCCTCTTCTCAACAGATATCTCCTTTATGACTTACTAAAACAAGACATAGATATATTTTTTTTGATTGTTAGTCTCAGAAATACTCGAAAACGGCTAGACTAATTTGGCTAAAATTGGTTTTGAATTATTTGATAAAACTTTTACCTTCAGTCTGTTCACTTCAGCAAAGCGAGGATGGGTCATCTTTATATGGGTTACTGACTTTAACTATAATAAATCTGCACAAAAGGTTAATTTACGCAATCGTAACGCACTGTATTATTCTAACAATGAAATACAATTGCGCCATAATCCCAAACATTAGCCATTTTGCTGTAGAAAATTGCTCTCAATCATAGGATTTTGTATTCAGTGTATTTCCGAAACCCTGTCCGATTTATAATGTAATTATTATAAATCCAGAGTCGATACACATGTCCTTTCTCAGGCTCTAGACTATCTGTATACCAAATTTCATTTAAATCGGTTCAGTAGTTTTAGCGAGAAAGCACGACAGACAGATTTACTTTCGTATTTATAATATTAGTAAGGATTTATATAAGGGACATAGGTTAAAAATCAGTGATTTAATAAAATCTTTATTTACTACTTATATATCGATTGATGACGGCATAAAATTCAAGGCCTAGCGTGGTATGTATGTTCCTCCACCTTAAATATTTGCTTTGACTATATTTTACCCGCAACTTCGTTTGCGATATTGAGGTAGTTATATTTGCATACAGTAGAACGTCTGTAGACATATTTAATAATTTTATGTGGTAGTCATACTAATTTTGCACCCCCCTTTTACCTTTTTAAGGGATTATAAATATTTTACATGTGTTTCATGACTTTCAATAAAACCTTCATACGGAATTTTATTTGAATAACTTCAAAAACGACAAAGTTTCATTCTAATTTTGCACCCCCGTTTTACCTACTTATGGGGTGAATTTTCAAAAATCCTTCCTTAGTGCTCCCCTACGTTATAAAAAGCAAACCCCTGTGCAAAATTTCAAGTTTCTAACCCTTATAGTTCAGGCTCTGATATGTCAGTCAGTTTGCTTCTCATTTTATATATATATAGATTTAAAATACATGAGAATAGTTTTTTTTATTAGTAATTCATGTTTCGTAAAGCAAATTGAAGAGGGAGAAAAAGAATTGGAAGAAAAAAAATCTTAAAAGTTACCCTAAATCCAATTTGTACGAGCCCACCGTATGGTAGGTCGATTCACTCTTTGCCAGTTGTTTGTTTGTTGGAAGTAACGATAAAACAATGTTTGATTATCTGTATATTGTAACATTTATAGTCTGGTGCAATATTAAGTTTAGTATGGCAACACTTGTCCACACTATTATATAAAGGGAAAACATTTTTACTATTAATCAGATTTAAAAATTCTATCACTGACAGGAAGCTGCATTTATTAAGTGAGAGAGTTGATAGTGTTGCCACAATAGTTTTGTAATTATGTTTTGATTTAATTTTTTTTTACTGATGGAAAGCTATATGTACAATTTCCATGTTGTTTGTCATATGTTCCAATAGTGTTGCCATATATTTTGAAATTAATTAATCCGGCAATTGGCCGTTTTATTCATGTTGTCTAAAAAATAGCCACACAACAAAATAATTTTAAACAATAAATATGAAAAAAATTGTTAATTATGATATTGGCAACACTTACTTGAGTAGCTTCCTGTTAGTTATGTATGTAGCAATGGTTTGGGTAGCAAGATGTAAGGGTATGAGAACACGCAGTTACGACATAATAATTATGATTACATCGCAAATATTCTAGCAGTAATGCTGTTGTCCGAGTCTAAAGTATAACCCCCAGGAGGATATTCTAGTCAAGTCAGCATACTGTCGGTCTATATAGCCTATAGACTATAACCTTATACAGAAAATAAAATATTTCAGAATAACGTATAACACCTCTTTTTCATTCTTTATTAGGAACTAAATTTTATAACCTACTTGGTTGGAACACATTTCCTTTATGATACCGTAATAAAATAACTATTATACTATAAAATATTTGAAGAAGATTTTCATAAAGCAAGACATATGTGGTGTTCATAAAATATATGGGAAAGTTACTTATGAGAGGAAAATTAAATTAAACTTGGGATTTATAACATAGCTTCGGTAATATTTTGGACTAGCCGACCCGCGCGATTTCGTTAGCGTGTTGCTCCGCTCCTATTGATCGTAGAGAGATGTTAAATAGCCTTAGTTACTCTTTGTTACATCAGCTATCTGCCAGTGAAAGTCCCATCAAAATCGGTCCAGCCATTTCAGAGATTAGTCGGTACAAACATTGTAACAAATATTGTTTTGGTATATGTACCTTGTATACATCCATATGCACTTTTTAAGAGCAGTTATTTTAATATTACAAACTCCAATTTTATTTATTTGTTTCTTGTGAAAAGGACAAAGTTTTATTTCTATAATTTCAATGTATATTATTTTATGTAATAGCTATACATAATGATAATGTATCTACGGACAGAATAAAAAATCTCAATCCAGTTTTTTTTCTAGTGTCTATAAATTGATCTGTGACATGATATTGGATGTAAATTAGTAGGTGGATCATTAAACAGAGATTTAGTTGAACAAAAAATGTGAGTACTTTATTACTAACACATACAAGTATTTTAGTGATAGAAAAACTATATAAATGTAGGTATACCTTCTTATTAAAGAAGAACACATCACTTAATCGTAATTAGTAGACTTAATTTCAGTAACAATTGCTGTTCTTTATTTTCTTTACAGAACATTTATTTTGTAACAACAAAGTAGATTAATGAAACAAATCTTTATTTAGGTATACTAGGTAATAAAAAAGTTGTAGCTTATTTAATGGTACTTTATTACTGAAAAGTAAAAACATGTCTACATTTCCATTTTAACGAAATAAAAGAAGCTTTAGACTGACGTGAATTGTAGGGAAAAACCTGTAGTGTTATAGTTATATGTATATTTTAAACTGATCTATTATCCATAAAATAATATGTAAGCCTGGTTTATCCATTTCTTACGGTTCCGTACCCAAAGGGTAAAAGCGGTACCCTATTAGACACCGCTGTCCCTCCGTCCGTCTGTCTGTCACAAGGCTGTATCTCATGAACCGTAATAGCTAGACAGTTGAAATTTTCACAAATTATGTATTTCTGTTCCCTGTATAACAAACACTAAAAACATTTTTTTTTATTTAAGGTACCTGTACCGTGTTAAATTACAATCGTTAAGTTTTATCGACAGCAATCAATAATAACTACTGAAAATTCAATTGTAAATAGGTAGAGTCGTTTCTCAACTAATATTTCTCTATATTTTCACACATAGGTAGGTGAAACTATTAAATGACTATATTTCTAAGTATTCACAATAATTACACAATAAAACAACAGTATTTAATGTCGTCTAACATAATTTCCTTTTGCTTTTCCCGCCAACTTTCTCCCCTCAAACAGTGTAATGATATATTGACAACTGTCTACTTTAATTAAATAATTATAAATGGAAATATAAGTATAAATTTATAGTTACTAGTTGTGCCCGCGACTTCATCCGCGATTCATCCCCTATTTCCTATTATTATTTTACTCCCTTTTACAAACTTTGATATATCGAATCAACAGCCTAAAACACAGCCTAAACAGTTTTAAGCTTTTAGCTTTAAAAATGACGATACTTCTATACAACATTTCATCTCCCCCCTTAAGCCCTCTTACAACCCTTTTTTCGCAGTAAAAAGTAGACTGTGTCCTTTATCAGGCTCTAGACTATCTGTATACCAAATTTCATTTAAATCGGTTCAATAGCTTTGGCGTGAAAGCCCGACAGACAGATAGAGTTATTTTCGCATTTATAATATTAAGTAAGGATTATTATTGGCATTGATTCTCTCAATTTATGTGTATGCATTAAAATTAAAGCCTTAGCAAGGGTCAGTTTTTTTCTAGCCTTGAATCATGAAGCATAACCATATTAGCATCCTGTCTTAATACATAAATTGCGCAAGTCATTGCATCAATCAAACAGGTTCGTCAGCTAACCAGACTCATTCATTACTATGCGGTTACAAGGATTGAGTAGGGTTACCAACCTCAATTAATTTAACAATTATTCTAGAGGCTGAAAATTATCGTATTACATACATTAAAGTTACACATTTTTTGGTTTCAAAATTGATATTTTTTTTTAAATTTAAAGTAGTGTAGTGTCATAATAATTCTGACATATAATCTGTAAAAGTTTATTCGAATTTTGAAAATAAAAAAATTATGCTTTATAAAAAGTATTCAATACCATTAATTCATAACAAAATACTATTAATAAAATTATCGTATACAAACCCGAAATTATCGTGCAGTTCGGAACCCTACCGCACATTTACAAAGGTTGACTGACCGGTCATATCGGCCGCCATGTTGCCACTACTGTCAAACGGTTGGTAGCCATTATACACACTGCTAACTTCACGTCAAAGCAGTTGTTTATACGTGCGGAGTACGTTACAATGTTTTGAATGTTTCGGCATATTGGTGTTGTTACGAATTAAAATTGATTTTAATCAATGAAAGTGACTAAGATGTTGAATGATTTAAATGTCATTCGGTTATTGTGTGAAGAATGTGTATTATTGTGTTTAAACAAAGTGAAGAACATCAGTGAAAGTTTGGTTATATTGACTGTTAAACAAAAATAATCGTGATAACTTCTTTTGAATTTATATTTTAGTAAAATGGTAAATGAAATAACGATAATTATTTTATAATTATATTTATTAAAAATCTATTTAATAATTGACAAACCAATGAATAGTGATTGTTTGACCCTGTCTTCCCGACAGATACAGATTATATACGATAGACCTCGGAGCCCGGTCTTTGATCACCTTCAGAGTTCACATTTGGCTGTGACCTCAAAAGAAACCTTTAACACGAACTTTCAAACAATATAATGCATGTAATAGATATTCAATACTAACAAAAAAGAAGCTTTGCTAACTTGAATCATGGCTTTTCTTTGTATAATCAAAATAAACACATAAATCTCGCAACATATAAGGAAAAGCTTCTAGGTAAATAGACAAAAGCTTAATATAGTAGAAGTTCTGTAGGTTTTATACAATGCAATAGAAAAATACGGTAAAGTCGGTTTACAACGTCTGATTTTATTATGAAATTAGTTGGAATAATTCTAAGAAAATATATTCTGATCAAACATACAGTTATAGATTTATAGACACACGATTCTTAATTTACATAAAAAGTAAATAAAATTAGAATGCTCCAGGGGCTTGTAGCTTTTATACGACATATAGTTTAGGGTCAAACGTATTAATTTACTTCACACTACCGTATAATGAGATTAAATACCATTTTATACCAGTTGAAAAAAAAAACAATAAATATATAAAGAGTATTTCGTAAAACATTTTTTATTAGCTTTGCAATTTCTATTAATAAATAAAATAAAAAGTACACGATTAATGACTATAATTAAAAAAAAAAAATTTTTTTTTAATTTAATTTTACAATAAAGAGCTTTATAGACATTATTTCGTAGTCGTGAAGCCTTTGACTATATAATCTCAAAAAATCTAAAAAGCAGTTCTAAGAAGTCTTTATTAGTGATGTAATTAAGAGATAACTGTAACAAAATAATAAAATGCAAAAGATACAGTCAATCCGTACATAGTAGGTCGTAAGACACAGACATCGTATACTCATTAATAGGGCTCTGTTCTAAATGATAGTAAAATGTCGTTGGCACCCAATTAAACGTTTATGTATTTTTTATACCCAAGTATTAATTAATAGTTTTGCCTTGACGATAAACAATGGGGAAAATAATTGTTTTGATTAATATTGCTACATAACGTCATAATCGCGTGACTTACCAACATGTCCAGTAGTAGTACGATATAGCATCAGGGTAACTGTTTTAAATTCCAATACATAATTGTTTTAGTGATGAATTGACCATTAAATAAAACTTAATAGTAACTTCTTATTTTTATTTTTAGCGCCGAAACCTACAAACTATTTTTCGGTTCCTTATTAAGCTAATTTGATGACAAAATCAGACATTTCCAACGATGAAGAAATATTTTATAGTAACCAAAAAATATAGGTATTGTTAGGTTGAAATTTTCCGCCATATAATATGGTGACGCCATAAATAATCCAATTATTTATTTATATAAGGATAAAGCCCTACATTACATATAAAGTGCAATGTAAAACTCTATTTGTATTTTATTTAACTTATCCTTTAAAACTCGCTACATCAAGTTCACTGTAAAAATACAATGCTCTGTAATAAAATCTCTTTATATTCACGGTTCGGGATACGTGGACTATAATCCCAAGAACCCATTAGAATTTTTTCAACAGGCCCAGTTCTCCCTAAAATAAGGGACATGCACCTGCTACCTGCTCGTTAAAACATCCAACTCCTTATTGAGTTTGGATTTTTTAAATAATTATTACTGTTATGTTGGTATTAAGTTGGAATAAGCAAGTCCATTTATTTCATAATATCAATTCTAAGAGGTTCGGGAATACCCTTTATATAAATTTTGCTAGAAAACTAGCTGCTCTTTATTGTCTTCATAGTATTATTATCCCATTACATAAACAACAAAGACATTTTTACATTTATATTAGTAAAATTGTGTGTTTTAAGCAATTAAATATGACTTGCTTTAATGGTGAACGAAAACATCGCGAGGAAACATGCACTCCTGAGAGTTCTCCATAAAGTTGTCAAGGGTGTGTGAAGTCTGCCAACTTGCACTGGGCTAGCGTGGTGGACTATGGCCTAACCCCCTCCTCATTCTGAGGAGAAAAATCGGTTGAGCAGTGAGTCATTAATGGGTGTCATGATGATGGTGAAAATAATATTCGTTTTTCAGTCATCTTTTTATTTAAGGCAGCGAAACTGTTCAAAATTGATGCTCTTAAGTCAGGATAATACAATATGTTGTTCAAAAGCTGGATAGCTTTCTTTAAAACAAGTAACTTCCTACAATAACTTTGAAACTCATAAGACATGGATTTTTAGGCTAGAAAAATATCCCTAGTCGTTGATAATGTTCAAGAAGAATTCTCGTAAACTAAAACCTTGATTGATCCTAAAGTATAATAATCGTAAACTTTGAAAGTACTAATCTGATCTCATGAAATTCATTAGGTAAAGTTTACCAAAACTTTTCAAAGGGTCACCTTTGATAAAGATCTACTGACACCTGATTATGTACAATACAGGTCAACTAAGTTACGTAATAAGTAGGTACTGCACTACTTAGTATGCATTTTTAAATTAAACAGTCCTAATAACAAGAATTGCGCAAAATTCGCCTACTTTATTAGTCCAATTTTTTGACCCCTTAAGGGTTCTACATCTCAATATCTTAAAAACACTTCGTTATTCATCTGTCTTAAAAGAACTTATTTCTTTAGGACACGTAGAGATCAAATTATTATCAAATAATCAGGTCTTCAAGCCCTAAAACCAGTGAAAAACCTTAAACTTCTGAGTAAACGTAATCCTAATTTTTCTACTCATGAGGGTAGCAAAATCTACAGGGTACTTCCTTATTAAATTTAGTAGCACAAGTAAATGAAAAATGTTAGTAGTAACATCATATCCAATATTTTGTAATTGGTGATCTATTTCGATGTATGGAAACAAATCCTTTGTACGTACTGTGGGTTCGCGTATGCGACTCGCACTTGGCCACCCTTTTTTAATATTCACTCAATACCATTGAAGTATTATGTAAGCACTAATGGGGGGTGGTAGGCCTTTGCTTCGCTTATCTTTGATAACATGGAGAATGGAGGGATCTGCATGGTGATTACGTCACCAATAAAAAAAGTAAACACGTACACGGAGACGAGAGTAAAGCTTTTAAGAGTAGCTTTATAACAAACTAGCCGACCCGCGCGACTTCGTTGCTGCTTCGCTCCTATTGGTCGTATCGTGATTCTTAATAGCCTATGTTACTCTTTGTTACATCAGCTATCTGCCAGTGAAAGTCCCGTCAGTTTATCTGTATGGATTAAAAAATTTATGTACCTACCAAAGTCAGCATAAGACGTGGGGTCAGGGCTTTGATTACTTTTGCTGACATATCACTCGTATTAGTTTCATAATATAAAGTCTGCCTATTTTATAAAAATATCCAAAACCAATTCAAGTATTCTTGTTTAAGTATTAATGAAAAATAGATCAGTAATTGATACCAGTACTTAAGTAACATTATCCACACTCTTTGTGTGTCATGATCAGTGTCAATCTGTCTCTTTGTACATTCTAAATGAATAGCCACACTTTTGAAAAGGATTACAAAAAGTATTTATAACCTTAACATGTTATGCGAGTACCTTTCATGATTAAAGCTCTCCCTTAAAAGATTAAGAAACATATTAAAAACATAGAAACTTTAACTTAACTTTTTAGGGTTTGAAACTACTTAGGTTAAAGTTATGTAACACAAAGTGTGTTTGGAGAATGACTAATGTTTAATTTAAAAGACACTTAGTCCCGTTTATCTAACCAATTACATTTTTACAAAATATATTACGTTCACGATGAAATTGCTTGTGCGAGTATTCAATCAGGTCTAATTTCTTTCTCACTGTAGTTTTCTTTTTAACTCGTTCAATAAATATGCTAAAGGTTATAATACGTAACTTGGAAAAATCTACTTGAAAAGAAAATGAATTTGCGAAAAACTTCCGAATATCACAATTTATTAGGTTAGTAATGACTTAAATGACATCTTTTATACAACTTCGAAGAACTTAAGACTTAATAATGGTAGATCGTATCATGAAAAAGTTCTCGAACTTTAGCTTCATTAATATTCCAATCAATATTTTTAAAAGCGGCGCGTTTGACTTTTTTTCGATAGAGTGATACAACGTTTTAATATTAGCGGAATAGGGTTATCCATTAGTATGATTACAAAATCGAATCTATAAACGTTGAAGTATCCCTTATCTGTCGACAACAATTCAAACTTTAGTTACGAAACAAATTTGTGGCCACAGCTGGGCTCACTGCGTGTCCCTACCGCGTTATAAATCACGCCGCAATAATATTTAATACGTAACACTTTTCGCAAGCATATCACGAGGCCAGAGCAATATTTAAAATCGACATAATATTTAGAATTATACAGTACGATAACTTATTTACACTTATCTCATTAAAACTACGTCACGATAAACAAATCTCTGTCTTGCTGACATGCGTACATTCAAATAGTCATATCAAGCTATCTTATCAAATCAACAGATTGTGCAAATGAGATCTGATCGTTAGAAACAGACAGTCGCGTCCGTAAGCGAAGACCGGGCTCTATAGAGGTCTTGGGTCGTATCGAACCCTACCAGAACTTTGATTGTTGTTGCCAGCATTCGACGAGCCGACGCCACTACGAGTGAACGTCGGAAAGAAAACGACTCACGTAACTATCGTTCGACTGAATAGCGTGCGCGTAGTCGATCATAACGTGCAATGCCCAGGGCCCCGCGCGCCCCTTCACCCCTCGCAGGGCTATGGAGACCCTCCTCGACAAGTTCAAGAAGGAGCAAGGAGGGCTACGCAGGTCCCGATCCGTCCGCGCTTCCCTTCGATTGATAGGCAACCGTTGGCGATCTACGAAAGACGAGGACCCAACCGACGACACAGAGTCGATCAAGCGCGATAGCGTCCCACTCACGCAGATTTTTAACGCGGAGAAAGAATACAGCGTCGCGTACACGGGCATTGACGGCACATACAAAGCAAAAACACCGAGTATGGCGAAACGGAAGCCAGAACCCGTCGCCAAGCCGAGGAGGAAGAGTGGCGACATCGATTTAACACTCAAGCCACAAAGGCATAGAAGGATAGAGAAAACAAAGTTCAGTGACCTATTTAATAAGAAACAGAAAAGCGTATCCGCGAAGGAGTTACTAGTACCTGAGAAGATACCACCGAAGGCTGCTGCGATACTGCATATAAACTCGCCGGAAAAGGACAAAGGGAAAAGAAAGTTGAAGGGTATGGCTAAATCAGAGAGTGCCAAGCTGATAACGGAGTTGAGTACACACAGACGAAGGCGGAGAGGGTCGGAGAGCGACATGACGTGCGGCCCCGGTGCCCAGCCACGTGGGTGCGTCAACCAGGCGTTCGTGTACAGCACTCCGCCGAAGGATAGGAAGCAGATACCTCTATCTCCATCGGCCTACTTAAGTACGTATCACATTTACTTTGTTTTCGAACCCAATTTATTATACCCGATACGGTATTGCGTTGATTCAGATTTATAAGCAAACAGCTACAAACATGCACTAGTTATCGTTGTTTGCGTTACGTAAATTAAAATATTCCATAAATAATAATTAATATACCAGATCTATGGAGCGTTATAGCATATCTACAAATTGATTTGGCTTATCGTAACTTATTGAAAACAGTACTGACTTATTTAGGTTATAATTAAGTTGCTTATTTGTCGACTCACGTGTTCTAACATAGTATTTGAAAATAATTCAATTATATCTATTGTTGTTATATTACAATCATAATTCATACAATACTGAAAATTATTATTGAATTACGAGTTCTATGAAAAGAAATTGTCAATAATTGTCTGATTATTATTTAACAAAATACTTGTGTACCTTCTCAGGTCTGGGTTGTCATTTCCAAATGGGTAGTAGATTCTGACGTTTCATAAGAGAAGAGAGATCAATAAATTCCTATTATGAATTAAAAAAAAATTCTAAACAGAGATTTTAGGTAAAAAACACTTCTTCAATTAGGGACATTTTATATTCTATTTCACTCAGGAACTGTGTCCCTTTCAATCATGGAAAACTTGTAAATTTAATTTACAAAACAATATTTAAAATAATGACACAGAAACTCCGAAGTTTATTTTTAATTTAATCTGAAAATCATCGAAATTGGGATGCATTACATACATCAGGTTAAGTAACGTCAATTTTATTCACTCAATATAATTACGCTTGTTTACGTAATTACTACGGATTGTGTTTTGATGTTAAGTACATAAAGTTGCTTAAACATTGTTCCTTATGAATTTTCGTATGTGAAATTCTGATGAATTTTGGGTATGAAAAAGTTCGGTCGAATCGATCTTACTCTATATATGTATATACCTTAGATTTTCAATAATATAAACAAAATATTATATACATATAGAGAAATTACGTTGCCAACTTCTCCCGTATTTGAATAAATTTTCAGGTATATCATGCAATTATTTTGGGTAGCTATACTTAAAACTATATCATTACTTTTCCTACATTTGTGTGTGTTTTTTTTTAAATTCAAGTATATCTCAAATTTGCGTACAAATCTCGCTTAACCATATTTTATTTTATTTGTAAAATTAAGAATCAATCTCTATCGAAAACTTTGGGTTACAAATTGAAAAAAATATAATTTTCTGTACATTTATTTGAATTTGACATCGATAGTTTTTCGGATATCAACACGTTATTAGAAATTATCATTAAATGGATGTAGAGTATGAAATGAAGAAATTTCACTAGAATCAAGAAGGCACCTGACATTTTTAACCGACTTCAAAAAGTAGGAGGCTCTCAATTCGATTGGTATATTTTTTTTATGAGTGTATGTATAATAATTACGCTGAGATTTATGATCCGATTTACGTGATTCTTCTTTTGTTTGATGCGGAATAGCTGCCATTTGGTCCCATAAAAATTTAAAATAGTTTGACCCAGTAGTTTTTATTTTATGAATATGTTTGATCATTTTTTCCATTCCTTGGAATTTGTATTGTTTATTTATGTATGTATACCGAATACGCTGAGATTTATGATCCGATTTACGTGATTCTTTTTTTGTTTGATGTGGAACAATTGCCAATTAGTCCCTTAAAAATTTAACATAGATTGACCCAGTATTTTTCATTTTATAAACATTTTTTCCGTTCCCGCTTTTTGAGATCTATATTGTTTAAGGCGCGCGGCACTTTTTATGTATGTTAATTGTACCAATTGCGCTGAGATTTATGATCCTATTTACGTGATTCTTCTTTAATTTGATGCGGAATAGTTACTATTTGGTCCCACAAAAATTTCACATAGTTTGACCCAGTGGTTTTAATTTTATGAACCTTTAAAAAAAGACGAGGTTCTCAATTCGATTGGTATATTTTTTGAAATGTATGTACACCGATTACGCTGAGATTTATGGAAAGTTTATAATGATTGAAGATAGATATTTTATACACGATATTCTATAAAACATTAAATTCACGCATACGTTCAATTTAACTTCACAGATTAAATTTATTAATAATACACATGCTTCAATCAACTGAAATGTTTTAAACACTTATTACCAGTTCCTTAATAATCCATAAAATTATGACTAAACACGAGAACTGGACTATAAAACAATTAACCCATGTTTTGTAACGCATAACACGAGTAATTTCCTTAATTTAGAGATATTTATGTTCACACTGCAATCAGTTGCGTGAACTGTGACGCGATTATACTCCAGGCATAATAACAACATTCCTTTGCCAATTTCATTAAAAAGTTACGCTGGTATTTTGGATAGAAACTGTTAAACTATTGCGAAAATAACTTTATCAATAGTTGCTCTTCCTGAAGACTTATTACAAAATTTAATGTGAAATTATAACAAATTTTTTCTTTCCCATGATTTAATGTATCTTTGTACTAAATTTCATCAAAATTAATTCAGTGATTTAAACGTGAAATCGTAACAGATAGACAGATAGAATAACTTTTGCTATCTGTCTCAACTTGTTTTGCTTTGCTGAGATATCAGTCCTCCCCTTAATAATAAAAAACCAAAAAGGGGGTTTATATTTAAAATGAATTAGCTAGGAATCTTTTACATCACTTACTAGTCGACCCACCCCGGCTTCACTCGGGTAAATTTAATCACATTTATGTTTTATTTTACATTTTAAATTCAAACATATTTCTTCTCTATATTATAATACAAGTCAACACTAAATCATTTTTGTCCCTCACGAATAGTGTAGTTTTCTATCAGTGAAAAAATGTTTTAAATCGGATATGTAGTTCCCGAGAAACTCTTCAATTTACAGAATGGCCACCTTATGGCACTTAAATGGCCATATCTTTTTAATTAGAGTATTTATGGCAACACCACATAGCCTATGTTACCCGGAAAGGATGTAGCTTCCTATCGGTAAAAGAATTTTCAAAATCGATTCAGTACTTTTTGAGCCTATTCGCAACAAACATACAAATATACAAACATACAAACAATCAAATCTTTCAACTTTATATAATAGTATAGATGACAAACTCTTATACAACCTTCCGTCCCCTGTTTCAACCACTCCAATTCTTTTATTGGGATAAACGGTATCCTATATCATTACCCAAGTTATAGTCTATCTATATACCAAATTTCATTAAAATCGGTCTAGCACTTCTTGAGTTATTAATGTAGTAACTAACCCGATTTTGTTTTATATATATTGATTTGAGACATGATTACTTCCATATAAAAATTTTCATCCCCTAAAAATTTTGTTTTTACGATAAAAGTAGCCGTTGTTCTTCATAAAAAACTCATCTATCCTATATCTAAAATTCATTGAAAATGGTTTAGCGGTTTAGGTGGGGAATGTACCTGAAAGACAGAGTTATAGCATTTCTTAGTATTTATATTGAATTATATGTAAAATAAGTAGTTTAGAAATGAAAAGTAAACAAGTACCTAAATACTCTCGCGCAAGAGACGCTTTTCACCAGCGTGGGAAACACACACCTACTTCCCATTAAAGATTGCAAATTACAAGATAAAAAGGTATTGTTGAATAAGATATTATTTTGTAATCGTCTTACCTTTATGTGAGACAATTATTTTTCTACCTAAATAGTCACAAAAGCTGTTTGAACGATTGTCTTTGAGTGTTTGAAAAATTTTTTACTCTAGTAAAGAAGCTAGTTTCACCGAAATATCGAAAGCTTTAAAAGGCTATTTCGTGCTCGGTATAAATAACACTTTATTTTACTAAAAGTTATTCCAAATATTGAACCTAATCACTTTCTGTAACATTTTTTCACCAAATTATATTTGTATGACTTACCTTTCCAGTATAGGCTGTGAGATAATTTACAATGTTACCTAAGAACAACCTAACCGAGTATGAAATGAGAAATCATACAATATTTCGCACTGACCTGAATTTTTTTGCTTATGTTACTGCATCTCGGAAGTCATTAATTTACTATCTTCTTAATGTTTTCTATGTAGAATTCTTTTATGAAAAAAAAGCCGCTAAAGAAGTTTTCACTTCAAAAACAATAATTAAAGTATGAGATAAATCTCAAAAATTATCTCACTATCTAGTAAACAGCATAATGTTAGAATTAACAAAGATACATAAAAAAGAGATATGGCAAGTTTTATGACAGCATTGTCAGATGCTTTTACAATCACTACGAATCATTTAGGCTTTGAAAGATTATTTTTGTGACGTCATTAAGGTATTTATTTTCGCGTAACGTACTACTTAAGATACATTCTTTCAATAAGATATTTTTACAACACGTGTATTTAGCCGTAACCACTATGCCCCTGCATTTTAAATCTGTAATATCTTCGAAAATATTTATTTAAATTTCATGCTGTAAAGGGCCATATTGATCTATATTAAATGCACAATGTATATAAGGTACCTAAGTGGATAAGGATTAATGCTCTATTGTTTAAAATCGCTTCATACATAAGCCATTATATCTTGTAAAAAGTAAAAGATAAAAAATGGTTATTGTGGGTTATCCCTAAGAGATAGACATATACCATCCCAGACTTTTTTGTAGACCTTTTTAAGGTGTACAATACTGTAGTACATAATTTTAATCTATCTCGTAGGATTTAGCCAGCGATTGCAATGTAAGCGCATAAAAACGCATCAAAATCCTTTGCTTGGTTTTAAAGATCTAAGCATACATAGAGACAGACAGATTAACAGCGGGAGGCGACTTGGTTTTATACTATGTAGTGATTTTGTACCGAGATCAAAAGACCATTATTTTACCTGAGAGAGGAAGTTAAGCTAAGCTTGAAAGCATTAATTTTAAGGGTAAGGAAAACTATTATGTCCTCGATAGGAGCGATATTTTTCTAGTACCTTAAATAACAATACCACATCAGAATATTTTTTTTAAATTGCCGTATAGATATTACGTCGTTTAATAATGCTAATTTGTACAATTGACCTTTCAAAGAACGTAACCGAGTATAAAATAAAATTTCATACAATATTTCATACTGAACTAAAAGTGAAAATTTTGTATGGAATTCAAAGCTAGAAAAATATTAATTTTCAAAGTTGTAACGAGTACTAAATTAAACACTACAAATTTCTATAATGATATAACATAGACGTATTACGTGAAAAGAAATCAAAATACATCATCGAACTCGTTTAATATTATTTATTAAGTTGTTCCTACTTTACTGGTTTATTTGCTTTTCGATCGAAATTTTATTTTTATGTAACACTAAAGTAATTGAGGATAGTTTCTTCTCCCATAGAAAACTTTATTTTTATTTTTAGGTAGTTTTTTTCGCTGAAATTCGATTGGTGAACATCGTTTTCATTGACTGATTTAGAAAATTTAAAGAAATAGTAAATATATCTTAAGGATGGTCACATCTATCACGAGATAGTGTAATCACAAAAGCAATTAGTAAAATTTTTGATAATTAGATAGAGCCACTTATGTAATACATAATATATATATTTAATATAAAATTATCATATTGACTTTTTACTTCAAAGATACATCCAGAATCTAGTCTATAAAAAAACTTAAATTAATTATTTAAATAAACCAAGGTCGTATGATTTTTTCAGAACAGTTAAATGTTGATAGTCTTCAAACGATTGATAAGTTTTCACAAATGACTAGCTAAGAACTATCTCGATTAAATCAGCTTTCAAACAAATACAGGCACATCAAAATCGGACCATTATCTTAAACAGGAAAATAACTTTACATAACATACAGAATTTTACCTGTAATTTAATTCACAATAACAAGTAAATATCCTTAAATTGCATGATAAATAATGATAATAAATATATAATAGATAAAATATCTAAGCGATGAGTACAAGTTTTTGATTGAATTAGATTAAGTTGTTTGCTTGATGATTGTATATGTATTTAGTTAGAGTTCGGGCTTTTTCTTTGTTACAAAATCCATGTTTATATTATGCCTTGCTAATGTTTAGTTATATTTTTCAGAAGCAAAAGGTAATCAACATTACTCCTTAGTGCTAACCAAAAATCCATCCACGTAAAAAAACACCAGTGATAGCCCAGTGTGCAAGACATTGGAGTCTTACTCGGGAGGTCCGGTTCGATCCCCCATACAGGCACACACCTCTGATTTTTCTGAGTTTTGTCTGTATTAAGCAATTAAATATCACTTGCTTTAACGGTGAAGGAAAACATCGTGAGGTAACCTGCACTCCTGAGAGTTCCCTAAAGTTCTCAAAGTTTTGTGAAGTCTGCCAATCCGCCCTGGGCTAGCGTGGTGGACTATGGCCTAACACAATCTCACTCTGAGGTGGTGATGGATACTTTTGCGTAAATTAATGTTAACTAATATTTGAATTTGAAGCAAATAGGAATTATAATTTAATATGCTAACATAATTTGTATTTATCTCAATATTATATTATGCATACCTTATCCTGTTAATATTAATATTAAATTCTACCATCCACTGAATTAAATTTACTTTATTAACTTAATTTCCCAAATTAAAAAGATCTACTTATTTGTATAGCATGCGAATTAGTTATATAATCCAATAGAAGCTGTGTGGGAGTATTTTGGAGTATTGTAGGGCGTTACGAAATAACCTATTATCATGAAAGTAGAGACATTGACCTTTTGTCCGAAGACAAGCGATTACTTAGTAATTTGATATAGTTTTCTTAATCACATCTTAGCTGTGGTAAATTGACCCTTGACATACCAATCGACTTCCGCTCGCAACCGTCTTATAACCTTCGTCCAATTTGTAGAGAAAGAGAAATTAAATTATAGTAGAATATTTGAAATTGTAGTTTCAACTTTTATGATAGAAAGATATTTTATTATAGAAAAGTAATAAAATGAGTAACAGCAATGAAAAGAAGTACGAAATGACGTCGATTCTTAGAAGATTTATTTTACACACAATTATTAAGAGAACATATTGTCAAAAAAGGTTGAACCATATTGCTTGTTTTTTATCTACTTTCTATTTAACAACAACTCTCAATACCGCGATAAAGTACTTTTGTAACCCCCGACGCAAAAATGACGCGGTGTTATAAGTTTGACAGGTGAACTAGTCGGAAATGTTGCACATAAGTCGGTCTCTTGGACCGACTTATGTGCATATGGCCGCCGTCACAAAATGGCGGATTACATATTTTACAACTCCCTCAATATGGGTATCAAATGAAAGGGGCCGTAACCACAAAATAGCGAATTACATTTTTTTTTAACACCTATCTAAAGACTGTAGCAAAACATGCAACAATCATTATTTCAAGGTTATTTTTTTCTTTTTATAGGGTTTTACTTTAACACCTTTTTTGTTCTATTTGTGGTTATTTTTTTATGGTTTTGTTGAACTTGTTTTATTACACAGTATTTTGCGTTTAAATAGTAACTAAGAATAGAAGATTTTTTGTGTTAGTGACGCTCCTTTCAGTGAAGCGAATCTGGGTTAGACCGCTATGTAGGAGGAAAGCAAATGCTCTAAATGTTCCTATTACTCTAAGCTAATTTGAACTTGCACTCAAGCAACGTAGCCACTTTCGCACACTCGGAGATGCGGTGATGACATAGATGTTAGATAGCTCATGCAACTGAGCCAAAACCGTGCGACCACTTCAGTACAACAATGCTACTCGAATGGAGTGACATGGTAGACTTCTTCACATGCGGTCAGTTGCTATTTAATATTATCTGTGACTACTTTTTAACCCCCAACCTAAAAAGGACGAGGTTTTACAAGTTACGTGTGTATCTGACTATCTGTGTATGTGCGTATCTGTCTGTGAAAGCTTTGTTTTAAAACCGATTTAATCGCGAAGATTCTAAGCTGACTGACCGTATATATCTCCTGGAATGATAGTTAGTGTTGTGCTATTTAGTCCAAAACGGATCTGAGTGTCAAGCTACTTCCGTTCAGCAGTTCCATGTCGTGTTCCGCGCAATGGCCTCGTCGGGTTTCCGCTAAGCTTGATACATCACTGTTACTTTCAAACTGTTTTTACATGTAATTGAGCAATTGCCCACGCGATGTCGATGCACGGAATCGAAGTCACGAGCCATTTTAAACAATAACTTCTATCATGTTTTAGTTCAAGGTATTAATCACATAATCATGGGAATGTTTAAAGCTATACAGAGGTAAAACCATTAATATAAGGTAAGGGAAATGTCTTCGACTGTTTTGGTAGTTTATTTTGATGTACTTTTTGTATTTATTTAATAAATATTACAATACCTAAGTATATACTTTTTTACCTTAATTACACAACTTAATTTTTTTTGCATTTTTTTTTAAATTAAACAATTGCTGCTAACTACACAATACAGTTGGTATGTCAGATTGCTTACATAATTGTAACAAAAATTCTTACCAAACAAAACCCGCATGTGGGAAACGGAGATAAGTTTCTTATTATGACATTCTGTCCACATTCACGCTTAATTAACAAAGAGAAAATAAAAACTGAAATCTAAATACTTGTGGAGTTTAAATTTAAATCAAAGCGAAGATAGGAAGAGTTTTAATATTCACAACTATAACTAACCAGATTTCTTTGTAACCTCATTTATATTTTATATACTAATTTTTTACATTATACATCTCAACGACCCCTCATGCTTTTTTTCTTTTACTTAGACCCCCAACAATTCATCTAACGCTTGGAAAAAGATGTGAATTATTTTGGCAATCACTGATTTGTAGAAATATTTCTTTTTTGAGAATGTAAAAATATATTTTTTAATTCTACAATCGTAATGTTTTACATGCAAAGAAAATAATAACGAATAAATAGATCGCTTGTCAATTCTAAAGGGTTAACCGTTCACCTTCGATCCTAATAATAATGTGGCGTGTGTTGCCAAATAAGGCTATTGAACAGACTGTTCGAGGCTTTACCTTCGATACGTTGAATGATTTGAAAATGAAAATTATATGTTATCTATAGATATATATTCAATTGTTCTCGAACAAAGCTTTGAGAATATAATATATTGTATTGTAGGTTGGAAGTATTTAGTAGAATACGAGGAAATTCTCAATATGTTCATTTTATGTCTGACTCTCGTTTATTTGACTATATCATTGCGTCGGTACAAAGTACTAGGATTGGCCCTTAAATATCAATGAATAATGATATGAAGTCACGTTTAAATTGCCTAGCAGGGTTGGCATAAATAAATCATTTTGATTTAAATCAAATGATGTTTTTAATAAAAATCAATGATTTAATCAAAAATGTTTGAATTCACTTTCTTTCACAGAAATCAACAGATTTAGAAATTATAACTAAGTTACAAACAAGGGTCGTTTAAATCTCAATGGCTCAGTGGATCGGGCGTTGGATTCACGATCAACAAGTCGTGGGTTCAAATCCCGGACATTGGACTACTGACGTGGCCCACTCCTGACACAAGCTATTTATTAGCTTACTAGGAGGAGTAAAGGGAAAACTAGTAGTATGTGATCCATACTGCTAGTAATCTTTGGTTAAAAAAAAATAAATAAAAAAAAAAAAAATTGAATAAAAAAACTAGTTTTTCAGCCTTTTCAACTACCAAACGGTTTCCTAATTAGCTCTGAACAATTCCAAAGGTGGACCTGAACAATTCCTCTTTCCATAGCAGCTGAAGAAGCTATCGCCTCAAACAATTGCTTCACCTTCAAGCTTTACTATCAATGCAATGGTAGCAAAACTGAATGATGTGATGTGATTTCGTGATTCCTTCTGAATTCTGTTTATGTAGTCCCTTGAGGAACGTTTCGTTTTGGGCAAAAATATGTATAGTTAAATTAAATAATAAAATCAAAAAAATCGTGATTAATTAGGATTTTTTTTAGATTGTACATTACTCGATTTTTTTTTTAATCATGATTTTTTTCCAACCCTGTTGCCTAGTATCATCGTAACAGACTATAAAAATTACTATATAAAGGTTTAATAGAAACATACGTACACTATCTACATTTTTATTTATTTTCTTCTCAGTCTCAGTCATAAGGATGCCTGGAAGAGATCGCTTCAAGCGATAATTCCGCCTGTTGTTATATCTTACTATAACGTTAATTTTATTTTACTCTGTATATGTTTAGAGTACGATAAAGTATATTTCATTCATACTCAGGCATATCATATGTAGTTACGTACCATAAATGGAAAAAAGAACCCTTATTGAATCACTTCCTTGTCCGTCTGTCTGTTTGTCCTTTTTCTCTCGTAACGTTAACGTATTTTGATATTATTATTAAATTCTCTAGCCTCTTCTGATGTCTGAATTGCTTCTGCCTATTCAAAAACTTTATTACTATACGTTTATTATTGCTAATACTTTATTTTCTAGATTCTTTAAGCCTAATTAGCATACAAAACAATTTGGCAATGATTTAAAGGAAAAACAGTTGGCGGATATTTATGTAAAAATAACACAGTGATTCTAGACGCGACATTTTTTAAAAATATTCTGTTTCCCAATTTAACAGGGAGAGAAGAATAAATTAACTTATTTTTAACACATCCCTACACAGTATAAAACAAAGTCGCTTCCCGCTGTCTATCCGTTTGTCCCTATGTAGGCTTAGATCTTTAAAACTAAGCAACGGATTTTTTAAATAGATAGAGTGATTCAAGAGGAAAGTTTATATGTATAACACATACATAATATATTAGAGAAATACTGATAATTTTAGAGGTTTCTAATGTGATGTCGTAAATAAACACATTTTTGCGCTTACATTGCAAGCGCTGGCTGAAACCTACGAGATAGACCAAAATAATGTACTACAGTATTGTACACCATAAAAAGGTCTACAAAAAATTTAGCAATGGTATATGTCTATCTGTAAGGGATATCTCACAATAACCATTTTTTATCCTTTACTTTTTACGAGAAATAATGGCTTATTTACGAAGTGATTTTAAACTATACAGCATTAATCCTTATCCAATTAGGTACCTTAAGTACATTGTGCATTTAATATAGATCAATATGGCCTTTACAGCAAGAAATTTAAATGAATATTTTCGAAGATATTACAGATTTAAAATGTAGGGATATAGCGGTTATAGCTAAATACACGTGTTAAATCTATAGTAGATAGTATTTTAAGAAATATAACACTAACTTAGTCCAATAAGAGATTTTGAAAATTGTTTGAATAAGTTATGAATTAAATCACTTTACAGATTCTGTAAATTGTATTACTTTTTTGTTGTTAGTTAAAACAATGTATATAACTGTATACTTTTAGGCTGCATTTCCATTAAAGATGTGCGAGAATGTGGTAAAGCAGCCTAAGATTACAAACGGATGTGTCGAATTAAAATCCAATAAATGTCGTGTAATAGATACAAAATACAATAGCTAAACCGCACACACAAACACACAACCACAGCTGGATAGACACGAAATACGTTAATCGTTATTTGCGTGTCTAACCATAAAGCAACGAGCGATCAAATTAATTACACGGGTCAACTGCTTCTGATGAGATGTTACTTCGGGACATAATTTGACAACGCCATTGAGCTTTGAAAAGCTTATGCATAGCAAATGTGATAGATTGATAACGAGATTAATGTCATCTGCTTTTGATTGAATTATATTTTGCTAACTAGTTTTTAATATTTAGACTCAAATTCAAAAGATTTATCTAAAGAAAAACTTATTACTAACTGCGTCCCGTTTAACCCACTATATTTTGGATAATTCACACTATATCATTATAAGTTATAGCCTATGTGTTATTTTGATGTGTAAGCTATATTTTTGTAAAGTTTCATCAAAATCCATTCAGTAGTTTTTGCGTGAAAGAGTATCATACATACATCCATACATTCTTACAAACTTTGGCGTTTTTAATATTAGTAAGACTAATATTGATAAATCATTAATTTATTTTCTCAATCTTTTTTATATGTATGTTATTTATGGCAACACAGAGATTTAATAAATTAAGTTATAAAATATAAGGTTTAATACACATTATTGATTATTGACTCCTGCTTTCTGTGGTATGATATCAATACGTTTAGTAAATTAAAATTAATTTAAATTATTTTCGTTGACCTGACCTCTTCAAAATTGTCGACATCCAGAGGACTACTTTTCGTAATTCCTATCTATAACATTAATAAGTGTTGTGAATGAAAATGATATGAAATGGTCTTGGCAAATAGTCATTGAACCCTAGGGTTCATTCTAATACAGTGTTATCATAGGAAGACTAAGAAATCAATATTATCTACTGGAAATTGTAATCAACTATACGTAAATAGTTGTATAGATATAAAATATTTAAAAAAATAGTACTGTGTTCAAAATCTAGGTTTGATTATTTTTTACTTTTTAGTGACTTCATTATTTATTTTTTGAAGTCGGTTAAAGTCGGTCTTTTTTATCAGCTTACCTAAATAACTTCAAATTATATAATTAGTATTTAAAGAAGTATCCTCTAACTCCTAACCGTTGAGCAGTTGTGTCCAAGCAATAACATTTGCAATATCTGAATATTTTATGGATCAAAATATGTAAAAAACATTGTAAGTGCCTTTGAAAGTTGATTCCACCATCAGATCCTCACTTGGTTCCGATGGGACCACCTCGAAAGCACTCTTTCGAATAAAAAAAGAATTTTGAAAATTGGTCCACAACTGACGGAAAAATCGGTGAACATACTTTAAAAAAGATTCCGAAGAATTGAGAACCTCCTCCTTTTTTGAAGTCGGTTAATAAATAGAATGAACCTGCAATTGGTTTACAAGTTCTCTGAACTAAATAAATCTGGTACCTGTCAGGCGGCCACAAAGATCTATTTCAGATTAGCTTATCTGGCGACTACCATAAAACAATTAAATGTTAAGGTCTTAACATAAACCTTTATCTGTTTCTTCAATGGGTAGTAATAAAATAGTAAGATTCTAATAATAGTTATCTGTAGACAATGTTTTAACAACTTTAAGTTCTTAAATTTACTCATCTTAATTATAAATTTAAAAAACTATCTGGATCATATATTGATTGTTGTTGAAGTTTTAGTCTTCTCACTTTAGCTGAACGTAGGCTTATTATTCGATATTGTTCGTGGACATATTGGTTGCCCTCAGTGAGCAAATATTTCTCCGCGCTCCCATAAAACGCACCCGACACACTACTCTTTTCCATGTACCCCCTTCCACTGTTGCAATTATGGCGCAAACGCACCACTCTCGAGAATCTTGCGAACATACACCTTATCGGATCTAAAACCTTATTTAAAAACAAGATAAAATCGAAATTACTAAACTCTAAAAGATGAGTCTACACGTGTAAGGCAATTGTCTACTCATATAATATTCTTATTTATTTACGTATGTGGCATATATAATTAGTATGTATGTATGTATCTATGTTTATAGTTTTTCTCGTAGTGTATATGATTCTTTACTGTAACTGCAATATCAAATAATATTTGCTCAATATAACTTAAGTCATAATCAATTTGTAACTTGAACTATACAACAATGCAACACCGGAACAACTATTATTTTCTTGTTATAAATAAAAATAAATAAATAAATAAAATAATTTTTATAGCGAAATATTTTGAATATTCTACAATAACATGTCCTTCGGGTACCGTACCTTACAAGGGTAGGAACCGTTATAGGATCACTTCATTGTACCTACGTCTCAAGCCTGTGATTCCTTGATGGTCTAAAACATTATTTTTGCGTTAAAATAATCGAAATAAAATAAAAAACTTTTTAAGTATATAAAAATTCATGCAAAATCGTAGATGATTTTATTTAATTTTAAGAAGCTACCCTTTAGTACGAGTAGGATAAGATTTAGATTCTATAATTAATAGTAATTTAGTAATGACCACTAAAGTGAACTGAAGACGGATCCTCCATTATTCATGTAAACTGGCAAAATGGATTCCAATTTCAGTTTAAATGGGGAAGCACTTTGGTTACGATCTAAGATTCCGATAGATGACTCCGGACATGAAATTGAATACTGAAATTCAGATTATTAATTCAAAATGTCCAAAATGAATTAAGTTTCTACTATATTATTAGGATTAGGAAAACAACTTATATATTCGTGACGCAGAGAATGTTTCCGGTAAATTGGCTCTAAAATATCTATAAATCGGACTTCCCGTAGCTTACATGATAATTAGTTCACTATTAGAATTTAGTAAAATCTGTAGTCTTACAATGGATTCCTTCTCATAGCGGTATTTTTGGCAATGAAGTTGTAGATGATCTTGCTAAACAAGCAACTAGTGATGGCATTGATTTAAATATAGTTCCTTTTTTTAGTGAATGTCTGACTTGTGTTGATTTATGGAAGTCGTATTTTGACAAGAGATCCACAACCAGAGGCATCTGGTATAGAACCATTCAGCCTGAACCGTTTAATTCTCCATGGATCAACAATTGTTTAAATAGATTAGATCTAGTAATAGCGTAAAGGATTCGTTTCGGACACATTCCATTAAACAAGTATGCGTTCTTAATGAAGAAGAAATTATCGCCTAATTGTGACGTTTGGGGCAAAGTGGAAGACGTGTACCACGTAATAATGGAGTGTGCCTGAAATGAAGTAGTACGATTTGATATTTTGAACAAACATAAAATCTTGAGGAGGTGTGATCCATTGTCGAATGGGGCTAGAGCGCTGTACAAACTTGTTAGGGTTGGATTGCAGCTGAGATAGGATGCCGTCCTGGTCTCTAGCTGAAATACACCACAAAACCTTTTTGTGAGCTTATAGAGCGGCATAGTCGCATCTTGTTAGCGACAAAGCTCTTTAAATTATGATTTAAAATAATTAAATAAACTATATATTTTTGAAATTATAATTTTCATAGGTACAATTGCCATTAACGCACTTCCACCGTCGGCGAAGTTCAACTATGTTTCCAATACTTTACGTTCGTCAGTACTTTATGTTCGTCAAAATTCGTATGAACTATACGAATTTTGACAGATGGCTCTACCGTATTTTGAAATCATTTGAAACCACAATTTCCATTTTGGGTCCCTACTTATGATAAACGAGTAATATAAGTCAGTGAGTGGTACCTAAACTGTTTTAGAATGAACCCTACGGGTTAGTGACTATTTGCCAAGACCTTGTCATATCATTTTCATTCCCAATAATTAAAATACATAATTTTGATTACATACATAACAAATGTTAATGTTGAAGATTGGAATTACAAAATGTAGTCAACATGGATCCCTGGATGTCGACAATTTTGAAGATTTTAGGTGAACGAAAATAAAAAGAGAAGCAATTTAGAAAATGTTTTAAATAACATTTATTACGAATTTTGACAGATGGCTCTACCAGATTTTGAAATCGTTTCGAACCACCATTTCAATGGGCTCTTCCCATTTAGGGTCCTTACACCAGTAATATATAATTTAATGGTTATATTAATTAAAAATAATTTTGGAACAATGTTTTGAAACAATAAGATTAGTTTATCTATAAATGTAGTATTTGTTTAAAATGTTAATGCGCTTTTCCAGTACAGAATGGTTTTATATTTGATTTTATTTTTATTATATTTTGTTTCTTTTTTTTCCTTATTTTTTTGTATTATTTTACATAGAGCTCCAGTACGGCGCGCTATTGGACGGGTGCGGGGGGGAGCTCCCGTCGCTGAGCGCGTGCGCGCCGCTCCCCCCGCACCTCGACAAAGCAGCCCGACGCCTGCAGAAGGATGCGCGTGCGCAACAGGATAAAATCACACAAGTTAACATCCATTTGCAGGGTATTTTGTTCATTTATTTTCTGTTCTTTTCAATATTATTTAGTTTCTTTCTGTTCTTTTTATTAATTTTTTCTTGTGATTAATTTTCTTCTTCAACTTTCCATTTCTATTTACAAATTATTCTAAAATTATCAAAAAAATTATATGACAAGTATCAACCTACTCGGATACTAAGAAATGGCTGTAATAACTAGTCCGCCATCTTAGGACGTCGGCTATATTGTAATTAGAACGACATCACGTGTATGTAAAATTTCATCTCAATCAGTTGAGAATAACTGCTTTATAATTCGTTTGCAAGATATGAACAAAACATACAAACTAACATTGCAAGTTAAATAAAAGCTTGTAAAACGCATTTAAATTTAAAAAAAATACACCATTTTATTAATGCAGAGAATAGTTATATAGTTTTTTCTCTTTAATTTCTCAAGATCCTTTTGTTAATGATTTTTAAATATTTAAACCAGTCGTATCTGTTATAATTCGCGGAAATCATAACAATATACATAATTCGAAGCTCTGAATCAGTTGATCTTTTCGGTACAAAGCATTTGAACAGTAAACAGAGGATATGAAAGTAGCATTGTATTGCTTCTTTTGTTGCAGCTCTCTTCGCGGCGGTTGAGCATGGCTACCTCGATAAGGCGAGAAACATCTTGGAATCCACTGATGTTGATGTTAACAGGTGAGAAACGTTTTTATTGATACATTTATTAGTTTTCTATATATTGTTATTTCTTATTCGCTATTGTTGGATTTCTTTTCACTGTCTAGAAACTAAGGTTTCTCAAGTAATATTCCATCCCCATTTATCATATCATAAATGTTCGTCAAATTCTAAAAACGTCATTATCTTCAAAGTCTTCGTCTTTGTTATAATTATTTAGTGTCCTTCCATCCATATTCATAATAGAAAAAAAACTCACATAATAAGTAAGTAAATAGGTACCGTATACAATGTTTCCCTGCCTTCAAGATGTACTAGTTTAAAGTAAAGTCTAACATTAAACCTGTAAATCTAGGATCCCCTAAAACCATCGCAACTAGAGCATGGTGGTATTTAATATCTGGTATTGAGTTACTAATGATTACCAGGCCTTAGTGCACTAGCTTGAAGTATTGTTTTGACATTAATCGTCTATCAGATCAGCTAAAAGTCAAACCAGAACAAGTCACTTCAAAAGATAAACTACAAGAGAAGAAATTTACTTTTACGATTCCTTACGAGATTATTACAACTATATGTCGGAAAAATTTTAATGCGAAGGGAGATAGTTCGAATACACAATCTTTTATAAGCATCGTATTTGCACTGTGGATGGCCTATCGTGAAAGCTACGGGTGCAACTCAGTCAGGAGGAGGAGGAGGTTAAACTTTATGTTCTCGTACTATTCAGACAGGAACCCAAGCAGTGCCTTGTACTCGTGACCGAGCGTGTAGGTTTAAAGGATCCTTTTATTCAATTGAAACACTTGCCTTCAATGTCTAGGTTCTCTGTCTAAGCTAATGTTAGGCTTACGTAAGACTCACCTAACACAAGGCTTTTTTTAACGATGGGAGCTAGAAGCCTACTGCAGCACTCCAACCTAACACAAGGCTAACTTAACACTAAACTAAACCAAGTCTAACTTTCCGAGATATATTTTGGAAATTGTTGTACAATCTTACTGCTGGTTACAAGTTAATTATTACAAAAATGAGGATGATGATCAGATCCTTTGTAGGTAACTTAGATTATGAATTAAATTCCCAGTTAGAATTTGGATAAAACTATGACTTTATAACTTAAATTACTTGTTAGTATAATTTAAAGTCTCACAGCAACATTCAGCATTTCATAAAGGTAGAGCTCGTGACAGTATCACTAGTTAATGGTTTCACTCATTGCCCATTGGAGAGCCAAACAGTAACTAATGACCAAAGTTACGAACTAAACGAGCCACGAGCTGGACCGCACTGTTTGCTATTGGTATTGCTTATACTGAATTTAAACCATAGACAAACTAAACAGCTATGGAAATTCAAATAATTAAGTCTTCATTGAGCCTTTTTAAAAATTCCTCCAAACACTCAAGTTTTTTTGGAACTTAACAAAGCGATCCTATCTAAATATCTATGTATCTTTACTAATATATAAAGCTGAAGATTTTGTTTGTTTTTTTGCTTGAACGCGCTAATCTCAGGAACTACTGGTCTGATCTGAAAAATTCTTTCAGTGTTAGATAGCCCATTTATCGAGGAAAGCTATAGGCTATAATGCTATATATATCATTATGCTAAAACCAATAGGAGCGGAGCATCGCGCGGTTTTATATAAAAAAATAATTCTGAAATTAAACTAATTACGAACTTCTGTGATATAACAAGTACAATAAAATATTGGAGATCCTAAAGTTTGCAACAGAAGAGCACCGTTCTGATATGGAGCAGAGTTGAATTAGTCGTTTTTCTGATCATCAAAGCACAAAAAGTTTCATCCAAATTGATCAAGACTATACAATAATTTCAGTGACATATAACCGTATAAGAAAGGATAAACTATAAAAAATTAATAATTAATTTGGTGATCATTAAAACAGCTAAAGGATTTTGCATCTGAAATTCAGTTGTTTTGTATATAATTTTTTTTTCTAGCCTCAACCCAGATGGCCTCTCACCACTGGATGTCGCAGTTTTGGCCTGCAACAGACACCTTGCTAAAATGCTCATGGAATTCGGAGCTAAGGAAGGCTCTCAATGTAAGTTGATAGAAAATTAAATTACACACATAAGAAGAATACAATTTTTGGACCAAAAAAAATTAGAGACTATTTCAAAAAGGAGGAGGAGGTATACCGATTACGCTGAGATTTATGATCCGATTTACGTGATTTTTCCTTAGTTTTATATTTACTACAAAAATAAGAATTATTGTATATTATTGTCCTAATAATGGGAGGTTAATAAATAACGGAATTATTTTTTACTTTTTAGTACATTTTTTTAGAATTTAAGTTGGTTTTTTAAAACATAGTTTTTAAATAAACTACTAACGTGGATTTGCATACTTTAAAAGCATACAATGAAAGATGTATAACGTCTTGCCTTGTCTATTCATTTGCAATTACGTAACCAAATTACTTACTGATTTTGAGGTTATAATTAATTAACACACACACACACACGCTTTAAAATCTCTTTAATGTGCAAACACACACATAGTGCGTTTGCCGGTAGGGATGGGAGTATTATCACTGCGTTACTAACATTGATGATGTCTTAGATTTAAATAGTGTCTAGCTTAGAGAAAATTATTAGTACTTATTAAAATTATTGCGAAATCCTAGTGTCCCTCAGTTTCTGAAAATTGATTCTTTAGTTGAAAAATAAATTAGTAATTTTGGTTATAATTATATGTTATTTCGTTCGTAGGCCAATTTGAACTGCTTAGTTTAATTATAAACTTAGCAATCTTTTACGTTCCACATATATGTATAATATACTATAGAATTAAAAGCTTCGTCATCATGTTAATATGACGTAAGTCTCTTAATCTTATCCATTCACAAAAATGCATGCAGTCTGTCAGTGTTGAGTACATCAAGTTTACAATCGATCATTTAAAGTATTTTAACAATGAGACAGATTCTGTCTAAGATTATCTGGAGATCAAAACAATCCCGATTGTAAACAATAACGAATGGCACAATTTGATCAATCTTCTGATAAAATGCCTATCAAGTTCATTATCAGGATTTCATTTGAATCATTTGATTGGATTGGTTAGTTAGATCTTGCTTCTTCATCGTTTGTTGAAATTCTTTAAAGACAAGTACTTTAGAATTCTAATTAGCTGAGTTATTGTGTAGTTTTTCTTCATTAGCGGACAGACAGAATATTATATATATTATGCAAATATTATTCTTTAATTTATAGACACTCTTACATTCTTCTCATTATTGGATGGATCTCAAATTTTTTAATTTTTTTGCATAATAATATTACATTTTATATATTACTAGCTTCGAATTAGCTGTCAAGAGCTTACATTAGAAAAGTTAATATGGTCGTTAGTTTTCTTAAATTTTCTAAATTTCCGCGTATTTTTTTTAATTTTTTCTTCCTTAAGAACGTTTTCCTGACAATAACAAACACAACAAAAAAAGAATTAGCGAAATCGGTCCAGCCGTTTACGCGTGATGTCGTGACCAAGGGAAATAGGGATTCATTTTTATATATAAGAGAAGATAATTTAAAAAAAAGATTTTTTCTTTCCATGCTTCCTAACTTCCTAACTATAATTGGAATCCTAGGAACCGATATATTAAATGTAGTCCAATTCCGGGGTCATTTGGAGAGCAAAGAAAAAAAACTAGGGGTGCTTAACATGTCGAGACTGTACTTCACACCTGGACACCGGCTTTTTCTTTACAAACAAAGCCCTGTTCGTCCACACATGGAGTACTGTTTTCATCTTTGTGTTGACGCCCCTCAATATCAATTGCATCCACTTGACTCTATCCAAAGGCGGGCAATTCGTATCATCGACGATCTAATGTTTACAAACGAACAAAACAAAAGATCTAGATGACTTAAGCCCTCTACCGTATGTACAATGGGTTATGTTCCGAGGAACTTTTCGACTTAGTGACCCCCGACTCTTACCGCCATCGCACACTTCGCCGCTGGGACAGATTCCATCCGTTTGGATGCTTGGCATCCTATAAATGTACGCGCGTCAAGATCCTTGCATTGCACAATGATCTGTCACCAGCGGTTTTCACGTACAGGTTCCTACGAGGTCGGCAACGCATCGACAGCTCTTTGTGTCTTGTCGATGTTCATGGGCGACAAAAAAAATAATATGATATTTATATAATATAATAAAAAAGCAGTGATGGCCCAGTGGTTGAGACTTCAAGTCTTACTCGGAAGGTCCGAAGTTCGATCCTGGGCACACACCTCCGACTCTGAGTTATGTGTGTTTTAAGCAATTAAATATCACTTGCAAGGGTGAAGGAAAACATCGTGAGGAAACCTGCTCCCCTGAAAGTTCCTAAAAGGTTCTCAAAGGTATGTGTAGTCTGCCAACTCGCACTGGGCCAGCGTGGTGGACTATGCCCTAATACCCTCCTCATTCTGAGGAGGAGACCCGGCTCAGCAGTGGGCCATTGAAGGATCGTGATGATGAATATGATATTTATAAAATGAAAAAAAAATACTTAAGAATACAAAGTAAACAAATGAGTGTGTAATAACGCCATCTATCGGCGTGTGGGTGAAGTACATGTCGAGATGTGAGTTCGTTGTGTGTTTAGTAATTATTCATACATAAATTACGTTGGTGTTGAAAATTAAAATTATATAGTGATAGCGTGCCGGCTAGTATATTATAAATTTTACTACCCCCGTTTAACGTTCTACATATAAACACTGTACACCTAGCGTTCATGATGTACCTCATCAATCAGTTTCTTTATACAGTTTAATAGTATTTTGAAAAAATTGGTGATGTAAGCAATATCTATAAGCAATCAATGTAAATACAAAAAAGCTTGTCATTTGATGAGATGACGAGTGACTTGCTATCACAGTCTACCCGTCAATCGCGATAATGTGTCTATGATTGATGTTAAGTCCAAAATAATTTTATAAATATAAATAAGATGGTGGATGAGAAAATGTTTCGAAACTTTACAATAAATCGTGTATAGGTAGTAATGCTAAAGTTCAGAAGTATATAGTTTATCTACGTCCGGACAGAAGACAAAAAATACTATAAAACTGTATTTACCTTTTGTTTGTAAAAATAAGGAAAGAAAAAATAAAAAATTAATATAATATTAATGACACTGAATCTGCTCCACAATCATCTATCCGCTCCTACTCTCCCTTCCACCTCGGTAACGTGAATCTGTCTTACTCATCATCATCACAACCTATTAATGGCCAGTGGGCCGTCTCCCCTCAGTATGTCCACCACGCAGGCCACGTGCGGGTTGGCAAACTTCACATGCGGACAGAGAACTTTTAGGGAACTCTCAAGGGTAGTGGTTTCTTTCACCGTTATAGCAAGTGATTATTAATTCCTTAAAACACACATAACTCAGGAATGTCAGTCTCTTACTCATACGGCAAAATCAAGAAATCAAAATTTAATAAAACAAAATATCTCATTTATCTTCTTCTTATATATAAAATTCTCGTGTCACAATGTTAGTTACCACACTCCTCCGAAACGGCTCGACCTATTTTTATGAAATTTTATGTGCATATTCAGTAGGTATGAGAATCGGCTACTATCTATTTTTCATCCCCCTAAGTGATAGGGCGGCCCACTCAAAATTTATATTGCAATACAACGTTTGCCGGGTCAGCTAGTCTTCTTCTTATATATAAAATTCTCGTGTCACAATGTTAGTTACCATACTCCTCTGAAACGGCTCGACCGATTTTTATGAAATTTTATGTGCATATTCAGAAGGTATGAGAATCGGCTACTATCTATTTTTCATCCCCCTAAGTGATAGGGCGGCCCACCCAAAATTTATATTGCAAAACAACTTTTGCCAGGTCAGCTAGTCTTATATATAAAATTCTCGTGTCACAATGTTAGTTACCATACTCCTCCGAAACGGCTCGACCGATTTTTATGAAATTTTGTGTGCATATCGGGTAGGTCTGAGAATCGGTTAACATCTATTTTTTATACCCCAAGGTGATAAGGATCGCCCACGGTGGCAAAACAAAGTTTGCTGGGTCAGCTAGTATTAAATATATTAATTAAATAATAGCATTTAAATTAGAAGTAATTTTCCCCTCCACTTACAGCAGCAGTCATTCATGTATCGTCAATAAATAAGATTAAGAGCCGCGACACTGAGTGATGTGTTACCGATTGAATGGTAGTAAATAATAATTATAATAATTTGTTTCAGTCAAAACACCAGAAGCACTCGGTTTACATCTGCGAAAGCTATCTAGAGAGGCGGAGTCACGTTTGCACGAAGTTACTGGTTATTTACCTGAAAAGGCTTGTCGGGACGATGTTTGCAGGTTAGTTCATTGGCAAATCCGTTATTTGGTAAAAGTTTCTCATTGGTATTTACAAATATACCGTATAATCATAAGTACGGAACGGATTAGTAGTTCTCTAGTTTTAACGGGACTAACGTACAGCAATTTATTTGTAAATATAAAGGTATGTTTCATAATAATATTCCATCTTTTTATAGATCAGCTGCGGGCGGTCAAGCTGGAACCATGGGTTGTGCTGGGGGTACCGGATCAGAGAAGGACAAACAAACACAACATTGGGAAAGAAGAGCCCGAACACTCAAGTAAGTCCAGAGCATCGGCAGCTATTCTTTAAATAATTTTGTTGTTCAAAGTATTTCAGTTAAAAAGAAGCATAACATTGGTATTTTTTTTTATTTTAATAATTGGTGTTAATGCCGTTTATTAAATTAACAATTACTCTAGTGACCAAGCAGAAGCTTTATCTAAATTGTTACATTTACCTCAACATGTATGATTAAAAAAATATTAATAAGAAACTTTATTATAACAAAGGTACTTTTTCCAGGCGTCTGGTGCTAGGATGGCAACAAGCTCGAATTCCCACAGCATTACCAGCTCCAGATTTAGAAGTGTGTGGTGCGCATTCTGTGACAGTTCGATTGAAAGATCTAAAGACAATGCAACCAGCTCCACGAGACCCACCGATTGTTACTAAATATAAAGGTATTTTGGGTTTTCTAAATCCATTCTCTGAGAGCTTCCGTGATCAGCTTGACATTCTTTATATTTTGCTGTCTGAAATGTTTAAGTACTTAATGTAATTACTATTAAGAGTTCCATGGGATCAGTGTTTTCGATCATTACGTGGTCCGTCTTTATCGATCTGTTGAATCTAAACTTATTTGGGTACTTTCTGTGGATCAGAATGCACACGTGAAATAAAAATTAGAATTCGAATCAGAAATCAAACAAAATTTTTCCGACGATATGTTTGTCCTTCAATCGTTTAAAACCTTTGGGGTGTCTGACTCGTACTTTTGAACCTTTTTGAAACAACCTTATAGAATTATTTGATTACAAGAATATACATTTCTTTCAGTGGAATGGTCATCCCGAGCAGACTTCTCTAACGTGTGTGGATGTCGCGAGGTGCACGCGTCTGGTTCGAGCAGTACTCGAGTGCTTGTGGCGGGTCTGACACGAGGCCGACGGTACTTCTTCCGTGCTGCTGCTGGGAATGTGAAGGGTTGGGGAGCCTCTACTATATCTGTACCGAGGAGTGTTGTTCCTAGCAGTAAGTATACACAGTAGAGTCTGTCCTGTGCAGTCAATTGATTTAGTAATGGCCGGTCGCCACTTTTATTGCATTAGTTCGATGATACATAACAAAGTAAATAAATTATTAGAAGTAATATATTCACTTCCATTCAGAAAATGTAAGAAAAAACTTACAATTCTGTTATATAAGGACACTGAAAATTTTATTTCACTTACGTTGTGATAAACCAATTTGAAATTTATTTATTAGAGTATTATTTCAATAAGTTATTCATAATTTATATTAGTTTGTTAATAGCGGTAATATTCTAGCGTAAAGTTCTATTTTAATTATAACATCTACGTAGGTTGGCGAGACGTCTCATCTCGGACATCACGTGGAGAATCCGGCAATGCAGTCGCAGCTTTAGAGGCTTTAGCTACAGCAGCAGCAGGTGCTCGCCATCGGGCACCAGTACAACCAGCACGTTTGCCTAGAAAGAAAACTGCTACTATAAGACAGTTATTTACAGCTGCTAGCAAATTTCAGAAGAATCTAAGGAGGTGAGTTATAACTAACCTCATGCTATGCTTGTTTATGGAAGGTGGAGTAAACTCCATTATTTAAATTGGTAGTCGTGACTTTTGATTTATAAGATGCGACGGTGCACACGATTTAAAAACATTTTCATAATCTCCAGGGGCGTATACCTTGCCTGTATTATATACCACGAGGACAAGGTGCTGGTCACCAGTGAAGAGTTCCTGCCAGTTATAGAAGTTGATGAGACCTACCCCGCCTGCATTTATACTGACTTCCATTGGCTTATGAAGGTATTTATTTAATTATATTTCGCCTTTTTTCAAGCTTCAAAAAATCATATCATAATTTTTGAACCCCTTTACGAGGCAACTAGGCATTTTTTAATTCGTGCCCTAATTTTCGTACCAGGGACAAATGAAACTCGTGGACACTAAATTGCGATTTTAGAGTTGCTTTGTGGAGACACTTTTTACCTCTGTTAACCTGTTTAACGAACAATAATCCGCGGTCCAATAATTTATATCGCCATTATAAATATATAAATTTAATTATATAATTTTTTTTGCGAGCGGCCCTCAATTTTCTCAAAAATTTCTACATACCATTCCGAATCGAATGGCAATCATAATTTTTGGAGATTTAGAAAAAGTTTCGACCTAAAAAGTTGTTGACTAGACTATACGTATATAAGTCAATGAGAAATATGTTCATTTATGTAAAAAAAAATGTGATTTGTAGGATTGTTTCTGTGAATTAAGTGTTGATGACATGTAATGTACGACATCAACCAAAAAATTCGTACAAGGTGTTGCCAAGTTCACCAACAAAATGTCCAGCTCAGTATATTTCAACTTCTACATAAGAACATTGAAGTGTAATGAAAAATTATCAGCCTAATTAATAAAATTATGAGAACGAAGTAACTAAATGATACTTATCCTAACTTTGAAGGTAATTACTATATCAGTCCATTATCATCGGCTTAGTAGATTAGTGAATGGCACGCAGCCAACGGGTTAATCTAATAATGGTTGGAACTTAGCCAGATACAGCCATCTTGGTTAACCCTTGTAATGGATAGTGTTTCTGATATCACTTTCAATACTATTATACGCCATTTCCTAAGTGTTAAATATTAAAACTTAGGTAGCCTGTTGTTTAGGACATTGGATTGAGGATCGAGAGATGGGTTCAATCATCTGTAGCCATGTTGTCAGATCGATTTTTGTCTTTTTGATCAACCTCCCGATTTTTGTGTTACTCCGACATGAATCTAACAGCCTAAAACTATAATATCATTTCTCAAATAAGTATCTATGTGATACGAAAGTAAGTTAAAAAAACTAGTTGAATATTATTTATAAGTATTTTGTTCATTTTGGAGTTTTCTATGATGTAAGGAAAGCGTAAACTGTATTAATGTTGGATGACCAAATTAAAAAGTTAAAACGATCATAACATAGAGTAATGTTTCAAAATTAATGTACCCTCATATTGTGAGTCTCCCCAATTTTTACTGTAAATGTATGTGTTTTAAAATAGGTCTAGCAAAACTGGCTGTAGCTAACTTAAAGTAAGACAATTTTAATTTTTTTAGGTATCGTGTTCATGGGACGAAGTTAAAGCTCTGAGATCAGATATGGAGAAACATACATCCTCATCTATCCACTTCAGATTGAAACTGCTTACTGCAGCTGCACAGATGCAATCTGCTTTGGGCATACAAGATTTAGGTAAGAAAGTTTAATTAACTGTTATATGAACAGTCTACTTAAACTTCGTTTTTTAACTCAGAGACTAAATTAACAATTACACATGTCAAATTAGAAATAATGATCCAGTTTTTTGAATGATTCATAATGTGTAAGTGGTTAATGTCTAATTTTATATATCCTCAGGTCAACTGTACCATAAGCCACTCCGAGATGCTCACGGCACTGTGGTCCTCTCCTGCATTAACATGGTGAAGTCACCCAAAGCCGTGTCAGCGTTGAACTCGCGCTGGGCGCCCGTTGCTAAGCTTCGGCGACGAGTTCTTAGCGAGGACAATACTATGGGTGAACTACTCATGGCTTCTGTACATGAACAGTGTGCTTACCACCAGGTGACAAAACGAAACTTCTTTATCTCACTTTACAACCGATTAATGGCCCACTGCTGAGCCTGGTCTTCTCAGAATGATTAGAAGGTTAGGTCATAGTCCACAACGTTGGTCCAGTGCGGGTTAGCAGACTTTACACATCTTTGAGAACATTATGGAGAACTCTCAGGAGTGCAGGTTTCCTCACGATGTTTTCCTTCACCGTTAAAGCGAGTGATATTTAATTGCATAAAACGACTTCTTTATAATACAAAATAGTATATTATGTATGTCCAATATGATTTATGACTGTTACTGGATGCTGTTAATTTATAGTTCCCCATTTATTCCAGGTATCGCGCGACCAACTACCACGTGGCCTTTACTTAGGTTACCTAAAGCTGCAATCTTCAGTGGAAGTTGTTCGAATAGTAGCGCCGGCGCGGACACCTAATGTACCCCCACATACGCGGATTAGAGATAATCCACATGTTTCTGCGTAAGTATGCACTTATATATCTATATCTATAATAAAATTGCAAACATGACGTATTTGTATTTTTAGAGATTTTTGAGAAAAAAAAAAGGAAGTAGAGCGAAATAAGTATCACGGTAAAACGTCTGGACCGATTTGATTGAATTTTTGGTACAATGAAACTATAAGTTGGATAAGGGTAATAGGGTATTTTTATACCGAAAAAATGCGCAGTTCCTGTGGGAAAAGGTATTGTTTATACAAAAACAGCTAAAGAGAAAAAAAATCTCTAATCAAATGATGTGTAACTGATTAAACATATAAAAAATTTTATTTCAAAAAAATCAGAGTTCATGTGATGAAATTTTCAATACATGTAATTTGTAACATGAATAGACACTTAATAGTTATTTATGCAACTGTTGTATAAAAGGGGTATTAAAACACGAATGTGGATTTATCACATGAATGTTTTAATACCTAATTATCAACAGTTGCATACAAGACTTTATCTACACCCATAATTAAATCCTCTATAAAAAAATCTGAAAAAGTTAGCTTACTGCTAACATTAAAACAGCCACTCCTAGTAAACTAACATCATCCATTGCTGAGTACATACAAATAAACTAAGTATTGATGAAAGAATCATTTATTGCAGTAGTAATGAACAAAAGTATAGCGCAATTATTAAAATTCACTTCAATATGTTCTTTAATGTTGGAAGGTAGTCGCATGTTTATTGTTAACAAAACAATAAAAATATCAAAGAAAAATGAATAATGGGTAGGATTTGAATAACATATTATTACGGCGCGCGGCGTTCTAGTAATAAAACGCGCGTGAATTACTGTTTTTTCGAAATTCATACAGATAGCACGCATCGCGCATCGACCATTAAGAATGTGGGTGCCTGTTGAGTAAACCCTTTGCGTAGAAGGGATAAAAAAAAACAAAGGAGTGTTATTATGATATTCAGTACAACATTATATCATCCGTTTGGATGATATAATGTCTAATAAAATATTAGGAAATTGGGTGTTTTAATGTTGGCAATAAGCTAACTGATTCAGAATATTTTATAGAAGATTTAAAGTATGGGAGTAGATAAAAACGTGGAGGAAGTCACACGATTGGTCTAAAAAATCTAGTTTCGCTGGGAAAATAATAAAATGTGTTTATATTAAATAACATATATACCTTTCAGAGAGGAATGGGAGTATCTGAAATCACAATCTGGCAAAATGACCGATGACACCCAATCTATAAACAACTTAGTATCCATCGGCAACAATGAGAAGCCTTCAGAATCTCAAGTTATGTTTCTCGAACAAATAGCCGCTGCGGCCCGAAGACTGTTCAAAGAAATGGAAATACCAGACGAGAGCGCGATCACCCACCGATTATATGATCTCGAAGTTATAGAACTGAATCACGACGTTAGTTTCGTTATGATGTGTCCGCCCGCAGAACAAGCGTGTTCCGTACCTGGTCAGAAGGAAATTTTACTTCAGAAAGGAGATCTACTGAGCCTGCCTATACAAGCCTTCGAAATGATCCACCTACAAACATACCATACAAACATTCTAAACAAATATTCCAAACTCAGCTGCGTCTTAGAACTCGATGTCGCTTTAGCCGCCCATTCACAAAGAGAAGCGTTCTCCTGCTCAGAACTACAAACAGCTAAGGAAAGATTGACCAAATTAGAAGATCTTCAAAATAATTTAAACTTAGTATGGAAAGCGGAGCGATGGTTGATGGACTTGATTGGTTTCGCACGAGATAAGGACAAAGCTGGCCCCAGCTCGGGAATTTCACTCAAATACGTATTGGACAAAACACCGTCCAAAATCTGCGTAGACGGACCCGATGGAATTAACAGCGAAATGAATTTAAAAATAGATCTTTTACAAATTCCACCTCGTGATAGTAAAATGACTAAAACGTCACCGGGAAGAGGATCCTGGCCTGGACCAGCCGGAAATGGAAATCATACCAATTTGCATCCAGAGTTTAGTAAATCTGAGCAACAATTGAGTTTAGCTCCGCGACAAACTTCCGTATCAACAATCGATTTGAGTGGATCATATTTAAATTCTGATCCAAAATACGGAAGAAAAGGTAGTGCGGATTCCCAATACACGCAATCAAGTAATTATATGAGCAGTAACTCACAATTTGATATTAAATCAAATGGATCTCACGTTAGTATAAACAGTTCTCGGCTCCCACCATCAAGAAGCGAGGACACATTAGTCCTTCAATCTGAAAACATTGAACCAAAGCCACGACCACACAGCATCAACACCAGCGTATCAACATCATCAAGCCCGCTACTAACAGTGAAAAACTTCTACCCTGGGAGCATGATAAGCGTCAAAACAATGAAAAACACGTCAGATTCCGTTCAAAGTTTGTCAAGCGATTCTGAAAGTCAAAGCTATCCAGCAACGGCAGTTCCTTTGAAAATCCGTCCGAACAGACAGAATGTTATATCGTCAAAAAGCATGACCAATGTAAAATCTGACGTCGATTTTATTGATACAGGTCAAGAGTTACTAAAAGGCTATTCTGTGAAACGACAGCCGTTGTTAGAGACACAGGAGGATTTAGACTATAATAATAAAGTTCCAAAGACTGATGAAAAGGAAAGTGACGGTAATGAGCGCGTCAAATTACCTCTAGAACAACGAACGGAACAAGCGGGTATTTTACAGGTGAATAAAACTTTATATTAAATGTTATATCTATTAGTAAATCTATCTCGCGCAATTCAATAAAGTATAGATATTGAAGTTTCAAATAATTGTTTATTTCCAGGTATTCGCAGCGTATGAAACTGGTTTAGCCGCGGGTACATCTTTAAAGTTACACGTGACGCCACGCACTTCAGCGCGCGAAGTCATCGACCTGGTCGTCAAACAGCTCAACATGGCCGCCGTCCTAAAAGGAAAATCGGGACCAGTGTACGGTCCTGAAAAGTTGCAAGACTTCTGTCTAGTAGCAGTTATTGGCGCTCGGGAAAGGTGTCTTAGAGATGACTTTAGACCGCTTCAGTTACAAAATCCGTGGAGGAAAGGGCGCTTGTACGTGAGGCTCAAACACGACGTCCTAGCGGCGTTACAGCATTCTGCCAAACAGCCAGCTTATATTTAGATTAGAACAATTTGTAAGAGATTAATAGTTAATTTTTTTGAGGTCCCTATCTCAAATTTTTAGATGCTCATCACTCAGTTTTGAAATCTGTATACTGAAAAATAAGTACATTTTGGTAAACTACCCTCAGTCCATCAAAGCTTGATCGATGACAGCTTGTCACTGACATAACCAGACCTGGAGATAAGTTCGATAAAAATTATCGATATTCCAACTAAAGTTACTGAATGTTTCAAACAAATCAAATAAAAGGAAGTTGTTGAAATGGTTCACAGTCCAAATCGTCATCATCAAAGTCTGATTCGGACTCGCTGGAGCTGTCTTGTAGATTTATAATCAGTCCCCAATCTTCTTCTATAACATTTCTTGTTTTATCTACTCGGTTGCCAATAAAGTATGATAATTGTCGCTATACATTTCACTGTCGCAAAATACGGTATTTCATAGGCGTGTTTTGCGATAACAGCTGTCATGGATCAAGCTACATTGGACAGAGGCAAGAAACGTTAAAGCTTAGCCAATATATAGATTTTAAGACTGCAAAGTTACTGATACGATAATTTAATTATTTTTGGTGCCAATTATTATTTCCAATGCTTTAAATAAATAGTATTATACAAGTAAGTGAGTTGTGAGTTAATATAATATTTTACAGAATGTATGGTGCTTAACACTGTAAAATACAATGCTCTATGAATGTCATTTTCTATCTTATCTCTGTTAGATTCTATAGAGTTTTATCTATGTAGCTTTTCTTGTCTGTACTCTAACGATCTAGATCTAGACCCATAATTGTTTTATCTTTTTATTAGATTAAAAGATCTTTCCAAGTCCTATTCTCAATATCATATAAAAGTGCCTCATTTGTTTTACCATATCTCTGGATTATAACAGGGTTGACAACGAAGGAACATCTAAGAGTGCGTTCTACTAAGCGTTCACAACGACCACGCTCACGACCACGTTTTTTCCCGTTCCTCTTATTCGCGAGCGTTGCGATCGTCAACCCAAATGGAATGGATTATTGAACGTTTTTAGCGCTAACGAAAACAATTCAAATCTCGAGTTGTAATTCAATAGTTTCTTAAAAACTTTAATAATTATTGGCTAAATTAATTTATATTCATGCTTTTTATTGCATTATTTTGTTATAAATATAATTTAATTAAAAATAAAATTAGTTTTACATAAATATGCGCTGCAGAAATATTCACTTCCACTAATAAATCTCTATCCGTATCAAATAAAGTTATTTATATCGTCGCCATATTTGTTGTTTTAAAAATGCCGCCAATTTTTTTAAAACGCTCACAACGTCTCACGATTTGACGTCGTCGCGAACTTCGCGTGAGAAAAAGTCATGACGTCATTAATGACGTTTTCGCCGCGATCAGCTAAAAGAGCATTTTGGGCGTTGTGATCGCTGAGTGGAACGCACTGAATGTATTATTTATCGACATGTCAGGCCCTAGTCAAGTGCAGTTTGACGTTTAATTGTCAATGTCAATTGAATGTCACGTGATTGCGCTTGACTACAGCCTCTAACCAATTTTAACATTTCCTAATCTTGCTCAGAGCAAAATTATTAATATAAATTAGGTGTGTAAATAAAATTAAATCTAAATAATGTGTGTGGTAGATATTAATATATTTTTATGATTTACATATATATTAAAAGACAAATCATTATTAATTGGTTACCTAAATTGCCATAACTGTATATAGTTTTTTTATGATTGAAATTTTTTCACCTCTATTTTGTTTTATTAATCAGTGCAATTTTTAAATACAAAATGTATATAGAAAAAGAGAATTAAATACAATTTATAACCAGTTTCTAAACGGTAGAATTATTAGGTGTTATAATTGACATTATTAGGCGTCCCGTACACCCACCTACATATATTTTTGATGTGATTCCAAACGTTCAATAAATTCTCTCAATAAAATTAACAAAACAGTCTGATCAATATTTTCGTGCGACCAACATGTCTGACGACGAAGTTTTGGATGGTGATATTGTTAAATAAAAAAAACGTATGCGGGTTAAAGAATGGTTGAAAAGAATATCAAAACCATAAAAAAGATTTATTACTTTTAAATCATAAATACATGACATTTATCAAACAGTATTCTTGCTCGCCATTTTGCAAAATAATACCGTGAGTGACCTGAAAGGAAAAATATTGCGCAATAAAAATTAGCTGTAATAAGGTGTATGGGGCCCTTTAAACATGTCCAAGCTGTATAAAATATGGTTATAGTCAATTTTCGGATTGTAAAAAAAAAACGAACTTTTTTAAAAGTAATTTCCTGCTAACTCTCAAATCATTTAAGGAATATTTTTTGGAGTTGAATGTATGTATACCTATAGGTATGACTTGTAAATGTGAAATTATCAACGATTCGAGCCATTATGGATTGCAATTATTGTTACAATAAAGCCTAACTAAATGTCTTATGATGATATATTAATGAAATGTGTTTTATTTGTAGATTATTTTAATACTGTAAGTATTCACCTTTATTCGTGGTGTTGTACATTAGAGTTTAGAGAAATGGAAGTATAAAATTATGCACAGAAATAAATGTATTTGAAATCTTGTTTCATTTTTTATTTCTTGACCCTTATCTATAGTTGATGGTTTGTGGGCATTGCACACAAAAAACGTACCGAAGAGTACAGCCGCTATAGGGGATGGCATCTCTTTCTACTTGTATGACTGTTAAAAACTTAAAAAAGAAAAAAAACAGTTGGTTAAAATTTGGAACAGAGTATTGGAATGTTGGTAGAATATTGATTTGTCAAGAGAGAGAAGAAAAATAATATGATGTAATAATACATATTAAAATAAATTATAAATATGCGACCGATAAAAGCAACTAAGGAAATGGAGAAATTAAATAAAGAGAGGATAGTTGTGCGGAGGATTTTTTCAAAAACTTCCAATGAATTTGAAAATGCGATGCAAGAGGAAACCCCTAGAAAAGAAGTCTTAAATATGTTCATTAAAAAGGTGGGTACAGTTAAAGACAAATTAATAAAACTAGATGAACAGATTAAAGAAATTATATTAAACAGTGATTGTAAAGAAGATGATTTTGAGAGAGAAATGAATGTTGCAGATAGCTACCAGACACGATGGTATGAAGTAGAGTCAAAATGTGAGAGCATTTTGGAAAATTTAGCAAAACAAAATCGAAGCATCACTGGGGGTAACAAGAGACAAATATTCGGCTTTTATTTATCCCTTAATTGAGTCTGCAATACCCAAAGAAATACTACAAATATGGGAACGCTTGAGATCCAGTAATTCAACCCATGACGTGAATAATGACTGAAATGGGATTCTGCGCTTTTTGAAAAATGAAGTCGAAAATGAAATTAAAATAGAAATAGCTAAAAGTAGTTTTTATGATAATCTAAATAATTCAGATTCTCAACCCACTGCGGATTGTTTAGTTACTTCTGTAAATAAGTATAAATTTAAATTATGTATTTTTTGCGGTAAAAACAATCATATCAGTCTAGAGTGTTTTAAACTCATGAAACTATCGTTGGCAGAACGTATTGAATGTATTAAAGAGAAAAAAAGCATGTTTATAGCGCGAGTCGAAATAGTAGCTCCCCGAATCTCAAGGCGACGGCACGCGCCAGTCCAGTATAGACAATAGGGGGCGTGTCCGCACCCTCAGCTGATGCGCAAGATACATTATTTATAAGTTAGTCGGTTTTCTCCCTTTCCACGAGCTGCGCGCGCGTCTTTTCACGCCCCTCGTGACGAACCGTACTCAGGCTTTAATATCTTTCCATACTATTTGTATTAATTATGTTCTAAACTTTAATAAACACAAAATAATTAAGTGCAGAAGTTTTAATGACGAACACTTATTATAAGTGGCGCTCAACGTTCGGCTGTGTTCTAGTGCGTAATAAAACTATTCACAACTAAATCGACAAAATGACAATTTTTTTTCATTAAAACTTTGTTAATTTAATTTTTTTTTTGTGTTTATACATACATACTGTGTAAATAGTCCTGTGAATTTTAAAACTAATTTTGTGTTTAGACCAATGTTGCGTCTTCGGTAAAAACAAACGTGTTTAGACCTGTTTTTTTCGGGAGTGAACAATGGACATAAACAATTAAACTATTTACTGTTACCGTTTAGTAATGTTAACTAGTTTTTATATTATTAATAATTGACATTGTGTTTTAGTGTTACGAACTCGGACTTTTCACATTTATTTTTCATTCTAGTTCTTAAGACTTAGATTTAGGTTGCCTAGAATAGTTGTGCTGTCGCTTTCATAACTTACTTACTTACTTAGTAATAATAGTGTACATAACTAGATGGTTAGATATAAACCCCTATTCGAGAAATAGACTCGTTTTATATATAGTGTTTGTGGTTTTGACTTTTAAAAGACATGGTGTTAACACGATCGCGTGCTAATAGTGCAAGTCGTAATCAGCAACAATCAGAAATTATGTCTGGAGAAGAGTTTGACGGCGCGACGCCGTCGACTTTTGATGGTGGCGCTGTACGCGTTGACGCTCACGCCTCAATACCACCGCAATCCGAACGAGTGCCGTTCGACGGTGTTTCAGCCTCATCACCTCCATCGCTACACGGGCGTGAGTTGCCTGCACTGCCCGGGGCGTCGCAGTACGGGCGTACTCCGCCCGTCGCCTCACCAGTGTCCGCACCAGTGGTTATGACGGATCAACAACTGGTATTTTTACTTCAATCTTTACGAGTGATGCCGCCTGCGCAGGGCGCGTCTGTGCTGCCACAAACTGTAAGTACGAACTTTGCTAACTGTACTTCAAGATTTAATGGTGCAAGATGTTACGACATTTATAGACGCTGTTACCATTTATAAAGACTGTGTAGGTGTTACCGATGGTATAGCATTGAGAGGTTTGCCAATGTTGCTAACCGACTTCGCCGCTACCTGGTGGCAGGGCGTTAAGCACTCAGTCACGAGTTGGAAAGATGCTTTACATTTACTGCAACAGACATTCGGACCGCGCCTCCCGCCACATAAAATTTATATTGAGATTTTCAGTCGCGAACAAGCTAAAGAGAAGACTGATGTTTTTATATGCAGCATTAGAGCTTTATTTGCTCAACTTCCGTCCAATACACTTCCAGAAGATCCAGTGCAATTGGATATGGCATATGGATTACTCCATAAGAGAATTAGAGAGAAGGTAGCACGTAATTCTTTTACTTCATTTGCTACTCTATTGCAACTAGCCCGAGGAGTGGAAGATATATTCGAAGAAGTGCATCCTCCGGTACCGAGGAAGTATAATTCGATGCCTGTTACCTCAGCACCTAGCCTACTACACGTGTTCCAGCGATACCACCATCTGCCGTGAGCTCACCTAAGGTTCAGAATTTTTCTCAAACTGGTCAAACTAAGCCACGTGCTTGATGTGCATATTGTAAGGTGTACGGACATGTCAAAGATGACTGTAAGAAACTAATAAATCGGAAGTTGACACCAGACATTGTTAAAACCGAACCGATGCTTCAGCCAGAGCCACGCCCAACAATTGCCTGTTTCGGATGCGGTGCGCTAGGTGTGATGAGGTCTAACTGTATAGCCTGTAAGGAAGGCCTTTCGTTACCGTTGGTAACGACCTCTTCATCGTTTCAATCAGTGATGTGTAATAATAAATTATCAGTGTTAAAACCATTTGTGCAACCAATTTTAAATATAGAAGTGTTTGGTTCCAAAGGTACTGCATTGCTAGATACCGGTGCGAAGCAATCGATAGTTAGTATTAGTTTAACTGCACACTTACGTGCAAACGGTCAAACGTTTCAGTCTTTAGAAACAGAGCTTAAATTTGCTGATGGTTCTAAACGTATTCAAACTGTGGAAACGGCCTTAGTTAATGTAAGTCAAAAGTCAGGGAGTTAGTATAACGACTTTTTTCATAGTTTTACCCGGTGCAACAGAATCCCTCTTAGGTATGAATTTTATACGTGATGCTGGCATGGTACTTGATTTTAGTAATAATATATATAGTCTACGATCTTTAGGTTCTTATAGCCTCAAGTATGAAGGCAATAACGATAGCCATGTAATCGTTAGTTCCATGGTTGGCCTCCGCGAGTCTCGTACTCGGTTACACCTCTGACAGATAAACAGAAGAATCAATTGGTTACGGTCCTACAGAATAACGCTGACATTTTCAGTGCAGGGGGAGGTCCTACCCCTTTTGCAGTACATAGAATCAATACAGGAGATGCTGCTCCTATATCAACCCCACCCTATCGAGTCAATCCATATAAAAAGGAGATTATTAGAGCAGAGATTGATAAAATGCTGGAGCAAGAAGTAATAGAGGAAGCTGAATCTGAATGGACTTCTCCAGTAGTCTTAGTCCCTAAGAAGAATGGGGAGACTCGGTTTTGCGATGACTACATAAAGTTAAATGCTGTGACGAGAACGGATAAATATCCGCTACCCCTTATCAATGACATTATAGCATCGATAAGAACTAACTGTGTAATGTCCACTATAGATCTGAAATCGGGATATTGGCAAGTGGAGGTTGCACCCGAGGATAGAAACAAGACAGCATTCGTTTCACCGTTTGGAACATTCCAATTTCGACGCATGCCTTTTGGCTTAAAGAACTCTCCGTCGATTTTTCAGCGGATAATGGATCGTTTCCGTTTTGGTTTAAAGAACGTATCGGTAGTGGCTTATCTTGATGACATTCTCATTATTTCAGACGATTTAGAAAATCATTTGCATGACTAAAACCAAGTGTTTGAGCGATTACGCCTATTTAATCTTAAAGCTAACAGAGATAAGTGTGTTTTTGCTAGAGAAAGGATCACATACTTGGGACACGTGATAACCTCACAAGGTATTGAGCCTGATACGATGAAGGTCCACGCCGTTTTGGAAATGAAACCTCTTTCAAATTTGAAACAGTTGAGGTCCATTCTTCAAACATGTGCATGGTTTCGCAAGTTTATCCCTGAGTTCTCTGAAGTAACACGTTCTCTGACTGACCTGACGAAGAAGTCCAGACCCTGGAAATGGGGGGAGAAAGAATCTCAGGCTTTTGAAGAGCTGAGCGTAGATTAACTACAACTCCAATCTTAACACAACCAGACTTTGAGCAACATTTTGTTCTGCGTACAGATGCTAGTGGCTATGCACTAGGTGCTGTGCTTCTGCAAGGTTCTGATCCAAAGTCTGAGAAACCTATTAAATATTCTAGTAGATTACTAACGTCAGCAGAACGCAATTATTCTACTACTGAGAGGGAAGCATTAGCTGTTGTATGGGCCCTGGAGAAATTCAGAGGATACCTTGAAGGCGCCCATATCCGCATTGCTACGGATCATCAACCCTTGAAGTGGCTATTATGATTGAAAACCCCAAGTGGTCGTTTAGCCCGTTGGGCTCTGAATATATAATCTTTCAATTTGGATGTGGAGTACACCCCAGGGAAAGCAAATGTGATTGCTGACACATTAAGTCGTCCTACATGTAGACAATCACAAGAAGAGATAACATGTAATATTTGTCCTTTTTCAGTCGACTTGCCACATCGAAGTGCTGAAGATATTCGAGCTGCGCAATTGAAAGATGAGGAAATAAAAAAAATTCTAACAGACTTCGAAGAAAATAACGCTTCCCAAAGATGGACTGATCGCGGGTACTACTCCTCACAAGGCGTTCTCTTCCGTTTTGACCCGGATGGCGAATCCGAAGAGCCTCATGGAACTTCATGATGCACCAACGGCTGGACATTTAGGTTTGGAGCGCACCCTGAAAAAGGCTAAGGAGAGATATTACTTTCCCAAAATGAGACAATACATAGCCAAATACTTAAAGGCCTGCGATCTCTGTCAGAAATTCAAACCTACCAATTTAAAACCAGCTGGACTATTGCAAACACCTGTCCCTCAGCAACGGTTTGAGGTATTGGCAATGGACTTGTTTGATCCTCTGCCTGAGGGAAGTAAGGGAGAGCGATAGATATTGTTAGTAGAAGACACTGTGAGTAGATGGGTAGAGTTATTCCCATTAGTAGAAGCTAACTCAGAAAGCTGTGCGAAACTATTAATTGAGGAAATCTTTCTGAGATACGGCTTTCCTCGTCGAGTTATTTCCGACAATGGCATGCAGTTTGTTTCAGCAGTCATGCAAAAAGCAATGCATGTACTTGGAATTAAGCAAAGTATCACTCCTGTATATCATCCAGAGTCAAATCCTGCAGAGCGAAAGAATCAGGAGATGAAACAGAAGTTGGCCATGCTGATCGACCCGGAGCATCGTCGTTGGCCTGAAGTTTTACCTGCTGTCCGGTTTTCTGTGAATGCTGCTTACAACCAAGGAACAGGATGCTCAGCAGCTTTTCTCACGTTTGCACGAGAGTTTCGTTCCCCTGTTGATATTACGAACGACTTGCGATCGATTGTTGATAGTGAAAACGCCACAAATAACGCCATATTTACAAAGCTTTGCTGACAAATTAACAGAAGTCAAATGGAGAGTCGAAAATCAGCAAGATGTACGAAAGAAAACTTCGGACCAAAGCCATGCTAGTTCCCTAACTCCTTATGTGGGGACTCAGACCATTATAGAGTCTAAGAAAAAGGGTAGACCTAGAAGTAAGGTTCCCAAGTCGGCTCCAAAACCTTCCGCTGACTTGGAGGGGGAGGATATAGCGCGAGTCGAAATAGTAGCTCCCCGAATCTCAAGACAACGGCGCGCGCCCGTCCGGTATAGACAATAGGGGGCGTGTCCGCACCCTCAGCCAATGCGCAAGATACATTATTTATAAGTTAGTCGGTTTTCTCCCTTTCCACGAGCTGCGCGCGCGTCTTTTCGCGCCCCTCGTGACGAACCGTACTCGGGCTTTAATATCTTTCCATACTATTTGTATTAATTATGTTCTAAACTTTAATAAACACAAAATAATTAAAAGTGCAGAAGTTTTAATGACGAACCCTTATTATATGTTTATTATGTCTGAAAGTTGGTCATGACGTTAAAAACTGCAGATCATCTGTGAAATGTTTAATTTGTTCTAAACGACACTCTATCGTATTGTGCAACGGTAAAGAAGAGATCTCTGAGACCACATCGACAACAGATAACACGGTCAGTAATCTTGCTCATACAAGAAGTATTACGTTGCTCCAAACAGTAATGGTAAATATTGTTGGTATAAATATTAAGTATGTATTATATTTATATACTTATATATTGACAGATGTAGAAAATTGTACTGATGAAATCAGTTTGTTAATTGGTGCAGATTTCTCTGGATATTTTTTAACAAATGAGTTTGTATGCATTGAAAATAGTTTGACTGCAATAAAAACTAAATTAGGGTGGACGCTTCAAGGCAAATTGAAAGGTGACGTCTCGAGTGTCAATTCATTAGTTTGTAGTACTTTTGATGTTACTATGTGCAAAGTATTAGAGTACATGGTCAAAAATAGATAAGAATGGTTTGTGCAAATGAAACATGAAATTTTATCAAAATCACAGTTCGGATTCAGAAAGGGTAGAGGTACTCTGGACAGTCTATGCATTCTAACAACAGATATACGTTTAGCCTTCTCGGAGGGAAACTACCTTGTGGGAGTTTTCCTTTACATTTCGGCAGCTTATGACAGTGTCCTTCTTCCGCTACTCAGGCAGAAGATGCTCCAGCTGAGTATTCCCGAAAGGATAATACACTTCATAACAAACCTACTTATGGAAAGAACTATCAAAATCTGGTTAAATGGAAAATGCCATTCATCTAAAAACGTCTGGAGGGGACTCCCACAGAGTTCAGTTCTAAGCCCGCTCCTTTACAGCATTTACACACACAATTTGGATTTAGCTATAAATTCTTTCTGTAAAACACTGCAATATGCTGATGACATTGCTTTATACGCATTATGCAAAACCATTAATGAAGCAACTTGGCGACTTAATAACTCATTATATTACTTAATCGATTTTTTAAATAAGCATGGCTTGTCACTTTCAGTTGCTAAAAGTAAAGCTGTTATTTTCAGCCGTCGCTATAAAATTCCGAATCTGGTACTGTCTTGTGACCACCAAACCATACCAGTTGAATCAAGTGTTAAATTTTTAGGCGCCTTAACTTAATACAAAACAAATGCTTGCGAATCATTTTAGGAGCAATGAAGTCATCACCTTCTGTTTCCTTGCAAGTAGAATGTCTAAATGCTCTAATGGATCTACGCAGACAATATTTAGCAGATAGATATATAGGAAAAATCATTTAAATCGGTTCACACCCTCTTCTCCCTCTGCTAAAAACACTTTCAGATAAGATATATACTGACTCCTACTGGACTAACAGGACATCCCCAAGAATTATTAATAGCTTCCACAAACTTATCAACTTGCAACATCCTATCTATCAAAATTCAAAATTTCCCTTATATGAAGAAAATTTCGAGGCTCTTATTTTTAGGCCAAACATTGTATTAGATCATAGAATTGCTAGAAATGAAGCTGAGGCAAACACTAAATTTCAAAATTTATTAGAAAGCTGGGAGGGTTGGATGTGTATGTACACAGATTCATCCAAACTGAACAGTGAAAGTGATGTGGGTTCAGCTGTATGGGTTCCTAAGTTCAGAGTCCTTTTAAGTTTTAGGTGTCCTCCTCTAGCTACAGTATTTACAGGCGAGGCTGTTGCAATTTTCGAGGCAGTATCTTATATAGACTCTCACAACTTAAACAAAGTTCTAATAATTTCTGACTCAAAAGTTGTTTGGACGCAATATCTGGCAATTTCTTTAAAAAGAACAAAATTCTAAATTATCTAATAATATTAAAAATTAAAGAAAAATTATTTAGTTGTCATATGAAAGGTTTAGACGTTACTCTGATCTGGATCCCTGGACACAGTGGTATAGTTGGTAACGAGCAGGCTGATATGTGGGCTAGGTCTGCAGTTGGGTCAGGTTCAATGGTGACATTTTACCAGAAGCTAGTCGCAACCTTTTTAAGACCTGGAATGAGCGGTGGTGAACTCAAGACACCCACAAGGCTAAACATTTCAGAGGTGTCCAACCAAGTATTCCACGTAAGCTTTAGTTTTTTTAATTCAGACAAGCCTGTAAACAAGTAACCTCAACAATTTGCCGCTTTTGCCGCGATTAGGACATTCGTGTACCCCTGTCCACCTTGCTAAAATAAGGGTGAGAGACCATTTTCTGTGTGAGTGTGGTCTGGATGAGGGTACTCCAGGTCACATTTCTTTAACTGTCATAAGTTCCCCACATCCCTGTACGATACTCTCCCTACTAACATTCCTCGCCCTACTAACTTTCAATTCCTTCTTACTTTCCCAGACCCCTGTGGTGTTAAAATTCTGTGTAAATATATTAAAATGTATAATATTAAGTTGTAGATAATGTAAAATATGTGTGCTTGCTTTTGTATTATAATATTTATTGTACGGTAACTTATATTATAATAAGCTGGTGATGGACTAACATTCAAGGTTTATTTTTTATGTGTTGTTGTAGGTATTATAACAAGGGAATGAAGCAATCTCTACTAAGCTTCCTAAAAAATTATAATAGGCATAATGCCAACATACACAGTGACTTTTTCATCCTATTGACACCTGACAGTCACACTAAAGCGGTATAACAATCACCTACCGCACAACCTCTTCAGAAACATATGAGGAAAGAAGCAATTTTTATTTGTTTTATTTTAATTTTTTTTTCTTTCTTTTTAATAATGTATTAGTCAAATTCAGTGTCTGTAATAAAGTGTCAGTGAAAAATAAGAATAATTGGACACGTCGTGCCAGTTTTATGGTAAAAAATATCTAAGCGCATCCTCTCCTCTGATTATGGAGCTTGACAATTTTGAGCCTTTTATGCATATTGCTTACTTATTTATGGATATAAAAATAATTGTATTTTCTTATCTGAGCACATATAACATTATTTATGTATTATATATATATATATATATATAACATATCTGTCGCATCCGACGTCACGGTCTCTGGCTGGCACATAAATGCTGAGTGCCACCCAAATTGGAACATGAGGCAACTGTTTTTATTAACATAAATATTAGTTTTTATTACTTTAGTTATTACGCTAATTTGTGGTGTATAAATTATTACTTTTTTTTTCTTTTTCTTTAATTGTACTTAGTGTAGAAATATTTAGTTGTAATTTAGTGTATATTGTTTTTAATTTTTTCTTTTGTAAATAATATTGTCATTAATTTGTTTAGCGTTGCCTTGTTCCAATAAAGAACTTTCTTTCTTTCTTTCAATTGTAACTGGTCAAAAGCCTCAAATTTGAAGAACATTCTCACATTGACATTGGCAGAATTACTGCTATTCAAAGTGGTAGAAAAGAACAGAATATTGGTCATTTGAATCATTAGGTATTAAAGATCCAGTTAAAGTAAAATCCAAGGACCAAAAAAAACAGAAGCGATAATGTTTTTTGAAAAAACCATAAAAGTGAATACAGAAGGTCGATATGAAGTAAATCTTCCTTGGAAATATGGGTACGATGAATTATTGAGTAATTACGAATTATCGGTGCGAAGGTTAGAAAATACCAGCAGACGATTAAAAACCGTAGGTAAGTTTACTGATTATAATGAGGTATTTGCAGAATGGCTATCTTCAGGTATAATCGAAATTGTTCCAGAAAATGAACGCAATAAAAGGGAGGTTCACTGTAGTCAGTACAGTCAACTGTGTTCAGTATTTGATGCATCTGCGAAAGACAAAAATAATAGGAGTTTGAATTTGTGTTTAGATAAGGGATTAAACTTTTTAGATAAAATTCCTGATATATTACTAGGTTTTCCCAAGGGTAATATTGGTATATCAGCAGATATCGCAAAGGCATTTCCACAAATATCTATTACTCCTTTAGATAGAGATTACCTACGTTTTTTATGGTGGGCAGATTATGAGAAAGGACAGCTTATTCAATATAGACATTGTAGAGTAGTATTTGGTCTTACTTCAAGTCCATTTCTTTTGTCTGCCACTATAAACTACCATTTAAGAGAAATTGCGAAATTGTGCCCAGAAAAAGCTTGTACGGCCATGCATCTTTTAAAGTCATTTTATGTTGATAATTGTATCACTAGTATAGATACAAAAGAAGATGTCTTAAATTTTTTAAAAGAATTAAAAGATTTAATGAAATTAGCTAATTTTGATTTAAGACAATGGGTAGCGGCAACTTTAAATATAAATGAGACTAATGAAACTGTTATAAACATATTGGGATTATTGTGAGATACTAACACAGATGAATTATATTGTAATATTAATATAATAAATATTGATTTACCTTTTGAACAATTAACAACTAAACGTCAAATTTTGTCTTTTATCCAAGTTTTTTTGACCCTTTTGGTTTTTTATCTCCAATAACGCTCATTCCTAAACTACTGCTACAAGAAGCCTGGAATCGTAAAGCAGCTTGGGATGAAACATTACCAACGGATATTTTACGTGACTTTAAGAAATGGTATAAACATTTGAATTATCTGAATGAATGTAGAATAAAGCGGAAATTATCAGAAGATACCTTAATTCATTGTAAGGTTAGTATTCATATTTTAGTTTTGTGATGCGAGTAAACACGCTTATGCAACATGTATATTTTTGAGAGCTGAATATAAGGGAAAAATATCGGTAAGGTTAATAGCAGCAAAATCCAGAGTTTCACCTCCAAAGTTTGTAACTATTCCTAGATTAGAATTAATGGCCGCCTTAATAGAGGCACGAATATTAACACAAATTAAAGACAAGTTGAAAGTCCAAAGTTGTGATGAATACTATTGGACTGACTCAAGTGTTGTTTTATAATAGCTCGTTCGACATTTACCATGGAATACGTTTGTTGGTAATCGTGTTAAAGAAATAAGAAATCTAACAATTGTCGAAAATTGGCGTCATATACCAGGGTCATTTAACTGGGCTGACCTCGCTTCTAGAGGCTGTAGTGCATACTAAGATCGTTCGTACTTTAGCATGAATATTGAGATTTATCAATAACGCACAATATAAAAGAAATTCTGGAAAACGACGTCGAAGTGAAATTACCAAAAATGAAGTCGAAGAGGCGGAAAAAACTGTTAAAATTAATTCAGTCTGAATATAAAGATGATCTTCAAGGAAAAAATTATGACACGGACGGAATATTAAGAGTTGAAACAAAACTTTTATTGCCCAAGCACCACCTGCTCCCTTACCAATTAACAGAATGCAAGCTACGGCAGCGTTTGCAGTAACCGGAGTAGATTTGGCGGGACCTTTATATTTACGTAATGGAAACAAAGTTTGGATTGTCTTGTTTACCTGTGAGGTATACCGTGCTGTACATATGGAACTTGCAAGTTCATTGTCAACAGATACCTTTCTTATGACTTTGAGAAGATTTATGGCCAGACGAGGTCGAGTCAAAGTAATTTACTCCGATAATGGAACGAACTTTATAGGTGCGAAGAATGCTTTAGATGGTCTTGACTGGGAGGAACTACAGAAACAATGTAATATAGAACGCATTCAATGGAATATGAATCCGCCAACGGCTTCTTGGTGGGGTGAATTTTGGGAACGACTGATCAGATTATTAAAAGATCTTTTACGTAGAGTTTTAGGAACATCACGTGTGTCATATGAAGAATTAGAAACAATCCTATGTGATTGCGAAGCGACTTTAAATGGACGTCCTTTAACTTATGTTGCTGATGATCCCGAATCACTTCAACCACTGACTCCTTCGTGTTTTATTCAACCACTGCTACAAACAGATTCTGTAGATATAGATAAAATCGATCATCAAACTTTGAATCGTAGGCTCAAAATGAATATTTAACGACTTTGTATCAGCGAAGGTTGGAGAATAGTATTGTACCGTTACGCGTTGGAGATGTATTAATTTAAACTGACGGCAAAAGGATCAACTGGCCTTTTGGTGTTATTATGAAGACTATTCTCGGTAGGGACGGTATATGTAGGACGGCAGAAGTGAAGACTGCTACTGGCATTAAAATACGTCCATTTCAAAAGCTGTGTATCCATTAGAAATCTCTGCCAGTTACCACTCGATCGGGGCGAGTTGTCAAGGTTCCTAGTAGATTAAATATTTAAGATGGTTTTATTAATTATTTGATTTTCTGTTGTAAGTAGGTTTGGGTATGCGTTCTATTTTATTTTCTTTAATTTAAGTAGTTGGTAATTGAATATAATTATTTTGAAATGCTGTGAATTTTTAAGTTTGAGCCGTTTACTGTGTTACTCATTTAATTTGTTTAGATTTGGATTTTTTTTTTCTTTCTCTTCTCTGGTGTGGAGGATGTTAAAAACTTAAAAAAGAAAAAAAACAGTTGGTTTAAATTTGGAACAGAGTATTGGAATGTTGGTAGAATATTGATTTGTCAAGAGAGAGAAGAAAAATAATATGATGTAATAATACATATTAAAATAAATTATAAATACTAAAATAAACATGCTTCATATCCAATATTGCACAATGACCATGCTTCAAGGAATAGAGAAAAATCATATTGAAAATAACTGCTTAAGATTCTTTATATGGCACATTGTCACAAAAACCTTAAGAAAGAGACAAAATCCCCTTTATTCGACACTCCTGCTCAAAATGATTTTTCCGTTTTACATATTGGAAACAAATGTCAACCTTATACTATTTATTTCAAGGTGCATATATGAATATGCAATATTTTTGAGTGCGTGTTTCAGTTATTATAAATTTCTAATAAAGACTAAAACAGACTACAACATAAAAACAATGTTGTTGAATCGATTTTTGAAGATTTGTAAAAAATATTATTTTTAAATCCAAACTATTTTTTCGATAATTAACTATTATACATACCTAATCTCAATCTATCTTTTATTATAATATTATAACAACTAGTAACATATTTCATAACACTGCTCTGGCAACAGTATACGTTAAACAAGATAATTAAAAAAAAAACTAGTCAATTGATTCATCAGTGTTGCCAACTTAACATATTTTCGTTCATAGTTTCGTTATTAGATATGACGGATTAGAGTCAGGCATTAACGGAGTATAATATATTTAACAGCTAATGGATTTGTTGACGGAAATATAATAATATTGAATAGCAAAAAAATGGTGCACTCCGCAAAACTTTTCTTTATTTTGGTGACATTCAAATGGGAAGTTGTGGTATAATAGATTGTTGTACCAACTATGTATGGTATGGTAGGCACGATGCTGACCTATAACACCGGTCAACACGGATTTAGAGTCTAACAACAAAATGTAAAATTTGGATTTCTTTTACCTTACTTATAATGGGTAAAATAGGGTTTTTGGTTAAAGTTTGCTTTTCTAGAAATTTCGTTTTCATAGGAAATTTCATATTATTTCGACAAGTAAAGTCTGTATGCTATTTTGCTACTCAGTCATATACAAAAGTAGTTGCTACAGTTTGTAATAGACATACATATACTCAATACAATAGAATGCGCGACTTGTCGCCATTTTGTTTTAAAGTATTACCAACTATTATTTTACTCTCCACTAAGAACTTTAAAACTTAACTATCAATATAAAACATACAAAAGCAAACTTATTTCTTCATAAATTGAGTTTTTGGTTATTTTTCAATGGAAACACTCAGACAATAGTCATTAAATAACAGACACAAAAAAAAAATGTTTTTTTTGTTGACTTGTGTAATCAGACTTCAAACTACACAGTTAACAATAACACCGGGTAGGTACTGAAAATGAGCTCTCTTAAGTTAGATCGATTGAAAAAAAAAGCTTAATTACTATAATAATTGTCGGTGCTAGCAACGAACAAACGATAAATATGATCGAATAATCAAGAACAAACGACGAACAAACGAATTAGCTCTGAAAATGATAATGATTGGGATGTTATATTATAATCTTATTGCTAATAAAAAGTAGTCTTAAGTATTTATTTATTTGACGGTTTTTGATGACGGAAAAATTTATATTTTGACAAAAAAATACCAACTTGCTTAACGAAATTTTGAATTTATTATTGGCAACACTGTGATTCATTATCAATTTTCTTTCAGTTGTAAATTGTTACTATCTTATCTGTATTCTGTGATTGTAATTTGTAAGTGTAACTTATTGGAGTTTGGAGTTGTTATTCTAGTCGTCAATCGTGACGATTGTGTCTTGTTGTTCTATTTATTATTAGAAATTATTTAATAAATATCTTTATATTAATTAGTAATACAATTTAATAAAAATATTGTGTTATTTGTAAAGAGAAAGTAAGCAAATATAACAATGAGTTTAGTCGCGAATACCGGGTAAGAATTTGATGATGTGTTAATTGTTATGTTATTGGTATTCCATTTATTTGTGTTCTGTTTTTAGGAAACTAGCTGGTCGTACGTTATTTATAACTGGTGCTTCCCGTGGCATAGGAAAGGCTATAGCTCTTAAAGCCGCGAAGGATGGTGCTAATGTCGTGGTCGCCGCTAAGACGGCTGAGCCTCATCCAAAACTGCCAGGGACTATCTACACAGCAGCTGAAGAAAGTAAGTCATTTAATAATCATTTAAAGACCTAAACATAAGTTATACTGCTTTAAGAGAATAATTTAAAATGATTGGAGTCTGTGTTTATGCGATATGGACTTTGGACTCTAGTATCAAAGTCTACTTACCTAGTGTATAACTGTATTGTATTAAAAAATATTAAATAGTTCTTTTTATTTTTGTAATATAAAATATTTATTTCTTTCATGTGTGCGTTTTACATTTCTTTATAAATGTAATTTTGTTTTTTTATACATGTATAATATATTGCCTATAACAGTCAAATTCAATAGAGAATTAACCAAAACACCATATTTAGGGCTATCCCAATTTTGCGTTAAATAAAATATTTTAATTAAAAAAATTATGACTTATACAGTGGCTAAAAAAAGTAAGTCATTTAATAATTATATAAATAAATGAACTTAAGTTATACTGCTTTGTGAAAATGGATACAATTATTAGTCTATGTGATATGGACTTTGGACTCAAGTATCAAAGTCTACTTACCTATTGTATATGACATGTAATATTAATAGCTTTTTTTATTTCCGTAATATAATACATTAACTTCTTATGTGAGTTACACAGTTCTTTACAGACATGATGTTTTTTTATATACATGTATAATATATTGCAGCCAAATTTAACTAATTCAATACTATAGTCAAATACAATGTTTCACTTAAAAAAAAATTATGACTTGTGCAGTTGACTTCTGCACATTAAGTAATAAACATGTAATCTCAATTATTTTTACACCATATGACACTCACTTACATAACTTCAATAATATTGTATGTAAATGAGAAATAAAACTAAATATTACTTATTTTTCACTGGAATCCATATAAAATAATTGGACAGAGTTCAAGTTAAGAGGTTCCGTAGTTTTTAACATAGTGTATTTTTTATTTTAACGCGACTCCGGCAACTAATATTATTGTTTTTAGGTAAGAATGAACCCCCTCTTTAATCTGACATTCACAGTTATACTAAATTTATGCTACTCACATTAAGATCCAACCCGGTACCAGTCCAAGTCCAGGTATTCCAAAACCTTGTGCTCAATGAAAATAATATAGTTTTTAAATTACACCAGTCAACACAAATTGAATGAATGAATGAATTCTTAATGTCATATTTAGATTTATTTTGCCTTACAAATAAACTCCATTTTGTTTTAAAATATTACACTACCCACTGTTTTATTATTTACAAAAATTTTAAAATTTAATTATCATTGTAAAAGTAACAAAACCAAACAATATTTTCAATACTCTATTTCTTAATTAATAAGTCTGAGAATCAGAAAAATATTTTTTTTATTGAAATCTTTAAAATGTATGATATTAATTTAACGTCATTGCTTTGTTGGTAACCATTCTCTTTCGAACTTGGATGAGGTATAGTAATGTCTTTATAACTGCTTTTTTTGGTTACAGTTGAAGCTCTTGGTGGAAAAGCTTTACCATGTATAGTAGATGTAAGAGATGAAAAACAAGTTCAAAAGGCCATTGATGAGGCCGTGAAAAAGGTAAAATATACTTAATTAATATTCAAATTATGAAAAGTCTGATTATTCTAAATTGCTTAAATTTTTTAAAATATTAGACTAGTATACAATAAAATTATCTTCAGTTTTTTTTAAATGGCAAGAGAATAAAATATTCTTTTATCTTAATACAAAATTATTAATGCAAATATTAATATACTTGTCATATTTCAGTTCAACGGCATTGATATCTTAGTGAACAATGCCTCTGCCATCTCACTCACTGGGACTGCACAGACGGATATGAAGAGATATGACCTCATGCATAATATTAATACTAGAGGAACTTTCTTAGCGTAAGATACTATCTCACTTTTCCTCTTCAATTAAATAGAGCATTTTAATACTAGAATTAATTTATTACTAAATTTTTATTAATTTACCAGTTCAAGGTTAGTGGATCGGTTCAGTGTTGATTTTTCATATTCAAAAAATTGATCATATCGATTTGAGCTTAGATCAGAAGTCATAGTTCATGTTTTGTTTATTCTACTGTTTGTTGAAATATGATAAAAATGAAAATAATAAATTACTTTTCTGTTTATTTTTAATTTACACTATTATTCTTTTTGGCGTTTATTTTCATAATTAAGTTGTTTTTTCAGGTCAAAACTTTGTTTACCTCTACTACAGAAGAGTGACCATGCGCACATTCTAAATCTGTCGCCTCCTCTCAATATGAGCCCTTATTGGTAGGTACACCTTCCTCTTGAATCACTATCTATTAAAAAAAACCGTATCAAAATCCGTTGCGTAGTTTTAAAGATTTATACTATGTAGTGATTATTTAATTAAATTTCATACACAATCCAATTTATTTAATTACTACCCGACTGGCTCTCACTCACTCACTTATTTATTCATTCATACATTTAATCATACATCTCAAAGTTAGTGCAGCGTTCATAAGAAATGTTTGCGTTCGATTGTTTTTCTCTTTGATTCTCTCTTTGATTGGTAAATCCGACTACCATGAAAAGGGTTTTTAATTTTTGGGGTTAATATATAGCCTATGACACTCACAAATATTGTGGCTTTTTATTGGTAAAAGAATTTCCAAAATCGGTTCAGCAAAATTAACCCCTATAACCTCACAAACTTTACCTATTTATTATATTAGTATTTCTTTTATAGGTTTTCCGTCCATGTTGCATACACAATGGCTAAGTATGGCATGTCAATGTGTGTACTGGGGATGAGTGAGGAGTTTAAATCATACAATATTGGAGTTAATGCATTATGGCCTAAAACTGGTTTGTATAATATTTAAATATTTAAAAAAATTAGTATGTTCCCTGAGATCTCAATTAGCTTCTTATAACTTATGAGACCTCAGATCAGCCCATCTACGATTTTTTCAAACCGGAGCTGATACTTATGGTGGCGCCACTCTCACAAATATATCATCATCATTACCACAACCCTTCTGAGAAGAGAGATAGGCCATAGTCCACCACGCTGGCCCAGTACAAGTTCAGACACTTCACATACCTTTGAAAACTGTTAGGGAACTCTCAGAAGTGCAGGTTTCCTCACAATGTTTTTCTTCAGCAAGTGATATTTAGGACTTAAAGAAATAAATATTTAGTCAGTGCCAATCCCTGCGCCCCCCTTGGTTTTCAATGGGTTTTTGGCTCCTTTGTCTAGAATTACTTTAACTCACAAGTATATATAATCAGTGCTGATCCCTGAGGTAAGGATCAAAAAAAGGAGACGGAGTCCTTAAAGTATATGTAGTATGGACCAACTATTTTATTTTTAATCAAATGGTATTACCAGGGTGGTTTGTCCCCTCGGATGTCCATGATCAATGGAAACCATTCTTCACTAAAACTATTTTTTTTTTATTAACTTCACGATTAGTTGCGCTATGATGATGTTGTTATTTTACTTTCAGCAATTGCAACGGCAGCCATTGAGATGTTAACAGGAGACACATCAACAAGTCGCAAACCTGAAATTGTGTCCGATGCTGCATATGTAATGCTTTGCAAGTGAGATCTTCACATTATTCTTTATGTTCTCCAACAATTCTTACCAAAATTTAACAACTATACTCAGCAAAAGATAGTCTAATTTATTAGGTTAAAAATTCTCATTTTTAAGTATGTACTAGCCTCGGACATGTTTATCATTATGTTTATGTGAAGACCCGGTCCATAAATGTTTTTTTTTTTATATGTAGACTATCTATCAGATTTAGTTTAGATTTTGCTTACTAGACAAATATAGTGAGAAGAATAAATATATTTTTTTATTTTGTGCTATTTAATTCAATTATTAATAAAATGTTATATCTCTAAACCTTAAAAAAAGTTTTTTAATTTGTGATTCATGAAGAATGATGCAGTGACTAAAGAGAAGTTGAGTCTCTTTCGGAGTTTAAGGACTCTTGCTGCAGTCACTTTAAGGCATTGATTTTGAGTCCATGGTTTTAAAGATAAAGGTTGCTTAAAATAATTTATTTTAATTAGTCTAAATAATGTAATCGTCTCCTCAAAATAGGGTAGTCAGTCAGTTTGTTTGGTGCTTGCACCAGCTCGGAAAACTGTTATATGTTGAAATGATCCGGCCCGGCCGGATATATTGGAAAAAGAAAATATAATATGGCAACCCTACATTATCCACGTCATACGACAATATATGTTAAATAATTTTTTGAATTGGATTTGTAATTTCAAAAAAAAATTTACTTATTTATGCAAAGTCTATATTGCACTTAAATCGCGACACCACATAGCCTATGTTATCCGTAAAGAATGTTATTTTATATGGTGAAAGAATTATCAAAATCGGTATAGTGGTTTTAGGGCCTATTTGCAATAAACTAACAAAAAAATTAAATTTAGGCTTAATATTTTTTTTTTTTTTAATTCCACAGAAATCCTAAGGAATACACCGGGAACTTTGCAATAGATGAAGATGTTCTCAAACAAAGTGGCATCAGTGATCTCACTCCATATGCCTGTGACCCGAGTGAGTAAACTCTTTACTATAGTTTCCTACTACTATTCAAAATTCTAGAAATAATGCAGTTTAAATAAAAACTTTACTATATATCACTGAAATATATTTAAAATTATACATCAATGTATGGGAGTCCCCCTTAAATATTTATTGTTATAGGGGTAAAAGAAATACATCATTTGTGAAAATTTCAACTGTCTAGCTATCACGGTTCATGAGATACAGCCTGGTGACAGACAGAGGGAGGGACGGACAGCGGAGTCTTAGTAATAGGGAATACTATTGACTCGCATTTAGCGCTTAGCGGAGATACAATTCCGTATTAGTAACCTCGCAACCATCTTAAAGACAGACGCAAATCATCTAAAAAATAAGGTTTAATCTTCTAGCTCTAAAAATGACGACACTTTCATACAACGTTTCATCCCCCTATTTCAATCCCTTACAAACCTTTTTTCCCATTAGAAAGTAGACAATGTTCTTTCTCAGGCTCTAGACTATCTGTATACTAAATTTAATTTAAATCGGTTCTGTAGTTTTGGCGTGAAAGCGCGATAGACAGAAAGAGTTACTTTCGCATTTATAATATTAGTACGTATCATATTTTTGAAAGAATATTAAGTTTAAATAATTACAAACAGAAGTAAAATATTTACTTGCGTGCGGGCTTCGGACACTTTTTTCTGATATTTGTGTAAAAATCCGGTATTCATAATCATTATAGATATGCATGCAATACTAATGTGGACTTAAGAAAAATATTTTAAATATATTTTGATGATCAATTAGTCAATTACAACCAGTGTTGCCAACTAAACTATTGAAGCTAAATCTCGTGCAAAAAAATATTACTAATGTTAAACAAAAATTGGATAAGAGCTAGATTTAGTTACAAAGTTGACAACACTGATAAAGTAAAATGAAATTTAGAGAATGCGGATAATCTTCTGTTGGATGGGTTTCTGGACGACCCAGTGGCCATCAGCCAGCACCGCACCGTGTCCACTGCGTCGGTGCGGCGCTACCATACTAGCGCTGTGCGGTACAGTGAGAAGGTTGGTCACCTTTATCAGCACACAACTCCCTATAGGGCTGCAAGCAATGCTTAAGGGCCATTCATTATTTACGTAAGGATCTTTACATAGTATTGAAACAGAATCAATCCAATTCAATCAGATCTACCCCTCCTTCTCCCATCCCGTTTTGCTGTGTCTGCTGTGGTTCCAATGAACACCGCAGCATTCTTCTCTTCACTCCTCCTCACTCCATCTTCGAGGCCGAAACGCATCGACGTCCATCCATGGACGACGGTGGCCATTTTCCATCAGGTGGACCGTCTGCTCGTTTGTCCCTTTTCTATCATAAAAAAAAAATGGATGACGTCATGCATGGTGTGGGGTCGCAAGGATTATTGTACATAGGATCATTTTGTATTAGGATCTTTTACTTTTATTCTATTCTCTGTTTAACGAAAACTCTTACAGGGGGGGTGCGGAGTTAGTGTGTCAGTGTGTTGCCTTCGAAATTTCGAGTTAGAGTTAGTGAGTGTTAGTTAGTGTATGTTTTACTTCTTTCGCAACTTCGATTACGTGTGAAAAATAAAGAAGAGCATCAGAAATAATTGTTTTTTAATACAGTCCGATTCAGACAGAGTGATTCAAGGTGAATGTAAATTATAGTAGAAAAACTATGCGAAACCGAGGCCGCTAGTTGATTTATATATTGGCAACGAACGTAGAAAGTGTCAACAGACACATTCATCGATTATTAGTCGTGAATTTACAACAAAAAAGTTTAAACGAAACACGGAATATCTTGTTAAGCAAGTGAATAAACTAATTTTCATAAAGTGATAATTTTCATAGGCGGCTGTCATTGACTCACTGTACGCGAAATTGAATTTTTTCTCATTTATAATTCAGTCACTCCTTACTCTCGACTTAAGACCCTTACGTAAATAATATAAGCTCTGCTTTTCTTGACTTTATTCATATTTTTATCTATAAGTAGAATAAGTAATATTTTATGATTTTGAAACTAGTGTACTTTTAGTCAAATTATGTAAACTATATACTTGTAAATATAATTATTACATTTTAAATAGAAAAAAGTAAAATAATTGTTATTCATTAATTATTAAAAGTAAAATCTAAATTAATTAAAGTAAAATCTTGTGGTAAGTTTTAGTTCTAAATTTTGTATCCAAATTAGCATTTCTAGTATTCTAGAAGATCTAGTATTCTAAATTGATTTTTAATTTTTTAAAATACCCTTTTAGTAGACAATATTAAACTTTTATTTAATAGTGTTTAATTATAAAGTCATAGTTTAGTATTTATTTTTCAATAAGTAAAGCATGAGAATTTAAAAACTTACTATAATTAGCAATATATAATGTTTAAGTTTATGTTTGTAAATAGTAGATTATTGACTAAAATATCTTCCCGCCCATTACCTCGTAAGTGGTCGTAGATTAAATTTAATGAATTAAAAAAATACATTTCTACAATTATGGTTCGTTAAAAATACATTTACCAAAATTAGCTTCCTTGTTCACAGGTAATGTAAGCAATCTCTTACCCGACTTCTTTTTGGAGGAACCCGGCAAACCTGTTGAAAAGGTGTGACAACCTGTGTACTTCTTTATAAAAAATATTTAGTCTATGGCCACTTATTCTATTTACTATTCTCTATAAACCATTCACTAGTTATTTAACCACATTATCACTTAAAAAATTGATTTTTCTTACTTATTTAAATTATCCTAATTTGTATATAGAATTTCAAAGGTTACATATTGTAGATTGGTTCTAATCACCTATATATGATAATCATACATAAATAATATTAAACTCTTCGACTTGTATTTGTATTAAAAAATATCGATATTTTTAAAAAAATCGATTATTTTTTCATCGTCTATATTTTATATTTATTTTGTATCGCCGATATTTTCAATCTCAAAATTTCAAGAAGTATCAAATTCGATATTTTTTAAGAGCTCAGTGTATATATAAAGCACTACTGAATCATTCCCTTTTTCTATCTCTCGGTAGTTCCACTATGGTCGTATGTATTCAATCGCAGACTGCACCCATCTCCGATCACATCACCTAAAATATAATCACGGTAAAATATCGAGTAATCGAAATATCGATATATTTAAAAAAATAAAGACACGATATATATCGATATATTTTTTTCCATTGGCCCATCCCATCCATCAGTCCATCAAAGAGCGCTCCTTTAGGTGAACTATACGAACTAGTTCATAGATGATCTCGCTCTTAGTTCTTTTCTTATCTGTAATCCACGTATACAGATTTCTCTTTCACTCACTTACTTAGACTTTATATAAAAATAAACAGAACAGAAATGTATTTATTATTTTCATTAAATTATTAAAAAAAGAACTAAAAGAGCGAACTAGTTCGGCATTGAATTGTGAACTAAATTGAGCGCTTTCATTAATGAGCAACTAGGCCCAAGTCAATTTTACAAATAACATAAATGCACAGATTATAAATAAGTTTTATATCTTATATTTATATTGCAGAATGAGTCGTCTGGTCAAATTCCAGAATTATTTGATGTAATTAGCAAAAGCTTAAACCCAGAATTGGTAAAGAAGACTCAAGCCGTTTTCCAATTTAATGTCAAAGGTATGTAAATGTATTATCCATTTTCATCTCAAAAACAAAACGTTATCTGTGCTGTCACGTGTATTAGTGATGTGCAACTATCGGAAATTGTAGTTAATAAAATCGACCACCGATTTTTTCAAGATATTTAAAACCTTATGCAGCTGTAGTGGGGGAAAGTTCCATCGTGACGTAGCAGATGCGCGGGAACTCGCTGCTTGCCCCTAACAGTGACTTCTGCGCATTCAAGGTCAAACCTATACTTACGTATAGAAAATAAGAAGCTAATAGTATAATATAGTTACGATTGAAAAATCCAAGCGTAGTTGGTATCATTAATCCTAAATTTGACATTTGTTTGTGTTGATTATCTGTGGTAAAAAAAATATCTGTACACATACTCTGTATGTTTAATGGACATCATCTTTTTTGACTTTTAATTTTGATGTTATTATTTAATTTTTTAGGTAAAGAAGAGGGGATTTGGCATTTGGATTTGAAGAACGGAGATGGATCCTGCGGACAGGGAGAGCCCAAGAATCCTCCGGATGCTACTCTCACCATGGACAGTGGCAACTTTGCTGACATGTTCGCTGGTATATATATTTATTTTAAATATGTTCTTTTTAAAATTATATCTGCAGCATCTAGACACAAAAAATTATAAACAGCTGTTTTTTGAAAAATGATATTGTAATAATATATATAAACCAGGATAAATTGGTAACATTATTTTTATATATAAATGGTATTTTCATAGGTAAACTAAAAGCCACAAATGCATTTATGATGGGCAAGCTGAAGATTAAAGGAGACCTACAAAAAGCTATGAAGTTGGAGAAACTGATGAAATCACTGAAGAACAAAGCCTGAGTTATATATATTTTTGTAGAATAGTTTGTAATGTTTTTATTCTGCTTTAAGCAATTATAAATAAGTCTGTATACTTTCATTTAAATATAAAATTCTAATTATTTTTTTTCTTTGAAAACATTTGTAATGTACTACAAAGTATAATTAAGAATCAAAAAAACTTACCTTGTGAAGTTTGATATCTAATTATATGAGTGTCTTGACCGAAGATGATTACGTTCCCAACACTCTCTTTCTTTACAAACCCTAGATCTAACGAAAAAATTGTTGCTCTGAATAGCAGGGTTGCCAGCATAGACAACAGGAATGTCATGTAAATACACAAATTTTCCATTTTTTATTTCTTTTTTTAAATATTCAAAAATAAATAAATTCCATGATATTTTTTATCCCTCACCCATCGCATTTATTACACTCCTCCTTACCTAATGTGACGTTACATTATGTGGTCCACATCTTATCATACTTGGTCAGCATTCCTTTCGCCTTTCAGGTATAACATCATTTATGGGTGGATCTTCATTTATAAGGCTTTTAACTTTCTATTCTATTAGCGCGACTTCGCTCGCGTGTTGCTGTGCTCCTATGGGTCGTAGAGAGATGTTAAATAGCATGTCCCGTGAAAATCGGTCAAGCCATTTCAGAGACTAGCCAGAACAAAGAGACAAAAATTGTACAACATGTACAGGAAATAAATTGATTTTTATATATTGTTATGAAAAAATTAAATCTGTAATTCAGTAACAAGCTACAGTGAATAGTTTTATTCAAAGAATGTAAATATTTACGTTTTGTTTTGTATATCTAGGTATTAAAATATTAGAGTTTAAATATCACATCAATGCAATGACAATAAATTGATTAAATATTTTTATACAAGTATTATATGTATTAATAAAAATATTAATTACCGAATACCTTATTTTATTTTTCCCCTTATTTTCACAAGTCTCAATGAATAAGCTCTTAAAAATAAATGTAAATAAAATTAGGTGAAGAGGACAATTTTTTAGTAATTATCAAGAATGAATTTTAACGTCAGGATGATTAAATAATAAATGTATGGAAATTGTTGAATTTACATTTCTTTTACTTAGAAAATACTATAAAATTTCGATTTAAACGTTTAAAACCTATCTTCAAGAAATATATTATCTAAATGTAAAATAAATTAATTATAAATCAAGAAGAGAAATTGTAAATATTTTATGTTGACCTCTTTTCATTTTATTTGAACATAATTGATATCTTACTTATAAGAAAACAACTTACGAAAGCAGTTGATATTACAAATCATTTGTAAGACTTCATTGAACTATTTCTGCAACAATAAACAGTTATTTCGAATTACATCAGCCATTACGCGATAACCTATATTATCTGAATTGAATTCTCGCGCCCAGTGGTCCGTCCTTCAACTTGTTTGGTTCGTCCGCCAGTCGGGCACTTGTCAACAGCAATTGCTAACTAAATACATAAATAATTAAATATGTTTTCAATCGACGCTCCTCAAGAAATACAAAATAGTGAATATTGTAACTACCGATCACCATTAAGCACACGATATGCTTCGAAGGAAATGCAATACAATTTTAGTGACCAAAAGAAATTCTCTACATGGCGAAAACTCTGGGTTTATTTAGCTAAAGCTGAAAAGGTACGTAAAATATTTTATATTAAATTCAAAAAGATTTTTTTTTTATTTTATAGATCATAAATAAACTTTAAAAGTATTGTTATGATTAAATATTTTAGGTTATGTCGTTACGTTCGGATACTTGCACTTGAATATTTTTATGTTTAAATATGTTTACAATAACTACATAATTACTTGAAATTAATTTAAAATACTTTTATTTTTTTATTTTAATTATTTAAAATTATTTTCCATATTATTAAAAAATATGCATACTGCGTGGCAGTGTTACTAACTGTTAAGAATATTTCTCCGTAAAACTTAGGTAAAACTCCCTTTGGGTTTACCTGAAAATACGCCTTTAAAATTAAAAAAATATATCCGCTCTTAAAAAATCGGTATAGTTTAGAATTAATGTAGGGAAAAATCCCTAAGTAATCAATTTCTACCACCAACAGTAAGTACCACAGTCCACAGATTAAGTTATAATTAATTTATATTAAGAATGTCCTTATAAATTGTTTTCATCATTACATGTTAATTTTTTAATGAAAATAGATAATCGATTAGCGTGTAACTGAATACTCAATCCTTTCGTAAAGAATATGATAATTAAATTACACAAACTTCTTATTTCGGTTTATTATTAATTATCGTATTCTCTATTTTTCTGAAATTATGTGATACCATAGTGGTTTACCTGGTTAATATGTCAAATATTTACTGTACTATATAATATCAGAACTCGTATTTTGATGTATATATCAAAATACGAGTTCTGATATTATATAGTACCCTGTTAGAACACTAGCGCCACTCTAGCCGAACTATCGACACTTTATTCATCATACAAAACTCTAAATTTAATATCCTTTATGATACAGTGTTGGAAAGAACTCGATTCCTTCAGTCTTAGTATTTAAAGACTCTATTCGATATTTGAAATTTTTTTTCTTCAAGATGTATAACTAATAATTATTCACATATTATGATGAAAATCTAATACTGAATTTAAAAAAAAAGTTTATTAGAGACTCGTGTAGGAAAATGAGTCCAACGCGGCTCGCTGCTTATAAATGACTCGAGTGTCTTTGTCGTGTCGTCGTCCTAGAATCGTGTTGTATTGAGCCGAGTCTTGTGACACGTGACATATTAATGTTTTTATTCCATAATGGAAAAGGCAAAAGTATTACACCGTACAGAAACCGTACCGTAGGAAAAACACTAATTTGTGCAGTAAATATTTATTTATAAATTTATATTGCCAGATATAAATTACAATTATAATCTTATATACAACAACCGAGTCACAACATTTATTTTAGTGATGTGAATGTCCATACATTTTACAAGGGACATTAGACAATTATAATTGTATACGCGAGTACCTTCTACATTAAGCATAACAATTTAAGGTAACATTAGCGCCGGATTACATTTTATGCGATTACCTAAAAGCAGTGTAAACTAATTTACCAAATGAACTGTTTTGCGGTTATATAAAATACTTAACTATACTAACACCTTATTTTATATTTTATTTCCATTACACTATCATACAAAATAATAATTAAAAATAACATAATTATTAAATAATCGTTAGAAAGGTTAAAATAATTGAAGTAAATTAGAGATTATTTTGTTATGAATATGACAAGTTAGGGAAATCGCGTCGCACCTGACGGATGAATATCTCAATCTATAATCTTTGGATAACGAATAGAATATAGAATCCAATAAAAAAATCAAATATGGAATATATTTTGATTATTGAATTTTGAAGATTCCAAATTTGAATTTGAATTGAGATTGATTTAACAACTACAATTGACTTATTTTTTACGGCTTTTTACGCGCGACGAATTAAATTTTAATGTAAACAAAGATAAAAAGAACGACGAAGAGATAGTAATAAGAACCTAGACTACCACTGGACGGATACTGATTACTGCTTTGGTTTACCTATAAAGACTTATAAACTAAAAATAAAACATAAAATATGATTTAAAATCTAACATATAAAATTCTCGCGGAGTTTGTTACCAAACTTCTCCGAAACGGCTCGACCGATTTTTATGAAATTTTGTGTGCATATCTGTGTTACCAGAAGGTTACTTTTGTAACCTTTTAGGTGATTTTTTTTACTCCGTTGGTTACTTTTAGGTTACACTAGTGAAATGGTTACTTTAAGGTGATATTTCGGAATTTGTAGAATAATTGTTTTAATAAATTCTCACATATAAAACGTGAAAGGGAAAGCTACATTAAATTTTTATGTCGGCAAGCTTCCTTTGCGTTTGCTCACAATTAAAAGAGAGTCGTTAAAAATTAAATTTAAAAAAAAGCGGTAAATACGATTTACGAGAACAATACGTCGTACTCGTTTACTAAACCAACACGTCTTGTATCTTTCTTACTCACTCGATCAAATCGAATTCGGATAAATTCATTCGTTTGTTGCCGTCGTATCATTTCGTTAATTTTTGTTCACTGTTTTGGTTGTATTGTATTGTATCAGAGATAACATAATTTCCTACCTATTAGTGTACGTCTATTTAGTACTTACTACGCATGTGTGTGCCTGACTTTGTACCTTTTCTATAATGAGGACTAATAACAATCCCATGGGTTTTGCAGTTGTAGCCAACTCATTAGAGAATAAAATTGATAAATGAATTGAAATGCAAATTTAGTATGTATCAATATTATATGTATAATAAATAAGTATAAATATTCAGATAAGTACTGATTTGAAATTCATTTGAAAAAAAAATCGAAAGGTTATTTTTTACACTAAAAGGTTACTTTTGTAAATATTTCAGGTAACTTTTGCAAATACCGAGCTGGCAACACTGGTGCATATCGAGTAGGTCTGAGAATCGGTCAACATCTATTTTTTATAAGTGTTAAGAGTGGCCTACACCAATTTTTTTAAAATTTATATGGTAAAACAACGTTTGCCGGATCAAGTTTAGCAAATTATATTTATGGAATGTAAACGACACATAATAACAAAACCAATTCAAGATAACTAATTTTTTTACAATCAATTTACATAAGTCAATGTTAGTAACGTTAGTAGGTGTTAATCTTATTATAGCAACGGTGGTTTTTTCGTTAAAAAAGTTATAAAGGAGCGTCCATTAACTACACAAGGCGTTTAAGAGAGAGAGGGAGTCAGGCCGAATCTAGTCTTATCTTACCTTGGATTACCTTGGAGGGGTTTGGCCAATATCAAATTATTTTGTTTAGCATAAATTCAACGTATTTAAATAAATAACCACATATTTGAAAATTAATGGACGCTCCTTAACGGGCAACACTATTTTAATGAATCCTGTACTATTTTCGATTAATAAATTGTCCAAAAAAAAACTTAAACTAATAAAACTCATACCATTTTAATCCACTTATATTCTAAATATTATAAAAGCACATATATTACTAAATTTAACTTGCACTGTCTCGGCCGAATTATTCAAGTGACAAACAGCTGCATCGTTGGACAACTACAGATTATATACGCTACAGGCTACAGATTCTTAATATTAATAATTACATAGATAATAACAAAAGCTACTCTCCAGGACAACAAATGACATATTTACATCTACAAATTAGTCCAATAAATGAGTTTAATTTACGATACTTTGGAGTAAATAAAAATGATATATGTTTACGATAATAAATAAAACTATAAATTAATTATTTTACACAAATTAGGGTGGCGCAAATTCACCAACCTTTTTTTTCAATCTCGTGTGAAAAATGTTAGATTTAGATTAGTTTGCGATCGATTTTAAAATCGACGTACTTCAGGATCTCCTCCAAAGGACAGCTAAAAAAAGCAAAAATCTAGTAAATAAAAAAAAATATGAGCGATCTTTCAAAATTCAAATTTTAACGTTAACTTAAATAAAAAAAAAATTGGTTTTAGGCGATTTTTGAAATCTTAATAAATTTGGAGCGATCTCTTAAAAATCAAAAAGTCGGCTTTTTTGCGCCACCCTATTAAAAATTTAACAAATAAGTTTAATAATCTGTATCCTTCTTGAAAGTGAGGATGGCATGTACGAGGAATACTGCCGCATCAACGACAGCGAAAACACCGGAAGAGATAAAGAGGTTGTAAACCTCCTTATTCGGACGAATGTTTGCGTAGTAGGAATTGTGCCACTCTGAAAAAAAAATACATTATTGGCGCCAAATGAATAAACATTATTTGTCGACAGTGTTGCTACATCATATAATTGGATAACATATTTATTATTATCTACTTATTTTTTACAGCGTATTATAATTTTTTAAAATGTTTTTATTTCTATATAAAACACTACCAACATAACGAATTGCTAATAAGGAGTACAACAATATAGTTCCCTAGAGTCGTGAATCAATAAAGCAAGCTGCGATGAATTTTAATTATCTGTATTAATAATTCAACTTTATAACCTCGATAGGATCGTAATCGTGTTAAGTCCTCGCACGAGTTTATGATAATTAGTTGAGCCACTAAAATGGTATGACTTAAAAGGCACCATAGGAGTATTTTTATACAATCAAAGAATGAATGAATAATAATTTAAAAGGAAAAAATATTGCAATAAGTTAGTTGACTAAATTTGAAAACTTGGTTAATTATATACTTTAATATCTATTTTATCCCAAAAAACCTATAGGTATTTTTGAAGCAAAAGCAATATTTACATTACGTATTTTGTATTTAAAAAAATAATTTAGATTTTATAGTGTCATGGTGTCTTGAATGTCGTCACTGTCTGCGAAATAACCTGCTGCTGTATGAAAACGTCAAAACCAACAATGATGTTTTTGCGTGACGTGACACTATCTTGATCGGTGTTTTCTGTCACGTGACTTCATGATTATTTTTTTCGAATTTATTTTCTAAAAATATTAATAAACTTTAACTTTTATGCGATAATTAGAAATCATAAACCAAGCAATTTGTTATTAGTGGACACAAGTCTTTTGGTCATGTTTAATGTAACACTAATCAGAGCGCATGACGTCACGCCTTAGTAAATTATTTGTTAATAACTTCTATAGAACATGTGACGTCACAAACTGCGCTTTGACACCTGAGAGCGTTATTTTGTTGTTATCACGCAGTAAACGTATAAAAATAACACATTCTAGTTAGTTATTTTACAATTAGTAGCTTGTCAGGTAACTAATAGCACCTAACCACAATTACGTGTAATCTTGAGGTATTATATACCAGAGCACCTACTACGTGGTTAAGACTTGAGTCATGTTTAATTGCGCCATTATTGTATTATGTAAAGAATAAATAGCTCTATTATGTTGCTGATAAGTTAAAACTTTGACTTTGTTGAAACATAATTTCTCAACATTAGAATATTTTTTTCTTCTAAGGTGTTTCCATCTTAAATTATTGCTAAAATGTAAGTAAGTAAGGTACCTAATTTATTTACGAATTAATTAAACGATTATCGAATAATCGAATCGTCATCGCCATCTTTGGCGCTAGAGTATAATAATAATCAGATCCGTCGTTTTAACAGTCTCGACTCTTTATGTTCCCTCGACAGTCGGACTGTGGTCTCAGTCTTACGCGAGGTCTCTCAAAGAGTGGACATTATCTGGATAGTGTTAAGTGATGGGTGTGCTGTCTGATTAAGGTCACGTGAGTACCTTACAATGTAGTTGCCACGTGGTAATGGTTCGATATCGACAAAATAATATCGATAGGTTAGGTTAGGTTTATGTTAGCCTGAACTTAGGCTTAGCTTAGTTAGCTCCGACAAATAGTTAGAATTTGCTTAAAATGTTTAAAAAATGGCGGCAATCCTAACCTCAACTCTTATTGCAATCCAATTCATTGTTCCAAATTCAAATTTTGAATATAATTGTAAAGCTTTAAAAATTTTGAAATTACTTTCGTTGGTTTACTTAGTTACTTGTTTGCTTTATTTGCGCCTTTTAACGAAAACTAGCGTCAATTTATGGAGTTTTTATATAAATTAAAAAAACAGAACTTACGATAGAAAATAACTCCAGCAGCAGCAGTAAACATGACGAAACCAATGAAGGAAATGGCGATTGAGGTTCTCCATCCTACTGTTTCACCAAAAATCCGTACGATGATTAAAATTCCGGTGATGATGATGAAACCTATGAACAAACACATTTTTAATTGACTGTAACATTTATCAAACATCAAAGCGTCTTAAAATGAAAACCGCATTTAAATGTACAGACGATGCGAAGCGTCTTTGTTTTGTATCGTTTGTTGATATTTATGAATTACTGGCAACATTGCACACTTTCACAATATGGAGTTCGTTGAAACCAATTTTCCAGTTAATGAAGAAGTGAAACTCATTTAAAATTATCTGTTGCATAAATTGTCAACGCTGGATTGTGACGTCACTAAAATATTATATTTAAGATAAATAAATTATAGAGTTCCGAGGAAATAAATTATTACACACAAACTATATTTTATTTAACAAAAAATATATTATTATTAAAAAATTGTTACCACATAGACAATCGTTCACAGACGATTTTTAACATTTTTTTATTCACAATTTATTTAAAAACTATAAATAATTTTTATTTAAATTATTATAATAGCCTCATCGCTCCTAATTTGGCCCTCCTAATTTATTAAGGCGCTTACGGCAGTTAATATTTTATTTTTATCCCGTAGAACGGTAATTTTTTCCGGGATAAAATGTACCCTAAGTGTTATTAATCCAGGTTATGAGTATCTGTGTGCCAAATTTCATTGAAAGTTCTGCCGTTTTTGCGTTATTGAGTAACAATACATAACAATAATACAAAATAAAAACAATACAAAACAAAAAAATCAAAGACAAAAGTCAAACTTCTTTTTTTTAAATACAGTTTTGAATGTGCTTATGCAAAAAATATTCTACCAGTGTCACATATAATGAAAAAAACACGGAGGAGACTGGGCGGTAAATCTTGCCGAAAAAAAGTCAAACTTCAAAAGGGGCAAAACAAGTTAATTATATAGATAACTAACTGACTATGACTAAACACTTAAATCTTAATTAGTTTGAGCATTTAAAAACTGATTATTTTTGAACTAACAATGAACAGCGGCTTCGTTTCGGTTTTAATTAGACAATTCATGTTTTTCATTTTGACCCTTACCATACAAACTCATTATTTAGAACATAAAATATAAATAGAAGTAATAGACTTAAGCACCCGACGCGTATAAACGGGTCCCTATTATTAAGACTCCGCTGTTCGTCCGTCTGCCTGTCATCAGGCTCTACCATGAATCGTGATAGCTAAACAACAAATACTTAAAAGTCCTATATGTATTGAATATAATATATGACGTCATAATACCTTCTAACGCAAGGTTAATATTAAAATTTTTTTGTTATGAAAAACAAAATTATCAAAAAACACAGACATTGTTTAAATTGGAATTGTATCAAAAATAAAAAAAAAATATTAAAAATAATAGTTACCTCCTATATAGACTAGTGCTTACCAGGCGACTTCACTGACAGTTTTTGTACAAGCATTAGATACTATATGCTTAGTAATAATAATCTTAATTGTCACCAGTTGTAAATAAAATTAAGAAGTATTTCAATGAATAGCAATAGTTTTTCTGTACCAAGGGCCTTCAGCCATATCTGATGAAGCATGAAATGTACTTCAAATCCAAACAATGAAATCGGTTTTGAATAATTGAAAGATTATGACAAACTCAACTGCAACGAGGCCGTGGTTGTGTAAATAGGAAATTTACGAAATAAACAGTTGAAAATTAACCATCATAGCTTTGCTTGGCTCAAACATCCGATTTCTATGAAACAATGTTTATATTTTAAGTTAGACATGCAGCAATACAACTGTGAAAACCGTATCCAGTTTTGTGCAGTAGTTTTTAAATGATGCGCGTACAAACAATTTCCAATAGGAAGAAAAACAAATGATTACATTAAGTTTTAGTAAATATCTTTGTACAGATATTGGATAAATTACATTTTATTTTATAGATAATTTGAATGATAAATATAACTTACTCGAATAAGCTGAGTAGATAAGGGCGATGTGGTTAATATTATGGTTCACAACTTGAGGAGCAGTTAGAGAACCAATCATGAGGCCGACACCAATAATTGCAAGGATCTGTAAAGAAAAATACAATATTATAATAAGAAATAGATAACAATAAATACATCAGATTTATAGTAAATGAGTACAGACTAAAACTTGGTGTAATCCCGGGAGGAATCATATCCCCTAAAACTTTTTATAGTTTTTAGAATGACATTTTTATGAAACCTAAAGAATGAAATACTTTTTTAAAAATACCGATAAATACTATTTGAATATTTTAATAATTATTACCCTTAACAAAAATTAATATATGAAATATTTACACGGCACTATCTATTGGATAGCAAAAGATGTTAAAGTAGTAATTCCTAAAGTGGTCTATATCGAATCCCGTCGTCAATGATGAGATACAAAGGGTTCACGTGAGAAAATTGATTGCAGGTTAGTCGGTGAGATGCAAAAAGAGGTCTACAGTCCAGATGTTTTAAATGTATGTAACCTCGTATCAGCATTTCTATAGTATCAAATTTTAGGCTACGAATTACATAGTGTATATGATCAATAAACTAACTTACAGCGCCGTCTATTTGTTAAACATATGGCAACTTACAATCTCTCAAGTTGGACCGTCTCGCTATGATAACTAGACTACCCACAAAGTAAAGTAGAGCATCGATTATAACTGGAACTAATAAAAACTACTCATATTTGTATAATAATACAGAACGAGCTTCCAGTATAATCAAGTAATCAGAATTGATGAATTACATTTTTTAAAACGAATTACTGGACAAAGTAGATCAGTTATTATGTCATTACGACAAGCATGTAACGAAAGATAAACCTCGTAGTAATTAGGGTACTTAGGCAAAATAAAACATCATTTTTTATTTAATTGAATTTTAAAGCAGTTATCTTTAACTGTAAGAGATCTCCTTAACCTCTAGGAAATACATCTAAGTGACGCTAATCGAAAAGCAATTTGACGATCCAACATGGCGGACTATTCATTTTTGTTATGGCTATCAATTGAAAGGGGTTTGATGAGAAGAAAATATTGCGAATTATAAGTATTTAATGTTTTGGAAATTTCTAAAATATTATTAAGTTATTGATTACGAATTTATTAAATAAGATTTAATTTTTCTGACCATCCAAATTCTTATGCACAGATAATCACGAATAATTTCAATAGAAACTATTAGAACAAAGATATCCATCCATATTTTAGTTCAGAATCATGTTTATTAAACCCATTCTTGCGCAATTTTATTCCGTTTCTTGGTGAAAAATAATACTATTGATATTTGTTAAGACCCCGTCTCTCCCAAGTGAGATTCGATGAGATCTAGCTCCTCTTTAAAACAGTTCCATAAGTTTCTAATAGATGGCGGTATGCCTAAGTTTATTAAAATAATACTTCAATATCTTTGTTAAACTAGTTTGGGTAAATAATAGATGGCGTCGTGTTAAGATTTCAAACGTTAATAACATACGCAATAAATAAATCTTATAACCACCTTTTTCAAGATGACAGACAAAAAATCAAACGTTTCATATTAATAAGTGAAAGTCGATCTGTCTGTCACCGTTAACGTTTTCACTTAAATGCTCCTAAATACCGCAAGTAGATGCTTTCCCAATGTTAATGTCGGTGATTCCTTAACGAGTTGCTTTTCACTTTCGAAAACGATTTTCTTTACTTTGAAATTATATATTATTATTGTGGTGGTGTTAAATAATTTCTATATTACACCTATTATATATAATAAAGATAAACAGTATGTATGTATGAAAAATTTTAAGTTAACATTTGATGATAATGTATCGAATGGAACTCGTCCGTAGGTTATTTTTTTTTTTTATGATAAACAAGGGACAAACGAACAGACGGTCCACCTGATGGAAAGTAGCCACAGTCGCCCATGGACATCGACAAAACTAGAGGGTATCTCTTGTTTTGTCGATGCGTTGCCGCCTCGAAGATAGAATGAGGAGGGGGAGTGATGCGGTTTCAATGGACCCTGAACAAGAACCCAGTGTTCATTGGAATCGCAGCAGAAATGGGATGGGATAGGGCGGGGTAGATCTTGCCCACATGCGGCTCGGCCGGAACGCGTCAGAGACACTTGGCGGTCGGATTCGCATGCTGGTGGTCGCAAGCCAGTCGGGGAACAGATCCCCTACCACCAAGGGGGTGCTGGGTTACTCGGCTCTTACGAGATGCTCTCCCAACAGTAGAGGGGAATTGTATTCTAACCCGTCTCCTCATGGGTAAAATCGGGTTATCGAGTAGGTATTCTAAATTTGCGATTTATCACGTCTATTTAATTTTTTTTAAAAAAATAATTTGAGAGATTTAAATTACTCGGAACATAAACGATATTCGAAATGTATTCGATTCGATTTGACGCTATTGACATCTCTATTTTCAAGTTCTTGAAAAACTTCTAAATGTAAAAGTTGTTAAAGAACATAATATTTTTAAGATTTTTAGTTTATATTAATTTATTTAAAATTCAAACATTAATATAAAAAAATATTGTAATTAATTAATCTTGATATTATGTGACATGAGCCTCTCTGATATTACGTCAGACATTTCGAGTTTATTCAATTAAAAATAGTTGTAACAAGTAGTGACTGAGATATGTGACCTATATGTAGGTTTACAGGGCCTATTCTGATGTATTTTGATGATTAATTAATCTACATATTACCTGCTAACTGACTCACCTTTTGGAAGCCGCTACACTAACATTTTCCTATATGAAACTTAAATGAATTTGTAAAATAACATCCTATTATCATTGCTGAAACTGAAGCACGCGTAAACTTAGTTCACTTAACAATTAACATGTTCCTAAGAAATGGTCATAATACAAACAAAATGATTCATAAAACAACGTGTTTGTTCTCCAGTACATCAAGGACATGATGCGCAGGTTTCTCGTCATATGTACGTTCCCACAATTCCAAGGCGAATGTAATTATTATTGAACTTTACTTAATAAATAATATAACAGTCTGTTAGGTTTTCATACCCATAACCGAATATTTAATTATAGTGAAAAAAAGAAAACATCGACTTATTTTTGCCGCCCAAATAAAACTTTACGAAATTAAGGGATTTCCTAGCTATATATTATTTCTATACTTTTAGGTTTTTCTAAAGGATTTATATATACTTAAAGTAGTAGGTAATACTCAGTCTCAGTCACTAATACACTACTATTATATTAGGTTATATTTAATATTATAATTTACTAGTCGCCCCGCGCGACTTTGTTCACGTGTAGCTCCGCTCCTATTGGTCTTAGCGTGATGATATATAGCCTATAGCCTTCCTCGATAAATGGGCTATTTTACACTGAAAGAATTTTTCAAATCGGACCAGTAGTTTCTGAGATTAGCGCATTCAAGCAAACAAACAAACTCTTTAGCTTTATATATTTTAAGTATAAGTACAGATAAAGCATAATAAATCTACAAGTTTTATTTAAATTTGCAAAATATTAATATCTTTTTAGTAAACGATTTATTTGTTTATTGTGAAATAATAAAGACATGAAACATTTGAAGTACTAATTCTACACAGACTAAATCACAGAGACTAACTAGTTTTAGATAAGTGTAAATAAGTAACAACTTACTACCAAATAGTTTTCATATAATGTAACATTTTCTAACCTTTATTACTAAGAAAGTTTCCTACTTAAAAATAATTTAGAAATACTAAAAAGCGACAAAATACACATGGCAGAGACAAGGTTAGTTTTTTTATTATTATATTGCTGAATGCTGACTGAATGGGTCTCCTCTTCTAATGGGGAGGGATTAAGGTCCCAGTCCACTACGCTAGCCAAGTGCGGGTTGGTAGACTTCACACACCTTCGAGAACATGGAGAACTCTCAGGAGTGCAGGTTTCCTCACGATGTTTTCCTTCACCGTTAAAGCGAGTGATATTTAATTGCTTAAAACACACATAACTCAGAGTTAGAGGTGTGTGCCTGTGTGGGGCATCGAACTCGGACCTCCCGAGGCATCAACATCTTAACCACTAGGCTATCACTGCTCTATTGCTGAATACCGTCACTAAACCCCCGCTCCTGATTGCATGTTGTACAAAAACAAAGTATTTTCACGTTAATCATTGAATTCCTTTGACTAATGTTCCATATCCACATATAATCATTTTTTAATATTGAAATATTCCTCATCCGGTATTTAATTTTTTACATTTATGTCAGTTTTTATATAGTTAATGATGGCCTAGTTAATTTTTTCTTAGAAAATATGTGGAAAATTAATTTTCTAGTCCTAGTCCTAACGTTAAAAAGTTGTATCTTTCGAATCATACTAAATAATAATTGTAACATCGATAACAAGTAATTAAATATGAGTGAGTGTGAGAGCTCACTTTAAACAGCTAAACCTATTTTGATAAACATTTTTCGGGACGGATCCGGAATAGATGACGATCAAAGGTTTGGTTTGGTTAGGTACCAATATAAATAATTTAAATAAAAAAGGGGGTATCTAGATGTATTTGTACAACAAAATCAATACGTAGCTATTTTTACATAAAATAACATACCAACTCAATAGTCCTTAGTCCAGTGCACCAGTACTTCTTAAGGGCGGTCGCAGCCCTGCTATCGTCAGTGGAGGACCCATCCTCGCCCTTCTTGGCCTGCGCCTCCGCCTCCCTGTCGCCTGCCGACATGGCCCACACTACTCGTGCTCCGCCCCCGTACTCCGAAACCTACACAATAGATAATATACTTAGTAACACTATATTACTTAGTTCGCTGAATTAGGTCCTGAATTGAAATTGAAATGACATTCACTTTCACGGCAACTCACTCATTCACTCTCTCACGTATTCTATGAAACAGATATTTCTCTACCACAAATCCACACAATATTTTAGAAAAACTATAGACAATCTAATCTACTCAGAAAAAATGTTATTTTTTAAATTACCCTTTACAAAGCTACGCAACAAAAAAAAATCCTTTTTAAAATGTTTAGTCCATGGATGTGTCAAAACCTTAGACAATGTACTTTATTATATGTTTAGCTAACGATAGTAGCATTTATTACTATTAAATGAAACAAATAGTACAAATCTGGCGGCATTGTGATTTGAATTTCGAAGCATAGATTGTCACAAAGCCTCGTCATTCATAATGTTTATTTTTTACGTGACCTAATCTTTTTTTACACAGATGCACAAAAACTTTCTGCCAATGTCACGTATAATGATAAAAAAACATGAAGGAGATTGAGCGGTATTTTTGATGTAAATTTAATAAATTACAATTATAATTTTATTCCAGCTGTTTCTCTCGATAAATATTTAAATGTCTAATTTAGCATATAAATCAAACATTTTCACAAATTTTAATAAGCATGTCGCTTGATTGATCGTTCGTACAATAATCAAAAAAATGGCGACCGTTAGATCGGAACGCACGCATCTACTTTCAAACACGCACGTTGTATAAATATTTGTGCATTACTACTTTCCAGTTAGGTCTACCTCACATCACGCCAGTTAAACTAATAATTTTTAGTAGTTTACCACGTATTTAAACTTTTAATTGGGTTTATTATTGATATCTTAATACTATTGATCTACATCTCTATTATATGAAATTCTCGTGTCATAATGTTAGTTACCATACTCCTCCGAAATGGCAAAACCGATTTTATGACATTTTATTTGCATATTCAGTAGGTCTGAGAATCGGCTACTATCTATTTTTCATCCCCATAAGTGATAAGGGTGGCCCACCCCAAATTTATCTAGCAAAACAAACGGTCAGCTAGTTTATACATATTGAATGTTTAACTAATATGGGCTATGTTTCGTATAAATTGGATATCAGGATAAAAGATATTGTCGTTTAAAGATGTTTACTAGTTCTTAATATAATCTTAACAGCAATACACAATCAAATATTTTAAAGATATTGTTTCTTGATTTAGTATTTAACTAATTGATAGCATTACTTTAACTTATTGGAGTTAAATTAATTGATTTTAGGTAAAGCAATGTGAGAAAAACCTTAGAGCAATGACACCGGTATCTCGCTTGCTTAATTGACCACTTCTTCATGTATTTTTTGTTTAATTTAGAAACAAAAACTTAATTGAAATATTCTTACCTTACAGAAAAGCTACCTTTTTTATAACAACGTTACAAATAGTAGAGCATTCAATTTAATTTTTTTTAAGTTCACTAACGAATACTTAAAAAATATTATAATAAGTAGGTATCTAAATTGTTTATACGTGATATTTAAAAAAAAATATACATAATGTAAAAGTCCCCCTTATATATGACTGTCTATCAGTAAAAACCGCATTAAAATATATGTAAAAATATAATTAATGATGAATAAATTCTAAACTTATAGTAACTAAATAATTATATGGTTTCTTATTGACACCACTTGTTTGATTCACACAGAAATTATTAAAAAATATTCTTACCAAAAAGGTTAAATAGGTCCACTGGCTGGAAAATTAAAAGTCACAAACACAGTTCCGAATTTAAAAAATCACTGAACTGACGTTGGCGCGCTACAACAGGAAACACGAGTAGTGTACACGTTCGTCGCGGCTCGACTGTCGGTCTCTGAACACTGCACCTCAACATTTTACTTGTTTCGTTCCCGAGTTCCCGCCCTTATAGAGCAAGACGCCGCGACGATCAGACATTCATGATTTTATAAAACCTGAAAGTTTCTCGATGTATGACTAATAGAGATTAACGCCCGCAATTAAAAACAAATCTCAATTCAGACTGAAAATAGATTCCAAATTATAATTTTATATTCACTAATTTGAATTTCTAATATATTTCCAATCGATTTTATAAGTAAAATATACAAGGATTTTTTTACACAAACATTGAATAATTTTATATACATAAATTTGAACTTTGTAATATTAATCTATAATCCAAAGGTTTTAGATTAAATTTGGTTATTAAATTCGGCCTATAGTCTTTCCTCAACTGTAAAGTTTGTGTCACGGTAAAGAGGTAAAAGGTGGCAAATGTATATAATACACTGCACCACAAATTCGTTTAAGTATAAAGTTCAATTTGTATATATTTTGTTTGGAATAATATTTTAATATTAATTAGAAACCACGTAGTCCATTGTCAGACACTTAGTACAGTTGCAACCCCCTGTCAGACATCCTTAAATTTATTAATTATCAACTATACTTACGTTGTAGTAATTATAATATCTCAATGTTCAGACAGTTCTTATGCCTTGTCAGACACGTTAAAAATGTATCTTGAAACTTTAACGTGTTGTAAAACTTTCAAATTTTATAAAATAAAGCAGGTCTGATCGTATCGATATCTTGGACTAATATTGAATAGAGAAAATGCCAAACAAATCCAGCGGCAGAGCGTAGAGCCGGTGTACTGTGCGTAGTACTTGCGTAGCTTTCATTATCGATTGTTATAATATTAGAAATTGATCGATACGTTCCAAATATTTTCATGAGTATACTCTTAAACGGGAAAAGCGTATTAAAATTTATTTTCTATCACCATTAAGAAACTAGAGACTCGCCCTGACTTCGCCTTTCTTCTTCTTACGGTGCCTCTCTATTACTAGAGTTTGGCTGTCAGCCGAAAGTGTTCTCCTGCACTGGTGATTCCGGACTCCCTTATGCTGCGCAACCACGACTTCTTACGTCGTCCAAAGCGCCTTTTCCCTTCAATCTTGCCCATCATTATCAGTTGAAGCAGCTGATATCTTTCGTGTCGAAACATGTGCCCGAGATACTCAACTTTCCGCTTTTTAACGGTGTTCATCAGTTTTCGGATTCTATCTACGCGTTGGAGAACTTTGTCATTGAAAATTTTTTGTATCCAACTTATACGCAACATTCGTCTGTAGCACCATATCTCGAACGCTTCTAATCGTCTCCTAGTATCCTCTTTAAGAGTCCACGCTTCACAGCCATACGTTTTAATCTCTTGGTCAGATTCCCATGCTTCATTCACCCTTCGTCCTAATAAAGTTTTTTTTATAAGGATAGTAAAAAAAAATTTAGTATTTTAGTATATTTTAACTCTCTTTTTTAATAATTCCCATTGTCACTTATAGGTGAAAGAAATGTATTAAATTTTTTCTACCATGGACATGTTTCTTATTTTATTCTGGCAACACTAAACAAACGTCATTTATCATATTCCTTAAAGTAAAATAAAACACAACATGTAGACTACTCCCTCATAAAAATATTTTATTAACAAACACACTTTAGCTTTTATATTTTATATATTTGGGGATTAAATTGAGGAAAATGATAGTCCATTATATTGAGCCATATTAATTGTATGTTTGTCTCGTTATGTTGGTACTACGACAATTCGTCAAGGAAACTTCCGTAACTATATTTGAGATGTCAAAATGGCAGGCCATACGTGACTGCAATCATTATATTGATTAAAACAGTGTTGGTGTTAAAACAAAAACAATATGACATGATTAAATATTTATTTCGGTGTTAATTTAGACTGAGACTTTATACATAATATCCTGCATCTGTTTATCCTCTTACTTCTTCTAGAATATGCAACATATTATCATTTAAAGACTTCGCTGATCCGCTGACCTATTTAAACATAAAAAGTAAGTTTGCAAGTTATTAATATTTGAATTATTATAATAGCCATATATTTAGGGTTCCTACCCAAAGGGTAATAACGGGACCCTATTACTAAGACTCCGCTGTCCCTGATACCTAGACAGTTTAAATTTTCACAAATTATGTATTTCTGTTGCCCCTACAACAACAAATACTAAAAACAGAATAAAATAAATATTTAAGAGCCCTCCCAAACAACAAACGCGCACGAAAGGTGCTTATCAAGTGACGCTTGTAGAGTCAACACCTCCTGAAGATGCTTCGGTTACGGAGCGAAACGTACGTCGATTGTCGATCGCGATCTACTTGTGTGGTGTGTACTGATTCGGGTTCGCGCGTTACACTTTTCTGTGAACGGTGTGCTCTTCCGGATTGTGCCGTACGAGTCTGGTTGTTAGATTGTCGAGCTACCTACTTGTGTGGTGTGTCTTGGTTCGGGGCTAAGATATATACCTACTTATATATTACTGCGTCATTATAGTTTATCATACAAATTCTTAATATAGAAAGTAAATCGGAAGCATGATGTAGGTTTATTCTACTTCACAAAACATGATTAGATCAATAATTGGTAATCAACGGCCATCTTAGAACCAGATTGGTAACGATTCTATTTTCACTACCGCTCTCGACTCCCTTCAAGATTTATTGTGACAGTTATCTATAAACGGTCATCTAATAAATACTATTACACTGGAAAGGCTGGAGTGGATATCTTTATTACATAAAGAACTTTAAATAGAATAAAATTAGGTTATACCTCATCTTCTCTTCGAGTCTGTTCTGATTTAATTTAGAAAGCTGTCTCATTTCATTTCATCTTATACTTAATATATAAAGCTGAAGAGTTTGTTTGTTTGAACGCGCTTATCTCAGGTATTACTGGTCCTATTTGAAAAATTATTTCAATGTTATATAGCCCATTTATTGAAGAAGGTTATAGGCTATATATCATCATCGCTACGACCAATGGGAGTCGGAGACTAGTCATATATATAAAATGAACTTACTATTTGTCCTAATAATACTAATACTATAAGTGAGGTACTAGACAACTTTGTCTAGTATTTCATCTTTTAATCGTGACATTTTTCTTATCCAAGTAATCAAGTTAGTTTTGTGGGTTAAAGGCAAGAAAATTTCGTCAATATAAAGCTTTTTCTAATTCTAAACCGACCTAATCAACAACCTAACCAAATACGAGATAAAATTTCATACAATATTTGTTTAAACTGAGACTGGCTGATTAATTTTGAACCGGGCTAGAAAGTTTCGAGTATGTAATGGATCTTTTCTTTAAATTTAAATGGTAGACTCTCCAAGATTCTGAATTCACCGCCAAAGCCTTGAACAAGAGTTAGGAACTGAAATAAATAAAAAAAACTTGCATAAAAAGAATTGCTTCAAATAAAACAACACAGATAATAAAAATAAAAAGTAAGAAAAATTAGTAGAGTAGAAAGTTAGCTTAAAATAAAATGGAAGAATAAAGGAAGAAGAAGGGAATTAGAAGAGAAAAAAAGAATATGTTCTTATAAGACTGTTATCAAACAATCAAGCTTGTGATGGAGAGAGAGACAGCACGCAAAAAAATGGATCTTTTCAACCAAGTTAGAAAAAATTTATTAATTTAGTTACAGTCATTATTTATTTTTTATTTTATTAGGGAAACAAACAGCATTATAATATTACAAATGATTACACAAAATTTACAGAACATAAGCCAGTAAAGTTTCCACTTAAGTTTATAATTGCAGGAGTGAATATTCTTAAATTTTCTGTGAAATAATACATATTTTTTAAAATAAACTTAACTAAGCAAAATTAGGCTATTCTCTAAATCGGTATTATTAATAAACAATGTATAACTCCAACACTCTTTGAAAAATAAATAAAAAGTTAGCATAACAAAATTTAAGAACAATTAATGTTTAAAAGATTGTCTTTAATTTTTTTGGAGTAAGTTTGAAATTTGAAAAGAAAAATATCTATATCACTATAATAACTATTGTAAGCATTACAAGCTCTTATCACGAAGCAATTGGTAGTATATTTAGTTCTGCGAGTAGGAATATAGAATGTATCTTTAGAACGAGTGCAACGTTGTGGTTGTGTATATTCACGTGATTATGAAACATCTTAAACCAGTTTTTATAATAACCATTGAAGTATTACGCGCTCATGCGTTTAAGGTTTTACGTTAGAAAAACTACTGTCGCAGTATTATCAAGGTTCTTGCAACAAAATTGTTATAAAACGAATTTTCTGTATACCATGGTTCTTAAGTTAAAGTTATCCTGATAATATAGTCAATAAATTTTGGAAAAATTGTCATGGATGCATTTTACTTTTTCATACACATACTACTGAACAGATTATCTTTACAGTTATATATCCAATACTCGCCGACCCGCACGACTTTGTCCGCGTGTAGCTCAGCTCCTATTGGTCTTAGTGTGATTATATATAGCCTATAGCCTTCCTCGATAAATGAGCTATCTAACACTAAAAGATTTTTCTGATTTTTCAAATCAGACCAGTTCTTATAGACTGTCAGTATAGTTAATAAAATACGATAATTAAGAATCAAACGAACTTACCTTATGAAGTTTGATATCTTATTATACGAGTGTTCTGACCGAAAATGATTACTTTCCCAACCCTCCCTTTTTTTTCACAAACCCTAGATCTATTTTTAAAAAAAATTTGTTGCTCTAAATAATGAGTCATGACGGAATAGGTACCATAGATCTCAGAATGAGGATGTCGACTGAAAAAAGCATTTAAATAGCTATAAAAGTGTGATTTATGATTAGTGTACGATCTCGCATAACTCTGAAAGATATATAATACATGGTTTCTAAACGTTTAGTAATTTATATATTACTAGTCGACCCTTGCGACTTCGTCCGCATATAGCTCCGCTCCTATTAGTCGCAGCGTGATGATATATAGCCTATAGCCTTCCTCGATAAATGGCCTAATTAACACTGAAAGAATTTTTTACATCAGACCAGTAGTTCCTGAGATTAGCGCGTTCAAACAAACTCTTCAGATTTATATATTAGTAAAAGATATTAAATCTTAGAATAGCAGTCTCCAATATATTCTAATAAGTTGCTCTAATACTATATATGTATGTAGAAATATTAAAAATAAACCCTAAAATATTCACGACGACATTTGAAACAGTATTTAACTCATAGTTATTATTTATAAAATTGACTTCAATCATTTTTAACCCCCGACGCTACAACGACGAGGTGTTATAAGTTTAACGTGTGTCTGTCTGAGACATCGTAGCGCCCAAGATAATAGACCGATTCTGATGAAGTTTTATTTATTTAAATGATAATTTAATCGAGATAATTCTAAGCTATGTATTGTGAAGATCTGGTCAGCTATTTGAAGACTATCAGCTCATTTCCAACTTGTGAGCTGCGTGACAATAATAATATATTGACAATTATAACAATCTTGTAACCATGGTAACACACTGACATTGCTTATACTGAGTACAGATGAAACGGCATTTCTCGATACTTTTCTTTCGATAACAAGTTTCGAATAGAATCGAGTATCAAGCTTTTTAAAAGTACGTAACAGTATAATTACAAGTTAATATCAACTTTTCTAAATCGATGTCATGTGGGTATCGATACTTGGTGACTATTAAGAGTTTCAGTCGGGAGTAATTTAATTTTAAATTTAATAGTCACAATTATTTTAAGCTCCAGGAACAGAAGCACAGCAACTGTAGTATTAATGTCAAACATTCGGTTCTAAAGTCCAGTAAGTAGGTGACTACTATTGACTTAGATGGCTTCGTTAAGCTTCCTATTTATTTAAGTGCATTAGTACCGTTTTTACATTGTGTTGATGCTTCTGTAATTTATTCTTAATCTTCTACGTACTTAACATGTTATGGCAAGAAATGTTCAGAAACTTTTGAAGTTTTTTGATACTATAAAACCACTTATAACTTATACTTCTTACATTTTTTTTATTCACACACATTAAAATTAGTCTTTTCACACATTAAAATTAGTCTTTTCAAACGCTTGATTACTAGGATTGAAAGAAAAAAATAATCGATATATATCGTCGATATTTTAAATAGCAAAATTTCGATAGTCGATATTTATTTCGAAGTATCAAACTGGTATCACAAACACCTAAAATATCGATAAATCGAAATATCGATATTTTTTTCCTACATATATCGATATATTTTAAAAATACCGAAACCATATATATCGATATATTTTTTCTTTTCCTCATCCCTATTGAATACCACAGACAGTACATAATTCTCTTTTTTTTTAATTTATTTAACGGCATGGCAACGAGACCTTTAAACCAATCTTAAATATAATATTTAAACAGTTTTAATTATTTTTAAAAAACTGTATAATAGCACACAAAAACTTAGAGTATTAATTTTGAATCTATATCACCATTAGTTTCATTTTCACAGAAATTCTCTTCGTTAACTTATTAGTGTTGCCACTTTTCTATTGCAAAGTTAGATTAGGTTATGGGCTACCACAACAAGTAATAAAGTTTTAAAATATAATAAATAATTCTAGCAATCTATCGTAGCGACATCTATTGGATATAATCGTTAATCTAAACTATTTTGATATCCATTTGTATACACCTAAAAAGTTTCTTAATGTTATAAGGATCTTGTATACTAATTTTGTTTTGTTCGTGAATTATTTACTATGTGGCAACATCAAGTAAAAGTCAACACTGTATTGGAGCTATTTTCTTGTATATTTTTTCCAGTCAATCACTCTCGAGATTTACCGCCATATCGTTGATATGTAGCTATTCGTAAATTGAAAAGCCACTTTCTAGTGTTTTCCGGTCTGGAAGTCGCGTACGGAGCGTACGGCATAACTTCATACATTCGTGCGCACGCATTTTATATAGCGACTGATCACGATTATTGCATTATAGCGATCGTAAACATAATTATTATATATAATTAGTATTCAAAAGTTTTAGTGACAAACACAGTATAAATACCAGAAATAAAACACACATTAAAAAGTGTTTAGTAATTAAAGCTTACTGCTTTGTACAAGATTACTTGAATGATGACAAAGCTTGGATTCAAAATGACGTTGATGCTCAGCTGAATGATTATACCTTTGTAAAACAGACTGATGTAAACAATGGCATTTTGAAAAGAGCAACTGTTGAGTTTCTCGCCAGTTCTTCTCATCAGGAAACTGCTTTCCGAGCTGGTGGTAGCTTCAGACTTCAGTACTTTACAAAACGTCTACTTGAAATAAACTATTTTGAGTTTGAGTTTATCCATTGTCTAATGGTCAAAATTCAACGACAAGTTTGATCAAAGTTATGAATGGATCTCGCTAGACGGGATTTAAGATTTTTTTAAGGCAAATAAAACATTTTTTTAAAAGAATACTAGCAGTATCACATACTACTAGTATTCCTTCAAGTAAGCTAAATGCCTGGGTTAGGAATGAGACACGTCAGTAGTCCAATGACTGGAATTTGAATCCACGACCTATCGATCCTAAATCCAACGCTTGAACCATTGAGTTATTGACGCTTGATTAACAGTTATAATCATGTTAAATATTATGAATTAGAACAAGGAATATCTACTTAATAGAAATGATTTTTGGAAAATTCAATTAATCTTATCATGGAAGGTATGACAAATTATAAAGTTTGAGACATCTCAAAATATACATAAAAATACGGGAACTCCTAGGAAATACGCATTGGCTGGCTACTCTTATAGTAGGTATGTTTATCCCCTTTAAGTTTCTAAACATTTATCCGTTTGTGGTGAAACTTTGATGACTTATTCCGCTTATATGATTTATAACCACAATAAAACAAATATTTATAATATATTTGTAGCGGTTTTGGATAAGTTTTTTAATCAATCAAAAGAAAACAGCATTTTCAGTTCCAAGGACATATTTCAAGTAGATTTATAGAATAAACTGTATCTTATACTAATTTATAAAGCTCAAGAGTTTGTTTGTTTGAACGCACTAATCTCAGGAACTACTGGTCCGATTTGAAAAGTTGTTTTAGTGTTAGACAGTCCATTTATCGAGGAAGGCTATAGGCTATATATCATCACGCTACGACCCATAGGGGCGGAGCTATACGCGGACGAAGTCGCGCGGGTCGACTAGTTTCAATATAAAAACTCGAAGAGAATTACATAGTTAATAAGTTAACTGTAGATATACTGACTCATTCATTGTTGAACTTAACTACGTAATAAAATACAAGAAAATTAAGTTTTAATTAGACTGACGTTTAATATATAAATTAATGGTATATTTTCCTGTATATATATAAACATGATTTAAAGAATATATTAGTTCTTTTTAATTTAAATCAATAATTCAATGATCATATATTTTGGATAGTAAACCATGAAATAAATCAGGTTTTATTCAGAGAAATATCGTCTAAAATAAACTGAATTTCCATTCAATTTATTCATCAGCATCGTCTGATTTATTCATATACTAGTCGAACCGCATGACGTTGTCCGTGAAGTTATATTCAGTATAATGAATATGTTAAATTCAGTATAATATGTGTTAATCATTTTCCGCTTAAATTTTTTTGTATCACCCTACTCTTCCATCCTATATATTTTTTAATTGGTACTTTTTTTCGGAATAAAAAGTACCCTATATATTAACCAACCTTCTAAAGTATTTGTATACCAAATTTATAGATAAATAGATAATAATTTGTATTAATTCTTATCTATTTTGAAGTTTGTTTTATTCTCTTTCTGGCTGCAATTTCACATCGGATACACAAGTAATTAAATGTACACCATTTTCCCATTGGATTCCATGAACGTCATCGTTTTAGTAGGTTTCAGAATATGTGACGTACATACTGAAACCTGAAGATGCGTCACATTATGAATAATTACCGCTGTTGTGATTTCAGACCTTATTCATATTTGCAAGTTACTATGACTGTTTAATCTACGCTTTGTATTTTCCTTTAAAATAGTGTTTTTGTAAAATCTAGTCACCTTACATTATGTCGCCTGTAGTTGTTCAGGATTTGCATAATTATTTAGTGCATTGTTCTAGGATTCCGTATCTAAATATAAAAGCCTTATAGGATCATTTAATTGTCCATACATCTGTCTATCTCTAGACACTCTTTGTCAGAAGGTTTAGAGGTATGAATTTAAAATTAATATAAAATACTCTGTACCCTTGTAACTGTATAAAAAAACAAACTTCTAAGTAAATGCAATCAAATGATACGGCTTTTCAAGGATATTCGTAAGAATATCAAAATCTATAAGGGTACTTCCCGTTGACCTAGATTTTTAGAATTTGGTAGAAAGTCTTATAACATTTGGAAAAGGAAAAATTCGAAGTGTTAATTTTTTTTAGTTGAGACAACAGTTTTTAACGGCGAAATTATCAAGATTTTCCCTCAAACGAGAATGTACGGAATCCTCATTTCGTGAACTCGACTCACACTTAAATTTGTATTTTTTAATTAATATTAAATAAAGTTTAATTTTATATTAAAAGTAGGTAAAGAGGAATAAATAAATATTCAATATGATATATTTGACCCGTGATACAATTATTTTACTCACGCAGAAAGGTGTGAACGTGCTCTGATTTCATGATAATATAAGTCCAGGTTTATAGCTAAGGGCAATAAAACAAACACGTGTGTTATGCAGTATGGTCCATTGTTCCCTACAACTACACGCATAACTTTAATATTTTGACGTACTTGACACAACAATATTTATTTTTCGAAATTCATAATATACTCCCATTGTATTGGAAAGGTCACTTACATTATATAGACTAAATAATAACAAACAGAAGACGAAAAATGCAAGTAGTATTTATATAATTATTTATTTATATTTATTAAAAAATTCAAATCGTGTAAATAATACTAACCATAATGTACTTACGTAACTAAAGCTTTATATTCTGTCGAACAAGAGAAGTATATATAACCTGTGTAAGTCAAACCTCGTTTGAGTTTCCTACACAAAAAAAATCAATTTATTCTTCAAAAGATATTGGATAAAAAATTGCTTTTGTGCACATCCCATATACTATACTGCATTTTTCATTCTGTGGACAGAATAGTTCCTACACAACAGCTGTAGCACTGAACAACCTTTTCGGCGGTCGTTCGAGAACTACCCAAGACTAACAATCACCTACAGGAATTGTAACGGAACAAAAGCCTCAAATTTGGAGAACATTTCCACATTGACATTGGCAGAATTACTGCTAACAAAAGCGTTAGAAAAGCCATAGACAAGATAAGAAGAAGACTAAAAAATGTCAAGCTTATTTATTTACTAATCCGCATAAGTCAAAATTATTTATTTTTCTTCGAGCTATAGAGTTTTAATAAATACAATTAATTTTTTTGAGTTACGAAAGGATTAAATATGTTAATTGTAGCTATGTTGTCGGTGTATAAAAATTGCTTTTAGAGTGTTCAGGTTTTGACTAATGAAGGTTTTGAGACTTGAAGGAAAGCCATTTTTCGAGTTTCGGAAGCTTTTGATCGGTCCAACTTAATTCGCATATTGTCGTAGTCGTTTTAATATTAATTTATTTATTAGAATATTTGTATTTTGGCGCACAATGCTATAAAACTAAAGAAAACAAATATAACAAGGGGATGAAAACGTAACCAAACAGCGAATGGGCGCCACGGAGACGCCAGTTTTGGCGCCAACGTTCTACGTGTCGGGGGACCAAGGTCGTTGCGTGACCGCTTTTCAGATACATTGTCCTATTTCACCCCAAGGAGGTTTATAGGGCTTTCATGCAGATGTCTATTTTATAATTTAAATTGTTGGTTAAATAAAAATTGGGACGTTTTAAAAATAAAGTTATATTAATTACTAGCTGACCCCTCAATCGTTGTTTTGCCATATAAATTTTAAAAAAATTGGGGTGGGCCACCCTTATCACTTAGGGGTATGAAAAATAGATGGTGACTCAGACCTAACGGACATGCACACAAAATTTAATAAAATTCGCTCAAGCCGTTTCAGAGTAGTTTGGTAACAAACACCGCGACGCGAGTATTTTATATATTAGATTACAATTCTTTTTGTAGTGTTAAATAACAATATTTACTTTTTGATAGTTAGATGCTAGCAACACTGCTAGCAATCACGTGACTCGTTGAGTTATCACTCTTCAAAAAATGTAGGCGAGAGTTTAAGCATAGACAAAAGGCCTTGGACATCTTCTTGGATTGAAGCTCCAAAAACTGCTCGGCTTTTAGTTTAAAGTCCATATAAATATTGTCTTGCGTGTATTTTATCTGTATAGATATGAAAGTTTGTTTGTTCTTTGATCATGATGATGACGTCATATATAACATAGATTATTCTTTAGCCGACAAAAAACACTTGTTTATTGTGTAGTCAATGTTAAAATTTAAAAACTAATTTTTGAGATATAATGGTGGTCAAATTTAGTTGACAGTCCAGTCCAAACTTTCCACAAACTTTATCAAATTAAAACCTGTGATTGTAATGAAATCATAACCTCAGTGAAGCGAGGGAGTGTTGCTAGTAATAAATAAGTGAAATGATTTAACTAGCACCAATGCAAAATCGTAACAGTTACTATCATAGTTGAACGCAGCCAGTGTTCCGGTTAACGGCACAGTCGCTACAAATATGCGCACGCGCAGGACAAGGGACCTATTAGCATATGAAGTATACTCAATTCATTTGTTTAGTCAAGCTGAATAATTAACCTACTAGTATTGTATTAAATAATTAGTAAGTTAAATTTCGCAATTTCGTCGGTTGTATTCACTGTTTACGTCAATGTAAGAAATGAAGTGAACGGAATTTCATCATTTTTGGTATATATTAGAACGAATAGATTACAATTTTCTGTCTGTCTGTAAATGTAAATAGACATGATTTTGAAGAAAAGCAAAATTATAATCTGTAATAATATGTTATAATCAAATCATTTTATTTATGAAATCAGCATATAAAAATATCATTTTAACACCTTAATCTAGAAAATAATAACAAAATCTTCCTGAGATAAAATTATAAATATTAGGGAATCCAAAAAATATGTATATTAATTTTTTTTTTAAAGAAACATTGCTCAAAAAAAGTGTTTTAAAAATTTGGTTTTCCTTCTCTATTATTTTCTTAAGTCCTTAAAAAAAGTAATTTACCCGATGATTTCCGATGAATTCATTATCATGCTTGATAGCTGATGTGACTGCTTTGATTAATAAATAAAATTAAAGTAAAAAAAGAAACTTTTTAAACACAAGCTTTTAATATGTTTTTGGTAATAAAAAGAACTAAAAATGTAAAAATAATTTTTTAAAAAAATTTTAAACCTTTGATGGAACATTAGGAAATATTTAGCATAATTACACCGTCATTATTTTTCTTTTGCAACCATCACCTTCCAGCTCCATCATCAGACCCTGGTTACTACTGAAAACTACTTGTCAAGACGATTCAAATGAGTCCAAACTCGATGAGGTTGTGTCGTTTCGTTACGAAGTTTCTATGGCTATCTTCCAGCTCCATCATCAGATTAGCACCATGTCATCACAACATTGCATTGTCATGCAATTTACACATGTACTTATGCAAGATTTCAGCTTAATCGGTAACCGGCAATTAAATTTAATTTGCAAGTTTTGATGACACTAAATAAAAGCTTGTAAAATCAATATTTAATGATTCTACAATGATAGAATAAATCAGAATTAAATTTTAGTTTCCTTATATTTTGAAAAGGAATACACACAGTAATTTAACATTGTAATACAATCTGTTTTCTCATAAATACAATACTCTTCAGAAGTAGGGTACTGAAGCGATTAATCCGTGACACATTTTGTATTGCCCTGAATTTCTGTGCGGAATTATTTTGTTAGCTTTATTGTAAACGGCTTACGTCATCGTGTCACAATGTTTGTTACCATACTCCTCCGAAACGGCTCGACCGATTTTTATGAAATTTTGTGTACATATCGGGTAGGTCTGAGAATCGGTCAACATCTATTTTTTATACCCCCAAGTGTAAACGGTAGCCCATGGCAGCAAAACAACGCTAGCTGGGTCAGCTAGTATACATATAAAAATCTGTTTATTGTTAATTATTATTTTCCTTATTATGTTTTACTAGAATGTTGCTCGAAATATACTATGTTTTTATACTAATACTATTATTAAAGAAGTTTGTGTGTATATTTTAATGTGAAAATGCAAATATTTAAAGAAGATTCATCCACTCAGCTATCATTTATTGGTCCGAGTATAAATCTAAACACAATAGATCATAATTGGTCCAGCTGTTCTGGAGGAATTTAGTAGCCTATATAATTATATAAAAATTGTAATATATTAAGATAAAAGTATGACCAGTATAGTTTTTAAGAAAAAAAAATCCCTTAAGATAAAAGATATGACAGATATAAAAAAGAATTAAAAACAGATAAAAAAGGAAATATTTGTCTGTGCTTGTTCTATATAATTGAAAAAAGAACTTACAATTTTATAATATTTTAAACCTGTGCTTGTTTTATAAAATTTAAATAAAGAACTTACACTTTTATAATATTCTAAATCTGTGCTTGTTTTATAAAATTTAAATAAAGAACTTACACTTTTATAATATTCTAAATCTGTGCTTGTTTTATAAAATTTAAATAAAGAACTTACACTTTTATAATATTCTAAATCTGTGCTTGTTTTATAAAATTTAAATAAAGAACTTACACTTTTATAATATTCTAAATCTGTGCTTGTTTTATAAAATTTAAATAAAGAACTTACACTTTTATAATATTCTAAATCTGTGCTTGTTTTATAAAATTTAAAAAAAGAACTTACAATTTTATAATATTCTAAATCTGTGCTTGTTTTATAAAATTTAAATAAAGAACTTACACTTTTATAATATTCTAAATCTGTGCTTGTTTTATAAAATTTAAAAAAAGAACTTACAATTTTATAATATTCTAAATCTGTGCTTGTTTTATAAAATTTAAATAAAGAACTTACACTTTTATAATATTCTAAATCTGTGCTTGTTTTATAAAATTTAAATAAAGAACTTACACATTTATAATATTCTAAATCTGTGCTTGTTTTATAAAATTTAAATAAAGAACTTACACTTTTATAATATTCTAAATCTGTGCTTGTTTTATAAAATTTAAATAAAGAACTTACACTTTTATAATATTCTAAATCTGTGCTTGTTTTATAAAATTTAAAAAAAGAACTTACACTTTTATAATATTCTAAATCTGTGCTTGTTTTATAAAATTTAAATAAAGAACTTACACTTTTATAATATTCTAAATCTGTGCTTGTTTTATAAAATTTAAATAAAGAACTTACACTTTTATAATATTCTAAATCTGTGCTTGTTTTATAAAATTTAAATAAAGAACTTACACTTTTATAATATTCTAAATCTGTGCTTGTTTTATAAAATTTAAATAAAGAACTTACACTTTTATAATATTCTAAATCTGTGCTTGTTTTATAAAATTTAAATAAAGAACTTACACTTTTATAATATTCTAAATCTGTGCTTGTTTTATAAAATTTAAAAAAAGAACTTACAATTTTATAATATTCTAAATCTGTGCTTGTTTTATAAAATTTAAATAAAGAACTTACACTTTTATAATATTCTAAATCTGTGCTTGTTTTATAAAATTTAAAAAAAGAACTTACAATTTTATAATATTCTAAATCTGTGCTTGTTTTATAAAATTTAAATAAAGAACTTACACTTTTATAATATTCTAAATCTGTGCTTGTTTTATAAAATTTAAATAAAGAACTTACACTTTTATAATATTCTAAATCTGTGCTTGTTTTATAAAATTTAAATAAAGAACTTACACTTTTATAATATTCTAAATCTGTGCTTGTTTTATAAAATTTAAATAAAGAACTTACACTTTTATAATATTCTAAATCTGTGCTTGTTTTATAAAATTTAAATAAAGAACTTACACTTTTATAATATTCTAAATCTGTGCTTGTTTTATAAAATTTAAAAAAAGAACTTACAATTTTATAATATTCTAAATCTGTGCTTGTTTTATAAAATTTAAATAAAGAACTTACACTTTTATAATATTCTAAATCTGTGCTTGTTTTATAAAATTTAAAAAAAGAACTTACAATTTTATAATATTCTAAATCTGTGCTTGTTTTATAAAATTTAAATAAAGAACTTACACTTTTATAATATTCTAAATCTGTGCTTGTTTTATAAAATTTAAATAAAGAACTTACACTTTTATAATATTCTAAATCTGTGCTTGTTTTATAAAATTTAAATAAAGAACTTACACTTTTATAATATTCTAAATCTGTGCTTGTTTTATAAAATTTAAATAAAGAACTTACACTTTTATAATATTCTAAATCTGTGCTTGTTTTATAAAATTTAAAAAAAGAACTTACAATTTTATAATATTCTAAATCTGTGCTTGTTTTATAAAATTTAAATAAAGAACTTACACTTTTATAATATTCTAAATCTGTGCTTGTTTTATAAAATTTAAATAAAGAACTTACACTTTTATAATATTCTAAATCTGTGCTTGTTTTATAAAATTTAAATAAAGAACTTACACTTTTATAATATTCTAAATCTGTGCTTGTTTTATAAAATTTAAATAAAGAACTTACACTTTTATAATATTCTAAATCTGTGCTTGTTTTATAAAATTTAAATAAAGAACTTACACTTTTATAATATTCTAAATCTGTGCTTGTTTTATAAAATTTAAATAAAGAACTTACACTTTTATAATATTCTAAATCTGTGCTTGTTTTATAAAATTTAAAAAAAGAACTTACAATTTTATAATATTCTAAATCTGTGCTTGTTTTATAAAATTTAAATAAAGAACTTACACTTTTATAATATTCTAAATCTGTGCTTGTTTTATAAAATTTAAAAAAAGAACTTACACTTTTATAATATTCTAAATCTGTGCTTGTTTTATAAAATTTAAATAAAGAACTTACACTTTTATAATATTCTAAAACTGTGCTTGTTTTATAAAATTTAAAAAAAGAACTTACAATTTTATAATATTCTAAATCTGTGCTTGTTCTATAAATTTTGAATGAAGAACTTAGTTCCAAAGCTTTAAATGTGCGCGCTATGTGACGTCATGGATTGAACTATCTAACGGTTCTAAAAAATTGAAAATTTGAGTTTCAACAATATTTTATATAATCAAAATTTTGATAAAGAATTTCCAATTTTATAAGATTTTAAATCTGTGATTGCTTCATAAAATTTGAATAAAGAACTTACAGTTCTATAATTTTTAAGTCTATGCTTGTTTACTAATTGCCATAGCGCGCTTTTTGTCATAATAGCTGGCGCGTTATGTGACGTCATGGATTGAACTAATTATGCTATAAGAATTAAATAAAGAACTTACAGTTTCCGTTAAGGGCGCAATCTTGGTGGCGTAAACGTCGACTTCGCACATAAAGTCCTTCGAACAAGGTGATATGACCACCAGCCTGCCCGCGCACAGATACTGCAGCTCCAGCTTACGAGTAGGATTCACTTATTCAATTGACACACAATTAAACAATCCTTCGAATTTATATGGCGATTGATTTAGTACGATTAAAAACAATTTAACAAGTAACTAAACTAAGTAACAAAAACAAAGAGCTTGAACAAAAATGTGACAATATTTTTTTTTAATTTTAATTTGAAACGTTGTTTCGTCTGATTTTTTTCATCTTTTACTTTCAACTTTTGTGTTTTATTAAATGATAAAAACTAGTAGCTAGAAATGAATTGAACCTCTCATTTAAAAAGTAAAAATCTCTAGTAGTAGTTTGCCTGTTAATAACACTATAACATATTTTAATTCAAGCTATTTGTTTTAATTTATTTTTTCACCTTTTTATAACACAACTATCGTTTTCTATATCATAAGTTAAACTACTCCTCAGTCTCCTAATGAGTCAGTCTCTTAGGATATCACATTTAACCCATGACCCTGCTAATTTGACATATGGACCTCTTATTTGGTCCGATTAGAGAGATGTTTTTAGTTTACTGTGTAAATAATACTACTTATAATAACAAGAAACTTTTGTTCATTTTCTTCTCATATCATGAACGTGCTCAGAAAATATTTTGTCCTTGGTCCGTCCGTCATATTGGATTTTGAATAACGTCTCTTATATAACAATGCATTATCATCCAATATATATATATAATTATTTTTGGTTAAAAGATATAAAAATAAAAACCCTTTTGATTAGTTTAAATTTATTTAAAATAATTTTACAGTAAATATAAAATATTATTGTTATTCATTGTACATAACTAGCGATAAACTAAGGTTTAAGGTGGGAATTAATAAAATCGGAGAGCTATTTCTTGAATTGACCTAACATATTCAATAATTACTTTAAAAAATTCTTTTATATGTATGTGGAAAAGAAACTTATATTCTAGTGTCTTTGTGAAGATTTTTCGTTTTGTTTATTCGGAACTTAAGTATAGACAAAAAATACTTAAAACTATGTTTGTTAGTTAGTTTACATTTCTTTCGTGAAGTGTATAACAGAGAGTGCAGTATCGAGGAGGTACACAGCACCTTGGATGACACACAGAGCTCCAACAGCTAAGCCGACCTGTAAATAAAAAAGAAAAAATTGTGGAATTAGTCTTCTTTAAAATCTATGTCTATGTGGGTAATGTTGTGGTCTGTTTTAACATCACGGGGTGTAGACTTAGAGGGCGACCAATGATGAGATGGATGGATGTCGTTAAGTTCCTTTTTTTTAATGTGCACCTGATGGAAAGTGGCCACCGTCGCCCATGGATATCGACAAAACTAGAGGGTATCCCTCGTTTTGTCAATGCGTTGCCGCCTCGAATATAGAGTGAGGAGGGGGAGCGAGGAGAACCATGCTGCGGTTTCAATGGGACCCCGAGAAAGAACTTGCTGTTCATTGGAGCCGCAGCAGTAATGGGATGGGAGAGGGAGGGGGTAGATCTGGCCCACATGTGGCTCGGTCGGAACGCGTCAGAGACACTTGGCGGTTGGATTCGCATGCTGCCTACCACCAATGGGGGTGCTGGGTTACTCGCCTCTTACGAGATGCACTCCCAGTGGCAGAGGGGAATTGTATTCTAACCCGTCCCCTCACGGGTAAAATTCTGCTTCTGCAATGTCTCCTACGAGAACACGCCTAATAGAGCGAAATGGAGAAGAAAAATCAGAAAGGCAGACCCCACCATCAGATGGAAATAATAAATGCCAAAGAGAGAGAGAGACTCTTTTTTAAAATCTATTTAATTATAGCTTTTCCGGAACAGCTTACTAATCAAGCATAAACAGTAAAGAGCAATATGACTAGCGATACAAGAAACCTAATCTTTATGTCAACATATATAGGAATGTTAGAAATAGGCAAGTAATCGTTGGAATTCTAGTTGCAATTTGATCCAGGTACATTATACAGACTAGTAACTAGCTCTCGCTTCGCTAAGATATTCGCTAATATATTTGTTTCATACGAACTTTTATCCGACCATCTCAGTGGCGAGAAAACGTTACAAAGCCAGTTATTTTGTTATTTAAAAAAAATCACTGACCTGTTTCTCAGCGAAAACGAATTGGAACTGGTGTTCTCCCTGGTATCCTCCCCAGTAGTGTAACGCCACTGCTCCTACAGCAATCCACATGAACACTCCGATGAAGTTCATCACGATTTCTGATAATGCTCTGAAAAGTGACATTAAGTTAATTATATTATTATCGTATTTTCATAGTAGTTCTACTTCTAACGAAATAGAGGATTCCATATGTCAGTCTGTTTGCTTCTGGTATATGACGTTTAGAACCAAAACACAAAACACAAATAATTTCAGTAAAATCTCTTTAAATGGACGTCGTCCATTTCTTTTGTGATGTACACGTCAAACAAGAAATATATCTATAGCACTGTGAGTCTAACGATAGGTTAGGTTAGCCTTGTGTTAGGTTAGGTTTGTGTTAGTCTAATCTTAGGTTTAGACAGTGAAACTAAGCGGCCAAGGCACTGCTTGGGTTCCTGTCAGAATAATACGAGATCCTGATAAATCGTGACCGTATTGCGCCTGTAGCTTTCATGATAGGCCATCCGTTGTGTACATAAGATGCTTATAAATGATTGTATATCCTATTTTAGTATCCGACATATATATTAATTATGAATCTCTATTTTCCTTGATCACGGCATCACGCGTAAACGGCTGAACCGAGTTCGTTAATTCTTTTTTTGTTGTGTTTGTTATTGTCAGGAGAAGGTTCTTGTGTAAGAAAAAAGTAAAAAAGTTACGCGGAAAATTAAATAAATTAAGAAAACTAAACGACTATATTAACTTTTTTAATATAACGTTTAAGGCGTTTGACATAAAATATTCATACTTAAGATAGGACAAAGTCTGTCGGGTCAGCTAGTAATTAAATAAAAATTGTTAGGCACTTAATAATTCAAAAAGCAGTGATGACCCAGTGGTTGAGACTTTAAGTCTTACTCGGGAGGTCCGAAGTTCGATCCCCCACACAAGCACACACCTCTGACTCTGAGTTATGTGTGTTTTAAGCAATTAAATATCACTTGCTTTAACGGTGAAAGAAAACATCGTGAGGAAACCTGCACTCCTGAGAGTTCCCTAAAAGTTCTCAAAGGTGTGTGAAGTCTGCCAACCCGCACTGGGCCAGCGTGGTGGACTATGTCCTAATATCCTCCTCATTCTGAGGAGGAGACCCGGCTAAGTAGTGGGCCATTGAAGGGTCGTGATGATGACTTAATAATTCTACACGTCGTATATATACCTACAACATGTATAAATTGGTACTATATGTTCTTTTAGTGCGCCATTGTCGGTTTTATTACATGTAGTCTTACGTAGTAAGTAGCTTACCTTTTATGTTCAGTAGTACCAAAGAGGAACGTGACGATTTGCACGAGAGTGTAGATCAGGTAACCCACAATGACACCAGATGCAACGATTTCAGCGTCCGGGTTCTTCTCCTCGTTCAGGTTCCACGTTCCTCCTACCCCCAGAAACTCGCCATTGTATCCTGTGCGGTAGAGCACTAGGATCACAATGTTTAAAACCTAACAAAAACATACGATACTTATTTATTTATGTAATAATCACAAAACGATTTTTGATGAAAGTTGAGGTGTGAGGGTCTGTTACATATTATTATTTTACTCTATAGTTACAATATTTATTAATAAAAAAGGATATGTAATGCATTTGATTTACAGTATATAAGTATAGTTTTTCTCATTTATAAAAAAATGTTTTATGACTTGAATATTTTTTAGACCAGCGAGCTATGAGTCTATGTATGTATGCACTTTGGCAAACTATTTATTATTTTGGATAATATAGTGTGCGTGTCTTATATTGTATGTGTAAGACATTGCTTTCGAGAAATTTCTTGATTCTAGGTGAAGTTTTTAAACACCTAGCGCCCATAAGGCCATAATTGGACACTGAATTTAACTTCATACCCCCCTGATTTACTAAATGTCATTGAGGATAGATATCGGGGTTTAGAAAAAAGATAAAGATAAAGATATTAAATCTGACTGACGTAAAGACTCATAAACAATAGGCGAATCATAGACTTCTTTCAGATTTTTAACATTTTCCGAAGAATATATTTTACAATAACAAGTGTAAAGTTACCAAAATGATCTCATACAAACAATATGCAAACATTTCTATATTATGAAGATATAGATATCATTTTAAATCGATAGCCGGCAGCTAACTTTAGGTCTGAGAAAAAATAGTGGGGTAAAGCTTCGCATTATTACGACGTTTACTATTTTGACAAATAGCATAGATGCATGCGTAGAGTATGACACGCTGCTCGAGCCCCATACTCTCCGCTAAAAAGGCCCTAACAGTGACCCATTCAAGGTCAAATCTATACTTAAGTGATGATAGCTACTACGATAGTGCGTAGAACTACATTTGTAATACTTTGTTGTTATTTTTAATTGTCTATTGTAAACCAAAACTATGTCTATCTGCATAACTTAATATGATATCAAAGTATACATGAATCATACATAAAAGCTATTTGTCTAAACACTGAAGGACTAAAGCCAATTTTGGAAAAAAATAATGTTACTTTTAAAATTTAAATACATATTTCTATTTATTTATTGACATTAAAATTTTGTTAATATTTTAGAACTTATTAAATTTACTTTATTATATTCAAGTTATTTGTAAACTGTGACTGTAGGGACTGAGTATTATTACATTATTTGGAGTTGCCGTTAAATGGAGTACAACAAACGAATAATATATAATAGCTATATTATGTATGATATAGTTGTTTATCTCCTGGTGGGCCTATTAAATATGAAGGATGGTCTGACCTGCGACATGTGACGCTAATGTCAATCACTCAGTACTCGGTAGCAATGCCAGTAATTTGATCTATCCGTCTTCCTCTGATCGTGACATGTGACCAGTTAGGTCAGCTTACATCTAAATGATGTATCATCTATTTTATATTCGAATAATTTACCAACGCCTAAATAGGTAGTATTTTAATATATAAAAAATACTGGAGAGCAGCTGAACTAATGGATATTTTTTTCAACTATTCCATTAGTACTTGGAAGTTTCTAGAGAAAAAAAAATTTTTTTTATGTGATTTAAGTATTAAACTGAGACTCTAACTATGCTTGTAACAATAAAACTAAATTGTTGATTGAAATTTAATGTTCACACACAGTTGTGTGAGTTTCTTAGATAGTGAAGGAGAGAATGAGTGATTGAACGAGTCAATGAGGAGTAAATTAGGTGGGTAAGTGATAAGAATTGAAAAAAACGGTGGTATTTTCCATCAGTGAAGTGAATGTATAATAAAAAAATGTATGACAAAATAGAGGTATTTTATAGTGGTGTTTTTTTCTACCATTTATCTATATCAGGTCATAAGGATAATATTAGTAATTAACGCCTATTAGTCACTAAAGACATGTTAATTAATGTAGTTATGTCAGGTCAGGAGTCAACAGTTGCATCTGAGGATCGCACAGAGTAACGATCTTACTAGAATTACGTTAACTTCAATATTAATACATTTATTTCCCCTATAACTAATATATACTTTTACTTCAAGATCAGATTTATGACGTCATCTCATAATTTTTTTGACATTTTATATCCAATGATGAAGAAAATGTTTGTTCCTTTTCATATTAAAATCGTGTTTTTCTGGAAAGACACATAATTTTATTGCCAGAAAACTATATTAATCTATCACTTGTGTACTAAAAACTCAAGTCTCCCTTCAAAAATTAATTAATTACTATGAAAAATACTCTTTAAAACAAATTACAATTTCCCACCTTGAATTAGTGAAACTCAATGCTCGACTCTGAAAAATTGCTTATAATTTCGTGTAATTTTTTTTAAATATATTCCCATTAATCATTACTAACGTGTTATTAGGTATTGTAAAAATATACATTAAACAAATGATGAATGTATCCGTAATTCATTAAATACAAATTAAACACCTATGAATGTAATTATTATAATTAGAAATATCGATATTGGAAGGAAATTAACGCTCAATAAAGTGTAAGGAATTGGGATATGGTTAATTTTATTATTACAAAATAATAAGAAGGATAAGAAGAGGATAAATACGTTGTAAGTAACTGTCATTTTTTTATGATACCTGAACAAGCTACTTTACAACATTGTAAAGTAGCAAAAATTACGAATTAACTTTTTATAGTCTTCCGCAAGCTAATTCATGTTTATATATTAAACTAGCAGCGTCCCGCGGTTTCACCCGCTATAATTTAGATAATTCATAGTTTATCATTATAAATTATAGCCTATGTGTTATTCTGATGTGTAAGCTATATTATTGTTAAGTTTCATCAACATCCATTCAGTAGTTTTTGGGTGAAAGAGGAACAAACATATATCCAGACATCCATACATTCTTACAAACTTTCGCGTTTATAATATTAGTAGGATTTATTGCTTTCTATAATTTGCTGTAGATATACTTGCTCGCCATGGGAATCTATTGGTAACTCTTTGCTGTTGGAAATAAAAAGAGTTAACTTAGTAAACTATTTAATTACATTCTTAGCCGAGTTAAAACGAAAAAGTGGAGGAAATCGGTTGATTTTTTATCTTTGTTGCCTCATAACTCACTTCACATTATATCATTGTAAATTATAGCCTATGTGTTATTCTAATGTGTAAGCTATATTATGGTAAAGTTTCATCAAAATCCATTTAGTAGTTTTTGCGTGAAAGAATAACAAACATCCATACATTCTTACAAATTCGCGTTTATAATATTAGTAGGATTATTTCACTTGGGACTTTAAAACATTATTTTCTTACTTCGAAAGAATGAAAATAAATAATATTCTCAGTTTTATATACTCTGTGACCGACAGCTGATAGTATAACAGTAGTGATCGCAATAATAAGTTTAATTGTCGCCGACAGGAAGGCGGGATCAAATACACTGGACGTTGATTACTTCCTCGCTCAATCAAAACATTATGTACGGGTAATACTTTATTATGTTACTGTTCTATACTAACTGTAATGTTGAGAAAAGTTGTATTTTGTAATATCATTTATATATTGACTAATTGCAAAAGATACAAACGATGACATAGCTCGGCATGCCCATTATACAATATTTCAATCTCTTCAAGGTCCATTACCGCGATAAAAAGTAGTCAGTGTCCTTTCCAAAGCTCTTGTCCATCGCTGCATTAAGTTTCATCAAAATCGTTTCAGTGGTTTAAACGTGAACGCGTAACAAATAAAGTTGCATTTGTAATCTTCTATATATATATAAAAGCGAAAAGTCACTGACTGACTGATCATCACGAAATCTCAGGAACTATAAAAACTACAAACTTGTAATTTGGAATGTAGGTTCCTTCTGGGACGTAGGTGTCCACTAAGAAACGGATTTGAGAAAATCCTCCCCTAAGGGGGTAAAATGGGGTTTGGAAGGTTATATGAAAGTCCTATGTTTTTGAAGTTAGACTTATGAAAATCGGTAAATGCAAAATACCCCCTTAAGGGTGGTAAAAGAGGGGATGAAAGTTTGTATGGGAAAGTTTAATTTATTGTCACTCTTAACTTGAAATTTGGAAAGTAGGTTCTCTCTAGAGGGTAGGTGTCAGCTAAGATTTTTTTTACGGGGGTGCCCCTCCTAAGGGGTGGAATGGGGGTTTGAAGGTTATATGAAAGTCCTATGCTTTTAAAGTTTGAGGTTAGAAAAGCGGGAATATGAAAATTGGCATTTAGATTATTACAGCAGCGGGAAAAATTATCTTTTTATAATCTCATAGAAAATCAGAACTTCTACGCGGGCGCCCGCTAGTATTATAATAAAATTGGGATTTGTAATCCAAACTTTGCCAACTATACTGATTATTCTGTAGGTTTTCTTTTTGGTTCAATTCTATCAACGTAACGTAGTATTAGAATAATAGCTGAATAATTGTTGCAAGTCTCTTATTAATATCAAGAACTATATATAAGTATTTATATAAATTAGGAACTATGTATCTATGATTTTTATTCAGCAGCAGTATTCCTATTAAAGCTGCCAGATGTCCGAGAATTTTAGGTATTGTCCAGTAATCAGAAGTTATTGTCAAGGAATCCCAAAATATATTATTAATTATTTTATTGATTAATTATATGTTAATGTATGATGACTACATATTATAAACGCATAATTTATCTATAATTTAACTTCGTCATTCAAATAAAACTCTTCCTTTGGTGTGCGAGTCCGACTCGCAGTTGGCCGTTTCTTTTTTATCATGCTATCCCAGTATTGTCCCGGAACTTATAAGTTTCCATCTGCAACCCTAAGTTCAATAGACATTAGATTCAGGATCGGTAGCAAAGCATTACGTTTCGATGTCTTCAAATTTTGATTAGAACAACATGTCAATATTGGTGAAAATGAGTTTCCCTATTTCTCTTGGTCACGGCATCACGCGTGAACGGCTGGACCGATTTTGCTAATACTTTTTTGTAATGTGTGTTATTGTATGGAGAAGGTTCTTATCTAAGAAAAAATAAAGAAAGTTGCGCAAAAAATTTGAAAATGTAAAAAAACGCGTTTGACATAATTGTCAGTTATTTGATCAATATTCATAAACAAGACAAAGTCTGTCCGGTCAGCTAGTATTTTAATTTTTTTTTATATGTTGAAGGTAATTAAACGTAATGTTAGTCAAGGCAACATCACGGTCTGATTGTCCTGAGGGTCTCCTAAGCGGATGCTTACCTATTGTCTTGTAACTTAGTTTCTATATAAGTATAAGAAAATCAAAAAATTATATTCTAACTATAATATATTCTGTAAAATCTTTTATTCTTCGTCTAAAAAATCTTCGTGGATTCAAGACTTCTAGCTTGACTTTTTTAATAGGGTAATAGTTATCTTTAGAAGGGATTTTATTTATTTATTATAAAATTATTATTTCAAGAAAATGGCTGTATTTTTATTTTATATTTAAATAGATGGATAACATTACTGTTCATAAACACAACTTATAAAGAAAATATCTCTATTTTATAGTAGTTAATTGAATTTAAAACGATTTGTTCCGTCGTTTCTGTCAATGTACTTAATACGAACTTGAACTCGATACGGTATTGAATTGTTTATCATTTTAGTTCCGTAGCTTAAGAGGTCATTGGAATTTAAACCATTATAAATGTTTAATAAAATAGTAGGAAACTTCCCTCGCTTTCCTGAGGGATCTGTTGATTTATTAGAGAAGAAATCATATAACGAAAAATCCTTTTTCTTGTTAAGGAAAGCATTCAGACGTACGCTAAATAACTAACTAAAGTTTCATCATTATTTTATTAGTAGTTTAAGATTGTTTAAAAGACAAACATATTTTGTACATACGAAATATTTTATTAATGCATTATTATCAATATTTATTATAATTGAAGCTTTTATATGAGTTTATATTTTCATTGCCGCTTTAAACTTTTTCATGCTTTCTCTATGATGTCTTACTGCTTATCTTCTTTTTTTTTTAAATTAAAATAACTTTAATACGTTATTGCTTCTGCTCGTTTTGACCCTTTAGCTGGCGCTACTGTTCACTATGATAAACCCTTGAGTTTTGTATGGGAACCGAGAAAAAATACGGTTAATTGTCTATATAAAAACTTTGAAATTTACAATACATATTTACATATTTCTTTCTTGCTGATTAACTCCAAACAAAAAAGACATCTTGTTTTCAATTAAAATTCTAGTTTATTTCTATATGTATGATATGAGTATAGATAAGCAAAATTCCTTAGATCTGATACGCTACACAAACACTACACCGGAAATCGTATTTATTAACAAGTGCAATTACTCATCGAATGAGATTACTCATACTCATACTGCACACGCCATCGACCACCGTGGATGAAATACGAAATATCGTTTGCTATAATTTATGTATCTATAAAAGATGTTAAGATTTTAGTAGCTTAGTTAAACCGCATCACGATTATTTAGGTCACAGGAATCGAATCGCTCTTTTGATCAACTACTGACAGATTTCAAAATCAAAAAAATTGAACTGACTTCAAAAAATAAATAATGAACTCACTAAGAAGTAAAAAATAATCTAATTTACAACAACACCGGAATTTTATTTTTCTCTTTTCAATATTCCCGTACAGTTGTTTTATTATAACACACACGTATATAGGTTCATAAACCCTTAGGTTGACTTTTGTTGTTTGTGGAATAAAGATAATAAAAAAAGTTACTTTCAGATTCAATCCAAAATATTATAAATAATTCTATTTTGTACTTTACATATTTTTTTATTCTACGAGGAGTATGAATGTTTCTAGACAAAATAATTAGGAGCTCTTTTAGAATGGTCGGTATTTAAGTAAAACTCATTTTATATAAGTTTTGAATTCAGCTTGAAATTAGTTAAGATGCAATTTTGATAATTCGATTTTTTCCTTCTTGCCGTTGGAATCTTCTCTTCGAAAGTCTTAGACTTAGTTAACAAATTATAAAACAATAGTTACATATTAACATGATGCTACCAATACCATAATCCCTGTACACAGAGTGTGAGTAACCCTGTTCGTTATCTGATAAGAGAATTTGTTCTGTTTTGCAATCGACCTAAACCACGCAATGACTTCTTGAGGAAATTATACTTAAAGGGATATATTAATATTCATACAATAACTGAAGCCAGTTATGTCTATTTTAAGCAATTAAATATCACTTGCTTTAACGGTGAAGGAAAACATCGTGAGGAAACCTGCACTCCTGAGAGTTCCCACACTGGGCCAGCGTGGTGGACTATGGCTTAACCCCCTCCTCTTTCTGAGGAGGAAACCTGGCTCAGCAGTCGGCCATTAATGGGTTGTGATAATGATGATGATGAACTGAAGCCGTTCAAGCTTCTGTCCACAATCTCTTCCATGATGAGATCAATTCTTAGATACCATTTTAATACGATTATTAGAAGTAGATTAAAATAGGCTTCCAAGTTTTGATTATAGGTATTGTTAGTTATTGCAATTTTTCCTCACACCGATCTCTAGTTTTCATCATTGCTATAAACAAGTATCATTAATGACAATTTATGAGTAAAATTGACATTGCTGTCGGTAAATAATATTCAGTTTTGAAAAAAATTATGCTGTTGAGTTTTAATTATTTGCTGGTTTTGTTTATTTTGAAAGTTTCACTTTAACAAAATAATAAACAATCTAATCAAATATTGGAAGTCAATTTTAACCTACAAAATGAAATTGAAAAGTCTATGAATTTATATATTCAAAATTCGGAAAACTGTAACTTGGTGTTTTGAAGTTAGAGGTGGCGAGGAACTCTTTAATGGCTACTGAAGTTACAATCTGTTTAACTAGATTTTTTTTTAAATGACATATAATATTTATGTTGTACAAAGACAGAACTGTGTTTAATTATCTAAATGCATTATCAAAGTATGCAATAGAAACTACAACTACTTGTTTTCGGTCGATCGTTTGAATCGCTTGATAGTCGCTAATTCAACAAGGCGTGGCGTTATCGCGATATGGAATGAGGCCGCGTGGACCTTTATTAGACAAGCGATTGAAAATTGCTTTTCAGCTCAATTAACTGTATTCAATAAAAAATACATTGCATATAAACTTAAAATTTGGTAGAGTTTTGAAAAATTGAGAGTAGAAAATGGTGAATTGAATTATTAAACAAACTATAACTTTTTCTTGTTGTACATATGTAAGCTACAGAGTCCACTATATTATGAAATATAAATTGATACACCATATTGACCTCCCCGGAACCTAGAGAAGACAAAACGGTGTGTACCTTCCAATATCTAGACAATTTAAACATAATCTTAATTATTGATTTTCTCCCACTTTCATATACTTTTATAAAACATAGATATCGCGAAATTGCTAAGTGATTTTTTAGTGTATATCAATTAAAATCAGTTAAATAATAAAAAAATACATTATTTGTATACTCATACTTGAATCACTTTGTCTATTGATGAAAACCGCATTAAAATCCGTTGCGTAGTTTAAAAGATCTAGTATGTAGTTGTTTTATACTATGTAAAGATAAAATATAACTGAAGTATTGCAAATTATGTATAGATGAATCACTCTATTCATTCATTGTAAATATTCCTTTCATTGAGGTCAAAGGATAAACTAGAGTATTATAAGTAGTAAGATCTTAAAAACCACGCCTATTTTACAGGAAAATAATGAATCACTTTATTCATTATTCATCCCATACAATAGATAAAGACTTCGGTTATTCACTATACAAGTTATTGTAATAAATAATTTATAATAAAGATTCAATTAACTATTTAAAGTTTGGCGTAAAATTTGTACTAATATCCTAAAGTCTATACTAATATTATAAAATTGAAATATCTGGACCTACTGAACCGATTTTGAAAATTAATTTACCAATAGAAAGTCATATTATTTGAGAGTGTCACAGGCTATATGTTAACCCGAAAAATGAAAAGAATTTTTCGTGTTAGTCGGATTTGCTGCAGTAAGTCGGAGAAAAAACGATCGAACGAAAACGTTTCATACAAATGTTGCCTTAACGATAATATATGATTCATAGATGCGGGTAGAGTATGTATGACGGAGTGTGTGAGTGAGTGAACAGTTTGAATAAACCTCAGCGAAGCTAGCTAGCTAAATGTATACATGAACCTGTAATGTAATGTATACATATTTAGTTATAACTAGTCAGGCTATTCAATTCCTAAATTTTGTAACTGACACAAACATTTACTTGATATATCAGTTTTTTTTTAATTATAATTCTTTATGAAATCATAATTTAGTTTTATAAATATATATCTCACTAAATATTTAAAAGCTAAAGATGACCTTAAGTAAAGGATGTCTCTGTTGTGTTTATGTGTATAATAAACTAATTTTGATTGTAGCAACCACGTCATAATGATGCATAAATATTGTTGATGTAAACTGCTTAAGGACTTAATTAGGTTAATAAATAAACCAACGTTTTAGATAGCAAAGTCTTTTTGTGTGCCATTTATCATTTTCGAAGTTCTTAGGGTGCTTTATCTCAAGATCCCTTATGGAATTACTTCGCTTTTCTGTATGATATTCCCAAGGGGAAAAATAAATTATTGGACCTATCGTTCTGATCTAAAAATTTGATAAAATCTTACATCGTCTGTAGTGACAACAGTTTACTAACGAGATAAATTAGGTTTGTCTCTCAATCCAGTTAAAACTCTCAATGTTTTCCTCCCGCTCGCTCTTGGGCGCTTTTTTAATAAAAGCAACGCAATATTATTTCATGACATATATAAAATGACTCACGCTTCAGCTTATTAAAATATATATTTAAAATCGTACTTACGATTTTAAATGTTTTAACCACAATAGTGGCAATCGTTTGCACGGATACCATTTTCACTTGCACTTGTAAACTTGTTAGCAAAAATCACTTCAATTTATCCTATAAATAGTCTTTAAAGGCAATTTTATTGTTTTTTTGTCCGTTTTTGTCTAAACGCACTTCGTCACTGCACGATATCGTTTATCAGTACCTGTAGGTTATCAGTTCAGTGTAATCTTATCTGTTCAGAGAATTAGTACGACAGGTAGGTGTGATACATTATTTTAGTATTTTTTTTTTAATGAAAATACCTTATTTAGTTTAGCGATACAGATTATTAGGATTGCTTTGCTTTTGAGGTCTTGTTGTAATTAAAAGTATTAAGTGATGCATTTCAGTTTAGAGTAAATTAATTTTCTAATAATAAAATGCAAGTACAAAAATATACAATCGGTCCATTTAATTTGGCTAAAAATATTTAATAGGCTAGAAAGACAATTTCAATATTTCAATTGATTTGGAGATTTTTTATCACATTTCCTATTTAATTTGGGAAATTTCTTGGGAAAGAAATAGGAAATTCAGTAGGAAGATCTTTTCAGTTCAAAGTTAATAAATAATATGACTGACGATAATATGTATTGTAACTTAAAAACCCTTAGGTTATTTGTAATTTTGTTAAATCTAAAATTTATATTTTTCAGGAGCTTGGCCTTGAAATCACCAATGAGCAGATTGCTGAACTAGAATCAGCTATACATGATATCGACTTCGCATCAGCTGCTGAACATGAAAAACGTGTCCGACATGATGTGATGGCCCATGTCCACACCCTCGGAGAAAGATGCCCCCTCGCTGCTCCCATCATACATCTTGGAGCTACCTCGTGCTATGTTGGAGATAATACTGATCTGATCGTGCTGCGACATGGATTGGATCTACTGTTGCCGAGATTAGCTGGTGTTATAAATTGTCTTGCTAAGTTTGCAGAGACTTATAAGTAAGTTGCAATATTGTTTATTTTATAAAGATGTATAAGTATCAAAATTTTAATATAATTTACTGTAATCATAAAAAAATAACGTATCGTTTCATTTTCCAGATCTCTACCTATTTTGGGCTTCACGCATTTACAACCAGCCCAATTGACAACTGTTGGAAAACGAGCATCCCTATGGCTTAGTGACTTGTTAATGGACGAACGCGCTATATCCCGCGCGCGAGATGATCTCCGTTTCCGCGGAGTAAAAGGCACTACAGGAACTCAGGCTTCTTTTATGCAACTTTTTAAAGGTGATAGTTCTAAAGTAAAAGCTTTAGACAAAAGAGTTGCTGAACTAGCTGGATTCGATAAGAGATATATCGTTACTGGACAAACTTATTCAAGAAAAGTTGACTTGGAAGTGATATCAACTCTTTCTGGTTTGGGAGCAACAGTTCATAAGATGTGCTCTGATATACGGATTCTTGCTTCACGTAAGGAGTTGGAAGAACCATTTGAAACATCTCAGATCGGTTCCAGTGCAATGCCGTATAAGAGAAATCCAATGAGGTCTGAACGTTGCTGTGCTCTTGCACGTCATTTGATTACTCTTCATGCTAATGCTGCAAATACTCACGCCGTTCAATGGATGGAGCGTACATTAGATGATTCAGCCAATAGACGTATTACGTTAGCCGAGGCATTTTTAACAGCTGATGCAACTCTAATTACACTTCTGAACATTTGCCAAGGATTAGTTGTATATCCTAAAGTATTAGCACGCCATATTGATCAGGAACTTCCATTTATGGCTACCGAAAATATAATAATGGCAATGGTACAAGCTGGAGGAGACCGTCAAGTTTGTCATGAAAAAATAAGAATCCTTTCTCATGAAGCTGGGGCAGTTGTAAAGCAAGAAGGCAAGGATAACGACCTCATTGATCGTGTCAAGAAAGATAAATATTTTGCTCCTATTATATCGCAATTAGAAAGTATTTTGGACGCCTCAACTTTTATTGGAAGAGCACCAGAACAGGTGACCGAGTTTATTACGGATGAAGTCGTCCCTGTTTTGGAAAAATATAAAAATACTATACCTGAAGGATCAGTGTCTTTGAGTATTTAATTATTATTGATTTTTTTGAATAATTGACGCATTTTACTAATGTTGATTATAATTAATATGAAATGTTATGAAATGAAATACAGGACATACATGAATAAATGATATATTTACATTAGCGTTTATTGACATATAAAAATGACTCCACAACTTCACAAAACGTATAAAATACTAAATGAACTATACGATGGTAACTAACGTTCAATCAATGCCGAAAGTAATGATTTACAATTACAAGCTTTAAAGAATATGAATAATAAATAACTATGAATTAACATTAAAACAATCAAACAAATAAATAAGCCTAGTTAATAAAAAAAGAGAGACTCAACTTATGAATTACGCTCGAAATTTTTATGATCGTGGTATTTTCGTGTCGTATTATCACAATTTTGATGGCACGTTGAGATTTAAAAAAGTTTATTTATAATACCGTTTCAAAGAGCATTTGTGAGGAGCGTGTCGCCCTGGCAGGCAGGTCCTTGACTCGGCCAGTTACAAGCACCTAGGTTAGGGTCAAAACTAAGCTGAATTGGGCAGTTAAATATGTGTAGAGTAAATCTATTCTTAGTACAGTCCCATCTACAGGCGTAGAATTTATTACACTGTTTAGGATGACGGAACAATCCTGCTCTCTTACAATCTATCGATCCCTGTAAGGTTTCATCCCTGCTTCTCCAGCCGCCTGGACCGTAACGATTAAATGATTTTGTCTCGATTTCTGACGTTAGTGCCTCAGACTCTTGTCCAACAGTTGATTGTTCTTCATTTAACAAAACAGTTTTATAAGTGGGCGCTACAGTTACAGTTTTAACTCGTGGCTTGATTCTTACAACTCTTTCTGTTGTTGAAACGATAGGTGTGTTTGACACGTAAGATTCCGAGTACTCTCTTTGACTAGGAACAATAGCAATATTATCGTTGCTTGCATCCTGATAGTCTTGATAGAATGAATCTTCTGGAACAATAATAGGATTGAATGTGGATGAAACTATAGGTGTAGCAGTAACGGTGTTAATAGGACTTGTTGAAAGTTTGACAGACTTTTGTTCATATCCATTTCCATTAATATCCCCACGTCCTATATCATCGTAACTGTTGTTGTAGTCAATATTTTGATCTTTACTAGTAGGTCTTCTACCTTTAAGAACTAACACTGGTGATTGGCAACTACATACTGCACCTAACTTTCTTACTAGAAGTGGATTAAAATCATTTATCTTTGTAACTACAGCTACTTTAGGCTTAATTCTCCTTCTAGGTTGGGTAACCTCAAATACCTTTTCTTCTCTTAGTGGTACCGTTGAGAAAGAATCTCCTGCATTCGATATCTCAATAGATCCCGGGGTATTATATTCATTTACTGTAGATGATACTAATCCGGCATTTGTTCCTACTGTACCAAATCCAAGCAAATGCGATTTAGCTGTTTCTACAACAATATTTTTCTGTCTTATAGGAATTGAAGTGGATGATATAACTATAGGAGTATTATCAACCTCTTGTTCTTGATATGGATTGTATCTAATTTTAGGAGCACCTGTGCTTTGGTACTCAAAAGTTTGAATATTTTCTTGCAAAATCTCGTCTGAAGGTGGTAAGTATTCAGGTGCTTTATACGTTGTAGATTCGACGTAAGATTGAGTAGATGATTTTACAGCTGGTCTTACATACTTTGGTCTACTCTTTCGGACTTTTGTAACCTCTGGAGCATATGTCGAAGAAACTGGAGGCAAATAGTAGTTATCAGTGCTAGAAACAATAGTTGTAGGAGTAGTGTAAGTTGAAACTAATCCAGCATCTGGACCTACTGTTCCAAAACCTAACAGGTTAGATTTAGCATTTTCAACAACAATATTTGATTTTCTTGTGATAGGTGCCACAGTTGATGAAACCACGATTGGTGTGACAACTGGAACGCTGAAGTCTTGGTATGTACTAAATTTAGCGTTATCTTCATTGTTATAACCGAAGCTTTCGAAATTGACCACGCTGGATGCAGAAGTTTCAGACGGGGGTAGATATTCTAAAGATTTTGTTACAGGTCTTGCAGTTGATTGCACTGTATATGTAGTTTCAACTGGTGGCAAATATTCTGGAGCTGTATATTTAGAATTTGATGTAGGAGGTAAGTATTCGCGCGTTGTGGTTGTTGAGTATCTTGGTCTGTAAGTAGAAGTTACAGAGGGTCTAGCAGTTGATACTACGGGTGGCAAATATTCTTCAGCTTTGTAAGCTACTTGAATTTCAGGTGCTTGATAATCAACTTGAGTGTACTGATTTTTGGTATTAGGAAAAGAGGAATAATGTACAGATTCAACAATTTGTGGCAATTCAGATTTTGTGTTTGCTAATTGCGATGTTACGGTGGACTGTGCTTCGTATTGTTGAGAGTAATCAGCAGGCTTGTATTTATACTGATCTTGAGAATGGATGATTGAACTTTGTTGAATTACAGGCGTTGCGATAGTAGACGCGGTAAAGGATTGTTGATACTCAGTTTTCGGAGGAATGTACTCGGGAGCTTTATATGTGTTAACTCTTCTTGGCGCTTCATATTCAGCGTAATGATCTTCATATATAAGTGTAGATGGAGTCGTAGATATAAACGATACACTACTTCCAGAGTTCTGTTGCGATTGTGCACTACCATGTGAAAGAGTAAAGTATTGTTGAGAGACAACACTTGCATCAGAATACTTCACGGCTTTAACATTTTCGACTTCTCTCTGTATTTCGGGTTGACTGTAGGAATATCCTTCTTGATAAGTATTTTGTGCCGATGTTTCATATCCGTCAGGTTTACTGACGAATTCCACTGGCTTAAACGTTTGGGTAAACACACTCGCAGTCGGTTGAACATAAGTAACTGGGGCAACTTTTTGTGTGTATTTCAATAGAGGATTTTCATAAACAGAAACGGACGGTTGTTGGTAAGTTACGTCCACTGACGGGAGGGGCGTAGACGAAACTCGTTGTCTTGCTACTGTATGTATTGTTTGTTGGCTGTATGACTTTGGTTTATATGTAGAACTAGCGATAGGCGTAGGTGTGGATGAAACGATGTTTGAAGTTTCATAATTAACAGCAGGTCGAGAGTAGTCGTAGCCAGATTCATCATAAGTATTAACATTATTTGCTTCTGCTGTATGTGCGATTTGTTGACTATAAGCTTGTGGTTGATATGTAGAAATTGCAGGCTGAACAGCAATAGCTGGTTGTGGTGTTGTGTAGTAGGTTGGTCGTTGTTCTTGTTGATATGTTACACCGGATATATACTGGTATTCATTAGATGCAATCTCAGATCTAGAATCGTCTCTGTGGATAATTTGTTGACTATATGCTGGACTATATGTTGAACTGACATAAGTTACTGGCGTAGATTTTACAGTGTATTTAAGAATAGGGTTTTCGTACACTGTAACCGGAGTACTTGACGCGAATGGACGTGCAGTTGTAGATGCAGGGAAATATGTTTTAGTCTCGTATCTGTTTATACTTTGTGAACTGTAGCTTTGGGGCTTATATGCTGTAGGCGCTGCTGTTGAGTATTGAATAATTTTTGGTGCTTCTTCAAACTGAACCAGTGGTTGTTTATATTCGTAACCATCTTCATATTGATTTTGTGAATAGGTTTTCACTTTGTTAGTATCAACAGTATGCAAAGTTTGTTGTCCGAATGATTGAGGTTCATATGTTGATACTACTTTTTGTAATGATAGTTCTGGTTTTGGTGTACTATATTGTATCACTGTTTGTGGAATCTCGTAGTTAACTTGACTGCCAGTGACATCTAGTGATGGAGTATACGCATTAGCAGATTCTACTTTGTGTATAGTTTGTTGACTAAAAGATTGTGCCGTCGGTTGAACGTAAGTAGAAACTGATGGTCCAGTTGTATAAGCTACTATTTTTTTGAATGGTTCCTCAGCAACAGGTGTTGGTGTAGAATACTGGAATCCAATTGATTCAACTTTATGAATAGTTTGCTGACTGTGTCCGAAACCTTGTGGGTTATAAGAAACAACGGTTGCAGATGGAGTCGGGGTAGTATATGAAATTGTGCTTTCAAATTTAGTTACAGGTTTAGTGTATTCATACCCGGAATTAGAGTTACTTGCCGATGCTGAATTATATGATGCATAATCCTTATTCTCAAATTGATAGTTCAGTCCTTGGTTGTAACCCGTAACTTCTATTTGAGGGGTTACTTTGGCTGGAATAACAGCCTGTTGTATGTAAGTGACAGCAGGTTGTGTGTATCCAAAAACTTGTTTAATACTAGTTTTTGGTGGTTCTGGTACATATGTTGTTTTGTAAGTTACCGGCAAGGGCGTGGCAGTGGTTGGAATCCCAGATGAAGTAGGAGTAGTACCATAGGTATAACCACCAAAGTTTTGGTTATCAGTTCCAATATGGGTGATAGAGACCGCTGGTTGCGCTACGGTTTGACTTTGATGTACGACGCCAGAAGTATGTTGAGTTTGATAATTAGACTGGTCAGTGTAGTCTGCATCAACTAACGATGTTTTTCCTACAAGTCCAACGTTAACTGCTCCAGCTGTTAATGTATGTGAAGCGCCAGTGTACACTTTATTATCTGTGATATATTTCCCAGCATCTGAACTATAACCATGATAAGTTGTTGTAGCTCCTCCAGTAGTTCCAATGTCAGCATTAGTAGTTCCGGTAACACCACTGTTGTATGCGTCAAGATTACCTTTAATGCTGTAAAGATTTTGTGAGAATACAGGTTCTTCATTAAATGAAATAGATGGCTTAGGATACACATAGCCACTTGATGAATCTTGACTATATGATCCAGTATCGTAAGAACCCGTATAATCTCCTACGTTATATTCCGTGCTTTGTGTATACTTAGTATCTAGATGTGTGTAAGGAACCGGTGGAACATCAATATGCTCATATGGCTTAGCACGATCTCCTGCAGGATTGTGAACATAAGCACCTGATTTGTCTTTTCTATAAAGTCCACTGTTAAATCTACCACTATCATACTTTGGGGATGATCCAGAATAAGCCTGGTTCCCCTTATACTTTCCTGAATCAAAACGTGAACTTGATTTTGCTGAGTACAGTGCCGCATTATATTTTCCAGTGGCTTTGTTTGTGGGTAACCTATAGTCATCAAGAATAATAGATCCACTAGTATATTTCTCTTCATCGTTATATGTAGTGGGCTGCAAGAGACCTTTGTTAATGTTATCAGCTGATACGTATTTATACGATAGTCCACTGGATTCTCCTTGACCTCCCAATGCCAGTTCATAGGTTGCATCGTCAATTTGATATGTTCCAGGTCCAGCGAAACCTAAATTGGAATTGGCAATTTCTTGAGAGGTAATGTAATTAGTATCAAGGACATCGTCTTTAGTGAGAAAACCGTTTTGAATTCCTACGAGATTTTCCAATGATGCTCCAGATACTAAACTTTGATGCGCTGCGATGTTTACTGAGTCGGCAGTTTTTCCTTGGAATCCAGTAGCACCTGTAATTTGGAATTAACAAATTATATTGATATTTGTCGGCGACATAATTATGTCAATTAATAACGTAATTTAACCTTGACTAGTATCCTTTACTAAGAAGAAGTAAAAGAAAGTTTTAACAGATAAAGAATCGATAACTTATATTAATACATACCACTTAATGCTGCACCAGAATATCCAAAAGCCTCTGCTTCATATCTGCCAATATTTCCACAGTTTGGTACAAGCCAAGGCCAATCACATTTCAGTTTCTCTGCATCAAAGCCCAGGCCAAATGGACAACGGAATTCATAAGCTTCTAATGGAGCTTTTCCATGATCAAGACAAGCGAAGAACCAACGACAGTTCTCAGGATCGGCGTAATAACCTGTAATTTATAGATAATAATTGACATGTATTCTTATATTTATTTACTTGATTATTCCATATTATATTATATTATTTCCTATTATAATCAAACTACTGGTATAAGGTTTGATTACATACATTTACGAGAATTTAATACTAAGATTTAATAAATTTACCTTCATGACTAGGACACTGGAATCTTGATCGTGGTACAGGAGCGATTTCTGAGGAGCCAGGACATGCTTGTGAGTGTGGAAGGCTTCCGGGCCATACACACACTTCGTATCGGGAATCGAATGCTAGACCAGCGGGACAGTCGAACTCGAACACCTACAAAACATCGATCAATAAAGTTATTTAGCCTTTTAAGCGTATTAACGTAAAATATAGCAATAAACTAAAGTAAACTTACGGTGAATTCAGGTGAAAGCTGATCGAATTTAACACAACGGTAGAATCTAGCGCAGGAGCGAGGATGGACGAAGTAACCTTGACGTGTGCATGAAAATTCGGTCCTAGTATCCTGAAATTGTTACAAAAATATTCAATAGAAATCATTTATAACTATAAAGATTTGTGAAATAATGTTAATAAAGATAAAACAAACCTCTCTAATAGAATGAATAACTCCATCAGAATCGACAACCTGCGTGATGCGGTATGGAGAGACCTGTAGAGCGTCCAAAGCTTGGAGGTGGATTGGTGCTGATAGGATCTCGTTCTCAAGAGATCTGAAAAATATTATTGATTCGTTATCATGATTTTATCGTTATCATTCTTTTTAAAACCAGTGAGATATATAAACATCATTCAGAAATCTGTTGTCTACTGAGTATGACTTAGAAAGACAAGCATACTTCGAGTAGTTTTTTTATACGGAAATGTCAAAATCGTATTCTATGTTTATTATATAAGTACCTACTATATTAGTCTGTATGATAGAATGGTAAAGATGCAGAAATTAATATTTTTGGAAACTATTTTTTTGTGCAAACGAGCAGATGGTCCACCTGATGTTAAGTGGCCAGCATCGCTCTCTTGTTTCGTCGATGCGTTGCATCCTCGAAGATAGAGTGGTGACGAGGAGTAAAGAAAAATACTGCGGTTTCAGGGACCCTGAGCAAGAGCCCAAAGTCCACTAGATCCGGAATATTAATGGCTTGGGAGACCGAGAGGGAGGTGGTAAGTCTACTACTCTACTAGTTTCTCTATAAGAGACACAAGTAAGCTCACATTCAGACACACATATTATGACACATACTGTCATATTTTTACGTTTCAAATATATTAAACTATTTTTGTTAAAGGTTCACAATTAATGTTATTACCTCAATACAGCAGCTCTAGGTGCTCTGCTCTGCTGATTCAATACTTTAGACAAAGCAGTTCTCAGGGTTGGTCCACAAGGAGTCTCAGTGTCGCGATCAGCTTTGTGTAGAGCTAGACCAGCTAGACCTCTGACACGGGCGTATTTGCCTTTCACGTCCACTGATGAGGAATCTTCGAAGGAGATCCAGGTTTTGTCCCTGGAAATAAAGTTATAGGAAATTACATACCTATAATTTAATTTACATTTATTCTTTATCTTATTTTTTAATGAAATTCCTGCGAAGATTTCCGGTTTATTTAATTATTTATAGCGTCGTTGTACAAGAAGTTTTTTATGTGTACATGAGATAATTAGATAACATTAAAATCGAATTATTATAGCAATATATCATAAGTATATAATAACTCACTTAAATGCATAAGGCGCTGACAGATCCTGATCTCTCTCCAAAGTCCATCTTCCTGTCCTAATTTGTCTACAAAGTTCAGCTTGATCGATTTCCTTAGGCTCATCCTCTTCAGTGGGACTTCCAGGAGTACTGAGGGTTTCGTTTTTCAGAGTGAACTGTCTGGCTGTTGCTGGTAGACTGATAACAATTTTGGAAGCAGGTACGCCTAATCCAATGACTAGATCTACCACTGAATCCTAAAAATATAAATGTTTATGTGACAAAATACTTCGTATGAGCAAATTTCAAAACTACTAATGATTCTTAAGACAATATTTTTTTTTATTGCATTAGTGGACATCGAGCTTTCAGAGAGCAAAAAAATCTTCATAATGGTACGTATCAAACCTACGACCTTTAGATTTGAAACCTCAACTGGTTAATCAATGACTACTGTCAATTTGAAATATCAAACAGGACATAAAGAGAAATAAACTTCATATATTACACGTAAATCAATCAAATCGGGTCATAAAAAAGATTGTTCCGGAAAACCTATAAAATTATCAAATTCTTTTAATGTTAATTGCACCAATGAAGCTATAAAAATCCTAATGTAGAAATAAATATCAATTTATTAAGTAATCTTCATTCCATAAGTGTTAATGAACATCCTGTAGCAACTATAATTTGCGTATAAACTTTGCAACAACTGTTAGACATTTGCAGCCGGATTCTTGAAAGTGACTCATTACATTAAATCACACTATTTTAATGATAGTCTGAGAGCCCAGGTTTACCAGACCTACGTTAGTAAGAAATCCGAAAAACATTCTTTGTATGAGTAACAATTAAGAATATTCAGTGATGCTTTGGGATATATCAGTTAAAAGATGTGCTTCAAATAGAATCAGATTATAAAAGCATGATTTATTTATACGGTATACCATTAAAGGATTCTGCGCATACCGTGGACCGCCAAAAGAACCAATGTTTCGATTCTGCGACAACTAAACATAAAAACGAGACTGTCAAGTATTTGCTACCAACGTGTCCGCAATTTTGGGCACATAGCGCGAAGGCAGCCCGACAGCCTGGACAAACTGATGCTGCTTGGCAAAGTGGAGGGGAAACGACCACGAGGCCGCTCCCCCACACGGTGGTCGGACCAAGCTACTAATCTCACGGGCCTCAAAGTGAACACAGCCCTGAGGAAAGCCGAAGACAGAACGGACTGGAGAAAGCTCTTAAAGACCGTGACCCATAACCTGGACCAGAGTGAACACGACCTTCAGAAATGAAGCAAGCGACCGAGAGAGATAGATACCATTAAAAATCGCGTATTCTAATGTCTAACACTTCGCTAGTTTCATCTACCACCACTTCACGTCTTCAAAATTCTACCACGTTAAACCACGCTATGTTTCAAGCATTGAAAGAGGTGAAATTAAAATGGTTTCCTTTTTATATAAAATATTCTTGTATAAATTCATATAAATATAAAAAAAGGTTTTATTCTATAATTATAATAATTATAAAATAGCTAAGCTGCCTGAGGCAATGTCTTCGATATCAAACTTTATTAGGACACTTTCATTAAAAAAAAAAACGATTTAATATCTTAACACATGTCTGGTTGAGCAAAGCTCCTGGACCATGAAAGTCTTGTTATTAAGATGTCAAAAGTCGGACGCCTACATGGTGGACATGAGCAACTGACCATGTCTGAGTTTTGCAAGATTAGCATAGAATTTAGCATCTAGGCGAAGGCGGTTTAGTCAATTATTATGACTTACTCTACATTCTTCGCAGTCAAAAGATGAGTAAAGATTATCTGGATTAGATAAACTTGACACAGAGTCCATTTAAATTCTGTATAAACGATGATCCACCTGTTGTTTGACCTACTTTTGCAAAAATAAGATAATGTTTCTACGTGACTCTTTTTCTGTATTGCTATATAAATAAGAGTTATTTTGGCGTGGTTTTACACAGTTGAAGACTTGTAGATTTTTCTTAGAGCACCCGTTTGCCTTCGCACTAGTTTATGTCTCGCGTAGAGCAGAGCGTGAGTGAAATAGGAATTATATTTGATGGTGTAAACATTTGTCACAAACTCGTAATCGTAAATAATATTGCAAAACAGTTCCTTGATTCGCCTATAACATCATCACTAACCTTAGAGTCCGAATTTTAATATCAAAAATGTAGAAAACTGCTTTTTTACTGCGATAAGCATGTCCTCATTTCATTTTTCAATTCAGTGACACACAAAAATAGTTGATACAGTTGTGATAGACAGACACATTATACTACACTACCCGAATTGCCGCCATTTTGTTTTAAATACAATAATCCAGAAATAAAACAAAAACGATGTAAAAAATCAAAGTTAAATACTACGTATAGGACAACAAGAATCAAGAGTGACTCAGTAGTTGAGTTATTGAGTTCAAAGGAGAACCGAAGACCAACCGATGAGTTGAGGGTTTAGTTTGTAAGTCAAATTACCAGAAATACATAAAAAATGGTTGTACTTACGGTATTCATCATGTCCCATAAACCACTCAATCTACTTGGATGGTAGGTCATCTTCTTCACCATACCTAAAGCGTGGGTTTGAACCATCATGAGATCCACCTTCTTCATCAAGACCCTTAGGTCGTAATACTTCGCCAGCAGCTCAGGGTGTGCTGGGAGTGCGAGGAATAGGGGTCCTCCTCCATTGGCGTTAATAGCCAATCTTGCAGCCTCAACAGTTTCGAGTACTTTGGTTTTGTTAAAGGATAGATGCGCATCGTAGATTTCCAGACCTTGCACATGTTTCGATTTGAGAAGATCTTGGAAATTCTGAAAGAGAGAAATAATATTTTGTTAATATTTTACAACAAATCTTAAGATTTTTTTACACACATTTTTAAAATTTTAGCAGTTTTTTAATTAACCAGTTTGACAAGTGATTTTATAAAGTCTATCATAATAAATGAATCGTGTAGCGCTTGTTGAGGGTTACGTAAGTCAGTGTACCTCCTTAAAACCTGGGACCTAGCAGCGTGTGACCCAGGCCTCATATGCTCCAGGTACTGCTCAGTTTTCTCATTGCTTGTTGTACAGTAGAGATAATACATAATTATTATAGTCACGTATGTATTAGGTTTTCTATTGAAAACAAATCAATTTCAAACATGTTTGCGCTTTTGAAATCAGATGACGAATATTTTAGAAATATTATTTAACATATTGGAATTTAAGTAGATCTTAACAAATATTGATTACGAATTCGTCTTCTAAGTCTAACCAGGTTGTTAACCTTGATACCTTTTAGAATTATTGGTTTTGCCTTGATCATTAACGCAATTTCTAACGCAATGGTTTTAGGTATGTTAATCAATTAAGAAAACATCATTCACATTAACTACAGTGAAACAAAAAAAACGAATAAAGAAGACGTATTAAAATAGAGCAATATATATTCATCTTATGTTCCTCAAAATATTAATTGACTCATGCTCGCTTTGCTGAGGAAACACTTAGCATAACTACAGCGCCATCTATTGGCATAAAATTAGAAAGTGTCCTACAATTTGGTCATTTTTTATTTGTTGCCTAATGATTTTTATTTCTATTTACTATAATTAATTATATATTTTAAAAAGCAGTGATAGCGTAGTGATTAATGTCTACTCGGGAGGTCTGAGTTCGATCCCCCAAAGGCACACACCTCTAACTTTTCAGAGTTATGTGTGTTTTAATCAATTAAATATCACTTGCTTTAACGGTGAAGGAAAACATCGTGAGGAAACCTGCACTCCTGAGAGTTCTCCATGTTCTTAAACGTGTGTAAAGTCTGCCAACCCGCACTAGGCTAGCTTGTTGGACTGGCCTAATCCCTTCTCATTCTGAAGAGGAATCAAAAAGGAAGAATCCGGCTCAACAGTGGGAATTAAATGGAGTTAAAAAACCTTGAATTTTGGACGACACAACATTTTTATTAACAAAAAATAATAAAACAGCCCAAAGTTCAGTATAACACGACCTTTAAAAGATCCTGTCTTGACAACTTTTGCTTTCATTTCATTCATTGTATTAATCAAAAATTTTTTATATACCTTTTTGATGTGGAGAAAGTATTGTTTATTAATATACTGTATGATTAATTATACATAAAGAGTATTAAGATACCTTTGACATAATTGTCGTAAAATCTTGAATAGCAACAATCTATTGATTTTGTTTATTCTCTTTCAGCCTAAGATAATAAATCAGTTTTATTTGTTTGAAAGCTTTCCAGATTTCAAATTTAATTACAAATCAATCTATGCATATAGTATAACTGATCGAATCCGTACATAGAAGATATTTAAGAAATCTATGTGAGGGGAGATTTTTAAATTGTTTGTCTGTGTGTTTGCAATACAAAAATTATTGCTCAAAATTGGGTAGGGTTTTCACAGTTGTATTGCTGCAGGTCTAACTTAAAATAAAGGCTTTTCCTAATTTATTAAGTCCAGTAAACCAATAGCGCGTCGACTAGTAGATTTACAACTTAGTTCTATTTCTGAGTCACGTTTGTTCGCCTTAAAAGGCTTTTAGTATGTTATAATCACTCAAAAAACCTTATATATCGATATATTAATAGTTTTATAATTAATTTGCTGCAAATCCTTATGAAAGTAAAACTTATTAAAACTGTAATCAGGCGTTTTTTTCTTTTCTAAATAAGATACTGTCAGCCATTTCTGTTTCTTCCCTAACTTCATAGATAAGGAATTTAGTGTATATAATTTTAAATATTTGTAACATTAATAAACTAAGAACATTTTTGATAGAACAGCTAGTAGTTGAATTATTTTATGAATACTCTAACTAATTCAATAACTTATATCTTGATAGAGTCAATTTTGTCTATCGCAATGAAATTGCTGCAGATCACGTGAGACTTTTATTTTCTATATAATAGCCGACTCCCGCGACTTCGTTTGTGTCACATAAGAGAGAGATAGAGATAATATAATTCTAAAGGAACTGGGGGCCAATTCTGTTAATTTACAACGTTCGATAAACTGCAAAGGTTCGATTGCGATCACGTTACGATCGACGTCCAAAAAGCTATTCTGCTAAATAGGATCGATAGCTGTATCGAAACCAAAACTTAAACGCAACTGAATCGCAAACGAACCGTAACTGAACCGATACTATTTCATATGGTGTGGCAATATTAAAAATTAGGTTTCCCACAAGATCAAATTATTTTGATTTTCTTAGTTAAATAGAGGTTTTAAATGTAATTATAATTATTAAAATTTCTAAAATAATGCATTTCATGCCTGACGCGTTTTTCTGTTTGAATCGTTAAGTAATACAAAAAAAGTGTCGATTGACAGAACAAGGGTTGGCTGTACGCTCGTGTTCATTACACCTTTACTGTCATAAACATAACATTGGCGGCAAAATTAAACCGCGTCCAAACTCCAAATGAATCAGAGGTTTTTAAGAAGTATGAAGTGAAATCAAGAATGAACAAATATAACTTTGAACGGTGGCGTATCCTATTACCGTACGAAATTAAACCGAGTATGATTGTATTGTGATTATACCAGTGTAGAACTTTACTGTGAGTGAATATGCAAGCCTTTGTGAATTAATATGGAAATATCGAGTATAAGAAGGTTTACATAAACAATACAATTGGACCTACTAATTTCTTTCTTTGAAGGGGAGAAATTGCAAGGCCAACAGCGAGCAGAATGCGCTGAAATCCAGAGGAATAAACGCGAGTATGTATACCTGTTATTGTTTATTAGATAACAAAGCACTTAACTTTCTAATGTAGTTTTGAAACTATAAATGCAGTTTAAGCCAAAATTAGTAGAGGTTTACTTAGTTTTCTCATTTTCAGAAGAGTAAAGAAACAATATAATGCACTGAACAACATTGTTTATACCATTGTGTATTCCATAAATGAAGAATAATAAACTATATTTAACTTAAAATTGAGTCTATATCTTATCAAAGTTTAGTGAATTCAATTTAACTTGTAATAATTGCAGAGACTTATCACTTATATACCTACCAGTTATTAGTACAACTATGCAGCTGGATTCACCTGCTGGGTTGCTGGACATAATGCAAATAAGAGGTTAACATGCCTATGGCTCAAAATAGTAAAGTGAGAATGGAATCAGTGTGGATCTGGTGCAGACCCTAAACCAAAGCAGAAATAACAAACAAACAAGCAGGTTAGTGATGTATTTATTCTTCAAAAACTAGGTACACAGATGAAAGATGCCTCCAATGAATTACATTTATAATAAGAAATAAATCAATTTTACAATACAAATGAATCACAGTAGAGAATGTGGAAGCATATATTTTTTTTAATATACAAAAAGCATATTTCATTATAAATCTTACTTCTTACCAATATTATAAATATCAATGTTTGTTACTCGATCACACTAAAACATTTCAATGTAATTAGGCACACTGATACTTTATAATCAGAATTAACATATAAAATATTTTTTTTTGTTAGATCTAAGTACACATTGTAAATTGTAACAGTGTGAACCCGGGGCAGATCAACTAGTTCTAAAATAGTTAAAAAAATACTTTTATACTAATATGGAGTCTCCGAGTTGAAAAATCTTATTTAAGACAATGACTATGGCTTTTAGATCCACCATTCATGCTCAGTAGGATATATGTAACAATATAACAGTAACAATAAGAGCTAAGTATGAGTTTTAAGTTGAGTATTTAGATTCTGCAAGTTAAATATTATAATAAAAGTACATTTTGATCAAGACAAGTGTAATTTTATGCAGACTGTACATTATATTGGCATATTTTGTTTCAGGATATAACCAGTTTGGAGTTAAGATATTATATACTGTTACAAATATAACTTGAAGCCTATGAGACACTATGTTATTTTTAAGTACACATACTTATATATACTTAACTGATTGTTGATTTAATAAAACTTTTTTCCTAGTCTTTTGTTTTTCTTATACCTAACTTACATTGACATATTAAAGCAAACAGAACAGTCAACATGCATTACTACATACCCGTTAATGGCCCACTGCTGAGCCAGGGTTAGGCAATAGTCTACCATGCTGACCCAGTGCGGGTTTGCAGACTTCACCCACTGACAGAGAACATGGAGAACATTTAGGAGTGCAGGTTAAAGCAACAGATATTAAATTTCTTAAAATATACATGTCTGAGGTGTGTGCCTACAGTAAATATACCATATTATAGTAAAATACAAATATATATTAGATATTAACAATTTATTCTCTTTTCTATTATAATAATAAATAAGAGAATATCATTGCAGATAGGCCAACTTGTTAGTGTGGCCCTCCATAATCTTCATATTTAATTTAAATTGGGTTTGTCTTGTAGATGGCGATTTGTCCGTGTATTGTGGGATGAGGTAATAGATATAATATGCTGAATGTCTAGATCTTCATTATGAATCTCTTTCTGTAGAGATTAATCTTCATCACAGACATCAATCGACCAAAAGACATCTGTAAGACAAAGTTCACACATTTATAATAAAGGTTAAGGGGAATAGCAATTTAAAATAAAATTATTAATATTTTATACAACAGCCAAATAATTGGCTTATTGTTGTTCACTCGAAAAAAATCTCATTACTAATAAAATTTGAAAAATAAAAAAGTATAAATTAGTTTTACGAAGAAATAAAACATTTGTTATAATCAAACACTTACTTTTGTTTCTCTGCGTCAATGCTGTCAACTCGAGGATTTAGAAGTCATGTTAAGGCTCATATCAGCAAACAAGGACCTTCCGAGATCATTATAATCATGCCTTCAGCTTATAGGTTTTCACATACTCGCGATCGATCGTATTAGGATACTGACTGAAAAATTTGTACTCCTAACTTATTTAATACCTTCTTCATGGGCGTATTTTATAAATTCATTATAACACAATATGATAATTACGTAAAACGACTAATATTAAACGTGAACAGTCGAGGAGCAGTCGCGAAAAAGTAGGTTTACAAAAACTTTGTTTGAATCGCTATTTTGACAGATGAACGGCTGCGGTTCGACTTCAATGCGATCGACTCGTACGTCTATTTCGTAGCGGAATAACACATAGCGTCCGGTTGTCGTTCGACTGAGTTAGCAGAATGCGGATCGCTCATTAGGTTCGATCGATCGTCAACCGTCAACGTAAACTGAACTGCAAACGTTGTTATTCATTAGTAGAATAAGAAATGGCGTAACGGCTGAGATTCAGCTGCGTTTTAGTTGCGTTAGAGACAAAATTTACTTAGTAGAATTGGCCCCCTGATACTTTGGTTTTTTGCGGTTTAGTCAACGCAACGGAAGCTTTCTGTAAATTTTTCCGTGGAAGGGATGGGAATAGGTCGTAGCGTGATTTATTAGGCATCCTCGATAAATGGGCTGTCTAACGCTAAAATATTATTTCATTCGAGCTAGTAGTTCCTGAGATTGAGGCTTTAAATGTTCTTGGTAGCAAGATCGAGCAAGGGGTCCGAAGACCGAAGCGTTTCCTGTCTACTTACAATGTAACTCTACTTATTATTTTTATATAATATGTTTGAGAACTAGTAGAACAAATTAGTAACTGTGTTAGTCACAGTTCTATAACATTTTCCCTAAGGCATTTCAACAAAATTACCTAATAAAATATATAAATAAATCTTCATTACTTAACTGAATTTCAAATAAGTCGGCCTGATTAATCAGACGTGTAGTAAATTAACCATAGCCCAGCTTCTCTTGTGCGACCTCCTTTTAGTTACTTATTAGGATCATATTACGCAACGAACAAACTGACAAGACACTGATTATTTTAATGGTCATATTAACATAAGCACAGGATGTCCAATCACTGGGGGTTTTGAAAAACGTTACTTATTGCTTGATAGAATTTAATACATTATTTATGTTAGCGATAAAAACTGTTTACCTTTCAATCGAAGGAAATAAATTGTGATAATATCTTGTATCTGTTTTTTTTATTTAGTACTAGTCGACCCTTGCGACTTCGCTCGCATGATCCTCCGCTTTTATAGGTTGTAGTGTGATGATATATATCCTATAGCCTTCCTCGATAAATGGGCTATCTAATACTAAAAGAATTTTTCAAATCGGACCATTAGTTCCTGAGATTAGCGCGTTCAAACAAACAAACTCTTCAGCTTTATATATTAGTATAAAAGTATATATGAACATTTACAAGAAAATTATATTGTCATTTCGATGTCTGTTACGACCCTTTTTTTAAAGATCGCTCAAGACCGTTTTAGGTCTACAAACAAACACAATTCATAAATGAAACTCTATGCCGACACAATCAAAAAATTGAGCCGTTTTTGCATATTTTATTACTCTCAAAGGAATCAAAATCTATTCGGACCTCCCGAGTAAGACATTCTAGTCATAACCTCTGCTTTTTTTCTTTTTTTTCTCTTAGTTAAACGTGTTTTAAGCGATTAAATATCACTTGCTTTAACGGTGATGGAAAACATCGTGAGGAAACCTGCACTCCTGAGAGTTCCCTAAGTTCTCAAAGGTCCCGCACTGGGCCAGCGTAGTAGACGATGGCCTCTCACCTCATTTTGAGGAGAAGATCCGGCTCAACAGTGGGCCATTAACGGCTTGTCATGATTACAGTCGAAATGCAGACAGAATACAGATATTCTACATTATTCTGATAATCAAGATCACTATAAGCTGAAAAACAATATCATTTAATAGTTTTTAAGAAAACATATACTGAAATTATATTTTCGTTGTGTATGTGATTTATAAAATAATTGGTATAGATATTGATCAATCTTAGATTATAAATGGTGGTAGACTTTATAAATTATTTGTGGTCAGTGGTTACCTAAAGGAAATAACAGTCTTTTTTATAGATTATATTAGGAAACGTTTTATTACTTGTATTAAATTAAGTATTTTAAAATAACGTAACATTGTAACTAACTATTTATTTGATTCTAGTCGACCCGCGCGACTTCGTCCGCATGTAGCTCCGCTTTTATTGGTCTTACCGTGATGATATATAGCCTATAGTCTTCCTCGATAAATGGGCTATCTAAAACTGAAAGAATTTTTTAAATCGGACTAGTAGTTCCTGAGATTACCGCGTTCAAACAAACAAACTGTTCAGCTTTATATATTAGTATAGATGTTAGCAACACCGTTTATAAATTAAACTGGTATTCGCGGGTAGTTCATTTTATCTTATTTCGAGTAGACAATTATGTAACTTTTGATCCGATAGATGTTATCGAGGAGTACGTGAGTGATGTACTTTATTATTTTAATATTTGGTAGCAAGTCGAGTGGCGGTGTGAGTTAATATATTATTAAAAATCGTTTTAAACAATCCTGAGTGTCAAGCCCCAGGCAGTGCTCGGCTTACATCTAGATCATATGTTACTATTGTCTTCATAGGTAAAAGATTAATAATAAGTAGTAGTTAATATTATAAAGAAGTAATCTATACTAATATTATAAAGAAGTAAGATTTGTATTTTTGTATGTAACGAATAAACATAAAAACTACTGGACCGATTTCAAAAATTCTTTCACCATTAGGAAGCTACATTATCCCTGAGTAACATAGGCTATATTTATTACAAGAAAAAATTAGAGATCCTTAGGAAATCTCACGAAAACCAACCCAAGGTGCCAAAAAATTTGCCATAAAATATCTTTCATCGCATGCGCTGCAAAAAGTATTGATGATAGAACAAAAAAATGTTGTACAATATTATAGAACGTATCAATATCTACAAAAAACTCCGCGAGACCATATGTCCAACTATTATAGTTACGTCACTATAACTACTTTTTTACATTTTAAAAGTTGATAAAAATGCCTATCAAAATCAGACCATGTTTTCTATAACTTTGTATTAATCCTTATCCAAATAAATTATTTCGTATTCAAGACTATTTCAATACCTATAAATTACTTTTTGAATTATTAAAATCGGACTTTCCATTCAATAGATATTATGAAATTAAAAATATCAATATAAACAAAAAATACACGACGACGCGACGGGCCAGTATAGCGACGCAGCGCAGCGAGTAAAGCGGCAAGAGAGGGGGCACCGAAATGCGGGAGGGCCAATATATTTTTAAAAATAATATTCCACCCGCGCGAAGCCAGGATGGGCCGCTAGTTTTTGATAAGAAGGTTGAATTCCAAACAAATTAATCGTAAAAATGTGAATTTTGATTCCGCAAAACGTTTCTTAGTAGGATGTTACGAAAATTATTAAAATGTCATATGCATATGTTACTTAGAAGCTTTCCGGGAAGGTTATATATGGAAACTTGTTAATATAATGTTATAAATATTCTTGTAAAACTGATATTTTATGGTAATATAATAACGTATATAGAGCAGTGCAATATTATTGTATCACATAACATTTTAAGAAGATACAAATTAAATAACTGATTTGACAATTATGTAAAAATGGCTTTTAGCTAATTCACACTAGATTCTCTAAATTAGAATGTACTGTAAAATAATTGTAGTATTCTTATAATTTGTCTGTCATGTAGAATGTACTAGTATAACACTATAAAGTTATTTTTAAAATAAATATAAACGATTTTACTACAATATTTTATAACGACGATTGCTTTCTTTCCTGACATCGGATTTAATTAAAACATCGCCTAAACTATTAGACCTTCATGAAAAAACTAAAAGTCCAATTTCTCACTAGTACGAGTACCTACTTTTTGTGTAATGCGCGTGCAAACTAACAGACAAAAGTAACAAATACCGGCCAAGTTCGGAGTCGGAATCGCGCGCGATTGGTCCCTTCCCCATATTTGAGAGCCCCCTTAAATATTTATTTTATTCTGTTTTTAGTATTTGTTGTTATAGGGGTAACTGAAATACATCATTTGTGAAAATTTCAACTGTCTAACTATTAGGGTTCGTGAGATATAGCCTGGTGACAGACAGACGGACAGACAGCAGTCTTAGTAATAGGGTCCCGTTTTTATCCTTTGGGTACGGTAACACTTATAAATACTACTTATTGTTATTGGTATATAAACATTCGATTTTTATTACATATCTAGATGCTATTTAAGTTATTTATTTGTGTCGCCAAGATAAGAAAAAAATATTATTATAAACAAACATAAATATTTCATAATCCACATTGTTTATGGTATTAAAAAGTAAAAATGTCAGCTGTCATTTGGGTGCTGTCATGATGTCACTTAGTGTCTTACTTGCAAGGCGCGACCTGTCAAACCTCAAGCCTACATTACTGTTACGAAACTTTTTAAGCAATTTAAATACTTGAAAAACATATATATTTTTAGTTTAAGAAATAATACCTACTTTTTAAAGAACAAAAGTATCGAATTGGAATTTAATAGACGTTTTAAGAATAAAACAAAATTTTATTGATTTAGAGTAAACTGAAAAAATACATTACAATAGAATTTCTATTATTAACACTAAAGTAACATATATAGTAATTACATTACTGGTGAATATAAGAAAACGATATAAAAAGAAAAAGCAGGAAATAAATAATAAAGTGACGAAGTAATCGGTATTATTCACTTTGGAATAGAAAAGTATTCAACGCGCACAGAGCTCGCATGGCAAATAATTATTTTATTATTTACTAGTCGACCTGCGCGACTTTGTTCGCGTAATGCTCTTCTCCTATTGATCATAGCGCAATATTTTATAGACTATATTTTTTCTCAATAAATGGGCTATCCAATACTAAAAGAAATTTTCAATTCGAACTAGTAATTAATTTATAAAACATACTTTAATTTATAAGAACATATTTTAATTTATAAGAACATATTTTAATTTATAAAACAATTATATTATAAAAAAATATTCCAAATTAAATCTTATGAATATGTATAATTATATTTATTATATTAATTAGAAATTGGTTACTAATTAACACTAGAGACATAAAATATGTTGATTTTAAAATGTTAGATAATATGTAATATTGTTATTTAATCAATATCAATTTAACGGGAATGCGGTACTACAGTTTATGCCATACAATCGAAGACTAATTATAACTAACGTGTATACTATTTACAAAGTATAGTTTTCCTGTTAAATATAGATAATTAACTATAGAGCTTATATTACAGTAATTTAGGCCTAATACATAGAAACAATTATTTAGTAGCAACTGTTAATTGCTGCCTATATATAAACTGACAATCAGTAGCGTCAGATTTTTTAGTTGTTAATATAGATTCAAACTTTCATAAACTCGATGCGGTTTCGTCGTTTTGTTTCCATGGTCAACTTATGGCTCTATAGTATTTTTTTTTATTTTCACAGGTTCCCCTGAAAGTGAATTAATCCCTTTTATTTATAAATATTACTACTACCTTTCACATCTCACTCTTTGCTAGTATCTTAGTTTACTTATATTCTTTAAAAAAAAAAAAGATTACTAGTAGTATGGATCACATACTACTAGTATTCCCTTTACCCCTCCAACTAAATGCTTGGGTCAGGAGTGGGCCACGGAACTCACGACTTATCGATCGTGAATCCAACGCCCGAACCACTGAGCTACTGACGTTTCATGGTTCAGGCGTTGGATGAAAAAAAAATATTTATTTATTACTATATTGTACACCTCATACAGGAACACAATAACAGTAATTTAACATAAAAACAATAGCAAACAAAAGGCGGCCTTATGGCTTATTAGCCATCTCTTCCAGACTACCTTTAGGTTAGGAAAACTATTACGAGATGGGTATAGGGTGGTGCAACCATAAACTACATACAAATAATTACAATCTAATACATATACATTTATTTATATACTATAAATATCATATATATGTTAATAATAAACTAATAACCGGATAATCTTTTCACTTCTTTCACGCAAGTCATTTTTTTAACTCAATTGGAAATCCAAAAGTGTATCCAATACTTGCAAGATTATCTTACAGACAAACACCGGAAGAGATAAAACTAAATGTCTAAGCTTGTCATTTTTCTTCTTTGTCGCTTCACTCTTGGCAGAGTGGTCGTGGTTTTCACGTCCCAGCAATTTGGCCAGAAGACAGCGTCCGCCTCACGACGTCCCGCCAACTTTTCCTGCTGACTGTCGGGCGGTCCATCTCATAGGGGACCTTCCCCGCGGTCTTGTGCCTTCGACTCTCCCTTGAACGACAAGACGCTCTATGGAGTCGTTCCCACGCCGACTAGCGTGCCCAAAGAATTTTAGGATCCGACTGCGCACTTGAGTAAATAGACGCTCTTTGATGCGAAGCTCCTCAAGGATGGAGGCATTTGTCCGGAATTCGGTCCAGGAGACCCCAAGCATCTTCCTCCAACACCACATTTCGAGAGCATCTATCTTGTGAATTTCGGTTTGCCGTAGGGTCCACGTTTCGGCGGCGTAAAGGAAAATTGGAAACACCTACGCTTTTACGAGCCTAACCTTTGTGGCTTTCGTGATGTTTCTGTTCCTCCATATTTTCTTGAGCTTGTCCATTGCACTTGTAATAAAGCCAAGCACAAGCTTGTAATAAAGCCCAATAATAATACGTGCATTATTAAATGAAGTACAAAAAAGAGAGGTAATTGCCTCACTCACGAGCAAAATGCGTGTTGATTGTTTTGTATACAAAAGTGAAAGCGTACGTAGGCGTCTATTTATTACAGTTATTAATATATAATATAATGCGTCTATTTATAAAATGGTCGACTAAAAGGGCAACATTTTGATTGCTAAAGTTGTATTTATATAAAAGCCTTTAGATCTGGTATAGCAGCAATTAAGAACTGGAGCAATTAATTTTATTCCATTCAACTGCCTCGCATCAAATTAACCTTGTTTACTTTGACATTATAAAAAATTGCACTGAGTAAACAAAAACTGGTCGCCAGTCGCTTTGAAGTTTATCTGTGAGAATTCACTTGAGTTAGATAGTGAAAACACTTTAATAGACATTGTATTTGAGCTAAAATTTGTATCATTTGTTAAAAGAGTAACACCATCGCTTGCCTGAATTGATTATGAGTTTTCTTTATATAAAAAATATTATTTGTCTTTCAGACATCAAACAAATACTCAGATGTCGTTGTTATATTACATTTTTGATATATACTAATGTACAGAAACCTTGGGCTTTAGTTTCCGGGTCTTGGTAATTGAGATTTTTTGTTTTTTGAATATCAAAAATAATGTCATTCTCATAACATATTTGGATGTTAGATATATTTACTCAGCACGGTACCTGAACATATATAATACTTATAGGTTTAAAAGGAATCAAAATGTTACCTTGCTATAAACCGCGGCAATCTGAACTACCAGACTCGTATGGTACAACCCAAAAGAGCACCCTGTCCACATAAGAGTGAGACGCGCGAACCCGAACCAAGACACACCACACAAGTAGGTAGCTTGACGATCTAACAACCAGACTCGTACGGCACAATCCGGAAGAGCACACCGTTCACAGAAATGTGTAACGCGCGAACCCGAACCAGTACACACCACACAAGTAGATCGCGATCGACAATCGACGTACGTTTCGCTCCGTAACCGAAGCATCTTCAGGACGTGTTGACAAGCGTCTCTTGTCACTTGACAAGAGACGCTTGTAGAGTCAAGAGTGAGATCGTCGAGCTACCTACTTGTGTGGTGTGTCTTGGTTCCGGTTCGCGCGTCTCACTTTTGTGTGGACAGGGTGCTCTTCTAGGTTGTACCATACGAGTCTGGTAGTTCAGATTGCCGCGGTTTATAGCAAGGTAACATTTTGATTCCTTTTAAACCATGAATTTCCGCAAAGTAGCGCCTGATTCAATTCAATATACTTATAGGTGTTTTGGAAATACGTAATTTGAAGAAAATTACATCAACCTATACTTTTCATTTTAAAAATAAAAAACAATGCACTTTAATTAGCCTTTAGGAGTAATGATATTATCACCACAATATATCGACCGTTAATAATAAACTTGGGACAACCTGTCAACGTTAATTTATCAATCAAAACCTTCACGCCAATAATTTATTTAAATTATTAAAAAAATCTATCAAAATTACCATAATATATAAGGAAACGTGTATTTTAAATAGAAAATAAAAGCGCCTGGGGCTTGTGACCCAGGTGCTGGCTTACAAAGCCCTTACACGGATTTTTATACTAAAATTCGTAGAAAAAGAGTACAAAATTGACTTTACTTATTAATGAAAAGAAACGCATTCTTTAAATGAAATATCACATTTTATTATCCACATGTTTTTCATCATTTTTTTAGTAATTGAACATGAGGATACAATAGTTGTAGAACTAATAAATATTACAGTTCCAAGAAACTGAGCTTTACGAGTTTATTTGTAACATATTTAATAGATTACAATAAATAGTAACAACCTTACAGACTGGCTGACCATCGCCTCGCCCGTGAATGCCCTCAAAAATCATTACATAAATCATTGCAATTTAGTACCACATCTTAAACGCCGCTGAACTTTAATTTTTTAAATATTTACCGCCTGACACTTCACACTAATAAGAAGCCGTAATTTTGTAATAATAAATAGAGTAATCTGTACTAATATATAAAGCTGAAGAGTTTATTTGCTTGAACGCGCTAATCTCAGGAACTACTGGTCCAATTTGAAAAATTATTTTCAGTGTTACATAGCCCATTTATCGAAAAAGACTATAGGGTATATAACATTATGCTATGACTCATAGGAGCGGATCAACACGCGAAGGAAGTCGCGCGGGTCGACTAGTCCTACTAATATTTTAAACGCGAAAGTTTGTAAAAATGTATGGATGTTTGCTACTCTTTCACGCAAAAACTACTCAATGGATTTTGATGAAACTTTACAATAATATAGCTTACACATCAGAATAACATATAGGCTATAATTTATAATGATATAGTGTGAATTATCCAAAATATAGAAAACCGCGGGACACAGCTAATATCTGTTACAAGCGTCAGTGGTTCCTGCGTTTGATTCACGATCAATAAATAGGTCGTGGGTTCAAATCCCAGTCATCGGATTACTGACGTGGCTCACTCAAGCATTTTAGCTTACTTGTAGGGGTTAAAGAATACTAGTAGTATATGATCAAACCTGCTAGTATACTTTAAAAAATAAAATAAATTCGAATTAAACACCCTATGACTTGCCTCTTTATATACTTTTTTATGACAACATAGAGAAGCAACTTTTTTAAAGATTTTTTTAAAGATCAGCTATAGATAGGGAGAATATAACGCCTGAACCACTGAACTACTGACGCTAAAACGTGTTTAGTTAGTGAAGACTTGTTCTGTATATTAACACTAGCTGACCCAGCAAAAGTTGTTTTGCCATATAAATTAAAAAAATGTTGGGTGGGTCACCCTTATCACTTAGGGGGATGAAAAATAAACTCAAATTGTAAACTATACATAAAATCGTAGTATTACCGTGTTCATTAACGCGAGGTGGATTAACACATAGAATACTTTAAATCCCGCAAATAACACTATTCCCGTGGGATAGAATGAAGAGTAGCACAAAATATTGTACACATATACTTAACTAGCCGACTTGCGCGAATTCGTCCGCGTTTCCCTCCGCTGCTATTGGTCTTAGTGTGATGATATATAGCCTATAGCCTTCCTCGATAAATGAGCTATCTAACACTGAAAGAATTTCTCAAATCAGACCAGAAGTTCCTTAGATTAGCGCGTTCAAACAAACTCTTCAGCTTTATATATTAGAATAGATTAAACATAGACGTGGACAAAGTCATGTAGGTCGTGAAGTTCCTAATATATTCATATAATATTATAGATTGATCAATATGCAATTAAATAAACCACAACAACCTTATCAATCACCGCATATACTAAATAACATATAAGTAAATTGCCTTCAGCTGGCAAATTTCAATTGCACGTGTAGTATAATTTAAAGATAATATATATTAAAATATAGGCATTACTTTCATGTTTAAACACTATTTGAGTTAATATAAACAAATTGCGAGTAAGTAATAATAATAAACATTTCATTTTGCATTACTTTAATCTATAAGTTTATTAATATGGTATGAATTGAAAATAATAGCAAATGATTTTTTTTATGATATATAAAGGACTTGAAACGAAAGAATATCTCTTGTTCTGCCGATGTTAGGAGGGGAAGCGAGGAGAAGAATGTTCACCGGAACTGCAGCATTAATGGGATGGGAGAGGGGGGGAGTAGATCTTGACACTTAGCAGTCGGATTCGTATGCTGGTGGTCGTAAGCCTGTTGGAGAACAGATCCCCTACCGCCAATGGTGGTGTTGGGTTTGTATATATCTGAGTAAAATTCATGTGTGTGTATGTTTGTCTATCCATATAGTTCTAAATATAATTACCTACAGAAGAAGAATTATATTATCTTACTTCTTACGAATATGTATTATAAATGTGAATGTTTGTATATTTTGATGTTTAGATGTTTGTTACTCAATCACACAAAAACAGCTCAAAAGATTTCATTGAAATTTGATACACATATACTTTATGACCTGGATTAATATATAGGCTACGTTAAATCCCGGAAAAAATCGGAGTTCCTGCGGGATAATAATAAAAAAAATTCTGTAAACACCTGAGTATTTTCTTCTTCTGTATACCTACAGAGAGTCACAGTAACTTTATTTACTAATTGTATACTAAAATACTGGGTAGGTGGCACCATGATCAGGTTCAAAAGAAAATAACTTAATAATTCCAAATAAATCATGAGTATTTTTAAACTTAAAGACAGTCTCAAGTTATCAGAGTTAATCTTTGAATATCTGTTATGTTACATATTTTCTTTAGCTATGTAATCTCATCAATCACCAACAAGGACAATCGAAATATATTTTAATGAATTTTAATTTATAGACGAAATCACACCTATATTTTAATCTTTAAATTCAAAAATGTTAATGTTATTTCCATTACATCCGGTGACCATCCAGTTAGACTCAGCCCAAGGTTTCTTTGATTCATATAGACCGACAAATCTAGGTCATATTACCTTTATCTTATTTAAATGCTTTTTTTAATTCTTATATCAATAACTTTTTATCTCAATTGAACAAGTTTCATTGAAGTGATTGAATTTGACAAAAAAGGTCGACGTAATTAGGTCATATATTGTAACTTAATACTTTTACAATATATGAATAAAAAACCAATAATATTTTTTTACATATTTTTTGTTTAATTAAAATGAATAGATTTATATATGCTTTTTAGTACCCCTTTCTTTTTGAAAATTACTGATAATTTATTCCAGAAAGTAAGAATTCCAAAAATAGATATAAATTCTATTATTTTTAAATAGCAGGGTAAATATTCGCCTTTATTTTAACCTGAATCTAAAAATAGAAAACAACAATTTACTAATTAACCAAGTTAAAAAAATCGATGTTTTGCGAAGTTAATTTATAAGCGTCTTCAATATATGGCATTTCCAGAAAACTTCCAAAAGCTTTTAATATACAAAGCAAGTTTTAATATACGAAGAAAAATATTTGCTTTTTTATCATTTTTAATACGTTTTGGGGTGCTCAAATTTTATATAGAGAAGTAGGGTAAATTCCTAGAAATATTTATTAAAATAAAACTTCTAATTATTTAAATTCAGTAGCTAGGGTTATTTTAATTCCGTGTCTGAACCCAAAAAGCTCAAGAGAAAGAGAATTATCTGAAGTATAATTATTTAAGAAGTACCAAAAAAATATAGTTACAGAATCTATCACAAAATTTATAGCACACGGGATAACTTTAGCCGACCAGCGCAACTTTGTTCGCGTGTTTCTCCGCTCCTATGGGTCGTAGCGACATGTTAAATAGCCTAAGTTACTCCTTGTTACATCAGCTATCTGGCAGGCAGACAAAAATTGTAAAAAATGTTGTTTTGGTATGTGTACCATGTATAACTATACAATATACTAAAATACATATATTATAAAGAGCGTTAATATTGTAAATTACTATATAATATTTACCCACTACTTTACTACACTTACACTATTTTAGAGAGTTCAGTTATAAAATCTAATTAATATAGATGCCTGGTTCTGGCCAGCCATAATTATTCTACTGGAATCATTTATTATGGTTAAAATACTTGATTTTTTAAATTATATACAGGATTAGGATTGGATAAAATATAATTCACATCAAGTTTTGTATATATATATATATCCCTCACTACTAATATTATAAATGTTGTTCGTTACGCTTTCACGCGAAAACTACTTAACCAATCATCATGAAACTTTGTACACATATTCTTGAATTAGAAGTAAGATAGGATACTTTTTATGAAAAAAAAAATTATGAAAGATAAACAATTATCTTCTGTCATCTCTGATACTTATTTATTGGCTTCAATACGAGCGAAGCCGTGGGTAAAAGCTAGTATATAATAAAGTAGATCATCCTGGTCTGGGCTTTCGGATTTAAACAATCACAGATTGTAGAGATTGTAAGCAAAGAATTTATTATGACGTTGGCAACACTAATTTAAGTAACATTCTGTTATTTATGAAGTTTGGACTTGAATGTTGGACTATAACCCTCCTTTTTAATAATTTAATATTAAAATACTAGAACATTAAATCAAAGTACTAGACTAGAGCGACGTAACTGGGTCACACTAGCTAAGTTGTATATGTTTATGAAATTATATTGCCATACATTATAATTAGGGCAATTTGAATTCCGTGCCCTTGCCTAGGTGTTATAGTTTCATATAATTTATGCTATATGCTAACGGATCTGTTCTCATTACCATATGCGCGTTTGTATTCAATAAAACCTCCAATATTATTTGTGACACAAATGTTTATGGTCAGGATTGAACATTTACATGTTTTATTGTAACCTACTTGCTGTGTAAGACTTGGCGATAGAGCTTTAAAACAATATGGTAGGTAACTAGCCTATTAACCTAAAGGTTAACAGGCTAGTTAAATAGGACTTGGTTCTGATAAGAATAGGTTTAGTATCATCATCATCACGACCCGTCAATGGCCCACTGCTGAGCCGGGTCTCCTCCCCAGAATGAGAGGGGTATTAGGCCATAGTCCACAGCGCTGGCCAAAAGCGGATTGGCAGACTTCACACACCTTTGAGAACATGGAGAACTCTCAGGAATGTAGGTTTCCTCATGATGTTTTCCTTCACCGTTTAGTATATTATATTTAGTACTAGCTGTATCCCGCGGTTTCACCCGCTATATTTTGGATAATTCACACTTTATTATTATAAATTATAACCTATATGTTATTCTGAGGTGTAAGATGTATTATTGGAAAGTTTCATCAAAATTCATTTAGTAGTTTTTGCGTGAAAGAGTAACAAACATCCGTACATCCCGACTGTCTTACAAACTTTCGCGTTTATAATATTAGTAGGATTATAAGTTTAGTATAGAAATAGTTCTTACTTATTAGTACTTTATTTAATGAAGACAAAATTTACCTAATGTAAAACAAATTTTTACCATAAAAATAGTGTTCTTTTCTAGCTATTTTATTGTGCATATTAAGACAAAAACTGTTATAATATATATATATAATTTAATTGTATGAACTAAAAATTGTTATTTACTGCATTCTTTATTTATTAATATTGAAAAATATAAAATCAGATAAAACGGATTTCAGAATGCAGATTAATAATTATAACGTATATAACATATTAGAAAGGGTTAACTATGAAGTACATCGGGCGGTCTTATGGCTAATTAGCCATCTCTTCCAGATAACCCTCGTTTTGCAAAGAAAACGAAGATAGGATTGAGGTATACTAATACTAATCATATACATGTGAATACATAAACATCATGCATACAATAATGTATATTATTAGTAGTAGTAATTTTCACCCTTGAGGGGATGGGTTAGAATACTATTCTCCTCTGCCGCTGACAGACTTACCCTCTCCCATCCCATTAATGCTGTGGGTCTAGTGGACTCTGGGCTCTTGCCTAGGGTCCGCTGAATCCACATCATTTTTCTTCTTCATTCCCCCTTCCCACTCTATCTTCGGGGATGCAACGCATCGACAAAACGAGAGAGTGTTTCTTGTTTTTCCGATGTCCATGGGCGATGGTTGCCACTTACCATCAGGTGGACCATCTGCTCGTTTGCACCTCATCTATTATAAAAAAAAAAAATTAAACAATAAGAGTCTTTCACAACATTAACTTTTGTTAATGAGTTGAGACTAGTGTTAATTATGATGTTGTCAACACTAATTTGAGCAATATTCTGTTAGTTATGATGTTGGTATAATTTTGGAGGTTTTAATCTAGACAAGCCGTCGTACTGTTAGTCTTCATTTAGACTACTTCCTTCGTCGTCGATTGTCGATCGCGATCTACTTGTGAGGTGTGTACTGGTTTGGGTTCGCGCGTAACACTTTTCTGTGAACGGTGTGCTCTTCTGGATTGTGCCGTACGAGTCTGGTTGTTAGATCGTCGAGCTACCTACTTGTGTGGTGTGTCTTGGTTAGGGTTCGCGCGTCTCACTTTTATGTGGGCAGGGTGCTTTTCTGGGTTGTGCCATACGAGTCTGGTTGTTCAGATTGCCGCGGATTATAGCAAGGTAACCTTTTGATTCCTTTTACTACAATTCCTTTTTGACGTGACAACGTCTTATAAATTGGTTTGCCGGGTGACACTTCAAGAAACTGCGTTACGCTCCGCTCACGTTATGCGCTCACAATGAGAGCGAGTGAGAGGCACGCGTCCCTTCCACTCGGGCATGGTTAGCCCGCCTAAGAGCGAGAGAGACAGACATAAAAATAAAATTTTGTTAATATGAAATTCAGTGCGAGATTCTTTGTATAAATTAATGTTTTAAATATAATTCTTTGTATAAATAAATGTTTTAAATTGTTACTATTATTTCATCCTTCTTCCTACTATACGAATGAATATTCACATTAAAATTATTTTACCACTCAAAGTCGTTGTCACGTAAAACTTTCGCCCGTATACCGACTTTACAGGCAACCAATTTTTTTTTAACATTAGGTTTATCTTGTATCTTGGCGATGATTCGTTCACCACGACCTAGACTACCAATGTTACTAAATAAAAATTCAATATTTATGCAACAAATCACTGATCACGGAATAATTATACCATGTATATGACTACATTCAAAATTATAATACTAATAGATCAGAAATTTAACTTTTAAATTGGAATTGACGCGACTTGCGAAAGTGAGTGTGATGACTTACAGAAATATTAAACATAATGTAAAGCTTCTTTGAATATTAATTTAGACAGAAAAAAATATTTGCCTGTGTCTAACAAAACAATATATTGAGTAACATTTAATAACAAAATAATATTTTTTTTTTTACTTAAATTTAAGGGATATTTACATAATATTATAATTATTTGGAGTCATTATATTATTGTAAGACAATTTTATTTGTTGTAAATAACGTTGCCCTAACTTAAAAAAAACTAGGAGCATGTGATAACAAAATAAAAACAGGCCAAGTACAAGTCGCGCACTAATGGTTCCGTAGCAATATTTGGCAAAAAAAACACGTTTGTTGAATCGGAGCCCCCCTTAAATATTAATTTTATTCTGTTTTTAGTAATTGGTGTTATAGGAGTAACAGAAATACATCATTTGTGAAATAAACAACTAATATGACAACTCCTTGATGTCGCAGTCCATCTTTGTCTGTTTCTCTACATATATCTCAAAAACCATGCAATGGATTTTGATGAGGTAGTTACTAATAGAAAAAGATATAATCAAACAAGTTTTATGTATAGTTATAAATATATGGTTGAACCATGACTGTGCAAAGTCAAGTAAGATACTTATACATTTACTATACTATTTTATTAATATAGTTAAATTACAACAATATAGCTATTTTGCTAACATTTATTTGAACTTTAATAAACCTAATAAAATAATCTTAACAAAGTCATAACATTACCTAACCGTCTTCATATAGTCCATAAACTTGGTTACATCCTTAAAGTTGAAAGTCATTTGCATAATTAATACAACAAGGTCTTCTTTCGTTTACAAGACTGTGACAGTTACATGAAATTTTATTTATAACTGTTATTTTAAAAAAATGTTCGATTTGGACTCGCCCACCAAGGGTTCTGTACAGTTTAAAATAAAGGCCAAACTTCACTGTCAAAAAGCTGTAGTCCCCATACATCGACATAGATAACAATCAGTTTTTCAACTGCAAAAAATAATTCTTTTTATGCAACAGACTTACTTTTTTACCAAATTGTAAGTATCTACTAGTACATTGAAGACAATAGACTTGATTTAGTATTAATTTCAAATTGACATGTCTATGCGTACCTGAGAAATACGGTCTTAACAGACACATACGTAGACACATGAACAGACAACGAAGTGGTCCTGTACGGGATATTTTTTTATTTAAAGATACGGAATCCTAAAAGTAAATCCTACTTCCTGTCTGGTTCGATGTCTGGATGTTTGTTACTTTTTCACGAAAAAACTACTGAATGGATTTTGATGAAACTTAACAATAATATAGCTTACACATCAGAATAATACATAGGCTATGATTTATAATGATATAGTGTGAATTATTCAAAATATAGCGAGTGAAACCGCGGGTCGTACTAAATAACACGTATGTAGAAACCTAAAAACTCTTAATTTTAAAAAAAATATGTTTTCTTAAACCGTTTTGATAAGTTGGTTTTAGGATCCTTGATTCAGATATATATACAGAGAGATAAAAAAATAATTTCTTAATAGATTAAAATTTTAAATTTAATGTTTTTTTATTTCCAAATAAATAAATTAAGTTTGACCGTCAAGTCACAGTTTGCATTGAAAATAAAATAAAATGTTTTACGAGCTATAAAAATCAAGTATAAATTATTTTAAACTAAAAGCTTTTGCTTCTTAGTTTAGTAACATACTAGTCGACTCGCCCCGACTTTTTCTAATCACGTACAATACTCAGATTTATCAAAAAACATTTAATTTTGCTAAATAAAAATATTCAGGCGCTTACGACGGCAAACATATTTTATTATTATCCCACGGGAACTCTGATTTTTTTCGAGATTAAAAGAAGCATATATGTGGTTATCTAGGTTATAAAAAATATGTGTGCATTTTTAAAAACATACTTAAAGTATATAGTTATATATCTAGTAACTTTATACTCGGTGTCTAGATAATTGTGAAATTCCGTGTTATTTTGTTGCCTTGTTTGCTTAGTTGATTAAATAAAATTATAATATTACAATGTCTCTGCTTGTTACCTAATTATATTAAACTAAGAATAGAGTTTTATTATAACAATATATTTATAATTTTATACATAATATTATATACTCGCCAAAAGAGGTGAATTAACTACCAGTTGACCTGCCCCCGCTTTTTACGGGTGCAATTACCTAAATTTTCAATATATTGTTGCTATTTTATTATTATCCCCAGGAACTCTGAATTTATCCTAAAAGTAGCCTATATGTTAATCCAGGTTATAAAGTATCTGTGTACCAAATGTTATTGAAATCCTTTCAAGCTTTTTTGAGTGATTGACTAACAAAGATCCGAATAATATGATAATTGATATCCTTATATTATCGTTCTGTAATTGTGTAGCTTTTTATAGAAATTCGAAAATACATAGATAATAAAAGAGCGAGATGGACAGATGACAAAAAGAAGAGCCAGAAAAGAAAGAGCGAGAAAAGAAAATTAGAGACATAAGAAAAACAGTGAAAAGAGACAGAGTAAGCAGAAATAAAGATAAAAATGAAAGAAAGGATGAAAGAGAACGGAAGTACTAAAGAATCTTACTCATTTATACTTCCATTCCCCTTCTAGACGGGACGTGAGACTAAAATATATTTGGCAACACTGCATCACCTACGGATTAGTGTAGCTTTCCATCAGTGAAATAATTTTCAATATCGGATGAGTACTTCCAGACAAAAACCATCACTGTAAAAAAAATGGCCACGTTACACTTAATTGGCCATATTTTTTTAATTGGAATATTTATGGGAACACCACATAGCCTATGTTACCCGGAAAGGACGTAGCCTTCTATCGGTGAAAGAATTTTCAAAATCGGTTCAGTAGTTTTCGAGCCTATACGCAACAAACAAACAATCAACTCTTTCCTCTTTATATAATAGTGTAGATGTAGATTATATGATTAGTAAGAAGTAAGCTAATTAATTTCTACAATGGTAGAACTTATTCCGGTGTGGTTTTTAGATTTTATATTAAAAAATATCTATCAAATAATGAATGATATACTAAGCAGTCTTTTTGAGTAGCTATGAACTATATTACGAGGGTTTTTAAGATTTACAAACGGATATAATATAGACTTATTAATTTTATTAGTATATAAATTTAAATGTATCTACTTCTGTTATTAACAAATAGATTGTTTCCGCATCCACATGTCGTTATACTTAAAGGGTAAATTAATAACTGTCAACAATTTAAAATTTATTAAAATTCATCTAAGCTCCTGTTTTTTAATACACAAAAGTCGTATTTATTGAAGATAAAAGTAAATAATTCATTTTTTTTTTTCATAAATAAAAATATTTTTTTAATACTTTTTGATATCTATTATCTTGCTTATTATATATTGAGGTAGTTATATTAGCCTACAGTAGATCGTCTGTAGACATATTATTAATTTTATGAGGTAGTCATACTAACTTTGCACCCCTCTTTTACCCTCTTACAGGCTGATTTTCCAAAAAATATTTTACATTTGTTTTATGACTTTCAATGAAGAACCTTCATACTGAATTTCATTTAAATAGCTTCAAAAACAGAAAAGTTTCATACTAACTTTGCACCCCCGTTATTTCCCCATAGGGGATGAATTTACAAAAATCCTTTCTTAGTACTCCCTTACGTTATAAAATAAACCCCCGTTCTAAATTTCAAGTTTCTAACCCTTATAGTTTAGGCCCTGCGTTCATATGTCAGTCAGTCCGCTTTTTCTTTTACATATATATTTATAATAGATTATATATTTATTATAACAATGTAATAACAAATTTTAAGCTTTAAAAATAAAGTGGCTTATAGTGAATTGATTAAATTTAAAAAAATAGATAAACTTGCGGAAAAATAACAATTTAAATATAATTTATTTTTGCTAATATTTTTTATTTAATCAAGCTCAACCTTTCTAAATTTTTGAAGCGCTTATCGAAACTTGCATCAGATAGTGTAAAAATATTATACGAGTAATTGCTACACAATTATACACTAACGACATTTTATAGATTAAATAATTGGCTTAAAAGTCTTATTGCCAAGCTTTAAATTGTTGTAAAAAAATTAAAATTGTTTTTCTCCGGAAATTACGACGGAAGTTTTGGAACCACAAAAACTTGAACTAATGAATTTTTTGTTTGCTTACTTTATAATACTTATTTTAAAGTAGTAAAATATCAGTGACATTTTAAATTACCTTTATCATATTTTCTACTAACTGCGCCCCGCGGTTTCACCCGCTGTATTATGGATAATTCACACTATATCATTACAAATTATAGCCTATGTGTTATTCTGATGTATAAGCTATATTATTGTAAAGTTTCAGCAAAATCCATTCAATAGTTTTTGCGTGAAAGAGTAACTAACATACATCCATACATACGTTCTTACAAACTTTTGCGTTTATAATATTAGTAGGATATTATAAGTAAGTTTAACAGTATTAATATTACAATTACAAAAAGAACGACTCATAGTACAAGATAACATACTACAGCAGACAATTAGAGTGCTACCATATGAAAACTTCAACATTGCCTATTTCCAATATCTTTTAGCAGGCAACTTTTATTAGTTTTATAAATAAATTTGGCTTATATGTCTTGGCGCCAAGCTATTATTTAAATTTATAAATACTAAAATTGACTTATTGAGTTTTCAGTTAGAAGAAGAGAGCTTGCTATCACAGACTAATAGTCTAGTCGACAAGTTGAAAATGGTCCTATGGTTATAGCTTATTGGATCCAGAATGACGCCTAGAAAATGTTCCAAAAGCGTGTATTAATTAGCACATAAAAAAATGCTAAAGTTATAAATAATTAAAGATGAAAAAAAGGCATTTCGTTTTTCAATATTTCATAGACAAGCAACATTTGTCAAAAGCGAGTACAACACATTAAATATATTTTTTTTAATTCTGATTTTTTTTAATTTGAAAAAAATTTTATTCTTTTGGAAATTATACTTAAAGCTAATTTTTCTAACTAACAAAAATTTTCTTGAACTTCCGTCTTCATTATAAATGAAAAAAAAAATGTTTAAATAATTGTCGTAAACATTTTTCAGCCTTTCTTATACATACGTACTAAAATATTCATACTTTGTTTATAATAATTTTTACAATATGACCTACTTGGATTTTTCAGTTTTTCTTCACTAGACTATAAAAATACAGTATCTAAGATACTTGCTACGTATTAGTGACTAGTCGACCCGCGCGACTTAGTCCGCGTGTTGCTCCGCTCCTATTAGACTTAGCGTGATGATATATAGCCTTCCTCGATAATTGAGCAATCTAACACTGAAATAATTTTTCAAATCAGACGAGTAGTTCCTGAGATTAGCGCGGTCATCGAAACAAACACTTCAGCTTTATATATTAGTATAAGATTTGTGAACAAGAGCTACAAAACAATATCAACAAAAATATACTAATATGCATAGTTTAATTTACATTGATATTTAAATTAGTGTAAATTAGATCGATACAGCCTATTTTATAATGTCAAGCATGGGTGTGGTAAAACTATGTTACATATAAGCATTAAATTATTTCTTTATTACAATATTATATGAATTTAGGGGCCGTTTCAACGTTATTGGATCAACGTTCGGTTTTCCAAGGCATTCGACTTGTATGACTTTTGATCTTTACACTGAGGTCTTTTGATTATTACTAAATTTAGTAAAAATATTATTACTATTTCCGATGACACTTGATGCCTCAATGAAGGGAGGGTTTAAAAGTTTTGAATCAAAAATAAAAATTCAAATATAATCAGTTGATTGATTGATAATAAATTATTGCCCATATATAATAGATTTTATGCATATTAATTTGAGTTAAATATATGGTTTGTTTGTTTAATTATTGACACATCGACCTATTAGATTATCTCATCATTTAAATAAATTAATTTCATCATTTATTTGTGTAGAAGAAATTCTTTATTAACTAGAACGAGTTAATCTCAGGAACTACTGATCCGATTTGAAAAACTCTTTCAGTGTTAGATAGCCCATTTATCGAGGAAGGCTATAGGCTATATATTATCAAGCTAAGACCAATAGGAGCGGAGCATCACGCGGATGAAGTCGCGCGGGTTGACTACTAGTGGTATAATTGTCTTAAATGATTTTCATATTAAAGTTACTCTATAGAAATAAAATCGGAAGTTTTACAATCATATTGTTTAGCTGAAATTTAAATAGTTTAGACATAACTAACTAAAAAATATCAGACAGATTTAATAACTAATAAGCTTAGTAGCTAGAAGTACGTTAAGAGTGCGTCCCACTAGAGATGTGTGAGGATGTTTGGCCAGGGATGTGTTTGTTAAGAATGAATAGAATGTAGTCTCACTGAGAGTGTGTCAAATGAAGCGATGATTATAAATTTTTCTGTTTATTGTACGCTGAAGCATAGTTTAAAAATTTTGTAGTTTTGCAATAACCAGTACCGGCTACCAGCAATATCTTCTGATCTGCCACATATAATTTATATCATATTACATTATAAAGATCATTATACACGCTCGATCATATTGGACAATTTTTATTTGCACAATAAAGATAATTCCATACCAAATAAGTTGCAGTTATCTATAAGTGCCGTTTATTGAGTTCCGAACCTTAAAAGGAAAAAATACCCTTACAGGATCACTTCGTTGTCAGTCTGTCGTGAAGATCTAATAACCAGCCAAGTAAAGTCGGACATGCGCACGAAGAGTTCCCTACTAATATTTGGCAAAAAAAGTTTAATACATATTTATTTTGTATATTTTATACTCTGTTTTTAGTATTTGATGTTATATGGGAAACAGAAATACATCATTTGTGAAAATTTCAACTGTCTAGCTATCATAGTTCATGAGATACAACCTGGTGACGGACAGACGGATGGACAGCGGAGTCTTAGCAATAGGGTCCCGTTTTTACCCTTTTGATACGGAACCCTTAGAACAACGTCACCCAAACTATGATTTTTATCTTTGATATGTAAACTACAGGCCTGTGCTCAAATAATAAAAAAGTCAAATAATTCTTTTACAAGATTTTTTTTAAAAGAATACTATCATTATGGATCTACTAGTATTCCTTAATCCCTCCAAATAAGCTAAATGCTTGGGGAGGGGAGTACACATCAGTAGTCTGATGACTGGAATTTGAACCCAATTTATTTTTATATTTAGATTATATAAGCTGACCCGGCAAACGTTGTTTTGCCATATAAATTTGGGGTGGGGCCACCCTTATCACTCAGAGGGATGAAAAATAGATAGTAGCCGATTCTCAGACCTACTGAATATGCATATAAAATTTCATAAAATTCGGAGGAGTATGGTAACTAACATTGTGACACGAGAATTTTAAATTTAAGATTTACTTATGGACATGTTTTATCTATAACTGTATATGTGTACTCGTATATTATAATTGTCAAATATAAAAATCAATTTTTAATTTTAAACCAACTGTACTGTAAAATAGTTGTAAACCGTCGCATGTGTAGGGTCTTTAAGTGACATAAATTTTGTCTGAGAACCATTAAATATTGACCTTATAAATGTTGTATGTTATCGGCGATTCAATCGGACTCGTTTTAAAAACGAATGATATAAAATATGTTTTATTGTACTTGTATGTCAACGTATAACTATGCAACACTATAAATAATCATTATCAATTTTATATGCAGAAAAGTTTTTTTTTAATTTATTTAAACACAACATCTTCGTTGTAGTGGGGGTTTTTTTATTATTAGTGTGTCATTGGGCCCCCCCATATTTTAGTATGAAGTTAACACACTAACATATAAAATGTTATTTTACATCTCCCTCTCTATTTTTTTGTAAACTCTTAGGCAAAGTCAATTCTGTAGAAATTAGTATTTCTTTTTTTAGAAGATACGCTGTCAACTGACTAGCTTTTTTTTGGACTAGTAACACTTATTGCTAATAAGATGGCTAGTAAAGATGATAAGACTTAGCAGCTTGGCTGCTTCTGATTTATTTACTGTCTGACTTTAGTGGAGATTATCGTCTCAGTTGGCAAGTGCAAAAAATAAAAGCAATTTAATAAAAATCCGTCAACATGTACGTGTGACCCTTATTCTGACTGACACATTAAGAAAGCACCCAAGTGTTGACATGACATGTATTATCAGCTGAGATGAGTAAGATAAAAAAGGATAATTTAAGGTTGTTTGCGGAGATTGAAGATAAGCACTACAACTTGCCACTTATCATAAATACTTTGTACATTTGTATAAGTAAATAAAAGGATTTTAATATTTCATTTCGTAATCACTAACTTTTGGAAATTTAACAGTTTTAAGATTTACTACATGGATTTGTTTTATATGGTGCGTTTTCAAAGTTTTCTAATTACTGAAAATTATTACCAATAATCCTAATTAAGCACCAATAACCAACATTATATTTTAGCCACTTCGCGATATAAATTGCATAAGTTTTTTTTTGGTTGACCAACTGCGCCGCGCGGTTTCACCCGCTATATTTTAGATAATTCACACTATATCAATATAAATTATAGCCTATGTGATATTCTGATGTGTAAGCTATATTATTGTAAAATTTCATCAAAATCCATTCAGTAATATTAGTAGGATAAGGCGCAAACGAGCAGACGGGTTTCCCGTGGTAAGTGGCTACTGTCGCCATTGGCAACACAAAAGTTGAAGAGATACCCTCATACTTTGCCGATTCGTTGCAACCTCAAAAATAGAGTGGGGAGTGCACTAATGGGATTCGAGCTGGAGGGGGTATATTTGGCCCACATGCGGCATTACTGGAAAGCGTCATAGACACTTGGCGGTCGACTTGGAATGCTGGTGTTCGCAAGCCAGTAGGAGAAAAGAAAGTGGGCACCGTCGTCCATGGACATCAGCAAAACTAGAGAGTATCTCTTGTTCTTCCGATACGTTGCCGCCGCGAAATTTGAGTTAAAGAGGGAGCGAAGAGAAGAATGCTGCAGTTTAAATGAACCTTGAGCGAGAACCCAGAATCCAATGGAATTCCACTCTCTAGCATTAATGGGATGGGACACAAATGGCTTATAAGAGTCAAAGATCGGATCGCGATCGAATTCGCATGTAAACCTTTGATAGAGTAGCTTTAGTATCTTTTATAAAACAGTATTAAAAACATGATATATATACTTAAATTGTTTCAACCTGTTTTTTTAAATTTTAATTAGTTTCATACTTGTAATACACTGAAATCATCTAAAGAAAAGGAAATGACTCATATACCTAAGTAAGGATCCAAGGCAAACCAAAAGCACTTTCGCTATTACACAAGTGTTGCTATTTATCGACAATAACTGGACCTGTCGCGAGTGAGGGACCATATATCGATGGTTTTGAAATTCGCACGTGCACGGAACATGCATACGATATAGGGCAGTGTTTAGCAACACGTTAATATATAGATATTATCTAAACGAGGGCATTTTGCATGTGATTCAATGGCGCACCTTTCTGTTGGCAGTAGGTACTGTTTAAATAGAACATGTACGTAATTTAAAATAATTTACTTCAAGTTGTTATAGACACTGCTAAGTCGGTTTTACTTTATATCGAGAAATAAAGTAACACAAGCCGTGTTACTTTATTTCTCGATATAAAGTAAAACCTTCACAATAATATCACTGATCTGGTTATTTATTTATTTTATAACTTTTTGTACACCACTAATAACACTTAATAAACTAGATATATAACATATTATAAAGAGTTAACTGTGAAGTACAACGGGCGGTCTTATGGCTAATTAGCCATCTTTTCCAAACAACCCTCTGTAGTAAGTAATATATACTAATACTAGTAATTTACATCTTAATACATAAACATTATACATATATAATTTAGATGAAAAGAAAATAGCATTAGGCATATTTATCGATCTAAAAAGGCATTTGATACGATTAGCCATGAAAAACTTTTGAATAAAATAAAAGATATAGGTGTTGTAGGATCTGCATATAAGATGTTTCAATCATATCTTGAAAATAGATACCAAATTGCGAAAATAAATAAAATAGAAAGTACTCCTCAACTAATAAAATGTGGGGTTCCACAGGGCTCAATCCTCGGTCCTTTACTATTTTTAATAATAATCCATGATATTGGGCTAAAGGGTGAAATCACACTATATGCAGACGATACAAGTCTATTTTATTTCGGTAAATAAAATAGACTTGTATCGTCACAAGAACAAGCACAACATGATCTTGATTTATTGAGCTTATGGCTACAAACTAATCTGTTAACTATAAATACCGCTAAAACTAAATATATTATATTCGCACAAAAAAATAAACAGATCGGTACCCATAATTGCCTTAAAATAAATGGGGAAGCCATTCATAAAACAGACACTGAAAAATATCTTGGACTGACTTTAGACAAACAACTTACATGGAAACCTCATATTGAAAATATCCGTAATAAGTTGACATCACTTGCAGGTTCTTTACATTGTATAGTTAGATGTCTCCCAAGAAAAGTTAAATATATGATCTATAATTCTCTAGTCAAATCACATTTAGATAACCTAATCGAGATATGGGGGACAGCAGCAAAAATACATCTACAAAAACTACAAGTAGCTCAAAATAAAATAATTAAAATACTATTTGGGTATTTTAATGAAACAGACATGTTTGTTAATTCAAAAAATAATAACTAAAAACATAAATTCAAAAATCAAATTTACAAAAAAGGCACAGATTTCAAAACGCTCAATAAGGAAAATTAATGATATATATATTAGAAGACCTCGAACAAATAATTATGGGAAGAAAAATATCATGTTCGATGGGGTTCAACTGTATAACAATTTACCAAATTATATTAAGGAAGAAAAAAAGATAAATTTTTTCAAAAAGCTAGTAAAAACTTATATCTGCAAATAGTTTTATTACAAACAAATTAATAACTAAAAAGTATAAATAAGTAATAACAATAATAATAATTTAAAAAAAAACGAATGTTGTATAAACTTTAATTAAAATTATATAGTAAGTTTTTTAAAAGACGCTAACGCTTTGTTAACGTGCTCAGGGCTTTAGTAAACAACAATTTTGTTACTTCATAGAAGCATTTGTAAAATACCCTCTAGTTAAAAAGGTGACTGACAAAATGTATGTATGATTTTAGTAAATGTAATGACTAAGTAGAATTGTAAAATTGTTAGCATAGTTACCCAAATATTAAGTTTATGTGTACGCTTTTTTCTCATTAAGCTAATTCTGTAATTCTTTTAAGAAAATAAATTCTTTAAACCTATATATAAATTATATACAAACAAATATAATACACTAATAATATACTACATCAACATAAGTAAATTTAATAAATAGATATCATTCTATGGTAAATAATAATTTTTTTAATGTCGTTTCACTTATCAATGTAATAATCTTTAACTAATTTCTTGGAGTTATGTTATGCTTGTCTAATAGTGAGTGAGAGATCATTCCATAAATTTAGCCAAACAGTAAAAGATTTTTCATAAAATTCCTTTCTTCAATTGATTATATAAATTACCTCTTGACGAATACATTTTTTTAATTTATCATGCTAGATGTTCGCCAAGTCACGACAGAAGTTATATTAAAATGCATTTTCTTTATATATTCTTAAAAAGTCCCACAGGAACTTCAAACTAAACAAAAGTTGTGAACAAAAATACAATTGCAAAATGTTGCTGATTTAAATCCTTCAGATTTTAATTACTTACAAAAAGAATACATATATAGAGATATCATATATCTATCTAAAAATAAAACTACATATAACTAAAATCCTCTAATTTAATTATTACTGTCCTTAGATGTTTGGTAATGAAGACACACCGTGTTAGTACACTGTAAAAGGGCTCGTAATCCTGCAACTGCATCAAAAGCTGATTCTGTTCTATCAAATCAAAGCGAAATGTATAGTAATTTCGTAAAATATAATAAAAGATATGTCTGTTATATTGTAACATATAAACCCACTCTCACTTCTATGAGTAATAGTAAAAAGACCTTCAATGTCAATAAAATAAAAAATACATTAAGTGCTATGCGTATAAGGACAATTAGGTAAACAAACTAACAAAATCTCTAAAATTAATTATTTACGAAGAAATTTAAAAAAATGTATGGTAGGTCAGCCGTAATGAAGAAAGCAATATTTTAATGTAATATACTCCATATTCAAGGTTGGTTGTTAATTGCAAAGCGTGACTACACTCGGCCTTCCGGAGATCCTTGCTTAGATATTTATGTGCTCATGATTTGTCTTCGTTAATTGAAATGTCAAGTTGTAATTTTGCGCGTACGAAAATCATATATGAAATCAAATTAAGGCTGCCAAAAATAACACTGGTCAACAGAGGATTGGTTGATCTTGGTATAAAAGTAATTGCGATTAAGATTTTTTGAATCTTTACTTTCATATCACTCTACAAAGATCAGTAACTTTGACAAAGAAAGAACAACTTTATTTATATAATATCCTACTAATATTATAAACGGGAAAGTTTCTAAGAATGTATAGATGTTTGTTTCTCTTTCACGCAAAAACTACTGAATGGATTTTGATGAAACTTTACAATAATATAGCTTACACATCAGAATAACACATAGGCTATAATTTATAATGATATAGTATGAATTATCCAAAATATAGCGGGTGAAACCGCGGGGCGCAGCTAGAGTATTATAATATTATAAATGCGAAAGAAACTATGTCTGTCTGTCCCGCTTTCACGCCTACTACTGAACCGATTTAAATGAAATTTGGTAAATAGATAGTGTAGATCCTGAGAAAGGAGACTAGCTACTTTTTAATGCGAAAAAAGGTAGTAAAAGGTTGAAAGGGTCCCCCGTTGTATGAAAGTATCGTAATTTTTAGAGCTAGAGGTTTTACCCTCAAGAGTGTGAAATAACAATAGGGAATAAGAGGAAACGAAATCAAGTATGGGTTCAATCAAGCTCGCACCAAAATCCATGAAAGAATTTTCCTTAACCAAACCAATTACTTCTTTAATGTTAAAAAGAACTATTTTTACTGCTAACTGTAATTTCTGTAAGTTATGATGTTAGCAACATTCGCTTGAGGAGCATTTTAAAGAGTAAAGGAAAAGGTAACCATTATGTATAAGTTATGACAAAAAATCATTATTATTGCATCGCGAGTAACCCAGCAGTAATGCTGCTCTTCAAAGTATAACCATTCAGCCTGTGATACTGTTGGTCTGCGTGTATAGTATAATCCATAATTAGCATTATTTATTTTTTTATTTATCCAAATACATTTATTCTAATGTTACATATTTTATTTATATATGCTAATATATATAGACGTAAAGTTAATAATTCAGTGTGTTTATACGATATCTATAAATGTTATTTTTATTGTAATTGAGTCGACGAAAAAATTACACAAGCGAAACGAATTCTTCTTAATGACATACTAAAGTATCGGTAAATATAATTTACTAGCGGCGCCCCCGCGGTTTCACCCGCTGAATTTTGAATAATTCACGCTATATCATTATAAATTATAGCCTATGTGTTATTCTGATGTGTAAGCTATATTATTGTAAAGTTTCATCTAAATCCGTTCAGTAGTTTTTGCGTGAAAGAGTAACAAACAACCATACAGTCTTATAAACTTTCGCGTTTTTAATATTAGTAGGATATGCATTAACTAGTCGACCCGAACGACTTAATCCGCGTGGTGCTCCGCTTCTATTGGTCTTAGCGTGATGATATATAGCATATAGCCTTCCTCGATAAATGGGCTATCTAACACTGAAATAATTTTTCAAATCGGACCAGTAGTTCCTGAGATTAGCGCGTTCAAGCAAACAAACAAACTCTTCAGCTTTATAGAAACACATTATGAAATTCTTGTAAAATCAATATAATTTCATCATTTTATGACAATTTTATTCATCGCATTCATAAGAGGCGGAACTGCATTGCGTGTTTGCGAATATTAATACTTATTTAAATATGTCATAACTATTTGGGTTTATGTTTTGAAACCAGTGTTACCAATTCCCAAAAATATTTCTCCCTAAAACTTTAAACCTAAAATTACAAATAATATCTTGAAAATCCCCCTAAAAATATTTTATAAAAAAAGTAAAAACACGTTTAATAATATATAGTGTTCTAAAAATATCCCACGACTTATTTATCCCACATTTGGGAGAAAAATTTATTATTGTTAAATTGATCGCATACTGACTAAGAATTGTATCCGTAGTGATTAATTTAAAGCAAATTAGTAAAATGTCCTTCGATTCAATAATTTAACATAAATTGCTGACGAAATAAATGAATGTCAAAAAAACAAGATGAAATAGATTTATATCTCGGACGCTTTTGGTATTATAAATATATAGGTATTCGTTTTGATGGTAAATAAAAAAATTTATAGAGCATTGAAAAGTAACATTTGGCACCAAAAAAAATAACACAAAAAATGTGTCTGACTTACATAATATGAGTCGACTAAAATAACTAGTCAATAGAACAAATATCGATATTTATTACTAATATTTTATTGGCGATGTATCGATCGTTTGATTTGTACAAAATCATCAAAAACTCTAATCTACATAATTTACGCTATTAAATTTTTCTTAAAATAGTTGTTATTTGTCTACAAGGCCGTACGGTGTAGTACCTTTGCCTTTTCTATTATGGAATAAAAACAGAAAAAAAAGTATTTGTTTGTTTAGTATTTTGTGTTTGTACCTTTATACATTCATTTATAATTTAATTTGTTTTAATTTCTTTCGTAAGTCGATATATAAAAATATCGATATTTTTTTTTGACGTATCAAACTCCAAATATTTGAAAATATCGATATATCAAAAATCCGATGTTTATAAAAAATATCAATAGTCAATAATTGCATTCAACAGGATGGTTTACAGCCGAAATTAATAATCAAACGTAATCCATAATCATTGGATTACGAATTGTAAATAAACTCCAAATCAAATTTGTTTATGTCAAATTTAAATCTGATACATATTTTTAATTCTTCCTCTTGTATCTTTAACAGTTAAGTTCCCAGGCCTAATACTATGTCATAAACATGACAGCTGATCGCTGATCTAGTTTGATTCAATAACACGAAATGACAATGGGACCGGAGTCCGGACTACATTCCGATCTAGAGAGAGCTGTCACTGATTATCAATACATTACTCTGTTACATCACGTGACCTTGACACACAGCACAAGGTCGAAAAACATTAAAGAGTCCCATAAACTTATCTGGCCCGCTGAGAGAGTCGCTGTTATCGTATTTGGGGTTGCCAGTAAAACTAAATTTTGCAATCAAGTAAGTAATAATAATATTCAGGACATTCTACACAGCACTGATACTTATACATTTTTTTTGTAAATTCACACAGGAAGCACCCTGATTGACATTTCAAAATGGCGTCGTAAATTCGTTAGTTCCTCTTTTAGCCACCCGGCCAGATAAGCTTATGGCAATATAATCTTATATCTCTATAACAAAAGTCTAATGTCTCTAACTATCGAGTAAAATTTCGAAGGAGATTGGTCGGTTGAAGAGAAGACAGTTTGTAACACTTGCTGTCAACACAAAATAACTTTTGTCTTAGCACTAATTTGATGTCGAATCGAAGAGAGGGCTAGATAATATATAAAATACCCTTGACATAATTATACTTGTAGCTTTAGACCTAAAACGTTGAATGAGTGAGTCATTATTTCATTGACGTAGATGAATGCGCTGCATTATGTTGCTTTTGTTTTAACTTTTGTTCTCAATTACTAGATCATGCATAAAAACTGTTTAAATACTACGAGATATATTGGAGGTAAAAGAGAAGAACCGACGATTTTTTTAGGACAATTTATATTACTAGAATAATGTGAACCGGGCATTATATAAAAGGCTGTACTAAAAATAACCAATATTATTTACACTATATTACACTATTTGGACAGTTACAAGCCTTTTTTTTTAAATTTATTTATTGGATAAACAAACAGCGATACAAGACAATACAATAGTGAGAAAAAATAATAATAAAAACTTAACTAAATGGACAGATAATAGTGAGAATGATATCCTGAACAAATAATAAGAGTAGAATAAACCAAAACCATACAAAAATTTAGAAGAAGTAAATACAAAACAATCATTAAAAAAGAAAAACTCAATATACAAAAATAAAATAATAAATGAAATGGAGAAAGAAAAGAAAAAAAAAGAATATTAAAATAAATATGAGTTGTATACTAAAATAGCAATAAATTTAAATCAAAATCTAGCCAGTTTATATGGAGTTCTTGGTGGTTTTTAGCTGTCTTACAAATTGTAACAAATATAGATTAGAAAACCCCTCTGAAATTATCAAAATCACTATATGTGTGCCTATAACTTTTGAGGAGTTCTGTCAATTCCTTAAGGATCCCATCATCAGAACTGGATTTTGAAAAAAATGGAACCAATCTGTAGACATACCCTACGAAACACAAAAAGAAATTTCCAATTCGGTTCATAAATGACGGAGTTTTGAGGTAACAAACATAAAAAAAATAAAAAATACAACCGAATTGATAACCTCCTTTTGTTTGAAGTCGGTTGATAAAATTAAATAAAAAAAGAAAACGTTAACATCCAAGGACAATTTCAAGGATAGGAATGGGCTAATAGTAGTATATAAAATATTATTTATTTTTTAGTATTTATTTAAGACACTAGAATTCTTCCTCTGCCCTGCTTGTACATATTTAAAATATGTTTATTTGTAAATAAATATCCATCCTTGTTCAAAAAAATCTAGAAATGATATCAAGATCCACAATAAACAATGTTTTCCTAAAATGTATATTGTCTGTCAGTTGTTATATAACAAACTAATATATAATTTCAAGGTACTATTACCATTTAAATTATTTAAAAAGAAATTGTTTAATTTATATTAGAAAAAATATTTTCTAATTTGTAGAATTTGAATTTTATATATAAACTTGACATTAACTATTCATTTTGGCGTATATAAATAATTTTTAATAATTAAATTCAATTTATTTAAATATTTGCTAACTAATGAGTATTGTGAGCAAATAAAAAATTATTATTATTAATAAAAAAAATATCTACATATACTGGACTTCGCTAAGGGATCAAAAGTTTTCCTCTGGAGCACAAAATATATACGAATATTTTTTTGTGCCAAAAATATTTAGCAAAGTTTCATTTGATTCAATTAATATGTCAATTATGATGATAATTATGTAATTAAAAACATATAATTGCTAAAGCTTAGGTACAAATTTAGAAATTTGGGAGTAAATTGAGAGGAAAATGTTTGTTTTTAATATATTTCATGAGTCATCATTTCAAGCTGAATAAATATAAATTATTTAATTTATAAATAACGCTTCCGTAATGCTACAAATTCGGCAAAACAGGTAACATATACGATATCCGTGTGCACCACAAATCACAAAATTAAAATGTATATGGCCTTGCTATCAGAATCTGTAACGAATTTTATAGTTTCATTATTTTAAATTTATTTCAAGTCGAAATATTTCGATTTTTTGAAATGAGCTTTCGGCTGAAATTTATTTAACGGGCTGTAAGGAACGAGCTCAACAATTTTGAAAATAGAAAAAAACTATCAAGTCAATGCTAGACAAGAAAAGAAATAGGTAGATTTTCATGTAAACGAAAGGGATGGAGAGATGTCCTGAAAAGATGTAAAAATGATAAGTAACTTCAGAAATGTTTGACATCTAATGTCTTCTCATTCTACAGACAATGATAACGATGTAAGGCTGTACGGCGTAATACCTTTGCCTTTTCCATTATGGAATAAAAACTGGGGAAAAAAAACAGGTTGCACCGGGGGAGTGCTGGCAGAAGTGAAAACTTGAACATTAACGTTGTGAATATTTTGGAATGGTTAGTATTGAGATCTGGCTTACATACGGCGAGACCAGAACGTGTCACGGTACTTTGGACAAACCAAATAACAAATTTCAGAGACGCTTATGAATTTTCGATCAGGTCACCTGTCCTGACGTGAGTTTAACATATTATACCCATCCCAAAAAAATTTACACAACGCCGCTAATGAAGTTTTCACTTCAAAAAAAGTTATTTGAAGTAAAAAATCAAGTAGAATAAAATTATTGGTAGATGTGTTAGTAGTCACACATGGAGGTGTGTTAGGGGGACTGATTAAAGAGGTTCTTTATGTAACAAATATCAAGTGAAAAGATCTTTTACAATCAATTACAATGGCAATAACAAAACATCGATTAAACCAAGTTATTCTTATGATACCGAACACAAAACAATATTACATAAATCACAAATTCTTTATTTTTATTATATTTGTTTGGCCAAATAATGTTAGTATTAATAAATAAAAGTTATAAAGATTTTATCTGTTAATGGGAACTGCGTTCCAGCGATTGTTTGATAAGAAACAGCTATTCAAAAAGTATCTTACGTAAACGATAAGTTTGTATTATGTTTCAATAAATGTTGTCTTTTGTAATAATTTTCACGATTGTAGAATAACTTTCGCGACTAAACGTTAGAAAGGGTAGAGCTTTTGATAAAAGATCAGGTTATTTTGTAAAATTGATATTTATACAAAAATTTTAAAACTACTATTTTCATAGTTTCCATATTTAAATTGCTATTTTCTATCCAATGATTTTTGATTGATTATTTCGGCCGATACAGTGCCGAATTTAGGGAAGGGCAACCGGGGCAACAGCTGAGGCTTCCACAAAAGAGGGCCTCTACCATAAGCTTCGGAAAATTTAAACATTTTTTACTTTGATATTTTTTTTTTCGCTATTTAACCTTTAGATACAGTACTTAAAGGAGTATGGAAAAGACCAATTCTCGAAGATCAAAATTTCAGTTACAAAATGAACGAGTTCATAAATGAAAATTATAAGAAATAGGTTTCGAGCCACGATGGGACAAAACCGTCGATCAAAGCTTTCTCTCCTGAGCATTGAAAGCGATTTACCTCGGGAATTAAATATAAGCGAAACTATCAACGATTTTTCGGCGAAAAAAGCTCGGAAAGTTTCGTTCGATGCCACTAAAATTTAAATTCGGATAATCTTGTTCCCGATTTTATTTATATGTCAGAGGTGTGAGTTAGGTTTAGGTTACCCTAAGGTTAGGTTGGCCTTGTGTTAGGTTAGGTTAATGTTAGTCTCCTGTAGCTCGGTGTAGTAGCGTAATTCGGGATGGGGGGAGCGGTCGAGCGGCCAGCGCAGAGGTTTGCGCCAAGGTTGGGCGCGGAGGTCGCATAGCGCCGGCGTGACGGGCATGGACCTTAAACTCCAACGTTCGTACCCTGGGCGTCGCAGACGGCGGTTAAGTCTAGGGGGGTCCGGTGGCCGGAGGTACGGGTCGCTCCGGGTACTCCTCTGTTTGCAGAGATGATTTGTGAGCGACTGATCTCGAGGGATATGGGCCGCTTCTGACTCCTCCGGGGGCTGGGTGTTTCAGTAGATATGTCCTGGCATCCCTCCTCGGTTAGGTGCTTGGTAAAGCGAGCCTATGGGCGGGTTTGAACTGCGGGTACTTGTTTCATTTAATTCAATTAATATGTCAACCCGCAGTTCAAACCCGCCCTACTACGGCGCCTAACATACGGCACGGACGGTGGTGGGTTTTAGTGCGGTAGTCCAGCGGTTATCGCTGGGAGTCCCACATAACGCATACCCCATGCGTAAATGCATTTCCCACATTAAAAAAAAAACAAAAAAAAGGTTCATGTTAGTCTAATTTTAGGATTAAATAGTGAAACTTAGCAGTGGAGGTGAGTGTCTCGATCGAATAAAGGAATTCTTTTACCACACACACCTACACCTTGGTCACAAGTCCAAGGCACTGCTTGGGTTCCTGTCATAATAGTTCTAGTCAGAATATTAAGAGATTGTAACGTCTAGTTATATCCTGACTGTATTGCGCCCGTAACTTATATTATAGGCCATCCGTTGTGCAAATTATTTATTGAAAAACTCGACTGAAAAAAGTTTGTTTTTTTTTTGGCCCCGAGGCCTCTAGACCTGTAACTACGGCCCTGGCCGTAGACGATACAAAATATGCAGTTTGCTATACATATTATATTGTTGATCTGATAATGAATCATATTTTTATGAATAAGTGATATCGAAAAGGAAGCCTTATTAGATGTTATTTCTAAGTGTAGATTTTCGCGTTCTTTGTGCAATATGTTTCAAAAGGGACGCAAAGTTTTTTTATTAACATTTAGTGTTTACAGCGGTATGACTCATGGTCTTAAAAACGAGAGTTCGTGGGAACTTGATTGGCACATTCCAATTTCATGTTTTAATACAAAATTGGTATCAGCACCCTTACGGAATCTCGATCAAGTACATGTTACCTAACATGGTGATGTATGTTGCTGTTAAGGTCAAGATCTGTATTGCTAAAAGATTTCAATATTAAAAAAATATAAATCGTTATAGACCTGAATGAAGGATTATTAGAAAAACCTAACCATTTTTAATAATTAAAATTAGCTTCAATATTTGATCTCCAATTCTAGAGACCCCAAAAGAATAAACGTATATGTATATTGTCCATAAATATTGTTAACAGAAGTTAATAATGATAAACATAATAAATAACAATAATAATTAAAAAAATGTTAATCTCACTAAAACTTGAGAACGATAAGACCGATTTGGTTAATTTTGGTCTTGAATCATTTGTAGGAGTCCAGGGAAGGTTTAAACGGCGAGTTTTAGCTGTAGTTTAATACTCCTCAGCGAAGCGAGCTAAGCTTCAGAGGATGATATTATATTTAGGATAGATGACATATCCAAAGAGGGGGAAGGGGAGGGTTAAACGGGTCTATGGTCCAGGTCTATAACCATCTCGAGATACTACCATTTTGGTCTTTTAATTCTTACTAAATTTGTATGTATGGATGTTTGTTACTCTCACGCAAAAACTACTGAACGGATTTTAATGAAACTTTACAATGTTATAGCTTATACATCAGAATAACACATAGGCTATAATTTATAAAGATATTGTGTGAATTATCTACACTATTATATAAAGAGGAAAGATTTGATTTTTTGTTTGTTGCGAATAGGCTCGAAAACTACTGAACCGATTATAAAAATTTTTTGCCGATAGACAGCTACATCCTTTCCGAGTAACATAGGTCATGTAGTGTTGCCATAAATATTCTAATTAAAATGATATGGCCATTTAAGTGCCATAAGGTGGTCATTTTATAAATTGCAGGGTTTCTCAGGAACTACTAATCCGATTTTAAAAATTCTTTCGCTGATAGAAAACTGCACTATTCGTAAGTGACAAAGGTGATTTAGTGTTGCCATATACATTTTTTAATTAATAGAACATGGCCGTTTTGTTGCTACTAATCCGATTTCAAAAATTTTTTTACTGATAGAAAACTACAGGTTTCTTAGAAGTCAGCAACGTATCGGCAGCTCTTCGCGTGTTGCAGATGTCAATGGGGACGGTGACCACTTACCATCAGGTGGACCATCTGCACCATCAAAAAATAAGGATATGTGTCAAGTAAGTAGGCGAGCGAGGTATTCTATCGTACACAATGTATATCTTGAATAAAACCTACAAAAAAGCCTATCTTTTATGTGTAAGCCATTATCGCAAAAATAGTGAATAGAGCGATTAAAATGTAAAATTAAACGTTGTCGTGAAATGCACCCGGGCGAAGTCAGGACGAGTCGACTAGTTGTGTATATAAATTAGTACGAGAATGCAACTCTATATATGAAAGAAGAACACAACAAGAACAGCTAAGTGGTCTACGAGATGATTATATTTGGGAACCATCGGATTTAGGTTTCAAGTTAAACGACATCGAGTATCGTATCATTTTTAAATGTCTAAGTGTTATTTTAAGTTTTAAAAAATTGCGCCAAAGGTTACAAAAATCACTTAAGTACTTTCGAAAATTACTCTGCAATTGTAACCGTTAAGTGGATTGGGATAAATCAGCATACAATGATTTCGTAACTACACTTGTTTTCCGGCGCTCCCTGCTTGTCTTGGATGTAACGATGATGTCACTCATAGTAATTGGAAACCATGTTTTTGAGGTTTTGTTAAAAAGTGAAATTCAGGTCTTGCTGTTCATTGTATGAAGAATTGAATTCATATTTCAGCCACCGGGCTAAAATATTTTGTTACTTATCCGATTTAAATAAAACAAAGCTTATATTTTAAGTTAACTCTGCTGTTATATAACTGTGAAAGTATTATCTAATTTTGCGCTGTTATTTTTACTTGAAGTGCATCTAAACATGCAAACATAGACAGACAGACTGTCTGACATGTCTGTGGGACAGATATTTAAAAAGGATTGTTTTGATTTTATTACATTATTTTTTGTTAATTATTTTCTATGCCCAGACATTTGATAATTTACGTTTGTTATACTGTACTGTAGTAAAAAAAATTAAAATATTCGAAACATACGCCTAAATTTAAATATATTTCTAGTAATAAATTGTATATTAAGTAATTTAAAACGAATTTTGTGCAAATATTTTTTTTAAATATTTTTTTTATGTCACAAATATTTTTTTAGATATTTTGCTATGTAGATTGTTCTTGTTTTAATACAAAAATTAGCCTGCTTTTTACCTCTAAAGGCTAAAGGCAACAGTTACGAAAGTGAAGAAAGAAGGCCGAGGCGAAATGTAAAATAATTGGGGCTTAACAAGATTTATTATTACGGACAAATAATTAAATGTCGATAAACGTTCAACAATTCAACTTTTAATATATGGATAAATAAATCTCTGAAAATTAGATTTTTATACAATTAATATTTTTTTTTTAAGATGTTAAGAAGCATATTCAATGAGTTTGTTTGTTTGCACGCGCTAATCTCAGGAACTACTGGTCTGATTTGAAAAATTCTATCAGTATTAGATAACCCATTTATAGAGGAAGGCCATAGGCTATATATCATCACGCTACGACCCATAGGAGCGGAGCATCACGCGGACGACGCCGCAAGGGTCGGCTAGTATACAAAATAATTTTACAAATGTTTTGATAATTAAGTCATATTATATTATTGAATAAATAAATAATGATATTGTAATAGAATAAATTAACTACTAAAATTTACGATTTAAAAATAAGGTTATAAGCCTGATATATTTTTAGTGTAATTCTGAGAGATTCAAAAAGGTTTTGTCTCATATCAACCTTATAGACTTACAGTATCTGAACGTGAAATAAAACATATTTATTATAATATCATTCAATAATGAGATTCCCGTAATGTTTTCATCGTGCAAAAGTTTCATGATTTTTTTTTGGGCTTCCGAATTGTGTGTGTAATTAGATAATATGGGCTAACTACAAGCGAATATAATGAAATAACTGGTCTACGATTTATGTAAGTTTGGGAATCTCTAGACTAACCTAAACTAGATAGAACAGTCTCACTTCAAATTTCTAAGACAAACTCAATCATTCCATTGCTCTTACATTAATAAATAAATAAGAAGCATTACTATTTTTGTAGTAAACATTACGAGATCGTCAAAACAATGACAAGAAAGAGTTCTTTAAGTAACATTCAGGTATTTTAGGAGTTACGTGATGTAGGTGCTTGTAAGTGAGCCATTAGCATAACAACGGTGTTCATAATGAGAGCAATTAGCAACAGTTCACTCTTAACTTTCTTTATGAGTACGTTTAGTTTACATTTTTTTTCTTACAGGATTTAACATTAACGTCATCGCTTCCCTCTATACCCATAATTTACTGTCCATAATATTCAATTAAATCTATAGACGAAGATTGAAGTAAATTAGAGATATATTCTAAAGAATATTCAGGAAACGATGTAAAGCATAAAGAAAAACTAAAAAGTAATAAGAAAATACATAAAAGACATTTTCTTTTCAACACGTTAACTAGAGTTTAAGCTCTCAAGTTGTTACTATATAATAATTTTATTTTGAATAAATATTAGTAGGATTTTATACTTTTATATTAATGAAATTTTGAATTATCGTTTTTGCGACATAATTCTATTTCAGAATAGACGGATATTACAACTCACCTCAACCCTATTGAGGTGAGTTGTATTAACTATTATAATACTAAATTAAATTACCAATGTAATTACTTTAATTTTTGTAATGATGATATCTCATTATTTATTTTTTTCTAAATATCGTAATGAGTACACAGACAGTGATAGAACTTCATGAATTACAATATAATGTAACTTGCGAGAAAATCTGTTAATCGATATTTCATGACTTAGACTGAAATCAATTAGAACTGTTTTTGTTTTTAAAACTTAAAAAGCTCTCATATTATAAAAAAAATAAAAGGTGAATGAAACATACCTTATCAGCCTCAGACGCTCGGACCAGAATCTTGAGCCTCGGGTTGGTCTTCCTGTATTCCTTGAGCAAGGAGTCGAGCTTGTCCCCTCGCGCGTCGCCCGCGTACACGAGGTGCGTGCAGTCGCTGTAGTCCGCCGCGCTCTCCACGTAGCAGACGAGGCGGGCGGCGCCGGCGCCGGCTCCTTCTACCGTGAACACCGCCGCGGCCGCGCAAACTAACAAAACCCACATTTTAATAAACATATCAAAATCTTTCCATCCTTTGAAAAGCGCGTTAGTTGTTCGATCACCGTAGTACGAGTGGCGAAGTCGCCGCGGCCGGCCGCCGAGATAGCCGCCCCCGCCCGGTGTGCAAGGCCACGCTCACTAAGCTTCGGGGCTCGGCCCTCTGCCCCCGGGCACTGTCAATGCTTTCTTGTCACTCATTTACTCACTCAACTTCACTTACGACTATGTTGCAATGATGGAATATTTTTAGAATGTGACATTACATATTTTCGCTACTGGTCAATTAGTCTTTATAAAAAGCTTTTAAGCTTTGCACAGTTCAAGGTTGAATTCACGTATGCCAATTTATTATAATTATTTTTATCCATGTAGAACATATGAGAAGGATTGCACTAGTAATATTAATTGTAGGAAAGAACAATATAATTATTATTTTAAATATTTTTTTAAACATCACTTAATCATACTTATAACAATATTAGGATTTAAAAATCTAATAATTAATTTTAAAAAAAGCAAATTTGAATATAATATGCTATTTCAAAATATTCACGCTTAGAAAATCAACAAACTTGTAGACCTTATCGACTTAATAAATTAACCCCCACTGCAATATTGAATACAGTTCTTATTAGAAATAAAGATCTATTGAGAAAATTGTTCTATAATCACGATAAAAACTCATGGATGGTGTTCGTGTACGAGGATCTACTACTGCTGCCTAACATCATCAGGAGTCAAAATTATTCTTATTAGCCGCAGACCAACTCGAAGATGAGTTATTAACTATTATGTTTTACATAATTATGTGCTTTCAATGTTTGCAATGTAGTAAATTCATTACCATAGGTATAATGGTGGCTTCGGGGGTATTATTCCCTACCTTTAATTTATATTAACTTGCCCATTGATTTTCAATCGTTAGATATATATACAAACATCATACACAACATCAACACTATGTAATAATAGAATAAGTGATATAATACGATGATAACCAATATCTTTAAATAGGTAGTAACGGTAACTCACGCTTGGAAGGCCAGGGTTGCTGCTGGTACCCGGATGAACATTGATATCATCGGTTCAACGCACAGACTCTCCGATGTCACATCCTGCTTCTATAAATCTTCAGTATCTTCATCTAAAACAGTAAAGTTTTATCAAAATTAATTTAACAGCAGTAAAGCTGTAAAATATGATTCATTATTCCCATTAGTTTATAATATAGAGTAAAAAATAAAACAGAATTGTATCTTAGGCATGTGCTAACAATTCACTAGTACAAAACTCAACGTCTTAAATAATTTTCCTTTAATTAATTTCATCTTAAGCGTCATTAGCTCAGTGGTTCGGGCGTTGAATTCACGATCGAATAGTCGTGGGTTCAAATTCCAGACATTGGACTACTGGCTTGGCCCACTCCTTACACAAGCATTTCAGTTTACTAGGAGGGGTGCAGGGAATACTAGTAGTATGTGATCCATACTCCTAGTAATCTTCAAAAAAATTTTTTAAAAAATATTCATCTATTTTTTTCTGTCCTTTGGTCTGATTTTTTGAGTTCTCTAGGTATATAGTGGCGGATTAACCAAGGGCCCTACAGCATTTTGTAGAGCGGAGCCCCACGGCGACGTGAAAAAATAAAGATATTTCAAAATCTTAAAAAAATTAGCTAGATATATCTTTACTAAATTATAAATTTTTTAGGATACTTTATTGTCCTGGCCCTATTTGAAACATCTATGGAAACAATACTCGTCCTGCGTGAAATCCGCGAAAAAACCTAAGCGTCTCGACTCTCAAGACAAAACACTCATTTTTGCGGCTTTCGCGTAGTACTTGGTGTCTGTGGCCCTAAGCCGAAAAAAAAAATAAACGTCAAGCTTACTGAACCATGTTTGTTGATTAGACTTTTGCGTTGGGCGGGGCCCCTTTTAGAGAGAAGTCTGTAGCAATTTCTACATCTGATTAACAGTTAATCCGCCACTCGGAACCAAGATATTTTTCAGGTTTCATTGTAGTCATTAATGCACCATATAATTTGAACCTAAACAGACAAATCGAATTCCTATGTCTAAGTCTAAATGATCTTCTTGCTGAAGATACCGGATTTCCTCCTCAACAAATTGGACTCCTTCGGCTGACTATAACCAAATTATTCACGTCAATATCGATTCACTTAACTGCATTACAAATAGAGAAGTTAGTATAACTAAGTAGGGTTTATCCCCTCTATCAACCATGCATTTTGCCATACGATACCCTGTCGCTGACGCCGTGATCTGATTACATCACAAAAACTGTTCCGGTTGTATTCTGATCCTTCTAATTCTGTCCCTGACATTATCTCGACAGCTAAACAATGGTGTTAAATTACATTATTGTTGTTTATTGAAAATTACATTTAAATTTCAACCTTCACGCGAATTAAGTGACTTCAGGATCTCTAATATAATTTCCAACAACGAATTGAACAAAAGTTGATGTTAGCGCCCCAAATATCTTATTAAATCTAATACTATAGTATCAACATCAAGAAGACATTGATAGTTAACTAATTTTGAATTAGAAAAAGTTAATGAAATGAAGGCTTCTGCTCCTACCTGGCAATTTTAATAATAAAGAAGAAGTATGGGGATAACTTTTAGCAGTTCTCTGTATAGCAATTAAGCTGATCATACTTCTTCATCGAATATGAAGCATTATTAACATCGATAAATAGTTTTAATATTTACATTCTCATACTACAACATTTATATAAGTAAAACAGTGTAGAGCAAATAAACTCCTCTTAAATTGCTTTAAAGCAAAACTATCTTTGATTTACTTGTTTCTTCCTTTGTGTAATGTGATAAACAGAGAGGTGACATTTTTCAAATACTAGTATTTGAAATACACAATACTAAATACAAAATACCTATTTCCATTTACATTTTGACAACAATAAATTTTGTCATCATCGATAAATGAATGTGATAAACTATTTTTACTATGGCAATACTGAATTGAATGGTAATAAATGTCCGTTAATTTAATATTTTATAGTCCGTCTAAAATAGATTAATTCAGATGTCAGCTAATAGAAAATCCGATGATATCTTTTAACCAGCTTCTATGGTGCTTTCGTTTGACAACATAACTGATCTTTGTTTTTCGTACGTACAAATATAGTAGTGGAACCAGTGATGGACAAGGAACTAACAAATTATAGAATCAGGACTAATATTAGTGTTTAATTTATTTTCATAATTACTTTGACATTATCATAAGTTATTGGGCCCCCTAATTCTGTTTAATTGGAGGCGTCCATTAGTTACGTGAATTATATACTTGATACTACATATATGACATAAAATAAATGTGATTGTGTCAAAAAAAACTTAGTGATAAAATAAGGGCAAATTCTTTTAAACCCATAAAAGTATTTTATTTGAATAAAGTATTTTGAAAATATGTAAATTGCATTTAGTATTATAAATACAAAATAAAAAACTATTTTGCATTTTGTATTTAAAATAAAAAATTCAAAAAGTATTTGCATTTAGTATTTAAATACTTTTTATAAACTATTTTGCACATCTCTGGTGATAAAATACAAAATTAAAAGGATCAATCAACACTAAAACTTAGCTGTTTAATATTATTTAGATTATAACATGTAAAAAGTAATTTATAAAAATACTAGTCATTCATTGGTTTTCCTGTTAAATGATATCTAGGTAAATGCTAATTATTTTCCTCAAACCGATTTCTCAATCTATAAATTATTTTTTTTTTACTAAATTTGCAGGAATTTGCAGAACACTGTTTTCGCGTAAACTTTTTTAAGGATTTATGCAAATTGGTTAAAACTACAATTGTTGAAAATTCAATCCGATTGGGAGCTTGCATCGACTGTCACTACTTTTGTATAATTGCGAATCTTCAAAAATACAGTTAATTGGTTATAATATAAATATTCTTATCTGGAGTAAAAAAGATACTACACTATAGTATTTATCTAAAATAATAAAAATTCATGGAAACGCATTAACTAATAAAGAAATGTTAGAACATAAACAACATTACGTCAAACATTATCTCAGATTCGTATCATAATCATATCAGGTCACTATGGTTTATACTACTAGCTGACCCACCAAACGTTGTTTTGCCACCGTGCCACCTTTATCACTTAGGGGTATAAAGAATAGATGTTGACCGATTCTCAGACCTACAGAATATGCAAATAAAATTTCATAAATATCGGTCGAGCCGTTTCGGAGGAGTATGGTTACTAACATTGTGACACGAGAATTTTATATATAAGAAGATTTATTTTATTTTATTTTTTTATGATAGATAAGGGACAAACGAGCAGAGGGTCCACCTGATGGAAAATGGCCACCGTCACCCATAGACATCGACGAAACTAGAGAGTATCTTGTTTTGTCGATGCATTGCCGCCTCGAAGATAGAGTGAGGAGGAGGAGCGAAGAGAAGACTGCTGCGGTTTCAATGGAGCAAGGCAAGAACCCGATGTTCGTTGGAATCGCAGCAGTGATGGGATGGGAGAGGGAGGGGGTAGATCTGGCCCACATGCGGCTCGGCCGGAACGCGTCAGAGACACTTGGCGGTCGGTTTCGCATGCTGGTGGTCGCAAGCCAGTCGGGGAACAGATCCCCTACCACAGAGGGGGTGCTGAGTTACTCGGCTTTTACTCTGTGTTGCTTTAATATGTCAAAGTGTTGTCGAAAAGTTTCTATAAAAGAGTGCAAATTTATGATATTTTTCTGCTTTATTTGTTCAGAATATTTTGTTAAGTCATTTTAAACTATAATTATATCTTATCGTAGTTATCGTATCTTTGACTGACATTTTATCTATGCTGCATGAAATTGTATGGTGAATCAAATTATTTTGAAAAAAAATTAGCCACGATATACCTTTTTCATTCACTCTTTCTATTAATGAAAACCACATTAAAATCGGTTACAAAGTGTAAAAGGTCTAAGCGTACAGATAGCGGGAAGCCACATTGTTTTATACCACATACTTAAAGGTTAAACATATTGTTGCCATTTAGCAAAAATATTTAAATACAAACAAACAAATAAACATTATTTTAGTCACGTAAATTGTAAACCTATTATATCTATCGTGACACGGCACTATGTAAAATCTTATCAAAGGCGATGACAGCGTAAAAATACAGATAGAATTGTACTTTAGCTGTAGTATTCCGTGTTTTATCATTTTTAAATAAATATTTAATATAACATGTGGTTCTCAGGGAAAAAATTTAGGAGGATTAGGTGTGAAAATATAGACGAGTTGTTGGCTGCTTCCAGTGAGTGATCAGTTATTATTTAGTGAGTGTTATTTATAAGTTTCTTCTAATGAAATATTTTTTATCAGTGAGATAATACGTCACTCGTTTTTGTAATTAGTATTGATCAGATGCACATATTCATTCTTTTCGCTTCCTTTAGTTGTTGTAATTTAGTTTTACGCTCTACTTGTGCTTTGAAAAATATTATATGTGTATTATTAATTTCAAAATTTAACATGATTACATATATAAAGGAGATATAAGCAAGTGCGAATGTTCTCAATTTCCAATAAATAATTCAGTTCAACAGTTGTTTTTCTGCCCTTAATATGAAAGTAGTTTCGAATAACGTTAAAACTCTACAAAAAGCTTTAATCTAATGCGTGTAACCAACAGAAATATATTTTTAAAAGGATTTTTCCATAGTCTTCACACTTTAGAGATTTAAGGACGGACTATTTATTATCTTCATCAGAATCGTTATCTTTTAGTAGTGGAGTTATCAGACTGATGTGAGTCATGCCTTACACCCCTTTTTAGAATAAAGATTTCTGATATGAATAAATTTTAAATATTATTGCAGATGTAAACGATGAAATAGTAAGATTAATAAAAATGAAAGCTCCCCTTGTGACTTATACATTTATTGAGCCGAATACATTATGTATGGATCTGGATGTTGAAGGAAAACTTCTATCATACACTTTTCAACTTGGCGAGGAACTGGAAATGGAGAAGAATGATGGTAAAAAGGTAATTCATTTATACTAGCCACTCTCGCTTCGCTGAGATGTATTCAAATCGTTTACACACACTTAATCGGTTTCTCTCTTGTCTACCTATTCACTCGCATTCTCACTCGTTTATTAATCCATGCATTTCTATTCTGTAATACGTAGTATATCACTAATTTGCAGTAGACCCCACCAACTCATTGACTGTCTGTCTCACTCACTTTTTCTTTTATACAAACGTTGTCCTGACAATAACTAATACAACAATAACGAATTACCCAATTTGGTGCAGTTGCTTTAAAGTTATACATGTTTGATACAAAGTTTTAAGCACACGTGAAAATGATGAAACGGTAGGAATAATAATGTTGTTTAAATTACACTAAATAGCCATTACAGTACCTTAAATATAATCCTTAATTTTGCAAACGACTCGATAAAATTGCAACACGCGTAAATCTGACATTATTTATTGTCAATATTGTATCATTTTATTGAGTCGTTCTTTCAGCCTTGGGTGAAAACATTGCACGAAACTAAGTGGGAGCCCTTTGTATATGTACAAAAAACATTTACTCATAATTTAATAATAATATACATTGAACCAAAAGTAGAGTTTTTAATATAGAGAGAAAGAATTTATTTTATTTACAAACCGAATCTAACCTCGACGTAATATACTTTATGTATGATTATTTAATTTTTTTTTAGTGTGAAATGTGAGATAATCACTTATTTCCCCACCCTTCCACAAACACATTCACTCATTCTTACATGCGGGCACTTTCAGTAATGTAATCTTTTAAAGGAAATTGTACTCTAAGCTTCTTTCCGGGAAGGAAAGGGTATCCTATATGTTTTTCAAGCTAATAATTTAGACAGAAAGTCAGGCAGCGCCCTGGACTTGCGACCAAGGTGAAGATTTTTTTTGTTTTTGAAGTGAAACTTCTTTAGAATCGTTGTGATTTCAAACCGGATGCAACGGAAAAAACGACAGGTAAGAGACACAAATACAAAAATGTGTAGGAAAGAATGACAGAAATATACATACTATTTTATATCATTATATATATTCATCTCATTCTTTTGTCGATTTACTGAAGTTTCACTTCTATCGTGTGTGAATCGCACACACCTTTTTTTTTTCTTTTAATTTAAAAAATTACTAGCAGTATGGATCACATACTACTAGTATTCTCTATACCCCTCCTACTAAGCTAAATACTTGTGTTAGGAGTGTGCCATGTCAGTACCACGACTTGTCGATCGTGAGTCCAATACCTCAACCACTGAGCTACTGCCGCTTCGATTTAAAGACCTTTGACATAATAATAACGCTCCCCTTTGCTGACCGAACAAACTACAGTAGGTAATAAAGCTAAACTTACGTGGACCTCAAGAAAGGTGACCTTAACCACGACACTATACCACCAGAGACACTGACTCTAATCTATCGCACTATAGGTTTTATTGTCTACTCGTGGGTACACTTGAAATGATATATAAAAGGAATAACTACCCACGAACACCAATTTGTCAACAAATATGCCAAATTTCATCCAGATTTGTTCATCTTTTTGTGTGATTTTTTAGACAATTGACATAAATTCCTCTAATTTAATGGTAAACGACAATCATTAAACAAACAGTAGTAAATCTTCTAAATTTATTAGATTTTTGATAATTGTTAGATAATATTTAAGCTGTTTTATTATATTAATGTTTTTTCAGTGTAGCTCACATTCGCTTACGTGTAAAACTCTGTAATGAATTAAGTGATCTGTAAACATTTATATATAACATAAAATTATATTTATTATCAATAGAAACTATTCTAAAAACTTTTGTTAATACATGAATGCATTATATAATAACTTATATTTAATTCTGATATATGTGACTGGCAACAAAGTGTATCGACAGATTAAGGTCACATACGTTTAGAGATATGTATTATATAGATAAACTAATGGATAATTCTAAATGTAAAGTAGTAAAATGCATTCGTTATACTTATTAAATTGACAAGGTTTTGAGTAAAGTTCAGACCTTAGTTGTTTTATAAAACCTGAAAGTTTCACAGTGTATGTTCATATTAGAGATATAATTGATCCTCAATCATGAAGTTTGGATCACGGTTGCTTTGAAAGTTAGCTCGATACACGCGATAGTTACAAATAATATCTTTTATATATAAAAATTAATCCCTATTTCCCTTGGTCACGGCATCACGCGTAAACGGCTGGAGCGATTTCGCTAATTCTTTTTTTGTTGTGTTTGTTATTGTCAGGAGAAGGTTCTTATGGAAGAAAAAATTTAAAAATTTGCGTGGAAAATTAGAAAATTAAAAAAAACTTAACTTAAGACAGGATGACGTCTGTCGGGTCAGCTAGTATAAAATATAATACAATGTTTCTCACTATATTCGTGTCCCTTAATATGTATTTTGCCAGCGCTACCTCAAACATGGTACATCATACATCCATTTTGTAAATCCCACTAATATTATTAACGCGAAAGTTTGTAAGAATGTATGGATGTTTGTTACTCTTTCACGCAAAACCTACAGAATGGATTTTGAGGGAACTTTACAATAATATAGCTTACACATCAGAATAACACATAGGCTATAATTTATAATCGCATCTATAATAAGATTCCACAGCCTATATTAGACTTGCCACTTCAACAATTTAAAACTCGTATCAAGAAGTCATTAATATATAAAGCATACTATAATGTACAGGATTACTTAAATGATGAGAATGCTTGGAATCTAAGTGACGTTGACTCTCAAGTTATATGATTTGTATAACAGACTATGTAAACATGGCTTTTTGAAAAGAGCGACTGTTGAGTTTCTGGCCGGCTCTTCTCAACAGAAAACTGCTTTCCGAGCTGGTGGTAGCTTCAGACAAACTAACTGACCGACAAATTTTTGACGTTTCAAAAGTACTTTTCAAAAAAGTCTAATTGAAATAAATAATTTTGATTTGATTTGATTTGATTTAATGATATAGTGTGAATTATCCAAAATATAGCGGGTGAAACCGCGGGGCGCAGCTAGTACGTCAACAGCTTTAGCGAGTTTTCAAAGTTCCTGTAAACAGGAGAACTGACTGCCATGAGCCGTCCTGAATTGAACTATCTACACACCAAAAAAAAAATTTCTAATCGTCAAGCCATAAATTTAAAAACTTAAAAATTCCAGTCACTGAGGTACTAATTGAATCCAATATAATTGGTTCCCTCAAGACGTGAAGGTTTAACATTCTTAATATTAACTAAATCTGTATATTGTTTATGTATAACTAGCGACCCGCCCCGGCTTTGCACGGGTGGAATTTAGATGCCATCGCGGACTTATTTATCGATCTTTTTAAGATTTAATTCCGTAGTACATTAATTTGATCTATCTCGTAAGGTTAAGCCAGCGTTTGCGTACTGTATTATTGAATCATTCTATTTATTGCTGAAAACTGCATTAAAATCCGTTGAGTAGTTTAAAAGATCTAAGCGAATAGACAGCGAAAACTTTTAAATATTAAATGTTATTATTATTTCAGGTAAAAATAACGTATTTTCTTGAAGGAGACAGTGTTTTAAAGCAAGTTATAAAGATGTCCGACGGAAAAACCGCATACTTCAGAAGAGAGTTCAGAGAAAACGAATTTAAAATGGTAATAATTTATAATTAATGTGTAAATTATAATTAACACTAAGGACCCGTCCCGGATTCGTATGGGTGCTATTTATCAAATGAAACAGATCATTTTCAATATATTGCTATGTAAAAATATTCAGGCGCTTCCGAAATACTGATCATAATATTTCATTATTATCTTAAAGAAACTAGACTCAATTTTTTTGGGATAAAAAGTAACTTTCAGGCCCATATAAACAGACAAACCTACAAATTGGTACAATTTATATACATAGGTAAGTTAAATTAAAAAAGAAAAAATATCGACAGTAAAATACTAATAAAATAGTACCAATATAAAAAAATGTAATTTTGATATTCTCATAAGACTTATAGAACATTTTGTACCTAATTCCGTGTGACATGCATGGCATGGTATAATATGGCAACACTGTCAATTATTTTAATTGAATTTAATTATTTTTAATGAGAAAAATTTGGAAAGTAATTTACGCATAAAACTTACGAGTATATTTATTATTTTTTTTGTTTACAGACAGTCACAATGGATGGTACAAACCTCAGCGCTACGATATACTATGAAATAGTTCCGTAATATTAAATATACTTTAAGTTATTTATAGTTATCCAATAAATCAGTATTTTTTGTCATATTGTTTAATATCAGTAAACTCATATTACTTACTTGTAACGAAACCACCTTTTAATGCTCTTGTTTAATTTTTTTTAGAAATATAATAAGGTACGAAAAATACTAAATTTTCATAGTTATCGCGATTTTTATATTGAATGTGTACTACTATGGTAAGTGTAATTATTATTTAAAGAAAAATTATTTGGCTTTTCCTTTCTATTTTTTAACCTGTAAATATTAAATAAAGAAGAATAAAATGTATGTCTATGACATAAATATATGCAGCTTAAAATTCATTTTTTTTTATTGTAATAACATTCATGGTCGCCCTACATAACCTCATGTCACTCAAAAATAGTGTGGCTTTAGATCTATAAAAGAAATATCGACTTGACTGGAGCACTGCCGCGCCCCTAGATTAAAATTCTTTTAATAATATTTGATATATTTTACACTTCACATTAATCTCTTCGTTTTTCATTCAAATACCTAAATGGTAATTTTTTTTTAATTTGATATAATAATTCAATGCTCCCTACACACGGGTGCAATTTACAGCTCAACGTTAATTAGTTATTAGTAACTATATAATAACTTAAACTACTTAAATACTACGCCGAAAGTCCTTGGGACTTGTGCGCCAGAAGCAGGTTTAAGTAATAAACTTGTTAACATAATATTCATACATGGATACTAAACTCCTGTGCCACTGTAACCAATTTTATTACTTTTCTACCTTCATTATGGTATTCTTTATTAAGTCAATAAAATTATACGTCAAACTATCCCTGATATATTTATTAATATTATTGCAAAATTTATAAAAAACAAAAATATTTCAGTAATCAAAATATTTTAATATATTGCTATGTAAAAACAGGCAGGGGTTTCATACTTAATACCCTCGATAAACATATTTTACTATAACCATGCATATATATGTATTTTTCAGGGTATTAATTATACAAAAATGAAGGAATGAGAGCACAAACCAACAAACACACTATCATATTTATAATATTCGTATGGATATTGAACATTGGATTCATTTATGATTCACGTTTTACAACACTACAAGGATTTCGAAATATTTAAATTACATTTTGAAATATTTACATTAATCCTAATTTTCTTAATAGAAATAGAGCACATTTAAATCTATTTTAAACTTATAAATAAACTCATAAAATAACATTCCAATACAGACAAACTAATTCTAATATATGCGATGTATTCATGATTTGATTAATAACAAAACATTTTAAAAACCCGACTAATAATATTATGTATGGAATTAGAGCAACATGAATAAATTAGAGGTGTTAAGATTCTATAATATTAACAAATTATAGTTATCTTGTTCGATAAGGTCACTAGTGATTTAAGTGTTCATACATTAAAAACTTATAGTATTTTAAATTGATACGGTTTTTAGTGATAGACAACCTTCGATCTCTAAATACGAGATACGCAGTTCCATACAAAATTACGATTAAAACTGTCTTCAGTAAACAGTAAATAGATATCTATATGTGGAGTTAGGAAAATTAAAATTATATAGAACTATTCTGACAGGAACCCAGGCCTTGGACTTGTGGTCAAGGTGTAGGCTTAAGAAGGTCCTTTAAGTGATCACAACACTCGCCTTCTCTATCCAGGTTATCTATTTAAACCTAAGGTTAAACTAACATAAACCTAACCTAACACAAGTCTAACCTAACCTAAAGCTAACTTACACTGACAACATATATATAATATATATTTTAGTATATTATAATTGTAAGAAAACCACCTCGGAGCTAGATAAGAGGAAATAAGAGAAGGATACTAAGGTTTCAGCGAATCCTTAGCATGAACTCCAATTCCACTAAAACCGCAGCATTAATAGGACGGATGAGGGAGGGAGGTCTGGGCCACATACGGCTCGACTGGAATGCGTCAAAGACACTTGACTGTCGAATTCCCACTAAGTAGTGCTAGATTACTCGCCTCTTACGAGATACTCTCCCAGCAACTTTGAGGAGGAGGAGAATTGTATTCTAACCCTTCCCCTCACGGAAATGTTTAACATTAATTAATGGTATTCATTATTTTTCTAAAAAAATTACAATAAAAGGTACTGTGATTTTGAAACACTTAGATTTTGTTACTGAAAATGTTACTCTTATAATAAAGTAATTTAAACAAAGGGCTATAAACAAAATAAGCTGCTATATAAGTCAAGTCAGCAATCCATACATTATCATAATAGCTTAATATATGATATCTACTTAACATACGCCCCTCCTACCATTGTGCTTGTTATCTAATAAATCTACAAAGAGGTCAAACAGCCAACTGTATTACACATAAGCTTTTCTACACCTTTAAAAGCTGGTAATTGACAAAATATTAATATATTTTATTTTATGCTAAGTAAAAAAAGGATTTTTCTTATCCGTTTGTTAGTAGGAAGTGATACATGTATATGATAATCTTCACATTATATAAAATGAAGTCGCTTCCTCTGTCTATTCGCTTAGATCTTTTAAACTACCTTAGGGGTTTTTATGCGGGTTTCACCAAAGACAGAGTTATTTAAAGCAGAAGGTTTATATGTATAATACATGCATATTACAGTAAAGAAAAAAACGGTCGCTAGTAGATATTATATAGAAAAAATGGTCATTATATTCGAATTATGTTTAATATATATATTTACATACTATCAAAAGCGATGGTCGTTAAGTTTTCTTAAAATTTCCAATATTCCGCGCAACTTTCTTAATTTTTCTTACATAAGAATCTTCTCCTGACTATTACAAATACAACAAAAAAATCCCTCTTCTCTCCTAGTTTACAAATTGCTTTACAAAAAGAGTTATCGCCAAAAGTCCATGATTCGATAGTTTTCAACAAATTAAAGTTTTCAGCATTCCGTACCCAATGGGTAAAAACGAGACACTAAGTGTAAAAACTAAGACTCCGCTGTCTGTCTGTCCGTCTGTCTGTCACCAGGCTGTATATGCTTCACAAATGATTTATTTCTGTTAACAACAAATACTAAAAATGGAATAAAATAAATATTTTTAAGAGAAGCTTCCATTAAAACGAGACTTCGTGCGCGAGTCCGAATCGCACTTGGCCGGTTTTTTTCTTTTATTATATATGTAACAACATCTTGAAGACTTATTAATATAAAGAACAATCCTCAGTGAACTTGGACAGTATACTCTTCAGAGTAAAATGTTAATCTGTAAGATTAATAAATTAAAATAAATTAAACTTGAAATTAAATTCAGATTGATGAATAGCTTTTGCTTTTTATTAAGTTAATAAGATAACTACATATATAAAGATGAGCTTTTATGGCTTTTTCGACAGCAACACGTTATCTTATCTTTTGATTGTGGATTATTTCTAATGATTTAACTACCTCATTTCCTCGATAAAATAGATTTTCATACAGATTGGTTTAGAGTTGTGAGTAAGGTCACCCTTCTAGGGTAGAAGTTTCACAAATTTTGAATGTCATATTTATTTATATCAACATCTACAAAATAAGTTTCAAGCTTCTAGCTCTAATATGACGATACTACCATATAATTTTTCATCCCCCCTTTCGACCCCTTACAACCCTTTTAACGCATTAAAAAGTAGCATATGTCCTTTCTCAGGCTCTAGACTATCTGTATACTAAAATTCAGTTAAATCGGTTCAGTAGTTTTGGCGTGAAAGCGCGACAGACAAACAGAGTTACTTTCGCATTTATAATATTAGTAAGTATTTATAATATGTAGAACATTCTTTCGGTAAGTTTTGGAAGTTCTCATTTTAAAATATTATAGAGAAAATACAAACAGACATACACACTTAAATTCTGTAAGTAAAAACAATGTGACACAGTAGTTATTACAGATGAGTGTCGCAACACGTGGGTCAGCAAGGCCTGCCTTTTGGAGCCGCTGAAGGTACAAGATTTCGCTCGCTTTTTGACAACTTGCGAAATGCTTAGCTACTTGTCAAACGGTTCACTTACATTTGAATGAATAACGCATTTCATTTATTTATACATATGATTAAATTGTAACTGGTCAATGTTTGTTCATAATAAAACTGCAACTCAGAATTGGGTGCGGTTTTCATAGTTGTAGTTGTGTTGCGAGTCTAACTTATTCCTCTCTCCTCTTTCCTCTTACCCATTTCACAACTTCATAATATTACACCATTTCATATAATGCATGCATGCATGCAGATATTGTGCCAGTGCCAAAGCCTTCGTAAATAGTAAAAAGTAAAATAAAACTATAATAGGATGAAATTCATTGGAAAAGGAAGAGAATATACCAAAAATGAAAGTAAAAATAATTTAGGGGCGATCTGAGGTCGTAAAGGGTAAAAAACGCTTTATCTCGATTTCCGGCAAAACTAAAAGTCCTATGGAAAAAGGTTAAACAGCAAAGTTGCAGATAATAAAAAGATCTACAACTTTTTTATTTACACTTTTTTTATATAACCTCAAAATTTAAGTGAAAAATTTAAATAACCAAGTTCTTGGTTTTCTATTCAAAAAAATGTTTTTTCACGAAATTTGGTGAAAACTTACCTTTTTATATCCCAAATACACTGTAATTTTTTTATTATCATATGTATGGTATTTATTTTTTTACCTTATTTTAACTTAATATAGAAAAAGCACCCCAGTTTTCAAACGAAAAATGTCACGTCAAAATACCTGCTTTTTAAAAAAAGTCGGTTGTTTTATTGTTTGTTGAAATCTCTACTTTCTGATGTGTAAAAAGAATTACATTACTATAGTAAATGTTCTCAGAAAATGCCCTCGAATACTGGCTAATGGTAACGAAATAACAGGTAGTAGTAGATTTTTAAGAGAACTCTCAGGAGTGCAGGTTTTCTCACGATGTTTTCCTTCACCGTTAAAGCAAGTGATATTTAATTGCTTAAAACTCAAGATTGAACTCAGACCTCTGGGTTATCACTGCTTGTTTAGTGGTTAAGAGAAGTGCAAAGTTTTATCATTATATATATGACCTATATCTATAAATGTGATCTTAACAAATTAGACTAGAAAACAGATTAAAATCAGAAGGACATATATGGCAAGTTGTTAAAACGATCTTGATATTTATATCATAAGTATGCGAATGTCGTAAAAGTATTAGCATATTCCTTGCAACGTTCAAGCAAATCGAAAATTTATTCTGAACGTCGAATAAAACTTTTATTTACGATGTAATTGTTTGCAATTCGATCGAATAATTTGTGGTACTGCTAAATAAGTTGTAAATTATTGTACATAAGGTAAATTATGGTACATGCAACCATGTTTAAGTGTCAAAAATCATGCTCATCCGTCTGTCTGTCTGTCACCTGGCTGTATCTCATGAGCCGTGATAGCAAGACAGACACTTTTTGTCAAACGATGTATTATAATTAAAAAACAGTTATAAACAATGATTTTTTTAAACATCTTAATTAAGAATATTATGAACTATTGTATAAAGAACTTAAAAAAAATTGTATTTTATTTTTTTTTAATATATTTTTCATGGGTCAAAAGTACCCAAATTTGAGATTTTTCGAACCTTTAAAAATTCATATCTCTAAAAATATTAACTTTATCGTGAAAAGTCGTAGAATCTTTTTTTGGAATTTCAATAAAGAATACAAAAAAAAAATTCTGGTTGAAAAATAACAACTTGTAATTGTTTAAACAATTTCGGCTTAAACAATATGGGGTAACATGCATTTATATCATCAGTAGGGGAATTTGAAGAGGATGGCATAAACAAATTGAGGTGGAATAGTTTTTGGTACTCATGCGCCGATTCCTCCTGTACTATAATTGTTTTGCTATAATATCCTCTTAAAAATACCTGAAGTATTAAAATACAATATTAATTTCAAGGATTCGACAATTCAGCTATATAGAAACTATTTTAAATAATCTAAGTAATAAATAAATAAATATCAAATGTCGAAAATCACGACAAGTGTTATACGAAATAAATTAGCTTGGTGATCTCAGTTTTGTATTATTTATTTCAAATTGTACAACTCGTATAGCTCCTTAATATATTTTTCCTTAAAATATGAGGTCAGATCCTGAAGAGCGGCTACTATGAAGAATGTATGTAGCTTTTTATTGGTTCTCTCTTCATCTTTATAACTGGTCAATAAGACGAGCTTCGATCAAACACAATAAATTTAAACTCTAAGATTGCGTTTTTACCAGAGATTAGAAGAAAAGCTAGGAAAGTGTTTCTTGAGAACCGATTCTATTGGTAGAAACGAAGGATAAAAGGACGTATGATTGTAAGTAAAACTATTTCTTACTGTTTCAATAGTACCACTAGTTTCGCAACAAGGATTCGTTATGGTGAGTGTCACAATCATATTTATCTACACATCTAAGCCTCCTTAGGAGATAGATCACTCTGATAGCATTCATTTATAATAGCTACAGATAAGATTTAAATTTGACGATTGTAATTCAGTTCAATGCGTTTCAATCATCGTATTACAAAACAAAGTAACAATTTTAAATTAATTTTTAATCCATAAAGAGTGGAATATTGAAATATCACATCTTAGTGCAGCCCAAAGTTAAAAAATATTTCCACCTTTAAATGAAGAAATAGTGATGTAAGTTATGATCTGTTAAAATTACACAGATAAAAAATATTTTAAAGTTATATGCAATCGGTTTGAAAAGAGCGACTGTTGAGTTTCTTGCCAGTTCTTCTCATCAGAAAATCGCTTTCTGAACTGGTGGCTTCAGAAAAACTAACTGACTAACCTGACTGACATGTCAAAAGTACTTTGTGAAAAATCTATTTAAAATAGTTATAGTTATTATACTATAAATTTCATTTTGGTAATGTTAAATTTAAAAAAAAGCAATATTCAAGACACATATGATGTCTTGAATATTTCTTTTTTTTTTTATTTTTAGGTTATGAAAAATATTTAATATAAAACCTATTTTATATTTTAAGATATCTGGCTGTATGCATGTAAACCTTTAACTATATGAGCATTATTATTAAATAGAGACAGTGCGTAGGGATGGGCAAATGAAAAAATATATCGATATATATAGTATCGATATTTTAAAAATACATCGATATATGTAGAAAAAAAATCGATATTTTTATATATCGATTTTTTTACCCAATTTCCAAATCTAACAGTGCGTAGCAAGCCGGTTAAAATATGATAAATAAGTTATTCAGAAACTACTAATAGTAAGTACTAAACTGAAAAATAACGAAGTTATTTAGTTCACGTTGCAGTAAAATAGTGTATATTACGACTTTTCAATATAATAGGTGATCGATCGTAACGCAAAGCGAGGGTAGGTCACCTAGCTATATGATAAAAACTAATAAGTATTAAATAATACACATTAGTCATTCTGTTTATCGGTAGCCAGTTATTGCCTAACCTAATCTACTTCTGAATAGACTGTTCATGATACAGATAACTTGGTTATTGATACGATGACTTTTAAAGTGCATTACTGATACTTATTTAAAAGTGACGTGAACTTGCATATTAAATTTAAAAACTGTGTCTGACATTGCCAGACTGGAAGTAAATATTACTTTTAGCAGTAACTTAAATATATTTCTTTTAAATGTTTTAATATATTCACCGAGTCTATTTAAATTCCTGCCAATTCATTTATGTAATAAAAATCTGAGTGATAAAAGATTAGAGACTTTAAAAAATAATAAAAAATTAAATTAAATGTTAATTAACAGCAAATGTTAAATATTCAAAGAAGAATTTTATTATTAGATAGATTTATTATTTTTAGATAATTTTTATTAAGCGTATATAAACATCAGGGAAATCCCCATTAATATAAGGGACGTTTGAACTGATAACCTCCAATAAAAATGTTGACCCAAAAGCCCTACGGCTATGAGTAGCAAGTTACGGCGGTAGTTAAATTAAATTAATAATTTTTTTGCTCGTAAATGACCTCACATTCCAAGCAAGCCATTCTAGTCATCATTAAATACATAAAAAATCATTTTAATTTAAAATCCTGAATAAGATTTCTTGAAAATGTAGAGCTGTTCTTATTAGACGACATGAGGGCATATTACATTTATAAGGATGATTATTGATTATTATTAATATTTTAAATTTAATTTATTAACATAATATGTTGACCAAACTAAAGAAAATAAAAGAAGAATAAATTGCATTTAAATGTTCAGAGTTCTTTCACCCGCTATAGTTGGGATAATTCAAACAACATCATTATAAATTATAGTCTATGTGTTATTCTGATGTGTAAGCTATAATATTGTACAGTTTCATCAAAATCCATTCAGCAGTTTTTGCGTGAAAGAGTAACAAGCATCCATACATTCTTACAAACTTTCGCGTTTATAATATTAGTAGGATAACTTTATTCATATTCTACAATTAAAGTACATTATATAAAGGACATTTTACTTGTCAAAATTAAGTCAAAAGGATAATAAACGAAGCCTAGAGGCCATATTGTTAATGCTCTCTTGACCTATAAAAAATTATGTTAAGGTTTTTTAAATATACAACTATATAGTACATGTGATCCAAGACATACTAACTTTATAGTAAATAGGGGCCCGTCCCGGCTTCGCACGGGCGGATAATTTTTTTTTAACATTTTGGCTCCCGCATTCTGTCGCTCCTCTATCGCCGCGTTACTCGCTGCGCTGCGAGGCACACCACACCGCGTCCGTGACCCGTCAGGGATTATTTTTTATTTATCTTGATATTTTTATTTCGTAATATCTTTTGACTGGAATGTCCGATTTTAATAATTCAAAAAGTATTTTACAGGTGTTGAAACAGTCTTGAATACGAAATAATTTATTTGGATAAGGATTAATACAAAGTTATAGAAAACATGGTCTGATTTTGATTGGCATTTTTATCAACTTTTAAAATGTAAAAAAGTAGTTATAGTGACATAACTATAATAGTTGGACATATGGTCTCGCGGAGTTTTTTGTAGATATTGATACGTTCTATAATATTGTAGAACATTTCTTTGTTCTATCATCAATACTTTTTGCAGCGCATGCGATGAAAGATATTTTATGGCTAATTTTTTTGCACCTTGGGTTGGTTTTAGTGAGATTTCCTGAGGATCTCTAATTTTTTCTTTTAATAAATATAGCTTATGTTACTCAGGGATAATGTAGCTTTCTAATGGTGAAAGAATTTTTGAAATCGGTCCAGTAGTTTTTATGTTTATTCGTTACATACAAAAATACAAAAATACAAAACTTACTTCTTTATAATATTAGTATAGATTTAGTGTGAAGGTGAAACGGTATACGAATTATGTTATTATATACTAGAACTAGATTTTAAGGTAAAGGTACACCGCTAATAACTCGTAGAGTCTTCCTAAATTAATAACCAATCTCAAACCAAAATCTTTGGATTAAAAATACAATAAAATTAAAGTGTTTGTTTGTAATATTAAAATAACCGCTCTTACTAAGTGCATATGGATATACACGGTTCATATACCAACAACATTTTTTACAATTTATGTCTGTCTGTTTGTTCCGGTTAATCAATGAAATAGCTGGACCGATTTTGACAGGACCTTCACTGACAGATAGCTGATGTAACAAGGAGTAACTTAGGCTATTTAACATGTCACTACGACCCATAGGAGCGGAGCAACACGCGAACAAATTCTAAATTTGAATTTTCTATACAAAAATTTGAATTTGAAATCTATTTTCAATATCCAATAGCAAAATTCGATGTCGAACGTTCATTTCTTTAATTGGTTCGTCGTTACATTTTTTTCATTTACAGTGAAATCTTTCACCTTCTGTTCTCGTCTTAGCATTCTTTAGCTTCAACATTTAACTGCATAAATGTAAGCTAGATTCATTTCCTAGTCCCTTCGAGGTTTGCCTTTCCTTTTTAAAAAGCTCACAAACTGAGATTGCAACGTTCTTATTGTACCTACTCTCATTTAGCCTACATTTCCAGAGATGTGCGAGGATGTGTAGCCTACATTAACCGACTTCAAAAAAAGGAGAAGGTTCTCAATTCGTCGGAATCTTTTTTTATGTAAGTTCCCCGATTTCTTTTTTTATTCCAAATTCTTTTTTTATTCGAAAGATTGCACTTCCGAGGTGGAACCAAGTCAGGATCTGATGGTGTAATCCGGAGAAATCGAGGGAAATCCTCAAATTTCAAAGGCATTTCATGGTGATGTACTGACAACTATTTGTGTACTTTGAAGATATTAAGGAAATCTAAGTTTGATTATTTTTTACTATTTAGTGAGGGAATTATTTTTTTTTTTAAGTCGGTTCTGGTACTGGTTCTTAACAAAAGCATCCCTCCCAAAGTATCCTCGTTCACGTCTGGTAGAAAAGTAGCCTTAACGTCTTTATATATTACTTAAAACTACCTCCAAACCATTTAGGTATTTTGGATTTGCAAGCTTAAAATTAATATTATTGTTATAATTCCACAAAAATTGCTTTCATCGAATAGCAACATCTTACTATAGTTTATGGTTGGCAACATTGTCTTCATGTTAAAAAATAGTATTCGTAGAGATTGTATTCTCTGGATAGGGGAAAGAGCAGCGCGTCACACCAGCATGCAAATCCGACCACCAATTGTCAGAGACACGTTCCGGTCGAGCCGCATGTGGGCCAGACTTACCCCCTCCCTCTCCCATCCCATTAATGCAGCGGATCCAGTGGACTCTGGGCTCTTGCTCAGGGTCCGCTGAAACCGCAGTATTTTGTTCTTCACTCCCCCACCCCACTCTATATTCGAGAGGATGCAACGCATCGAAAAAGCAAAAAAAACACGCGATTGGTTCTTATGCGACGTTTCAGTTCCCGCGCGTCTGCTACGTCACGGAAGGAACGCAGCACGTTCACTAGACTTTTCTCAGACACTAACGTTAGCTGACAGTAGAATATGGTAATTTGGTGATTGTTATTTATATTTTTAAAAGATTTTTAAAAATCGATATCGAATCGATACCAAATATAATCTTGTAAAATGATTTTTAATCTGTAGAACCCTAAAAAAATCCAAACAATGACCGGAATTGTGCGATATTCGGCAACATTGCGTGTAGTGAACAAGAATAATGGCCTTTACTTCTTTTTGTCGCAGTATCTGGATGGACTACTTTCGAAACGGAAGGTGACCTAAATACACATTGTAAGTTTATCTATAATAACTTGCAAAATGTTGTACATTTAATTGAAGGTGTTGCCAGTATGCGTCATGTTTGTACATTTTTCCTTGTTCCAATCTATTAGATTGCATAAAAATGTACACATATCATGTGCATTAATTCAAAATGCTTTATGTATTTTGTTAGGAAATAGTGAAATTTTATCACAAAAAGATTTTAAAATAACTTAATTTTAGACATATTTTATTTTTATTGAAATATTTAATAAAACTCTTAGAAATTTACCATTCCTAAAATAATATTATTAAAAAGTTAAACACATTTTTACTGGCAACATTTTTACAGACAAAATGACCTGACCTCATTTATCATCCTGTCAATAAAAGGTTATATAAGTTTAATTGTAAATTATAAAGAAAAAAATACATTCTTTGGCCAAGCTGTGGTTAAAACAATCGAGTAATTTATTATTAATTTTTATTTATTAACTTATCTACATTTACACTATTATATAAAGAGGAAAGGTTTGATTGTTTGTATGTTTGTTTGTTGCGAATAGGCTCGAAAACTACTGAACCGATTTTAAAATTTCTCTCACCGATAGAAAGGTACATCCTTTCCGGGTAACACAGGCTATGTGGTGTTGCCATAAATATTATAATTTTAATTAAAAAGATATGGCCATTTAAGTGCCATAAAGTGGCCATTTTGTAAATTGACGAGTTTCTCAGGAAATACAGATCCGATTTTAAAATTTCTCTCACCGATTGAAAGGTACATCCTTTCCGGGTAACATAGGCTATGTAGTGTTGCCATAAATATTCTAATTAAAAAGATATGACCATTTAAGTGCCATAAAGTGGCCGTTTTGTAAATTGACGAGTTTCTCAGGAAATACAGATCCGATTTTAAAAATTCTTTTACTGATAGTAAACTACACTATTCGTGATTGACAACGGTGATTTAGTGTTGCCATATACATTTTTTAACTAATAGAATATGGCCATTTTGTTGTTACTAATCCGATTTTAAAAATTCTACTCTATTATATATAGTATCAAGTATATTGTATCACTTAATTAATGGACAATCCCCTAATTTAACCGATAACTTATGATTACGTCAAATCAATAGTGAAAATGTAAGAACATTGATTCTCCAATTTGATTGTTCCTTGTCCATCACTGGTTCCACTACTATATTTGTACATACGAAAAACAGATTACTTGTGTTGTGAAACGAAACACCATAGGAGCTGGTTACAAGTTATATCATTGGACTATCTATGTCATCTAGTTTAAACATCTAACTAATATTATAAACGCGAAAGTTTGTAAGAATGTATGGATGTATGTTTGTTACTCTTTCACAGAAAAACTACTGAATGGATTTTGATGAAACTTTACAATAATATAGCTTATACATCAGAATAACACGTAGGTTATAATGATATAGTATCCAAAAAATAGCGGGTGAAACCGCGGGGCGCAGCTGTAAACCATAATATCTGTTAAGGATGCGATAAATATGCGAAAACAAGAGCGTTAAACGCGACCAATTAATCAACTTACTAAAACTGTTATTAATGAATATAATATTATAATCATAAGTTTGTTTTTTATATATCTTGTCGCATAATGAAGCTGTTATACATTAATTAAGACTAGTGTCGCTTGAAGTTCTACAAATTGAGTTTTTATTATTAACTAGTGGTCGAAATTCGATCATAATTAATTTAATTACTTTAACAATAAACAAAAGAATATATATGCGTGTGTGTGTGTGTCAAATACATGGTAGTGTGTGTAATGTTTTTTTTATTTTTTGTAAAATTTTATCTATCATTGGCACTACTTTTAAATACCGAGTTAAATATTCCAAATTCAAATTGTATACAGAATGTATTAAATTCGATCATAATTAATTTAATTACTTTAACAATAAACAAAAGAATATATATGCGTGTGTGTGTGTCAAATACATGGTAGTGTGTGTAATGTTTTTTTTATTTTTTGTAAAATATTATCTATCATTAGCACTACTTTTAAATACCGAGTTGAATATTCCAAATTCAAATTATATACAGAATGTATTAAATTTTCATATAGATCATAGACTATATATTATCTGTTATAATAGAAGTAACGCTCAATAAGCTTCTCGTGTGAAATTGTTTAAATCTATTTTAAAGAAGTACGCATTAATTTTATGATCTTCTCTCGTTATTAATCTTTAACAATGACGTGACATTTCAATATTAAATAAAATGTTACATACACACAAAAAATAAGAATTAATAATAACAGATAATCTTTAAATAATATAATATGAGATTAGCTATCTGTTATAGCTTTGATTCGTTTTCATGAAAAATTCATTGCTCTGTAAGTAATTCGATAACTCATGGGTTCAAATCTCGGACATTAGACCTGGGCCACTCCTGACACAAGCATTTAGCTTAGTTGGAGGGTTTTTTTTTAATTATCTTGTTTAACGGCTCTGGGTACTAGTCTTTTTGAGCCTAATACTAGTAGTATGTGATCCATACTGCCAGTATTAAAAATTAGTTAAAAAAAATAGTTTTAAGGTAAACAAGTATTCATTATGGCAACACTCCCATAGAATAAATTTAAACTATATTTTAGCCAGTTGGCCAGTACGTTCGCTATTTCTTTTTAATCAAAATCAATCTGTATAGTATATATTACTGTGCATACCCATGGTGATATTAAAAAGTTGCAAAACTAAAATGAAATCAGATAAAATATTCATTCTTTGCAGCATTGTGAACTATTTAATACATAATAGTTCGTCATATCGTTCCGCCTTATCTCATAAATCACCAAGTGGCTTGACATTTGAACATTTTCTGCGAGCACTTGCCATACATTGTGCACTCGCCTATTACATTAAGTCATAACCGTAACATTTGATATTTATTATTCATTACTACGCCTATAATATAATTATACACGTCATCGGGTTGTCACACACACACGTACTTGGTATTTACTTTAACTCTCTAATATTTTACTAGTAAGTAATTAAGATCATCATATTATATCAGAGATAATTATATCCTGAAGCATTTAGGAATTATATATTTAACGTAATAATAGCAAAGGATAAAAAGCTTCTTTAATAAGGAAGTGGGGGAGATTTGCTGCTATGCGCGTGATGATGAGGGGAATTACTTATTAGTTATTACTAATATTTTTTTGGCGATATATCGATAGTTCGATATTGAAATTTAGATATCGATACTCGATATTTTTTTTTAATTAGTTTATTTTTTCTTGCCAATTATTTAACTACGACATCATCGTAAATTTATATTATCGTTAATACTTTTGGCATCTCTACTTCGTCTATGACATGTATATAATCTATGGTCTGGTGATTAGCATTTAGCAGCGTGGTGCATGTGCTCATGCTGCGAGCGAAGTTAGAGAGGTTAGATAGAATAGAATAAAGATTTTTCAAATTTACAATTCTTTATTAATTTGAGATATTTGCAAAATAGTCCTTTTTTTTTAGTTATTACTGAAATTTTTGCAAGCGGAACGTCATTATTTTCAAATAGCATTTAGATACCATTCCGAATCGAATGACACCTCAATCTACTTGTTTTTTTTCGGAGACTGCTCAAAAAAGTAGACCAAAAAGGCACATGTTGACTGACTACACTATTAGAATTGTAAACTGTAAATTATTTTTGAGTCTGTGTTATTCTTATGTTTAAATTTTTTTGAAGAATAGAAAATATATCGATACTTATTGTTGATATATCAAACTCCGATATCGATATCGATATATCAAAAATCCGATATTAAAAAAAATATCATCAATCCTAACGAGCAGTGTACAGAGTTGGCTGCAGCCAACGACGGACTTGCGCTCCTGACTTGACTGTTCGTGCACGATGATGATGAGGGGGTCAAAGTCCGAACAGGGGCTATAGTTGTAAAAGGATTGAAACAGGTTGCACCTGCTGGCGATGGGCAGTATTCACACATGTATCCTTACAGAGATGCGAGAGGGAGAGGGGACGCGATTCAATTGACTAGTAGCACCATCAAGTTTAATTTAGTTGGGCTACCTGTTACTCTTCTTAAAATTAGTATGGGTGGGTTGCTAATTTTTTCGAGAGAGATTTATCCCTTATGAAAAAGTCAAAGATCAAAGAAGACGCAGCCACAATTATCTTTTTTAATTGTCGTTATGCAAATAATTGAAATTTTTTACTACAAATATTTGCACAAATGAGATCCTGAGACACGAGAGTTAGTCATAGAATAATATGCATATTATTGTAGTAACTCATAAAGCTTTGCTGCATAGACAATCAGAGCAAGATAAAATCAATCCATCATGAATTGATTCATTCATTACAACACTAAACTGTGATTCATAGTTGTAAACTATGCTGAATCTTAGACTCACGGTCTAAACACGGTAATTCCAAATAAATCGCTTTATTGTGAAATTTTCTTCATCATTTTCGTTCCATTTCTTTAATTATGATGTTGGCTACACTTATAATTTGAGTCGCATCCTGTTATTCAATGTTGGTAGGATTGATATGAGTAGCATTTTTACTTTATGTTGGTAGGATTGATATAAGTAGCATTTTTATTTTATGTTGGTAGGATTGATATGAGTGGCATTTTTATTTTATGTTGGTAGGATTGATATGAGTGGCATTTTTGTTTTATGTTGGTAGGATTGATATGAGTAACATTTTTACTTTATGTTGGTAGGATTGATATTTTTTTTTTATGCAACTAGGTCGGCAAACAAGCGTACGGCTCACCTGCTGGTAAGCGATTACCCTGGCCTATAGACGTCTGCAACACCAGAAGCATCGCAAGCGCGTTGCCGACCCTATCCCCAATTCCCCCCAGGAGCTCTGACCACCTTACTCACCAACAGGAACACAACACTGCATCCTGTTATTCAATGTTGGTAGGATTGATATGAGTAGCATTTTTACTTGATGTTGGTAGGATTGATATGAGTAGCATTTTTACTTGATGTTGGTAGGATTGATATGAGTAGCATTTTTACTTGATGTTGGTAGGATTGATATGAGTAGCATTTTTACTTGATGTTGGTAGGATTGATATGAGTAGCATTTTTACTTGATGTTGGTAGGATTGATATGAGTAGCATTTTTACTTGATGTTGGTAGGATTGATATGAGTAGCATTTTTACTTGATGTTGGTAGGATTGATATGAGTAGCATTTTTACTTGATGTTGGTAGGATTGATATGAGTAGCATTTTTACTTGATGTTGGTAGGATTGATATGAGTAGCATTTTTATTTTATGTTGGTAGGATTGATATGAGTGGCATTTTTATTTTATGTTGGTAGGATTGATTTGAGTGGCATTTTTATTTTATGTTGGTAGGATTGATATGAGTGACATTTTTATTTTATGTTGGTAGGATTGATATGAGTAACATTTTTACTTTATGTTGGTAGGATTGATATTTTTTTTTTATGCAACTAGGTCGGCAAACAAGCGTACGGCTCACCTGCTGGTAAGCGATTACCCTAGCCTATAGACGTTTGCAACACCAGAAGCATCGCAAGCGCGTTGCCGACCCTATCCCCAATTCCCCCCAGGAGCTCTGACCACCTTACTCACCAACAGGAACACAACACTGCATCCTGTTATTCAATGTTGGTAGGATTGATATGAGTAGCATTTTTACTTGATGTTGGTAGGATTGACATGAGTAGCATTTTTACTTGATGTTGGTAGGATTGATATGAGTAACATTTTTACTTTATGTTGGTAGGATTGATAAGAGTAGCATTTTTACTTTATGCTGGTAGGATTGATATGAGTAACATTTTTACTTTATGTTGGTAGGATTGATATGAGTAGCATTTTTACTTTATGCTGGTAGGATTGATATGAGTAACATTTTTACTTTATGTTGGTAGGATTGATATGAGTAGCATTTTTACTTTATGCTGGTAGGATTGATATGAGTAACATTTTTACTTTATGTTGGTAGGATTGATATGAGTAGCATTTTTACTTTATGCTGGTAGGATTGATATGAGTAACATTTTTACGTTATGTTGGTAGGATTGATATGAGTAGCATTTTTACTTTATGCTGGTAGGATTGATATGAGTAACATTTTTACTTTATGTTGGTAGGATTGATATGAGTAGCATTTTTACTTTCGTTTCGTGTTGGACAATTTATAAACATGAATCAAAGGAGTAGGGATTGCAAAATAAATACGCCGTCACTACAGTCTGCATATAGACTACAACTCTCTTTTTTTAATGTTGCCATAAAATGTATTTAATATGAAAATATTAAATTATCCAGCCAGTTATACCACAAATTAGAATCATGACACTCCTATATTTAAACTATATTTAAACAAGAAAATTTAAACATTAACGTTGTTCATTTTGAATATTCCCAAAGAACAAAATAAAAAAAACGAACTGTATTATTTAACTTACGAATTTTCGATCAGGTCACGTGTCCTGACGTGTCATCCCAAAAAAAGACACGGCTGCACAATGCTGTTAAAGAAATTTTCACTTCAAAAATTAAATAAAACAGACGTAATATGTAATTAGAAACTACGGAATTTTACAGTAGAAACATTTTAATTATTTTCTAACGTACATTTAATTTAAATCGATCATATTTTTATCTCGATTAGCAATTAGCATACTTATAACATGCACTAATTACCAAGTATTATATAATTATAATTTTTAAGCTGATTACATCAAAAGTTGGTTTAGCCGACACACCTGAATCCAAATAATCAAACCTGTATATCAACTAATGTTAGATTACATTACGGAAGAGTTTGTTACTTAATAAAGGGATTAAGGGCAATTAATTAAATATTTTTCCATTCATAATTTATCTGTGATGACCGACAAAGATCTATTTTTTATGACAGAAAGAGGACAAACAAATAAAAAAACCGGCCAAGTGCATGTCCGTACCAATATGTAACCAAAAAATCACGTTTGTTGTATAGGAGCCCTCCTTAAATATTTATTTTATTCTGTTTTTAGTATTTGTTGTTATAGGGGCAACAGAAATACATCACGGTTCGGTTGAGATAGTAGTAATAGGGTCCCGTTTTTTACCCTTTGGACTTTTCTCGCTCTAGTAAACAAAAAATAAAATATTTGATTCTAATAAAGATATTCATTAGCAAATTCCTATTATATTCAAAACATTTATTCAAAAAAATAAATAATTTTACAATTTTTTTTAAGTACTGTTGATACAAAGGACGATATTAAAAGCCTCGCATTTTAAATAAAATAAGTAAATGCTTCTTTAATAACTGTTTCTGGTAAGATAATAATTTTAGAGCTGCCATGGTAAAGTCTAATAAGTATGTCCCTATAATATAATTTAATATAAACATCCCTCTTTTTCATTGAAGCTTAAATTAACAATTTTCATATAAGTGTCTATGGTGTCTTTATAACCCTTTCAGATACATTTACATAACTAAACAAAAAGTATAATACAGAGTTTTCTCTAATATCACATGTAATAAAACATTCTCGTATACATGATTAAAATGTCGGCGTCGTTTAAATAATACTTTATTTATCCTTTAAAAAATAATTTACCGAATAACAATAGACCCGTCAAACTAAGATCCGTATTAGAGATTTATAGGAAATATTATTCTTTTGAATCACACAACTTGTGTGGGCGTGATCTCGTATAACAAAATTTGACATTATCATAATTGTATTCCATAGAATATAAAATATATAACTCCTTGACCGACTTACAAAAAAACATACCTTAAATGGGTTATAGACTTTGATTTTAAATGAGTTTTAATCACTATTGATTTTAGGTTAAAAATATTAAGATATTTTTTTGTATAATTTAATTTATGCAATAAAATAGTGTTTCGTGTTATAACTTCAATATACTACTCGGAGATTTAATAAGGAGAAGGGAGGAGGGGAAAGGGAATATTGATACTGCTACTGAACCGATAAATAAACAAACATTATGATGTCTTACAATTACGACTGGAATCAAAGCAGTGCATCGGACTTGTGACCAAGGTTTAGGCTTGAGGAATTCCTTTAAGTAATTACAACACTCGCTAGGCTCTCTACTCAAACTTAAGGCTATAATGTAGTATTTAATTAATAAATATTTAATTATTAATTTCCTACAACAAAAATTTAAAGAATGTTTGTTGTAGGAAAACATACACAGATTATATATTTATTATGATAAACAATCTTAAAGTGTTGAAGAAGTAGTTTTAATAAAAATGAATGTTTCTTTATTGATTCCTTAACGAAGTGAAAGAAAACTAAACCTCTAAAAAGGCTAAGAATTATGTAAAATGATATATTTATAAGAATTCTCGTTTCGCTGTGTTTGTTACCAAACTCCTCTAAAACGGCTCGACCGATTTTTATGAAATTTTGTGTGCATATCGGGTAGCTCTGAGAATCGGTTAACATCTATTTTTTATACCCCTAAGTGATAAAGGTGGCCCACCCCAAATTTTTTAAATTTATATGGCAAAATTTGTTATTAGCTTCCCGCCCTCGCTTTACTCCGAATTTAGTATCATATAGTATTTTTGATTTAGGATTTCAAAAACATAAGTAAACAGAGCTTTTCTGATTGTAGTGAAATTTTTATTAAGATACACTCCAAAATTTTGGTTTGATAAATTAATTTACCAATTACGAGTAAATTTACTTTTACATAACGCAAAGTTAAATCTTGTTTTACACTTTTAGTTGTTAAATCTAATTATTGCTACTAATTGCAATAAAATAATACAAACGTAGGGTATAACGTTTAAGCTTTTTTTCAGACAACTTCATATTACAAAATATTATAGATTATTATAGATTATACCGTGATTCAAACCTCATGGTTGAGAATCGTTTAATATCTCTACGAACCGACCCTTGGCGACTTTGTGCCCGTGATCATCCGCTCCTATTGGTCTTAGCGTGCTAATATAGCCTATAGCCTTCCTCGATAAATGAGCTATCTAACACTGAAATAATTTTTCAAATCAGACCAGTAGTTCCTAAGATTAGAGCGTTCAAGCAAACAAACAAGCTCTTCAGCTTTATATACCACTACCTACATAGTATAAAACAAAGTCACTTCCCGTTGTCTGTCTATCTGTCCATCCCTGTGTATGCTTAAATCTTTATAACTACGCAACAGATTTTGATGCGGTTTTTTTAATAGATAGAGTGAGTCAAGAGGAAGGTTTATATGTATAATACTTGCATAATATAGCAGAGAAACACTGATAATTTTAGAGGTTTCTAATGTGATGTCGCAAATACTCATTTTTTTGTGCTTACATTGCAAACGTTGGCTGAACCCTACGAAATAAATCAAAATAATGTACTACAGTATTGTATAATTTAATAAGGTCTACAAAAAAGTCCCTGTTGGTATATGTCTATCTCTTAGGGATAACCCACAATAACCATTTTTATCCTTTACTTTTTACGAGAAATAATGGCTTATTTACGAAGCGATTTTAAGCAATACAGTATAAATCCTTATCTAGTTAAGTACCTTTAATTTATTTTGCATCTAATATAGATCAATGTGGCCCTTTACAGCATGAAATTTAAATAAATATTTTCGAAGATATTACAGATTTGAAATGCAGGGATATAGTGGTTGCGCGGCGCGTGTCTATGAAAACATGTTTGTATTGTCTATTGACAAAAAAGCTGTGAACGTTGTGTATAATGACATTCTGTAGCATATTTAGTATCAGCATTGCACCCGTGCGAAGCCGGAGTGGGTCGCTAGTTAAGTATAAATTAGGGACATACACGGTAAAACTTCCAGGTTTTATAAAATAACGAAGGTCTGATCGTCGCGGGATCTCCGACCATTACAAGTATAAGTTACGATAGTATTTACTTATTGTAAGGGTTTTCCTTGAAATAATATTCATTGTTGCACACATATTTCTTAACTTATAAATAAATTCAGCCCAATAACCCATAAAATGTTACATATTTCGACCTTGGAAGAAATGTAAAATTTTAATTTACGCTCGTACTAAACTGGTTATGGATTACGCTTTAATTATACATGTTTCATTGCTAAACCTGTCTTCTTAATACTTTGTATTAAATACTGTATAGTGTGTTCAACTATATACTTGGAATAACAGTAAAAACGTAATCTGTATTTAATGATATTTATTATCTGAAGATAAAAGAGTCATTGGCACTACCTATAATACGTATGTCAGGAGCAATCTAGACTAGAGATCCACGAATATTTGGTAGGTATTCGGCCATGTTTTCAGTATTTACTATTCTGCCGAATACCGAATAGTAAATCACGATAAAAAAGAATATTACTCACAAATATTTTTATTTTATCGATAACTTAACATATTAATACTTAAAATCTACCAGAAGTTATGATGAATGAAAACATATTTTGTAGCAAACAATAGTGCTCATAAATTATACCTCTTTCCGAAAATAGCCGCTCACTGTAGATATACAACCGGGAGATGTTAAATAAAGTGTAAGGGTCTGCTGTTCTATCAACAAACAAATCGCCTTTATTTCATTACACGTACTTTCGTAAACCACACGCGAAAGATTCTAAGTGTTATCGAATATTCGGCGCCCTGACTCGCTGAATATTCGCTATTCGGCCAAACTACTAATCGTGGCATCTCTAATCTAGAGTATAATTCAACTATATAAAATCCAAGAAAGTATACCCTTATTGTTGAAAGAGTACAGTGTAAGTTTGCGCGATATCACTATAAAAAGATCCTCTCCCTGACCGTCTGACGAACTGACCAACTGAATCTTTGATAAATAATTTAGATTGAGACTCAAAAATTGCTTTATAATAACATATTTCAATTATATAAAATGAACAACATTGTAAGTTGTACAAAATTGTTACATTAGTGACACTAGACTATTAGAGCCGAGTAACCCAGCACCCCCTTGGTGATAGGGGATCTGTTCACCAGCATGCGAATCCGTCCGCCAAATGTCATTGACGCCGTCTGGTCGAGCCGCATGTGAAATCTGGGTTCTCGGTCAGGGACCACTGACACCGTAGGATTCTTCTCTTCATTCCCCTTCCTCATTCTATCTTCGAGACGGCAACGCATCGGCAAACCAAAAGTCACTCTCTTGTATTGCCGATGTCCATGGGCGAAGGTGGCCACCTACCATCAGGTGGGCCGTCTGCTCGTTTGCCCCTTAACTCATATAAAAAAAATATTCTTACAATAACATTTACTTTTATTATTAGGGTCCAATAATTATTATACGTCTATTTTTAAGAAATCATGAAGTTTTATACTTAAATATTTTTAGGGTTCTGTACCCAAAGGGTAAAAACGAGACCCTACTAAGACTCCGCTGTCTGTCCGTCTGTCACCAGGCTGTATCTCATGAACCGTGATAGCTAGGCAGGTGAAATTTTCACAAATTATGTATTTCTGCTGCCCATACAACAACAAATACTAAAAACAGAACAAAATAAATATTTGATGCGGGCTCCTATACAACAAACGTGATTTTTTTGCCAATTATTGGTACGGAACGCACTTGGCAGGTTTTTTAATTATTTATATAATATGTGTGTGTATACATAAGAACAGCCTGTATAGACTTGAGTGTCATACATCGGTCACTGCGCAACATGTAATTCAATCTCTTTGTACTTTATAAACGCGTCAAATTACACATTTTTAAGAAATTATCTTTTTATTATTTGAGACAGCGTATCAAGATTGTATTTAAGATAATTATATGTTTAACTGCCTGTATGAAAACTGTCAAGTGTCATTTGGAATTGTTTTTAATTCGAACACACATATAGACCGATTGAAATTTGAATTTGAATCTTTTATTACACAGATAATATATGACTTGATAAGTTTGAATGTGGGATTGATTTTATTCGGGACTAGCCGACCCGCGCGACTTTGTTCACGTGTTGCTTCGCTCCTATGCGTCGTGGCGAGATGTTAAATAGCCTAAGTTACTCCTTGTTACATCAGCTATCTGCCAATAAAAGTTTCGACAAAATCGGTCCAGCCATTTAAGAGATTAGCCGGAACAAACAGACAAACAAAAATTGTAAAAAAAAAAAATGTTGTTTTGGTATATGTACCACCAATTTTATTTATTTGCATGGATTTTGTACCTGCTGTTGTGAACTTAAGGGTTAAGTTTAGGGGTGTTAAAACCTCACAGGAATTTTTTTTTATTTTTCAAGGGTATTTGCAGGTTATTATTGAGATTTAACCCCTTTGTTTTTGACCTGAGTTTTAGGGAGAAATATTTTTGGTAATTAGTAACACTGCTTTAACGGTTGAAAAATTATGATCACTTTACTATAAAAAATATATAATATAAAATGAAATTTATAACTTCATGGAGTGTTTTTCAAAATTTAACTATATTTAGAGCTTGGCTAGATTTAATTACTAGTTTAAATTAAATTACTCTTATGGGCGAGGCTGACCTTTGAAATTCAGAAACTATTATTTTGTGCTACACATTTGTCCCTATTCTAATTGTATGCAAATTAATTTACATAAGGAATTATACCTTTACCAACGTGAGAAGCGTATTGTTTTAATAATCATCAATAACTAACAAACAATATATTCTCACGTATGTAAGCGGATGTGCCTTGAAGTCGTATAAGGCTGATACAGTTTAAATATCACTTTTAAGGAAATTGACCGAGACAGAAAACGGCCGTGACTTATAAATTTTAAGACGTATACTGAGGACTCGTGATTTCTTTCACGTAAATAATCTGAAGGTAATGAAGCAATACGAAAATATTCAGTTACAAAGAAAAGTCTAAATAAAGAAGATTATTTTTGTATTTATATAATATGGTATGTAAAATAACAAATAGATTTGAATTGAATGACTTTCCATCTTAGTAATGTAAACAAAAACCACAGATAATAATTTAATAAAAAATTATATATTTAGGCCAACTAGGAATTTGAAAACTTGATTAATTTACTTTAATATCTATTTTATCCCAAAAAACCTTTACTTTAAAGAAAAACAATATTTACATTACATTTTTTGTATTTAGAAAACAACATTTCACTCGAAAACGCTGAATAGTGTCATGGCGTCTTAAATGACGTCACGGTATGCGAAGTAACCTACTCTGTTGTATGAAAACGTCAAAAACCACGATGAAGTTAGCGTGACGTAACACTTTCTGATCGGTGTTCGCTATCACTTGACTTAATGCCTATTTTTATTGAATTTATTTCCAAAAAATCTTCAATTTGTATGAGAAAATTAGAAACGATAAACCAAGCTATTTATTATTAGTGGACACAAGCCTCAATAGACTTAAAACTGATGCAAATTGCAATAAGTATATATTTATGTTGATGATCATTTTTCTTTTAAACCAAAATATTTTATTAACAAATGACATTTACTTTTATTGGTTTCTAGTCGACCTGCGCGTCTTCTTCCACGTGTAGCTCCGCTCCTATTGGTCTTAGCGTGATGATATATAGCCTATAGCCTTCCTCGATAAATGGTCTATCTAGCAGTGAAATAATTTTTCGAATCGGACCAGTAGTTCCTGAGATAGCGCGTTTAAACAAACAAACTCTTCAGCTTTATATATTAGTATAAGATTATTTTTTTAAAGAAATGTATTTCATCTAATCTGTGGCATTAAAAATGATGCAGTGAAGTTCCTTTTTTTTTCGAGAACCGTATCGATAAAACTAGTCGGCGATGGCAATGAGTCATTCAGCCAATTTAGTATCCTAGTTAAGACTATTTAGTATTATAAATTAACGCCCAAGCGAGCAAAATTTGGCGTGCTCTATAATCTCATTATGCCAGTGGGTCGTTCGTAATTCGTACACATGCCCACAGCCCACGTCAGTTTGACAAATGGTTGTGCGTTATCAGATGCGGCCTCGGTGCGCCTGCGCTTGCGCTTGCGCCGCGCCGTGACTGCCCGGTGCCCACTGTCGATATATGAGCTATTGCTTCTCAAATACATGTTTCGTAATTTTAACATAACATACTAGTCACCGTAAAATCTTATATACTAATATATAAAGCTGAAGAGTTTGTTTGTTTGAACGCGCTAATCTCAGGAACTACTGGTCCTATTTGAACAATTCATTCAGTGTTAGATAGCCCATTTATCGAGGAAGGCTATAGGCGTTATATCATCAGGCTACGACCAATAGGAGCGGAGCTACACGCGTACGAAGTCACGCAGATTGACTAGTATTGTATATATTGGCTGCTGTAATGCTTCTATATTTTTATTGCCATAGATTTTTGTTGCTGCTTTCAGGAAAAGGTCATAGATCATAAATCCTCAATTTCAACAAATTTTTCTGAAAATTAATAATTATAATCTTTGTTATTTTTAGGAAAAATCGAATACTATTAAACTCAATTTGCGAGTCGTTCTAATTTAAAATTTTATTTATTTTATTTTATAGCTTGATATTTTTCGTGATAAACGCCGTGGTGGTCTCCACCCCTTCGTTATTGAAATACCACCAGAGCGTACGAAGCGTTTCACTTCATCCATCTTGATCCGAACGGCTGCGGAGTAGAAGACTCTATAGATAATAGATGCCGATCTATATTTCCGAAGATCTACAACTTGAGTGTTTTTAAGAGTAGCGTGAATAGGCATATTTTAGAGAAGCACGCTAAATCAAAAAGATGTGGATCCATGGTGCGTAGGCTGCTCCGTAGCTCCAACAGCATTCTTGAGATGATTGCAAGGCGTTTAGACTGCGTATACGTTAATCACTGCTGCGCCATTTCTAATGGATTGACGCGGAAATGATTTCACGTACCTATTTTAATTTGTTTTTTTTTTCTTTCTAAATAACACTATAATTATTATTATATGATTAGAATGACTACTAACATAGAATATAAGCTAATGTATACTAACAAATTGAGTCTAAGTTACTTGAATAAAGATAATTATTATTATTATTAAACTTTAGGCCATATCAATATTTTCCATCAGGTGTGATTGTGGCCAAGCGCTTGTCTATCTAGCATAAAAAAAATTAAAAATCGTTATTTAAAAAAAAAATGCTTAATAATTTGGTTATTTACTTTTAAATGGCTATTGATTATTATTATAGGTTTATTTAATGGCTATTAATTATTATTATATATTTATTAGTATATTATACTCTTTGGCCCAGTGGTTGAGACTTCAAGTCTTACTCGGGATGTCAGAGGTTCGATCCTGGGCACACACCTCTGACTCTGAGTTATGTGTGTTTTAAGCAATTAAACATCACTTGCTTTAACGGTGAAGGAAAACATCGTGAGGAAACCTGCACTCCTGAGACTTCCCAAATAAGTTCAAAGGTGTGTGAAGTCTGCCAACCCGGCCAGCGTGGTGGACTATGGCCTAATACCCTTTTCATTCTAAGGAGGAGACCCGGCTCAGCAGTGGGCCAATGAAGGGTCGTGATGATTTAGTGAAAACTTAATTGGACTTTGTGTTTATATCTTGTGTTTTTAGTTTTATGGTAAATGGTTAAATAAATAATTGTAATTATCCGGCTGCAAGTAATGAGTGCCGCCAGTGTGACATTCAGACAGATACATTAGTTACTAATTAAAAACTTTAATAGCAAATAATCAATTTTAATTTTAGTAAGGATAAATAAATTATCCATAATGGAGATAACGAGTAGAACAGAAATCTTGAAACTTTATGCTGAATAAAAATATATAAGAGAAACTGTTAGTTTAAACTAGTTCAATATAGAGATACGAGAAATCTAACGATAACCTATGGACCTCTGATTGTTCTAATTTCGGTAAGGTCAACCGTGGAAAGGTGTAACTGGCAGCTTTAATGATTACCCAAGGCTTTATATGATTTTGCTTAGCTCTACATGGATATGGCAGTTACCCGTGACCGGATGCTAATATGCTGAGCAGTGAGCTGGCGACGCGCCCTTGCTGCTGAAGAGCTTTTCGCACCTTTTTCGCTTTTATTTTATCCAAGATTCTAGATCGAAAAATTTAACCCGTATTTAATTTGCTTTCAAGTCCTAGATTAAGCTACAGACGTATGACGGTTGTGTCATTTATTAAATAATCATTAATTATAATCCTACGCTATGTCTACAACATATAAGGTACGATTTTATTGATTGTTGAAATAATGTATTGCTGAGAATTAATAACGGGACATCCAAAATTTATTTATTTTACTTTATTAAACAAAAACACAGTTTTTATTTCCCGCACACGAAAGCACAGATTTATCTGCAATATGCAATGTAAAAGTAGTGTAGTCTGTCATAAAAATAATTCCGTATTAAGTAACGAGCGGCCTACCCTCGCTTCGCTCCGGGTATTTGAAGCCTGTCCTTAAATTGTCACTCTGTAATTGTGTAGCTTTTCATTATTTGAGAGAGAATGAGAAAAGATGATGAAAGAAAAAGAAACAGATAATAAAAGAGGGACAAGGACTGACCAAAGAACAAAATTAAAGGAGAGAGAGAGTGAGATGAAAGGGTGAAAAGACAGAATGGACAGAGATAAATATAAAAATGAAAAAGAGAGAGAATGAAAGAATAAAAGTGGAAAAGAGGCGGGAATACTACAGCCTTCTCTCAGTGAAAGATTTTTTTACCACCACAAAGCCTATGTTACCCGAAAAGGATGTAGCTTTCTATCGATGGAAGAGCCGTTTTTTTAATGATTAGGGTCAAACGAGCAAACGGTCCACCTAATGGAAAGCCCATGGACATCGGCAAAACTAAAGAGTATCTCCGACCGGAACGCGTCAGAGACACTTAGCGGTTGGATTCGCATGCCGTCGTCGTAAGCGAGTCGGGGAACAGATCCCCTACCACCAATAAGAGTTCTGAGTTAGTTACACGACTCTTACGAGATCCTGTCCCAGCGGAAAGAGGTATTGTACTCTTACCCGGGACGGGTCTTGACCGATTCGCAACAAACAAACTCACAAAAATACAAATAAATCTTTCCTCTTGATATAATAGTGTAAATGAAGCCACCAGTTTTTATATTAGAAATGTATTGTCTTAATATATATTATTGTTAAATTTATAAATTTAAATCGTTTTCTTTTCAAGTTTTAGAACGCGAATAATGTAAGAAAAAAATTCAGTTTAAGCGTTTCCACAAAGTGTTTGATAATTGATAATTATAAATATAAATCGATTACTAAACACTTATTAAATTAGAGAGGTGCATATCACATGTAGGTTAAAGGTGTCGAAAAAGAATTTTCTTGCATATTTATGCTAATTACCGAATAAATTAAAAATCAAGTACTTTATATTATCAGATCAAATTTTAGTTGAAACTCTTCACCTTTATATGATAGTGTAGATTTATTTATTTAATTAATTACACGGATAGAAAAAAGAAACTAATTATTATAAAATAACAATGTTACTATTAGTATAAGTTAAATACAATTTCATTATACAATAATTACTAAAACAGTTTTAAAATTAAGTGAGGTTGTAGGTTGACTCTTATTGACCGGATGTGTGATATTTATCCAATATCGATTTTAAGCTATGTCGATTGTAATGTCGATTTAGCTAATCCCTACACTTAGTCAATCTATCGTAAAAATTACGAAAAAAAAAAGAAATATAAAAATACATTTTGGCGGGAAACGCACAGATAATAAAGACCAGAATATGGTTTTGGCAGCGTTCACTAATTGTAACAGTTTTCTAGTTATCAAATTTTTAACTAAAACTCATTAATAAAATTTCAATTAAAAAATCTGATAAAAATTGTTTTGGGGACCAATTTTTTATAGTGGCTACTTAAAAAAAATAGATGATCATATTGAAAATGGGACGTCCACGCGACGTGATTTTACCCAAATATAAAAGTCAATCGAGGACAGCTAGTTATTACGTAAGAAAATTATTGAGAGTACAAAATAATGAGGAGTCATGTACCACACCCTAGTTTTCTATGTAAAGGGCACATGCAAAAAATTGCACTATGAGTCAGTGACTTTGACACAAATATAAGCTACCTTTGCGATATTTTATGCTTTATTAATGCTTTAAGTTTTATATGAATTTCCGTCTTACTCCCACACTTGTATTAACAAAACATATTTGTTCATTGGAAAGATTTTTATAGTTTTTCTATTGTTATCAAAACCAGCCCTTGTTTCGTTATTATTCTGCCAGATCAGGCAGTGTTACCAACTTTCAAAAATATTTCTCCCTAAAGCTCAAGTCAATAGCCCTAAAATTACAATAATTACATTATAAGTTTCCTAAAACTATATATAATATTTTGTTATAAAATCTTATCATCTAAATAAATTATATTAATCACTATATAAACAACTATACTATGTATATATAACTATTTTTTCCCCTAAATTTACAGGTAAAATCCCTAGTTAGAAACTTAATAGTTTTTATAAATAGATAATTACTCAGTATTTATTAAAATTTAAATTAATTAAGCTTATTTAAAAGACTTGTAACAACTTTTTAAGATACAATTTATGTATTCGGTGATCAGAATTGTTGAAAGTATTCTTTCAGATATTGAACTAAAATCAACATTTTATTGATTCAAACCTCAAGTATTGCAATACTGACGTGGGCCCTACTGCTAGTTATCTCAAAAAAAAAATTATTACTTTGCCTTGGTGAAGTAGTCCACATTACGATCAGAGGTTGAGTACGCTGATCAATAATGTCAATTAGTTAATTTTTTATTTTGAATAAATCTCGTCTATTAGTAATGCAACTTTCTAAATAAGATAAGTTCATTAATCTTGTACATATTCGCGATACCAATAGTAAGGTAAGGTCAGACGGCGACCTTGCGAGCGCACGACGTCGACGTCGATAAGCGCGATATGATCTGACGTTGATCTAGATTTAGTTGAGCAATCTCATTAATACTTGATTTGTTTGGCTCAGATGATTGTTTTATTTTTTACTGCTCATACGTCAATGTCTCATTTCTATAATCTATACCCATACTACATACGTGACCGATTTTTACAATTTTAAATATTTAAATATTTTTGACCAAGCATGGTGTTTTGAAGACCCCCCTTGTCCATTCAGACATTATCTCGTACATTTTTTTTAAATCTTAATTATGGCTTTCAATGTGCTTAAGTGCACTAATCATTCTGCCAGTATTACCCATACCTACTACGTAACCCGTTCTGAGGGGGGGAGGACGTTTCATATAATACAAATATATTGTTTTCATTATACACGACACTGGCAGAATGTTTAGTGCACAAGCACATTGAAACACATAATCAAGGTTTTAAAAAAATACAAATGTACGAGATAATGTCCGAAAAAGTTTCTTGCACTTTCAAGTTATTATTTTAAAAAAATGTAAGTTATCGAATGTGAATACTAAAAATATTTAATTTCAGTTTCTTTAATTCAAATCGAATGTTACGAATGTTATTATAATGGAAACATTTTCATCTTATTTCATTTGCACACTTTTTACCAATAAAATGGTGACGCTGGATATTGATTGCTCGGCCATTTTAGAGAATCCAATATGGAGGATATTGGATCTAGAACTTTTATTGTCAAACAAAAAATGTTGTGCGCATGGCTAACTAAATAGTTAAATTAATACATGTAAAGGAATAGATAGATAAGAAATAAAAAATTACACACAGTTTTTGATAAATTGTTATTTATTATACAAAGCTGTATTTTCTCTAACCCTTACATTTCTTAATAAATATTACCTTTACAATTATGATTAAATAATACTATGCTAATGATAAAATAATATATTGTTATCCAACTATCAATATATGTCTTGATTCTTATCAAGAAAGCCGGCAACTAACTATAGGTCTGAGAAAAAATAGTTGCACATAGTGTGCGTGCTGCGTTCGTGCGTGCGTGTCGCATAAGAACCAATCGCGTGTGACCCGGTGCTCTCGCCCCGCTAAAAAGGCCTAAATAGTGACTTCTGGGCTTTCAAGGTCAAACCTATACTAACGTGCCGGTAACTATACATCACTACATTGTATAAAACAAAGTCGCTTTCCGCTGTCTTTCTGTCCCTATGTATGCTTAGATCTTTAAAACTACGCAACGGATTTGATGCGGTTTTTTTAATAGATAGAGTGATTCAAGAGGAAGGTTTATATGTATAATATTTGCATATTGTAGTAGAGAAAGTAACCGTGCAAAGCCGGAGCGAGTCGCTAGTATAATATGAATTATATTGTTAAGATTATTTTTGTTATTTTATCCATCTTGGTTTTGCAACTGTTTCAGTTGTTTCAAGACGGTATCGAGCAGCTTTCTTCTGTCTCTCTCATTTTTCTTCAACACAGAGAAGACAGAAGACTTTTGTTCAGCCTCTTTTAACTTTTCCAGCAATGTGGCGGCATCACGTGGTGTCACTAGTGCATATTTACCGCCCTCAATACCAACGTCGTGGAGATATGAGGACCAGTCCCAGCCGGTGATTAGATCTAGAAGTTGTCTGAGAAACAAACGAACATCAAGAACTATAAACACACAAAATAAATTTAAATGAATAATCAAACTAATATGTTCTAGAATTTCATCACTTATTGACTGATTGTACAAATAAGTAAGTTTTTCAAAAATCTAAATAAACATTACAGCACATATAAAAAAAGCAAAAGGTATATTTTTTTTTTCATTTTCTTTTTTTTTTGTGCTAAAAGCAAAGAAATATTTGCAACTGTTTCCACTACGTATAAGTATCGAAAAGAGTCTATTAATAGCTCTACTCACTTTTATTTTTCTTTATTTTCGTTTTATTTTTAAGATAAATCCAAAACAGTAAATAACTATAATTTTTTAAAAATAAATACGATTTTCTAGCAATAAATTTATATAAGCATACACCCGTGAGGGGACGGGTTAGAATACTATTCCCCTCTGCCGCTGGGAGAGTATCTCGTAAGAGCCAAGTAAGTGGATTCTGTGCTCTTGCTCAGGCTGGGCTGAAACCACAGAATTCTTTCTCTTCATTCCCCCTCCCCACTCTATATTCCAGGTTGCAATGCATCAGCAAAATAAGAGGGTGTCTTTTGTATTAACGATGTCTAAGGGTGACGCTGGCCACTTACAATCAGGTAGACCGTCATCATCATATATTACTATTCATACCTTAAACTAGCAAAATGTTCCAACAGTTCCCCTTCTCTAAGACCGGGGACAGGTTCCCCAGCTGCGAACTGCTCGCACTGTATCACGTCCAGATCTAATTGGTATAATGCTCCAGAAGATATCTGCCGTACAGCTGGATCCAGGAGTAAATTACGAAGTCGGGTAGCTATACGATTGGTAGCTGCTCGAACTGCAGCAACTCTATTGAGAAGAAACCATTTTTTACAACTGGATTTTTTAACTATTTTCATTAATCCCACTGTAATAGTTTTGTAACTCTATGGTGAATTTTTCCTAACGCACAATTTGAGGGTTTAACTTCGATAGATTTTATTAATTACTATACTTTGTCTAATTTAGGATGATAATTTTGACATTTCAAGTTTCGTATTTTTTTCGGTACTATGTACTACAGATAATATCGTACTTTATTGATGGGTAGTCTTGGGTAGTTCGTGAACGACGTTCGTTCGGAAGAGCGCTCCTTTAAGTTCTTCACGTCTATTCACGTCCACTAATAAAACTATATCCGTATCAAATAAAGTTATTTACATTCGCCATTTTTGTTGTTGTTGTCCTCAAAATGCCGCCAAATTTTGCAATCACAGATCATAACGACCCACGATTTGACATGGGTCGTCCTGAGCTTCGAGTGAGCACAAGTCTAACGTCATTAATGACGTTTTCGCCACGACCACAACGCCCGCGATCATTAAGTGGAACTGCTAAATGAGCGTTTGGGGCGTTGAGATCGCTTAGTGGAACGCGCACAATCTTTCGACAGTTTAAAGTCTCGCGAGATAGACTGAGATAAGGATCATCAAGATAGAGAAAACATACCGGGCTCTTTCGGGCAGTTGCTCTAATGAAGTGAGGACTCCAGAAAGGTAACTCAGCATATCCGTGACGAATGAAGACGCTTGACCACTTGGCTCAACTGTTAACCATATTTTTTTTTCAATAAATAATTTGAAATTCAAAAATGTAATTGGCAAGTAAATCTAACTTTACCTAATAACCAATCATAATTTTCTAGATCCAAGAACTCGTCCACCTTCTTCTCCAATTTCTCACATATTTGCGATTCGGCATCATCTCGAGCAGCTTGGAACATGCTGCCTGCTGTCTGTATGTAAAAAATATAATATTACTAGTCACACTACATCATACATGCTCGACATCCACTTCATCCCCACGTCGATAGATGGCGTCATCACACACTCATTTGTTTATTTTGTGTTCTTAATTATTAATATGTTTTCTCCACAAAATATAGCCTATATCCTCAAACTCAAACTCTACTTGATCCCTGTACCAAATTTCTTCAAAATCGGTTCAGTAATTAAAGCCTGATTGTGTTATAGACAGACATACGATCTATTCATCAAAAGATGGCGTAAGTAGTAGATGAATCGTACTTTCAATTTTTCATTGTCAACACACATAACTCAGAAAAGTCAGAGGTGTGCCCAGGATCGAACCCGGATGTCCCGAGTATGACACCAATCTTAACTACTGGGCTATTCCTGCTTATATGATCTATGTCATTTGTGTGTACTTACTTGAGTTGTAACTAGCTCGGATCCAGTGATGTTGCTGATGAACTCGTAAAGAAAAGACGTCGCATCTTCTAAATACTGAGTATCTACGATTATCTGTAACACATTGAACATTCATTACAATTATTGTCTTACGGCCGAAATTAATAATCAATTTCAATCCGAAATCTCTATTATGGATTGAAAACTAATTACAAATTCAAATTTGAAAGCTATTTTTTTTTATTTTTGGTCCACCTGATGGTAAGTGGCCACCATCGCCCATGGACATCGGCAAAACAAGAAGAGTATCTCTTGTATTGCCAAAGCATTAATGCGATGGGAGATGGAGATGTCTGGCCCACATGCGGCTCGACCGGAACGCGTCTATGACACTTGGCAGTCGGATTCGCATGCTGGTGATCGCAAGCCAGTCGGGGAAAAGATCCTACCACCAAGGAGGTCCTGGGTTACTCTGCTGTTACGTGATGCTCTCACAGTGGCAGAGGGGAATAGTATTCTAACCCGTCCGATTTATTATTCAATTATTTAGATTTTCAGATCAAAATATAAATTCCAAATTTGAATTTTATATGTACAAATTTTTGTTCTATTTTCAATCCATGATTGTCTTTTACAGTTCTCGACCGCCATTTAATTTAGCCTGTTTAATTGTTTTGTTTTGTTATCGATATTTCCAAACACATTCATAAAAATAATGAAACCATTCGAAATTATCTTTTATGAATGCAATTTTGGATAATAATTCATTAATTTAAAGTGTTAATTATAATTTTTTTAATTTGTCGTACACCAAAAATCAGAGAAGTCTTAATAATCTGTGCTTCTAGTGATATGTTAATAGAGAAATAAAAGTATAATGTTACTAAAAACAACTCACACACTATCTATAGGTAGGCGTAACAAAAATTTCAATAATACAAAACTGCAATCACAATTGTCATGACTTTATTTTGTAGTATGGCAATCGCAATGATTTAATATTTCTTCTAATGTCAACATTAGTATCTGTTTCCCGCCGAAAATGATCAATGTGACGTTTTGGAACATGAATGTATCATTGTAAGAGTTATAATAGAAATTAAAGTGATAAAGAATGTATTTAAAGTCGTGACGATTGATAATACCAATAGGAGAGCATTGTATTATGGAATAAACATATATTTGAACTGACAATGAGTTTGATTTATAAAAAAAATATTATTGTTTTTAATATCATTTTTACTGCAATAAATTATATTAAAGAGGTAAGAGAATATTTTAAAATTTTTGTAAGAAAATCAATAAAAGTGGGTTGGCCACACACAAACAGTAATCACAGTAAAAGTAGACATAGTTTGTCCATCAGAGCTTGATCGATGACAGCTGGTCACTTTGACTTAAATATACCTGAGGATAAAGTCGATATAAATTATCGATATTCTAACTAAAGTTCCTGAATGGTTCGAACAAATCAAACAGAAGATTAGCAACACATTTTTATTCTTGTTAAAAAGGTTTACAGACCAAATCGTCGTCATCAAGACTGATTCGGACTCGCCGGAGCAGTCTTGTAGATTTATAGTCAGTTCCCAATCTTCTTCCTTCTTCGATTAAATTAGTTGAACCATTAGCTGTCACTATTTGCCTATAAAGTATGATAATTGTCGCTATACATTTCACTGTCGCAAAATACGGTATTTCATAGGCGTGTTTTGCGATGACGGCTGTCATCGATCAAGCTATATTGGACAGCTGTAAACACTAGCTGTCTTAATTACTTAACATAAATGACAGTCTTCCTCAATACAAGTTTGTTATTGACCAGTAATTATTTAAGTGTCCAAAGTTCACTTAAGTGATTCAATGAAAAATAAGTGTTAAAGTAGTGAAAAAATTGTAATACATTCTATAAGCCTGTAGCAGCCTACAGTAACTAGCACACACAATATGAATCACACCATCGCATCTCACCAACCTGCATCAGCTGCAGCAAGTAAAATTATTTATTTAATACTCAATTAAACTCATAAACAGGACTGGGCAGTATTTGAATTACTTGTAATTGAAATACGTATTTGAAATACATATACGTATTTGGTATTTGTATTACAATTACTTTCTAAAAATGTATTTTGTAATTTGTATCTTAATACCTGACACTAATGTATTTTGTAATTTGTATTTTAATACCTGACACTAGGGTATTTTGTAATTAGTATTTTAATATCTGACACTAATGTATTTTGTAATTTGTATTTTAATACCTGACACTAGGGTATTTTGTAATTTGTATTTTAATATCTGACACTAATGTATTTTGTAATTTGTATTTTAATACCTGACACTAGGGTATTTTGTAATTTGTATTTTAATATCTGACACTAATGTATTTTGTAATTTGTATTTTAATATCTGACACTAGGGTATTTTGTAATTTGTATTTTAATATCTGACACTAATGTATTTTGTAATTTGTATTTTAATATCTGACACTAGGGTATTTTGTCATTTGAATTTTAATACCTGACACTAAGGTATTTTGTCATTTGTATTTTAATACCTGACACTAAAGTATTTTGTCATTTTTATTTTAATACCCGACACTAAGGTATTTTGTAATTTGTATTTTAATACCTGACACTAATGTATTTTGTAATTTGTATTTTAATACCTGACACTAATGTATTTTGTAATTTGTATTTTAATACCTGACACTAAGGTATTTTGCATACATTAGAAATAAAATGTATTATAGGGATCTTAAAAAATGGAGCGTCGCTGTAATCGCTACAGCCAAAATTAGATGGCAGCACCGAATGTCAAGTGTCTTTTTGATTCGCAGTATTTTCTTGTTTGATTGCGTTTTTTTCACCCATAGTCTATACGTAATTTGTGAGTTTTTCGTTACTTTAACGCACTAATATTGAAGTAAATTAAATTTGCTTTGTAAATTTTGTATTTGGGACCCTAAAGAAGAATGTCTCTAAGTTTATGTAAATCTAAAATTGCTTAACGACAATTTCTTTAATTCTCACTACGACGATTTCTTAACCCTTTAAGCATTTCATTTTATGTATTTTATATTTTGTATTTTAGCATAAAAATACTTAAAATACTGTATTTTGTATTTTATATTTTAAATACCCGACTTGAAAGCATTTTGTATTTCGTATTTTAAATATTTGTGAATAAGTAATTTGTATTTTAATTACCTGAACTTTAACCTTGAATGCGCGAAGTCACAACTTTCCCCCACTATTTTTTTTTTCAAACCTAAGTTAGACACAGAGTAACTTGTCGAGTAGAAAATTACTTCTGAAGATGAATAATAATAATAAAAATAAAATCAAATGTCATAACTAACAGAATGCTACTTAAATTAGTGATGCCAACATCACAATCATCAATAACGATAACTTAAACCATAGATAATTCTATGGTGATGTGTATATCGATAGTTTTATTTTTCTCCTTGCTTATTAAACATCTTTAGCAAATAAATAAAAACTTAAAAGTTAGCCTATAAATTATTAATGTCACATAAACACTATTATTGTAAAGAGTATTATATTATTTGTGTATTTATTGATTGCGAATAGACATAAAATTACTGATCCTTATACTGCTTAGAGATATGTTACCTACACATGTGGGATGCTCATAAATATTATCATTAAAAGATTTGGGGTCATTAAGTGCCATGCAGTAGTAATTTTGTAAATGGTTATTACTCCAGCTATATATATGTCGACTAGCGCGTACATTGAATGACTAGGCCGAACGTTGATTAAACAAGCGTCACTCAACGTTCAACTATTGGACTATATAGCGGACTATACTAGCGGATTGTAACATAGGCCTTTGAACAGAGCGGACGTAAAATCAGTCAGGTGATTGAAATTTAGTTAATTTTTTCCCACTGCGGCGCTAGTAGTCACCAAAACAAATATGGCGTTAAACAGCTCGCACAGATAGCACTGTGTTGATATTTTTTGGACGTATGGTCACCCTAACCAAACGTTACAAAGTCGGCTATATCCCATTTAACGACTATGCTAAACACCTAAACAACTTGACAAGTTGTCCTTTAGTCATTCAATGAACGCGCTGGTCATTTAATCAAATAGTAGATTCAACCAGATGACTACGACATATATATAGTTTTCATAAAAAGTTCATTAATAAATTATCGTCGTTAGTTAACAAAAAGCTTGCTAACCTGCACCAGCTGCATCAACGGTAAGGGTCGTCGGAACAGCGCAGACAAGCAGCCAGTGAAAGAGCGACTCAGCAGCAAAGAGGCAGAATGTCTCGCCGCAGCAGCTCGTCTACTTCCCCCCAGTCCTAGACCCGCGGAGTATTTAAGCCACGCATAAATGAACTCTTTCACTTGCACATATACAGCTGGGACTATGCTTGAGAAGGGAAATCTGTTTAAAAAAAGGATTATGGATTAAAAATGGATTTGAATTTTAAATTTGTGTATAGAATATTCAAATTTAGAATCTATTTTCAAGTGGATTTGAATTTTAAATTTGTGTATAGAATATTCAAATTTAGAATCTATTTTTAAGTGGATTTGAATTTTAAATTTGTGTATAGAATATTCAAATTTAGAATCTATTTTCAAACGGATTTGAATTTTAAATTTGTGTATAGAATATTCAAATTTAGAATCTATTTTTAAGTGGATTTGAATTTTAAATTTGTGTATAGAATATTCAAATTTAGAATCTATTTTTAAGTGGATTTGAATTTTAAATTTGTGTATAGAATATTCAAATTTAGAATCTATTTTCAAATGTATTTGAATTTTAAATTTGTGTATAGAATATTCAAATTTAGAATCTATTTTCAAATGTATTTGAATTTTAAATTTGTGTATAGAATATTCAAATTTAGAATCTATTTTTAAGTGGATTTGAATTTTAAATTTGTGTATAGAATATTCAAATTTAGAATCTATTTTCAAACGGATTTGAATTTTAAATTTGTGTATAGAATATTCAAATTTAGAATCTATTTTTAAGTGGATTTGAATTTTAAATTTGTGTATAGAATATTCAAATTTAGAATCTATTTTTAAGTGGATTTGAATTTTAAATTTGTGTATAGAATATTCAAATTTAGAATCTATTTTCAAATGTATTTGAATTTTAAATTTGTGTATAGAATATTCAAATTTAGAATCTATTTTCAAATGTATTTGAATTTTAAATTTGTGTATAGAATATTCAAATTTAGAATCTATTTTTAAGTGGATTTGAATTTTAAATTTGTGTATAGAATATTCAAATTTAGAATCTATTTTCAAGTGGATTTGAATTTTAAATTTGTGTATAGAATATTCAAATTTAGAATCTATTTTTAAGTGGATTTGAATTTTAAATTTGTGTATAGAATATTCAAATTTAGAATCTATTTTCAAATGGATTTGAATTTTAAATTTGTGTATAGAATATTCAAATTTAGAATCTATTTTTAAGTGGATTTGAATTTTAAATTTGTGTATAGAATATTCAAATTTAGAATCTATTTTCAAATGGATTTGAATTTTAAATTTGTGTATAGAATATTCAAATTTAGAATCTATTTTTAAGTGGATTTGAATTTTAAATTTGTGTATAGAATATTCAAATTTAGAATCTATTTTCAAATGGATTTGAATTTTAAATTTGTGTATAGAATATTCAAATTTAGAATCTATTTTCAAATGGATTTGAATTTTAAATTTGTGTATAGAATATTCAAATTTAGAATCTATTTTCAAGTGGATTTGAATTTTAAATTTGTGTATAGAATATTCAAATTTAGAATCTATTTTTAAGTGGATTTGAATTTTAAATTTGTGTATAGAATATTCAAATTTAGAATCTATTTTCAAATGGATTTGAATTTTAAATTTGTAATTGAGATTGGAAGATTAAAATAATGTAGAACTAGCGTTTCTCCCAAAATAGCGTATATTTTCAAAATTAGTGTTACAAAAGCAGTTAATGTCGCGCGTACAGAGGTCAAAGTACGTCATACCGATTTTGAAAAACACTTGTTCCGGTAACGGCCGCGCGTTCCGTATTACGCATGAACATGCCCCCGGCCTTGGAAGCACCTACTTCCAACAGTCTTATGGCTTGGATGATGTAGCAGTTGAGACCTCCACTGGTAAGGGACAAATCTTTGGGAAGGCACGCTTCGTGATGGCTCCAGAAGCTGTCCTTATTGCGGCGACTCGAGACACTCCATCCTTCCCTGGAAACGTAGCTACTATGCGTCCCATACTCCATTTCATAGGAGGGCTGTTGTCGTCCTTGATGAGCACCAGAACTCCTTCCTTCAAGCTATCGCCAGCCTTTGTCCACTTGGTCCGCACCTGAAGTTCCGACACGTACTCTTTCGACCACCGGGTCCAGAAGTGTTGACGGACTTGCTCCACTCTTTGATAGTGGGTAAGTCGATGAGGTGGAACTCGTTCATAGTCTTCGCTAGCAGGCGATGTCAATGAGCGGCCAATCAGAAAGTGGGCTGGTGTGAGTGGGGAAAAATCATTAGGATCTGCAGACATGGGAGATATGGGACGGGAGTTTAGGACTGCTTCTATCTGTGTCAATACTGTGTAAAGTTCTTCAAATGTGAAATTCGCATTACCTAGTACTCTCCTAAGATGATGTTTGCATGATTTGACCCCTGCTTCCCAAAGGGCCCCGAAATGGGGAGAATAGGGCGGAATGAACTTAAATTTAATATTATTATTAGTCGCGTAATCTTTAATATTTTCTGCACAGTTAGATAAAAATTTTGAAAATTCTGTCATTAAACCAGTGAAGTTTCTTCCATTGTCAGAGAAGATTTCTGATGGTTTGCCGCGACGAGAGATAAACCGCTTTAATGCTAGTAAATATGCATCAGTAGACAAATCACCCACTAGTTCAAGATGAATAGCTCGAGTTACAAAACATATAAATAAACTCACATAAACTTTAGTTAGCCTGGCACCTTTACCTCTCCGATTTAGGATGAACACTGGCCCAAAATAATCAACTCCACTAACCATAAATGGAAAACTTATCGATAAGCGCTTAGTCGGTAAATTTCCCATCAACGGAGTGAGGGTTTTTCCACGGAAACGGATGCAAATTACACACTCATGTACTACCTTCTTTGCTAGGTTTCTGCCACTGATAGGCCACCATGACTCGCGAATGGTGAACAACAACAACTGTGGTGCAGCATGTAATTGTTTCACATGTTCGTAGCGAAATAACAGGTAAGTGAAGTGATGTTTAGATGACAAGAGAATAGGATGTTTTTTATCATAACAAAATTCATTAACATTTGATAAACGCCCTCCGACTCTAATTAATTTTTTATTATCTATAAATACGTTTAAATTTTTTAGATTGCCTTTATTAATAAATTTATTTTTAGAAATCTCCTCATATTCGGGAAATGATTCTTGTTGTGATAATAATGCTAGCGTATTTACAGCTTCTCTCAGCTCATCCACACGCAATGCACCCGATCGCTTAACATTTGTTTTACGAATGTTATATAAAAAACGTTTAATATATGCCATGGTACGTTGCATGCGGTTGAATTGAGAAAATCTAGAAAATGGAAAAAGAAACTGACTGACTGACATATTAAAATCACAGTCTTGTGCAATTAAACTTTTAATTTCGGGGAGGAAATTCGTATCCTCAAGTTCGTGAGGCCGAACAGCACATGATGTGAAATTAGGATCATGAAGAAAATTAGGACCTTTCCACCATAATCTTGAATCTCTTAACGTTTTTATATCAGTACCCCTTGAGACTAAATCGGCTGGGTTGTCATGTGTCATCACATGTCGCCAGATATAGTCTCGCGTAAGTTCCTGAACTTCAGCTACCCGATTTTGTACATATGTTTTTAATTGATACGGTGCCATACGCAACCACCCTAACACTATTGTTGAATCAGTCCATAGCACGACGTTATCGAATTGACACCGGAGTGATTTAATTAATTTTGAACAAAGCTTAGCACCTGTCAAAGCACCGCACAGCTCAAGCCTAGGGACTGTTAACGTCTTTAAGGGGGCTACTTTACCCTTCGCGCACAATAACATTACTTGAACATCGCTTTGCTTTAACGTACGTATGTATGCACATGCTCCATAGGCTTGTTGGGAAGCGTCAGTAAAAATATGTAACTCACAGCGTGTGTAGTGTAAAGCGAACGTATGACGTGGTATTCGTATGGTGCTAAGTTCGTCCAGACTTTCTACAAATCGAATGAATTCATTTGTCACTTCGTCAGGTAGTTTTGTGTCCCAATCAACTTTTAACAACCACAATTTTTGCAACAGTATTTTTATTGAGATTATAAATGCGCTCAATAAACCTAGTGGGTCAAAAATTTGAGAGATTACAGACAAAATTGCACGCTTTGTAATTTTACTACGGTCTACATGAACTTTAGTTTGATAATTTAGTTCGTCTGATTGACTTAACCAACTCAAACCAAGGGTTTTTGATTGAGTCTGTTCACCTAAAGAAAGACTTTTCAAAGCGTGTGATCCTGACAGTGCATGATCATGTTCAAAATTAAATATCCATTTTCGAAGTGGAAAACAACCTTTACATAAAACCTTAGATGTTTTTTCACATAAATTTAATAATTCGGTTTTATTATTCGCACCTGTGATCATATCATCAACATAAAAATCGTGTGTTATAATTCTTTGAACGTCAAGGTCATTGCACTCCTTGGCTAATTGATGTAAACATCTTACACTTAGAAACGGCGCCGACGCAGTACCGTAGGTCACCGTATTTAATCTATAGATCTCGATCGGTGCCGCGGGATCGCTACGCCATAAAATAAGCTGTAAGTCGCGTTGATTTTCGCTGATCAAAACCTGCCTATACATTTTCTCAATATCTGCACAAGCTATGTAGGCATACTCACGAAAACGTAATAAAATTGCAAATAAATCGCCCTGTATAGGAGGTCCGACCAGTTGTAAATCATTCAAAGATTTATTTGAGGATGATAATGCACTTGCGTCAAAGACAACACGAAGTTTTGTTGTTGTGCTATTTTCATTAAATACACAAAAATGCGGCATGAAATAATGAATCTTATTGTAAGTGTGAATACGACTCATGTGACCTAACCGTATATATTCGTCGACGAATTCTTTATACAATTTTTTACAAGTAGGCGAACGTGTAAGTCGTTTTTCTAATGAAATAAAACGCTTATATGCCTGCGTATAAGATTCGCCTAGTAATGTGGGTGATTCACGAAAAGGAATCGAAACAATAAAACGACCGTCGCTGTTCTGCTTGGTGTTATTGATAAAATGTTCCTCGCATGTTTGTTCGTCACGCGATAATGCAGGACACCTGACCTCGACCTCTTCTAACTCATAGAATTTGCGTAACTGGGTGTCAATAGACTGAGAAAAATTACAATAAATTGTATTAGTTGAAAACGAAATTTTATTAATAGGACCCGAGATAATCCAACCCAGTTTTGTATTTTGTAGGTATGGACCACTCTCCAGATGTATTTTTCCGTCGCTTAATAACTCCCAAAAATAATCAGCTCCTATCAATATGTCAATCGTATGACTTTGGAAGTATGTAGGATCTGCTAGTGTGATATAACTAGGAATTATTATTTTGCTTAAATTAATAGGTATAGCCGGCATGCTCGGCACTATTTGTGGTAGTACTAAACATTGTAAACATGTTGAATAATCGCCAGTCAACGAGCTTACATTTATTTTACAAGACTGTAAACTTTGCGTTATGGAATTACCGATTCCTTGTATTCTTTGAGCGGACTGTATCATTAAGGCGTTAATTCGATGGCATATAGATTCACGTATAAAACAACACTGGCTGCCGCTGTCTAGTAAGACACGACATGTGATGATCTTATTCCCCAAATCATCTGTTATATTGACTAGCGCGGTCGATAACAAAACAGGTTTCGCAATAGACGCTTGCGCGGTATATAGGTCTGTACTGCTCACCTGCGATGAAAGGGTTTGTAAATGTGTGCGTTGAGTTAATTGATTATTATCACTAATGCATTCGCCTAGCGCGTGCGACTGCATTGGTGAGATCTGCCCTTCAGTCGTTATTGGATCGCGATGAATTATCGTATTGTGCTTAGAATTGCACTTCCGACACGGGCCTAATTTACATGTGTTCGCGGTGTGTGAGGGACGCAAACAGTTCTTACAGAGTTTACTATTTACTATAAAGTTGATTTTATTATCGATAGTTAACTCTAAAAACTTGTGACACGAATACAAGTAATGATCTCCTTTACAATATGGGCATAACATTTTAACAACTTTATTGGTTTTCGCTGTAGACAAATTGCAGTGAATTTTAGAAATGTTTTGTGATGTTTTTGTGCTGACCTTAGATTCGTAGCTGTGTTTGTTATTATGTGACGCTTGTAACGTTTCTAACATATCTGCCCGTGCTTTAAGAAATTGTATTAAATCAGTTACCTGTATTCGCGATTTGTCTTTATGGCGTTCATTTAATAATATATCACTTCGATATTTCTCCCATTCGCGTTCAGTGATGCCATCTAGCTTAGAAACAATCATGTATATGATTAACGTGTCCCAGTGCTCGGTCGGCTCACCTAATAACTTGAGAGATCGTAGGTTTTTAAGCACATTATCAATTAATTTACGTAATAATATAGGGGACTCGTTAGTTAATGTTTTTATTGTAAACAAAGCTTTGACATGATTGTGAATAAGAAGTCTACTGTTGTTATATCTTGTCATAAGCAATTCCCAGGCAACATAATAATTATCTGAAGTAAATTCTAGTGAATCAATTACTAATAAAGCTGGACCGTTCAAAGAGGATTTTAAATAGTGAAATTTTTGAATGGAACTGATATTATTGGATGTGTGAACCAGTGAGATATAAGTGTTTTTAAACTCGAGCCATTGATCATAGCTGCCATCAAAGGTAGGTAAATTTATAGTAGGTAATCTAACCGACTGATGCATATTATCCTGGTTTCCATTAATGGATTGTAAACTATGTGTACTAAATTCATTGTCTAAGATACAGTTAGCTTGAGCTAATATATTATAATACTTACTCTCAAAGGTTTCTCTCTCGTCAAGCTGTTTATCATCTTGTGACTCAGGAAGAAGCCCTTCTAGTTTATTTTGCACATCGTTAAATTCTGACAGGATACTAGATGCTCCCTTTATCCTTAAACTTAACTCTGCCCTTTTAGCGCGGTCTAGAATTTGATTTTCAAAGCTATTAACGTATGTAGACAGTTTAGCTAACCGACCTTTTAAAGTACCTCTTTGTTTAATTAGTTCTTTCATCAGTTGAGTTGTAGGATCTAAAACTGGAGATTCAGGCAAGCTAATCTGAGGTTTAGACATCTTAGTTTTTGTCTTTAAATAATACGACAAATTTGATATTACTGAAATATACTAACAACACGGTATTAGCACTAGATATTAGCCTTTGGTATAAAGAAAGGAAGAGAAGGAATTACCTGGTTGGCACGTCTCACCGAACAAAGATCTCGTAACGTTGCAAAGTTATAGTTGATCAATCAAGTTTTAATTTCTTGATATTTCTGGTTCTTGCGATTGAAGTATCTTGGCTCGAAGCTCCAATAATTGAGATTGGAAGATTAAAATAATGTAGAACTAGCGTTTCTCCCAAAATAGCGTATATTTTCAAAATTAGTGTTACAAAAGCAGTTAATGTCGCGCGTACAGAGGTCAAAGTACGTCATACCGATTTTGAAAAACACTTGTTCCGGTAACGGCCGCGCGTTCCGTATTACGCATGAACAATTTGTGTATAGAATATTCAAATTTAGAATCTATTTTTAAGTGGATTTGAATTTTAAATTTGTGTATAGAATATTCAAATTTAGAATCTATTTTCAAATGGATTTGAATTTTAAATTTGTGTATAGAATATTCAAATTTAGAATCTATTTTTAAGTGGATTTGAATTTTAAATTTGTGTATAGAATATTCAAATTTAGAATCTATTTTCAAATGGATTTGAATTTTAAATTTGTGTATAGAATATTCAAATTTAGAATCTATTTTCAAATGGATTTGAATTTTAAATTTGTGTATAGAATATTCAAATTTAGAATCTATTTTTAAGTGGATTTGAATTTTAAATTTGTGTATAGAATATTCAAATTTAGAATCTATTTTCAAATGGATTTGAATTTTAAATTTGTGTATAGAAAATTTAAGTTGTTGCAAAATTGTAACAAGTTATTATATTTAAACTACTTTCCCTTACATAATCGTATACAAAAACACTTTTTATAAGAATCACGTGATTTTAGATAATTGTTCAACGTCAAAAACTATACATTAAAAAAAAGAAAAAAAATGTTAAATAATTTTATTAGATTTGTTTGATTGACATAGAATTTTTTTTTATACTGTAACTTTTGTTATCCAAGGATTTTTGATCGAGATTAACAATTAATTTCGGATATTAAAATAAAATAAATACTAGATATCAGAGATCAATCAAGTCTGAACTAACAACTACTTACTTTCTAGGAAATGGTTGAGTCTCCAGCTCATCACCTTCATAAGGAAATGTATCCATTACTCCATCGTATTGTTCTTGGTTTTCAACCTGCAAAATAAAAAAAAATACTCTCAACTTACTTTTTATTGCATAAATTATTTAATATACAATAGACAACAATTACAGAAATATCTTAAATTATTATATGTTACCTCAATAGGCAAAAACTCAGCATTGTCCAGTATATCTCTGAAAACAACTACCCATCTCTGCATTAGTACTTCAGTGTAATGTTCCGCCATTTCTTGTAACAGCATTGGTAAGGGATCAGTTGGAAGACCATAGCATCTGAAAATATAGCCGGACGTAAACGTAACGTAAATAGATGTAAAAGTAAGGAATCTAAAAATAACTTTTTCCTCAGTTAGTCATAAGGACGAAAAGAGAAATCTTTGTATTATGGATAGAAAACAGATTCAATATTCAAAGATTGAGATTGATTATACATCAACTGTTGTCATATTATATTTTTTTTATATTATGTATGGATTTCATATCCCAATTTATGTTAATAATGTACACATATGTTTATAAATATGTATTTTATTATATGTACGTATATGTATTATATTTACAAATAGTAAGTCTGCACTGTCCCGTTTTTATTTATTAAAACTCTTTACTGCCAAGGGTTGTCTGTAAGAGATTGCTTATAGCAATAAGACCGCCTTAGCATACCTTTTCCATTTTTAATCTGTATCTATGTTGTTATGTTTTATTTCTTTGATGTGTGTGCAATAAAGACTTTCTATTCTATTCTATTCTATTCTATGCTCCAATGCCAGATACATACATGTACATGACACGATAAGACACCTTTATGGCAGGAAGTTGGAAAATTTTTGAAATCCGTCAATAAATGATTGAGAAACACATTATTTTAGTGCGAAACGATTGAGGGCCTCTGACGTCATCTCACCTATAGTCGCACCAGACCGCTTGCGCTGCTTGTTGATACTTTACGTACAGCTGTTTGTTGATTATTTATAAGTAGTGTAGTTTTTATTTTAGCATAATGTTAGATGTCGTTAAAGGACAAAGTGATAATTTACCTAAAATTGATATATACACAGTCAAATTTGTCTTATGTTAGTGCTGTAGGCATATTTTTAAACCTCAGCTATTATTATAATAAAAAACAAAACACGACACGAGCGGCAAAAATAACAACACGCCAATGAATGTATACATAGTAAGTGTATACGCGCCGCGTCGACTAGGTGAAGTGACGTCACACGCTGGTCTGCCGCATGAAACGAAATTATTGTTACAGGCGCAAATTTAAAGTCCCATAACTTTTTCATTTGTATTATTATTCATTGAAATATTTTAATGATTCTTTCAAATTTTTGTTTCATTTTACTTTAATTTTTACAATTAATATATTTTAAAAAATTGGAAACTTCTTCACTGAACATATCACAATGATCCAATTAAAAAATAATGAACTTACTTTAATGCATCAATAAACAGGACAATCTGATGTTTAATACTCAGCATGAGAGTAGGATCAGTGATTAATGACGTATTGGTTCTCAATATCGCAGCCACCTTCGTAATTGACATACTCCATGTATCTAACAACCAATCTTTGGAAACCAGACCAGTTCCAGTTGTCAGGAGATGTTCTTCAAGTATAAAGAAGCCCAGCACTGCATTGAGATAGCTCTTCATACTTTGAATAGAATCGTGAAGGTTGCCTGATGATGGGATGAGGACGAGACGAGCTTGTTGTTTTCGTTGAGCCCTGTTGATTTTTATTAATTAAAATGGTATCAAAAACTTGTTCCAACTTTGTTTAACATATATCTTTTAAAAATTATAAGTAATGTCCCACAAATTGCAATTTTGAGTTAGATCACTTTGTTGTACATTCTTTGTATAAGATAAAAAAGGGTTAAAAAATAATAATAAATGAAGAAGCGACCTACATGTAAATCACGATCACGTGTACGTCACATATTAGTGTGTAATAAAAGGTATAATAAGTTTATGAAAAAAATTGAACAAAAATATAACTTTCCTGTAATATTGCACAAAATCGTTCTTTGCCCCAAGAACACTATGTATGTGTAAACATCTGTGAAGTGGACTGAAGTCCACTAACTCATGAGGACACTGTGGACCACTACTTTCCATGCTTTTCAAGCCCAACGTTGTCGAATCTGCATTTAAAAAAAATACAAATTACATTGCGGTAAAATATAAAAAGATTTTATAGCAGTTTAAAACTGTAAGTGACATACACTAATCATTTTCAATTCATCCAAAAGATGGACTGACATGTGGGAAGGTCTAAACTAAAGTCAAAATTGTTATATTTAAACAATCTCCTTTCCCATTATTTGAGGTCCGGTCTTCTCACTTTATTGCACCAAGTTTGTTTATCCTGACATGTCATGTGTGTTACTTTGCCTCCCAGGAGGTCTCGTTTTATATTTGACTATCAAGTCAATGGCGAGTGGTCTCTACTTCTCTTTTGCAACGGAAGTTTTATAGCTATGTGGATTACATGGTTTTCCTCCCAACTCTTAATATGGCCATACCATAAGACGATTTTCGGTTGACTATTCGATGATAGGTGCCACTTTAAAACTACCCTGAATGTACTTGTTGCATACCTCAGGTTGTCCATCTTATTGACATGTACTATTATAGTTTTGTTTCTATATACAGTAATTATAAAAGTAAATATTACCTTTTTTATTTTTAACAATGTTAGCTAAACTTCTCCCAAGCATTTCCTGGGTTTGTTTTAAAGCCATACTTCCAACCTAAAATATTAAAAAAAATATAATTTACAATAAACATAGTCATCATATATTTATTTAGACTAATATACAAATCAATTTTTTTTCAGTTATAATTATGATGTATGTATATGTCTCTCATTTACAATTACACTAGTCAACCCGTCCCGGCTTCGCCCAGATGCAATTTACCATATGTATTTAGGTTTCATGTTACATTTAATGGACGAAATCCAATACATACTTTCATCCTTTGTTGGTTTATTGCTACATTAGTATTTTTTTAAGGAAAATATTAAGGAAAAGATTAAACGTCTCAAATGGAAATGGGCAGGACATACGATGAGAGGAAAAGAGAAATGGAGCAAAATAATAATATCGTGGTGTCCATTGTACCGAAAAAGAAACAGAGGAAGACAGCACAAAAGATGGGACGATGAAATTGTGAAAGTCGCAGGAAAAACATGGCCACGGAAAGCTATAAATAGGAAAGAATGGAAAGTTTTTGGAGGAGGCCTTTGCCGAAGGGCACACGGACTAAGGAAAATAGAAAGAAAACCAACTTACAAAAATATAAATATAAATAGTAGTAGAGAAATATAAAGTGTTTAAATCATATCATATAATCATAAACATCTAGAAACATTGTATATACTAGTAAGAAATATGTGTAAAACAATTGTCCGAATAAAGGCTATTATTATATTATTAGTATTTTTTTAACCATAGAAAAGTGCATGTCGAACAGTGTGACCATTTGATGAACTCTTTGTGAGTTTTCATACAAACTATCATCCCCTATTTAAGCCATTTTTCTAGTTAAAAGTATCATTTCTCAAGATTTACTCTATCTCTGTACCAAAAATCATCATCAATCAGTTCAAGGGTTTTATTTGAAAAAGTGTAACAGTTAGACAGAGTTACTTTTGCATTTATAACATTAATAATATAATTGGTATTCTTTATTTTATATAACTTTATTACAATTAGATAGTGAATAATATTTTTTTTTAAAGTTATAATTACCTGTGGACTTAATTTCCTTATATTTTCCAAAAAGTCCCTCAAATCAGCCATAGATGCATCCTGTATGGCTTGTCGTAGACGCGGAATATCTGCTGATATCTGTGCACACCATTTGTAAGGTCCTACACGAGGTAGTAAGACATGTTCTAGTTGCTCTAATGTTTTAAGAGCTGGATAATATCTGAAATATAAGAAAACATAAAAAATATGACCTTAACTCCTGAGAAGAGGACAATGTAAAATATAAATACCTTTTAGCCTCAACCTGTGTCTTCAATTTGGAATAAGTAGTAAGCAATGGTAGACATAATTCCATCTTTTCAATAGTAGATGCTATATTTAACTCCACTCTCCGAGCTCTTATTAACTCCTCAGCTCTTGTACAAAGACCTAAAAATATATTCCTCATTAGCCTTCAAGTAAAGAACTTTTCAAGTTTCATTTAATTCAAATAAAATGAAAAATGATCTTACTTTCAGTTGACTCCTTAACATTGGCATCAACATTGGATATTTCTGCATGCAGTTCCTCGGCATGTGAGCGTACTTGCAGCAGTTCTCTTATTGAGTCTATGAAACCCTAAAACATGTTCTATATACAACAAAGTAATAAAACAATCTATATATTATATTCTTACATACATATAATAACAAGAATTGCTATCAGTTAGTGTTGCCAAAACTCAACAGTGACTGGACGGATTTAGCTAATTTTGATACAAAAAATTAAATAAATAATGCTTTTTAATCATAATAAGAAAAATGCTATAAAGCTTCATTAAACTCACAGCCATGAGAGTTTTTTTAAATGTTTTTCTTCATTATTTAATTCAGTAATAATTTGCTTACAATATCTCTGTAAAGCCTCAAGATCCTATTTGAGCTATAGCTTAGTAGCTTAGAACATACCTGATAATAGAAATTGCATAACTTCTCAATTTCCTTATCATGTTGCTGTATTCTTTCATCTAGTTGCTGCACAAAAGCTTCGTGACCACCTTCACCTTCATAAACTGATCTGAAAGCTGGACCCCAGTAATCATCTATTCCTTCTATTTCCTGAAAAATATTATAATTTCTTGTACATAGTATCATCATATTTAATATAAAAAATTAAAAAAGGAATTGCCTGCATTTATGTATGCAGAGAACTGCACCAAATTAGATAATTATTCGTTTTTGTGTTCATTATTGTCAGGAAAATGTTTACACAAAATATTTTTTTTAATTGGTCAGGCAGGCAGACAGGTGGGTCAGTAAAACAATACAGTCAGTGAGATTGTAGTGTCCACTGCAAAATAGTGACATGCTACGCATTATCGAATAGGAATTAAATGAAAAATAACGTTGCTGGTGGGTAGGTGATCAGTGAGAGAATGAGTTAAAGTGTGCACGAGAGTAGGTCGGCGTAAGAGAGTTAGCGAAGAAGTGTGTAAGTAAACAATTTTAATATACCTCGGCGAAGCGAGGGCGGGTAGACTAATTTTTAAATAAATAAAGAGGCGTAGACTTTATTACCTGTATCGTTGCGTTAGTCATGATGAAAACACTGACCAAGTAAATCCACAATTAATAGTAACGAATTATAGTTATTAAAATTTACGAAAATTATTTACAAAAAGATTTTCTAAAGCCATCTAAAACCACTATAAAAATAACACAACAAAATATTTTTACAACTTTCTGTTTGACACTTCTATGACACTGACGTCTGACGCTAAGCTAGGTTCGATGTGACATTGATCAAAGAATCCATCTTTTGAATCTAGATGATCGAGTTATAACAAATCGATTCATTAACAATCTTCTAGGAATCCTATATAGGAAATCTAATCGAAATTTGATTATTAAAATTATATACCTACTTCAATATAAAAATAATCATCAAATTATTTAATTTTGTGAATGTCTTCAAACATTTGAAACTGGAATAACAGTGTTGAAATGAATTTATCATAAGTCGGAAAATGGATTGCTTTTTAAATTAATTATAATTTTATAACTAGATAATCATAACTTAATCTTTAATACTCGATTTAAAAGAGAATCGATTCTAGTCAGTCAGGGATTTCCTAGCTGAAAAATTACGTCTTAAAATTATTAAATGAACACAAGAAATATTTTTAATAGATATTACTCTATATTTTACAGGAAAATAATTATAAATAAAAAAAATTAAAATATAATAATTTTGAAATTGAAATCAACGATGAATATTTTTATATTTATTTGTAATCTGTAAGAATACCACTTCAAAATGTTGCATGTGAATGAAAAAAATTTCGCCCAAATAAAATATTAATTCTATTTTTTTAAAGATTTAAATTCAACTTTTAAAGTTTTATAATAACTATATAATATGTTAGATTATTCATGTAGTTTAGTGTACATTACAATTTACAACACGCACAATGAGTAAACTTTGTATATAACAACGTACATCAGAAAATCATTGACTAGAAACAAACATACCACGAAATAAACACAAAGAATGGAATCTTATCATTATTTTCTTGATCAAAAAAAAGGGCTACAGTTTGGTTTAGATTGGTTTCAAAAAAGTCGTCTTAATTTAAATCTACTTTAACTAGTCTCAGCGATAGTAGTTGTAAATTAAGACATTTAAGCTTCACAAAACAAGTATAAGTAATAAAGTTATACATTATGAATATAATTGTATTATAGTTTATTATGCTATATAATAGTTTTTTATGAATATTTTTTTATTAACATTCATGTTAAATACTGCATTACTTTTATTTATAGAATTATCAAATGTATTTTATATTTACCGATCAATTTTGGCAAAACATTTAAGTATGACAACATAGCAAGTAATGTGCCAAAACGCCAAGTGCCAAATTAATCCAAATTATTCCGCTAAAGCGGTGGAAGTCAGTGCGTTTCATTTAATTAGATATATAAATAAATTGCGTTTTAAATCTGCTGTAGTGATTTAGATAAATCCATGTTGCGCATATTAATTTAAGTGTACATTAAAATTATTACTTTTGTATCAAATATTCAGAGGTCCGGCAACCATGGCTCACTGTATCAGAGTTTTGCATGGCCAAGTAAGTAATTTTTTTAAAATATTTTTACACGTGTATTACTAATTAAAATATTCATATAATTATGCTTAATTAAATCTCTATTATCAGTTATGTTTATTTACCATTTTATCGTAATTGCGAATTAAAGATCGCTTACGTGAATGAATGGTCTCTAAACGTAAAATAAACAATTTAAGGTCAATAAGGGTAGAGGTGCCTATAACCGGATCTTATTTATGTTATTAAATATAACTAATAGTGTAATCCAAAATCAGTTGGGTGGATCTCTTTCTTATTCAGATACATGTTCCAGGGTAGCAGGACGAAGATAGGTCTTGTGGAAATTCAGAAAAGATGTTTCAGCGTGTCTCCCCTTACCGCCGCCGCGGCTCAGGTACTAGGAAAGCATAATAAGTGATATTTGAAGCATTTTCAGTGATTTTGTAACACTGTTATGTAACCAAAGTGTAGTTGAAAATTTTAGTTTTGGCTTCTATTTTTTGATAATAAGTATGCTGTGGTGTTTTAGGTGGCTATGTCGAAGTTCGACAAGGCTCCTTTGCCCTACGAAAACTTGACCAAGAAGTTGGAGGTTGTCAAGAAGAGGTTAGGTCGTGACATGACCTTGTCCGAGAAGGTGCTCTATTCACATCTCGATGATCCCAAAGGACAGGTCAGTGGTATTAGAATGTGTAATGTAACATTTATCTATAATAATTCATATTTTCCTATAAATGCAAAAAGGAAAATTTTAAATTACAATTTATTTTGCCTCATAATTTAAATTGCTTAATCGCTATAATATTATAAATTTCACTTAAATTATATGAATTATAAGATTTTTCTATAGTAGTTTTAAAATTTCAAATATTTTTATTCTGTAGGTCTAATTGAATTATCATCTAGTTCATGTGTGTTAATATCATAAATAAATTTAACACTCATATTCTAATTTTCCATAAATCTGTCTTGTTTACTGCTAGAAGCTTCTTAAATTGAATTATTTTATGCCCCTTAGAATAATTCCAAACACAAAGTAATTGCAGTTTTTTTTAAAATAACATAGATCTAAAAATACAGATGTGATAATATGAATAAAAAACAATTATGTTATGATATCTATCAGTCAGTAATTATTAACGCTAATAAGTCAATTAATTTTTTTAATAAACTGGTAATTATATAGTAAATCATAATACATTATTAATTCTTTTCTTTTATAGATTACTAGTATTTTGCTTTTTCTTTAAATACTTAACTTATATAGGAAATTGAGCGAGGCACCAGCTACCTCCGTTTAAGACCTGACAGAGTAGCCATGCAAGATGCTACTGCACAGATGGCCATGTTGCAGTTTATTTCATCAGGCTTACCAAGAGTTGCTGTACCATCTACCATCCATTGTGACCACTTGATTGAAGCACAAATTGGTGGCGACAAGGACTTGGCTAGAGCTAAGGTAAGAGTAAAGCTGCAATTGTAAGATTTTTTACTCATTGATATTTTACATAACAAATTGACCAAGTTATTAATATTATTTATATAAGAAAATACCCCAGTACTAAAAACTTTTAGAAATATTCTTTATTTTAAAGATTTAAGTCAGTAACTATTGAGCTGTGACAATTATGTATATATTTCATATACGTGCACTGTATCTTTGTCCTGTTGTATAATAAAAAAATTATCATATTTTACTGACTTCTGCTGCTCCATTGATCTTCCTCCCATACAATGAATTGATTCTGATATAAAAGTGGGCTGATCCACTTTAAAAAAAAAATTATGAGCTACTCAAGCTTGACCAAAAAAATTACTATGCCAAAGTTTCCCTGTATCTTCAACTGTTTAGAATTTCCCAATAGTGTATACTACAAATACTGTCTGTTAGGTTGTTGTTTAAATATCCATATAGAGAAAACCTAATGTTAATTTATTTATCATTGTCATATCAAATGTTATGTATTGTCAATAAAGCAACAATTTGACACCTCAATTATATAAGAACTTTTTTTGACATAATGTAAAAAAAACTACATATAAAGTAATACTATCAGGATATCAACAAAGAAGTATACAAATTCCTTGAAACCGCTGGAGCTAAATATGGCGTCGGTTTCTGGAAACCTGGCTCTGGAATCATCCATCAGATCATCTTGGAGAACTACGCTTTCCCTGGACTTCTCATGATTGGAACTGACTCGCACACACCTAATGGAGGTGGTCTTGGTGGTCTTTGCATTGGTAAGAACAACCTTTTATCTATATTTAATATTATAAATGCAAAGGTAGGTTTGTTGGTGTCTTTCTTTTATGGTGTAAAGGAGCAACAGATTGATGTGATTTTTTGCATATAGATAGCTTGTAGGAAAGTTTTTATTCCGTAAAATGTGGATATACTGAATTACATAAAAGTATATATTTATTTGATAGTTTATTAATTAAATAATATAAAATTAAAAAAAAATGTGAAGAATAAAATGATAATGAACTTGGCTTTCTTCATATACTTTTGTTTTTTTTTTTGAATAAAAAAGGGCTTTGGTAACAAGCAGTACGAGTTGGAAAATGTATTATAACCATTACTTGTGCAATTGACATTGACCGACATACCATCAGTAAAATTATAATTCTAGTCGTAAATGTATATTTTCTTATATGTGAATTATATAGGATTTTTTAACCTATTTAAATATTCTTGGCAATTTAAAAAAAAATTGAACATTAAACTACATCTCACCGGTTTACCTGCAAAGACAGGAATATAATATTTGAATTGAATTAATTTTAAGATTTGACTTTTCAACATGGCGGAAAATCCACAAGGAAATTTATTTCAACAAACAGAAGTATATAAAAAATTTTGTTCATTACGTTCTTATCTTCCCCAATTTTTCCGACTTAATGAATTGACTAACAATGTTTGCATAAAAAAGGGGATATATAGTGAATATTTTATTTATCCTTTGGGCAGGTGTTGGTGGTGCTGATGCCGTCGACGTAATGGCTGACATCCCCTGGGAGTTGAAATGCCCGAAAGTCATTGGTGTTAAACTTACTGGTAAGTATTTTTAATCTGTAATTCGATGGATTAACAGGTATATGGATTTTTTCAAACATTAAAAAAAAATCTTTACTTCAATCTTTGATCTATCTTAACTTAGATTTTTATTATAATCATTGTATATAGTACTTATCATTATTCATTATAGTAACTGATTGATAAAACTGGTGGTTTATCTTGAGCACTTTTTTATCAATATTTAAATCATATATTATCTATAATACAGGCCGTTACAATGACTGCGATTATATAAAAGATTTACTCGGGCTTCTTAGGGACATATAACATTTTGTAGATTAGATGATAGTATGAATAAAAGGCTTTTCAAAAATTGTAAAAAAAAATAAAGATGGTCCGACTTATCATTGATATGACGGTATGATCATTTACCGACTTGAGTGGTGGTGGTGGCCATCTAGAAGGGTAGAAAAAAAAGTAACCACCACGCCCAAATCGTCAGATTTTCAAAAAATACGCTTTCTATCTAGTAATTAACTCACCTTACCTTAATCAGACGACTCGAGTGAACCCAAAAAAATCCCTCTAAACAAAATGGTCGTCTTTACAAAATGGCGGATCTTATTTCTTTACTGCTTTCTCTATATCAATGTGTTTTTTTTAATTATTATTATATTTTATCTCGGTAAGTATTTGTTTTTGCAACTGAGTATTCACTATTTACTTGAAGTGTTTGTTTACAAGATAATGACAAAAACTAATCTATTGTTAATATTTTGTTTTGATATTGTAGTTATTAAATATATAAACCGCTAAGTCCAGAAGCTTTAAATTGTTATTTTTCTAGCGTAATACTATTAAATATTATTTCATAACTAGCCGGCCCGCGCGACTACGTTCGCGTGTTGCTCTGCTCCTATGGGTCGTAGCGAGGTGCGAAATAGCCTAAGTTACTCCTTATTACATCAGCTATCTGCCAGTGAAAGTCCCGTCAAAATCGGTCCAACCATTTCAGAGATTAACCGGAACAAACAGACAGACAAAAAAAAACCTCAAATCCTGTTATTTTTTTTATTCATTAAAAATTAATTTAAATCGCGAAACTGTACGTTTTGTCATTATAATTATGAAGATATTAAAACTATGTTATATGTTTACTCAACTGCAGTCTCGAACATAACATTTATATACATACTAACCATTTATATAAGCAAACAATAGGTATATTTCAACAATTAAAAACACCACCGAAATCTATTCAGTTTTACGCATTTAAATAATTATATTCCACGTGGGGCTGTCCAGATACTTTAATTCTAGATCTTTAAAAAAAGCTGGAATTTATTTACAGTTCCGATAAAGAAAGAAAGAAAGAACATTCTTTATTAATAACGAACATACAGAAATTTAAAATTATACTATACACGGTTAAAGCAATATCTTAATTTATAAAAAAATATCAGCTTTTTTTAGGGTATCACACCACAACGCTGATATTCAGAGGCAACCCCTTGGTGATACACGAGAACAGTGACAACTAGTATAGAAAAAAAAAACATAACATAACATTTATATTGAACAAAATACATATGTCAGAAGAGAGAGTCGATAGACGATTTCGTAGTTTCTGAATAGTCGGCAGTGCCTTGGACTTGTAACCAAGGTGTTAGCTTAAGTAGCTCCTTTAAGTTACCACGACACTCGCCTCCACTGCCCGGTCTCACTGCTGTCTTAGGTTACGTTAACATAAGGCCAACCTAACCTAAACCTAAGGTTGTGTTAACACATCTAAATGCAATGTAGGGACTCGTAATAAATAAGACGTAAGAACTCACATGATCCTTAATCCAAGAGGTCCAATATCCGTGATATAGCGATACACTATTAGTTACACTTTAACTCCAGGTGATGTTCACTCAATGGGACATGTCGAAAGAATAAAATGTACTGCGTCAGTCGGGGAATATAAAGGGACTAGACAATGGTAGCAATGCCCTTCCACTAGTGGGGAGAAGTAAATCAACAAATAAGAAATATGGCGCTGGCGTTACGATTAATCGATAAACGATTACTCGTTTGAAGCTATCAAAAATCATTGAATAAAATGCCGTAGATATCGCTCGTATTCCGATTATTCGATAATCGTTTACTCGCTATCTAAAGTCGTTAAATATTAAAATGACGCGACCTTACCCTAACTATACCCCAACATATACTATAGTATAATAAAGTATATTTATCTTGATTTCTTGGGCTTGTATATGTTTTTAGGATATATATTATATTTAATATATTATTGGGAGTTCTCGTTAAAGGACCAATAGAAAAACCGGGATTCCGTACCAAAAATTTGGCACAAAATATCGTTATACGTTTGTTGTATGGGAGCCCCCCTTAAATATTTATTTTATTTTGTTTTTAGTATTTGTTGTTATAGAAGCAACAGAAATACATAATTTGTCTAGCTATCACGGTTTATGAGATACAGCCTGGTGACCGACAGACGGATAACGGAGTCTTAGTAGTGGGGTCCCATTTTCCCCTATGGGTGCGAAACCCTAAAAGCCAACAATGGTTCAAGGATCAATAAATCAAGCAATTTGTTCGTTATAGATTGGAATTGAATTCAAATTAAATTTAATTCTCTAATTAATTCTGGATCTTATTTCTATTGATATAAAGTCCAAATTAGCGTAAATGGACCTTAATTGCGCGATTGCATACGAAATAGATAAGGTGGTAAAAATAGAAAAATATTTTTGCGTGGCTCTCTGCCAAAGTCAGAGTGTCATTGATTGTACTAGAATAATCGTGATTGCATTTAGAACTTTACAAAGTTGTTATTGGGGTAAAACATCAGTACATTTTTTTATTAAACCAAATAGCTAATCATAGCTAATTGGGTTTTGCCTTATTATACATGTAGCGACCAGCTTTCGTAAAAATTAAAGGGAAAAAAATGGTTATTGTGGGTTATCCCTAAGAGATAGACATATACCATCGAGGACTTTTTCGTAGACCTTTTTAAGGTGTACAATACTGTAGTACATTATTTTGATCTATTTCGTAGGGTTCAGCCAGCGTTTGCAATGTAAGCGCAAAAAATGTGTTTATTTACAACATCACATTAGAAACCTCTTAAATTATGAGTGTTTCTCTACTATATTATGTATGTATACATGTAAACCTTCCTCTTGAATCACTATGTATTTAAAAAAACCGCATCAAAATCCGTTGCTTAGTTTTAAATATCTAAGCATACATAGGGACAAGGCTTAAACATTTTATGACAATAACTTTCGTATGTTTTAAGTTCGATCTGCAGTGAGACGCACAAACATACAACGTTTAAAACGATTGTTTTGGTTTCTTTTGGTGTTTAGTTCACTTCACATGTAGTTTTATTTTATATCATCTTTATACTGATACTCGAGTAACAAAAAATTGAAAACATAATAAGTAAGTAGTACTCTATATTTGCTAGAAGATAAATTCTACAAAGGGGGTATCCATTAATTACGTGAGGTATTCTAGGGGGGAAGGGAGATCTAAAGAAAACGATGTAACATTTTGTGAAAAATTATTTCTATATGGTGTTTTGTCTTAATCTTAACGAAACTAACCTTACGAAATCTCACCAAAGGGGGGAAAGTTGAAAAATTCCCAAAAATGCCTCACGTAATTAATGGACGCCTCCTAAGTTGTGTAATAAGTATTATTTTTTTTATCAGTGAATCATTACCAGTTGTGACTTGAGTAATGTTTGATAATCTATAATTACATTGATAACCTTTAACGCAGTCAAGAAGATTGTTTATTTTTATATGTACCGGATTTAAGATAAGATTTAGGATCTTTTTTTAAGTTATTATCATCAATTCTAGTTCCAGTGGGTTGGGAACCACAACCTCTTGAACCTGAATCATAACAACTATAGACAAAGGATATTTAAATTAAACATATTTAGGATGGAAGGAGGAATTCTTTATCAGGATCAATGCAATTTTGACAATATTAAAAAATGAATACCTCAAATAAAAACTAGATTCCCTAGTTCAAATTTTGAGGGCTTCTTGGGGACAGAACAAAGCAACTTTCCTGAAAGTTTGAAACAAATCGAAGTTAGAAGAAAAAAGTTGTAGCTTAGACCCTATATCTATTTTTTTATAAATGTGGAATTCTTTCTGAGAAGAATGCTACTGGGCAGGAGTCTTTAAGTTTTATAAAAGCTGAGATACAAATATTTGAAAATTAGTGTAAAATCGACTTTTTAAAAATTCTCCAGCGGCTGGATTTGCACAAATCGGACTCAAATATTCAGGATCTTCTCCTTTTTAGGTGTACTTTGAAAGAAAAAATCAGCATCAAAATGGCCGACCCTAGTGCTCACTTTTGTTGAGAATTAATGTATCTGCCCATATATACGATAGATTCCTTACTGCCTTACTGCATAAGCGGATGAGTTGAGTCTTCTTACTTAATGATGATAAATGGGAGTTCTAATGAAACTCTTGAGTCTAATGTTACATCTATACATGAGTTCTATATTTAGTAGTAGTGTAAAGTAGGGTGTAATTTAACACGTGTTAAATACATGTTTAATTTTCAACATATTATTATATATTACATACTAGTATTCGTGAAAACGGCGGTCATTTTGAGCAATTTGAAGCGTCAGTAGCACAGTGGCTCGGGCGTTGGATTCACGATCAACAAATCGTGGGTTCAAATCCCGGACATTGGACTACTGGCGTGGCCCACTCCTGACACAAGCTATTTATTAGCTTACTAGGAGGGGTAAAGGGAATACTAGTAGTATGTGATCCATACTGCTAGTAATCTTTTAAGAAAAAAAAAATTTAACACGTGTTAAATACATGTTTAATTTTCAACATATTATTATGTACTAGTTGAGTCTTCTTACTTAATGATGATAAATGGGAGTTCTAATGAAACTCTTGAGTCTAATGTTACATCCATACATGAGTTCTATATTTAGTAGTAGTGTAAAGTAGGGTGTAATTTAACACGTGTTAAATACATGTTTAATTTTCAACATATTATTATATATTACATACTAGTATTCGTGAAAACGGCGGTCATTTTGAGCAATTTCTTTGGTAGATCACCTATTTTTAAGTTTGTGTCGTACCGTAGTTTTTGCATTTAAATTTTTGTTGGCCTTAAAGAAACTTTTAATCACAGTAAGAAATAGGATTGTTTGGCAATAAAAATATTACGAGTTGATTAATCGTTTTTCAGTACAAAATGTATGGAAAATTTTTTTGGCGATTTCTGACTCATACATTAAATGGCCCCATAGAGTCTTTTGATCCCCATACGGAGTGGGATCGATAGGCATAAAAAATTTTTTTTCGGATTTTAGCACTTTTCGCTAACCGTACATTTTCTCAAAAATTTGTGAATGCAGTTCAGAATATCTTAAAAAGTTGTGGATGGTCTCCTAGGAACGTTTTGCTGTAGCTATAACGGTTAAGGTACCTGCCCTTACTAACCCGTCTCAAAAATCCATCCTGTATATAGAGAGACCAAAGACTTAGACGGTCACACAGCTCGACATTTTATTATATATAAACCCCCCTTAAAGCCTTTTTTTCGCGATAAAACTAACCTATTACCTTTTCTATGTTCTAGTCTATCTCTGTACCAAATTTTATCAAAATCGCTTCAGTGGTTTAAGCGTGAAAGACTGATAAATAGAGTTACTTTTGGATTTGATCACAGGTTAAATTAAACAGTCTCATCAGTCATATATAAAGGAATCGACTATCGTATATGCAGTTGAACCTGTTTAATTATATAATTTATGTAGATTGGCCACGATTCTAGAATGGCGTATTGTGTGATACGATATGTGATATCAGATGACGTCTGAATGAACTAATTTATACCACGTAAGTATATAACTAGACTATATAAAATGAGACCAACTTCGACCAGATTGTCATAACCTAAGGATATCTCAATTATAATAAATTTTCTATTTGATTTGAAAATTGCCTTAGTATATCTTCAAAGTCAATTTCCCCAATGCCAATAAATCTAAAATATGACCCCTTTGAAGATCATGACATAAAGATCATATCACTTGTGAGGGGACGGGTTAAAATACAATACCCCTTTGCTGCTGGGAGAGCATCTCGTAAGAGACGAGTAACCCAGCACCCCCATTAGTGGTAGGGAATCTGTTCCCCGACTGGCTTGCAACCACCAGCAAGCGAATCCAACCGCCAAGTGTCTTTGACGCGTTCCGGTCGAGCCGCATCTCGGCCAGATCTACCCTCTCCCTCTCTCATCTCATTAATGCTGCGATTTCAGTAGACACCGGGTTCTTACTCAGGGTCCAATGAAACCGAATCATTCTTCTTCTCGCTCCCCCTCCTCACTCTATCTTCGAGACGACAACGCAATGGCAAAACAAGAAATACTCTCTAGTTTTGCCGATTTCCATGGATGACGGTGGTCATCTTTCCATCAGGTGGACCGTCTCTTCGTTTGTCCCTTATCTGACATAAAAAAAAGATTGGCGGGTCATCAGATTTCTCCTTTTTTTGTAGTTGGTAATAACGGCCGGAATTAATAAATAATCACAATCCAAAATCTTTGGAGTGTTTAAATGTTCCTCTAAAATTCAAATATGGTTTAACCGAGTTCAATCTTCTCGATTCGCGCCGATATGATCACCCTGTTGATGCCAAAGTTACTCTATTTAGATCTTTTTGCACATCTTTCTATACAAGTAGTTTATGGGAAAAATATACAATGCCCTCCGGGTCCAATATGATAACGCATTCAGGATGTTGTTGATGAACATCGTTATTTTCCGCAGTAATAAACGTGCACATCACTATGATATAGTGGAGTAATTCATTGTCTGTGGTCGAATGATATAAGTCGTAACGTTTTAATGTTTAAAATAGTTTTCTAAAATAATCGTATTAAGTATATTAATAATTTATAAAAAAAATGCGTTAGGTAAAAATACGAAAAACAAAATGTTTTGTTATGTAAGTATGAATTTAAGAAAATACAAGTAATCTCATAGAGCTGATAAGGTTCCGTTGTTTGATCTTGTTACACATCACCGAGATATGATCTTAATTATAGAAAAACGTACTCCTATTATCAAATTATGTGCTTCACTACTGATAAGTGACGTTAAATGACATTCCCTGCAAAGTTATCAATTAAAAATATGTAAACCAACTCAAACAATGATAAAGTATAATTTTCGTTCCATACAAATTTGGGAGCTTCGAGCCGAAGTGAAAATATTATTTATATCTTTTTAATACATGCATGAATTTAAAATAAAATGGCGAAATATATATATTTTTAACACTAGGTATCGAAAAAATCATTGGCACTTCATTAGAATAGGGCGTCCCACCCCCTACTCCAATTTTTTTTGAACATTTATTTTAGATAATATTTACCATCTGTATTTCTGAAATCCGTTTTTTTAGGAAATTCATAGTTTTCGAGATATGATTTTTTGAAAATTCCTCAGTTAAAATTTCTTAAAATACGTATTTCAAAAATATACTTAGGATGGTAATATTATCTAATAAAATTAAAGAAATCCGAAGTCACTCCTCGAAAATGACTATAAAAACGAGGTTCTCGCGTTTAAAACCTTATTTCGATTTCCAAAACTAATTTTTATAATGGAACTTCCTTTCAAGGAAAAAATTTACAACAATACTCCTTTTCCCAGGTCAACTCAAAGGCTGGACTAGCCCCAAGGACGTCATCCTGAAGGTAGCCGGCATCCTCACAGTCAAGGGTGGTACTGGCGCCATTGTGGAATACCATGGACCTGGAGTGGACTCTATCTCCTGTACCGGTATGGCGACCATCTGCAACATGGGTGCTGAAATTGGTGCCACTACTAGTGTAAGTTTCACATTTTTATTAAGTTATAAAATTATACGGTTTTAGTAGCCAGCAGCTAAGTTTGAGAAAAAATAGTGGGGGAAAGATGCACATTGTGAGCGTGCTGCGTTCCATCCGTGACGTAGCAGACGCGTGGGAGCTGACGCGCTGTTCTCGCCCTTAAGTTACTTCTGCGCATACAAGGTCAAATCTATACTTACCAGTCTCAATTTATCGATTGGTTTTATAGAGGATAGTTTAATAGTTTAGTTAGCTCATCTAGTTTAGGGGTGGGAGCTTGGTTATCTATCTTCATGACTCGATCAACTATACTATATTAAACCCATGTTTGTGAAAACAACAACAACTCAACCTTTCGTCGTCCACTGCTTGACATAGGTCTTTCCCAATTTGCGCCACATTACTCTATCCTCCGTCTTCCTCATCAAGTCTACCCAGGCTATCTTCTTTAGGTCATCTGCCCAACGGGCGTGTGGGCGTCCTATACTACTAAAGCCGGTACGTGGTCTCCACTCAAGGACACATTTGCTCAAATGTCCGACAAACGTAACCAGCCCACTGCCACTTCAACTGACTTACTCTGCGAGCTATGTCGGAGACTTCAGTTCTTTTCGGATAATATCATTTCTGATTTTATCTCTCAAAGAAAGCGACTCTCCTCTCGCTGAGCGACTTTGAACGTAGTCAGTAGACAATACAAGTTATTCTTTATCCAGGTTTTCCCCTACAACAACCGTATGGAAGCTTACTTGAAGTCAACCGGTCGTCACGACATCGCCGCCACCGCCAACAAGTTCAAGAACTTACTGACTCCTGATGCTAAAGCACCTTACGATCAGGTAATTTATATACTCGCTGACCGTAAGTACAAATTTAACATTTAAGGTCAATTAATTTAGTTTTCATCACGTATATGGTATCATTAGATATTCGGTGGCTATACGTTATGTGACGTCACGCCGTGGTGCCCTCTAGAATCGATATAGTGGATTTGAAATATTTGACTTTCCGCGGCTTTAACGTACTTGAGTTTAGATTTTTCAAAATATTATATTCTTACTCTTTTCCTCGTAAATTAATTATGTAAGAGTAACATAACACATATTAGATGTCTTTTGGAAGATACAAAAATTTAAAAAATAATTGCCTGATCCTGATACATGTTCTTATTGCAGCTTGTCGAAATCGATTTATCAACCCTGGAGCCCCACGTCAACGGACCTTTCACCCCCGATCTAGCGAACCCTATCTCCAAGCTCGGCGAGGCTGCCAAGAAGAACGACTGGCCTGTGGACATCCGCGTCGGTCTCATCGGTTCCTGCACCAACTCCTCCTATGAGGATATGGGTCGTTGTGCTAGTATTGTTAAAGAGGTAACATATTTTTAGTTTTAAGATTTGTGTGGTGGCATGGGTGTTTAGGGTGCTTATGTACGAATATTTTTTTATTTTCACTCCCGCCTCGAAATTTTGATCAAAATTCCTAAAAATGGTAATTTTCCCTGAAAATTTGAGCCCTTACTATTAATATTAGACTTGACCAAGGCGTACAATGTTTTTTTTTCAGAATTTTACAGCTCAGAACTTTCTTCAGAATTGCGGCGTAATCTTAACTCGAACTGATGGGAGTACTGGTCAAAATTCTCGTGTTTTTGCCCTTATCTCGTAAATTAAAAGAGTTACAGAAATATAAATGACAAACTTGTAGGAAATTCAATTTCCTTAAAGTTCTGGATCATCAATTTCACTAAATATCATTATACCAAGTGGGAGTGAAATTTATTAAATTGAAATGCCAGTTTATCTAGTTTAGCATATTTACCTTTGAATTGCCTATGTTTCTAAACTAAACTGTTTATTTCAGGCACTCGGTCACGGTCTGAAGTCCAAGATCCCGTTCAACGTGACCCCTGGATCAGAACAAGTCCGCGCCACTATCGAACGTGACGGCATCGCGCAAACACTACGTGATTTCGGTGGCACTGTAAGTATTTACTCATTCACTTGACCTGCCCTTTGATGGTATTCGACAACCTAAATAAGTAAAATCTAAACAAACCCTTTTTGCTAACATAATTTTACCCGTGAGGGCGCGAATTTAGAATACAATCCCTGGAAAAGATTCGAGTTAACCCAGTCGCATTAATAAAATAGGTTTTCTTACGGTGCCGTCACAATACATTACATATTATACATTAGGCAGAATATTACGTTATTTTCTAAACATAGTGACGCACACAGTATAAATACTAGAAATAAAAAATAAACCTGTAACGCCGTACTATCGTTTCCACAAAGTAAGTAATTGTTTCATGGGGCTTGGTGTTCGCATCTATAATAAGATTCCACAGCCGATTTTAAATTTGCCAGTTCAGCAATTTAAAACTCAAATAAAAAAGTGTTTAGTAAATAAAGTTTACTACTCTGTACAAGATTATTTGAATGATGACAAAGCTTGGATTCAAAATGACGTTGATGCTCAGCTGAATGATTATACCTTTGTAACACAGACTGATGTAAACAATGGCATTTTGAAAAGAGCGACTGTTGAGTTTCTTGCCAGTCCTTCTCACCAGGAAACTGCTTTCCGAACTGGTGGTAGCTTCAGACAAACCGACTGACTGAACAATTTTGACGTGTCAAAAGTACTTTGTAAAAAGTCTATTTAAATAAAATATTTTGAGTTTGCATGTGGGCCAGACTTACTCCTTCCTTCTGCAATCCCATGAATATTACGGTTCCAGTAGACTCTAGATTCTTTCTTTAGGACCCCTTTCAGTGCATTACCTCATCACCAAAACATGAGAAAATCTTAATGATTGCTGATGAACATGGGCGATGATATAAAGCAGTTATAGCCCAGTGGTTAAGATCAGAATATCTTACTCGGGTGATCCGATAAAAGATGATAAATCCTGAGTACACGCCTTTAACTTCTCCGAGTTGTGTGTTTTATGCGATTAAATATCACTTGCTTTAACGGTGAAGGATAACATAGTGAGAAAACCTGCACTCCTGAGAGTTCCCTAAAATTCTCAAAGGGGTGTGAAGTCTGCCAACCCAGTATGGGCCAGCGTGGTGGACTATGGCCTACCCATTAATGGGTTGGGATGATGATGATGGGCGACGGTCAGATTTTCAATTATTACCCACAAAGAAACCGATACAGTATTAGGTATAGAGCATCTAGTTCTATATAAAAATTCTATATTATTATTAGGTTTTAGCCAACGCCTGTGGACCATGCATCGGTCAATGGGACCGTAAGGACGTCAAAAAGGGCGAGAAGAACACCATCGTGACGTCATACAACAGGAACTTCACCGGACGTAACGACGCCAACCCCGCCACCCACTGCTTCGTCACCAGCCCTGAACTTGTAACTGCCCTCTCACTTGCAGGTAAGACCACATCAAGGTTAAGTTACTTTATAACCACACATTGTATATGGAGCCAATCAAGTATTATGTACGCAAAGCCCTAATCTCTCCCTCCGTACTTACGTAAACATTGATAAATGCATTTTTCTCCCTTCTCATTCTGAGCACGTCTCGATGTGCGTGTTTACTTTTTTATTGCTAACGTAATCACCATACAGACCCCTCCAATTCCCCATGTCATCAAAAATAAGCAAAGCAAGGACCCTCCCGCCCGTTTTTAATGCTTTACGTAACGGCCTCTCTTTCCATGTTATTGGTTCCTTAAGCAGCAGTTCTAGATGAATATATCTTGAGTTAAAATATTTCGAATTTACGTCAATTATTTAATCATTCTAAACGTAACCGAGTATTCAAAATTTCCCCTAGGTCGTCTGGACTTCAACCCAGTAACAGATGAGCTGACTGGCACCGATGGCAAGAAGTTCAAGCTTTCTGACCCCTTCGCTGATGAACTCCCCGCCAAGGGATTCGACCCCGGCCAGGACACTTACGAACACCCACCTGCTGATGGATCCAGTATGTATAAAAATATATTTAGTAATGTAATCGTTATTAGAAATTACCGAATTATGTCAGAAGAGTTGTTCAATAATTAGGGGGTTTGAAATTTAAGTATTCCAAATTCCTTAGACCTTAACAGTCTTATTACAAAAAAGAAGAAAAACCTTGGTTTATCTGCAAAACCATGGCTTAAATTTGTTCGTATTACAAAGCTGATATAAACCGTGGACGCCTTAGTACCGTCATATGAACCACGGTCTAAATATCGACCACAGATTAATACAAAAATCACGCATTCATTCACTCGTCATTCTATTATTACGTTCCGTATGCTCAGAGAAGAAAATGTTTTTATAATAAGCTTGGTTAATAATGATTGGAAATGTTAAAAATATTAAGACTTTATTTTTTTACATTACTTAATTTTTTAATTGCATTTTTTTTGTGCACATTACTTATGTTGTATTTGCTAATAATAGAACATGTAATTTCGTGAAACGAAACGCAATATTCCCGGGCGTTATATGAAACCATAACAACAAATAAAACTATTGCTAAGATAAACACCCGTGAGGGGACGGGTTAGAATACTATTCCCCTCTCCCGGTGGGAGAGCATCTCATAAGAGCCGAGTAATCCAGCACCGCTTTGGTGTTGGGGGATCTGTTCCCCGACTGGCTTGCGACCACCAGCATGCGAATGCGATCGCCAAGTGTCATAGACGCATTCCAGTTGAGCCGCATGTGGGCCAGACTTACCCCCTCCCTCTCCCATCCCATTAATGCTGTGGGTCTAGTGGACTCTGGGTTCTTGCCTAGGGTCCGCTGAATCCGCATCATTTTTCTTCTTCATTTCCCCTTCCCACTCTATCTTCGGGAATGCAACGCATCGATAAAAACGAGAGTGCTTTTTGTTTTTCCGATGTCCATGGGCGATGGTTGCCACTTACCATCATGTTAGACTATGATTTAGTCCACGGTTTATCGCTAAACCACATTTTGTACTAAGACTATAATTGTTTTAATATTTTAGCCAAAAAATTTAAAGAAAAATTATGTTAAAAGTAATGCACATACGGACACTAAACGTTAGCTTGGCGCGCTAGGCGTGACGTCACAGTCTATAATAACAATCACCAGTAAATGTAGAAGAAGTGTTCTCTTGAATATATAAATATATTTTATTTCACACATTGGAGAAAATTAAAAACTAGTAGTAGGAGAGTAAAATAAAAAAAAATTAAAGTAGGACAATTCTTCGTCCTACTTATTGACATTGTACTATGTATTGTGACGTCACATAAGACTAATATTGTTAAAGCAACAACAACTACAATAAATTCCTGCTTAATTATGATATATTTATGTAATATTTTTAACCTAAAAAAAGCAATCATGCAAAAACTACTGAACGGATTTTGATGAAATTTAGCACACAGATACTTTACAACCTGGATTAATATATAGACTTTTTATCCTGAAAAAAGTCAGTTCCTGCAGAGTAAAAGAGTAAGTAGCCCCTAAATATTTTCCACCACGGTGGACAAGTGCGGGTTGGGAGACTTCACACACCTTTGAGAACATGGAGAACTCTCAGGAGTGCGGGTTTCCTCACGATGCTTTCCTTCACCGTTAAATATTTAATTACTTAAAACACACGTCACTCAGAAAAGTCAGAAGTGTGCGCCTATGTGGGGGACCGAAACTCGGACCTCCCGCGTAGACATCAACGTCATAACCACTAAACTATTTTAATTAAAAATATTTGATCTTCATTTAAATGACGAAGAATATTCCTTAATAATTTCGAAATGTTTCTTCCAGAGGTGCAAGTCGACGTATCCCCAACATCAGACCGCCTCCAACTATTAGAACCCTTCGACAAGTGGGACGGCAAGGACCTCACCGAGATGACCATCCTCATCAAGGTCAAGGGGAAGTGCACAACCGACCACATCTCAGCTGCTGGACCCTGGCTCAAATATAGAGGACATTTGGACAATATTTCTAATAACATGTTTATCACGTAAGTAAAAATATAAGTCTTTGTAGTGCCATATGCCATATTTAATTGTGATTTTAATCCATCAAGGAAAGACTAAACTTCATTATAATCGATTCATTCGTTTTAACAAGACTGATTTTCATTAAATGGGAAGTGATAAACCCAACAGTATGACAAGTAATATCAATTTAGCATATTTACCTTTGAAATTTTTAAATCAAGAATTGATGCAATATTTCTAACGTGATTTCTATTAATTTCCTAATTAATAATTATTTTCGTTGTCTATGTTATACAAGAAAAAGTTGTAATCAAATCATAAAATTATGGGGGTAATTAAAGATTTGTTCTGATTCCCAGTTTTTTTTTAATTACAGAATTTCTATGATGCTTAAGTTTACAATTTCTAAGAAGTGTTCTTCTATGGGTCTATATTTGAAATTGTTGTTGGTGGTAGAAGGTTTCGTACAATTTCTAGGTTGCATATGAAATTTAAAAAAAAATGAATTTGTGATATATATTCTTTGTATACTAGCGCAACAAACGCAGAGAACGGCGAACTGAACAAAGTACGCAACCAGACCGACGGGTCGTGGGGCCCCGTGCCCGCCACCGCGCGCGCGTACAAGGCGGCCGGCGTGCGCTGGTGCGTCGTCGGCGACGAGAACTACGGCGAGGGCTCCAGCCGCGAGCACGCCGCGCTCGAGCCGAGACACCTGGGAGGAAGAGCTATTATTGTTAAATCTTTTGCTAGGTGAGTTAACATCCTATCGTCTTATGTAAATAGCCAAAAACTAAAATTGATTAAAAATAATTTAAAAAATCTTTCCTCAAAGAATCATGGCAAGTTCCATACATTGATTTGGACGGAAAATTTTGAGAGCCATTAATTATTTCCATTGCTTAGATTATACTCTAGGGATCCCGGTAATATGAATAATATATTTTTATCAGGCGGCAAATATAAAATATTCTAAGGTAAAAATAATGGACTTCTGACATTTTCTATTGTCATATTAAGTATTTTAAAAAAATAAAAACGTCAACTGTCAAAGTGACACTTGTATCTAAGTCAAGTTTTATTTATCATCTTTTAAGTTTTATATCTGATTTTGTAAAGAATAAATAATAAGGACATAAAAGCTTTATGCGAAATAAAGGTAAATGTAAGACAAATATTAATAATAAAATAAAATTATCGTACAGCAATATATATTATCGTATTAATCCATTTATTATCGTAAAATTAAGCTCCGACAGTTTAGTAAAACACATATTATGACAAATGACATTTATAGCAATCTTTTTCGTTCAGAAATAGTCAATAGTTTTAAGATTTACACTTTTATTGATTCCCATGTCCTAAAAATATTCTGAGTGTTAGAACCTATTATTTAGGCCTCAAAAAGCAGTTCTAAAGTTATTTCAATTTCTCATATTTTTTAGTACAAATTCTGCCATGATTCTTTATGAACTCTCTCTGTAGATAGTATATATGTCTCGTATGTTTGCACATTGTATTACGCAAGGGCGAAAGGGTTACTATTCCCATAGCGTCGGAGAAGTCCTAGAAACAATATTATTGTCTTTTTTACTATTTTCATTATGCCCATTATAGCTGTTTTGTAACTCTTTGGTAAATTCACCACGATTCACGATGATGCAATCTTTCGACAGTTTAATTACGTTAAATTTCAAGCTGATTTACTTTGTTTGTGTAGAATCCACGAAACTAACTTAAAGAAGCAGGGTCTATTGCCCCTCACCTTCGCCAACGCCTCCGACTACGACAAGATCAAGCCCGATGACAAGATTTCACTGCTAGGAATCAAAGACCTTGCCCCTGGAAAGGTAAGCACGGCATTCTTGTGTATTGGTATATAACAATATTTTAAGGAAAAATAAATGAAGTTAAAATCAAGTCTACCTACAATTAATAGAATAATTGTCCCTACCACTCTTACCTGAGGTTAAACGAATTCCAATTCATGTCGGAAATTTTGTAGTTGACTCAACCTAACCTTATTGTTATTTAATTAAACTTTAAAGGGACTTTTGGCGATGATAACACAAAAAAAGGTGTCACTAACTTTTTGGACTCATCGAATTTAGTTACTTAAGTTTTAAATTGTTATTTACAGCAAGTAGAATGCGAAATTAAACACAAAGATGGCAAATCGGACCGCATCAAGCTCAACCACTCCCTGAACGAACAACAGATCGCCTGGTTCAAGGCCGGCTCAGCCCTCAACAGGATGAAGGAAATCGCCTCCGGAAAGTAGATCGAATAGAACGATTATTTATAAATCAAAACGCCATGTTTTATTTCACAGATTAAGTAGATGTAACGCCATAGACAATTTTTTTATTTATTAATGGCAGCAGCTAACAGTATTTGCAGCCATTTTAGGCTGGTATCACATTAGTGCATTTTGAATCGGACAATACTTAGTCAGGGCGGTGAATCTTTAGTGTAGCAACACTTAGATGGTTAGACAATAAGTTTGAATTTCATTATGATGTACTGTAATCAATTATTAAGTGAAATATTTTATTTTATTATTTATGTACATAATGTTATTAAAATAATAAAAATTACGTACGTAAATTACCATTGTTTTTTTTACCTTTACACCGTGGCATCCATTTTACATCGAGGTTGAAAACTGCCAGTTTGATAAAAATCTTCTTAATAAAAAAAGTAAGTTTTAATTTAGTCTTGAACCATTTTAGATTAGACCGGGACAGCATAATGTTAGTGAGAGGTATACCTACACCATTATTAAAGACAAGTTTTATTCTAGTAGCCGGCTAACTTTAGGTCTGAGAAAAAATGGTGGGGGGAAATTGCGGATTGTGAGCGTGCTGCGTGGCTTTATTGGCAGTCCCATCCGTGATGTTTATTATTTTGACAAATAGTAGAAGTGCAGGAACTCAAGGTCAAACCTATACTTATGTGCTACAGGCACGGCACGGCTCATATTTTTATGATATCTTGGTACTTCGAGTTATAACTAATACAATAGTATAAGCGGTATCTTCGTTGCAATTATTTGCTACCCTTAGGACTCTGCTACAGCGACCGGCCGCTTTTAACGACGGAATTTCACACAATTTGTCCGGTTACGACGACGAGCATTGACGTGTTTAAAAACCAAAAATAATTAAAAATTACAGACTGCACTAAATATTTCGTTATGTAGTTTAGATTATAGAGGTACATAATGTACGTGCAGTTATTTTATCATTACATTATGTATAGCTACCGGCACGTAAGTTTACGTTTGAATTTGAATGCGCAGGAGTTACACACAATTGCACCAATACGGGCATTTTGTAAATCACCATAAGTATTTTAGAATTCTTCGGCATTTGATACCCCTTATGATATTTTCAACTACCCTGTCCACACGTTTCAAATTTTTCTGAATTTATTCTGTTTTAGCAAAATATGTAAAATAAATATTTTGATTTAAATGTTTTTTTTTCTCTGATTATGTAAATATTAATAAATACATTATAATATAATGTGATTATTTTATAAAAAACAAAAATTGATAAGTTCGTTTAGTATAAATTCCAATTAGTACGACGTAATATCACGAGATTGCTCTTGGCCGTCGTTATAATCGGATTCTATTGTATATTTTGACTTAGACAATATGATAAATATTGTAATGTGCTCACCATTACCTTTCAAGGAAAATAAGTAAAATATATTGAAAAATTTCAAGGAATTTCTTCAATCAACTCCATGGTGGAAATCTTCTATAGTGTTATAAACTCTCTCATAAAAGAATTTATTCCTTTCAATACGCCTCATAATTCTAAGTTTCCACCATGCTTTACCAATCTATTGACACCTCATTCATTAAAATTGGTTCAGTAGTTTAGCGTTTTATAAAGGATTACAAAAGAAAGCCAAGTGTAGTGTAAAACTAATTTATTAACCATAAGTTATTCTTCATTCTCCTCATTGTCGCTGTCAGCGTTGATGTTGAAGTAGCGCAGCTCGTAGGAGTCGTGGGTGGAGGCAACCACTCGCAGCCAATCACGCAGATTGTTCTTCTTCAGGTACCTCTTTGTCAGGTACTTCAGGTATCTCTTGGAGAAGGGAATGTCTGGAAATAAAGAGGAATATTATTTTTCTTCCCCTTACAAACTTTTTTGCATTAAAAAGTAGCCTATGTCCTTTCTCAGGCTCCAGACTATCTGTATAACAAATTTCATTTAAATCAATTCAGTAGTTTTGGTGTGGAATAGCAACAGACAGAGTTACTTTTGTATGCATGTATTAAGCTGAAGCACTGTAAACTCACTCTCTCTACTGGTTTGTTAGTTTTGGATAGCCTCTACAGCATTTAATTAAGGAAGGCTATATAACATCCTAACACTACTGCTACATCCAGTACGACCATCACACGGATGAAGTTAATGATTTAGGAAGACTCCTGACAAAAGCTATCAACCTAATAATCCCATTTGAATGTTACACGATTGTACCAGTACAATTACTATTGTGGAGATGACAAAAATTGTATTTAGTCGATTACTTGTTGAATGTATACACAAATTCAGACTTCGTCCGCGTGATGCTCTGCTCCTATTGGTATTAGCATTATTAGCCTTGCTGGATAAATGGGCTATCTAACACTGAAAGTGTTATTAGTATAAGATATGTTAAAGTATCCCATTATTAGAGGGTTTGATCCCATTATTAGGGAGATTAGTGTTAGAGGGGTTAGACAACCTTATTTTTCTTTTGACTCAACCCAAACATATTTTCTCAACCAAAACTTTTGGAGTTATAGCTAATGTAGTCTCCGGGTGGTCGATCGCTTCCCAATATAGTTTTTACGAGACATTCATCTATTTTTGTAAATAATCTTGTTATGCTAAAAACTTGTTTTTTTAAGATGGTAGTCAAAATTTCTCAAAAACCTTGGGACTGATTTCATTCAAACATTGCACACTTCTTTTACATTAATTATTTGGTTCTGAACTAATTAAATAAAATGTAATATTTAGCAAAAATAGAGTTTTTGGATGGAACCTTTAATAAAAATCAAAAATTTAAGATTAACTTAGGTTCTAAAGAAATCTTTTAGATTTTTAATTTCAGACAAATCAGTTGAGTTATCCTGACTACCATATGGAAACTTTTTTTCGAGATTATAGTTCTTTCTTTGTACTTTACCAGAATGTTCTTATAATAAGCTTAATAATAAATTTTAAGTTTTAATATATAAGGTACTCTGAAGAACAATTTGGAATTTGTTATTATTTTTGTATCTCATACACTTTTTAAGAAATCTTAGGTTATATTGTTATGCAGTAGTATTTAAAATATTAGACAAAATTGCTTTTTAAAATATATTTATATACTTATAATATTTATAAGCCAATGTAATTAAATCTTATTTATTAAGTGTCATAAACTCATATTTGGTATTACTTTTTTCTATCACCCTCAAATGTTATCTTTGGACTCATTTTATAACCAAGACAATAATCACAATATTTCATATTAACTATGATAAATTTGTAGTTGGCGATACTTTAAAACAGGGAGTAACATTGAATGGATTCAGAAATTCCGACAGGAATCTAAGCAGTGCCTCAGACTAGTTACCACTGGTTTACGAGGCCTTTCAATAGAATTCCAACACTAACCTCCACTGCTTAGTTTCATTGATTAAATCTAAATTAGGTTAACCTAAGCCTAACTTACATGTAGATATTTATATTTCCTAAAACCTCACTCTCAACAATAGATATTGGGTCCAACAAAAGTTTCAAATTGGTCAAGCAAGAAGAATAACAATATTTTAAAAGTTATGTCAATCTTTGTCATCAAAATTTGTCATATTCTACACTATAGTAACAGATACCTGTTACTATAGTGTAGAATATACACTTTAATTTTAAATTAACTCCGCTATTGAAATTAATTAACCTAAAGTTTGAAAATCATTGAAATACGGCATAGGTTTCATTGATTAACTTCTTTATTAGAAACTTGAAGAAACTACTTTCGCTTAGCGAAGCGAGAAAAGGACAACTAATTATATGTAATTATTGTATTCAATCTACATTAAAATACATAATTACCTGCACTGATGTTGATCTTGGTCTTATCCCTCGCAATGACAACGTGATTACCGAGGTTATTTGTTTTGCCTTCCACTTTGACACGCTCTTTCAAGTATTTCTCAAAGTTGCCCACTTCCAGGATACTGTCCTCGGCCGGGTGTGTGCAGTCAATAGCGAACTTGAGGCTGATCTTCTTCCTCTGCCCCTTGCCACGGATTTTACCGCCTTTGACTGTCTTCTTACCAGTCTTTGGGTTTAACTGAGCCTTTTTAGGCGCGGGCTTCTTTGTTACTGCCATTTTGGCAACCTGAAATGTTTATCAAGCAATTATTAACTTTGATATATAATTATACCATGGAAATGTAACTTTTATTGTAATTTTTAAAATAACCTACAGAACACGTGTTACAGTCACCGAAAAACCTGCAAAATGGCCGATAGAGACAGTTTGTAGAAATGACAACAACGTCACAAACTTGTTGTAGAGATGCGATCCTTCATCGATTAATCAAAAAATCGTAATATATAATTTTATTATCCTATTATATTTACATTTTTTATAAATTTAGTATTGGAGAGTAAAATATATTTTCAATTTTTTAATTAATTTTTTTAAGCTCTACTCTGAGTCGATTTTTACCCTAAAAATCAACATTTGTTGAGTAATGATTAAATGTACTTTTTTTCAAGGTCATGAAAAAGAGGTTGACAATTTTTTGCCTCAGTCGTTAATAGATAGTAACGATGGTACAAAAATAAAACAAACAGAGATGAAAAATCAAGATAATCGATTCTGACGTACTCGATTTCAAGATCGATTTTTAACTAATTGTTAGTGTTGAACACTGAACAAAACTTGCTCAGTGTTGCCATTTATAATTATAATTACACTGAATTTTGTTCTTCTTGCTTTCCTCAAGATCATTAACATTAACTTCAAGGATATCTTTACTTCATTTTAAATATTTTTTTGCAATTTTATCATATTTTTAATATAGAATCAGTGCAATAAAATTTACAGTTTGCAGCATTGGTTTGACCGAAGACACACATTCACCTTATTGTACTAATTAATTGATTAATAATTTCGTATAATCGTTACTCATACGATTGTACGATAGTCGATAATTAAAGGTTTCGAAATTTGTTGGCTCTTTAATTACAGAATGTCGTTTGATAAAATGGATAATTATATATCACACAGATATAAAATTAAATAATTTTCCCTGTTTTAGTAGAAAATACGATAATCTAGTTTTCGTACGCCATAACAATCTGCTATGATGCTAAATATAATTCTTATCTAACTCACATTTACCATTGTTTCTTTTACATTTTGTCTGGTGGATTTATTAGGCCCCAGCCCCACTATAAAATACAGATTTATAAGAACAAAAAATATTTAAAAAATACTGTTCAGGTACTACTAATACATATTCATATTTATTACTTATTTAACTGTAGTTAAGTAATAAATATTTTAATACTTCAACTTCATCGTCAGACATGCCCTGAGGTGGTAATTTAAATAAAATTATTTAGATGGAATTACATAATATCTACGTAATCATTAAAATGTGTGGCACACTTTTTGGTATTCATTTTAACCAAAACAAATAGGTATTATGCTACGAAAGGTACTGCAAATTGTTGTTGATAAACGATTGTTTTGGTACGGGAGGGATTTGAGAGGCTACCACTACTCGCCCCACCCACGGAGTCGCAGCTGACGGTCACGAGTAAACATAATATTAACCCCTTATGCATTTCACGAATTTTTGCTTGGGAGGAACTTGGTCATGAAAATCTGTCACTGGCTCCCGTACCATTTAGAGATTACTTTGCCATATAAATTTAAGAAAAATGGGTTGGGCTATGAAAAATAGATGTTGACCGATTATCAGACCTACCCGATATGCACATAAATTTTTTTCTAGATTGGTCGAGCCGTTTCGGAGGAGTTTGGTAACAAACACCGCGACAAAGACAGAATGATAAAAAATATGATATTTTGATTTACGTGGTAATTTCTTGTAAGAAAATGCCTGGATTTTAGTTGATATAAGATATAATACTAATATGGCAAAAAAAAACTGTTTATAATTCAAGAGTCTCAAAGATGTTCATAATTAAAAACAATATTCTTTATCAACACTGAGCGAAGCGAGCGTAAATGATTAAAATTTTTATAAATAAATTACGTAATAAAAGAATTGATTAAAATAATGACTTACCAATGTCTTTCAAAGTTTAAAAAATAGTTAATCAATATTTTCGAATATTTAAAATAAATTGTAAATAATTCGTGACAAAATTTCCAGTTTTTTGTACGTATAATCGACATTCCTAGATTACTTCATACTTATAGCTGATATAGAAACTAGTTTCAGCTATTTAACTAGTTTTGATAACGATATTATTAATGAACATTAATTCTTATAATATATAATATAGGTATACAGTAACAAGTGGTATTACTTTGTTATCTACAGAACTTATCTACTAACAAAGCAATAGTAATACTTAAAAGGAAAATAAATGTCGCCTATTATGAAGTCATATCATGATCCAGCATAAGCGGTAGTCAGGAGCTGGGTACACGATTAAACGAGACCATTGTTTTCGCCCTACCCTGATATTTCCCATGAAGGAATCGCGCAACTCGAGGTCAAGACTTTTTTCACCTGCGTGATGTAACCTTTTTGATTCAAGGCGCGCGTTCTTACGATTTAATCTGTTGTTTTTATTTGCGCATGCGTATAGGTATAGGATAATATTGAAAATGGATATTTTAATAATACCACAGATTACTGATTGTGTTGTTGTCGTATATTTGGTCGATAAATAATTAGTGTTACTGTTATCTTAATGTCGTGAACTTGTGAAACGAGCGCTAGTCCGTAGTTGCACACAAGTAGTTTTATTTGTGTTTGAAAACGTCGAGCTCGTGAGTCGTGTGTAATGTAAACCTATTTCCGAGCTAACCTCACTCGTGAATTGCGTGAATCATAGTGACATAAATAATGAAAATAAAACCAAATGTTCGACTATAGTGAGTGTCGTATTAAATCGATAAAATGAAAACAAAAAAAGTACATAAATGACATAATGGATAAATGTTTTGTCGTCTGCGGCTGTGATGATTTAGAAGGTGTAACAAAATCTGATTTAGATCGATTTACTGATAAAATTGAAAATGTTCTCAACGATGAAAAGGGGCGACGGCTTTTTAGAAATTTTATGTTTACCTGCAACATGAAACACGGTCGTCGAGTGCTTGACTTTTGGGAGAATATCGAGAGACTACTAAATCACACAGAAAATGCTGAAAGCACATCGTTTTCGAGTTATTTGAGGGATTACGTTCGTTTAATTGATGCCGCGGAGAGGGTGGAGGAATTAGACTTTGCTACCATGGAAAGAATGGTGATAGCGCGCGATTCCGAGAACAAAGAGGAAATGGAAGAAGTTCTTAAAGTTTTAAAAGTAGAAGCAACTAAAGCACTGAGGAGAGAATACAGTGCCTTTAGAGTGAAATTTATTCCATCAAAGAGTAATAACTAATTCACAACCACTGTGCCTTGCTTTTTTATGAGGTTTATATTTCGCGCCATTTTGTATGATTATTGACTATGCACTTGGCCAGTTATATCTAGTTAACCATAGATAAATTATTATTTTTTTGTTTATCTCAAACATGTTACAAGTTTTTAGTTGTTACCATATAAGTTAAAAACAAGTAATTTATTATGAATAATGTACCTGTTGAAACTTTAAAAGTGCTTTGTAATGTTTGTTTTTTAGATTTTAAATGATAAATAAATTATTTGTATGCTACTGTCTATTTATTGTTTACCTTTTACAAAGTTGAAAATTAAAATGAAAAAAAATGAATGTTTACTTTAAAACTTTTACTATCTACTTATAGTCATTACCTACATAATTTATATGATATAATTTTCATTTAAATAAAAAACTTGTTTTTTTACCATTAATTAATTTTTGACTTTAGTTATCGCTTTATTCTAAGCCCTTTTCAATATTATTTAAACAAAAACTGTTAAGTGGCAGGACTAAAAAAAATATTTAGTCCGCCATATTGCATTTAGACTGACGTCACTTAATTTTTCGAATTACTCTAAGCAAGCCCTTTCATTTGATACCCATATTGTAGATGTGTATTAAAAATAACTAGTCTGCCATCTTGGACTTACAATGACGTCACAAAGTTAACATTGTCATTCAAATTGAACTTCTATACAAAGTTTCTGCTTAATTTACATTACAAGTTAAATAAAAGCTTGTATTAAAATGAATGTCATTTATTTATAATTGCACATTCAGTGTATATCTAATAATTTATAATACAAAATAAAATTATATATTGTGGGATACAATAACTGGGAAATAAAAGTAATTGTACTATAAAATTACAATTTCTAATGCATCAGAACTTATAGCCCTTTCACAAGCATAGACCACAGAGAATGAAATGACCAAAATAACCATGACTTGTCTATGCAAAAGTATGTGCATATAGGATTATTGTCAAAGGGTCATAAGTGTTCTATTTTCAAAATTAAAAATATTACTAAATCATACATAAAGTAACATGTAATATCATATTATAAAATTGTTACATTAAAATGGTTTATTCTTAAAATTATGCCTATAATTTATTAATATTTAATTTAAATTTCATCATAAGAGTCCATGTCTCATAAACTTAATATTTTCTTAAAAGCTAATAATAATCACTTGTCATTTTAGTTATGATAGCATAACCAAAATGTAATTTAATTCTAGGTTTTCTTCCAAGAGTAGTACATTTCTAAAGGTTTGTTGACCTGCTGAAAAAAAAAAACAAAATAAAATTGTATTAAATTTTTTATAATAACAATATTTATAAGCATTTAAGAGCTTATCTAAACGGTGAGTGTCCATTGTTGTAAATTGAATAAATGCAATATTGTTATCAATAACAATTGAATAAAAACATCTTAAACTATTTCTCTGTTACAAAAAGTAATTACTTGAATAAGGGGAAAATAAAAGTCAAGGATATTAAAAAAAAAATTTTACCTTCCAAAACTTATCATTAATCTGTCTTAATGTTTGAGAGCCAGCTAACGGTACAAACTGTCCTGGCGATGGTGCAACATATATACAAAAGTTAAGAAGACGATAAGCCTCTGGTAGTTCTGAATCTAGATCTAATGTTAGACGCATTGCTAGATATTTGCTGAGGTGATCCACTGCAAGAAAATAGGAGAAATTTGATATTATTTATAAAAAAATTAGATGGCTAAAACTATAAAAATTATTTCTTACCTGAAGCATTGGCTGTTGTTTTTAAATACCGCACAGAACTGTCCCTCAATGCCCTCATTAGTTGGTTGTCTCCCGTCATTTCTGTGGGATGAGGCTTGAACACCAGTTCTATCTCGTTTGGATTCAGTGGCTCCCCTTCCCCCTCTGTGTCCATTGAGTTCTCACCTTCAGTTCTGGAATGTTCCATGAAAAGGAGATTTGGACAAACCTTTAAGTGTTAGTAAGGAAGTAGAAAGCTTTGTGTGTAGTTAGTTTATATTAATGATGACGACAAAAACTGATAAAAAGTTATCAGTCTCTTCCATTAAAGAGTCAAAGGTCCATACTTGCTAAACCCAATTATTTTGAAATATCAAAAGGTGTTGTGACATTTCCATACTGGATCTGGGCTAGTGTCTTTTTTGACTTTGATCTATGTTATAATAGTCAGACATAACTTTTGGCCTTAAAATTTACTATAAATTACTAATAAAGACCATGTTGCCAGACTACAAGACAATAGGTGGTCATCCCAAGTAAGCATGTGGAAAGGTCCAGAGGGCAAAACGAAGAGTGGTCAGTCACTAGTACACTGGACAGACGATGTCTTGGAGATAGCAGGACCTAACTATATGGAAGGCTCAAGATAGAATCAAACGGCAAACGGCAAAACGGTTCTGGTGCTTAAATAATTACTTCTAATTAATAGATAATTGTTTTCCTTCTGTTTTTTTTTCCAAACTGTAAATAATTTTTGTACAGGAAACCAGAAATAATAGGCATTTGTATTTTATTATTTAACTTATAAAAATATTTAGATAATTTAATAGCAGTATTTTTGAGTCTATTGTGCAACAGGTAAAAATACTTCATGAACTTTCCAAATTTGCATTAATTACTAGGTGACCCGGCAAACATTGTTTTGCCATACAAATTTAAAAAATTTAGGGTGGGCCACCCTTATCACTTAGGGGTATAAAAAATAGATGTTGACAGATTCTCAGACCTAACTGATAATTTACATGAAACTTCATAAAAACTTAAAAAAAAATATTACAAGAACCAAACATAACTGGTTTGCAGTGTGGGTGAAATTTTAGATCTCCCAATAAGAAAAATAAATAACTCCTACATTATTTTTTTTATGGCCCACCTAATGGTAAATGGCTACCGTCGGCCATGGACATCAGCAATACCAGAGAGTAACTCTTGTTTTGCCGATGCATTGCCACCTCGAAGATAAAGTGAGGTATGTGAATGAAAAGAAACATGCTGCGGTTTCAGCGAACCATGAATGAGAAAACCAGAGTTAAATACAACCACAGTATTAACAGGATGGAAGGGAGGAGTAAGTCAAGCCCACAAGTGGTGCAACCGGAACACGTCAGAGGATGCTGGGTTACTCGCCTCTTACAAGATGCTCTCCCAGTGGCAAAAGGGAATTGTATTCAAAATCGTCCACTCACAGACAGAAACATTAGCTGTGTGCTTTGAAAATTGGGAAATTTACTTGGAGGATATTTTAAGTTTCTCAAACAATAATGTTAATTATTCCATTGGCTAAGCAAGAAGAAGAATAAGTGCAAAGTTTAGATAAGAAGATTCATGTACATGCAATTACTAAGTTTTAAACAATTAATATAAAATAAATGAGAGTAATTGAAACTGACCTGCCATCACTAGATTCACTCTCCTCACTCCGTTCTGATGTTAAGATAGATTTGGGCCTTTTAGTTATGCTTGTGTTTTTTGATATAGAACTAACATTTGATGGTACAGGGGACGGAGTACTTCTCACTGAAGCAGGGTTTGATGTGGACTGTCCTGGTGGTGTAGGGTTGCTGGCGGATGTACCGTCTTTAGGAACAGACGAACTGCTCCCATTTTGAGCAGGTTCTGTGTTACCATTGGAATTACTAGTTGCGCTACTGTTTTCCTCGTGATTCTTTTTGGCTCTCTGAGGTCTGTTTTGGGACTGTAATTTTATACCTTCCGTTATAGAGTTCACTAACGATGCTTGTGATTGAGACATGTTTATTTTTGCCAACACTCGCTCCTGGTGCGCTTCGTACTCGTCTCTGCTTGGATAAATCTTTGAAATTAATAAATCAAAGTTAGGATCTGGTCGTAAAGAGCGTTTTGAGACGAGTTTCTTACGGCAAGTCGGGCACTCCTTGTTGCCAGAGCGGAGTGCTGTTATGATACAGTCGGAACAGAACCTGTGTAAGCATTCTTTAGTAGTCATAGTTTTCTTCAACATATCCAAGCAGATCGGACACATCAGCTCGCTGTGCAGGCTCCGCGGGGACACCGCGATCTCCGTCGCGTCGGTGATCACTTCCTGAGGATTTCGATGCATCTCGTACAGGGAGAGTTCCCATGTTTTGTTCTGTGACGGCTCTGTTGACGACATTGTTGCTGTGATTTGGACACTTCTTAAAAAACTATAAACATTGTTGAATTGACAAACTATGCCTTGCCTCCGCCATATTATTACTCAAACTCACTAGAATAATAGGGTTGGCGAAATATATCGATAACTTTTTATTCGACATATCGACAATGTAAATGGTATTTATACGAATTATGAAACGAGTATAGTTTTATTCTTTTTTAAATATTATAATGTAAGTGTCATTCATTCTTACTTCTAAAAATAAAACAGCCGACATAAATATCGATATATTGAAATGATTTAGATATCGATACGTTTGTAATAATCGATTAAATGTATTGTAATTTGTACATCCCTATCGGTTAATATCAGAGTTGCCACTTGTAGCTCTTCGTTCAGCTTATTTACCGAGAAAATTGGTGCTTAAGTAAATAATAAACTTTTATAGTTTTAAAAATGACTGAATTTACTTTTTCTAGTCATATTAAATCTCTGGTGTAAGTAATTGTTCTACATCAAATGTTTTAGGTATTCCTAAGTTCAAAAATCTTTATAGACGAGAAAAATAAAATATCTTTTGTACCTTAACAGATAAAAAATTGATGAATAATTGATGAACGCTAATGAAATTTATGTAGGTCAATTAAATTTTATACTGATATATAAAGATAAAGAGTTTGTTTGTTAAAACGCGTTAATCTCATAAACTACTGGTCCCGTTTGAAAAATTCTTTCAGTGTTAGATAGCCCGTTTATCGAGCAAGGCTATAGGCTAGATATCATGACGCTGACTAATAGGAGCGGAGCTACACGCGTACGAAGTCCCGCGGATCGACTAGTACTGATATATAAAGCTGAAGAGTTTGTTTGTTTGAACGCGCTAATCTCAGAAACTACTGGTCCGATTTGAAATTCTTTCAGTGATAGATAGGCCATTTATCGAGGCTATAGACTATAATCATCACGCTAAGACCAATAAGAGCGGAGCATCACGGGCACGAAGTCGCAAGGGTTGGCTAGTAACAGATATACATTTATCATGATTTAAAAAAAAATGTAATGATCATGATCGTTCGCGTCATTAACTATAATTATTTAACTATCATGACAGAAACCGAATGTGAAAAGGATGATTATCAAAAGCAACAATCGAATCGGGATTCGATATTAAAACGCCGCGGCGACATAAATAAACTATTGATTAATTAGTGACTTAATTAGTTAAAGCATTGTAAATGTATTACCAGTATTTAATCAATATAAATTCCTAAGTAGTTACTTAATGAATACTAAGTAAAGCTTAGAATTAGTCGAGGAACGATGTTCCTAATAAACTAACTAACCCCTCCCCTACTATAAGAAAAAATAAGAATAGGCCGACCCCCTCCCCCCACTATTTAATATTTGTTACGTAAGAACCTAGAGGAAAAAATTAATGTTGTCCGCGCTTTTTCAAAGTATAATTTTAACTTTGAGCATTTATAATCTTACGTTAGAACTATCGAGACTCCCTCCCACCCCCTTGTAAGAAAAAATAAGACATGGTCGACCGCCTTCCCCCCCTAAATTGTCTTATAAATTAACAAAGTGGCCCCAAACTAAAAAAATACTTTATAAATAATGATGATTTGATGCATGTGTCTGGTCTCGTACTAACATTTAAAAAAAATTGCATAATTACAGCTATAATAAATATTTTCTACTTTTGTTATAGTTTTAATTTTACTTTTTGTTTTTTATTTTATTTTATATTAACAACGTTTTCTACAGACTCAAAAATTAGCATTGTTTACAATCCTTTGTGGTTTTTCTTATGTTTAATATTTTAATAATAAATAAATATTTTTTTTAAAGGTATTCAAATTTAAATTCGGAATGTTAGATAAAACAATAAACTCTACATATTTATAAAAACAATAATTTTAATATAACAATTATACAAAATACAATCTATCTATCATTTAGCCTTGATTGGTATAGATTTGTCCAGACCCTTGCGATGACTGTTGTACAGGGATCAAGACGGTGGCTCCGTTAGGTACTTGGTTTTGGTTATTTTGACTATTCGCTGGAACGTAGTAGACATTTTGACCATTCTGTTGTTGATTTGGCTGACTAACTAAAATAGTTTGTTGTCCTTGTTGCGGTTGTGACATAACGTAAGTTGGTTGTTGATTTGGTTGGCTTAAGTAAATTGGTTGTTGGCTGGGTTGCTGGACAATTATGCCTTGGTGTTGAGGCTGGACTACAATGCCCTGTTGGTTTGGCTGTTGCACAATATATCCAGGTTGGCTTGGTTGCGGTACCATAACACCTTGTTGGTTTGGTTGCTGAATTAGAAACTGTTGTGAATTAGGCTGCTGAATTAATATTTGATGTGGTTGTTGGTTCACATAAATTGGTTGCTGATTTTGTGGTTGGGATTGTACTACCAATTGTCCAGGTTGACTGACCATAACTTGTTGAGGTTGCGGTTGACTCTGAACGAGGATAGCTTGAGGTTGGCTCGGTTGTTGACTAACAACAGTTGCTTGCTGGGATGGCTGTTGGTTTGTGGCCTGTGATTGATCTATTTGTTGAATTGACGGATTTACTTTTAGGTTTGGATCGATTGGAGTTTGATCTGAATTTTGTTGCACTCTATCAGATAATTGGCCGTTCGCGACTTTGTTTTTATCTGCTTCAGCCTGGAGGTTTTTGAATGTTTCCGCTGGTATGAACACTCCTGACATGATGTCTTTATTTTGGGCATCTGGGGTTGGGAGTCCATATGCGGACAGCATTAACGCGGACAACACTGTGATCTGAAAAATAAATGTAAAAATTAAAACACATTGTTAAAGTAAAGAAATGATTTAACTCACATATAATCTAGATAATATTTTATATATTTTAATAAATACGTGAGAATATGTACCACGATTTTAGCGTCCATGTTTCTGTTCCAAGAGTTTGTTGTAGAATGAAAATAAAATTATAAATGATCAATTTATATCGAAAGTGGGTGATTATGTTATCGATTAACTGTTCCCGGACTTGTATTCCTAAAATTAATGGGAAACCTAATTAGGCGGTCAAGATGATAATGGATTATGCAATTAAAAACTTTAACTGATAGCAACGAAGAGTGAAAGACAAAGTGCGCAAGGGGTTCATTAGTTTGAAACAATTAAGATGTTGTTAATTTTGGGTTTTTGGAAAAATTAGTCATACCTATTTACTCCAATAATTAATTGATTCCTTACATGGTTGATATAATATCATTTAAGTTTAAAACCGTTTTTGGAAATCATTATCATACTAATATTATAAAATATTACAGATCCTGCTAATATTATAAACTCGAAAGTTTGTAAGAATGTATGGACGTATGTTTGTTATTCTTTCACGCAAAAATTACTGAATCAATTTTCATGAAACTTTACAATAATTTAGCTTACACATCAGAATAACACATGGACTATAATTTATAATGATGTTATATATAAGTCAATCCTTTTTCATTACTCACATTATTCTACACTTTTAAAATCTAAATTATGTTATTTTCTGAATATCGTGGATAACTCATCAACATTTTGTCTGGGAAAAACATTTTTCTTTTATTTTTAGTCAATTTTCCAATGTTTTAATAGTTATTCTGCTATTCGGGACGAAGACAAATACAGCAAATCAAAAACGTTATAAATGTTCGAACAAACCCTACTTTGTTTTATATAGAAGATAAGAATTATACAAAAAAGTGATAAAATATACATAAAATAACACTTAATAACTGAGTGCAATTGCAAGCACCACCTGTTAGAATCGTATGTCACGCTATTCCGTGCATGGACTTTCGATTTTGGTGAAATTCAAGTAAGATTATGTACGCTTTGCAAATTTAAGAAAAACATGAAAAAAATGCATGAAACAGCGTATTTTACGCACGTGCTTAGCTTGCACGATCAGATTTATTCGTACATATTCATCGTTCCCTCCATTTCGTACAACTCTTTTTTATTTGTAGATGCTTATTGGGCGCAATTCCCAAATGGATTGTCTATTTGTCACAACACTATTGTTAATAACAAATACAATCAAGTCACTTTAGAGCAATTAATCCCAAAGTGGTTTATATTGAAATGGCGATGACTATAAAGGGTCCACATTAAGCAAGAAAAAGAACTGGGGGTTTATGAGACGTAAAAAGGTGTCTAATGTCCTTCTACTGTATTTCATGTTTGAAATGCAATCAGGACATTATTTCTGAATTACATTGAACAATCTCTAGATACTTCCTTTATATTGCGCATCTAAATTTTGAAAATGTGATAGAAAGCCTTTTATAAATTACTAGCTGCGCTCTGCGGTTTCACCCGCTATATTTTGGATAATTCACACTATATCATTATAAATTATAGCCTATGTGTTATTCTGATGTGTAAGCTATATTATTGTAAAGTTTCATCAAAATCCATTCAGTAGTTTTTGCGTGAAAGAGTAACAAATTACATCCATACATTCTTACAAACTTTCGCGTTTATAATATTAGCAGGATCTGTAATATTTTATAAAATAACTAGCTGCCTGCCCTCGCTTCGCTCCGGGTATTTAAAGCAATATTATAATTGATGTGTTTAAATTGTCACTCTGTAATTGTGTAGTTTTTCATTATTTGAAAAAAGAGAGAGTGAGAAAAAGTTATAAAAAAATAATAGAAAGAAAAAGAAAAGCAACAGATAATAAAAGAGGGAGGACAGAGCAAAAACAATATTGAATAGGTAAAGGAGAAAGAGCGAAAAAGAGAAAAAGAGAGGGGGTAAGGGAGAGATAATCGAAAGAAAGAAAGTGAAAGGAGACTGATCATTCTGAACAGATAAAGATAAAAATTAATAAGAGAAAAAAGAGAGTGATAGTATTATAAGAGGATGAGAGACGGAAATACTATAGACTTCTATCAGTGATGATGATCGGATTAGTAACAACAAAATGGCCATATTCTAATAATTAAAAAATGTATATGGCAACACTAAATCATCTTTGTCACTCACGCAAAGTGTAATATTTTATCGGTGAAAGAATTTTTAAAATCGGATTAGTAACAACAAAATGGCCATATTCTAATAATTAAAAAATGTATATGGCAACACTAAATCATCTTTGTCACTCACGCAAAGTGTAATATTTTATCGGTGAAAGAATTTTTAAAATCGGATTAGTAACAACAAAATGGCCATATTCTAATAATTAAAAAATGTATATGGCAACACTAAATCATCTTTGTCACTCACGCAAAGTGTAATATTTTATCGGTGAAAGAATTTTTAAAATCGGATTAGTAACAACAAAATGGCCATATTCTAATAATTAAAAAATGTATATGGCAACACTAAATCATCTTTGTCACTCACGCAAAGTGTAATATTTTATCGGTGAAAGAATTTTTAAAATCGGATTAGTAACAACAAAATGGCCATATTCTAATAATTAAAAAATGTATATGGCAACACTAAATCATCTTTGTCACTCACGCAAAGTGTAGTATTCTATCGGTGAAAGAATTTTTAAAATCGGATTAGTACCAACAAAATGGTCATATTCTATTAATTAAAAAATGTATATGGCAACACTAAATCACCTATATCACTCACGAAAAGTGTAGTTTTCTATCAGTGAAAGAGTTTTTAAAATCTGATTAGTAACAACTAAATGGCCATATTCTATTAATTAAAAAATGAATATGGCAACACTAAATCACCTTTATCACTCAGGAAAAGTGTAGTTTTCTATCAGTGAAAAAAAATTTTAATTCGGATTTTTAGTTTCTGAAAAACTCTTCAATTTACAAAATGACCACCTTATGGCACTTAAATGGCCATATCTTTTTAATCAGAGTATTTATGGCAACACCACATAGCCTATGTTACCCGGAAAGGATGTAGCTTCCTATCGGTGAAAGAGCCTATTCGCAATAAACAAACAAACATACAAACAATCAAATCTTTACTATTTATATAATAGTATAGATATAGACTAGCTGTGCAGGAGAATTCGTCTGCAAGGAATAGTGTCTGGGTAGCACTTTATTATTAAACCTTACATATTACCATACAAACTTTCATCCCCTATTCCTTATTGTTATTTTAAACCCTTGAGGGTAAAACTTTAACAAACTTTGAATATCATATTTATTTATATCGAATCAACAACCTAAAAAATAAGTTTCAAACTTATAGTTCTAAAATGACGATACTTCCATACAATTTTCATCTCTCCCCTTTCAACCCTTTACAACCTTTTTTTCGCATTAAAAAGTAGCCTACGTCCTTTCTCAGACTCTAGACTATCTGTATACTAAATTTCATTTAAATCGGTTTAGTAATTTAGGCGTGAAAGCGCGACAGACAGAGTTATTTTCGCATTTATAATTAAGTAAGGATGAGTTATAATTTTTTTGATATTATATTAAAAAAGAAAAAAACATTTACAGCCAGTATTTGCCTAAGCTGCAAATGTTTACTGTATCTATATATCCATAGACCATAGACAACATAAATATAATCCAGATCCATTTAATGTGTTCTCAATTTAAATATACCACGTACTTGATTGAATATGGAAGTGCAGCGCAGCTCGCAGATCGGTAATGATGCAAATTATCTGACACTGCATTTCTCTCGATCTACATTAGATATCTTAGATACACTCACGTCCGTGACATACAAATGTACATGACTTTTGATCTGGTAATGCATGAGCATTGAGCATTTAGAATTTAGATCTATCTTTGGTCATATTTTATTTATTTACATTAATAGTTTCTCTGTAGCTATAGACAATGATATTTGGAAATAGGTATTATAAAATTTTAATATAGTTAGGGTAAGTCCATTAATTACGTGAGGAAGAGAATTTATGACCTCACCCTTGGTGAGATTTCGGTGCCTTTGTAAACTGTCATAATTGAGAAAAAAAAACAATATAGTAGAGTAGTATTTGTGAATATTAACGTAATTTTAAATCACAATTATAAAATTAAATAATAAATAATAAAAAAAATTTATTCTAATTCAGTCCATGGTCAATATTTTTTTTTAATGCTTCAAGAACAACTCACGTAATTAATGAATGCTACCTTAGAAAGCTATATTTCCCTTCGAGTAGCTTATTCATAATATTTAATAATGACATCGTCATTCTAATATAATATTATTTATGTTATAAAAAAAATTATTTTTCATTTATAAAGTATGATAATATAATATCTTACTAATATTGTAAGAATGTATGGATGTATGTTTGTTACTCTTTCACGCAAAAACTACTGAATGGATTTTGATGAAACTTTACAGTAACATAGCTTATACATCAGAATAACACATAGGCTATAATTTATAATTATATAGAGTAAATTATCCAAAATACAGCGGGTGAAACCGTGGGACGCAGCTAGTACTAATATATTTTCAAATGTTAATTAAGATTTTTATTTTTAAATGAAAACATTAAAAACATTTTTCAACAAAAAACCTTATTGATCAATTATTTATCGTAAAAAAATATTGCGAAATTGTAGAATGTGATAACGAGCTAAATGTTTATTAATTATTACATATAAATAATAAACCTACATAGAATATAATATTATAATTATTTAAAAAAAAAATAATGTTTAAAAACTATAACCCGACTACGTAAAAAAGTGGTCTAAAAAGGACGAAATAAGAAAATAATTTAGATAGAAACCCAGAAATGCATTGGTATAAAAATGGTCAAGGTAGAACCGTGATCGCTCCCATGTGTACCTTCTATGATTATATATGTGATTAAAGGAACACTACCATGAAACAGATATGGTGAATAACCGCGAAAAGACCGCGCGGACTATACGACCGCATTTTAAACATATATGTTGACTTAAACAATAAGTTATATATACATATTTGTAATGTGCTCTCCGAGACCTTTCTTTTGACACCAAACACGTGATAATTTTTTTCGAGGTTAGAATCTGAGGTTTAATTTCCGTCATAAAAAAAATCATAAAATTTTTATAGCCTATGTCACCCGCGCCATTATTACAAATCTATTGACACCTCACCCATTTAAATTGGTTCAGTAGTTTAGGAGCTAGAGTGGAACATACAAATATATATACATACATAGACTGATAAAATAATAACCCTTCCTATTGGCTTCGCCGTAGTCGGGTAAAAATAAGAAATCATAACAAACAAAATGTAATGTACTAATGTCGTTTAAACATGTAGCAAGATAAATGACAGATGGAATTATTATGTTTTATATTTCCAGTCTAGTTAGCAGGAGCATGTAGGAAATTACAGCGTTTACTTTCTCTGAACATAAATTCCATCTTAATTATGTCATTACTGTGCGACCGTAATATGAACATTGAATACTGTATTACCAAGGACAGCAAAGTAATCAGGATTTATTTGACGTTTTTAGGGTTCCTTAATTTTTTTATGTTAGATAAGGGACAAGGACCAGACGATCTACCTAGTGGAAGGGACCACAGTCGCCCATGGACATCGGCAAGACTAGAGAGTATCTCGTGTTTCGAGTGAGGAGGGGGATTGAAGTGAAGAAAGCTGTGGTTTCAGTGGACCCTGAGCAAGAATCCGATGTTCACTGGCACCGCAAGATTAATGGGATGGGAGAGGGTAGATCTGGCTCATGTGCGGCTTCGCATGGTGGTGGTCGCATGCCAGTCGGGGAACATATCCCCTACCACCAACGAAATCAAAAAATACGGCCGTTTATATATTTCGATAAGAATCGTAACGTATTGGGTATTTTTGGATAACATAAAATAGTAAAAATTAGGTAAGAAGCAATGTGTTTAAGTTGGTAAACTGTCTGCAAATTATGTTGATGTATTGGCGACAACAGTTTTCTGATAGCAAAATTAAGTTTGTCCTTTAATTCTAATTGTATGCTCTGGGGGTTAGTGCGCAAGTTGCACACCACTTGGCCGTTTTTATGTTCAATATTTTATGAAAAAAGCAACTTGTATTTTTAATGCCTGAAACTAAGACTCCGAAGTACAGTTTACCTATAAACCCTTACTATCTACAAGTTTACCTTTTTTTTGATGGTTAAAACTTTCATATCAATTAGATAATAATTAGATGACATTATTCATTATCAATTAATATTTATTTATTATATTTATGTAGTCTATTATAAATTTATAACCTTAGAATATTTATTAGTTTATTATAATTGTCTGTATTAATATTATATAATATTATTGTGTAGGTGTGTATGTATTTGCTTGTAATATATTAGTATTAGTATAGCTACACCACCTTCTTTATTTCAAACCTCCGCTCCCCCCAAGACAGGGTTGCCTGGAAGAGATGGCTAACTAATCATAAGACCGCCCGTTGTACTTCACATTATTTATGGTATTATTTTTAAGTGGTGGTTTTTAAAATAAATATCAGAAGTCTAGTCTAATTTAAGGTTATTTAATTATGTTTATCTAAGTCTAGTAAGATGTACAAAAAATTAAAAGTTTCAATGAGAGCATTAAACGCTTTAAATAGTGAGAAAAACATTAACTACATAATTACTGCGGCTCTAATTGCCTATAAAAAATTGAACTCCTCATTTACATATTAATGTAGTTTTAAGAAAAACATTTATACAGTTTTGTGGTGAATTTATAAGCGACTCTTTCTCACTTTACGTATTTCATACGTATTTGAATGCGAGGATTTTAATATCCATTCGTAAGTGACATCGTAAATAATTTTATACTAACGACTTGCACCGGCTTCACACGAGTCCAATTTCGCACAGAAATAATTTACAGTTTCTTTTCAATATTAAAACAGACTTTTAATATTATTTTATTAACCTCCGACGCTACAACGACGGAGTGTTATAAGTTTAACGTGTGTATCTGTGTATTTGTACGTCTGTTTGTGGCAACGTAGCGCCCAAGATAATAGACCGATTCTGATGAAGTTTTAATTATTTGAAAGGTATTTTAATCGAGATGGTTCTTAGCTATAATTTGTGAAGATCGTGTCAGCTGTTTAAGGACTATCAGCCCATTTATAACTTGAGAGCTGCGTGACAATAATAATATATAGACAATTATAACAATCTTGTTACCATGGTAACACACTGACATTGCTAACACTGAGTACAGATCAAACGGTATTTATACAACTATCTGATTACCGCAAGGTTTCGCTAATCCTGCCTTTCATGTGCATGCATGTGACTGGAATACCCAATTTTAGCGGCCACACTTCGGGCAAGTAAGAACGCCGTCGCGATAATTATATATTTTAGCTAAAGCTGGTCTGGCGATAAGTTCTTCATGCTTTCCTCTTCAAATTCCATTATCTCTATCAGTATTTTATCTATTATAAATTATATTCTGTATTGTGATAAATCGACACGTCTCGGCTTCGCACGGGTGCAATTCGTAGATTTATATATTGTATGAGTTTTAAATTTTTGAATTGAATGCCTTTAGTATATTATTATTATTTTATTTATCCACAATATACATTTTAAAATATATCTAAAAAATAAAATACATTTTTATATAAAAAATTGAAGCCACAGATGAAAACAACATACTCACCAACCAACCAACAGCGGGACACGGTCCAAGCTACCGACGGTTAGGGCTCCAGAGAGAGGAACCTCCGCACGATTCGTGCCGTGTCCAGTAGTACAGCTTCTGCATCAGGCCCTTGACCCAGCCATCTAACGCGAGCCTCTTAAGTTGTTGATCGAGGCTCTTGGCCATTAGGCCATTGGCCGTTACGACGATTATTATAATTTTCATTTCTGTACCAAAAACTTATGTACGAGCGGATAACGATCTCTTCCAGTTGTTGTTAAGATAATTATAAAATCTAGTCACGTTAGGCCGCCTCTGCTTTCTTTACAATTTGGCGTGAAGCCATTGCCATTTAGACCACCAGGCTGGCACTTGACTGCTTTGGGTTCAAAGTAGAGTAAAATATAACACTTTTTTTTATATAAGACTAGCGGCCCATCCCGGCTTCGCGCGGGTGGAATGTTATTTTTAAAAATATTTTGGCTCTCTTGCATTTCGGTGCCCACTCTCGTGCCGCGTTACTCGCTGCGCTGCGTCGCTACACTGGTCCGTCGCGTCCTCGTGTATTTTTTGTTTATATTGATATTTTTAATTTCGTAATATCTTTTGAATGGAAGGTCCGATTTTAATAATTCAAAAAGTAATTTACAGGTTTTGAAACAGTCTTGAATACGAAATAATTTATTTGGATTAGGATTAATACAAAGTTATAGAAAACATGGTCTGATTTTGATTGGCATTTTTATCAACTTTTAAAATGTAAAAAAGTAGTTATAGTGTCATAACTATAATAGTTGGACATATGGTCTCGCGGAGTTTTTTGTAGATATTGATACGTTCTATAATATTGTAGAACATTTCTTTGTTCTATCATCAATACTTTTCGCAGCGCATGCGATGAAAGATATTTTATGGCTAATTTTTTTGCACCTTGGGTTGGTTTTAGTGAGATTTCCTGAGGATCTCTAATTTTTTCTTTTAATAAATATAGCCTATGTTACTCAGGGATAATGTAGCTTTCTAATGGTGAAAGAATTTTTGAAATCGGTCCAGTAGTTTTTATGTTTATTCGTTACATACAAAAATACAAAAATACAAATCTTACTTCTTTATAATATTATAGTATAGATAAATCGAATCGAGCTTTAGATCTATTAATGATACTCGTATTTTATTTATAACACATTAGTTTTTATTAGAATGTTTTTTTGCAAAAATATTGACTAGGACTAAACAAATATTATTAGTCAATGTAGCCTTTTAAATAAATAATCTTACTCTACATTTAAATTTGATTTATTGATTTTTTTTTGCGATATGATATGATAAGAAAAACTGTATCTTTCTATTTAATTTAGTCAAATAATGTTGCTATTAAAAATAATAGGAGTAAGAGTTAAGACCGAGATTATTCATGTAAGTTAAGTATTTAGTGCCGTTTCTGTATTATATTACTTCGTAAATTAGATTATGAAATGAAACAGCGTAAAATATTAAATAAACAGCAATGAAATTAATGACGAAAATAAAATATGTTCATATTTTTTAATATGAACTTTTCTGTAACTTACAGCATATATTTAGCTTTAATTATTATTTTTGGGAACTTTACAGTGTCGTGAAGACAAATAAAAGACTAAAAAAGAAAAGAAGAAAACCTTGAGATATTACAGAATTTATTTACAAAGGAAAAAAAATAAAAGGTCTAACAATTATTATTTACAAAAAAAAAAAGAAAAGGTGTGGGAGTGTATGAGTGAAGTGTAGTGGTGTAGGTGAGGTGAGCTGAAGAGGTGAGAGGGAGAGCGCGCTGACGGCTGGCCTGCGGAGTTCGGCAGGCGGCTTGGACTAGCAGGACGCAGACGGGCCACAGGAGCAATTGAGTAGACTGGCGGCCAGAGCAGATAGGTTACAGGCTGGCTGCAGCTGTGCGTGGCTCGCTCGCTGGCCGCAGAAGCAGAGAGGTCGCTGGCTGGCCCCCAAGGCCGGCAGTGGTTGCCTGCAACCTCGGCGATGCCCAGTTGTAGGAGCCAGCTGCGCGATGCGTCGTCAGAGTGATAGTGTTTATTGCAGTGTTAAGATAGAAGGCCAAAAAGGTCTTTATAATTTAGTTCTTCTCTATTCAGAGGCGAAGGATAGATTGACCAATACTTTCGCTGGCTTTATAATGAAGACTCTTGATTGAATAAAAACGTTTGACATTTAAAATTGCGCTATTTTTTATTTTTAAATGTCCAAAAGAGAGGTAAATATCGTAAAAATGCTCCTGGAGTATATAAAAATATAAAGAAAATTTTTTACTAAAATGTGAGAAAATTAAAAATTTTGAAGAAAAATCGTTATACGAGAACTAAATATAAAGAAAATACAATGTAAAAGAGAGGAAAAACCAAATAAAATGTGATACATACGCGGACCTGCAGTTATTGTGATCGATTAATGGATAGTTGACAAAAATGGGTATGTACAATGAACTGTTTATTAAAAAGATAGGGAGGAATCGGCGAGAAACCACTACAACAGTTTTAGACAAAGTGGAAACATTTCAGTCTTATCGTTGTAATATAAGAAAATATGTCCATTAAAAAGTCCCATCATTAGCAACTATTAACAGCCCTATACCTGAGAAACTTTAAAAAAAGTAAGTTTATCATTTACTATAAAGATGTTGACAGTAAGTTAGTACTTATTTCATTTATAATTGCTATTCATCATGAATTATTGATTGGTAATCGCGTGAGGAGGAGCAATTTAAAAAATGTGTCGTGTGTCCATTAGTTATTTTGTAATTTTTCTTTTAAAAAAATGTTAAATTAACCTTTACTTGTATTTTATTTTTTTACATATAAGAAAGAAAGGAAGGCTTTTGCTGAGTAACAAGATCTTCCAGATTAAAATATTATTTTAAAAAAATATGATATGATGGTTTTTTTAATATCAATGCCAATGGCTGAAGCTAATTTATGTGATCAGTTCTATTGCCTACAGTAGATCGTTTGTAGACATATTTAATAATTTTATAAGGTACTCATACTAACTTTGTAGCCCCCTTTTACCCCCTTAAGGGAATTTTCGAAAAAATATTTTACACGTGTTTCATGACTTTCAATAAAGAGCCTTCATACTAAATTTAATAACTTGGCAAAGTTTCATACTAATTTTGCACCCCCATTTTACCCCCTTAGGGGGTGAATTTTCAAAAATCCTTTCTTAATACTCTCCTACTTTATAAAAGGAACCCCTGTGCAAAATTTCAAGTTTCTAACCCTTATAGTTTAGGCCCTGCGTTAATATGTCAGTCATTAAGTCAGTCAGCTTCTCCTTTTATATAATAGGTTGGGGAAAAAGTCTTTTCGCATTATAGTATGTATGAACTTGTAATAAAATCTCTTTGGCTATACTGTTTGTATCTGGCTGGTTTTGGTATCATTCAAAGTTTACATTTTAAAGAAGATAATTCCAAATTCAAATTAGGAAAATGTGAGATTATCATTTGTTTTTCGTACTGTGAAGATGAGTGAATCTAATGATGAAATTCGATACATTTTAACATTTTACTACAAAAAGGTAAAAATGCAACGCAAGCCGCGAAAAAAATTTGTGATGTTTATGGACCTAGTGCAGTTTCTGTGAGAGTAGCACACATTTGGTTTACGCGTTTTCAATTTTGATGTCAAAGATGCACTTCGCTCTGGTCGCCCTATTACGGATAAAATGGATGCCATTATTGAAAAAGTGGAGCAAGATTGGTATATCAGTAGTTACGAAGTAGCTGAAGAATAGGGAATTGACCACAGAACAGTTTTGGCGCATTTGAGAAAAGTGGGTACACAAAAAAGCTCGATATTTGGGTACCTCACGAACTCACTGAAAGAAACCTAATGAACCGTGTACTCATTTGTGATTCTTTATTACGGCGTAATGAAACCGAACCATTTTTGAAGAAGCTGATAATTGGTCATGAAAAGTTGATCACGTACGACAACAAGAACGTGCGAAAAAGGTCGTGGTCAAAGGCCGGTTAGGGTTCTCAGACTGTGGCGAAATCCGGGTTAACTCGCAACAAGGTGATGCTGTGTGTCTAGTGGGATTGGAAGGGCATTATTTATTATGAGCTGTTACCACCAGGCAGAACCATCGATTCTGAACACTACTGCGAACAACTGATGAGTTTAAAGAAAGCAGCCGGAATTAATCAACAGAAGGGGTGTGGTTTTTCATCCACACCCCTTTAGCCACTCAGTAAAAATTAAGAGATTTGGCTGGGAGGTGTTAATCCATTCGCCGTATAGTCCTGACCTTGCGCCTTCAGATTTCCACCTGTTTCGGTATCTTCAGAATTCCTTAGGCAGTGTCAGGTTAACATCACGAGAGGACTGCCAAAACTACTTGTCGCGGTTTTTTGATCAGAAGCCCCAAAATTTCTATAGCAATGGGATCATGTCCCTACCTACAAGATAGCAAAAAGTTATCGAACAAAATGGTACCTGTAATGTAAATAAATGTTTTGAATTTTCTTAAAAGATGCGAAGAAACATTTCCCCCAACCTATTATATAAATGTCTAGGTTTGAGAAAAATTTTATTTTTCTAAAATTTGCGATGAATCTGGGAGAAGATGGAGAAGTTAATTAATTTTAATAATACATGACATTTTCAATGGCTAAAGTAAATTTAATGATAACTATAGTATTAATAGATTTAAAGTATTTATTATTATTTATTCTAAACCCAGACTAGCTATTTAATAAGACAGTACCATTATTGAACGTTCCGAGAATAAAATCGACTGATAATTACTGACTAATCAATAATGTTCCCGTCATAGGTTTACACAAATAAATTCACGCATTTGAACTTTTCTATGCTACGTACTGTTATTAACACAAGTCTTACACTCTGTCCAATAATCTTATACTAATAAATAAAGCTGAAGAGTTTGTTTGCTTGCTTGAACGCGCTAATCTCAGGAACTACTGGTCCGATTTGAATAATTCTTTCAGTGTTAGATAGCGCATTTATCGAGGAAGGCTTTAGGCTATATATCATCACGCTAAGATCAATAGGAGAGAAGTATAATGCGGAAGAAGTCGCGCGGGTCGACTAATTTATTTATATAATTATTCTTTCATATAATTTTAGTTTCCGAACAGCCGAAACTAAAAATCAATCTCAATCTGAAATCTTTTTTTTTAAAGAATACTATATATATTATTATGGATCACATACTACTACATATATAAGCAGTGATGGCCCAGTGGTTGAAACTTCAAGTCTTACTCGGGAAGTCCGAGTTCGGTCCTGGGCACACACCTCTGACTCTGAGTTATGTGTTTTAAGCAATTAAATATCACTTGCTTTAACGGTGAAGGAAAACATCGTGAGGAAACCTGCACTCCTGAGAGTTCCCAAAAAGTTCTCAAAGGTGTGTGAAGTCTGCCAACCCGCACTGGGCCAGCGTGGTGGACTATGGCCGTGATGATGATGATGACTACTAGTATCCCTTAACTCCTCCAAGTAAGCTAAATGCTTGGGCTGGGAGTGGGCCACGTCAGTAGTCCAATGACAGGTATTTGAACCCACGACCTATCGATTGTGAATCCAACTGATGTTTCATTCGATTTTCTTAAATTATGGATTGAAAATGGATTCCAATTTCAGGTTCATATAAAAAATAATGTAAGGTAAAGTAAGGTTTCAAATAATTATTGTTTTATAAAAAAAAAATACAATATTCACTTACGGTTTAAAACAACACACCGGCGCGTCGGCGTGTATTTTTTGTTTATATTGACATTTTTAATTTCGTAATATCTTTTGAATGGAATGTCTGATTTCAATAAATCAAAAAATAATCAACAGGTATTGAAACAGTCTTGAATACGAAATAATTTATTTGGATAAGAATTAATACAAAGGTATGGATAAAATAGTCTGATTTCGGTTATAGTTACATAACTACAATTGTTGGACACGCGAAATTTTTATAGATATTAATACGTTCTATAATATTGTAGAACATTTTTTTGTTCTATCATCAATACTTTCCGGAGCGTATGAGATGAAAGACATTTTATGGCTAATTTTTTTACACACTTCACAAATACAGTTAATCGTTGTGTTAAGAAATCGAATTGTAACAATTGTGAAATAAAGTAGTTTAATATATAAAGCCATTAGTATTCTCTTTAAAGGCCTATGACATGAACCCCTGTTTATCTCTCACGGTTCGATTCCCGCTCTCAATGCGCTATCGTTACGTCCGAGTAATGCATCGGTAAGTACTGTAGCATTAAAACTTACTTATGGACAAAAAGATACTTATCATGCTGTTTATATTATGTGTATAACTAACCTAGTGTGTAAACAAATACAGGATATACGAAATATATATTAGCTTCTGCAAAGCTAGGGGTGTTTTGCTTAACAAGTAGACTCCCTCCGCGAGGGCATTTCGTATCATCGACAATCCAATGCTTAGAGACGGTCTAGATAACTTAAATCTTCAGAGAGACGTTGGCTCACTGTGTGTCCTCTACAGTCTGTACCATCTAGACTTTGTGCCCCCGACTCTTTTCTGCCATCACACAGTTCTCAGCTGGGACAGATTCCATCCACACCGTATGAAGGCTCGGCATCCTACAAATGTACGCGCGTCAAGATCTTTCCTCCAGCGTGAGTGCAAGCTGTGTAATGATCACCAGTGGTTTTCCCAGAGGGCTAAATGGAGGGTATACAGGTTCCAACGAGGTCAGCAACGCATCGGCAGCTCTTCGTTTGTTGCAGATGTGCATGGACGACGGTGACCGCTTTCAAGTTTCGGTAGAGCAAACCGTTTACCGTTTTTAATTTAAAATACTTTTTGTGTTTTATGAAATATGTTTTATTAAGAATTTTTATCAATACTTAATTGTATTTGCAATATACTTATTTATTTTACGGATAATCTAATTTACTGTTGATATTTATTCGTTGTTAAGGTATAATGTAAGGGTTTTAAGGAGTATTATTTTATAGTCTTATTCATAAGTAATAAAAATTACACATTTAAATTTATTATAATTTTTAATGAAAAATAGAAAAGACCAGGAATAAAAATCAGGCATACACATTACAGATCGAAAGCAATCTCTTAAACCTTTTGGTAGTTAAAAAAATATTGTAAAATGAGATTTCAAAGGGTTTAGAGTTTTGTAATAGGATGGAATTAAAAATATAATTTATTTTGATTAATGTACTCAATTCGCATATGTCACGCTCTCGTCATCTTCATATTTGAAGGTGAAAGTTGATTGAAAATAATTTGAAACTATTCATCAAACCTGTCTACATTAATTTGGTTAATCCGATTGACGAAGCAGAAAAACCAAATTATTTTTAGAATGGGGTACGCTCTGCTTACCTACTTTAGGAGACCATTGACAGTGACATACGAATTGAATGAACTTAATCTTTAATATTTTTTCCTTAACTGTACCAATGATGAATTGCACTACTTCAAGATACGATTAAAATGGCGATGGCGGTGACATAAAAAATAAAAAGTGAGTGTCCAACGTATTGAGATATTATTTAAATCTTGTAAAATATAAAGGACCGTTAATATAATTTAAAATAATATATCGGCTTGTATCGAGGTAGACATTAAATCCTGTTTGATTTACGTCCACAGATTACTTAAGTTTGAAAAGGCTTAATTATTTATAACGTATCTGTAGGAATTGTACTAATTTTAGTTGTAATTTATTATATAATATAAATCCTTTTTAGTAATTAACTTTTTCGGTATTTCAGTTCAGTGGTATATATTATTATCTGTATCTTTTTTTTACAGTTTATCATTATTTTAATAAGTGTACATGTGACGCCATCTATGGTGTCTTTTTTAATGATAGATTAGGGACAAACGAGCAGACGATCCACCTGATGGAAAGTGGCCATCGTCGCCCATGGACATCAGCAATACTAGAGAGTTATTTCTTGATTTGTCGATGCGTTGCTGCCTAGAAAATTGAGTTAGGAGAGGGAGCGAAGAGAAGAATGCTGCGGTTTCAGATGACCCAGAGTTCACTGGAATCTTCAAACCGCAGCATTAATGGGATGGTTCTCTCCCATCCTATTAACGCTGCGATTAATGACGCTGCGGTTAATAGGATGGGAGAGGGAAGGGGTAGATCTGACCTACGTGCGGCTCGACCGGAACGCGTCAAAGACACTTGGCGACCTCCTCTTACGAGATGCTCTACCAGCATCAGAGGGGAATTGTATTCTAACCCGTCCTCTCAAAAGTAAAAAGGTAGTAAAATTATGTATAACTATTCGTAATACTGCTGTAATACAAAGTATGATCGATTTAATTTTTTGCTGTATTTTTATCATTCCATTTTAAGTTAAAATAAACAGAAACTCGGATTGGTTTCTGAATTTCACCATTTTTGGTTCATGTTTATAAATAACTACATATTATGATTTGTTTATGAAATAATTATTATAAACTTTTAGTCCTAAACAGATACGTAAATATTAATCTCCTATCAGTATAGGATTGCTCACGTTCGACGTTCTTTATAAATGTATTTACAACCTTAACTCTATGAAAATAAGGGCTTCAATTTTCTTCATACAAAGCCTTCAAAAATAGATACTGCAATCAGAGGCGATTCGTCTCGCACATGAATCTTTATAGGCTTATATCGATTCTATATCGTATTTGGAATAAAATATCGATTTCCCATCGATATTATACTGAAAGCAATTTATATTACGTGAGATTCGATTTTTATTCAAAACGTTTAATTTCGAGGATATCTATAAAAAGTGGAATAAATATTTGACATGCATAATTATTTGTTCAAATGTTTACTGAAAGAAGATAAATTATAACTGTCCGTCTGTACACGTACTGGTTATATAGTAAGAAAACTATCTTGATATTATTATAATTGTGAAAGTTTTTAAATTTGGATGTTTAGACGTTTGTTAGTTAATCACACAAAAACGGCAGAATGGCTGGACGGATTTTAATGAAATTTGGCACACATATACTTTATAACCTGGATTAACACAGGCCACCTTTCCTGGAACAAATCAAAGTTCGTGCGGGTTAATAACTAATGTTTACTGTCATTAGTAAGTACCTGAATAATTTTATTTAGCAACAATATATTGAATATATATATATATATATGCCTGTTTTTGCCTGATGCAAAAGTAAAGCAACACATTTAAAATTTTATACCAATATACATAATATAAAGCTGAAGAGTTTGTTTGCTTGAACGCGCTAATCTCCGGAACTACTGGTCCGATTTGAAAAATTCTTTCAGTGTTAGATAGCCCATTTATCGAGGAAGGCTATAGGCTATATATCATCACGCTAAGACCAACAGAAACGGAGCTATATGTGAACAAATTCACGCGGGTCGGCTAGTCTGGACTATTATATATTATACATACAATAGAGATGGCATCACTTTCTAAAATCCCTTCTATTAATTCCATTTTTTTTTAATTTACTATCACATTAATATATCTCTTGAAACATTTGTGATGGACATCTAATAAGATTATCGAAACAGATAAACTGAGGGCTATCCATTGGTTTGTACTATTATTACGTAATTGGTATGCCTATGCACCGACGGACAGTGTAAGCCGACTGAATTAGTTAATAGTTGACTTCCTAAAGAATTTCGATGTAAAAAATAGGTAACGGTAGGTTCTTGACTTTACAATTGGTATTTATAGAAGTATGCAAATACACAGACAGGCTTCTACGGTCATTGTCTGTTTTGTTGTTACTAAAATACTAAGTTTTTTGTGATTAAACAAGAATACTAATAAACTTACCAGTTAGTACTCAAATACATGCTAATTCCATACATTATACAATGCTTTCTTATTGGTACTCGATATTATCAATAATCGCGTCTAAATACATAATCATTTTAATTTCAAAGGATATCTTTCTTTTTGTGTGTTCCCATTTGAATCCCTTTACAAATTATTTTCATATCCAAAACGTCACATTTTAATAATTTACGCGGGAAACGTTCTGATTGGCTTAAAGAGTAGCTAGAGTCGTCGTTTATCATTTGCCCATTAGATACGAACTAATGTTGCCAGTAGAGAAAATATTATACCATCGCGGATGCCGTTTTTATTTAATGCCGTAACTTTAAATTATATTAGATAGAATAGAATAAGAATAAACCGATACTGAACTGAGTTTGAAAATTACTTTCCGGGTAACATAGGCTATGTGGTGTTGCCATAAATATTTTAATTAAAATGATATGGCCATTTCCAAGTGCCATAACATATCCATTTTGTACAAAGAAGGTTTTTTTTTGAACTACATCGATCTGATTTTAATCATTCTTTTTTCGGTGTGACAGTTTTTTTTTAATTATCTTGTTCAACGGCTCTGGCTACTAGCCTTTTTGATGAGTGTATGTAGTGTTGCCATAAATATTTATTAAATAATAGAATGTTGCTGTTGATGCAATTTTCAAAAATTTTTCGCTGAGAGAAGTCTATAGTATTCTCGTCTCTTTTCCTCTTTTATATTTTCTTCTCTCTCTCTCTCTATTTTTTTTCTTTATCTATCTCCCTTTCATTTTTATCGCTGCTCCATCCTTCTCGATCTTTTATTATTTATCTATCTCTTTTAACAATCTTTCTATCTTCGTCGTTCTTTCTTTTTTCAAATAATGAAAAGCTACACAATTACAGAGTGACATCAATTATAATGTTGCTTCAAATACACTAAACTATAAACCTACATACAAATATGTAAAATAAAATTATACGATAGATCTTACGTTCAATTAACGAGAGCAAGTAATAGAAACATGTACGGTACGCTAATATAAAAAGAAGAAAGTTCACATTGATGCTTAATGACATCCGTCACGGAAAAGCTGAAAAACTAGACTTCCATGCCCTTTTCTATATCTAAAGCATCTTAAACGAGAAAAAGTAATTTACTAGTACCACTATCTGTTCCAGAATCCAGGAATTGTCTTCCTAAACCCGGATTTGTTAAAAAAAATAATCATAAAAGTTCTGGAGTTATATATGAACCAATTCAGAGTTGTTTTTTTTTGCTTTTAATTTTCTAACAATTATAAGTAATAAGTAGCTGTGCCTGCTACTTCGTCCGCGTTTAATCCCCTATTCCCTACCCTTTCCCTGAATGTCATATTTATTTATATCGAATCAACAGCCTAAAAAATAAGTTTCAAGCGTCTAGCTTTAAAAATGACGATACCACTTTTCATCCCCCACTTTCAACCCCTTACAACCCTTTTTTCGCTTTAAAAAGTAGTCTATGTCGTTTCGGTATTTTTGTTTTGGCATGAAAGCGCGACAGGCAGACAGAAAATATATATTGTAAGGTATGTATAAGAATTGCATTTTACATATGCAGAGAGCATATACTGGCTTTTTCATCATAAATATTGTTAAGCAATTATTATTTATTCCTTTAACTTGAAAAATCAGTTTTTCAACAAACTTGGTCATCACAAGTTGCTAAGTATAGAAATGAAATGAAAAGTGCCGTTGAAAGGCATGGGGTTTTTGCAAAATTAATGCATTACACCCATAACAAGTTTATTGTTATTCTCGTACCGTGTATGTTCGTATCGTTTAAATCTTAATGTTTTTCTTTTTACCTTTTTAATTTTAACGTACTTTATAAAAGGAAAATAATATTTTAATACTTCTTTTTTTAATAATTAAAATTTTTATATTTATTTTTAAATAAAAAAGAATAAATGATATATTACGCTATTCATTATTAAAATCTATAATCTTTGAAATTACTATTCCAATTTTGAAAATTATTTAACTGATTATTTTTTTCCTCTATATTTATTTCATAATGGAAAAGGCAAAGGTATTACATCGTTCATCCTTGTCTTTAGTAGGTTAATTATTTTCTTAAATGATTAATAAGTTTTGAATTTTTTTGAAAAACTTGATTTTTTCTGACATAGATTATATATAATTAAATAAAATCTTTTAATTTTTTAATCTGTTATCTTTGGAATTCCAGTTATGAAAATTATTTAACTGATTATTTTTTTCCTCTGTATTTATTCCTTAATGGACAAGGGAACATCGTACAGCCTTGTCTTTAGTTAATTATTTTCTTAACTGATTAATAAGTTTTGAATTTTTTTGAAAATCTTGATTTTTTCTGACATAGACTATATATGTAAAAACTTATAATTTTTTAATCTGTTATCTTTGGAATTACTATAACAATTTTGAAAATTATTTAACTGATTAATTTTTTCTTCTGTTTTTATTCCATAATGGAAAAGGCAAAGGTACACCGATTAATAAGTTTTGAATTTGTTTGAAAACTTAATTTTTTCTGATATAGATTATGTATAATTAAATAAAATCTTTAAATTTTTTAAATCTGTATATTTAAAATTACTAATGCGTTCTGTGTTTATATTTTCGTTACATTAAGAGTATGTTTTGCTCTAGAAGTTTACAAAAATTTCATCCATCTAAATTATACTTTCCCCTCTAACAGAAGTGTTTTAAACTGTGCTAATGCTCATATAATAGTCGAATTAAACCGTTTATCTTAAATATCATAATCATTCATAACGTACTTATTTACCAAATTGCTGTAATCTTCTTTAAATTAACGCACTACAATTTCAAATTGTTTTATTAATACACTTAAATTATATAGTTTTAAATTACAATTGGTTCGTAGTAGGAAATGAACAGGAAATTAGAAGTTTTATTTTTATGTAATAGCTGCCTTTCATACCATCTGCGTACTTCTCATGGGCGCCTGGTACTCGTACAGACGGACACGCCTACAAACTTAAATGCTGTAAAAGTTATAGAAGAAATTTATTTTCTGGATCTGGATATCAATAAAAACGTTATGTAAGTATGTCACCGGAAAATGATATAACTGAGTTTAAACTATGAGTGTCTTCACATTTATATCGTTTTCCAATGTATAACCCATCGACAGATTAGACGTGAAACTTTACCAGTGTCACTTCTTTTATTTACTTTAATTAACTAATATTCTACATTTTCATCTACACTATTACATAAAGAGGAAAGATTTGATTGTTTGTATGTTTGTTTGTTTGTTGCAAATAGGCTCGAAAAGTACTAAACCGATTTTGAAAATTCTTTCACCGATAGGAAGCTACATCCTTTCCGGGTAACATAGACATGTTACCCGGAAAGGTGGTGTTGCAATAAATACTCTAATTAAAAAGATATGGCCATTTAAGTGCCATAAGGTGGTCATTTTGTAAATTGAAGAGTTTCTCAGGAACTACAAATCCGATTTAAAAATTTTTTTCACTGATAGAAATCTACACTATTCGTGAGTGACAAAAGTGATTGCCACGTACATTTTTTAGTTAATAGAATATTTTGTTGTTGTTTCTAATCCGATTTTTAAAATTCTTTCATTGGGAGAAAACTACACTATTCGTGAGCAACAAATGTGATTAGTGTTGCCGTAATATAGATTTTTTAATTAATAGAATATGGCCATTTTGTTGTTTCTAATCCGATTTTTAAAATTCTTTCATTGGGAGAAAACTACACTATTCGTGAGCAACAAATGTGATTAGTGTTGCCATAATATAGATTTTTTAATTAATAGAATATGGCCATTTTGTTGTTTCTAATCCGATTTTAAAAATTCTATCATTGGGAGAAAACTACACTATTCGTGAGCAACAAAGGTGATTAGTGTTGCCATATACATTTTTTAATTAATAAAATATGGCTATTTTGTGGCTACTGATCCGATTTTAAAAATTCTTATACTGAGAGAAGTCTATATATGTATTTCCGTCTCTCTTCCTCTTATAATACTATCATTGTCTCTCATCCTCTCTTTTTTTCTCTCTTTAATTTTTATATTTATCCGTTCAGAATGATGAGTCACTTCACTTTCTTTCGATTATCTCTCTCTCTCTTTCTCTCTTTGTCTCTCTCCTTTACCTATTCAATTTTATTCTTGCTCTGTCCTCCCTCTCTTAGCATCTGTCGCTTTTCTTTTATTTTTGTTTCTATTATTTTTCTTTTTATAACTGTTTCTTACTCTCTCTTTTTTTTTCAAATAATGAAAAACTACACAATCACAGAGTGACAATTTAAGGACATCAATCATAATTTTGCCTTAAATACCCGGAGCGAAGCGAGGGCAGGCCGCTAGTTATATAAATAATCTAATATCTGAACTGAACTGTTCTGTCTGAACCAACTAACCTCCAATACTATATTAGTTTATTAATTAATGCAAATATACATCGATATCCAAACTTTATCCTCTCAATAAACTAGTTAAATTTTAAAACTTATGATTCTTATGTTTTTCCGGTGAAATATATATTCAAACGTTGCTGATCTGAATTCTTAAAGAAAACGGGCAACATCATTGTAGGAGCAGCATTTTCGTAGTTAAATCCTTCTAATATGGATAGGCAGAAAAAATATTATTAGTGTCAACAAATACTTGTAACTTGATTTAAATATTTACTTAAATATAGCATGTAAGATTAATCTTGAGTTTATACTTGATAAACTCGTAAAAGCTAGGACCACCCATTCTTAAATAACAAATTATTACCAACTAGGTGGTTTAATATCGTAACAGTTTAATAGAGATTTGAGGTTTAACTATACTATTATTTTTATGAGTTAACTAAGTTTTGTAAAGCAGTGATAGCTTAGTGGTTAAGACATCGGCACACACCTCTGACTCAGAGTTATGTGTGTTTTAAGCAATTAAATATCACTTGCTTTAACGGTGAAGGAAAACATCGTGAGGAAACCTGCACTCCTGAGAGTTCCCGCACTGGGCCAGCTTGGTGGACTATGGCCTTAATCCCACCTCATTCTGAGGCGGAGACCTGGCTCAACAGTGGGCCAATAATGGGTCGTTACTTGTGATGATGATGAAGTTTTGTAAAAGGAATTTTGAGAAACATGTGATGTCATATCATCAATTATCTTACATCGTATTTATTTCTTGTTTAGCTAATTTACAAATATGATTTTTTTATACAACGATAATTTTCATAGAGGCAACGACCATTGACGCGCTTTCCCCTTACGCTAAGTTCACCTAATTATCAATGGTATTTAATAATGGTATGGATTGGTATAAATTCAAGAAATTCTAAATTCATGTATACCGTAGGTACGTAATTTTTTTTTATATTTTAATTTAAGTTGGTGTGTCTGTTCAAAGTATTGCCAGTGTTAAGTAAACTTGAACACGCGTCTCACACCTTTGACCCAAATACCAAGACGTCGCTGATATGAACCGGTAATGTAATAATCGTAAAGCCTAAAGCGGGAAACAAAAATTATTGATTTCAACAGTTGATTAGCCCTCTCTTCCACACGATTGACACCATTTAACCAGGTCCTTCGAGTATATTTTTTTATGAGGCATAAAAATAGTGAGGTTTAAGTTAAAAACCAGCCAAGTGTGAGTCGGACTCGGGCATGAAGTGTTCCGTACCAATATTTGGTAATAAAATCACGTTTGTTGTATGGGAGCCCCCCTTAAATATTTATTTTATCCTGTTTTTAGGATTTGTTGTTATAAGGGCAACAGCTAGGGCAATTATCTAGCTATCAAGATTCATGAGATACAGCCTGGTAACAGACAGTCTTAGTCTTTCCGTTTTTACCGTTTGGGTAGAGACTCCTAATAAAATATCATCTTTATAGAGGATATAGGACTACTAGGTCTCAACCTCTAGGAACTGCTCAACTACCAGTATATAGTGCACAGTATTATTATATATTACTTATGTAATAATACTGTGTATGTAAAAGTTTATACATCACATGTTTGACACAAAAACCTACGTGAATTTTACGAAATAGCTATATATTGTCTACAATAAAGGTAATTGGATTGAATGTACGTTTTCTAGGGAGCAAATAATGAATTAACGTTTTGGACTAGCCACAAAAAAGGGAAACGTTTCTGGATTTGTTCAAACAACCCCTAATAACTTCCCTGATCGGCGGAGCGGCGGCGTCCAGTGCAGCGCCGCTCGCTCCAACGCACTAATGAGCGCAATTCATTTAATTGCACCGCAAATAAAAGCTAGCACCACACTAAATTATGCTACTGTGATTTCAGATACGTGACATCTCGTATTAGTGGCTAGACCATAAAGTTCATAGACTAAAAAGGTCTACAAATCTTCATAAAAGTTTTAGTTCAGATACATATTCAATAGATTGCTTGCTGGCTTTTGTAGTCTTAGAAGGAGTCTTAATATTATCCCAGAAAATTAATAAAATAAGGGCACAGATAAATGTGTGTACGTACGTATGTGTACGTATACGAACGACACTTTTGAAAAATAGATTTTTACTAAAAATATTGGTGTCGCGCTGAGCCCCAAGCTCACCCCTTACCGTGTGATAGAGAGAACTACAGCTCGAACTTATTTTACCTACGTAACATTTAGAAAATCGTCCTTTCGTAATCCCCTGTTTCCTCCTTGAAATCTGGACCGACTTTAATATTTATTTCGTTAAAATGCAGTACAGGGTCTAAGCTATGCCCGTACGGTTTGCTTTTTTGGTTTATGTTAGTAATAATTAGTTTGCTGGATGTTTGCAATTGTAAATAAAAAAGTCGTTTTTTTAATTTTAAAAGTTTTTTTCTATTATATTAATCAAATAATAAAAAAAACGTACAGTCATGGCAGAGGTACGTATATATCGCATTGTTTTTTTTCTACTGTAACTTCATTATCCTAGAAGGAAACAGGGGACTACGGTTGTATGAAAAAAGTGTCGACTGATTTCCTCTTAAGTATTTTCAGAGACAAAAAATTAGGTTATGCTGTTTTCCGAATCATAAGCTAATAAGAAGACATAATATGATAAAATCACTAGTGACCGATGTTTGTACATACTTAATATAAGTTACAATATTTTTATTTTAAGAAATTTTGTTTTTCTGTCAATATGTTTTGTATATGGACGTGTATCATTCAAGAACATAGCAAAAATTGGATGTAGGTTTCATATTTGTACTATAGTACAACAAAGCAATGGTTCTACTTCGTCTTCCTCGGATTTTCAACTTGCAGGCATTGGGGAAGCGTTAACTTTAAATATAGTCTTACGCCAATAGTAAAGGGAGAGCTGGTCAACTACTTATAGTATCCATATTGATATAAGATGGACAATCAATCCATAAAGGGGAGTATACATGATATCAAGAAGGTTTCGTAAATGCATCAGTGTGTACTGTGCACTGTGGCCAATGCAACCTGTCAAGACTCAAGTCACAAGTTCAAGTACAGCCGCGCGAGCCCCCGACTATCAGAAATACCGCAGCTTTCGCGCTGGACGCACGCGAACCGATACTCTCGTCTGTCGTCAGTAGTCGCGATACTGTGGAAACATTCGTATTATTATTTTAGTGCATTTTACATCATAAAGTCTCCTGCAACTCGAAGCAACGATGCAGAACTACATAAGGTCAGTAACATACAGTTACCACGTTTTTTTTGTAAAGATATCGTACTATCAGAAAAAATGTTTTTAATCATTATTATTTATTTACGCCTAAGTTCCTTTTATTTAAAATAATTACAGGAACCTGAACAATGTACAATTATTTTTTTATTAAATTAAATAATGTTCTATTTTTTCTTCTCGTCATTTTATATTAATAACCAAAAGCGAAGGTTACCTGAATGGAGACAAGAAAGCAAATAATAATTAAAGTAATATAATAATAATTTAAGTACAATACATTATATTGTAATCGTTGGTAACCCTTCAGTTTTATGTCATATCTTTCTCATATTATTTTTAAAAAAATGTAGTTTTAATTATATTTTGTGAATGGTAGTAATAAAAATGGCCATTGTTCACCATGAACCTGTGAGTTGTGGTCAACCGCGCCAAAACAATGGACTTGCGTGGTTCATTTCTCATATTAATATGCGCCAAGTGAGAAAGGAACTCTAGCTTTATTTCTAGTAAACTAATAAATATTTACAGGTTTAAAGTGACCAAGTTTTATATAGGAATGTTTATGGAGTTATATTATATCAATCACTGAAACTCTATTTCAAATAACATTAAATTTTCCTACATTGTGTTAATTTGCTATAAAACCAGATATTTAAAAGGACTGAAACTAAATAATATACAAGTACAAGACTTTAAAGAGGGGATAAATACATTTTGTTAATATGTTTCATTAAAAAAATATTAATAATATTTCCTATAAACCAAAGCAAATACTACATTAAAATGGTAGTAAATATTAATAGTTTTACTAATCGTAATTAATGAAATCCGGATATCATTTTTTACAAGTAGGTAACACTGTTACACAAACAAATTAAATATTATGAAGAAATAAAAAACAAATTAAATTCCATCATATAAAATTTTGATAAAAATATAGCCTATCTCACCCAATTATTACGAATCTATTTACACCTCATTCATTAATTAAGTAGTTTACGCGCTACGGTGAAACATACAAACATACATAGACTGCCAAAATCATTCCCCTTTCTTTTGGCTTCGCCGTAGTTGGGTAAATCTCATTTTAAAACAAAACCGCAAAAAATATGTCACGCTTACGATTCTTCTGGCTCGACAGCTTCAGATAAACAGATTAAAAAGTCTTTCATTAAAATATAAAATCTTATACTAATATATAAAGCTGAAGAGTTTGTTTGAACGCGCTAATCTCAGGAACTACCAGTCCGATTTTAAAAATTCTTTCAGTGTTTGTAGACCATTTATCGAGGAAGGCTATAGGCTATATATCATCACGCTAAGACCAACACGAGCTGAGCATCAGGCGGACTAAGTCGCGCGTGTCGACTAGTCTTTTTTATAATTATATCCAAGTTATGCAAATAATTTGTATATAAACTTAACAAAAAAATTATGCGAACAACAAGCCATTTGCATTTTACATCTTACTTACGGAAATAATTTTAGTTCAAAATTATCTATATAGTTATTATCATCGTCACCCTTTAATGGCCTACTGCTGAGCTTTGTCTCCTCAGAATGAGAAGGGATTAGACCATAGTCCACCATGCTGGCCAAGTGCGGGTTGTCAGACTTCACACACCTTTGAGAACATGGAGAACTCTCAGGAGTGCAGGTTTCTTCAAGTGATATTTAATTGCTTGAAACACACATAACTTAGAGTCAGAGGTGTGTGCTTAATATAAAGAGAATTCCAATATCAATATTTAACTCAATTTTTTTTTAATCAACTATGGAGTTGATGCATAAAACTAATTTTTTAAAGTGTGTTAAACGATTGCAGTAATATCCGAAGCTCATTTTTCATTCACACTCGACTTCACTAATTAAAAGTTTAATACAAACGGAAAGAGTAATATAAGTGATATAGTTGTATTTTTTAAAGTCAGAAATCAGAATTGATTAGGCAAAGGTGTGAAGGGAACGGGTTGAGTATAATGATGCGTCAGAGTGATTTATTAACAAGTAGAACTGTAATACTGGCTTAGTGTTAATGTCTATGAAAATTGTTTATAAAGGGCTTTTTACATTGAACATATTTGAAGTTAAGGAAAACATTTCTTTAAATTATCTAGTAAAAATGAAAAAAAAAATAGTTTTTTTTTTACATAGTCGTTCATCGTGATAGCAAATAGATAATATTTGTAGTTTTTATGTATTACAAAGACTGTAGTAGTTTTTTTTACAGAAAAAAAATATTAAAAAGTAAACAGTTTTAAACTGTAGTTAAAACATGTATGGGAATTATAATGAATTAAAAAAAATAAGTGTAAAATGTATATATAATGAATTATGTGTTAGTTCTCTTAATGTGTTTGGGAAAACATTTCAACATGGCCAATCAATTCCAAATACTTCAAAGTTTTGTATGGCATCATACAAACATATTCATAATCCACAAATCTATGGCACAGTACCTTTTAAATGACATAAGTCTCTAGCGTCTACTATAACTATGCAAAATAGTATACCTTTATATCCTATCCTACTAATATTACAAACGCGAAAGTTTGTAAGAATGTATGGATGTATGTTTGTTAGTATTTCACGCTAAAACTACTGAATGGATTTTGATGAAACTTTACAATAATATAGCTTACACATCAGAATAACACATAAGCTATAATTTATAACGATATAGTGAGAATAATCCAAAATATAGCGGGTGAAACTGCGGAGCACAGATGTAATGTATAATAACATGAGACACCAACAAAAAAATGGGATCAATTTAAAAATAATATCATGTAAAAAGTTAATAGTTTTTTTGTATTCATAAAAAGCTTTTCAATTGCAAATGTTGTCATCCAAAGGCACAAGCAGAGGCAGTTATAGATCTTTTTCTTTGCTAGTAAACGTATACTTGTTCTGCGAGTCTCGCCAATAGCCCAAGGGAATGGCGTCTCATATTACCGTGAACCCCTCCTATTAACTATTGAGCTATTAAGGCTTCTTCTTACTACTATATAATTGTGGAACGTGTTTGTTTGTACGTTAGTTACTCTGGAATACTTGTTTGTGTATTTATAGACGTACGATAATACATCACTGCTTAGACTAAATTCTTGTTAAAAACTATAACTTTGTATGTAAGTTTATATGTTCCTTTCTTTTCAAGTGTAACCACTGTCTAAATATAAGTCTTGTCACGATTGATTTGAGGCAATCTGTAAAGTTGGTTAGTCGGGCAGTGAAGGTGAGAGTTTATTATATACGTATATAATAAAAAAGCTGTTTAAACGTGCTCCCTAAATGTTATTACTCATATTAGATCGTATGTCATCTACCAGCTGCGCTCCGCGGTTTTACCCGCTATATTTTGGATAATTTACAATATATCAATATAAATTATAGCCTATATGTTATTCTGATGTGTAAGCTATATTATTGTAAAGTTTCATCAAAATCCATTCAGTAGTTTTTCCGTGAAAGAGTATCAAACATACATCCACACATTCTTACAAACTTTCGCGTTTATACTATTAGTAGGATATAAATAAAAATGAATTGCTGTTCGTTAGTCTCACTAAAACTCGAGGACTAGGTTTTGGTAATTTTTGTTTTGAAATATTTGTCCAGAGAAAGTTTAAACGGCGAGAAATGTTGAAACGATTTTGTTAAAACTTTTACTTGTAGTCGAATACACATTCGCGAATCGAGGACGGGTTATCTAGTAGATATTAATATTAATTTATTTATTATTTTTTACACAGCTTTAGATTGATTTATATTGAAAAACTATCCTTAGGGAACAGACTAATAACCAACAGACAAAATTTTAATTTAGGTTTTTGTGGAAGGTGGGTGTTCCGTTTAAAGCCATACAAAGTAAATCAATCGCTCTAACTTTGATCGATCGATAACGAGTTTGATTGCATTTCTTTATAAGGGCCGTTACACATTGCAGGCGCGATACGCCTGAACAAGTTTCTATGAAGCTCTAAGAAAACTTCTTATTCTCGTTAATGGTGAAATTAACATTATATTAATAATTTAACAGTTTTCTCCTTATTACAAGTTAATCTCATGATTCAATGTTTGTTTTCTAAAGTTATAACTTGTAATACTGTCGATTTCATTTGGACACGTGACACAAAATCTATTGATTACACTGGATTCTGTTGAAATTTTACATTAGCATAGTTTCAACAATTGTAAATTGGATGAAAAGAAGTCAAACCTGAAATAGGTCAGAAAAATGCCTGCTGTCTGTAAGCATCTGTAATAAATTGCCCAATTTTCTGATTAATTCATCATTTAAAAAAAAATGCTACTTATAAATATTTTTTTGTTATGCGAAGCGAAGCGAGAGACGATCAGAAACAAATAGACCGTCCTTTGTGCTTTATTTGTGGTTTCTCCAGCTTTTCAAATACATATATTTATATATTGTCTATTTCAATTTACCCACAAAGCTCTACGATTTTTGGCTATATACGGTTTCGCAAGTGACGCTTGTAGAGTCAACAACTCCTGAAGATGCTTCGGTTTGGAGTGAAACGTACGTCGATTGTCGAGCGATCTACTTGTGTGGTGTGTCTTGGTTCGGGTTCGCGCGTCTCACTTGTATGTGGGCAGGGTGCTCTTCTGGGTTGTGCTGTACAAGACGGGTTGTTCAGAATTTCGCGGATTATAGCAAGGTAACCTTTTTGATTGCTTTTTATATGCGGTTTGGTTTGTTTTCCCACAAAACCGCTCACCATATGCAAATTTAGTTACAGAAAAAAATCACATGTGCGGTTGTTGATATTGGGTATATTTGAATCACAATATGATGTTGATAAAAAACGCGTGCGGTTAACTGTGGCGTGGCCTAAGCTTAATGCAAATTTTCTTAATACACAAAAAGCTTAGCAAATAAAAAAATATAAAAACATGGCGCAATTATTAAAAATCCATTTCTCCTTATCTATAATAGTTACACGAAAATTAAAAAAATTGTACATTCGAATATGCTTTACAACACCATACAACAAAGCTTATTTTCCTGTCTCAAATAATAACATGCAATTAGAACAAGATTATTATCAGTCTGGAACCCTTTCAGCGTATTAAATTCCCTTATAAATAGATGTTTTGAAATTGAAGTGTAATTTTATAATGGACTTTGTATGGGCGACATGACATGGGCCTCTGTGACGGCAATTTGTTGGCGATTGGGTTGTTGGTTGATATTAGATAAGGATTTGGTGTGAAATACTTATAAAATGCGTAGGGGTGAATTTATAATGTATAAAGTTGGTAAACTAAACATAATGTTTTGTTACTAATAACACAAGGATGTTGTATATCTTTTTTAAGTCTATCCTAATATGTGTAATTCTTTTAATTTTTAGCAATCATTAGATTACAAAACATTTATTTAGTTAGTAGAGAATATTTTCTTCTCTGGAAAATTCTAAAATCCATACAAATAAATAAAATTGGAGTGTCTGTTTGTCATATTAAAATAACCGCTCTTACTAAGTGCATATGGATGTATACACGGTATAACCAAAACAATATTTTTTTTTTTTTTTTACTATTTTTGTCTGTTTGTCTGTTTGTTCCGGCTAATCTCTGAAATGGCCGGACCGATTTTGACGGGACTTTCACTGGTATATCTACTATCTGATGTAACAAGGAGTAACTTAGGCTATTTAACATCTCGCTACGACCCATAAGAGCGTAGCAACACGCGAACGAAGTCGCGCAGGTCGGTTAGTTAATAATAAGTATAGTGGCCTCATTCTGATCACGCTGCATGTAAGCCAGATAAGCTTTCTTTATTTTTCATTCCTGTGGGGTTAAAGCTTAAAGGGGTACAAAAAACAGTTTGTAACTTTAATTAACGATTCGCTAATGTGCAATTATTATTATTTATTGTCAGTGTTAGGTTTTGGTCGCACCACATGTAAGCCAGATATTTTCTTCATATATTAATATTATGCAGGAATCCCAAAGATTTTTGCTACTAGAACTGCGACGATCTATTCTTTACTCCTCGCTTTGAGCCAACATGGTCTTTTTAATCTTTTCTGTAATAAAAAGTGCGAAAATGTTTGGATCTATAAAAATCATGAAAATATGCATTAAACGTATTTAAATGTTTGAAGCGAAAATTTTCATGCCTACCGATTTCTAAAGTTCCTTTCAAATGCAATCTCTTTTTGTTCCTTAACCATTTTTCGAGCTTTTCATCCAATTATCGAGTCTTATATGCTTAACGGGTAACCCGAACGAACAGGGTTGTCTGATTAACCATTATTTTTGATGTTTAGATATTTCATATACGAAATATTCTTTTGCTATATCAAAGTTGGTTCAGCCGTTTCTATATCTATGAAATATTGAGTCTACAAAATCAAACTCAATATGAAATTAATAGTAAAAATACTAACAGTAACAGTTGAATAATACCATACTAAGTATTAGTAGAGGGGGAAGCTAGATATTTTTCTTCTAGGAAAAGGCAGGTAGCTCATATTTTCCCTACCATTTGTCAAGTTATTCGCTAGTTGATTTCCCATACCGAAAAAAAAAATTAAAAAAAGTATAAAAGTACTTATAAACAATGAAATCATTATGAAATTCTTAAATTATACCCTAATTAAATTCTAAAGATTAAATATTGTAACTAGTCAATGACCCTCCTCAAACGATCATTCTAAAATTACATAAACACAACCATTTGCATTAACGAATATAATAATGATGAGGAAGTGTTTGCATTTGGCAAAAGTACATTTCACATTACAGCCCTAGATAGGCACTAGGCAGTAATATTTTATGAGTTCTGGAACTCCTGGATATAAGCCAGCCGCCTCCGACGAGGAGAATTGCTGGCATTAACTATACTCTCTGAATAATAGATGTGCCTGATAATTTTCTTTATTTCCAGACGGTTAACAATTAATGTGATTTTGAAATTCAGTGTCCATAAACTCGCCGCATTCATAAATAGATCATCTTTACATAAATTACTTAATCACCCACAATTTCTAAGACTATAAATATTATTAGAACTCGTACAAACTACATAACTAAAGTAGATAGATAGATAAAAACTTTATTGCACACTCAGAGAAAGAAACGTAAGATAGATACAGACAAAATTTTAAGAGGCGGCCTTATTGCTAAAGCAATATTTTCCAGGCAACCCTTGGAGAGAGGAATTCATGTACGTAAACGGGCTGGTGCAAACCAATTTTAAAATATAGCAAAATAACTATATTAAAATTATATATATTTATAGATTTACTTACTTATACTACACTAGGGGCCCGTCCCGGCTTCGCACGGCTGGATAATTTTTTTTTAACATTTTGGCTCCCGCATTCAGTCGCTCCCTCTATCGCCGCGTTACTCGCTGCGCTGCGAGGCACCCACACCGCACCGGCGGCCCGTCTGGGATTATTTTTTATTTATCTTGATATTTTTATTTCGTAATATCTTTTGACTGGAATGTCCGATTTCAATAATTCAAAAAGTTATTAACAGGTATTGAAACAGTCTTCATTACGAAATAATTTATTTGGATAAGAATTAATACAAAGTTATGGAAAACATGGTCTGATTTTGATAGGCATTTTTATCAACTTTTAAAATGTTTGGACATATGGTCTCGCGGAGTTTTTTGTAGATATTGATACTTTTCGCAGCGCATGTGATGAAAGATATTTTATGGCTAATTTTTTTGCACCTTGTGTTGGTTTTAGTGAGAATTTCTGGGGATCTCTAATTTTTTCTTGTAATAAATATAGAAAGAATTTTTGAAATCGGTCCAGTAGTTTTTATGTTTATTCGTTACATACAAAAATACAAAAATCCAAAAATACAAATCTTTCCTCTTTATAATATTAGTATAGATATATTAATTATACATACAATACGTAAAACATGCCCAAAATAAGATAATACATATATAAAATACATACTTGATACATAAATAAATAAAAGTTAATTAGATATTTAAATAATAATCAATAAGACGACGTTTAAAAATATTAAGAGACTCAGACTGACGAATGTAGCGGGGCTAAAGTATTGATTAAAGTTAAGATCCACTTAGCGAACTGTGACAACTGTATCGGTTTAAAAATAATAATTTTATTTAATTGCTAAATCTATGTCAATAAAAATGAATCGTCATTATATGTGTTTGAAAGTTTTTTGTGTTCGTTATTGTTAGGACAAGGGTTGTATAAAAATAAAAAAAAATTGCCAAAAATTATTAAAAGCCTTAGTCCGTGTCTGTATGTACACCAGCTAGGTATGTATTAATAGTAAAACAAGTCTAAAAAAATTCTAAGTCCGCGATATTCTTTTACCAATAGAAAGCCACATTATTTGCGAGTGTTATAGGTTATATATTAACCGGAAAAATGAAATGAATTTGCAAACTAAGTCGGAGAAAAAATGTTTAAACGAAAACGTTTCTTACGAACGCTGTTTTAACGATGAGAGATATATGCTACATAGTTGCGGGTAGAGTTGGAATAAATACACCTCAGCAATGCGATAACGTGTCGGCTAGTTAATATATAAGTCAGTGTTTACAAAATAAAGATGAACAGTTTAGTAAGTTATCATTAAGAGAAATTTGTCATTTCTCTTAATGATAACTTACTAGTACGTTCAATAAAATAATGATGCGGCACGTTTTAATCATTAAACGGGTATCTTTCTTAATAGAATCGCGTGTGGGCAGTTCTGCGAAGCTCGGGATTCAATTGCGTGGTGCTCGCAGCTCGGACATGCAGGATGTCTTGATACGCGTCGTTAATGACAAACATAATAAACCTCTTTTTAGTTGTAGTTGTCCAGTGTCCTGCCTTTCAATACACTAATGTTAGAGATATTAGGTGTCGGTAAACATTAAAAGATATTCATATAACTTAAGTAATACTAGCCAAAGTATTTTAGACTAGCTGCACCCAGCGGTTTCAGCCGCCATATTTTGGATAATTCACACTATATCATTATAAATTAAAACCTATATGTTACTCTGATGTATAAGCTATATTATTGTAAAATTTCATCAAAATCCATTCACCAGTTTTTGCGTAAAAGACTAACAAACATACATCTTACAAACTTTCGCGTTATAATATTAGTAGGATTTTAAGTTAAAACTACAGTAATACGACTTTAAAAACCATATTCAAGAAACAAACAAACACATAAATTATCATTAAAAATAACTGTTTTTTTTAATTATCTATATCTATACTATATTATATAAAGAGGAAAGATTTGATTGTTTGTATGTTTGTTTGTTTGTTGCGAATAGGGTCGAAAAGTACTGAACCGATTTTGAAAATTCTTTCACCGATAGGAAGCTACATCCTTTCCGGGTAACATAGGCTATGTGGTGTTGCCATAAATACTCTAATTAAAAAGATATGGCCATTCAAATGCCATAAGGTGGTCATTTTGTAAATTGAAGAGTTTCACAGGAACAACAAATCTGATTTAAAAAAAATTTTCACTGATAGAAAACTACACTATTCGCGAGTGACAAAAGTGATTTAGTGTAGCCATATACATTATTTAAATAATAGAATGTGGCCATTTTGTTGTTTCTAATCCGATTTTAAAAATTCTTTCACTGTTAGAAAACTACACTATTCGCGAGTGACAAAAGTGATTTAGTGTTGCCATATACATTATTTAAATAATAGAATATGGCCATTTTGTTGCTACTGATCCGGTTTTAAAAATTCTTTCACTGAGAGAAGTCTATACTATTTCCGTCTCTCTTTCTCTTATAATACTATCATTGTCTCTCATCCTCTCTCTTTTTTCTTACTTTAATTTTTATTTTTATCTGTTCAGAATGATTAGCCTCTTTTCACTTTCTTTCTTTCGATAATTTCTCTCTTTCTCTCTCTCTCTCTTTTTCTCTCTCTCCTTTACACCCATTCAATTTTAGTTCTGCTCTGTCCCCCCTCTTTTATCATCTGTCGCTTTTCTTTAATTTTGTTTCTATTATTTTTCTTTTATAACTTTTTCTCACTCTCTCGTTTTTCAAATAATAAAAAACAACACAATTGCACAGTGACAATTTAAGGACATCAATTATAATATTGCTTTAAATACCCGGAGCGAAGCGAGGGCAGCCCTCTAGTCTTCTATAAACAAACAAAAATAATATATTTTTATTTTTATTCACTTAACAGATGGCGCTATAGTAAAAAATTACACCATAAGTAGGCAGATCTGTTATAAAAAAGTTTGGATATCGACTAGACTACCAATTATACATAGTTAACATATTATATTCAATTATTCTGTTAATCGTGTTTCAGGATATAATGGCTAATTTAATAAATCGATATCGGTTCAATAGTTTAATCAACATAAGTAATTCTTATCTTCATTTAATAGAGTCAAGTTGTTTCTAAAATACAGCAAATTAAAGCAATTAACTAATTATTTATTATCATGTCCATTTTTTACTGTTAAAAACCTACATGCTATTAAATAAATATTACAATCTAAATGTATAAAATAAATACAAAATAAGTTTTTTCTATACATAAATTGGCAAAACCAAAAGTGGAATTGATGTCAGAATTACATTCACCGTTTATAAAACATAAAACTAATATTATGGTACAAGTTTTTATATATTGTAAAAAGTTGTACTAAAATATTGGTCTGACTTAATGTAAATTACGGTAAAATAGAATTTAGATCTAGGTTAATTTGCTTAATAGAATAATTCAATTATGTATAAAGTCATACAAAATAAATGGCTAATTTAATCTGTATCCTTTCTACGCATAGGGGGCAATATTCATTTATTACGTAAGACTATTTTCGCTAGTTTTTGACCCCCTCCTCCCCTATGTTTATTTTTCAAAGTAACGATTTTTAGAAAGATATTTTTACTGAGTAATAAACCTTTGTTGATTGAAACATCTTTAAGATTTTCAGTCCAACTTTGCGCATTTTTGTAATCTTACGTAAGAACTATCGAGATTCTCTCCCACCTCCTTGTAAAAAAAAAATAGACCCCCTAAATTGTCTTACGTAATTAATGAATGTCCCCATACTCGTAAATTGTATTTTTAAGTAGTACTCGTAAAATGTATTTTTTTCTAAAATGTTATTTATGGTTTATATCGATATTTATTCGACGAGCCTAATTTAAAAATGAATCCATACATTTCATAGAGTAAATATTGACTATCGTAATAATTATAAATTAGTAATTCCGGATTATTATCCTTTATAAGTGTGAGAGACCAATTTTCAGCGTTAAATTAATATTATAAATAATGGAGATAGAGTTCCGGGTGGAGGGAGTTTTGTTTATGCAAATTTCCTCTTCTGTAAGAATCTTTTTTTCTAAAAATTTGAAATATTGGCGAAAATCGAAATGCCTTTTTTCTTTTTATCACACATACCAAATTTTAAGAGCAGTATTTCTATTTTAGACCATTTTACCTTGTCCACTAGACTACTACTATAATTTTTCCTTACGACAATTTAACTGCATAGACAATTATTTTATAGTTTTTTTTGTACTCTGTATAAATAAAATCGCCACACGTAACTTTAGCATGACTGCACCAAATCGAGTAATTCTTTTTTTGTGTTAGTCATTGTCAGCACAAGGTTTACATACCTCCCATTATAGAATAGAAATTCAACTGAAATAGTGTGTGGATGGGTAAACTGATAACATCTCAGTGAAGCGAGGGCGGATCGCCTAGTTAAATAAAAAAAATACACTATTGTAAAATAAATCAACAATATTGTTTTATCGGATAAACTTTGTAAGTCTACTCTTTATGAATATTTTTTATTTTTTTCTTGACTAGGCTTATTGTTTTCTTCAACAAACATATGTTGAGGAACGCTGAGTTATTCGTTTATATGTATTTTGCAATTAGCAGTTAAACCTCAAGCTAGAAGGGTGACCCATAAATATTGATAAGTTCCTTTTTGAAGCGCAAGCAAGCACGTATTCAATAGTTTTATTGACTTCCAGCTTGTGTTCTCACGTGAAAAATAAATAGTGATCAATGAAAACAAAAGGTATGTAAACCTTCACCTTTTTAATCGACTGTAAGATTTATGATGATCTTACAGTCGATTTTACCAATAAGTAATGTGTAGATAATATGGTAAATAGGGCGAGTAGAGAATGTCCTAAGGTTATTTTCTAAAACAAAACTAACTGTTAATACTAATTTTCAAACTTTAATCCCAAAAAATACGTGTCAACTCAGTAGCAAAAGTACAAACTCTTTTCTCGTCTAAAATATTGTCATAAAAAAATTGAGATTAAATAGATAAATTATAGTTTATAGTGTGATACTGCTTCTTTACAAAAAGGTACAGCAAATCTAACATTATATCTTATATCGTACATAGAATATTTAAGAAAACTTAATGTGTTTGTTTGTCTGTTAATATTTACAATTACATACACACATCACGTAAAATCTGCTATACAAAATTGTGTTAATAACTTAAAATCTAGATTTTGTTTCATTAAATTGGATGTTAGGAAATAAGTTATTGTCATTTGAAAATTATTTCCTCAGCGATGCTAGGGTAGATTAAGAAGGACAGAATAAATTAATATTTAAAGTAGTATAACAAATATAACAAATCTGCATGTGAACAAGCTATAACCGTAAGTGAAATACATAATTATTTAAAGAAACGTTCGACTAGTATGGAATAAGCAAATGCATCAAAACAAATTATATACAACGTAATGCAAGTACGTCAATTATTACGAATATTTCCGAGAACTTGTTTGATGAAAACGAATAAGTAATAAATAGGTCGAATAGAGTTCTCGGTATGGATATAAATAACATTTCCATTATAATGTATCATACTATGATGTTTCTTTTCGTTTAGCCATATATTAATTACTTATGGCAACACTGTATTATCTTTATCATTAGGGAATACTTTTTGACAGTGAGGGAAAGAAGTGCCTGTAAATTTGAATTTGGAATCTATTTTTAATCCACAATTCAAAGATTGTTTGCTAAGTATATGGGAGCTATGCTGAGCAGTAACACTCAACGACTACATTAACATATAATTTTGCTTCCGTCTAAGCCGAGTAGTGCCTGGGGCTTGCGATCCAGGAGCAGGTTTAACTCTCACCTTCACCGCTCGACCTCGGTACCGAATAATAAAAAACATAACTCACGTGTTCTTCAATAATCGGAGGCCTAACGCCACACCACTAAACACTACTACACTATAACACTAACTTCCATGCAAAATAACACACCAGAGAGACTGAGTCTAATCTATTACACTAAAGGTTATATATTGTCTACACGTCGGTATACTTGACATAACATAATATGTATAGTAGTGTAGATTAACTCAGGGTTATCAAATGTTTAACTAAATAATTTTTAAATTATTATTCGCGGGTATATATAACTGTTATTTTATACTTAATATATAAAGCTGAAGAGTTTGTTTGTTTGAACGCGCTAATCTCAGGAACTACTGGTCCGATTTGAAAAATTCTTTCAGTGCTAGATTGTTCATTTATCGAGGAAGGCTATAGGCTATATATCATCACGCTACGACCAATAGGAGCGGAGCTACACGCGTACGAAGTCACGCGGATCGATCAGTATCAATATATATAACTTTCGTTCCGATGGGATTGAGCCAGATTATCAAAGAAAATATATTATTTTAATAATAGTCGATAGCGAAGGCCAGGAATGGAGGTGAGAGTTTATACAGCTCTACGTCCCTGATCAGAAGGATTGTTTTAGTAATAATAATGTTAATGCACATGTTATAAAATCCGTACAGTTTGATGCACGCATCGTCGTTACTATAAAATAAAGCAGTAAAAGTTTAACGGCGACGTTTTTTTATACATTGCACTCGCGTATAAGTATTAGGTACCGGTATAACCGTTCGATGCATTGTAGAATTCTTGTACTTTGTTATAAACTTATTACACTAGCTTTGTCTCGTGGTTTTACATTGTTAGTTCGTTATTTACATTGATTCCAAATTTATAGAAATATTTGATGATTAAGCGCAAAGCACACTGAGTGCGAGTATATGATGAGTGCGTGTTGAATGATTCCGTCATAAGTAATAATCATTTAACTTCTTGTTTATACTATTTCTTCATAAAATCTTTGCTGGTGTAAATGATGTTTAAATTACGATTATTTTTTATCTAACATACGATTAAAATTAAATTAAGTCAAGATTTTAAATTAGATTTACAACTATAAAAAACAAATTAACTGTATCCAATTTCGTGCAGTAGTTTTTGGGTAATGTTCAAAAATTTAATAATAAATATGAGAACGCGTTTAAACGTGCTTTTAAAAGAGCTTTTCACCTACAACGCTTTTTTTATAAAAGCCTATAGTCGTGGGGCAAAACGTTAGTACGTCTTTCAAACTCGGACGTTATTTATGTTGAAAAAGCGCACAATTTTGTGTTGTGTATACGTTAATAAATACAATCCACATTAACAAATAGTTCACCAACATAATGTATGTAATCATCGAATGTACTTTGTCAGAGTCCAGAAATCGCGTGCGAAAGTTGTTACGAACATCTACTCAGTACACACTCGTCAACAGTGCAAAGCACACTAAACTAAAACATACACAACAAATCAATGAGGTACGCTTAATCATAAAAAATATTACGTATATATGTCAAACATAATTTACTCTTAAAGCTGTTCACTTTTAAGCGTGCTTGTAAATTCTTTGTGCAAAGCAGCAGCTTTTCGTTTAAACGTCTATCTCTATCGACTTCCTTTGGGATTACAATGTAAAAACATCGACGATTTATTTATTTATGTCATAATAAAATTCTCGTGTCACAATGTTAGTTACCATACTCCTCCGAAACGGCTCGACCGATTTTTATGAAATTTTGTGTACATATTCAGTAGGTCTGAGAATCGGTTACTATCTATTTTTTATCCACCTAAGTGATAAGGGTGGCCCACCCCAAATTTATATGGCAAAATAACGTTTGTAGGGGCAGCTAGTGTTATATAGATGTAGAATAAATGAGATAATATTTCTGTATAATACAAAGTTTTACGGAGAATGTGTTCCCGTTTTAATAACCATTTTAACATTAATTCATTTTATCGCAAGACGTGAACTACATCTAAATTGCTTCATCAGAAGTGTGAGATCTATTAATCCATCGAACATGTTTTAGAGCCTTTATTATTTTGACATGCAAACTTAAGCCTCGTTGACATGATCAAAGTATGCTTTGACAGATTTTTAATCATGGTAACACTAAGACTGAAAAGACTTGTTGGCTAGTCATTTATTAATTAACTATCAACTGCTAAGTATATGAGAACTATTCTGGGCAGTAACACTAATATTGAAATGTAATCTAGACTAAAGCCGAGCAGTACCGAGACCCAGGAGCAGGTTTAAAGAGCTCTTAACAAACAAAAACATACATACAACAAAAAATTTTTTTTAGTAAATTTATTTATAAATTTTTGTACTGGTATTAATTTAGTGTTGCAAGGCGCCAATTCTGTATTAAAAATTACGAAAAGTGTCTTTGGACATTAAGATCGTTTCATTTATGGATTAACAAGCACTTTAAATAAATTAAAAATACTTTAAATATTTGAGAGTAATTAAATAAAATATGAAGAATAATAAACGTTTATTAATTACACTGTGTGACACCATTTTGGTACCCGAAAAACTGGTTATTATTATGATTTTTTGATTGTATCACGTGTAAAAAATTAATAACTTTAACACATTAATATAAGCCAATGTCATTTTTATTACCTCTGCTATGAGTAAAGTTAGCTCTAATAATTTTTTTGTAGGTTCTTAAGAGTTTTCCGTAGTTTCGTAGAATTGATAAAAATACGATATTTGTTTTTAATTTAAAGTAAATTCATCGATTTTTATTTTCCCACAAATAGAGTGCTCAAACAGGACGTGATAGAAAACAAAAATTTGTATAAATAAAAAATCGAGAAAATTGGAAACGAGTACTCAATTTTCTTTGTAATTTGTAACGCAGTGTGACCACTACGGATTATGGCGATACTTCATATATATATATATGTCGGAGAATAGTAAAAGATTATCGAATAATCGAATCGTCATCGTTGGAGTAGGGTAGTAGTCACTTCCGCTGTTTTGACAGTCTCGACCCTCGACCCTTTATATGCCATCGACAGTCTGACCGAAGTCTTAGACGTGCGCGGTCTTTGAAGAAGTGAAGTAGTCTCTAGATAGTGCTATTAACTCAATGTTAAGTTGTTGTGTGTTAAGTATAGATAGATTTCTCTCATTAGATAGGTTTCTCTCGTAATTGTTAGAGATCATTTACCCAATAATCCGTTAAATACCATCGCCCCTTTTAGTGTTCTCCAATATTTCCCTCTCCTCCTTCCTCCACACCATTTAAAATCCCCGACATATACGTCACCATGGTCATCACAATGTAATTGACCAATTTAATTCCAAAAATTACCTCAAACATTACACACATGCACAAAAATGTTTTGATTAATGGAATTTCTAACACGAAAAGTTACCTCCTTACAAATTAACATATCTCGGCTCTTCGTAGCTGTAATAGGCATTGAATGCCCATTCATCCTACTGCATTTCAAATATCTTCTAATAAATCTATAATTGCATTCTCTAAACGGCGTTGAGTTCTAATTGGCGCTGACAACGAACATTCTTTTATCCTCATTAGGTAAAGTATCATGTGATAACTGTAAACTAAATTTCAAAACATTTATAAAAAATACATTTTTGTTTGTTTATTGCGAATAGGCTCGAAAACTACTGAACCGATTTTGAAGATTCTTTCACCGATAGAAAGCTACATCCTTTCCGGGTAACATATGCTATGTGGTGTTGCCATAGATATTCTATTTAAAAAGATATGGCCATTTAAATGCCATAACGTGGCCATTTTGTAAATTGAAGGGTTTCTCTGGAACTACTAATCCGATTTAAATTTTTTTTTACTGCAAGCAACACTATTCGTGAGTGACAAAGGTGATTTAGTGTTGCCATATACATTTTTTAATTAATAGAACATGGCCGTTTTGTTTCTACTGATCCGATTTAAAAAAATCTTTCACTGAGAGAAGACTAAAGTATTTCCGTCTCTCTTCCATATCTGTTCAGAATGATCAGTCTCTTTTCACTTTCTTTCGATTATCTCTATCTCTCCTTTACCTGTTCAATTTTATTTTTGCTCTGTCTTCACTCTTTTCTTTTTCTTTCTATAATTTTTCTTTTCATAACTTTTTCTCACTCTCTTTTTAAATAATGAAAAACTACACAGTTACAGAATGACAAATTATGAACATCAATTATAATATTGCTTTAAATACCCGGAGTGAAGCGAGGGCAGGCCGCTCGTAAGTAATAATATTTAAGTAGCATACCTTTAACATACACGTAGGGTATATTGAAACATTATGAGAACGCAACGTAGATACTGCTACTGAACTGATAAATAACTTAATATTATGATCTTTTACAATTACGACAAGAACCGAAGCAGTTCCTTGGACTTGTGAACAAAGTGTAGGATTTCTTTATTCAATTGAAAGATTCGCCTCCACTGCCCAGGTTCTCTGTTCAAACCTAAGCTTAACTTACAGGGCGACGTGTAAGAACTGTCGTCTCTACATATTGTTTATTCCTAAGTAATTGCTAAATTAAGCCAAAATAATAATATTAAGTCATATATATGTTTAAAACTTTATCTATACAAATAAAAAAATTGGAGTTTCTGTTTGTAATATTAAAATAACCGCTTTTTACTAACTACCTATGGATGTATACACGCACACGGTACATTAACAACAACATTTTTATTTTTTTTTATTTTACAATTTTTGTCTGTGTGTCTGTTTGTTCCGGCTAATCTCTGAAATGGCTGGACTGATTTTGACGGGACTTTCACTGGCAGATAGCTGATGTAACAATGAGTAACTTAGGCTATTTAACATCTCGCTACGGCTCATAGGAGCGGAGCAACACGCAAACGAAGTCGCACGAGTCAGCTAGTATTGATTAAAACAATGTCTTTCGGATCTCTTTTATGTCAAATATCTAGTTTGGAACTGTATGCTGTATACGGGTTATTCTATTACGGCAACAGATACCTGCCTAATTAAAAGAATAAAATACTTTCATTATTACTATATAATAATTAAAAATAACTTGTTATTAAATGTGCATACAGTAATATCTTTGTAACTTTATTTTCGTCCGCGTGTAGCTCCGCTGCTATTGGTAGTAGCATGATGATATATAGCCTATAGCCTTCTTCGATAAATTGGCTATCTAACACTGAAAGATTTTTTTAAATCGGACTAGTAGTTCCTGAGATTAGCGCGTTCAAACAAACAAATTCTTCAGCTTTATATATTAATAGTATAGATTTATGGTGTATTTGACATAAATCTAATGATACAGTTAGGCTTTGTTAAAAATTACAGTTGATTTCTCAGAACTTGATGATGTTGTATTTTGTAGAATAAATTCATAGAAATATGGGAATTCCTTTAAAATATTTTTCCGTAAATTCGTAATGACGCACATCTTGATATTATTAATAACTTCATTGTTAAAATAAGTAATTACTAACACGTTCTATTTTAATAATATATTTTTTAATTTAAGATTTGTTATCTTAAATATTGTTATTTGTTATCTAATTCACCACTCCTAGCACCTCCCTTCCTTAGCACATTTTTTTTACCACAAAGGTTTTATTACGCTGGCCATTTATATAATCGTAGGACGTCTAACTTCCAGGATTAATCACTACTTAGTATAAAACAAAGCCGCTTCCCGTCTATCTGTCCCTATGTATGCTTAGATCTTTTAAACTACGCAACGGATTTTGATGCGGATTTTTTAAATAGATAGAGTGATTCAAGAGGAAGGTTTATATGTATAATACATGCATATTTTAGAAAAGAAAGTAACCGTCACTAGTTCAAAATATAAACAACATATTTCAGTAGTAATTGAAAGCTTTACGAAATTAAATAGTTACTGCATTTAGAAAACTCTTTATCTGCCTTTATTTTATAGTATTATAAATATTTGATTACTTACGTATGTATAGAGAAGGTTAACGTTTAAGTATAGGGAATCAATAAATTACCCACCATTACTCGGTATAAACGTAAGCATTGTTTATGATCATTGCGTTCTAAGGTTATTATGATATTGAGCTGTAACTGTTCTGTACCTCGGATTTATTCTAGGTATCTGCAGATTTGATCTTATTATATTAATACTAATTATTATATATTTTCTGTCAAAGAATATTTTATAATAAAACTGTTTTAACATTTTGCAGACCAACAATAGCTAGGACTAATGCTAAAACTGTAAATTTTTATGAAATCCTAGCTGCGCCCCGTTTTACCCGCTGTATTTTGGATAATTCACTTTATATCATTATATATTATAGGCTATGTGTTATTCTGATGTATAAACTATATTATTGTAAAGTTTCATCAAAATCCATTCAGTAGTTTTTACGTGAAAGAGTATCAAACATACATCCATACATCAAGACATCCATACATTCTTACAAACTTTCGCGTTTATAATATTAGTAGGATTTTATTATTTGTGACTGACTAGTTCACGTGTCTTTGCTTCTATTGGTGACTTGGTGAGTTTGATTATTTATCAATTTATTTATATATCATAGAGCTTGGCAAAAGATGTAGAAACTAGAAATCTCTTAATTTCGTAGAAAATTAATATGTACAAAAAATTCAGCCATTTTCACGTAAAATGAAAAAAAAAACCGGGTTGCACTGGAGGAGTGCCGGCAGAAGAGAAAACTTGAACATTAACGTTGTGCATTTTTTAATATTTTGTAATGGTTAGAGAATTGCTTTATTTATCAGTATAAAAGTACTATTGCGCTATCGTATACAAATTTAAATTGAGTTTTGTATGAAACCTGCTACCAATTAAGCGTGCAAGTGCCGCCTTACGACTTTTCGATCAGGTGACGAGTCCTGACGCGAGTTTAACATTATTTATCCATCCTAAAAGTGCATAACCGCTAAAGAAGTTTTCACTTCAAAAATACTAATGAGACAGCGCGGTATTTTCATTGAAAGTTTATGGAACTACAAACTCTACTATTTATTACTAAAACTAACTATATTTATAAATAGCCTATATTATATAATTGAAGTGATAATTCGTTCATAAAATAGTATCAGATCAAATGAAATAGCGCTAAGCATGATCGATTAAACGTCAACAAGCTGCGCAAGCGGAGGTCCGCACTCCGCACGTCGTGATAAATCACAGATAACATACATCGCTTGGCAAGTTTTTACTCTGTGATATCTTAGTGATACCTAATAGGGAGGGAAAAGACGTTTCGATACGAAGATATATTAACTTTTTATATGATTGTATGTGTTTTTGGGGCAAATGATTTTTAAAACAGTTCGTATCATATTTTTATACATCTTTTGATTAGATAGACCACCTTGGTGGTCGAGCCGCATGTAGGTCAGACTTATCCCCTCCATCTCCCATCCCATTAATGCTGCGGATGTAGTGGACTCTGGGCTTTGCTTTTTCAGGGTCTGCTGAAACCGCAGCATTTTTTTCTTCGCTTCCTCTCCCCTCTCTATCTTCGAGATGCCAACATCCATGGGCGAAGGTGGCCACTTACCATGAGGTGGAACATCTGCTCGTTTGCACCTTATCTGCCATAAAAAAAATCGTTAGTTAAGTGACGTCATTCTATATCCAATATGACGAACGGCCTAATATGGCGGACTATTTATTTTTAGTGCACGCTCATGATATGGGTATCAAATGAAAGGGCTCAAAAAATACGAAAAATAAAATTACCTAACTTAAGATCAAATATGGCTAATCACCCAAAATAGCAGAATAATTGTTTTAGTCCCTTAGTAATAACTGATTAGGTTAAAACTTCGTAGACTATGAATTTACGACTTGTATTTAAACTTTTTGAAAACGAAAGTTTTATTTCATTGTAAAAATCATCATTCAATGGAAAACCGAGTTAGTGTGGTTGAGTTTTACTTGAGTTTTTACTATAGTTTCACAAATCCTATGGGTATTTTTAAATAGTTAAGAACAGGTTTATTCTAGTCATAAAAGGAATTTTAAATAAAAAAGTTAACCATAAAATAAGCTTAATTAATATCGTGAGAAACCTAAGGTTTATGGTCAAACAAAAAATGTAGATGCCGAGTATGTTCACATAATGTACTCAACTATGTTAGTAAATGAGTATACATTACTGGAAAGGCAGGTTTAGTTCATTAGTAGCTGATCCGCCCTCGTTTCGCGAACATTTATTAGGCGTACAAGAAAAAGTTTTATCATTTTTCTCTTTGTAAAACTTTATTGGACTTCTACAAATATTTTAAACCCAAAGTAAGCCATATCGGTCCACCTTTTCTTGGGTTTTAGCGAGACTAACAAATGTCAATTTATTTTTATATATAAGATAATATAAAACCCTATTAACAGGGAGCTTAAATATTATAGGTCATTATTAAATTAGATTAAAAAGAAAATTCCACTTTCCTGAATTTCTGATGTTTTTATTTCTGTAAAATAAAAAAAACATGTTTCATTTAAAAAAAAAATTACTTATTATTTATTCCAGAAAAGGATTTCGTTTGTAAAACAGACAGAAAACCTACTATCTAGTCAACAAGTGCTTTTTAGGTCGAAACTTTTTCTAATTCTCCAAAAATTATGACTTAGATGTCATTCGATTCGGAATGGCATGTAGAAACTTTTTGAGCAAATTGAATGGCTGCTCGCAAAAAAAAAATATATAATTAAATTTATATATGTCGGAGGTGTTTGTTAGGTTTAGGTTAGGTTAGCCTTGTGTTAGGTTAGGTTAATGTTAGTCTAATCTTAGGATTAAACAGTGAAACTAAGCAGTGGAGGTTAGTTTCTGACATCTCCGACAAATTTTTGGATTATTGTTCATTGATCGATCCTGTAGGCGCTTGAATTTTTTCGCTTCATTAAATATATCCATATTCATAAAAATTAGATCCAAAATATATGGTGAAACCGCGGAACGCAGATAGTATAATAATAAATTAATAATTATTACATCACAGACCGAAATTGTGTTTTTATATGAATGGAAAAATAATACTAGTATTGTAGCTGTTCTACAAGTGTGTTGATTTACAAGCAATGTCATGGTTTTTGCTTTCCTCAAGGAATTCAAGTCTTCGCGATCAACCGTTATTGGACTGACGACATATTGCTTGTTGTTTGAGCTTATGTGGGCCATGGATTTATTTTATTAACTGTTTGTAAATATATATCTTAGACTTAAATAATAAATTTATTTCATAATGATTTTGAATGATTTGAAACTACTCCGCTATTTTAGACCGTCCGTCATATTGGATTCAGAATGACTGCTTACAGGCATTGTCATCACAACTAAGTTTGTATGCAAGATTTGACTCGAATGAAACTCGAAATCGAAATATATCATTATAAATTATGGTCTATATGTTATTCTGATGTGTAAGCTATATTATTGTAAAGTTTCATCAAAATCCATTCTGTAGTTTTTGCGTGAAAGAGTAACAAACATACATCCATACATTCTTACAAACTTTCGCGTTTATAATATTAGTTAAATATAACCTTTTAATACATACATAGATAAATAATGTGGACGTGTGTGTGTGTTTTTTTTTCATTTTCATTTATTGATTTGTAGAAAAACTAAATCAATACAGTTTTCACCTATACAAGATTACACAGTAAAGTTATTATCCAAAATGACTTACAGAAAAATAAACAGTAAAATAATATTATAATGGGACCTAAGCAGTGTCTTGGACTTGTGACCAAAGTGCAGGTACAACACTCTCCTCCACTGCCCAGGTTCTCTGGTTAAACCTTAATGTTGGGCTTACCTAAGCCTAACTTACGCGCTGACATGTATATGAACTGTTTATGATTTTTTATATGCTTAGCATATATAACCATATTTCTTTCATAATACATATCTTATACTACTAATATATAAAGCTGAAGAGTTTTTTGTTTCAACGCGCTCATCTCAGGAACTACTGGTCCGATTTGAATAATTCTTTCAGTGTTAGATAGACCATTTAACGAAGAAGGCTATAAGCTATATATAACGCTAAGACCAATAGGAGCGGAGAATCACGCGGACAAAGTCGCCCGGTTCGACTAGTAATTAATATCAGATCAAGCCACTATAAAGCGTGCCGAGTCTAGCTAATAAACAATAATTTCTTAACCTCTGAAGAGGAAAACTATAAGTTTCTGAGTATTTATAACGACTATGAGAAGTACAGCACTATCAACAATATTTATTGGACAGGTATCAAGTTCAGCCTGTCTGTGTCAACCCCGGTCTGTGCACGGCATTATATTTTCCTTATTCGTCTTTCTATAGAACGATTTGTTATCCCATCTGATACTGTGATGTCACAAATTTATGTTTAACGAAAGGAAAAACTAGAAAGAAACATTTCTTTTATTTGATTTATAGAGAACACGGAAAACAAAGAGAACATAGTCGAGAAGCGCAAAATAAAATAAATCAATATGTCAATTAAAACTTAAGAATTAATTATAAATATACAATTATATGGATATGATGAAACACACTATAGAATATAAAATTACAGAACATGATATATGCGCCTATTTTATTTATATTATAATAATTCATAGTTTAACTGCTGTAAAAGAAGAAAATTATAAACTTATATTTTTTCCGATTGTCATAGGTTGATATAGTAACCCGAAAAATCACTTTTTCGTGGTAGTTGAATTTAAAGTAAGTCCTAGAAAAAGCGGTCGAATGAAAACGTTTCTTACAAACGCCTTAATGAGGAGAGATATATGACTCATACTTGCGGGTAGAGTATGAAAGAATAAATGAGTGAGTGAACAGTTTGAATACACCTCAGCGAAGCAAAAGCGTGTCGGCTAGTTTAGAATAGATCGTAGACTATATTTTATACGCAAAGTAATTTTTACAGAATTCTTTGCAAAATAGACCACGTTATGGGAAAATGTAGTCCATAGGACTTTATTGGCTAAACGTAAGTCAAAATTATAATTTTCCCGATACGTTCTCAATATTTCATTTCCGCTTAGACATTTAGAAGTCTCTTTCCATCGCCATCACCATCGCTGCTGCGGATCTTTGCGACTGCCATCTTGAGATAATTTTGATAAAATCATAACGAAATTAACAGCAGTGGCAGATTTTATGTAGCATTATATTTTCGAATTTAAAAACTGTTATAATTTCGAAACATCTTTAATTGAAAAGTTCCATGACGTATTCAAAATTGATTTCAAAGAACTTTATAACCCGGAGTGAAATTACTTTCAGGTCAGTGCAAAATATTGTATGTTTTTGTGAATTCTAAATTTTTAATTGGCAGGAAGTTTCTATAAATGCATTTTAAAAATACTTTACTATATCGACAAAATATAGAATAGAATAGAAAGTCTTTATTGCACACACATCAAAGAAATAAAACATAACAACATAGATACAGATTAAAAATGGAGAAGGTATGCTAAGGCGGTCTTATTGCTATAAGCAATCTCTTACAGACAACCCTCGACAGTAAAGAATCTATAAATAAAAACGGGACACTTAAAAAAATATATTTTTTTTAACCGGCACAGTCTGAAACATTTTTTCAAATAGCGAGCATTGTCTAATGTAGTGCAAGTTGTGTAGTTTATTATGTTGTTTTAATACTTAATTTATGTATTACTATTAAACGGCGGGCTCGAGCAGTGGATGTGAGTGTTACATTGTTGTTCAAGTTAAATGTAAAACTGCATCTACATCTGAATTAAAAGTCCCAAGAATTTCTCAGCTTTCTGTCTTATATGTTAATTCGACTTTTGCTGCAAAATGTATTTTAGAAAAGTTAATATTAGTTATACAGCTAACTCATAAGCTATTTATAACTCGGGTCGTTGAGCTTTACCAACAAATTGAATACATTATGAGTCAGGTGTTGTCAACCGATGGAATTGTTGAATGAAGGAATATCCGAACATCTTCCTGGAAGTAACATGACTGTTAACGTACGCAATATCTCTCTCTCGCTCTCTCTGCTCTGCTTTAACAATATTATGTCCGTAGATAATGACAAAGTATTTTCAAATGCTTGCTTGATTTTTTTGTACTGAGTTGGTAAATGTCAACAAGGCTGTACGGTGTAATGCCTTTGCCTTTTTCATTATGAAATAAAAATAGAGGAAATAATATTGTTAAATGTCAAAATGAAAGACCACAGATTAGGTGTAGTGGACGTCGGAGCAAAAGTAGGGGGATTGTGAGTATGCTTATATATAGGTAGTTTAATCCGTGACGTCTACTGTTTTGATATGTTAATCGATTTTTATTTTGATTATTTTATAATTGGCTATTTATTTTTTCTACAAGAATGACATGAATAAAATTTTCTAGCATTTAAAAATAATCTAATTATCGAGTATTCAGTAATCGATTAGTGCAAGAACATTCCGCTTTACGTAAGCAATTAAAAGGAATTTGTTTTATATAAAATAATATATATAATATACAAAATTCATTTGTAAATATTAAAGCCACATTTTGACGGTTTTTCCTTTTAGCTTTTTTTCAAAATCATACTGATCAATATTTAATACAAATATTTATAAATTGTTAGTATAGATTTCCTGTAAAAATATCTGGTTATTGTACCGTTAAATGAGATACTTACTACAAGTTTAAAAATAGCTTAGATTTAGCCATTACAATATTTTATGCTAATGAGCGGATACTCGCAAACCTACTTGCTATTCCAAATGACTAATTAAAAAATACGCTATAAACTATTAAGTGTTTAATACTTGATCAAACACATGTTTCTTTTTAGGGATGAAATATCCTTGTTATAACCAAACATCCAAATAACATACAATTCCTCATCTGTTTATGATTAAAAAATTGGTTTACCGTGCAAATTTGATTGGCTATTTTGGGTAATGTGAACCACATCACAACGTAAGTCATATTCAAATGCCGAGCACATGTCTTACAGAAGCTTGTTATGTGTATTTTCATTTAACTATATACTTACAAGTAACAGTATTTTTCATGTGGACTATGACTCAAGGCAATTCCTAAAGACGACTTAATGGTGTTAACGTGTTAACCAAAACGGAAGATGATGCCAACTTGTATTTAAATTTACTAAGACATCGATCGAACTACAACGCGTAAAGATAATTACTTCACTACACATCGATCTGCTAATATATTTGTTACCTTATGATACTATTAAAAAAGAAGTTTGTAATTTGTATGTGATAGATTGGTATTTAGATGTAGAGTAAAATGATGATTAAGTTACAAATATAATGTAAATAAACAAGAGTAAACCAACTTCAAATCATTTATATAATCTAGCGCCAGTTCGGAATAATATTAATCTGAGGAGAAGAACTGGCAAGAAACTCATCTTATCTATTTTCCAAAATATAGATTTACCAACATTATATAATATCAATACTATTTAGCAAAGTATCAGTATTTATACAAGGTCAAACAATTAAAATGTTAATATTTACCATACTCATTTCATTATTTACCATAATAATGTTATTATTTAATAACATGCAATTCACTGCTCGAATTAAAATAAAGAATAGAAAATTCGTATTATTTAAGATTAGGACTGTTAGAGTAAAATAAAGTTTTAGCTAAATATGATTCAGAATAAGTTACAACATCCGAGAGGCCTTTGAACTCTTTAAAGTAAATACGCTGCGAATGAGAAAATCGATGAAACTCATAAAAAAATAAACACGCAGTCACTAGACAAGTAGACAGTATTGTTCACAAATAGCTTGTTCAACTCACTTGACAAATGTTTATTATTTATATAAGTATCTTGTTATAGTGTATTTTTGAATATAAGTTATTCAATTTAGATTATATTCTCATTACGGCGATATTTATTTTATTGTGACTAGTCTTCATAGGCAAGTGTTAAAAATCTGACGCAATTTTTAATACCTTTCACTTATAATCTAACAAATCTATTACAATACGAAAATATAGTCCGTGAAAACCTAAAAAAAAATCATTAAATATTTTAATCTGCTGTGTTCGAAGGCTTTTAAAGATGGCCGACAATGTGAGTAATAGTAGAGTATGATATGACATTGTTTATTTATTAAAAATATCAGCCTGTTTTTTATGGTGCAAAAGATACAGTCCCTTAACCCTTTACAAACGGACTATTTTAGTACGATAATTCTTATGTCACAATGTTAGTTATCATACTCCTCCGAAACGGCTTAACCGATTTTCATGAAATTTTATACGCTTATTCAGTATGTCTGAGAGTCGGCTACTATCTATTTTTCATCCCCCTAAGTGATAAGGGTGGCCCACCCCAAGTTTATATGGCAAAACAACGTCAGCTAGTAGATTTGTATAAATGTTAATGTTACCTAATTACGGTTCGAAAGATACAGCCCAATATTTGCAATAGCAACCTTATTAAAAATCTTCATAATGTCAAATATAGAACATATTTTTTGAACAAAATTCTAAGAACCGTGTGACTAATTACATGCCACCGTATTAAAAGCAGATGTTCCCACAAATTACCCGCTTCCGTCTCGCGAGCGCGACGTTTCGACACGATTTTGTCTTCACGCAATTGAGACACAATAAAACTAACACGCCCTTTTAAATAACTCTCTATTGTCTGGAAAAGTTAATGAGTATTCTTTTCTGTAAAATAGGAAATAATGAGTTGGATAGGCTCCACCAATCTGTAAAGAAAATTTTCTTGTAAACTTTAAAATAACAAAGCTTTCCTAAGACGAGGCTACGTTAGATTATATTCCTTGTTTCTTCTCATGTAACTTCTTAAAAAAACGAATTTCTTGACTGGTCCACAGCCTATATTAGACTTGCCACAATTTAAAACTCGTATCAAGAAATCATTAATAAATAAAGCATACTACAATGTACAGGATTACTTAAATGATGAGAATGCTTGTCTTTGAATCTAAGTGACGTTGACTCTCAAGCTAAATGATTTGTATAGCAGACTATGTAAACATGGCTTTTTGAAAAGAGCGACTGTTGAGTTTCTGGCCGGCCCTTCTCAACAGAAAACTGCTTTCCGAGCTGGTGGTAGCTTCAGACAAACTAACTGACCGACCAATTTTTGACGTATCAAAAGTACTTTTATACAAAAGTCTAATTGAAATAAAATATTTTGAGTTTGAGTTTAGGTCTATAAACTTCTTCTAGTTAAAAGATATCAATTGTTAAATATGAGGTTTGATAATTAGAATACTAGATAATACTTCCAATATAATTCTATACTTTAGTATTACGGCTTGATTACTTGCGACGCAATAATAATGACAATTTAGTTTGTGTCAACTTTGAAAGTTCAGCATGCTTATATCACCTGTTTTGGTTCTGCTTCCCCAGTAATTATAATTACAGAGGAATAAATAATAGCGCGCATTGTTAAATAATAGATTATCTACTATGTTAGCTCTAGAACTATTAACACAGATATTTCGTAAGAAAAACACCAGCACTTTCACACATAACCACTTTAATAGCACTTATTACATCAAAAATCAAAAAAGTACTGCACTCTGTCACCTTGCATTATCTTTTTATATCCTACCTTAGCCTAAAAAACGGATGCTAACACAGATTACTAATAAAGAGGTATTTCTCTACTTTATATGTTATATAACATACTGAGTGCGTGTGTATTTAAATTATAACATATAACAACAATGTAGTTAAAATTAAAACGGATGCAGTATAAAAAGCCTGTACTCAAGCAACCACCTATACCTCTGTGGTGGAAATTCAATGTACACAAATACCATATTATTATTATCAATAGTACATCGATCTCCCAGCAACTTGGTCAATGAAGAATAAAGTATTTAGTACGAATTTATAATTTAGTTATTTGCTATATATATCCAATTTATGCCAAAATTTTGACATCTAGTTTTAATTCTACTTCTAAAACCGACCAAGTCCGAGTCGGACTCGCGCACTAAAATTACGTTTGTTGTATGGGAGCCCTCCCCCTTAAATATTCATTTTATTCTGTTTTTAGTATTTGTTGTTATAGGCGCAACAGACATACATCATTTGTTAAAATTTCAAATATCTAACTATCACGGACGAACGGATGGACAGCGGAGTCATAGTATAGGGTCCCGTTTTTACCCTTTGGATACGGAACTCTAAAAATTAGATAACTTTTATTCAAAGAAAAATAAGACTCTAAATTCCATATATTAAATACGAGTATAAAAGCGACACTAAAAATTTGAAGTAATCTTAGATCCTATTAAGGAAACCATGTATGGTTGAAAACCAGAATCATTCTGTTTTTGCTCTGTAAAAGGCATAAGAAAACAGGAAACATGTGAATAGAGATGATCTGGTAACCTTGAAAAAGTAAGGAAATTGCCTACATACAAGTTTATATGCTTTTTAAATTTAAGGTTTCAAATCAAATGTTTACTCTCAACTAGTAAGCTATTGAATTAATGGTTATTCGTTGTCATACTCAAAAACAAGAATATTCTTTGAAAATTAAATTTAATGAGACTGAAGTGACATACGGATAGTTTTTCTGAGATATACCGATACTTTTAAAACCTTTAAATTTGTATTACGACTATTATTTAAATTTATATACAATACATATATATTCATGGATAAAGTTAGTTGGACTTTCTTAATACATTTTTAATGTAAAAATTAGTATTCAATTCCCATTGTTGAATTTCATGTCTACTCCCAAATTTGAACTCAAAATAGCGTCACGACATTTTCTTTCATACCACGTTATATCGTTGCATTTACGAAATCTATTATTGTTTTAAAAAGATTAAATACCTATCAATGATGGAAATTAAATTAGTATAAAAATATTTGAGTAAAAATCATGACATTTAATAACTTGCGGATGTCGGGTTGATGACAAAATCACTATAAGCAAACTTCAGATGTCAATTAATATTTATAATACACTAGTTGACTCGTCTCGGCTTCTCCCGGGTACAATTTAACACGTGTATTTACCCGTAACCGCTGTGTCCCTGCATTTTATATCTGTAATATCTTCCAAAATATACATTTAAATTTCATGCTGTAAAGAGCCATATTGATCTATATTAATTACAAAATGTATTTAAGGTACATAAATTAAAGAACACCGATATATGCTAATGATCACCTATCTACTTATAATAAAGCATTGTTGAATGAAGCCAGGCGACGAGCAAAGGAGAAGGGGTTCGTATATTGCTGGGTTCGCAATTGTACGATCATGGTCCGTAAAACCAACTCCTCGCCGGTTATACATATAACTTCGAATGAATCTTTAAAGAAAATTTCATAAGTAATACCTTACTAGATTTACCAAAGTCAAAATGTATTTTATATATATTTATGAATATAGTTTATATATATATGAATATAGATATATAGTATATAAATATATTTTAAATTTTCATTTCTACTTTTGCAAGCTTTGCAGTGTGGTTGGTTTTGCGAGTGGGTGTCAATGTTTTGTTTATCTAAATTGGAACTTTTATAACTATAATATGATACGTTCTTCTTTGTATTTATATTGCATGAAAACTGAACAAACTTTGAATCAAATAATTAAACATCTTGACTATCTTTTTATGACTTTTTACACTTAGTATGGATTTAAATATATTTTATCAAAACGTCAGAGGATTGCGTACGAAAACAAAACAATTTTACTCAAATATATTGAATATGAATTATGATTTAATATGCTTAAGCGAATCATGGTTGTCAGAGGGATTTTTCACTGAGGAATTTTTTGACTCACGTTATTGTGTATACCGAAACGATCGCGATTACAAGCGTCTAGGAGTAAAAAAGGGAGGTGGTACGCTGATTGCTGTTCGCCGCGGTTGTGCGAGTAGTAATAGATAAGGTCTCAACTCGATATAAATTACATCTTTACTGTTGTTACTTCCCTCAGAACATACAACAATGTAACTCACAGGCTACCTTTTTTGAATATCTCTCTGATTTAGTTATAAAATGTCCAAATGATAAATTTATAGTATTAGGTGATTTCAATATTAAGGATGCAATATGGTTGCAAAGCTCCGAAGGTTATCTCACCATTCAAAATACCTCTCATAATAATTTAGTATACCAATTATTTGCTTTGATGACATTTACTGGACTTAATCAATATAACAAAATTTACAATAATAATAACAGACTTTTGGATCTCGTTTTATCAAATACGGTTTGCGTGGTGGAAAGAACTGAACCATTAGCATTACCAGAGGACAATCACCATCCATCTTTCACTGTGAAAGTTGAGGTGGAAACTGTTAACAAGTACTTACGGGCTCCTCCCCGTAAAGTACGCCGTTTTTACAATGCTGATTATGGTGAAATTAATTATAAATTATCAAAAATTGACTGGACTGAACAACTTTCTTCTGAAAACATAACTCGTGCTGTTGACAAATTTTATAAAATAATTAACAATATAATTGACCAACTTGTACCGACTAAACTAGTTTATGAAAACAACAGATATCCGTCATGGTATTCTAAATCTTTGAAAAAATTAATTAACAAAAAATTAAGAGCACATAAGAAATGGAAAATTTACGGAAGATCTAGTGATTATGATAGATTCTCTGAATTACGTCGTGAAACAAAACGCTTAGAAATAGAGTGCTATGACTTATTTATTAATCCCGCAGAAAAAAACATATATAATAATTCTAAGCAATTCTGGTCATTTATTAAATTCAAGCGAAGTAGTAACTGCATTCCAGACAATATGTACCTTGAGAGTGATAGTGGTTCAGATGGACAGGCAATCGCCAATATGTTTAACTCATTTTTTAAATCCGTTTTTGTATCCGATTCCAACCATACATCTAGTGTTCAGAATTTAACTACCGTTAATCATAATAATCAATCTATTGTGAGTAGAATAGATATAACACGAGCGAAAATAGAACAGTATTTGTTAAAACTTGATCCATCTAAAGGTAGTGGCCCTGATGAGTTACACCCTATATTTTTGAAGATTTGCGGTAGACAACTCTCAATACCTTTATTTATTCTTTTTAAGAAGTCTTTATATTCCGGTTGTTTACCGCCAATATGGAAACAATCTATAATTGTCCCCATTTACAAAAGTGGTGACAGACATAATATTAAAAACTATCGTGGGATTTCAAAGATATCAGTAATTCCAAAGTTATTTGAGAAAATAATTTACGACGTTTTATTTCCTTTGTTGCGACCATTAATTATTCCTCAGCAACATGGATTTATAAGCAAACGTTCAACAGAAACTAACCTTTGTGAATTTCTTGACATAATTCTATCTGCCTTAAATAACGGATTCCAGGTTGATGCGGTGTATACCGACTACTCCAAGGCATTTGACAAAATTTCGCATTCCCTGTTAATAATGAAACTTGGACAAGTCGGTATACATGGTGATCTTCTAAGGTGGTTGGAGTCTTACCTCCGAGATAGAACTCAAGCCGTAGCGGTGAAAGGATTTATTTCTAGCTTTGTCCCTGTTACATCTGGCGTTCCCCAGGGCTCTCACCTCGGGCCTTTGCTATTTAACATTTTCATAAACGATGTTCTTCAAATCTTTGAAAATTCTAATGTATTACTTTATGCTGATGACACTAAAATATTTAAAATAATAAAGGACAATCACGACTGTGTTAAATTACAAAATGATATAATTGAATTAGGAAACTATTGCACCTCAAATGGTTTATATCTTAATGTGGACAAGTGTTGTGTAATAACATTTTCGAGGAAAAAAAAGCCAATTTTATATAATTACAATATTCAAAATCAACCACTTAAAAGGGTGTCTGAGGTGAGAGACCTTGGAGTAACGTTGGACTCAGCTCTGTTATTCGAAAAATACATAGATATAATAACGTCTAAAGCTTATAAAATGCTTGGATTTATTTTTAGACAGGGAAATGATTTCCAACATATTGAAACTTTTAATATTTTGTATAATGCTTATGTCAGACCTTATTTAGAGTATGCTTCGACCGCTAGGAATCCACGTTATGGAAAATATATTCATGCAATTGAAAGTGTACAAAACAAATTTCTAAAAAGATTACAATATAAATTTAAATATTCTGATAATAATACTTTAAATTATTTGTCTTTAAATAGGCGAAGAGACTACAGAGATTTAGTCTTTCTTTTTAAAATCATACATAATATAATAGATTCAAATTATTTATTAGGTAATATTAAATTTAACTGCCCAAGTCATAGTACCCGTTCCAAAAAAACATTCTGCACTCCAGTTCGTCGAACTAATTACACCAGCAACTGTTTTGCAATAAGAGCTTGCAATGTATATAATGATTATTACAATCACATTGATATTTTTCAACTCAATTATCATAAGTTTGTTAAAAAAATTAAAGAACAGCTTAACCAATCCTAAAATACAATATTCAACTTGAGTTTTCTGCTTTGATTTATGTATGTATTTTGTTATATATTTTTATTTCTTATTAGGGAAAAACATATTATATTATACTAATAACGATAACTATTTTATTCTTGCTTTATCAATTAGTTTTATATAAATTCTATGTTATTTTTGGCTGTATCACTTAGTTTGTAAGTACATTCACTCCTACATGTTAGCTTAGTCATAGGTGGAAACTTTGTTGGCTTACGTACTTTTATCCATGTATCTTTTTAATGTATGCAGAAAAAGCTGTTTGTTTCCCAATAAAATAAATAAATAAATAAATTGGATAAGGATTAATGCTGTATTGTTTAAAATCGCTTCGTAAATAAACCATTATTTCTCGTAAAAAGTAAAGGATAAAAACTGGTTACTGTGGGTTATCCCTAAGAGATAGACATATACCATTGCAGACATTTTGTAGATGTTTTTAAGATGTACAATACTGTAGTACATTATTTTGATCTATCTCGTAGCGTTCAGCCAGCGTTTGCAATGTAAGCGAAAAAAAATGTGTTTATTTACGACATTACATTAGAAAACTCTAAAATTATCAGTGTTTCTCTACTATATTATGTATGTATTATGCATATATACCTTCCTCTTGAATCACTCTATCTATTAAAAAAAGAGCATCAAAATCCGTTGGTTAGTTTTAAAGATCTAAGCATATATAGGGACAGGAGGACAGCGGAAAGCGACTTTGTTTTATACTATGTAGTAATGACGAAAGCGACGTAATTCAAAATGGGTGTCCCACGATACTCTCGTAATTTGTATTTTTTAGCATTTCGTAGAGCAGTGTTGAATTCGATGCGGTCAAAAAACGCTTTACGCATACATCGATTGATTTTCGACGGTCATGGTATTATGTAAAACGTTAATTAAAGAATCTATTTTGAATAGGTTTTGCTACGTGCTATTCATCAGCTCATTTTGCGTGACAATAAACAAGAAAAAAAATCGACTGAAATGTCTTAAACCTGCCAATATTTCAATCACAATACATTTCCGATCTGATTTTTTATGCTCTGTAAAACTATGAGATATACAAAAATATCTAGCACCTGTGAGGGGACGGGTTAGAATACTATTCCCCTCTGCCGCTGCCAGAGCATCTCGTAAGAGCCGAGTAACCCAGCACCCCCTTGGTGGTAGGGGATCTATTCCCTGCCTGTTTTGCGACCACCAGCATGCGAACTCTATTTTAGAGCCGGCAACGCATCGGCCTAACAAGAGATACCCTCTAGATTTGCCGATGTCCAAGGGCGACGATGACCACTTTCCATCAGGTGGACCGTCTGCTCGTTAGTCCCTTATTTGCTATAAAAAAATATAATTAAAATGATCTGAATAACCTGAAGTATTTGTGAAGTCCAAGCTCCAATGCTAATTAAATTATGATCCAACCACCAAAAAACCTTTTATAATGGTTAAATAAACGTGTTATGACCGAATAAAGTAATAATTGTAATGAGAAACTCAAGTAATTAATTTGTATCTACTTAATAAGATTACTTTGGATGCGTTATACGGCCATTTTGGAAAACATAGTCAATAAATATAGATTATTATAATTATCTCTTAACTATTGATTGTTCATGTTGCATTAATTGCTTTAGAGTTGATTTGCTTTCTAATTTTATGTTTCAAGAGGAACTTATTTGATACTAGCCGACCTACGTGACTTCGTTCGCGTGTTGCTCCGCTCTTATGGCTCGTAGCATGATGTTACATAGCCTAAGTTACTCCTCGTTTCATCAACTATCTGCTAGTGAAAGACCCGTCAAAATCGGTCCAGCCATTTTAGAGATCAGCCGGAACAAACAGACAGACAAAAATTGTAAAAAATGTTGTTTTGGTATATGTACCGTGTACATCCATATCCATTTGCACTTAGTAGCAAGCGGTTATTTTAATATTACAAACAGATACTCAAATTTTATTTATTTGTATGGATGTATGGATTATTGTTGGTTTTTACCAATCTTCAACGTATTTGAAAGTTCTATGAATCATCAGGTTCAGAATCACGGAGAGTATAATTATTGTAGAAAGTCATTCCTAGAATCAGCTATATGGTTGGCATCAGTATGCTATATAAATAAAACTTATATACAGGAAAGTTTTACATTCATTCAAGTTGTTTAAAATAAGTCAAGAATTTTGAATTCTAATTATGAGTAGTGAAAGTATAACTGAATGAATTATATCAATAAAAAACCTTTTATAATTTCCATCCTGGTAAATACTATAAAGAATGGGTGTGTCTACTTGTTTATTGAAGTTATTTAGAACATAATTTTTCTTTTTGTACCATATACATTTCCATTAGGTATAAAAACTTCACATTTTGATCGATCTATGGGGAAAATCCTATTGGCCAAAATAATAGCGCAAGTCTAATGTTACCAGTAAATAAAATATTAAATTAGCTACCATGTAGGGCTGCCACCTCTTCTGATTTGAGCTTGAGATTCCCGAAATTTTCCCTTCCTGACTTTAAATGTTAACTCCAGATTTTTTCCATATTTTACACCCCCCATAATAAGATGAAAACCAAAAAGGTCATCATCAACAAAACCTAACATCTGTAGCTGCTGCTTTAGACCACCACATAACCAACCCTTGGTGGTAGGGGATTTGTTCCCCGATTGGCTTGCGACCACCACCATGCGAATAAGACCGTCAAGTGTCTTTGACGCGTTGCTGGCGAGCCGCACGGGGACCAAACGAATTCTTCTCTTCGTTCCCCCTCCTAACTCTATCTTAGATATGGCAACATATCGGTAATGCAAGAGATACTTTTTTGTATTGTCGATCTCCATTGGTGACGGTGGCCACTTAACAACATCAGGTGGTCAGTCTGATAAAATCAAGATAATTCTGTGGAAATTCACAGTGTTCAATAACCCTGAACGGCACCAAAAAGCTTAAATATAATAAAATATTGTATAATGAAATCAAAACAATTTTATAAGTGATCCATCACTGTTTGTCATTTTATTAATGTAATTACTCATAATTAGTGTCTATATATTATTACTTTGACATTAATATATTGTAACGGTTGTGATATTCGAGCAATCAAAAAGCTGAATAAGATTGAATGAAGTAAGTAAGATTTAGCATAGAAGTTTTTTGGTTCAATGCTGCCATGTAAAAAAATCTTATTATAAATTTTTATAAAAATAGTTTTGAATGTTTTTCTTGTCTTTAGTGTCCCTGTAGACACACATTAGCATATCACTTGCTCATGTACATAGCACAAGCTCGTCGCACACTGTCTACTGTTACAGACACCAGCAGTCACCCACGACCCTCACTCAACTAACATAGTGTGCACTCCAGTTTAGATTGTCTATATATATGTCGGGGTATAGTTGGGATAAGATAGTAATGAAGGCCGTGCCGAGCTATAGTTAGGGTAGGATAGTAATAAAGGGGACTTGTTGTTCTTTTGTGTTTGTCCTTACATTGTATTTTAATGTGTTAACACAACCTTAGGTTACGTTAAGGTTAGGTCAGCCTTAGGTTAGGTTTATGTTAGATTAGGTTAGGTTAGCCTTATGTTAACCTATCCTAAGACAAATAGTGAGACCAGGCAGTGGAGGTGAGTGTTATGATAATTTAAAGGATATCCTTAAGTCTACACCTTGGTCACAAGTCCGGAATCGTGATATTCGATTATTCGTTCATTCAAATTGTCTCTCTGTTCTGACATATATATTACTACCCTCAAATGTGTGTTTCCCTATAATATAATTAATAGATTTTCAAGTAAATTTAAAGTTCGTAAGTTCATAATTATCAAAATATTATTTTATAGAGGTTATATACAGTCTTGAAATAAAATAAGTAGTAACTACCAGAGAATTCAAACATAAAAATAAAGATTATTAAAACAAAAACAGTTATGTTAGAGTCATAAATATGAATAAATTACATTAAACGCCCACAACAGACTACTTTCACTTCGATAATATCGACATTAAAATTTATTTTTATATATTTTTAACTATATATGGCAATAAAAAATGAGGAACAAACGGTTAGTGAATTTTTAACACTTCTCATACGTTTGTCCATATTTCGTAATTTCGTTTTGTATGTTCATTTTAATTATAATAATAACATTTAATTATTAATACAAAAATAAATCATTTCTTTCGCTCCTCCTCCTCAAGTCGTATTCCTCACATGTAAGGGTCGTGACCTATCTCTTATGGTCTTCTCCTATCTCTGCCAGTCCTCAGTACCATTCAGCGCATCGTGAGTGATTACTAGTTTTGCTAAGTTATCACTGTCTTTTCAGGCGATGTGGCCGAAGTATTCAAGCTTGCACTTGAGGCAGATGGTGGAAAGCCTCGTCTTTATCCTTAGTTGCTTAAGTATGGACACGTTGGTTCGCAAAGCTGTCCAGAGTGGTTAAAAACAAGAAAATACTAAATATTAATTTAAAGACTAAAGATAATCTATATTTTCGCGAAGCAAGGGCGTTTGATTTCTATATATACATTGGAAAAAACAACGGAGAACATTGTTAAACCCAACTTTATTAAGGTTAGGTTAACATAAACTTAATCGGAGACCCACTATTCAAGATAATGTTCACTACGGTTCAGACTAAACGCTAGTAACTTTACTCATACTTTTCCACAAAATTGCATCATTCTACAAACTACGAGTATCATCAAGTATCATAATTATTTAGTAATGTAAAACAGCATTTTAAACTCATTATAGGGAGTTAAAAAAGCAATCCGTCCATCTGTGTAATCAGTAGGTTCTGTAGTTTCCAACGAGTGATAAAAAATTAAAAATGAATATTATTAGAAGGAATAACTAAAAATCAAAGCCAGAAATGCAGTGAAGCAGAATGCAGGGCTTTGTTCAAGTATTGTCTAAGTAGAAAAACAAAGTTGAATGACCACACATGGCGTGGGTGACCCTACTCCGGTTACTCACATTTTTCTCGCTGTGACGTGCGCGTGAGTCAATATTTGCTTATACTTGTGGTCTAATTTAGACTTATGTGTGAGAAATTATTTTTTCGTACCAAAAGTGATGAGACTGTTAATTAATTAGCTCACTTTTGGTAGCTCGATCGATTTGATTTTTAGAACAATCATTAATATATAAAGCTGAAGAGTTTGTTTGTTTGAACGCGCTAATCTCAGGAATTACTGGTCCGATTTGAAAAATTCTTTCAGTGTTAGATAGCCCATTTATCGAGGAAGGCTATATATCATCACGCTAGGACCAATAGGAGCGGATGATCACGGGCACGAAGTCACAAGGGTCGGCTAGTTTATTATAAAACTAAAACTCAAATTTCTTAAATTAATTGTTGAATTTAAGGTATTGTCGATAAAACTATAACTTTACAAATTACTTAAATATTAAAAACTAAATAATTGAAAAGCAGTAAAAACTATTGAAAAAAAAGCACCACTAAAATACAAGAATTAACAGATTATTAAAAGTTTAAGGAAAAACTTTACAGATTATAAACAGTGAACAAATCGATTGTTAAATCAACATTTAAAACATCGTTGAATTTATTACAATATTAACAAAAAAATTCTCAAGGCTTCCCCATATATATTATAAAGATCAAATGCAACAAATAATATTCATTTTAATAGTTATTATATGTTTTTATATATAATAACCCATCAACAAATGAGACTAATCGTGACTCCATTCTAGGCCTTAATGTTGGTATGATCAATTCGAAGTAAAATATGTGTTACGATTGTGTTTTCGATATGAAACTTATGTTAGTTACTAAGCCAATACATATATGAAAAAAAAACATAGTATTATTTTGAAATCTTCCTCGTTTACTATTCATTAAAAAAATAGAGCACTTAAAATATATAGCGGTGTGAGTTAGGTTTAGGTTAGCCCTAGGTTAGGTTTATATTAGTCTAATCTTAGGTTTAGACGGTGAAGCTAAGCAGTGAAGGAGAGTGTTGTGATGACTTAAAGGATATCACAAGTCCAAGGCACTGCTTGGGTTCCTGTCAAAATATTGCGAGATCGTAACGTTTATTTATATCCTGACTGTATAGCTTTCATGATAGGTCATCCATTGCATTCCTTTCTTTTAGTTTCCGACATATATAAAAACTTTCAATAAACGTCACCTGACGTATTACTTACAGTGTTACTATTATGCAAGTAATTGCTTATTTCTGTGTAATTCTAGCTGTGTATAATATTAGATTAATAAAACTTCCTAACCGTTACCTGAATTAAGCTCTTCCAATGATTACCGGATTTACGTTACAAGTACACTTTTAGGTAATTATAAAAATAGGTAATCTTAAGTCTCTTTAATGGCAATACTGTTATAGTCTATGATTTAACACTTAATCTTGTTATACAGTAACAAGTAGTGATTATACATAGTATGGAAGTACCACCTAGGCATGTCTTTATATTTGACATCAAATTACAAGAACATAGGATAAGTATATAAAAGATAGCTTATTTAAAGTAACATGAATGGTATAATTATGACACTTGGCTGGCTTGGCTGATCGCAAGCCCATCGGGGAACAGAGTGGTCACCTACCACCAAGGGAGTGCTGGTTTACTTGGCTAACCGGGACGGGTTAATTCAATTTTTTATTAAAGTTTCTTCTACTATAACCTTTACTGTCTATGGTAGATACAATGTAACAAGCTAACATGTTAATTAGGACTCAAGTGTAGTAAATGTAACTTTGTAATACATTGGCCAATAAAAAGGATACATAGCTACTTCATAACTAGTCTATGACAGATTGGAATTTAAATTTTTTTATATTTTATCCGTCCATTCGTCCGACATAGGGCGTTTCTTTGTAATAGGTAGGAAAGGGTAGTGCCAAAAAAATTTTTTATATCTCCTTTCATAAATACGGGTTTAAGGCTGCATTTACACTATAAGTGTGCGAGGATGAGTAACGAGGGATGTGTTTATTAAGAATTAATAGAATCGCGTGTCAAATGGAAACGCAGCCTTAGACAATATATAATTTTATCGAGTTATAAAAAATATCTAGTGTTTGTGATTAGTCTCGATCTCGAGAATTTTAAACATAATTTGTATTAAATATTTTTTTCTTTTTTCCAGGTAAACTTACTAAGGCAATTTTGCTACAACCACATCGTATGAATGCCATTCGTTATCCTTCAGTTCCTGCTCCAGTATATTATCACTATGATAGATTATTAATTGCAATAAAATACCTGTTCGGAAGCATGGTCGGGGAGAGTAAACTCGTTTAATAGCAGCATTGCTACCGAGGGGGTAATTTAGATGCATTCTTGCTAACATAGGCAAGGTATGGTATTTTTTATTTATAAATCTATTTTTTATTTACTGGCTTAAGGATGGATAGTGTCTCCACTCTCCGGTAAATAAGCCTCCAAAAAAGAAATTTAGGCCTAATACGCTCATTTGTCGCTAAGACAATTTATGGTAGCTACTTGGGGTTCGTGAATTTTAAAAACATCTAAATTACATTATCAAGATTCAAAAACAACATACGATATCTATATTCTAAATAAACTATTTTTTACTAACGCGATAATTTTCATAGACTCGGCGGCCATTGACGTGCTGTCACTAAACGCATAGTTCAATGTACTTTTCAATACCTTATTCACGAAGTTCAAAGAAGTTTTGATAGATGGCGCTGACCATGATACAGTTAAATTAGTTTGCTTAAATATACGTAATAAAATTTATAGATAAAACTAGCGACCCGCTCCGGCTTCGCACGGTCTCTTTCTCTACTATAATATGCATGTATTATACATATAAACCTTCCTCTTGAATCACTCTAGCTATTAAAAAAAACCGTATCAAAATCCATTACGTAGTTTTATAGATCTAAGCATACATAGGGACAAACAGACAATGGGAAGTGACTTTGTTTTATACGATGTAGTGATTTCAGCCGTGTCATGGGAGAAGTGCGAGGGCGCGCGGCAGAGAACGACACTAACGTTAGGAACAAAAACGCACACTAGAAAACAAAACGCACTCCGAATCATCAAGATAAATACTGCAAGTACGATCTTATTGTTGACTTGAATAAATTATAAATTCATTCATGACGGATGAGTGTTATCTCTTTCTTGGAAAAATTGTAGATTTTGAAGTGATAACTTCTTTTGGGAGGGTAAACTGCTTCGTAACGTAACGCGTTACGGCGCCACTATGTCTGGCTTCCCTTTCTCTCACGCATACGGCAGCAGTAGGCAGGCTGCTCCTCTCTCACTTTAACCCACAGCGCTAGCCGTATTTCGCTTCAATATTAAGTAGTTCAACTTAGATTAGTTGAAGTTATCACTTCTGTCCCCGTCTAGAGACGCACAGGTTTTTTTTTCTGACTGCCAAAATGTTCATGTTCATCGTATCTTTTGCTTTCTTACGTCAGTTTTTGGACGTCAGTGCGTCGATGACCATCCCTCGCTCTCCTTATAGGCAGTGTAGTCTATGGAAGTTTACACGAAATATTAAATCTAACTGCCTTTAAAATGTATGCCAAGTTAAGTAGACTAAAGAATATAAAAAAGATTATGGTATGGAATAAATAGCAAAACCGATGGTGATCTGTCATTCCCTATTAGTCATCCATAATTCGTAAGAACAGATTATTTTATACAAGAATTGATCTTTTCATTCCTTGTCATGCCTCCGGGTAGAAAACAAAAATAAAAACGTATTATTATATATTCAGAAACACCTTCTATAAGATCGATTTTCGATACAAACTGCAAAGAAAAGTTCAACATCTAGCAACACCTTTGAGAATTTTATATTCGCAGATAGTTCGCGGGTTGTTATTTTTTTTTTAAATAAAACAAGTCTTTGTTTTTTTAATGACAGATAAGGGACAAACGAGTAGATGATCCACCTGATGGAAAATGGCCGCCATCGCCCATGGACGGCAATACTGGAGAGTATTTCTTGTTTTGTTCTTACTGATGCGTTGCCGCCTCGAAAGTGAGTTAAGAGGGGGGGTGAAGAGAAGAATGCTGCGGTTTCAGTGGACCCTAAGAACCCAGAGTTCATCTGAACTGCAGTATTAATGGGATGGGAGAGGGAGGGGGTAGATCTGGCCCACATGCGGCACGATCTGAACGCGTCAAAGATAGGTGGGTCGCAAGCCAGTCGAGGAACAGATTCCCTACCAGCAATGGGGGTGCTGTCTTAATCGTAAAAATACAATACGCATTTACATATAAAGTTATCTTAATTTTTTGCAAAAAAAAAAGAATCGTTAGCGAAATGGGCTAAACACTAATAATTGAATGAAACTGTCACATAATAGTTACAAATGCCAGAATTAATCAATTTGCCTCCACTTATCGTGTTCATAGTTTGTAAAAACGACCTTATATGAGAGTCAAACATGCAACTTTAATGAGTCATTCGCCGGTAAAATGATTGCATTATTCATGGCTGCGAACTATCGCAAAGAGAAGAATTATATTGTCTGCGCAATGCCGCCATTGATGCGAAACTTTTACACTGTCAGGATCAACAAAGGGAAAGAAAAAGGAATTCGAAACATAGTCGTCAGGATCTGTTAGAATATTTATGAATTATTGTTTTTTTTAATGTTTTTCTTTTTGTTGATATTTGACGGGTACAGATAACAATTTTATAACTGCTTATTTGTTACATTCATGTACTGGAATAAAAGACGTAATCTCAAAACAACAAAAGTTCTTAGTGTAAGTTCTTAGCGTTCTTAGCGTTAGCGTTCCTAGGATTTTTAGGATAAACATCCATCCTTTTCATTTATAAAAAAATAATCCACTTTCTGTTCTTGTCAAGCATTGACGTTTGTCGACGAGTTATTTATCCCTCTATTAGGCTGAGAATCGCCAAAAAGAGAGACAATAATCAACTAGTTTTCATAAACAAAAAACAACAGAATTATAAATTCCAGCTTATATAAATAAATATGTACCTTGTACTAAAATCTCGCAATTTTTAAATGTTCAGCTTTCAGCTCATAATTGACCTTACAATATTATATAAGTGAATTGAAAGAACGAACAAAACTTAATCCATAAGTTATTATAAAAGCTCTTTATAATACCTTTTCATTCGATTAAAGCTCACTCCAATTTTATATACAATCCATCAGGCTTTGTGTAAAATTGTAAACCCTATACCATTATCTGCTATCCAACAGACATCTAGACAGGGCAATAATAAGCTAGACTTCATAAAACAGCGATATCTTGACTACTATCACATTTCACTTCAACTTAAAAATACGGTACCAGCGACTTCTAAATTAGAGTCGGGTGTTAATAAATTACTAATAAATATAAAAGTAAAGGTTTTTGCTGCATAAATAATGTTATTCACTATTTCATATCATATTATTTATTAGACATTAATAGCCAGTAATAGACATTTATGGATTGTGTATCATCATCATCATCACAACCCATTAATGACCCACTGCTGAGCCGGGTCTCCTCCTCAGAGTGAGGAGAGGGATATAGGCTACCACGCTGGCCCAGTGCGGGTTGGCAGACTTCACTTTGAGAACTTTAGGGAACTCTCAGGAGTGCAGGTTTCCTCACGATGTTTTCCTTCACCGTTAAAGCAAATGATATTTAATTGCTTAAAACACACATAACTGAAAAGTCAGAGGTGTGCTCAGGATCGAACCCGGACAGAGTAAGACATCAATGTCTTTACCACTGGGCTATCATTGTTTTTTATTTTTTTTTATGGTGCATAAGGTGCAAACGAGCAGATGGTCCACCTGATGGTAAGTGGCCACCATCGCCCATAAACATTGGCAAAACAAGAAATACTCTCTTGTTTTGTCGATGCGTTGCAACCTCGAAGATCGAGTGGGGATGGGGAGTGAAGAAAAAAAATGCGGGGAACGGGGAACAGATCCCCTACCACCAAGGGGGTGCTGGGATACTCGGTTCTTACGAGATGCTCTCCCAGCGGCAGAGGGGAATAGTATTCTAGCACGTCCCCTCACGGGGGTATAATGATGTGAGGGATTGTGTATAAAGATTATAAAAAAATAATTAAATATAGTAAAATTATTTTTTAAGAAAATAGATTTATTGTTGATCTCCTTAAAATCTTAAACTATTTTTATTTTAGATTTTCTGAAATTGCTCTCAAGTTTTCTTCAATTCTAACGAGTCCAATTGTGCCTAAATAGGTCTAGTAAGTAGTTCAGTGACACAAGTTCAGCAGTTAATAATATATCTTCTAAATTAAAGAGAAATGATAGGTTTTTAGGTAACGATCAAACACATAAGTTTTACAAGAAAAGATTAAAGTAATATTGAAACCTTTTTTTTTGCTATATAAAATCTAAATGTTACATGATCAAGCAGCCAGGTGACATATATCCACCACGTAATGGTCAGCTGACTATACTTTTCCTTCAAGATACTAGATAAACTATACTCCGACAAATTTTCGAATGGGAGGAAATGACTGAAAAATATATTTTTTCTTCATGTTTGGAAGCCTGTCACTATCAGAACCACCCCCGGAATCGCTTGGTCATGAAAATCTGCCACTGGCTCCCGTACCATAAGCAATGGCGTTTTAAAAAGAACGACTGTTGAGTTTCTTGCCAGTTCTTCTCATCAGGAAACCGCTTTCCGAACTAGTGGTAGCTTCAAACAAACTGACTGACTGACCAATTTTGACATGGCAAAAGTACTTTTTAAAGTCTTTTTTTAAATAAAGTATTTGCCAAATATTAAAGCATTCGATGGTAAAGTACTAATCTATAAATTAATACAGTAAACAGTAAATAGAAAATTATAAACAGAAATATTTCCTAAATTAAAGTTTTGTGTTTTTTACCATCTCCTGAATATTACATGAAGTCGTGATGAGTTGAATTGTAAAGCATGTTCCCATGGTTTATATTTAGAACTTGTAAGAAATTCAAGCGGGTATACAATCGAGATTTCTTTTATATTTAGAGAACTAGGCACTTGGAATACAGTAGCTTTAAACGACTATCATTTATTATTACAAGACACACTTGAGCACTTTTACATGCAAATTTTGTATTTTATAAGAAACTAGCGACTTGACTTGAAATAGCGCCATCTATTACAACCTACAACTAATTACAACCCTGTGCTATATTTTATATTGTTTATGTTTATAACGACATTTTTAATTTCGTAATATCTTTTGAATGGAATGTCCGATTTTAATAATGCAAACAGTAATCAACAGGTATTGAAACAGTGTTAAATACGAAATAATTTATTTTTATAAGTATTAATACAAAGGTATGGTTAAGATGGTCTGATATTGATAGGCATTTCTATCAACTTTTAAAATTTTAAAAAGTTGTTATAGTGCCATAACTACAATAGCTGGACATATGGTCATGCGAAGTTTTTTGTAGATATCGATACGTTCTATAATATTGTAGAAGATATTTTTGTTTTATCATCAATACTTTCTGCAGCGCATGGGATGAAAGACATTTTATGAGGATGTCTAATTTTTTGTAGTAAAAAATATAGCCTATGTTACTCAGGGATAATGTAGCATTCTAACGGCAAAAGAATTTTTGAAATCGGCCCTATAGTTTTTAAGTTTATTCGTTACATATAAAAGTACAAATCTTTCCTCTTAGATATTCATTAATCGAGAAATTTTTCGGAATTCAACATAGAATATATATTCATTAAATTTATAGAAATTTATTAAAAACATAATGAAATCCTTTAAATTTTTTATAAATTTTGTTTTAAATTTTTTTAATGGTAATAAAACAGCGTGTTCCAAAGTTTTAAGTCAAGCATAGTAAAAAGATTTTTTTATATTATTTAATTTAGGACCTGAGTTTTTTTTACCTGGTATGAAACAATCTATAATAAACAAAAATCGCTACTGGGAAAAATGTCTCAGAAAAATATTTCGGGCACAGAGATATATAGGTCAATGATTGCTAGTTACTTTTCTTTTTAAAAAAACATTGACATGACATTTAAAAAACTCTTGAAAAATGTGCATTTATACAAAATTTAAAATTGTTTTAATTTTACCGTGAAACGGAACACGCAATCGCATATCAAAGCGTATGTCAATGTGTTTATCACCGGCGGATACGTGGTATGTATCACAAATATCTATTTACTTTCTGTTCAGGTGTTTACATCGAACTCTTCGGGTTTTGCTGTTCTAGGAAATGTTCTGCGAATTTCATTTTACCGATGTATGTATATGAGATGAATTAGTAATTGAAGACGATACTCCATAACGATCAAGGTGACCTTTCAGATACGTATCTGTAACGACGTAAATAAAATGATATTATTATCATTAAGTCGAAATTCATCAGAAATTAAAGCTCTTTTAGAGATTTGGTCTCTCTTAAATATTATTCGATCCATCCTTCCTTCGCTGACCTAAAATATCTTCACATGAAAATAACTTGTTCCTGACATCCGATTTAAATGGGGCAAAGGAAAATATTCAATTTGGCCTACGATCGGAATAACATACCATCATCATGAAAAATACTATTTTATTTATAAACTTAAGAATAAATCTTCACCAACTCACAGACACTCCAGGAATTCACACACATTTTAGGAAGTACCTACTAATTATAGTTTCCTCTAAACCATTTAAATTTAAGACATCATCAATGTTGCCAAGGCTGTAATAATACCCCTGTTTTGCTGGGCGCATGCCATGAGTACCCCTTTGTACTCATGGCATGCGCCCAGCAAAACGCACTCTATATAATAGTTATCTTTCTTTAAAGGAAATAAATTCTAAATGATATTTATAGTCTAATAATAGAGCGAGACTCACCTGCTGGTAAGTCATAACTTTTATACTACGGTCGTATATTAATTTTCTTATTACGTATGTTAAGGTATAAATAAACAGTTTTATTATAATTAAAGTACTTTTAAACAACCGTATATCTACATATTTCAATGCACAAGACTTGATTTCAATTAAATAAATTGAACTGTAAAGATTTTTGAATTTTGTGTAAATTATGGCTTTTAAGTTATAGTACTATTAGTGTATATATTTGTTTATGTAACATTAGAAACTTGTTACATAAACAAGTATTCAATGAATGTGGGCGTTTTAGCAGTGTGATGCTCGATAACCTTCATCAAGGGCTATTCATACAATACAAATTAAACTAAAATTATAATAGACTTCCTCTGTTTTTATTCCATAATGGAAAAGGCGAAGTTATTACACCATACAGCCTTGTCTTTAGTAGGTTATTCATTTTATATCAAAGCCATGTCTTCCGTTATAATTATCTGAATTCTTGTATTTATAAAATTCCTTGTGGTAGTAGATGTCCTTGTATTTATATTCAAAGAAAAAGCGCATGAATCTGCAAACAAGTCGGGCCTTTCAAAAACATTTCCCGAGGACACGGCCTCCTTTTCTTCATCTTCTTTATTTCTATCCTTTTTCCGCCCTGTTTCACTCATTTTACCAACACCGTTATCCAAACCACGCAAAACCCGCGCTTTTCTCCAGTTAATCCCACTTCGTACACAACGCTCTACTAGTGTCATCTGTAATTAATAGAACGATAAGGAAATTGAGCGGTGTTTTTGTGCGGTATTACTATTTTTTTTAAATAATTTTAATATACCTGATGGAATAACATTTTATCATTTTTTATAGGTTATGTTCCGCTTCTTAAAATATACAGCCACTGTAGTATAGTAGTGTAGAAATGTGCTTGTTTATTTTTAACCATGAGTTTAATATTATGTAATAATAATCCATAACACTCTTATTCTTGAGTGACAGCTCATTATCAGAAAAAAAATGTAAAATCAAACAAAATGATAGAGTACTAGAATTAAAATAAGAAAATCTTCAAGTTCCGACGTGAGTGTAAATGCACCTTGACGTAATCTCGCCAGTAGACAAGTCGAACAAGCATTATTGACGCTGGAAGCCCTATCTCTGACATCTCAGCGGGCTCAGATAGACGCTTTAATTTACAATAACAAATGCTATTAGTCTAAGCTAATTCTGTTGCATCCTGTATTAGAGCATCTGTAATTTTGTTATCTATAGTTTTAAATATAAAGTTTAGTCAATGAGCCGCAAAAGATTTTTGCTTATTTTTTTTAAATTAAAAACACAAAAATAAAGTAGATGATACTTACTTACTAATGTTCTCAAAATATATATCTATTTATTTTTGTACAAATTAAATAGTTTTTGCTGAATATTAAGTTCTGTACGTATCTATACGCATTGGCAACATTTAATTCATTTTAGTTTATTGTCTGTGGTACCCGGCTCTAATGCCAACTTGTAGGTTTTTTCCCATAAATTTTAGGGTTTTTTTTTGGGGTTATATTATTTTTATTTATTTAAGGGAATTTTGAGGTAATTATTATGATTTTAAAAGTTTTTCAATGAAGCTTTAAGGAGAAATATTGTTGAGAGTTGCTAACACTGGTAGCTGGTCATATTATAGCGTTGTTATAATATGCTCCTATTACTCATATTTCCTAACAAAAATATAAATAAAATACTAAAAAAAGTTTTAAAGTTTTTATTGATTAGGTAAGTATTTAAGTGTTTGTATATATAATGTTGTGTATATTTATGTATTTTGTTGCGTATAATTTTTGTATCTTATTATTTTGTTTCTATTTTATTGTACCTATTCGTTTACATGATCTACTTCTCTCACAAAAAAAATTGCTTTTAAGCAGATAATTTTTCTGTTTAAATATCAATACATAGTCGGAATATTAAATTTACAAGAAGCATTATATTTCTCTATCATAGAAATTACAATAAAATATGATTCCATTACTTATAGGTAAACTTAATCAATTACTTATCATGAAAGCAAGTTTAATTCTAATTAACGGTCTATTGAAACAGACGCTTAATTCAATAAATCTAAGCTTATTCGGGTGCGTGTTCAGACCAGTTCAGTGAGTAGATAAAGATATAACAGGAAGCACTAATTCATTAGATAACTCCATTAAACTACGAATGCCTTTGCTAAAAGGCTACACGAACACGTTGTTAACTGAGATGAAGACTGCATCCGCTTAACAAACTTTTTCTGCATAAAGTGTTGTTCACTGTAAATAATGTTTATGAAAATATATTAAGACTATGTTGGAAGTGTAAGTTAGCCTTAGATGAGGTTAGTCTTGTGTTCGGACATCTGCTGACGGGGTCGCGGAAGTACTTTTCAATTCCCTGTGGCCTCGTCCCTATAGCTGGAGAGTGGAACACCCCGGATGGTTTAGCGGGTCGGGCTGCCTCATTCTGAGGAAGTTTTGGACTGTCTCCTTCAGAGGCGGTTACACCAACCCCGCATAACCTTAGCCTCGTGTTAGGTTAGGTTTATGTGAGTTTAATCATAGATTTAAACAGTGAAACTAAGCCTACACCTTGGTCACAAGTCCAAGGCACTGGATCCTGTCAGATAAGTGCAAGATCGTAACGTTTAGTTATATCCTGACCGTATAGGCCATTTCTTTTATTCTCCGACAACTACAATGTCCGATCTGATTCTATTTATGTAACTTTTACTATAATATTATGTTTATGCGATATTGATAGAGCAACAGAACAAAATTATCTTTTTAATTAATTATTTTTTAAAGTACGCATATTACAACGATAAGATATTGTGTACAATTAATAAATATTTTTTTAATGCATTAAAAAAGTTCAGATGAATAATGGCCTATTTTATGTTCGTGCTAGAGTCAATATCATAAACACACAAAGCCAAATAAAATTATTTTTTTTAATTTTATATCACAGAAATTCTATGGTATAGTGTAAATTTTATAAATTTCTTTACAATATCCTAAATAGACTGGAAATTGTACTTACATATAAGCTAGCACACATTTCTGGTAATGTTAACAAAACCGTGTAACCTCTACTATGATATGGATGTATTATACATGTAAATCTTCCTCTTGAATCCTTCTGTCTGTTTTTGAAAAGCGCATTAAAATCCTTTGCGTAGTTTAAAAGATCTAAGCGAACAAACAGTGGGAAGCGACTTTGTCTTATACTATGTAAAGAAGATGGCTCACAACCAATAAAAACAAACTAAATAAGTAGTGCTTACGGAATTCTTGGTGCACGACTCTAACTTGAACGATTTTACTTAAGCTACTGTCTAGATAAAAATAAAAGATATCATTTAGTTTTTAACTTAGAGGAGATTTTATGCACGAGCTGTAATCGAGCTGCTATAAGTCACGATTAATAACCTATCTCGTGTATGAGATACACTGATTTCTTTACATTAAAATCATATTAATATCATCCATAGTTTAAATAAACTCTTGAAGGAATTTCTTTTATACCATTTTGATTACACTAACTTAACAAGCCTACTCAAACTTTAGTAATAATAGCTGTATACATTTGCTGAGAGATCAATAGAAATTTCGTAAGAGAACTAATTAAGTACTATATTGAGTACTGTAGCAAATAGGGTTATCATCATCACAACCCATTAATGGCCCATTGCTGAGCCGGGTCTCCTCCTCAGAGTGAGGAGGGGGATAGGCCATAGGCCACCACGCTAGCCCAGTGCGGCTTAGCAGACTTCACACACCTTTGAGAACTTTAGGGTACACTTAGGAGTGCAGTTTCCTCACGATGTTTTCCTTCACCGTTAAAGCAAGTGAAAGTTAATAAGAGTTATTAAACTCTATATATAATAAATTTGGTACATAAATAAATAATAAACAGCATAAATTCCAGTAGCCAAAATTTCATTACAGTCAGATGAATAGTGAGGGAACACAAATAGAATAAACATACATATAATTTGAATAATATACAAAAATACAGAAAAAATCAATTTTAATCAAATAGTATTTTAATGTTGATTTTAAAATGTTATTTCAAAAATCTTTACTGAAATTGTTGTTTTTAGTAATAAGTGTTAAATTTAAATGGTAAAAAACGGAAAATAAGAAATAAAGTTAAGTTAAACAGATAATAAACCTAAATAATCAATTTCATGGTTTCAAAATTAAGCAATTTTATAGCCATTTAACTTTTAATTGACACCAACATGTTTTTCTCTATAAAATTTAATAGATACGTGTCAAACGAAGTTGTTTACCTCCATGTGTGCTTAAACATTTATTTCCTTTGTAGAAAGTTTACGGTTCATCGCTGTTGGTCCTCACACTCACTCACTCGCAGCTAATAAGTCAGTGTTAAGTGAGCAATTAATATGCTCGCGTGTAAAAGCTTCTAATCAAAATTCTTCTTTACACAAACCATTATACCAACGCAACGCTTTTAGCTTCAGATACTTTGAACTTGGGTCATTTTATTAGGGGTTGAAAGATATTTCTTTAAAACAATAATGAATGTTGATTGTATTTAGGTTTGTAACTTGTTGGGCATACACACGACCAATTTTTCATCACAAACGGATGAATATTTTAGGAACGAAATCAATTAATTTATACCGGTGAATATTCCCATCCCGCTCCCGCTAATATTTTGTTTCTCACGTGCGAAGATATATTCCCTTCCAGAGGTAGAAAAAAATATGACTTACGTTATGTTACGGGAGCCAGTGACAGATTTTCATGACCAAGTTCCTCCCAAGCGAAAATTCGTGAAATGCATAAGGGGTTAATATTATGATTACTCGTGACCGTTAGCTGCGATTCCGTGGGTTTTGAAGGCTGCCATACTACATGTTTGGAAGGCTGCCACTGCTCGCCCCACTCACAGAATCGCAGCTGACGGTCACGAGTAATCATAATATATATTCCTTATGAAGTATACGAATTTTCACTCGAGAGGAAATGATTGACCGAATTTGAATCTGGCTCCCGTACCATCTTTAACTCTGAAAAATAATTTTAATCAAGTTAATTTATTGTCTAACTTTCTTATTAAAATAATAGTATATACAAAAACATTTCAAACCTATACTTCTGTATTAAAATGACAAAGTAAAGGTGATTATAATCTATTGATAATCTTCATACACTTAGCAGTGTACTCACGTGACACTATTTCGTGGACACTCGTTAAAAGCCAGGCGTTAAACTCCGCTGTCCCGCTAGCTAGGTCTAGTGTCGCTGACCCCACTATTGTATGTTCATATGTGACAAATATTACTTTGTAAGCTGCTTAACGGAAATAGCGAGGAAAATGTACATATTTCTAGCTTACACGCGTAATATATTGTAGTCTCGACAGTCAACAGTAAAGACGCTGTAAAACTACAACTGCTTTACAGAAATTGTGTGCTATGTGTATGTAAAGAGTGCATAAAGTTTCTATCAATTATTCGTTATGATGTTGGCAATATTGATTTGAGTAGCATTTTACTTTCGAACGTGGCACAACTGATAAACTTCGTACGACGAACAACGTAACGTAACCTAATAAATACGCTACCTACACAGATATTACTATGATTATAACATATTAACATATTATCAAAACGTAATGCAGGAGCTCTATGTCTAAAGTAGTCAACAAGCCGTAATAATAAACACACACAACAATTAATTTTATAAATGTGAAATTTTGTATATTTGGATGTTTTTTACTCAATCAATTAAAAACGCCTAAGATTTGAATGAAGTTAGCGCACACCACTTTATAACCTGGATTGATATGGGATATCTTTTATCCCGATAAAGCATAGATTCTGTAGAGAAGAATGGAATTATTTCAATAAAACATTTTATACAGATCTTAATAGTATAAACGCGAAAGTTTGTAAAATGTATGGATGTATGGATATATGTTTGTTACTCTTTCACGCAAAAACTACTGAATGGATTTTGATGAAAGTTTACAGTAAAATAGCTTACACATCAGAATACAGACATAGGCTATAATTTATAATGATATAGTGTTAATTATCCAAAATACAGCGGGTGAAACCGCGGGTCCCAGCTTTATAAGCTGAAAAAACATAGAATAGTAGAACCTCAACACAATTTCCCATAAAAAATTAATAGCTACTGTAGTAGTTTGCAATAAATTCTATGATATCCATTTAATAACACTTCATTATCATTTAGCTATTTGTTTGCTTTGACGCTACAGCCGACACTCAGCTATTAATAGTTTTTGTCTACATACCTTTTAACCCATTTCACACCTTTAAATATGGAGGATCATTAAATTTTTTTACAGCGGATGTTTTTACCTAATATGGTATTTAAAATTTTTGTTTGCATCAATATAATTTTATATATAGAGGCGTTACACATTAACACATTACGTCTTCTCCATATGAGACAGGAAAGAAAAAGAAAGAAAAATTTTAAGTTATTACACGCGCTCTAAATAAAAAGCAAAAACAAAACATTTTTAATATCTATACAAATACTAATAATAAATACAGACTTACCTCCTCCCTCTCTCATCTGATTAATGCTGCTAATCTAGTGGACTCCTGGCTCTTACTTAGGGTCTGCTAGAATCTCAGCATTTTTTCTTCTTCCCCCTCCCCATTCTATCTTCGAGGATGCAACGCATCGGAAAAAGAGAGTATCTCTTGTTTTGCTGTTGTCCATGGGCGATGGTGGCCACTTACCATCAGGTGGATCATCTGCTCGTTTGCACCTTATCTACCATAACAAAAAAATACTAATTTCACAGTAGAGCAGTAGTAAGTTAATATTTATTAACAGAAAGTAATGTATGATTGTATGTTGGTCAATTACCTTACATAATTGTCACCATTTCGTGCGCATTTAATGTATATTTATAATCTGCTGGTTCTTGAGATCTCATAATTAATTAACACGTAAAAATGAATATTCGTATGTCCTCAGTGAGCCCGTTAGTGACCCACTGAAGAGTAATTAACATGACGTCTACAAGAAGAATAGCTGTTAGAAACACTGAATGTGCACGACAAGATTGTTTAAACTATAATTACTTCTTAACTGTATACAAATAAATAATAGATATTCTTTAAAAAGGATTATAAATGGCAGAAGTAAAAGAAATAATTTGATTTCATATTTTTTTAGTAATTACAGCATTTCTTAGCATACATGTAATTTTTCTGCCAGTGTCACGTATAATGAAAAATACACGGAGGAGACTGCGCGGTAAATCTTGCCAAAAACTTTATGAGATTTAGGGACTATGAAAAAATGTTGATGGATGCTACGATACAGGAACAACCTAAAACAATAAAATTAAATAAAACAGTTACACACAAGATGAACGATAATACGAGATATAAAAGTAGAACTATCTCTAAGTACAATGAACAACCATTTAAACTAATTATTGTACAGATCTACTAAGGGAGGGACATACGAGTAGCAAGATACAAAAAATATTTTCCTCCAAATCATGTAAAAGTTTTGGAGTATCTATTTAATGAATTAAAATGCAAAAGCAAAGCTATGTTAATATATGTTATAACATATATTAACATAGCTTTGCTATTCTATGACATCTATAATATTTTAAAATATTAAAAGTTAATTTACCACTGGACTTTTATTATCTGTTAAGTATCCTAAAGAGAAGAATGACACGGACATACATAAAACTTTCTTTAACGAAGTTATTATAAATGAAAGTACTTGACGCGTCTTTTAAAATTTATTACATAATTTTTTTATTGTTTCTTTTTTAATAAAATTTCTCTTTTCAGTGTTTTTTTACTCAAAATAGACAAACATAAAACAGATTATATTTCATATAATTTTTTTTTTCTGAACGGTAAATAATCTGTAATTTATAGTTGTTATAAAACCATTTTATTATTGTAATAAGAACTCGCCTAGTGTTGCCAGAAATAGGGATAGTTCTAAAAATTGACAATATAAAATATAATCTTAAAACAATATAATATTTTTGATTCAATATTTTATAATTATTAGATTCCATACTAGATTGAATAGAAGTTATAGATATTTTAAAATGGGGTACAATCCTTAAAACCAAGATAGCTGGCAACACTAGTTTAAAGCAGAGGATAAATTAATTGCCTGGCATGATGGTATTGCAGAATGCTGTTCTATTTATAATTCCAGATCGTTATTATCGGTTCAAATACAAGTCGGATTTATAAATACCTCATGGATTCATAATGGAATGAAATGAAGGCTGAACGAAAGTAATTCTTAAGAATGAAAAAAAAAATAGAACAGTAATGTTTAAATTCGTATATTTGCAAAACTTTCAAAATTGGAACATTAATGATAGCCATTAAACATAATATAAAACAATTAGTTTTAAAATAAGAAGAGTAAAGGTCAATAACCTAGATATTAAAATGAGTCAAATCTAACAGATAATAAATGGAATATAAAAGTTTTCCTTGCCTTTTAAAAAATAACTATTTACGATTTAAATATTGAACGTTTATTTTGGATTTTGTATAAAATGTTAATGTTGTGTAGTAAAATAATGATTTCATTAACGTGTAAAGCTCGACCGTTAGATCTCCACGTTAATAAACATTCCTTCCACGGTGAGTGTGGGCAAACCGCAAACATATGATGATTACCTGCATTACCTGATTACCTAGTAGTTGGATCACCCTTAACGGGCTTTGAAGGTCAGGTGGCCTAGTACCGTAAATTATTATTGAAATAAAACCATGTTTAATTTGAAACTTCGTCCGCGACACTTGTATTGGGTTCAGAACTAATTGAAACTCTCACGCCAACACACTCGGGTATCGTATATACAAATAATTCTATACCACAAATACTAAGCTTCTTCAAAAATTATCCTGAAGGTTATTACTGCTTATTTAAAAATCTGCATGCAACAAGTTTTTTATGATCAACTGGCTGTTTCGCGCAAGACCTTGGCTTTTCTTAATGTTAAAAAGTAGTCTATGTAATAAACCAAGTTATAAAGAATCTGTGTGTGATTTTTTTTTAAATCCTTTCGGGTGTTTTTGTGTAACTGAGTAATAAACAAAGTTTGACATTTATAAATTATGTCATATTAAATAGGATTTTAATTTGATACCTTTATTAATATATTTTAATACCCATTAATTGAATAAATAGTTAATTTAGATTTGAAACACTTAACATACAAACTTCTTGTTTAAATCATTTGTATTGTTATGCTCCAAATATTGACATAATTAGACTCGGTACATTCAAATTCAGAATGAAGTTGAACACAGATACTAGTCATAGACAATATTTTTTTTTAGTTATAAAGCCACAAAGTCACGAATAAAAAACAATATTTACTTTTTATATAAACATTGTAACAATACTCGACAGTATCAGCATCAGTACAATGCGTGCTAGTGATGTTCTCGCGTGATGTCTCCTTAAAACGAAATTCGTGTAAATTATGTTTTTACAAAGAAAAATGTATTTAACATGCGAAATTTCAAACTGCCAAACATTTAAGATCACGCGTGATAGATTGATGCTGAAGAATTTCAATTAAATGAGGAAAAGTTATCATTTCTTAGATTTATATATACAAATATTTTTATCTGTTGCATTAGTTTTTAATCTGTAACAGAATATAATATGACTTTGTCGTGCGAAACGTAATTAATTATAATTACAGTATCGTTTTGTTCTGCTATTGTAATTTTGTTATGAATATTCAAAAATGTTTTTCACCAGTTGTATTATTATTTTACTACAAATTGTAGAGTCACACGTTCTCAGTGGTTGCAATTCTTAGATTAATATTAAGATTAACTACAATGTCTCCTGTCGCCACAACAAATTATGTTGCCAGGTAAAAACAAAGGGAATGTGGCAAATTACAAACTTACATAGTTTATATCACTTCTCTGAATAGGAATAGTGAAGAATAGCAAATTAAGACTGCGGTTGAAGGAACGTTGACCGATGCTGTAAAAAAGTTTCTGCTATAAATAAACCTATAAACGCTTATTTTATGGCGAATTAAACGTTCATTTATGTGTAATTGTTATTTAAATTCTACTACAAGACCATTTTCTAACTTTTATATTTCAAAATATATTAGCTAACAGACCTGGCTGCATTAAGTATAACAGTAATATAAGAAATGTGTTTCCTTATCCGGGATATAAAGTATACTACGTTACTTTTACCTATTCACACTTGATTTGCTGTTTAATTGCAGCGTAAAAGAATATACCAATAAACACACTTTCCTATTTATGATACTATTTTCCATCTACATGCGTATTCATTTCGCACTGGAATTGTGCTTCAAATCAAAACTTTTAATTTTTACTACGGTCCACGGAGTAAAATAAAAGTATACTCCCCGGATATTTGCTTATTGAACAGAAAACTTCTTCAGTGGCGTCGTGTAGTTGTATACATTTTTTTGGCATGGGTAAAAAATCTTAAACTCGCGTCAGGAAAATTCGTAGGAGTCAGATTGTAATAATTAAAACTAGTAGAAATGAAGAATCGGAGTCTTGCATCATATTCAATTAGATATTTTATGGACTGTCGAGAGTTCATTGGCAGTTTGACGAGTAATTTCGTGTAGTTATTATTTACTATCATAGTTTATCTATATAGTTAAATGATTTGCTGCGACGTGGAGCAGTACAAGCTTGAGATTCGCGGCAGTTTATCTAGTAGTTTTTTTTTGTAATTTGGTTCTTTGGTTTACTTAAACCGTAGAATTATATTTTTTTTTCTAAAGTCCTGTGACAAGTTCTGGTCTGATTAATTTTATTTATTTTGACTAAAATTCCAGGCTATGTTTTGATTTTGTAGCAATTTTACAGTGAACTCATTGGGTTACTCCATCATCCTGCTATGGCTGGACCAGGTCAATTGATTTATTTTAACATTAGAGTAATGTTAAAAAAATAACGGAATACTTTTTCAAAAAACATTTCTTGTACAAACTTGTCCGTCTTATACATTTTAATATGGGAATAGATTTTAATATTTTTTTTATTGAACTCTAAGACATGATAAGGATTATGTCATTTAGATAGCTAACCTCAAAAGTCAAAGATGATATTATGCAACTATTAATGTTTTTCTTAGTGTTTTATTTGTTTGTCTTAATTATAACTATACTAACTATACCCGACAAACGTTGTCCTGTCTTAACTATGAATATTGAATTCGAATTGGCTGTCACAAGCTTACATTAGAAAAGTTAATATGGTCGTTAATTTTTTTTAATTTTCTAATTTTCCGCGCTACTTTTTTTTATTTTTTCTTCCATAAGAACCTTCTCCTAATAATAACAAACACAATAAATAAAGAATTAGCGAAATCGGTCTAGCCGTTTAAGCGTGATGCCGTGACCAAGGGAAATAGGGATTCATTTTTATATATGACTAGCTGCGCCCCGAGGTTTCACGCGCTATATTTTGGATAATTCACACTATATCATTATAAATTACATGCCTATGTGTTATTCTGATGTGTAAGCTATATTATTATAAAGTTTCATCAAAATCCATTCAGTAGTTTTTACGTGAGGGTAACAAACATACATCCATACATTCTAACAAACTTTCGCGTTCATAATATTAGTAGGATGTTTCTGAACAAAATTGAATATCAATTATCTTTAATTAGTTTATAGAATTATAAATAAAAATTATAATATATAATAAACTCTTCATGTTGCCAGTTGGCTATTATGAATATTCAATGATGGCGACTTTTGTAAATTTCAGGTAGCAAAGATATAAGTAAATTGATATCGCTAAAACTGTTTTTGTTCATGTATTTATTCATTTTATTATTATTTATCATTTAATAAAATAAAATGTGTCCGTATTTACAAGTTACTAGAATTAATAATAAAGTAGCCACCATTTTTTTTAAATAATGAATTATTATTAGTAGACCAACACTTGATAAAGTGATGGCCGATAAGAAGTTTTAGACAAACAACTTTTTTGATAGCATTAAAAAAAAAATTAATATGTAAACAAATTATTTCGTTGTATATAGGGAATAAATGAATACAATTATATTTACTTCACTATTTATTTTTCATATTTGGCTTCTTACTTTTAACATTCACGATTACGATTACTTAACATTAGCTACACTGGTTTCGCTTAAGCCTCAACTTTGCAGGCTTCTTCAGTGAATTTGGGATAAATGAACTTCTCAGCCTCCAGAACATTGGATTCCTTAATAACTTTATCAACGGCAGCCTTTGATTCAGGAGAGAGAGTCTTGGTTCTTGAAAGTACCCAGGCAAAGTCTGTAAAATATATAATTTAATTTATATTCATAGCTTTACTAAGGAGTGAAAACAGCATTTTGATTGTTATTTCGTTTCATTCTGTTTTTAGTTCTTTTTAATGATTTTTTTTACCTTTGTGGGATTTAGTGGCTTCATCATATTTGCAGTAGTATCCAACCAGGTACTTGTCATAGTCGATAGCCAAGATATTCAAAAGGCTGTCACTCAGTGCACCTCCGGCTATAAAAAGAGAATGAATTATACATATCTATATAGATATATAAACTCAGCTCATTAAACAAGCTAAAATTAAATTATAATAATTTGAAAACGTACGTCCATAGGGCAGAGTGTGGATTACTTTTCCGAACTTGCCAGCATCAGGAGCAAGCTTGGCAGTTCCTTCAAGATAAGCGGCCTTGTTCTTAGCAACATGGTAGTTCTTCACTTTAATTACATCACCCTCGAGTTTGTACTCAGCAGATCCACATTCGCCTCCTTCTTCAGCAGTGTTAGAGTATCTAGCAACTTCATACCAAGTACCTTGTCCGTACTATAACAAAACAGTGAATTTCGATATAGTTTTTTTTTTCTTTAAATAAATTCCCGGGAAAATTTTAAGTTTTTAAAAACCGATTGTACTGGAAGGGAATTTATCTATTTAACACTGAAATAAATACTAACTAAGACTAAGATTTTCTTTTAAATATAACGTTTCTTTAAAAGTACACTCAAAAATATTCATTTCTATTTGTAAATAATAATATTATACATGTCGAAGTGTAGTGAAGGTTGTGAGGTGCCTTAGGTTAGGTTAGCCTTTTGTTAGGTTAGGTTTATGTTAGTTTAACCATAGGTTTGGCGTAACCTGGGTAGTGGGGGCGAGTGTTTTTATTACTCAAAGGGATCCGTTAAGCCTACACCTTGCTAACAAGACCAAGTCACAACACTCTGCCTTGTGCCTATTCCCGAATTGTGACCATCTAATTTTTGATCCTACTTTTTATACAAGCCGGACCACGATCATCAAATACTAGGTTATCTTTGAAATGATGGTTCTCCAATTGGATAAATTACCAATATGTTGGCAGAAATTAGACAAACCTACGGGCATAAAAACTAGACTATTCAAGTTTTAATATCTACCCATTTTTATTAAAAGCTAGTCGATCCGCTCCGGCTTAGCACGGTCTGTTATTTACTACGTATAATATATTAAAAAAAATTACATTAATAAAATATTGTTTCTAAATAAAAATATTTAGGTATTATCCCGAAGAAATTCTGAATTTTTCGTGGATTATATTTATAATATTAGATGGTTGATACCGATGCAAATTTAAAAATTGCGTATTGGCAACAGGAGAAGTTGCAATAGCAATGGCAAATAGAAAATTGAAGAACCTAGAAATTTCAAAGAAACAAACGATCAAGAGAAGAAAAAGAGCTAAGAAAAACAACATAACCAATAATATTATATTATAATAGATATAAAAAATAGACTTAAATGATACTTACAGCAGAGAAATTGAAATTGTCAACTGAAGTAACCTCAGGACAAGAATTAGCAGCTACAGACGCTACAAAAGCGAGCAAGACTAAGCAAAACATTGTAGATCAGTTAATATGTTCTTCGTGTAATTGCTTGTATAAGAGTTGCCAGATTTTAGAAAACGACCACCTTTTATACTCATCAATGACTGATGTTAGGGTTCATATAAGGTTATCGTCTAAGCGGAAGATTTTCGCTTTTATCAAAATACATTATAATATACAGAAATGCGATAACTGTAGTTTGTTTGTAAAAGTAATTACTGGAAACTATGAAATCAAACTGTGATGTAGATGTAAATAATATAGTTGTCAGAGTATGTTGCCTTCCTAAAGATACAGATCAACATCTAAAGGTCATTAGGAAATCTAGGTGATCTATTTCTGATGTTCTTTAACAAGGGTTAAAATCGAAATCACATAATACTGGAGATGACATGATCAGGGGCGGCTTGACCTATAGTGAAGTGTGAGAGCGGGAGATTTAGATTTATTTCTTAACGAACTCTTCTAGTCTAAATTTTTATCAAATATTGAATATGTAGAGACTTCCCTAGAAAGAACTAAAAATGCCCTGGACATTGTGGTGCATTCTACTCGTACCTCTTATTTATAATACTTATCGAAATATTTTATTGGTGATATTAAGATCAAATTTAAGATTGATTTTCACTCATTTCAATCATTAGCCCTTTTATTTAAGACTTCTAAATCTACGTTTTTGAAAATTGAAGGCTAATTAATATATTTTTCGTTAAGACATACTCTGATGATATTTAACCTGTGTTTTTATCAGATATGTTCGAGCTTAATAACTTCATTTGACCCACTTAGGGCGAGGCTACGTAAAGGAAGCGATTCTGTTTTTTATAAATAATAGGTTCTTAACAAACGCAACCCTCGCTACATATCATGGCACATCTCTGGTGGAAACCTAATCTTATTTCTCATGAATCCTCAGTATAATTACGACCTGGCGCCGAAACATACTAAAAAACTAAAATATCTTATTGCCAGTTTTGACTTGGGTCAACAAGAGAAAATACGTTTTTTCCGGAATTTTGAAAATTATTCATGAAAATGAAGTTAAGGTGTTCCAATTGAGCCGCAAAGCTTCTCTCTTTTTTCCGTTCCTTTTCCATGAATCAACTGGTTTAGGGCGCACTTCCCTTCAAGCCAAGGCAATGTAGTTTTTATTTATATAAAAAAAATTAGTATTATATCAAGCAATATGGATGTAAGCAATGTATGTATTATCAGCATAACAACAGCGATAATAACACAAAAATAATGGTTATACTTAATTACATGTTATCTCTATAACTATTGAATTACATAACTATGTTTTTGTGGACTTTTTCGTTTCGTTTCTAGATCACCTTACCTCACTGGGCCCCTGTTTTTCAATTTATTTATAAATGACATTGCTAATGTAATCCAACACTCATCGATTCTCTTGTATGCAGAAGACATGAAATGCAAAACCGTATCTACTAAATTTGATTATCTGCTATTGTAAGATGACTTAAATAGGTTATGTAAGTACTATGACGAAAACCTGTTTCTTAATGTGGAAAAATGTAATACAATCTCTTTTATCCGAAAGAAAAACTTTATTACTAAAATTATTTAATGAGGTTGGGAATTCTCCTAGATGATAAATTAACTTTTATTCAACATATAAATGAAATTGTAGGTAAGGCCTTCCGAATGTTTGGTTTTGTCATTAGGACTTGCAAGGATTTTAAGCGTGCTGGCACTATGACCTTGTTATATAACTCCTTCGTCAACATCTACATTACAAAGTCTATATAGATAACATTGAACGTATTCAGCGTAAATATCTGAAGTGTGTTCAGTATTATTAAGAGACCAGTTATTTTTATATAAAATTTTAAATAACCTAATAAATTCTCCCTATTTATTAAGTGAGCTAAATTGTAGATGTCCTTGATGTTCCATTCGTAATAAATTTCTCTTACGGTTACCTATTACGAGATAATAATATTGTCTCCATTGCTCCATGATATTGTGTAATATCACCTATTCGTAGTTAAAGTAATTAATTTGTATTAACTTTTGATCTCTTTGCTTAAGGTTTGTTTAAGATTATATATGTTTTAATATTTTTTATTATGACATTGTTAGATACTAGTTTTTGTTTTGCTACTCTAATGTGTAATTCTATTTATAAGTGGAAACTTTGCTGGTTTAAGAATCGTTTATATTTATTTTATTATGTATTTAAAACTGTTTGTTTCCCAAATAAATAATAAATAAATAAATAGAGATGTGGGAGGATGAATCGAGCGAGGAGCGAGGAATCGCTTCACTTACCTAGCCTCGCTAAGAGTCAATGAATCTATTGTATTGGTTCTTAAAAAATATTCCTTGTTACGCATTCTCGCTCATATCTAATGAAATCGCAGCATAAAATTCAGGGAAATAAAGTGGTAATATCGAAAAGTTAAATATATTAATATTAAAACGGAACTTTTATTTTTTTTATGTTTTTGTTGTTTGCTCCTCTTAGAACACTTTTTTTCGTAGTCGGGTTATACTTTTTAAACTTTTATTTAAGGAAATAATAAATTCAGTATTTTTTTTTTCATATATATTAGTATACTTCAGATATTATTAGGTGCCGTTCAAGTATTACGTAATCATTAAAGGGGGGCATGGCCTTGCTTATTTTTGATGACATAGGGGGTTAGGGGTCACAATGTTGATTACGTCAGTGATCAAAAGTAAACAAGCACATCGAATCGCGACTATCCCTGACTGTGGGGTAAGGGCTTTGTTTACTTTAGCTTGGGAGGCGGGAGGGTTGATAATTGCAAAAAATATACTGACTTTTCGGAATTTCTGTATTTCAGAGATTTCGGACTATCTAGCATTATTCTACCATCGATTATCAAAAACTTTTAATTGACAATATAATAGTTAATAAAATAATTTATATAAGTTAAACTGAAGATTGCAAAGGAAAAATTACTTTTTCTTTGTTCCACCAATTTAAAAAAATTCTAAATATATATGGAGGAGAATAATCTACATCTTTTAACAAAATTTGGTGTGACACTTCAAAAAAATATTTTAAAAAATTGAAATTATTTTTCTATTATATTAAATTAACAATTTTGATTAGACTTGTACGTTGTAAGTAAATGTCACATTACGATAAGGAAGATAAAAAATCGGACTAAATGTTTTAATTAAACTTAGTAATGTATTTAATGAGATAACATATTTAAATTCGTAGGAAAACAAGCTTGCTTATCAGGATAAATAATAATGTATATAAGACATAGTTTTTACAAATCAGTTAGGTGTACAAATAATGATCAAACGAATTTACCAAGTGAAGTTCGAACCTAATAACTATGTCAATGACGAGTAGAACGCAGTAGAAGCTATACTAGTATGATTTTTTTTGGAATAAACTATGCTTATGTTAGCAACACTGTTTATAAAGTAGTAGTAGCGGGTAGATCATTTTATATTATGTCAAGTATACCAACGTGAAGACTATATTAGGCATAGGCATCTTCTAGAGAAGCGCGCTACATCTTAGGCTGCATCTTCACTTTCCATCAGGAGAGATACAGCCAAGCGCTTGTCTATTGTTTATAAAAAAAAAACCTTTAGCACGATAGATTAGTCTCAGTCTCTCTGGTGTTTTCGTGCAGTGAACATGGAAGTTAGTGTTATAGTGTCGTGGTTAAGGTCACCCTTCTGGAGATCCAAGTAAGTTTACTTTATTATCTATTGTAGTTGGCGAGGTCGAGTGGTGGAGGTGAGGTTAATATATTATGAAAGAGATCTTTAACTCTTTCACCGCTTAACCTCGCTAACTACAATAGTAAACTTACGTGAACCTCAAGTGACCTTCAACACAACACTATAATACTAACTTCCCCATGTACACATCGCGAAAACACCAGAGAGACTGTCTAATCTATCTCACTAAAGGTTATATATTGTCTACATGTCGGTATACTTGAAATAATACAAAAGGAACAATTACACAAATTAAAAGCTTAAAATAAATATTATTAATGAACCTATCTAAAACTAGATTTACAAAAATATTTTTCATTAAAAGCTATCGCAGTAGCTTTACTGCACAATCACACTCAAAAGACTACAATAATACATAATCCAGACAGAAGTCAAGCCGTGCCTGGGGCTTGCGAGCCAGGTGCAGGATTAAAGTGCCCTTCTACTACCAATAAACGCTCTCCTTCACCGCTCGACCCACTGACAAATATTTAACACTGCTTCAGCAAAATAGCAATTACAATAATTATTTAAATATTCGGCAAACTATCTTTAAATACACAACACTTAAGTCACAGGACATCCGGGAGCAACTAAACCTTATTGCGTAAAAGTCATCCTTTTTATAATACAAAATACCCCCTCATCTATTCCCACTGTAATCACAGGAGTCGTAGGCCTGTGTTGCCAAGTTAATATTCAATAAACGATATATTGAACACATTATTCTAATTATATTTAATATCAAGCAAGTGTCAGTAGCTCAGTGCTGCGGGCATTGGATTCACGATCGATAGGTCGTGGGTTCAAATCCCGGACATTGGACTACTGGCGTGGCCCACTCCTGACACAAGCTATTTATCAGCTTACTCGGAGGGGTAAAGGGAATACTAGTAGTATGTGATCCATACTGCTAGTAATCTTTAAAAAAAATAAAAAAAAAATATCGATATTTTATAGTATCAATATTTTAATAAAAGCTAACATTATTATTAAAAATAACTTTTTTAATTGAACATGTATTTAAAGTCTGCATCGTCTGAAACTTAACGAGCACTTAATGTTGCCAGCGAAACAGGCAACTTGATTTTATTACTTGCAGAGAGTTTTGCGAAAAGAGTAACAATACTCAGGATAATAAGGATCTGTAGTTTGGATCGTTAAAAGTTTGAGGCAGTGGCTCTCAATTATAAATACCCTCATGTTTTGAATTTTTATTAAACAGCCATTTATTTATATTTTTTCTACTTTCGAAGTACGTTTTGAAAAAACATCACGAAAATTTGTATTTTTGTATGTAACGAATAAACTTAAAAACTACTGGACCGATTTTAATACTTCTTTTGCCGTTAGAAAGCTACATTATCCCTGAGTAACATGGGCTATATTTATTATTAGAAAAAATTAGAAATCCTCAGAATTTCTTACTAAAACCAACCCAAGGTGTAAAAAATTAGCCATAAAATATCTTTCATTGCATGTGCTGCGGAAAGTATTGATGATAGAAGAAAAAAATGTTCTACAATATTATAGAACGTATCAATATCTACAAAAACTTCGCGAGACGATATGTCCAACTATAGTAGTTATGTCACTATAAATATGTAAAAAAATTACATATTAAAAGTTGATAGAAATGCCTATCAGAGTTTGACCATGTTATCCATACCTTTATATTAATTCTTATTCAAGTAAATTATTTCAAGAATGTTTCAATACCTATAGATTACTTTTTGAATTATTGAAATCGGACATTCCATTCAAAAGATATTACGAAATTAAAAATGTCAATATAAACAAAAAATACACGCCGACGGGCCGGTGCGGCGGTTGCAGCGCAGCGAGCAACGCGGCGAGAGAGGAGGCACCGAAATGTTTAAAAAAATATCCACCTGTGTAAAGCCGGGAGGGGCTGGTAGTTATGGATAAAAGTGTGCATCAAAAGGAAAAAATTGTTGTTAAAAAAATGTTCATACACTATATAGCCTTTCCCTTTCTTCATTAAAAACTTGAATCAATAATTTTTTAAGCAGTTCTGATTTATTTATTGTTTTTTTTAAATCCGTTAGTACTGACTAGTCGAATATATTCAATAAAAAATCAGTGAGGGAGCAAGTGGGACGTGTAAGAGTGGGGAAGTTTACAAACTGCAATAAAATATTTTTATGTAATTTTACGGTTTTCGGATTATTTCGGTTACGTATCTGAAACTCCTTGCTTTGTCCTAAATTTCATGATTCTATATCAACCAAAAGTGCCTAATATGTTACGTTTCTTATATGTTATGATTACGTACATTTAAAAAAAATCGCAGCTTCAAAATACTGTGGATTAGGGATTGAATGATTTGAAACCACTGGCAATAGCAATATCACCAGTCACGAATCCTAGACAGCAGTTTTGCTTATTTTCTTAGCCAATTATCTACACATGTGTGTAAGTCTTACAAAGTACGGTTTAAAAAACTTCGACTGCTTTTAACTAGAAGCTTAGATCTTATCGGACTGTTAACACATTATGCAAATGTTAATTTAGTTTTTGTTCTTATTAGTGTTGCTTGTTATTTAGATCAGTATTCATTTAAAAATGTTCTGATGTTGAGGTTAAGTCATGTTTAAGGTTTGGTTGTTTTAACCCAAAAGCTTAAACAACTCTTTTTCTGTTTAACTTAAACTAATCTCCGATCCGATGTTTTTAAAGATTTCGCATTACAAAACGTCTGACTCTCTGTGTGTGACACTTTGACAATATCTTTGACTTAAAAAAAATAAAGTTAGTAGTTTTCCGTTTCCTGATCGATTGATAACCTTCACAATCTCATATTGAACCGTAGTGTTGGTTTTTATTTGCTTATACGACTAGGACCGCAATTTAAACATATATATTGACTTAAACAATAATATATATGTCGGAGCATAGTAAAAGATTATCGATTAATCGAATCGTTATCGTTGTCTATGGCGTTGGAGTGGGGTAGTAGTCACATCCGTTGTTTTGACAGTATCTACCCTCGACCCTTTATATGCGATCGACAGTCTAACTGAAGTCTTAGTCGTGCGCGGTCTCTCAAGAAGTGAATATTCCATTCAATACCATCACCCCCTTTTGATGTTCCCCAATATTCCCCATCTTCCTACTTCCATCTCCTTTCACATCATTTTAAAATCCCCGACATATATATATGTCGGAAACTATTAAAAAGGATATAGATGGATGGCCTATCTCAAAAGCTATACGGGCGCAACACGGTCAGGATATAACTAATCGTTACGATCTCGCACTATTCTGACAGGAACTATTATGACAGGAACCCAAGCAGTGCCTTGGACTTGTGACCAAGGTGTAGGCTTAAGGACGTCCTTTAAGTAACTTTAGACTACCATTAACCTAACACAAGGCTAACCTAACCTTAGGCTAACCTAAACCTAGCTCACACCTCCGACGTATACATATTTGAAACGTGCTCGCCAAGGCCTTTCTTTTGACACCAAACACGTGATAATTATCTCAGTTTAATTTTTTTCGAGGTTAGAATCTGAGGTTTAAATACCAAAAAAAAAATTAATAAAATTTTTTTCCTTCCTTTTGGCTTCGCCGTAGTCGGGTAATTATATAATTTGATTAGCAACAAGGTTTTATACATAAAAAAAATTATGTTCATATAGTGATCTAGCTAGATCAAAGTAACAGTTTATAATAATTGGGAACTGTAACACAGGTGGCCTCCGAAAATCAGTTTTTTGAAAGCATGGCCTCCAATAATTAACTGAGAGGCTCCACCTTTTTGAAGTGCCACTGAATAGATCTACACAATAATCATTTATACTGATTATAGTTAAAATAATTTACTTTATATAAAAAGTGTAATGTATATATTAGTGGTTACTTTGAATAAATGTTTCTTTCTTTCTTTCTAATAAGGGATAAAAAAAGGGATAACATTTCAAATTTAAATTTGTCCTATATTCCAAATTGCACATCTGTTCGCTTTACCTGCTTTTATTAGGCACTAATTTAAATTATTTATTTAAATCATTATTAAGATTTTAGAATCTCTGTAACTCTCTGTAACAGTAATTTTTTTATTTATATGAAACCAGCTTAAAATCTCACTATCTGTCTCGCTTACTTTTCTTTCATACAAACATTGACCTGACAATAACTATAATGAAAATGAATTATGCGATTTTGTGCAGTCGTTCTAAAGTTATGCCCATACATAAATAGAGGCAAAAACTAGATGCAAAGGGGATTGACCACATTGTTGGGCTTTTTGGCCCTGAGCGTGCAAGCAGTAGGGATAAAATAAATATGTAAAATACTACCCTAACAATTTTACATATTTATTTACAGGGCCTGTAATACCCTGTAAATAAAAATTAGAAAAATAATATAATTTAGTACCCAGGAGTTTCAAAAAAATATATAGAATTTTATTTATTAAATAATTACTATTTTATTTACGAACGTTTTTTATTAAAGTAATTAAGAATAAACGAAATCGATTTTAGAATGATCGAATAATTTATCTTTTTAACCTAATGTTGGTAAGAAATCATTTTTAAAATGTCAATTTCAAGCCAAAAAATTAATTAACAAACTCATTACTAACAATATTAAATTATAAATAACAATCTGTAGTATATTATTATTTTTACTTAAATTTGATGTGTGTGTTTTTTTTTTTTGTTGCAGATTTACTAACAATCGCTACCTATTTATCATGTACATATAGTCAAATTAATGTTTAAATTATATTTTTTACCCTAGCTCAATTTGACTGTTTTGTCCATCTCACGTGACATTGGCGGAGTTAAATGTGCTCAACTTGCACGCCTAAAAGCCATAAACCTAAAAATTGAATTGAATTGAACAAACTCATTAATTGAATATTTTATTTCTGTAGATTGATACTACGAAAAATCGACAGGAGGCGTTGTTTTTAGGTGAGCGTTCTGCACAAAAAGAGCCAGAAATGGATATTCCCCTTTGTAATTGTCTTAAAAGTCAACATAGTAGGAGAAATCCAAAATACTAAACAGCTTAAGCCTAAGCCGGTGCGACATCTCACGCAAGTGCGTTGACCGCAATCTGACCTGTGGTGAGGTCACGCGGTCACTGCAACGCCCACGCGTGGACTGTGGGCCACACGAGAGACACAAATTACTTAATCTAACGACTACTCTTGATTTGTATTTAATTAAAAAACCGGTATCCGGTAAGTTGGCCCTAAGCCTTTGTTACAATGAAATATTGCATCCAGATTTTAGACTTCTAAGCTAAAATTCGTAGTATATTTTTTATCCGGGAAATAATTGGTTTCTATGGTATATTTTTTACCTCGATATTAAGCCGATTTTCCGAGCGATAGTTCATATTTTCTTAAAATATCACTTAGTTACACCCTTTTAAAAAAATTCAAAATTCACTCTAGACCTAATTCTAAACTTCGATTATATCCTTAATTGTGAAAGTGTGTTTGTTTGCTTTCGTTCTGGCCTTTCGATTCGAGTGTTCGAATTATTGCAATTTTGGGTCAGTATGGTATGTATGTTTTAAAAATGCATTAATATGACGTAAAAGACTCTAAGTCATTGGATTAAAAATGGTAGAAAAGATATTTTAAATAAATAAATAAAATATATAATAAGCCCTTTTTATTTCTTATTTTAAAACTTAACCATTAAGGGGGTGTTCATAAAATACGTGAGGTGTTTAAGCGGGGCAGGGGGTCGAGTCAAATCTCATCTAATCTTACGTTGGAGAGAGGGGGGGTCTCGGCAAATATCACGCAATTTTTTTTATGATTGAAACAAAAAAGAATTATACTATTTTGGTCCAGCTATTATATATTGCACCAGCTAAGCATGTGCGTATGATCCGCAAACGGAACGGAAACCCTCACGGATTGTCACAAGACGAGCTGATGAGTTACTGTGCGCAAGCAGGAGCATATGATTTTACTGAAAATCATATGGACATGTTGGTTCCAATAGTCTCTCTTGAGACCGCGCATGATTCTCCATGGACTGAATTAGAGTAGATATTCTTTTTTTAATCACAGTAGTTACGATTTTAGTAATCTATTGTTTAATTTTTATTACACTTATAATTAAACTCTCAGCAATATTGATTACTAGTCTTAACTAGTCGTAAATAAAAGCACGAAGCAATTTTTTTTTTCTTTTTACAATAACAATCCAACGCGTTTACTTATGAAACCCACATTTTAAAAAATTTCACGTGAGATTGGGGGATGGAGGAGGGAGTTGAATAAAATCTCACCAGGGGGGGGAGGTACTTAAAAAAAAACACCTCACGTAATTTATATTTACGCCTCCTAACATATAAAATTCCACTATGATTAAAATCCTAAAAAAACTAGCTACTAAGTTTAATGTTTTAAACTTAATATAATTTAACTTTGTAATATGTAATATATAACTCTTATTTTTTTTTATTTTTTATGGATTTTATAATATATTAACTCTCACCTCCACCACTCAACCTGGCTAACTACAATGCTACTAATATTATAAACGCGAAAGTTTGTAAAAATGTATGGATGTCTGGATGTATGTTTGTTATTCTTTCACGCAAAAACTACTGAATGGATTTTGATGAAACTTTACAATAATATAACTTACACATCAGAATAACACATAGGCTATAATTTATAATGATATAGTGTGAAATATCCAAAATGTAGCGAGTGAAACCGCGGGAGACAGCTAGTAGATAATAAAGTAAATTTATATGAACGTCAAGAAGTATAAACTTTACCACGACACTATAATAATAACTTCCATGTAAACTGCGCGACAACACCAGAGAGACTGAGACAATTTTTTTTTTCATGATAAACAAGGGCAAGAACCCGGTGTTCACTGGAATCGCAGCAGAAATGGGATGGGAGAGGGTAGGTCGGATTCACATGCTGGTGGTCGCAAGCCAGTCGGGGAGCAGATCCCCTACTACCAAGGGGGTGCTGGTTTACTCGGCTCTTACGAGATGCTCTCCCAACAGCAGAAGGGAATTGTATTCTAACCCGTCCCCTCACGGGTAAAAGTCTACTCTAAAGGTTATACGTATATATTGTCAAAATAATAGGAACTACCCGCGAATACTAATTTATAAACGGCGTCCTATTAAAATAGGAACAGATTATAATATAATTTTAATAAGTATTCCTTAAGTCAAGTAGTTCATACAAGTAATGACAGATGGCGCTACTTTTTATTGAAATAAATAAGAGTTAAGATAATATTTCTACTGTTACTTAAAATTAAATATAACGTTAAATGACTAATAAACTGTGGGAATGATTCTTCAAAACGGGACTTTCTCTATGCAATTGATGTCAGATTAGTCAATGGATTCCGCCCTGGAGCTAAATGAGGTATAACAACGATTAATGCATTGATACATGTGCTGTGCTTTCTGCCAATATTGCTTACCAGTTTATTTGCAGACAGAAGCTCTCACTTCCATAAGCTATGCTTACATAATTAAATTTTTTTAAATTTATAACTAACGCAACATAATCAATGTCAATAAGAAATCTATGAATTATGGATTAAAAATAGACTCCAAATCAAATATTAGATCTGTTATTCAAAGATACATTCCATTCCATTTATTTACAGATTGAAAATAGATTCCAAATCAAATATTCGATCTATTATTCGAAGATACATTCCATTCCATTTAATTACAGATTGAAAATAGATTCCAAATCAAATATTCGATCTATTATTCGAAGATACATTCCATTCCATTTAATTACAGATTGAAAATAGATTCCAAATCAAATATTCGATCTATTATTCAAAGATACATTCCATTTTATTTATTTACAGATTGAAAATAGATTCCAAATCAAATAATCGTACGATCATTCAAAGATACATTCCATTATATTTATTTAGAGATTGAAAATAGATTCCAAATTCGAATATTAGATCTATTATTCAAAGATACATTCCATTCCATTTATTTACAGATTGAAAATAGATTCCAAATTCAAATATTCGATCTATTATTTGAAGATACATTGCATTTCATTTATTTACAGATTGAAAATAGATTTCAAATCAAATATTCGATCTATTACTCAAAGATACATTCCATTTTATTTATTTACAGATTGAAAATAGATTTCAAATCAAATATTCGATCTATTACTCAAAGATACATTCCATTTCATTTATTTACAGATTGAAAATAGATTCCAAATTCGAATATTAGATCTATTATTCAAAGATACATTCCATTCCATTTATTTACAGATTGAAAATAGATTCCAAATTCAAATATTCGATCTATTATTCAAAGATACATTCCATTTTATTTATTTACAGATTGAAAATAGATTCCAAATCAAATAATCGTACGATCATTCAAAGATACATTCCATTATATTTATTTAGAGATTGAAAATAGATTCCAAATTCGAATATTAGATCTATTATTCAAAGATACATTCCATTCCATTTATTTACAGATTGAAAATAGATTCCAAATTCAAATATTCGATCTATTATTCAAAGATACATTCCATTTTATTTATTTACAGATTGAAAATAGATTTCAAATCAAATATTCGATCTATTACTCAAAGATACATTCCATTTTATTTATTTACAGATTGAAAATAGATTCCAAATCAAATAATCGTACGATCATTCAAAGATACATTCCATTATATTTATTTACAGATTGAAAATAGATTCCAAATCAAATAATCGTACGATCATTCAAAGATACATTCCATTTTATTTATTTACAGATTGAAAATAGATTTCAAATCAAATATTCGATCTATTACTCAAAGATACATTCCATTTTATTTATTTACAGATTGAAAATAGATTCCAAATCAAATAATCGTACGATCATTCAAAGATACATTCCATTATATTTATTTACAGATTGAAAATAGATTCCAAATCAAATAATCGTACGATCATTCAAAGATACATTCCATTTTATTTATTTACAGATTGAAAATAGATTCCAAATCAAATAATCGTACGATCATTCAAAGATACATTCCATTTCATTTAATTAAAGATTGAAAATAGATTCCAAATCAAATATTAGATCTATTATTCAAAGATACATTCCATTCCGTTTAATTACAAACTAAAAATATATTTAAAATATGAATTTTATACACAAATCTAAATACCTTTTTTTCTACCCATAATCCCACGATTTTGGATTGAGATTCGTTATCAATTTTGGCCGTTCGTTACATATAGATACGTACATACAGATGGAGATTTGAAAGAATTCCAAACTTCTAATTTTAATACGATTATATGCGTACCTTACAATAATAAAATAGCTTTTGTTAAATGGCCAATAGTTTAAATAATAATAACCTGACTGAAGATAAAGGTAAATTGAGATCATAGATACAATGTTAGTAAAAAAATCAAATACGTGAGAAAGTAGAAAAAAGTAAAGTAAAAACCACACTAGTTCCGTTTCAATGAACATTTTACTGCTGCATAATAAATGTCTGGGAATCAATAAGTTTGCATGTCTGGAGGTAATAACCACTTATATATTCTAAGTAGTCGACCCGCGCGACTTCGTTCACGTGTAGCTCCGCTCCTATTGGTCGTAGCGTGATGATATATACCCTATAGCCTTCCTCGATAAATGGGCTATCTAACACTGAAAGAATTTTTCAAATCTGAGCTGTAGTTCTTGAGATAAGCGCGTTCAAGCAAACAAACTCTTCAGCTTTATATATTAGTGTGAGATTACATTGTTTATAGCAGCAGACACACTAATGTGGAATCTATTTTTAATCTGTAATCCGAAGATTTTGGATCGAGATTGATTATGAATTTCGGCTGTTAACCATCACATAAATGATATAGTGTGAATTATCCAGAATAATGCGGGTGAAACTCCGGTGCGCAGCTAGTAATATTATAAACGCGAATGTTTGTGAATATGTTTGTTACTCTTTCACGCAAAAACTACTGAATGGATTTTGATGAAACTTTACAATAATATAGCTTATACATCAGAATAACACATAGGCTATAATTTATAATGATATTATTTGAACTGTCCAAAATATAAGGATAAGTGTCAAAAAAGTAGGTTCATTCGCTACTGTGTACAGTGGCGTGCGCTGCTGTGTGTGAGTGTGTGTGTGTGCTACAAGTGTGACGTATGTATATAATGTATCATGGAAATGTTTATTTTAAATACTCCAACAAAAATATTAGTAAGGATAGCAATAGCGATTAAAATGTGAAATTAAACCTAAATACAAGGTAAATTGCACCCGGGCGAGTACTAGTACTAAATGAAAAGCATGCAACAACAATGGGATAAATAAGTATGCTAGACAATAATAAAAAATGGGAGATTCTCATGTAAATGAAAGAGATGGAGCGAAGTTGCAGGAGGACGTTAAAATATTTAAAAATGTCAAGAACATTCGATTTCTGGAATCTTCCATAGATAAGTCTCTTGATTTTTTTTTCATTAAACGTGACACTAGCAGAATACTTTGTGCATAGTCAAGGAATTTACATACAAACTGAAAGAGTACAGCCTCTATAGGGGATTGTATTTCTTTCTACTGGTGTTACCACGATTCAAGAAATAGAGAAAAATTAAATATTATGTTACTAATAACATCAACTTTTGTCTATTTAACTGCTTTAGATTCTTTGTATGGCACATTGTCACAAACACCCTAAGAAACACACCGTAAGAAAGAGACAAAATCCCCTTTACTCCGGTCCTGCTCGGAACGATTTTTGCTATTTGCGTGTTGGAAACATATATATATGTCCGAAACTAAAAACGGATGTGCAATCATTTATTTAGCGTCGTATAGGCACAACGGATGCCCTATAATATAAGCTACGGGCGCAACACTGTCAGGATATAACTCAACGTTACGATCTCTTACTATTATGACAGGAACCCAAGCAGTGCCTTGGACTTGTGACCAAGGTGTAGTTAAGGAATTCCTTTAAGTGATCACGACACTCACCTCAACTCCTTTGTTTCATCGTCTAAACCTAAGATTAGACTAACATAAACCTTTTTTTTTTTTTTTGTTTACGCATGGAAAATCTTCTTAAGATACCCGGCTCCGGGGATGAGCCGGGTTATGTAGGATTTGTACCCACTAAAACCCCTGCGGCTTCCGCCCTCTACACGACGAAGAACCGCGGGAAATCGGTTGAAACGCATCCGCTGTTCTTCTCATATGTCGTGCTCCACTCGTGGTTTGTGAAGCTCGTCTAGAAAGAGTAAAACATGCACTGATACCTGTTGGTGCCTACGGCAGCTCGCGGTATGTCAGCTGCCGTCCTCCACAGGGTCGCTAACAAAAGTACGCCGAGCCCCCACTCTGCGCACCCACGACCCGAGGGAACGTCCTGTTTCTTATGCGCTGGACGTAGGGGCTTGTGAGCTGGCACGACTGACAGCGCCAATACGGCGCTGACGTCTTGGGCCAGCGGGTTCAGCCCTTTCCCGATCCCGCTCCGCCGTCTCCTTCTTGATCATAACGGTCTCGCAGAAGGAGACTACAGCTCTCCGTGCCGCATCTCTGCCCAACATCGCGTATATGACTGCTGGTAGGGAGAGATCATCTCCGATTTGTTCCATCAGGATTCGCCGTTCTGTAACCCAAGCTGGACACGTTTGGAGCGTATGTTGGGCGGTATCACGATCCTCCCCACAATGGTAGCAAATTGCTGTCACTTCACGGCTGATCTTACACAAATAATCTCGGAAACAACCGTGACCAGTGATTATCTGTGTAAGTCGGAGAGTGACTCGGCGCTTCCTTCTCATCCATGCTTCAAAGGCTGGCAAGACTGCTTCTACGACCCGTTTGCGGGAATATCGTTCCTCGCGGAGTCGAGCCTGCCATGACGCGAGTGCTATCAAGCAAGAGAGAGTGCCGTCTCACTATCTCCAGCAACCTTAAAGGTACGCTTCCGGCAGACTGTCGAAGGGTGTGGATTTGGTTATAGACACGCGAATCCATATCCGCCACAATGTCCAGGGGCGGGAAGCGTGCAAGTATCGTCGCCGCCTCGAATGATATTGTACGATACCCACGTGCAATCCAACCTAACACAAGGCTCACCTAACCTAAACCTAACTCACACCTCCGACATATATATATAAAATTGTATTTTTTTATAGCGAAGCGGTTAAAAATTTAAAATTAAAATAAAGGAAGATAATCGAAAATGAAGACAATAATGTGTTACTATAAATTAATGCTTACTGCGAGTAATAAAAATTAAACACGTCTGAATAACTATAAGAACCTTACAATGTGGCCATAACAGTTTAAGGTAGAGCAAGTATCAGGATACCAAATATGCTTTACTGTTTTAAACACTTGCCTGTATAATATTGATTGCAGTATACATTTATTTATTTACATTTAACGAACTTTCCAATAAATATACATTGTTAAAATATTTACTCTGTAGGTCTTCCAATAAATTCAATCATAGCATAATATAAACTTCTTATTTAAAAAAAAAATAAAAAAAATACCCATCGAATTGAGAACCTCCTTCTTTTTGAAGGTTAGTAATTAAAATGTAAGAATCATTCTATACAATATACCAAAGACAAACAAATTTAAAAAATAAATGAAACCTTTTTTAGGAAAAAAATGACAGAGGTACTAAACTTCTTACATGTGGTTTTTTAATATTAACTACTATAATTTACGTTACTTTCTCTACTATAATATGAATGTATTATACATAAAAACCTTCCTGTTGAATCACTCTATCTATAAAAAAAATCGCATCAAAATCTGTTGCGTAGTTTTAGAGAGAAAGAGACACAGCGGGAAACGATATTGTGATAAAACACGCATGCTGCTTTTAAGTATATCAAATGTTTAATACATTTGACCACAGATAATAAATGTTGTTCTGTTAAATTGGTATCATATATTCGCATTATTCACAATTTATTTATTTATTTATTATATATTATATTTAGCAAATTGAACAGTGAGATATTTTTTTACAATTTATTATTCAAAGACTTATTCAAATGGTATTTTATGTTGGTACGATTGGAAAAAATAACTTCTTAGCTTAACAAGTAAGTTGTCGATTTCAAGGTCAATTGTACATTTACAAAAAGTATGTCAAAAGCTTATCCATTTTGTCTAAAAGAACCTCAATTTTATCTCTTAATGACGATATTTATCACATGCCAATTTAACCTGGTTCCATTAATGATGAACGACTGAACGTGGCCCTTAGGCTTTGAACCTTTACTTATATTTAGGTTAAAGAAATTTTCTCACGTCGTATACATTTAATAATCTATTCATAATTTACGAAAATTGACAGGTTCAATGATGTTGTGGTTGTTAAAAATATATTTAAGTTATATCTTCTTATATATAAAATTCTCGTGCCCCAATGTTAAACTTACTACTTATTCGAATAGACTTTTTACAAAGTACTTTTGACACGTCCAAATTGGTCAGTCAGTCAAAATGTATCGAGTCGATTTTCTAGTCTGCAAAATCAATATAGTACAAAAAGTCCGTCAATAATAACACATATAACAAAATTTTAACTTTTTTTTGTCACATGAAAACTTATATCAAATTTTAAATGTACTAGGGCCACCAAACAATAATATGTGAATGAAAAAAAATTGACACGTCAGGTTTCCTTGTGACATCAAAACATATATTTTCGTAAAAAGTACAAAGATCACATTTAGAGTAATGATTGCTCTGTATAGAATAAATACTTAGGATTTTCGTGAATATTTTTGGCTTCTGGAAGGTCTCTTTTAAGTCTCCAACAATAGTCTGCCAGCATTACTGGACTCCATTCCCCTTGATAGCACTTCTCCATTAAGGAAATGTCCTGATGGAACCTGTCGCCTTGTTCATCACTCACAGCCGCAGCACAACAGTTTGCCGGAAAGATATCCAGACGAGAGTCCAGCTACATATGCTGGACTTTTTAAGGACATATTACACTCCAAACCTTTATATGACACAATAAGTTAATTAAGTCTTTGTAATTTTCCGATTTAGGGTTCCTAGAAAATTTTGGATAACGTTCACAAAACATTTCCAGGCGAGTTTTTCCTTACCCTACAGTTTTTATTCAAAGCTCTTATTCTTTATCAGTCGCCGTATTTTGGACCTACAAATATTCCCTCTTTAATGTTTGCTTTGCTGAGTTTGGGGAATTTCTCTTTCAGATATACATGTTCACTACCATTTTTAGGCATTTTACAAAATTTTTTATCAGGTCAAGCTTTATGTGCAACGGTGATAAAAAATGCAATCAGGGTTCAATAAAGGATCAATTTTAACATTTTTACGGCCTGGAAAGATCATGGGCTACACTTTCTTTTGTTTGAGTCAAACAAAAATAACAAATACTTACAATATGATCTTCTGGTTCGGTCCAAATCATTGGTATAGCAGATGGCATATGTCTGGGTTCTCGTTAAGCCCGATCTAGTAGCAGTCTCACACATGTTACAGAACATTTACGGGGAACCCAGATTTATCTTGATTCCTCACAGGAAATCAAAAATAGTCTACATAGCACTGTTCAATTAATGATGAGAAATTTGGACGCTGAGATGTAAAAGTTAATTCTCCACACACATAACAAACTGTCGGGGTTGTTAGAACACTTTCGTGGCATGTTTACGATGTAACAAACGTACATAAGATATAAGTTAGTTGAATGCAATAGTTATACAGTCACCTAAATGAAGTTATTCAAATAAAGGCACGTATGAGGTCATAAATGAATATATAGCTGTCACAAAAAAACTGGACGTGATAGAAACAGTGTTTACCAGTGTAATTAAAGTGAAAACGTATTCTGAAATAAAATATGTATATTTAATTTTTGCATAGATAAGAAAATTATGAATTAATCTGATAAAGAAAACAACCAGTTTAATCTCCATACTGGCGGAGATTCTGTTTAGAGATTATTCTCTATCAAGTAACAATCTGGTTGGTCGATATATTTTAGTATACATAATTAATGTTTATGAAAAGATTAGTAATTAAAATTATCTGTTTGTTAATTGCAAGATTATGTTTATTAAAATCTATATTAATATATATAGCTGAAGAATTTGTTTGCTTGATCGCGCTTATCTCAGGAACTTCTGGTCCGATTTGAAAAACTTTTTCAGTGTTAGATAACCCATTTATTGAGGAAGACTATAGGCTATATATCATCACGCTAAGACCAATAGGAGCGGAGCTACACGATAACAAATTCAAGCGGGTCGACAGTCGAGTAGGAAATAAGCTTTGAGTAGTGAATCGAGACAAAACCTCAAGAAAAAGCTTGGAAAAAAGATCTCACAAAAAACTCAATATATCAATAAAATTTTTATAGAATATTGCATTCTGTGCCGAGTACGAAATAACCATTTTTAGCCCGAGAGAATAAACTAGTTAAGTTTTGTTTAAGTAATCAGAATCTTCATAAAAATTCTAAATTCTTTTAATATTTTTCAGTCAGATTCTATACAAATTGACATTGAAAAGAACCTAACTATTATTTTCAATATTTCATATTGATCTAAAATTTCACTTCGAAACTAATTTCGAGTTAGTTGCCAACGATTTTATAAAACACTAGCTGACATATGAATTTTAAAAATTTTGGGGTGACTCTTTTTACTTATTGATATAAAAATAGATGTTGACCGATTGTCAGACCTAACCTATGTGAATACAATAGTTGTTTTAAAAGAAGAAGAAGAAGAAGAATTACTATAATTGCACAACAAACAAAAAAAAATACAACAATACAAAAGAAAACATTACATAGAAATTTAGAGAAAAAAATAATAATAATAGCTGCTGAATTTTATATAATATGTAAAATAAACTAAACAATAAAAAAATATACTTAAATGATATATACAGGAAATTGTACATACATAATGAAATAACTTTGTTAAGAGAGTATAGTAAGAAGTCAGTGATAATATCTAAAATAACATATAATTTTTTTAATTTTGATTTTATTTTTCTATGGGTATTGATTTAAAAGCACACAAGAAGCGAACTTTTTTTTTTTTTTTAAATACATACATACATATTACCTGTGTTACGATTAGTGTAGTTCAAGCTATGATTCTTTGTAAATCTAATAATTGTTTTTTTAATTTTGTTTTAAAACTAAATGTTGAGCGTAGGTTGCGTATTGGGGGAGGTAGATCATTCCAACAACATAACATTATTTTAGTATATGTATCATGTATACATCCATATGCACTTAGTAAAAAGCGGTTATTTTAATATTACAAACAGACACTCCAATTTTATTTATTTGTATGGATGAGAGTTTAACAATTTAACGAAGAAAAAATATATATATATTAAATGATGATAAAACTAATAATGGGTTAATCCGTACAAGTGTAACATGTAACACGTACGCATACCGACAGTCCGCCTCTTTGTGAAGTATATTATCGGTTAGTCAATTTGTATAAATTGACTTCCTTGACTTTCAGAAGAATCAGAACTCAAATTATCAATACTCGAGAAATAGATTGATGTTTGAGGCAATACTTTGTGTCAAGAATAATGTCTGAAAAAATATAAATAAACTTGATATTGTTTTTTTTTAGAGAATTTATTACGGCAATGATGCAATGAGAATAATTATTTATTATTAATTAGAATAAAAATAATTAGTATCTACGGATGTAAATTAAATTATTAATCTTTAATTTAATATTTTATTTTATTCTTTTTCTTTTGCATGCCACGATGTGTTGGATTGTGTAGTTCTAATTATTATTATAAGACCTCTTTGTACTATTCTGCAAATATTAATAAATAAATAAATAACTTTAAGGGCACTAATATTAACAAAACTTAACGAAAAAGAAAAATTTGGGTATGAATCGATTACTTTACTTTGCTCTACAGTCTATGCTCTACAAACTTACTCGATGCTCTACTAAACTAGCTGTGCCCGCGACTTCGTTCGCGCTTAATATCCTATTCCCTATTATTATTTCACACCCTTGAGGGTAAAACAAAAATAAGTTTCAAGCTTCTAGCTCTAAAAATAACGATACATTCATAAAAAGTTTCACCCCCCCTTTTAACCCCTTACAACCCTTTTTTCGCATTAAAAAGTAGCCTATGTCCTTTCTCAGACTCTAGACTATCTGTATACCATATTTCATACAAATCGGTTCAGTAGTTATGGCGTGAAAGCGTAACAGACAGACAGAGTTTCTTTCGTATTTAAAATCCTACTAATATTATAAACGCGAAAGTTTGTTAGAATGTATGGATATCTGGACGTATGGATGTTTGTTACTCTTTCACGCAAAAACTACTGAATGGATTTTGATGAAACTCTACCATAATACAGCTTACACATCAGAATAACACATAGGCTATAATTTATAATGATATAGTGTGAATTATCCAAAATATAGCGGGTAAAACCGCGCAGACCGCGTTTCCCTACACGTTAAGTAGATTAGAAGCCGGCTTAAAATAAGTATAGTATGACATAAATGCAGACTAAAACATGCAAAAAGTCACACAATCGTGCCGTCTTTATATTTAGTTTTTACTTCCATTATCTTTAACAAACAACGCCGCCTGAAATGCACTAATTTATTACATAATTGTAACAAAAACAACGCGCCATTTGAAATATTTTAAGTTACAAATGCGGCGGCGTCTTGATTTTTTATTATATACAACATTCTTTAATAACGTAATCTTATTAAGATAATTTGTAGACTTCATTTAATAGTACTTTCTATTTTAATTTTATTATGCAGTAAAGGAGATGAAATTAAAATAATTGAATGCATTTTCTGAATGACTTAGCTGCAGAACTACTACACCAAATCGGATAATTCTTTTATTGTTGTTATTATCAGGAAAAGGTTTTTATTGATGAAAAAGTGAATGTGACAGAAATAGTCAGTGAAATGGTGGTGTCCACTAAAAATCATTTCACTACATAGTATAAAATCTCGGGAACAATTCTCCGATTAATCTTCTGATGAAATCTTATAATGTCCTCGCTGAAATGAATTCCAAAGTTGATATATTTGGAAACAGCTTAGTTACGTTTAAAAAAAGCCTTTAATAATGTATTCATTTTTTACCTCATTTACAATTATAATTTTTAATTTTCTTTTTTTTTTCATTTCATTTTTAAGGTAAAATTATAGTTTTAATTGTGTTATATTTTTAACTTTAGTTTTGCTTAAGAGTTGTTACTTTTTAATCTATGTCAATGTCGTTACACCTTTAATTAAGTTACCACTTAGTATATGTGTATTTTAAATTAATGTTTCTTATGACATGTATTTGGTGTGTACCTTGTTGGTGTTAAATAAATAAATAAAACAAAAACACTTCCCGCTGTCTGTTTGTTCCTTCCTAATGTATTTTGATGCGGTGTTTGGTTGGCAGTTTTTGTTGAACGAATAAAAGAGTAAACGATTTAAATGCACCTCAGCCAAGCGGGGGCGGGTCACGTTGTCTTTTTATTACGTTATTTCTTTCGATTTTGTAAAAAAATGTTTTTAAAGGAAAATTGAAAATAATTTTACGCCGCAGCGCCATCTAGTGTCAAGTTATATCAAAGTAAAATAAAAACTATGATATGCTAAGTTTTAAAGATGTATGAAGAGAGTCCATAAACTGAAACTTATTTTCACATAATATTGCACAGATATCTAGCAACTATGGAACAATGATGAGGAAGAATGAAACTTTGCATATGCATGCGATTTTCAATTAGGAACTTTACTTTGTTACACGCATTTCATAAATGTTTAAAACACAGGACATAAATCTTAGACAATTCTTCATAGTATGTAAGCCATGTACGGTTTATCTATAATTTTATTAAAATCTGAAAAAGTTTATTAGTAGTTGTATTTCTAGTATTAACTTGAAGTAATCCTTGACAGCCACTTAATCGGAATAATATTTAGTAGAATAGCCAAGATTAAGTATGACAGATAAGCAAACAAATGCGCTAAGAGCTTTCATCTCAACGAACAGTGGGTCACTACAACTTTCTGCAATTCCACCTCTTTTATGAACCACATAAGTTCCATACTTGTATAATTTATGTATTCACATATTGACATCTATCTATTCAAGTTGTTTACAATGTTCTCTAAGAAAGGCCCTTGAGAAGACAAATAGAGGAGCCGTGTTCCCGTTGTGTGGCTGTTCTCGTGTCTTTGGAGCAATTAGCATATTCTATGATCTTATGCTAATAGGCTTAGTCATTTGTTTAAAAGAAAACCTTTCAACTTTCATTACACTATTAATAAATTTACTAGCAAAAGTTGTTTTGCCATATAAATTGGGGTGGGCCACACTTATCACTTAGGGAGATGAAAAGTAGATAGTAGCCGATTCTCAGACCTACTGAATAAGCATATAAAATTTTATAAAAATCGGTTGAGCCGTTTCGGAGCAGTATGGTAACTAACATTGCTAACATTGGAAGGAGAATTTTATACATAAGAGTTTTCCTTAATTTTTTTTATAATGTCTACTTTATGCGTTTCTTGGCCATTCGTACGATTGTGACAAATTTTGATGTGTACTGCAAAAGTACTTTTACTAAAATAGGCAAATTTCATTAATAACTAATGAATATCTTCCGTTGTTACAGATCGATATTGCTGCTGGCAGTAGCAGTAACTTACGTCGCAGCAGCAACATCTCACACAGATAACCTAACTATGGATAAAAAGGAACCAACCACCCATGAACTCCTCAGCTCATTAGGATTAAAGAAACTGAGGATACCAGCAGCACACCATAGGAAGCGCCTTGCTGAACAAGGCAGACGACATGCTACAGGCGACTCTAGGATGTATGTCATAAAGCTGCCCCCAAATACAAGCTACTACACTCATGCTGACCCAGCACCAGCATCCGCGAGGACTCTACCTCTACAGATGACGAGCAATGGGAAACCAGCTCGAGTATACCACTGGAACTTGCCAGTATTGAGCAAAATCGCAAAGAATCGTCCACAAGCCAGGTTTGATGATGATGTGGTGAATGTGGAGAGTACTCCAACATGGCCGAAGCTTAATCATCCAAACTCAATAGATGCGCTAGCGTATTACGTTCCCAGTAAGAAGTCCTCCTTCAGGAAATATTTCTCAGGAAATGGAAAGCCTAAGTCATTTTATGTTATCGATAAGGATAAGAATTCCGCGGAGTATCATAGGTTACTCCCTTAATTTTATTTTTTATGTATAATATTTTAGCTAGAAATGATGTTATTGCATTTAGTACGTACTAGCAATAGGCACTCAGTTTTTTTCGACTCATTTTGTGTACCTTTATATGACAAACATATATTAAATTCTACAAACTTGTTTATCTCTAAAATGTTATATAACATCATATAACATCATAACATCAATAAATTAACTACTAAACATATCTTCAACTGGTAGACGGTAGTTATTATGTTAGTACTGGTTATTTAAAGTGCTTATTTGACTACCAACCGCTATGTTTACCTTACCCTAATTCTGTTTACAGTTACATAATTTAATAAGCAAATGAAATTCTGTTTACATCTATATGATTAACTATACATTATTGGACTTACATATATTAGAAACTAATGATTGTATCATGATTTTGTTATAGAAATAAGAATATAGACTCTACATGTATCTTCCACGAAGCATTTAAGTTTATTTAAATATTAACTCCTTCGTAATTAATAAATATTGCATTATTTAAGTTTTAAGTTAATGCTCTAGCTTTTATTTTAGTACATAAACGTACCTTATTATTTAAGAAACAATTGCATTTAAATATTTAACCGTTCACTTCCATGTAAATAAATTTTATGTTATAAGAAAATGATAGGTGCTTAGGTATTTTATTAAGACTGTGTCACGAATTTAAATTATTATAGCTTAAGAATGTAATGCCACAAATAGGTTAAAACTTCCAAAAAGGAGAATTTAAATCTTAAACTTAAATAATATACGCTGAATATAAAATGTTACCTTTTTGGAAAAAACGAGGCTTTAATTGCATTTATATCACTGGTTGTTTTTTTTATTATAAAACTTATTAAAGCTTAATGCCCGAAAAACTATGTGGAACAATTTGTAAAAATTGTAATTTTAGTCATTTAATTATTAAACATGATTGGTAGTTGATTGATTCATTATCTTAAATAATTTGTATAACTTACGAATAAACAAAGTAAATAATAAAAATGAGTTTATTATTTTATACACTAGTGCCATCTATGTGACGCTGACTTAACTAATATAATAAATATATTTACCAAGTAGTTCCACTACTCTCCAATAGATGTCGCTTTTTACTTCCGTCCTTCAGGAAAACTGCTTTATCGACATATTATTTCAGACATGCGCGGCGGGATGCGCGATTTATAAAAATCGTAGCAAATGTTGGCCGACGCAAATCCATAATCGTGATTCCGAGTAAAAATGTCGACCGGTGTTTTAACTGGTGCTAAAAACATGTTAGAAACTACGGACGAGAAAAAGATACAAGATGGAATATCGAGTGATAAAATAAATACTTTCAGTGATAAAAATAAAAATAGTGTGGACGAGAAAAACTCGGAAACTGTTATCAAAGTGAAAAGTGTGATTCCCCGACGACGGTGGGTTATTAATTTAATAATACGTTCAATTTATTATTATTAAATTCTTTTCTTTTTACAAAATTACTAAATCTATTAAAAAGAGCCGACAAGAATTCAACATCTGCTCTTTTCAATAAAGACATTATTTATAATAAATAATTTAGCTTGAGAGTCAACATTACTTAGATTCCAAGGATTCTCATCATTTAAGCAATCCTGTACAGAATAATATGCTTTGTTTATTAATGATTTACCGTGTTTTCAATTGTTGAAATGGCAAATTTAATATAAGCTGTAAAAGATTCAGCAAATTTATGAGGACGAAAGTATTATTAAAAATATTTAATAACGCGGAAAATATTAAAAAAATTATTTCCTTAAAGGAAATAAATAATAATGTAAGGATAACATATGCGCGATATCGTGTGCGTTAATTACAGCGTTCGATGGTGACCTGTTCTAGTTTTCAGATATAATTAACTAGGCGGTCCTCTAAAAATATCAAAACTAATATACCAACAGCACTCAAACAGCTGTGAATCCGAATGTAAACATTGTAGAACATTCCCGCCAAAATTGTATATCTTAGTAAAGTAAATACTGGATTGAAAATCACGATCAGGAATAAAAGAAAACTTAAAGCTTCGCATTGTAGATAACTAGGCTATTAATTTTTCGTACTCTACAAGAAATTCGAGTGTTATTTTTAGATTATAATTACACGTTTTCCAAACCTGATTTATTATAATAATACGAATTATTTTAGATCGTACGAAAAGTGCGAATAAAAATATTTCAAAATAAAATATCTAGATGGATAAGAAACAGAATGATTGTAAATAGATACTTTACTACTTACATTCTAAATGATAAGATTATATTTGTGACTTACTTATGACTAACTCTTATCTCTTAAACATATAAATTGTATGCGATTAAATAAATATGCAATAACACACCTATAACATACAGTAATACTTAATTTAATTAAAATAAATATTTTAGTTCGACTGAATCTTTAGTTAATGATCTTTAAATCTACATATTTACAAATCTTTTAACAGAATTAATAATTTTGAAACCCTTCGGTAAGATTAAGGCGCCTTCGTACGTCCCTTAATTCGTACCGCCTTGCTCGTACTTAGAATATTACTTGAGTGAATACATAGTATACTATATAGAAATAAATTACATGCATAATAAAAAAATTAAAAAGGTCAGTAGATTTATTAGTTCAAATTATTTATTTTTTTAATATTTTAAGTCACAAAAAATCTTTTAAAACAATTAATTGGGTTCAACACAGATATCCCAAGTAGGTATATTTCTTTACCTTACTTTCACTCTGCACAATAGGTACATGACCTATGTGGTGGGGTTGAAATCTATCCTTCTTCAAGCTTCTGTCGAATCTCCTTATTCAGATATTTTTCTAATACTTCGATCATATCTTTTACTACATATGATTAAAAAGTTAAGCATACTTAACTGCATAAATACAATGATGATAACAAAGAAATTATATTTTGTCTATAAAAATCTTACAAAGCAGTTAAAAAAACTGGAGAGGAAAAAAAATATAAAAAATTAACTTATTATTTCAAAATTCCGAAAAGGTTGCTTATATTACATATATCGTAAAACATTCTCAATACAACCAAGTAATTATGATAACTGCATTTTATACGACTTATAAACTAAGTACACCAATTACCGAAATTGTAAATTTCCCACTAAAGAACAATCACGTATTTTTTACAAAATCCTAGTTTACTCATTAAACGAGTCTTTTCGGAGTCAGTTTAAAGAGGTAGCAGTAGAAGGACCTCTCTCCCTCAGAGAGTATGCGTGAAAGCATTTTCCATCGTTAAAAAAAGATAGGGCGACATTGTTAAATAGATAATAGTTTAAACAAACTAAAAAAATATCCTTTTATAGAAAATCCAACTAAAAATAGGAAATAAATTTTAATAAATTTAAATTAAAAATAGTGTAAGTAAATGATTTTATTGTAAAAAAGCGTGGGGTACTTGTTATCAATAGTTATAAATATTTTATAAACAGATATGAGTAGAAGGGTTATTTTGAAAATATCATGAAAAACAATATTTTTAATTTAAATTTATTAAAATTTATTTCCTATTTTTTAGTTGGATTTTCTATAAAAGCGTATTTTTTAGTTTTTTTAAACTATTATTTAATTTTCATTTTTTAGTGATTATTTAGCAATAGCTTTATGATATTTACAACTCTATTAGCTATTGCATAGAAGAGGGGTGTTTCACCTTGACGATCTCTGCAATTGTCTTATGCTCCTTTATTTATTAATAAATTAATAAGTTTACGCTTATGATGACGGCAGGCTATGTCTAGCATGCAATAGTTAAAATTGTTACTTAAAACAGTGTTTGGTATTCCCTTCTTGGTCTTGACGCAGACACTCCGGGTCTCAGCAAAACAAAACATCGCTAATCCTGATTATCCTAGTAAGGATAATGAATCAAACTGTTTAAAATACTGAATTGTCATCGATCCTTAATAAGTATGCCAAATTTCGAGATAATCCGACGTTTTGAAGGGGGTCAAAATCATGTTCAAAGATTCCGTTACATACATACTAACATACGTATGAAGCTAATAAAAGCGTATTAAAAATCGATAATGTCTGAATGTTAAATCTCAAGTAGATAATAAATTAAAAAATGATAAATTTATTTTAACACAATTAAAAAATTATGTACAAAGTAATTTTTTTATTGCATATATTTTTGAACAAAACGAATAATTAAATTCCCACGATACTATAAAACAAATATAATTTTTACACAAACATATTATTCTTGTATGAATTAAAAAATATATAAAATTCCTTTTCGAGTTGTCGCTAACGGAAGTGTAAAAAAAGCTAAGTTGACAACACTCCCAGTGTGTCCCACTTGACGAATAGACAAACTGTTTAATTTCTAGATTTTCTTAAATGGTGTTATTTCTACAATAAGCCATTATTAGTATGATACGACAAAAATATCAAATTTTAAATATCGGTGAGTATATTCAACGAAAACAGTTCACGAAACTGATAACAGATTTTTTACTGATAACTCTCCTATTTCTCAGATAAGACACTGTGATATAATAAATACATTGCTCAAATCTATAACTCGAACTGAGCTAGAATTAGTATACCTCGTACCGAGTACAAAAAGAAGGAAGCTTTCGACTTCGCCCTTAACCTCATGTCTAGAGCTTTTATTGCGAGGGCTACCAGAACGCTTTCTAGCGTCTTTTCTGCCATGGCGTCGTCGTGCGCCTTGAAAAAACTAAAAAAAATGGCGACATATCAACTATCATTTAGGTCTTATACCTATATAATAGAAGAGAGCTATTCGCGCAATCTATGGTCTCGGCCCTAAAATATCTTTAAGAGATAAATTCAAAGAAATTAATATATTGACTGTTGCTTCACAATATATTTTTGAAAATGTTATGTATGTACGTAAAAATATTAATGATTTTATTAGAAATAGTGACTTGCATGACATCAATACTAGGAACAAACACAAACTTGTTATTGCCACTACTCGATTGAGTAGAATTAGTAATTATTTGTTGGGCGATGTGTATGCTTTTACAACAGGATCCCAGAAAACGTTTGTGTAACAAAGGCTATTATAACATTAAAGATTTTTTGGAAGACGTTACGCCTTGGGAATGATGCGTTCGCTCCAGGCTTTCTTAATTTATTTATTTGATATAAAAATTGGCATTAAAAAAAATAAAAAGAATATCCAAAAGAAATAGTCCCGCTGAGTTTCTTGCACCCATCCTTCTCAGGTCTGGGTTAGATCGTTTCCGAAAGGGTGGTAGATTCCGAGGTTCCATAAGAGAATGTAAAAAATTTTGACTTTGAATAGTTTTGACGCGATATATGTTTATGTCGCAGTCATCTGGTTGAATCTGCTATTTGATTGAATGACTAGCGCGTTCATTGAATGACAACATTCAATTGAGTGACTAGAAACTAGCGTGATTAAATTTACTTTAAAGTGCGTCGCGTTTAAATTGCGTGCCGCCGCCGGCTACTTTTAAAGAAAAAAAATCAGTGTTGCCTATCTTAAGACTTAAAATACAATATAAAATCATAATAAGGTGTGTCATGTCATGTCCTCATTTTTGTTATCTAACGTAAGTCAACTTATAAGTTGCGAACTTATGGTCACCCTAACCAAATATTACAAAGTCGGCTATATCCCATTCAACGACTATGCTAAATGACGTTCAGTCAAGACGTTGAACGTTACATTAAACAACTTGACGAGATGTCCTTTAGTCATTCAATAAACGCGCTAGTCATTCAATCAAATTTACAAGACATTTACATTGAAAAGAATGACTGCGTAGGAAATGATATTTCATACAACATTTCGCACCGACGTAAAATACTTTTCGTTTGAATGACTCGATAGAAAATTTGTTTTCGAGACTTTGAGTATGAAGTGGTTTTGGTCAAGATTTTGTTATATTTTTGGATTCCGATGATTCCGATTATATTGAAATAATTCGTGTAATACAAAATCCTCGAGACAGCATATTGCTTCAGCTTTTTTACACTATAATTGTATCAAGGTTGATAATATACACACAAATAATAATGCAAAAAAGCAAAAGGTTAATATAGTTTAGTTAGGTCAATCATTATTCCTGATGTAAATTAAATTTTTAATGTCGTGTCTAAATTACAGTTACAGTTCAGGAAATGTTAAAAATTTGACTGTGTTTATATTGTATTTATATTTTATGAAAATGGGTCACAATACTGATAGTAAGATAAAGCGACGCATGACTGATAGTGATACCGCTTATATTTAAACTAAGATAATATTATTATAAAAACATGAAACGTGCAACACCTTTCATTATCTATTTTTATAAAACTCTATTCTTACTCTATCATCACGACCCTTCAATGGCCCACTGCTGAGCCGGGTCTCCTCCTCAGAATGAGGAGGGTATTAGGCCATAGTCCACCACGCTGACCCAGTGCGGATTGGCAGACTTCACACTCCTTTGAGAACTTTTAGGGAACTCTCAGGAGTGCAGGTTTCCTCACGATGTTTTCCTTCACCGTTAAAGCAAGAGATATTTAATTAGTTAAAACACACGTAAACATAGAGTCAGAGGTGTGTGCCCAGGATCGAACCTCGGACCTCTCGAGTAAGACTTGAAGTATCAACCACTGGGCCATCACTGCTGCATATTCTTACTATTTACTCATTTCCTACTAAGTACAGAAACACGTCTGTTAATTATCAAAGTCAAACCGATTACGAAATGAAATTTGGTACAACATTTTATACTGTTAAATAAAGGAGTTACACGTATAGAGTCTATACACGCAGACCGATAGTATAAAGGCTAGTTGACTAGAATTTTACTCCTGAGGGTTATACTTTAGACCCAGGGATCCAGAATTACTGCTTGATCCAGAAATACTTGCACTGTAATAATAATGATTTCTTTCATGGCGGCGTATCTCTTTTTGTTAATTTTTATTTGACTGATATTTAATGTTGCTGGCATCATAACTAACAGACTGCCATTCAAATAAGTGTTGCCAACATATTTAACAATACTGACCAAAGATCATTTTAGGTAGTTCGTTTATAGCAAATATCTTTTTATTCCATATAAATAATTAAAAAAAATAAATTAAAAAAATATATATATATTAACCTAAATCATCTTAATTTTGTGCATAGTTTTCCAATCCATTCTCCCATTACGTTACTTATTAGTGCTTAAATCATTTATTTCTCTAAAGATTATGATTTACAATTGATATGATGGTAAAATAATTCATCATTTAAAAAAAAAAGTATTTTTAGTTACCATTAATATTTGACTTTAACCCGAGTAACATATTTCCCAGCTCCATCATCAATCAGGTCAGCTCAAGGGTGTCCTGATGTTGCAATACCATGTTATTTACATCATCATCATGACAACCCGTTAATGGCGCACTGCTGAGTTGGGTTTCCTTCTCAGAATGAGGAGGGGATTAGGCCATAATCTACCATGTCTGCTCAGTGCGGGTTGGGTACATAAATAGGCCAAATTTCAGTTTAATACTAGGTAGGAAATGACTTAAAAATATTTTCAAAATTGTAAACCCTTTTTCAGTTCTAAAACTACAAATAGTAGCTAAACTGATACAGCTATAAATTTTAATTATTTGTTAACAATAAAATAGAATAAACAAAGATACTATAACTGAATACCGCTTTTAGAACTCATAAATGTATTTACAATGTGTTTAGTTATTAAACAATAATGTTTGTTCTTTAGATGAAGTGTAAACACCAACAAACCATTGAGACCTAGGAATGTTTGTTTTATTATACTACATACTCTGGGTTTGCTATTCGGCTCTTTGCCCTGGACAGAAATTTGTTTGGTCTCGTATTTTCCCTATAACTCATAATATTTGGATGTTTTAAATTCTATTTAAAACAATCCTATATTATTAGCGATTTGTAGAACTACAGCGATGACGAAAAAAGTCACACGAAAATAAAATATGCGATTAAACTAATAATTGTTCATATTTCTCAATTTAATATCAATAAATATTTATTTAAAGATTTTATTTTAAAGCGTCAGTAGCTCAGTGGTTCGGGCGTTGGATTCACGATCAACAAGTCGTGGGTTCAAATCCCGGACATTGGACTACTGGCGTGGCCTACTCCTAGCACAAGCTTTAGCTTAGTTGGAGGAGTAAAGGGAATACTAGTAGTATGTGATCCATACTGATAGTAATCTTAAAAAGAAAAAAAAAATTGGTGGTAGGGGGTCACTTGGAGTCTTTTTAACTTGTAATATTTTTTTAATTACAGACAAGAACTACTCAAATGGTATGGTTGGGGTTACAAGGACTCCATGTTCAAGGTAGCCGACAACAAAACATATTTCACAGGTGACAGGTCAGTTTTAGTATAGTTAGTTTTATTATTGTTTTGTACCACCAAAACCAAAAATTTCTACATGTTTGGGAGGCTGCCACTGCTCACCCCACCCACGAAATCGCAGCGGACGGTCACGAGTAATCATAATATTAACCCCTTATGCATTTCACGAATTTTCGCTTGGGAGGAATTTGGTCATGAAAATCTGTCACTGGCTTCCGTACCAAAACCTCTCATTAAATTATAACCAAAACAGTTCCACTATTCATCTTCTGGCTCCATCATCAGATCAGCTCCAAGATACCAAATTATAGTATTTTTAACATTATTTGGTAATTATGTCTAATGAATTATTATGGATTGGAGAATACAAAATATTCCGCTAAATATGCATTATGTTACACGACATGAAATGCAATGTGACGTCACGCCGTGTTCAACATTGTTATTTGACATTTGAACTAATATAATAGAGGATAATTATTATGTATTTGCTTATCCTTTATCTCACTGACTTGCGAATACTTAAAAATCAACGGTTATTATAGTTATTAATTTTATAACAATGAAGTTTTATAGTCCTCATAATAGTATTACTAAGTGGACGACCTTCTATTTGTTCATATTTCGTGTAGAATACAAAATAACCCTTTTACTAACCTAAGGGACACCTATGTTTATACTCTGCACAAACGGAACTGTCTGAAATTTTAATATTATTTACAGGAATCGCCATTTTTTTAAGTTAAATTAATACACCCTTTTCTACTAATGTTGCATACGAAGTGGCAGCCGAGTGCAAAATAAAATTTCATACAGTATTACACACTTTTGAACCATATCGTCTTAAAAGTTTTTTACCAAAATTAATTAAAGTCAAAATTAAAGGTTTATGTGTAAAATCTCATTTAAATAAATTAACCGTTTTTGTGTAATTGGGTAACAAACATTCAATTAAATCATCACAAATTTAAGCGTTTGTAATTTTTTGTATTGCGTATCATTAACCACAATATTAGGTTTTTTTTAAATTAATTATTCTTAACTATTATTATTTAGGGTTTCGTATCTCAACAAGGATCCATATGGGATCACTTGTTGGTCTCTCTATTAATATCTATCAAAACTCAAACTCAAAATAGTTTATTACAATTAGACTTTTTAGAAAATACTTTTGACAAGTCAAAACTAGAGTCAGTCAGTTTGTCTGAAGCTACCACCACTTCGGAAAGCAGTTTCCTGATGAGAAGAACTGGCAAGAAACTCAACAATGGCTCGCATCAAAACGCCATTGTTTACATTAATTTGTTTTACAAAGGTATAATCATTCAGCTGAGTATCAACGTCACTTGGATTCCAAGCTTTGTCATCATTTAAGTAATCATTTACAGAATTGTAAGCTTTCTTTACTAAAAACTTTTTAATGTGAGTTTTAAATCGCTCAAGTGGCAAATCGATCAGGTATAGAACCCCTTCTCTCTCTCTCTATCAGGAAAGCATAGAGATATCAAGTAAAAATTAATAACAACTACTCTTGATTACTTCTTTTTAACCTATAATCATGAAAATTTGATAAGCAATGTCTTAAAAGAAAAAATCTGATACCTCAAAGAACATTTTTTTCTACTTGGTATGTAAAGTCAAGTTTGTACGGAACCGTCGTTCCGCGAGTCACACTCGCGCTTGACTACTTTTTATTTTTTTTTAGCACCATACAGGTGTATATTTGTACCTTCGCTTCCTACTTTTTTGTTATAGATAAGAATACAATTTTATCGCACGGAAGTTGAAAGGAAGTTTTTATAATATGACGATAGTACAATTCTTTTTTACATTACATCCAACAAGAATATATGGTAATAATTTAAGTTTTTACAAAAATTACAGTAATACGTAGAATATTTAATACTACAATAGTATTATCAAGAATGTTATCAATATAGATTACTAATGAGTAATTTTGTTACTAGTCGATAAGATAAGTATAGGAAGTACTCACTTGAGGTGTTGCTTTTTTCTTTAGGTAAAACCCACCTCCTGGCATCCCTTATAATGAAATAAAGCCTATTTATTGGTCTCTAAACCTAGCTCTATTCAGAGTTTTTACTTCAAAGTTGTGGGGCAAAATTGTTGTCTATTTTTTACAGCTTTTTCTATTTTATTATATTGTATAAATGTAAAATAATATTTTTAACACATCTTGGAAATTTAAAAAAAAATTATTAATATTTATATTCATTTTATTTACTCGAAATTCAGAAAAATTCATCGTCATTTAAAAATCATTTAATCTCAGCGAAGCAACAGAAGAAAGTAATTTGATCATCCGGCTCTCCTTCTCAGAATGAGGCATTGTTCACTACGCTGGTCCAGTGCGGGTTGGCAGGCTTTACACACCTTTGAGGACTTTAGGGAACTCCCAGGAGTGCAGGTTTCCTCACGATGTTTTCCTTCACCGTTAAAGCAAGTGATATTTAATTGCTTAAAGCACACATAACTCAGAAAAGTCAGAGGTTCGGAGAAGTCGAACTCGAAACTCCTGAGTAAGAACCTTGAAGTCTGGGCCGTCATTGCTTTTGTAAACTTGATACTTTAACTAAAATCTTTTTACATATAATTCATTGGAACCCTGTATATGGAAATCCCTTATCTCTCTGTACAGCTAGATTATTTTTATTAATGTGTAGGTGTATGATAACTAGATTATATGTAGCGTATAAAAAAATGAACCCGCTCCGGATTCGTCCGACGAACTTCCATACAAACTTTCATCCCCTATTAAAACTCCTTCGAGCCTTATTTCGCGGAAAAAAGAAGCCCATGTCCTTGCTTAAGCTCTTGTCTATCTCTGTATCAAATTAAATCAAATTCGGTTCAATGCTTACTTTCGCATTAATTATGTAGAGACAGATAGGAAGAAATTAAATTTATCCAAAATTTCCAATTAATAGGTAATTAGTAAGAAGTAAAAACGCTGTACTGGGATAGCTTTATCCATCTAATTTGTAGTGCGATTTTGAGTTAAGACTTAAATTCGCAGAACAAATTCAGGAACAATTGGCACAGTTCAACGAATTACGACTGGATTAGTATATTGTGGGCGGCCAAGCTAAATTGCAACTTCCTATCCGATAGCCAACGTGCGTTTAATTTACTTCAATAGCTATATGGAGTTGGATGCATTTTTGATCTAAATTATCCTGTTATATTATACTAGCGACTTGCTCCAACTTCACGCCAGAAAGTTTGTAAAAATATATGTATGTGTGGATGTATGTTTGTTACTCTTTCACGCAAAAACTAGTGAATGGATTTTGTTGAAACTTTACAATAATATAGCTTACATATCAGAATAACACATAGACTATAATTTATAATGATGTAGTATGAATTATCCAAAATATAGCGGGGGAAACCGTGGAACGCAACTAGTTTAATATACGTACAAAGTGAGGAACGCTTACACTTTTCTTTTATTACAAACCTTGTACTCATAATTACAAATATAACAAAGAACATCAAAATCAGATGAAAAATGGCTGAGCCAATTTTGATGAATTTTTTATTGTGTATTTGACACTTGTCTAATGATTCTTCAGAGAAGTCAGCTTCAGTAGCTATATTATGGCAAAACAGCAACACCATTTATAAATTAGTGTTCTCGGGTAGTTGTTTTTATATTATTTCAAGTATACCCACGTGTAGACAATATATATAAAATAGTAAAGGTTTACTGAGATAGATTAGATTCGTCATGATTTCGTGGTTAAGATCATCCTTTCTCTCCCATTCTATGAGAAAACTTAGGTAGATAAATGTTAAACTTTCGTAAGACATGTGCTTGATATTCGAATATGACTTCCGCTCACATGTCCTACATTGGTCATAATAGCTTCCAATTAAACAATTAACTTAATAAAGCTAGTATGACATCTATACTATCTATACTAATATTATAAAGAGGAAACATTTGTATTTTTGTATGTAACGAATATACTTAAAAACTACTGGACCGATTTCAAAAATTCTTTCACCATTATAAAGCTACATTATTCTTGAGTAACATAGACTATATTTATTACTAGAAAAAATTAGAGATCCTCAGAAATTCTTACTAAAAACAACCCAAGGTGTAAAAATCATTAGCCATAAAATGTCTTTCATCGCATGCGCTACGGAAAGTATTGATGATAGAACAAAAATATGTTCTACAATATTATAGAACGTATCAATATCTACAAAAAACTTTACGAGACCATATGTCCAACTATTGTAGTTATGGCACTATAACTACTTTTTTACATTATAAAAGTTGATAGAAATTAAGACTGTTTCAATACCTGTTGATTACTTTTTGAATTATTTAAATCGGACTTTCCATTCAAAAGATATTACGAAATTAAAAATATCAATAAAAACAAAAAAAAACACACCGACGGGCCGGCGTGGCTCCACGTAGCGCAACGAGCAACGCGGCGAGAGAGGGGGCACCGAAATGCGGGATCAAAATGTTTAAAAAAAAATAATACATTTTCCTCTTTTCAAATAGATGAACTGAGAAAAACAGATTGTAATAGTAGTCTACTTGATAATTTATATCCTTTGTGCCGGTAAGTTAGCGGCAGTTTGACGAGTAAATTTTTACAACAAATATTGGCGATTGTCTAAATCCAAATAATTAATAACTTATAGATTTTGAAATGAAAGTTATTTTTATTAATCAGTAATCGAGCGTGAGGGTCAACATGTTTATGAAACATAAATTGGCTATTACTAGCTTTTACCTGCAACTTCGTTTGCGATATTGAGGTAGTAATATTAGCTAACTTTGCACTCCCCTTTCACCCCCTTAAGGGATGATAAATAAAAAAAATATTTTACACGTATTTCATGACTTTCAATGAAGAACCTTCATACAGAATTTCATTTGAATAACTTTAAAAACGGCAGATTTTCATACTAACTTTGCACCCCCGTTTTTTCCCGTTGGGGGGTTAATTTTCAAAAATTCTTTCTTAGTACTCCCCTACGTTATAAAAGGAACCCCTGTGCACAATTTCAAGTTTCTAACCCTTACTGTTTAGGCCCTGCGTTGATATGTCAGTCATGAAGTCAGTCAGCTTCTCGTTTTATATATATAGATTGTTTTTAATTCTAGTATCAAAGAGGTTTTTATTACTAATAATAAAAGTTATATCAATTAAATTGTTTATTATTGGGCTAAGAATAAACGGTAAATAAAAATACTTTTTTGTACATTTGACCTTTTTTTCGTAATGTACGAAATAAAAGGGTGGTAGATTCCGACGTTCAATAAGAGAATGTAAATTCCAACATTGAATAAAAAATTTTTACTTTGACTTTGACTTTAAATATTTAAAGAACTAATTAGGGCGTTTTATAACAAAGCAACAAGGAAATAATTTATACATTGTGCGTACATAATTAAACCAGTGTTTTCCTTACTATATTATAAAGTTAATATCAAAAATTCTAAGTCAATATAGTATATTATTTCGTACCGAGTACAAAATAACGATCACTTTATATTCGGTACTAACAAAAATCTGATACTATAAAAATAACTTAATATTTTGCCATCAAATGGTAAGCGTCTGGTTAACGTCGCGTGTCTGTAGAAACTGATCAAGTTCGAAATAATATTTAATATAATATTTCATAATGGCCTGAGAATAATATCGTACTAGAATCGTTAGTTAGAAAGTTTGATGATGAACCAGAATGATTATCACAAAAAATCGCCATTTTCTTAATATTATCAAATAAAAAAAGCCTTTACAAAAGTCGCGGCTAGACAAGCTTAGTATACAATACAAATTTTCGTGCTGGCTTGTCATTTTGCATCGTGATCAGAGAAATGGAACTATTTTCGTTCACAGTAATACCAGTACCTAGTATTTTATATTTATTCATAATTTTAGACAACAATATAGATATTTGTTTGCACATTTGTATCTTCATCGTGCAAATAATATTTGTATTCTTGATGTAAGGCAGAGTTGCTTTACGCCTCATTACATAGTTGACTCTTTGTTATTTATACTTAATATTGAATAAGTTAATTATTTAATTGTTACTTAAATATTTGAATCACAAAGTCAAATGTAACAACTTCCGTTGGACTTTTATCAAAGTCAAAGTCAAAGTCAAAATTTTTTATTCAATATTGGAATTTACATTCTCTTATTGAACGTTGAAATCTACCACCCTTTCGGAAACGACCTAACCCAGACCTGAGAAGAATGGGCGCAAGAAACTCAGCGGGACTATTTCTTTTGGATATTTTACTTTTTAACTCTGATTTTTTTTTTAAACGCCAATTTTTATAACAAATATATTTATATATTGAGAAAGCCTGGAGCGAACGCATCATTCCCAAGTCGTGACATCTTCCAAAAAATCTTTAATGTTATAATAGCCTTTGTCACACAAACGTTTTTTAACTAATTTTTTAAATTTTCCTATAGAACAATTTTGAACGTTTTCTGGGATCCTGTTGTAGAAGCATACACATCGCCCAACAAAAGAATTACTAATTCTACTCAATCGAGTAGTAGGAATAACAAGTTTGTGTTTGTTCCTAGTATTGATGTCATGCAAGTCACTATTTCTAATAAAATCATTAATATTTTTCAGACATACATAACATTTTCAAAAATATATTGTGAAGCAACAGTCAATATACTAATTTCTTTGAATTTATCTCTTAAAGATATTTTAGGGCCGAGATCATAGATTGCGCGAATAGCTCTCTTCTGCAGTACAAAAATCGTGTTTATGTCGGCTGCGTTACCCCAAAGTAGAATGCCGTAAGACATTATACTATGGAAGTAGCCAAAGTAAACTAAACGAGCCGCGTCTATATCAGTTAATTGGCGTATTTTCTTAACCGCGTATGCTGCAGAGCTGAGTCTATTGGCCAATCACTCAATATGGGGGCCCCATTGTAATTTAGAATCGACAGTAATGCCCAAAAATACGGTAGATTCCACCGGTTCCAACTCCTCTCCATTTATAAATACACCAGTTTCTATATTTTTAACATTAGGTGTCGTAAATTTTATATATTTAGTTTTCTTACTATTTAACATTAGATTATTAGCACTGAACCAATGTACAATATCAGAGAGAGCATTGTTTACATCGTCATATTTAGTTTGATAGCGTTTCACTTTAAATATTAGTGAAGTGTCATCAGCAAACAATACTATCTTGTTCTTTTTTTCTACAAGGTTTGGCAGGTCGTTTATATAAATGAGGAAGAGAAATGGTCCAAGAATAGAACCCTGGGGGACCCCCATATCCAGACGAGCCCCAGGAGATCTCTTGCCATTCACGTCAACCCTTTGAACCCTATTGTTTAGATAGGAGTTCATAAGGTCGAGCGCAGTTCCTTTGATGCCATAGTGGCGTAGCTTTCTGACCAGAGTCGCATGATGTACATAATCGAAGGCCTTAGATAAGTCACAGAATATTCCAAGTGCATTCTGTGATTCCTCCCAGGCCTCGAAGATATTCCTAATTAATTCGACACGAGCATCCGTTGTTGAACAACCCTTAGTAAAACCAAATTGTTTCACATGGAGAAGTCTCTGTGAATTAAAATGAATTAACATTTGGTTTAAAATTAGTTTTTCAAAAATTTTACTAAGCGTTGGCAATACTGAGATGGGTCGAAAATTATTTGGATCAGTTATACATCCAGATTTAAATATAGGCGTTACTTTACTATGCTTCATCAGGTCAGGAAACACGCCACGTTTAATACAAGTATTGAAAATAGTAGCTAGATACGGTGCAATGGCATCAATAATGGAGTTAATTATTTTAACAGAAATACCCCAAATATCAGCTGTTTTCTTCATATCTAGGGTTTTAAATGTTTTAATTATATCTTTACTGTTGACAGTACTAAATTCAAACAAAACATCACATTTTTTTACATTTTCTAGCAATAATGATTCAGCAACGCTGGCAGATGAAATGAGTGAACAAGTTATCTTGACGCGACGTGTAAATACATTTTAACATCGATCCTCTTCAGCAAACGAACTAATACATTTTATATGATAAAACTGTAGGAATATTTAAATTTATGTTAACAAGAAAATCACGACGGTAAATATGAATTATCATTACAAATTAGAAGCAACGGAGTGACATACATTGTACTGAAAGACTCTTGTTACTTGTAAGGCTTCATTGTTATTTGTAACTATTGCGTAACTACTCTAATTATTACATACTGACATATTCCTACATAAAATGCTATTTTTAGGATTTCCATTGATATTTTTATTTAATTGTTTAAATGGACAACAAAGGAAACCCTTACGATATAAGTAACTATAGACCAATAAGTTTATTGCCATACCTCTATAAACTGTTTTAAGCAAACAGGCTTCAGATCGGGTTTTTTAACCATTGACAATATACACACCTTAGAATTAATAATTGAAAAATACAACGAATTTCAAAAACCTCTCTACATTGCCTTTATTGATTATCAAAAAGCATTTGACAGCTTATCACACGAAATGATATGGAAAACCTTACAAAATCTGAACATTAACCCAAAATATATAACGATCCTAAGATATCTTTATGAAAATAGTACTAGCAAAATACGGTTAGAATCTACAGGACCACCTATAGCTATCAAACGCGATCCGTTATCCCCGAAAATTTTCATTGCAGTACTAGAGACGGTCATGAGTACCCTTAAATGGAAGAAATTTGGTATTTACATTCAAAGGAATTACCTTAACCATCTACGATTCGCTGACGATATTGTCATTTTTTCAGAAAATATTAAACATCTAAAAATAATGATAAACTCACTTAACCAGGCAAGTAAAGAGGCAGGCCTTGAAATAAACTTCAAAAAATCAAAATTAATGACCAACGGTATAGCAATTCCTATTCAAGTAGAAAACACTTACATAGAATACGTCCAAAAATACATATATTTAGGAAAACAAGTCTCGTTCGCAAGCAATAGCAATGAAGAAGAAGTAGAAAGAAGAATAAAAATAGCTTGGAATAAGTTCTGGGCCTTAAAAGAGATACTAAAAAGCAAGATGCCAATGAAACTTAAAAGCAAGATTATGAATTGCCACATCTTACCTACACTCACATATGCCTGCCAAACATGAAATTTATTTAATGTTAAGTTTAAATTTTTTAGTATCAAGTTAATTATATTTTATTTTTATTTTATATTTGTATAACTAAGTAGAAGAAATAAAAGGCTTTTTTATTTTTTTTTTATTTCTATTTTAATCTTATTAATATTATAAATGTGAAAGTTGCTATGCTCATACTAATAATAGGTCTTTATTTATGAAATTGCCGTTCTGCCGTACTGGCTATTTCAAGCCCAATTTTTTCCTTTTTTCGCTAAGAATACTAAGTTCAAATTATTTTTATTTTTGAAATATGAAATTATTTTTTGAAAATTAATCATTTGTTTAACGGTTAGCGTTCTGTTTTTATCGAATCCATTTTTTGTCATCATGGGTACGTTAAAAATTCGAGTGATTGTGGAGTATGAGTATCGTCGTGACAGCAAAGCGGCACAAGCGGCACGAAACATCAACGACGATAACGGAGCGAACACTACTAACGATCGCACCAACTGTTATTGGTTTGCCCAATTTTGTTCTAGAAATTTCGACATAAGAAATGAACCACGGAGTTGACCGAAAACTTTAGTCGACAATGACGAATTAAAGGTAATTGCAGAAGTTGATGATCTACAGCTATGAATAAGCAGCTAACATCGAAGCTTCAAAACAATATTGATCAATTTGCGTCGAATTGGCAAGGTAAAAAATCGTGACAAATGATTGCCCCATGAAATAAATGATCACAGACGCGAAGCACGCGTCCAGGCGAGCCTTGCACTGCTCAACAGGCACACAAACGAAGTCATATTAAATCACATTGTTACTTGCAACGAAAAATGCATTCTGTTGGCAAGCGCTCAGAAAGTTGGTTAGATCCTGGTGTCATTCATTCATAGTTTCTTACGAAACGGGATGAGCATTACTGCAGATGTACTCGAAGAACTGAACACAACGATGGAAAAGTTCGCACATCTCCAACCAGTTGTGGTCAATCGTTTGGCTCCGCTGCTCCTGCATGACAACGCGCGACAATATACTGTACAGCAGACGATCATCAAGCCACAAGAGCTGGGAAGATGAGGGGTTCTCTGTCATCCACCGTACTCACCAGACCTTGCCCTACAGACTTCTACTTTTCCAAAATTTGGATAACTTCTTGGCGGGAAAAAAATTCAATAACCGAGGGGTAGTTCAAAATGCCTTTGAAGAATGTGTTGCCTCCCACTCAGTAGACTTTTTCAAAAAGGGCAGCAATAAGTACCACTACGTTAGCTAAAATGCATTGATTGTATGAGTAATTACTTTGATTAATATAAATAAAAAATATAAAGAAAAAAGGGCGTTAACTTATTTCATAAAAAAATTTCATTACGTACTTGGTTAATGTTAAGGCCAATCTATCTAGACTCTAGATATTGTCTCGCAACCCAACCCACAACATTGTGAAAGACGTCACAATTTGAATGAACATTGAATTTTTTTTTATAAATTTAATTTTTAATATCAGGTAGTAGAAAAAATATTGTTCACTCCGAGTACAAAAAGCCAATTGCACGATACAAAATTTATAATTTTTTCTCCAAATTTACAAGTGTCAAGTGCAAAAACTGCATTGAAATTGGTTTAAAAATTAAAAAAAAAACAATTTAACGGGCAATAATCAATTCTCATTGCGACGTCAGAACTATAGGACAACAACATTTCACAAAATTATTGGTACGGGAGCCAGATTCAAATTCGGTCAATCATTTCCTCTCGAGTCAAAATTCTTATACAGCATAAGGGGTTAATATTATTTTCATGACCAATACCCTCCCAAGCAAAAATTCGTGAAATGCATAAGGGTTTGATATTATGATTACTCGTGACCGTCAGCTGCGATTCCGTGGGTGGGGCGAGCAGTGGCAGCCTCCCAAATATATAGAAAAAAAATTTTTTTATTCACTTCCTCCCGTTTGAAAATTTGTCGAAAAAAGTTGGTTGTTTCTTATGATTAAACACAAAAGCATTAATAATATTAAGTAATATTTCTTTCTTACGTTAATTAATGTAATATCAAGTTAATAGTTCGACTTCAACTCCGTTCATTAACTCACGAAACTCCTGTTTGAAAAAGCTACTTAAATGGTAATTGTGATATTGGTATAAAAATCAAAATGTTACATGGTCAATCAGAGTATTCTATTTTTTTAACTGTACATTAATAGTTTTTTAAATTACGTTTCAGGTATCTGCTGTCCGGTAAAGTCTTACCACACGCATTAGATTGGATACGAGAAAAATTTGATATAGACTTAACAAAACCGCCAAAAATACCAAAAGTACCATCCACATTTCCAGACAGTCGGTTACCAGATAATATTAAGGAAGAGTTGGAGAGTATAGCCTTAGTTAGTATAGATGGCATGGACAGACTGATCAGAGCACACGGACAGACGCTGAAGGATGTTTATAATTTGAGAGAAAATAGTTTCCCGAGAATACCTGATGCTGTAATATGGCCGACGAGTCATGAGGAGGTTTGTCTGAATTCCTTTTTATATTAATCTATCAGTAAAAATTATACGTCTGTTAAGCAACACTGTCGATAATTAAGCGTAATGGCTTGATAAGTAATTTCATTATATATTGACTAGATCTATCTAGTTCACAAGCTCCAGGCACTGCTCTTTATTTATCTGTACTCCAGACGAAAATGATTTAATTGATTTAATGACGAAAGATAGATTATAGTTATCACTCTTTGGTGTAGGTTATATGCACAAATTGATACAAAGTTCTTTTTTCGTACAAAATCTATTTAAATTCCGCTAATTCTATATATATTTATTACAGTAGTATATATATGCGTGCGTACACATCACAGATTCTAAATTGATAAGGCCTTAACGATGTCTATGAGTACTGACCTTACAACAATATCTGGAGAGTGGTACCTCTGAGCTAAACCAAGTGTTACCCTTGTGCTAACCACGGGTGCATCCAGGAACAAGGACCCGTGGTTAGCCATAAGAATCCTGAGATACCGATGGGACCCCTTGTGGAACCGGGAGTAGACAAGTACACACCACATCTTCGTTGGTGGTAGGGGATCTGTTCCCCGACTGGCTTGTGACCACCAGCATGCGAACACGACCGCCAAGTGTCATAGACGCGTTCCGGTTGAGCCGCATGTGGGCCAGACTTACCCCCTCCCTCTCCCATACCATTAATGCTGTGGGTCTAGTGGACTCTGGGCTTTTGCCTAGGGTCCGCTGAATCCGCATCATTTTTCTTCTTCATTCTCCCTTCCCACTCTATCTTCGGGGATGCAACGCATCCACAAAACGAGAGAGTGTTTCTTGTTAATAATTTTAATTGTTATTATTCGGTGATGGTCAGTCAGGCCGAGCGAACGCAAAATTAAAGCTTTATTTAAGTTGCCAAACCGAGTATAGGCTGAACCCTACTTTCTAGTCAATATTATTTATCTACACTTGTCCTCCATATTAGGTCGCTACTTACTTTCAGCTAAATGATAATTCAAATAGTGGTGATACGTCTTTTATAAACTACCCTCCTCTATTGCTGACGGTAGCTGTCCCTATAGTGTCTGGCGGGTCCGCTAGCAAGAGTTAAAATAATGAAGCTCAGCAGTATCAACTTCTACCGGTGAAGAAATTTCCTAACCACATTTCCCTCACGCACACATACACACACACCGAAATCAATAAATAAACAAATAATAATAATAAAGAAATAAAAGATGCTATTTACGTGTGGAGCCGTCCAAAAGCCACAATTTTTAAAGATGCCATTCAATGAAATAATCCTGTCCTAAAAAGAAAATGGTCCCCTGTGTACCGTGTAGTATTGCCGTCCAGAGCACAGCATCGTCCTTTCATTTCATCCTTTAGGACCTCTGTACTAAAACAGCATCGCCCTCTCACCGACCAGTGTTTATTGAGCAGTCATTACATAACACAACCAACTGTTGTAAATAAAAAAGAAACGGCTTTAATCACACAGTCCCCCACTGCAGTTTCCGTGCTTATTGGAAATGATTTGAAGGTCTGGAGGTATTTACATACGCAATTTTTTTTATGGTTAAATGTAATGGGGATACGGGAGCGTAAATGTAATGGGGATATAGTTATGGTGGAATAATAATAAAGACGACTTGTTGTCACTTCTGTCGCGTCACTTTAATATTCAACGATTTTAGATAGCTAGTAAACGATTATCTTATAATCGGAATACGAGCGACATCTAAGACACTTTATTCAACGATTTTTGATAGCTTCAAAGTAGTAATCGATTATCGAAAAATCGTAACGCCAGCGCCATATTTCCTATTTATTGATTTACTTCAGATAATAATAAAGAAAATTAATATTCACTTCCGTCGCGTCATTTTAATATTCAACGATTTTTAAGTCTCAAACGAGTAAAAGATTATCGATCTCGAATAGGGACGCCAGCGCTATATTTCCGTTTTGTTGATTTACTTCTCCCCACTAGTGGAGGGGCATTGCTACCATTGTCTAGTCCCTTTATATTCCCCGACTGACACAGTACACTTTAACAATGTCAATCATTCTTATGATCTGAGATCCTGTGATTCGACAAGTCTCTTTGAGTGAACATCACCTGGAGTTGAAGTGTAACAAATAGTGTGTCGCTATATCACGGATATTAGATCTCACGGACTAAGGATCATATGAGTTCTTACGTCTTATTTATTGTGAGTCTCTACCTTGTATTTAGATGTGTTAACACAACCTTAGGTTAGGTTAGCCTTATGTTAACCTAACCTAAGACAAACAGCGAGACCGGGAAGTGGAGGCGAGTGTCGTAATTACATAAAGGGATCCCTTAAGCCTACACCTTGGTCACAAGTCCAAGGCACTGCCTGGGTTCCTGTCCAAAAACTACGGAATCGTGATATTCGATTATTAATTCATTCAAATACGGCCTTCTCCTCTGACATATATATGTGTGTGTATTTAAATCGTCAATATACATTTAATTTGTTTTATCTATTATTTGTCTGTGAAAATTCTACGAATTTGTCAAGATTTGTTATTGAGGTTTTGGCTTAATGTTTACTACTAATAAACCTTGGACTAGGGTTGCCAACAGTCATTTATTATGCTACACTTAGCTATAGTAAGCAGTAATAGCCTAATGTTTTACTCGGGAGGTCCGGGTTCGATCCTGGGCACACATCTTAGACTTTTCTGAGAGATGTGTGTTTTAAGCAATTAAATATCACTTGCTTTAACGGTGAAGGAAAACATCGTGAGGAAACCTGCACTCCTGAGAATTCTCCGTGTTCTCAAAGGTGTGTGAAGTCTGCCAACCCACACTAGGCCAGCGTGGTAAACTATGTCTAAATTCACTCCCCCATTCTGAGGAGGAGATCCGACTTATTGTTTTCTAACTAAACGCAATCGCTATTTTATAGAGTTCTGAAAGGAGCAAAGCTTTTCTGGAATAAGATGTTCATCTTATTCCAGAAAAGCTTATTCTTGAACCCTATGAAAGAAGAAAGTAGAATCTCATGTGCACTTCCTGCACATAAATATTTTTCAGTTAAATATAAAATTTTTAACAAAAAAATATTGAAAAAAACAACACACAAACATACACACTATTACTTAACGTTTCTATTATTATTGTAACTAACTTATTGATAGTATTATTAGTTGATAAATGTTCAATTTTATATAGCTGTTGGGTTACCGAATAAAATAAATAAGATAAAATAAAAAAAATAATTACTTAAAATTGTTAGTGAGTACTAGATAGTTAAATCACTACATAGTTTAAAACAAAGTCGCTTCCCGCTGTCAGTCTGTCCGTCTCTATGTATGCTTAGATCTTTAAAACTACGCAACAGATTTTGATGCGGTTTTTTGAATAGATAGAGTGATTCAAAAGGAAGTTTTATATGTATGTCGGAAACTAATAAAAGAAAGGAAATGGAATGGATGGCCTATAATATATGCTACGGGCGCAACTCGGTCAGAATATAACTAATCGTTACGATCTCGCACTTTTCTGACATGAACTATTATGACAGGAACCTAAGCAGTGCCTTGGACTTGTGACCAAGGTGTAGGCTTAAGGGATCCCTTTAAGTAATTACAACACTCACTTCCACTGCTTAGTTTCACTGTTTAAGCCTAAGTTTAGACTAACCTTAACCTAACCTAACACAAGGCTAACCTAACCTAAACCTAACTCACACCTCCGACATGTATAATACATACACAATGTAGTAGAGAAACACTGATCATTTTAGAGGTTTCTAATGTGATCTTGTAATTTTTTTTGCGCTTACATTGCAAACGCTGGCTGAACCCTACGAGATAGATCAAAATAATGTACTACAGTATTGTACACCTTCAAAAGGTCGACAAAAAAGTCCGCGATGGTATGCGTCTAACTCTTAGGGATATCCCACAATAACCATTTCCTACCCTTTACTTTTTACGAGAAATAATGGCTTATGTACGAAGCGATTTAAGCAATTTCAGCATTAATCCTTATCCAATTAGGTACCTTAAGTACATTGTGCATTTAATATAGATCAATATGGCCCTTTATAGCATGAAATTTAAATGAATATTTTCGAAGATATTACAGACTTAAAATGCAGGGACATTACGGCTAAATACTCGACTCGAGGTCGACTAATATTATTATACGAAATATATTTAAGGGAAAAAATAGTGTTTTACATTAATACAGTGTTATATAGGATGTCTTTACTTTCGATTTTATACTTTAAAGTGTGACAGGATTTGGATCGTATTATTATTATTATTTCATATCCACATTATTGGCAACATTTCCAACCCTACTAACGATTTTTGTCCACTTATATATTTTTAAATGTTGCAGTCGCTTTTCCGTATGTATGCATACAATAGAATAAGTGCTAATGGCTACTGCGTTGTTGTCAGTATTTATTTCGTTCAAATAGTTTGACAAATAAACACACGTAATTTTTAAACAAACAATTTGTAAATCGTGCAAAAGAAGGTCGTTATTATTTTTCAATAATAATGCTATTTATTCTACAGCGCGGCTCAACCAACCAACCTACTTGAAACTTTGTTCGTCGCTTTACACTTCACAATGTACTACTTCGACTATGTACCACTTTCTCCGCACTACGATATCTCTTCGAACTCACTTTTTCACTCTCGAGTAGAAGAATAGACTGCCTTAGAATCATCCGTACAGCCCTTCTATACTCGTAGGTTTCATATTGATACTAGCAATTTTAAAAAGAGATTATTTTGACAACTCCTAGAAAGATTCAGAGTTATACCCATCCCATTTGAACACATAAATTTGCCTAATGCCGTCCTTTTCACACAATTTCAGTCATCGGAGACTCGCGAAACTTTAGTCAAACGACATCTTGCCCTATCTCGGTTCATCTTGCCGTCTTATTCTATTTTGACTTTTTCTAGCAAGTTCGAATTAAAGCTTGGTCACACACTAATTTATCGGGGCAAGCGCTATGTGATGGGAGTGTTGTTCACTGGATTGAGGATTTAAGGATAGTAATTTTTTTTATTAATTTGTGATTGTTTAGAGAATTAAAAAGATAATTTTTTTGTTATTTCTAGGTAGTACAAATAGTAAAAACGGCATCGAAATATAAGTTCGTGATCATTCCATTTGGGGGCGGCACTTCAGTGTCTGGAGCGGTCACCTGTCCGGTGCACGAGGAGCGCCCTATCGTGGTGCTGGACACCAGCGAAATGAACGCGATATTGTGGCTGGATAAGGAACAGCTGCTAGCGAGGATCCAGGTGAGAAAGAGACAACAGCACGTATTTGTATCGAGCTTAGCTTTCAAATAAACACGATTATTAGTAGCCCTATCAAAATTAATAAGAACGAACGAGAGTGTTTCTTGTTTTTCCGATGTCCATGGGCGATGGTTGCCACTTACCATCACGTGGACCATCTGCTCGTTTGCACCTTATCTATAATAAAAAAAAAGACAATCCGACAATATTGATTAGATTGTTATTTTTGAAAGAGATCGATATTTATAAAGAAAATTATTTCATTAATCTTCTTATATATAAAATTCTCGTGTCACAATGTTAGTTTACCAAACTCCTCCGAAACAGCTCGACCGATTTTTATTGAATTTTATATGCATATTCTGTAGGTCTGAGAATCGACTACTGTCGATGTGTATTTTTATTCCCCCTAAGTTATAAGGGTGGTCCACCTTAAATCTATATGGCAAAACAACGTTTGCCGAGTCAGCTGGTCTTCTATTATATAAATTCTCGTGTCACATATGTGAGCATATCCCTAAGTGATAAGGGTGGCACCCCCCAAATTTATATGGCAAAGCCACGTTTGTCGGGTTAGCACTAAATATATATAAATAGTAATAGCAAATTAATTTATATAATTATATTCATAATGTTTCTCTAAATAATATACATATGATGATATGTCTATTAATTATATTAGCTCGCTTCGTTGAGCGCCATCAAGTAGTGAGTAGCAACAAAGTGGATGCACAAAAATACACACATAGTATGCGTCTTCCATCTAGATCTAATCTAATCAACAGTGGAAAGATTTTCAAGATAAAACTGATTAATATCAGTGTTTTGGAATAACTTCCGAATAATATTGAAATTACTTTTAAATGTCATTTTATTTATCATGGTAATTACTTCTTATTAAGTTATCTTGCTAATATTATAAATGTGAAAGTTTGTATGTTTGGATATTTGTTACTTATCCCGAATAAAAATTAGAGATCTCTTGAATATTTCTGTTTAGCAACAATATATTTGGGTCGACTATTATCGTCATAATTATCGTGCCCCTTAGTTAATATTATTAAATATTATGTTAACACCTTAAAAATATATTATTTACAGTGTATTTTGTAACGAAGTGCATTCGAACTCAAATTTGTTTATCTCAATTATCATATTTTTTTTTAATACTTTTGATCCGTCAAAATAGGTCAGTCATTTTGTCTCTATAATTTTACATTTTTCAACATATTTCTCTATATTATGTATGATGAACTCCATACAATTTATATCATTCCCTTCAAGCCTTTTTTGTTTAAAAAATTTCTAGTCTATCTCTATACCAAACTTTACCAAAATCCACTGTTCTCAAGTTATAAATGGTGTAACTAACTCGACATTGTTTTATATGCATATAGTTTATAATATTGTTAAATATTCAGGCAGGTATAGTGGGCCAAGATCTAGAACGCGAGATGCGAGCGAGAGGGTTCACAGTGGGCCATGAACCCGATTCCTATGAATTCTCTACACTGGGCGGTTGGGTCGCCACCAGGGCTAGCGGTATGAAGAAGAACACTTATGGGAATATTGAAGATTTAGTTGTGCAGACTAAGGTACCTGATCACATACATTTTAATCAGTACTTTCTATGTTTCGATCGATCGATATTTTTAGAATTATAACTAATAATAAGTATTACTTATACAACAATTATAGTTTGTAATTGCTTATTTTCAGGTGGTAACCCCTCGAGGGGTGATAGAGAAGAGTTGTCGGGTGCCACGAATATCGTGTGGTCCTGAGTGGGAACATGTTATAATGGGATCTGAAGGCTGTTTGGGAGTTGTTACTGAGGTAAGAATACTTAAAGCAGAAGAAATATGAATTGATTAAAAGGTAATAACCACTTTTCCCCGTAGGCTTAGTTGGTTTATGTCACTCGGTAATAATGTTATTTTCTTAGAGTAAAAAAAATTTAGATATTGAAAGTCGTTTAACGAGAATTTGTTTAATTTTACATTATTTGAAGTCTTTAAGCTGGTCTTGGTAAATTGGCGCCCATCATGGGACTTTAGTAGGGACTAGTTTTGTCTGTTGTGTGGACCTGTACCTCTGTTTTAAAAGAAAATATAGTTTTCTACTCTACTCAACTTCCATATAGAAATTCAAAAAATTGCTTTTCATTCTCAGGTAACCTTGAAAATCCGTCCATTACCGTCAGTAGTCAGGTACGGTTCGTTAGCGTTTCCTGACTGGGAGTCAGGGTTTTACTTTGAAAGGGAAGTAGCGAGGCAGCGACTACAACCATCAAGTATACGACTCATGGATAACGAACAGGTACTTTCCGATCATTTAACGATAACCTATTTAACCGAATCACCACAGATTTTCATCGCATTTTTAACATAAAATAGTAAGAAATAGAAAATATAATAAATAGCGTTCAGTCAACTGTTCTAGACTTTGATATCTTTTGTTAATTTAATAACAATTTTTATTGTTTTGATGCTAACAGGAAAAAATAAACTAATCAGAAGAAAATAAGTTTAATTTAAAATATTGCAATTTGTTCTGCGTAGAGGATCATGGGTTTCATTATTATACTGATATCGATCTTGTATCGTTTGTGGGTTATTTAAATTATACTACAAAAAGATTATTAATCATCTAGAGGCTGCCCTCACTTCGCTGAGCTAAAATATTTATAAATGACAATAACTAAGGGAAGAAAATGAAACAAAGCCCATATTTTAAGTTAGACCTGAAGCATTACATATGTCAAAACCGTATTGCATTTCTATATGAAATATTTTAAGCCTCCGCTCCACTACTCGCGAAGTTGAACGAAGTTAGATGAATACGGTAGGTAGTGGAAAATAATAAATAAATATAAAAAAGAATCTTAACTATTAACGAAGTTGAACGATGTTAGACGATTACGAAGCTTTACCTCACCTCGGGCGACTTCTGTTTGTGGAAAAAAAAATTTTTTTATTTTTATTTATTTTCTTTTTTTTTTCTCTACACTTATCGTATTCGTCTATCTTCGTTCGACTTTGCGAGTACTGTAGACATACTGTATACTGTACACATTGTAGAGAATAGTCAAACTTGAGAGATAGGATAGTTTTCATCTCGATCAAAAATTCAATATTTTTAATTTTTAGTAAAATATCTTTTATACGAAAAAGGCTTGTTACTTTAGTTGATTTTTATCTGAAAGACAAAATTGACATCACTGTTGTTGTCACTTATTTTTTTAATTTTAATTTGTTTAATTTAACATCGAGAATTGTGTATTAATCTGAATTTATACAGAACGTTTTTATTAATATAAAACAATAAAGCTAATCGTACAAATAGTTACGATTCAAGAAACCGGTTTTAGTGGTACAACTTTTTAAACTTGACTGTTTACTACAATTTCTTTGCATATGTCAACGTATGAGTCTCGGATATAAAAAAAAACCTTGTATATAAGTTCCACAAGTTTTTAATAGGTGGCGGTGTCAAATAGTTTATTTACACATCATTTCAATATCTCTTGTGGTTGGTTTAGATACTTTCAACCTTCCGATGGCGGTACGAATAAAAACTGTTTTTTTATTACAGTTCCGATTTGGCCACGCCCTCAAAATGGAAGAATCATGGGGCGGAGTCCTGCTCGAAGGTCTTAAAAAATTCTACATCACAAAGATAAAAGGCTTCGATCCTTTAAAACTGTGCGTTGTCACTCTCCTCATGGAAGGAAGTGCGGAGGAAGTGAGTGAGAGTGAGAAGAAGTTGAATAACATTGCTGCTCAGTTTGGAGGGATCCCTGGAGGGGCAAAAAATGGGGAGAGGGGTTATACTTTAACGTTTGTTATTGCATATATTAGGGTAAGTTACATAAATAATTTTCAGATGTTAGAACCATATTTAGAATACCTTTAAATATATGACGTTTTATATTACCATATGTAAGTAGTAACTAGGTAATTGTTTTATTTTATTAAAATGATACAAAAGTCAATTTCTGTAACCGACTCAATAGATGGAGATGCCGACTCTACAAATGGAGTCAAGTTAAAATCAAAATTTGACGTGACGTTTTACGGTTGAGTCCTTTGTTTACCTTTCGACGCGGCATCCTAAATAGAGTATCATTAAAAATAATTATATATTTTTATGAAATTAACCAATGATATACTGTTCAACTAGACGTGGCAGAAAATTTTAAATTTAACAAAGACTTCATTAAAAACAAAATTTAAATAAGAATTTCACCCGTGAGGGTTAAAGTATAATTCCCCTCTGCCGCTGGGAGAGCATCTCGTAAGAGCCGAGTAACCCAGCACCCCCTTGGTGGTAGGGGATCTGTTCCCCGATTGACTTGCGACCACCAGCATGCGAATCCGACTACAAGTGTCTCTGACGCGTTCCGGCCGAGCCGCATGTGGGCCCGATGTACCCCTCCCTCTCCCATCCCATTTCTGCTGCGATTCCAATGAACACCGAGTTCTCGCAACAAGAGATACTCTCTAGTTTTGTAGATGTCCATGGGCGACAGTGGCCACTTTACATCAGGTGGACCGTCTGCTCGTTTGTCCCTTGTCTATCATAAAAAAAAAGAATACAGGAAGTAACAAAAATACTAAGATAATAAATTCATGGCAACGAGTAATCTAAACTGTAACTGTAGTTAGTCAAAAAATTTTTTAATTAAGTTTGTACTCGATTCCTAGCAGAGACGTGCAAAATAGGTAATAAAAAGTATGCAAACACTAAATGCAAATACTTTCTGTATTTTTTATTTTAAATGCAAAATGCAAAAAATCATTTTGTATTTAAAATACTAAATTTACATATTTTCAAAATACTTTGTTCAAATGAAATACTTTTATGGATCTAAAAGATCTACAATCACATTCTTTTTCACGTCATATAGTACCAATTTTATTATATCACATAATTAATGGGGCGTCCTAATTAAACAGAATTAGGAGGTCCAATCCTTCCAAAAGTCCTTATGATTTTGTCTAAGTAATTATGAAAATATAATAAACACTGATATTAGTCCTGATTCTCCAATTTGTTTTGTCCTTGTCCATCACTGGTTCCACTATTATATTTGTACGTACGAAAATCAAAGATTACTTAAAAATAAGTAATCTTTGATTATAATAATATTTCGTCCAAAAGGACGAAATATAAAATATAAAATCGTCATCTATTAACCAACAATACAGTGTTGCCATAGTGAGATTACTTTGTCACATTCATTTTTTGATGATGACTAAATTTATTGATGTCAAAATGTATTTTGCATTTTGCAAATACAAAATATGTCTTAATATATATATTAAGACATATTTTGTATTTGGAAATAGGTATTTTGTATTTAGTATTTTGAAAAATGTCACATCTCTGATTCCTAGGCAAGAGAGTTCCAAAACGCAAAAAGAAATCCAATTTAGTTTATGTCCGTTCCGGTATAAATTAGTGGTTCAAATTAACTGCTGCGATTCCAATGAACACCGAGTTCTTGCTTAAGGTCCATTGGAACCGCAGCAGTCTTCTCTTCGCTCCCTCTCCTCACTCTATCTTCGAGGCGGCAACGCATCGACAAAACAAGAGTTTGTCGATGTCCATGGGCGCCGGTGGCCACTTTCCATCAGGTGGACCGTCTGCTCGTTTGTCCCTTGTCTATCTTAAAAAAAAAATAACAATTATTTTTTTGTATTTCCAGGACCTGGCTCTAGAATATAACGTGGTAGCGGAATCCTTCGAGACGTCAGTGTCGTGGGACCGGACTCTTACGCTGTGTCGCAACACTAAAGCGAGAGTGGCCGCGGAGTGCGCTGCGAGACAAATCACACAATATCTTATATCTTGTAGATTAACGCAGACGTAAGTGAACTATATAATTGTACGAAGAATTTTATAATCAGCTAGTTTCCTCATGTTAAAATATATATTAAAAATATTTCATGTAGTTTTTCGTACAATTTTTATATGCTGAAAACACTATCCGCCATGATCGTGACGTCACATAGTTTGTAAACAATTATAGTCATTAACACTTCACTTGTAGTCTTTTTCGCAATTTTAATATGATAAATCATACACGTTGGATTTGTAAAAGCTGAAAGTAAAAATTTGCCGAGAATGGATACATTGACCGTTGGTGAATTCATTGCATTAAACCCAGATTTCTGCGTTGCTAAGATGAGGAATTGACATTTATGTATGTGTTGTGTTTTTGGCAAAATATCATAATAATAGACATTAAACAAAGGAATAATTGCGAAGGAGTATGTCATCAAACGTACTTATAAAATGTTCATGTGTCATAACTGATATTAACTAATATTTGTTTGTATACATGCTCAATGACGTCATGACACAGATATTTATTATATTATATAAAGAACATGGCCAATAATGTTTTATAGTGTTCTTGATGAAATATTTACAATTTAAGAAGTAACCTATCATACACAGAATTTGAAATTAATCGATATGTATCACTGTTATTATCTTCATCATCGACCCGTCAATGGCCCACTGCTGAGTCGGGTCTCCTCTTCTGAATGAGGAGGGTATTAGGCCATACACCTCGCTGGCCCAGTGCGGGTTGGCAGACTTCACACACCTTTGAGAACATTAGGGAACTCTCAGGAGTGCAGGTTTCCTCACGATGTTTTCCTTCACCGTTAAAGCAAGTGATATTTAATTGCTTAAAACACGCATAACACAGAAAAGTCAGAGGGGTGTGCCCAGGATCAAATTCAGACCTCCCGAGTAAGACTGGAAGTCTCAACCACTGGGCCATCACTGCTTTTTTTGCTACTGTCATTATAGTTTTTGATAAAAGTCCAATAGATTCATAACATTTTACCTTTAAATAATTATATTTTTTGTAACAACGAATGGAGAAATTTATTTGTTTCTATTAAAGGAGGTCTTAGAGACTAAACTAGATATTCTCGTACCTACCTAGTTAACAGGTTTTTTTCTCTAATCTCTGGTACTCGGGCTTTTAGCTTAGTTTCGCGGAACTTTTGCGGAATTAGTCATAGTAAATATAGTATAAATAACTCACAAAAACAATAACATTTCCTGTGGAATTGTATCTGAGTTGAAAGGTCTTCAATTGGATTGCACATTAATAAATATCTACGTGACACAAAAATATTTTATTTAAAAAATCACGCATTTTACGTTTGTTACATCCGAATTATTTTGATAATAAAATATTAATCATTTACATATTTAATTAAGGGTATGGCCGGATTTCTATAGGATATCTGCCCTTGAGACCTTTTCTATTCGTACTTGGGGTTCATTTAGGTTATGAATAAAAAAAATACTGACAAATTTTCTGTTATTTATATCTAACAGTTTTCTAGGTTTTCAAAAAAAAATTTTTCTATTTAATTTTTTTTCTCATGGTAAAATTCAAAACTTCCTAACAAATAAAAATAATTGTTTTGGTGCAACAAAAAAATTAAAAAGAATCCTCACTATGAAGGAGAATGAAAGACATTTTCTGACTAAATGCGGTGGGTGACACTTTTCAAAAAAGTATTAAAAAAAAGATTGAAATCTTATTTCGTCCGCCAAAAATCAACTTTTTTTTTTAAAAATCAGAACTAAAATATTTTCTCACGTTTTTTACTACTAACAATTGTGAGAAAAATTACTATTCAGGAAATTTGATTTTTACTATGAAAAAAAAATTAAATCGAAAAAAGTTTTCTTTTTTAAACTAGAAAACTAAATATGAGTACATATGGGCCCAAGGGGGGCAGATATCCCATAGAAACCCGACTATACCCTTTTGATGTTTTTTATAATCTCTAAACCATGTTTATGTGATCATAAGATTTACCCCGTGAGGGGTTAGAATACAATTCCTCTCTGCCGCTGGGAGAGCATCTCGTAAGCGAATGACCCAGCACTCCTTGGTGGTAGGGGTTCCGTTCCGGTCGAGCCGCAGTGGGTCAGACATACCCCTCCTCCTCCCAACCCGTTAATACTGCGGTTCTAGTTAACTCTTGGTTTCGTTCAGGGTCCACTGGAAACCCTAGTATTCTTCTCTTCATTCCCCTTCCTCGCTCTATCTTCGAGGTGGCAACACATCGGCAATACAAGAGTCACTCTTTTAAATACATAACTTGCGAGGTTTAGGACCTTTTTCGTTGTGATTCAGGAAAACTTATTATTTTCAGATATGATGCTGGATGTTGTATATACTTTTACTTCGGATTAAAGATGGACGGACTCAGTGACCCTGTGCATGTTTATGAGGAGATTGAAGAAGCCGCACGAGATGAAATAATCGCTTCTGGTGGTAAGGACAGAAATATTATAAATTCGATATAAAAATATTAGCAATTTCTGTTACAATTGTTTAACCAAGAATCTTGATATAAACATAACGCAAAAAAGCGTTTTTACACTGATTTGAATCTATAACATTTAGATTTAATTTTGCTTGCTAGAAATATATAACTTCAATTAAATTTGGGTGTAAATAAATACAAAAAGAAACTCCTCCTCTAAACCCTTCCATAATGATTATGTCTTGAGTTAGTCTCTTCTAATTTTTTGGCAATGGTCTTCCCGCCAAGAATTGAAAACATAACAAGGGAAGAAAAAAAAAGAAGAGTATATTTTTCGTTAAATTTTTCATTCCTTGGATTATTTATTATTAGTTTTGTACATCTTTTTTCTATTTAGGGAGGTCCTTAAGTAGTATTTTTTTACAGGTTCAATATCCCACCACCATGGCGTTGGAAAACTTAGAAAAAAATGGTACACGTCGACAGTGAGCTTGGGAGGTGAGAGCCTCCTCCTTGCTGCCAAGCAAGCGCTGGATCCTGAGAATGTGTTCGCCCTTGGCAACATGTCCTTTGACAAACATGTGACGAGCAAACTCTAAATTTTTGTATTTATTTATTCTTGTAATAAACGGATTTACTGATGTGTGTTCAATTTATTTGGGATTTTAATTTATTTAGTACTGCGTCTTCCACACGGACTTCAATACAAAGTGTTTATGTTTATGTCTGTAATTACTTCAATATACAGTTAGATATTTATAAATTACATCATCACCCGTGAGGAGAGAGCATCTCGTGGTTGTGGATGGTAGGGGATCTGTTCCAAAGACTGTCTTGCGACGCAGGTACTTACCGGGCATGGTTGTTTTGGTAAGTATCTGCATCAGGTAGCCCGTAGAGAGCCGACTCCGGCCTGCTACGAATGCGGAGCACAAGTAGACTCAGTGCGCCACACGGTCAGCAGTCGCCTCCTACTGTGAGTCTGTTGTAGCACTGAAGGAGGCTGCGAATAGGGAGCGAGAGAGAAATGCTCTTGAGGAGGCAAATCGCCAAAGACGACCGGGTAGTAGAAGGCTGCGCTTTGCGCACCTTCTCTCCTCCGTGTAATAAGGGGTAGCGCATTCGGCAGAGGGGTCCGCCGGTACGGTCACGGTTGCATGCGAGAGCGATCCCGTGACGTCCATACAAAGCGGTGACGGCACGATGGTTTTTAGTGAGTATTCTGGTAGTTCCGGCCAGCGAGTCTCACATACCCGCCTGGGAGTGCCCAAGTGGGATGCGTAATGCATTTTCCATCAATAAAAAAAAAAAGCATGCGAATCCGACCGCCAAGTGTCATAGACGCGTTCCGGTCCCTCTCCTATCCCATCAATGCTGCAGATCTAGGGCACTCTTACTCAGGATCCGCTGAAACCGCAGCATTTTTTTCACTCCCCCTCCCCATTCTATCTTCGAGGATGCAACGCATGGGCAATGGTGGCCACTTACCATCAGGTGGACCATCTGCTCGTTTGCATCTTATCTACCATTAAAAAAAGACGGATTTCGTGCAAAATCAAGTAAACCTATCTGCTTAAAATTTAATGTATCATGATTTCTGTGCAAATTTGTTCATAATGATGTAATAAATTATATTTTATTAATCAGGTAATAATATAGTACATATGTAGAAACATTTACAATCCCTTGTCATCATGTTACTAATTATTTTGAAGTTTCATCAACCAATAAAGAATTGGTTTTTCCTTACGCAGCATCTTTTCATAATTTATCCATTTTATTTTAAGATTAATGGTGTTCATTTCATTTTGCTTAAATCAAAAAAGAACATACAAACAGTGTCAGATGTAACCTATCTAATGGGGTTGCAACCCAGAGTCTCATGAAAACATAGCCAAAAACAAAAATTTTGATGAGACTGCCATAATTTGTCTTTAATAACTTTAATTCCACAATCTGACATTACATACGACATGTTTTTTTGTATTCTTACCGACTGACCTCAAATTCTATGACATTTTTCTAAATTATTAGTATAATGGAGTGGATTATTAGTCTAAGGTAGAATGAGAGCAAGTCCACTTGAATGAGATTCCAATATCACTCACGCGACAAGTTCCTGCTCCAGCTCCACGGAAGATACATTTTCAATGAATGGGTCTACGGGTCCTCATGAGAAGATCAAAACGGATGTTCAACACCTCTCCCATGCGGGCTACTTCTAGTCTTGGGTCTAGTCAGTCACCAATGAGAGCGCTCATTTTAGTTCGTTATCCAATGGCGAACTAGTTCGCTCTTTCATTTCGTTAGTTTTTTAAATATTTAGTTACAATAATAAATGAAGGATAAACAAATATTTAAAATTATTGCAAGTTTTTTTTATTTTTACTAAAAAAAGTTCAAATAAGAATAAATAATGAAATAATTTATATTAAAAATTATAGTCAACTTCAGAAACTCGATGTTTATAAACGATATATTGATATTTTTATAACCATTTAAATATAAAGTATATATGGATTTTTTATCCATACAAATAAATAAAATTGGAGTGTCTGTTTGTAATATTAAAATAACCGCTTTATACTAAGTGCATATGGATGTACACACGCACACGGTACATATACCAGAATAACATTGTTTACAATGTCTGTTTGTTCCGGCTTATCTCTGAAATAGCTGGACCGATTTGAACGGAACTTTCATTGGCAGATAGCTGATGTAAAAAGGAGTAACTTAGGCTATTTAACATCTCGCTACGATCCATAAGAGCGAAGCAACACACGACCGAAGTCGCGCGGGTCCGCTAGTTAAAAATAAAACACTACAGAGAAAAGTATGGATGAATAAAAGCATCCCTAGAAGTAAATAATTCGATTAGTTACGTAGCGGCACTGTTTAGTAAAGCGGACCTCAAAAAAATATAAGAGCGAGATCATCGATGAACTAGTTCATATAGTTCACCTAAAGGAGCGCTCTTCTGAACTAGGTCGTTCACGAACTACCCAAGACTAGCCACTTCACTGTTGCAGGTATCACCATCGATTACTGTTGAGCTGGGTTCTAACAGGATTTGAGAGGCTGATGATGAAGATAAGAGAAGAATAGACGTAATTAAAACTGTAAATTATGAGTAAATCATTTTTACTTTCCAAAATTGGATTAATTATATTATTTAAGAAAAATACAAAATGTATTTAATCATTTAATATGTAAAGAAAGGTTTTAGCTTCACTTGTTAAATTTAAGTTTTAGATTAAATGACTAAACCAGAAATGATATATTAGACTAAAAATTAATATTTAGTAATACATAACACTGAAAGAACTGTAATAATAGTAAAAAATGTTGAATGAGCCAATAATACAATTGATTAAACATTCATCAATCGATCTATTTAAAACAGTTTTTCCTTATAAATTAAATGTAAAGTCATGGCATTATGAAATGACTGAAAGTCGATTTTGATTTTGTCATACAATTCTAAAAAATAATGACTACAATACCTATTACATCGCCATTAATATAATAAAAATTTTCCTTATTAATTAACATGCACTGCATCAATATAATTATATAAATATGAATATTGTTTGTTTGATCATAATCAGGAAAGATGTTTCCATTTCATGGAAAAGGTTTCAATGATGTTTTTATAACTGTACGTAGGGTTTTTTCATATTTTAACGTAAGTGTGGTTCTCTAGGGCTCTCAAACTACTAAGTAATGAAAAATAGTAGTAGTAGATTAAAATAGTAGTTCGTTCAATCCACTATTTTGACAAATAGTAAGAGGGGGAGCGGCTTCGTAGATTGAATACTAATATATCAGATATGTATGCTAATAGATCAACTTTGTCTACCGGACGAAAGATATATGATACCCATTGCTGTACAGCAATACGTATACACATGCAATTTAGACTGAGGCGAGCAGTGCCTGGGGCTTGAGACCTAGGAGCAGGCTTAAAGAGCTCTTTCATACACTCGACGCTAATGACAATAGATAGTAAAGTAAACTTACGTGGACCTCGTGAAGGGTAACCTTAATCACGACACTATAACACTAACTTACTTCTTTATAATATTAGTATAGATATAAAGCTAAAAAGTTTGTTTGTTTGCTTGAACGCGCTAATCTCAGGAACTACTGGTCCGATTTGAATGATTCTTTCAGTGTTAGACAGGTCATTTATCGAGGAAGGCTATAGGCTATATAACATCACGCTAAGACCAATAGGAGCGGAGCATCACGCGGACGAAGTCGCGCTGGTCGAGTAGTAATAAAATATTTAAAAAAACTTAATGTATTGGTTCTTGATAAAACCAATAGCCAAATTGATAAAAATAATAATAGGGATCTAATTGGTCCCCAGATTAGTTAATTGTGCTCGCAGTGTTTATATAAGGGGTGACCTTTTGTAAATCTCCTTCATAATTAAGTATTTTATAGTTAACATTTTTTATAGTTGAAGTTTCCCACGTTTCATTCTTGTTAAAACACTAGTGATCTGCCCACATTTATAAACCTTTCATCTTGAACCACCCGGACTATTGATAAAAACCACTATATAATCAGTTGCGTAATTTTAAATCTAAGACAACGGGAGCAACTTTGTTTTATACTATACTAGCTTTTACCCGCAACTTCGTTTGCGATATTGAGGTAGTTATATTAGCCTATAGTAGATCATCTGTAGACATATTTAATAATATGTCTACAGACGACCTTTTGCACCCTTGAGGGATGATTTTTGAAAAAATATTTTACACGTGTTTCATGACTTTCAATGAAGAACCTTCATACTGAATTTCATTCAAATAACTTAAAAAACGACAAAGTTTCATATTAACTTTGCATCCCCGTTTTACCCCCTTAGGAAGCGAACTTTCAAAAATCCTTTCTTAGGGCTCCCCTACGTTATAAAAGGAACCCCTGTGCAAAATGTCAAGTTACAAACCCTTATAGTTTAGACCCTGCGTTGATATGTCAGTCAGTCAGCTTCTCCTTTTATATATATGTAGGAAGTGTAAGTTAGGTTAAGGTTAGCCTTTTGTTAGCCTAACCTTAGGTTTAAACAGAGAACCTGGGCAGTGGAGGCGAGTGTTGTAAGTACTTAAAGGGATCCCTTCAGATCCTTCCTAACACATAGACCCAAAGACTAGTCGATCCGTCCCTCAGGCTTCGCCCGGGTGCAATTTAACACGAGTATTTAGCCGTAATGTCCCTGCATTTTAAATCTTTAATATCTTCGAAAATATTTATTTAAATTTAATGCTGTAAAGGGCCATATTAGTCTATATTAAATGCAAAATGTATTTAAGATTTGCTTGGATAAGGATTAATACTGTAGTTGCTTAAAATCTATTATTTCTCGTAAAAAGTAAAGGATAAAAAATTGTTATTGTGGGTTATCCCTAAGAGATAGTCATTTACCATTTCGTACTTTTTTGTAGACCTTTTTAAGATGTACAATACTGTAGTACACTATTTTGATCTATCTCGTAGGGCTCAGCCAGCGTTTGGAATGTAAGTGCAAAAAAATGTGTTTATTTACGACGTTACATTGGAAACCTCTAAAATTATCAGTGTTTCTCTACTATATTGAGTAGATATGTATTATACATATAAACCTTCCTCTTGAATCACTCTATCTATGAAAAAAACCGCGGCAAAATCAGTTGCGTAGTTTTAAAGTTGACCTTTACATACATGGGGACAGAAGGACAGCGGGAAGCGACTTTGTTTGTAAGAAATTGTAGAAATATGCAAGTAAATCACCAGCAAGGAAGTGAGGGTTAGAATACAATTTCTTATAAAAAATCCAATCCCTCCTTGGTGGCAGGAGACATTTCCCCGATAGGCTTACAACAATTTTTAATATATTTGTAAACGACATCGTTAAATGCTTTAAAAATTCCGAAGCTCTAATGTATGCTGATGATACAAAAATATACACCATCATAAAATCTTCTACTGATTGTCAGATGTTCCAGAATGAATTAAATACATTTTCAAATTATTGCAAAATCAACAAATTAAAACTTAACGTTGACAAATGTTATACATTAACATTTACACGTAAAGTAAACCCCATCTTATTTGACTACCAAATTTTCAATAATAAGTTAAAGAGAGTTTCTCAAATAAGAGACCTTGGCGTACAATTGGATTCTGAACTTTCGTTCGTTTCTCATATTAACAAAATATCAGGTAAGGCTTTTCAAACATTAGGTTTCATTTTTCGCCAAACAAAAGATTTCAAAAATTTTAGTTCTTTAATTTTATTATTCAATGCACTAGTGAGAAGTAATCTAGAATATGCTTCTACTGTATGGAGCCCTAACTACAAAAAATACATAAATGAAATAGAAGCAGTACAGAGAAAATTTATTAGAAGACTTAAACATAGATTTGGTAACCTTGACATAAAACTGCAATCTTTAGAGGAACGTCGCGAACATAAAGACCAACTATTTTTATATAAAATTTTAAATAGTATTATCGACTCACAATACTTATTGGAAAATGTCCAGTTTCGCTGTCGTAAAGCATCATCTCGTTTAAGAAACCTATTTGCATTACCATTGTGTAAATCGAATTACGCAAAAAACCGATTTTTGATTCGAGCGTGTGATGCTCACAATAATAAATACAACTCTCTTGATTTGTTCTCTAGTAGGCTTGGTGGATTTGTTACTGAACTTAGAAATTTTAATTATAAATAGTATTGTTTTCTTAATGTTTCTATTTGTACATGTCGGGGATTTTAAAACGATGTGAAATGGAGATGGAAGTAGGAAGATGGGGAATATTGGGGAACATTACAAGGGGGTGATGGTATTGAATGGAATATTGGGTAAACGCAACGTAGATACTCCTATTGAACCGATAAATGATCAAATATGATCTCTAACAATTACGAGAGAAACCCAAGCAGTGCCTTGGACTTGTGACCAAGGTGTAGGCTTAAGGAGCTCCTTTAAATGATCATAACACTCACCTCCACCGCTCAGGCTCTCTGTTTAAACCCAAGGTTAATCTCACACAAACCTAACCGAACACAAGGCTAACCCAACCTAAGGCTAACCTAACCTAACATAAGACGAGGTAATTACATTGTAAGGTACTCACGTGACCTTGATCGGACAGCACTCCTAGCACTAACACAACACTGCACAACACTATCACTATTTAGACACTACTTCACTTCTTGAGAGACCGCGCACGACTAAGACTTCAGTTAGACTGTCGATCGCATATAAAGGTTCGAGGGTAGATACTGTCAAAACAACGGAAGTGACTACTACCCCACTCCAACGCCATAGACAACGATAGCGATTCGATTAATCGATAATCTTTTACTATGCTCCGACACGGCCATTCTGATAATCAACGCGCTCTCGCGTTGCCTTTACACAGTTTCAAAATACGTAACACGTAACACTAGTTTCATAGACTAATAACTTCGTTAAAGTGTGACAGCTTTCAGCACTATTTTCCACTAGACATAAGAATTTCAATCATTAACACACAAAGAAACAAAGAGCTCTCAACACTCTTTACAGAAAACATCTCAAATTCGTGGCAAAGCGTAGCAGCTTTCAGCCCCAACCGTCGGGGCCTATAAAGCCACCTTACAACGGCTCAATAACAACAAAGCGACAACGCTTCCAGTACATCTTTCCGACAAAGCGTAAAAGCTCTCTGTCGCACTAATAAAACGTTAATATGATCAGTAATTTCCAAACACAATGCGTAAAAACTGTCAACACCATAATTTACTACCGAAACGGCTGATGAGCCTCTTTTAATGCAAAGGCCTACTTCAAATAATAATCACGATTTTAAGATTTTAAACTACCTTCGCAACTATTTCTGATTTCAACTATTTATGAATTCTTTTTATTAAACTACCCACTTTTAACTTTTTCGAAAACTAATTTTACTCGCATTGAAACTAATTTAACTGTCAGGATTATACGCAAAGAACCCTTAACGTGAACTTTTGGGCTTGTGATCCCACTTCTGATGTCGGGGATTTTAAAACGATGTGAAAGGAGATGGAAGGAGGAAGATGGGGAATATTGGGGAACAATAAAAGGGGGTGATGGTATTGAATGGAATATTGGGTAAACGCAACGTAGATACTCCTATTGAACCGATAAATGATCAAATATGATCTCTAACAATTACGAGAGAAACCCAAGCAGTGCCTTGGACTTGTGACCAAGGTGTAGGCTTAAGGAGCTCCTTTAAATGATCATAACACTCACCTCCACCGCTCAGGCTCTCTGTTTAAACCCAAGGTTAATCTCACACAAACCTAACCGAACACAAGGCTAACCCAACCTAAGGCTAACCTAACCTAACATAAGACGAGGTAATTACATTGTAAGGTACTCACGTGACCTTGATCGGACAGCACTCCTAGCACTAACACAACACTGCACAACACTATCACTATTTAGACACTACTTCACTTCTTGAGAGACCGCGCACGACTAAGACTTCAGTTAGACTGTCGATCGCATATAAAGGTTCGAGGGTAGATACTGTCAAAACAACGGAAGTGACTACTACCCCACTCCAACGCCATAGACAACGATAGCGATTCGATTAATCGATAATCTTTTACTATGCTCCGACATACATATGTTTATATCTTTGTTTTAAATGTTTTTAGTTATTTTACTCCTTGCTTTTACTTTTAGTTTTAGTTATTAATTTCTAACTCACAATTTTGTCTTGTATGTAGCTTATTCCTTTGTATAGTTTGTAAGCTTCACAATGTACTGTTCCATTGGTGAAAACTATATTGGCCAAATGTACAACAAATTCTCTTTGTCATATCTGTGTTAAAAAGGCTGTCTGTTTTCCAAATAAATAAATAAATAAATAAATAAACAATCAGAATGCGAATCCGAGCGTCGAGTATCTTCGATGCGTTCCGGTCGTGCTGCATGTGGGCTAAACTTCCCCACTCCCTTTCACGTTTGAGTCAAAGTCAAAATTTTTTATTCAATGTTGGAATTTACATTCTCTTATTGAACGTCGGAATCTACCACCCTTTCGGAAACGACCTAACCCAGACCTGAGAAGAATGGGCGCAAGAAACTCAGCGGGACTGTTTCTTTTGGATATTTTACATTTTTATCTTTGATTTTTTAAACGCCAATCTTTATAAGTATATTTATACATTGAGAAAGCCTGGAGCGAACGCATCATTCCCAAGGCGTGACATCTTCCAAAAAATCTTTAATGTTATAATAGCCTTTGTCACACAAAACGTTTTTTAACTAACTTTTTAAATTTTCCTATAGAACAATTTTGAACATTTTCTGGGATCCTGTTGTAAAAGCATACACATCGCCCAACAAATAATTACTAATTCTACTCAATCGAGTAGTAGGAGTAACAAGTTTGTGTTTGTTCCTAGTATTGATGTCATGCAAGTCACTATTTCTAATAAAATCATTAGTATTTTTACGTACATACATAACATTTTCAAAAATATATTGTGAAGCAACAGTCAATATATTAATTTCTTTGAATTTATCTCTTAAAGATATTTTAGGGCCGAGACTATAGATTGCGCGAATAGCCCTCTTCTGCAGTATGAAATTGACGTATCAAAATAAACCTATGACGTATTACAAAAAACCTTTAGCATTACGAATAGTACGAACCTGTTCTAACAGAATCTCGAACACGTGACTGAGCTGGACCCGCCCTGTATTTACTCAATCGCTAGAATAACTAAATACTACATGATTTACTAGACATGATAGGTATGTCCTTATCACTACATAGTATAAAACAAAGTCGCTTCCTGCTGTCTGTCTGTCTGTTTATCCCTATGTACGCTTATATGTTTAAAATTAAGTAACGGATTTTAATGCGTTTTTTTTAATAGATAGTGATTCAAGAGGAAGGTTTATATTATATATTACATACATAATATAGTAGAGAAACATTGATAATTTTAGAGGTTTCTAATGTAACGTCGTAAATAAACACATTTTTTTGCGCTTACATTGCAAACGTTGGCTGGACCCTACGAGATAAACTAAAATAATGTACTACAGTATTGTACGACTTAAAAAGGTCTACAAAAATGTACGCAATGGTATATGTCTACCTCATAGGGATAACCCACAATAACCATTTTTTATCCTTTACTTTTTACGAGAAATAATGGCTTATTTACGAAGCGATTTTAAACAATACAGCATTAATCCTTATCCAATTAGATACCTTAAATACATTGTGCATTATATATAGATCAATATGGCCCTTTACAACATGTAATTCAAACGAATATTTTCGAAGATATTAAAGATTTAAAATGCAGGGACATAGCGGGCGGGACGGGTAGCTAGTTTTGTAATAAAAATAATTACCGTTCAATCTATACATCATTACATCAATGTAACTAAGCTAAAGAAGCCAAAACAATTTTTTAAATTACGTCTGTTCTTTTGTATATTTGTACGAGCATCACACAAAATCTACTGTACAAAAAAGACAAGCCGACTAGTGATTTATAATTGTATTTCCTATTTTATTTATATTGATAAAACATAATGCGTTGTTTTGGATGACTTACTGACTTATCTGGGAATGAATCTTTTTTTTTCTCTCTATTTTTAAAGGGCTTGTTCCCAAGATAGCGAACATGTCGCTCTTTTTAGTAATACCCAATAGTCATAAATATATTTTTCATTAAGTAATAGATATATATATAACGTCATCTCACTAAATGTGCGTATTGCAATGTAATTATCTAGATTATTCAGAGCTACAATAGTATAGCTATAAGCTGAAAAAAGAGAGACTTCACTTGCCTCATCATCCAGTAAAATACAAGCCAGAGATAAAGCGATCAAATACGAAAGACGTAGGTACTACCATTTTTTATTTAGGAATCTTAAATTTTGTGTCTGTGTTGCAGAAGTTAGTGCTGTGATAAGTTCAAGAGAAATACTTATAGCTATTACAGATAGGAGACGTATACGTTTTCCTTTTCCAAATACAAAGAGTTCCTTCGTTCAAAGACTGATTTTATTGCGCCTCTGCTCTATAATCAACGTGCGACCTGCCCTCGCTTTGTTCGAGGATAAAAAAGAAAGAGAGAAAGGAAAACAAGTAAGAGAGGTAATGAAATAAAAAGGCACGCGAGAGAAAGAAAAATTAAAGAAAGAAAATATAGAATAGAGATAGGAAGAAAAAGAGAAATGGGAATGTCGATTCTTATCAGTGAAAAAAATTATAAAATCAGATCAATACAAACGAAACGACAAATTTCCAAATTTAATCGAATCAACACAAATTGTCTATGTCTTATTAATTACAAAATATTTATGGCGACGCTACATCACCTAAGTCACTCAGGAATAGTACAGCTTCCTGTCAGTAACAGAATTTTCAAAATCACATTATAATTCCTGGATTTCACATTATAATTTTCCTACATTCAAAATAGCCAAGTGACTATCTGCACTTTAATATTTATGGCAACACTAAATAAATTGTATCATCTTGCATAGTGTAGCTTTCTATCGGCGAAAAAATTATCAAAATCGATTCAGGACTTTCAGAGATAATAGCCAACTAATAAAATGGCCATTTTATAACACTTAAATGGCCATATCTTTTTAATTACAATATTTATGACAACACCTTATAGCCTATGTTAATACCTGGAGGTAACATTCATCAACGAAAAAATTATCAAAATCGGTTCAGTACTTTTCGAGCCTATTCGCAACATACATACAAACAATTAAATCTTTCCTCTTTATTTAATAGCATGAACTAAACAACAAACACGATGTGAGAAAACTTTTAGTAAAATTCTTTACATTTGTCAATGTGTATGTCTTGCAAAGCCTATTTCGTCACTGTTTCGTCACTCCGTGTCCACGTCCACATTTTGTCCAAAGCGATTAGCTATCGATTATGATATCATCAAGCTTCGGTATACTGAATGCTCATTCATAGGAAGCATGAATGAGCATTCTAAGTATTAGGTAACTATTTCAACACATAGGATTTTCCTTTTCTGTCCTACATAGCCTTGACTTTTCGGACTTTTTATCAGACAAGAGGCAATGAATTCCCCCTCGAACCATAATAGATCTCCAATAGATTTTGCATTATGATATATATTTTCACCTAAAATTAAATAGGTACGATATATTATACTGTTTATACTTTTAGCAAGTCATGTGTCAGTTTATTGTTATGTAACCTAAGCATACCGTCGCCGCGTACACTTATCCATCCAAATTAAGTAATGCTGACATATTTGAAATAAAAAAAACCTAACAGTGCTAAGTCGCTTAAAGAAAAAACCAGAAGTTGTTTATTTAGTTAGAGTATAGTGAAACCGAAAATATAACCTATTACAACTCATCATTTAGGGCAAGATCCAAGAAATACGAAGTGTGGGTCGAAGAAAAACATCCTGGCTGATAAAACCTACCCGAGTCGCGGCATCAAAGATAAAAGTTGCCTTAATGATCGCCGACCGTCGAAAGGAAATGGCACATTAGGAAGAAGAAGACATATTTAGATGGTTGCTTAGGCTACCTTTTAGAAATTATTAGTTAATCAATAATTTTTAAGTGTAATTCAGATTAATCTCCAGTCTTAGTCCCAAACTCGTGCTAGGCTAAATCGTCTAGTTTTTATTATTTAGATTTAATTATAAGAAAAATATAGAATTTAATATAATGTATTTTTAAGAAATATTCCTGATTTTCTTTAGCTCGACGCCAACCCACCTAAAATATAATTAATGAGTGAACAAATATATTTTGTAGCTCCAAAACTTAGGCTTCGATATCGCGTTTAGCTTTTAGTATTTCATAACTTTAGATTAAAAGCTCGAACTCCCTCCTAAAATTGTAAATGTTGCAAACTATATCCTTATAATATATTTAGGTACTTCAAGTGTAAAACAGCAAAAGTAATAGAAACGTTCTTTGTTTCTGATCAGCATAAAGCATTATTTGGCTTATACGCCTCTATTGTAAACAGAATACTTAGCATATCATGAAATCACCATGTGAATAGAAACGACAGACTAAGTTAAAAAGTTGGTACTTACAAATTATCAGGCCAAAACAATAGTAGGCAATAAAAATAAACTAAATCGTTTATTTGATGTTTCGCATTGGTTACCGCAGCCTTTATTTGAAAATCTGTGATACCTCGCGCAAGTATTGCAACTTTCAGCTCGTCAGACAAGTCCTTTAAAATGTTTAGACGCAAAAGAAACCTGCGGGCATGTTCGGCATAAACGGGGAATTTATTTGAATTGTTACACATAACCGCAAATAAAATTGTAACAACAACTACACTACATGGACACATTACGATATCCCAAAGAGATATCTCGTGGCGATAAGAACTTTCACTTTACACTCCTTCCGGAATTATGGATATGATCACTTCGACTTCTTAACGTTCGTGATCTATCATGACTCGCGACTGCGAAAGATATCATTATGTCGCAAGGATTCATCACGACAGCTACCCTCGGGTCCAGAGCGAAATGTTTCTACTAACCTCTCACGTGAAGCACGTGGAATTTTGGCAGAAATTAACAGTTGTTTACGTTTTAAGGGCTAATTGTGAGCGAAATCCTATCTCACTTCTGAATTCAGGTACAATATATGTTAACCAAATATAAATATAGTTCATTAATAACCTTAAAATAAAATTGGCATGTTTTGTCCGGAAGTGATAAGCGATGGCCACACGGCCAAACATGTGTACCTAATCTCGTGTTAGTTATAATATTAGATGTACTTGTACTCCATTAATTAATTACGTAGCGAAACGAGTACTAATATTTAATAAACATACATATAAAAAGTAAAAGAAAACCTATAAAACCGAATTGATATCCTCCTTTTTTGGTTTTTTGAAGTAGGTAGAAAACGGAACGATTTTGTCCGTGTTTATTTGATTGCAAACATCTCGTTATTATTAAACGAAACATGGAAAATGTAGGCTTTATTTCATCATCCTCACTTATCTATTATATACTTACTCATATAAAATTAAATTGACGTTTGTTAGTCAAGCTAAAACTCCAGAACGGCTGAACTAATTTGGCTAATTTTAATTTTAAGATATTTGTAGAAGTCAAAGGTAGTTCTAAAAGTGATAAACTTTTACCTTTAATCTCATACACCTCAGCGAAGTGAGGACGTGAGTCTTATTTATTCTAAGTGTTGCAGTGTTAGTTATCGAACTCCTCCGAAACGGCTGGACTGATTATTATGATTTTTTTTTTTGGATATAATACACAAAAAATTTACTATTTAAAAAAAATCTTTACCTCAAGGTGATTAGAGTGACCCTTTCCTAATATTAATTTATACAGTAATACAACATCTGCCGGGTCAGTTAGTACATACATACATATGTACATACATATGTATGTATATATAAATTCTTCAACGAGGTTGGGTCTAGTAAGCAAAGCGAGGGTACATTAACGTGGCAAAAACATTTTAATTTTTTGAATTCAAAATTGCAGACGTGCAAAAATGCATGCACAATATGAGAAATGTTATATTTTCCGGGAATAAATGTATTCAACAAATTTTTCTTAAATATATATTTTGCATGTGGTTTTACCGATGTGTCATTCTAATATGCAAATATAAGGAAGTCGAGCCAAGATCGTGTTTAATGTGGTATGGTATATCTTAAAATCTAGTGAAATGAGAAATTATCAATTTAATAAGAAAATATCAGAATAATATATATATTTTTTTTTTTTTCGTATATCGTCTTCAGCAGAAAACTTTATTATTTAGTCATAAATATTATAATACTTCCTGACTTCTTCAATTGTAATCCAATAATAACTACTTGAGTTTAGTAAATATAATTAAAAATCTATTAAATATAATATATAAATTCATAAAAATTTAGACTAATTGTTGGCCTATAAATGTTGCAACATACTGAACTTTTTATACTGAACTTGGCTTCTGTTTAATGTTAAGTTTAGATCACGATGACTCTATGAACAATACTCGTATAAATATTGAGGTAAACTTTATGCAAGCTTATTTACATCGCTGCATTACACCAAGATCGACAACAGGAAAATTAAATAAATTAAATAAAAGAAATAACAGAAAGTGAATTCAACTATAGTGATAGAAGTTAATTACCAAAATGATAAGTTTATTTGAACCGTTTAAATCGTTTACCAAATTTTCGGATGTTACCACAGACAACATCGTGTTCCGTTTGCATTATAGATTGTCTGTAATATTGCTGTTAGTGTTCACTTTATTAGTTACTTCGAAGCAGTTCTTTGGTGATCCTATCCATTGTATGGGAGATGCTGATGTTGATAAAGATGCGATAAATAGTTACTGCTGGATATATGGGACTTATACCTTGAAGAGTCAAGTCGGTAAGTTGATTTTTCATTATTGTATAAGGGTTATTCGTGACGTACCCAAAGTCCATATTATAGGCATTTGGGATTGATTTCTTTAAGCATAATAGTCTAGTCAACAAGTGCTTTTTGAGTCGAAACTTTTTCTAATTCTCCAAAGATTATGATTTAGGATTTCGATTCGGAATGGCATTTAGAAACTTTTTTGCTGGCACCGGCTCACATAAGCTGTAATATTAGCCCTAATCATCAGAGTTATGAACTGAAATTGAAGTTGATTTTTTTTACTTTATCAATACTATAAAAATCAATCCTTAATTAAAAATAATGATATAATATTATCTAATAACTACTTGCTGGACATTAAATATTTCTTCTTCGTTTCTTTGGTATTTTTTTTAAGGTAGATAAGTATGGTAGATAAGGTGCAAACGAGCAGATGGTCCACCTGATGGTAAGTGGCCACCATCGCCCATGGACATCGGCAAAAGAAGAGATACTCTCTTGTTTTGCCGATGCGTTGCATCCTCGAAGATAGAGTGAGGAGGAGGAGTGAAGAAAAAAATGTTGCGGTTTCAGTGGACCCTGAGCAAGAGCCCAGAGTCAGTCAAAGGGGAATAGTATTCTAACCCGTCCCCTCACGTGTGTAGACTTGAGAGCTTAATTTAACTTTAATTTTTAATGCATTCATAACAGTACTCCATATTACATAAAAACATAATTGTTAATTTATATTATTAAGTTTGTGTACGTCATTTTGTTGTTGCTTTGGTTTGAGGAAAACTAAATCAATGTCTTCGTATAACATAAGAAAATATTGTACAGGCCTTCATCATATGTTTGGAATTACCCCCAATGAGTTAACAAGGATAAATAATACACTATGGTTGCACCTTTTCTAAAGTAATTGCGTCGATGCAATTTTTTCACATAAATCAAATATAAACCTAAGAATAATAGCACAAAACTTTATAATAAAGTGAGAGCGGGTCGCATTGTTTAAACAATTTATATATAATCAAACAGATAATAACACTAAAAAAACCTTCGTTAAACAAGGAACAACTTTTAAAAAGATGAAAACATATCAAAAGTGTAATGAATCTCTTATTGCATTGAAAGTAATCTGGCAGTTAGCACAGAAATATGGATTTACACCTTTTAATCATAAAAAATGACTAAGTTATAGACTGACATGACTGACCCTAGCGACTTCGTGCCTGTGATCATCCGCTTCTATTGGTCGTAGCGTGATGATATATAACCTATACCCTTCCTCATAAATGGGCTATCTAACACTGAAAGAATTTTTTAAAACAAACTCTTCAACTTTATATATTAGTATATATAGATTTAACTAACATCCAAAGATCTTAGATCACCAACTACTATTACACTCGCTGCTTTCGCTGAGTATTTTGAACAGAAATCTAATCTTCGAATGTAAATATTTCAGGTGTGCGAGCTAAACAAACTTATACTGGAGTTGGACCACATGAAAGGTAACTTTAATCTCATTTACGTATTAATAACTATAAAATTGAGAAACTATAACATTAGTAGCCACAATATGATATACCTATATAATTATTTTTTTTACAGCGATGATAAAGATGATGAAATAAAGCACGCATATTACCAGTGGGTGTGCTTTGTATTGTTGGGACAGGCCGCGCTGTTCTATGCTCCACGATGGCTGTGGAAAATGTGGGAAGGAGGCAGATTGAAGGCTTTGGCAACTGATTTAAGTAAGTTAAATAAAAATTGAATCTTCAAAATACCCAATTGTTACTACCTCTGACAAAGTCCTTCCTTTTTTTTAATTTAATACTTTAACATAGGTCTAACTGATACCTATTGATCTGTGTTACCTCCTACCTAGATTATGGTTATTTTAATAGTTTGTATTTGACAGCGCAACCTGTAGTCGGGAAGGAATGGAAGGAATGCAAACGTGGTGAACTCATCACGTACCTAAACTACACCAATCTCCATACACACAACCTGTACGCGTACCGTTTTGCATTTTGTGAACTACTCAATTTTGTCAATGTGGTAAGTATTCTTTTATTATTTAAAAAAAAATATAAAGAAAGGCGAATTAGAAAAAAACTTCAACATCTCAGTTAGTGGTTTTTTGGACTGACGATTTTTTTATAAAAAAAAACCATAAAGGACAATATCGAATCAGCAACTCACAATTTTTCCTTCGCACAACTAAGGAAATATACAGTTTTTCTTGAAAACTGAATTACTCATTTCTAGAAATTGTTCAACTCATAATGTAAATGACGAATATACCTAGCGCTTTATCTATATCTATACCTACTTATGATAAAATCGTAGACATTGTTGACATTACTATGTCTGTACATGGGAAATTTAAAAACAAAATATACCTAGTGGAAGACGCATCAAATAAGTAATAGAACATATAAAAATATTTTTTGAAATTGTATACTCATGTAGTTAGTAAATTTGAATCAACTTAAAGTATGAGTACGTATCAAATTTAAGTACAATAAGAGCCCATGGGGTAATTTTAATGCCAAAAAAATACGCAGTTCCTGTGGGTTTTTTGGGTATTGTTTATATAAAAACAGCTAAAAAGATATAAGTAAAATTCTCAACACAAATAGTGTATAACTTGATTAAATATATAGAATAAATCATCCCGGCGTACACTATAGGTTCTGTGGGAAGAATAGTTATTATTTATGCCAGAACAGCTGAACAGATACGAATGAAATTTTGTACACATATAAGTTTGTAACTTTAATCTTGAATTTGATTTTGAATTCTTTATTCCCGGTTAGAGTTCCTGTGCGATAAGGGTTATTATTGTTAAAAGAACAGCTAAAGGGATATAAATTATAAATTAAATTTTGTACATATAGTTTGTAACGTGAATCGATACTTAGAATACCTTTATCTTAAAACTAATTTAGCTTTACGTGGACGAAGTCACGAAGGTCGACTAATCTATAAATATAATCTAAGTGTCTGTTTCTTCGGCCAATATCCGAATGCCTAGAAATGAATTTTATAGTTGAGAAAAAAATTAAAAAAAAATCTGTACAATTATTTGATAAAATTAATGAATATTATTGTCCAACGTTTGTCTCGAACTCTGGCCTTAATCCTTATTTGAATATAGGCTAATACTTAAGGACATTTAAGACTCTTAATAACGTATATCAATTTTATATTTGTAGGTAAGCCAGATATTCATGTTAGACAAATTCCTTGGAGGATCGTTCAGGGACTATGGAGCAGTGGTAGCAGCATTCACACGCTCGCACTCCGAGGACGCCGCCAACCCAATGGATATATACTTCCCGAAGATTACTAAATGTCTGTTCAAGAACTACGGTCAATCAGGTTCAGTGCAAGTCAAGGATAGAATCTGTGTACTAACTTTGAATATTGTGAATGAAAAGATTTTCCTTGTTTTATGGTTCTGGCTCATCATACTGGCCGCTATCACAGGCCTGGCTCTTTGCTTTAGAATTCTAGTGATCTGTATGCCGTCTGTTCGCACGTACCTGATCATGAGCCATGTCAGGTACACCAGGAGACACGTAGTATCTAGAATTGTCAAACGTTTCGGATTCGGAGACTGGTTTATCCTGTATCTATTGGGCAAGAACTTGAACCCGATCATTTATAAGGATCTTGTAATGGAACTTTCAAAGGAAATGGAAGAAAAGCCTCTCATACCCTAATTGATACTAAGATCAATTGAGACTCAAGGTTTTTTTGGAAATTTTAAATTCTACTAGTTTGAATTGATTTTCGTTTTTTAAGAAGCCTTCTAATATTATTAAGTGTGCATGTCGCGGAATAATTATAGGACTGAAAACGCTCTGCAATGTGCTGGCGATAAACTGACTGTGTTTATCTAGTACAGAAGTTGTCAAACTTATCAGACTCGTAAACCACATTCCAACTTAAGTAATGTTTCATTTTTAGTGTTGTGTCTGGTAGTGAGATGTAGAAAAAAAAATCCAGCAACTGAAGCTAAAAGCCAGAAATGTGTTTCACATTATTGATATCATAGATAAAATTTCTTGTTCAGAATATCTATATTGAAAAAATTCGAGCCGCCTGCGAATTTTCTCCGAAAATCCTGTCTGAGCAAGCGTGGGAATGAGAAATGCGAAACTGAATGAGCATGTAAAGTAGTAAATTTAACGAGTCGGCTACGGCTCGAACAGGCATTTAACTAGAAGGTCATTTGTAGCATAAATAGCTAGTATTAATTATTGTAATAAGTTAGTAACGTTATAAAAGAAGAGGCATCATAATGTTTTGAGACTTAAACATTCCAATGTGCATTTATTATTTTTCTACACTATTAATATTATGAGGCTATTATCGTATTGCTGTAATAATAGTTGTATTGCTTTCTGAATCTGTTAATTAGTATTATTTTTTTAAAATAAATCTGAAGTTATTTGTAAGTTAATGATTAAGTTTAAATAATAGTCAATTTTTTTTTACTTGTACAAAAATAAAGATTACATGATTTTTCGAATGTTTAATTTTTTATAGCCGCCTAATATGTTATTTCATTTTATACAATTTTTGGAAAATATTTAAACTACTAATGAGTACTTATGAGTCTAAAACAAAGAAATAGAATTTTAATGAAATATATATTACATATATATATTCGATACCCGTGAGAGAACTGGTTTTTTTATTATTATTGGGGAGTTACTGACGAGACTCCTTCAAGTTAAAGGAGACGTTTTTAGGCAGAAATAATTTTTTCAAGGGGGTTTCTTTATTTATTTGTGTAATGAAACTTCAATTCGGGTTTTGTTAATATCAACTGTTTGCTTACAATATTATTATATATGCTTATTTAAAGAAGAATAATTGCTTTCTTTAAAAAATATTTTACCTACTTCTACGTTGACAAATTTTCTCTTTCTTCTTTGGGTCTTTGGTCCAAAATTATCATCTACTGTTACTGTTTATCGTAACCAGGACTGGCTCTCTGTGTCAAGGAATTTTTTTTTAGACATTTATTTGGTCCGTAACTAGCAAGTTACGCTTACCAACCAATAATGTTTTTAAGTCCATTTTCTTTTCTGCTATCGTTATTCTTACATTACTATAAACAACCATATCGTGTACTTATATTGAGGTCTATATTTATTGGCGAATTACAATTAATTCTAATAAATACTTATATGAGAGAACTGGTTAGAATAAATTTTTATTATAGAAACTAACGTGGAATTAGTCATTTTTAAAACTATGCCAAACCACAATAGATACAGGTTAGAAAACAATATATATATGTATAGCGGCAGAAGGGCCGCTGGGATAGGATCTTGTAATTGAGCCCTCGTTTGGTAGTAGGGGATCTTATCCCCGACTGGCTTGCGACCACTGTCATGCGAATCCGACCAATAATTGTCTCTAACGCGTTCCAGTTGCTCGATGTGTAAGCCAGTAATCCCTTTCCCCCCTTTCCCAATCCCTTTGAATGTGGACATTCCTTTTTCTGCAGCTCCTGGCCCCGCATCGGATCTGTTCATGGCAGGTTGAGTATTGGGCGTTGGTGCAAGTTGCAGGCAGACCCTATAAAATGGCTAACCGAAAAAAATAATAAATACTTGTGAGGCTGTTCCATTGTTAAAAGCCTGTTGCTCGATACCGTGCCGAAGGGGGAAATAGGTCGGTTTCGAACTCGGTAATTTACTAAAGGTTAGGTAATCGAATCGGCACCCCTTACCTCTCTCGTCGTTGACAAACTAAAGTCGGCATTCAGAATTAATTACCCAAATTGCACCTTGTCCAAGGAACTGCAAAAGCAGCCACAATCTTTCCATCTTTCCCATTTCTACCCTGCCTGCACATCTCACCAGTTTTTTTTATATATTTTTGTTTTACTTAATGGTTAACCGAACAATGAAAAATGAAGTAGGCGGTTCCCCTTTCCAGAATCTATACAGATTAGTTACTAACTGCAATGACAAGTTTAAATCGATAGACATACTGTGTACTAGCTGTAATTCGTTTAAATTACAAATAATCAAATTACTTCAAAATAAGTAATATTTTATATACTACTATTAGCCCATTCCTTTCCAACCTTATATTTTTAAGACACCATATTTTTGAAATTGTCCTTGGATGTTAACGTTTTCTATTTTTATTTAATTTTATATATTTGTTCCTATTTGTAAGACACGCTAAAAACCACCAATAAAGGGATGAAATGTAATTTTTTTTTTTGAACATATATAAGCCTTTAATACAAACTTGAATTGAAATAATCCAAATTGTTTGTGAAGTTATGAAGCGTCAGTAGCTCAGTGGTGCAGGCGTTGGATTCACGATCGATAAGTCGTGGGTTCAAATCCCGGACATTGGACTACTGGCTAGCCCACTCCTGACACAAGCATTTTAGCTTAGTTGGAGGGGTAAAGGGAATACTACTAGTATGTGATCCGTACTGCTAGTAATCTTTTAAAAAAAAAAGTAATGGGTTAACTCCATAATATAAACTGGCTAGATTTAGATTTAAATTTGTTGTTATTTTTATATACAACTGATATTCATTTTAATCTTCTTTTTTTTCTTTTCTTTCCCCATTTTATTTATCATTTTATTTTTGGCAGTACCACGCGGATTTATCGGTATAGGTCTTTACAGTAAGTCGATCGCCTTATATGGCACGTTCAGGATCCTGTCCTGGATTTAGTGCTTCAGTGCTACCTCTGCGCGGGAGTTTTGGTCTTTTGCGATTTTAATACCCACTACAGTGAGTGGTTACGATCACGAATCACATACCACACGAGGAGAAGTGCACACAGTTTTGTTTTCGCATATGGTTTTTCCAAAATGTCCCGTAGAAACATTCAGTACGCGAGTTCCACACTCGTACATTATATCGAATTAAATGTTATTAAATTTTTTTTTTTAATTATTCACTACTTTTTAATAAATGACTGGAATTCATAATGTATAAAAATACATAATATAATATTATTTAATTATTAGAACTATACATAAATTATTCATAATATACAAGATATTATGTGGTTTTACCGAAGTGTCATAGGTATGCAAATGTAAAAAATAGGGCAGTCCAGGCAAGTTCGCGTTATAATTTATTAACATAACTTGGGAATAATAATAGAATTAACAATTATAAGAAAACATTTCAAATTTTATATGTACAAATATGAATTTCCCATGTTACGGATTATACGAATATTTTTAATTGCCATTTAGAAAAACCTAGTTAAAGAAAGCTACACTACTACTATGATTACGTAGGCGCCAGGAACAACGCCATTAAAAAGAGATGGTAGGTACATAGTGGGTGTGATCACGGCTCTACCTTAACCATTTTTGTACCTGTACAATTATTTTGTTTTTTCGTCATTCTTTTATTAACTGATATAAAACTACACGAATCCTGAGTGATAATTTAAGGATATGCCAGCAGAAAACTTCATCGTTTTTTTACTATACTCTCTGATTTCTACAATTTTTAACGCAATAATATTATTACTATTACGCAATTTAGTTGTGTGGATTTTTTTGTAAAAAAAAAAGTTAAATTACCTATTTAAATTTTATAAAATGTATTCATAAATATTTGGAATCGCAATCACTGGCCTAGACATCATACTGCCCCTACTTTTAACTGAACTTGGCTTCTGTTTATTAGTCAACGCACGATGACTCCTTAATAATTTTTGAATAAACAACAGTCGTATAAATGTTGTGGTTTGTCTCTTCAGCAAACTTATTTTGACTACTGCGTCGCACCAATCGCACGACAGGAAAATTAAATAAATAATTTTTCAACTGAAATAATAGAAAGTGAATATTCAACTATAGTGATAAAATTTAATTATTAAAATGATAACATTATTTCAACCGTTTAAATCGTTTATCAAATTTTCGGATGTTAACACAGACAACATCGTGTTCCGTTTGCATTATAGATTGTCTGTAATATTGCTGTTAGTGTTCACTTTATTAGTTACTACGAAGCAGTTTTTCGGTAATCCTATCCACTGCATGGGTGGTACTGAGGCTGATAAAGATGCGATGAATCATTACTGCTGGATCTATGGGACTTATACTTTGAAAAGTCAACTGAGTAAGTTTTTATCTCTTTGTATACTTGTTGCCATGCGTCATTTCTTTAGGCATTAATGCAAAGGTGGGTCACGAGATCAAGCTTGAGTCGGCCTTTATAGGCTCCAATATTAATAATAGTAAATCTTACTAATATTATACATGTGAAAGTTTGTATATTCCGATGTTTGTTAAAATAAAAACCGATTTTCCCAAAAGATAATCATAAAATATGTTTACTAACGCAAGTGCCTGAATATTTTTTTTATTTAGCAAGTATTATGTAATAAATCGCGCCTATAAATATATAAATGTAATAAACTAGTATTTAAGTATCATCTAATGATTTACAAAGATATATTTCTCGTAGGGTAGAGCCGGAGATCATGGGAAGAAGTTCAAACTTTTATAAAATTTAAGAAAAAATATTACACACAACTAGATAAAAACACTATTTTTCTAAATTCGGAATTTTAACAGCATTTTTGAAGTAAATAAGCATTTTTAAATTCCAGACATGATCTCCGTTTGCCATTAGCCCTTACAGTTGCTATTTGAGAGACTATTTATTTAGGTCAATGAGACAATCATCGAATAGAAATTAAGAATTGTGCCTTACTTTTAAATAAGAAAAAAATATGATTGTTAAATTATTTTATTGTTTTGGTTTAAGGAAAAAGTAAATAAGTTTTCGTATATTACGTATGTAATTAGTTTGGAATGAGCCTATGAATAAACCAGGATAATTATGAAATCGCGTATAAATTTTACTTTTTGTTAATATGTGAAAGTTTGTATGTTTGAATATTTGACTGTATAACTGTTTGCAGACAGTTGAACAGATTTGATTGAAATTTGGCACACAGATACTTTATAATCTGGAGAAACATTCAGAGAGCCTGCGGGATATTAAGAAAATATGTTTACTGTCCCACGTGTATATTTCTATTTAGCAAGTAGGTACCTATTGTACGTGATAAATTGCAGCCGTGTAAAGCCGGGGCGGGTCGACTAGTCATATATAAACCTTACAATAAACGTAGGTACATAATTTAACTTAAAATATTTTTACGTGCTAGTCAAATATAATATATGCTAATAAAATTATAATTAAATCAAAAACACTTACATTTAGCAAATGATCCGAGATATGATAAAGTTGAATAAATAAGGAAAATGTAGGTATTTACATAATAATAGGGTCCCGATTTTACTCTTTAGGTACAGAACCCTAAAAATTAAATTTATCATAACAGTAAAAATTATCAAACTGTTTTGATAGACCGTTGCGATAAATGTATGGAAGACGAACTTTCAGTTTTCTTTTTCTACGGAAAATAGCATAGTAACTAACAGAAAAATATCGATAATAAATGAAAATATTTCAGGTGTACAACAGCAACAAACTTATACTGGAGTTGGACCACACCAAAGGTAACTATAATCTCCTTTATGTATTTATAACGTTAAAATTAACTTATTGAACGAAACAACATCATAAGTAACCACAATATAGTATACATAGGTTATTGTTGTTTTTACAGCGATTCCAAAGATGACGAAATAAAGCATGCATATTACCAGTGGGTGTGTCTTGTATTGTTGGGGCAGGCCGCGCTGTTCTATACTCCCCGATGGCTGTGGAAGATGTGGGAAGGAGGCAGATTGAAAGCTTTGGCAACTGATCTTAGTAAGTTTAATAACAAATATAACTAATAGTCTAGAGTCTACGACAACTTACCCTACGTCAAACTATACATAATATAATCTGAAAAAATAAAATCATGAGTCACGACCAACTGATTTGAATTTAGTTGTTTTAATAGTTTGTATTTGACAGCGCGACCTGTAGTCGGGAAGGAATGGAAGGAAAGCAAACGTGGTGAACTCATCACGTACCTAAACTACACCAATCTCTACACACACAACCTGTACGCGTACCGTTTTGCATTTTGTGAACTGCTCAATTTTGTTAATGTGGTAAGAATTATTTTATTATTTACTAGCCGACCCGTGTGTTGCTGCTCCTATAGGTCGTAGCGAGAGATTAAATAGTCTAAGTTACTCCTTGTAATATCAGCCATCTGATGTGTGTGAAAGTCCTGTCAAAATCGGTCCAGCCATTTCAGAGATTGTTAGACAGATAAAATGGAAAAAATTTTTTTTTTGGTATATGTACCGTGTATACATCCATATGGCAGTGATGGCCCAGTGGTTGAGACTTCAAGTCTTACTCGGGAGGTCCGAGGTTCGATCCTGGGCACACACACCTCTGACTCTGAGTTATGTGTGTTTTAAGCAATTAAATATCACTTGCTTTAACGGTGAAGGAAAACATTGTGAGGAAACCTGCACTCCTGAGAGTTCCCTAAAGTTCTCAAAGGTGTGTGAAGTCTGCCAACCCGCATTGGGCCAGCGTGGTGGACTATGGCCTAATACCCTCCTCATTCTGAGGAGACCCGGCTCAGCAGTGGGCCATTAAAGGGTCGTGATGATGATACATCCATATGCTTATGCACTCAGTAAAAAGCGGTTATTTTAATATTACAAACAGACAATCCAATTTTATTTATTTGTATGGCTAATGATTATTATTTTTGCACTAAAATGAGGCGAATTGAGTTGGGTCATAACAAAAATATAAAGTACAATATCGAAACATTAAACATTTTGTAATTTTTCCTTTACACAAATGTAGGAGGAAAATATAGGTACTTAATGGTTTTCTTTACGACTGATTTCATCATTTTTAACAAGTGTTCAACCGTCATTTATACCTAACCCGACCTATAAATAAAAGAATTGTTATATTTTAACCTGTTTACATAATACCTATCAGAGATTTAACTTAATTATATATTCATATTTGGACTCCGCAAACGCGCTTTTTATATTTTTTAAACTTAACCTCTATTTTTCACGTTGATAAGACCTATTAAACGATAACACACACTTCATTAATGTTTATTATAAACTAGCGAACCGCTCCATCTTAGCACGGTTACCTTCTTTACTATAATATGTATGTATTACACATATAAACCTTCCCCTTAAATCACTCTATCTATTAAAAAACTGCATCAAAATCCGTTACGTAGTTTTAAAGATCTAAGCATAGATAGGGACAGACAGACGGGAAACGACTTTGTGTTATACTATGTAGTAGTTTTCAATACTAATACTTAACCTGAAGCCTATCCTGGTTCCTTGAAACTTACTTGGATAAAGGCTAACGCATAAAGAATTTAAGATTCCTAATAACGTATACCAATTTGATATTTGTAGGTAAGCCAGATATTCATGTTAGACAAATTCCTTGGAGGATCGTTCAGGGACTATGGAGCAGTGGTAGCAGCATTCACACGCTCGCATTCCGAGGACGCCGCCAACCCAATGGATATATACTTCCCGAAGATTACTAAATGTCTGTTCAAGAACTACGGACAATCAGGAACAGTAGAAATCAAGGATAGAATCTGTGTACTAACTTTGAATATTGTAAATGAAAAGATATTCCTTGTTTTATGGTTCTGGCTCATCATACTGGCCGCTATCACAGGCCTGGCTGTTTGCTTCAGAATTCTGGTGATCTGCATGCCGTCTGTTCGTACATACCTGATCATGAGCCATGTCAGGTACACCAGGAGACACGTAGTATCTAGAATTGTCAAACGTTTCGGATTCGGCGACTGGTTCATCTTAAATCTATTGGGCAAGAACTTGAATCCTATCATTTATAAGGATCTTGTAATGGAACTTTCGAAGGAAATGGAAGAAAAGCCTCTCATACCCTAATTGATCAGTTGAAAGCATTTTTGGCGATTTAAAGCTTTTTGTTGTACATTAATTTGAATTGACGTGAAAATATTTTTTCCTATCTGGTGTCATGCAATATCGTCATGAGACACGTTGAGTGTTCATCTAGAACCAAGGATGCCAAAACTTTTCTGACTCGTAAACCACTACCCATATTATTCACTTGCACTTTTAGTAATAGGAAAAATTAGCAACTGCAATATAAGCCTGAAAACTGTTTTACATTATTGCAAAGTATAGGGGTTTTACTTTCTAACATATTAAATAGCAAAGTAAACTTCTTGTGACGAAACGTCATGACACCCACCCGAAGCCCTGGTATTTTCATCATCATCACAACCCTTTAATGGCCCACAGCTGAGTCGGGTTACCTCCTCAGAATGATGAGGATGTTAGGGTTCTTCGCTCAAGTGGACCTACAGTAATTTGTCGTCGACCCATGAGGGTAATGAGTAATTTTTAAATATTTTTAGCAGCCCCAGTAGAACAATCACTTTGATTCATTTTCAAGTAGTCAAAGGAAGCAATAGGTCATAGTCTCCTCAGAGTTCAACTCAGTCTTTTTAATCATAAGTAGGTTGTAATAATTATTATATAATAAGTTAATGCCAAAACAGAAGAGACATTTTGATTTTTTAAGATAAACATTCCTAAGTGCATTTATTTTACTAAAATAAATATTAAGCTACATTATAATTCTATAATATTATTTTGAGGCTATTAGACATATATTCTGTAAATAAAATAATCTGTTGTATTTACGTCCTTAATTATACTAAGAAAAATTTAATTTACATGTAATATTATATAATAGTTTATATGTATAATTATAAAAAATAAAGATTAGATAAGTTTTCAATTTTTTATTTTTTACACCTCATCAACTTAAGCTTTGTCTTAAAAAAAACATATTTTTACAATGTTCCCTTTTTGTTTATTTATATAATATTATTGTTATGTAATCATTAAAACTTTTAAAGTTATCAGTCGAATAAAGTACAATTTAAACTCTAATAGAGATGCAGTCTGATAAGAATAAGAATCAATCTATTAAAATAAAAAGAAACATTTCTTACCAATGATATTTAGCACTGAATAACTATAAAAGAAATGACAGTAACTAAATTAATCAAGTCAAAAGATAAATTTTCAAGCATTAAGAATCAATTCTAGTGACATTTCTTTTTATGCATGAAAAAGTCAATCTGCTTAATGCAAATGTCCAATTAAACATTCTTATCTGGTGCCGGTCACTATCCAGAACAGCCCCTACACCCACAATGAACACACTCCACAATTCTGCCCTCTTCTAATTTGCTTTTAGGAACTCGGCAGATACAATTAGTAGCAAAATTGGTGTCTCTCGTCTGTATACATCTTAAACAGCATAAATTCTCATATCCAGTCTTCTTCCACTTAGCTATAAGGTTGGCATCAGCTATCTTCTCATTCAAACAGTACTGATATAGTTCTCTACTTATTGCTTTTCTTCTATAAAATAAGTCGTAAATATAACGAGATTTCTGATGGTGTATTTTGAATATGGGCCACAAACTTTCTTGCTTTCTTTTTCCTTCGTGCGGTTCTGTTTCAGCTGAAAAATAATACAAATTTTGTGATAAATGAACATTTATTAGTAATACTTTAGACTAAATTCATAGTATAATATTGTATAATATTATTAGCTGACCCAGCAAACTTTGTTTTGCCATATAAATTAATTTCTGGAGAAGGCCACCCTTAGTCCAGAGATATTAAAACCACAACCTATTCTTTATTTCACAGGAAAAAAATAGTTAAAAAAACAATTATAATAAAGGCTCTTGTCAAAGGTGGTAGTTATCTCTAAAAGAAATCTCTTCCAGCCAACCTACAAGAGTGAGTAAAGGTAATGAGAGAGCAAAAAAAAACTGTATTATTAATTAATTAGACAATTATTATAAATACATACTTCTACATACATACGTACATATATAAATACATTCATATACATTATATACATATGTACATAATTAGCAAATAATATTGAAATTAATATTATTAAGGTTAAACATAATGTTTACATATTTGAAGATTATGAAGTATACATTTGTGTAAATGCCGTTTTACTTTGTTTAAAAATTTAATTCAATTAAAAATTATAAAAAACAGTCAAAATATTTCTGAGGAGATTGATAACTAATACTGTGATGTGAGATTATATATCACTTGTTCTAATGGTGAAGGAAAACATTGTGGAACCTGCACTCCTGGGAGTTTCCTGAAGTTCTCAAAGGAGTGTGAAGTCTGCAAACCCGCACTGGGCCATCTTGGTGGGCTATGGCCTAACACCCTCCTCATTCTGAGAAGGTGAACCAGCTAAGGAGTGGCCGTATGTTGATAGATAATATTTTTTTATGATACAGTAACAATGTTAAAGGACGAAAAACCAACATACATATATTTATTCATTTATTGGCAATATATTTGCAGAAATAACTTTCTTTTTTCCTAATTAATCCAAGCCTCAATTATTTTTATATGCAATTCCTAATTGTTTGTTAAACATTTGTAGGTTATAATATATACCTTCTCGCATTTTCTGTTCCAGTTCTTCGAGTGTTGGTTCAATTAACTCCCATCCATCAGGTGGAGGTTTACGGCTACGGCGTACTTTCGGCATTGTTACTGTAACCGGTATTGATGCTAAAAAACCATTATAATTAGTTCATGACACTAGAAATGTTCCAAAACAAGCTACTGCTAGTACTCACGTTTTTATGAAATGAACCTTTATAAAATAAAATTTAATCAAATTTTACTATAATATGTATCAGATAAATTAAACTAAAAGTTAATATTGCTAGATATAATTAATATTCAATAACATTTCAACATCACAAAGTACAACTACACTCTACAGATTATACATAATACATATGAATTTGATAAGAATAAAGTAAAGATGTGAAAAAATAATCGATTTTTAAATTAATCGATTATTTTTGTCTTATATATACTACAAATCGATTTTGAATAAATCGATTGTATTACAACTTTTTTTTAAGTAAACAAGATATGTTTTGCGTTGTTACCAATGTAGCCCAAACTACATATAAATATAATTTTGCCAGACAAAGGATGCGTTGTGTGTTATTTCATGTGATTATTGCTTAATTTTATTTTTTGATACTAGCACTGGCGTAACTATAGGGTGGCATTTCGGCAAAATGCCAGGGGCCCTGAGCCGAAGGGGCTCCGGTCAGAGAAGGCTGCGAGCACAGGTGGATCTTAATATTTACTATTACAATATTTAGTAAAATGTATAACTAAGGTGCAGGTATTTGCCACGCAGGATACTTGTTGGCGAACGACCTTTTTTTTTTGCTCTTCAAGTATAGGCGCTCATAAGAATTTCGCACACCGGCGCAGAAGGTGCTTGAAGCGTGCCTGGGTTAGGTTTCTTAATATTAGAGGAAGGGGCCCCATCTGATGAATTTGCCAGGGGCCCCTAACGGTGTATTTACGCCACTGGATACTAGACAATTATGTGTTAATGTTCTAACATTTAAATAAAACTAGTTTTGTAATTCTGTTTTGAGACTAATAGGTAGTTATTTCATTCTATTGTATTAATTATTTTGTTTTATAAACGTACCAATGAAATATTAAATAGTAATAAAAATTAACTTTAATTATTAGAATAATTTTAATTGTTAGAAAAAAATCGGTTAATTTTTAGTTAATTGATTTTTTACAAATCGATTTATTTTAAAGAGAAAAAACTATTATTTTTCTCCCTCCAAGTCACATCTGAAAAAAGCATTATTAAGCAAAGTATGAGTACAGTTACAAGTTATTTTTTTAATTATCTTGTTTAACTGCTCTAATTAACCCTTTTGAGCCTAGTTACAAGTTTTTTTTGTACCGCAACCGTAAATTAACACAAGAATTACCCTAAAATCGTGTAGTTACGCGCACGTTGGCAACATTGGTAAACAATGCCGACGATGTCAAATAATAAGTAATTACAAAAATAGGACCATAGAATACAATTACTCGGGGAGGATAGGATTAATACAAATAGGACAACGAAAAAAGAATAAAATCATTATTTTAAATTTAAAAACAGTTCTCATGTTGACAGTTCAAATTACATAATTATTAATTACATTATGTGCCATTATCATTAACCAAAGAAGTTAATGTTTTTATGTAATTTCCAGCTTAATAAAAAGACCTAAGCCACCAACCAATATCGTGTCGCTTTACTAGTCATTTGAATTTGGTCAATACTTTAATTTAACGTATTTTATCATAGACTAGTCGACCCACGCAACTTCGTCCGAGTGTTGCTCCGCTCCTCTTGGTCATAGCGTGCTGATATATAGCCTTCCTCGGTAAATGAGTAAATGATGCAATTGGTAACATAAAGAAATAAAGAATAAAACTAATAAATTTTACTAAATGTTGTAATAATTAATGTTAAGATTCTGTACAATGCCAGGGGCCCCTGACATTTTGGCCTTCCTCGATAAATGACTAACACTGACGAACCAGTAGTCCCTGAGATTAGCGCGTTCAAGCAAGCAAAGAAAAGCAAGTTATATTTAATAGCTTAAAACACACATAAGGGGGCGTTCATAAAATACGTGATATGTTTAAGGGGGGGAGGGGATCTCGGCAAATATCACGCAATTTTTGCTGATTGAAACAAAAAAAATTATACTATTTTGGTCCAGCTATTATATATTGCACCAGCTAAGCAAGCGCGTATGATCCGCAAACGGAACGGAAACCCTCACGGATTGTCACAAGACGAGCTGATGAGTTACTGTGCGCAAGCAGGAGCAGATCATTTTACTAAAAATCATATGGACATGTTGGTTCCAATAGTCTCTCTTGAGACCGCGCATGATTCTCCATGGACTGAATTAGAGTAGATATTCTTTTACAGAAAATTAAAAAAATCACCTCACGTAATTTATGGACGCCACCTAACTCAAAAAAGTGAGCGGTATATCCCTAGGATAGAATTCTGGACCTTCCAAGTTATAACCACTAGTCTATCGCCGGTTCCTTTTTTTAAATGTTTAATAATTGAATTTTATGTCAGTTTAATATCATGAAAGTGGGTGATTCGTTTATAATTATTCTGTTATCCGGATAATGCGGTGCTTATAGCATCATCAGAGCGAGAATTATGGGCATTATAACTCGTTATATGAAAGTAAAAAGTAAAACAAATAAATTAATAAAACTACAATTATAATTTTACACTTCTTCATTGTTAATTTGTATGAACGAAAAATATCTCATTGTCGTTCCTCCTACAGCCGTCAACGAAAACTATCCAAGTCTTAATTTATTTTATCTACTCCCATACTTTAAATCTCTATTATTAGATAATATAAAATAAAGTCGGGTTTGACTTTGAAGTGTTGCATTTGTCTCTGTCTTGAATAGCATAATCACAATTAAAAACTTTGAAAAATTGACAAAAAAAAAATAAAGGAAAAAAACCATTTTCCTATACAAAATGTTGATTGGTTTCGTAACTGTTAAACATTTAATGTTCATCCCGTCGATACGGTAAACTCACCTCATATTAAATAACGAATTTAATTAAAGGTTTTAAATCGATAATAACCTATTTTAGATTTTAAAAATTTAGAACAATGTCAGTAACGTAAAAGGACATTCATTATCTGTTAAGCGGAACGAAGTTCGCCGAGTCACCTACTTCTTTATAAAAGACTGAAACAGTAAACTTATTGCCAACATTCAAACACACAATGTTCTGTACTGAATTTCATAATAACACTCAAATTCCTTCTGCGCAAAGGCTTTACTCAACACAGCCAAATTCTTATTGCTCGATGCGTGGCGCGTGGTATCTGTATGAAATTCAAAAAAAGAACAGCCATTCACGCGCGTTTCAACATGTTATTCGAATCCTCGCCATTTTTCTTTAATATTTTTATTGTTTTGTTTACAAAAAAAATGAGCGATTACCTCCCAACATTACAGAACATATTAAAGTGAATTTTAATAATTGCACTATACAAAATGTTCATTACAACTACAATAAATGATTGTTTCATCAATACTTAGTTTGTTTGTATATACTCAGTAATGGATGATGTTAGGTTAACAGGAGTGGCTGTTGTAATGTTAGCAGTAAGCTAACGGTTTCAGAATCTTTTATGGAGGATTTCGTGCGATAAATCCCCATTCATGTTTTAATACCCCTTATTATACAACAGTTGCATAAATAACTTTTACTTTATTAAGGAAACAAACAGTACAACAATTCTTAAAAATAAAACATAATACAATACACAAACCAATCAAGTTTCCAAATATTACTTATGCATAAATAAAGGGAGTAGACAAATTTAAAAACAAATAAGGTAAGGTTTTCTCCATTCCAAAACGATGCCAATTGAAAGTTAATGTAGATGTTAAAAATTAATTTAATAGCAAATCATATATCGTGTCATTGCTATCCTTCTTAGTAGGCGACTTGCCTAAGATAGACAGTAGTCAATTGTTTAACCAAAACAGTTTCCGGTATGTTGATTAATTTATATTAATTGTCAACCCGTGAGGGGACGGGATCCCCGACAGGCTTGCATGTCCAGTCCATGTGCCATTGTCACGAAGTGATCAAGTTGTAGTTAGAAATTATAGACAAAAGATAAATAATTTGGGAACAATTTTATTAAACTTAGAAAACTAAAATTTAAACAATAGAATAAAAGGGTTTTAGGGTTCACTCTCTTAAATCAGCTCCCAAGGTTAAATAACGGAAAGTTACTGCCCTGGCTAGCGAATAGTAGTCTTCCTGACGGAGCCGCGTAGTTGTCAGGAACCGGTCTAGTCCTCAAATACTGCTGTACTCTTCCTGACTGAAACCGCGTACTAATCATCAATTCTTCAGGTCCTTAGAGACTGCAGTACTCTTCCTGACCGAAGTCGCGTACTCAGAAATTTATCAGGACGGTGAGTAGTGTCGATCCTCTTCGACACCAGTAGATTTTAGATTTAGACATAAAACCAGCATGCGAATCCAACCGCCAAGTGTCATAGACGAGTTCCCATTCCATTAATACTGCGGATCCAATGAACTCAAGGCTCTTGCTGAGGGTCCGCTGACATCCCTACTCTATCTTCGAGGATGCAACGGATCAACAAAGCAAGGGAGTAGCTCTTGTTTTGCCGATGTCCATGGGCGATGGTGGCCACTTACCATCAGGTGGACCATCTGCTCGTTTGCACCTTAGTTAGTGTTGCATCAAGTTTTATATGACTTACCAACAAAAATGAAATTATATGTATAATACTTTCTTATTTTCATTTATTGCATACTAGCTGCGCCCCGTGTATCACCCGCTATATTTTGGATAATTCACACTATATCATTATAAATTATAGCCTATGTATTATTCTGATGTGTAAGCTATATTATTGTAAAGTTTCATGAAAATCCATTCAGTAGTTTTTGCGAAAGAGTAACAAACATACATCCAGACACCCATACATTCTTACAAACTCGCGTTTATAATATAAGTAGGATTTTGTGGGATATGAAGTTTTCAAATTATTAAAAAAAAAAAGTATCTGAACAATTTTTGTAGAGAAACGTATGATCTACGACTTTTATCTAATCTATTCTCGCGATAAAACTAATCGTTTTTGAGAAAAATGGAAAACAAACCTTAACTTTCTACGGTTAACCTTGGATAAAAAAATTTGCAGAGGTAGGATCGAAGGGGATTTTAGAAATTTTATTTATAATGGTGTATTTAAGGTCTAATAATTTTCAGCTCTATGTGAGTTTTGGCTAAGTGAAAACCTAACCTAAGGTTTGTACAGAGGGCCTGGGCCTCTCGTAATTGTAAGAGATCATGTTTGGCTATTTATCGGTTCAGTAGCAGTCCATTCAAAATCATACCCCTCTTGTAGTACTTTTCAATTAGCACTATGAAAGGATTTATGAAAATTCATCCCCCTAACTTTACTTTACTGTACAGCAATACGTATACACATGCAATTTAGACTGAGGCGAGCAGTGCCTGGGGATTGAGACCCAGGAGCAGGTTTAAAGCTCTTTTATAATATATCAACTCTCACCTCCACCACTCGACCTCACAGCAATTCAGTATGAAGGTTCTTCATTGAAAGTCATGAAACACATGTAAAATATTTTTTCGAAAATCATCATTTAAAGGGGTAAAAGAGGGGTGTAAAGTTAGTATGACTACCTCATAAAATTATTAAATATGTCTACAGCCGATCTACTGTAGGCTAATATAACCACCTCAATATCGCAAACTAAAGTTGAAATAAACAAATTGTATTTCTAAGTTCAGAGTTATTTGTTCCATAATCCGAGTTCTGTTGACAAATAAGGTGACAGTAATATAGAATCCATATTGAACTCATTAAGACATTTTCTAATTAAATAAAAAAAAGACAAAACTCCTTATTTTTGGACCTACATAGTATAAAACAAGGTCGCTTCCCGTCTGTCTATGCCTATGTATGCTTAGATCTTTAAAACTAAGCAACGGATTTTGATGCGGTTTTTTTAATAGATAGAGTGATTCAAGAGGAAGGTTTATGTGTATAATATATGCATATTATAGTAGAGAAAGTGACCATGCGAAGCCGGAGCAGGTCGCTAGTCAATAAATAAAACGTTCACCCAACACTCCCGTCATGCCATAGTTTGATTCAATCAATTGGCGAATATTTAACTATAGTTTTCAATGACCGTCGTACTATTTTTACCCGTATAAATGAATAGTGATGTACCTACTCGGTCGAAACAGCTTGGTACTACGAAAAGGAGGTACCAATTTTCAGCAAACAATAAATATGCTCATAAAATAATAGTTTAAAAAAAACTAAAAACACGCTTTTTATTATAGAAAACCAAACTAAAAAATAGAAAATAAATTTTAATAAATTTAAAATAAGAATAGTGTTAAAAATTTCAATAAATATAAATTAATAATAGTGTAAATAAAAAAAATGTATTTTATTTAAAAAAAGCGTGGGGTGCATGGTGTCAATAATTATAAATATTTTATTGACAGATATGAGTAGAGTGATTATCATTTTGATAATATCTTAAAAAGCACCCCACGCTTTTTTTCCAGTCCAGTTCAATAAAGGATTAAAATTTAAGAAACGCTAAAACGATTTTGATAAAACTTTTACCTATATAATAGTATAATACACTTTAGCGAAGCGAGGATGGCTGATACATTAAAAATAGTGTTCTATATTAAATGTTAAGAGCTCAAGAAAACTACATTTAAATTATCAATGTCTAAAATTGATTTGTGCTAACTTAATTCTAAGTTGGTACTAAGTACAAGACCCTGAAAGCAGTACGTGTACCAAAGAAATATTATGTCGCATCACTATTCACTATGTATGAATAACGGGGCTACCTACCTATACAGCCACGTATGCTATCTCTGTCTGTCGTACGCGCGGTACGAGTGCAAGACAGAGATAGTTGTAGTAACTTAGCTGGAATGCGGTGCGTTCGCGCAACCTCAACAACCAGTCTTTCATTTGCCCGCAACCGCTACGCATTGCGCTGAATTACGAAAATATGTGTGAAATTTATTGCAACAGTGTTTGTTGATAAGTGAAGTGACGATAGTGCTCAAAGTGTGTGTTATGAAGATTAGCTGACGGAGGATCGAGATTCGAGGGACATCAGGTTTATTTACCTGTAAGTCTACTACGTGTTGGTGACGTTGCTTGCTCCTGGAGTCCTTGTGTTATTACTAGTTTTAAGTCTGGCTCAAATTCTAGTAAGATTTTATTCTTTATTTAAATTAAAATTGTGACTTTTTAAAATTTAGATACATGAAGTTCTGGTGCGTGCTTACGTTTGAGCGCGGGATAATTATTTCTTTCATTGGATCATAGATACACTTAGATTTGCAAAAATACCGTCAGTTTTTTTATGTTAATCTTAGATTATCATCCACAAGATGGTTTTGTATTTACAAACTACTATTGGTTCTAGACAACAATAATCTCTATTAACTTGTGAACATTGACCCACATAAAATAATTATGAATTTAATTAAATACTTATTGGTAATACTCACCATTGACAAAGCAAAATCAGGCTTGCAACTGGTTTACTGTACATAAAATAATTACTTGCTTAAAAACATTTCATAAAAACTGTTACAAAAAGATGTTGTGTTAATAAACACCAAACAAAAAACATTACAAGGGGTATCATAACTTCCTAGATGAAACATATTGTTATATAAATATTTATACTACAAATCTTAATTTTTAATTAAAATATAACTTAAGTAATCACGTATTCGATGACGGCATGCCTACAAAGTAAAAAAGAACACGTTGGTTGCTCACGATTTTCATTCATTCCAAATTCAAAATTAGTACAATCTCATATGTTCTAGCGTAGATTGAAAAAACATCGATACATGTATGGATATTAAGTTCGTGAGTAACACTTATTAATTTAAGGTTTGCTTGCTTAATCTGGTTGGTCTAAATTACTTTTTGGTACTTCCGACATCACTATTCAAGTGACAATTCTAAATTCAAAAATAGAATCAATGTTTGGTATTGGTAATTTAATTTCGAAATGATAGCATGTGTAACAAATATTAGAATATTTCAAATTAGACGTATTTAATTAAACTAAATTACTTACCTCCTTTAATTGCGGTTAATCGACTCTAAACGATTACTCTAAATCGCTTTGTAAAAGAATTCCAACGTTTCGTAATACGTATTAAAAATACTTTGCTGTTGCATTTGGCTTCCTGTAATAATTAACAAAAAATCTGTGAGGGAGGAATTTTTAGCAACAATGCACCATTTCATTAATAAAGTCAAGAATAGAACAATTATGAAAAAAATTTTTTTAAAGATCTCATAACCATAGATAATGAATCATCTTCTATTAGATGTAACCTTTTCTGACGGCTAATGCAAAGGTCACGGCCCGCGCATTCCATAATATAAATGACTTGCGAATGAAATTGATGAACATTCTATTATTTAAAAAACTTATAAATTCTGTTATTTTAAAACCGACTAATTTAATTTGGAAATTTTTTTACATAAATATTTAAAAAAAAGTCTATTGTAATAAAATACGCTGGTTACTAATTTGAGAACAAAATTCTCCTAATAATATTAAATTTTTTTTTATTTTGAAGTAAAAACTTCTTTAGCGGCGTTGTGCAGTTGTGTACTTTTTTTGAGATGGGTGAAAAATGCTAAACTCGCGTCATGACACGTGACCTGATCGAAAATTCGTAAGGCAGAGGGATTATATTTTCTTTTAAAGACCTATGACACGTTCTGGTCTCGCCGTATGTGAGCCAGATCTCAATACAAACCATTCCAAAATATTCAAAAATGTACAACGTTAATGATAAAGTTTTCACTTCTGCGGGCACTACCCCAGTTCAACCCGTTTTATGACTATAAATATAAAGGTACAAAAAATATGCGTCAGTCGATGTTGATGCAATAGTCAATACCTACCATTACTGATTGAGAGACAACGCCATTGAAAACAAAGGTGAATATTTTAACTCCTACAACTCATTTTGATTTATGTTCTGTGATCATGGTTTATGCTGCATTTGAATCTACGTGTCGTAGGTAACTACATAACTATTAACTACTTGTTAATTCAACGCCTTTTAAACACTTAATTCTTTATTACTATTAATAGACAATAAACCATATAATGAAATTATGGAAGCCACTGAACAATTAAGCACTTATTATGCTTTTTATTAGTATTTCTATAACGTTTTCAAATAAGCATTTCACGTGAAAATATAGCAAAAACTACAAAAAATTTACAGTTAAATTTAAAAAAAAATCGTAAAAGTCCTCTTCTGTAAAATTACAAAATGAGTTATTGACTTTGTTGCCGAAGAAGCCGAGATATGTAAAGATTACCTAATATTGAAAAGCAATGCATATAATATAGTGCCTAGGTATTGTGACCCAGACGGAAGACCCCGTTACTTTACGATCAAACCAAAGCTATAGCCTATAGTGTTACAATGACTCACGTATTCCATAATTAGGAAAGCTTTGCACTAAACTTTAGACAATGTTTCATAGAACTTCATAATCATAGGCCCAAATTTTATCACGATAATGTATTCATTACGCGTTATAAAAGTGTCATAATATGTAATGGTTCCTTTGAAGATAGAAGAAAGACGATCCATGAAATTCGTAGAAAGCAGCAATCTGGTCAATAATGAAATTTCTCCGATACGTCAGTGCGAGTGCGTACATGCACGCGTTAGTTATAAATTGCTTTTTGATAACACTTTAACAGCTTTGTTGATTAGAAAATCTCGCTTTTCTTCACTTGCCATACTTAAATTTAAAAGTCTGCATTTCGCACTCCAAAGTGATATTTTTCTAACGTCTAAGAGATCTATGGATTGGGTCTATGGAACTTAACCACTTTGTAATAAACAATTATTAAGTTCTTAGTTAAGATATATTTAAAAACCTATGTTTATTTTTGGAAAATAAAATCAATTAATTAATGGTATAAGAGTAGAAACAAAGTAACTAATTTTTTGTATTGTAAGTTTATTTTTAATTTCTTTTTTTTATTAACAACACCTCACACTTACCCTACTTATGTAATAATGAAAAGTGAATCCCTATTTCCCTTGGTCATCACGCGTGAACGGCTGGACCGATTTCGGTAATTCTTTTTTTTTGTGTTTGTAATTGTCAGGAGAAGGTTCTTAGGTCAGAAAAAATTAAGAAAGGTGCACGAAAAATTAGAAAATTAAAGAAAACAGCCATATTACATTTCTAGTGTAAGCCGTTGACAGCCAATTCGAACTCAATATTCAAAGTTAAGACAACGTCTCTGTAGGGTCAGCTAGTGCTATATATTTATATAAAGATTTAATAAAAAATACATCAATTATACTGCAGCACTGTTTAGGTATGCGTTTTTCGTTTAATAACCTCGTCCTAAAAAGTATAAAAAATCTTATTAGATGACAAACAATAATTACTTGTGACATTGATAAACAAGTCACGGTCATCCAAATGGTTTATTCAGAGATGCAAGCAAAAAGTGTTCATTTAGTTTACATCACGATGATTCTTTGCTAACTCAATGATGTCATGATTGGCTATCAATGTGAGTCGCCATTAACGAATGCGGATTTAAATTAATCTATATTACAGATCGAGGGGAATGTATACGTATTATATCGTTTAATATAAAAAATAGGTTTATGCTATGATTCCAGTTGATCTTCAATTTTGTTTCTTGATATCTTCCAAAGGTATTAACAAATTATTTTTACGATCAGCAGCATTTTTTTAGATTCTATTCTTCTGAAGAAGAAGGTCTGTCTCACCATCTATGGTAAATAGTTTCAGTCGAATGTAACAGTTTGACTTCATAGTGGTTTCCAAAAATTACACAAGTTCGCTATAGAATATCAATACTTATACATTTTTTTATATAATACTAGCTGACCCAGCAAACGTTGTTCTGCCACTGTGGGCTACCGTTATCACCTAGGAGTATAAAAAATAGATGTTGACCGATTCTCAGGCCTACCTGACATGTACTCAAAATTTCATAAAAATCGTTTATTTTTTTACGGATACCAAAGAATCAGTACCTTGAGAGCATTATGATATATTCTGTCTATATTGCATACTAGCGACCCGACCCGGCTTCACATGGGTGAATTATTGGTACGGGAGCCAGTTTCAAATTCGGTCAATCATTTCCTCTCGAGTGAAAATTCATATACTGCATAAGGAATATATATTAAGATTACTCGTGACCGTCAGCTGCTATTCTGTGGGTGGGGTGAGCAGTGGTAGCCTCCCAAATATGTAGAAAAAAAATTCCAGTTTGAAAATTTGTTCGACTAACTCATTCTTTCACTCACGAAACTCCTGTTTGTAAAAAGCTACTTAAATGGTAACTGTAATTTTTTGCTATTAAAAAAATCAAAATGTTGAATGGTCAAGCAGCCAGCTAATGTAAATTCCACCACGTTATGTACAGCTGACATTATTTTTCCTTCAAGATATTAGGTAAACTATAATCCGATAAAGTTTGAAATGGGAGGAAATGACTGTAAAAATATATTCAAAATAAATCTGTCACTGGCTCCCGTACCATATATGGATCTAAAATCCGTTGCGACAGATAGCGGGATGAGACTTTGTTTTATACTTTATCTGTGGATTTTCTGCTATTATTCTGTAAATTAATTGAAATATTAATAGGTAATATTAAATACCAAAATCATAAGATTACTTAATCAAACCTCAAGACCTAAGTACAGAAAACGACGTTTATGATACCATCAGTATATGTGTAATAGTAATAGTAAATGGTCATAAAATAATTATATTTTAGTATCCTATCAATCTATTTTGACAAGGTATATTAAATAGCTATAGTGGTGTTGTGAACACTGAACAGCTAATAATTAAGATATTTAACAAAGTGTGACGACAGATTCCTTCACGTTTAGATACAAATAAAGCAGATAGAAGTGGGCCTTCACACGTCGGAAGTGACCGCCATTGTAGTCGTACAGTAAGCAACGGGCAACATAGTAACTTAATCAAAACTATTTTGCTTATCTACTTCATCAACTATTTTTTATGGTTTTAGTAAAGACCCTCGCTTTTTTCGAGATGACTACAAAAGTGTTCAAAATATTTGAATTATTTAAATATTACAATTGTTACTCTTTCACGCAAAAACTACTGAATGGATTTTGATGAAACTTTACAAGAATATAGCTTATATATCAGATTAACACATAGACTATAATTTATAATTATATAGTGTTAACTATCCAAAATATAGCGGGTGAAACCGCGGGGCGAAGCTAGTACAAAATAATAACTAGTCTAATTGACTTGATATTAGAGTTATGGTTATTAAAAGAAACAAGAAAAAATGGCTTGATATTTATTATATAATATTTTCTGTAATTAACTTTCAAATTACTTTAAAAGCTAGAAATAGTAAGATATATTTAAATACATGATTCCATTCATTGATATTCGATGTATTGTGCACAGAGCACAGACACTTTCATGGACGAGTTACTTGAATAGTAATTACATCTGTTCCTAAACTTTACTCTAGATTTCCAGGAACTTTTAAATATCTAACAAAATATTTGGTAAATACTAGATAAAATATTTAGACATAAATAGTATATTAAATACATAAATGATAATGTCTATAAATCAAATAATTTTTCTTGAAAAACTATATCACGCATTGAATGTAATTTTACTTTAACATTAGTTGTATTTTAATTTTTATTTAAATGTAGAAATTATGTGTTGACTAAACAATAAAAAAGAATACCAATATTGGTTTTTTTATTATTTCTAAGTACATATCGCACCTTCTATTTTACAGGAGAGGACTTTTACGATTTTTTCGGATTTATTTCCTGATTACTCAATGGATATTGGTAAGCAGGTAGTAAGTTAAAAATATTTTAACTGTTAATTTTTTGTAGTTTTTGCTACAGTTTCACGTAAAATGCTTATTTAAAATCACCATAGAAATACTAATAAAAAGCATAATAAATGCAGTTCATACGTTTACAAACTAACTAAAAGGGTGTTAAATTGTGTCTTGGTTGCACCAAAAGTGCGTTATGATTCAAAGATTTTGTATACTCTGTGGTATGCGTTAATGTCTATCAATATCACAATGTCTAAGGACGGTCTGTAGTGTTTTACATATATCTATGAGAATAATTTATTAAATCTGACTATATATAAAATTAAATATAATCTGTGAAAAATTTATGTAATAAATGTAGTGTTGATTGATATGTTTATAATAATAGTTTATTAAATTTGAAATTGCTTAAAATAATTATTATCTGTGACGAGTATTCGGTTGGAATATTTCTATTAAGTTCATTGATATATTATGAACAATGTAGATCTACATTCTTGTATCTTATGTAACCTATAACCAGTATCCTACGTAATCATGTACCACATAAACATAACCGATACATCTACTTACTCAGATATTGTACCATAAAATAGCAACTTAGTCACATGCGCAGGCGCATAACGTATAACGTGTCTTACTTAGACGCTGAGACAATTAAAACTCAATACTAGAGTAGTTTATGTTTCAATTACACTTAATAAAAGTAATTTTATTTTACAAATACGTTATGCAATTTCCTAAATAATAATTATATATATTACAGGCACTCTAATATATCGACGGATTGACATTCATTACTTGCACTTGCCTCTCTTTAGTCATAAACTGCATAGTCTTCACTTTTATGGTAGTCTATGGTCAACAAATTCGGGCCAATAAACAACTTTTCCCTTTAACGAAGTGCTGCACCTACTCGTCACATACGAAATGTCAAACGAAAGCCGGCTTTCTCGTGAGGCGGCCCAGATGCGATGGGCGTGGGCCACATTGTAATGAGATAGGATGCCGGTTGCCATGTCACAAAATAAAAAGAAATTATTTACCACAGAATACTTAATATTAAAATGTAACTTATGGAATTTCAGTACTTTAGAAGATATTTAATATATGAGAAGAACTACGTAGCAAGACGTTAGGGCAATAATAGCATGTAATTTAGGCAGAAATCCGTGAGGAGAAGATTTACAAGCCTTTCTCACAACGTGTAAACTCTTATCACACTAAATTAGTAAAAATCACTATTAAGCCTGAGCTTATAAGTTGATGAGCTGTTGGGGTCTATTATTAAAAAAAGTGTTGCTAGCTTCAGTAGTTTCTAAAATATTACCTTATATATGTAGAAAAATAAAATAACGTATTTACAGAAAAAATATATGCAAAATAAAATATTTTTAATTAATTTCTCGCATTTTAATTGATATTTGATCGATTGAATATTGATTATTTAACAGACTCTTGGTTATCTGTGCGCAAGATAGTCACTTCAATCGAAGTGCATTTATGAAGCATGCTTGAAAAACATACTATTACACATTATAATTATTTATTTATTTTAAATTAATTTTCCATTGAAAATTAATAAAATTATTTGTGAATTTTAAACAGACTAAAACCTAGTATTTTATAGTTTACGCCATTCGTGATCTCCTTTGTTCCCCTCCTTGTACATATTATTTGTTTTGAACAATTTTGCGTCTCCTTTTTCACGACTTTGATCAAACTACGTCATTCCTTCTTTCAAACATCATCGACATTCGTCATCTTATATTCAGCCATTCAACAACATAACGCGCCCTTCCTTTTAAATCGAAATAAAATAATACTACTTATAAATCCCAATTCCACATATATTAGTTACTAGCGACGCGTCCCGGCTTCGCACGCGTGCGATGCTGATACTAAATATACTACAGAATGTCTTTATATACAACGTTCACCGTTTTTTTGTCATTAAACAATACTACTATGTTTTCATAGGTACGCGCCGCGTAACCGCTAATCCGTAATATCTTCAAAAATATTCATTTAAATTACATGCTGTAAAGGGCCATATTGATCTATATAAAACGCACAATGTATTTAAGGTATCTAATTGGATAAGGATTAATGCTGTATTGTTTAAAATCGCTTCGTAAATAAGCCATTATTTCTCGTAAAAAGTAAAGGATAAAAAATGTTTATTGTGTGTTATCACTAAGAGATAGACATATACCATCGCGGACTTTTTTGGAGACCTTTATAAGGTGTACAATACGGTAGTACATTATTTTGATCTATCTCGTAGGGTTGAGCCAGCGTTTGCAATGTAAGCGCAAAAAATGTGTTTTTTTACGACATCACATTAGAAACCTCTAAAATTATCAGTGTTTCTCTGCTATATTATGTATGTATTATACATATAAACCTTCCTCTTGAATCACTCTATCTATTAAAATTATCGTATCAAAATCCGTTGCGTAGTTTTAAAGATCTAAGCATATATAGGGACATACAAACAGACAGCGGGAAGCGACTTTGTTTTATACTATGTAGTGATTACATAGATATAGGGCTATTTCTTCGGTTCCTCATTCGCACGTCACGGTAGGGTAGTTGTACAGAACGCAGTGATACGAAACAGGTGACCGCAAGAGCGGTCAAGGTGCTGACTTTCGTCATAAAACTATTATATTGAGAGATGTTCTGTGATAGTTTTATTCATTTCACTCGTTATTTCTATTTTTATTCCATAACGGAAAGGCAAAGGTATTACACCGTACAGTCTTGTCATAAAGATAAAAAAATGTGTGTAATGGTAACGTTCATACATTGGCCACATGTTATTTCTCTGTTGTTATTTAATCAAAAAGGCAAAGGTATTACCCCGTACAGCCTTGTCATAAAGATAAAAAAAGTGTGTGTAATGGTAACGTACTTTGGAGACATTTTATTCCTCTGTTTTTATTTAATCGAAAAGGCAAAGGTATTACACCGTACAGCCTTGTCATAGAGATAAGAAAATGTGTGTAATGGTAACGTTCATGCATTGGCTACATGTTATTTCTCTGTTTTTATTTAATCAAAAAGGCAAAGGTATTACACCGTACTCCATTGTAGTTTCGTTAAAAAGTGCATAACATGATTATTTTGGATTTCCTGTTCCAAATCAAGATAAAAAGTAGGTGCCTCATGTGTTCTGCGAAAGCTGCAGAATTCTCTTACTCCAGTGGCCATCAAGAAAAAACGTTCACCTTGTATTTGGTTCATTTATCTGTTAATGAAAGATCTGCTTCGAAGTCATTCAAAATGGTTGTGAAAGATTTTACCGATTTATTGAAAAAGTTTTAACAGATTCATTTTCTGCATTCGCATCTGAGTTTTCCCTGAAAACTTAGGAAGTTTGAGTGATGAATAAGGTGAGCATTTCCACCAAGATTTAAAGGTTTTTGAAGAACGATATCAAGGATTTTGGGATGGAAACATGTTAGAAGATTACTGATAGTTTTTAATTATTTAATTATTTTTTATTTAATTATTTAATTTTTTAATTATTTTTTCTGAATAGTTCTACCCAAATGTAATAAAATATATCGATAGTTTTATTAAAAATTATACATATTTTATTACTAAAACCATCTTTACTTAGAATTAAAAAAATGTTTTTAGGAGTAAATTGACTTATTTTGCACAAACTAAATTAAACTACAACAATAAAAGTTCTACAGACATCGGGTAATTACAATTTTGTTATACCTATTGATCCAACCATATTAAGTTTTAAGTAAAATGTCAAAAGATACAGAATAACCGAAAGTTTTATTAAAGATTAAGAGGTCAGATATAAACGTCCACTTTCGAACAAATAAAGGGCCCGGTTCTGGTATCGAAATGGCTGTTTAATGCAAAATATGAAAACTGGAAAGTAAACAGTTATACTAAAAATTATCGTTCTCATTGACAGGGGATCCGTATATAAACTCCACTTATAGTCGGCGGGACCCGTAACTGATGAAAAATTGAGTTTTTTTTATTTAATATCAAGAGTCTACCTATTTTATTTCGAAATGTCACGAAAGGTCGAGGAAAGTTTTTTTAACATCAATGTTTGATTTACAAATATTTGAACTTTATATATTATAGAACCGTGGTCGCATCCTTTACCTACTATGTCCGTTTCATGGTAGTGTTCCTCTAATCATATATATAATCATAGTAGGTATACATGGGTGCGACCACGGTTCTACCTTGACCATTTTTATACCGATACATTTCTAGGTTTCTATCTGATTATTTTCGTTTCGTCCTCTTCAGATCACTTTTTTACGTAGTTGGGTTATAGTTTTTTAAACTTTATTTTTTTTGACTAATATAGTTTTAGCATGAGGCAATTAGTTTGTAATAATTTAAAAGGGACAAATATTTATTATATATGTCGGTCTGAGTTAGGTTTAGGTTAGGTTAGCCTTGTGTTAGGTTAGGTTAGGTCTTAAGATTAAACAGTGAAACTAAGCAGTGGAGGTGAGTGTTATGATCATTTAAACGATATCCTTAAGCCTACACCTTGGTCACAAGTCCAAGGCTCTGCTTAGGTTCCTGTCACAATAGTTCCTGTCAGAATAGTAAGAGATTGTAACGTTTAGTTATTTCCTGACCGTATTGCGTCCATATAGCTTTTGAGATAGGCAATCCATCTATATCCTTATTTTAGTTTCCGACATATATATATTTTTATCATTATTATTTTGGACAATTGTTCCTAACATATTAAATATGCCAAACTCACTAATATGGCTTTATAATTATGATTATTGATGCCTATTTCTTAAAGTTCAAAACAGACAGTTTTAGCCCAGCATCTATCTTTGGGCATTGTTTGTAGCAAAAGAAAGAAGTGGTGTTCGAAACATCATTTCGATTACAATAAGCAGTCTGAAACATTTACTTTGAATTTTTATCCTAAAGTGTTAAGTTATAATAGCCGGCACCTAACTTTAGGTCTAAGCAAAGATATTGAGAGAAAGTTGCGCAGTGTAAGCGTGTTTTGGCAGTTCCATCTGAAACGTCGCATAAAAACCAATCGCGTGTGATGCTCTCGCCCCGCGCTCACTTCTAAAAAAGCCCCCAATTGTGACTTCTGCGCATTCAAGGTCAAACCTATACTTACGTGCCGGTAGCTATTTTAAAAATGTTTTTTAAGCACAATGTACTTTGTACAGTAGCTATTCACTAGAATATTTTGACATTAAAATGCTTTACCGTTTACCTAACTGTAGAAGAACATGACATTGTAACAAAATTTAAAAAACATGATTTCGTTTCACAACAGCACATTGAAGATAGAAAAATGCAATTAGTGTTATATGCCTTGGACATCTTAGGAAGAATAGAGATTTTTCCCAAATAATCAATGTGACTTGGTTACTTCTTCTTTTTTTTTATGTAACTAGGTCGGCAAACAAGCGTACGGCTCACCTGATGGTAAGCGATTACCGTAGCTTATAGACGTCCGCAACACCAGAAGCATCGCAAGCGCGTTGCCGAACCTATCCCCAATTCCCCCCAGGAGCTCTGGTCACCTTACTCACCAACAGGAATACAACACTTCTTCCTATAATTCATTTAAAATCTAAACTCCTTCACCATATTTTCTTTTCTATCAACCAATATTACATTTTAAATTAATTTGTATATTTATTATTCTATCATTTATTATTTAAATTTAATTAAAAGAAAATATGAGGAAGTAATGAAATATTTTTTATCCCTTCTTAATTAAATAGGAAACGTACAGAAAATGAGATATTGGTAGATTTATGAAAATGCAGTTAAATAGTTTATCTTTTTGGTCAACTTGTAAAAGTATGCTACCACTATAGTTATTTTCTATGGTTAAAATGAGTTCGAAATGATCGCGTGTCGAGAGTTCCTATCGATAATATTTGCGCGTGCAACTCTCGCGCCTAATTGTATTGCGCACGCAACACCAGCCAGATTATTAGAAAATTTATAAGTATGTCTATAACCTTAAAAATGTCGGAAGTATATATTATATTAGGCTATTTATTCTATATTAGAGAACCGCTATCGCTTCGATAAAATAAATGGAGCTTCTGGATATCACGTTTGTTGTATGGGAGACCCCCTTAACTATTTACTTTATTCTGTTTTTAGTATTTGTTATTATAGGGGAAACAGAACTATATCATTTGTGAAAATTTCAACTGTCCAGCTATCACGGTTCATGAGATACAGCCTTGTGACCACGGATAGATATCTATGCTTGTGACGGACGGACAGCGGAGTAATATGGTTCTGTTTTTAGTCTTTAGGTACCAAACCCTAAAAAACTACCTACTGCTTTTAAAAAACAATATTTTCTAATGTAATTTTTGACAAACATATTAAGTTTGAAAAGGCATAACTTTTGTGGGGAAATAAAAGTAACTGAAACTCAACGAAATTAATCTTATAGAATGTGACGTCATTGTACATATAATTGTTTACAAGTGTAGTTTTTTTTATAACAGTAATTGTAATTTTTTGTGTAATTTTATAATAAGCATTTCTATACAGCATAAAACTTAAATAACACTTTTCATTGTTTATTTTGATTTTTATTATAGATTGTGACGTCACGATGAACCAAAATGATAGGGAGTTTAAAGTATCAAATTATATTTGTTTCAAAAAAATTTATTTAAAACAAATCCATAATATTAGTAGGTATCACATTTAAATAACTTTAAGTATCTACTTAAAAATATATGAACTTAAAATAAAAGAAACAACAATTAGTTTTGTCATATATTTTTATGACAAAATAAAATTACTTGTCCTTTCGATTGTTAACCTTGTTACAAAACCTGAAACAAATAAATAGTATTCATTAAATTACCGAGAAAGTAGCACTGGTTTCTCAAATTAACCAAATTAATGCATTTAAGTAATTGTTACTTTCAAGTGCGAACTATTTCATTTCAATTTCTTCATAGAGAATAAATCAAAGTTTATTTTTAATTGACGTATGACGGATACTTTATCTATTTAAAAAAAATGTTCCATATAAATTAAGGGGAGACGTGAGGGGACGGGTTAGAATACAATTCCCCTCTGCCGCTGGGAAAGCATCTCGTATGTGCCGAGGAATCCAGTACCCCTTGGTAAGTGCTGCGATTCCAGTGAACACCTCGTTCTTGCTCAGGGTCCACTGAAACTGCAGCATTCTTCTCTTCCCTTCCCCTCCCTATTCTATCTTCAGGCAACGCAACGCATCATACTTGTCTATGGGCGACGGTGGCCACTTTTAAAAAAAATTAAATTCTTTTTTTTATGAAAAAGTTTAATACTACATTGTTAATTTCTAGTAGTTTATTCTGTTGTTTTGCATCTACCATGCAAGTGGCGCCATCTATTGACACTAAGAAACAATTAAGGATATCAAACTCAAGTCAATTTAATTTTTGATTGTGATTCACAATCACAAGAGTATAGTTTAATATATACAAAAAATATTACTTATTAAAATATCCATATTACATTTGATTTCCTATAATAACTTACTTGAAATTTAAATTGAATAATTTTACAAAAATATTCATAATTGACTTGTCTTTGAATTTTGATATACAAAGTTAAAACCTAATTACTATTAGTTTGTATTATTGTACAGCAGCATCTTGACATTAGAATGTTTTCAAGCGTTACTTCAATACATCTAAATTAAGAGGATTTCGTTCGAACGACACTTTTGAAAAATAGATTTTTACCAAAAATGTTTACCAAATACGTGCGATAGAGAGAACTACAGCTCGAACTGATTTTACCTACGTAAAATTAAGAAAATCCTTGCGTAATCCCCTGTTTCCTCCTCAAAATCTGGACCGGTTTTAATATTTATTTCGTTAAAATGCAGTACAGGGTCTAAGCTATGCGCGTACGTTTTGCTTTTTTGGTTTATGTTAGTAATAATTAGTTTGCTGGATGTTTGCAAATGTAAATAAAAAAGACTTTTTTTTTATTTTAAAAGTTTTTTTCTATTATATTAATCAAATAATAAAAAAAAACAAAACGTACCGGTAGACAGAGATACGTATATATCGCATGGTATTTTTTTTCTTCTATAACTTCATTATCCTATGAGGAAACAGGGAACTACGTTTATATGAAAAACTGATTTCCTCTTAAAGGCAGTATGTAACTTTCAAAGGTACATAAGTTCCTTAACGACCATTTCAATTACATAATTAGATAACAATGTTCACACACCATACTTTTGTGTCAGTATATACGTAATGATGTCGTTATATTATAATAGAAAAACTAACGCTGTAACTTCTCAGTAGAAAGTGCGAGAACATCTCTAATTTTAACGCAGTTTTAGGAGCTACAGTAATAAGAGACAATAACGAGGAATAATCATCACATTAGATCTTCTGGAAGCTCGTTTTTCCATACACATTATTTTTTATGTCATGTTATCTATACTTGATATATAAAGCTGAAGAGTTTGTTTGTTTGAACACGCTAATCTCAGGAACTACTCGTCCGATTTGAAACATTCTTTCAGTGTTAGATAGTCCATTTATCGAGGAAGGCTATAGGCTATATATCATCACGCTAAGACCAATAGGAGCTGAACTACACGCGGACGAAGTCGTGCGGGACGACTAGTAATAAATATATACTAATTTACTTTATTATATTATTATCTAATTTGATTTCTAGTAAAATATTTATGTTTATAACAGAGTTGTTTTGCATCTACCACGCTAGTGACGCCATCTTTTGATCCTTACTTATTATTTATTTAATATGCGATTACAAATGCGAAAATAACTTCTCTGTCTGTCTGTCGCGCTTTCACGCCAAAACTATTGAATTGATTTAAAATGAAATTTGGAATACAGATAGTGTAGAGCCTGAGAAAGGACATAGGCTATTTTTAATGCGAAAAAAGGTTTGTAAGGGCTTGAAAGGGGGGATGAAAAGTTGCATGGACGTATTGTCAGTTTTAGAGCTAGAAACTTGAAACTTAGTAGGCTTTTGATTCGATATAAATAAATATGACATTCAAAGTTTGTAAAAGTTTTACCCTCAAGGGTGTAAAATAACAATAGGGAATAGAGAAAAGGTGAATCAAATGAATGTTTGCGATTTACAAACTGCCTTTAAAAATTAAAAAAAATATTATTTTTATTGAAATATGTATGTATACGAGGCTAGATATTTTAAAACTAATAAAACAGGAAAACTTTGAGCTTCTTTTAATGTTAGTAATAAAAGTTTTATTTTTAGAACTCATGTGAACTGCACATTAGATCGTAACATTTTACAATCGACAATAAAACCTATTCTACTTAATTTTAAATTATAAACTTTTTTTTTTAATTTTTAAATGACGTATAGTAGATATTTCTATTTGCAAGAATTTTTGTAACCTTCAAAGCCAAAATGCTAAACGCCAAACTGAAGAGAATTCACCAAAACAAGCCGAAATTAGGGTCATCAAAACGTTGAGTTAAATTTAAAAAAAAATTAATATTCCGCCTAAACGAAAATATATTTTTTTTTAAATAACACCACGAATTTTGAGTCAAACTTCTTAATGTCAAATTTAGATTTATTTTATCTTACTAATAATGAGATTTGCCTCCATTATTTTTTTGTTAATTTTATTTTTTTAAGTAATTTAATTAACATTATAATACATAACCACTTTTACATTTATAGGTAATATCTATTATTTAGGATAATGTTAGCAGTAATAAAATTTCGGTAAAAGATGAAAAGGTTCGGATTATTTGCCTGTCTGTGGTTGCTAGGCGACGCTTTGTTAGTAAACATTATTTATCGAACTTGTATGAGTAACTCAAGAAATGTTTAAACATAAATAATGACATAATTTTGAAATTAGAATTGTAAAATTTCTATGTTCTAAATGTAAAACGGATGGAACTTGTGAGGGCGCGGCAACTTTCTTTCTCAACAGCTGATGACTGATGTATCGGCATTCGGTACACGTTCGCGGAATACCTAGAAAACTGACCACTTTGTAAACTTATTTATCTGTCACATGCGTTTCTTTACAATCTTTACATCATTACACTATACTCTTTCACGCAAAAACTACTGAATGTATTTTAATGAAACTTTACAATAATATAGCTTATACATCAGAGTAACACATAGGCTATAATTTATAAAGATATTGTGTAAAGTATCCAAAATATAACGATAAGTGTCAAGTCAGTAGGAAAAATTGTATATAATGTATGATGGAAATGTTTATCTTAAACAGTATATATATATATATATCTATTTTTTATGTGTAAGCCATTATCGCCAAAATATTGAACCATAAATATATATAAGCTACTTGAAGTACTTATCAATGTAAAATATACCGATAAGGGATATAGCGATATAGTAATATGGCGATTAAAATGTCAAATTGAACCTAAATATATGTAAATTGCATCCGAGCGAAGCGAGGACGGGTCGACTGGTAAGTCATAATAGTAGAAATTAGATAACATATTTGAAAGTCCGTACTATAGTCCCATGTGTTATGGTAAACATTACACACTTGTGTCAATCTAAGGGAACTTTCGACGAGAACAATGGCTTAAACATACCTATAGGTATTCGATTGTTTTTTGTATTCTTTACGCAACTGTCTTTCCGGGATGAACTTACACTTGTTTTTACATTAGTTACTGAATCGCTGGGAGGTAATTTAACTCGGTAAATCCTGCAAACATTCAGATTTGAATTTTACACGATTTTCGTCGTTATTTTTACTAATAATCACCTAAGTGCAGAAATCATAAATCCGTAGAAAAAAAGAGAAAAAATGAGAAGAAAAAATCTATTCACATATTTTGTCAATAAAGAACCAAATCCCCACAAATTAGGTGAAAACAAAAATTGTATAAATAAATTATTATAGTTTGGTTGAAAATGTTGGCAACACTTATAATTTTAGCAGCATCATGTTATTTGTTGGTAGGATTAATATGAGTAGCATTTTTACTTTCTTGAATGAAGAAAGAATTGCAAAATAAATACGTCAACACGATAATATTATAATTATTATTGCATCTCGAGTAATCTAGGAGTAACGCTGAAGGACTGTGTCTAAAGAATAACCCCTAGGAGGATATTATAGTCAAGCCGTCATACTTTTAGTCTGCGTATAGACTACAACTTCTCTTTCCTCTTATTTATTAACAATACAAATTAAGTGAATAAATAAAAATAAACGCAGTGAGCACAATATCCTTATCATTATATTATTACCTTTTGAAAACAATTACATGGCAAAAAACGCAGTTATTGTTATTGTGACGTAAATTCTCAATTATAGAAATTGGTTGATATCCGTCTTAGGTAATAAAACCTCGAGTCCATCGATCAGCCATTACAATAGCTAAATAAACAATGACGCTGAAATAATATAAATGGCAAAATCTGATGGTGTGCAATGTTTTTGTTAAACTGTATAGAATATAGATAATGTAACTACCGCTAAGTGCCGAAGTGCCCTCACTTCTCTGAGTTAAGATATTTCTTCATTCTTTTGGTTCAACAATAAACGTCTTAGGATTTCTGCTTACTAATTTATATCAATTTCCATTATAACAATCCTTTCCAAGTGATTATTTTTTTAACCGACTTCAAAAAGATTGGTATTTTTTTATGTATGTATATCGATTTTCAAACAAACCCAGGATCTGAGTCCCAGGATTAATTCAATCAGTTTTTCTTCTTTAATATATAAAGCTGAAGAGTTTGTTTGCTTGAACGCGCTAATCTCAGGAACTACTAATCCAATTTGAAAAATTCTTTCAGTGTTAGACAGCCCATTTATCGAGGAAGACTATAGGCTATATATCATCACGCTAAGACGAATAGGAGCGGAGTTACACGTAAACAAAGTCGCGCGAGTCGAATAGTTCAAAGTATAAAAGTCACCTATAACGTCAAAAACAAAGCGAAGCCAAAACATTTTGCGTGGTTCATTACATTACGCACTACACATCGTGCAGGTGACTAAAAGGAAAGCAAAAATATCAGTCACGACAGTTATCTCGGCCCGCCAAGTTCACTTTTACTAAACATTGTGCATTCAAGGTTTATGACTTCCAACTGTATGCTGGTTTGGTTAACCTTAGCGTTTTTTGTATTTTCATATTCTCACACTTGGCTCTGACCGTGTCCTATATAGTGTTAATTCAGTGTGCTAACTGTTTTACAATGAAGTTACTGTTAACGTCGCATCTATTTAGCAGAACCCGTCCAAATTTTCCAAAGATGGTTTAATAAAGTTTAAATGGGCGAAATTATTTTGAATGTATCGGTGAAGTCAAGAAATCTTCAGTTGAATATAGAAACTAGCTTTCTCATAACGAAGATGTTAACTTCACTAACTACTTAACGTAAAGACTGAATTATGTTGACCTTAAAGCTTTTTGCTACATTAGTGGCAAGGAGACTTATTAACGTTCAATGTTACTTGCCTTGGATAAAATATTGATAAAGAAAGTTTCATCTATATTCCACACTAGTCGAACTGCGCGACCTCGGCCGCGTGATGCTCCGCTCCTATTGGTATTAGAGTGATGATATTTAGCCTATAGCCTCCCTCGATAAATGGGGTATCTAATACTAAAGGAATATTTTAAATGGGAACAGTATTACTCATCTATTGTTCAAAACACCGTAATTCATTAAAGAAGTTACTTGTTGCCAACATTATAATAATTTACTTATAATCTCTGTACTCTATGTCCGAGCAACTACAGATTACAACTTTTAACCACAGACTGATGTGTCATTGGGAATTTAAATTAAAAAACCACAGATTATATAATAATAATTAATACTCGTCTATTATTTGAAATTTAATAAAAAAAAATATGGTAGATAAAATGCAAAGGAATAGACGGTCCACCTGATGGTAAGATGCCACCGTCAACCATGCACATCGGCAATACAAAAGAGTCTCTTCTACAGACCAGTGTCCTCCGGCATTAAAGGGATGGGAGGGAGAAGAATGTAGTCTGACCCTCATACGGCGCGAAAGGAATGCGTCTAAAACACTTGGCTGTCGAATTCGCACGCTGGTAATCGCAAAACAGACAGGGAACAGATCCCTACTATCAAGGAGTACTGGGTTACTTGCTTCTTACGATATGATTTCCCAGCGGCAAAACGGAATTGTATTCTAACCCTTCCCCTCTCGAATTAATAATCGTAATTGATTAAACATAGTCGATCAGTCAACAATTACTTAATATTTATGTCGTATATCATTAAACTGAACCTTAAATTTCGGTCAACGTAACCTGGTTAACCTGGTCTCGTCTGCCAAGAACGAATAAACTAACAAAGGTCGCCACGTCCCAATGCTAAAATTAGATTGTGTATGGAGTATTGTTTTACGGACGATGGCATAAATTAATGACACTCCCACGCCTATTGTTAGACAAAACCTCGAACCTACACAGTGAAAATAATTAAAAGACTAGCTTCTTCAAAGATTAATAAATGTGAAAAAATATCTTGTATAATGTATTTATAATGGCAATGGTGACTCGCTACCTAGAAGCATCTCGTAGTATGTAAATAACTAAACATTAATGCTCATAAATTATTATAGACAAAAAAAATCCTTACTAATGTTGGCAACACTTCATCCAGAGACAATAGTGTTACTGATGTCAAAAACGTTGTAAAAATGGTTCGGTTTCATTACGTCGTAATAAGGAATCACATATGAGTACACGTTTGCCTCAGTTAAGCGAGGGCAGATATAATGATTAGCCATATAAAAATAAATTAGCAGTGAGCAATGCGTGGCCAGACATATTTGTAACAGCATAGCATAGTAAAATAATTAACTAACAATTTCGCAACAGTGTCGCGCACAAACTGGTTGTATCGCATTGACATTACAAGTTATGAAACGTGAGTAGTTCAATTAGGGAGTGTGAGCTAATTTGTTACCTTTTTACTATATTGAAAGTGAATTTATGTATAATTTTACTATCTGCAAGATATATATAACGCACCTTTATCTCACTGTGTACTTACTATGTCTAAAAAGGCTATAAATTGAGGTAGGGCACAGCAGAAAATTTCCTGCTCAAATATGGAGCAGCCCGACTGGGGTAGTACCTCGACCTTACAGAAGATCACAGCAAAATAACACTACTCTAAAGCAGTGTTGTGTTCCTGTTGGTGAGTAAGGTGACCAGAGCTCCTGGCGGGAATTGGGGATAGGGTCGGCAACGCGCTTGCGATGCTTCTGGTGTTGCAGACGTCTTTAAGCTACGGTAATCGCTTACCATCAGGTTAGCCATACGCTTGTTTGCCGACCTAGTTACATAAAAAAAAAAAAAAAAATGATTTCCAATGCTATTTACAAATGAATAGTCAGTTTTAACAATAAAAAAAAATATAGCTCATTTGGTATGTGTTATCAATTCTGAAATCTTCGGAGTCGTGATTGAGTATAATATTATTGAACATGACTTCTAAACAACATAATATGAAGCAAAAAAAATAATCAATAGATAAAATCTTTTCCATTATATACCTGTTCGAAAAACCGAACAATATTGCCCTGGTATGAAATATTTCTCAGATAAGAGCGAAATTTTGTATGATCATTTCGCTCTTGGTTGCTTGTTTTTTGTATTACTTTCAGGTACATGAAGCATCGTGGTGTTACATGGTCGTTTTGAACGAATTGGAGTGGAAAGCAGATTAAACCTAGACCGTAGATATGATGGTGATTTGGGATCATTAAGAATATTAAATAACACCGAAAGAATGTGCATATCACGGCGAAGCCGGATAGGGAGTCATTTAAGTCTAGCGCGAAAGGAGGAAACATGGTCATACTTACGTATACCGAAAATAAAGCGTATAGCAAGATTTTGAAGGCGCTCTAATTTGTTAACTAGCTCCTCAGTCACATCCAAATAGCACACATCGGCGTAATCGAGAATGGGCAGTAAGAGAGATTGCGCGAGCATATTTTTGGTGCGGAAAGGTAGAAAATATTGGAGACGCTTGAGAGAATGAAACGTAAAATGCATTCGTTTACTAATTTCGTTAACATGAGATACCCAAGACAAATTGCAGTCCAATATAAGTTCTTGACTTTATTAGAATAAGCAATCGGGACTCCAGAGTATAAGATGTCAGGTACTGTATTCCAGTCAACCCTACTTCTCAGTCTACTACTGCCAATGATTATTGCTTGAGATTTTTTAGGGTTAACGAGAAGACCATATGTATATAACATTTAAAAGGTAATATCAATTATTCTTTATCATTTACTAAAAACTAACAGTAAAACAACTAATTTATGAATAAAACATTTAATTATGGTTTTTAAATGAATTTAAAATAACTTTTTGCAAATTAACTTTTTTTTAGTTTGGCCACATCAAGGCACTATCGAAATGTAATGCTGTGCCCTACGGATACTTAGTCCTAATTAGCTCTATTTAATTAGTCCTAAATTAATGAGTGTCTCTGAGTGTGGCAGTAAGAGACCCTTTAATGTATCTATCATTGAGAAAATTGTATTGGTGTGGTGTAGCATTGGAAATATGTTTAAGAGTATACAAATATACTCTTTACAAAATATATTATATAGATTAGTTTGCTAGGTAACTCATACCTATAGCTTAGTTCATAATTTTCATTACTTACTTCACGGTCTACTTTTGAGCATGCGTCTATGTAACGGCTCAGTGGGAACCTAGCAAAAACATTCCTTTGTCATTCGATAAATCGAATTTGGTTTAGACAACGGACTGTCTGATTTTTTTGTGCTAACGTAAAAACGCGTAAAAGTTCTAATTCGAATCAAAACCAATTTCTATCTAACAATAAATAGTTTTTTTACGCAGGTCTCTAATTTCTAAAAATGACGACAAATTGAATAATGTAGACCACTAATAGTTCGTATTTCTAAATAAAAACCCAACTCTAATAGATTAAAATGGATATTGTTAATATACTGTTAATTATGATGTTGACAATACTTATTTGAGTAGCATTCTGTCAATTATGATGCTGGCAACACTGATTTGTGTGCAGCCTGTTAGTTTGGCAATTGTGCCAACGTAAAGATTAGAGTAAACCAAATAATTATGCCGCCATGACGGAAATATTGTTTCATCCCGAGTATTAATCTAAAGTATAACCCTCAGGAGGATATTCTAGTCAAGCCGTCATACTGTTGGTCTGCGTACAGACCATAACATCTATTTAATTAACAATACCTTAGGATATTATATATGAAAACATCTTAAGGTGTACAATTTACTTTATTTTTAACGATCATTGTTTTGATGCATCATTAATTAAAGGTTGTCTTCCTTAAAAAGTAAAGGTATGAATAAAGTGGCCATACGTCCCGTTTTTAGTTGTCTATCCCGCTATCCTGAAAGTAAGTTTTGGGACGTCAAACTGTCCCGTTTTCCTAAATCGCGCAATAATTATTGTCGACATTAAGTGATGACTATGATATGCCTGTTACAAATATCCGAGAATTTTTTTTTTATTTGATTTTGATTTTTTTCTTTTCACCCGTGGATGTCTGAAAGACATCCGTCACGTTATCCGTGTCCCGTTTTGAGTGGTTAAATAAAATGGAGACTTTAGGTATTAAACTAGTAAGTTAGACAAGTCACCTCTGGGGGCACTGGAATGGTGTACACTTGAACTTGGCCTAATTCTAGAATTTAGGTCATTTTAGTTTTCATTTAACATAGCTGTTAAGTATTAACAGTTTAAGCATTCGTTACTAACCTATTTTATTTTATTTTACCTATTTCATTCTATGTCTTTATTTTGAATTCAATGTTAATTTAATTTTTAATGTTTATATGGACTTACTAATTATCGAAAAAAAAAAAATTATTATTATTAAACTGTTGTTTGAATAAACAACGCATTTTATTGATCTAAACCATATTAAAATATGATGTGTAAAAATGCTAACGGAGGAATAAAAAACGGATCTCAGTTTTTAATAGGTAACATTGGCTAACTAATTCTTAGTGCTAAATATTGCTAAGTCGTTAAACCAACAAACAAACAGTTAAAGTTTATAATAGGTAATAGGTATATAATAAAATCTGTTCTTGATGTGTTCTTTTAGTATACTTTACAACACACGGGACAAATTGACATAGATTACCCATAACATTAACATTTACGCCATGACGTATTGAGGTAGCGGTGCGGAAACTTGCTACTTTCCTGCCTGTGACAGGCTATTGTTCATCACTAGATGATTATACGCTGCTTTAACCTGCTATTGTGACAAATTTGTTCATTAATTCAATATATTATACGATAATTATCTTATATTTCTATCTGACAAACAGATTGACTGATCTATGTTAGCCTCAAAGCCTCTTGTAAAGATTTGTTATTCTAACCTACGATGATGATGAGAAATATTTTCACAGCGTAATTATCACTTATTTATAAAATGTAGAAGGTATAAATGTTTTTTTTAATGATAGATAAGGGTCCGTCGCCCATGGACATCGACAAAACTAGAGGGTATCTGTTGTTCTGTCGATGCGTTGCCGCCTCGAAGGTAGAGTGAGGAGGGGAAGCAAAGAGAAGACTGCTGCGGTTTCAATGGACCCCGAGCAAGAACCCGGTGTTCATTGGAACCGCAACAGTAATGGGATGGGAGGGGTTGAACTGGCCCTCATGCGGCTCGGTCGGAATGCGTCAGTTCAAACTCGCCTCTTACGAGATGCTCTCCCAAGCGGCAGACGGGAATTGTATACTAACTCGTCTCCTCACACACCCGTCCCCTTAATACATATTTATTTATTCGAATAATTTTGAAAAAAATAGGACTATTTTAACCACTTATTTTTATTATTGACGCTTTATGCGCCACTGATTCAATTTCTAATTTTATTAATTATCATTGATATTTAATTTTTGTTAAACATTGTGTTCTTTGATGAATATAAAATGCATTTAAATATATGTCAGTTATTATTTATATTATAAATTAAAAAATGCTTATATTTGACGATATACAAATTCTTAGATGGAGTAATTAATGTAGGAATATAATATAAAGGAGATTAAATCCGTAATTTTCGACAAGTTGTTTTCTATTTTTTATTTACTTAATTATTAAATAACTGATTAATGTAGCGCTGTGATATAATACTGGTCAATGACATTGGTTCAGCTTCACTGAACGTTGGTACTTCCGAAATAAACAGTTGAAATTGATACTCCAATAGGAATAATAGACAAACACTAACTTTATACTCATTCCACATGCAAATAACTGCAGTAATTAGAGATGCCACAAATAGTGATTTGGGCGAATAATGAATATTCGGCGAGTCTCTTGGCTGAAGCGCCGAATATTCGGCAACAATTTTTCCTGTGTGTTTTACTAAAGTACATGTAATGACGTTGCGTCGTGGTCGCTTTTGTTTGTTGATAGGACAGCAAACACTTATAATTGATGGTCAACAAACGCAAAATAATATCTTAATCTAGTCGTGTCACGGTAGTAGTGTAATTTATGAGGAAAAGCGCAATCGTTTGCTATCAACAAATGCTAAAAAATTGTTTTCATTACTTACTAAGTTAAGTTATTCGTAAAATAAACATATTTGTGAGTAATATTATGCATTCTTTGTTATCGTGTTTTTTTCGGTATTCGGCCAAATAGTAAATAATAAAAATGGTCGAATAGCCGAATACCGAAAATTCGTAGCATCTCTAATTTAGGCACTATCATTCATAAGGCTTGAATGGCCTGTAAGTCTTGCTTTACTGTCTCCAAAGGTCGCGTACCACAGAATCATTATCATTCATTCGTCAAAAATCATTCTTATACTTATTTTAAAAAAAAAAACAGATATTTAACTTCAACATCTTGTTCTCCATTTGGGCAAATTTTTTTAAAAACAATGCCTTTCAAAATATTGTCCTTCTATAATTGGACTTTTTAAAATAAAAAGATTGCAATTTAATATAAACTGAATATTTACCTAATAATAATATTATTTAACCGCTTGCGCAATTGTTACTTAATCCTTAAACGTTCAAGTTATTTAACAGCACTCGAAAATTGACGTGACGAAAAAATTGCGTAGATCAAATATTGCTTCCTTGGAAAAATTTCGTGAGATTTAATTGACATTTATGACGATTTCGAAACCATAATTCGGATATTGCCGGTTAATAATCGTTTCGTTTAAGTAATATTTACCTTGAAAGCCTAGGGAATGTTATTTATTTATTAAAAATAATATCGGTTTTGTCAAAAATGATATGAATCATATTATAAGGATATTTGGAATTAAGTAACGATATAAAGTTTGAGAGATAAGTTAAGTATTAACAGTGTAAGCATTCGTTACTAACCTATTTTATTTTATTTTACCTATTTCATTCTATGTTTTTATTTTGAATTCAATGTTAATTTAATTTTTAATGTTTATATGGACTTACTAATTATTGGAAAAAAAATATTATTATTATTAAACTGTTGTTTGAATAAACAACGCATTTTATTGATCTAAACCATATTAAAATATGATGTGTAAAAATGCTAACGGAGGAATAAAAAACGGATCTCAGTTTTTAAGAGGTAACATCGGCTAACTAATTCTTAGTGCTAAATATTGCTAAGTCGTTAAACCAACAAACAAACAGTTAAAGTTTATAATAGGTAATAGGTATATAATAAAATCTGTTCTTGATGTGTTCTTTTAGTATACTTTACAACACACGGGACAAATTGACATAGATTACCCATAACATTAACATTTACGCCATGACGTATTGAGGTAGCGGTGCGGAAACTTGCTACTTTCCTGCCTGTGACAGGCTATTGTTCATCACTAGATGATTATACGCTGCTTTAACCTGCTATTGTGACAAATTTGTTCATTAATTCAATATATTATACGATAATTATCTTATATTTCTATCTGACAAACAGATTGACTGATCTATGTTAGCCTCAAAGCCTCTTGTAAAGATTTGTTATTCTAACCTACGATGATGATGAGAAATATTTTCACAGCGTAATTATCACTTATTTATAAAATGTAGAAGGTATAAATGTTTTTTTTAATGATAGATAAGGGTCCGTCGCCCATGGACATCGACAAAACTAGAGGGTATCTGTTGTTCTGTCGATGCGTTGCCGCCTCGAAGGTAGAGTGAGGAGGGGAAGCAAAGAGAAGACTGCTGCGGTTTCAATGGACCCCGAGCAAGAACCCGGTGTTCATTGGAACCGCAACAGTAATGGGATGGGAGGGGTTGAACTGGCCCTCATGCGGCTCGGTCGGAATGCGTCAGTTCAAACTCGCCTCTTACGAGATGCTCTCCCAAGCGGCAGACGGGAATTGTATACTAACTCGTCTCCTCACACACCCGTCCCCTTAATACATATTTATTTATTCGAATAATTTTGAAAAAAATAGGACTATTTTAACCACTTATTTTTATTATTGACGCTTTATGCGCCACTGATTCAATTTCTAATTTTATTAATTATCATTGATATTTAATTTTTGTTAAACATTGTGTTCTTTGATGAATATAAAATGCATTTAAATATATGTCAGTTATTATTTATATTATAAATTAAAAAATGCTTATATTTGACGATATACAAATTCTTAGATGGAGTAATTAATGTAGGAATATAATATAAAGGAGATTAAATCCGTAATTTTCGACAAGTTGTTTTCTATTTTTTATTTACTTAATTATTAAATAACTGATTAATGTAGCGCTGTGATATAATACTGGTCAATGACATTGGTTCAGCTTCACTGAACGTTGGTACTTCCGAAATAAACAGTTGAAATTGATACTCCAATAGGAATAATAGACAAACACTAACTTTATACTCATTCCACATGCAAATAACTGCAGTAATTAGAGATGCCACAAATAGTGATTTGGGCGAATAATGAATATTCGGCGAGTCTCTTGGCTGAAGCGCCGAATATTCGGCAACAATTTTTCCTGTGTGTTTTACTAAAGTACATGTAATGACGTTGCGTCGTGGTCGCTTTTGTTTGTTGATAGGACAGCAAACACTTATAATTGATGGTCAACAAACGCAAAATAATATCTTAATCTAGTCGTGTCACGGTAGTAGTGTAATTTATGAGGAAAAGCGCAATCGTTTGCTATCAACAAATGCTAAAAAATTGTTTTCATTACTTACTAAGTTAAGTTATTCGTAAAATAAACATATTTGTGAGTAATATTATGCATTCTTTGTTATCGTGTTTTTTTCGGTATTCGGCCAAATAGTAAATAATAAAAATGGTCGAATAGCCGAATACCGAAAATTCGTAGCATCTCTAATTTAGGCACTATCATTCATAAGGCTTGAATGGCCTGTAAGTCTTGCTTTACTGTCTCCAAAGGTCGCGTACCACAGAATCATTATCATTCATTCGTCAAAAATCATTCTTATACTTATTTTAAAAAAAAAAACAGATATTTAACTTCAACATCTTGTTCTCCATTTGGGCAAATTTTTTTAAAAACAATGCCTTTCAAAATATTGTCCTTCTATAATTGGACTTTTTAAAATAAAAAGATTGCAATTTAATATAAACTGAATATTTACCTAATAATAATATTATTTAACCGCTTGCGCAATTGTTACTTAATCCTTAAACGTTCAAGTTATTTAACAGCACTCGAAAATTGACGTGACGAAAAAATTGCGTAGATCAAATATTGCTTCCTTGGAAAAATTTCGTGAGATTTAATTGACATTTATGACGATTTCGAAACCATAATTCGGATATTGCCGGTTAATAATCGTTTCGTTTAAGTAATATTTACCTTGAAAGCCTAGGGAATGTTATTTATTTATTAAAAATAATATCGGTTTTGTCAAAAATGATATGAATCATATTATAAGGATATTTGGAATTAAGTAACGATATAAAGTTTGAGAGATAAGTTTATATTAAAACTTTAAATAAGTATAAATAATTAATATTTTAGTATTTTAGCCAGAATTCAAGTAAATAAGTAAGTAAAGTTAACCTTTGTAAATAAATAAAAGATATCTACGATTTTAATTTCACAAAAGTTTCAATTAAATACTACAGATGATAAATCAGTTACGTTCACCATTGAAAATGGCAACTTGTACTTTTAACAGAACATATACAGATAGCATAATAAATTATGTAATATTTCTCTTAGGCTTAGGTCGCACTACGTTTTTTTTTCCCTCAAGCGGTAAACCGCTAGACCGCCAAAAACGCACACACTTTTTTTGGCCGAGACGCACACACTTTAAAAACCGCGAAACTGGCCACGATTTTCACAGTTTGAACATGAATTTCAAGAGAGCTGTATGTTTCGTTGTTTTAATACTAAGAAACAGAAAAGAAAATGTCGTCAAAAATTTCGCAAATATTGGGTCCATCCACTGACTTAACTGAAGATTTAAGAAAGTGGCATGCTGTATAATAGCATGCCGTGCTATCTTTGAGCATGCTAGTTGATGCGGGGATGGAAGAGGGAAAGGTCTATTACCTTTGTGAACGCGTTTGCTTAATGAGCATGCTAGTATCGATCTTTTTTTTCCTCTTCCTAGCTTAGAGAAGTTTTTGGATGCATTGCACGGTCAGCAAAAGTATAATTTTATTCAGATACATGCAATGTTTGAATTGGCTATCAAATGGCATGTATATTGGAGTGTTTGCTTTGAGTATGCTTATTCAGCAGCATACATAAAAGTAGCATGCTTATTGCTAGCAAATGTATAAAGTTCATAAGCAAACTTATAGCATGCTATTTTAGAGCATGTGTAACATTAGCCTAAGGAGAGAAACGCTAGCGGCTACCGTGTCAAATGTGTGCGGGTTGATATTAGTTCTATCATGGACTACATATTTTGGCGCGTTTTTTCCCCGCTAACCATTCACCATTCCATTTTCTCACAAAATCAGGCAGATAAATCCGCGACGGTTTAACCGCAGTGTGGCCTATACCTTATGCGGATTAATAATTAAAGAAACAGATATATTAAAACGACTCATTACAGCGTAAAGGCATTACCAGACAGACTTTTTTGTGCATACTTCTAACGAAGGTGTGTGAGTGAGAAGGCATGATTAGCGCCGTTTTAATTATTTTTTTATTGGTACGTAAAGTTGTAACGATGAGTAGCTACAGAACTTGCCGACACAGAGTACAGCCATTGTTCTAATGACACGGATTCAAACTCTCTGCCCCCGATCCCACACTGAAGACTCTCTTATGCAACCATTATTAACCATTCGTGTACACTTCAACTTTAATTACTAACACATTATGAATAGAGCCTAGCTTAATATAATTAATTACTTTTACAATTTTTACATTCACTTTTAAATTATCGTAAAATCTTTCGAACGTGTCAGATGATATAAGTTCATCTAGTATTAAGTTGCTTATATAATAATTAGTATCGTCTTCTAGCTTAAAATGTGTAAAAATAAAGATCATAAAGGTTAAATATCGATATTAAATATAATTGGAATAATTTGTTCGTACGACCCCTCTTTTCATTATAGTGGGAATAGATGAGGGGGTATTTCGTATTAAAAAAAGGATATTGAAATGATTAGTGTAATTGCTGTTTCGCTGAAGAAGTGTTAAATATTAGCATTGAACAGCTGATAAAACAATAATTTATAAGAAGCTTTTGGTAGTTTCCGCCAATATAGTCCTTGACAATTAATCCTTTATATATATTTTCTCGTAATTTAATAATTTTACTTGACAGCTCATATAGTGTAGTTTATGTACGGGTCACGGGTGGGCAAACGTTGCGGAATATTTCCGAGAAGTTGCGCTCTGATATTTTCTTTCATATCGACAGAATTATTAATTTTAAATTATATTGTGGGTTAAAGAAAATCGAAATGTAACCAGATACTTTACAATCAAATTATTTGCTTGTAAATATTTTTTGTTAATTTTTATGCAGAGTCGTATGAGTTTTAAATTAACGGTGTTTTCAGGTTACAGAAAAAAACAGATTTATCATATTTGTTTTATTTTAATAGATAATCTAAAATATACCAAAACTTCTACAAATTAATTCATTTAAAAATAATAATCAGTCATAAAAAAATTTAAATAAAATATCTAATTTCCTATTTATATTATAACAAATTCCTGAAGTTTTTACTAGTATAACAGACTTACAAATGCTGGTTCTCTAAATGAAATAAATCATGAAACGTGTTTAATACTTTCTACTGGCCTTCGTGCTCCGGCAGACGATTAGGGCTAAAGTACCATGTTTATAGTATTAGCTCAACGATTATTTAGAATTTTAAACATGAGAACATGTCATTTGTGTGATCTGTCGTTGACCTAAGTTCTTCTTTTATGGTAGCACTTCAAACGAGCAGATGGTCCACCTGATAGTAAGTGGCCACCAACGCCCATGGACATCGGCAAAACAAGAGACACCCTCTTATTTTGTCGATGCGTTGCATCCTCGAAGATAGAGATGGGAGAGGGAAGAAAAAATGATGCGGTCTCAGCGAACCCTGAGCAAGAGGCTACAGTCCACTAGATCCGCAGCGTGAATGGGAGAGGGAGAATGTGGAAATGGAATTCTTATGGGTGTTCTTGTATAATATACTTTCTACACATTTGGAAGATACTTTAAAACACATAACAGTACCATATAAATAAAGGGTTACATACTTTGGTTATTCACATTAAAATAGGTATTATTATATATCTTTTTATTTTCATCATAGCTTATTTACTTTGTTAAATTTGCATTTATGAGTCTAAAAATGGTAACGGACGTTTTTTGATTAATCAGTTGTTTTTTTTGTATAAATCTTCATTCAGGTGTGTAAGGAAGTATAATTATTATTCAATATATTTTAATAGACATCATGATTTGCAGCTTGTATTTAATTATGACAAACGCTTGAACGACAGGCACACTGTGAACGCTACGTACGTGCGTTTAGAAAGCCTTTTCTCACTCGCGTCGCATACGAATGCAATTATAACCCGTCTAAACAAAAACGACGCGTAGTTCTATCAAAACTTGTTTGAAATTTTCGCTTTTGTATTTGTAGTGTAGGTTATTGGTATTCATCAAGAGCGCGGTCAGTTCCACTTGTCCGGACGGAAGCGTCTCCGCACGATTGTTTACCGGATTCAATGAACTCTTTTTGGGTCGTTTGAAGTTAAGTAAGATAAAAAGATTTTAACGATACTAAGGTCAATAAGTCAACTTCATAAATATAATGAAATACGATCCAATTTCAAGTTTACGTAAACTGTAAACATGAAAGTAGGTTCGTAATTTTATAACATCCGTTGAAGTCTTTCATATGTTGTGGGAAGTCATACATTTTAAGTAATTTAAAGAAACTTGTCATGATCTAGCATAATTTATCAAATTTCTAAAATTACACATTTCTCTTTATGTATTATGTTTGTCAATAGTTTGATGAAAATTGCAGTAAGTGCGAAAATTGTAAATATTTATTCGCTATGTAGAATTACGACTTCTACACATGGTACAATATAAGACTAAAGATAAACATTGTTTTCTAAACTATCTCCTACTATTTTCGGAAGGTTTCCATAGTGGTATTAAGAAATTTTATTCAAATATTTATCAACTATATTTTAATAAAAATTCTATAACATAAGAAAATATAGCAAACATCGCAAAAACAAATTTTCTTTAAACTTCACCTCATCACAATATCTTTTAAAACTCATCTTTATCCATACAAAATTATACAGATTCTTAGTAATATAAGTAATGTAACAATTAAATACGAAATTGTAAGTAATATATATAAGTAAGTACTATTTATGTTTTTATCAGTATATACAGTTTTTCATTTCCAATGCAGTACTCATGAATAGTTCTGAAAAATTATTAAATTATGGTTATCCTTTCCTTTAACTGAAAAGGCTCATCAATATTAAACCATGTGTTGCAGGCAAACAAATCCTCAAACATGTGTAATGCTAGAAAACATTACCAACTAGTTCAGTTCATATATCACAATCGCTTACTTAATATCATAGTTTTCAATTCGTTATCACATAATACGTGGTTTATCATTTTCTGCTTGCTTGCAATTTGGATAAAGCAACAATAAACCGATGATGTTTCTGATAATTATTTGTAAACCATTGTTTCATATTTCATAAGAATCGCTGGGGTAATGTGTCGGTATATAATAATTGTATACGAGGTTAAGGAACAAGTAATTAGTCACCGATGGAGGTGGCAACCAGAACGATTTTGCTAGCGGCCCTCATTTGCGTGAGTATATAGTTAACTTTTTATAATAAATATTAAAATTTCCTTGAAATTGCTTAAAGGTTCTCCGAACATTTGTATTTGTCTTAGTATATGTTTACCTAGTATACTCTACTTGTATATTTTGTTCAGAAGTCTATTAATATTACAAGCGGGATGCAGGATGTACGAATGTGCTAGAATTAGCACTAGAAAATTAGGCTAATGTTTAACACCATCCTGCATTAAAACATAAAACTGCGTTAACAATCAAGGTAGCCTTATCGCTCTAGCATTTTCTTAACTCTCCTCTATTTGAAAGATTACAATATTTTAACTACCTAACTCTTGTTTATGTTACAGTCAACAGTGAAGGGCCAGTACTATGTATCGCCTTATGGATCATCGCTAGTCGCCGGGCAGTTGCCGTCCTACTTGGCATCATCTTGCGGCTGTCCGTTACCACCAATAGCTCTCTCGGCACCTCCTTGTCCTCCAGTTTATGTATCACTTCCTTCGCCTCCTCCTATGTACATCACACCTCCGCCGTTACCACCTTTACTTGTAGAAGTGCCGTTACCCCCGCCGATTACAGTCGCACCACCATCGTTACCTCCAATGTGTATTACACCTCCGTCGTTACCACCGATAACAGTAACACCTCCGCCTTCACCTCCGATATGTGTGAACCCACCGCCGTTGCCACCGATGTGCGTCACACCTCCGGCACCACCAGCTGTATACGTCAATCCACCTCCACCACCACCTATCTTACTAGAACTTCCGGCTCCTCCACCAATTATGATTGAACTACCTCCGATTGTAGTACAACCGCCTCCCTTGCCGCCTGTAATGGTTCAACCCCCACCGCTCCCACCGATGCCCGTCCAACCACCTCCTTCTCCTCCACTAATGATTCAGCCTCCGCCACCACCACCAATGTACATCCAACCACCACCACCTTGTCCTCTCACGATCCAACCTCCTTGTCCAGAGCCAATTTATGTGCAACCACCTCCTCCACCGCCAATTAGCGTACAGCCTCCACCGTTACCTCCAATTTGCGTACAGCCCCCTCCGCCACCTACTCTATGTGTTCAACCGCCTCCTCCAGAGCCGTTCTGCTTGCAGCCACCTCCACCACCTCCTATTTGTTTCTCACCATCTCCGGCACCCACTTGCTGTGCAGCTGCACCTTCTTGCGGTTGTGGGTACCCACCAACAGCGTTAGCCGCACCAATATATTTGTAGTTTTGTTATAATAAAAAAAAATGTTAAGATTTATATTGTGTAATTAATTGGAATATTGTGTTTAAAAATCATTAAAATAGTTACTTAAATAATGTATTTATAAATTGTATAGACAACTTTTCCTATATCCTATCCACACTATTTAATTAAATCAACCAAAATGCCGTGCGGAATATGAAAATATGTATAGTAGTTTCTGACATTCTAATAATATAAAGTAGGTTTGTAAGCAAAACTACTTGTATTATTTAAGCGGTTACCAAACCAGTTCATATATCTGGTCGTCGACAACGAAATAATCAACAAAATCGGTGTATTAATTTTGTAGAAACCGCTATGCGTATATAAGGAAATACGAAAAAACATGGCAAAACACGTCTGAGTAACCTCTTTTTTAATATACAGACTATGTATTTAATGCAATCAAAGGTATAAAATATTTTATGATTTAAATGGCTCTAGAAAAAAACGAAATATTTACTTCTAGAACATCAAATGCTTATTTGGACTGTATATTAGACTAGTTGACCCGCGCGACTTTGTTCGCGTGTACCTCCGCTCCTATTGGTCTTGGCATGATGATACATAACCTGTAGCTTTCCTCGATAAATGAGCTATCTAGCACTGAAAGAATTTTTCAATTCGGGCCAGTAGTTCCTGAGATTAGCGCGTCCAAACAAACAAACTCTTCAGCTTTATATATTAATATAAGATTAGTATTACAAGATTTATGTACGTATCGATGTCCATAGCTATCTCTGATGGTGACAGTCTCTCAGATATTATTACGATAAAAGTCGTTAGAAAATTCTCGAACATTAAAACTAGTTTTGTATATCGATGTTAGATCCGAATCTTCGATATTCTCCAATTAAAAATTTTGAATACTAAAAATATAACTAATTTTACCTTTTATATTGTCTTTCTATGTTTAACGTATTTATTTTTCATCTATCCAGCATGGCGGGTTCCGGGGGGCTCGCGGAGTGGTCGGAGGGCGCGTCGGTGTGGTTCCAGCCGGCGGGAGCCCCAGCACCACTTCCTGGAGAGCTGGTCGAGGTGCACCGGGCCGCTAGGGTGCTGCTTGTCAGCGCCGTGGTTAATGGACAGGTAAGAAAGTGTTCCAAATAAAAAAAGGAGTTATTTTAGACAAGTTCCTCAAAAAAACTATAGAGTTCAGAGAAGATAACACCTTTGTTTCTCATTGTACAAGGAACTCGGTATGAATGAAGATAAAAAATTACAAGTACATCTAATCCGATCACATAATACCACAAAAACGATTTGATTCAATAATTTATATGTAACATCACACATCGACATTAGTAGAGAAAACTTTCTGAGAACATAATTCTCGATACATCAAGTCACTGAATAGACCAATCTAAGTGTTAATCGCTAAGATTCATTAAGGGCATATACACACGATACTAACCGAGAGTCGGCTATTTAGTTCTTTAATATTATTTTAAAGTATAGAAATTAACTAGCGACCTCTATAGAAATTAACCCGCCTTGTCTTCGCACAGGTATTTTTTTTTATTTTATTTTTATTTATTTAGAAAACATACAGTTACACAATACATTTACAAAAAAATGGCTTAGATATAACATAAACCAGCAGAGCTTCCACAGATAAATATAACATTAAATACAAAACACACTTAACATAAAAATTTAGAAATAAATATGTTATGTAAAAAATTAGGTTAATTTATAAAGTAATTTAATAAAAAAAAGGATTAATAACATATATAACTGAGTTAGTCTGTCGCATTCGACAAAGTCTGTCTGTTCTCCTTCTTAAATTTAGTTATTTTACATGCGGGTATATCTAAATCAATAAATTTATCATTATAAGTCTGACAAGCTCGAAATATAAATAACTTTTTTGCATATTAGAAATATTTAGAGCATATTTTGACGAGATGATTTGTCTGTCGTATGATGGCATCAGCTTAAAGAAGGATTGGTAATACCACGTGAAATCTAATCCGTTCAATAGCTTTTCGGTTTTTTGCAAACAGAAAGACAAATAGACGCGGCGTGAGACTTCTATGATATGTAGCGATATTCATTTAAAGCTCGGAATATTCCATGCAATAGTGACTATATTAAGGAATAATTGTTATAAAGAGGTACTTAAAGGGTCACCTTCATGATATTTTATTATGGTCGGAAGTTGGAAAGATACTCAACAAAATTAATCTAAAGGAGGTTTTTTACAAGCATGTATATTAATACAGGAAATTTTATAAACAAATTAAAGTACCTACCTGTATCGTTAATAAAAAATTGTGAGGAAGCTACTAATGCAAATTGCATCCGTCTCAATTGTATGCAATTAAACCTGAATTACGCATAAAAATAATTTTATTTCACCGAATAATAACAAACTTATAATATATTCGGTCAAAATGTATAATGTGTATGCAGCTTAACAGTAAGCATTCGGGCGCGTACGCAAGGCCGTGCATCGGAATGTCGGTAGAGAGTTGACTGACATATTCTGCGTGTAACCGCTTGTCTCTACTTTTTTCTAATTCTTTGAATTTACGAAGATTAGGCGATGTTGAATAAATAACTAAAACAATATTTCCAGAAAACAGACAACAAACATTATACTTCCGATCGAACTTTTTCCAACGTGATATATGGTTTAGAGCCTTTTTTTAATTCCTTCAAATAATCCTGTTACCCTAGATTTCAAAAAAAAAACTTCTCATAATTCAAGTCATACATTCTTAGGCTTATAACTTAAGCTTATATTCTATATAAAACTTAAATTTTAAAGGAAACTTATATCGATTTGTGTTTTTCGAGATTGTATACCGCTTCACTAGTAGAAGCTAATTATTTAGACTACATCATTAAATTCTCTGGTCAGGATGAATGCCGTTATCCTTAGCCCGTAACTGTAGGTATCATCTAGCTGGCTTAGTTACTTGTTAGCTTTCGAGAATCACGGAATCTACATTTACATACATATGCAGTTAATTACAAACCACATAAATCTTAACTTAAGTTGAATTTACGGTGATCTTGGTGACAATTATGCAACAAATTGACATAAATCATAACACAACAAAATTCGGTGAAGATTAGCCAATAAACTTTAAAGTGTAGTGCTAAAAATCGACTGATACTGACATAACTGTGAAATGTTAGTGAAGTTTGTGAAAGAGAAGTGAATGTTGATCTAGAAATTGTCGTAAATCACAACTTAATACTAGAACCGACAGCTGTAATAGAGATAGGCGAAAAGAAAGTAATGAATTACGGTGTTAACTGGCTATTGAATATTTTATAATCGAAATCAAAACAGTCGATGCGTGTGCATTTCGCACCAACACCACGTGGCTCTCCAGATATTTGTATATATGAACCGCAATTAGAGTTTTTGCCATGTAATATAAAAAGACAGAGAGGTAAAATGTTACATCCAATCTTAAAGAAGAATTCGAGATCGAAATATGGTACGAAACGGCGATGTATTATGGCGATTCCTCGCTTAAGAGATTTATGCATGGACATCCTTATACAAAATGTACGTATTTAATATTGAGTTAACAAAAAAGATTCAGACGAACATAATATAACTTCACAGACCCAATTATTAGATTTAAAACCACAACTAAAACATTGTAAAAAATATTAAGGGTGAAATAGCAACAGTTATACGCGTATTTTAAAGATAGTAATCCAATAGATTTATATTCTCGAAATTCCGTAAAGAGCGGATTATTTAAGAAAGAATCATGGCAGAATTTTTACTAAAAATATGAGAAATTGAAATAACTTTAGAACTGCTTTTTGAGGCCTAAATAATAGGTTCAAACATTCAGAACATTTTTAGGACATTAATCAATAAAAGTGAAAATTTTAAAACTATTGACTATTCCTGAACGAAACAGATTGCTATAAATGTCATTTGTCATAATATTTGTTTTACTAAACTGTCGGAGCTTAACTTTACGATAATAAATGGATTAATACGATAATTTATATTGCTGTACGATAATTTTATTTTATTATTAATATTTGTCTTACATTTACCTATATTTCGTAAAGCTTTTATGTCCTTATTATTTATTTTTTACAAAATCAAAGATATAAAACTCAAAGATGATAAATAAAACTTGTCAATTAACAGTTTGAGTATTGACTTATTGACATATGCAAGTGTCACTTTGACAGTTGACGTTTTTATTTTTTTAAATACTAAATATGGCAAGAGAAAATGTCAGAAGTCCATTATTTTTACCTTAGAATATTTTATGTTTGCCATCTGATAAAAATATATTATTCATATTACCAGGATCCCTAGACTATAATCTAAGCAATGGAAATAATTAATCGCTCTCAAAATTTTCCGTACAAATCAATGTATGAAACTTGCCATGATTCTTTCGAACTTAACGACTTAATAAATAATCAAAGAAAGTTACGAAATCAACTAAGAAGAAATGATATTCATGATAACGTGAAGTGACATCAGATTTTAATATTAAAATTTAAATGTTTGCCCAAATTCCTCGAGAGGTCATCAGGAAGTTCATCATGACCTTTAACTTAGAATTTTAATTTTTTCACTTTCAAACTCAATAAATAATTCTGATTCTGACCTGAACTCTTTACTTACTTACTTTTTTATTGTAACAAAGTTTTCTCTATTTTAGCATCGTTTTAAATAATTATAATCTTTTCAAGAGCATTTCATAAGCCATCATCATAATCTGTGCAGATGTTTTATGTTCTTTACTAGCTACTTCCCGCGGTTTAACCCGCTATATTTTGGATAATTCACACTATATCATTATAAATTATAGTCTATATGTTATTCTGATGTGTAAGCTGTATTATTGTAAAGTTTCATCAAAATCCATTCAGTAGTTTTTGCGTGAAAGAGTAACAAACATACCAGACATCCATACATTCTGACACACTTTCGCGTTTATTCTATTAGTAGGATTATAATTCCAAGCTTCTCCACTTTATCAAAACTTGTATAGATAACTATTCAGTAAAGCTATATAAGGTCTACGGGTCATTTAACAGTATATTTAACAAACTGGTCATTGCACACCGATTCCTCCAGACTGGCAACAGTCCACGTAATATGTAGAAACGGCGACCGCATTTATTCGCAACATATCCATTACTTTTTTAACACGCCAAACATATAATTGAGGAAGACTGTGGGCATTGGATTGTAAAATTAGAATGGTCTCGAAGCTGAAAGCTTGATGGTCTGATACGAATGTAGTCATTATATTATGTCATAAAGGCGCGGGGCGTAATATTTTCCATCTGGCTGAAGTTCCGTGCCACTGTTTCGTTATTTTTTAAACTAAGTCACTAGGTATTACATGCACTGTTATTAAAAGTTATTAATTGTGATATATTGATTTACTTTTTATAAGTTGTACAGTCGGTATAACTAATCACTACATAGTATAAAACAGTCGCTTCCCGCTACCTGTCCCTATGTATGCTTAGATCTTTAAAACTACGCAATGGATTTTGATGAGGTTTTTTTAGATAGATAGAGTGATTCAAGAGGTTTATATGTATAATACTTGTACCCATGCGAAGCCGGGGCGGGTCGCTAGTAATTGATAAATAAACCATTTAAGAGTTAACTGTTACTTCAATTTTATTGTAAACTAGACGACCTGCGCTACTTCGTTCGCATGTTGCTCCGCTTCTATGGGTCGTAGCGAGATGGTAAATAGCCTAAGTTACTCCTTGTTACATCAGCTATCTGCCAGTGAAAGTCCGGTCAAAATGGGTCCAGCCATTTCAGAGATTAGCCGGAACAAACAGACAGACAGACAAAAATTGTAAAAAAAAAATGAACTTAATAAAAAGGGGTTATTTTAATATTACAAACAGACACTCCAATTTTTTTATTTGTATGTATGGATATATCACGATTAGGTATTTCAATTATAATTCAATATCGAATTACTTTATGCGCTTCATATAGTTTTATTATTGACTTCAGCTATTACAGTATTTTTATAGTTTTTTTTTATTTAATAATAGTTACATAAAAAAAATCTATTTCCATTAAATTTATCTTTTGTTATTTTAGTATTAAAAATTATGACTATAGTGTACAAAAGGTACACTGTAATGATAGTATAGTACAAAAGTTTTTTTAGTATGTGTCAAAGTTTTTGTGAATGTATTGTTAACTGAAATCATTGAATTGCAAATTACCTTGGGTCATATCGCAGTTAATTTTAAATATTACTATTATACTTTCATTTTACATCTTAACGAGTGGAACGGAGATTTATTATTTTTGTTATCGTATACTCAATTCGTATCAACCATTCACTTGTCAGTAAATCTAGCCTATAGTTCATTATTGAATTGTTTTTTCATGACTATGACATGATTTGAAATAATACAAAAAAATCACATGAAATCATTACAACAAATCGACATCCTCGTTCAGAATACGTGTAGAAGTTGAATAAATTAAAATTTTATGTTCATTAATAAGAATAAATAAATATTACGTTATCCATTTAGCACAGAATTAAGAACGATGAATTTGAATAAAGGAAAGGGAAATTATCTGAACATAAACCGAATTTAATCGTTTCAATCACTACCTAAAATCTTAATTTTTTTCTTGATATAATAAGCGAAATTTTGTCTTTCTAGCCCCAAACCTTCGCGTTACAAATGGGCAATGGCGAAGAAGAAGGCGATCCAGTATGGCCTCGCGAGGAGCTCGGACCCACCGGCGTGGAGGACATGACTCGCCTCCACGACTTACACGAGGCAGCTTTACTTTGGAACCTTAAGTTGAGATATGAACAGGGTCTCATTTACACATATGCTGGTTCAATACTAGTAGCTGTTAACCCGTACAGACCTGTGGATTCGTTGTATGGATTACAAACTGCTAGACGGTATGAAACATTCAGTCACTTATTAAAATGCGCTCAAAATATGCTTGATACAGCACTAAGGTTGTGACAAAAAAATCAAATTTCTATTTCTTGTGTCTTTTACTGTACAATAGTACAAAATTAAACATATTTTGCAGATACCATGCAGCAGAAGCGTTAGGGGATCTCCCACCGCATCTCTTTGCCATAGCAGCGGCGGCGCGCTCGTCTCTACCTCACCCTCAAGCTATTCTTATATCTGGAGAATCAGGTGCGGGGAAAACAGAATCAACAAAATTAGCAGTTCAATTTCTAGCTGCAGTAGCCCCAGCGCCTCCAGGAAGAGCTCCGGTCTCGGAGCAAATTCTTGAAGCAGCGCCTTTGCTGGAAGCATTTGGCAATGCGAGAACACCAAAAAATCATAACTCTAGTCGTTTTGGTAAATTATTGGAATTATACTTTAAAGATGGCGCGTTAGCTGGCGCGAGAGTTGCTCATTATTTGTTAGAGAAATCGCGTATTGTTACGCAGTCGCCGGGTGAAAGAAATTATCACGTTTTCTACGAATTACTAGCGGGGCTCGACGAGGAACAAAGGAAGTCGAGAGGTTTATTAACGGCAGAGCATTATTTCTATTTAAATCAAGGGGGTGACTCAGGAGGTGCAGGTGCAGGCGCTGACTGGTCAGCATTATGTGGAGCCATGCAAGTTCTTGGCATTGGTGATGCTGAAAGGGAAGATATAATAAAAGTTTTAGCAGCAGTTCTCCATTTGGGGAATGTTTATTTCCATAGAAGGCAGCTAAGGCACGGACAAGAAGGTGTCCAATTGGGAGGCGGTGCAGAAGTCCGCTGGGCAGCTCATTTGCTTAAAGTGCCAGCTGAAGAGTTAGCTAGAGCACTGACGACGAGAGTAACAGCCGCGCGGGCAGAGCGTATGCGATCACCTTTACCTATAGACCAAGCTTTAGACGCTAGAGATGCTTTCGCTAAAGCACTTTATTCATCATTATTCAACTGGCTCGTCCTCCGAATTAATTCGATAGTCCATCGCGCTGGACTACACGATGCTCACCGAATATCTCTCCTCGATATCTTCGGATTCGAAGACTTGGAAGAGAATTCCTTCGAGCAACTTTGTATTAACTTCGCCAACGAAACGCTACAACATTATTTCAATAAACACATTTTTAAGTTAGAACAGCAAGAATACCAAAAAGAAAGGTTGGAATGGTCCAACCTTACGTGGAATGATAACTCACCAGGTATAGAAAACTTGTAAATATTGAATTATGATTGCGTTGAAAGAATACTAAACTGTTTTAATCTTTTAGTAATACAACTGCTTAGTAAGAAGCCAGTGGGCATCCTGCACCTGTTAGATGATGAAAGCAACTTCCCACGGGCTTCCGATGTCTCGTTCCTAGAAAAGTGCCATTACAATCATGCTTTAAACGAGCTGTATTCAAGACCGAGGTTGGGAGCCAACGAATTTGGAGTGAGTATGAATCTTTATTCTTTACTTCCCAACCTTGAATGAAAGAAAACTCATTTTAGTTTTTAGAAATTTAGTTTTATAAGTCATTGAAATCGAATAAATAAACTTTGTAACCAGATTAAACACTATGCCGGTCAAGTCTGGTACAACGTAGAAGGTTTCCTCGACAAAAACCGAGATGCACTGAGAGCTGACGTCCTGGAACTGTTGTGTAGCAGCGAAGTGCCGCTTGTTGCGGAAATGTCGACGCAATTACGTGCACAACATGACGCTAACAAGACCTTACCGAGAGGAGCTAATGGACGATTTGTGACTATGAAACCTAGGACACCGACTGTTGCTGCTAGGTGAGTTTATTTAATTTAGACCACTCCAATTTTTTTATTATTTTTACTACGAGAGTCATCAGAGCTATCCTGTGTTTTTAAAGTTATCAACAATCGTATTATTTATCATAAACTTTTAACTCTTCAGCCCAATTTTAAAAAATGGCAGTTATTTATGTCACATAATACATATGTTAAACATTTTAGCTTTTGAGAAAATTCCAGATAGCATTATATTATATCTGTATAGCTTTAATCTATATAGAAAATTGCAGACAAATTACAATTGAGGCACTAACAAAATACACAAACTTCACTGTGTTGCTTTACCTTATTAAATTCATTTTATTTTTGTCATAGTTTTTGTTCGTATACTATATTTAATATTTATATATAAATATTATGTAAACAAGGTATTCTGTAGGTATTTATATTCTTTAGTTTTGGTCTAAGTATCTATATAAATATGTCACAGTTACTAAAAATAAAACTATTGTTAGTATAAAAGTTCTTTCAGTCACGTTACGTAGTGATGCAATCGTAACAGGTCAGTACAGAAAACAGTATTTTCTTAAACTTTTCTTCATGTAAAGAAAATTGAAGTAATTCAAGCGAACCGGTCGTGTTTTAGTACAAGTGTTTTCACCCACGTAGTCGAGTATATAAACGTGAAATGTATTAATCCAGTGACGCAACATCATTAAGTTTAAAAGGCTTCATTTAATTTAAATCGATATTTATTTTATTTCCTAAGAGTTAGTTTACTTGTATACACAAGTCACGTGTGTATTGTATTGTTTAATGTTTATCGTTTTTCTAGTTATAAATATGTTCATGAAATATTTATTAATGTAATTGTGAAAGTTACTTTGTTTTATCGGGTGAGTTTTCTGATTGAATTTCTTAGGTATATTTAACTACAAAATCCTTATCTGTGGTGTTTTTGCTGTTTTCACTCAACTTTTCTACCTCCATAACATAACTGGAACTAGTACTATTCTCAAGTAATAAATAGGTCATGAATATTATAATAATAAATGTATGTAGTTCCTAAAATTGCAAGCTCGTAATTTAGCATTCTACCATCCTTGACAGGTTCTCCGATAGTCTTCACCAACTTTTAGAGTCCATGTCTAGATGCAACCCGTGGTTTGTGCGTTGCATCAAGCCTAATACAGACAAGTCACCAATGAAATTCGACATGCCGTGCGTTCTATCACAGTTACGTTACACCGGAATGTTGGACACTATTAAGATTAGGCAGACGGGATACCCTATACGAATACCATTCCAGAGTTTCGTTGAGAGATATAGGTAAGTGAGATATTACCAGGCACGCGCCAAGCATCTTCTGCGCCGGTGTACGAAATACTTATGAGCGCCTATACTTAACTTAAAGATCAAAGAAAAAAAAAGGTCGTTCGCCAACAAGTCTCCTGCGTAGCAAATATTTATGAGCGCCTATACCTGAAGAGCAAAAAAAAGGTCGCTACAATTATTGCGCCCTGTTTTTTTTTAATTTCGAACCATGTTATACTATATTTTCGGTTTGGCGCCCCCTAAAACGTTCCTAGCGCCTTTTCTGTCCTGGCGCCGTCACTCGCACATAAGGCGCGGATATTAACTATATTTTTTACATCATCATTAAATAAAAGTTGGGACCATTTTTACGCGTTTTGTTTGTCACACTATCTTTTCGTTACAAGTAAGATGTCTCTTGTCCGTTTGAGTTCTTTTTACTCAAGATTATTACGTATTAAATATTTTTACACCGCCATCTTTTGTCAAAAACTTTGTGGTAGAAAGTTCTATAACATCATTGTATTTTAATTAAATAATACTATATATAAAATGAACAGAGTTCTCCCAATTATTGTAATTACTTTTTTGAGTGTCCATGATATTAATGCATCGCTTTACTTGTAGGTACTTGTTAAAGTCGATGCCTCCACGATCGACCCCATATAGAGAGATTTGCAACTCAATTCTCGCGGAAATGCCACCGACCGGAGCTGGTATGTATATCTAGATATTTGCATAATTTTAACATTTGTATTTCAAAAATTACTTACGTCCACAATTATTGCAGTTATTGAGCTGATCTGAATTAAAATGAAATAATCTATAGGTATATATTATGTGATAAAAAAAACATTGTAACGATTATAGAGGTCGTATTTGCAAGCAAGAAATAAATATACATCGTATAACCATTGTATTTATGTACAAAATTATAGTAGGTACAACATGTGTCATACACGTAGATTATGTTAATTAGGATGTTTGTTCAATTGTCGCCCACATATATTGTATAGTAAGATTTGTACTAGAAAGCTGATTACGTTAACGAATGCCGCCTACCGCGTGCTATGTGTGCGGTGTGAGGTGTGTCATCGGAACAACAATACTAGATTTACATATTGTTAAGAATAATATAGATAAAAATATTTTATTGCGCACTAAGTGCATATGGATGTATACACGGTATATATACCAACAACAAAATTTTTACAATTTTCTCTGAAATGATTGGCTGATGTAACAAGGAGTAACTTAGGCTATTTAAAATCTCGCTAGGACTCATAGGAGCGAAGCAACACGCGAACGAAGTCGCGCCGGTCGGCTAGTACATAAGAAAATTCATAGAACTAGAATTATAAAACATCTTAGATAATTGTGTATAGGCGGTTTTATCGCTTCAGCAATTTCTTTCACACTAGATCTAGACTATACGACAAATAACTCCTAAAAGAAGTATACTTCTACAAGAATTGTCGTAATATAAGTCGTAATATAAATTCTCAGTATAACGTTATTTGTTAATTGGAGAGTAAAAAAACTAAAAACAACTAATGACGTTAATTTACCAATCCAAGTTACTAAATTCAATGATTTTGGAAGTTAACATATTAACCATTACAAATATTCCCGAGTTAGAATACTATTCCCCTCTGCCGCTGGGAGAGCATCTCGTAAGAGCCGAGTAACCCAGCACACCCTTGGTGGTAGGGGATCTTTTCCCCAATTGCCTTGCCAAACCACCCACCCGCATGCGAGTCCGAACGCTAAGTGGAAAACTTGTGGTAAACTTACCTCCTCCCTCTCACATCAGGTGGACCATCTGCTCGTTTGCACCTTATCTACCATAAAAAAATTTAAAAAAAAATACGAGAAAGACGAGAAACCTAATAATAGCTTCAAATACACAATCCTAAAAAGATGGGGTTGGTTGCTAATACAATTGTTTACGTTGTTTTGTAACTGTTACAATGGTAACCAATTAACCACCAAATTGTTTTGAAAAAGCGCAATATATTTGTACATATCAGATTTTTCCTTTTATTATGATAAAGGTGTGCACAACAAAAGCTTTTCTGTTTGAAACACCTCAGACATTTGGCTAAACCATTACTGATGTCTAGAAGACATTTTTTAATGATTTAAATTGAAAAATATCCATTCAGTGCAATCTTAAGGTTTTTATTGCAACATGAACACGTTCTATATCTCCAAATTACAATAGTTTGCACTAATCAAAAGATCTCGCCACAGTTATTTGATAAATTATCGTATAATTTAATGACCTAAACTATTATATCTACACTTTCTCCAGATAGGCTAAAACAATCAAATCTTTTATCTAAAGTAATTATCTTGTGGCTAAGGTTCAGTTGTGAACAGACTGTCAAACCAACATGTGGAAAATTGGGAAAAAAATTAATTGGAAAAGTGTTAAAAAGAGAAGCTATGGGATAAGAGCGATGGTGTTGAGTAAGTTCTTTTACTACATGTACAAGAAAAGTAATTGCTTTTAATGTATTAATTGTTTACTATTTTTAATAATTTACAAAAAAAAATCTATATTTCAATCTAGACTATATGATGGAAATTAAAGTTTGTTTTTACATTAATGACTCATCTGCCTAATTAATAGAAAGTGAAATTTGTAATACCTAAAAAATTCGGTCTAAATTATTAATAGTGTTCAATTAATATAATTATTAATTAGGATCCATGTAAGAACTAAGAGAATTTATGTAGAAAATAGTTTTAAATAACTGGAATAAATAAATACATGAATATTATTATATAATTAATAGGGACATTGCTTTGAGTAGCTGGATATTTTTTTTTCAAAATGAGTTTATTCTCAGAAATAATAAATGTCACATAATAAAATTATAAAAATAAGAGTATTTATAAGTCAATAGTCAATTTATTTACAACAGAGTTAAATTTGATTAAAACTAAAACAATGCAATTGATAATAGAAATTAAAAATAAATTTAAGCCTGATGATATATAAACATTTTTCTTATAAATCAACTTAATTTGTCAAACTAATAAAAGAAATAAAGACTAGAATACTAAGCTAAGCAAAATGATAAATGAGTATAGAACTAGAGACTTACACTAAATTAACTTTAAATCTATGAGTAACTGGATATTGAGATATTATTAATTAGTTGGGTGGAAAAGATCGTAGAATCACGTCAAACTACATATAGAACTATAGGACCCGCGCGACTTCGTTCGCGTGTTGCTCCGCTCCTATCAGTCGTTGCGAGATGTTAAATAGCCTAAGTTACTCCTTGTTACATCAGCTATCTGCCAGTGAAAGTCCCGTCCAAATCGGTCCAGCTATTTCAGAAATTAGCCGGAACAAATAGACAGGCAGACAGACAAAAATTGTAAAAAATGTTGTTTTGGTATATGTACCGTGTATACATCCATGTGTAATATTAAGTGAGTAAAAAGCGGTTATTTTAATATTACAAACAGTCATTCCAATTTTATTTATTTGTATGGATTAGATATTCTTTTGGTTAGCCAGATACTTAAAGTAAAGGAAATGATTATAGTATAAACCCTTTTTGTTAAATCAATTTCTAAAATATTAATACATCTCGGAGATTTTATGATGAGAGGGAGGACGAAAGGGGGAATATTAAAGAACACTACAAAGGGATATTGAATGAACTATTGGACAAACGCAACGTAGATACCGCTACTAAATCGATAAAAAATCAGATATGATCTCTTACTATTACGAGATACATCTAAGCAGTCCTTGAACTTGTTGGGTAGGCTTAAGGACGTCCTTTAAGCAATTGCGACACTCGCCTCCACTGCTTAGTTTCACTGCTTAAACCTGAGGTTAAGCTAACCTAAACCTAAATTACGCGCCAACATATAATATCGGTGATTGGTTTATGTATTGAAATGTGCAAGTAATAATCAATGAATATTAATTCCCAGTGGGCGCAGACTTCCAACTGGGTGCAGCGAGAGTATTCATCCGCGAGGCGTTACACCGCGCGCTGGAACGAGCCCGCGCCGACAAGTTGAGAGCAGCTGCTACTCTATTACAGGCACAAATTAGAGGATATCTTGCTAGGTATTGTAAATATTTATATTCCTATTCCTATATAGTGTATATACATATATTTTGTCATAATGAATCTTGGTCTGTTTGAAATTATCTTACGACACCGTTTGTCGACAATTATCAAAACTGGTACGTCTATGTATATATTTTTTTAATCGCCACTAGATAGTGCTGCTGAAAATTTTATACATTTGCTGTATTGTATTGCGTTGAATTATTTAAAGAGTAATACTATATTGTTAATTGGTCTTTTTAATTTCAATCATAATTTAAGAATATTTTTTTCTAAACATCCCTATCGTATTCTAAATATACTTACTTATAAAATGAAGAGAACTTAAATGTAATTAGGTTTGTAAGTAAGAACTTTCCTCCCTTGAGAATAAAATGAAACAACTAATTTTTGAGAAATATCTTTAAATATTAAAATCAATCATTGACTTCATTATTTTACTTTTTCAGAAAACACTACAACCAAATGCGTTATTCAGCAGTCCGAATTCAAAGCTGGTGGAAAGGATCTAAAGAACGTCGCAAATTCGTCACTATCAAGCAAGGAGTAATTCGAGCACAGGCACTAGTAAGAGGGAAACGTGCGAGAGCTCGAGCTAAGGCTATGAAGGAACAGATGCGGAGACGAATGGAGGCACAACAAGCTGCTGCCAAGTAAGTTTAAAACTAAGGGAAAGCATATCTAGACGGATTCTTCGAGTATAATTAATGCAATTGCCTTAATTTTAGACGACGAGCAGCAGAACAAAAGGCGAAGGCAGAAAGTCTACAAGTCCTGGAGGTACCGGCAGAGCTCGCCTTTATATTATCCAAGATTGATGATTGGCAACCACCTCATACTGATCGAAATATTTCAAAAGTAAGTTATATTTCATTTAATACCTAAACTACGTATTGTCAAAAAGTTAAATAAACATTTTCTGTGTACAAATAATTCTATACAAAAATTGCACTGTTAAAAATCTTGGTCTCACTATTGATCGGTCTCTGACTTGGGCACCGCAAGTTGGTGAAGTTAGTCGGAAACTTTTTGCAGCTGTGGGATCTCTGAGACGGTGGAAAAATTTGCTTCCAGTCAAAACAAAAATCACCCTGGCTGAATCACTCCTCCTCCCAATACTAGATTATGCTGACGTATGCTACACTGACTTGACGGAGGACTTGTTAAATAAACTAGAGCGATTACAAAACCTGTGCATACGCTTTATTTATGGCCTGCGAAAATTTGATCACGTCTCGGAGTATCGTGCACAGCTTAAATGGCTACCCATTAGGTTACGTAGGAACCTCCATGCTCTCTGCTTACTATACTCTGTGTTGTATATGCCAAATAGCCCCTCCTACCTGAAAGAGAGATTTACATTTCTCGGAGGAGATCCGGACCAGTGCCCCACATTACGATCACAAACCGACAACCGACTCAAACTGCCTCCTTTTTATACAAAGTCATACAACGACTCTTTTACTGTGCAAACTATTAATTTATGGAATGACTTACCGCAAAATATTCGTCATTCAGAATCACTGAATATTTTCAAGTGTCGATTAAAAAAACTACTACTTAACATTAATATAGTTATATATGTAAAGTATTTTATGTAGATATAGTACGTAATATATGTATGTATGTATGTAGGTATGTATGTATGTATGCATGTATGTATGTAAGTATGTATGTAGGTATGTATGTATAAATAAATAAACATATATCTGATATTTAGTAATTTCTATAGATATTATTATATATAGTATAATATTTGATTATAATATTTGTTATAAATTAATTTACAACACTTTTTGCACTGCCCAGTACCAATCTCAAAAGTCCACACAGCAAAGGTTGTCTGGTAGAGATTGCTTATAGCGATAAGACCGCCTTTGCACACATTCTTGTGTACAAATTAGTATTTGTTCATATTTTAGTTCATAAGCCTGTTTATTTGTATATTTGATAGTGTGCAATAAAGTGTTTTCATTCATTCATTCATTCATTCTATACAAAATGATATTAAAAATTTTGCTAAATTTATTGTGAATGCTAAAATAGAATTATCTTTTAAAGATATCAAACGATGTTTACGCGGAAGAAGAACGAATTCAGTTGCCAAGAGATCTTCAACAGTTTGCATTTTCAAAGTTCAGCTCTGTATATTTCGCTGATGGTGGACAACTCAGTCCTAAAAAACATCCAATTACCAAGCCTTTCTTATCCAAGGCTGCTGTCAGGTGAGTTAAAAATAATCAGTGGATTTTTTTTCTTTTAAAAGAAATAATATATCTGAAATATATATTTATTACAGGGACCAAGATTTTAATGATGCTGTGGCTATTTTTAAACTCATATTGCGATGGTGCGACGAATCAGCTGCTGGAAATGAAGCTAGGCAAAAGGTAAAATTAATCACTATATAGTATAAAACAAAGTCGCTTCCCGCTGTCTCTATGTATGCTTAGATCTTTAAAACTACGCAACAGATTTTGATGCGGTTTTTTAATAGATAGAGTAATTCAAAAGGAAGGTTTATATGTATAATACATGCACAATGTAATAGTAGTGTGATCTTGTAAATTTTTTGGCGCTTACATTGCAAACGCTGGCTGTATCCTACGAGATACATCAAAATAATGTACTACAGTATTGTACACCTTAAAAAGGTCTACAAAAAAGTCCGCGTTGGTATATGTCTATCTCTTAGGAATAACCTACAATAACCATTTTTTACCCTTTATTTTTTACGTGAAATAATGGCTTTTATCTTCGAGACATACATTGTACGGGCTGAGACAAAGGTCTTTACAGTCTTTGATTTAATAATGACAGTTCAAGGAATGATAAAACTAGATTTGTTATTTGAACAAAATATAATACATTTATAACCTTTTTGTGATATAAAAAGCTATAATATTTGTTTAAAATGTATAATTTCAGGTATTAGCCGACTACATCGCCTCCCGAGGCTTATCGTCTCGTGGTCTCCGTGACGAGATAATCGTACAATTGTGTAACCAAGCGGGCGGAGACACTGCGCGTGTGCTCAAGCTGCTCGCGCATTGTTTAGCTGCATTCCAGCCAGGACCTGCTTTACATAAGTAATTTTATTAATGTTATGTTCCTTATACATAAAATTTTACGAGTTTCTTGTCATTATACACATAACTGTTTTAAGTACAGATTTTGCTAATAACACCGATAACCCATAACAAAAACTTTTTAAACCAACATGGCAACGAGCAAGCAACGTTTTCATCATACTTAATTTCAAAATAAACATAATATACTGCCTATAAATGTAAAAAGTAGTTAACACCATTATAATGTTAAAAATATTTAAAAAAATATATATTTAGAAAAAACTACTTGTTATTATCGTAATAATACTATGTGTTTTTAAAATATTAAAACTAAATTACTATCAGTCTAGTAAAGCCTATAAATATTGGCATACTCATTCTTATCTCAAACGTAACAATTTAAGTTAATAAATATTTAACTTTAAGATATTCGAAGTTTGTTTATGAAACTTTTTTTTTGTTTCGTATGTTATCTAATTATTATTTTTCCAGATACCTTGTCCGACTCATCTCAGAAAATGCAACAGGGGCTGAAAAAGCCCGTCTGATCCGCCTCGTGTGCGGTAGCGAAGCAGCCTCGGCGCGCGCCTCGGGAGTGCCTCGTCGAGCGCCCCCTACCTTACTAGAGTGGAAGGCCGCTGCTGATTCTTCACGGCCCGCACTAGCTCTACGGTTGTATGACGGTGAGCATGAAACTATTTTGAAGCAATGAGTTCATTAAGAATTTCGATGTTGTAAAATATATTTTGTTTTCAGATACTGTCCACACAGTGGGTGTAGAATCGTGGACCACGTGTGAACGTGCAGCGGCGAGTGCATTAGCTGCTGCGGGCGTTGCACGAAATGCTACTGGCTGGTCCCTTACACTTGAACATAATGGACAGCTCACAGGTTAGTTACCAATAATAATAAAACCAATTACATTGACTGAAATAAATATCATGAAAAAAATATAGTTAACATCAGTTGAGACAAGCGTTATATAAGATATTTGTTTGAGCTTCTGAGCAGACCACAAGTCAGTATTTTAGGAATTGAATAAAATAAAAATAATGTTGAATTATTTCCAACAGAATGGGCAGGCTGCGAATATGCTTTGGACACAGTGGGCGAAGTAGAAACTTGGTCAGCTCTCGCCAATGCCAGGAGTGAACCTCTCAGAGCCTCCACTTCCCGCCTTGCTCCCCCTGCTCCACCGCCAAGAGCTTCATCCGTTGACAGTGAACGAGTTACAAATACAAGGCCGCAGGTAATACATAATTAGATTAATTTAGACCAGATTCATAATTCTTGTGTTTGACAGGATTGAGTTTTATTGTATTACTGTCGTATTTATAATATTCGATAGTCTTTTATCACGGCGAACCTTCGTCGAAAAAACGAAAAAAAAAAACAAGTTTAATGCATGCAACTGGTTGTTTTTTTTTTAGATTCCACCTCCCGAACCACCAAAATCACGATCGCCAAGCATCCAACGGCTACTTCAAGACTCCATTGAAGAAGATGTATCTGAATATAACTGGAAAATGGAACAAGAAGAACAACGAACATTACCAAAAATTTCCGCCGATTATTCTAAGAATACTGAAAATTATTCCCGAAAATCAACGGATTATACTAAGGATACCACAGACTATTCTAGGAACACAAATGAATATTCTAAAAATAACGCTGAATATTCTAGAAATACAAACGAGTACCCGAAGAAGAATACTGACTATACACGAAACACAAGTGAATATCATAAAAACAACGCTGAATATTCACGCAATACAAACGAATATTCTAAAAACAAAGCTGAATATTCCCGAAATAATACCGAATACTCTAAAAATTCATCAGAATATTCCAGGAATACTGATAATTATTCCAGAAAAATATCACACGATGTTTTATCACGAGAATCTGCGTTGAATGAAAGATATTTTGATCAACAATCGGATAAGGTGCGAAGTCGATCACTTGACAACCTTTTAGGTGACAACCCTGTACCTCAACCCAACAAATTAGCTGATCTAGGGCTGTCGCAATCGCGTTTGAATGATAGATATCATTCAGTTGAAAGATTAGGAGGTGCTCCCAGTGTTACAAGTAGTAAGGGAATGGAGCCTGATTATGGCGCGAGTCGTGCGCTGCCCTCGAGATATATAAAATCACAGTATGCTGGGAAACGGGCCCCGGCCGGATCTCAGTCTAGTCGCGCGTATATTGAGAAGAGCTCAGAATTCGGCGGTGTCAGGTACTTATTATAATTTCCTATTCTGTATTGGATATATAGCATTGGTGTTTTTTTAGTTCCTTAAGGTAATTTCTTGTTCACAGATCATCAGCAATGTCTGACACATCCGAAGCTCCAAGCTTGGCATCACACGTGCGTCGAGTCCGAGTTCCGAGTCAAGCGTCTGATGTCGACCAATTTCTTGATGACCTATTCTCTCCAGTTTTAGATCCAAACATTGATGAGCTGTCCGATGCAAGATCTCTCGCAGCCAGTATTAAGGGTGGAAAAGATTACAACAAATTCATAGACACTATTCTTAGCTGTTCTTATAATGAACAAATTGAAACTTTGAACAATCCTGAGTTTGTATCAAAGCTGATAAAAGGAGGTGGTCATGATGACGGTAAAACGAGCAGGAAGGAATCTAACGTCGACTCCGTAGATGACTACATAACCAATTTGTTTGACCCAATATTCATGAATGACAGTTTGAAGAGATTGACTGATGGCGAAGGTTTGTCAGGTGCTATAAAGGGTGGTGGGTCTACCCCTAGAACTGGGGGTGCAAATACGTCTGCATTAAGTTTTGGTGCCATTTCCCTTCCACCTTCCATGCCAGCGATGCCGGCGACCCCTGAGGCGTTGGCGGCAGCTCTTGGATTACATCTGCCTCCTCCCGGAACCGTAGATATTAATGCGTACCATCAGAATTTACAAAGAGCTTTTTTGCAAAACGCTATGGCTCAAAATCTTCAAATACAACAGCAGCTTTTAGCCCAAAATCAAGCTTTACAAACTTTATTAGCTGGTCAAGTAGTAGAGTCCACTGATTCAGCTCCCACGTCACCTGTACGAGCATCAACTGTAGTGCACGCTCAAATACATTCACCTCCAAGAAACTCCGTTAAATCTAGAAGAGAATCTAATGAAAGTTCGTCCGCAGGTGCACCACCCCCACCCCCTCCTCCGATGCCACCCCTACTTCATGCTATGGATCCTTCGGAAGCCCGACCCTTTATAGACCTTTATGGTAGAGCAAAAACTGTTAGAATAGGAAAATGGCGATGGCCACCACCTAAAGATGCAGTTGGACAAGAAACTCCACAAGATTTTACCAAATTCAAAATGCGGCAGATACAAAGAAGAATAACACCCCAAGCTCAAACTAATGGCATCGAACACGAGCCGCCGCGAGGGCGCTCGCGTTCAGAAGCTTCACCAGGAATAGATTGGGAGGAATTTGAAGTAGACGGAAATACTTCATCTCCACGAGAAATGTCCACCCAGAGAACCGCCAGAAGAAGTTTTGAAATTGGTGCTCAAAGACCTTCACCTGGTAGTGTCGGTAAATTAAAATTAAGTTCTGAAATGCGGCAACGACTGGAACGAGTTACAGCAAACCATTCAGTACGTAGCTCATCATCAGCGGCTGAAACTCCACGAACGATCAATAAATTAGAGGATACCAGAAAATTGATGCTTGAACGACAGCTAGGTGGAGTTATGAGATGGGACGCCCCACCACCTCCATTACCTCCTGCGCCGCCTGGACCAGCTCCTCCTCCACCAATGGCTCCTCCTTCTCCTCCGGACAAACCAGCTCCACCTCCGCCTACTACTACCACTGACTCTTCATCTACGTTCGCTCAACTTCGTCGCGATAGAGACACATTTGGAGTGCATCAAAATCGAGAAGCTGACGATCGACACAATTTCTTAGCTAACTGGAGCTCTAGAAGAAAAGATGATGATGAATCAAATCCAGGTGATGATTTGGCTTCTCGTTTCTTAACTTCAGATCGCAGGGAGCGAAGAGTCAAAGAAGATTGGGGGGATGAGTCTGATGGTAGAAGTTACGATGAAAAAGGAGGTAGAGACGAATGGGATTCTGAATCGACATTAGATAATCGACGTGACGTTCGTGACAACTTCTCTGGTAGAGCTGCTTCAGAAATATACGAAATACACCCAGTTAGGACGGAAAGGCGAAAGGAAGGAAGTGAGATCGAAGAAAACTTTGAACGTAAACGTTCGTCTGCCATGTTTGATGATTTCGAGCGATATGATGGAAGAAAGAACTCACGAGACATGTTAGTCGGCCGAGTGAGGGATAGCCCGCGCTCTGATATACTTTTCCCACAAGATAATAGCGATACAATAAAGAGAACTGAACGACCAACCTTCAAAACGCATATGGCACAAAAGGAAAGAGACAGAAAATTGGAGGCTGAAAGACGCCATTCTGTTTCTACTCACTTGACGGATAAAACTGAACATATTGAACGTAAGTTATAATTATATACTAAAGATTATTTTATTTTTTAATTTTCATATGTTTTGGATGTTATATGTAGTTAAAGTCGCCCTCCTCGATTCCGCAAGGGTGTAATATAACGCTTTGATTTAACAAAAAAACATTTCAATATATTGCTATATAAGAATATTCAGGCATCAAAAAATATTTAATTATTATCCTGCATACATTTTTCTGGGATAAAAAGTACCCTAGTGTATTCCAAGTTTTAAAGTATCTGTGTGCCAAATTCCATCGAAATTCGTTCATCCGTTTTTGTGTAATCGAGTAACAACAACTGAACGTACAAACTTTCACATTCATAATATTAGTAAGATTTATTTGAATTAAATTGTATTGTACACTGTGTATTATTTTAGGTGACGTTCCAGCCCCAGCAGCTTTGTTACCGTCAGATCGTTCATACTTAACGTATTCCCGAGTACCATGGAAGCTTCGCGTGCGCAAAGAAGTGTTCACACCGTTAGAAACCTATAGCGAACCAGCCATACTCGATTTACTGTATGCTCAAGTATGTTAACTGAATATTGTATTAAAGATTTATTTATTTTATTGAAAATAGGATATCAAATTTGTTTTTGTTTTTCTTAGATCGTCCATGACATAACTTCCACAACGCCATCACTACGGATAAATGCAAGTGAACGACGAGCAGGATCAGCCTGGCTCAGATCACAAAATGGTCCAGTCCGAGCTAATGTTAAAAGACAAGCGGTGGAAATGGCAAGAGAATGGCCTTTTTACTTTGCTAGATTGTTTTCTGCAAGAGTCCCACCAGGAGAGAATGCTGTACTGGCTGTTTCTCATAATGCCGTTACTATTGGCGTCAAAGGTAAATATTAAGATGTCTAAAATATTCCGATATACAGATAAGATTTTTTTGTGAAATAAAAATCAATAAAAATTAAAACGTATAAGAAGATTGCAAATACGAATTTTTAACTAAGTTAAAGTGGCAAATCATATTTTTAAAATAAAATGTTTATATACTCTATACAGCTAGTTATATAGTTGGTGGAAGTAGTAGTAGTTCTCTGCAGAAGCTAGAAAACCCGGCGCATTCTTAAATAGAGATAGATCCTTATTTGATATCACAAAGTCTTATAACAAGGTATACCAACTTATATACATATATACGTTTTTGAATGAGTATGGTTTATAACCTTTTCATTGTTTCCCAGGTCCTGGTGGGCTAATAACCCGTCGTTCCATCTCTCTGACCGGCTTACGCGCTGCTGCACCTGCACCTGCTACACTGCAGCTGACGCCGGCTCGCGACGCGCCGCTCACCCTGCACGTACCCCTCGCGCATCATGCGCACGCGCTCATTGCAGAGTTCGCATTACAACACTCGCAGGTAAGGGATCTAAACTTAGACACACAAAACAAAAAGTTATTTAAATAATTTTTCGTCAACGTACTTGTATATAATTTGTCAAATTAGTCGGCGTTAATGAGTTCTTCACGTCTGCAAATGTTAGCATATTTAAATACTAAATAACACGTGATCCCTCGCATTATAGCAAAAGCCTGTAACAAGTGTCACTCTGACAATGGTTGCCATAAAAAATGACGAATTATAAAATAAAAATTTTAACTGAGTCTTCCATTTGGTTGAAGAAGTTAGAAATATCAAATTTAACAGTAGTATAATTTTATGACTTTCTGAGTCTTCGATGGAGAAGTGATTTCTCAATATTTGATTATACGAGAGGCAATTTGCAATTTAATACAAATACTTTTAGAATAAAAATAAAACAAATTAACACCTAATAAAATAAATGTTATTCCCTAAGTGTGTAAAATGGAAATGACTTTTTTCATTCATTTTATTGTTCCACTCGTAGATGGAGCTTAAGTTGGTTGGTTCATTTTATTAAAATCAAATTTCAGGAAAAACGTTAGTTGTGATGGGTCACCATCTTAATGTACAGAATATTAATTTCATTATTAAAAATAATGCTATTACATATAATATTAAGTGTTGTATAATTCTAATATTTATCTTGAGGCCATAACTGTAATAACTTATTACCACGTTGCTATTGACTGACAATCAACGCAGGACCTAAACTATAAGGGTTAGAAACTTGAAATTTTGCACAGGGGTTCCTTTTATAACGTAGGGGAGCACTAAGAAAGGATTTCTGAAAATTCATCCCGTAAGGGGGTAAAATGGGGTTTGAAGTTATTCAAGTGAAATTCAGTATGAAAGTTCTTCATTGAAAGTCACGAAGCACGTATAAAATATTTTTTTCAAAAATCCCTTAATGTAAAGGGTGTATAGTTAGTATGACTACCTCATTAAATTATTAAATACCTTAATATATTAAAAATTCATATACATTAGAAATTTAGATGTATTGTAACCAAATAAATAATATAAGAAGAACGATGAAAAAGTTGAGTGACAAAGAATGATTCAGCAGAAGCCTAGTGGCATTTAAAATTAAATGAACGGTCGAAAACAAATATTACCTATTTCCTACTTTCGAACTTGCTTAGTATATTTACAATGAATGTTGATCTTACGTAATTCTCTTTATAATATGTTTTTGTAGCCTCTATATTATTCGTCAGAGACCACAAATTTTTCTAGCTATTCCAAATGATAAACTGGTCCACCACCACCTCGTCTCCTCTACATTATACATTACATAATAGTAAACTCGTCCTCTGAATGCCCTTGACGGTTTTCTAGTCAAACTGTTTACAGTACAGACTCTTCTTATCTGTAAAAATGATTTCTTAATTAGATAATATGGCTTTTGTTTGCAAAAAAACAGGATTACATTTTGAAAGTTGTAAGAGAATGAAATGACGGACATAAAAATATCTTATATATACCAAATTACAGTTTAAAATATAAAAAGCAAAGCATGTTAACATTTGCTCAATATAAGGCTTTTAATTTTACAATCCTGCCTTCCTCTGCTCCTTCACGATGAACCAGTTTTGGAATCTGATGAAATAATATTATTAAAGTACTTTCTTTTGGCATGGTAGGTATTGGTTTCGTTTTGTAATATGTATACATAGTTTTGCGTATTACTAAACCTTTTTTTTCATACTTTTAGTGATTGAGTTGGTAATGTAGTAAAAGTCTAACATAAAATAGTCATCATATTGTCTTCATTGGCTACAGATTAATATTGACAGTTTTTGAGTCTAACTATGGATTGTGATCTGAAGGAAACTGAGGTTTTTGTTTTAGTTTGATTTTAAAAATTGTAATAATTCTCGTTATTAATCCGAAGAATAAATAAAAAAATTAATACATCCCAAGGCCTGCCTAAAAATCATCGTAAAGTAAAAAAATATGTTTATGGTGATATACACTGAGTATACTGTATATCTATATATTATAGGTGTACCATAATTAGCAATTCAATTAGATTTCTAATTAAATGTAGCTTATACGTAATTGGTACAGTTACACTAACAAGCTACAGATGCTCACGGGCCGTTACAGATTATATTTATATAGCGCAATTTTGTTTCTATGTTACTGGAAATGGTTTTTGTCTGTCTGTACTCTTATAAAAATTTAAATAATTACGCAATTTTATTATACCGCTTCTATTACTTGTTTTTTTTTAATTTTTTTACCTTTCCTCCCTTTCTCTTTTTATTCCGAGATCGCAGATCTGCTATCAAAAAAATGTCGTCTATCTATCTATTTCTTTTAATTTAAATTATTGCTTTAATTGTCCTTGTAGATAAAAACACTAAGGAGATTGCGTGGTATATCTGTAAATGACAGTAAAAGTAATTGTAGATGGAACCTAAAACAATAAAAAATATAACACAAAAAAGATTTAGCATAAGGCAGTAGAGGTTTAGGTTTTTTTTTTTTTTAAATGCACTGTAGTGCATGGGCTATATTTTGGCCCTCGCTATGGGATGCAAGTAGCCAAAAGCCAATTTGTTGAGAAGAAACTGTTTCATTAGGAAGAAATGAGTCAATAGGGGAGAAATATTTACAAGTAACTTAAATAAACCTAAGTCTTAAGGAAAACTTATATATACATAACGTTACATAGAGGTTTAGGTTATCTTAATTTTTTTTACTGAGAATATTAAATAATTATATACTCTTAATGGTTACTTCAAGTAATAAGCTAGGTTTTGATTGTTATTCTATAACGAAAAGTATTTTTACCCCGTGAGGGGAGGAGTTAGAATACTACTCTTCTCTGCCGCTGGGAAAGCATTTGGTTAGAGCCAAGTAACCCAGCACCCTTTGGAGGTAGAGGATCTGTTCCCTTGCTGTTGCTTGTAGGCCAGACTTGTCCCCTCCCTCTCCCATCCCATTAACGCTATGGATCTAGTGTATTCAGGGCTTATGCTTAGGGTCCACTAAAACCGCAGCGTTTTTCTCGTCACTCCCCTCAATAATAATACCCTCCATTTTCGAGTCAACGGTGACACTTACCGTCAGGTGGACCTTTTCGTTAGTGCCTTATTTACCATTAAAAAAAAATGCATTTCACAGTAATAGTAAATTATAAGTGTTATTCTAACATTGATATAAATCAATGATTTGATCACGTCAATTATAATTAAACACGTATCTTATTACATGCGCTAATTTGCTCGGTCTCGGGAACAAGTGCCCGTTAAAACCCGTTACAGTTTGCAGTCGTTACACTGACCGATCGCCTACACCGCCCAGACGTTAACATTAGACCAGAGAAACTTTATTTTATTGCAATTCCTATCTAAATTTGTTAGAAATTAAATTCGTGTTTTTTTTAAGAAGGACATCTATTAGGAGCTTAAAATGTTACAACTATGAGTGTTCATAAACCTTAAATTAATTTTAAAGAAAATTACTAAAATGAAATAATACAATAAATAAAAAATAATAATTTGTTAAAGGCTACAAAACATTGTATAATAAAGTAGTGGCAGATGCGGAACAGAAGAATTTGTGTTATTTTAATCTCTGTAAGCCTTTTTTCGCAAGCCGTAGCATATCTCTGTACCAAATTTGATCGAATTCAGTTTTGTAGTTTAAGCGTAAAAACCTAACAGAGAGACAGACAGACGAGGTTAATTTCGCATTTATAATATTAACTGGGTTTATATTCGTCCATAACTTCATACTGCAAAGGGACAAGAGGAAAGAATTAATTATATATAATTAATTTATATAGGCTGTGTAATAGTACATTATGATACGAGGGTGCTAAGTTGGTCATTGCAGTCGAGGCGGAGGCGACGGCGTAAAAGAGCCGAGAACTGTAATGACCAAAGCGCACGAGTGTGCATACGACGTTTTTCAACACATTTGCGAAGAAAAAAACATCGGTGATTTGCTAAAATATACAAACTTACAGACATACAAAGAATCAACCATATGAACAAACATATGTATAAATAGGTCATACCACGGCGTCACACGGCTCGCTTATTATGCAGCAGACGTGACGTGCGTCGTCTTGAATTCAATGATCTATTCATACATAAAAATAACTATATAAACAAGCATACGTGTAGATAGTTCAATCCACGACGACGCACGGTTTACTTATTATTTTCTCATATAGTAGGCGCGTCGCTGCCGTCATGGATTATTTTTTTTTTTATTAATATATTATACATATATTAATAAACATACGTACAGATAGTTTAATATACGACGACGCACAGTCTTCTTTTATATTTACATATAATAGACGTGCCTTGCGCCGTCATGGATTCAACTATACAATGAAATAAAACATACAATGAAACAACCATATGAAGAAACATACGTATATAGGAGTAAAAAAAAATTGCCAAAAATGCGGAGCATCAAGCAAAGTCACGCGGATCTTTTATATAAATGCATCACCGCACTGGTGAGGTAATGTAAAGTAAAAAGCACGCGTCTGTTATAGAGCTGTTTACATTCACAAAAACAGTGAAACAAAACCCCACTTTACGAGCAAGTATGTTGAAAAATATTTTTTAGTTTGAAAACTATAAGTTAATACTCAAAAATGTAGAGCACACTAATTTAATTAATATTTAACTAAAAAGGAACACAAATACTTTAATACTTTTCCTTCAAATGTAGAGCAACTAAAATAATAACAAAACCATTTCACTGCTACGATGAGCTACAAAAAATTATTAGACCAGTTAATGTATTCGTTAATATAAAATTCTCACTTCACTGAAGTATTTAAATTTATTTAACCTTTCTAGTATTTAAAATACTCAAAGTCAAAATATTTTTTACTCTAGTCAATCATTTTTCAATTCGTTTAAAAATAACTTATAAATTGCCAATTTAAATAGCAGTCAGATCTGTCGACATTCGTCAATATTCCTCGGTGCTGATGCAAATTTTCATCTTTTTTGTATTATTTATGGATACATAATGGATAAATCTAAATATAGATTTCCTTCTTAATTCATATTCCATATGTGGAATTCTTAGTAGTTATATAGACTGTGACATAAAAGTCTCTCATCATAAAAGTACGTAAGCGTCATTGCATAATGGTATTATTTACATCCGGTTACAAATTCCTTAACATCCCGGTTTATAGGAAATAGTTTAACTTGAGAATGTTCTATCACCATATATGAAAAATATTTAATTTCTAATTAAAGTTACAGAAATTAATTAAGTTCGCCACTAATTTATAATGATTAAAATTAATTATAATGTTGGCTTGGGTACGACTGTAAATAATAAATAATCTAATCATTATTAGATATTTTATTAGAATCTTAATGTTTATCTTTTATACTTCAAAATGTTTGATAATATAAAAAATAGTACATGATTGATGGCAGTGGCTAATCCGTAGCCTTCGCCAGCCTCTAATTGACATAATAACCGAACATCCCGTGCCCATAGTGTCAATAAAGCTTTCCATACACCATAGCGCTACTGGCTGCGATCGCGCAGTCGAACCGTGACCGCGCACTCGCGCGCACCATGCAGCGCCCGCGGCTCTCCGTCGCGATGCGCGACAACTGGCGGCATCTGCAAAGAGTCTACGGTCTGGAGGTGGAGGACGACTTCCCTCCACCTCGACGGGCTCCAAGCTTAGACTCGCTCATAAACTCCTCAGAGGGCGCGGCGTCTAGCGCCGACGCGTCCGCCCCTGAGGACTCCGATTCGGGGGCGGACACTCGCGACCCCGAACCAGTACGCCGCAAAACCAAAAAGTGCCCACAAAGTTTCTCGTCCTCCTCCAGTGGTCATATGGAGACGATACACGAGGAAACTACTGAACCCAAAGTGTCTGTGAAGGAGATCCTCGCGAGATTCGAGAATTTAACGGAAAAAACAGACATCATTCAGGTAGCGTTTAACGTGCAGTGATCTGAATTTCACTCAAATTATCGTCTTCACTTTTGTAATTACTAATTGCTAAATTCTTAAACGATCAGCGTATTATTAAATGCAAAGAATGTTCGTAATTTATGTGTATTTAATAATATCTCACGTATGAATAGGTTTCATGAAAACGCTTAATGGGCATGTTGTAACTTTTCATGTTGCAGTGAAAAGTATTGTTTTCTCAGCAAATGCGCAAGCGCGTGTGTTTAACAGTCATCGGGTTTTATTGTTTTGTTGACTGCCGATATAATTATAATATGAGAATATAGCTTCTGAGTACAGAGTACAATTAGTTTGCATGAAGTTGTGATTGTTTATGTCTAAAACATTGACTAATATAACGTTCGTCTAAAGTTTAAAAATTAGGAAGAACGATTTTTTTTCCTCACTGACTTATCGACAAATTGACGATTGTTTGAGTTTCGGTTTTATCCTTGTATACAACTCAATATTTTATATATCTTAGATACCCTAAATAAAAATAAATTGTACATATTATTGAATCATGGGAGGAACTAAGGAATAACCTCTAAATCACGGGTAGATGTAACTGGATATTAATATTAATAGCAAATTAAAAAGAAAATAGTAAAATATCTCGTATTACGTGTCTTCATGTTTATTCTTTCAAATGCTCACTGAGGACAATTCCTAATCATTATTTAATCATTAACGCACCTGACAGCCTGACACACGCAACGACCAAACATGACCCTTCACTGGTCAAGGCACACCGCTTCTTATTTCACGATTATTGTGATTTCTGCTCAGAAACTACTACAATATGTCTTATTACGCAATTTTTAATACACAAAATTTAATTCAAATGACATAAAACACGGTAATAATCTATCTTATATACATAAAAGAAGAAGCTGACTGACTGCCATATCAACGCAGGGCCTAAACTATTTGGAATTAAAAATTGAAATTTTGCACAGGGGTTTCTTTTATAACGTAGGGGAGCACTAAGAAAGGATTTTTGAAAATTCACTCCTTAAGGGGGTAAAACAGGGGTGCAAAATTAATATGAAACTTTGCCGTTTTTGAAGTTATTCAAATGAAATTCAGTAAGAAATGAAATTCAGTTCTTCATTGAAAGTTATGAAACACGTTTAAAATACGTTTTTCTAAAATCATCCCTTAAGAGGGTAAAAGAGGGGTGCAAAGTTAGTATGACTACCTCATAATTTATTAAATAAAGGATAATATCACAATCGAAGTTGCGGCTAAAAGTCTGTTAATTATAAATGTTATAGATTCATTTATTTAACTAAAGAAACCAAAATAAACGAACCTAAATATAATAAAGAGCTATTCATTATATTCATATATTCTACGCAAGTAATTAATAAGTTTTATTTTAATTTAGATTCATATTCTTCGAGAAGTTTAAACATTTATAATGTATATAGTATATACATAGTTTATTATAACTTAGATTTTGCTCGAAGTATTTTGATGACATAATCATATGAATATAAAACGCAAAGATATTCTAAGATATAAAAAGTTTAATCTTCTCTATTAACTCCTTTCATATTTTTAATTAAATATTCATAATAAATTATAAATTTGACAAATCTTATATTGGTGTGTTTATTTAATCATAATCAGAAGGTGCCACACTTTAAAATGATTAAGAAGATATTCTAATCATTTGTTCTGTAGGTATTTTTTGACTAGTCCAGCCACCCTAGCTTTACTGTCCTAAAGCATTTGAAAATGACTTCTAGATTAAAAGTTAGACATGAAATAGAAATACAACTGTGAGAAACGTTACTATATTTAGACGCTAGTTTTTGTGTGTACAAAGAAACATACAGACTAATGGACAGACGAACATTTTTAATGATTGTTCTGGTGTTATAGAGATATGTTTAGATAGAAACTAGCAATATAAAACATTTAATAATTGCCATTTTCTGTAACAATATACATTCTTGCGTAGTTGTGCCAGTTATAAAACACATTTCCAGGTTTTTAGGTTCAACAATGTCACAAAGTTATGTCAATCTGTGTAAAACGCGTGTCTTAACAATGGGTATAGGAAATAATTTCTTAATAATAGCACGCGTGGAAAGTGAAAAAGTTATAATGTTCGAGTGCGTTAGAGAAAGTCACTTTAATATTCATGTAAGAGCATCTCATGTAAGATATCATAAAGTCGATTACGGTTGGATTACCAAAATGAGAATGGCGAGATATCTTGAGATTTATGGAACGGAAATTACCTCATGTGGAAGTTTAGGGTTACCACTCGACCGTGTTTAAATGTTTGTAATAATTGAGAAAATTAAAAAAGGAATTATTAAACTCAAAGTCGAGCCCTTAAGATGATGTACTACGAACAGATCCGTAATTTTATGGATAAACTAGTCCACCCTTGCGACTTCGTCCGCGTGTAGCTCCGCTCCTATTGGTCTTAGCGTGATGATATTCCCTTCCTCGATAAATGGGCTATCTAACACTGAAAGAATTTTACAAATCGGACCAGTAGTTCCTGAGATGAGCGCGTTTGAACAAACTCTTCAGCTTTATATATTAGTATAGATATAATATTTTTTTTATTTCCCATATAATTAGTGCTATAGACATATAAATTATAATTAGCGTGAACAAGTTGGATAAAACTATAATGAAATATTTATTTTCGAAATGTTTAATCTAGTTAGATGTAGTTGTAACTAGATTAGAGTATAGCCTCCTTTATCTTCAACCAGCCCTATAATCACTATTGTTTGTAATTAGTACTAAAAGAGGCGAAAGTCTATTCATCGTTGAAAACCCAGCAAAACCTGGCAACCCTAATTAGGAATTGATAGATTGTTAGCTATCTAACATTTCTTATAAATATTAAAGATGCTGAATGCTGTTAACTCTTCTGGTATAACTTAGAGCTAGTTTTTAACATCACTACATAGTATAAAACAAAGTCGCTTCCAGCTGTCTATCTGTCCTGCTTAGATCTTTAAAACTAAGCAACGGATCTTGATACGGTTTTTTTAATAGATAGGTTTATATGTATAATACATACATAATATAGTAGAGAAACACTTATAATTTTAGAGGTTTCTAATGTGATGTCGTAAATAAAAACATTTTTTTGCGCTAACATTGCAAACGCTGGTGTTAGATCAAAATAATGTAATACAGTATTGTACACCTTAAAAAGATCTACAAAAATGTCCGCGATGGTATATGTCTATCCCTTAAGGATAATCCACAATAACCATTCCTTTACTTTTTACGAGAAATAATGGGTTATTTACGAAGCGATTTTAAACCATACAGCATTAATTCTTATCCAATTAGGTACCTTAAGTACATTGTGCATTTAATATAAAAAAATATGGCCCTTTACAGCAAGAAAATTTAAATGAATATTTTCGAAGATATTTCGAAGCAACCTGCACTACACCAAGTTTAACAGACTTAGGCAGTTGAAATATAAAACAAGTACTACAGGGACCTAAAAACTGATAGTTTAAGCATCTGTCCTTGAAGTCTACCTTTGTATTGTGATGTTATCAACATTGAACGCAAAACTAATAAAATTAGTCATCGCCTGCGTCGCGCATCGGCTGGTGACAATTGCGCGGGAACCGGACCGTACTTCCGTTTCCTAATGTTACATTACACGCGGAGCCGTGTGAATACGATATTAGCATTTTACAAAAAAACATATTCGATTGTTATACTTCAACATTACTAATACTTTACATACTTACTAATCCAAAACAATAAGGTACAATTTCCTATCTCTGTCTACTCATATAAACGGTATTAATAAATATTATATATTAGTAATAAAATATATTCTTTAATCACTATAAAATATTCTTATTAGATCATAAAATCGATGCTTATTCTTTATACGTATCCGACACGTCGTCGTTAAGTAATTTTATTTATTTTCCTACCACATTATGTTCTAAACATTTCTCACTTCTAATCATTGCAATATTTATATCTAATGCTTCCAAGCTGTTTTATTTTTGCCTTATCTGTGCTAGCCAAAAGTACCTAGATTTCCCTTACCTAGACCACTCTAATAAAGTCAAGGGTGACAACCAATCATTAAAAATGTTACATAATCTTTATTACCATCTTAGATGACAAAAGAACTGTATGTTTTTCAGATTGTCTATAAATCTATTCGATCCATATACATATTACATTACTATTTTAGTATTTTTTAGATTTATATAAATATAGCACAGGTTTTTATTAATATATGTATCAGTACTGTAACGAAACAGTAATTAACCTTTACCTAAATTGAATCGATATTAATATTCAATCTATAAGGAAACAATATATATATACCTAAATTAAAATGTAAGGTATTTTCATATTTACGTTATATGTCTACAAGCTATAGATAAACATTCTGAAGATATTTTACAGTGAAGATAAGTTCCAATTGGAAAACAGATGGTGCCGTTACATCGATTAAGAGCAAAACGAGAGATCGATTTACCGACGAACAACCTCATCTGTTAACAAATATTGTGATAGTGGATCAGACATGACATGCGTGCGGGACTAATTTTATTGTAATAGCTTCTGCTGTTATATTTATTTTATATCTTTCCATATAACATACATTTGTGTTATATATTATAATATTAACATTTCTTGCAAATAATTAAAGTAAATTAAGTTTATAAAAATTCTTTCTTCTCGTTCAAAGAGTTGTATTGTTGTTATAATATGTTTAGGTTCATAACTTATATACATCATTGAAGCAATACAATACAACTCTTTCATCTTTTTGAATCGTTATATCTCAAAAACATATTAACACATTTTTTATAGATAATTATCTAATCTACAATTTTTGTCTTGGCTAATATCGTTTTTGTAAACTTGACCCCGAATAAAATTTTTCCCAGGTGTCGGATCGATGAGGACTATAATGTTGTTTTAACCAATCCCACCAATTTTCAACTGACTGCGAATCATTGTAACTGCACTCCTATTTTTTGGTCTGATTTGATCAGACTAAATATATTGTATAAGTATAATATTTCTTGGTATAGAATTAAGGATATCACCGATTTGAATCCTCTGTCAATCGTCTACATTATATTACATTATTTTTAATAACATATATAGGATATGTTTTGAATGCTGTAACTTTTAGCAATAGTCCCAGAGATCCCTTTCTACGTACAAACTCAACCTCTTTGGTATATGGTATATAAGTAAAGGATAATACAGAAATTAAGAAAAAATAATACATACGAATATACGAATTTTACAAATGTTGAGGAATTTGAACACATAAATTGTTACTTTTAAAAACTTTTAAAATACTCGATTTTGGTTTTGTAACCGACAACAGCAGATGCCAAAAGACCCTCCATTTTATTATTTAGTACAAGCTGCAAGGTGTTCAGTTGAAGCACTGGTCCGTACTTCCTGTTCTTAATAGGCTTAACAAGTGCAGTATACACGTTTTGATGTCATTTCTGTATTTGCATTTTAACGCTATATAAATATTATCTAAGTCCATAACTATTTTAGTACAACTCTTCCATTTTAATAGAGTCAATCCAAAAATTCCAAACAAAATTTACTATTAATTTTTAATCTATTAAGTTACTAAAACTACTTAAAACTCATAATATTAATTTTATTACTCATTCATCTAGAAATTCTGCACCTATTCATTACAATAAAACTTAGGTATTCTTTCCTACCACTGCTCTGGTACCACTTTTTATAAATGTTTGGACTTTTAGCAATTTTGTGTTCGTTAAAAAATACATATTGCTGGCGGTATAAACTCTTTTGGTGCTTACATAATACGTTAACGTCTAGTAACTTTAGTATTTTAAACTAAACCTCTACAAGTCATTTACGTTTGCAAGTCTCTACTGCAGCGATACAAGTTTGAAAACAGTATCCAATTTAGTGGAGTATTTATCCTTTATGCGCACAATAAAAAATTAATAAAAATTAATATTTTAGCTATTACTGGTGTAGCTATCCTTCGATTAGTTATACTTTTATTATTTGTATATATAGTGTTAATTATGATGTTGGCAACATTAATTTGAGTAATAGTTAATTTTAGTTCAATTGAAGATAAAAGCTAACAAAATAGGTATTCTAGCAGTAATGCTGTTTGTCTAGGTCTACCCCCAGTGTAAAGTGTAACCCCCAGGAGGATATCTTAGTGTCTGGCCGCATATAGAATACTGGCTGCGCCCCGCGGTTTCACCCGCTATATTTTGGATAATTCACACTATATCATTATAAATTATAGCCTATGTGTTATTCTGATGTTTAAGCTATATTATTGTAAAGTTTCATCAAAATCCATTGAGTGGTTTTTGCGTGAAAGAGTAACAAACATACATCCATACATTCTAACAAACTTTCGAGAAGGTGGAGGATGGCTAGTATAAAAATCATGTAAGTATGAATGAATCTAAAATTCCACCCACCCATTGTTACGTTATATAGCTGACTATGTAATTGACAATTTCATTGGAATAATAGACGATTCAATGAGAGCGTGACTGCTCACTTTCCTCCCGTACACTAATATACCCCCGACCGGCTCAATTATACGTCTGTGTGCGTAAAAACTGGTGAAATTACATAGATTCTTGTTTTATAAATTAACGATAGGACTTGTATTCGTTTTCGTATTAAAGAGATCACGTGATTAGGTTACTAAAAATGTAATGACGTAATTCTTGAGATATATTTTGTGACGTTTTTTGACGTCGCTTGCGCAGACTTTTACTTTAATTATTTTGAGCTACAAATTGTAGTCTATGTTTTTCTAGGTTCTCACTACTTCTAGCATCTACATAAAAACTATTAAAAATGGTACCAAAATTCATTAAATTTTATTATGCGATTTGGTCAATATCAGGATAGATAGTTAGACGAAGTTACTTTCTTTCTTAAGAGCTATTTATACATCTAAAATTCAAATAAACTGCAATTCATCATAAAACTCACTTGTATAACTATGAAGCGTATAGGTAATATATAAAAATGTTATATAATAAGCAGAATTAGAAATAAGTGGCTAAGTAAGATTGACGTTAATATTTACCTTGAACGGAGCATAGTTCACGGACATAATGCTATTTCCGGTGGTAAAACCAAATATAACATCTGAAACAAATATATTTAATTAAAATAAAAAAGATGAAAATAAGTGTAAATAAAAAAGTTTTTTACTAAATTGATTAGATTAATGCCAAATATAGCTGCGATTCCAGAGATTATGACTATGAGGGATTTGTTTGTTAAGAATTATGAATCGCTTCGTTACGCAACCTCACATATCTCTGGTAGAAACGTAGCCACTCGGGTTGCGCAAAAAAACCGACTATTTTTTTTTAATCTCGAGTGAAAAAATGTTAGTTTTTGATGTTTTAAGAGCCCTCTCCAAAGGGCAGCTCAAAAAAATTTTTTTCAGAGGATGCTCCAATTTTTTTTAAATTTCAAAAATCGTATTATATTATTATATTATATTTTTTTCTTGTTACGGTAAAATTTTATATGAAATATAATTTTAACTAATCATAATTAAACGAAATATTATGAACTCAGAGAAAAAACGATTAAATATAATGATACCTTTTACTTGTAAAATTAATAAATTAAAAAAAAAATTATGTTTTCTATATTGTGCTTGATTTTTAGTTCATCTCGTGGTGTAATTTTATCTATTATTGTAAAAAATAAAAAAAATGTATGGAATTTAAATTTGAATATTAAAAGGTCGCTCGAAAAAATTTAAAGCAATGCACTAATAAATTAAAAAAGATTATGAGCGACCTTTCAAAATTTAAATTTTGAAGTGAAACTTTCAAACTTTGGAAAGGGCTCTTAAAACATCAAAAACTAACATTATTCACTCGAAAAAAAAAACTAGTAGGTTTTTTTGCGCCACCCTAGTAGCCACAATATAATACTTTATCATTTGGTATGCACTTTGTTAATGAGAAAATAATTGAGAAAACTTACACCGACGTAACTGTTTATATTTTAAAAAGTTCATTCTTCAAATTCCCTCTTTAGAAAGAGAAAACACTGCAAAAACTTTTAAAATAATACTAACCTCCCAAAACCATTCCACTCGCATTTACAAGTTCATTATTTATATTTTGCTCCCAAAATATGATATATCTACAAAACTGCATATACCACTCTGGCGCAGTATCTTTTTTCTCACTTATATTTTAGAATTTATTTGTACAAGAATGACTGAATGTTTTTAGGAGAACTCTATATTTGAAAAAATATTAAATTATGTTTGTTTATAAAGTAGTATTGGAGGGTAGATCATTTTATATTATTTCAAGTATACCGTGAAGACAATGTATATAAAAAAGTCATCAAAATGAACATGTCCGACAGGTTAACTAATAAAGAATAAAAGTACACTTTATTTATCGCCAGTATTGTAATAATTGTAATTTATAATACTTATGTATAAGTTGTAAGTCTAGATCGCGTGCAACAAGGCCATCTACAATAAAACAGTAGATACGAGTAGTTGATGCTAAACGTTATGTATAGACGTCTTCCGCTCACTAAACAATGAAACAATACAACTTACACTACATAGATACTGCATCGGTAACTGGATACAGTGATAATAACAAATTAACAGAAATAGTAAACCCGATTTGTTTCGAAATTCGTGTAAACAAATTAGGTAAATATTTTTAGTACCGAAATCGCAAAAATGTTATACTTTCCTGATGTTTGTTGTTTGCGAGATATGGTGAATTGATAAACAGATTTACAGGCAGCACAACTGTTAACTCTATTTGACACCACCAAATTTAGAGAAGATACATATATATTGAATGTTCAATGTAGATTAAAAATCATATTTCATATACTTAATGTATAATAAAATAAATAAATCACATGTAAACAATTGTGCAGGTCTCTATCGAGAATAGTGTGATTAAAAATATCAGTGCTATATTTTGATTCTTCGAGATTTCAGTATATTGCTAAAATATTAATGTTTTTAAATTTCTAAAAATTTTTCGATTGCGTTTTCATACTATTAATTGTGACGATGACAACACTTATAACTTGAGTAGCATCCTGTTATTTGAGGTTGGTAGGGCTGATATGAGTAGCATGTTGACTTTCTTGAATGTTGGACAACTGATAAACACAAATCAAGGAAGTGAGAATTGTAAAATAAATTCGCCGTCACAACGGAATAATTATTGATTATATCGCGAGTATTCCTAGCAGTAACTCTAAAGCTCCGAGTCAAGCCGTCATACTGTTAGTCTGCGTATAGACTACAGCTTCTTTTTCTTCTTTTATTTATTAACAATATGAAAATAAGACTATTACTGATGCTTCTTCTTTGTTTTTAAGCTGAATGTTCATGCATCCACTATTAATAATATTTAGAATAATTAATGAAAAACTCAAAAATGTAACTCTATACATAAAGTTATGGTATTTAATTAAAGCAAATGCATGACCACAAAATGTTACAGATCAAAAGTTCAAGAAACTTTTTCTTTGTGACATATTCATAGTTCTCTAAATACGCAGCAGAAGAAAGTAATCGTCACTAATTGTTAGCGATTCTTAAGTAAAATAACTCTACTTTCGAATAATGTTATTGTAATATTTAAATTTTAAATTCAATCAGTTAATATGCATATGCAAGTAGTAACAAGGCCATATTTTTCATAGGTGTATATTTTAATTATTATATTCTAATTATCTCTATAGCCGAGTAACACTGTCGCTGTTATCACTACATAGTATAAAACAAAGTCGCTTCCCGCTGTCTATCTGTCTGTTCCTATGTATGCTTAGATTTTTAAAACTAAGCAAAGGACTTTGATACGGTTTTTTTTAATAGAAAGAGTGATTCAAGAGGAAGGTTTATATATATAATACATACATAATATATTAGAGAAACACTGATAATTTTAGAGGTTCTAATGTAATGTCGTACATAAACACATTTTTTTGCGCTTACATTGCTGAACCCTACGAGATAGATCAAAATAATGTACTACAGTATTGTACACCTTCAAAAGGTCTACAAAAAATGTCCGCGATGTTATGTCTATCTATTAGGGATATTCCACAATAACCATTTTTTATCCTTTACTTTTTACCAGAAATAATGGTTTATTTACGATGCGATTTTAAACAATACAGCATTAATCCTTATCCAATTAGATACCTTAAATATATGCATTTTTAATTTAATAGGCCCTTTACAGCATGGAATTTAAACGAATATTCTCGAAGATATTACAGATATCCTACCTACGGAAATATAGAGAATATTATCGCATACAAGACGTAGTTTCAATTAATTTTAAAATAAATTCCAGCAAATGCCCATAATAACAATGTCTTAGGTACCGCTAGAATAATATTAAACACTATAATCTAAGGCTTGAAGCCGTAACTGGAGCTTCTTATCTAGGTCTGATGTAATAAATCTTTCACTGACAAATTACAATGATACCCAAACGATATCTTGATTGATTATTTTGAAAATCAAAAATTATATTTTCAAACCTATTACATAACATTTTTAAGTAGTCATTATGAAGTGTCGTCTTATCCTTAACATCTATAAATCTGAAGTTTGTTTGCTTGAAGGCGCTAATCTCAGGAACTACTGGTCCGATTTGAAAAATTCTTCTAAGTGTTATGTAACCCATTTATCGAGGAAGGCTATAGGCTATATATCATCACGCTAAGACCAATAGGAGCGGATGATCACGGGCATTAAGTAGTAAGGGTCGGCTAGTCAAATAATAAAGGTGTCACAGAAGATACACTGCACAATATCTTAGAACAGTACTGAGTAGTTAATTCTGCAGTGTTTGATGATAGAGCAATTTTCAATTTGAACATATAGATGGCGCTGGTGCGTGGTGGTGGTACGGCGCGTCGAGTGTAAATGTCCCGTGTATAATTTGTAATAGTATCTTCACACTATACTACAGTTGTAACGGTCAGTAAACACTGCGGTACGCGGCGCGTGCCATTGGGAAAACTGTTCATTATCAACTAGGGATGGACTTCTTATAAAACGTGATAATAATAATCGTTTATTTCTTTAACAAGTTACATATTTACATGGTTATTTACACCAAGACCTTCCAGTAAGCATAACAATACTTATATCAGAAAGCCCTCGCTCCTCCAATAGCATACAGCATACAACTTTTAGAAATATACCTAACCTACATAGTTAAAATTTTTATTTTATTATTTAAGTTTATATTATAAATACGCTTTAATTTATAGAAATAGAAATATATATGTATTAGATGATCAAAATCGATTCTCTATCAAGTCAAGTACTAAAAGATTTACTCGATTAACTTTTTATTACTTTTGATACTCTTTCTCCAATATTATTTTAACTTCTGATTTAGTTAACGATATTATCAGTCATGTGATGTCTTAAATTAAATATTTATATAATCGTCAACGAAAACATCGAATGCTTAGGTGAAAATAGGATGCATAGTTGAACATCAATTCAAAATTTTAATTCAGTCAAAAAGATCGAATAATCCATCCCAGATATTCGATTAATCGATACCAGATTGCCATTATCTAGTATATGAGTATAAGATAGTCATTAGAGGGAGTAGCTCATTGCTAAGCTATTTATTGGATAAAATAGCAATTCTACGCCTACTACTACGACACTAATGAAAATTTCCTTCACAATTATATTCACAATACTTAGCCAAGCTTTAAATCGTGTAAATAGAATGTCAGGAGAAGAAAAACTATTTTCATTTAAAGATTTTATTTTCATCCCTAAGGGAGAACAGGTATCAACCTAAAACTTGTCGAAGTTTAAGATAAATTAGTTTTGCTCAGTAATAGTAAGTAAGTGCGTAGATATAAAATCTATTGAGCATACAAGTTAGCCTTTAATAAAGTTTTAAAGAAATGTTATCACTTACAAATAATCAGAATTATCTATTTATAATTTAAAGATAGTTCTTAGACTTCGGTTTCTAGTATTTTCGAGTAAGCATAAAGCTAGAATGTTAATATCAGTACAGGTAATGAAAGGATCGGTAGCATTATGGCTGCACTAATGGGTTAGAAAGTGTGGAGGCCTGCATGGACGGAAATGATGGAATTAATGATATGAACTGCAATCTAGGAATGCGAACCATTAACCAACTGAAGTCATTTTTCAACAATTGTTATTTTTCATAACTTATTTAGGCTTAAAAGAGCTACACAGATCTTAAATCTAACTACATAAATCGGTCAAAATTTATATTTTTTTTTTTCTTTAAAAAAGAGATGTATGATATATTTCACATTTAAATATAATACAATATTGTTTTTAAAGAAATAGTTATGAAAATTATTTATAGGTTAAGTTATAAAAACCGAAAACTACTTCGTAGAAAAGCAATATTAATTAAAAACGACCGCCAAAAGATGGCGCTAGCGAGAGCATAAGATAAAGTTTTCATTAAATTGTAAATATACAATTAATATAGCATTACTTGGAATAAATTATGGATCAAATTGTAAACTAATATATGTCAACAATCGCGTGTTACTTTTATTTGAAACGAATGTCTGTATATGTTGTATAGTCCAGCAGTATCACTTAGCATTTATTATCACACTGTTCATATTTGTGTGACATACTTTCAGTCACCAGTGCACTGTAGCACTTTTAAGTAACTTTATTTTATACAGTAATATCGACCAACCTGTATCTACCTTAAAGTAGAAAAATATAATAATAATAATATAAATAATTTTAAGACGACTGTCATCCAAAATTCACGTGAAAATCAGTCATTATCATCTGATGACAAACATAATTAAAAATCTCTATTTTCCAAAATTGACTCTCCGTTTTTATCTTAAAGGCAAATATAAAAATTGATTAATCGAGTATCAATCCTTTAATAATCTATTTAATGAAAAATCGATTACAGTGCGTTCGAATAAGAGCCATTTGATGATCGTTTCTCAAATAAAATCGCCATTCGCAAATCGGATGTATAGGTCCAGATATTATTTTGTACAAACAAACCAACAAACACAAATTTTCAAAATATACTTTTGTGAGTCATAATGAAATATATTATAAATCTTACTTTGTCATACTTTGAAATGATTGTTTATTACTTAATACATAAACCTAACCTAGAAATCCTTGATGTGTTACATTAGAATGTTTTAATACTAATAAGTTACCTTTCCTTCTGTCGATATAAAAAACAATCGCAACCGTGATATAGCTGTAAAAGGCAATAATTTGTTAAAAGTATTCTCTATTTATTAGAGCGAATGTGAACATAAATATTTATAAAAATGTTAAATACTTGTTTCACTGATGCGCAACGAAGCACATACCAGCGCTGCATATCGCGACTGCAGCTCGACGCCGACGCCGACGCCGACGCGGCCTATACATTATTAAATTTCTTTTATCCCGTTCATTATAATAGAAAATCAATAGGTGTAGTTTTCGTACGAACCCATTTGTGCATAAATGTTGTGTTTTCGTAAATATGGAAAATATCTATGGTGTTATACGGACGTTGAGCAGGAAGACGCTAAAACGAAATAAGAAGGTAATATATAAATACAGTGACTATGACTTCGTCCGTGTGTATAGTGTCTTTTGTTAGCAACTTTCATCCCTTTTTCCTTATTGTTATTTTACACCCTTGAGGGTAAAAATTTTACATACTTTTAATGTCATATTTATTAAAATCGAATCAACAGTCTAAAAATAAGTTTAAGCTTCCTGCTATAGAAATGACGATACTTCCATTCTAATTTTTATGCTCCCCTTTCAACCCCTTACAACGCCATAAAAAGTAGCCTATATCCTTTCTCAGGCTCTAGACTATCTGTATACTAAATTTCATTTAAATCGGTTCAGTAGTTTTGGCGTGAAAGCGCGACAGACAGACAGAGTTATTTTTGTATTTATAATATTAATTATTAAAGTATAAGGATTAATGGATCATTCACGAACTTTTTTTATCATATAAAGAGCTATATTTTTACCCGACTACGGCGAATAAAGGAAGGGTTATGTTTTTGGCAGTCTATGTATGTATGTTTGTATGTTCCACTCTAGCACCTAAAATACTGAACCAATTTTAATGAACGAGGTATCTATAAATTCGTAATAATGGCGTGGGTGACATAGGCTATAAAAAATATCTTATACCTATGCATTTCTGGGTTTCTATCTGAATTATTTTCTTGTTTCGTCCTTTTTAGACCACTTTTTTACGTAGTCGGGTTAATGTTTTCTAAATAGGGTTCACTTTTGAACCAACTATTCGTCTATTATGAATTTAAATAACAACTGATTTTTATTCGATATATGCGAATGAGAATTAATAGTTGATGAGTGAGCGAATATTTTTTTTGTGCATCCAATTAAGATAAATAAGGATATTTTAAGTATATAATAAAATAATGATAGTTATACTTTTTAGCTGTTAAATCCATATAAACATACACCTGGATTTTTAAAATTTTACTATTTTCAAGGTCTGGCAGGCCTTAGCTTTTGGACTATTACGCACGTAGCTTATTGCAACAACAACTATATACTTAATATGTACAATGTACATAGATAGTAAAATAAATCTAGAGCACATAGATGAATAATATTTAATAAAAAGTCTTTACATGAAATTAATGAACAAGGAACTTTTATTCTTTTGGAACATTATTAAAAGTTCTTTGCATAGCTCGCACTTGACGAGTTATATAATAAGGTTATTTATAGAAAATAAAATTATACTAATTAAAGTCTTTTAACAAGTTATCAAAGAGCAAACTCACTACATTGCAATTTTACTTGAAATAAACTGAAGGGAATTCGATATATGTGATTTCATAACTAAGTTCTGTTACAACTGAGAGGTTAAACCTTTTTAAGGTTAATTAAGTTTAATATTAAATTTTTACATAATTATTAATTTATTACTTTTTTCGGCTATAAATGCCCAATCAAATTATTTTTTTCTTTTTCTTAAATTTGTATTTAATTTAGTTAAATATGAAGTAAGCCTAAGCTAAAGGGATTCAATTTTTTTTTAATTTCTGTTCAAAATAATGTAAATCTAAATAATACAATTTCACTGCGACCTGTGAAAAGAAGGTAAATGTATAATTAAACACTTAATGATTGTAACAACAGAAAATTTCTCAATTTCTGAAAGCAATGGCGTAAAGGAAATATGTAGGTTGATGATATATTTTAACTCTATCACGCTTTCATGCGCGGCTCGCGGCTCTCGGTGTTGCCTACCATAACTATTGTTAATTTTATTACAAAAAATTACTTTAATATTGTTATAAATGTTGCCTATTTTGAAATGATTTATATTTCAAATTTTATTCTTGTTGCAGATACAACCAAAACCGACAACAAATGGTATAACGAACACAAAAGAGAAGGTCACGGATCGTGAAACGAGAGAGACCCGAGATTCACGAGAAACGAGAGAGACCCGAGATTCACGAGAATCGAGAGAGTCTCGAGAATCTCGAGAGTCCAGGGATTCTAGAGAATCAAGAGAGATTAGGGAGATAAGAGAATCTCGAGATGAATCGGAAATGGATATTCGCGATAGGAGAGCGCAGACGTCATCGCCAGTGCCGAGGGAACGAGAACGGGAAAGAGAACGAGATAGGGATAGAGATAGAGAACGGGATAGGGATAAGGATAGGGAAAGAGACATGAGAGACGAAAGGAGAGACCAGTCGACCCCTCAACACGATGGCAGACATCCTCTGCTCCAGTTCGCAGTAGACCATTTTAGACAGAGCCCAGAGTGAGTAATAGCTATAATAATATACTAATATAAATGCGAAAGTATGTTTGTCATATTATTAGTAGAGATAATGTGGAAAGTTATGTTTACTCTTAATCAGAAAATGGTTATCAGATCGCAACCACAGCGCCATCTATCAAATAATGCTAAGAACCATCCACGTTATCTTTTTTCACAATTAACTATGTAATACTCTTTTAATTTAAATAATTTTTAGATCTCATCCATAATAATAAAATGGTTTTCTTTGTCGTGAACTATTCGATCCGCCCCGGATTTGCTCAGGTTAATTCATCACGTGTATTTATGTTTAATTTTGTAATTTTCAACCGCGCGACTTCGTTCGCGTGTTGCTCCACTCCTGTGGGTCGTAGCGAGATGTTAAATAGTTACTCCTTGTTACATCAGCTATCTGCCCGTGAAAGTCCCGTCAAAATCGGTCCAGCTATTTCAGAGATTAGTCGAAACAAACAGAGACGAAAATTGTAAATATACACTTAGTAAAAACCGGTTATTTTAATATTACATACAGACACTCCAATTTAATTTATTTGTATGGATATATGAACAGACTAGTTGCATGACCGTTATCTACTTATATTATAAATCAAATACAACTTAATTAATAGCCACTTTATCATTTTAACTGAACTATATTCGTGCAGTTAATTCTAACCCGATGTGTACTATGTTCAAAGCAATACTCCCGGAATAAACTAATTAACACGCAAAATAGTTCATTATGCAGATCTAATTGAGTTTTACGTTATTTAACTTTAGTTACGTATTTTTATTTCTACTTTCTACTTATTCGACTGTCTTGTTAACTATTTATCTGTTCTAAACCACGCAACAGATTTTGGTAGTTAGACTGTTGACTGTCCTAGTTACTAGTATTTCTTTACAATTGATGATGAGAGGATGAAAATCGTTTTTTACTTTTAGATTTTAAAAACTTTTATATACTCGTTTATCTATTTATTTCTTATAGAAAACTTTTTCACTAAATCCTACTAATATTATAAACGCGAAAGTTTGTAAGAATGTATGGATGTTGTTACTCTTTCACTCAAAAACTATTGAATGGATTTGGATGAAACTTTACTGTGATATAGCTTACACATCAGAATAACATATAGGCTACAATGTATAATGATATAGTGTGAATTATGCAAAATATGGCGGGTGAAACCGGTGGGGCGCAGCTAGTATTATTATAGTGGTTACTACATTGATGTCTTACTGAGGAGGTCCGATTCAATCTGGACAAACACATCAGACTTTTCTGAGTTCCATCACTTGCTATAACGGTGAAGGAAAACATCGTAAAGAAACCTACAAGCCTGAGAGTTCTCCATGTTCTCTATCGTCGTGTGAAGTTTACCAACCCGTACCGATGGTCTAATATCGTCTTCACTATGAGAAGATCCTGATCAGCAATGGGCTAACCACAGGCTTTGTATAACGTATTCAACTACATTACTGGAGTGGAGAGAGGAGTGTGTGTAAGAGAGTAACTGAAAGATATTAATTTATGCTACTAGAAGGGCTATACAACAAAACCTTTCGTCACTATTTTTACTAAAATTAATCGCCATACTACGTGACAAACATCGTCGTAACATACATAATTTCGTTAGACACGTTAATATACACGAAATACCAGTAACCGCATTTTGCAACGAAGAGGCGCAGGTCACTAACATAATGCATTGTTATATCACGTTCACATACATATTGCGTGCCCAATCTTACGCGGAATTACATATTTTATGTGAAACCAACTTTCGGTGGTTACTAATACAAGTTTTTACTCGCATTTTAAATTAAAAAGGTCATCTGAAACTCTTGAGACTTTATTAACTATCAAAGACGAATATCAGAATTATTGAGCTTATTAAATAATTCTTATCTGCTGTCCCCACTTCGACGTAAATCTATATATATAAAAGGAGAAGCTGACTGACTTAATAACTGACATATCAACGCAGGGCCTAAACTATAAGAGTTAGAAACTTGAAATTTTGCACAGGTGTTCCTTTATAAAGTAGGGGAGCACTAAGAAAGGATTTTTCAAAATTCACCCCCTAAGGGGGTAAAACGGAAGTGCAAAGTTAGTATGATAATTTGTCGTTTTTGAATTTATTCAAATTAAATTCAGTATAAAAGTTCTTCATTGGAAGTCATGAAACAGGGATAAAATATTTTTTCGAAAATAATCCCTTAAGGGGGTAAAACGGAAGTGCAAAGTTAGTATGACTACCTCATAAAATTATTTAATATGTCTACAGATGATCTACTGTAGTCTAATATAACTACCTTAATATCGTAAACGAAGTGGCGGGTAAAAGCCAGTATGTATTAAAAGGAGAAGCTGACTGACTTAATGACTGACATGTCAACGCAGGGTCTAAAATATAAGGGTTAGAAACTTGAAATTTTGCACAGGGGTTCCTTTTATAACGTAGCGGAGTACTAAGAAAGGTTTTTTGAAAATTCACCCCCTAAGGTAGTAAAACGGGGGTGCAAAGTTAGTATGAAACTTTGCCATTTTTTATGTTATACAAATGAAATTCAGTATGAGGGTTATTCATTGAAATTCATGAAACACGTGTCAAATATTTTTTTGAAAATCATCCCTTAAGGAGGTTAAAGGGGGGTGCAAAGTTAGTATGACTACCTCATAAAATTATTAAATGTCTACAGGCCAAGACTGAAGGCCAATACCGCAATAGGAGTTGAAAATATGATGAAAGGAAATTAAAGGTCAAAGCTCTTTCAAAGCTTCTTTAAGTATATTTAGAAAAAATTTTTGTTCAATTATTTTTTTTAACTTTTCAAATAGATTTAACGAAGTTAACTCTGAACAATTTGTACTACTCATTTGAACTCTCTTCATCCTAATACTATTACGTATAATACTGAAAAAAGCACATGTATTTTATTTTAAATAAAATCTGTGTTCATAAGAGAAAAATTTAAACAATTTAATAAATAAATTAATTTAGGTATTCTAGAGAGAAATCAAATACACAATCACAGAATAAAAGAAACATATTACTTAAACAAAATTCATTATTTTGTATCAACACTTTGAAACAGTTGTATAATTGTTTATATAAAAATCTAATAAATCTTAACTTTTAAGATTTATTACTATCATGTTTACAATTCATAATCCAATATGTCGGTGTTATGCATTATTTCATCTGCTTTGAATGCTAGGTTTCTAATATTTGCATATTACAGAACAACTTCACGTGCAGTCATTTGATAAATTCTCACAGCTATATTATGTATAATTATTTTCTATTTTTATCTCTAAATCAATGTCATGTGACGTAAGCTCTTGTTTTATATTTTATTAATATTCACCATTGTTTTAGACCGACGGAGTATAAAGGTATAAGCTCTATATTTACAATTACGTTATGCTATTCATAATTTAGTTTTTATATTTGAACATAAACTTATTGTAATATGACTAATAGCTGCGCCCCGAGGTTGCACCCGCTATATTTTGGATAATTCACATTATATCATTGTAAGTTAAGCCTATGTGTTATTCTGATGTGTAAGCTATATTATTGTAAAGTTTCATCAAAATCTATTCTGTAGATTTTGCGTGAATGAGTAACAAACATACATCCAAACATTCTTACGAATATATTGCCTTTGATTATGAATTTATTAATACATACATTAAAATTATAATAATAGCCTGGTTTGAAAACAGAGCAGTTAAAGAAAAACAAGAAGTTACATAATGGAAATTTTGTATGATGTATCGCAGTATTGTGTATATTTTTTTTTAATTATATAAAATCTTAAAAAGATAAACAACAAACGATAACTTTAATCTACATATAAACTTTAACTTTGCAAAGTTTCACACTACTCTGTGAAAGGAAGAGAATTGAAATTGAATTAATTTTATTTATTTATTTAATGATCAAATCATGCACATCTTATCTTATATATAAAAAGAATTTACCTTGGTCACAGCATCACGTAAACGCCTGGACAGATTTCGCTAATTCTTTTTTTGTTGTGTTTTTTATTGTCAGGAGAAGAAAAGATTAGAGATCCTTAGGAAATCTCACGAAAACCAACCCAAGGTGCAAAAAAATTAGCCATAAAATATCTTTCATCGCATGCGCTGCAAAAAGTATTGATGATAGAACAAAAAAATGTTCTACAATATTATAGAACGTATCAATATCTACAAAAAAGTCCGCGAGACCATATGTTCAACTATTATAGTTACGTCACTATAACTACTTTTTTACATTTTAAAAGTTGATAAAAATGCCTATCAAAATCAGACCATGTTTTCTATAACTTTGTATTAATCCTTATCCAAATAAATTATTTCGTATTCAAGACTATTTCAATACATGTAAATTACTTTTTGAATTATTAAAATCGGACTTTCCATTCAAAAGATATTACGAAATTAAAAATATCAATATAAACAAAAAATACACGACGACGCGACGGGCCAGTATAGCGACGCAGCGCAGCGAGTAAAGCGGCAAGAGAGTGGGCACCGAAATGCGGGAGGGCCAATATATTTTTAAAAATAATATTCCACCCGCGCGAAGCCGGGATGGGCCGCTAGTCTTATATATAAACCTATTTCCCTTGGTCACGGCATCGCGCGTAAACGGCTGGACCGATTTCAATATTTTCATTTTTGTTGTATTAGTTATTGTCAGGTGAAGCTTCTTATATAAGAAAAAAATTAAATAGTTGCGCGAAAAATTAGAAAATTTAAGAAAACTTAACGACCATATTAACTATTCTAATGTAAGCTTTTCACAGCCAATTCGAATTCTATATTCATAGTTAAGACAGGACAATATCTGTCGAGTCAGCTAGCAGTATATAAATATTTTTAACAGACCTTGGCTTACATATACAGAACCCTTAACTACGTGGATAGATACGCTTAACTATGTGGCGTGGCTAGTAAATTTCCAGTCTAGTAGACTTTCCTAGAAGACCTTCGGAAAATATTAAATTAAAATATAGAAAATTTAAGTATTTTTTAAAAATCTTTTGTGTTACAAAGGGGTCTGTTACCAATTTTTAGTAATCACATTTACAAAATATTGTTTGATGACTTGAATTATGACTGCCAGTAATCTAGTAATAATGTAGGAGCTCTGTTTCTAAAATACAACTCACAGAAGTAATATTCTAGTCAACAAACCGTGACACTGTATTTTAATGAGGAATTTAATTCTTCTAATTGGCCCAATTCTTATTTTCTTTATTAGTAAAATGAACTCATGCTAAGGCTGAGCTATTTGTTAGTATTATATAGATTTTCACACAAAAGCGGTACATACTCGAATAGCATCTCCAATTGAATGTTAGATAATGCCATTAAAAATAATGATCTGTATTTTAAGAAAACACATAATAAAAACAATAAATCTAAATTTCTTTTTAACTATTATCGGTAACTTAATTTATCGCTAAATTAGTGAAATTACATTTTAGTATTAAAATTTTAGTCATATTTCAAGATTATTTAACGAATTAGTTTATAATTGAATTTCTTTTATATTTTATTTCGTTACTTAAATTATTTACTTATAGAAAGTTTTGCGAAATCATTTTCGCTTATTTGACCCGGCGTGTACAAACACCATTCCAATATTCTACTACTTTTAGGCACAGTACTTTTTAATATTTAAATTTACTATCTTTTATAAGATTATTATGTCAATAATTTGACTTTTCAAGTATAATGTAATTACCACAGCGGAGTTGAGGAGTCTTTTTTGCTTATTTTTGATGCGTCTCTATATTCATTACGTCAGCAATAACTTTATTCATTATACAAAAAGTATATTAATTAATACTTAAGTACAAATGAAACCCCTTTTTGCATACTTTAGCTATATAATACTGATTCATAAGCATTTTTCACATAAAGTAAAGGAAAGAGGTTACCACCATGGTACCATTTTATTTTTATTGATATTGAAACTTGTCTTTCTAAAATTATCGAGAAACCTTCGAAAATCATTTTTTTTAGCTCCCCCTCCCCACTCTATCTTCGAGAACAAACAAAACAACATTTCTTGTTTTGCCGATGTCCATGGGCGATGGTGGTCACTTACCATCAGGTGGACCATCTGCTCGTTTGCACCTTATCTACCATTTTAAAAAAATGCAAATTAAAACGGAGCCGAGTAGTGCCTAGGGCTTGAGACCCAGGAACAGGTTTAAAGAGCTCTTTCATATTATATTAACTCCCCACCATTCGACCTCGCCAACTACAATAGATAATAACTAATTTTATAAAGAAGTAAGATTTGTATTTTTGTATGTAACGAATAAACATAAAAACTACTGGACCGATTTCAAAAATTCTTTCACCATTAGAAAGCTACATTATCCCTGAGTAACATAGGCTATATTTATTACAAGAAAAAATTAGAGATCCCCAGAAAATCTCACTAAAACCAACCCAAGGTGCAAAAAAAATAGCCATAAAATATCTTTCATCGCATGCGCTGCGAAAAGTATTGATGATAGAACAAAAAAATGTCCTAGAATATTATAGAACGTATCAATATCTACAAAAAACTTCGCGAGACCATATGTCCAACTATTATAGTTATGTCACTATAACTACTTTTTTATATTTTAAAAGTTGATAAAAATGCCTATCAAAATCAGACCATGTTTTCTATACCTTTGTATTAATCCTTATCCAAATAAATTATTTCATATTCAAGACTGTTTCAATACCTGTAAATTACTTTTTGAATTATTAAAATCGGACCTTCCATTCAAAAGATATTACGAAATTAAAAATAGCAATATAAACAGAAATACACGCCGACGCGACGCGACGGGCCAGTGTAGTTCTATCTCGGTGATACTCGAAGTGCAGCGAGTGGTAGCGAGTAACGCCGAGGTAGAGGGGCACCGAAATGCGGTAGAGCCAAAATGTTTTAAACTAAATATTCCACCCGTGCGAAGCCGGGATGGGCCCCTAGTAGATAATAAAGTAAACTTACGTGGACCTCGAGAAGGGTGATCTTAACCACGACACTATAACACTAACTTACATGTACACTGCGAGAAAACACCACAGAGACTGACTATAATCTATCGCACGAAAGGTTATATATTGTCTACACGTCGAACTACCCGCGAATACTAATTTATAAACGGTATTATTAACACATATACCGCGATAATTCTCTATTATGCCATCAAGTACTGTGTGGCGTTATTAAAAGCTAGCGTTATATAGAAATGAGAAAAACCAATAGGAAACCGATCTGTTAATATCATTGACAATGTTCTTATCCCAAGTTACTTTGTCGTCATGGAAAGTTTATCGTTAAATCAAATGGTTTTAGATGAGGTCTATTTATTTATTATTAGAGATTAGAGATATTTATAGGTTTATACAGTCGACTGTAATGTTTAGGATATTTTTTGTTTTCTTAATTATTTTATTTTAAATTTTTAGTATGTAGCAAGCTTAATAAACAGATCAACTATATCTTAACATTGTTCTACAGCGACAAAAACCGTGTGGGTTCTTCTATTTGCATTCAATGTGTACTTGGAATCCGAACCACTTTTATGACTGTATTTCTGTAATTATATCAATAGGGTTGTCCTGTAAGCTTTCCTTTATATATCTTCACTATAATTTATGAACAAACTCTACTGGTAAAAGTTTAACTTTTTTGTATGTAGCAATACTGCAATGCCAAAATGTATGTTCTTATTTCCACGATTACAATGGTTATGGCTTTCATTGTTTTGTATGTGTAATGTAAAAAGCAATTTAAAGCTAAATCTGGTCATGCTCATCATGATCATGGTAAAATTAAACTTTGAAAGATGTTTGTAAATAATCTTTACGATTGTATACCTATTTTTATGATTTTAACCTTAACTTTATTTTACACATATCTTTTGAATTCTATGAATTACTGCTTATTATTACTGACCCGGCAAACGTTGTTTTGCCATATAAATTTAACGTCCTTGTGGTGGACCACGCTTATCTTTTAGGGGGATGAAAAATAGATAGTAGCCGATTCTCAGAGCTACAGAATATGCATATAAAATTTCATAAAAATCGGTCGAGCCGTTTCGGAGAAGTGTGGTATCTAACATTTTGACACGATAGTTTTATATATAACGTGATTTTATTTTAATTTATTTAAGTTCTACAACATAATAATGTTAATTTTAAATTTCAATTAAAGAAAATGGATTCCTTTAATTGTTTACCATAAAGATTAAATGCAGATTAATGTGAACAGTAAAAGCAGAAGTAAAAACTTACACAAACAACATTAACGTGTGCATTTTTGAATACTTTGGAATGGTTAAGGAATAATTTCGCACGAATTGCTTTATTTATCAGTATAAAAGTACTATGATAGATGAGGTTAAACAATATTCATCTATTGCGCTATCGTACACAAATTAAATTCAGTTTTGTATGAAACGTGCTACCAATTAAGCGTGCAAGCGCCGTCTTACGAATTTTCGATCAGGTCACGTGTCCTGACGCGATTTTTACATTGTTTTACCCATCCCAAAAGTGCACAACGCTGCCAAAGAAGTTTTCACTTCAAAAACGTAGTAAAATCGATCCAAACATTCTAGTGATGCGCTTTCCAACAGATATATTTATACAAATTCGGTGAATGTATTAGGCAAGAGTTTAGTTCACTCAAAAAACAATGGTCCATAAAAAATCTTTAGAAAACACAGCCCTAGATAGTGGTTGGGAACGTTTGCGCGGAACGTATTCAAGTTGACTAGAGACAACAAGAGCGGTCGCCGTCACCGTCACCGGTCATGCCGTGTGCTGCCGCAGCGCGTCTGACGTATCGCATGCAAGTATCTGTCAAAATCAATTGACGTTTATTATTTTCGCGGTTAAGTGTTCTAAGTGTGTTTCATTAATTGGATATGTATGACTTACAAGTACTTGATTTATAAAATCAATTAAGGTATTTTTGTGTTTGTTTTTTTGACTGTGGTTAATATATAGTGTTCATAACTAGTCGACCCGCGCTACTTTGTTCACCTATAGCTCTGCTCCTATTGGTCGCAGTGATGATTTTAACCTATAGCTTTCCTCGATAAATGGACTATCTAACACTGTAAGAATTTTTCAAATCGGACCAGTAGTTCCTGAGATTTATATATTAGTATAGATACATTGCATTAACTGAATATGCATAATTAATATAATGATAAGTAAAGAAATTTAATATCAGTAGTCTTAAAATCAATTTACGTTTTTGTTCCAAGGTTGAAAGTGTTTTTGGTTATGGTAACAACTAACAATGCAAAGTACATTTCATTAACGGAACGTAAAAAAAAAATATATCAAATTCATTCTTGATATAATTTTTTTTTACGTTCCGTTAATGAAATGTATAATTTTATATGAGTAATATTATCAATTAACATACCAAATCAAAAGAATCTATTTTTGAAGAAGTCTTGTTTATTGTGTTCCAATCACTTAAAAACTAATCAACATAAATTTATCTAAAATATATTCTGACTCAAACGTTTATTATATTATATATGTTTTCTATCTTTAACATTTTATTATATATTCAAGAGCTTTATTAAAATATCTATCATTGGTTCTGTACAATACGTCAAATAAATTTATGGCACTTCTTTAATTTTTTTTAAAATGTTTTTTTAGATGATATTTATTTTTGGAAAATTCATGATAAACCTCATTTTCATAGTTATTTTCGAGGAGTGATATCGAAATTTTTTTTTAATAATATTTACCATTCTAAGTGTATATCTGAAATCCATTTTTTCAGGAAATTCATATTATTCAGGATATGATTTTTTGAAAATTCGTGAAAAACCTAGAAAATATATTTTTATATGTGTATTTAAAAAAATTGGGGGGTTAGTGCCCTATTCTAAAGAAGTACCAAATTTATATAATAATTATGAAAGAAATAACTTATTTGTACTTCAGGTTTTTTGTCTGATTTTTTTAGTTATCAGTAAATTCCTATTACCACAGTTTTTCCTGTTTAGTACAGTTTTAATTGCACCTTATGATAATGTACTGTTAACTTGTCGTGTCTCATGCTATTGTTGTCAATCAATTGAACTGTATTAACTACCGATAATCGAAGAATCGAAGCAGGTATAATAGAAAACAATTTTATTTAAAAATCATGTAAAGCCTTTTAACAGGGAAAGTAAGTACTAAGTAAATATTAAAAAGAAAATATATGTGAACGGTAGTTATGATCGTTAGCTGTATTTACCACAATTTAACATGCAAACGTCAAAATAAATTATCGACTAACAAGATTTATTGATCAGAAAAACCTATCGTGTCGGTATTAATGTTATTTAATGGTTATACAAATCAGCATAATCAAATTATAACCCGCGTTTTTGTAATATATTACTCTTCTTTTATAACATTCTTATTTACAATGTAATTCTAAAAAATAACACAGCTCAAGAAACATTTTTTTTGCCTTAGATATCTTTAGGGATTGTTAGATTTTCCAACATAGATTACGGATATATTAATGAAAAATTGGCTCTAGTTTTTCAGGTATGCTTCTCTATACACATCTAGATACCTCATAATCAGGGGAAATATAAAAAAAAATATGATGTCAATGTAATAGAAGAAACGTTACAATATAAACACAATTTTTTATGAAAATATTATTTTATAAAATTTTAATTTTATTTGTTTCTCGTACGCTACGCTTTTTGGAAATAAATATTTAAAAAAAAAACTAGAGCCAATTTTCCAAAATTATTAATTGTTTCATAAAGTACAGACACAAAATTATTCGAAACTACTTTCTTCATTCATTTCATCAAGGTTAATGAAGTGTTAACCAGTGTAATTAATGAGCGCAAAAAACTAAAAGACGTAACTTAAATTAAAATTCTCCTAATTACAGAATATTTCTGTGATTAGTTCGATTTTAGTTATATTTTTTCTTTTTATTTTATGTACTGAATGGTTCAACGACAAAATGATCCAATCCCAATGAAATTAAAATGTCGTTGGAATTGGATCTTTAATTTAAGTCAATTCCCATGAAACGCCTCAAAATAAAATAGAATATATACAACAAGATTATGACAGACAACAAGATGCTGAAGTGTCAGAAAACTTCAGCGTTACTGCTAGATTATTTGCGATGCAATAATTATGATTTCTTTCATGGCGGCGTATTTATTTTGCACCCTCTACTTGTCCGATGTTTATCAGTTGTTAGTCAGTTGTATTAATATTCGAAAATAAAAATATAATGACTAACAGGATGCTGCTCAAATCAATATCAACATCTTATCTAAGAGGATGCTAAAAATAGTAATTGTGATATTATGACAATTATGACATGTACATGTATGACAATGTAATTGAATTTTTTGTTGAGTTAAAAGTGGCTTACTCTGTAAACATAGTTTGAAATGATTAATAACATAACTATGTAATTAATTATTCGACTTTAGTAAAACAACTAGAAATACTTATACTTACAATTTTCCGCAAATCTAAGTGTAGAAAATTTTTTCATAGTCCGATTTTAAATATGTATTTCATAAATTTAGAGCATCTCGTAAGAGCCGAGTAACCCAGCACCCCCTTAGTAATAGGGGACCTGTTCCCCGACTGGCTTGCGACCACCAGCATGCGAATCCGACCGCCAAGTGTCTTAGACGCGTTCCGGTTTCCATTTTCCCTCTCCACTCTATCTTTGAGGATGCAGCGCATCGGCAAAACAAGAGGGTATCTTTTGTTTTGCCGATGTCCATGGGCGATGGTGGCCACTTACCATCAAGTGGACCATCTGCTCGTTTGCACCTTATCTACCATAAAAAAAACCATGATATGATAAAATCCAAATAATTATTAGTAGTATAAAAGGATACATCAGTGTAGATTTTTTATGGAAGCACGACGAGACCCTTTGGGCCTTTACAACCCTTTCACGTGTCAATATTAATAATCGATTACTAACAATAGTTAGTTCAAACAGAGTAACCTTAAACAGTAACCATCGAATGGAAGTAAATCCATATTGATTGCAGTAACTTTCGCCGATCGCGCGCAGGTCAGTCAGTATCGTATCGGCGCGCGACCGTAATGGCCGATGAAGACATTTCGGGGGACAGTTTGTCCGAAGATGTTGATATTGATAAAGACAGTTTTGATTGTGACGAAATCAACGTACAACTGTGAGGATCTTTTTTATATATAGTCACTAGTGCTTATTTTTTAGTAAATTTCAAATTATAAACAAAGTCTGAAAGGCTTTTGTTATTGTGATAATTTCGACATCATATCGTCAATTTTAACAACAAAAAGTTTAAACTAGTTTTTTTAGAAAAATAAGTTTAGTAATTTAACCTCATTCTGTATTGCTAATAAAGATTTAAAAAAAACTTCTAACTTAGTTGTGAATAAAGATAAAAGTTTGAAGTTTCAGTGATGACACTACTGTGGAAGTTTTGTTGTTTTGTAATTCTCTGAAATGATTTTGATATTCAAAATTATTTATAAATTTATCTCAGCTGCCAGATTTCTGAATATTTTCTATATTTTACATAACACTTTATATATACCAAATATACTTATTAATCGAAAAAACTCATGTGGTAATATTTTAACTAGTCAAGCCCATCGATCGCTATAAGAAAAACCGTTTTGCTTTCTTGAAAATCATTCGATAAAAGATAAAAAAGTACTTTAAATTAACTATTTTTTACTTTCAATTATGAAAATTGAGTTGATTACAAATAGTGGGTGTAGTTAAAGGACTGATAGTAAAAGGGTGCGCCGACATTATTGCCTCTAGATGCCATTCTAAAACCTTGTTTAATTTACTTAGTATCTATTAATAATATATTTTAGTATTTATGTATTTAGTATCTATTAATAAGTATTATTTGGTTTTTGATGAAGCTCGTAAAAATGCCTAAATATTCTTTGGACGAAATCATTGTGATGTTTTAATCAAATCCAACAAAAAAATATAAAAATTCTATAATGGTTTTGGTTATAATTGCCTCAATATGATTGAAAATTTTATAATAGCTCTGTATTTAGTGCAAATTTGTGAATCGAATCAGTACCGGGTTGTGTTTTGGTTATTACTGAGCTGTATTTGGTTATGTAACGTAATTGCTTGGATTTCGTAACACTCAGTACTTTATGAGTAAGTAATTTGAATAAAAATAACACTTTCTTTAATCTCACTTTTACGCTCCTGTGGTTCTTCGGATTTTCGTTTCATGACACTGCAAGCTGCAATCGCGTTGAAATCTTTTGTACTGTAGGTTTCATAAAAAAATTACTTAAATTTATAATAATTTATATTCATGTTTAATGAAACTAAAATTGATTTTTATTGCTACAACATATTTAATTGACGATTTGAATTCGTACTCTCAGTTTAGATATGTATATATCTATATATAATATATATGTATCTGGAGCCCTTACGCAGTTCGTAATGTTTATTTATTTATTTTAAAAAAAATTTTTTTGTTGTTCGTAATATATTTAGTTATATAAAAGTAACTTTTCGGTACAAAAAATACTTTATAATCATAAAGTATTAATATCTATCTACTTTCTTAAAACATACTATATTATTTTTTCGTGTTACTTGAGTATTTAGAATTCAGTGCTTAGAGGTTTTTTCATGGAGGCTGTGAAGTGAATTTCCTTTTCCTTCACTTCGATGCTGCTAGAAAAGCTATTTTCATATAAATAAATACTTAACAAAAACTCTCAATACATATGATCATTAACTTTATAACCCACTGTTGCAACTCTACGCAATGTTAACTACACTATATTATAATCAATATCGTAATGTAATATTTCATCACAACCTGTACTCGGTGGATTACTATTTCATTATAACGGTATCCTCCTACGTTTACTATTTCAATTTATTTCCTTTCGTTATATCTGATTGTTAGGAAATTAAGAAATAGTTTATCTTCCAATTCAATGATTAAATCTTAATGTGGTGATATACTCGTAAATAATATAAACATGTTTGTTGACTTGACTCACAGATCACAGTGACTTGACTGTTAATAGATGGAATGTTAAATTACTGACAGAAACTATACTTTATTATGAACATTGTAATATTTTATATCAGACATATCACTGATAGTTCATCAAAAAGTTAATAAATACTTTTCGAATAATTGCAACTATTAATGATCTAGCATACATATAAAACACCTAATAAATATTCCAAAGTATCGTGTATCTTTGTATTCACGACATTTTCACAAGTCATTAAATGAATTTTCTTTACCTGTTAAATAAGGACTATGAGTAGAATAGCAATCGCCCTTCCGTATTAGTAATTATATAAGCGACAATCACTCACGCCTTGTAAACGCTAAACACGCAAATGTACAATAGAATAAATTAGACAAACCCAACAAAAACAATTTACCTACTATTTATCCACCTTATAACCATTTACAATGAAAATTAATATTTTATTCGATTTTCTTCAACAATTAAAAAATTTTAGAAATTTAAATAATCGCTTTATATCAATTTTTTCTCTTCCTGTGATTGATGAATAATTCTGCAAAATTAAAAGTTCTGATTTATTGTGATTCTTGGATATTTATGATATTAATCTATATCAGAAGCTCCAAAACATTTTTCTCTCGTAGACCTAAAAACCCACAAGACTCCTAAAAAATGTCGCAGTCGAGTGTCAACCTGAAATTCTGATATAAAAATAATTGTTATGATAATATACTTAATACATAATTAAAAATAAACGTTAATAACGTACTAATTAACAATAGACAAACATTAAAAAAAAATTAAAGTTTGAATCATAGAGATTGAATTATCTTGCCTACGTTGATTGTTAAATCCAAGACAAAATTTTTATTCTTTATTATCGAAATCTGAAAAATTCTCGTGAATCTCCACTTACAGCTTGTGAATCCCCATTTTTTGTTTATGCCAACGTGGACGTTCGCCTTTTTTTTTTCGTCCTGAAAACTCGTGGACCCCTATGGATCCACTTGGACTACTTTGGGAACCATATTAATAAGACTCCGCTGTCCGTCTGTCTGTCACAAGCCTGTATCTCATGATAGCTAAGCCGTTGAAATTTCCACAAATAAAATATTACTGTCGCTCCTATAATAACAAATACTAAAAACGGAATCAAATAAAGATTTAAGGGGAGGCCCCATACAAATGATTTCCTTCGTGTGCGAGTCCGACTCGCACTTGGCCGTATCTATTATAGTACTACTATTAATAGTACCACCAATATCTAATACTAGTCGACACTTGCGATTTCGTTCACGTGTAGCTCCGCTTCTATTGGTCTTAGCGTGTTGAGATATAGCCTATAGCCTTCCTTGATAAATGGACTATCTGACACTGAAAGAATTTTTCAAATCGGACCAGTAGTTTCTGAGATTAGCGCGTTCAAACAAACAAACTCTTCGGCTTTATATATTACTATAGATATATAGAATATATTTAAATGCTGTGTTGTTTAGTGCTTGATACAAAACTAGATGGACACACTACTACGACAATTATTATCAGTTTAAAGAAACCTCTCTGATCACCCTTAAGTGGTTTTGATTACATTCTTAAGTTTCTAGAATGTTTAAAGTAAATCTCAATTATGTTACTTTTACTTCTCTTAAAATAATGGATCGTAAAACTTAATAAAGGCTTTTAATGTTCTGTTTGACATTTATATGTAAGCACAATTGATGTGAAGATGATTTTTAAGAGTTCAGTATGATCACCACATAACAATTATACAATATTTTTTAGTACTAAATCGTGATTTTGATAGTGATTTAATGATTTTATTTAGGCAACAAAATTTCGATTTAAAAAAAAGTTTGCTTTTGTCTCTTTTATATTGATAATTTAGTTTTAAAGTTCTTAGTGGAGAGTAAAACAGTCGGTAATACTTTAAAACAAAATGGCGGCAAGCCGCGCACTCCAATGTATTGAGCCTATGTAAACCTATTACAAATGTAGCAACTACTTTCTATATCACTGAGTCGAAAAGTCCGAGTTCAGACCTTCCTTACTCATCGAAATATAGAGTCCAGACCTTACTCATCGAAAAATAGAGTCCGACCTTACTTATCGAAATATAGAGTCCAGACCTTACTCATCGAAAAATAGAGTCCGACCTTACTTATCGAAATATAGAGTTCAGACCTTATTCATCGAAAAATAAAGTCCGACCTTATTCGTCGATAAATAGAGTTCGAGCTTACTCATCGAAAAATAGAGTCCAGACCTTACTTATCGAAATATAGAGTCCAGACTTTACTCATCGAAAAATAGAGTCCGACCTTACTTATCGAAATATAGAGTCCAGACTTTACTCATCGAAAAATAGAGTCCGACCTTACTTATCGAAATATAGAGTCCAGACTTTACTCATCGAAAAATAGAGTCCGACCTTACTTATCGAAATATAGAGTCCGAGCTTACTCATCAAAAGATAGAGTCCAGACCTTACTCATCGAAATATGGAGTCCAAACCTTACTCATCGAAATATAGAGTCCAGACCTTACTCATCGAAAAATAAAGTCCGACCTTATTCGTCGTAAGGTAAAAGAAATCAAAATTTGATATTTAGTAGTCAGACTCAAAATCGCTTTATATTGAAATATTTGAGAGGTTTTTTTGTAAAGTTACAGTGAGAATAATTTTACTTCTTTATTTCACGTAGAGGTTAGAATTATGAGAACTCAATTTAAGATACAGCTCGCTTTTCAAACAGATAACATTTTTATTGAATTAATTAGAAAATAAAGAGTAGCCATAATAATATTAAAGTGTTAAATATTTTGGTTTATAGATTAGTTCTTCTTTCACACTTTAATAGAGTTCACTTGGCGTTTCACTGAAAATAAATAATTTCAATTATAACTATTAATAACTTTATGATGTTGGCAACACTAATTTGAGTAGTATTGTGTTAGGTATGATGCTGGCATCATTAATAGTTATAATGTCGGCAACAATAATCTGAGTAACATTTGATTTTAGAAATTAGTACAAACTGAATATCATTCGGTTGTGCCAACATCAAGATAAAACCAAACCAAACAAATACGCCACCATGACGGAAGTATTTATTATCGCATCGCGAGTAATCTAGAAGTAACGCTGAAGGACCGAGTTTAAAGTATTACAACCCCAGGAGGATATTCTAGTCAAGCCGTCATACTGTTGATCTGTATAGACTATAGCTCTTCTTTTAATTTTCAATACATTATTATGTTTTTATTATAATCTTTCGGCGGGTCTATAATACTTATTTAAGTCTAAAAGTGCTGCGACTCTCTTGTCGTTATAAAGGGCAAGGAAAGACAGGAGTTATAGTAGTCAAAACAAATAATACCCTTAACTACTTAAATAAATATCGCAGCTATTATTTTAATTAGTACAGAATCAGTATACAGACGTCCGCACGTTTTATGTATATTATTTACACAAAGACTATAATCACGATTCACAGCAACACGAACAACAGTTACGTTAATATATAGATATTAAGTCAGTTTTGACATAAATCAATATATTGGTGTCATACAATAACAATGCATTCCATTGGGGATTTATTGTAAAATCATGCCAGGGTTGCCAATTTTAGAGTTCCAGTTAAGAAATACACATTTCAAAATATACATCCTATAATAATATAATATACATACTGCAGTATTATAATATATGTAAATTATTCAATGTCACGTATTTAAGAACAAAACACACTTGTGGAGGATTGACCGGTGACAATATACATATTTAATTTATTATCTGTCATCCATTCCATGTAAGGATTTTATTATTATCAATCTACAACAAAAAAGAAGAAAAAATAAACGTTAGAAATTAGTATTCCATCACCACATAACTAACTGCAAATTATACAACTACAATTAATATTTACAATTTAATTTTATTAAATAATATAATCTATATGTATGAATGTAACCTACTATATTTGTAATCCATTGAAATGTTGCAATTTAAGGACTGAGTATTGCATTTATTAGAGGACGCAATTTTATTTTTGGGACATGTGTTAATTTTTAGTTACTGTCTTGACTCGTCTTTATTACCGCTATAACGTTCGCTACAAAAAACATTCGCCAACAAGTGAAAGCAAAGATGGATCAACCTTCTCACTCAGGAATTTCGCGGTACCACCAGCTAATTCAGGATGTTTCTCCATAATTTTTATAAATTTTAATTTCCCCATATTATAAGGCTGCTGATGTTGTTCGTTTTGACCGGATTCTCATGAGCATTGACGAACCCGGTCAACTTCGGAGCGCTGTAACAGCGTTTTAAATGAATGAAATAAAAAAAAATACAGAGAAAAAATTTCCTCAAAAGATCATCTACAAGATTGGTCTAAGGTAAATTTTTTGTAAAATGTATTAAAAAAAAGTTATAGAGCAAAAAAGAAAATTTTTATAAAATTTTTCTCACTTTTTTGCTTATAACTTCTTTAATTTTAAATTTAGGCCACAAAGTTATATACACATATTTGTAGGCAATACAATTTGCTACAAATTATGTCTTTACGTATTTTTTGTAGGACGCATAGTTTTCGAGATATCGCGAAAAAGATGTTTCCACCCCTTTTTCTAAGATGGCGGCCGGGGGACAAGGGTGGCGACCCCACAAACTTGAGGTTAAGCTTCTATTGAACCCCCACACATGTCCCAAAAATAAAATTGCGTCCTCTAAAAAATGCAAAGCTCATGTAACATTTCAATGGACTATTGATTAATATTTACGTAATTGTTATTTTTGGTTGTTGGCATTAAGACATGACGTATTCTAAAAGAATCCTCTAATGTCACGTATATTGAGTATAAACACAACAGAGATTGGTCGGTGTAGAGATCTATTTAAATTACAACTTTTTGAAATATCTCAATGTTGTATTAAATGAGCAACATTTCCGTAAAGGTAAAATAACTAAAATATTCGTATAATTCTGACACATGTAACCATTTTTATTTCCGGGAAAAATATAAACTGCTAACTTAAGATTTAATTAGTATTAGTATCACATCACTGGCCCAGTTTTAGTGTTTCATATGTAAATCCACACATATTTTGTATAATCGACAACACCCAAACTATGTATAAATTATGTATATAAATTTACATAATTTTGATGCCTCTATTGAGTTTGTCCCATAGAATAATTATACCGGAGATATAATATGTAAATTTATATGCTTTGATCGGCTTTTTGGTGATTTACGCTACGAATATTAATAATTCTATGTATAAATTATTGAAAATACATTTAAATGGGTGAAAACATAATGATATGCATATTACCAACTTGAATCATGTGTGATTGTTATTCAATATATTAATAACTAGTAGACTCGCGTGACTTTGTCTGCGTAGAAGTTTATGTTAAATAATATATAATTATGTGTACAACATTTTCAGCTTTTTTTGTACCACTCTACCCTTTTATCCCACGGGAAAAGTGTTTTTTTTTTCGAATAATAGTGCTTTATTTCTTAATCAACTTAATCAACCTTCTAAAGTATCCTAGTACTAAATTTCATTCAAAACGGCTCAGCCGTTATAATGTGATGCATACACTAACGGCAATTCCACGATTATATGTATAGCGAACCGAATTTGCCTTTATTTTATTTACCAAATATATTATTCACGTAATTAATGGACGCCTCCAATTGAACAAAATTAGGGGGCCCAATAATTTATGATTATGTCAAAGTAATTATGAAAAAAAAAATAAAACTGATTTTGTCAAACGAAAGCACCATAGAAGCTGGTTAAAAGATATCATCTGATTTTCTATTAGCTGATATCCATATCAAGCTATTTTAGATGAATTACAAAATATTAAATTAACAAACAACTATTACTATTCATTTCAATATTGCCATAGAGAATAGTTTATCACATTCATTTATTTGATGACAAAATGTATTGTTGTCAAAATGTATTTTGCATTTTGCAAATACAAAATATGTCTTTAAAGGTATTTCAAATAAAATATATTGTATTTCAAATATTAGTATTTGAAAAATGTCACATCTCTGAGTATAACCTCAAAACTGAGATGAAAGAAGATTTGACTAGTAATTAACATTGCAGCAATCATTTCAGTTCACGATGATAAAGCAGAAACATTTGAAAGCGATTATTTAACCGTGTAACCGTTGAGTAACAGCTTTATTTTACATTTATAATACTGCTTTTTAAAACTATGTGACGTCCAATAGATTTATAGCTTTTACTTTCAATAAATTATATCTAAAGTAAACACATAAAAAATCTCAACAAGTCTAGACTGTTCATAGTTTGATAAATTAGATAATTAATAACAATAAATCTTATAAATTATTTAATATATCATATTATTAATAACAATTTAACGGCTTGTTCACTCGAATATTACTCTTGAGGATCATACATTAGACACAGGGCAACAGTATTACTGCTTGATTACACCCGATGCAATAATGATTTTTGTCAAGGCGGCGTATTTATTTGGCTAACTCCTGCCTTTGAGTTTTTGAGTTTTATCAGTTGTCCAACTTCAAAAGTCAAATGGTACTCAGATCAATGTTGCCAACATCATAATACATTTTATCAGTTGTGTAACTTTCTAAAGCAAAATAGAGATTATCAGTCTCACCTTCGAAAGTCAAATGATACTGAGATTAATGTTGCCAACATCATAGCAGAGTTTACCAGTTGTGCCACCTTTGAAAGTCAAATGATACTGAGATTAATGTTGCCAACATCATAGCAGAGTTTACCAGTTGTGCCACCTTTGAAAGTCAAATGATAATGAGATTAATGTTGCCAACATCATAGCAGATTTTATCAGTTGTGCCACCTCCAAAAGTCACATACTACTTAAAACAATGTTACCAAAATCATAATAGAGATAATCAGTTTTACCTTTGAAGGTCAAGTGATACTCAGATAAATGTTGCCACCATCATAATTAACAGTACCAAATTTAAAAATATAAATATAGTGATTTTTAACGAGTCTAATAAACTAACATACAAGTAGTGTAAGATATATATTTGATTAGATATATAATGATATAAAAAGTAATTTCCTAACACCTCAATGATTGAACACAAATGTTTAATGTCTAGTAAGCATTTCAATGCGAATTCTCACGCGCTCTTTCTCTCACATATCCAAACGCAACTTTCAAGAGAGCTGTTCAAATTCTAACCATTTACTATTACTTTATATTCTGTCTGAACTCTAAAAAAATATTCAAAATATCATATCAAATCTAACTAATAGAAATAAACCTCTAAAATCAATTTAATGATGGAGACAAGTACCATGACCTTTTTAGCAAAGTTTTTGAACAATTTTGGGAATTAATACTCTTTGACTCTAAACATATAGATTTAATTCTTGAAAGATATCTTCTTATATATAAATGAATCCCTATTTCCTTTGGTCACAGCATCACGCGTAAACGGCTGGACCGAATTCGCTAATTCTTTTTTTGTTGTGTTTGTTATTGTCAGGAGAAGGTTCTTATGGAAGAAAAAATTAAAAAAGTTTCGCGAAAAATTAGAAAATTTAAGAAAACTTAACGGCCATATTAACTATTCTAATGTAAACTTTTGACAGCCAGTTCGAATTCAATATTTATAGTTAAGACAGGACAATTTCTGTCGGGTCAGCTAGTAAGATAATAAAAAGAAAAAGAGAGGAGACATTCACGAAAACCTACGAAACTACTTGATTAAAATTTAACTTTCATACATTTTCAAACCAATCTTCTTGTCATATTAACGTTAATGAAACTTATCATTAAACTTAAAGTTAACTGTTTATTTAAATCCAATATGCAATTACAGAATGAAAAAACTAATGACTTTTAACACAAATCTCTGATACACTGTAGAGTTTGAAGTAAAAACCAAGTGAGGTACATATTATATGTTACATATTTTACTGTGTATCTGCGTGGAAAGTCCTAATAATTATCTATTTAATATATATATTATTAGTGTATTAAGTTCTAATTTTAATTGAAAAATAACCAAAGAAATGTATTTTTTTTATTCACGCAGTGTTTTTAAAATGACCATAAAAATATTTTAAAAAATTAACGAGTAATAAAAGCGAACGATCAATTCACTCTTGATTCTTAGATTTATGTTATGAAAACGAAAAAGGTTAAAGACCATACATATACGGCCTCGTTAGACGTAATTTACATAGATTAATTATATATACCATAAACTATAATGAGTTTTTTTAAATTACAGATTAGAAATCCTTAAAGCGGATTCCTCGCTTAAAAGCAAAGCTAAACGCAACGAATGGACATGGAAGGCCCAGACAGACGTGGTCAAGTGGCAGGCCACACCGCTGCGAGCACCGCTACTGCGGTTGCCGGCAGCGTTGGCGCCACCCGCGCTAGAGTGCTTCACGTGTGTGCGCGCCTACTGCGGCGACTTGCAACCAGCTGAGCGGGCTATGCATCAGGACTTGAATGAAGTTAAATGTGTTTATACTGTACTGATGGTAATTATCTATTTTCCTTATTTTGTTCTTTGATATATGTCGGGGTATAGTTAGGGTGGGATAATGGTGAGGGCTATAGTTGGAGTAGGATGGTGATAAAACGATTTTTATATTCAAGGATTTTTGACAGCCTCAAACGAGTAAACGATTGTCGATTAATCGCGACGTAAACGACAATTAATCCTCCTTATCACCATCCTACTCCGACTTTAGCCCAACACGGCCCTCACCATTATCCCACCCCAACTATACCCCGACATATATAATTAAATTGTTGTTTTATGAAACATAGTCTATATAAATTTCAATACACAAAAATGGCCACATTTTTAATTTCATACAAGTTTTAGAATATGCATTTTTAAGTATATTAGTAACGTTTTAATTTACAGCACTGTCACTCAGTACCAGAACTCCGTGATGAAGTATACTGCCAGCTCATGAAGCAGACCACCTCCAACAGATCTCCTGGGCAAGACTCGTGTCAACGCGCCTGGAGGCTCATGTCCATACTTGCTGCTTACTTTACGTGCTCTGACACACTTCGGTGAGATAATGTTCTTTAGTATAACAGACATCAAAATTGTATGTCCAAACGTCACGGCAATAAAGTTTTAATATTCTAGTTTGGTGATGTAAAAGTTTACATTAATTTACAGATAAATGTTGCTAATAAATGTTGTTAGGGTAAAATTAATCAAATTTTATATTATCTGTATTATTTCTATGAAGTTTACAAAGATGGTAGGACTTAATTTGTATGAGCTATATCTTAAAATACTATATATGAGGTAAAATATCAGTAATAAAATGTAATAAAGAGGCAGTAGGGACTCTGGACCAAGAGTCATCTACGACTCCGAAGAGTAATCTTTTTGTTAAACATAGAATATCAAAAAACTTTTCTCCATTTCAGGCCATTCCTCGTAGAGTATTTGTCAGCAGCTGCTGCTGATAGACGGCGACCGTGTCAAGGAACAGCTGCAGTGTGTCTTGCTAACTTCAGGAAGACATTACGATGTGGTGGCAGGAAGAATGTGCCTAGTGTTGAGGAGGTCAGTTCATACAAAACTATGTTGTATAACATGAAAGCAATCTCAACATAACCTAATATATAAAAGCTTTGACTGCAAAATACATAAATGGCGAAGGGGATATGATTCTTAAAAAAAGGAGTAAAAGATTATTTAAAAATAAACATACAAACTGGCTTGCAATGCTGTAATATCCTTTGTCACCCTAACGTTTTCGACTATTTTTAGTGTGACAGTATATTATCTTTTGATATCTGTAAACTATAATATATTGATGACAGACAAAAGCCAACAATGATCTGATATTAATATGTATGATCAAAAGAAAAGTAAAATATTTAGCACTATACTTAATATGAAAACCATAGGATAATTTCTTTAATGAACATGCAATAAATATATATTGTAACAGGTGACAGCAGTATCAGCAGGGCGGTCCGCGCGTCGACAGTTGTACCGGCTGCCGGGCGGCGCGGAGCGTGTGGTCAACACGCGCTGCGCCACCGTCGTACAGGATATTGTTAACGAACTTTGTGAATTGGTAAGCTGGACTTATTAATTACTAATAATGGGATTGGAAAGTAACCAAAAATTCTTTAAAAACCTCATTACTGCCTATCGAAGCGATTCGCTGCTTAAATCAATGCTGCCAACATCATTACTAAAATTATTCAAATTCAAAACCATTTCCGTCGGAAGTGAGACGGTTGTGCAATCTTAGAAATTAAAATGATGTCTAAACCAATCTTGCCAACGTTATAACTGTTTAATGCCATCTTGAGGCAACAGTTTGAATAGATCATTATAAAATAATAAAAAATTTAAGAAAAAAGTATATTCATGATTGATAATTAAATTATTGTGATATTTAATTTTCTCATAGATTGGTGTAACAAGCGAGCCCGAACGAGCAGAATTCTCCCTGTACTGCATCGTGGCGGGTGACGCACTGACAATGCCGCTAGCGGGCGACGAGTACGTGCTGGACGTGACCACGGAGCTGCAGCGCGCCCACCACCCCTTCTACCTGATCTTCTGCCGCTCTGTATGGCACCACCCTCTGAGGGGAGACGCACCACCTTTGTACACCGAAGTGCTCTTCAATCAGGTCAGTAGATCTACATATATAAATGATCGACTCTGTCCAAAGCAAAACACGGTTATACATACTTTAAATATTTGATATTTTAACAGAAAAAATAACGTTTAAAATCTATCCCCCAAGAAGGTTGAAAACGAGAATAGACGATTATTAGTAAGCTGACTGACTAGATTAGGTAGTCAAGAATCAATATTTAATGCTCCTTCATTCATCCTATTCCAGGTGGCTCCCGATTATTTAGAAGGTCTACTACTAGTACTCCCAGGAGGCGGAACACCGGCAGCCGCAGTTCTCCGAGACTCAGCCCTCGTGGCAGCACTACTGCATAGAGCTGCCGGTCTACCTGATGCACCTCATCCACGAGATCTAAAATTCTTGCTTCCGAAGCCATTATTAGCTTTGAGAGAACCGAAACCAAATAAATGGGCGTCTTGGGTTTCGGCTGAATGGCCTACAGTTAGGACTTTAACACCGGCAGCTGCAAAGTCTAAAGTTTTACAGGTATTTTGTTTATATATCGAAAACCATTTTTTTTAATAGAAACTTTGCAACTACAGGGGATCTGCCTGTTGTGCACAATTTCTTGATTACTTCAAAATCGTAAAAAATTATTTCTTATAATATAAATTTCAAATGAAGTATTTGTTACCTAACAGGGCACCCAACATTTTTTTATTCCTTACTTTATATACTCCAAATAAGGAATTGTAAGAAGCGTCAAAAATGGGTCAAAATCATTTGCTCCTTTTATGTTTTCAAAGTGCATACCTTTACTTTATAATAATGATGTAGAATTATAAAAAAAATCTACTGACCAGTAACCCACCAATTTACCATTAATTATTATATTAGTATTCTTATCTATATGTTTGTATAATTAGGTTTTATCCCGCTGGCCACTATTCGGATCATCATTCTTTGCGGTCCGGAAAGTAAGCGGGTCGGGTAACACGGTAGCGGGCCCGGGGGCTCCCGGTGCTCCAGGAGGGGAATGGCGCGAGTACGTGCTGGCGCTGAACAGGCGCGGCGTGCACTTGCTACACCCCGCCACGCACGAGACCGACGCGCACTGGCCTTATGCTGAACTTATATCTACTAGGAAGGTAAGAATATCGCGAACTTGTGATTGTATTTATTTCATTTAAAGACCATTGTTAATTACAATACTACTTCGTCACAATCTATAAATATAAAGCGAGAAGCTGACTTAATGACTAACATATCAACGCAGGACCTAAACTAAAAGGGTTAGCAACTTGAAATTTAGCTCAAGGGTTCCTTTTATAACGAAGGGGAGCACTAAGAAAGGATTTTTGAAAATTCACCTCATAAGGGGGTAAACAAAGTTAGTGTGAAATTTGCCGTTTTTTGAATTTATTCAAATGAAATTCATTGAAAGTCATGTTTCATGACATGTAAAAAAATTTTTCGAAAATCATTCCTTAAGGGGGTAAAAGTGGGTGCAAAGTAAGTATGACTGGATGGAAGACAAAACATGAGTGAATACACAATAATTAGTATTAGTACACCTGCTAGCATAAAAATGAGTTTATTGAATTTAAGCACACACAAACCCGAAGCACACTACTATACAAATACATGTGTGATTGTATAAGCTACTAATAACGTTGACGTTATTAGAAACTTTTTGTCCGTGATCATCCGCTCCTATTGGTCGTAGCGTGATGATATATAGCCTATAGCCTTCCTTGATAAATGGGCTATCTAACACTGAAACAACTTTTCAGTAGTTCCTAAGATTAAAGCGTTCAAGGAAGTAAACAAACTCTTCAGCTTTATATATTAGTATAGATACTAATAAAGTGTAAGAAGTAGAAAATAATTGTTTTATTTTCTCATCAATATTGGAATGGAAATAATTAAATAAACTTTGGCTGCCTAATTTAAGAACAAACCTCTATATTGAATGGATGGACGTCTAGTTTAATGAATACTATATCGAATGAATATTTGCAGGTGCGGTCGGAAGATGGAACTCTATTCCTGGACGTGAAGTGCGGGTCGCTGCTGCAACAGCGCGTGACGCGTCTGCAAGCGGAGCAGGCGCACGAGGTGGCGCGGCTCATACGACAGTACATAGCGCTGCAGCGCGACAACCGCGACCAGCGCGACATGAGGCACGAATCTGGTATGTACATGTAGATCGGCTACAAATCTTTGATAGAATAATTAGATTGCCATTTTTTCTAGCTACTTTTCATCCTTAATACACTTAATTTTTTTATAACTAAAATAAAAACTGAAAAAATATTTAATCTTTTTAATTTTAAAAATATAAAATTCTATTTATTTAATTGTAATTTTAACTTATAGAAATATTAACAATTATTATTTTTAAGTTTTTGTTTAAAAAAAAAGTTTTTATGTTTCTATTTTAATTATTTCTCTACGCTACTTTTTAGAATAAAAAAAATACTATTCTGCCTAATTTTTGTAATTTATAAGGATTAGTTAGTAACTGATTACTAAATAAATAATTCTAAGAACCGTTCTAAAAGTTCGGATGAAATGACAGTTTGCGTGGACTGTAGATTTATAAAAAATTAAGCTGAAATTACAGTTAGCAAGCAATCTAAATAAACGTATAATTATGCACAAAACTATGTCTAAATGAATTTGATGATAATTTAGCTAACTCTAAGTGCACGCGACGGGGACGGAGGCTAATTATTCACTAACATAGTAAATCGTGAATTCGTGATTTCCTCACCCTTCCGTGGGACGAAGAGGTTTAGACAGTAGTAGAAGTTACACTACAATATTAAGGCACTCTCCACAATCACAAATAAATAATACTTTATTAACATTTTGTATATATTTTCAGTATTCAACAGCCAGTGAACAAATGACGAAACAACCGGACTCGAACAGCTGACAAGTGTCAACAATTCCGTCCCACATGATCTGAAGTTTTAAATGTACTTAAGTACTGCATTCAAGCACTCTAAGATTAAAATGAGAATAGGATCGCTAAAACATATTTTTGTAGTAATATTTCAAATTATTATATTTTCTATTTTCATTTTAGTCTGGACATAACTTAGGAACTAAGATAATTATTATATATACAAAAACTGTCTTTATTTTTATATTTACTTTTTACATGTTAATATAAAACTACATGCATGCGTTGTTGCCATATTGAAAATTGGAATTTATGTATATGGCAACATTAACTTGTATTTATAGCGCGAAAATAACATATATGTACCTAAGTTATAGTTTATCTGTATTCTACATTCCAAAATAGTTTTTAAGTAGAAATAAAGATTTTGTTAATGGAATTCATATTATGTTATTAATAGTATTGCTATTTCCGTCGACAAAATTATTTTTTAGATGTTTAATGTCTTCCTCTATATTTGGAAAAAGGTGCTATATTGTTAAAATTGACTGGGGGGCAAAACCAGTAATAATTTATATTTTATTTTTTATTTTTACATTTTTAACATTTTTCACAATTCATTTCACGTTTAATTTTTTCACATCCATTTTATTTTATTAATTTTTGTTTTTCTCCTTTCCATACAATGCTATAAGATCATTGACCTTCTACTATATTCCATTGTGAGAAAATTTTCTCATCATATTATTTTTTAATGCCCCCGGTTCTTAAAATTGTAATGTATACAATAAGTATTTTATTTTCAAAGACCAGAACGGTCTGAGTCATATTTGAATATAAACGAGTTATTTCTTTGTCATGTAATATATTTAATGAAACGATGTATGAATATATTGTAGATACCAATAAAGTTTTATTTTCACAAGTTGATCGTTTATTTTCTACTTCCATATTATAATATTAAGAATAATCATAGCATAGTGAAGGTAAGATTCTTTTTCTAATTTTAATTTATTTAATCAAATAATTTTTTAAACATATGAACATATTTTTGGAAAAAAAAGTAAAAGTAGTGTATAAAAAAATATCTGGTGTAAATTATGATGTTGGTAGGATTGATATGAGTAGCATTTTTACTTTATTTAACGTTAGAAAACTGATAAACATCAATCAAAGCAGTAGGAATTGCAAAATAAATACGACACGACAGAATAATTACTTTTGCATCGCGAGTAATCTAGGAATAAGGCTGAAGGACTGGCTCTAATGTATAATGAGGATTCTCATCATCTCATCCGATCCTCGAGAGGATCAGCTGGAGGTCGTCAAGACTAAGCCGTCATACTGTGTATCTGTGTATTAATTTTAACACTAATAAAAATGGTTTCTAATATTTTGAACATTTATCCTTACGAACATATATAACTTCAGATTTATTTTATTTGTCTTTATAGATCCTTATTCATCATAATACTTAAGTTTTTTACATAGACTAGTTTATTTTTAATTCATGTAGAAAAACATTAAATAGGTAATTAAAACCAAATTCACACGAATTTCAATTTTCAAGTCATGCCATTCATTTCAGATTAGCATCATCATCAACAAAAAACTTTGTGACTAATATATCCGTCTCTTCACTCTAAAACTGACTAAACCTGCAACTAATAATAATAGAAAGATTTTGTTTAGCGTAGTGAGCGTCAAGTAGTTACATTTTTTTATGGCAGATAAGGGGGCAAGCGAGCAGACGGTCCATCTGATGGTAAGTAGCCACCGTCGCCAGACATCTGCAGGACTAGAGAATATCTCTTAGTCCACTGAGTCCGCAGAATTAATAGGAACACATTAGACAAATAAAAACATTATTGAGTTTGCATTAGTATTGTCATATATTATCTATGGCATATAGGTATGGCAACCCTAAAAGTGTAATTGTCAATTTTCTATTATTATTCTAACATAGCCATGGCGGCACATTATTTTGTTTGTATAAATAAAGCAAGTTTTAAATCAGTAATTATTTTATTAAAATATGATGGACTCGGAACACGATAAGTTTATTTGGGTAGTCATAATTAAATATAGAGTTGATGACAATAAATCAATGCTGCCAAATTTATAACTAACAATATACGTAGGAAAAGTTAACTAAATATGAAAATAAAAAACCGTTCGTTTTATTAATCTATTTTTGTACAAAATACGTCTTATAAAACTCGTCATCTCAACTCTTTCTTCTCTCAAACACGTTATTCATAATCTAATTTTCAGCCATTCTCTTGTACACATCTTTCATACATACTTCTTCTATACTATACATACATATATGCTAGAAGGGCATTAAACATTGTAATTACGAATCTTACGAATCCTTATTTAACATTATAAATGCAAAAATAACTGTCTATCTGTCGCGCTTTCTAGTCACAGAAAGTCTAGACCCAGAAAAAGGACATAGGCTACTTTTTAATGCGAAAAAGGGATGTAAGGGGTTGAAAGTGAGGGATGAAAAGTAGTATGGAAGTATCGTCATTTTTAGAGCTAGAAGCTTGAAACTTATTTTGTAGTCTGTTGATTCGATATAAATAAATATGACATTCAAAGTTGTAAGGTTTACTCTCAAGGGTGTAAAATAACAATGAAACGAAGTCGCGGGTACATCTAGTATGAATACTACGTATAATGTCCTTCTTTAATGTCGGTTAAAAACAGACGACCATAACAAATATTGACACGTTAAGCTCGCTACTGTGAATAGCAAACATTTTATTGTGTTATGCGTTCAATGGCGACGAGTGAGGACATTTCATTCAATTACAGAGTTGTGAACATGCACAAGTAGCAACGCTTTTGTAGAAGCATCAGATGCGCGAAGGCTGTGGTGGTTCACACGAGTAATACTGTCCTTTGTATAGACGACACGTCCGCGAAACTCCTTGACGGGTGACCCCGTGTAACATTACTAGTAATTAAGTAAAAACATATGTTAAAGCGTTTAAATTAACTTTAATTAAACGTAAGATACTTTTTATCCTTATCTATATCTATACTTACTAATATATAAAGCTGTAGAGTTTGTTTGAACGCGCTAATCTCAGGAACTACTGGTCCGATTTGAAAAATTCTTTCAGCGTTAGATAGCTCATTTATCGAGGAAGGCTATAGGCTATATATCATCAAGCTACCAATAGGAGCGGAGTTACACGCGGACGAAGTCGCAAGGGACGACTAGTTAAGTTTATAAAACTCGGAGATTATGATAAAGAATATTGAAGAACATTAAAATGGGGTGATGATATTGAATGGACAATTGGGTAAACACAACGTTGAGACACTGCTACTGAACCTATAAATAATCAACTACGATCTCTTACAATTACGCCAGGAACCTAAGCAGTGCCTTGGACTTGTGATCAAGGTGTCACACACACGCCTCCACTGCTCAGGCACCCTATACCTACCATTTCTGTTTCATGGTAGTGTTCCTCTAATCATATATATAATCATAGTAGACATCAGTGCGACCACGGTTCTACCTTGACCATTTTTATACCAATGCATTTCTAGGATTCTATCTGATTATTTTCTTGTTTCGTCCTTTTTAGACCACTTTTTTACGTAGTCGGGTTATAGCTTGTTATTACGTTTAGTCTTGTACTCGTGTTGTAGTGTTGACTTGTTGAGTCTTGTGATTCATCTTACGATTCGTGCGAGTCTCTCTGTCACGTAGTTGTGATTTAAAAGTAATAAAGCTTGTCTTTGGTTTGATATTAGTTTAGGTATTGTTTATCTTTAATTTAGGGAAATAGTGCAATATTTAAAGTACATTAGAATCTTCAGTTATTTGTTGGAAACTGTATTATAACACTCTCTCGAGAGAACTCGAGTCCATTGTAATACTAGGTCTAGTTATAGCTTTTATATTATATTTATTTAATTTAAATATCTATCATAGTGATAATGAAGAGAGTGAAATGAAGTTTCAGTTTTGAGTTAAAATCCTTTTTACTCAGGAACTAATAAATTTAGGGATTTAAAAATTGGTCTAAAACTATTAGCAATATATCTTAATTCTGTATGGAAGCACCGCGAGACCCATTTTAGTATTTTTATGAAGAAAATCATATTCCTTTATTTTCAAATTAAGATAAAGTAGACCCGGCAGCAGCTTTAGTATCTTTACGCTAAAATGGTATTTATGACTGTGTAAGACGTTTTTTTATCGCTATAAACTGCAAGAATTAATTGATACAGAAATGTAATGTGCCGTCGTCTCCGTGGTGCACCAGAAACATGACTCACCTAGAACCAACAAGAATAACAATTATTATTACTTACCTACCTCTTACAAGTACGTTTTGCACTTGACAAGGCTGGTGTTTAATGTTTATGCGTGAGAACTTTACCGGACTACCGGCACACGGGCGGCGTCACTCGTCGCACGCTATAATGTGTCCCATTGTTATTAATTTGTACTTTATTGTTTATTTTATCTCTTCCTGGTAGTAATGGACAAATGTAAAGTACTTAAGTAATCTTTTAATTTAAAAATACATTCATTTATAATCACTGATGACAGTCGGAGGTGAGATACATAAATAATTTAATCAGACGACTATTTAAATAAAAAATATTCGAATACTAGCCGACCCGCGCTACTTCGTTCGCGTATTGCTCAGCTCCTATTGGTCGTAGCGAGATGTTAAAAAGCCTAAGTTACTCCTTGTTACATCAGCCTGCCAGTGAAAGTCAAGTCAAAATCGGTTCAGCCATTTCAGAGCTTAGCCGGAACGAATAGACAGACAGACAGGCAGAAATGTAAAAAAAGTTGTTGTTGGTATATGTACTGTATATAAATCCATATGCACTTAGTAAAAAGCGGTTATTTTAATATTACAAACAGACAAATGAGAAAAGGAAATAGAGAGAGAGAGAAGGAAGAACTCTTAAGAAGGTTTATATTAAATGGACTATTGAGCGAACGTAACGTAGGTTTTACTACTGAACAGATAAATAACTAATCATTATGATCTCTTACAATTATGAGAGCAACCTAAACAGTGCCTTGGACTAGTGACTAAGGTATAAGGGCTGCCCTTCATTTGAAGCACTCACCTTCACTGTCCAGGTTCTGTTTAAACCTAAGGTTAGGTTAGCCGTACAAAAATGAATCTTAGTTTTTTTTTTAATACTTTTACGATGCCTTTTCATTCCTTCATGCTCTAGGGTTATATGTTTTGTTTAGCTGTTTGGACCTCTTTTGTAAAATAATTTTCTATAAGAAATAGTTCAAAACGACTCTCTCAAGCAAGACAAGACGCTTCTCGAAACGCTATCCTTCTTAATAAATTTGGATATCGTATAAAAGCTAAAAATTATTTGTGCTATTTATTTATTTCACGATAAACCTATCCATAACCTATCCTTATTCTTGATGGCCTTACTAATGAATAAATATGTTTTATCTATATATATACTATTACATAAAGAGGAAAGATTAGATTGTTTGTTTGTTGCGAATAGGCTCGAAAAGTACTGAACTGATTTTGAATATTCTTTCACCGATAGAAAGCTACATCCTTTCCGGGTAACATAGGCTATGTGGTGTTGCCATAAATATTCTAATTAAAAAGATATGGCCATTTAAGTGCCATAACCTGGTCGTTTTGTAAATTGAAGGGTTTCTCAGGAACTACTAATCCGATTTTGATTTTTTTTTTCACTGATAGAAAACTACACTTTTCGTGAGTGACAAAGGTAGTGTTGCCATATACTTTTTTTTAAATAAAATACGGCCATTTTGTTGCTACTGATTTGAATTTAAAAACCCTTTTACTGAGAAGTTTATTAGTATTCCCGTTTCTCTTCCTCTTTTATACTTTAATTCTCTCTTATCCTCTCTTTTTTCTGTCTTTGATTAATACCTTTATCTTTGTTTATCGCTCTTATATTATCTGCCTCTTTTCTCTTTTTTTACAAATCAAGAAAAGCTACACAATTGAAGAATGACCATTTAAGGACATTAATTATAATATTGCTTCAAATATCCGGAGCGAAACGAGGGCAGGCCTCTCGTTTAATATAAATAACTGTATGAAGTTGCCTGGTACAAGATTCAAATATAAAGTTTAACCTATACTTGATAATTGATCTGTAGTGGTTTAAGCCCACCTATTGATTTTGGCGGTCCATTTAATTAACGCGTTCTGAAAGCCACGTATTTTGACCTCTTACGAAATTCATTCATAGCTCAGTTTCCGACCTTTACGTTATGTTACTTCGAATTTCATTCTTCACATTTATCCTCCTAATATTATAAACGCGAAAGTTTGTAAGAATGTATGGATTTTGTTACTCTTTATAATAATATAGCCAGGGGCGTAGTCAGTATTTTTTTCTGGGGGGGGCCAGTAGGGGCCGGCTGGAGAATAAAACTACTGTTATTCATAGTCATGTTATTTTTAATAAAATTTACATAATAAAAAAGTTTGTGTGTTTGTGACGTTTTTGGGGATAATCTCTGGATCTACTGAACCGATTTAAAAAATTCTTTCACCAATAGAAAGCCACATTATTTGTGAGTGTCATAGGCTATATTTCATCCCCATATTCTTACGGGAACGGGAACAGCGGGGGTGAAACCGCGCGGGACTGCTAGTAATAAATAAACATGTAATAGACAAAATATGAATGCTTTGCTTTAATCACAAATAAATCTTTTATTTCTTATTATTTTTTATATATAATTAAAATATTAACTTAAATTATTTGAATTTAAATATTTTGAATCGCTTTTTCTAGGAGGGGGCACCAGGCTTTCTGGGGGCCCCTAGCTAGAATAACACATAAACTATAATTTATAATGGTATAGTGTGAATTATCCAAAATATAGCGGGTGAAACCGGGGGGCGCAGCTAGTAATCTATATTACTCAAAAATTGCAATTCTGTATTTTCAAAATGTAAAGACCAAGATTTTCTATAATTAAAATTAAGTAGAGTTGTCTATTGTGTAAGTCTGTCTGAATAAATTTTACATAATTCTACCACTTAAAGGTAATTTTCCTTTGTTTCACTACATTTCACTATTTTGACGTGTTTAAGTTTGCATGTTGGCAGTACTGTCGTGTCATAACCCCTACTATAATATTATAAATGTGAATGTATGTTTGTTTTTTACGCTTTCACGCGAAAACTACTTAACCGATCATCATGAAACTTAGTACATATTCTTAGAGGTATTAGATACTTCTTATGTAAAAAAAAATTTTTACATAAGATAAACAATTTTTTAATTTCTATTGTAATGATCTGATACTTATTTAATGGCTTCAATGCGAGCGAACCCGCAGGTCAATGGTAGTACTTAATAATTATTCCTTATTTCTTACTTTATTATGATGTATTATAAATGCGAAAGAAACTCTGTTTATTTGTCGCGGTTTCCCGCCAAAATTACTGAACCGATTTAAATGAAATTTGGTATACAGATAGTCTAGAGCCTAATAAAGGACATAGGCTTTGTTAAAAAAAACAGGTTGCAAGGGGTTGAAAGGGGGGGAAGATGATTCGTTATAAATAAATATGCCATGTAATATTCATGTTCAACTTTGGCAAAGTATTGTCTATTTCAATAGAAAATTTGTAATATTATTTGTGTTTTATACTGAATGTATGTAAGCCAACAAATTAAATTTCTCAATTACGTGAAAAATGAAAGTTCCGACTTTATCGTGGATTTCCATAATTATTCCCACAAATGGGAAAAGTGTTTACAATACATTAGTCGAGTAGGCGAGAACTGTAGAAAGGGTAATTATAATAATTATCTTATGTACATGAGACAACAATACACTACTGATCTAATTATGATTATCCTTCTGAGTTATACGTTAGACTCAGACCAACAGCATAACTGCTAGAATACTCGCGATGTAATCAAAATTATTCGTGACGTCACGATTAACATAGAAATTAAAACTGCATTTTTAAACATATTAAATAAATATTGACTAGATTTTTAAAAACTGTAAATAGAAATTAATTATTAATAATAAAATAATATGAATATATTATTAATTATGATGTTGGCAACACTTACAATTTGAGTAGCAACCTGTTATTCGATGTTGGTAAGATTGATATGAGTAACATTTTTACCTGATGGTGGTAGCATATTTGAAAGTTGGCCAACTGATAAACACAAATCAAGGAAGTGGGGATTGAATAATAAGTACGACGTCACGACAGAATAATTATTGATTACATTGCGAGCGTTCCTAGCAGTAACTCTGAAGGTCTGAGTCTAAAAGTACAACCCCCAGAAAAATATTCTAGTCAAGCCGTCATACAGTTAATCTGTGTATAGATTACAACTCTTTTCTTTCTCTCTTTTCAGATTATAAATAACGAGCGGCCTGCCCTCGCTTCGCTCCGGGTATTTTGTCTTTTTGTAATTGTGTACTTTTTCATTATTTGAAAAAAGAGAGAGTGAGATAAAGTTACAAAAAGAAATGATAGAAAGAAAAAGAAAAGCGAAAGATAATATAAGAGAGAGGACAGAAAAAAAATTGAGTAGATAAAGGAGAGAGAAAGAGGGCGATAATCGAAAGAGAGCAACCGAACAAAACCTGACCATTCTGAACAGAGATAAAGATAAATTTTAAGGAGAGAAAAAAGAGACAGGATGAGAGAGAATGATAGTATATAAGAGGAAAAGATACGGAAATATTATAGACTTCTCTCAGTTAAGGATTCTTAAAATCGGATTAGTAGTTCTTGAGAAACCCTGCAATTTACAAAATGACCAGGTTATGGCACTTAAATGGCCATATCTTTTTAATTAGAATATTTATGGCAACACCACATATATGCCTATGTTATCCGGAAAGGATGTAGCTTTCTATCGGTGAAAGAATTTTCAAAATCGGTTCAGTAGTATTTGAGCCTATTCGCAACAAACAAACATACGAAGAATCAAATCTTTCCTCTTTATATAATAGAGTAGATGACATGAATCTGAAAATGAACAATTTCGATGAATCAAACAGATCAATTTAAATAGAATTGTTTTAATCTTTAAATCATACAATTTTTTTTATTCTTCCTTCTCATTATTCCAAATTATTTGTCTCTCAAGGAAATATTTAAAACAGATTAATACAATGTCACCGTACAGCCAATCTGCTGTCCGACTTTAGAATTATCGTACGTACATATGTGTGACACTCATTATTTTCAAATTAACTTTAATCTCCCACTTAGAGCAACGAACTTCCTCTAAAACCCATGACTTTAAATTCCTTTGTGTTTAACGAAAACAATGTTTGATGGAATTTCCACGACATGAAAAACATTGAAACTGGTAATTAAAATACGTAAATGAAATAATTTATTATGAACACAAAAAATTGATATAAAATAAGCTTATTACAAAACGTATGGGAACTATTTACAATGAATATTAGTCAGAGCTACGTTGAAAATTAATTTTTGAACATAGTTACATATTTATGGCAAAGTTTCTCATGCCTAATTAACAATTAACAAAAGATCGTCGAATATTTTTAATAGAATTTTGAAACCAAAGGATATCTTTTTTGCCTCAATATCCATTTATCAAGTCCTTTAAAACGTCTAAACACATGGCCATACAACCAACGTTATTCAAAATTCAATTTTTTAAATTTGTATATTGGCAGCACTGTGCCGTACATGCAGTAAAAAAATGCATAACAATTTGACAAATAAGTGTTGACCTTAATTTATATACTTATTACTTTATACTATATTAGTCGACCCGCGCGACTTCATCCGCGTGATGCTCAGCTCCTATTGGTCTTAGCTTGATGATATATAGCCTATATCTTTCCTCGATAAATGGGCTATCTAACACTGAAAGAATTTTTCAAATAGGACCAGTAATTCCGGAAATTAGCGCATTCAAACAAACAGCGTCTTAATACTCTTATATAAAAACACAGTCATGTTATTTTGTGAGAAAACAAAAACTCAAATGGTATTTAATAAATCAAAAGTGCAATTAATTTCATATAACGACGCAAAAAACGGTATAATACCACTAACTATGATAGCATTAAATATTTGGTCAACCTTACGAGACAAACCGGAATGAATTAATTTAACTATTACGACGGACACTTGAGACTCAGCCACTAACTCATTAATTAAACAAACCGCTCATTAATCACGGCACATCAAAACTATGACTAACTCGTCATTACAATTAAATTGTTTAACACAACTATGTATATTCACAATATTTCTGACATCTTGATAATTTAACTGTGAATGTGTCATTCAAAATCACTGAACAAACCGTCTAGATGGTCATTGTCAAATTATCTTCCTTCAGGCAAAGTAACAAAAGTCTTTGGTTTGTAATTCGCACAGAACTAATCGAGTGAACTCTTTCGCTTGATTTAGCCCATTGTCGTCTAAAACAAGGCAATCATTGTGTTGGGCTGTGTCTTGGAGTCCGTATCTCTCTCGTCTTATCAGGCCACTTCCTTGCAGCATACTGTACGTATCCAGGATCCGTCGGTGTACCAGATGCTCTACCTTCGTTATCTGGTACCTCTCTATCTCTTTCTTCTATTGGTTCCATTGGAAATATCGCTGGAGTTTCGGACCTCCTCGATCTATTTGAACTTTTTAAATAGTCCTCCAGTTGCTGGATTGTAGGGGTTGAAACAGTTTTTGCTCTGGTAGGCGACTTCGACTGTCGTTTATGTTCATAAGTTGGCGATACGTCGTCGTACAAACTCTTCAATCTACCGGATTTCACTTTGGAAAATACAGGCGTCTGAAGCTCTGGTAAATAATCTTCTTTAACAGATAATCTTCCTGCTACATTATCCAAGTAATCCTGTAGGTATTTCTCATTAAACTTAGCCAGCTCCTGTTCGTAATGCAATTGGTCTGGAATAGTCAGCGGTTCAGATAGCCTCACATAATTTCCTGACTCCAAACCATTCCGCAACGATCCAAACTTTGATTTCTCTAAATCTTTTTCAATAGGAAGATCATCTAATTTACCTACTTTCGTAAACTCTATGTTAGGTTCGTCAAACAAACTTGGTTCGATTTTTTTAGTTTCCTTGTCTTTAGCTTTGTCTAAGTCTAAATTTTTGGGTCTTTCAGGAACATGCCCATTCTGCTTACCATTGGCGATATGTCCATTACTGCCATTAGTAACAGGTTGCGTGATAATTGACACTTTCTTTTCCGATTTCGGTGATGATATCGGGTCAGTTTGCGAAGGACTCGTAGAAGTGTACAACCTGGGACCCATAAGATCTATTATAAATAGTATCGCAACTATTATAGACAGGGAACCCAGTACTGACGCGTTTACAATCAAATTATTTGGTACTGAGTCTAAAGAAGCCAGCTCTAGACCACCTTAAAACAAAAACACACCTTTTAACAAATAACTTCATAACAGATAATGAGACATGTAGCTTTAGATTTTCTACTTACCCAAAACAATGAAGAAAAGTGATCCAAATCCAAGTAAGAATCCTTCGAGTATCCGCCGCCCTTTTGGCACTTCTTGAAAGACCCGCCCTAGTATAAGGGCGAACGTTATTATCACGTAACCTGGCAACAAAAAAAATTGCCAAATAAGTACCTATGTCCTGAATGTAGTTAAAAGAACTGGTTCCTTACGAATCCCAAAGTATTTTTTGGTTCTCTAAATGACAGCACATATGAACAGACAGACAGATTTATGATAAAACTTTGATATTGTAAAATTACACGATCCGCTCGATTTACCTTGTAATATATTATAAGTGTGACGCATTGTGGTTAGATAAATACTGCATAAAGAATTTCCTAGATATCTTTTAGATACCTCTATATAGATTCACAATTGACATAATATTTTTAATCATCTCTATATTCATCTGGGTTATAGCCCATAAAATTATTTTATACTTTCGTAAACGAATGTATGAACTGTACTGAATCACTATGTTAACTATATTTAGTATTATAGTTTACCAAATATATATTCAAATGAAGTCTTTTAAATAAGTATATTCTATTTATTCTATAAACGTACATACGCGATTACAGTCAATAACAGAAATACATAAACTCGTATCACGGATATTCATGGAGCAAGAAAATCTATTATGCTATCTCATCCTTATCGAGCTATGTTGAAGACAAAATGTTTTTTCACTTATTACAATTATTATTTTATTTAAAACACTTCACGATTTTACAAATAATTGTAAAGTTTCTCACCTCCATATACAGCATCAGCGAAGGCGCCTCCCACGGAGTCCCAGGTGACAGACGTAAGCAAGGACCACTCTCGAGACAGCTTCTGCAGCAACAGCGCCAACCTTGCCTCATCGTCTGAGGACACTCGTTTAGCGACAAGGCACGCCACGCAAAACAACTGCATGTGAAAAATAACAATTCTCTTATTAAATTTTCCCCGTTTAGAAAATATCTACTTTCTCTAAAAACAGTTCCAAAAGAGCTTTGAATAAATACTAGCTAACCCGTCGAAAGTTCATACCGCCTAACAGTCAAAAAACCTTTAATTAAATACGTTCTTCAATTTGAGGGGGGAGTTTACCGTATCGGCGAAATGAACATAAATTATTTTTAATTTTTTTTTTCGTAATGTTTCCTGTTTTGAATAGTTATTCTGCTATTCGGGACGGAGACAAATGCAACAAATCAAATATCATGAAAATCGGTCCATCCGTTCTCGAGTTATGTACAGAATTGTACTATTAATTTTAATGTTACTATTACAAAAATAATTTCTCGGAAACGGTCTCGATAGCTTGGACGAAACTTGCTTACATTAATATTTTTCCTTAAATGACTTTGCACTATAAAACTTAAAAAAATGTTTAAATGACGTAAAACTGATGGATACATATTTCTAATTTTCTCTAATATTAGGTTAGTTTATTTTTTTTTTATTTTTTTTTATTCAGTATACCGAAAATAAATTGTGCCCTGTGGGAAGAAGAGTTACTAAAACAAAAACAAGTCGATGGTTTTAAATGATATATTGCATACAGATACTTTGCAAGCTGGAGTCTTACATTGAAGGGGTGTTTGAGTAAGTCGGTGCGTGTCTTTAATTGAAAGACACACTCTGGACCCAAAACAGAAGTTTAGCAGAGGATGTCGAGCGTAGATACCAGTATGGAATATTTTCGACTAACATCTATAATCTATGGCCACAATTTCACTAAAGAAACGAAACCAAGATAGTCTATAACACGGTTACCAGCTTAGGGGTTTTCCCCCCAGATTTAGGGGGTAAATAAGTGAGATGGAATTTTTGTAGGAATCTGAAATTTTTAAGAGTATTTTCAGGGATTTTTTGATTCTAATATTTTTAAATTGATAATATTAATATTTCTTTATTGACCTAGCGACTTATAAAGGCATCTAGTACGTAATTCTACAAGCACTCTGTGGTGACTGGCGGCAATACTGGCGCCACTGGCGGTCATTTTATTTTCTGCGCATATGGCGATTATTGTTGTGTATAAATTGAATTGTTTGATATTAGCTTAAGTCAGATAGGATACCGCCAAAAAAATAGATTAAGAATATTCTTACGACGATTGTTATTTCGATTTTGGTTTGTACTGTGTGTCGATAAGAAATGTGTTAATAATGCCTAAAAATTTCAAAAAATCTGAATGATGAAGACGAAATATTTTATGTATTAAATAACTTATAATAAAAATACTTTTGAAACATGTTACAGCATATTATTTCAAAATCATTATGAATTTATATTTATATATTTTTTAGGGGGACGACTAAATAATTAAGGTGATTTTAGGGGTTTTTGACACAAACTTTAGGGATATATATTTTTGAGAGTTGGTAACACTGGTCTATAAAGATGAGTTAGTCAACTACTATATTTACTACGTAACTATATATAAATAAACATTATGTAATGTTTACGTTTAAACGTGTTTTGACTTAATACTAATATGGTACAACTGGTAATGGTAATATGTACCTCCGTCAGCATTATGCAACATGGCCGCGCGACTTCGCGGGGCTTTCGTGAAGGTCCCAACTCCCATTGCAATCAATTATTGTTTCAACATTCCAAAACAACAAAACTAGTTTTCAAATATTTATCTAATGAACAATTTATTACAAAATTTTAATATGTTTGTTTTTCTTGCATTTCGTTTTAAATATTATATATAGACGAGCGGCCTGCCCTCGCTTCTCTCCGGGTATTCGAAGCAATTTTATAATTCCTTAAATAGTTACTCTGTAATTGTGTTGCTTTTCATTACTTGAGAAAAAGAGCGAGACAAAAAAGAAAAGAGACTGTTAATAACAGAGCGAGAAGGACAGAGCAAATCAAAAATGAAAGAGAGATAGTTAAAGGACAGATATAGAGTGAAAGAAAGTGAAAAGATACAGAATAAACAGATATAAAGATAAAAATGAAGGAGACAGGTATACTATAGAATTTCTAGTCAGGTCAGTAGCAACAAAATGGCTATATGCTTTTAATTAAATAATATATATGGCAACACCACATCATCTACGTCACTCAGGAATAGTCTAGTTTTCTAAGCGGCAAAAGAATTATTAAAATCCGATCTGTAGTTCCAGAGAAAACCTTCACTATACAAAATGGCCATGTTATGGCATTAAATTGGACATATCTTTTTAATTATAATATTTATGGCAACACCATGTAGCCTATGTTACCAGAAAGGATGTAGGTTTCTATCGGTAAAAGAATATTCAAAATTGGTTCTGTAGTTTTCGAGCCTACTTGCAACAATCAAATCTTTCCTTTTTATATTGAAGATGTAGATGTAGACGCAGATTAGTACTATCCGGAACTAAACTCATTCTATTTTCAAAATTTATCTTTTAAAATAAATCTCAAATGGCTTTTTTTTAAAAGTAATACGAAGCTACACATACTTACTAGTAATACAATAGTATATCAATTAATGTTACTATTATATAATAAACAACATAATTAAAAAAAAACAATTAATGTGACCGCCAAAATGACAAAATTGAGTTAAACATACAGTTCGACTACAAATTTTCCGCTTTATCGATTGGTCTTTAAAATCTCGATATCTTTAAAAAAAAGGCGATTACGTTAACAAAATCTGGCCAGTTATTTTTCACTTCAACTCATTTTTGTCACATTTTATGAGAATGAGCAATATATGGGTTAATGGGTTAACGACAGACTTTTAATGTATGAAGTTATCTTTTTAATGTGCAACAAAATCAATAATTTACATTAGTTATTTTGTTTTAGATTATAACTTTTATCCTAGACATGATTAAGATTGGACTAAACAGTCAAAAGTTATAGACAGATTAAGAACCGAAAATTTTTTTTTGGCTTTCCTCAAGTGGTGTTTTAACAATTACATTAATTGATAATTTCCATCAATGGTTAATTATGTACCTATTGTTAATTATTACGATGGCAACACTTTTAATTTGAGTAGCATCCTCTCGCAGTTATTTGAGGTTGGTAGTATTTTTACTAGATGTTGGTAGCATATTTACTTTTTTTAATGTTGGACAACAGATAAATAAAAGAGTATAGATATATATAATATACTCTTTTTAATTAACAGTAATAATGTATTTAGAGTATATTTTTAAATATTTACCGAACTGTCGAGCGTCGTTCTATGATCTATTATTTAATTAATTTTAACCTTTTAAAATAACTTTCAATAAATATTAATGATTGTATAGTAACGTTTACAATGTAATAAAAAACAACTCCTTTTAAGTACTCTGAGCTTAAACAGAAGGCTATATACATAAACACAATGCCTATTGCCCATCGACAATGGCTGGCGATTTGTCAATTAGTAACACTTAGTATACGTTTAGGCTTTAGGGCTCCGGCCTCAACTTTTATTTGCAGTTTAAACATTTAATTTGTTTATGATTACCAACTGTAGCTGTTACTTTAGATTCTCAAAAAAAATGTAAATGGTCTGGGAGTGATTAAGACTGAAGAAGAAAGAAGCCTTTACTTCGTCAAGGAATTATTGAAATGGGTCTAGATCAGCGTTTCCCAATTGGTGGGTCGCGACCCGGCACCTAGCCATCAAAATAAAAGACCTGGTCACAGAATTTCCGCCTTGTTTTAAAATTTTATACTAATATATAAAGCTGAAGAGTTTGTTTGTTTAAACGCGCTAATATCAGGAATAATTGGTCTGAACTGAAAAATTATTTCAGTGTTATATAACCCATTTATCGAGGAAGGTTATAGGCTATATATTATCACGCTAAGACCAATAGGAGCGGAGCACCACGCGGACGAAGTCGCGCGGGTCGACTAGTAAAGAATATTTATCTCCAACTGACAGCAACTAAGTATGGGTCATGACCTTTGATAGATTTTTGGTTATCTTCACAAAATTAGCTGTCCAATCAAGCAATAACTGTTTTTAATGCCTTTATCAAAGCCTACAAATATGAAGCTGGGTTAACAACATTAGTTTATCTTAAAAATAAATATAAAAACATACTCGAAGTGGAACCAGACCACAGGATAAAACTTTCATTATTTGCGGCAAATTTGGATTCTTTGGTAAAAAAAAAGTATTAAAAGTATATATTACAACGTAATTTATATGTACGTTCTTCTAAATAATAATAAATATATGTATTAGACTGCGTCAGAATATTTTTTTAAATGTCCCTTTTCGTTTTCTTGAAAGAAATTACATTATCTACAAAAAAAGTATCTTTCATTTTTTCGCTAAATTTCTACTAAATAACGAAAAGGAAAACTTAAAAAAATAATTTTTCGACGTTTTACAATGAAAATAAAGAAGAAAGTTTTTTTTCTCAATGTTTTTTAAATGGAAATGGGGGGGCCCATGTGCCAACTCAATTTTCATGATTTGATATCTTTTCATCTTTTAGCTCTTTTTTTGTATAACAAAGAAACTTTTTAAATGTACTTACTCAAAAAAAATTTTTTTCATAAATCAGCGGAGTTACCCGCCCTGTTGGGGGGGCCAGAACAATGTCTGGGAAACACTGCTCTAGATGGCAAACAATTACATAAATAGTGTTTTTTGTCCAGGAAACTTTCTTGGATCAATAGTTAATAAAAATGTATAACCATTCCAATAAATATTTTGCTTTTATATGTACATAATAATTAGACTGATTAAGGATGATTGGATATCGCGTATCATGAAACGGACGAGTGGGATGACTGTAATTAGTAAACCATTTAATTCACCTCCGGCTCCGTAACGTATACTCGTATAGCATTACACTGTCTAGTTGTGGACACGGTTAGTTAGTTTATTGAAGTCAATCGAGTTATCGCTCATTAAAATAATCTCACAAAATTAAAAAATAACTAACAAAGCGTAAATCTCAAATGAGTCTCAAAAGAAAAGGGTAGTAGTTTTGTTAAAGCTTTTATTTTATAATTCATCCGTAAACGTTTTTAACAACAATAGAATAAGGATATAAGAAAAATTACTTACTTTTTATTTTTTTTTATTGTTCCATCAATTCAAAAAATAAAAAAAAATCTCAATATGGAGGAGAATTAAAGACATTTCCTGTCAAAATTTCTGACACTTCAAAAAGTATTAAAAAAAGATTGAAATTTTATTACTTCACACAAAAATCTAAAATATTTTTCCATGTATTTTACTCGTAAGAATTGTAGAAAAAATTATTCAGTAATTTTAACTTTATTTTGAGAAAAAAAAATTAAATCGAAAAGAGTTTTTTATAAAACTAGATCACTGTTATAAATGACAAAAAATTTGTCAAAACTATTTATAGTCATAACCTAAATGAACCCTACGTACGAATGGAAAAGACAAATCGCATAGAAACCCGGCACCCTTTGAATTTGTATAGTACACTAATTTCAATTTGGAATCTATTTTCAAACAAACCATAATCCAGTTTTTGGATTGAGATAATTATTAATTTCAACCGTTAATAAACAAAAATTCCAAATATTAGTAAATTTGCATAATTCGTTTTTGGTTCCTCCTGCTTTGCCTGTAAAGACAGATAGGTCACTCTCAGATACTTGTTTAATTAAAAATATACAAAATTCCAATTGTAACAGCATATATCATAGATATCGTAATAATTATAGTAATTGTCTAGTAATTAGAGACAAGTCTAGATAAGAACAATGGCAACGATTTGTCAGCTGCTGTTTACTATCTATAGGACACAGAGTACAGAGTACTAACCTTAGAGGCTTCGGGCTACGACCTCTCAATTGTTACGTCGTTGTCCACCGTGGGATCGGCATTGACATGCGTAAACTGATAGATTTAAGGAAAATTATATTTTTGCAGTGAAGTTTACAAACATAACTATCCTTGAGTTTGCAAACTTACAGGTAATTTACAGAACCTTATATCACTGGCAGTTAGGGCTCCAGCTGTATAGTGAGAGACAATAAGAAGATAAATACTTCAAATAGCAAGGACGAGTAGCTTGTTCATATTAAAATTATAGATGAGAAAGTGTTTGTTTGTTCTTTCTCCTTTCATCCTGTCACAGAGCGTGACTGGTTTTGTTTTTTTAATATTTACGGGTTTATGATAAAATGTGGATACTAATCTATACTAATATATAAAGCTGGAGAGTTTGTTTGCTTGCTGGAACGCGCTAATCTCGAGAACTATTGGTCCGATTTGAAAAATTGTTGCAGTGTTATATAGCCCATTTATCGACGATGGCTATAGGCTATATATCATCACGCTAATGATCACGGGCATCGAGTAGCAAAGATCGGCTATATTATAGTACGGAAAATATAGTAAAAACAAACTCATGTTGTTTATTTATATCATATAGTAGCTTAGGTAGGTACTACCCACAACTGTTACAACATCCTTGAGTGCAATGTTCGAGAAGCTATTAATTTTTATGACATTTTTATTATTTGTACTATACTATTTAGTATGTAACTAATTGCATATACATTCGTTTAGTAGAGGAAAAAAATGTCCATACAAATAAATAAAGTTGGGAGTGTCTCTTTGTATACAGTTTACATATACCAAAACAACATTTTTTACAATTTTTGTCTGTTTGTTCCGGCTATTCTGACACGGGTGGACCGATTTTGACGAGACTTTCACTGGCAGATAGCTAATGTAACAAGGAGTAACTTAGGCTATTTAACATCTCGCTACAACTCATAGGAGCGAAGCAACACTCGAACGAAGTCGCGCAGTAGTAAATAAAAACAATACGTGGTGCATTGTACTAATTAAAAATAAGCACAATAAAACCTTCTGATTTATGTTTTATTATAAAAATCTACAGTTAATTAAATAAGTCATAACATACGATCTCATTTTTTCCACTTCACTATTTAGAAATCAATTATTTTTTTTATTAATTACCACAATTATTGCAACCTCTTAGATAGGTACCCTGTGTTAGAAAACATGCGCATGAGATCGTTCATACAAAAATTCTACATCTAGTACCAAAGTAATATGCATTTAATTAGCAAACATATATATCAAGCAAATTAAAAGGTAAGACTCAAAATCAATCATTCACTTGGACATATGAAGTAACACATCCACATAACAAGTTGCGACACTAAACATTTGGTAACGAACTCATAATGTCAACAACGCAACACGCCGCACCGCACCGCAGCCGCAGCTGGACCCCGAGGCGGAGGCGCGGAGGTTTTAGAAACGTCGACTTGCTATCAATAACATCTTCAGTAGACCCTTTGTGTATTTAATTAAGTTTTAGTGACTGATAATTTATTTTATTTATGTAGCCTATCAATTTTAAATTATATAAAAAGTAGTTAACTTTTTATTAGTGAAAACGAAAAAAAATACTTTGATCTGTACCTGTCACAGACGGAAAAACTAATAAACACCTATTACTATATTCGTAAATAATTAAAAATGCATGCATCTTTAAGTTAAAAGCGTGTGTAAAATGTTATCAAGTAATCAGTTATCTATCACTTATCAGGGGGATATTCGCATACTCACGAACTCTACTATCTTGAGCGCGACCCACTTGTCACACAGCGCCATAGCCGATAAGCGTTGCACAACCCCGCGCTCCTACACTATGTAGGCTGTAGGCCTAGGCACTGGCACTGGCACTGACTGGGCAGCAAGGAGGCGGCCACACGACTACGCGACTCAAGCGCACACTTTTGTTTGACACAAACTGGTATGTTCACGCGCCTCTACGTATGACATTGAATCCAAACACAGGTGCCGGCTGCCGCAACATCATGCTCACAAATAAAACACCAACCCATCATTATACTTAAATTTATTAATCAACCAATGCATGCAATATCAAAAAATCTCAGAGAGATAAATTCATGTTTACAAACAAAACGCTCAGATTAACCATTTATCAAATTTTATTGCGCCGTATCGGTTGCTGAGAAAAGTATTCCAAATCGATCAGCAAATAACCTGATTATAATATAGACTTAATAGTAAACTAACATATTATGATTATGAATATTTCGTTGAAAAAACATCAAAAAGTAGAGCTTTATTTTGCAATAAAACTAATCGGCTCCATCGCCGGCATCTTAATTCATATCATCTATTTAAAAGAGTTAAAATAATAAAAGAATCGCGCTTAAATAATATTTTGATGCTGGCTTTGAAAATGCCACATTAAAATACATCAATCAATAAAACTCATTCAATTGGATTCTTAGGATACATGAAAATAAACTCAAACCATCAAAAATAAATCTACCTCTCGTAATAGAAGCGGAGCGCAAGAGTAGTCATAGTATAAATACGTATACTGCATTTCAATACCGAACAAATATAAAAATTTATGTACTTGCAGTTCATTACTCATTAACTGATTTGGCAACATTTGGTAAACTATATAAAATGAAGTTTTTTGAAATAATTGATTTGTAAATATTTTTAATAAATAATTGATTGGTGCACCCCTTCTCGCGCTCCACGTTAAGACACCAATATTAACACGATGCCACACATACAATTGTAAAAAAGGAAAACCACCATCAACATGCAATTTTACCATCAAATCATGCTTTAAAAATAATTTTTACAACTTGAAACATTGAATTTTGAAAAAAAAAAATTAGCCCTATTTGATATTTTGAAATGGACATTAGATAAAAATTATTTAACTTTTGTGGCAACAGAATGCAGCGAAGCTTGGTTAGTATATAAAAACAGTGCAATCAAGCAATATATTTAAAAATAAAACCAATAGCCCTTAGTAGCTGCACGTTACTAAAATACTTCATTATTTAATTTTCATTAGTGTAGAAAAAATAAAACTTATTTTATGCCTCCAATGCTCATATCAATTTACAATATACAAAAGTTCATCAAATAAGATTAGAAACTTGCAATTTATTCTATGAGCACCAGAGAACATCCCATAAATCCATTTTTGCATATGTTATTTGTCAAAGCAAAAACTCATAACGACACGAAATGTTACTTGTAATATAAAAACCACATTAAAAAAGGACACCGTTAATTAAAATTTTACAAGCTGTTTATAAAGAACTTATTTTGCTAAGTATTATAACAGAAATAACACACAAGCAGAGACGTTATGCTAAAATGAAAGTACACAGGCACCAAACAAACTCACTTCTCTCTGGGGGGCTTCATGAACTCGTCCAGGGGGTTGGGAGTGGTCCACGGGTTAAAATCTCTGGTGGAGGATGATTCGGGATCTGACGACGGGCGATTAGGTGTCCACACGTTGGGTTCACCCATGTTGAGCGACGTCATCGAGGATGTGAGAGAGTCCATCCCGTAGTATTGGTTTGTCCAGCTGTCATAAATATATTTACTTATTTATACATATATTTATTGATTATATATGATTTTGACAAATCGGTGTACACTTACTCATTAACCGAGGCAGGCCTAGGTTGCGTCAAGTGGGCCGCATTCCTCTGTGCCTCTTCTATCATGCGCAGGCGCCGAGCCTGAGACCAGCGCTCCAGAGAGTAGGAAGCTCCACGGCCGGCAGACAGTGACGCTGTGTCGTGGGACTCTTCCACGCGTGTCAGCTCTACGCCACGCTCGGGAGACCAACGCCCAATCTAGAGAACAATGTAGATTTAACGTACTAGCGATCAGTTTTCACTTCAATTAGAACAAATGATGTTCTTTGAGTAGTAGAAAATTAATGGCTTTTCCAATCACGGGTCAACAGTGAACCGGACATTTGGAAGGCGTGCGCGGAGCCGTAGCCAACGCGTAAGAGGCCCTTTAGACAATATAATTTAATATGAGATGTGACACAAACCGGCTATTATCCCTGTATGCACGATGAGAATGCACCCAAGGACAATCCCCGGCTTGTGTAGGACTATGGCAATATATGGAAACTAATAATGCTGGGCTATGGATTGGGATGATAGTGGACTCGGTAACTAATGCTATGGCGCCTAACCGACAATGTTTTTATACATTGAAAAATGGGTAGACAGAGACTTGCCAACTGTTGCCTGTTCTACTAATTAATATTATTATTAACAGCGCCAGATTCCGAGTTCAACTATCTTGAAACCATCAAGATAATATATACACAAAAAAAAAGATAAATCGTTCAAGACATTTTAAAAGGAAAATCATCCAAAAACTATAATTGAAATATATACAGAGTAATAAAATAAATATAATTTTTAAAAGTACCACCATCTACCTCTCTATATTGTCTTAATAGTTGCGGAGACTGCGGCATGGACCAGTCGACAGCGGGCCGAGCGCCGGAGCCCCAGGCGGCCGCAGCAGCAGCGACCAGGGCCTTCCTCGCCATAGCAGCGCCTCGATGGGACTTGTACTCCACTATGACGGCGCAGGAGGCGGGGCCGCGGCGGATGCGCACCTCTTGCACCTCCTCCGTGAGCGCGTACACCAGGCGCACGATCTCCGGCGAGGGGGTCGTGGGCGGGATGCGCGATATGAATATGCGACAATTATTGATCGATGGACAGACTCCTGTAAGGTTACTTGGATGAGCTTCAAATACATTTATCAGAGGCAACAATTAAGACTTTATTGCACATTATATTTTTATAAATTCTAACACAGATCGTCATACAAAATGAAAGACGATATCCCACTTGATATGTTATGGTGTTTGGTTGTCGTCATATTGAATTTTAATTGCTTTCATGTCTTTTCTGAAGAACTCGTAGGTTATGTTTGTTAGTTTTGCTAAAACTCGTGAACTGCTCAACCAATTAGGCTAATTTTGGTTTTGAATGTTTGAAAGGTTATGGTCAAAGTTTATAGTCGAATACATCTTCGCGAAGCGAGGGCGTATCGACTAGTTTATTATACACTGTAATGTTGTCGCCTCTCTTTGTAATATAATATCGCCTGACTCAACCGACTCCTTAGAATACAGGCTACGATGATGTTTAAAAAAATTATGTTTTGAATGAAGTATTGGAATGCAATAGTTAGTTTTAATTAGTTATCTATATCTATAGTATTAGTTATCTATATTACATACTAGTTGCGCCCCGCGGTTTTACCCGCTGTATTAGTGTCATCAAAATCCATTCAGTAGTTTTTGCGTGAAAGAGTAAAAAACATCCATGCATTCTTACAAACTTTCACGATTATCTTATATATAAAATTCTCGTGTCACAATGTTAGTTACCATACTCCTCCGAAACGGCTCGACCGATTTTTATGAAACTTTATATGCATATTCAGTGGGTCTGAGAATCGGCTACTATCTATTTTTCATAACCCTAAGTGATAAGGGTGGCCCACCTCAAATTTATATGGCAAAACAACGTTTACCGGGTCAGCTAGTAATATTATATTAGTTACATACGAGTATATAAAACAAAATCAATTTAGGTACATCACTTTATTTCACTGAACGACTGGTAAATATATTTTCATGAAATTTTGTAAAGCTTGGCAAACAACATCGGCTACATTTTATCGTGAAAAAAGTACAGTAAACTATAAAAGATAAATATATGTATAATGATAAATTACCCAGTTGCCAAGATGGTCTAATCATGTAATTGTTGAATACACGAATAGCGTTGCTCGCCTCAGCCTCCGTCGTGTACATCGCAAAGGCGTACCTGGATGGAGGATGTTATGGGTTTTTAATTATTATTCACCAATCTTACGCTTATATTGTCCAATCAATGACGCTATAACTAAAGAGACCATTTTATTTTTCACTCAAAACGGGACAATTTAACGTCCCGAAGCTTACTTTCGGGACAGACAACCTAATAACAGGACAGGACGTATGGTCACTTTAGCTATAACAATAGTAATTAATTTATCTAAAATTAAGCTTAGTTAGCTTTCTCCTTCTAATGTCGTTTATTAATATAAAATTAAACAATAAAAAAATTCATTTGCAAAAAAATAAACTAACATCAAAGTAGCTCAAATATTTTGGAATGACGCGACGAAAAGTTATAAAATTCTCGTCGCGTCAAAACCCCCCCTACATCTACATCCCTTGAGCGAAAACAAAAGAAGAAATAATCGAAATTTGTTAACCTTAAACAAAGGGTTGAATATCCAAAATTCGGAATTTTATTTCATTTTTGTAATCCTAATCAATATATATCTATAGCAGAAGAAGCCGAATGACTGACATATAGAGGATTCGATCCCGGGATTTGATACATTTTTTAAATAAGTTAATAAAAATGTGCGTGAAACGAAACACACATTGATTTGACGTTTTGACAGCCATCTTGTTTACACAGCCGATTTCATTTGTTTTTGCTAACGACCGTATTATGCGTAAAAGTCACAGATCACAACTACATAATAGATGCCGCATTCAGGGCGTCATACATATGTGATTTGACACATATACGACGACACGACACGAGACGGGACGGCGCTCGTAAACACCAACTTAGTATCGACCAGCGGACGCGTTTTTTAAATACTTTAACAATTCTGTTTTTAAACGAAAATTTAAATTAGTCCAGTCTAGCAGAGCTCAAGTTATAATGGATTTAATGTTTAAACTGTCAGACAATTGTACGCTCGTATATGTTAGGAAAAGATTTAAAACTTTAATGTTCTGTCCTCACAAAACTAAAAGATAAATAAAATATTGATTTTGATGTTTTACTGTCTTTTTATTAACATTTTCCATTACGAATACAATCTAGAGACTATCACGGGATCCCGAGATTAACTGTAGACAATCCCGGGATTAGAAAAATCAACCGGGATCGAATCCTCTACTGACATATCAACGCAGGGCCTAAGTATTAGAACTTGAAATTTTGCACAGGGATTCCTTTTAGAACCTAGGAGATCACCAAGGATTTTTGAAAATTTACTCCCTAAGGGGGTAAAAGGGGGATGCAAAGTTAGTATGAACCTTTGCCGTTTTTGAAAGTATTCAAATGAAATTCAGTATGAAGGTTCGTTATTGAAAGTCATCAACAAACACGTGTAAAATATTTTTTCGAAAATCATCCCGTAAGGAGGTAAAAGGGGGGTACAAAATTAGTATGACACAATGACCTCATAAAATTATTCAATATGTCTATAGACGATCTAGTATAGGCTAATATAATTACCTCAATATCGCAAACGAAGTTGCGTGTAAAAGCTGTGAGGTTTCATAGTACTAAAGTCTGTAGGTACTACTTGTAAGTGTAGTTGTTTTATTGTAGAAGTTAACCAAATCACTTGGTAATATAAAATATTAACAACAGAATCGAACGTAACGGAATGGTATATACGAACAAAGTTAAACAAACAGAACTTACCCGCGGTTCCAACCGGAAAAATTGATCATCAAGCGAAACTCGAACAGTTCCCCCGCCTGGCTGAACAGCGGCACGAGCGTGTCTTCGAAGCAATCGTGAGGAATACGTCCGATAAATACCTAGTGACAGGTGATATGTTTTACAAATAGAAATACAGAACCCAATTCAATTTTTTAAATTGAAAATTTGCGGCCCCTAAAAGAATTACATAGGCAAACCTTCTCGCTTGGGTAAGAAATAGTTAAATGGTTTAAAGGACAATTTTTTCTGACATCCAATTTAAATGAAATAAAATCTATATTGGACTTGCAAAAATCATGTGCGTCACATGTGCGTACAACAAACATGCGGATAGAGGAACAAATCTAAAACAATAATTTTGGCCTCTAAATATGATAAAAACCCACTTAAAAACCGATTTCTGAAGATCACGTAAACATATATTACTATAAATTGAAATATGATTAATATAAAACCGATGAACCGACGCCATAGCCGAATGCCGATGGTGTGCTGGTTCCCGCCATTTTTCGTTTTGTTATGAAAATTTTCCGATGGCATATTAGAAACAATTTAATTTAGTAATGGATTTTTCTTATATGATTGTAGGAAACAAACAAGATGAAATTATAGTCGACGATAAGCAATCCTGTCCGAGGCGTTAGTGAAGAGTTCTGGTAGACATATTTTTCTTGTTCCTCCACTAACAATTTTGATATAGGTACTTAGAGAACTATAATTGCCTGGAAACGCTCTGTTACACTTTATAGGTACGATATCTACTATAAATCGTCAAATCTTACAGATTTGGTATTCTACGCATAAGGACACCGGGATACCATGCAGCGGCGAGCTCTTCAGATCCTGGTATTAGTCCCTTCACTATGATGACTTACCTCTCTATCATCTTATTCTAGCATCATATTCTACCATCTTGGAGATGCTTAAACATCTTTTTTTATAATAATTATACAATATAAACAATCTTACCTCACAGTTCCTAGACGGTTCTGGGCCAACCCAGGCATGAGGAGCCTTTTTATAAATTCTTTGACCATTAACTTGCGAAAGTGTATAAGATGTGTTTTCTGTTAGCGACAATAATCTTGCGTATAATTCATTTTGATTCACTTCACTAGATGAATAATGCTTGACGGAAGGCATTTTATAATGTAAAAAATAATTTTAAACTTACAATAAATAATCGTTTTATAATTAATTCTACGTGCCCTTCTTGCGAGCAACAAATAAATGAATAATAAAATGGCGCTTTGCTAAACAAAATGGAAGGCGTCGCTACTTGGCAATAAATTAATGACCTTGAAAAAAATCAAAAAAATATTCCATTTCAATTTTTGTATAAACAAAAGTAGTTAGAAGTTTAAAAAAATCTACATTAATGTACTTGGAATATTTTAAAAAATTCTTCTTGATAAAATACCGAATTTTTGTTAAAAAAAATAATTAACAATTATTCATTTTGCGGAAAAGGAAATTATGATTTCAACAATTTCTTTATAAATTTAAAATTTTGACGTTTCTAGGAAATCAAATACAACATAGACATTATTATAATTCGATAATTTTAATCTTTTTTGATAACTTCTTTGAATTTATTAATCAAAAATAAATAATATAGATTTTTCAATAAAATGCTCTGCACATTTTCAATCTTGCATCATAAATTGATTGAATATAGGACTTTGACTGAGTTTTTAAAATTCAAACTGAAAATAAACAAAATGTTTGAACATTATTATAGCAACTATTTTATTAAATAAGAATTAAAAACGATTTGAAACTATTTTATGCTATTTAAATATTCGTAGAAACAATAAAAGTATTTATGTTGAATTTTCGTGGAGAAAACCCTCTTTACTGCGTTCATATTTAATTGTATAAAGTTTTAAAACAATTAAACAGTTTCCGGAAAACGAGGAAATACTTTTTTCAAAAATGAAATAAATATCAAGAAATTATTTATTATTACAGATTTTAAAAAGTTTCGAAATTACAATAATATTAAAAGCACAATATTACTGACTAAAACTTGAAAACTAAATCTTATACAGCTGACTTCTTTTTTCGTTAAATTTTTGGTGTCTAAGCTATTTTTCAATTGTACTCGTAAAATATAAATACGTCGAGTTTTTTTATTCATTCTTAGTATTTGTTGTTTTGTAAAGAACTCCAACTTATTTTGATTCATACGTTTCATTACGTTTGGACTTATTGCTGTGATAGCTTCCAAGTCTATAGAGCTAATTTGGTGCTGTGGTATACCTAAAAAATATGTAATATAAATAATGCATTTTAATTAATATAAAAAATAGAGTCGGATTAATCTCTCCAACATATTTTTGTGATTTTAAGTAGGGTGGCCATAAGTAATATTACAGACGAACATACATAATTTCCTTACATTCAAAGAAGTACTTTTATTTAATTTTAGGCTATCCTGATAAATATCATCATCACTGCTGATTGATAGTGGTGATGATGATTTATCAATCAGCAGTGATTGCCCAGTGCCAATGTAAAACGTTGATGTCCACTCGGGAGGTTCAAGTTCGATCCTGGGCACACACTGACTTTTCTGAGTTATGTGTGTTTTAAGCAATTATCACTTGGTTTGACGGTGAAGGAAAACATCGTGAGGAAACCTACACTCCTGAGAGTTCCCTAAAGTTCTCAAAGGTGTGTTCAGTCAGCCAGCCTGCACTTGGCCAGCGTGGTGGGCTATGGTTGAATCACTCCTTGTTCTGATAAGGAGACCCGGCTCAACAGGTGGGCCATTAAAGAGAGATGATGATTATTAAAATATAAAATTACAGATAAATAACATATTCAAACGTCCAATTTCATGTGAAGACCATTCATACGGTTCACCGTAAGCATCGCGATGTGTTGCAATTTTATATAGAGTCTGCAATATAGTATTATTTATTATTATTATTAGCAATAGGTGTAAAGGACTAAGTATAAAACAAAGTATAACGAGGTGTTTTACCTTGGTCTGTTCGACAGTGCATCTTCCCAGTTTACTTAGGACATCAAACGTTAGCTCTTTGAAAGTGGCCGGTGATATCCTTTCAAGATCGCTTGAAGGAAAAGCACAAAGTAAATAACCTAATTCATTTATCTGCGAGCCACTTTTGTACCAACCATTACCATAATATCTTCTGTAAGCTGTAGCTAATATTCCAAACTGTAAAACTAATATTTTTTTCTTAAATGGTAATAAATATAGATCGAATTGTTTCTAAAATTTATGTGTAATTAACCTTCCGATTGCTTAACGATACGTATTGTTTTGAAAAATATTTAAATACTGATGGATCGCCAAAATTAATGTAGTACAAATCTTCTTCTGGCACAATGTCTAGAAGACTTCCAAAAGCTAATAACTCTCTGCCTTGTAAAAAAGCTGCAGTTTTTCCATCTATGTAAATTAAAAAAAAGAATTAAGTTTGCTTATAGTTATGTCATCAATTAAAATTTTATTAACATTTTCATTACAAATGAAATTTTTTTCCCCTACGTCTTATCGGGGTGCTTAATGTCCTTGATGTATTAATGTTTTAGTAAATTAGAATAAAAAGTTGTTACAGCAGTAACTACCAGTTATCATATCCCACGCCAAAAGCACTCTTGATATTGGTATTACATTTTTCTTTGTATTTGTCAAAATATGCAACACAGTCTCCGGATCCAGTCTCAAAAAAGAACTTGAAGGACCGAAAAATATCATGTCCATTGAATTTTCAATTTTTATACGATTATCAATTTCATCATAAAATCCATCATAGATCATATCGTCCCCTATAATTTAAATTAAGTTAATAGAGAATTTTAACTACTGAAATTTGAAAATAATGGTTTTACAAAAAATATGATTTTGGTATTTAACAATTAAAGATTAACTAAACTATAACGAATTTCACCCGTGAGGGGACGGGTTAAAATACTATTCCCCTTTGCTGCTGGGAGAGCCTCTCAGACAGATCTCTGCTGCTCTGCTGACTGGTTTGCGACCACCATCATGCGAATCCGAGCGCCAAATATCATAGACGCGTTCTAGTCGAGCTGCATGTGGGCCAGACTTACCCCCTCCGTCTCCCATCCTATTAATGATGCGTTTTTCGTCACTCACCCTTCCCACTGTATCTTCGAGGATGCAACGCATCGACAAAATGAGAGGTATCTCTTGCCGATATCCTTGGGTGATGGTAGCCACTTACCATCAGGTTCGTTTGCACTTTATATGTACCATAAAAAAAACTATTTACTTTTAATAAGGATGTTTACGTACCTGATTCAGATGTGGCGATCATAGAATTCTTTTCATCCTCATAGTCTAATTCGAGTGCTTCCAAGGATTTAGTTTGAAGTTCTTGATTACAAAATCTGATGAAATATAACATTTTTATATATTAATAGTACCTATCTATAATATGTGGTTACCCTACTACTAAATACATAATAATAACCTTGGAATTAAAACATAGAATATAATAAATTTTAGATTCATGATTATTTATTGAAAATTCGTAACTTACATGTAAGAAAGTTCTTATTTTTTTTAAAGTTTTACTAGTAGGTTCTGAGTTTTGTTTTGGTATCTTTGGAATGCCGGAAAATAATACTTTCATAATAATAAATAAAATATCACCTTAAAAGAATAAATTGTCTAATGGGCCTCTACACGTTAGTTACGGCTCCGAGGCTCGGGCCCGAAATTGGAAAAGGCATAAGTACATGTTAAAATATTTATTATTTTTATAATACCATAATATTTATTAAAATATATTTACTACAAAAATTTTAAAATAAACATTTGGTCTCTTTCTTATTGTTTTCCTTATTTTAAAGATAAATCTTAATTATCTTAATTCTTAATTCTCTCGGCGAGACGAGGGCCGATCAGCTAGAAAAATATCCGAAACTATTTAAAATTTTAAAAAGTAACGATTTAATTAATATTTTTCCTTTTTAACCATTTATAAGATTGGTAGGATACCTGGAAGAAATACACATTTAGCGGCATTGTGAATTTCTTCCTGGACATCAGTTGGCAACACTGACTTAGAGCTGCAACTGCCGATATTTGACAATCTGACAACCTTGTTGACAAATTGACATCACGAATCTAACCTCACTTTTCAATTGTAGATAAATTTATTAATAAAATTAAGTACAAATATACGTCTTTAATGCAATATATAACTGTATGCCTTATATCGCAATGATAAACGTGCTGTAAAAATATTTTAATAAATTGTAGGAATTGTTTTAAATAGTGATAGTTGTTTTTGCTTAGTTTGTAAGTTTTTAAAACATGGGTATTTTAGAAAAGATTTCTGAGATAGAAAAGGAAATAGCAAGGACTCAAAAAAATAAAGGTATTTATAGTTTTTTATTGTATATTAAATTTTCAAACATACTTTATGACTACCTTTTTATTTGAAATTATATTCATTAAACTCATTTGAGCAACATATCAATAAGAATACAATGTCCAAACTCTACTTAGTTACCCAAATAACTGATTGCCATGATAATTTTAGAAGATCAATGTGTGCAATCAGGTGTTTGCATCTATATTATGATTCCACAGCTTATATTAGACTTGCCACTTCATGATGCAGTAATTTAAAAAAATCATAGTATTTTGTGACGGTATACTTGAACAATAAGTCATTGACTCTCCAAATGTATTGGAACTTTGTAAAGTTTGACCTTTGAGTTTCGTGCCAGTTCTGAAAAGATTGCTGCTGTTGATGTTATACCGAGCTGGTAGCTTTAGACTGACTGACAGTCATTTTGTTAAAAGTACTTTGTAAAAAAGTCAAAAAGAATAAAATTTTCTTTATATAAAAATATATTGTTACAGCTACTGAGTACCACTTGGGATTATTAAAAGCAAAATTAGCTAAATACAGATCCCAGTTATTAGAACCTTCTAAAAAGGGAGGTGATAAAGGAGAAGGTTTTGATGTACTTAAGTCTGGTGATGCCAGGGTTGCACTCATAGGATTTCCATCAGTTGGTAAGGTAAGGAGTTGGTATTTATGTTAAGATTTATAAATACGAAAAAAAATACATTTATTTTATACCTTTTATATTATTTTTGGTTTATATAAATTCTTTAACAACCTTTTTGAAACGTTTTTTAGCCCTTTAATAACTGCAGAGATATATTTCTGATACTTTTAAAAAAAATTGCCCAATTTTCAATTTTTTTCCTTGAAATATTAATATTTTGTACTATATAAATTATTTTAAAGGGTTAGTACATTGTCTTTTAACCTAAATATTATTACAAAAAAACTAAATTAATCTAATATACATAATATAAAAATCTGACACATTGAATGTCTATATATATAGAAGAAAACCTAATTTTTTTGCTTTATGTAAGTAATCTCATGCATTCTTCCAATTTCAATGGGATATATTATAAGAATATTAATAGAAAATGTTCTTATTTTCAGTCCACACTTCTATCAACACTAACTCACACACACTCTGAGGCTGCCAGCTATGAATTCACAACTCTGACATGTATCCCCGGAGTTATTGAATACCGTGGTGCTAATATACAGTTGCTAGATTTGCCTGGTATTATTGAAGGTGCTGCTCAGGGCAAGGGTAGAGGAAGACAGGTGAGATTATTACTTCTTAACCCTTCTAACTTAGCTGTATTCATTTTTTTAAATCACTCGTATATAACCTTAGACAAATAATAATAAAATTTGTATACGGCAAATATTGGAGTTTAAGCCTGAAGCGATAAATACAAAAACTCACTTATCCGTAATTCCACAATTTATTCCTTATAATATATCTTTTCTCCTTTCACTCTGAATACTTACACAACCGTCCTCCATGCCAAAACTTGTCGCCAATCTAACCATCTCTAGAAAGTAGGGGTACATTCGGTCAAAGTCCTTAGTGCTTTTAATAAGAATATAAAATGAGTATTTGATAATTGAGATATTCATCAAATTGTTCTAATTATATTGTATATCGATATTTTATAGTATTATATTTAACTTAATTTAAATATACAAAAGCTAATGGTACTAAGAAAAAGCACTTTTATACAACAATTTGTCTGATACTAATAAAGACTGTAAAAATATTAATTAATTTAAGGGTAAGTTAATTATGTATTAATTGTACAGTTGCACCTCTGTTATTTATTATTATATTATAAATATTGACTGATCAGTTAGTTGGTCTTATTGGTTTATTTTATGAAAATCCCAACTGACTCAACAACTTGTAACCTAAGTTCTGATAAATCAAAGGAAGTTTTCCAATTCTTTTATAAAGATAACATAGTCAATATCATAGAAAAAAAAAACAAAGTAGTGTAACTATTTTTAGATCTCTTCGAAGATAACATGAGTTGGTAATTTTATTACTTAATTTAGTTAGACGTTAAAGGAGCCCCATCAACTTTCTCAGCTTCCTCTCATTGCTCATGGTGCAGTGATAGGTTATATATTTATAAATGTAACTTGTACTCTACGTGCTTTAAAATTGGTAAATATAATAAATTTAATTAAATTTCAGGTAATAGCAGTAGCTAGAACAGCCGACTTGGTGCTCATGATGCTGGACGCCACTAAGCCTTACGTCCACCGCCAGCTGCTGGAGCGTGAGCTGGAGAGTGTTGGCATTCGTCTAAATAAGAACAAACCTAACATATATTTTAAGGTATTTTAATATTGATGATTAGCATAATGGCTATCAAATGAAATTAATAATCGATCTTATTCTATAATCTTTGAATTCCAAATTCAAATTTGTATATATGAAATTCAATAGAATTAGGAAATAAATGGAATCTATTTTCAGCCTGTAATCCAGAGATTTTTCTATAATATTTAAACTAATTACATTTTTTAAAGATAACATTTTAAAATGTTTGTAACCCAAGTTTCAATTGTCTTTATCATAATTATCATCTTTGCAAAGATTTATGGTGTTATTTATTTTCCAAGTTTTATACTAGTACATTAAATAAATTAATAATGGAAAATAATTAATAGAGAAGCCACTTGAATAGTTCATTAATGCAAATCTGATACAAATTTAGCTACAAACATGAAGTTTGAAATTACTATTGTTAATTAACAAAAGAATAGAAGTTGTATTATATATGCAGACTACCAGGATGAAGGCTTGACTAGAATATCCCCCTGGGGGATACTTTAAACTCCAGACCTTCAGAATTACTTCTAGAATACTCGCTATGTAATTAATAATTATTCTATCGTGACGGCATATTTATTTTGCAATCCCCACTTCCTTGAATAAGTGTTGCCAATATCATAATTAACATTATGTTTTTTTGACATAGTGACCCTCTATAATAAGAAACAAGTTTTCGAAATCCAGTCGCTAAGGGATTAAACAAGCTTAACAAATTGTTATTGTTTTTCGCAGGTGAAGAAAGGTGGTGGACTCTCTTTTAATTCAACCTGTCAGCTCACTAAAGTAGATGAGAAGATGGTTCAGATGATTTTGCATGAATATAAAATATTCAATGCTGAGGTTAGCTATACAGTTTTATGTCCTATTATATTTAAAAATTCAATAGATCATACAATAGTACTACGTTTAGTTAGTTTACTGCAAAGAGTGAATATAGAACCAAGATAAAAGATTAGAATTCAGGGTAACTTGATTATCATACTCTGTAATAATTAGGTGCTGTTTCGTGAAGACTGTACACCGGATGAGCTGATCGACGTGATCCTCGGCAACCGCGTGTACCTGCCCTGCATCTACGTCTACAACAAGATAGATCAGATCTCCATACAGGAGGTGGACCGGATAGCAAGACAGCCTCATTCTGTTGTTGTCAGGTATGAATTCTACTTACACCTGAAACCTTGAAGTAATACAAGTAATACCTCGCGTACGGAAAAATACATCTATTGTCTTTTGAGTAGCGTTTTTTTTACGGTCTTGTAAAATAGGTTCATAACAACTTAACACTGATTTAAAAATCGTTCTCACAGTCGATTCTGAGAGTCCTAAATCTCTCCCAACAATTGTTGCTTTGCCTCCATTTTCCATTCTTCATTTCTTTTATTCTCTTTTTTAATACGCTTTTATTAGCTTCATATGTATCTTAGTATGTGTGTAACGGTAATGTAATCTTTGAACATGATTTTGACCCCCTTCAAAACGTCGGATTATCTCGAAATTTGGCATACTTATTAAGCATCGATGACAATTCAATATTTTAAACAGTTTGATCCGTTATCCTTATTAGGATAATGAGGATTAGCGATTTTTTGTTTTCCTGAGACCCGGAGTGTCTGCGTCAAGACACTTTATATTTATGTTTTATACTTACCCTATCTTATACGTTCATCATCCCCCTATATTCTAAACTAGTTTTCACCCCCGTTTTATAGAAAAATTTATCGAAATTTTCAGTAAAATTGTTAAATTTTAACAAAATTTGGTTTAAAAAAGAAAGTTTTTAGTAGACAACAGTAATATTAGTTTATCCGATTTCGCTATATCGTTGAATAGCGTTTATTATCACCTATTCAACGACACCACTCTTGTTAAGATAACTTTCAGGACGAACGAAAAATTAAATAATTCATTGATACTCTCCACACCGAGCCTACCTTATAGGTTCGATATCTTATAATAAACATATACAACATTTCAAAATTTAACTTGGTGTGTCCGTCTAGTTTTTTTTATATCGTCTCAAAACATCCCCCTGCATATTGTTAAATATAATTTATCAAATTTTAGTTATTAAAAAAATATTAGTTTAAAAAAACTTAAAAATACGCTTTTATAGAAAATCAAACTAAAAAATATAAAATAAATTTGAATTAAAAATAGTATAAGAAAAAAATATTTTATTGTAAAAAATGTTAAAACACGACTGCCAGCCGAGCTAAACACTACGGAACAAACGAGGGAATCCCTATAGAACAAAATAATCCCCAATTCTTCAATCAAAATGTTTAGAGGAAGCGAGGATTCCCGCGACCAAAGAGAAGCTAATGACTGCATTATGTTTATACACATTCTTTCGCGTAATGCGAAACAGATAAATAATGTCATAGTTAATTAAGGTTAAGTTTAAGGGGTAAAATATACTACTTGCCTAAATTATTTTTTTTATGACTTCTGTATTCTGAAAGATTTTTATTTAACTTCTGAATTTAATTAAGTTAGAACTAGATCTATACAATTGGGTAAACCGCATACAATTTTGTGCAGTAGTTTTTGCTTGAGTCATGTGTAATGTGGCTTGCTTGTATTGCCTATTGCTTGTTATAAAGACACTAGTCTACCCGTGCAACTTCTTCCGCGTGATACTCCGCTCCTATTGGTCGTAGCGTGATGATATATAGCCTAAAGCTTTCCTCGATAAATGGGCTATCTAACACTGAAAGAATCTTTCAAATCGGACCAGTAGTTCCTGAGATTGGCGCGTTCAAGTAAACAAGCAAACTCTTTAGCTTTATATATTCATTCGACAAGTTACATTTTTATTACATGTATTTTAAACTTGAAATGCTTTTTTATAGTTGTAATATGAAGTTGAATCTGGACTTTTTGCTCGAAACACTGTGGGAGTACCTCTCGCTTATCCGCGTCTACACCAAGAAACCTGGACAGCCACCAGACTTTGAAGATGGACTTATTCTTAGAAGGGTAATGCTTTTATAATATAACTTATAAATTGGCCTTAAATTAATAACCAATAGATTCCAAATTCAAATTTCGATATATTAAATTTCTATTGAGATAGATCTGAGGATATATGATTACAGATTTAAAATAGATTCTAAATTTGAATTTGGAATCTCCTTTGAGTCCATAATCCAAACATTACGAATTCTTAATTGCTGATGACGTAATTCCTTGAATAGAATTTAAATTTAGTATATTTACTCTAATTACAATCTTGGCCGTTTTATACCAACCTATTAGTCACACCATCTATCTATACATATGAAAAATTACAGCGAAAAAAATTGAATATATTAATTCATAAAAACCAAAAACGATTTTCAAAAAAAGATCGAAAGTCAATTCCTTAGCTTTGTATTTGTTGGTATTGTCTGTGGCCACAATGCGGAACATTGCTGACAACGTAACAGGATCAAAGTTTTATTTAAATTAGGAATACATTCATATTTTCAAAGTCAGAACATTAAAGACGGATACAAAAAATACCTCAAATATGAGAATTATTTTTTTAAATTACAAATAAAGAAACATTTACTACGAATTTAATAAAAGCTGTAAAATAGTGTGACGTCATGGAAAATTAGCTGAGTTTGATACAAATTGCGATGCCAGAATAAAATTAGTGTTTTTTGGTATTGTATTGTGTGACAAGTTTGAAAGCAATAAGAAAGGTTACGTTTTGGTTTTTAATTATAAAAAAATCTTGGAGGATTCCTAATGCGTAACGTGACGTGACGTTCTTAATAAGCCTTTCCCTCGTTAGCCTTTATCTTCTTCTAACTTTATCTGTATGTTCCAGGGTGTGACAATAGAGCACGTATGCCACTCTATCCATCGGTCCCTCGCCGCACAGCTCAAGTACGCCCTCGTGTGGGGCACTAGCACCAAATACTCTCCACAACGCGTAGGTCTAGCTCACTCTGTCCACGATCAAGACGTTGTCCAATTAATCAAGAAATAGTATTTAATATACCTATAATCCAGATTCTGCTTCCATAGTACATTAAGTTCAGACCAATAGAATCGTTTTTGTTTTCCTTAACCCTAATGTCTCAAACTTGGTTAGATTCTGGGTTATAGATAATAATTATTAATATTGTTATAATATTCATCCTTATATTTTAATTTTAACATTACAACCCATTAATGGTCGATTGCTGAGACCAGTCTCCTCTTCGTTGGTTGTTCTTCCACCACGCTGGCACAGTGCGAATTGGCAGACTTTACAGAGCTTTTTAGGGAACTCTCAGGAGAGCAGGTTTCCTTCACCGTTAAAGCAAGTGATATTTAATTGCCTAAAACTAACATAACTAAGAGAAGTCAGAGGTCGAATAGAATCGAGTAAGAAATCAATGTCTTAACCACTGGACTATCACTGCTATTCAGAACAAGTACTCATGTGATAAATATTGACTATGAAGCCTTCTTCCTCGGATGCAGTGCCTCTTGCTCCTGTATGCAAATTTGTATAGACATAGTATATGTGACCTGTGTCATATACCATTACTAGGTATGTCTTGGGGCATCATCCGTTTCAATCTACGGTTTGTAGTGTTGCCTTCCAGATGGTCTCTAATACTTTCCTCGTACTTATTTGTATAGAAGAGACTTTTCCTGTTTGACTATGGTCATGTGTAGGTCGTGATGAAATTGTTCATTTGTGACGAACTATGGGAGGCTCTTCTCCAGAGCTGTATTCCAAAAGTCCAGATCAGCTTAAGGACTTTGTAGAGTAAAAGCTTGCTACATGGTGACATGGATTGCATTGTTTGTAGTCCCATTGTCTGTCACTGTCTCATCATTGGGCTATTTATGCTGTGAAACAACCAATACTGTTCTTGACGAGTAAAAAACTTTGACCTTTGTTTCTAACAATGGTAGATTGACAAAAAGTTGTATTAGGTTAAAGGCAGGGTTGAAACAAAGTCTTTTCCCGCTGTCTGTCTGGCCCTATGTATGCTTAGATCTTTAAAACTACGCAACGGATTTTGATGCGGTTTTTTTTTAATGGATAGAGTGATTCGAGAGGAAGGTTTATATGTATAATAGAGAAAGAAAAATTTCCTTTTTTGGATTAAGTATAGCCAAATTAGAATTATTCATGTTATATAACCATAAAGGATTAATAGAAAATCATTGTTATATTACCCAACAGTTTTTAATGGAAAATATTATAGGAATAAAAAGGCTGAATAACTGGCAACCCTGTCATGTCATGTATTAACAAATATCTGTCACGCCTTAATATGGATTTTGAACTTTGATTATTTTACAAGTTATATTATAAACTACAAACAACCGATAATAAACTTATTTTAAAAGTTATCTGTATGTTTGTTGACGAGCGTTAGTTAGTTACTTGATTTAAAGAACTGAATATATTCCTGTACTATATGACGTCACTGTCAGTTTTATCATAACAGCAATATGATGTACAGGGAAGTTATTAATAAAATTTCTTTTTTTTTTAATTTTGAGCCAAGTTTTGTAGAGGCCTTGGTCAGTGTAGATCGCGGCTGGTATACATAAATTGTTGCAATAAAATTATTTATTCTTTTTTCTGTTTTATTTTGGTATCCTCTATCATTTCTTTTCAATAAAAAGGGCCGCGGGTTCTATGATTTACACTAAAGATCCTTAAAATCTTTAAATCATCCGAAATGCGGGCTGCGATTTTTGTAAAAGGTGGTGGCGGAGATTTTAGTTGTTAATAACAACGCCATCTATTGTCTAATAGTGGTACTCAAAAAATAGCGGCGGTAATAGGGATTCTGTGATAACGCCATCTATTGTCTAATAGCGGTACTCGAAAAAGGCGGCGATAATGAGGATTATGTTTATTATCACCATCTATTGACTCGTGGTAAATAAAAAGCAGACTGCGATTGAATTTTCTAACTAATGGCGCACAAGTAGCAATGGGGGTTTTTGTTTAATAGCGCCATCTATTATCTAACAGTGATAGTCGAAGAGGCGGTAGCAAAGAGGATTCTATTTAATATCATTATCTATTGCCTAAATAGGTATAATAGCGGTAAACAAAAATGGATTTTATTAGAATTTTTAACGCCATCTATTGACTAATAGTAATAAATAAAAAGCAATGGGGCTTTATTTAATAGCGCCATCTATTGCCGAATAGGATTAAATCAAAAATATATATTCGTTAGAATTAAACTGCTAATATAATTTAAGCTAGTGGTAGAGACGGGAGATTTGTTATAAATAAAAAAAAAATTATTATACTTAAATTTATTATTCTATAACCCATAAAATAACACATTTCACCATGTCATAAATAAACATTCACATCCTCTAATATTTTTATTAATAAAAAGTGACTTAACACTTAAATGCTTTTTACATAGAAAAAATTCTGGTAGTAAATAGTCCATTTAAAAATTATGTATTTCTGAAATGGTTTATATATATGATGCTACTCAGAATTGCTGTTAATTTATCTATGAAACTACATTTATTTCTTCTCGCCGAGTATATCAGCTTCTACAGTAGCAAGAGCCCATTTATGCTCTGTGATCTCTAAGGCTTCCCATTCAGCTTTGAAAGCAGCCTTCGGATCTGGAGGCATCGCCATTGCAGGACCAGTCATCTGTTCTTGCATTACTTTTGACTGATCTGCAGCTAAAATGTAAATAAAATGATAAAATATAAATTTTAATTTTTCATTATTTTAACCCTTATTCACTTGGATGGGGAATTACAAACCCCAGAACGTCTTTCAAGACCTATAACTTTTTAATTTTGCTAATTACTGAGATTGTTTCTTCTTTAGCTTCATGATTGACTTATGAGTGAGAACTCTTTATTATTAGCAGTATCAGTAGTGTGTATTTGTGTCAAGACGACAAGGAGTGTTTGAGTGTTTACTTAGTTCTACTTTGCGGTAAGAAAATTTTAGTTTTTTTGCTTTTATTTGTTATGGTTGATGTTGCACGACGTTTTGCTCTACAATAATCTTATAAAGGGAAGACATTACATTATTTCTGGTTATCTGTACAAATATACCAATTAAATTGCAAGTACATTATTTTTAGAGGAGGTAGTTAAATAAAACAGTTTTGACGGAACTTCTGAAGAATGCCAGAAACATGTGTGCTCTGAGAGTAAGAATTTTTTGTCCAGTGTCACGCACCCCACGCAAGCGTTTGCGTTACTTTTTAAACGCGAGTAATAAAGGGTTATTGTCGGACATGCTAAAATGTATAAATTGCAATGTTGTTATGTATTTGTGAAGTCCTTAATTACACTCATGCAAAAAAAAATGGATGTGACGGACGAAGAAAGGACATTCTTAGTACAAAACCAATGTATGCTTTTATTAAAATTTAAATAGATATGCTAGGCTATCTAGAGCGTCGCACGCCGAGGCGAGCCGATTGCCTCAGGGGGAGGGGGGCAATTTCTATAATGATATCTAATGTTTAATGACCAGCCTGCAATACGTCTTTGTGGAATAGCATAGCTTTATTCGTGGATGACTTTTTTATCATCAATTCCTATCAAAAGTGTAAACATCTCACTGTGGGCGCCTACCAGCCCTCAGGACTCTGGCGGAACGTCACTACTGTGAATATGTTACTTTTTGCCCAAAAAAATCTATTATACTTTATATTAAAATTAATCATACATAAAAATAACACAAACAATATATTTATATATTGTGTAAATTGTATTAGAAAAAATTATACAATCTGAGAGTTTATTTATTTCTAAAATAATCCTCAATTGTTTAGATACTCAAGAAGCTCAAAAATATTGCACTTACCATTATTCTCGCCTAAAACAAGGGTGTAAATAGTTCTCAGACCAAAAACATTGAGGAAGTACCAAGAGGCTGATGAAACCCATGATGCATCTAGATAAGCCAGTTCCACACCACGCTGTAACATTGGCTTGAAGCGAAGAGTCAGTGGAAATGGTACCTTAGCTGAAAAAATAAATTATTTGAACATTGTGTCATTAGCTAGATTAACATCATGAAAATAGATTTTCCTTGATGTTAATTTTCCAAATAGTAAAGACACTGACTCTGTCTGTCCCCATTGTGTTAACTAAATCATTTATTATTTAAAAATAATGTGTAGTATTCAAAAATTTACAATATAAAAATATCAGTGTAGTATTGATAAATAAAATACTTTAAACCTACTTGTTAAGAATCCACTGAACATCCAGTTAATCCAGCCACCAATCACAATCATGGGCAGTACATTGGTAACATTGCCCTTCAACATATCCGTCATCATACCAGGGTCTGTCATTGGATTCTAGAAAAATTATATAGAGATAAAAAAATTTTATTATTAACAATCACTACAACAAAGTTTGTATGTTTATTACTTAATTACACAAGCACAGCTGAATGAATTTCAATGAATTTTTGCACTCAGGATACTCTAAGTGTTGGAATTGTAATTTTTATCCGAAAAAAGGAGGTTGCTCCTTAAGTGTCTTTTAATCCAGAAGTTTCATCGACAAAGTGGCAAGCAGTTACTTATCTTACTCACATTATAAATGTGTAAGTTATTATGTTTAGATATTTGTTTCTTTCTTAATCAAACATGAAAATGGCTAAACGGATTTCTATGAAATACAGCAAACCGATACTTTATAACCTTTTCAACTTTTATCTGAAAAAATTCAGTTCTGATCCTCCTGGATAATGATAAAATACGTTAACAGTCAAAGGTGCCTCAATTTATATTTACACCCGTGTGTAGCCAGGGCGAGTCGACTAGTAATATATATAATGAAGAGCATTAGTAAAATTATAATTTCCTCCTTTACCTGTGAAGTTGCTGCTCGCTTTTGAACCTTGAAATATCCTGTATCTTCATTGTTAAACCAATGACGACGCATAGCAAAAGATTGCCTAGGCAGATATTTCCCATTTTCACGTAGCAGACGAGCTCTAATCATTACTTGGCTAAAATAAAGGTTACCAAGATAATTATTGATTTTGAAACTAAATAAGAGCCTACCACTAAACTATTAAATATACACACCTATCTTGAACCTGCAACAATTCTATTCTCTTCTGAGAAGACAAAATGATAGAAACATAGTGCCTCACAATCCCAACAAGGAATGTAATGATAACTATTGGTAAGAATACCCATAAGCGGATATTCGGATCTAGTAATAACTCCGCCATGATTTGCTTTTAGATCTGAAATTTTATTTGCTAATAATCGTCCTAGCTAGTAATAATTTAGCACATAGGTATTTAATTCTATGCACATTTTACTTTTAAATTAGTATAATTAATTTTATTGATTCGATTTTGACATGACACCATTTACCATAGATTATACTATGAAAATAGATTATACTATGAAAATTGAAATAAGAAATTAAGTTCCACTAAGCGATCACAACTCCCAAAACGCTCATTTACAGTGCGTTCCACTAACTGATCACAACGCCCAAAACGCTCATTTAGCCGTTCCACTTGACGACTGCGGACGGTGCGGTCGCGGCGAAAACGTTATTAATGACGTGATGACTTGTGCTCCTCAACGCCCACGCTCACGACCGCGGTTTTTTCCATTCCACTTATCTGTATTGTTAAACCACTTGCATCAAAATTCACAGACAACAGCAATGTGCTTCTGTGTAAACTCTAAGGCTACTGTTACACTTACGCAAATAGATAATACCCAGAGTTGCAAAAGCAAGAACTGATATCGTTGATAAATATATTAAATAAAAGGGGCCATAAGTGGGAACCTTGTGGAACGTCGGAAGGAGCTAGAAACAAATCCGATTCAAAGCCATTAATTACAACTTTACATTTGCGGTCACCGAGGTATGACATAAACCAAGTAAGGATCCAGAGACGCCAAAACTTTCTAACCTTTGGATTAAAACGTCATGTCTTACCCTATCGAAGGCTTTACTAAAATCTGTGTAGATAACATCCGCGCAAAATTTGCTATCAATGTCTCTAGCATTGATAACAAATCATAAGTGAATGCAACAAGATTCGACGTGGTAGATCTGGATTTCATAAAGCCGTGTTGTTGAGGTAAGATCAATTGTTTGAAGTGCCAAGTATCAGCAGGACAAAGAAGCTTTTCGAATAATTTAGCAAATATGGGTAAAATTGATATAGGCCTATAGTTTTTAATTAAGTCTTTTGATCCCGACTTGTCGATGGGAACAACTAGGGATTCCTTCCAGTAAGACGGAAATACACCTGTAGAAAGAAATTTGTTGAAAATAATGTGTAATTGAGTTAGATTAAATCATGAATTCTAATTGTATGATATAATAATTGTAACATTTGATAGACAGCCTATTACATATTTCTTTAAGTATATCAAATGATATCTTATCTCGAGGATTGTCGTTGAATTTGAGCAATTTCATTGTAATATCCTGTAGAAAAATCAAATGATTTTTTTAGATCTAGCCCTAGATGTGTACATGTTTAATAATTATTTCACGAAGAATATTATAAAATTCAGTAACCATTTTGTTGACATTAGAAAATTTATAAAATCTTTCCTCCCAAGATATATTATTTAGGTCGTATTAGGATTAAAAAAACAGTAACGAATGTTAGAGTTTTGAGATAAATGCTCATAGGTATATAGTGGTATTTTGAACTGAAGAGGAGGGTGCGCTAGATCAATTTTAGAGAGTGGAGAATAGCTTTCTTTCAAGGAACTTATAGGTGTATTGCTTAATACCAAGCCCAAGACATTGTTTTTATGATTCAGAAGATAGTTATATTGCATCAAAGCGTTCAAGGATACAAAGTCTGTGAGCATATTGCAGTACAAACTACTATTGATAGATACGGAACTTGATGAATCTGATAAAATAGACCATGGAATGGAACCAAGATTAAAGTCACCGAGAATTAATATTTTTTTACATCGAAGGATTCAAGTACGTGGTTGCAGTTCGTAATGAATTCGTCGAGAATATGGTGTTGAATTGGAGGAGGAAGATAAACTACATAAATATAATTCTTCCTTATGACCTTTTTCGTTCTTAACAACAATTTTTATCCACAAGTCCTCACATCGAGATTCAAAGTGTTTTAGCCGAGTCGAGTGCACACTTTTGGTGACTGCAATTACTACCCCATCACCATCCTTCCTATGGTGGAAACCGGAGGTTTCTCGATCTCGTCTATACACGATGTAACGGTTATCAAATATTTCCGAGTCGAAGACACTATCATTAAGCCAAGACTCCTACAATAATATCGTAATAATTACATGCAATGTTATTAAAAATATTAGTTGTTTTAGTTCTTAGACATCTAACGTTTTGGTAGTATAAGTTTATACAATTATATTTTATATTTTTATACAAGTATTGGCAATGCATGGATTGTACGTACCGATTACTCTCTTTATTGAGCAAATGCTACCTACTAGCGTGTGTGTACAGTACATGCAACTATTGAGCATGATATTCAGTGGCATGCTGGATAATAGCACGCCATGCTGTCTTTAAGCATGCTAGTTGATGTGGGGGCGGAAGGGGGAAAGGTAATAGTAAGTGTGAACGCGTTTGCTTAATGAGCATGCTTGTATCGATCTCGTTTGCAAGGTGCACGCGCTTCCTATTCCTTTTTTTCCTCTTCCTAGCTGAGAGAAGTTTTGGATGCATTGCATGGTCAGTAAAAGTATAATTTTATTCAGATCCATGCGGATGGTTGTTTGATTTTCCATAGTTTTGTTTGAATTGGCAGAGAGCATGCTATCAAATGGCATGTGTGTGGAGTGTTTGCTTTAAGCATGCTTATTCAGGAGCATACATAAAACTAACATGCTTATTGCTAGCTAATGTAAACAGTTCATAAGCATGGTCATGAGGCATACATATAACACGCCTTTTAGCATGCTATTTTGGAGCATGTTTAACATTGAATACATCCATAATAAAATAAAAATCACGTACACACAATCGAGGGATTCCCCGTAAAACATAAACGAAAATGTTTGCCGATTTGGAAAATTCTAATTCCCTAGTTTTTTTAAATAAAAAAAAATGTTACGTAACGCGTTGTTTAAATAATCCCCCTCCCGCCCTTGTAACGCACCGTATCATTGTACAAGACCCCCTCCACCCAAATTGCGTTACGTAATACTTGAATGCTCCCTCATGACTCATGACGTCATTAATAACGTTTTCGCTGAGACCACAACGCCGGCGATCGTCATTAGTGGAACGGCTAAATGAGCGTTTGGGGCGTTGAGATCGCTAAGTGGAACGCGCTTATAGTGGAACGCAAGGTATAAGTCACAGTTGGCAGCATTGTTATTTGTTACTTCTTAAATACAGTGACAAATGACAAGTAATTCACGGTTCATGTCATTGTCATTAAATAAAATTGTAAATATTTATTTATATTTTGCTAATCTTATGAGCATTTATTAAATCCTAAAATTAAAAAAAGTAATTTATAAATATGGCTGGTACTTACTACTTTGTGATAGTTGGGCCATCAGATAATCCTGTCTTTGAAATGGATTTTATACCCGTAACTAAGGAGAGAAAAGGTGAGGGGTTTCAGTTTGATTTTAAATAATATATCTCAAACCTATCTTTTTATTTAGCTTTAAATGTACTCTAAAACCTTTACGATTATAAAGCCACTGCTTCACACAATTGATATATAGTTTAGTTCATTTTGTCAAATAAATTACAACTTGTAACACATTATATTTAGGATAAAATAAGTTTGCCTACTCAAACATGATAAGAAATATTTGTGGTGGCAGTAGCTCAGTGGTTAAGGTACTCGATTCATGATCAGATTATGGGTTCAAATGCTAGTCATTGCACTACTTGTATATTTTATATTTTAATACTGTTATTAAATGTTTTTATAAACAGAAGACAACAGGCATTTAAACCAGTTTATAGCTCATGCTGCACTGGATTTAGTGGATGAACACATGTGGAAAGTAACCAATACTTACCTTAAGTCCGTGGATAAATTCAATCAATGGTTTGTCTCTGCATTTGTAACTGCTAGTCAGGTAAATGTAATATTAAAAAAATATTTGTATTCATTATTTTACCCCTATTTTACTACATCACCAATTGTGTTATACTAATTTTGATTCTGATAACTTGTGTTTAATTATATCTAATATATAAAATTCTCGTTCAGTGCAACTCCTCCAAAACGGCTTGACCTATTTTTATAAAATTTTGGGTGCGTATATATTCTTTTCCCATAGTATTTTAATTGTTACTTTTAATTATTTCCAGATGCGATTTATTATGACACATGATACACGGAATGAGGATGGCATCAAAAATTTTTTCACTGAAGTATATGAGATTTATATCAAGCTTTTATTAAATCCATTTTATAAAGTGGATACAGTCATTGCTTTCCCAGTATTTACTAAAAAAGTAGAATTACTTGGGAAAAAATATTTAACATGAGTCATTTAGGTTTATTGAAGTATATTTAATATTGTGTAAAAATATTATGCTGTTATGTATGTTATTAATTATAGGTGTAAGTAATTATAAATTAAAACATATTATTTACAAAGCATTTATATTTTTTTTTATTATCTGAGTATGAAATACTCTATTTCAGCTATAAATTTTTTATTCATATTTATTGTATCAACTGAAATATCTACATTTCACATGTTTTATACTACGAATAATAATATGTCGTAGGTTTTATGATATAGAGTTCCGATTAAAAAAACTAATTCAAGTCTTTAATTCTTTGGAAATAAGTTTTAATGTTTAAATATTATATTTTTTTTTTAATTATCTTGTTTAACCGCTCTGGGTACTAGCCCCTTTTGAGCCTTATATAATAATAAACGACTATCCGATCAGGTGCGGGTCATATTACGTCACATTCCGCATGACGGAAATCTTCAATCTTGTGAAAGCTGAGAAAGATAAACAAATAAAATATCTTGACTTTGCTCATGAGATTGTCGACTTGTATGATGTGGACTCAGCGGTTATTGTGCCGATTGTCGTAATGGCCAAGAGCCTCATTCAACACCTTAAGAGGCTCGCGTTAGATGGCTGGATCAAGGGCCTGATGCAGAAAGCGGTACTACTGGACACGGCACGTATCGTGCGGAGGTTCCTCTTTCTGGAGACCTAACCGTCGGTAGCTTGGACCGTGTCCTGCTGCCGGTTGGCCTCTATTTTTTATATTTTTAAATGTATTTTGTTTTTTTTAGATATATTTAAAAATGTAAATTATAGGAATTGTGGATAAATAAAAAATAATAAAATAGATGTGACCATATTAAATCAATTTTAGAAAAAAAAATTCAATTTTCATTGTAAGTATAATAACATTTGTATAAAATATTTTTATAACAATTAACTCTTTCTAAAATTGAAGAATGAAAGCCGTTGAAAATTTACGAATGGATGAAACTACGTAACTTATAAAATCGATTTATTGAAAAGAATCGATTAATGTGGAAAATTATTTTCAATATATTATAAAATTTAATATTGCTTATAGCAATCTCGAAAATACCCTAACTCGACCTGATAAACAGTGCTATAAGCGTGTTTTTATACTTCTCGATAAATCTTTTGAATATTGCAAAAATATATCAAAGTTAAAATATCGATATTTTTAACAAGCCTAAATGATTAGCATTTGTTGTTTACCTTGTCTCCGTCCGTTTTATATATCATCTTTGGCCTCCGTTGATTTATTGTTGTAAGTTTAAATATGCCTCGTAAAAATATAAAATCTATATCTGCTGCATGTAATGCGGTTAATAAAGCTTCAAGTCAAAGTAAAGAATCTCTTATACTCAAAATAGAGAAAGATTCAGATGTTACTGAAAGCTCAGTTACAGATTTAATGAAGAAATATAAATTTGAAAAGAAATCTCCTGTAAAGATTGAATTTGAAAAAGATCCTTCTGATATAGAGGTAATAAGATTTTTCATAGTTTATGTATTCTTATATTATGACATATACATTTTAAATAATATGTTTGTATTTAGAAACCTCAAGGACTCTGGGAACCACCAAATTGGAAAGACTTCTTAATAAACTTAAGGATAATGAGAGCTAATAATGATGCTCCTGTAGACTCTATGGGCTGTCACATGTGTATGGATGAAAATGCTCCACCGAAGGTAGTAACATATACAATAAACAAACTATTACTTAAGTCCTATGGTTTTGATATTGTATTCAATGTATGAAACTTAAACAATGATATTTTGTTATGTAAATTTCTAATATATGTTGATTTATTTTAATCTTGTACAAAAATCCTTAATTCTTATACTTAGAGAAATTTCTATTATTAATTAGAGAGTTCTATTATTAACTTTATACTAAATCCTTACGAGTATTATAAATATGAAAGTAACTCTGTCTGTCTGTCACACCATAATCACTGAACTGATTTAAATGAAATTTGGTTTACAGATAGTCTAGAACCAGAGGAATGACATAGGCTATTTTTAATATGTAAAAATGGTTGAAAGGGGGGGATGAAAAGTTGTATGGAAGTATCATAATTTTTAGAGGTAGAAGCTTGAAACTTATTTTGTAGGGTGTTGATTCAATATAAATAACTATGACTTTCAAAGTTTGTAAAAGTTTTACCCTCAAGGGTGTAAAATAAAAATAGGGAATAGGAGATGAAACACGGATGCAGTTGTGGGTACAGCTAATTTATCATATTTTTAAAATATTTCCAATTTAAATAAATAAATAAAATAATATTAAAATCTATTATTTTTTTTAAAGATATTTCAAGTAATATGGACGATGAAGTTTTGGTTTTAATAAAGCTTTATGTTTTTTTACAGGTGATAAGATATCAAAGCTTGATATCATTAATGTTGTCGAGTCAAACTAAAGATCAGGTAACATTTGCAGCTATGAAACGCCTCCGTGCTAGGGGACTCACTGTTGATAATGTGTTAAATATGAGTGATGATGAACTGGGCCAGCTAATTTATCCTGTGGGTTTTTGGAAGGTAATATATATTATAGTTTTAGTAAGATTCTAAGTTACTGACTTACAATGCAGTATGTAAAGAGGTTATTAAAAAAAACTTAACCTTATTGCTCAAAGGAATGTTTTGAAATTCCCTTACAATGACATATTTTATTTTGATCATTTTTTTTTTAACAGACAAAAGTAAAGTACATAAAGAAGACAACACAAACACTTAAGGACCAATATGATGGGGACATACCAGATTCTGTGGAAAAGCTTTGCAAACTGACAGGTGTTGGGCCTAAAATGGCACATATTTGTATGAAGGTTGCATGGAATAAAGTCACAGGAATTGGTTTGTATATTATAATGATTGTTGCTAGATTAATTATAACATAAAAAGGCTAAAAGTATGTTCAATATTTTTCAGGTGTCGACACTCATGTTCATAGAATAAGTAACAGAATAGGTTGGGTGAAAAAACCAACTACCACTCCAGAAGATACAAGAAAATCACTACAAACATGGCTGCCTTTTGATTTATGGAGTGAAGTGAACCATTTAATGGTAGGTTTTGGGCAGACCATATGTTTGCCCATAGGACCTACTTGTCATGAGTGTTTGAATAGAGACATATGCCCCTCAAGCGAAAAGGGAAGGAAATCACCCAAAAAGTCTCCTAAGAAAGAATTAAAAGATAATTTGGATACAGATAACTTACTTCCAAGTATATCACCAAATAAAAAGTCTCCTAAACTAAAGATTAAAGTTGAAGAAATGGATGCTAGTGAAATTCAAAGTAAGTCTCCTATTAAGAAATCTAAACAAGAAACTAAAATTGAAAAACCAGATGCAACTGATACATTACCCAAAAAACAAATTCCAAAAAAATCCCCAAAGTCTACAAAGGCACAAATAATCGAAGATTTAAAGAAAAATGATACAATACCACAAATAGTACCAGTCAAAAAATCAGCAAAAGTTACTTCAAATCAAGACAAAGATTCACACATGCTTCAAATAAATGAAATTCAAGAATGTGGAAAATCAAATGTTAAAAAAGAATTGAAAAGAAAATCCCCAAGAATAACCAGACAAAACCAACCTAACCAAGCAATGGAAAATAAGACATCAAAAAAGAAGAAGAATGAAAATGATTAATTTGTTTTCACTCTTCCTTCGCATGGTTTTAAATAATTTTGTTGTTTCTATCTTTGATATTAATCATGGTAATTTAATGGTTATTGTTATCAATTATGATGTGAGGTTTAAGTACAAATAAAAGATTTTAGTACATAATTAATATTATTTCGAATGTTTTTTCCTATGATTCTTCTTCTTAGACTTCTCTTTCCTTTGGTCACTTTTAACTTTTTTCTTTTGAGTTTTCTTATTTTTAACTCTATCCAATTTAGATTTCATTTGAAATACTTTACTTTTCTGTAACTTCTTTGTTGCCTGCTGCTTTAATATTTTTTTAACTTCTCTTTTTGTTTTTAATTGACCATCATTACCCTCATCAGATTCTTCTTCACCCTCAGAGTTGTTCTGTTCTAGTGTACTCATTCCTATAACTTCTTGATCAGATTCTAAGGATTTTGTTTTTATTTTTTTAGTTTCTACAGTCTGTTTAGGTCTATTTTCACCAATGACAATATCTTTCTTTTGAAGTGTATCTGATGAAAGTTCTACTATTTTGACATTAACATCTTCATCCTCATATTCCTCTTGAAGCAATTGTTCTATATCTGGTATTGGGCGGCTGGATACAACAAGTTTTTTGTACGATTCTTTATTCTAAAACGAACATTTCATATAGACATTTAACTTATATTAATATCTTAGCATCTAAAATATAAAAGCTTATACCTACCTCTTGCTTAATTCGTCGTTTTTCTTCTTTTAACATACGTTGCAAATCATCTTGCGCTTTCTTTTTCCTTTCTAACTTTCTTTTACGAAATCCACAAAGAAAATCCCTGAAAATAATTCCACCAAATTAAAAATTTTGTTTTGAGAGTAATTAAGTAAAAAGTTTTTATAATAATATAATTTACTTTCTCTTTGTTTCATCAAACACCAAATTTATCTTCTTCTTTCTTTCGACATTTTTATTTCTCCTTTTACCCATTATAAGATTAAAATATTTTCTTGTTTACAAAAATAATGCACATGACAAGAATTAAAATAACCTCAAAATATGAAGTTTGACAGTGACTGAATATTAGTGTTGCCAACAAATTATTTTAAAATATTCGATTACATCCACAAAATATTTGCAGCTTTCTTATATAAGCATAGATCCTTATTATTATAAATTAAATAATATAACATTAAATTTAAACCTTATCAAAAATTATTGTTGATTCTATATTAAAACTTTTATTAAAAATAACAAACAGGTTATTTTCGCATAATACCTATAGGTACTATGTTATGTTGAGCTCTGTTGGTTTTAAGATTTAATTTTTTTTATTGCAACTTAAAGAATTTATTTATATGTACCTATTTATAACTCAAACATCTACGTATTGCACGGGCAATTTTTGGCAAAATATCAAGAATTTGAATCAATCGTACGTGATTGGTGAATACGTGTATCTTTCATTTTTTTCATACTCTATTTTCCGCCAATCAGCACACAAGTGCACAATAAAGACGGACTCATCAGCAGCATGGCTGTCAGTATATATTAGAAGCTTGGACGATGCGTTTCCTCTCGTCACGTTGGTTTTTTTTGTTTGTACAATTTGACGAAAATGTTATCGTGTGTGAATTTCAGTGGTATAAATTATGGAAAAATTTTGGCGCAGTGACGTGATATGTGGTTTGTTCCGCAAGGTGAGTGAATTAAAATATCGATCAGGCAATTATGGATGCTAGGGATACAAAATATTTTAATCAAAATGTCTATCGTTGCAAATAAGTATAAAATATTTGTATCATTTGCATTAATAGTTTCTGTATCTGTTTTATAGTTAGATTGAATTAGCTTTAATAAGAGCTAGGATATGATATAGTTTAAGTAATCGATACTATATGATTATACGGCCATATGTTAACGTGTGTGTTTGAGCGCTTCGTGTTACACATACCGTTATTAGTCCATTTAATTCAGTCTAGCCAATAGTCTGCTAATATCGGGACTGTTGGCAGTAATTGTACGATATATTTACAAACATAGCATTACTTATTGATTGATATCAGAGCGTATCTGGTTGCTGAATGTTTGATTGATGAATTATTGATTTTTGAGTAGACATCTGCGCTTTTCTATTGTTATGCAAAAATTATTTCTGTGGGAACTAATTTTTGTGTACCGACACTCGCGCATTTAAAAAATGTAATAGTAGTTGCTTAGACAGCTACTCTCTAAAATAACTCTTGATACTATTGAGTTTTAAAAAAATTTTACAAACAATTAAAACTATTACATTTTCATTCACAGTGAGCGGCAGATTGTATGTTATTTACATAAATATGTAAATACCTTGCATATTATCGTGGTTTTAGTTTAAAATATGTACTATTATAAATATTTGTAGCAGTTTTGTATATTAAATATTATGAAAATGTGGGAGGACCAAGAGCTCTTTATTCTAGGGTCTCCTGGACTGAGTAAGTTAATACATTAAACATTTCATTATTTGACTAATATTTTGGTTTGATATGTGAGGTCTTTGCATTGTCTTAAAAAATATTGTACAGGTGTGTATCCAATTCATGTAAATAAAGTATAGTACTATAAGAAAGCTAGAATCACAACTGCTAAAATATAATCCTGCTAGATAATCAGAATCACAGATAAGCTTATTTTTCTTTTATAAAATCAATTGTTTCTACAATCTGTCAAAACTTTAATCATACATGAGTGAAAGTTGTATCATTTGAAAGGATGTAGAAATTTTAAAAATTGTATTTTATCCAAGGCAGGTGAAATCACTGCACATTATAGAACAGTCCAACACTGTATCTCATGCAAACTCCAAATCTACTGAACCAAAGTTGATCCAGTTTTCACCAATATACATGTGTTCATGAGGAAAGTTTAGATGTATGATTATTTAAAATGTTGTGTAAATTAGTTAAAATATGATACAACTCATTTAACTGAGGTAGGGCACAGCAGGAAATTTCCTGCTCAAATATGGAGCAGCCTGACTGGGGTAGTACCTTGACCTTACAGAAGATCACAGCTAAATAACACTACTCAAAGGCAGTGTTGTGTACTATTGGTGAGTAAGGTGACCAGAACTCCTGGGGGGAATCGGGGATATGGTCGGCAACGCGTTTGCGATGCTTCTGATGTTGCAGACTTCTATAAGCTACAGTAAAAGCTTACCATCAGGTGACCAGTACGCTTGTTTGCCGACCTAGTTATATTAAAAAAAACATTCCTTAAAAATCTGCATAATTCATCTTTGGGATATAATAGGAATGGATAGGATACATGTATGGATGTGTTAATTTTTTATTTTTTTACAATTACTAATAAAGTGCATTCTTAGACATTCAAGTGATTACACAATTCAAATAATGTAATAGTACCCCTACTACTACTGTTCAACATTTGTAAACACCATATCTTAGTAATGGAAATATAAGAAAATTATGAAACATAGTTCAGATTTGGGAATATTCCATATCATCTTGACCTTTCTAGGTTTGCAGAAATCCAAGATGGTATAATTAAATTATGAACTATATCAATTCATAGATAATTTAATTATTATGTTACATAAGTTTATAGGTTAAATAAATTTTGTTAAAAAAATTGTTCCCGTTTATTTTAATATTCAAAAAGTACAGAAAACTGAATATTTAAATTTTATAAAACATTGTAAATAATCTAGAGACCCGCCTAGGTTTTGCACAGTTTCTCTACTAAAATATGCTTGTATTATTCATTATATTAACCATCCTTTTGAATCACTATCTATTGGTGAAAACTGCATTAAAATCCATTAAGTGCTTTAAAAGATTTAAGGGAACAGACAGCAGAAGCTACTTCAGTTTATACTATGTAAAGAAGGGCATGAATCCCATGAATTTTGTCAGCAACTTATATCAATTTAGCACTATTGTAAGTATGCCATATCACCAATAGTTTTTTATATGTTTGGATAGGTTACATAACATAAAACCTTATCTCATTGTGTAATCACCCTGCAATGTTTGTTATTATCAAATAATTACTGGTATTATATTATATTTACATTAAAACATGTCAAACGTGAATGAAATTTTTAAGATAAATGACCAAGTGTAATCATTTTGTGTTTAACGATAAAAATGTCTAATAGTATTTGTAGTATATACATTTGTAATATATTTGAATATTTACATTAACATATTTGAGGATGGTAATATATACAGACAGATACAATCTTGTGCACATGTCTGTTGAGTGAGAGCCGTGAGCACAGAGTGACATGCTGGTGTCTGTATCAGTGAGATAGTGTGGAATGAGTTGTGTTTGTCCACGGGGACTTATTGCAATGTGTTAGCATTCAGTTTATTTTTACTAGAAAATACTAGAATCTGTGTGTATTTATTCTTTTGAAACTTTTTACTTATCTGACAAGTTTGATTAATTGTTTTGTGATTATGTCTAGACTTTAATAATTTATTCATTAAGTTATATCAGATCGTACATATTACTAGACAGACAGATATTCAAAAATATTTTTAAATTAGAGCATTTTCCCACTGTGATTTACTAACATCAAAGGTCATGATAATCAATTATATGAAACTAGAACACTACTTGTTTTTAATTGCCTATAGGGCACAGGCCACGGGCACAGAATGAACATCCTTGGATACACACAAAATATGTAATATTATTGCAGTAAGTTGTAAATTTTCTGTTTCAAATTCACTTCTTTAAACACTTCTTTAAACAACTCTAAAATCACAATTCAATATAACTAAAACTGAAAAAAACAATTCATAAAAAAAAATTGCCCAATATACATGGGGATGATTCGGAAAGCCCAGGTACTGATCTACCTCTAAACACTTGACACTACTTTTTGGGACACAATAGTTTAGTAGTTAAGACTTTAACGTCTTACTCTGGAGGTCTGAGTTTGATCCTGAGTCTGACTTTTTTGAGTAATGTGTTTTAAGCATTCAAATATATCTTGCTATAACAGTGAAGAGGAAAATAGTGAGGAAACCTGCACTCCTGAGAGTTCCCTAAAGTTCTCTGGCAGTGATAGCTAGGCTAGTGTGGTGGATTATGGTCCAGCACCCTTGTCACTGAGGAAGAGACACAACTCAATGATGATGATGATTAGCGCACCCCCTGTATTTTATGTAGACGAATTCATCTTATGATTTCATGTCTCACACACACAAATACAATAGGTTTTGAAGATTCATTTTAAATATGTGTATTTAGCTACAAAAACTTGCTTACAATTATAACGTTAGTAAAGGCTTGTACATTTGCTAGTATATCTCAATAAAATCAAAAATGAAAGTGTGCTAATGGAATAAGCAGTTAGCACTTAGAATAACATGTTTATTGACCTCAAAATCTGATGACGTTTTAAGAATAGGTTATCACCGACATATTCGTAATCTATCAAGATAAACTTGCTTTAAATTGCAACATACTATTTGGAGAATCAAAACTATCCAGAACCTACCCACAGTAATATTATACTTCGTTCGCGTAATGCTACGCTCCTATTGGTCATAGCGAGATGATATATAGCCTATAGCCTTCTTTGATAAATGGACTATCTAACACTGAAAGAATTTTTCAAATCGGACCAGTAGTTCCTGAGATTAGCGTGTTTAAGCTAACAAACAAACTAGCATTAGCAATTATGTATTTTAGTATATATTGGACATATGTTTGTTTATTGGTTTGCCACTCTTTATCGTTCTAGTTAGGACGTAGGCTACTTTTTATCCTAGTATATAGTATGTGTAACAACTGAACAAAATATAATCAAACTTTTGAAGAGATACATTCTTCCTATTTATATTAGAATGATTTTGGGGTAGGGAGCCACAGTTTCTTCTTTTCATACTTTCATTTTATTTGGTTTAAAGGGATGAAAAGACAAATGTGGAAGAATTTCCAGTAATATTTCAGGCACAGTTTATCATATCCAGATAATTCTTTCTGTATTTTACATTTAAAAACAGATATTATCGTATTTTTTTTTTAAATATGATTTTATATTAAAATTATATAATTGTATTTTTTGTTTCAGAAGGGAATTTAAACTATCTTCGGTGACATCTACTCATTAACATGACATCTCGGTGAGTTTATTAATTTATTATATTTTAGTCATATTCATCACACTTTCAATCGTGTTTGATGGTTATACTTATCAAGGAAATTTATACACATATAGACAAAATTACGTATTAAGCTATATTCCTTAAACACGAGAACACAATAGTATTTAGATCGGGAAAAGATATTTCATGCATTTCAAATAATAATGTGAGTCGACCTCATGAGATAATAGTTGGATTATCTTCAGGTTTACTTAGTAACAGAGTGAGCAGTTGAGCACCTAGTTACGTAAAAACATATTTACACAGATTCGTGACTATACTTTGTTTATTTGTTATGTTTCGTGCACACGTATTCTGCTTTATTACAAAACGTATAGATATGAAAGACTATTTAATGTTTCTACTGTCGAATGCTTTAGATTTCCGTATCTATAACCCTTATGTATTCTACAAATTCATCGAAATAAAATTTTTGATGAAAACTTTACTGAAAAAATCGACTATACGAATATATATATATCGATATATCGAAAACTACTGAATGGATTTTGATGAAACTTTACAATAATATAGCTCACACATCAGAATAACACATAGGCAATAATTTATAATAATATAGTGTGAATTATCCAAAATATAGCGGGTGAAACCGCGAGGCGCAGCTAGTACAAAATAAGGTAAAAATGGAATGAAACGATTTTGAAGTATCAATTTCGAAAATATTAAATTAACTAGTAAATGTGATAATAATTTATTAAGTTTAAGACAAATTAGTATATTTAAGCTGTCTTTTCTAAAGGTTCGGATATTACATTTATCTAATTTGTAGTGTAGGTGTGAAGAAAATTCTTCTATAGTTATATCATTTCAGGCTAGACCGGTTGTTTGTGCTGCTGGAGGCGGGGGCAGGCGCCGCTACCCGCAGGGCGGCTGCGCGGCAGCTGGGCGAGGTGCAGAAGGCCCACCCAGAGGAGCTGCATCGCCTGCTGGCCCGCCTCACCAAGCATTTACGATCGCCTGCTTGGGAGACTAGAATTGCGTCTACGCAGGTCTTTATAAAGTTTTTATTTAAATTATCATGTTATATGTATGTTTAGACTAAACTCTTAATACAATATGGCGAACGGCATAAGATGGCCGACTATTTTTTTGCACGTTCATGTTATTCGAAATTGAGATTACGAATTTAATACCAATCTAAAGCTCTGAAATGTCTTGGTTTCGTTTTATAGTCACACTTAGAATATGATGATCATTTAATCTAAATAGTATGTCAGGAATAACGTATTCAAATTTTTTACCTCAACGAAATCAGGACTCATCGAAAAGTTAAATGGAAGCACATTTATGAAATTTAAATGATGTTGCTAGGTGTTGAAACGGTTGGGAAATGATAAAAATTCAGGTTTTTACTTGTTGAATCATAATACAAAGAGTTCTCATTAATAAATTACCGTTTTTTTTGGTTTATTGTAAAGTGATAAGGTGGTGATAACGTAGTGGAATTGTTTTGTATCAAACCAACATAGATATTCAGCTTCGAATTTTAGTAACTGAGATACAGCCGAGATAGTTTGCTATTTTCATTGATATTTTACGTAAATTACGTAAAACTTATCTGACTGCATGTACTTGTAGCTATGCAATTGAGAGCTCAAAGGTCAAACTAATTAAAAAGTATTCAAATTATAAGATTGTTTTATTTTTTTTTATTTATTAAAGTGCACTTACATGTAATGTGTTACGATGTAAAATGATTGCACAATTAAATTATATTTTTTTTTATAACAGGCTGTGGAAGCGATATTATCAAATGTACCAGAGTGGCATCCTCCGCCTTTCACCCCTGTTAAAGGTAATATTCAATTAATTATACTCCCTCGCTTCTCTACGGTTATAGAGTGCCCAATTTTGTGTGGCCAAAACTTCATTATTACTGAAGTGAAGCAAGGGATAATTATTTATAACAACTATGAGGTGCACAATAACACAAAAGACTACAACAATATACAATCTAGATGGAAGCCGAGGAGCAGGATTAAAAAGGCCTTTCCACTACCAGTAAACACTCCTTTATCGCTCGGCTTCCTGACTAATATTTAACACTCATTCAGCAAAACAGCAATTACACACATTATTATATATGTCGTAAACTAAAAGGAAAAAGAACAACGGATGGCCTATAATATAAGCTACGGGCGCAATGCGGTCAGGATATAATTAATCGTTACGATCTTGCACTATTCTGACAGGAACCCAAGTAGTGCCTTGGACTTGTGACCAAGGTGTAGGCTTAAGGAATTCCTTTAAGTGATCACGATAGTCACCTTCACTGCTTAGTTTCACCGTCTAAACCTAAGATTAGACAAACATAAACCTAACCTAATATAAGGCTAACCTAAACCTAACTCACACCTCCGACATATTTCTAAACTTTCTTTCGAGGTTCTCTTCACGCGAGAGTGTCTCCATTCGCAGGGTGACATGTCCAGGGCTGTGCCCCCTGCATGTGGTTTCCATCGCCTTCGTGTCCGTGTCCTTGTCTTGTATCAGGTCTATGGGGAACCTGCGTAATATATCGATCGATCGTCATCCTTTTTTATAATACAAAATATCCCCCTTACCTATTTCCACAATAATGACAGATACCCCATCTGTCATTATAGGCATAGGCTTGTGTTGCCAAGTTAATATTTACAACCTTCCTTTAAATGATTTAATAACGTTTACTTAAATTATTCTAATTATATTATATAGCGATATGCATAGTATTAATATTTTAATAAAACCTAACACAACATTTAAACCAAAATTATTTTGAAACAGCTTACTGGTAACATTACAACAGCCACTCCTAGTAACCTAACATCATCCATTACTGAGTATATACAAATAAGCTTAGTATTGATGAAACGCTCATTTCGTAAACAAAACAATAAAAATATCAAAGAAAAATGGCGGGGATTTCCAATAACATGTTTATTACGGCGCACGACGTACTTCTACTCGTTGATATTGAAACGCGCGCGAATGAGTGTTCTTTTTTTGAAATTCATACAGATACCACGCTCCTCGCATCGAGCAGTAAGAATGTGGCTGTCAGTTGAGTAAACCCTTTGTGCAGAAGGAGTTTGAGTGTTATTATGAAATTCAGTACAACATTTGTTTGGATGATATAATGGTTATTGGGACATTGGGTGTTTTAATGTTGGCAATAAGCTAACTATTTCAGAATCTTTTATAGAGGACTAGCGGGCGCCCGCGACTTCGTCCGCGTAGAAGTTCTGATTTTCTTTGAGACTATAAAAAGATAATTTTCCCGCTGCTGTAATAATCTAAATGCCAATTTTCATATTCCCGCTTTTCTAACCTCAAACTTTAAAAGCATAGGACTTTCATATAACCTTCAAACCCCCATTCCACCCCTTAGGAGGGGCACCCCCGTAAAAAAAATCTTAGCTGACACCTACCCTCTAGAGCGAACCTACTTTCCAAATTTCAAGTTAAGAGTGACAATAAATTAAACTTTCCCATACAAACTTTCATCCCCTATTTTACCATTTAGGGGGTATTTTGCAAAATAAATTATACAGATTTTTATTATTGTAAGTTATTAATGTAAATACCGATTTTCATAAGTCTAACTTCAAAAACATAGGACTTTCATATAACCTTCCAAACCCCATTTTACCCCCTTAGGGGAGGATTTTCTCAAATCCGTTTCTTAGTGGACACCTACGTCCTAGAAGGAACCTACATTCCAAATTTCAAGTTTGTAGGTTTTATAGTTCCTGAGATTTCGTGATGATCAGTCAGTCAGTCAGTTAGTCAGTGAGTTATCGCTTTTATATATATATAGATTTAAAGCATGGGAGTAGATAATATTTAGCATTCGTTGTAACATTACCGTAAGGCGATAGTTTATCGCGGTTGTTATTGCTCTCTATTGTCGAATGTGTTGTAATCGGTTAATATCCCAGTTAAATAAACATGATAAGCAGTATGCTATTATTATGTTCTTACATTATTCACGAATAACAACAGTCTGGTACCAAAGTTTGAATATAAAACAGATCCGATAGGCAGTTATTGGCAATTCAAATTTATATTACATTCTAATGCTAATTCATTTATGTATTCTTTTTTTATATCTTGAATACTCGGTATGACTTCGTTTCCTTATGCCTTTATTGTTGTCTATTCTGGAGAGTTCTCCTAATTTTGTTACTATGGGGACAATAATTTTCTAACATTAATGCTCCTTTGTTTGAAACCTTTTTTGTTTTTTACTTTCCTATAAAAGGAGGCACAATCAACGTCAAGACGATTGATTGGCATTTGTGTTTCAAACTGCCATTATCTCGGAGTCAATAGACAGATACTTCAATTTTATTTAGATGTTGATAAAAGATTAACCAAGTGGTAATCAAATTTTCTTATATTATTACTGTGATTATTGTGTTCTTTACTTAATACTGAACATTATCCTGAAATTTGGATATGTCAATTTTAAAAAATCTAGAGATAGATTAGGGGAAGGGTTGCCATATGATAATGTCATAAAGGAGGGCGGATTGGTCTAAAGAGGATGAACATTTAAACCGAATATTTTGCTAAGCTAAGCTGCCAATTTTTACAAAAAGTTCTTGGTTTCAGCAAATAATTGTGAAAATCTTCACATGTCATGTTTTTGAAGTTGTATTGTGAAAGAATTAAAAATTTAATTTCTTTCTCCTCCTCCACTGAGTATTAATCAGTGAAAAAACTCTCCACATTTGTGTTATGTGAGCTTATACAAAAATAAAACGAAGCACATTGTCCACTGCTCGTGCAACTTCAAAGGGGGCGTTCATAAAATACGTAAGATGTTTAAGGGTGTCGAGTCAAATCTCATCTAATCTTATGTCGGAAAGAGGGGGGGTCAAAAAACAAATATCACGCATTTTTTTTCTGATTGAAACAAAAAAAAATTACTCTTTTGGTCTATTTAATTCAGATTGTACATGCTTAAGATTTAATCTTAAACGTAATCGTGATACGATTAAGATCATTCACTAATTCGTTCGAAAGAAAATAATTTCATTCATACTTCGACGTTATACATCTACTGACTGTCAAACCACCATATTTGTTTTTATACTAAATAGCTCAATTTAATCTGTATTTACGTTACAGTGTAGCCAGTCTTTTGTTTTCGCGCCACTATCAGCCGAACGCGCGACAAAGCAGCAATTTTTTTTTTCTTTTTACAATAACAATCCAAGCATAAAGCGTCAGTAGCTCAGTGGTTCGAGCGTTGGATTCACGATCAACAAGTCGTGGGTTCAAATATCGGACATTGGACTACTGACGTGGCCCACTCCTGCACAAGCTATTTATTAGCTTAACGATATCTCACCAGGGGGGGAGGGCGGTACAGAAAATTAAAAAAAAACACCTTACGTAATTTATGGAAGCCCCCAAGTCATAATAGGCTACATCACTATCTGATTTTGATTAAAGAAAAGAATTAAGATTTCAAAATTGATCATGCACCTTAAAATCGTCAATTTCTACACCTCTGATGCTCAAGAATGAAACTAAATAAAGAACTAACAGTAGGTAAGTGAGAACGGGAGGACAAAACATGGAAAAGGAGGACATGTCCTCCCTTTGGATACCATCTAGCAACCCTACGTAGAGGGGAAAGGTGTAGCTTGTTTGCCTCCATCTTGTTGTCGTTCAGCATATTTAATGTATGTACTACATAATTCATAATCAGGATATATAGTTGTAGTTAGATGACGCCTGACCTACTTCTGGAATAGTCTATCTGTGTCGACCTTGCTACTTGTCATTACAATCGCCACAATCGCTTAATAATGCAAACTTTAAATTTAGAACTGTATCGGGTCGCGCGCTTAAATACTTTATGAAAAATATCGATATTTACTGTTCGATATATCGGGTATCGATATATCGAGTTTTTTTATGATATGTATAGGTTATAGTTGAAATGCCTTTTTTTCATTTGCTTTACGGAAAAAGCCACTATCTTAGCGTTGTATGTAAACAGGTACTATTTATTTAAATTTTTAAATTTTATACATAATTGTTCTGTGGCTTTGCTGCTCATAACTTGATATTTTTAAATTTAATTTGTAAATTAAACATTCTATTATACGATATATCGCAATTTTTTACGTTTCCGACATTCATATTGGAGTGTTAAAGAAATAATTAAATAATTCATTAGCGACACGCCCTTGCTTTGTTTGTGTCATTGAGAACTTGGAAACCTCGTGCAACATAAACACTACATATTAACATAAAACTTAGTAATAAAGGCTATTCTAAATTATGTGTTTTTATCCAAATCTAACAACTACTCAAAAATTTAAATATCCATTTAATATAAAGAAAAATTATGACAAAAACTTAAATTAGCATTTCACTGATTCACCGGAATTATGACGGGACGTTTATTCAATCATCGTTGTATATAGAAATCCAGTACAATGTTCGGCTGTTCCAGTAACTCATTATCATCTGAACTGTAATGACTATAGTTCAGAGTTCTTGATTAGACATGAAACAATCCCAGCTATCCCCACTAATGATATTAATAAGTAACTCTCTCTGTCGCGCTTTCACGCCAAAACTACTAAACCAATTTAAATGAAATTTGGTATACAGATAGTCTAGAGCCTGAGAAAGGACATAGGCTACTCTTCAATGCGAAAAAGAGGTTGTAAGAGGTTGAAAGGGGGGGATGAAAAAAACTTATTACATTGACTATTGACATTCAAAGTTTATAAAAGTTTTACTAATAGGGGATGAAAGTCACTTGATTTTTTTGACCTTCTGAGCTTTTTTGGGTGCATCCCGTTGACCTTAAATCCTGAAAGTTGGTGAAAAGCAATCTCTTTAAGCACACAAAGAAAATAATCCTAAAACTTTAAAGTTACATAAAAAAATATTTAATTGCAGTTGGTTAACTGACTGCGATTTATGTTGTTGAGTCAAGACAATATTTTTCCAACGGCAAAGTTTAGTTTGTGCCCGGGGCCCACTCGCACTTGGCCGAATTTTATGAACGTTGTGCCTAACATTAATTGTCTGGTAACCTTAGACAATTGTATAGGGTAAACTAATTATCCTAGTTTTGGTAATTTAAATTTTAATTGTGATGATATCACCTCTAAACGGGTCCTGTCTTATCTAGTTCCAGTCCGTTTCCTTTTTAATTATATTAAATTAAATATAATTTAAGTATATATATTTTTCCTTTTGATAAAATTATCAGTCATAAATAAAACAGGAAAATACAGCAGCTACATTTTATTTTATTATAATAAAATTGAAGTATTGTCTTAAAGGGAATTTATTTAATATAAAACATTATAAACGCGAAAGTTTGTAAGAATGTATGGATGTATGTTTCACGCAAATGAAACTTTACAGTAATATAGCTTACACATTAGAATAACATATAGGGCATAATTTATAATTATGTAAAAAATAGCGGGTGAAACCGCGGGGCGCAGCTAGTTTAATATAAATCTTCGGCATTGATGTTATATGTCTAAGATCTATACATATAGCAAAATTGTAAAGATATTTTTACCTCAGCGAGGCTAGGGCAGGCATTGTGAATTAGCCGTCCCGCGCGACTTCGTTCGCGTGTTGCTCCGCTCCTATGGGTCGTAGCGAGATGTTAAATAGCCTAAGTTACTCCTTGTTACATTAGCTATCTGCCAGCCATTTCAGAGATTAGCCGGAACAAACAGACAGACAGAGAAAAATTGTAAAAAATGTTGATATATTATTTGTTGTATGTATGGATATTAATTATCATTTATCAGGAACATGCAGTGAACTCACAATGACATTATCGTTTAAAAATATAGCACAGAAATAAAAGGTCATTTATGTTATAGAGATTTCAGTTCATCGCTTGATTATTTTAACTGTCGCCTTCGCATGCTTTATAGTTATGTGGAAATATATCATTATCCCATCCCATAGGTAACTACAATATTATAAAACCAAGTCTCACGCCGCATCTGTCTATCTGTTCGTGGTAACTCAAAAACTACTGAATGGATTGTTATGCGGTCATCATAAACAGACAGAGTTAATGTGGGAGGTTTAGATGTCTAATTTGTCAAGGTTTTCTGTAAATTGGTTAAAATAAGACGGCTATTGTCGAAAAAGTCATGCTGCCAAGGCTTCAAAGCGTTTCGTTGGGGTATTTTGGGGCTTATCTGATGAAGAAGATGGGCAGTGAAAGTCTTCAGTGACTATTAAATTGTTATGAAATATGCTGTAGATGTTAAGGGTTTGGAGATGGAGCCAGGCTACTAGTTTAATTTAGATTTCATAGTACAATTTTGTCACGAGTCATTTAAAAACTATGCTTCCTTCTTGTCTAGGTTTAAAGCTTGTTTTTTCAAAATATTAGGCGAAAGGGTTGGCTATACCAAAACCGATGAACCAATGAATTAATAACGCTTCGAATTCGAATTACTAATATGTAGAAACATACATATTATAACTAATAATAAATGGAATGTGTTGTTTAATAGTCATTTCGTGCAATTCATCCTGCTTTTAGTTTTATAATGATAATACTCATTTTAATTCTGCTATTTGATACTTTAATATAATGAACAGTAATTTAGGTATATTACGTGTTATTAGTAATGTTATTTCATGACCTCCAAACATATTTAGCGATAGGTGATGCAAATATAATCGGAACAAGTATTACCTTAATTTTAGAGCCATTAACCATTACTTTTCAGCTTGTATTGTATCAGTTGAATCAATAACATAAAATTCTTTTAAAATTAAAAGGGCATATAAGTGTAAACTAAGCAAAGCGAGGGCATTGCAACACGCCCTCGCTTTGCTTTATCTGTAGATGTATGTGGCTCGCAAAAGGATTAGCTTATTGACACCGTACTAGCGCACCATCTATATTTTATTTTTACACATTGTTTGCGGTTGTCCAACGGACAACGTGAGTGAAAGGTTTTTGGGGGACTGAGATAAATGAGAAATAATATAAAGGTGACAAAAATACTAATTGATTATATACTTTGTAGTATAAACAGATAGACCTCTTATTGTTAGAACACTAATTTCTTTTTATATCACTTCTTTCCTAGGAAAAATTGAGTTTAGTAAATTCGTCTATGTCACGAGGACAACTTAGTAAGTTAAGAAAGTACAGGACAAGTCCTTTGGACAACCAGAAAAAAGCAAATAAATTTGCAATTTTTTAAATAATTTCTTAAAGGTTTTATTTAGCCCATAATGATATGAATACAATACTGATTAATTATCTTCTTTATTTCATCATTTTTTTTATATATCGATAAGGGACAGAGTAGTTACCGTCGAACAAATAAAAGTTGATTTACTCAAGTATAATATTAGATGGTTTAAGTAGTTAGTTATAATAAAACTTTAAACATTATTTGTTTCAATGCACCAGTTCTGTTACGTATTATAAAATATATGCATTGTAAATATTGTTTCTTCGTTCTGGTAATTGGGAGTAATAAAACTCAATTCTATATATCTTGACGCATATTCGGATATTTATGAGTAATTTTATCAGTCTTGTTTCCTATGAGTCATTACATATGAAACCGTCTTCAATTGACATATTTATAATTACTTACAAGAAAAATATAAGAAAATATGATAAAGCATTTAAAAAAGAATGCAATAATGAATACTTTTACTAAAATAATTTTAAAGTCGGTGAACATATATTATAAAATATATTGTCAAAAACCTTCTTTTTTGGAGTCGATTAAAATATTTTACAAGTTGTTATTTAACAACATGTCATATCGTCAACAGCCGTTGCTAAGATTTGCGACCCATATAGCTTTAGATTCATTTCATACGATACGACGACAAAAACGTCAATGTTTGTGATTTTAGCATCTTTTCAATGTGTGGACTTAGAAGTTTGATTTTTTGACAGCCGCAAGGGACCGCACGCGATCCTTAGAAAAAGGGTCTTGATAGACGGACAACGAAGTGATCCTATAAGGTTTACTTTTTTCCTTTTAAGGTACGGAACCCTAAGGCGAAAACGATCTTAAAGTATACTCCTCCAAAGTACCCCTACAATAATTTTAATCATCTTACAAGAGCTGAATACAATCTTTCATTAATAGGATTTAAACGCTTTAATGATAAGTGCTCCACAAATAGATATCATCAACAACGTCTGGTTTATACCATTGAACTAATGAATCATTTAGTGAAATGTACTTTATTTGTTGTGTGACAGAGGAGGAAATTGAACACGAGGACAGCGGGCGTCTGCGCTGCGAAACGTTTGATATAGAGAGAGTTCTGGAACATGGGGCGCATCTGATGGCCTCTGAAGGACACGAGTATGACATGGATGAAGAGACCTTGTCTGCGTCTGGTGAGCTAATGTACTTTTTATTTGCCGAACATACTATCGTATCTAAACTATCTGTCTGAATGCAAAATTCTATTTGATTCATATTCTGTCAATATATTGCGGTTAAGGAAGGAAAATGAAATTATTTCCTTAGTAAAATTTGTTGAATCCGTTAACAAACAATCCTAATGAGATTCAACTTTATACTACATTTTATATTCATAATAAATTACGTAAATTTAAAAACTCAAGTTGTGTAAGTAACGCTTAGGATTTCATTAGTATGTATTAGATGGTCTTATATTCTCAAAAATAAAATATTCCGATTTATTTATTAGATAGCCGACACGCGCGACTTCATTCGCGTGTTGCTTCTTTCCTACAGGTCATACCGAGATGTTATATAGCCTAAGTTACTCCTTGTTACATTAGCTATCTGCCAGTGAAAGTCCCGTTATAATTGATCCAGCCATTTACCTATTTTACCTATTTATTAATCGGGACAAACGGACTGGCAGACGGACAGATATAATTTGTAATAAATGTTGCTAATATTATACCGTGTATACATCCATATGCACTTAGTAAAAAGCGGTTATTTTAATATTACAAACAGACACTACAATTTTATTTATTTGTATATATATTATAGATATGAAGGAGCATTTAGCAAAGCAAAGGCAACAATTAAACTCGCGGCTCGGACTTGATGTCGCTTCAAAACTAGGAGTAGATCTGAGCTCTATGTATACTAATGACGATTTATGTCCTGTAAGACCTGCAAAGCCTGATGTTATTAAGGTAAAAATTATATGGTCTAGAAAATACATTTCTACTTACTATATACTTTATTATAATCATTGCAATTAATGTTTATATATTTATTTATCAGCGTCCAGTACAAGAGCTAGTCATATGCAAAGGATTGAGTTCACGCGAGATGAATTTAGCAAAACGTCGCGCTAGAGCGGCCTTCAGCAAGCAAAAGTCACGTGATTGTGATGATTCCCCATCTACACCCCTCACCCCCACCTCCATGCCTTCATCCCCTCTCGAACCGGAGAGAAAGAAGATAAAGATAGAACCTTTTGAAGAATCTTCTAGTAAGTTTAAGTACAGTGTTACACTTATTAGGTTAATAACTCTTCAGCTTTATAATAACAGTTTTATATTACATTTTAAAACGGTTTAATGAACCATTAAATTTTAATGCTTTCAACTTTTAGATCTTTTATCCTAAATATGTATGCGTTTAAAATATGTGTATAATAAAACGCTTAACTATTTAGTCTGGCGTCAGATAAAGTGTAAATAAATCATAAAATGGTCCTTTACCTTGTTCATTATTTGTCAGGTTTTTATTAGGGAAATATTACTTAAGAAAAAAGAAATAATTAAATATCCAATTATTCGTTTGGATGTTTGTTACTCAATCATGTTAAAAGGTATTTCACTGAAATTTGACACATACTTTATAACCTGAATTTACCTATAGACCCTTTTTATCCTGTAAAATTTTATGTTCCCGAGATAATAATAAAATGTTTGCTGTCGTGTTTAAATATTTTTATCTAGAGACATATTAAAAAAAAATCATGTTTTTTTAAAATATATCTTATAAGTAATTTACGTAAATTTATTTATGTAAATCAATAGTAACTTTTGAATGTATACCGTACACTATACATATAAAAAGTTGAAATATACACAAAGGAATTAAGCTATAAGTAAAATAATACAATTGTATTTCCTCAGTGGATACTGGTGGAAGCGGTACTGTACCAGGTCGGGACGGATTATGGGGTGAAGGCGGACGTTGGCCTCTGGAAAGTTGGTGCAATGTCATACAAGCGCAATTATTCGGCGCTGCGTGGGAATCTAGACATGGGGCTGCCGGAGCTCTGAGAGAGTTGCTGCGATCTAGAATTGCTTCTTCAGCAGGATGGCGATCTGGAATGACTGACCAACAGGTGACTATGAAATTTTTTCTTAGAATACAAATTTATAATGCTCCATTATTTTTCTTTTGGAATTATGCAATTTTTCCACCTTAATTCAGTTGTATATTGTATGTTATTTTAGATGGAAGATTCTCACCAAGAGTGGTTAGAGGACTTGGCTCTTCGATTGCTTTGCGTATTGGCGTTAGATCGATTTGGTGACTTTGTTTCTGATCAGGTAAGGAAAACTTATGACAAGGGGAAGTAATTCAATAATACAACTGTATAGTGACTAGGTTAATCGGTTACAGTCCGATAAAAAGAATAATTAATTAAGAAAATAATTAATGCATTAAGTAATTATGATAAAGTTTTGTGCATGTAATTTTTTGTTCAATTCTTATCAAAGTTAAATCGCAATCAGTTTGTTATATGAGAGTTTCTACTTAAGAAGTATTAAGGGTTGCCATGTGTTGTGTTACAAACAATAAGTGAAGCTTTAATTATATTCCTTCAGGTGGTAGCCCCAGTCCGTGAAACCTGCGCTCAAACTCTGGGTGTTGTCTTATCACAATTACGTGCAGAGCGTGTGAAGCTCGTAGCGTCACGTGTCGCCACTCTCGCCCGCCAACCGCAATGGGAGGCCAGGCATGGCGCCTTGCTGGCCTTCAAATATTTGCTAGCTGCTAGACAAGTAATTCTATTTAATATATCTGTCATATACATAATTATAATGATCATAGCAATTTTTAGATTGGTAACACAATATTGTTATTATGCAGGAATTGGCAGTAGAATGTGGAGCTCTTGAATATCTCACAGCTGGATTAGAAGATACAGCAGAAGACGTTTCGGGTGCTGCTGCAGGAGCTTTGGCACCTGCTGCAGCAGCTCTAGCGTCTGCAAGACCAGAACGCCTTGCCCGACTATCAGCAAGACTGTGGCAGTTGTTGAGAGAGCAAGATGATTTAGCTGCTCCTGCACATGCTTACATGGCTTTACTGGCTAAGTTAATGGCTCATCCAGCTGCAGCTACTAAGTTACAGTTAGTATTTTTTTTATTATTCAATTCATTTCGTTATGTATTGAAAATATTTTATTTTTTTTATTTTATAACTTCAAAATGTTTTTTCCTCTAGTCCCATCGATTTGGCCGACGTTCTTCCTCGATTATGGCCATACCTGGACCACTCTACTAGTTCAGTACGAAAGGCAACACTGCAAACCCTGCGCACCCTCACAAGACCGCTGATTATCTCTCAAAATGGCCAAAGTAATGGTGATAACCACCAAAGTGAAAGTGGAAATAATAGTGATAAAGAAAACATTAGTGAACAAAGTATGTCAGTGGATTTGGACCAGTACTTGAACTGGACTCCGGAATTGCTTCAAGAGGCTATGAGACATATTTACCAGAGGGTGTTATTTGAGCATGTACATGATATTCAAGAGATTGCATTGCAGGTAGGGTTTAAAAATATATCTTTTTTAGAGATCAAAGATAAAAAAATAGTATATAATTTTACCTCAACAATTTTCTATGGCGCAGTCTATGAATATGGGAAAGGTCTGTTTTGCTTCTTCTTTTCGTTCGAAAAAAAAATGTGCAATGTTAAAAGACAAAATATGTGCACTTTTTCCTTGAAACATAGTACTGTGTACTACAGCATAATGCTAATATAACAGTTATATGTTACAAAAATGTCTTTCAACGTCCCTAGTGATATAAAATATATTAATTTTATTTAGGTATGGCGCAACCTAGTCCGCCATGCAGCCCTCGGTACAATCTTAGTAGCAGCGTGTCCCCTGCTCGCACTTTGGCTGTGTTTAGCCATGCAGCCGCCACGTCTTCCTGTCGAGCCTGGAATGTTACTACACGCACCACACAAGGTAATTCTTTAATATCCATTTAAATCAATGTTATAGTTCTAGAATCTATTTTAAGAGTAAAACCAAGCCAAAATAAAAATGACTGTAATAAGATATTGCTTGTGCAATAAGATTATGTCTACTTAGGACAAACAATAGCAACAAAAAAGATAAACAAAAAAAAACAAAAGAAGAATAGCAAATGGCTGGAAGAGGTACTGGGATCTTAAAGAAGTAATGAAAGACAGGGACTTAAGCACTCACGTTAAAAGTTGACTCTTCAATGTTCAGCCAATACTAACATATGGTTGTCAGACATGGCCATTATCTAAAATTATTCGGAACAAACTAGCAACCAGTCAAAGGGTTATGAAAAGGAGTATGATGGGAGTGAAAAGGGTCAACAGAATAAACACTAATACTTTGAATCGATTGACCAAGCTGCAGGACATAACAATCAAAATAAAAAGACTCAAATGGAAGTGGGCTGGTCATCTCATCAGAGGAAAAAACAAATGGAGCCAAAGAGTGACTCAAGTGTCCACGACATGGAAAAAGTAAAAGAGGCAGACCTTTATCAAGATGGGATGATGACATAATACCATTTGCTGGAGTGACATGGAGTAGAGTTACAAAGGATGGACAAGAATGGAAACGGTTGGAGGAGGCCTTTGCCAAAGCGCAAACAGACACACAAAAACTAACGAAATACCAAATACTAGATTAATCCTGAGTAGTTAGTATATAGTTTGTGAGAGTAACTTGAGTAGTTTTTTAATTCAATTGATGTTTTATATATTATATGTTTCAAGTTTGTGTTTCTGAATAAAGCCTATAATAATAAATAATAAGATATTGCTAATATATTATTAATTATTTATATACATACTTTGTAGGAGCGTCGAACACGTGCAATAAGTGGTAGTGACAATGGTACAGATGTAGTAATAGAAGGTGAAATTCGTCCTGGACAAAAATGGTACCTCGGAGGAGGGGAGAGTCAACCTGCTGCACTGAGAGATGCTAATGTAACCCGTGCGCGGTGTTTAGCTGCTGAAATGTTAGGTTAGTATCTCCTGTTGTAATTTATATTACATAAAATATTTCTTCTCGATATTTTTATTGATATAATGTGTTTGTTTATATGAAATTGCAATAGTCGTTTATTATTCTAGGTTATCTATCGTGTTATCTAGTCCAGCCAGCACCTGGCATTGAATATAAGACTGAGGACGAGAGTCCAATAGATTGTTATGTTAAGGTAAAACTGTACTTTCGTTATATAGCTTTAGATAGTATGTTACATAATAATACAAATAGATTGTTGCTATTTTTCTTTTGGCAAAATCTTTTTAATTTAATATCTACACTATTATTGTTCCTGAAAATAAACGTCCTTATAGTCCCATCTCAATAAATATATGTATTGTAATATTTTGTTTATTTACCAGAATATCGATTCGTATTCAAAACACAGTGACAAAGATATCGTTAATACTAGAAGCAGAAATAAACTTGTAACGCCTTTTCGTCTCCCCAAAATCAGTAATTAAGTACAGGATTTCTTAAATGATGATAATGCTTGGAATCTAAGTGACGTTGACTCTCAAGCTAAATCATTTGTAGGTATAAGAAATTATGTAAACATGGCTTTTAAAAAAAAGGGACGGTTGAGTTTTTCTCAACAGAAAACTGCTTTCCGAGCTGGTGGTAGTTCCAGACAAACTGACTGATTGACCAATTTTTGACGACTCAAAAGTTCAATTATTTTGAGTTTGAATTTTGTATTCATTGCGTTCTTCTATGAATTCCACATCTATATAACAAGGATTTTTTTTAGGTAATGATAGTGTACTTGAGATCAGGAAGCGCGTTGCAGAGGCTGGTGTCCAGTCTTGTAATATCATCGTGGGCACGACACACTGTCGAGTACAATCTATTCCCGCCATCTCTATGTGCAGATATTGAGGTTATTATCATATATTCTATAAAAAAAATTACTAGTATTTTTATCAACATAAGTGGTTTTACGCTACGTAATGCGATTAAGTTTTATTTACTTATCAATGTGTAAATTAATTTCAAACAGAAAGAAAAGAAAACTGAACAGATAAAAGATATCTCGAAGCTGGCGCCGTCGTTGCTTATAACGACTCTTCATACCGCTCTTAACCAAAACCTCTACTACGACGAAGTTGCACTTAATTGTAATAGGTAAGTGAATATCAGCAAAACGGACATTATTTTAGCGACTGTCAAAAGTTAAATACATTAATTAAAATACCATTACCAAACAGTTTCTACAGTCAGATAGTAAAATTACCAAAGTTTACCATCTGACTGTAACAAATATAGGGCGTGAGGGGACGGGTTAGAATACAATTCCCCTCTGCCGCTGGGAGGGCATCTCGTAAGAGCCAAGTAACCAAGCACCCCCATTGGTGGTAGGGGTCTGTTCCCGACTGGCTTGCGACCACCAGCATGCAGATCCGACCGCCAAGTGTCTCTGACCACTGAAACCGCAGGATTCTTCTCTTCGCTCCCCCTCCTCACTATCTTCGAGGCGACAACGCATCGGAAAAACTAGAGAGTATCTCTTGTTTGATGTCCATGGGCGACGGTGGCCACTTTCCATCAGGTGGACCGTCTGCTCGTTTGTCACTTGACTGTCATTAAAAAAAAGGCTAAATTTATAAATGAACGTCTTGTTGACTCGAAAAAATTTAATTTATAACTTTAATATCTGGTTTACATAATTATGATGTATATTAATATGATATGATGAATATTAATTTTTTGATGTTAAAATTATTTCAGAATACTTCAGGAGGCGCGTGATTTGTTAGCTATGATGAAACATTACAAATTACCCATAGATAATGAAGAGTTCAACAATATACTCAGGCTAGAGCAGGTATAGATTTGCAATTTATTGTTAATATTGTGACAAAACAGCAGTTTTGAATATAATTTGAAATAATGAAGTGGTGATAGATCGATCGAAGCGCTGCACAATTATTGTTGACGTCACCATCCCGCATGACGGGAATCTCGTGAAAGCTGAGGAAGATAAACAAATTAAATATCTTAACTTAGCCCATGATGATTGTCGACATGTGGGATGTGGACTCAGCAGTCGTTGTGTCAATTGTCGTGACGGCCAATGGCCTAAAGCCCCAGAGCCTCGATCAACACCTTAAGAGACTCGCGTTAGATGGCTGGGTCAAGAGCCTGATGCAGAAAGCGGTACTACTGGACACGGCACGTATCATGCGGGGGTTCCTCTCTCTGGAGCACTTACTCTATTTGTTTTTTAGATATATTTAAAAATGTAAATTGAAGGAATTATAAATAAATAAAATTTTGAATTATATCAGGTATCAGCAATGACAACAGTAACGCAACCACTAGTGGCGGCGATTAAGACCAAGCGAGTGCAGACGACGCTAGAGGAGCGTCGGGCCGCCCTGCATACTGCTGTGGCGTCGTGTGCACAGGAGCAAGCTATTCTTAACGTCTCGTAAGTTAATTGTGTACTTCAAGTGTAATCTACGAGTGATATATGTTTAATTTATTTTGAGTAGGTTTACAAGACAACTTAAACCTTAGACTGCTCAGACTTCTTATAAGTCTACGTAATTAAATATCACTCTCTTTTATAGTGAAGGAAAACATCCTGTGTATTTCTCTTCGTTGTTCTCTAAGGTGTTTGTGATTTGCCAACTCACACTTGCCCAGACAGATAGGCTATGGCTCTCAATGAGCCATTAATAGATTAAAATATTGATAATAATTGAAAAAATGGGTTTAATTTCAATACACTTTACTATACTGTCATCATTTCATGACAATAATAATAAAAACAATTGTTTTATAGTGTACAAGCAGCCTTAAGTAGTGCAGTTGCGCATCTAGCAGCGTTACCAGAACGATTAAACCCAGTGGTCCGACCTCTCATGGACAGTATCAAGAAGGAGTGCTCGGAGGAGTTACAACGCGGTTCCGCACGCACTCTCGCTGCGCTACTAGGACAGCTTGTCATGAGGGAATCCTGTCCAAACAACAAAGTGCTGGTCAATCTTAAAGCTTTTCTAAGGTGAACATTAATTTGTAAATTATTTATACTTACTTTTACTGCGCAAACACTGATCAGTTATAATTATATTATATTAAAAATTAAATATTATCTTAAGCTGTTGAGTTATTAATTTTAAACTTTTTTTAGATGCGACCCAGAGTATACTCCACGTATATCTCTAGAAAACACAGAAGAAAGCAATGGCGACTCTGGAAGTGGTGACAGTGGGACTGAGAGTAAATCCGAAACAATCACTAATAACGGGCCTGCGTGTAAGTTAAATAAATATTGATCACACACTTCTCCTTTTCTTGTACATAAATATCAACTGCGTGTATCTTTAGGCAACTTTATTTATTGTACACCACATAAAAATAATACAATAAAATAAAAAACTAAATATAATGTGAAGTACAATGGGTTGTCTTATTACTAAGTAGCCACTCTTCCAGACAACCCTGTCTTGGGAGGAGCGAGGTGGGAATAAAGAATATGGTGTAGCTTCAATATTACACCTAACCTACACAATTATATTATATAATATGTATACATACAATTATAACAAACTAATAAATATTCTAAGGTTATATGAACAGTATCGAGTTATCTATAATAAGATTCCACAGACTATATTAGACTTGCCACTTCAACAATTTAAAACTCGTATCAAGAAGTCATTAATATATAAAGCATACTATAATGTACAGGATTACTTACATGATGAGAATGCTTGGAATTTAAGTGACATTGACTCTCAAGTTAAATGATTTGTATAACAGATTATGTAAATATGGCTTTTTGAAAAAAACGACTGTTGAGTTTCTGGCCGGCTCTTTTCAACGGAAAACTGCTTTCCGAGCTGGTGGTAGCTTCAGACAAACTAACTGACCAACCAATTTTTGACGTTTCAAAAGTACTTTTAAAAAAAAGTCTACTGAAATAAATAATTTTGATTTGATTTGTATAACCTTATAGGTTATATATACTATATGAACAGTAAATAGATATAACAAAAAAATATTAAATTAATACTGAATAATGTCATCTTAAATAAGTTTATGATTCTCTAATATTGTATGAGTGGAAGCGAAAAAAAGGCGGGTAATTAAGGTAGAAAACATTTTTTTTTGTAGTTGACAAGTTCAACGGTATTCTTACATTGCGCGACCAACACCGCACCGCAGAGCGAGCGGCGCCGCGCCGTGGTCGCCCACCCGCAGCACATAATGCGTATGCGCAGGCACACGGAGAACTCTCACTTGACCAATTACTACCTAATGAGGATGAGGTAATGGAATCTTTAAAAAAATATGGTTTATTTTTTTCTCCGGTGAAGAAAAATATATTTTAATAATAAAATGTGTTCCACAGGCTCATAAGCTTTTAAGAATCCAAAGACGAGGAGCTACAATGGCTCTGACTAGTCTTACAGAATCTTTTGGAGATGATCTCCCAGAAAAGTTACCTAAACTATGGGAATTCATCACGGAACCATTTGAAAAGGTGTTGACTGATAGCGGTAAGTTATTGTTCAATTAACAAATATATGCAGTAACTTCAACATTAAAATAAATAACCTTATAGCTGTGGTAAAATGGCTGTATATTTTATAAATATATTTATGTACTATCTTACAAAGCCCTATGGACACATTACTATCAGCCCATAAGTGTCGGAGAGAAAAATATATCCAATTCCGTTTAAGTAACTTCCAGAGATGTGCAAAATAGCTTATAAAAAGTATTCAAATACTAAACGCAAATACTTTTTATATTTTTTATTTTCCCTCCTAATTAAACAGAATTAGGGGGGAATTAGCTGGTATTATCATCGGATTTTCTATTAACTATCATCCGTGTCAAGTTTTTTTGGACGGACAATAAAATATAAAATTAACGAACATATATTACCTATAAATTCAGTTTTGCCGTAGTAAGAATAGTTTATCAGATTCATTTAATAAAGATGGAAAAATTTATATAATTTAAAATGTATTTTGCATTTTACAAATACAAAATGTTTTTAAAACCAAAGTATTTAAATACAAAATGGAAATAGATATTTCCTATTTAGTATTTCAAATACTAGTACGTATTTGAAAAATGTCCCATCTTTGGTTACTTCTTGGTCGTTTTCATGAGTGCGACGTGAAAAAAAAAATAGTCTAACATATTTTTTGATGGTACTACATTATATTCATCTGAGTTATATACTTGTCTTGACAGATTTCGTACATTTTTTCTAGACATTTGTATGAAGACCGGCGATCATGTAGCTTTCTATGAGTGAAAGTTTATCCACCTTCATACATACTTACAAATTTTTAATTTATTTATTTATAATTGCAGAATTAGAAAATCTAGAAGATGAAACGGGAGAAGAAATGATCTCTCGTCTCCAAGTGATCGAGGCAGTGGCCAGTCATGTTTGCAAGGGTCTATGGCCGACTTTAGCAGATGGTTCACGAGCGTGCATCGCCCTAACTCGAGCCAAACATACTGCATTAAGGCATATGGCTGCTCGGGTATTAGCGGCGATGGCTGCGAGGGACCCCCTTGTCGTTATGCAGACTGTTGTTAATGAGGTAACATTATAGTAAATAGACACAGGAGTATTTTGTCGGATAAGAGAGAATGTTTATCATTCATTAAAATATCTACATCTAATTACATTCCGAAAAAGCGAGGATCTTCGATCCTGATGGTGGTTCCCCGGCCGCATGATTTTTTTGTTTGAAGTTTGAAGATTGATGTTATTTATTCATAGAGATAGCTTATAGCCTTGAGAGACGTATAGTGATGTAATAAACATATGCATAATTTCTATATGTTAATTTTAAGAATACGTTTATTAATTATCTCTATATATATATATCTAGCCTTTTTAGATGCAATTCTTTAGGCTCTTATCTTTAATCTTTTAACTAAGTTAACACAAAGTTTGAGTTTTATAATTCGGAAATTTTTATAATTGTAGTGTTATTTACAATTTCTTAAAAGAAACCTAAAAGTGTTAATTGTAAAACTTGACCAGACGCTTTAACTCTGGAATAATACTTGACTTGGACAAATGAAGTACATTTCTCTTTTTATATTTTAGTTAGTAGTACCCTAGATATACTTCTGTATAAATATTTTAATGCTCTAATACATTTTTTGATTACAACATTAAACATTTTGTAGATAACATTTAAACTTTTTAAAATTATTTTAGGTAATCGAGGCTCTGTCAGACGTACGCAGCGACAGAGTGCGATGCGGCGCAGCAGAAGCCCTAGCGCGTACAGTTGACGCGTTACAACTACAACTGGTCCCGTACATTGCACTGCTTGTTGTGCCATTACTTGGTAAATATTCGTTTATTTTACAAGCTGCAAGTTACAATAAAGATATTTCGTTTTTATACATTGATTTCGTCTAGAAGGGAAAGATGCTGATCTTTCCCTTCTATTATTCTTAGTCGGGTACTCTTGATAGAGCGGTCGTGTTTAAGGTGAGGACAGGGTTCTCGCAATCGTCGACCTTCTCCTGTGTTGCTGCTCGTCTTGCGATGCTTCTCCATTTTTGGCGGTTAATAGCGTTGCGAGCACACTGTACCACGGTTGTCTGTGGCCTTAGAGATAAGATCGGTTCAGCATGTTGGAGAATGACCACGTGACCTTCCTTCTATATTTAACAGAAATGATTTTCACTTTAAGAAACACGTGAAATTATCTTTAGTTACGTTTTTTTTTAATTTATATTTATTTAATAGATTAGAAGCGCCGGCATTTAGTCTATAATGATATAAACTGACTATAACCACTGACCAATGATATAAACTAAAATATGTATGTCTCAAAAACCATGATCATGTCACTATTTGAATATTTAAAAACAAAATTAGGAAAAATGTATCATTAATAATATAATATGTATATTGTGACACAAATAATAATTATTGATATCTTTGTACAATGTAATTTTGTAGGTCGCATGAGTGATCATAACGAATCAGTGCGAATGATGTCAACCCGCTGCTTCGCGACGCTGATACAGCTCATGCCGCTCGATGGAGCTATTCCAGAACCTGAAGGCCTCTCCCAGGAGTTACGTGAAAGGAAACAAAAGGACAAACACTTTTTGGAGCAACTCTTCAATCCTAAATCTATAAGCGACTACAAGATACCTATTCCTATTACTGCCGAGCTTAGGAGTTATCAGCAGGTTAGTTTAAATATTACATTTGTGATAATTCTACGCCGATTAAGTTTCTAGTGTAGATTTTTATCAATGAATAAATAATTGCAATATTTATGGTCAATGCGTAGTTTATTACTGGGCATCTCGTAAGGTGCGACTTACCCTGCACCCCCATTGGTGGTAAGGGATTTGTTTCCCGACTGGCTTGCGACCACCAGCATGCGAATCCTACCGCCAAGTGTAATTGATGCCTTCCGGTCGAGCCGCATGTGGTGTGTGGTGGGACTTAAATATCCCCCTCCCATCCCATTAATACTGCAGTTCCAGTGAACACCGGGTTCTCGCTCACTGAAACCGCACAATTTTTCTTTGCTCCCCTCCCCTAAGATAGAGTGAATCTTCAAGGCGGCAACGCATCGGCAAAACAAGAGATATTCTCTGGTTTTGCCGATACCCATAGGCGACGGTGGCCGCTTTCCATTCCAGGTGTCTTTCATAACAAGAATTAAAAAAAAAAAAAAAAAAATTATCAGTGAAAAAAATTTAAAAAATCGGATTTCTACAAACAAAATAACCATATCCATTTAATTACAATATTTATGGTTTAGGTTTAAGTATGGATTACCTGTTACATACAAAATGTCCATTTTTATGTCGATATATTTTTAATTACAGTATAGCTTTCTACTTGGAAAAGATTATTCAAATCGGTATATTTATTACGTACAAACATGTCACTGTACAAAATTTAATTAACAACTAAATCGACATAAATTAAACTTGATCCTAGAACCTGTTTTATTTTAATATCTATCTATGCTAAATATTTATTTTTATAACAGGCAGGTATAAATTGGCTGCGGTTCCTCTACTCGTACAAACTGCACGGCGTGCTCTGCGACGACATGGGGCTGGGCAAGACTCTGCAGTCCATCGTGGTGGTGGCGGGGTCTCACTATGAGCGAACGCGTGAACGTCGCCCTGAGCTGCCCTCGCTTGTCGTGTGCCCGCCTACACTCACTGGTATTAATACTTACTTAACATAATTAAAACCGTTAAAATGTAATAAAATGTGTTTGTTGCTTTCACCGACATGCTTTAAAATTTTATAGAGATAGTTTTTTATTCTAGAAAATGCAAAATTTGGTAGGATTTTAAATTAGCAAGTAATTAATTTTTTTTAAATTATTTTTTTCTATCATTAAGGGATATTCTAATCGTATTCATAACTATCTCATGTTCGAAATAAAAATGTGTTCGTAATTGTAATGGAATCTGATATAGAAGACAGAGGCAGAACATAATTACATTATGACAAATTAATCAATGGATAATCTTAAATAATCTTGAACTCGCTACAGTAGCTGAAACTGTAATGTTTTCTATAAATGTATATTGAAATTTTAAATCTATTGATATTGACATTTTGTTTGTTTGTAATTTTTAGGTCATTGGGTATTCGAAGTAAATAAATTCATACCATCAAAATATTTAAAGCCAATGCAATATGTGGGGCCTCCAACGGAAAGGGAACGACTCCGCTCACATGTCTCGTACTACAATCTCATCGTTGCGTCCTACGATATCGTACGGAAGGATATTGAGTTCTTTAGCAGCATCAAGTGGAACTATTGTATATTAGACGAGGGACATGTCATTAAAAATGGAAAGACGAAAGCGTTTAAGGCCATCAAGCAAATAGTTGCTAATCATCGCTTGATATTGTCTGGAACACCTATACAGGTAAAATACGTGTTTATTTGTATACAGTTCTGAGGTAACTATTAACTAAGTTGAATGATCATTTTATTATGTTTTAAATTCTAGAACAACGTGCTAGAACTGTGGTCTCTCTTCGATTTTTTGATGCCAGGATTATTGGGGACTGAACGTCAATTTACCATGCGTTATTCTAGACCTATACTCGCAGCTCGTGACCCCAAAGCTTCGCCCCACCACCTACAAGCAGGGGCTTTAGCGTGTGAAGCACTGCATAGACAGGTAATATGATTACATAGATTCAACTGTTAATTAAGACGATAAGTTTTTCCAAACAAAATAATATTAATTGCAATTTGACTATTCCAGGTTCTACCATTCCTTTTACGTCGAGTAAAGGAAGACGTCTTACGCGAACTACCACCAAAGATAACGCAGGACTATTACTGTGAACTGAGTCCTCTGCAGCGGCGTCTGTATGAACACTTCTCCAGAGAACACATGCCTCAAGATATTTCTGCACATACACATGTCTTCCAGGTACAGTAAAGTTTAAGATGTCCTTTTCTCCTTTTTGATCTTTCGAAAAAAAAAATATAATTTTTGATAAATATTTATCAAATTAAAATTGCAAATATATGTAATAAATGACTTTCAAGACAATTCTTTGTCGTCTAAGTCTATAATGTAGAAGTCTAAATTAAATTAGACCCAGACGAAGTTTTGGTTTTTAAATCGATTTATTAGTTTTTCTTTTTTCCACAGGCTCTCCACTACCTCCAAAATGTATGCAATCATCCTAAACTGGTGCTCGTAGGGGAACACCCCGAAGCAGCACGCGTCGCTAAACAACTAGCACAACAGGGCTCCTCACTCGATGATATTGAACATGGCGCTAAGCTACCCGCTTTAAAGTAAGAATTTTTGTATTTTTAGACCACATTAAAAACAATTCGTAAAATTCCCACTTCTATCTAATCTATACTCAATGTGTCGTAACCGTCTCTATTTCTTGAGAATATAATGAAAGTATGTTTTGAAAAATGCCGATTCATTGATAGTGTATTAAAAAATAAAATGTATTTTCACAGACAACTTTTACTGGACTGCGGTATCGGGACATCAGCAACAGTCGGTGAATCCGGTGCTGTAGTGTCTCAGCATCGGGTCCTTATTTTCTGCCAGCTAAAGAAAATGTTGGATATTGTTGAAAAGGATCTACTGCAGAAACATTTGCCATCTGTGACGTACTTCAGACTGGACGGCAGCGTGCCGCCCTACCAGCGACACGCCATTGTGACGAGATTCAATACTGATGTCTCTATTGATGTCTTATTGCTTACTACTGCTGTGAGTACTACACCCATTTATTTATATTTAAAATTTTCTATTTCTACTACAATCTTTCTCTCTCTTCTAAGCTCATTGCCATCAATGCTGAGTGTAGGCCTCTTCTATTGCACCCCATTCCTTACGCTCTTGAGCTTTCCGCATCCAACCTCTCCCTGCTATCTTCACCAGGTCATCGGTCATTTGTTGCCTCCCCACGTTTCTGTGCCCAGTTCAAGTTCTGCCACTATAGTACGACACATTAATGGCCCGCCATTATCACGTCCTTCGAACTATCACTTTGGCGATGTCTGCATTCAAGCTCTCTGGATGACTTCCAGTTTGTGTATGACTTCCTGAGTGAGTCCACACAGTCTTACGGCCAGCTAAATCAGATATTTTATATACAGTTTTGATTTGTTTCTAGATATATCCTTATTTTGCAAATACCAATCATAAATTCTTGAATACAATTTGAATCTAAAACATTATTTTTCGATTTCAATTTTGTTTTGTATAAATTTCTCTCCTCCATTTATTATTACAGTATTATATCAATTTCTTGATTAAAAAATTATAAATTTTTACTAGAATATTTTCAGTTTCAATTTTAAATTTGTTTTCTATTATCATATCTCAATATTTTAGCCACTTTTTCTTTCTTACCACTGATTATTATCTGCATCCTTCTCTTTTTATTTTTAAGCTAATGGGTAATATAATTTTTTAAGTCTTTCTTACTGTAAAATATATTAAGTGCGCAGGAACTGCATGACTTAATACCAGCTTCACCATTTTACCATCGAACCACCAGACGCCGTGAGGGTCTCCACCCCTTAGTAGTTGACATACCGCCTGTTGGTACGAAGCGATTTGCTTCCTCATTTCTAATGCGGACAACTCGGGAGTGGAACGCCTTACCGGCGTCAGTTTTTCCGAACACGTACAATTTGGGTATCTTTAAAAGAAAGGTGAATAGGCATTTTCTAGAGATGCGCGCTACATCTTAGGCTGCATCTTCACTTTCCACCAGGTGAGATACAGCCAAGCGCTTGTCTATTTTTATAAAAAAAAAAAAGTTCCCTCTCTATTATTATTTGACTAAGTATAGAGGTGCAAGTAAAGAGGTTAAAGTAAACCGAAATTACGTAATAGTATTATTGATTTCATCAAAAATTAATATTATGAATTTTATTTCGTTTCCAATAAAAATGTTATTATATACAAACCAAAAAAATAATAATAATACAAAATACAATACATTAAAAAATAAGAATCTACTTGCTAACTAAGATTTATCTCTATATTTACTATTTTAATTGTCGTAAGGGCCGCCTAAGGCGGTGAAAGCCTCCTCCAAATTTTTCCAATTATCTCTGTCTTTTGCTGTTCTAGACCAAGTGTTTCCTGCCACATTCACAATGTCGTCACTCAATCTTTTAAAGGGTCTACCTCTTTTACGTTTTTTGTCTATCAAGAACCAGTTAGAGACAACATGTGACCATCTATCGTCTGATACTCTTTGCAAGTGATTTCCATTTAAGGGAAAGCACACGATTGGCAACATCTATGGCTTTCGTTTGTTTTGTGTTTAAGAAGCTCCTTTCTCTCCCTCTCTGACATATCTTCAATTTGTTTAGAATTTTGTGGCTCATCGCCCAAGTTTGATAAGCGTAAGTAAGACAAGGAATTAAACAAATATTCATAGCTTTAGATTTTAGTTCTGTTGGTATTTTCCCTTTAAATATCTCTTTCATTTCATCAAACATTATGGACATATTATTTTATACAGGTGGGTGGACTCGGAGTGAATCTAACAGGAGCAGATACAGTGATCTTTGTGGAGCACGATTGGAATCCAATGAAAGATTTACAAGCGATGGACCGCGCGCATCGTATCGGACAGAAGCGAGTCGTCAATGTGTACCGACTCATTACCAGGGACACACTGGAGGAAAAGATTATGGGGTATGTCTATACATACACTTTTCTAAAATATTTACATTTCTATAGATATTTTATAAATCTTGAGTAGTCATTTGCATTGTGAAAGGTTTTAAAATAGCACTAGTCATACTCTTGCTCATGATTGAATTTTAATTATATTTATTTTAATTACTAGCCTTATTGTTAAAAAATAAACAATTACTTCCACACATGACTGAAATGTGAAATACTATATAAGTAGTTTATATTTTAGATAATTAAGTTACAGAAATTTTTAGTCTACGTTATTTTGATATTACTGTAAAGCTTCATCAATATCTGTTCAATTGTAAATTCTGAATTCATCAATGTAAAAAACTTAGTTTGCCGACACTCTGTCCAATATAGCAGTCTTGACAACAGTCATTGCAAAACACACCTATGAATTACCGTATTTTGCGACAGTGAAATGTATATTGACAATTATCATACTTTATTGACAACTAGTGACAACTAATTTAATCGAAAAAGGAAAAAGATTGGGAGCTGACTATAAATCTACAAGATTGCTCCAGCGAGTCCAAATCAGACTTTGAAGATGACGATTTGATCTGTGAACCATTTTAATAAGAATAAAAATGTGTTACGACTTCCTTTTGTTTGAAAGATTCAGGAATTTTAGTTGGAATATCAATATATATCGACCTTATCCGCAGGTCTAGTTATGTGTGTGTGACAAGCTGTCATCGATTAAGCTATGATGGACAGAATGTAGTAAATTATGTTTTTATTAACATTTCAGATTACAAAAATTCAAGCTGATGACAGCAAATACAGTGATAAGCAGCGAAAACGCAGCAATGGAGACAATGGGCACCGACCAACTACTAGATCTGTTCCAACTATCCAACACTCCAGGGCCTTCCACGTCACAAGCTCCCGCTCCGGGAACCAAGTCTCTCATAGAAACACTACCAGACCTTTGGGATGATAAACAGTATGAAGAGGAATATGACATGACAAACTTTGTCAAGTCCCTCAAGAAAATGAAAGCTTGACACAATTTTACATTTAAATTAAAGGAAAAATCTTTGGTTTGTTGGAAAGCCAGTGAGGTACACGAATATGTCAACGCGCATTTATTGATCTTACGCCATAAAGGTACACTCACAGATAATAACGTGAAATATTATACCATAGAGGTATAGATGTACTATCTATGACTTTATTTGTAGGAAAAATAAACTTGCGTTGAAGCATTTCTTTTTTTTTACTTTTATACATAAATCTTACGGCGTGTATGTTTATCCACACTGTAAGTTTTGCGCGTGCGTTACTTTTTTTTTTTTAATTTTAATGACTTACGACTTATTTAAAATATATTATGTTGATTTTAATTATTTTGACCTACTTCACCATGAGTGGATTGTCTTAAACAATAATTTATTGTTTTGAAAAATGTTGCTATTACTGTGAAAGTATATATACAAGCAGCGCCAGCGCTCTGGTGCGACTATAGATGAGATGACGTCAGAGGCCCACAATCGCTCCGCGCTAAAATACGTAAAATTAAATAGTGTATTCTCAATCATTTATTGACGGATTTCAAAAATGAATTTTGAATGAATTCTGACGGCTTTTCTGTGTATAAATACATAACCATTTATTTGGTTCATGTTGATTTAATTCTTCTAATATTGACGTAACTTAAAAGAATCTTGTAACCCTAAGAATAAACTTATTTATAATTTAGAGGCTGTCACTGTGATTTAAGCAATAAAATATTTTGGACTAAGCCTTTATATGTACTTGCGCTTCGTTAAAGTCAATTACTATAGAATTTGTATAGATAAATTATTCAGTTAGCAGTTTAACACTTTTAGCATTAAAAAAACTAATAAACTTGAAGTTAAATTGATTACTTAAAATGTCCGACGGTAGTTGGTTAAAGTAGGAATAATATATTAAAGTAGATCTATAAATTTAACATTAGTAATTTCCTCATTATAAAGTATAGTAACTCTTACCTCTATTTATACTTTAATATATATTGTACTTGAATAGACAATATGTCATTAAATAGATTATAAAAGTTATGTCATACAAGTCGACCATAAACACCTATTTCATAATTATGTATAGAAATGTGTTCCAGTTTTAAATAAAATCCAATATAAATAAGTTATTTATGCCAAATGCAGCCTTGGACTAAGGTTAAAAATTTTGTCTATGCTTTTTGTCTATTATAGAATTATGCTTTTCTATAACTATCTATGGGCAATGTAAAGGGCGGCAAGTTATGCCTTAATTGTTCTAATTATATTTTAAAAAAAGTTGTTTACATTTTAAACTTAATATTTAGAAGTTTAGTACTGTTGATACTAAACCCCAAAAATCAGTCTAAATCCTCTTTTAACTGGCAAAATTTTTGAATAAAGTAGTGTATTAATATAACATTAGTTCCTTCATAAGAAATACCTCATTATTTCTTTTTCTGATATAATTTAATATAGCTAGTAAGATGAAGTCACATCGTTTAGTCATTCTTGTAAAAAATCTAATGTGTGTGTTTTGTTCTTTTTGTTTGTTTGCTATGTAGTACCTGCTCAATAAATACGACGAAAATACTAAAATAGTGTATAATTTAATTAAAAATCAGCTAACATTTTAAGTAATAGATGTAACATAGCCGAAGCTCGAAGGAACAAACTAAACTTACTTTTATTTCTTTTAATTGTTTTAATAAATTAAATATGTAAGTTCTTGTGTTTTTGACATTTTGTGTTTCAATTTGCATGTTTATTTCTATAATTAAAGGTTTTTAGTATCTTCATAAGTGTTTTATTTCTTATTCTCTATACTTTGTTTGACACTGTTTTCATATCAAAGTCAATTTGTGTAGTTATAAAAAAAGATATAAAAAGGTTCAACTGTTTTCTTCTGACATGGGTAAATGACTATTCAATTTGAATGCGCTAATCTCAAGAATTATTGGTCCAATTTGAAAAATTCATTCTGTATTAGATACCCTATTTATCGAGGAAGGCTATATATCATCATGCTAAGACCAATAGGTAAGGACATCACGCGGAGGAATTTACAGGGTCGGCTAGTAACAATACAACGCAAGCAAAAATAAGCTTGCTCACATATTACCTTATTTGAGATTTGTGGCAAAGAAAATAGAAACTAGTCATTTATATGAGTTTTACTCAAATATCTTTCAATAAAGCTAACTTCAGTATACAAATAAGTTAAGTTATATAAATTCCACATCTTAATAGCAACTCGCAATAAAGATATAATTGAATATTTTAGCATATCATTTTTTTGGGAATCATAATTAAAGGAAATAAGTAGTATATGCAAAAAAAAATTTTTTGAATTAATCTTTTGGTATATTTGCACATTGATAAAAAATAAATATTACAAAGGAAAATTTAATTGCTGGCAACACTACTATGTTCAATAATTAATCAATTATTTAATTATAAATCTTTTAAATATATCACTAACTACAAATATAAATTCATTTTATAATATATTAATTTTTAATTAGCTTCTAAAGAATAATTGTTATTGCAATTATAATCTGTGGAAAGAGTACTTGCTAATAGTTACTAAAACTGTCACTAGATGGCTCTCATGTTCATCAACACCATCCATCGTCCATGGCGAAAGCGACGTCAACCGTGTGTGGATAAATTTTTGTTTTCGACTTAAAACTCTTGTTTCTTGTTTGTTTATTAGTGAAAATATATTACGAACTGTTATTCTAAGTGTTCAATTTTTATATAGTGTAAAAGTATTTAATTTGAAATAAAAAGTTTGGTGAAAAAAGTTGTAACTAACTCTGGGATCAGTTGAGAATTCAGGTGTTAACGAGGTAAGAAACTCAAGCTTATTTCAAGATTACGACTTCTAAAATTAACACTTTACGCATTAAAGCATGTTTAACCGCTCTAAAGCTTCGTAATTATCTTTATATGTGTGAGTTATTACAATGTAGGGACAGGTAATGGTTAAAAATAATTTTGAGTAAGGTTATGTCTTGTCTACCCAAATATCTGCTGTACACTTCAAAGTTTGAATGATTTTGAGTCAAATATATATTTATCAACGAGACTACTACTATGACAATAACATTGAAATTTTAGGGATAGCTGGTTTGTTTTTGTTTTCCTTCTTGTTTACCTACTGACCTGATATAAGTTTAAGCTCACAAAATAGGGCAAACAAACATTTTACTCTTATACTTTTCAACTTTTATTTATGAAATATTGTAAAGTTTGAGATTGATAACAATGTCGTTTTGTTTTGGTTTTATTAATGGAAGCTAACCATAATGTTAGTTTAGTGAAAACTTAAATCCACAAATTATTTATAAAATAATTATAAATTGTTTATAATATAAACTTGTGAAATTATCTTTTATTTTTCTATTCTATTTTTATTTTTATGATCTTAATACAATTTTGATAGATATATTCTGATAACCATAAATATTATTTTTTAAAATAAATTTATACCTTTCATTTGTTTTTTGAAACATTTTGTTTTATCTGTAAGAGTAAATAAAACAATAATATGTTTTTTATTATTTATATTATTAATTAATTACAATATATTTATAAATTTTTTTTGACTTGTTTGAATTTAAAATATTTTATTTTCAATATAGTAATCAAATTATCTCATATTTTTCTTGACAACTTCAATTTAAAATATTATTCTAAAAAGATTTTTTAATTTAAATTGATGAATAAATTTATTTGTGATATAAATATAGGTAAATATTTAATTAAGATTTCAAAGTTATTCATAACAAGTTCCACAACAAATTCTACTACTACTATATAATATATTATATAAATATATATAACAGTAAAGAAGGTTGTTTCTAGAATAAATCTATTTTATGAAAAAGCTCTGTTGGCTTATTTCATATGACATCTTAATAGCAAACAGTTTTATTCATGTTCAAACATAAAAGAAATAGACTAACATTTAAATCTTTGTGCCGCTGGAAATGGTTATTAACTATTTCTTTTTATATGTTTTAAATGATATTGTTTTGAGGTTTATTTAATATGACTATTATATTCATTAAATAATTATTTACATTATAAATATGTATAATATCAACGGAATAAAATTACAATTGTATAAAGTTTGTCACTAGTGTACAAATAATATACATATACATAAAATAAATAAGTAAAGATACTTTTATTAAACACTTTCATCTCTTATTATTCGATAAAGTAAATAAACTTTACCATAAAATCATAATGATCCTTCAAAGAGAAATGCTAATAAAAAGGCAGATGCGAGATCGATCCTTTCTCTTTATATGTAGTTTTTTTTTAAAAAGAGGTTTGCAACAATCAATTCCCTTTGTGCGCGACATCAATGGGAGCGGTTGCTGTGTACCTATCCTTTGATCTCGCCGCCCTCTGAAGATGCGACATTGCGCTAATACCGCCGCCGCGCGCCACAAAGACCTATCCGACAAATATACACTAAAATAAACCTTTATTGTTACGTTATAAGGACTCCCACGTTTGTTGTTACAGGACTATGTCACGTGCTATATTAATTACATATTGATTTGGTTTTAATTTTTTGTAAACAAAGTAATACATTTTGACATTATTTGAGTAACACATTTATTATTATTATATTCATTTTTAAATTAATTTTTTTGTTTAAAAAAAATTATTAATAGAAATTGTAAAATGACATGTAAACCTCGAGGATATTATTTTAAAAAAATGTTATTTCAATATATTGCTATACTAGTCGTCCCGCGCGATTTCTTCCGCGCGGTGCTCCGCTCCTATTGGTCGTAGCGTGATGATATATAGCCTATAGCCTTCCTCGATAAATGGGTTATTTAACACTGTAAGAATTTTTCAAATCGGACCAGTAGTTCCCGAGATTAGCGAGTTCAAGCAAACACACAAACACTTCAGCTTTAAAACTGAGGTATTTTTAATTTAGCCACTTGGGTAAATTGAAAAACAACTTATTTTCCTAATAACACTTAAATTTCAAACAATATGCGAGAAAAATAATTAAAGCCCGTAGACAACTGTTAGGACGTTTCAATAATGAGACAAAAGGAGTCGGATTGCAAAGGGGACGATCACAGAGTAGGATTCATAGCTTTGTCGTCTAAGTGGGACTTACTGTCCTGCCGACTTTTTTCACAATGCTAGAATTATCGTGTCTGGCTTACAAATATATTATACGATCCTTCCGATTTCTTTCAATCTGTTGAGATGAGGTCAAATTTCTGTGGAAGCTATATTAACTGCTAGCGAGCCTTGCGAATTCGTGCCCGTGATCATCCGCTCCTATTGGTCTTAGCGTGATGATATATAGCCTATAGCCTTCCTCGATAAATGGGCTATCTAACACTGAAAGAATTTTTCAAATCGGATCAGTAGTTCCTGCGATTAGCGTGGTCTGACTCCACTTCTTCATTGTCAAGGTAACTAAGAAAAATTTTGGTCAATGCATATAACTTGAAGATCAAGTCTATAAATATAGTTAGATCTTAAAATACGAATCGAATTTTATTTCTAAACACTAGTCGTGGCTGCGTGTGGATTCGCTAGTATTATCCCAAATCAACAGAGGGGTTATAAATAGACCATTTTATGAGTGAACCACCATTTTCACTGCTATGTAGCTTACATAGCAGTGAAAATCCCATCAATTGTCTCTAATAGTTTTTGAGATATTTACGGACACTTAAAAACAGACTTCTTCTACGATGTACTTAAATTAATTTTAAATCTTCACACTTAAATAAATAGTAAAAGAAACTTTTACTAAAAAGTGGTTAATATTTGTTTAAATATTATTTTATGTACACTTAGTAGTGACTAAATATATTTTAACCACCATGGATAGACATACCAGGTACTTAATTTGTAGTTTTACGGTAAAATTTATTTATTAGTATCCATTCACATACACTTTACTACATAAACTTTCGTGTTTTTTTAGTTTTTTTTATCTTAAGTTCTCGCCTGCCAATCTGCTTTCAGCGGGATCGTTTTGGCACCATGACGTGTAAACTGTCATTGGTAGCAAAGTCTGTATTTGCGCTACAACAGTGCCCTACATAACCCACGCTGAAGTCAAACTGGTATCTTTTCTGTGAAAAGTGTGGTTTTCATAACTTGTCCATGAGATGTGCAACGCAAATGTATTCGCATTATTCAAAATGCCAGTTTCAACAACTAGCAGTAACCAGCATTACAAATACATGAATGAACATATCACAAGTAATAATCGGATAATTAAACTAACTACGAGCTCAAAATCAGATAGAAATGTTGAATTCAAAGAGTACTCTCATTATACAGCGACAAACAAACTCGTTAAGCAAATAGTTTACGTATAACCAAAAACGTTTATACCGCTCAAAAGAATTACGCAGGTAAATGTTCCCGTGGGGATATGGGTTTAGTACAGAGGATCCCAAATTTAATTGACCCTTAGACTACTTGCCATGTTTTTCGTTTGTGGAGTCCCCCCTTCTTCTCTTTCGTTAGATTTCTTTTTTGCAAATCAAGTGCACAACTTTAAGACTAGAAAATGAAAACTGATAGGAGTTGGTGAAGATTTAAATTTTTGAATTATAACTAGGTCCACCAGATGCGAATTACTACCTGCAAAAATTAAATCCATTACTAGGTATCTCTGTATACTTCTCAACAGTCTTCCCGAATCTCCACTTTGGGAAATAGTAGGTTTAGCAATTCATGTAGTAGTGATTTAGAATAAAAAATGTGCGCTACTTGGTAAGCATGACCTTAAATTCTTTGATTATCATGTATGGTGAACTTTGGCTAAAGAAAATTCAATTATCTTTAAAGCCACACTAAATATTTAACTAATATACTATTGCGCGTTTGTCAAAAATCTAAATAGTAGAAAAGAAAACAAGTAGTTTGTAATAAAGAGTTTGAACGTTAATGTTATTCAGTATGAATTTTTCCAATCGTGTAATATTAAAGTTGGTGCGCAGTCGATATGCGGGCTCCCTCACGTAATTCATCAAGTTTTCAACTCTTTCATCGCTGCCGAGGTAAACACAAAGTTTCTGTAATGTCTCAGAACTTCTTGAAAAGAGTTTCGTTAATGCATTTCAGTAATCGGTAAATGCGGGCTCAAATCTACAATATATTACATAAATACTTATTTTAAATATCAATATTACTTAAATATTTATTTAGAGTGCATTTTTTTAGTTGCGTGTATCCTTTAAACATCTATTTTCTTTCATTTAAATTAACATAAACATTTTTTGTATAACCGCATGCATGGCTTAAAATATCATCAGATGATAATAAGACTTTGGTAATCTATGTTTTATATTCTTTAATTTGCAAAAGGGATTTTACGGGAGTTTATGTTTAATAAGCATTTATAAACCTTTTTTAATTTACACCTGAAAACCGAAAATCTTAGCGATGGTCTACGAATTCTACTACAGGATGACAATTTGATTCTGATTCACAACGCATCATAATATAAATTATACATATCCATATGTGCTGTGAGGAATAACAATCAAATAAATTGAAACACAACGTATTGCATGGCGCCCGAGCTGGGACCGGAGCCCGAGCCGGGTCTAGCAAATTGGCTTCACAATTAATGGCCACCTGGTCCGCTGCTAATCGACCGATAGAATTAAATGAACGGGCTGCACTAATTGCCTGGTAAGACAAAGGGGCAAACACTCGCCTTTGAGACCGATGTCTAGTGTCACTCGAGAGTCGGCGCGTAGACTGTCTCTGGTCGCAGCTCGCATACGATATACTCGTGTCTACTTGATATAGAAGAGACATGTGCACAATCGTCGTCGATATGGGATTGCCAAACAATCAGCCTGAGGGCTTTCATGTTTGTACTGATTGGGATTGAATGTTGCTATAACGACACGGTTAAGCAGATTACCTACCCTTTTAATTAATATACAATTATTATTAGAGTAGATGGGATATTTTATATATTCATAAATATAACTTTAAATAAAAGGTTGAATATGAAAGGTGATCATATGAAGTCCGAAGGGCATGGTTGTGTATTTATGGAAGTAATTGTAAGGCTTATATTTTTTAGTGTGAACATCCAATTCAAATTGGCTGTAAAATGTAGATAAATAGTTTTTTTTGCAAAGTATCGTCTACTTCTATCGATGAGTTATTTGATGTAATAAATAAAATTAGCGTTGATACACAGAACGGTGAATGGTGACTACAGTGTCTAATTACCATGGCAGGATAGCCAAGAGCTGAATAACAAGCAATCGATTGAATGCAATTATCTCGTTTAGTCACTACTCAATAGTCAGTTATACAATACACCAGGCAGGCATCGCGTCGCTTTGTTACTGGACACTAACAATTTTTCAACAACAATTATAAAATTTTTTAAAATATATTATATATATGAAATAACTATCCAAAAGCTTACCACCGTGCACCGAGAGTTCGTGGTTAATCTCGCTGATCTTACCGGCTGTTGACATGTCTGCCAAGAATTGGAAAATCCTCCAAAAATGCATTGAGTCTTCTGGATGTGAATTCGTTGATTTACAAAAATATTTTTCGACTAAAAACATAAGTATTTTAGAAGTAAAAACAAATTATATTATTAGTTTTGTATTGTTAGTTCAAAATCTAAGTTTGATTATTTCTTACTTTTTAGTGAGTTCTTTATTAATTTTATGAAGTTGGTTCAATTTTTTTTAAATATTTTATTTTTCTCTTCTTAGTATTAGATATTTATTCAATAAATTACGCAGTTATCGACGACTTCTCATATTATATGGTTAGTGCTTAAAAAGCGAACCGAACGTCTTTGGGATTAAACGACTCTGGTAAGCAAATCCTTACTAAAAACTCCTCAAAAATCTCCTGAAAGGTCCAGTCCTTGCTTTCATCATCAGCTTACCTATATAACTTCAATGTACTAAAGATGTCTATACGTCCTCATAATATTTAAAGAAATATCCTTTAACTCTTAACAGTTGAGGAGTTGTGTCTTCCGTGACATCAGCTCAGCAATAACATTATCCACAAATATTTGATAATTTTATTTAGATAAAAGTATGTGAAAAAAACACTGTAAGTGCCTTTGAAATTTGAGTGTTTCCCTCGATTTCCCCGGATTCCACCATCAGATCCTGACTTGGTTCCAATGGTACCTCCTCGGTAGTGCTCTCTATTGAATAAAAATGAATTTAGAAAATCAGTCCACAATTGCCGGAGAAATTGGTATATATACCGTCGAACATAGAACCTCCTTTTTTTATGGAAGGCGGTTGACAAACATAAATATTACCGAAGTAAAAAAATAATCCAAGCACGCTGTCTGCCTTTCAGTCCTTATGTATATTTAGATCTTTAAAACTACGCAACGGATTTTGACGCGGTTTTTTTTTAATAGATAGAGTGATTCAATAGGAAGGTTTATATGTATAATGCATGAATATTATAGTAGAGAAAAAACCGTGCGAAGCTGGAAGCGGGTCGCTAGTATATTACATATAGATAATAACATGTAAAGACATGAAAGCCTTTGTGAGTATCCTTAATAAAGGCTATCTAATTCCTTATGTTATGTTAACTAGACTACAAAAACCTTTGATCATAATAATCTTGATAATTTAAGTGAGTTACTTAATGTTGAATTTCAAACGGCGCAACCTCGATCGTCCGTACCTACTAAAAGAGGGATAATTATGTTTTAAGCCAATTTGCCAACTTTCTAGACAAACTAAACTTCATTATGTCAAATGTCTTTACAAATTTCAATATTATAAATAGTTGAAGCTCATTTATCAGTCTTCTATCTTTAAAGCACCCCCTCGCTCGCTGCGATTGAATTCAATTCATTTTTATTAAATATCAGTAGTTCCACTAAACCAATTATTCGTATTTTTACCCGACTACGGCGAAGCCTAAAGGAAGGGAAGGAAGGGAAAAAAACAGTTTATTTTTTATTTTATAAAACAAACAGTTCAAATTCAAATTGTTTTATGCAAGTGTTTTTTTCTTCCTTTAATTTTAGGCCATCAATGGATAAACATTTATTTTATGTTGTGTGCGTACCTACCTCTAATCCATACTAAACGCTTTACATTCATCCTGAATGTTCTAACTAATGTTCATTTTTAATAGGGGAAACCCCAATATTTATATTATTTTATATTTAAATAAGGAGAATACCCACTAGTCCATCGAATTACTTTCTTTCGACAGCCGAGTGCCGACATATCCTTGTTTTATCATTGATTTAAACATGTGTTTTAAAACGATTTGTTTTAATTATGCCAACCTTGTAGGTAAGAGGTTCTAACTTTGTAACATGACGCTTTCATTTATTAATGAGAAAAAATACAGACAGCCATAATTATCTATTAAAACCATACTAGTTTGTTGATACACCTTTAAAATAGGAAGATCCAATTTAAAGCGTCGCGCGTGCGGGCCGTGTGGCCCACACTCGAGTGTATCGTTAGAACGAGCTCGTGCCAGGTGTGAGATGGTGTCGGAGAGCGCGATAACGAGCCTCTCAGCCGGAGCCGCTGCGACATTACGCCATTGGTTACTGCACGAATCCATCCCGATGCGTGTGGTGAAATAACGCTACAATTATTTGTACTATTCGAAAAATATCTCATCTAAATCTTAATGAAGAGACTTTATCACATATTGGGGTCAAAGCCTATGGACGAGCTTTGTTGATACATATGATAAGTTTTTAGCCAAGGTTTTAAAAACCAAGTGATACGGGAACCAGATTCAAATTCGGTCAATCATTTCCTCTTGAGTCAAAATTCGTATACTGCATAAGGGATATATATTTAACTGAGGTAGGGCACAGCAGGAAATTTCCTGCTCAAATAAGAGCAGCCCGACTGGGGTAGTACCCCGACCTTACAGAAGATCACAGCTAAATAACACTACTCTAAAGCAGTGTTGTGTCCCTGTTGGTGAGTAAGGTGACCGGAGCTCCTGGGGGGAATTGGGGATAGGGTCGGCAACGCGCTTGCGATGCTTCTGGTGTTCCACACGTCTATAAGCTACGGTAATCGCTTACTATCAGGTGAGCCTTCGCTTGTTTGCCGACCTAGTTACATAAAAAAAAAAATATTATAATTACTCGTGACCGTCAACTGCTAGAAAAAAAAATATTTTAAGTCATTTCCTCCCGTTTGAAAATTTGTCAGATTATAGTTTACCTAGCATCTTGAAGGAAAAATAAAGTCTGCTAACCATAACGTGGTGGAATATACGTCAGCTGGCTGCTTGACCATGTAACATTTTGATTTTTTATAGCAAAATCACAGTTACCATTTAAGTAGCTTTTTACAAACAGGAGTTTCTTGAGTTAATGAACGGAGTCGTGGAAATGCTTTCCTGAGTGGAAGCTGTTACGACGAAAATATTATAGAAATTCAAGATTAAACAAATTCTTGTTGTCGCTCATGTGAATTCTCTGCAACTCTTATTGACTCTTAAAGGATTATAACTAAGTAAGGAAACTTTGAAAATCTGTGCACTAAAAGCATTGAGTAGGTTCTCTAAAAACGCTTTACCTTTTCACAAAAAAAAACTAAAAAAGACTTGCATAGAAAAAAAAATTCATCAAAGTAAAATGATACAACAAATTAATAGAAGTCCTAAAAATTATCATTCATCTGATCTGCACATCAAAGGGGCTAATCGAATACAACTTGTACCGATATACAAATTAATATATTTGAATCTTTATTAAGCCCCACTAAATCACTATCGCACAAAAACTTACAAAGCGAAGCCCGGAAGGCGCAACGACGACGCGACGCCGCGCACCGTCCAAATACACGAGTCATTGATTAATTGCTATCAATGGAGGAGGGGGGTGGGACATACAAATAATATACAGAAACAGTAATACTTCATTTTAATAGAATATATTTTATAATTTTACATGATCCTAATTTTGTTATTACCTAGCTATAAGGGGGCGTACATTAATTACGTGAGATGTTCCAGGGGGAGAGGGAATCACGCTAAATCTTTCCAAATCTTACTTAAAAGGGAGGGGAGGTCTTAGCGAATATCACGTAATTTTTTTTCTAGCAGAAAACGGTGTAAAATTGCGTGAAAAAATATTTGTAGGATAAAATATGGCCAAATCAATATTCACAAATATAAAACTAATCTTCAATAAAAGTAATAGGACAAGTTGTTATTGTTTATTTATCTCACTATCTCTTTAGAGGAGGGGGAGGGAGTTGAGAAAAATCTTTCGAAATGTCACCAAAGGGCGAGGGGTGTTGAAAAATTCTCAAAAATGCCTCACCTAATTAATAGACGCCTCCTAATTTAAATCCTTTTTGATCGATGTAATGGTAGGGCAATAAGTTCAAAATATGATAGGCCTGTAAATCATAAAAGCGTTTTAAGCATAAAAAATATTAGCGCCATTTGTCAGATCTGCGTACGATCTATGTGAGTAAAGGATTGAAAAGTTAGTTCAACTTCGCGTACGGTGACACAACTAGACATATAACTAGCGGTCCCGCGCGACTTCATTCGCGTGTTGCTCCGCTCCTGTGGGTCGTAGCGAGATGTTAAATAGTCTAAGTTACTCCTTGTTACATCAGCTATCTGCCAGTGTAAGTCCCGTCAAGATCGGTCCAGCCATTTCAGAGATTAGCTGGAACAAACTAGACAGATAAAAATTGTAAAAAATGTTGTTGTTGGTATATGTACCGTGTGCGTGTATACATCCATATGCACTTACTAAAAAGCGGTTATTTTGATATTACAAACACTCTAATTTTATTTATTTTTATGGATTCATGATTTGAAGGATAACCCACTTCTATATTATCTCAACGACAAGTGACTAGTGTTTGTCTTAAGTCCCAATTATTGGTTGTATTGTATGTCACGTAAATGGAAAACTGGAGACATTTTCATTTAGACACGTTAGTTTGTATATGTATATACTAATATATAAAGCTGAAGAGTTTGTTTGTTTGCTAGAAATTTCTTTCAATGTTAGATAGCCCATTTATCGAGGGAGGCTATAGTCCATATATCATCACGCTAAGACCAATTGGAGCGGAGCTACACGCGGACGAAGTCGCACGGGTCGACTAGTATAATATAATTATACACGTAGGTAGATTCATTTTTATATTGAAAGTAACGAGTATGACGAACGAATGGAAAAATGTTTGAAAAGTTTCATTTTGAGTTATTAAAAAATAAAAAATAACAGTACCTTTTGAGCATTGAGTCTGTGACACACCTTTAGTAGCTCGCGGGTTGTAGCGGGGCGTCGCGCGTCGCGGGAGGGTAGTGGGAGTGTCGGCTCGGTCAAAGGGCCCTTTGATGTTTGCCGCCGGCTTAATGCACCGCCCGCGGGCCCCGCTCCGCTCATCATTAGCAATTTCCCCGTAATTTGTTATCTTTACCGCTATTTATTTGTACAATTTCACGCTCGGATCGGCGTTTCGCACCTCGGAGTGTGCAAGGAGTCATTATGGTCTTCTTGATTTTTTTATCATCCCGCTGGAATTTCTTAAACGGTTACATTATAATCAGGGGTATCAGTGCAAAGTTTATTATATAATAAACTGTATAGTGAACATTCCTGTCATAAGTTAGCCGCACAGAGAAACCGGACAGTATCTTGGATTTGTGACCAAGGTGTAGGGTTAATGTGGCTCATTTTATAATTATGACAATTCTCTCCCCTGCCTGACCACTAACTAACTACAATAGTCAGAGACAATATATAACCGTTAGTGCGATCGATTAGAGTCAGTCTCTCTGGTGTTTTCGCGTAGTGTACATGTAAGTTAGTGTTATAGTGTCGTGTTAAACCTCCGTTATCGAGGAGCACGTGAGTAATGCATTTTATTATTTTAATGTTCGGTAGCGAAGTCGAGCGGTGAGTGCATAGTAGAAGACGTCTTTAAACCTGCTCCTGGGTCTCAAACCCTGGCACTGCTCGGTTTCTGTCTAGATTATATGTTAATGCTGTAGACACAGTATAGCTCCCATATTCTTAGCAAACCACGGCATGTTAGCAACACCGTTTATAAAGTAGTATAAGCGGGTAGATTACTTTATGTGAGCGGGTAGATTACAAGTATACCGACGGGTAGACAATATATAACTGTTAGTGCGATAGATTAGAGTCAGTTTCTGTAGTGTTTTCGCGCAGTGGAAGTTAGTGTTATAGTGTCGTGTTAAACCTCCGTTATCGAGGAGCACGTGAGTAATGTACTTTAATATTTTAATATTAGGTAGCGGAGTCGAGCGGTGGAGGTGAGAATTTGTGCATAGTAGAAGACATCTTTAAACATGCTCCTGGGTCTCGAACCCCAGGCATTGCTCGGTTTCGGTCTAGATTATATGTTAATGCTGTCGTTGAGTGTTACTGCACAGTACTAAACTAAACCACTTAAACAAACGACTTACATATATGAAATCAACTTGTTGCGCCCCGCGGTTTCACCCGCTATATTTTGGATAATTCACACTATATCATTATAAATTGTAGCCTATATGTTACTCTGATGTGTAAGCTATATTATTGTAATCAAAAGTTTCATCAAAATCCATTCAGTAGTTTTTACGTGAAAGAGTAACAAACATACATTCTTACAAACTTTCACGTTTATAATATTAGTAGGATTGGAAGAATACCTGGAACGATCGGGCCAGTAGTTATGTATATTTACCATAAAATAAATGGGGGTATTCTTAATATAAATCTTTAGGAAATACGAAATTCCAAAAATTGATTTCTTTGAATTAAAGTTGTGAAATAAATCAGTTATTCATAGCGAACAGATGTTACTGGTTCTGGTCATCGTATACCTTCAAATAGCCTTTCAATAATGATCTACGCTAATTTGATTTCACAACGTATTCACACATCGCATCTGCCGTAACAATTGGCGCGGCTGCTTTATGCATTAACTCAAAGGGCCAACGGTCAATAGTTCCTGGCGTTTGTAACATTATCCTACAATAGAATTTGGATTACGGTATACTTGCTATTTAAACACAAAGTGAACCGCATATTCATTCAACTCATTTTGAAAAAAAAAATCGAGTAAATAATTATAAGCAAATCGAATTATATAAAAAGACAGAATGTCCCAAAATATCTTTGTCAACGAAATGCATTGAATTTTCAGAACATACCCACGTATTCGTGAAAACGGCGGTCATTTTGGGCAATTTATTTCATACCTATGATTTTTGTATTTAAATTTCTATGGGACTTAAATAATATTTTAATCACGGTAAGAAGGATTATTTGGCAATAAAGAATATTAGTTGATTTATCGTTTATCGGTACAAAATGTGTGGAAAATGTTTTTAGCAATTTCTGACATTTCTGGTACTCATACCTTAAATGGTCCCATAGAGTATTTTGATCCTCAAACGAAGTAGGATCGATAGGCATAATTTTTTTTTTTTAATTTTAGCATTTTTTCGCTGACAACTCAGAATATCTTAAAAAGTTATGTATGGTCTCCTAGGAACGTTTTCCTGTAACTATAACGGTTAAGGTAGCCCTTACTGACCCGTCTCAAAAATCCACCCTGTATATTGTTAACAGATAAATATTTAGTTGTAATTTAGTGATATCATATTCGTTCACATTAACTGCGAATGTAGCGAAATCAATCAGGGCCACGGAAGGCGTGAGAGCGGCAGCTGATCAAAGACTCGCCGCCAGACAGGGTTGACAATATTGCGCACCTCAATGATTTTATTTAAGTGTTCCGTCTTCCCATTATCATTATGAATTATTAGGAGTTACCGTTTAATAATTTTTTCATAGTATCCGCCAACACTACTTAATCTTTTCGATGTGTTTAGTCCATAGTAGAATATAAAAATATTGATTCGACAAAAGTTTATTTGAGAATGAGTAATTGCTTATCATAACAAATAATTACGACCGTCTGGGGAATTTTTCGATAAATCAAACTACATTAGATGGAATTCAGGTAATACAATATTTTATTATATATTTTATATTAGAATGATAATGAAACTAAACCAATTTATTATCTAAACTTAACTTGAACGCACTCATCTCAAGAACACGGGCACGAAGTCACAAGGGTCGGCTAGTATAAAATAATTTCGATTTTCTTTATTATTATTGTAAATTGTGGTAGTTTAGTATCAGCCCTACCGTCCTACTATACGATTACAACTTCACCGCGCAGTCTCACTATCTAAGATCTTGTCTACTCTGTCTCCGCAGCGATGTTTATGAGTTGAATGCTACATATTATGTTTGCTTTAAATATTACTTCATTTTATTTACTGAAATAGCTTGCTGAGTTTAGTTAAGTAACTCATTTAACTGCAATCACAATAGAATCTCTCGTGTTGCTGGTGAAAGAAGAAAGCGGATAAAGAAAATAATTTTATACCAACAAAACTCTTCAGGAAACAGCTCCCCATAGCCACCTTCTGACTTTTTATTTATATTTAGTGTTTCAATTCCTTCGTTATAAAATAAATTTAAAAGCTATCAAATTGATTATCCTTGTTCCCATAGAAAAAAATTGTATTCTTACAGTATTGATTTAGAGCCGTGTACTTATTCAAGAAGTAAAAATAAAGTACTTGAATATCATGAGTTATCGATAGTATAAATATGATAAAAGAAGTTGTACGTTTAATTAAAAGAAACATTAATAACAAAATCCTTTCTAGACTGACATCAAATAAATACCTGCGCGTTGAAAATGAACAAACAAAAGTGGCAAAAACGACTTTATCAAGCGCGTATGACGTCAGCGCCCAAAGCGCTTTGAGGTTTCCGTCAAAGGCTGCCTCACGACACACGTTAGATCATAACGCTCTACACATCTACATTGGCCCAACGAAACAAACAAATCGACATCACCACATACCAACCATCAGATTACTATTGGCAGTTAATCAACGCGCGGTAAAATAGTAACTCAGTACTTGACTGGTTAGTAGTAGATATATCGAGGTGTTTTTTATGGTATCGCCAAATATATAATTCTTCAGCAAAATTAATTATCTTTTTAAGATTATTAAGGTTATTGATGAAAAATAGACGGGTAATTAGATATTAAAGCTTTCCTTTAACTGTTTAAAAAAATTAAAAGCTCATGTTTATTTAGAGGCTATCTTAGACAGTTTCGGAATTACTACATTATTATTTTTTTTATGGTAGATTAAGTGCAAACGAGCAGATGGTCCACCTAATGGTAAGTGGCCACCATCGCTCCATGGACCATGGACATCAGCAAAACAAGAGATACCTTCTTGCGTTGCATCCTCGCAGATAGAGTGGGGAAGGAGAGTAAAGAAAATAATGCTGCGGTTTCAGCGGACCCTGAGCAAGGGCCAGAGTCCACTAGATCCGCAGCATTAATGAGATGGGAGAGGGAGGTATGACACTTGGCGGTCGGATTCGCATGTTGGTGGTCGCAAGCCAGTCGGGGAAAAGACCCCCTACTCTCCCAGTGGCAGAACAGAATACTATTCTAATTCCTTTCAAAAACATAATTATGTAACTGCCATAACAGGAACCCCGGAAGAAAAGTAGTACCTGGGGTTTTGGACCCCGATGCAGGTTTACAGGGTTACGGTCCAATTTTACAATGATCACAACTAAGTTTTCAGAACTCACCTGGGAGTAGACTAGCTTTTCAAATTATGCCAATTATTACACTTCCATCTAGAGTATTAATTTGTTTTGAAATAATAAATTTGATTTCTTTTATTATAATAAATTATTACAAATACGAATAAATATATATTCGAATGTACAAGGTTAGTTGGCTCGTGTATCGGAGCAGTTGGGCCAACATGTAGAGTAGGCATAACGATTGTGTTTACACGCGGGCACCGCATACGATTTATGATGTTTGAGTTGGGACGACACCAAGGAACTTCTCACTTAGACCCCTTTACAGATAGTAATGCCAGATCTGATATTGCTGCGCGATTGTTTGCTTGCTCTCTGAGAACCTCGTACTTACTCGAAATTGTAATTCTGCACCATTCGTGGCATACAAACTAATGTTAACTGTGGTTATCATTGCAATATTAAGAAATTGTAACTATTTCTGGTGGAGTGACTTTTATTAAGAAAAATACTAAATAAGTAATGTTGTACAAAATCTTATTAAGTCTAAAATAGGAGTAGAATATATTTAAATTATTTAAAAGTTTTTAAAAAACCAAAACACTAATACCAGTAAATTATTTCTAATCAACTCAATCATTTTGAAATTGGACTTATATCTTGTTTTCATGATTCTAACTTGCACTTATAATGCGAAAGGTTAGTTTTTCAACCTAAATTTATTTAATTTTTACTAGTACGTCAATATAATTTGGCAATATTGCTATTGCTTCGCTTAGTAGCTTGTGTTATATGTAAAATATAAAAATATGAAACGTGTCACAGTACCGTCAGACATAAAGCAGGCGGTAGGCAGTGAAGCTCGCCACAATATTTATCGGTGGCTCGGTATCAGCGCCACAAAGCGACTCCGGAAGCCCACCTCGCGCGAATACATACGACTGTAAACACAGGATGTAGCGGAATAAAAACATCCTCATCACACCATCATCATCACGACCCTTCAATGGCCCACTGCTGAGCCGGATCTCCTCCCCAGAATGAGGAGGGTATGAGGCCATAATCTACCACGCTGGCCCAGTGCGGATTGGCAGACTTCACACACCTTTGAGAACTTTTTTGGGAATTCTCAGGAGTGCAGGTTTCCTCAGGATGTTTTCCTTCACCGTTATAGCAAGAGATATTTAATTGCTTAAAACACACATAACTCTAGAGTCAGAGGTGTGTGCCCAGGATCGAACCTCGGACCTCCCGAGTAAGACTTCAAGTCTCAACCACTGGGCCATCACTGCTGCAACAGCGCCATATTATCACAAAAAAGAAATTTTAACGTAAAACTTTGTCATTCCCATCGTACTATTTATATTGTTATTTGTATTAATTATTCCTCTTTAATGAAAATAATGAATAATAATAAATCGGCTCCGCTCTCGCTTATGACTTGTATGGTCCTCAACCCATTGTCGACTACCTCTATCACTGGATTCCTTTTTACACAGAGCCTTTGACGCCGGGCTTTGTTTGCTACAAGATCAGAATGAGAGCCGGTAGTCGGCCTAACGCGTGCCTCCGTTTGTGGCGTCTGCAATCGATTATTGTTATAGATTCTTATGTCGCTATTCGCTACTCGCTGCAGTGCCTCTTGAGATCGTTGATTGAAATGTCAGACCTTGGATTTTATTATGAACCGACAGTATTTCATTTTGCACATCTATTTTTGTTCCCTCAAATTACTTTTCAGTTTGTTTTTATTTGTTTACTTAGGTATGTAAAACAACTTCCAAATACAAAAACAACTTTATAGATGTTTACATAACTATTTAACCGTACCCAAATTACATTTTATCAGTTGACAACAAAGTAAACACAAGTTTAGGTGCAATTCCCGTTGACAATGCAATTTTAGTTAATTCGATCGCAATTCGCAAGCCGCGTGGCGCATGGCGCGGCCTTTCCGCCGGACGAATATTAAACTAATTATGAACAAACCGCCGGCCACGCAAATTAACCGTTGAACTCCATTAGCGCTGTTGTCCAACTATCTTCCGCTATTGATGCCTGCTCAGGTACTTTAGCCGTGGTTTACAACGCTCAGGTTATCTTTATGCAATGTATGGACGCCTACTCAAAGGCACTTTGCGTCACGTGTTGGGTACGAACTATGAAGTTCGGACCGCTCTTAAAACTTCGGGCCGTTCCTGAAACAATATTAATTATTTCATTCTATTCAATGTACCGATAGAGATTTTGTTATTGACATAGCTTGAAAATAGTATCAGCTGAAAAGGCGAAATTAATAAAGGCGCAATGGAGCTTTTGTCTGTGTTCCACAATCAATTCTTTGTATTACGAGGAATCCGCCGCCTCTCCGATATCACCAATATTCACGCATATAGGGTTGCCCTACCTATTAATTATTTCAAATTAAATTTTTTTTTCAGTTTAAATTTTTTTCATAATTTTCGCTTTCAAAAGTTAAGGCTATCTTCTTGAACCGAAATTTCCTGAAGTAATAGGATGTTGAATATTTTGTAACAATTAAAGTTTAGTGTTTATAATTAGTAGCATTGATATAATATAATAGTATAATTTAATAGATCCTATATGAAGCGTATAGTTTAAAGACAGGCGATAATGTATTCATTTAAACATCGCAACCCTGAACCAGTTGTGTTCGGCTCGTCTCAAAGGAGAATTTATTATTTAAAGTGAAAGTTATTGAGTTTCGCTAAGGTTAAGTGAGCCTTTTGACTTGCTTTGCCTATCAAGAGAAGGGTGTGAGGAAGCGGTGTCGGCTTCCTCTTACATGACTTTCCATATCTACAAATTAGCTTACAAATGCCTCTTTAAGTAACATGATTTCGCCTAGTTGTCATAAACTCACTCAAACACATAATATTAGATATCTGTTAAATCATCATACATAGGTAATTTAAAAAAAAATCATATTCATAAAAATCACCATTCCAAATGTCAGCATTTCTATACCTACGTATAATATATATACCAATGTATATTATAAAAAAAAATAAGCTCAAAATTTAATCTAATTATAGTTAATTTTGACGACTGAAATTTTTTCAATAACTTTCAATAACTTCGAATTTTTTTTAAGACCCAAGTATTCCTTTTTATTATAGATTCAAAATTATTTGGAGTTTTTTTTATATAGGTTTAATAGTTTGGTTTAATAAAAAGATAAAATTAGAGAATATTTAAAATTTTGCATTGGATATTTTTTCTTCGGTTGAACTTCTGGGGAGCCAGTAACAGATTTTCATGACCAAGTCCCTCCCAAGCGAAAATTCATGAAATGCGCAAGGGGTTAATATTATGATTACTCGTGATCGTCAGCTGCGATTCTTAAATTCCTGTTCGTAAAAGTTACTTAAATGGTAACTGTGATTTTGCTATAAAAATCAAAGTTATGGTCAGCTGATTTTATTTTTCCTTCAAGATACTTGGTAAACTATAATCCGATAAATTTTCAAATGGGAGGAAATGATTGAAAAAAGAATTTTTTACTACATGTTTGGGAGGCTCGCCCCCACCCACGGATTCGCAGCTGACAGCCACGAGTAATCATAATATTAACCCCTTATGAAGTATAGGAATTTTCACCCGATAGGAAATAATTGACCGAATTTGAATCTGGCTCCCGTACCATCTTATGGTAGGAGAAAACTTCGGAACAAAATTCGATTTGAAATTGAATGATCCAGGTATAAAGCAGTGATACCAAAGTTTTTTATACCGACCCCAGGAGGAATTACAGATTCGGATATGTAAAAAGGGATTACGTTCCAGGTTAGTGTAATCCAGCCGGGATATAATTTCAGTATTTTGTAATAATTTCATAGTACAACAGTCTGTAAATACAGGAAATATTTATTTCTTCCTTATTTTGAGATTGGGGAAAAGATTACAAGAAAATAACACGGTAAGTGGCCTACGAGCCAAATAAGTTTGGGAACCTCTGATGTAAAGAGTGCAAGATAAAAGCCTAAGCAATTCGTATCGAAGAATCGTCTGAAATGGTCTAATGTAGGTAACAATGCAATTTAGCGGCATCCACCATCCGCCTCGTGCATTATGCAGATTGCTGGCGTGCTGGCGCCGTCGCTCCGCCGCCGCTCCGTCTGCCGCAAACCGAATTTATCGCATTGACTATTCAATCCGCGAGAAACATCTGCCTAGTGCCTGCGCCTGTGCCTGCCGATGCTGCGATGCTGCTGAATAGAAAAATGTACTGCCTCTATAATGGCGAACCTGGAAATTCTTTGAAGATAACTTTTTTGTAACATTCTTCTAATATTATAAATGTCGATGTTCGATAATAACCACAGACCCGATCGTTCTAAGATGTTTAAACTAGTATTTTTCTTATTTTATTTATTTATTTTAACAATTAACAATCAACGTGTTTTTAAAAAGCAGTGATGGCCCAGTGGTTGAAACTTCAAGTCTTACTCAGGAGGTCCGAGTTCGATCCTGGGCACACACCTCTGACTTTGAGTTATGTGTGTTTTAAGCAATTAAATATCATTATTTTAACGGTGAAGGAAAACATCGTGAGGAAACCCGCACTCCTGAACGTTCGCTAAAAAGTTCTCAAAGGTGTGTGAAGTCTGCCAACCCGCACTGAGCCAGCGTAGTGGACTATGGCCTAATACCCTCCTCATTCTGAGGAGGAGACCCGGCTCAACAGTGGGCCATTGAAGGGTCGTGATGATTATATGTTTGTCGGAGAAATTATTAGAATAAGAGGGGGAGATTGTTAGAGAATATAGAATCTCTTAATAATAAACATCGTATGTGCACAATGGATGGCCTATCTTGAAAGCTTTGGACGCAATACTGTGAGGATATAACTAAACGTTACGTTCTCGAAGTATTCTGACAGGAACACAAGCAGTGCCTTAGACTTGTGACTAAAGTGTAGACTTAAAGGATCTTTTCAAGTAATTACAACACTCGCCTCCGCTGCCCAGGCTCTCTGTTTAAACCTAAGGTTACTCTCACATATACCTAACCTAACATAAGGCTAACCTAACTTATTATACACAAAAAATCACGTATGCGTTATAATTCACATTCAGTCAAATTATAGTTTATTTATACATATATAATTTGACTGACTGTGTTTTGTGGGTGATTATCTGACTCCTAACTAGATTTCTGTATTTTTTTTTAATCGTTCATAGGCAAGCGTTTGACTGTAATCTGCCTGATGTTAAGCACGACACGGTCTAGGATGTATTTAGAATATCAAAGGATATTTGGTTTTGTGTCGTAGTTAAATTCAGCTTTTTTGAGGTTTTTCTTTCGCTCTCTCCTCTCTTTTTCTCGGTGTCTCTTTTCTTGGCCCCTCTCTCTTTAAAGTTCCATAATGATAGTACGCTACACAATTCCTGAGCAATAATGTAAGGATTTTTATCATCCTACTTTACACACCCGAAGCCTAGCGAGGGCGGGCCGAAACTTTGTTTCGTAAAATATAATATATTTTACAACAGGATGAACTTAGTACACAGATAGTTCTAGGTCAAATTGATCTAATGAAATCTCTTATCTCTCCAAAGGTTTAGTTATATAAATCGAGTTGGAATTCGTCTCGTTTGTGGACGCCTCATCGGGCTTAAAGTTGTGGATAATTAGTACTTTAAACACGAATCAAAAGATCTGATTATTTAACGTAAACAAAAATCAAAATGACGTAAAGAAGTTATGTTGTTATTAAATCTTAATCTTTATATTACTTAACTGAAATCCTTAATTTATCATGTAATGGTAATTAGATTTATCAAAGATCATTTAAGTTTGGATGTAATATTACTAAATTAAAATATTCAAGCCATTAAAAAGGTAAACTTATTTTATTATTATCCCACAGGAACTCTCTTTTCTAGGAAAAAACATAACCATTGTGTTAATCCAAGTTATAGATTATCTGCGTACTAAGATTTCAATGAAATTCTTATTCAAACTTTCACATTTATAATATTAGTAAAGCTGTGGCGACCTTTAAATCATCTAAACTCGCCCACATATTTATAAGTGGCAACATTATATTGGTTATTATTAGTCTGTGTAACTATAGAACATTACTCTGTAATCTCTCGTTCTGATTTTCTCTGTATGCTATATACGAATTGTTTGTTAAGTGTGTAAGAATGTTAAATATTAATACAGTCACACTTATCTGATTGTTTCATTTAATGGTCTAAGAAAATACCAAACTACAGCAGAGACCTATCCCTGCAAGGTCTTTAAGAAGACCAAGCTCCTTAAATAAAGAGAGAGAAAAAAATATTAGTAAGAAGTAAGATTTTGACATTGACAAGTTAAAATAATGTAAATTTGTTCTTGTTTCCCTATTTAATGAAGTATGTGTAAAAATTCAGTTGTTTTTGTTGTCGATTATTTTATTTCCTTTCTGTAAAATTTTTCAGTAGCGTTAGTTTATTTTTCTTGCGAGTAACATAGTAGATCGAAGGGAATTTACTTAACGTCGCAGAGTGCAGTTCCCGCCCAAATTACTATTTCAATCTGAACCGCGACTCCGCTCCGAGCTTGGGACAATCAAATATCGCGCTTATAAACTTTATTACATTTTCAGAAGAGAAAAATACAAAATATACCTTATTGTGTATAAGGATATAGATAACTTCCTTGAGGTACTATTATTACGATGGACCTGTCAGTTAGTCAGTCACTTATAGCTTGTATTGATGTTATGATATATTGAATCGATTTGTAAGGCCTTTGGCCTATTTGAAGCCATTATGAAATGAAGAAATTAATTAAAACGCGTGTAAATCTGTTAAGGTTGTTTATTTATCTTGATTGTAATGATTTATAAATGTTATTAGCTGCCTCGGCGAACCTACTATATAAATTTAAAAAATTTAGGGTGGGCTACCTTTATCACTTAGGGGTATAAAAATATAATTAACATCGCTAACACACAAAATTTCATATAAATCGGTCAAACGGTTTTTGGAGGAGTTTGGTTACAAACACCGGGACACGAGAATTTTATAAATAAGATGATCATTTGATTTATGATTCTGTATGATTCGTAGTTTAATTAGAAACTACTTTTTAATTACGTCCATAGCCTATTTGTACTTCTAACATGAAAATCTGGTGTGAAGGTGTTCTAAAAGAACCCCATATGTATGACAAAGGGCTGTTGTCTAAAGGGCGCTTGTAGAGTGACGTAGTGTATAGCACAGTTGTGTCGCGCTTTTGATGGTAAACTTTTTTCACACTTTTGCGAACTGGAGTGACGGTGATATTCAGGCCTGCTATGATGCACCATCATGATTTAGTACATACAATGGTACACATTTTCTAAAATTATTACAATTAATAAATCATGTACCTGACCTACATAATTGCTAAGACTTCTAATGCTTATTGTTTGATTGAAGTAATATTTTTGTAGGCGGATAAGAATGCCAGAATCTTTAAATCTAAGATACAATCGTAAATAGTGATGTTTGCTTATATTCATAACAAATATCTGCGTTTGGTGATCATGCGAGTAACTAGTTTTAATTTTGGGTTTATGCTGTACACGCAGACACCAGTACCGGCGAGCGGCATCACTGTGTACTGCTTTGAGTACTGACGAATGTGGCGTTTATTTTGCCTACTAATACAAACGAGAATATTCTCTTTTATCCCCATCCTTACTCTGTGTTCCACTGAGCTTTATTTAAAAAACGCGAAGATTCTGTTCTCTTATTACACGGAGTCTGTGATAACTCGACTAGAATTGCCAAGCCTTTGTGAGCGCCGCTTCAAGTATGTGCACACACGGAGTATTTGTTTAGTAATTAATGCTCGTATTTAATGACGTCCGTGACTCTTTTGTAGGAAATTCTTCTCTAAATTTTTTATTTGTACGCAAAGCGCTGGACATGTATGTTCAGTTAGAAATTCCTAGTCCGGAGCACCTCAAGGCCGGTCATATTTCTCAACTGAAAACTTTATGTACGAAAAAGTAAAATTGATAAAAGTTCAGTTAACGTATTTCGTGTTAAACAAAATGGCTTTGTTTTTCTGTATTGACGCAGAGTGACGACAAGCTTCAATGAACGCGTGGCGTGACAAATCGCTGTGTAAAGTTTTAATTCGAGTCGTATGCTCGATGATGATGGCGCGCACAAAGGGCACAAAAGTAATAAAGGGGTGTCGAGTGTTCATCGCGTTCCGCCCTCCCTTTGCTGCCGGCCGCCGCCTCCGTGCCTCTCGCAAACATCCAACATATCGCGACCCGAAAACTGCATCACTTTATCACCTGATCGATTTATTTCCAAATTCGGCATTTTCAATCGTATCGCAAATTATAATAATTAGCAAACTGACTTTCATTATCTTGCAAGCGAACACAACATATGACGTTCTCTCAAGCGTTAACGTCTCGCGTCAGCACGCGGGCGGTGGCGGTCAGAGGGCAGAGAGCGCGGTCGCTAATCTCAAAGAGAGGACTCAAAGTGGAGCGTGCAAATTCGAGGCCGAGCGGGAACAATAAAACTGCAGGTGGACCGTGCGCACTCCGCCCCCGCGTCTCCTCACCTCGCATCAAAGGGAAGCTCGCGATACTGTACAAAAGCCCTAATGAGACAAACCCGTGGCGTAATCGAGGCGACGGAAAAAGATGAGACCCGAGAGGTACGAGGCAAATTTTAATAATTGTCAAAGCGGCGGCACCGATCAAACGCGGGCGGCCGCCCACCAGCTCTCCGCCGCCCGCCCGCCGCTCCGCCGCCGCGACGTGTGCTCACCGCGGGCCTCATTAGCGCCACTGATCTAATGCAACTTCGAACTCCGGCGACGTCTAATTAAACTTAAACAGAATTTCAATTTTAGGACTGAAATTTTAATACGCAAAGCCGTCGCCGCGGAGTCTCCGCAAAGGAGACGCGTTCAAAGGCGTCGCCGTGCACGTTTTCGCAGATATTAAATGTGTTGACAATTTAATTTTTCATTTCCTCTAGGCGCGGGGCGGGGGCGGCGGGAGGCGAGTCGGGCGCGGGACGGCGCTCCTTTGACGTCGCGATATTGTCTTTGTGCGGCGCGTGGGGTGAGGCGGGCCGCCGCCGACGGAGACTTTGTCGCAATACAATGTGTATCAATAAAACTTAGGATTGGCTTTTAGTGGTTGCACTTACGCTTTGTGAGGCGGCGCGCTCACCCTTTGACATTATATAGGGAGCGAGTGTGGCGAGCGGGTGGAGCGCGGAGCGAGCCTCGGGGCTTGGGACCTAGTAATAATGTAAGCCTAGACATACTGGCGCCGCTAGTCTCCAAGACCTCACGTCACTGCCTCTGTTGCTAAAAAGACAATTATATTTAACTAGTCGATTCGTTCCGGCTTTGCCCGGGTGCAATTCACCCCGTGTATTTTCAACATATTTTCTATATATAACGAACTCCCGTACTAAATTTCATACCTTATTACCTACATACGTTACTACGATAAGAATATCATGATTAAGTCTGACCTATATCATTTCCCAAGCTTTAGTGTATCTCTGTTCCTCCTTTTTCTTCTCTGTCGCTTCACACTTGGCAGAGCGATCGTGGTTATCACGTCCTGGGCCCCAGCAAGTTGGCAAGAAGACAGTGCCCGCCTCACGTTAATCATGTACGGCAGCGCCCACTGCAGCCTCCATCTGATCTGTCCATTTCATAAGAGATCTTCTCCGCGGTCTTGAGTCTTCGACTCTCTCTTGAACGACATGACGCTCTATGGAGGCGTTCCCACGCCGACTAACGTGCCCAAAGAATTTTGAATTTTGTTATTAGCCGAAATATATGTTGTAAGTAGCCACATAGGCGTTTGAGAATATCGTATACAGCAGTCTATTTGATGCTGCAACACCATCTAAAGTAACCACCACCAAAGTTGCATTACATAAAATTGAAAACCAAACGAACTTGTTAAGGTTGATGAGATCTTCGTTCCAAGTCCTAAATAGCTGATAGTCTTCAAACGGCAAATCAGATCTTTACAGGTTATAGCTAAGAAGCATCTAACTGATTAAATCACCTGTCAAACAAAAAATCGGTCCATTATCTTGGGCGCTATGATGCCACAGACCGACATAATATACAGATACATACGTTTAACCTAGAACACCCTTGCTTTGTAGCGTCGAGGATTAAAATAATGATGTAAGCAGCAAGACAACACTTACGATTTTCTTCAGTTGGTCAGTATTGCAAGTCGCTAAAATGTATTTAGCGTAGGGCTTGCTTTAACTGTAGCTATTTAGAAACCTTTTTCATTTCGCCTGTCTGCCTCCATTTTTATTTGAAGCGTGTGTCGATATCTTTATTAATATTGCCGATAGTGGGTGCAGTTCGCCTGAGGCATAAGGTTGCGGCGCGCGGCTTCGTCTCATCACGAGCTTGTAAATATAAACCCTGCTTGGTTCGACTTCGTTGCAATCGTGTACGTAAGCTCTTTATTTATTTAAACATAGTATTGGATCCTTATTATTAACATGACATACCAGAGGATCACATATTATCTAGTTTTTATTTAATTCTTGTAATGTGATGCTTAATTTATTTTTACCACAAATAATTTCTATTCGTTTGTTACGAGTATCACTAAATTTGTTTTACATATTTTTAATAGCTGACTTGGGAAAATTCGTACCGCCTAAACAGTCAATGACAGTCGTGTAACGTGTTATAGATTAGCTGAACTTAATTTATGATTGACATGTTTGACAGTTACGAACCCATGAACATTTTATATGGGCAAATGTTTTTCTTTAATTTATTTTTTCGTCAATTTTCCAATGTTTTAATAGTCATTCTGCTATTCGGAACGGATACAAATACAAAAAATCAAAAACCATGAAAGTCGTTCTCGAGTTATAAGTGTTCGAACAAACCCGACTTTGTTTTATACATACGTAGAAAAAAAGAAGAAGATATATATAAAACAAAGCCGGTAATCTTTATTGACATTTAATAAAAAGCAATGTTTGCCACATTACTTTTTGTTAAAAATAATTATGGTCAATTATATCAAATCTCTAACCTCATTAGTTTCCGAGATTTTGGATGGAATACCTCTATTGTAACGTTCGTAAGCCGACACGTAAAAATATTTCATGAATTTTCTATAGCGCTAGTCATAATGCTGCACCTACCGACATTTTTATTATATAGATATATAGGTATTGCAGCTAATAAGCTAGTTTAAAATTTAGATCAAAGCACCGCACTATTGCGCATTTTAATACGCTTTTATTAGCTTCATACGTATCTTAATATGTATGTAATGGAATCTTTGAACATGATTTTGGCCCCCTTCAAAACGTTGGATTATCTCGAAATTTGGCATACTTATTAAGGATCGATAATAATTCAATATTTTAAACAGTTTGATCCGTTATCCTTACTAGGATAATCAGGATTAGCGATTTTTTGTTTTCCTGAGACCCGGAGAGTCTGCGTCCAGACACTTTATATTTATGTTTTTTCCTTTCCCTATCTTATACGTACATCATCCCCCTATATTTTAAAGTAGTTTTCACCCCCGTTTTATAGAAAAAATTATCGAAATTTTCAGTAAAATTTTAAAATTTGGTTCAAATAGTAAAATTGTTAAAATTTGGTTCAAAAATCAAGTTTTTAGTAGACAATAGTAATATTAGTTTATCCGATTTCGCTATTCAACGAAATCACTCTTGTTAAGATATCTTTCAGGACGAACGAGAAATTAAATAATTCATTGATACTCTCCACACCGAGCCTACCTTATAAAATATTTTTTTCTTACACTATTTTTAATACAAATTTGTTAAAATTTATTTTCTATTTTTTAGTTGGATTTTCTATAAAAGCGTATTTTTTTCGTTTTTTTAAACTATTATTCATTTAATCCCGACGCTGTACGGACGGGATGTTATGTGTAGTCCTGTTCCGGTTTATGTCTGTCTGTGGCATAGTAGCGCCCAAGATAATAGAACAATTGTGATGTATTCTTTTTTTGAAGTGAAAACTTCTTTCGCGGCGTTGTGCAAATTTGGGATGGGTAAAAAATGTCAAACTCGCGTCAGGACACCTGATCAAAAATCCGTTAGACGGCGCTTGCACGCTTAATTGGTAGCATGTTTCATAAAAAATATTGTATTTAACCACATTAATGACAGTATTTTTATACTGATTAATAAAGCAATTCGATCGAGATAGTTCTAAGCTATAATTAGTGAAGATCTGGTTAGGCGTTTAAAAGTATCAACTCATTTCTAACTTGAGACACAGGTCTTATCAATTTAAGTTCATTCTTTTTATAAAATTTAATGTATAGTTACTTTCGTGATACTTCTAGGACATGGCAATTTTAAGGTTATAATGCCTGCTGCATTAGTCTACTCAATACCCAACTACTCAACTACTTGCAGCAGATATTTTGTGTTTATGCTAATGAAAATATTTTCTCAGGTGGTATCTCCAGACATGCCAACTTTAGGTAGTCTGCACTATTCCAACTCCTCAGCCATTTACAGCGGGTATTTCGTGATTAGGCTATTGAGAATGGACTCTTTGCTGGTTTCTCCAGACATGTCAACTTTTAGGTAGTCTGCTTTTTTCTTTTTTTTTTTTGTTGACCCGGAGGAATCTGTTCAACAGATACCTTCCCAAGCGGGGACTTGGGAAAGGTTAGGATAATGAGAATGGATTCTTTGGTGATGTCTCCGAGACATGTCAACTTTAGGTAGTCTGCGCTATTATAAATAGAAGAGGGGTAATTTAAATTTTTAATTTAATAGCTGTTACTGACGTTTTAAGATGTATATAAATATTTTTGACTCTTATATGTATAGATTGTTAATTCTGAATTTGTTTATTTTAATAACGAACGTTTTTTTAAATTTCATGATGTTATTATCTCATGTCAAAAGCTTGATTTTAAAGCTAGCGTGGTGAACTTGCGCGTAGAACACATCTAAATCGCCGTATCAAAAGTTATAAGTGAAAAAGTGCAAATTGAAGTAATTCAATTTGATTATAAATAATTATATTAAAATATTATCTGAAAAAAATTCATTATTATTATAATAAGCGGTTGAAGCCCAATGGTACGAAGAGAGATGTCGTGGGAATGATACCTATAACTTATTATCCACTATTTTGCACTACTTCTCCAACAAGGGTATTTTGTATTTTATGTATTTTGAAAATTGATTCTTAGTGCTAATTTTCTGTTGTATAGAAAGAATTTATGAAAAAAAAATGTCATGTCAAAAATTTTATATTAACATAGGGGCTACAGCTGTGTGGTGATACACCATTCAGTTATTTTTATTAAAACTAGTCGACCCACGCGGCTTCGTCCGTGTGATGCCTCTCTCCTTTTGGTCTTAGCATGATGATATATAGCCTATAGCCTTCCTCAATAAATGGGCTATCTAAGAATGTAAGAATTTTTCAAATCGGACCAGTAGTTCCAGAGATTGGATTGGACCAGTAGTTGCAAATCATTTGATAAATACTGTACCATAGATTTGCATCATATCATCATAATATTTTATTTGCCAGAATATGGTTTTAGAAGTTGTTAAGAAAAAGACAACACTCTACCATTTCAGGTGTGCAAATATTTAACATTATATTAAAATTTCTTTTTCTTACATACATAATAACATAGACACTTTATTATAAATAAGATTTAAGAAATTATTTTAGATATTTAAAATTATTCAATGTCAAAAATACATTAAAATTTAAATTCATGTTAAAACTTCAAAAGCAAAAAAAAACAAACGTTTTAAACAATATTAAACTGTGCAATTGGAAGTCCTTATAACATTTTAGGCAACGCAATGACGGTAACCATATGTAAAATATTTAAATAGACGCTATTTGATGATTTATATTAAAGTTAATTATCTCCATAGATATCTACTACAGTTTACCTATTAGATAAGTTCTTTTGAAAATGGTAATTACATTTATTTTTGAGTTGACTTAAACCCCTGGTTCTAATTTGATTAATACAATAACTCGCGCTTTTGATTACAAACAATAAAAACTTGAAAGGATTTCAATTCAAAACGTTCTCATTTCGTATTATATTGCGACACTTTACTGCAAAGTGCCTACTTTTAAAAAGACTTTGTTGAGTCGTAATATGCTTATCCTCGTGTAGGAGTTGTCTTAGCATCTCCTTATTAGATGTTACTCGAGTCAATATTAAATTCAGCTCCCACATTTAGAATACAGTAACCTCTTTCTTTGGCTTTCGTGCAATGTCTTTGATCTGCGGGATTCAAAGGGATGCGTACAATTTTAAAAACGGGTTTAGTACGACCAAAAAAGACAACCTTTTATCCTTTGACCACGGCTGCGTAATACGTTATCGGGATTGCATTCACCGTCACTTGCCTCGCCATGCATAGGAAATAGCCCGATTTCAGTACGTTATCGGTGGCCATAGAGAAAGTCCACGTTTTTTAATAAAATTACCTGTTTTAAAAGGACGTTACTACTGAGATTAAGGCGCAAAGAGATGTTGTTAGTTGCCGGCGGGCGATCAAAGCAGAATTTCGTCCAATGGATATGGCGGGTGACGGTGGGCCCGCCCTCTTTTGAAGCCACGTGCGACGCGCGCATGTTGTCGGCAGTTTTCTGCCAGTTTCTTCAGCATCTCGATGCGGGGTGGTGTTGTTACGCTCTTAAAATATTTTCGTGCGACGTGTTTCGTAACTCTGTAAAAGATTCCAAACTTTCGTCTGTTAATTCTATAAGCTCGTAACTGATGTGTAATATCTAGTGTTCTCCTGTGTGTTTGTGCATTTAAAGTGTTACTTAGTTTACTTGTTGAATGGATTTTCTATTTTGGATTTGAACGCATATAGTAACAAGGTATAAATAATTAAACTTTTGATAAATTGTTAATATTGAAGAAACTCCTTTCAACCAGGTTACTGGCGTCGGCATCCCTCGACGGTACGCAGGCATTGTTTTAAGGGACTTCTAGAGTCCTTGTGTCAAATGTTTATTAGAATGATCCTATTGTTTTGGACCCTCCGTTGTTTATTATTGTTTGAGTAGTGCTTGCTTAATGTATGGATTTATTGTTTACGGCGATACTTTATTTTTATGATCATTTCTAGCAACAATGTTATTTATTTTCAATTATGTTACTTGAATTTTTAAAACGTTTGCCGGGCATTGTTTCCGTAGACTATAGACTATTAAGTGTAAGATAATAAGAAAATAAAAGTGAATATATTTTATAGTTGCATGTTGGTGTTAGTGCATTTATAGATCTTTGTAACTGTATCGTATCGATTACTTTCAAAGAAAAGACATCAACGCGATCTTTAATCTTCATTTTGTACATCCGAATTTAACAGTTTCTGTTATTATATATTCTTGGTAGGCAAAATAAAATTTAGAAATGTTTATCAATCGTATGTTGAAAAATGCTTGCAAATTATATTTTATATTAAAGAATTATTTTTCATTACTAAATATTTACGAGTTAAATTTAAAAGAGAAAATTAGGAAAAAATAAGTAGATAGGTAATTTAATAAAAATAATCTAAAACCATCTTGTCAATATTAACCAGTTTTAAGGAAAAAAGTAACTAAATTTAAAAAAATGAATGAAAAATTTATAAGCCAACGTAGTAAAAATGTAGAAAGTAAAAAAAAATCCTTATCAGAGTGAGTATCACTTCCTAGAGAGATATAATAAAGTTATTTTTTATATAAATTATTTACTAATATAACCGAAATATTTAGTTTATCAAAATCCCGATTAAAACAGTTTAGTTAATATAAAATTACCCCCATAATAGCGCTTTTATAGTTGAACCCATAACATTTTCATTTAGTACTCCGAGTTTGTCTAACATGCAACATCAAAGTGAACCCTTCAAAAATACGTATTTAAATTAAAACATGAAGCAAGGAAGCGAGCAGGAGCGTAGCCAAACCTACATTTCATTAAAAGCCGGCTAAAACTTGAAAAATCATTCGTACAGCACTCCGCTCCGCATAATCCCGACACATTACCGTTTCGCCTTTGAATTAAGCGAACTCGGCGCTTTAAAGCCTGAATAAAATATGTCATTAGCTACATTATCGCATTACCTCAGTCCGTCTGCACAGAAAAACTTGTCATGAAAACGTAATGCTAAAAGCGGCCGAAAGGGTGCGCAGGCGTCTTGGCGTCTTGAGCCGAGGCTTGGCGAGGAGCGCTTTGCTAATTTCCAAAGTCGGTGGTAGATAAGGCAAGGACGGGAGGAAGGTGTCTTTGATGTGCCGCCCGGCCCTCTGACTTCGGGGATGAGAGCTTTCAATGAAAGGATTTTTTCATCTCCTTTCCCTTTGTACTTAATTTAAATTTCGTTTATATCAATGCTGCGAGTTTCCTTTTCGGGTGTGTTTTCTCTTTTACTTTGTCGCGTTTATCCTCTCCAATTTGTTATGTTCGAGTTAGCTCTATAATTAAATTTAGTGTTCGTAATCTGTTTCTAATTTTTCCCCTCACTAGGTCGGCTGCCGGTGAAATTGCAATTGTATGAATTAATGTGCCTTTGATTTCGCCCCGAAATGATCCCACTTTAATAAGAGTTGATTATTTTTTCCTTTTTCCGCCGCTCGCTTTGAAGATGTTTCCTAGAAACAGAGTTTTTATCTTTGTAACAGTATTAAATACTATATTCTGCTACTTCAAAGTCGCGTTTATTTCCTGTTATAAAGGTGAAATAAATTTAATTTTATAAAAACTTATAAGCTTTATTAGTTTAAAATATTTTTTTTCTATAGGGAAATAATTTCGGGTCTATTAGTTAAATTTAAGAAATTAATTTTATAAAACAATAGTTAACTGAAAAAGACATTTAAAAAAGTCCAAAACAGTTTAAAGTTAGTGAAAGTGCCCACCAACATCTTCCAGCCACCCTTATGTAACGAGGAAGTTTAGTATGCAAGTGTGCTCGTTAGTTTTTCATCAGGATCGGGCTGTCCTTTGTCCAAGTTCCGACGCGCTAAGAGGCCGGTACAAAGTTACCTCCAACTAAAAACACGACCCATACGAATTTCCACGACAAAGACATCACTCAAGTCTTTTTAGAATTAAACATCAAAGTGTACCTAAGGGTCTTTGATCTTTGACATCATCGATACAGGCGAACTCACTAACACGTAATATCGTACCGTCTGATGTTAATTGTACATGTAGGTACTAGGCGACTTCAAAGCCAAGCTTCTATTATTTCAATAATATTTAATCGCTCTGCCGTTAATTTGAAATTTAATTTATCAAATAATCTCGATTAGACCTACGGCTTTCCTGAGAGAAACAAAGATGATTAGGCACGTTGTAATAAGTGAAAACATTGAAGTTTGTCTATGGAAGAGTATTACGCGTTGCGAAGGCGTCGGAAGACAAAGAGTTTGTCGCGGGGGTGAATTGAAACATACGGCGCTTCCCGCGGCGGCGGCGGCAGCGGTGTTCACAAAGGCGCCACTTTGTGGAGTCGTCTTTGACTTTGAGTCTCGAGAGTGTGTGACCCAACATTAATAACCTACTAATAGCTCTCGTCCGTAACTCTTTTACATGTTAAATTAGCGTTCATTTTGCTCTATTTGCTTTTACGATAGAAATATTTAACTAATATAATTTTATCGTACCGGTCTAGACTCACGTCAAAGGAAATTACTTTAATATGTACCTATTCTCGAGTTTGCGATCTTCTTCATTAAATATTTAAAGAAGCGAAACATTCGATTTTTTCGCATAATTATATTAGTGACAGTTTAATTAGCACAGCTTTCATCGGCGCCGCTTTGAGTTTGAACGTTTCAAATAGATTTCACAAGAAGCACTTTCAAAGAGAGCACCCCTAATAAGTACTGAAGAGTCCTCGCACGTGTTTATCAAAGACAGCCTTTCGTTATTCACCGTCTGAATGGCCTCAAAAGAAACTCGTGTAAAATGCTCCACAAAGTGCTGTATCAAAGGGAAAGGCGGGCGCAAATATCTGTTTCGTAAACTAGTAAAAACGAAGCTCTCAAAGGTACCTACTGCGTACTCGCGGCAAATTAGGCGGAGTTAAATACGCCGCTCACTCACATGTACGAGTATAACTTTTAAAGTCACTCGGTTATTATTTATGTAACTCGTAATCGTCAAAGCTCCTCTGAGATTTATTTTTGACAATGTCACCCCGCACCCGTACCCGATCGGTCCGAGCGAGGTCGGGCGAGGAGCCTTCGCGTGCGCCTCACATGTGTATCCATTTAATGCTCAATTCCCATATAATTTAACTTTGCGATCAAAGCGAAATTTTGCAAAGAGCTACCCGACAACGCGGCGGGCCGGGTGGCGTGTGCGAGCGAGACACCGTCGTCGAGTTGCTGAGATCAAATGCTGGGCCAAATTAGTCACTCTCCGTCTCTCTATCTCAAAGCCGATCCGTAGTAAAGTTTGCGCGAAGATGACATCAAAAGGAAACCACACACCGGGGGGCGCCGCCCGACGCCCCCGGCCCCGTACTTAAATCCGCCGTGTCTCGAGCTGTCTTATTGACACGCGACTGACAACTTGCAAGTCGCCAGCGTCGTCTGTTTCAGAAGCTCGCTCGCTTTGGCAGACTTATTTAGTTAATTAATACGGAATGTCCTATCAACTCTCAACTCCCGCAAGGCTGATATACACTTACACGGCTCAACTGTAAGGAAACTAATCGGGTGGGCCCGTCCCACTAACTAATGTCTTTAATTACCTACTGGGATTGATGGAATTGGTTTTCAAATAGAGCTCTTGCTCAACTTTGTGTCTTTGACTCGGTTTCAAATCTCAAGAAAATTGCTCTAATTCAGATTCATGCATCCCATATCCTAGTACATAATAGTAACAATACAATTGCGTGTAGTGTTTAATTCATTGCCAATTACAGAATGAAAGTCACGTTAAATGTTCTTTCTTTAAATAATTTGCATACCCAATCCAAAACTCCTGATTGTAAAACGTAATTGGAGTTATATAAGTAAAATTGCGAAAACCGCGTTCACATTTCACAAAGTTCAGAAGCCTTAAAACAAATTAATTTTGAAATTACTTAAAACAATGCTAACCTATTAATTTTAATAAGTAAATAATTGTTTCATTTATTCAGTATATTTTTTTTTATAATATTCTATAAATATTTTCTTTTAAATATTGTTTTACAAGAAATAACACGTAATTTTAAAACTATTAGCAAATCCTTACAAGTTTTGAACTTTAAGATTGACAGGAATAGTATAGAAAACGTGTACATATTCTCTGGATACCAAAAACGATATACGGTTATACGCACATTATTGAATAGCTCTGTGTGGTTAAAGTATACTAAAACCTTGGTTAGAAAACAAAAATTCGGTTTAAAATTCTATTCACTTTGCGAGATAAGTCTAAATATGTGAAAACATACGGTTTACCTAAATTTGCTGGTGGTACTTTATCTAATGCTTATGTGCTGTGTATCGTGGACTTTAAATTTATATATTTAATTACTAATTTCTTTTGAAACTCACGTAGATAAAACCGACTATGGGAGTGAAAGAAAGAATCTGTTAAGTATTTTTATAAATTAACTCAAAGGAAGTTCCCTTTTGAAACCCTTTTTATCTTTTCCCATGTCCATTTCGCTTATTTGCAAAGTTGCCCGTTGCTTTCAAGATTCATTCTCAGCTTTGTTTCTATGTACAACGTAAATGTTGTTTAATGGACTGGAATGTATATGATTTCTTTAATTGTAATGCAAGTTATATTTTTAAACATTTTTTACTTAACACAATTTGCATGATGCTCTATCAAATGGCTTCCTTTTTAAAAAGGAAATCTGTATATATGTCGGTGCGTAAGTTAGGCATAGGTTAATCTAACCTTTGGTTTAAACAGTGAGACTAAGCAGTGGAGGCGAGTGTTGTAATTACATAAAAGACGTCTTTAAGCCTACAACTTGGTCATAAGTCCAAGCCACTGCTTAGGTTCCTCTCGAAATTGTAAGAGATTATTGTCCCATAGTCCTTGGTTATTTATTGTTTCAGTAGTATCTATGTTGCATTTGCCCAATAGTCCCATTCAATGTCATCCACCTTGTATTATTCAATATTCCACCTCTTCTCTTCTCTTTCTAGAATCTCCGACATATTATGAATTTGAAGTATAATTATAATAATACTATTGATGATGAATATGGTGGAAAGAAAGAGAGAAAGAAAGGTGCAAATTTCCATCAGTGAAAGAATTTTTAACATTGGATCAGGCAAACAACTTTATTCGTCTAAGAATAACTAACGCAATATAAATCAAATTTTCTACACATATAGTCAGAACAGAACAGTGTGTAACTTGATTGAACATACAGAATACTTTCATCCTGGCACAATCTATAGGTTCTGTGGGACGAATGATGCTACCTGTTCAGGTACGAATTAAATTTGGTACACATAAAATTTGTAACTTGAATCCAAAGATAGCATTCTTTAGTCTCGGAAAAATTAGAGTTCCTAAGGGTTATGAGTTATTATTCTTACAAGAACAGTTAAAGGGATATGAATGAAATTTCATACTCATATAGTTTTTAACACGAATCGACACTTGAAGTACCATTATCTCAGAACAAACTTAGCTGTACAAATAAAATATATATAAAAAGTTTAAGATTCGATTAAACATTAAAAACGCCGAATTTATATTGACATCCAGGCCTAAAAAATGTATCGATCCAAATGGACCAAAAAATATTTCATATCTGTTGGCGTCCGGCGAGGCGAGGCATTGTGCGCGGGAGTTTACGACGCGCTTCCAGGAACGGCAGGCACCTACGGCGTCCTTTTGTGACGTCACCACTACCTCCCCTAATTGAACTATGCCGTTCCGATGTTGTTTAGTCTTCGTTATTTGATCTGTTTAGCTCATGTTTAAAGATTATGATGGTTATTGTTCCGGTTATGGCCTTATAATGGTCTCCTAAAATTTTACATTCGTCTACAAATAATCCTGCACTTCATGGCTATTATTAGCTATTTTTAAATATGTATGTTCAATATTCTATAATAGATATATCTAACCTACATTATTAGGACTTAATTATTTTTGTGGCATGTATTTGAAATTATATTTGTTATCAATTTGTGGTTTTTTATTATACCAAAAAGGAAATGTTTCCGAGTGCCCATCTTTGACGATTCGAATTCTTACTTCTTAAATGCGTATTTTTAGTATTTTTTACAAACAAAATTAAGTCTAAGTACTCAACTATTCATTAAACTCTATCTCGGCTTTTTATTTAAAATTATAATAAAAATTTGTGCTCAATCAATATATATCTTGAGTTAGCGATTACGTATTCAAACTAGTTTTTTTTATCAGAGTGCTGGACCACCTGAGACGTATTTCCTACGAAGCGGTAATGACGAACTACGATCACAAATAGTCGACTTTATATCCCTTGAAAATGACTAAATAGACAATTAGAAAGGATTTGAATAAAACAGAATTGACTGATTAATAGATTCACGAGGATAATAAACAGTTTTCATAATATTGTGTTTTTAGAAGTTTTGAAAACTTCCTCCTTCCCTTTCACTTTCGTCATCAATTCATCAATCACTATCCATCGGTTACATGTCGATCTGTAATGTCCGTTTGATATTCTGCGTCCATTCCAACATTCAAGTTTTTGTCCAGTATTGCTCATAATGTGATTATAATTTCCTTACATCTGTTTGACTGGTTACGTGATTTTGAATCTTCCTTGTCGTTGTAAGGGTTGTGTTTTATTTGTGAGAGATTGGTGTAAATGTTCGCTTCGTCCATTGAGGCGAGACCGGTTTGGTGGCGGAATGCCGATGCTAGCGGCTTTTTGCTTTGGATGCGTTCGCCCACGCGGTCGGCCCTCGGTCCGTCGGCCAGTCGGCGCCAGCGCTACCTTTATTTGATGCCTGATAAAGGACACGTTGCAAATATATTTCATGTAAACTTACACTTCAAAGTACTCTTAACATTATATGTATATAAAATTCTGTTCGCTAGTTTCAATTTTATTTAATAATTTTCCTGTAGAACCTAAGTGATATTTAAAATTTTCGTTAGCTTATCTAAATAGAATATTATATTTCTTTTAAGTATAAGCATATTTAAGACAGATATATCTAATAGTTTATTGAATTTGAAGACAAAACATAATCTAATACTGTATATTTTTTTTCTTTACCTTGTAACAGTCGTACTGTTTATAATATTATGGATTCCGCTACTTGGTCGCACCTCAAATATATTTTGCTCTCTTTTAGGATAGCCTTCAATTTTTACAAATAAATCCTGATTGATTTTTTAAAATAAACACTGAAGAAATGAGGGAAACAAATGAGAAGAGTGATTCCTAATATGGTAATCCCGATTTTTGATATAGTTTTAGGCTACAATTTTAAATGTGTTTTCTACTCTCCTTATTCCTATTGATTTAAAAAATAGTAAAGTATGTCTCCGCTAAATTTGAATTATTCTAATAAAATAGGAGTTATTAAAAATATAACGTAATATGTATATGTGTAGTTAAATAATTTAGTTTTATTATGAGTATTAGATGTTTTAAGTGGTCTTATAGCTAGGTAAAGTTTTAACAATACGTAAAGTCTGAAGTCATCTATAAGACTCATCTTAAAGTAAAAAATCTATCTATCTTTTACCTTAGCCGAGTGAGGATAGCTTGGCTAGTATAAATAAATATTAGCTATTATTTCAGTACGCTAACGTTATGCACTAGAGCGGAGCTGGATAGCTCTACAAACAAGCAGATCATCTGCCATTAGCTGATTATCATCTTGTCTATTTGGTTTTGTTTCGGGAAGCGTTTTGTTTATTTGAATAGTTAGTATTTTGCTAGTTGCTTGGTTCTCAATATCAAATTCTTAAAAGATTTTTTTGCTATATTTAGTTGTGGGACCCCCATTAAACTCCTTGAACATCTAAGAAAAATTATGCCTGTTTCATATTTTATTTTATATATTACACATTTTAGGGATAATATATGGCAAATGCTGAAACAAGTGGTTATTTATTTTTCATATAAAAAGATTATTGTAAAATTTTTGGTAACTCTTAATGTATTCTATGCCACAAATATAGGTAATAATTTAAAGAAAATCATATTCTTTTACTGTATTTATTTGTTGTCATAAAATTAGTATAATTATTTGTAGTTATCTTATCAGTATTGCATGTAGTGTTACTATTATTTCATCCCAGAACAAATTAATTTTTATTAATCTTTCCTGATTAATTATACTAACTGAAAATACTATATTCATTGATTTAAAATTAATTTGCAATTTTCTTTGTTTACAGGATGTTATTCTCCTCATATACGGCACCTTTCAGCTGAGAATAAAAGGTACGTACATTTTTGTTATTATAAAATTGAATACATAAAACCTTTTTAAGTTCCCAATTAAAACTTCAAAGAATTACAGAAAATATTATAAAACTTGTAGAATATTTATAATATTTGAGCTATGCGCTACTCTCTGGGCAATAAAATACGGTCACTACTATTACAATTGTAATTTAATACGATGATCACAACTCTTTTCTTCACTACGTTGATATTGGCGTAATTTCTAAAACCTTAAGGAGTAGCAAAAGTCATAATTTAAAAAAGAATAACGTATATAAATACTATGATACTTCTTTGAAATTTCAAATATAGTCGACACGAAACTGTTCACAGCACTAATTTCTACTTCCAATAGTAAATATTTTCCCGCGTCAGCATTTCATTTAACGTTGTCGATACGACGCTTAGATTCGTTAAGGGGTGTAATAACGACTAAATTCGCTTTTGTAGACTATTTTTCCTGCTACAGTTACGCTGACCACAAAGTACTTTATGGTGTTTCTGTTGATGTTTTAAGGTCAATTAATAATCAAACATAATCCAAAATTTCTGGTTTATGAATTAAAAAATTATTCAAAACTGAAATGTGTATTTTAATTTGGAGTCTGTTTTAAGTCTGTAACTCAAAGATTTTGGATTGAAATTGATTTTTTAATTTCGGTGATGACTATGAGTGACTGATATCATAATACTAATTATAATTAAGATAGGATTTCAGTCGTCCTCCGGACTCTCAGGGTCTTCGATACCGCGAATGTATATTTTTCCGTACACTTGTGTTCTTAGTAAGGACTGTTGAGTTCGTGGCGCTTATATTCGGCACACTATTTTGAAATAGCAAACATGAAATAAGAGCACTTCTAGTATCGTCACTAATTAGTCGGTTAATTTCAAAGTAAATTTAAAATTCTGACGTCAATACACCACTTTGGAATCGGGCCTGTGAATTTTGATTTCAATTTAGCTCCATATAATTTAATTTCCCTTTAAAACCTTCCTAGCGAAAACCAAAACTACCGATCTCATAATCCCATTACTTCTACGCGTTTACTCTCAAAAGAGGCAACAGTAAAACGTATAATCCCGCGTCACGGGAGAAAAAAAAACGAGCGAATTTTTATATTAAACCAGCTCTCGTAAGCTGCATTCACCTGAGGAGGCTCTAGACGGCAAATTAAGTGACATTAGAGGCATAATGCCGGTCGAGGGAGACGTGAAAGCCGAGTGCTGAGGACAATCACCGCGGATTACGCCGCCCGCAGCCACCGCGCAAGCTAATATCGTCGCTGTTGCCACCCGAAACTGCTTCGTTTTCCGCGCAACAAAATATTTAGTTGGCACAAACCTTCGGAGCTCGTGTACAAGTCGGCAACGCAACGGTAGTCGCAGTAGTGCGTGGTTGGCCCCAGTCCGTACAGTCGTAAATCTGGTATGAATCAAGGAACGAGACTGTAGTCGAAAAGCGCTTTGTTTTACTACACCTACAGCCTACGAGTGCGGTTAACTTATACAAAACGTGAGAAATACAGCTTTTTCACTGAGCCAATTCGCACTTTTCATTTCGCGAGCTACTTTTCATTATTTGTCCTACGAAACAACTTGCAACCATACAATACTACAATTTTATTATAGTCTATGGTACATTAGCGTACCAGTTTTAAAGTGAAACGACGTCACAGGCTAATGAAAAAACCTAAATCTACATAAGATTTACTACTTTGGGATAATTAGGAACGCAGATAAATGAGGCCTAATTTTTTAGATAAATATTTAAACCATCAGCTTTCACAAATAGAGTCATCATATCAATAAGTTAAACTTTATACGAAGATATGAGGGAAAATCTTGTTGTTATCTACTAATTATAGCGAAATGTATGAAATAGGTGAGTTGTGCCTATTTTGACTGATAGCGGTAACATTTATTTTAAATTGAAAAATTTTGAGCATCATTTTGTACAATTACAGATAACGTTCGAAGCAGCTGCGTTTTGCAAAGAAATAGCTTTTATTTAATTTTCTGCTCATTCCTTTTCGATTTATTTTTTGCAAAACCTTTCTAAATCTAAATGTAATGGCAATTATTACTTTTTGTATTATGAATATCGCGTTCTGTCTTCGTCTGGTAGATTTTCGACTACATCATTAAGATGTATGATGTTCATGAGACTAGAGTATTAAATCATACAAACACTTGAGATTTAATTATAAAGTTATTGTAGTTTTATAACTTACTGTAGTAAATATAAAATTATGAACGATGATTAGTCGACCCGCCTCTCTGCCTTAGCTTCTCTGGGCTAAACAGACATTTAACTGACAATAACTTTTTAACGTCCGATAAAATAAAACGACTTAAAAATGTAGCATTATAATTATGAAAACCTTATCCATTATCGACTGTAATTGTTCCGTGTCGCGCGTTAGAACATACAAACAAACATCACTTTGTTTTGGTTATATTTTACAATCACGGATCAACAGTGACCCGGACCTTTGGAAGGCGTGCGCGGAGCCGTAGCCAACGCGTAGATGCCCTTTAGACAATTTAATATTATATATGACACAAACCGGTGATTTTCCCTGTATGCACTATGAGAATGCACCCAAGGACAATCCCGGCTTGTGTAGGACTATGGCAATATATGGAAACTAATAATGCTTGCCTATGGATTGGGGTTATAGTGAACTCGGTAACTAAAGCTACGGATGACCTATGGCGTCTACCCGGCAATGTTTTTATACATTGAAAAATGGGTAGACGGAGACTCGCCAACTCATCAATAAGCCCACCGTGAAAGGTCCAGTGTACGTTGCAACTAAGGTGCAACATTATTACGATATTCAATAACTTACATTTTTCTTACAAGCTGCAACAGTTCCCATAAAAAATTCAAAGGTTTATATTTTTATTCCTTTACGTTTGTCTATTTGAATCGAGTTAATTTTTTGTATGTTGCAACAAAAGGAGGGCAGACAGGCTAAAATAGAGCCCCTCAACTCTATCCCGGGAGGCTCGCTGACAATTATACTGTGTCCACAATGGCTTTTGCAACGTCTTCCCGGTGCCGGTGTAATAACGCGGCAGATTAAGCCATTGTGGCGATGGCGGCCAGCCGGCTACTGACGATGAACCTTTATATTGGCATAATAGCTTTCGGACTTCCTATTCATGTGCTAGCTCAGCTTTCTTTATGTTGGGAAACTAACATTTTTCATATGCCGTTTATGTTGGAAATGCTTTTTTCACGATCTCGCCTTGTTTTTGTACGAAATTAGTTATCAGATCTTTTATGTCCCATCTAAGTATTATGAACTAATGGAATCGTCGTCCTTAATATTAGATACATATTTTGTGATCACATAATCATTCTTTAATTCTATTTCATTTCACAAAACAAGTCGTCAAAATTCCTAAATGAGAAATAGTTAATTTCATGAATTTTATTAATGCAGAAATATAATTGTTTTGATGGGGTAGATAAAGTTTTACCTTAGCGAGCGAGAGGTTAGTCATTGAGATTCTTCTATGTCCATGTTTTACGAAAAATGATGAGATAAATTTTATCTTTTCTTAAATCGAACATAACCTTAGCGTTTTGTAACTACACGCTTTTCTAGTTTAATTTCAAAATAGTTTTACTCTTTTTAAAGTTATTACTCTTCATAAAGATGAATATTCTGAGATTTATGTCTTGCAATATAAATGATTGGGTACAGTATAGATAGAGTACTGTCAATATAAGAAATGTGCACTCTATTTTCATATCTCGGCAATATGATTACCGCGGATACGTTGCCTACGTCTACAAATGAGATCTGCAATAACCCCTGAACTTGATATTACGTATCCTAAGTGTATCTACTTGTGAGGCCGCGTCGCATTTGATATCTTATATATATAAAAAATCCTATGTGATGATATTTGTCCTCGATAAAACTGTAATTTGGTACAACTTAAGAGATAAATATAATAGTTTTTATCTCGAATAAATGACTGAATTATTTTTATCTTCCTTAATTTTTAAGTGTTTTTTTTCTAGGTTACATAAGGATGCAATAGATGGCGCTGTAAATTTTTTTATCACCTATAAATAGTTACAACCGACTGATATTTACAGATGATGGATAAAATGATAGGATAGGATCAATTGAAACTGCAGCATTATTGTCTTCGTTCCTCCTCCTCCTAACTCACTTTCAGGGCGTCAAAACAAAGGCTATGTCGGGTAAATGTAAAACGATAATTTTTTTAAATAATGGAATTTTTTTGGTTTCCATTATTATTTGTAAATCAAACGTTGTTTTGCCATATAAATTTGGGGTGGGCCAAATTTATCACTTAGGGAGATGAATAATAGATAGCCGATTCTCAGACCTACTGAACATGCATTTAAAAAATTTCATAAAAATCGATCGAGTCGTTTCGGAGAAGTATGGTAACTAACATTGTGACACGAGAATTTTATAGGATTTAATATTTTTTTGGGTTTTTTATGCCCTGACGCTACAACGACGATGAACAACGACGACAACGATTATTTAAAAATTTAACGTGTGTTGTCTGTAGCAGTATGTCTGCCTGTGATACCACAGCTATTGAAGCGCCCAAGATAGTGATTTTGATGCGTCTTTTTTGTGTTCGAAAGGTGATTTAATCGAGATGGTTCTTAACTGTAATTTATGAAAATCTGGACAGTCGTTTGAAGACTATCAGGTCATTACTAAATTGATTTTTAAAGTTGATATCTGAGGAATTTAGAAATTTTTCAGATTTTTGTAACTGCTGTTGAGAACGTTAATGAAAAATAAACACTTGTATTATCTTTTTGTCATCTAGTCACCAATACACAATATTAATGTGTATAATAAGACAGTTGTAGAAACGCGTTACGTCGGTTGCAGGAAAGCCTTTCATCAGTATATCACAATTAGTTATCGATGAATAGAACATAATTTCTCGCAGTATTTGCAAGAGACAGGCCACTCATTTGCGTACATAACAATATTTATTTAATGGCGCTGAGTACTGAGCGTGAGCACTGAGCAGCATAGATGTCAGCGGCAGATGCACCTGACTGCGCAGTCGACGGGCGGTCTCGCCGCGCCGCGCGCCGGGACGTGCTCGGGCCCTCCATTGTATTTTATTATATTGTTACCGATTGTATTATTTCTTATGTAAATTCTCAGTACTTCACCGTTCATCACAAAATATTGTATTGTCGAGACAAATTTTTTGGGAATTTATAATAAAAGCCTTATACCGATTAACGGACAACGCTCACACATCATCTGCTCAACTGCTTAGAGATGTATATAGCATACCTAATACAAACACTAAACATTCATTAAACTCTTTAATAAAATCTTTTATTAATGTTATGCTAAACTATTAATTATAAAACATTCAATATATAATACACAGGTTGTCCTCTATAAGTTATGCAATAAGTTAAAAAAACAATATGTATAGTTAAGTGTAACCCTTCATCATGCGACAGACATACGTCAGGCGCAATTCAAATGCACGAATGATTTTGTATTCAACGAATTGTGCGGAAAAAGTGAACAGCTATAATGTCAATTACAATTATTTCTTTTACTAAGTGAGAAGGACTAAATTTGATTCTAGATTTTTCATAACAGTTGTTTTATTTTTAATAGAATATAGTATTGCAGTTTAAATAGGTATAAATCCATTATTAGATTACCTACTAAAGTAATAGCATAGGATCGTTTTATGTATTGAATATTTGATGGTATTATTCGAGTCCAGAATAATTGAATGGTGCATAATTGTCCGCTCGCCTTATATTATACAAATTGCCGGATCTTTTATTCATCAATCCAATCATCCGTGCCACAGAGTGCTATCTGGAGGCGTCGCAAACACGAGGTATGATTATTTTTGTTAGACCCTCTTTACCTTTTAATAATTCCTCGTTAAGCGATGTCAGCGATGGGACCACAAATTATTGGCTTAGTTAACCGCAATCTTCTTTTAATTCATCTTTACGAATTGTCTAACTTTTCTCGTTGTAATTATTTGTTTTAATTATTCAAATAAATAACTGCGATGAATTGTCGTTTTGCTTGTCCACAGCGTGACAGTGACACGCCGCACCGGACTTTTTGGATATGTTGTGGTTAAAACCTATCGAACCTGTCGATTCTCGGTCAGTTTTATTTTGTACAGATGACAAAACTAAATTAGTTTTAACCGCATCATATTGCAAAACTCTCCTGTACTAGTTGTGTCTATGAAAAATTTTATATCTTTCATTGAACACTGGGAAACGACATCTGTATAAGATTTTTTTATTTAGTCAGAAATGAGATGATGAGTGCACCGGTCCTAATTTTTAAAACCGCGAACGAGCTGTCACGTTTTCCCCATCTCGACCCATTCGCCTGTCACGCTGCGAGACATTGTATGCAAAACGTCTCGTGCAAGCGGTGTCATTGTTCTTCAAGATTAAGGCGGATCCCATTATTCTAAAACCCTCAGGCCCAGGGATTCCGCATTCTACGAGTGATTGCAGGATTTATTTACCTGGAAAGCTTGACAAGTTTAATCAGGCCTGCAATTGGAAAAACAATGAGAATTGCCAAATTGGATGTTCCGCCCGGGGGAAGTCTTTTTCTTTTTATTATGTTTATTGTAATCCCGTTTTAGGGCGTGTAAGAGACAAGGACAGATGAACCGGTAAAGCTCGGTAAATGTGATGTGATGAAGAGTCTTTAAAATACGTTTTAAGTATTTTTTTAAAGCAGCTCATACCGGAATATTAGTTTTAACATTTTTAAGTTTTCAATTACGGACTGCTATTCAGAATACTCAGTCCAGAAAATTCACCTTATTAAGTGACCGTTTCAAGGATAATTTGGAAGGAAGGATCGGATACTACATTTACACAGGGCAGATTACCGGGTGGTGCACGTGCGATGTGACGTGCGAAGGGCAATTTCCCTTCGACTAAACGACTGAATCGCGTCGCGTCGGCACGGAACGGATGGCAGACACTAACGCTCGATTGAACTCTCTGAATTGTGAAATCAAGCAATTAAACAACTCCGACCTTTTATTTTGGTACGATATTGTTTTTGTTTGATATCGAGTTTTAATTAATTAATTAATTTATATACGAGTAGCAAAGACGACACCCGGTGTTTTTTGTAACTTTTTATTTTGTTTTCAGTCAGCAATATTGCACGTGTAAGGGATTTAAATTTTCATCAATGGTTTGTACATCAAAGCTTTGAAAAGCAAAGTTCCACTTTATTCATGAATTTCCAATTATAATTAGTCTTTTTTCATTAGATAATTACAAATACCTAATTAATTTTTATTTAGCCGACCTGCTCTCGCTTCTCTACGCATTTTTTCTCCGAGGTATGCACTATTGAACAATATTTAACTACCTATATAAGTCAAATCGCGTTGAATAGGTAGTCTTTTTTTCTTTAACATGCACATAAAAATAAACAAAATCGATGAAAATTTCAACTGTTATTCTGTTTGTTTTCATATATTATCGTTTTTTAAATGTAATTTTCAATCGCATTTTACATATCTGTATGTTATTTTCATTTGAATTTGTACTATTTGATTCGTATATTTGAAATTCCTAATGCCAGACAATATGCAAAATATTCAATATCTGCGGTATTCCGAATTCGCCAAGATATAAGTAATGCATGTCGTGGTCAAGACGGCAGTTTTCTCGCCTGACTGCCGCCTGCCGGCCTCCAGGGCGGCTATCATTTAAATATTAAAAACATTCTTCCAATTTTACGTTCAAAATATTCAATACAAATTTCTTATACCCAAATAGCACTTAATCAAATCAAAATAATAGTTTTTGAAACAAAAATAAAAATCATTTTTCTACTTATAGATATGGTTCTATAAATCGCAGAGAAGTAAAACTTAAATCCTTCCCTTAGGGCTATGAAAGCCTTACAAACCCAATGCTGTAGAAAATTTGACTCCACACACTAAAGTAGTTGTTGGGAATAGAGCTTTATAAGAATACATCCTAGTCCCAAGATATAAGGAGGGACTGTAGCGGGTAGGCCCGGGACCCTTATTGGTTCCTAGAGCTACAAAAGTGTCCCACCGTAGTTAGGCGGGGACAAAAGTAGCCCATAGACATGATTCTATATGCCGCGTGCTTATTGTAGAAGAAGGGATGGTATTTAAAACAATAGTATAGTTAATGAGTATAACAATATGACACTAAATAACTTGTTACAAACAAAATATCTAGAGCATTGCACTCATATTTGTCATTCGTAAAGTAGCAAGCAAGGCTTTGCCGAAAAGTAGAGCACTCAAGATGTGCAAAAAAGAGTATTAGAAGAACGTGTCGCAAAGTCTCTCAGACGATGCAAAAGGGTGTGAAGATTCACTTTTCCTTTTTCCTATCGAACGAGCTCACAATACATGGACGTGACCTCAACACTACGGAATCTTAACGTATAACATGATTATGTCACATCATTTACATGCTGTTTTATACTTTACTTTAGTTAACATATTGGAAGACATTTGTTTCTATGCTAAAGTACAATTACTGTACAAAAAGTGTAAGTTTCACTAAAAGATAAAGACTTTTTTAAGTCATCCAACCGAAAACTCAAGGTTAGGTCATTCTTTGTCATTCTTTTGGGCTAACTGCTTTCATTGGGCAGAATTGTTGTTGATGGTTGCAGGAATATTATATATCTGATAAACGTGGTATAATATTTGTTTGGGGGAGAAAATTTATTGTTCTATAATCCTATGATTCCAGACAATAAATCCTAAGTCTTCTAAATGAGGATAATCAATTCATCCTAAGCACCTATTAATGTCAGACATCCAACCCAGTCAACAGAATACAAACCTAGTGTTTATACTCGCGGAACACTTCATTACAGTGGCGGTTTGCGGTTAACGAAGGCAATTATATCGATATGTCGCTGTGTCGCACTCCTTCGGAATAGTCGCGTACGCCGTAATGTACGAGTACGCCTACGAATTATATGTGTAATGCTATTATACGTGATTTAGTTTGCTTCTCCTGTCTCAGGTGATTTTATTAGGCCCGCCTCTTATTAATCAATTTTAGAAGACTCTCCGCTTATTGAATTGAAATTATGTTTGCATACTGTTATTTATTAAATAACATTTTTGATCTAATTTTGTACTAATTATAGAATTACCTGGTAACAACGGAAATAGGAAAATCGACTCGACCGCGGTAAATCATTGTGGTTGGACAGCTGCAGTTCCAATTTCATCATTCTACGTTTGAACAATTAATTTAATTTATCATTTAAGGCGCGTCCGATTCTCACTTTAAACATTTTATAACGGCTTCCGAGGTCCCATGAAGCTTAAAAACTCATACCCTTGACGAAGAAGACAAGAAGCAATCCATTTATATGATTTTCTGCTTTAAAAGTTCTATCATATCATCATCCGTTAATGGCCCACTGCTGAGCCGGGTCTCCTTCTCAGAATGGGAAAGGGATTAGGCTATAGACTACTACGCTGGCCAAGTGCGGGTTGGTAGGCTTTACACACCTTTGAGAACAAGGAGAACTCTCAGCAGTGCAGGTTTCCTCACAATGTGACGACATCGTTAAAGCAAGTGATATTTAATTGCTTAAAACACATTAAACTCAGAGAGGTCAGGATCGATCTATGCGAAAATAAAATCATTAAAACTTTACACACTACATTAGCTTGTGATAATATTTTATCATTTTAATTATATAACACAATAAATAAATATGTTAAAACCGTTTAAAAGTACCTAGAAGAACATTTATTGGGACAGCAGTGTCGCTCCGCGCTGAGCGCTCGGCGGTCTGCGGGCGGGCGGTCAAATAAATTACCTTCCTTTGAGAATTTGATTCTTTTGATCATCGCGAAATCAATTCCGTCGCCCCTACCATTAGCTTTTACTTAAGCGACGCTTAATGCAAACTGTCTGTTGGTTTATACTCTATTATAAAAGAGTATTTGCAAAAATAACATATCGATTACTTATCGTATAAAAATATACACAAAACTATACATATTTTCATGAAATAAAAATAATTTACGAATATCTGTACATCGATTATACCGAAGGAAAACCAAAAACAATTGTATTTTTTATATTTATTTTCTCTCTGTTTGTAGGCGCATTACAATATAACTACTTCACAAACATGCATACGGTTCGCTTAGTTAGGTTTCGTTGCATTTGAATCGGATGTCAGGAAAAAACGGAATAGGAGAATGGACCGACTAGAAAATTTAAAAAATAAATCCATGCCATTATGCATATTGCTGTTACTTTAATATGAGACGGTGAATTTACTTAAAACTTTAGTGTAAACAGAAATATTAATAAGCAAGCTGTCACTCTTAACTTATTATACGTGATCTACGTTGGTAAAAAGAAAAATTTACAAGTTTATCCAATGTTGGATAAGTTTGTTAACTTTAAATTTGGGATTTTTCTTTGCCTTATACCTACTAGTATCGGTATCATACTGTTCACTGGAATCCAAAACGTAACATTTTTAAAGTTGCTTACTTTGCTTGCGTGATCTATACTAATATTATAAAGAGGAAAGATTTGTATTTTTGTATGTAACGAATAAACATAAAAACTACTGGACTGATTTCAAAAATTCTTTCACCATTAGCTACATTATCCCTGAGTAACATAGGCTATATTTATTACAAGAAAAAAATTAGAGATCCCCAGAAATTCTCACTAAAACCAACACAAGGTGCAAAAAAATTAACCATAAAATATCTTTCATCGCATGCGCTGCGAAAAGTATTGATGATAGAACAAAAAAATGTTTTACAATATTATAGAACGTATCAATATCTACAAAAAACTCCGCGAGACCATATGTCCAACTATTGTAGTTAAGTCACTATAACTACTTTTTTACATTTTAAAAGTTAATAAAAATGCCTATCAAAATCAGACTATGTTTTCCATAACTTTGTATTAATTCTTATCCAAATAAATAATTTCGTAATGAAGACTGTTTCAATACCTGTTAATTACTTTTTGAATTATTGAAATCGGACATTCCAGTCAAAAGATATTACGAAATAAAAATATCAAGATAAATAAAAAATAATCGCAGGCGGGCCGCCGGCGCGGTGTGGAGTGCCTCGCAGCGCAGCGAGTAACGCGGCGATAGAGGGAGCGACAGAATGCGGGAGCCAAAATGTTAAAAAAAAAATATCCACCCGTGCGAAGCCGGGACGGGCCCCTAGTATTTAATAAATAGACGAGTTATACACTAACATGGCTATACTATTAATTTGCGGATATGAAACTTTACTTACATTACTTATCATCACAACCCATTAATGGCCCACTGCTGAGCCGGGTCTCCTCCTCAAGGGGGTTAGACTATAGTCCACCACGATGGCCCAGTAAAGGTTGGCAGACTTCACACACTTATGAGAACTTTTAGGGAACTCTCAAGAGTGCAGGTTTCCTCACGATGTTTTCCTTCGCCGTTAAAGCAAGTGATATTTAATTGCTTAAAACACACAACTCAGAAAAGTCAGAGGTGTGTGCCCAAGATCGAACCCGGACCTTCCAGTAAGACACCGATATCACTGCTTTTACTTTCACTTTAATTAGTATGTTCGAAATTAAAAGAAAAAAGTCAAAACCTATTATTAACAACCTGTAGTACAAAGGTATAACTATAACAGCAAAAGCTCAGACGCCGATGCCGCTGCATAATAATTTGCTCTGACTTTCCTAACAAAATTACCTACACGTTTCTGTCAGGTTTTTAATTAGATAATAAATTAAAGCGACACTGGCTGGTGTGTAACTTATTGAAACTTGACTTGACGGGCAAATCCTACTTTTTTTGCCACCATTAGTAACTTTATTAAGATATTAGTTCAGCGTAGTCAGAGACATGGAAAAATGAGAATTTTCAGTAATTTTTTTGCCATTAAATAATTTTATTTTATAAAATTAATAACATAGCATCATTACACAATGTTTGGATTTGAAGGCACGAAAATTTGAAAAAACAAATTTAGACTCTACGTCAAGCCACCGACTACCCAGCCAGTAGGTTAGTAGGTAATGTTGGTATGGCTAATTCGTCAAAGGGCGTTGCTGCCTTTGTGCAACTCATGGTAATCAGCGACCGCTCTCATTTCACTCAGCTTTGCACCGGCAACTGGATTTTGTTCCTTATCATAATTAAATGAGTTACTAAGAAATTCTCACTCGAGCAACCACTGTTTTTAATTCGCAATAAACTAGGTCGGTCAATAACTTGCAAGGTAATTGAATTACAAATAAAACTTACATTTGAGTTGCTTTACCAGTGAATTTAAAGATACAACTTTTCAAAGTTAAATATAACCAACATACTTTTGATTAATCAAAGCAACCTGATTTCGAAAATTCAATCTTTCTCTGATGATTAATGAAATTAACTTGCATGAGGTGGTAAATTGGTAATTAAATGCAGATGCAAATATGTATATATAGATTCACTAGCTGTGCCCGCAACTACGTTCGCGTGAAATAGCGATACTTCCATACAACTTTTCATCCCCCCCTTTTTTTCCTTTTTTGTTTACCCGGAGGAATCTGTTTACAGATACCTCCCCAAGCGGGGAGACAATCCAAAATACTACCTCTGAAGGAAGTAGCCCAAACTAAACCATCCGGGGTGTTCCTCTCCTCTGCAATAGTAACGGGGCCACGGGATATGAAAAGTGCTCCGCGACCCCGCCAACTGCCGTACAGTATCAGACCCTCTTCCGGGGGACTGAGCTGACGAGTCCCCCCCTATCTCTCCGCATAGTGTTGCCTACACTGAGGCTCTAAATGGGCAGCAGAATCCCCCGTCTACCAAACTTTTAAACCCCCCTTTCAACTCCTTACAACCCTTTTTTCGCATTAAAAGTTGTCTATGTCCTTTCTCAGGCTCTAGACTATCCGTGTACCAAATTTCATTTAAATCGGTTTAGTAGTTTTGGCGTGAAAGCGCGACAGACAGACAGTTACTTTCGCATTTATAATATTAGTAAGATTTATTAGCAAGGTGCTAAGGTAAGATAAACTTCCATATTTTCTTCAATGTATAACACCTAGAATAAAAATGTAAAGTTTTGAATGTCTACACATGAAAGACCTTTAATAAAACTAAATGTGAAGGTCTTTATAATAATTACATTTTTTTTACTTTTGTCTATATGTCCGTTTGTGACACGCTTCACGATAAAAGCTTTGTTTGGTATTTAAATCGTATGTCATGAAAAAGTTATTTTCATTCGAAAGTTCTTAAGTCCAGCCAATAATTCGACTAATTGAACTGTTTTCTTCTTCCTTGAATTTGCAAGTTTTCTTATATCAAAATATTGATTAGGTAATGTCGATGTGGCTAATTTGTCAAAGGGTGCGCCACCCTTCGATCAACTTAATCGTATTCAAATTTAGCGACCTCTCGGCTTGTCAGATTTAAAGCGATGAGACCAATTTATTCGCTAATTATAAGGATTTGCTCTTTATTACATTTAGTTTATTCTTTTTTGTGTTAGATATTTAAGAAAGCTTTAAATGTAATGTTATAAAAATATATTTCTATCTACATATTTTATGCATAAAGTGACCATTTTATTTTGTCACTCAAAACGGGACCCGGACAACGGGACGGGGAGTCTTTCAGATTTCACGGATGAAAAGAAAAACCAAAATCAAACAAAACAATTTCTCGGATATTTGTAACAGGCAAATCATAGTGACGACCATAGTCTCACTAAAAACAGGAACAAATAGCAATAATAAATTCATAACCTTTCATTTGGTAGGTGTCGTTATGAGGTATCCCTAGTATTTTATAAAAAAAAATTAATTGCAATAGTTATCTCTCTTATTGCCGACAACGCAGTAACTTTTGCGCGATTTGGGAAAATTAAAACCGAAGCTTACTGACGGGACAACGGGACAGATAACCGAATAACGGGAATGTCCCGTTCAAAACATGACGTATGGACACATGCTATTAAAATGTGATAAACGTACCTCTCAATTAGGGCTCATTACCTTTATTGTAAACGGAAGGAGAGATGGCAATTTTATTGTGATATCTGATATATTACACGTATAGAGACTTAAGAGATTGTCAGAATAAGTTTTTTTATTATGTGCTATTAATTGTAAAGGTATATTTTAATTTAAACTCAGCTTTATACATATCTTATTATGCTTTAGATGCAATTACAACAATTAACCATTACGACAGTTGAACTATAATGGATTCAAAAATGACGGATTTTCGTGTAAATTTTCACACCCTATTTCAACTTTAGGAACTTAGTTGTCAATAATAACCTTCCTATTGGTAATTCCCTATATGGATAATAGATTAATTTCCATAATACGCCAATTCACAAATATGTGAACTTGACCCTCAAGTAATCAAAGGTTTCGATTTGATGGGTTATCTTTTCAGAAATTCCTAGCCGGGCGGGCTTTCTAGACGGCGGGCTACGCTTCTGTTTGAAATTATACTAAATAATATTATGCTTCAAACGAATATTTGCAACGTTGATAACAAAGAGCACAGTAGGCATTCGGCTTAATTAACAGAATACACGAATGCAATAAAATTTGAACAACATCAAATAATTTGTACATTTCAAAAGCTTTATTTGTTTATGCCGATCTAATTAAAAATGTTTGGAAGCTGAATTAATTACTTGAACGATCAAACGTTTTTGTTAAATCGATACACAATTGTGCAGTGTGCAGTGTAGTTGTACGTACGCATTGTCAATCGTTATTGTTCGCAGTTTAGGTGGTATCAGCGCTCAAAGGACAAGTGCCGACAAAGAGCCGCCGCGCGCGGTGCGGACGCATTACCGGCCCGCTGCGCTGCGGCGCTCGCTGCTCCTGCAGCCTGCTCCATAGGGTTGACTGCTCTATTTACACGAAATGCATTGAATATTTGTATTCTCTAAAGAAACATTTTGTTACGTTATATCTATCTGTTTGCTTCAATAAAACAAATTGGACAAACCTCATTCGCAAGCTGACTCACTGACATATCAACGCAGGGCCTAAACTATAAGGGTTAGAAATTTGAAATTTTGCACAGGGGTTCCTTTTATAACGTAGGGAAGCACTAAGAAAGGATTTGATGAAAATTCACCCCCTAAGGGGGTAAAATGCTAAAGTATTATGAAACTCTTCCGTTTTTGAAGTTGTTCAAATGAAATTCAGTATGAAGGTTCTTCATTGAAAGTTATGAAACACGTGCATAATATTTTTTCGAAAGTCATCCCTTATGGGGGAAAAAGGGGGGTGCAATGTTAGTATGACTATCTCATAACTACATGAATATCGCAAACTAATTCAACTATAGAATGGTAACTTTGACTTCCCATTAAAATAATTAGGTCACCGGTGACCCCCAATGGCAGCTAAAGTGTTAATTTGTGACATTGAACATTGATTAAATTCAATTATAAAACGGTTTGCAATTTTAATTACGCAATTGAAGGTTTCGTTTTATATAACTTCAGAGGATAATTGGATACAGAAAATAGGTTGCGTCTAAAACTTTTTCACTTTTCTCTCGATTTGCGTTTTATTAAATTGAAACGTTTATGGAAGTGTTATTTTTACTATAGTTTATAAGTGTCTTAAAACGAAAAAACTCAAGTATTGTTGGAGTAATCACCTAATAAATGTTTGTCTTTGTAATACAAAGATCCAAAATTAGGGTCGGAACACTACAGACAGCACTCTACGTTTGTGCAACATTTTTTTCACCCTTACACTTTTTTCTGTACATCATCTAGTTCATTAGGGCGACATTGTTGCCGGGAGTCTCGACAGCCCTGACCTCTCAGAGCTCAAAGTGAGTGTGTTACTCTTTAACCTGAGCGATTCGCGACCGGCTAAACTTACCACTCCGCTAAATAAAGTTAAAAGGCTCCTCTAGCTTTGTCTCGGTTCGCCTTTGATGTTCAGAGGAGCCACCCCCGCTTCCCCGTCCCCCGGCCGCTCCCTCGCAAACAGTTCACCACAAGCTGAAACTATTGCCTTTAATACCTTTCCCGATCGGATATACGTACGAGTGATTAGTAGTTAGTACTGAAGGTATTCCCGAGAAGTCCGTTCAAAGTGCTCTTTTGTCTATGGTTACTGAGAAGTCGAAAGGTCCTTGGTTTGATCAATGCGGTGTGCGGTCGTCAAAGGGATATATTGCCAATTGTAATTGTATTCATTATCACATACAATATCTAGGAATTTTGGTACAACTTTACACGTTGAACCTTTTAAAGGTATTGTTTTTTTTTAATTATCTAATAAAAGTTTTATATGACTACCGACTTATTCGTGACTATTCCCTAAAGAACTGCAACTTAAACGGATTTCCATATTTTATATTTATACAAAACTAGCTGTGAGCCGAGGTTTCACACTATAATTAATTAATAAAATAGAGAAGAGAGATATGTTGTGGTAGTCTATACGCAGACTAACATTATGACGACTTGACTATAATATCCTTCTGGTGGTTATACTTTAGAGTTAGAGCTTCAGCGTTACTCCTAGAATACTCGCGATGTAATCCATGATTATTCTGTCGTGATGGCGTATTTATTTTGCAATCCCCACTTCCTTGATTTGTGTTTATCAGTTGGCAAACATTAAGTATCATATCAATCGTACCAACATCAAGATCAAGTAACAGGATTCTACTCAAATTATAAGTGTTGCCAACATCATAATTAACACTATATAATTATAGCCTATGTGTTATTCTGATGTGTAAGCTAAATCAAATCATAACATCCATATATTCTTACAAACTTTCGCGTTTATAATATTAGTAGGATAATATAACCCCCGACCTTTGGGGGGTTGCGACGAGAATTCTCTCAGTATATCGGGGCGTTGATAGGATTACTCTTAGCTCTAGCGTCAATACTATTTCATGAATATTCATCTCCTAAAGAGTAGCAATTTTCTATTACATAAAATAAAAGCCTAATTACTAATTCAACTAATTAGTTTCAGTTCCTTATGTTTCTGCTCGTGGTAAAGGTAAAGGCTTCAGAGCTCAAAGCAAAAGATCTTGCGGAACTTATATGTTTTGTAAACCACATCTTTCAAGAACGTATTCTATATAAAATGTATTTTAAAAAATGAGTTTACGCTTTTGTGCCAAACACGTTCCGTAAACATCGGTACAAAATGCAAAGTCAAACATGAAAGTATGATAAAATCGATATTTTTAATCGAGAACGAACGAATTTTGCTGTCGAAGGTATTAACATTGTCCGAATCCGTCCCATTAATGCGGCGCGGACTTTGCGAAAATTCAATTAGTGTAATAACATCGCAGTTCCATTATAGCAATCAAAGGAAAACGGAAAGTTTGTGCACATCAAAGAGTCGCTTAGTGCGTGCCTGGCTAATGAAGCTTCAGTGATGTGAATATAGTCATTTTAAACTGTCGATAAATTAAACAGACGTTTGAAAATTTGGGATGTTATGGAGCTCTGTAACCGAATCCGATATACGTGTTTTGGATAACTTCGGATAGAAGCGGAGTATAAATGATGTATGCTATAAAAAGTTTTTGTGCTTATTTTGGCACTTAAATAAATGCAGATTCCGCAAAATGTCAAGTGTGATAAAAACTTTTCATGGAAAAGAGGTGCTATTTGACTGAAACTAAATCTTATATAACTTATTAGATAATTTATTATAATGCCAAATTATAACCTACAAATAAAATAAAGTCAAAAGTAATAATTACCTATTAGTATTTCTAACGGATAATCCGTAATAATTTCATATCCATAACATCCTCGATCATTGACCATATTATGGTACCTACTATTTTAGTTGATGCTAGTTAAATGTGTTGTTTAGAGACAAAAGTACTATTATTTGTAAATGCTGACCTAGTTGTTAAATATTTAGTTATAAAAATAATAATGTTCAAATTACTTATCACACTATTAGAAATAAAAACGTAATATTGATGACATCATGTCATTCAAAGAATTACTATTTTATTAATGTAATATCGTTTATTGTTGCAGATATAATCATCATAATAATTGGCTCGACAAAATAAAAATGCAGCGGCAATAAGCTGCTAAAAGGCAAGTACAGTAATAATATGTTTATATTAAAAAGAATTATCAGACACATCCGCATTATTTTCAAATTCCCGCCAAAAATATATTTCTATGAATCGTGACTTGTCCTGTCATCTGCTGGCGACTACCGACATGAGTATGCAAATTATGTCGTCACGGCAACAAAGCGACACGCTCAGTGTGAATGTCTGTTCTATCACGCTAGATGGCAGTGCAACTCGACTTTTGCTCTGTCAACCTGTTTATGAAACAGGGTTGCCAATCGTACGATAACCGCAAGTTGTACGATCATAATTAAAATTGTGATTCTTATTGTCATAATGAAATGAACAACATTTTACTATTTTATTTACTTATTTTTCCAATAATCTATATACATTCTGAACTCCATGTAAAGTCACTCGATTTAACGATAAACTGTTTAAAGTGTCAATTTCTCGACTCTGTTTGGTTTAGCTTGTTAAATAATACAGATTTAGAGATGGTCAAATGAAAAAATATATCGATATTTGTAGAAAAAATGTCGATATATCGATATTTTAGATGATGTGATCGGAATTTGGCGCAGTTCGCGATCGAATACATGCAACGATAGTGGAGTTATTGAGCGCTTATTCTTTGTTTAAAATTCGTGGGTTAACAAGAGATAAAAAAGGGAATGATTCAGTAGTACTGCTTTATGTATGTACTGAGCTCTTAAAAAAATATCGAATTTGATACTAATTTATACTTCGAAATAAATATCGACTCGAAATTTTGAGATTTAAAATATCCACGATATAATATATCGATTATTTTTTTTAAATATCGATATTTTTTACACAATCCTATCTCTGTTTGTTATTTAAGCACAAATCCTTGTAGTGCCTTAAAACGTGCAATCCATTCAGTGTCGTTATATCGAGTTTTCACTAATCTACATTTTAAAATGATATTGTCTCATGTACGATAAATTCCACGATTCCTAAATCGCTCGTGGTTGAACCCTAATGCTCATAAATGACAAATGTCAAACCCCTCCTGCCGCTGTTGTATACAAAACCAGACCGAGCCAAGCTAATCTATTATTTATTTACGTTAACTTTTTCTATTTTACGCGTTCTCTATTCTTGTTCTGTATAGATCGTCTCGTTTCACTAGAGAGTGAGTGTATCAATTTTCATATAGCGTTTCACTCAATATGTTCCATAAATACTGTCCTTCCGGGTTTCTGAGAAGGAATTCGGTGTTTACAACTACCAGTTCCACGCTAATGTACTCTTACGAAGCATTAAAGATTCACTTATGACTGATAGTGTATATTTTTTCCACGCCCGCTGAATAGTGGCCAACTAGTTTCTTTGTTAATAGTTAGTTTTTTTTTATGCTCGTCATCATTACTGAAAACTGGTCTGGTTTGCCGCGAAACGTCTCCTTACCCTGACGTATGAACTCTCTATATTACTTTCAGTATTAACAAATAGTAAGTATACATAAATATTTAAATTATCTTGTAAAGCATGTTGCATACTAAATCTAAACTTATAAATGCTTGTATATTCCAAAATACTCAACTAGTACAGTAAAAAATGGCACTTTTAACAGAAACACTGATGTATAACAAATTTACATAAATTAAAAACTCGGAACGATCACTCCAAAATTTATTAACAACTGCCAAGCCGATCATTTTCTTTTGTCAGATATTGATTTCATACTTATAATGAATGCTATCATAACCATATCTATAACACATTATACAGGGGTACAAGAAATGTTCGATCCGTGCCCATTGTGTTACAGCATCCGACTTCCACTCGTACCATTGCTATTGCACTGCGCAGTCGTGCTTGTCTCAATAATACTTTCCGAACAAAAAATATTAATAAGATTTCTTAATATTAATATTGGTTTTTATTAGTGGTGAAGTGGCTCTATACATTGTTTGTGTTAGCGCAATGAATATGGTAAGGTCCTTTATGTTTTTTTTTTCATTGTTATTTTTTTAATGTTTATTGAACCATGAAGTTATGATATAATTTGTTATGACAGGATCCCATTATGAATTATCCCTTTTATTGTATAATATTACAAGCACAATAAAAAGTTGGGATATTGTGAAATGTTCGTGCTTCGTTTAAAATCATTTATTGAAATATTTTCTGATATTTGATACCAGAAGCTTATTATATGGAATAAGTTTCTTAATAGTATTGTGTTAAGGGATATTAAATTTTAATCTATCCAAAAAATGGTTTAAAACTTTTGTGTTAGAATATTTTCATTCAACGCCGATCGATGATGTAGACTCTTGACTTTGTGGCCGTGGCTTGATATGTTTGTTCTCTCTTTCCAACGTACAGAGATTACACACCAAATGTAATGCTATGATCCGTATTGATTTTTTACCCTAGTTTTTGCAATTCTGTACAAAATGTTGTCGACAAATGAGGATGAATTAGATGTTACTATAGAAGTACAATAGTTTAGGTTTATGCAGATGTGGTGTTTACAGCTGAAACTAAAAAGAGTTTTTAAACTAATATGGGTCTGAAGGTGAAATATAGATTTAAAATTTACATTTTTTTAAAATAAATTGTTTCTTATAACTTATTGTTGTATGTGGTTAGGTGTTTGGATATTTGGATGTTTGTAACTCAATCACAGAAAAACTGCTAAATGAATTTCAATGAAATTAGGCCCATATCTACTTTTTAACCTAAATTAACATATAGGCTACTTTTTATCCCGGAAAAATTCATACTTCCTGGGGTATAACAATTTTTTTGTTTATTAATCTCTTTACACGAGATTAATTGCAACTGTGCGGAGCCGGGGCGACTATTAGCAAATAAATTCTTGGTAATTTTGAGAAAACTTTATTTTACAGGTATTGTCTCGCCATGCAGCGCGCGGGTGGGAGCAGGGCCTGTGCGCCATGAGCCACACTCCTATAGGCGGCAACCCGCAAGGTAATCATACGTTTTCAAATGTTATATATATGAATACTGTAGTAGAAACGAATAGAAAATTCTTGAAGGTATCTGGTGTTAGAGCATAAGCTAAATTTCCGGCTGTAATCTGTCCGAGAATGCGGTGGTTTGAGTCACATTGATTTTCGCCTTCAGGACTGCTAAAAGCACACTACAATCTTGTAATTCCTCCTGTTCTTCTTGTGCTGTTGACGTCTAAGTAGCACAGTAACAAAAACCAAGATTTATACCTAACACCTATTAATAGGTTGGGAGCACAAGCTTGCAGACAGGTCGTCGCTGCCGCCGGCATCAGGGGAGGAGAAGAATAAATCTCAGTCCAGACATGTGTTCACTCAGCCACATCTCTCTAAGTATGTTTATTTGTTCAAGATTTTTCGATCGATTCAACTAGTTTCGATTTGCTATTCAACTATCACTCTATCATAGACCTTTAGAATGTTCAAGAATGTGTGATTTTGTTATATTTTGTAGATGGCTATCAGTATTTTTAAATTGCTGTAAATAGCACATTTAAATTTTTACAAATCATTTTCGTGTTTTCTTCTACATTAATATTGCTTGAACACAGGGCGGGTATGGCGTCGTGGCGCGAGGAGACGGAAGGCTCGTCGGGCAGCTCCGCGCGCTCGCCCGCCTCGCCACCCTATATACGATGGGCGCGGACGCTGCATCACCTGCTTGAGGTATGTCTTTGATAACAATAATAAAGTTATAACACAACAATCTACAAATTTCTCATCACTCGATTACCCGCACAGGATGCAGAAGGAGTCCGTCTATTCCGCAAGTTCGTGGGCGGTGCGGGCGGTCTCCACGTGGATAGACTCAACTTCTATTTCGCAGTGCAGGGTCTGCGCCAAGAGACAGAGCCCAATAAGATACGGCAAGTCGTCTCCGCGATATACAAGTGAGTGGGTTGATTAAGCATAAAATCAATTGAGCTTAAATGCAGGGAGCGGAGTTGCTCAATAAAACAAATAGATAGTCCAACATAACATTAAAATATTTTATAAAAGAAAACAAATATTTTGTCAGATTTCTGCGCAAGTCTCAGCTAGCGATGCCGGAAGAGTTAAAGCAGCGTGTAAAGCAGGGGCTCAAGGACGGTTCAAATATCGAGAAGACTATCTTTGATAATATGGAACAGGAAGTTAGTAACATTTAAATATAACCATCAAATATCATTCATTTTCGTAAAATATTTCAATACCTGTACAGAAGCTTGTTGCCCATCTTTAAACTATGAATTGAAATCCATGTCAAGCTACTCTGTAGTATATGTAGTATATCCATGTCAAGGTGAAACAACTTCAGTGTAAATACTTTTTGGGTATTCATAATTTTTTGTTTGTAGGTGACTCGAGCAATAACCGAGTCCACGTATCAGGCGTTCCTTCGTTCAGAAGCGTATGTGTCTTACGTCAGCGCCGCCACGCAACCGCTGTCGTCTCCTGACGCCTCGCCACCTCACTCTAGAGAGGTATGTAATGGTATTTATATGAAGTCTGGAATAGAATGTCGTAAAACAAGAACGATCTTTTTAAGCTATATTATCAAACATACATAGATAACTTTGATTGCAATTTATTTTTATAATCTCACGTAACCATAACTTGTAGCAACAGTACTACGTAGCCTTCAATTTAAAAGTACCGTAGTATTTCCAAGTCATAGACAATGAAGTCTGCTCTATTCACTAGACTCCGTCTATAGTGACCACAGACGGAGTAGCCAGCATTTTGACGGTACTCACGGTACGTTTTATTACCCGTAATGTTTTACTTGGTATAAAGGAGTTGTAGATTCGTAGTAAAATACGTAGCTAAATCAGATGTTCGTATAAACTAGAACGTATGTAGCGTCTGTCTACATGTGTAAATTATAAATGTTTTTTCACATAGATGTGCGTTGGAGGTCTGGCGACGTTACACGAGGGACAGGAGCTAAGCGGTGCGGGTGCGGGCGTGGGCACGCGACTAACGCACGACGCTCTGCTCGCCACGCAGAGTCGGCGCCTACTCACTGATGTCACACCGTGAGTTGCTTACATACATACAAAACTAATATTATATATTGGCTCATCACAATATAGTATAATATACATATTCTAAAATGTCCATGATCGATCACTTTCTAACAGCCCTTGTGCCACATAGGTGTGACGTCTGAATTAATATTGCAATTTATGAAACCACTATACTGTACCGTTGTAAGAATTAAGTTCAATTAATACTTACACGTATCCACACAATTACTTTAGAATAACTATTTAAGGACTCTGGTGTAAATTTTGTATGAGGGAACTTTTTTAATGAATTATTTTTTTTGAATTGGCAAATTATGTTATTTTAATTTTAATTTTAATTTGTTTTTTTCATCCATTATATCAAAGTTATGTGTGATGCCTTAAATAGTATGTTAGTAAAATAGCCTAGTATTAGCAGTGTGACCCCGCAATGCATGAGCGAAACTCCCGAGTTACGCTTTCAATTTAATTTAATTATAATTTGAGCTTTACTTATTTTCCGTTATCGTTTTTCCCCATGTTTGTGCCCCGCATGCTCGCTGCCTCGACATTGTGCACTACGCTGTATCACCACCTGACTTTAAACCCTGATCCACTTTCCAAAAATCCATAAATAAATGATGGATTACCTATACAAATAAAATATGAAACCCACGTAACTTATCCTCCCTAATCGTTTTCCACGTCCATTACGCCCTATATTCGTTCCTCGGGTGGTACCAGCCACCGGTCGCGGTCAGTGTACAGCGCGCACGTGTCCTACGCCGGGTACACGCCCGCCTCGCGCCAGGACTCCGAGCGCGCCAGCCTCAGCAGCGGCCGCACCGACAGCGACGCTGTCTCGCTCTCTGGAAGCAGTTTGTGAGTTACTGGATTTATATCGAAACATTCGCATTTTTTAACACTTTCACAGTTACCATATAAAATGCTCCTTGACTATTGGTGGCACTGAAATTGTGAACATGTTAAAAAAATCTTCAAAATGGAATAAATTTATTTTTCAAAGGAAATGTTCTATGGATGTTAAACTACTTGTATTCTATTCGGTTGCGGTGATTTAATAGAAACAGAAAACTATGGCTTCTAATAATAAAAATGTCATATTTTAATGATAACGATACATACAAGAAATATATTATATACAATTTATTTAAAATATATCTATGGAAATTTTTATTTTATTGTAATAATATTTTAATCCCTGCAAATTTTTTGTTTCACCTGAAGCTGAAGAGAGTATAAATGTAAATCATTTTGGAAATATGTTCATATCTAATAATGTTTCCTTATTTGTTTTGTTATATAAATATATGTACATCCAAAAAGAGATGTTTCTTTTGAATAACATATGTTTGTAAGTTGTATTCTGAACTGTCAAAAACTACATGGTCAATGAATATCCACGGTAATACCAGCTAAACGTAAGTAATGTTTTTATTAGATTAGGTTACACGCCTTTCGGCTGAACCCATCGCTTACCTAGATATACCCACTAATTTTATTTATATCCTTTTACATTTTCTTTGCTAAGATTCATATTTTAGTTTTATTATTTTGATTTTTTTTAATTTAAGCAAAAAATTATGAGCGAATGTAGAATGTTTGTACTGATTAGAGTGTATGGAAGGAAATTTAAATAATATTATTCGTTTCGGCAATGTTCGTTGTGTGACGAAAAAGATGTTTATAATCACACTGAGGTACAAGTAGAAAGTGATGAGAGAGAGAGATTGACGTTATGTAAATCCACCAGGAAAAATTGAAATATATTAATGTGTGTTTAGGGATGGTATGTCGGTACGTGGCGCCAGGGAGAGTCGCGAGGCGCGTCACCGTCCGCGTGTGTACGGACTGGACCGTCATGCTGTCATTAACAAGGATACGGATACGGCTATGGTAAGTCTGAATATAATATATTGTGACTAACTGAAGTAGGTATTTTAATATAGAATTTGTGAGATTATTTAATAAATATTTGTTTTTTCAGATGATCCCACGAACACAGCGTGTCCAATCTGAACAGCTCCGCGTGTTACCACCGGCGGAGTTCGCCCCCATACTCATAGAGAAGCTCGAGCGTGTTAAACGCGATCAGGAGAATAAAGAACGCTTAGAGCGGAGGTTGGCTGAGGTTTGTATTTACACCTTATTACCTAAAGTGGGTTGCTGGTTCAGTAAAAGTTTAGAAATAAATACATATAATGTTATGCTTTAGGGGGAAGGTGATGACATGTGTGCTCAGGCTCTTCCGCCGCAGCTGGTAGCGGCCGCCATACGAGAGAAGCTGCAGCTAGATGATGACAACGATCAGGATATCCTAGGTAAACTACAGTATTTTAAGAGAACTAAGCTCGTTCGGCTTTATTTTCGGAGATGTTAAGTGTAATTTTGCTTGTAGATCAACATGTATCCCGCGTCTGGTCGGAGCGTACACCTGGCGCGTCCCCCCCGGGCGGCAGACGGGCACGAGCGAGACACGGCGCACACGGCTCCCACGGGTCACACGGGTCTCACGGGTCGCGGCGTGCCCCGTCTGCACTCTCGGCGGATTCAGGACATTATGATGGGCCACCTGACGCGTTGCATCATCCACATTCGCAAACTAGAAGGTATGTTAAGTTTATAAAATATAAATTGCTAGTTATGTTTTCGGAACAAATTCAGATATATAAAAACTTTTTTGTTGGATTCCAAGTTATTTAAACTGTCGCTTCCACTAGATCATTTTCAAAGAAAACGGTGACAGAGCTAACAGACAGCGGCGTATCAGTCGTGAGCGAGGGCACCACGAGCGCAGCGGGAGTCGAACCTCGCATCCTTTTATGGATAGCAGAGGGTTCGGAGCGGATGGACAGGAGGAACTACAGAGAGTCTTCAAGGGGGTCCTCGGCTGATAGGGATGAACATCGGAGAAGGGAGAAGCAAGCACAACGAAATCGGTTAGTTGTGATATTTGTCTGTTAAAACATAAAGCCACACTTAATTAAGTAAACTTAGAGTTTAGTAACTTGTATTTTGTTTCAGTGGTTTAAGCGGTACCGGTGGCAGTACAGGCAGCAAGTCAAGTGCGAGCGGTGGAACCAGCACTAGTGATGCGCACACGGTAGTGGTCGTCAGCTTCTTGGACGAGAGCGTGCCCTACCGCTTCAAAGTGCCGGCGAGCCCGCTCACATTGAAGACCTTTAAGGATTACTTGCCAAGGAAGGGAAATTATAGGTAACTTACGTTTTTTTTTTCGCCTTCACCGCTCGACCCTACTCTAATATTTAACACTTCGTCAGCAAACTTATCTTTAAATACTCAACACTGAAGTCACACGAGTTCCGGGAGCAACTTTATTATTCAAAATACCCCCTCATCTATTCCCACTATAATGACTGTGTTGCCAAGTTAATATTTCAAACCTCCCTTTAAATAATTTAATAACGCTACTTGATCAAATTATTCCAATTAAATATGATATCGATATTTTATAGTATTAACATTTTGATAAAACTTAACAATAAATAACTTAAATATTCTTCTACAGATACTTCTTTAAAACTGAGTGCGCGGATCTGGACAACACCGTGATACAGGAGGAGGTCAGCAACGACTCCGACATGCTGCCCATGTTCGAGGGGAAGGTTATGGCTAGGGTCAAAAGCATAGAGTGAGAATACACCTTATCGTCACTGACATAAGGTGTAAGTCCTTAATTCGTTAAAACATGTTAAACCTTAAGTGGTAGGATGTGTATGGTCGCCTTGGCTGTTGTGTCAAATAAAATTGTGTTATATTAATTATGGAATAAGGCTCAAAATCGATTGTAAATTATTTTGTAGATCTTATGTGTTAGCGCGTAAGGTTTAATATTGTACTTCTCCGTTTAAGCCTCTCTATAACATTAAAAATGTGTCCACGTCCATCACCTCGCATTCATTATTTTTTTACTCATAATTTCTTATGGAAATTACTTAATTTTGATAATATATTTTTTTTTATAATATTAATGTGATTACTATTTTTAAATAGTAACATTGTTATTGTATTATAAACGATAATCCTTCCAAAATTAATGTAAATCATTACCAGTGAGTAAGCCTTGTATATACTAATAAAATTAGAATTTATATCGTGCAAGTTCATGTTGTATCTGCCTTTTAGTGATTTGATAATTTTCGTCTATTTTTTGTATAAGTCTTAAATAGTGAACAAATTCGAAATTCAAATATTATTAATAAAAAATTATTTTATATTTTTTTTGTAATTATATTTAATTTTTCAATCAAAAAGTTCAATTGCTAATTTGAAAGTAATGAAAGACGCCATATTTGTTTACATTATTAAGACTTTTATATAAATAAATGAATTATGGGCCATCCATAAATTACGTCACACTATAAGGGGGAGGAAGGAGGTTGACGAAGGGTTGGGAAGGTGTGCTAGATATCGTTATGTAACATTTCAAAATTTAAAAAATCAATTAACGAAATGTCTAATGTTTTTAACATGTTTGATCTGTTATTTATTTTATTAAAAAGGACTTGAATAATTATTTCAGCATTTTGATTTAAATTATTCATTTCTAAATATTAAATTACAAAATATGTGACAGAGAGGGGGTGGGGTCAAAAAATCATGAAATTCGTGTTACATAATTTATGGATGAGCCCTTAGTACAATCGTACAGATTATATATTTATTTGACGCGTGTCCCAGCGGCGGTGCGTACAGCCAGGGCGACATAGAAATAATGTAAATTATTTATTATAAAAATGTTAAGTACGGCGGATACAATGTAAAGTGAATTCTGTTCCTTGACAATTTTAGCTTATTTTTAATATTGAGTTATTATTCAGCTAGTTGAGTACGCTTACTACTTGCTCTTAGCGATACGAATGACTGCTTAGTTTGTACATTTTAATATAGGATAAAGTGACGCGTTCTGTTCGATGTCGTCCAGTGACTGGAGTGTGAGGCGCGACCGGCTCGCTGCGGGGGCTACTGCTGCTCGATACTCACATTCAACGTTCATGCACGTCTCATTCATGTACATAACCACAACACAGTTTGTTCACAAAGAGCAGTATCTCCCGCACCGAGCCGCGTGTTCTGATCCGTTATTGTAATATCCATCAAGGGATCTCATTCATGTAAAGTTGTGTAGTGGACACTTTGGTACCGCAGCTGTTATAGGTTTCGTTAGCTGGATTACTTTATCAAAATCAGTCGTTTAAATAAATAATTACTGCGTCAATTTTATAGATTAATTTTTTACTTATGCAAGTTTAATATAGATTTTTTTTTATAACATGGAAGACCAAGTCTCATGTGTCCAAGACTGAAAATTATGTTGGAAGGCATGACGTATTCGTTTAACTATCTGAATTATAAATTTTTGTTGTTTATTTGTTATGATATGAAAATTGACGCAGCAATGCCATTTAATGGAATCAGTTGAGTTTGAGTTCCCTATAATGACAATGACTAGTCCACACTCGCACACGCGTGGCTGCATCGAAGCTTTAGTCAAACACCAGCTCCGATGGGCGACCCGTCTGCGAGTCGTTCTGAAGTACTCACTCACGAGGAAGCGGAGCCGAGTGCCGTTGGACGAGTGCACCACACTGCACAATATTGAGAATAGGGTGCGTAATCATGTGCCTTCAATGTTGATAAAATTTCATAGTTGATGCTTCTAATAGTAAGTTTGTAAATATAGATATAACGCTACTTCGATTCGATTTATTTAATGTTTAATTTATTGCCTAAGGTTGCTCCCGGGCTCGTGTCGCGCGCTCCGCCCCTCTCAGCTCTTATGTCTTCCTTATTCTGTACATATTCTTGCAGTATTAGATCCCGGTGTGACTTTACTCCTATTGGTGTCCGAGGGGCGCGCGACACGACGCGCGGGATATCTATGTCCAGTATGAATGCGACGGCGAAACCGGATTCCCGGCTTAGTCGTCCAAATGTATAAATAAATGAAGTATATCGTTGTATTGTAACTACACATTAGGACACTCAGTACATTAGCGTCTCAAAATGATTTATCAAAAAATAACTGGCCTAGTTTCGTTTTTACTATTAGTGAATGAATATTTTGATGGTGTATTTGTAGACGCTTTTTTACTAAGAATGTCCGATTGAGAGGTGAAGTTGAAATTGCTCGTTGAAATTGTAAAAAGTATAATGTTTTTCAAGTTTAGAGTGTATACGAATGTGAAAATAATCGATTTGTAATGAATAATTAGTATTACTGTCAACGATGTGCAACGTGGTCGAATCGACTCGTCTAATAGTAAAAGAGTTTCACTAATCGGACTGTATTATTTTTTTATCTAGCACATGTAACATTTAAACGAATAAACTGGAACTGTGCCATATATTATGGAATTTTATTTCGTTAAACTATTCTTTGAATTACTGAAAATTATTCAAATAAAAATGAAATATAACTCGTGAATCAACTTGAATAATTGTTTTAAACTGATTGTAATGAATTGGATGAAGTAACCAAATCTAATGATTCAGTAGTTTTTGAATACGAACTTAGGCAGTGATTCAGGCGACGAAAGTGATATTTAATTTTGTTTAATATTATATTAGGCAGTGGGAAAAACTACCATTTTTTTGTAGAGTGTGAAAAAAAAATCACATTAATGTGGGTATTGATTCACTATACTCGATAAAGGGGGCCTCTTAGGGCCGCCGCTGCCCTTTATTTTGCAAGTTTACATAGGAAGTTAGTGTAAACGGAAAATTTATACTATTTTCTTCCCAGCCAACTGGGAAAAAATGAAAAACTTTTCAATAGGATTTATTGTTTATTAATTTATTGCAGAACTGTTAAATAAATAATACTATCTTCACTCATATTAATTATAACACGAGGAGATATTCATTCCTTTTTATATAATACAATATTGAGCAGCAAACAGGTACACAAAAATCACTTAAATGTAGTTAAGATTTAATATCCTTGTTGAAATTATAATACAATCATGAAAGGTGAGACAGACAGACAATAACAAAAAGATGTTTAGAATTATTTAAAATACTATTCTGTTGGTTCGTAGTAACAAAGGGTTATCTGAATATATCCCGCAATCCTTGCACTAGTTGTTCTATGAGAGGATCCTCATCTGCGTACCCAGCGGAGCGCATGTGGTGTCTTATACTCGATATGCACTGCAAATTTTATATATGAATAAATAGTCAATAAAAGCAGGAGGTTAAGTTTATTTTAATACACATTTTTTTCATTTCTTCATACCAATTTAATTTAAATAAAATATATTTTTTATTCTGTGGAGTTTCCTCCGTGTCAAATTTTAGTGTTCATTTAGTGTTCAAATTTTTCAAATTAAACGCTACTTTTAAATTATAATCTCAATCAAAAAATTTATAACGAAATAACCTTTGATGTAAATGAATGATGATAACAACACGAAATAACTTGTGATGTAAATTAATGATGATAACAACACGAAATAACTTGTGATGTAAATTAATGATGATAACAACACGAAATAACCTTTGATGTAAATGAATGATGATAACAACACGAAATAACCTGTGATGTAAATGAATGATGATAACAACAACACGAAATAACCGTTGATGTAAATGAATGATGATAATAACAACACGAAATAACCTACGATGCAAATGAATGATGATAATAACAACACGAAATAACCTACGATGCAAATGAATGATGATAATAACAACACGAAATAACCTACGATGTAAATGAATGCTGATAACAACAACACGAAATAACCTACGATGCAAATGAATGATGATAATAACAACACGAAATAACCTACAATGCAAATGAATGATGATAACAACAACACGAAATAACCTACGATGTAAATGAATGATGATAACGACAACACGAAATAACCTACGATGTAAATGAATGATGATAACAACAACAGGTAATTAGGGTAAACTGAAATCATAAAACTTGTATAATTTCTCAAAACTAGTTATCACATACAGACGGGACAGCGGAGGCTTAATAAAATACCTTATCTAAATAAGTTAATCCAGCAAGTGGACAGACATCCTCCACCATGTTGACACTCAAATGATTCCTGTCACTGAAGTTGAGCAGTAGATCCCGCAGGTCCAGCAGCAGCGCTGGCAGAGTCTCTACTGTGAGGTCCGGTATCAGCTTGACACTGAGCTGGTACCCCACTGGTGTGTCCGTTGGTTCCTCTGTTTCTTCTACACGGAAACATCTGTAAGGATTTCAAAATTATAAAATTATGTATTTTTAAGTGAAATAGATTTCTAGCATTTGGATTACTCTTATCTGCTTTTATCATAATCTTGTGCCTGATCAAAGGATTTTTTTTTTTAATTTTTTTTTAATTTTGATTTTATTATAAACAACTAACTGTTGATATTTTCTCAAAAAAAATGTTGTTGAAGAAAAAAAAAAGCTTCGATCAGGAACAAGATTATCTATTTATAAAATTATTTTTTTGTCCGATTGGTTTTAGATGGATCTCCAAGGAGTTATGATGCTCATGGTCACCGCAAGGACACTTCTGTTGGAACTGGGTCAACTCAAACAGCTATAACTTTTGAAATTATAATTTTTTTTGCCATATTATTAATTTTATAAACTACCTATAATGAGAGGCACACCTCCCTGGCGACCAGTGTTGACTAGTAATGAGCGCAACCAGCGGCAGCCGCCAGTCCAGCGCACCCTGCAGGCTTTGCTGCGACACCAGGTCCTGGGCGGAGGGGGCCGCGGGGAAGGAAGGGTGCGAGTGGTGCCACCCGCACACGGAGTCTCCTCGGGCTCGAACCCACTCGCCAGCCGCTGACTGCGACACTGGTATGGGAAACCCGTTAATTAGTTAACTTTACTGCTATAGTCTATAAAATGTAGTGTTTATCATACCTGGATCCATATCACAATGTGTAGGCGCGCTGGCAGCCCTGGCGCGCCGGTACAGACGCAGTATCAAGGTGGGGTCCCGCCACACTCCTCCTATGAGTCCCATCACCTCACCCCGGGAGGAGTGAGCATGTGTGTCCATCTGTATGAGCGCTGATATGTACAGATGCACCGTGCAGGGAGCCTGGGGACAAATGCAACCATTTTTATTTTACTCAAAATTATACAAAACCCTCACTTTCCTAATCTCAATCCAATCATTATCTATCTGTAATCCAAAATCTTTCAAATATAATAGATCCATAATAGATTTAAAATTTGAAATTTCCAAAAAATAATCCATGGATTGCGATTGATTATTAATTTCGGCCGTTAGGCAGCAAAATTCTGTCCGTTTCATCAAAAAAATTTGAAATTTTAGTAACATAATAAAAAAGTATGTGCAGGAAAAAGAGTGAGGAGAGCTTGAGTGTATTAAAATTGAAATAAAAATGTAACTCTGTTTGCTCATTATTTCTATCCTATCTAATTGTAATTAAAACACCTTTTTATAGTTAGAAATAATTTTTACTGACGAAAAATCAACTGACACAAAACTGATTTAAGCCCTAACCCCTTCGCCCGCGCTTACATAAACATTGATGCATACATTTTCTTTTTTCTATTGCTGACGTAATCACCATGCAGACCCCATTCCCCTTGTTATCGAAAATAAGCAAAGCAAGAACCCGCCGCCCCCCTTAAACGCTTACCTAATACTTGAACAGCCCCTATGGAGGTTTTTTAGAGAATGAAGCACAAGGCTGACAGTTCTGAATAAAATAAATTATTTTAAATCTATAGAATTTAAAAAAAAACTATGCAGCAGGAGTAACAACGCTTGATAAATTAAAAAAATTAAATGTTATGACAAAAGAAGTCATAAAAAAATTGTTATAATGTAAAAATACAAATAATTATTGCTCCTCGTTTGCGTTTATGCACAGACACATTGGATTGGGCATGTAATGAGACTAGGAACATCCTGGTACCTAAAAACGAGGAGAGTCGATGCCAAAAAAGGGATAAGGCAAGACAGAAGAGATAATTTTAGAAAAACAAGAGAACTGCACTTGGAATTGGCATCACATCAGTTCTTGTTATTTATTAAATAATATAAAATTATAGTTAATAAATAATATTAAGTTAAAGCTGAGATATTATATTCTGTTACGAAATATTCCAGCCTAAAATGACATTGAATACTTACAGGTTTGTCAGTGTTATAAACTCTGCACTGTATGAGGTGTACTTGAGGTTTCTTCTGCCTCTCCTTGCGCGGCTCTTGCCCTATCTCATACAAATCCCCCGACTCTGTGTGCATTATTGTATACCCGCCACCACCATCCTGAAAGAAACTGAATGTTAAATAGTCAACAAGTTTCTCTTATAATCTCTTATACTACTAGATACACAGATCCTCTAAGTTAGTGTAATTAAGTCCCACAAATGACTTATCATGTTATAATAACGAATCAGATTTGAAGATAAAAAATCCCTTACAGGTGGTGATACTTTTGTATCATAAAATCATTAGGAAATAAAATACACTATTCAGTTGGTAAGTGTTGCAAGACATAGAACCTTCCCATCAACACATAGATGTTAAATAAAAGCCACCACCAGTTGATATCATCAGTGACAACTATTTTTTCACTAATTTATTTTAATTTAAAGTATTCTACTTTAATGTCATGCGTTGCCACCTCCAATATAGAGTGAGGAGTGGGACTGAAGAGAAGAATCCTACAGTTTTGGCGAACCCTGTGGATGAACCCCGAGTCCACTGTAACCACTGCGGTTAAGCGTACAGGTAGAAAATCTAGCAATTCAATTACAAATACTCATTTATATTCTAATATGTATTTTTCTTAATATAATCTAATAAAATGTGCTGTCAGAATTCTATAGAATTACAAAATCGAGTATATATAGTAAATACAAGACCTTGTAATTTAAAACACTTACTAAATTTCGAATCTTGCGATGCCTCTTAGGCATTGGTTCAAACTTTCGTAAAGGCACTGCTATTGGAGCTTCCTCATGCTTGTCCGTCTTAATTTCAGTCTTTTGTGGTGACTCCTCTGTATCACTATCTATGTCTACTTCCACATCACTTTCACATTCTGAGTTCTTCTTCTCTATTTTGATCTGAAATTTTTATTTATTTAGATATAATTATGTAATAATTATATACTTACATTATAATGTTGACACTTACAACTTGTTCTTTCTCAGAAACAGGTAATGCTTTCCCTGAACCCAAAACTATCTGCATCTTAGGACTTTTCATGCTATCATCAGACATACTTGAGTCCTTCCTTTGTCTTCCTTGAGGAGATTTTAACTCATCCTTGCTTCTATTCCTCCCCTTGCCCTTATCAAAATTCCGAGACACTTTTCTCCTATGATTTCCCATCTTTTTAACACTCTTCATTTTTTCTTTCTGTTGTTTAAAAGAATTTTTCAACAATACTTCAGTGACATCAGTCTCAGAACCAACTATTAGATCATCTTCATAGAATATTTCTGAAGTAGCTACTTCAGACTTAATATTCACTTTAGATTTATTGTTTTTAGTTATATTATAATTTTTTTTCTTAAAGGGTATTTTAGGTAGATTTACAGTGGGAGCACCAGTAGTTACCATACTCAATACATCATTCATATTAACAAGTTCTTCAGTGATAGGTTTTTCCCGAGCAACTGGTTTATGTTTTTCGAGATCTGTAGAAGTTTCTAAGTGAATTCCATGTTCAGCTTCTATTAAAGCCAGAATTTCAGCTTCACTTTTTGTTTTTAAAGTTTGTGATATCTTTCTTACATTCCTCCCATATTTGGCCTAAAAGAAAATTATCTTTATTATTTAACATATAGGTAAAATTAATATTTTATAACAGTAACATTTAACTATTAAGGTAAATTTGTTTCACCATTTCTTTTTTGAGTATATGCCTCTCTTCCTTGCTCCACTCTGTGCACTGCTTATTGTTGTTCTTGACCGCTGCATTGTCTCCTGAAAGTTTTCTTGATGGTCCTTCTTTTGGCCTATAACCATATATGAATTAATTTCATAGCAATATTATGAATATTAAAGTAAAAATAGGTAATTAAGGAATGCAATGAGCAATACTCCCTTCATCATCTTAGCCATATTGCTATGCATCTTATTTCTTTACAAGGCTCACCTATTTTTATCTATATTCTGTGTATCATACCAATTGGTTGCTGTTGAATCTAGCAGCCACTGAGGGTGCACTGTGTCTTCTCTATCAGAACACGATGGTCTGTAATCAAAAATGATTTAAAATTTATTTTTAAGATTATAACTGTTATAGTTTTATCTTAACGTGATTAAAGTACAAAATATTTATGTTTCTCAATTAGAAAATTTCCTATACAATAACTTATTTCTTATTTAAATAATTATCTAATATAAGTTGCAGTAAGTATTATGTATATTTTGTTTTGATATACCAATGCATAAAGCAGAGTAAGGGTGAGCATTCTTATGCGTATTTATGCCTCAAATGATAATGATTACATTAAACTATAATTTAAAATACGATTTCATCACTTACATTCCCTGATTATTTAGGGCGAAGCAGGAATTAAAAGAAAAATCACCAAGTATATCAATTTCATCTTCGTCAGCCATATTTGATGTTGTGCATTTTTATTTTTTTTTTATTTTCTACTACCTAGCTCGACTTTAGTTTTGACTTTTGGCATGTATTTTTTTTTATTATCTTGTTTAACGGATCTGGGTACTAGCCTTTTTGAGCTGTATTTCTGTAATAAATTAGTGTTGCTGTGAATAAAGTCTAGATATCCCTGATACTTAAAACAAATTAAATCTACTTAAATATTGTTGAATTGTTTTAATTGCACGAATTTCGTATGTCCTTTTTTACATTAGTCAAAAATGGGAGTTAATTTTTTAAGTTCCCTTGTTAATTAGAATTTGTTGTTAAAATTAAGAACTGAATATTGTTAAATTACAATTAGTGAGTCATATAGGAGTAATTCTAGTAATTTAATCTAGCCAATCTTATTTATTTTTATGCCTATATTTTTTTTTATTATATTTTATTTGGGAGTATTTTCAAGTAGTTATTATGATTTTTAGGGTTTATAGTTTTAGGAAGAAATATTTCTGAGAGTTGGTAACAATGGTCATCGTCATAGGGATGAGCAAATGAAAAAATATATCGATATTTTTAAAATGCATTGATATATATGTAGAAAAAATATCGATATTTTTCGTGACTATATTTTACGTGATGTGATCGGAGTTTAGCGCAGTTCGCTATTGAATACATGCGACGATAGTGGAGTTACTGAGAGCTTACTCTTTATACTAGTAGTGGAGTTGTGGAAATCGTGGGTTAACAAGAGATAGAAAATGATTCAGTAGTGCTGCTTTATGTATGTACTGAATTCTTATAAAATATTGAATTTGATACTAATTTGAGACTGAAATAAATGTCGATTATTGAAATTTTGAGATTTAAAATATCGACGATCTATATATATTTTTATGATGATATATCGATATTTCTTACCCAAGCCTACATCGTCATCATAACAATTTCTTGTCTGATCACAAATGTCAAATATCGCAAAATAAAAATTGCGAAATTTCAAATCAATGCAATCAGTGAAGCAAATACAATACATCAGTCAATAACAAAACATAAATTATTATGTGCTATAGACTGCCGACTAAAGACTGATAAGACCTGTGGATAAGAGATCAATGTTTGATTAAGAAACCAATTTGATTGTAAAGTAAATATACGTAAAAATAATTAATATGAATAATATACTTTGCAAACTTGGTTGTGTAAGTTCAACCTCGGTGATTTATAGAAACTTTTGTGCATCAGCCGTTAATAATGCCAATTATTCGTAAGTATTATTTATAAATAAGCTTTTATTCGGCTCCTCATTCAATTTCAATCTACAAATTAAGTCTACATGTATAAATGGTGCCAAATGCAGATCCTTGATTCAATAAAATTATTATAATAAGCTGTCTCGAGGATATTAAATGGACTAAAAATGAAGATAAGGACAACCTGGAAACTGTTATATTTTGAATGATTAATATCAGTACTTTAGAATAATGGACCGAGTCCTTCCTTCAATTATCTCAATTAATAATTTTTTTAAATATTTTACCAACCTAAATATTTAACCTTTTTTTTTAACTGAGGACAATATATTTTTGAAATCTTTTTTTTCTAGAATTTTACGAGAGCATGCACTCTACCTTTCTAATGAAAGTAAACAATTAATTATATTGCTATATGTGGTTGTTTGTAGATGTAAGCTACTGGTGGTAGGAGGAGGTTCTGGAGGATGCACTATGGCTGCAAAGTTTGCAAGGAAATTGAAAAAGGACTCGGTTATAGTGCTAGAGCCCAGTTCTGTAAGTTTTTTATCTTTCACCTCTTTACAAGATTTGTATAACGTAAGTTCTATTCTATTATTTATACTACTGTTCTAGAACACCTAATCAAAACTTGTAACTAGACTTGAGCTTCGTTATATTGATTATCATATAGATATTAAGTAATTATATGACTAATGGTAATGCTAATCAGTAAGTACATTTGTTAAGCTACAAGACGACAATGTCAATATAGGTGTTTATTTATATATGTGATTATGCAAGGGAAGTACCGTCAATGACAAAATCAATATTTTTAGAATTTGTAGGTACAGTGTAATAGATTCTGACATTTAAATAGATATAAACCTAAAACTATATTTAAATATGTTATGTCATAATAATAAGCGGCCATATGATATTGTGGATTGAACTTTGTATATATTTTGTGAAGATGACATACACTGACTGTTGGATGTCTTATATTTTGTAAACAATATATTGTAAATATTAAACAATGACTGGTCTGTGTCCAGTAGCTTGTTCACGAAGGTCATATTAATTCACATACATGTATATTTTTATACTACATACCCGTTGTTATGATGTTTTTCATTATTATGTATTAATTACAAGTAGGCTGCTTTCTTATATTTAGTTATTAATTATATGTCTTATAAAAATTATGATTTTATGACTTACAGAAAATAGTACTTTGTATAATAATAATGTTCCTGTAAGAAGATAGGGTAGTTCTTTTGGGAACAACTTGCAATTTAATGTGAACACAAAACATAAAAATATCTTTCAAGTTAAGGGGGTATTCTGGTGTAAAAAAGCAATCAATATTTTTACTATACATTTTTTTATAAGTTATTTATTAACATTACTAGAATACATAAAAAAATAAAGATAAGTTAAAAATTCATGATGTTAGCAGCTGATGAAGTGGGGGTGTCTCAAAGAATATACTATAAATAAATATAATACCCACGATTCAAACACATCTATCAATCTGAAAAAAAAAACAAAGGATTATAAATCTGGAGTAATGTAGCAATGTCTGGAACTACGGAAAAGTAGAAAAATATTTTTTTCACAAAATGTTTTAATATAGTAAAAAATTATATTCGGGATAAGGGTAATTCCAGATATAGAGAAGTATATAAAGAAGGCTCAGTCCAGTAGAACTTGAGAAATCGTGGGTATCGTTTTAAAAACCTGTTTCGAGAAAAATGTGTTTAAAGTTTCGCGGCAAGTTTTTCGCAGTCTAAGTTTAAGTAAATGAAATGATATTTTATACTTATATTTATTTAATCTCCCATTCCTGCTGCATACATCGGACCTTCCTCGACTTCGAAAAAACTATTTTCCGCGTTTCTCTCTTCCAATATAAGATTTTTTTAGCCATTTTATTTGAAAAATTTAAATTTATAACTTAAAATATAGTCTTGTTCGATTAGTTCTGGGCGAACCAGTTTGGATGCCGCGTCAGCAAAATACCTATATCTCCGAAAATAATTTGAATTTTGAAAAATCCTCGTGTAGACATATTCTTAAATAGTTAAACTTTCAAAATATTTAATAAAAAAAATCGATTTTTTAAAATTTCTTTACTAAAATACCCCCTTAAGTTTTAGTATATTTTGTTCATATATATTGCTATTGTAAAATAAATGTTTAAACATGATGAAAATAATTCTGCGGGATGATTATGATCACCATTTTACTACTTTAGACAAACCAACAAATTTATTTTTGTATACCTATCAAATACATTTTTACCCGACTACGGCGAAGTCAAAAAGAAGGGTTATGATTTTGGCAGTCTATGTATGTATGTTTGTATGTTCCACTCTAGCCCCTAAACTACTAAACGAATTTTCATGAATGATTCGTAATAATGGCGCAGGTGAAATAGGCTATAAAAATTTTAATGTTTTTTTATATCTCAGATTATAGCCAAGGAAAAAAAATAAACTGAGATAATTATCACGTGTTTGGTATCAAAAGAAAGGTCTTGGCGATCACATTACACATATGTATATATATCATATTGATTAAGTCAATATATATGTTCAAAATGCGGTCGTATAGTCCGCGCGGTCCTGTCGTTGCAGTTATTCACACTTTTAAGCGAATAAAAATCAACATTACGGTTCATTAAACCAACATATGTGATTATAAAGGTTATCTCGATCGATCAGGAAACGGAAAACTATTAAATAATAAAATAAAGTTTAAAAACTATTACCCGACTACGTAGAAAAGTGGTCTAAAAAGGACGAAACAAGAAAATAATTCAGACAAACCGAGAAATGCATAAGCATAAAAATGGTCAAGTTAGTTTTTAAACTTTATTTTATTATTGTATGAATTAAACGGCCGAAATTAATAATCAATCTTAATCGAAAATTCTTGGTAGTATGGATAGGAAATACATTCAAAATTGAAATTTGGGTAATTAAAATTCAAATTTGGAATCCATTTTTAATATTTTTGGATTGAGATTGATTATTCGTTTCGGTCATGAGTATACAAGACAAATTATAGATATTAGATACGGCATCTTATATTATGTTGATTGTAGACTGTCTTATAAAAAATAAAAAAAAATTAAAAATCTTGACGAATTAACCAAAACCAACCATTTTAATGAATTATATTTTTATTGGTACTATTATTAGTCGTATCCCATAAGCGCTATCTTTAGAACTATCTTTTTGGACAAGTCTCGTATATACACAGCAAATTGAGAACAAGTCTACCAATTTTGATTTTATTAATGTCTAAAGTAAATATATAAATGACTAGCCGTCAAGTTCTCGCTTCCCTGACGTGTATTCAAACTGTTCACTCTCTTACACACTTACTCATTTATTCAATCATACTCTACCCGCAAGCATGAATCATAATATATCCCTCATCGTTGAGAGTTGAGACAGTATTCGTAAGAAACGTTTTAACGTTTCGGTCGCCCGTTTTTTTCTCCGACTTACTGCAGCAAATCCGCCTATCACAAAAAAGTCTACTCATTATCGGGTTAGTAATGATATTCACAAATAATGTGGCTTTCTATTGGTAAAAGAATTTTCAAAATCGGTTCAGTAGATACAGAGATTATCCCCCTACAACTTACAAACTTTACCTCTATAATATTAGTATGGATAAAAATAGTGTTTATAGATTAGCTAGTAATTTGTTACCGAAATTGCTGTGAAAATTCTAAAAGTATTTTATCGGTCTTTGTAAAATTATCTCGTGCATTCAGACATGGTGCATTATGTAAGAATATGATAATATTAAGTATTATCAGCGGCTTTAAATTTCGATTCGAGATAATGTACCTAAATACAAGATACTGTTACCTGCCCTAGCTTCGTAAATATTATAATGTTTACGAATTTCTAAGGTCTTAATACCTTAGAAAATCTTAAAGTTTCAAATTGTATTTATTGTAGACTATTTTCCATATATTTTGCTTTTGAGTAGACCTCTTACTGATTTGAGTTTATAAGTTTGATAACAAAAATGAGTTTCACGATAAAAATTATGAGGTCTACGATAAATCCTCTTTTGGATTTCATGGATGCCAAACACATTTCTCAAAATCTCTATTACTTTCTTAAATACTTGCAAAACGCTCTGCCCAATTTTTTCACTAAAATTGTTTATAACTTTTGCAATATTTGGTACTTAATTTTTTTCCAAAATCATCTACATGTTATTTGAATTCGAAAAATACCTAGTACGAAATTTTCCGAGACTGCTGAAAAAATTTGAACAATCTTTCCGGGATAAAAATAGCCTTTTACTATCGGGTCATAAGTTTTCTCCGTCCATTTATATATTCTATTTATTTTTTCTTCAGGACCACTACTACCAGCCTCTCTTCACGCTCGTAGGCGCTGGAGTGACATCAGTATCAGCTACACGACGGGAGGCTCGAGGAGTCCTACCATCAGCCGCGAAGTGGCTCCAGGACTCAGCCGACAGTATAGATCCCAACAACAACGTCGTGAAGACGTCATCGGGAGATACAATTAATTACGAATATTTAATTGTGGCTGTTGGACTTGTTAATGATTATAAGAAGGTAACGAAATTAAGTCAAAATTAATTCTTAGACACGATACCTAAACAAATCCACTAGGAATCGAACCCGCTAACATTGACTCACTACTCCATGCAATTTGTAATTTTATATCCTAAACACCCTGAGGCTGAAGCATTGTTTTCTTTTTCCCTTTTCTCGTGGGGACAGCAACTCATATTTTGATTAAACATTTTGTTTCGCTAATTTGTAGGTCTAATGCTGTTAGCTTAAGCCCTCACTAATTTAGCTTGGATCGAAAAGAAAACACAAATGGACTATCTGCTCCTGTTTAGGTGTAGTGGTTGCTCGTTTATATTCTCACGAGCTTGAGTTCTGGATTGGAAGAAATTGATAGATGCTTGATAAAGGATTTATTTAGAATGTTCTCAAAAGTCCAACTAATCTTCACAAAAATAACCTCACACTATGATCTGGCACTATTTACACGTCTCCGATATTTACAATTCTTATTCGATACACTAACTCTACCTTTCCTCGTCGCTATACACTTCTTAATAATCCACTGCTTCGACTATATACTTTCTTTCTCTGCACTTCGATATCTCGTCGGGTAATAGACTGACTTGCAATTATCCATACAACCATTTATATAGATTTTGATATAGAAACTTCTCGCAACTCGATTCTAGCAATTAAAAAAAAGATTATTTTGACAACCCCCGGAAAGATCTAGAGTTATGCCCATCTCAATTGAACACATCATCACGACCCTTCAATGGCCCACTGCTGAGCCGGGTCTCCTCCTCAGAATGGGGAGGGTATTAGGCCATAGTCCACCACGCTGGCCCAGTGCGGGTTGGCAGACTTCACACACCTTTGAAAACTTTTAGGGAACTCTCAGGAGCGCAGGTTTCCTCACGATGATTCCCTTCACCGTTAAAGCAAGTGATATTTAATTGCTTAAAACACACATAACTCAGAGTCAGGGGTGTGTGCCCAGGATCGAACTCGGACCTCACGAGTAAGACTTGAAGACTAAACCACTGGGCCATCACTGCATATATTTCGCCTAATGTCGTCCTTTTTCTAAATGTCAGTCATCGAAGACTCGCGAAACTTCTGGCGAACGAGATCTTGCCCTCTCTCGGTTCATCTTACCATCTTATTCTATTTTCAGTTTTTCTAGCAAGTTCGAACTAAAGCTTAGTCTAGGCATGCGAATTGTTTTGATGTTGATTTGCAACAATATATTAACTTCTTTATCAGGTTCCAGGACTAACAGAAGCATTAAAAGACAAAACAAGCGGCGTATCCACTATATATTCCGCTGACTATTGCGAAAAGACGTGGAGTGACTTAAAAACCTTCAAGGGTGGTGAAGCGGTGTTCACTTACCCGGACACACCCATCAAGTGTCCCGGGGCACCTCAAAAGATTGCTTATATGGCTGATGCATATTTTAGAAAGGTATGGTTATCTAAGATTTAGTATTCTACAGCGACAACTGAATTAATTTTTTTTATTAGGATAATAAGGAAGACGGTTTTGTGATAGTCAGAATTTTTTTTTATGGTAGATAAGGTGCAATCGAGCAGATGGTCCACCTGATAGTAAGTGGCCACCATCGCCTATGGACATCGACAAAAGAAAAGATACCCTCTAGTTTTGTCGATGCGTTGCATCTTCGAAGATAGAGTTGGGAGGGGGAGAGAAGAAAAATGCTGCGGTTTCAGCGGACCTTAAGCAAGAGCCCAGAGTCCGCTAGATCCGCAGCATTAATGGGATGGGAGAGAGAGGGGGTATGTCTAGCCCGGACCGGAACGTGTCTATGACACTTGGCGGTCAAATTCGCATGCTGGTGGTCGCAAGTCAGTCGGGGAACAAGCCCCACCAAGGCAAGGGGGTGCTGGGTTACTCAGCTCTTACGAGATGCTCTCCCGGCGCCAAAGGGGTATAGTATTCTACCCCTCCCTTCATGGGTTTTGATTTATAAGTTAATGACATCTTTGTCGTTCAGTTAACCATAGACAAAATAAACGTCGAACGTCGACGTCTCTGTTTTTCTGCGTAACGCAGTACGAAAACCCATGTTCGTCTTAACAGCTTCGGCATTGTGAATAGTGTAAATATAGAATAAGAATTATGAGATATTTTTATTTTAGTCAAACGTCAGATCAAAATCCAACATAACATACAACACATGCCTCCCGGTGATATTCGGGGTGAAGAAATACGCTGACGCCCTTATGAAGGTGGTGGCGAAGAAGAACATACACGTCAACTACAAGACTGTCCTCAAGGAGATTGATATGGAGAAGAAGGAGGCTGTGTTCTTCAACATGGATGACAGGAAAAAGGTAGTTAGACTTTGTAAAAAAACATGATTTAATCTTCAATTCAATTCTCTTGTATTGATAAAAGGTATTCTGCTAATAAGCATGTTGACTTTTTTAATATCTTATTTCCAAAAAGGTGTATCGACCCCCGGGGGTCATGAAAATGTTTCAAATGGTCCGAAAAAGACGTTAAGTAAGCGCAAAAAGGAATTATTGTGGGTTCATAAAATGGAAATTATGTTTCACAGCTCACAACACTTCCCTACGACGTACTCCACGTGACCCCACCAATGAAAACTCCGGATTTCCTCCAGAAAAGCAAAGAAGTGGTGGACGATTGTGGTTTTCTGACCGTTGACAAATTTACACTCCAACATACAAAGTATCCTAATATATACGGAATTGGGGATTGCACGAACACGCCTAACAGTAAAACTGCAGCTGCTATTGGTAAGTGTACAAATGTGTTACACAGTTACCTCTCCCTTTCCTATCCCATTATTGCAAGGGTCCTGGTGAATTCTGTTCTCCTTCAGGGTCCGCTGAAACCATAGCATTGTTCTCTTCGTTCCCCTTCCTCACTGTTTCTTCGACTCACTGTGGCAACGTATTTTGTGTAAGCGATAGGGCAGCTTTACTGAACAATAACACTCAAAGGCTACGATAATATACAATCTAGACGGATGCCGAGCAGTGCCTGGGGCTTGCGACCCAGGTGCAGCAAATTCACTAATTAGTTAAATATTCAGCAAAATATCTCTAAATACACAACACTTTGGATCACACGAGATCTGAGGACAACTGGACCCTATGGTATAAAAGTCATCCCACTATTGTAGTGAGGTCGTAGGCCTGTGTTGCCAATAATCAATATTTAAAACCTCCATTTAAATAATTTGATAACGCTTACACCGTCTGCTTGTTGGCCTCTTATGTAACTTAATATATAATCTGAAATGCTGATAATGAAAAGACAGATAAATACGAAGCATTTATGTATTTAAAGTTTTATTTATTTTGATTAAAAAAAAAAACCAGAAAGCTAAACTTTGACTCACGACCTGTCGCTTATGAATCTGTCCATTAACCTATTATTGCCTATTTATTGTAAAATAAAATAATACTTGGCCGTAGCCATACTCATAGCAGACCCGTTATTTCATTGTTAGTCCTGTAGCACCTAAAGAACGCTTCGGGAAGTAATAGGTCTCGTTTTTCGAAATTACGCGTAATTTACAGCGTAGCTGGCTACGGCTCTATTAAATGCTAGGGATACCTTCTGCTGCTTCGATTTTTTCCGAAATGATCCTGACATGAAAGTGAGTCGATCAGCATTGAGAAATGTATGACCATGATTTACTCATTCATTTCTATGGTTCACTCAAGCTTACCAAAAAAGATTAGTATGATAAAGATGATTTAAAAAAATACACTTGACGGTTCCTAAGAAAGTTTCCCTATACCTCCAAAGCCTTTCGTATTCGTCTAACAACGTTCAACTTCTTTAATTTTTATTTATTTTTTAAAATCTCCGTTCAACTTCGCGGGTAGTGTAGTGTGGAGGCTTAACGGTTTAGGATTTCCCCATACCGTCCCAGTTAAAAAAACACTCTGTATGCTACCCTTATCACACTAATATTAAAAATGAGAAAATGTGTTTGTGAGTTTATATATTTATTTATTCTTTTTGCACAAAATAAAAACATTGTACAAGGGCTTAACGCTATTACAGCATTTTCTACCAGACAACCCAGAATTGTGCAAGAGAGGCAACAGTAGGCGTGCACAACGAGTAAATAGCAAGCAAGTATGTATGTATTTAGACATTAATAAATATGTCTAAATACATACATACAAAATACATAGATATAGATACACAAACATATATATACAGTACATTACTAGTATACTAAATATTAATATGGTACTATGAATATTTTCACATAGTAGATTTTTTCAAATAAAACTCTTTACTCTGTCTCTTAAACGAATTTCGTGAAGGAGAGAGGGAAGGATTTTTAAGTGATTCAGGTAACTGGTTCCATAATCGTACAGCAGATACTGCAAATGAGTTAGACATGAACCCGGAGTGATAAGATGGCGTACGCAAAGTGTGGCGTTCAGAAGAACGTACTGACCTGTCATGTGAAGAAGAGAGTAAACTAAATTTAGAAGACAAATAGGTGTAATAAACAAGATCGTTCTTTTAGAATGTAGTAGAGTAGATTTACGGTACTTTGTCTCGTAAAAATAACAATTACTTGAAGGTAACCCTAATATGATTGTTATCATGTTACCTGAGAGAAACGAGGTGAATCACATAATATAGTCTAGTAACGGTGATTTGTGTCCACAGCAAAACAAAGTTTCGTGGTAGAACGAAATCTCCTGCAAACGATGAAGAAGGACTCGCCTAACGAGAAATACAACGGCTACGGCGCGTGTCCGCTAGTGACGTCATACAGTACGTGCGTGCTTGCGGAGTTCCTATACGACGGAGTTCCTAGAGAAACTCTACCATTTAATCAGGTAAGATAATTGACATTTACCCTTACCCTTTTTCATTGCATTTCCAAATAAACGCATTTACTAAACTTCAACTCCAATACTTTAAATTTTTTAAGCTCGTTAATTTTTTGTATATGAATAGAGTTTGAAATCTACAGAAACATTAGTGTTGCCATACACTATGTTAATGTTTCAGTATACTAAGGGCTCATCCTCAGGGTCCGCTGAAACCGTAGCATTTTCCTCTTCATAAATTCTAAATAGCCATTTCTTTCAGACAACCTTTAGATTAGGAAAATGTTACTAGAGAAGGGTATAGGGTGGTGCAACCATAAACTACATACAAATATCTAAATTCTAATACATAAACATAACTGCATACCCCTTCCTTTCCTTTCATCTTGAAGGTGGCAACGCATCGGCATTACAAGAGACAGTCTCTATTGCCGTTTCGTCTCTATTGTTCACTTACCATCAGGTGGACCGTCTTCTCACTTGCCCCTTAACTGTCATAAAAAAACCACATGTTTATAGTACTGGCAACTTCTATTTCCTCTACATAGAATTTCATTTTTCTTTCCATTATTATCAATCAGCTGGTTATATTTATATATCCTCCTCCTGCGTTCTCGCTTCTCTGTGGTATATTAAACTACAGGTAAACATTTTACCAATATCGTTTTAATATCTCTTAAACCTTTCCTTGTCTCTCTCTGGAAGTTTTAGTGAGACGAACGAACAGCAATTCATTTTTATATATAAAGATATTATGGCTTCTAGTCTTCTCTTAACTTGCAATAGTCTTCTCCTTGGTTTTAATAATATTTTATCTGTGATTATCTTATGACTAGTCGACCCTTGCGACTTCGTCCGCGTGTAGCTCTGCTCCTATTGGTCTTAGCGTGATGATATATAGCCTATAGCCCTTCTCGATAAATGGGATATCTAACACTGAAAGAATTTTTCAAAGCAAACAAACACAAAATATATATATATAATAAATATTTCCAGGCGCAGGAAAGCACACTGGCATACTATATGAAGAGAGACTTATTCCCCTTCATATATTGGAACTTCATGTTGAAAGGGTACTACAACGGACCGGAGTTTGTTCGGAAAATCATTAATCCTCTAGGCAAAGACTAAACTAATGACACATGACGTAATGATCATTATTTTGATAATAATGACCCATTTTGTTATTTTCATAAGTTATTCTATACATATGTATTATATTAAGTAAATGTACAGTAATATAAAAATACAACATATTAATTGTTGTTAATATATATATATTATATTTATCAATAATATACATTTTACAATAATAAATTTAAAGAAGACAACAAAAAACCACGCAGGCTTATCCTATTGCATCTACAATTATATATAAAAATATGCTTTATAGATTTTCTATATTATATTGTTTTAGTTTTTTCTTTAAATTTGCTTTGCTTATACTACATCTTACATTGTTATTTAAGTTATTTATTAAGTGAGGAATCATGTATAAACTAGTAGATTTAGTTTCTAATTTATTCTGAGTAACCCTTTACTCTACGTGTTTCTATTTTGTGAGAGACAATATTCTGTATTTTTAAATTAAAAAAGTTTTCTTTTAAAATTTGATAGTTAATTTTCTCATATACTGGAATTACTTTACAATATTTAAAGATAATATTTTTGTCATATCTCGCTTCAAGTCTTACATTTGAAGGAATAATGTTATTTAATATTCTAATTTGTAATTTGTATATGTACTGCAAATGTGTTTTATCAGTTCGACCATAACTACTCAGACCGTATGTGATAATCAAGACGGCAGGCGCATTATAAAGCATAAGTTTTGTTTTATATGTCAATTTTTTACCTATAATACACAATCATCATCACGACCCTTCAATGGCCCACTGCTGAGCCGGGTCTCCTCCTCAGAATGAGGAGGGTATTAGGCCATAGTCCACCACGCTGGCCCAGTGCGAGTTGGCAGACTTCACACACCTTTGAGAACTTTTAGGTAACTCTCAGGAGTGCAGGTTTCCTCACGATGTTTTAAGCAAGTAATATTTAATTGCTTAAAACACACATAACTCAGAGTCAGAGGTGTGTGCCCAGAATCGAACTCGGAGCTCCCGAGTAAGACTTGAAGTCTCAACCACTGGGCCATCACTGCATAATACACAAATTAGCTAAAAATGCCCTGAGTTTACCACATACTGATTGTATATGTTTGTGCCAATTAAATTTATTGTCAATAATTAAGCCTAAGTATTTATGTGATGAAACTAAATCAATAGATATAATTGTATATAGTATATTAAAATGGTGGTTTTTCAATTGTTTTTGTATGTTAAATAATTCATTAAATAAAAACCATTTAATCCTGAAAGGGTGACGTTGTAAATATTGAGACTTTTTAAACTTTAAAATAGCCTAAAAAAAGAAGCTTTTTGGTTTCTAAAAAAATTAAAAAGTAATCAGTAAAAATATTATTTACAATTTTTTTTATTAGAAAAATGTCAGCATATCAGCGTTACGTCACAAAAATTAATTATTTAAGTGTATTTTACTTATTATGCAATATTTATGTAAATATAATGTCAAATGATTAATGTATATAAAATTATATTTTTATATAAAACGTGCAATATTTTACAATAAAATTAAAAAAAATATACTGTCTTTTAATTTTTTTTACCTTGATAATACAATGATCATCTTTTAAAAGAGATCCAAACCCAGAATTAACTATTCTACTTACGACATAAAATAAACGTGATTTTTAAGTCATTAAATTTTGTCGTAAAATTCCGCGTGAAGGGAGGGGTTAGAATATTATTATCCTCTGCTGATGGGAGAGCATCTCGCTAGAGCCGAGTAACCCCCACCCTCTTAATGGTAGAGGATTTGTTCCCCGACTGGCTTGAGAATCCGACCGCCAAGTGTCATATAGACGCGTTCCGGTCGAGCCGCATGTGGGCCAAACTTACCCCCTCCCTCTCCCATCCCATTATCGCAGTGGATCCAGTGGACTCTGACACTTTTTTTGCCGATGTCTATGGGCGATGGTGGTCGTTTGCACCTTATCCTACTAATATTATAAACGCGAAAGTTTGTAGGAATGTATGGATGTATGTTTGTTACACTTTCACTCAAAAACTACTGAATGGATTTTGGTAAAATAACATATAGGCTATAATGTATAATGATATAGTGTGAATTATCCAAAACATAGCGGGTGAACTCCGGGACGCAGCTAGTCTACCATAAAAAAAAGTGATATAGACGAATAAACACAAATTATATAAGGAGTAAAGATATAAAAAAACTAGATGGCTTTCATCCGTCAAAATTATATGTAAAAATGTAATATAAATGATTTATAAAGTAATTAAATTCTTGTGATGACCAAATGGGAGTAAATTCCAAATATATATGTAATATATATCAATTGTGCTCCAAACATACTTCATGTAGGAATGAAATCAGGTAAGTTCATTTCAAGATATTTCATTTTTATACATAGTGCTGCCCCCCGCGGTTTCCCCCCTCAATATTTTGGATAATTCATACTATATCAATATAAATTATAGTCCACGTGTTATTCTGTTGTATAAGCTATATTGTTGTAAAGTTTCATCAATATCCATACAGTAGTTTTTGCGTGAAAGAATAACAAACGTATACATTCTTACAAACTTTCGAGTTTATAATATTAGTAGGACTAGTCGACCCGTGCGACTTTGTTCACGTGTAGCTCCGCTCCTATTGGTTGTAGCGTGATGATATATGACCTATAGCCTTCCTCGATAAATGGGCTATCTAACACTGAAAGAATTTTTCAAATCGGACCAGTAGTTCCTGACGTTCAAACAAACAAACCTTTCAGCTTTATATATTAGTATAGATTCCCAAAGACAAACGATCACACAGCTTGACAAGCACTTCATTGCCTATTTCAACCCCTTTTTCGCGATAAAACGTATCTTATGAATATCTTTTTACTATCTTTATATCTGTATCAAATTTCATCAAAATCGATTTAGTGGATTAGGCGTTAAAGCATTAACAAATAGGGTTATTAAGTTAGCGTTCGAGTTATTTAGTTTGTTAATAATATTTTTAGATGCAAATTGCTGGTGGTGGGGGGAGGAACTGGAGGTTGTAATGTTGCTTGGCGATTTTCTAGAAAGCTAAAAGGCAAAAACGACATTATTGTTTTGGAACCAAATGAGGTATTTAGTTGGATTTAATTTATCTTTTTACAAGAACCCAGAGCAAAACTGCATTCTAAGTAGTTCAGTAATTATAGATATTAACTTAAAAATAAAAATGTATTAAACAATTTTATTTATAATGAGCTCGCTTCCCTGAGAGTTATAACTATTACAATAGAACATATCAGTTTTATACAGATACAATTGGGACGTATCAATTAAACTTGATAAACATATTTTATTTCTGACCTACAGGAATGGGGAAGTTTCCTATTTAAAAAAAAAAATATTAATTGTAAAAATTAAAACAAAATGAAACAAAAATTTAAAAGAATTATTAAAATATCTCGACAAATGAAAAAGTTATGGGACTTTAAAGTTGCGCCTGTAACAATAACTTCGTTTCATGCGGCAGACCAGCGTGTGACGTCACTTCACCTAGTCGACGCGGCGCGTATACACTTTGCTGTTATTTACGCCACTCGTGTCGTGTTTTGTTTATTATAATAATGGCTGAGGCTAAACAATATGCCTACAAATATTGTATTAAATTTTGCTCATTTACAAAATCTTCTTCCATTATGCTAAAATAAAAACTGCACTACTTATAAATAATCAACAAACAACTGTACGTAAAACATCTACAAGCAGCGCAAGCGCTCTGGTGCGACGATAGGAGAGATGACGTCAGAGGCCCACCCACAATCGTTCCGCGCTAAAATACATAAACTTAAATAATGTGTTTCTCAATCATTTATTGACGAATTTCGATAATTTTTTCACGGGTATTGTCCCTTATTTATACTTCACAGAATCATTTTTACCAACCACTATTTTCTCTAATCGGTGCTGGAGTCAAGAAATTTCCGCAAAGTTACAAACCACTGAAGTCAGTTTTACCTAAAAATGTAACATGGCTGAAAGACAAAGTCGACGAGTTCGATCCTTGTAATAATGTGGTGCACACAGAGTCAGGGGATAGAGTGCAGTATGATTTTATGGTAGTAGCTATCGGGCTCGTAAATAATTATGAAAAGGTATGTCATTAGAATTTTTTTTATACTAAAATTCTTGGTCGAATATTATTTTGTGTATTTGTAAAAAATTAGGGTGAGCTACCCTTATCACTTAGAGGTATATAAAATAGATGTTACCCGATCCACAGACCTGCCTGATATGCACACAAAATTTCATAAAAATCGGTCGAGCCGTTTCGGAGGAGTTTGGTAATAAACACCGCGACACGAGAATACTTACTAATATTATAAATGCGAAATTAACTCTGTCTGTCTATCGCACTTTTACGCCAAAACTACTGAACCGATTTAAATGAAATTTGGTATACAGATAGTCTAGACCCTGAGAAAGGACATAGACTACTTTTTAATGCGAAAAAAGGGTTGTAGGGTATTGAAAGGGGGGATGAAAAGTTGTATGGAAGTATTTGAAACTTATTTAATAGGCTGTTGATTTGATATAAATAAGTATGACATTAAAAATTTGTAAAAGTTTTACTCTCAAGGTGTTAAATAACAATAGGGTATGACCCGCGGACAAAGTCGCGGGTCATACCTAATATAAATTATGATACAAGCCGCCTGTTTTGATAAAGGATCAATCATTTTTTTACAGAAAAACATACAAAGAAACATTTTTTTGTTCATCGCGAAATATTTTTTTATTTTATTTAATAAATTACTAATGTAACACACGTGTAAAGCTTATATTAATAACTATAACACATTATTATTTTTCAAAAAATATAGTAATATTTTTTTAGGTTTTAGGGTTAACAGAAGCTTTAAACAATCCCACATCTCAAGTGTCGACTATTTATTCACCAGAATATTGTCAGAAGTGCTGGTGCTGTATACAGGGATTTAAAGGGGGTCTCGCCATATTTACTTTTCCCAGGCAAGCTGGGAAGTGCTCTGGTGCTGCACAGAAAATAATGTACCTCGCTCATGATTATTGGAAACAAGTACGTAAAACAAAATATTTATTTACTAGCCGACCCGCGCGACCTCGTTCTCGTGCCGCTCCTATGGGTCATCAGCTATCGGCCAGTAAAGTCCCGTCAAAACCGATCCAGCCATTTCAGAGATTAGCCGGAATAAACTGACAGACAAAAATTGTAAAAAATATTGTTGTTGGTATATGTAGGTATACAGCACTGCAATATTTATTAAATGACGATCTATCTATACTAATATTATAAAGAGGAAAGATTTGTATTTTTGTATGTAACGAATAACCATAAAAACTACTGGACCGATTACAAAAATTCTTTGACCATTAGAAAGCTACATTATACCTGAGTAACATAGGCTATATTTATTACAAGAAAAAATTAGAGATCCCCAGAAATTCTCACTAAAACCAACACAAGGTGCAAAAAAATTAGCCATAAAATATCTTTCATCGCATGCGCTGCGAAAAGTATTGGTGATAGAACAAAAAAATGTTTTACAATATTATAGAACGTATCAATATCTACAAAAAACTCCGCGAGACCATATGTCCAACTATTGTAGTTAAGTCACTATAACTACTTTTTTACATTTTAAAAGTTGATAAAAATGCCTATCAAAATCAGACCATGTTTTCCATAACTTTGTATTAATTCTTATCCAAATAAATTATTTCGTAATGAAGACTGTTTCAATACCTGTTAATTACTTTTTGAATTATTGAAATCGGACATTCCAGTCAAAAGATATTACGAAATATAAATATCAAGATAAATAAAAAATAATCCCAGACGGGCCGCCGGCGCGGTGAGGGTGCCTCGCAGCGCAGCGAGTAACGCGGCGATAGAGGGAGCGACAGAATGCGGGAGCCAAAATGTTAAAAAAAAATTATCCACCCGTGCGAAGCCGGGACGGGCCCCTAGTCTAATATATAAAACTAGCTGTGCCTGCGACTTCGTCCGCGTGGAATAGCGATTCTCCTATACTGCTTTCCATTCCCCCCTTTTAATTTTTTACAACCCTTTTTTCGCATTAAAAAGTAGCCTATGTCCTTTCTCAGGCACTAGACTATCTGTATACCAATTTTCATTTAAATCCGTTCAATAGTTTTGGCGTGAAAGCGCGACAGACAGACGGAGTTACTTTCAACCGAAAACAGCTCAACCGATTTTTATGAAATTTTGTGTGCATATCGGGTAGGTCTGAGAATCGGTCAACATCTATTTTTGATACCCCTGAGTGATAAGGGTGACCCACCCCAATTGTTTTAATTTATATCCTACTTTAATTAATAAAGCTTAGGCTTATCCTACTTTAATTAATAAAATTAATTCTAGTAGTCACTTTCTCAGACTGACGTATTTAAAAAAAAAATATAATATGTGCATTTGAGATCATGAGGAAGTGTGTATATTTATATATATATATATGTATGCATGAGTATATATTATATATTTTTTTCATCGTTTCGGATATTCTTCAGTTCTTGTTATTAGGTTTATTATGTTTAGTGTATGATGAATTTGCTGTAGCTACTTTTTCTTTCTTGTGTTAAATACAAGCGGTGTTTACCTATAATTAATTGTTACGCTATTGCATGTGTTTTTATAATGTATTAAGTGTTACTTAAGTGTATATAATTGTTGGTAAACCTTAATAAATAAAATAAAATTAAAAAAATATGGCATAATAACGTTTGCTGGGTCAGCTAGTAAAGATATTTGAAGATTGCTTTTTTATAAAATATTATCATAAAATATTAAAACGTCTGTCTGTCTGTCACTATGCTGTATCTCTGATCTCTGATCTGACCGTGATAGCTAGAATGTTCACAAATGATATATTTCTGTTGCCCCCATAACAACAAATACTAAAAATAGAATAAAATAAATATTTAAGGGGGGCTGCCACACAACAAACGTGATTTTGATGCCGTTTAATGTTCGATATTAATAACGACACTTGAAATATTCACAGAATATTTACTTGTATATTAATTTCAAAAATACTCTCTCACGCTTGGCCGGTTTTCAAATTAACAGATTAAGTACAGAATATGATCGACAATTTAAACTGCGATATTTAATTGATAGTTTTTATATCCTTTATTGAACAATTGTCTTCAAGTGTGCGATGTACGATAAATTTTTTAATTACAGAATAACTTAACATCTTCAACGAACATAATATACAATACAGCCGGAGACACTATATTTGGAGTACCGAAATATGCGGCAGCGTTGACCAAAATCGCTCAAAACAAAGATATCATAGTTAACTATCAGAAACAGTTGGTGCAAGTTACTCCGCAAGGCGCTGTATTTATTGATGCTAAAGGACAGGTATTTATTTAAAATTAACTAATCCATACAAATAAATAAAATTGGAGTGTCTGTGTGTAGTATTAAAATAACCGCTTTTTAGTAAGTGCATATGGATGTATACACGCACACGGTACATATTCCAAAACAATATTTTTTTTACATTTTTTGTCTGTCTGTTTGTTCCGGCTAATCTCTGAAATGGCTGGATCGATTTTGACGGGACTTTCTCTAGCTGGTGTAACAAGGAGTAACTTAGGCTATTTAACATCTCGCTCCGACCCATAGGAGCGGAGCAACACGCGAACGAAGTCGCGTAGGTAAATACTAGACTTTTATTTTTCCTAATGTTGCAAAGAACTCGAGTCCTTCAGTTTTATTTTTAAGATCGGAGCCTAAATTGAAACTCAAACTATTTTAATTCAATTAGACTTTTGTATAAAAGGACTTTTAGATACGTCAAAAATTGGTCGGTCAGTCAGTTTGTCTGAAGCTATCACCAGCTCGGAAAGCAGTTTTCTGTTGAGAAGAGCCGGCCAGAAATTCGCTCGCATCAAAAAGCCATGTTTACATAGTCTGTTATACAAATGATTTAGCTTGAGAGTCAACGTCACTTAGATTCCAATTTCTCATCATTTAAGTAATCCTGTACATTATAGTATGATTTATTTATTAAATTTATTAATGATTTCTTGTAAAATTAGGACGAGTCGGAGTCCTTTGATAGTGACTCGAGCCTTAAAAAGAACTCGAAATTTTCAAGTGAACAGGTGATAGTTTCCGACGTTCAATAAGAGAATGTAAATTCCAATTTTGACTTGTGTGAGTTCCTCTTTAATGGACTCGAGGACTCAAGACTCCTTTGCAACACTAAGTTTTCCTATGAGCACCATCATGTAGCGGTTAGAACGAAATTGATGGTACAAAAATGTCTATATACATATATATCTACTACTATGTGCCAACTTTAACGATCCATCTGTGAATATATAGATGAATACGTTCCTACAGACCATAGTCCTCCCATACAAGTTCCTCCACGTGACCCCGCCAATGTCACCGCCGGCCTGCCTCACTAAATGTGAAGAACTTGTCAACGAAAATAACCACTTGGATGTAGATCAGTACACGTTGCAGCATCGACGATACTACAATATATACGGTATAGGAGATTGTACGAGTACGCCTAATAGCAAAACTGCTGCTGCTGTAGGTAAGAATAAGATCTCATCACTATTCACTCCGTTATTTTACTCCGGAACACCTGCTCAGCTTATACAAAGCGCAACTGCCAAGTACCAACTTGAGGCCTTAGAATCGGTTGAGAAGCGCGCCAGAAGGCTAATAGGAGACGACACTTTGCTCAAATCTCGGCTGCAAAGCCTCGAGCTTGTCGGAAGGTTGCCTCCTTATCGGTGTTTTACCGGATACATTTCGGAGAGTGCGCTGAAGATCTCCATGGCTTAATCCCACCTGCCCCACTCTACTATCGAACTGCCCGGCAAACGCGACCGAAGCGACTTCGGTACATGGTGGAAATTCCTAAAGTGCGTACCAAACGCTTTGAATCCACTTTCATTATTCGCACTGCGAAATTGTGGAACGATTTGCCGGAGTTTGTGTTTCCTGATACGTACAACGTTGGTGTCTTCAAAACCAGAGTAACCAGATACCTTCTAGGTAAGCGTGTTACATCTTAGACCATGTCGTGCTTAACATCAGGCAGATTACGGTTAAACGCTTGCCTATAATAATAGATAAGGAGGCAATCTTCCGACGGTGCTAGAGGCTGTACATTTGCTTAATGACATCCAGCTCCCCGTACATGCGCCATTAACCACCTTCCATTACAGGATCGTAAATACACCTCAGTACTTTGTGTACTAACACTAGCAACAATTCTTCATTTCTTTTACTTAGTACCCAAGTTCCAGAGCCGTCAGTCAAAATTGGTCTAAGGTCCTCTTCTGCTCAAGGAATATCACAGCCTTTTTACTCCATAGATGGCACTGGCATGGCTGGATTATAACAACGTATTAATATTTCAGTTTTTTTCAGCTAGTCAGAGTTGCATAGTGGAACTAAATTTATGGAACACCATGTATGGTAAAGAACCAGTAGCAAAGTACAATGGCTATGGCGCCTGTCCCATTCTGACGTCATACAAAACTGCCATATTAGCTGAATTTTTGTATGATAAAAAGATTTGCGAGACGTTTCCTTTTGATCAGGTTAGATTACATAATAGGATGACGCAAAAAAATTGACTATTTTTTTAAAATCTCGTATGAAATAAAGTTAGTTTTAGATGTTTTAAGAACCCCCTCCAAAGGACAGCTCAAAAAAAATTTTTTTTCTCGTTACGGTAAATTGTATAATAAGTTTTCTGAAAGTTTCAGTTCAAAATTTGATTTTTTTTTCATATTTTTTTTAATTTACTAGTGCATTGCTCTAGATTTTTGTACTAGAAATTAAAAAAAATAGTCGGTTTTTTGCGCCACCTTATTACATATATATTCTAGTACAAACTATCGATTCCATTTGAACATTTTAATTATAGTATGAAAAATAATCTATTAATGATTTAGCTTGATTGATAACGGATTGTGAGTGAAAAAGAGGAAAAAATACAAATTTGTACTTTTTATATATATAAATAAATAGCGACCAAACCTCGCTTCAGTTCGGCGGCACTTCTAGCTTCACAAATATATAAATCAGTGCCTCAGTTGTATTCTGACGTCATTGAAATTTTTTTATCAAAGTTAGTCTCATCCAATTATATCCTTAGACTTCCTGTTTATATTATCTAGATTAATTTTTCAGAGTAAAGAACGCCGATTCCTTTACCACTTGAACACTTCCATTCTTCCTCATATTTACTGGAACAAATTAATAAAGGGCAAGTGGAATGGACCTTCAAATCTGCGCAAGATAATAAATCCAGTCGCGAAATAAACACAAATGAACATACAAAATATTTATTTTACATTAAAACTACTTAACGTTATATAAAACGACTTAAACTAATGGGCAATATTAGGCAATATTCTATGACCGGAATACTTATTACAAACCAGTGGCGTAGCGTGCCTTGCAGGCGCCCTGTATCAAAAGTAGTTGCGGGATTCTCCCGCAATAACAGATGTAAATGTTGCCAATTTTTGGGCGCACGTTTAACCCGAGAAAAGAAAAAATTGCTTTAAATGACGTTGTGGATATCATTTTACTAATTTTTGCTCACGTCAGGAGTCTCTGTAGCTCAGGGGCTCCCTATCACTGATACGGCACTAGCTACGCTCATGTTACAAACTAACAGACAGCCTATTAATGCGTAAAACACACTGAGTGCGCGTGAATAATAATTACAATTAGTAGATAGACACAATTTTTTTTATTCAATATATTTTTCATAACTACTTGATAATGAAAAAGAATCTGAAATATATAAATTATATAAAAAAATAATCTCGTATAACATAACGTCTAATTAATAAATATATACAGTATGACTAGGTCCGTTATGTTAATATTATAATTTTAATACAAATATTTACTTTATTTAGTTATATGGCAACTTTGGCATATCCGATCTCTTACGTAATATAGAAGTTACATTACCTAACCCCTCGCCCCCATGTGCCCACGTAAACATTGATACATGAATTTTTTCCCTCCTCATTCACTTGAGCTATTTGAGGGATATTTACGTTAACGTGCAGACCGTCCCATCGCCCATGTAATCAAAAATAAGCAACGCAAGGACACCCCACTAGTCTTGGGCCTAGTAGGTTACCAACGAGAGTGCTCAATTTAGTTCGTTATCCAATGGCGAACTAGTTCGCTCTTGAGTTCGTTAGTTCTTTTTTAAAATAATTCATAACAATAATAAATAAAGGAAAAACTAATATTTAAAATTATTGCAAGTCTTTTTTATTAAAAAAGTACAAATATTAATGAAAAACTGAAATCATTTATATTAAAAATTTAAGTCAAATTCAGAAACTAAAATGTAAATAGGGGATAAGCATCCCTAGAAGTAAATAGAGCGGACGCAAAAAAAATATAAGAACTAAAAAGATCTAAGAGCGAGATCATTGACGAACTAGTTCGTATAGTTCACCTAAAGGAGCGCTCTTCTGAACTGGGTCGTTCACGAACTACCCAAGACTACACCCCACACCCTTTATTGCTTACGTTATACTTGAACGGCCCCTTAGTCACATATTACTAGTATTCCTTAATCCCTCCAACTAAGGTAAATGCTTACGTTAGTAATCCAATGACTGGGATTTGAACCCACGACTTATCGATCGTGTATCCAATACCACTGAGCTACTGATGCTTCCCTAAACTATGAAAATTTGAAGATCACAATTGTTTAATTTTATTACATCAAGTGGAAAATATCGCTACTGTAAACAAATTAGAACATTAGCGACGGACATTCTTATACCGATCTGGTTAATGCGTTGTAATTTTAAAAAAATACTGTTCACTTAATAGAAAAAAAATTGCTGATTGTTTATGTGGAAATTCATGTTAAAAAAAGAATTTTCTTATAATAACATAAAATAGACTTTAAATTCTTCTTTTGCTACAACTAACTAGCTGACCTGGAGAACGTTCGTACCGTCTAACAGTCAATGAATGTCGTGTTACAGATTAGCTGAACTGTTGACAATACATATATATGTCAATCCTTTTTCATTACTCACATTATTCTACATTTTCGATATCTAAAATACGCCATTATTAGAATGTTGTCGATTCGAAACCTTTAATTAAATACGTTGTTTAATTTGAGGGGAGAGTTTACCGTATCGACGGGATGAACATTAAATGATTGACAGTTACAAAACCCATCAACATATTTTTTTTAATATTTCTTTTATTTCTTCAATTTTCTAATGTTTTTATAATTATTCTGTTATTCGGGACGGAGACAAATACAACCAATCAAAAACCATGAAAATCGGTCCAGCTGTTCTCGAGTTATAAGTGTTTGAACAAACCCAACTTTGTTTTATATACATATATAGATTTTTACACAAATACAAATGAATATTATTGTCCTTGATAAGATTAAATTGAAGTCAATAGTGTAATGGACGGGAATCTATCCAAAGATATTTCGATAGTAAAGCTACTGCTTAAATTTTAATAAACTGTTAGATTTTTCTGGATCAAATACTATGAATATCTTTTCTACAAAACGTCTATGTGTTAATACCTATTATTATTCAATACTTTTGAGCATCACACCCTATTTAAAGCGGAAAACTGTTCTTTTTGTGACCCATTAGTATTCTTAGCATCAGAATTGCTTTGTCGTTTGCGTTTTAGAGCATTTTGTCTGACTCTATGTCGTCTTCTACTTTTTACTAAGTAAACAGATAATGCAATAGCAATAAGCAATCCTACAATGATGCAGGCCCCCAGGATGAGGGTTAGTGACGTGACTTTGGGTCCTGACGTTGATTCTTCGACCTGAAATAATTCAAAATACCTTTTATATTAAATAGTAAGGTATATTTTCGTAGTAAGGTATATTATTAATGAAGAATAGAATGCTACGGTTTCAGTGGACCCTGAACGAGAACCCAGAGTTCACTAGAACCGCAGAATTGATGGGAGAAGACGGGGAGGAGTGAGTCTGGCTCACATGGCACTTGGCGGTCGGATTTGCATGCTGGTGGTCGCAAGCCAGTCGGAGAACAGATCCCCTACCACCAATCGGGGGTATCTCGGCTCTTACGAGATGCTCTTCCCGCGGCAGAGGGAAATCTAACCAGTTCACTCACGGGGAACCTTATTACCTTGGGGTATAAAAAATAGATGTTGACCGATCCACAGACCTACCCAAGATGCACACAAAATTTCATACTAATCGGTCGAGCCGTTTCGGAGGAGTTTGGTAAAATGGACACGAGAATTTTATATTTACCATATAAGTGCCATGTGGTCCTGCACGATTATACAGATCGTTGCACATGGCTTGCTCTGTCCAGTTGTACCAATGTACTAGCCGCAAACCAGAATATGCGCGAGGAGATCCACATCTACAAACAACAAGTATATTTTTTTAACAAATCAATAATTCCGCTCTTAATATATGGCAACCCAACTTCTTACAAATAGATTTAGTACTGGAGCCTGGTAAGTCCATAAAATGCATTTACCGTTATCTCTCTCTTATATAAATATCGGTTTAAAGCGTCACTTATATAGTATTTTAATATAAAAAACAAACATTTCGAATAGTTTTTAGAGAGTTATCGTTTCAAAAGGATTAATTTCAATACCTTAGTTCAGCAAGTAATCTGGAATTGGCGCTATACATTTGCGGTAACAGATCATCCAGTAACCACTGTAGTTCGCAGGAGCAGTGCCAAGGATTGAACTGCAGATTGGCACCGTCAGACATTGAGGACCAGTCGAGCAACTTCTTTGATAGAGTTGACAAGTTGTTTTTGCTTATATCTAACTGAAAACAATTGAAAGTCATTAATTGCAATGGAAATGTGGCCATTACATGAAATCAAGTCAAGACAACAGACAACACGTATTTGCTTGTATGTCTCAAAAGTTTTCTTCTTTTTTTAATCTAAAAAAAATCACGACAATTTGTCGCTTCATCACAGTACGAAATAGGGACAGACCAACGAACTGTTACGGGGGATTTTAAAACAACGTTTTTAAAAAAAGATTATTTAATTACACAATAAAAAGCCGCTTAGGTTTAGTCGCTCGTGAAGGCTTGGGATAGACTGACTGAGGGGGCGATCTACAGGTTTATTAAAGACTGAAATAGCTAAACCAGCAAAGGAGTAGGTTAGAGCTAAGCATAATCCCTTTCAAGGACCAGCTATAACTATAACTATCCTATGATTAAATAGTACTAGCCGACCCTTACGACTTCGTGCCCGTGATCATCCGCTAGTATTAGCCTTAGCGTGATGATATATAGTCTATAGCCATCCTCGATAAATGGGCTATCTAACACTGAAAGAATTTTTCAGTAGTTCCTGAGATTAGCGCGGTCTATATGAAGTAAAAAATCCCTCTCACCATACACAATGAAGTGGCATCAAACGCTCCTTCCTGTATGCTACTCAGTGACGCACAATTCGATAGATATAGAGAAAAACAATTCCTTTCCTCTGACATCTCTTCGCTATTTCTACCAATTACATTACTGAAAGCCTTATCCTCAACAATAGATAATTTATTCAGGTCATTCATATATAAATTCTTTATAGCCAGTATGTTTTTAAAATAAATATTCTCTATAGGATTGCCATCTAAGCGTAATTCCTCTAAATTTGGGAAGATCTGACTGCTCAAACATTTAGGCACTTCAGGAATTAGATTGTAAGATAGATCTAAGCTGAATAACTTCGGCAATTTCCGCTCAATTTCAAATTCTTTTAACTGATTTCCACCGATGCTGAGGACCTGAAATATTAAATATGTTTTCAATTAGATGTTTCGATTGTTTCTTTGAACAATCAATCAGCATAGCGAATGTTCTGATCAGGATAAATATTGTCCAATGAGGGTTAAAAGTAAATCATTATTTATACGTCGAAGATTTGAGAAAGAGAAGAGAGGAGGAGATGGGGTATATTGGGTAAACGCAACGTAGATACTGCTACTGATCCGATAAATAATCAAATATTATCATCTCTTACAATTACGACTGGAACTGTGTAGGCTTAAGGAGCTCCTTTGTTCAATTGAAACACTCGCCTACACTGTCCAGGTTGTCTATTTAAAGTTAAGGTTAGGTTTACTTACGCACTGACATATATACGATCGGAGAATAGTAAACGATTATCAAATAATCGAATATCGTATCGTAATAATCGTCATACATGGAGCTAGAGTAGGTAGTAGTCACTTCACACACACTTCACGAGTTTAACCTTTTAAACAGAGGGTTTAAACAGAGAGCCTGAACAGTAGGGGCGAGTGTTGTAATTACTTGAAGGATCTTCTAAGCCTACACCTTGGTCACAAGTCCAAAACACTGCTTAGTTTTATCTCGTAATTGTTAGAGATCATAATGTTCGATTATTTTCCGGTTCAGTAGCAGTATCTTGTACCCCTTGCAGTCCTTTTCAATACCCCCCTCTTCCTTCTCCTTCTAAACATAAAATCTCCGAGATATATGTATTTAATAAACAAGCTTGTAAAATAACAGCTGAAGCAGCTATACTGATTGTGAGGTAATTTTAAAATTACTTAGCTTACCTCTAAATTATCAAACTGAACACTACTTTCATCATACAAAGCTGATAATCGATTATATGACAAATCAATATAAGTAATTCCACTTGGAAACTTCGGCCAGTGGTATAAAGTGTTTATCTTCAAGATGGCGATTTGCAGAGTCGATGGGAGTGAGAATGTGAACGTTATATTGTTCTGCGCAAGGTTCAGTTCACGTAAATGAGTGCAAGCGAGTAGAGCGTCCTCTTCAATCACCTCTATTATGTTGTTTGATAGATCCAAGAGCTCTCTGGAAGGTTTAAAATAAATTATATTATTTTGTAACAGTTTACAACTTCATTTACAGACTAACAAGTATTGGAGGGAGGGGAGGAGGGCTAAAGGAGTGGCGGGTGTGGCAAATGCCATGCAATGCACATAAAATAGTTATTTTATCCAACATAGGTATTTGCAAAAATAAACCACTTGTGGTTAAAGCTACCATTATCAAATTATTAACTAAAGCAGTGATAGCCTAGGGTCATCCATAAATTACGTCACACGAATTTCATGAATTTATTGACCCCCTCCCCCCTCATATTTTGTGATTTACTGAAATAATTATTCAAGTCCATTTTAATTATTTTTTAATTAAATAAATAACAAATCGAACATCTTAAGTTTCTGGTTTTGATATGAATTTTATCCTACACTTCGTCAACCCCCTCCCTCTCCTTTATAGTGTGACGTAATTGACGGCAGGTCTGGATGGTGGATGGATGGTGGATCCTGGGCACACACCTCTGACTTTTCTGAGTTATGTGTTTTTAGCAATTAAATATCACTTGCTTTAACGGTGAAGGAAAACATCGTGAGGAAACCTTCACTCCTGAGAGTTCTCCATGTTCTCAAAGGTGTGTGAAGTCTGCCAATCCGCACTTGGCTAGCGTTAACTATGGCCAAACTCTCTCCTCCATTCTGAAAAGACCCGGCTCAGTAGTGGGCCATTAATGGGTTGCGATGATGAACTTAAGTTACTAAATTATAAAATCTGCCAATTCACTGAACCTATCAAACAACTTCAAGGTTCGGAATACGTTGTATGTTAAATTTTATTGTCATATTACATATTACAGGTGAATATCTGATATGCTATCAAGACATAATCACATTATAAATAGCATTTAACTACATAGAGACAAGACGGTAATTTTTGTATAAAGAATATTTAATTCTACTTACATATTGTTGTCATCGGGAAAAGATTCCTTTACCACTGATCGTATCCTGTTACCATTTAAATTCAGCCTCCTTATCCCCTTTAAAGTTTCACTCTCTATTCTTCTCAATAATATATCAAAAATTCCATTTTTACTAAGATCTAAATCCTCTAACATTTTCATTGGTTGCAAAGCATCCACTGGGATCTTTTTCAGTAAATTGTTTTGTAAATTTAATTTTTTAACACGATGCAGGTATTTGAAGTCCATAGAATTGATGTTGGAGAGTTTGTTGTAAGATAGATCCAAGTCTTCTAAACCATCAATGTTTGTAAAAAGGTCGGGAGTAACTTCTGCCAGTTCGTTTTGGGTAAAAGACAATTTCTTCAAGTTTCTGACATCACTAAACGGATCTGGCCAATAAGTTTTAATGGCATTGTTACTGAACAAAAGTGTCTCCACTTGAGAATTGGGTGGCAACCTGAAATTTAACAATAGATAAAACAGCTGTTGCTTCAAGATGTTTGTCATTAAATAAAATCAAGTTCGTTGGGGCGTAGGTCTAGATTACATCACCTAATCTATTCTTTATGTCACAGTGATTTGCCACTTTAGATGCGAAGGTCAGAAATAAACGGAGTTTGTGAACTTTAAATTGCTAAATGAGCTAGATGTGTACCACCTGTAGGAATAAGGAAATCTAGTGCAATTATGTTTGATGGTGTAATTGTGGTCTAACTGGTGTATGTTACCTATCGGCTTGCTGCTTTGATGACATAACTAATTTTGTCTATCTCTATCTTCAGACAATGCTAAAAGTATTTTTTACTTTTTTTTAATTTGTATTGCGTATTCTATCTCCCTCGATTGTCCTCGCTTATATTGCTTAAAGCCTCGCAGCGCTGAAAATTGCGCCTTTCTTATGGTATTCATCACCAAAGTAAGCTAACAGTTAAATGAATAAGCCTTCTTTAGGTGCCTTGTGAATTGTCCAAGATAATAATGACGTGGCACTAAATAAATTTGCACGAATTGATAAGGTTTACGTTATATCCAATACAACTAACAGACTTCAGCAATGCGTCATACCTAATATATATTTATTAAATTAAATACAATCTTTAATTCTAATCGTTGTTATGGTTATCTCAGGAAATTCTTCCAGGAGTAGTGAGACAACAATACATTAAAAAGGACCAAGTATTTCATCTGCCCCTTTTCGGTTATAAAAAATAGAATTTCCAAGATATTTTCTGTGATAAGGTTGTAAAAGACCGAAGGATTTTCTAATATACCTTTGTTACCAGTGGTTTGGTGGAAACTGAGAAGGAATTTCAGGAATTATAATTCGATTTTCCAGTCATTTTATTTAATGTAAGGAAAAAATCCATCTATTTGCATGATGATGTTGATTGAATCAAAGATTGGCAGTCGGATTGAATCATGAGTTGATTGAAAAAATCCTTGCTCTTTTAATGAGCTGTATTTCGTACAAAGCCATACGATAAAAGATCGAAAAATTACTCGCGATATAACTTCAATTTCCAAAAACAATTCTTAATTATTAACAAGAGAATCTCCTTTTGAAGTTGCTTAATGGGGTAACCTCCGATAATATTAATTTTTAGCTACAAATGTCAATGGCCTCGCTAAAACTAAATATTCAGTTTGCACTAGAGCTATCAATCAACGGCATGTCACCGGTGTTTGAGTTGCAAATCATCACAGGAAGTGACTGACTCCTTATCAATCTGGTGAGATCAAATTAGAAACCGGTGCTAGCATCCTAAGTACTAATGGTTTTAGTATACATAGAGCACTAGTTAGCTTAGATAACCTAAAAAGCCTTAAGAAGGTTAAACATATTAAATTTTGTGATTAAAAGCACGGACGCCAAATCTACCATACCTGTTGGTTGGTTGGTATATCTACTTCAGAGGAAGACAGCTCAGGCCCAAAGGCAAACCCAAGAGTCCGTTGAAATTGTACTAATGGGAAAGGAGAGAGAAAAAGTAAGTCTACATACAGCTTAACAGGAATAAGTTAAAGAAACTTGGCAGTCCGATTGACTTGAGATACCCTCTTGTTTTGCCGATGTATTGCAACCTCGAAGATAGTGTGATGAGGGGGAGTGAAGAGAAAAATGCTGCGGTTTCAGCGGACCCTGAGCAAGAGCCTAGAGTCCATTAAATCCGCAGCATTTATGGGATGGGAAAGGCCACACATGCGGTACGACCTGAACGCGTCAATAATACAGTCTGATTCGCATGCTGATGGTCGCAAGCCTATCGGGGAACAGACCTCCTACCACCAAGGGGTGCTAGGGGGTTTGTGGAATGTCTTGTATTGTCCTTACTATTTTATAAATAATTTTTATGGTCGCACCATTGTAACTTTGCCTTAGCAACTAACCACAAATACAAATTATATTTTAATTAAGTTAAGTAGGTAATTAATAGATTTCGATTTGCACGTTATATAAACATTAATATTAAAATTACACAAACAAATTAAGTAACTAGAAATTCCCAGGATTCCATTGTGTATGTATTGACAAACCGAAACTACAATATAAAGCAGACAAACAAACAATTTTGTGTATAAGGAATTACGTTTATACTTATATGAATTAGTAAAGTATATCTTCGGAATTTAATTAGGTATAACAGAATTGCATGAATCATTTAAAAAAAAATACTAGGGGTATGGATCACACATCAGAATAACATATAGATAAAATCTATATATATAAAAGCGAAAAGTCACTGACTGACTGACTGACTGATCATCACGAAATCTCAGGAACTATAAAACCTACAAACTTGAAATTTGGAATGTAGGTTCCTTCTAGGACGTAGGTGTCCACTAAGAAACGGATTTGAGAAAATCCTCCCCTAAGGGGGTAAAATGGGGTTTGGTTATATGAAAGTCCTATGTTTTTGAAGTTAGACTTATGAAAATCGGTATTTACATTAATAACTTATAATAATAAAAATCTGTATAATTTATTTTGCAAAATACCCCCTTAAGGGTGGTAAAATAGGGGATGAAAGTTTGTATGGGAAAGTTTAATTTATAGTAGGTTCTCTCTAAAGGGTAGGTGTCAGCTAAGATTTTTTTTACTGGTGTGCCCCTTCTAAGGGGTGGAATGGGGGTTTGAAGGTTATATGAAAGTCCTATGCTTTTAAAGTTTGAGGTTAGAAAAGCGGGAATATGAAAATTGGCATTTAGATTATTACAGCAGCGGGAAAAATTATCTTTTTATAATCTCATAGAAAATCAGAACTTCTACGCGGACGAAGTCGCGGGCGCCCGCTAGTAATTTATAAAGATACTGTGTGAAGTATCCAAAATATAGCGGGTGAAACCGCGGGACGCAGTTAGTATTTCTGATATTTTCATTAATAAAATACCCTTGCAAGATTTTATACTAATTTTAGTAGCATTATGTTAGTTATAATGCTGGCAACACTGATTTGTGTGGCAGCCTGTAAACTATAATATTTGATTTTAGAAGTTGGCACAAACTGAATTTCATTCAGTTGTGCCAACGTAAAAAAAAGGTAACCAAATACTATTACCCTAGACTATAACTCTGTCCTGACTATAAAATGTCTGTCTGTCCGTCCGTATGTCACAGCCACTTTTTTCCGAAACTATAAGAACTATACTGTTGAAACTTGGTAAGTAGATGTATTCTGTGAATCGCATTAAGATTTTCACACAAAAATAAAAAAAAAAAACAATTATTTTGGGGGTTCCCCATACTTAAAACTGAAGCTCAAAAATTTTTTTTTTTTGAGGAGGCACACAAATTGATAATATTTTTGGAAATATTTATTGTCAAACTGGAATATATATTAGCTTGTTTAGCTATCACAAGCCTATATGGGCTCGCAAATAGTTAGATCTAAATCCCATCATTTAGGTACCTAATTATAATGTTTACTTATCAACAACTTAATTTTAAAAAAAACAGATTGAAAAAAATTAAGTTACAACGATCTACAAGAACTTTTATATGATGTTACTATACATTTCTTTCTCTGCAATTAATGGCATATTAAAACTTGTAAACTCAGAATTTTTATTCTTAAAGTAGCCTTCCTAAGCGTCGCCAAACTATTTCCACTAGGGGGGCAAGTTGAAATAAATAGAAAGTGGGGAAAGTGAAATGTAGGATTCATGTCCTTTTGTTACGTTGACCTTTTCTGTATGGAACAGCTGATTTTCTTCGTGATTTCAGGATTGTTCCCATTGTAAAGGTTCAATGACTGACAATTTTATTTTTTTTTCGATTGGGGGACCCTCTACCTGCTACCTATTGTCGCCCTCGCTAAGCTATAATAACAATCTTTTTTCATCTAATTAAAGAACAATACCTACTGTTACTAATGGATAAGGTGCAAACGAGCAGATGGTCCACCTGATGGTAAGTGGCCATTATCGCCCATTTACATCAGCAAAACAAGAGATACTCCCTTACTTTGTTGATGCGCTGCATCCTCGAAGATAGTGTTGGGAGGGGGAGTGAAGAATAAATGCTGGAGTTTTAGCTAACCCTAAGCAAGTGTCCAGAGTCCACTGGATCCGCAGCATTAATGGGATGGAAGATGGAGCTCGACCGGAACTCGTCTATGACATTTGGCCGTCGGATTCTCAAGGCAGTCGGGGAACAGGTCCCCTACCACCAAGGGGGTGCTGGGTTACTCGGCTCTTACGAGATGCTCTCCCAGCGGCTGAGGGGAATAGTATTCTAACCCGTCCCCGGCCATCACGGGTACTAATATCGACGAATCCTGGTTTTAGGCCATTGACTATTGCTGTACTCCAATTCTTATGATTATTCACTTAGTTACTATCACTGGACAACGGAGGTTACTACTTATATAGATATTGATAACTGAAAAATAATGAAATATTTATTTAATTATTGATAAAGGTTCCAGGAATTCCCACCATGAATCGCAATGCATGTGAACATTTGAGGGGGGAAATGATATCGTGTTGTAGATGTGCAGTGTTTCGAACATCGTTTCCTCATACAAAACTTTAATATTTCAGCAAAGAAGTGACGTATACACTTACTGATATAAATGAATAACTTAAATAAAATGTAGATATCAAGGTAAAGGGCTTTTAAAGCAATAGGGAAAAACAGATAAAGAATCATCATCTAAAGTGAGATTTATTTGCCAACAGATGAAACAGTTTAGATAATCGAGACGATTTAAACCTACGTTCTCAATTAGTGACTTGACTGTAATATATAGAACATATTAGCTGTGCCCGCGACTTCGTCCGCAGTGTCTTTCCCTTACAACGTTTGAATGTCATATTCAGGGGCGTAGTCAGTATTTTTTTCTGGGGGGGGGGGGCAGGAAGGGGCGGCTGGAGAATAAAGCAGTTATTCATAGTCATGTTATTTTTAATAAAATTTACATAATAAAAAAGTTTGTGTGTTTGTGAGGTTTTTGGGGATAATCTCTGGATCTACTGAACCGATTTTAAAAATTCTTTCACCAATAGAAAGCCACATTATTTGTGAGTGTCATAAGCTATATTTCATCCCCATATTCTTCTGGGAATGGGAACAGCGGGGGTGAAACCGCGCGGGACTGCTAGTAATAAATAAACACGTAATAGACAAAATATGAATGCTTTGCTTTAATCACAAATAAATCTTTTATTTCTTATTATTTTTTATATATAATTAAAATATTAACTTAAATTATTTGAATTTAAATATTTTGGATCGCTTTTTCTAGGCTTTCCCCTCCCCTAGCTACGCCAATGGTCATATTTACTTATATCGAAAAATTGACGATACTTCCTTACAACTTTTCATCTCTCCCTTATAAGGACTTGCAACCCTTTTTTCGCATTGAAAAGTAGCCTATATCCTTGCTCAGGCTCTAGACTATCTGTATACCAAATTTTATTTAAATCGGTTTAGTAGTTTTGGCGTGAAAGCGCAACAGACAGAATCACTATCGCATTTATAATATTAGCAATGATTTTTCTATAGAAATTAAAATTATCTATTATGAGTCACATTTAATTTTCAGTAACCCTGAAATCGTTGAGTACATAAAGATAAAATTGTATTGTTTACTTACTTGCCTAGCGTGGAAAGTCCCAACCCTTCGAACGCTGCAGCAATTTTCAATCCATTAGGATTATCCGGCCATTGAATTTTGTCTAGATCCGCCAAATTGTCTATCCTATCCAACTCAGAGCACTGTATGTTCAACACTAGGTGGGTACCGTCAACATCAGGTATTTCACTACAAATGCAATAATCACACACTTTTAATAATCTGTGCACTTCCTCTGTGACGTCTTCCTGTGCGCGTGTGTATACGGGGTTGGTAATTAAAAAGTAAAGTGTGAAAGCGGTGATGGCGCGCATCTTGTTCGTATCAAGACATCTACGTTCGGCTCGATATCGAGGTGGACTGTGGAGTGATAAGATTCTTTTTATCGGAGCGTTATCGCGGCATTGGTGATGCCGTGATGCGTGTGTACATTACTCAAAATGACGTACTTATAGAAAAGGACATTATGGTACTATGAGATAACTATTGTAATTCTTCTTTAGTTCTTTCTTAAGTTAAAAATTTCTAAATAACTTTTTTAAACTTGAACCAGTTCAAATAATTTTTGTAAAAAGAAAAATTCAAATAGAAATGGAAAAAAATAAAAATTATAAAAACTACCCCCATTTTTATGAGGTTGGCGTCCAAAGGTAATGAAAGACAAGTGGGTATTATTTTACTTTAACTTTCACAAATAGTGTTAGTAGAGTAAAACAATAATGTTCCCATGTGATGGAAAAAAAATATGGCATACTAACCTCTTCATTAACGGCCGAACTCAAAAATCAGTCAAATCAAATCTAAAATACTTGGATTATTGTTTGAAAATAAATTCCAAATTCAAATTTGTGTTATAGAAAATTCAAATTTGGAACATATTTTCAATCTCTAATCTATTGATTTTTTATTTAGATTAATTATAATTTCCGGGGTAAATTAAAAATAATTACTAAAATTATTTATCTAGTACTAGAGGGCTGCCCTCGCTTCGCTCCGGGTATTTAAAACAATATTATAATTGATGTCCTTAAAATGTCACTCTGTAATTGTGCAATTTTTCATTATTTGAAAAAAGGGAGAGTGAGAAAAAGTTATATAAAGAAAAATAATAGAAACAAAAATAAAAGAAAAGCGACAGATGCTAATAGAGGGAGGACAGAGCAAACATAAAATTGAATAGGTAAAGGAGAGAGAGAGAAGAACTAAAGAGAGAGAAAAGAGAGAGGTTGAGAGACTAGATAGTATTATAAGAGGAAGTGAGACGGAAATACTATAGACTTTCTCAATGAAAGAATTTTAAAAATCGGATTATTAACAACAAAATGACCATATTCTATTAATTAAAAAATGTATATGGCAACACCACATAGCCTATGTTACACGGAAAGGATGTAGCTTCCTATCGGTGAAAGAATTTTCAAAATCGGTTCAGTACTTTTAGAGCCTATTCGCAACAAACAAACATACAAACAATCAAATCTTTCCTCTTTATATAATAGTATAGATATAGATAAGTTTTGAGATTTAACGTATTAACATTCACTTAATGGATAATAGATTTAATTACTTTTTTTAAAACATGACTGTGACTTGAAAATAATAATATTAACAGTGAATTACAGGAACTAAAATATTAGAATAGGAAGTGGGAAAATAAATACGTAACGTGCGTAGGTGAGATTGTAATTTCGGTCAAACAACAATGGCCGCAAACGAACACAATCGCCAACTATACATAATACTAATGTTATAAGTGCGAAAGTGTGTTTGTTTGTTTCTTACATGCTGTAATGGAGCTGACGCTGTAATAATTGTTCAGAACCTTAATATGTAAATAGTAATACCTACAAAATCTGTACATATAGTAAAAATGTAAAGATTTGAGGGGTCTTTATAACACCTATCTGTTTGTACATCACGTCGACTAGTAATGTAATATGTTTATTGTGTATCAAGTTGAAATCGCCTTAACGTTTAAATTTAATAGAAGTGCTATGTAAAAGACAAACTCATACTTGGTTGTTGCGTTGGCCAACATTGGCGTATGTTTGCAGGTTGGGCCAAGCAGAAATTGTAATGCGAATCCTGTTCACCATAAAATAACAACAATAAAATGTTTTTTTTTTAGTTTTTTTATTAATGTTCTTACAATTAGTTATATAATATATCTAATCATTTTCTTTGTTAACCAATACACACCGAAAACCAATTATATTTTTTTTTTTTTTTAAAAAAGATTACTAGCAGTATGGATCACATACTACTAGTATTCCCTTTACCCCTCCTAGTAAGCTAATAAATAGCTTGTGTCAGGAGTAGACCACGCCAGTAGTCCAATGTCCGGGATTTGAACCCACGAATTGTTGATCAGGAATCCAACGCCCGAACCACTGAGCTACTGACGCTTCATAATAATATAGATGTAGACTATTTAACAGCCCTCGATTTAGCGACAAATTCCCTGAGGAACTTTAATTTTTGAGTTGACTATTTTTATTTTTACTGTCTATTTAACATCTACACATAATCATCATCACCATCACAACCCATTAATGGCCCACTGCTGAGCCGAGTCTCCTCCTCAGAGTGAGAAGGGGAATAGGCACACTTCACACACATTTGAGAATTTTTGGGAACTTTTAGGAGTTTCCTCCTCACGATGTTTTCCTTCACCGTTAAAGCAAGTGATATTTAATTGCTTAAAACACACATAACTCAGAGTCAGAGGTGTTTGCCTGTATGGGGGATCGAACTCGAACCTCCCGAGTAAGACATCAATATCTTAACCAATGCACTCTACCAATAATGATTTATCTCAATTCCTTTAGTTCTGTGTGTTAGCCCTTTAATATAACTATCGAAGTGAAGCAATAAAGATTAACAGTAAACAATTATAGATTACATCGATATGCCCCCAATAGAATAGATAATGCACGCAGCTGCACTATATACATGTTTACTGGCTTTTAAGGTTCCGTACTTCACAAATGATGTATTTCTGTTGCCCCTATACCAACAAATACTAAAAACAGAATGAAATAAATATTTAAGTACGGTACGCAACTCTTCGTGCGTAGGTTAGACTCGCACTTAGCCGCTTTTTTAAAGAATTCTTATCATTTATCTTTATCTATTCTTTCTTAGTAATTATTCTAAGATAATATCAATTATTACGTAATTAGTTAAATATATAATTTATTCAACACGAATTACGACACATATCTCATTACTCTCCCTCTCTTGGAAAGAGACTCACAAAAAATACCTTTTAAACCCTTTCATACCATATATAGTGGATTACGTAACCTCGTTCAGTCTGTCAAATGTAGCGATTCTAGGAGACACAACACTCGCATCCTGGCACATCTCAGGTGGAAACGCAGCCTTAACCTCGAAATCACATGTCTTCGGTTCAATCCTTTTAACAACTTCCTATAACGCGATAAAAACCCCTTAAAGATTGCATTTCATTGAAAGTTGAGACTTTAAGGCCTTGCTTAGGGCGTCAAATAGAAAATATAATATGATATAATTCGATAAAAAAAAAAGTTGGTTCAGAGGGCGTACAAAACCTACTGAAGAGGGCCAACGACATTTATGTAGGCGAGCCTAGACAGAATTCCTTTTTTTACTCATCAAGTGTAAGCACTAATAAGAATTCCCTTATTTTGTTCTTCAAATATAAGCGCTCATAAGAATTCCCTTTTTTTTTGTTCTTCAACTATAAACGCTTATAAAAATTCCCTTTTATTCCTCTTCAAGTACAAGCGCTCATAAGAATTCCCTTTTTTGCTCTTCAACTATAAGCGCTCATAAGAATTCCCTTTTTTGCTCTTCAACTATAAGCGCTCATAAGAACTCCCTTTTTTTGTTCTTCAACTATAAACGCTTATAAAAATTCCCTTTTATTCCTCTTCAAATATAAGCGCTCATAAGAATTCCCCTTTTTTTTGGCTCTTCAAGTATAGGCGCACATAAGTATTTGGCACACCGGCGCAGATGCTTGTCTGCGCATTACCTACGTATGTACATATATTTTATATGGAGTTAAAAAATAAAGTATAATCAAAATTTTTAATTTAAAAGAATCTTTTATTCAATTCTTATCTAAATAATTCAGTTATATAAAATAAAATATTGAATATTTCTATAAAAATATATTTTCATATTATAAAAGATAACAACATATAAATAACAATTTTAATAAGTACAGATTTTGTTATTACTACTGTATAAATATTTTAACCTGTATAAATATATCCAAAAATCCTCTAAAGAAGGTCAATATATAAACAAAATAAGGATAGATATGACAAAAATATTAGTGATGCAACAGACTTAAGACAGACATTCAATATATATATACTAGCTAACTACTAGCTATATATTTACATATAATTAGGATAAAGATAAATATTTTATCAACTTCGGTTCAGCTGTTCAATGATCAATGAATTCAATGACCTTACAAGACTTTTCATCACAAAGGAATTAGTTAAATTGGCAACACTGGTTACTTTAAAGATACTCATATCATTATTTTGACGTCTAATTCTGTTAATTATGAATAATATTACAATTTCGAAAGTAACACTTAAGAATACAAACTTGACAATCAAAAGTGCGCGTATATTAATACTACTTACGCCATCTATTGACGGATAGACAGCATCTGTCTGTTACACAATCGGGCATAAATCACTAAACCGATGTTGATGAAATGTGATACAGAGATAAAGTAGAGCTTAAGGAAGATGTGCTATGTTTTATAGCGAGAAAGTAAACAAATTTGTGTGCTCGTACGCCATCTATCGACGTGGGGATGAAGTGCATGTCGAGCTTTGCATCACTAACAAATATATAATACATAAAAAAATATTGAATATACTATGTTGTAAATCAATCCACAACGGAACCATCCCTGTATAGAAACCATCACAATTCCTCAAAATGGAATGACCTTCACTATAAATGCTTATCAGCCTTTTGACAACTGTTTTATAATACGACAACAATAAAAGCTGTGAAAGGTCTTAAAACTGGCTAACTCCAATAAGTAAATAGTTTACTTTCACTTTACATTACTTTTTTAATGGAAAACATATAAGTAAGAAAAGATTACAGGCAAAAAAATACGACAGAATAACAAATCATCATCATGACAAGCCGTTAATGTCCCACTGTTGAGCCGGGTCTCCTCCTCAGAATGAGGAGGGGGTTAGGCCATAGTCCACCACGCTAGACAAGTGCGGGTTGGGAGACTTCACACACCTTTGAGAACATGGAGAACTCTCAGGAGTGCAGGTTTCCTCACGATATTTTTGATATTTAATTGCTTAAAACACACATAACTCAGAAAAGGATGTGTGCCTTTGTGGGTGATTGAACTCGGACCTTAACCAATGGGGTATCACTGCTTCGATGTATTTATTATTAATCCAAAGATTTTGGATTGACATTGGTTATTAATTTCAGTCGTTAAACATAATTAAAATATAGTCAAATAAATATTTTTGTTTGTCTATTACTAAAACACTTTTTTCTATTGTCTGTGATACTTTTGACTTTAGGTTTTACTGATTACAAGAAAGCTTAAAAGAACTTATAAGTAATAATTAAAAGCAGCTTTGAAAATATTGTAAATTGTACGTATGCCTATTTAAAAATATTAAAATGTATTATAAAGTAGTTTTTATAAGAAACAATGTAATAATAATAATTATAAGAATGGCACACATAATGGAGTTAGCAGTACAATATACTTTATGACATAAAAAAAAACAAAACTAAAAATATTTTACATTAAAAAGCACCTAACCTCATTAGAAAATTATCTTCAATACATTCTCTTTTTCTTAATAAAACATTAATAACAAAATAAAGAAATAGTTGCCTTCATTTTCATCAGAGGGCGTCGTGCTCTTTTAATAAATAGTGTCCGACGAGCCGCTTTTGTATGTCCGTCACTCCGCCGTAGATCTGCGTACCTCTGGCATCTCTGTTGACAATAAATACACACAAATATTATAAATGCGAAATAGTCTTTTTGCCATTTTGGTTTGTCATTCTTTCACGCTGCCACAAAACAAGAGATTAATTTTTATTTGCGTAGAGATAATGGATTATAATTTATATAACATAGCCCATTTATCTCCAAATAAAATGACTACTCTTTGATCATAAAAAAAAATATGTTGAAATGATAACGACAAATGTTACCCCCAAGTAGACGTTGAGTGGTAATTTTTATCCATGCACAACCGGGGAGGAGCAAAATTGTTTTGGTTATGGGTAGCGAAATATAGAAAAAAAAATATTCTTCAATTTTTGTTGTTGTATATTTGTTTTCCTTTGACACTTCTTTTTTTAGATATCTACGATATATATTTTTTTTTCTAGAACCACATTTTTTTGTTCAATTTTTTGCAGTTATCAATCCCACCGGCATCACTGTTAGCAAAAGTAAGCAAAGCCTCATTCTAAGTAGACATATCGACGTTTCGGTTTGCGTGTTTAATTTTTAATCGCTGACGTGATCACCATGCCCTATGTTATCAAAAATAAGTAAAGCAAGGCCACCCCTTTATTGCTTACATGATACTTTAAGGCTTTAAAACATTCGAACACAAAAAACCCATCGAAATTGGTCTGTATGATTGATTTTTACTCGTTTAGAGTATTTACAATAATATACGTGAAGAATAGTATGTACTAGCTATTAGGTATAGCTAAATTTAAATAAAAAGCGACTCTAACAATGATGCAATAAAGTTCAATTTAGATAACCCAACACAGCCTTTATGAAGGAAGTTTACAGTTTTAAACTTTTAAATAATAGGTTGGGGAAAAAGTCTTTTCGCATTATAGTATGTATGAACTTGTAATAAAATCTCTTTGGCTGGTTTTGGTATCATTCAAAGTTTACATTTTAAAGAAGATAATTCCAAATTCAAATTAGGAAAATGTGTGATTTTTATTTGTTATTCGTACTGTGAAGATGAGTGAATCTAATGAAGAAATTCGATACATTTTAAAATTTTATTACAAAAAAGGTAAAAATGCAACGCAAGCCGCGAAAAAAATTTGCGATGTTTATGGACCTAGTGCAGTGTCTGTGAGAGTAGCACAAATTTGGTTTAAGCGTTTTCAATCAGGAAATTTTGATGTCAAAGATGCACCCGCTCGCTCTGGTCGCCCTATTACGGATAAAATGGATGCCATTTTTGAAAGAGTGGAGCAAGATCGGCATTTCAGTTGTTACGACGTAGCTGAAGAACTGGGAATTGACCACAAAACAGTTTTGGCGCATTTGAAAAAAACTGGGTACACAAAAAAGCTCGATATTTGGGTACCTCACGAGCTTGACCTTGACCTGACCTTCAGATTTCCACCTGTTTCGGTCTCTTCAGAATTCTTTAGGCTGTGTCAGGTTATCATCACGAGAGGACTGCCAAAACTACTTGTCGCGGTTTTTTGATCAGAAGCCCCAAAATTTCTATAGCAATGGAATCATGTCCCTACCTACAAGATGGCAAAAAGTTATCGAATAAAATGGTACCTACATACTTTAGTTATATGTAAATAAACTATATTAAAAAATGTTTTGAATTTTCTTAAAAAATGCAAAGAAACATTTTCCCCAACCTAATAAGATATCACTCAAATTAGCCTAAGCGTTTGTTACTAACCTGTAATGTCTCTCAGCATCATATTTAGTGGAGAGTCCCCTACCACCCATGATCTGCACGCAGTGGTCAGCCACAGCAGCAGCGTTGCGCCCGGCCACGTATTTGGCCATCGAGCTATTCTTAGTGCTCACGTCTGTAGCAGCTCGGTACGTGAGGAGACGGGCGGTTTCTACTAATATACACATGTCTGTTAAGCGATCCTGAAAGTAATAATCTTCATTAGAAAGGATTCTGTTTCAGTCTTTATGAAGGAAATAGTTGGCGAAGGCGATAGAACCACGAGCTCTACGACAACTATAAAGAACCGCATGTGGCGGCTCATATCAAGCTTAACAGACTGAGGTGGGCTGGCCACATGCAAAGAATGGACGGCATTAGGACACCGAAGTGTCTTTTGACAAGCAATCCTGAGCGGCGTAGGAGTCGTGGAAGGCCAAAACTTCGTTGGTTGGATGGTGTGGACCGTGACGCGCGAAGTGTTGGAATCGTAAATTGGCGGACGATGGTCGACGATAGACTGATGTGGGGGTATTTGTTGGACCAAGCCAAGCCCCACACTAATGAAGATAATAAGAAAGGATTCTGTCTTCAAATAAAAGCATAGCTTTCGAATAAAGGATCATATTAACGACCGGTCGTTATCACTAACCGCGTGATCCTCTCCGTTGGTAAAGGGTAAAAAGCGTGTTGGCATTACTAATAAAAGTAGATGATTGCATGTCCTTTTCCATCTCAAAAGATAAACCTATATTTTTATTATGTTAAAATAAATCCAAAATATTAGTAACCATAATACAGTAATTTCTTTAGTTATATTTAAAATTTAGGTACTATACTATAACAAAGATAAGAAAACTCATACCTTCACAGACGGCAGCCTAGTTAAATTTTTTCCAAAAGCGACTCTCTCTTTGGCGAAGTTTATTGCAGTATCTAACGCAGATTGAGCGATTCCTGAAAGAAAAAATCAGTCATAACTACCTAATTAACACTATTTTAATATTAAAACAGTAATTTAAGGTTTATTAAGACTCACCAACAGCATGAGCAGCAATACCAATCCTTCCCTGGTCAAGCTGTTCCATGGCTATCTTGAACCCCTCACCAGCCTCTCCAACAAGATAGCTCTTAGGGATGCGCACGTCATCCAGAGTCAGGTCACACGCCGTTGCTGCCCTGAGAGATGACCTTCAATTCTGTTTTATTTGCCCCCTTTATGTTACGGCTATACACGATTCAAGAGTGGAAGGAGTATGTAATATAGTAAACTCTAGAATATTTCCAGGAGAAAGCCTACATTCATGCCATTAAATTTTTACAACTTATGCGCAAAGCATACTGAGTGCTGATGTTTGTAAGGAATAGACCGGATCATTAATTCTAGATCTAGACAAGCCAAGGCATGATCGTATTAAATTCAAGTGTAAGAATTAAGTGAAGTAGTTTCCATCAGAGATAAGCGAGGTTGTGTAGCCAAGAATGTGTTTGTTAAGATCCAATAGATTCGCTTACCTACCCTATCGAGTGTGTCAACTACACATCCTCGCTCATCCATGGTAGAAATACAGAGTTACGGGTATCCAAACTTATTTTAAGGATTCTAAATATCTTTTAAGAATATTCAAGATTCTTGTCTATATTATCAATAAAATATACTATATGAGAAAGAAAATAACTTAGCCCCGAAGTGCAATAGGCTTGTGTCCACTAATAACAAATTGTTTGGTTTATGGTTTATAACTATAAATAAAAAAATCAGTGTATTTTTCATAAAAATTAAACATTATTAATATTTTTAGAAAATAAATTATAAAGTGAACACCAATCATAAAGTGTTACGTCACGCCACGCAAAAACATCATTGTTGTTTTTGACGTTATCATACAACAAAGTAGGTTACTTCGCAGACTGTGACGTCATTCAAGAAGCCATGACACTATTTAGCGTTTTCGAGGGAAATCTAAGTTGCTTTTTTTAAATACGAAATACGTAATGTAAAATTACCCAGGTTTTCAAATTTAGTCAACTAGCCTATTGTTGTCATTAAATAACATTACAATGATGTAACTACAAGGTAAACAAAGCTATTATCTAAACGATTGTCAATAATGGACACGAACTGTATTTCTTAACATTGTGCAAGGTTTATAAGGTAAAATAAAACTACAAAAGTACACACCTCACGCCCATTAATGGTTCCTTCTTTCCTCGGAACACACCTTCCGCATCCAAAGGTACGAGGAAACCTGTGAAAAGGTTTCATAAAAAAATAATCAGCATCAACAATATTTAATTTTGACTATTTTAAAAGTCTATTTAGGAAAATTTTTCCAACAGAGTATCTCTATCGGCCGAAATCAATAAAATAAATAAAATCCTTTTGTTTCTGGTTTCTTATACAAAAATTATTTACAAAGTTAAGAAAGAAAAAAAAAGTTTGTTTTTGGAAAAACAACAAAAAACAATTATTTATTAATTAAAAGTAATTATTTTTGCACCAGAATCCTCTTTGAGGTGAATGGCTCCTCCCAGAGATTGCCATTTGATTCTATCTTGAGCCTTCCATACCCAGCTATCTATCTCCACGACGTCTATCTCCACACTAGCACGCTGGGCAGATGACGTCATGGAGATAGCAGGGCCGAAATCAATATTCAATGATTATGAATTAAAAATAGAATCCTAAATTAAATTGGTATACGAGAAATATTATATTAGTGTAATAATTTATATATCTTTATAACTTCTATAAGTCATACATTGAAACAAAAGGCCATTATTTAGACCACAATACTGCTTTCTTGTGCACCAAGATATGAATAAAATATAATACTATGTCTCTTCAGTTTTATATAATACTAATATATAAAGCTGAAGAGTTTCTTTGTTTACATGGAACTACTGGTCCGATTTGAAAAATTCTTTCAGTGTTAGATAGGTCATTTATCAAGGAATGCTATAGGCTATATATCATCACGCTAAGACCAATAGGAGCGGAGCATCACGCGGACGAATTCGCGCGGGTAGATTCAAGTTTTAATAATAGTAATATTATCTGTGACAAACAAACAAAACGACATTCTACTTCTTTATATAATTAGTATAGATACAAAAGAAGTCATCAAATAAGTTTTATGAACTTGGATAAGATAAAATAACAAATCTGCAACAAAATAACATTGTTAACGCTTTACAGATAAAGTATCATATATAGCAATAGTCTTATCATTGTTTAATAGTATTCTATATTTGCAACAGACAATACTCAGTACTGAACGTTTTTTATTAGGTAAACTAGCGACCCGCTCCGGCTTCGCACGGTTTCTTTCTCTACTATATTAAGCATGTATTGTACATATAAACCTTCCTTTTGAAACATTATATATTAAAAAAAAACGCAATAAAGGCGACTTTGTTTTATACTATGTAGTGATAGCTAATGATACACGTAATATAAAACAAATTCGCTTCCCGCCGTCTGTATGTTTAGATCTTTTAAAATACACAACAAATTTTAATGCGATTTTCATCAACACAAGAGTGTTTCAATAGAAACTATACATACAATGGTTGAGAAACTGTATAAAGAAGGGGCTGGTCGCTAGTCAACAACAAAGTATACAGACCAAAACTCTTCGAGAGCAAAGAAAGTAAATAATTACACAAATAAAAATAGAGAAGACATTAAACTACCGTCAAACTGATAAACTATGTAGATGAAGTAAATTATTAAGTCTCGCCCTCCCAATCAATTAAATATTTATTATTAGTATTTTCTATGAATAACTTACAAGCCAATCCTTTATGTCGCAGTTCAGGATCAAATGTTGCAAATACAGTCGTAGCAGCACCTTCTACAGCAGATGTCACCCAGCTTTTCTTGCCATTGAGTATCCAGTAATCACCGTCCAATCGAGCAGTTGTCTTGATATTGGCTACGTCACTACCAGCATCTATAATAAAAAATAAAACCACATTAATTTTATTAATACAAACATAATTCTGCTTTCTATCAGTTTCCTCTCCTAAGCCGCTGAATTGTTTTTGATGGCTTTTGGTTACTATGGTTAAAAACCAGACCTTGAAGAATGCCATAACCTAACTTTGCTAGTGAAAAAAAAAATTGAATGCGGTTTAATAAAGATATATAATAAATAGCAGTGATGGCCTATGGTTAAGAAATAGATGTCTTACTCGGGAGGTCAGAGTTCGATCCCCCATATAGACACACACCTCTCACTTTTCAAAGTTATGTGTGTTTTAAGCAATTAAATATCACTTTCTTTAACAGTGAAGGAAAACATCGTGAGGAAACCTGCACTCCTGAGAGTTCTACATGTTCTCAAAGGTGTGTGAAGTCTGCCAACCCGCACTTGGCCAGCGTGGTCGACTATAGCCTGACCCCCTCCTCATTATGTGGAGGAGACCCGGCTCAGCAGTGGGCCATTAATGTGTTATGATGATGGGGTTTAATAAGTGTTGTATGGGAAACTAAATATTCTGCATTACTGTGTGGATATAGTTCTTATAGGACAAAATAGATTCTGTAACTATCAAAATATTATAAAATGTTATAAATATCATTTCTTTAATTTTGCAACAAATATTTTATTAGGAGAACAAGACATTTTCATGACTAACAATCTAGGTCTTATCAATTCTCACCTGGTTCACTAAGAGCAAAACAACCAATGGAACCCTTAGTGAAGTTCCTCAGAAATATTTCCTTCTGTTCTGGAGTACCTCGTTCATTTACTAGATTAGCATAAAGGAAGTTGTGTATAGACAGAACCATGCCTGTGCTTGCACACCCACGAGATATCTCTTCAACTGCAATAGCTAATGAAAGGTAGTCATGGCCAAGGCCACCATACTCCTCGTCGACACACGCACCCATCAAACCAATGTTTGTGAGACGCCTTATCTGCAATGAATAATTAGATTCAATGCTGTTTGATATTTAAATGGTGACCTCATTACACCTGTATGTAAAAACTATTTTTTTGCTGGATTTGTCCTTATAATAAATAGCCTTTTCTAAACATATTCCTAGGTAAATTAAATATTGCTTAAATAAACTGGGTTAAATAAATTTTTAGCCAATATTTCATAGACTATTAATATTTAAGAAATTTCCAATTAAAAACTCCCTACTCCCAGATCTATCTCCATTATTATGTTAAATTTAACTCTGAAAATGGGTGTTTAAGTTTCGCACGTAGTGCCAAAAACGAGTACTGGCAACACATTAATTAATTTTTTTAAAGTATTGAATATTTTTTTTAATTAAAAAAATTATGGTGTATTTCTGACAACTTTAAAAAATTTATTCCTGGTGGAACTTTTACTTAGTAACTTTTTTTTAAATGAAAAAAAAGTGTTTAAATAATTATCGTAAAAATATAATACTTAAAAAGATCAAGCTATAAAAATAAAAAAATACTCTTACTTTGTTTATAATTTTATTTATTTATATTTTCAACTTGTCGACTAGACTAGTACTTAAATAAAAAGTTAGCAAAAATCTAGTTTAATAAAATAGATTAAATTGAGTGTCCATGACCTTTAAAATTGTTTATGTACCTGGAGTAGGTCTTGTGTTAGTTAAAGTATTGTCCAAAATTAGTAAATATATAATTTAGTTTGTCATTAAAAGTTTTAAACAATCAAAATATATATTACGGGGTAAATCAGAAAGAGGAGCAATAAATGCCTGGTTGCAGGAATGGTCTTCGTTTATTATTTAAATCATACTGAAGCAAGGATGGTTCAAGTTTAAAAAAAATGGATATCATATAGCTAAACAAACTGTCATTCAAATAGATCCCTTGCTTATGAATAAAACGAATACTTAAGATAAAGAAGTATGATAAACAGCACTGTACCTTTTACAAAGACCTTGAAGTAAAAGCAAATATTTAAGGTCATCTACAATATAGTTAAATATTTAAAAATGACAGAAAAAGAGTCAAAATCTTAGTTATTAATTATTTATCTTTTATTTCATTTAATGGCTTTTTGGTGGGTTGGCTAGTTTCTTTATAACAAACCCTGATTTTCTTTAAATCTTTATATACATTATTCACTTTACACATGTTATACAGATTAAATAGAATCATTAGCTTAATTAGTTTTAAAAATATAAAATATTTCTGAATTTTCAAATTCTAATAAGTCAAAAGAAAGGAATGTAAAAAATGTATTAGCCAAACAAAGCACAGAATTACCCACCTCATCAAACGGAAATCTTCCTTGGAGATCAAGCTTAGATGCATTTGGCTTGAGATGTTTCTTGGAAAAATCTCTAGATAATTCCTGAATACATTGTTGCTGCTCATTCAATTTATTAGTGAAATTGCGATTTTGCAACACCAGAACTTTCATACATTGTGACAAATTTACTGTAAATTAATTATTTTATTATTTTCTATCACTAATAAAACATAATTTGAATTATAATTTTAAAACTATAAAAAATACCTATTTCATCTAAACTATATTATATTACCATTTAAAATCGATAAACATTCTAAAGAACCCATATACCCTCTTATGGACAAATGTTTTTAATAATACATTCAGGATGGGTCCTTCAATATCAAAAACAAAATATTTCACAAATTCAGCTAGGGTTCAATATTCAAAAGAACTCATTAAACGAGCACATTTACACAAAAGTAGATGACATACTTAAGTTTGTATTACTAATTATACTTACAAAGTTTTGTTGATTTTAATAGGGCGCCTGCAACCATTTTGTACGCGACGATATTAAATACTTATCGAAATTATATCACTTCACTCAATATGAATAAATGTCGGGTTTGTCGAGGTCTGATAAAGTAATGATAATGGTCAAGGTCACAAATTACTATAAATTTTAGGTAAAAAGCCGATTTATATAGGTGTAATACTTATATACAGTTTAAAAATATTAGTGTGATTAATAATTTACAATTAGGAATAATCCCATCTATAATTCAGAAAAACTGGTTATCTTTTATCTAGTATAGCAACCGCATTTATGTATCTTTAAATAATTAAGAACTTGAAGTAAAAATTAACCGCCAAATGAAAAAATATTTTCCATACACTGTATAAATTAAATACCTATCAAAATAATTTTGACATTTGTGATTTTTTTTTATCTTGTTTAACGGCTCTGGGTACTAACCCTTTTGAGCGTTGACATTTGTGATTTATAGTAGTGTTGCCAACTAAATATTACCCAATTTCCTCACATAAATTTTAAAGATACGTTTAAAAATGAAATTGAAACCTGTTTTTTTTTTAATTTGAATATTATACATATGTCTATATAGGTGTATATGAAACAATAATATTTTGGAGAAAAAAAAAGCTTCGTTATTTTTCGTTTTTAGCCTACCTACCTACTATTATAGTACAGTCATCTTAATCAAAATTAGGTAAGAATCTTGGAATTTGAGATCCCATCTGAACATTTGTATAAACTTGTATTTTGGCATTCTAAAAGTTGTCTCAAATCTACATATGGTAGGGTCTATTTAAATTAAAAAAAAAAGGTAACAAAAATCGATTTTTTCAAATATCTAATTTCCTACAACTTTTGTTCCAAACATTTTTTATACGTTAAATCGATTTCTGGTAGGTAACAGGTAGTTATGGTCGCGGTAGTAGGTATGACGCTGACTGCAGTGTAAATCTAGCAGAATTCTGCGACATCTTTTTGATAAATTATACAGTTTGAAATTAAAAAAAAAATGCTTCGGATATTCTAAAGTTTTTAGCAATGTTTGCAGTTTTTGGCTAGTAACAAAATGTCATTATGTCAATTGTCATATTTCATTCAGAATCCAATTTCTTTGGTAATTTTGGTCCATGTTTTGGTGTAATTTGGTGATAATTCGTTCTGTATTTCTTTGCTTTAATCATTATTCATTAATCCATAGGATTATAAAGTATAGGAAAGTAATGAATTATATAAACAAGCTTTAGTTGGTCCCATCTATACCATTTACTGGCCTATAGGCCAAAATAGCACCTGAATTAGGGTGTATATGAGTCTAATAGCTCTGAATAAAATAATAAATCTTTATAATTTGTTTGGCTTAATATATTAGGGTATATGTGAGTCTCGATTCTGTAAAAACTTTAAAACATTCTATGGAACTGATATAAAAAATACAAAAAACAAATCTCAAGATGACTTCTATGTTTGATCAATATGAGCAAGCGTCGCAGGTCTCCCAGCGCATTGCGCCGGAGTCCGAGCAAATGACATCCTCTGGCTATATAAACATGCAGCTGGAAGACAATACTCCAATGTTTTCTAAACAGAAAATGAACTTCAACCCATCAGATGTTATTACTCATGTTGCCGTGTCTAGTGACTTCTTAGTGCTTGCAATGGCTAATGGGAGACTATTTAGGCTTGATTTAAAGATGCCTGACCAGCATGAAGGTGAGATGTAGTATGAAGTGGAAAATCCTACAAGTTGCAGTAAACAAAAGATATCGGATAACTTTTCATATCAATAAGGATGTAAAATGTCACTTTTTTGGGGTTGTTAAAAATGCATGGATATTTTATATTATTCCTATTTAATAACATTAATTTAATAAAATTGTACATGGACATGGAGTTATTTATTTATTTCTTTATGCTAAGTAAAATATTTCAGCTCTATTGTCTTCCATATTATTATTTAATTGATATGGTTAAATATCAAACAGAGGACGGATAAGTACTAATTTAATAATTAACATGGAAATAATCATTTATCAAAACTTTTTTGATAGTGTTAATTTATATAAAGCATTTTCAATATTTTGTTATTTTGCAGAAATCCATTATGCAAAGTTTGTGCAGCCTAACTCAAAATTAAGTGCCATATTTTTGGACCCACTCGGATACCATTTACTTATGGCTTTTTCTGCAAAAAATAAAGATAACAACCCGGAACTTGTATATCTGCATAGAAAGAGTAGTAAATTGAAAACAGTTTCCAAATCCAGGAATTATGAAGTGACTGAAGTGGGTTGGAATTATGAGAATACTAATTTACATACGACAGCACCTATTTTACTGGGAACCTCTCAGGGGCATATTTTGGAGACGGAACTTGAAGCTGATAGTGATAAAATGTTTACTGCTAGTCAACAATACTGGAGACAGGTAAGATCAGTAACTGTTGATTGAACCTTAAAAATTTTGTAACATTAGACTTAAGTTATAGTCAGTGATTGGAAAACAATATAATGCTATATTAAGGAGCTCTACCTCTGTCCTAAGACTTTTTCTATCTTTGTTGTAATCAAAAAAGATCTTAATTGTCATATGTCAATAAAGCAAGGTTTGATTCCTGGTAATAATTAAAATAAATTACCCTTTATATTCTCGGTGAAGTTCTAACAATGCGTAAGTCTAAAATAGCTATTTAACAGGAAAGTGAAAAACTTTATGAAATGAGAGTAACCCTGGTTAAATGCATTTTTTTTAAATTATCATATAGGTCTCACATTGGTCAGATATTATGTATTGATTGGTCGAGATGATGTGCACCATTATACTTTAACCAATGACATTAAAATGTCAAATCCCTCATAAAATGACTTGCATACTGTTAGAACTTCACTGATGATATGTTTTTTAAGTATTTTTGTTACTATGTTTATTAATTAGTTTTCTTTTTCCTCAAGCTGCCTAATTATCTGCCTCTTTATGGAGGCAGGGAAATTGATGGTTTGGTAAAATTATCATGCTTTACTTTTTTTATAACTTTCAATGTTTTGTAATAAAAATATGTTTATTATTATATATAAAGATATGCCCATAAAACTAAAATTCATAATATTTTGTTACTTAATAATAATTAGACTACTGGCAGAAACTAAAGAGACAGTCACTTAGATTCCAATGCTTTTTATTGTACACATCAATTTTTAATTTTTTTATTTTATGATGTGTGTTAATGCTTTCAGATCTTCGACATTGGCAAAGGGAACGACACTCCCATTACAGGAATTCAATTTCACAGACTAAACAAAACAAGCAAATACTTTATATTTGTGACAACTCCTAAGAGGCTCTACCAGTTTATTGGTCATGCAACTTTCAATGACAATAAGCCTTCCTTGCAGTCTATATTTTATTCTTATCTAACTACTCCAGAAACAGGTTTTCAGGATATCCCCTCAACATTAAAGTACTCAAAATTGCAGTTCTTTTTTGATAAATCTAATAATCCTAAGACATTTGCTTGGTTGACTGAACCTGGAATATTTTATGGTCAGGTAAGTGTGGAAAGAGAAAATCTTAGATTATGAAAGCAGTTGGTTAATTAATTTGTGAAAAACTGGAATTAGATTTAGCAACTTATTATTTGTAAAATCTTTAATAATTATTCTATATTATGTTATGACAAAAAGAACAACGATTATGACTTTAGTTATCATATACTATAAACATTAGGAATAGTAATTCTAAAGAATTGTTAATAATTTAAGAATATAACAGATAATAATTAACGTTTAGTGAGTAGTGAAGTTTCTTTTCTTGTAGTCACCGAACTTCTATTTACAGCCTAAACAATTTCACAAATTGTATTCCTCTAATTTCCAGTTAGACTCAACATCCCAACAAAGCTCAAACTCACTTATCACCCAAAGCGAACTTATTAATTACCCACCAGATAAATCTGGTAGCAAGGAGTCCACACCACTTTCCTTTGTTCTAACAGAGTTCCATGCGTTACTCATGTACTCTGACCGAGTGAAAGCAGTCTCACTGCTAGACCATGAGCTAGTTTATGAAGACACATGCTCCGAAGTTCATGGGAAATTGAAAAATATTGTTAAAGATCCCGTCAGACGGACCATCTTTGCTGTAACTGATAACTCAGTGTTCAGATATAAAGTTAATAGAGAAGAAAGAAACGTATGGAGAATTTACTCAGATAAAGAACAATTCGATCTGGCCAAAAAATACTGTCACAATAACCCAGCATATATAGACATAATTAATGTCAAACAAGCCGAATTACTTTTTTCAAAAGGAGATTATGATAGAAGTGCTGAAATATATGCTGAAACACAAAGTAGCTTTGAGACTGTGTGTCTCAAGTTTTTACAGATTGATAAAGTTAATGCTTTGAAAGTTTATCTTACCAAAAGGTTGGAGGCTCTAGATGATGATAAAACTCTTATATCGATGATTGTCATTTGGATGACTGAGTTGTATTTATCGCAACTGGGTTCTCTAAGACGTCTTGGTAAAGGTGATTCTCAGGAGTATCACCAGCTCCAAAGTGATTTCGAAATATTTTTTCTACAACCTAAAGTTGTGAAGTGTATGCAACATATCAAGTCCGTTATATACGATCTGATGTCTTCTCACGGGGATAGACAGAATCTGATTAAGTTAACTGTAATTAATGAAGATTTCGAGAATGTGATAGCTCAGAATATTTATAAAAAGGCATATATTGAAGCATTAAATATGTTGCAAAGTTTAAAGAGACCAGATCTGTTCTACCAGTTCACTCCAGTGCTGATGGAGGAGATTCCGAAGCAGACTGCAAATGCTCTTATCGCTCAAGGGCAGATATTGAGCCCATCTAAGTTATTACCAGCTTTCCTGACGTGTGAGAATGATGAGCTTCATGTGACAGAAATTATACGATATTTGGAGTTTATGCTTCAAAACTTTAATGTAAAAGACCGAGCGATTCACAATTATCTGTTAACGTTGTATGCAGAACATGATCAAGTGTCCCTAATGCGGTATCTGGCCCGCCAGGGTCAGGAGCTGTCCCTCGTGAATTATGATGTGCATTATGCTTTAAGGTTTGTTTTTAAATTCTTCTAATATTTTCTTGTAATGTGCCTTGACCTAAGGTGTTAGGGGTAATCAGAGAATTTTCAGTATTTTTTTTGCCATTAAATCATTTTTGAAGTTACAAAAAATTAAAAAAAAAAAATTTCAAGTTATAGCTATTTGTGTTGTCACAGTTCTAATCTTGTAATGACCATCATAAATCCTTGGAGATTCATCTAAAATCAATCGGACAAAAAAGTTAGTTTTGTAAATAGATAATCTTGTGCCTGATCGAAAGATATTTTTTAAATTTCGAATTTTTAAAAACAATTAACTGTTGATTTATTCCCGAAAATCTAAAAAAAATTTACTAATTTTTGAAAGAAAAAAAAAAGCTGATCAGGCATTTATGTGTAATTTTTCTTTTAATTTAAGGCTGTGTCGGGAAAAAGGTCTTTCAGAAGCTTGTGTAAAGCTGTCAGCTTTGCTTGGTCTGTGGGAGTCTGCTGCAGAATTGGCTTTAGAAGTAGATCTGGCTTTAGCTAAGTCTGTGGCGGACATGCCGGATGACGTCAGCTTGCAAAGAAGGCTGTGGCTTGGAATTGGTATGAAAAACACTTTATTTGATTGAAAAGGTGAGACAATATTTAGTAATGTAATTATGTAATATAATTTCAGCGGAGCATGTGATTACAAAGAACCAAGATATTAAAGAGGCTATGAGTTTGCTAGAAGAGTGTCCTCTCATTAAGATCGAGGATATCCTGCCTTTCTTCAGTGATGTGGTCACCATCGATCACTTTAGAGAACCTATATGTCAATCATTGCAGGTAAAATCATTATTATTTTTTTTTAATTTAGTGACTATAGTTATATTGAATTGAATCAGGCGTTACTTTGCGGAAATTCATGATTTAAAATTCGGGTTCGCGCGTCTCACTTTTGTGTGGACAGGGTGCTTCTAGGTTGTACCATACGAGTTTGGTAGTTCAGATTGCCGCGGTTTATAGCAAGGTAACATTTTTATTCCTTTTAGACTATAGTTATTATTACATTCATTTGATAAAAATATTTTACTACTACCCTCTTATAATATTTTACTATTTTTATCTATTTAGGAATACAACAACCAAATAGAAGAACTTAAAACCGAGATGGAAGAAGCTACAAAGTCTGCAGAATATGTAAGTTGATAAATTAATTAATTTACGATATATTTAAGTTGATAAGGTAAAGTAAATATATTATCTTTCTCTTAATATTTTTGTAAAAGAAACATAAATTATTATACAAATATGTTATATACCCCAGGTTCGTAATGAGATCCAGTCGTTCCGCAACCGCAGCGTGCTGATATCAGTGTCGGACTCGTGCTGCCTGTGCTCGCTGGCGCTGCTGCTGCGGCCCTTCTACCTGTTCCCTTGCGGACACCGCTTCCACAGCGACTGTCTCTTGTCCGAGATCAGGCCGCAATTAGGTTGGTTCAACCTTTTTTTAAGTTCTTTCCATCCAACAGCTTTCACTTTTTGTCTAAATTCTTGTTACATAAAAAAAAAGAAAAACTGCTTCTACTACCTTGGTTGCAGATTCGATTCCCGTTCGCCCTAATCTATACTAATATATAAAATCGAAGAGCTTTTTTCAGTTTGCTTGAACGCGCTGATCTCAGGAACTACTGGTCCGATTTAAAAATTCTTTCAGTGTTAGATAGCTCATTTATTGAGGAAGGTTATAGGCTTTATATCCACGCTAAGACCAATAGGAGCGGATGATCACGCAGATAAAATCGCGCTGGTCGGTCGAAGGTATTCTTATATGTTTATTAACTCCCAACGCCTGACCGACTATAGACGGCTTCACTCTTGCTTTACTGAGATTAAATGTCTACTCAATATCCATTTTTGTTACATTTGTTTGGATGGTATAACCTATAAATTGTTTCAGCTCCTGCTCGTCGCAACAAGCTTACAGACCTCCAGCGTCATCTCTCAGTACTGACGAACATAGAGCTAGCTACCATCACCTCTAACGGGCTCCCTCTCAGAGAAGTTTTGAAGAACGAGATAGACGACATAGTGGCCAACGAATGCGTGTTCTGCGGCGAACACATGATCTCTTGTATTGATAAACCGTTTATTGCAGACGAGGACTGGGATCGCGTTATGAAGGAGTGGGAGTAAATTATCTCTATATATTATTAGTCCAGAATCGGGGTATGAGTACCGAAAACTATTCCACCTCAATTTTTTTATGCGATCCTCTTCAAATTGTCCTACTGATGATATAAATGCATGTTGCCATGGGGCAACCCCGTGCCATATTGTTTAAACCGAAATTGTTTAAACAATTGCAAGGAATTGTTATTTTTCAACCGGACAAATTTTTTTTATATTCTTTATTGAAATACAAATAAAAAAGGTCCTATGACTTTTTACGATAAAGTTAATATTTTTAGAGATATGAATTTTTAAAGGTTCGAAAAATCTCAAATTTGGGTACTTTTGACCCATGAAAATATTAGAAAAAAAAATAAAATATAAATAATTTTTTTTTTAAATTCTTTATCCAATAGTTAATAATATTCTTAATAGAGATTTTTAAAAATTTCATTGTTTATACCTGTTTTTTAATTGTTAATTTCGCCCGCTCACAAGTATGTTTTAATAACAAAAAAAATAATATAAACTGATAAAAAAGTAATTTTAATTACATATTCCGATTCATGCTTAAATAACTCTTAATAATTTTTACTATTAAGAGTTATTTAAGCATGCTCCGATTCATGCTTAATAGTTTTCGGTACTCATGAGCCTAAATATAAGAAATATGTTTTATATTCGTTTGTATAAGCTATTTAACTATAATTTAAGAGTATACTGTGATCTAGTGAATATATTACATGAACTGCTTCAATTAAAATTGTTTTTATTTACGAATAATCATGCACAAAATCGCGGAAACCTGTCGCTTTGTTACAATGTTAAAGAAGGGCAAACCAGAAACTTCACATTTGTATTTATGATAACTTTCTCAATAAAAACAAAGATCGCACTGGCGCAATCACTACTATTGCCCATTCTAGACTACGCAGACTCTTGCTACCCACACGTATTTGAAACCTTGCTGCTGCGTAAATTCGACCATGTACCTAGCTACCGTAGGCAACTCAAATGGCTGACACGCCGCAACTTTCACATTTTGTCACTTGTATTCCATACTATATAATCCGCTTATTCCCTCATATCTCAAGGAACGCTTCTCTTTCCTCGGCTCAGACGCCCACATCAAATTGGACCTCAGATCACGGAGCGACAACCGACTTAAGCTGCCGCCAATATGTCACACCGAATTCTACAGCAACTCGTTTACTGTTAAATCTGCAAGGCTGTGGAATGAACTCCAAAAGAAGTCAGACAGTCAAATTACTCTCCATTTTTAAAAGTCGTTTGAAGAGCTATTTATTATTGTTGTTGTAGTTAATAATATTTTATTTATCATTATTTGCAGATTGGTACACAGAGGTCTTATAATAATAATTAGTAACACAATCCGCCACATAGTGGCATGCAAAAGAAAGAAAAAAACATAAAATTAAAGATTATTAATTAAATTTATTACCATAATATATAACTAATTCAGTCATTGATGTTAATATTTATTCTTAATTCCCTACATAGAATCTGTTAGATAGCGCTGGACCGAGTAGTAGCGTTTTTTGAGCAAGAAATTTGTCAAATTTTGTTCCAAAAACCACAAAATTTGGAAGTTTATTATATATTTGAGGTGCCATGCCAAAAAAACTTATATTTTTTAAGTACATGTATGTATAATGTGTTTTTCATAATTATATATCTAATGAGTGTTATTTATTTAGTGTATTTAGTATACATATATTTATTATTTTATATAAGTATTATTTGTATGTATGTCTACTTAAGTTTCTGTAATTGCTCCGTTGTTCCATAAAAAATTTCTTTCGCTAAAGGTTGTCTGGTAGTATTTTTTTTTTTTTTAAAGATTACTAGCGGTATGGATCACATACTACTAATATTCACTTTACCCCTCCTAGTAAGCTAATAAATAGCTTGTGTCAGGAGTGGGCCACGCCAGTAGTCCAATATCCGGGATTTGAACCCACGACTTGTTGATCGTGAATCCAACGCCCGAGCCACTGAGCTACTGACGCTTCATTTTGTAAATTAAAATGTGTGCAATAAAGATTATCTATCTTTATTGTAATTAGGACTAATTTAATACAAAAATTAAATAAAACACATTTTGGTATGTTCATAGTTTATTGAGAAAATTGTGTTATCAAGTAATGATAAACAATAAATTAATTAAATATTAGGATTTTTAAATAAGAGCAGACCATTTCAAATCCTAAAGGACATCCCTAGCGATGTTGCAATTAAAACTTAAAATGTACAAACATAAACAATACAGTGGCAACACCAGTGTTAGCACATAGGCACAAATAATTAAACAAGGAAGGCAGGGCCTCTGGCCTCGTGCGGCGGAATCTAAGAGTTAACACTCATTTGTCGACCGTTCTTAACTGCATCACTGAGCCGTACTTGTTTTCAATCACACAAAACAAAAAATATATTGTAAAATTATTGCAAAACTCGTCCTCACATAAAGAACATGTTCGCTTGAGGCGTTGCTGTGCAGTTGGAGACAACAAATGAGCGTTAACGCTAACCGTGTATCTATAACAATTCACTAATCCAAACTATATTTATTGACTAGCAGCTGCATCCACCTCCATGACCTGCGCCTCCTTCACCTCTCCCTTGGCATTCGCGTCTATTTGCATTTCTTTATTGTCTAAAATCTCTTGTTTATCTTTAACTTCGTCTTTATTTACACTTTCATTTATTTCGTTTGCTACAGATTTGTCTAAATCTTTCTTTTCGTCCTTGCAATCTTTCGATCCCTCTTTTTTCTCTACAACCTCCTCCTTTTTGGTTTCATTGGCAACTTCTTTTTTATCTTTGCTCTTGTCGCGTTTCTTGACAACTTTTTTAGGAGTCTTTTTTTCTGTGGTTTCCTCTACCTTCTGAGGGTCCGGTTTAAGGTCGGAGGTCGGCTCTGGAGCTTTATCTTCTTCCGGCCGTGTGTCTGCTATTGGAGGTTGTTCAGTTTCCTTATTTTCTGCTGATTTAGCTTTTTCTTTTTTTGCTTCCTCGGGCGCTGGCTGTGCTTGTTCTGGTAGGGTCTCTGTTTTTACTTCCTCTTTGGTATCTTTCATTTCGACATCACCATTTTGTACAATTGCTGGTTCAGGAGCTGCACTCTCAGTCTCAGGATTTTGCATTTCTACGTCTTGAGTCTGCGGGGTAGTGGTGGCCTTACTATCGGCCTTCGCTTCAAGGACAGCTATACACTTTTGAATACACTTTATAGCCTCCTTTCTCGCCTGTCGTATATTTTCTTTGCCATCTGTTTCAATATTATCTAACTTTATGAGATTTCTGGTCAACATCTCATCAAGAAATAGATATCTTTTGTCTTTTTTGGTTCCTGTGAAGTTTTCAACCTCAGTCATGAGATTAAGGACGTCGGTTTGAATACTGAGAATAAGAGTGATGGGATCATTGGCCGATGGCTGAGGTTGTGGAGAAGGAGCTTGCGGCGGGGTCTGAGCGCGTGCTTGTGGTGGCTGCTGCGCCTGCTGTGGAGGAGGTTGTCTCTGTTGAGGTGAAGGTTGCTTATGTTGTGGTGGTGGCTTTTGTTGCGACCTGGACGGAGTTTCTGGCCTAGGGGGCTCATGATACGATTGTGGTTTGGGCGACTGCGACCGCTGAGGCGAAGCACCTCGATTGAACGCGGCTTGTGGATACATTTTTTGTTTAGTAAACGGCTGTGGTGCTTGTCTGAAGAAAGGCCTTTCGAAACTTTTAGTAAATGGAAATCCTGCAGGTCCATCGTCGGCAAAGTACTGCTCTCTGTCAATATGTGGTTGCGGCGGCGGCACATAGGCAGGCTTCGTCTCTGCAAAGTGAGTTCCATGGTCCACATTCTTATTGATCACTGGTTCGTCTCTACCTTCTACAAATATAGGTATATGTCTAACATTGGATGGCTGCTCAGGCTGGTGTGGTTGTTCCTGGTGGTTACTCATCTTGTTTGTATTTTGGTTCACTGGGCGCTGGTCTGGGGGCGCTGACATAGATCTATGTGATCTTTCGTCTGCATCGACCACGCTGGGGTCCGGCTGGCTTTTTTGACCGAGATCGACCGTATTTCTTAGTCCGTACTGTGGAAGGGGAGTTTGTTCTTCTTGTGAAGGCTCTGCGTCCTGTTCAGTCTGTGTAGCGGCAGTGTTCTGCTGCGGTGAATGTGGTTGTGGCGACGGAGGTTGTTGGTACTGTTCCTCCCTGGAACCGAACCTGCGGTTCCAATGTGAGGGAAAGTGCTCTCTGAACTCTGGCGGGATATCGTCGAATGGAAATCTGTCGAAGCCTTCGAAGTCGTTTGTATCTGTAATAATAAAAAAAAGTTTTTGTTACCAAAAGATTCAACTAAGACTACAAACTTTTATCGTAATTATTACAGCTTTTGACAACTTATTACATAAAATTCATATGTATCTTAAGGAGTATTGACGATGAAACAACTAATTTAAATTGCTATTCTGAGTTTAATAATAAAACATACCGTCTATGCCGTCCTGGCTGGACGGGCGCCGCTTCCTGGCCCAGGTGGCGGGCCGCTGTCGCAGACGCGCCGCTATGTCCGGGTGGCGGGCTGCGAGAGAGCTCCACGCGCCCGAACCCTCCTCCTCGTCAAAAGGGAAACCGCGCTGTGGAACAAATGTTATTTTAAGATTTTTATATTAAGAAGCAGAAATTTCTAGTTAAATATTGTCCTTGTAATTCCAGATGTATTTATACATATATTCTTTGAGACTAATTTGTCTCGTCTTAAACCTACCAATTTCTAAATCCAATACCAAGGAATTTAAAACGCAAAGGACCTCTCTTGAGTTTTATAAACAAAGTTAGGCCGAACTTGGTTAATAAAGGTTTAATATGAAAATGAAAATCAGATAAGGAAATAATATTCCACATAATTTTCGTCATTCACAAATATCCAATTTTAAAGGACCTTGAATTTTGATTTTAGTCACAAAATCTTTATAAACGGCAAAACGAATAACAAATCTGGTGAGATAGTAAGTATTGGTACGTAATCATTTACATGACAAAGATATCTCCGTATATAGCGAGAAAGGTCGAGCAGCGACCTTTATTACGTCTAGACGCTGCTGAATTACGCTGAGACTGTAGGAGACTATTTCTTGAAAAGGGAATATATATTTTAAAAATGATATTGAGAACCATAAACTAAGAATAGTAAACAGATAGGAGCAATATTAACGCCAATCATTTTGGCGCGTATAACGTTACGTGACGTCACAATGTATGATAACAATTAACAACCAATCGTGCACAGATATGTAGAAATGTTATGATTTAATTATATGTCAATATTTTGTATTTTAATTTTGCACTAAGTATAGTAATTTCAGTGGATATTTTTTTTTATTTCTCGCTTTATGTTACGGTGCTTTTTTCAACGTGTACATGTCAGCCACATCATACCCTAATAATACCTAAAATAGACAAAATATTTGAACAAAAATAAATCCAACTCAAATACTGGACAAGACGAAATAGAAGAAAATAATCCTAAATTTAATTTGAAGGGGAGTCATTTACACATTTAACGGGTTAGGGGTAATCAGAGACATGAATGAGTTTTATAAATAGACTAGCTGATCCGGCAAACGTTGTTTTCTATATAAATTTGGGGTGGGCCACCCTTATCACTTAGGGGGATAAAAATACTCAGATCTACCGAATATGCATATAAAATTTCATAAAAATCGGTCGAGCCGTTTCGGAGAAGTTTGGTTACTAACATGATTGATGATGATGATTGGTGATGATTTAAAAATGACTGAATATTCTCATTTTTTCGTGTCTGGCTACCCCTTACTCTATATTTCTGATGGGGAATCGAACCAATAGCGATACTTCACAGGTTTATGTAATACTTTTAAAACAATAATTGTTTTATTTAAATGATTGCAGACATATAATCAATGTAATTTAATTGTAAACGATAATTATAGAGTATGACAAACTGTGATTAATGTGAAATCGAACTGGTGACCTTCGCTTTAAATGTTTACAGATAAAGAGTACACACGACGGATAAAGTTTGTTATATTTTATTGATAAATAAAATTAAAAAAAAATATCTGTGGCTGTTCAAAAAAATATCGATATTTTACCGTGATTATATTTTAGGTGATGTGATTTGGCGCAGTTCGCGATCGAGTACATGTGACGATAGTTGAGTTGCGTACTCTTTCTACTAGTAGAGATGGTGTAGTAATCGTGGGTTAACAAGAAATAGAAAAGGGAATGATTCAGTAATGCTGCTTTATGTATGGTACTAAACTCTCAAAAAAAAATATCGACTATCGTAATTTTGAAATTAAATATATCGACCATATATATCGATTGTTTAAAAAAAAATATCGATATTTTGTACTCAAGCCTACATAATCTATGGTTTTTGAATATGGTCTGCTTTACCGACGAAGACGGTTTAAAATAACATTAAATTAATATTACTTAAAATGTGTTCTGAAAGCAATTGAAACCTGTCATTGTTTAAATAAAAATCATAGGAGTATTTAAAATTGATTTTTTTAGGAGAAAACTAACTCCTCGTATCTCTGCTCTTGTCACCATATTGGAAAAATAGAGTTTTAAAACAGGTTTTGACAATATCTTCTTTTCAACTTATTATTAATTAAAGTATAGAAAATTCTGTACAGTTATATCTATATATACATACATTCCAAATCAATTGTTTTAGTGTGGCAAAGACACCAGGTAACAAATTGAAAATTGCTTTTTTTTTTCACTATAAAATCATATCAAATCAGCAAGAAAACAATACGTACGATCTTCGTATTTGTAAACAATCGATAAAAGATGACAGTCACCATATTAGGATTTTTATCATTATATTATGTAGATAAGCATATTCTACAGCGGTCATCGGATCCGCATTCCGGATGTACGGGGACATCATTGTTCCACTTCCGTGCTTTCGAACCATAAATAATAATCGATTATAAATTATTCATATCATTATTCATAATCATAATTTTGAATATAATGAATACACAATTTGGTTAATCAGCTAAAATTTTCTCTTATTAATAACTTTTTTATTTTATTGTAAAAATTAATATAAACAAAATATATAATAGTAGACATTTCGATTAGCTATAAATTATGTCTTTGAAAATATTCTGTCCGATTGATAGTTTCTGATATAGCGAAAAAGGCGTTTGGACCCCTTTTTCCACCATGGCGGCCGGGGGACAAGGGTTGCAACCCCACAAACTCTGAGTTGAGCTACCCTCATATACATCCCAACAATAAAATTGCGTCCTTTAAAAAACGCAAGGTTGTTTTCAGTAGAATACATTTAATGGAAATGAAAATATTTCCGGAGACCCCTAGGAGTCATCTTAACTTGGTACAATTCGGGGATGATAGATAGATAGGAGAGGATAGAATAGCGGAAGAATACAGCTGAAAACATTACTCCAGGTTTCTCTAATTTATGAATCGCGCTTCAAATGTAGGCTAGACACCTGCGTGATATATATCGTAGAAATTAATTAAACATTAACAACAGTGAAGTTTATTACGTGGTTATTGCGTGACTCGAGCCAACTAATTTATTTAATATGGATTTTAATGCTTAAGCTTTCAAATCTAGGCCTAACAGTGCCAGTTACCAAATTTAATTGCACCTCTAACCTAAACCAACCTAACCTAAACAGCCCAGACTCTCAACCAAATAGCGCCGTCTAACTAGCGGTCTGAATGATATTCAGCCACTTGATCGATCGGCTAGGCAAATGTCTTGAATCGATAACGATTCATTAGTTGCCTAGCCTGTTCATTTCCAAGCGCCGAAATTCTCCAAACTGTCAATATGGCGTCGGAAAACAACAATTTTTTAATGTTTCCCTCCCCCCTCCGTTATCAAAAAAGGCTTCCATTAACGCAGAAATAGGAGCAGGAGGAGCGACGTAGACTGGCCCCTGTTCAATCTTAAAATACCACTAAATTTTTATGTCAAATGCTTCATTTTTTTATTTCTGTCATATGGTTACCCTATCGTAAGAATGACCTAAGCATTAACCGGGCAGTTTATTAATATATATATATATTATGAAATAATTAAGAAATACATATTTTTCTGCAAGAAGAATGCGACCTCTAAGAGTAGAAAAGATTAGGCAGTTTAATGTTAAGTTTACTGATACTTTTTTTGCCCATTGCCCTAATATATCGTTCTGTGAATATTTTTAAAGCAAATAGATATCCTCCTTTTAACTCATCACGACCCTTCAATGGCCCACTGCTGAGCCGGGTCTCCTCCTCAGAATGAGGAGGGTATTAGGCCATAGTCCACCACGCTGGCCCAGTGCGGGTTGGCAGACTTCACACACCTTTGAGAACTCTCAGGAGTGTAGGATTCCTCCGGATGTTTTCCTTCAGCGTTAAAGCAAGTGATATTTAATTGCTTAAAACACACATAACTCAGAGTCAGACAAGTTTCAACCACTGGGCCATCACTGCTTATTAACTCACAACTAAGAAAACCTTTTAAATGTTAAAAATATCTATTATTTAGATGCAGGACCTTCCGAATATTTTTATAAATAAATAGATCACGTATTCATATTAAGTGTGTTATAACGGAAGGCGGTAAGTATTGATACACTACAATATCTACAAAAAATACAATATGCGTAGTATTTTATTTAAATAATTGACAAAGACTATTTAAAAGACAAATATAAGGTGTGAGTAATTGAGTTACAAAAGTACAAAACACAGATTCGATTGGCGTTGTGGCGCCATTGTTCTGACTCAGTTCCGTCATCGGCGACACTTCGATTAACCAGCCTAATGAACCGATACAATTATAATTATTTTTATTTTTCATTACTTCATAAATCAGCACGCACGCTACCCGCGGCTTCACTTGCGTCTATATTTAGAGTTTTACTACATTGCTATTGCAAAACCTTAGTGGTTAAAGGGCGAGATTACTTTAAGAACTAACTCAAATCTATCGTAAAGAGGTATACTTAAAATAAAAAAAGAGAAACTACACGCGAATACAGACTTATTCTAACACTCATCATAGTAGTGCTTAGGTTACCATGGCAACAGCAAACATAGTGTACTGATGAGTTCTAAGTTACTTCGGCCATATCGCACTGAAATAACCATATAATCTTAACCAACTGGTTGTGTTAGGGAAGGTTGAAGGGTAATAGAGGACGAGGTCGATCACCCACCCGCTGGTCCGAACAAATCTAAACGCAAAGCTCAGCAACGTAAGCTGTAAAAACCCTTTAGGACAGGCAAGACTTTCAATATTGAAAAAGAAGCAGTTAACTTTTCAAAGTAACTTTTAAAAGTAAAAGAATTCAACCGTTTTAATTTTTTTTTTGTGTCGGCTTATTTACAGACAACTCCAGACACAATTGTATACTAAATAACTCTTTAACTGTAACCTCGATATCAACCATAAAAGTTGAATTTTAAAAACAATATCATATTTATGACTATTACTTATAAGTAAAGAAACAACGACAAGTAAACAAAGTAATAAATTGAAAACCTAATAAGGCACAATTTATTTAAGGACAAATCAATATTTTAGTCTAGTACCTTTTAATTTAAACCTCCTTTTGTATTTTTAAATATAACATTTATAAACACAATACATGTTTATTTTTTCCTCTGAATAATCAGTATTTCTTAAACATTTATTATCAATCTCAAACTAAATGATAATAATTAAGAACTTTCTTGATCTCTGTAAGTCTGAACATAACAATGCTTCTAGAAAAAACCCGAAAAAAACATTAGGTACTAAGATATAGAATTTAAATCGAGATTAATCAAACGTAGGTGGGATTCGTCAGTCGATTGTTACTAAAACATTAGTCATATTGTAATCTTAAAGTTGTCATTAAATACTACTTATCTCCTTACCGAAGGTAAATGAATGTACAAATTATTATGAAGAAAAAGGTAGTAAAATGTCTATAAAAAAAAAATAAAGATAAAAAAATTTAACGAAGTAAATACAAACTAAAGCTAGATAGAGGAACCTATTCAAAATATATACTACATAGTGCATGGAAAATATGTAAGAAGTAGTTACTGAGGATTAGAAAATGAAACTAAAGAAATAATAATTGTAATTAAATTTGAAATACTTTGAAATATAACGAAACGATTTCTATTAAAAACATTACAAAATAGTAATAAATAAGAAACGTCATAGATTAATACAAAACAATAAAAAGGCCTTAGCAACCTACACGCGGACTTTCACAAAGGTTGCCGTATGTGTCCTTAAAAACGACTCTCGATCGTTATTTAATCGATTATGACATCACCACGCGATGTTGAGGTCTACGTCAGAGGGTCCGGAGAGACGGGTATGAGAAAAGATGAAAAACATGTTTAGGCACGTGATTTTGAACAGAAATATATATCCTACCAGGAAAACCAGGCCGATGAAATTTCAAAACATTCTTGGTTGTAAGGATCATTCCAAAACAAGTTGCGTTAAGGAAAGAAATGTCAGTTACCTGATGTTGAAATGGAGTTCATGATAAATTTAAAGAGATTACCCGAGACATTCTACATAAATCAAACTTTAATCAAGAACCTAACCATACTAATCCATTGAATTTGTAGCTACAACTAATAACACAGATCACAGATAGTTCGCTAATATTACGCCTATTTATTAGCTAAAAGATGTAAAAGATAAAACAGTTTGACATAAAAATTATAACGATGTCACGTGCCTAACGTAATAAAAACAAAATCATGTAATGTGTAACACATAATTGAAGGTGCCAAAAATTACATAAATTATAACATCTGCCCGCCATAAACGTTATGCTTGAAACGTAGTCAGCAGTCATTGACCGGTAAATAAGTTCGCAAATCGCAACGTACATGTAGACAGGCAGACATCTGATAATAAAAGTAAAAAAAACTTATGACGAAGCCTAAATTGAAAAAATGAGAGATAAAAGTAACGACGCTCCTGAACATCAAGTTTCATAAATTTCTACACTATCTATAATAGTCGGAGAATTTAAGAAAAGGCGACTTATAAACAATGAGGTTTTAAAAGAAAATAAAGTCTAAAACAGTGCAATTACGGAATCTGAATCTGATTGATTTCTTAATTAACAAATTGTGGACACAAAAAGTTAAGAGCTAATAACCAATTTGTCTTCGTCTCTGTCACAATAATTAGCTTAACAAGAAAACGACAAGCTACGCTATATAAGGCACACATCCGGTAATTATAGGTAGTGTACCAATAAAGAAATCTCGAATGATTTCTCGTTGTCACACCGTATTTGCATCACACGTAGGCGAGATGTGACGCATTACAGACGCTGGACCGTTTCAAGTTGATATTTTACCTTCTAAGCCAACCACTGAGATCATCGCCTAAACTTAGATAAATGTTTACTTGAAATGATCATTTGCCGGAGCCGGTCTTTGGGGACAAATCCATGAACTTGATGGTACTACTATGGTATACTTTTTGCTTTTATTAATCATTATGTCAAGATCGTTCTCGATTATAGTAAAGGCTTGCACGTGGTTTATAAAACTAGTTTTTTAAACAAATCATGATTAAAAGAATAATTTAATTGGCATATTACTAATATTACACAAGTAACTGCGTAATAGAACGTTTACGTTTGTTTGTTTAAAACTATATTACGAATTGAAGAGACGGGTCAATGTTATTTACGTTTAAATTTTAAGTTTCAGTGCTCACACTAAACTGTAGTCACTTCTTGATTTCGGGATTGTGTAACCATCATTTATGGGGAACACTGTAGCTGTAAAAATTAAATTAAATTGTTCAATGACTTTTAATTACTTATTCTAAAACAAATTAAACACGTTACCTATCAAACTTATTATTTTAATCGACAACTCGACATTGAAACTAAACGAATTTAAGTCGTATTAACTCCAAACAATGACAACGTATTAATTTCTGAAAGACATGAAGGTAAATTGAAGGTTTAAACTATAAGGAAATGAGTAGACATTTGATCATATTTTACTTCCAAACAGATTAACTAAAAAATAAATTGAATTGCCTCTAAAAGATATCGAAAAAATATTCTGGTGCACTTAATGAAAATGAAGTAAAGATGTGTACTAGATTGGTGAACGTTTATTAAAGCAAGTCTAAATTATTATTGATCTTAATTTAACTCCACACCTTAAAAGAGATTAACTCAATCACTATCATAAGGATGCGGCGCCAGAACCACCGTATCATAATACTCTGTATTTGGAGCAGCACTTAATGTGAAATTACGCAGACGCGGAATTATCTACTGAAGGGCCTATAAGTAAATGTTTGAGTAAGAAAGCTATTAAGAGCTTTGATATGATTATCTTTGTACAAAAACAGAAAGCAACAACCACGGACGATGGTATATCAACAAATAATACAAAATTTTTGTTGACGAATAAGGGAATAGAAAGTTAATATTAAGGTTTAATTTATAAAAATTATATACGCAATAATTTATGATACTTCTTTAGAAAAATATCGTGACTCGTGTTGTTATATAACTTAACAAATTTGCACATATTTACACGTGACAAATATTTGCATCTCCATTACTTGATCAAGTATTTAGTATTTATTGTCAGTATTAAGTTTACGATCCTATGAATTATGATAAAGTTAAGAGTTTTTAAGTAAGAGGAAATCTCCGATATCGAAAATTTAGTCTAGATACAAAATAAATAAATTACTCTATTTGTAGCTATAATAATCATGTCTAGTAGTGAGAGTAATAATCAGTTATCAACGTCTGGAGCAGAGCTAAAGTTTATGGGGGTAAACTTATTACATGCAAGAAAATATGCTTTCTATTCGTAACGACCTCGTGAATAAAGGCCACATGCAGAAAACAGCATTTATTGAAGAGCCCACGTCTATAAATGGCGTTACAATAACAGCTGCGCGCTCGTTGACTCACAGCCCACAGCCGGCGACGTCACTATTTACATGGTTTTGTTTTATTTTGGGGCAAAACGCCTAATTCGAATGGATTATTAATTATCAATAGGTATAATTTAATGATTATTGTTTTCTGTCGATTGCGAGACCGTCCCATGATGTATTTCTAAGTTGGGAATGAAACATTAAGTAAAAAAAATTAAGAATCAATTCTACGTAATAAGACTTCAACCGTAGTAAGATGTTAACCCAAGTACAAAGTTTGATTGGAAAAATCAATAAGAAATGCTCACTGTCTGTAGGTATAGCGTTTATCCTAATTGTTCTCAAGACAACCACTCATGAATCATAAATGTTGTTTTTGCAATATTCGAATTTTTAAATGACCTCTCAATTTTAAAATTTTAATTTTTGTAATTTACATTGTTTATTGTCTACACGTTCCACCCGCATTTTTATGTCCTTCTTCGACTATGGTTTAATTATGTACAACATGGTTGTCATTTATGCTTGTAAGTTCAGTTTTTCTGCAACCTTTACCTAAGGTCAATGTTTTCTATAATGTGAATGATGGACATACTTAATCGTTGTATTTTCAAATGATTTTCTTTTATTATACTAAAGTTGTTAAAAGTTATCCCCGAAAACATGAAAAATAAAATAAATAAAAATCCCAAATTCCCTACCTCATTGGTAGCGTTCCCGTGATATTCAGGTGGCTTATCCACAACAACAGGTGATTCCATATTAAAAAGTCAACTATAAACACTGGAATGTATCACAAAAATACACAACACTTCGTTACGAAAATAATACTGATCATTCAACAAAACGTCCGTAGCTGTGTTTCAATTTCAACTGTACTGATGGCGAGAGACCGATCGTATTTATATAGCCGCGCGGAATTCTCGAAACGTCTGGACTGTTCGAGAGAAGCGTGGTCGCGTCTCGACGCGCGGGGGCTCATATGCAATTGTTCGACTTATCGATTTTTATGTTATTCATTGTTGATTGTTATTATTAAATTGAAACGTTTGAATTCTTTTTTATAGATAAATTATTTGGGGAACTAATTCTTACTTTCGCTACTAATATGACGTCGTTGATTCCGAATATATCGTCTGACTCTATATTTAATCGATTGATTATGATCTATTTAGTTAGATTCTAAATAAATATGAATCCTCCTATATTTTAAGTGTATGTAAAATTAATTTTATTATTAATTATGAGATGGCAATCATCAAAACTACATTATGACAAGTGCAAGAGCATTCATTCGTGCTACAAAAAAAAACTAACTGTCGAGTTGCCAGTTCTTCTCAAAAGAAAACGGCATTCCGAGCTGGTGGTGGCTTCAGTTAACTGACTAACGTACCTGATTGACGTGTCAAAAGTAGAATAGAATAGAATAGAAAGTCTTTATTGCACACACATCGAAGAAATTAAACATAACAACATAGATACAGATTAAAAATGGAGAAGGTATGCAAAGGCGGTCTTATTGCTATAAGCAATCTCTTACAGACAACCCTTGGCAGTATAAAAACGGGACAGTGCAGACTTACTATTTGTAAATATAATACATATACGTACATATAATAAAATACATATTTATAAATATATGTAGAATTAAATATACATAATACAAGTACCTATATAAATACTATATACCTAATATATAAATAATTATAAAAAACTTCATACATAGCAAAAAGAATATGAAAATACCATACCAATTATTAATAAAAATAATAATTAATTTTGATTAGATAAAAAGTGATGCTTGAGACGACTTTTAAAAATGCCAAGTGATTTTGACTGACGAATATCGGTTGGGAGTTCATTCCAAAGTATCGAGGCTTTCATCATAAAGGAATTGCTGGTAAAATTAGAGTGACATATTGGCAATTTAAGACGATTGTCACTCCGCGACCTAAGCTCGAGTTGCGTTTGAGAATCGGAGCCAAGAAAAGAAAAACGGTCTTTTAAATAGGGAGGGGCGAACGGATTGTAGATTACAGTGTAAAGTATGGCAATCATCAAGTACATCGTCTAATTGAAAAAACTATTTTAGCGCGATCTTGAAATGAAAAATTCAAGTTCTTATAAGAAATACGAAATAATTCTAACGGAAAAATATTCCACCAGACAAACTTAGTTAATACAGCTTCAATCAATAGTAGAAAGCCCGCAATGGATTGTTATACTCGAATATGTTTTAATAATACATTTAATAGCTGTACGCATGCGCGGTGTTATTTACGTTTTGATTAAGAAAGGAAGGGAAGAAATATAGGGGTGAAAGTTCTGGAAACTTAATACTGAAGCTTTAAAGGTGTAAATGGGAAGTGTGAGGTTGGCATTTATTTGGGAATCCGTAAGGTTATATTAGGATCGATAGATTTGGAAATGAAAGCGATGCACTGGAAATTTTAATATGACATCCCTTTTGACATGACCGCAATTACTTAAGATGGCTTCTGAAGGTAATCCAATATAACACATAATAGACTACCGAATAAACCGAGCTTTAATGCACGGTATATTATAAAAGTATTTTAAAGGTTACACTTAATAAGTATAAATATTCCGTAGATAGTAATAAATGTTAAGGTATACTTATGCATTATATTCATATGCAACTGTTATTTTTAATAAGTGACGAAAAAATATATCTTTAGAAAACAAGTGTGAATCATTTCTATAATAATTATTTATTTAAATTGAAACAATGACCGCAGCAACTGCATGTTTATTTACTCCAAAATATTGCATGCTCAACAAAAACTTCGATGGCCCTTCACAAGCCTTACAGAGGAGTCATGAATAATTTATCAATTTTATTACAATGGATATAGTAATTTGTTTTTAGCACCAAATAAAGTTGAGATAAACATATTGTATACTTTTACTACTTCTTACAGCTATTATTTAGTATACGCTATTGTTCACACAGCGGGACATTTTTTGTATGAAGCTTTTTAACACAAATATTTTGTCTGCTTTGACAGCTTTGCAACTTTTTAAATATACAGCTACGTTTTATTTGTGACTTTTATTCGTCTTGTAAAACAAGTAACAATTGAAACCTCTATCTAGATTATTCCAAAAACATTACCACGAGTTATTATTTAATTCGACATAACTCCGATAAATGAAATGGCTACTCAATTGATAGTACATTCGATCCAAAAATAATAACATTAAGAAACATGCGGAAGACGCACATTACAACACTGAATCGGATCAGCACTGTAGTTAAATAAAAATAGTTAAGCTTTGTACCATCTATTAAACTATATTCATCTAATGCATTCTTTGTTTTAATTAAATCTTCAGTGATAGCATCACAAAGACCTACTTTTTAAGAACAAGCAAAACATTTTGTGTTGTCACTTAATTTCATTTCAAAACTTTATTTTCCTTTAACTGCTGAATGGTTACAAAATCTGGGAAAGCCACAAAGATTCAGTTTTTGAAGAAAAAAAGACTCCTGAATATAAAATTGATGAATAGATGAGACTCAATAAACAAATCAACCTCAAACCCAAAAGAGCAATAAAATGAGAAAAGTCTGCGATGACATGTATAAAAAATGCATATACTCAATCTGCTTTTCATCACATCATAAAACACGTGGTAGCAATGACATATTTATGTCATGAATGTCAGACAAGAAATAAATGTCGATGAAGACTTAAATGTAAATTACCGCATTGGCACATCGCTCAGCAACCAACTTGGCATTTATCTTACTTCGCTTGATCGCTCCAAGGCATCGTACGAATGACTGACCCAAGAAACTAAACACTTCAACCATCTCAAATTATTGATATTATATTACTCTGATGTCAGCAGTAACTTGATACCTCAAGTAATAAAATTTGTAATACTTATTTAAATATCATTGTATAGCCAGAATGCATATATATATTGCATAATGCAAAAACATTCGGAGTGATTTTCAATTCTAATAATTTGAGGACTCATTAGATTATGGTATACCAAGGCGGACATTAACACTAAGTTTGTGCAAATAGGTTTTCTTTTATAATATCAGAAAGGTCAAAAAATGTCAATACACAACACAAGTTGGCTTTAAACAGCTGGTAGAAAACTTTTTAAAACTGTAATAGATCACTGATATTGTATAACCCAGTATTGTGGATCAGCTGGCAGTCTGGCAGATTTGGCAGCAATCAATGGATAATGATCGGTCGTTGCCCCGTTCGGAAACGCAAAGAGCATATCAAATGAAATAAATACAATGAGTGATCCATTCCATATTCTGTACGCACTCCTATCGACATGCAATATAATAAATTAAGTAATAAATTAGAGTAATGTTGGCTATTACACTCTGAAATCATCTCTATGCAAATAAATTATAATGGTAACCTTTTACAGGTTGACATATAAACTAGTTTAAAAAGCTTAAATACAAATTTAGTAAGTTAAAATTCAATAACAAAATATTCTTAGTTATGTATGGCAATTTATTAAACATTCTCGTATTTAGTATCTGTAATGATCTTTAAAATCTCATAAACTTGTATAGCACTTAATGGCCTCTTATGATTCTCTTATTTCAGTTTGCTAATATTCGAGAACGTAATGTTTTACTTTTGCGCAATTCGAGTTAAAATTAGTAAAACGTGTTTGCGTTGCAGTTTTTCGGAACACATTTTTTCAAGGAGGTTTAAAATAATTTCTTAACAGAGAAATATTCAATCTCTATACATCAGCACGGTCACAGCATTTAGGGCAAAATAACAAACCATTTGACTAACAATCCTTTCGAAACTAGAAATACTTCAGGGTTAATCATTAAACTATAAACACGCTAACTAGGGCGATCGTAGGAGGCCCTGTGTCTGAGATCTAAATACCAGATATCATTTAAAATTTTGTAATAGGTAGCAAACGGAAATTGCGCAATAAGAATTAATGAGTTTAAATGAATTAATCCAAAATATGACGTACGTATGAACACCTACAGAGAACAATAAAATGTAAAAGAAAGCATTAATTCTTAACAACACATAAAAACGTATCATATTGTGACGCGAAAACATTTGTTGTTGGCAACACCGTGACGGTATTACCAACTAAACAATTGCGCTGAATCCGGCATAACACACAAGCAAACTGTCACATGTACTCACGTTTCTCTTCATTTTTCAAACGATCATAGTCAAATGTAAGTACTTCAGGAGAAATTGTTTAATTCGCAAATTTTCTTTATTTTTTTGATAAGTCGGCTCCAGCGGCTCACTCGCTTGACTCTGCGCGTTTGCACTCAAGGTAGGTGGGTGAGACGTATCCCCGAAATAGAACTTTTGGAATAACTCTACACAAATTATATTCCTGCGTCACTGTTGACGAGATGAAGATCAAGAGCGGACACGTAGAGCGATGTCGTGTCTATGGTCTACTTTTTATTTTCGTGACGCTCGAACAATTTGCAACTGTCTCCAATATTATGGGGTATGACGCAATTTGGATTATTTAACATTAAAATCGATAAATTTGCAATTTAACCAAAATATAAGACAAGTGAAAGTATGTGCTCGACAAATTCTCTTAGTTTTTTAAAAAGTAAGGAAGTAAAATTAGTTTTACTCTTAGAAATAAGATAGAAAGAGGAAAAGGGAACATTGAGCAAGGCCGCATCGTGGCACGTGCGCACCTCACATTTCTTCCTCAGCAAGTGCACAGTGCAGTAAAAGGCGAGTAGTCCTTGGGCCCACAGTACTCGTGAATCATTAGCACCCACGCGCGTCAAACAGTGATTGGTCGACATCGTACCTTAGTTACTGCAATGGTTCAGCGCAATACATTATAGGACTGACAAACTATTGATTTTATGATGTTTAGCTTTAATGTACTAAATTAATGTACTTCAACACTTTCATTGTACACCATAAACTAGGTTATTATACTATCCACTCAGACAAACAATTCATCGAAGCAAGGACGCATCAGCTAGTACGATATATGTATAAAAATGACATATATATTGGTCTCCTTTCTCTAGCGTTTATGCACTTGCTAATCTTTGGATAAAAAACCTTAAGATAAGCATAGCTAATATTAAGATCAAGCGTTTGTTCTATAAATCCGTTGATAATAAAATTTCTGTCACCAGTTGTAGTAACTTTAGTCGTTATACATAAACGTCTTCAAGGTAAAATTCATAAATCCGATGTAAATCTACCTAGCGGATAACTATGTTATTGTAACCATAATAATGAATAACGAGTTATGTTTACTGCGCAGTGCTCGATACTCATTGCTGGATGACCGCAATATGTGATTATCAATATTAGAGATAGCTTGAAAGCGGTATCGTTATGGCTCGTAAAAGAGAATTAATGCTTTAGTATTTTAAGATAATTATACTTCCCCTAACCTAGATTCTGATTTCGTGGAAAATAAGGTGGCGCCAAAGGATAAATTAAATGAAAAGTCTTTATAAATATGACCATAAATATATACTCATCATCACGACCCTTTAATGGCCCACTGCTGAGCCGGGTCTCCTCCTCAGAATGAGGAATGTATTAGGCCATAGTCCACCACGCTGGCCCAATGCGGGTTGGCAGACTTCACACACCTTTGAGAACTTTAGGGAACTCTCAGGAGTGCAGGTTTCCTCACGATGTTTTCCTTCACCGCTAAAGCAAGTGATATTTAATTGCTTAAAACACACATAACTCAGAGTCAGAGGTGTGTGCCCAGGATCGAACCTCGGACCTCCCGATACCTAAATGTATACGTATGATGTAAATTTTAATACTATTTTTATTTAAAGTATGTTTACAAAAATAAGTCATAAGGCTTTTTCAAATGTGGTCGATTATAGAAATAAATCTTTAGTGGATAGTATATGGTATAATCGAATATTTAATTTGAAGTAGACTTCTCTTTACCTTATAGTTATTATTTTTGATTTATTATAATTATATTTAAAAATATCTTTCCTCTATGGACATAACGAAATTTTCTGTTTTGTTCTATTTACTAGTAACTGTATTAACCTATAACAACGGTGATATAATATTCTTATGAAAATTCTTGATCGTGGGCAGAATACCAAGCTAGGAATCCGTTACGTGACGTGGCCAGGTAGTACTTGCTAGGTATGAATGCTAAAATAGGTATGAAAAATATTCGTATCATGCTATAATTATGTCACGCGTTTATAGAACAATGTGCGATGATTACAAATCATATTGTGAGAAATATTACTATACTGGACTCATTACTATGTTGACTTAGGCGAAGGCTAAATTGTTGAGTATCACGATCAACTCAAAGCAATTGTTACGTTTTGTTTAAATAATTTTCTGCTTTAGTAAATGACTACCAAAAGAAATAAAGATAAAGTATGCGGTGAGTTATAAAAATAATTTATATTTAGGTCACAATGTCAAACGACGTTTTCTTGCCCCAGTTTAAGGTAAGATACAGAAGAGCTAAGGTGGTTTAGATTACGTAAGTAAGTAAGAAAAGGCGTGATATTTGCGACTTAAGCTACTTTCTCTATTACGCCTTATACGACGCAGGGATAATACTAATAGGGTCGTTAAAGACTGCAAAAAATAACATAGGCTGCTGTAAGAAAATTAGCAATTTCATCGCATGCTCTGCGGAAACTTGATGATAGAACAAAAAATGTTGTACGATATTAAAGAACATATCAATATCTTCGCAATACCATATGTCCAACTATTGTAATTATGTCACTATAACTACTTATTTATATTTTAAAACTTGATAAAAATGCTGACATAAATCAGACCATGTTATCCATACATTTGTATTAATCCTCATCCAAATAAATCATTTTTTACTAAAGCCTGTTAATACCTGTAGATTAATTTTTGAATTATTTAAATCGGGTTCAAAGGTATTAAAAAATTTATAAACGTCTGGGTCCTAAGCAGCGCAGCGAGGGAGGTAGGGGGGAGAGGACACGGAAGTGTGTGGGAGTGGCATGTACATCTATTAAGATATAACAAAACAATGCATTGTGGGATACATACAAGCACAACATGCTTTGTCGTAATTGAAATAGAAAATAAAATAAATACTAGTATACCAACCCTACCCCTACCAAATCATTACCTTCTAATATATAAAGTTGAAGAGTTTTTTTGTTTGCTGGAACGCGATAATCTCAGGAACTACTGGTCCGATTTGAAAAATTCTTTCAGAGTTAGATAGCCTATTTATCGAGGGAGGCTATAGCCTATATATCATCACGCTCATACCAATAGGAGCGGAGCATCACGCGGACGAAGTCGCGCGGATCGACTAGTGCAATATAATTGTCTGCAAAATAAAACAAAATCAGCAAAAAGCAGAGTCGTGCATGCGTGAAACAAATTTAATGACGGAATATTTTTTAAACTACGTTATTAATCACTTGGTAGTTTATTTTAGGCTGTATCCTCGAATGTTGGCATAGATAATGAAAGTTTGTACAAATTTTAAACGTATTTTGATTTTAGTTGCCATGCATTATTAATGAAAACCTCGTCCTGTACTTTTTTAGTATTTATCTAATACGTATTAATTAACTTTTACATGAAAGGTGACTTCTAGGTTAGGATATAAAAATATTTAATATAATCAAATTGGTTATTTTTATTTTTGTTTAAATGATTTGTATTTCTAAACTTCCCAGTTCCTCTTAAAATATAGTTAGATACCGACGTCACTAATAAATTACAATTATTCGTGGAGCCAACATACTGGCGAAAAAAAAGAAATACTTTTCATCTCAATTGCAGTCATTTAAAACTCAGCTACAGAAAATAATAGTGATTTTAAAAATACATAATAACAGGAAGCTTTAAACGTCGAGTGTTGCATGAAATAACGTATCATAATGAATTGAATTTGTCTACATGCAGACGCTACATCTACACGCTGATAGTCGTATAAAAATGTCTAAATAAAATTTTCTGTAAATTGCATTAATTTATGTGTCTACTCTCTAAAATTTTAAGATAGACAGAAACCCAATTGTTCAGGCTCTAAACTATACCATACACAATGAGGTTGTGTTCTTGCAGACTTTTTAGGTTACCATCTTCCGGCTCCGCGATAGGAAACCATGTATCACATTGCGCCAGAGAGTCAGCCAACAGAGAGAAATGGCGGGAGATCGTGGACATCTCTACGTGACCACGACCGCTCTGTCAGGAGCGAAACGACTGAGAAGATCTCCCGACTCCATCAACATAACAGTTAAATGTCATAACAGTATTGCATTGTCATTACATTGACAGATGCATGCAAAATTTCTGCTAAATCGGACACCGAAAAGTGGGTCAAATTAAACACCGGGAAACGTTAATGCGATCCAGAGACGGGAAACGGAAGATATAAGTTATTAAAGATTTGTGTAGAAAAAAAATAGACTAACAACAAAGATAACACAATTCAACAAAACAGGCACAAGACAAGCATTTCGAATCGATTCGACTAATCACAATCAATTTCGTCTCGTCTATTCGAATACCTTGAACTCCGCAATATTGATAGGTCAAGCTGAAAGGACTAACGATTAATTAGGATATTATACTTGATTATATTCTAAAATATTAGTTTTATCATAGATGCGCACAATAAACATGCAAATAATAATTTTACTTCACCACATCACGGTTAACCGCCTCCAGCTATTAACCGCATCATTTTGTGATTTAAAGGTATTAATACAAGCGACCAATATTTTATGGACAGAGTACGATGATTCAGACAAGTTAAGAAACCCACGATGCACCCTAAATAAAATAAACGAATCTTAACAAACGGTAAAACAAACGGCGGATAAACGGCAAAGATGATCCTTAATCTTTAGTATAAGCTTACAGACACGGCCAATGGCCGGTACAAAATTCCTGTTAGTTAAGAACAATAATAGAACCACAATACGAGTCCCTTTTGTCACTTTAAGTTTTGAGAAAAATGAGATAGAGGTTCAGAGGAAAATGGGTTGATTTGTAAGATTTTCGTAAGTTTCATGTAGTGATAGCCTAGTGGTTAAGAAGTTGATGTCTACTCGGGAGGTCCGAGTTCGATCCTGGGGACACACCTCTGACTTTTCTGAGTTATGTATGTTTTAAGCAATTAAATATCACTTGATTTAACGGTGAAGGAAAACATCGTGAGGTAACCTGCACCTCCTGAGAGTTTTCCATGTTCCAAAGGTGTGTGGAATCTGCCAAACCGCACTGGGCTAGCGTGTTGGACTATGGCCTAATCCCTCCTCACTCTGAGAAGACCCGGCTTAGCAATGGGCCATTATGGTGTGACAATGAAGTGCATTATTATCTTGTCTATTCAGGACATGTGAAAATTAAACGCACAGTTTTTTGTTTGCTCACGCGTAGCTATGGTCGCTTGTATTAACCTTTGAATCACAAAATGATGCAGCTAATAACTGAGCGTGGTTAACCGTGTCGTGGTAATGTAAAATTTTATTGTGCGCATCTAAGATAAAACTAAAATTTAAGAATAAAAATATTCCAACACTATTAATATAATTTAATAGTGTTGGAATATTTTTCGATTATCAAAGACATTAAAAAAGTATTCAACATTATGAATTAAGACAAAAAAAACTGTATTTTGAAATAAACACAAGCGAATATATTTGTCGCATCCGTCGCTCCAGACATGAGTGTATTTGGCACGCATAAATGTTACAAACCTATTTACTTCAAATATATATATATATATATGCTTTGTTCTTGGAAAACGAACTGAAAACACTCACGGGGATTTCCAAGAGTGAAAAGAAGTCATTTTAGAAACAACAAATGGAATTTTCTATAAGGCAAATCACAAGTAACTGAACCAGAAGTTAAAGATGACGAGTCTAGGCACCAAATTACAAGCTATCTAAATTCTTTTTATTTTTCTCTTATTTTTATGACAGATAGATGATTGCACCTTGCAAACGAGCATATGGTCTACCTGATGGGAAGTAGCCACTATCGCCCATGGACATTGGCAATACAAGATATACTCTCTTGATTTGTCGATGCGTTTCATCCTCGAAGATAGAGTGGGGAGGCGGAGGATCAGAGAAGAAAAAATGCTGCGGTTTCAGCAGACCCTAAGCAAGAGCCCAGAGTCCACTAAATCCGCAGCATTAATGGGATGGAAGAGGGAGGGGGTAAGTCTGGCCCACATGCGGCTCGATCAGAAAGCGTCTATGACACTTGGCGGTTGGACTCGCATGCTGGTGGTCGCAAGCCAGCCGGGGAACAGATCCTCTACCTCGAAGGGGGTGCTGGGTTACTCAGCTCTTACGAGACGCTCTTCTATTCTAATTCGTCACCTCACGGGTAATTTATTTCATTAGGCGAGACAAGTCAGCACTAAGAAGACTACACATAAAAGGGAGTTAAAACAGTTTGTAAGGATGTTCCTATTACAAATCAGGCATACCGAAAAAGATAAAACTCTAGTGTGTCGGTCATTATTCAACATCAATATTTACAGACACACATATATCCTGTTTCTTATGGCTTCGTTAATTACATGAGGTTAAATATGGAGATCGTAAAAATTATTTACACAGAAAAAGATGTGACTTTACAATCTCTACAATCTTTTAGCGACACAATTTTTTATTTTTAGATAACCGCACCAAAGAAAAATATATTTTATTGTCCTCTTGAACTCATTTGGTAGATGTTAACCGATTTTCAAAATTAGCATTATTTTGTTAATATTTATGATTAGAAAATCAAAGATCAAAACTAGGACAATTATATTTCAACTTTTGAGGAAAGGAACGGAGAGGAAATTCAAGGCTTTATAAAAATTAACACACTTAGGTTAGATCGCGTTATCGTTACAATTAAAATTTCTGGCGAAACAAAACACTCCAGGAATAAATTAAAATAGAAGCCTGGAGTCAATCTGAAGGAAAGAGTTAGAAAGAGATTTTAATGGTTTATATGAAAAGGAGAAAATAACTAGCTCATCGACTACTGAAAGAGTTAGAAAGAGATTTTACTGGTTTTTATGAAAGGGAGAAAATAACTAGCTGACCGACTACTGAAAGAGTTAGAAAGAGATTTTACTGGGTTTTATGAAAGGGAGAAAATAACTAGCTGACCGACTACTGAAAGAGTTAGAAAGAGATTTTACTGGTTTTTATGAAAGGGAGAAAATAACTAGCTGACCGACTACTGAAAGAGTTAGAAAGAGATTTTACTGGTTTTTATGAAAGGGAGAAAATAACTAGCTGACGGACTACTGAAAGAGTTAGAAAGAGATTTTACTGGTTTTTATGAAAGGGAGAAAATAACTAGCTGACCGACTACTGAAAGAGTTAGAAAGAGATTTTACTGGTTTATATGAAAGGGAGAAAATAACTAGCTGACCGACTTCTGAAAGAGTTAGAAAGAGATTTTACTGGTTTATATGAAAGGGAGAAAATAACTAGCTGACCGACTACTGAAAGAGTTAGAAAGAGATTTTACTGGTTTTTATGAAAGGGAGAAAATAACTAGCTGACCGACTACTGAAAGAGTTAGAAAGAGATTTTATTGGTTTTTATGAAAGGGAGAAAATAACTAGCTGACGGACTACTGAAAGAGTTAGAAAGAGATTTTACTGGTTTATATGAAAGGGACAAAACAACTAGCTGACCGACTTTACTATAAAAAAGCATTCATTGGTACAAAGGGGAAAAAGAAAGATACAGGTTTAGTATCATATACATACAGCTTTAGAAATAAAATAAATATGGTGATGAATTTGGTATTTTTTTGTATTTATTTCACTATTTACTTTATTATACTTAGTTATATTATGTTGCTTTATTAATGCAGTATTGTCGAATACAATACATGCATAGGCTAGTCTACGGTATTTCCTGTCATACAGACTTACAGCCGCTATAAAAACTGCATGCTACAGTTAATCTGTGAATATAGAATACTAGTCGACCCGTCCCTGCTTCGCCCGGATTCAATTTAACACGTGTATTTATATAGCCGTAACCGCTATGTCCCTTCATTTTAAACATCTTCAAAATATTCATTTACATTTCATGCGGTAAAGGGCCATATTGATCTATATAAAATGCACAATGTATTTAAGGTATCTGATTGGATTAATGCTGTATTGCTTAAAATCGCTTCGTAAATAAGCCGTTATTTCTCGTAAAAAGTAAAGGATAATAGACGGTTATTGTTGGTTATTACTAAGAGATAGATATCTACCATCGCGGACTTTTTTGTAGACCTTTTTAGGGTGTACAATGCTGTAGAACATTACTTTGATCTATCTCGCAGGGTTCAGCCTACGTTTGCAATGTAAGCGCAAAAAATGTGTTTATTTACATCACATTAGAAACCTTTAAAATTATTAGTGTTTTTCTATAGACAGATATCTTTGAATAGATATTTATAAAAGCATTTATGTGAGTTAAATAGAACTTATTCCTGAAAGGCCTCAACACCTTTATACGTAGTACATAACAAAGTCGTGTATACGTTTAGGTCTTTTGTACTACACAGCGGATTTTAATGCGGCTTACACTTATAAAGAGAATGATTCGAGAGAGAGGTTAGGCATAATCAAAGGTTTACCTAAACCAGGTATTTTTTTCTGCTCCATTCCGCCGCACGAAAAAACGTATTAAATTAAACATAATATGAAAATATCCCGGAACAATTCCAAGGCGAGCAATAACTCATTCCTCCGTAGACCGTCAGCGAGATCGATGTCACTCACCTTAAATGTTTTAATTCCTTTATAAACACGAATATGGTATGCCAATAAATATATATTGTCAGCCATTGGCGACTTCGACAACAAAGGCACTATCGTTTATAAAAAACCGATCAAAAATTTACCGACATGATCCTCTGATATGGCTTCTGGTAGGAGAATTTTCATTAAGTTTGTAAATTTTGAACCAACTTCAAAAATTGAGGTTCTTTGTACGATAATTTGTTTATGACCCCATTTAAGTAGAAAATAAATTAAAGAGGTATAGATAGAAAAAGGATGAAGAGTGTAAACACATTTAAAGTAATAGTATGTTTGTAATTGTTTTTTTTTTTCATTAAACCTTGGACTTCCAAGATAAATCCAGGGACCTCCTTAAAATGAAGTATAGGTTTATTTTAATTATCATATTGTTTTTCAGATTACTCTGGAGGGAAATCAAAACCTAAATTGTAGATGGCGTAATTATAATGCATTATTGCAACAGGACAACATAAGTACAGGACACAGAAAAGGAAGTAGGTTTAGTTTAGTTTTATGTATTTTCCTTAAAGATTAGGATTTTCCCATGACTGTAGGCATCACACTTATATTATCTGACATTCTTTAGATTTATAGATAGCAGTTACACTCCATAACAAGTTGAAAATAAAATTAAGGGTTTATTAATTTCCATGATCTGGAAATTGATGTTAAGGCTGTTTCTTAACATCAATTTCCTTTGACAAATACAGATGTCAATAAATACAATATCATCTTTAAGTCAATAAATAGTTATTTTATTATGAGGCAATTTTCTAATCATATTTTAATTATAGTAAGAAACTTGTGGGATCTACAATAAATATGTATATAAATAGTGAAGTCAATAATTGAGAAAACCAGCCAAGTCTGTACCAATATTTGGCAAAAAAATCATGTTTATTGTATGGGATCCCCCCTTAAATATTTATTTTATTCTGTATTTAGTATTTGTTGTTATAGAGGCAACAGAATACATCATTTGTGAAAACTTCAACTGTCTAGCTTATCACAATGATATAAAGCCTGTTAACAGACAGATGAACAGCGAAGTCTTAGTAATAGGGCCTGTTATTGCCCTTTGGGTATGGAAACTTAATAAAAAAACTATGCTATCTCCGACTAAATAACAGTGTGACATTTTTTATAAGATTTACCTTACAATTATAACATAATATAAAATTATAAATTCCTCAAATAACCAAACTAATTTTTTTTGAACAAAATTACTTCTCAAGTAACAAATATAGCAATATTCTTTATGAGTGTACATCAACACAAACAATAAACTGGAATCTGTATGACACAATCACCTGAACACAATTATTCTGAGAATCACCAAGGTCAGATAATAAAGCATCAAACAACATGGAACTAGATGCCATTTTATGTATAGAATTACAAGATTAATTATTTGGCATTATTGTACAGAAAAAAATAGCTACTCTTGGCATATTACCTAAAGTAAACAGATTAAAATATTATTTTACATTTGGTATATTATGCAAAAACATCAGTATTCATGACTCAAGGTATCGAAAAATGGTCAAGCATAGTGTGAGTGTGTGAGGTGGAGCAAAAGAATGGAGAGTCCAAAATAATAGACTAAAAAACATCATAGAGAGAGATTAAGAAAGTGTTGGAGAGATGGTCTCAACACTTTCGATAACACATGTGATTGAAGTGAACGATTTTTCAATAATAAAATATAAAGAATAATTGTTTCAATATCTTCTACACATCTGCTCTTGGTTTTTTGTTTTTCTTCATATAAAAATATGACAAATTATTACATATTGTGCGTGAAGTTCAAACAGTATGTACTCAAACTCAAAATAGCTTATTTCAAATAGACTTTTTACAAACTTTTGACACGTCAAAATTGGGTTAGTCATTCAGTTTGTTTGAAGCTACCACCAGTTCAAAAAGCGGTTTTTTGATGAGTAAGTCAAAAATGGCTACTTTATGGGAGAGTGAAAAAACTTAATGAAATGTGAGTAACCCTTGGTTCAATGCAATTTTTTAAAATTATCATATTGGTCTTGTATTGGTCAGATATTTATTGGTTGGTTGAGATGTTGTGCACCATTTTATTTTAACACATTGTTAGAACTTCACTGACGGTATTTATATTACTATATTGCTGATAACATAGTATCTTCTTAAACCCACGCCAAATTATTTTATCATAATATACACCTTTATAAATATACATTTTGTTTAGCATATTCCTTTAATAACACTTTGGCTTTAGAATTTACTTAATGACACAGCAGATTTTTTTATGATAATGTTTATCGTTCCAAAGTAAAGGAAATTTATTTTATATATTCTGGATTTCGCGAATTATGTACAAACTATTATTTTACAAACCAACAGGACTTCATCTTTAACAGATGCAATTACTGACATTTTGTAATTACAGTTCAAATTTGTGTATAGAAAATTTTAATTTGATCTGTTTTTAATTTATTACCCAAAGATTTTGGATTCCAGATTAAAAATAGATTGCAAATTTGAATTTTATAATCTGTCAGCCCTGATCCAAAGAATGTTAAAGAAACATACCCTTACAATCATAATTCAAACTAACCTCACAAGCAGGCGGTTAGATGGCACTCGGGAGCACTTGTGTTAAACCAGGCATCAACTGTCCTGTGGAAAACCATCAAATAGTTGCATATCCATTAAATAATTCCCATATTAGTTTATAACAATTAATGGCTCAATATTGTCATACAGTCAAGGATACTATACTTGGCCCAAAGCCAAACAAATTGCACTGAAGCGAGCGAAATTGAAAATCATCGATGCAATCATGGTGTAAGTCGCGAGAACGTGTCACAATAATGCGCGGGATTAGTAAACAAATATGGGATGACGGCCAAAACCTATTGCATAATACCCTCCGTACGCAAAGGTGTAACGTGCATGGAAAAATCATGTGCAAGCAAAAAAATACATTAGTTAACCGATAGGAATGTGAAAACTTACAAAACTTCTTCCTCGAAGAGGCATTTCACTCACAATCAATAGAAATACACAGTTTAACACTAGAATTGTTTATAAAACTAATTCACTCGCGTCAATAAATTAATACAATATTTAAACAATTTTAAATAAAGTCCGTCGCATTCGCTATTCTCAGCAGATAAAATTTGACAGTAGTGTTCTAAACTTCTCGTTTCTAGAACAATCACATAAAAACTCCATTCCACGCACAATACATAGTTCATGGGATATCTTATCATAATAGATTTAAAAATTACAAAATTTAATTATTTAATAAAAACAAAAATTTAATATTTAATTTGAAATGTTAATTTTATGTACAGTTTTTGCGTAAATTATGTTATTTAATTGTACCGGTTAAAACCATCGTAAGCATCTTTAACATTTATCGTCTGTCTTCACTCTTCGTCAGTGTAATCTGTGGCTTTTTTGTCTTTGGTTTCTTCTGGTTCCACAGATTCCGAAATTCTCATTTGATTTATCTTTATAAAATCTTGAACTTCAAGTTAAGTTGCCTTGAAGATTATAGAGCTTATCAAATTTTGATAAAATTTACTAATATTTGTTGATAGTAGTTTTGCTGTAGAATGTAATGTTGTACGAGTCTCCAATCAAGTGTACCCATAACATTTCTAAATTGAATTTATGATATGAAGTTAGGTTTTTTGGTTTGAAGAATTCTTATCAACATGGAAAATGTAACTAACATTCAAAACAAAGTTAGACTTTTATTTGAAAAAATATGTGAACCAGGATATGTAATGAACAACTACTATGTTGATAATTTTTTCACTAAAATAAATTGTGCTGACCCTGGTAAGCTTCATATTTTCTTAATAACATGATTCAGTTATTATCAGTGAGTTAATGTGATGGACAAAACATGAATGGCACGTTTGTAATATGATAAATATATATTTTATAAATTAAAGGTAGAACATGATTTATGAAAATAACTATATTATAAAATTTTTTAAAGATTACAACCAGTTTGAATACAAACTATTAGTATTTTTTAATCCCTGCAACTAAGCTAAATGCTTGTGATAGGAATGAGATCAGGACAGTAGTGCAATAACTGGGATTTAAATCTGTGACCTCAGTTAGCTAGGATATTGCCATTGTGTTGTGATCGAGAATTCTGTCTGAACTGAACTACTGTCAATAGTCAAATTAAATTAAGTTGTTTGACTTGATAAAACTTTATTTATTTATTAATGGTGCATCTTCAGCACAGATATTTTAAATAAAGAAGTTATATATTATATATAAGTTCTTAAATAATTTTTGCCTTATAGAATTACCACATAATTTGTTTTTTCAGAGATCTCCTTTTTAAAATCATGGCCTGTATTACCTGATTTAATAATCAAAGCTTTAAATCATGCAGAAAATTATCACATCACAGTTAAAGTGTTCCTGATACGAATATTAGGTGTTGTTGCATCAGGGGAAGTTAATTTTGCTAAAATTTTCTCAAAAAAGGGTGATGAAATTGCCACAGCATTCAGAGAGATTAATTCACCAAATATGAATGCCAGTCTAAGAGTAGCCTATATGGAAATTGCTCTTTCTCTTGTTTCTCACAACTCTGGGGTAGCCTGGCTTTTAGAAAGTGGTGCTTGGAAGGAGATCCTTAGTCTATGTAATGAGAAAAGGACAGTATTTGTTGTACGTCAAACATACAAATTTGCATCATTATTTCTTTGGAAACTTAACGACATGGGTTGTGGAAGCGGCGTTAAACCTGTGTTAAATTTTATTTTGATGCCAATGGTCGATATTGATTTTTTAAATATAGATTCAATGACTAGTGAAGAGGAAGATAATATCTGTAAAACAGTTGAGCCAATGCTTCAAATACTATTAGCTGTGGTCAGTAATGGCAGTCGGATAAGACATCACAACTCTATTATAGATTACATGTTAAAAGATGTTAAGCTACTAACATACTGCTATGTTATGTTGGACAGATTGAGGAGAGAAGATGTCACATTAATTGCTATAAAATTTTTATTTTGGTTAAATATAGGAAAAATCTTTCATGCTAAACCAATAACTTCTAATATCCCGTATGATAGAGAAGATTTCATGGAAGTTAGTGTCATTTACTTCAATACAATACATCATTTGCTTCAACGTCGTTATGTTACTTTAATCTTTGATTTTTGTAATGCATGTAATATAATTTGGAGAACCGTGTGGATAGATCAGAAACCAGCCATATGGGAAGTAGACGGTAGACGAGTTGAATTGCAGAAACAATTACTGATTATATGTCTTATACCCGCACTGGTGTATGCAACTTTAGGTAAGAACTCTAAATCTTGCTCTGCAGTAAAGGATTCAGAATGGGTCAATGAATACATTGTAAAATTGTTGGAATCAACTTGTGAACATACTGCAAGATGTGCTTATTCTTTAAGAGATCTTATAATGCAAATGGATCCACAGTATGTTACATTGCAAAGTGTGAAACGATTGTCTTCTTTAGTAGATCACTTGAATAACGAACAAGCAAATTTGGTCTTTCAATCTTTGTATTATATTGTAAAAGAATTTGATCCAGTAGATGAGGAAGGTGAAATGACAAAGTATGACAGCCTGGACGTTGACCAAGAGAGAGTTATAGTGATGACGCATGTGCTTGAAACACTGTTGTCACTCGTCAAAAAATATAACATTAATTGGAAAGAGAGTTTTGAAGTACTCTGCTTATATACTGTAGTTTTCAATGTTTTGAAACGACCAAATTTGACATGCAAAGTAAGTAAAATATCTTAAGTGATTATTTGATGAATTTGTGTTAATAGAAAAAAATTACTCATCAATATTATTAATAACAATTTAAATTAATATCTTGTGAAATTAGAAATTTTATTTATTTAATGTATATGATAACACAATTAACGTACAAGGTTAATTCAATGTTCAGGTTAGTAGTTGCTGCTTGTATCTTCTTTTTAATAATATATCTTATTATTTTTCAGTTTATCGTTATAGCTTTAAACATAATAGCAATAACCGTAAAGAAGTTTTTACCTCCCAACTTGTCATTGTTAATGGAATCAAGGCCTGGATCATCCATGCATGAGCTCGGTCAACTTATTTATATGAAAATGCATGACTTCAACTGGGAAGTGAGAGACTCTGCACTTGAGCTTTTATATGTCTGTACAGATATTTCCTTTATTAGTAAGTATCACACAGTTTCCTTAAAAATTTTAAAAAGTGACCAAGTTTTGTAATCAACCTTTCGAGTTACTTTTTGTTGCGGTTTTAAATATTTACTGGATTTGTTCTTTTTTAAAATAAAATTAAGTGAGCTATCTGGACTCATAAAAAAACTGACTAAATTGTTGTAAGCTATTTTTTTCTGTAATTCACTCTTTATTCTAATTATTAATAATAGGTAGAATAAAATATTAAAGCAAACTAAAAAAAACTTTACATATCTCGGACTACTCACTTGGACTCGGACTACTCGGTTGAAAAAAAATGAACATAATTTTTTTCAACCGAGTTCAAAAATAAAAAAAGGAGTAGAGTATTTTTTTTAATGTTTGTTACCTCAGAAATCTGTCTTTTATAAATCGAATTATTAATTTAATTTTGTTTTTTTTAAAACCACAAAAAGAAGGGAAATTCTCGTCTAAAGAAGTCTCAGATCTAAAATATGAACCAGAATAGCTTTTGGAAGTAACTATTCCAAGAACTATTGTAATAGGGTTTTTATCTCTAATTATTTATCTACAGAACATGTTGACTGTGTAGATGGGGGTGACCATCAGAATAATCTGGTCTCACAACAAAAATCTCTTATCTCTATACTAAGTTAAAACAGTTTGATTTAAGTTATGTGATATGTTGAAGAATAATAAAGTAATAATGTTTTTTTTTCGCAGAATTTCCTCCATTCCAGAAGCAGATACTATCAAATAATTTGATAAATGTAGCAACAACAATGGCGCTTAATGATCACGAGTTTTATGTCCGCGTATCCGCTCTCAGGTGTCTCGGGTCTGCAAGCAAAATAATGCCGATGTGGGAGCAACTTAAATCAGAATATCCAAATATTCAGGTGAAAGACAATTTCTATTTTTTGACCTTATTATGAGCTTTAAATCTCAACTTACTTTTCTATTCCAGACGTTTCAGAATATTACAAAATTTTAACAACTTTAGAAAATTTTATCTATAAATCTAAAACTACTTTTCACTTTGGCCGGCAGAAGTGAAAACTTGAACATTAACTTTCTGCGTTTTTAAATATTTTTGAATGGGAATTGCTTTATTTATCAGTATAAAAGTACTATCATTTAAGTGGTTAAATACAATATTCATCTATCGTACACAAATTTACATTCAATTTTGTATGAAACGTGCTATCAATTAATCGTGCAAGCGCCGTTTTACGAATTTTCGATCAGGTCACATGTCCTGACGCGAGTTTAACACTTTTTACCCATCTCAAAAAAGTTTTCACTTCAATAAACATTAGTAAAATTAGCTGTTATATTTATTTAAAAGGATTTCCAGTTTGGATTAAAATAAAAGCATACATTTAACGATATTTATTTTTAAGACACTGATAAGGTTATCATAAACTCAGACATTACAGTATGTTTTCTTCTCAGACAGATAAGAAGTTTTAAACTGACCTTGGTTACAGGAACTGCTGATATCAATACTAGCCAACAATCCCGAGGGTATCGTGAGAAAAGAAGCATGCAATGTTCTCTGTGAAATATATCAGAATCTTAAAATAACTCCTACCTTTAAACAAACTTTATATGAACACATGGTTTCATCTGCTCTCAGTGATTTCCATTGGGAAGTCCAACTAAGTGCACTCAAATTTTGGAAAAATGTTATACAGTCATTGTTAAATGATCAAGGCATGCTTGACGGAACGTTCCCTCCCGTGACATTTTCCAGGGAGACCAGAAAAATTGTGGCTCTGAATGATGCAGAAATTCAAAAACGATTGACTAGAATTTTAGAAGAACTGTCTTCCATTGGATGCTTAACAGTGTTAGTAAAACTTTTGCATGATGAAACTGAGGTGGATATAATGGATGCTGCCTTACAAATATCTACAGATTTATTAGAAATACTTGATAAGTATAATGTTCCGGAAAACTTAAAACCGAGTCCAAATGAACCTAAAAGTGTAGATGATTTGCTAAAACAAATCAATTTAGATACTCTAACCTGTGGTAATGGCATTCCAGAACCAGAGAATTTAACAAAAGCTGAAAATGTAATTGAAAGTATTATAAAGTCGGATGACATTAATTTGCTGGCAAACATATATGAACGTCACATGAGTTTACAGACAGATGAGGTAGAGACGGTGACCAAGAGTCAAAACAGGCTTCTCAAGTTTGTATCACCATACTTATTTGTTACTTTCTTAAGAAGCCAAGACTTCAAGCAAATTATAGAACAGAAGAAGAATTGGAAAGACGGTATCAAGAGCCTTTCCTCATTATTAGATGATGTGTTAGGTATATATGAAGTTAACGAAGAAGTTAACTCTTTAGATTGTTATTGAGATTATAGGCGTTAATATACATTAGGTATGTTTTGTTGTTTAGTGTAAGATTTATAAAAGTTTAGTAAAATGTTTATTAAAATAATTGTTTTATTAAATTAAGAAAACAATGCCTTGTAAGTCCAAGATATTTTGTTTGTGGTATTTTTTTCAGTAAGATAATAGAATTTAAGAGTATTATTTTTCATATCTGCAACTATGAAGCTTCCAGCTTTTTTTTCTATTTATCGGATAATTAGCTTTTATGCGCAACTTCGTTTGTGATATTGAGGTAGTTATAGTAGCCTAATAGATTGTCTGTAGACATATTTAATAATATTATGAGGTAGTCATACTAATTTTGCACCCCCTTTAGATGGTTATTTATGCAACTGTTGTGTAATGAAGCTATTAAAACACGAATGTGGGTTGACATGAGTGTTTTAATACCTAATTATCAATAGTTGCATACAAGACTTTATCTACACCCATGATTAAATCCTCTACAAAAGATCCTAAAACAATTAGCTTACTGCTAATATTAAAACAGCCACTCCTAGTAACCTAACGTCATCCATTACTGCTTATAAACAAATGAACTAACTATGATGAAAAAATCATTTATTGTAGTGGTAATAAACATTTTGTATAGTGCAATTATTAAAATTCACTTCAATATGTTCAAACTCAAACTCAAAATGTTTTGTTTCAATTAGACTTTTGTATAAAAGTACTTTTGATACGTCAAAAATTGGTCGGTCAGTTAGTTTGTCTGAAGCTACCACCAGCTCGGAAAGCAGTTTTCTGTTGAGAAGAGCCGGCCAGAAACTCAACAGTCGCTCTTTTCAAAAAGCCATGTTTACATAAATTATTGTTATACAAATCATTTAGCTTGAGAGTTAACGTCACTTAGATTCCAAGCATTCTCATCATTTAAGTAATCCTGTACATTATAGTATGCTTTATATATTAATGACTTCTTGATACGAGTTTTAAATTGTTGAAGTGGCAAGTCTAATATAGGCTGTGGAATCGAAATAGATGCGAACACCTAGCCCCATGAAACTATTACTGACTTTGTGGAGACGATAGTAAGGCGTTACAAGTTTATTTCTGTTTCTAGTATTAACATTATGTTTGTCACTGTGTTTTGAATACGAATCGATATTCTGGTAAATGTACAAAATATTACAATATATGTATTGTGATGGGACTGTAAGGAGGTGCCCTAAGATTATAAATGGCCCGAATAGCTCTCTTTTGAAGTACAAAAATGGATTCAATGTCCGCGGCCCTACCCCACAGCAAAATGCCATAAGACATAATACTGTGAAAGTAACTGAAGCCTAGCAGTATTGATATCAGTCATTTATCTGACTTTCCTCACAGCGTAGGCCGCTGAGCTGAGTCTGCCCGCTAGAGATGATAAATGGGGGTTCCACTGGAGTTTTGAATCTAAAGTTATACCCAGAAATACCGTCGAGTCTGCCACACACAATTTCATTATTTAACAGTAAGTTAAATTTTTGTTTTTTAACATTAGGTAAAGCAAACTCAACCCATTTAGTCTTTTTAGCATTAAGAATTAAGTTATTTACCGTAAACCATTGAAGAACCTGTGATAAAGCACTATTTACATCGTCGTAATTATGTTTATTTCTATTAACTTTAAATATAAGAGATGTATCATCAGCAAAAAGTACAATATCACACAAATTCTTCACATAATATGGCAGATCATTAATATAAATCAAAAATAAGAACGGGCCTAAAATGGGGGATCCATTTTTGGAACGCCCATTTGTAGCAAAGATCCAGAAGATTTTACACCATTAACAGTAATCCTCTGGACTCGTTGACGTTCTTTAATGTAAGAAGGTAAACGCTAATTTTTTTTGTAAACAAAACAATAAATATATTAAAGAAAAATGGCGGGATTTGAATAACATTTTTTCTTTACGGCGCGCGACGTTCTGCGAAACGCGCGTCAATGACTGCATTCTTTTTTTGAAATTCTACAGATACCACGCATCTCGCCTCGAGCAGTAAAAATGTGCTGTTTGTTGAGTAAACCTTTGCACAGAAGGAATCGAAAAAAAAACAAACGAGTGTTGTTATTAAATTTAGTACAACATTACATCACTCGTTTGGATGATGTAATGGTTATTAAAACATTGGATGATTCGGAATCTTTTATAGAGGATTTAAATCGTGGGAGTAGATAAAAATATTTTACACGTGTTTCATGACTTTCCATGAAGAACACTGAATTCATACTGAATTTCATTTGAATAACTTCAAATTTTCATAGTAACTTTGTACCCCCGTTTTAACACCTTATGGGGCGAATTTTCAAAAATCTTTCTTGTGCTCCCCTACGTTATAAAAGGAACCCCTGTGCAAAATTTCAAGTTTCTAACCCTTACAGTTTAGGCCTTGCTTTGATATGTCAGTCAGCTTCTCCTTTTATATATAGAAAAGTCAGCTTTTATTGCTCTTTGAGAAATCTATTTTAGTCTCAATAAAAATCACAGTCCGACATTTTATATGAAACTACATACCCGCCCTTGCTTCACCTTAGAATTCAATTCAAAAATCAGTTGTGTGACTTGGAAAGCCAATGATATACACATATATTTATATATAAATAAAACAAAGTCGGGTTAGATATACCATAACTCAAGGACAGTTAAACTGATTACTTAGATTCCTCTCCTCCCCGCAAATTAACATAAGAAAAGAAAATTTCAAGTTAGAGAATTATACAAAAATTTAGTTTTTAAATAATTCAGTCATTAACAGCTCATGTCATATTAATACCTTTATTTGTATATGTAAGTAAATCATTAGACCTATACCTCATCGAAGTAGGGGTGGGCTGGCTGGTAAGGATTATTTTATATTCTGGATATAATTCCGTGTAACAATATTGATTTGCAGTGAACTCCGATTGATCAAGATGAAATTTTGCAAACTTTATAATTTGACATATACGTGGAAACCTGGATAAGTGAGAAACCGCCATAACTGGAACTTATGTTGAGGTCCCAACACTTTTGCTTTATATTATGTACTTGTTAATAGGACGAAGCAAATCTCTATATCTGGGATTCGCCCTTTCTACTTATCATCATAGTAAATCAACTGAGACAGCGAGTAACTTTTGAATGCATAATACCTTTGTAAATGAGATAGCATCGTTTTGTTCGTTTACATACTTATTCTACCCGAAAATTCCGCACTTAAATTTATTATTTTACCTCAATATTTATTTGTTGCAAATTTCTATCACTTTTTTCACACTTCAATATTTCGGTTATCTAGGTTGGGTAAGCATCTGTGACGTGCTTGTACTCATTATTATATAAAAAAATAATAAGCAGTGATAATCAATAAGTTAAGAAGGACAACTTACTCAAGAGGTCAGAGTTTAATACCACTCATCAAGCACACACCAAGAACTTTTCAGTTATGTGTTTTAGGCAATTGAATATCACTTGCTTTAATGGTGAAGGAACACATCGTGAGGAAACCTGCACTTCTGAGAGTTCTCAATGTTCTCTGTTGGTGTGTGAAGTCTGCCAACCCGTACTGTGCGAGCATGGTGGACTATAGTCTAACTCTCCCATCTCAGCAGTGGGCCATCCATGGGTTATGATAATGATATAAACAATTAGAAATATTTTTCTAGCATTTAATACATTAATTTCTAAATAATACTAAAATAATATATCTACAACTAATCAATTTCAATAACAGCTCCAACTTTAGACAGGGCTTCTTTTAATTTTTCAGCTTCATCTTTGGAAATGTCTGCTTTGACTACAGTTGGCACACTCTCCACAAACTTCTTAGCTTGTACCAGGTTGAAGCCTTCTAGAAGACTCTTGACTTCTTTGATTAATGCCACCTTTTGTTTGTCATCATATTTGGTCATTTTAACCTAAAATTATATAAAAAAAAATTTAGCAAAAGTGATAATAATTTCATCCTCTAACATAGCCTAATAGTTTACTTACTGTAAAGCTTGTTTTAACAGCTTTTGGTGCTGCTTCTTCTTCTTCTTGGGCTGCTGGTGATGCCATAGCAAAACCGCCCACAGGCATAACTGGGGCATCAGGTAAGTTCAGTCTCTTTTTAAGAACTTGGCTTAGTTCAGATACTTCTAATAAGTTGAGGTTTGTGATCTCTAATACTAATTTCTCAATTTTAGGCGAAGCTGGCTTATCAATGCCTTCTGGTGGAGGTATTGTTAATGGATTTATGGCTTCTGCAACATCTTGTTGTAAGATTGTGCTAAAATGAAAACAATTGGGTAACAATTTACAAGTATTCTCTAGTAACTCCTTCAACTAGATTTAAATCTTTTTAATAGGAAATATGAGTATCTTAAATAGGAAATTTTAAATCTAAATAATTACTAACTACTTTGATGCCTACTGTCTTCAGGCATGTGAAAACAAAAATCTCGAAGTTGTATGACCAATGGTGGTCCCATAGATTTCAATTACTAAGTTGACATGTCATAATAGGTCAGTCAGTCAGTTTGTTAGAATTTTTTACCAAGTCACTCTTTACAAAATACCAGTTTACATCAGTTTTACAAAAGCATTAGTAGCTCAGTTCAGGCGTTGGATTCACGATCGATAAGTCATGGGTTCAAAAGCACTTTTAGCTTACTTTGTGGAGGCTAGAGTCTGGTAATGTAGTAAACATTACAATACTCGACAAATATCTGTATGAACAGAAAAAGTACCGTAGTAGTAGCAGGACTTGAACCCAAAGTACATGATTACATTTCTTCTATTTTATTGACGAACTTTATAAATTACCATAAATACAATTTAAATTAAATTCCTATTACTTTTATTAAAACGGATAACAAAGTCAAATAAGAAAACTTAACATCTACCAAAATCATATAACCTATAATATTATGACCATATTTACCATCGAGAAAATGAACGAAATTGGCAAATTGGAAATCTTCGTAATAATCGGATACTATTCATTGTATTTTCAGTATTATTCTTTAATTACTAGAAAAGTAAAATGCTTTTTCTATACGATTTTCTTTAAATTTTCTTTCAATCACAGATTATTTAGCATGAGGCCATAATAACCACAGATAATAACGGACTTAGTGTTATCAACTTTCAAAAATATTTCTCCCTAAAGCTTAAGTCAAAAACCCATAAAATCATATTAATTACCTGATCTTATGAATTATCCTTAAAATATAATGCTCTATTGTGTAAAACAAAGATTAACATGCCATAATTGTACCTAACGCTGCTATAGGTAAAATATCTTGAGACTCAATCGACTCTGATTAACTCTATTTCTTGATTACTATTATCCGACTAAACTTCAGGTTTCGGTAAAGAAACAATGTTTTGACTGAAGTTTCGCTTTTTATCAAAAAATGTGGAACTAATTAATGTTAATAATGTAATGTTTTATTCTTTTAATTTTAATATTTTATCTTAATGGTTGGTATATAAATAAAACTACGTTATGAATTTTAATGCGGTTTTAGCCTTCAAACTGAGTTATTCAAGAGTAATGTTTATATTGTGTATAATACATGCATATTATAGAAGAGATATCTAAGTCGCTCGTTATTATTAAACTCATTTTTAATATTTTCTGAATATATCTTAAGCACGCGTTGCAGAGTTTTAAAAAAGTTGACTTTCAGGACCGATTAATTGACTTCCAGAATCCGAAAATGTCAAGTCGATTCCAAAATCGAAAATCGACTACACGCGCTCATCCCTACATAACTCAAATATGACACTAGACATTGACATTGACACGCGCTTGACATTGACATTATCACCTGTTGTTGTTGTATACTATTTCGCTATGCATTTTATTTCTTATTTGCCTTTATTTCGCCCTGGTTATCGTCGAGTAGCAGTCGCGCTAGACGCTCTCCAGCAATCAGCTTAATTATATATTTATAAATTTATATATCCAGATATATACATATATACAGATTTTTATACAAAGTTTGGTAATATTATAATATATTCTAAGCTGATTGCTGCAGAATCTTCAGTGCTCATATTTATCAAGGTAAGTGCCTATTAAGTTTTATATTGAACACAATTCATCCACATTATTTAAATGAGATTGCATTTAGACTTTGTCAAGATTCGATGTTCTTTGATATTTATTATACAAAAAAAAAACTTATTAGCTAAGCGAAATATCACTTCCCAAATTCCTAATGTAATATAGCGACTTTTTTAACATTTTTTAATAGTACCAATTATACAATGTTGGTATTTCTTTCTTATATAATATTTCATTTTCTATAATGGGTATATCTTCAGTATACTGGGTTGAAAACATAAAACCTTTAAAAGTTTAATTTTTAATAAATCTTGGACATGTCACAAATAAATTTTCAAAGAGTCACATCCTAGAAACAGTTACTTAACTATATGAGTTGCAGGAATCAAAAGAAATTCTCTATAATATGGTACATTTAATAAATAATTAATTTCTCGTTAGAAATGTGTTTTTTCAGTTTATAGTTATTTTTGGTAATTAAACTGTGAGGTATCCTGGATGCAATTCACCATATTTATTTAGTTTTAATTTTCAAGATTGCTGTGCCACTAATTCAATTCCGTCAAGCCTTTTTTTCATGAAAAGTTATCTGTACCAAATTTCATCAAATTTTATCCAGCCATTGTCAAATTATAAATGGAGATAAGAAAAGCTTGGTACATATTATATTTTTCATACTACCAGAAATTATAAAACTACTAAGAAATTAGAATCACTTCTAATAAAGTTCTACATCTTTTTGATGATTCTTTGATATAGGTATTAGTTGATCCATAGCCTAGTGATTACTTTTGTATGTCGATTACAACATAGTTATTTATATATGTCTGAGAATATTAAAAGAGAATCGTCATCGGTATCTATGGTGTTGGAGTAGGGTAGTAGTCACTTCCGTTGTTTTGACAGTCTTTACCCTCGACCCTTTATATGCCATCGACAGTCTGACTGAAGTCTTAGTTGTGTGCGGTCTCTCAAGAAGTGAAGTAGTCTCTGAATAGTGAGTGTTGTGCAGTGTTAGTGCTAGGAATGCTGTCCGATCAAGGTTACGTGAGTACCTTACAATCTAATTGCCACTTCTTGTGTTAGGTTAGGTTTATGTGAGATTAACCTTAGGTTTAAACAGAGAGCCTGAGCAGTGGAGGTAAGTGTCGTAATTACTTAAAGGAATTCCTTAAGCCTACACCTTGGTCACAAGTCCAAGGCTCTGCTTAGGTTTCTCTCATAATTGTTAGAGATCATATTTGATCATTTATCAGTTCAATAGGAGTATCTACGTTGCGTTTACCCTATATTCCATTCGATACCATCGCCCCTGTTTGTGTTTTCCAATATTCCACATCTTCCTTCTTCCATTCCCTTCTCATCGTTTAAAATCCACGACATATATTTGTTAATTTGATCATAGTTAGTAATATTTTTATCTAGTAGAATAATACTCACTCATCAAAATTATATTATTCTTATTTTTATTCATGTATATTACTTTAAAATTTATATTTACTGCACAACATTTAAACGGAAACTAATAATAATTTAGCAAGGCATATGGGTGGGTTAGCCAGGCATGGGGTTGTCTAAATATATAAAAAACTGGTACTTCTTAATACCCCCAATTTTTTGATATATTATTTTTATAAATAGTTATAAAAATAATATATCAAAAATATATTATTTTTATAACTATTTATAAAAATAATAGTAAAAATCCTAAGTATTTCTAAAATCCGTTTTTTCATTACTTTATAGTCTTCAAGATATGATTTTTTGAAAATTCCTTTGAAAAAATAAAATTTTGTATGGACTTTAGAAAGGGAACATTCCCTACTTTTTTGAAATTTTTTTTTCGATAATAGTAACAATCCTAAGCGCGGGATCTAGAGCAATTTTAAATATATGTTTTTCTTGGACTTTCTTGAACACTAACTTCTGTGATGTTTCCGGCGCTGCGGGAAGGGTAGCCCCTTCGCCCTTGCGTAACACGGTGTGAAAACACGCGAGAGCTGTAGGGGAGACGCTTTTTTATACATTTAGGCTCCCTTTACCTTAAGCTACTCAGATATTAATGTCACACAGCAGGTCACACCCCCAGGGGCCGAGGCCCATATACTAAAGTTGTGCCAATAATTTAATAGATTTAACACACAATAATTCTATCATTCATAAACACAATCTCCCATCATCATCACCATTATATATAGATATATAAAAAATAAAAATTACTTTCGATTTAAGATAATTATTTTTCTTAATAATAAGCGTTTTATGATAAATATTATAAATGCTGCTGTGTGATGAAGCGTCAGTAGCTCAGTGGTTCGGGCGTTGGATTCACGATCGATAAGTCGTGGGTTCGAATCCCGGACATTGGACTACTGGCGTGGGCCACTCCTGACACAAGCTATTTATTAGCTTACTAGTAGGGGTAAAGGGAATACTAGTAGTATGTGATCCATACTGTAAGTAATATTTAAAAAACCGATATAAATGAAATTTCGTATACAGATAGTCTAGAGCCTGAGAAAGGACATAGGCTAATAGTTAATGCGAAAAAAGGGTTGTAAGGGGTTGAAAGGGGTTGAAAGGGGGGGTATGAAAAGTTGTATGGAAGTATCGTCATTTTTAGAGATAGAAGCTTGAAACTTGTTTTGTAGGCTGTTGATTCGATTTAAATAAATATGACATTCAAAGTGTAAAAGTTTTACCTTACCTACCTACTTATATGACAGTTTAACTGTTAAATATGAGGCGTATACCGACTGGTACCATTTTGTCAACAACAAGACCGGGGTATATTATCGAATTAAATAAATAGACCTTTTGAAGAGTTAGGTCGTGAATTGATACACTTATCCTAGGGGTAATTTTGATCTGTAGAGCTGAGATGTCATTAATCAATCAGAAACATCTAGACTTACACAACACCTAACCCTCGTACTTCAATATAACTGTTATTGTATATAAGTACTTACTTCCTTTTATACCATCAATTGATTATGCAATTCACACTTGAGCTTTGCTCGACGATACGTTACGGTTTAAATTCAAAAGTAATACTTATAAAATAAATGTTTGTGTGTTTATTACCTACTAGTCAACCTGTCTTAGAGCTCTTGCTAGGCTGGAATAATTTTAAATAACAATATGACATGATAATGATAAGTTTTGCTTGAAATTCGATTTAAATGTTCATTTTAATTTCAAACTGCAATACGACGGTTAAACCGTATCCAATTGCATGTAGAAGTTTATGAGTTATGCGTACAAATATACATACAGAACAGCTACATAGAGTGAAAAGATGGTAATAAAAGCAATATTATAATTGTTGTGCGAGAAAGATGATCGAAAGAAAGAAAGTGTAGAGACTGATCATTCTGAACAGAGATAAAGATAAAAATTAAAGAGAGAGGATGAGAGAGAATGATAGTATATAAGAGGAAGAGAGACAGAAATACTATATATAGACTTCTCTCAGTGAAAGAATTTTTTAAAATCTGATTAGTAGTTCCTGAGAAAACGTTCACTGTACAAAATGACCACGTTATGGCACTTAAATGGCCATATCTTTTTAATTAGAATATTTATGGCAACACCGCTTAGCCTATGTTATTCGGAAAGGATGTAGCTTTCTATCGGTGTAAGTATTTTCAAAATCGGTTCAGTAATTTTTGAGCTTATTCGCGACAAACAATCATACTAACAATCAAATCTTTCCTCTTTATATAATAGTGTAGATAACGCTCACATCAATAAAAATAAAACTTGATGTACTCAATTCTATACCATAGGAGAGGAGCATCAATGAAAAATGTTGCAAAACGGGAGAAATCTATGCCAAACTCGCTTACTCTCTCTCTCTCTCTCTCATGTGACGCAGACGTAGTCTACTATATTAAGAGAACTATATTGAATTAAAATATTAAAAAATCTCCGACACAAAATAAATAGTATGAACGTAATTCGCCATTTTGTGGTGGCGGCCATCTTTGATTTGAAATTTATCATAGTTTTTTATTTTTATTTTAACAGTCAATTTCTCATTTGATATCCATAATGAGGGAGTTGTGATAAAAAAAAGTAATCCGCCATTTTATAGTGGCGGCCATCTTGGACCGACATTTATGAAACATAGCTCCCGACTCATATGCCTTTCAAACAAAATTAAAATCAGTTTATCAACACAGACACGTGAAATTTATAACACCCCGTTTTTGCGTTGGGGGTTAAAAACAATTGTGTACGTAAACAAAAGGAAATTGTTGCGTAAAGCTACAATTAAATGCTACCTTCAGGCATTTCTCTGGAATTGAATTTCACAATTCAGCGAGGTTTCTAGCTCCCTTGGTTGTTGCGTAAACACAACACAAGTTTTTCTTGCCTTTATTACCTAAGAAAACGTTTTTAAGGATTGTTTATCTAATCATGTAATTTTTTAAACGTCACATTGGATTTTTATAATTTTTTTATTACATTTTTAATCTCGATAAATCTCAGATGGACTCTCTCTCTTCATATTTCAATCCATATTTTATCAAATTGAAAATTTTAACCTTACCCTCTATGTACATAATATGTATATATATTATATGGAGCTTTGTTACGTGTTAGATTTTAAATTTAAATACAAAAATATGTTGTTACAGTTACAGAAACAAGAATGATATATTAAAAGAGATATTTATATATATTATTAAATCTATATTCATTGCACTTATATTCATATCCCTAATCAAAATTCCAACTTTTAATAGTTAAAAAATATTTTACGGCTGTTTAATATATTAAATATTTATTATAATTAAATATTATATATAGTCATATACACTGTTATATTATGTATTTAAGTCTATAGTCGCATAGCTGCCAGAACCGTACATACGTCAACATGGGTCTCTGAAAATCAGCGTTGTGACGTCATATCGCAACATAAGCTGAGAAGAGTACCCATTGGGGATGTCACAGATTTTTATTTTAATAATATATTTTATTTGTTATAATGCTTAATGTATAAAGTATACGTGCATATGTGTATACTGTATACAATAAGCATTATATAATATATTATAGTATATTTTTTTTTAATGTTTTAATTTTATAAAAGTAATTTTTAATACGTAATGTAATAATTTGTGATATTTTCCAATAAACTTTTTTTTTCTTTCTTTCTTTCTTTCTATTATTCATTGAAAAACGATTACATTTATATAATAACTTTAATTCTAAGCGTCATAAAAATAAACTACACGTTCCTTCCTATATATTAGAATAAATGATTTTAATACTTTTAATAGCTAAAGGAACATATTTTATCTAAATGCTTCTACATTATTAACGATATATATATTATATGGAGTGAATAATAATGTTTCAATTATTAATATTATTTATTTTGTTTGCAATTATATTAAATTTAAAACTAAATTTTTAAATAATAAAATTGCACGCCTGATATGGCAAACTGTTAAAAACTAACAATTATTTATACGATCTGAAAATATTGAACTGAATTAGGAAATTCATGATCGGCAGAAGATGCTTCGGTTACGGAGCGAAACGTACGTCGATTGTCAATCGCGATCTGCTTGTGTGGTGTGTACTGGTTCGGGTTCGCGCGTTACACTAACGGTGTGCTCTTCCGGATTGTGCCGTACGAGTCTGGTTGTTAGATCGTCGAGCTACCTACTTGTGAGGTGTGTCTTGGGTCGGGTTCGCGCGTCTCACTTATGTGGGCAGGGTGCTCTTCCGGATTGTGCCGTACGAGTCTGGTTGTTAGATCGTCGAGCTACCTACTTGTGAGGTGTGTCTTGGGTCGGGTTCGCGCGTCTCACTTATGTGGGCAGGGTGCTCTTCCGGATTGTGCCGTACGAGTCTGGTTGTTAGATCGTCGAGCTACTTCTTGTGTGGTGTGTCTTGGTTCGCGTTCGCGCGTCTCACTTTTATGTGGGCAGGGTGCTCTTCCTGATTGTGCCGTACGAGTCTGGTTGTTAGATCGTCGAGCTACCTACTTGTGTGGTGTGTCTTGGTTCGGGTTCGCGCGTCTCACTTTTATGTGGGCAGGGTGCTCTTCCTGATTGTGCCGTACGAGTCTGGTTGTTAGATCGTCGAGCTACCTACTTGTGTGGTGTGTCTTGGTTCGGGTTCGCGCGTCTCACTTCTCTGTGAGCGGTGTGCTCTTCCGGATTGTGCCGTACGAGTCTGGTTGTTAGATCGTCGAGCTACCTACTTGTGTGGTGTGTCTTGGTTCGGGTTCGCGCGTCTCACTTATGTGGGCAGGGTGCTCTTCCGGATTGTGCCGTACGAGTCTGGTTGTTAGATCGTCGAGCTACCTACTTGTGTGGTGTGTCTTGGTTCGGGTTCGCGCGTCTCACTTCTCTGTGAGCGGTGTGCTCTTCCGGATTGTGCCGTACGAGTCTGGTTGTTAGATCGTCGAGCTACCTACTTGTGTGGTGTGTCTTGGTTCGGGTTCGCGCGTCTCACTTATGTGGGCAGGGTGCTCTTCCGGATTGTGCCGTACGAGTCTGGTTGTTAGATCGTCGAGCTACCTACTTGTGTGGTGTGTCTTGGTTCGGGTTCGCGCGTCTCACTTCTCTGTGAGCGGTGTGCTCTTCCGGATTGTGCCGTACGAGTCTGGTTGTTAGATCGCCGAGCTACCTACTTGTGTGGTGTGTCTTGGTTCGGGTTCGCGCGTCTCACTTATGTGGGCAGGGTGCTCTTCCGGATTGTGCCGTACGAGTCTGGTTGTTAGATCGTCGAGCTACCTACTTGTGTGGTGTGTCTTGGTTAGGGTTCGCGCGTCTCACTTTTACGTGGGCAGGGTGCTCTTCTGGGTTGTGCCATACGAGTCTGGTTGTACAGATTGCCGCGGATTATAGCAAGATAACCTTTTGAGTTCTTTCGATCTGAAAATGTTCTTACAGTTATGCAATAAATTATATTCTGATTCTTTGTGTTTAAAAAGATTTTTTTTTTCTCTAGCGAAAATGTATTGATTCTTTAGTGAAGGGCAAATGAATTACGATTAATTGATAGTAAGTGGTTACTTATATGGAGAATCACAAATTTTATTAGTTTAATAGAACTCGAATTAAAAATTAATATAAATTAATAAAAATAAAAGCCAAGGGCGTAAGAATTTTTTCAGAAGATATAACAGTCACGCAACTCTCTAGTTGGAAATGAGCTGATAGTCTTTAAATGGCTGAACTGTTCTTCAAATATTATAGCTAAGAACCTTCTCGATTAATTTAGCTTGCAAAAAAATAAAAGCGCATCAAAATCGGTTTACCATTTTTGGTGCTATGATGCTACCGACAATACAAACAGATACATAATAGGCAAAGTTTGTATGAATGACAAAATATTTTTGACTTATTGATTTGAAATTTAGCACAAAAACCTATATCAGTATTTACTAAATTTTATAAGGGTCTAAAATAGGGGATTTTTTTATAGTTTTTACACCAGTTTTCAAACTTTTACCGAAACGACATTTATATCTGTGCATTTGTATGTCATGTCTGTGGCATCGTAGCGCTTAAGATAATAGGCCGATTCTGATGAAGTTTTATTTGTTTGAAAGGTAATTTAATCGAGATGATTCTTGGTATATATTGTGAAGATCTGTTCACCCGTTTGGAGACTATCAGCTCATTTCTAACTTGAGAGCTGCCTCACAATATTGATATATTGACAATTATAACAATCTTGTAACCATGGTAAAACACTATATCGATTTTAAATCGATGTCGTGTGGGTATCGATACTTGGTGACTATAATAAAATAGGGTTTTAGTCGGGGATAATTTGAATTTTGAATTTGAAAGAAGGGCTGGGGAGTATCATTATCACTACATAGTATAAAACAAAGTCGCTTCTCGCTGTATGTGCGTTTGTTCATATGTATGCTTAAATCTTTAAAACTACGCAACGGTTTTTGATGCGGTTTTTTTCAATAGATAGAGTGATTCAAGAGGAAGGTTTATATGTATAATATTTGCATATTATAGTAGAGAAAGTAACCGTGCGAAGCCTGAGCGGGTCGCTAGTGTGTGTTTAATTGCAGAAGATTTTAATTAGTGAAACAATTATTATTAATATCAAATCAGTAGTTTCAGAGTTTAACAGTTAATAACGTAAGAGTTATAGATTGTGTAATAGTTTTATCGGCTATACCTTATGTAATCTAATATAAACCTACAGTTAGAATATAAACAGTTATTAGCAAATGTAGGTAACGTGGGCATTTTTAAATTGACCCTTTGTTTTATAGAACTGGGTACGGCTTCTTTTACCCCTCGAGGTCAACCTATACTGGTTCAGCACTACAATGGGTGCACATTGTGCGATATTTGAAACGGAAACATTTTTACTATTAAGTTTATTTTTTCCATGAACCTATTTACTGTTTTGAGCTAGCCGACAGAACGAAGCGAGTAGCTCATGTTTCTATAAACATACTTCTACTTCAATATTAAAACAAAAAGATAGATTTTTTATCTGAACAAACATACAAAGAAAATTTTATTTCATACAAATACATATAATGAATACGATGCTCTGAAGTTTCATCACCATCAGATAATTAGAAACTTATGGAGATCAAATATTATTTTTTTTTAATTTAAAAAATCATGATTTTTATGTCTAAGGCAAGATTTTATTAAAATCCTAATTCACTTTCTTATAAGGAGGAACCGTTCATAAACCTAGTCTAGTTCACCATGTTTCAAATGAAGTGATTCTATTGGATTTCCCGTGAGGGGTCGGGTTAGAATACTATTCCCCTCTGCCGCTGGGAGAGCATCTCGTAAAACCTGAGTAACCCAGCACCCCCTTGGTGGTAGGGGACCTGTTCCCCGACTGGCGTGCGACCACCAGCATGCGAATCCGACCGCCAAGTGTCATAGACGCGTTCCGGTCGAGCCGCATGTCGACCAGACCCATTAATTGCGGATCTAGTGGACTCTGGAATCTAACTCTGGGTCCGTTGAGACCGCAGCATTTTTTCTTCTTCACTCCTACTCCCCACTATCTTCGAGGATGCAACGCATCGACAAAACGAGGTTATCTCTTGTCACTTACCGTCAGGTGGACCATCTGCTCGTTTGCACTTTAACCACCATAAAAAAAATCGCATTACTCGCTACACATGTTTTGTTGAAACGTAGCCTACGGGCTAAGACTATAGTCAACTGTAGTCTTGTAAGAAAGTGAAGCTTTTGAGTTGGCGAGTCCAACAGTCCAAATCCTCGTTTTTCCAGTGTCCTCTCAGCCTTGATGCAATAACATAAACAGAAAAGTCATTAAGCATCGCGAAAAACAGCACAAATGATCTATTTATACCAGTTTCGCAAACTGTCAAACAAACAAGCCATAAGGCTGCGTTTCCACTAGAGATGAGCGAGGATTGTAGCGAGATAGAAATAAATTCTATTGCTTCTTACAAACACATGTCTCGCTCCACATCCTCGCTCATCTCTGGTTTCCACCACACCTACACAGCAGTCTGAGTTAGTTAATTTCGCTGGCAGATAGATCCCCCTATATCATGTTTCCAATTTGGAAAAAGAGAACCGAAACTGGTAAAATAAAATTCGCCCTACACGTAGGCCGTAGACCCCTCTTTACCTCTCACCGAACCCGTTCTTTATTTCTTTTACATAGACTCCCTCATCTTATAAGGCGTCATCGATCCTTGAGGGTCAATATAGACCACTTTGGATATCAGTCAGGTCTACTAATAGTAGGGGAGGCCATGATGCTAAATGGGGATTTACTCGAGCGTCTTAGGGACATATAACATTTTGTAGATTAGATGATAGTGAGAATAAAAGTTTATTTACATGAAGATAATAAGCCAGAAGTCAGATATTGATGAGGTTAAGATGGTCCGACTTGTCACTGATGTGACGGTATGTTCATCTACCGACTTGAGTTGTGGGGGTGGCCATCTAGAAGGGTAGAAAAAAATGTATTCAAGCGCCGTCAGATATTCAGATGAATGCGTTACTTTGTGATTATCTGTGATGATGTTATGACGTCGGAAAGCGGTGTGGTGATGGTGCGAGCTCGTGCGCGGTCCGCGACGCCCAAATCGTCAGATTTTCAAAGTACACGTATTCTATCATGCAATTAACCCACCTTACCTTAATCAGACGCGCTCGAGTAAATCCAGAAAATTCCCTCTTGAACTCCCATACTATCATACCGATTTGACGCATCACCAGATTTAAGATACATGGAGTTTTATTATGAAGAATTTTTTAGAGCACGTGCGATGTGATGAAGACTTATATGCAAAGTCTTTTAAGTTCAACACAAAGGCCAGAGCCTACGGCGTATTTTAAAACTCCTTTACCGTTCCACGTGTTACATTTCTATAAAGGTCACCCCAAGTCTCCTTTTACACGTGACAGTCCTAGGGTTGGCAACAATCTAATTGTTAGCAGCGATATGAATTAAATCATGAGTTTTACATATATTCACCTTGATTATACACTGCCTGACCCTTCCTCCCTTCGCTGAGGTATCTCAATATTTTACATATTCAGTAACCTTTATATACGAACTCGTTTTTATGCCTATAGTAAAAAATGCAGTTTACGGGGATCATATTTTGTAGTTTTTTCGACAATATTATCATTCAAGGATTACTTTTCTCCCTGTTCCTTTTGTCAGTAAACCATAGAGCTTCGTACTTCTAATTATTTATTGATGGACATTTATTATCTGTTAAAATCCATTCCAAGATATCAGTAAGGTTTGACGATGAAGAATTTATTAACTAACTAGCGACCCGCTTCCAGCTCCCCACGGTCTCTTTCTCTACTATATTATGCATGTATTATACATATAAACATTCCTCTTGAATCACTCTATCTATTAAAAAAAACCGCATCAAAGATCTAAGCATACATAAGGACAGAAGGACAGGGAAGCGACTTTGTTTTATACTATGTAAAGATGATGCGGACAAAAAAGGGATATCTTGCTTATCGCAAATCTAAGATAAATCCTTTTGATGGCAACCCTGCATATCTCTTTGTTAGATATAACTCTGTGTTTGACGGGTGCCTGAAACTGATCGTAATTGGATACTAACTGGGACCTAGGTTACGTATTGATTTGACCTAGATTCAGTATTGTTTACCCTTGTTATTGTACTTGTTTGAAACTCGCTACTTGCTACTGTTTGTGTTTCATTTTCCGTTCAAGATTATGTAATGGTAGTTTGTTATTTTATCGAAGCGTTTAGTTTTCCTTACTATATACTGCTTTAGAGACTACTAGTCGACCCGTCCCGGCTTCGCCTCGGTGCAGTTTACCACGTGTATATAACTGCTATATCCCTGCATTTTACATCTGTAATATCTTCGAAATTATTCATTTAAATTTCATGCTGTAAAGGGCCATATCGATCTATATTAAATGCACAATGTACTTAAGGTACCTAATTGGATAAGGATTAATGCTGTATTGTTAAAATCGCTTCGTAAATAACCCATTATTTCTCGTAAAAAGTAAAGGATAAAGAATGGTTATTGTGGGTTATCCCTAAGAGATAGACATATACCATCGCAGACTTTTTTGTAGATCTTTTTAAGGTGTACAATACTGTAGTACATTATTTTGATCTATCTCGTAGGGTTCAGCCAGCGTTTGCAGTGTAAGCGCAGAAAATGTGTTTATTTACAACATCACATTAGATACCTCTAAAATTATCAGTGTTTCTCTGCTATATTATGTATGTATTATACATAAAAACCTTCCTCTTGAATCACTCTAATTATTAAAAAAACCGCATCAAAATCCGTTGCTTAGTTTTAAAGATCTAAGCATACATAGTGACAGACAGACAGCGAGAAACGACTTTGTTTTATGATGTAATGTTGATTTTAAGGTGCAAAAGTGAAGATGATGGGCGGCAGCGTGTTGTGGTTCCGTCATGGCCTGCGTCTCCATGACAACCCCTCTCTGCACCATGCCCTGGAAGATCGGACTGCACCTTTTTTCCCTATCTTTATATTTGATGGGGAAACTGCTGGTGAGTTTTTTAACTTAGACTAAATATTTAAACTTACTTTAACAAGAAATCAATTGTGATAATCAGATTAATCTGTTAACTAAACATACTTTTACTAATTTATATAAAGCTTAGGAATAGCCAGATTTAGGGTTTCCAACAATGCATTACAACCTCCCACTTCTCTTAACCTGCGATAATTGTCAAGGAATAAACTCCTCCTCAGGGCTTCATTCCGTTCACATTCCACCAAACCATGATAAACATCCTCTACCTTATTACACAACTCGCAATTTGGAGAAACAACTTTATTCATTTTAAATGCGAAATAGTTCAGTGGAATGATATTAGGGTTGAAACCAAAAATTTTCGATCCTGAAAAAGGAAGTGAATATAACAAAATTTAAAGGAAAAATAATTTATGGGCGATGTTACAATTTTTGTATTTTCACTTTTTTCACATAACCTCAAAATGTATGTGAAAAAATCTTTGCTTTTTATTTAAGTATATCTTCTACAAAATATTTTTTTTCACGAAATTTGACAACAAATTCTAAATAAATTGTTTTCAGTTATCATAACAATATATAAAAAATATTTGTGAGAATTCATTTATTACGTAAGATTATTTTCGCTAGTTTTTTACCCCCTCCTCCCTCCCTATTAAAAAATAAGAATAGGCCAACTCTCTCCCCCTGTTAAACATTTATTACGTAAGAATCGAAAGGAAAAAATGAATGTTGCCCGCGCTTTTTCAAAGTATAATTTTGCATTTTTGTAATCTTACGTAAGAACTTTCGAGATTCCCTCCCACTCGCTTGTAAGAAAAAATAAGACATCGTCGACCCCCCTGCCCCCCCTAAATTGAAGGTCGAATAGTTGTACTGATCGACTACTATCTGTACGTCTGAGCAAAAGCGGAGGGCGGGGAGGAGGCGCGCAGGAGCTGCAATCGCGTAAGAAATAATCATTTGGGGCGCTATCCTCTCGCCCCGCGCTCGCTGCTAAAAAGGCCGTAATTGTCACTCACATTTCATTGTATTCAGGTACGAAGTTGGTGGGGTTCAACCGCATGCGTTATCTCCTTGAAGCTCTGAACGATCTGGATACTCGGTTTAAGAAGTATGGCGGCAAGTTGCTCATGCTGCAGGGGAAACCTGATGTTGTCTTCCAGCGTCTTTGGGAAGAGTTTGGTATGTATATGAAAGTGTCGCTTTTGTACTGGGAAGAAGTCTTCATTTTAAAGCCTTTATATCTCAACAACTCAGACTTATTTACAAAGTTGCTTTTATTTACAAGTCAAAAATTGTTTGACAATATCTGCAGGTAGTGCCAGCTCAGAAAGCCAGAAATATTCTCAATTCTTCACTTACCTTAAAAGGAAAAAAGGAACCCTTATAGGATCACTTCGTTGTCCGTCTGTCTGTCTGTCCGTCTCTCAAGACGGCTGGCGGCTGGCAAAAGATTAAACTTCTAAGTCCACGCATTGAAAAGATATGACCGTTAATGTGGTCACTCATATAATTATAAGGTACTTTCCAATGACCTAGCATCGTGAAATTTACCATGAGGTAAGGTCTCATAGCACAAATAAAGGATAAAATTAAAAAACTGTAAATTTGTTTCTACATCACTAGAAAATTAACTTTTTTTTTTACTGTCACGAAAGACCCTTTTTCTCAGAAAAACATGAAGATATCAAGTTGAAATTTATACAAAATATTCTAATCTCTAGTTCCTCAAATATGTAAAAATATCAAACTGATAAGTCGATTTAATGTAAACCCGCAGCCGCTTTTATCTCATGTATTGTAATTTTGATTTTCGAGATAAATCAAAATTCCCAGGCTTCGTGTTTTGACCTAGGAACATGATTTTTGGCAAGAAGCAAGGTCTTATAGCACTAGTATGGGGAAAAATCCTAAAAATGCCAATTTGTTGTTACATCACGAAAAAAATGATATTTTATAGATTTAGGTTTTGACGCATTATTTGAAGAACACGTAAAGTTATCAAGTTGAAATTAATAGTAAGTCTATAGTATCTTAAAGTTGTCAAAAAATCAAACATCTAAGTGTAAGCAATTAATAAATATGGCCATTTAAGTACTTTATTTTTTATTATTGTGTATAATAATGTATGGATGTTTGTTACTCTTTCACGCAAAAACTACTGAATGGATTTTGATGATTTTTAACAATAATATAGCTTATACATCAGAATAAAACATACGCTATAATTTATAATGATATAGTGTAAATTATCCAAAATATAGCGGGTGAAACCGCGGGGCACAGCTAGTAGTAAATAAATTTTCGATATTTCATTATATTAGCTCTAAAACATTATTCTTTAACATATTATGTTAGCTCTAGAACTATTAACACAGATATTTCGTAACAAAAACACCAGCACTTTCACACATAACCACTTTAATAGCACTTATTACATCAAAAATCAAAGAAATACTGCACTCTGTCATCTTGCATCATCTTTTTATTTCCTACCTTAGAATAAAAAAATAATGGAAATAGTATCAATGCTGACAATTCATCACTAATATGATCTAACTCATAGACAATTAGTTTCCTGTAAGGTAAACAATTTATCATATACCATAGATAATATTCAAGCTATGCTAACACAGATTACTACTAAAGAGGCATTTCTCTACTTTATATGTTAAGCGCAGAACATACTGAGTGCGTGTGCATTTAAATTATAACATATAACAACAATTAAAATAAAATTAAATCAGATGCTAACATTTATTATTATATATCCTATCTAAAACGCAATTGTACTGAAGAAAAAAAAAATATTTAAAAAGAATAATTTTATGATCCTTAAGTAAATAAAAGAAGAATAAAATAAAATTTTATGATTATGATATACAGTGTAAAGTTCTATTTAACATTCCCGATTTGATTTAATAATAATAAATGTAATATATAGTAACATAAGTTTTCTTTGTAAAACAAAAAAAGTTTTATGTATATTCTTTTTAAAAACTTATTTTCGGTCGTAGGTATCCGCAGAATATGCTTCGAACAGGATTGCGAGCCAATATGGCGTGAACGCGATGACGCTGTACGTAATATGTGTCGGAGCAACGGTGTCGCCTGTCGGGAAAACGTATCCCACACGCTGTGGGATCCGGATACTGTGATACAGGCTAATGGTGGAATCCCACCGCTTACATATCAAATGTTCTTGGTGAGTTTCAGACAATATTTATATTATAAGAGACTACAAACCTAGAACCTAGATACAAGTTGATCAAATATGTAAAAGTAAGGCAAAAACATTCGTATGGTTATTTTTTCTACTGGTTAGGACAATGAAAGAAGATCTATGTGTATCGATTCAGAAAAGTAGAAGAAAAGTTTGCCCGTGAGGGGACGGATTTCGTAAGAGTCGAGTAACCCAGCACCGCCATTGGTGGTAGGGTATCAGTTCCCCGACTGCCTTGCGAACCACCAGCATGCGATTCCGACCGCCAAGTGCCTTTGATGCGTTCATGTTGCGCCGCATGTGGGTCAAATCTTCTCCCTCCCTATCCCATCCCAATATTGTTGCGGTTCCAGTGTAGTTTAGGTTCTTACTCAGAGTCCACTAAAACCCCAGCATTCTTCTCTTCGCTCTCCTTCCTAACTGAACTTTCAAGACGGCAACGCATCGGCAAAACAAGAGATATTCTCTAATTTTGGCGATGTCCATGGGCGACTGTGGTCACTTTCCATCAGATGGACCGTCTGCTCGTTTGTAAGGGACAAATCCATCATAAAAAAAAGAAAAATGGTGTGCTGAATTGGCACCATCACCATCTAGTCTAATTTTCATTTCATGGCCTTAAATCGATTTGGTATTCAAAATAACTGTTCAAGCCAGCAAGCAAGTTCGTGAATTAAATCGAAATAAAAGCTGAAGGTATCTATACCTAATGTCGCTTTCATAATGTCATTAGTACTGTAACCAAATACACATGTAACGCCATTTATTAAACAAATATGCTACTATGCTTTATTCTAAACCAGATGTTCATTAGTTTCGTATTTATTTTTGAGGTTTTTTTTTATGTTTGCCTTTTAGCACACTGTGGCCATCATAGGAGACCCGCCACGCCCAGTCGATGATGTCGATTTGAAAGGAGTCAACTTTGGTTCTTTCCCTGATAGCTTCTACAAGGAATTTACTGTCTATGACAAGGTACATATGCTCATAGATTGAATATGTTTTTACGTCATTTATTTACATAAGGGATCTCCCTATATATCATCTAATTTTTAATTATAAAGTTGTTTACAATATTTTTTTTCGGAACAAAAGTTTTAAATATTTATTTTCTAAAAGGGACTCCAAACAATATGTGCAGTTAATATGTTTTATTTTTGTCATTAAAGACAACATTATTCTACGGATGTTATAATCATTTTGAAATAGGTTCCCAAACCGGAAGACTTGGGTATATTCCTGGAGAATGAAGATATCCGTATGATCCGTTGGGTTGGAGGCGAGACTTCTGCTCTGACGCAGATGCAGAACCGCCTCACTGTGGAGTATGAAACTTTCTGCAGGTGAGAAGATCTATACGGTAATAAAACTAATATTAACAGCTAACAGTAACTGACAAGCATCTAGCAATATACGAATATTGCAGCTCTTTTGGACGTAGGGGATTAATTTCTGAACTGGCTTAAGACTAGCAACGACAATAGTATGGTTTGTTCTTATTTTCTGAATTACAAGCAACCATGTTAAAATTATTTTCAGGGGATCTTACCTACCAACGCATGGTAATCCTGATCTGCTTGGACCTCCTATATCTTTGAGCCCAGCTTTGCGGTTTGGTTGTCTCTCTGTCCGCAGGTAATGTTTGATATTAAGTATGTTGATAATTAGCCGCCAAAGAAAATATAATTTCAAAGATTGAGATTTAAAATTTATTTTTTTAAGATTTTACTGGTGCCTTCAGGACTTGTTCCAACAAGTTAACCAAAGTCAACTTGGGTCTACTCAATTTATTACTGGTAAGTTGTGTAACTTTTTAAGATTATCTTAAACGACAATAAAATGTTTCTCTCTTCCACTAGTAACGGAAGCTACAATAACATTTTTTGTAGGTCAACTTATATGGCGTGAATATTTCTACACGATGAGTGTAACCAATCCAAAATATGGACAAATAGAGGGTAACCCTATCTGCTTGAACATTCCCTGGAAGGAAGCTACCAGTGATGAATTGCAGAGGTGATTAATAAATCTACTGTTTTGAACGAAAACTTTCATTATGTGCTCAAAATTAGATTCGAAAACGATCTTTCTGATCCACGCGCGAAATGATTCTCAGGTCCGTGCGAAATATTACATGAAAGTTCATTTCGGACTCAGATAGTTTCTTTCCAAGGCTAATTCATACAATTTGATAATCTTTAATATTTCGCGACCCCGTAGTTGGCAAAATGATAATTTGACATTGAAACCGTCATGTAGATTCTGAAGTCTATGAAGACAAAGCCGTGGATAAACGATTGTATTAAGGGGTTAGGGGTAGTAAGAGACTGTTGATTTTTTCTTTATTAACTGGAAAAATTAACCCGAAGCCGCCATTTGGTTAAATTTCGAGGAAAAACACCTTCGATCAGGCACAAGATTGTCTATTTACAAAACTATTTTTTTGTCCGATTGATTTTAAATGAATCTCCAAGGACTTATGATGGTCACCGCAAGGACACTTCTGTTGGAACTGGGTCAACACAAACAGCAATAACTTTTGAAATAATATTTTTTTTTTTTTTCGTGACTTCAAGTTAAAACTTCAAGTTTATAAAATAAAATGATGTAATGGCAAAAAAAATTACTGAAAATTCTAATTTTTTCATGACTACCCCTAACCCCTAAATATAGTTCAAAGAAAAAGTATTTGAGTATTTTTATTAATTATCTAACAACATATTTTTTATATGTTTAGATGGAAGGAAGGCCGCACTGGTTTCCCATTCATTGATGCAGCCATGCGTCAGCTACGCAGCGAGGGCTGGTTGCATCATGCTGTCAGGAACACGGTTGCTTCGTTCCTCACTCGTGGAACACTCTGGTTGTCCTGGGAACATGGACTGCAGCACTTCTTGAAGTACTTGCTTGATGCTGATTGGTGAGTAGGACTATATATAAGAAAAAAAATTAAGAGAATCTAGGGTGGTTGATTGATTCATTGCTAAATGCCTATTCATGGTTTAACTATCAGTTTTTACCCGACTACGGCGGAGCCAAAACTTCTTTGTTAACTAAGTCGACAACCTACTATGATTATAAGAACACCTCCATTAAAAAGACAGTAGGTTCTTGATCATTTTTGTACCTTTTCATTTCTGGGTTTCTATCTAAATTATTTTTATGTTTCATCCTTTTTAGACCTTTTTTTAAGTAGCCAGGATATAGTTTTTAAACTTTATTTTTTCTAGGTCGGTATGCGCTGGTAACTGGATGTGGGTCTCATCCAGTGCGTTTGAGGCTTTGTTGGATTCCAGCGAATGCGCCTGCCCTGTTCTCCTGGGCAGGAGACTCGAGCCGTCCGGGCATTATATCAGACGTTACGTGCCTGAATTGGCTAATATGCCTGTGGATTATATGTAAGTTTTTTCTTAACTGGTTATTGCTTTCTCGATTACATTATCACTAATTTTTCTTACACTGTTTGAATAATGATGCTTAATAACTAGTTAAGTTAAATAATTCTGAATAAAATGTGGTGGACTCCCAATGATAGCAGATCAATTATTTTTTATAAATAGACATTGACTTAGAATTCTTTATTTCGTATGTCAAATCATATAACAATGAAATGCCGATCGTGATTCTAAAATGGTCCTCACTTAGCATAATGTTCCGTACCTAAACATACGTTGTGGCGCTTGAACGGATATTGACGAATTTTTTATAAAAAAAATAAATAACGAAAACTAAACATAAAATCATATCTAAGATAAGGAGCAGAATCAGTTTGAAAATAATTTTATTTTTTAAATCTGCACTCCTGAGAGTGCCTGCCAATCTCCACTGCCAGCGTGGTGGACTATGGCCTATCCCCCTCGTCGCTGAGGAGGAGACCCAATTCAGTAGTGGGATATTAATGGGTTGTGATGATGACGACATTTTTTGGGTTTTTCTTCTATCACTTTCGATAATCAAGCAAAGTTATGTTACCCAATTTCATTTGCAATAAAATAGTTTGCTTAAGCTGTAGTGTATGTATGTATATATGTAGGCATATTGTATTTATACATGTAGTGTATGTATAAATATATATATACCTGTTTATGATTGTATATTTAAGTTGAAGTGTTTGATTTATTATTATTTTTAATGAGGGCGCGTACCGTTTTTTTAATAAATGACTCCTCTACCGCAAGGTTGCCTGGAAGAGATCGCTCTGAGCGATAAGGTCGCCTATTGTACATATATTTATTTTGTGGTGTAAGTTTTTGGCTTACTTTTGTAATATTTGGTGTACAATAAAGTATATTTATTATTATTATTAAGCTTTGCGCTTAAAAGTGACTTTAGAAACACTAATAACCCGAAGAGATGGCGGTAAGTCATTCCAACAGTTCGTGGCTGCATATTTAAAGCTTCCACGAAATGCAGCTGTGTAATGCAAAGGTGTTTTCAAAGTCCAATTTCTATTCAGGCGATTGTCAGTATTTTTTAACTAATTTAATTTTTTAAATAGATGGATTGTTGAGACTTTAGAATGTCGAACGACATCGTTGACATATGCAGTGCCCGTCTTGATTTCATGTTAATTAATGCTCTTTTGATAAGTGTATTGACTATGTAAGTAGGGTTTAAAATAGGAGAAAAAAAATGTATTTTAAGTTTAACTTAATAGTAAGATTGAGAAAAAAATAGTTGGATACTTGTGATTAGTTACAAAATGAAAGTTATTTGTTGGTTGGTTGGCTTGGTTTGATACCTCTTAGTCGAATCTATTTCTTTTAGTTATGAACCGTGGAATGCACCGATCGAAGTGCAGGAGAAGGCAGGTTGTATCATCGGGAAGGACTACCCTGCTCCCCTGGTGGACCACCGCGTCGCCGCGCACCGCAACCGCAGCGTTATGCAGGTACAGACATTTTACGTTAAAGTTAAGTTTCTTTGTCTTGGCTAAACAGTAGTTATAGAAGCTGGCAGCTAACTTTAGATCTGTGCAAAAATAGTGGGGGGAAAGTTGCGCATTGTGAGCGTGTTGCGTTCCATCCGTAACGTAGCAGACGCGCGGGAACTGAAACACGCTTCTCTCGCCTTTAATAGTGACTTCGCGCATTCAAGGTTAAACCTATACTTACGCGTCGGTTGCTTTTTATATCAATGTATATTTTATTGGTTTAAATTGAGGATTTTTTTTATAAATAGACATTTACTCTGGTATGTTTTTATGTCATCTATGTATGTGTACACAATCACAGAATTTAGAGGTACTTTTAGGTTTGCATAAAAAAATATTATATTATAATAAAATTTAGAAAGCTAAACCTTAATACAGGATTAGGTAAAAAACTTTAGATTCTGGTATACGTATTTTATATTAATAATTTTTATATTTGTCATTAGATAAAAGTAATGTGTGGCAATCAGGTGTATTTTTCAAAAAATTGTTTCAGGAGCTTCGTCGCGTGCTCGAGAAGGCTCCTCACTGCTGTCCCTCGTCTGAGGAAGAAGTCCGCCAGTTCATGTGGCTTGGAGAGGAAAGCCAGCCAGAAATTAAAACTACCTAAAGAAAGGCTTTTGCCACCAAAGAATTTTTTTAATTTATATTTTTAGTACAAATATTGCTAAGGCGCTTCAACAAGTAATTACTTTGAGGCATTGAGCATCGCCAAACGGGAGCATATAGGAGTAACTTCCCTCCTAGAAAATCCTCAGAAATCGAACTAATTCTTAAGAACTTTCATCATACTTCTACTACCAATAACAAAAGGAAATAAATGACACATTTTCTTTAAGGGTCTAGGGGTAAATATTTTTTTAATACAATTCGAATCTTAGTACACGAAATTTCTATTTTTTTATTGGTATTATTTAACCTTATTATTTAAAGCGCCTCTTCTCTAGACCCTTAACCAATCTTCATTCATACTCCATCTAATTTTTATTATACTTTGACAAGCTAGCTCACTAACGTTACTTTTTCAATATCTAATCGACTTTATTTATGAACAATCTATTTAGCATAGTTATATTTAGTTTTTGCGAAATGTTTGTATAATGATGGAACTTTAAAGACGTGTTTATGTCAAAGTAAATAAAATATTAGACGGTGTCTAAGGAGCCCTAGCCAAGTGTATTTGTAACTCATTGACACGAAATATACCTTTTATTTGTCAAGTATTTTGACTTGGTTAGGACTTAATAGAGTTGTCCCGGAATTACCGCAAGATTTATTTTATTTTAATAGAAAACACGGTTTTTATTATTTTTATTGTTATGTTTAATTTTCAAAATATTTCGCAATATTTGTCGAATTCCCATACAAACTTTTAACCCCTATTTAAGCACCCTGAAGCCTTTTTTTCGCGATAAAAGATAAAAGCGTATGATCTTTTCCAAACCATATACCTATATATTGCATAAGTGTGGTTGAATTTCGTTCAAGTGTTTTCAGCAAAATTCTCTCCCAACGATTCAATATTGATATGGAGGACCAGTGTTTAGTGTCTCCAACTGATCCAGTTTCTTAAATTTTTAATGATTTCCTCCAGAGATGAGCAAGGATGTGTAGCGAGGGATGTATTTGTTATACACCAAGATATTCGCTCCTTTTGACACACTGAGCTAAGCTAGTTAAATAAAGCGATTCTATTGGGCTACATCTCCATTTTTTCTTAACCCTAAACTGTCTGCTATCAATTTTTTTTTTAGGGTTGCCAGCACTACTGCACAAATGAGGACAAATCTTGCCTTAATTCTAGGACACCCATTATATAAGTTAATTTAATTTGATGTTTAAATGTTAGAATATTGCTCTTATTCTATTTAGATAAGATATATTATAAGGTCTGGTCACGAAATACTAGGAAACAGTACAAACGTGAAAATCTACTGACAGGTAGATATGAATACCATTTCTTTTTCCAAGTTATATTTTTCTACTTCTATATAAGATCTTAAGTTTCGATGAAATCGAATTTTTATAATTCTTCTTTTTGATTAAATCTAATAGCTATTGTTAGAATAAAAAAGAAAATATATGTTTTAGAGATACATAGGGGGCCGTCCATAAATAACGTCACATGTTAAGGAGGAGGGAGGGGGTTGATAAAGTGTGACATTACGTATATAATTCCATGATCTCACATATCTTGTTATCAATTAAAGATTTCTATTATATTATTCTATATATAATAGAACTAGGCGTCTCTCTCTCGTAAGAATGAGAGAGAGAGGGTTAGAGAGATTGTGGCGTAGACCTTCCTCGATAAATGGGCTATCTGACACTTAAAGAATTTTTCAAATCGGACCAGTAGTTCCTGAGATTAGCGCGTTCTAATCTTCAGCATGACTAGTACTGATTTTTGTATTCGTGACGGGACTTATTTGTTGTATGTGTTGTGTTGTTTTTTTTTTAATTTAGAGTTCATCAAAGCTGGCGTTATATTACTTTTTATTTTTGAATTTTATCGTAGCCTATATGTGATTGTATTTTTAATTTAGATGTAATTTCTAATCATAAGCATTTCCACTTCCATTTCGTACTCATTTTACTATCCTCTTTGGTTTAGTTTTATCATTATTATTGAAGCCAATGCGTCAAGCAATTTCTGCGCCGTCGTGCCAAATACTAATACTCATGAGCGCTATATTTCAAAAATACTTTTATATAACTAGCGACCCGCTTCCGTCTCCGCATGGTCTCTTTCTCTACTATATTATGTATGTGTATCTATTAAAAAAACTGCAACAAAATCCGTTGCTTAGTTTTAAAGACCTAAGCATACATACTATGTAAAGATGCACCAAAAAAACAACGATTGAGTCCTTTTTGGATTAAACTCTTTTTTTTTTTCAAATCATACTATATTTTCTATTTGGCGCCTCCTTAAATCCTCACAGCGCCTTTTACGCTCTGGCGCCATCGTACACCTTACAACCTTGCATGTGTAAATATTTTTTATAATTAATAAATTTATTTTGAATTTACAATTTTAATTCTTCTTTTTGAACTAAAAAAACCGGTCAATGCGAGTCGGATTTACGGACGAAGGGAGGCCCCCTTAAATATTTATTTTATTTCTGTTTTTAGTACTGTCTAGCTATCATGGTTCTTGAGATACAGTCTGGTGACAGACTCCGTCTGTCTGTCAGTACAATATATCCAAAAAAAAATTTTTTTTTTTTAATTTTAAATTCCTTAGAGAATGCGAAGGAAATTCGAGGATAGTAAATTGAGTTATGGAATTTTTTTTTTTGTGTTTTTTTCTAAGTTTTATTTAAGAAAATGTATAAAAATCTAATGCAGCTTTTTACTCGCAGATCTGTGTTATTTTTTATTTTTAAGTTATTATCCTACAGTAGCTGTAAAGTGATGTAGGATACAGCCCTTGAAAGTTGGACACTAAAAACATTTAATTTAATTTTAAGTTACTATAGATCTGAAAGTGTTTTGTTAATTATTTTATTTTAGTTATAAGTACATGGTGTGTGGTTCCGTTTGTTTGTTTATGTTATTATTATTACCATTCCTAATTTTAATTATAATTTAGTTTTAAGCTAAATGTTAGAATGGAAAAAAAAATATATGTTTTAGATGATTTTAAATATTTACCATTCATACATTACGTCACACGTTAAAGGGGAGGGAGGGGGAAATTATTCAAACGAAAAGTTTGAATTATTTATTAATAAAATCCTTGGATGTATAAGCTTGCACAAAAAATAATTAATCCGCCATCTTGGACTTACCCTATTTCGTATACTTCATTAAAAAATATGTGACGTCACACAAGGAAGGGGAGGGAGTAGCTAAGACAAGGCAATTAGTGTGACGTAATTTATGGATGGCTCGTAATGATAAGAGATATACTATTAATATATTAGTCATAGATGGGATTTTGATGGAAATATTCAAATATCAGATATTTACAAATTAAGGTGACTTTACAACCTAATTCATATATATACTATGTTACGTCTATAAAGAGCATATAAAGTAATTTTGTAAACTTTTAAAATTTTATATGTAAAAAAAGTGTTTGAAATATTTACAGTAATGGAGAAGTTTCATGAACTTGAAGATTTACCTAAAATTTTTTCTTCAAATCCGTCTTATGTTAGACTGTAGGCATATTTTTTAGACTCAGCCATTATTATAATAAACAAAACACGACACGAGTGATGTAAATAACAGCAAAGTGTATACGCGCCGCGTCGACTAGGTGAAGTGACGTCACACGCTGGTCTGCCGCATGAAACGAAGTTATTGTTACAGGCGCAACTTTAAAGTCCCATAACTTTTTCATTTGAAGAGATATTTTAATAATTCTTTTTTTTTCATATTAACTTTGCACCCCTGTTTTACCCCCTTATCGGATGAATTTTCTAAAATCCTTTCTTAACGCTCTCCTATGTTGTAAAATGAACCCCTGTGCAAAATTTCAAGTTTCTAACCCTTATGGCTTAGGCCCTGCGTTGATATGTCAGTCAGCTTATCCTTTTATATATATTTAAAAAAAATTGAAAACTTCTCCATTGATATATTTTTTGACTAACAATATTATTAATATTCAAAGATCTATTTATCATTGATCAACTTGTAAGCTACAGGGTGTACTGCTAAAATACAATCTATGAAATATATTTATAGAATTTATGTGTTAAATGTAATAAAAAAATTAAAAAGTTATTGAGTTTTATTTACTCCTTATATTTATTTCGATTATCCACACTATTATATAAAGACGATACTGTGTTGACATGAATATGGCCGCTTAAGTGTCATGAGGTGGCCATTTTATAAGTTGCCGAATTTCCGTGAAACTACTGATCCGATTTTGATAATTTTTCCGTCGATGAAAGGTACAGTATGCCAGATGACTTAATTTATTTAGTGTTGCCATATATATTAATGTGCAACTAGTAGGACATTAAATGGCTAATTTGAATAAAGGCGGTAATCCCAGGAACTACTAATCTAATTTTGAGAATTCTCACTGACACTGACAACTGTGCTATTTCCCAGTGGCATAGATGATAGTGTTGCCATATATTTTGTAATTAATTAGGTAAGGAAAAACATTTTTTTAATGATACGAATGTACATTATTCTCGTCTCTATTTTTCTTTGCATCTCTCTTCTTTTCTCTTCCTTCCCTCCTCTCTCTTTGTTATTTCAAGGATAGAAAACTCCCTATGTGCGCGACGAGACGGGCGAGAGTAATGGCCGTCAACGTTTACGTGTTGTGTGTGTCGGATGCACATGAGATAAATATTTCAAGATGCGTCGTGCGAAGAAAATAAAAATAAAATTAGTTCTTTCTGTAAAATTTCTTGTTTTAGTCTTATCTTACCTTGCTATACTTAATGAAAAAAACTTTCCAAATCTAATAGATCTTACTTTCTAGAATTTAGCACACAAAATATTATTTCTTCACTGATTTTCACGTTTTGCACTGATTGAAAGAAAGAGAAAGAACTACACTATTACTAATAAATTAGTTAATTAAATGAATTATTTAGATATACTTATTTAATTAATAAATTTAGGTTTTACACGCTGGTCGTACCTTAAAAGTGATAAATAATAATAATGTAAGTATATCGGAAAATTTAAAAAAATGATATCGTAAGATCCGTCCAACAATATTGATCTCATGTGAACTCGTGCTCTTTCTTACGCGTCCCCGGTTGCGGTCAACCTATCACGAGTGGGAATTACGATTTTCGATTATAATTCTTTTAATACCCGAAGCGAATCGAGGGCAAGCTATCGTATTGTAAATAAATGTTTTATCCTACAAATATTATAAACGTGAAAGTTTGTAAGAATGCATGGATGTTTGTTACTCTTTCACGCAAAAGATACTGAATGGATTTTGATGAATCTTTACAATAATATAGCTTACACATCAGAATAACACATAGGCTATGATTTATAATGTTATAGTGTGAATTATCCAAAATATAGCGGGTGGAACCGCGTATTAAATTGCATCGGTGCGAAGCCGAGGCGGGTCGACTAGCGGTTTAAAATAAAATTATTTTATAATTGTATTAACACTTTATTGCTTATATAATATATTACAAAGTTACGCTTCTCACGTTGATGTGTGAAGCCTTAAAATTTAAAACTATTTACATACATTTATTGATACATAAGAAATTACAAAATTGTAAATACAGGGAACGTATAATTTCCAAGTCTTCAAAATACATAATATTTTCGGAGTGCATAAGTTCGATCACGTTTCGGAGTTCCGCACTAAACTCAAGTGGCTCAACATTAGGAATCGGCGCAATCTTCACATGTTATCTGTCCTACACAGGATCCTATATGATCCTCGCACTCCATCATATTTAAAGGAACGATTTTCTTTCCTTAGCTCAGATAACATGACATGCCAACAGGAGCTTCGATCGAGAAATGACAACCGCTAGACTGTACCAATATCATATACTAGTTATTACATTAAGTCTTTCACTATGAAAGCTATATGCTTCCCCGCGACACGTCATTCCGAATCCATTAATATATTCAAAAGTCGTCTTAAAATCTAGTCAACAATACAATATTCATCCATTTTATTCATGTAATATATGTATTTTACATATATTATGTATTAGTATAAGTATGTAAATACACATGGTATTTTATATGTTAAATTATATTTATATATGTCTTATGCTCTTTGTATATTTTATTTTATTAATGTTTTGTATTTTTTTGTGTGCAATAAAGTGCTTATCTATCTATCTATTTTACAAATTGGAATAATGCATCTTTCGGAATAAATTCTTAATTATGATGTTGGTAGAATTGATATGAGTAGCATTTTTACTTTCTTGAATGTTGGACAACTGATCGTCACGATAGAATACAGTAACTCTGAAGGAGTGGAGTCATAACCCCCAGGAGGATATTCTAGTCAAGCCGTCATGCTGTTAGACTGCATATGGACTATAACTCCTTTTAAATTTACACAAAAAATCTATTTTCTTTGTATATATCATTTCTATTTAACTCCACTGGCGTCTTTGTTAATATCGATTTACATAATATTATATTTAGAAATATTTTTGGATTGATTATAATTAGAGAAATAATAATACTTCGTAATTTTTTTAATATAAGTTTTCATATATTTTTTTTCTACTTTTCGTATAATTGTAATTGTAAATTTATGGAATAACAATGTCAGTTTAGATAGTAGCTTTAATATCCAATTTACTTGTTAAAATATCTATAAAAGTTTAATAGAAAAACAACGTAGAAGTTTTGGGTTAACATACCTTTTTCTCAAAAATTATTTCTATCTACTAGCAATTAATGGTGGGCAAAACACATGATTTGCTGTAATTGAAATGATACAATTTTATGCTAAAACACAAATATAAAGTACCGATAAATACCAATAAGAAATCGTCTGAAAATTAAAAAAATTGCCGCTGACCGATTTTGGATCCCAAAATGAAAATTTACGCAAATTGAATTTTTGCAAGAACAATCAAGAAAATACCGCGAATCAAAATGACAGTTGACATTCAGTGTTGTCAACTAATTTTGGCTGTACCGATTACAGCAACGCTCCATTTTTAACGTTGATTAACTAAATGTATTTTGTGAATAATAATTTTGGTGGTTGATCTTAATATTTACTATTACAATATCAGCTCTTGTATTTCTACAGATATTCTTATTAATGACTCTTAACTATGACCCATTTGTTGCAGCCTCACTCATCCTACTAACTAAATCACTAAACACTTTACTAGTTTTGCAATCTGGTAACTCTTTCACTGCAGCCACGCCTTTACCAGCTAATGCTCCAACTCGAGGGTCTATAGGTATACTTCCTAGGAATGGTATCTTGGATAGCTCCGCCAAAGACTGCCCTCCTCCAGATGAAAAGATATTTGTGCATTCGCTACATGTTGGGCACTCGTAACTGGAATTTAAAAAAAATTATTGCAGTTGAGGGGCAAACGACCAGACGGCCCACCTGATGGTAAGTGGCCACCGTCGCCCATGGATATCGCACATACGAGAGAGTGACTCTTATTTTGCCGATACGTTGCCACCTCGAAGATAGAATGAGGAAGGGGAAACACCCTCTCAGGGTACGCTGAAACCACAGCATTTTTTCTTCACTCCCCCTCTCCACTCTATCTTCGAGGATGCGACGCATCGGCAAAACAAGAGGATATCTATTGTTTTGCCGATGTCCATGGACGATGGTGGCCACTTACCATAAAAAAAACTATCTTTAAATAGACAACACTAAAGTCACATGAATTCCGAGAGCAACTAAATCTTATTGGGTAAAAGTCTTCCTTTTTATAATACAAAATCTTCATCCTCATCTATTCCCACTATAATGACAGATGGATTCTTAGGCCTGTGTTGCCAAATTAATATTCGAGATATTGATCAAATTATTCTAATTATATTTTATAGTATTAATATTTTAATAAAACCTAACAGTTGAATATGTACAAACAAATATACGGAATTTTCATATATATAACTATATCAGCAATAAAATTTTATAAATTGATCACAGAAAACATGTGTGTGTGTGTGTGTGTGTTTGGAAGATTCCCTGGATGGACTAGAATTACAATTGAACTCAGTAGATGGCGTTGGTATCGCTTTTCACAAATACAAATGTAATGATTCCTCAGCAAATCAAGTACTAGCTAGTCTTACAAATATTATAACACCGGCCGACATGATTTTCCTTGTCCAAGATATAATTAATTTTTTCCACTAACTCTGTAGTGTTATTACGAAATCATACCTAATTTTATCTTATCACATCAGATTTTTAGTAAAATTAATATATTCGTTATTTTTGATTTTTCATTAAAAATAAATTGAATTATTGAGTTTTAGCGCCCTTTCCTTGAATTAAGTGTCCTCTCGTGAGAAAATATATTAGTTGGAACAACGACACGCCCATTTAAAACGCGTTATATGGAAATAAGCCGTTATAGTTACTTTGGTTACAAACTTTTTACTGAAATCAGTATGATTAATTGAAAAAATTGTTTACGTTCTACTTTTGGTATTTAATATATTTAATTAATGATTTGTGGTTAAAATACGTCTAAAAACATAAGGTCTTCAATACATTTTGTTAAATTTGTGGAAACTTTATGACTTCAACGCAAAAAGTGAAAACTACTGAGTTTGTGGAAAATACGTATAACGCTTATTTTGGATTCAAAATACAACTAAAATCGTTTACTCCGCAGTTAGTTTGTACTATTTGTGTTGAACAATTAAGACAATCTCTACCTTTTGGTAATTAGATCTTTGAGGACCGATGAAAAATTTGATGCAACACTGAATATTTCTGAATTAGAAGCTTAGGTAGCGTTCAAAGATTTTGTCAACAATTTTTTAGGAAATCACAAACACCCTGACTATAAAAATATTGTGGCAAACTCATTAAATAAGTATAAAATATTGGGGTAAACTCTATTTTTTACATTCACATGTGGATTTTTTCCCTGATAATCTTGGTGATTATAGTGAAAAACAGGGAGAAAGGTTCCACCATGTTACAAAAACTATGTAAACAAGGTACCAAGGTGCTGCTGGTCTATAAAAAATTACACCCAGACGTAATTTTATCCCTAAACGTAAAAGATGTCACTCAAAATAGTCCTGTAGCAATTATTGTACTTGATATTTTCTTGGAAGTTTTAAAATATATGTGTTTATAATATAATAATTGATTTTTTCTTAAAATTTTAAAATAACGATTTTTTCCTTTTTGTAAAAAAACCTGATGTGATAGAGTAATTATGTAGGTATTATTGTGTTCAAAATACTATAAATTACTGATATGTTTCACTCAATTCAAAACAATGTTCAAAAAGTTTTCATTTGTCGACCGGTGTAATTAATGTGAAAGTTTGTATGTTTGGATGATTAATACTGAATCATGTAAAAATGGCTGAATAGATTTCAATGGAATTTTGCTCACAGATACTTAACAGATAAGCTACTTTTTATCCTATAAAAAATCAGTTCCTGCAGGATCAAAATATTTTTATTTGATATGTACGTATTTATGTGATAAATTGCACCAGTGCAAAGCCGGGGTGGGTCGATTAGAAATTAATTAAAATAATAAATATGAGTATAATATAAATTAGATTAGCACTTCTGGTACCTAAATATAAACTAAATGTTATTATAAAGTATGTTAATGATTATCTCTTACCCACTCATATTTTCCACAATACCCATTATAGGTATGGAGGTTTTCCTACAAAATGTGATCTCTTTACGAACATCCTCTATAGCTACTTCCTGTGGAGTTGTCACCAATATGGCAGAGCATTGAGGAACTTGACGGAGATTCTCCATCACACTTATATGTTCATCTGAAGTTCCTTTAAATCAAAAGGTATATTTTAATAATAAGAAAGACCGACATATTATAGTTTAAAAGGTTTAAATGGTTGCCCTAAAGTAGAAATAGCGAAGCATAGAAATATCTGTCAGTATCTCAACATGTATTACCTATATAATGCTTATATACAAGTAATATTAGATATGTTATTATTTGAAACTTAAAAGTTGGTTATTGTAAATGTTTATAAATTTAAACATATTAAGAATTATTTTTATAAGGAATTACATCTAAATTAGAATAATCAAATAAATCCGTCTTGGGTTGACTTTACTTTGAAATGTATAAAAAAAACAATTTTGTACCTGGAGGTGTATCAATCACTAGAAAATCTAAATCTTGCCAGTAAACATCTTCTAGAAATTGTTTAATCATTGAAGTCTTTTTTGGTCCTCTCCACACAACAGCATCATTACGTGACTTAAGCAGGAAACCTATGGACATAACACCAAGTTTTTGTTCCTTATCTAAATACACTGGAATCCAACCCTCTGGTCCTTGATGAATGTTTTGTCCTTCCAAATTTAGTAAATATGGTACACTAGGGCCACACAAATCAATATCTAGTAATCCAACCTGGAACAGAAATTTTGACATAAATAAGTGATTTGAGCTAGAATATCTTATAAAAAAAATAATGCAATTGTATTGCAAACCTCTTGAAACTTCTTTGCAAGAGAATAGAGAAATATGTTGTTTAGTTTGTCCTTATGCAGAGATATCTTATGTGATTAAGAATAATATAGAATACATTTAGTTACTAAGAAATACATAACTATCACAGAATAATCTGGAAAAACTGTTATCAAGTTACAATCAAATGCTTATAGCAATTCATTGAAAATGTACATAATATACTCAAACCCTTTAAAGGAGATACATTTTATTAATTTTCTATTTACCATAATTTACATGATGAGTAGATTACTAACTATAGTTACAGATAAAAGTTTTATATTATTTCTAACCTTAAAACCTCTTTCTTTAAGAGTTAATGCTAACTGTGTGCTCACTGTGGATTTTCCAACCCCGCCTTTGCCTGAAAGCACCAAAATTACTTGCTTTACGTTTTCAAGCATGATTATTTATTTGCATAACGTTCATGAGAAATTCTAAAAAATAAAAATAAATAATTAACAACTGTCAATCTCAATCTTTCTCAAATGTCAAATAGAATGGCAATATTACACTAGATAATCACGTAGCACTTTTAAATGCAAAACGAGACACTTAAAAAATCTTTTTTTGATTTGTTTACTTACTGTTTGCTGTTTGTTACCTATTTACTAAAATATATATTTTATTTATTGAATAACAAAATAGAATGCAAAACGGAGTTTAATTTTAATCTCGAGTTCTAATATTAGTTGAGATAGTACATCTCTATGAATATACATTATTATTTTGAAAAAGTGCATTTTTAAATTTACATTATTTTTAAAACAATTTTTTTTCCAGAATATAAATTATTATAAAATATTTTATTTCATAAATAAAATAAATTCTAAATATTTTATAAAAGTTTGTTCTAAAAGGCTGGTATCCGTATCGTAAAGAAAAAACTCGTATGACATGAGCGCTTGCGCCAAAAAGCGACAGTGGCGCTACTTTGTTTTTTTGCCAGTTTCAAAAAGATCTTCTTTGTCGAGGTCGTGTATGTCGTGTGTCGGTATTCAGTAGGGAGATGCTACAGTTTTTTCATTTTGTAACAGATTATTGGACGTTTTATGACACAAATAGTTCCTGATACTGTTACTTCTTTGGTTTCTTATATTTTTTAAGTGAACAGCAGTGCTAGTGAGTTTTATTTTCGTAGTATTTGAGTTCAGTGGTTGTGCAAGGTTTTGTAGGGGCAAGGCACGAGATTTGGAGTTAGTACTCACATATTTCTGGCATACTTGAGGTATTTATAATATTACTTACTATTTAAGTTGTAATTAAAGCAACTTTGTTGCTGTTAGAGAATTTTCGTATTAAAACACGCGTGCTTATACGATCGACTAAATACCTGGGGTGAATGCTTTTTCAGGGTAAATAAATTTGAAGACAAATTATTTCAATGATCTACATATCGTATATTTATTGCGAATGAGTTTATATTGGTAATATTGAAATGATTTCATTAGCCCTGTTACGAGAATAATGTTTCGAGTACTGAAACTGAGAGTTCGATGTTAAAAAATACTGTATATGGTACCAAATAAAAATATTTCAAGAAAAAAAAATATGAAGATTGGGTAGTTATTTAAAAAAATCATGGGTGAAATGTCTTTGTGGAAATTAAAGGGTTTGAATGTTAAAATATTTTTATTTTATTCTGCACATCCAACAAATGTGGAATTATAAAAAAAAGAAGCATTGAAGCTGGGATACTTTAAGGAAGATTTGTTCAGATAAATCTTTAAATGAAAGTATTAAGAACTCATTAAGTTAAAATGTTTTAGTTTAAATATAAAAATGCTTTTTTAGGTAGAGAATTGTAAAAAACTCATTTTAGCCGATTCCATCAGAATGTAATGAAAAAATTTTTAAAATAAATTAATAAAATTTTTATATTTACAAAATGTAATTACAATTCCCCATGAGGAATGTCATTATGGTAACCTACATATTTCCATTGTTAATTATTTTTAAAGCCTCAAGGGCATCTGTCATTGTTAAATACAACCATATGTTCATAGAGGAGATAGAATCTACATTAGATTTTAAAGTAATTAACTTAGCTGGACTGAAAGGTAAGAATTATGCTTACTTTAGAATAATTATAATGATCTTAGCTATATTCATATCAAGAATTTAGCTGCACCATTAGTTTACTATAGAAATTTTATGATCGTAAATATCAGTTTTATTTTAAACTAGCTGACACGCGCGACTTCGTTTGCGTGTTGCTCCTACGGGTCGTAGCAAGATGTTAAATAGCCTAAGTTACTCCTTGTTAGATCAGCTATCTGCCAGTGAAAGTCAAGCCAATTCAGATTAGCCGGAACAAACAGACAGAAAAAAATTGTAAAAAATGTTGGCACAAAAAAATATTTCAAAAATATTAGAGGACAAAAAAATACAGTTAGGATGGTGAATATTATCTAAAAATAATTTAATTAAAAATATTTTGCCCTATTCTAAAGAAGTACCAAAATGTTGTTAGTATGTGTACCGTGTGTACATCCATATGCACTTAGTAAAAAGTGGTTATTTTAATATTACAAACGGACACTTCAATTTAATTTATTTTTATGGAAAATTCGAGTGTATCATAACCAGGATGAAATCTCAAAAATTAGTATTTATAAAAGAAAATATAAAAAGGGTAATACAGTATTTGTGTGTTTATATAATTTTTAAAATCCTGTTATTAAAGCCATTATTGATTAATGTTCTAATAACACTTTCTGCCCTCATGACCTTGTATTTTCTAATAAATAAGGGTGTACCATTTCACCCCTTGTGACTCACTCTTTTGATAGGAGGGTTGGTTTTGGGTGTTATGGTACTGTCTTCATTGTTTTAAATATTTGCAGAAATGACTATTCACATTTGGATTAATTTTATTTAAAAAAAACATGTTTTTATAACTATTGCTACCTTGCAGTACAATACTAGTTATATAGGAAATCAAAAACTTAGTGAAATATTAATATACTCGTTTTTTGTGAAAAATTATAAAAACTAAACATTTATGTTGTTTGATTAAGAAGGAAGCTATTTAAGATTAAGAATAATTCATAAAATAGCCCCATTAACATCTCAGAGTAAGATGTGAATGATGTTAGTATTTAACTCAAGTTTGAGATATGATAGGATAAGGAGTTTTTCAGAGCACCACCAGATTTATCAATAAATTCCTGAAAATGACAAAAATATAATTTACAAGTGGCCGCATAAAACAGTTATAGTTAAGAGCTTATTTGTTTCTTCCCAGTTACTACCAGAGTGACTAAACTTGAGTGCACATTATGACTGTCCTCGGGAGACTTTTACGATGTGTGTAAAGTAAAGTAGCTTACCCATTTGTTCCCATTACATACTGAATACATTATATTATTTAAATTACTAAGAACAGCTAACCTTGGCTTGGTAAAACAATTAATTTTTTGTAAAGGTTTTTACTACATGACGTACATATAGTTTGTCAAATGACTATTTTTCATGGGATTAAAATTTCTTCTATAAACCTTTGAGACTATGCCGAGCTGGGTTTAGCTTTGTGACATGAGAAACAGAAAGAAATAACTAGAGTAAATTAAAAAATTGTATGAATTTGAATATATCTGGTGGCCTGATGAATAAAATCTCAAGATTAAAACAAATCAATTGATGTAAAAGCAGTGATAGGCTATTGGTTATGACATTGGTGTCTTACTCGGGAGGTCTGGGTTTGATTCTCCACACAAGCAGACACCTCTGACTTTTCTGAGTGATGTGTGTTTTAAGAAATTAAATACCACTTGCTATAATGGTGAAGGAAAACATCGTGTGGAAACCTGCACTCCTGAGAGTTCTCGATGTTCTCAAAGATGTGTGAAATCTGCCAACCCACACTTGGCCATCTTGGTGGACTATGGTCAAACTCACTCCTCCATTCTGAGGAGGAGAACCTGCTCAGTAGTGGGCCATTGCATTGTGATGATGATTGATGTCATCAAGCCAGATCACTTGTTTGGTTTTTGAAGTGCCAAAAAGCAATAGTATATAGCGCAGTAGCGTAAAAAGTTTTACATTTTATTTTATTACTGACTGAATCGCGCGGCTTCGTCTGTTTGATGCTCCGCTCCTATTGGTCGTACCGTAATGTAACATAGCCCATCCTCAATAAATTCTATCGAGACTACCCAACACTAAAACAATCTTTTAATTTGAACACACAAACCAACTCTTCAGCTTTATTACTATAAGTATAGCGAGCAGAATATTAATCAGTAATTTATAATGTTTAACTTTAATTGAAAAGTGAACAAAAGCAATTCCGACAAAACAAGTTGAACCCATGACGCGTTTGCCTCGCAGCTCGCTAGTCGCTCGTAACGTTTTATTTAATACCATTAAAATATTCCTGCATTTATTACTATACTTAAAATGAGTAAAGCATTGTTGTTTCAAAATAAATAGAGGCAAGCTGAAACAATATTAAGCAGTCGAGGCATTTTTGTGGTGACCAGAAGTTTCGATTGCAGTGAGACTGTCTTTGCCGTTTCTGCTGTCTGATCTTAAGTATGCTTAGATATTTAAAACTATGCAACGGATTTTGATGCGATTTTGATCAAGATCAAGAGGAGTTAGGTATTATTAAAGTAGTATTTTGTCATTTTAACCTCCAGTACGTGTAAGCAAAGCTGAGGCTCAATTTAGTAAGTTTGCGTTCGTGAAATTAATAACGATTACTTACTTTATCTCCATAGAGAATCTGTATGCCCATATCATCAAAAAAAAGCAAAGATTCTCCCACTCACCATTGGTATTTGATGCTTTCGGAATACTTGATCGGCGCAGGCTCCAGCTTAGAGTAAGCAATTTATGCTTGTGGTATGTATTCGAAGAATAGCGTGAAAGAACATTCTGAACTATTAAATATGGTCATAGGTCTATCGTAATTTAAGAATATTAAAATTAAAACAATCATGTTATTTTTTATAAAATAAAGAATTACTTAAGAGAAGCATTCAGAATTTAGTTAACTATTTTTCTATATTAAAATACACGCTTTTTATAGGAAAATATCGTGTCCCGTTAGATTCCAAAATTTATGGAGTCAGCTTTCGAGTTCTCTTAAAAATGTGGTTGCGTAAAAACTAATGGCAAGCTCGACGGAGAATTCCGTCAAAAGCAGATTAAACAGTCTCGTTTTAAGGGTTTAATTAATCGTATCGTTTCGCTCTTCAGAACTCGTCAACGAAAACACTTGTTCAACAGAAATTTCTTGTTTAACGTCATTGTACATTATGTAGTAAGAAATTTTAAGATTTAGCAATCAATAAACTAAGCTAGTGTTAGTCGACCCTCCACCACCCACACTTATTTTTTTTTAATGATAGATAAGGGACAAACGAACAGACGGTCCACCTGATGGAAAGTGGCCACCGTAGCCCATGGACATCGACAAAACTGGTGAGTATCTCTTGTTTTGTCGATGCGCTTTAATGGAACCCGAGCAAGAACCCGGTGTTCATTGGAACCGCAGCAGTAATAGGATGGGAGATTTGGCCCACATGCGGCTCGGCCGGAACGCGTCAGAGACACTTGGCATGCTGGTGGTCGTAAGCCAGTCGGGGAACAGATCCTCTACCACCAAGGGGGTGCTGGGTTACTCGACTCTTACGACAAGCTCTCCTAGCGGCAGAGGAAAATAGTATTCTAACCCGTCCCCTCACTTTGTTAGTAATGATATCTGTTAAGCTTAATATTACCCATAACTCAGTGGGGTTGCCGACAAATAATCAAGTTTCCTTAAACAATGAGTTTTTTTAAGGTTGGCCATTCCCTGTGATACAATGACGTTAATAAAAAATCAATATTGCAAAATGATAATATTTTGCAATATTGATTTTTTATTGTCCCAAAAACTGATTCGTTAATGAAATGTCTATATTTGAAAACTAGAGCAGAATTCAGGTAATATATGGTCGTGAGGTCACCAGTACATTACCCAGTAACCGCAGCCCTAATTCCTCCGGCCAGAGCCCCCTCGTTTGGCAATGCAGTGCGCTCACAAATATCTAGGCCATAAATCACCAGCATGGGGGATCGACTATTATTGGATACATCCAGCTGGGAATTATGAAACAGCTCCCTCGCGGTCAGGACTCGGGGGCTTTTATAATTTACATGTTAATTGTTTGAACTTAATCAAAATTTGTTGATCATCAATTATTAAAAACATTCGACGAGTACATCGAATAATAATAATGCACGTCAGGTCTTCATACAAATATCAAATAATAAGTTTCGTTTGTTTTGATTATTTTTGTACTATTTAATTTAATTTTTATTAACAAACCTGAATAAAATACTAAAACAAATTTAAAGCGGGATTAGATCTCATATTGCATCTTGGAACTCTTTTGTCTCAGACACATGTTGTGTAAGTCAATCATTTTCATCTCTGTAGGTAGATATAGTAGCCGGCAGCTAACTTTAGGTGTGACAAAAAATAGTGGGGGTAAGTTGCGCATTGTGAGCGTGCTGAGAACTGAAACGTCGCATAAGAACCAATCGCGTTTGTTCTGCGTACTCAAGGTCGAACCTATACTTACGTGCCGGTAGCTATAAATAAGTCAATTTTTTTAAACTAATATAAAATAAATGGACACACAGTCATTATAATATTACTCATAGTACATTTATTTTGGTAATCGATTAATAATAAGCATCATTGATTTCGAAACAATGAGAAAATCGATTCGATGCATTTTCATGCCCTTAATCTTCTTTTAATTGCTAGTAGTTTATAAACTAGTGACATACCCTTGCTTCGTATTGGTGTTCATAATATTATAATGCTCTTACACTTATTTGACGATATACGAACATGTTTCTAACATTATTATGTATATTGAAAATTACCAAAATTGGACTACTGGTTCGATTTGAAAAATTCTTTCAGTGTTAGATAGCTCATTAATCCAGGAAGGCTATAGGCTATATATCATCAGGCTAAGACCAATAGGAGCGGAGCTACACGCGGACGAAGTCGCAAGGGTCGGCTAGTACCTCTCAAATGCACTCTTTTGAATTACAGACTTCCTTGGACTTGTGATCAATGTTAAGGGCATTTTATTTAATTATAATAATAATAATAATAGTAAACTTACGTGGACCTCAAGAAGAGTGACCTTAACCACGACATATATTAACTTCAATGTACACTGCGCGAAAACACCAAACAAGAGCTCAGGGCTTGCGATCCAGTTGTTGATTTATATTGTTGTTGAGCTAGTTAATAAGTAATATGAAAAAAAAAATGATTCTAATTTTTTTTAGTATACAAACAAATTACAAACTTTTCCTCTCGATACTAGTAATCTGTCTTTACTTGAAAGTTAGGGTTTCAAATAAAATTTTTCGGCTACTATGCGATATATGGATTTTCTTTCTAAACATGAAAAGTTAAAAAAAGCTCCTTTATCCCTTGTTAGTATTAGTAAATCCATTTTTATGTTATGCGTGTGGAGCAGATTAACGTTTAGATTAAAACCTATTTATTGCCGTCAACTCATTAAAATGAGTTCGTTAACTTCGCAGCTATGCGGGTTTTGTTATTTTTTAGTCCAACTCATAATGTGACGAGAAGTCTTTAATACTGATTTTTATGTTAAGAAACATTACAAGCTTATTCTTGTTTATGTTTTTCATCGAAATTGTTCAGTTGGAACCTTCCAGCTAAGCCGGACAAGAATTTATAGTAAACATCTATTTTGAATGCCATTTTGAATAATAAATCTGTATTAAAATCGGTCACCACAAATCGTACATTTCGTAAAAAGCAATCGATATTTATATATTTTGCATTACTCGGAGAAGTGACGAAGGGGGGGTATTCTGAAAACATTTAGTGGAGTGATCTATTGGGTAAACGCAACTTAACATTATGAATCCTACTAATATTATAAACGCGAAAGTTTGTAAGAATGTATGTATAGATGTATGTTTGTTACTCTTTCACGCAAAAACTACTGATTGGATTTTGATGAAATTTTACAATAATATAGCTCACACATCAGAATAACACGTAGGCTATAATTTATAATGATATAGTGTGAATTATCTAAAATACAGCAGGTGAAACCGCGGGGCACAACCTGAGCAGTGCATTGGACGTGTGACCAAGGTGTAGGTACAAGAGAGCTACCTAATAGCCCTACCACATATATGAACACAAAACCATTGGATAGGTTCTCTGTCTAAGCTTACATAAGGCTAACCTAACCTACCAATTTCTGCGTTTTGGGACTATAAAAGTAAAAGATAAGTTTTGTAGTAATAATAGTTAGTAATTATGAACGATTTGTAAGTTGAAAGAGTTATGCACGTAGTTTGTATGCAAAATCGGCATTACTGTAACATTTACGTACAAAAGAACGTTCTAATATGAAAAATGGCGTTAAAAAGAGTTATTCGAGTAAATGGGACACGGTGAATTGTAAAGGTTTCCAGTTAAAACCGTAGTTTGCTCAAGCCTCAAGTGCTGGGCACTGCAGCCTGGCTGCAGCTCTCGCTCGCCTCGGGGTGCTATGAATTGGGTTAATGTTTTCTTTTTCTGTAATGAGGTACGCTTAGTTACGTACTCACTCAAACTTGCTATTAGTATTTATGTAATAAATTATTAGTCACAATTCATCACCCTTTTATTTGCTATTTAAACGTTTGAATTTCAATACCAAATATCTATCCAGTTATCTGAAAATAAAAACAAAAAAAAATCATAAAAGCTCTCTGTACTTACTCTCCATTACCAGACCTTTAGTTGGTTACGAATCATGGCTCCATGGCTCCACATGGAGCCATGATATCAGTTTGATGGTTTTAATCAAGAGTTTAAGAGAAAATATATTACATAAGTTATATTTTTTCTGCATTGCCTTTTTCTTTGAAGATATTTCGACCCGCAAACGTGATTCAACATTTCCCAGAAGTTTCCCAGTGACTTGGAATCATGAAATTCATTAAATAACGATTTCAACTTCAGAGAATGTTCTGAATAATATTTGAACAAACAAGGCGATAAAATTCGGGAAATTTTGATTTTAATAATTTCTTATATAAATAATACAAGTCAGTTCCTTAATAGTTTTCGGTTGAATTCCCAGGACGTAGTTATTTGTGTTGACGTTGGGGTGGAAATCCAATCAACTCCCCCTCAATAAGTGAGCTCTCTCAATTTGTTTCGACGCCTTGACGCGCTTACAGTACAGACCGGACGCCTTCTGCAAATACGAGTGCTTTGAGCGGCTAACAATTTGTTTGTATCACAATTCACAATGTTGTCAGACTCTGAGTTCTGTCCTACAACAATTCTAGGGACTCAAAATAATATGGTCTAACGGCCGAAATCAATAATCAATATCAATTCAAATTCTCCGGAATCTTTTTCAATCCATCATCCCAAGTATTTGGATTGAGATTAATTATTATTTTCGGCCGTACATCAACTATTGATCTATCTAAGAAGCTTTCCAGTTAATTTTTATTTGTATTTAATCATTGTTTTTTTCCTGGAGATCTGACAGATATTGTATTATATATTATTACTAGCACTTTTCCTCGGCTTCGCATGAGTTAAATTTACCACTGCTTACCGCGTATAGGATGTTTTATGATAGATAAGGAATAAACGAGCAGATGGTCCACCGGACGGAAAGTGACCACCGTCGCCCATGGACATCGACAAATCTAGAGGGTAAACTCTTGTTTTGATGCGTTGCCGCATCGAAGTGTGTGAAGGGAGTAAGGGGAGCCAAGAAAAGAATGCTGCATTTCAGTGGACCCTAAGCAAGAACTCGGTGTCAATTGGAACTGCAGCAATAATGGCATGGGAGAGGGAGGGGGTAGATCTGGTCCACATGCAGCTCGGCCGGAACCAATGATTTACCGAACATTGTTTTTTTAATTAAAACAATATGGCGCCTATCTTAACGCTATAAATTCACGGAACAATGGTAGTGACTATTTTTTATTTAAAAATTAATTAGGTATTTTTAATTGACACTTAGATAACGATAATAATGCGTCTGTATAATTTCCTTAATAGAAGTACCTAATAAATAATTTTAAATTGGTCTACTATTTCATCTCTTCAAAGCCGCGTCTCACATAGTTATTATGTACGAAAATAATATTCTTTCATAAATAACCGTCGCAGTTGCGCAACACGTTTTTTCTGTCTTCTTAAATTAATTATTTCGAACTAGTTGTGCTGTGTGCTTGAGATTTCATACGGGAATACTTTTAATTTTATATTTTTAAATCTATATATATAAAAGCGAAAAGTCACTGACTGACTGACTGACTGATCATCACGAAATCTCAGGAACTATAAAACCTACAAACTTGAAATTTGGAATGTAGGTTCCTTCTAGGACGTAGGTGTCCACTAAGAAACGGATTTGAGAAAATCCTCCCCTAAGGGGGTAAAATGGGGTTTGGAAGGTTATATGAAAGTCCTATGTTTTTGAAGTTAGACGGGGGTGCCCCTCCTAAGGGGTGGAATGGGGGTTTGAAGGTTATATTAAAGTCCTATGCTATTAAAGTTTGAGGTTAGAAAAGCGGGAATATGAAAATTGGCATTTAGATTATTACAGCAGCGGGAAAAATTATCTTTTTATAATCTCATAGAAAATCAGAACTTCTACGCGGACGAAGTCGCGGGCGCCCGCTAGTTATATATACACGGGTTATACTATAACGCAGACAGACAGTATCACGGCTTGATGCCCAGAATGTGACTTCTGAAGGTTATACTTTAGACTGTAGTGTTTCAGAATTATTGCTTTATTACTTGCGATCTAATAATCATTCTGATCTTTGTCATAGCGACCTTTTCGTTGTCACAATTGATAGGGTACAGTTGTGCCAACTTCAAAAGTATAAAGTTATGTATGTATTATACACTAGCGGCCCATCCCGGCTTCGCGCGGGTGGAATATTATTTTTAAAAGTATATTGGCCCTCCCGCATTTCGGTGCCCCCTCTCTTGCCGCTTTACTCGCTGCGCTGCGTCGCTATACTGGCCCGTCGCGTCGTGTATTTTTTGTTTATATTGATATTTTTAATTTCGTAATATCTTTTGAATGGAAAGTCCGATTTTAATAATTCAAAAAGTAATTTACAGGTATTGAAACAGTCTTGAATACGAAATAATTTATTTGGATAAGGATTAATACAAAGTTATAGAAAACATGGTCTGATTTTGATAGGCATTTTTATCAACTTTTAAAATGTAAAAAAGTAGTTATAGTGACGTAACTATAATAGTTGGACATATGGTCTCGCGGACTTTTTTGTAGATATTGATACGTTCTATAATATTGTAGAACATTTTTTTGTTCTATCATCAATACTTTTTGCAGCGCATGCGATGAAAGATATTTTATGGCTAATTTTTTGGCACCTTGGGTTGGTTTTCGTGAGATTTCCTAAGGATCTCTAATTTTTTCTTGTAATAAATATAGCCTATGTTACTCAGGGATAATGTAGCTTTCTAATGGTGAAAGAATTTTTGAAATCGGTCCAGTAGTTTTTATGTTTATTCGTTACATACAAAAATACAAAAATACAAATCTTTCCTCTTTATAATATTAGTTATACATATACACAATCCGGGGCAGAGTTTTAAAGATCTAAGCATACATAGAGACAGCGGAAAGCGACTTTCTTTTATACTATGTAAAGATTCGAATCAATGTTGCCACAATTATAATTCATAACTAACAATATATTATACATTGTGATGTGCTTAGAAAGAATAATTAACGTATTGGCCTTCTCACTATCGACGCCTTGACATATTACGTACAGTGACTTCTCTGACCTTACAGTTAGAAAGACAGCATTTAAATTGTCTAACTACACTGCTAAATGGATATCTTTAAAATTAATTGGATTTTCAAGGTTTTAGTTACTTCAATTGTATAATAAGGATAATAAATAAACAACAAAAAGATATTTTCTAGACATTGATTTAAAAATAAAGAACATTTGTCTAAAAATCTATGTAAAAATAAATAATTCTCCTTCATGAAATACGTTAATATTTACAAAAAAACGTGTAAAGGGCCCCCGTTCACGCACGTACGTTACGCAAATATTAAAGCGCGGGGGATCCTTGCTTTGCTTATTTTTGATGACATGGCATCATACATTGAACGGATTCTGTCCCGTTATTCGGTTGTCCGTCCCGTTGTCCCGAAACTTACTTTCGGAATACACCCGTCCCGTCAATACAACTGTCCCGTTTTCCGAAATCGCGCAATAATCACCGCGTGTCGACAATAATACAGATACCTATTGTTTCCCTTTTTTGGTCCTCACTGATTTGCCTGTTACACATATCCGAGAAATTGTTTTGTTTGATTTTGATTATTTTTTTCTTTTCACCCGTGGATGTCTGAAAGACTTCTGTCCCGTTGTCCGTGTCCCGTTTTGAGTAAAAAATGGTCACTAGAGATGGGGGTGTCTGCATGGTGATTACGTCAGCCATATAAAAAAGAAAACGTAAAGAACGGGTGTTTACGTAAACTAACCTAACCCCCCGTGGGCTAGGGCGTTGCTCACTTTTGCTGACACGAGGGGCGGGGGGGTTGATAATTGCAAAAAATTTGCTTACGTAATACTTCAAAAGCTCTTAGGGGTTAGTATTTTACATGAAATTAGGTCTTTGGTTTCATGCAACAAAATATGTTGTGAATTAGTTGCTTAATAAGGGCATAAATATTAGAAGGACTTTAAAGCCGTTGTCGTGGATTTTATAAATATATAATTCCTTCCACGTTCCGAACGTTTGGAACGATTTTAAATAGTCCTCATGAATATTAAACGGTAAACCCATTACTAGTATTCCGACATTGGCACTGCATATTTATAGTCTTTCATCTCGCAGGTGCAAGTGGGTCATGAACCTCATGCTTTGGTGTCAAATATATTGTGGTCAGTGAAATTCCAATTTAGTTTATGAAACGTAAAATTTAGAAGCTTATGTGGAAGTTCTTTGTCAGCCAAACCTTCGTTAAAATATAAAATTTGGAAAATACATTAGATGACTTGACTTGATTTTTTTTTACATTAACTTATATTTTTTTTATCAAGCTCATTATGGTTTTAAGGTTTATTATGTTAAATATTTAAACAATTGGAAAATTAGTAGGTATGTTGTTAATTTTAGGGTGTAGTTAAACTTTAGTTTAATAACTAGAATATTCTATAATATAATATTATTATTGTAATAGAAATTTCGCGGACGCTTATCGCTGTATCGTGGGCGGCGTCCGTCCGATAACACCACTATGTTTATTTTATATATTTAGGTATTTAACCCTATTTCATGATGTAATTGTTATTATAGATAAATATATACCTCATCTTTGTGTGCTTGACTGATAAAGAAATAGATATTATTCAAATAAACGCAGTACGAGTACTTATTGCAAACACTTATATCACGACTTCAAAGTTTTGCAATTGTGTTTCTCTGTTAAAGTAAAACAGGAGTCCGCTAAACTTATTTATGCTTTCTTACTTATTTAATTGGAAGACTAACGATGTGAGGGGAGATTTGATGCGATGCCGGTGATGAGGGGGTTTCCGTCTGTCGCTGGCAGCATGATGATGATGAGGTGGTCAAAGTCCGAACAGGGGCAATAGTAGGAATCCCGGGTTGCGGCTATTCCCGTTGGATAGTGTTCGCGCTGGAGCGCTGTCGTCAGCAGTGGTGGTGGGTGTAGCCCTAAGACTGGTGCAATAGACAGTGTTCGCGGGTGTCTCCTTACAGAGAGCAGACGCTGAAGCGATCCCTGGATTAGAACCGACTGAACTGAACACCGAATTGGGTCCTGCTGAATTGCACACCTAACGCTGGTGACGACCGCGGCTATAAGATTTGATATTAAAAAGTGCGATTCAATTGACTGGTGGCCTCATCTAGTTTGATTTGGTTGAGTTATTTGTACTAGGTCTTGTTACAAGACAAAAAAAATAACGATTTTTATCTGATTACAAAAATTAATTACATTAAGTTTACATTTGCAGTCTGTAAACCCCCTTTTACATCTCATCGATCCCTAATAATTTATTTCTTTTACGTAACTCGTCATTGACCCTTGGAGATTGATAATAATAAACCACTTTAGGGATTCCTGGTGTAAAGCATGACAAATCTAAATGTAACGATATTTTAAAGCTCTTTATAGTATTCAGTTAGAATCGTTGTTTAGTTCTAGTATGGCAAACTAAGGATACTTATTTATCCTCGATTTCTCAATATGCTAAATAGTTTTTGAAATATGAACTCAATAAAACTCCTAATTCACATATTAGTAATTTTGATAAATATAATAGAATTTATTTAATACTAGTATTTATGGCGATAATAACAGTTTTCCAGAAAATATGTTGACTAAGTCGGAAGCTGTCTATCATTATTCATTTAGCTGTAAACAATACTTTGTTTAGTTCTATAATTCATTTATTGTTTTTAACCACAGACCACGAGACCGCCTTTGTAATAGTTATACATTGTTATAGTATCAATTACTTGCTGAATTGTGGAATATTATTAATGACTAACGCTCAGCATCCAAAGAACTAGATCATTATTAATATTTTTAATATATTTTTCTTTTCAAAAGATCACATACTACTGATGAAAGCAGTATGGATCACATACTACTAGTATTCCCTTTACCCCTCCTAGTAAGCGAAAATGCTTGTTTTAGGAGTAGAGCCAGTAGTCCAATGAGTGGGATTTGAACCCACGACTTATCGATCGTGAATCCAACGTCTGAACCACTGAGGTACTGACGCTTCTAACAACTATAACAGCAAGTTAATTAGTTTATTGTAAATGACCGCCACATATACTAAAAATAAATTAATATATTACCTACATTATTATTCGATAATACAATTTAATTAAAAGTAAAAAATAACATTTTTTAAATATTATTAATGATATCATATTTTTAACAACGTCTCATTTTTAGTCATTAAAATGGATGGAGATAATATGTTTATTCCACATAAGAGTATGGAAGCTATACTGCACAGTAACGCTCAAACGACAATATTAACATGAAATTTAGTTGAACGTCGAGTAGTGCCTAGGGCTTGAGACCTTCACACCTCGACCTCGCTACCGAATATTAAAATAATAAAGTACATTTCTCACGTACTCGTCAAAAACGGAGCGATAGCACCACTAGCACTTGACAGACTAATTCAATCCTATCGGGCCAAAAGTTATATATTTCGAGTAGACAATTTGAAATAAGATAAAATGAACTACCCGCGAATACTAACTTATAACCGGTGTTGCCAACATACATTGAAAACTACCATGTTGAAAATCTACAATTTTCTAAATTCTATAAATTCACACACTGTCTGACAAGAACAAGTTTCCATAAGTTACGTTAGTATTGGAAAATTAATTATAGAATGAATTGAGTAATTTGTCTCCGCTATCTTGATTGCGATATAAAATGTAGTTCTTTGGGAAATTAGGTGAAATGTTATCGCATACTACTGCTACTAGCTATCACCCTACACTACGCAATCCACTCGTTTCAGGTTTTTGCTTTCGAAATCTTTCCTATGAATAATGAATGTATGTCACCCAGTTACTTTTCGCCCCTTTTTACTGTCTTTGTGCAAAAATCCCCTCATTTGTCTTCTTGTTGCTTGATGTAAGGACACAAGCTATTACTACTACTGTCTCTCTTTGACAACTGGCTCAAGTTTATCGGAACAGAAGTTATATAGTCTTGGGAATAAAATAATAACTAGTGTAATTAAATAAATAAAATAAAAAGTAAGTGTGGCTTACTCTACGACTATATATATAAGCTATAATACAAAAAGATAATAGTCGGGACTTACGATACTCAAGATGGAGCTATAAAGGGCCCCTTTACAGTCCAACCCTCACCTCCACGGCTCTGTCCTGCTAATCTAACGACTCACGAAATCCCTTGATCCTCAATCTTTTTACAAAGTACTTTTGACACGTCGAAATTGGTCAGTGAGTCAGTTTATCTGAAGCTACCACTAGTTCGGAAAGCAGTTTCCTGATGAGAAGAACTGGCAAGAAACTCAACAGTCGCTCTTTTCAAAACGCCATTGTTTACATCAGCCTGTCTGTTTTCTGTTATAAAGGTATTATCATTCAGCTGAGCATCAAAGTCATTTTGATTCCAATCTTTGCAATACCCTATCCTATGACAGTTTTTGTCATCATTTAGATCTCTACAGGAAAGTAATTTGAAAGTTTAATTAAACTTAGAGTTGGGCTTACAACGAAGTGCAATATTTAAAGGTCAGTCCCGAGAGTTGAGCATGATGAAGCGCTGTTTATTGCCCGTTGAATACGCAGACATTAAGGGTTTTATTGAAAAATGAAAAAATAAACTGTTAGAAATACGGTTTTATTTCTCTCGTTGCCCGAAGTTTGATTGTTACAATGTCTCCTTTGGGACCTTATATATGTCGGGGAATTTAAATGATGAAAAGGAAGGAGGAGAGGGAAATATTGGAGAACACTGAAAGGGGCGATGGTATTGAATGGAATATTGGGTAAACGCAACGTAGATACTTCTACTGAACCGATAAATAATCATATATGATCTCTAACAATTACGAGAGAAACCTAAGCATTGCCTTGGACTTGTGACCAAGGTGTAGGCTTAAGGAATTTCATTATTCGATCGAGGGACCGAACCCAAGGTTAAACGCACATAAACCTAATCTAACACGAGACGTGGTAATTACATTGCTGGGTACTCACAAGACCTTAATTGGACAGCACTCCTAAGCACTAACACAACAGTGCACTTAACACTTCACTAGCACTATCTAGAGACTACTTCACTTCTTCAGAGACCGTGCACGACTAAGCCTTCGGTCAGACTGTCGATGGCATATAAAGGGTCGAGGGTAGAGACTGTCAAAACAACAGAAGTGACTACTACCCTACTCCAACGCCATAGATACCGATGACGATTCGATTATTCGATAGTCTTTTACTATTCTCCGACATATAAAACTTTAACAGGTTCAACAAACTTTTTTACTTCCTTTACTAATATAACCTCTGTAGCCATGCTCTATAGAGTAGGAGAATTTCTAAAATTGGATGAGTTGCTATATCTGTTCATAATATTAGCAGAAAATTCGCATTAAACATACGAGTATCTAATAGATTAATTTTGATATTCTTATCCTATTAAGTGCCTACGACACGGTAACCAAAACCAAGTAGGTCATAACACGATATTTATCCAGATAAGCTGTTTATATACTACTTAACATTATACTAGACGTGTATTTCCGTGTTATCTATTTGTTATGGCTGCAAATTGCAGTGTGGTTGAAAAATACCCTAATACTGAATTTCTTTATGTAGGTGTAAATTTAGGCCCTAATCTCCGAGAAACCTATTTTCTTGTGTAAGCGTCAGTTTAGATAAATTTTAACGAGAGTTTAACTCAACTAATATTGGAATATCTTTCCATAGCAACGTAGTTCAATATTCTATGTATGATTTATTCTTAGCGCCATTAATAGTCCCGCCAGTATGTCTGTCAGTTTCGCGCCATAACCGTACAGGAAGCTTAGACAAGAGAATCATAGACAATACTTGAGCCTAAATTATCCCGACCGGACGCAGAGTGCATTGAATCGCGGCATTTCCTTATTAGTTCTTCCAAATATGTCGGCATGTGTGGACTGTGGATCAATATAAAGGAAGTTTTGGTTACCCGATAAGGAATACGAAGTTGTGTATATTTTTAATCTTCTTTAATAAACTGTGTAGACGCATTGAGGAAGTTTGAAACTCTGTTCTTATATCTTGCGTAAGAACGCAGAGTTCGGGAGGTGTAATGATATCCTGAGTAATAGTTTTAAAAGCATACACAGTTCGAAATAACTGCAAATATATTACATATATACATTTTATTACCTTAATATATGCAATTATTTTATTTTTTTCTACTATAATATGCATGCATTATACATATAAGCCTTCTTCTTGGAGCACTCTATCTGTTAAAAAAACCGCACCAAAATCTGTTGCGTAGTCTTAAAGATCTAAGCATACATAGGGACAGCAGCAGCGACTTTGTTTTGTACTATGGTAATGATATTTTTTTTGCGACTAAGTTTGGCTGTTCTAAATTACTTGACAATAATCTCAGGAATTACAATTTTTTGTTCTGTTTGAGAAAATATTTATTATTGTGTGTGTTTTGAATAATAATTTAAAGATGTAGGTAGTTATGTAACATATTGAATATTCAATTAAATTATTTTTCCATAGCACATCCCATGAATGATGAATCTGTTATTGCTCATCCGACCTTCGGGCGTAAATCAAGCACGTCACGTCAGAGCTCAGGATTTACTATGAAGTCATTTAAATGGAGCCAATTAATTTATAGTTGTGATTGATTTTCCTGGATCCCATTCATATATTATGGTTATTGTTTTCAGTCACTTACTTTTTACTTGGGTGCTAACTTTCCTTATTTCGGTTATGATGTGTGACTGCGGTTAAGAAATTTTACTAATTTTTGCTTTAAAAAATTTTAAGTTTTGTGTTATTTAAGATGTATGCTTTATGTAAGTTTCCTTCCTTGATTGTTTTCACATTTCAAACTAATAAAGTTTTTACATTTGTTTGTAAGAGGAGCAATGTCATTGTAAAGTGCTTTGGTATCTGATATCTATGAATTTGAAGACTGTTTTATTAACATTGAAGTTAAGTGATGGAAAAAGGTGTTATATGTTGTTAGTTGTATTTTGTGCAAAGTTGTTTAGTTTATTCGTCACTTTAAAATGCACTTTATTATGTTGAATAAAATTGATTGTGACATTTTTTGCCTTTCATTATTGAGTTGCGACCGACAATGGCCTCCCGCTCGGAACGGATTTGCTTCATCGAATGAATTGAATTAATTGACTCGTGTCTTCGTGGCTCCGTAGTCTGCGCAAGTGATTCATTTGTTCCGGTTTTTTCTTACACTTTCTAGATTTTAAGTTGAGCTTTAGATTAAAAAGCCTTAGCTGCTGAATCCGCTTATTTCTTAATAATCCGCTTAAATCATCCGCTATATGGTGTCTAAAAAAAGCAACTGGGCTTGCAGAGCAACTTACTAAACGAATGTTGAATTCAGGTTTAGTAGTATAAGCAGTTTCGATAAGTTCTTGATAAAAAAATCTTTATGTAAATCTTAAATACCCCATGGGCAATGTTGATAATAAAAAAAGTTCTAAACTGTAGTTTACAACTGCCTCACATGAAGTGCTCTAATTTGCATGAGACAGTATACTTGATTATGCGTATCAAGTATACTTATCCGTGAGTATGTATTCAAAGATTGGTATTGTTACAGGTCTATGCGATTAAAAAAATAGATAGAGGCATGACCAGCTTTTCCTTTATTTTAATACAGATGTCTATAAGCAAAGACTAACCTTTCTTCAATTACTTTTACAAATTGACCCGATATGATTTATTGCTATGATTTTGTTCCTTTTTTTTTGCATTTTTAATAAGTGCTTGAGTTAAATTGAAAAAAGCTTATGATTAAATTTTGGTTGTTTTGCAATATATCTCGGAGAAAATCTGAATTTATTTTGAAACCGATTGTTGCCCTTTTAACTTTCAGTGTTATGCAACTTTGTATAAACTGAGTCAGTTGTTGTTTTCTAATATCGAGTTTCTTTCGGCTGCGATCAACCGTGCAGTTGCCGATACCAGGCTCCGTAGACTTTGGTGCAATCAACCGTTTAGATCTATTATACCTTTCTCGGAACAATGTTTTAATCTTCCATACTTGGTGCTGACAAAAATTTAACAGCATTTTGTGTATTTTAAAAAATATCACTTTAAGTAAATGAGAAGCTTTTGATGATGATGAAACATACTAAGTAATTCTAAAAGTAATTCTGAAACAATTTTATAAAATTCAACCCCTATTTGCCTCGCTTTATTTTCAAATTTGTTTGCATCCTGTCGAGACGGTAACTCATTAGGAAATTACCAATCCCTTGGCGAGGTAGTCCACACTCCCCGACATGCATAGGTAATCCTTCATGACACATTCAGACTCCAGACGAATACGTATAAATCATTCATAGCTTGTTCCAGCACTTTAGCCAGAAATCTTTGGCTTAAGAACAAAATTGATTTTTTATTAATTTACTTTTGTAAAATATTTACTCTTATTACCCCATTGGGTCATAATGTTGAAGGTTCATCCACTAACAGTTCATCAACGTCATATATAAATACAAAAGGAACCATTGGCCAAAGCGAGGATATTGCAAAAGTTAGTCTTGATGTTTGAAACAGAACTAGGTGTGGAACAGAAATTATGTCGTACAGGATAAGTGCCGAGTAGCTTTATGAAACTCGACGTAGATTGGATCTCAGCACTCTAAGTGCAAAGGCAAAGTTTCTAGAGCTGAAACATATGAGAGGGATTTTTACTCTTTGCATGTTTTTCTTTAATTTGTAATCCAGTTATACCAGTTTTAAAATTACACATAAAGTTATTAATGTAAAAGTGTTCAATGTTATGAAATGTGTACTTGACAATTGATCAAAATTATAAATTGACAATTCGATGTGATTGTTGAGTTTGCGTGCTAAACCGGGAAAATTTGATTTCCTACATGGCTACTAATCAGTTCACCAAAATTATATGAGATGTTTACTTAATGCAGCAGAGAAAATGTTTTCTACCCTTTTTCATTACAGGTAAATATATCGACATTATTTAAAAGTTATCGGTAAACGTTACACAGAAACGCTGTTAGAACATTGTTTTCAGTCTAACTTCCGTCAAAGTTTCCTTAAAGCGAAACGCCGGAACAACCCTGTCTAGAACTTCTGGATTAAGTTAATAACCATAATACCACCATAAAGGAACATGTTATGAGATTAAACATAGTTTTACATTCACATAATTGGATGTGTCTGAATATATTCATTTCTTTTTAGTATTATAATTTCGTTTTATATTTAAAATTTAAGCTAATCAAAGCTTCAAAACCCTTGATTGTGAATCCATATTTAGAATTTTTAAATGATTTAAGTGTATACTAAGAATCATAAATTTAGAGCAACGAATACTCTATCTTGTTTCAATTACCTCTTGAGTAAGCAACCCGACTCCAATCCATCATGAGACACGGTGTCATGTCAGCAAAACTTATGAGCTGTTATTGATCGTTCTTTAATTGGTAAACTGGAGCTGGATGCGGTTTCGAAATTTAGTGCTTCTAGTTATATCAATTTAGATTAATGAAAGGAATAAAGAATATAGATGAATCTAACATTGGACTTTGACAACAATAATGTAATTTCTTAGCAAAATTAGTCAAAGCGTTTGCGATTTTAACCAAAATGTTTAAAAATTCTGTTCTTCGGCAGCTTTTCTTAGCAACCTATTCAATAATTAAATACTGATATTTCCCGTTATTACATAATTAAGATTGCCTATCTTTAATCTTCAAGGACTTTATTTCTTTAATTTCTTGACTTCTAAACATCTAAAAGCCGATTCAATTCAATATCGAATTCTAATTTTTATCACACAGTGTAACGTTGCAATTCGTTACACTAGAATTAAATTTTAAATTTATAAAATATGTGTATACTTATAAAATATATATATATATATAAACGTAATAATTAGTAGTTATTGCGTAAGCCATGAGAGGGAGGTGAGACGAGGTGCGGGGGACGCGCGCTGCGTAGGCGCTCTGCGACTGAGCGGTGGTCGGGTTCCTCAGTCACGTACCGAGGCGCATTAGCTAAGGTCCATGACACTCTTGCTCGTTTTCTATATATACATATATATATATACATATATATATATACATCGTTCGTATTACTTCTTTTTTTTAAAAAAATAATATTATTAAATATTTTAAAACGAATTAGTTTTAAAAGTGTTTATCGTTCCCGGTTTAGGGTAAGTTTTTAAATGTTACACAAATCAAAACCTAGCTATTTGCTCATTGTTTCCACATTTCATTTTTTTTTCCTTTTAGAATAAATTATGCTTTTTGTCATTATAATCACACGCATATATTCCAAGCACTGCAAAATAATATGTAATTAGCGTCTATGATTGCATCATCTTTTTATTTCGAAGTACCCTAATATTTTATAATTTTATTAAACATAACTTAAATAACGTTTATTGCTAAATAGATTCTTTTTCTTGATTTTAATTGTTTTTTTTATTATTTTGTAATTACGTAATTTCTTTTAAGCCTTCCGCTTGCGATATTAAGTTGTTTCTTATATATAAGTGTAACTCCGTTCTGGTTGTACCACCACGGCAAAACTTCTATGCGTACTAGGTGTCGTGTTGCTGATGGTGGACTTCCAGGATAGAATGCTTGGGCCAGCGGCTCATTGTTTGTTTTGCCAATTCCAGGAATCTGGAACTCTGTTGGTACCAGGCACCTCGGACCAGGATCCAAGCCTATAAGAAGCTAGTGGTTGGGTACCGAGTTGTTGCAAGCTGCAAGATTAATTGCAAAACAGTTTTTGCTGACCATCGTATTATTTACGGCCAGAACTCCTCTCCTCGGCGGACATCCACCACCATCGGCCAGATATTTACTACGCCGGACACGCCAGGAGAGTACGGTATAGAAGTAAGGCAGATGGCTTTATACCCACGGCCCACGTACATTTTTTTTATTTATTTTTAATATATATATTTTGTTGACTAGGGTTGTTGTTTCTTTTATATATATATCGGAGAATGCGTATTGGCTTCGGCTTCTTTAGTAACTGCTGGTCTCGTGGGCGTCATTAGGGCTAAGTGCAAGCACAAAACAAAGTTACAAAATATTAATTTTACTTTATTCGTTATTTTACAATAGTTAGATAAGATGAAGAAATTAATATCTGAGCAGCGAGTTCGCGACACCAATCGAAACTTGTTCTAGCTTTTTCAGAATACACTCTTGTACCAACCACCTCCATCGAAGCCTCCAAAATTAATCCCGTTTTTTTCCGACAGACTATTCTACTGCTCAAGTTAAGATGGCGCCTCGACCTTGCTCGAGGTTTACCTCTGCTCTGATTGGACGTAAATCATGATACAACAACTTTTTATGAAAAGGTTACAATTTAAATTATATTAAAATGAAATAAATCTAGATTAATTTATACTAAATTAAATTAGGGTCTTTTAACATGGTTTAGTCAGCTACAGAAATCTCTTTTATAATTTACAATAAATTCAAGTCATAATTTGATCCTAAGTCGTCATTCAACAATAATACAATGTAACAAACTTTAAACAAAAAAGATAAGAATCTTAACTAGTAAAATATTAGAAATCTAAATTAAATTAAACCTTAATACATAAAGACATAATAACATGTTTTATTAAGCTATAGAAAATTAGTTATAAAATGAATTACTGTACATACTTAATTCAATAGACGGTGCTTCCTAGGGCGATAGTAATACGTTAACAATATAGTAATTTTTAAATTAAAAGAGTTAAGATCCAAACAATATAAAAATGACAAAAATCTAGTTTAAATCAGACAAAAATAGATTAGGATTTAATAACAAGCTTCAGCAAGTTAACTACGAAATCTACTTTTAAAATGAACAATTGTACAAACATAATTTGATCCTCAGACTTCCATAGAGCGATATCACATAAACAATATAGTAATTTCTAATTAAAAAATAACAAATCGAAGAATATAAAAATTATGTGAATATAGATTAATTAAGACTAAATTAAATTAAAATTTACAAGTAGTGTTACTAAATAATTAAAATCATATGTTAAATTAGCAACCAGCTCAAACATAACTCTTTACTGAGTACTTCTTCCGACACGGCCATCCTGACGTGTCACACGCCCTCGTGTGAGGTTGAGGGACAAACATCATCGTTTTCTGTAAATACGAAACAATACTTTGGTCACCATAGTTCGGCCACTCCTGACAAATTATTTTTCTTCATCAACTTTACTCTAAGTACATTCTATGCCATAGAATTAATCAAATCATTATTTCCAAAACATGTCACATCACTGTTTACGTTTTACATTAAAACTTAATCGCAAAAAAATATTATCCTATATAACAGGCTCATCACTCAATCTAAATGGCCTCCTCGCCACTTTAGAAAACCTATTCAACTGTCTAAATTGCCACCTCGCCTCTTTACACCATTATTTACACCGTCTAAATGGCCACCTCGCCTCTATAGACACCATTATTTACACCGTCTAAATGGCCACCTCGCCTCTATAGACACCATTATTTACACCGTCTAAATGGCCACCTCGCCTTTATAGACACCATTATTTACACCGTCTAAATGGCCACCTCGCCTCTATAGACACCATTATTTACACCGTCTAAATGGCCACCTCGCCTTTATAGACAAAACTATTATTACACCTTTTAAATAACTACATCACCTTTCAATTCTAACCTCACCATTATCAATAATCACAACTGCTTACACATTCGTCCTAATCTTTGCATAATAATATTAATGCGTAATAACAAAAAAATGTTTTTAATATAAAGCGACATATGTCTTACCATCAACATTGTCTGACAAGCATGGGTCCAGTTCAGTAGGGATGTAGGATTTTGGGAGTGGACGTAAACGGTCTCTAGCATACTTATAAGTGCGATTAGAGTTTAAATTTTTAAGATGATACCTGTCACCATCTAATACTTCAATAACCTCATAAGGTCCTTTAAATTTAGGATCCAATTTGGTTTGATTCCGTTCATGATTTTCAATCAAGACATAATCTCCTACAGTAAAAGATATCACTCGAGCTTTACTTTTATCAAATCGTATTTTATCAAGATGCGCATTGTCTTTCATTAATTTACTAGCCTGTTCTCTAACCTTTTCTAAATCTATTTCAATTTCATTGTCATCAAAAGTTAATAAATCTAGCGGTCTCGCTACTCTTCCAATTAATAACTCTAATGGGCTAGCCTTAGTCACTCTATGAATCGTAGTATTGATAGAAAGTTGAATATCGTCTAAAGCATCCTGCCAGGATCTATTCGGACTAACTTCTACAACGGTTAACATGTTTTTGAGAGTACTCATTATCCGTTCTACTTGACCATTCGCGCGACAAGATCCTGTTGCTATTAAATGTAATTGAATATTATGGGTATTACAGTAATCTTTAAATTCTTTATTCGCGAAGCATCTGCCCTGATCTACTATTATACGCATGGGAGTACCAAAAAGACATATGGACGATTTGAGTGCGCTAATTGCATTTTTTGTGTCGATTTTTAAGGAGTGTCTAAGTAACACATATTTAGTGAACGCATCTACGAGAACAAAAACATATTCTTTTAAATTATTTTTGCCACTGAGCTTGCCTGTGACATCTACGTGAATCGTGTGCCATGGTACGCTAATCTTTGGGATGGGGTGCAATTGTACCTGCCGTTTACCGCTGTTTGATTTAGCTACTCTACATGTTATACAATTGTCAACTAATTTTCTTACATATTTAGACATATTAGGGAACCAATAATGCTGATAGACCTTATCTAAAGTTTTATCCCAACCCATGTGAATAATAGACTCATGAACATGATTTATAACGGACCAACGGAAGGCTCTGGGTACAATCGGTAGCCACGTATTACGATTGTTCCTTTGTATCTTCCTGTAGAGTATATTAGAACGTAACTCGTAAATTTTACAATTTTCTAAATCAAGGTCATCATTCTCAAGCTTACAAATAATTTGATTGCATTCAGGATCACGTCGCTGCTCCGCTTGCAACCAATTAGGCGATAATTCAGCTATATTGACGCGTTTTTCCTCTACATTTACTACATTAACTACATTTGGACTATCGGTTTTAGTATTGTCTATTTCCGGCAAATGATTTCTAGAGAAAAAGTCAACGTGAGCCATTTTCTTGCCTTCCCTATACTGAATATCGAAATCAAACGCTTGGAGAAAGGCCCACCACCGATGTACTCTAGGGGTAAGATCTATTTTAGCTCGAGAAGCTTTTAAAGAATTGCAATCGGTAACGACCGTGAAATTTCTACCATACAAATAGTGCCTAAAATGTTTCACCGAATTAACCACTGCCAGCGTTTCCAATTCATAGGAATGGTATCGAGACTCCGCGTTGGTTGTTCGCTTACTGTAATACTCTACAGGATATAATTTAGAGTCGGCTCTTTGAAGGAGGATCGCACCGTAACCTGTACTACTAGCGTCCGTATGAAGCTCTATTGGCAATGCTGGGTTAAAAAGCATTAGGACGGGAGATGAAGTTAAAATCGAGATTATATCTTGCCTAATTTTTTCGTGTTCTGTTGTCCATAATATTTTAGAGTTATTGTTACCTAAGAGTCTATAGAGTGGAGCCATTTTAATCGAAAAGTTTTTAACGAATTGCCGAAAATATGACGCTAAACCTAGGAATTGTCTTAGCTGAGTAACTGTCTCTGGTGGTAAGGAATTACTTAATGCAATTATCTTGCGAGGATTAGGTCTTATTTCACCTTCCGATATTTCGTAACCTAAAAACTGAACTTTTTTCTTAAGGAATGCACATTTATTTATATTAAAAGAGAAACCCGCATCACTAAGGGTTTTCAATACCGTATGTAATCTTTCTAAACCCTGCTCTTCATTAATCGCCGGTATAATTAAATCGTCCATATAAACTATCGCATAGGAGTAGGCTAGCTCTCCCAAAGCATTATTAATAGCTCTTTGATAAACGGCAAGAGCATTCCTTAAGCCAAAGGGCATGGCAGTGAATTCGTAATGAGCATCGGGAGTAATGAAAGCAGTTTTTTCTATAGAGTTAGATTCCTTATTTATAGGTATTTGATAAAAACCACTAGCCATATCAAGACATGAATAAAGACTTGAACCTGCTAATCTTTGAACTTGGTCACAAATTAGGGGTAGAGGATAGCGATCAGGTATAGTGTTAGAATTCAATTCTCTATAATCTACGCACATTCGATCAGTGCCATCTCGCTTTTTTACTAATAATATCGGACTAGAAAATGGAGACTTACTAGGTCTAATAACTCCAGCTATTAATAACTCATTACATTTGTTGCGTACTATCGTTCGTTCTTCAGCGCTTAAATGGTACGGCCGCCGTTGTACGATTTTGCAGGGATCTACTAATTTGATTTCTAAATCGCCTGTTTTCACCCTGCTAGTGGGTGTACCTTCTACAAACGAGGTCTTAAAAGATTTAAGTAGTTCTGCTAATTGTGGTCTCAAAATATTCGAGATGTCAGTATTTACATTATTAGCAAGATCAGTGACAGCTTTGCCCACTTCGCAGATATTAACGGTAGAAAATTTTTCTGTTATATAAAGTTTATCATTTGATAAATGGACAGAAAACCCTAAAGCTAATAAATCGCGACCAATTAAAATGTCATAGCTTAATGAATCATCAGGTATAACGTAAAATAAAATCTCTACATCATAGCCACAGAGAGTAACCCGAGATAAAATTTGCAAATCACATATAACACTATATTTACCCACACCTATTAAACTAACAACCGCGTGTTGTATTGTACCGACAAGTTTACGTGAGACACTCTCTTTTATTAAGGAACAATCAGAACCAGAATCAAAGCAAAATGAAAACTGCTCACCAAATTGTGTCATCACTGCGGTGACAGGCTTCACGCCACATACATCCACTCTTTTTACATTGCTAGGCGGATAGATTGGTTGCGTGCTGCCACTTGTAACTGCGTTTTTGAAGCAACGTGATGCCACGTGTCCCTCAGCACCACACTTGTAGCATGTCAATGATAATTTGGCGGCCATGTTGGAACGTTCTGAAGTTTGAGCTGCTTGCTGCTTGTCTGGAGTACGGCTGAAACATTCAAAAGATCTATGACCAAATTTTCCACAATGATAACATTTTAGAGAAGTAAGATTTAATCTAGGGCGCTTGCTGCCCAGCATAGTATTTGAACCGATTTTCATACCATCTTGATAACTTCGCTTACGATAAGAATATGCCATAAGTTCACGTTGCATTTTGCTACGAGTAGTTATTTCCTCAGAAAAAATGTTATGTTGCAGTCGTGGTTCGATTTGTCCAACGTGAGCAAGGACTAAGGATACGACCATTTCTTCCTTATCTAAACTACCCCATCGCGACATAAGTGATGTATATAAACGGCTAGCATATGCTGCAAGACATTCATTATCTCGCGGTTTATCTGATAACACTTTTAAAACCGTCGCTGCACTTGTTATTGATGAGTCAAAACGAGAAAGAAAAATTTCTTTAAAATCTACCCACTTCATACTAGGAAATGCAACTTGGGAAAACCATGTCGCAGCCGAACCTTTCATTGCCTTACTAATAATTAAAATCAATGTACTCCCCTGCAAATCACGGTCAGACAAGCAGATATCCGCTGTTGTTAGCCAGGCCCGGGCGTCTGCATCTGCATTTTCTGGCTGGAATTCAGGCAACGTAATATTCTTCCCTTCTGAAGCCGGTGGGTTCCGCATCGCCTCGATGAGTAGTTGCATGCTATTTTGTTGAGCTTCGAATAGAGCGCGCCAGCCTTCATTATCTCCAGTCGGTTTGTCCATATTTTGTGCCTGCACCGTTCCAACTTCTGATATCGGAGAATGCGTATTGGCTTCGGCTTCTTTAGTAACTGCTGGTCTCGTGGGCGTCATTAGGGCTAAGTGCAAGCACAAAACAAAGTTACAAAATATTAATTTTACTTTATTCGTTATTTTACAATAGTTAGATAAGATGAAGAAATTAATATCTGAGCAGCGAGTTCGCGACACCAATCGAAACTTGTTCTAGCTTTTTCAGAATACACTCTTGTACCAACCACCTCCATCGAAGCCTCCAAAATTAATCCCGTTTTTTTCCGACAGACTATTCTACTGCTCAAGTTAAGATGGCGCCTCGACCTTGCTCGAGGTTTACCTCTGCTCTGATTGGACGTAAATCATGATACAACAACTTTTTATGAAAAGGTTACAATTTAAATTATATTAAAATGAAATAAATCTAGATTAATTTATACTAAATTAAATTAGGGTCTTTTAACATGGTTTAGTCAGCTACAGAAATCTCTTTTATAATTTACAATAAATTCAAGTCATAATTTGATCCTAAGTCGTCATTCAACAATAATACAATGTAACAAACTTTAAACAAAAAAGATAAGAATCTTAACTAGTAAAATATTAGAAATCTAAATTAAATTAAACCTTAATACATAAAGACATAATAACATGTTTTATTAAGCTATAGAAAATTAGTTATAAAATGAATTACTGTACATACTTAATTCAATAGACGGTGCTTCCTAGGGCGATAGTAATACGTTAACAATATAGTAATTTTTAAATTAAAAGAGTTAAGATCCAAACAATATAAAAATGACAAAAATCTAGTTTAAATCAGACAAAAATAGATTAGGATTTAATAACAAGCTTCAGCAAGTTAACTACGAAATCTACTTTTAAAATGAACAATTGTACAAACATAATTTGATCCTCAGACTTCCATAGAGCGATATCACATAAACAATATAGTAATTTCTAATTAAAAAATAACAAATCGAAGAATATAAAAATTATGTGAATATAGATTAATTAAGACTAAATTAAATTAAAATTTACAAGTAGTGTTACTAAATAATTAAAATCATATGTTAAATTAGCAACCAGCTCAAACATAACTCTTTACTGAGTACTTCTTCCGACATATATATCCATCAGAACACCCCTACGTCACAACAGATCTAGTTCAATTTGCGTATCTGTGAATTCGCGGCATCCAATGTGTCGTGTCAGCTATCGCTCTAATTTACGAACGCTTCTAATATATTTATTGAGCAGAATGTAGGTCAAACTGCGTCCATCTGCCTATTGACACTTTTTATTGAAATTCTGTTTTTATTGTAAACTATATTTGTTTTGTAAGCACTCGCTTTCTATTAAGCTATTGGTTTATTGATATTTTAAATATTTAGCGTTTCATTAGCAAAGTATTAATGGAGATCAAGAATTCGTGTATTTGTTGTCAATCCACAAAGTCTTTTAGAATATTAATAAGCGTCTTTCGATAAGCACCATATTTTAAGTGTTTTAGATTATAATATCTCATTTATAATTGTTAGGTGAAACGTTAGACAAATAGCTAAAGTTTAATAGCCATAACGACAAAATAAGTGAAGTTATTATAAACTTTTATATGACCCCTGGCGGAACGTTCAATTGTAACTAGTTACGTGAACTTTATAACTAGTTACCTCAATCAAATATCGATATGTCATACCTTACTTATAATAGTGTTTATGAGTTAGCACAATCGAAGCTTTTAGCCTCGTTTACATTACACAAGATTATAGAAGTAAAGAAATAAAATTACGAACTATTTTTTAATAGATATAAGCAACATTTATGTTCTTTCTAACAAACATGATTGAATTATAAAATTTAAATTGTACAGCCACCTGTATACAAATTCTATTTGAACATAAATTACACTCACACTGGGACGGCTGAAAGGCAATCCAAACAGGTTATTTAAAATATATGTCGTGTAGCTAATAAACCTTCGTCTGGGATCTGAGTTTATACTCGACCTCTGCTGTGTATATCTGTACTACATGAAACGAACAAGTTGCCTTTAAAGGTTAAATTGTCTAAAAGGGATCTATTGAGAATGATTTATTGCAAAATCGAGCTTATACTTTTTTAAATTAAGCTTAGGGCTTAGTGATTGAGCAAATCAGATTTTTCAAGACCAATTGAATTGGTAATGAATGTAGGTAGAAAAGTCTCAGATTAAATTATACAGAATTCTGCAGGAACACCCTGGTAGTTAGTTAACTACTTGCGTGAAATAGAAGATTTTGTTGTCGACCTGGGCCGAGTAAATCTGGTGCACTGGTAAATGAAAAATTTCACACATATTTTTTTCGTAGCTTTAGAAACTTTTTGGTAGCTTTAGTTCGGTGTATAATGTTTTATAACTTGACGTTTCTATGTTAGAAGGTAAAGTAAGAATGGGTAAAGTTTATATCTTTAAAGAAGGCGTATATTACAGAACTGAGAATTGAATCATCATAATTTCTATCCCTTTGGAAAAATAAATTCATCCTGATTTTTCAGTGTTTATGTACGCCAATTTACCCACAACGTAGGCCTGCATTATTTGTCAATAAGCAGATAATAAGATAATTTTTGATTATTGTCTAGTATAATTTTATCTGATACATGCATCTGCGCGAGGAACTAGCCGCAATCGGGATCGGATATGCGCTGTCACCATTGTTTCCGCTGCAATTCATTAGTCGGAAACTGGAGCAGGATTTATGCAGCATTATCTTTGACATTGATGTGTTCGAGCTCTTATGTGATTGTCCTGGCACGCCGATTACAAGTTCGCTGATCCCACATGCTCATGATGATAAACTAACCTGCTTGCGGCTTGCTTGCTTTTGCTGGAACAATAAAAGGGACGCTAAATTTTATACCTTGGGAACCTAAGGAAATTTTCTGTTGCTAAATGTTAATTCGTAAAATCCTTCTTCAATATGTGACCCAAGTTATTAAATATAATAATATAACACTAAACTCTTTTGTAACCGGTTTAGTCGTTTTACATTCTAGTTGCACCGCTCAATATTCAATACTGATGAATGGTCTTTCCAAAAGGATAAAGAAACTAATTTTACGGCATTTAATCAAGTATCTGTCACTATCACCTTGTGTAAAATATAAATTAACTTATGCAAAAATAAGTGCTACATGGCAGGTTTTATATTAGTATTCAATATAACAAAAAGAATTGGAACATATTTGTAGGTGGGTTTGACTATGAACCGTGCTTTTTAACTTAGGCAAGCGTCGAGCACCTCTTGACATTTTCAAATGCTCGATGTTTATTTGTGAATCAATTTCCCACTCATTGAAAGAAAATATTCATAAAATACTAATATTTGCACAAATAAAATTGGTGGTGTTATTTTTAGGTTATTTTAGCTTAAAGTAGAATTATCAACTTAGAAACGGAGCACATCTAATTCCTTCAATTAGCGGATGACCTTTAGTCGTTAAGTAAACCTCTAGTTAAGGTTCATTGGATACGTATCGTGTAAAATATGTTAAACAAAATACTTAGAAAAGTAAGTCTTTAATCAAATCTAACATTATTCTATTTACACGTGGTTAGCCGGTGAATGGAGCACGTGGGGTGCGGGCGCGGTCGTTCGATACAGCGGAGGCTGCGCGCTGAGCGAACGCCCGGAACTTTCAGCCTACCAGATATATCTGACCCCTTCTACCCCTAACGCTTATACTTGTTCTACCATACACAGAAACATCTTAACAACAGACGAGGGTCTCACGTTGCTGGACGCCTCATCTCGTGCCAGTTACGCAAGATCCATCCAGCTACTCGTACTATAATACTATTGCGCGTGTTGATAGAAGACCGTTTTAAAGCAGTTTACTGGATTTCGTAGGCTTTACATAATATGATAATATGCTAGACGATATTATTCAATTTTTAATATAGCTCAAATTATATTGGAGAGTATTCTTCGATACATCTAATGAAGTAACTGAAGTCATTCACAAAAAAATCTTTTGATTTAAACACTATTTATAAAGTAATAAAATGTAATTTACATAAACTTGAACTAGTTTTAAATCATTGCTTTTAATGGGCTCATCGTCGAGTGTCTCCGTTGGCTCGCTCCGTTTTTAGGTCGTCTTGAAATGGGATTCTGTAGTTATCTCTTAGGTTTGTTCATTTTAAATATACCGATTTTTTTCATTGTTTACACCAATAATAATATTTTTCCTTTTTTTATGAATGGGTCAAATCATTAATTAATAAATATAGCGTACTATAATGTACTGGATTACTTAAATGATGAGAATACTTGGAATCTAAGTGACGTTGACTTTCAAACTAAATGATTTGTATAACAAATTATGTAAACTAAACATGGCATTTTGAAAAAAAACGACTTTTGAGTTTCTGGCCGGCTCTTCTCAAAAGAAAACTACTTTCAGAGCTGGTGGTAGCTTCAGACAAGCTTATTGACCGACCAATTTTTGACGTATCAAAAATAGTTTTAAACAATATGTAATTGAAATAAATTATTTTGAATTTTCTCGTTTCCCTTACCCTACGACCTAACTATAGTAATATATTGTTTCGTTCCATTTATTTGTTCAAAGCATTTATTTTTCTTTAGCATTTTTTTTATGTCATGATCCTTCTAACCCTCATCTCTCTCATCTCGGTGTTGACCCAACAAGTACTAAATGGCATGGCAATTCATCTTTATATGCGTAATTAAAAACACTATGCGTATATTTCAAAAAGGAATAATTTAATAAAACATTTGAATAAATGATACCTGTACTTTGCGTATGTAATTTTTTCTGCCCATTTAAAAGTATAATTCGACATAAATTATGAATTAAGCAATTAAAACAAGCTTTGCCAATTTATTATTTAAAAGCAAATTTCGACAATTTATTATTTAAACTTAACTCGATAAGTGATTTTGTAAGCAAACATATATTCGCGTTCGTATGCAGATGTTATCTGTCTCTTGTACCTCAAATCCATTTCCGTCCCATCTGTCCCAATATTTTATCAAACGGCAAATAGTGTTGAATTAGGACATTGCAAAATTTAAACCTCTTTTTCATCTACCGAAAAGTCAACTTTATGACGTTGTAATGAGGATCAAAATTCTTTGCACCATGTTACATAATTTGCTCCTACTTGTTATTTTCTGGGCTGTATTGTTAAAGGGATAAAGCTGAAAATGGCACTGGTTTTGATCCTTGAGAAGTTGATGGGGATCTTGGATACGTGGGAGCTCCATGTCCGAGATAAGAGAGGTTATCGAACCTACAACTTATTTCTTTTATGATGATTTACCTTATTGAAAATGTTTCATTGGCAAGGGATTTTTATGTAAGTGTGCGTGTTTCGAAATCTTCTTTAATATAATAACGGTTTGTGTAACCTATGGTAAAACTCTTACCAAAATTTAGTAGAGAGTTTAATAAATCAAAAACATTGGTTTTTTACATTCAGTTTCAAAATACACAGTTTTTAACTGTAAATAAAGAAGTTGCAAAACTGGCAAAAAGACAAAAACCATTATCAAGTTGGTAACGAACTAAAAAACTGTCACCTACAAACGAATTCATTGAACAATCTACCTTCTGGCACACGATTGTAAAAAACTTTTCCTTTCAAATCTCAACTTTATTTAAATATCCCAAGTTGTATCCGAATTACGTTATTTTATCAATTGTCTACAGTTTCAATTGTTCCTTACAAATTGATTAATTACACCGGTCAACACGGATTTTGAGTCTGACAACAAAATGTCAAATTTTCATTTCTTTTACCTTACTTATAAAGGGTAAAATAGGTTTTTTGATTAAAGATTGGTTTTCTAGAAATTTCGTTTTCATAGAAAATTTCATATTATTTCGACAAGTAAAGTCTTTATGCTATTTTGCGACTCAGTCATATACAAAAGTAGTTGCTACAGTTTGTAATAGACATACATACACTCAATACAATAGAATGCGCGACTTGTCGCCATTTTGTTTTAAAGTATTACCAACTATTATTTTACTCTCCACTAAAAACTTTAAATCTTAATTACCAATATAAAACATACAAAAGCAAACTTATTTCTTCATAAATTGAGTTTTTGGTTATTTTTCAATGTAAACACTCAGACAATAGTCATTAAATAACAGAAACAAAAAAAAAGTTTTTTTTTGTTGACTTGTGTTATTAGCTTAAGAATTTAATGTTTTAAAAAATAATAGAAACATACATAGTGCTTATTTTAAAACTTCAAAAATTGAGTTAGTTATAATTGAAAATAATTCATCTACTAAAATGATGAGTAAACAGAAGGATTTTTGTTTCAAGTCTCAAATGTATTTTGTCCTTAGCACGTGATTTGTAATAATCACGACCTTACGTTTCGTAAAGTTTCTACTGAGACTCACTTTTTAAATGTTTCTGGTACATTGCATTTGAAAACCGACCTTGTATTCTTCAAGATTTGCCGCATATTAAAGGTGAAAGGACAGTTTTTGTTGGATTTTGCTATTCACGTGTTCCTTTATGCCCTTTGTCGCACGTTTGGACGAGGGTTCAAACCTTCAAATCGACCTTTTCGTTTATAATGCGTTTTATACGGTCAACATGAGATCTTAGAAACCTTTTGAATGTCGTACAGCTATTCAAAATTTTTAAGTAGGTGCTGTGATGTTTTGTTTGTTTACATTGCTGGGGGTAGTTGAATATTTTACTGCTTGGTCATCATGCGACGTAATTATCAATTCATGTTCAGATATATACTATAGTTAGTTAATGATTTAATGTCAATGTCTGTTAGATGTGACATATAAGTTTTTATGTACTTATAGATGCACTCCTCTTTTCCTTGCTGAAAATAAAGGTGACTTGAAGGGACGGTAGATTAACACGTCTGTAGAGATTAATGACAGAACGGTTTTTTACATCCAACCCGATGTCTAGATCATGATCCAACTTGAATTGTTATAATCTCAGTCCTAGGTGCGAATTATTGCTGGAGTACATACGAAGTCTTACAAAAGTAACAGTTCAGGTCAATATGTCAACAGTGTACTAATCAGGTAAATGACTGCTTAGACTATAGTTTAGCTTCATTACGTTTTAAGCTGATTGTTTAGCATTTTTTTTTCTTTATTTGAAACATTGAACCGTTGTAGAAACGCTAGAGAATGCTCACGCTTTCGAAGATCTGGAGATTACAGAAGTAATACCCGCAGTATGACGAGGATTTTATCTTTTTAAATAACTTTCTGTCAGAATCATAGAAAATACTAGTTGTAATATAAAGCTGGAGAATGATCGAAGATTCGGAAATTACAGAAGTAATATCAGACGGACTACAAATATTTCCAAACCGGTTAATAAGATACTTTTATTGTTTTCTAACGAATATTACAGTGAATTGGAATTTGATTGGAAATTCTGCGAAGTACAATTGTATTGTATCTATAATTTATTAGTTATATTTCATACTGGTTATTTGTGCTTCTGCCCTCGAGCTACAATATAATTATGTTTTACTTTAGAACAAAGGTTTCTGACCATTTTCCTACATCGAGCCATTTCCTCATTGATTTTTACACACTCATTCATATTTATACAATGTACAAATATTTCTTTCAATTATTTAAACATTGACTTCTTATTGTTAACTGTAAATTTTGTTATTTAGTATTAAATATAAGCCTCAAGCGAAATATTTATTGAATTGTAATAATGAAAGGAGCTATATTCCTCGATATTCTGCAAAGGATTTCAAAACCTTATTACATTTTGTTACTCTATTATAAGTAAATCCCGCCTCTCCTGTGAAAGCTTTCAAAGAAAACCTTTGAGGCCGGTCTAAGTCTTGACTTATCTGTGTATATTTTAAACTTGTAAGCTTTTGATGTATCATAGAGATTAGATAGACTTTAGTTATAAATACAGTAGATATTCTTAGTTTAGAGACTCCATATACCTTGGTAGTATTCATTAAAATGTGTTTATTTGTCACAAACTTAGTAACAATGTATTAAAATCTAGGATGACCATATTATATCTTGGGTACCCTGGAGCTGTTATAATGAAACCAGTAGATAAATAGTGAAAATCTTTAATGTTTACTAGTTTGTTAATATTTATATTTTTAATTTAGTTTTAGTTTTTTTTACCAATGTTTGTATTTCTTTGACTAGTTCACATAATATTCTCGTGTAATATTGTTAAGGTCGATCATAGATACTATTCACTGTGTTACTAGATTATATAATCATAATATTGTATAATGAATTATAAATAAATAGTTATTGTATGCGGTGTTTATCTCTTCGATGTGATACAATGGCGGTTGACCTCCGTGGTCACATCGTGAATAAGATAAATAATTTTTATATATTAAAAACGTCAATGTTAATAATTATTTTTTTTACAGTTAACTTATCTTAAATACTGTTTGAAAGTGTTTTATCTGGTCCTTCGAGCCGGTTAGACATTAAATCTAAAATAATTGTAACGAACTCATGATGTTTATGGGCTTAGACAAAAATCTGTTTGAAATATACTTATATTTTCCTGACATCATAGATATTTTGGGTATCAAATCCATATGGATAACAAATGAGAATTCATACTAATTTGTGTCAGCGTATGATTGTATTCAAATGATTTAATTTAAAGTACTTGTATTTATTTTGTTTCAAAGTGTCATCATAAATTGATAACACCCACACGTATTACTAAGAGATGATTTCATCACAATTGCAAAACTAAAATTTATTCATTTACTGTTTAGTCACAAGTAGTTGTTAAGTGTGTATTTGTTAATAATATTTTCGATAGCTTTTGGTTTTTTTTTTTTTTATGTAACTAGGTCGGCAAACAAGCGTAGGGCTCACTTGATGGTAAGCGATTACCGTAGCTTATAGACGTCTGTAACACCAGAAGCATCGCAAGCGCGTTGCCGACCCTATCCCCAATTCCCCCCAGGAGCACTGGTCACCTTACTCACCAACAGGAACACAACACTGCTTTAGAGTAGTGTTATTTAGCTGTGATCTTCTGTAAGGTCGAGGTACAGCAGGAAGTTTCCTGCTGTGCCCTACCTCAGACCGTTTTCTTTTTTATTTACAACCCTTGTGATGTGGAAATATATTTAATTGTAGTGTAACTTATCTAGACCTTTTTAAGCCTCCTTTTTGAAGACTCTCCAACTATCGCGACTTAAGTCTGTTAAAATAGCAGAGAGTGTGGATCCTATAATACAATTCTCTATTCTTTTTTGCAACATTTTTAACTCGATGCTCCGCTCTTATGAATCACCGTGTGATTTTATATAAGGTATAGCCTTCCTCAATAAATTAGCTAACCAAAATTAAAAGGAATTTTCAGTGCCTGAGATTAGCACGTTTAACCAAACAAACAAACTGTTATAGCTGTATATTACTAGTATAGATTACGGAAGTAGTGGAAGCATGTAATTTTTTTAACCATGACACACCAATTTATGTAGGATTTATATTATGTAAGTAACCTATCCTATAAGACATAGACATACAACATAACCCATTGTTAACCGTTACTCAGGCCAAAGACCGCTTGACATGCAATTGTTTGATTCACCCAAGTAGGTTATAATCGATAAAATTATATTTTTTTTTTAAATCCTAATAATTTTTATAAACTACGTAATATGTACAGTTATTGATTCTTATATCTATTAGAAACCTCATCGTTTACGTGACGCATAAAGCAGTTTGATAATAAAGTATTACATACTTGTTTTAAAAGCCAAACCTGATTTTTCTATGGGATTTTCCCCATTGTTATTTTTATTATTCAATGGATTAATCATAACATTTTATGAGTATGTTGTGTCACATAAATGAATATCAATTTAATATCAGAATTCTCAACATATATTTCTATACATATATTTTTTGTCTTTGATCTGGTAGTCTGTCCGTAGGTTTGCCATAAACTACAACACGAAATATGATGAGTAAAAAATCTTGTCAATTAATAATGATTTTGGTTAAGCGAAATTTAGGTAGTTCACTGGTCACCCCATTATTAAGATTCTACTGTACGTCCGTCCGTCTATCTGTTACCAGGCTGTATCTCATGAATCGTGATAGCTAGACAGTTGAAACTTTCCCAAATGATGTATTTCTGTTGACCCTATGACAACAAATACTAAACACAGAATAAAATAAATATTTAAGGGGGGCTCCCATACAACAAACGTAAATTTTTTTTGCCAAATGTTGGTACTCTTCGTGCGCGAGTCGGACTCGCACTTCTATGTATATATCTGTAGTAACATGTATCTATTGGTATTTAACCTATAACCTCATTTCAACGGCATAGATGAATAAAGGATTTCACGGTTTCACGTCACATGACAGTCACGCAAAATTGAGACCTTTGTGAATCCAAATTTGTATAGAAAGTGGAAAAAGCATTAATACCGAGTAATGTACGAGGGTTTTGCCAGCTGTATCAGCCTGATTGATGGCCAGGGTAACAGTTAATTCTGACATGACTCGTGTATTCTATAATGTGAAGTTACATGATAAAATGTTAATGGTTTATTTATTTATTTATTTTTACCATGGTACATACAACAGGTAATTACTAATTACAACTAATCAATATCAAAAGTTTTGTGGTAAGTTATAACCCAATTACTATATGTACACATCGTGACATTATTTAGTGAGTAGGTTACAATTACAGTATTAATTTAAAAATTACAAAATAAAGCATTAAAGACAAAATAAAATATATTAAATGAAATGTTTTACACAAAAATACAGTATGAGTCAAAAATTATATTATAAGAGAGGAAAAAAAAACAGATAAAAAACAACAAGCACAAAAACAAGAAAATGTTACAATCCATTGATAATAATTTTGTTGAGGATCTGCTTCTTAGTAATTTTATTATGGAAGATGTCAAAAGAGCCATCGTGTTCTACAAAATCATTATATAGGCGACACATACGGACAATAGGATTAAAAAACCAAGTGTTGTTTCAGTAAACGTTTAAAACAAAAATCTTTGGTTTTCTAGTTTTATGTCTAATATTGAAATTAATAAAAGATAACAAGAAAGGACAATCTATTTTGGCATGAATAATTTTATATTATAAAAAAAAAATAAAGTTTAAAAAACTATAACTCGACTACGTAAAAAAGTGGTCTGAAAAGGACGAAACAAGAAAATAATCAGATAGAAACCTTGAAATGTATTGGTATCAAAACGGTCAAGGTAGAACTGTGGTCGCACCCATGTATACCTACTATGACTATATATAAGACTAGGGGCCCGTCCCGGCTTCGCACGGGTGAATAATTTTTTTTTAACATTTTGGCTCCCGCATTCTGTCGCTCCCTCTATCGCTGCGCTGCGAGGCATTCCACACCGCGCCGGCGGCCTGTCTAGGATTATTTTTTATTTATCTTGATATTTTTATTTCGTAATATCTTTTGACTGGAATGTCCGATTTCAATAATTCAAAAAGTAATTAACAGATATTGAAACAGTCTTCATTACGAAAAAATTTATTTGGATAAGAATTAATACAAAGTTATGGAAAACATGGTCTGATTTTGATAGGCATTTTTATCAACTTTTAAAATGTAAAAAAGTAGTTATAGTGACTTAACTACAATAGTTGGACATATGGTCTCGCGGAGTTTTTTGTAGATATTGATCCGTTCTATAATATTGTAAAACATTTTTTTGTTCTATCATCAATACTTTTCGCAGCGCATGCGATGAAAGATATTTTATGGCTAATTTTTTTGCACCTTGTGTTGGTTTTAGTGAGAATTTCTGGGGATCTATAATTTTTTCTTGTAATAAATATAGCCTATGTTACTCAGGGATAATGTAGCTTTCTAATGGTGAAAGAATTTTTGAAATCGGTCCAGTAGTTTTTATGTTTATTCGTTACATACAAAAATACAAAAATACAAATCTTTCCTCTTATAATATTAGTATAGATATAGATAAGAGGAACACTACCATGAAACGGACATACATTTCTAGGTTCCTATCTGTTTATTTTTCTTGTTTCGTCCTTTTCAGACCACTTTTTTACGTAGTCGGGTTATAGTTTTTTAAACTTTATTTTTTATTTCATAATTTTCCGTTTCCCGATCGAGATAACTTTTATAATCTAATATTATAACGTAATTGTTGGTTTTTATTTGTTTAAACGAGTAAATAACTGCAACGACAGGACCGCGCGAACTATACGACCGCATTTTAAACATATATGTTGACTTAAACAATAACATATATATACATATTTGTAATTTGCTTGTCCAGACCTTTCTTTTGACACCAAACACGTGATAATCAGCTCAGTTTAATTTTTTTCGAAGTTAGAATATGAGGTTTAAATTCCGTCATTAAAAAAAAAATCATAAAATTTTTATAGCCTACGTCACCCGCGCCATTATTACGAATCTATTGACACCTTACTCATGAAAATTGGTTCAGTAGTTTGGCCGCTAGAGTGGAACATACAAACCTACATACATAGATACATACATAGATACATTCATACATAGATACATACATACATAGACTGCCAAAATCATAACCCTTCCTTTTGGCTTCGCCGTAGTCGGGTAAAAACAATATGTCGCAACAACTACGTCGTGATTTTAAAGAATGAACCTGAAAGTAGGTGAGCCTATCGTAGTAGGAAACTAATTCACTAATTCAGGTTTTATGATTGATTAGAAATAATATTGATTTTTTTATCTATACTTTTCAACACGCTTGTAAATTATATTGTTTTAGGTTTATACTACAGCTAGAATAATAACAAGCGTGTTTTAGGTTACCGCGATTGTGCTATAATAATGACACGAACTGTTAGAATATTTCAGCCATTCTGAGTCATATTATATTTGATTTTATTTTAATTAGTTATTAACTCGCTACCACTTTTGTAAGGTAGGTATAGTAATTTAAGTCTTGATCGGATTAACTATACCTGGGATTTTAAAAAGGGGGGGGAGGTTTTTGACTAGACTATATGTCGGAGAATAGTAAAAGATTATCGAATAATCAAATCGTTAATGGTATCTATGGCTTTGGAGTAGGGTAGTAGTCACTTCCGTTGTTTTGACAGTCTCGACCCTCGACCCTTTATATGCCATCGACAGTCTGACTAAAGTCTTAGTCGTGCGCGGTCTTTCAAGAAGTGAAGTAGTCTCTGATTTGTGATACTGTGCTTGGAGTGCTGTCCGATCAAGGTGGCATGTTAGGAGGCGAGTGTCGTGATCACTTAAAGGAATTCCTTAAGCCTACACCTTGGTCACAAGTCCAAGGCACTGCTTAGGTTTCTCTCGTAATTGTTTAAGATCATATTTGATTATTTATCGGTTCAGTAAAAGTATATACGTTGCGTTTACCCAATATTCCATTCAATACCATTCCCTCTGTTAGTGTTTTCTAATATTCCCTTCACCTCCTTTCCTTCTCACCTGTTAAAATCACCGACATCAGAAGTGGGATCACAAACCTACAAGTTAAGACATATACATAATAACTTATTAGGTCTTGAATTTCGGAAATATATGAGGAAACTCCTTAAAATTAAACAAGAAATAAGATTCAGATATCACAAGCAGTGACACCCCATTGGTTAAGACTTGAATGTCTTACTCCAGAGGTCTGAGTTCGATCCCCCACACGAGCACACACCTATGACTTTTCTGAGTTATATGTGTTTGAGCTATTAAGTATCATTATGATACTTAATAGCTCAAACACATATAACTCAGAAAAGTCATAGGTGATACTTAATAGCTCAAACACATATAACTCAGAAAAGTCATAGGTGTGTGCTCGTGTGGGGGACTGCTTTGCCGGTTAAGGAAAACATAGTGACGAAACCTGCGTTACCTAAAGTGCTCAAAGGAGTGTAAAGTTTACCAACCCACACTGGCCCAGCATAGTGGACTATGGCCTAACCCCCTCCTCACTCTGAGTAGGAGACCCGGCTCAGCAGTGGGCCATTAACGGGTTGTGATGATGATGATGATTAGAGGCAGTTTAACAAGTACTTTCATAGAGTCTATCATAGTGCAAGTTGAAATGAGCAGTGTACCTAAAACTAGGCTTCCCTTACTGGTAACTTCAGTTTGTTAATTTTAATGTCGGTTTAGCTAGATGTTACAAACCGGCCTCGGGCATTGGAGGCGAGTGTTGATGCTTTATAAAAGGGCTTTTCCTTAATGACATTTAGATAGTAAAGTATTAGATTGATTAGGTTCTTCTTATTCTACTAGTCTTATACTTTAATGTATGACATTTAACTTGAAGTTGATATCTGTGCAGATTGTCTTGTAAAAGGAAAATATTGTACTTAATATTTATTAGTTAGCTGTAGTGGCTCGTAACATGTTTATTGCGGTTGACATTGTCACAAACCGCAGTCATCGTATACGATTCATGTGTACAAATATCGACTTGTGCAGCCCTTTAAAAATGTATGCAGCCTCGACTGCGATAGGATTTTACGTTGCGAATCGATTTCTTTACAGTTTAAGGAGTTTTGCTACCATTTTTAATTGGAAATTTTATTAGCGCCCAATCTTATTAGTCAACATTGTGTTTTCCTATCCCAATAAAAAAAATCGTGACTCAAATTTTAAGCAAGCATGTTATATTTGAAGGAAGTGAAGGAAAATATCGTGAGGAAACCTGCACTCCTGAGAGTTCTCCATGTTCTCAAAGGTGTGTGAAGTCTGCCAACCCGCACTTGGGCAGTGGGGTGGACCTATTCTCCCTCCTTACTCTGAAGAGGTTCAGCAGTGGGCCATTAATCGGTTGTGATGATAATGGTGATATAGGACATAATCAAAGAATTTTAATTCTTATTTTATACTCAAAGGCCCAATATTATTAAAGATTTTGTATTCTGATTGAATCATAGTCTGCTTACTTTTGCTAAATTTTCAATAATATATTCGTTAATATGATTTTTTTAGAAGCTTACAATCACAATATTTTAATCAAATAGTGTATGATGTTTTGTTGACTTATCCCCTTATCTTACTGTATTTCTCTGACAGAAGGGGTTACCTGGAAGAGATCAACCCAATGATAACGTCGCCCTTTGCATGCATAATCTGGCAATATATGTAAATAGTTAGCAAATGTTATAAGTTATCCTAAGTTGTATGCAATGAAGTCTTTTATCTATCTATCTACACTAGACCACCCGCGCGATTTCGTCCGCGGAATGCTCCGCTCCTATTGGTTACTCCTATTGGTCCTTAGCGTGATGATGTTGATTGTTCGTTTAAAGACTAATCAACTAAGGAAATAAACATGAGGATTGCAATGGGTTGGAAGAGGTACTGGTCTCTTAAAAAGATTATGAAATCCCGGGACATGGGATTGGCACTTAAAAGAAAGACCTTCAACACATGCATCCTACCATGTCTAACATATGGGTGTGAGACCTGGGCACTTACTATATCACTTAGAGAGAAGCTTGCCAAGTGCCAAAGATCCATGGAGAGAAGTATGATAGGCTCAAAAAGACAGGACAGAGTAAGAAACATCGACCTTCGTTCGAAAACTATACTTACCGACATTTTGATCAAAATTGACAACCAAAAATGGCGATGGACAGGCAAGATGACACGGTATCCTCGTGAAGGCAAACGCAATCAGGGCAGACCACTTACCAGATGGGAAGATGAAATAAAACTGACAGCAGGTCCTAATTGGACACACCGAAATCAGAGACATTTTATAAGTGCTTAATGTTATATCTGTTTTTTTTGGCTTTATAATAAAAGGCTTATTATTATTATTATTATACGACCCATAGGAGCGGAGTAACACGAAGAACGAAGTCGCGCGGGTCGGCTCGAATTTAGTAAAATAAGTTAAACTTTTATAATGCTACTAACACAATATTGTTTAGACTAGTAAAAAAATGTTGTTTGGTTTAGATATACTATGTTATAAAATTATGGTTACCTTGCTTATTAAAAAAAAGAATTACAACCTTATTTAAAATAAAGTATTTCAAATAGAATGTAACCTAACCTAGATTCAGTACAATAAATGATGATCTATGGTCATGCACATGTAAATAGGTCAACACACGACATGTTACATTTGAATATGGCTACAAAGCCTTTGAACGTGCTGTGAGAAATCGTACGTCACGATTTTACATTGGCATATTGTATGTTTTTGTATGTATGATTAAGCAGCAAAAAGCTTTAGGTAATTAATTTTTAAATAACTAATGTTACTGTCTATATCTATCACTTTTTTCTCATGTATGTTATGTGAGAGAATTGTTATGATTTTTGAAGTGAAAACTTCTTTAGCGGAGTTATGTAATTTTTTTTGAGACCTGATCGTAAATTCGTAAGTGTTCGATCTCAATAATACAATTTGGATTTTTGGATTTGAATTTTGTTCTTTGGGTTACTTAAACCGTAGAATTATTCATAATATTTTCTTTCCAAAGTCCCGTGGCACGTTCTGGTCTCGCCGTATGTAAGCCAGATCTCAATAATACAGTTCGTTTTTTTTTTGATTTTTGTTCTTTGGGAATATTCAAAAATGCACAACGAAGTTCACTCCCCCAGTACAACCCGTTTTTTTTAAATAGATATCTTGATAATTTTTCTTCGAAGCGAAAGTCCTAAAAGACTTCGGAATCTCTAGAATAAATTTTAGAAAATAAACAGTAGTTAAAGGGGGGAAAAAAGGTAAAAGATCAAATTTTGCACTTAGTATTTGTATTATGTTAAGTTCTTACTGGCGGTGCTGCTACAGTTTAATTAATTAATTTAAAAAATCACTCACAAAAAATATTTTTAGGATCAAAAGAATGATTTTTAGATCTATCTGGATGGAACAGGTCCTGTTTTTTACTCAATATTATTTTACTTTAATGATGAATACTAGCCGACAGGCTCTCATTTATTCAATAATACCTGCAACTTTTAACTGAGGTAGGGCACAGCAGGAAATTACCTGCTTAAATATGGAGCAGCCCGACTGGGGTAGTACCCCGACCTTGCAGAAGATCACAGCTAAATAACACTACTCTAAAGCAGTGTTGTGTTCCTGTTGGTGAGTAAGGTGACCAGAGCTCCTGGGGGGAATTGGGGATAGGGTCGGCAACGCACTTGCGATGCTTCTGGTGTTGCAGACGTCTATATGCTACGGTAATCGCTTACCATCAGTTGAGCCGTACGCTTGTTTGCAGACCAAGTTACAAAAAAAAAACAATGAATATACCTGTCATCGGTTCGTAAGAAACGTTTTCGTTCGAGCGTTTTTCTTTCCGACTTACTTTGCAAATCCGACTACTACGAAAAGGTCTTTTAATTTTTCGGGTTAATATATAGCCTATGTGATTCACAAATAATATGGCATTCTATTGGTAAAAGAATTTTCAAAATCTGTTCAGTATATCCAGAGATTACCCCCTACAACCTCACAAACTTTATCTCTTTATAATATTAGTGTAGATTGCATGGAAACACATTTTTAAGTTAAATTCCTTGTTAAGGGTCCTTAAATAAATAAAATATTTTATAATTTTTAACGACATTTTTCGGTTGAATAATGACCGAATAAACGAATAAAATGAGTAGTTTTCATGTTTTTCTATTAACATTGGAGAATTTACCAGCCAAGATAATCCATAAATGACTTGAATATGTATGAAAATTCCATTACTTTAACAACAGAGCACTGGGCGTGAAAATATTTGCATTTAAATAGTTTTTGCCTTTATGATTAAATTACCTTTTTTTGTTACAGATTTTCATGATGTTCGTGGTTTATTTCATGGTACGTATTTATTGTCACTATAAAATTAAATCGTAATAGCTCTTTTCTTTCGAAATGCGAAAGTGTAGATTACAGATAAAAAATAATGGCTTACGAGTCTCTAAAACGGTAAAAATGAACGAATTGATTCCTTCAATTGCATTTACAATAAAAAATCGATAAGTAGTGACGATATAATGACATTTTTTATTATTCAACGTTATAAAGCTACATCGTTATGGAACTTCAATAATATTTCACGATTTTAAATGGCTTGAACCCCAGATGTATGAAATATTTTGTTTTTTTTTCAACCGTCAGTTTTTAACCGAAAAAACCGTCATTTTCTCAAAGTTCGAACGTTTTTTTTTATTTTTTACTCTTTCTTCGTCTTCTTTCATTTTCTATTTAAGTGAACTTCAACAATCCCGTATAATTACTATCATAAGATGTTTCTGCGATATTTGTCGTATTCATTATTATTTATAAGAATTGCTGTTGTAATGACATTATTTTCAATCAAGGAGGGCTCAAGTCACAGAGAAGAAGCCATTTTCATGGTCAGGATTTTATGTAGTGCAGCCATAGCTTTAGACATTTAAGTCGTATGTATGATAAAATAAGTCTCTATTTATACTTTAATTAGCGACCCGGCTCGGCTTCGCACGGGTGCAATGCTGATACTAAATATACTACAGAATGTCAGAATGTATGTTATACAATGTTCACAGCTTTTTTCATTATACAATACACATGTTTTCATAGGCACGCGCCGCGCAACCGCTATGTCCCTGCATTTTAAATCTGTAATATCTTCGAAAATATTCATTTAAATTTAATGCTGTAAAGGGCCATATTGATCTATATTAAATGCACGATGTATTTAAGGTACCTCATTGGATCAGGGTTAATGCTGTATTGTTCAAAATCGCTTCGTATATAAGCCATTATTTCTCGTAAAAAGTAAAGGATAAAAAATGGTAATTGTGGGTTATCCCTTAGAGATATACATATACCATCGCGGTCTTTTTTGTAGAGCTTTTTAAGGAGTACAATACTGTAGTACATTATTTTGATCTATCTCGTAGGATTCAGCCAGCGTTTGCAATGTAAGCCCAAAAAAATGTGCTTATTTACGACATCACATTTAAAACCTCTAAAATTAGCAGTGTTTCTCGAATATATTATGCTTGTATTATACATATAAACTTTCCTCTTGAATCACTCTATCTATTAAAAAAACCGCATCAAAATCCGTTGCTTAGTTTTAAAGATCTAAGCATACATAGGGATAACAGAAAGAGAGACAGCGGGAAGCAACTTTGTTTTATACTATGTTGTGAAGATTATCTAACTTGTCTTAAATGTATCATCTAGATATAAATGAAATAAAGTTGCCGACACACGTATTATATGGCGTGGCTGATTCGGCCATTGAGCGGTAAGATCAGACCAATAACTCCGGCTTTATATATTACCGTACGGACACGCTTACCGCCCATTTATCAGATAGTTTGTAACAACGTTAAACTTTGTTGCATAACAACTGTTAGTCTTTTTACTCGACTACGGCGTACTACTATGTATGTATGTATTAATGTATGTATGTTCCACCCTAGCGCCTAAACTACTGAACCAATTTTTATGACGGAATTTAAACCACTGATTCTAACCTACGTATTATCCGCGCGGTTAGTTTAAGCAAATAAAAATCCACATTACGTTACAACATGAAATTATAAAGGTTGTCTCGTACAGGAAACGGAAAACTATTAAAAAAAAATGTTTAAAAAACTATAACCCGACTGCGTGAAAAAGTTGTTTAAAAAGGACGAAACAAGAAATTAATTCAGATAGAAACCCAGAAAGGTATAAAAATGGTATGGTAGGTATAAAAATGGTTAAGGCAGATCCGTGGTCGCCCCCATGTACATCTAATCATAGTAGGTATACATGAGTACCTTATCTACTTTATATCACTATACCCTACCTACCTTAATTATTAATACTTTTTAAACTTTTGTACATCTTAAGCTTTATTCTAAGAATTATCCAAAATTTTCATAATTAAATATTAAACAATTTTTTTTACCCCTCCTAGTAAGCTAACAAATAGCTTGTGTCAGGAGTGGGCCACGCCAGTAGTCCAATGTCCGGGATTTGAACCCACGACCTGTCGACCGTGAAACTAACGCCGGAACCACTTAGCTACTGACGCTTCATTAACACAATTAAGCCTCTGGTTTGTACTTTCGGCAAACGTGCAATCAGAAAACTGTCTTAAAACAAGTTTTGAGAAAATGCGATTAAATTAGAGAAATATATAATAAGATCATCTGATACAAACCATATGGGAAGTGGACCGACCGCCCGGAGACTATGCTCTATAACTTGAAAACTTGATTCCAACGATTTCAAATATGCTGACAATATTTTTAATAAGTTGTAGAATTAGAAAATGGAATTTAAACAAAAATCGATATTACTCTTTTCGGGGTAAATTAGATTCCCTATTGGCTTTACAACTTCTTATGTTTTCCCCAGTAGGTCAGGTTTGAAAAATAATTTTGTTAAGTGAATATTTTTATTGAAGACCAATAACGTGTATTATGTTATTTACGCTAGATTCCTTGCTCTGATGCTCCTTTATTGAATCATTAATGTCATAACTTAGTTTTGTTAAATGGATGGCAGCAAGGCATAGTGATAATGGAGGCGAACCTAAAGGGGACCTATTAACATTATCCTGCAGCCGGGACATAAGCCCCAAGCTTTTCATGTGAATTTGGAAGTCTTGTAGAGAAAGAAGAATTGTAAAAAAAATATCCAAATATAATGAACAATAAAGCTTGCTCCAAGACCGAAGAAGGCAGTTAGTCTGAAGATAAACGGAGGCTTATCAATTCATATAAACGTCATCTCAAGGTTCTGAGAGTTGGTTGGTCAGTTATAGAACATGGTGTCGTTGAACTTTGATTCCATCATAAGTCTGGGTAAAATTGTATCAAGGTCTTAATAATAATACTATATTTGTTATAAACTATTTGCTTATTCTAGATTTAGATACTGGAATATAATAAACACATATAGACAGGAATCCTAGCCAAGTAGCATCTGGTTCATGCCACCCTGATGATAATTATGATGATGATCTCCTCCGCTACCCGACCACTAATCACTAGATAATAAAGTAAACTTAATTCGAAGAACACACTTCTACTACTTTAAACGATTTATTATTCAGTTAAGCTACACGGTAGCTTAACTGCATAATAACACTCAAACGCCTACAATAATACAAAATCTAGCAGTACCTAGGATTGGCTGCTTGCAGGATTAAAAGGCCTTTCTACAATGCATCAAAAGTCTCCATCACCGCTCGACCCCATGTATCTAATATTTAAAACTTCTTCAGCAATTACACTAATTATTTAAATATACAGCAAACTATCTCTAAATACACAACACTGAAGTCACACAAGATCCGAGAATTACTAAACCTTCTTGCGTAAAATTTATCCTTTTTATAAAACAAAATACCCCCTTAATCTATTCCCACTATAATGATACGTGGAGTCGTAGACTTGTGTTGCTAAGATAATATTTAAAAACAATCAACAACAAAAGATAATGTTGCTAACGTTTGAATTAATGATGTCCACGAGGAATTTGATCAAGTTGGTGTGGATGATCAACGTTGAACCAACATAACAATGCATATGAGAAGAAATGTGTAAGAAAGGTTAACCCTAAAGTGCAGCCAATTAGAAAGTACTACAGACTACAGTATCGTATAGGCAGTGGCAGTGAGGCGCTGAGGCGTATATCGATTGTCGGTAAACAGCTGCGCGCACGTGGCTCTATTTCCGTAGCGGGTCGACGTCCGGCGGCCTTGCCCCCTGTATTCGGACACTGATAACAGTTGCCACGAATCTGGACTAGTTTGCTTTGTAAATTTAGATTTTGTAGTACTATGCAATCTAATGTCCTTGCCGCTGCCGCTGTTTTCTTCTGCATTTTTAAGTATTTTAAGTGGTTTGATTGGCTTACCAGCTAATCATGAATTTGATCCGTGAGGAGACGGGTAAGAATACAATTCCCCTCTGCCCACCTGCATGTGAATCCGATCTTCAAGTGTCTCTAACCGAGGTTAGGAATTAATGCCGAGGGTTCTTGTTCAGGGTCCACTAAAACCGCAGAATTCCTCTCTTCGGTAGCCACTTTACATCTGGTGTTTTGGTTCTTTCCAAGAATATTCCACAGATTCAAAAATATAAATCGTTGTCTCGGTAAAGCAGAGGTACTCTCAGCAAGAGAACGTTGTATAATATAGTGAGTATAAATGAAGTCTCCCAAATCGAGAATATTAGGCAGGAAGGAAGGAGGATGCAGTGTATGGGAAAGGCCTTGTAATCCTGGACCTGAATCGCTTCCTATGCGGTTTATGGCATTAGCACACAGTAACTAAAGTTTCGTATATTTATTTTTGGTCAGGATCTAAAAATACTTCATCGGGTTGATAATTTTGCTTGTCTTTTTTTAATTGCAAATTCGGCTAAACTCACTTCAATCTGATAATTATTTTGGGGTTCAAGGTATTCTCGCCATTTTGGAGGGTTCTCTGAGAGGCAATAAATATTTAGTTTATCAGCTCTATATATCTTTAATGAGTTTTAATTTGAGATTGGTGGTAATAATATATTCTTTTAAATGCTTTAAGTAATTCTCTCTTTTCTTTAAACCGGTTTACTTCCACATCTGGACAGAACATTTATTTATCTCATAACCAAAGAACTCCAATCAAAAACAAAGTGATGGTACTCAAACTTTAATATAAAAGTTTTATCTTAATTATATTATTCTCTGTTGCGAGATTAGATAACAGATAATCGATAAAATTTTATGGTATTTTTTCATTGCTGCGTTTTTACTGTAGGGTAACTTTATACTTGTTTTGATAAAATATATTTATTACGTTGTTATTGTATGTACCTACGATTATAAAGTCGGTAGCTTATCATAAATGTACATTCGTTAATTTTATTAATAAAAGGAAGGTACATAGCCTAGTAGGATTCTTTTCTTTATTTGTAATTTCGCTGATGATAAATATACGTTCTGAACAGGAAATACATTATATTTAGACATTGTTTACTGTGTGAAATCTGTTATCTACATGGGACCGAACCACACAGTAACACGCACAAGACAATATTAATATGCATGTAAAACGGAAATCGTGTAATCAATATTAAATACTTACTTCAACCTTAGTAATGGAGATCCAGCGTCAATACACCACACCACTGCTTATCATAATGGTCACCAGGCGAGCTCCGTTTGACAACTGGTTCAAGTCTATCGGAAAAGAGGATATATATCTCGGAGATTTTAATAATGAGAAAGAAGGAGGAGAGGGGAATATTGAAGAACACTAAAAGGGTTAAGATTGAATAGACTATTGGGTAAACGCAACTAAGATACTGCTACTGAACCGATAAATAATCAAATATGATCTCTAACAATTACGAGAGAAACCTAAGCAGTGCCTTGGGCTTGTGTGTCAGTGTGAAGGTGTAGGCTTAAGAAATTCCTTTAAGTGATCACGACACTCGCCTCCACTGCTCAGGCTCTCCGTTTAAACCTAAGGCCAAACTCATATAAACCTAACCTAAGACGTGGCAACTACATTGTAAGGTACTCACGTGACCTTAATCGGACAGCACTCCCTGCACTTATACAACACTTCACTAGCACCTTGTGAAAGACTAAGACTGCAGTCTGACTGTCGACGGTATATAAAGAGTTGAGACTGTCAAAACGACTAAAAAAATACTCGCTAATACAAAAATATCAACAGTGTTGCTAGCTGAAATTAGTCATTAAAATTTTATAATTTTAAAAGCCTTCATCATTCTGTCCTGTTCATCTTTAATACTAAATCTTTATAAAGAACAAGTCACTAGCAACTTGAATATAATGTTCCATATTGTATTACAAGTGCCTATGTCAGTTAAATGGTTAATATCTCAAAAACCATTGAATATAAATAACTACCCACGCTTCGCCCACACTTAACCGGTGTAAATTGTTTTCAAAGAGAAAGTACATGCAATTTAATCATTGCTCTTTGAATTAATATTACCTGATGCAACTTCTTGATCAGGATCATAAATATGACATAACATCTTTTTTCTTAAAAAAAAAAGAATTATTGGCTAGGGGTTATTATATACTGTTATATCTCTTAAACGGGCTTAAACTTGATTACTTCATCACCCATTAATGGCCCTCTGCTGAGCCGTGTCTCCTTCTCAGAATGAGGAGGGATTAGGCCATAGTCCACCACGCTGGCCCAATGCGAGTTAGCAGACTTCACACACCTTTGAGAATGGAGAACTCTCAGGAGTGCAGGTTTCCTCACGATGTTTTCCTTCACCATTAGGGCAAGTGATGTTTAATTTCTTAAAACACACAACTCAGAAAAGTTAAAGGTGTGTGCCTCGGACCTCCTGAGTAAACATCAACGTCTAAACCACTGAGCCATCACTGCTTGATTAAAAACTTGATTACTAGTAGAAACCACTAGTCAAGTTTTCTATAGTGTTGCTGGCATAACCTACGTAACGAGTAACTTCTTTCCCTTAGAAATATTTTGGTCCTTATTTACGTATATATATATGAATGCGTAATAATATTATGCACTCTTGTATGTGTGCACGTACGTAATGCCTTTCTAACATCCTGACATTGACACATCTATCAGTCTATCGCTGTCTGTCGGCGCCGCTAATGTATAGTAATAGGTGAGCATAATGGAACTGTCTTTTACGATTACGCATACACTCGTATAGTAAGTGATGCCATGAAATGAGCGTTTTTGTATCTATATATTTTTTTTATTATCAAATTTCCTATATCGAATCAAAGTGGGTCCGATGAATTTCAAATATATATATTTTTTATACATTTTTTTGTTATACTATGCACGTACTTGAATATACAAGAATTACAAATGCATGTATAGTAGCCGGCAGCTAACTTTAGGTCTGAAAAAAAATAGTTGGGGAAAGTTGCGCATTGTGAGCGTGCTGCGTACCGCATTGGAAGTTGCATCCTTGACGTTTATTATTTTGATAAATAAGAGACGCCCGGGAACCAAAAAGTCGCATAAACCAATCACGTGTGACGCGATACTCTCGCACCGCGCTTCCCGTTAAAAAGGCCCTGATAGTTCTGCGCATTCAAGGTCAATAGGCCTATACTTACGTGCCGGTAGCGATACCAGCGTACAATTTTACCACAAAATCATGGCGTTTTCTATATATTGAAAAAAATTTTTCCTTGTTTTTGTCATGCAGACAATCATATCGAATCAACGTGAACAGACAAATAAAAAAATTTTTGCTATCTCTTAATTACTATTGTACTATTTAAATAAAATAGATAGTTCTAGTTAAACTAGGAGCCTCTAAAATAACTCCTTCAATCAGATATTCATCTCTCGTAAAATTTATTTTAGTAGTTTTAGTGGCCTCTACATCGAATGCCATGACGCTATCCCATTACTAAAATTAACACCTGCGTATAGAATTCCTGTTGGCAAGCTACTTTTATGTAGGCGTTGCTTTTTGTAATTAGTTTTAAAAAAAAACTGTTAATTAGTTCTTCGTGACATTGTGCGTGAAGGACGAAAAAGGAACCTTCAGAAAATGCTGCCACATTTGAATTAAAGTATTAATCAATTACTATAACTAAACTTCAGAAAAACAGTACAATTACTATAATATTAAAATATCTATCTCATATATTCCCAAACATAATAGACATAGATCACTTAGCGTGTTATTAGCTGGTAGATATTCTTTAGAAAGAAACAAAAAACGTGGAAGGATCTATAGACTGTTGTTTAATAAAGTCGTTACGGAGTTCTGAAAGCTTTAAAAGACAGTGAGACTGTGTGTGAGGTGCCGTCACCGCGCGCGCGTTCACTAGCTGATGAAGACAGCCGAATGTGGTTGAAACTATAGTACATGTTACCAAAACAATTCGTGAGTGTCAATGTCTTATAAAGCATTCAAATGACTATATTCAGACTTGATTTTACATATAAATAGTAGCTGACCCGACAGACGTCCTGTCTTAACCTTCTTTTCCAGAATATAACAAATACAAAAAAAAGAATTAGCGAAATCGGTCCAGCTGTTCACGCGTAATGCTTTGACCAAGGGAAATAGGGATTCACTTTAATATATATCTCGGAGATTTTATGATGAGAAGGAGGAGAAAGAGGGGGCATATTGAAGAACACTACAAGGGGTAATGATATTAAATAGACTATTGGGTAAACGCTACGTAGATATTACTACTGAATTGATAAAAATTAAAATATGATCTCTTACAATTACGAGAGAAACCTAAGCAGTGCCTTGGACTTGAGACCAAGGTGTATAGGCTGAAGATGTCTTTTAAGTAATTACAACACTCGCCTCAATTGTTCAGGCTCTCTGTTTAAACCCAAGGTTAAACTCAAATAAACGTAACCTAACACGACGTGACAACTACATTGTAAGGTACTCACGTGAACTTAATCGGACAACACTCCTAGCACTAACACAGCACTACCTAGATATCCAGTCCTTTAGACACCATGCTTAAGACTAAGACTGCAATCAGACTGTCGACGGTATATAAAGTCGAGACTTTCAAAATGACGGAAGTGACTTCTAACCTACTCCAGCGCCATAGATGGCGATGACGATACGATTATTCGATAATCGTTTACTTTTCTCAGACATACATATAGATTGAATATACTCCCTGGATCGTATACCCATCGGTTCTTTGTTGTAATTTGTGATTGACTTTTGGGGATTAATATATCACTTTGAAAGCACTCATCTAGATAATCAAAACATATTTGACTGGTCGCCAATACGTAGAATGTAGATTGATGGACATAATAGAAATCAAAATGGCCTAAAAGGAAATAAATCTTAATATAGAAGACGACGTCAGGCATTTTCTATTCAATTGTATTGATCGTTTCAATTCGCGAGATATTTTAATGGTTCGATGATATCATAATGTAGGTACATGATGTCATCAAAGTACTCTATTCCTAAATATAAGTCGTTTTGTAATATACTAAGGATTTGACGTCCTACTTACCTATTTTGTAACGCGATTCTTAGATTAGTCTGTAGGTATCAAGTTCTGTAGGTAGACGTAGGCGTATGCTAAAGAAAAGTAAATAAGGGTCACTGCTGAAAAGATTATGCTCATATATCAAGAGCATTGATTCCCAAAGGGGTCTCATATTGATCTTCAGGAGTCAATAGTTATCAGACAAAAACATGGTAAGTGGGCCACAGGTCAATTTATTTTGGAGATTATTAATACTGTCAAGTATTTGCTATCAGCGTGTCGTTCGCTATTTTGGGCACATAGCGCGAAGGCAACCCGATAGTCTGGACAAGCTGATAGTGTTTGGCAAAGTGGAGGGGAAACGACCACGAGGCCGGACCCAAACCCCGGACCAGAGTGGACACGATCTTCAGCAATGAAGCAAAGTAATATAAGAAAGCTTTAAGCTTTGAAGCATATTATAAAAGCTAGGACTCATTACGTATTAGCAGTTCAACGTAGTACTTAGGTCTACCCACATGGGACTATAATAAACGTTCTTTCCACGGTAAAATCTAGGTCATTTTATTTTACAATGGAAAATTGCACAAGTTACCGTAATAATTTCTATAATGAAATGAGTTTTACTATGCTAAGTGTAATTATGAGGTAACGTGCGACTCACCCTTGCCTTACCTTGCTTCCATATAAATGAAATACCTAACCTAACTTTTCATAACGTGAATCATCTTTCGTAGTTTTAAGTGTAATTAACTCCCGCTATTGAAACGACGGGGTGTTATAAGGTTAGCGTATGTATCTGTATGTCTGGGTGTGGTGTAGAGTCCAAAAAATGGACTGATTTTGATGCTGCTTATTCGTTTGAAAGTTGTTTTAACCAAGATGATTCTTATTTATAATTTGTGTAGTTCTGTTAAATTTATTATTTAGTTTTGTTAGATGTTAGGTAACAAGTCGAACAGTAGACTTCGTAAATATTTGTTGTAAAGGAGCTCTGTAAACCCGCACGCCAACTCCAGTTCATGTTTACCCTCTACGACACTATTAACTTGTAATCTAGATGGAAGCCGAGCAGTGCCTGAGGCTTGAGATCCAGGGGCAGGTTTAAATACGTCTTTTATAACAGTAAACTCTCACCTTCACCTTCGACCTCGCTACCAAATATTAAAATAATAAAGTGCATTACGATAACGGAGGCCATCATGCCACGAAAAAATACCACACTTTTAGTCTCAATACTTTAATATGTACTGTATAGGAACGAAAGTAATATATTGTCTACTCGAAGTAAGATAGAATGAACTACACGTGAGTATCAATTTATAAACGGTGTTGCTTACAATAGATCATTATTTCTTTTCAAAGAATGAGCTTTAAGTTTTCGTGTTACATGAACATTTACTAATAATATGTTCGTCGGAAGTAAGTAGTTTATTAGTTTTGTTCCTGTTAACATGGAATGGTAAACTAGGAATTTCATGTTTCTAGTACGTTAAAGAATAATTTAAATAAGTGGATGTAGAGTTTCGCATGTTGAATATTACGCTAGGTATGTGTTATCTGTGTGCTGTTGTGTAAGCTTTTAAAGTAATGACACTCGTAGTTTTATGGTCAAAAGTATATGTAACTTATATATATTATACTTACTATTATTAGTGAATTGTGAGGGAAGGAGTTATAGTAAAGTAACCCCTCTGCTCCTGGGAAAATAGCTCGTCGTAAGTACGTCTTTTCCCTCTTCATTCAGACGTTCCAAAGGGTAAAAACGGGACCGTACGAGATACATCCTGGTATCTCATCAAGATATACTCTCTTTTATTTCTGACTAGCTGACCCGGCAAACGTTGTTTTGCCATATAAATTTTGGGGTGGGTCACCCTTATCACTTAGAGGGATGAAAAATAGATAGTGGCCGATTCTCAGACCTGCTGACTATGCATATAAAATTTTATAAAAATCGGTCGAGCCGTTTCGGAGGAGTGTGGTAACTAACATTGTGACATGAGAATTTTATATAATAGACTAGACGATCGGCGCGACTTCGTCCGCGTGTTGCACCGCTCCTATGGGTCGTAGCGAGATGTTAAATAGCCTAAGTTACTCCTTGTTACATTAGCTACCTGCCAGTGAAAGTTCCGTAAAAATCGGTCCAGCCATTTCAGAGATTAGCCGGAACAAACAGACAGACAAAATTTTTAAAACAATGTTTTGGTATATATACTGTGTATACATCCATATGCACTTAGTAAAAAGCGGTTATTTTAATATTACAAACAGACACTACAATTTTATTTATTTGTATGGATTATTGGGCGAAGGTGACCATTAATAATAGAACTGTCATCGCTTTGTTTTTTAACAAAGTAGAAGTCCAGTCAAAATTGGTTCATGTTTGGTAAATATTTTAAAAACATTTGTTTAGGGTTCTGCAACCTGTCAATGTTTACTGTGTGAAATCACATTTAGTGTTGCGTGTAGGTGTTCACGTAGTGTAGTTTAGTCATGGTTTTAGGTCTCCCTTGCATTTAGTTCTGTTGCTCTTATTAACGGTTTCAGTGTTATTGTGTAGTGTAGTTAATATATTTGATACTATAAGAATACATAGACTTAATAAAAAAGAAAAAAAAAACAGCCTTTTTGAATTTAAACACGGTGTTTTCTAACGATTTTACGAAAGTGTCCTTAACACTCCCTTTATAAAAGTTTTCAGCGCGCGCGGTGTCAAGAAACCGCTATGTTGACAATGAGGGCTGGAGAGCAGAAGACGCGTCGTTATCCAGCTTCGTTAGAGCCTTTAGGTACAATGCTTGTGCGGTCGACTACCCTGCCTGTCTGGATTACTTTACGCGAATAACTTGTAATTGCGCTAAAAAGGAAATGTTCAAATATTTGCAACTAGTAACACGATTCAGTTCGGTATTAAGTATTCGTTTCCGAGCCTGTCTTTGGTCATGAATGATAAAGATTTTGTGAAAGGAGTTTTTATTGGGATTTTAAATGGTGTCAAGGAAAGGGGAGAGGGGGAATATTGGAGAGCACTAAAAGGGGTGATGACATTGAATGGACTATTGGGTAAACGCAACGTAGATACTTCTACTGAACCGATAAATGATCAAATATGATCTCTAACAATTACGAGAGAAACCTAAGCAGTGCCTTGGACTTGTGTGTCTGTGTGAAGGTGTAGGCTTAAGAAATTCCTTTCAGTGATCACGACACTCGCCTCCACTGCTCAGGCTTTTTGTTTAAACCTAAGGTTAATCTCACATAAATCTAACACAAGACGTGGCAACTAGATTGTAAGGTGAGTACCTTGATCGGACAGCACTCCTAGCACTAACACTGTACTTCACAACACAACACTATTCAGAGACTACTTCACTTCTTGAGAGACCCCGCACGACTAAGACTTTAGTCAGACTGTCGATTGCATATAAAGGGTCGTGACTGTCAAAACAACGGAAGTGACTACTACCCTACTCCAACGCCATAGATTTATTTTCCATAGTAATATGTTTGTTTATATTTAAATCTTTAGGCTCTAGCTAGTTTTGGTTTACCAATTCCTTCTCAGAGATATTGTTTTATATTTTTTTTATTTTATTAACTTTTAAGTGTGCAATAAAGATTTTATCTATCTATTTACTCTATAATCTCTTAAATTACTAGTCATGTCTAAGCTTATTTTTGAAACGACCCAATAGGAACTTAAGCCAATACCAAGGCTATCAAAAGTATTATTAACATAAGACATTTAAATATGAACTATTTATACTGCACTATAGAGAGAACAATAACACTCACCCTCCAATGCTCGACCTCAAGTCGATGTTCACTCTTAGGAAATAAATCATCAAACTGCTGCTGTTGTATGGGGCTGGACTTATAAGTTGTCAAATACGTAAAACTCAATTAAGTTGTATCTCGCGTGATTTTTAGGATTCCTTTCTCAAAGGGTAAAAACGGAACCCTATTACTCAGACTCCGCTGTCCGTCTCTCCGTCACCAGGCTGTATTATATATAAATAAATATTTAAGGGGGGCTCCCAAACATTCCAGAAATTTGGCATCTATTTTTAATTTGTAATATAAAATCTGAATAATAAATTGTTATAGAATGAGAGAGAAATGTGGTGCCCATTACTGTACAGCAATGCAATTTAGACTTAGGCGAGCGGTGCCTGGGGCTTGAGACCCAGGAGCAGGTTTAAAGAGCTCTTTCGTAGTATATTAACTCTCGCCTCCACCACTCGACCTCGCTAACGACAATAGATAATAAAATAAACTTACGTGGACCTTAAGAAGGGTAACCTTAATCACGACACTATAACACTAACTTCCATATACACTGCACGAAAACACTAGAGAGACTGAGACTAATCACGTCGGTATACTTGAAATAATATAAAATGATCTACCCGCTACTACTACTTTATAAACAGTGTTGCTAACAAGATCGATAATAGATTCCAAATTAATTGAATTTTCTAGACACAAATTTGTATTTAGAATATATTTTTAAAGATTTCGGATTGAGATTGATTATTAATGACGGTCGTAAGAGTTTAGAACATTATTTTCTGAAGTTTTGTTCCAAAATCAAGTTCAGGTTAGTAATGGGTATGTAGAATAGTGGCGTTCTTAAACGAGTTTCAAGCTTTGTTGTTGTGGATCAATTATTTAAATAAAGGTCGCCAACACGCCAACAGCACAGGCTTTCCTCTCTGACTCACGGACTGACTCACTTTTACCCTTTAAAGAGAAACACGAGGAATTTGTTGCTGCAAACCTTTTAAATATAATCTTAAAAACATTTTAATAAATTTGAGCAATTTCAGTCATTTTTCTTGACTATAGACGCTTGACCAAAATAATTACTATTATAAAATTGATTTCACAAAAGGAACCATAAGTTCCCAAGGAATTAATCTAAATTTCATGTATCTCCCATGGTTTCCTCATATTGTCCTATGTAAAAAAAACACCCATATATTCATAACGATATTACTGCCATGATGTGTTGTGTCAATAAACTAACATACACCGCCATCTGTTAGAAACTTATGAAACTAAACGAATTAGTAATGCTTTGTATAATAAGAAACGTTTAATTTTCAATAAAAAAAAAATATTAGGATTTTTAATGGAGATAAACAATCCTGTCTCTCACTTTGGTTCAAATTACCCCCCTTATCTATTTAATATAGATATTTTATAGTATTAATATTTTAATAAAACCTAATCACTAAATAGTATAAAACAAAGTCGCTTTCTCTGTCCCTATATCCCTATGTATGCTTAAATCTTTAAAACTACGCAATGGATTTTGATGCGGTTTTTTTAAATACATAGAGTGATTCAAGAGGAAGGTTTATATGTATAATACATATATAATATAATGGAGAAACACTGATAATTGTAGAGGTTTCTAATGTGATGTCGTAAATAAACACATTTTTTTTTCGCTTACATTGCAAACGCTGGCTGAACCCTACGAGATAGATCAAAATAATGTACTACAGTATTGTACACCTTAAAAAGGTCTACAAAAAAGTCCGCGATGGTATATGTCTACCTCTTAGGGATACAATAACCATTTATTACCCTTTACTTTTTACAAAAAATAATGGTTTATTTACGAAGCGATTTTAAACAATATTAACCCTTAACTAATTAGGTACCTTAAATACATTGTGCATTTAATATAGATCAATATGGCCCTTTACAGCATTAAATTTAAGCGAATATTTTTGAAGATATTACAGATTCAAAATGCAGGGACATAGCGGTTACGGCTAAATACACGTGTTAAATTGCACCCGGGCGAAGCTGGACGGGTCGACTAGTAAGATATAAAATTAAGCATAAGTAGTTCATATAATTTACATTAATTTATTAAGTTAACTTGTACTCTAAAATCAGAATAATGTTTAAATTAAATTTTAAGTTTTTGTTGTGTCCATATAAAGATTTTAATATACTTGAAGTAAATAAAATAATTAACATAAATACGCTGTGTGATATTTAAATATGAAACGTTAATATGGCTCAATTGCTTCGGTTCACGGAAACTTTTTCAATAAAACTTTAGGGTACGTTAAACGTAAAAATTTTGGGTATAAATAAAATGTATCGCTTTGTATTTTAATGTATATGTCGGAAACTAAAAAAAAAGGCACAACGGATGGCCTATAATATAAGCTACGGGCGCAACACCGTCAGGGTATAACTCAACGTTACGATCTCTTACAATTATGACAGGAACCCGAGCAGTGCCTTGGACTTGTGACCAAGGTGTAGGCTTAAGGAATTCCTTTATTCGGTCGAGACACTCACCACCACTGCTTAGTTTCACTGTTTAATCCTAATATTAGACTAACATTAACTTTTTTTTTTCTTTTTCACGCGGAGGAATGCATTTACGCATACCCTTTTAGACCCTGGTGGGGCCGGCTGGGTTATGTGGGACTCACCGACGAGCAGGTCAACCGCAATACCCACTAAACCTCCGCGGTTACCCTCACCGTCATAATGAAACGTAACCTAACACAAGGCTAACCTAAACCTAACTCACACCTCCGACATATACATATAATAATTATAAATTTTATTCTACAGATTTAATAATATTAATAATATGTGTATTTTATTTGTCTAAACTCCCTTAGCTGTCCTAATTGAAACAAATGTATAATTTCTTAGATTATTATGGCAACATTTAAGTTTTAAAATACAGTTTACTAATGTCATAAGAAAAAATATTAAAAGAATTATAACTGAATTAGGTTTAGTGAAAAGTCAAGAATATTTTTTTTAGAAAATTGCACTGTCTTCCTCCACAAATATGTTCATCATTCTTGTTTTCGTAATGCAGGTAGATTAGTCTTTTAAACAATAAAAAAAAACTTCAAAATATAGAGCAAACACTACTGTGAAGTTTGATATTTAATTTTCAACTTGAAAACGAGAGTAAGGAGAGTTCCCGTTATCCCGTTTTTATTACATTATCTTGAACTGCTTATTATGTAACTGTAAATTAATTTAAAAGGGCGATAACATTGAAATTATTAATATACAGTCGCCTTATCTTTCAATTTGGAATAAGGGAAATTTATTAAAACTCATATGATAAAACTAATGAGGTCAAAAGGCTGGCAACAATACAGTACTGTACGAGTATGTCAACTCTAACATGATCCCGATACGGACGTGTTAGAGCGGCTCCTTTGATATTTCGTTAGATTTCAATCGTCGGCCCACACGCTGAATTATGTTATGAATCTTATCGTTTGTATCGTCTGTATATAAAATTATAAGCTTACTACAATGAGTTGTGAGAGTCGTGTGACTGGAATAACAATTAACAGAACCAGGAGTATTTATCACTACATAGTATAAAACAAAGCCGCTTCCCCCTGTCTGTCTGTGTGTCTCTATGTATGCTTAAATCTTTAAAACTGAGCAATGGATTTTGATGCGGTTTTTTTAATAGATAGAATGATTTAAGAGGAAGGTTTATATGTATAATATATAGATAATATAGTAGAGAAAAACTGATAATTTTAAAGGTTTCTAATGTGATGTCGAATAAACAAATTTTTATGCGCTAATAATCATTGCAAACGCTGGCTGAACCCTACGAGATAGATCAAAATAATGTACTACAGTATTGTACACCTTAAAAAGGTCTACAAAAAAGTCCGCGATGGTATATGTCTATCTTTTAGGGATAATCCACAATAACCATTTTTTATCCTTTAATTTTTACGAGAAATAACGGCTTAAGTACGATGCGATTTTAAGCAATACAGCATTAATCCTTCGAATTAGGTACCTTAAGTACGTTTTGCGTTTTATATAGATCAATATGGCCCTTTACCATGTCATTTATATTACAGATTTAAAATGCAGAGACTTGGCGGTTACGGCTAAATACACGTATTAAATTGCACCTGGGCGAAGCCGGGACGGATCGACTAGTAACTATATAACAATAACTTTGAAAGAGCCAGGCTCGGATCCACAAAACTGGACCCAAACGAAAAGGACTGCGAAAGCCTTTTTTCTAATCATAAATCCAAGCTTATAAAATCACTAGCGGGGGCGCCCGCGAATTCGTCCGCGTAGAAGCTGATTTTCTATGAGATTATAAAAAGATAATTTTTCCTGCTGCTGTAATAATCTAAATGCCAATTTTCATATTCCCGCTTTTCTAACCTCAAACTTTAAAAGCATAGGACTTTCATATAACCTTCAAACCCCCATTCCACCCCTTAGGAGGGGCACACCCGTAAAAAAAATCTTAGCTGACACCTACCCTCTAGAGAGAACCTACTTTCCAAATTTCAAGTTAAGAGTGACAATAAATTAAACTTTCCCATACAAACTTTCATCCCCTATTTTACCACCCTTAAGGGGGTATTTTGCAAAATAAATTATACAGATTTTTATTATTGTAAGTTATTAATGTAAATACCGATTTTCATAAGTCTAACTTCAAAAACATAGGACTTTCATATAACCTTCCAAACCCCATTTTACCCCCTTAGGGGAGGATTTTCTCAAATCCGTTTCTTAGTGGACACCTACGTACTAGAAGGAACCTACATTCCAAATTTCAAGTTTGTAGGTTTTATAGTTCCTGAGATTTCGTGATGATCAGTTAGTCAGTCAGTCAGTGACTTTTCGCTTTTATATATATAGGATTAAAAAAGTTTGTGATTTAATGTATGAAGTCAATTTTATCCCATAGCTAAGAGTAAGGACACTTTTTATCCCTCGCTTGTCCAGTTTGTATAGGTCATGTTATCATAGCTAGTAGAAATTTAAAACTTATGTTATATATTATTCTAGTTCGCTTTGACACACCTCAACATCTATATTTTACTACGCAATCACAAAGCATCATTGATCGTTATGTATATATTATGTATTCGTCGCACGTTTGACTTATATCTGAGGACAGGATAAGTAAAATTCTCAGGCATAATTTATTACGCTTTTAACATATCACGAAATCATGGAGCAGTTCTATAAAAATCGATATTTGTTGTTTTCAAAGCTAAATATGGCACAATAGTAAAAATAAAAGTTTGAGACGTTGTCCTTTATTAAATATTCTAATCTCGTAAATGTTTCTCAGAAGTAAGGCCCTCACAGCAGGCTCCATACGCTCTTATGATGGGCGATTACCTCGCCCTAAAATGTTTGGATGTTCTCAAATGTAATCTTTGCATAAGGTACGCAACTCACGTTTTCAATATAAATTATGATGACCGATGAACATTTGTATCCGATTTTAGCGCAACAGACAATACGCAGAATAATGTATTACCTAGTCTATCAAAGTGTGATTTTTTGCGACTCCTTTTTGCTGTTTCTTGTACATTTAAATGTTGTCCACCAAAATTTGTGCACGTTGCTCAACAAAACGTAACTACAATGCGGATGCACCTAAAAACTAATATGTTTTGTTGATGGGGAATCTTCAAAGTTTAACATCTTTTAAATTTCTGATTATTTTATCTTTATTGCTTTTTAGCCGAATTAGTGTGGTACTCTCTCATTAACACCTAGCACTTTACTCGCAAACTGAACCATGTTAACTATATTAAAGGAGACTAATGAGATACGAGCACATTCGTAGCTTTGACTTGGTAATGAATGCACCTGTGTTTGAAATACAACTGATTCTTCTTTTGATTTTTTCACCGCTGTCAATAATGAATGTTCTCAATTCATTCATGTGTTATTGATGTATTAGGAGTTTTTTTATTAAATTTTTGAGATCTATGTCGAAAGCTATCATTGGGATTTTTAACCTTAATACCCTCTCTATCCCAGTAATGCGATATGGGAAATGAAGTATTGCCGTTTTTATTAATATTTGATTCAGGTATAAAAAGTGATAAGAAACTAGCCGATTCAATTAAACTAGAAGACGCCAGGAAATGGCCATCCGATTTCTTCTATTGGAAGATAAATCGGCGTCGTAAATAAGTCCGAGGGTACAATGACTTCAATCTCGCCTATTATTACTGGTCCGTCGAGCCGGATTTCAGTTCATCTTGGCGAAAATAGGCTCGAGACATTCTTACATCTTTTCATTTTTAGAAAATAGATGTGATATTAAATCTGGCTTTTTAAGGACTTATTAACTATAGTTAGAGGAACGGTAGAAAAAGGTTAACTGACACCTTGATTGAGCTTGACCTATTGAAATAAAAATTTAATATTTCTGTGTAACTTAAGCCTTGAGAGCTATAATTGTAATTGAAAACGGTCTCATGTACAGATAAGAGACCCAAATATTGTTAACTTTAAAGATTATAGGTTATAGATTAAAGGTTTTTACAATTTCGAGCTATTTCAAGAAACTTAAAAGAGTAAGACAGGTACATTGGGACAAATTTGGTCAAAAAAGCGATGAGACAAGCCAGTTCGTGGCCTAAGCTTTCGTGTTATTAGTAGGTCTCTTGACATCCAAAAATGTAAACAAGCAAGCAGAAATTCATAGTCCGAAAGTAAAGGTGTAATATTTAACACGTGAGGGTCGGTAAGATTACATAATGGGGTAATAGGTTAGCAACAAGTCTTCAAACGCAAAAGCCATCACTGAATCAACATGTAGTATTCCAACAATAGGTACTACAAACTTACGGACCAACAGCCTATTCACTATTACGTATTTACTGTTGCGGTTCAGTGCGCAAACAGGAGTTCACCCTTTACATCTGATCCCAATATGTCTGACGCCAAAACAGTACTCTTAAAGTTACAGAATTTACGATCCTCACATACATCGAAGGCGGTATACAATGAAATGCGGTGTAAATATATGAACGAAGGCGTTTATGACTTCCAAACTTAGGCCAAAGACACACTATTAAAAAAGACTAAAAAATAAACTTGTTTCCCTTCTTACGACGATCAGAAACAATGAATTTTTACACCTTTATTTAGCTTTCCTCGATAAATGGGCTATCTAACACTGAAAGAATTTTCCAAATCGGACCAGTAGATCCTGAGATTAGGCGTTCAAGCAAACAAACAAACTCTTCGGCTTTATATATTAGTATATTTTTGATTTAGAATTAACCGTAAACTTCCAAAGAGGTTTAGCTATAAAGATAAACTACCCAGCTGATCGCGTTGTGTATACTTATTACTTATGCGTTTACTTACAACTAATTGACTTTTTTATTGTTGTTCGAGCACGATAAGTAATATTATCTCTGTTTGGTGTTGTGTATTTGGTTTTATTACAAAATAAAAATTCATTTATTTTCATTTGAATTAAACCAAGCTGCTCAGGAAAATTTCCAAAGAAACTCTAGGTGAGCTACAAAGTTCTATTGAGTCTTTCTAAAGTATAAAATCTATTTAGTAAACTTACCAAGTTTCGAGCAAGAGCATGTTTAATATTAACCGAATCATGCATTCTACAAGCTTACTTCCACTTCCACTATTGTTAACATCTTCAATATGAAACTCAAAGCTCGCTCAAAGTTCTTACTTTACGCCAGTTCATTTCTCTGTAATACTCTGACAATGTAATAAACAACTAGGTTTATAGCCGTCTCACTGTAACATGTTTTGTTGAGAGAAAGTGCTTTACGTTTTTAGGATACTACGATCTACAGTCGTTATTACTTGGACTGGGCATATCAATGTCCTTTACGTCTTTAGTGGTTATTTCTCGTGCGTTTTCAATATTTGCTTCATTCTGTTGATTTTTAATATATTTATTACCTTTCTAACTAGAAGGATTTTTCATATAGATTTATGAGACAACTTAATTCACTTATAATTTCCAAACATTATTAAATATGTCCTGGACTTGTCTAAATTAACCCACTCCCTAGACGTCACAGTACAAGTAGTAATTAGAAATGTAGGAGCTTTGTACTGAAAATTTATAATGAACATGTAACACTCACTAGTTAAAATTTTTAATGCAGTGGAGAAAATGTCGTCAGAATATTAATTGGATTTAAATATGTTGTTTTAGACAAGTCGTTGACTATTAATTTTAATAAAGTAAACATTGATAATGATATGTTGGAAACATACACTATCTCCTTTAATCAATAATTATGTCTCGACGAAACAACTCTCCCAATTAAAACTATCAGCTTACGCTCAACTTAATTATTTAATGCTACCAATGTATAAAGATCCCTCGTAAATCGTGTAGCTTACAGATTAATAATAGCTCGACATAAAATAGGTCGATACTGATTGATGATAGAAAGTTACGTTCTGACTCCACATTCATCAAAGGGAAACCTCTTTTAGATAGATCAAAAGAATATGATGTTTAAAAGGATATTTGTTTGTAGATAGACAAATATTTATTTCATACGTTATCTTTAAAGAGCTTTTATTTATCCCTTAAGTGAACTGCGGCATGAACTGCGTGGCTATTTTAATCTGACATCCAGGACTATCAAATGTAGATTCAAACAGCGTACTTTTACTCTAGCGTGATAGTTCTTGCGTAATTGGCGAGCGTAGTACTATCCAGGGATTTAGAGCTCTGGTTATGGTGAAATTCATTGGGTTTTATTTCCAGTTTAAGGGGGTTGCGTAGGTCTAGATTTTCTGGTCGCTAAAAGTTCCGGGCGTTCGCTCAGCGCGCAGCCTCCGCTGTATCGAACGACCGCGCCCGCACCCCACGTGCTCCATTCACCGGCTGACCACGTGTTTTACCACACTATCACTTAAATATTTGTAATAGTACTACAGATTATGGATAATAGTGGAATTTTAAATTAAATCTCAATAGTAGAATAGTATTAGAACTAAATAGTATACTTGAATAACTTCGTATTAATTTGGTAGTGCAATTCCATCTCGTGCAGGAAACGTTACTGAGGTTTAAGTAGATTAAAACCAACTAATTTGTCACAATATTAATAATATTTGACACGCATTTCGCTAAGGACGTAACGCGCATGCGTCATTCGGGGGAAACCCGAAGGCTATTAATGCTAACAGTCCCTCATGAAATATTGCGCTGTATTTTAATTAGAAGCTCCGACTTTCCCTTTACTTGAAGAACAACTTGTGCCATTTTTAACGTTTAAACGATCTCAACTTCTTTCCTGTTAACACTTTAGGATTGACATGTAATTACTTTTTTAAATGCCGATAGGAAATAACGTTAGACGTTTACTGGTATAAGTTTAGCGCATTTGTTAGATCCTTTATTATTGGATATACTTATTGGGACTTATATCAAATGATTTAGGTAACATTTATTAGGCTCACACGGTTATTTTATATCTGTTAAATTATGAGCTACTCGTATATCACTAAATTCGTAACTTCCGAGGTCGTGTTTCTTACCGGTGGGGGACAGGGATATTCTAGAATAATTGAATGTCTAGTATGCAGATTATTCAATTAGGCAACCGCCTCGACCTGGCATTTGATTGGAAACTTCCTTAGCAGAAACCAAGGCACAAATTGTTTCTATGTTTGCACAATGAACTCTTGCGTAACAAAGATTCCATGTAGCAAGTGACTGCTCTATTTTCTGAAATTTGTGTGTCAGACAATATATTTTTATTTATTTATTAAATAACAAAAAATGGTCTGAACTAATGTCAATTCAATTGATACTTTAAATTATTATAATTTAGTCACAGTGATCTGTGTAATTAAGTATATTGAAAGGTGCTAAAATTTGTTAAATTATTATAAACGACAAGTAACCAGTCAATAATTTCCGCAATCGATTAATGTACAGTAGCTAAAGTTGGATTTTCCTGTTTTCAGAACTCTACTCGCTAAAGGCCGTAACCTAATGAGTTATGTAAATAATAAACTGAGGCTCGTGAGAACTCAAAATATGGGTCACGTGCCATATATATGTGATGACGTTAAGATAGCCGTTAGAGAAATTAGTGATGCTAATGGTGACAATAGATAAATTTCAGAAAAACATGAGTTGATTTTCAGAAACTTTCTTTTCGGGAGGGTAGGCAAATTACTGCTAGACTCACACGGATTCTAGATTCTAGTGGGATTTACTCCCAACCTCTAGATTCCACTTTCAATGAATATAAAGAAATTTATTATCTAGAGACCAATTTTAAACACAACTTTTTTGATCGATGGTTACAAAAGGGTTGGACTTGATGTCATCCGTTGTCAAATTTAGATAGGCGTTATGGATATTATACTGACATGTCTCGGATACGACGGAGATATGACTTGGCACACGATCTGTATATAACAGTATGTTTTGTTCACGTTACTACGGGAGAAATGTATTTTTGAAAGACAATTATAAAACAACCGCACTCAGTATGTCTATAAGACACTTACTGGGTTATGGCAATCCGTCTATATTTAAATAGACAACAAATGGAGACATGAATAATTGAATTTCAAGTAAATACCTTCTAGCTCTAGCCATCCATTTATCTATCCATCCAGGCCCCTCTGATATTTATAGCGATAACCTAGTAGTTCCATAGAACCATTGATCGAACCCTGCTTCAGTTAAAAGATGAAGGAAAAAACTTCGTCAGGTAACCTGCCTGACAGATATGTTGTGTGAAGTCTGTCAATTCGCACTTAGCGTAGTAAACTATAGCCGAACCATAAAACCCTTCTCGTTCTCGCAGGGAGACTCATGTTTACTAGTGGGTCTCTAGCGGGTTGAAATGATGATGATAACTACTTTAAAGATTTCAACTTCCTCTCACGTAGAGCATCTACCTTTAATTCTACAGTTTTTTGCGGCCTCTTAAATCGTAATGTATCAAGCCTAATATGTGTAAACTCATTTGTTTATCAGCATATGAGTAATAGTCATAATGGGAAATGACATTAATTCGATGATGAAGCCGGTGCAGGAAGGCTGTCGCGGCCGATACGGATCGAAGTGCGGATGTGTATCCAGATAGCGTTGGGTGTTTCCGCACGATGTACGGATTTGTGTTTGGGATGATATGTGAAATTATGATTCTTTAATTATACACGTTTATAGCCTAACCAAAAAACGAAAAAAAGTAAACTTAAAAAAAAAGTAAAGAGTAATTTATGATGCTTGTATCATCCATTTCTATGCTCACTATGTGGTCCAACAACATGATACCAATCACGTCGATTGTCCAATTATTACATAAATGGGAATATTTTAAATCTGACATTTGTGGGATTAATATTGTTACAACTGTCTACGTGACATTTAGTGTTAAGATAATAACGGTACACGCACTTTTATTTAATTTAAATTCACTGGCTTTAGACATACTGTTAATTTAATAAGTTACAAAAGTCAGTGACCCTATGTTCACAGCAATTTCATGGAAGTGCGGAAATTAAAAATTATTTAAGTATCATATTACAGCCGTGTTAACTTCGTAAATCCGAACCCAAAATAATTAAGGTTAAGAGGAAATTAACTGAAGCCATAATCTTAGTCCTTTCTAATCTTGACATGTTTGATACTAGCGACCTGTCCTTGTTTTCTTTTATTTTTACACATCTGTCTCCTACGGGTTTATGAACTCATCTTTCGAACCATAAAAGTTTAGGAGAATTTGAGAGAAAATTAGAAATTTTTAGAGCGATGCACTTCAAGAGGGTAAAGTTAAATCATTGGCAATTCGATCAAAAGCTCTAGTTTTAGATGAAATGAAACCTTAACAGAAACAGGTCAGACGTGAGTGAAGAACTCTCGAAGCGCTATTTTAACTGGGCTAAAAATGATTTCAAAGTCATTTAAATTGCTTTGCTACATATTGCAGTACTAGAAGCAATATAAAGGAGAGTACAACGCGAACCACGAGCAAACAGTTAGATACCATTGTGTACGGTATACCAGTTACACGGTTGTGTGAGCATTGTTACTCGCACTTTGATCTTCGATAGTGACTGCTGTAAGGCGATACGTTGCAAATATATATACCGGTGACCTGCCCTTGCTCTGCTTCAATGTTTTATGTATGATGCATTCAGAAAAGCTGTAGTTTCTCTTGGTAAAATTTTTGTTAAGACAGAATAATATACCAAGAAATTTGGGATTAACAAGATGTGGTCCTAGAATGCATTTAAAGTAGCTTTTGTTAATCCAGACTAACACTATATTAAAATCTAAATAAAATGTGGTAATTTCAATTTAAATAGTTTATAGTCTTTATTTTGTTTTAATAATGATATTTGTAACCCACAATTCGCTATCCGAATCAGCCAGAGTATTTTAAAGATCAGAAAAATTTTGATCTTTATAGTGAATGAAAGATTGCAGTGTTCGTATTTTTCTATTTCTAGTTTCCGTAGACTTTCCAGTGATAAATGAAAAATTGTACTCGAAGATTCTTTCTTTCAATATTGAATATTGCTTCCCCAGTATTGGCAGAATGCCATCGCTTACCTTTGCCTATTAAACTACAATGAATTTTTCAATTCTATTGCAGAGACAATTGAAAATCAAAAATAGCAGTAAAAGACAATATTTTGGAACTAAACATTTGACCCCACTGCAGAGAATTCTGGAGGTTCTCTTGACTTACATTGCATAATTGCTTTGTTTATTCCAGTTTTTGTAAGTGTGTATTCTGGCACATCGAGAACTGTAATAATCAGATTGCCTGATGAGCTTGTGTAATCCATAGATTGGTGTGTAAAATATAGTATCTACGCTTTCTCTGGTTGTTCGGTCATTATCGATTTATAGGACAGTATTAAAATATACAACGGGGTATTTTTGTTCTATAACCTGTGCAGTGCAAAAATATCTCCTTAACTTACAATAGTATTTAGGTCGAATATAGAAGCCCGAGAGGTCTGAATCACAGCCATTTCACTACTTGAACTATCATCTATGAATGGAACAATTTCTATCGTAAGTATTTTTTGAATACCTAATCGGAAAATAAATAACCCAAACCCAAGAATAACTGACTCAAGAGATGCAAGGATTGCAGTGAACGAGACTTTTACTAGTAGTTAGTAACCAAGGTTGCTAAAGTTGTTGGTTTATAATGTTTTTTTTATTAATATAGGGAGCTATTGGATGTGTATCGTGAGGAGTGAGGTTACAACGTATTGATTATTCTATCACGTGCTAACGTAGATGATGCCTATATCATGCACTGTTTACTTTACAACGCCGATTAGTTTTCAATGTATTGTATTGTTTATGGCCCGTCAAACTTTGTCTGAACAATAGTGTCAGATAGTCTGTTATACATATTCATTTGGTGTTGAGTTGCTAGGCCCCAAAGCAAAGACTAGATGATATGAGAGTTTCGACAGCATTTTAGGTCACAGGTGAAAGATTTATCAGAGAGGAATTTGGAGACAATTTTATTCTTGTATAGAAATTGAATAGTTGTAGACAGAATTACAAACAGGTACCAACCAACTGAACTTTATGCAATTTAAACCTTAATAATTATAATTATACTTAACTTAAATATACTTAAAGGTAATTTATCGTTATTCAACATAATCCTTTCATTGATTAAAAGTAATGATAAGGTCGGCTCCATAATAAAGAAAGCGGTTCACATTTTAAATACCAAACCAATAAATCCTCGATCACCATATGTTTCGTAATGACGTTGAATCGTGATTCACTGCACTGTGAGAACTGGGTCTGTTTATATTATCAAATATCCTGTACGGGGACTGTCCACATATAACTATGCTGTTATTATGATAAATATTTATATATGTACGGGCGACTTATCTTTTCTCAGGAATCTTTATTAAAAACTTACAAGTTGCTGATCGCATGTTAAACTTCCACTACTATAAAACGTTCTTAGATATAGACTTTTAAATACAAATCTAGTAAGTTTCAAAAGCTTTCTATAGGAAATTTCTTTCCGCAAATTATAACCGCAATTACGCTTATTTAAGTCAATGAATATGCAATAGGCAACACGTCAGATACATACATGGGTATTAAAGAATCTTCAATAGCGCAAGAAACAAGATCGATCTAGTGACTCAACCCAAGACCGGTAAAACGAGTCGGCAATTCCTAGACATGTAGGAAAGCTCACTGTTTAGTTTTTGTCTTAAATCTAGAACACTTGTCCTATTAGAATGCCAAAAACTTGAGAGGTAGCAATTTCCTTTTATATTAATTTCAATCAACTTTTACATTGTGGGACAAATCTGTTTAGTCGGTAACTTGGAAACTTTTTTTATGATTTTTCCTTTGGAATTTCGGTTTGTAAGGATGGATCAAATGTAAATTAAGCTCGAGTCCCTTTCTTAGTACTTTAATTATATAAACAACATCGTCATCATCATCATTACAACCCGTTAATGGCCTACTGAACTCCTCAGAATACGAAGGGTGTTAGGCCATACTCTACCAGACTTCACACACCTTTGAGAACTTTTAGGTAACTCTCAGGAGTGCAGGTTTCCTCACGATGTTTTCCTTCACCGTCAAAGCAAATGATATTTAATTACTTAAAACACACATAACTCTAAAAACTGAGAGGTCTGTCCCTACTCAAACTCGGGGACCTTGATGATTTTATGACAGACATCCATTTATGAATTCCTCTTATTGATATTGACGATCTTCAGTAAGGTTGTCTTGAAAATTGAAGTGAATTAAATAATTGTTATACAAGACTAGCTGATTCGACGACAATTACTAATCTTTGACGTGTAATGGTAATGTATCCAGCAGATTTTAAAATTGATTTTCCAATAGAAATGTTCTGGCCAATATCGAGCATGATTTCAATAATAAATCTAAGAAGAAGAAGTAAGTCGAACCACTTGGGACGTATTACCAGCCATTGCCTTTATGATAAGATTCTTTCTTTTTTAATATCACTCCACAGAGACTGCGCTGGCTAGTAAAGTTATAAAGCGAATGCTTTACGAGCTCGTATTCGCTGGGGCACTTAAATTTTAATATCTGCACTATCGGACACGCGTAGTTTAGATAGCTGATGTTTAATAGCTCTTATAAAATACTTCTTTTATCCTTGTGTGGTCTAAAATGGAGTAAGGCTCTAAAATAGCATGCTAACAAGCGTGCTATAAGCAGAGATGGGACATTTTTCAAATACTAGTATTTGAAATACAAAATACCTATTTCCATTTTGTATTTAAATACTTGTGTTTTAAAACCATTTTGTATTTTATTTCAAATACCTTTTATGACATATTTTGTATTTTAAAAATGCGAAATACATTTTGACAACAGTAAATTTTGTCATCATCGATAAATTAATGTGATAAACTTTTTTTACTATGGCAATACTGAATTGAATGGTAATAGATGTGCGTTAATTTAATATTTTTTAGTCCGTATAAAATAGCTTGATACGGATGTCAGCTAATAAAAAATCCGATGATATCTTTTAACCAGCTTCTATGGTGTTTTCGTTTGACAAAATCAGTTTTTTTTTTTTCATAATTACTTTGACATAATCATAAGTTATCGACCCCCTAATTCTGTTTAATTGGAGGCGTCCATTAATTACGTAAATAATATACTTGATACTACATATATGACATAAAATGAATGTGATTGTGGGGCAAATACTTTTGAACCCATAAAAGTATTTTATTTGAATAAAGTAATTAAATTAAATTTGAAAATATGTATTTTGCATTTAATATTTTAAATACAAAATGAAAAACTATTTTGCATTTTGTATTTAAATACAAAATGAAAAACTATTTTGCATTTTGTATTTAAAATAAAAAATTCAAAAAGTATTTGCATTTAGTATTTGAATACTTTTTATAAACTATTTTGCACATCTCTGGCTATAAGTATGCTTATTATGAGCATGCTTATGAACTGTTTACATTTGCCAGAAATAAGCATGCTAGTTTTAAGTATGCTTCTGAATAAGCATGCTCAAAGCAAACTCTCTCTGCCAATTCAAACAAAACTATGTAAAATCCGCATGGTGCTGAACAAAATTATACTTTTACTGACCATGCATCCAAAAACTTCTCTCAGCTAGGAAGAGGAACAAAAGGAATAGGAAGCGCGTGCTCCTTGGAGACAAGATCGATACTAGCATGCTCATTAAGCAAACGCGTTCACACTTGCTATTACCTTTCCCCCTTCTTCAAATAGCATGCTTAAAGATAGCACGGCGTGCCACTAAATAGCATGTTTCATAGTAGCATGTCCTGTACAGACACGCTAGTTGGTAGCATTTGCTCAATAATAGCATGCTTTCGTGCTAGTAATTAGCATGTGTAACAGAGCTGTACTTAAATGATCCGTATACGATACGATAGATGGATTTTCGATAACCAATAAATGGATAATCAATCTCAATCTGTAATCCTTTGATTATGGACTAAAATCTTCTCTTATATATAAAAATGATTCCCTATTTCACTTGGTCACGGCATCACGCGTCAACGGCTGGACCGATTTCGCTAATTCTTTGTTTGTCGTGTTTGTTAATGTCAGGAGAAAGTTCTTATGTAAGAAAAAATTAAAAAAACATTCTTCGAAAAAATAGAGAATTTAAGAAAACTTATCGACCATTAACTTTTCTAATGTAACGGCATAACTGTCAGTCATTTCAGCAATACTCATAGTTAAGACAGGACAACGGCTGTCTGGTTAGTTACACTATTTATAACTCAAGCACTCCTTGACCGATTTTGATGAAATTGGGTACAGAGATAGACTAGAGCTTGGAAAATGATATACATTTTAACGCTTAATAAATGCTTGAAGGGGCTTAAATAGGGTATGAAAGTTTGTAAGGGTGTTCATTATATGCTAGTTAAAAATAAATTCTAAATTAGTGCATATAAAATTATATGTACAAATTCGAGTTTGGAATTTATTTTCAATCCATAATTCAAACATTTTGGATTTCGGCCGTAAGAGAACTTCACTTAAAAAGTGCAATCTGTGCAATCTGTATTATCAATCTATAATGAAAAATCAAGATTACAAAAATGTTTAAAATATCTAAACTCGACTAAACGTTAAAAATAGATTCCAAATTTCTAATCTGCAACCCGGGGAATTTGGATTGAGATTGATTATTAAATTCGGCCGTCATTTCGCAAGCGACTTGAGAGACGCCACCTCTATAATATTATCATATTTTTTAGTTCATTATCACTATCGCTTTAAAATGATATTTTATTTATGATTAAATTAAAATATCAATCTACAAGATCTGTCAAATTAAACATTATTTGATATTTGTCCTTATTATTCAATTTAATAATGCAATTGTTAGAAAGAGACAAGTTATTACGTATCGACAAGCAAAAATATTTATTTATGAGCACCGGCTTCAGACACCTTTATAGTGATACTAGTCGACTAGCGCGACTTCGTCCGCTGTAGCTCCGCTCCTATTAGTCTTAGCGTGGTGATATATAGCCTATAGCCTCCCTCGATAAATGGACTACCTAACACTGAAAGAATTTTTCAAATCGGACAAGTAGTTCCTGAGATTATCGCGTTCAAGCAAACAAACAAACTCGTTTTCCTTTGATTATGAATCTTAATTTTGTTTTCATCTGTTTCAGATATGTACTCGGTGAAGACGTGATCTCTACAGTTACTCAAAAAATGGCGTCGTAGGTGGTGTAATATTGTTTTTGCGGTAAGTCAAAACATATACTATATCTAATTTAAAAAAGGAGTGATAGCTTAGTAGTGGTTCACACACCTCTGCCTTTTCTTAACGGTGAAGGAAAACATCGTGAGGAAACCTGCCCTCCTGAGAGTTCTCCGTGTTCTCTAACGTCTGAAATTCGGCCAATATGCACTTAGCCAGCATGGTGGATTATGACCTCAATCCCTCCTCATTCTGAGGAGGAGACCCGTCTCAGCAGTGAGCCATTAAAAGGGTGATGATGATCAAACCATACCTATTTATATAGAGGCCCAAAGTTAACATATAGTCTTTAGAAAACTTTTGGCCTTCTAGAATGCGTTGACTATCGACCGAAATTAATAATCATCTCAAGAAATCTTTGGATTATGAATAGAAAATAGATTTCAATTTCAAATTTGAAATCCATTTTAAATCTTATTTTCAAGCCTTTAAAAAAATGGTTTCTTGAAAGATAGATTTTGTGGTACCAAAATGGCATTATGCTAGTCACGAGTTTAAGATAACAGTAATTAGTAATTGCTCTAGACATTATTATAAAAGTGCTATGACCTAAGAAATAATACTACGTACTGATATTATGTATGAGGTAAATATTGAAAAAACAAACAAATGGACGACATGCGCAATATGCGAAAGTTTTCATAGCCAGATGTGAGAAATGCTAATTATAAGTTCAATGTCTACGCGTAGGCAAGGACAATAAATTACTGAACAAACTAACTATCTATCAGAAAAGCTGAAATATTATTTATCGTCGTCTATTGCAGCAATGGTACAATGTTGTTCTAATAAAAATAAACTTGTAACGCCTTACTATCGTCTCCACAGTGAGTAATAGTTTCATGGGGCTTGGTGTTCGCATCTATAATAAGATCCCACAGACTATATTAGACTTGCCACTTCAGCGATTTAAAACGCAAATAAAAAAGTGTTTAGTTAAAGCTTACTACTCTGTACAAGATTATTTGAATGATGACACAGCTTGGATTCAAAATGACATTGATGCTCAGCTGAATGATTATACCTTTGTAACAGAACACACACAGACTGATGTAAACAATGGCATTTTGAAAAGAGCAACTGTTGAGTTTCTTGCCAGTTCTTCTCATTAGGAAACTGCTTTCCGAACTGGTGGTAGCTTCAGACAAACTGACTGACTGACCAATTTTTGACGTGTCAAAAGTACTTTGTGCAGAAAATGTGAAATCAGCCTATTTCACCTAAATTTTCAATACATTTTGGAGCATAATAATGTTTCCTTGCGTAAAGTTTAAAACATTATTAAGATCTTTAAATGAATTTTCTCGTTGATACAATTTTAATTCAATTATGACGCATTTTTTTTCCAAATTTTATGCACCTTACTAAAACATTATGATGGTTCAAAATGTATTAAAGACTATAAACAGTTTTTAGTACTAATATCGTCACTGTAGTAGATATTGTCAATTGTGATCGACGACTGGTCAAGCCATAATAGAGGATCCCATCCTTACTCCTTACTTAATATTATACATGCGAAAGTAACTCTGTTTGTCTGTCTGTATGTCGCTCTTTCACGCCAAAACTACGGGACCGATTTAATTCAAATTTGGTATACAAATAATCTAGGACCTGAGGAAGGATATAGGCTACTTTTTGTTGCGAAAACAGGGGTTGTAAGGGGTTGAAAAGGGGGGGATGAAAAGTTGTACGTTGTAGAGCTAGAAGCTTGAAACATATTTTTAGGATTTTGATTCCATATAAATAAATATGACATTCAAAATATTTAAAAAAAAAAATTTTTTCCCTCAAGGGTGTAAAATAACAATAGCGAAAAACACTATTCCACGCGGACGAAGTCGCGGGCACAGCTTGTATACTATAAGTGCGTAAGTGTGTCCTTCTTTCACACTATAACGAAACGATGGATCCATGTGATGTTTTGCACTCAGATAGTTTAAAGGCTAGAGTTGCAGCGAATTCAGAAAATGTTTAGTTCCTGTGGATCCTGTATATAAGTATTGCTCTGTTGTAGCAGGTGTGCGTGTGAGCAGTGAGCGGCGGGCATGGGCGCGGCGGGCCCGTCGGACGAGTACTCGCCGCCGCGGCTGGCGTGGCTGCTGCACACGCTGCCGCACATCAACGTGACGCTGCACCGCGTCAACGACACCTTCGCGCCCAACTCGCCCGTCTACCTCGAGGTACGTACATAGTACATACTGACATAGTGACGGCGAATAAGCAGAAAGTTTCTCCAGTGTATGAGCCCTAAAGTAACGTCTCATTTGTTACTCAGATACAACAGACGTCTTTCAAAAGTCGCGAATTTAAATTTGTCTAAGAATTTGATTTCGGTAATAGATATTTTTCCCGGCCCAACCGACATCGAAAAAATGATAGGATATATCCATAACAGTACTTAAAAATCTAACCTAAAATTTCTCGGGTAGGCACCTTGTAATATCCATGGTTGCCATCCATAGGTTTATTAGATATGTCATAGTTTAAAAGGCTCCCGGGGAGCGACCTGGCCGGATTCCCTTTCTTGTCCAGTCTTTTTACAATTTGGTATTAAATTTCTTTTGATTGACAACCTTATGTGTAGGTTTACTTAAAAAAAAAATATTAGCAGTATGGATCACGTACTACTGGTATTCTTATTAACCCCTCCAAGTAAGCTAAAATGCTTAGGAGTGGACCACGTTAGTAGTCCAATAACTGGGATTTGAACATACGACCTATCGTGAATCCAAAGCCTGAACATATTAAGCTACTGAAGCTTAAGCTATATTATTAATTGAAAAAACTTTATTATAAACAAGGTTTTTCCAGTCATCCTTTTTATTTAATATCAGGGCGTTGCATAAACATTGTCATTCACACCAAACGTGTATTTCAATCAAAGGTTTCAAGGTTTAATACTAAGGATAACTATGTCTAACTTTAAACACTAATAAAGTTATCATATCAATGAAACTTGAAGTTTGCTCGTGTCGCTCGTATATGTTAAAGTAGGGTAGATTACTTCAGAGACTACGAGTACAGTGGCTAATGTAGTTGACATACTCGTAGACATAAAAGGGAGTTGTTGTTGTTAGACGTAGCCTAGATACATTTACCAGTTACTACACGCTATTGAGTCTCGCAGGGTTTGTGTAACATTGTAGAGATATTATAATAATAAGTTACGTTTGATTTTATTATTTTTTCTTATGTTTTTCAGAGCTTGGGTATCCTCGGCTCCATACCCGGTGCGTGGCTCATCTTGACACTGACGGTGCTGCTCATATACTTGCTCACAAGATGTTGCGACAGGAAGCAAAGGCCGCCGAGGAGTATAACGGCACTAAAGGTTAGATTGTTCAAAGATTCTAATATTTTGATAGGAAAATTTCTGTCTCTGAATGTGGTTGGAGTCTTGATTTCACTACCTATATTGTTATCATCAGAATAAATTAGCTGTCATTCGCACATTAACCTCATCTCATTTATATATTTGATATTTTCGATAAAGGTGGATAGAATTAATGAAGAAAGATAACTCAGTGATACGAATACAGGCCAATACACTTAGCAAAAATCATGATACGTTTGTAATACATATGAGTGGAAATCAATAACAGAAGGGCTCACTGTGGTATTGTTCGAAACTGACCTGCAAAACTAATTTCGTACTTTGGGCGTATCGCCAATTAGGCTATGCGTTCGATACCATTCGATTTACGACTTGTATTACAAAACGTTTGATACAGCTATACCCTTTATTACATACACAGAGGGAGAGAATTCCAACCTCTTCCGAAGTCTTAAAATAAGAAAGCAATTTCTGACCTATTTATTGCGTTAAGGCCTTTGCGATCAATTGTATTTAGGGGTTATTTGTATGGAGACCTCTGACAAGGAATGCCATCAGCAAGTATTGACCGTACTTTTGCTACCGATGTTTTAGGAGATGCTTATACAGCTTGACATAAATGTCTTGGATCAATAAACTGATACAAACCGATTAGCTTTCACTATCCAACCGTCTAATAATATCACTGAATCAGATCACATGCTCTCAACTTGGTTAAACGCGCCATATGTTTTTGTGACTCTCCAGTCTACTCGTATATGGTCGAGTAATCAACCGCTTGTTGATTTAATATACATAATCTCATGGTTAGTTAGGAGCTTCATAATGAACTCATTGTTGTTTATTTTTTATCGGTTATTTAAGAGCTCGTAATTCTCCATTCAAGTTGAACTTTGTTATACAAGGACCTCTTTAACTCCCTCCTAATTTTGTAAAAGTTGGTTTGCGTCTAGTCAGCTTAAAGAAAATCCTTTTTTTGGGCGCCATGTCTTTTATTGTCCAGTAGGTTTTCGTGGGTATGTCTGAACGTCAAGGCAAGGTCAAGGGTGTATTCTTTAACTGTATATTTTCTAAATTGTAACCAATAACAAAGGATGTGATTGCCCTTGATGAATAAGTAATTGATATGCCCTTCTTATGTCAAGTGTGTTTTTACTATGAGCCAGCTGTTATATTGACAATTATTAAAAGGTCGTATAGGTTTTATTAATCAAAGAATGTCTAAAAATTTCCCTTTTTTTTTCAGATAACATTAATGATACTCTCCGTGCTATGTTGTGGTGCGATAGGCGTTGGCCTGTTTGGAAATGATGACCTACACAATGCAATGCTGCAGAGCATTCAGGCTGGAAACCAGCTCGCTGCACTGGTTAATACTGTTAAGAATCAGGTACATTAACAATTTAATTAAAAAAATGTTGAATATACAAGAAAGATTTGGTTACCCGTTTCACTAATAAATTTGTCTAGATAGACATGGACATGGGAGAAAGCAATTCGCCTAAATGCGAAGTATGTGGTATGAATACTTTATATTCTGATGGATGTGCCCTGAAAGAGTCGATAAGAGGTTAATTGTTTCAATAAAAAATCGTAATCGGTGTACATACATAAATAAACAATGAAGAAACGGGAACTGAAAAATTGATTAAAAAAAACTGCTGAGCCAAACTATGTCAAATTTTTATGGGACCAAATGACAACTATTCCAAAATCACGTAAATCGGGTCATAAATCTCATACATAAAAAAATATATAAATAGAATCGAGAACCTCCTCCCTTTTTGAAGTCGGTTAAAAAATGTAATATCACATTAAGTACACCTGATTCGCCTTTAAATAAAAAATTGCACAAATTGGTAGAATAGGCTATTCTATCTCTATACAAACAGCTATAAAGCTCTTTAAATGAGAAGAAAGTCTTATACTATTGAGGTGAAATCACTCCTATCTCTATATGTTACAGTCAAGTATCCTGGAAGAAGCAATGGGATCTCGAGCCCGCGGCCCTCTAACTCGATTGGCAGACGCGTTAGATGCTCCCGTCGCCAACCAGACAGCGTTAGGCACATTACTTCGAGCTCTGTCGGCGTTGCGGAATAATGCTAGTGCAGCTGCTTCTGCTGCTGATAACCTGAGGAGACCGCTTGCTGCACTTAATCTGGATGCTTTTATGAAGGTATGCATAAATATTCAAGACTATTTTGTATTAATATTAACATCGTTTTTGATGAACTTTTATTCGAAAGCGCACCTTTGTGGTGAGTAAACTAATCGAGAGAAAGATCCTTTATCATCTATCCTAATATTTCAGTGTTAGATAGTCCATTTATCGAGGAAGGCTATATATAATCACGTTAAGATCGATAGGAGCGGAGCATCATGCAAACGAAGTCGCAAGGGTTGACTAGTATCACATAATATGTGTTGCTGGAGGTATCTGTTATGTTGGAGAAGCGTTATCTGAACATTTTTTTTTTAAATTAAAAAGAATATTTACCTCTTGTACCTCACAAATGACCTCTTAGAAGAGCTTTCATTTATGTAGTCCACACTAGGGATGTTGCGGTTCCACTTTTTTCCACATCCGCAGATGCGAATGCGGATCTGTATAAAAAAATTTAAGTGTTAGGTTGGTAGGGTAAAAAAACACAGTATTATTTACCCTTTTTTATTTAATAATAAAGTAGTGAATGAACTACTATTACTAATTATTTTAGTAATTAAATTTAAATATTGGAGCATTATATTTAATGAAAAGTAGAATGGCCGCCTTTTCGGACTCCAGTCTGTTTCGCAAGGGTTCGTATATTAATCCGCATCCGCATCGATTTATACGGATGCGGATGCAGATGTCAAAATCTATGCGGATGTTCCGCATGTGCGGATGCGGATGCGTATATTCGCAACATCCCTAGTCCACACTAATATCTGCTGAATCAGTCAGTTTGCAATATATCTTTAATATATGATTCCAGCGTCTTTGGGTGTGGGAAGCAGCGCGGTGGGCGGGCGGCATGGCAGGTTGGTGCTGCGGCGGAGCTGTGTGTGTGGCATTACTCGCCGCTGCTGCAAGGCGCTCACGACGAGCTCTTCTATTGTTATGTGTAAGTAGTAAAAATATCTAAAAACTAAGCTGTTTCTGTTAATCATATCTTCTGTGACTGTGGAACTTTTCCTAATTAATTTATTAAAACTTTTCAGGTGTGCGCATTAGGTGCGTTAGTCGCATGCTGGGCGGCGAGCGCAGCGCTGGTGGCGGGTGCTGTGGCGGCGGCGGATGCGTGCCAGGACCCAGCTAGGGCGCTCGCCTTGCATGCTCCGCATAGGTTACCCGTTGATGTAAGTACTTAAAGCCGTCTACATAAAATCTCCCCTTGATATATCTTGTTAGTTTCAATGTGCAAACGTAAACGATAATCATTTAAAAAAATAATTTCCAATTTTGATGAAATATACAAAGAATATATTTCATAAAATAATGAATTGTTTAAAAAATGATAAGTAACCTTTTTGACCTTAGAAAAAGGTGTTGAATTTTTTGTCCTTGTCTATTTTTATTCATATTTTAAGAAGATTATGATTGACTTTGAATGTATTGTTAATTTTGAGGTTGGTAGGGCTGATATGCGTAGCATATCAAGGAAGTGAGGATTGCAACATAAATACGCCGTCATGACAGAATGAATGATGGGATTACATTGCGAATATTCTATTAGTAACGCTGAAGCTCTCAGTCTAAAGTATAACCACCAGGAGGATATTATTCTCAAGCCGTCATAATATTAGTCTGCGTATAGACTACAAAAACTTCTCTCTTATCTTTATTAATTAACAGTATGAAGAATTCTACTCATACGATTCTAATAATCATAACATAGGATTTCTATTGTATAAAGGCATATTCTCGCAACCGAATTGTTTGTTATTTTATGGGTGTTATTGTAAAAATATTGTGTTTGTACTTCAGATGGTACACTATTACCTGTCGTGCAAGGTGTCCCGTGAGAACGTGCTGACGGCGGAGCTCCGTAATGCACAACGAGCAGTGGTCGCGGTGCGGCAAGCGTTGGCAGTGCTGTCTCGAGGTGCTCCTCAGCTGTTCAATGATCCTGGTGAGTAAACTACACGGCTTTGGAACTTAATTTCGTATATATAATCTAAAACCATTACTATATTATCAGCTAACATGGATAAATCATCTTTCAATTAAACCTTTGGGAATCACTAATAATACTGAAGTGTTTGTATAAAAGTAATAAAATTATTTGTAAAATTATCATAATTATAGTTTGTTAGTGAGCTATTGCTTCTATAATTAATCAGGCGTGGTAAACAATAAATAAATACTAGAAGCAATTGTAGTCCAGTGATGGTATGGCATCAACCACTTGAAGAAGGGATACTTAATCAGCTGAATCTAGAAAATTATTTCTTATTGTACACACTTATAGGACTGTATAGTTTAAGAATTATAGGACTGTATAGGTGAAGTATAAATAATTCCAGGTCTTCAACCAGCATTAGGTGCGCTAGGAGCAGGTACGGGCGAGGCGGAACGCGCTCTGGTGTCTCTGAGCAGCGCCCTGGAGTGCCGCATGGCCCGAGCGTACTTCGTGAGTGCCGCAAGGGCTGCTTGTGATGGAGGACTTCAGGTATATAGAATAGTTTGATTTTGATAATTATAAAAATGGGAGCTAAGGCAGACCAATTTGTGTGACTGTATTTAAAAAAAAAATTCTTGAATGTTAAAGGATCGTTTTTCTATATATATAACGAGCGGCCTGCCGTCGCTTCGCTCCGGGTATTTAAAGCAATATTATAATTGATGTCCTTAATTTGTCACTCTGTAATTGTGTAGCTTTTCATTATTTGAAAAGAGAGAGAGATTGAGAAAAAGTTATAAAAAGAAAAATGATAGAAAGAAAAAGAAAAAAGCGATAGATAATAAAAGAGGGAGGATAGAGCGAAAATAAAGTTGAATAGATAAAAGAGAGAGAGAAAGTGAGAGATAATCGAAAGAAAGAAAGTGAAAAGAGAGCGATCATTATGAACAGAGATAAAGATAAAAATTAAAGAGAGAAAAAAGAGAGGGGATCAGAGAGAATGATAGTATATAAGAGGAAGAGAAACGGAAATACTACAGATTTCTCTCAGTGAAAGAATTTTTAAAATCGGATCAGTAGCAACAAAATGGCCATGTTCTATTTATTAAAACATGTATATGGCAACACTAAATCACCTTTGTCACTCACTAATAATGTAGTTTTCTATCAGCGAAAAAAAATTAAAAATTGGATTAGTAGTTCCTGAGAAACCTTTCAATTTACAAAATGACCAGGTTATGGCACTTAAATGGCCATATATTATTAATTAGAACAAACATATAAATAATCAAATCTTTCCTCTTTATATAATAGTGTAGATTAATATTTTTTTCTTTTATTTTAGGCGTTATCACTGCAACTCTTGGCCGCTATAGTAGCAGGCTTCCTGTTCACTGCTATCGTCCTAGTTGATTCCCATGCTTGGATATACATTAACCCTAAGTAAGTTAATTGTAATTGATAAAAAATAGCACAGAAGTGATTCATTAAAGCTGTGTAAAGGTTTTAGTATTACCCGATTATTGTAAAATAAATTTTGTGATTACTTGCAGACGCAGTGTATCCGCAGAAGAGCAAGCACCATTCCTTTCGACTGGTAGTGCTGGGTCTCGAACACTGCCACGCCCAGCACCCTTCCCTAACGGCAAGCCTCCCTCGTATAGCGCTGCGGTGCAGCTCATGGACTTGGCGGACCGTGATAGAGACCGCGAAAGAGAGAGGCCTAGGTAAGGCGACGACAAACATATTATTGAGTTTTCAATAGACTGTATTTTACTACCTACTTAGATGAAGACTAGTAAAAATTGAATCAAAATTAATAAGTAGAATTTGTTCCAGATCGCGCATGTCAGGCAGCGCCACACTGGGGCGCACTAGCGGGAGCGCGGGCCTGGGCGGCGGGCTGGGCGCGCTCAGCGGCTCCCACACGCTCGGGCGCGCGCCGCACAACGGCAAGTACGCGACGCTGAGCAAGCAGTGCAAGACGCTGGAGAGTAATGACTTCTACTGAGAGCGGGCGGGCGGCGCGGCGCTCGAACAGAATGCAAGCGAATTTGGTACTTATCTTTTTTTACTTTTATATGACATTCTTACAATTTGTGATTAAATTATTCCTGTTGAATAACATTTTCTTTCATTCCAGGTCAGGCAAACCGTTCAGGATCACTGAACCGTTTCGACCCAAAGTACGCGTCGTTCGGTCCGCGCGCGCCCCGCCCGCGTCCTCCCGCGCCGCCCCCCGCCCTAGCTACTTTCTCCCCAGATGCTCCTCGCCAGCACCCGCAGCATCCCCAACACCCCCAGCACCCTCCTGCAGATAAGTACGCTACAGTCCGGCCGCAGCGACGCACCGACCCTCAACCACTTTCAGCGGCAGCGTTGGAATATCGGAGTCTACAACGACCCAGACGCCAGCCCAACAACCAACATCGAAGACGACACGAAACACGTGACACACGTGATACGCGCGACACACGTGACATACGGGACATACGCGACAGAGACACGCGCGACTTATACGCTGTCACGGAGTTGTAGGAGCACGCGCCGGGGAAACAGCTTTCTGTGCATCTCCGGTGCTCTTACGATTGCAAAACTGCAACTAAACTTTAACTTTTTCCTTCAGTGTACAATAGTGCAGTGAGTTTTTACGTAAAACCAAATATTACTGATACAGACTCTACAGCGTTAGAATATAGTATATAAGACACGTTAGCATGTGAGATACAGGAGTGTCAGTGAAACTCAGCCCTACCCACAATTTTTAGGGTAAATACTATACATTTTCAAAGACCACGATCCGACATTAAATCTGTAATAACACTTTTAGTGACAGATGATTTAATGATTATAGTAATCAATGATTTTATTAGTCGAAGTCACTCAAATAATTTCTATGTGTATCATAGTGATAGGAGAGTGATTGTAAAGTATGAACATTTGTGCACAATCGAAAACGATCGTTCTATACATTAATATGCTCAATTATTGTTTATATTTTATTGTAATGTCAATCTTAAATGTTTTTAGGATAATAGACTTTGTTGCCTCAAGATAAAGTTTGTTATTCTATCATTTCATAAATATCACAATCATGGCTTACGACATTTTTTTTAAATTTATTAGAAAGGACTAGAATAAAATTTTGTGCAAGTCTAGATATCGATATTAGTACACAATTTTTTAGAAACATTTTACTAGAAAATAACTTACAATTTCTATTAATAAAAGTCCAAAGGCTGTGCTTTAATGGAAAAATAACAATGATCAGTTTTGTAACAATATTTGTCTTTATTTATATTGATATTTATCATGTTTTTGACGTTTGGAGAACGTTAAAAAAATATAGTTTAAAAACTTAAATGACTTTGAAATTCAGTTCGCTCAACATAGGTTAAGGTAACGATGACCTAATAAATAACGAGACGTTTTTATAACTTTTCAAATTTTGAATAAATATTGGAGTAGATAAGAGGTGTAGAATAAGACCGATGTTGGCTCAGTGAGTAGGTAAAGGAAGGTTGTGTTTGAAAAACATGGAATGGAATCTAAGTACAGCTTATTGAAGTGAAAACTTCTTTAGCGGCGTTGTGCAGTTGTGTACTTTTTTTTTGGGATGGGTAAAAAATGTTAAACTCACGTCAGGACATGTGACCTGATCGGAAATTCGTAAGCGTCAGATCTCAATAATACAGTTCGTTTTTTTGGGATTTTCTTCTTTGTGAATATTCAATAATGCACAACGTTAATGTTCAAGTTTTATATGTTTTTCAAATACAATTCTATCTATGTAGTAAATTGTGTGAGTATGTTAAAAAGGCTTGAAGCCTGTATGTAAGTCATTGTATATATATAATATATAAAGGTGGAATATTTAAGTTAGCCTAGATACATTAACCTTACTTAAGATAATTTTAACATATTCCATCTTAACTAATTAGGCTAGTTTTGTGTGAACAGAACATTTTAAATCTACCCTCAGTTAGGGTAATTTAGACATTTGCAATTAGAATCTCGTTATAGCATTACTTTCATTGTATATTAATATAAAAATCGGCTCAAACGGTTTTATCTAGTTCAAAATAGTGGACTGAAGGAATTTATATACAAACTGGAATGCGCACTCAAAAAGTGTTCCGAAGAGTACAGCCACTATAGGGGATTGCATCTCTTTCTACTAGTATGATCATGCTTCAAGGAATCAAGGAATAGAGCAATTAATTATTGTGTTACTAGTAACATCAACTTCTGTCACAACACCGTAAGAAAGAGCCAAAATCCCCTTTAGTCGACGGTCCTGCTCGGAACGATTTTTGCTCTTTACATGTTGGAAAGAAGTTTCAACCTTATGTTAGTTATTACAAGGTGCATATTTGAATATACAATATTGTTGAGTGAGCGTTCCAGTTATGATATAAATTCCTTGAGACCTAATTGTATATAGATTAATAGGTAATTTCACTATTATAAACGACAGTTAAGTAATCATTCCATGTGTGTAGGTAAGGTGGAATTGGTAGTGTAATCGAAAATCGACCTAAGTACATGGTTATAAGGTGCAAATTGAAACTGCCAGACGTTATTAGTGATTAATGAACAAAATGCTCTTGCTGTAACACCACAAACGTATTTTAATGGAATTTGATCACGGAAGTAACTAATAATGGTGTTTTACGCCATTGTATAAAAATATTAATACTGGCTGAATATTGCAAAATGGCTGAACTCCTTGGTCGAATAAGTTTGACATTTAAGGAGTTTCCCGCCAATTTTCGCGATCATTTTCTAACCTTATTCTATTAGCTGTAAAATATATTAGTGTTAAGCTATGTGGTACCAGTTTATATTCAGTATTATAATAAAAAAAACATTTTGTGAGACTTTACAACGACAATTTTTTTATGGTCGATGTACTTTTTTCTCAACGTTAAACCATAGAGAAAATATAAAATGTAGAGTAAGCTATTTGAATACTTGCATCCATGGGCGTCAAGCAAGGGGCGAGTAAATACAAAGTAGATTAGCTTACTCTATATCTCTATGGTCATTCCATGGTACCGTAAGCAGTGTATTCGCCAAAGATAATGCATAATTAAGTGAATTAATCGTAAGTATATTAAGAATTTAGGTTTTCAGTGGCTGCCAATATTGGACATTGTACAAATTCCTTTAATCATTCGAGCAGTATAGTTTAAATAAATTGCTCAATTTTTTTTATAGCAAAAAACGTACAATGAATGTTTTTTTAAACTCTATATCAAAGTTTAAGGTACGTACCCATACTACGTACTTGTTGTGCTATATTCAATTATGGCAACACTGACGTATATACGCCGGGACGTTAGCTGCGGCTGTACACGAGACAAATGTTTTTTTTAAACTTTCTGTCGGCAAACACATAAATTACTACGTGTAAACTAGAGGAGGGTCTTTGCTACTACACTGTGTCCATCATAACTTGATCGATGACAGCTTGTCACTTTGACATAACTAGAGCTGAGCATAAGGTCGATATATATCGATATTCCAACAAAAGTTACTGAATATTTCAAACTAATCAAACAAAAGGAAGTTGTAACGTTTTTATTCTTGTTAAAATGGTTGACAGACCAAATCGTCATCATCAATGATTTGGACTCGCTGGAGCGAGCAGTCTTGTAGATTTATAATCTGTTCCCAAACTTCATCCTTCTTCGATTAAAGTTGAACCATTAGTTGTCACTATTTGCCAATAAAGAATTATAATTGTCACTACACATTTCACTTTTTGATTTATAGCTTTTAGGCGTGCAAGTTGAGCACATTTAACTCCGCCAATGTCACGTGAGATGGAGAAAGCAGTCGAATTGAGCTAGAGTACGGTAAAAAATATAATTTAAACATTAATTTGACTATATGTACATGAAAAATAGGTAGCGGTTATTAGTAAATCTGCAACAAAAAAAAACACACACACATCAAGTATAAGTAAAAATAATAAAATATTACAGATTTTAATTTATAATTTAATATTGTTAGTTTTAATATATTTACATATATGAATATATAAGGGGCTAAACACAAACATTTAACACTCAAAGGACGGGGGACTTTACGAGGGAGTGTGAACATAGGCGTGTTTTGTGATGACAGCTGTCAAAAGGACAGAGAGTACATGTAGTCACGTAGTATGGGTGCGTTCACTTATTAGGTTATCAACTTTATGAACGAATCTACATACAAAAATATGCTATAAGTAAGTTCACGTCTTTCGATGTAAATGCACACTATTTATCAACATTTAAATAATTAGGCAGTTGTAAAGTATTTAGAACTATTTAGTGATTTGTTGATTTTTTAATTTTGAAAGCATTTTTTTACTAATGGAGGTCCGTACATGAAGCAGTTACCAAAGCGTGGGTAAGCATTTTTGAATCGTGAACGTGTGGTTTAGTGTACGTGCCATATTTAAAAAAAAAATTTTTTTGTAAAAAATTTTTTTTGTTCACATTTATTTTCCTATATCCACGAACATCTACGGTAGAAACTAATAATCAATCTTAATCTAAAATCGATCTATAATTTTTTTTGGATTAAGATTGATTATTAATTTCTGCAGTTAAGGTGTAAAATGTACTATAGAATGTTCTGGATGTTATTATAAGATCCTTTTGTTAATTTATATAATTTATTATAAATGTGTATTTGATTGTTTTCATTATCATTTGCTTTACGCATTACTTTTGCTTTTTCAAGTCAATTATGGTGCGAGTATGTTAACTCTAATACATAGTTAGCCTCTTTATATTGCAAGAAATTAAAAAAAAAATCTTTGGACACTTGTCAACTTTCCCGCCAATAAAATCGTAATATTGAGCAAATGGAAGTTTGATACTAATACAGATTGTATACTGTATTCATCAAAATAATTTATTAATTTACAATTTAATAAAAATAAGTAAAATAACGTGCAGTGACTTACGTCCAAAATAATAACCAATCTCAATACAAAATCAGTGGATTCTGAATTTCAAATTCCGTCGGTCACCAAAATTGAATTTTATATACACATATTTGAATTTGGAATCATTAATTTTCGTCAGTCAATAAAAAAGTTCGAAAATATTTTTTCTTCTGTTTTGACTCCGTAATGGAAAATGAAAAGGCATCACACCGTACAGCCTTGTCTTTAGTAGGTAAGTTCGACTATAACATGATAGTGTTGTTATATTAAAATATAGTAAAAGGAGAGTTGTTGCAAAAATCAACTGTCTTAATCAATAAAAAAAAATTAAGAATTTGATACGAAATAAATTGCCGCCAATTTAGTTACTTTTAAAAATACATCGTGAATGCAAGGCTGTATGGTTTAATACGTATACAGTTTTAATCTGTCTATGGTTTGATATAAAAAAAACCTAAGTGACATTAATATACATTCGAAAGAGTTCGGCAACAAACTGATACGAGGTTTTTATATATCAAATTATATGTTTGTTAATTTGATTAATTTGTTTGCAATATAAACAGGAGAGTAGGTGTATGATAGTGGTGATGTAATGACTTGTCTAAGGTAAATTATAAACGGTTGATAGATCAAGTGTATGGGTTTACAATGCAAATAATAAATGGATTAAAAAGTATTGTGTCTTATTATTTATCTATATCTATACTATTATATAAAGAGGAAAGATTTGATTGTTTGTATGTTTGTTTGTTGCGAATAGGCTCGAAAAGTACTGAACTGATTTTGAAAATTCTTTCACCGACAAGAAGCTACATCCTTTCCGGGTAACATAGGCTATGTGGTGTTGCCATAAAAACTCTAATTAAAAAGATATGGCCATTTAAGTGCCATAAGGTGGCCATTTTGTAAATGGAAGAGTTTTTCAGAAACTAAAAATCCGTATTTTATATTCTTTCACTGAGAAAAAACTGCACTATTCGTGAGAAACAAGGTTGATTTAGTGTTGCCATATACATTTTTTAATTAACAGTATATGGCCATTTTGTTGTTTCTAATCCGATTTTAAAAATTCTTTCAGTGATAGAAAACTACACTATTCGTGAGTGACAAAAGTGATTAGTGTTGCCATATTATTTTTTAATTAATAGAATATTGTCATTTTGTTACTACTAATCCGATTTTAAAAATTCTTTCACTAATAGAAGTGTATAGTATTTCCGTCTCTCATCCTCTTATAATACTATCACTCTCTTTTTTCTCTCATTAATTTTTATCTTTATCTGTTCAGAATGATCAGTCTCCTTTCACTTTCTTTGTTTCGATTATCTCTGTCTGTCTCTCCCCCCTCTCTTTTTCTCTTTTTCGCTCTCTCTCCTTTACTTATTTAATATTATTTTTACCCTGTCTTTTATTATCTGTTGCTTTTCTTTTTCTTTCTATTATTTTTTTTTACAACTTTTTTTCACTATCTTTTTTCAAATAATGAAAAACTACACAATTACAGAGTGACAAATTGAGGACATCAATTATAATATTGCTTTAAATACCCGGAGCGAAGCGACGGCAGGCAGCTAGTACCTTATATATAATTTAAAACGGAAATTCTTGCATGTTTCGTTCGAACAGATTAGATTATTCTAAGAAACAGAGTTATATATTTTGAAGATAAAGATATTAAGGATAACATTAAAACTTTTTTTTTCAGTTATATAACTTGTGGTACATTGAGACATGTGAGTTAGTTAGCAACACTGATTTGAGTAGCATCCTGTTATTTATTATGTCGAATTGCAAAGTAAATGTGCCGTCACGACAGAATAATTATGATTACATCGCGAGTATTCTAGCAGTAACGCTGAAGTTCTGAGACTAAACTTCGCACTTGACAGGTTTTGTCTACAGAAAAAACCTGTCAAGTGCGAGTCGGACTTGCGCACGAATGGTTCGATGCTAAAAGCTAACGCAGTAGCTTTAACTGCACAATTACACCCAGAAGACTACAATTATAAACAATCCAGGCCTCCCTCCCTCACCGCTTGACCTCCTTCCTGACGAGTCACACATTTAACACATCTTCATTTGAATATTCATGCTATAAACATGGAGAGAAATGTGGTACCCATTACTGTACAGCAATACGTACACAATTGCAATTTAGACTGAGGTGAGCGGTGCCTGGGGCTTGAGACCCAGGAGCAGGTTTAAAGAGCTCTTTCATAATATATTAGCTCTCACCTCCACCACTCGACCTCGCTAATGATAATAGATAATAAAGTAAACTTACGTGGACCTCGTGAAGGGTAACCTTAATCACGACACTATAACACTAACTTCCATGTTCACTGCACGAAAACACCAGAAAGACTGAGACTAATCTATCGCACTAAAGGTTATATAAAGTCTCCACGTCGGTATACTCGAAATAATATAAAATGATATACCCGCTACTACTACTTTATAAACAGTGTTGCTAACATTCAGCAAACTATCTTTAAATACACAACCCTGAAGTCACACGAGTTCCGAGAACAACTAAACTTTCATGCGTAAAAGTAATCTTTTTTATAATACAAAATACCCCCCTCATCTATTCCCACTATAAGGACAGGTGGAGTCGAAGGCTTGTGTTGCCAAATAAATATTCGATAATCGAGATATTGAACAAATTTAAATTTTTTTTTATTTTATAATAGATAAGATGCAAACGAGCAGATGCTCCACCTGATGGTAAGTGGCCACCATCGCCCATGGACATCGGAAAAACAAAAAACACTCTCGTTTTGTCGATGCGCTGTCCATCCCCGAAGACAGAGTGGGAAAGGGGAATGAAGAAGAAAAATGATGCTGATTCAGCGAACCCTAGGCACGAGCCCAGAGTCCACTGGTGGGTCTAGCATTAATGGGATGGGAGAGGGAGGGGGTAAGTCTGGCCCACATGCGGCTGAATCGGAACGCGTCTATGACACTTGGCGATCGGATTCGCATGCTGGTGGTCGCAAGCCAGTCGGGGAACAGATCCCCTACCACCAAGGGGGTGCTGGGTTACTCGGCTCTTACGAGATGCTCTCCCAGCGGCAGAGGGGAATAGTATTCTAACCCGTCCCCTCACGGGTGTGATCTTAACTACGTCGATGACATGGTGGCTCATTTCTAAAGTTTTGGTTTTCGGTGCATCAAGAAGGTAACGAGAAGTAGTATTTTTACGAGATGTTAATGCTAATTTACAACTTTTGTTGTTTTAGATTATTTGTTAATGTTTTCCTATTCATGATACTGAATTTGTAAATTGGTTCTGTACCTTTTAATAAAGATTATTGTTATGAATAGTATTTATATTTTAATAAAACCAACATGATTTTCTGTAATATTTAGTTATCTACTCACTTTACAGAGAATAGTGCACAGTATGTGCCATCATTCCAGATTACTGAAAACTGAAAACATTATCTGAGTATAACCTGTTCTGGTGACAATACGAGGACGTTTTGAATTTAAATCATTTTATCAAAAAAAAGTCTGTATTGATCCTCCTTATTTTTTAAAATTTTAATTAAATTATTTATTTAAAAAAAAAAATATTCTGTGAATATTTCAAGTATACCTGTTGCCCTTATTAATATACCAATAAACGTCAAAAAAAAAACAATAAACGTTTGTTATGGGAGACCCCCCTTAAACATTTAATGCTGTGGATCCAGTGGACTCTGGGCTCTTGCTCAGGATCCGCTGAAACCGCAGCATTTTTTTCTTCACTCCCCCTCCCTACTTTATCTTCGAAGATCTTATCTACCATAAAAAAAAATTTCATTCTGTTTTTAGTATTTCTTGTTATAGGGGCATTTGTGAACATTTCAACCGTTTAGCTATCACACTTCATGAGATACAGCCTGGCGACAGACAGACGGACGGACAGCGGAGTCTTAGTAATAGGGTCCCGTTTTGTACCCTTTGGTACGGAACCCTAAAAAGGAAGGTTTAATATTAAATAATTAATTAGATTTAAAATTAATTTGACTGAAATACCACGCAGCAATAAAAATACATAGTTTAATGCTAGCCGACCCGAGCGAATTCTTTTGCGTGTTGCTCCGCTCCTATGAGTCGTAGCGAGATGTTAAATAACCTAAAATACTCCTTGTTACATCAGCTATCTGCCAGTGAAAGTCTCGTCAAAATCGGTCCCGCCATTTCAGAGATTAGTCGGAACAAACAGACAGATAGACAAAAATTTGTAAAAAATGTTGTTGGCATATGTACCGTATGCGTGTATACATCAATGTGCACTTAGTAAGAAGCGGTTATTTTAATATTAAAACAGACACTCCAGTTTTATTTATTTGTATGGATTTGTATACAAAATAAATGCAAAACGTGTTACGTCCAATATATCCGGAGCTACTCTCAAGAGGCTCAGTAATATAGACCCAATTCCCCAGAACAGTTAATCTGATGTCATCACAAATTCATGACGTCATTTCCGTTCAGAGCTTGTTATTTGGATAATAATACAATGACATTATTAACTTCCCAATGTCAGTGTAGGTGACAGAAGTTTAATATTTTTTTCTACCATTAATTTAAAACATGAATGAGAAACATTGTTTTATTCTACTACTAGCGGACCCGCGCGACTTCGTTCGTGTGTTGCTCCGCTCCTATGGGTCGTAGCGAGATGTTAAATAGCCTAAGTTACGCCTTGTTACATCAGCTATCTGCCAGTGAAAGTCCCGTCAAAATCGGTCCAGCTATTTCAGAGATAAGCCGGAACAAACTGACAGACAAAAATTGTAAAAATGTTGTTGTTGGTATATGTACCGCGTAAAAAGCGGTTATTTTAATATTACAAACAGACACTCCAATTTTATTTATTTGTATGGATTATTTAGCAAAGCTAAATAGTCACACTATTTATTATTTTTTTCTGGCAACATTAAACAAACGTTATTTGTCAAATTCATTCAATTAAAATAACAACCGCGTGTCTTTCAAAATCTAAACTGCCCCATGCCCATTGTTACCTTTGGAAAACTACCTCAAAAATGGGGGTAGTTTATATAATTTTCATTTTTTTTTTGGTTTTATCTAAATGAATCTAACTGCTTTTATTTAAGGAGGGTGGTAATCTTTAGAATAAACGGAAGTGCGATTTAATATATTACTAACGCCATCTATTAATAGATAGATGGTCTCTGTCTGGCTGTTACGTAATCACGCTTAAATCACTGAACCGATTTTTATGAAATTTGGTACAGAGGTAGACTAGAGCTTAGGGAAGGATATAGGCTAAGCAAACTTTTAATTAATACCTACCCAGGAGAGAAGTTTATTTCTAGAATTAGAATACCATTCTCCTTTGCAATCTTAAGTTAATTGCTATCTCGCTTTTATTCTTTTGTCTGGTTGGTCTCATTCTTTATATATCTATACTAATATTATAAAGAGGAAAGATTTGTATTTTTGTATGTAACGAATAAACATAAAAACTACTGGACCGATTTCAAAAATTCTTTTACCATTAGAAAGCTACATTATCCCTGAGTAACATAGGCTATATTTATTACAAGAAATAATTAGAGATCCCCAGAAAGTCTCACTAAAACCAACACAAGGTGCAAAAAAATTAGCCATAAAATATCTTTCATCGCATGCGCTGCGAAAAGTATTGATGATAGAACAAAAAAATGTTTTACAATATTATAGAACGTATCAATATCTACAAAAAACTCCGCGAGACCATATGTCCAACTATTGTAGTTAAGTCACTATAACTACTTTTTTACATTTAAAAAGTTGATAAAAATGCTATCAAAATCAGACCATGTTTTCCATAACTTTGTATAAATTCCTATCCAAATAAATTATTTCGTAATGAAGACTGTTTCAATACCTGTTAATTACTTTTTGAATTATTGAAATCGGACATTCCAGTCAAAAGATATTACGAAATAAAAATATCAAGATAAATAAAAAATAATCCCAGACGCCTCGCAGCGCAGCGAGTAACGCGGCGATAGAGGAGCGACAGAATGCGGGAGCCAGTGTTAAAAAAAATTTATCCACCCGTGCGAAGCCGGGACGCCCCCTAGTATATAAATAAAAATGCAAAAAAAATTAAGAAATACAATAATTATATTATTTTTTAAAATTTAGTTGTTAACTTCTGGAAATCGAATATCACTGTTTTTGAGATGCCTCTCAATATATTCTTCTGCTTCTTTCTTCATCTCTTCTGTATTGAAATACTTGACCCAATTTCCGGATATTCCTGTAAAATTTTGCAATATGAGTAAATTGTTTTTATGACCATTTTGATACAATAGAAATCCTTTACTAAGTACACTAAAAAAAACATATTTGAAAAAGATTTTTGACTAAAATCGCTCGCTCGGTACAGAAAAGGTATTTTTTTCTTCGAGCTTGATAAAAATAAATTTATGTGTACTATTCTAGGGGGTATTTTCGAAATCTATATTTACAACCTTTTATCCCCTATTGTTTTTTTATACCCTTGAAGATAAAACTTTTATAAAAATCAACAGACTAAACAATAAGTTTGAAGCTTCTAGCTCTAAAAATGACGACACTTTCATACAATTTTTCATCCCCCCTTACAACCCCTTTTTTCGCGTTAAAAAGTAGCCCTTCCGTTTCTCAGGCTTTAGACTATCTGTATACTAAATTTCATGTAAATCGGTTCAGTAGTTTTGACGTGAAAGCAAGACAGACAGACAGAGTTATTTCCGCATTTATAATATAAGTAAGGATTGCTATAAACATGGAGAGAGCTATGATACTCATCACTGTACAGCAATACGTATACACATGCAATTTAGACTGAGGCGAGCGGTGCCTGGGGCTTGAGACCCAGGAGCAGGTTTAAAGAGCTCTTTCATAATATATTAACTCTCACCTCCACCTCTCGACCTCGCTAACGACAATAGATAATAAAGTAAACGTATATGGACCTCGAGAAGGGTAACCTTAATCACGACACTATAACACTAACTTCCATGTTCACTGCACGAAAACACCAGAGAGACTGAGACTAATCTATCGTAATAAAGGTTACATATTGTCTTCACGTCGGTATACTTGAAATAATATAAAATGATCTACCCGCTATTACTACTTTATAAACAGTGTTGCTAACAGGATTAAAACTTTAAAGCAGTGTAAGGAACCTAAGGTACATCAATTAGATCAGTCAGCAAACTGTTGACTCGCTCCAACTCACATCGCGATCTCGTTGAATATATTTGACTTGAAAATTAGTGTACCCTCGCTTTTTCAAATATCCTCCAAGTTCTTCGTACTATTCAAATAGAAGGATTTGAGTTACACTTACTGTTACCTTTGTAACCTCCGACGGTATCTGTATGTCTGTCTGTTGCATAGATAATGGACCGAATCTGATGAAGTTTCGTTTCTTTAAAAGGTAATTTAATTGAGATGGTTCTTAGCTATGTTTTGTGAAGATCTGTTCATCCGTTTGAAGACTATCAGCTCATTGCTAACTTGAGCAAAGATATAAATTACAGAAATTATCACTGAATCTTTGGCAATTTTTACCGCTCAGTCTCCCTCGATTTTTCTTCATTATACGCGACACTGGCAGAATGTTTTGTGCTTAAGCACATACAAAGCCATTAAAAAAAAAAAAAAAAAAAGATATAAAAAGAGTTGCGTGACAATATTAATATGTTTTTATTGCGTTTTATGAATATTTTTTGAGACTGTATTGACAGAAAAGATCGACTTATAGTTAAGTTAATATCGATTCTACTAAATCGATGTATTAAGTTTAGTTTTAACTTAATAATTATTAATGTGATGTAATGAAATGGAATGGAATGGGACGCAAGTGATTGGAATACAAGGAAAATACAATAAGGGGCCATTCATTAATTACGTAAGACGATTTAGGGGGGGAGGGGGTCTCGATAGTTCTTACGTAAGATTACAAAAATGCTCAAACTTAAAATTATACTTTGAAAAAGCGCCGGCAACATTTATTTTTTTCTTTAGATTCTTAGGTAATAAATATTAAACAGGGGGGGGAGGGGGTCAAAAACTAGCGAAAATAGTCTTGCGTATTAAATAAATGGCCCCTAAGAGGAATGGACTAAAATAAAAGGTATTTGCATGCAAGCAATTTGCAAAAAAATAATAATGATGCAATAGATTAAACTGTAAGGAAGAGAAATGGTTTCTATGATCTTTATTAGAAAAAGATAGAAAATATTTAAATCCTCACCTTTCCTCATAAATTTAATTTCAGACTCCTTATCAGCAGCATCCCATTTGAATGGTGAATTTTTTTTCATATTTTCAAAAGTGAGGTAATCTGCAAGTTTGTCTTTCTGCTCGTCTGTGTAATTTTTTCCAAGAAAAGAGGTTACATTGTCTATTACACCACGAAGGTTCTAAAAATTAAAAAAAAAAATGCCATAAATATTTATATATTGTAAAATATAAAATTCTTGAATCGTGGTTTTTGTTAACAAACTCCTCTGAAACGGCTCTACCGATTTTTATGAAATTTTGTGTGCATGTCGTGTAGGTCTGAGAATTGGTCAACATTGATTTTTTATACCCCTAAGTGATAAGGATGGCCCACAATATATAAAAAATTATTACGTGTGTTTATTATTTATTCCTTATATACTTAGTGTCACTTCGATGTGTCATGATTTTATTTTGTGGTATGGCAACAGCTGTGCAGAAACGGCAAATGAGGAGCAATATTTAATTATATTTATTTATTTATTATCTTATGATTCAACATAGCAATTTCTTTTTCCCTTTTTCTAATGACTTCTTTGTCATAGGTTTCTTATTTCTTTTTATTTCTCATGACAATATCAGTAAAATTATTCTTCTAAATAATAAAATTGTAAATACTTCTTCCTTCTCGTTATATACGAATTAATTTAAAATATTATGCCTTAACTAACTTTTTCATTTCAACTGGTCTTTTAGCAATTTTCTTAGAGAATTTTGTATAGTTTCTTTGATATAGTGTCTTAATATTTTTTTTTCCAATGGCTTTTTTTTCTTCATTTTAGTCTCACGTAAATATTGGTTTCATGTGTTGTTGATGTAGATTCTTTAACTTCCACCTCTCCATCACAGAGACTAAATGCTGTGTAGGCCGAAATCGGACATTTCATGGACAAAAATTGTCGCAGAAGTCTTCGTAAGTCTTTTCTTCTCATTCACGATAATATAATATTTCCTCTAGTAGCAACATTAGTGCGTATCTGATTGCCCAAAGACAAACAACCGCGGACTTTGTTGAAATGTGACTTTTTGACATATGAAAGTAAAATCTGCGCCCCGCGGTTTCACCCGCTATATTTTGGATAATTCACACTATATCATTATAAATTATAGCCTATGTGTTATTCTGATGTGTAAGCTATATTATTGTAAAGTTTCATCATAATCCATTCAGTAGTTTTTGCGTGGAAGAGTAACAAACATATATTAAGTATAGTATCAAGTACTAATAGGAGAGTATTCTATAAAGTATGGAATTAAATGAACATGATTTGTCTTATTAACCGACTTCAAAAAAGGAGGAGTTTTTATGTATGTTCCCCGATTTCTCGAAGACGCCTGGACCGATTTAAGAAATTCTTTTTTATTCGAAAAAATAATCATATATCGTGTATAATGTTATTGCTGATGTGATGGAAGACACAACTCCCCAACGGTCAGGAGTTCTTCTTTAAATATCATGGGGACGTACTGACAACTAATTGTATACTTTGAAGATATTTAGGTAAGCTGATAAAATGAGAAAAATAAAATTATTAAAAAAAATTGAACCAACTTCAAAAAATAAATAATGAAAATAATCAAACTTAGATTTTTAACACACTACCAACTGATTAATTTTTTTTAACTTTACATGTCAAATCTTAAATTGTAAGGAAAATGTTATAGTTTACTTACTTTTTGCATTTCTTCATAGAATAAAAACATCATGTTTGTATGATCTCGAACTTTCCAAGCTTCTTCTATATGTGGAAATATTGGCATATGTAACACTGAAAATAAGTAGAATTTCAGAAAATAATTCAGTTATAGATAGAGGATCAATTCATTTTCTTTTTTATCGTTACTGTAAAGTATGAATTAATTGCTTTAATAATAGTAAGTTTTTTTTTATTTAATACTAGCTGCATCCCGCGGTTTGAAGAATAACACATAGGCTATAATTTATAAGGATATAAATTATAGCCTATGTGTTATTCTGATGTGTAAGCTATATTATTGTAAAGTTTCGTCAAAATACATTCAGTAGTTTTTGCGTGAAAGAGTAACAAACATGCATCCAAACATTCTTACAAACTTTCGCGTTTATAATATTAGTAGGATGTCAGCCATCCTACTAATATTGTAAACGCGAAATTATGGAATTTAGGTATGGTTTGGATTAATAGACCATATATGTTCGCAGAGTTTATTTTAACTCAGTACCAAACAGCAAAACATGCAATGATCAACGTTGACACACCAAACCAGTCGAACATTATGACAATTTCGAATATATAAAATGCTAATTTATTTTTAAGAACGTTTTGGTTTAGTATAGAAACTCATTCCTAACAGACCCGCGTGACTTCTCCACCAAGTGCGAGACGAACTCGTACACCCAGAGTTCCGTAAAATACCCCTTTTCACCATCCCAAGCGTTGAAATTCCAAAAACCCTTTCTTAGTACTTGTCTACAGTGTAATAAGAACCGGCATAAAATCTTTCACGAAGAACGAGTCAGTCAGGTTCTTTGTTTATTTATGTTACCGTAAAATTGTAAATACCGTTAGATTATAATCTATAGTACGATACAGGCATGCGCCAATCTCTTCTTCTCTCTTCTGCGCCGGCGTTTTAAATACTTATGAGTACCCATGCTTGAAGAGTATAAAAAAGGAGCTCGGTCTAGGCTCACCAACAATAATACGGTTGGCCCTCCAGTAGTTCTTGAATTGCGCTTGTGACAATTATTGACGCTCTTTGAACCAACTTTTATTTCATTGAATCATATCATATTATATTTTCGGTCTGGTGCCCCCAGAAGCATTCGATTTAATTGATTACTTACTAAATAATAAAGAAATACTTTATGTCGCAATTGTCGAAGTACATTTATTTGGTTTGATTATACCTGTGTTTCATTTCTAACTCTGTGGACACAGAACAGTCTATGTAAGACTGACCAATCAGGGACAACCTTCGGACAGTGGTATCTGACGGTTCACAATCTTTCGATAGTTTATAATCTAACGGTGTTTAAAATTTTATACATTTTTGGTATTTAATAATTAAATGAAATAAAATAAATTAAGTAATATCTCTAAGAATGTTTAAGATAGCTTTGAAGTGAAAATCTGACTTAACGAAACCCATACACTTCATTAGAACTTACCTAAATCTTTCTTAAATAGCTCCCAGAATTCCTTAAACTCCACCCCTTCATCGAAGTACCTGAATAACTTGTGCATGAAGTGGAAAGATACGGCTACGTCGCGAGGATCTCGAGCTATGTAGAACACCTACAGAACAAATATTGAAATAATCTAGATCTAATTCCGATTCTTCCATAAAACCATAGTTTTATTGTTGATATAGCTTTTTTTTATTAGCGTCTATAGATGGCGTACGAGCACACTCATTTGTATTTGTATATTTTTTTTTACACGCTATAGGTCGACGTTTGATTATACCTTTGCTGATGTTGCCACCACACAGTCTAGGATGGAACACGCCTTCCTAGAATATGCCTATTTACTCTTGTTTTGAAGACACTAATATAGTACCTAGGAAACACAGACTCCGGCTGATCGTTCCAAAATTTCGCGGCGAATAAAAAACGTGGATTCGAAGTGCTTGGTACGTATTCGCGGGATATCCACCATGTACCTGTGGCACTTCGATCGGGATTGTCTGCGTGTTCGATGTGTGTGCCCAGTAATTAAATTGTACAATTACTGGGCACACTCACCGATTTCGGTGATGAAAATGAATCCGTATTCGATGAAGCATCGATAGGTGGACAACCTTGCGACGATGTTCAAGGCTTTGCAGCCTGGTTCTGAGCAAAGTGACTCTTATTAGTCCCTTGGCACGTTTCTCAGAGTCTCGAGTCAGTACTTGGCAGACCTATCTCAGAGCTGAGAGCAGTACTCCATACAAGACCTGATTTTCGCTTTTTATAAGCTGAACCGTTGTTCTGGAGTTAAATAATGCCTCACCTTGGACAGAATACCAAGTTTCCGAGCCGCATAACATTGTATTCTTGCTTTTTTTCGCGATAAACATAGCCTATGCCCTTCCTCAAGCTCTACTTTATCTCTGTATCATGTTTGTTAAAATCGGTTCAGTGATTTAAGTCTGATTGTGTAACAGACATACAGACGCCATCTATTGACGAATAGATGTAAGTAATATATTAAATCGCAGTATCGTTTGTTTAGTTTGTATTCTTAAGTGTTACCGTCGAAATTATATTATTAGTTAGGATATGTTGTAACCTTAGCAGTATCCAGTAGCTTGGGTGGCAATAAAGATAGAGGGAGATGTGTCCTGATAAACCGCGGAGATTGCAGCGTGTGAATATTCCTGAAGTCGTGTCCAGTTGTTCTGTTTTCTGATTTTCCTGGTGGTGGTGTATATTTATTTATTTCAGCTGCTTGTGTTGGATATCTAAAAGATTAATAAATGTTTTATTCCATATTAAATTAACTAAATAATTGGGATTTGGATGAAATAAATGTAATTAACGATCTCTTTCTTTATATAAAAAAGGTCAAGTAAATTAATTTCTAAATTTGTTAGAAAAGAATGTCGGAAAATACTAAAGACACGGAAATATTGAAATTTTGATTTTTTTTCCCATTTAGTAATACTATGTCATTTCTCTTATACTCTTTCTGTTTTATCGCAATTTATTTATATATCTTTTTTTGTATTAATTTTTTCACTACTCTATTCACGTGTCGAAGGTGGATATTTATCAATAGTACTCACTCAATATAAGCATATCGTTTAATAAGTGCTTTTTCATAGTTCAGATCATTAGCAACCAGCCAAACCAGTTCCTGAAGCCAAGTTGTGCCTAAAAATTACAAAACTAAGTCATTGAGGTGCATTTATTTCGTTTCCTCCTAGCATTCCTTTTGAAGTTTATCAGTTATGTCATTGCCAACATCAAAACTAACACTAGGAAATTAAATAGTACCTGATCTTGAGAAAGCTACCACCCAAATATCATCAGGCCTCACTTCCAAGTTGTATATATCAGCAGCATGGTCTCCGTATCCTGCCATCCAGAAGTATTCATGAGGCCCCACGCGGATAAACGGACGGGTATAGTCTAGAAATTAAAAATATTATTAAAAACATTAAAAAAAATAACAAGCTTCTTCAATCTCCTCTTCTTTGGCTGCTATATCCAACATATTGTTAACTAGGTTTTGAAAGTCTGATGATGGCACTAAGAAGCGGATAGTGGAACTATGCGAATAAAACTTAATAGTCTGTAATTGTCCGTAGGAAAGTATGAAAATAAACTCACCGAAGCGAGACTCAAAATGTTCTACTTCTAAAATAATTTCTAATTCCCTGACATATCTGTATATTGGTATGCTTGGATCAACTCTTGCAATTTCATAGCAGTAATCTTCAACCTACAATCCATGGTTAGGTTAGTGACATTCTGAACTCAATATGGCGGACGACTTAAGATGGCTGAATAGTTACTTTTTGTACACGTTCCTTATAAATGGGTATCAAATTAAATAAAAATATAAAAAAAATTACTTTCTAAATTCAACATGGCGGACTAATAACATTTAAGCACTTTATTTTTATTATTTATATTCTGTAGGTAATTTTCATCGTTATTTTTTATGATAAATGCTATTACTATATTGATGTTCACGTAATAAAATGATATAATATGATATTACTGATAAAACTATCTTGATATCATCAATATCTATGTTAATATTATAGTGACTACTCTACACTACGAATAATAATATGTCAAGAAACATAACTCTCATACAGATAGCGCTTCAAAAATGAACCCACCAACGTTTAGTATAAGGTCGCGTCAAGGACATGTAGAAAGTGACATAGGTGACGTACTATGAGCATGGTTGGTGTTATGCAAAATAAATAAGCTAGTTTACATGATAATTTTTTATTATGACTATAATACAATGTAAAATTATTGTACGTTAATAAATTTATTAATATAAATTACGTTTATAAAATAAAAATAAATTAATATAAATTACGTTTGTCATACAATTTTCAAATTCTAAATAATTCTAATAACTATAAGTTAACGTGCACCGACATGGATGAAAATTGGATATTTCAAAGGACATTGGATATTTCACATAAAGGGCTGTGAAATTGAGCTAAATCGAGATAGACTAGACTTAGCAAACTATATAAAGGATTTATACTACGAGTTTAGATATTAGACTAGAGTATATATATAAAACTTTTGGTACAATAACTTTAAATGCATTGTAAAAGCGATAGAAATCTATAGCACTTACCTTTATAGTATTTTTTCACTATTTTGTCCTCTTCTTCAGTTACATTTTTTATTTCATACGGGAATTGTATCTTCTTCGACATTGTTTTCTTTAACTAAAAACAACTGTGTAATAATGAGATGAACTAAATGAATTTATTTTTTTAAATTATAAAATGTGTCAGTACTGTGCAACATCCCCCATTTAAATGTTGTAAGGATTAAAAGTTCATCGTTATATGAAACTAGTACTCGGTACTTAATAAAAAAAACTTTAGGTTGTACAAATCGATTGCATGTTGCGTAATTTGCAAAATGCAATCGGAGTATTTTGTAACTTATCCTAGGCCTTTGATTGTTTATAACATTTAAAACTCTTGAGGGATTTAATTATTATTATATTAATGGTAAAGGACTTTATTTTATTGATTTGTAACTTAACCAAACGATCCAATGGGTAGCTGTCAATTACAAAAAAAAACTTCTGGATCGTTGTTAAAATTGGGGGTTCTACAAGGATCTGTAGTAGATCCTTACTTACTTTCAGTTAACATAAACACCTTTCGTTATATGTAAGGACTTCTAATTATTCTAATTGTTGTTGATGATACATACCGAATAGTTTTAATTCAAATTAACAGAAATAAGTACAATCAAAGATATTGCGTCACGGTAATCAACTTGATACTATATGCCTGAAAAACCAAAATACGTTTATTTGATTTTATTGATTGTAACAACAAATTTTAGGTCTAAAATAAAATAGAGAAGAATTGGAACTAAGACAGAATAGTGTTTCCGTATATTGTGTGTCGGAAGAAATTACTTTTACTCTTTAACTAGTGACGTATTACTGAGGGCGCTGAGGCCTGCATGATAAACGGACTTACTGACTGATAACGTAGACAAACTGACATTACAAAAAAGTAGCCCTTTCCGCTGCATAGTGTAGATTAATAATACAGTACCGACTGACAACAATACTGACTGACAACACCAATTGCACGGAAAGGCAACATAGACAGACTCCATAATAGCTGTCTAAGAATCTTAGCAGTAAAAATCTGCAACTAAAATATTGTTGAATATTTGACGGATGCAAATTTCGGATGGAGAAGTACTATGTTAATGAGAATTAATAAGTAATTCGGATATAAATATATAAGCCTGCAGAAACTGGTGTAAGCTGTAGAATTATTTAAATAAAAAGAATAAACTAACTACGGAGCCTCACTCATACACATTACGTTTAAAATTAATTAACTTAGATAACCCGCTGTGTTACATAAGTCTGTAGAAATGTTATTAGCCTATATATTACGAATTGTTCAGATAAATAGACGATAATTACTGTACATTAATTTAAAACATAAGAGTTGCTCATGTAATTTAGACCTATTAAGATTGTTATTATATGTTAAATTTTAAACTTATACTGATGATTATTAATAAGCCAAAATAATTATTTGATATACTATTAAGTCTCGAATAATCAAGCTGTACTTGAACCAAAGCACATTAGCCTTTATTGAAATTGGTATTGAAGTTTTATTGTTTTCAAATAAAAATCATCCACTGAATAACTTATTTCCCGCCTGCCAACGTCTTACTTCACTGTAAGGAGTCTTGCCGTAGCCTCCCAAAGGTCAGAGACTACATTTAAAAAAAAATACTAGTAATATAGATCTCTAAACTTAAGAGTTCGTGCCTAAAAAGAAACAGATGAGAAAATATTTAGCAAGTGTCCTTGACGCGTTCCAGACGCATTGTATGTACGTCAGACTCTCTTACACTAATGCCGGTTCCAGCAGCGTCCAGGTTTTTGTCTTTAGGTAATTCTCTCCATCTTAGTAAATTCAAAAACAGATTATAGGAGAAGCTTTTTGTTTAAAGTATCGTATTTTCTTATAAATGAAGTTTAGTGATTCAATCATAATAATAAACAGTAGCTTATTTATTTGGGTTTTCTTATGCATAATTCGATATATTTAAATGAAAAATAGGATTTGAGTCAACTCTTTAGGGACACTTGATACGGAATCTGGGGAGAATTGAACATTGCTTTTTTAAAAAACATTTTGCAGCTTAAAACAGATATATTAAAAAAAAACATCAGAAAATGAAATTCCCTTCGTTATATTATTACTTAACATTCCACGATCAACATAATTATTAAACATTTTGTTAACAAAATTATACATTTAGCGTTTCTTTAATGAAACTTGTTGGTCTTTCTTTTTTTTCATTCATTTACAGCATTAATACAGTAATTTTCGATGGTACACAAAAATCCACAGAGCTTTGTCTAATGTGTAGTAGCATACACCATGTCATATAGTCCCTTCAGCTTCCGCTCCGTGCTCAAGCCGAAGATGATATATTAAGCTCGAGCTGCGTACTGACTGCTGAGTGCTAGTCTTGGGTAGTTCGTGAACGACATAGTCCAGAAGAGGCTTCTTTAGGTGAATTATACGAACTTCGTCAATGATCTCGCTCTTAGTTCTTATATTGTATTTGGCGTCCGCTTTATTATTTACTTCTAGGGATCCTTATGTTTCATCCATAATTTTTTCTGTAGTGTTTTATTTAATGGTGATAAAAATATCAATATATCGTTCATAAACATCGATATTTCTAACATCGATTTTTCACATGTTTGAAAATATCGATGTTTTTTATGAGCGACGTTGCATTCCTAATCCCTATTTACATTTTAGTTTCTGAGGTTGACTATAATCTCTGATTTCATTTTTTCATTATTTGTACTTTTTTAATAAAAATAAATAAAATTGTTACTAAATTATTAAAAAAAAGAACTAACAAAATAAAATAACGGCTGGCGAGCTTGTTTGACCGGTTTCGTGTTTCAATAGACAGAAATGATATTGACATTCTACAGTGTTCAAAAAATGTAAATGTAATTTAGATTTTATGCTATTTTTAATAATACTATGTATTTTTAAAATTAAGGTCAAGCTCACTTAATAGACGAGGAACTATGTAGTATGTAGTCCATTTACCTTAACCTTTTGTTTAAATTATATACTTATTCTAGTCATCAATAGCCTTAATAAGCCTTAATAATTACTCTCAGTCAGCTGGTAACCTGAAAATCTGATTCTGGTCACATTCATGACAAATGAAATCATCAATACCTTGTATAAGTCTTAAACATATCTCATGGATATATCTGCGGCATTAATGACATAGAATCATGGTCATAATTTCTTCAGTTTGGCAAAACAAAACTAAAATCTACTAAACTCAACGATCATTCACGTCAGGATTTTCTGTAAAATCACTATTTCTGGAACTCAGCGTACGCAACATCTTTGTCTTCACACTTGCTTTGTTTTGAACCTTGTTTTAGATTTCAATCTTTTTTTTCTTTAGTTTTTCCTGGAGCGTTCTCTTTTTGTCATCTTTCAGTTTAGGATTTAGTTTGGTTTTCATTATTTTCTTTCCTTTCTCATTCTTTAGTGTCTTCTTGAACCTTCTTATTAGTTTTAATAGTATCAACTCGTTTCTTATTATTTATCCAAGTATTAAGGTTTCCGAATTGTTTTTAAATTTAGCCAAAAATTTTTAAATTTCTACATCTATTAAATAAAACTAGAAATATCCTCATACAATCACTGTAGAGGGAGACATGAACCACTGAGCATATCTCCCGCACCCACCATAGCCCAAGCCACTCGCATTTACTACTTTGACATACAAAAAAAACGTCAAACTACAATAATCAGACAGTAATTACAAACAATACGTACCTCAATAAACACGTCCTCAATCTCAAAACAAGATAAATTAATAAAATTTACTTCATCGTAACAAAAACACCTTTCTAAACCTGAGAGCCAAACAAACCGGCTATTGTAAAAAATGGCGGAGTGCTGGTTATTGGCTTCCCATGCTCTACCAATGACCGTCTTGACATTTCATTAGCGCGAAATTTAAGTTGACTTTTGTAAGGTGGTTCAACTCTCCCTCTTGAGCAAGTCTCCCGGACTTTCCCTACTCATGCCCATGGCCAAGGTGATTTTTCCATCACTTACTCGTTTCCATAATTTTTTTTGTCTAAAAAAGAAAATCAAAATAGACTCGTACAAGTAAATTGTAAAGGTTATTACAGAGTATATCTTGAAGTAGTATTCCAGTCACGAACTGGATCTATTGAAATATATTCCAGCTGCAGGATTTTTGTGTCCAATTATTATATTCTGGAGTGGAGCCAGATATTTGAACCATATCGCCATATCGGTTCACAAGCGCTTCTCATATTTTAATATCAAAAATGATTTTAATTATTGACACTCGAAATAATTGAACTTATTTGGATTGCGTTGGTAATAAACCTTACTTTATTAGGGGTAAAACTTTGAAAAGGATTCCGTAGATTATATTAACACTCCATAATAATATGTCATACTTAAAAACAAATGATATTTTGTTTTTTCCTTCTCTCTTTAGATAATTTCGCAATAAGTGCAATTTACCACATGTACTTGGGCTTAACATTTTAATAGCTATATCACTAATATACTATATTTTCCATTTTATATATGATTAATACCTTTGAGGGAACTGGTAGAGCATCTCGTAAGAGCCGAGTAACCCAGAACCCCCTTGATGGCAAGGGATCTGTTCCCCGACTGGCTTGCGACTACCAGTATGCGAATCCGACCGCCAAGTGACATAGACGTGTTCCGGTCGAGCCGCATGTGGGCCTGACTTACCCCTTCCTTCTCCCATCCCATTAATGCAGATCTAGTGGACTCTGGGCTCTTGTTGAGGTTCCGCTTAAACCGCAGTATTTTTTCTTCTCTTCTCCTCCCTACTCCACAAGACAAAACAAGAGGGTATCTCTTGTCCATGGGCGATAGTGGCCACTTGCCATGAGGTGGACCATCTGTACTTTGCACCTTATCTCTCATAAAAAAAATTCGAGAGACAGCTTGACATGCACTACATCTCCACGCCGGTAGATGGCGTAATCGTGCATTAATTTGTTTAGTTCGTATTTTAAAGATAAAACTTAGCATATGTCCTTCTCCAAGCCCTAGTCTACCTCTTTACCAAATTTCATCAAAATCGGCTGAGTGATTTAAGCGTGATTGCGTTACAGACATGCAGTCGTATAATAATATGCTATGAAATTAAGAATTTCGAATTTCTGCTATAGGCTGTCTTAATTCATTCTAACTTTTATTAGACTGGTCTAAAGATATGAAGTGGAGTTAATCAGTATGAATAATCATTCATCAGAACCGCACGTGGCTATCAGTAACCGCAAACACTGACTGTCTTCATGACTTATACAAATAGTATTAGCGTTTCATTAGGTGCTTATGTGAGCTACTTATCAAAACTACATCATTACTCATTATTGTTGTTTTATTTCTTTACGTTTTGTGGCTGCTGTTGTGACATAGGTTGCAGGTTAAATTTTGACGATATTTTTCTACAGAATTTCTATCACAAGTTGATGGTGTCTGATGTCGCATGAGAGCTTTATTAAGGTACTAGTCGACCTGCACGATTTCGTCCGCGTGTAGCTCCGCTCCTATTGGTTGTAGCGCGATGATATATAGCCTATAGCCGTCCTCGATAAATGGACTATCTAACACTGCAAGAATTTTTCAAATCGGACCAATAGATTCTGAGATTAGCGCGTTGATAAGCAAACAAACTATATATATAATAAATTTTTATTATTTAATTTAGAGGACCCACCTTTTTGATTAGCCATTTACTTTAATATTATATAAATCATTTTACTACATAAGCTGTAACAATGGTTTGCCTCAAATAAAGTTTTCTTTCTTTAAATTCGAATCTAGTAAAATACTAATTAGAATTTGGTCCTCAGAAAAAACATTTCGCTACTCATTATGTATCTAACAATATTTGTTCTACACAAAACTACAATAGTTCATCGTTTATTTCCACAAAAGTTCTACGTTCTATCAATTTTTTTTATCAATCATCGATTTCCGTAAAAAGACGATGTAATGGAACTTTTTCTTCTAACAGAAAAAATTATATTGATTTCCTCACTATCATCAGGATTTTAAGATTCAATGATAGTGAGGAAATCAATATAAGATTTTGGTAAAAAAAGAATGTGGAGAAATGCAGACCGTTATGAAGGCAGTGTAGTCTCCATGTATTAGTTGGCCCGCCCTCACATCGTTTGAAAATTAACTTGAAAGTGAAAAACTCATTCTTTCAATTTTTACTCCTACATTAATGCATTCACCCGGACGGACAGTCATGGTATTAGTTTTGGTCCTGCTTGTTCGGTCTCGGTCTTGGTCTTGCGTATTCAGGCATTGTTTTACTCATTTTATCTGATATTTTGATAAGTTGGTTCGGCTATGAATAGTAACCATGTGTTGTCTTAACACTCACCCCGACCACTCAACTTCGCTAACTACAATCTATGCTAATATATAGAGCTGAAGAGTTTGTTTGCTTGCACGCGCTAATCTCAGAAACTACTGGTCCGATATGAAAAATTCTTCCAATGTTAGATAGTCCATTTATCGAGGAAGGCTTTAGGCTATATATCATCACGCTACGACCAATAGGAGCGGAGCTACACGTGAACAAAGTCGCGCGGGTCGACTAGTAGATAACTAACAGAGATAACAGAGCCCCGCGAATACTAATTTATAAACGGTGTTACAAACAGATTATTATACATATGGTGTCGAAATAGCCTTTATTTTGAGTACGAAACGAAGTATTTTTGAATATAAAAGTAAATAAAATAACTCACTCGGACATATTGAACAGGATCACATACGAACCCGGCGCTGACTGCAATATGTTCGATACAGACAAGTTACACAAATATTTGATGTTCTATTCGTTATGCGATTGCTTTTTGCGCTTTACATTGCAAATATTGTTTTTTAGTTAGAAATTGATGTTTATTTTAATATACTTGTCGGAAAATAATAAAGGATTATCGATTAATCGAATCGTTATCGTTGTCTATGGCGTTGGAGTGGGGTAGTAGTCACTTCCGTTGTTTTGGCAGTCTCTACCCTCGACCCTTTATATGCGATCGACAGTCTAACTGAAGTCTTAGTCGTGCGCTGTCTCTCAAGAAGTGAACATCATCTAAGTAGTGCTAGTGATAGTGATAGTGTCAAGTGCAGTGTAGTGTGAAAGTGCTGTCCAACTAAGGTCACGTAAGTCCTTACAATGTAATTGCCACGTGGTTAAATAAACACAATGTTAGGTTAGGTTAGCCTTGTGTTAGATTCGGTTTATGTGCGTTTAACCTTGGGTTTAAATAGAGAGCCTAGCAGTGGAGGCGAGTGTTGTAATTACTTAAAGGAGCTCCTTAAGCCTACACCTTGGTCACAAGTCCAAGGCACTGCTTAGGTTTCTCTCGTAATTGTTAGAGATCATATTTGATCATTTATCGGTTCAGTAGAAGTATCTACGTTGCGTTTATCCAATATTCCATTCAATACCATCACCCCCTTTTAGTGTTCCCCAATATTTCGCATCTTCCTCCTTCCATTCTCCTTTCACATCGTTTTAAAATCCCCGACATATATATCGGCATACATGTTCATATTGTCTGTATCAGTAATCAGTTATTGCTAGCGGCAATATGAACATGTAATCAGGGGCTTGAGTTCCTAGATCAGGTTTACAGAGCTCTTTCATAATATATTAACTCTCACCTCCACCATCCATAAAGTAAACTTACGTGGACCTGAAAAAGGGAGACCTTAACCATCTACATTATATTAGCGATCGCAACAAAGGTTATATATTGTCTACACGTGGGTATACTTGAAATAAAAGGAACTACCAGCGAATACTAATTTATAAACGGTGTTACTAACACTAGTATTCCGGTCTTGTTGTCATGAGTCCTATATCATTTAATCGTAAGGTTGCGTTTCCTCCAGAAATGAGGCGATCCTATTGGATCTTAACAAACAGATCCCTCGCTACATATCTTCGTATATCTCTAGCGGCAATGCAGCTTAAACAATGCTATGAACAACATCAAGATTCAAAACTGAAAACATTTAAAGATTTGGAAAATTCACGTGTAACAACACAAACTTATTCACCAGTCTTAACATGCTGCAAAAACTGAAATAATACTGTCCTTAAACTGCCCAAATATCCTCCTTTTTTAAAAACTTGTTATTATTTTTATAAGAATAGTTATGAACTAATTATTTTTTTATCTTACTTATTTTATCTCTAACAAAGTATAAACCTTGCAATTTTAAGTACTAATCTATATCTACACTAATATTATAAAGAGGAAATATTGTCGTGAAGACAAAAAGGAAAAGAAAACTAAATAAAACCGTTAGATATTATAGAATATATATACAACTAGGGGCCCATCCCGGCTTCGCACGGGTGGATAATTTTTTTTTAACATTTTGGCTCTCCCGCATTCTGTCGCTCCCTCTATCGCCGCGTTACTCGCTGCGCTGCGAGGCACTCCACACCGCACACCGCGCCGGCGGCCCGTCTGGGATTATTTTTTATTTATCTTGATATTTTTATTTCGTAATATCTTTTGACTGGAATGTCCGATTTCAATAATTCAAAAAGTAATTAACAGGTATTGAAACAGTCTTCATTACGAAATAATTTATTTGGATAAGAAATAATACAAAGTTATGGAAAACATGGTCTGATTTTGATAGGCATTTTTATCAACTTTTAAAATGTAAAAAAGTAGTTATAGTGACTTAACTACAATAGTTGGACATATGGTCTCGCGGAGTTTTTTATAGATATTGATACGTTCTATAATATTGTAAAACATTTTTTATCCAATATTCCTTCATTTCTGTATAGATTCAACAAGGCAACGTGTGGGCGGTCATCCACGTGGTTCGTTCTTCAAATCAAAGTTTCCACCACAAAAGCGTTTAAACCAAAATCGTACGCTATACGTTCATTAGCAGTCTCCTCTCCAAACGCAACATTGATATTGCGAGCTGTTTCTGCCGCGTTAGTTCCGCCTCGAATTTTCGAAGTATACATCTTTCTTGTCCAAGCTGAATGAAAAAAAACAGTCGATAATCGAATGCTGCACATTTTTTAAAAGAACTATATAGGTACCATTTCAAACCAAGAAAGTTCTGTCAAATCGAAGTACCTATTACAATAAAACGGCAATTTCATACTTTAACCCCTATTACATGAAATTATTATACATCTATATATATTATAAAAATGAATCCCTATTTCCCTTGGTCACGGCTTCACGCCTAAACGGCTGGACGGATTTCGCTAATTCTTTATTTGGTGTGTTTGTTATAGTTAGGAGAAGGTTCTTATGTAAGAAAAAATTAAGAACCGAAAATTAGAAAATTAAAAAAAACTTAACGACCAAATAAAGTTTTGTGTAAACGTAATGTTTGTGGCGTTTGACAACTGTCAGTCATTTGAATTATATTCATAGACAAGCGGCCTGCCCTCGCTTCGCTCCGGGTATTTAAAGCAATATCATAATTGATGTTCTTAATTTGTCATTCTGTAATTGTGTAGATCATTATTTGAAAAAAGTGAGAGAGTGAGAAAAAATTTTAAAAATAAAAATGGTAGGTAAGGAAAGAAACATCACAGATAATAAAAGAGAGAGGACACAGCAAAAATAAAATTGAATAGATAAAGGAGACAGAGAAAAAAAGAGAGAAATAATCGAAAGAAAGTGAAAAGAGACTGATCATTCTGAACAGAAATAAAGATAAAAATTAAAGAGAGATAAGAGAGAGAATTATAGTATATAAGAGGAAGAGAGATGGAAATACTATAGACCTCTCTCAGTGAAAGAATTTTAAAAATCGGATCAGTTGTAACTAAATTGCCATGTTCTATTAATTAAAAATGTATATGGCAACACTAAATCATCTTTATTACTCAGGGATAGTGTAGTTTTCTATCAGTGAAGGAATTTTTAAATCGGTTTAGTAGTTCCTGAGAAACCCTTCAATTTAAAAAATGAACACGTTATTGCACTTAAATGGCCATATCTTTTTAATTATAATATTTATGGCAATACCACATAGCCTATGTTATCCGGAAAGGATGTAGCTTTCTATCGGTGAAAGAATTTTCAAAATAGGTTTAGTACTTTTCGAGCCTATACGCAACAAACGAACATACAAACAATCAAATCTTTCCTCTTTATATAATAGTGTAGATAAGACAGGACAACGTCTGTCGGGTCAGCTAGTATATGTATAAATATGTAAAAAGTTAAGATTTTTTTTCCACAGTAGCATATGAAATAACATCGTTTTAAAACACATTAAGGAATTCATATCTTATTCACAAAATTCTTTGTTCTGTGCCTTTATCCCAGTTATTAGGGGTCGGCCTGCCATGTTGTAAGTCTTCAAGCTGCAAGATTTGCTGTGAGACTTGTGTCGAGGTCTTCTTCTTTTAGGTCCTTTTATACTGTTGTCAACCTAGAGGCGGGGGGCCTTCCACGTTTCCGCTTCCTCGTTAGTAGGTTTAAGGCCAGACAGTGAAAGTCGGCCAATTACCTTACTTTTATGTTGTCATTATTGTATTATTGGTTGTGTTCAAGTTTGTGAAAGTAAAGTGTTGATGGTATGGTTTGACTTATATCAGCGAAGTGAGGGCTGTATCTATATAATAGATCAATTTACCTACAATTAGTGATTCAATTAGAGTGCAATAGTATGTTAAACAGGTTATTACAGTTCTGTCCGCAATTTGCATAACATAATGCACTAAACAATTGATTATTACGAATATTAAATTGTTTGGGTTTAATCAGCGTGAAATCACCAATTTGTTTGTCAATTGCTTTTCTTATTCAGATGTATTTTTGTTATCCTGCGGACCCACATTCATTGCTTAAAAGTGTCTAAGCTAACTGTTCCGAAACTCAAAATGAGTTCCAATTCTGTTTTACAGTAAAAACAATCTTTTTACTTATTTATTTGTGTGGTAACCTCGGACACTGTCTTTTAGTGATCAAATGAACTTACCAAGTGAAGTTCGTATGATTCGTTAATTGTATTCATTCTCCTGACATCATAATGCCTTTTCTCCTACGTGCCGTCAATTTCTTTTCTAATCTTATCTTCTTCAGCATTTGAGCTTCATTAGTATAGTATGTTTATATGTTCCTCCGTAGCGCGTAAACTACTGATCCAATTTTAATGAATGGGGTGTCAATAAATTCGTAATAAAAGCTCGGGTAGCAGTGATGGCCTAGTGGTTGAGACTTCAAGTCTTACTCGGGAGGTCCGAGGTTCGATCCTGGGCACACACCTTTGACTCTGAGTTATGTGTGTTTTAAGCAATTAAATATCACTTGCTTTAACGGTAAAGGAAAACATCGTGAGGAAACCTGCACTCCTGAGAGTTCCCTAAAAGTTCTCAAAGGTGTGTGAAGTCTGCCAACCCGCACTGGGCCAGCGTGGTGGACTATGGCCTAATACCCTCTTCATTCTGAGGAGGAGACCCGGCTCAGCAGTGGGCCATTGAAGGGTCGTGATGATGAAAAGCTCGGGTGATATGCCAGAGTTTTTTCAATTAAACGATGAAATGTGCAATGGCCCTGAGCACGAAAATATCAATGACGTGTAGAGCGCAATGGAAGCCAGTATAATGTTTTTTTGTACTATAAATACTTGCAAGGCTGGCAGTAAAAAAACTAAGTTAAAACTTAATTACTTAGAGAAGTAAAACAGAGCTTTTTTAAGATGCCTTTTTTCTTCATAAGCGACTTGAAGTAATTCCCTTTTTTACCTTTTTCCAAAAATGATGATAGATTTTTGGTCGTTATTGAAAGTAAAATCATATATCCTACTAATATTATAAACGCCAAAGTTTGTAAGAATGTATGGATGTATGTATGTTACTCTTTCACGCAAAAACTACTGAATGGATTTTGATAAAACTTAACAATAATATAGCTTACACATCAGAATAACACATAGGCTATAATGTACAATGATATATTGTGAATTATCCAAAATATAGCGGGTGAAACCGTGGGACACAGATAGTCTTTTATATGTATATCGCATTAAATTTAAATGAAACTAAATTTATTTATTAAAATAAAAGGTCAACTTTTTATCTTACTACTAAACTAATATTATAAGAATAAAAGTTTGTATGTTAGTATATTGGGATGCTTGTTACGCTAAAACGACTAAACAGATTTCAATGAAATTTGGCACACATATACTTTATTACCTGGACTAACATATAGGATACTTTTATCTCGGAAAAATTCAGAGTTCCTGTGGGATTATGTTAAAATATCTTTACTGTTATAAGCGCCTTAATATTTTTATTCACCAGCAATATATCGAGAATTAAATGTTATTGATAAATCTAAGTTTTATACGTGAATTATTTTTTTTATGGTAGATAAGGTGCAAACGAGCATATGGTCCACCTGATGGTAAGTGGCTACCATCGCCCATGGACATCAGCAAAACAAAAGATTCCCTGTTGTTTTGTCGATGCGTTGCATTCTTGAAGATAGTGTGGGGAGAGATCCTCAGCATTAATGGGATGGGTGAGGGAGGTGGTAAGTTTACTTTAACTACCTACCGCCAGTTTGGAGAATAAGTCGCGCGACTGACCGAAGTTAAGTTGCGTCTTTTTCCAATGTACCCGCGTTTAATGTAATTTAATTTTAAAATCGCTAGTTATTATTTTAGTAATATGTTATGAGTTAGTTCATACATTGCGTTAGTTTAGTTAGATTTTTGTTAATTAATTATATCTTAACTGCTTAAGTAAATGAGAGCACTTGTCTGACAAATTATAAAAATGTATAGCAGTAAGTTTTCTTATATTAAATAAATAAATAAAAAAAAAAAAAAAAAGTCTGGCCTAAATGCGGGTCGCGGTCGGAGGTCGCAAGCAGCAGCAGAGGGGAATAGTGAATAAAATAAATAAAAAATTGATTGACTCGTTTCGAACTTGATAAGTCCTTTTTAAACCTTATTATTCAGACTCGGTTTATATTCTTCTATCTTTCTTTAATGTTATGATTCTTATATCTAATCTCGGACTTTGTCCGGTTGCAATTTACCACTGTGTTTAGCTTTAATTTTATATTTTAATACGCGATTATCTCTATTATCACTATATCACGCCATATTTTACAAACAAATTTAACTATTTATATGTAACTAATTCCCAAAGACATAACGAAGTAACACATCGACATTCACTTCTGTTAGCAACACTGTTTATAAAGTAGTAGTAGCGGGTAGATCATTTTATATTATTTCAAGTATACCGACGTGAAGACAGTATATAACCTTTAGTGCGATAGATTTAGTCTCAGTCTCTCTGGTGTTTTCGTGCAGTAAACATGGAAGTTAGTGTCATAGTGTCGCGATTAAGGTTACCCTTCTCGAGGTCCATGTAAGTTTACTTTATTATCTATTGTCGTTAGCGAGGTCGAGTGGTGGAGGTGAGAGTTAATATATTATGAAAGAGCAAGCCCCAGGCACTGCTCGCCTCAGTCTAAATTGCATGTGTATACGTATTGCTGTACAGTAATGTGTATCATATCTTTCTCATATACTTAGCACTTCATCCTCTATTTCAACCCCTTCAAGCCTTTTTTCGTGATAAAACATAGCCTATGCCCTTTCCTAATCTCTAGTCTATCTCTGTACTAAATTTCATCAAAATCGGCTGTGATTTTGGCGTGAGAGCGTAAAAAACAAACAGATCATATACCCGTCGATAGATGGCGAAAGTTGTATATTAAATCGCAATAGTGTGTTGTTTACTTTCGACATGATAAAATTAGTTAGGATTGGGATTAAATTAATATTTGCATGCACTTATAAAAGCATTAATTTGTAAAAGCAAAGTAGATTTCTAAGTTATATTAAAGAGGAAATGGAGTCCAAGTTTCCTTTTGGTATAAATTTAATGAAATCGATCGCCATTTCCTAACTAATTAACTGATATCGCTCCAACTCATCTGATTCTTGAACTTACCAACTTTATAAGGGGTGTAACACACTGTGGCTTGAATGAGTCACTATTGACTGTACTGAGTCTATTCTCAGTACCTGGGGCGTAATATGCAAGTTTATAAGGCCTTTTCACATCGGATAAATGCATTCCATAGTATGGCAATCAATATTTGATCTGTGAATCTACTTGTCATACTATCTCGGTTACGGTGGGGGTATTTAGATTAAACCAATATAAACTGTAAGGGTGACCTCCGTTATATGCAATGTTGCTTTTCTATTTTTTATTCCTAAATGTAAAAATTTAAATTATCTATCTAAAAACTACATCTAAGAGAATCAATGTTAAGTAAAATATCAGGTGCTGGTTGAAGCTCCCTTGGGGTCATCCGACCATTGCCTGATACGGTTTGTAGTGCCCATTGAACGTCGCCGTCACAGAGCACCCGCGACCCGCCGCGTTTGGCACTACAAGTCGGCAGATTGGGATGGATTGCGATCATTTTATGCATCCTACCCATGGAGGCAGGTCTGTTTCTCTTCACATGATCCTAGTGCCTGTGCCGAAGATGTCACCGATGTGGTACTACAGGGTTTGGATATTTTCATACCAAGCTCTGTAGTGCCAATAGGTGGCAAATCACAGCCCTGGTTCGGTGCGTCTTGTAAAGCAGCCGCTATCAGCTCTCGCTTACCGAGCCTGGGTTGAAGCACTGGTCACTAAGGATCCGAACCTCCAATTCCTGAAGAGAAAATACAACCGAGCCTCCAGGTTCTTTAAGAGACACATCGCTAGAGCAAAGTCCCAGCATGTTGCCAAAATCGGCGAGAAGCTAGAGGGCCTTTCGTCCGGAACGCGCAAGTTCTGGGTCCTCTCTAAAGCTGCCCTTGGCAATTTTAGTCAGCCTAACCTTCCGTCGCTGCGAATGGAGAATGACATTCTGGCCTACACGGCAAAAGAGAAAGCCGAACTTCTGGGTACTCTCTTTGCCTCAAACTCAACTCTGGATGACCAAGGATGTACACCGCCTATTATCCCACGGTATCAGAGCTCAATGCCTATTATAAGGTTTACCCAAAAGGCTGTGCGACGAGCTCTCTCTTCCTTGGAAATTCACAAGTCGAGCGGGCCGGATGGCATCTCACCAATTGTGCTCCGTGTATGTGCTCCTGAATTAGCTCCCGTGCTAACGTGTCTATTTTGGCTCTCCTACTCTAGAGGCGTAGTCCCGAACTGCTGGAAGCTGGCCCATGTCCATCCGATCCCAAAAAAGGGCGATGGCTCTGATCCTGCCAACTACAGGCCTATTGCTATCACCTCTCTGCTCTCCAAAGTCATGGAAACGCTCATCAACCGTCAGCTCTTGGGATACCTGGAGGATCGTCAGCTCATTAATGACCGCCAGTATGGCTTTCGTCATGGTCGTTCTGCTGGCGATCTTCTTGTTTACCTTACCCATCGGTGGGCGGCTGCCATTGAGAGCAAAGGAGAGGGCTTGGCAGTTGGTTTGGATATAGCAAAGGCCTTTGATCGCGTTAGGCATAAGGCCCTTCTCTCTAAGCTTCCGGCCTATGGGCTTTCCGAGGATTTATGCAACTGGGTCGCCAGCTTTCTCAGTGGGCGTAGCATACGTGTCGTTGTCGACGGATTTTGCTCTAACCCCAAGCCCATTGATGCTGGCGTACCCCAAGGCTGTGTGCTTTCCCCTACACTGTTTCTCCTGCATATCAATGATTTGTTGGACCATCCTAACATTCATTGCTATGCAAATGACAGTACGGTGGACGCCGTTTATACCGGCTGAGCAGGACTCTCTCGGGAAAGCGTCGATGAGAGCCGAATTAAACTTGTGTCTTCTATTACCATCTCTTTGGGGGAGGTTTCGCAATGGGCTAAATCTAATTTAGTCCAGGTCAACCCCCTGAAGACACAAGTTTGTGCGTTCACCACTAAAAAAACCCCATTCGTCGTATCTCCCAAAAAACTTGGTGTGATCAGCCGAGCCAGACAGTACTTCACGCCCCAGCACCGACTGGCGCTATATAAAGCGCAGGTTCGGCCGCATATGGAGTACTGTTCTCATCTCTGGGCTGGTGCACCTAAGTATCAGCTTGAACCCTTTGATCGCATTCAAAGAAGGGCAGCTCGGATAGTCGAGGACACGGTGTTGCATTCACGGCTGGACCTCCTGGCACTGCGTAGAGACGTATCTTCATTGTGCGTCCTCTATCGCATATATCACGGGGAGTGTTCCGAAGAGCTTTTCCATTTGATCCCTGCCGCCGAATTCCACCATCGCACTGCACGTCATAGACTAAAATATCATCCTCATCATCTGGATGCGTGGCGTTCTTCAACAGTGCGTTTTTCTAGAACTTTTATTCCACGCACAATCAACTTATGGAATAATCTACCTTCGGCGGTATATCCAGAACACTACGACATGGGGACCTTCAAAACTCGCATATATCTCCACCTTAAAGGCCGGCAACGCTTCTGTAACTCTCCAATTGTTGTAGGAGTCCGTGGGCAGCGGTGATTACTTAACACCACGTAACCCGACTGCTCGTTTGCCTTCCTATTCTATATAAAAAAAAAAAGTCTTTTTTTTTTGAAGTGATAACTTCTTATGGGAGGTAAACTGCTTCGTAACGTAACGCGTTACGGCGCCCCTCTCTCCTCTCTCACTTTAACCCACAGCGCTAGCCGTATTTCGGACAGACGCTATCCCCTCTCTCTGCTCAGTGTACAATTTCAATATTAAATAGTTCAACTTAGATTAGTTGTTATCACTTCTGTCGAGCGTCCCGAGACGCACACGTTATTTTTTCTCTTTATTTAAGGAGCTTGGTCTTCTCAACGACTACGTCGCTTCGTAAGGAAACAAAAGACATTCGAACAAACAATAATTTTAACGGTACAAAAAAACCTTAACCTAAAACTTATTTTGTGAAGTTCAGTGTAAGTGCCAGTGGCGTAGCGTGCCTTGGAGAGGCCCGGTATCATAATTCGTTGGGGGCCCAAATGATGGATAAAGAAGAGAGAAAAAGAAACAAAAATGCTTGCATTAAATTAAAATAAATATTTATTGATTATAATTTCATCATCACGATCCTTCAATGGCCCACTGCTGAGCCGGGTCTCCTCCTTAGAATGAGGAGGGTATTAGGACACGCTGGCCCAGTGAGGGTGTGACACACACCTTTGAGAACTTTTTAGGAACTCTCAGGAGTGCAGGTTTCCTCGCGATGTTTTCCTTCACCGTTAAAGCAAGTGATATTTAATTGCTTAAAACACACATAACTCAGAGTCAAAGGTGTGCGCTTAGGTTCGATCCTCGGACCTCCCGAGTAAGACTTGATGTCTCAACCACTGGGCCATCACTGCTATGATTATAATTTATCCTCCTAGAAATTGAGCATACACTTTTCTTGCCTTTTTCGGCAAATTGATTTATTAAATCATCTATAACTGAAGACGATTTCAGTTTTTTGTTTTGCCTTTATAGACAATAGCGACAAGTCTGTTAGCCGTTCCTGTTCCATCGAAGTCCTGAGGTAACGGGAGAATCAGCACGCTTAACCCGGGAAAAAAAGGGATTGCTTTTTTTTACTTTTGTCATATCTGAAGTGAAAACTATAGGCACGTATGACAGTCTTTTATTTCCCGGTAAGCACAAGATTAAGTGACATTGTGGAAATTATTTTACTAACTTTTGCTTACACACTTTAGGGGACCCTGTAGCCCGGGGCCCCCGGATTATTGATACGGCGGTAGCTACGTCTCTGGTAAGTGCCTTGACCTCCTCAGACAAAGGATCGGCCAGTACAATATTACACCCTCAATTCCCGTAATATTGGGAATCGAGAAAATATCTCCCATCTTAATGATTCCGAACACACTCAAATAAAATGTGGTATGTATCCATACATCGTGAAATCATTTAAAAATTGCTATTAAGTCACATGAATCTAGATAAAATAGTGTGTAATGGCTTTAAACCTAAAAAACTTATTGTTTCACCTATTTTATTTAAAATAACCCTTATTACAATACAATAAAGTCTAAATCGATGAATACAGATTTATTTAAGTTTGCCTTAAGAATCCTACGGGCTATATTCTCGTAGGTTTCTTCAGAAGTGCGAAGTTTAATAGCTAATTAATCTGTCTACACCTCTTCTGTGCCTGACCAATGGGATAGAGATTTGCATAAAGTCCTGAGATAGCTTTTTCTTTTCTTACTTTTATCTCTGGAAATTGTAACTGAGTTTGCAATTAAAGTTTTATGTAAAGGTGCTTCCTCACCACGAGCGTTCGCCTGTATTCATTACAGATCCGAGCATTATTACATCTAGGCTTGCCAAGTGACCGGGAATCCGGGATTCTCTCGGATTTTAGGTATTATCCAGTAATCAGACCTAATTGTAAAGGATTCACAAGAGACTAGTCGGCTCTTTATTTGTAAATGACCCTTTTATCCGACTTGCACTTGGCCGGTACTTTTTAATTATGTTATACCAGAATTTTCCCGGATTACGTTGTCGCGGAGATGATAATTTTGACATCTGGCAATCAGAGTCGTATTAACAAACCACGCGGCCTGTGAGCCCCACAGAGACAAACAGACAGAGAGAACATTTTTGCTAATTAATTTCACGAAGTTTAACGAATTTTGTGGAAAATTTAAACTATTTGAAAAAAGGCGATGTGCGGCGCCCGTATCAATTGCTACATCTGCTTTGTAGATAATCCGCCATTGCTGGCAACCCTAATTACATTAGTGAAGGACGCGAATCGGGCATTATAGTGCGCAACGTGTAATGTTACAGATTCAAGGATTAAGATTCATATTACAATATATGTATTGTGATGGGACTGTAAGGACGTCTATTTTTTTATATACATCTTTAAGTGAATCTCGTGCTCTAAGATTATAAATGGCACGAACAGCTCTCTTTTGAAGTACCAAAATGGATTCAATGTCCGCGGCCCTACCCCACAGCAAAATGCCATAAGACATAAAACTGTGAAAGTAACTGAAGTAAACTAGCCTAGCAGTATTGATATCAGTCATTTGTCTGACGTTCCTCACGGCGTAGGCAGCTGAGCTGAGTCTGCCCGCTACAGCAGCAGCTACGCTATTACAGGCGAATGGTCGCGGTGAGGGAGCACCTTTACAGCTTCGTTACATAGTATAAAACAACGTAGCTTACATGAAACTTCAACCTACACCTAACTTCAACCTACACCTAACCTGCTTCAAACTACGCAACGGATTTAAAACAGTCTTCATCAATAGACTTATATATAAAAATCTAGTGTCACAGTGTTAGTCATCAAATTTCTCCGAAACGGCTTGACTGACTTTTAAGTCTATGAAATTGCTGTTTTTCATGAAACGAGTTAACGCCCTTTTTTCTCTATATTTTTTATTTTTTTAAAGCAAAGTAATTTTTGCCATCGCAGTTGGAGCTTACGCTTTACCGAATTTTATTAAACTTTTTGTGGGTGGGTCACAAGAATTGTTTTATATATATGACAAGCATAGATATCTTCGATCTATATCTTTGGAAGCAGTGATGGCCCAGTTGAGACTTCAAGTCTTACTCGGGAGGTCCGAGTTCGAACCCTCACACAGGCAAACACCTCTGACTCTGAGTTATGTGTGTTTTAAGCAATTAAATATCACTTGCTTTAACGGTGAAGGAAAACATCGTGAGGAAACCTGCACTCCTGAGAGTTCCCAAAAAGTTCTCAAAGGTGTGTGAAGTCTGCCGACTCGCACTGGTCCAGCGTGGTGGACTATGGCCTAATACCCTCCTCATTCTGAGGAGGAGACCCGGCTCAGCAGTGGGCCATTGAAGGGTCGTAATGATGATGATATCCTTGGATTATGGATTGAAATTAGATAGATAGATTTTGGCCGATAGTCTGTAAATCAATAATGTAGTTCAATAAGATTTTGTACTTTCTTTGTATAATAAATAATTATTAAATTGATTTGAACCTGTTTTTCTGAGGTAAATAATGATGGTAACGACTTGTTTAATTTTTAAAATTCTTTCACAACATTTAATATGCAACGTAAATTTAAGCCTAAATGCTTAGTTAAAAGGCTTGAATTATTTATATATTGCAGTGTAGATCTAAGTTGGTTTAGCAGAGAATCAATATTTAGAGATGAAAATGCTCCAGTTGCTTCGGCAATCACGTTCCAGGAATCAAACCTTTGGTTTATTATGGACACTAATATTTATATTCTTTAATAAATCTGAGTTCTATAAGAGAATAATTTTTAGTATTACTAGCTGACCCGGCAAACGTTTTTTTTTTTTTTTTATGTAATTAGGTCGGCAAATAAGCGTACGGCTCACCTGATGGTAAGCGATTACCGTAGCTTATAGACGTCTGCAACACCAGAAGCATCGCAAGCGCGTTGCCGACCCTATCCCCAATTCCCCAGGAGCTCTGGTCACCTTACTCACCAACAGGAACACAACACTGCTTTAGAGTAGTGTTATTTAGCTGTGATCTTCTGTAAGGTCGAGGTACTACCCCAGTAGGGCTGCTCCATATTCGAGCAGGAAATTTCCTGCTGTGCCCTACCTCAGTTGTTTTGCCATATAAATTTGGGGTGGGCCACCCTTATCACTTAGAGAGCTGAAAACAAGATAATAGCCGATTCTCAGACCTACTGAATATGCATTTAAAATTTTATTAAAATCGGTTGAGCCGTTTTGGAGGAGTATTGTAACTAATATTGTGACACGAGAGCTTCTGCTTAAAACACTGCGAAATATTTAATTTCGTTAGGTTGAAAATTGTCCGACTACGACCCATAGGAATTGGATGTATTAGTGTTAAGGGAAGTAAAAGTACGAGGTAGTAAAAGAAGAGTTAAAGAAGATTCTGATTACGAAAGAAAAGTATTAGGAAATTAAAGTACAGGGAATGAAGTGAAATCAAATCAATTCTTGACATTCTTTATCAGTATCTTTTATTTGGCATACAAATTTTGACAGACGGACTGAAGAATGTGTAGGCTTAAGGACGTCCTTTAAGTGATCACGACACTCGCCTACACTGCTCAGGCTCTCTGTTTAAACCCAAGGTTAAACTCACATAAACCTAACCTAACACAAGACGTGGCAACTAAACTGTAAGTTACTCACGTGACCTTAATCGGACAGCACTAAAACAACACTGCACTTAGCACTATCTAGAGACTACTTCACTTCTTGACCGCGCAAGACTAAAACTTCAGTTAGACTGTCGAACGCATATAAAGGGTCGAGGCTGTCAAACCGACGGAAGTGACTACTACCCTACTCCAACGCCATAGATAGCGATTACGATTCGATTATTCGATAATATTTTACTATTCTCCGACATAGAATGTTTTGTGTTCAAGAGACAATTCTTATCTATTAATTATCAGTATCTTTTATTTGGCATACAAATTTTGACAGACAGACTAAAGAATGTGTACGCTTAAGGACGTCCTTTAAGTGATCACGACACTCGCCTCCACTGCTCAGGCTCTCTGTTTAAACCCAAGGTTAAACTCACATAAACCTAGCCTAACACAAGACGTGGCAACTAAACTGTAAGGTACTCACGTGACCTTAATCGGACAGCACTAAAACAACACTGCACTTAGCACTATCTAGAGACTACTTCACTTCTTGACCGCGCAAGACTAAAACTTCAGTTAGACTGTCGAACGCATACAAAGGATTGAGGCTGTCAAACCGACGGTAGTGACTACTACGTGACCAACGCCATAGATAGCGATTACGATTCGATTATTCGATAATATTTTACTGTTCTCCGACATAGAATGTTTTGTGTTCAAGAGACAAAAACTATGTCTTTGCGATGGATATTGAGAATTTAATTCTAGATTGTGGTCACGACTTTATAGGAAAAATCTCCTAACAGCCAAGCGTTACTCTACACTTCTAAATGAGAGTAATATTCTCTGATTTATTATGAAAAGTTTTACTATTATTGAAGGTCTTCGACTTTGATATCCAATACATATAAAGTTTTTGTTAAAGCCAACATTTCAACGTCTAACAAATGATCGAGGAGTGACCGCGGAGTACCCTGGAGTAATGCACATCACTCACTTGTGATGTTTGACCTTTAGTTTGATAAAGCTTTAGCCTTTAGATATTATTTTTGTATAAAACAAAGTCGTTTCCCGCTGTATGTACACTTAGATCTTTTAAACTAGTCAGCAGAAGGATTATATTAGCATCTGTATTACTGCCGTGCGAAGCCGGGGCGGACCACTAGTTCAAAATAATTACTTAGAGATAAATGTGACATTATTATATATTATGTATTGCGCCTACATAAAGTAAATAGCAACATTTTTTGTTACAAAAGTTTACAAAACTCAACAATTTTTATCAAAGCATTAGCGTTAGAATTAGAAGAATTAGATTTTTTTACTAGTATTGTACATATAAACTTTCCTCTTGAATCACTCTATCTATTGGTGAAAACCGCATTAAAATCCGTTGAGTTGTTTAAAAGATCTAAGCGAACAGATAGCGGAAAGCGATTTTGTTATATACTGAAGATTCTATGTAGCCTTCTTCCTCTGGAACTATTTACCTTAAATCTAAGAGTTATATATTACGTAAAGGAAAATAGACAGAAAGCTGATCTGTAGACAGGACGCTGATCTGTGACCGGGGCATGTGACTCTGGCAATGTTCAATCTTGTAGCCTAACATTTAATCAAATCTTAGTAATCTATACCAATATCATAAAGAGATAAAGTTTGAAGGTTTTTTAAGGTTTTAGGGGGGTTTTCTCTGGATCTACTGAACCGATTTTGAAAATTCTTTTACCAATAGAAAACCACATTATTTGTGAGTGCGACAAGCTATATATTAACCCGAAAAATGAAAAGATTTTTTCGCGGTAGTCGGATTTGCAAATAAGTCGGAGGAAAAACTGTCGAACGAAAAAGGTTTTTTACGAACGCTGATTTAACGATGAGAGATATATGATAAATGAGTAAGTGTGTTTGTCAGTGAACAATCTAAAAACACGTCAGCGAAGTGAGAGCGGGTCGGCTAGTTGTGTAATAAATATTAGCAACACTGTTTATAAAGTAGTAGTAGCGGGTAGATCATTTTATATTATGTCAAGTGTACCGACGTGAAGACAATATATAACCTTTGGTGCGATAGATTAGTCTCAGTCTGGTGTTTTCGTGCAGTGAACATGGAAGTTAGTGTTATAGTGTCGTGGTTAAGGTTACCCTTCTGGAGGTCCACGTAAGTTTACTTTATTATCTATTGCCGTTAGCGAGGTCGAGTGGTGGAGGTGAGAGTTAATATATTATGAAAGAGCTCTTTAAATCTGCTCCTGGGTCTCAAGCCCCAGGCACTGCTTGCCTTCGTATAAATTATATGTGTATACGTATTGCTGTACAGTAATAGATATCATTCCTCTCTAGTTTATAGCATAAACTACTTACAAGAACCTCAATAACGATTACACTTCACTATGGTAGTCAATGTTCACTCTATGGAATGAATTGGTCTATTGTGAGAGAGAATAAGTTGCCAATATATGCCAGTTGATAAGATAACATTTATTTGGAAAGTCGGTTAAAATAGATTACCCTAATTAAAATTCAGTGTTCAAATCAATGTTAGAGAATGGAATGAGGGCGTAATTAATGTTGTCAGATACACACTAATTAATAGACCTGAACTTTTAAATTATCTGTTAAATTACGAGAATCCGAACTGTGCCTGTGGCGTGTGACACAGGAGCAGATTTAAGAACATTCTTGAAATCATTACTGCACTTACTAATCTACTGCTCGATGACTTAACCTAACTTTAAAATAAATAAAATATAATATTAATAACTTACGTGATCCTCGATTAGGGAGACCAAGGACAACGACTCTAAACTAAACTAATTGCACTTCTCTAGACAATGTTTACCATGTGAAATCAATTAAAAGACTGAGATATATTAAGATACAGGTTATAAAATATGAAGTGAAAACAGTTGGTATACTTGAAATAAAATCAAAAGTCTATTGAAATAAAATACACGGATCGACCCGCCCACGCTTCACTGAGGCATTAAAACCGGACACTCACTCATTTCTTCATTCATACTCTGCCATCCACAACTTTATATTTTTTTACTTGTTTACTATATTTAAGGCGGCGCGCGCGGCGTTGTTAGCCAAGACGCCGGCAGGGGCAGTCGTGTGAGAGTCGTGATGTAGGCATTGAGAGGCGCACGCGCGCGGTGTGACCACCTCCCCTCCCCCCCACTGTCGACCCCTTTATTGATTAATAATATCCCGAGTCCTGTGTGTGCTATATCTCCTAAACGTTAGTTAAATGACCCTTCCCTGACGAAAACCGACTGGTGGTGAAGTGCGAACTATTTAGTGCTTTTATGTGTTGTGGTGCGACCGGGCATGCCCAAGGAAGATTCAAGATCATCAAGAACTTATGAGTACTGTGTGCCTTTATCACATAACTGACAAGAATCATAAGGCTTAATTTAAAGAAGCTGAAACCGGGCCCAACCAGCTTCCACGTGTGTGGGGTTTTTCACGCTCCATTACTTTTACTTCCGTTGAATTTCTTTTCTATAATGTCTATAATGTAATACCACCATCTCACTGAATCGCTCACTGACTCACTCTTCCGTCTCACTTACTTTTTCTTTTGTAGAAACCTTGTCCTGACAATAACTAACACGATATAAAAATAATTATCCGATTTGGTGCAGTCGTTCTGAAGTTATGTTCGTACATACATAGAGGCGATGAGTTTTATTTATATAGATCAACTAATGTTAGCAAAACTGTTTATAAAGCAGTAGTAGCGGGTAGAACATTTTGTATTATTTCAAGTATACCGACGTGAAGACATTATATAACCTTTAGTACGATAGATTAGTCTGAGTCTCTCTGGTGTTTTCGTGCAGTGAACATGGAAGTTAGTGTTATAGTGTTGTGATTAAGGTTACCCTTCTCGAGGTCCACGTAAATTTACTTTATTATCTATTGTCGTTGGCGAGGTCGAGTGGTGGAAGTAAGAGTTAATATATTATGAAAGAGCTCTTTAAGCCTGCTCCTTTGCCTGGGTATCAAGCCCCAGGCACTGCTCGCCTCAGTCTAAATTGCATACGTATTGCTGTACAGTAATGGGTATCATATCTCTCTCGTATACTTAGCATTAATTATACTAAAATCTCATGTCACGATCTTGGTCTAGACTATATCGCGTCTGCCTCTATTCATCCGTCAACTTAATTTATTTTTCAGTAACCGTATCAATTAAATATTTTAATTCGTCCGGAAATTAATAATTAATTAAAAATAATCTTTAGATATGATAGAAGTTAAAAAATTTTGATTGAAGAAAGTATACGTCGCCTCGCTTTTCGGGGCTCCTGCTTCTGGGTGGATTTACACAACCTAACATAACCCACATCAATCCCCCCCCTATTTTTTTTGAGATTCATATTTAAGAAAAATTAACCAACTTGCCTTTTTTATTTTTAGTATCAAATATTTATTCATTATCAATAATAAAATTATAACTATTAAAATTTTATCATATTAGGCCATACTTTTTTTTGAGTATCAATTTCTAATATCTCAAAATCGGGGAGAAATCCTGCAAATCGGCAACACAATTAAATATTTACTCTGTAGAATAAATCACAAAGATCACAAGTGACATCTAGCTATTGTAAACCTGATATACGGCTAAATAATAATATATTATACATCCGTATATCCGTATCATTATTTGTAAGTTCCATAAATTTGTAACAGATGGCGGTGTAAATTATTTTATTAACAACACTTCAAATTGGCGTATGATGTGTGATGGCGCCTTTTTATTATTTACTAAATTTCAGTTAAATTTAACTAGTGTGTTAATTATAATAAATCATATCACATGATTCATTAATTTACTTGAGTTGTAAATATTGACTCATTCCATTGAATCACTATCTTTGAAGATTAGTAATATTAACATTATGTGAATACATTGATTCGAAAATACCTGTAACCTACACAATTATCTCGCTCTTCTGAGCCAGTTATTATCTAGTAGAGGTTCCATAACTTATTGGATCTGTGGACCACTTAGCATGTTATTGGCTTTTAGATAGACATCAATCTACACGTGACCTTAATCGGACAGACCTCCTAGCACTAACACTGCCCAGAGACTACTTCACTCCTTGAGAGACCGCGTATAACTAAGACTTCAGTCAGACTGTCGATGGCATATAAAAGGTCAAGACTGTCAAAATGACGGCAGTGACTACTACCCTACTCCAGTGCTATAGATGGCGATGACGATTCGATTCTCCGACATATACAAAGTTTGTGTTCGCGGTTTCCTGAAATCAATTCTTTGTATGACAATATACACAATTTCGAAACTCGAAAAGGAGAATGTTGTTCAAACAAAATTATTACAGAATTCTGAAAATTAAATTCTGAATTTAAAATATTTAAAACGTTCCCAATTTATTAATTTTTCTGACAGACTTCGTTCGCGTGTAGCTCCGCTCCTATTGGTCTTAGCGTGGTAATATATAGCCTATAGTCTTCCGCAATAAATGGGCTATCTAACACTGAAAGAATTTTTCAAATCGGACCAGTAGTTCCTGAGATTTGCGCGTTCAAACAAACAAACTCTTCAGCTTTATATATTAGTATAGATAAGTCTGGCTGGAGAGAGGATGTAACTTGATTCACCTAAACTCACATTATAATAAAAGATAAACGGTAGCTTGACTGCACAATTATACTCAAGACTACAATAACAGGCAATCCAGACGGAAGCCGAGCAGTGCCTGCGGCTTGCGAACCAGGTGCAGGATTCTACAATGCATCAACACTCCTTAACCGCTCAAAATACCCCCCTCATCTATTCCCAGTATAATGACAGGTGAGGTCGTAGGACTGTGTTGCCAAATTAATATTTAATAAAATCTAACAATAATATTAATAATACATACTTTAACAGTAATTATCATAATTTTAACATGAGTTGCATATTTTTATTTATTTATCCATCCATTCGCTCATCCATTCCTTCATCAATCCCTTTACTTAATACGAGCGGCCTGCCCTCGCTTCGTTCCGAGTATTTAAAGCAATATTATAACTGATGTCATCAATTTGTTATTCTGTAATTGTGTAGTTTTTAACTATTTGAAAAAAGAGAGAGGGTAAAAAAAGTTAAAAAAAATGATATAAAGAAAACGAAAAGAAAAGCGACAGATAATAAAAGAGGGAGGACAGAGCAAAAATAAAATTGAATAGAAGAGAGAAAGAGAGAGAGAGATAATCGAAAGAAAGAAAATGAAAAAAAAATGTATATGGCAACACTAAATCACCTTTGTCACTCACGAATATCGTAGTTTTTTTTGAGTGAAATAATTTTTAAAATCGGATTAGCAGTTCCCGAGAAACCCTTAAATTTAAAGAGGAATGATTTGATTGTTTGTATGTTTGTTTGTTGCGAATAGACTCTAAAACTAGTGAACCGATTTTGAAAAATTCTTTCACCGATAAAAAGCTAAGCATATCCTTTCCGGGTAACATAGGCTATGTGGTGTTGCCATAAATACTCTAATTAAAAAGATATGGCCATTTAAGTGCCATAAAGGGGCCATTTTGTAAATTGAAGAGTTATTCAGGAACTACTTATCCGATTTAAAAAAATTTTTCACAGATAGAAAACTACACTATTCGTGAGTGACAAAGGTGATTTAGTGTTGCCATATACATATTTTAATTAATAGATTATGGCCATTTTGTTTGTACTAACCCGAGTTTAAAAAATCTTTCGCTGAGAGAAAACTACAATATTCGAGAGTGACAAAGGTTATATACTATAATTCTCTCTCATCCTCTCTCTTTTTTCTCTTTAATTTTTATCTTTATCTGTTCAGAATGATCAGTCTCTTTTCACTTTCTTTCTTTCTATTATCTCTTTCTCTCTCTCTGTCCTTTACCAATTCAATTTTATTTTTGCTCTGTCCTCTTTTATTATCTGTCGCTTTTCTTTTCGTTCAATATTTTTCTTTTTATAACTTTTTAGTACTCTCTCTCTCTCTTTTTTAAATAATGAATTACAAAGTGACAATTTAGGGACATCAATTATAATACTGCTTTAGATATACAGAAAATATAAAAATAAAATTTTATTACAATTATTCTTATATTAATTAGTAAAACGTACAGGTAATTTAAACCATTTTAAATTCAGATATTTTCAAGGCAAACGCTATCTATTAACAGCGAATTCAAATTATCGTTTATTTGAATACAGGTACGAAAGTTTAATACAATTTGAGTTGATTACTAATTTAGTGTATTCTGTGAATTCACACACTGCATTACGCATTAAAAAATAGTTTTTTTTATCACATTTTTTCGGTTTCATCATCACCCATAAATATCAAAAACACAAAAGAAATATATGTTGCTCTTGGATGCTAACCTATAACAAGTTGCAGGGAAGCTATACTCGTGTATGCACTATCCTTAAAGCAAATGTGTCTTTTTGTTAATAGAAACTGTATCTGTTCTTCAATATAAAGTTGTTTGAAGTAGCGATCAAATAAAAGCTGAAAGCTGAATCATACAACTAAAAATAAAAGAAATATATGTTGCTCTTGGATACTTACCTTTAATAATGCAGTGATGGCCCAGTGGTTGAGACTTCAGGTCTTACTCGGGTCCCGAGTTCGATCCTGGGCACACACCTCTGACTCTGAGTTATGTGTGTTTTAAGCAATTAAATATCACTTGCTTTAACGGTGAAGGAAAACATCGTGAGGAAACCTGCACTCCTGAGAGTTCCCAAAAAGTTCTCAAAGGTTTGTGATGTCTGCCAACTGTTTTTTGTTTGAACAGACATTAAAAAGTGATAAACCAGTTATACCTAATTTCTTATATAAATTCATCGTGAAAACAGTAAAGATAATGCTGAATGAAACGAAAAATGTGAAAAGTATTGAAAATTTAAAATGTATTGTGATTATTACAAAAGGAAATGTAAGACAATTCTATATACTATAAAATTTGTGTTTTGTTAAGAAAAAAACAACAGTTTTTCAATACAAAGTTATATGAAAATCAATAATAATTGAAGGCTGAAGGAAGCGAATGGATAGTACATAACTAACAGAGCAACAAAAAGATGTGTTTTTGCATAATTACATAAAAATGGGAAAAAAAGCATAAGAATACTGAAGATAATACCGGTCTTATGAAAATCCTTTAATATTTATATAATTTTTTTTAAAATATTACCAACAGCATCAATATTCAATTATATGTATATGAAGTCGCAATAAAATGGAGAATACCTGAACGAAGCGAAAGCGCGAAAGATAGTACGCATCTAATAGAGCAACAAACGGACGTGTTTTTGCTTAAATAGTTCTGTTGAAAAATACACAAAAATGTAGAACGGGTTGTGAATTTGGAAAAACTGAAAGAAAATTCCAGTTATATCAAAATCCGTCAAGATTAGATGTATAGTGATAATATTTATCGAAATAGTAAATCAATACGATTAGATATGTGTTATTGAAAAAGAGGCGATTGTGTGTGTTTATCACAGTATAGTGCTGGTTGCTGCAATGGCTCCATGGTTGGATCTGCCCTATGAGATACGCGACGTGACGCCGGAAGAGGACAAACTTATCAAGAAATGCTTCCTAGGTTTGTTCAGTGTTGTGTTTGTGTTTTTGGTGGTGGTAAGTCTGTTGCTTTTCGGTAATACAATATTAATCATAGAAAATAAATTTTGACCAACAAAAATTCTTAAGAAATAGTTGTGTTTTTTTAACTCTGGTGGTAAGTGTTTTGTTAACATAAAAACACAACAATTTTTAGTGAAATTTCGACTTTTTATTATGTAGGTGAGGTTTTATGTCACATAAGTATATTTTTTTAAATTGAATAATTACTTTCTTTCACAAAAATGTTGACCAAGACTCAAATATCTTTTGAGTGAGATATTCTTTCTTATTATGACTGTAAGTAATTACATTTTTTGGTCATCTAAAGATATTTTTAGAAATATTAAACATCGAAAAATTGGAAATTGGAAAGAAAACTTGAAATAAGTTTTTATATAACTGTGGGTTTTTACACATAATAATTTGATCATGTCATTTTAGATTTTATCAGATTAGATTATTGTAATCATTGAACGAGTCATTTTAGATTATATCAGGTTAGTTATTCAATGTTAGTTAACTTTTTCTATATAAATATATTTAATAAATAATGTCTAAAAGGAAATTTAAATTGTAAAGTCGATGAACTTTGCTCGTTTTAATTAATATATTTATCGTAAAGGTAATTAATAGATAATTGTCACATATATTCAGGTATAAATTTCTCTTTTCTATCATAATTTATTACTGTTTATTTATATAATACTAGGGGCCCGTCCCGGCTTCGCACGGGTAAATAATTTTTTTTTAACATTTTGGCTCCCGCATTCTGTCGCTGCCTCTATCGCCGCGTTACTCACTGCGCTGCGAGGCACGCCACACCGCGCCGGCGGCCCGTCTGGGATTATTTTTTATTTATCTTGATATTTTTATTTCGTAATATCTTTTGACTGGAATGTTCGATTTTAATAATTCAAAAAGTAATTAACAGGTATTGAAACAGTCTTCATTACGATATTATGTATATACATTTATTTGGATAAGAATTAATACAAAGTTATGGAAAACATGGTCTGATTTTGATAGGCATTTTTATCAACTTTTAAAATGTAAAAAAGTAGTTATAGTGACTTAACTACAATAGTTGGACATATGGTCTCGCGGAGTTTTTTGTAGATATTGATACGTTCTATAATATTGTATAACATTTTTTTGTTCTATCATCAATACTTTTCGCAGCGCATGCGATGAAAGATATTTTATGGCTAATTTTTTCACACCTTGTGTTGGTTTTAGTGAGAATTTTTGGGGATCTCTAATTTTTTCTTGTAATAAATATAGTCTATGTTACGCAGGGATAATGTAGCTTTCTAATGGTGAAAGAATTTTTGAAATCGGTCCAGTAGTTTTTATGTTTATTCGTTACATACAAAAATACAAAAATCCAAAAATCCAAAAATACAAAAATACAAATCTTTCCTCTTTATAATATTAGTATAGATATAGATATAGACTAGTCAACCCGACCCGGCATTGCTCGGGTACAATTACCTAAAATAAAAAAAATTCATTATAAATATATTGTTGTATAAAAATATTCAGGCGTTTATTAAATGTTTTATTACTATCCCGCAGGAACTATTAATTTTTCCGGGATGAAAAATAGCCTATTATTCAGGATATAAGGTATCTGTGTGCCAAATTATGTAATTTATTTTTGAGTTAGCAACAAATAAGTTATTAACATAGTTATCATGGAATAACATTTGTAGTTTTAACTCGTTGAGTTATCACATATATATTGAACTCGAAACCCGCCCCGAATTCGCCCAGTGTCTCTACTATAATATGTATTATACATATAAACCTTCCTCTTGAATCACTCTATTTATTGATGAAAACCGCATTAAAATACGTTGTGTATTTTAAAAGGTCTAAGCGTAAAGACAGTGGAAGGGAAGCGACTCTGTTTTATACTATGTAACTTACTAACTAACTCTTTATCCCTCCCTTCATCCTTTTTCATCATTTCAGGAATTAAATTTAGTCAAAAATATCTACTTCATCAATACTATTATATATTTATCCGATGACTATGTCGTATGGTTATTAATCCTTATGTTATATTGACTCCTACTATTTTTCATGAAGAGTGAGTGAGTTTCTTTCCATGTCAAATTTCTTACCATGTGTGGTACTACGGAGTCTTTGTTTACTATACTCCTTTATAAAAGCTTTTATTTAATTTTATGGCAATTAAATATGCAGGAATTTTCCTTCATTTATGAGTTTTTAATGAAAAAACATTTCACTATGTAAGTGACATGTTTTTGACAAATTTCTTACCATGTGTGGTGCTAGGAAAGTAATTGTTTACCATACTCTTTCATTAAGGCTTTTATTTCATTTTATGACATTTAAATATGCAGGAATTTTCATTTATTTTAGAAAGTTTATTATAGAAAAATTATTGCAAATATTGCAGGAAAACGTGTCACTATATAAATTACATAATTTATGTTAAATTTCTTACCATGTGTGGTTATAGGGAAGGCATGGTTTACCATACTCTTTCATGAAAGTTTTTGTTTAATTTTATGACTATTAAATATGCAGGAATTTTCCTTTATTTTAGAAAGTTTATTGTAGAAAAATTATTGCAAATATTGCAAGAAAACGTGTCACTATATAAATTACATAATTTATGTTAAATTTCTTACCATGTGTGGTTATAGGGAAGGCATTGTTTACCATACTCTTTCATGAAAGCTTTTGTTTAATTTTATGACTATTAAATATGCAGGAATTTTTCTTTATTTTAGAAAGTTTATGAGGGAAAAATTATTGCAAATATTGTAAGGCAAACATGTGATATAAGTTACATATTTTATGACAAACTTCTTACCATGTGTGGTAATAGGGAAGGCATTGTTTACCATACTCTTTCATGAAAGCTTTTGTTTAATTATATGACTATTAAATATGCAGGAATTTTTCTTTATTTTAGAAAGTTTATGAGGGAAAAATTATTGCAAATATTGTAAGGCAAACATGTGATATAAGTTACATATTTTATGACAAACTTCTTACCATGTGTGGTAATAGGGAAGGCATTGCTTACCATACTCTTTCATGAAAGCTTTTGTTTAATTATATGACTATTAAATATGCAGGAATTTTTCTTTATTTTAGAAAGTTTATGAGGGAACAATTATTGCAAATATTGTAAGGCAAACATGTGATATAAGTTACATATTTGATGACAAATTTCTTACCATGTGTGGTAATAGGCAAGTCCTTGTTTTCCATTCTCCTTAATAAAAGCTATTGTTTAATTTTATGATTATTAAATATGCAGGAAATTTCCTTTATTTTAGAAAGTTTATTATAGAAAAATTATTGCAAATATTGCAAGAAAACGTGTCACTATATAAATTACATAATTTATGTTAAATTTCTTACCATGTGTGGTAATAGGGAAGGCATTGTTTACCATACTCTTTCATGAAAGCTTTTGTTTAATTATATGACTATTAAATATGCAGGAATTTTTCTTTATTTTAGAAAGTTTATGAGGGAAAAATTATTGCAAATATTGTAAGGCAAACATGTGATATAAGTTACATATTTTATGTGTGGTAATAGGGAAGTCCTTATTTTCCATTCTCCTTAATGAAAGCTATTGTTTAATTTTATGACTATTAAATATGCAGGAATTTTTCTTTATTTTAGAAAGTTTATGAGGGAAAAATTATTGCAAATATTGTAAGGCAAACATGTGATATAAGTTACATATTTTATGTGTGGTAATAGGGAAGTCCTTATTTTCCATTCTCCTTAATGAAAGCTATTGTTTAATTTTATGACTATTAAATATGCAGGAATTTTTCTTTATTTTAGAAAGTTTATGAGGGAAAAATTATTGCAAATATTGTAAGGCAAACATGTGATATAAGTTACATATTTTATGTGTGGTAATAGGGAAGTCCTTGTTTTCCATTCTCCTTAATGAAACCTATTGTTTAATTTTATGACTATTAAATATGCAGGAATTTTCCTTTATTTTAGAAAGTTTATGAGGGAAAAATTATTAGAAATATTATAAGGAAAACGTGTCAGTTACATAATATTATTCAAGTGTAGATTACTTACGAATTGAAGTATAACATCAGACGTGCGCGACGTTTAAAAAAAGTAAAATTAGTATTTAAAACAACAAACATAAAGACTAGTATCATATAAATAGAATAGTTATCTTAGTAACTGAAATAATAAAGTGTGGTTGTAAAGATATAAAAGATATGATGATCTCCTTGTGGCCTTGGACTGGATCGATTTATCTTTCGATTTTAATACTTTATATTATTTAATACGGAAAAATATCAGTTTAGGAGTTTTTTCATTTGACATATACAATTTTGATGTTATATTATATGATATTTGCGGAATATTCTATCAATCTGAAAAATCATAGTTTATGCGGGATATTAATAAAATGTTTATAGAAGGCCTGAATATTTTTATATGGCAATATATTACACGTATATTGCACCAGCGCGAAGCCGGGGCGGGTTAACTAGTAGTCTATACATTATTCTGATGGATACGCTATATTACTGTAAATTTTCATTACTATCGGTTCAGTAGTTTTAGCGAGAACGATCAATGAAAGGAATAACTAAAATTACTTTCTCAAACTTTCGCGATTATTGGTATTAATCGATATTTATCTTTAGAAAGTCTGTTTCTATCACTATTCCCTAGATATTGCACAACTAATTCACAAAACTTGAAATAAAATTATCAATGATAGTATATCTAGAGACACGGTAGTGTATCAGCCAAGTTTGGTAATTTTTTTATTATTATAGCGTAGAGATAACGACTATTCATATAAATATCACGACAGAATAGTCCCAAAGCCGCAAACAAACCAAATGCGTGTACTTTATTCAATTTTATTAATCCAATTATAAATAAAATTGTCGCGAAATGAAAATATGGAATTGGATCTCTTTTGTATAAGTATAGGTCAATTTGGAATTATTTAATAATTTACTAGTAGAAGTCTTATTTTTTATCAACAGCGATAAATTATCTGCATTTATTGTTAAGTCCTGACGATAAATCGATGTTATGTTAGTTGAACGTGGGTTTATGTATGTCATCCTAGCGCCTAAGATAATGGTGCATGTTTGAAGTGGTTTATTGTTAGTTTTAAGCCATAATTTGTGAAAATGTAGTCAGTCAATTGAAGACTATCAGATCATTTCTTACTAAAGAGCTACTTGACCAATTATTCTTCTGAAAAAATTCACACGAACTTGGCTTTTATACCACATTTTATGACTTTTTAGTCACAGGTTATTAAAATATTAAAATGTTTAATTAATCTTTTTGGAAATGTAATGAAGATTTAGTAGTAATAGTTACAATTACCATCTGAAGCTAAGCGAGGTGTTTATTTTGTTTTACAATGTTAATACAATACCTTTATCTGAATTATACAATACTGTAGATAAGTCTCACAAACATCTTGTATGAGTTTCCTTGTCACTAACGTTTGTTTACGTTTATTATATAATGCGATTAGCCCTCACTTTGTTGAGGCATTATTGGACTTTTCGTTAGCAACCTTAAATGGTCTAGACTTGAAATAGAGCAGCAATTCTGTGCTCCTTGCGCATAGTGAAATATTATTGAATTTATATGCGTTATATTCCCTCTCGCTCACTCTTCGCTACAACACGATACACAAATAATAAGTATATATGAAAGCCCAATTTTTATCATCCTAAAAGTATGAATTTTTTAGGGTCATGGGGGTACATTTAGACTTACCTCCTCCCTCTCCCATCCCATTAACGCTGCGGATCTAGAGGGCTCTGGGCTCTTGATCAGGGTCCGCTGAAACCGCAGCATTTTGTTCGTCACTCCCCCTCCCCACTCTATCTTCGAGGATGCAACGCATCGACAAAATAAGAGAGAGTATCTATTGTTTTGCCGATGTCCATGGGCGATGGTGGCCACTTATCATCAGGTGGACCATCTGCTCGTTTGCATCTTATCTACTATAAAAAAAATCAGGGACGCACCGTCCATACATGCAAGGTGCGGCGCACGACGGCGCCAGACCGTAATAGGCGCCATCAATCTTCAGGGGGCGCCAAATTGAAAATATAAAGTGATTCGAATAAAAAAAGTTTGTCCAAAAAGCGCGTCGAGTGACTGCTCAAGATTTGCATATGCTGTAAGGACTCGATCTCCGTATTTTTGTTGCTCTCACCTCATTATATATTTGTGACTAAAAGTAATTCTAGAAAAGGGCACTATAAAGTACTGGAGGGGGCTCAGTCATATTATTGTAGGGTTTTAGGTTTTAGTTTTGGTTTTCCTAAAGTTCACGGTCAAAAAAAGTAGGCGCTCATGAGTATTTGGCACGACGGCGCTGGAAATGCTTGGCGTGTTCCTGCATTTAGTTGAAATATTTTTGGACTGTTAATTATGTATTAACAACAATATAAAAAACCCTTTTTTTACCGCAAGAAACTTTTGCAAGAATACTCAGAACAAATTACCAAAGCTCTTAGTAGTAGTAGTTAGTAGTAGTTTCCTTGTAGTAAAAGATTTTCTAAATTGATTTATTAGTTTAAAAGATTTACCAGATATACTCGTACAGTACAGACAAATTAAAATTTTCATCATTAGTATATATATTTATTCTCTAATTTTCCATCAAAACGTTTTGATCCAATTTGAGCCAATTAGATTGCTAATTACAGAAGAATTCACCTTTAACGAGAAATTTTAATGAGAAAATATTAACATCACTTTATCTACCAACATATACTAAATATCTTTATTTAAGGCACAGTACCTTTTGAATTACCTTACCATACCTTTTAGAAAAATAGACTTAAAAAATATAAGTAGTAAGTATAGTATAATATTATGATGTACTTTTCCATCAAAGAAATAAGTTTTTTATTTAATAGAAAACTAGTCGTCCCGTCCCGTATTTAGGATTTTAAATCTGTAATATCGTCGAAATTATTCATTTGAATTCCATGCTGTAAAGGGCCATATTGATCTATATTAAATGCACAATGTACTTAAGGTACCTAATTGGATAAAGATTAATGCTGTATTGTTCAAAATCGCTTCGAACATAAGCCATTATTTCTCGTAAAAAGTAAAATATAAATAATGGTTATTGTAGGTTATCACTAAGAGATAGACATATACCATCGCGGACTTTTTTGTAGACCCTTTTAAGGTGTACAATACTGTAGTACATTATTTTGATCTATCTCGTAGGGTTCAGCCAGCGTTTGCAATGTAAGCGCAAAAAATGTGTTTATTTACGACAACACATTAGAAACCTCTAAAATTATGAGTGTTTCTCTACTATATTATGTATTTATTATACATACAAACCTACCTCTTGAATCATTCTATCTATTAAAAAAAACCGCATCAAAATCCGTTGCTTAGTTTTAAAGATCTAAGCATATATAGAGCGGGAAAGCAGATTTTTTTAAAGTTCTTGCGGGATAATAATAATGTTTACAGTCGTAAGCAACTGAATAATTTTATTTACAATGTTTTTTTTTTTAAATTAAAACACGTGGTAAACTGAATCCGCGCGAAGTCGGGGCAGGTTGACTAGTAAATAATAAAAGTAAATATAATATTAGTAAATAAAGTTATTTACATATCTCAGTATTTTAACATCTAGATAATGTTTTATAATCAACTAATTAGTATTAGTTACTGATAATTACATTAAATAATAAGAATACATAATCTTATGATAAGCTAGTCCGGGTGTACTTAGTAAGTAAATTAATTGACTTGCCAGGAAGCTAAGCAGTACCTGAGAATTGCGACACAAGGGTAGGTTTAAACTCTTTCAGTTGCAATTTATTAGTCATACTATTTAATTGACTTTTTTGTTTTTATTTTTATTTGCCTTTACCTTTTTTGTTAAAGTAAAGATATCGCTATTCAACTGTATATATGACGTCATTTGGTGTAGAATAAATTTCAAAATTGATTTTAACCACTACAAGACTCATATTTTGAAAAAATAAAAAATACATATCCATTTATTTTCTTTCTAGTTTCATATAACATATAGATATGTTAAAAATATGAAATGTTGTTAATTAAGTACTAAAAAATGTTGCCACAGTGTTGCGTGGTGAGTATTGTCACAATAAACTAACTTACATCGCCATCTGTTATATATATTTTTTTGAAAAATAAATGGATGGACAGACGCCATATTAGTAATATAGATAAAAAAATTAATGTTATCAGTTCACTTGCACGGGTAGCACTTGTGAAATATTAATCATAATCAATATTCATATCACTAAGGACGTCATAATTGAAATTATGTTTATTTATGTTCGTCTATCTTTGGAAATTCCAAGATTAAGCAGAACTAAGCAGAACCACACTTTAAGTGCACCTGAACAGAAAAAGCATGTTCGTCATCAGAGACGTGCAAAATAGTTTTTCAATTTTGTATTTAAAATACTAAATGCAAAATACTTACTTACTCAAAATAGTTAATTCAAATAAAATACTTTTAAGGGTTTGATTATGTAATTATGAAAACATAATAATCACTGATATTAGTCATGATTCTAAAATTATTTTTTAATTATTTTTTTTTTATTCCCTTTACCCCACCTAGTAAGCTAATAAATAGCTTGTGTACTTGTGTTATCAAATGAAAACACAAGTAATCGCAAAAGTATCAAGCTATTTAGGACGGTCTATAAAATATTAAATTAACAAACATCTATTACCTATTAATTCAATGTTGCCATAGGGAAAATAGTTTATCATATTCATTTATTGGTGATGATAAAATTTATTGATGTCAAAATGTATTTTTCCTTTTGAAAATATAAAATATGTCTCAAAATAAATATAAAAAATAAAATACAAAATGGAAATACATATTTTGTATTTTGTATTTCAAATACTAATATTCGACAAATCGTCGTATATGAGCAAGGGCCCTAATAAAGAATTCCAATTGTGCTAATAGTCAGATTGTCACGACACTTTGGATTATGGATGGAAAATAGAATTCAAATTGATTTATATTCTCTATCTCTATTATATAAGGGGGGAAGGGTTAAGGCTTGATTTGTTTATTTTTGATGACATGGAGGTTTGGATGGGGTGTGCATGACAATTACGTCATCGATATATAAGTTAGCACGCACATTGAAAAGTGAATCTCTGCTCAAAATGAGGAGGGAGAAAATTTATCTCTCAAATCATAATAAAAAAAATTTTGGATTGAGATTGATTATTAATATTGGCCGTAAGTGACCTAAAGTTTTAAGTAGGCATTAAAGTGGGACGGGGGGTCCTTGCTTTGCTTGTTTTTGATGATATGAGGATGGGGGTTTGCATGGCGATTACGCCAGCGATATAAAAGTTAACACACATATCGAAATGACTGATAATTGCAAAAATCTGCTTACTTCTACGTAATACTTGAACAGACCTTAAGACAGAATATCAAGGAGCAGTGTAGCTTATTTAAGCACTTGAAGTGCACCTAAACAGAAGAGGCGCCATCGTCGTGCTTACTCCTGTTTGCTTAAGAACTGCTTAGCTTTAATTAAAAATTAGACTGCATTTAAAGCGAACCTAAAATAAAATACTTTGACTCCTGTAACAGTTGAAATACAGAAGAATTATTACAGTAGGTTGCCCTTCATGAAAAAATAAACAGTTTGGGAAAATTGACTCTACTTTTATAAATATATATTTCCCATAGATATCTATTTATATATCACTACAAAAAGCGTACTCATTCTTATGTGAGAAAGTTCGTTTTGCAGAAAAAAAATCGGAATCTAAGGAATAATGTCACTAAATTATTATCCTTGGTTCATGACCTACAAGGTCAAAAAAAATTGTTTGTCGAAGCTTGTTGAACTAAAGAATAAAATATCAAATGATATAATGCAAATTATGAGTTTATTTTTATTATAAATTTTTTATTGAAAAATATTATACTACAATAAAACCTTTGTTTAGCGTTAGTTCATATTTGCTCTTAAAATCATAAAAACTAGTTTTAGTTAATATATTCTAATCTGTTAACAAATTCAAGGCAACATGGTGTAAAGACACAGTGCTGCGCTTATAGTGCTTTTGAGCTAAAGCTACATGATTGTTCAGCATGTCGTTCTAAGACTATAAAAATAAATAATAGTTTAAAAAAACTAAAAAAATACGCTTTTATAGAAAATCTAAGTAAAAAATAGAAAATAAATTTTAATAAATTTGAATTAAAAATAGTGTAAGAAAAAATAATAACGCTGAAATACGCTGAGATTTATTCTCATCATTAGTGATTCTTTTTTAGTTTGATGTGAAATAGTTGCCATTTAGTCCCTTAAAAAATTAACATAGTTTGACCCAGTAGTTTTCATTTTATGAACATTTTTTCCGTTCCCGCTTTTTAGGATCTATATTGTTTAAGGTACTTTTTTTATGCATGTACACCAACTGACTGAGATTTATGATCCGATTTACGTGATTCTTCTTTAATTTGATGCGGAATAGTTATTATTTGGTCCCGCAAAAATTTCACATAGTTTGACCCAGTGGTTTTAATTTTATGAACCTTCAAAAAGGACTAGGTTCTCAATTCGATTGGTGTGTTTTTTTAAATTTATGTACACTGATTACGCCGAGATTTATGAACCGATTTATGTGATTCTTCTTTAGTTTGATGTGGAATAGTTGTCATTGTACTTATAAAAATTTAACTGTAGATTTCATTTTATGAACATTCTTTCCGTTTCTGTTTCTCGGGATCTATATAGTTTAAGGCGCGCGGCACCTTTCGTAGGCCTACCCATAGCTACTTAAAATAAAATTACTATTCAATACATGACAATAAAAAGCAACGAAATGATATAGTCTACCTGATTTACAGAACAACCCATTACAGACACTAAAAAGTAAAAAATAAAAAAAAAACTACGTTTTAAAAAAACCGATTTAAAACTAAACATGCACTAAAAAGTAAGAAATAATTCCGTTATTTATTATTCTCTCTTTATTAGGACAATAATATATAATAATTGTTATTTTTGTAGTCGGTGCCAGCAATAGTATAGTAGTGGTTAAAATAAGATATACTTATTATTATTCTATCTCACTACATGTCTTTTCACCTGGCTGGCACCGACTTCAAAAATAACAATAAGTCGGTTTTTTTAAACGTAGTTTTTTTTAAACTATTATTTTTTAAATAATTAAAATTTGATAAATTATATTTAACAATATGCAGGGGGATGGTTTGAGACGATATAAAAAATTGGACAACAAAAACGAGACGGACACTAAGTTAGATTTTGAAATGTTGTATATGTTTATTATAAGATATCGAACCTGTAAGGTAGGCTCGGTGTGGAGAGTATCAATGAATTATTTAATTTTTCGTTCGCCCTGAAAGATATCTTAACAAAAGTGGGGTCGTTGAATAGGTGATAAAAAACGCTATTCAACGATATATAAACAAGCGAAATCGGATAAACTAATATTACTATTGTCTACTAAAAACTTGATTTTTGAACCAAATTTTGTTAAAATTTAACAATTATATTGAAAATTTCGATAAATTTTACTATAAAACGGGAGTGAAAACTACTTTAGAATATAGGGGGATGATGTACGTATAAGATAGGGAAAGTATAAAACATAAATATAAAGTGTCTTGACGCAGACACTCCGGGTCTCAGTCAAAACAAAAAATCGCTAATCCTGATTATCCTAGTAAAGATAACAGATCAAACTGTTTAAAATATTGAATTGTCATTGATCCTTAATAAGTATGCCAAATTTCGAGATAATCCGACGTTTTGAAGGGGGTCAAAATCATGTTCAAAGATTCCGTTACATACATACTAACTTACGTATGAAGCTAATAAAGAGCTAATTGATTGTTTATATTCCAAAGTTCGTATCATTATTTAATAACCTTAAATAACTTAATGGTAAGTCATTTATATTGCTTTTATTGTATTTTATTACAATGCCTTATATTATTATCTTTACTTTAATAAAATATTTTTATATCTAATAAAATAAATTATTATTGTAACAGATAAATCGTACTATAGATTTGATATGGATATCACAAGTCACCAAAAAAAAAACTTTTTTTTGTGTCTGTTATTTAATGAATATTGTCTGAGTGTTTACATTGAAAAATAACCAAAAACTCAATTTATGAAGAAATAAGTTTGCTATTGTATGTTTTATATTGATAATTAAGTTTTAAAGTTCTTAGTGGAGAGTAAAATAATAGTTGGTAATACTTTAAAACAAAATGGCGACAAGTCGCGCATTCTACTGTATTGAGTGTATGTATGTCTATTACAAACTGTAGCAACTACGTTTGTATATGACTGAGTCGCAGAATAGCATACAGACTTTACTTGTCGAAATAATATGAAATTTTCTATGAAAACGAAATTTCTATAAAAGCAAACTTTATTCAAAAAACCTATTTTACCCATTATAAGTAAGGTAAAAGAAATCAAAATTTGACATTTTGTTGCCAGACTCAAAATCCGTGTTGACCGGTGTATTTAATCGTTTTTTGCAATATCATAAACATCACACTAAACAGTCGGGCAATTTAGGTTAATTTGCTCTTCAAGTGCAATATAGTGTAGTTCTCTTTAAGACTGCGTTTCCACCAAAAATGGGTTTCTTGACAACCAATAGAATTGATAAGCAGTGATGGCCCAGTGGTTGAGACTTCAAGTCTTACTCGAGAGGTCCGAGTTCGATCCTGGGCACACACCTCTGAGTCTGAGTTATGTGTGTTTTAAGCAATTAAATATCACTTGCTTTAACAGTGAAGGAAAACATCGTGAGGAAACCTGCACTCCTGAGAGTTCCCAAAAAGTTCTCTAAGGTGTGTTATGTCTGCCAACCAACCAACGCACTGGGCCAGCGTGGTGGACTATGGCCTAATACCCTCCTCATTCTGAGGAGGAGACCCGGCTCAGCAGTGGGCCATTGAAGGATTGTGATGATGAATAGAATTGCTTCATTTACCTAGCATCGATAAGCGGAGTGAGGTTTTTGCATTTACAACAAGCGAAGGATGGGCGCGAGGGATGTGTGCGAGAGAAGCGCTACACATCCACTCACAGCTCTACGGGATCTCAGATGGAGATGCTCACGTAGTTTTATAGTATTGTTACGCATCCTTGCACTGCTCTGGTATCTCGCACATCTCTCATGTAAACGCGGCCTAATGCTGAAAATAGTTTAGGTGGTCTGTAAAAATTCTCTAATGTTTCTAGGCAGGTGATCTTTAAACTCAAACTCTAAATATTTCATTTCAATTAGACTTTTGTATAAAAGCACTTTTGATACGTCAAATATTGGTCGGTCAGTCAGTTTGTCTGAAGCTACCACCAGCTCGGAAAGCAGTTTTCTGTTGAGAAGAGCCGGCCAGAAACTCAACAGTCGCTCTTTTCAAAAAGCCATGTTTACATAAATTATTGTTATACAAATCATTTAGCTTGAGAGTCAACGTAACTTAGATTCCAAGCATTCTCATCATTTAAGTAATCCTGTACATTATAGTATGCTTTATATATTAATGACTTCTTTATACGAGTTTTAAATCGCTGAAGTGGCAAGTCTAATATAGTCAGTGGAATCTTATTATAGATGCGAACACCAAGCCCCATGAAACTATTACTGACTTGATATTTAGAACAATTTAAAATGAGGGGTAAAAACGCCAGTAGAATTAAAAACAATAATTTTTGTTTATATGTGCATTACGCAAAATCTACAGCACGGAATTGTATACAGTTTTCTGTAGTAGATAGGCTTTGTTTGACCAAAATCGGATATCAGGAAAAAAGTAATAGTCATTTAAAAATGTTTTTGGTCTCCGAAGCTAGAGCGAAACGATTTAATAATAAAAAAATTGTGATTTATAAAACACAAATACTTTGACTGTAATAATGTTTTATTGCGATCATTTTTTATTTACCTTTGCAAATAAAGTCATTACCTTGATGAAAAACGGTGAATATTAAATTACTTCATTATTTTTAACGGACAGCAATTGACTGGAGATGAAATTTGGCCCTTGGAGACCCTCGAGCCTCAACTCGCTGCGAATTTAATCAAAACAAAAATGACGTAAATAAGATACGGATCTCACTCATTTTGGTAGAAAATGTTTGACGTCTCTTGGCGATAATATTGAAAATAAATTTTAATGGCAGAAATGGGACGAAGTAATAAACAACAATCAAGAAATATATGGCTATAGAGCTTCGTAGCCGAAACAAAAAATATTGAATATCCGAAATAAAAATCGAATGTGGTATGAAGCTCGGATAATTGTTTATGGCTTCTAGGCCTATTGAAGTTGCGCGTTCCCTCTAGGCTCCCTCGCAGTTCAATCACACCACTCTGTCCACCTCTTAGAAAGATTGTGTTAGGCGCCAACTCTCCCTGTTCAAGATTATGTAAAGCGATAAATGCTTGCGGTGGTCAATTGGATCTCCATATTGATTCTCTCATAAAGTTAAAATCAACTTGTGCTGGCTTATCCTACTTTAAATAATAAAATAACTTCTAGTATTCACTTTCTCAGACTGACGTATTTTTTAAAATATAAATGTGCATTTGAGACGATGAGGGAGTGTGTTTATTTATATATATATATATGTGTATGTATGTATGAGTGTATTTTATGTATTTTTTCGTCGTTTCGGATATTCTTCTTTTTATAGTGATTACCTATAATTAATTGTTACGCTCTTGCATGTGTTTTTATAATGTATTAAGTGTTACTTAAGTGTACAAATAAATAAATAAATAAAAATAAAATAATTGTCGATTTTCATATTCAAAATGAGCCATGTTTTTATAGACGTTTGTCTGTCTAAGACAACAAATCCAAAACATTGCATTCTCTATTACTTCTTAGTCATGAATTTTTTCGTGCGAGGATGTGAAGCGAGAGATGTGTTTAACACACTCGTAGCTACGCTAGGTGAATGAAGCGTTTCTTTGGTTCTAAACACATTCCTCGCTCACATCCCAGCACACTTCTGGTGAAAACACAGCCCAAAGCCCAAGAAATACCTACATAATTATATGAATAATATTAAAGCATAATATCGGGTTCTTTGAAAATATTATCTCACAAAAATAAAATTTTATCTGGAATATCCGAGTTTCAATTACGATTACGATTACGAATTATAAAATTGATTTAAAGAACATTTTAGTACTGTGATTAAAAAATCTGGCTTAAATGCGGTGTGATCGGAAGTCTATAATAAATAAGTATCAAGTAATATTTTAACATCAAGGAATATTATAATACTGATATCTGTTTTTTCTTTAAACGGGTATCTTCCAATACAATTTTTTCCACTTTTTCGATGATGTTTGATGTGGTGGCCTCAACTGGCCTTCCTGAGCGAGGGTCGTCTTCAATCGACTCCCGACCATGTTTAAAAAGACCATGCCACTTGTAAATCATTGATTTAGTAGGGCACTGGTCCCCATAAACGGTTCCCATTTCATTCAAAATGGTTTGAGCAATCTTTCCTTGCTTGGTAAGGAATTTTATTACAGCACGGTGTTCAATTTTCTCCATAGTTTTAGTGTTCTTCCGGATTGACTTGTTTATCAGGCGAGTATTCGTAAACGAATGACGCAATTAGGCTGAAACTCAGCTTATATACTAATGATGAGTCCGCAATTAGTATGACACTAAGCAAGCATCCCTATCTCCACTCCATCCCCTCCATTCCACGAACTTTTGGACCTCCCCGTGTACTAGTTAGAACTCTTGTTTTTTCCTGGACCCTGCGAGATACTGAGTAAGAAGGGTACGAAGCGTTTGAGGTGTGGTGCTGGAGAAGAATGTTACGAATACCCTGGACCACATTCCGCGCTAATATTTCAGTTCTTGCTGAGCTCGGCGTCAAACAACGTCTATCCTCCATCGTTCAGACTCGCATTCTTACGTATTTCAGTCACGACGGTATGTCCATTGAGGGCTTGGTAGTGCAGAGGAGAGTGGAAAGCCCTAAGGCACGTGGAGTAGACGGATCAAGTAAAAGCGGCTGTTTGTTTAGACGTTCCAATACTCCAGGGTGGGAGGAAAACTTACGTTAGGGAGGTGAATCTCAAGCAGGCAACTACTCATATGATCACGACTGGTGAAAGAAGAAGAAGTTATTCGCTCTCGTTTTCTCCATTTTTAATTATAACATTAATATACGAATACAAAGCCTGTATTGCTTCAGAGAGTGGGAAATTGAATTATTTTCAGCGCCAATTGATGGAATGCAACACTTTTTCACAAAAGTCTATTAATTCCATATATAAATAAACATTCATTTGTATTACTTTTCGATAAAGTTGTATCAGCGATGTCGATGCTGATTTATTTTAACGTTTGCTAATACAATGGTTAAGTTGGGAGCTTACAGCCAATCCGAATGTGATTATATAAACTATCGATTATTGAAGAAGATTAGTAAGGCTTCACAGAGAGGAAAGTTGTTTAAAAACCTTCAAGCTTTGATTTGGTAGAAAATGAAAAAAATGATCCACCGATCGGATTTGATTGTATCTGGATATGAAAAAATTAACTTTCCCAAAAATCACTATATGATTGATCTCAATCATTGAGATCAATCTGAGTTTGACCTACTTGCAGCTCGATGCTGCGATGTTCAAATAAAGATATTCAGGGGAGATGGACTACACGACATAAAAAATAATTGATGCTCGTAGAAGAAAAGATGTAATTGAATATTTCTTACTATTATGATTGACATTTGTCAATTTTTTTTCTCTATTTGTATTCAAAAGTAATACCGTACAGCTTTGTCTTTAGTAGGTTAATCCTTTATTCATTTTATAGTAAAGCCGAAGCCATGTCCTTCGTTATAATTATCTAAATCCTTGTAGTTGTAAAATTCCTTGTGGTAGTAGATATCCTCGTATTCAAAAGTCAAATCAAAAAATGTATAGTCCTTTTATAATTCAGTCATAGTATTATTGAAAGCATCCATGGACGTGTAATGTGTCAAGAATAAGCGCGGAAATCCGAACAAGGCGTGCTTTCCAAAAACATCTCCACTCTAAGGACACGGCTTCCTGCTCCTCATCCCCCCCTTCCCATCCTTGCTCCGCTTTCTGGGAGTGAGGCTCCAATTCATTTTACCAATTCTACCATTCAAACTATACAAAACTAACTATGTAGAGACGTCTCCAAATTAGTCTTGGGTAGTGAATGACCTAGTTCAAAAGAGCGCTCCTTTAGGTGAGCTATACGAACTAGTTCATTGATGATCTCGCTCTTAGTTCTTTTTATGTTTTTTTGGCGTCCGTTTTACTAAGCAGTGGCGCTACGTAACAAATCGAATCATTTACTTCTAGGAATTCAAACAATACATCGATAAAAGAATAAAAGATTATTTATTATTCATTATTATTTGTATAACAGATCTTATGTGCCTTGAAGTGTAAACTTATAATGTAAAATTTAATCATTTTTAAGTACTTTAATATGATTGCTAGTAATGAGACTACTTGATGACTAATTATTAATAAATTATTTTCATTAATGTTTTCATTAATATTTACATAATTTTAACTTGTATGTAACACTTACATACCATGAACAAGACTGAAGTTACTATAATTTTTAATATAAATGATTTCATTTTTCAATATTATTTGTACTTTTTTAATAAAAATAAACAGAACTTGCAATAATTATAAATATTGTTTTCTTTTTACTAAATCATTAAAAAAAAGGACTAATGAACTAAACGAGCCAATTAGTTCGCCATTGGACTGCGAACTAAATTGAGTGCTCTCATTGGTGACCGACAAGGCCCAAGACTACTCCAAGTAGCCCGTCCCGCTCGAAGATTCCTGCGCTTCAAGTATCAAACTCAATTTAGGCGGGAAGCGCCGATGACAGCGACACCTTGCTAGTATTCCGTGTGGCGTAGACACTATACATTCGTTGATGTGACTGACTAACTTATTTTTATGTTGTATCCAGCATTACACACGTATATATTAATTTATTAATCATAAAAATTTTATCTTTGCCTGGCAATTCCGATCCGTCAACTGATAAGCTAACTTATACTGGTTTTGTCACTGATAAGGCTAACCATAATATATATTATGTTTCACATAATACTTTAATCGGAAAGGATTATTATATGTTTCATGCACTGTCATTACTGTTACGTACAGGGAGGCCTTTCATTTAAATGTTGGACAATTTCATAACAAATGACATGACCTTTATTTAAACCCAAGATATCATCATGTTGTCGAGGCTCATGACTACTTCTCTCGTAGAAAGCTATATTCAATTAAAACGACTCGAAGCGACAGCGGGTTACTAATATAAACAAACTGATAATAATGGGAAAATCTATGGACAATTGTTAACCAAGTGTTTTGATGTCGAGTGCAGGGATAAGTGTTTTTCACTCTTAGATACGGTATTTTTTATTAAAATCAACAATGAGATAAAAAACTACAGAACTTTTAAATAATTGAAGAAACCAATCTAAACCAATAAAAAAACATTTAGTTGCTTTTTGTTGGAGCTGATATATATATATATATATAAATTATATATAAAGGTTTAAAGGAATCATTCTTCTGTACGTAAAACTTATCGAGTTTCTTTTTCAATCCCTCTTATTTATTTCGTATTAAATTGGATGAATCAAACAACTTGAAGAAAACAATTTTCTCGAAAAACAAATATTAGATACAATTATTATTTATTTCCAGAAAAGTTGACTAACGTAATAGGCATGAGGAAACCCTTTTCCCCAAAAAAAAAATATATTAAGTATCTTTTTTATTGCAACTTTATACATACCTCCTCTCTCCCATTCCATTAATGCTGCAGATACAGTGGACTGTGGGCTCCCTGCTTCACCCCCCACCCACTCTATCTTCGAGGATGCAACGTGGGCGATGGCGGCCACTTACCATCAGGTGGACCATCAGCTCGTTTGCACCTAGCTTAAAAAAAACACTAGGAGAAAACTCAGTGACATAAAATATTTAGTTTCTTTTTTATTATAATCCTTATTTAAAAAAATAGGTAAGTTTTGTTCTCTTTCTTTTTTAAACATATTGAAAATGATTCCTCCTCCCCTCCTCCTCAAATATTTTAAAGATAATAATTTTATCTAAGTGATGGCGAACGACAAAAGCATTTCCGATTTTGTTATTTTAATAATCTGTACCAGATAATATAAAATTTGATAAGTTTTGTGTAATCATTTAAATGAACCATTCGCTTTCACTTGAATATCGTTTGTTTTACACTATGTAAAGATTAAATGAACTTAGCTGTAGATGAAGTTCTATCATATTTACTAAAGCTATATCATTTGGGTATTACTTTATTAACTACTAGCGGCCCATCCCGGCTTCGCACGGGTGGAATATTTAGTTTAAAACATTTTGGCTCTCCCGCATTTCGGTGCCCCTCTACCTCGGCGTTACTCGCTACCACTCGCTGCACTTCGAGTATCACCGAGATAGAACTACACTGGCCCGTCGCGTCGCGTCGGCGTGTATTTCTGTTTATATTGCTATTTTTAATTTCGTAATATCTTTTGAATGGAAGGTCCGATTTTAAGTAATTTACAGGTATTGAAACAGTCTTGAATATGAAATAATTTATTTGGATAAGGATTAATACAAAGGTATGGAAAACATGGTCTGATTTTGATATGCATTTTTATCAACTTTTAAAATATAAAAAAGTAGTTATAGTGACTTAACTATAATAGTTGGACATATGGTCTCGCGTAGTTTTTTGTAGATATTGATACGTTCTATAATATTCTAGAACATTTTTTTGTTCTATCATCAATACTTTTCGCAGCGCATGCGATGAAAGATATTTTATGGCTATTTTTTTTGCACCTTGGGTTGGTTTTAGTGAGATTTTCTGGGGATCTCTAATTTTTTCTTGTAATAAATATAGCCTATGTTACTCAGGGATAATGTAGCTTTCTAATGGTGAAAGAATTTTTGAAATCGGTCTAGTAGTTTTTATGTTTATTCGTTACATACAAAAATACAAATCTTACTTCTTTATAATATTAGTATAGATGTTTATATTCAGAATTCAGATCTGAAATAAATACAATAATATTCAATAACACGTCGCTAACGATACTTTAAATTGGTCTGACTTTATTTTTGTCAAATTGTAACGTGTCAGACCAATTATATTAACTATATTTTGTTGAGCTTCGGTTAAAATAGTATTTGTTAAAATCAAAATGTACATATTATATCTATATCTATACTATTATATAAAGAGGAAAGCTTTGATTGTTTGTGGCGAATAAGCTCGAAAAGTACTGAACCGATTTTGAAAATTCTTTCACAGATAGGAAGCTACATCCTTTCCGGGTAACATAGGCTATGTGGTGTTGCCATAAATACTCTAATTAAAAAGATATGGCCATTTAAGTGCCATAAGGTGGTCATTTTGTAAATTGAAGAGTTTTTCAGAAACTAAAAATCCGATTTAAAAATTTTTTTCACAGATACACTTTTTGTGAGCGACAAATGTGATTTAGTGTTGCCATATACATTTTTTTATTAATAGATTGTGGCCATTTTGTTGTTACTAATCCGATTTTAAAAATTCTTTTACTGATAGAAAACTACTATTTATTTTCTGTTTATAACTTTTTCTCACTCTCTCTTTTTCCAAATTATGAAAAACTACACAATTACAGATTGATAATTAAAGGACATTAATTATAATATTGCTTTAAATACCCGGAGCGAAGCGAGGGCAGGCACCTAGTATATTATAAATTGAAATTCTTTCTACCGATTTCACTAATTCTTTTTTTGTAACGTTGGTTATGTAATATAAATTTTAAAAAAATATAAATTTAAGTAAATTTGACGAATTTACTTCTGTCTGCCGGGTCAGCTAAAAAATATTCCTCAGTACTTTTGCTAAATAAATATTGAGTTATATTTATGATTTTTTTTTTTTTTTTTTTTTTCTTAAAGATTACTAGCAGTATGGCTCACATACTACTAGTATTCCCTTTACCCCTCCTAGTAAGCTAACAAATAGCTTGTGTCAGAAGTGGGCTACGCCAATAGTCCAATGTCCGGGATTTGAACCCACGACTTGTCGATCGTGAATCCAACGCCTGAACCACTGAGCTACTGACGCTTTAAAATACACACATATACACAATATATACTAACTTAACGTTATGGCAATTATTTACTACTTGAACCTAATCGGACACCACTCCAGCTAATACAACACTGCACTTCACCCTTTCCTAGCACTATCCAGAGACTAATTCACTTCTTGAGAAACCACGTAAGACTAAGATTATATTCAGACTGTCGAGGGCATATAGAGTCGAGACTGACAAAATGACGGAAGTGACTACTACCCTACTCCACCTCCATAGATGGCCATGACGATTCGATTATTCAATAATCGTTTACTATTCTCCAACGTATAGGTTAGTTAAGTACTACGAGTACCTTTATCAGGTTAAGATTCAAGTGTATGTGAGAGTTTACGTATAATAGAAGATTTTTCAAACTTTATCCTGTTTCTCAAGCTCCAGGCAATGCTCAAATAAGACTAAAACATAGACTTTTGTTTCCAGGTTTCTTTAAATTCATACAAAGTTTTAGTTATAAGTGGTTAGTAATCTTTATAAAAAAAAAAGCGTCAGTAGCTCAGTGGTGCGAGCGTTGGATTCACGATCAACAAGTCGTGGGTTCAAATCCCGGATATTGGACTACTGGCACTTCTGACACAAGCTATTTGTTAGCTTACTAGGAGGGGTAAAGGGAATACTAGTAGTATGTGATTCATACTGCTAGTAATCTTTATAAAATAAAAAAAAAAAAAAAATGGAAAAATAAAGGGATGTTTAATATTTGTGTTATTTTGTCAGGTTACACGAAACCGTTCGTGAAATGCGGCAAGAAGGAGTACGTGATGCCCGGCGCGTTCCGGAAGCATGCGGAGGCGATCTACAACATGCAGGTGCGCCCGGATGACATCTGGGTCATCACGTTCCCGAGATCCGGTGAGATTTTATACTTTGAAATCATTGGAAATATTATAAAATATAGAAAAAACCTTAAAACAAGCTTTTAGGATTTATTAATGACATTAAGTTTTTTTTTTTTTTTTTCAATTGTTGTTGACTTCTTTTAGGCTTAAACACCTGTGACAGAAGCCAACGCTCTTCCATATCTAAGTTTAACATTAAGTAATGAGAATTTACGTTAAGCTTGACAAAACGTAAAATATTTATCCTATTTGTGCGTGGGTGTGTGTGTGTGTATGTGCGTTCACGTGTCTGTTGGGTATGTATGTGTGAAAGTAAATACATCTGTGTATAAGTGTGCATAAATTTAGTTGGTGTAAGTTTCAAGTTCATATTATATTAGGGGCAGTTCGAGAAGTGATTTAATCACTTCATCTTTACACTCTTTTAGATTTTTATTATGTATTTTAATTTGTTTATTTACTTTATTGTATATTGTAGCTTATCGGTTCTTATATTGAGTAGTGGCAAATACCATTTAACTTGCGAAGGTGGTGTTACGGATAAACTTGACTAAATAAATAAATACGCCGAAATAACATAAATTATTATTATTGCATCTAAAGTCTAAAGAAGCAGTGAAGGTCCAGTGGTTGGAGACTGTCTTACTCAGGAGGTCCGAGTTCGATTCTGGGCACACACTTTTCTGAGTTATGTGTGTTTTAAGTAATTAAATATCACTTGCTTTGACGTGAGGAAACCTGCACTCCTGAGAGTTCGCTAAAGTTCTCAAAGTTATGTGAAGTCTGCTAACCCCCACTGGATCAGCGTGGTGGCCTAATACCATTCTCATTCTGAGGAGGAGACCCTGCTCAGCAGTGGGGTCAATAGACGGGTCGTGATGATGATGATGTATCATCTAAACAGAACAGAAGCAGGAATCCTGCCCCAAAAAAAGCAAGATTAAAAAACAAATATCCATTTCAACCGATTTCAAAAAAAAAGAGGTTATCAATTCGGTTGTTTTTTTTTTAGATGTAAAGTTTTTATTATTTGGTTTATTTGTATGTAGGTGTACCTATTTATCTTTATTTAAAAAAATCAAAGGATTATAATACAGTTGAGAAGTAGGTCATATAGAGAGCCTATGTTTTAATGGCAATTTATGACCATAATTAGACTAAAAAAACGATTGATCTGAAATCCATCGTACTAATTTATGACTTATTTAATATTAAGATAATTAAAAATATATCAAGTTTCCTTTTTATATTTAATTTTTTATTAATCTATACTAATATTATAAAGAAGTAAGATTTGTATTTTTGTATTTTTGTATGTAACGAATAAACATAAAAACTACTGAACCGATTTCAAAAATTCTTTCACCATTAGGAAGCTACACTATCCCTGAGTAACATAGGCTATATTTATTACAAGAATAAATTAGAGATCCTTAGGAAATTTCACGAAAACCAACCCAAGGTGCCAAAAAATTTGCTATAAAATATCTTTCATCGCATGCACTGCAAAAAGTATTGATGGTAGAACAAAAAAATTTTTTACAATATTATAGAACGTATCAATATCTACAAAAAAGTCCGCGAGACCATATGTCCAACTATTATAGTTACGTCACTATAACTACTTTTTTACATTTTAAAAGTTGATAAAAAAGCCTATCAAAATCAGACCATGTTTTCTATAATTTTGTATTAATCCTTATCCAAATAAATAATTTCGTATTCAAGACTATTTCAATACCTATAAATTACTTTTTGAATTATTAAAATCGGACTTTCCATTCAAAAGATATTACGAAATTAAAAATATCAATATAAACAAAAAATACACGCCGACGCGACGGGCCAGTGTAGCGACGCAGCGCAGCGAGTAACGCGGCGAGAGAGGGGGCACTGAAATGCGGGAGGGCCAATATATTTTTAAAAATAATATTCCACCCGCGCGAAGCCGGGATGGGCCGCTAGTTTATTATAAAGTTATATTAAGTTAGTTAATAAATGGGAATAAGTGCACTTCAAATTTCAAACAAAATTGAGATTTTGATTAAATGTAGAATAAACCCAGTTACTAAAAAATAATTAGGATCGAACTTCACTTCGTAAGTTCGTTTGCTGATATTGGAATTTGCTGATTTTTTTTTCTATTATCTCCTGTATCTTTCTAACATTTATTGTCTATTACTATTTTTACATGAGAGTGTTATTTTACGATTATAGCGACTAGCAACAGTGAAACAAATACTTTCATTTTAAATGAGCAATATAATAAACTCTATGGTCAAGTACCAAAATTACTGATAAACTAGATAAAACAAGAGAACCAATTTGATTGTACGATAAGTAATATCAGTATCGACCGAAGCATCTGATGAAAATACTTGGTAGTCAATTCCGAAAAAATCCAACTTTTTAGGACTGAAAGTAATTATTACTTGCTATTACTGCACTAATTAGATATAAACTACCGGACAAAGATACGTGCTAATACTAGCTCTGTAGGTCCTATTCATTGTGCGCCTCTGCACGTACTACCTTCTTACTTACTATATCAGAAGGTAGCATACACTACAAACAGTTATTTTTAAAAAATTAAAAAGTTAGACTAAGCCTAAACTTTTTAAACCCACACCGCGCCGGCGGCCCGTCTGGGATTATTTTTTATATATCTTGATATTTGTATTTCGTAATATCTTTTGACTGGAATGTCCGATTTCAATAATTCAAAAAGTAATTAACAGGTATTGAAACAGTCTTCATTACGAAATAATTTATTTGGATAAGAATTAATACAAAGTTATGGAAAACATGGTCTGATTTTGATAGGCATTTTTATCAACTTTTAAAATGTAAAAAAGTAGTTATAGTGACTTAACTACAATAGTTGGACATATGATCTCCTGGAGTTTTTTGTAGATATGGATACGTTCTATAATATTGTAAAACATTTTTTTGTTCTATCATCAATACTTTTCGCAGCGCATGCGATGAAAGGTATTTTATGGCAAATTTTTTTGCACCTTGTGTTGGTTTTAGTGAGAATTTCTGGGGATCTCTAATTTTTTTTTGTAATAAATATAGCCTATGTTACTCAGGGATAATGTAGCTTTCTAATGGTGAAAGAATTTTTGAAATCGGTCTAGTAGTTTTTATGTTTATTCGTTACATACAAAAATACAAATCTTTCCTCTTTATAATATTAGTATAGATATAGAATATAGATTTATAGAAGCCAGGCTAAACATTTACTAGTTTTGCCATATAAGTTAATTTCTTTATTTTTTCTTGTCACCTAGGAGTATAAAAAATAGTCTACGACCTATCTTAAACCTGCCAAATATATATAAAAAAATATAATAAAAATCAGTCAAACCGTTTCTGAGGAATTCGATAGCAAACACTGTGACTCGTAACTTCAGATTTAATTTAATATTGTACTTGATGGTAACCAAATTTATGTAATAAAAAAGTATAGTTTTTATTCTATCAATTTTAAGAACCTTTAGTATACACAATTATTTGATATTTCTTGTCAAGAAAGTTTGATATGAACCAAAAGAATCGCTTCTTTTGACACACTCTGAGTGAGAGTAGGAGACATCTCTGGTGAAAATGGATCTTTAATCATTAAAATTGAGTTGTCATATCGATAAGAACTAATGCTTTACTTAATGACGTAATGATATGTACAAGTAAAATACACTAAGATTACGAAGCACTATCAAAATGATGAGATAGTAAAACACTTATCTGAGTAACAACAAGTTTAATGTAAAACACTTTGAAATTATATTATATGAAAATAATTTTAGATTATTTTAGTATACTTTTTTATATTATTAGATTAAGACATAGACCACTTTATAATGCAGAAAAAAATGGAGTTTCTGTGTATATATTTCGGCTTATATTATTTGATTACTAGTCGATCCGCGCGACTTCGTCCGCGTGTATCTCCGCTCCTATTGGTCTTAGCGTGATGATATATAGCGTATAGCCTTCCTCGATAAATGGGCTATCTAACACTAAAAGATTTTTTTAAATCGGACCAGTAGTTCCTGAGATTAGCGCGTTCAAGCAAACAAACAAACTCTTCAGCTTTATATCTTATATATAAAATTCTCGTGTCACAATGTTAGTCACCATACTCCTCCGAAACGGCTTGATCGATTTTTATGAAATTTTGTGTGCATATTGGGTAGGTCTGAGAATCGGTCAACATCTATTTTTCATACCCCTAAGGGATAAGGTTGGCCCACGTTGGCAAAACAACGTTTGTTGGGTCAGCTAGTATTAGTATAAGATTTATCGGCTTAGTAGAAGTATCTACGTTGTGTTTACCCAATAGTCCATTCAATATCAAACCCTCCTAGTAGTGTTTTTCAATATGCCCCCTCTCCTCCTCCTTCTTCATTCTAATTTTCTCCGAGTTATATATTGAAATAAAACATATATATATATATATATATTTAAATGGCACCCGTGCGGGGTAGGAGCAGGTCGACTAGTTTTTTTAATAAAATCTTTTATCGCAATGAGACCTATATATATATATAAAAAAAGTAATGGCATTTTTGTTACATTATCTTATCCTTAACGTTATCGTAATAATGAATATAGGTCGGATTATTTAGATAAACCTATTTTTCTAAAGACAAACAAAAATAATGCTGATAAATGTAAAAAATACAATTTTAATATTTGTATATTTGCGTCATAAAAGTAACCGACGTTAGATTAATATATTAGATAAAAAAGAAAAATATATTTATTTATAAAGTAAGGAGAAGAACTTCAGACTTCTGAAAGAAATTTGCTTAGCTATTTTTTAATTTAGTTATAATTTATAAATTGTACGTAGATACACAAACATATGACATTTACTATTTATATGTCTATGCCGTCTTTATTTTTATTCACAGCAAAATATATGTAGAAGACAACTGAAGGTTGAGACTGAATTTAGGTAGAAACTAAGTTTCGTATTCCTCGGTTTTCTCCTTCAAAAGTAAGCTGATTTCAAAATTGTTTTCTGTAACAGATTGTCAATTAAATAAACTATGCCATACCGTAAAGTTTTTCTTGTTTAAGGTCAAAAAATATATAATAACTTTTATTAAAAATAGTTTTATTAAACGAAACGGGACTGGTCTCTATATGAAAAAATTATTGCTCTATTCAAAATCCAGGGAGAGAAATGAGGAATACATTTGTATGGGAAAATTATTCCTATCAATTCCTCCTAACCTTAATTACTAACGCAAAAAATATTAAATAGTATTACGAATTTTTAAATTAAAAATAAAAATATTTTACTTCCAGGAACAACATGGACTCAAGAAATGGTGTGGCTGATAGAAAATGATTTAGATTTCAAGACGGCTAAGGAGAGGCCTTTATATGAAAGATTTCCTATGTTAGAGTAAGTTTATAAAACTTTCATTACGTCTTTCAAACAAAATTAACAAACTATTAAATATCTTTACATGTTTGTACGAGTAGAAAACAGCATCATCTTAGTTAGTAAAGCATCACCAATCATTAACTCAAATATAAATAATAACATTTATTTCCAGAACCACAACCCAAATACCAGAAATAGCCTTCGAACTAATCAGAAGCAATTTCATGAACCTTGGCTATTTCCAAGGCTTGAACAACGCAGCAAGAGTACCAAGTGTGAAGTCAATAGAGGATGCTCCGTCCCCTCGGTTCATCAAGACACATCTACCTCTATCTCTTCTCCCTCCGAGTTTATTAAGCACAGCCAAAGTTATCTACATAGCAAGAGATCCACGAGATGTCGCTGTCTCATACTTTTACCTGCACAAAATGCTTTTGAAATCCCTCAAGCGTACCACGTTTAGAAACTTCTGGGAAGCTTTCAGACGAGATTTGTGTAAGTCATCAGTTTTTATTTTACAAAAAAAAAAAATAACAAGTGGTCCAGCGCTGAGCCGGGTCTTCTCCTCAGAATGAGGAGGGGGATTAGGCCATAGTCCACCATGCTGGCCTAGTGGAGGTTGGCATACCTTTGAGAACTTTTTAGGGAACTCTCACTCGTGCAGGTTTCCTCACGATGTTTTCCGTCACCGTTAAAGCAAGTAATATTTAATTGCTTAAAACACACATAACTCAGAAAAGTCAGAGAAGTATGCCCAGGATCGAAGCTCGAGAACTTCCCGAGTAAGACACCGATGTCTTAATCACTGGGGTATCACTGCTTTTTTTATACGATAGGTAGTTGAAATTAATCAACAGATACAGGATCTTTAAATCCTTGTCATTTTGATGCGTTTGGTGTGACGTCACAATTCATAATAACAATCGCCATCGTTAACAGTGATTTTGAACTTTACAACATGCAAACGATACAAACAACTGAATTGCAAGTACCAATAGCTATTGTTAATTATTATGTTTGAAACACTAATTTGAGTAGCATCCTGTTATTTATGATGTTGGTAGGATTGATATGAGTAGCATTTTTACTTTCTTGATTCTTGGATAACTGTTAAACATCAATCGAAGAAGGATCGGATTGCAAAGTAAATTCGCCGTCACGACAGAATAAATATTACTACATCGCGAGTATTCTAGTAGTAACGCTGAAGCTTTGAGTCTGAAGTATAACCCCCAGGAAGGTTCTGTGTCTAATGTTTACACATATACCCCCAGGAGGATATTCTAGTCAAGCCGGCATACTGTTAGTCTGCGTATAGATAGATATAACCCTTGTTAATTAACACTATCGACTTGACTGTATGTTGTACTGTGACGTCATAGTACATAACATTAACGTTGTTAATAATAAAAAAAATACATTAAAAAGGATAGTATAGATAATAATTCAATTATGAAAAGAAATATTAGAATCTACTCTTGCATTGCTCATATCGTCCAGTGATCATAAAAATCTTAGATTTATATTAATAAGATATAATAGTTAAGAGAAGAAATAAAAACTTCTTCAAAGTAAAACCTCCATTTATCCTTCGGCTAATTAACTTAAACTAGACGATTGTTTTACTGAATTTCAATTTACTTAACTTCAGAGTTGGCTTAGTACTTAAAAGTTTTTGTACTCGTTGAAACCGTGCCTGAATTACATTATCTTCAAATTAGATGAATCATTTATTAATAATGCATTAATCAATGTCTTATCAATTCGTCTGTACTTAAAATCTGTATTATTGCATCAGCATAGATTGTATCAAACAAATTATATTAATTGGGAATCTTACAAATTTCCCAATTAGGTAATTATTAGATTAAAATGATTCATGATGTTATGTTTAGTGAAAATAATAATAACGCTATTATCAAAAAAGTAATTAATGTTATTATTACAGTACCTTGGACTCCAATAGTTGAGCATACATATGAGGCATGGCAACTACGGCATGAAAAGAATCTCCATTTCGTGTTTTATGAAGATATGATAAAGGTAAATAAAGATTTTGTTGATATTCCAATTTTTTCTTTTGCTGATGAAGATATAAAGACAGAGTTAAATGAAGAAAATAATACTAGAACCGTTCTAAACACATTAATAATTCCGAACCAAGATATTCTTAGAAAGGGAGAGGTCAAATTTACACTAATTGAAATGCACAAAAGTATAGTAAAACATAATTTTAATTTACAGGATCTATCAAAAATAATTCGAGGAGTTGGAAAATTCCTGAACAGAGACCTGTCGGATGAGCAAGTCAGATTATTATCAGATCATCTCAGCTTCGACAATCTTAGAAAAAACAAGACAGTAAACAATACAACTAATGGAAATGGTGAAGTCCAGTTCATAAGAAAAGGTAATTACATATTTTGAATATCTTTATTCTATTTTTCTATATTTTGAGATTCTTCGAAACTATAATTTTCCAAATATATACATATCATTTACTGTATTCCTATATTTTGGATATCTTCGTTGTCCAATTTTTAATTTTCGATATTTTGGTATGCTTCTTGACCAAATGCCTGAATTTAGATTTTCTTAATTTTTTATCTGCATCTGAATTGAAGTCTTTATTTTAATTGATGTAGTTCAAAATACCTGTATTAGAAATATCATTCATATTTTAATGCCAAAATTTTTCAATGTCTATATTAATTTTTAATGCTTATATTTTGAATACATTTTTCAAATTTTCTATGGACTGAATATCTAATTATCTTCAAAACATTATAGTCTGTACAATAAGTTTGTCAGTTTAATAGGCTTCTGTTGTTAATAAAATTTAATATAATTAATTAGAGCAAGATTTGATTAAAGCCTCGGAGCGTCATCCCTTTGTTAACTTCTAAGAACCAAACAGCCTTTGGTTTGACTATTATTTGTTTATAAAGATCTCATAGATTAGACAGAATGACGAGATTAACAATAGATGTAAAGGATCTTATTAATAAAATATTGGCAACGGAGACTGAGATTTTGATATAAGTAAATAAAATTGTTATATTCTTTCTTTGGTTATTAGATAGTACTGTGGAGGTAATAACAGACAATTTCTTCTTCTCGTTTATTACTTAAAATAAATAAAATATCCATAATTTTAAGACTTTGTTCTGTGTTCAAGACATCTTGATCTCTTTAAATTTCTCTTTAAATTGTAATCCTGATTTTTTAATATTAACTTAATATGTGCTAGTATTAAGCAAGCGCTATCTAGTATAAGGTTAAGAAAACCTTATTAAAATTATTCATTTTTTTATTATTATATAATGGGCTTACTCTAGAGCAGAGACGAGGTCGAAGATGGAGATCGCTCGCCCAGAAGAAGCCTGTTCACTCTTGCTTTAAAAGCATTCAATGACGTTACTAAATGGTGTTACTACTAATGTCCTACACTAATATTTTTTTACTTTCGTGTTGACCCCTTATAACTCATCATCGACATTTGGGATAATATTGACTTTGGGATTCCTGATCTTTTTTTTTATATAACTAGGTCGGCAAACAAGCGTACGGCTATCCTGATGGTAAGCGATTACCGTAGCTTATAGACGTCTGCAACACCAGATGCATCGCAAGCGCGTTGCCGACCCTATCCCCAATTCCCCCCAGGAGCTCTGGACCTTACTCACCAACAGGAACACAATACTGCTTTAGAGTAGTGTTATTTAGCTGTGATCTTCTGTAAGGTCGAGGTACTACCCCAGTCGGGCTGCTCCATATTTGAGCAGGAAATTTCCTGCTATGCGCTACCTCAGTTATGACGATCTAAAAAATAATTAGCGCCATCTTTTATTAAATTTGGAAAATGGAATTAAACAAGCTAAATGTTCCTCATATTGTCGCGTCATAATCCAAATAATTAGACACCATCTTAGTTACTCATAGTTGCGGTAACTTTAGTAAAAATATCGAATGTCGGTGTCGTCAGTAGTAAGTGATCTCTATGATGTAATAATAGATAACATTTTATCATCATTATGTGAATTACTAGCGCTATCTAGCGTTAGATTTGGGAAAACCATATTATTGCATAATCCAAATGACTAGTGCCATCTATTATTATGTTGCGTTAACTACCTGAAATATTGAATGTCGTTAACAGTATTAAGTGATCTTCCTATACTACCGATAACATTTTTTCGTTATCCAAATGACAAGCGCCATCTAGTATTAGATCTAAGAAACCTGTAGTGCGAGTGTTCTTGGTAGGCAGATAATAATAAGCGTACTGTACTGCTGTTGTTTTTTTTTTTCGGACTGAGTAAGCTGTTGGCCCTACTGGCCTCGACAGCGTCACCGGGCGGGGAGGGCGAGCAGAGGGCTCACCAGCACCACTAGCCTCCGAGGGTGTTTTTGGTGTCCGTCGCTGAGGGCGCCCTCTGTAGGGCACGAACCTCGGCTCAGGACGGCACCGGCGGGGAGAGGGGGGTAGCAGTGCTCGGTCACGCGCCGAGGCGCTGCCGAGCGGCTACAAAGCGGGGCCCTCGTCTCCGCCGACGGAGACGGTGTAGTGTGTGTAGTTGAGATGTGTACGGGGCGTTATCTGACGTCAGCTGATCGTCAGGGTCGGTCAATACGCTTCTGGGGCGTCTAAATCGGTCTGTTATATTTTTTTTTTTTTTTTTTTTTTCGGACTGAGTAAGCTGTTGGCCCTAGTGGCCTCGACAGCGTCACCGGGCGGGGCGGGCGAGCAGAGGGCTCACCCAGAGAGGGTGGAGGCCGACCGGGTCAGAACCGACCTAGCCTCCGGGGTGTTTTTTGGTGTCCGTCGCTGAGGGCGCCCTCTGTAGGGCACGAACCTCGGCTCAGGACGGCACCGGCGGGGGGAGGGGGGTAGCAGTGCTCGGTCACGCGCCTAGGCGCTGCCGAGCGGCTACGAAACGGGGCCCTCGTCTCCGCCGACGGAGACGGTGTAGTGTGTGTGGTTGAGATGTGTACGGGGCGTTATCTGACGTCAGCTGATCGTCTGGGTCGGTCAAGACGCTTCTGGGGCGTCTAAATCGGTCTGTTATATTTATTCGTAAAAATTTTAAATAATTATTCAGCACACAATAGTAGTGTCCGTGTGGCAGCGCGACCATCCTAGGAGACGGCACGATCGGATGTCTCGCTCGACGACGAACTTCGGAGTAAGAGGAATGGCATGATCGGTCGTCTCGCTAGGCTGTTATAAATATGAAATCGGTTGCGCCGCTCAGTATGCCGTCCACGCCCGTTGGCTTCACATGTCTCCATAAACCCATGTTTTTTAATGCCATTGCCTCCTCATAGTCCTAATGACTAGTGCTCAGTGTGATAAATCTATTTCGCGATAACATTTTATCATCATGATTTAAAGTACGACTAACGCCATCCAGTATGAAGTTGGGGAATCTATGTTAAAAATATTGAATAATGCTACAATAAATTATATTTATTACAGGTGAAGCTGGAGGCTGGCGGTCACATTTCGATGCAAAAATGGAGCTCGAAGCCCAGGAGTTCCTCTCAACAAAACTACGAGGTCTCGACATCAAATACCCATCATTAGCTCCTGAAAAAGAAAAGACACATTTGTAAATATAAGAAAGGAGATTCCTAGTTCCTTATAAAACGTCAAGACTGATTTCTTGTAAAGTTGACAACATTGACTTGTAATAATATGGACGTCGTCTTCATATTAATGTTACGTAAAGGTGTTAAGTATAGCGACAAGTTTTTCAGATTTTTTTTTGCTATTGTATATAAATACAAATAAAACATACACTATAACATACATTATAATTTCTTCTCACTTTGTATAAGTAGTGCTTAGAACTGACCTGCGTTACTTGTGCGTCACGTAAGAGAGAGAGAGAGAGGATTAGAGAGAGAGATAGGATTAGAGAGAATGGGGTGTAAGCAACTATTACAATTAAAGGAGCTAAAAATCTCTCTCTCTCAAAAAGAATGTTTCTCGTTCTTGCAACATTTTTCATTGATGCTCCGCTCCTATGGGTCGTAGCGTGATCTGGTATAGCCTATGGCTTTCCACGATAAATGGGCTATCCTACACTATTTTTTTAAAAATTCGAACCAAATTAAGCGATGAACTAAACAAACAAATTCTTTAGCTTTATAATATAGCACACTTTTAGGTCTTGATTGTGAGTGCATAGTATTATAGGTCGATGACTGAGACTTGTTCACAAAATTTCAAATCTGTCTCAAAAATCATGACTGTATATATTTTGCTAAAATGTTTCAAAGATATTTTTTTTTCTTATAAGATGGTGTAATTGAATGAATGAAATGAACGTTTGTGTATGAATCTTCAGTGTAAGGTTCTTAAAGATGCTGGTCGTGTTGATCAGTAGATGAACCCCTATCACATTGGAGAGTATGTATTAGTAAAGAATTTATTTATTTTAAGACATTAAGTAGAATAAATAACTGCAATGTTCGTATTACCTTTGAAATTCTGACAGCTGTCATATCTTGACATTTCAAATTTAATAAACCTTTATTTGAATTTCTAGATGTAAACGAATACTTAATATATTTTATTATTGATTTAATATTGTATTTCAATTTTTTAATAAAAAATAAAACAGTTTTATTAATATGTCAAACACATTTTTGCATTTTGATTTTTATATCAAAAGGGGTGGGATAGTTTCAAGTCTTGCAACACTAACGAACTGTCAGAATTCTACGGAATTATGAAGGAGTATGGGAGACTTTTCATAGATAACATATAAATAGACAAGCTTTTCTAAAATTAATGTTAAGTAATTAAATTTAATTAATTTTAATAGTTTCTTTAGTAAAATATTATAAGTTCCAAAAGTAACTAACAGATGGCGGTGTTAGTTAATTTATTGACAGAGCACTTCAACATGTTTTGTCTAAGTTAAGTAAGATCCTAATAGATGGCGCTGTGTTAAGATTACAGGCATTTTTTTGATGTCTAGAATAAGAATATAATTTCATGTTAGAACCATTTAACCCTCATTAGTTAAGTTAGTTGTAATTTAATTAAAACCTGCATTTATATCTTTTAACGTGAAGCAAAAACTTTGTACCCCTTTTTACGAAAATTGCGCGGACGGAGGAGTATGTTTCCCACACTTATAGTTAATATAGAGAAAGAGTGCAGAATCCTAATATTTTTTTAAAATTATGCTTAAAAATACATTAAATCAATAAATATTGTTATAATGTCAAAACAAGTAATTTAAATTAATTATGGTCGAATTTCGACCTGGGCGACCTCTAGTATTAATAGTTAGGTTAAATTTATTTTATTTACTACTAGAATTTCGTTTTACCACTTCGTTTTCTATATCAAATATAAAAATTATTTATAATATTTAATGTTTTAATAAAAAAAAATATTAGTAAATTGTTTCTGAATATGTTGTTTTATTATTAACTTCTAATCTACATAAAGACTCCTACTGAACAAATTTTAATAATATAGATTTTTCTTAATAATTTAAGTTATAGAAAATACAGTGTAGGTTCCGTAGTAAAATTTAAAAAATTATTCCAAGAAAAAAATATATCAAAATATCATTTACAGTACCTGTTTGCGGTACACTATATTATTAAAGACGCAGATAAAGAGCAAGATAGTAAGAATGGTATACTAACATGAAAGACTCAATAATTGGATAGTTTGGAGACTTTATTAAATAGCCTAATAGCGCGTCTACACGCAAACCAAACCTGAACAAGCCGTTACAAATTCAAACGTGTACATAGATTGTCTATGTACAGGTTTTATTTTTCAAAAATAAAGGGCTAAGTCGACGTGTCTGCACGTTTGTGCGCAGTTTATCTCGTTTGTTCAGAGACGCACGTTCTTATTTTATGACTGTTCAAATGAAGATGTCTTAAATTTTCTAGAATGTTACTGTAAGCAATATATTATAGCCGACATGAATTAGATGTCCGTCATGCTTACTTGCTAAAAGAGGTTGCGGCAAATGCCAAGCGTGTAGTTGAGGCTTAATAAATGACTTTTTGGAAATTGACTGACAAATTATATTATTTTTATATTTAATATATGTACCAGTATAATTTTTTAAAGTATTTATATATTGTATATTCAGTAGAACTAAATTGCTATCTTACTTTCTATTAATATTGTAACATAACGGTATCAAAATGATTTCAAGTTAGGCGAGAATTTCCTAAATCTATTACATATACTATCTTAAAATATGTGTAGATTAAGATATACTATCCATTCAAGACGAGAGGAGAAGATAAAGACGGCTATAAACGAGCGAAAAAAATCCTAATTTTAATCATTTCATACTATGTTTGTTATGATTTTTTTAATTTTCTTTACAAATACCCAAGCAGTAAAGAATCCTTTTATTCAATGAAACACTCGCCTCCATTGCTCAGCTTCACACAAAGAGACCACTCGTCACACTAAGCTCTAGCTTAGTCTCTTTAAAACGACGAGCCTACCACTGTGGTGGGTAAAATCAACCAATAGAAACCGCTAGCTATTCAGAGGCTATCAAAAATCGTTGAGTGTTACGTCAAAAGTGATATTAAATTGCTTTCTTTATTGATGATAGGGGATCTGTTCCCCGACTGGATTGCGACCACTAGCATGCAAACCCGGCCGCCACGTGTCTCTGACGCGTTTCGGTCGAGCCGCATGTGGAATCTACCCCCTCATCCTCCCATCCCATTAATGCTGCGGTTTCAGTGAACCCCGGGTTCTTGCTCAGGGCCATTGAAATCGCAGCATTCTTCACTTCGCTCCTCCACTCTATCTTTGAGGCGGCAACGCATCGATAAAAGAAGAGATACTCTCTAGTTTTGCCGATGTCCGTGGATGACGGTGGCCACTTTCCCATCAGGAGGACCGTCTGCTTATTTGTCTCTTATTTGTCATAAAAAAAATATACATAATATATCCTCTACTCTCCGCATATCTTCGCTATAGTTTAGTGGATAACAAACCTAAGAAGTAACTTTGATACGAAGTGAGTACATTAAGTTCCGTCGACGTCGGTATCGAAGTTCTAACTGAAGTTACAAGTTATTGGATTGTATGAAACTTGATATGACCAATATGATGCTTTGATGTTTAGTAACTATCTGCCCTCGTTACGATGAGGAAATATGCGTATCTGTATGTCTGTCTATGGCATCGTAGCGCCCAAGATAATGGACTCATTGTGAGGATCTGTTCACCCGTTTGGAGACTATCAGCTCTTTGCTAACTTAAGTCTTTATAATAAGAACCCGAAGAGTGCTTTGGGCTTGAGACCTAGGAAAAGGTTTAAAGAATCCTAGTTACCTACTGAACAAAAGAATAGATCACAACTCGCTGTGATAATCAAGATTTAATCATTGAAACTACTAGTCAAACTGCCTCTGATCTATTAGTCGATAAAACAATATCAATAAACTAAAACTTTTTATTTCTACGCGTGATTTTAAAAAAAATCATTAAACGACAATCTCAGGAGCACAGCAAAAGTATGACGTCAGTGCATATACTTTAAAAAATTTCATTAAATATATGTCGGGGATTTTAATGATGAGATGGAAGGAAGAGAGGGGAATATTGGAGAGCACTAAAAGGGGTGATGAGACCGATAAATAATCAAATATGATCTCTAATAATTACGAGAGAAACCTAAGCAGTGCCTTGGACTACACAGGAACGCTTACGCAAACAACTGTGACGCCTCAGCGGATCGGTCCGCTCTTATAGTGGGCCTGCACGCCAGGGTACACCGAGAGTGGTTACGAGTTGGTGTGAAGGGGACATAAACCTAACCTAACACAAACGCGTGACATTGTATGGTACTCACGTGACCTTCCAGCACTATCCAGAGACTACTACACTTATTGAGACACCGTGCACTACTAAGACTTCAGTCAGACTGTCGATGGCATATAAAGGGTCGAGACTGTCAAAACGAAGAAAGTGACTACTACCCTACTCCAACGCCATAGATAGCGATGACGATTCGATTACTTGATAATCTTTTACTATTCTACGACATATATTTTAAAAAGGAAGCTGAGCTGTACTTGGGCTTGAAGCTAAAGTTTAGGGACGATAAAAGAGACCTCACACCGTGCCTTGCTTAAGGTCCGCTGAAACCGCAGCATTTTTTTCTTCACTCCCCCTCCTCACTCTATCATCGAGGGTGCAACGCATCGTCAAAACAAGAGGGTATTTCTGATTTTGCCGATGTGGACATGGCCACTTACAATCTGGTGGACCATCTGCTCCTTTACACCTTATCTACAATAAAAACAAAGTACCCGGCGGCTACCTGTACGTTTGAGTAAAAGTAGAGGGGTTAGTTAAGGAGGGAAAAGGAATTACAGTTTACGAATATTTAAGTTACCAACAGTGAAGTAAACTAGTGGTATTTTAATTTTTCAACACATAGTGTCTTAGAATGAGAGAGGAATGATAACTAATACTGTACAGTATTACGTACACACATCCAATTTATACAGAAAACCAGGCAGCATCTTGGACTCGCGACCAAGTTGTAGGGTTAAAGGCCTTTTATATAATTACAACGCTCCCTTTATCTTCCCAAACACTAACAACAGTAGTTAATAAAGTTAACTTACGTGGAACTCAATAAGAGTGACCTTAACCACGACAGTATAATATTAACATCCACGTACACTGCGCGAAAGCACCAGAGACGCACTACCCACCACTCCATAAACGGTGTCACTAACAGTAGTAAACTATACTAAGGTTTTGTGTTTTGAAAACAAAATGTCCGTACTATTGGAACGTGGAGCAGTGATTTATAGAGCAGGTTATTACATTTTGATTTATGGCTGGAACATATTCAAACAGTGGGTGGTGACGTGGAAGAATTAATAAGGCATAGTTTACAAACATATATCATTGTCCTTTTATACTGAACACTTTTGAGCGTGTGTACACTATGCCTAGATATATTTTTTCTATCTACTCTATTTTTTTAAATTAAAGGACATGACCACCCTCCATTAATAGTTGGCCTACGAACGTAATAACATGTCATCATAATGAAAATTACCAGCATGCGAATTTTGACCGCCAAGTATCATAGACGCGTTCCGGTTGAGCCACATGTGGGCCAGACTTACCCCCTCCCGCTACCATCCCATTAATGCTGCGGATTTAGTGGACTCTGGGCTCTTGCTCAGGGTCCGCTGAAATTGCGGCATAGTTTTTTTTCACTCTCCATGGGCGATGGTGGCCACTTACCATCAGGTGAATCATCTGCTCGTTATCTAGTAAAAAAAAAATGCCAACGCTGATTATCACTTTGTACTCATGGCACTCACCGGGTATCAGTACAGCCTTGGCAACATTGATGACATCGATCGATTGAGGAAATTATAACTCATACTTTTTAAAATGTTTGCAAAACCCTGGAGTGTCCGTCAGTTACTGAAAATAGTTTCTTAAGTTTAAAAATAAATGAGTAATTTTCGTTATGATGACATGGCATTCCTTTCGTAGGCCAATTTGAACATTGTCCTTTATGAACTTCACATACAAAAAAATATTAAGATGATCAAACTTCTTTCCAAAGATGTTATTTGATAAGATATTAAACATTTTGAAATATCATGGGACGAGTTGTGTTCCGATTTGATGTAACGAAATGTGTCTAGACAAGATGATGGTGAGTGATAAGATGTTGAGATGAAATGAGACGAAGTCGAGTTAAGAAAGATGAGACGAGATTTGATGGGGGCCGTTCAAGTATTACGTCAACAGATTTTTTGCAATTGCCCCCCTTGCCCCCAATATCAGTAAAAGTAAGCAAGTAAGCCCCTTCCCTTGTGCTTATGTAAAAATATTCACATTTCGATATGCGTGTTTACTTTTTTATCGCTGACGTAATCACAATGCAGCCCCTACATCTCCCATGTCATCAAAAATAAGCAAAGCAAGGACGCCAGCCCCCCCTTTAATGCTTCCGTGTGACTTGATTGGATATACATAAATAATTTCTAGATTTAATGCTACAACTATTACTATATTTTTATGTCCCCATATACGTCCGTGTCACAGATATTAGTTATTAAAAAATATTTGTATATGTAGTGTGATTCCTATAATTTTATTTTATGCAATAAAAATTGCCCACAAACTAGTTTTTCCGATATTTTTCTAATAGCATGTGTAACCGCGATAAATCTATACGAGTATTTAAAGCAACGCAAACCGCATAATGCATTCACTTCCGCTGAATGTGGAGTGGTAACACTAACCGCATGTTGTGGTCCACAGATTGAGTCCTTTGAACGATTTCATTTCGAATAATTAAAAGAGATATTGGAAAAAAGATAAAAAAGCTGAATTGTTTGAAGGAAAAGGTCCCCTATGTTATGAATTTGAGTTTGGCATGAGATTATGAGATTGGACTCGCAAAATTAAATTCTATCTATGAAGTTATGTACAGTCTTGGAATAAAATAATGGGCTACCCGCATTTGCTTGAGACTTTTGGTGACATTTCTTAATAACTTTGGTTTCTTTATATTAATCTACTATTAATCTTAACTAAATAAAATCATAAGTATATTGAGATGAGGGGCTCTTTAGGGTCCAACCTTTTTTTTTGTGGTTGATAAGATGCAAACGAGCAAATGGTCCACCTGATGGTATGTGGCCACCATCGCCCATGGACATCGGCAAAACAAGAGACATCCTCTAGTTTTGCCGATGCGTTGCCACTCGAAGATAGTGTGAGGAGGGGGAGTGAAGAAAAAATGCAGCGGTTTCAGTAGACTCTAAGCAACAGCTCACAGCATGGGAGAGGGAGGAGGCAAGTCTGGCCCACAAGCATCTCGACCGGAACGCGTCTATGACACTTGGCGGTCGGATTCGCAGGCTGGTGGTCGCAAGCCAGTCGGGGAACAAATAGCCTACCACCAAGGGGGTGCTGGGTTACTCGACTCTTACGAGATGCTCTTCCAGCGGCAGAGGGGAATAGTATTCTAACCCGTCCCCTCACAAGTAAAAATTTTTACAAAATTGATATCATAGGTTATAAGACACTTAAAATTACTAACTAGACAATATTCTATGATATCTTAGAAGTTAATTTTTATTAAGGCTGGGTTTCCAATAGAAATGTGCAAGAGTGGGTAACGAGGAATGTGTTAGTTAAGAACCAATAGAAATGCATTTAACTAGCCTCGCTCAGCGCAGTTCCTGTGGTAACGGCTTGGGTGCATTTCTGCTAGAGATGAGAGAGGATGTGTGATGAGATATATGCTTGAAAATCAATAGAATCGCTTCGTCTGACACAATCTGATGCATGGAGCTAGGTTTTTGTACATACAATTCAAGCAAGGAATGTCCGAGAAATGTGTTTGAGAACCAATAGGATCGCTTCATTTGACACGTGATTGAGACACTAACACACGGAGCGAAGCGTAGGCGGTATGAGGGATGTGTGCTGGGGATGTACGCGAACTCGCTCACATCGCACAGTTTCGTTACTCTTACTAGTTCACCACTCGCTTTTCTAAGTTTAAAAAGATTAGAGACGATAGAGATCAAACCGAAATGTGATTAAACACCTAAAACATGAATCAAAACATACATGAAAATAATTAAAAAAAAAAAAAAAATTTAGAATTTATTAAAATTATTTGATTCCCTAGCAAAATATCGAGTAATTTATAGGCAGTTAGCCATAATTATGGCCACTGTTGTATTGGCAGTTAAGCAGAGGTAATAAAGGCTGAAATATAGCTAAACTTCAGAGCGGCTTATCCGCGCCAAACTATCTTCATTAGTAGTCATTCGTCCGCTTTTACAGGCGAAGTTTTTAATTATGAATACTTAACTAACATAAATATTGCTAACAACGATACTCTTGTACGATTGTGATTTAACTCTTTGGATAGTTTAATACTTTTTTATATTTTATGACAGAAATAAGACAAACGAGCAGAAACTTAAAGTTTAGCAATACCGAGTCAAAATATAAAAAGAAGTTAGTATTGTAATTTATTTAATAAGTTATATTATTCATCAAATTGGTGCCCGGACCTATATGATAATAGTCATGAACCCCTACCACCAATTTCTTTACTTTGTATATATAATAAACGAGTTTAATTCTGGACTCAAGTAATGCTTTGGTAGAGTCACAAATTTATTATTTAATTTAGTTAATTTTGAGCAATAAGTTCGCATGCATGGAGTGACACATTTTTTTTTTAAGATTTTGGCTCTCCCGCATTTCGGTGCCCCCTCTTTCGCCGCGTTGTTCGCTGTAATAATTTATTTGTATAAGAATTAATACAAAAGTATGGATAACATGGTTTGATTTTGACAGGTATTTCTATCAACTTTTAGTGACAATAGTTGGAGTTGGTGTCGCGAAGTATTTTTGTAGATATTGATACGTTCTATAATATTGTAGAACATTTTTTTGTTCCATCATCAATACTTTCTGCAGCGCATGCGATGAAACACATTTCATGGGTAATTTTTCACACCTTGGGTTGGTTTTAGTAAAAATTTCTGAGGATCTCTAATTTTTTCTATCAACAAATATAGCCTATGTTTCTCAAGGCTAATGTAGCTTTCTATCGGCAAAAGGATGATATTTGTAACGTATCACAGAGTGGTATCAGATGACAGTTTCCACAGTCTACGGCCTGTAAAAACTTCAATGTTAATATATATAATATAAGTATGTATGTATATGTATGTGTTATTGTAATATAACTTAGCTTTATTGCTGTTTATGCACTACCTTATACTATTAATATAACTTCTCTTATACGCCTAAAAGTTGCTTGTAAGAGATCTTCCCCCTTTATAATATTGTAGTAAGTATGTATAAATACAGTTTCTTCCAGTCACTTTCGTAACGAGTATATTCTTCTTAATATAAGTGAAAAACAGGGTTAAAATTCGTTATATTTATAATTTTTTAAAGAAAATTAATATAAATATATACGATGTTATAAAAAAGCTTATGAAAGCGGTTAATAATTCTAGTTAGTTTTTATAAAAGCAAACACATAATCCCACAAAGCAAAAACCAGTAAATATTTTATTACCTTTACTTTTTTGCCAGGCGAGGATTTATAATATAAAAAGAATGTTTTATATTTTAGTCGATATAACATCACTACATAGTATAAAACTAAGTCACTATCCGCTGTCTGTCTGTCCCTATCTATGCTGATAACTCACAATAACCATTTTTTATCCTTTACTTTTTACGAGAAATAATAGCTTATTTACGAAGCGATTTTAAACAATACAGCATTAATCCTTATCCAATTAGGTACCTTAAATACATTGTGCATTTAATATAGATCAATATGGCCCTTTACAGCATGAAATTTAAATGAATATTTTCGAAGATATTACAGATTTAGAATGCAGGGAAATAGCGGTTACGGCACCATATTATTAGTCGTAACTAATTCCCAAAAACAACTCGACATGCATTTCATCCCCACGTCGATAGATGGCGTAATCCTAAGCGCACATTTATTTGTATATTTTGTAACATACTATATTCTTCCCCATCCTCTAATCTTTTACCATACTTTCATCAAATTGGTTCAGATAATTAAACGTGATTGTGTAAGAGACATATAGAGATCATCTATCCGTCAATAGATGGCGTAAGTAGTAATATTAAATCGCAGTTTATGTACATTACTACATTTCTTAAAAGTTACTTTCGAAATTGTAATACTAGTTAGGATTAGGATTTACAATGTCTTCAATATTAAATATTGTAAATTAGTGGTGAAATAAATAAATCATATTAAAAAAAAATCAAAAATCATATGCGAAATCGGCTGAACGGATTTCAATAAAATTTTGCACAAAGGTATTTTATATCCTTGAATAACTAAATATTTTTTATTCTCGAAAAATTCAGTTTCTCGGAGATAATGACAAAATAAGTTTACCGTTTCAAGCGTCTAAATATTTCTATAAATCTAAGTTTTATACGTGGCAAATTCCACCCGTGAGAAGTCAGGGCGGGATGAATAGTTTAAAATAAATTTATATATTTGCTAAACCGGGTCTCCACCTCAGAATGAGGAGGGTATTAGGCCATAGTCCACCACGCTGGCCCAGTGTGGGTTGGCAGACGTCACACACCTTTGGGAACTTTAGGGAACTCTCAGGAGTGCAGGTTATTTAATTGCTTAAAACACACATAACTCAGAGTTAGAGGTGTGTGCCTGTGTGGGGGATCGAACTCGGACCTCCCGAGTAAGACTTGAAGTCTCAACCATTGGGCCATCACTGCTATATTCTCCATTTCTATAGATTATTATAATTAGGAAAATTTATTAAATACAATTACAAAACAAAGAAAGAGAGTACGTACTTTATTGGAGGAGTAAAACTCAACATTACTGATAGAAGCGATAATAATCAGAGATGGTCTTTTAACTATCTAGGTGTCCTGGGCGAGTTGCTGGCGCCCCTTTCTGGAAAAACTGACGCCAAAAAAAAACATCCAAGGTTGGAGTGTTATGTCAATAAATTAATTTAAAACAATAAATACGCCATCTATTAGAAACTTATAGGACTTAAAAATAATTCTTCTTAAATATATAAATTCTTTGTCCAATAAAAGACAATTACAACAATAAAAAATATTATTGTACGTTATGAAAGAGATTTAAACAATTAATTTCAATAAATTGTCGACAAATAAAAATATATTTTACGACATTAAACATACTATATTATTATCCCGCAGGAATACTGCATTTTTACGGGATAAAAAGTAGCCTATGTGTTAATACAGGTTATAAAGTATCTGTTAGCAAAATTTCATTGATATCTATTCAGCCGTTTTTACGTGATTGAGTAACAAACATACAAACTTTCACATTTATAATATTAGTAAGATTAATCATTAGATCAAGAAACGGTCAGTAGTTTTAGAATTCATAGCGGACAGACTTAGGGGTTGGTAGATTTTGAGATCCAGACCTCAAAGATTTAAAAAACAAACTTATTATCAATGTCAATAATTCGTTAACACCCCAGTCATGGCCTCTGTTACTTTATAAATATTAATAACTAATGCAAAATACCTATATTTAAATGAAACTGTATTTAAGATTGTTATTTAAATAAGTCAAGTCTTTATTATTCGTTTATCATCGAACAAGTAACAGACAGAATTCATTATTTAATTACCTTCTTTATTTGTTGTATATATCCACATTTTAATTTATTCAGTATTGGCGATAATGGCTTATACATAAAAGAAAGATATCATATGGTGTCGCAGGCTTTTTGTAAGAGTATTTAAGACTAGGGGCCCGTCCCGGCTTCGCACGGGTGGATAATTTTTTTTTAACATTTTGGGTCCCGCATTCTGTCGCTCCCTCTATCGCCGCGTTACTCGCTGCGCTGCGAGGCACGCCACACCGCGCCGGCGGCCCGTCTGAGATTATTTTTTATTTATCTAGATATTTTTATTTCGTAATATCTTTTGACTGGAATGTCCGATTTCAATAATTCAAAAAGTAATTAACAGGTATTGAAACAGTCTTCATTACGAAATAATTTATTTGGATAAGAATTAATACAAAATTATGGAAAACATGTTCTGATTTTGATAGGCATTTTTACCAACTTTTAAAATGTAAAAAAGTTGTTATAGTTACTTAACTACAATAGTTGGACATATGGTCTCGCGGAGTTTTTTATAGATATTGATACGTTCTATAATATTGTATAACATTTTTTTGTTCTATCATCAATACTTTTCGCAGCGCATGCGATGAAAGATATTTTATGGCTAATTTTTTTGCACCTTGTGTTGGTTTTAGTGAGAATTTCTGGGGATCTCTACTTTTTTCTTGTAATAAATATAGCCTTTGTTACTCAGGGATAATGTAGCTTCTAATGGTGAAAGAATTTTTGAAATCGGTCCAGTAGTTTTTATGTTTATTCATTACATACAAAAATACAAAAATCCAAAAATACAAATCTTTCCTCTTTATAATATTAGTATAGATAAACATTTCCATCAAACGTGACACGTGTAGCTCTAACGCACACCCACACACTTATTCTTATATGCCGCACAATTCACACAATATCATTATAAATTAAAGCCTATGTGTTATTCTGATATATAAGCTATATTATTGTAAAGTTTCATCAAAATCCATTCCGTAGTTTTTGCGTGAAAGAGTATCAAACGTCCATACATACTCAAAATCTTTCGCGTTAGTTTTGTAACTACAGTAAATTCATCCTGATTCACAATTTGACGGTTTAAATTAATGCGTTAAATTGTAAGCAGTATGATATCGGACTGTTAACTAATGGGTTATAGTCTATACGCAGACTAACAGTAAGACGGCATGTTGATTAGAATATTACTCCTGAACGCACACTTCAGACTCAGTACTTGAGCATTACTGTACGCGATGTAATAATAATGATTTCTATTATAGCGGCGTATTTATTATCTTAGCTTTATCTTCCAACTTCTATAATCAAATGTTACTCAGAATAATGTTGCCGACATCATAATAAACAGGATGCTACTCAAATTAGTGTTGCCAACATCATACAAGTTCAGGTAGTTTATAAATGAATTTATTATTTCAACCATTCTTATACATCTTACTAATGTTATACATGTGAAAGTTTGTTATTTAATCACAGAAAAACGGCTGAACGGATTTTAATGAAGTTCGGCATGCAGATACTTTGTAACCTGGATTTACAGATAGGCTACTTTTTATCCCGATAAAATTTATAGTTCCAGTGGAATATTAAAAAATATGTTTATCCAGTTAACAACACCGTTTATTATAACTTTGTCGTCGCGAGTCTCCCTTTATTTTATTTCAATTATACCCACGTGACTCTAACTCTGTTCTGAATTCCGATAGATTTGTGCCGTAATGCTGGGACTCCATCGTGAAGGCTTTCGTGTGTTTGATAGTATTTGATCGTTTGTATCTAAAGGTCATATTTAACTGTACTGTGTACATAATGTGATAATAAAAGTCATCTTCATTCAAAGATTTTGACTGAGAGGAGGGAGGGCGTCGTTAACTGTAATAATAAAACAGTTTTATAAGAACCACGCCTCTACAAACGTCGCGACCTTGACTCCAAAGCTATGAATAAACAGATTCATATCTACTACGATAAAATAAAGATTATGTTCGTAGTTTTGTTTAAGATGTATTTAATTTATAGAACGAGATGCTTGTTACTTATTTATTTATATGAAGAACTAGCTGTGTAATAGTGCCTTTCCCTGTTGTTATTTTACACCCTTGAGGGTAAATCTTTTACGAACTTTTAATGTCATTTTTTTATATCGAATCAATAGACTTAATTATAAGTTTAAAGGTTCTGGCTCAATAAATGACGATACGTACATACAACTTTTCATTCCCCCCTTTCAACCTCTTACAACTCTTTTTTCGGAGTAAATAGTAGCCTATGTCTTTTCTCAGTCTCTAGACTATCTGTATGCCAAATTTCATTTAAATCAGTTCAGTAGTTTTGGCGTGAAAGTGCGACAGACAGAGTAACTTTCGCATTTATAATATTAAATAAAATTGTGTATGTTGTTTGTTAAGAATTTCAGAAAGAGAATTTATGAAGATAATATTTTCTTAAGGAAAAATTACTCGTATGTATATGATACTATATTTTGGTAATTGAACGGGACAGTCCCGTTATTCGGTTGTGAGTTCCGTTGTCCCGAAAGAAAGCTTCGGGACGTGAAACTCGATTTCTGAAATTGTGCAAAACTTAGAAATTTCTAGGGATACTTCAAAACTTCACCTACCAAATGGAAGGTTATGGATTTATGATTATTGTGTTTTTTTTTTGGTGAAAATATCGTTCAAAATCATTATTTGTCAAAAAGTTGAATTAAATAATATGATATTTTGTTATAAATATTTTTTTTATATATGCGAGCATTTTTATATATTATTTCGGAATAAGAAGAACTTCTAACAATAATATAGTAAGTGAAATAAATAAACATGATATTGTTACAATATATCAATTAATAAATAATATAAAGTAGCAATAAAAAACAAAACAAATATCAAACACACTTATCAAAGTACAACAAACTAAAGATAGTTACGTCAAAATTAATTCAGCTATCGATATCAGATAGTCGTGTTGCGCGCGCGCCGGTCACGGACGTATTTATAGTTAAGATGGCCTCCCGAACAGTTAGCCGGTCTTTTATTATTTTAACTAGAAATTATAGTTCAAAGCCAGATAAAAATGTCGCTTTCCTCGGCCTTGGAAACATGGGGGGATATATGGCAGCCAATCTTGTTAAAAAGGTAATTTTTTATAGGTTAGAATGTAAATGGTAAACACGTTTGACCAGTTGAATGTTAATGAGTTGTGTCTGGTTTTAATCGTGTTTTTCTGGACTTTTAAATATATATCGTATAACTAATATACTATTTAATTTTCCATGTATAATGTTTGGGTGACAAGTCATTTTTTTTAATTCAAATATAAGGAATAAGTATATGTATGTTAATTTAATACATGACGTGTGTTTTAAATTTTGTTTCATATTTTATAAATAATTATTTTTAATTATTGTTGTACAAATAATAAATTATAATATTAAAAAATGATTTGAATTTCTTTAAAAGATATTGTATTTTTATATTTTAGTGTTCATGGCATGACGTCATATTTTTACTCAATTGACCCATATTTGCCCATTCTATTGATATAGAGTACGAATTCAGACGTGGGAGGTACACGTTGATTCAACTCTTTTGCGAAGTTTATAATGTACTTTTTTATTATAGCAAAACTATTATAGTACATTATGATACAAGTGTGCTAAGTTGATGACCAAAGCGCATGAGTTTCATATGACGTTTTTCAACACATTTGCCAGGAAAAAATAAATCACAATCACACAACCATATAAACCAACTTGTGTATAGATATTTCAATTCACGGCGTCGCACGGCTCGCTTATTATTTTGACATGTAGTAGACGTGCCATGCGCCGTCATGGATTGAACTATGTATATATAACATAGAAAAAACTAACATACGTGCAGATAATTCAATCCACGACGGCACACGGTCCACTTATTATTTTCATATATAGTAGACACATCAGCGCCGTTATAGATTTAACTATATAAACAAATATACGTACAGATAGTTCAATCCACCACGACGCAGAGCCTGCTTTTTATATTTACATATATTACACGCGTCAGGCTTTATCATGGATTGAAATACATTTACATACTTACTATATAGGAGTACAAAAAGTCTCAAAGTCGCGAGTGTCGTTTATATAAATCTATTATCGCACTAGTGCTGTAATCAAAAGTAAACGAGCACACGTGTTTTATGGAGCTGTTTACTTTCACAAAATCAGTGAAACAAAACGCCACTTTACGAGCAAGTGTGTTGAAAATATACTATATATAATATTAATTCTAATAATAGCTACCGGCACGTAAGTATAGATTTGATCTTAAATGCGCAGAAGTCACTATTAGGGGCGAGCGCAGCGCGTCATACTAGATTGGCTCTTATGTGACGTTTCAGTTCCTGAGCGTCTGCTATATGTCAAAATAGTAAACGTCACAGATGGAATTGCCAATACAGGCACTCAGCACGCTCACAATGCGCAACTTTCCCCCACTATTTTTTCTCAGACCTAAAGTTAGCCGGCTACTATACAATATTTTCGAAAAAAATTAGGTCACAAGAAATGTGATAAAACTAAATATTTGTTTTTCGAAGTTTCCTGAAATGTTTTATGTAATAACATTTGATATTATAATATGTTACATAAATGATTTTGACCTTGCATAACATTATAGTATAAAAACTAAGTAAATAACAAACAATAAAATCCATTAGCTAATGAAGCTTTACCTCATTTGATAAAACATGATAACGTTGCTTTATTTTGTTCTAAATAAATTAATTTATTATAACAGAGAATAAAAAACAGTTAATTTTTAGCTAAAATTATAACAATATAAAGTATTTAAATACTTTTAAAATTATTTAAAAGATTTAATTTTTCATCAATTCCGGAGGAATTTAGTTTGATGGTTGCACTTTATGATTTTTATATCCAAAATTGTTGTACCAATTTTAAAAAACTTTTAACTGGTAGATAGAGGATGCCTTACAGAACAATTAAACAATAATAGGGGCCGTACGAATGATAGGGGTCAAGTAGCACGAACGCACTTATAAAGTGAAGTGTGTTAATGAAGTCGCTTCCCGATGTCTGTACGCTTGGATCTTTCAAGTTATGCTACAGATTTTAATGCGGTTTTCAACAATAAATAGAGTGATTCAAGAAGAAGTTTCGTATGTATAATACATGCATATTATAGTAGATAAATCGTGCTAGAAACTTGTAATTATTGACACATCTGTGTTGAATTTTTCGTGGATTGTTTCATACTTGTATTACATTTGATTCAAGGTCGTTTACCTAGTGATGTATAATAATTAAAATACAGTTGTTACGTATAAACCAATATCACCAATTCCCATGGTAAATAGTAACACCAGATTACTGTTAATGTTGCTATTAACTACATTTTTTAAAAAGATAAGAGTTTAATGAGGTACAAGGCACAGTCTAGCTACTCCGTAAAATTTATATTTAGGAATCAGCTTTGCCATAAAAATTCCTAACTTTATTTATTTATTACAGTTTCACTTAATATTTCAATTCTTAATTTTTTTTTTTTAAAATAACACAATTTTTTTTAGATTTTTTAAATATTTTAAATGAAATAAAATATAGAAACAAAACCAGTAAAAAAAGAAAAAATAATGAACAAAAATTAAAAACCAAAATAAACTAAATATAAAAAAGAAATAAACTAATTTAGTAATGAAATGAGTCGTTATATGTATAATTATTTTTTAGGAAATATTTCTTTAACCTGCGCTTTAATGTGAGTAGTTCACAACTTTGGGAGATCTTTGTCGGCAGTTCATTGTAAATTTTTGGGACAAGATATTTTCTTGTCCTCTTACCATAATAATTAGTGACTTTCGGTATGATAAATTTTGTCTTATTTCTAACATTATATTTATGTGTTAACTGTATTTTATACGTGTCATTATTATGTTGTTCTAAGGCTCATAATTGTTTTACCCTGCAATGAATCGGTAATATCTTACAGATAGTTTTTGTTATAAAACAAATTGACTGTTTTCGGGTTATTCAATGATGATTTTATGTTTTTATGAAGATTTTATGATAGGTCTACTGTAAGAACTCAATTTGTTGAAAATCCATTCAGAGTATCAAAATGTGAATAAAAAGCCTAATCTTTTGATTGCATTAAAATCTAGCCTTTGGAGTTGTTCAGAATTATCTCCATCAGTCTCTCCGTTACTATGATATTAAATTTCATTGATATAAGTATCAAAGTGAATGACCGACATTGACCGAATGCCAAGACCGAATGATATTTAATTGCGGTTTTATAACACTGTGGCAGATTTAATCTAGTTATCACTCCATTGAAATAAGGATACGATATTTAATATTTTGTTATGGCTTTCCATAATCGTGTTGCGTTGATATCGGCCCAATTATGGTTTTATAATGACACCTATGAATATTTTATCTAACCAGTCTATACCGGCCTCAGGAGATGCTCTGAAGTCTGACAGATGCTTGGAACCATAAAAAATATCTGGCACTTAAGGACGCGAATTCATATTACGAGCTAGTTTATCACTTTTCAGTACTAAATATATGGAAAATGTTTTGGCGATTTCTGACATTTCTAGTACTCATACCTTAAATGGTCCCATAGAGTCTTTTGATCCCCATACGAAGTAGGATCGATAGACATAAAAAATATTTTTTTTGGATTTTAGCACTTTTTTCGCTTACCGTACATTTTCTCAAAAATCCGTGAATGCAGTTTAAAATATCTCAAAAAATAATGGAAGGTCTCATAGGAACGTTTTCCTATAACGACCCGTCTCAAAAATCCAACCTGTATAACATGAAAAATCAGATTTCAAAAGTCAATATATCATCCAATTTAGACTCTTAGAGGATCAAAAAATGTATGTCAAATGAATGATAATTATAATAACAGTTGATATTAGGTTTATTGTAAAGAAACTTTGTATGTTTTTGTCTGTAATGGTTTTACTATCTACTATAGTTACTTTAAATTATCTGTTTCTTACCTGTCGAATATTTATTAGAAGAAAATTAAGTAAGCTATATTATATTTTTTCACCCGTGAGGGGACGGGTTAGAATACTATTCCCCTCTGCCGCTGGGAGAACATCTCGTAAGAGCCGAGTAACCCAGCACCCCCTTGGTGGTAGGGCTTGCGACCACCATCATGCGAATCCGATCGCCAAGTGTCATAGACGCGTTACAGTTGAGCCGCATCTGGGCTAGACTTACCCCCTCCCTCTCCCATCCCATTAATGCTGTGGGTCTAGTGGACTCTGGGCTCTTGCCTAGGGTCCGCTGAATCCGCATCATTTTTCTTCTTCATTCCCCCTTCCCACTCTATCTTCGGGGATGCAACGCAACGACAAAACGTGAGAGTGTTTCTTGTTTTTCCGATGTCCATGGGCGATGGTGGCCACTTACCATTAGGTGGACCATCTGCTCGTTTGCACCTTATCTATTATAAAAAAAAATTGTTAATCCAATACTAAAAATTATATCAATTTATTAAAAAAACAATTTTACCTATCATCGCTCAAACGATAAAGTGCTAGAAATAAAATTCAAAACCTTCCAGTCTAATTCCAATTGGAATCGATTTCACAATAAATTAAAAATTGAAATCAAATAAGGAATCAAACTGCATAATAATGAACCATTCAAAAGGTAAAAAAAAGCCAAGTGCGAGTCGTAGTTGTGTTCTCAAGGTTCCTTATTACAAAGCTGGTTGTCCTTTAATTTTATGACAGAAACTAATTGACTGTCTATAATGAAGAAAAGTACTGCTGTTTTAGTTGCCATTTTGAAAATACGTGTACAGGTACAGGAAATCATAGAGAACAAAAAATGTTTCAGTTTAAGAGGTCACACTGATAACTGATTTTGATTGCAACACAAAAAGCTGCTTGTTTACTATTGATCACATTTATTCATTTAATTATTAGAGACTAGCTGCGCCTCGCGGTTTCACCCGCTTTATTTAAGACTAGCGGCCCATCCCGGCTTCGCGCGGGTGGAATATTATTTTTAAAAATATATTGGCCCTCCCGCATTTCGGTGCCCCCTCTCTTGCCGCTTTACTCGCTGCGCTGCGTCGCTATACTGGCCCGTCGCGTCATCGTGTATTTTTTGTTTATATTGATATTTTTAATTTCGTAATATCTTTTGAATGGAAAGTCCGATTTTAATAATTCAAAAAGTAATTTACAGGTATTGAAATAGTCTTGAATACGAAATAATTTATTTGGATAAGGATTAATACAAAGTTATAGAAAACATGGTCTGATTTTGATAGGCATTTTTATCAACTTTTAAAATGTAAAAAAGTAGTTATAGTGACGTAACTATAATAGTTGGACATATGGTCTCGCGGAGTTTTTTGTAGATATTGATACGTTCTATAATATTGTAGAACATTTTTTTGTTCTATCATCAATACTTTTTGCAGCGCATGCGATGAAAGATATTTTATGGGTATTTTTTTTGCACCTTGGGTTGGTTTTAGTCAGATTTTATGGGGATCTCTAATTTTTTCTTGTAATAAATATAGCCTATGTTACTCAGGGATAATGTAGCTTCCTAATGGTAAAAGAATTTTTGAAATCGGTCCAGTAGTTTTTATGTTTATTCGTTACATACAAAAATACAAATCTTACTTCTTTATAATATTAGTATAGATATAGATAATTCACACTATATCATTATAAATTATAGCCTATATGTTATTTTGATATGTAAACTATATTATTATAAAGTTTCATCAAATTTAATTCAGTAGTTTTTAAGTGAAAGAGACATCCAGACTTTCTTACAAACTTTCGCATTTATAAAAAAAAAAGGTGTGTGTGCGATTCACACACGATAGAAGTGAAACTTCAGTAAATCGACAAAAGAATGAGATGAATATATATAATAATATAAAATAGTATGTATATTTCTGTCTCATTCTTTCCTACACATTTTTGTATTTGTGTCTCTTACCTGTCGTTTTGTATATTTCTGTCTCATTCTTTCCTACACATTTTTGTATTTGTGTCTCTTACCTGTCGTTTTTTCCGTTGCATCCGGTTTGAAATCACAACGATTCTAAAGAAGTTTCACTTCAAAAGTGTCGACAGATTTCCTCTTAAGTACTTGTAGAAACTATGCACCGTGCGTCGGCGATTTGTTTGTGGATAGAACAGAAAACCCTTAGACCTTCAGCAGAATTTTGCTACTTTACAAATTTATTTTTTTAAACTTTTGTAAATGCACTGAGTTGGCGGGCGTTAGTAAACTGCGACACAGTTTTTACTAATGCAGTTACTATCGTTTGTGCTGTTTCGAATAAATGAAGTTTAAAAATTTATATATCATCTCCGTAGTAGTGTATACAGTGAGCGAATAAAGATAGTCCGAATTAGTCTGAAAAAAATAGCCGAATACCGAATGGTAAATATGATTGTGATTGCTAATGATAATCAACAACACAGAAAACCTGTGAAAATACTGGAATGTATACGAACAAATACTAACTTTTATGAATTGATTATCCAGCAAAGGAGACCTGTATTTTAACCTTTTGTTTAATAAAGACACCACAACAGTACCCTAAAAACCAAAGAACCATTTAATTCTGCTTTTACTCGTATTTAAAATTAAAATTCGTTCAATTTATGCAAAGATTATGTTAAATTATGTAGATGGAGCTTTTCGCGTAAATGTTTAAGGTCGAGTTGCCATGAAATACACATTAACTTCTCGTTATTGTATCAAGAGTCGATTTTGTAAATATTAATGTTTTAACCTTTTATTTGGGTTGATAAAATCGTTATCGTTTGATAAGGTTGTCACGTGATCTTCAGATGACAATGACACTGATAACGACCTACACTTTGAACTTTTAATTGAAAAATTAAGTGATTGTATATATATATAACTAGCTGTGCCCGTAACTTCGTCCACATGGAATAGTGTCTTAGGGTAGCATTTTTAATTATTTTGGCTAATTATTATACCCTCACGTGTCAGCTTACTTAGGCATATTTACCCACCTACACCGCTCCGTATCACGCCGCGTTCCGCGCTTTTCATTCCCCCCTTTCTGTCCCTTACAAACCCTATTTCGCATTAATAAGTAACCTATGTCCTTTCTCAGGGTCAAGACTATCTGTATACAAAATTTCATTTAAATCAGTTCAGTAGTTTTGGCGTGAAAGCGCGACAAACAGACAGAGTTACTTTCCCATTTATAATATTAGTAATTGGCTGGACTAGACTATTAATGCCTATAAATTGCGTTCGTTTTCTGATAGTTTTATATGTCTATTCCTCATCGAAGAGACATGTAAATGACCAGTAGCCTCGCTTCGCTAAGGCAAAAAAGGGATTTTGTTTGAAAAAAAAGGGATTTTGTTTGACACAACTGACACAACATCTTTTGTTATCTACACCCAATAGATGGCGACCTGTTATGATTTCAAACGTTCCGTTACCAGTAATTATTATACGAGCAAAGCTATGGATCGTTATTTACATTTACCATAACTTGTTTCCAGGGCTTCAACGTCCGAGGCTACGATCCATCCAAGGAAGCCATCGCATCCGCAGCCAAGTCCGGCGTGACCGGTGCCAACTCCATCGCTGCTGCAGTAGAGGGCGTCGATGTAGTTGTATCTATCCTGCCAAGTAATAAAGTTGTCCTTGACGCATATCTTGGCAAGGATGGTGTGGTTAAACATGTAAGTAACTCGATGTACGAGATAGTGTATATGTTCGTAAACCCAAGCAATTTTTTACAGACAAAAACTGATCATTATATAAAAGTACACCAATTGGGGGTTTCACTTTTAAATATTCATTCAATTTATTTTTGAATGACGTCATATTTTGGCACATCTATAACTTTTTCAAGAATTTTTTTTATTAATTGTTTGACAAGTTATGTAAAGAAAGTTGTACGAGTATTAATGGAATTGTATTGAATCCATAAAAATTTTCTAAATCTCTAGACTAACTTGGATGTCGAAAATTCAGTAATATACTGATGTGGATATTAATTACAAAAAAAATCTTTTGAAAATACTTTATTTCTGCGTCTTTGCTTTCTTGCTTGCACGTTCGCCTCCCAACTCTTTTGGTAATCTTCCATCCTATTCATAACAATTATCGTTAGCAATTCATTATTTCTCTTCACTCATAATCAAATTTTTATTGATTTAGAATATTTATATTAATTATAGAGTATAGAACTAAAAGCTTGTTTTTTAGAAAATGATTCAAGAAGAGTTTAAAGTAAAGTTTAAAGTATTAAGTAACAAAAAAGTAATTGTTAAAGCTGTCACTAACGCCATCTCTTGCCAATAATAAATTAGAAGGATTCTATAAGGTTTCTTTTTGTTTATAAAAACTACTAGCCAACCTATGCAATTTATTACGTGTATTTAGGTTTAATTTTATATCGCTATATCACTTATCCCAAATATACAATGAACTCACAGCTCGACATGCATCCTATCCTCACGTCGGTAGATGGCGTAATCGCACACTCATTTATTTAGTTTATATTCCTAAGCATTATTTAGCGATAAAACATACTTTATGTCCTTCCACCGGCTCTACTTTATCTGTGTAGCGAATTTTCATCAAAATCAGTAATAGGCAGACGCAATGTATTCGTTAATAGATGGCGTAAGCAGTAAATTAAATCGCAGTATCTTATTAATGGAATTATAATATCAGTTATAACCCGTAGGGTTAGAATACTATTCCCCTCTGCCGCTGGGAGAGCATCTCGTAAGAGCCGAGTAACCCAGCAGCCCCTTGGTGGTAGGTGATCTGGTCCCCGACTGGACAACCAGCATGTAAATCCGACTGCCAAATGTCTCTGACGCGTGCTGGCCGAGCCGCATGTGGGCCAGATCTAACCCTCCCTCTCCCATCCCATTACTGCTGCGATTCCAATGAATACCGGGTTCTTGCCCGGGTACCATTGAAACCGCAGCAGTCTTCTCTTTGCTCCTCCTCCTCACTCTATCTTAGAGGCGGTAACGCATTGACAAAACAAGAGATACCCTCTAGTTTAGTCAATGTCTATGGGCGACGGTGGCCACCTTCCATCAGGTGGACCATCTGCACGTTTGTCCCTTATCTATCATAAAAAAAAGTTAGGATGGCAGAAAACTGCTGAAATTCAATTGATAGTGCTTGAGATATTGGCAGGTTAATGACACTTCAAATGAAATTGGTTTTTTTTGCAAAAGTAAAGCAACTCAAATAGTAAGATAATTGAAAAAGAAAATATAAAAAGCATTAAAACCGTCAGTATCGCCATGTTTCCTCAGAGGAACTCTTAGAGAACATTTCTATAGGCCTCTGATGAAAGGCTATTTGAAGCGCCGCACAACTCAGAAGTCAAGTTGCTTTTAAAAGAAAAGTAAACAATTTTTATGGACGACGTTGCGGAACATTTTGAGGAATGTTGCAATTTTGGTGTTTTTGTTATCTAATTGGTTATTCAGATTTTTATAATGAAATTTTATTTTATTTTTCTTGCACTATTGCTATATTGGTAAAATAATTTATTATAAATTCTCTCTACCTACTTTTTAAAATATTTTGTGTGACGGCAAGCTAAAGAATAGGGATTTAGAAAATGTAAAAAACTAAAAATAAAAGAGAAAAAAAAACCTTTTCCAATACTTAACTTTTGATTACAAACTGTACTTCTACATTTTTTTTGATCGTTTATTTAGTGAATCGTTCAAATCCTTACAACTCTTCGCCATCTTAACCCTTTTCCATCTTAATTTACTAATCTCAATCTCTCACTCTTTCATATTAACATTACTTCTTACGTTCCAATATGGCGGACTCCCAACGATGGACCAGTGATTTCTCTTTGGACAGCCATGATATGGGTATCAAATAAAAGGTTTTTTTTAAAAATATATTTTCTTATTTCCTTATAGGCAACAAAAGGAACTCTCCTCATTGATTCAAGTACAGTGGATCCAAACGTACCCAAACAGATATTCCCTGTAGCAACGGAAAGTGGTGTCGGTTTCATCGATGCTCCTGTTTCTGGAGGTAAGAAATAAATATATCATATACTGTTATATAAATCAGAATTATTTGCACAATATCGAATGTAATTCCAATCGAGGTTTAAGAGATAAAGGTTATCACATCCTATGACGACACACCGACACACCGACAAGCTGACATATAATAATTAATTGTACTATTAAAAACAGCAGTCAATACAGACTTATATAGTAATATAAGTTCGATTCGATACTTGATATCGAAAGAAAGGTATCGAGAAATACCGCTTCATGTGTACTCAGTGTAAGCAATGTCAGTGTGTTACCATGGTTACGAGATTGTTATAATTGTCAATATATTAATATTGTAACGCAACTCTCAAGTCTAATTCAGAAATGAGCTGATAGTCTTCAAATGGGTAAACAGATCTTCACGAATTATAGCTAAGAACATTCTCGATAAAATTACCTTTCAAACAAATAAAACTCCATCACTATCGGTACAATATCTTGGACGCTACGATGCCATATAGACACACAGATACACACGATAAACTTATAACACCCCGTCCATATAGCGTCGGAAAGCTAGTGATTTTCCTTTTAAAATAAAAAAGACTTTATTTCTTAATCTATACTAATATAATAGAGGAAAGATTTGTATTTTTGTATGTAACGAATAAACTTAAAAACTAATGGACCGATTTCAAAAATTCTTTCACCATTAGAAAGCTACATTATCCCTGCGTAACATAGGATATATTTATTACTACAAAAAATTAGAGATCCTCAGAAACTCTTACTAAAACCAACCCAAGGTGCAAAAAAATAGCTATAAAATATCTTTCAAATTATGCGCTGCAGAAACTATTGATGATAGAACAAAAAAATGTTCTACAATATTAAAGAACATATCAATATCTACAAAAACGCGAGACCATATGTCCAACTATTGGAGTTATGTCACTATAACTACGTTTTTATATTTAAAAAATTGATAGAAGATTATTATATAATATTTCAATACCTGTAGATTACTTTTTAAATTATTTAAATCGGACATTCCATTCAAAAGATATTACGAAATTAAAAATGTCAATATTAACAAAAAATACGCCTCGACGGGGCCGTGTGGCTCCACGCAGCGCAGAGTGCACCGAAATGCGGGGGAGCTAAAATATAAAAAAAATTATCCACCTGTGCCAAGCCGGGACAGGCTGCTAGTATTAAAATAAAATGGATGTTACAAGATCTTGCATCTGATGTGACGTCAAGGAGCAGAGTTAAAGCAGAAATATCTGTATATGATAATGTAATCAAAAACTTTTGAAAAGGTTTTGTTAGCTAACAATTGCATGATAATGATTTAGTTCTAGAGCTTCAGTAACGTCTCCTAGGGGACAAAAGCTTATTTTAAGAAGAAAAATGTTTTAAGATGAAATGGAATGAGAAAATGAATTGAGGCAAGTGATAGCCAGTGTCAGATTAAAATAGCCCAGGGCTTAGTCTTTGTCATAAGTCTACGCTGATTTCTTTGTTGGAGGATTTCTAAAGATATCTATGTTATATCCTGGTTTCACCTGCCTGCACTTTATTAACTATGACGCGTAATTAAGTTAAAATAAATTAAATTAATCCATGTTAATAAACACATTTATATATTGGTTTTTATAACTTCTTACACAGATTTGTAATCACTATTTCTCTCAATATTTCTTTCTCTTCTTTCTCTCCTCCTTTAACCATCTCTCGCTCACTATCTATCTTATTTTCCTCTTTCATGGTCTCCTTTTTAGTATCTTTTTTCTGTCTTTCTTTCTTTTTTCAATTATTAATCTATTAATCTATATATATAAAAGGAGAAGCTGACTTACTGACATATCAACGCAGGGCTTAACTATAAGGGTTAGAAACTTGAAAATTTACACAGGGGTTCCTTTTGTAACGTAGGGCAGCACTAAGAAAGGATTTTTGAAAATTCACCTCATAAGGGGGTAAAACGGGGGTGCAAAGTTAGTATGAAACTTTGCCGTTTTTGAAGTTATTCAAATGAAATTCAGTAAAAGCTAGTTTTATATAGAGCTAAAGATAAAAGAAAAACACTCATCGAATGATTTAAGGATATGGATTATAGTTTTGCTTTAAAGCTCATATACATAACTCATTATTATAGTAATTTGTAAATATTATAGAGATTAAATTTGCTTTAAGCTTTTAGGATATTCCAAGAGGTAAATGAAACTGTAGTGTACTCCCTACATATTTTTGTATCGTCGTTTGAGGCCATGATGGACTCCATATGTGTCAATAGCGTGTAAACACCTGTAATACCGAAATAAAAAAAAATATTTACTGTATATAATTATGTCCAATCAGTACATGAAGTCAAACTACATATAGGAGTCTGTATAAAAGCTACTATAGCCCTTCTGCAACTTTTTTATTTAATTTTTTTACTGGTATTTGTACTACCAAAGTATCGGTAAGCAAATCGAGTCGATCCGTCGCGTTTTCTATTACAATGCGAACAAGGATAAACCAAAAAACATATTTTCATATTAGAGTAGTTTTCAGACGTATAATCACTACATAGTATAAAACAAAGTCGCTTTCTCTGTCCCTTTATCCCTATGTATGATAAAATCTTCAAAACTACGCAACGGATTTTGATGCGGTTTTTTTAATAGATAGAGTGATTGAAGAGGAAGGTTTATATGTATAATAACATCCATTAAATAGTGAAGAAATACTGATATTTTTGAGGTTTCTAATGTGTTGTCGTAATTACATTTTTTCCGCTTACCTTGCAAACGCAGGCTGAACCCTACGAGATTTATCAAAATAATGTACTAAGTATTGTACACATTGAAAAGGTCTACAGAAAACTCCGCTATGGTATATGTCTATCTTTTATGGATATCCCACAATACGACAACTTTTTACGACAAATAATGGCTAATTTTCGAAGCGATTTTAACCAATACAGCATTAATGCTTATCTAATTAAATACCTCAAATACATTGTTGATAAACACGATTTTCATACTGCAGAAGAGGGCTATTCGCGCAATCTATGGTCTCGGCCCTAAAATATCTTTAAGAGATAAATTCAAAGAAATTAATATATTGACTGTTGCTTCACAATATATTTTTGAAAGTTATGTATGTACGTAAAAATATTAATGATTTTATTAGAAATAGTGACTTGCATGACATTAATACTAGGAACAAACACAAACTTGTTACTCCTACCACTCGATTGAGTAGAATTAGTAATTCTTTTGTTGGGCGATGTGTATGCTTTTACAACAGGATCCCAGAAAACGTTCAAAATTGTTCTATAGGAAAATTTAAAAACTTAGTTAAAAAACCGTTTGTGTGACAAAGGCTATTATAATATTAAAGATTTTTTGGAAGATGTCACGCCTTGGGAATGATGCGTTCGCTCCAGGCTTTCTCAATGTATAAATATACTTGTTATAAAAATTGGCGTTTAAAAAATATCCAAAAGAAACAGTCCCGCTGAGTTTCTTGCGCCCATTCTTCTCAGGTCTGCGTTAGGTCGTTTCCGAAAGGGTGGTAGATTCCGACGTTCAATAAGAGAATGTAAATTCCAACATTGAATAAAAAATTTTGACTTTTGACTTTTTGACTTTTGATTTACTATAGATCAATATGGCCCTTTACAGCATATGATTTAAATGAATATTTTCGAAGATATTACAAATTTAAAAATCGCGGGACGTAGCGCTTGCGCTGTTCCGGCCGGCCGGATATTTCAAAGATAGCAGGAAATCTTCATGGTTTAGGGAAAGAAGAATTCTGGCCACGGGCAGTAATGAATAGATCAAAACTACTGGATAGATTTTAATCATTTTTTCAGTGAATGACATAGGCTATATATTTTATACCCGTGCGAAGCCGGAGCGGGCCGCTAGTAATAGAATAAAGAAAAATATCTTATTAATATACATTAGTATGTGACCGTGAAATTGTTAGATAAGATAAATTGTTTGAGCGTTAAATAAAGTAAGTTTGTAAGGTGACATATTTGTAAAAACTATTTAATTTAGCTGATAAAAATATTTTATTAAAATTCCTTTGGTTAGTTTACGATAATAGTTAGTATATTAGTTTTTATGTTTTAAAATTTTATTTTATTATTATTTTCTGTACCTACTTCTAAATTGTGTAATATTCCATTGTTTGAGGGCCATCTTTATTTTTCTGAATTCTTTTCTTTACGCGGGAAACGTTCTGATTGACTAATCAGATTCGAAATAATGTTGCCACTATAGAAAAAATAAAATTATCGTATGTTCCATATCACTAAATATATTATGTTATAGCTGTTTTAACTTTAAAACCAAGACATTACTATCTACTAGATATTTTAAAAAATGTTTTACACAAAATTAACAGTAACACTTTCATCACAAAAAAATATTTAGGGGATACATTAGACCTCCTCCTATCTAAATAAGGCAGAAAAAAAGCATAGTTCCATAACAAAAGTACTTTCACATGTTCCTAATCCTACTTCCAGGTGTGATGGGAGCTCAAAATGCCACCCTGGCGTTCATGGTCGGAGGTCGCAAAGAAGACTTTGACAGATCCCTCCCAGTCCTTGGCGCGATGGGCGCCAAGCTTTTCCACTGCGGCAACAGTGGTGCTGGTCAAGTCGCCAAGCTGAGCAATAACATGCTCATGGGCATCACTGGCATGGCGACTGCTGAATGTATGAATATGGGAATTAAGTGAGTAGAACATCGTACACATTGATGACTTATTCCACTTGTTTTATTTAATTCATCGACAATAGATGGCGCTGATCGAAGGTGTCTTTAACTTATTATCTTTCGATTTAGTAGTAGCGGTAAATTAGTTCATCCAAATCATTTTCAAATTGCGAGGCGTCTTTCGTTTTAAAGTCAATATTTTATTCAAAATGTTGCCAGACGACTAAATAAATACAATATACCTACTATTTAACCTTTTATAGATTGACTGATATACAATTTATTGGGCTGAAATTTATTACTAATCTGAATCCAAAATCTTGATCTGGATTGAAAATAATTTCAAATTCAAATTTCTGTATATAAAATTCTAATTTGGAATTTGGATTGAGATTACTAATTTTGGCCATTAGAGATAAGTTTTTTTTCAATAGCCTTTATTACAACATTTAAAAAAAAATCAGGGCAATAAAGAATGCAAATAAAAGGTAGTCTAGCAACACCACTGATAGAAATAATCTATTCAAAAACTTATAGTTACATTTCGGTGAACGTCACATTATTCGATTTACAGTGAGCCACATTACGTTTCCAAAAACACAAAACAATAACAAATATTTATGGGAATTCATTATAACAAAAGAGAGATGATACCGTAAATTCTTATTAAGTTTTCTCCCATTTATTAGAGCAGAAGATAAATCAAAGGAATTCTCAATCTACCGACGCGACGTCCGACTTCATACCTTTTCATTATTGTTAATTTTGCCCATCAGTTTGTCAAGAAGCGGAAATGCTGTTACGTAAAATAATATTGGACCGCGTTGTCGCACGACGATCGGTTGCTATGGTTACGGTTTTCTCTCTTTTCTCTTGGATCTGTTTTTTTACTTTACAGAAGAATTGCCTGATGATACCAGCAACACTTACGTAGACTCAAGCACAATTTACTTTATAATTAACGAAGTAGTTGTGAGTACTCGGGAGGTCCGAGGTTCGATCCTGGGCATATACCTCTGACTCTAAGTTATGTGTGTTTTAACCAATTAAATATCACTTGCTTTAACGGTGAAGGAAAACATGATGAGGAAACCTGCACTCCTGAGAGTTCCCAATAAGTTCTTAAAGGTGTGTGAAGTCTGCCAACCCGCACTGGGCCAGCGTGGTGGACTATGGCCTAATACCCCCCTCATTCTGAGGAGGAGACCCGCCTCAGCAGTGGGCCATTGAAGGGTCGTGATGATGATGTGAGTCAGCGATGTGCTTTGTCAATGATAGCCATTGTTGGACGAGAGAAGTATCCTGGCTTCTTGTATTTATATACCATAAATACAATATTGCAGCTACAAATCAACATTTACCTAATGACGTGACAATGAACCTACTATTCTAGAATATACGATGTAGTAGCCGGCGGTTAACTTTAGATCTGAGAAAAAATAAACTAAAACGTCACATAAGAACCAATCTCGTATGTCATGCTATGTATTCTACTATCGCTCTGCACCTCCTGCTAATTAGGCCCTAATAATGACCGCTGCATATTCAAGGTCAAACCTATACTTATGTGCCGGTAGCTATACTAGTTTTTTTTTATTTCTTGTCCCTAAAAGTGTTGATTTAAATATCTGTATAAATTCATCCAATAAAAGTAAAGATTGGTGTTTTTAAATATTTTGAGGAACTTAGAACATGCTAAAACTAAAACAACATTACTTGTATGTTGATCTGAGCTTCGGGAAGGAATATGAGAACAAAGTACTTCTTTTTCTAGTCAAGTTACATTAATAAAAATGAAGAAAATAACATCATAGATGAAAAATATAAGCAACCATTTTAAATCTAAATCTGTTAGAAGTCTCTTAAATAGTTCAGTATTAAATCGATCTCCTTATGAACAAGCCACAGTAGGGCTGGCTAAATGACGTGATCGTAATAATAGGACGGCTATACAGCATACTTGTATATCAAGTACGGTGACAAATTCTTTTACAGAATATAGGAAAATTGATTACTATAGATTTCTTGATTTTTTTTTTATTCATCCAATTCTTCTCTAATGTTCATGTTGACTAGAATCATTTTAATATATTCAAACTTAAAATAGTTTATTTCAATTATCTGGTGAGAAGAGCCAACAACAAACTCAACAGTCGCTCTTTTCAAAGCGCTGTTGAATAACGTTATCGATCATTTAAAAAAAATTGTTATGAATCTTGATAGTATATGTAAATCGGAAAATATGTTTGTTAGTTCGTCCTTCTTTAGGTATTCTATCTATTGGTAGTTTATAAAAATGAAATGATTAACATTTATTTTGCTTAGCCAATTGTTATATTACTAAATATTTTTTTGATAGCTTTAGACTACGTTTTATACGGGAAAAATCATATACCGCCATGCGATGGCTTGCGGGTCTAGTATATTGTTAATATCCAACATTTTTACCCATGAGCGCATCTCGTAAGAGCCGAGTAACCCAGCACCCCCTTGGCGGTAGGGATCTGTTCCCCGACTGGCTTGCGACCACCAGCATGCGAATCCGACCGCCAAGTGTCATAGACGCGTTCCGGTTGAGCCGCATGTGGGCCAGACTTACCCCCTCCCTTTCCCATCCCATTAATGCTGCGGATCTAGTGGATTCTGGGCTCTTGCTCAGGGTCCGCTGAATCCGCATCATTTATTTTCTTCACTCCCCTTCCCTCCCTGTCTTCGGGGATGCAACGCATCGACAAAACGAGAGAGTATCTCTTGTTTTGTCGATGTCCATGGGCGATGGTGGCCACTTACCATCAGGTGGACCATTAGCTCGCTTGTTACCTTATCTACTATAAAAAAAAAAAAAAAAAATTTAGAGTCTGTCATGGCCGATGTAGTAGAAAATTATAATGTGTACGAGCCCATTTTCACAACTGATTCAAGTCTATCGGAACAGAGATTGTAAATGTCTTGGAATAAAATAAAAGGCGCGCGCGTAAAGAGTTATCAACGGTGTTGCTAACTATAATAAAAAAATTCTGATCTGGTATTAATTTGTCTCGAGAATTCTGTCTTCATAGTTACCCTAAACAAAGTTTGTTTCCATCTTGGAGACGTGCATGTGATTTAATTTAATTACTTATAATTTTGCATACATACACTATTTACGTATTCTTGCTCTGTTTGAATTAAATGTTTATTATTTTACTAGTATTTGCCCATAACTTCTTCCGCCACATGGACACTCATATATAGGTAGCGGCAAGTAAGTATAGGTTTGACCTTGACTGCGCAGAAGTCTCTTAGGACTATTAGGATATTCATACTGCAAGAGTTCTTAAAATCGAACCAGTAGTTCATGAGATTAGCGCCACGTCGCGACGACTAGGTGAAATGACGTCACACACCAGTCAGTCGCATCAAACGAAATGATTGTTACAGGCGCAAGTTAAAAGTCCCATAACTTTTTCATTTGTAGAGATATTTTAATGATTCTCTCAAATTTTTGTTTCATTTTACTTTAATTTTTATAATTAAAATGTAAAAAAAATTGGATATTTCTTCATTTTGATAATAAGTACTATTGTTGGATAACTTAACTCACAAGATGGAAATGAAGTTGTTATATTATTTACTAGGGGCCCGTCCCGGCTTCGCACGGGTGGATAATTTTTTTTTAACATTTTGGCTCCCGCATTCTGTCGCTCCCTCTATCGCCGCGTTACTCGCTGCGCTGCGAGGCACGCCACACCGCGCCGGCGGCCCGTCTGGGATTATTTTTTATTTATCTTAATATTTTTATTTCGTAATATCTTTTGACTGGAATGTCCGATTTCAATAATTCAAAAAGTAATTAACAGGTATTGAAACAGTCTTCATTACGAAATAATTTATTTGGATAAGAATTAATACAAAGTTATGGAAAACATGGTCTGATTTTGATAGGCGTTTTTATCAACTTTTAAAAAGTACTTAATTGTGACTTAACTACAATAGTTGGACATATGGTCTCGCGAAGTTTTTTGTAGATATTGATACGTTCTATAATATTGTAAACATTTTTTGTTCTATCATCAATACTTTTCGCAGCGCATGCGATGAAAGATATTTTATGGCTAATTTTTTTGCACCTTGTGTTGGTTTTAGTGAGAATTTCTGAGGATCTCTAATTTTTTCTTAAAATAAATATAGCCTATGTTACTCAGGGATAATGTAGCTTTCTAATGGTGAAAGAATTTTTGAAATCGGTCCATTAGTTTTTATGTTTATTCGTTACATACAAAAATACAAATCTTTCCTCTTTATAATATTAGTATAGATATAGACTAGCCGACCTGCGCGACTTTGTTCGCGTGTTGCTCCGCTCCTATGGGTCGTAGCGAGATGTTAAATAGTCTAAGTTACTCCTTGTTACATCAGCTATCTGCCAGTGAAAGTCCCGTCAAAAATATTACACTCCAATTTATTTTAAATGTATTCATGGGTGTTTATCGTTTATATTAGCTAACTAGAGCTAGCCAATAGTATAACAGCTTGACTAGAATATCCTTCTGGGGAGTTGTACTTTAGACTCTGACCCACAGCATCACTGCTAGAATACTCGCGATGTAATAATAATACTTATGTCGTGACGGCGTATTTATTTTGCAATCTCTACTTGTTCAATTGATGTTTATCATCAGTTATCCAACATTCAAGAAAGTAAAAATGCTACAAACATCATAAATAGCAGGATGCGACTCAAATTAGTGTTGCCATAGAAAATTATTACTTTTCTCTAGCCTTTCAATAATCTAGAATAGATTTGAATAAAAATTGAGGAAAGTTGAGAATCGTTTGGAAATAAAACACACTCCAACAACACCCAACGAATAGATTTAGCTAAAATTAGTTAAATGATAAAATTCCTATTCGTATTCCTTCAGGAAAGTGATCCCAGTTCCTACGTCCAGACATCCAATCATATTTATATGTAAATGAAAGGGTAGGGTTTTTATTAAACGAGTAGAAGCCAAATTTCTCGTCAATTTACTGGAGATTTATGATGGGTTATGGGTTATGGCGTCAAAGATAATTTTATTTCCCCAGTGGCTGTCACGGAATTTTATCGTGAACTTTTAAAAGCCTTTGTGTACTCGAAAAGTGGAATTTTAACGTTCCTTTGATATTAATGAAAAAATTTTAAAAGGAGCATTTTAACCATAAAATGAGTTTAATGTTAATTTTATCTTACAAATTTCTTTGAATGAGGTTGTTGGATATCAATTTTTCAATTTAAAATATCATGTTTTTTTAGGTACAAGTATAAATAATATTCAAAATGAAATTCTCATTAATGAATATTAAAAATACGTAATACCTGATTAAATAAATATAATAAATTTTTTTCCCGATTTTTTACATACTTCTTCTAAATTATCATCATTATTCCAACTCATTTACAATCGAATTTTATATTGTTTTTTTTTTTCAAAAATGAAACCTGTTAATAAAAAGATCAAAGAACATATTGTGGCGACTTTAGTTTTACTTTTCATCGCTAAAAACACTGTCCATTATTTAATTATATATAACTAGGGGCCCGTCCCGGCTTCGCACGGGTGGATAATTTTTTTTTAACATTTTGGCTCCCGCATTCTGTCGCTCCCTCTATCGCCGCGTTACTCGCTGCGCTGCAAGGCACTGCACACCGCGCCGGCGGCCCGTCTGGGATTATTTTTTATTTATCTTGATATTTTTATTTCGTAATATCTTTTGACTGGAATGTCCGATTTCAATAATTCAAAAGTAATTAACAGGTATTGAAACAGTCTTCATTACGAAATAATTTATTTGATAAGAATTAATACAAAGTTATGGAAAACATGGTCTGATTTTGATAGGCATTTTTATCAACTTTTAAAATGTAAAAAAGTAGTTATAGTGACTTAACTACAATAGTTGGACATATGGTCTCGCGGAGTTTTTTATAGATATTGATACGTTCTATAATATTGTAGAACATTTTTTTGGTCTATCATCAATACTTTTCGCAGCGCATGCGATGAAAGATATTTTATGGCTAATTTTTTTGCACCTTGTGTTGGTTTTAGTGAGAATTTCTGGGGATTCTAATTTTTTCTTGTAATAAATCTAGCCTATGTTACTCAGGGATAATGTAGCTTTCTAATGGTGAAAGAATTTTTGAAATCGGTCCAGTAGTTTTATGTTTATTCGTTACATACAAAAATACAAAAATACAAATATTTCCTCTTTATAATATTAGTATAGATATAGATAAAAAGTAGTATAATATTTATATTATTTATTCGGATTATAAAAATCCGGTAGTTTTTACTCCCATTGTAGTCATAGTGGTATACCAATTCATTGTAGCCTAAAAGGCTTAATGTAAATAGAATATTCATACTAAAGGCAAAGAAATTTTTATAAATGAGATAAACTTTAATTATATACTGTAAACCAAGTGCATTACATATCTTTTGGTTTAATATATATATTGTAACTAAATAATACATAGTGTAAATATAAAATGTAGCAGAACTATTACGAACTCACTAGCCTTCTACTTCCACTGGCTTCTGTGGCTTTTTAAAAAACCATTATAATACGTAAATATTTGTATTAATCATCATTAAATTTTTAAAAATAAAACTTGATTAATTCTTATACTTTCTATAATTTATGTATGATATCATTGAGATGAGTATGATAAATTTATGTAGGTAACTACAGATCGATTTCTTAATTAAAGAATTAAATCATTAAAATTAAGTATTAAATATTATCATAATCCATAGTTTTAATACAACATAGTTTAAATACGGCGCCATAATTAAATAATAATGGTATATACCGCCATCTGCTAGGAGCTTATGGAATTTATAATCTTTTTTACATATAAAGTATAAAAAAAGTCACTGATTTTACTGCAGTTTTGACCAGTAGACGAAGTAATTCAAGAGGAAGGTTTATATAATACTTGTATAATGTATATTACAGTAGAGAAACGTCACTAGTTTGCCATAAAGTCTCTCAAGTTGAATCAATTTAGAAGTTTTGGAATTCATCGCGAACACTTATATCTCAGCATCAAATTATAATATAAATTAAAACTTTTCAGAATGGGTCTAGACCCAAAAGTTCTGCTGGATGTACTTAACAACTCTTCAGCTCGCTCGTGGTCCACTGAAGTGTACTGTCCTGTGCCTGGGTTGGTTCCGACTGCGCCATCGAGTAAGAACTATGATGGAGGGTTCAAAAATGAACTTATGGTTAAGGTGCGTCAAAGCTTTTTTTAAGAAATCCCTAACTGTAGGTAAGTTCGTAAAATTATGACGTAAGGCGTAACTCCCCCTTCAACTAAGCGCCAGTAGCTCAGTGGTTCGGGCGTTGGATTCACGATCTACAAGTCGTGGGTTCAAATCTCGGACATTGGACTACTGGCGTGGCCCACTCCTGACACAAGCTATTTATTAGCTTACTAGGAGGGGTAACGGGAATACTAGTAGTATGTGATCCATACTGCTAGTAATTTTGTTAAAAAAAAAAAAAATAAAAGAAAAAAAAAAACTGTCTGTTGTATTTTGTATATTATCGTCAAACGTTTGTCGCCATACTTGTCTGATATCTCAATATAGAGTGATTTTTTCTATTATGTCTATTCATAAATTAATTACTGGTAGAATGTACATAATCGGATACTTTTTATCCTGGATATATAATTCAATCAACGACGACCCGCGCCTGCTACATTTTGACAAACAACAAGATGTAACTACTATAGTTCCAGGTTGCGTAAATTGAAATTAAACTAGTGCCGAAGCCTTTGAAAATAATAAAAAGTAAAATAAAATTATAGTAGGATGAAACCCATTGGAAAAGAAAGAGAACATAGCAAAATTATAAATAATATATCCAGTAATTAATAAATAGCTCAAAATTGTACGTAATAATTACAAAAATTTACTATGGTAATGTATATTTTTTTTACACGATCAGAAAGTAGAGATTTCAACGAACAATAACTCCACCGACATTTTTAAAAAAATTATATATTTTGACGTGAGATGTTTCGATTGAAAATTGGGTCGCTTTTTCGATATTAAGTTAAATAAGGTTAAAAAAGTATATTTTAAATAAAAAAAATTACAGTGTATTTGGGACATCAAAAAGTAAGTTTCACCAAATTTCGTGAAAAAAAAAATGGTTTTTGTAGAAGATAAAAATAAAAAACTCAAAATTTGTATTTTTCACATAAATTTTGAGGTTATGTGAAAAAGTATAAATACAAGTTGTAGATCTTATTACTACCTAGAGCTTTGACATAAAACTTTTTTCCATAGGACTTGTAGATAAACTGTTTTTTATCCTTAAAACCGCCCCTTTTCTACTTCCTGACCTCAGACCGCTCGTAAATTATTTTTCCTTTTATTTTTGTTATATTCTCTTCCTTTTCTAATGGGTTTCATCCTGTTATAATTTATTTTTGTTACAAAAATTATCGATATTCGTCTAAATGTTCAAACTAAATAAATAATTTCTCTATTGCTCGAAATGATATTCAGATCAGAACAACTGAAGCCTAGGAAAATGTATTTCGTAAGTTAGAGTCTTCCCTATATATAATTGCAACAATTTATTTGGCAATCAATATGTTAAGCAAACACAATGAAGAGAAAAACAATTTAATTTTTTTTGAGACAAAGTACATGTAACAATATTTTATAGTTTGAAACATATCCGTGCTATCGAATTGTCCGTGTTGAAATGTGATTGTCTCTCTGGACTGTGGATTCAATTCAGTCTTTTCGTGGACGAAGTGGGCGGCAGAATTAGTAGCACCATAATAATAGAAGCTGTCAGCACTCTATAATCTACAGTTATGTAACAGTTACATGAAGCATTAGTGAATGTGAAGGGGTGTCTACGCGACAAAAGATTTGAATGACAAATGTAGCGAGTACGCGATAGCGCACTCCGTTGCTGCGCCATAATGTAGCAATTTACTTTAAACGTACTGTTATTCATGCAATAAAAGCTTCTTGTGTTGGGCTGTTGGTAACTTCTAACTTTTTGCAAACATTACAACATACTTAAATACTAGGTGACTTATCGTTATTCCCACTGTAAAGTTTTATCAAAATACATTCACTAATTTTTCCATGGTAATAACCAACCTCTGCTAAAGAATATACTATCTTACAATAAGCAAAGATATATAATCACCGTCACCGTAAAATTGCCTTAAAAAAGTCAAAACAAACTGCTTACAATTTAATGCATTATTTTCGGTAGATCATAATGTATCGGACAAAGGAATGGTCAAAAGTATTGTTTTAAGGACTTTTTTGACAACTCTACCACTATGGTAAATGTAGCGTAACACAGTGCGAAAACATATGCTGTACCTAAAAATGAATCTTACGGTAAAATATACAACAGATTACGTTCTGAAAATTATATTATAAATTTTCCTTGAGAATACAACGCCATCTGTTGTCACATAATGTAAACATACTTATAATTGTCGTGTTATTTGGTATGACTGATAATGATTGTTATTCCAGGATTTGGAATTGGCTAGCACCATGGCGTTAGGCATCAGATCCCCCATCCCCCTGGGAGCTGTGGCCACACAGCTGTACCGCATCGTGCAATCCCGCGGCTACGGACAGAAGGACTTTTCTTTTATATACCAACTGCTTAAAGATGAAGCTGAGAAGAAGTAGAACAATTATATAAATTATTGGCTTTTATTTTCTCCTATTAATTCCTGATAATTCTTTACTCCCATTTCCATCATTCATTATTTATGTGGAGTTAAAAATGACAAGGTTTGACCTTGAATGCGCAGAGCCATTTCTTCAAGCATTTCTTTGAAAAAAATATAAAATACCAATTAAAGTTCAAGATATAAAGAAATGAATATAAATACACTAGCAATGACGGCGACTCCCTCTTCTTCATTCTTGTAAATAAAACAATCTACACGTCTCTTTCAGTCGTAAGAATAGGAAAACAGAATAAAAACAACATATTTTATATATTTGTATTTAAAGTTTTCCTCCGTTCTTAATAACAACGTGGTGTGCGACTGAGCAATAATCTCTTATTCTCGTTGCCATTTTTTACGTAACTAAATAAGGTAAATAAAAAAAAAATGTCTTGTTAGTGGTGGTTTCTAAACTTATTAATATGCACGTACTTCAGGGGACCTGCGAGGAGTTGTAGGGGGGTCTACAACTCCTCTCAGGTCCCTTGGTTGCTACACATCATTCACAAGAATTATGAATCAAGAGATGTGAATAATGAGTAGCGAGAGGTGTTTGTTAACAAACACGATTTTTCGGTAGAGCGTATGTTTTCGCACTGTGTTACGCAAGAGCAAAGGGCTTATCATTCCCACAGTATCGGAGAGGTCAGAGTGGGAATTATTGTCAATGTGTCAATTAAGTTTAGAAACCTTTGATTTTTTAAATAAATTTGATTAAAATATACCGTTCATAAACAATATAAATATAATGTTATTTTTCTGTATAAAATAAGGATCTCATAAATAAAAGAAATTCCGGCACACCTGAGATTTTATTGCAAAGTTAATTAGTAATTTATTAAGGGCTCTAAAGGGAAGAACAATTTTAGGGAAAATTTGATTTATGGTAATTAATAAGGTCGAGCTTCATACCTTTGGAGATTACCTCTTGTTTAACATGTTATTTGGCATTTCTTTTGATAAAAATACGCTTTAATTTTACCTTAAAACTATAGCTTCGCCTACATTTTGGTCTTAGAAGTTTGTAAGAATATTAATTATTTCATTATTTGGAAAATAAACAGTGAGATACAATCCTTATCCTAATTAATAGGTATTATAAATGGAAAAGTGAGTGTGTATGGATGTTTTTAACTCTTTCACACAAAAACTATTGAATAGATTTTAATGAAATTTTACAATAATATAGCTAATACATCAGAATAATATATGGACTATAATTTATAAATATATAATATGAATTGTCCAAAATATAAGGATAAGTGTGCAGTGGGTAGTAGGCTCGCTCGTGTGTAGTAGCGTACGCGGCTGTGTGTGTGCGTGTATGGCTGCGTGAGTGCGTATGTGTGTGTGATAAAAATGGAATCTGAAATTAAACCCATATAGTTATATATATTTAAATCAATTGAAATAACTAACACTAAAAAAACAAAATAGGGGTTTCGTGCAATCGGAATTAACAGACAAAAATAAAATTGCGTTAATTAATGAGTCTATACGCAGACTAATAGTTCGACAGCTTGTTGACTAGAATGTTACTTTTGGGGTTAAACTTTACACACAGAGCTCCAGAATTACTGCTTTATTACTTGCGATGTGATGAATGATGATTTCTGTCATGACGGCGTATTTATTTGGCTATCCCTGCGTTGGCATAACTGATACAGTTTGTCCAACTTAGAAAGTCAAAATGCATCCACCATTATGGGATCGTACTCAAATTAGTGTTCCCATTATCATAATTAACAGTTGCTATTAGAAAATTGTTTTATAACTTTAAAAAATTGCGGTTTTCAGACTTTTTATTAGATTTAAGGTCAAACGGAAGTACAATACAGGTTTTCCCCTTAAAGTACAAGTGATTACTTTGACTTGGGTTTTTTTAGGTTGGGTTTTTTTCAGTTCTCAGGAATAGCAGACTTGTTATTAATTTTAGTTTGATACCACTATGGGATTCTGAGAAAAAAATTTCACTGACTGAACTATTGAGGTATAGAACCTTTCAACATACACATACAATTCGTTATCACTTTATTATATATATTTTTATTATGTTCCTAATTCCATTATAATGTGAAGTTTTTGTTAGATTTCAACAAACTATTTCTAGTATTAGGATGGATTTTTTCTGTGTCTACAATTAATTTTATGGATTTTTTAGCAATTTTCCAAAACTCAGAAACTTTAAAACGTAAAAATACAAAAGACCCATAAAACGTCTAACAAAGCTGGCATGATTGCCAACTTTTTTTAATTTCCGTCTGGGCTTAGGCAGCAAAAATTCCCGCCATAGAGGTTTTTGTAAGCGAAAAAAATCGAATAAAGTACAATAGAAGGGACGGTTTGTGTCATAATCATATTTCTCGGCACAAAGCAGTTCTTACATTAATGTGACTGGATAATAAATGGAATCCAGGCGCATGTTTTATTTTCCATGTGAGCGTTTAGTGCATTCAGCCATTTTTAAAGTCACGACCCTTTTGAGCTTGTAATTATCGTTTGAAATGTGCCCTTCGTGTTGAGGGCGTCGTTTGTGACGCGTCAAGTTTTAACAAACGTTGCCCTTGGTGTGAGTGGTGGAATAATTGAATCATTATAATAAACTAGAAATATTCTCCTGGTTTATTGTATAATCTTTCCTAAGATATTCAAATACTTAGACTTATTTATTTAGGAAAGCCGTTAATGATAAATAATAATATATCGTTGCATCGCACCAAAATCTTGCTGATGATAACTTAATATTTTGTATGTTTAGATGTTTGAATATTTAAATATTTGGATGTTTAAATATTTGGATGTTTGAATATTTAAATATTTGGATGTTTAAATATTTGGCTGTTTAGATGTTTGGATGTTTGAATATTTAAATATTTGGATGTTTAAATATTTGGTTGTATAAATATTTGGCTGTTTAGATGTTTGAATATTTAAATATTTGGATGTTTAAATATTTGGCTGTTTAGATGTTTGGATGTTTGAATATTTGGATGTTTAAATATTTGGTTGTATAAATATTTGTATGTTTAAATATTTGGTTGTTTAAATATTTGGTTGTTTAAATATTTGGCTGTTTAGATGTTTGAATGTTTGAATATTTAAATATTTGGCTGTTTAGATGTGTGGATGTTTAGATGTTTAAATATTTGGTTGTTTAAATATTTGGCTGTTTAGATGTTTGGATGTTTGAATATTTAAATATTTGGATGTTTAAATATTTGGTTGTTTAAATATTTGGCTGTTTAGATGTTTGAATATTTAAATATTTGTATGTTTAAATATTTGGTTGTTTAAATATTTGGTTGTTTAAATATTTGGCTGTTTAGATGTTTGAATGTTTGAATATTTAAATATTTGGCTGTTTAGATGTGTGGATGTTTGAATATTTAAATATTTGGTTGTTTAAATATTTGGCTGTTTAGATGTTTGGATGTTTGAATATTTAAATATTTGGATGTTTAAATATTTGGCTGTTTGAATATTTGGATGTTCGAATATTAGGATGTTTAAAAATTTGGATGTTTGAATATTTGGATATTAAAATGTTTGGATGTTTAAATATTTGGTTGTATAAATATTTGGCTGTTTAGATGTTTGGATGTTTGAATATTTAAATATTTGGATGTTTAAATATTTGGCTGTTTAGATGTTTGGATGTTTGAATATTTAAATATTTGGATGTTTAAATATTTGGTTGTTTAAATATTTGGCTGTTTAGATGTTTGGATGTTTGAATATTTAAATATTTGGATGTTTAAATATTTGGTTGTTTAAATATTTGGCTGTTTAGATGTTTGGATGTTTGAATATTTAAATATTTGGATGTTTAAATATTTGGTTGTTTAAATATTTGGCTGTTTAGATGTTTGGATGTTTGAATATTTAAATATTTGGATGTTTAAATATTTGGCTGTTTAGATGTTTGGATGTTTGAATATTTAAATATTTAGCTGTTTAAATATTTGGATGTTTGGATGTTTGAATATTTGGATGTTTAAATATTTGGCTGTTTGGATATTTAGATGTATAGATTTTGAATATTTTGTTTTTTAAGCAAGTTTTAAACAAGTTGTTTAAGCGGATAAACGCAATTTTTAATCAGTAAAACTATAAAGACAAACTTATAATAGTCGACCGGACATAAAAATTATGGAGTTTGCATTTAAAAAGTGCGACAACTTAGCTTATACTTTAGAATCGTTAGGGGATGGATTACATGATCAGGAAACCAACTTTTTGATCTTACTAATATTATAAAGAAGCGATGACGTATAGTTTGGATGTAGGAATTCTTTTATTATTAGAAATCTAGACAATTTTTAAACATTTATGCAACATAAATTGTTCATTATAATATTATAAATACCGAAACGAAGCGAGGGGAAGGCGAGGGTATGTATAAAATAACGTTGAACAATTATTATTAAATCCAATCCCCATTCAATATTCTGAACGCGTAAGCTATCTCACAAAGGCAAATTAAGGAAGCTTGTGTAAAAATGTTCTGCGTCTTTTTTACTTTTTTTCGGTCTAATAAACTCACCCTAAAATTAGAGATAATTTGAAATTAACTTTACGGTTTACTAAGTACTTTGTTTTGATTGTCTATCTATAATGTATGGCAATGATTAACGATAGATCGTGGGTTCTAGTCATTCAATTAACCTGATTCTTAGTATAGCTACCGGCACGCAAGTATAGGTTTGATCTTGACTGCGTAGAAGTCACTATTAGGGCCTTTCTAGCGGTGATCACAGTTGTTATGCGACGTTTCAGTTCCCGTGCGTCTGCTATTTGTCACGGATGGAACTGCCAACATAGTCACGCAGCACGCTCACAATGGACAACTTTCCACCACTATTTGTTCTCAGATCTAAAGTTAGCTGCCGGCTAGGTACTATGGTTACATACCAATCTTCAAAAAAATCGCAATATTTTTTTTAACGTGGGAAATGCATTTACGCATACCCCTTAAAGGGGTTATGTGGCACTCCCAACGATAAGCGCTGGAATACCGCACTAAAACCCACCACCGACCATGCCGCATGTTAGGCGCTGCAGGAACGCGATAGCTTACTACTGCGGACGCCTCGGCACATCCTCCGTCTGCGGGTACAAGTATCCGCAGTAAAACATGCCCATGTGTTCGCTTTACCAAGTACCTAACGTAAGGGGATGCCAGGACAAGTCAACGGACAGCCTGCCCCCGGATGAGTCAAGGCTACTGACGCCCACATCGCTCGAGATCGGATCTCTCACAAGTCATCTCTGCAAACAAAGGAATTCCCGGAGCGACCCGTACCTCTTAACCACCGTCTGCGATGCCCAGGGTACGAACGTTGGTATTTAAGGCCCACGCAACTAATAAACTTGGCGCAACCCTCCACGTCTAAACTTGGCGCGATCCTCCACGCCGGTCTGTCCAACCTCTTGCCCCATTCCGAAGCATGCAGGACACCGTGACAAGAGCGAAGATCGTACACCCGGCGCCCGAATCACGCGCTTGCACGCCCTACAATAACGCTCTCGCGGCTCTCAGCATCAGACATGTTCTACTACCCCCCCGATCATGGAGCACGGCTGTACCACTGAGTGGCTACTCCATGACTGGAGGCGTAGCCGGCCACACTGTTGCAAATCTCCTCTGCAACGCAGCCACCGTCTAAGACGCCTACGCGCCCCTCGTCTGCGGATATTGGCCTCCGGATAGTAATCCCCCGTCAGAAGGAAATTGCTATCCTTAGTTGCCCAGAGTGCACCGGCTAGAAAATTGTGGACTCACGTGGGGGTTTCCGCAGCTAGTGGCCCAAAAATGTCGCAATATACCTTAACGTCAAAATTGTTATCATAATTTCATCGACTGGCCGACCATGGTAGATAGGTCCTTTATGAAACCCTAAAAAAGATTCCCAAGGCACTTTAAATCAAACTATATAGGTCTCTCCCTATGTTGATAAAACTATATTAAAGCAAATTAACTTAGATGTTAACCAGATTGCAATAACAGAATTTTGTTATCTTTACTTAGTATATAACAAATTCGCTTCCTGCTGTTTGTATGCTTTAGATATTTTAAACTTTGCTACGGATTTTAATGCGGTTTTCATCAGTAGATAGAGTAGTTCAAGACATGTATTAAAGAGACCGTGTGATGTCGGAGTGGGCCGCTAATTAGGAAGTAAAAGCTAATGTAACATATTATATTGATAGATAGTTTACTATACTATTAGAAAAATTTTAGTAGAAACATTAATTTACTTCAAAAACCTTTGAAAAACATTTTTTCATACTACCCTATAGTTTATAAGAACTCTATGCTCCAGGCAAAGTGTATCGACAAAATTCAAATGGCATGCCCCTCACGAACAGCCATTACTCGCTGACAGTGACTTCCAATTCCTAACATTTTATACTTAAAAGAAATATAAATATACACTTAAAGTAGAAATAACAACTCTATTTTCCATCAAATAAGGTCTAAAATTGCTAAAACGAGAGCAGATTTTACAACTTTTTGGTTTTGTATAACAACGGTGTAACGTGAAAATTTAAAATTTCGTGTTTAAGTGAAATTTTATTGGAAATGCCTGTTTTTATTGGCCATCTTCCAAACGATCGAATTGTTACATTCTTGACGTGCTATGGCCTTAATTAGGAATTTCGGGTATAAATAGTAAATTGCTTATTTATTACGGTACTAAATATTTTTTAAGTACTATAAGTAGTGTAGTTTAATAGTGATTATGTGGTGATAATTAGAATACGCGAATGAGTCTGTACTTGGCTCCAAAGCCTTATATATAGCTAGATTTCTTGCGTAAGTGTGTGACTACTCTAACTCCGGCTTTGTAATTAACATCGAGTAATTAGATTCAACAAAAAACTTCAATGACGAAGGAAATTTTAATTATTTCGGGATAAAAAGTAGCCTATATATTAATCCGGGTTATAAAGTATCTGTGTGGGTAATATTAATGAATTCCATTCAGCCGTTTTTGCGTGATTGAGTAACAAACATGCAAACATATTTACTTATAATATTATAAAGAGATAAAATTTGTGAGGCTGTAGGGGGTATTCTCTGGATCTAGTGAACCGATTTTGAAAATGCTTTTACTTATAGAAAGCCACATTATTTTTGAATGTCATAGACTATATGTCTACCCGAAAAATAAAAAGACTTATTCGTGGTAGTCGGATTTACTGCAGTAAGTCAGATGTAAAATAGTTGAACGAAAACTTTTATTACAAACGCTGCTTTGACGATGAGAGATGTATGATTGAGTGTGAGAGAAAACTTGTAGAGCTTGATAATGCCTACAAAAAGGTCAGAGATAACATATGTCTAACTTTTATATTTAAGTCACTAAAAGTAATTTTTAGATTTAAAAATAATTTACTTTTTTGTTGTGTTAGTTATTGTAAGGACAAGGTTTGTATAAAATAAATAGTAAATGAGCGAAGCGAGGGCGGGTCGGCTAATTATTAATGTTTAAGTTGCTACAATGTACATTTTATTCGGCCATAAATTGGGATATACATCCCTTTATAGGTTAAACAAAGTTACAGGATAGTTTGTATATTATCCTAAAAATCTAATTTTAACAAACCTTAAAGTTATTTAATTAATCTGTAAGGTTAGGAAGGGATACAAACATTTCAGAAATAGACAATATTTTGTTCAAATCTCATTAGAAAATTAATTATTCTGGGTAAATGTTATCATAGATCATAATCATCATTTCGTGGAGTTTTAAGGTACGGTACTTTTTTTCCATTAGATAATACTGCAGCGGTAAATTAAAAAACTATAAGCCGACTACGTAAAAAGGATGAAAAGGATGAAACAAGTAAGCCCTAGCTGCGAAGGCAAGCATGGATTTTCGTTTTGTGTTACACAGGGGTGAATGGGCTACTTTCCTCGCAGCGCTGGAGACGTCAAAGAAGTCCAGGAGTTGAAGGAAGGTAGACATGAAGTAAGAGGGAAGGAGAGGAAAAGAAAAGAAAAGGTCTCAGAGAAGAAAAAGGTGGATGAGAAGGAGGAGGGGAAAGGAAAAGAATAGGAATCAGGGAATAAGCAATAAACAGAAGAGGTCTCAGGAAAGAAGAAAAAGGATATGAAGGAAGAGGGAAAGGAGGAGTAAGAGAGATAAAGGAGAAGGAGTATAAAGGAAAAGAAGAGATCTCAGAAAGGAAAGAAAAAGGAGGTGGAAGAGGAAAAGGAGGTTTTTACTTAACTTTTTTTAAAAAAAACTAGAGATGGCTAAAATGAAAAAAAAGTTTAAAAGGATAATTATTTAAAGGTTGAACAAATTAAAAAAAAAGAAGAAAGTAGCTGGAAAAAATAGTTATAATAAAAAAACAAAAAAAATTTAGCCATTTTTCGTTACTATATAATAGGGTTACCAATTTTTTTAGTTTTTTCAAATTTAAATTAAATTGGCAACACTACATCTTGTATATGAGGTTCCTGTACCTATACCAAGATATTATAACAACTGTCCAAGTTTGTCTCTGAATCCACTTTGCCACTTTCTTGCCAGTTTTTCACGAGAAATACAAAACACGACAAGTTTTAGAGTTCACAAATTAATATATAGTTTTATGACTTGTAACGGTGTTTTGCTGAACTCTACCCGTCCAGTGCACTAATACGACTCCAAGCGACTACAAACTGGTGTGGTGCAAAATTCAGATTAAGTTTTAATAGCTTTTCCAAACTAACCAGCTTCCGAACGGCCCTAGAGTCCACGCGGTGCTCGATAACTTCATTCATTTTCCTGTCGATAATTACATAATTTGTATTGTACTAGCGTTTTAACCCCCGACGCTATAACGACGAGGTTCTATAAGTTTAACGCGTGTATCTGTATATCTTTATGTCCGTGAGTGGCATCGTAGCGCCCAAGATAGTGGACTGATTCTGATGAAGTTTCATTTGCTCGAGGGGTAATTTAATCAAGATAGTTCTTAGCTATATTGTGAAGATCTGTTCAGCCGTTTGAAGGCTAACTTGAGAGCTGCTTGACAATATTCTTCTTCTTCTTATTTAATGGCCTTCTACTGCTATTAGCAGCAGTAATTTTGCCAATGTCACTGTAGGAGAATATCGAGTCTTAATAAGATTGAACGGTGGTGTATTTGTACCCTCTTCTTTGGATATACTTTCTGAAGAGTTTGTTCAGTTAAAGATGTAAATGATAAAAATGACAGCGTGGTTGGGGTTCAGTTAGCTTTAACAAATGCAATTAAGACAAATTGTTTGGTGTCTTTATTATACCTGCAACCACACATAAAACTAGCTACAATTAAACCATCATCTATATTATTAATTAGATGCAACATAATATAAATAGGAGGAACACACATGATAGATAATTATTATAATATAGGTAGCACACCTAATTATTTAGTATCTTATAAACTAATATTATTCATTTTAATGTATTTACAGTTACTCTTTATTATACAGGTAGTCCATTGAAATGTTATAATTTAAGGACCGAATATTGCATTTTTTAGAGGACGCAATTTTATTTTTGGGACATATCTGGGGGGTCAATAGAAGCTTAACCTCAAGTTTGTGGGGTCGCCACCCTTGTCCCCCGGCCGCCATATTGGAAAAAAGTGGTGCAAACACCTTTATCGCGATATCTCGGAAACTATGCGTCTTACAAAAAATTCGTAAAGACATAATTTGTAGCGAATTGTTTTGCCTACAAATATCTTTTACAAGATTGGTCTGAGGTAATTTTTTTTAAATGTATAAAAAAATACTTATAGAGCAAATAAAATTTTTTGCTTATATCTTCAATAATTTTAAATTTAGGGCAAAAAGTTACATAAACATATTTGTTAGATAGCCCATTTGTTAACGAAGGCCATAGGCTGTATATCATCACAGTATGACCCATAGGAGCGGAGCATTTAACGTCAGATTTACTGATTATAACGCTTTTTAATTTCCATTTCAGGTTAGCCTAACAACCAGAATGTTGAGCGTAAGCAACCTTTTTCTGAAAAATTGTCTTAGGACTGGTAAAAATCAAGTTTTTGTAACAATTTATAAATGAAAGTTTTTTTATACATTACTGAGTAATTAATAGTATGTATGGAAATCGCTTTTTTTTCATTTTCAGTGTATTTTTTTTTGTTTTAAAGTTGAAAACCTAGTGTGAGACTGTCGGATTGATGATGTCCAATCAAACTTGTATGTTGGAGGAGGGAGACCAATAAATACTGTAACATTAGTTTACAGTTTTTTTTACTATTTGAGGTATTGAATATTAACTTTTCAATTAAGGCCTACTAAAGTTAAGGTTATTATCCTCAACTTAAGTAGGATGATTTTTATGCGGGAAAGTCTACTTACTCTCGGGATTCCTGTGACTTCGTAGTGCTGTGTATTAAATATATCTAGCTGAATGTTTTAATAATTCATGTAATTGCTGAATAAGTGTCGTCTGGGTGTTAAATATTAGGAACAGGAGGTCGAGCGGTGGAAAAGATGATATGTATAGTAGAAAGGCCTCTTCATCCTGCTTCTGAACCAGAACTGCTCCCAGGCACAGATCGGCTTCCATATTTTGAGTACCATTGTGTTGTGAAGCTTCTGTGAAGGTGACATAACGTACTAATATTCTAGTTAACAATGTAGAGTGTATGTACGTTAATTACAGTAGGTAAAATAGAAAACAAAATACAGTAATTATGTTAACGCATTGCAGTATCCGATAATGAAGTACCGCAGGTTAAATTAATAGTTTGCGGATATTTTATAAAGTGGCTGGATTTACACTCTCACCGCACCATGAAATGTTGATTGGCGTGAACGTGGAATGGTCGACATTTTGGTGAATTACATATTTCACATATTACTAGAGGTTCTCTAACTTATTTAACTTTTAGACCAGTTAGCACGCTATTCACCTGTAGATAAAGCTGAAGAGTTTGTTTGTTTGGTTGAACAGGCTAAATGAAGGAACTGCTGGCTGGAATTGAAATATTCTTTTAGTATTCGATAGCCTCTTTAGGATTTGTAGAGGAAGACTATCGGCTATGTAACATCATAATGCGACCAATAGGAACGGAGAATTAATGAAAAGTATTGCAAAAACTGCCTTTAGAATTGCCTTGTAGTATGTAGGTGCCTTCGTCTCATTGACTTATAAAAGGACAATTAGACCAAAAATTCGATCCTGGGCACACCTCTGATTTTTCCGAGTTTTTGTGTGTTTTAAGCAATTAAATATCACTTGCTTTAACGGTAAAGGAAAACATTTTGGATTGTTAGGAACCAGCACTCCTGAGAGTTCTCTATGTTCTCAAAGGCATCGTAAACGAAGCGTCAGTAGCTCAGTGGTTCAGGCGTTGGATTCACGGTCGATAGGTCGTGGGTTCAAATCCCGGACATTGTACTACTGGCGTGGCCCACTCCTGGCATAAGCTATTTATCAGCTTACTAGGAGGGGTAAAGGGAATACTAGTAGTATGTGATCCATACTGCTAGTAATCTTTTTATAAAAAAAAGGTGTGTAAAGTCTGTCACTTGGCCAGCATGGCCTAATACCTCCTCCGCAGCAGTGGCCTAATAATAGGGTACAGGATTAGTTCATCAGATATTTCGTTTGATCCTCGACCCTACAAGAAACAGGACTAAAATGAAAAAACCTTATACAGAAAGTATATTATGCAAAGGGAAGCTAATATCTAGAAGAGATTTCTTCCGGTCAAGGTTTTATCGATATCTATACTATTATATAAAGAGGAAAGATTTGATTGTTTGTATGTTTGTTTGTTGCGAATAGGCTCGAAAAGTATTGAACCCATTTCGAAAATTCTTTCACCGATAGGAAGCTACATCCTTTCCGGGTAACATAGGCTATGTGGTGTTGCCATAAATACTCTAATTAAAAAGATATGGTTATTTAAGTGCCATAAGGTGGTCATTTTGTAAATTGAAGAGTTTCTCGGGAACTACAAATCCGATTTAAAATTTTTTTTCACAGATAGAAAACTACACTATTCGTGAGTGACAAAAGTGAATTAGTATTGCCATATACCTTTTTTAAATAATAGAATATGGCCATTTTGTTGTTACTAATCCGATTTTAAAAATTCTTTCTCTGAGAGAAGTCTATAGTATTTCCGTCTCTCTTCCTCTTATAATACTTTCATTGTCTCTCATGCTCTCTCTTTTTTCTCTCTTTAATTTTTATCTTTATCTGTTCAGAATGATTAGTCTCTTATCATTTTATAACTTTTTCTCTACTCTCTTTTTTCAAATAATGAAAATCTACACAATTACAGAGTGACAATTTAAGGACATCAAATATAATATTTTTTTAAATACCCGGAGCGAAGCGAGGGCAGGCCGCTAGTCAAAAATAAATTCAAAGAATGGACTCATGGCAATTTGATTCACAGGATTGAAATTATCCCTTTCACCGAATATGGAAGGATTTCTATCTTTTATTTAGCTGTAAAGGAGAATTATATTCTAAGCCGTGTCCTCACGGGCAGTATAGTAAATTTGCACAATGCATGTGTAGTGTGTAGTGTGCAGTGTGTTGTGTAGCGTGTAGTATGTACACAGTGTTTGAACGTCTCGAGCAGCCGTACATTGTAACGGAGTTGTAAACAGCCGGCCAGATGCGCTCATTGTTCATGTTTTATGATTAAACCCTAAATCTACTAGATATTATTTTTTGTATATTATTGTACTACTACATTACCTTACCTTTTTTTGCAACTATTTTTTTTTTGTGGGAAATACCCACATTCTTGAATATTTGAGCCAAGCCGTATCTCGATCAATGATAGGATTTCTCCAGAATTGAATGCTCTACCAAAGTGTCCATTGCGTCGTAATCGTAACTTAAACTCGCGGGGAGAGTAGGGGTCACTAAACCCAATTATTTCATGAAATTCTCGTTTTATTTGCCCCTATCTCTTAAATGACAAGAGCTTAGAAGCTAAAATCCAGAGCAACGAATTGGTATAATCGATATTTCCTGAAATATTGGGCTTTTAAGTGTAGTAACTATATATGAAGTCTATAAGTCCATATATTATTTGTATTGTTGTTTATAATAATTAACTTTAATACACAACATATAATACGTTATTCTTAATATATACTTGTAAAAATAACTCATCTAACTATAATCCCATTGTCTGTATGTCATTTGTATAATGGTCTTGCCTCAGCTGATAATTCCATCGATATCTTTGATACTAAGACCCACAATATTAGAAGATATTTTAATAAAAAACACAGTTAGAAAGTATATAATATATTAATTAGCTCAAGTAAATTATCTTAACGTTATAACTACCCGTGAGGGGACGGGTTAGAACACTATTCCCCTCTGCCGCTGGGAGAGCATATTGTAAGAGCCGAGTAACTCGGTACCCTCTTGGTGGTAGGGGATCTGTTCCCCGACTGGCTTGCAACCACCAGCATGCGAATCCGACCGCCAAGTGTCATAGACGCGTTCCGGTCGAGCCGCATGTGGGCCAGACATACCCCCTCCCTCCCCCATCCCATTAATGCTACGGATCTATTGGATTCTGGGCTCTTGCTCAGGGTTCGCTGAAACCGCAGCATTTTCTTCTTCACTTTTCACTTTTTCCCCCTCCCCCCTCCCCACTCTATCTTCGAAGATGCAAGGCAGCAACAAAGCAAGAGAGAGAAAAAATTAACAATGTTGTGTACACATTGGAAAATAACTGAGACCACGTTATTAATTCATTGTACTAGTACATTAGTTAGATGTTAGTTAGGGGTCATTTACTTATTACGTAAGACGATTTAGGGGGGTAGGGGGGTCGACCAAGTTTTATTTATTCTTACAAGGGGGTGGGAGGGAGTCTCGATAGTTGTTACGTAAGATCACAAAAATGAAAATTATATTTTGAAAATTGCGCGGGAAATATCGACAATGTGAGGTTCGCTCGGATCGAGTGGGTTTTGAGCACGGATATCAATGTTTTGAGCATCTACCCTGAAAATCTTATGTAGGTATCTTTACCTACATAAGATGTAGTTCATGAATGACTAAAACCAAAGTTAATAGTACCTTTGTAAGAAAAATAAACACTTCTAAATTAATATTTTTATTTTGAAAAATAAACATAAAAAAACGTGGTTTAATTTCTTCCTTTAGATTCTTATGTAATATTAAGGGGGAGGGGTCAAAAACTACCGTAAATAGTCTTACGTAATAAATGAATGGCCCCTTATTACTGTTGTGTGCCTAATATAATATCTCATATATAAAATTCTCGTGTCACAATGTTAGTTACCAAACTCCTCCGAAACGGCTCGACCGATTTTTATGAAATTTTATATGCATATTCAGTAGGTCTGAGAATCGGCTACTATCTATTTTTCAACCCCCTAAATGATAAGGGTGGCCCACCCCAAATTTATATGACAAAACAACGTTTGCCGGGACAGCTTTTCACAAAACATAATTAAAATTCGTGCTAACATTGCAAGAATATAAATTAAAGAAATCACTTTAATTTAAGTAATCCAAGTTGTATTGAACGTAGAATTTAGAATTCTCGAGACATAAGGCAGTGATGAGGCAATAAAAACTGTCTCATTGTTACTTGAATCTCGACTGGTTGGGTTTCTGGTCACGCGCGATCTTCTGTCTTACGAGACGTGTTTCGGATTTTTTTGGTCTTAAAACTTGCTTTAGCTGTAAATAAAATTTGTTTAGATTTTAGGATTAATGGAGAAAATTGTAAAGATATTACTTACATTAACACACATCTTATGATCTTTAATTCTCTTTGAAAGAGATCTTTCTTTTTCTTTACCTCGTTCTTTTTCAACTTCACTTTGTTTTTCTTTGTCTTCTATGGAAGAGTTTGCTATCTCTATATTGATAACACTAATGTCTACTTCAATATTATCAATCTTCACTTGATCCCTGGCATCTTTTGCTATGAGTTTTACATAACTCGGAGAAAATGAGAAGGAGAGAAGGAAAAAGGTATATTAAAAACACTACAAGGGAATGGACTATTGGGTAAACGCAATTTTAATTCAATGCTTTTTTGGTCTTTCTAGGAGTTGCCATTTGAAAAATTTGTCAGAAATTCTTCATAGATCCCACAAAAGAAGAAACAGTTAGAAATATTCTTTACGATTGGCCTCAGTTGAACATTATACTAGATTGCCTTTTTTTCACAACAAATATCAATCATTTACTTGTATAATAAACAACAAAGCTTCAGGCATAACATACTTTCAATATTCTTCGAGTAAAAGGATTCTTTCATAACAAAGAAAAGACTGACATCTAAGTATTTTTACTTCTTTTCCTTTTGACACTTATATACATAATTCTTTCTTAAACATACTAACCCCTACTATTGTGAGTTCGTGAACACGTATATACGATCGTAACACTGATGTAGTCACTCTAATAAATTTGTTTTAGATAAACTTTTTCGTTTTATCAACTGATTTCTTACAATAAACATTGTGTAAAGTAATGTAAGTTAGTTTAGCTAGGTCTTCCTTCAACGTCTCAGCAGTTTACAGTGAGTATATACTAATATCGCTTTTTATTTAGTACATCGACTAATAAACTAGAAATAGTTTTTGATATAGATGACTATAGTTTCGACCTCATTTAATACGAATATCCACGATCACGTGTAAACTCTGAAACTGGAAGAAGAGGCATTTGCCGAAGGAGCCGTCAGTAGGTGAGTGGTTCAGGCGTTTTATTCACGATCGATAAGTCGTGGGTTCAAATCCTAGTCATTGGACTACTGACGTGGCCCACTCCCAACACAAGCATTTAGCTTACTTGGAGGGGATACTAGTAGTATGTAATCCATACTGCTAGTAATCTTATTTAATAAAAAAGGACACGGTCCAAAAAAAATTGTAAAAATATTTAAGTAGTTTAATTCATAAGTAGAGAATAAGATTTTAGTTACTATAGTTTCGACCGCATTCGATATTGTGTCCGCTTTGTTCGATGTAGTTTGAAGAGTAGATGTAGTTTTACCCGTGAGGGGACGGGTTAGAATACAATTCCCCTCTGCGGCTGGGAGAGTATCTCGTAAGAGCCGAGTTACCCAGCAACCCCATTGGTGGTAGGGGATCTGTTCCCCGACTGGTTTGCGACCACCAGCATGTGAATCCGACCGCCAAGTATCATTGACGCGTTCCGGTCGAGCCGCATATGGGCCACACTTACCCCTCAGTTCTGGTGTGGTGGTCCACTGAAACCGTAGCATTCTACTCTTCATTCTTCGTCCTCACTATATCTTCAAGGTGGCAGCACATCGGCAAAACAAGAGGGTGTCTCTTACATTGTCGATGTCCATGGACGACTGTGGCCACTTACCATCAGGTGGGCCGTTTGCTCGTTTGCCCCATTACATGATTTGATTTGACAGTACGTTAGATTTTATGATAAAACTAAAAATACTTAACAATGACAGTTTACCACAAATAGTAGGAGTAGTCACGTTATTTCAGTCACGGATTTACACCTCCCCTGAAATAAGACAAACGGTTCGCGACTTCGAAACCAAATTTTGTGGGTACAAAAGTACTTTACAAGAATCCATAAGCGTTTTCAAACACAAAAATTACTTACAAAGGCGTTTATGGGCTTCAAAGTTTCTCACATTCGTCTCTTGAATCTTCAATCAAAATGGGTACAAAGTGTATGTAGAAGGAAAGGCTGCGTTTCCACCAGAGATGAGCGAGGATAAGATAATTTTTTTTATGACAGGGCACAAACGAGCAGCTTCTTGTTTTGCCGATGCGTTGCCGCCTCGTAAGTTGAGTTTAGAGGGGGAGCGAAGAGAAGAACGCTGCCGTTTCAGTGGACCCTGAGCAAGAACCTAGAGTTCACTGGAATCGCTGCATTAATGGGATGGAAGAGGAAGGGACACCAGACACTTGGCGGTCGAATTCACTTGCTGGTGGTCGCAAGCCAGTCGGGGAACAGATCCCCTGCCACCAATGGGGGTGCTGGGTTACTCGCCTCTTACAGCAGAGGAGAATAGTATTCTAACCCATCCCCTCAAAGGCAAACTAAGTAAATTAAACTACTTTAATCATAATTTTCTCAATACCAAACCCTTAAAGTGAGTCACCAATTATTATTCTTACTAAAACTCATATTGAGAATTCTTAACTTTATTACTTAACATAATTAAATGGTGGGGGATCTTACCTGCACTTGGGTCACAATCCCTAGGTACGGCTCAGCTGTCTAAGGACTTAAAGCTTGAAGTTATAAAATTTAATATAGAACCATAAAACATAAATTTTACTGTCTACAGTGAGTTAAAATAGCATCCCTTTAATCTCAGCATTTCCAAACGCACCCTTAAAATGACAATTTGACATTTTCCGCGTATATAATAAATAATTGGTATTTCACGACAAGTGTGGTTTAAATTGGCCAATCAGAGCGAGACATTTTTTGCAAAATGGCGGATCGTATTAGTAACACGCGCGTATAATTGGTCATTATATGGGACGATGTTGACGGGGACGCACGTGTTGACAATTGCCCATATTTCATAAACATGGTTTTAATTTGAATATTCGTGTTTATTTTATTTTGTATCATTTCTGTGTTTATTTGATGGTATGATATCCTTTCTAATTTCTGTTGTATTTTGAGGATATACAATATCATTCCTGTGGGTTATACACAGCTTCAGAGTTACTGCTTGATTACTCGCGATGTAATAATAATGATTTCTGTCGTAACTTTTATCTTTACGTTGGCAACTAACAGGCTGCCACATAATTCAGTGTTGCCAAAATCATAATTATATTATTCCTCCTTTCAAATACAATTCTATATCTTATTATTTTATTATATATTGGAGTTAGCGAGGTAGAGTGGTAGAGGTACACTGATTTTATACAAAAATCAGCTTACTTTAATGAGAACTAAATATTAAAATATACTTCCAATTATAATGATTATTGTCGATGACGCGTTTTTTGACAAATCGCTCAGTTACGAATGACGTCACTTATATTATAACAGTTTAACTGTCAAATATGAGGATTTCTTATATAGTAGGGGAGGCCATGATGCTAAATGGGGATTTACTCGAGCGTCTTAGGGACATATAACATTTTGTAGATTAGATGATAATGAGAATAAAAGGTTATATTACGTTTCCCATTTTAATATTCCGAAAACATCTATAGCTTTTCAAAAATTGTAAAATTAAAAAATTACATGAAGATAATTAGCCAGATGTCAGATATTGTTTGTTAAGATGGTTTGACTTCCCACTGATATGACGGTATGTTCATCTACTGACTTGAGCTGTGGGGGTGGCCATCTAGAAGGGTAGAAAAAAAATGTATTCAAGCGCCCATAGATACTCAGAGGGGATATTAAGTGATACACACATACATAAAATGACATGAATGCGTTGTTTTGTGATTATCTGTGATGATGTTATGACGTCGGAAAGCGGTGTGGTGATGGTGTGAGCTCGTCCGCGGTCCGCGACGCCCAAATCGTCAGATTTTCAAAATACACGCATTCTATCATGCAATTAACCCACCTTACCTTAATCAGACGCGCTCGAGTAAATCCAAAAATTCCCTTTTGGGCTCCCATACTATAGTGGCATGGCGGTGAAGTTAACTAGTCACTATCATTTTAGAGTTGTAAAAACAAGACCCTATTACTAAGAATTTGAATCCGTCTGTCCGTCACCAGGCTGTATCTCATGAACAGACAGTTGAAATTGATGTTGCTGTTGCTTTTACAACAAATACTAAAAAATAAAATTAACAATACAACACATTTTTTTTTATTGGTAAAGTTATCATTGTAACGTTATTTATCTAATAAATATATGTATGTTTATATGTAAGTACATCGTATTTATGCTTGTAGTGTATGTATGTATGTATATGTAAGTAAGCATATTATGTTTATGTATGTAGTGTATGTATTAATATATATACCTGTTTATGAATGTATATTTAAATTGAAGTGTTTGATTTGCTTATTATTTTTTAATGAGAGCGCCTACCGTTTTTTTAATAAAGACTCCTCCATAAGGTTGCTTGGAAGAGATCGCTCTGAGCGATAAGGCCGCCTACATATATTTCTTTTGTGGTGTAATTTTTTGGCTTACTTTTGTAATATTTGGTGTACAATAAAGTATATTTATTATTATTATTATTAACATTTAAAGGAGTCTCCTTAGTGTGCGAGTTCGACTCGCACTTGGCCGGTTTCTTCATGTTTCAAATGTCAATTTGTGGATGGTTGAATAGATAGAGCAATATTGCGTTTTCGATACGTTGACACCATTATAGATTTCGCACACACCAATCCTTGCAAATCTGAGGACATTTGGTTGGTGCGTAATCCCATTCCTTCTAAGCCATTGCACGTTACACGCTACACGCTCGAGTTACGGGATCAATTTATTTTCAATTTTTCCACCCCCACCCCTCGTGACGCCAAATTGGTTGTCTGCTCCGGTTTACGCATGACACGGGTTGGGGTTGGATTGTCGACTTTTAATTCGAAAGGTTCCAAGATAAGCTATCTTCAGTAATTTAAGTCCTTGCTTGATGTGTCGTTGTGGGATTTTTTGTTTTAGCTTTAACTAATACTTCTCGTGACTTTGTTCGCGAAAACTTCTGAATTGTTTTCCAGAATAAATCGTATTTTTAATACCAGATATTACACAAAAACGGATAAACGGATTTCAATGAAATTTGGCACAGAGATACTTCATAACCTGGATTAACACATGTGTTACTTTTTATCCTGAAAAAAATAGAGATCCAGTAGAAAGAAGGGAGTTAGTTGTTCACACAAAAACGTAATAAAATGTGTAAATATAATTAATTTTATCCCAAAAAAAAAATTTGAAGTTCCTTCGGAATAATTAGAAAATATGTTAATAGTTGGAAGTTTTTCAATTCACTCTTGACCTGAAGGTAAAAAGATTTGCGGACGAAGTCGCGGGCAGATGCTAGGAAATAATAATTGACTAAAAATTTATAAAATATTTAAATTTCATCATCATCACGACCCGTCAATGGCCCACTGCTGAGCCGGGTCTCCTCCTCAGAATGAGGAGGGTATTAGAGAGTCGGCAGACTTCACACACCTTTGAGAACTTTTTAGGGAACTCTCAGGAGTGCAGGTTTCCTCACGATGTTTTCCTTCACCATTAAAGCTATTTAATTGCTAAAAACACACATAACTCAGAGTCAGAGGTGTGTGCCTGTGTGGGGGATCGAACTCGGACCTCCCGAGTAAGACTTGAAGTCTCAACCACTGGGCCATCACTGCTTTTTTTTTATATAAACAAACAAATTAATCAACAATTCAGTCCGTGTCGCGTAATATTTATAAATGAAAATAGTTGAACACATCGAATGCGTTGTTTTAATTAATTTATGTATTTAGTTTTGCTATTCATTTGTACTATAACCGGATATCCCTGAAGTACTCTTATCAGTTATGGTCAGAGTTTAGCTATAGTAATATTTTGTTCACTTGTACTTTCGTACGATTATTACAAATAATTCAGGCGCTTACGACAGTAAGCATATTTTATTGTTAAATTATACTGAATTTTCCGGGATAAAAAGTAAATGTACCTTTACAATCTTATCTTATATAATTAGACTTTATAATTAATTTATTCTTTATGCATACTACATTTTTTTACATAACATTTCACACTATAAATATACACACACATGCCACACACACACACACAAGAAAAAAACATACATAACATAATTTCAATTTAATTGCAAAGTAACTTATAAGCCAACTAATTGAACAGATCAAAAATTTAATTGAAATTCAATAGTACTGGCCAAGAAATGGCTCTGACCATCATGTCGGAGGCAAATGGGACTGGAACACATTTAAAAAAAAAAAAAGTATCTGTGTGCCAAATTTCACTAAAATCCATTTAGTCGTATTTGCATGAATAAATAACAAACATCTAATAAAAAAATAAAGTTTAAAAACTACGTCCTTTTTAGACCACTTTTCTACGTAGTCGGGTTATAGTTTTTAAACTTTATTTTTTTATTTAATAGTTTTCCGTTTCCTGATCGATCGAGATAACCTTTATATTCTCATATTGAACCGTAATGTTGCTTTTTATTCGCTTAAAAGAGTGAATAACTGCAACGACAGGACCGCGCGGACTAAACAACCGCATTTTGAACATATATATTGACTTGATTGAGGTATAAAAAAAAAAAATTTATAGCCTATGTCACCCGCGCCATTATTACGGGTCTATTGACACCTCATTCATGAAAATTGGTTCAGTAGTTTAGGCACTAGAGTGGAACATACAAACATACATACATATACAAATTATACATACATACACAGACTGCCAAAATTATAACCCTTCCTTTTGGCTTCGCTGTAGTCGGGTAAAAATACAAACTTTCATATTAATGTGTAATATTGCTATTTCTACATGTTTAATTTTTTTTTTTTTAAAGATTACTAGCAGTATGGAACACATACTACTAGTATTCCCTTTTACTCCTCCAACTAAGCTAAAATGCTTGTGTTAGGAGTGGGCCACGCCAGTAGTCCAATGTCCGGGATTTGAACCCACGACTTGTTGATCGTGAATCCAACGCCTGAACCACTGAGCTACTGACGCTCTATAAAAAAATGTAAACATTTATCTATCTGACATGTACAAGTAATGTAAAGTTAATAATAAACAATGTATTTGTATTGTTATTACTTTATCATTGAAATATGCACTTGTTTTGGTTCATTATTCTCTTTTATCCATAAATAACTAGCTTTTGTTGTCCGAATTATGTTTAAATTTCAAAGAACAAAGCCTTTTTTAAGAAACATCTTCATAAACCGCATCCATTTTCGCGCAGTAGGTTTTGCTATAATTGATTGTGTCTAAAAAAAGATATTTGATTATTTACATTTTTATAATAATTTGTATTTATTTAATTTTATAATATGTTAGTATTTAGTAGTGGCCATATTCTATTAATTAAAATATGTGTATGGCAACACTAAATCACTTTTATCACTCACGGAAAGTGTAGTTTTCTATCAGTGCAAAAATTTTAAATCGGATTTTTAGTTTCTGAAAAACTCTTCAATTTACGAAATGACCACCTTATGGCACTTAAAGGGCCATATCTTTTTAATTAGAGTATTTATGGCAACACCACATAGCCTATGTTACCCGGAAAGCTACAGCTTCCTATCGGTGAAAGAATTTTCAAAATCGGTTCAGTACTTTTTGAGCCTATTCGCAACAAACAAACAAACAAACACAGAAACAATCAAATCTTTCCTCTTTATATATGTCGGAGAATAAGTAAAAGATTAATCGAATCGTCATCGGTATCTATGGCGTTGGAGTAGGGTAGTAGTCACTTCCGTTGTTTTGACAGTCTCGACCCTTTATATGCCATCGACAGTCTCACTGAAGTCTTAGTTGTGCGCGGTCTCTCAAGAAGTGAAGTAGTGTCTAAATAGTGATAGTGTTAGGAGTGCTGTCCGATCAAGGTCACGTGAGTGCCTTACAATGTAATTACCTCGTCTTGTGTTAGGTTAGGTTTATGTGCGTTTAACCTTGGGTTTAAACAGAGAGCCTAGCAGTGGAGGCGAGTGTCGTGATCACTTAAAGGACATCCTTAAGCCTACACCTTGGTCACAAGTCCAAGGCACTGCTTAGGTTTCTCTCGTAATTGTTAGAGATCATATTTGATCATTTATCGGTTCAGTAGCAGTGTCTCAACGTTGCCTTTACCCAATATTCCATTAAATATCATCACCCCTTTTAATGTTCCCCAATATTCTCCATCTTCCTTCTTCCATTTCCTTTCACATCATTTAAAATCCCCGACATATAATAGTATAGATAAATGATATTACTTTCTAAATACCCTAGATTTTTAAACTTTTATTAATGGTTGACATTATTTAAAAGTTTGTTTACTACCTGGTCTTCTTATCAGGATATTTTAGGTCCTAGGTCAACAAAACTTTTACTTACTTCTTTATTCTTTCACATGAATTATTAATGACGAAGAAACTACAGTAATGTTGCTTATATACCAGAATGAAATATAGACTAAAATAATATAACGATAACTGTCAATTAAATCGTATTTTATTACTACCACAGGTATTGCAGCAGGAAAAGCAGTTTTACCCGTTGATTTATATAATACTAATCGACCCGTTCTTGCTTCGCCGGGGTGTAATTTACCACGTGTAATATATGACTAATTCCCAAAGACATACAGGCCACACAGATCGACATACACTTTATCCTCACGTCGATAGATGGCGTACGAGCACATAAATTTGTTTAGTTTGTATTCTTTAGTATTTTTTTCGCGGTAAAACATAACTATGTCCTTTCTCAAGCTCTACTTTATGTCTGTATCATATTTCGTCAAAATCGGATCAGTGATTTAAGGTTGATTGTGTAACAGACAGACAAACGCCTTCTATCTGTCAATAGATGGCGTAAGTAGTATATTAAATCGCTCTTTCGTTTGTTTAGTTTGCATTCTTAAGTATTTCTTTAGTGTTACTTTCTTGTTAATAATACTTTTAATTATATGAAAAAAGAGATAGAGCGAGAAAAAGTTATAAAAACAAAAATAAAAGAAAAGCGACAGATAATAGAAGAGGGAGGACAGAGCAAAAATAAAATTGAACAGGTAAAGGAAAGAGAGAGATAATCGAAAAAGAGAAAGTGAAAATATAAAAATTAAAAAGAGAAAAAAGAGAGATGATGAGAGACAATGATAGTATTATAAGAGGAATACAGAAGGAAATACTGTAGACTTTTCTCAGTGAAAGAATTTTTAAAATCGGATTAGTGACAACAAAATGGCCATATTCAATTTTTTTTTAAATGTACATGGCAACACTAAATCACTTTTGTCCCTGACGAATAGTGTAGTTTTCTAACAGTGAAAGAATTTTTAAAATCTGACTAGTAATAACAAAATGGCTATATTCTATTATTTAAAAAATGTACATGGCAACACTAAATCACCTTTGTCCCTCATGAATAGTGTAGTTTTCTAACATAGAAAATTTTTTAAAATCGGATTTGTAGTTCCTGAGAAACTCTTCAGTTTACAAAATGGCCACCTTATGGCACTTAAATGGCCATATATTTTTAATTAGAGTATTTATGGCAACACCACATAGCCTATGTTACCCGAAAAGGATGTAGCTTTCTATTGTTGAAAGAATTTTTAAAATCGGTTCAGAATTTTTCGAGCCTATTCGCAACAAACAAACAAACATACACACAATCAAATCTTTCCTCTTTATATAATAGTATAGACATAGATTAGTTAGGATTGGTGTAATGACGCGGAAAATGGACGCAGATAGTGTCTTTTTTATGGTTCATAAGGTGCAAAACGAACAGATGGTCCAACTGATGGTAAGTAGCCACCATCGCTCATTGACATCGGCAAAACACGAGATACCCTCTTGTTTTGCCGATGCCTTGCATCCTCGAAGATAGAGTGGGGAGGGGGTGAAGAAAAACATGCTGTGTCTCTCTTTCCCTACGTAAAGGTTAACTAACTTTTCTGCTGATACATGTTGCAAAATATGAGAGAAACGTTCAGACGGATTTATTTTGAGACAACCACAGAGAAGGGAAGGAGTTGGGTAGTCCTCTATAAAAAAAGGCTTTATACTTTGTATTGTACATTAAACATCAATAAAAAAGCCGTTAGTATACAAGTTTCCACATCCCTGTTTGAGTTGGGAACTTAACGACTTAACTTGCAATAGATTATTGCTTTGGCTACGTTTACTTAAGAACACCCTTTTTGTTTTCTCTCAAACTTCTTACATCCATCACAGTCTTCTTTATCGCTTCTCAACATATTGAATTTTTATATACTGCTAGAGTATAAAAGGAAACTTATATCCGTCTGTCACTAAGATAATTTTTGGCCTGTTCACTCAGTCACTCACACATTTATACATTCATATTCTACCCGCATAGGAAATATGAATCATATATCTCTCATCGTTAAGGCAGCGTTCGTAAGAAACGTTTTCGTTCGACCGTTTCTTCTCCGACTTACTCCAGCGAATCCGACTACCACGAAAAAGTCATTTAATTTTTCGGGTTAATATAATTATAGTGTATCATCATCACGACCCTTCAATGGCCCACTGCTGAGCCGGGTCTCCTCCTCAGAATGAGGAGGGTATTAGGCCATAGTCCACCACGCTGGCCCAGTGCGGGTTCACACACCTTTGAGAACTTTTAGGAAACTCTCAGGTGTACAGGTTTCCTCACGATGTTTTCCTTCACCGTTAAAGCAAGTGATATTTAATTGCTTAAAACACACATAACTCAGAGTCAAAGGTTTGTGCCCAGGATCGAACCTCGAACCTCCCGAGTAAGACTTGAAGTCTCAACCACTGGGCCATCACTGCGTTATTCGTTTCATACACATAATGTGACTTTCCATTGGTAATAGAATTCACATGTGAAGTTTGGTAACGATTAACCCGTGTAGAGGCAGGCTGGGTTCCTTAAAGGGTTTTCTGGTCAAGAAATTTTAAAAATTTGATTTTTAATAATTCGAATTATTTTCGGAGATCGCCGATTAATTGAAAGTGAGTTACTTCAAACGCGTTTTTCTCGAAACTACTTTTTTTGAAGTGGTTGACATAATATCTCAAGTTCTACCCAACCGATTCCTTTGAAATTTGTTGGAAATCTTCTTTATATATATGTCTATCACGTCTGCCTAGGAATTTCAAAAAAATCAATAAAGGTCAATAAAAAATTGATATTTCATGTCAACGTCATTTTGTGATTTTTTTTGATAAGGTCAATGCGGTAGCGACATATTGAGAATTTTAAAAAAAATTTTTTTCAGATCACTACAAGGGTTGAAATCAAATCAACCAGGGTGCACCGTTTTTTCGTAGCCCCCACTTCACCGACCTGTAATTTGTTGAATTTTTGATTTTTTTTATATTCTTGAAATGTCAATAAACATCATATGAAAAATGTATGGTAAAAAAATTTTCATTTTTTTAATGTTAGTTTTAAAATGCATAAAATTTTGGCTAGATTTTGTCTAAAATTTGGTTTTTTCAAAAAATCAGAATTTACTAAAAGCTTATTTATATCCAACAGCAGCACAGAACCCGAGAGAGTGGAAATATGGCTGTCACCGCGTTGATTGAATTTGTCTCGTCATGTTACACTGTTAACTCTCCTCTTCTTTTTGTACTGAAATAATTGAACTTCGTGATACAATTTGAAGGCAGATTTTGCGATGGTTATATTTATTTTGTTTTAATAACTTAAGTAAAACAACGGAATACTGCACAGTAATACATGAAAGACAATAATAATATACACTTTAGACAGAAATTGAGCCACTAGTACACTTATACGATAACTTCATGATGTAGTCTTAGCATCATGACTGGTATAGTTTGATCATCATCGGGCAAGATCACTTTGACCCAAATCAGATGTTATATATTGCCACTAGAAATAAAATAAAATGAACTACTTTTATATATAGTCATAAATGATGTAAGAAAACGATATAGATAGGCTTGCGTAATAAATATAATATTTTTTAAATATTTTTCATGCACTTCACAATGAACGGTTCTTACGCGGCGGTTCTGCTCCTGCACGCCTGATACTAGTCAATATAGTTAACGTCGTGAATCGAACTACCAATACAGGCACGTATGACGCTCTCAATGCCCAAATATTCCCACTACTTTTACTAAATGTAGTGTTGCTTCAAATTCTAGGAGTTTCTCAGTTTCATAAAAGAATTAAACAGCCATTTCTTCCTAGAATTGATATAACCGTAACATTATATTTATTATTCTTCGTAAGCCAAGAACAAAGCAAATTTAAATAAAATAAACATTTCATAATAATTTACGACGTATTTAAATTGGGGTATAAACTGTGAGATAAGCTCTGGTTATATCTAAACCCTTTTAAGATTCCCTTTACTGCGAGGGTGGTTTAAGAAGGAAAGGATACAGGGGATGAAAGAACCGATTATGATGAAACTTATTAAGTTTTTGGCTATGAAATAAAGATTTTGATTTTATTTACTAATATAAAACAGCTAAATTATTTGTTATAAATAATAGTTTATTTATATATCCAAACATTTCCAAACAATTCACTTTCATAATGATGTAGCATTACGATTTTTGAAATCCCCTAATTTATTATAAACTTCACTCAAATCAGTTTTAGTGGGCACTTTTGTTCCGAATAATTGAGTGTTCTCATCGTCTTCAAATTGCATGAAATGATTTTCATCTACTTTATATAGAATAGTAAGGTTTGTGTCTCATGGGTCATATTAATAATCAACAAACAGAATAGTAAGTTTTATCTGTAGTCGTAGATTAATAAAATATGGCTATTACTTTATGGTTATAATATAGAAAAAGAAAAATATTAATACCAAAATATTTTATTTATTTACGAAATATTTCCAAAATATAGTAATTCACTTGCAAAGTAATGTACCACTATGGTTCTGGAAATCCCCTAATTACAAGAGTGATCAACCAAATAACATTAAAAAAATCACTGAAATCAGTTTCAGTGAGGACTTTTGTTCCGAATAATAGAGTGTTCTAATCATTTTTTGTTTGTCATCTACTTTATATAGAACAGTACTGTTTGTGTCTGATAGGTAACATAAATATCATAAAACAAAATATTTTTTTATCTGTAACCTTAGATTAATAAATATGGTTATTATTACTTAAGAGTTGTAATAAAGAAAAAGAAAAAATATTTTATTTATTTACGAAATATTTCCAAAATACAGTAATTCACTTACAAAATAATGTACCATTACGGTTTTTGAAATCCCCTAATTTATTAAAAACTTCACTCAAATCAGTTTCAGTAGGCACTTTTGTTCCGAATAATAGAGTGTTCTCATCGTCCTCAAATTGCAAGAAATGATTTTCATCTACTTTATACAAAACAGTTCCGTTTGTGTCCGATGGGTCACATATGCAGTTATCCTTCAAGGCGATTGGAATATCTTTTAGGTCTTTTACAATATCGGCTATCATGCCATTTATATTATGATTTGTTATTTGTAATAATATACCTAAACTTGGATTATCCCTCCTTACACACTCGCAATTGTAATCATTAAATGGATAATATCGTGTATTTGAATTGAAAACGCCGATACAATTTGGGAGATTTTTTGCGTTTTCTGGTTTCACCCAACCATATATTAGCATGTAATGTCCTAGAAAATCGTCGACGTCTTCATTTTTATTTATAATTTTACTTTGAATAGACGATATTATAAATGCCAAAATTTCTATTTTCCACATTGTGGATATTTTCACTTGAATACTTGTTTATTAACGTTAAACTTTAATGTTCTAAGTTGCTTGCTTCAATTTATCTTCTTAAGTAACGAAATAATATTGTTCAACGCGATTATATTTGTGCTAATTAATATAATAGCATATTATTGTGTTTCTGTTTGTTTATTGCACCGGTTTTCAGTCTTATAACAATGACTTTCTAACTAACACAGCGAAGTAAAGTTTGGGTGCTTATATTGTTAGCATATTATCGTTTTGTACGAAAGGTTAAAAGTTAAAATTATTTTATCTTAACAAAATATTATTTTTGGTAGCAGAATAATTTACGAATTTTTGTATTGTTCTCGAATTAGTATTTATTTAATTTTGTCTATCTTATATTTATGCTAATTTATATCAGTTTTGTTCGTTAGTTATAAAATAAATAATTAAATAGAAAACACATTAAATGAACACTGGAAAGCTTAAAAATCATTTTAAGTGTTTATTTTTTAAATTTGCGTTCATGATGAAGAAAACAAGTTCGCCAAATTGTGACATTTGTGGTGTCATAGAAGATGTACAACATTTTTTAGTGGAGTGTGCTCGTAACGCAGGGAGGAGAAGTGAGTTAATTAAAATATTTAATATCAATTTATTAGACATTGGAATCTTCCAAAGCATTCCGGCTTTTCCTTATTCGGAGATAGCCAGAATGCTTTATAGTTTTAAATTTAAATAGTACCTATATATAAGTATGTTATATTTATTGTTTTTGGGAACGATGGGACTGACATTCACACTTTGTGTAAAAGTCCCAAAATAAATAAAGAAATAAAAAAAAAAGTGTATATTTTTTAAGTCAGATTTAGAAAAATACTTTCGATATAAATTATAGATTAAATAATTTAGCATGTTTAGTTTTAGTGTTCATATTTGCAGTAATCTACTTTCGTGTTCGTGCGGTTCAATAACCTTAAATAGTAGAACAACATCATAACAACCACTTTATAATTAATACTAAATGATACGTTATAAAAATAAAGAAACTATAGATCGGATTTTATTAATCATATAATGAGTGATTTTAATTCATAAAATCATATGCATTAAAAATCAAAGATTTTTCTCGATTTCTTTAAATTAAACAAAAACCACCAAGGAAAGAATATAAACAGTTTTGTTCTTTATTTTGTAGACTTTTTAAGTCTTGCAAAATTGAAACTAGAAATACGAACACGAAATAAGTACTTAAGCCTTTAAAAAGTTTGTTTGAATTCAATGCAAATACGATGAAAGAAAATCTCATAATGCGGCTCTATTTTGAATCATGAGTGGCTTAGCTATCGCCTCATTGCATAAACAAACCTGCTTTAAGTTTCTTAATTAAAACTCTACTAGTACAATGTGAAGATTCGTAGATTTTCTACCGAAGTGCTGCAAAGTATTCCAATGTTCATATTCCAGCATCATCAACTTCTAAAAATGTTTTTAAACATCTTTCTAAACCAACTAGTAAAAAAATATCAAGTTTAGCCAAATCATCATCATCATCACGACCCTTCAATGGCCCACTGCTGAGCCGGGTCTCCTCCTCAGAATGAAGAGGGTTTTAGGCCATAGCCCACCACGCTGGCCCAGTGCGGGTTGGCAGACTTCACACACCTTTGAGAACTTTTTGGGAACTCTCAGGAGTGCAGGTTTCCTCACGATGTTTTCCTTCACCGTAAAAGCAAGTGATATTTAATTGCTTAAAACACACATAACTCAGAGTCAGAGGTGTGTGCCCAGGATCGAACCTCGGACCTCCCGAGTAAGACTTGAAGTCTCAACCACTGGGCCATCACTGCATGGTAAATATTTATTGATAAAAATAAAACACTCGCACATTAAATTAATTTCACGTTCTTTCAAATCTCCCAATTTATTTATAACCTCACTCAATTAAGTTTTAGTGGGCACTTTTGTGGCGAATAATAGTTTTTTTCATTTCATATTGCAAGAATAATATTTTCATTGACATGATATACTTGATCTGACATTATTCAATTTTCTATGAGAACTCATTGTTTTATGTGAATGATAACTCATGCAATTAACAGACAAAGACATTTATTTTATTATATTAATAATAAAATACATTTTAATCATAACATTTTTAGTATTTCACTTGCACATTAATTTACCTTCACGTTCTTTCAAATTTCCTAATTTATCCATAACTTCACTCAATTCAGTTTTAGTGGGCACTTTTGTTCCGAATAATAGTTTTTTTCATTTCATATTGCAAGAATAATATTTTCATTGACATGATATATTTGATCTGACATTATTCAATTTTCTATGAGAACTCATTGTTTTATGTGAATGATAACTCATGCAATTAACAGACATAGACATTTATTTTATTATATTAATAATAAAATACATTTTAATCATAACATTTTTAGTATTTCACTTGCACATTAATTTACCTTCACGTTCTTTCAAATTTCCTAATTTATCCATAACTTCACTCAATTCAGTTTTAGTGGGCACTTTTGTTCCGAATAATAGAGTGTTATTCATTTCATATTGCAAGAAATGATTTTCATCAACTTTATATAGAACAATTCGATTTATCTCCAGCGGTTGACACTGACAGCTGTCATTCAAAGCGAGCGAAACATCATTTAGGTCTTTTAAAACGTCAATTAAAAAGGCCTTTAAAATATTATTTGTTACTTGCAACATCAGACCTAATTTAGGGTTATCCCTTCCACATTCACAACTGAAATATTTTAAAGTATAATTTTGTAAGTCTGAATTTATAACTTGTACACAATTTTGGTTATATATCTCATTTTTTGGCGTGTTCGTCCATATGTATATAAGTTTATATTATCCTGTGAAGTCGCTTACGTCATCGTATGTATTTATTATCTTGCTTTGACTGTATGATATTATAAATGTTATAATTGCTATCTTCCACATTGTTGAACGTTCTTCAATATTGTGTATTGCTTGATTGGAAATATATTATTGATTAAATGCACTTATATAAATGTTATTAATATAATAAAATATATGTCTTTGTCTGTTAAGTGCATCTGTTATCATTCTCATAAAGCAAAATTATTAAAGAATATGAAGTCGTGTTACATTATCGTTAAACAACAAACGTCCTAGATAAAACGATTTATGATTTAGTATAGCGGTAGTTTGACGAGTACTATTTTTACCCTACTACGGTGAAGCACAAAGGAAGGGTTATAATTTTGGTAGTCTATGTATGTATGTATCTATGTATGTGTTTGTATGTTCCACCCTAGCGCCTAAACTACTGAACCAATTTTCATGAATGAGGTGTCAGTAGATTCGTAATAATGGCGCGGGTGACATAGGTTATAAAAAAATTATGATTTTTTTTAATAACGAAAATTATACCTCAGATTCTAACCTCGAAAAAAATTAAACTGAGATAATTATCACGTGTTTGGTATCAAAAGAAAGGTCTTGGCAAGCACATTACAAATATGTATATATCTTATTGTTTAGGTCAACATATATGTTTAAAATGCGGTCGTATAGTCCGCGCGGCCAGTTGGTTCAATTATTTACTCGTTTAAGTAAATAAAAATCAACATTACGTTACAATATGAGATTTAAAAAGTTATCTCGATCGAGAAACGGAAAACTATTAAATAAAAAAATAAAGTTTAAAAAACTATAACCCAACTACGTAACAAATAAGTATAGCAATGGTCAAGGTAGAACCGTGGTCGCACCCATTTTATGGATTAAATATTTACTTATCATAGAATAAGTTGAAACAAGAAATAGTCTTATTAGGTAGTTTTGATATTATTTCTAGCTTAATTGTTACTTAACGAGCAATTTAAAGGCACTGTAAACCTGATCCTTGGCTTCAAGCCCCAGGCAATTCCACAGATAAATGAAATGCAGACGGTATTCTATTTAGTGACTCAACTAATCGTAATTAATCATATTAAACAGATTTAATGCCATGAGAGTTCTCTCTTATAATACACACTGCTGGAAAGAAAATGATTATTTCTAATATTTTTACATTTACTTGTAAGAAAGAGATGGTGTAGTCAAGCAGTTAAGGAAGTGTTTTAATCGATATAGAGACTTTTTTAATCCTTAATCCAAATATTTTCGATTCTTCTAGTCTTTCTAGTCTTAATTCGACTGTTCTATCACTTACTTTCAGTTAATTCCAATTCCAGTTGCAGCTCCAGTTTTGGATACCCAGAAGGGGTTGAAATAAATAGTCTGCCATCCTAGGTAGTCCGCCATATTGTATTTAAAGTGTAGACATTTTATATTTCGTATACTTTTTCATTTGATACACATATCATATATACGCGGCACTTGTACATGTCCACGAGCCGAAATAATACCTAACAACTTCGCCATCTTGGGTAGTACGCCATATTGGATTTAGAATGATAACTAAGGTAACTATGCATTGTTATGTATAATAAAATAGGCATAATATGGTATAAAATATATGAAATACGCATAATAATATCTCAATCAATGAGGATGATTGCATTAAAATTCAGTCGCGCAAAGCAAACGCAATCAAAATAAAAAAAAAGTAAATAGTGCAAATAAAATAGTAGTTTTAGATGTGAAAATGTTTATTAGTCTTGCAGAATTAAAGGTAGAAGTAGAAATTGTTTTGAATTCAATGCAAATACGATGAAAGGAAATCTAATAATGCGGCTCTGTTTTGATTCATGAGTGGTTTAGCTATCGCTTTATAGCTTACTAATATGGTAAAGAGGTAAAGTTTGTGAGGATGTAGGGGGTAATCTATTGAACTGATTTTGAAAATTCTTTTACCAATAGAAAGCTACATTATCCGTGAGTATCATAGGGTATATATTAACCCGAAAAATGAAAAGACTTTCCGTGGTAGTCGGATTTGCTGCAGTAAGTCAGAGAAAAAACGGTCGAACGAAAACGTTACTTACGAACGTTGCCTTAACGATGAGTGAGTTTGTGTTCACTCACTCACACACAGTTTGAATAAACCTCAGCGAAGCGAGTCGGCTAGTTGTTTATAAAAAACCTGCTTTATATTTTTTGAGTTTTTTACTTACAATAACGAAATTGATTTACTCAACCTTCCAATATAATTAAGATATGACCTTTTTAATATAAATAAGATAGTGTTTCTAAACAGTGCTGCCATCCATTGATCGTTATTGCGTAAAAAAATTATTGCGTAAAGACTAATTAATTGGCCATATGTAATGAAAATGTAACTTTTTATTTACTCAATATATACTATTATATCTGTACTAATATAAAGCCGAAGAGTTTGTTTTTTTGCTTGAATGCGCTAATCTCAGGAGCTACTAGTCTGATTTGAAAAATTCTTGCAGTGTTAGATAGGCCATTTATCTAGGAAGGCTATAAGCTATATATCATCACGTTAAGACCAATAGGAGCGGACCTACAAACAGACAAAGTCGCGCGGGTCGACTTGTACATGATATAGGTATTTATAATAAATGGAGATTGGAAGAGAGCAAGAGAAAGGACCTACTATTAAGCTGTCTGTCCCGCTTGCCCCTTACGGCCGAAATTAATAATCAATCTCAATCCTAAATCTTTGGATTATGATCAATCTATACATTCCAAATTCAAATTTGTGTATGTAAAATTCAAATTTGGAATATATTTTCGAGGACGCCGTGGAGTTTATTGAAACTCAGGTTTACCTCTATACATTAGTATACAAAAATGTAATTCTTTTATCTTTATAATTAACTAGCGGCATGCCCTCGCTTCGCTCCGGGTATTTAAAAAAATATTATAATTGATGTATGAAGATATTGAATGTTAAATTGTCACTCTGTAATTGTGTAGTTTTTCATTATTTGAAAAGAGAGAGAGAGAGTAAGAAAAAGTTATAAAAAGAAAAATGATAGAAACAAAAATAAAAGATAATAGAAGAGGTAGGACAGAGCAAAAATAAAATTGAATAGGTAAAGGAAAAAGAGAGAGAGAGAGAAAATCGAAAGAAAGGTATTGAAAAGAGACTAATCATTCTGAACAAACAAAAATAAAAATTAAAGAAAGAAAAAAGAGAGAGGATGAGAGGCGATGATAGTATTATAAGAGGAAGAGAGATGGAACTACTATAGACTATAGACTTCTCTCAGTGAAATAATTATTCAAATCGTATTAGTAACAACAAAATGACCATATTCTATTATTTAAAAAATGTATATGGCTACACTAATTCACTTTTGTCACTCACGAATAGTGTAGTTTTCTATCAGTGAAAAAATTTTTTAAATCGGATTTGTAGTTCCTGAGAAACTCTTCAATTTACAAAATCTTATGGCACTTAAATGACCATATCTTTTTAATTAGAGTATTTATGGCAACACCACATAGCCTATATTACCCGGAAAGGATGTAGCTTCCTACTTTTTAAAAGTTAATAGAAATACCTATTAAAAACAGACCATGTTTTCCATACCTTTGTATTAATTCTTATCCAAATAAATTATATCGTATTCAAGACTGTTTCAATATCTGTTGATTACTTATTGAATTATTGAAATCGGACATTCCATTCAAAAGATATTATGAAATTAAAAATGTCAATATAAACAAAAAAACACGCTGATGGGCCGGTGTGGCGCGCCACGCAGCGCAGCGAGCAACGCGGCGAGAAAGGGGGCACCGAAATGCGGGAGAGCCAAAATGTTTAAAAAAAAATTGATAACCCGTGCGAAGCCGGGACGGGCCGTTAGTCTTCAATAAATTTATTGCTTTTGTAAGTCTGTTACAATTTTAATACGGCGCACGCGCAAATTAGTTGGTGGGAAAGATGGGAATATGTCACTGTCACAGTTATTGTTCGCATTGCTTGACACTTGGCAGTTGAGCATTGACAGTCTTTATTTGATTGAGCAAATTTCTATAATTGGATCCGTTTGGTGATAGAAAAAGTTCAATACCTATATTTTAGTAATATATGAAACTAATTGACCCGCTCCGACTTCGAACTGATGCAATTTATTAAAGTAAACATATTTTATTATAATCCCACAAGAACTTTGATTTTTTTCCGGGATAACCTAACCTAGATTTTTATCCAGGTTATAAAGTGCTCGATAGAAAGCTCACTCATCTTAATCATATTGAAAATGTTATAAAAAAGGCTTCAAAGTTATTAGGTTTTATTATGCGACAAGGTAGATCTTTCAAAGAAACTAATACAAAAATCTGTCTTTATAATAGCCTTGTCCGAAGTCATTTAGAATACTGTAGCGTTGTTTGGCGCCCACACTATTCCACGCACTACTTGAGACTGGAGCGTGTGCAAAAAAGATTTTTGTGGCATCTGTCGAACTCAGCGAAGATCTCAAAAACGGTCCGAGTGCCACGCAGGTATCCACGTACAGCCATTACCCCACTAGTGCCTCCACGCACCAGAACAGTTTTCGGCGCCAACTCCGCAATCCCTCGATTATGTAAAATGTATAATAAATTCTACCGACTAATTGATATTAACATTAATTCTCCCAGTACCTTTCGTAAATTAATTATCAGCAACCTATTCAGCCAGTCACTATGAATAGAATGTCTCCGATACTCTATATATAATAAGTACTTTTGAATTTAATTCTGTAAGCATGTATATCTATTTGTATTTTTTTTTCTTATATAATTTTTACATTTTCACTTGTTTTCAGTTCAGATTTGGTTTGTTACTGTTTTGGACTTACTTTTAGTATTATTAAGTATTGATACTTAAGCATATAGTGTTTACCTTTAAATGATTTTATATACTCTTTGCATGTAATATATATGTCGGGGATTTTAAATGATGATGAAAAGGAAATGGAAGGAGGGAGATGGGGAATATTGGGGACCACTACAAGGGGGTGATGGTATTGAATGGAATATTGGGTAAACGCAACGTAGATACTCCTATTGAACCGATACATGATCAAATATGATCTAACAATTACGAGAGGAACCTAAGCAGTGCCTTGGACTTGTGACCAAGGTGTAGGCTTAAGGAATTCCTTTAAATGATCATAACACTCACCTACACTGCTCAGGCTCTCTGTTTAAACCTAAGGATAAACGCACATAAACCGAATCTAACACAAGGCTAACCTAACCTAACCTAACATTGTGTTTACTTAACCACGTGGCAATTACATTGTAAGGACTTACGTGACCTTAGTTGGACAGCACTTCCACACTACACTGCACTTGACACTATCACTATCACTAGCACTGCTTAGATGATGATCACTTCTTGAGAGACCGCGCACGACTAAGACTTCAGTTAGACTGTCGATCGCATATAAAGGGTCGAGGGTAGAGACTGTCAAAACAACGGAAGTGACTACTACCCCACTCCAACGCCATAGACAACGATAACGATTCGATTAATCGATAATCTTTTACTATGCTCCGACATATATAAATCATGTACTTAATATCAAGCATCTATGTAAAATCGCTGGTAGACCCAATAAATAAATAAATAAATAAAGTATCTGTGTGCCAAATTTCATGAAAATTAGATTAGCCATTTTTGTGTGATTAAGTAACAAACATCCAAATTCACTTTTATAATATTAGTAAGATAGTGTAGTCTTGTTTCTTAGTTACTGTATGTCACTTATACAGATGTCCCGAGTCCCGAGTTTCATTCAAGGGATTCACATTACTCTGAATATTCGCTCTTGACGTAATGTCTGAAATATAAAAGGGGCATTCTCTTGGAGCCTGCAGACTACATGGATCTAGGAATCATGGACGTCTACAGCTATATATTCTTGAAAATATAAATGCAGAAATAACTGTCGGTCTGTTAAATATAATAACAACTTTTAGGCAATAAAATAAGTTTTTTTTTCTTTCGAGTAATTGTGCTATTCCACAATTTCAGGGGTCTCTTAGTATTGTAGGAACCAAAATAGGATCGTGGAAAGATATTACGCATTGTCTATGGTTGTTTCATTGTCAGTGTGCTTCCCGTCAAAATTGAATTTGATAGATGTCAGACTATACTTTTCTGATTTGACTTATGATGACAAGGAATTTTACAACTACAAGGATTTAGATAATTATAACGGAAGACATGGCTTCGGCCTTACTATAAAATTAGTAAAAAAATTAACCTAGTAAAGACAAGGCTGTCTTATGTAACCTTTTCCATTATGGAATAAAAACAGAGAAAAAAATATTGATCTAGGTGTTCACCCGTATATACAATATATTATTATTTTAGTTACATACACTAGGTCTTAATCAGCGTTGAATTGTTGTGTCAATAAACTAACTTACACTGCCATCTATTAGCATCACAGATTATTCACAGTGTGCTGCATTTCATCTCCATCAATGTTAGTAATTTCAAAATTCTTTGATCTCAGCACAAAGTAGATGCAAATGAAATAATTCCGAGCTGAATACATTTCTTCCTACATCGTTACTTTGCCACGCAAATTATGAAGGGAACTCCTCGGAGGATCGCAACGTCGCGTCGTGTCGCCATACAATATTTGTACTTTAAAAATGCCTCATTGTACTTCAGCTATGGTATTTCAAATACGTTTAGATTAAAGTATGTTTTTGTCTACTAAATAATGAGATGTTTTTATTTTGTTTAGTATTTTATATCCACATAAATGTTATATTAATATTTCAATGCTATAATGGATGACAATAATTAAGATGATTACTACACACATTGGAGCACATTTCAATGCCCTACCACACAATATAATAATAACGGCTTAAGTCAGACGAAATCGAAATATCCACGGTCAGTAGTTTCACGATTTACTTATTTTGACTCTTCACAATCTTCCCCCCTCAAGTGTGTATCATCCCGAAACTTATTGCTTAATCACACCACTACCACCACCGCAGAGTGGGGATATAATGGCTAACGCCTTTAGCGCAAGTCTAATTGTAGTAATAAACAGTGATGCTAACTATACTATCGTTATATATCTTGGAGCTGATGTGATGATGGAACCAAAAGGTAGGGTAAGTGAAACTCTTCAGTAGCTACGGATAAACCCCTCAAGTTGATAATCATCGGATTGATATTGATACTAACTTTTTTGGGATCATAGGATCCGTTTTAAAAATTTATGTACAGAAATTTGAATATATAAGGTTTCTCCTTCTTCTTCTGAAGTCCTTTTTAGAGATCATATTAATAGTAAGTAACATAAATTTTGATATTATTAAATAATCAGTTATATTTTCTTCTTAACCGAATACTAGAATTTCTGTCTTCCAAGTCGGTTGAATCTTATATTTAAAGTTAAACATTAGAGTGCAGATTTCAAGTGTCCGTAAAATTATAAAAGCTCACGTAGTTTTATGTAGATAAAGCTTTGTTTAGACTTACAGATTCGACTCTAAGACTTGACTTTTTTATGATAGATAAGGGACAAACGAGCAGACGGACCACTTGATGGAAAGTGGCCACCGTCGCCCACCGACATTCGATAAAACTAGAGGGTATCTCTTGGTATCTCGATGCGTTGCCGCTTCGAAGATAGAGTGAGTAGGGGGAGCGAAGTAGGGGGAAACCGCAGCAGTATTCTACTGCTGCGGTTTCAATGGACCCCGAGCAAGAACCTGGTGTTCATTGTAACCACAGCAATAATAGGATGGGAGAGGGAGGGGTTTGTCCCACATGCGGCTCGGCTGGAACGCGTCTGAAACCCTTGACGGTCGGATTGGCATGCTGGTGGTCGCAAGCGAGTTGGGCAGCAGATCCCCTACCGCCAAGGGGGTGCTGGGTTACTCACCTCTTACGAGATGCTCACCCAGCGGCAGAGGGGATTTGTATTCAAGCCCATCCCCTCACGGGTAGTGATTTGAATATATTTTTTTTCTTTTAGTCCAACTAACCATTAATTAACTATTATAAAAGAGTTAAAAGGTATTCTATCTAAACCATGTTAAAAATATTAAAATTTAAAATAAAACTCAGGAAATATTATACAACCTATATTTTACATAATATAAACCTAATTTATTTAAAAATCCATTAATTGTTTTAATGTATTCAAAACTCAATATTAAACTAGGGAGCCGTGTATCGGAAATTCACTTGGTTGTTTAAGAAATGGTCCCACTGACCTTAATTTGATTTCTGGACCGCTTGCTGAGGTACCTCGTCCGTCCAGGTCTCGATTTGCCTAGGTGTGTGTTAACACTCGCAAGGTAGTTTGTTGAAAAAGAGAAGAGAGATGCGTGAAGAACCGCTTGTCCTTTTATATACGTTTTTGCGGATGCAATTACGTACACCGTCAGGCCAGTGGAGGATAAACGTTCAGAAATTAAAGTTTTAGATATATGAAATGAGGTTTTTTGCTAGCAGCTTTAAAGTACGTAACAAGCCGTTAGTCCTTCAAGGTACTATATTCAAAATATTGATATATCACTACTCGGAATGAGGAGGGAGAAAAATGCATGCATCATGTTTATGTAAGCATGAAGAGGAGGGGTTAGTTCTTTGCTTACATTTGCTGACGTGACCCGGGTCTTAATTTGTCTCTTTGATGATAGAAATGTATCTTTGTTATGTACAGTTTAGTAAAAATGTTTTTTTATTTTGTTGCTTTAAGATTATTATTACTTATTATTATTACTTATATTAAGTCGTCCCGATATATAAAAGTCGTATGGTCTAAATAAGGTCTAAATGCAACTGTTTCTAGGAAGTCAGATTCGGACGTGCTCCTTCAGAAATTTAAATTTAACTTTGTACTTATGCTTTCTTTTTATACTTGAAATGTTTTATTTTAAGCAACAAAATGGTGCATTTTGTTTGTTTTGTGTATTAGAATAAGAAAAGTAGGTATATTTATGTTCTCCTATTTAACTCATTAATTCCCAGGGTCACTTGTGAGTGTCAGAAGTTTAATATTTTTTTTGTACGACATGGAAACATTATATTAAATTGCCTAACACTATTTATTATTTTTTCTGGCAACACTAAACAAATATAATTTGTCAAATTCAATAAAGGAAAACTCAATAAAGTATTGCTTTTATTAAAAACTTACACACTTGTTGACATCGTATTGTATACTGTGACGTCACAATCCATAAGTCATAATAATAATGCAAAAGTTTACAATATTTGACCATTATCTGAAACAAAGTTTGCCTTTACTCTTAATCTTTTAATTCCCATAATTAACTAAAATAATTTAAATTTATTTAGATGAGACAAAAAAAATAAAAAAAATATATTATGAAAGTCACGCTGACTATTTTTTTTTGTTTTACAATTATTACTTATGGATTGTGACGTCACAGTATACAATACGATGTAAACAAGTGTGTAGTTTTTAACAAGAGCAATACTTAAAATTGGGTTTCTTGAGTTGTTTCATGTCATTTAATAATGAATATAAATTATAGAGTATACTTCTGTTCACCATTGTTTGTTTTTATAGATTGTGACGTCACCACGTTTTAGTAACCCAAATTTTACTTTTTGCAGAAAGAGTATATATACCTCTAAGTTACATTATCTTCATTGGCTCCTAATGTAACTCAAACTTTCCAGTTTTCAGGTTCTTAATATAACTCAGACGTCTGTACGGTATTATGTTTCGATCAAGACTGACTCAGTGTAATTATTTTTTTTTTTTGGACTGAGTAAGCTGTTGGCCCTACTGGCCTCGACAGCGTCACCGGGCGGGGGGGGCGAGCAGAGGGCTCACCCAGAGAGGGTGGAGGCCGACCAGGTCAGAACCGGCCTAGCCTCCGAGGGTGTTTTTGGCGTCCGTCGCTGAGGGCGCCCTCTGTAGGGCACGAACCTCGGCTCAGGACGGCACCGGCGGGGGGAGGGGGGTAGCAGTGCTCGGGCGCTGCCGAGCGGCTACGAAGCGGGGCCCTCGTCTCCGCCGACGGAGACGGTGTAGCGTGTGTAGTTGAGATGTGTACGGGGTGTTATCTGACGTCATCTGATCGTCAGGGTCGGTCAAGACGCTTCTGGGGCGTCTAAATCGGTCTGTTATGTCGTCTTTTATATCGTACGAGGAGGATTCTATTACGAGAGCGTTAGGATGACGGAGGGCTTTCTCGAAATAGCGTTTACTAGACGCTTTAAAATGGGTGGACAGCGATTCTAATTGAAAGTCCCTATGTAAGTCTACATTGCGAATAAACCAGGGTACTACTACTAACTAATTTGTTAATGGTAACGTAGTATGGTAACCAGTGTAAGATCGCCCGTTCATATTTATATCAAATTGAGTGTAATAAAATGTAGGTATAGTAGCATCATTTCATTTGCCATAGCTACTGCTACTGTTTCATCAATGGCAAGCAGTTTTTCAACTACACTTTTATCTTCTTCTGGAATATCATGTCCTCTTTCTAGTATATGCCTTTTTGCTTCGGTTTCTTACTTTCAAACTTGTACTTAAAAAACATTTAAAAAGTATACCAATACTTATTCCCATTGTAAATCATATGCCTTAACAAGGTTTTTGAAATTTCTTGTAGGTATTTCCAAAGACTTGGACGAAGTTCTAATTTGAAAGACAAGTTTATAATATCTTGTGCACATTTTATAAGAATTCTCGAAGAAGCATCTTCTTTCAAATTGTCCTTTAACCCCCCCAGTCTCGACCCCAGAGCTACAACAGCAACAGATTCCAATTACCATTTAGTCATTTCCAGATTAAAACTTTCTTGAAGATATTTCTTTTCATCTTTATCAACTAATGCTGATGCATTGCTCTTGCCCCCCCCCCCCCCCCCCATGACTTCTGCGCATTCAAAGTCAAACCTATACTTACATGCCAGTAGCTATACATACTACATAGTTGTTTCTTAAGAATCAATTAGTTGTATAGACATAGTCAAAATTTTTATGGAAAGTGAACCTTAATACTTGTATGACCCTTAACGACCTTATTCATTTACTTAATTGTATTCCCAATAATGAAGTAAGTGAATTGTTTCACGCTTGTGTCACACACAATATTTAGACAATAAATGATAGTTATTATAATTATCAATACAGTTCGTTTATTAAAATAAAATTATGGACTTTTATGTGATAATTATATTTGTAAAATCTCGTTAAAATATTTTGTTGCATAATTATTATATTAAAACTAGTCTACCTGCCCCGGCTTCACATGGGAACACTTAACTTCTCATGGGACTTCGTACGAACGACACTTTTAAAAAATAGATATTTACCAAAAATATTGGTGTCGCGCTGAGCCCCAAACTTACCCCTTACCGTGCGATAGAGAGAACTACACCTCCAACTGATTTTACCTACGTAACATTAAGAAAATCGTCCTTTCGTAATCCCCTGTTTCCTCCTCGAAATCTGGACCGATTTTAATATTTATTTCGTTAAAATACAGTACAGGGTCTAAGCTATGCCCGTACGTTTTGATTTTGAGTTTGTTAGTAATAATTAGTTTGCTCGATGTTTGCAAATGTAAATAAAAAAGGCGTTTTTTTTTAAATTTTAAAGGTTTTTTTTTCTCTTATATTAATCAAATAATAAAAAAAACAAAACGTACATTTATGGCAGAGGTACGTGTGTATCTAAAAGTAACGAAAGAAAATATTTCATCGAAATCCGTTCAGCCGTTTTTCTGTGATCAAGTAACAATAAAAGGGGTTTAAACCAGAGATAAATCCAAACACGAGCTTGTATACTTTCTCCTTACAACCTCAATTAAACACAACTGTCCTCCGTGCCGAAACTTATCGCCCGAATACCACCTACAGAAAAAGGGGGTGCATTTATTAAGAATCTAAAATGAGTATTCGATAATGGAGATATTGATCAAATTATTCTAATTATACTTAGCATCGATAAAATATTTTATAGTTTTAATATTTTAATATAATCTGACACAAACTATCACATTTATAATTTTAGTAATATTGTAAAGCTGGGTATGAAAACTAAGTTATTTGAAAGGTATTGAACCATAGATAATAATAAATTTAAATTTCAAATAAACCTTGATTACTAATATTTTTTGAATATTAAACAAATAATAAATATAATTTTATTATAGAAAGATTTTGTTGATGTATTGTAAATATAAAATTTAACACACTTTCTCCCATTAAAAGTAGATGGCGATGATTAGAAAAAGATTATGTTGAAATAAACTTTATAAAAAGTTCTTAATCAATAGAAATATAGTTTTGGAAAGCAAATTATAGTTTAAATTATTTTTGTATTAAAATATTTGTACAATATAATATTTATACTTATTATAAACCGAACATAATCTTGTTAAGTAATTATATTAGAGTGGAGTGACTTGCCCTCGCTTCGCTCCGAGTATTTGAAGCGATATTATGTTGCTTCTTGATGTCTTTAAATAGATGTCCTTGAATAGTCACTCTCTGATTGTGTAGCTTTTCATTATTTAAAAAAAAAGAAAGAGGAAGAGAGAGAAAGTGAGAAAATGTGGTAAAAAAGAGCTTGCACTTTTATTATCTGTCTCTTTTTATATAACGCATCTGCATATTAATTATGTAATTAATTATAGAGGTAAAAATTAGAGTAAGAGACATAGATTTATAAAGAAACATATTTAAAACTAAATATTAAAATGAAAATAAGGAAGTAAAGTTAGACATCGTTATGGGAGCAGGAGAACCGGGTTCAGAATAAAGTTCCCTGGAGATGTCGCGTTCAGAAATTATTTCAGGACGTCACTTCCATTATAGCGTGTACTAGTTTCTGTATTTTGTACGATATTTTTTTAGGAATGTAATTTTACGGATATTTTTAAGTATTTTCTTTTTCCTTTGCATACAACTAAAATCCATACAAATAAACAAAATTGGAGTGTCTGTTTGTAATATTAAAATAATCGATTTTTCTAAGTGCATATGGATGTATACACGGTATATACAAAAACAACATTTTTTTACAATTTTTGTATTTCTTCTGTTTGATCAGGCTAATCTCTGAAATGGCTGGCCCGATTTTACCGGACTTTCACTGGCAGATAACTGATGTAACAAGGAGTAACTTAGGCTATTCAACATCTCGCTACGACTCATAGGAGCGGAGTAACACGCGAAAGAGGTCGCGTGGGTCGGCTAGTAAAACACTAGAACGCAGTGATAGCCGTGGTTCAGGCATTGATGTCTTATTTGGAAGGTTTGAGTTCAATCCTGGCCACAGCTCTGACTTTTCTGGATTATGTGTGTTTTGGGAAGTTAAATATCACTTACTTTAACGGTGAAGGAGTACATCGTGAGAAAACCGGAATTCCTGAGAGTTCTCCATGTTCTCAGAAGTGTGTAAGGGCTGCCAAACCGCACTGGACCAGCGTGGAGGACTATGATCTAACACTCTCCTCATTCTGAGGAGGAGACTTGGCACAGTAGTGGGCCATTAATGGTTTGTGATGATGATGATGATGATAAGAACTTAGTGACTAAATTATAAGCTATTATTACTTAAAGCGTATAGACAGAAGGAAAGAGGCTCCGTAAACCAATTCAATAGCATTAGTTTTAGGTTCTTGAATGGCTTCAGATAAAGTTAATGCAACTTTATTTAGCAAGTAGTGAAACCGGTAAAAATGTGTTTTGTAAAGAAACCAGATAGAAACACAAATAGAGATAGTGAGAGAGTAAAAAAGGTAGACACAGAGTTGGAACGATAGTTACAAAGATAGAGATAGGGATAGCGAGAGATATAGAGATTAATAGACTGAAGATCTGAGAGATTGTGTAGTGGAGATGTTTCATGATGTTGATGCTATATTTAATATAATTGAAATATAGATCGAAACTAATATACCCGTGGAACATTTTTTGAAGAGAAGATTAGATCTCATATACCTCTACAAGGCCTAACTTTACAAACTTTACTCCTTAGTCAATATATTTGGTTGATATGAGATCTGATAACTTTTTTACAGTGCAATGTATATATGGTCTCGTCTTGGTAGCATTTTACTTCCATGAAAAGGTCTTTGGTGGAATTTCACTTCGATTTGTAAGTTGCATAAGACAATTTTTTTCTTGATTTGTTCATTTTTTGGGGTGCATTTCCCATATAGCCTACTCTCTATCTTTGTCTTTTTTCTTCGTTGTGGTTGGTTTATTGTTTATAATAATACAAATTGAGTTTTTATAGGACTTTAGGAAGTACCCTAAAATATTGAGTCAGTGACGAAACAGTTTAGACATTATATACCCAGAATTTTGTTTATCTGGTATAATCCAAACCCAAGTTACGAGGGTTAAAAAAAAACGACAAAGCGCTTCGAGAAAAGGTAGTAGTGCCCTTGCGCTTCGCTTGTTATGTCTTGGCGGGAGCACTATCGTGGCAGATATAAAATTATTAATTACTAATTCCTTGGTTTTCATCTATTTTTTAGTGTTTTCTTTATCTTATTAAATACTAGTCGACCAGCTCGACTTGTATTTAATAGTAATATAAAGTTCGCGAGTGTATGTTAAATTAAGTATATGGGTACAAGTTTCAGCTTCAACTCTTTTGTACCACCCTACCTTTTATCCCATGGAAGCGGTGCTTTTTTCCAGTATAAAGAGAACTTTATTTCAATCATCCTTCAATCAATGATGTATAGATTGAAGTAATTAAACTCTGAACAAATACTGTGAGACTGACTGAGTATATTATTATTATTTTTGGCGTGAAAATATATGAAAATTGAAAACAAGCATATTCAGGAGAAGTTCTCCAAAATAAAATCCAATTTTACAGTAGAAAACCCCAGGATTCAATTTATAAAGATGCAACATTATGACAGTAGTATTTTATACATTTTCAAGAGTCCATTCGTATTTATTTTCTTTGCTGTCGTGATTCGTTGCGGAACGAAATTGTATTAAAATATTGGATGTGACTTCCTTACTAAAATATTTTATACTAGCCGACCCGCTCTCGCTTCGTCGAGGTGTATTCAAACTGTTCACTCTCTGACTCACACTCATTTATTTAATCATACTCTACCCGCAACTATGAATCATATATCTCTCATCGTCAAGGCAGCGTTCGTAAGAAACGTTTTCGTTCGACCGTTTTTTCTCTGACTTACCTACTGCAGTAAATCCGACTACCACAAAAAAGTCTTTTCATTTTTTGAGTTAATATATAGCTTGTGATACTCACAAATATTGTGGCTTTTTATTGGTAAAAGAATTTCCAAAATCGGTTCAGCTGATCCAGAAATAACCCCCTAAAACCTCAAAAACTTTCAAACTTTACCTCTTTATAATACTACTATAGACTGAGCTATTCTGTACAGGAATCACTAAATTAACAATGTCTAGCCCTTGAGACCCCAAAGAAGGTTTGTAGAGCTTTATTACCTCGTTATCTAAAATTAACCGAGTCAGTTATAAGTCGAGGAGCCTTCGATCTAAGTGATCCTCTATAAGAGTTACATTACACTTCACGAAATTAGTCATGCAATATGCTGCTAATCAATTAGAACAGAGAGTACCTGAGGTTTGTGACCAAGGTGTAGGTTTTAATGCCTTTTTAATATGTATAAACGCTCGCCTCCTTTGCCTGACGTCACTAATTTACCATGATAGCCAATATTATCTTTACTATTGACCAGGTTATTTTATCGTTGGTTAGTAGGTATAGATGCCGGCACGTAAATATAGGTTTGACCTTGAATGCGCAGAAGTCACTATTAGGCCCTTTTTGAGCAGCGCGTCACACGCTATTGTGTGCTGTGTGACGTTTCACTTCCCACTCGTCTACTATGTCACGTATGGAACTGCCAATACAGTCACGCAGCACGCTCACAATGCGCAACTTCCCCCCACTGTTTTTCCTTAGACCTAAAGTTAGCTGCCGGCTACTATAACAGTTATCATTTTCTTACAAAACAAAAGTTTAATGTATTCCTGAGACAGTTGCACAATAACAAGTCGCTTTTAGAACAAAGTTGGTATAGCCAGTACATTCTAAAACCTGATCATAACTGAGTATTGTAATGTGAGCCTTATTACAAGGGAATAAGGGTGTGTAGTTGTAGTATTTAATGTAAGGTATAAAAAGTACTGTGCTGACGAATGGCGACCGCGATCCTTCAGACCCACAAAGGAACCACACCATTGTGTTTCGAGTATTACTACTGGTGAAGATGTTGGCATAAGTTGTAAGAAAGTAGCGTTTTTTTTTTTTTTGGTTTAATAAGAAGTTATAAGAGAATATACTAAACCTATGCTACTAGTACTTTAGAATGGAAGTGGTATTTAATATAAACAGTATAAAAATTAAATATTATATATGTCGGCGTATAGTTGGAGTAGGATAATAGTGAAGGCCGTGTTGGGTTGTAGTTGGGGTGGGATGATGATAAAGAAAGTTAATTATCACTTCCGTCACTAGTTTTATATTCAACGATTTTTGTCATCCTTAAACGAGTAAACGATTGTCGATTGGTCGCGACGCCAGCGCCATATTTCCTATTTGTAGATATACTTCTGATAATAATAAAGAAAATTAATTATCACTTCCGTCGCGTCATTTTAATATTCAACGATTTTTAATAGTCTCAAACGAGTAAAATAGTAATCGAATAAACGAGTCGTCATCGGCATCTATGGTGCTAGAGTAAAATAATAATCACTTCCGTCCGCCCCACTCGTGGAGGGGAATACTAGCTAGTCTCGACTCTTTATATGCCATTGACAGTCTGCGCGGTCTCTCAAAGTGTGAAGTAGTCTCTGGATAGTGTTAAAGTCAGTGTTTGTGTAAGTATCTTACAATGTCACGCGTCTTCTGTTAGATTAGGATTATGTGAGATTAACCTTAGGTTTAGACAGTGACACCGGGCAGTGGAGGCGAGTGTCGTAATTACATAAAGGGATTCCTTAAGCCTACACCTTGGCCACAAGTCCAAGAGTGGCCTGGGTTCCTGTTCGAAAACTACGGAATCATTAGATTCGATTAATTCATTCATCCAAATCTGCCCTCTATTCTGACACATATATTGTTGTCTCTTTCTAATAATCGCACTTTTATGTAGAATGATAAACAAAATAAGATTTGGTGCTATTTTTAACCCCCGAAGCCACAACGACGGGGTATTATAAGTTTAACGTATGTATTAATTCCGTATTGACTGCTCTTTTTATATTTCGTATTCAACAATACAAAAAATGTACTTATAAAAGTTAATTCTTCTAAATCGATATTATGTAGGTATCGATACTTAGTGACTGTATTCAATTTAAGTTTTATTCGGGTGTAATTTAATAGTTATATTTAATATACCATAAACTTTTTCCTAATTTGCTCGAGCAGTTATTTCAGTTTAGTGTGGTATTAAGGATCCCGCTTTCATGAAGACAACTGCAAAGTGATTGGGTCTCTTTTTACGTTTTTACTACTAGAGGAATTGGATCTCATTCAGTTTTTTAGGCGTTACATGAGCTAAAGATGCTACTGAATGTATGATTCGCTTTGTGTCGAACATAAGTTTGTATGCAAGGAATTAAAATGTTTTGGAATAAGTACTTGTCTTTGCATGCTGGATGGCTTTAGCATCAGCAATACTCTTATGCTCATATACGACACACACAGTTATCTAAGTAAAGCAAGAACGGGTCCTATAGTACAATATAATACAGTGATAAAGTTTTGATGTAACTCCTATGCCTTGTACCATCACATAGGACGCCGAGCGGCGTGCAAGTTGCGACGTCTTTTGAACTGGTGTACATTGAAACCTAACCATGCAAATTATGAGGTATGCTTCACGCCCTCCTACACAAATACTCCTACACTTGTACACTGTTTAAAATACTTTTATAATCATCTATTAAATCAAGTGATCCGGCCAGTGTCTGGAACGAGTGACTCAGGAGCAGGTTTAAAGATAAACGTCATCATCATCCATTGCTGGATGTCACTATTAAACATTAACACAAGCAGAGTACATAATTCAAATGACTTAAGTCTGCTTTAGACAATGTTTACTGTGTCAATGTCACCAATACAAAATTTTCATATTTTATTTTTTTTATTGTGGCAATAGCCTCTTATTTACGTTGCCATTTTTATAAACATCTAAGACAAAAACGATTTTCAAAGAATTTTCTCTTTATAGATTGAATACTCTTTACCTACCATGACTTTAAATTACACTACTTGTATCATGGAATCACTTGGCAGACTAAATCAGATCTTTTTTTTCTATTTTTTTTATGGTGCATAAGGTGCAAACGAGCAGATGGTCCACCTGATGGTAAGTGGCCACCATCGCCCATAAACATCGGCAAAACAAGAAATACTCTCTTGTTTTGTTGATGCGTTGCAACCTCGAAGATAGAGTGGGGAGGGGGAGTAAAGAAAAAAAATGCTGCGGTTTCAGCGGATCCTGAGCAAGAGCCCAGAGTACTAGATCTGCAGCATTAATAGGATGGGAGAGGGAGCGGGTAAGTCTGGCTCGGCCGGAACGCGTCTATGACAATTGGCGGTCGGATTCGCATGCTGGTGGTCGCAATCCAGTCGGGGAACAGGTCCCCTACCACCAAGGGGGTGCTGCGGCAGAAGGGAATAGTATTCTAACCCGTCTCCTCACGGAGGTCGGCCCCCTGTGAGGGGACGGCGAAAACTAAGGTTTTGTCTCATGTTTTCGTTTATAAAGTTATTATTAAATACACAGAGTATAAAATAAGTTATTGTTTCCACACTAAAGCGAATAGAAACTTTTTACCCCAGAGACGAAATTCAAGAAAACTTGAAGATAATTTCAAGAAAAAATGGATTCTAATATCAGTAACATTTTATTTACTCTCTAGAGACGACATGTGAAGTATACGAATGTAAGCACAGTTATCTAAGGGCGCGCTCATTTATTACATAAACAATTAAAACAAATTATCTTTGTTTATTATGGTATAAATATTTGAGTTGATTAGTCATTCATTCCTTATCGTGTTCTAAACTTATGGTATGGAAGCCAGATTCAAATTCGGTCAATCATTTCCTCTCGAGTGAAAATTCGTATTCTGCATAAGGGGTTAATATTATGATTACTCGTGACCGTCAGCTGCGATTCCGTGGGTGGGGCGAGCAGTGGCAGCCTTCCAAACATGTAGAAATTTTTTTTCAGTAATTTCCTCCCATTTGAAAATTTGCCGGACTATAGTTTACCTAGTATCTTGAAGGAAAAATAAAGTCAGGTGACCATAACGCGGTGGATTATTCAGCTGGCTGCTTGACTATGTGACATTTCGATTTTTTTATAGCAAAATCACAGTTACCATTTTATAAACAGGAGTCTCGCGAGCTAATGAATGGAGTCTAAGTCGACTTGGTCATGAAAATCTGTCACTGACTCTCGTACCTGGTTTTACTAGTGGCGCTATCTCTTATCATTTCTGGTACACTTAATGTCTGATAATTGTTGTACAGCTTTATTTCAAGGGAACAATATGTGATGTATGATATTTGGTGTTTTGTCGCCTTAGTAGACACTGATTAGTGTATTATATTGTGGCTAATATATTACTATAAAAGTCCGTTCAGTACTAACAGTTGTAAGTAAAATAATAACATGACACTCCTTTATTAAATAGAGTATTCGAGTAAGGTGCGTATAAATAATATAGTATCAAATTTTAAAGTATTTTTACACTCAGGAAGAAATGTTAAATCAGGAAATAATTAAACTTAATAGTGCTATTTTTATGGTAGATAAGGCGGAAACTCGCAGAAGCCCTACCGTGATAGTAAGTGGCTACAGTCTCCCATGAACATCGGTAACCCAAGACATACTTGTTTTGCCGATGCGTTGTAACCTCGAAGATAGATTGGAGAGGGGAATGAAGAAAAAAATGCTGCGGTTTCAGCTGACCATGAAAATGAGTACAGAGTCCACTAGATCCGCACCATTAATGCGCAACGCGTCAAAGACATTTGGCGTTTTGATCGGCATACAGTCGGGAAAATCCCCTACCACCAAGGGGTTGCTAGGTTACTCGCCTCCTAAGACATGCTCTCCCAGCGGCAGAGGGAAATAGTATTCCAACCCGTCCTATCTATCCTAAGGTCTGAAAAGAGAATATAAATATTTATTAATGTCTGTGAGGTTTGGATTGGAGTTTTTTTCCAAGTTAATTGTATAAAGATCCGGCTTCCATATTATTATAAGCTTACTTAAAAATAATTGACATTTATTCCAAACATTTTATCCTTAAAATCTTTTCCGTAAGGCAAAAATGGCGGCAATTAAGGAAATGTACGAGGCAGTCAACTCAAATAAACAATGGGATAGCGACCCACTCAGACTTATCCTGTAATTGGTAATAATTAGGCTAGATACGGATATAGCGTGTCTGAGTTCTTTATCCCACTCACTATGTTTTTTATTTAAATAGAACCTTATCAATAGAAAGTAGATATTTGAACAAGAGATAGTTAATACTAATATTATAAATTTGACGATGTTTGTTACTCACTCGCTCAAAAATGGCACATAATTCCTCCATGCTCCTGTGCTTGAGAGAATGAGTCAGTTAATAGAGAGGTGAGCTAGTTAGTGCGTGAGTAAGTTAGGGCGTCGCCAAGCTGTCCCTTACTACAGAAAAAAAAATTAGCCAAATCATCAGAATTCGAATAAATTCTTTACCAACATCATTTTATCGACTTGCCCCCACCCCCTAGGCAATCGTCTCGTCTGGCGATGCTCTTGGTGAATTTAGTATTTCAGGACATCATATATGTAATATATTATGAATGAAAATATATTTCTTGTACGTACGTACGTTACTTCACAACGAGTGCATTAAATTAGAATGTCTTTTGTTGTGTTAGTTATTGTCAGAAAAAGTGAGTGGGTGTAATAGAAGACAGACACTGAAGGTGGTGTAGGTTATCATACTAAGTATTACTCAACAGAAATTCAACTGAAGTCATAGAATGAATGAATGTGAAACGAGTAGGTAGGCAAGAGAATTAGTGAATGAGTGAATTTAGAATTACAAAACGTCACATCCAAAATATCCTTATCGAATGCCGTCAGTTTCAGTACAATGTTAGGCCTACACTTGATTGAAAAACTTCTTTTACATTTTTCCCTCTGTAAGCGGCTTAAGACGGCCTGAAACAATCAATTAGGGAGTTTCGTCTGCTCCGAATTGTAAATGCGACTCTGCTCGTGGGGGTTCTTATTAGGGTTCCGTAAATTACGTAAATCACAATGCATAGATACAAAAAATATCTAATATTTATATATCGGAGAATGAATCATAATGGTGGTAATTTATTGGAATAGCAACACAGTAATATAACAAATTTGTAGCATCTGTGCTGGATTGTCGATGGTACAGTTGAGATTGAATCAGTTTGCGTCAGTCAGTTCAATCGATAAATAACATTTTTTTTTTTTTTTTTTAGAATTTTTGTCTGTCTGTCTGTTTGTTCCGGCTAATCTCTGAAATGGCTGGATCTATTTTGACAGGATTTTCACTGGCAGATAGCTGATGTAACAAGGAGTAACTTAGGCTATTCAACATTTCGCTACGACCCATAGGAGCGGAGGTACACACAAACGAAGTTGCGCAGGTCGGCTAATTGAGAAATAAATTCTCTTTACAGTCTCATGACAAAAAAGAAAAAGTATCTGAACCTTCATCGGTATCAGGGTGTAATATCCCCACTAAAGTATCTCACGCTAAAGAAAGGAAATAGGTACGTTATATCATGAAAAAAGGGTTGAAGGGGTAGAAACAGGGAATGAAGTTCATGTCGAGCTGTGTGATCGTTTATTTCTTTAAGTTAGTCATAAATAAATTATGATGATGTTGAAAATTAAAATGTTAAATGTAGCGATAGATATATATGTCGGGGATTTTAAATGGTGGGAACGAAGGAGGTGAGGAGAATATTGGAGGGCATTAAAAGGGGGTGATGATATTGAATGGACTATTGGGTAAACGCTACGCAGATACCTCTACTGAACCGATATATATAAATAATCAAATATGATCTCTAACAATTACGAGCGAAACCTAAGCAGTGCCTTGGACTTGTGACCAAGGCGTAGGCTTAAGGAGCTCCTTTAAGTGATCACGACACTCGCCTCCACTGCTAAGCTCTCTGTTGAAACCCAAGGTTAATCTCACATAAACCTAACCTAACACAAGACGTGGCAACTAGATTGTAAGGTACTCGCGTGACCTTGATCACACACACGCACGCACTGCACAACACAACACAACACTATTCAGAGACTACTTCACTTCTTGAGAGACCGCGCACGACTAAGACTTCAGTCAGGCTGTCGATGGCATATAAAGGGTCGAGGATCAAGACTGTCAAAACAACGGAAGTGACTACTACCCTACTCCAACGCTATAGATACCGATGACAATTCGATTATTCGATATTCTTTTACTATTCTCCGACATATATATGTATAATAATATAACGATATAGCAATAGGGGATGAAAATTTGTATGGGAGTTTGTCATCACCCGGGCAATGCCGGAGTAGATTAGTAAAGCAATATACAATTAATAACGAACATTCTCATGATTCTCATGGTCATCATTAACAAACAACAAAATAATAATTAGCGAAATCGGTCCACCCATTCACGCGTGATACCGTGACCAAGGGAAATAGGGATTCATTTTTATATACATAGGTTAATTAATTTGTCCATCACAATAAAGCTTTTTGTAAATACTGACAAGTAGAGTGGCATGGCCTGGAAAATGAAGCGGGTCCTCATTTAAACATGCTTAACATTTTTAAATAATATAAATGTCAGAACAGAGAGATGATTTGAATGAATGAAGTGATCGAACTTAATGGAGAAGGCCGTATTTGAATGAATGAATAATCGAATATCACGATTCCGTAGTTTTTAACAGGAAACCAGGCAGTGCCTTGGACTTGTGACCAAGGCGTAGGCTTAAGGATATCCTTTAAATGATCATAACACCACCTCCTCCACTGCCTGGTCTCACTGTTTCTCTTAGGTTAGGTTAACATAAGGCTAACCTAACCTAACATAAACCTAACCTAAGGCTGACCTAACCTAAACCTAACCTAAGGTTGTGTTAACACATCTAAATGCAATGTAAGGACTAACAACATGTCCCCTTTATTACTATCCTACCCTAACTATAGGCCGGCACGGCATTAATTACTATCCTATCCCAACTATACCCCGACATATAAGTTTTATTTAAATTGTGTAATTTGAATTTTCATAAAACAGAACAATTTGGTAACATAGTTGGTAATTTAGTATTCGTGGGTAGTTCCTTTTATCTTACTTCGAGTATACCCACGAGTAGACAATTAACCTTCGTTCCGATACGATTGAGCCAGTCTGTCAAGTGGTGTCGCGCAGTACATATAAAGTAGTGCGACTAATGTACTTTATTATTTTAATATTCAGTAGCGAGGTCGAGCAGTGGAGGCGAGTGTCTACGCATAGTAGAAGACGTCTATACATAGGTCTCGAACCCCAGGAAATACTTGGCTTCCGTATACATTGCCGTTAGTATTTTTGTTTGAGTGTTACTGCGCAGTATATGGACCGATTTTAATGAAGTTTTATTTATTTAAAAGGTAATTTAATCGAGATAATTCTTAGCTATGTATTGTGAAGATCTGGTCACCCGTTTGGAGACTATCAGCTTATTTCTAACTTGAGAGCTGCATGACAGATAGACTTATACAAGTTATCGATTTTTATAAATTGACGTCATGTGATCGATACTTGGAGACTGTATTAAATTAGAAATTAAGTCGGAGGACCTTTTGTAATCGATTTTTATAAATTGACGTCATGTGATCGATACTTGGTGACTGTATTAAATTAGAAATTAAGTCGGAGGACCTTTTGTATATACAATTTACTAAGGATAAAATTGTAATAAAGATATCTTTTTTCTCATTAATATTCTATTCCAAGAAAAGTCGCCCGGAATAGAAATGCAACAAATTGTTACTTATTATACAAAGACTCGCGCCAAAGGTTTTCTCTGAAAAAGAAAAAACCTGCACTGAGACTTTCTTTTATTTTGGATACATCTTGAAGTCAGGACTCGGCTCTTACTATTTAGTTCACTTTATTTAGATTTTACGTTTATTTACCTAATTTCTTGTATTATTATGAGGATAAATTGTTTTTGGAAATAAAAATTCATTAAATAATATTTGTTTACATTAGAATTTCAGAGTTATTCCTAACTGAGTAAATATACAGACTTACTTTATTTGTATTTTATTAATATTGGTAATTATAATTTATCCTACCTCTATCCCTAACTATCACAGACTATCTTACACTATCTTTTACTATATGATATGACTGACATTGTCAAATATATTTTTGTAGGATGAAGAGAGAAAGTATTACCTAACCAATTCAAAATTTTGTCCTCAATATGTTGAAACTTTAACTAATTGTTTTGGAGTTTCCAATATACAAATAAACTCAATATCATTTAATATAGTGAAAAATTAATCGGCACCTATAAAAAAAAAATTTTTTTTTTAAAGTTTAGAGTAACATCGCGAATAAATGGTAAATCCTCAGACGTACCGTAAAATAACCCAGATGCTTTCACGTTTTTAATGCTTATTTAATTTAAAGGAATTTTGTATTAAAGAATTAATGTATAAACATTATAAATAAAATTGACTTAATAAGATTTAAAAAGAGAGAGAAAGAGAAATCTATATTTACCTAAACAATAGTTAGAAATGTATTAGTTTTGGAATATTGCTATAGACATGGAGAGAAATATGATATATGATACCCATTACTGTACAGCAATACGTATACACATGCAATTTAGACTGAGGCGAGCGGTGCCTGGGGCTTGAGACCCAGAAGCAGGTTTAAAGAGCTCTTTCATAATATATTAACTCTCACCTCCACCACTCGACCTCGCTAATGACAATAGATAATAAAGTAAACTTACGTGGACCTCGAGAAGGGTAACCTTAATCACGACACTATAACACTAACTTCCATGTTCACTGCACGAAAACACCAGAAAGACTGAGACTAATCTATCGCACTAAAGGTTATATAAAGTCTCCACGTCGGTATACTCGAAATAATATAAAATGATATACCCGCTACTACTACTTTATAACCAGTGTTGCTAACAATATTAGTAGATGCAATGGCAAATATTTTTTTGCAGCTATAAAAAAAATTCTACAGTCTTTTATTATTTTAATACATTTCTCATTATCATTTAAATGTAATTTTTTTACATACTATAGGTTGGCGTTTGACCGTGCCTTGCCTGATGGTAAGCAATCACACGGTCTAGGATGGAACACGTCTTCCTAGAAGATACCTATTTACTCTTGCTTTGAAGACACCAATTTTATACCTATCAGGAAACAGACTCTGGCAGATCGTTCCATAGTTTCGCGGTGCGAATAAAGAACGCGGATTCGAAGCACTGGGTATGTATTTGCGGGATATCCACCACGGTGCTTGGATCGCGTTTGTCTGGCTGTTCGGTAGAATAAGAGGGCGGGCGGAATTAAATTATATAATTCCTGGGCACCTTTTTTTTTTTTTTTATAAAAAATAGACAAGCGCTTGGCTGTATCTCACCTGGTGGAAAGTGAAGATGCAGCCTAAGATGTAGCGCGCTTCTCTAGAAAATGCCTATTCACCTTTCTTTTAAAGATACCCAAATTGTACGTGTTCGGAAAAACTGATGCCGGTAAGGCGTTCAAATCGCTTCGTACGTACAGGCGGTATGTCAACTACAAAGGGGTGGAGACCCTCACGGCGTCTGGTGGTTCGATGGTAAAATGGTGAAGCTGGTATTAAGTCATGCAGTTCCTGCGCACACTTTCCGAAATAATTTCTGTAATATACTGACAGACACGCAACTTTGCGTCGATGCTCCAGACTCTGGAATTTTCGCCGTACTAAGTCCTCATCTCCAATGAGTCTCCCAGTACGGCGAACGACCGAGTCTAAAGCTTCGAGTTGGTACTTGGCAGAACCATCCCAGAGGTGACACATTCGCCTAAATGTAGGTTTTGAGCAAAGTATCGTCTCCTATTAGTCTCTTGGCTTTGTTATATTAATCCCCACAAAAATATAAATGTGAAATGGGAGCCGAGTTCAGTATAAGAATATGATTCGTCTTCGCCGACAAAAGATTTGATATGTGTGCCAAGGTCTGTGTAAAAAATGTTAAAATTCTAATTTCAATATTTATTGTTATATGATTTATTGTAATATAAATTTATTGTTATATAAATTTAGTAGAATATGCAACATTCTACTAAATTCATATTACAATTTCTTGTTTGTTGGTAGCACCACAATGTAGCAAACATTGTGTTGCTACCAACTTAAGAAGTAATATACATTCTTAAATTTCAACAGACAATTATTTACAAAATAAAATTATTTCACTTGAGATGTAACTGTACTTAAAAAATGCTTGAGCTACATTAATGAAAATTTTGTGTATATATTAAGCGTTATTTTTTTTAACTATATATTTGTTTGTATTTTTTTTTCTTGCTTGGTGTACAATAAAGAATATTTGAATTGAATTGAAATTTTGGATTCTAGATAAACTGACTCCCTTACTTTAATAAATGTACCAAAATTTCATATAGTTATGTAGGTTAAGCTAGCTGCGCCGCTTCACTTGGCCTTGACTCGCTACCGACGTGTCTTTATCTGTGAAAACTGCTGGTTATCTAAGTTTAAAATTTAAAATATTATTTAAAAATAAATAAATTAAAGAAATTTCTGGACTACATACAATTTCTAAAAAAAATCATTTTATTGTAAATTTCCTATATATACAATTCCGATGATATATATGAAATTAATGTATGTTAGGATCTGTTACAGTAATACAACTATTTAATTAGATTAGAGATAAAGGGAGACATGATCATATCAGAAAGTTGTATCTTACTACAGAAATATGTGATGTTTGTTTAAAAAAAATATTTACTTAGAAATGGGTTACAGCAAGATAAAGATAAGTGTAGTGATAGGGGTTTTTGTTATATGACGAATGGATAAGCAGTTATTCAGCTATATAATTCTAGTTAAAGTAACTCCCTCGTGATATCGTACTGCAGCAAAGTTACTTCATAGTTGTCTCATGAATACTGTAAAAGATTAACACTTAGTTTTAGGTTTTGACTTATTTACATAATATGCTCTTGTCCAGGTCACTTTTTATATATTATTAAATTAAAATTTTAAATTACCCTCGACCGAAAGACACCGACTATCATAGCCACACGACATCGATTTAGAAAAATCGATATTAACTTTTATGAGTCTACTTTTTTGCATTGTTTAAAAACAAAATATAAAAACAGCAGTCAATACAGACTTGATTCTAATCGATCTTTAATATCGAAAGAAAGGTATCGAGAAATACCGTCGTTAGGTATTCAATGTAAGAAACGTGAGTGCGTTACCATGGTTACAAGATTGTTATAATTGTCAATATATTAATATTGTGAGGCAGCTCTCAAGTTAGCAATCAGCTGATAGTCTCCAAACGGGTGACCAGATTCACAATACATTTTTTACAAATTGCCTTTCAAACAAATAAAACTTCATCAGAATCGGTCCATTAACTTGGACGCTACGATGCTATAGACAGATTGTTACGTTCAAGTGCTTATGATAACGCTTTGCATAAATTAAGGCCATTTCTTACTCCGTCTCAATGTGAAAGAAGAATATACCTACAAACTCACAAAATACATTAGAATTTGTATATAATATATATATATATGTCAGAGGTGTGAGTTAGGTTTAGGTTAGGTTAGCCTTAGGTTAGGTTAATGTTAGTCTAATCTTAAGATTAAACAGTGAAACTAAGCAGTGGAGGTGAGTGTTATGATCATTTAAAGGATATCCTTAAGCCTACACCTTGGTCTCAAGTCCAAGGCACTGCTTGGGTTCCTGTAATAGTAAAAGATCGTAACGTTTAGTTATCCTGACCGTGTTGCGCCCGTATAGCTTTTGAGATAGGCCATCCATCTATATCCTTTTTTTTAACTAGTTTCCGACACATATATATATATATATACAGCGCACTCCATACTATGATTTTTTCTCAAAGAAGGGAGGACATGTTAAATTTAAACCAATCAACAGTTACCTATATGTTTTTTGATTTGAGTTAATTTAAAATTATAAAAAAATTGTTTGAAAAACTAATTATATTAATAATTACTATAGTTTCCCACAACAAATATAAATTAAAAAAAAAAAACAAGTTTACACTGAGATTGCATTTGTTCTATTATGAGAAAAATAATCACATTCCAGCTCACCTCGCGGGATTGGGAGTAGGAATTGCTATCTGGCGGATAGCGGTATACCCCGTTAGTATATCAAAGAGTACATATATTGATGATCCTGTTGTTTTATATTCTACCTAAGTGGGACTGTCTCTCAGAGACTTCCTCATAGTATAGCTACCGGTACGTAAGTATAGGTTTGACCTTGAAAACGCTGAAGTCACTATTAGGGGCGAGAGCAGCGCGTCACATGGGATAGGTTCTTATGCGACGTTTCACTACCTGCGCGTCTGCTAAGTCAAGGATGGAACTGCAGCATCTTCACAATGCACAACTTTCCCCCACTATTTTTCTCAGACCTATAGTTAGCTGCCGCCTAATATATCAATGTGAAGAATGTGATACTTATAAAGATTTAATGGCACGAATATAATTAAACAGGAATACGTACAATATGGAAATGTGACTGTTAGCCGAGTCATACTTGAGGCTTAAGACCGAAGTGTAGGTTTAGCTAACTAAGGGAAACCTAGCACCAGTCACACTGCACTAAATTTTCTTATGTGAGTGAGTGAGCTTTTCTAAGTAATGCGATTATTGGAATTTAAATAACTTTTTTGTTTGGAAACTCACGTAATTTTTACTAATTTCACTAATTTATTATGTTTAAATATCTAATTAATTCTATTTTTTCATGCTAACATATAAGTATGTAAGATATTATATATAGTTAAAGTAAATTTAAACTTTAAATGTATTTAATTTTGTTTTAGATTCATCTGGTTGCCTGGAAGAGATTGCTTTGTATCTATACTATGTTACCTTTTTTGTATGTGCAGTAAAGTTTTTCTATCTATTTAACTATCTATCTAATTTTATAGTTCAAAAAATCCGATAAAAATCTCCCAAAAAATTACAAGTCATACAAGTCAAGTAAAAAAATAACATAATATTAAATTTGTCAATAATATTCTTTGAAGGAAAACGTTGTTTTCTAGAAATTAGACTGAGCCCCCCCTCCCGCCGCCGCCCGAGGCGCTGCGGTCGCTTATTTACATACAGAGTGGGTACAAACACTTCGCGTATGATTATTTCTATTATTTCCTCTTGCGTTTGCCTTTTCTTACTTATCGTTTTAATCCATAGAACCGTGTACAGTTAAAAGGCCTTTTATATAATTACAAACCCCCCCCTTGGCTACCCGAACATTAACTACAGTAGATAATAAATTAAAATTTCGTGGACCTCAAGAAGGGTGACCTTAACCACGACACTTTAATATAAACTGCCATGAACACTGCGCGACAACACGAGAGTGACTGAGTCTAATCTATTGCGACAAAGGTTATATATAGCTGACACGTCGGTGTAAAAGAAATAAAATAAAACGAACTACCCACAAATTGTAGTTTATTAAAAGATGTTGCTAAGTGAGTCTAAAAATATTAATTACATGTTAGCAACACCGTTTATATTTAATATTCGCCTGGCTCGCTTCGCCTTATAGCTCGCCTTGCGACTATTATGGTTGTGCAGTGGTGTGGTGTTGTGATGCTGGGTCTCTATTACTAACGTTTGGAGAGTGTTTAATATTGGTTAATCGGTTTCCGTTTTAAGTGCATATATTGTCTTGTAAATGTTACTCTACCTAAAATTACATAAATGCTAAACTAATGTAGGAAATGTTAGGTGTTTAAATATCAAAACTTACGTATGCTGATATTTGTCAACTACCAGCCAAGTTGAATTTCTTGCAGTTTTAATAAATTATATAATTAATTATATTTATTATTGTACACTTTTTTTAATTTCACAACATTAAAAATCACTTTAAAAGATATTAGAGCTAATCCTGGCAGGGCTAGTCGAGCGAACCTAATTCCATGTAAAGTTTATATATCTTGGAAAATATAATAATATATGTGATGTAACTGTTGTTAATTAAAATACCGAATATACTAAATATAAGAAGATGTAAATGTAATAAGTATTTCAAAAGAGAAAGGAAATCTTTCAGAGAAACTCAACAGTCGCGTCCCACTCCGCGTCTGATGATCGCAATTCAAAAACTACTAAACGAATTTTAATGCTGTTTGTATTAATAAATAGAGTGATTAATTACAAAGGTTTTGGTGTATTATTTGTTATGGTTTTGTGTAAATTGATTGCAATATGAGGATAATTGTTGTAAATGTCGGAATAAGTCAAGTGAGCGAGGAAGCCTTCTTTGAAAACGCAGAAACTTTTTGAGATTTAAAAAAACAATATATATAAGCCTATATGCTCTACGCAAGCAAAGCAAGGGAATGTCGCTAGTATAGATAACTAATTTTAATCCAGGTGAGTAAGCCGAAATAACCAAACTGATCAAAGTTTAGCAAGATCCGTTGAAGCATGAGTAAGATTTCCAAATCGCTTTGAAGGCAACTTCAGACAGACTTTATACGAGAACAGACAAACTGACAATCATTCATGTGTCTAAATATTAATTTATAAACTAGTATCACAACCTTGACTACACTATATAATAATAGGAATATTTTATATTTAAATTACCAACACTGTTGATGCTTATAGTTTTAGTCTGTCAAGAGTTTTCTCACAGTAAACATAATTTTGTTGTATTTTGTTCAAACTTCACTACAGTTGTACTTGTTTCTGTTGGTGTAAAAATTCAGAATTACTTTGGAATTATAAATTTGGAGTTGAGAGAAATATTAACAAATTGGAGTAAAGAAAATTATATTAAAGAAAATAATAAATAAAATAATTTTGAAAAAAAAGATGTTCAATCAGAACGTTTTATTTTAATTATTTTTGATTATATCATCATCACGACCCTTCAATGGCCCACTGCTGAGCCGAGTCTCCTCCTCAGAATGAGCAGGGTATTAGGCCATAGTCCACCTCGCTGACCCAGTGCGGGTTGACTTCACACACTTTTTGAGAACTTTTAGGGAACTCTCAGGAGTGAAGGTTTCCTCACGATGTTTTCCTTCACCGTAAAAGCAAGTGATATATAATTTATTAAAACACACAACTCAGAGTCAGAGGTGTGTGCCCAGAATCGAACTTGGACCTGAAGTCTCAACCACTGGGCCATCACTGCTCTATCTTGTTTGATTATATATGTCTACTTTATTTGGTAATTACTAGTCAAACCTCGTGACTTCGCCCGCGTGAAAGTAACCTAGTAGTAACCTTTGCTTTGAACAAAGAAAGCGAGTGTTTCATTTGAATAAAAGACGTCTTTAACCCTACAAATTGGTCACAAGTCCAAGGCACTGCTTAGGTTTCTCTCGTAATTATAAGAGATCATGTTTGATTGTTCATCGGTTCATTAGCAGTTGCCCAATAGTCCATTCAATATCACCCCCAGTAGTGTTCTCCAATATTCCTCCTCTCCTCTTCCTCCTTCTTACTCTAAGGGAACGGTGCTTTTTCGGGATAAGAAGTACTCAAAGTGTTAATCAACCTTTTAAAGTATCCTTGTACCAAATTTCATTCAAATCGGTTCAGTCGTTTTAAAGTAATGCGTGCACAAACACGACAAGTCTTTTATTTTATTATATTGATAATTAAATGGAGTTATTTGTAGTCTAACAATATGACGGTTTGTTGACTAGAATATTACTCCTGAGGTTTATACTTTAGACAGAGATCCAGAATTACAACTAGATCACGGGAGGTAATAATAACAATTTCTAATATGGCGGCGTATTTATTTTTTTAGCTTTTATCTTTACTGAACATTAGATATAGACAGATTATCTTTTTTTTGCATCAATTTTTCTATACTTCGCGTACTTTTTTTCAAAAATAAATGTGTACATATGTTTGTACATCATTGGCATGATAATATTCTGTTATATTGTATGGTTATTATTTGTTAAATCCCGTTTAACAGAGAGCTTCAGTTTGTAATCCTGTATACGCATAGGCTTAGCTTAGTGTCCGTGTCTTAGTGAAGCTGAATAGGACGTAACGCTAACGTGCCTTTATGTTACTATTCCTACTGGAATATATGGATTATATTAAACGAGCTGTTCATACTGTATAAGAACTCTGTAGCTTTAGTCTATCTGCCGATCAAGCCTTTCAAAGTCTATACGCAGACAGTATAACAGCTCGACTAGAATATCCTCCTGGGGGTTATACTTTAGACTCAGACCTTCAGTTACAGCTTGCATACTCGCCATGCAATAATATTTATTCTGCCGTGACGTCGTTGTCCAACATTAAGGTAAAGATAAAGATAAAGTATCAAGATGATTGTACTTAAAAGTATCAAGATGATTGTTAAACTGAGGTAGGGCACAGCAGGAAATTTCCTGCTCAAATATGGAGCAGCCCGACTGGGGTAGTACCCCGACCTTACAGAAGATCACAGCTAAATAACACTACTCTAAAGCAGTGTTGTGTTCCTGTTGGTGAGTAAGGTGACCAGAGCTCCTGGGGTATTGGGGACAGGGTCGGCAACGCGCTTGCGATGCTTCTGGTGTTGCAGACGTCTATAAGCTACGGTAATCGCTTACCATCAGGTGAGCCGTACGCTTGTTTGTCGACCTAGTTATATAAAAAAAAACTTCACGACTTGACGTCATTTAATGTTAAATTATTTTTGTGTTATGCAGATATTAGGGTGCAGTTTTTTTTTCAAATTTGAGCAAATAGTTTATTGCCAGAGCAAACGAAAAAAAAAGAAAACTAATCTGATGAAGTAAGATTTTTGAGCTGTCAGTATCTCTTTCTATGTTTAGATTTGCGTTTATATTACTATAATAGCATATCAATTATATTAAATACTAGGGGCCCGTCCCGGCTTCGCGCGGGTGGAATATTATTTTTAAAAATATATTGGCTCTCCCGCATTTCGGTGCCCCCTCTCTTGCCGCTTTACTCGCTGCGCTGCGTCGCTACACTGGCCCGTCGCGTCGTCGTGTATTTTTTGTTTATATTGATATTTTTAATTTCGTAATATCTTTTGAATGGAAAGTCCGATTTTAATAATTCAAAAAGTATTTTACAGGTATTGAAACAGTCTTGAATACGAAGGGAGGACAGAGCAAAAATAAAATTGAATAGGTAAAGAAGAGAGAGAAAGAGAGAGAGAGAGAGAGAGAGAGAGATAATTGAAAGAAAGAAAGTGAAAAGAGACTGATCATACTGAACAAATAAAAATAAGAATTAAAGAGAGAGGATGAGAGACAATGATAGTATTATAAGAGGTAGAGAGATGGAAATACTATAGAATTCTCTCAGTGAAAGAATTTTAAAATCGGATTAGTATCAACAAAATGGCCATATTCTATTAATTAAAAAATGTATATGGCAACACTAATTCACTTTTGTCACTCACGAATAGTGTAATTTTCTAACAGTAAACGAATTTTTACAATCGTATTAGTAACAACAAAATGGCCATATTCTATTAATTAAAAAATGTATATGGCAACACTAATTCACCTTTTTCACTCACGAATAGTGTAGTTTTCTCTCAGTAAAAGATTTTTTAAAATCGGATTAGTATCACCAAAATGGCCATATTCTATTAATTAAAAAATGTATATGGCAACACTAAATCACCTTTGTCACTCACGAATAGTGTAGTTTTTTATCTGTGAAACATTTTTTAAAATCGGATTTGTAGTTCCTGAGAATTTCTTCAATTTACAAAATGACCACCTTATGGCACTTAAATGACCATATCTTTTTAATTAGAGTATTTATGGCAACACCACATAGCCTACGTTACCCGGAAAGGATGTAGCTTCCCATCGGTGAAAGAATTTTCAAAATCAGTTCAGTACTTTTCGAGCCTATTCGCAACAAACAATCAAATCTTTCCTCTTTATATAATAGTAGAGAGTATAGATTTTATCGACTTGCAATGTTTTAATGAAATTTTATTTGTCTGAAAGGTAATTTAATCGAGATGGTTCTTAGCTATGTATTGTGAAGATCTGGTCAGCGGTTCTATCGGTCTAACTTGATTATTAATATGTTGACAATTATAAGAATATTGTAACCATGGCAACACACTGACACTGCTTACACTGAGTGCAGATGAAACGATAACTCGATACCTTTCTTTTGACAATTTAGTTGCAGTATTGAATAAATAGTTATTGAACTTTGCGTCTCTCTTACTCATCTACTGATAATCCTCTTTTATTTGTCTGTTGGTTGAAATAGAAAGATATAGTAAGGTTTTAAAGTAAATTGAAAAGGATAGTCGATTGGCGCGTCGCCACTGGTCCCTGGTGGACGGAGGATTCAGTTTTAACTTTCAACCGACTTTTAATTAAGCTAATTATGTGTTAACGTATAAATTCTAGGACTTTTCGCTTTATTGAAATAACTAGGCAGGGAATTAAAGATTTATATATATGCTATATTTAGCAACACCGTTGATAACTATATATTTTATTCCAAGAATGTAAATAACCTTTGTTCCAAAAGACTTGAAGCAATTGTCAAACGCTCGCCTGGTGACCATTATGGATGTGTAGTCTAATATCTATCTAATATCTATTGTTTACTTGGTTTTCCGTTAAGTGCATTTTGTTAATGTCTTGTGTACAAAAAATTTTTTGCGGTATTTAGATTTTAGATATGAAGTTCTTAGCTTTGTAAGTAATAACATGGGTGCGTATAATTTTTAAACTTTATTTTTTTATTTAATAGTTTTCCGTTTCCTGATCGATCGAAATAATCTTTATATTCTCATATTGAACCGTAATGTTGGTTTTTATTTGCTTTAAAGAGTGAATAACTGCAACGACAGGACCGCGCGGACTAAACGACCGCATTTTGAACATATATGTTGACTTAATCAATATGATATATACATATGTGTAATGTGCTCGCCAATACCTTTCTTTTGATACCAAACACGTCATAATTATCTCAGTTTATTTTTTTTTCTTGGCTATAATCTGGGGTATAAAAAAAAAATTAAAATTTTTATAGCCTATGTCACCCGCGCCATTATTATGAATCTATAATTTAGGCGCTAGAATGGAACATACAAACATACATACTTACATAGATACATACATACATAGACTGCCAAAATCGTAACCCTTCCTTTTGGCTTCGCCGTAGTCGGGTAATAAAAACTAAATAAACGAAACTGCGATTTAATATATTACTTACGCCATCTATTGACGAATAGATAGCGTCTGCCTGTCTGTTACACAATCAGGCTTAAATCACTGAACCAATTTTGATTCAATATGATACAGAGATAAAGTAGAGCTTGAGGAAGGGGGTAGGCAATGTTTTATCGTAAAAAAAATACTTACTCGTACGCCATCTATCGACGTGGGGATGAAGTGCATGTCGAGCTGTGTTGCCGTTATGTCTCGGAATTAGTCATATACAAAAAAAGTTAAATATAGTGATATATCAACTAGTATACTATAAACACAAACGCACATAGGTAATGTAACAAACATTGATCATAATATTAATTAGATTATAGCTCATTGAACTGTTAACACGATTATGACATGAATATTTCACTTCCGATCTATTAATTATTATAATACTAATGATACACCCTTCGCTGAGGTAAACTTAAGCATTTGATGTGAATTATATTAAATACTAGTTGACCTGCGCGACTTTGTCCTCGTGTAGCTCCGCTCCTATTGGTCTAAGCGTGATGATATATAGCCTATAGTCTTCCTCGATAAATGGGCTATCTGACACTGAAAGAATTTTTCAAATCGGACCAGTAGTTTCTGAGATTAGCGCGCTCAAACAAACAAATTCTTCAGCTTTATATATTAGTATAAGATTATTATATTTAACCGTCAGTAGGATCTCTTTCTCTTTGTAGTACTAACGTGGCCCACGCCTAACACAAGTATTTAGCTTAGTTGGATGGGTTAAGAATACTAGTAGTATGTAATCCAAACTGCTAGTAATCTATAAAAAAATAAGATTTTCTAGAGAAGAAACTTCGACAACACCCACCTTCCATTTTTTTTCAAGCCAATTTGGTATAGGAAATACAAATAATTATTAAAATATGTATGAACAAACTAAGGTTTTAATGGATTGCTGTTTTAAAAAAGTAGTGTAATTGCTATTTTTCTGAAGAATTGTTAAATATCAGAGTTAAGAGGTCAAGCGGTGAAGATGGAGAGTGTTTACTGGTAGTCGAAAGGCCTTATGAATATGTAAAGGCCTTAAATTATGTGTCGTTACTGAAGTGTAAAAAATAGCTTGTTTTTTAGGGTTCCTTGAAAGGAAAAAAATGTTCGTCCGTTCGTCTGTCAGTTAAGACTGTTTTTCTCAGGAATGAGTGGACTGGTAAAGTTCCTTATAGTGGCAAAAAATATCAATAGTCAACGCAACAAAACACTTTGAAAACTTTAGCGTATTGGGTTCATATTTTTACCTAAGATCTTGAAATTTGGTAAGGAGTAAGAGGAATGTTTCAGCACACGTTAACTAAATAATCTAAAAACTTAAAAAAATACTACAGGTTTTTTTACAGTTTCTAAACAGACTTAGGTTGCACAATATGTTCATAAATGGGCACAACAGTTTTCCACCTGCAAAGAGTTAGCCACACCGTTGATAACTTAATATTCGCGGGTATATGTGATGCATATTATTATTGTCTTTTTTTATGACAGATATGGGTCAAACGAGAAGACTGTCCACCTGATGGAAAGTGGCCACCGTCGAACATGGACATCGGCCATACAAGAGATACTGTCTTGTTTTGCCGATGCGTTGCCGCCTCGAAGATATAGTGAGGAGGGGGAGCGAAGAGAAGAATGTTGCGGTTTCAGTGGACCCTGAGCAAGAATCCTGGAGAGTAAAAAGTAAAAAAGAAGGTAAGGTAAAAACCAGAAGAACTGTATATTAACCCGTCCACTCACGAGTAAAACCGATGTCTTTTGCGCCTTACTGTATAGCTAGTAGACAAGACATGTTAAGTTTGTTTCTTAATTCAGATTATACGGAATCGGTACGGGAGTTTCATTCGCATTTGGTCGAATTTTATTTTTATATAATTTGAGTAGCTATATTTTCTATTAATTTTCTAATCCATTAAGTACAGATAAAGTTTAGAAAAGTAAAAAACCTTAAAGTCACTCATTCGTACAGAATTAGCTTAGTTAAAATAAAATCCCGTAGAGTAGGGATCGCGTGGCTGGCGCTGGCGTCGCGCCAGTTCATTATGAAGAATAATCGAATCTTACCCGCAGACTATTGATTTAAGGCTAATAATAATATTATTGGATGTTCAGAATTTTCTCATTTTTGGACGGGAAAAAGCCTCACAATCTATACTAATATTATAAAGAAATAAACTTTGTGAGGCTATAGAAGGTAATCTCTGGATCTACTGAACAGATTTTGAAAAATCTTTTACCAATAGAAAGCTACATTATTTGTGAGTGTCATAGGCTATATATTACAGTATTTTCTTACGAACGCTGCCTAAATGATGATTCATAGTTACGGGTAGAGTAGGAATGAATAAATGAGTGAGTGAACAGTTTGAATATACCTCGGCGAAGCGTGAGCGGGTTGGCTCGTTAACTTATATATTACTAGTTGACCAACATCGGCTGCAATTTACCACGTGTATTTAGGTTCCAAGACCCATCAAAGGTCCACTGCTGAGCCGGGTCTCCTCCTCAGAATGAGGAAGGTGTTAGGCCATACTCCACCACGCTGGTCCAATGCGAGTTGGCAGATTTCACACACCTTTGAGAACTTTAGGGAACTCTCAGGAGTGCAGGTTTCCTCACGATGTTTTCCTTCACCGTTAAAGCGAGTTATATCTAATTGCTTAAAACACACATAACTCAGAAAAGTCAGTGTGTGCCTGTATGGGGGATCGAACTCGGACCTCTCGAGTAAGACATTGAAGTCTCAACCACTGGGCAATCACTGCTTTGTTGTATCATTATTTTTTACATTTTAATTTTTAACAACATAGTTTATATATCTCAAACAATGTTTACTGTTGGGTTCTATAACAAACGCTGTGACACGAGATTTTATATATATAATTCATGCGAAATGCTTACCCTATTTCAACCCATTAAAGCCTTTTTTTGGGATAAATCATAGCCATTAAAGCTCCAGTCTATCTCTACACCAAATTTTATCAAAAGCGGTTCAGTGGTTTTAGCGTTAAAGCGTAACATATAAACAGACAGACCTACCTAAAATAACAGTTTAGGGCCAACACGAGCCTCATTGCTTAGGTGCCTTTTTGCGTCGAATAAACGCTGCAAAAATTATTATTCAAAAGAAAAATGGAGAATTGTATCATCGGTACGTATCCTACAATTTTTATTAAAGCGATAATTTTCATAGAGGTTATGGACATTGATACGCTGTCACCGTACGCGAAGTTCACCTTTTCAATGTTTTACGCATATAGTTCGTAGGAGTATATAAATACAACCTCTTTACATGAATAATCAATAAATATGTATTCCAATATTACTTCAGTTTATAAAATTTAAATATAAAAGTAAATGAGAGTATAATTCTTTTGAAATCTCTTCTGTATTAACAAAAGCTTTTAACAGCTCCACATTATACGATGCTGCTCAAATATTGATGTTAATGTGAAAATATTGTTTACATTTCAATAATGGATATTTAATACTTTAAAATCAGATGTTTTGAACTGTATTTTAATTTGTTGTAACAAAGGATGGTCATTGTAATCAAATTTTATCAATAGACGCGTCATACACTAATATACTGGCCATTGCTGTGAGCGTGCTGCATGGCTGTATCGGTAGTTCAATCCACGAATACTATTTTGACAATTAAAATAAGCGTGCGGGAGCAGAACTGAAGCGTAAGAACCAATCGAATGTAGCGCGCTCCTCTTCCCCTACCCTTCCCTGGAAAGGTCCTAACAGTGACTTCTGCGTATTCAAGATTAGAAGGATACTTAGATGCCTTTGACTATAATTACATTAATAACTGTTCAGAAAGAAAGAGAAAGAAAACACCTATCAAAATAATTTAACTATCGCTTGTAAAAATACAACCCAATAATATCAACCTATTTTTATTATAATAAATAAATTACGAATCATTTTTTTTCTCGATCGCAATGTAATTTATACTTGGTTTATAAATACACACACACACACACGCATGCACGCGTGCACGCACGCTCGCACGTACGCACGCACGCACGCACACACTCTCACATTATACTTCTGCAATGGATAAAAGAAGGTAGAAGAAAAATCTGACTTATATTTTGCGCGAAAATATAACATGATACTGTAAGCTGTAATTAAATAAAAATGGTCAAGTGCGTGTCGGATTATTGCATAGAATCTAACTATTATAGATTAAACGATAAACCTCTTTAAAGTAGAATAAGAGAGATCTTAAATAGATTAGATTCTCATGGGACTTCTTAGAAAGTACAGATAGATTGTAATATGATATTAATTAATCAAGATGTCCATCATTACATAATCATAACTTTTGAGTGATGGATCTCAACAACGTCGAACTGTCAACGGTTGTCTCATCAATCAGCCTCTAAGAACGAATTATTATAATAATTATTCAAGGATCTTATTTATATTGGAGATGATAGGAAAACTTTGTATTTACTATAAAAGTGAAGAATTTGTTCGATCTCTCATTATTTTATTTGTGTAAACCTTCAAACTTTATTTCTTTCATTCCTTTCTTATTTTGTTGTTCTTCTTCTTCTATACTTTTGTTATTGCCTTCTCTTTTGCCTTTCGTCCTTATTCCCTTTATTCGTGATTGTCTTTTAGGTGTTCAATTTCAGTTTTCATTCACAACATCAACATCATCACCACAACCACACCAACATTCATAGAGTGTGGAGGGTGATGTTGGCAGACTTCACTCATCTTTGAGAACTTTAGGGAACTCTCTGGAGTGCAGGTTTCCTTCACCGTTATAGCAAGTTATATTATTTAATTTCTTAAAACATATAAAACTCAGAAAAGTCAGAGGTGTTGCCAGGATCGACAATTAACAACAAAGACCTTTAAATTAGAAAAAAATGGAGAGTTATGATTACCATGATAAGCATTCTGTCCATATCTTTTAGGAAGGAATCCTTTTTTTCTTCCTCGTTTTCTTTCTTTCTGTCTTTTTTTGTAACTTACTGAAATAAAAAGTTTCCTTCTTTGTAATTTTGTGTCTAATTTGTAAAATGTTGATTTTATCAAACATTGCAACAACTTGCTGTTAAGATTAATAAAATCTAACAAAGTTAAAATGTATCAGAATTATCCCATGCACCATAATCAATGATTAGAATCATACAAGCGGACAATGACGCAACAATAATTAATTCAGTGGAGCGGTAAACTGTTGGCCACTAGACATCTATAATTTACTGTGTGGTTTCAATTTTAGTTTATTTGTGTTTGCCCTAATAATTGCTCTCTTTGACATTTTGATTACATTAACTATTATAGACTAGTTATATTTAACATGTGGTTTGTATTTTGGGAAAGATTCTATTACAACTCACCTTTGCTGCTTTCATCTTAGTTCTTCTCCTCAAGACCATGAAGACCGTGAAATTGTCTTTCATTACTCCATTTTGTGAGGGGATGCGTTAGAATCTCGTAAATCAAAGTTTTATTCGGTGGAAAGGGATTTCTTTCAATTTAACTCGCAACTACAACGATGTATGCCTTGTTTTCCCTTTTTTCTGAATCTGTGGTTTTATTCTCTACGGCAGGTGAAGAAAAGAAACTCTTTCCTTATTCTGTTTTATAAGAAATATAATTGATAGTCAATCTAATGCGAAGGGCTTACAAATTTGTTCATAATCTTTTTCTGCTTTAGCCAAGTTCCCATAATTTTACGCTAAATCTTCTTTCTTTTCTACATCAACTTTTTGTTCTTCGTTTGTCTTGGATTATCATGTCTGTCAATTGCTTATGTCTGTGTGTGGCATCGTAACGCCCAAGACGATGGACTGATTCTGATGAAGTTTTATTTTTTGAAAAGTAATATGATCAAGATGGTTCTTAGCTATGTATTGTAAAGATCTGGTCAGTCGTTTTTAACTTTCCGTATCTTTCTTTCGATATCAAGTGTCGAATAGAATCGAGTATAAAGCTTTTTAAATGTACGTAACAGTATATATTACATCTATCATTTGTTTTCAAAACGATCGATATGTTGACAAAAAGATCGACTTATACAAGTTAATATTGATTCTTCTAAATCGTGTCGATGTCGTGGGGGTATGGATACTTGTTGACTGTATTAAATTGAGTTTTAGTCGGGAGTAACTTAGGTTTTTAATTTAATAGTTATTATTTTTTATTTACTCCTAAGATTTTAAATGTCCAATGATTTAAAACTTTAGTTAGTTCACTGGTCTAATGAATTCCTTTATAACATCCTGTATTTGAACTAAACAGTACTTCCTTTCACAACTTCACATACAGTAAGAACTTGAAATGCATATTATATTGAATTTCAATTTGAGTTCCGCTGATGCAGGTAAAGTTTCTCCGTCTGAATACGTACCCAAAATTCCTGTGTCAATGAAAACTTACGCCTAAGCTTACTAAGTTTAGTAGATAAATACGTGTATGCTTTTGTTAAGGTGTTTTAGTTACGAATATTTGAATAAGCTACAAAAATTACTGAAACTGTACGTAGCCTGAATACAGAAATAGTTAGTTTTGTTCAATCATCCGAGTTTTGTGGATGTTAATGTCTTAACAATGAAAATATTAAGTATTGGAATAAAGTAGTAATCTACTTCCTAAAAATATGATACCACTCAGTAACACGCACAAGACAAGGATACGGACACGGACCTCAAGAATGATGACCTTAACCACGATACTATAATACTAACATCCATGTATACTGAGCGAAAACGCCAGACATACTGACTCTAATCTATCGCGACAAAGTTTATATATCTATGTGTGTACTTAAAATAAAAGGAACTACCCGCGAATACTACTTTATAAATGGTGTTGCAACAAACGCTTTACAAATCCGTGTCAGTTAACAATACTAAAATAATATTTACTTAAACAATTTCCAATATAAATAAAAGAATATATATTTATCAATACAATTTGTAATTAAACCGAGAGATCAATTAAAACGCGAATAGCAAATTTGGTTACGGAATATTGCGTTTCATATTTAATATACGCTTCGTTGAGCTTTTTGGTATATTTTAATAAAAATATTTGTCCAATATTGTTGATTGTTTCATCATTCTACAGAATATTAACAAACTGACTTACCTACAATTTGGTTTTAATAACCATGGGTTTTCTCTCAAGTCTTTTCACTCATGAAAACGTTGCCTAAAGTTGTCCAAGAAGATTAATGTTGGGGCGTACAAAACCCCACACACGTGGAAGCTGGCTGGGCCCAGTATCAGCTTCTTTAAATTAAGGGTTATCTATTGTCAGTTAGCTGATAAAGACACACAGTACTCATAAGTTCTTGATGATTTCTTATCTTCTTTCTAATTTTCTTTGGGCATGACCGTTACACGTTTCACACAATAACACAAAATAGTTTTAAATTGTTCGCACTTCACCACCAGTCGGTTTTCATCAGGGAACGGTCAATTAACTAGCGTTTAGGATATATAGCACACACGTGGAGTGAGAACCGCGAAGGACGGGGAAGAGTCGAGCAAGTGATATTTGTAACAAATACACTTCAAGTGTCTCAGTTATGTCCTTAGTTATAAGCCCCAAGCTCTGCTCAGGTTGCCTAAAATGTTTATATGTATTGCTGTGTAGAGAGGGTATCATCTTTTAAACATTATCTCTTTTTCTTTTTTTATTTGATGTTTTCGTTTACGATAATTATGAAGGTAAAAATGCATTATCCGCAGTTCATAATGACAACAGAAAGTTAGGTAATTGCTATACATTCAATTAGTTACATGAAGAAGGTAGATCAGACTTATAAGCACATAGCAATTAATAGTTTATCTTCCAAATATTCTATCAGAAACTTCGGCAAGCGATGAAACCATCACTTAAATTTACAAGAGGAAGTATATTATATTAAATTGTTTCTTTCAAAAATTACATACTCAGATCATGTCAGAGAAATGTATATTTTTTGTAAAGATTTTTGAAAAACTTCTACTGCTCCGATTTTTTTCACTTCGATACATTAAAATGATCCTGACATGAAAGTGGGTAAACCCCCATTAAAAATTACCTATTTCACTCATTTCTATGTTTGACGAAAAAAATTAATTAATGGTTCCAAAGAAAGTTTCCCAGTATCTCCAACGGTTAAGGTTTTATACCTTTTAAAATATTTATGTATTGAGGAAAAATAATATAGAACACTGGCAACCCTACTTTGGACTAAGAAAGAAAATGTATTAATTGGAGTTAAAACTTGGAGTGCTAATGGCTGTTTCTAACTCGTATTTGTCTTTCTTTTCATTTGCTAAAACTTTGCTTATTAATTAATTATTTTTAGAATATAGGATTAGACTGAATTATAGTTTAGACAGGAGTTTTAAAGGAGTACACCGGCCCGTTGCATCGCCGTGTATTTTTGTTTATATTGATATTTTTAATTTCGTAATATCTTTTGAATGGAAGGTCCGATTTTAATCATTCAAAAAGTAATCTACAGGTATTGAAACAGTCTTGAATACAATATAATTTATTTGGACAAGAATTAATACAAAGGTATTGATACAATGGTCTGATTTTGAAAGGCGTTTCTATCAATTTTTAAAATGTTACTAAGTAGTTATACATGGGTGCGACCACGGTTCTACCTTGACCATTTTGATACCGATACATTTCTAGGTTTCTATCTGATTATTTTCTTGTTTCGTCCTTTTCAGACCAGTTTTTTACGTAGCCAGGTTATAGTTTTTTAAACTTTATTCTCGATAAAACGTAGTCTATGTCCTTTTGCAAGTTTTAGTCTATCTCAGTATTAAATTTCATGAAAATCGGTCCAGTGGTTTAAGTGTGAAAGATCTAAGCTTAAAGTTTGATTTTATCTCATAAATCTTTAAGAGGTGAGACATAGAGAAGATTTATTTAGTTACTAGTGATCTGGAAATTTTCAAACTTAATTGACATTTATCTTGTCAACCTGCAACTGGGTCACAATCCCCGGTTATTATTTGTATTTCTATTGTGACATTTAGATAGTAATTATCAGTTCATAACATGTGATTAATTTACGTATTAATATTTAGTACTAGCTGACCCGTCCTTTAGTGTTGCGGATTCAGTGAATTCTCTCTTGCTCGGAGTCCGCTGAAACCGCAGAATTTTTTCTTCACTCGCCCTCCCCACTCTAAATTCGAGGATGCAACGCATCGACAAAACAAGAGAGTATCTCTCGTTGTCCCTGGGCGATGGTGGCCACTTACCATCAGGTGGACCATTTGCTCGTTTCTTTTTTTTTTTTTATGTAACTAGGTCGGCAAACAAGCGTACGGCTCACCTGATGGTAAGCGATTACCGCAGCTTATAGACGTCTGCAACACCAGAAGCATCGCAAGCGCGTTGCCGACCCTATCCCCAATCCCCCAGGAGCTCTGGTCACCTTACTCACCAACAGGAACACAACACTGCTTTAGAGTAGTGTTATTTAGCTGTGATCTTCTGTAAGGTCGAGGTACTACCCCAGTCGGGCGGGCTATTTGAGCAGGAAATTTTCCCTACCTCAGTTTGCACCTTATCTACCATAAAAAAGTATGAAATTGCCATTTTATTGTAATAGGTACTTTGAATTGACATAGAACCTTCATTGTTTGAAATTTTTGAGTTTTTTCACATGGTGCCTATTGTAGTTTTTCTATAATCGAAAACTGTGTAATTGTTAAAACTCCAAAGAGAAAGAAGAAGTTTTTTATAATTTTATTATTTAGAAGAATAATTTTACTGACATTGTCATGAGAAATAAAAAACCTATGACAAATAAGTCATAAGAAAAATAAATTGCTACGATGTAGAATCATAAGATAATAAATAAATAAATATAATTAAATATTGCTCCTCATTTGCCGTTTTTGCACAGCAATGTTATATCTATACTTATAATTGTGCAAATGTAAATACAGGCACGCAACACGCTCTGCACAACTTTCTCCCACTATTTTATCTCAGACCTTAAGTTAGCTGCCGGCTACTATAAATTTTCCAAAAAAAAAACAAAGGAAAATGGCCGCTAGAAGTTTGAACAGAGCCTAGAGTATTATAAAACCTGTTTCTGAACTCTGATTGTGAAATATTGTCGTAGTTTGGTTCAGTTTGAATAAGCGCTGTTGTAAGGCAATACTAAGACTGTAACTTTGGCAGTTATAATTAACTACTGTGAATTATAGTTCTGTTACATGAGGGTAGTTTTAATTATAGGATAAATGGTATTTGTGTTAAGGTTATTTTAACTACTGGTAGCTTTTCTTGACTTTGTCTGCAGGAATTTCATAATCTCTTAAGTCATTCAATCACTTTTCCACTTTTTACTACAGGAAGTATAATTTTTATGGGATAGACGGTATTGTATGTTTTTCCCTTCCAATCCACAAAATCTGTACAACCTTTTCAGGATAAAAAGTAGTATTTGTGTTTATTCAGGTTCAATTTCATTGAAAGCTCAGCTGTTTTTATGTAATTGTCGTGAATGTTAGCTAAAGAGTTTGAGCTGTAGAGGTGACCATCGTAATCATTGGATCGCGAGCTCCAGGTACTGATCAGGTTCCTATAAAATAAACGATGCTTTGAGAGTATTTTGAATACACTGTTTTATCACCCTCACGCGAGTTTAGACATCGCTCTCTTACTCTGTCTATTAATTAATTTTATTCTAAAAACTCTTAGTCACTAGCTAAAGAAGGAGTTTCTATCAAAAACCCAAAACATGACAATTAAATAGAATCATTAACAAGATAATTAGTGCAGAACATTGTCCGTTATCTAATGAAATGATCATTATACCATAATTTCGTCAAGTTACCCATTATGGCCCATCTTGATATGGGTGCCATAATTCGCACCCATGTCAGATGTGACATATTTATGACGGTGGCTATCCTTGTAATGTGATTAAAAACCCTTGTTTTCAAGTACTTTTTATAGAGTTACGAATATGACGTTGACTTCTTTATTTTATTATAGACTAGTCGACTCGCCCCGGCTTCGCTGGAGTGCAATTTAACACGTGTATTTACCCGTAACCGCTATGTCTCTGTATTTTAAATCTGTAATATCTTCAAAAATATTCATTTAAATTTCATGCTGTAAAGGGCCATTTTGATCTATATAAAATGCACAATGTATTTAAGGTACCTAATTGGATAAGGGTTAATGCTGTATTGCTTAAAATCGCTTCGTAAATAAGCCATTATTTTTCGTAAAAAGTAGAGGATAAAAAATGGTTATTATGGGTTATCCTTAAGAGATAGACATATACCATCGCGGACTTTTTTGTAGACCTTTTTAGGGAGTACAATACTGTAGTACATTATTTTGATCTATCTCGTAGGGTTCAGCCAGCGTTTGTAAAGTAAGTGAAAAAAGTGTTTATTTACATCACATTAGAAACCTTTAAAATTATGAGTGTTTCTCTACTATATTATGTATGTATTATACATATAAACCTTCCTCTTGAATCACTCTATCTATAAAAAAAATCGCATCACAATCCGTTACTTAGTTTTAAAGATCTAAGCATACACAGGGAGATACATACAGACAGACAGCGGGAAGCAACTTTGTTTTATATTATGCAGTGACTAGCAACGTTTCATGACTTTGCTTCGTCTCTAGAAGGACTGTTTAACATTTTAAAGCATCAATCACTGTATTGGATATTGTTTTGATTTATCTCTTTATTGAAGTCTTCATTAGGCACAAAATCATAGGAGAGTGCAAACCACGGTACCCACTCTGGATGGCAATTTCAGGTTTCAAAACCATTATATAATTTGATTGAAAAGTAAAAACTCGAAAAATCGACTTGAAAGAACAACAACATCAAATACACTTCGTTGTACACCATGAAACACAAACATAAAACAAAATTCAGAAAGAAATGACGCACAACAGGCCTTATCGCTAAGAGCGATCTCTTCCAGGCAACCAAGATGGTAGGAAATCAATTCACAGAGATATGTTGGGTGCACTTGCTTAGAACCATTATATATTTGTAAGTTTCTTTAAGTTTTTCTCAAAACCTGGAGAGAGGGGGGGCGGTACTGCTACTTAATATATATCAACTATATTTTTAAAGTTTGCTGTATCAAAATCTTTTATTTATTACAGTCTTAGGTATTTTAATATACAAAACAGAGAACGGAAGGAAATTTGAGCTTCTAGCTGTATAAAAGAAGAAAGCTTTAATTAATATAATCCTGATAAAGAAGTTTATAAAAATGAAAGCAATATCATGGAAGTACGAGGAAACAGTAATTTGAGTAACATCAATATTATAAGCGCTGTCAAACTTTGAGGTCTTTGACTAATATAGATGAAAGAGCGTTTGTTTGTTTGTATAATGCATTTATTTCTTCATCGATAAATCCACAGACTCAAGAATGAACTGCGAATTTTGGAATGGTATATTCGAGATTAAATTGTTAAAACTTAAGTCTCGCCATCTACTATAGTAGTATAGTAAGAAATATTATTAACTAGTAGACCCATCCCGGCATCGCCTGGGTGTTTACAACTATATTTATTATATAATATAGTATGTAAATTAATATACTATTATATTTTCTATTCATTAATGACGACCTTCTATATAAAATTTCATACCCTATTTCAACCCTTTCAATTTATTTTTGGGCGACAAAAGGAAACCTATATCTTTTTTCAAGGTCTAGTCTATCTTTGTACAAAATATCATTAAAATCGGTTCAGTGGTTTAGGCGTGAAAGCGTACAGATGAAAATATGGTCATAAAAGGAACAAAATTTTTGAAAAAATAAAAAATACTTTATTGGAGTAAGGTATATAGTAAGTACAATAAAACATCACCACCATAGCAAATCCCATCAAACACGCCTTCTAAGCGCCTTGAAAGCGTTCTCGTGTTCGAAAACGATTTTATTGTTGGTAATTGGAGAAATATATGGACTTGGCCATTCCTTGGTAGTATAATAATAAAAGGAGCTACTTTTTTCCATTAGTTAATTAAACTTAAAAGAGTAAGCCTACTTAATTTGGAGAAGAAAGCTGGTCAGTTTGTACAACATTTGAGGTTTATTTCTTCTTTTTAAAAAAACAGTATATTTAAACTTTATTGCGAAGTAGATATCTAAATAAACAATTTTTTTTTATAGTAGATAAGGTGCAAACGAGCAGATGGTCCACCTGATGGTAAGTGGCCTCTTGTTTTGCCGATGCGTTGCATCCTCGAAGATAGAGTGGGGAGGGAGAGTGAAAAAAAGAATGCTGCGGTCACAGCGGGGCCTGAGCAAGAGCCCACAATCCACCAGTAGCATTAAAGGGGTGGGTGAGTGAGGTGGTAAGTCTGGCCCACATGCGGCTCGACCGGAACGCGTCAAAGACACTTGGCGTTCTGATTCGCATGTTTGACATGACATGACATAATTGTCAATATATTAACATTGTGAGGCAGCTCTCAAGTTAGCAATGAGCTGATAGTCTCCAAACGGGTGACCAGGTCTTCACAATACATAGCAAAGAATTATCTCGATTAAATTACCTTTCAAACAAATAAAACTTCATCAGAATCGGTCCATTATTTTGGGCACTTACCATAGATAGACATCAACGTTTAACTTATAACACCTCTTTATAGCTTCCAGCTTCAGCTCTATAATATATAATGCATAAACTAAATGTTATCTACATTATTATTGTAGTATTACATTAATTTATACTCCAATTTTGACATAGTAGTAGATTAGATGAGATCTGTGTAAACAGTGATAGCTAAACCTCGGACTACATTATAGCTGTCATGCACAGTATTTGATATTTTGGTTATCCAATCTAGTCTATGTATTTCCATATTGGAACCAGTTCTATTTGTGATTATGAAGATTACTAAAAGGTACAAAGAATTGCTCCCTTTTACTCGTCCAGAAATCATTAGTTCAGACGATATTATTGTTTTTTTTTATAATGATAGATAAGGGACAAACGAGCAGACGGTCCACCTGACGGACAGTGGCCACCGTAGCCCATGGACATCGACAATACAAGAGATACTCTACAATACTAGAGGGTATCTCTTGTATTGTCGATGCGTTGCCGCCTCGAAGATAGAGTGAGGAGGAGGAGCGAAGAGAAGACTGCTGCGGTTTCAATGGACCCCGGGCAAGAACCCGGTGTTCATTGGAATCAGTAATGGGATAGGAGAGGGAGGGGTAGATCTGTCAGAGACACTTGGCGGTCGGGTTCGCATGCTGGTGGTCGAAAGCCAGTCGGGGGAACAGATCCCCTACCACCAAGGGGTGCTGGGTAACTCGGCTCTTACGAGATGCTCTCCCAGCTGCAGAGGGGAATTGTATTCTAACCCGTCCCCTCACGGGTATTAAGGTCAGAAAAGCTAACTTACGCACATTGTGCGTTATCTTATATGTTTTTATTTATTTCTATCTTGAACTAATCCTGTACTCCTTGTTTATAATTATTAAAAATTATCTAAGTTCCAACATAAAGGTACTTTTAATTTTGTGTTCGTTTTTTTATGCTCGTGTCTTTTTTGATCTTTATTATCTCATTTTGTATTATTAATATGTCAGATATGTATGTTTTTATCTAGTTACTTAATTTTATCATTGTTTTACTTAATACTGCGTATATAGTAATAAAGTTTGTTATTTATTTAAATTATCTGTGCCACACGTTACATTTACAATTTTTCCATCAATTGTTGTCTCAAAATGTAAAACTTCTACTTGTATAATTGTTTTAACTATCAACTTAAGTTCATCATTAATCTTTAAAGAGTCTTCTATCTCATTAGAATCATAAATCCTAATGTTTATAAATGTTTCAGATAACTATATTTATCTCTCTGTTTGCCTTCTAAAAAAGAAATTTCATTTGTCGAGTATCTCAGTATGCTCAGATAAAAACTGTAAAACAGCAAAAGAACAGTTAAAAAGATTTAAAATGCAGCCAATTAATTTTTTTTAATTAAGCCAAGCTAAAGCGTAGAGTGGACAAATTTATTTGAATCGGTCCCTTTATTGCCGGATTCGCCTGTGTTCGTGTTTCAGTTGCGATATTCAAATTGCTGGCACGACGTAAATTACTCGCCTTTAATTAAGTGGACAGCTTGTACAATCTGTATTTGTGTTCTAGATGAGGATTACTAGTTTTTGCTATATGATTTTTATAGAAAAAGATTAGCAGATTTTTCATCAATCATATGAAAGGGAGATTTTAAATATTAACTGGGTAGCAAGGACCAAGTTGTCATTGAAATGAAGAGATGAGGGGGGTATTTTGTATAAAAAAAAAGGATGATTTTAAAGCAAAAGGGTTTAGTTATTCTCAGAGCTGGCGTGACTTCAAAGTGTTGTATGTTTAGAGATTTTTTGTTGAATGTTCAGATAATTAGTGTAATTCCTGTTTTGCCGAAGAAGTGTATTAGGGTCAGGAGGCCGAGCGTTGAAGGAGAGTGTTTACTCAGCTCAGCGAGGACAGAAACCTTGCGTGGAGCAAAAGGGCAAAAGCTGGCTTGATCCAGATGTTCAGTGCGCATAGGGACTGCGAAAGCACGGCCTATCGATCCTTTAGTATAAAGAGTTTTTAGCAGGAGCTGCCAGAAAAGTCCACAGGGATAACTGGCTTGTGGCGGCCAAGTGTTCTTCGATTTCGGTTCTTCCTATCACTGCGAAGTAAAATTCGCCAAGCGTTGGATTGTTCACCCATCAAAAGGAAACATGAGCTGGGTTTGATCGTCGTGATCGTGATGAATTGTCGTGAGACAGGTTAGTGTTACCCTACTGATGTTTCGGACATTTGGTTCATGCAGATAGGTCACAAGTTCCAGACACTGCTCGCGTTTCTGTCTAGATTTTATATTATTGTAGCTTAACACCGCCATCGTTCCATAACATTGTTTCCATATCTTTCAAATTTAAAGTAGTTTGCACTTATTTAGTTGTCTGTTTGTCCTCTTCTTTAATAATGATATCACATTCTGTGTGTATAAGAAAGTATAAAACTTCATCAAGATTATTTAAGTTAAACTTTAACATACTTTAATTAAGTCGACAGACTGTGCAATCTGTGGTTGTGTTCTAGATGAGTATTATACATTTTTCTTCATCTCTCCGTCACAACTGACTTAAGTCTATCGGAACAACGATGTTAAATACAGTCTTGTTATAAAATAAAAAGTACTCACAGCGAATATCAACGGTATTTCTAACTATTATAGGTAAATTTGGGCATTACTTTCGAAGTGATATGATTTCGAAAATGGTGAAGTACAGCTAAATTAAGCTCGCGTGTAAAACGCTTATTTTGGTGTTATAGGAAGCGAATGATCATGAACAGCGAAGCTCAATGATAACCAATATAAAGTGACTGAGTTTTTGGGAAGATAATTGCTAACCATAGTGTTGTTGCGGATTATTAGATTTACTGATCAAATTTGAAAGAAATTTATTTTTTATTATCATCGCTAAAAACTATATCCTCCGCATTTCTTTAAATATTATTAATTTAACCTATAATATAACTGAAAATGTATTATGTAACTAAAAAGTTGCAAAAGCACTGTGACGGTAACATTGAACAGTTCCAGAGTTATAAAACTGCTTCCTTCATTGTTACTTTTGTTCTGTGAAAATACAAAGTGTATTAAAAGTGTTTATTGTTTACTAAAACTTTCCTTTAACTCCCTAGGAATTTACTTGGACTTCAACAAAAAGGGTTGGTATATCAAGTAATAGACCATGCATACCATCTGATACTATTTTTTAAATTGTTTGAAGTTTATTCGAATGCAAAGGTTATATCTTGAATTCCAGTCACAACTTTCTCTCAGCGCGATCTCTCATAGGTTTGGTTAGGATAGGACATAAATTTTTTTTTAAATTTTGTTAACCCAGCAGCAATCTGCTCAACACAATATATCATTCCGAATCCCCGCTTGGTTATGCGGGGTTGGGATCTGCTTCAGAAGGAGACATCCTGACCTGCCAAACCTCCGGGGTGATTCTCTTCTCTGCTAATAGGACGAGTTCACGGGATAGTGAATTGCTTTGAATTGCAACCTCGCAAGCAGTTGTCCATATGTGGACCCTTTTCTTGGGACTGTATGGTACTAAATGTCCCTGTCCTCAGTATAGTGTCACCCCCAAAACGCGGAAGGAAATCACCACCACTGGACCTCTTAACATGCGTAGAAACCCCCGTCTGCCACCCATGGTTCCATTTAGTCACCACTCTTAAGGCAGCGGCGGGGCCAAGTAAGTCCAACGCCGTCGACCACCTCTGCCCCGGCGCATAGGATGACAGTCTGTAGCACGCTCCCTCTCCCTCTCCGACTTCCTCTAGTGAACTCTATGTTCTCATTCAGGGTCCACTGAAACCGTCGAATTCTTGTCTTCATTCCCGTTCCTCACTCTATCTTCGAGGTGGAAACCCATCGGAAAAACAAGAGTTACTCCTGTATTGCCGTTGTCCATGGGCGACGGTGACAACTTACCATCAGGTGGGTCGTCTGCTCGTTACCTCTTATTCTCTAACTGCCATAAAAAAACCGAAATTGGGCATTCAAGCGCCCAATGAATTCTATTTTAAACTTTCCTGATACTATTTACTTTGTAATATCTAAGTTTAACCGCATTAGCATTAAAGTATGTAAATTTTCACCAACTACCGCATAATTTACTCGGGTCTATTTAAATGGATAGTTCATCCGCAATCCGGTGCCCGCCATTTTGTGTTTTTGTCCCTCTATTTAAAACATTAGCTGACTTAGTGTACAAATTGAATGGATTTAAGGATATTTAGGTCAGCTGAGGGTCAAATCATGAAAGGGTTTTACTATTTAAATTCTTAAATGTATTCTGTTGGTTGAAAGATCTTTTCTGCTTACTGTCTACAGACATATTTATATGCCAGGCTTTCACTGTCCCATTTGTGTTTCTTTAGTTTTGTTGTAGGAACTTTGCCATCCACCAGTTCGTACTTTACTGTATACCGGGTCTTACTAGAGTAAGGCATCAATAAAATTTGCATTCACTTTTAGGGAAATGTAAAATTTGGGTTAATATTTCCTTATTTCATCCAAATATAAAAAAGAACTAAAAACCCAATCGCAGTAATAACTTTTAATTGTAAAACTAAAACTGGATGGATGGATTCAAACTGACCAGTTAGAAAAGTTCTATGACATACCAATAAAAGAGTTAATTGACTCCCCCTTGGTTCGTTGGGCTAGAACGACCATATTTTTTTTGATAAGTTGACGTTAGAACTGTAGCGATACAACTGAGAAAACGTATTCAATTTCGTGTAGTAGTAGCTTCTATTGGTATTATGAAGGCCTCTCGACACATTTGTCAAATACATTCGATAAGTTACATTTTTATTATATGTATAACAATTTGTCAATCTACCCACTCATCCATATAAATCAGAGCAGTTAGACAAAGCAGGACGGGTGACACATTTCGTCAAAGCTTAGCCCTTATCTAATCCGTCCATCCGTCTTGATCGCACGCACGAGCTTGAAATATTACTCCGTTGCCGTTTTGGATTTTTTTTGTCTATTATGCATGAGTTTCTTCTTTTAATTTTGTTAAAGTGTTCTGCCGCAATTTTCTTGTAAGAATTCTTGTAAGAATATCCTTTAGAATCGCTGTACAAAATTTTGTATAAACCAGATCCTCAATTCAGCACTAAAATATGTCAAAAACTAGAAACAGTAAAGTATTTTTAGTATCTATAGTAACTAGTAGTCAACAAAAGCTATCAAAGGTATTCCGAACACTGGATTTCATTGGGTATATAAATAATATTATACAAATAGGTATTATTTCTAGAAAATTCGAATAATATTGTACTAAGATATTATTTCATTTGCCTATATTCATAGTATCTAGACTTTCTGAGACTGAATAGGAAGATACAAAAACATATGTGATTCAAAATGAACGAAGAAAAGAAGACACAGGACTAAACTGTCAGTTATAATATGATCAAACAATTTTAACCAATAGTAACAATAAGATTTTGTGTTGTAGCTTTTATAAGCTACTTCATAATGATTTACATGAAAACTATGTGAAATTTTCGTCTAATTTAAGTCTTTGCTCCAAGTCTTGAATATTTCTCGTTTAACCTTTTACGAATAATTAAAACAAGTACACTTTTTGTAAAGATGCAATTTTATAGAAAATCAGACTCCAAAGTTGAATAAAACAAACCGACCTAACAACGTCTGCTTTTTGTAAGCTAAACAAGAAATAAAAGGTATATTTTAACTGAGTAATCCAATGCATTTATTTTCCGCTACCAAATGTACGTAACATCAACACGAAACGACGCAAAAACTGGTACAGTCCGCTTCAGTCCGGTAAATACCGGTTTTTACCGGATTAAGTCGGTCCAAGTCGGATATGCAAATGAGTGTATGAGAATTTACAGTTGTATGCAAATTTGTAGTTAAAGCTTTTTAATAGCAAGCGAAGGATAATCGTTTATCTTTGTAGATATTTATACTAATTAAGACCTTAGGTGTTTGGTATAATGTTTTTCCGTAGACCACAATTAAATCTATCATTAATTATTATTAATTTGTTTTTGGTCAAATTTTATTATAAATTATATTTTCTATTTTCATATTATATTTTCATAAATATGTTACTATCAGCCCCAGATCACTACCTAATTGTGATCTGTGCTTTCAGCAGAGTATCAAAAAAAAATTGAATAACACATCATTTATTAAAATCAATCTCACGGGAGTGATACTGGAATCATTTTAAATGGTTGTAAGTAACTTTGATCTTTATCATTTTTAAACTTTTTTCTGTTTAAGTAGAACAGTTGCAGTTGTATATGATTGTGGTCAAAAAGTCAATCTTGTCGAATACTTCCTAAGATTTTAAATCAATCTAAATAAAAGGTATCAAAATGTTACCTTGCTATAAACCGCGGCAATCTGAACTACCAGACTCGTACGGTACAACCCAGAAAAGCAACCTGCCCACATATAAGTGAGACGCGCGAACCCGAACCAAGACACACCACACCATATAATTTTCGCGTTTTAATTTGGTTTAATTTTAATGTAAAACAGTTAATACTATTATGATTATTTCTTCTAATGTTAATGGATTTTATTTCGAGATTGGTGAGAGACAGGGAAGTCTAATGTATTAATAGAGGCATTAAATTTTAGAGTTTTGCCATAAATTCATCAAACAATTGACAATTACCGCTGTTATACAAATGAAATACACAATCTGTGTAAGACAGAAGAAATAAACATGAATTTGTAGGGGTTACAACTCAAATCACATACGCGTGAGATAGACAACAATTACACAATTATTAACTAGAACTTATACAGGTCAAGTAGATAATATGCAGATGAACTGGAGAACTGAAGTGATATGCTACTGGTTCGATCATGTGTGTTTTTTAAACAATTAAATATCACTTGCTATAACGGTGAAGGAAAATATCATGAAGAAACCTGCACTCTTGAGAGTTCTTTAAAGTCCTTAAAGATGTGTGAAGTCTGCCAACCCGCACTGGACCAGCGTGGTGAACTATGGCCTAACAACACTCTCTTCAATTTGGAGAGGAGATCCGACTCTGCAGTGGGCCATTAATGAGTTGTGATGATGAAATAATATAACACGCACACAGATTACCCACACAACACAGATGACGGAAACTAAGGAGATGTTGACTCCATTAAAAGTCTCTTGTCTATATAATAGTCTAGTCAACAAGTTCAAAAACGTGTTAAATAGAAATAAAGCTCCTAAAAATATGTGCAATAGCTCATTCGATTCGGAATGACGTCTAGAAAAATGTTTTGTAAGGGTTTATTAGCACATAAAAAATTGCGATTGTTATTAACAAAATAAGAAAATAAAAAATTTTTTGATAACATTTTTCAGAAATTTTTGGTTAAGTATTTAAAAAAAATATAATTTCCAAAATAATAAACTTTAATAAATTTTTTTTGCATTACTTTATTAAGTACCTAAATGCGAAGAGATCCTCGAAGCGAAACATTTTTAGACCAATTATTTAAACTTTTATGCCGTAATTTATAAAAACAGAGATTGGAAAAAAATTAGTTAATTAACAATGGTGTAACTTTTTGAAAAATCGACGTATAATTTTAGATTACACCATAATTCATTCAAATTTTTATATTGTTATTTAATATGATAAAAAAAAAATATTTTAGGTGATATACCGGCTTTTTAGATGGCGCGCCTATGCCGTAACGACCTCGCGGAGCTCTATTTTTGGCCCCTAGGCTCCTAGGGGCCACGTAACTCCGTTCTTGAATATGAATGAAGTGTTGAAGATGAAGGCAAGACGTAAAATGCACTTGGCGTGTCTTTTGTTTGGTGTCATTAACTCTCAGTGTCCGTTATACCTATACGAAAAACTGAAGTGGATTGGTAAATACCGCAGAGTTGGTAGTAGGACCTGCACGCAGCAGCTTGCCATTTCACCACACAGGACAGCTGCCTGTAGAGGAAGCTTCCGTTATGCTTCTTCTAATATATGGAACAAGCCACCTCCTATTAGAGTACTTAAAGACCTCTACACTTTTAAGAAACACTTACGACAGTACCTTATACAAGCACAGCGGAGGCTCGAAGACGTGGTTGCTGACTGGTCTCTAATTTGAGCAAGTAGCTGATGCAAATGAATTCTCTTTATTTACTAATATATATAAGTATTACATACAGAACATAGTGTATTTGAAAGTATGTTTATTATTGTATTTTAGTTTTATAGTATTTACGTTTATTTCCCCAATTTCCAATTCTTGAACTAGCTATTTATAAATAAAAAGTTTATATCCGTAACATACTCACACCGGGGCTAATTGAAAATCAGCGCCGGACGTATGCACCGGCATTATGCTGAATTAGTACCCTTTCGGCGGTACTGTACGGCACACACTTAAAGCCACGTAAATTATATTTATATCTTGTAATTGCTCTTTTATCAAGCCATTTATTTGTATAAGTTGACACGATGTGTGTTCTGTGTTGTACTTTTTTTCCGTCGAATAAAGATTTATTAATATTATTTTTTATATTTTTCGAATTTTTGTTAATTAAAATCATAGTCGCGAGCTTTTGGCCAAACGAAAATGAAGTGTTTGTGTGATAGGAATATTTATATTATAATGATAAATATAAAGTGAGATAAAAATTTCCGTACAATTCGGCATGTGTTAAGGATGACGACTTTTTGCATGAGTATGAATGTAAGTGGGTGAATTTGTAAGATTTTTAGGTTTTTTTTAAAGAATTAGGTATAATTCCGGTAGATGATATTATTATTGGGACCGTTCGAACTGTATTAACTCGCCACTGTGTTTTAATTTCTATCGCTAGGTCTTTATATTTAGTGAGCTTTTCTGTATATGTTGCCTGAAGATTGTGAGTATTAGGGATAGATATATCAATTCGGTAAACGATTTTATTGATTTTATCATACAATGTTATGTCTGGTCTATTGCAATGAATGGTTTTATCAGTAATTATAGAACGATCCCAATACATTTTACAGTTTGCTGCATCTAATATGACTTCGGGTTTATATTTATAATAAGCAATTTTTTCTTTAATAAATCCATACTTGAATGCAAGATACTGATGAATTATAGCAGCGACTTGGTCATGACGATGCTTGTAGTCCGTTTGCGCTATAGCCTTACATGCTCCCGTGATATGTTGTATTGTTTCCGATGCGCTACGGCAATGTCTGCATATGTCTGAATTACTGTTATGTATAATGTGTTTTCTATAATTATCAGTATCTATAACCTGATCTTGAATGGCCATCATAAATGCCTCAGTTTCAGGGAACAATTCGCCACGCCTTAACCATGCGTTCGACGCAATTTTGTCGACATTTGGATTTATAAGATCGTGATGATGTCGCCCATGAAGCGGTTTTTGTGACCATTCTTCAATTTTTCCTTGTGGTTTTTTTATTTTCTGATTAATTTGTAAATTGTAATTATTTAGATTAAGTGGTGTAAACTTTTTGTCTGATTCTACTATTGCCATATGTAATCGAGATATATTCGCTTTGTCATGAAAAAAATGTCTTAATTTGGTAATGAGGCCGTTGTGGAGATTTTGGATATCTATAATACCTCTTCCTCCATCAAATCGAGGAAGTGTCATTCTCTGCAAGCATCTTCTAGTATGGTGTTTCCTATATTTTGATCACCTATCATTATGATTTGTTGTAAACTTTTAAGTTCTGTCGGAGACAAGTTTATGATTCCAAATGAATAGGTTAATATAGGTATGGCGAAAGAATTAATAGCTTTAATGGTGTTACGTGAATTAAGGGAAGTGTTAAATATATTATGTAATCTAGATTTGAATTTTTGCTGTAATTTGACTTTTGTTTCTTTTTGGTGAATTTGTCTACTCTGTGCATACCCTAAATACTTATATCCAATTATATTATCTACTGGCTCAATAATTTCATCGTTTTTCATGCAATATGAGTTTTTTTCTAAAATACCTCCGCGAACCGACTGAATTTTACATTTCTCTATTCCAAATTCCATCTTAATATTCATAGAAAAATCCTGAGTTATGTCTGCTAAGTAATTTATTTCTTCTAAGCTACCTCCATAGAGTTTGATGTCATCCATATAAAGCAAATGATTAATTGTGTAACTACTATTATTATGTTTAATTTTGAATCCTTTATTTGAATTATTAAGTAAACTGGATAACGGATTCAAAGCTAGACAAAACCAAAGGGGGCTTAAAGAATCACCCTGAAAAATACCTCTCTTAACTTTAATTCATTCTGTTTCAATTGTATCAGAATTATTGTATAGCCTTAAATTTGTTGACCAGTTGGCCATTGCCTGTTTCAAAAAAATCAATTATAACTGGATGTATTTTATAACTTTGTAATATGTATAATAGCCAAGAGTGTGGTACTGAGTCATAGGCTTTTTAATAATCGATGTACATTGTATATATATTTCTTTTTTTATTTAAAGCTTGTTTTGAAGTAACTGCATCCATTATAAGTTGTTCTTTACACCCTTGACTATTTTTACGACATCCTTTCTGTTGTTCTGTTAATATATTGTTTTGCTCCACATGATTGTAAATTAATTGACTTATACAACCAGTTACAATTTTGTAGATATTCTGTAAACAAGGTATCGGTCTATATTTGGCTGGATTTTTTGTATCTTTCAAATCTTTGGGGAGCATATTCCTTTCATAATATATGGTGGGATTGTTTGAGGGGACTTTATAAAATTATTTATATGTTTAAGAAGTATATGATGTATATAATGAAATTTTTTATACCAATAATTGTGAATATTGTCTGACCCAGTTGCTTTCCAGTTATTTGATTTTGTTATTACTGCTTTTAAAGAATCTATACTAATCTCTTCAAAGCGTTCAGTTGCAATTTTTGATCCATTAATTATAGCAGCTGTATATGCTGCACAATATAGTATAGTTTGCACAGTGTTGTAATCAGAATCAAGTGTTTTGTGTTTAGGTAAGATTTTATTATTAATATGCTCAACAATTAAAGCTAATTTTTTGGATGATTTTTGCTTCGGTATACTAGGCCTTTTAGTAGCGTCACTATTCGCAAATTTTGTTAGGATTTGTAAAAACTTTTCCTCATGATCTGTAATCTGTGTAATTCCTTGTGGCAAACTAGAGCAATTTGGTTGGGATGGTTGAGACGGTAAGTCTGTTTGTTGTATATTATGTTGATCGTCTGTACTATTTTTAGTGTACATAAGTTGAGGTTGAGGTCTCTGTCTCTCTTATTGGTGTGGATCTTTCTTCATTTATATTATTTTCATCAAGATCCCTTCTAACATCATCTTGTATTTGTTGTAATCTATGTACATTAATCATTTTATTACGCTGTATAACTCTAAGTTGATCTGAAATCCTCTGTTCAGAGACTTGATTAAATTCAGGGTACTCTAACAAAACTTCTCGATGCAAAAGTTTTCTGTGGGCTGTTGTATTAGTTCCTAAATGTGTAATTCAATGTGTTTCATTATTGTCTCGTTAATATTGTTTGTCCATTTTCTTCTCTTAGTTTTATTTTGTGAATCTACTATTTCATTATTCTGTTCTGACTGTGTAATTAATGTTTGGTTTTTGTTCTCCTCTAACTGCTTTTCAATATCGTTTCTAATTTCTCTAATTTCGTCCTCATTTAAGAGATTTCTTCTAAAAATTGCTCTTCTTTGGTCTCCTAACCTTTGCTTAGTCGCTATCATTTCTGGATATTTGTGAAAAATGTGTGTAATAGTTTAAGATAGTTTGTGGTATCCTTTTCAAGGTTTGTAATGATAAAATACGTACGTAAAATAAAAATATTCATTTTTTATGAGTACGTACTTTGGTGATGTCATTCACGGGTACAGTGTTAGAAGCTTTTGCTTCCTGTACAACATTAAATGACATTGGTGATGTAGTGGATGATCGGGACAGATTTGGAGAAGGCCGATATGACGAGCAGGATGATTGATATGCACTATGGGTTGATGATGTTGGTGATAAATGCATAGTTGGTGATGCTGGTGATTGACTGACTGTAAAATTTTCTTCTACTGAATTCCGCCTACTCAGCTCCACGTCGCCGATGGTTCGCATGCTGTAACACCCAGCATCGGCCCCAGGTGTTCCCCGACGACCTCCGGGTAGCGGCATTTCGGCTGTAATAGATTCTTCGATGGAGACCCGCCTGTTCAATCTCGCATCGCCAACGCGTCGCATGCTGGAACATCCAGCGTTGGCTCCGGATGCGCCCCGGCGACCCCCGGGCAGCGGCTTCAAGTTGTACCTCTTATTTACGTTCTCCATTGTAAGAAAAAATGTGATCAGGACCGTTAGTTAGGGCATGCTAGGCTAAGATGTTAGCGCCTTTTTACGTTTACGATAACGACATGTGTTTAAGATCTTATTACACGTATCCAGTACCTAACGCCCGTAAGCCCCCCCACCACGTCTAGGTGGCCCCATGGGGGGGTTATTATTATTATTATTATTATTATTTTCAGCGTTAAAAAAATTTATAAGAATAGAGATAGAGTTCCGGGAGTACGGATTTTTTGATTGAAAATTTTCTTCTCTTTCAGGATCTATTTTCAAAATTCCTTAGATATAATTATTTTCGAAATTATTAACGAAAAACTAAATACCTTTTTTATCTTATTTTGTTAATAACAATCGCAATTTTGCTATCGCATATTTTTAGGAGCTTTATTTCTATTTAACACGTTTTTCAACTCGTTGACTAGATTGTGTTGTTTATATATATACGATATTTATATTTCTATATAAAATTATTGAACTAAAATTACGTAATTATAAGTCATGATAAAATTACTAAATAAATTACTGATAATTCAAGTCTTGCCACAAACTTAGATCGATGGCGGGCAACTGCTCACAAGGCATGTTTCCAGAAGATATTTGCTGGAATTCGCCATTATCTTTATTTCTAGTAAATAGTTTATCTAATATCTCAAAGACGCTGTCAATTGAAGACAACAAATGACATCTTTGTACATACATGCTTTGTCTCAAATATATCAAGAATGTCAAAACATTGTGATTATTCTGAATTAAGATTATATGTAAAGTTTCGTCTCTCAAATTGAAAACAGGGACTATAGTATTACATCGTTTTATTTTAAGTGAATGTGATCATAAGATACGGTATATAAGTGCACTTTAGCTGTGATCATGTCAAGGACAGCTTTTAACGTCTCATGGGTTACAAGCCCCAGGTCTTGCTATATAAAATGTATGCTTATATATAAGTAATGTTATTTATGATGTTGGTAGGATTGTTTTAAGTAGCAATTTTAGTTCCTTCAATGTTGGACAACTGATGAACATCACTCAAAGGAGTAGGGATTGCAAAATAAATACGCCGTCACGTTAGAATAATTATTATTGCATCGCGAGTAACCTAGAAGTAAAGCTGAAGGACTGCGTCAAAAGTATAACCCACAGGAGGATATTCTAATCAAACCGTCATGCTATTAGTCTACGTATAGACTATTTTTTTTAATTAACAGTAAGTATTTGTTCGTAGACAGTGAGAATCGTAATTTTGTCAAAGGCGTTCTTAAACCTGCTTCTGGATATCAAGCCCCAGGCATTGTTGTTCTTGTTTCTATACATTAAATCCTCATAAAACATATAATAATGGCGTGTTAAGAATAGTGTGAATGAATATAGTTATTGATGCACTTCTTTTTCTTTCATATGACGTAAACTGATGTTACTCGGACGTCTATACTTTTTTCATCCGATTAACCAAACAAATGTAGCAGCTAGGCATAAAGGCGAAAATGAGTGACGATGTTCCAAACCCCAGCCCCAGCCCCAGCCCCAGCCCCAGTCGCAGGTGTCGCGCGATACAAAGCGAATTGAACGAGATGGATGGCCGCGGTCGAATGGACCGTGACAAATTGCATCCAACGTTTTTATAGCGTTAAGTTTTCTGCAAACGAACTTTTTATTCCCAATTTTTTTCACTTCACACAATTCTCATTAGAAAAAAATGTTTTTTGCATTCGCTAATGACATTTATTATTAAGTATTGTAACCTAAACTATCACTTAATCAAGAAACGAAAGCAATGACAATATCAACATTTAATCTAGATGCATACGAGCAGTGCCTGGAGCTTAAGAACTAGAAGCAGGTTTAAAGACGTCTTCTTCTATGCACAAACGCTCACCTCCACCGCTCGACCTTGCTACCGCATAATAAAATAGAGTAATTTACTCCCGTACTCCTGAGAGTTAATAGAGCTAAAAGCTCGTTGAACCTGCTCCTGGGCCTCAAGCCGCAGGCACTCCCATACTCTTAACAGTTCTAGGTAAGGTATCTAAGACTATTAGAATTTAAACTAAAATTTTTATAATAAAATTTTTAAACTAAAATTTTTAAACTAAAATTATTAAACTAAAATTTTTAACTATAATTTTTAAACTGTAATTTTTAAAATAAAATTTTGTTCGATCAAATTAATAACGACTTGGAGATAAAACATTAATTCTTATGTACCTGACCCAACAATCTAGGTCTTCTAACATAAACGCTAAGTTCACGTTCAACCAATACCAACCAACCTCCACCTCCAGGCGAAGTAAATAAGTCAAATACAGTTTCAGTGGTTCAGGAGTTTGATGAAAGTTTTATACACATAAATGCTTATTACCTTTGAGATTCTCATTAAACTTTGATGGTTAAGAAAACCTTTCTAGATCTAGTTTTGTGATTGGGATGTACAAATCCCGCACACGTGGAAGCTTGCTGGGCCCGAAGAGCCTCCTTAAAATTAAGGGAGTTATCTATTGTCAGTTAGACGATAAAGACACCTAAGGAGGGCCGCTCTGGTGAATCACTTTCCGCGTTTAGGCCTATTGTTCTTTTAAACGAAGTGGCAAAGCTCTTTGAAAGAGTTATCGTGAACCGTCTCATACAATATCTTGGCGAAGAGGGCCCACAACTCTCTGCCGTCCAGTATGGGTTCAGGAAAGGTCGGTCGACTATAGACGCGATTTTGGCACTCAAGGACCTTACGGAAAAGGCAGTGAGAGAAGGACAAGTTGTTGTGGCGGTGTCTCTCGACATAGCCAATGCGTTTAACAGTCTTCCTCATGAAACCATAGGTGAGGCGCTTCGGTATTTTCGAGTGCCTCCCTACTTGGTAAGGTTGTTGGAGGCATACCTTCGGGGGAGAGAGGTGGTTTGGGAGGACGGTGCCCGTAACTTGTGTCGGCATGCGGTAGAACGCGGTGTTCCACAGGGTTCGGTGTTGGGCCCGACCCTTTGGAACATTGGTTATGATCGTGTGCTTCGCGGTGCGGTGCTCCCCGGGATGAAGATCATTTGTTACGCAGACGATACGTTGGTGACATCTCGGGGTATAAATTTTGCCGAGGCATCGCGCCTGGCTGAGGTCGGTGTGTCAATGATGGTGGAGCGCATTGCAAGGATAGGTCTAGAGGTGCAGATGACAAAGACCGAAGCCATTGTATTTCATGGGCCGAAGAGGGGGCCCCCTCCGGGTGCAAGGATCAAGATCAGAGACACGGAGGTGAGGATAGGATCGCACATGAAATACCTGGGGCTTGTGCTTGACGGTAGGTGGCAGTTTGCGGAACACTTCCGACAACTATCTCCTAGGTTGGTAAATACTGCGGCCGCCTTGAGCCGAATTCTTCCAAACGTCGGCGGACCTGGCGCTCTATGCAGAAGGCTGTACTCGGGGATTGTGAGGAGCATGGCTCTCTATGGTGCACCGGTCTGGGCGGGAACCTTGACCACGAAAACTAGACCCCTACTGCGCAGACCGCAAAGAGTAGTGGCAGTGAGAGCCATCAGAGGATACCGCACGGTCTCCTGGACAGCGGCTACCCTCCTTGCGGGCGACCCGCCATGGGAACTCCAGGCGGAGGTGCTGGCGGAGGTATACCATTTCAGGAGAGCAACGAGGCTCGAAGGTGAGAATCCTCCAAGGGAAGTTGCGGAGCGCGTCCGAAGGAGGGTACGGGAGATCCTCATTGATAGATGGGAGGAGGATTTGAGCAATCCGGTGGCGGGAATAATGACGGTGGAAGCAGTCAGAGCGCATCTGCGTAGGTGGCTAGATAGGAAGAACGGTACCCTGACTTTCAGGATGACACAGGTACTTACTGGTCACGGGTGTTTCGGTTGGTATCTTCACCGGGTTGCTCAAAGGGAGGCGGAGGAGGTCTGTCATCAGTGTGGCGCGGCGTCGGATACTGCGGAACACACACTTGTGCAGTGCCCAGCATGGGAGCCGCAACGCTTCCGGCTACAGTGTGTGGTAGGTGACGTGTCGTCGCTGGCGGACCTTATTAAGGCGATGCTGTCGGGGACAGTGGAGTGGAGGGCCGTTGCCACTTTCTGCGAAGTGGTAATCAGCCAGAAGGAGTCTGCAGAACGAGCAAGAGAGACAGATCCCGCTGCGAACCTACTTCGCAGAAGGAGGCAAGGTAGGCGCAGGCGCGAGTACGCGCAATTAACCGAAGAATAAACGCCGAATTTCGGGAGGTGGATCCGTCGGAACGTTGCGGTCGAATGCAACTCAGCGATCCCGCGGCGTCCCTTGCAGACGGCGATGGTCCCGGTGGTTTTTAGTGGGTAGTATAGCACTTGATTGCTATGAGCCCCACATACCCCTCAAAGAGGGAATGCGTAAATGCATTTTCCACCGCACAAAAAAAAAAAAAAAAAAAAAAAAAAAAAAAAAAAAAAAAAAAAAAAAAAAAAAAAAAGACGATAAAGACACAGTACTCACAAGTTCTTGATGATCTTGAATCTTCTTTCTAATCTTCTTTCGGGGCATGCCCACGCACCACAACACATAATAACACCAAACAGTTCCAAATAGTTACACTTCACCTCGAGTCTGTATTCGTCAGGGACGACGTCAACTAGCGTTTAGGAGATAACTCAGACAGGACACGGGATACTATTAATCAATAAGCACAGGGGATCAAAAAGGGGGGGAGGGAGGTGCACTTCGCGCGCGTGCGCCGCTCTCAATGCCTACATTACGACTCACTATGCCTGCGGAGCGACTAACACTCCTCCGCCTGCGCAAGCAACACCTCCTCGCCGCGCCTTGAGTATATTAAACAGTGATCAATGATTTCCAAATTAGGATAGTCTGAACATTTCACATAATTATAGTTTTACGTACATAAAATAGTAGCGCTACCTATCAGAATGAGAGTAATTACTCTCTTCTACTTAGAACTTCGCGTACAGTGACAGCGCGTCAATAGCCGTCGTCACTATAAAATTTATCGCATTTTTGTAGTAGTATCCTAGATGACGAATAAGACACGTTGACCATTTGACGCCTCTTTATTGGAAACACTTTTTGCCGTCCTCGGAGAAAAATGAGGAGAGAAGGAGAGGGGTATATAAAATACTAAGAAGACTATTGGGTAAACGCAACGTAGATACTGCTACTGAACCGATAAATAACTAAACATTATAATCTCTTACAATTACGACCGAAACCTAAGCAATGCTTTGGACTTGTGACTAGGGTTAAGGCCCTTCGTTCAATTGAAACACGCCTCCACTGCCCAGGTTCTCTGTTTAAACCTAAGGCTAACTTATGCGTCGACATATTGAGTGATAATATGTATTTAAATTTCTTAAGAAAACTACATGTGAGAAAAAATTGATTTTAATACTTTTAAAAAGTATAGAAACTGGTGAATTTTAACTGCTGTTAAAACCATTTAAAAATAACCTGTCCAAAAATTCCACTTGCAATTTGCTTCCAAAATTCATCGCTTTTATGAGAAGACAGAGACAAGACATAACGACTCTCTAGAAAAAAAAAAAGAAAATAATTACCAATAATCAGTATGTGTTGAGCCTAAATCACATTTTCTGTAAGGGATGGCTTTCTGACGAGGGTATGGCATGCCGCTAATAGCTATAAACAGTTGAAAGTTACACCTACGCCACCTTGTATAATACATTATGTAATATATGCCTTTGAGGCCAATTATTGATTCATTACCTCACTGATTTAACAAAGGGAATCAATTACTACGCCATAATTTCCAAGTTTATTCTATTGTATAGATGTATTAGTGACCAATCGTGGCTACGCATGGTTTCTCTATAAATATATCTCGAAGATTTTAATAATGAGATGGAAGGAGGGGATGGGAAAAATTGGAGAACACTACAAGGGGTGACAATATTGAATAGACTATTGGGTAAACGCAACGTAGATACTACTACTAAACTGATTAATAATCAGATATGATCTCTTACAGTAACGAGAGAAACCTGTAGTAGTAGTGTGTAGGTAGTGTAGTAAACCTAACCTAACACAAGATGTACTCACATGACCTTAAATGGACAGCACTGCTAGCACTAACAGTATACTGCACAACACTAACACTATCCAGAGACTACTTCACTTCTTGAGAGACTGCCCTAGACAAAGACTACATTCAGACTGTAGAGAGCATATAAAGAGTCGAGACCGTCAAAATGACGGAAGTGACTACTACCCTACTCCAGCTCCATAGATGGCGATGACGATTCGATTATTCGATAATTGTTTACTATTCTCCGACATATACTTGTATTACACATGTTTACATATGTATATGGTAAGTTTAAGAGGGCAGAGACATATTATAAGTATATGCCTTCCTCTTAAATTACTCTGTATATTATTGAAAACCGCATTAAAATCTGTTGCGTAATTTTCAATACAAGTGTACAGACAGCGGGAAGCGACTTTGAACTTTTTGAAGACTAAAAAGTATTTGTGTTGAGTTTTTTTTTTTTTATAATAGATAAGGTGCAAATGAGCAGATGGTCCACCTGATGGTAAGTGGCAACCATCGTCCATGGACATCGGCAAAACAAGAAACACTCTCTCGTTTTGTCGGATCGCATGCTGGTGGTCGCAAGCCAGTCGGGGAGCAGATCCCACCAAGGGGGTGCTGGGTTACTCAACTGCTCTCCCAGCGGCAGAGGGGAATAGTATTCTAACCCGTCCCCTCATGGGTCAAATTTTTTTTGAAAGAGTTGAATTTGCAGCGCGAAATATTGATTTTACAAAAAATTTAATTACATTAATTGTAGGAAATTTTCTTTACTTTAATTAATAAAAACGATAAAGGTCTTTCAACACAAAAAATAACAATATTAAACAATAATTAAATTATGTAATATCAAAAAAAAATTCGATTCCATTACAAAGAGGCATTGTGCCCAAAACGCTGACAGCGTATACATATATATATATATATATATATATATATGTCAGAAACAATAAAAAAGGACATGGATGGATGGCCTATTTAAAAAGCTACACGGGCGCAACACGGTCAGGATATAACTAATCGTTACGATCTCACACTTTTCTGACAGGAACTATTATGACAGGAACCTAAGCAGTACCTTGGACTTGTGACCAAAGTGTAGGCTTAAGAAATTCCTTTATTCGATCGAGACACTCACCTCCACTGTTTAGTTTCACTGTTTAATCCTAAGATTAACCTAACCTAACACAAGGCTAACCTAACCTAAACCTAACTCACACCTCCGACATATATATCTTTGAATACCCAGGCTGGTTTGTTGGCCGAGGTAGCTTTTTTTTATAAGATAGGAAGGCAAACGAGCAGTCGGGTTATCTGGTGTTAAGTAATCACCGCTGCCCACGGACTCCTGCAACAATTGGGGAGTTACAGGAGCGTTATCAGCCTCTAAGGCGGAGATATACGCGAGTTTTGAAGGTCCCATGTCGTAATGTTCGGGACATTCCGCCGAAGGTAGATCATTCCATAAGTTCGCAAGTCCAAGACACTGCTTGGGATACCGTGAAAATTTTAAAAGATCATCAAGATAAAAAATATCCTCTCAAGTTAAATCAAATTAGGTACATTTAATCACTAAACATCATTTTTTATTTGTATTCTAAAGTACTGTATATGTCTAGTAAATGATATTTAAAAAAATATACTACAACAGAAATTCTCGATATCTCAGAAGCAAACACTTATAAAGCATGAATGTCCACAAGAGGTAATGGTCCTCGAGGGATCCATTAGAATGATAAATGGAGTAGGAAACGTTCTGCCACAAAACAAAGGTGAGGTACATTAAAATTGATTGGAGATAAAGCGATCTTTCAGTATATTTGGACATTTTATTATTTAGATGCTTTCCCTATTTTATGTACTGGATGACTTGGCAGAAAACATTGGAAGAATGTATTTCCTTCTCTTTCAATTGATCCTACTAATATTATAAACGCGAAAATTTGTAAGAATGTATGGATGTCTGGATATATGTTTGTTCCTCTTTCACGCAAAATCTACTGAATGGATTTTGATGAAACTTTACAATAATATAGCTTACACATCAGAATAACACATAGACTATAATTTATAAGGATATAATGTGAATTATCCAAAATATAACGATAAGTGTCAAGTAAGTAGATAAAAATCTGCCATCCGCGAGCTATTCTGGCGTGCGCCGCAAAAACCATTGGAGTTACACATATATAATGTATATTGTAAATGTTTATCATAAATAGTCCTACCAAAAAGCCTGCGAGAGCATATATCTATCTTTTATATGTAAGCCATTATCGCCAAAATATTGAATCATATGAATAAATTATATCAAAACAAATAACTTCATCGCATCTAGTATTTAAAGTAGATGAAATTTTTCTTATATTCACTACTTACATCATTTAAACAAATATTTGAATATAGTTATGACAATAAACAATCGAGTGCGCAATATTATGATGCGGCGGCGGGCGCACGATTGCGGAGTCGCTCATGGCTGAGTGCACGACCCGAACGCGGGCAGACGCGTGAGGGCAGTCGTTGTTGACGGTTGTGTCCGTAATGCGAATTTTCAAGGCACTAACGTAATTTGTTTGTGGATAATAGTAAATAATAAGGAATTACTTCGTTTATTTTAATTATTGACTAGGTAGGTTAGTATTTGATTTTCTTTTTAGTATTTGTAATAATTAAAATTAACTACTTACTTACAATAAAACAACGGAAGCGTAATTTGTTTGTGGTTAATACGACTAATATTATAAACGCGAAAGTTTGTAAGACTGTATAGATGTCTGGATGTATGTTTGTTACTCTTTCACCCAAAAACTACTGAAAGGATGTTGATGAAACTTTACAATAATATAGCTCACACATCAGAATAACACATAGGCTATAATTTATAATGATATACTATGAATTATCTAAATTATAGCGGGTGAAACCGCGGGGCACTGCTAGTATAGAATAAAACTATACTTCGTAGCAAACATGTAAAAGATTGAAATAACGTGGTTTTTAAATAATGATAGACTGGGCGCTTGTGACCCAAGTGCACGTTTAAAAACACCGTTGCGTTGCAACTCGTCGTCAACTGTTCTTCAAAAGGGGTCTTATGAGATCTTTTAAAAAAACTACACTATTATAAGTTCATTTTATGAATGTGGTATCACCACTACACATAGCACCCAATCACATCAATGCTGATGTGATTGGGTTCACGTTCCGGGCGACGGGTGACACACAACTGACATCACAGGACACTACAATGAAATCACTCTTTAAACTAAGCTATCGAAGCAAAGTTATAAGTTTTCAAACTAATTAAAAGGTCATAATTAAGTAAAGGTCATTATTAAAATTCACTTAGTAAGGAAGGCAAACTTGGCGAAAATTGAGGGCAGAGATTATAGATAACATTTTTAGGTTCGTATCTCTATGTAAAAATTCTCAATTCGTTTTTTCTTTATTGTATGAGAACCATCAAATATTAGCATCTAATCTAGATTTAAGCTGAGCACTACCTGGAGTTTGAGACCCAGGAGCAGGTTTACAGACGTCTTTTGCTACGCACAAACTCTCACCTCCGCCACTCGACCTTACTCTACTTTACTTAACTATCTACGTAAAAAACTTATTTTATAATAATAGTAATAAATGGCTAAAAGTTTAAGTTTTGCTTTAAAAAATCTTCTTCATAATACAAATATTTTACTGTTTACTTTATAAATGAAACTTTAATGTATAAACAATTATTATTAACTAAACTATCCTCGTTTCGCTGAGGGAAAAATAATATTTGGCGCCATCTGGCGGGAACTCCTATACAAACTTATTGCTATATCGCAATATATTAACATTCAACATCAACATAATTTTGATATGACTTAAGAGGACTTCGTAGAACGATACTTTTGAAAAATAGATTTTTACCAAAAATATTGGTGTCGCGCTGAGCCCCAAGCTTACCCCTTACCGTGTGATAGAGAGAACTACAGCTCCAACTGATTGTACCTACGTTACATTAAGAAAATTGTCCTTTCGTAATCCCCTGTTTCCTCCTCGAAATCTGGACCGATTTTAATATTTATTTCGTTAAAATGCAGTACAGGGTCTAAGCTATGCCCGTACGTTTTGCTTTTTTGGTTTATGTTAGTAATAATTAGTTTGCTGGATGTTTGTAAATGTAAATAAAAAAGTCGATTATTTTAATTTTAAAAGTTTTTTTTTCAATTATATTAATCAAATAATTAAAAAAAAGCAAAACGTACAGTCATGGCAGAGGCACGTATATATCGCATGGTATTTTTTTTCTTCTGTAACTTCATTGTCCTAGGAGGAAACAGGGGACTACGTTTGTATGAAAAAAGTGTCGACTGATTTCCTCTTACAGCTAGACGTCATCCCCTATTTCAACCCTTTCAAGACTTTTTTCATGATAAAACGTAGCCGTAGTCAAAGCTCTAGTCTATTTATGTACCAAATTTCATCAAAATCAGTGGTTTAAGCGTAAAACCATAACAAATAGACAGAAATTTATAATATTAGTGAATTGATTTATCATTTTACTGGTTTTTATAAGAAATACAAACTTTCAAAATTATATTTGTAAACGATAAATTAAATTGAAATCGTTTACGTTTCTAATAGTTGCGTCAGACAAATATGTTCGTTTAAAATATAACATGGTGTATCTAAGCGTATGAGATGTAGGGTTGACTTGTAAGCGATTAAATACCGCTTAACTATTAAAAATTAAGTCTAATGTTTTTTAAGTATTATAATCCCAAAAAAATCTGAACTAATTTACTAATAGAATGGAATAGAGAAACTAGACTTTTTTTTTGTTGACGTTAGGGAATGCGTCTACGCATACCCTCACAAGTGGAAGTTATGTGGCACTCCTGGCAAATGCCGTCCTACCGACTAAACCCCAGCGGTTTCTATTCTCCGTCAAGAAAGGAATGCCACAGGACCGCGGTTGCATTCTACCGTGACTCTACGACGGTTATCCTTAAATAAAGTATGGGAAGCGCATTGGCACCACATCCAAACTTTTATATCTGGGGCATAAAAAGCGCGTAACGCCTTCTCCTAGGTCCTGCTTTGTTTGGCGTTAACCCTTTGCCTTCGGTCCGCGGCCTCCTTTACGTTCATGACATCCTCACAAAACGAAGCCATCGCTCTACGGCACCTCTCACTATCAAGCATAGCACCGATCACACTTGCCAACGAGAGGTCCGCCCCTAAGGTAGACGACAATAGATAGCGCTGAGGCTCCCACGCGCTACATTCTGTGACAGTGTGGTCAGCTGTATCGGTTGATTAACCACAGCCGTGATAGATTGGCTCCTCCTCTATAGAAAAACTAGACTTTCACCTGGTATACAAACTCAGACTCTAATAATAATAAGAATAATTAATGTATTAAAAGCAACACAGACTCAATTTGTTAGTTAACAACTACTTATTATCTATGTTAGTAAATTAAAAGCTAATATATTTCAAGTAAAAATTAATTACATATTATATTCATTACCGCGATCTAATACCTAACCTGATGCACTACAAAATGGCAGCCCCATCAGCATCCTAAAAGCATTGTTATACTGAACACGGAGAGCATTGTAAGATTTTTGAGAGTATCTGGCCCATAGGTTGCATGTGTAAAAAGTTGTACAGTAAAAAGGTAATTTTAACATTACTTGAACAACGCGCAAACCTACGACCCAACATATTTGCTCTCACTGACAATGCTCTTCGATCGCTTTCAATGTCTGTATCGTCTTTAAGGTTGGGAGTTAAAATATGCCCAAGACATTATAGAATAGAATCTTATAGAATCGTTGAAAACAATTATACAAGACATGACTATTTTCAATGGAAATATTTTGAGAACCCTACACTCACATGAAATAGTCAAAAAAGTATAGTTGTTAGACGATAAAAATTGAATTAAAATTAAATAGATAAAAATTGAAGAAAGACCTACAGGAACTGATAGGTTACAGTGAATCGTTAGAAAATGTTAAAAAATAGATGAACACACATAAATCCATAGAAGCTGATATATTTTAAAGTTATACAATTCAAGAAACATTACAGTCATATCATTAAACAGATTTTGATACCTGAAAAAAAGGCAATGGTCCGCTAAAATTCGGACCACGCCATATTCTGACTACAAATCTGCGCTCCAATTAGTGGAGCTTAACATTAATCCGAGTGGAACAAGCTGAAAATAACTACAACACGTGAATACGCAAACAGAGATTAGTGCGGGCGCGAATTTGTTTTCATTACGAGAATCTGTTTGACGAGATCCCTATGCTGAAGTTTGATTGGTTTTTAGGAGAAAATAGAGAGAGAATTACCAGATTTAGTGCGAAAAAACCACCATAAGGGGCCGTTCAAATATTACGTAAGCGTTAAAGGGGGGCGGTAGGCCATTGCGTTGCTTATTTGTGATGACATGGGGGAGGGGCGAGAGGTCTGCATAGTGATTACGTCAGCGATAAAAAAGTAAACAGGTATCAGCTGAAAAATGCATTCATGAATGTTTACATAAGAATAGGGGGAGGGGGGGGGGGGTGTTAAGGTTTTGCTTACTTTTGCTGACATGGGGTGGGGGAGTTGATAAAAGCTACCCACGTTTTAGGAGTTTACTATAAAGAAAGTTATTGCCAAAAATCTGAAAACGTTCTGATCATGCTATGTATAAGCTAATTTTTGCTGAATTTGAAATATTTTTCAGTACTAAACTATGTCATGATAAACTTATAGAAATGATCTCAGAGTACAGTGTCGGAATTTCCATCAAATATTACATGGATCCATTGCAATGTAAATTTTTGAGGTCCCTTCCTAAAAACGCAAAGATGTTATTTTAATGCTTGCAGATAATACAAAATTTGATAGATGAGATACATAAATTAAAAGCAGTCAAATAATTTATGATTAAACATAGACTAGTCTTTCATATCAAAATTCTTCCTATTTTAATACATGATATGTTGCGAAACAAGAAATATCCATATTATATACAGAAAATAAATGATCTATAAGATAGTGGCTGCCACAGGTGTTTCCATTAAGTAATGAGAGGAAAATAGTAGATACGCCAGGATTACTTAGATGAGATCATAATGGAATTGGAGATATTGTGATTTATGTCTCGAGGGATCCCCTACCACGTTGTTTATGATCTTTTGATATACCATATGGGCAGATAAAATGTGTTATTCTGGTTATTGCACTCGAGTAACAGTTGAATGAAATTGCGCAAGGACTCAGAAATTAGGATTGTTGTGTATGCATTTTAAAAGTAATAAAAAATGTCTCGTCCATAATTTAAAATAAAATGCTAATACAGCACATAAATAAAAAAGGAGTGCAGAACATTTAACTAAAATCCGAATGTAAGGTTCTCCGTTTGATCCATACTAAGTAAATCAAATTAAACTTAGTTACTCTAAATTTTCGAGTCCGAGTTGGATCCTGGGCACACATCTCTGAATTTTCTGAGTTACCTCTGTTTTAAGCAATTAATATCACTTGCTATAACGGTGAAGGAAAACATCGTGAGGAAACCTGCACTCCTGAGAGTTCCCTAAAGTTGTCAAAGGTGTGTGAAGTCTGCCAAGTCGCACGGGGCCAGCGTCGTGAACTATGGCCTAACACCCTCCTCGTTATGAGGAGAAGACCCGCTCTGCAGTGTGCCATTAACGGGTTGTAATGATGATGATGCTGATGATAACTTTGATGAACACTTTTATTTTTGTATGCTGGTCTAATAAAGAAGCAAGGAGAAGGAAGTAGGTACCAAAATAAAAAAAAAAACTACTTGTATTAAGAACATGATCTTTAAAAGTAAATAAAGAAGACTATGGTTGTTAAGGAATTTTCTGCAAAAACGGCTTGGCTCACGGAAATGAATTATGTTGGAAATATGAATAAATAATCCAGTATAAGATAGTTGCCAGCATCAGCATCAGGTGTTGCGATCCATTAACTAATGAGAAAACACGATGGTACTCGCCAACTTAACTTAGACACAATAATCAGGATGGGATTTTAAAAACCTTGGGAAATACATGCTAAAATAGTAGACTTTTTGGAAATTCTTATTTCTTAGCTATTTCGCACACAGAAGTTACAGAAGAAATAAAATATCATGCGATATATAAGTACCTCTGCCATTACTGTACGTTTTTTTTTTTTTATTATTTGATTAATATAATTGAAAAAAAAAACTTTTAAAATTAAAAATATCGACTTTTTTATTTACATTTGCAAATATCCAGCAAACTAATTATTACTAACATAAACCAAAAAAAAAAACGTACGGGCATACCTTAGACCCTGTACTGCATTTTAACGAAATAAATATTAAAATCGGTCCAGATTTCGAGGAGGAAACAGGGGATTACAAAAGGACGATTTTCTTAATTTTACTGAGCTGTAGTTCTCTCTATCACACGGTAAGGGGTAAGCTTGGGGCTCAGCGCGACACCAATATTTTTTGTAAAAATATATTTTTCAAAAGTGTCGTTCGTACGAAGTCCTCTTAATATACAAGAGAATACGAAAAATCATGAAGGAGGCCGTTCAAATATTACGTAAGCAGATTTTTGGCAATTATCAACCCCATCGCCTCCCAATTCAGCAAAAGTAAGCAAGGCTGTAACCCCCGTGCTTACGTAAACATTAATACGTGTACATTTCTCTTCCTCCTCATTCTGAGCAGGAATATTCACGTTTCGATGTCCGTGCTTACTTTTTTATCGCTCACTATACCTGGCCTCTCCTCCAAGTCATCAAAAATAAGCAAACCACCCCCTTTAATATTTACTTGAGTATTAATTACGAGGTGTTAATTTTATTTAACTAATGGTAGAAATTATGAAAGTTTAACATAAGTAGTCGGAGGGAGAGATTTTTGTACTTTATAAAGTGCCCATAGTAAGAACATTGACAATACAGATAAATATTGGAATATAGAGAGGTGGTAATACATCCTATTTTACTAATATTATAAACGCGAAAGTTTGTAAGAATGTATGGATGTATGTTTGTTACTCTTTCACGCAAAAACTGTTGAATGGATCTTAATAAAACTTTACAATAATATAGCTTATACATCAGAATAATACATAGGTTATAATTTATAGAGCTAGCCTAAATATAAGGATCGCACCGGGGAGTGTCCGGGACTAGCATTATATAGATATCGTATCAGTTCAATCAAACATTGTGTTACAATGTAGTTTATTAAACTTCTTACCGATCGCTGTACCTATTAACTCTTCTCAGAGCTATAATAATGTAAAGGCAATAAACGTTGTACATGCCCCGTGCCCCATGAATATTTAGACTGCAAACACTGAAGGTATTGAGCCCCGTTAAGGCCCGTTTACAGCTAACGTTTATTTCCACGTTTACGATCCAACACGGATGTTTAGATTATTTCTTACGAGCGCTCGGAGTTATGCTTTGGTATAAGTTGCAAGCTTTAATGAAATCCTACTAGTATTATAAATATGTATGTTTGTTACTGATTCATATGGTATCACTGAATGGATTTGAATTAAATTTCGTATACAGATATTATCCTCGACGTATATATTATATATGTCGGAGGTGTGAGTTAGGTTTAGGTTGGCTTTGTGTTAGGTTAGGTTTATGTTAGTCTAACTAGGTTAGGTAGGCTTGGGTTTAGACGGGACGCCGAGGCGAGCGGTCGTGTGCGGCGAATATAGCTGTGTGATTATATACGTAAACACGATACCTCTCGCTGTGCTTACGATATTGTCGGAATCATTTGAGAGTAAAGTCTGCGCTTCCCTGAGGGTTTTACTCGTTGACTTTAGAGTTTTTTGTTGTTTTAAGTCTGTTATTGTTTTTATTGTTAAGTTTGTTGTTTTTATTATTGTTCGTTGGGGTTGTTGAGGCCTAGGCCATGAACAACGACAATAGGGCAGCATTCTCAAAGGGCGCTGCCCTAGAGGTTGATTCTGATGTCTCGGAATCGTCTACCGGACGGCGGAAACGCCCTCGAGACGGGGGCGATGTGCCGCGGTCGGGCACGGACACGGAGACGGAGGAGAGGTCCGCGGCTAAAGTGAACTCGGCAAGGAGGGGGAAAGCCCCCCAGAGAGGACGCATTGCGGGCATGACTCGCAGTGAGCGGGATGCGGTCGCTGAACTAATTGAAGCGAACCGTGAGATTACTCGCAGGGCAACGGCCCGAGGGGTAGCTCAAGAGGAGTCGCCAAGTGAAGCGGAACTCGGGGCTACACTTCATAGCCGTTTCTATAAGAAGGTAACGACCGGCGAATTCGGTGACTCCTCTGCTTCAGATGCCGGCCGAATGGACCCGGTGCGCTGTAACGCGGAACAGTTACGTGCGGACGCAGGCCGCAACGCTGCAGCTATTTTGGACGTAGCACGTAAGTCGATGAACTTGAAGGGCACGTGCGTTAAGCAGCTGAAGGAGGCGGCGCACGCCCTCCAGGATATTGTGGATGCACTAGCAGAGCGGACGGTCTCTGAGGAGAACCGTAAATTGAGGGCAGACAATCTTCGTCTCAAGCGGGATGTTGCGAATCTGAAGGCGGAACTTACCGCCTTCAAGAAGGAGTATGATGCGGCCAAGGGTGTTCGCAAACCTGTCTCTCCTTCCCCTGTTGCCATTGAAACTGGTAACTTAGTGGAGGAACTGAGGGCGTCAATTATCTCCACAATGGGGCAGATGATCAACGCGCGATTGTCTGTCCTGGAGGAACGACTTCCCCCAGCAGAGATTGTCCGCCCCCCTCTTGCTGCGGATAAGAGGACACAAGCAGAGGTTGAGCCGATTGCGAGCACATCGCGCCGAGCACCAGCGCCCAGACAAAAATCGGCGAAGTCTGGAAAAGTCATCTCGCACCAGATCCCTGTGCGTGAATTCCCACCGCTGCCCTCAACAGCGCGGGAGTTTCCACCGCTGCCATTAACTTCTGCTGCCACCGTCATGGCTGTATCAGTACCTCAGTCGGAGGAAGAGGGCGCCTGGGCCACGGTAACCAGAAAGGGGAAGGGCAAGGGGAAGAAATCTTCCTTAAATGCTAAGGCCCTCGAGCCTGTTCTGGCTAAGTCAAAACAGCCGGCCAAGCCGAAGCTCGCAGTACCCCGCACAGCGGCCGTCGTAATTACTCTGAAACCTGAGATCGCTGCACAGGGGGTCACCTACGCCAGCATTCTTGAGCGGGCAGAGCGCCAGATAGATTTGGCTGAGCTCGGGATCGGGTCTGGTCTGAGGATCAGACGGTCGGCCACTGGGGCCAGGCTTCTGGAACTGCCCAAGGAGCAAACTTCGGAGCAGGCTGACCAGTTAGCTGGAAAGCTCCGTGTGGTCTTGGATGAGGTGGCAATTGTCACCCGTCCAACACTAATGGCGGCGGTGAGGGTCGCCGGTCTAGATGACTCAGTCACCAGCGAGAAGGTAGCGACAGCAGTAGCTCGGGCTGGCAACTGTCCTCCGATGCAGGTTAAGGTAGCGGAGGTTCAGCCCGGTCCTGCCGGTATGGGAACAGCGGTGGTAAGGTGTCCTGTGTCGGTGGCTAAGAATCTCGCGGAAGCCGGCAGACTCTTGGTGGGGTGGAGCTCTGCCAAAATCTATGCCCTGGAGCAGCGCTCGCTCCGATGCTACAGGTGCTTGGGGACAGGACACACGCGAATGCTCTGCGCGTCGATTGAGGCACGAGACGGGTTGTGCTTCCGGTGTGGAATTGCGGGTCACAAACTACCAGACTGCGTCAATCCGGTCCGGTGCGCGGTCTGTGATTATTCCCGGTTACCGGCAGACCATGTGATGGGGGGGAAAATTTGCAACCCCCCCCCAACGAAGGATGGACTATTGCGTCATCAATCAACGACGGGAGGCACGCGCCGCGCGTCTCAGGATGCTAACATGAACTCAGAATGAATACAGGGCCAGTTAGCATCCTCCAGACGAACGCCAACCACTCAGCGGGAGCGCAGGACCTTCTCCTGGAGTCCATCGCGGAGTGGAGTATCGACATCGCAGTAGTATGCGAGCCGTATTTTGTTCCATCCTCTTGGGTAGGAGACTCGGACGGACTGGTTGCCGTGATCAGCGGCGATAGCGGAACTTCGCCCCTCTCAGTTGTTGAGAGGGGATCGGGTTACGTCGTGGCGGGGTGGCGGGAGTACGCTATAGTCGGGGTTTACTTCTCCCCGAATCGCAGTCTAGCCGAATTCGAAACGTATCTCGACTCGGTTAGAGCTGCGGTCAGCCGACAAGCCCCGAGGCAGGTTTTTGTCCTCGGGGATCTTAACGCCAAAAGTCGTGCCTGGGGAAACACCGCTACGAATCCCAGAGGAAGGAAGGTCCAAGTCTGGGCTTACCAATCGGGCCTATTCCTGCTGAACAGGGGAGAGGTTCACACTTGCGTGCGTCACAACGGAGGGTCCGTGGTCGACGTCTCCTTCGCTACGTCTGCTGCCGCAAGCATAGTGACTGACTGGAGGGTGGAGGAGGAGGTGGAGACTCTTTCGGATCACCGATATATCCGCTTCGAGGTCTCCACCTATCTCGGGCCGCAAGAATCCTCCAGGGGTCGCAATTGCAAGCTTCCTCGCTGGGCCCTAGGTCGACTCGACAGAGAGCTAGGTAAGGAAGCGGCGATCGTGCAGAGATGGGGCTTTGCTGCCACTGGATTGCCGGAGAATGTCAGAGTAGAAGACCTGGCAGGCCACATGCACAACGTCCTGGTTCGGGTATGTGATGCGGCCATGCCTCGGGCCAGACGGCACAGAGAGCGACGACGCTGCCTTTATTGGTGGTCATCCGAAATTGCTGCTCTTCGGGTAAACTGTCACAGGACGCGAAGGGCCTATGTTCGGTGTCGTAGACGCCAAAGTTACGACCCGAATACAGAGAGGGAGCTGAAGGACGTATTCCATCGGGCGCGGAAGGTCCTTCAATTAGAGATAAGTCGGGCCAAGGCAGCAGCAAGGGAGGTGCTTCTGGCGAGCCTAGACAGGGACCCATGGGGGCGGCCGTACAAGGTGGCGAGGAATAAACTTCGCACACATGCCGCCCCAGTCATCGTGTCGATGACTACGGAGTCCCTGCAGCGAGTTGTGGGAGACCTGTTCCCGGCTCCTTCGGGACATATCCCCCCGAGGATGGTGCCTCCTCACCAAGTGCTGGAGAGGGTGCCGGCACCACCAACCATCACCGAGGAGGAGATGGAGGTAGCACTAAACCGCCTGAGGGAAAAATCAACGGCACCAGGGCCGGATGGGGTTCCGGGGCGAATTATGGTCATCGCCCTTGAATACCTAGGGGAGCGGTTTCGGGATCTTTTTAACCGTTGTCTCGAGAATGGCGAGTTTCCGAAATCGTGGAAAGAGGGGCGATTGTGTCTGCTGCCGAAGGAGGGCCGGCCACTGGGCTCCCCAGCGGCATACAGGCCAATAGTGCTGCTGAATGAGACGGGTAAACTGTTTGAGAAAATTCTCGCTGCCCGTCTTGTTCGACACCTGGAAGAGGTGGGGCCGGATCTTTCGCCTTATCAGTTCGGGTTTAGGTCTGGTCGGTCTACCATCGATGCCTTGTCCCAACTAAAACGAGTTGCCTCAGAGGCGGTGCGGGAAGGAAACGTGGTTCTGGCCGTCTCCCTAGACGTGGCAAATGCCTTTAACAGCCTCCCCTTTGAGACTATACGAGAGGCGCTTCGGTTCCATAGAGTGCCTCTCTATCTCAGGAAGATGTTGGAGGCATATTTGGAGGAGAGAAAGGTCATATGGGAGGTGGCCAATGGGGGGCTGCAGCAACGACAGGTGAAGCGGGGTGTTCCTCAGGGCTCGGTTCTTGGCCCGATCCTGTGGAACATCGGTTTTGACTGGATCCTGAGAGAGCCTCTCCTTGACGGCATGGCTGTCATATGTTACGCAGATGACACCCTGGTAATGGCGAAGGGAGGATCCTTTCTGGAGGCGGCTAGGCTGGCCGGGGCTGCGACATCTCTAGTTGTGGACCGCATAGAGAAGCTGGGCCTGAGGGTCTCCATCTCAAAAACGGAGGCCCTCCTATTCCATGGTCCGCAGAGGGGCCCCCCACGCGGGGCACACATCACCGTCCAGGGCGTGGAGGTGGAGATCAAAGCCCAGATGAGGTACCTCGGCCTGATTCTCGATGGCCGATGGACTTTTCGGGCTCACTTCAGTGACCTCGCCACCAGACTCGTCAACTCGGCGGCCGCACTGGGCAGACTGCTGCCCAACAAGGGGGGACCGAACTCCCCGTGTCGGCGTCTTTACGTCGGCATTGTGAGGAGCATGGCACTGTATGGGGCACCCGTATGGGCGGACGCAATCACTGCTAAGAACAGGGCCCTCCTGCGGAGGCCACAGAGGGTCATAGCGGTGAGAGCGATACGGAGTTACCGGACAGTGTCATGGACGGCGGCCACACTGCTTGCGGGCGACCCACCCTGGGAACTCCAGGCAAAGTTGCTCGCAGCAGTATATAGTTTCCGGGCGAGTCTTAGGGCGAGAAATGAGACGCCCCGAGGGGAGGAGGTCGAAAGGATCAGGGATCAAGCCCAGCGAGCCCTGATCCAGAGGTGGGAGGAGGATCTGAGGTCCCCCATTGCGGGGTTGGTGACAGTGGAGGCAATACGCCCGCACCTCCATCGCTGGCTCGGCAGGCAGCACGGCGTCCTGACTTACCGGCTTGTGCAGATACTCACCGGGCACGGCTGTTTTGGACGGTATCTGCATAAGATAGCTCGGAGGGAGGTGATGCCGGTCTGTCATGAGTGTGGTGCAGCGGAGGATACGTCATACCACACCGTGGCTGAATGCCAAGCATGGGGTCCTCAGCGCCAAGCCCTATGGTCGACAATTGGCGGGGACCTCTCATTGTCGAGTGTGGTTGGGGCCATGCTCGAAGATGAAAGGAGCTGGTTGGCAGTGGCCTCCTTTTGCGAGTCGGTAATCTCGCTAAAGGAGGCCGCGGAAAGGGAACGCGAGGCTCATCCTCTGGCTGACCCGATCCGCAGACGTCAGCCGGGCGGTAGGAGGCGCAGATACGCGCATCTTCTTCCTCCCCCGGACCACAGCGGGGGCGTGTCTTCCGTACCCGGGACACGTCCAGGGCGGGCAGGCCTGCTTTAGAGTGGGCCGACCGTCGAGGCGTCGCGGTAGAATGCGAATAGCGACCCCGTGGCGCCTCATTTTTGACGGAGAGGGTATCGCAGTAGGTTTAGTGGGTAGGACGGCGCTTACCGCTGGCGAGTCCCACATAACCATTCGATCCCCCAAAGGATCGGGTGGTATGCGTAAATGCATTCCCCTGCGAAAAAAAAAAAAAAAAAAAAAAAAGGCTTGGGTTTAGACAGTGAAACTAAGCAGTGGTTGTTTTCCGACATATACTTTAGTGCAATCTTGCAATTCACTCTGGACCGTATTTCAAAAGTTTCCGACGATGAACTGTATATTTCTAATGTAATTTTTAAAGATGTTATGAGAAATTAGGGCCATTTGAATATTAGCAGCATTGCTGCTATAATCTTTACTTATAAAAACAGTATCATATATATATCATAATAATATTAGACACAAAATAATAATGTGTTTTTCAAGTGGCATTTTATTAAATAAGTTATTTAATAAAAATAATTAAGTCAAAGTGAAAGACATTTTTAAGGTCAAATTAAAATACCCTTGGATTGCTATGTGTTTGTCAAATTAAGTGATTCTATTATTATATATACTAATATTAGTCTAATGATGCAGGTAATGAAGATACTATGAGAATACGTGAAACTACAAACAAAATTTTCAATGAAATGGAGCTTAACGATTGGAATGAGAAAAAACAGAGAGAGAAAGAACAACAAAGAGACAAACAAAACAAAGAAAGTGACATCAAGAAATAACTGAATATATATTATATATATCAAAATCGCTTCGCTTATATTTTCCACCACAATGAAACAGTGGAGTCATTATAATAGATCTGAATCGGCGATATTAATTTTTACGGCGACAATAAATTCTAACGGAACTTGATCACCTTTCCTTGCCTAGAATTGAGAAGGCAATAACAGAAGATATATAACCAGCATTCTGATAATAAATTGCGATTTTTCCTCTAATACGGGTTCTATTGCAACGCATTCATAACTGCCTTGGACATTTTTCGAGATACCCTACCGATGAAATGTAGGTCGTTTTAAAATTTAACCTAAAATTATGAATGTTCAATGGATAAGAAAAGTGATTGTTTGCTAAGTGGGGTAAAATAGGAGTAATAATTTATAATGAAACTGGCGTGAATAAACTTGCTTTACTCCAGCAACGCAACGCAACGCAAAGGATGCGTGTGTTCTTCCAAAGATCTTAAATGGATTTAGTACAAGTGGACTTAAAATTTTAGCATTCGTGATAAAGATATTGTCTTTCCCAATCAACAACCCACTATTTAATATAGTTCTTACACCAACGTAGCTCAGCAATTACTTTGATATTGTCCATGAAACCCTTATTAGCTTTTCAATGACTAGCAATATTTAAAAAAATATAAACTATTTTAAAAATTAAATTAATAGTAAAGACAGTAAAGAGATAAAGATCGCTTCAGAATTAAATGCTCTTCGCTCATCGTATTATTAATCCAATCATTAGTTTTATAACTTTTAAATTCAAACAAACGATCGCACGGGTCTGAACCTCTTGTCCAGACGCAGATCTGATCTATGTGGTTATCTTCCTCATTAGTATTACTTATTACCACACTAATAATGCTTCCTGATTTTTCTGATCTCTTTTTGGTTAAATGTTTTAGGGGAACGACTATGGAAAATTTAGTTATTCTTAAACCATTTTCCCACTTTTAAAAACCTTACCTCCATAATTGACGGCATCTTTATATGCCGGTATCTTCTAAATAAATGAGCAGTTCTGTATTAAAACAGGTTTTTTTGTCAAAAAAATTTAGCCTGCGAATTTCTTTCCAGTCTGTTGTATGAACAAGTCTTGACTTAATTAACTTCCAGACGGTCTTAAAGGTGTGCAGTGGAAAAAGTTTTTATTACATTTTTTATATCAAACGTCTCAAGGCTTCGCTCGTTATTATATAAATGAGTTACGTCTTAAGAAATGTCATTAAAAAAAACGTAAAAATATTATATAAATCATCTTAATTTATTACTTTCTTACTTAAAGTATACTTTATATAATGTACCTTTTTTACTTCTAAAGTAATGGAATGGAAATCGTCATGTTCATCTTTCATCTTATATTTATCGGTCATATATCATTTTCATTTTTCCAGAGTCTATTACCCATAAAATTTGGTTTGCTGTAAAATTGTTTTTCTCTTCCAGTTCTACTTTTACCGGTCCTGCCTTCTCTTAATTTAGTTAATTTTTGTCTGTTTTTAATTAGCCTTTAACTTTTCTTTATACTTAAACTTTATGGTATATCATATAATCTGGGTAATATTTGTGTTACCATGTTTTATTTATATTTTACTAGCTGACCCGGCAAACATTGTTTTGCTATATAAATTTGGGGTGGGGGCCACCCGTATCACTTAGGGGGTAGAAAAATAGATAGTAGCTGATTCTCAGAGCTACTGAATATCCACACAAAATTTCATTAAAATCGGTCGAGCCGTTTCGGAGGAGTTTGGTAACTAACATTGTGACACGAGAATTTTATATATAAGATAATGTCACAGAATGGAAGAGGAATAATTCCCACTATTTTACAGCAATACGTATGTACATGCAATTTAGACAGAAAGCCGGGCAGCGCCTTGGAATTGCGACCAAAGTGTAGGGTTAAAGGCCTTTTGCTGATTTCGCTGCCCGAACATCAACTACAGTAGATAATAAAGTTGACTTACATGGATCTCAAGAAACGTGCACTTAACCACAACTCTATAATACTAACTTCCATGTACACTACGAGACAACACCAGAGAGACTGACTAAAGGTTATATTGTGTTCACGTCGGTATACTTGAAATAATATAAAAGGAACTACCCGGGAAGAAAAATTAACAACGGTGTTGCTAACTACCATAAGGTCAGTACAGTAAAACGTTCGGTAATGGATGGTTTTACAAAAAGAATATTTTGAATAAAAGGATATAATCTCGCAGCGACCAGGTGTTTTAATATTTACAAACGAAAAGCAAGATTGTCATCCATATCTGTCAGTGCAAATGGTTTGTTTGCAAAATGTTGTTTCTGGATTGTATAATATAAACATTTATCAGTGATTGACAATAATAAAGACTTTGAATTTGATTGATACTTTACCTTGTATTTAATAAATCAAAATGGCCACTATAATATTATGTTATTGCTGTGTATTATTCTGGTGTATAATGCATGTTATTGTAAAGTTTCATCAAAATCCATTTAGTAGTTTCTGTGTGTGACAGAGAGACAGAGAGAGGTGGTAGGTGTCTGTTTGCGATGTCTTTGACGCGTTCCAGTCGAGCCGCATGTGAGCCATATCTACCCCCTCTCTCTCCCGTCCTATTAATGCTGCAGTTCCAAAGAATACCGCGTTTTTGCTCAGAGTTCACTGAGACTGCAGCATTCTGTTCTTCGCTCGTTCTCCTCACTCTCTCTTCGAGGAGGCAACGCATCGGCAAAACAAGAGATACCCTCTAGATTTTCCAATGTCCATAAATGACGGTGACCATTTTTTATCAGGTGGACCGCCCACTTATTTGTCCTTAATCTATCATTAAAAAAAGATTTTAATTCATTAAGTATTGGTTGGATACAGGTGTATCCGTTAGTATCAAGTTCTCTAAAGGATTTTTATGAATACCTTGAATTTCATGGGTCATTTCCTGGATAGAATATTTGCTTGCTTAGTTTCCCATTAATATTTTTAAACTATATTTTTAACATTATCAAGAATTACAGCTGTTCAAATGCAAATTATTATTTTCCAGTGCTACATTCGTTTTAAACATTAATCTTGCTTACGTAAGTATAAAAAGAAACAAGATAGAAAATCTTTATGAATTATTAATGTGCAACGTCTAATGAGGGTTTTGTGGTATCCTTCCTCATCTTTATAGTCATCATCAAAGTTATGACTGATTCGTATATTAAATATTATTTTATAGTCTTCAAGTGGACTTTTTTCTTATCAATTTATATTTTTATCTTTAGGATATTCTTCTTATACGTAATGATTAACCAGAAAAAAATAATATTGTTAATAAATCATGGAGAAGAAAGTTAATAAATATAAATACTGATTCTAAATTCATTTATATTTAATCGTCCTGCTGTAGAAGGCAATAACATAAGATAATAAGAAAAGAAGATATTGTAGCTTAATAAATCAATTATATATTTTATAATAAAAAACTCACATTAAAAATACTTCTATAACTTTTAAAAATAAAAAAGGAAAATAAGAAAAATATAACGAAGATATCAATTCTGCAGAAAATCAGATAGAATATTTTTCCATATATGCTTACGTATTTATTTTTGTAAATAAAAAACAGTTTTGTACAAAATATATTTATTTTGTTAACATTTTCAATTTACAAATCAACAAACATAATGTACAACTCGCCTTGCTAAAGCGAATGATTGCATATTTAGAAGGAAATACAAGTGGATGTACAATATAACAGATAAAATATTAGTTACATTATATCTATATTGTAAATAACCAAACCGCTTTTAAATTCTATTTTATTTCATGAAGATGATAAAGTTATTATAATAGACAATTAAATAGTTAGACTAAAATTAGAGTTCTAAGGATTTTCTCAGTTTTAACTAAAGTTATAAGATGAATACAAATTCTATTACCCATTTAATTAACATCTGCTTTTGTTTCTCAAACAATATCTCTGCAATGAAATTTTCTAAAATAATCTGCTATTTTAACGCTTTATGTTCAAAGTTATAATTTTCATTTATTTAATTAATGATCCTGAATTCTTTGTCTTTAGTACGTTTGGCTTGAAGTAATAAAATGTACACTCGAAGGTTCTCGTAAAAATGTAATTAAATTGAATTGAATTTGGCTGATGAAACTGTAAACAATTTAAAAAAGAATAAAGCACTTTTTGATGATCATAAAACTAAAAATCTCAACAAAGTATTATAATGTAATATTTCATGACAAACGGGAAAAATAAATTTCATCTTAAATATTTGCTTATAAAGACCGTCATTGATAATATATCAAAGGATGAGGAAAACAGCCAAAAAATTCAGTAATTTATTAAAGAAAATACAGAGAGAAAAAATTTAGTAATGGATACTGTTATTGTTGTCTTTTTTGGTGTAACTAAAAAAATAAAATGTTTTAAGAATGGTTGGCAAATTGAATACCCACTCACTTTTTTTTCACAATGTTATAAAATATCTCTAGAGATTTTAACCAACTAAATAGTTTACAGTTTTTACTTCATACTTTTTAATCAATATACCTAACAGTGAGAAATATAACATACTTATACTAATATAAATAATCTAAACGTTAAAATAATCATTAAACTGGCAGTGGGATTGAAATGTCTGATGCTACTTATTGTAATTTACGTCTAAATATTTACATTGTAATAATATTACGGCATTTATAACAATTCGATTTACATTTATTGTAAATTTAAACCGCCTTTTGAATAGCTTTGGACACTTACGAAGTCGTTAACATTATAAAATAATAAAGGGGCTTTAGTACAACCTTGTGGGATACCAAAAGAGTTTTCACACATAAACTTAAAAAATTTACAATTTATTTATTCTATTGTGCTCAGATTACTATATTTCACTTGTATAGTTTGTAATTCAGTTCAAAGCAATATACACATTATTCTATAAGAAAATGACACGACAAATCAACCACCACAGATATGAAGGCGGTTAAGAAATATTATAAAGAAACTTTGAACACAAACTTTTACAATTTCAACGGAACGGAACCGGTAAGTTCTTAGTTTGAAGTGAACGTTCACCTGCTTTTTATTGTGCAACTTTGCAAAACCTCATGACCTCTGGATATTGCATTTTACTGTCACGATCTTTTCCTTTTGAAGTATGCTCTTTATTATTACTTTTTTCATTTCTGATTTTATTGCATATTTTTACATCATTAAAAGAAGTTCTAGAGCTTTTTATGTCCCATTTTAAGTTTTTGCAATCCATCAAAATTAAAATCTCGAATTGACTTTTAATTCACTTGGCTTTCTAGTCATATTTCTTTCTTTCGTTTTAATGATAAAATTTTTACATAACAATATTAGTTAGTTAGCATGTTACATGATTCAAATGATAAAACTTTTAATGAGTAGTTATGAAATTACAACTATAAATACTTAATACTACGTCTACTATCACCGTGTACTAACCTATGATTAGAAGCATTATTGTAGGGATAACTAAATATATATATATACAATAATTACAGAAGAACACGACTTGAGCGCCTTGAATCATAGACTAAGCATTTAGTTTAAGAAATGTGTATGCTGGAGTTGTAATATTTAATGGAGATCAAGTAAATACTGCCAACTATCATTTCTACCAAAAAATAGATTCATCTATTTAACAATCGTCGACACGATGTCATATGATTATTTTTAAATTAAGAAAATCTATAACCTATTTCAACTAAAATGTTGTTTCTGATATTTAAGTTTTTTTCTATTTGTTCTCTATTGATAAGATTTGAATCTATTATTATTATTAGTAAGAGAATGTTTGACCATATCTTGTCATTTTCAAGATCTTACAGAGGTCAGCATTTTCCATTACCTATTTTAAATTTTGGTATCTATACAACTACCAGACAAGAGTCGTATCGCTATAAACGTGAAATCAAATGTATTCGCGATATTAATATTCCGCAGTGATGTATAAAAATCACGTTACAAAATATTTCTGAATACAGAATTGAGTTTTTGAAATGTCAGTCCTTTAATAATTCATATTAGAATCAGGCGCTCAATAAAGCTGTCAATGTAGACTCCAGTCTATAGATAAATCTCTAGACCGTGAGTGTAATTGCGGTGCATCACCGCGAGCCGCGTGTCAGTAATCCAAAGATTCTTCATCTGGTGATCGCTTACGGCAGCAAAGGCGCCAAGCGACTCCTAGTGCACAAAGTCCTATAACAATAGCCAAAGCGGCTCCTAATACTGTTGGTAACCAATCTACTCCAGCCCCTGTTCTACCAGCACATAATTCAGGTGCTTCGTCATGTATTTGACCTAAGGGAACATTTACGTCTAAATACCCAAGACGCCGCAAACTTTCTTCTGAGTAAGCCTCTCTAGCTCTTTTTTCTTCTGCTGTCCAGAACTTTCGCTCCCCAGTTGTTGTCATATTAGGACAATTAATCACACCATTGCATATCAAACGTGCTGGGATACAAAGAGCTTCTTCTCCAGGACATATAAAATCGCAGTGGCTCTCAGATTTTACGTTTTCGGTTAGTCGCGACGTCATTAATGTACCATCAGAGTTTTTGGGAAGATGGAAAAGACCAGTCCAAGCTATCTTAAATGAAGCGCGAGCTGGAGAAGCACTACCAATAAAAACTATTCTAATTGACCTAGTCTTTTCCTTCTCCATAACTAGAGGATCATCTAAGGACTCAAATCCTAGTTCTACGGCAGATAAAGGAGGTAATTCTCGTGCGAATGATACATTTTCTCCACAAACAGATAGATACGGTTCAATACGGCCTGGAAGATAAATTTGAATATTTCCATCATCGCAATGACGAGATGCGAATTTAATGCTGTCGAAATGCAGCCAGATATCCCGTTTTTCTTCTATTTCTAAATCCCAAATACACTGAATTCTTTTAGGTGGTTCGGTATAGCCCAATGCTTCTAAATGAGGATAAACAATCTCTCCTTCTAAAGCTGCAGCCAAAACTGGTGGTCCACAGAGTGGACCATGAACAAACTCGTATCGAGCTTCAAAAAGTGGGGATGGATTTTTAAAATAAGATGCTGCAGCATGAGCGTTATCCACAATTAACTGTAAATTTAGCGTTTCTCCTGAAGAAACCACTCGATATGGCCGAGCTCGGGATACAGAGTTAGCATGTTTTGCGCAAAGACAAGAACCTAAAGACCTTTGAACTGCTAAATGTAATGGTAATGGAGTTGTTGTAACACCTAACGTATTATTAATAGTTTTTCCGCCAGGAAATGGTTCCCATATGATGAGTTTATCAGCTCTATCTTCGTAGCAGTTTTGGCAGGAAACAGGTGTGTATGGATGTTCCTGCAAGAGAATCATTAATGTATCAATTTTATCAGATGTTTAAAAAACAAAACTGTGGTGTCTTTCTGTAGTGTTAAACATAAAAAGATCTCATGAATCCCTTAAAAACAGCGTCGTTTTTGTGTGTTCATGTTTCAAATTGCCTCATTACATTTCCTTATTAAGCCAATTTCATATCTTGGCAAGTAAATGTCTCCATTTATAATACTCGAAACCCTACCTTGAAGCCGTAACAGCGTACTATATCAGAAGGTAGACTTTATAGGCAATTTAATGGAACATTGGTTTTCGCATTTAACGTTTAAAGTGAGAATACAAAATGCAGCTATAACTTTTTATTTCGATTTACATATTAAATAGCTCCCCGCGGTGCCTTGTAATGCTCATATTCTCGAGTACGTAAATAAGTTAATAAATAAACAATGTAAATTGAACAGAGCAAAATTCAAATTTTTTGTGTTCAAGTTACGTAAACTTTGAATATTCTGTACGTAGATTAGAGTTTTATTATTTTTTTAACATATTAATATACAATGTTTTGAGAAAAGTCCTCTATAAATTTTAATTGCAATAAGAAGTCGGTGAAATGCGAATAGATATATATTTTTTATATTCTTTTGCCTCTTGGCTTACATATGAATAGGATTAAAAAAGGACGCAAAAATTTCAAGATTGTCTGTATTTCTTACCTTAAAATTGACACTAAGTATGGTCAAAATAACCCTCGCATAGATCCTCTTATCTGTTACAAATCTGTATAAACAGTGGACGTCTTCACCAGGTAGTGCCTGTTTGTATACTAAAGTATTTAGAGGTGATCGAAGTCTTCCAGCTCTCTGCTTCCAAGATGCTATGACTTCATCACAAGCTGTTCCAGGTACAGGTTCACCAAATCTGGTGTTGTTGAAAAAGTCATAATGGGCCCAATAGTAGAGGGATGATCTGTAAGATGATAAATATTTTAGAAATTATTTTTATTGATGCACGCTTTATGATCCCTACTACTTCTTGATTCTGAAACTGACGATATTTTTGTATTAAAAATTCCATCTCTTCGAAAATTTAAAACTACTATTAGATGAATTGCATTGGTATCGAGCTGATAATAATTATTGACTTACAACCAACCAACCAACCAACAAAAAATTTGTTAATATATTGATATGTATAAATAAAACGCTACGGTAATCTTAATGTAAGGGAAAACATTTTATGTGAGTTCCAAGTTTTTTTGCAAGTTCAGGCGGTCTCTCAAGACCAGACCCTCCTTAAAGATTAACCTTACGTTTTGATAGATGTTGCTTTTTATACTTTTTGTTTAAAAATACACAAGAGTAAATACTTAGCACAATTTGGAAACATGTTAGAAAAAGTCAATATCGTCATGTTAAGTTATCCATAAGTAGATTCGTCTAATTAGTTAAGATTTGATAGATATCTTTACATTGTATACTAATACACATCGCATTGTATACCACTATTAAATAATATTAAAAGGCATATATATACTATATGACTCTATACAAAATTTTAATTAATCTACAAGCGGTTCTGATTCAGAAGAAATAAATATGTCGACCAAGATACGTAATACTTTTTATCCTCAGTAATACCACCATAATTCCTCTATTGATTTCCACCCTTCCCCCAATCACGAGCGCACTAATAACGTTACATTTGTAATAATATAATCGTATAGCTTTTCCTCTATTCGTAGCTTCTAAGCTTTTCTAATATTCCGAGTACACGCATGAAAGTGGCAGCTCTTAATGGAACCATAAGAGAGTAAATGCGGCTAGATGTTATAATTACGGTTTAGTTTGGCTTTTGTGTATTTGAGTGTTACTGACGTATTGTTACTACAGTTGATACTATTAGTGAAATGCTTTGCTTTCAATTAAATTGCAACTTTGGAATAGGAAATTTAGTTGTAATGGATTTGTTCGCGACCGCTACAGTGCGAATCCGCCAATATATATATATATATATATATTTTACTGCATTTAAATATATATATATATATTTAAATGCAGTAAAAATTGGTTTGACCATCCATTCTATAACTTACTACTTATTACCCTTAATTTCCAGGACCAATCCATATCCAATGGTTACGGTACGCTAAAAATCATTACGTCATATAATGATAACAAATAAGCTAATTTATAGAAGTTAACTTACCCACTGTAACTTCCAGTTTTGCTCTCAAATCTAACAAACATTGCATTCCCTGTAGACACGAAGTCATGTTTTTCCATTGGTCTACTGAATGTATCACAGAAGGTCTTGATTATTTTAGCATCATCAGGTCTTGCAGCGTCATACAGAGTGAGGGATTCTCCGCAGTCACCAGTAAAGGGAGATATTGGCGATTCTATTCGGTTGATTCGGAAACTGTTTAATTAGAAGATAATAAGATTAAAATATCGTCTTATTATAATAATTTTAAAAGAACTGAACTGATAATTATACATACACAATGATAATTATCAGTTCAGTTCTTTTAGTTAGTTTGAAAATAATAAGAAAAGTCAAATGAAATGAAAATACATTTAAATAAAATTAACAATAACGGTATTTACCTTGGAAAATATAACCTAACAACTTGTCCAGGAAATCCTTGCATCAAATACGTGCATGACGTATGAGGTGGGTACCAATGAGCAACTGATAGAAATATGCCTTCTGTATCGCCTGACTTCTTTAAAGATTCTGCTGTGAGAAGCCAGTCGCAGTTCCCTATTTTAGATCCAGGAGCTTCTACATGTCCAGGCCAATTACCCACATTGAAATGGAATCCAGTGTTTAACAGAGGGCCTGGATGGAAGATTAAATATTGTCAATTTGATATAAAAAGATATCAAAAATTCTTCCTGCTTCTATTTCATATCTTTATTTGATACTATTTTTACCACTTGAAATTATATTCATTCAATATTACCTACTAAAATAAAATCTCTTTACCACAAAATTTGTTGCGAAACGTTAAACACGACCAAAATTCTAAGTCTTCCTTCAGAATTAATCAGCAATGTGTCATAATAGGTGAATTTAAACTAGTTACATTCAGTTCATACCCGCAGGTGAGCTGACGAACTCGACGAACAGGTCCTGGGACGTGCCGATAATGGAGTAGGGAAACTTTCCCATCCCGCAGAAAGTTCCTATCACTGATGCGGATTCGTCTTTACCGTCGTATATCCTTATATAGTCGTATGGACAGTTTTCTGAGCCTAAAATTTAATTTATATTAGTTAAACAGTTAGCATCTTTATTTTCTTAGTTCAATGCTAGTACTAGGACTTGAGTTACATCAATAACACAAACATGGAACCCTCAATAACTACTAGCCTATTTTTAATCCTAAGTTGTGTTGTTTTATTACTAAATTAAAAAAGTCTCATCTTTATTCTGATTTCGTAATCTTGCCTTCAATTTCGGATTTGTTAGTTTACATTTTTGTTTTCTGTTCTCCAGAGACGCGCTAAGCATCTTCTGCGCCGTCGTGCCAAATACTCATGAGCGCCTGTATAGATTTTAAACCCTGGTTTTTAAGAAGACCAAAAAAAATCTTTTAGTGATTTATTGGCGCCTCTGTCGAGAATTACTTTGAGTCACAACAACAAAAACACAATGAGATGAGAACAAGAAAAAAAACAGAGATTTAGTGTCCTAAATGGAAACAATTATTGAGCAGCCGCTTAACTGGACCATTTCGACCAACTTTTTAAATCATTTCAGAATCATTTTATATTTTCATTTTGGCGCCCCCTTAAAATCTTTAGGGCGCCTTTTACACCCTGCGCCCTGAATATTGTGTCCCTTATAATTAATATTTATAATATATAAATTTTGTTATAATATCTTTATCTTTTTTCATAACCAAATTTGTTGCGGCACCAATGGACAGCCGCGCGATCTGCGTACGCGATGACTAACCAGACCCCTCGGCTCTCAAACTGCAAGCCCATTGGTCGACTCCGCGGATGACATTATATGGTCACGTTTTCTGCACGACAGGAGTGCATATAAGCGGACTGCGGCCTGAGGATCTCTCACTCTCATTCTGGTACTCGTTTTTGCGACTTCCTTTTAATTACGCGCTAGTATCAAGAATCAAGTTTTTTATCTGTTTTTCTTGCAAGTTTTTAATTATTGTAGAGTGTGACTTCCGCTAATAAACCAGTGTTCTACAAGCACTCGTTGAGATTTATTAAGCCGCACTAAACCCAACTCAAAATTATTAACAAAATTAAAATAACAATCATATACAAGTAAAAAATATTAAAGATATATTTGTTGTCAACATTTTTTTTAAATATAGCAGCATTAAATGTAATAAATACTATTTTGTATTCAAATTTAAATAATATATGCGAAGAAAGGCTTTAAAAACCGTACAAATCATAAAAATTCAATATCTGTGATATATTGGACAGGAAATGCAATATTCGCAAATAGGCTCCTTAAGCTGAGCCAAGTATCCAATAATTTTTCTATCGTTATTCCGAAAGGTGAGCTTGTAATTTATTACTGCCATAAATAAGGGACGTCCAATAATGGACATAAAATCTGGACGGTTTTCCAGAACTTTCTAATATTACATTCTTAGTGACTGTCAAAACTTGGGTCCTCGTTGCGATGGAAGGTTTTTATCAGGGTATAACCTTGTTTAAATATTCAAGTTTCTTTGGAGTACTCCTAAGCTACCGTTATTGCTCTACCCAAATATTAAGCAAAACTGTTAAAAGTAAATTTCGCTAGATATAGATCTAGAAGATGATAATCATGATATTGATCTTAGAATCATCTAATTAAATTTTACTCCCATGCCATCTCAAGGAAGTATCTTTTTTATACTGGCCGGCAAAAGGGTAGTTCAATACTCTACTATTGTGACAAATAACAGGCGCCGGGACAGCACCGTCGCGTAAGAGTCAATCACGTGTGGTTCGCTCCCTTCGCCCCGGGTTTCCCGCCAATAACCTTTATTAAGATGACTTCTTTATTAAAGCGCATTCAAGGATATCCTTTTCGGAGACTATATATATGAAAGATAACCATAAAATATCATAACTATAATTATGAAAGTATCTGAAGCATTATATGGTGGCAACACTCGATTCTTATTTAGTTATAAATTTGTTCTTTTATTTTAGTTACAAATACATTATTAGTTATACAATATACAGTATCTAATTAAAAAAGACTACTCGTGTAACTTGTTTTAATTTACAAAGCTTTCAGTTGCGTTTAAATAATTATACAAAGGTCTCTAGAAATTTTTATCATATTTAATATGTAATGTCCTTTTACTCTGTATTAACAGATAATATTAAAAAATCCTTTTGTTATAGGACCATCTTGTACCAGATTCTTTTAGCTTTATACAGAGGTTTTCATTACAATGAAAAGTGTTTGTTTGTGAAGTAAATTTTAAATAAGTTTCTTTTAATCCTTCTGTAAGTATATAGTTAGACTAATTTTAAATTAAATTTAATTTAGCATAAACAGTTGTGCAACATTCTAGCTAAAAGACAATCTAAATTTATATAATCTTTTGTGCTCCCTAATTGAAATCGATTTAACAGATAGAAACTTTGCGTAGTCAAAAAGATTTAAGTGTCCAGACATCGGGAAGCGCCTTTGTTTTACATTATGTAATATCAAGAAATAGAATAGAAGGACATATAGAGGCAAAATTTAAGTCAACAAAATGATAAATGTTTGAGGAAGATATATTATTCCAACCTGAAGTGATGGGCCGCATGGGACACGTCATGATATTCTCGCAGCGCTGCCCGTCTATGTTGAACTCCTCGTTCTCTATGTATAACTTGATGTAGGGTAGTCGTGTGTTTAGGTGATACCTACAGAAAAATATTTTTTTAATAATCTAGTTATTTGGTTAAAACTTTTATACATCGAAAAGAATCAGGATATTCTTATTTGTACTATTAAGTATCAATAATTTCAGTAGATGGTATAAAAAAATAGGTGGTAATACTGAACTGTTTTTGCCTATCACTAAGTTACAAAAAGGTGTTTAGACATTGCTCACAAATGTTAAGTCACTAACTTAGTCCTTAAAATATTCTGTAATTATTTTGTGTTCATAAGAGATTGTGTAACTTGTAGGGGTGATATTCTAACTTTTTGGAATAATTATCCCATATCTGGTTGGTCTTTATGTAAGCCAGAATCTCCAACGTACATTGTATTTATATAAATATTGTGGTTATGTCTATAATTTTTAGTTTCGTACCATTAAAACAGCGCAGCTCTATCTTTCTCATTGACTTTACTTTTGTCATTGACTACTTATATTAAGCCTTCTTTTCTCAAACTCAAAATAGTTTATTTCAATTAGACTTCTTACAAAGTACTTTTGACATGTCAAAATTAGTCAGTGAGTCAGTTTGTTCGAAGCTATCACCAGCTCAGAAAGCGGTTTCTTGATGAGAAGAACTGGCAACAAACTCAACAGTCGGTCACATCAGATCGCCATTGTTTACATCTGTATGTTACAAAGGTATATTCATTCAGTTAAGTATTAACGTCATTTTGATTCCAAGCTTTGTGTTTTCTTTATCTTAAAATAATAATACATACCTGCAGTGTAAATTACGTGGGTAGACGCCAGGGTAGGCAGCAGACTGCACATAGCAGGTCTGCAGGCGGCAGTCCCGGAACACTCTCTCGCAGTACGAGCTATAAAAACTTTGATGAACAGCCTCATAATGAAACCAACTCCACTTATACTTTTATAACGATATATTGTTTGGAACTTCATTTCAGATTCAGGCTTTAAAATTGTATTAAAATGTTTTAGTTGTTTTACTACTAAGTTGATTTATTTGCTTGTCTATCCTGCAAGTTTTTACTGTTTCTCTTTTGAATGCATTTTATAGTTAAGTCATGGGTTCAAATGCCAGTCATTGGACTACTAGCGTGGCCCACACCTTACACAAGCATTTTTGCTTACTTGGAGGGGTGATACATATATAATTTTTTTAAATATTTATATATGTATACTCAAAATTATGAAGTTACTACTGTATAGTGAAATGTAAAAAAAGGCTCTTTTATTACATATGTAATACTTGTACATCCTTTAGGTAATAAAAAACGGTTAAATTAAAAATATTTGTTTATTCTGTACAAATGTAATTTTTTAAAGTAATTTCAGAAACAATTTCAATCAATTTTCCCTTAATGAAAATATTCCGTATTCATTAATTAAAAATGTTTTCATCTACCGATTGAGACCAATTTACCGAGTGTTAAATATATTTTAATAAATGGTACGTAAAACATAGTTACCGATGATTTAAATAGCAATCGTTATCAAATATATTTCAGATAAATCAATTCAATATAATAGGCTGAACGCGCTGACGTTCGCGATTTATTTCGTCATTACGTATACGACACATTCGCGCAATTACCCCCAATGACGTAAAATATTATAAATATAAATGATTTGTTTGATATATTTGCTGTATGTGTTCTGTTTTTTTAAGATCATTATAATCATAATAGATCATCACACTTCGGTACTACAGTGATGACTGATGAGTTATCACGACCTTTACATGTTGCATCATCACAGAAAAGTGAGCCACCATAATCTTCTGACTATACTTCTATATATATAAAAGGAGAAGCTGACTGACTGACATATTAACAACGCAGGGCCTAAACTATAAGGGGTAGAAACTAGAAATTTTGCACAGGAGTTACTTTTATAACGTAGAGGAGCACTTAGAAAGGATTTTTGAAAATCACCCCCTAAGGGAGTAAAATAGGGGTGCAGAGTTAGTATGAATCTTTGTCGTTTTTGAAGTTATTCAAATGAAATTCAGTATGAATATTCTTCATTAAAAGTCATGAAACACGTGCAAAATATTTTTTTCGAAAGTCATCCCTTTCAGTGGCAGTAATAGCTCAGTGGTTTAGACGTTGATGTCTACTCGGGAGGTCCAAGTTCGATCCTGGGCACACATCTCTGACTTTTCACAGTTATGTGTCTTTTAAGCAATTAAATATCATTTGCTTTAATGGTGTAGGAAAACATCGTGAGGAAACCTCCACTCCTGAGAGTTCTCCATATTCTCAAAGGTGTGTGAAGTCGGCCAACCCGCACTGGGCCAGCGTGGTGGACTATGGCTTAATCCCTCCTGATTCTGAGGAGGAGACCCGGCTCAGCAGGCCATTAATGGGTTGTGATGATGATGATGATGATCCCTTTCATCATCATCCAAAGAGGGGTGCAATGTTAGTATGACTATCTCATAAAATTATTAAATATGTCTACAGACGATCTACTGTAGGCTAATATAACTACCTCAATATCGCAAACGAAGTTGCGGGTAAAAGCTAGTGTTAAATAAATATCCATCGCTATCAAGGTGTTGTTGGCTTATTTGTGTATAGTTTTTCTGATCAAAATAATAATGACACTTCAGCACTAATGTAATGAGTTAACATGACAGTTCCATATCACAACATGATAGAATATGTGAAGTGATAGGCCACCATGGTCTTCTCACGTCTCTCTCAAGTTTTATTTAATTTCTCAAAATTTATTTAACATGTTATACGTTAAATAAAAGGTATTTTTTGTTTATTATTGTCTAATGTTAAATTGTTATACTACTTCACTTCAATGATGGATTATCAGATATTTTTGGTGTCAGACTATCACACTGTCCAGCTATGCTTATATCATAGCCAAATTTTATTTCGATATGACTAAAAAAAATGGTTCACTGCTTTCTGATGATATACAGTTCTAGGGTTTTTGATGAGGCTTTAATAATAGACTATCACACTTCATCACAATAATGGCGGACATCATGACTCTTTCACGTCTCAAAATACTAAAAACAATACTATGTAGAATATACGTTGCCTTGCTGGTTTCATAATGTAGAGAAGGGGAGACATTTATAAATCAAGCTTTAAGTTTAACGGTTTCTTAAAGCAATCATTCTACCCTCCGAATGACCTCCTAGATACGTGACTGAAATAGTGATTAAGAGAGATTCAGCCTATTAATACAATTTCGCTTTATAAACCAGATATTTTAGATTTCCATTATTGTCATAGTGATAATTCTTCATATTAAGGTTACTTAGCTTTATCAAGGTTACTTAATTGTTTAAAAGAGCCTTTGTACCACTGGTAAAGCGAATTCTTAATTAACGCAAAATTAACCTAAAAAGGTCTTATAACTTTTATTTTAAATCATTTATTTTTATTGCTGAATATTTTGAATATATAAAAAAATCTTCATCTTATTATCAGTATTTGAGTTAACAGCATTATTATAACTATTATTATTTATTTTTTTTTAGGTTGATAAGGTGCACACGAGCAGATGGTCCACCTGATGGTGAGTGGCCACCATCGCCCATGGACATCGACAAAACAAGAGAGTTCTCTTGTTTTGTCGATGCGTTGCATCCTCGAAGATAGTGTAGGAAGGGGGAGTGAAGAAAAAGGATGGGACAGGGAGGGGATAAGTCTGGCCCACATGCGGCTCGACCGGAACGCGTCTATGACACTTGGCGGTCGGATTCGCATGCTGGTGGTCGCAAGTCAGTCGGGGAGCAGATCCCCTACCACCAAGGGGGTGCTGGGTTATTCGGCTCTTACTAGATGCTCCTCACTATTACACTATTAAATTCTGAATTAGTAGTAGTACCTACTAATTGAATGACTAGATAAACTGACCTTAAAAAGAAACTGACAGAGTTTAAAACAAAATTTTATACAATATTAAGTTCTTCAAATTAATAAAAAAAGAAGAGAAGAAGTGTAGTAGTCAACACGCAGACTAACATTATGACGGCTTGACCAAAATATCCTCCTGGGGTTATACTTTAGAGTCAGAGCTTCAGCGTTACTCCTAGAATACTCGCGATGTAATCCATGATTATTCTGTCGTGATGGCGTATTTATTTTGCAATCCCCACTTTGATTTGTGTTTATCAGTTGGCTAACATTTAAGTCACAGGATGCTACTCATATCAGTCGTACCAACATCAAGATCAAGTAACAGGATGTTACCCAAATTATAAGTGTTGCCAACATCATAATTAACAGTATTAACTAAAGATTTTTCAAACTAAATTCGAGGTTTTACGCAATGGGACTTTTATTCAAGATAAAAAATTAGTCTGTATAATTAATGCAGACGTTTGACTAACCAATTTCAAAAACCAGTACATCCAATAAATAGTCCAGTCATTTAATTCTAGCAATCGCTTTATATTCGTTGATTACAAGGTATAAATCAAGCGGCAATACGAGTAGGCTGAACGTAGCGATTTATTCGCCATTACGGTCACGTAGCGACGTAAGAGGTGGCCGTTTTGACACCGAAAATGGTCCTACGACATTTTAAGACCTTCCGTAATTGTAGCCTGATTTATATGATAATGATGAAGAATAACTATAAAGTTATTACCTTATTTAATATTATATTCGTTGATTACAAGCTATAAATCAAGCGGCAATACAAGTAGGCGTAGCGATTTATTCGCCATTACGGTCACGTAGCGACCTAAGAGGTGGCCATTTGGACGCCAAAAATGATTCTGGCGACACTTTTGGACCTCTTGTAATTATTACTTTATTTATATGATAATGATGAAGTATAACTATCCCGTAATCACCTAATTTTAACTATATAATGTAGGTAATACAGTAGTCGTATACTTCATTTCAAGTCAACAAGTCAGCAAAAATATTAAAGAACACCACACAATCACTTCACTTTTTTATTATAGTCAATATTTAATCAATAATAAACCCTCCCTCGATTTTGAATTATCTTCACCTTCAAAAAACTTATTTTAGCTTATGAAATAACACTGCAGTTGTTCAATTAAAGTGGGGCATATATGTCAGGCCACTATCTATTAAGTATAGCGATAAGTAAAAAAGTAGTGATGGCCCAGTGGTTGAGACATCAAGTCTTACTCGGGAGGTCCGAGTCCGATCCTGGGCACACACCTCTGACTCTGAGTTATGTGTGTTTTAAACAATTAAATATCACTTGCTTTATCGGTGAAGGAAACATCTTGAGGAAACCTGCACTCCTGAGAGTTCCCTAAAAAAAAGAAGTTCTCAAAGTGTGTGAAGTCTACCAACCCGTACTGGGCCAGCGTGGTGGTGGGCTATGGCCTAATATCCTCCTCATTCTGAAGAGGAGACCCGGCTCAGCAGTGGGCCATTGACGGATTGTGATGATGATGATGATGATGATATACTTCATATTTTAATTTTCAACACCAACGTAACTAATACATGACTATTCCCGAAGACAGCTCGACATGTACTTTATGCCGACGTGGATAGATGGTGTAATAGCACACTCATTCGTTTAGTTAGTTTCGCGATAAAATTTAGGCTTTGTCCTTCTCCAAGCTTTAATCTATCACTGTACTAAATTTCATCAAAATCGGTAAAGTGATCGGTTAACAGACAATACAGACTATCTATCCATCAATAGATGGCGTAAGTAGTATATTAAATCCCACTTTCCTACTATACATACTAGAACAAATTACTACAGCTTCCTAGTATACAAATTTTAAAGTAAAATATCAAGTCCGTAACCCTAAGTTACTAGTTTAAATTAAAAACTAAAACAAAACTACCTTCATAGCTATACAGATCACGTATTGTACGAAGGATTCAAATTATCAGCCAAATTGCAGGGGAACATCAAAGCGTACTCATTGAGCATTTTGAAACGAATCGGTTGGTACAATTGCCATAGAGTTATAAATACTAGAAGAGATATACGTCTAGATGTACCAGTACCTGAGGCTTGAGACCCAGGAATAGGTTTACAAGGCATGGACACTAATAATCCTTCTAACAACATTAAAGTTAAATTAAAAATTAATGATCCTTAGTAAGGGTTACATTTCACTATGATAGTCAATTTGCACTCTGACATCCTTCGTAAAATTACTGCAGAACTATCGGGATTGAAATCTGAAGTCGAGACAAAAGTAAAAAGAAGTTTTAAATGTAGTTTTTTTTTACATTATTTTTTATCTCTAAACTAACTAGAGTTCCTGTGCAATAAACAGTTATAGGAGGTAGGGGCAGCTTTACCTTCAAAATAAACAATTGCAAATAACAATTATTTTATATTATTGTCCTAATAAAGAGAGAATAATAAATAACGGAATTATTTCTTACTTTTTAGTGCATTTTTAGTTTGAAGTCGGTTTTTAAAAACGTAGTTTTTTTTTATTTTTTACTTTTTAGTGTCTGTAATAGGTTGTTCTGTAAATCAGGTAGACTATATCATTTCGTTGCTTTTTATTGTCATGTATTGAATAGTAATTTTATTTTAAGTAGCTATGCGTAGGCCTACGAAAGGTGCCGCGCGCCTTAAACTATACAGACCCCAAGAAACAGAAACGGACAGAATGTTCATAAAATGACAATTACAGGGCCAAACTATGTTAAATTTTTTGGGACCAAATGGCAACTATTCTACATCAAACTGAAGAAGAATCACGTAAATCGATTCATAAATCTCAGTGTAATCGGTGTAAAAAAAAAGTGCCGCGCGCCTTAAACAATATAGATCTCAAAAAGCGGGAACGGAAAAAATGTTTATGAATTGAAAACTACTGAGTCAGACTATGTTAAATTTTAAGGGACTAAATGGCAACTATTCCACATAAAACTAAAGAAGAATCACGTAAATCGGATCATAATTCTCAGCGTGATCGATATACATACACAAATAAACAATACAAATCCCAAGGTACGAGAACGGAAAAAATGTTCAAAAATGTTCATAAAATAAAAACTACTGAGCCAAACTATTTTAAATTTTTATGGGACCAAATGGCAGCTATTCCTCATCAAACAACAGAAAAATCACGTAAATCGGATCATAAATCTCGGCGTAATTAATGTACATAAAAAAAAAATATACCAACCGAATTGAGAACCTCCTCCTTATTGAAGTCGGTTAATTAAAAGTGGTTTTTATCTACGGTTTTTATCTATTTATTTTATAAAGGTGAGTTTATCTACGTGGACGAAGTTATACAGGGCGACTAGGTTCAAATATATTCATAGTATATACAACTCATAAAAAATATATTAATTTAATTTGTATTCTAACAGTCTCAATGAATATTATAATTTTAATAAAATAATGCTAGCAACTTCTATTAGTTAATTTTATGAACAAATATTGGCTTATTACTGTAATTTTATAAAAGTTCTTTTGAAACGTAAAATAGGTCAGTCAATCAGTTTTACTCAAGCTATCCCCTCCCCCTCCAGCTCGGAAAACAGCTTTCTGTTAAGAAGAACTGGCAAGAAACTCAACAATTGCTCTTTTCAAATGTATAATCATTGAGCCGAGTATGTTTGTTATCGTTCAAGTAATTCTGTAGAGAGTAGTAAGCTTTATTTACTAAACACTTTTTATTTGAGTTTTAAATTGCTGTGGCAAATCTAATATAGGCTGTGGAATCTTATTATAGTTGCGAACACCAAGCCTCATCAAACAATTACTTGCCATTTCTGTAATTTCCGTTCTTTGTCAATAACGCTTGGAAACTGTTTTGCTTTGGTAGAATAGAAACGTAATCTAATCTAACTTCAATACTGCTTATTGATTGCAGCTATTTAGTGCGTTTAATTAAATTTTCTATACCATAGTTTACTGAGCCTGTAATAGACGTAAACTATATTATATAAATGTTCAAAATATCAAAGCTCATTTGATGTTTTGTTCAGTTAAATGTAACAGCTAAACAAATCTGAATTTTATTTAAAGTCACTCGATTTAACGACAAACTCATTAAAGCTTCGAATTAACCTCCGGTTGTCTTAGTTTTCTTGATTTTTTTTTTATTTACCAAATATTTATTTATTAGTTAGTATATAATCAGTTAGTAAATTTGTAATGTTCTTTACCCTAATAAGACTCTTATACTCAAGTGATACACTTAGTTGTCTGTCTGTCGTAATAATAGTAGACTGACACTGACTGACAGTCAATTTCTACAAAATATAATATTTAACATGTTTATTTTTTATTTTTAGAAATGAATGAATGAATTAATGAATGAATGAAAACACTTTATTGCACACTATCAAATATACAATAAACAGGCTTATGAACTAATGTGTACACAAGAATGTGTGCAAAGATTATTATTCTTAGGTGCAAAGGCGGTCTTATCGCTATAAGCAATCTCTACCAGGCAACCTTTGCTGAGTGGACTTTTGAGATTGGTACTGGGCAGTGCAAAAAGTTTGTTTTTTATTCCAAAATGTAAATATGTGGGAGCAAAATAAGGGAATTACTATGTAAGCCTAAGGTAAGCTAACATAAACCTAACCTTACATAAAGCTAACCTAATCTAACGTTGTGGCAATTAGTTACCACGTGGTTATTACATTGTAAGATATATAGACCTTAATCGGACAACACTCCTAGCCTAACACAACACTGCACAGCACTTGACACTTTCACTAACACTATCTAGAGGCTTTTTCACTCCTTGAGAAACCGCGCAATATTAAGATTATATGTCGGGGATTTTAAGTGATGTGAAAGGAGATGGAAGGAGGAAGATGGGGAATATTGGGGAACACTAAAAGGGGGTGATGGTATTAAATGGAATATTGGGTAAACGCAGCGTAGATACTTCTATTGAACCGATAAATGATCAAATATCGATAACGATTCGATTAATTGATAATCTTTTACTTATTCTCCGACATATAGTCATACTGTCGATGGCATATAAAGAGACGAGACTATCAAAATGACGGAATTGACTACTCTACTCCAGCGCCATAGATGGCGATGACAATTCGATTATACGATAATCGTTTACTATTCTCTGACATGTATTCCTTGGTTTTTGATTTGTCAAATCTCTGAAGGATTGTAAATATCCGCTTTTTAATTTCAACCATGAAGCGTTTCTAAGAAAAAGAGCATTTAGAGATTGTCTGTCAAACAAATAATGAAGAAATTCTAGAAGAACTCACAGTTTTCTTTCCAAAATACTAAAATAAATTGAGCTAATCTAAAATAAAGTATTGATTCCTAAAAATGTAGACTAAGAATATTATTGCGCTTAAACCATAACGATTAAACTGATTTTGATAAAATTTGGTACAGAGGTAGACCAGACCTTGGGAAAGGATATATACTATGTTTTATTGTAAAAAAAGGCTTGAAGGGATTTAAATAGGGGATTAAGTATCTGTCGTACTGTTTGGCCGTTTATGTCTTTGGGAATTTGGCATTCTAAATTAAATGTTAATGGTAAATTGCATCCGGGCGAAGCAGGTCAGCTAATATAACTATACATTGTTTATATTATAGTGACGTCAGTCTAGTGCCTCCTAAACCTGAATCCTAATAGGCCTGCATGAACTAGGCTGAGATTATATGACTATAAACTGAGCAGGTCGGCTAATATCATAAAGCGCCTGTTAACTTGTTTAGATGTAACAAGATTATATATTGCGATCTAGGCTGGGCTAGGCCAGGTAATATTTGTTTTAGTAGATTCATCTTACCCTAAATTGACCTTAACTCCATTTAAGTACTCCATTTAGGGTAAAGTAATAACTTTTAAGTGTCATGACTTTATTTTGTTTTCTTATACAATAACCCCTAATATCCCATGAGGGGAATAGCATCTCATAAAAGGCGAGTAACCCAGAACCCCATTGGTAGTAGGGGATCTATTTTTAGACTGGCTTGCGACTACCAGCATGCGAAAACCAGAAGCATTAATACTTAAGTTCCAGTGAACTCTGGGTTCTTGCTCAGGGTCCACTAAAACCGCAACATTATTTTATTCGCTTCCCCTTTAACTCAACTTTCGAGGCGGCAACCTCGTCATCCCTTATCTCTCATTAAAGAAAAATGTGGGTCTGAGGATTCCATCCCACTTCTGAGTTTTTATAATTCACACTCAGCGTCAGCTCAAACACATGTTTATTCCATACTTTATACAATGCTCTCCTTCTTTATTATTAAATTAAAAAGTCTATTAAACTTCAACATAGCGCGAGTAAATTGCTAATAAATATCTAGTAATTCATTTATATATCTATGATACTCACCCAGCAACAACCTCGCCTCGCCTGTTAGGGTAAAGCTCTGGATGCTGTCCATATCTTAGGTAGACCTCAAACTGCTGCTCCGCCCTGTCAACAGAAATTAAATTTATTTATACTTTATACATTAAAATTTTGGCAGTATTTATTTCGTTCCTGACTCAACGATGTAATAATTTAAAGGAATGTTAAATATAATAGTATTAATTAAACATCAAAAATATGAGATTTAATATAGCTGTAAAGAGGAAGCGGTGCAGAAACTTAAATTCACTGATTACATATATACAGTCAGTCAAAGACTAATAAACAATCTACATACTATTTAAGAAATATTAACATTATAATTTTCCAAAAGCAGATTCAAAGAAGAAGAATCAAAATCAAGAAGTTTGTTTATCTATAACGGCTGAAATTGATTAATAATATAAAATCCTCTACCAAATTTAAAATCAACATACGCAAATTTGAATTTGGAATATATTTTCAAAGATTTGGATTGAGATTGATTATTAATTGTGGCCGTAAATTAACTTAAATAATTATAATTACATTCTTATTACAATGAAGTACAAATTCATTAGCCCCTTACCTAGAATCAAAGCTGAAATAAGTCTGATCAGTGAAGTTATCAGCGTGAAACACGATCTTCACGAAGTTGGTTTCCGATATAAAGGTCTGCGGTTGTTCTATCTCACCACAAAAGAGACCGGGCTCCTTTCTGTTGGATACATCGGTTTTTGCGTTACCATCTACTATCTGAAAAAGAACAAAAGGAATAAGCTAGGAAAATAAAGCTGCACCTAAAAATGTTTACACTATTGCTAATGAAAACAGAAATGAACAGATACAACGATGAAGATTTGATATAGATCGCCTTTTAATGACTTCAAAAAAGATGGTGTTTAGGCAAAATTGTGCTGTTTATGGAAGTAGTTAGAAATGGTCCTCTTATCATTGGACTAAACTTCAAAGAAATATCAGGAAACTCTTCAAAATTGAATAGGAAATATTGAATCTTTGTGTATGGCAGACTTTTGTTTCCCTTACAATTCTTGTAAAAATTCTTGTTTTTTCAATTACTTCGACATTTAATTTTTTGTAGGTATTTTACGAATATTCAGACTGTATGAAAACTTCAATTCCTTCATATTAATGTTTTCCTTAAAGTGTCCAATAATTTTTATGGTCCTTGAGCAAGCCTATCTAAAGGAAAACTCGTCATAATTAGATTAGCCGTTTCGATCCAGTATAGACTCTTATTGAATTGTTGTGACTAAATTCCACGATACAATAATCACCCTAAACATTCGAGCCTGTCACTTTTTAACGCCAAAATTAAGACCAATTTTTAATTGTTTTAATGCCAAAATTTTGTAAATATTTCGATTGAAAAAACTTTCCATTAAATATTTACATATACATATAAAAGGAATTCGCATCATTGTAATATCACATTGCAACTAACTTTAAAACTGGCAACATATTCTATTTAAAATTCTATCGTACAGAATTCTATAGACAGGCAAACTTGGTCGAATTTCCGGAATCACGACAGGGGAATGATCCAATAATTATCCATCCGAATTGGGCCGGAGTTCGAAGTTCTTTTAGTTAGGGAACTTCAGAAATTAATTAGTTGAATTGGTAAAGCGTTCGCCAACTCAATTACTTCTTCGTGCTGCTGCTTTTCGTCTTATGGACTTTGGGTCGCTGTTTTAGTTTGCATAATTTTATCCTTGACATATTTTGTACCTTCAGAATATTAATTTTCATTTTAGTTGATAATAATGGTTTTATTTTGTCTTAAAAAGGATTATGACCTTGTTGGCTAGACTTTTTCCATTCCTACCCATCCACAGTCAATTTTGAATTTTTATTCATAATCCATTGCCTTTAAATGAACTGTCTGTTTTGCCTCCCTTTGTCATAAACTAAATAACTGACTTATTATATTAAATCTTTGATGTCTCTAACCGGTTTATGAGTTGATGTGTTCAGTGTTTCACTTATTGATATACATAATTTCTATCTGTTTATTTTTATGTGTCTTTATTTAACGCTTTATATTTTATTTATTAGAAATGTTATAAATAAAAAAAACATTTTTATACATTTCATGGCTCATTTTTGGATATTGAAAAAATTATTCTTAAACTACATTGAATGCGCTGGGAAAATCTACGTAACATGAAACATCTAGGTCACCCTGTAATTGGTTAGCTTTTGCAATAGTCAATACGTTGCGATACATAGTTTCTTTTCATAGAGATGTGCTACATTTTTTATACATAAATTTAAATGAAATAAACATATCATAGAAATGTTATATGTAATAATCGCATCTTTTAGATTCTCCGTTCATTCAGACTTTGTCATTTCTTTAATTCCTTGTCCAGGAAAACAAATTAAGGTAACACAAAAAAATAATTTCTACTGTTTTACGAAAAAAAAATAACTTGCCAATATATATCAATGTTAGTTAAAAAAAGTGGAATTATTATGTGAATGAAAGTGAAGAGAGATATTTTGGAAAGATATAGAAATCTGGCTGAGATCTAGTATTTTTCTCAATAATTGTATTAATTGCAGCAACTATATAATCGAAAAGAAAGAAAGTGTTAAAGAGATAGATAAAATCAAGAAGAATTTAAGAAAAACTCTTCAGTAAATATTTTTATCGTAGTTATCAAGTCTAAGTTTGTTACAATATTATTTGCTGTGGTTTTTAAAGTTGATAGAGCTCCGGGAACTTAGTATAGGTTTGACCTTGAATCCGCAAAAGTCACTATTAGGGTATTTTTAGTGGGAGGCGCGGGGCGAGAGTAGCGACTTACACGCGATTGGTTCATATCCGACGTTTCAGCTCCCGCGCGATGGAACGCAGCATGCTCACAATGCGCAAATTTCCCTCAATATACTATATACTGGTACGATTCATCTCATAATATTGAAATTTGTGTAATAATTCACAAGAAATCGTTAAAGAATTCTGTATTCCAAAATCAAAGAAGAAACACTTGATTCAACAAGTCTCATTAATCGCAACAGACAGAACGACACTCGACATCCAACGCATAAAAACTCACAAAGAAATCTGACACTGCGTTTCATTCTTTGAGATTCTCAAGCTTCTTGCTATTGATTTTGTGCCTAACGACTTATACGATGGCTTTTGACTTATCTTTCCACTGTTTAATATTAAATCATAAGTAATTTCCCTTTGCTAAGATTATTCTGCTTCTATTAGTGAAATATCTTGAAAGCGATAAACCAATTTCAGAGATAATTTCTTCCAAACTGTATACATTAACAAAATATCAACCTTATCTTTGAAAATCTTATATATAAAAATATCGTGTCAGAATGTTGGTTATCGAATTCCTTCGAAACGGTTTGAACGGTTTTAATAAAAAAATTGTGTATATTTGGTAGGTCTAAGAATAGGCCGTAACATATTTTTTATACCCCTAGGTGATAAGGATCATCCACTAGAAATTATCTATTTGGTAAAACAAAGTATGCTAGTAAAAATATATTGATCAATTTAATAACTTTAGACTATCCTAATTAGTAGGGAATAGGAATCACGTAAAAAGTTATATTAAAGTAGGTCGTAAGTATAAAATAAATATGATGATGATTATTACCTGCATATATCCTTTATGGCACGTGGTCCCATTAATGAGTGTGCCAACTTTGAACTTCTTGAAACGAATCCTGAGAATCCAGTCCTTTGGTGATCCTCTGAATGCTCTAAATCTGAAACAATGTAAAAAATAAGAAGAAGGTATAAATAGTTCAATCCACCACGACTCACAGCTTGCATAATATTTTAACAGTAGGCGTACGGTGAAACTTAGTTTGTATTTGTATAATTCTGTCATTTTACTGTGCGTAACTGTCACCAATTTTTAATGACAATATTTTTTTTTGTTTGTGTTAGAAAGAGAACAAACGAGCAGACAGTCCATCTGTAAGTGGTCACCGTCATCAGAGTGAGGAACCTCTTGTTTTGTTGATGATTTAAGAACAGAGCTACCAAGTAGAGCGAGAGAGAGTACAGGAACGAAGAATCAATTCGTCTCTTTACGGATAGAAATTTCGGTCGTCATCCGAAGTTATATTTCGAATTCAAAATGAAAGGGTCACATAAGAGTTTTTGATAAGGTTTCCTATTTCTTGAAATGAAATTTAAAACAGAAAATTCTCGTACGTTGTAAATTTCTTACAATGAAAATTCCACGTCTATTAAATTAACTTGTATGGAATCTAGGCAAGACTGAAACCTTGTAAATTAATATGGTCTTATGCGAGTATAATGGAGATACTAGTAGAAGACCCTCGCTTGGTGTTATGCTCGGTTTAATGTAGTAAAAAGGAATAAAAAAGTTTTTTTTAAATCCATAATTTTCATTCCCTTTTTTACAAAGTGTTAAATAGTGATGATTTCTCCAATATACCAAAAACCTTAAATTTATCATATTTTGCAGTAATTTTCCTAATATTTTATCATTTTTTAGGAACTAAAATATGGAGAGTGACGTCACAATATACAGTTCAGTGTCAAGTCTCGATCTTAACAGTTAATTTTTATTATGGATTGTAGCGTTACGCCATGCTCATCAATATGGCGGCCGTTAATCATCATATTTCTCTACACCTTCCAACATTTTCTTTTTGTTTTTGTCTTTGTCGTTGTTATTTGAAGTCTGATCTCTATCATATATTATGAAACGATTATAATGAAGTTTCATAAAATCAATAGCTCTAACAATCTCTTTTAATGTGAGAAAATCTTTCAATTCACTATTTAATGTATCCATCAGTTTTACCCGCTTTATCTAAAGCCGGTTTGATTAATGCCCAAAGTGACCTTTCTCAAACGGACCTTAATTTGATGTAATTAGATTCTTCCTTTTTCCTGTTTCCTTTTGATTTGGTAACTGCTGGCGTTAGATCAACAGCATTGTTTATAGCAACTGTTTTGTTTATTATTTATATATAATAAGGCTTGGTTTAGATTAGGCCAAACCTTGGACAGGAAGGGATCCCTTAATCCTACACGCTAGGTCATAAGTCCAAGGCATTGCTAGATGCTTATTCCCGCTGGAATGGTGGCGAGATAATGATGTTTGGTCGTCTTCTGACCGTATTGCGCCTGTGGCTTTCGAGATGTGTATTTAGAATGTTTGTGACCTGTTGTACATTCGAGTCTCTGCGTGCTATGTACGCTAATTGGAGGTTTCCTTGTCATCAAATCTGTAAGGTTCCATCGTAATGACGACGTATGAACTTTGTCAATGTTTGGTATCGTTGTCTATTTGTCTTCCACTATGTCCTTTTTATTTTTTATTGTTTTTTTTATGGTAGATAACCTTATCTATATATGGTAGATACCCTACAAACGAGCAGTTGGTCCACCTGATGGTAAGTGGCTACCATTGCCCATGGACATCGACTAAACAAGAGATACCCTCTTGTTTTGTCGATGCGTTGCATCCTCGTAGATAGAGTGGGGAGGGGGAATGAAGAAAACTGCTACTGCGGTTTCTGCGGACCCTGAGCAAGAGCCCAAAGTCCACTGAATTAATGGCAGCATTAATGGGATGGGAGAGGGAGGGGGTAAGTCTGGCCCACATGTGGCTCCCCGGAACGCGTCTTTGACACTTGGCGGTTGGATTCGCATGCTGGTGGTCGTAAGCCAGTCGGGGAACAGATCCCCTACCACCAAGGGGGTGCTGGGTTACTCGGCTCTTACGAGATGCTCTCCCAGCGACAGAGGGGAATAGTATTCTAACCCGTCCCCTCACGGGTTATCGCGTCACTATGTCGAATATGAGTATATTTTGGTTTGTATACTAACTCATGGTGTTTGGCAGTATTACCTTTCTATCTATGACTATATATTCATTCGACGAAGGTTATATTCTCAGTGATATTAGTTTATAGTGGAGATACGGCAAACTCAGTTAATTTATCTAAATCATTATTATGATGTATTTAGTACTAACCTATATGTACAAGTGAGAGGTCGCCCAAAGTTTTCTGGTGTAACCGGCGGTGATGAAACATCTTCATATATTTCCACAGTCTTGTTACAGTGATCTCGTTTTGAATCTGTAACAAAAGAAAACTTCATTACATCAACTTACTCGACTACTTTTACTCTGCAGGCAGTTTAACAAGTAAATCCTCATCGAAAATCACGTAAGTTATCTTTATTACTTAGCTTTATACGATGTTAAGAGAAAAAGCTTTATAAACCTTCTACTTCGTCACAATCCCCAGACACTACTCGGCGTCATGTCTAAATTGCATGTTATTATTGTAAGTATTGCCAGTGTTGCGTGTGCGTTCAGATGACTTAAATGACTGTGTTAGCTCTCTTAAGAAGACAGAATTTGTGAATATAAAATTCAAATTTTGAATCTATTTTTAATCTGTAATCTAGACTGCAAATCATATATCCACAATCCAAATATTGCGGATTACGATTGATTATTAATTTCGATCGTTTGTCAATGTCAGACACAGAAATAACGTAATCTTTGTATAGATATCTAAAAAATAAAATAGAAAAGAAACAACGCGTTACCAACTCTCTAGACACTGTAACTAAAACATTGTGAAAACCACATAATGGAGTGAAAACAGGAAAAACTTGTTTGTTTTATACGTCTAGCCGTTGGGATTCAGACATACATCAACACTAATGTATCTTCTTTATGATAATATTACATCTATTTTATACTAATATTATAAAGCTGAAGAGTTTGTTTATTTGAACGCTCATCTGAGGAACTACTGGAGTGAATTAAAATCTTCTATTGTTAGATAAGCCAGTTATTGAGGAAGTCTATGAAGTGTACAATATCAGGACCCATAGGAGTGAAGTATCACGCGGATGAAGTTTCGTGGATCGATTCATAATCAAAAACTCATCCTCAATAGTGACCTGATGACATATACGCTTCAATAATATTCAATTAATGTAACTACTTGTCAAACTAACCACTATTGCTTTAAATGTTTAGTAGTAATTAATTTTATATCTAGATAAGTGTATTAAATTATATTTATAATAATACAAAAAGAAATTGTAAAATAACGATTCGTGTGTGCATAATTATTAATAAATAGAAATAATATCTTAAGATTACATTTTCAATTGCATTGAAAATTTGCAAATAATTACTATAGTTCGCCCTAATATAATTATAATAAATTACTATTACTACAACTGGCAGCAATAGATATTAAGTCCCTCCCAAGCTAGAATTTGTGAAATGTATAAGGGGTTAATATTATGATTACTCGTGACCGTCAGCTGCGATTCCGAGGGAGGGGCAAGCAGTGGCAACCTCACAAACATATAGAAAAAATTTTTTTTTTTAGTAATTTCCTCCCATTTAAAAATTTGTCGGATTGTAGTTAACCTATTGAACTTTTTACGCTACTTAAATACAACCTGATTTTTCTATAAAAAATCAAAATGTTACATGGTGAAGCAGCCAGCTGAAGTATATTCGAGGAAATGACTGAAAAAGAAAAATTTTTCTACATGTTTGGAAAGCTGCAACTGCTCGCCCCACCCATGGAATCACAACTGAAGGTCACGAGTAATCATAATATATAGTCCTTATGCAGTATACGAATTTTGACTCGAGAGGAAATGATTGACCGAATTTGAATCTGGCTCCCGTACCATAATAAGTAGTGTGACTGTATATGAACAAACCAGAAAAGTAATAAAAAAATAAAGTACTATACCTACCATGTCTATTTTATGGTAGTGTTCCTCTAATCCAAAATGATATAAAAATGATCGGTATAAAAATGATCAAGGAACCGTGGTTCCTATCTGTATGCATTTCTTAGTTTCTATCTGTTTTTTTTCTTGTTTCGACAACTTTTTAACGTAGTCGGGTTATAGTTTTTTAAATTTTTTTTTTTTATTTAATAGTTTTCCGTTTCCTGATCGAAATAACCTTTATAATCTAATATTGTAACGTAATGTTAGTTTTTATTATTTGCTTAAACGAGTGAATAACTGCAACGACTGGCCGCGCGAACTATACGACCGCATTTAAACATATAATATGTTGACTTAAACAATCAGATATATATACATATTTGTAATCTATTGACACCTCACTCATATAAATTGCTTAAGTAGTTTAGGCGCTAGAGTGGAACATACAAACATACATACATAGATACATACATACTTACATAGACTGCCAAAATCATAACCCTTCCTTTTGGCTTCGCCGTAGTCGGGTAATAAAAATACAAGAATAATTAATACAAGAGATAGCATACTTTACGTTCATATTTCCTCTAATATCTTTAAAACTAGAGCTGATCCAGAACTTTCATTAATATATTCGTAATCTATCTTATATATAAAATGAATCCCTATTTCCCTTGGTCACGGCAACACGCGTCAACGGTGGGACCGATTTCAACAATTCTATTTTTGTTGTGTTTGTTATTGTCAGGAGAAGGTTCTAATGGAAGAAAAAATTAAGAAAATTATGCGGGAAAATTAAAAAAATTAAGAAAACTTAACGGCCATATTATCTTTTCCAATGTAAGCTTTTGACAGCCAATTAGAAATTCAATATTCTTAGTTAAGACAGGACAACGTCTAACTAACGAGCTAGTATAATCTAATAATCCGTAAAGATAACTATTTTCTGTATATGCTGTGATATTGCAACTATTTTCTATTACTTATTATTCTCTATATGTACATTTAATTCTATTTTTTTAAGTAGCTAGAAAAATTCCAGAATTAAGAAGCACAGGATAACCCTTATCAGTATTTATATTCAGCAAGTGTTACCTACATAACAGAAACAATTATTTCTCTTACCTGTGAGTTGCACTACTAAAACAGCTTTATAAATACACAAAAATAATAGTTTGTCCGTGAATGTACAGGAAAATAGGTCAAAAACAGTTTGAAACTAAACAAGCTAACATAAAGCCTCCACCAGAATATTAAATTACCGCAACGAACACTACATGAGAGTTTGAGTGTTATCAAACCGCGCTTAAAAACTTTTACTCATTTCGATACTAAAACTTGTTTTACATTTAAAACCTTATTTAATTACTATGTGTCCTTGCTGTGCTTTATGATATAGACAATACCTATTTTTTAATGTATAAAACCATAGTCGGGTAGGCGCCTTAGTTTCACCTTATAACTAGTTACCGAGTACATTATCTCCTCAATCTGTTGCCTGGAATTAGTGGTTTTATATATTCCTATAGTTCTATACAAGCCGGAAATTGTCCTTTGGTGCATACAGGGATAATCGCGTGTCAAATCATATATTAAATTAAAATAGTCTAAAGGCCCTCTACGCGTTGCCTTCCATTTATCTGTGTTACTATTGACCCGTGATTGGAAAAATAAAAAAACGTTTGCGTCTCGGGGCGTTCGTCAGAAGTAATAACTTGAACTATTTAATATTGAAATTGTATACTGAGTAGAGAGAGGGGGGAGCGTCTGTCCGAAATACGTCACTGTGGGTTAGAGTGAGAGGAGCAGCCTGCCTACTGCTGCCGTATGAGAGAAAGGGAAGACACACATAGTGGCGCCGTAACGCGTTACGTTACGAAGCAGTTTACCCTCCCATAAGAAATTATCACTTCAAAACAGACAATACTAGTAACATATATTTTACAGAGATCGAAATCAAGTTACTAATCTAGTCCATTAGTTAAAAAAATATGTTAAGTCTTGCGTATTAAATATTATATGAGTTCTTTTGAACACGTAAAAGACAATATTAATATACACTTTAGATAGCCCAGCAGTGTTTCAGGCTTGGGACCCCTGAGATGTTTAAAAAGGTATTCTAATACATGTTAATTTGCGCCTTCAATAATCGATTATCTAACATTTAAACAAACTAGCAGCAATATTAAAGACTCGCGTGATTCTGTGTTCGCATCTATAATAAGATCCCACAGACTATATTAGATTTGCCACTTCAGCAATTTAAAACTCGAATAAAAAAGTGTTTAGTAAATAAGGCTTACTACTCTGTACAAGATTACTTAAATGATGACAAAGCTTGGATTCAAAATGACGTTGATGCTCAGCTGAATGATTATACCTTTGTAACACAGACTGATGTAAAAAATGGCGTTTTGAAAAGAGCTCATCAGGAAACTGCTTACCGAACTGGCGGTAGCTTCAGACAAACTGACTGACTGACCAATTTCTGACGCGTCAAAAGTACTTTGTAAAAAGTCTATTTGAATAAAATATTTAGAGTTTGACTTTGAGTTTTGAGATTGCAGTTTCATCAACCATCATAGTGAACTATATATAGATGTTTAGACTTGTTTATATACAGTGAACATGTGTTTACCCTGGGTCTCAAGTCCTATCTGTTGAAACTAAAACTATTATATTATCTGACAGATGAAAGTACTTTAGAGTGCTAGAAAGAACTAACGATGACGGAACTTGAACTTCCGGATTCAAAATTGCTAAATTGTCATACAATCTGACTCACTCACTCTATATACATTTATAAATCATACATTTTTCAGGAATACTTCATATAAAATCTGAATAACATACATTTTAGATAGACGCCGATCAGTGACTAGAGTTTGAGATCCAGTAGGTTTAAATATTTATGCGTTAACTCTGACCTACACTGCTTGACTATATTAGCAACTTGCTAATATATTAGCTGGCTAAACCAGTGGATGTATTTTGAATTTTAAAAAAGTAGAAAAATATTAATATATTCTTATTAGTATTTTTACTAATATTTTAATAACGGCTGAACAGATTTAAATGAAATTTGTGATACATTGTAACATAAGATAATTTTTATCTCGGCAAAAAATTTTGTTCCTATGGAAAAATATTAAAAAAAATATTGTAAGCGCCTGGATGGACAGGTAAACTAGTTTGACTATAAAGTCTTCACTTCATTACGAGTATAATTTCAATATTCCACAAACAAAACGAGGTCGTATCACTAGTATATGAATAATAAATTGAAAAAGCAAATTGTGACATGAGCTAATTGGTAGTAATTATCCCGGTAACAGGTGTATAAATCAGTGCGGTTAGCAAATGAAAACCTGCCACGGTAGAATTAACGCAAAAATGGACTCGTATTTACAACCACCAGTAATCAATACTATGTATGTATTTAATGAATAAAAACCTTAGTTCTGTTTGTTTATTAGTACCTATATTTTTATCATTGTCTCAATGTAACTACTCACTGCAGAGAATGAGTTTCTACTAATATTATCAACATTTTCTACTAACACCGGCAGTAAAAAGTATTGTTAATTAAAAATGATTACAGTCTCTACACAGACCAACAGTATGTAAGACAACAGTACAGCTTGACTAGAATATCCTACTCAAATCAATCTTATCAAGTTCATAACAGGAAGCTACTAAAATTAGTGTTGCCAACATCATGATTAACTGTACTTATTTAACATGTCGATTCTTCTACGTCTATTCATCATCTGTTCATATTTTATTTACATCACCACCGGCAGTAATATCACTATAAATGCATACAATTACTTACTTTATTAATTAAGCTGTATTATAAACAAATACGCTAGTAAAATGAAACACAAAGATATTCATTCATTTCAAAATAACAGTATCGTCGTTTCCAAAATCTATAAAATTATTTTTCTACTAACATCGGCATTAAATTATCCATACCATTCTTTATTTTAATAAAATAAATTTTGGTTAGGAAAAATACGCTTTTAAAGTTAGTAAAATAATAACAGCATTCTTTACTTATCCATACTGACTAACATTGACACTAAAAAATCTATATTACTATTTTAAAAAAATATATTTTTAGTTATGTAAAATAGGATGGTAAAAAAACTGCGTTATTCTTTCTCTACTAATATTGTAATTAAAATATACGTTTCTTCTTTACTAACAACGCCAGTAGAAAAATCATTATAACAGAATGATCTGTGAACAGAATTAATAATATAAATCCGCCATTTTGTACAAGATGTCTATAACTTATCTACTCGTATGTCACCTTAAAATTGTAAATACCATTAGATTATAATATATCTCGCGATATTGTAAACTGTCGAAAGATTATTAGAATTATTTTTCGGTACATTTTAATATATCAAAGTGAAACCGTCAAATTGTGGATCTGGATAATTTTCCGCAGAGTTTCAAAATTATTAGAGTAGACATTATGAAAATAGTTAAAAAAAACTTCGCCCGGATTCAATTTACCACAAGTATTAGGTTTAAATTTAACATTTTATTCCCAAAGATATAATGGCCACACAGCTCGACACGCACTTCATCCCCACGTCGATAGATGGCGTCGCATACTCATTTGTTTACTTTGTTACTTAAGTACTTTTCGCGATAAAACATAGCCTACGCCCTTCCTCAAGCTCTACTTTATCTCTGTATCATATTTCATTAAAATCGGTTCAATGATTTAAACCTGATTGTGTAACAGATATTTCCGTCAATAGATGGCGTTAGTAATATATTGAATCGCAGTATCGTTTGTTTAATTTGTATTCTTAAGTATTTCTTACGTTTCTTTAAATTTACTTTCAAAATTATAATATTAATGATACTGTAGGATATTATAATGTATTACTATAGAAAGTATTTAATTACAGAAATGACACTAGAGTAAAACAAACAATCACAATCAATTCATTACTAATTAATTAAATGAATTTTATATGTGGTAATCAAACAAACTGACATAATGCAGTCATTTTGTAGTATAATGAGGCTGTGGTTGATAGAATCTGTCAATATTGACGAGTGGTTACATTAAAATAAAGTTAACTACTGAAAACTATTCAAATTTAAGTATAGTTTTCGAATTTTCACGACTATAGACGTCAAATGTTTTTTATGGCGCAATGGTTCAACAAACACAAAAATGTCGCTAACTATAGAATACAAATAGCTTTCAATAAATCTTGTCCTTACTTATTAACTTTTAATTCCCATACCCAAGTTACTAAAAATAAATAAAATAATTAAAATTTATTTATATGAGCTAAAAAAAACATTTATATGAGAGGTCGTCAACGGGTATTAATAGCTACCGACACGTAAGTATAGATTTGACCTTAAATGGGCAGAAGTCACAATTAGGGGCGAGAGCAGCGCGTCACACACGATTGGTTCTTATGTGACGTTTCAGTTCCCGCGCGTCTACTACGTCGAGCACGATCACGATGCGCACCAAGCCCCCACTTTTTTTTCTGAGACCTAAAATTACCTGCCGGCTACTATAACAATTTTTCAAACAAAAAAAAAGCGATTTTTATTTTATTTAAATGAATTTGATAAACTACGTTTGGTTAGTGTTAACAAAAAAAAATAGTGAACTTATTTTGCTTTTCTACAATATCATCATCATCCCTTTAAAGGTCCACTGCTGAGCTGGGTCTCCCAATCAGAATGTGGAGGGATTAGTCCATAAGTCTACCACGCTGGCCATGTGCAGGATGGCAGACTTCACACACCTTTGAGAACATGGAGAACTCTCAGGAGTGCAGGTTTCCTCACGAAGTTTTTCTTCACCGTTAAAGCAAGTGATATTTAATTGCTTAACACACATACTTCAGAAAAGTCAGAGATGTGTGCCCAGCATCGAACTCGAACCTCCCAACTAGTTCAACGTCTTAATCACTGGGGTAGAGAAAAGTAACAAACTTCTGTCACCTGCAAGTTTCACTAGAAATTAATGAGCTAAGTAAGATATGCTTGACATTTAAATATGTCGCTCGTAGTATCAAACTTGCTCCAACGTAATAAAGAGACCGGCATGACAGTTTCTGTTAAAACAAATATCATATCTCTGTAAGCCTTGCGTCTTGTAAATCCCTCACACAAGCCCCTAATGGCTTTAAACTTTCCCACCAAACCCCAAAAAGAGCAAGTCCGGTAAATTTTGTAACAATATCATAATATATTAGCGAAGTAACTGTCAAGGGATGCTCGCTTATCTAAAACAGTAAATAAAAGTTACACTCAGGGAGACGATCTTTTTGTTCAAAGTTCAGGAGGAAGTAAAAACTTTGTCAGTTCACACCAACTTTGTGTAGGAAGCTCAAGTTTTGTATTAGTATGTACTTTTATTTTATTTCTCTTAAGAAATATAGATAAGTTTGTATTTTTGTTAACAGTTACTGCAAGGTGATGCGCCATATTGGATTTATTTGGATTCAATTTTAAAAATATTTTATAACTGTAGCTTTAGTTTAAAACTTTACACTAGACGAGACTAAGTTGTATGTCTGTCTTGACATCGTAGCGCTCAAGTTAATAAACTGATTTTGATGCAATTTTATTTGTTATAAAGGTGATTTAATCGAGATGGTCCTTAGCTATGTATTGTTAAGATCTGGTCAGCCGTTTGCAGATTATCAGCTCATTGCTGACTTGAGAGCTGCCTCACGATATTAATATTTTAACATTTATAACAATTTTGTAACCATGGCAACACAATGATATTGCTTACACTGAGTACAGATGAAACGCGATTCTCAATCCTTTCTTTCACGACACTCGCCTCCACTGCTAGGCTCTCTGTTTAAACCTAAGGTTAATCTCATATAAACCTAACCTAACACAAGACGTTGCAACTAGGTTGTAAGGTACTCAACTGACCTTGATCAGACAGACAGCACTCCTAGCACTAATACTGCACTGCACAATTGTAACAGTATTCAGAGACTACTTCACTTCTTGAGAGACCGCGCACGACTAAGACTTCAGTCAGACTATTGATGGCATATAAAGGGTCGAGGGTCGAGACTGTCAAAACAACGGAAGTGACTACTACCCTATTACCCTACTCCAACGCCATAAATACCGATTCGATTATTCGATAGTCTTTTACTATTCTCCGACATATATATGTAATTTTTTTTTAATTCTTGTATTTTAATATCAATTCTTCTAAATCGATGTCGTGTAGGTATTGATACTTGATTACTGTGTATTTTAATTAATATTTATAATTATAACATAAAGAAAATATCTTTATAGTCTGTACTAATAAAAGTTTCAAGTGTAAGTGTCTTCAATGAAAGAAAGCTAAAATGTTATTGCGCTGTAAATATACTGGATAGCATCTGAATAGAAGAAGTTTTTAGAAATATTATAGTTTGGTTCAGTCTAGTGGCGTCCTGGGAGTAAACTTTCTGGATAAACTATACATTCCGTATGCTTTACCTTTAAAGTATTTTAAAATTTATACGTGTCAAAAAAATTGGATGATAATATTAAGTTTGCGAACAGTCAAAATTCAATCTGAGTTAATTATTATCGGCCGGAATTAATACTCAATCTCTATCCTAAATCATGGGTGTATAATCTTTAAATATATATCTCTTTAAATATATATAATCTACGGATTGAAAATCGATTCTAAATTCAAATTTGATTTGATTGAAAATAGATTTCAAAAACGAACTTTATATGCAATAATTAGTCTTTGGATTCTATTTTTTTCTTTTTTATATAATAATAGATATGGTGCAAACCAGCAGATGGTCCACCTGATGGTAAGTGGCCACCATCGCCCATGGACATCGGAAAAACAAGAGATACTCTCTCGTTTTGTCGATGCGTTGCATCCCCGAAGCTAGAGGGGGAGTGAAGAAAAAAATGATGCGGATTCAGCGGATCCTGAGCAAGAGTCCAGAGTTCACAAGATCCGCAGCATTAATGGGATTGGAGTGGGAGGGGGTAAGTCAGGCCCAAATGCGGCTCGACCGGAACGCGTCTATGACACTTGGCGGTCGGATTCGCATGCTGGTGGTCGCAAGCCAGTCGGAGAACAGATCCCCTACCACCAAGGGGGTGCTGGGTTACTCGGCTCTTACGAGATGCTCTCCCAGCGACAGAGGGGAATAGTAATCTAACCCGTCCCCTCACGGGTATATATTTGCAATCCATAATCTGAATTTTGTTGATTGAGAGTTAGCAACACCGTTTATAGCTACCTATTCGCGAGATCCTTTTATTTTATTTCAATTATACCCACGTAACAATTTATCACAAGACAATATATAACCTCTGTTCCGATAGATTTGTGTATAGGAAATAAATATTTTATTTTCTATGTATTCATGCCGAATAAAAGGTCTTTTATGATGCAATGGTTTACAAGGTGTCTCTTAAACCCAAAACGAATTTGCACCCGTTTTAACGGTGTCTATCTAGGTCGTCTCCTATTCTGCCCTCCTATTTTTAACTACGCGATCCTCCTCCATCCTTTCAACAAGGCCAAGCCATCCCAAACGGTGAGCTTTGGTTTCGCTGACGATGTTACCTTCGGCTACGATTTCCCTTATTTCGGCGTTCTTTCGGACTCTGAAATTGCTTTCCTCTGTTTTTTCGGATCCAAGATCTTGCGAAGGATCGTTCATTCAGCCACCAGGAGTTTATTTTCTCCTGTAGTGTTAGTGTCCAAGTCTCACAACCATAAAGAAGTATAGACCTCATAACAGTTTTATAAATGTGGATTTTGATCTTTCTATAATGCCACGATATTCTTATCTATGATTAAAGATTCGGGACAGTTCCAACAGCATTCTTGAAATAATTTCGAGACGACTAGACTGCGCATATTTAAGTCATTGCTGCGCTATTTCTTATGGAATGACGCAGAAATGACTTCAATTAATTATTCTTCGTCATTTCCTAAAATACTTAGGTAAGTTAGATTAAGTACTAACATAGAAAATAAGTCTGTATGTACTAACAAAGTGAATCTTAGTTGCTTTAATAAAAGATATATATAATATTCTATAATTAATAGTTTAGATATAAACTTCATCAAGGGCAGCATTACATGTCGTGGCATGTGTGTGTGGTGTAATTTTCCAAAAAAAGGACTTAAACGAGTGTGAAAATTTCATACAATATTTCACACTAATCTAAAAGTAATATTTACTACGCGTCGGGGCCAAAAATCATGTTTTTTCAAAACTTGTTTTGAGTTCATCAATTTTTCAATTAAGACAACATCAAATTATTATTATTTTTTGCTTAGTTTTATGAACATTTTTGAAATGTAAGGCAATTTCGATAATCTAAATATTGACTATCAACATTAAATTAGATGCCCGCTGAAATTGGTAGTAGGTACAATGTTATCCTTAATTCAAAGATAATAACAAAGTAACATCAAAAAGTGTGTTAGATTTTTGTAATATTTATGGAATAAAATCGAAAATTAAGCAACTTCAATTCAAAGTCATAAACCTACTAATATCGCAGTAATTATAGATTTCCTATTCATCCAATCCTATGGTGACCATGGGACCAATTATTGCGACCAACAAAAAAATAATTATTTAAATAAGTTCATAAACAAATCCAACATAAAATATGTAGACAACAACTGAATTAGTATACCGAAAAGAATTATAAATTGGTTGTCGTGTTTTGACTTATTTTTGACGTTTTTTTTTAAATTATACTAGTGGTCGCTTAGTGGTTGAAATTCCAGACCATAAATAATTTATTTTAAAGCGTGTATATTAAATACATGGTAGTGTGTGTAATGTTTTTTATTGATTTGATGTATTTTTTGCGCAAAATTTTTAAAAAAATATTAGGATTCTGGACTCCTTCTGTCTATAAACTATAAGTGTGGGACATTTCATACTCCTTCGTCCGCGCAATAGCGTAAAAGGGGTACAAAGTTTATGCTACATACTACTCGCATATTAATATATAGATATATGTCAGATAAATTTCATTAAATAATATACAACAACTAAACAATTTTAATATCTGCAATCCATTCATCTTAATTTACCCTGTCTAACTTTGTGCTCTGGAATATTTATTTTTATTTTTTGGATTATTTTTAATTCACATTCAAAACAATCTAAACGTACAGAAAACTTTACAGTCCGTAATATTTAATAATTTTTTATAGCTCAACCAGTGCAAAATATTGTACAACAGTTCATTACATACTCGGTTAAGTTATTATAATATCAATCTTTCCAGATAATCGATATTATCTCGCGGGCTAGTTTAACTCGCAAATCTCGTAAACTCGCTCAGCAGTGTGAGCGATGGAGGGTCGACCGCCACTTTTGCTTCATCGGTCGTAAGCGCAAAAGTGTAAAAGGTAGAATGGTCTTTGTTTTCTAAAGTCACAAAATATACATAATTCTTGAGAATATATATTATTACTTACACGACTTCGAGCACGTGATGCTCCACTCCTATGGGTCGTAGCGTGATGTTATATATAATATAGCTTTCGTTAATAAATGGGCTATCTAACAATTAAACAATATTTCAATTTGAACTACCAATTTTTCAAACAAACGCGTTCAAACAAACAAACTTTTCAGATTTATAATATTAGTATAGTTGAGAGCTATTAAAAGGAGTCTGTGGAAAATAAATTATACAGAAAAATGTGGATACATTTTAATATAATTATCATTCTTTATTTATTCAATAAACAAAGTAAAAATTAAAAAAGCAATAAGCGGAAATTCATTATAATTTCACAGACAACTTGGTATCGAATAACAAATCTCCGTTCCCCTGTGGCCATGAGGCGGGAGCGATACTTTTGTAGGGTTGCCAGTTCAATTCAAAACAAAGACTTTATAATAATAATATGATTTAATATTGTAAAGAATATAGTATATTTTAATAGGAAACTGTTATTTTTAGGATAAGAAAAGCAATTGGCCTGAAAATTGAAACTAGCCCGCGAGATAATATTGATTATCTGGAGAGATTGATATTATAATAACTTAACCGGGTATGTAATGAAATGTTGTACAATATTTTGCACTGACTGAGCTATAAAGATTTTAGTGATTAACAAAAATGTTTTCAATAAAGTAAAATATCCGAAAGTTATTATATAGAAGAATATGATCAATAAAATATTCTTTATTACTCGGTAAATGGATATAGTAAGTTAAAATTTAACTGCATTTAATATTGAAGTAATAAAATTGATTTATTAATTACTATTGAATATTCTGACTGAATATTTAAATTACAGCGCTGATTTATAGTTTTTTTTAAATCCAATTGAGCTAGAATCCTAGAAATTAATAGTAGACAGTATTGGAGATAAAAATTAAAACTAAAAACAATACGCTCTTAAAACTGTCGTAATACTAATATTATAAAGCCGTAGAATTTGTTTGTTTGGTTGAACGTGCTAATCTCAGGAACTGCTGCTTCAAATTGAAATATTATTGTAGTGTTGGATAGCCCATTTATCGAGGTTATAAGTTTTGTAACATCCCGCTACGACCCATAGGAGCGAAGCATCAATGAAGAATGATAAATAAACGGGGATAATTTATTCTTCTTGAGAGCTTCAGCTTTTTTGCGTTCGCTCTTTGCCCTGTTTAGGATTGTATTATAGGTGACTATGCCCCACTCTTTCTAACGCTCTCTCTCTCTCTCTCTCTCTCATAATGACGCAGACGAATTCACGCGGGTCAGCTAGTTAATAATAAAGGTTCACTATGTAGGAGCGTAAGAGTTTATAGCCGCACTGACACCCAAGAACCCAATGACTCAAAATCCGGTAGTCCAAATAAGAAAACTAAATTAAAAGAACCGGATATTATTGACCGGATATTCATAATATTTTAGAATAAAGTCAAAATATTTTCTAACAATTGAGAAATATATAAATAAAGGAAATCATATGTATATTATAACAACCGAATGCTACACACCGGATATTCATAAAATTATTTTTAAAAATAAATTTAAAATAAATAAAAGAAAGTCAAATTATATTGTCCCAACCCGAATGCTAATATAAAATATATTAAATTATAAGTGTATCCTAACAACTATCTGCCTATTGACCTCATCATCAGACCTTCAACTTCTTGTAGACACTATATATTTCTCAAAAAAAACAGGTAACTATCCAACTCCTGGCTCCATCATCAGATGATATTATTGTGTATAGTCACTTTTATTTAAAAGCGTAAAAGTCACTATTAGGATCTATTTAGTACGGGATAGTACTTGACTAGAGGAACGTGATTGCTTCTTACGCGACGGTCTTAATCACGCGCGGCAGCTATTTGTAAAATCTGGTAGTTCAATCCAGGATGTCCATTACATCCCGGATTGAACTACCTATACAAGCACGCTCACAATGCGCAACTATCCCCACTTCTTATGCTCAAAAGTAAAGATACTCGCGGCCACTATTCTTTTCCTCGAAAGTCAATTCAACTGGACTTGCAATTTGTAACAAGTGAAGCTAATATAACCGTGATAAAATGGTAATAATACGGAACACCTTTTAGTTTAAATTAGACAGGAAAACTCCTAATTTAAACGAAATTACTGCCTTTCATCTAATTTTCTTGGCAAGAGTGTTCGCGCTAACACAATCCTAATGCGCGTTAAAGTGGTTTTAGTGAAGGAAAGTGGACTTTATTGAGTATATACAAAGTCTATTTCCAATCGATAAGGCTTCTTTAATCAGCTGATTGCTAGAACCAACTTTTATTCCGCTGTAAAGAACAATTCGTGCAGTTCGAACGATTCTGTATGTAAGACGATGTGGAAGAATAAATATTTATTACTTTTAGCCTTCTATGTGCATACGATGTGTAATTAATGTAATTATGCCCCAAAATTATATCTATATGACTATTTTATTACTTATTAACCACCTGCCCCGACTTCGCACGGCATTAGTAGAGCATAATATAATGTATATGTCGGAGAATAGCGAAAGATTCTTGAATAATCGAATCGTTATCGCTATCTGTGGCGGTGGAGTAGGTCACTACCGTTGTTTTGACAGTCTCGACCCTCGACCCTTTATATGACATCGACAGTGTGACTGAAGTCTTAGTCGTGCGCGGTCTATCAAGAAGTGAAGTAGTCTCCGAATAGTGAGTGGTGCGCAGTGCAGTGTTAGTGCTAAGAGTGCTGTCCAATAAAGGTCACGTGAGTACCTTACAATCTAGTTGCCACGTTTTGTTAGGTTAGGTTTATGTGAGTTTAATCTTGGGTTTAAACAGAGAGCCTGAGCAGTGGAGGCGAGTGTCGTGATCACTTAAAGGAGCTCCTTAAGCCTACACCTTGGTCACAAGTCCAAGGCACTGCTTAGGTTTCTCTCGTAATTGTTAGAGATCATATTTGATCATTTATCGGTTCAGTAGAAGTATCTGCGTTTCGTTTACCCAATATTCCATTCGATACCATCGCCCTTGTTAGTGTTCTCCAATATTCCCCACCTTCCTCCTTCCATTTCCTTCTCACCATTTAAAATCCCCGACACATATATCGCAGTCAGTTTGTCGTTGTTTTGCATTGCGGCTAGCCGTGATGCTATTAAATGAGAATACACAGCAAAAACCGTTAATTGAAATTAATTCATTTACCTATAAAGACAGACATAAAGTATCAGCTGAGTCATCACGTGTGAAGAACAAGGATGACACGATTTCGTACGTCAAGCGAACAAATGTTGGCGTCCCGATCACTCCTACGAATGCGTCTGAACGAGTACTCTCGATGCATAACAGCGATACCACTGCAGTCGCGAACTTAAAACCGGTTTCAAGCGGCTCGGGCGCATTACAAACTCTTAGCGTCGATGACCTTTACGACGTGAACGAAGGTGCCCGTATATTGACGGCTACGACTCACGCTACGCAGCGGTGCACGTCATCTGAATCGAGTCGTGTTATACACGAGCCTGTAATGTTAAAACAAAATGTTCCAGTACCCAAACTGTTGACAGAAGTTGTGAAGGAAGGTGTATGGAAGCCTGAGAAAAAAGATGAGGAGTGGAATTCTGTCCAAAGAAAAAGACTGCGTAATAGATTTCTAGGAAAACAGGGGAAGGCTATTATAGAACCTGGATGTAATTTTAAAGCTGCTGAATCAAAAATTCCTATCTATATCTACAATGTATCGCAGAATGTGACCGAATCTGATATAGTACGTTATGTACAAAATAGGACGAGCATTACTATTACGGTTGAAAAGATGTATATGAAATCACCAAAGGATTATCAGTCATACAAAATATTTGTACCTAAAACGAAATTAAAAACGTTTCTGAGCGATGACTTATGGCCTGAAGGAGTCAGCTATCGTCGATTCATAAACTTTGGGTTTAAGAACAGGAATATCAGTTATGATAAGGCTATAACGCCAGAAAGAAATTTGAAAATAAATAATAATTAATGAATAGTAAAATAATCAGCGTTAGTTTTAATTGTAAAAATATTGTGAGATCTATTGAATGCGTTAGGAAACTGTGTGTGTCAGCCGACGTGATTGCTCTTCAAGAGACTTGGCTGATGCCCCATGATCTGCCATTGTTGGGGAGCATTGACAGGGATTTCGCCTTTACTGGCACGTCCGCTATGGATACGTCCGCGGATATTCTGCGAGGCAGACCATATGGAAGGGTGGCATTATTATGGCGAAAAAGTTTGCTACAAAATGTGAGTGTCGTGAAATGCCAAAGTGCGCGTCTGTGTGCGATTAAAGTACAACTGTCCGACCGATATGCATTGTTTTTCTCTGTGTATATGCCTACAAACACTAAAGCCAATACAAGGGATAATGACCAAGGCCTGGATGGGGACAATAGTCAAAGCGAGAACTTGTTTATATTTACTGAGTGTTTGAGTGAATTCTCTGCAATAATAGAAAGTGAAAATGTGGAATCCGTCTTTATTCTGGGAGACTTTAATGCGCATCCGGGTGAGTCTTTCGCTAAGGAGCTCTTAAGTTTTTGTAGTGAACAGTTGTGGTCGTGTATTGACTTAGAAATACTACCAGTTGATACATATACTTTTGTGAGTGATGTGCACGGATGTTGTCGATGGCTTGATCACTGCATAGTGACTGAGGCGGCGAGACAAACCATTACTAGTGCTCGTGTGTTATATGACACGTATTGGTCTGACCATTATCCTCTCTTACTCGAGTGTAACTTAAATTGTCTAAAGCCGATGGAAATTATTAGTAATCAATATGTAAATAAAGTAATATGGGGAAATCGTAATAGTGATCAGATTGAGAATTATCGTAACTTATGTCACAAAAACTTAAGAGAAATTGATTTCCCTATAGAGCTTTCTAATTGTGCAAATAAATTATGTTCCGATACAGGTCATAGGGTCATTTTAAATTAAATGTATGACAATATTATAAAGATTCTTAGTGAGGCTGCTATTAGTAGTTATAATGTAATACCTAAACGGAGAGGTAAATATATTACTGGATGGAATAGGCATGTTCGTGACGCTCACGCTAAGGCGAGGCTTTGTTATCAAGTGTGGAATGTTTCAGGTAAACCCACTATGGGTCAGATTTGTAAGGATATGCAAGAATCAAGAAGATTTTTCAAATCTAGATTAAAATGGTGCATAAATAATCAACACCAAATTATAATGGATATTATTGCCGAACATCGTGCAAATAAAGATTTCTCGAATTTTTGGAAATCGACAAATCAATTAAATCATAAGCCAAGTCTTCCCGTGAGCGTTGCGGGGGTGTGTGAGCCTCATGAAATAGCTAGTATTTTTAAAAACCATTTCATGGTGCAGTCGTCTTTGGGCACAACAGTACCGCGGCGGGTGGTTGATGATGAGGTGGTCACGGGCAATGAGTCGACTATCAATTTTACAGCTGAAGATGTCTCTTCTGTGATAAAAGGTATGATTAAAGGGAAATCACCAGGCCACGATAGCCTCAGCATTGAACACCTGCAGCTTGCTGGAGTGCATTTGTCGAGAGTATTATCGTTGTTTTTTACTCTGTGTATTGGCCATTCCTATCTACCTGACAGGCTGATGCAAACCTTGGTTGTGCCAATAATTAAAAATAAGACTGGTGATCCGTCTAATTTAGCGAATTATAGACCAATTTCACTCGCGACCGTTGCAGCCAAGGTCTTGGACAGCCTGTTGGATCGGCACTTGGCTAAGCACCTCCAATTGAATGACGCTCAGTTTGCCTTTAGGCCAGGTCTGTCAACAGAGAGTGCTATCCTGTGTCTGAAGCAGACTGCTCATTATTACACAAAAAGAAAAAAATCTGTATATGCATGCTATCTTGACCTGTCAAAGGCCTTTGACCTCGTATCATATAATATGTTATGGGAGAAGTTAAAGGAAACTAGTGTTCCTAATGAAATCACTTCAGTATTTAGGTATTGGTACGGACATCAATGTAACCGTGTACGGTGGGCAGGCTCTTTCTCGGAGGAGTATAGGTTGGAGTGCGGGGTCAGGCAGGGGGGATTGAGCTCACCTAGGCTCTTCAACCTGTATATAAATAATCTACTCAATGAACTCAGTAGTACTCATGTAGGATGTCACATCGGAGGCGTTTGTGTAAACAACATAAGCTATGCTGACGATATGGTACTACTGAGTCCATCAGTCGGGGCTTTGAGGAGGCTGCTTGCCGTATGTGAGGACTATGCTAAGGCCCATGGGTTGAGATACAATGTTAGCAAAAGTGAAATTATGGTTTTTAAAGCACACAATAGACAATATATGGATAATCCAAATGTTACTCTATACGGCTCAGCACTCAAAAAAAGGTGTCTGCTTTCAAGTATCTCGGCCACTGGGTCGTGGAAAGTCTAAAAGACAATGATGATCTGGAAAGAGAACGTAGGTCGCTGTCCGTTCGTTGCAATATGTTAGCTCGCAGGTTTGCATGTTGTACTAAACAAGTTAAGATTAGTTTATTTAAGGCATATTGCCAGTCCTTTTACACGTGCAGCCTGTGGGTTGACTATACAAGGAAAGTATATAGTGGCCTACGAGTCCAATACAATAATGCGTTTAGGGCACTGATGGGGTTGTCGCGACGGTGTAGCGCCTCGGGTATGTTCGCTGCGGCGGGGGTGGACAGCTTTGGTGCGATCATGCGCAAACGATGTGCATCTACGCTTGCGCGAGAGCCCCAACACTATCCTAGGCGCAATGGCGGACAGTTTCGACTCGCCGATGGTGAAGCGATGGGTCCAACTTCATGTTGTAAAAGATTCGTAAACATAGGAGTTTTCACCAGAAGTGAAGTCGGAATTGTCCTCCAATATTTTATTATTTAGTTAATAATTTCAGTTGGTTGTCATTGTAGTTTTTTATCTTTTTGTGTTACTAACATAGTTATTAAGAATACTGTTACTAACATTCTATGGATACCCTGTCTGATTCAAAATTAAATAAATAAATAAAAAATAAATAAATATACGACGAATTACAATATACTGAATTAAAAACCACCGGAATGTATTTGCAACCATACGTTGTTCAACACGGCTAGCCATAATGTAATACAGCGAGACATTAGCCGCCTCTTTGACATGTTTTAGTTCCGATTCTTAACAACAACAACGCCGTCGATGTTATAAGTGAATTAAATAATGAAAACGTGTTAAATATGGCTGTGAACAGGGACTTTGAAAACAATTTTCAGGTTCAATTAAAGGATTTCTATTCTTCTCAATGTGAAACAGTAAAGAAACCATGGACAAGGGACCGAGTTTTAGAGGTTTCGATTTCTGGTGTTCGGCGGAACCCTACACAATATTATTGGTGTAAAAAATATGATCTTATGAATGTGGCCGATAAAGATAATTAGATCTTAAAGAAAAAAAATCCAGAAGATCCTACTATTCGAGTAATACCCATGGAGCAGTATTTTGATAGTTTAACGTTTAAGTGGGCGAGACAAAATGCTGTACGCTATCAAAAATAAACTTTATATTCAAAAAAGGGGCTGTTATATCTCAAAGATTGATTAGAAAACCTTCAAAATGGAAGATTCAAGGCGTTTCAACAATTATTCTCATATTTCCTTTATAAATTATACACTTAAACTTTCCCCATGAATCACTGTGTCTATTGGTGGAAACCGCATAAAAATTCGTTTAGTTGTTTGTGAGTTTACGTCGTGGATCAAACGGAACTCCCATGGTAACCATTATGGCTGTGCAGTGGTGTGGTGTCATGATGCTGGGTCTCCATTACTAAGGTTTGAAGTAAGTGTTTAATATTGGTTAAGATATCCTACGGCTTCGATGTATGCTTAGACCTTTAAAACTAACCAACTGATTTTGATGCGGCTTTTTTTTAATAGATAGAGTGATTTAAAAGGAAGGTTTATATGTATAATAAATACATATTATAGTAGAGAACCACAGATAATTTTAGAGGTTTCTAATATGATGTCGTAAATAAACACATTTTAAGTTAAAGTTATTGGAAAATTTTGGAGTGAATCAATATGGAAATATCCTTAATCCTCAGTAAGCCATCGTGCATTTTCCGTATTTTAAATATATCGAAATAAATTAAAATGCCACCTCCATTTCCGAGTAAATCGAAGTGCTTCGCTCAGACAGAATTACATTTGGAACAGGTTAGCTTAACTCTGCTCGTACGAGTAATACTGTGAAACTGTTATCTATAGATTTGGATGTCTTGCGGTTTGTATTGAACATTTTATAGATTTGATATTAAATTATATTATACTAGTCTACCCGTACCTGTTTCGCCTGAGTCCAATTTACCACGTGCTTACCAGGTTTAATCGCTATATCGCTATATTCATTACTTGCTGCACCCTGCGGTTTCACCTGCTATATTTTGGATAATTCACACTATATCATTATAAGTTATAGCCTATGTGTTATTCTGATGTGTAAGCTATATTATTGTAAAGTTTTATCAAAATCCATTCAGTAGTTTTTGCGTGAAAGAGTAACAAACTTACATCTATACATCCAAACATTTATACATCCATGCATTCTTCCAAACTGTCGCGTTTATAATATTAGTAGGATTTTGATAATTATGGGATACATATAGAAGGTAGATATGTATATGCTTTGTAGGACTATATATGGTAAAATAAGCTATATTATTGAAAAGTTTATTCAATAATTTTTGCGTGAAAGAGTAACAAACATTCACTTTTAAAATCTGAAGACCTGACTTTGCTTCCATGGTGTTAAGTTATTACTACTAATCCTTAACTTATTCGAGTTACAATAATAAATTCCTTTATATAGACATCTTTCAAAAGCTGTAGAGCTGTTTTTTGAATGTGTAGATTTTAGTAGTTAGTATACGATTTTTTTGAGTATAGATTAGTTTTTATTTAAAATTTTAAGACTTCCTTCACTTACATGTTAATATCACTCGTCTGCTCGTTTGCCCCTTGACTGCTATAAAAAAATCACTAGCTCATGGCTGTTATATAATCTAACTCCAGATTTTAACAGTAAGGAGTTTACTTATAAAAAGTATTTAATCAATTAATTAGTTAAGCAGTGTTTTGTATCTATCTTTCAACTACAATTCGACATTGATTATGTTAATCACTGTTTATAGTAAGGGTGTGTTTAACTCATAAATACTGATTTATATCTGAATATTGAAATACAAATGAATATATTTTGGAAAATATTGTACATAAAAGATTTAGCTGTATAAGCATAATATAATAATAGAGTCTGAATTTGTCTAAATATTATCTATATTTCTTCATCAAATAAGTGCGCAGAAAAATCTTTTCATTGGCGTGTAATAAAAACCAGACAATAGAATGTCCTTGAAGGACGAGGCTGGTCCCAAATAAATGAGTTTTTGAGGATTGAATAGAGAAATCAGAACAATGAGAAATTGAGTTGCTAGACTAGATAACTGTGGGACTATTGTTGGAAGAAATAATCAGGTTTCGTTGATAAGATGAAAGATTTTACACCTGACGTTTTATTAACACAGACTTTTTTATATTTTATGAAAACTTATATAGATGACTAGCTTTTACCCGCAACTTCGTTTGCGATATTGATGTAGTTATATTAGCCTACAGTAGATGGTCTGTAGACATATTTAATAATTTTATGAGTTAGTCATACTAACTATGAACCCCCCTTTTACCCCCTTTAGGGATGATTTTCGAAAAAATATTTCACGTATTTAATGACTTTAAATGAAAAACCTTCATACGGAGTTTTATTTCAATAACTTCAAAAACGGAAAAGTTTGATACTAACTTTGCACCCCCGTTTTACCCCTTTAGGGGGTAAATTTTCAAAAATCCTTTCTTAGTGCTCCCCTACGTTATAAAAGGAACCCTTGTGCACTATTTCAAGTTTTTAACACTTACGGTTTAGGCCCTGCGTTGATATGTCAGTCATTGAGTCAGTCAGCTTCTCCTCTTATATATATAGAGTACATATTAGCAACACCTCATTCGAAAGGTCGACCACCACTTAAGCTTCAGTGGTCGTTGGCGCTAGACGTTATAATAATGATTAAATCTTAGAGTTGAGAGTGAGCAGTATACTATGAATGCTAATGGGGACGTTCGAGTAATACATTAGTAGATTTTTTGCAAATATCTCTCTCGCTACCCCTTGCTTACTTTTTTTATGGCTGACGTAACAACCATACGACCCCCCCATCCACCATGTCATCAAAAATAATTAGAGTAACCCCTCCCCCTTTACGTAATACGTTCCCGTCATAACGAAGTTAGTGTTGTCAATAAACTAATTTATTCTGCCATCTCTTAGTGATTTCTAGAACTTATTTAAAGATTAATTTAAGTAAACTGGTTTCGGAGTACATCACGGACAAGTCCATAAAAACGACCCATAGGAGATTACTATAAATATAACAACAAAGTATAAAACATAAACATTGTATCTGCATCTTAACATTAAGTAATAATAGTTTTCATTAACTTCCAAATTAATATTCTCAAGTCTGTTAATATCCACATGTGTACCAACCATTGTTTAAGCTAATTTAGACCTTATTGCGTATATATTAAGTCTAAAACAGCTTAACAAACACAGCCCGCGGTTTTCAGAAAACAATCAAGTAAATTGTGTTGGCAAGATATAAGTACAAACAATTTGAGTCAACTTGCTGAGCAAATGTATTTTACATTAAGATTGTATACATAGTTTATGTATATGTAATTTTGTTTGATTACGTTGTCTTGTTCTTACAGATTATAGTTTGGACTTGAATTATAAAGTTTTATTAAAAAAAAACTAAGCCCTAAGCTATAATTGCAAATTCATAAAAAAATATTTTCTAATTTGAGTTGTAATTACAATTTCATAAAGAAACGTTTTATAATTTGGGTCGTAAATACAATTTCATATAGAAACGTTTTATAAGTTGGGTTGTAAATACAATTTCATAAAGAAACGTTTTATAATTTGGGTTGTAAATACAATTTCATATAGAAACGTTTTATAAGTTGGGTTGTAAATACAATTTCATGAAAAAACATTTTTTATAATTTGGGTTGTAAATACAATTTCATATAGAAACGTTTTATAAGTTGGGTTGAAAATACAATTTCATTAAGAAACATTTAATAATTTGGGTTTAAAATACAATTTCATAAAAAATATTTTCCAATTTGAGTTTTAATTACAGTTTTATGTAAAGTTTTTTATTTTGGGTCGTAATTATAATTTCATTAAAAAATGTTTGAGTCGTAATTACAATTTCATAAAAAAATGAGGTATTATTTGAGTCATAATTACAATTTCACATTTTTTTTAAAAATTGGATCTGTTTTTATTTTTTTGCAAACCAATTTTACTTTTATTGTTTTGTAACTGATCTTTATTCGTAAGGTTCTATTCTAATGGAATTTAAGGTCCACCCATAAAAGTAAGTAGCATTTAATAATCACTTAATAATACTTGGTTTTACAGTAATTTTATTTAAAATATTAATCGTGGAATTATGTACTAGAAGAAGTAAGGAAAGAAGATTTTATTGCTGAACCATGGACGCAATAACATGACAATGACAGACAACTTTGCAGATTTAGATAACCATGACCTTATTTGTCTGACTTTGGTCGAACTTTCCTTAATGTATTTGTCAATAACGATTTCAGTTAGAAATATAATTACTAGACGATACATTAAATTATTTATTTTTTATGCATCTATTTATAAAATAGGTATATTTCGAAACATAGCAGAAGTAAACAGGAATGAGGGCGCGCGGTTAAGAGCGATTGTTGTGTCAAGTGAAGCCCGACGGCTTTATTAAGGACAATGGACTTCAACCATTACTACATTTTGTGTCACAAATATAGACGTGCTAAGTTATATTAATAGACTTTGTATTTATATAAATTCTGTAAAAGTTAATCTAATTTAATCTGAGTTGATCTGTTTTAAGCTTAGCTTCTTAAAAAAAACTGGCAAATATTTGGCAAAAAAAATCTGATTTGCTGTATCCCATACAATTTCAACAACAAGCCCCCTTTAATATTTATTTCATGATGTTTTTTGTATTTGTTGTTATAGGGGCAAAAGAAATACATCATTTGTGAAAATTTCAACTGTCTAACTATCACGGTTTATGAGATACAGCCTGGTAACAGGCAGACGGCAGTGGTGTCCTAGCAATAGGGTCCCGTTTTGGGTGCGGAAAAAAATTTTATCGATATAAAATCTAACTAAAAATTAAGTTAGATACCTTAATTTATTTAAAACTAGTCGACCCGTCCGGCTTCGCCCGGGTGCAATTTAACACGTGTATTTAGCCGTAACCGCTATGTCTCTGTATTTTGAATCTGTAATATCTTCGAAAATATTCGTTTAAATTTCATGCTGTAAAGGGCCATATCGATCTATATTAAACGCACAATGTATTTAAGGTACTTAATTGGATAAGGATTAATGCTGTATTGTTTAAAATCGCTTCGTAAATAAACCATTATTTTTTGTAAAAAGTAAAGGATAATAAATAGTTATTGTGAGTTATCCCTAAGAGGTAGACATCTACCATCGCGGACTTTTTTGTAGACCTTTTTAAGGTGTACAATACTGTAGTACATTATTTTGATCTATCTCGAAGGTTTCAGCCAGCGTTTGCAATGTAAGCGCAAAAAAATGTGTTTATTTACGACATAACATTAGAAACCTCTACAATTATCAGTGTTTTTCTACTACATTATATATGTATTATACATATAAACCTTCCTCTTGAATCACTCTATCTATTAAAAAAAAACCGCATCAAAATCCGTAGCGTAGTTTTAAAGATTTAAGCATACATAGGGATATAAGGACAGAAAAAGCGACTTTGTTTTATGCTATGTAGTGATGATATCTCAAGAAATTTCGGAAATTATGATGTCTATGATGTTGTAGAACTGGCCTCGCTTATTACTTGCATTTTAATCTAATTTTATTACAATTACAATGATTTAAATATGATAAAACTCTGTCTATGTTAATCCCTACTAATATTATAAATGTAAATGTAAGTTTTTTTGTTACATTTTTACGCGAAAACTACTTAACCGATCATCATGAAACTTTGTACACATATTCTTGAGGATATAAGAAGTAACATAGGATACTTTTTATGAAAAAAAAAATATTTTTTATAAATAAAATTATTTTTTTAACGATGGGATAAATCTAAATTTTACTTAAGAGAAGTGGAAATAGATGATTTTTTAGTAAATGATTTAGTGCGTATTAAGAAAATTCCAAGATCTCCAAGGAAAAAATGCTTTGTGATATAAATTAGTATACATATGGAAATATAGAAAAGTACTGCGAATAGCTATAAAAATTATGAAATTGATGAAATTTTAACTACCAGCAACAAAATTAATTCACTAACAAACCTGGGTCTCTATTGAGAATAATAGCTGAATACAGACCGTTTGATGACATAATACGCAGAGCTAAATGAAAATGTTTCAATATGGGACTTTATCTATTGAATTGAATATAGTAGTCAATAACTGATTTAGGAAGACATAATCCCTAAATATTTATATATTAGTATATGCTCCATTTCTAGGAAATTTATAACTTATTCATCAAATGAGATTATTTTAATATCTACCAGATAAATTCTAATCTTTAGTAGAATTATAAAATCGAAGAATATTTTTCTTTCTTTGCTTCGTTGAACGCGCTTATCTCAGAAACTACCGGTTGGAAATGCCATTTATCGATGAAGACTTACAGACAATATAACATCGCTATAGAACCCATAGGAGTTGAGCATCAATAAAAATGTTGGAAAAACGGAGGAATTTATTAATTTTGAGAGCAACAACAGAGAAAGGGTTCCTACGGCAGACTCTCTCTAACACTCTCTCATGGTGGGTAAAATAATTTCTTTTTACGTTATGTGTGATATTATATATGACTTATATAAACCAAAAACCAGTATATGAAACTGTAAAAAAAAAGACATCTATATTAACAGACAAAGGTACAATACAAATTAACAAAGACAATACCAATCTAATTAATTACTGAATGAGTGTTGCCATACTTGGAAGTTAATTAACATCACCTTTCAGAACATCGGCAAAAATTGTTTTTGCTTTTTGTTTCACGAATGGCTTTGATATTTCAGTTTTGTTAATTTACTATCCATTTTAATGAAAAATTAGTGAATAATTTGGATACCCAGGGTATACCCAAGGATGAGAAATAATTTTTTTTAAAGCAATGCTATAAGAAACAGGTTTAGGTAATAAATATTTTTATTTCTACGGAAAAAATGGCTTTTCTAATAACTTATAATGTAACGAAAATCTAACAAAAAATCATCAGTCATTCAGGACTCCTAAAAGTTATTAAGATTTTAATAAAACATCATTAAAAGCTGAAAATGTTAGGCACAGAGAAAAGTAGGTACATTTAAATAATAAAATATTTAGATTATTATTAAATAATAATTTAATCTAAGAGAATTTAATGAAAATAATTTTTGGCAATCTGACTGACGTGTATCTGAAATAGTATTTGATGACAACATCAAAGCAGTAGTAAAACAAGATAAGGCTAGAAATGCTGGATTTGGAGAATCTGGAATCTACGACAGAAACCAACACTTTTGATTAAATTTATAGTTTTCTGGTCGGTTTCAATATTACAAATACACCAAGTATTTTCCAATAAGCAAGAAACAATCAAATATCAGAACCTCTGGCAATGACAGCATCATTTCTTGCAAACCTATTCACATAAATTAAACCAGTAAACACTACACTTAGATATCCAGTTCCACTCTACCTTATTGCTAGAGAATAACAAACGAATTTAAACTGTATTACAAATGTGATAGGATTTATAATAGTTTGGTATATTAAAGCTATAATACCAAATGACTAATTTTAGGGACCCTTCATCCGCCTTTTGCAGGCGATCGATTAATCTTGTCATCGGAATTATTGATGTTGCTATAGCAACGCTTGATTTCAAATTGTCTTATATTTTAGATGTGAACTTTATTGGTATACTAGCTGACCCGACAGAGGTTGCCTGTCTTAACTATGAATATAATTCAAATGACTGACAGTTATGTCAAACGCTATAAACGTTACATTAGAAAAGTTTTAAAGGTCGTGAAGTTTTCTTAGATTTTCTAATTTTCCACGCCACTGTCTTCATTTTTTCTTACGTAAGAACCTTTTCCTGATAATAATAAACACATCAAAAAGCGCGGAAGTTAGATACCCTTCTTCTCGAGTAGTATCAGTAATCTAAATAATTGTAACAATAATAACAAATGTCATACCGACATAGTATAGATCGCTATATTTTCCGTATTGTACTATGAATAATAAGATGACATTGCTGAATGTATGCACCAATATTTTTTCCCAGCGGAATTCATTTCATTGCATTAAGCGCACGGAAGATCATAAAGTATCTGGTATTCGTAATTTATACGTGGCCTGCGTTCGTTATGAGGGTTCTAAGATATTTATTTCAAGAACACAACCAGTCGAGTTACGACGTAATAAGAAATGAGAATTGGTTTAAGTCTCTTTCTAGATTGAAAATTTGAGTTTTGTTGGATCTTTGAAACAAATAGTTTTTTTTTTTTTATGTAACTAGGTCGGCAAACAAGCGTATGGTAAGCGATTACCGTAGCTTATAGACGTCTGCAACACCAGAAGCATCGCAAGCGCGTTGCCGACCCTATCCCCAATTCCCCCCAGGAGCTCTGGTCACCTTACTCACCAACAGGAACACAACACTGCTTTAGAGTAGTGTTATTTAGCTGTGATCTTCTGTAAGGTCGAGGTACTACCCCAGTCGGGCTGCTCCATATTTGAGCAGGAAGTTTCCTGCTGTGCCCTACCTCAGTTAAATAGTCTGATTAATCCAACATAATCAGCATTAGAGTCATTTTGTATGTTATCCATGGCTTCTGTAAGACTAATTATTCTGCCCTCGTTTATTCTTTACTTCACGTAAATCTTACGTAGTAGACTATCTAATCTTTTTTTTTTATATTCCAACAGAATACAACATAACAACCGCAAATAAAACATGTATACTACTGACTTAGTCATTGATAAAAGAACTCCCTGTGCTCGTTAGCGTGTTCATTACCTACTAAATCCATTCACATCCGTTGGGAATAACTTCCCTGAGTGCTACTTGAATTTAATAAACTGGTATAATGAACTGAGTATATACCTTGTACGGGTACTTAAGAATGTAATATTTCAGTTTGTTCTGTATCCTATTCTTTTTAGGGTCAAATAGGTTCTGGTTTACTTTGAAACCTCCTCTTCATTATTTCGGCAAGGACAATTATTACACATTGTTTCTTCCTTTTGACCCTCTCTCTTTCCTTCCCTAAATGTGGAGATATATATTTCTTACTTCAAGACAAGGATTTGACTCATGTTTAAACTTTTCTGTTGTAATAATTTCGACCAAGAAAATAATAACGCTATATCACTTGTCTCCTTACTCTTTATCAAATCTCCCTTCCACAAACATGAAGATATTTTTGCATAAACTTTATTACTTCAAAATAAGGATATTGGTTAATACTAATTATCATCAACTGACTCATCTTTAGTCTTTTTTACTTTACTTTACTTGAATATTTATTTATGTGTATTAGTCGACAATTTTTCGTTATGTTATCGTATATAAAAAAACAATTCATAGTATTTTTTAAGTTTTATAACACCATAAACTTGTACACGAGCTTAATTTAGAGCCTAATGAATAGAAAGTCATTCGATTATCAGTGACCGCAGAGATAATTGGAGCAAAGGAAAGCCTAACAAAGAGGAAACATTAATAAAGCTACGAGTAGCCCTAATTAATTATCGAGTGTTGCCATACTAATATAGATGAGTTACATTCATTTAGATTATGTATGCGTGCCTCGGGCACTCTTTAATGGTATTTGTATGAAGACCTGGAGTCCATATTTATCTTCATCTTAATGACTAAAAACAATTGTTTATTTACATGCTTTTATTTAAGTATCTAGCTATGTTTGTATGCAAATAAAATCCAATATGGCGGCCTAAGATTGCGTACTAGTTATGTTTGTAAAAATTTAACGCCCTAAGACTGCAGATTAATTATTTTTAAGCGCTTATAATATGGGTATCAAATGAAACCGTTTGGTAAGAAGAATACATAAAATAAAATGACATTACTCTAAATCCATAATAGCGGAAAGCTTAAGATGGTGGATTCATTATTTTTAAGTAATCTCATAATCATCATCATCACGACCCGTCAATGGCCCGCTGCTGAGCCGTGTCTCTTCCTTAGAATGAGGAGGGTATTAGGCCTTAGTCCACCACGCTGGCCCAGTGCGGGTTGGTAGACTTCACACACCTTTGAGAACTTTTAGGGAACTCTCAGGAGTGCAGGTTTCCTCACGATGTTTTCCTTCACCGTTAAAGCAAGTGATATTTAATTGCTAAAAACACACATAACTCAGAGTCAGAGGTATGTGCCCAGAATCGGACCTAACGAGTAAGACTTGAAGTCTCAATTACTGGGCCATCACTGCTTTTAATCTCATAATATTGTTATCTAATGAAAGGGTTTTCTGAGAAGAACATAAAAGAATATATGATAATGTATTATGTATTTTTTAAATTTCTGAACGATTTTTATCATAATATAATATAGTTGGTGTATTTCCCCTTGTCATTTAGAATCACAACGATCACATCCGCGTGACGGGCGGATGATTGAATTTCCTCAATCTATCCACTTGATTGTTGTGCCGAATGCTCTTGCCTTTCGGATATACTATTTATTTTATTTATTACATTTCACACTGATCCTGTTATATCTTAGTTAAGTTTTACAACACCCGATGAAATTGATAACTCCTTTGTGGACTTGTATCTTAGAGAAATTTTGATCATAAGAGCCAAAAACGGCATCTAAATTCATCTCAGCTTATTTATTGAAAATATTCCTACTGTCTCGATAACTTGTTAACTCTACTCACGAAATGAATATTGACCATCTTAGTGAGGTGTAAATATATTAAAGTACAGTGTAAACCATTTAGAGAATCAAGTAAGTCATTACCTTAATCACTAACTTTTTTCATGCTTAGTGAAATCGAGCAATAATTGTATATGCAATAAAACAGCTTTTAAAAGCTGCACTTAGGTCACAAGCTCCAGAAAATGCTTGGCTTGAATTGACTTAATGTAAAGAGCATATTATTATTATCTATTTCTATCTTTAGTCTATATATATAATGAATCTTTATTTCCCTTGGTCACGGCATCACTCGTGAACAGCTGGACCGATTTCACTATTAGGTAAAGACCATATTAACTTGTCTAATGTAACGTGTATGGCGTTTGACATACCTGATAGTCATTTGACCAATATTAATAATTAAGACAGGACTACGTCTGTCGGGTCAGCTAGTAGTGAATATCTTTAGACTTTTATTAATACAAAACACCTCAATCCATCGCATAAAGAACCAGACGTAAAGAAAATATTGAAATTAGAAGAAATGGTATCCACTTAAATTTTCCAGGGCAATATAAAAAGTATATTAAATATATAGTGAGCAAATCCGATTAGTCTATTTGCGAAAACTGATTGAAGATGAAGGTGGGTGTTACAGTATTACAAATATATTTCGTTTGTAGGAGAAAGAGGAAAATTATAAATAACTTATTACAAAATATAAAGATTACTATTAATAATATTTGTTACTCAATCACTCAAAAACGGCTGACAGATACTTATTAACGTGGATTGAGTCGTCGGATACTTTTTATCCCGGAAAAATTCAGAGTTCCTAAGGTATAATAATAAAATATGTTTAATTTTGTATGGGGCTGGATATTTTTTATTTAACAACAATATATTGATAATTTTTTTGGTGGTAGGGGATCTGTTCCCGGACTGGCTTGCGACCACCAGCATGCGGATCTGACCGACGCGTTCCGGTCGAGCCGCATGTGGGCCAGGCTAACCCCTTCCCTCCCATTAATGCTGTGGATCTAGCAGACTTTGGGCTCTTGCTCTAGTCTGCCGTTTTTTCTTGACTCCCCCTCCCCACTCTATCTTCAGGGTCCCAACGCATCGACAAAACAAGAGGATATCTCTGTTTTATCGATGTCCATGGGGGATGGTGGCCACTTACCATCAGGTGGACCATCTGCTCGTTTGCACCTTATCTACCATAAAAAAAAAGATAATTAAATATTTTTTGATAAATCTAAGTATTATCCGTAATAAATTGCTACCGTGCGAAGCCGGGGCGTCAACTAGTAATATACACTAGTGTTTAAGCTCTAATCTTTTTATCATTAACAGAGCAAACTTAAAAATTGTGAGAAACAGTACATAGATCTTAAGTTAGCTTAAACGTCTACACTTGTTTCTCTTTACTTAGTTTTTTAATTAATTTATTCTTTAATGTACAAACAGACTCTGTTAATAACAGTTTAATAGCAATAGCGATTATGCGGAAGTTCCCAGGCCAGTTATAAATTATTCCTCAAAAGTTATCCGGCAACGTACCGAACTTCACTTCATAATTTAAACTGAGTTAAGACTGAGATAATTTCACTATTTTTTAATATAATTTTGTATTGTTGAGAGAACATTTTGTGGAAATTTTAAATAGGCCTAATTAGGGATGCTCAGACTCTTAAATTATTATTAGCGAAGAGACAAGAGGCATTCTTCTTTGAATCGCTGATGCAGTGCAGATAATACTTATACATTAATGGGAAAGGAATAAAAATTTGGCCTGGCAAACATGACTAAGATGAGGGGGACTCTTCACATAATTTTGTTTACATAAGTAGGAGAATTACACGTCATCAATTTAGAAGAATCGATATATTGAATTTTCAGAAGTTGTTTTTCGATAAACATTCATTTCATACTCGATTCTATTCAATACTTGATTTCGAAAAAAGGTATCAAGAAATACTGTTTCATTTGTACTCAGCGTGTTGCCATGGTTACAAGATCGTTATAATTGTCAATATATTAACATTGCGAGGCAGCTCTCAAGTGAGCAATGAGCTGATAGTCTTCAAACGTGTGATCAGATCTTCACTAATTATAGCTAAGAACCATCTCGAATAAATTTTTAAACATATAACTCCCTGTCGTAGTAGCGTCGAGAATTAAAAAAGAATCAACCCTTCAACGTACATTTACTTGTAAAATGTTACAATATCGTGTAACACGGTAACACGAAGCCCGTCAGAGTGACGTGTTCCTGCCAGTAACGTTTATGTGGAGTGTCAAACTTAATAGCGCCATTAGCTCGCTCACTTCACTCACTTCGGTTCACCTTCACATTTCATATGTCTACAATCTACATGTTATGTTCTTAATTACTTTTAACCTGTGATTTTGTATTTAAATTCTTCGTTTAGCTGTTTTTGAAAGGTGAATTAATCGGTAGAGTTCTTACCTGTGTTTCTCGTAAATTTCCAAGATGGCCGCCGCCACAAAATGCCGGATTACATTTTTTTTTACAACGCCCTCAATATGGGTATCAAATGAAAGGACTTGACTAGTTGAAAATTATATACTTTATTATTTTCAAATCCAAGATGGCCACCACCACAAAATGGTGAATTACATTCATATTATTTTTATTATTTTTTTATTAGTTATTTCGTGTAACAACACATTTATAAATTTCCGTAAATGTTGCTACACGTAAATCTCAAGAACTGTTGTCTATTGGATTATTTTTTACTACTCGTTAAAGTCTCATTTTATAAAGATCAAAGCGCTACATCAAAGCGTCAGTAGCTCAGTGGTTAAAAATCACACTTTTTATTAATAAATTATAAATATTTATCTTGTGGTCTTTAAATATTAATCTTAAATCTAATTTAAGAAATTATTGATGATTTATTTTTTTTATAAACGAACTCAACAAAAAGGAACTAGAATATAGGAAACTGCTGGAGGACCAGTCTATTGAATGGCTCATGCATTTTTTTATTCGTTAATGATATAGCGAAGACCATTACCAGTGATCAGCATCTAGTTCTGCCGGATCCAATCCAGAGATCGACAGCGCTTCTCCTGTTTAGTTAGGAGATGCCCGCGAACACTGTCCTCTGATAACAGCTACCAATTAGGATTCGTACCACCTGTTCTTATGGCTTAGACTCCCACTCCGAACCGACCCCTTCACCAACGCTTGAAAGCCTTATCAACGTTCTAACAACATCTTTTTTATTTTTTTAAATATCGGAGTTTCGATAAATCGAATAAAAATATCGATATTTCGATATACAGGTTTTATTTTTAAAAAAAATTGTTAGTTCAAAATGATTTACTCAATTTATAATCCAATATTTATTAAACAAATTAAATTATAAATGAATCTACCTAATTTATGATGATGATAACGATGATTTTGTGAGGAGATAAAATAAAAATTCACTAAATATTTCGACCATCGATATCTTCATTTCAATATCAAACTATCGATAATATCGTCAAAAATTATATTAGTTATAAATATCGATATTTCGATAGCCTTTCATCTCTTTCATCAGTAATGAATATTAAAATATTATTAGAGAGTTTTTGAGTAAATTGATAGATTTTTGACCTCTCCCAGAACACAATGTGAAGTTCACGCAAACAAAAACGAAAGATAAATAGTCTGATGCGATTTTTGTATAAACAGATAGATGATGGGTTTTTATCTAAGTTAATTTATTTGGAAAAAGTAAACGTAACAGTATAAAGTACATATTGAGTATTCGGAACAGTCACGAAGTTTCAAACGTGAGTCTACTTGCGCTCGTAATTTCAAAGTTTCACTCAAGTAACTACTTGAGTGTAGGTCGTGTACGGTAGAGTGTGGACTGAAACGAAATAGCTCGAATGGTTTTCAAAAAGTTTTTACAGTTACTTTTCTTTAAAAACCCTTGATTACTATTAATCTTACTTTTTAAAAGTCCACTAAGCTTGCAAGTATTTAAAAAATTTAAACTTTATAATGGTAACTTAAACGTAAAGTAATTTATCAACATTTTAATAGGTGTATAAAATATCTATATTCGTTATCTATGCACTATAATGGCAACCAAAAAGTAAGGTAATTGCCTAACATTTTAAAAGGTATTTAAAAATGTTATGTAAGATATTCAGTTTTCTTTTTGGTAGACTAGATGCGCCCCGCAGTTTCACGCGCTGTACTTTGGATAATTTACACTATATCATTGTAAATTATAGCCTATGTGTTATTCTGATGTATAAGCTATATTATTGTAAAGTTTCATCAAAATCCATTCAGTAGTTTTTGCGTGAAAGAGTAATAAACATACATCCATATATCCATACATTCTTACTAACTTTCGCGTTTATAATTTATGGTAGATAAGATGCAATCGAGCAGATGGCCCACCTGATGGTAAGTGGCCACCATCGCCCATAGACATCGGCAAAACACGAGATACCCTCTTGTTTTGTCGATGCGTTGCATCCTCGAAGATAGAGTGGGGAGGGGGAGTGAAGAAAAAATGCTGCGGTCTCAGCGGACCTTGAGCAAGAGCCCACAGTCCACTAGATCCGCAGCGTTAATGGGATGGGAGGGTGTGAGAGTAAGTCTGGCCCACATGTGGCTCAACTGGAACGCGTCTATGACACTTGGCGGTCGGATTCGCACGCGTGGTGGTCACAAGCTAGTCGGGGAACAGATCCCCTACCACCAAGGATTTTCATTGTATTTTATGTACCATTGCTTATAATGCAAGTGAGAGTTTTCTGGTTTAGAAAAAAATTTTGCAAGTAATCAATATCAAAGTTATTATTTTGAAAAAAAGTCGGGTTAGTTACAATATTTGTAAGCAACAACGGCTAGACAAATTTTGATGGAATTTGGCAGAGAAATATACTAAAGCTTGCAGTATGACAAAGGTTACAATTTAAAATTAAACTTAGATTTGTGATTTTTGAAAACCCAATAAATAAATCTCGCAAACCCGAAGTCTATAATAAAAGTAGACATAATGAAAAGTTGAAATTAAGTATGGCAACATTATAGATTAAACAATAAAAACAGATTCGACTTTATCCTTTAAACAAGCGTAACGAGTGTAATCTGTCATGGCGGTTAATAACATTCATCGTGCTTAATGTATTGACTTTTATGTTAAATATTTCACAATTTTAAGCTGAAATATAATAACATGCACTTTTGATGAAAAGCCAAGTAGTGCTTGAGGCTAGTGACCTAGGTGGAGGATAAAGAGCTTGTATAAAATATATTCAAAGAGTCAGTTGATCCTCAATAAGTGTAAAATCTCTCTCCACACTCATACTCTAGTATGAGCTACTCGTCAAACTGGCTCGGATCCATTATAACAGCTTAACATCATCAGAGCTCCATAACGTCCAAAATAAATCTGATGCACTAAAAAGTAATTTCATAGAGTGAATACTGTATATCGTATCAGTGTAACTGATGCCTCCCTTATTAGATGTTACGGTTCGAGAAGTGTAACGGAATTTAAACCAGAGTCACGATCCCCAGGCAATGTTCATACGTGTTATACGTGGGGTAGGCATAAGCTTATACGTGTTATTGTCGTTTTCTAAGAAACAGTTACGTAGTAGTTATTATTAAAATTCTTTACGTTATTGTTTCTCTGAAATCATAAAAGGTATTACAGGTTACTAAACAAATCTTTCGTGACTTCCTGTACTTCAAACCAAAAATATTTTAAATAAACTCTGTGTTACCATAATTGTCGATAAAACGACTTAAACTTAGAAGCAATTAATTTGTAAATAATATCAAATTCACACACAGAAAGATCCAGAAAAAAGAGAAAGAGAGACTCAGATAGAGTCTAAGAAAGAAGTGAAATAGAATTAAAAAAACCCCTAAAGATCATTATTGATAGTCAGTCAGTAGTCTTTGGTGACTACTAAAACAATGATAATAATAAACCGGAATTTGGGGCGGAAGGTGATGAACAAACTAAATTGAACAGCAATCTTAACTGTTACCTCCATTCATCAACACATCATTGGTCACAGTTAGATTAAGTTCCTTCAGCAACGAATCTCCAGGTATAAGCTTAGAACCCCAAGCAGGTAGGTCCGTCTGAATGCTGAGGTAGCAATGCGCGACGGCGGTGGTACCGATGGGTTTTAGTGGATATTCGGTGCTTCTCCCCGTGAGTCCCACATACCCCTCCAACTCAGAGGTATGATCTTAATAGATACATAAAGAGAATTTCCCATCGTAAAAAAAGGAATCAACGAATAGATTTTGATTCCCTTGTATGTCTAAAGAATTGCAAGTAATTGATATTAATTCCAAGTTGTTGCTGCCACGCGTTCCTGAAGGGAGCTCTTGACAGATAGATGGATGAAGATAGAAACTAAAAAATGGAGGAAAAACAAATATCATATTTACACGAAAAGATCTCGAATCAGTAAATGTGCTGTGTTTCCATATACATACAAATATATACAACGTCATAAAGCGATACCAATAAAACCGCACCCGATAACAAACAAATCGTTCCAAGCGACTGGTTCAAATCAAAACATCAATAAAGCATTGCGAATACAAATTCCTTTTTCAAAACCCTTCTGAATGATTAACGCTGGAATCATTCAACGTCAGCGCATATTAACCGTTCGTTTGCTGTTTGTTCATTCGTTCACTCGTTCATTAACGTCATTAGTAACCGCAAATGGTGAAAAATATATGTACCCTTCTACTGTGGTCGAATTTCCATTAATTTAACGTTTTGCATATTTAACGAATTGGAATTTAGAGGATTTTATCCTGTGGAGAAAGCAGCCAGCACCCTCATTATAAAATACAAAAGAGTTTGAGTGTATATATGGTCTTGGTCAATGAAATTGGTACAAGGGGAAAAAAAACAATAAATTGTTTAAGTACAATTATTTAATTAAATTTAATTCAGAAATATAGATAAAATCCTTAGGAAGTAAAAATTATCATTTTGATCTTATTATTCATTTTCAAACTAATTTGACTAGTCAATTCTCGAAAAAGCAAAGAATGGTTTATATATAATTAAAGATAAGGACTAAAATATTTAAATGCAGTCTTAATCTTGGTATTGCTTTTGGTCTTGGTCTGTTATTAAAGGTGTCTACAAAATGTCCTGAATAGATGGTTAATTTCTTTGGTCTATTTAGGTCTAGGTATTTGGAATTGGTTTTTATCTTGGCTTTGGTCTTGGTCTTGAACACTGAACTGTTGGCTTTTTTAATATCACACTAAAACTCAAATTTTCATTCAAATATTTCTAGACCGTAAATATACCAATTAGCAAAGTACTAAATGTAAGTGTTTACGAGTTCCAGTAAAATTTTAACGTTCAAGTATAATTTTTTATGGATAGAAAATTGCATTTTTCATACGAGGCGCTCAGCTGTGACAAAGCTACGCAGTGCGGGAAATTGTATATTATTTATAACTTTCAGATGACGCCACGTTTACTGTGTAATGGAATAAATATAAAGGAACAAGCAACCCTTCTCGTACTGATAATATTACCGGCCTACCAGTACTGCATTGCTATAAGGTCTTGTTCATCTGAAGTATATTGCTCAGTTCATTTTATTTGTCATCTTTTGGTCTGGTCAATTATAAACAGTTTTTTTAGGTCCAACCAAAAGATATGGAATGTCTACGTTCCTAAAATATAAATGTCCTCCAACAAATGTTTGTAGGGGTCGCCTATAGAATAATCGATAATTGCTAAATCGCCTGAAACCTGTTTGAAATTATAGTCTAGACGACACTTTTATAGCACTTTAACCATTGTCCAAGTTTTTCATTCACTTTTATTGCCATGTTTATCGTTATTTTCACGTTTAATGTTCTCGTAAATTAACAAACATTACAGGACGTTTCACGGCTATAACACTTACTTGGTAGTGGAATAGTTTCTGAAGAATCCTATGAATACGTTACAAGCTCTGTGTAACAATTTACTTTTATTGTTTGCATTTGTGTTTGATTTAGCCAAAGAAATTCCAGTAAGTAAACCACTAACTATTTTAACAGTCGTGCTTTTTTCCTAAATATTTATTTTACGTTATGCATTATCCTTTTCGAACCTCTTCATCTCGAGACCCGAACTGAGCATCTATCATGTCTTTATTGATAGAAATTTCATGTCAGTCTATATATTCTAGGAATTCTACAGTTACAGCAAGCTTTGATTCTTGGACCGTAATAATTGTAACGTCCTTAATTTTATAAGCTTTTACTTAACCTGCAATGCTTGTATCTATATAAATTTGGATTAAATCTTAATTTTGCATACACGTTGGTGTTGGTTGACAATACACGGTTAACTATGTGACATCTTTCTAAATCCAATATCGCGGACAGACTAAGTTGGCGGTCTAGTTATTTTTTGTGCACTCCTATAAAATATGTGTATCTATCTTTGGTATCTTTGGTATGGTAAATGAAATGGTTTGCTAAAGAATATAATTCATTTAAACTTTATACCATTTACAGAAATAGACTGTCAATATTCTAAATACTACTCTATTACTCATTGCCCTACTTATAAACAAAGATCGGTCAGAGTAAATTGATTACTAAGGGTTGCTAACCACAAGGGGTTGCACGAACTTATTACGTTTGTAATTAGTGGCATATTTCCTTTGAGGGGTATTTAATGCTAAAGATGCTCTGTGGAATGTAATGGCGAAAAATACTAATCTTTAATACTTTCAAAATGTTTTCAAACATGGTGAAATCTATTTCAAAGAATATTAGAAGGTTCCATGGATTTGCACATTACCAAAATCCAAAGCCGCGCTTTGATTGTGTTTGTAGTTTCTGGAAACGGATCCAAATAGTCTGATGGGATTTTTCTAACTAAGGGTATTCTCCTTATATATTAACAAGTATATTATAGAAGGATTCTTCAAAATTAAATCAGTTACTTTAGTAAAAATTAAGAGTGGTATAACTCACTTGTAAATGTAGCAAAAGGAAGGTAGAAAAATAGGAATAAAATAAAGTATCACTACTAGACAATATAAAACTAAAAGAAAGCCGTTATTACAATATATACCTCAATACATCCCATGATATGATTGTAGATACCATAAAGAAGAGTTATCTGACTCATAAAAATCTTATCACGCGGTAAATAGATGCTTGTTTCGCATAATATATACATTATACATAAACATTCAAACAAACGAGACTACCTCATAAAAAATTATGTATACCGTTATATATTGACGTTTATCTCAAATTTATTATTATCGAACAGAAGAAGGATACTTATGCTACTGACCGCGTTTAATATTTTTTAGATAGATATCTAGTGGGAAGAAGCAGAATGTCTTGAGGAGATCCGAGTTCGATCCTGGGCACATACCTCAGATTTTTCTGAATTATGTGTGTTTTAAGCAATTAAATATCACTTGCTTTAGCGGTGAAGGAAAACATCGTGAGGGAACCTACATACTACCGCACTGGGGTAGCGTGCTGGACTGTGGCCTAACACCCTCCTCATCATTCTTTCCTCTCCTCCAGAGGAGGAGACTCGGTTCAGCAGTGGGCCAACAGTTAACGGATTGTCATGATGTAAAAGAGAAAGAGAGAGAGAGCTTAGATACTTTTTAGGGACTCCTAAGAAATTCCTGTTCCAGTTTCAGTATCTTACAACAACTACTGAATTTAACATAAATTCAGTTTCGATCGCATTGGGCGATCTTCTTCAGCCAGTGGACGCGCTAGTCCGTCGCGCTCGCGGACGAAACTGTAGTACCAATCTACCATAATAATACGTGAGTGTTACCGTTTTGCATAGTTTTAAATAAAATTCAGTAGTTGTTTGTTAAACTCAGTAGTTGTTGTAAGATTGGATTTCCTTTATGGAAAGTTTTTTATTTTCATTGTTTCATTAATTTTCTGTAAATAAATTGACTGAATTAATTTAAGTTTGGTACCTAATTTTTATTTATTTCTGTCTAAAGTGAACTTACCAAAAATACTGTTCCTTTTTTTTTGACTAAAGAATCCCTGGACTAAGTAACGTTAAATTCATCAGGTGTTGGTAGTTTTTATTTTCTTCTACATCTATGCTCATTTCAATGATTTGTTTTATTTCGTTAAAAACTTTACGTAAAGAAAATTTTGGTTTGTAATTCTGCCAAAATAAAAAGAGACAGAAGGCCATATTTTTTAAAAAAAAAAAGATAACCAGCAGAATGGATCACATACTACTAGTATTCCCTTTACCCCTCCTAGTAAGCTAAAATGTTTGTGGCAGGAGTGGGACACACCAGTAGTCCAATGTCCGGGATTTGAACCCACGACTTATCGATCGTGAATCCAACGCCCAAACCACTGAGCTACTGACGCTTCGAATATGCAATTGTTTGTTTTCTGCTACAACTAACAAGTGGTGTCATCCAGTGTTACATAAAAAGACAGAGCTTTCAAACATATATACGGTTTAGCAGCGTATATAGCGATTATTAATATCAGCCCGGCTTCAGAAACGTGTGGGTATTTGTTAAATATTCATAGCCTAAACACATTACGGTATCCGGGCTTAGGCGTCAGTGTAAGTTATAAACGTTTGTCGGTTACATTTTAAATTTTTTCTAAAATTTCTTGTCAGACTGTCTCAATACTATCGGGAGATAGGTATCTAATTTAGAGACACTGGAATATTCTAAAATTAAATGTACCTCACTTCATTATCCATCCAGAGTATCCAGAATATTGCATTGTATACGAGACAAGCACTGAATGTCTGCTGGACCTGGTAGAGGTTGGTGACGCCAATGACAGCACATCCGATATTATTATTATGTTTTGATTATCGTGCCATTAGCTCACCTCTCAATTTAGTTGAGTAGTATTTCACTTTCGAAGTTGGCACAACTGATCCAGTTCAGGCGTTGGATTCACGATTGATAGGTCGTGGGTTCAAATCCTAGTCATTGCACAACTGATCCAATTGTGCCAACAAAATAGGAAAACGTAATCAAATAAATACGCCGCCATGACACAAATCATTATTATTACATTTAGAGTAGTCTAAGAGTAATACTGAAGCTCTGAGTGTAGTATTCCTTAACCCCTCCAGCTAAGCTAAAATGCTTGTAGTAGGAGTGGGCCACGTCAGTAGTGCAATGACGGATTTGAACCCACAACTTATCGATCGTGAATCCAACGCCTGAACTATTCAGATACTGACGTTTTCATATAAGCCTTAGAAGCAATATTCTAGTCATCAAGCCATGATACTGTCGGTCTGCGTGTATACTATAACCCACATTTAATAGTAGGTATACGATACACGACCAGATGAGGTCAACTAATTGGCTCTTACATTATTCCCTCACTGTAGCAAAATATAACTAGTATTTGTGTAAAGAAACTCTTGTGTCTTTGGCCAACAAAGCTTAACCTTGGCCCATATGCCAAATGTTTACCTGGGTTAGACCCAATCCATGTAAATCGCCCAATGAAGGATGTGCTCTTATATAAATTTATTATTACCTCACAACCTGTGAGCTTGGGTCCGGAATTTACTGTTCTTGAGAATTCTAAATTAAGTTAAGACTCTCCATTCCCTGAGAAAAAAATTATTTTATCTTCTCAAGTGGCTAAAAAATTTACGATGTATTATGGTTGTCTAATTTATGAAATAAATTAATATATAATTTATACTCTAAATATTATACTGATATTTTAGCACTATTACTTTAAAGTCTTATTTAAATATAACGATGTACAAGCATTCTCCACAAATTGTAAACAAACCTTACAGGATAAATAGATAGGATAGATTTTATCGGGATATAAAGCTCAGTTCATGTGGAATAGAAGGAAGGTTATATCTTTACATATTATAAAATTAAGTCGCCTCCTGTTCTCTTAGATCTTTTAAATTACTCAACGGATTTTATAAATCAGGAATAAAAATGGACCCAATATAGAACCTTGTGGAACGCCCATTCTTAAGAAGGATCCAGAAGATTTTTCAACATTAATAGCAATATTCTGGATCCCTTGGGTAAGGTAAGACCCAATTAGATCAAGTCCTTTATCACTAATACCATAATATTTGAGTTTTTTTAAAAGCGTAGTACGACAACGGATTTTATAAATCAGGAATAAAAATGGACCCAATATAGAACCTTGTGGAACGCCCATTCTTAAGAAGGATCTAGAAGATTTTTCAACATTAATAGCAATATTCTGGATCCCTTGAGTAAGGTAAGAAGCAATTAGATCAAGTCCTTTATCACTAATACCATAAAAATTGAGTTTTTCTAAAAGCGTAGTACCATTTTATCTCATTAAAATTCATTCAAATCGGTGCAGCCGTTTTGACGTGATGCGTGCAAAACAATATTATAATAGATATAGATAATGTAACTTTTTATCCAATAAGTTCGGAAAGTTTATCCAAAATGTAATCCTATTTAGCACAAAAGACCTGCAATTCTGGTCTAATCTCAATTAGGACCAAAGCAATTTAGGCTAGTTTGTAATTTTGAAGCAAAGACCCTCTAATTCTATTGTCTGTTTCAAAAGGACCCAATCTTTTAATTAATGTAATATGCGTCTGAGAATTCATTAACGTTGTCTCAAAATCACGACAGAATTAAACAGTCCTTTTAAGGTTTATATTACATACAAACTGTATAAAATAAAACTGCTCAGGGTCTCTATTTAAATCCAAGGTTAAACTCACATAAACCTAACCTAACACAAAACGTGGCTACTACATTGTAAAGTACGTGATTTTAATCGGACAGCACTCCCAGCATTAACACAAAACTGCCCTTAACACTTTCACGAGCACTACCCAGACATCCAATTCTTTAGAGACCTCGCGTAAGACTAAAACTGCAGTCCGAATGTCGACGATATATAAAGAGTCGAGACTGTCAAAATAACGGAAGTGACTACTACCTTACCCCAGCGCCATAGATTCTCCGACATATATTGTAAATAATTTCCTCAATTTGGGGTCAATTCAGACCCCATGCGAATAATTAAATGTAAAGATGTGAGGGGTTAAAATTAAATAATTTCTGAACAGATATTTAGTATAGTAATTTACTACTATGTTATTTACCGTTTGTATAGAAAATGTAGTGACACTTAAGTGGTGTTTAAGGGTCAAGGTCGACCGGAATGACCCCTCAGGGCGACCCTTTTTAATGAAAGCATCAAGCTCTCGTCTCGGTATTTTTGTTTGAGACTCTCATCACTTGGATGGTTTTGACGTTCGTGACATTTTTCATTTAAAGAAAAAAAAATAAAAGCAGACGAACACTTCAGCATTATTATGGACATATTATATGTCCCAAGTAAAACAAATAATATTTAATAATCTTATACTAATATATAAAGCTGAGGAGTTTGTTTGTTTTTAGTTTATTTGTTTGTTTGATTGAACGCGCTAATCTCAGGAACTACTGGTCCGATTTGCAAAATTCTTTCAGTATTAGATAGTCCATTTATCGAGGAAGGCTATAGGCTATATATCATCACGCTAAGACCAATAGGAGCGGAGCTACATGCGGATGAATTCGCGCGGGTCGACGACTATTGAATATGTTTACATATTTGTTTCTCAATCACACAAAAACGGCTTAACGGATTTAATTTAAATTTGGTCACACAGAGGCCGAGTACTGAATAACAGATACTCGGCGAGTCTGTTGGCCGAAGCACCGAATATTCGGCAACACTTAGAATCTTTCGTGTGTGTTTTACTAATAGACCAGGGTCGATAATTTTTGAAACCAAAAATGAGAATATAACAAATCCTGGAAAGGAAGGGAATATAACAAAATAGGGAAGTGGAAAAGCGGAAGCCCCCCTTAAGGGTAAAAAATGAGTTTATCTTGATTTCCGGCAAAACTACAAGTCCTATGGAAAAAAATTATATATATTTCATATAACCTCAAAATTTATGTCAAAAAATTAAATAAGCAAGTTTTTGGATTTTTATTTTTATCTTCTACAAAATATTTTTTTTTTTCAAGAAATGCGGTGAAACGTTTGCTATCAACAAATTTTAAATAAATTGTTTTCATTCATCATGACTTACTACTTATGCATTCTTTTTTATCGAGATTATTCGGTATTCGGCCGAATAGTCCTCAATATTTAGCCGAATACCAAATAGCGAAAAAAATGGCTGAATAGGCCGAATAGTTGCCGAATATTCGTGGCATCTCACTTTATAACCTGGATTAACAAAAAGGCTACTTTTTATCCCGAAAAAAGCACAACTCCTGTGTGAAGAAGGCAGTAGTTTACACAACAGCTTAATGGATTTAATTGAAAAATATTGCAGATACTTTTAATCCCGAAATAAGAGTAGTTCCGCAAGTCTGTCAATTCACCAAATTTAGAAGATTTGGAGAATGAAGTCACAGGCGGAGACTAGTGTGTTATTCGTTACAATTTTTCAATCAAATCTAAAACAAATATTATAGAAAAAAATCCAATTTCTCTAAGTGAATTGTTATTTTTTAATAAATATAAATATTATATATCTTCGACGATCTAATAGAAGGTAGAATAAAATAAAAACATAATACATTGAGTACAGATTGAGTTTCTTCTACTGAAGCATGAAGCATTGTGTTGAGTCAATATAATCAGTACTTGGGATTATTATTGGTTCACATATTTGTTTATTGGTATATTTATATACTAAGTAATTGGATTCTTTGGAAAACTATTATTGTACAAAAGCCCTCAATTTGTTTTATTCCATGTTATCGCTTCCATGAGGAAGCTTCAATTTCGTTTTGTCATGCAAGCACTGAAGAATGATCCAAAAACCCTTTCATTTTTAAGTTATATGTAACAAAATATTTTTTTGTACTTTGTAAAATGATTGTGACGTATGGTGATGTATGGGAACTACAGTTTTTTGACTTTTCAACGCCACATTTAAGTTTGTCCTAATCACAACGACTTAGCCGATTTCTTGATAAAACGAAGTCGCTTGCTGCTGTCTGTAAGCGAAGACGAAATATCAACTTGAGGTACTTAAGCTAATTGAGAGGCGAGCAAGAAGAATAATAGGAGATGACACCTTGCTAAAGACTAGGCTGCGTAGCCTCTTACATCGACGCATGGTTGCCTTCCTATCGGATTTTTATCGGATACATTTCGGTCAGCGTACCCTGGATTTATATAATCTGATTCTTGCGGCCCCTTTTTTCGACAGGACACCCAGACAAACGCGACCGAAGCGGTACTGCGGTTATTATTCGCACTGCAAAGATGTCGAATAGTCTGCCGAAGTCCGAATTTCCTGATAAGTACAATGTTTGTGCTCTCAAATGTAGAGTAAATAGGTATCTTCTAGGAAAGCGTGCTCCATCGTAGGCCGTGTCGTTGCTTGATTCAGGTCAGTCTTGATCAAACGCTGACCTTGACTGGCCTGAAAACTCCATTAAAAAAGGGGAAGGTTTATATGTATATAACATACATATTATAGTAGAAAAACCATACGATGCCAGGGCGGGTGGCTAGTATCAAACACTCAGCTTTATTCATTATGTAGTGTTGGAGGAGCGCCAGTCGGTCTAGTTTTTTCTAAACAAGAAATAGTATTTCCCTCACGTTAGGTAACAAATGTTTCAGCTATGTTTTAGCTGTTTTGCAATAACTTACAAACATACTTTCGTACAGTATATGTTACATTTCAAGTGTTTCCTGTTCTGTATACTTTTTTAGTTACACAAATATTTTTGATTAGCTAGCAATTTGTTTTGGTTTATTTTCAGATCAGAGAATCTCTTTTATTGAGGATCACATGAGAAGATGACTTTATTATTACCTATACCTTCGCTTCGCTGAGGCGTATTCAATCCTTTCACTCACTCACACAATAATATATTCATCCATACTCTGTTACCCGCAACTATTACCACACTATTTCCGTTGAATTTCTATTCTATAACACATAGTATGTGAATACCATCATCTCACTCGCTCAAGGTCTTCTGTCTCACTCACTTTTTCTTTTACAGAAACCTTGAACTGACAAAAACTGAAGTTATGAGCTTACATACATAGAGTAATGTTTTAAGCAATTAAATATCACTTGCTTTTGCTTTAACGGTGAAGGAAAACATCTTGAGGAAACCTGCACTCCTGAGAGTTCCCAAAAAAAGTTCTCAAAGGTGTGTGAAGTCTGCCAACCCGCAATGGGCCAGCGTGGTGGACTAAGGCCTAATACCCTCCTCATTCTTAGGAGGAGACCCGGCTCAGCAGTAGGCCATTGAAGGGTCGTGATGATGATGATGACATAGAGTCAATCCATTTTTATTTATAAAAGATTTTAATTAAATTAAATACAAGTTGTAAAGGATAATATTCGTAAACCAGTAACTGGGTCTCAATTCCAAGCACTGGGTCTAAATTGCATAACTATTACTACACATTCTAGATGAGTTTCTAAGAGGATACTTAGTCAATATATAAATTTAAGACTTACTTGATACTTAGCCTGTGTTTCCACCAGAGATGAGGGAGGATGTGTAGCGAGAGATGCTTGTTTAATAACCAATAGAATTGCTCGATTAGACAAGGTAAACCTAGGCAAGGTAAATTGAAGCGGTTCTATTAGTTCTTAACAAATACATTACTCGCTTATCTAAACGCTTATCGCTTATCAAAAACTACTACACAAATTTAGATACATCTTTTGAGTATAAACATATTTATTTCACTTAAAAACATAACATTGTCCATTTACAGAGAATAACAGAAATATATACATATATTACTGCATTTACACGAATGCATGCTTATTCTAATACAGATATATAATCATAAAGTGTTAAGTTTTCTTTGTTAACTAACTGTTTTGTTAAATTACTTAAAATTCTTACAATCTTTAATAATATCAGGCATATTATTATATGAGCGTTTTTCACACATAATATTTTTCAGTAATCTTATATATAAAATTCTCGTGTCACAATGTTAGTTACCATACTCCTCCGAAACGGCTCGACCGATTTTTATGAAATTTTATATGCATATTCAGTAGGTCTGATAATTGGCTACTATCTCTTTTTCATCCCCCTAAGTGATAAGGGTAGCCCACCCCAAATTTATATGACAAAACAACGTTTGCCGGATCAGTATCTCTATATACGGTTCTTAAATTGGATGTAAAGAAAAAAGTTATAGTCATCTAAAAATATTTTAGCTCAGCGAATTTAGTGGAAATATAAATTGACAAAATGATAAGCTAAGCTAAAACATGAAGTAGAACGTGTAGAAAGTGTTGGGAGTGCGCCAACCGTTCCGAATTAGAGAGACTTCGTTAGGTAAATTGATAAGGTGAGGAACTTTTCAATTTGGTTGCTTATTCGCGAACTTAATTCACCATATTACGTTTATATTAAATTCAGTTCAGTTTGAAATCTTTAAAATAAATTTGAAGTCGGGTGAAATTCACGGAAAGGAAAATGGATGGGAATTTAATATATCTTCTACATCATTGAACAAATTTTGATGATATTTGATATCGATACAAACTTCTAATGTAAAAATAGCCAATTCTCGCATTGAATATTTGAATGTTGTATCTATGGAAATAGCTATTCATCAACTTTGAACACATCAATATTAGAAATTTCTATAATATTGAGATAAAAATATTGATTGTAGAATTGATGAGTCATTATCCTTATTAGGAGATATAAAGATTGCTTTCTCAGATAATCGCTTCCACCATCTATGGAATGACATACTAAATGACAAATCTATAGTCAAGAATATTTGTAATTTAGCATTTAGCCTTGTATGTGTATATATATGTGTGCTAAAGAGGCCCTAATAGTGACTTCTGCTCGCGCATTCAAGGTCAAACCTAGTCTATATGTAATAATAAATTATGTAGTAAAAAAAATCATAATTAACTAATTAATAGTAATGAAATACAAGAAAATTAAAAATAAATATAGGTATCTAAAAAAAGAAAAATAAATATAAATTTAAACATGATTTATACACTATCATTTAACAAACATTAAATTCATGTGGATGAAAGTAGAATTTTGATGATTGGTGAGTATGTGAGTAACAAAATTAATTCGTAAATCACAATAAATTTAATAACCATGTAATAATGGTAAACCAAAATTCAAGCATCTATAGCTACCGGCACGTAATTATAGGTTTGACCTTGAGTGCGCAGAAGTCACTATTAGAGACTTATTAGCGAGGAGCGCAGGGCGAGAGCAGCGCGTCACATGCTAATGGTTCTTATGTGTCTGTTATTTGTAAAACTAGTAAACGTTACGGATGGAACTCACAATGCGAAATTTCCCCCCACTATTTTTTCTCAGAGCTAAAGTTAGCTGCCGCTTACTATACAACAAAGCTATAAAGCTCAAACTTGACTTGTGTTGCTTCAATAAGATTATGTTACGGCCCGCGCTTTGTTGGTTAGCTTTGTACTACTTGGTGGAAGCACTACTATGCCACTAGTTACCATAGACTACGACCCGCTATATTTTTTGTTATTTTCTATCAAAAAACGAAGTAAACTCTACATGCTGAAGTATTATAAAAATCAGTTCAATACATACATACACATAGTACCCGCATCCCCTCAGGGAGTGTACGCTAATCCGAATTTCATTTAGAGCTTAACAAACAAAAGCGTTGAATTTCCACACATTGTTTACATTATTTTGGCTCTTGGTTCCGCGCTAAATCTGTTTTAATACAATGTGGAGTTTTATTATTTTTGGCTTAGTACTTAATTGCTTTAATCTGATATGCAGTAAAAGTATGGGAGCTCTACTGCGTAGTATTACTCAAACGACAATATTAACATGTAATCTAGATGGAAGCCGAGTGCCTGGGGCTTGATACCCAGGAGCAGCTTTAAATTATAAACATTACTCAGCTCATTAGCGCTCTTTCGGAGACCTAGCACTACGCTACCAAAAAACACGTATTATATTACTTGATAGACTAACTATCGGAACGAAAGTTATATATTGTCTTTATTGTCTAATTTATAAACGGTGTTGCCAACATTACAGCTACATTTTTCTTCAGATGTCATTGTAGTCGACATTAACTATTTAATTGCTAGGTTTTGATTGATTTTTTTTATTAAAAAGCTAAATAATAGTGGAATGGTTCACATACTGCAAGTATTCATTAACCCCTCTGTTAATGTTAAGATTTAGTAAAGTTATCATTGTCGTAAACTAGATGGCGCTATTGGTCGTTTACATCGCGGTGTCTTGTTTGTTTTTTTGTTAGCATTACTTACTTTTGGATTTCGTTAAAAAGAATTATATTTGAATCGATAACTTATGATCAAAATCTAGTGCAATGTATGTATTTATGAAAATCACTATTGTATGGTTTTATCAATAAACACCCTCCAAGTAAGCTAAAATGCTTGTGTTAGGATTGGGCCTTGTCAGTCTCAGTAGTCTAATGACTGAGATTTGATCCCACGACCTATCGATCATGATCTAATGCTCGATCGAGGATCTAACGCCTCAACCACTGAGCAACTGACGCTTAATCGACTGCACCAAATCGGGTTATTCTTTCTTTTTTGTATTAGTTGTCAGGAAAAGGTTTGCATAAAAAAAAGTGAGTGAGACAGAAGACAGTGGGTGAGATGATGGTGTCCACAGCAAATCAGTCACGTAGTTCACATTATAGAATAGAAATTCAACGGAAATAGTGAGGAAATAGTACATTCATAGTTGCGTGGCAGTGTGATTGAATAAATGAGTCAGTGAGTGAGAACTATTTGAATATACCTCAACGAAGCAAGGGCGGCTAGTATTAAACATTAAAATACAGTAGTTTTTAAAAATAAAATACGAAAAATAAAATGCTTTACAACTTATAACAATGCGAACGATTTAAATATTGCTATAAAGTGTAGTACGTACATATGTCAAGGGTTGTATTTCACACGGTCGGATAACCGGGTCGGGTTCAGAACGTTCACTGTCAAGATATTGGCTGCGTTCCAATTAATTTACAATTATAATGACTGTATAAAATCTGTGACTGACTGACCTCTCATATAATATGTAGACTAAAATTTCCCTTGAGGATAAGGCATCACTTACGTTCATGCATAAATATAAAATACTAGGGGCCCGTCCCGGCTTCGCACGGGTGGATAATTTTTTTTTAACATTTTGGATCCCGCATTCTGTCGCTCCTCTATCGCCGCGTTACTCGCTGCGCTGCGAGGCACCCACACCGCGTCCGCGACCCGTCAGGGATTATTTTTTATTTATCTTGATATTTTTATTTCGTAATATCTTTTGACTGGAATGTCCGATTTTAATCATTCAAAAAGTATTTTACAGGTATTAAAACAGTCTTGAATACGAAATAATTTATTTGGATAAGGATTAATACAAAGTTATAGAAAACATGGTCTGATTTTGATTGGCATTTTAATCAACTTTTAAAATGTAAAAAAGTAGTTATAGTGACATAACTATAATAGTTGGACATATGGTCTTGCGGAGTTTTTTGTAGATATTGATACGTTCTATAATATTCTAGAACATTTCTTTGTTCTATCATCAATACTTTTTGCAGCGCATGCGATGAAAGATATTTTATGGCTAATTTTTTTGCACCTTGGGTTGGTTTTAGTGAGATTTCCTGAGGATCTCTAATTTTTTCTTTTAATAAATATAGCCTATGTTACTCAGGGATAATGTAGCTTTCTAATGGTGAAAGAATTTTTGAAATCGGTCTAGTAGTTTTTATGTTTATTCGTTACATACAAAAATACAAAAATACAAATCTTACTTCTTTATAATATTAGTATAGACAAGAAAATCTTGATTTTTATGTTTTTCCAGCCTCAAAGTTACAAAAACTCTACTCCACTCCTAAGAGTGAGAAAAATAATATAACTATTCCTCTTTCCAAAATTTCCAAATTTCGAATTAAAAAAACATTTATAATGATAAATATTTTTTTTTTGTGTAACTAGGTCGGCAAACAAGCGTACGGCTCACCTGATGGTAAGCGATTACCGTAGCTTATAGACGTCTGCAACACCAGAAGCATCGCAAGCGCGTTGCCGACCCTATCCCCAATTTCCCCCAGGAGCTCTGGTCACCTTACTTACCAACAGGAACACAAAACTGCTTTAGAGTAGTGTTATTTAGCTGTGATCTTCTTTAAGGTCGAGGTACTACCCCAGTCGGGCTGCTCCATATTGGAGCAGGAAATTTCCTGCTGTGCCCTACCTCAGTTAAAATATATTTGGTAAATTACACATATTGGCATATTTTCGCAGACTTAACAGCATCCATTCAACTTCGGCATATTTTACATAGGTCCACATTGTGCGATAAGGCATCAAAGAAGACATTGCTGGCGACTATTGACAGCAGTTTACGCGAACCATAACATAATAAGAAGCGGCCTGTCAAATGAGAGATAAATAACTTACTTTGATGCATCAAGATCAGCACTGCAATAAAAAATAATATAGACTGTGGAAGGAAAAAAAATATATGTATCATTTTCGATGCTTTGACGAAAATACGTCTTTTTAATTGCTAGGGAGGCAATTTAAAAAAGATGAATGATTATAAAATCAGAGATATAGTTTAGTATTGCAGTAAAAATGTATTAGTAAGGACTGTTGTGACACATAGCGCGCGGCGGAGGAATAAGCGCCGCCATTTTGAGGGTTATCTTGATGCGTATCAAGATTTCCAGAAATAAGATAACTTATTGTGTTGATAGCGCCTATTTGAACTCGGTTTAGGTTATATATTGTAGCGAAAAGGCAGACAGTGTCAGCAACCATCGACAGCAGTTTACAAGAACTATAACATAATATGAAACGGCATAATACGGAAATGAGAGACAGTTCCTTCGAAGATAAGTAACTTACCTTCTTGCATAAATATTAGGAGCACAACAAAATAAATTGAAAATTGTATGGAAGTGACTGAATGTATCCGTATTTTTTTATATTTTATTTGCAAAGGCGTTTATAGTTACGAAATAAACAAATCCAGTGAATATATTTTATATTTCGCGTCCTACGCCCGCGGCGGCCGTGACGGGAATATGGCCAGCGATTAAATATACACTGGTTTGAGTGTAATATAAATATAAAGCTAAATGTTCAAATATATTCATATATTAAATTCTGTTAATCTGTCTGTTTATTGCATAATTGGTAATAATATTTTATGGACTCTCTGAGATTATAATTAAATAATTTGTATGAAAGGCGATGATTGGTTCTTAGATTAACACTATTCTCAGTAGTCACAATGACAATGATTTGTTAAGTCGTAAGAGATTTTTTTAAATTAATTAATATGAACGTTGTTGAGTGTTGCTAACGTTACAAATTGGATTCTCACATTAATAGTGTGAACATAAACAGTGTTTTTAATGCTAAAATACAATTAAAATTTAAAGACCTTAAAAGACAAAATTCTTAAAACGCGTATTTAGGATTAATCAATATTACTGATTATAAATATCCTCTATAATTTACGTATACGTTATAATATGACTAATATATAAAGAAAACTCGACATGCACTCCCTCGATAATCCATCCATGTAAGCGTCAGTAGCTCAGTGGTTCGGACGTTGGATTCACAATTAACAAATCGTGGGTTCAAATCCCGGACATTGGACTACTGACGTGGACCACTCTTGACACAAGTTATTTATTAGCTTACTAGGAGGGGTAAAGTGATCCATACTGCTTTAAAATCTATCTTTTAATCTTTAAAAAAAATCGATAGATGGCGTAATTGCACACTCATTTGTTGAGTTTGTATTCTTAAGGTGTTTTTTCGCTATAAAACATAGCCTATGTCCTTACCCACTCTTTAATCTATCTCTGTACCAAATTTTATCGAAATCGGTTAAGCGATATATGAGTGATTGCGTAATAGACACAGAGACTATCTATCCGTCAATAGATGGCGTAAGTTGTATATTAAATCGCACTTTTGTTTGTTTAGCTTGTATTAAGTATTTTCTACGTTTCTTAAGAGTTACTTTCGGAATTGTAATATTAGTTAGGATTATCCTAGTTAAATGTTTAATAACGATGTCAGGCAGTGTCGGTGAGAGTTTATACAGAGTATTATATTTTAAGTGTTGTTGCGTAGTGTAGTTCTTATTAATTAACCTATATTACAAAGTATGGTTAAGTATAATTACTTTGTACAAAGTTATCATTCAAACAACAAAGCAAATTAAACTAAATTGTATTTGATGTCGCTATCTAATACAAATCAAATATACATTGTAGTGCGTGTGTGTTATCTTTTAATGACTGCGTGGATTTTGTATTTATTTACTAGCCAACTGTTATTCAGTTCTCTACGCACTCACTCACTTTCTAGCATACCTCAAACTCACGCTTGCTCAGTCACTGCTCACTTGCAGACACTCAATCACTCACACATTCACTCCATTACTCGCCGACACTCGTTAAAATACCCTTGCTTGTTCTCACTCAATACCGACTGCTTAATTCTCTGTACTTGCTCACTCTTTCTCACACGGTCCTGCATCTATCTCACACGTGCTCAATCGATAACCTACTTATTTGCATAACTCACTAACACACATATTCACTGATTCACATACACAGTCATTTGTGTATATTAACTCATTCTTACTCGAACCACCCACTTACTCGACTACTTGCTCGCTCGTACCCTCACTTATTCACTCACTCCCTAACTAATTCATTCTTACTCGAACTATCAGTACAATTTTTTTTTCTCCGATTTTAATAGATCTCAATATACTTATCAACACTGTTTATGAATTAGTATTCGGAGGTAGTTTTTTTTTATTTTATTTCAAATGGTGACTGACTGTTCCAATATGTAGTCTAGTCGCCCAAATCCGCTCGCCTGGTTATCTCATAGAGACTAAAAGTAAGGTTGCTAAACAGATCGAGACAGTACTTCATACTTGGACACCGGCTTTTATTCTATAAAGCCCAGGTTCGTCCACACATGGAGTACTGTTTCATCTCTGGGCTGGCGGCCCTCAGTATCAGTTATTTCCTTGGCTCCTTCTAACACCGGGCAATTCGTATCATCGACGATCCAATAATCACAGACGGTTAGATGACTTAATTTTCAGGAGAGATGTTGGATCTTTGTGTGACTTCTACCGTCTGTCCAATGGGAATGTTCCATAGAACTATTCCATAGTATCCAAAACCCATTTCGCCAATGGGACAGATTCCAGCGACACCGTTTGGATGCTTGACTGCCACGCATTGGTATCTCTTTGTGTATTGTAAATGTTCATTGGCGATGGTGACCACTTACCATCAGGTGGACCTTCTACTCATTTGCTCCTATTTAATAAAAAAAATAGAGACGCATAATGATTAAAACAGAAATTTTTGTTTTGGAGCTTCTTTATCTCGAATACTTTTTTAGTATTATTTGTATGAAGATCACAATATTGATCAAACTTAACTTCACTTCAAAGCACTAAATCTTTATTATTGTACATAACACGAGCTCATACTCGCCATACTAAGCTGGAACAATTTATCTCACAAGATGAAGCAGTCATTTATAAACGCTACCAGTTACAGTGTTACAATTAACCTTTAAAAGTGTTTCTGACATCATTATAAATGGTCTAAACGCTTTAATACGAGAGTTACGAGGAGCGAGTTTCTCATTTGTTACACATTTTCAATAATGGTTCCACATATAAGTAAACTAGTCGACCCAGCTTCTCATGGAAAACATTTATTTCAACAAAAATTAGGTGGTTACGACGATCAACTTTTTTTACATTATCCCACAGGAACTCAGAGTTTTTTCGGAATAGCTATAGCTTATATGTTAATCCTGGTTATAAAGTATCTGTGTGCCTAATTTCATTAAAATCAGGTCAGCCGTTTTTGCGTCATTGAGTAACAAACATACAAAGTACTTATCTAAAAGCTATCACTGCTTTACAAGGATGTGTTTCTTACGACGGTAAATCCCGTAGGAACTTTTGATTTTTCCGGGATATAAAGTAGTCTATGTGTTTTCCGGATTATGAAGTATCTGTGTGACATATTTAAATGAAATCTATTCAGCTATTTTTGCGTGAATGTGTAACAAACATACCTACAAATTTGCACATTTGTGATATTTTAAAATTGAGTAAATTGAGTACCATTCTTAGGAAATATATATTATTACTGATAACTGACTTAAGTTGCGTTTCCACCAGAGATGTGCGATGATGTGTAGCGAGGGATGTGTTCGTAAAGAACCAATAGAATTGCTTCATTTGACACACTGAGCGAGTAGGTAAATGAAGCGATTCTACGCTACACACCCTCGCACATTTCAGGTGGACACGCAAACTGCGTAATATTAGTATATTTAAGGAAAATATATTAAAAATATTATCTACATTAGCAGCAATTCAAAATGGCGCAAACAATCAATTTATCACAGCATAACGCCTGCAAATGTGGACCGAGACAATTTGAGCGCACTTGACGTACATTTAGCGATACGAACGTGCATGGATTGCTTTTACGATCGCTGTGTTTGGATTACTAAATTGTGTTGCGAATTGTTGCTATTTAACACAAATATATTACTAACTAAATTTATAATTTTATTATATTACTAGTTACTAGAGTTAATAAATAAACATATTTAGGCGCTTACAACAGTAAACATACTTTATTGTTATCCCGCAGGAACTCTGAATTTTTCTAGAATAAAAAGTAGCCTATGTGTTAATTCAGGTTATAAAGTGTATGCTAAATTTCTATGAAATCCGTTAGCCGTTATTGTGTGATTGAGTAACAAACTTACGAACTTTTAGATTTATAATAGTAATATAATAAGGAGTATTTTAGATAAGAAGCCGAATAGTGCTTCAGGATTCAAACAGAAACAGATTATGGTTGCGCTTCCACCAGAGATGTGCGAGGACGTGTAGCGAGGGATGTGTTTGTTAATAACCAATAGGATCGCTTCATTTACCTAGCCTCGATCAGATAGTATCAAACGTGCGCAACCTCGTACATCTCCTTAAATATTCACCACCTCTTATTTTTCCTATCTGGTGATTGAGACCTAGACGTAAGTTTACAAGTCTTTATCTCTCCATTACCTCACACCACAACACCACATGATAAATCAATATTTAATAAAAAAACTGCGATGAATCATTCTCTTGGGTCTCTATCTCTAGGTACTTTCTATCCAAAGTAAATGATAATATTATCTTTTGCTTATTACTGTGTAAATGAAGATGTGTCTATTACCATGCCTGACGTATGCCTGCCTAACCTAACCACTATCGAAAAGCACAATTTAAAAACTGAAAGTGTGTCAGAGAAGCACAGAAAGAAGCTATCTTAAGATAAAACTTAAAGACAAGGTTAAAAATGTATATAAGAAAAACCACAAAAGCCAAAGATATAATTAAATACATATTAAAGCTAAAATGGAAATGGGCAGGACACATACAAAGAACGCAAGATGAAAGATGGACAAATTGGTACCCTATAGAAAAAAAGAAGAAAAGGAAGACCATATAAAAGATGGAGTGATGACATCACAAGAGTGGCAAGAGAACTCTGGACTAGAATAGCAAGAGATCGTGAAAAATGGAAATCTTTGGAGGAGGCTTTTACCGCCACAGGCGGTTCTTATACAACTCTAGATTAATAACTAACAATACTAACAATAAAATATAATAAAATGTTGCCCCCTAGTGCAACGTATAAGCGACCTTTCAGGGGGCCCATTGATGAGTTGGCGAGTCTCCGCCTACCCATTTTTCAATGTATACCGAGTCCACTATAACCCCAATCCATAGCCCAGCATTAGTAGTTTCCATATATTGGCATAGTCCTACACAAGCCGGAGATTGTCCTTGGGTGCATTCTCATAGTGCATACAAGAATAATCGCCGGTTTGTGTCACATCTCATATTAAATTAAATTGTTTAAAGGGCATCTACGTGTTGGCTACGGCTCCGCCCACGCCTTTCAAAGGTCCGGGTCACTGTTGACCCGTGATTGGAAAAGACATAAAATATAATAAACAAACACTAACAACATTAACGTAGCATAAAAAATACATTGTAAGAAAATGAGTTGAAAGGGAAAATAAAGCTTTATTATTATTATATTATTATTATTACTGTGTAAAATATATCACGCAATCTACTCATTTTAAACTTTTTATAATATATAGTTTGATTCAATAATGCTTAGTCATATTGTAGAGCATTGTTTTGTGATAAATTGTGCACGTCACTTGCAGTAAGTAATATGTTATGAGGTAAAAACATATGATTGATTACTTTGAGTTTAAGCTTAGGAATTAAAAAAGAATATAAATATTATGATTATAAGAAAAAAATTATATGGTGCGTGTATTGATAATTCAATCCTTAATGTCTCAAACGTTGACAAACATAGCGTATGCTACACTCGGGAGCAGAAATGTCGCGTATGAACAAATCCCGCTAAAAAGGCTCTAACCTTACTAATGCGTACTGAAGTGTTAACTTTACCTAAATTATTTAAACCGAGGATTTAAATATTATCCGGCCTACGACCCCACCTGCCATCATTATAGTGTAGATTAGGGGGAAATTTTGTATTATTAAAAGGATGATTTCTACGCAAGAAGGTTTAGTTATTCTCGGAGCTCGTGTGACTTCAAAGTGTTGTATATTTAAAGATATTTTGCTGAACATTTAAATAGTTTATGTAATTGTTGTTTTGCTAAAGAAGTCTTAAATATTAGCGACAGGAAGTCGAGCGGTGAAGGAGAATGTTTATGCATAGTAGAAAGCAGTGCCTTGGACTAGCGATCAAGTAGTAGGATTAATCCCCATTAAGATAAACTTTATATTACCTAAATTGAAATACAGGCACCAACTTAATCACTCACTCACGTACTTTGTGAAACAGATACTAATCATATCTTTATAACTATTTAATATTCCAAAAAGGGGTAAGGCAGCGTTTAAGATGAAAGTTCCCAGCCGTCTTGATGCTCAACACTAATTGTCATATTTCAACCCATATACATAAAACCTGAACAAATTATATATTTAAACCTTCCTTATCAATCACACTAGCTCTTAGTAAAATATCGTGAAAATCTATTCAGTAGATTTTGAGTTTATTACGAACAGAAAAACAGAAGCGGCGTAGGAGTTTGTTTTCCAATATGTAGCGATACCGTTATTGTAAATTTTCTATAAACGGTATTTTGCGTTACATAGACAAATATGTGGGTAGATTTAGAAGGGTAGAATATCTCGAATAGCCAACCTAAGGGCATATTTGCAACGCATTGTTCCGTGATAAATTGTTCAGGCCATTTGCAACGACACGACTCGAGAGCGTATTACAATACGTATTGATTGATCACTTACTGCGAGTATACGAGGACGTTGTTTCATTTTGTCTCTATCGCTAATTATTGTTTAAAATCCTCTCTCTCTTTCACACTAAGTCAAACTTACTTGGCGTATTAATTTCCTTACAAATTAAAGTCACTAATGGACCCGCTCTCCCTTCACTGAGGTGGCAGTAGAGGCACAAATTTCATCTTTTTATAATATTAGTATAGATGACAAGAACCTAAAGGATCCCAAGTACAGCCAGTCACCTCTCGGATGTAAAGTTTACTTGGTGCTGACACTGCTCAATAGTAGTTTCTGGGACTTGCAACCCAAGTGTAGGTATTATCAAACAATGGCAGAACAATGTCATAATATAATTTTGGCCTAAGTAGCGTCTTCTGATACTTCACACTCTTACATAATTTTAGAAAACAAAAAAAATATAAAACATTAATTCTTCCATAATATGTTTTTTTTTTTCACCCGAATTTTTAGATAACATCGATTTTATATAACAAACAATTTAATATCATAATGATAGTCTCAGATTAGATTGTCACAGAACCCTTAGTTGTGAATCATAAAATCGATGTATTAGCGAAGCGAGGGCTAGTCGCTTTAAAATATGTGAAACAGCATTTAATTTAGTAATTACTAGTCTACCAGTATACCACTAAAGATCACATTAGGTTGTATGTAATTTGCAACGTAGCCGCAGCTCGCAGGTTATATACATAAGCAATTTCCTGTCTTCACGTACACAGAGTAATGAGAAAAGGAAGAGGTAGACTGCTGGCAACACTGTTTAGAATTCTGGAATATAATTTTATAAGCTACAATGGACCCGGGACAGTTTATAGGATAACAAACTACTTAATACTAGCACTGCCTTGCTTTATAAGGACATTAAGTCAGAATTAAATTTATCGATGATTAAAGAGTAAAAAACGGTTAATCACGATTCCCAGCAAAACTACAAGTCCCATAAAAAAATTATGGCAGAGTTGTAGGTAATAATAAGATCTACAACTTTTGTATTTACACTTTTTTCACAAAACCTCAAAATTTATGTGAAAAATTCAAATAACCAAGTTTTTGGTTTTATATTTTTATCTTCTACAAAACCAATTTTTTTTTCACGAAATTTGGAACGAATCACTGATTTTGATTTAAAATTTAAATTTTTTAACCTTATTTTGACTTAATATCGAAAAAGCACCCCAATTGTCAGTCGAAAAATCTCACGTCAAAATATGTTATTTTTAAAAGTCGGTGGGATTTATGTTCGTTGAAATCTCTACTTTCTAATTGTGTAAAAAAAATATACATGTTAGTAAATGTTCTTAGAAAAGGCATCATCAGTCATCCGAATTTTTTTTTATTGTATTACATTTTTTTTTACTTTTTACCATTTTCAAAGGCTCCGGCACTGGTATTGAATATATCTATTATCTTAGTCAAATGTTGGATAATGAGGTCAAGCAGTGATAGTATGTGAAGTAAATAAGATTATGCATTGTCTAAACTAGTTTTATTAACAGCTGTTTTGACAAACGTCAGCCTTATCAGCTTATCACATACGAAGAACGTGAACTGTTATATAAAAAAATATAATTTCTATTAGTTAAGTAAGGAAAATATGAATTGGAAATGCTCCTTAAATATTAGTTGATAGCAACATTATTTGGACCTAGTGACCTGTCCTAGCTTCGCAATTTACCACGTAATTTAAAATTATTGAAAATTATCTTGGTAATTTTTAACATATTTTTATTTTATTACTAGCCAGGAAACTGAGAAAGGCCTGAAGTTTACGACCCAGAAGAAGGGTTACGAAGGTTCTTTACCGTCACGAGACTCCCCTCCGCTACGCGATAAGAAACTGCTAGATAATAATTACTTTTACATATTACAATTCGATTAGGCCAAAGGATATATTATAATATTAAGCAATCTAGTAACACTTTGAAAAGGTAACAAAAGTGTTGCTAACAATGTTAGTGTATATACCCGATACCACTTCCAGAATATTGTCTGTTCGTACAACGTGACTAATACATTACTCGGTCGGGTTTCATGAAAAGTTTAAGCGAATTTGTACGCTGTACTTGTTTTTAACCTCTACTAATTAGAGAGCTTCAAAACGTTTTATTTTTGCTATTTCATGTTTCATTTTATCCCTGATTTTGGGATTTTTTAATTTCGGATAAAATATTTTTAATCTTGAAAAGTAATAATCATAATTTTTATTGGAGATTTTATATTATCTCGCTAGATAGCTCTATATACATTTAATACATTTTTTTTGGGTGATAGAGCAAACGGTCCATCTAATGGAAAGGCAATACTAGGTTGCCAACTCGAAGATAGAGTGAAGAGGGGGAGCGAAAAGAAGGATGCTACGGTTTCAGCGGACCCTGAGCAAGAAACACTTGGAGGTCAGATGCTCATGCTGGTGGTCTCAAGCCAGTCGGGGAACAGATCACCAATAGGGGTGTTGGGTTACTCGCCTCATACGAGATGCTCTCCCAGCGGCACAGGGGAATTGTATTCTAACCCATCCCCTCACGGTTGAAAGACTACTACACTAAGGAATGGAAAAATAGCATATTTACCTAGCAGACCCATCTGATGATGAATAGCGTAAAAACCTTCTGGATAAATATTATTTACCTTTCCAGCAGGATAACAATAAAATATTTATTATTTTATTAAGGCTTGAACAATTTTTATATAACAATACATTGATTTTTAAAATTAAATCTATTACATCCATGCGAAGTAGAGCGGATCGACTAGTATAACTATAATATTAATGAAAACAAATAAAATCCACTTCATTAGTACAATAAATTAAAATTGAATGAAGTGTACAGTAACGGTCACGCGATTCATCAACTCGCTACAATTACAGGACATTGGAATGTTTCATATCAGATTGATTTGTAGCACTGTATAACAAACATACAGACATACATAAATAATTATAAATAGACATATCTTTTATTTAACTACAAGTGAACCCACCCTTGTTTTTAAATAAAAATATTTAAGCTCGTACGACAGTAAACCTATTTTATCTTTATCCCGCAGGAGCTTTGAATTTTTCTGGGATAAAAAGTAAGCTATATGTTAAACCAAGTTATAAAGTATCTGTGTGCCAAATTTTAATAAAATCCGATTAACTGTTTTCACGTGACTGAGTAACTAACATCCATACATCTAAACATCCAAATATCCAAGCAAACTTTCATATTTATAATATTAGTAGGATTGATTTGTGTTTATCAAACGTTAAATATTGAGACAAACTTATCTTAAAACTATATCCTAAAATAGCTCAGTGAGTGATAAGAATGGACAACCGAATAAATAAATACCGAATATATACCCATATACAATTATAAACGGAGTTTCTGTTTGTATGGCAAATTATAAAATGTATGGCAAATGTTTTTGGCAATTTCTGACGTTTCTAGTACTCATACCTTAAAAGGTCCGATAGAGTCTTTTGATCCCCATACGGAGTAGGATCGATAGGCATAAAAAAAGGTGTGTGTGCGATTCACACACGATAGAAGTGAAACTTCAGTAAATCGACAAAAGAATGAGATGAATATATATAATAATATAAAATAGTATGTATATTTCTGTCTCATTCTTTCCTACACATTTTTGTATTTGTGTCTCTTACCTGTCGTTTTGTATATTTCTGTCTCATTCTTTCCTACACATTTTTGTATTTGTGTCTCTTACCTGTCGTTTTTTCCGTTGCATCCGGTTTGAAATCACAACGATTCTAAAGAAGTTTCACTTCAAAAAATTTTTTTTTGGATTTTAGCACTTTTTTCGCTAACCGTAAATTTCCTCAAAAATCTGTGAATGCAGTTCAGAATATCTTAAAAAGTTATGGATAGTCTTTTAAGAACGTTTTCCTGTAACTATAACGGTTAAGGTACCTGTCCTTACTGACCCTTCCCAAAAATCCACCCTGTATACACAGACTCATACAAAATTACATCCAGAACTGTTCTTATTCAATTGATAATCATATTTTTAACATATGTACATTATTATATTATATGAAACTAGAAGGAAAATAAATGGACATGTATTTTTTATTTTTTCAAAATATGAGTCCGGTAATGGATAAAATCAATTTTGAAATTTAATCTATTCCAAAATGACGTAAACGCCAAACAACGTCATATATATGGTTGAATAGCGATTTCTTTGATGCTTTGACAAAATAAGGCAAGGGAATTATCTTATTCCGCCGTATATATGACGTCATCGCATATGTCAAAAGTATTTTTTTTTAAATATTTTTGAAAAATTTTTGTTTTTTTTTGTGTGCTAAAAAATCACTTCATTTGGTTTGGATAATTTTTAACACTGTTTATCTTGTTCTTAGTCGTGATGAGTGATTAAAAAAAACAAACGTATTTTAAAATATGTAGAGAAATTTAATAGACGTTAAGTAAACCTATGGAATATAACTAGTAGAGGTTAAAATAAAAACGTTTCCAACCAAGATTAATATTGCGTTTAATTGAAATAACTTGAAACAATATAAAAGTTCATCGTCCCTTTTACTTCTCACAACTAAATTTAAATTCTAAACAAGCAATTTTAAGCTTCATAAAAATGTAACAAAAAGTTATAATAAAAGTGAGTTATTTCTTAAATAACTAGTGATATACCTGGCTTCCCACATATATCATACAAATATATAATTATAAATGTGAAAGTTTATGTTAGGATACTTGAATCTATGGATGTTTGTTACTCTATCACGTAAAAATGTTTGAATGGATTTCAATGAAATATGGCATAAAGAAACCTTATATCTTGAATTCACATAAGTTACTTTTTATCCCAGAAAAATTTAGAGTTCCTGCGGGATAATAATAAAATATGTTTACCGTCGTAAGTGCCTGAATATTTTCATTTAGCAACAATATATTAAAAATAATTGTTTTTGATAAATATAAATACTGTCCTAGTCGACTAACTTTTTATAAAATATTTAAAAACTAATTTATATCATATAGACTCTTCAATAGTAAACACATCATTGAGCTCGTATATACACCATAAATATTCATATTTCTAAGTTAAAAAAAAATAAGGTATTTCATATATGCGATACATATTTTGGTAAATGTTATCTCAGTATTATAATTCTTATTATTTGTGCATCGTATTAGAGTAGAAGAAGAGATAATATTATACACCTCAGAATAGCAGCAAGCCGAAACTGCGAAGACGAGCATATGTTTTCGCTCTGTGTGTGGCGGTCGTCACAGAAGTCTCTTAAGGAAGTTTTTTAATTCATCCTCATTTACAATTTTACAGTTTCACTTCGATAGATTTTATTGATTACCTACTAATTAATAAAAAAATCATTCCTAACTCTATGGATACAGATAAGACCGACCAATTAAGGACCTTCAGATAGCAATAGATAAATATATAACTATTTATAATTGACAGTTTTGAGTGTATTTTGTTAAGAAATGTGTATCTAGTAATATAATATCTTCAGAAACAATTTCCACTTAAGAGAATATGCTATAAAGAGCACAACACGAGTTTTTATTTAAAACTAACAATCGCCTTGGGGTTAGAACATGCATGGAAATCTTCACTAAGCAGACTATATACTGAAAATATAAACGAAGTGAGGCCTTGTATATTTCCTATTCCTTCTTAAAATTAAACATATTGACAAAATGTCTACCTCTTTATGTTTACATAAAAATACTTTTAATAGGAAACCCATAAAGCCTCAGCATTCATTCCTGAATGTCAGTAGAAACAAGAATAAGTCTGTGTTTCCACCAGAGGAAACGTAGTCTTAGTCAGATATATATATTCCTGGGAATTGTACACGAAAGGTTTTGTTTTGATGTTTGTTACACAATGACGTAAAAATGGTTCAATGAAATATGGCATATATATACTATATTAGGTATATGGATTAACTCATTGACTACTTTTTATCCCGGAAAAATCCTGCGGGATAAAATAAAATACATTTACTGTCGTAAGTGAATCTCTAATTAGTAAAATTATTTGCGACAGAGGAAACTCCAGTTTATTTTAATGTTTTTTGTATTCTTATTTTAATGTACAGCTCTTTTAAATATGCAATACGTGATTCACTGCATTTATTATTCCTGAATTTTATTAAATATGTTCATTAATGTATAAAATACAAAGTGAAATTTAACACACAAATTTTATTACATTTTCTTTAATGTTATACTACACAGATTACCAAAAATATTTTTTTTATCCTAAACATCTCTTTTTAAACGATCTAAGGCTCTTCAGAATATAAATTATTAACAAAATGAGTTATTATAATAATTTATATCAAGTTTTCATACTTAAACCCATTACCCCCTATTTTTCCCTCTTACTAAATAATTTTAGATTATATGATATACTAATCAAGCCGCCTCGGCTTCGTATGGGTGCAATTTACCACGTGTATATAGGTTTAGCAAAAAACATTAATTTTCAATATATACTTACTACTGTATAAAAATATTCAGGAATTCATTAAAAAAAATTATCACGTAGGAATTGTAAATTTTTTCGGGATAAAAAGTAACCTAAATGTCAATACATAATATAAAGTAACGTGCTAAATTTCATTAAATTTGGTCCAGCCATTTTTGAGTTATAAGTGGTGTTACTATCCCACCTTTGTTTTATACATATATATTAGGATGCTTTTTTTGCGACTATTTTATTTTCTTTCATTACCAAATCAAATTTAGTGGGACATACCAAAAAAAACCATTTAAATTTGAGTTCTTAATATTAATATTAAGGGCTCGACCAAGACAATGGTTATCCGTTTAAAATACACGCAAACTTTGATAATTTTTTCTTTAACATTTTACAGCTCAGAGGCATCATATAGTATATGGTCAATTACTGGATTTCCTTAGATTTAAATACAGCTTAATCGTAAGTCAAGCTGGCGGGGTAGTAGGGGGTCATGTATATTTTAAATTCCCAATAAATTTTAAGTGTGTATTTTATAATTCTAAACCATTTTTGTATCAAGGACAAAATTTTTGTATCAAGGACTTTTGACCAATTACATATTATATTCGATGTTTTAAATTCAAAACGACATTAATTTTAAAACCATTTTTGTAACAAAGACTGTTGACCATCGTACTCTGATATAAATAAATTCCTAAATAAATCTTAGGACTACATTCTATAATTCGAAACCTCGATTAAAAGGAACAAAAAATCTATTAACAGTTACAATCTTTCCGTCAAAAGGATATACTAAATAAATTACTCATAAATCATAACTATATATTACTAACCTATTTTGGCTGGATTGCTGTATACTGCCACACAAAGACTAACAAATACAATAGATCCTTTCCAATCCATACTGGCACTTAATAATTACACTTCAAATGAAAGTCACGCGTCTCACATTCTACGAGCTACGAGATACGTGCTACGAGCACTACGCGCTACGCCGTAGACGTCTACTCGACGCAGCGGCGCCCAGACTACTGAGCTACAACAGTTACATTTGGTTGATATTGATTCTTTAAATGTTTTTGATGATTTAACATGTTATTTGTATCATTTATTATATAATTATCATGATAATTATGTTGATAAAATTCAAATTTATGTTAATATTGCTTTGTGTGTTGATGGCTTTTTGATTATGTAATCGTGGTTGTAATGAACATAATTAGAATATAATAATAATGAAAATGAGTTATTTATATGCAAGTTTATAACCTTTTAATATATTTATTTTAATTCTAATGTTTTGTATAAGCCCTATAACAGTCAATGACAGATATTTAAATGTCGTAAATACGATGAATAAAATTATTTCAGTGACTTTGTGATAATGATTTTATAAAACATTTAAAAAATGAGGTTTGTGTGTGGAAACTGTATGTCATGTTACACAAAACAAAGGATGCGTCAATTGTAGTGCAATTGTATTGTGTAGGGAGGCAACAAAAAATAATAAATATAAATAATTTTTATAATAAAATGTGTTGTACACATTATTTTAACAGCGTTTGTTGATAGAAAATAAATCACAAAAATCGATGAACAGAAGTGGTCGTGAATTATAGTCAATATATGGGTAAATGTACAGTAATATTTAATAATAGTTTTTTTTAATGAAAATTGTTCCTCTAGCTACTTTGTATATTAAATCATCGAATATGATCGCAATAAGGATAAAACCACCATTGATGAATGATAACAATTGAGGAAGTCAATGAAGTATGTTCGGATCGTGACTCCAGGCTGTCTCCCTCCCCTGGGGACGTCGCGTGAGGATAAGAAACTCGAAGATATATTTCATATTATATTATCCTTGCGTAAGATCGGATTTTTTCACCTCTAGGGAGATTAAATTTGGGAAATCGTGTTATAGATCGGTAAATAGGATTAGAAACCTTTCTAATAATATTTTTGGGAGCTGAACTGATCTTTGACATGGTTTCAGTAGTTTATGATAATGATTTAAGTAAGAACAATGGCAATGACTTACCGAAAATGATAAGTAAGCACTTTGGCAATTTTTCAATGAAAATTATTTAAGTATAATGATTATATTTGATTCAAATGACTTGAGCGAGCTCATTTATTTAATAGAGCCTGATTATAATGATTTTAAAGATAGTCTGATGACAATTATTGAATGATAATGAATTAAGTAACTTGAATAAGCCAAATGAAAGTGATTATATTACAAATATTAGTGAACCAAATTACAATTATTGAATGATAATGATTTAAGGAAGCCCAAAAAAAGTATTTAATGATAATTATTTAGCACCCAAGAGAGTCTGGTGACAATTGTGGGATTGTGGTTTGAGAAAATCATTTGACTTTGGTTTCTTTGTTAGTTTAAGATAAGAAGCTATATAAATTGTTGTAGGTTATGAATAATGCGAGTGAGTATTGAATCCGTGAACTGTCCATCGTGAATCCGATTCCTATATCACTAGGTTATCATTAAGTAGACGAAGTATATTCGTATCTTTGATTTATATATTCCTATTCATAGAAATATCAAATAATATACGATTCATTGAGAAAATGATGAGAGAACTTCTGGCAAAGGACTCAATTTGCTACACAGCTCCACTGCTACACCAATATATTGGTTATGTTTTTTTCACATAATATTCCTTTCATGTTATTTTATTGTAGCTTTTGATGATGTTGAAGACTTTTTTAATATTACAAGAGGTAAATTTCACTCGCTGAAGAAATAAAGACTTAAATAAAGATACCATTGGTGACTCATGAATTAAATTGAATGCTTAACATATACCCAAAGTTTTATTTTTAAAATTAACGAAATTCACAAAATAATTCTGTTGAATTTATTTTGATTGTATTTCCTTTTTTTAATTCTTTTTATTTTCAAAGAGATAAAAAAATGAAGAAAAAGATCATTTATATCATCTTTTTTAATATATACACGGATTTTTTTACCATTGGGGAGATTGAATTTAAAATATCGTGTAGATTATAAACATATAATATTTTTGCGTATAGATAATTCTATTCGTCAAACTAAAGACCTAATTTAAGACGAGTAAGTTCAATAATACTGATTGAATCACTGTCATTTATGTAACATAAGAAAATCCAATGACACTGATAGAATCACTGTCATTTAACTCATAAGTAAGACCAATGACAATGATTGAATCACTGTCATTTAACTCATAAGTAAGTCCAATGACAATGATTGAATCACTGTCATTTAAGTGACATAAGTAAGCCCAATGTCAATGATTGAATCACTGTCATTTAACTCGTAAGTAAGCCCAATAACAATGATTGAATCACTGTCATTTAAGTGACATAAGTAAGCCCAATGTCAATGATTGAATCACTGTCATTTAACTCGTAAGTAAGCCCAATGACAATGATTGAATCACTGTCATTTAAGTGACATAAGTAAGCCCAATGTCAATGATTGAAACACTGTCATTCAAGTGACTTAAGTAGGCCCAATGACAATGATTGAATCACTGTCATTTAAGTGGCGTAAGTAAGCCCAATGACAATGATTGAATCACTGTCATTTAAGTGACGTAAGTAAGCACAATGACAATGATTGATGAAATTAAATGATGAAAATATTAATAGTCACGGTAAACTAATATTACTTTTGAAATTAGTACTTGGGATTTGCAACCTAGATGCTGGTTTAGTTTGTTTACTTCTTTTGAATAACTTAATGATTAAATCAATAATATAAAATAAGATTTTTTTTTATTCACTAATATGTGAAAACTCTTTGTAAGACAGCAGCAAGTGACTAGACTAGTATATAATAAAATCAAGCACTTATCTACTCAAGTAACATAAAAGCCATTTTTACAATATACACGCAGAACATGATTCCATTACATTTTATCTATACTTAACCCGAAGTTCAAGCATATGGTACACACATACATACACTCATACATCTCACTATACCATAATCTAATATCGCTTATGTTTGTACGTGGGGCATAAAGGCATTTTTATATTCTAGGGGTGGGAAAATTATTCTATAATTTTTTTATGATAACTTTTAGTATCGCAACTGTGTCGAGTTTTCATCGCGCTTTTATATTTTTGACGCCATTTTGAATTTTATTATTTATTTGTTATAAATCGTGTCACTAATAATAAATACAAAGATACAATTTAATATTTTGCTGTCATTTAGTTCAAGAACACATTAATTATAATATTACTAACGAAAATAAAAGCACCATTTTGATTTTTTCTATTATTACATTTCTATCTGACAAATCATGTCTTCGCTGAATAATATAAAGGCGCCATTTTGAATTTAGTTAATATTTAGTAGCAATCTGATAAATCGTGTCATCTCTGATGAATATAAAGGCGGCATTTTGAATCTAAATAATGTTTAGAAGCAAACTGACTAATCATGGCATCGGTAAATAGTATAAAGGCGCCATTTTGAATCTAAATAATATTTAGAAGAAATCTGACTAATCATGTCATCACTAACTAATATTGAATTTTATTATTATTTAGTATTTGACTAACCATCTTATTAGTGAGAAAATACATTTTTTTATTTACACACGACCTTTGTGTTGTAAATCTTAAAAATATTTTAGACGCCATATCTTAATTTTTTAATTAAAATAAATTTAAGCGTCAGTATCAGTGATTCAGGTGTTGCATTCACGTGGGTTTAAATCCCTGCCTAAGTATTTTAGCTTACTTGGAGGGGTTGAGAACACTAGTAGCTTGCAACCCCATATAAAAATTCTAGACAACAATTAATCTAATTTTTAAACATACACCTTTAAAAGTAAGTAAATAATTATTCAGCGAAGTGAGGGCTGATTTAAATAACATATCCCTTTCACCAGCCCTGTCTCAAAGAATGTAAAGGCTCTTGGGGTGCTAAAATTTTATGTAGGGGAGTAACTTTCGATTGAGTTAGACAATAATCTGTTAGTGATGTGTTTTCAGATCACATTATATCTAAAATTGATTTCTGGGTTTTATTATAAGGTAGCGAACTGACCTGGCTTTGGGTGGCAGCAATTTAATTAGCGGCAGAAAAAGTCCTCTATATTCATAGATTCGGGTGGCAGAGTATGAATGGATTGGTTTGTATAATATAGATGTACAATAATTGTCATGCCCGTGTATTGTATAAGATTTTCGTTGTATAGTTTACAATATAAATGTAAAATTTTATATTGGATTGGATGTTTGTTACTCAATCACGCCAAAATGGCTGAACAGATTTCGATGATATTTGGTACACAGATGCTTTATAACCCGGATTAGCACATAGGATACTTTTTATCCAGGAAACTTCAGAGTTTCTTCGGAATAATGATAAAATATTTTTGATAAATCTAAGTATTTGAACGAATCGTCTAAAAAAATTTTTCAAAATTTGGATAGAAACAAAAATTTTACAGCCAAGACATTAAAAATATACTAAAATTTTCCCCATACAGACATGTACATGTATAGATGAATTATTATTTTATTTATTACTAGTCAACACGCCTCGGCTTCGTCTGGGTGAATTCAATCACGTATATTTATATTTAATTTTACATTTTAATTTTCAACATATGTATTTCTTTATAGTATGTGACGAACTACCACACACACTTTCATTCCCTATTTTAACCACTTTTAACCTTTTTTTCAGGTTAAAAAGTAGTCGTCATTTCGCAGGATCTAGTCTATATATATACTAAATTTAATCAAAATCGGTCGAGCAGTTCTTGAGTTGTAAATGATGTAACTAACCAGACAAATTTTTGGAATAAAATAACTTTCAAAATACAACGCTCTGATGTATCCATTTGATCATCATTCGGTAGGGAACAATAAAGGGTCCCGAGGGATAAATCAATACTCCGAAGTGAGACAGGAGGATATCAGATATCCTGAACTACGGAGCTATAGACGGACACTAACAAACCTCTCAACTGAGCTACGTCAGGTCATCTAATTAGTGTGTTTAACGAACTGAAAGTGACGCCACCACTGCCTGCGCTGCTTGTTGTTGCTGCCATTTGCATTCATGTTCTGCTGTTTTGTTCCATTATTCACGATAAACTCAATAACTACTAAACGGATTTTCATACGGCTATCAAAATTGACAGAGTGATTCATGAGGAAGGTTTAAGACGTTAATTTTTGGAAATGTCGTAATAAGTCAAGCCGCCTGGAAGCTTTCATCGCAAATGCTGGCTTTAAGACTCGTGTGAAGCCGGGGCAGGTAGCTAGTAACTATGTAAAATGAAATGCTTTCAAATCAAAGACATAAGAATTAGATACCAAATGAGAGCCAAATTTTTCAGGGTGTTCTTTTAATTTAGTATGCGTATAACTCTCACCTCCACTGCTCGACCTCACCACTAAATATTAAAGTACATTATCCACGTAATAACGGAGGTCTAGCAACACTACTAGCCGCACTACTTTAATGTGTACTGCGCGATATCACTTGACAGACTGACTAAATCGGAAAAAAAGGTATATCTTGTCTATTCGAAATAAGAAAATGAACTACCCACGAATACTAAGTTATCAACTGTGTTGCTAACTATAAAATTCAAATACTTATTTATGCTTATAAACTTATAGGATAAGACAAAGTTATTGATATTGAAATGGAATTGAAAAATATAGTGGAATTCCAAGTAAATAAATATTGTCTGATATTATTGAAGATATAGCACCCGAGGACTCTGCAGTCGTAAATATCTGCATTTCTTTGATACGCTGAAAGTTATAACGCAATAAAAATATATTTGTTCATCTTCGGGAGAATATAATATCTTATTCTACATACTAGTAATACACCCTACGCCATCTATTGGATGCTTAGCAATCTACAACTGATCATGTTGAAGTGTTGTGTCAATAAAATAACTCACAACACCATCTCTTAGAAATTTATGGAACTTTAATGTAATTAATGTTAGTATGTATGTATATGTAATTATGTCTAATATTAGTTATGTATATTTTGTTGTTTTTTTTTCTTTTTTGTTATTAGTTTAGAAGTACACGATACAAATTTGTCTTAAATCTGCTACCGTCTTGCGTGTTTGATTAATCCTTTACAAAATGTAAAAGTTGGCTGGAAGAGATTCCTGGAATAAGCCCGCCTTTGTACATATTGTTCTATATTGTAACATTGTATATTGCGTATTTTTTTTTATACAATAAAGAGATTTAATAAAAATAAATAATAATTGAACCTATTAAAATAATAGATTTTCTTATTGTAATTAATTAAATAAAAATATTAGGTTTTTAATGGAATAAAAAACTATACTAGTAGTATACGTATAAAGAGGTATAAATAACTCTGTAAACGAGAGTTTATTCCTGGGTCTTGAGCCCCAAATACTACTCAGTCTCTAAAGCGAGTTATTTTTTATTTTACGTGTCTCTGTGGAATGAGGGTGCTTTTATAAAGACAGTCGCAAGTAATTTAATCGGAATTGGATCACCTTTTCCATTTTGGAACTCAATTGCCTGAGAAATCTGTAACACTGTCCGCCTGTTTATCTTTGTGGTTTTCTATCTGTTTGGACTTCACGCTTAAACCACTGAATTGATTTCAATGAAATTTGGTACAGAGATAGTCGTAGTAGAGTAGAGCCTGGAAAGGACATAGGCTTTTTATCGCGAAATAAAGTCCCGCTTAAAAGCCTCTGTCAGTAGCAACACAACTATACAATACATTATCTATCACTTTCACTATCACTACTCCAGATAATGTTCACTCCATGAGACCATGATTTTCTGACTCTAGTGCCTCAGTATAGAGAACATAAAGAAACAAGATCACAGCTTATTCAAGTTAAAAATTAAAGCTTTTTCAAAGGACAAAATCTAAGTTACAATAAAAATATAAACCATTTTATTTATTAGAACAAAAAAATATTTATTCCTCTCTATTTCGTGATATAAAACATTGTTTACGACTTAGTTGTTACGTTTATAGCCAAATAAATTTGAGAGCCTAGATTTACTGCCAGCGATTGCTGAAGGTTACGGATTCTACGCACAATCGACTGATTTTATAAGCACAACTTAATAAAACTTACTTTCAGTTCAATAATTGTTTAGGCCCTTTCTGCTTTCATATATTTGGAATATCAATACAGTTATGTACATGCTATCTACTTATAGTTCACTAGCGATGCGTACACACACAATCTATTGATGCTATTTTTTATACCTTGGGTTACATTACTAAAATACTTGAAATATCTATTTTTTCCAAGTAATAAATTAATCTATGTTACTCAGGGATAATGTAGCTTTATAATGGTGAAAGAATTTTTGAAATATGTTCATCAGTTTTTGAGTTCCTTTGTTAGAAACATACAAATCTTTATAATATTAGTATAGATTATGGGATGTTCTCAAACTATGTGTTTTAAGCAAAATATCACTGGCTTCCTAAAGTTCTCTGTCGGTGTGTGAAGTCCACCTACCCACACTAAGCTAGCGTGCTGGACTATGGCATTAAACCCTCCGTGTTCTAATTTGCTTTATTTATTTGCTAATAATTTGGTAATATTTATTCAAACATTACATTGTGGGCAATAAATACAATTGTGTATAATATATAATTGTATAGGAAAAAAAAAGGATAAAAATGTCAAAAAAAAATTGATAAAAAGTCTAATAAAGTGATAAAATCTCAAATACTTCTTGAGATTATGTACTGAAAGTTTTGAAAATTACATATTTTATTTTGGTCTTAAATGTCATACGAATAAATTTAAAATTCTAATAGTAAAAGTAAATAAACACTTGATTTAATATTTACAGAATTTCTTGCCATAGAAATATAAAAAATCGACTTTCCCGTAGCGAAGCGAAGTAAGGTCAACTAGTATGCTCTCGATGGTAAGACTTTTTTTCAAAACGAACCTGTTTCCTGGTAGTCCAAGAGCTCTGGATAATCAAAACTACGTATGTGCACAATTGCTAGCAACATTGTTGACATTTGATTGAATTTCTATTAGTTTATTTCCTTCACTACGGTAGTTTGACAAATAATTTTAAAGAATAAATAATCTCTGATCAAAGTGAATTATAAGTTAATAAAGTTTTGCAATATCAAGCGATGTAGGTGAAAGTTTACGAGTACTAAAAAAGCTTCTTAAATCTGTTCCTGAGTCTCGAGCCCCAAGTAGTTGCGCATTTTCTAGTCACCATTCAATTTTCATTGTTATTGCCTACTGCAGCTGCCAGCACGTAAGTATAGGTCTGACCTTGATGGCGCAGGAGTCACTATTAGGACATTTTTAGCGGCGAGCGCGGGACGAGAGCAGCGAATTACACGCGTGATTGGTACATGTACCAATTTGTCAAAATAGTAAACGTCGCTTATGGAACTAACAATATAGACACGCTCAAGCTCACAATTCGCAACTGTCCCCCACTTTTTTTGTGGGACTGTCTCTTAGGATTTTTTCGGATTTTCTTTTTTAACCAAGTTCCTAGTTTCCTGTGCTCTTACTCTATGACGGACGGGATGCTATTACTCATCAGGCTGGCTGGTCGCCAAGCAATGCAAATCTGACACTGGGGGCTGGGGCTACTCGACAAATATACTACGAGTATACTTCAAGTGACTTCCTATTCACTTAGATATTCTTTAGCTAGATGTTCCTCTTTATCACGGTTTATTCTCTTGAATATTGGTCATGATATGTTAGCAACAGTTTTATTATCTTTTGTTTGTATATATTTCTTATATATATATATATCGGAGCATAGTAAAAGATTATCGATTAATCGAATCGTTATCGTTGTCTATGGCGTTGGAGTGGGGTAGTAGTCACTTCCGTTCATTTGACAGTATCTACCCTCGACCCCTTACATGCGATCGACAGTCTAACTGAAGTCTTAGTCGTGCGCAGTCTCTCAAGAAGTGAACATCATCTAAGTAGTGCTAGTGATAGTGATAGTGTCAAGTGCAGTGTAGTGTGGAAGTGCTGTCCAACTAAGGTCACGTAAGTCCTTACAATGTAATTGCCACGTGGTTAAGTAAACACAATGTTAGGTTAGGTTAGCCTTAGGTTAGGTTAGCCTTGTATTAGATTCGGTTTATGTGCGTTTAACCTTGGGTTTAAACAGAGAGCCTGAGCAGTGGAGGCGAGTGTCGTGATCACTTAAAGGATATCCTTAAGCCTACACCTTGGTCACAAGTCCAAGGCACTGCTTAGGTTTCTCTCGTAATTGTTAGAGATCATATTTGATCATTTATGGGTTCAGTAGAAGTATCTACATTGCGTTTACCCAATATTCCATTCAATACCATCACCCCCTTTTAGTGTTCCCCAATATTCCCCATCTTCCTGCTTCCATTTCCTTTCACATCGTTTTAAAATAAATCCCTGACATATATAATATATATATATAATATAACTCAAAATATTTTATTTCAATTAGACTTTTGTATAAAAGTACTTTTGATACGTCAAATATTGGTCGGTCAGTCAGTTTGTCTGAAGCTACCACCAGCTCGGAAAGCAGTTTTCTGTTGAGAAGAGCCGGCCAGAATCTCAACAGTCGCTCTTTTCAAAAAGCCATGTTTACATAGTCTGTTATACAAATCATTTAACTTGAGAGTCAACGTCACTTAGATTCCAAGCATTCTCATCATTTAAGTAATCCTGTACATTATAGTATGCTTTATATATTAATGACTTCTTGATACAAGTTTTAAATTGTTGAAGTGGCAAGTCTAATATAGGCTGTGGAATCTTATTATAGATGCGAACACCAAGCCCCATGAAACTATTACTCACTTTGTGGAGACGATAGTAAGGCGTTACAAGTTTATTTCTGTTTCTAGTATTAACATTATGTATATTAAGAGTAATCCATTAGCCCCATTGAACAATATAAAACAGTTGCACTTTATGCAGTTTATGCAGTTACTCATAGAGATACATTCACATAGTATTTACTAGTGAACCCGTCCCGGCTTCGTATGCGTTCAATTTACCAAGTATAATACTTAGATTTATCAGGAACATTGAATTTTTCCGGGGTGAAAAGTATCCTATACTTTAATCCAGACTATAAAGTACTAGTCGGCCCACGTGACTACGTCTGCGTGAAGCTCCGCTCCTATTAGCCTTAGCGTGATGATATATAGCCTATAGCCTTCCTCGATAAATGGGCTATCTAACACTGAAAGAATTTTTCAAATCGGCCCAGCAGTTCCTGAAAATAGCGCGTTCAAGCAAACAAACGAACCATTAAACGCTTCAGCTTTATATATCAAGTATATATAGTATATAGCCATTTTTTTGCGTGATTGAGTAACAAACATCTAAACTTAATATTAGTAAGATAACATTATACTGCTTCTAGTTTATCATATCACCCGGTATTGCTCGGGTTCCTCTTTATATATTACAGATATTATTAATTACAGATAGTATAATTACAGTAACTGTCACACCGGTGAGTTTATTGTGTTACCCTGTCTTGGGTCTTGACTAATATAACTAATGTTGGTCATTTTACCCGTGAGGGGACGGGTTAGAATACAATTCCTCTCTGCCGCTGGGAGAGCATCTCGTAAAAGCCGAGTAACCCAGCACCCCCATTGGTGGTAGGGAATCTGTTCCCCGACTGGCTTGCTACCACCAGCCTGCGAAACCGACTGCCAAGTGTTTCTGACGCTCGAGCCGCATGTGGGCCAGAGCTATCCCTCACTCTTCCATCCCATTACTGCTGCTATTCCAAAGAACATCGGGTTCTCGTCCGGGGTCTATTGAAACCGCAGCAGTCTTCTCTTCGCTCCCCCTCCTCACTCTATCTTATCACACTCTCTCTCTCTCTATCTTATCACAAAACAAGATACCCTCTAGTTTCGTCGATGTGTATGGGCGACGGTGGCCATTTTCCATCAGGTGGACCCTCTGCTCGTTTGTCCCTTAACTATCATTAAAAAAAAAATTTACAACGAAAGTCATAATGTGTAACTTCTTGGACTTGAAAAAGAGTAATAGAAAATATTCAATATAATTTGCTCTTCTCTTTGCTCTTCTCTTAGTTAGAGAGAGAAGGTAAGATATAAAAAATGACAACACGAGATTTTTGTAATGTCTGGCATTGGATGCCTTTTTTCTTTTTTGTTACCATTCTATCATACGGAAACAGTCCTAGATTTTATTTATTTATGAACCAAAAAATATAGTTACACAATCTATTACACAAAATTTATAGCACACAGGATAACTTATCTCTAAACAGAGATCTCTACCAGATACCCTCGAGTATAGGAGAAATATTATTTTTAAATGTGATGGGATGAGGTACAAAAAAGTATAAATACTAAAATACTAAAGGAACTATAATATACTACACAATATACTAAAAAAACGTTAATATTAACAACTACATATACCTAATATAAATATATATTTATGTCTCTATATGAGGAAACAATGTTTATATATATTTACATATTTAAAAGTGAGTAGAAATGTTGCTTCAGTCTGAATTTAAACACCTCATTTTTGTTGACAACCCAAGCAGGGTTACCAAAAAAATGTGTTGTGGTAAAGCGTTACAGAGTGATGAGGCATGCACCATAAAAGATTTACCATAAAAAACTGTATTGAATGTAGGTACAATAAGTGTTTTTACTGGTACACATGAGCGAGTAGGTCTTTCCCTTGGTGGGACACTTAAAATAGCTTGTGTAAGTATACTGGGGCACCGCTTTTAAATATTTTAAAAAGAAAGAGAAGCGTATGCATATTCCGGCGAAAGCGAATAGGGAGCCACTTAAGTTGAAGTCCGAAGTCGGCCACGTGGTCAAATTTGCGCAGGCCGTAGATAAACCGAATGCACAAATTTTGAAGGCGATCAAGTGTATTACTCTGAAATATCACGATAGCAAATGTCAGCATAGTCTAAGAGAGGGAGCAGGAGAGATTGGGCAAGTAGTTTCTTAGTCTCAATGGAGAGGAAATTCTGCAAAGGTTGTGGATAAAGAAATACCCTATGTGTTAATACACCTTTTAAAGTATTCGTGTACCTAATATAATCCAAATCGGCTCAGCCATTTTAACGTGATCCATATCCATGCATAGGACTAGAATGAGATTAAGAAAACGGAATCAAAAATTAAATATTACCAACATGTTTCAAGTGTACATTTTATTGGAATTCAATAGATAGGCTCGAAGGGTGCGTCAGTCAAGAAATATTTTATTTCCAACACATATTTATTCCAATCACTCGTATTTCTTTGTAGATATACAAATGAGACCCTCGTGTAACATCAAAGTGATCGGTCAAGCAAACTGCGCCCTCTCCCTCCCCTACTCCCTTTATATCTAAGGGATTTATATTGCTTTGCTTATGAAACACATATATGTATATTTAAAAGGTTTGCTGATTTATTGATGTGTGTTTGTGTGTCCATATCTTATTTATAAAAACTGTAGCGTCAAAGAATAAGAGAGGAATGATACCTTAGCGCCTTGGACTTGCAACCAAGGTTTTAAAGGTCATTTATATAACGCTCCCCTTCGCTGTCTGAACACTAACTACAATAGATAATAAAACTAACTTACGTGGACCTTACGAAGGGTGACCTTAACCACGACACTATAACACTAACTTCCATGTACACTGCGCGACAACGACTGACTCTAATCTATCGCACTAAAGGTTATACATTGTTTACATGTGGGTATACTTGAAATAATATAAAAGGAATTACCCTCGAACACTTATTTATTAACTGTGTTGCTAACAGTAGGCTAGACACTCATTTCTAAAATAAGAATTCAGCTCAGTTAGGTAAATATAATAGTAAACTAATATTAGTAGAAAGAAGGATAAATAAAAGCTTCTAAGAAAATTATATGAAACTCTAAAAAAACACAATCTTATGATTAAAGATAACAAATCAACGGCAGCACAAACATTGTCCTTTGCCTCTTAGATCTAAATAATCCTAGACGATGGAGACACTATTAAATTTTCTACTGAGATGTTGGCAGCACTGATTTTATTTTTGTAGTATCCTGTTAATTATGATGTAAACAAAGTGATTTTAAAAGTTGTCACAAACTTAATATCATTCAGTTATACCCATTTAAAGATAAAAACTAACAAAATAAATACGCCGCCATGACAGAAATCATTATTAATACATCGCGAGTATTCAAGCAGTAATTATGGGTTTTATTTCTGAGCCTAAGTATATTATATGATTAAGTTGTAACGGAAAAAGTGTATCCTATGGTTTAGTTGAAACTTAAGAAAAATGTCTTTCTCAGAAGCGGGTATATGTATGGAGTTGAAATGATTATCATTCAAATACTTGATGACATCACAGTTCCCTTTGAGCTAAGATAACCTCAAATTTCTAAGTAAATTTAAATCAAAAATTACGCAAGGGAATGGTTATAAAATTAAGTACTTTTTAAAAAAGCTGCCTATTAATATACAGTAGTAGACAGTAGCTTCCAATTAATATTGTTTTAGTATAAAATTTCTTTATTACAAATTATAGAAATTTGATTTAGATTCATACCAGAAATGTACATGTCGGGGATTTTAAAACGATGTGAAAGGAGATGGAAGGAAGAAGATGGGGAATATCGGGGAACATTAAAAGGGGGTGATGGTATTGAATGGAATATTGGGTAAACGCAACGTAGATACTTCTACTGAACCGATAAATGATCAAATATGATCTCTAACAATTACGAGAGAAACCTAAGCAGTGCCTTGGACTTGTGACCAAGGTGTAGGCTTAAGGATATCCTTTAAGTGATCACGACACTCGCCTCCACTGCTCAGGCTCTGTTTAAACCCAAGGTTAAACGCACATAAACCGAATCTAATACAAGGCTAACCTAACCTAAGGCTAACCTAACCTAACATTGTGTTTACTTAACCACGTGGCAATTACATTGTAAGGACTTACGTGACCATAGTTGGACAGCACTTCCACACTACACTGCACTTGACACTATCACTAGCACTACTTAGATGATGTTCACTTCTTGAGAGACCGCGCACAACTAAGACTTCAGTTAGACTGTCGATCGCATATAAAGGGTCGAGGGTAGATACTGTCAAAACAACGGAAGTAACTACTACCCCACTCCAACGCCATAGACAACGATAACGATTGGATTAATCGATAATCTTTTACTATGCTCCGACATACATGTACGTGTTTTTCTTAATTTCAATTTTATTAAATATTTTCTAATTTTTTTTTATATATAAATCCACATGAAGAGTTATTATAGTTGGAATTTACCGATTTCTTGTAGTTTTATTTGCTTTGAAGTTCCTTTTTTATCTCCAACTTATGAGGTTAGAGATAAGGTTTTAAGATTTATTCGGTCTTTCCTTTTTATTTATTGAAATACAAATTACTTACTTTGAAAATATTGTTTATTAAATAAAGAGTTAGCAACATTATTGATAGATTTAATACAGTCTGTCAAGTGATATGTTTAGAAGCCGAGTAGTGCCTGGGGCTTAAGATCTAGTAGCAATATTGACATCTTAAGTATACACTCCTCCCTACACTGTTTGATTTTGATCTGAATAGTGTACTTATAATTAAACAAACAAGCCACTACTCGTCATTAAAAGAAGAAGTAGAAGAAGGAGTGGAGAGGGGGGATGATGAGGAAGAGAATACAAAGTAATCAACAGTATCGTTAAGTATAGAAACCTTGAAATTATATTATGTTAGGATCAATATCTGCCATCTTGATATATGATAGTAATAAACGATCCTCCTTCTGTTTCTTGTGGTTAGAATCAATTTTTACGGTTATTACTAAATTAAAGTGATTCCACATATCATAAAATATTACCACTATACTTCACTATGATAGTTAATTTTTAATCTAATGATACAACTCGTCAAACATCCATAGATCTAGCCAAATTAAATTTATAAGCTGTAGAGTCAATAATTTTTTTTTTTTATTATAAAATGGGCTTACTCTTGACCTCAGTCTAGCTCTAGAGCAGAGACGAGGTCGAAGATGGAGGTTTGTTTTAAAAGCATTCGGGTTATACGGAAATACAGACGCCGGCAGGGAAATAGTAGTTATTGTAAACAAGTTTTAGGTCATTTTATAAAGAAGAAGTGATTTTTAAGTTCTGAGAAATAAAATCAGAAATCACAGAAACTGATGAGACTACCAAAATAAAATAGAAGAAGATAAGAGGGAAAGGAGAAAAAGTTTGTCTTGATTCAGTTTTTATAATAACCTAACCGATCTGCACGACTTCTTTCGCATTTGCTCCCCTCCTATGGGTCGTAGCGTGATGTTATTTACCTTATAGCCTTCCTCACTAAATTGGCTATCTATTACTTAAATAATTTTTCAATTCGAATCAGTAGTTCCTGAGATTAACGCGTTTAAACAAACACACGAATAAACTCTTTTACAATATTAGTACAGATAATAATTTTATTTCTTTTATATGACTTTAGAATAATATTTAACCTCAGAAAAATAAGATTTCCCACAGGACCATACACATCAGGACTATGCGAAACTTTTGTCCTTTATATAAACTAACACAATATTTCTTAAACAAAAGAAAAGTTGGAAAATTGCCTTTCTGTTGCTTTTAGTATCTGTTTATTCACACGTCGACGAAAGTATAAGATATCTATAGTATTAAATATAGGTAGAGTTTGTACAATCCTCTTGGAGGTAGATTTCTGAACTAATTAAGGGCTCAGTAACAGCTTCTATATCACAAGGCCCAAGTACTATTGGCAGATTCCTGGATTTATTCCATATATTTTAAGTATTGCTGCTCAGTTTAGTTTTTCATTCTGTAGTTGGTATAATATGATTCCATTGATCGTGATGATTATTTTCACAATTCCAATCACTGTAACTATGATTTTCAAAGTTATTCCAGTTATTGTGAATTTTAAAAATTATTCAGATTATATTCCAAATCAAATAATTTATACCGTTAGTTCGACAAATCATCCAAAAGTTATAAGATAACCATTCTAGTGTCAGTGAATTAAAATCAAAATGTAGTGATTGTGATTATAAAAATTATTTTAAAGATTTTGATTTTGTGAATTATCCCAGGAATCGTGGAATTAAAGGTAAATGTAGTGATTTTAAATTTGAAAATATTCGTAGTGATTGTGATTATTAAAATTATTTTAATAATTTTGATTTTGTGAATTAATCCGGAAATCGTGGAAACATTAAGCTAGTGATTTTAAATATGAAAATTTTTGTTGTGGTTGTAAAAATTATTTTTATGATTTAGTTAGGATTTAGTTATAATGAATTAGAATATTATTTCAGTTATTGATTTATTTATTTATTTATAACAACATAATAAATTAGATATATGACATATTTTAAAGAGTTAACTGTGAAGTCAATGGGCGGTCTTATGGCTAATTAGCCATCTCTTCCAGATAACCCTCCTTTCGAAAAGAAAACGAAGATGGGAAGGTGGCGTAGCATCTAATATATACTAAAACTAATAATTTACATCTCAATACATAATGTTAGGAAACTCGATCTTGTATACTGGCAACACTAGACTGATGGGAGCGACGGCAGAGTGGTGGTAGACAAGCAAGCCTTCTTTTTTAGCTACCTCACTTTTTGACTTACTTGTTTTTCGAGACTCGGAGTGTTAACATTTAAAAGTGTGCAGTGTATTGTGAAATAATAAATAAGTGTTTTTATAAAAACAGTGTTTTCGCTCGAGCTGTTCTTTCAGCTCAGAAGTGGGATCGAATTGCTGCTCACGTAAGTGCTTATTAACTAACTTTTATAAACGTTTTTGGTTCAGAGTGACCTTGACATTATTTTTATAATCACTGATTTGCGTTAATAATTGTGTGCAAAATGGGTCGTCATAAAAAAGACAAAGACCGTGAATCTCGTTTACGCCGAAAGTTACTCAAATCTATCGAAAAACGTAATATGAACGATCGTTTAAATGCGTTGGAACGTGAATTATTAAACTATCAAGAGACACGTAATAGTCAGTTCTGTGAACAAAGGAATTATTCTTCAACTACCCCCGTGTCGCGTACGAGTGTTTTATCGCGTAATTTCGATGTCCCTGTGACATCAGTTGATACGCGTGCCGGACCATCATCCTGTGCGGCTAGGGACTTATTGGCCACAGCTGACACACCTTCGGGCCCAGTAGGAACCACATCGGCCCAAGGTCAGACACAGCCTATTATAGAAATTCCGACTCATGTTACTGCCTGTCCTGTGCCATCAAGTGTAGTAAGCAATTCGTTGTCATGTGACAAAATACAAAGTCCCAATGCTGGGACCGTGCAACGACCGAGTTCTCCGGTAGTACGATATGTGGGCCGTAATGACCCATTACCAGAATTTGACCCCCAAATATCGATGATAACAATGGAACAATGGATTAGAAAAGTAGACGGTATTTCAAATATGTATGGTTGGGATGAAAAGACGATAATATTTAATTGTACCTCCAAATTAAAAGGTTATGCCCGACAGTGGTATGATCAACTAAGTGATTTAAATTTAAATTGGTCCGAATGGAAAATACGATTATTGTCTGCTTTTCCTTCCAATCGTAGTAAATTAAGTATGATGCGTGATTTGGTCAATGTAATAAGACGCCCAGAGCAGGATTATTTGCAGTTCTATTACGACAAATTAGCTTTAGGTAACGCTTGTGGTATACCGGAACAATTAATAGTTGAAGCTATTATAGGCACAATCGGTAATAATTTAATAGAGGTTGGTGCCATTTCAGCCGGTTGTCAAGATACTACTTCTCTTTTAAAATATTTATCGTCGTTTGCACATCCGTTAGTTTTAGATCAAAATAAAAAGATTAATATTGATAATAAAATACACAGATGTCATATTTGCAAAATGCGAGGACATATCGCGGCTAAATGTAGAAATAAATTTCGTGATCCATCTAGTAAATTAAATTTGATTTGTTCATTTTGTGGTAAACGTGGTCATAACGAAAATGATTGTTATACAAAAAATAAAAAGTGTAGTTATTGTGGTAAAAGCGGACATATTAAAGATGAGTGCTTAAAACTTAAGAACCGTAATGCTAATAATGATAGCAAGTCTAACAAAAATCAACAAACAGTACGTATAATAAAAAACGTTTCGGGTAGTTCAAAATATTACATGGAGATTAAAATTAACGATAAATTAACGTATGGTTTTATAGACTTCGGTAGCACGTGCGTAACGATTACTGAATCATTATCCAAAGAATTAAATTTGAAATTACGTTTATGTTCACCTAACATCAACTTGAGTGGTTTTGGTGGTGCGAATGTCGCTCCAATTGGAGAAGTTTTTATTAAAATTTGCGCTGACGAGGCGTCTTGTGAGACAAAAGCGTATATTGTTCCTGATAATGCACAAGATATTGGTGTTATTGTCGGACAGCCGTTCACGGAGTATCCCGACGTTTACGTAATAAAAACACCAACATCTTTAAAAATTTATAATGCTAATCATTTAACCGAACTACCTAATATATCCGATACAATTGACCGCGTCAAATTCGTGACAGACGATACAGTGACATTACAACCTGGTATTAATAAAATTATGGTATCTTGCGTTCAACCCTTCTCTGGCACAGTAATGATGAATACAACTGAATATAATTCCCCGCGTTCAGAATGTTTTATACCATCTTGCGAATCCGATGTTCTCGAGGGTAAAACTATTTTAAAAGTTTATAACTTGAATCAAAATACACTTATTATCCCTGAAGGTCAATGTGTAGCCCGTGCTACTATCACATGCGGTACAAAGCAGTATAAAGTAGGCAAGAATTTAGAACCTCATGTCCTACGTAAACTTGAGGGTATATTGCGTGATTATTCGGATTGTTTTTCTGGCGAAGAAAATAAAATAGGTAAATGCCCGGTTAAGATGCGTATTGAGCTAATAGATAACAAACCCATTTATTACCGTCCATACCGTATGTCAATAGTCGAACGTGAGAAGGTTCGCGTTATAGTCAATGACCTTATTGAGAAGGATATAGTCGAGGAATGCAATTCCCCATATGCTAGTCCGGTGTTACTTGTTTCTAAAAAGACGGGCGAATCACGTATGTGCGTGGATTACCGCGCTCTTAATAAAATTACCAAAAAGGATCGTTACCCGTTACCGCTTATTCAAGATCAGTTAGATCGCTTGTCAAAACAGCGCGTGTTTTCATGTTTAGACGTTAAATCTGCATATCATTGCATTCAAATAGAAGATGACTGTAAGCAGTATACTGCATTTATAACGCCAGATGGTCATTTTCAGTACAAACGAATGAGTTTCGGATTAGTTAATGCGCCGTCTGTATTTCAAAGGGCAATTGATGAAATACTTGGATCTTTAAGATTCAAATACGCTACTGCATATTTAGATGATATTCTTATTTACTCTGAAAGCATTGACGATGCTTTAGAACGGTTACAAGTAGTATTAAATAAAATGAAAGAGGCTAACATGACGCTCCGATTAGACAAGTGTTCTTTCTTGGTTCCGCAAATAGAGTACCTGGGACACGAAGTACGTAACGGTGAAGTAAGACCATCTATGCATAAGTTAACTGCGGTTCGTGATTTTCCGGTTCCTCAAAATGTACATCAGGCTCGCCAATTTATGGGTTTAGCCAATTATTTTAGAAAATATGTTTCCGGTTTTGCATCAATCGCTCGTCCTATAACTATACTTACAAAAAAGGACCAACCGTGGATATGGGGTGAAGAGCAAGCGAGAGCCTTTGATCATATAAAGTCTGTTTTAATTAGCCGACCGGTGTTAGCGTTGTTTGACCCGCAATATGATACACAGATACATACTGATGCATCTAAGATGGGGTTAGGTGGTATTTTATTGCAAAAACAGCCTAACGGCGCATGGAAGCCGGTTGCGTACGCGAGTAGACAGACTACACCAGCAGAACAAAAATATCACAGTTTTGAGCTCGAAACGTTAGCCGTCGTCATGAGCCATAAATTCAAAGTTTACGTGACAGGGATTAAATTCGTTATTGTAACCGACTGTAGTGCATTAAGGTGGACATGGGCTAGGCGTGACTTATCACCACGTATCGCGCGATGGTGGCTTGACGTGCAAAACTTTAATTTCGATGTTGAGTATCGTGCGGGTAAATCTATGGCCCACGTCGACGCATTAAGTCGAAATCCAGTAAAAATTTCGCGTATAACTCATAAGGACTTAATAGAATCTTTACAATCTGATGACTGCGGTATTCAATCTACAATTGAGCAATTAAATCGCGAAGTTTCTAACGGTAACATGAACGGCTTAGCAAAAGATTATTTGATTGAGAATAATGTATTATTTCGAAAAATTAGTGACGAAAAGCGCGTTGTTGTCCCTCGGAATTCACGATGGTCCCTTATACAAACTTTTCATGATAATAATGGCCATGTCAATTTTAATAAAACTTATGATGCTATAAGGGCTAAGTATTGGTTTAGTGACATGCGCCGTTTTATTCAAAAATATGTTTTAGGGTGTATTTCATGCCAATACGCTAAAAAACCAACCGGACGGCGTGTAGGATTATTGCATCCTATAGATAAAGTAGCTGTACCTTTTCATACGGTACATGTAGACCATTTGGGTCCATTTTGCAAAAGTCCTACTGGCAAAATGCACGTACTAGCCATTATAGATTCTTTTACGCGTTTCATTTGGTTAGAAGCCGTACGGGACGTAAGCTGTAAATATGTTCTGCACACATTCGAACAATTAATAAAGACGTTCGGTCTTCCTAGTCGTATAATAAGCGATCGTGGGAAAGCTTTTAATTGTAAAGATTTTAAAGATTATTGCCTTCGTAGACAAATAAAACATGTTATGACCGCGGTTGCCAGTCCGAGGGCGAATGGTCAGGTTGAGAGATTTAATCGGACGATATTAGATGCTCTCGTTGCATATGTTGGTGATGACCAAAATAACTGGGAGCAATATTTACCCAAGGTTCAACTTGGCCTTAACTCAAATTTAAATAGTAGTACTGGAAAGTCACCTCTCGAATTATTGTACGGTTTTCGTCCTCGACTGTTAGGCGATATAGTAGCACCTTTAAGAAGTGCAGATTTAGCTGACATGAGGGAGGGTGCAATTACACGCTCTGCTGCTACGTCGCTAAAGGCTAAACAAAATTTTGATAAAAAACGCCGCGTAGCTCCATTATTTAAAATTGGAGATCAAGTTCTCGCAGAAAAAAAAAATATTTCGTAGGGGTTTGCGTAGTGGTAAACTTATGCCACGATTTGACGGACCTTTCACGGTTGTTAAAGTTTTGCCTCATGATCGATATGTTGTTGAAGGCAAACAAGGTCGAAGTCGCCCTTATAGAAATGTCTTAGCCAGAGATAAATTAAAGCCTTTTTGTGCAGAGCCACATTTAATAAGCACTGATTCAGAATAGTGCTGCTTATAATTTTGTTCGGGCTATACTTATAAATTTGTATATTTAATAGCTATTATTTATGATTCTTTGTTTGGATCCAAATATATTTAATTATGTTATGATATATTTTGTTTAATTTAGCGCTAGCCTTAAGAGGCAGAACCATAACACTATATAAGTTCTATGTTAATCATTATTTTACATTGCATTCAGAAGCAATTGATTGATATGACATTAAGAAGTCATTGAGCCACTAATGAACTTATACGCATTATTACTATCGGTTATGTTATGGTCGTTATCCGGATATATGCATTGCCCTAAGGGCTATAATAACAGAATGTCGCGACTCTGTTGACATTAAGAAGTCAACTTTTGGGGCTAATGTTGTCTGTAGTTGACACAGTCGACTTTCCCAAGGCTGACCATTAAGACGGTTTGCCCGCTTGAAACCATTAAGGTTTGTAATTCAAGCTATTAAGAAAGCTTGGACACAGGTTATATGGCACATTAAGAAGGCCAGTACCTTAAGAGGTAAAATTATTTTCAGCGATATACACTCCTAAGCTCCGCGGGACGCGTAGCAGCATCAGAATGGCCGACTGTTAGGAAACTCGATCTTGTATACTGGCAACACTAGACTGATGGGAGCGACGGCAGAGTGGTGGTAGACAAGCAAGCCTTCTTTTTTAGCTACCTCACTTTTTGACTTACTTGTTTTTCGAGACTCGGAGTGTTAACATTTAAAAGTGTGCAGTGTATTGTGAAATAATAAATAAGTGTTTTTATAAAAACAGTGTTTTCGCTCGAGCTGTTCTTTCAATAAACATCATACATATATACAATAATTTATCCTAAAACACAATTTCAATAACTGTGCTCCTGAAAATTACTCAAATTATGATTATATTTCAACGATATTAGTAATTTTGTAGTCGTAGTTTATTTAGATACTATTTCAAACATACATGTAATTTTCTTTTATTAAAGATAGTTGGAACTTGGAAGGGATCAAAGACTTGAAGGGCTGCGATATGATCGGTACGAAGGGTGACGTAATTTTGCTATTTGATCCGAAGATATGAGTGAGATTGCCTTTCGGATATCAAGATACTTTTGTCCTTATATAAAATTTTATTCTGTGACTCGTACTTAATAGATCTAAAACATTTTTATGCTACTTTTCTACTTTATGTCTTTCAAATTGTATGTTCTTCATTATCTTTTAACTCTTTTAACTGTGATGGTTTTCCTTCTTTCTATATTATGTTTTTGACTCGTCATGCATTGCTGGTATTGTTCACTTCTTATTATTATAATAGACTAGCCCTCCAGCCCTCGTTTCGCTCAGGTTTTATCCAATCTTTCACTTAAACCCACGTTAAGTTTCTATTCTATAATGCGGAGTACGTCACTGATTTGCAGTGAATACCATCATCTCACTGACTGTATTCTCCCTCATTCACTTTATCTTTTATACAAACCTTGTCCTGACAATAACTAACACAACAAAAAAGATTTATCTGATTTGTTGCAGTCGTTCTGAAGTTATGCGCTTACATTCATAGAGGCGATACTTTAATGAAATCCATACAAATAATAAAATCGGAGTGTCTGTTGGTAATATTGAAATAATCGCTTTTTTCGAAGTGCATATGGATGTATACACGGTACATATACCAAAACAACATTTTTTACAATTTAGGTCTGTCTGTCTGTCGGCTGGACTGATTTTGACAGGGCTTTCACTGGCAGATAGCTGATTTAATAGGCAGTAACTTAGGCTATTTAATATCTTGCTACGACCCATAGGAGCGGAGCTACGCGCGAACGAAGTTATGCGAGTCGGGTAGTACTCATGGCTGTATATCAGTGTTGCTCCATCTTGAAAATTTCCTTGATTTTGGGGAAATTTTTGTACAAAATAAATCCATTTAAAATGCTCTATTAATTGAAGGTTAAAGATATCATATAATTATTATATATAACAGTCCTTTTATGTACCTAATTGTTTTTAAAAGCTTTATTTTATAGGTTTTTCACAAACAAATCGCTCGCTACACTTCCTCGCTTATCTCTGATGGAAACGCAGCATTAAATCTGTTTTTTTTTACATCTTCTTTATTAGATATAGAATTGAATTACATCCAACTAAAACTTTATAGGTTTAAGAGCATTACAGCATTATATTTGTTATTGGGATGTTATGTTAATGCACCCTTACGAGATCTCACCTTACACGGCCTATCCGGGATTACAACACCCTTCGAACACCTCGAGAGAAAGGGACGTGCAAAGGAACTAGTATAACATAATGTTTTGAAGAAATTATAGGAGAAACTACATTTTACAATAAACTGACAATGGATAGAAATATTGCATACATTAATAAGATTTTAAATTCAATATGTCAGACAAGCAAAGATGGCGGGACAATTTTTTTAATCACTCCAAACTATGGGTAATAAATTAGAGAATAGTCATTTATTGCTAAAAATTGACTAACGGATATTTTTTTTTTAAAAGATCACATACTACGCAAGCTAATAAATAGCTTGTGTCAGGAGTGGGCCACGCCAGTAGTCCAATGTCCGGGATTTGAACCCACGATTTGTTGATCGTGAATCCAACGCCCGAACCACTGAGCTACTGACGCTTAGAAGCTCTTTTCTCTTGGACATTTTTTGACGCTAATTGTGCTTAGTATTAGCCATTGATTCCTGAACTTTTGTTGTTCCTTCCCATTACATAAAATGTTAGTACCGTAGTAAAGGTAGTATTTTATTTTTATTTAGTGTCAGTCCCATGTAGATAACAATATCAAAAAAAAATAAAAAAAAAGTAAAAGATTTATTAGAAAAAATTTTTCGCCCCCGGGTGGGTTCGAACCACCAACCTTTCGGTTAACAGCCGAACGCGCTAACCATTGCGCCACGGAGGCTGTGATTCCTGAAGCATATACTGGATCTACTTGAAACTATAAATTTCATGAAAAAAAATAAAATCTAATTCTCTTCCTCTGTACAATATTAATAACTATTGTTTCTATTGTTAAATATGATGTTGGCAACATTTATTTGAATGGCAGTCTGTTAATTATGATGTCGGAAACATTAATCAAATAAATACACCGCCATGACAGAAATCATTATAATAAGTTGGTGTGAATCTAAGGTTTAACCCCCCCCAGGGGATATTCTAGTCAAATCGTCATACTATTGGTTTGTCTATAAACTATTACTTCTATTATTTACGCTATATATTGACGATAAAAATATATATTGATAAAAATATATTTAAAAAAAAATCATGATTTAGGTCAAGGTGGATAGTATATTATTTTAGTTTTAGATTCCTATGCAATTATCTAAATTCCGTATATTTTGATTGCTCTGACATAGGGGTCTTCTAAGAAAGCAATCAAAATATATGGATTTTACATTTCTTTATTTTGAGGTAAGAAAATCTATAAAAACATCAAGAAAATGATAGAAATGTTAGTCAAGAATTATAGCACCAGTAGCTATGTGGTTCCATTATCGTAAGGTTATGGGTTCAAATCCCAGGCTTAAGAATACTAGTAGTTTATTCTATACCAACAAAGTCATAAGAATGAACTAGTGTAGCAATAAACTATTTATAGCGAAATGTGGGAGGAAACTTAGATGGAAACGTTATGGAGCTTCCGTCGGCAAAATTAACTACAAAATCAATAGTGTGCGATATTAATAAACCCCTACACGGTCAATGTATTATATATATGTATGTCGGGGATTTTAAAACGATGTGAAAGGAGATGGAAGGAGGAAGATGGGGAATATTGGGGAACACTAAAAGAGGGTGATGGTATTGAATGTAATATTGGGTAAACGCAACGTAGATACTTCTACTGAACCGATAAATGACCTCTAACAATTACGAGAGAAACCTAAGCAGTGCCTTGGACTTGTGACCAAGGTGTAGGCTTAAGGACGTCCTTTAAATGATCATAACACTCGCCTCCACTGCTCAGGCTCTCTGTTTAAACCCAAGTTTAAACGCACATAAACCGAATCTAACTCAAGGCTAACCTAACCTAAGGCTAACCTAACCTAACATTGTGTTTACTTAACCACGTGGCGATTACATTGTAAGGACTTACGTGACCTTGGATAGCACTTCCAAACTACACTGCACTTGACACTATCACTATCACTAGCACTACTTAGATAATGTTCACTTCTTGAGAGACCGCGCATGACTAAGACTTCAGTCAGACTGTCGATGGCATATAAAGGGTCGAGAGTCGAGACTGTCAAAACAACGGAAGTGACTACTACCCTACTCCAACGCCATAGACAGCGATGATGATTTGATTTAATCGATAACCTTTTACTATTCTCCGACATATATGTATTATAACTATATGTAATCTATACTGTAGAATAATATGCTATAGACTAAAAATACTATGCCTGGAGGAGCAGGGATAGAGCTCTTTATGCAGGAACACATGCCTCAAAAGCTTGATCTCGTTACTTAATGCTTAAAAGTAATGATTCACTTGATCCTAAATAAGGGTATTGGTAGTTGGATATACACTATACGAAATCAATCGTCAAACTACACGTGAAATATCAGGGGGCCAAGTTGCAAACGTTATGTTTCAATTCTCTTTCTACAATTTAAAACGATAAGTGTTGACAAGCTTGTTGACATATTTGGTGTTTTCCACTAAGCATTCACAACTAAAACGCCCAAATAACTTTAAGATACTGATTAACATTTATTAGTGGAAGTGAATGTTTCTGCAGCGGATGCTCAACGTACCGCCACAGGTAAATAAATATATTTATATAAAATTAATTTTACTATAAATATAAAAAAAATCAATATCAATCAATAAAAATATATATATTAATTAATTAATCCTATAATTATTAAATTTTATTGTTAAGGAGGCGAACAAATTATTATTTTAACTTCTTGAAACTATTGGTTTATAACTCCCCATTTGAATTATTTTCGCTAACGCTCAAAACGCTTAATAAATAAGTGCTAAATAAGTGGAAAGGGAAAAGCCGTGGTAGTGAGTGTGGTCATCATACTCGTAAGGGCTTAGTGGAACGTAGCCATTAAGAGCGAATGTTATTCTACGTACGTCATTTTAATTTGTTCACATATGTCATTCAGATACACTTTTTAGGTTTTCTACATGCGTTTACAATTGTAGAAAGTCAACTTGGCTAAGGCCCCAGGACAGCTTTAAATTTTTAGAAGCAGTGAGTATTTTTAAACTAAACTATAAAGAGCTAGATCCATTATGTGGTCGGAAAGACTTTGACTGAACTCACATAACATAAAACATACGTTATTATATCACTAACGGATAGTTAGTGATATAATAACGTATGTTTTTTTTGCTGCAGAAAATAATCTTTACGGGCAAAGATAATAAATATTTAAAATCCACCATAGATTGGTTTTATTTCTATTTTTTTTATAAGATGCAGCACCCAGACTCCCAGCAGCAGACGGGAACTGTATCTCATAGTATAGTAGCCAGCACCAAACTTTAGGTCTGAGCAAAAGTGGGGTAAAGTTGCGCATTGTGAGCGTGCTGCGTTCCATCCGTGACGTGGCAGACGCGCGGGAACTAAAAAGTCGCATAAGAAACAATCGCGTGTGACGCGCTGCTCTCACCCCGCACCCCCCGCTGAAAAGTCCCTAATAGTGACTTCTGCCCATTCAAGTTAATACATATGGTACGGGAGACAGTGACAGATTTCCATGACCAAGTTACTCGTGACCGTCAGCTACGATTCCGTGGGTGGGGTGAGCAGTGGCAGCCTCTCAAATATGTAGAAAAAATATTTTTTCAGTCATTTTCTCCCATTTTAAAATTTGTCGGATTATAGTTTACCCAGTATCTTGAAGGAAAAATAAAGTCAGCTGACCATAACGTGGTGGATTATACGTCAGCTGGCTGCTTGACCATGTAACATTTTGATTTTTAATAGCAAAATCACAGTTACCATTTAATTAGCTTTTTACAAACAGGAGTTTCGGGAGTTCCACGAGTAATCATAATAAATATTCCTTATGCAGTATACGAATTTTGACTCGAGAGGAAATGATTGACCGAATTTGAATATTTACTACTTAAGTATATTGAACCAATATACTTAAGAGCCGATAGCTATAACTAATTTAAAGTTATACAACTTCTCATTTTCATTCTAAAATAGCTACGAGCTTCGCAGATTGGCTTGACTATTGATTTTCAGATCTATTTTTACACACATCATACTGCTAAGTTAGATACCGTAGGTATACCTTTTTAACTAAAAAGAAACTCATAGAATTTCTTTGTCGCCTGTTCTATCTGTCGAGACCATTTTTCTCAGGAACGCGGAAAATTATCAAGTTGAAATTAATCTTAAATATTAGTCAGATACCTATGGGTACTATCAGTTGATCTTTTGTTATATTAATACACGGTAAAGTATTATTCTGAATTTGAAAGATAATTTTTTTAATATGAAGTACATAATTAGGTACAGTGTATTATATAAATGAATTTCATAATTTTAATATTTATTAGTTATTTTTATTTTTAATAAAATAAATGAATTTTATTAAATAAAAAATAATACTCCATAATTGTTTTCGTCATTTTCTTCAGATAATCTTTGCTTTTTTAATATTGCTCCTCTATACGAATCCATTTCATATAATTTAGTGGTGGTTAATTCTGAAAAAAAAATTAATAAATTAAGTTGTAGGATTAACCTTCAACTGCTGCAAACATTTTTGAGTCACGTAACTTGTATCTGTTGTCTCATAGGCCCCTTCAAACGAGCAGATGGTCCACCTGATGGTAAGTGGCCACCATCGCCCATGGACATCGGCAAAACAAGAGATACTCGATACGAGATGCGTTGCATCCTCGAAGATAGAGTAGGGAGGGGGAGTGAAGAAAGAAAAATGCTGCGGTTTCAGCGGACCCTGAGCAAGAGCCCAGAGTCCATTAAATCCGCAGCGTTAATGGGATGGGAGAGGGAGGAAGTAACGCGTCTATGACACTTGGCGGTCGGATTCGCATGCTGGTGGTCGCAAGCCAGTCGGGGAACAGATCCTCTACCACCAAGGGGGTGCTGGGTTACTCGTCTCTTACGAGATGCTCTCCCAGCGGCAGATGGGAATAGTATTCTAACCCGTCCCCTCACGGGTAAAAGAAAAAAAATTAAAATTGAACTAAAAGCCATATTATAAAATATTTACAACGAAATTTAAATAAACTTAAATGTTTTCGAACTTGTCAGAACTTTGTGGTAAAGACGACGTTCAGGTCTTTCATGTTCCAGCCATTATTTGACTAAACATTCAACATTTTAATTTGTGACTGACAATAATTACTTCTTAGCTGTGCTTGACACTATTTTACACTTACTTGAAGGCGACTCATACTGTTAATTAAAAGGAGTTGTAATTTATACAGGAATTTACTCCTGAGAGTTATACTTTAGACTCAGTGCTTCAGCGTTACTGCGTTGTTCGCGTTGTAATAATAATGATTTTTGTCATGGCGGCGTATTTATTTTGTTAGTTTTTATATTTGCGACAAAGAAACAAACAAACTGAAAATCCACACACAACTTCTAAAATAAAATGTTACTCAGATTAATCATTAATCATATTATTATAGCCAAGATCATAACTAACAGGCTGCTACTCTAATTAGTGTTGCTATCATAATTATCAATACTTATTCAAGGCAGTAGCGACAATACTGAAACAATTTGCCTCTACAACGTGGACAAAACTAATATTCAATTAGTATATTAGCACCCTTAGGCCTGTTAGACCCCATGTCATCATTTAAATGTTAAGTACTTTCATCCAGGCTTCTTTGTTTCTGTTCTCTTCCTGTCTCTATCTCTAGATGTATCCTTTCTAATACTAATTTTTAACTAAGCTGCAATACATTAATAAAGCATGTAAAGTGATCTCTTACAGGCGAACTACAAAAATAAGTTATTATATAGTTGGGGGAGGATAATAGTGAAGGCCGTGTTGGGCTATAAGAGTAGGATAATGATAAAGAAAATTAATCATCACTTCCGTCGCGTCATTTTAATATTCAACGATTTTTAACAGTCTCAAACGAGTAAAAGTGTATCGATTAATTGGGATGCCAGCGCCCTATTTCCATTTTGTTGATTTACTTCTCCCCACTAGTGGAGGGGCATTGCTACCATTGTCTAGTTATTTATATTCCCCGACTGCCGCAGTACACTTTAGTCTCTCGACAAGTCTCTTTGAGTGAACATCACCTGGAGTTGAAGTGTAACAAATAGTGTGTCGCATCACGGATATCGGACTAAGGATCATGTGAGTTCTTATGTCTTATTTATTATGAGTCCCTACATTGTATTTAGATGTGTTAACACAAGGTTAGTTTAGCCTTAGATTAGGTTTATGTTAGGTTAGGTTAGCCTTATGTTAACCTAACCTAAGACAGACTGTGAGACCGGGCAGTGGAGGCATATTTACATAAATGAGCTCCTTAAGCCTACACCTTGGTCACAAGTCCAAGGCACTGCCTGGGTTCCTGTCCAAAAACTACAGAACGTGATATTCAATTAATTAATTCATCATAATCGTCTCTCTGTTCTGACATATATATACATACACAAATATTTACAAAGTAGTTTAAAATGAATTTAAAATTATTTATTAAAATAATAGTTTATGTGTCTTTGTATAAAGAAATAATCTTTAAAGTTAGTTATGTAGTTTTCTAAACATATTTCTATCGATTTGAGATTAAAATTAAACAAAATATGTGGTTTATTCAAAACTTACTCATTTCTCGTATTTTTTCAATAAGTTGAACCAAGCTTGGTCTGTGGAGAGTTCTCCAATCAAACACAGTCCATTCTGGGTGATAGAATATAGGTATTGTAGGTTTCACGTTAGAATCTGTGTAAATATTCGTTTCATATTTTATTTCTGCGTTCGGTGTCAAAGGCAAAGTCGGTGTTGCCATCGTTGTGCTGCTTTTAGTTTTATTTTTCTCTGTAATTATAAAAAAATGTTACTAGTTTCTAAACAATAGCTATCTGCCTTTGTCTGTTTTGGTTTACTTTTTCTAGAAAACGTTTGGGGTTTTGATATAGTTTTCATTAAGGTAAGGCCAATAAACCTAGTAATATTCATTCACACATTTCCGGTAATATTAATATAATTCCGAAATTATACTACTTCTTAGTATTAAATAAGCACAATAACATATAATTCTGTAAATAAAAAATAAAGCAAATTAAGTAAATAGTCAGAATTTTTAATGTTTTTTGGGTTGTAACTATTCTGATTGAATTAAGAAAAATTAGAAAGACTAATTCTATCCCTTCTGTACCTACTGAATTTTCAAAATGAATATCCTAACTTCCCAACTAATATTATAATTTCGAAAGTAACACTTAAGAAACGCAAGTAATACTTAAGAATAGAAAGAAACTGCAATTTAATATACTACTTACGCCATCTATTGACGGATAGATGGTCTGTCTTTTCCGTTACGTAATCACAGTTAAATAACTGAACCGAGTTTAATGAAATTTGGTACAGTGATAGATAAGAGCTTGGGGAAGGATATATACTATGTTTTATCATAATAATAAAAAAATTCATCTGAATACCAACTAAACATAGGAAAGTGCGATGTAATAAACTATTAACGGCATCTATTGACGGAAAGATGGTCTGTCTTTTCCGTTACGTAATCACGGTTAAATAGCTGAACCGATTTTAATAAAATTTGGCACAGAGACAGGTAAGAGTTTGGGGAAGGATATAGGCTATGTTTAATCATAATAATAAAAAAAATCATCTGAATACCAACTAAACAAAGGAAAGTACGAATTAATATACTACTTACGACATCTATTAACGGATAGATGGTCTGTCATGCCTGTTTCGTAATCATGCTTAAATACCTGAACCAATTTTAATGAAATTTGGTACAATGATAGATAAGAGCTAGGGGAAGGATATATGCTATGTTTTATCATAATAATAAAAAAAATACTTTTGAATACCAACTAAACAATGGAAAGTGCGATGTAATATACTACTTACGACATCTATTAACGGATAGATGGTCTGTCATGTCTGTTACGTAATCACGCTTAAATACCTGAACCGATTTTAATGAAATTTGGTACAGTGATAGATAAGAGCTAGGGGAAGGATATATGCTATGTTTTATCATAATAATAAAAAAAATTCATCTGAATACCAACTAAACAAAGGAAAGTGCAATGTAATATACTACTTACGACATCTATCGATGTATAAATGGTCTGTCTTGTCTGTTACGTAATCACGCTTAAATAACTGAACCGAGTTTAATGAAATTTGGTACAGTGATAGATTAAAGCTTGAGAAAAGACATTGGCTATGTTTTATCGCGCAAAAAAAATACTGTAGAATAAAAACTAATTTTGGTTTTCTAATGGGTTATACATATAGTAATAGTAATCATTTACTATGTCTGTCTGCTGCTGTCATAAGTAATGCTATTCGTAATACATAACAAGAGTTTTTATACAATAGAGATAACATCATTATGACGTCATTATTCACTGTTCCCCCACCTCATTAGTAAGTTCCGGCACACATTCAATTATGAATGTTACTTATTCTTTTTATTCTCAACTGAATAACAAAAATATAACGAATGTTATATCTTTAGAGTACTTGACCTACCCGGCTTTGCACGGGTGTAATTTACTATTTATCAAAATATATTTAATTTTCAATATATTGTTGCTAAATAAGTTAATTATTATCTCGCAGGAATTCCGAATTTTTTGGGTATAAAAAGTATCCAAGATATTAATCCAGGTAATAAAGTATCTGTGTGCCAAAATTCAAGGAAATCTGTTTAGCCATTTTTGAGTAACTAAGTAACAAACATCCACACATCTAAACATCCAAGTATCGACACATACAAACTTTCTATCATGAATCACACTATCACTATGACTATAAATCCATTTAGTACTTCTTTGTTTATAGCGTACAGACAGACAAACTAGTTACTATATTATCTACTTACTGCGTTTTTTTCTAAGTCTCATTGGTGCCTTTAAAATTTTTATAATATCACTCCACGCGTTACTTAGAGTTGCCTGTAAATAATAAAATAAGTATTTACAAAATGCGTCTAAATGATCATCTACTTCATTTTTTTGGTTTTCAGTAAATTACAGTTTTTTTTTAATGATAGGGATAGGGATAGGGAAGGGAGTAGCTGGCCTATCTGATGGAAAGTGCCCACCGTCGCCCATGGACATCGGCAAAACTAAAGAGTTTTCTCTTTAAAAGTTGAGTTAGGAGGGGAAGCGAAGAGAAGAATGCTGCGGTTTCAGTGGACTCAGAGTTCACTGGAACCGCAGTATTAATGGGATGGGAGAGGGAGGGGGTAGATCTGGCCCACATGCGGCTCGAATGGAACGTGTCAAAGACACTTAGCGGAGGATTAAGGATGAAGGAATCGCATGCCAGTCGGGGAACAGATCCCCTACCACCAGTGGGGGTGTTGGGTTACACGCCTCTTACGAGATGCTCTCCCAGCGGCAGAGGGGAATTGTATTCTAACCTGTCCCCTCATAGGTAAAACCTAAAACCTTACGGGTAAAAGGTTTAGGACGTAAAGTTGTCTGTCATTTAACACGGCAACATTGACGCTGGATTATATTGACCGGACCTCATTTTCACCAGTATCAATAGAGAACTCATCAACTAATTGACGCCGTAAGTTAGTCTGCGGTTAGTTTAAGGTTTAAACAGAGAACCTAGGCAGTGGAGGCGAGTTTTGCAATTGCTTGAAGGGATAATGCATTCCAAACTTGCAATAATGGTAGCAGTTCTATGGTAAAGTAAGAAGAAGCTGAAAACTGATTTTAAGTCAAATTGTTCCTAAGTTTATTTGATATCTTGTTTATTAAAACTAGTTTTTGACAAATAATATTGGTTTTTTATTGCAATATTGAGATAATTACTGAACAAGACCTCAACTTTGTTCAAAACACATGCAAAATCATGTTTGAAACCTTATATTAATAATATAAAAAGTGGAATATTTTTATTTCTATGTAAGGCAACTGTATCTCTCTATAGAGATAAAATGTATGTAATTATTAGTATTGAGAGTAAAATAAATCTATTTTCACTCCAATTAACACTTTGATGCAGGAATTCATTCGTCCCATGAAAAAAATATTTAATCACATTTTTAAAGATTTTACTAATCTATACAGTTTATAATAGTAAACAGAATTTATTAAATAAACTCATTGGAAACCTTTAATATGTTACATGAATGCCTAGCATCACACCACCAAACTACCACTATTAGTTTCAATATTTCATTATTTATTTTATTTTTTTTATTTATTAGTTTACTTCGGACAACAGTGGATCCATATATTTACAATTAAGCTAATATATATATTTATTTAAATTAATTTAATGCGTCATGTATTGACGCATCCCGTACGGGATCATTGTCCGCACGAAATGCCTCAGCACAGGCGCATGGAAGTCATCTGATATGACTTTGAGGACGCTGTTGACACTCCCCCGAAGCCTTCTTATCAGCGAAGCCATTTTCTTCCTGACAATGGCATGAAAATCATCAGTGTGAGCCTGAGCTAACATACTGGAGGCACTACAGAATCGGGGGAGTTTCAACATCATCCTGAAATTATGTACTGCGCTATACCACTTGACAGACTACTTAATCCTATCTAAATAAAATAAAATGAACTACCCGCAAATACTAATTTATTAACGGTGTTGCTAATATAAGAATATTTTTTTTACAATTTTTCCATGTCCATCAAAGGGTCAAAAAATATATTACATACTTACTCCAACAGCAGAAGGAAGATGAAATATAAACGAATGTATATCACCACATATAATGTCATTTAAAATATATATTAATACAAATATATATATGACACAATGTATTAACTTCATGTCTACTACTACTACTAGTACTAGTCAAGTAGAAGTACAGAGAACAATTGATATCTAAATCAAAATTTTATTATAATATTTTTGTATAATGTTATTAAAATGTATTTTGATTATATTAGAGTTTGCTTTTCTGTCTGTCTAGACGTATGATTATACTACATGTCATACTTAGAAATACCTTAAACAGAAGGTTTATTTACCGACTCGAAAATTTATAAGCTGTTGATTAGTTTCATAGGCTGAGCAGTAAAATCTGAGTTCTTTAAATCTGCTCAAAGGTCTTAATCCCCAGGCCCTTCCTATTATATATGTCGGAGAATAGTAAAAGATTATCGCATAATCGAATCGTCATCGGTATCTATGGCGTTGGAGTAGGGTAGTAGTCACTTCTGTTGTTTTGACCGTCTCGACCCTCGACCACTTATATGCAATCGACAGTCTGACTGAAGTCTTAGGCGTGCGCGGTCTCTCAAGAAGTGAAGTAGTCTCTGAATAGTATTAGTGTTGTGCAGTTCTGCGTTAGTGCTGGGAGTGCTGTCCGTTCAAGGTCACGTGAGTACCTTACAATCTAGTTGCCACGTCTTGTGTTAGGTTAGGTTTATGTGCGTTTAACCTTGGGTTTAAACAGAGAGCTTAGCAGTGGAGGCGAGTGTCTAAATAAAAGAAATTCCTTAAGCCTACACTTTGGTCACAAGTCCAAGGCACTGCTTAGGTTTCTTCCGTAATTGATAAAGATCATATTTGATCATATCGGTTCAGTAGCAGTATCTACGTTGCGTTTACCCAATATTTCATTCATTACAATCCCCCCTGTTAGTGTTATCCAATATTCCCCTCTCCTCCTTCCTTCTCATCATTAAAATCCCTAACATATATAAAAACAAAAATCCATAATTTCGTGTTTGACAGTGTTTATCAAAGTGTAAGTGAATAGGTTATTGAGTGAGTGAACGAGAGAGGGTGCGCGCGAGAGAATGGGAGAATGAATGAGGGAATGACTATTAGTTGAGTGGGTGTGTGAGTTAATGCATGACATAACAAATGCGTATGTGAATCGGTAAGTGTGTTTGTTAGCGAATAGGTAAGCGACCGAGCGAGAGTAAGAGTGAACCTTTTTATTTTTTATTTTGTAGTACTTTGTTTTTGATGTTATGGAATGGAAAATTAACAAAATTGGGAAAGAAACTGGAAAATTTTAGAATTCTTAACGACTATTAAACCTTCTCAGGTTTGACAGTTATCACTTTGAAATGACATCAGAGCGTAAATGAAAAAGTGAGTAGTTTACTGAGTGAGTGGACGAGAGAGTGGGCGAGTGAGTGGGGGAGACTTAGTGGCTAAGGGGGTATGAGATAATGTATAAAACTAATGTGAATCAGAAAATGTGTGTGTTAGTGAATTGGTGAGCAACCAAGCAAGCGTGAGATGTGTGAGAAAGTGATTAAGCAGTACTAAATACATAGACGAAGCCGGGCGGTTCGACTAGTAGTAAATAGATAACGTTATGGTTAGACGTGATACACAATACAAAATTATTCACATCTCGTTATGGAAATCAGTCGCTTGTTAGGATCAATTGCAGACACTATTGTTTCAGTTTGTGTATAGGTATTATATATTATCTTACATTTATATACATTTCTACAAAACTAGCGACCCACCCCGACTTTGTAAGATAATTAGAGCATATTATATCTATATTTATCAGATCATAAAATGCTTTGTTATATCTCAAAATGCCAAAATGAAAACTATCGGGAAGCGTGACATTTTCCGACATTTTTAACAATTATTCAATTTGTTTAAACAAAATGTTAATAAATTTTATATATAAACCTTCCACATGAATCACTCCGTCTATTGAAGAAAACTGCAGTAAAATCTGTTTAGTAGTTTTAAAGTTTATCGTGAACATATGCGGTATGGTACTTTGTTTTATAATATGTAGTCATGATACTTTTTATCCCAACCTATTAGGTACCAGAACCTCTACGTGTACCTGAGGACAATAGACAGACAGACAGAGAGTGATTCGTCATTTTTGTATTAGCAATACATTAAATAAATTTGGTATTAGTGTTTCTATTATCGTTATCAGTTTAACACACGAGCGAACTTCCCCTTCGTACGCATTGACCCTTTTTGATCTTTTGTGTTAGATAAAAGATGAAAATCTCCAAGACTTCCCCTAAATCTTGGGAATCCATGTCATTAATCTCAGTTGAAGGGAGAGCATATAACTACTGGGTACGAGTTGGAAAAAGGGCTCGATTCAATTTTTTCTTTGCAGAAACCAATTGGTTAAGTGCAAAAGGAATTTAAATCTCCTTTTTTTATAGAAAATACTAACTATAGAATTATTTAAAACTCTCCTAATAACTCTATTACATATAGGTTCTGTTTCGATAGTTCATAGACTGTTTGACAAGAAATTTTAAATAATATTGAATACAGAAGCTTGCTTTTATTTAAGTTAATAATTGACGATAGTTTGAATGACAAAGTACCAATTACTGCGATTTTTATTGACATGACGAAGGCTTTTGACTACGTAAATCACAATATATTACTTGACAAATTAGAAAAATATGGTGTGAGAGGAAAAGCATACGAATGGATAGAATCTTATCTTAGTGACAGGAAAGTATGTATAGAAATATCTAAAATGGAAAATAGCATAAAGTCAATTTATAAATCTAAGTACAAGTCGAGTAATAAAAGTAAGGTGGGTACTCCCCACCTCAAGGTAGTATACTAGGACCATTTCTTTTTTTAACATATATAAATGACATTACTAAGGCAACAAATCACCCTTGTATACTATTTGCGGACGATACGACAATATTAGTGAAGTGTAAAAATAATATGACATATGAACAAGAAATAAATGACGCTGTAAAAGATATAATTACATGTCTGAATAATAATGACCTACAAGTAAATTTAAATAAGACCAAATTAATGCAATTCAGATATTATAATTCAAAAATTTTAACACGACACATTACATACAACAATATCAAAATAGAAGAAGTTGACATATTAAAATTTTAAGGTATAATCTATGATAAGAATTGTAATTGGAAGGCCTATATTGATTATATATGCAAAAAGTTAGACAAATTTATTTATGTACTAAGACGATTAGCGCAAACTATATCAATAAATGCAGCTATAAGTGCTTATCACGGCTATGTTTCTTCTGTATTGTCATATGGCTTAATACTTTGGGGTAATTCTGTCGATGTCATTCGAGCATTTCAAATTCAGAAGAAATGCATAAGGGCTATCTGTAACAAGGGGCCTTTAGAGAGAGAGCAAACCAATTTTCAAAACATTAAATATCCTTCCAATTCCATGTAAGTACATTAGAGAATTATGTATGTCGGAGCACAGTAAAAGATCATTGATTAATCGAATCGTTATCGTTGTCTATGGCGTTGGAGTGGGGTAGTAGTCACTTCCGTTGTTTTGACAGTATCTACCCTCGACCCTTTATATGCGATCAACAATCTAACTGAAGTCTTAGTCGTGCGCGGTCTCTCAAGAAGTGAACATCTAAGTAGTGCTAGTGATAGTGATAGTGTCAAGTGCAGTGTAGTGTGGAAGTGCTGTCCAACTAAGGTCACGTAAGTCCTTATAATTTAATTGCCACGTGGTTAAGTAAACACAATGTTAGGTTAGGTTAGCCTTAGGTTAGGTTAGCCTTGTGTTAGATTCGGTTTATGTGCGTTTAACCTTGGGTTTAAATAGAGAGCCTAGCAGTGGAGGTGAGTGTTGTAATTACTTAAAGGATATCCTTAAGCCTACACCTTGGTCACAAGTCCAAGGCACTGCTTAGGTTTCTCTCGTAATTGTTAAAGATCATTTGATAATTTATCGGTTCAATAGGAGTATCTACGTTGCGTTTACCCAATATTCCACTCATTACCATCACCCCCTTTTAGTGTTCCCCAATATTCCCCATCTTCCTCCTTCCATTTCCTTTCACGTCGTTTTAAAATCCCCGACATGTATATTTGTCAAACGACATCCGAGGTACTTTCAACGTAATTGTGACAGTGATACGAGCAGGTCTATTCGATATCCCAATAAGCTTATTATATCTAAATGTTGTAAAAGTACATACATGAGAAGTTCATATTGTATGGCTGTCAAAATGTTTAACAAGCTGCCAACAGAATTCAAAGAACTTAACTTGAATATGTTTAAAAAAAGTATTAATGAATGGCTGTTAGAAAAATGTTACTATGACATTAATGAATACTTATTATAATAATTATAATTTCAATTAATTTTTTTTTATTGATTAGCTAGTTTTGACATTCTGACAATTTGACTTGTCTATTCTTTCTTTAAAATGTAGTTCAAAATGACAACAATTTGCACACTATTCGTTTAGTTGAATGTTCTGATCTTATTATTTTAAATAACAACACCTTTTGTACAACATTCTGGCAAATAAATGATTTATTATTATTATTATACTAAGTATAGTGCTATATAATTTATTAAGGATGATATACGCCTTTAAATTTTAATAGTGTTATTGCAATGAGCAATAACCCTGTAAACATCCACCATAGCCACAAGCTTCAGGCACTGAATTTAATTATATATATTTCTATTTCCGACATCATAATTATAGGATAGATACGTTTGTCAGTTAACATTACATACCAATACAATTATTTGATTGTTCGGGTAAAAAGAGAAAGAAAACCTTTCTCTCTCTCTCTTTCTCTCTCGTAAGGTAAGCAGAGTCTAATAAAACACAAGAAAAACAATATATTTTTGTTATAATAATTTTATATAGTAACATGACTGATTAGTTTGTGATTGTGTGTTTTTCGAATAACGCGATAAAATGTAGCTTTTATCCTTTCCCAAGCTCTAGTCTATCTCTGTATCGAATTTCATTAAAATCGGTACAGTTGATTAAAATCCGTCAATAGATGGCGTAAGTAGCTAAGCTTATTCCTTTGTATAGTTTGTAAGCTTCACAATGTACTGTTTCATTGGTGAAAACTATATTGGCCAAATGTACAACAAATTCTCTTTGTCATATCTGTGTTAAAAAGGCTGTCTGTTTTCCAAATAAATAAATAAAAATAAATAAAGTAGTATATTAAATCGCAGTTTCATTTATTTAGTTTGTATGGGAGCGTTTATAAAGTTTTATAATCACATATTTGAAACATGTATAAGAAAGGGTAGATCGATCGGTCTAAAACTGAGAAGTCAAACTTTCCTTTCTGGAAACCTTTTTCAGTGGAGAGCTTCCGATAGAACTGAAAGTCACCGCCCAAGTGGTTAGGGGGTGATTTAAGCTGGCGATACAATAAGAAAAATACACAATAGCATAAAATAGTCTACCTATCTCTGTTTGTTTCTCCACTTAATTTTCCATGGATTTTGAAACTGTTTTTACTAATAAAAAAAAAACGAAAAAAATATTATTGGGTTGCTGATGAAACTTTAATTTTATTCTCTAATGTAAAGAGTTTTCAAAGAATTTCAGAAAAACCAAACTACTATTTTCTTACATAACCCACGAGTGGACTGGCTAAAACATAATTCCTCTCTGTCCATGGTATAATATATATTTTCTAAGAGGTGCATAAACCCAAATAATGGTTAGGGATCAACATGATGTGCTCTGGCTGCCAAGTGTCTCCTCTCAATCATCTATGTCCATGAGCAACGGTGACCACTTACCAAGTTGGATCAGCTCCTTTTGCCCCTTTTTTATACAAAATTATATATAATACTGTTAGCAACACCGTTTATAAATTAGTGTTCTTGGGTAGTTCCTTTCATATTATTTCAAGTATACCCAAGTATTGACATATAAAACCTTTAGTGTGATAGATTAGTCAGTACCTGGTGTTGTCACGCAGTGCTCATGGAAGTGAAGTTAGTATTATAGTGTTGCAATTATATAAAAGGCCTTTGACGCTACACCTTGGTCGCAAGTCCAAGGCGCTGTCCGGCTTGCATGTGTATACGTATTGCTGTACAGTAATGGGTGTAATTCCTCTCTCATTCTATGGCAGGACCAACATACTATATTGCTCCAGGTGTACCACCAGTACATGACTAAGCAGTCAACTTCGAAAGCAGCGACGGGAATGACTCAGGATCCAAAAATGACCACAACCATTTTACTATTAGGTAAAATTGTTTGTGAACAATAAATACCAACTTACCTTCGACTTCTTCAAGTATCTATATCCTCTCCTATAGGTAAATAAGTAATCAATCGCATTTTAAGAAATTCTCTTATATATTTTCTAAAACAATATTTTAGATATATGTATGTTTGTTACTCAATCACGTGAAAACGGCTGAACGGATTTTAATGAAATTTGGCACACAGATACTTTATATCCTGGATCAACAAATAGGCTACTTTTATCCTGGATAAATGGATAATTACTGTGGGATAAGAACGTTTACGTCTTATTAACGTTTTTACGCCTGGTAAATTGCACCCGTGCAAAGCTGGGGTGGGTCGATTAGTCCTCATTAAATAAAACCTAACTAGCACCTCTACCACTTGTACTAAGATAGATATTATGGTAGACATGACCTGGGGCTGATTCGACCTTGTTCATGTATGTATCTCATGTACAGCTAATTTTTTTGGCATAAAAAATCAATAAAAGATTTTTTTTAATGGTTGCAAACCATCTTTAGTATATAAGAGTATATAATATCCAAACAAAGCAAAATCCATTGTTCCACAACGGAACACTTTTAGACAGCTGAATATTTTATACTTGTTTGGTTTGTCGTCCAGTGAATTACTGAGTTTGGGGTTATTTAAGGGTTGTGTTGTTTAGAGATACGGCTTTGAATCTTATTTATTGTATAAACTTGTTATATAGTCGGAATAAAACGGAAACCGAGTAAACAATATTAAACACTTACTCCAAATCTTAGTAATGGAGACCTAACATCACACCAATTTGGCAACTGGCTCAAGTCTATTGGAAGAGAGGTTATATACAGTATTTGAATAACATAAAAGGTATTGCCAAAAAGGATCTAATGATTACAAAATATAACAAAATACAGAATGAACCAAACAGAATACAACAAAAGTTTATATCCCTTAAAGCATTACAGCACAAAGTTTTAACTCATTAGAGCCCCTACCTATTGCCAGTAGATCATTTCCAAATCAAAGTTGTCCAAGAGTGTAACTGTAAGTGATCGTAAAACGACGACGACAGAGAAACGCTTTTAGTGCGATGAATATTTTATTCTTGTTTAATTTGTCACCGGACTGTCAATTACAGGAGTTCAGGTTATTTTGAGAATTGAATCCTATTGCCCTCGCGTCGTTGAGGTGTATTCAAATCACATCATTACTACTCACTGGCTATTTGGTCTCATTTTATTCTTTTATACAAATCTTGTCCTAATAATAACTAACATAATAAAAGTATTATCCGATTTGGTGCAGTTGTTCTGAAGTTATGCGCTTACATATCTAGAAGTGATAATTCTTTTTCACGGATGTTTAGACGTCTTTAACTCAATCAACAAATTTTATGCAAAAAAAAGCTTAACTTCTTGTAGTAGGATAAGTTATCGTTCCATAGTAGATGTAAATGAGTGAGTGAGTCTGTTAGTAAATGGGTGATTAAGTATATCCTAAAAAGAAGCATAATTTCTTGTAGTATATAGCTAAGTGTTCGTTTCAAATTTGATGTAAGAGAGTGCGTGAGTCTGTTAGTAAAGAGGGATTAAGTATATCCCGAAAAGAAACATAATTTCTTGTAGTATATAGCTAAGTGTTCGTTTCAAATTTGATGTAAGAGAGTGCGTGAGTCTGTTAGTAAAGAGGGATTAAGTATATCCCGAAAAGAAACATAATTTCTTGTAGTATATACCTAAGTATTCGTTTCAAATTTGATGTAAGAGAGTACGTGAGTTTGTAAGTAAAGAGGTGATTGAGTATATCCCGAAAAGAAACATAATTTCTTGTAGTATATAAGTTATCATTTCATAGATATAAGAGAGTGAGTGTATCTGTTAGTAAATGGGTGATTAAGTATATCCTAAAAAGAAGCATAGTTTCTTGTAATATATACCTAAGTATTCGGTTCAAATTTGATGTAAGAGCGTGAGTGAGTCTGTTAGTAAAGAGGTGATTAAGTATATCCAAAAAAGAAGCATAGTTTCTTGTAGTATATACCTAAGTATTCGGTTCAAATTTGATGTAAGAGCGTGAGTGAGTCTGTTAGTAAAGAGGTGATTAAGTATATCCAAAAAAGAAGCATAGTTTCTTGTAGTATATACCTAAGTATTCGGTTCAAATTTGATGTAAGAGCGTGAGTGAGTCTGTTAGTAAAGAGGTGATTAAGTATATCCAAAAAAGAAGCATAGTTTCTTGTAGTATATACCTAAGTATTCGGTTCAAATTTGATGTAAGAGCGTGAGTGAGTCTGTTAGTAAAGAGGTGATTAAGTATACCCCGAAAAGAAACATAATTTCTTGTAGTATATACCTAAGTATTTGTTTCAAAGTTGATGTAAGAGAGTGAGTTATTCTGTTAGTAAAAAGGTGATTAAGTATATCCCGAAAAGATGCATAATTTCTTGTAGTATATACCTAAGTATTTGTTTCAAAGTTGATGTAAGAGAGTGAGTGAGTCTGTTAGTAAAGAGGTGATTAAGTATATCCCGAAAAGAAACATAATTTCTTGTAGTTCATTTAATAGATGTAAGAGAGTGAGTAAAAGGGTGGTCGAGTAACTTTTTATCGCGAAAAGAAACATAATTTCTTGTAGTATATAAGTATTCGTTTCAAAGTTGATGTAAGAGAGTGAGTGTTAATTGAATGCTTTTTATTAATCCAAAATTTGTCTTTCTAACGATGTTAGTAGCTAAGATAGACATTAGTTTAGTCTTTGGCGAGAGCGGATGTGGCGCCTGCTCATATAATGTGTTTTCGAGCGAGGGACAAACACATAAGCTTCATTTTATATTTACAAAGTTTTACACTCATCCGAATAATGTATTTAAACCGAAAATAAATGTTCAAACACAAAAAGCTTGTCACAGACACCTGTCGTTGATTTATTTGTTAGATAGAATTTGCTTGAAGGAAAAACAGGGTCTGCGGGCTGTAGGGGTCCCGGGCCCCGAACACCCCTGTACGAAAGGTCTTTCGATACGATTACGAATATTATATAAACATAACAATTGGGCAAAATAAGGAAAACGATGGAAAGTATCGCTGAAGCAAAAAAGTATGAAGTATCATTTTTTCAAAATATTTTTTAGCATTAAAGTAAGCAAAAAACTAATGTTATTTTTTATACTACTCGACCCGCCCCGGCTTTGCACGAGTGAAAAGAGACCTAGTGTAATTAGATTTAGCAAAAATAAAATTTAGTTACCCTCAGGAACTATGATATTTTTCCGGGATAAAAAGTAGCTTATGTATTAATCAAAGGTAAAAATTAGAACAGTATAACAGCAGAGCAGCAGAACAGCAGAACAGCAGGAAAGCAGAACAGTGGAGCAGTGAAGAAGTGAAGCAATGGAGTAGTAAAATAATAGAACAGTAGAACCGCAAAATAAGATTATTTAATCAGCAAATTAGATTCGCAAGCAACACTAAACTGCATCTCGTATCCTATAGCCACACTATACTTGCTACACTGACCAAACATGATTGTGTGACAGCGTCAGACACTGACTGATTCCTGTAACTGATGTGTTGATCCTATTATATACTGGCAATGGTTCAATGAGTTGCTTCAATGAGTTATTAACATATCTGACATAGACGTGTGTGATCTGTACTGTGTGTATTTTGTTTTAAATAACCGAAGCGAAGCGAGGGCGGCCGCTCGTAACCAAAAAAAGATAACGCAGTTTAGGATTGCAAAATAAGAATAAACTCAAATACTTAGCTAAAATACTATATGTCGGGGATTTTAAAACGATGTGAAGGGAATGGAAGGAGGAAGGTGGGGAATATTGGGTAAACGCAACGTAGATACTCCTATTGAACCGATAAATGATCAAATATGATCTCTAACAATTACGAGAGAAACCTAAGCAGTGCCTTGGACTTGTGACCAAGGTGTAGGCTTAAGGAGCTCCTTTAAGTAATTACAACACTCGCCTCCACTGCTAGGCTCTCCATTTAAACCTAAAGTTAAACGCACATAAACCTAACCTAACACAAGACGAGGTAATTACATTGTAAGGTACTCACGTGACCTTGATCGGATAGCACTCCTAGCACTAACACAACACTGCACAGCACTATCACTATTTAGACACTACTTCACTTCTTGAGAGACCGCGCACGACTAAGACTTCAGTCAGACTGTCGATGGCATATAAAGTGTCGAGACTGTCAAAACAACGGAAGTGACTACTACCCTACTCCAACGCCATAGACAGCGATGATGATTCGATTTAATCGATAACCTTTTACTATTCTCCGACATATATTATTTAGTTAATGTCATAAAATCAAAAGTATCAGACTACTTTCAGTGCGTCTGTCAGTAATGTATAATTTAAGGAACACGCCATAATTTCTTTATGTTGGTAGCACATCCGTAAGGCAGCATTTTCACTAGAGATGCAATACATGCAATAGAATCGCTTCATTTACCTAGCTTAGTACCGTTCTTAATAGACACATCTGATGGAAACGCAGCCTAATGATCTTATTAAAGTATAAAAGCACAAAGTGACACAGTATTTTAAGGCATAAACATACATTTTTAAATTCAACGAGTATTCATGAAGTGTTAAATAACATTTGGTCAATAATCAAAACTTTCAGCTCACGTCTATGTATCTAAGCTTTAAACTCAAAAGGGTTGGAATTAGTGTAATTTATATCGGTCTCATTGGTTACAGTCATGTACCTAATTTACATTTACAATACAATGTAAATTGTTAGATAATAATTTATTTAGTTTTTAATTATTTATTTATTGAATATAATTTTCAATATGTCTTATACTAATATATTGAGCTGAAAAGTTTGCTTCTTTGCTTGTATGCGTTAATCTCAGGAACTACTAGTTCGATTTGAAAAATTCTTTCAGTATTAGATAGCCCATTTATCGAGGTAGGCTATAGGCTGTATATTATCACGCTAAAATCAATAGAAGCGGAGCTATACGCGGACGAAGTTGCGCGGGTCGACTAGTTACTATATAAAAATGCAGGCATTCATTAGACAATTATAATTATCCCGTAGAAACTATAATTTTTACGGGATAAAAAGTAGTATATGTGTTAGTCGAGGTTATAAAGTAACTGTGTAACAAATTTAATTAAAATCTGTTCAGCGGTTTCTGTGTAATTGAGTAACAAACATTCAAGTTAACTTTTTTATTGGTTGTTTGTTGTGTGGTATCACAAATACCATTTGCTAAAATATTGGTCTACTTCTATTGTTAATTCTTAAGCGTAGAATAAAGAAAGAAGGTAACAAAGTTTTGAGAACATTAAAAAAAAAAGAAAACTAGGGCTTAAAAACCATTTAAATTTAAAAAATATTACCGCCCTGTTTGAGTAACAAACCAAAGTAATCGTAATTAACTTCTCCACGTGTCAGCCTCCGACTCAGTAAATGTGAGTTACTGAGTCTTCATATTATTATCTAAATATAATATTAATACCTAAAAATAAAGTTTTACTAAAAACAAAGACATTGCTTTATTTAAAAAGACCTAATAATAAAATATTCATACACACATAACACTGACAAATTAAATAGGATTTGTTAGCAAAACTCTATACTAGTTCTCAACTATAGGCTCAACAACTAAAGCTCTACATTGATAATAAGCCGTAGTCTGACGAGTAATATCATAGTTAGAATGTTGACTTTAAAGTTTAAATATAGTAAGCCTTATTTTAAGATCATTGAGAGTGAAGGCGAGTAATTATACATAATGATAAGTCCTTATGCAGTACAATCTTACTGCAGTAATATCTTTATGTAGTCGCTTCCGCTGTCTGTACGCTTATATCTTTTAAACGACGCTACTGATTTTAATGCGGTTTTCACTTATAGATAGACTGATTTAAGAGGAATGTTTATATGTGCAATACTTGCTCAATATAGTATAGTTTGCATTAAACTCTCTATTAACTTTTAAATCAACTGAAACAGCATTACTTGTCATGTATTTAAAAAAATATAAACTGCAATCCTATCTAATGTTATAATTTCAAAAGCAACGCTTAAGAAACAAACAAAAACGCGATTTAATATACTACTTACGCCATCTATTGACGGATAGTTGGCCTCTGTGTTTGTTACGCAATCACGATTAAATCACTGAACAGGTTTTCATAAAATTAGGTACAGAGATAGATTAGAGGTTGGGGAAGGACAAGGGCTATGTTTTATCGCGAAAAAATACTAAAGAATACAAAGATAACAAATCAGTAAGCTCGTCCGCCATCTATCGACGTGGGGGTGAAGTGCATGTCGAGCTGTGTAGCTGTTATGTCTTTGGAAATTCGTCATATATAAATTACGTCGGTGTTCGTATCAAATTCTTTATTTTCTTCTTTCACAAACATAATTAACTTATTCTAGATGAACAATTATATCGAGTAGTACAAAAGTATGAAAATAATGTTTGTGAGAGACTGGATGCTGCACTAGGGTTACCTGTGAGACAGACAACCAGACCCTCACTCCTAAGCTAGTGGCACAATCCAAGCACTCGAAAGTAAATTAAAAAGGGAAACAAGTAAAGCAAACTTAGGCAAGACAAAAAAAATTAACATTGCCACCTGAGAAAACATAAATATAAATTATTTGAAATGTAATCTACTTCAAGACGTAGGATATTGACTAGCTCCAATCCAGTCCAGCTTCAGTCCGTATTGAGAGTACTCTTATGGCACCTTATAAACTTTTATTGACGTATAAAAGTTGCCTGCAACGTTTTAAGAATTTAAAATTCTTATATAAGGTTAAATAAAAGTATCATTGTATTTTTATAAATTCAGATGCTAAAAAATCGATGTTTGTCCCTTCAAATTATTAGCAATACTTTATTCAGAGACAAAATAATATTTGACAGTTGTCAAATATTTCATTACCTTACTTACTTCAATTGCTAAAGCTGAATCCGAGTTTATATTTATCACAAAAGTATTAAAAATAATCTCTATCTAATTTTAGTCTCAAAATTTAGGCGCTGCTCTGCTTAGCTTTCTGTCTAAAGCCAACCATCAACTTTACTTTTTAATATATTATCTTATACATATATTTTTAGAGTTTAATATATGATATTTATCGCGAAGTATTTTATTTATTTAATAAGGGGCCATCCATAAATTAGGTCACACTATAAATGGGAGGGAGGAGGTTGACGAAGTGTGACAATGTAGCATTTCAAGAATTTTAATAAAATCATGAGAACCAGAAACTTAAACAATTACCAAAATGTCTAATGTTTTTTAAGATGTTTGATCTGTTATTTATTTTATAAAAAAAATTGAATAATTCTTTCAACATTTTGTTTTACTCAAATAATTTCTGAAAATCGGGGTCAAAAAATCGTGAAATTCGTGTGACGTAATTTATGAATGACCCCTAAAACAAAACAGAAATAAATTAACTGTCCCTAAGGAACTTTTGAAGTGAAACTTCTTTAGAATCGTTGTGATTTCAAACCGGATGCAACGGAAAAAACGAAAGGTAAGAGACACAAATACAAAAATGTGTAGGAAAGAATGAGACAGAAATATACAAAACGACAGGTAAGAGACACAAATACAAAAATGTGTAGGAAAGAATGAGACAGAAATATACAAAACGACAGGTAAGAGACACAAATACAAAAATGTGTAGGAAAGAATGAGACAGAAATATACAAAACGACAGGTAAGAGACACAAATACAAAAATGTGTAGGAAAGAATGAGACAGAAATATACAAAACGACAGGTAAGAGACACAAATACAAAAATGTGTAGGAAAGAATGAGACAGAGATATACATACTATTTTATATTATTATATATATTCATCTCATTCTTTTGTCGATTTACTGAAGTTTTTTCGTTGAGAGAATGTCTATCTTTTAAACTACGTAACGGGTTTTATAATACATATTGTATAATACATGGATATGATAGTAGAGACCGAGAACCGGGCGCAAATGGTGTAGATGGTAAATGTTAATCGAAGCGAGGATCTGCTAATACTGTACTAGTGTAAATATACTAAACAGAATACGTCCTGTGACATCAAATACAGTCACGTGAAGTGCACACTAAGCTTAAAGCCGATTAAACTACCGGCTGCGTCAATACTCACCTATAGGCTATATAGTAGCTTTGATGTCAGGATCAACATCGAATGCAATGAATGCATGTGTTTCATTAAATATGGCTTAAAGTTGCAATCAAAGAGACTCACTATGCTGAGCTATATGTATGCTTTCTCTATTTACTTCCTTTCTCTCTTACTTCCTTCTTTCATTTATTCGTTTTCTCGTGAATCATTTCCCCATTTATGTGTCCCTGTTTTTCTCAATCTCTGATTATTAGTTTCTTCCCATCTTTTATAATTCTAATCTTCCTTGCTTTCTTTTCCACTGAAATAATGTTTCATCAACATAACTTTTTTACTATATTTATAGTACATAACATAACGTAGCATAGCATAGCATAGCATAGCATAAAATAACATAACTTTTTTACTATATTTATAATATGAAGTAATATAAAAAAGTTATGGTGATGAAAATATAACATAACTTTGCTCTAACTCTACCTATGTTTTCTTCATTTACTCCTTAATTCATCTTGTATTATTTTCGTTTCTCTGTTTTGTGTGGTTGTATTTATTTATCTAATTCCTTACCGTCCGCTGTGTCTGTATATCTTTTTTCTTTAAAATTTAAATCTTCGTTTATTATAATCCTTCCTTCCTTTCTTATGTTCTACAGTATTTAACTTACTGCTGTTTTCGCTTCGTTACCTTTTTCAATTTTCATATTCTCCATTCTTACTACCTTCCTTTCTTTTCTGTGCTGTTTACATTATTATCCATTTGTATTACTACAATATTTATGCGTTGCTTATTAATGATCACTTTTCAAGTACTTGTTAAATACTTAAAATTAATTTCACTTCATATAGTATTTATAACTCAGATAAGTATTATACGAACAAATATATGTTACTTACTTAAATGAAATCTCGACGTTAAAAATAAAATAGAACGTGAACTTCCTATATTTATTTAGCAAAGTAACGAATATATTGGTAACTCAAACATGTCTAATCCTGTCTAGGGTTCCAATTATAGCGTCGGTCCTAAACACACAACCCAACACGTATTGAGATTAAAATTTGACGGATTGTTACAATAATATCCGAGAAACTTTTGCGGGTAAATATTTGTACATTGTATTTACCCTAGAGGAGATTTAAAATATAATGCTTTTCTGCTATAGGGAATTGTTTATCGTCTGCTTCAACTACGTCATCGGCTCTTTCTTTTCTTTATAACTAGAATATTCTTTCGTTTTCTTCAATCCTCTTACTTTAAAAGGTTGATCGGAAATCGACAATATATGACAATGATTATTCTTTTTCGATACATGAATAAACTGTGTTGATTCGGTGTTTATGAATTAACTCTAATACTCAATATTGATGCTACGATTAAGTCCAGTATAAGAGAAGAGGACATTTTCTATACAGTAAAATTTTCCTAAAGTAGCAAAATTAAAAACTGCATGCTCAATCATTTAGTAAGCTAAATGAGAAGCCACACTGAGACCCATGAGCAAGTTTACAAGGTATTTTTATTATATACAAACTCTCACCTGCTCCCCTCGACCACCTCCTTTGTTTCCACCTTGATCATCGATTACACCCACCTTATTATTATTATTTATTTTAAAAAATATATTTTGCTATACATTGTTCTCTATATTAATTAAGGAATCATGGTATTCATGGTGAAAGTTTAATTTTTTTTAAGGTTAACCTTTTACACATCATATATTTTTTCCACTTGATACTTAACTGCAAAATCATCCTGAAAATCTTAAAATAAAATATAGGCTAACAGTTGCATCAAACTGGTCTAATTTGCCATTAATAATATAACAAGCACTCACATAAACTAATATGATAACTATTCGTAACAAATGAGTCGTCTAACAAATGCCCTTCTCGCCTTCTCTCGACTTCACCATACGTTACAAATGACCGCCATAAATACAGATTGAGATGTGAGAGCGTTTCCTTGTTCAGCTACATCGCATGTGACTGACGAGATGGAATTATACTTTATTTCCACTATTTATAAATTACAAGAAAAAAATAAGATAATTTAAATAAAATTGCTAAAGACGCGTCAAATTGAATAAGTTATTGAGATCGCGTGACCATATTCAAAATATAAGTTAAAGTTTGTGAGGTTGTAGGGGGTAATCTCTGGATCTTCTGAACCGATTTTGTAAAATTTTTTACCAATCGAAAGCCACATTATTTGTATCATGTATTAACCCGAAAATGAAAGACTTTCTCGTAGTAGTTTGAGAAAAAAAACGATCGAACGAAAACGTTTCTTACGAAAGCTGTCTTAACGATGAGAGGTATACGATTCATAGTTGCGGGTAGAGTATGATAGAATAAATGTGTTAGTGTGTGAGTAGTCAATTTGAATAAACCTCAGCGAAGTGAGAGCAGGTCGTTAGTTAAAAAACTCTGTGCCACGTTCATGTTTACGAAAAAGAATATGAAAATATTTAAATATTTTTTTTTTAAAGACCAATTATTTTCATTTATCTAAATAGTATAAGGCATAATGATTATCTTTGTATACTCCTCCTGACTGGTTCTAGCCCCTGTAGTTTTAGCTGTGTTTTGATACGTCACTGAGTCAGTCATTCGGTCAATCTGGTTCTTCTTTTATGTATATTGTTAGCAACACTGTTTATAAAGTAGTAGTATCGGGTCGATCATTTTATATTATTTCTAGTATACCGACGTGAAGACAATATATAACCTTTAGTACGATAGATTAGACTCAGACTGAGTCTAATCTCTGGTGTTTTCGTGCAGTGAACATGGAAGTTAGTGTTATAGTGTCGTGATTAAGGTTACCCTTCTCGAGGTCCACGTATGTTTACTTTATTATCTATTGTCGTTAGCGAGGTCGAGTGGTGGAGGTGAGAGTTAATATATTATAAAAGTGCTCTTTAAACCTGCTCCTGGGTCTCAAGCCCCAGGCACCGCTCGCCTCAGTCTAAATTGCATGTGTATACGTGTTGCTGTACAGTAATGGGTACCACATTTCTCTCCATATCTATAGCAATATATAGCTGAAGTATGACTAATTTGTGTTAAAAAATCCTCCATTAGCAGAATCCCCCATCGAGTTTCCTAAAGTGCAATCAAAAAAATATTCATGCAAATCCAAATTGTTAGTATTGTCATAAATAAATATTTTAAAAGGTAAAAAAGAAACAACAGAAAACAGAACAGCGATTTTACCCGCGCGTTCATTGTCAGTAACCACAATAAAGCAATAGTAAACACGTTAATAACTTTAAGCAGGTAGTACCTTTCATTTTATTCCAACATTCCGAGCTTGTCTGACGACCATTATGGCTGTGCAGTGGTGTGGTGGCGTAATGCTGGGTCTCCCTTTCTAAGGTTTGGAGTAAGTGTTAAATATTAGTTACTCAATGTTCAGTTTAAATGCATATTATTATTGTCTCGTGCGTGTTACTATGTGGTATTGGTCCCACGTAGATAGCAAGGTATTTTTAAGTTAAATAATAAAATAAGTAAATACAAAGTCGCATTCCAAAGTTGCTTATAAGTTTAATAAAGTGAATGGAATGTGAAGTTAAATTAAACATTGCAACAGTAAAAGCATTTCTTTGTCGCAAGCAATAAGAAAATGCATAGGAAGTGAAGTACTTTGTAAATGTTTGCTGTTAATATTAGAGAGTACTTTCATTAGGATTGCGTTTTAATATTAGTTTAGTTATATTTAAAGATGGTTATAATAGGAGAACCTTAGAAGAAGGAGTACCTTTCATAAGATAATAATTCAAAGCGAATAGTAAAATGAGTTGCGTAGTGGAGTATGGCCAAATTACCTCTTCATTCTGAGGAGGAGACCCGGCTCAGCAGTGGGCCATTAAAGGGGGATAATTATATTAAAGAAACCGTGCGAAGCCGGGGTGGGTCGCTAGTTTTATATAATCAAATTTTAACTGCAGTATCGTAACAATATAAATCTCCAATTTACGACCAATTTTCTAAACGGTAGATAAATGTCATAAAAAGACTATAAAATAAATTAATTTCATTTCTCATACGTAATTTATGGAAACACATCTCGATACGAAGTTGATATGGAAGGATTGATTGTGTTGTTTTTGGGTAAGATATTTGAAATTTAATGTCTATTGAAAATATTTCGACCTATATCAGGTAATTGATCAAGAAATCAAAGAGCTAACAGTAAATATGGAACACTTTATTAATCCATTTAACGATTAAAGTTTTAGAAATGAATGATAGTTTATATTTTACTTCTAACATCGTCATAATAACACTGAAAATTATAATACTCTAAAAATATCCTTTTTGCCATCAGATACTCGCTCGTTAAAATTTAACAACGGTTAAATGATCAAAAATATTTTAGGAATTTATTTTAGAACAAAGCTGCTTGAAACAGGTTTCAAATTACAATCATATCAAATTATACAAGAAATCATTTTTAAGATTTCAATATTGAGTTATTTGAACTAACTTAAACATAGGAAGGTATAGAGTATGCCCAAAAATGATTTAAAAATATGATTGTTTTAGTTTAATAAAATAAGTAATTAAAGAAGATTGAGTTAAAGAAGCTCCATGTGCAGATAGTCCTGTAAAGGTACTATTTGATTTCTCTCAAAACATGGACAAGGAAATTTAAAAGTTACAGCTCTTTTCATCTCTATTGAAGCTTACCAATCTCACATTAAAGTATACGAGATTCGAAAAACAAAAGACCATGCTCTAGATGATCAGTATTACGATCCAAGTAATTACAAAACTGCGTACAAAATGCCACACGAAGACAGACGACTCGAACATTTAGTTGCAAATATTATAGATAGACTTCATCATCTGTCGAAACGAGATCGTGATGATGAGAAGGTAGTAGATAACGATGATTCTGATAGCGATGCTGTGTTTCATGATGAAACAAGGAGTTTGCCAATTCTGTTAGTGCCTGACAAGAAATTAGTGCAGCAAAGGAAACCTAAAACTATGGATTTAATGCAAAAACTGTGGAAGTCTGTTCTTCGTACTGAAGGTAAAGTTACAAGCTTTTATTTTATTTCTCTTGCTCAAATTTTGAAACTGAATATTTATATTTACTGATTGAAGTAAACATGCTATGTTCCATAATTCTAAATTCAATCAGCATCACGACCCTTCAATGGCCCCTGCTGAGCCGGGTCTCCTCCTCAGAATGAGGAGGGTATAAGGCCATAGTCCACCACGTTGGCCCAGTGCGGGTTGGCAGACTTCACACACCTTTAAGAACTTTTTGGGAACTCTCAGGAGTGCAGGTTTCCTCACGATGTGTTCCTTCACCGTTAAAGCAAGTGATATTTAATTGCTTAAAACACACAACTCAGAGAAGTCAGAGGTGTGTGCTTGTGTGGGGGATCGAACCTCGGACCTCCCAAGTAAGACTTGATGTCTCAACCACTGGGCCATCACTGCTAAATTCAATATGGCGGCCCAAAGATGGCAGACTCGTTACTTTTTATACACCCCCCTGACATGGGTATTAAATTAAGAATTTTATGAGAAAACGACTCAAAAGATTATTATTTTTAAAAAAAGTATTTTGAATAAATACTCAATTTTTATATGTTTCTACTTTGCAGATGTAGAAGATAGAACAGCAGCTCCTCGCCATAATAATCATTTTGAAAATTATTATTAAAATAAATAAATAAGTACTAATATGTCAACCTATTAATGTTAAAATTCTTGCCGGCGATGTAATTGAATGATATGATAATACAATTCCATTTTTCAAATTGTGAAACCTAATATTTAGGACTATTTAAAAATATGCTATTTAAAAAATATTCCTTAAAATCAGATATTTTCCAGGATAAGATATACCATAATTCTCTAATTCTAAATATAAGTCTTTTCAAAATCTTAGATCTCAAAAATCTACTGTATTAGAAATAGAATAAGGAAAATATAGTAATATCATGGAATATCCCTGAGCCGTATCAAAACTAAGACTTAGCACCGCGACGGTCACATGTCCCGGGAATTCAATATGAAAGCAATAGTTGCCAATACGAATCCCGTAAAGCCAGGTAACAAATAGAGGCTATCCCGCACAATCCCGCGTTGCCGGAATCACGCCGCTTATTCAATTAGCGAGTAGAAAGTTCGTTCATATTGCTCCTGGACTTTTGTTTTACGGAAAAATTGGAAATAACTCTCTGAATTATGTTGTAGTGCTGTTGAAGTTTTGAGTTATGTTTACCAGGCATGAAATAAAATTGAAAAAAATATTAATACTAGTAATATCCAGTTTTTATGTACAGTACGTAGTGCAGCATATATATATTCGTTCGTATTCGTATATATATGTCGGGGATTTTAAATAATGTGAAAAGAGATGGAAGGAGGAAGATGGGGAATATTGGGGAACACTAAAAGGGGGTGATGGTATTGAATGGAATATTGGGTAAACGCAACGCAGATACTCCTATTGAACCGATAAATGATCAAATATGATCTCTAAGAATTACGAGAGAAACCTAAGCAGTGCCTTGGACTTGTGACCAAGGTGTAGGCTTAAGGAGCTCCTTTAAGTAATTACAACACTGCTAGGCTCTCTATTTAAACCCAAGGTTAAACGCACATAAACCTAACCTAACACAAGACGAGGTAATTACATTGTATGGTACTCACGTGACTTTGATCGGACAGCACTCCTAGCACTAACACAACACTGGACAACACTATCACTATTTAGACACTACTTCACTTCTTGAGAGACCGCGCACGACTAAGACTTCAGTCAGACTGTCGATGGCATATAAAGGGTCACAACGGAAGTGACTACTACCCTACTCCAACGCCATAGACAGCGATGATGATTCGATTTAATCGATAACCTTTTACTATTCTCCGACATATATATACGAATATATATATGTCGGAAGTGTAAGTTAGCCTTAGATTCGGTTAGCCTACAGTTTAAACTTGGTTTTAAGCAGAGAACCTGGACAGTGGAGGCGAGTGTCGTAATTATATAAAGGAGCTCCTTAAGCCTACACCTTGGTCACAAGTCCAAGGCACTGCTTGGGTTCCTGTCATAATAGTAAGAGATCGTAACGTTTAGTTATATCCTGACCGTATTGCGCCCATAGCTTATATTATAGGCCATTCCTTTTAATTGAATCCGACATATATATACCATAGTACTGTATATATAACTCGGGGAAATAATAAGGAGTGGGAGGAGGTATATTGAAAACATTAAGAGGGTTGATGATATTACATAGACCATTGGGTAAACGCAACATTGATATTGCTACTGAACCGGTAAAGAGGTAACCATTATGATCTCTCCTATGAGCTCCACTGCCCAGGTTCTCTGTTTAAATCTAAGGTTAGTCAAACGTAAGTATAACTTACGCGCCGATATATATTTTCGATATTTTAAAATAAGCTCCCTCTAATAATGCTCCAATAAATACAATTTCAACAGTTTAATAATTAGTTAGGTCATGTCAAGAATAACATTAAATAAATTGTAAAAGAATATTTACAATGAATATAAAGACAGAAATATAAATCTAGTCATATGACGTGACACAAATTATTCAATCACTTGGCGGCCAGTCGTATGCCTTACTACCAAACTAAATAAGATTTTTTTTAAAAAGTCCTTTGGCAGATTTGGACAAATTGGCTTAAATAAATATTTAAATGAAATGAAATTATTTATTCGCAAGAAACATGACAATATATAATCTGATCTGGCCATCTCTGGCATGCGAAATATTTATACAATGATATTAACACAAACAAGTACTATAGAATAAGAGGTTAAACTAATTATACTATACTTAGAAATTTGTCATTTATAAAGTCATCAATATTATAGAGGATTTCTGGCGTAGCAATGCTATTAATGCTAATTTAAATTCCACGTTGTCCGTATTTCTTCTTATTGTTTCAGGTAGTTTATTGTATAAAAAGACGGCCATAAAAAATACACTTAAAACTAAACTGCATGCAAGTAGAAATTGGCAGAGCTAATTCATAGTCAATATTACGAAGCTCCATCACTTTAGCGGATGACTTTTAAATCTATCTGGATGTTTCCTCACAAATAGCGCGCATTCTAGAATATATATGCATGGGGTAGGTAACATTTGTAATTTTATAAAATAAGACCGACAACTGTCTCGAGGCTTTATGCCTTCAATAGCTCTTATGCAGCGCTTTTGCATTCGCATACTTTCAACCAGTCTACAGAGTTTCCCCAAAATATTATGGAATATCTAATTATTGAGTAAACATATCCATAATAGGCTGTAATAGCGGTCTCTTTAGACACAGATTTCGAGAGTCGATAAATCTATTAATTTTTGAACATAAATCATCAAAATTTAAATGTTTTTAAACGAAATCTTTTAAATATTTGTTCTAGTTTTATCAAAGGATTAAAAAAACAGTACATTTTTTCTCGTTGTAAATATTAAGCTTTATTTATGGAAGCTGAATAAAACGCTAGGAATTGAAAACAACAAACTTTTATTTAAACTGCGATTTATTTAAGGTTCGAATACACAATAGTACGTAATAGCTTCCCTGAGGGTTTAATAGGCTTCTTATAAGACTTACAATTTTACTGAATAAAAGTACCTAATACTATCTGTGACTCTCAAAGGAACGAAATCATTTGATTTTTCATTTTAACTCACAGAGTAAATTTTAACTCAAACTGCAGTAAAATCCATAAACCTATCGAAATGAATTTAATACTACATAGATATATTGAATTCGTATATAAATTCCGGTAGACAAACAACAGCGTTTGTGTTACGTATTATACCATGAGAAAGCTGAATTGGTAAATCAAGTTTACGCTTCGACATTGGTTCGTTAGTAGTAAAACTAATCCAGGTATATAGGTAATATTTCTAAAAACATTTATAAGCTAGACTGTAAAATTAAATTCAGTTGCGTTCAGTACTTTAGCCAAATAATTTAATAAATGAGTTTACTATCGCACGTTCTGTCTAGATTTACTTAGCAAGCGATAAAATAGTGGGGGAAAGCTGCGCATTGTGAGCGTGCTGCGTGTCTGTATTGACAGTTCCATCCGTGACGATTATTATTTTAAGAAATAGCAGACGCGCGGGAACTGAAACGTCGCATAAAACGTCGAATGGTTCATTCGCACGCTCTACTAAAAAGGTCCTATACCTGTAATAAGTAAAAAAAAGTGCCAAGTTTTTATTATTTCATAGAATAGAGATGTCTAATATTAATGTGCTTAAAGTTGTTAACTAAGTAAAGCTTCTATAATTAACTAAGTTAATTGAATTGGTTTTACATTATCTTATATATAAAATTCTCGTGTCACAATGTTAGTTACCAAACTCCTCCGAAACGGCTCGACCGATTTTTTTGAAATTTTATATGCATATTCAGTAGGTCCGAGAATCGGCTACTATCTATTTTTCATCCCCCTAAGTGATAAGGGTGGCCCACCCCAAATTTATATTGCAAAACGACGTTTGCCGGGTTTTTAAAGTTTTTAAAAACTCAACTTAATATATAATATTGGGATTGATTTTACATAAATGTTTATAAACCTAACCCATGTAGTTCTTATATTGTATGCTAATCAAGCTGGACTGTAAAATCAATCACAGTTGCTACGCTCAGTTCGTTAGCCGGCTAATGAAATCGGATACAGTACGTGACCGGCGATCCGTATTGTCTCTTTGTTTCTTTTGATTGCTTTCAATATGAACTCGGCTGCGTACGGTTTGTGAATATTTTTAGAATTTTTATTACATCACTTTTGTTTGAAGTTTTAGAAAATATTTATATTTTCTAAAATAAAATGAATAACAAGAACTACGTTACTCTAAATAAATGAACTATTGGAATAACAAAATTACATGAAATAAGCTTAAGTAGTTTTTAAGGGTATACGAATGTGACTATTTTGTTGTATGCTAATCAGGATGGACTGTAAAATCAATCACAGTTGCTCCGCTCAGTTCGTTAGCCGACTAATTAAATAGGATACGGTACGTGACCGGCGATTCGTATTGTCTCTTTGTTTCCTTTGATTGTTTTACTCTCAAATATAAATTGTATAATTTTGTGGAATTTCAACTCAATTCATGAACTCTATTTTACGATACCATATTATTTTCACACAAATCACACAAAGTTAACATACAAATCTCGAGCACAATTTCAATACTTCAAGATATAGGACAGCACTCATGAAAGGCATGTCACAGTACCTATTAGCAGAATTGCAAAATTCCTCAATGTCTGGCTTCGGAGAATTTCTATTAGTCTGACGCGCGTCGAAATATATTGAGAAATCGATAGTAGTACAAGACGATATAGATTCTCAGTTATACAAGTTATTTGATATAAATTTTCTATTTGTGTGATTAAATGTTTTTCTAGGTTTCTCTTAAACGTCTGAACCTATTTCAATTGGAAGTAAATTTAAGAAAGTTTAATGTTAAATAAAGTATTGTGTTATTTATCTAAATAGAATAATTGCTATAGGTATCAATATTATATAGATGTAATGTTTGTGAGGTTGTAGGGGGTAATCTCTACAAGTACTGAACCAATTTTGAAAATTACTTTACCAATAGAAAGCCACATTACTTGTAAATGTCATAGGCTATATATTAACTCAAAAATTGAAAAGGATTTTTCGTGGTATTCGGATTTTCGTAGTAAGTCGGAGTAAAAACGTTAGAATGAAAAAACGTTTCTTACGAATGCTAACACAAACTACATATTATAGAATAGAAATTCAACGGGTACCGAGTGTGTGGGTGAGTGAGTGAACGATTTAGATATATATAGCGAGGGTGGGTTGGCTAGTTGTTAATAAAGATCAAATTATCACCCACAAAGCTTCCTAACATTATTCTACAAAACAAGTACCCTCCAGCAATAATAAGTAAATTATATTTGTCGGCCATGCGTTAAAATTATCAATATGATTAGAGCCGAGCCCAACTGTCCGCTAAAATATATCACGTGTGAATATTGGACACATGTGTATGCGATACGATTTAACGAACTGTGACGCGCTTGGCTATTAAAAAAGCGTTTTGGTTTCGAAGACACTCCAATCATGGTGTACCGTAATGCTTTATTTATGGGATTAATTAAATTAAAAAATAAGTTACACACAATCAGATGATTGAATAATTAGTTAAAATAGTAATACTGGAATAACCTTTAATTTCGCGAATGTTATTCTAAACAAGCCCCTGAATTCTTATGAATAGATTAAGACACCTTCCTCCACTAAAAAATACTACATTTTATGCACTTCCAAAGCTCCTCAAAATAATCTTTATTGATCAAGGGGATCGACAGTCAGTCAGTTAATAGAGAAATAATGTCAATTAAAACAAAATAATTATTATTTTCAATTACATGGCTACCACCACTACCACCATGGTATATAGCGCCAATACAAGAGATCTTGTTTAGCCGATAAGTTGCAACCCTCGATGATAGAGTGGGAAACCCTGAGCGAAAGCATAGATTCTACCAGATCCACAGCATTATTGCTAGAGATAGGGGGCTTGTTTGGGCTACTTCCTTCAGAGTACTATAGTACTACACTTTAAACTGTCTCCTTCAGGGTCAGTCGCTCCAACATAACCTTCTCAAGTCACCGCTTGAAGAAGTATCTGTTAGCAAATTCGTTCGGCTTGACAAAAAAAAGGTTCAGATTATTTAGTATAATTTATTTTTAAAATATGAAACCATAAAAAACTACAAACTACTATACACAATACTATAAATGTAAACCGCTATTCTCATAGCTGTACCTCTAGTTAAAATTGATACGGGTATCAATTAGGAAGGATCGGGTAAATAAGGTCTGATCCCGACTTCAACATTGTTTTTTCTCGCCTTTCGCTGACTACGACGTTTTCTTTTACAATAGAAATAGAAAATACAAATAAAATTGTCTTTAGGAAGGGTAATGTAATTGAATTCACTTTTATTGTCAAAACGAGTAGTATTGATTAAATCTACACTCCTGATACTGTATATAATTGCACATATACTGATGTTTTTATTAGATTAACCTTCTCTCAGGTTACGACAAGTTTTATTAACAGCTTTTATATCTAATGTTGTCCATGTTAGCAATACTTTTGATAACCTTGGATTAGATTCTAATGCCATTTGGTATATTTTAACAATATCTCTTACTTGAAGACGAGAGTGAGTCAAAATGGTAGTTTTATACTGTAAAGATTGTTTAAAGTAGTTCTTTTTTTATTTTGTTCCAAGAAGTTGTCATGTCGTGTCATGTCGTGAGGCAGGGACTCCATTATGAAGATTTTCGTATAAGTGTTTGGTTTTATCTGCTCGATTTCCGTCTAACGTGTATATTATTATTGTCTAAATTGTCTTTAGAAAGGGTAATGTAATTGAATTCACTTTTATTGTCAAAAAGAGTAGTATTGACTAAATCTACACTCCTGATACTCTATATAATTGCACATATACTGATGTTTTTATTAGATTAACCTTCTCTCAGGTTACGACAAGTTTTATTAGCAGCTTTTATATATAATGTTGTCCATGTTAGCAATACTTTTGATAACCTTGGATTAGATTCTAATGCCATTTGGTATATTTTAACAATATCTCTTACTTGAAGACATATATAACCTCTGTTCCGATAGATTTAAGTGAGTCAAAATGGTAGGCAGGGACTCCATTATGAAGATTTTCGTATAAGTGTTTGGTTTTATCTGCTCGATTTCCGTCTAACGTGTATATTATTATTGTCTCTTACGGTCTATAATCAGTTGTGAAATTAAAACACAATACATACAATATCACAAAAGATTATACAAATATTACTATCTATAAAACAAAGTTTAGTGTCGCAGTCAAAGTTGATGTAAGATAACAGAATATTTGCATTACCACATACAGTTTAATTGCGTTTGTTGGTATAGTGCTGTGCGAGGCGAGCGCTTCTGGGTGCCTTAACGTCCTTATCTTTGTTATAAGATGTTGATATAAGTTGTAAACTTTCAACTAGGTACCTAGAATTATTATTTATAGCTATTTTATTCCAAGATAGACTTGAGTTAGTTGTCAAATGAAGCTCGCCTGGTGCTCCATTGCTCAGTTATTCAGCCAGTGTCACACGTGATTTCACAGTACTTATGCGACGTTTCAGCTCCCGTGCGTCTGCTACGTCACGGTTAGCACGCAGCACGCTCACAATGCGCAACTTTCCCCCACTATTTGTTCTCACACCTAAAATTAGCTGCCGACTACTATCAAAAGGGTCGAAGAGAAACAATTTTTTTGTATTGATTAAAAGGTTAAACGCTGATGATAATTGGATTTCTGAATTCTTCATAATAGCCAACCATTGATGAGTTCCACTATCCTTCATCAGTTGGATGGTTAAAATGTTATATTTAGCCACTTCATTGAAAAATTCTACTACTAATACCAAGCGAACTTCATCGGTTTGTTCAATGATTTTGAAGAAGCTGATCCAGGAATTTCTACATGATGGATATCTGGAATATCTAGATTTTATAGAAAATCAGATGTCAAAATCGCTTATTACTTAGAACAGCATATCTCTATTAACAGACGAGGTTAGTCAGCCGCGACTGATAACAATACAGAGTTGATTCAATCTGCACCACAATGCTCCACTTTGCGATATTAAAGAGAGACCAATATAATATACTATGAATAAATTTAGTTTTCTGTATTTAAAACAAAGGGTTACGTGTGTTTTAAGTTATTAAATATCACTTGCTTTAACGGTGAAGGAAATCATCGTAAGGAAACCTGCGCTCCTGAGAGTTCCCTAAAAGTTCTCAAAGGTGTGTGAAGTCTGCCAACCCGCACTGGGCCAGCGTAACTAGAAAAATCAGACCAATAAATAGGACCTAAGTCAAATGTTTTGGGATGTTTTAGGGATACATTATAGGCTTAATTCTTTGGAGATAACTTCAAACATCAACAGTGTAGTACTACTCTTTCACCATAGGAACAGCCGAATCAATGTGTAAGCTTTATTAAATTATTTAAAGGGAGGTTTTAAATATTAATTTGGAAACACAGGCCTAAGACCGCACCTGTCGTCATTATAGTGAAAAGATGTGGTTTAGTTATTCTCGGAGCTCGTATGACTTCAAATTTTTGTGTATTTAGAGATAGTTTGCTAAATATTTAAATAATTAGTGTAGCTGCTGTTTTGTTGAAGAAGTGTTAAATATTAGGGTCAGGAGGTCGAGCGGTGAAGGAGGGTGTTTACTGGTAGTAAAAAGGCCTTTTAGTTTTGCACCTGGGTGGTAATCCCCAGGAAAGGCCTCTTTATATTATTGTAACTTTATATTATTGTAGTCTTTTGAAAAATTTAATAGATCGTCTTACATGCATCTCGATCCCAAAGAGCTTCTACAATTGACAAAAAAAGTGATCAACCTTATTTCTGGAGAGCAACCTTCTAAGATAAGGATGCTTCACAACCAACTTTGTCATGATAATGAAGGCGACGTACTAAAAGAACTCACACGATCTTATCTAATTAAAGCTTAAGCCCTTTCTTTTCATGTGCAAGAAGCCACTTTACAAAGGACTAGCCGTCCTAGCTTGGTTGGACTAAAACATTTTAAAGTTGAAGAAAATTTATTTTTTACTAACGTCCGATTTAAATTAAACAAAACTTAAATTTTAGATTAGATCTTTAGAAAATACTACTATAAAAAATGTATCCAACTTAGGCTGGATCTTAATGCACGTTTAAATATAGGTACTGATAGATAACCAAAAAAATACAAATTATTATTTTAGCTCCGATTCATCTTATAAAGATAAGAAAGAACTTTACATTTTTTTTTAATATTTATTAAAATGTTTTAAAAACAACATTGAAATTAGCTCTGCCTACATTTACATCTCTAACATAATATATAGCTTTTGATACTCATTGATGTCATGAAAACTTGAATTTTGTTTTTATATTATATAGATTTAGTAGTTCAAAGTAATTCAATGGCAACACTAAAATATAGTGTTCTTAGCAAGCATATTATTCAAGAAATATCTTTACATATAGGTATAATATGTTTTACGCCGCATTTGTAGTAGAGTAATTCAAAATGTATACAAAAATGTAGTTAAGTAACAATGAAACTAGCATAAAGATGCAGAAATAATAAAATTTAGTGTCTCTGTCACAATAAAATTGTAAACGCCGATAGATTATTATCTATCTCGCGATATTTTAAACTGTCGAGGAAGGAAGAGTTAGAATACAATTCCCTTCTACTGCTGGGAGAGCATCTTGTAAGAGGCGAGTAACCCAGTGCTCCCATTGGTGGTAGGAGATCTGTTCCCCACTGGCTTGCGACCATCAGCATTCGGATCCAACCAACCGGCTAACTGTAATAGTTTTATATCTCTATAGTAGATTCATCCTGATTCACAATTTGACGGTTTCACTTCTATAGTATAATCCACCAAAATTAATGCGTTAAATTGTAAGCAGTGTGTTACAGTTTACAACCTGTCTGTCTGCTGCTGTCACAACCCTACGTGCATGAACATGCGTCTCTTCTGATAATCAGCGATGTGACGTCACGACGCGCGGAGCAACACAAGCTGAGAAGAGTACCCATTGGTGATATCACAATTTTATCAATATAAATTTTAAAAATTGTTATAACCTATAACTAATAGATAGATTATAATTTAACGGTAATTTACAATGTTATGGTAACATTTCTATACCATGGTAAGGAACCACAAAAGTAGAAAAGCCAAATATAGGAACCATCTATCTAGATGCTGTACGTAAGGTGTACCTTTATGTAAGCGATTAAAAAGCAATTACTAGTAACCGGTAGCCGAGATGTGAATAATATGGTACAGTTCCATAAAATGTGCCATCATTCTCCCGGAATAGCCCCAATTTTCTTCATACTACCTACGATCACGCATGACCAATGGTAGACAAACGAAAACCAGCTTTATTTTTAACACATAAAGTCTAATCTTGTTTAAATTTATGAGGAATTAGAAAAAAATTGGATACTAGTTCGCAAATCGCACCCAGCGGGTGTCAGTGAGTTATCAATCTAGGGGATGAAACCCGTTTCAACGTAAATTTATTGGTCGATGGGTTTTTGAAAATGAAATAGATAAGGATGGTGCTAAATTATTAATTCTATTATCATGGCTACTATATTACAATATTCTTTTCTTTGAAGATAATAACATCTAAGATGTTATCTGTATGTATATTTCCGGGAATAGTTGGGGTGGATGATAGTGAAGGCCGTGTCTGGCTATAGTTAGCGTAGTATAATTATAAAGTAACTTCCGTCGCGTCATTTTAATATTCGACGATTTTAGATAGCGAGTAAACGATTATCGAATAATCGGAATCATCTACGGCACTTTGTTCAACGATTTTTGATAGCGTCCAATGAGTAATCGATTATCGATTAATCAGAACGCCAGCGCCATATTTCCTATTTGTTGATTTACTTATCCCTCTCGTCCCTATTTATATTCCCCACTGACGCAGTACACTTTAGTTTCTCGATAAGTCTCTTTGAATGAGCATCACCTGGAGTTTCTGAAGTGAAGTGTTTAAGTGTAACAAATATTGTGTGACTATATCACGCATATTGGACCTCTCGGACCTCGAATAGGATCATGTGAGTTCTTACGTCTTATTTATTAATAGTCCCTAGATTGTATTTAGATGTGTTAACACAACCTTAGGCTAGCCTTAGGTTGGGTTTATGTTAGGTTAGGTTAGCCTTATGTTAACCTAACCTAAGACAACAGTGAGACCGGGCAGTGGAGGCGAGTATCGTAATTACATAAAGGAGCTCATTGAAAGGTGTAAGCTACATCTTGGTTACAAGTCCTAGGCACTGCCTGGGTTCCTATTCAAAAACTACAGAATCGTGATATTCGATTACTTAATTCATTCTAATCGGCTCTCTCTTCTGACATATATATTAATGATATATTAGTGACGATTTATGATGTATCAATAATGGTAATGGATGGCCTATGTTGAAAACTAAGATAGTTAAGAAGTTACCAATCTACAAAATCTAAGATAATGGACCGATTTGATGAAGTTTTATTTATTTTAAATGTAATTTTTACACTGAGAAGAGATTTAACGGTATTTCTCGAGATCTTTCGATATCAAGTATAGAATACAATCTAGTATAATTTTGCATTTTATTAATATTTGTAGCCATGTTATAATGGAAGGGACATTGCCAAACAATAACAGTAATATTCTCCAGTAAAATCAAATTACATAGTTTATTTGAACTCAATTTTTACTTTTGAGTAGAATACGAATTAGATGAAAAATGTAGCTTTGGATACATTATATACTTATTTTTGTAGTAGATTAAAAAGTTTGTTTCAGACACACAATTTGAACGTAACGAAATTGATTCAGAAACGTTAGAATTTAATTTAGTTACTTTGATTGGAACATTGCTTTGAAAGGCCGAATAGGATGTAAATCAAAAATAAGATATTTCAAACTCATTTCAACAAAATTATCTAAAATTTCTTCGACCTGTTTATTAACACTATAAAAATTCTTCGATACTCTAAATAGTCTTTTATATTAAATAAAATTCTGTATGACATTTTATTGTCGTTACATTATTGCTACTTTATAACTGCCATTTCGTCCGACTCCTACCGACTGCGCCAAATAAAGTCCATCTGATGATAAGTGGCTACCGTCTTATAGATATTGGCAATTCAAGAAATATGAACCTAGAATCTACTAGATCCGCAGCGCTAATGGGATTGGAGTGAAAGAGATTAAGTTTGGTCCATATGCGGCTTGACCAGAACAAGACACTTAGCAGTCGGATTCGTATGCTGATTGTCGCAAGCTAGTCGGGGAACAGATCTACTGCCTCCAAGGGGTGCTGGGTTACTTGGCTCTTACGAATAATTTTCAATATAAATCGATTCGATAAATCGATCGTTCCAGATACACATTGCTTTACTAATATTACATTACGTTACATATACCTTACAGAGATAATAAATCTACTTTAATATAGCCACGGATTCAAAAATAAAAGCCAAAGGATAACGAACAAATCTTGGCATACAACTTATAAAAGTTAATATTAAAAACTTTTTTGCTGTAGGTTAAAATTACTGGTTATAAATCAAACGACGGCTATCAAGTAAATCGATCACGTTATCAGGAATCAGATTTGAGATCCAATAAGACGGTTGGCGCGTTTCACGTTTATCTTGGTAATGGAACCAATTTAGAAGACGCTTTTTGTAAGACATGAAATACAATCAGAGTTGTGTTAAATTATTTTAAAATCTACAACTAATAATTCTTCTGTAAAATAAAGAATCTACGAAAATCTTTTAGAACTGAAGCAGCCGCAAATATACGGTTGAAATCGATTGGCTCTCAAAAGCTAAAACGTGAAGCAAATGGTCCAAAAGATCCGATAATCTCCAAAAATTCTAACTCTTGAAGCCATTTCAATCAAGCACTCAAAGTGAATCTGTGTGAACACCTAAACTCAAATGGTTTGGAAACAGCATTAGAATCTTCGCACACTTTCAAAAAGAGCAACTATTTAGTTTATCTTCAATTCAACTCTCCAAAATTTCCTAACTAGTTATGAGTATTATCGAACGTATATGACCATGGCTTACGTTATTAATATTTTAGACTAGGTTCCATAATTTTACTTTATTGTCCATGATGTCCATTAATACATTAATTCAATCTCACACTAATAAACAGTCCAACTTTGTGACCTCTATTTTAAAAACTTCCTCAATTTTATGTTTGGATACCCTAAATTTATTGATTAGTCAATCTTTTGCTATCCCTGGTGGTAAGAGATACAAACAGTTGGTCCCAAGTGACTAGATTTGCACCATTCATATATCAGGTATACTGTAAGTTCAATCAGTTGGAAAACCACTTGGTTGCACGCGGCCAAATAAATATGTCTGCGATTTTGCTGAACTGAGCATTTACAAAAGTTCAGTCTTTAGGCAAAATGCATGAAATTTTTTACGCAAATTTTACTGACTATTGGATAAAGTGTATACCAAATTCTACAACAGATGTTCCGGTAAATCATGTTTATTCCAATCATCCAAACATAATATCCTGATTATCATCAACCTTCAAAGTAAAAGTCAAGCTATAACGAGTCTCTTGTATATTACTAGACGTTAAGTACCAAATTTACCTAAAATATGACGATTAAAGAAAGAACACGCTCAAAAGATTTTTCTCAAAACCTTTTAATTATTTCCAATAGCCTGTTAAACAGGCAGACAGTTGTAAGTGCCCTTAAAAAGGATCAAAGGCCACCAAGTCATTAAATATAAAAGAAAGGTTAAAACCGTCAAGGATCATTTCCTGTACCGCAATTAGTGGAGCCTAAACGCCGCAGTTTTGTGGATACTCAATCAAGTTTTGTGGGTTCAGTCATGTTTTCAATCCTACTTTAGATATGGTTATCACTAGGATTTTAACGCCATCTATTAAAACAGTGCCTTTTCCGGAAATTGGATTGATTTGAACTTGTAGACACTGTCTCCCTCTAATCCTTCCTTTAAGTCGGTTTTTATTACGACAAGGGTTTAAATTATTCTTCTATATTCCACAACTTTCGATAAGACTCTTCTCGTCAATTTTATGTCTTGTTTTAAACTTTATTTATTACCTACATTATTTTCAATTAATATTCTCTTCTTTAGAAAGTAATTCTATCTGTCAATGTGATGTTATTGCCGCATTATCCTTTTTTTTTCAGGAAACTAGATGCAGCTGTATTTCTAGATTGAGTCTGAGACTATGTCCTTGATTCTGTTTACTAATCATATCTAGATAATATGATAAGATTATAAATCAACAGTTAAAGCTAAGCAGCTTAAAGTTTAGTACATCAAAAGAAATTTTGAATTAACGTCGCCATTTTGAATTGATTCCACATTAAAGATCGTGGCTGTGTCCACAGCAGAAACATTGTGGATTTTCTAATCTATCAAGCTATTTTGACCTCTAATCCCAAACGTTAAGTTTTATTTTTCTCTCAATCTATTATGTTTAGAATTCAGTACAATTTTACAATGCTAATGTTTTTCGCTATAAATCTCTCAGTTGAAAATAAATGTAAAGCACAAAAATATACCCTTTTATAATGTAGTTTTAGTAGATGGTTTAATTGAAATGTTTTTGTTCTCGCCAATGTTCTAATGGAGCGAAATTTTTAATGAAGAACATTTTTACATGAGTTTTTAATCCATTATATTGTACAGTAACTGATGTACTCGATTATTATACGTTCTTGCTACGACCATTTTATTACTATTGTCATAGAATGAACGAGGAATGATGCCCATTACTGTACACTGTACATTGGTTCAAAATAATTGCATATTAATTTTCAAAGAATATTACTTATTACTTTTATAAGCAACTAGTCGACCCGTCCCGGCTTCGCCCGGGTGCAATTTAACACGTGTATTTAGCCGTAACCGCTATGTCCCTGCATTTTAAATCTGTAATATCTTCGAAAATATTAATTTTTATTTCACGCTGTAAAGGGCCATATTGATCTATATTAAATGCAAAATGTACTTAAGGTACCTAATTGGATAAGGATTTATGCTGTATTGTTTAAAACAACTTCGTAAATAAGCCATTATTTCTCGTAAAAAGTAAAGGATAAAAAATGGTTATTGTGAGTTATCCTTAAGAGATAGCCAGTTCTTTTTAAGGTGGACAATACTGTACTATATTATTTTGTTCTATCTCTTAGGGTTCAGCCAGCGATTGCAATGTAAGCTGAAAAAAATGTGTTTATTGACGACATCACATTCGAAACCTGTAAAATTACCAGTGTTTCTCTGCTATATTATGTAATTATTATACATATAAACCTTCCTCTTAAAATACTCTATCCAATAAAAAAAACCGCATCAAAATCCGTTGCTTAGATTTAAAGATTTATTTGGTCGTAGCGTGATTATATATAGCCTATAGCCTTCCTCGATAAATGGGCTATCTAACACTGAAATAGTTTTCAAATCGGACCAGTAGTCCCAAGCCGCATGGGTTACTGGCTGGCAATACAAATTAAAATATTATTTTCTTTTATTCAAATAATGTGGAAGACATTTTTGTTTTGTCAAAAAATTCAATCCATTACCTTTCAACGAGAAAATTCTTATTTTGTATTTTTATTATAATTCAATAGTAATAAAAATATAAAATAAAATATATAGATTATCAACATGTAATTATCAATATAAATTCTATATTATAAGATTATCAAGATGCGCTAGCCTTTCAATCAAACATCAAGAACCTTCCTAAGAAAATCCTCAACAAAATTGTTATTGTCTTTTACTTGTTACTGTGTAGTATAGCTTCCATATACATAAAGTATGTGTTTTTTTTATAAAAACATTATCATTTTGTAATATTTTGAGGCACAAAAAGATATTTTTAGTAAAAATTTAATCAGTGAGTCCACGGGGGCACTGGAACTCGGCCCGCTCCATGGGGCGCCATAAATCTTAACTAGAAAGTATATTTCGCCTTAGTTCTGAAATAGTGTTCGCGAACTATATATACTTCGTTATTATAAGCTATAAGCTTGTTAAGTTGTTGTTGCGATATATTTGTCCTCATATAATGTTAAAAAAAAAAATATCATTTTGAAAAAGATTTGGTCGAATATTGACCATTCGGCCGCAGTCTTAACCAAATTAAAAATACTACTTATTGTTTGTTACGTAGGAGCTATACCACTAACACCGAGTATAAACACTTACTCCAAACTTTAGTAATGGAGACCTAGCATCACGACAGCACAGCCATAATAGTCACCAGGCAGCTTCCGTTTGACTTTGACATTGACATAAAAAACACGCCATAGTTATCTATCGGCAAACTGCTCAAACATCTGGCCTCAGCGTGAAATGATTTAGAATAGAGCTAATTAACGACCTACGACCTAACCCCTCCCCCTGCCCATCTCCTACCTCAAAGCTAGGATCAGAGCTGATACTCTGTCTACATGGCAGATCAGATATAGCAGCGAGCCCCAGGGGCAATACACGAAAAGACTTTTCCCCAACCTGGCTGACATAGGCAAGATGTGGAAGCGCACTAGCATCTCGTTCACCCTTACGCAGGCGCTGACGGGGCATTCTTATGTCAGACATTACCTGCGCCGATTCCATATCCTGACTGACGATACTTGTCCCTGCGACGACATTTCGACCCAAACCATGGACCATATTATACGCGACTGCCCAAGATTCGAGTCTCGTCGATTTGACCATGAAACGCTGTATGAGAACTTCCGCATCTCACCGTACAATATCCGGGAGCTTATGGCGCGGGACTCCGCCCTCAGTTCTTTTGTAGAATTCGTTAGTTTTATATTTAGTAACCTTAAAACGTTTAACAATAATAATAGCAATTAGTTTCAGTTGTTTAAATATGTGAATTCAATAATATTTTTCTTTGTTTAGTTTTAAGTTTGTTTTAATTATACTTGTCATCTTAGTCGTAATCTGTAAATAATTTTCTTTTGCCTTCATTCTATTATTACAATTTCCGTTCTGTAATTGAAAAATTTGTTTAGTTTTAAGTTCTATATTTTAGTATTTAAGTTTTGTTGTAAATAGTTTTAAAAATGTCTCTTACTATTAAAATTTCCCTATTTTTGTTTTGTAAGTTAAAGCCTGCTCTAATCTACGGCGTGCGGCTACTCGCGACTCACTGCCAGAGAGCTCACTTCCGGCAAAGGTATCCAATAGCGAATGTCGGATTTGAGCTCTCAACAGCGACCTTTTGTTTTATATAACCCGCATAAGAATATTAAAAGTGTAACAATTTATTAAATTTAAAAAAAAAAAACCCCTCCCCCTGTGCTTACGTGAACACTGTTTAGTAAAAGTACCACCCTCTGGCTCCCTTTTAATACTTACATACTTGAACGGCACCTACGTTGGTAGCAGCACAAAGTTCGTTTCGTGCGCGACATCAGAAAAGATAAAATGACTTCTTTTAAAACTAAAGCTCTTTTATGTAATTAACGATTGTGTATTTGATATTTGGCTAAAATTTGTAAATTATTCGGTCAAATATAGAATACTGAGTGAGTAGCCAAATGTTCTGAATACGGAATGTACGGAAGGGAGTAAATGCTAAGGTGACTCTGTCTGCCTCTTACGGTTTCACGCTTAAACCATTGAACCGATTTTAATGAAATTTGGCACTGAGATAGATTGGACACTGGGAAAGAACATAGCTTACGTTTTATTTTGAGAAAATGTCTTTAAGGGGTTGAAATAGGGGATGAAGTGCATGTCAAGCTGTGTAACCGACCGAGTTTGTGTCTTTAGAAATTAGTCATATATAAAATTATGTTGATGTTAAAAATTTAAATACAAAATATAGCCAACATAGAAATGACTAAAATTATAGTAAATATACCCATATACCCACAAAGGGTAAAATCACAAGCGAAGGCTCATTAAAATGTCGCTGCACGACGTCAAGGGTTGTCCAGGACTTGCGGCTTTGAAGTGCTCATCAGTGGATAGCGGCCATTTTATGGGTCTCACGTTTCATATAGACCTTATTGAAACTTATTTTTAGAACCACTTAGCCTAGTTTAGAGCTACGGTTTTTATTTTATTGGTCTGTTTAATTAAAATAGGGTATTTAGAATATTTAAAGCTGGTAACCTGCTATGACGAAAAATTGATTCAACGACATTAACAAGAGTTACTAATAATCTTCATTCGTTTACGCACTCGCTTACCTACAATTTATCTAATCATTATTTTATTCAACCGCTCTTCATTCATTTACTAACTCACTCACCGACTCATCCACTTGCCCTTCCTTTTATTTATTCTCTCACTCACTCTCTTGCAACCTGCTATCGCAACGCTGACGAAAGATTGATTCAACGACAATAAGAAGTTACTAATAATCTTCCTTCCTTTACGCATTCGTTTACCGACAATTTACCTAATCATTATTTTATTCAACCGCTCTTCATTCATTTACTCACTCACTCACCGACTCATCCACTCACCTTTCCTTATATATATTCTCTCACTCACTCTTACAATGATGTGATTAACGCATTTTTTTAAATCGTATATTTACAAGTATTCGATTCATTTTTCGTGTATGTTGCGAATAATTAAATTTTTTCGATTTATCAGGAATTTCCGAATAATACATTCTATTTCGATTAATTTAAGTCTTTATATTATTTCAAGATTATTTCGATAAATTTTGAGTATTCGAAAAGTTACGAATTGCGGAACCCTAAGTTTTTTAACTAAATAATATGTGAGCAACATCGTTTATAAATTAGTATTCGCATTAGGCCTGAGTTAGTCTGTCAAGTGATATCGTGCAGTACATGTTAAAGTAGTGAGACTAATGGTGTTGTGTTGTTTGATGGCGCGGTGCTATGTCTCCGTTATAAAAAGGAACGTGAGCTTTATGATTTTGAAATTTGGTAGCGAAGTTGAACGGTATAGGTGAGAGTTTACGGTTATAAAAGTCTTTGAACCTGTTTCTGCGTCTCTAGTCTCAGGCACTGCTCAGCTTCAGTATAAGTATAGTAAGTCAAAGTGTTTGAATAATGAATGTATAAAGGACATAAATAAACAATTGGGTTGCAAGCCCCTCAGTACACTATTACTATATTGAATTTCTAAGCTAGTATATTAGTAGCAAAATGTAACACGTCAGTATAGTCCATGGTCCTCAAACTGTCGCCGTCGAGCTGAAGAGTGCTGAGGGTTCATTAAAATGTCGCGTGTGTGAAGTGCGGTCCAGGACTGCGGTGGTTCGAGTGGACGCCATTTTGTGCCAGTTTTACACGATGTTAATAGTTATTACGTACGTTATATTAGAATTTTTGGAAATGGTCAAGCGTGATCACAAATCACACACATATTTTAGGAAATTTATGAGAAACCCTCTGAAGATTTATTGTTTTTTAATGAAAATAAATATCGTAGTTTCTAAAGATTATATATTTATTTTATACGTCTTGACCATAAAATGTCGTATTGATGCATTGCATTGATGCTGCAGATTTTTTTTTAATTATGTCTGTGTAACTCATGTCAATAATAGTACAAACATCGTAGTGCTTAAAGTATAAAATACTTCAATTATACATTTACTATTTAATTCTGACTGTCATACACAGACATGACAAAGAAACGCCGTAGTCGTTGAAGTATTTTATATTTATTTATTAATTAATGCAGACTGTCATACACAGACATGACAAAGAAACGTCGAAGTGCTTGAAGTATTTTATATTTATTTATTAATTAATTCAGACTGTCATACACAGACATGACAAAGAAACGTCGAAGTGCTTGAAGTATTTTATATTTATTTATTAATTAATGCAGACTGTCATACACAGACATGACAAAGAAACGCCGTAGTCGTTGAAGTATTTTATAATTATTTATTTATTAATTCAGACTGTCATACCCAGACAGACATGACAAAGAAACGTTATAGTCGTTGAAGTATTTTATATTTATTTATTAATTAATGCAGACTGTCATACACAGACATGACAAAGAAACGCCGTAGTCGTTGAAGTATTTTATATTTATTTATTAATTATTGCAGACTGTCATACACAGACATGACAAAGAAACGTCGTAGTCGTTGAAGTATTTTATAATTATTTATTAATTAATTCAGACTGTCAAACCCAGACAGACATGACAAAGAAACGTCGTAGTCGTTGAAGTATTTTATATTTATTTATTATTTAATTCTGACTGTCATACACAGACATGACAAAGAAACGTCGTAGTCGTTGAAGTATTTTATATTTATTTATTAATTAATTCAGACTGTCATACACAGACATGACTAAGAAACGTCGTAGTCGTTGAAGTATTTTATAGTTATTTATTAATTAATGCAGACTGTCATACACAGACATGACAAAAAAATGTTGTAGTCGTTGAAGTATTTTATATTTATTTATTAATTAATGCAGACTGTCATACACAGACATTACAAAGAAACGTCGTAGTCGTTGAAGTATTTTATATTTATTTATTAATTAAATAATTTTATTTAATTATGTTTATTAAAAAATGACATACGTCACAGTCTTTGATTTTTTATAAATTCATTCTAACTGTCAAGAAAATAAAACATCGAATATTTTTTATTTATTTAAGTTAATTCTGATAGTCGAACACGGGCCAATAAAATGTCCCATTTTTATGAAGACTGACTTAATTAATGACTGACCAAAATGCATCCGGTATAAATCATTACAGAATTATAAGAAAGACTTATATAACAGTATGAAAGCAATAAATTAAATATAATTAGACCTAAAACGTAATATTTCCGACATTCAGACAAAAGAGTAACACATCGTAACAGTATAATTAATATTAATGTAATTTTGACGTGGAAATTAATTTTGATGCGGTTTATATTACAGCAAGTCATTGTTACGGATCCCTTTGATGTTGCTGCTTTTAATAATTTGGTTAGGATGAATATTGTTTGGATTTTAGATGGAATTGAGGGTTTTCATGGAAATTCAAATACGATTTCGTCTTCAAATATCATATTTGAAAAGGGTTGCCCATGACGGGTTACAGAATAATTCATTTCTAATGCTAAGACATTAAAGCTCCGGTTTAAGTTTTTATTAATAACCTGATGACTTGAAATATAAAGCGGTAACGATTGTAAGGTTGTAGCGGGTAAACTCTACATTTACTGAACTGATTTTGAAAATTCTTTTACCAATAGAAAGCCAAATATTACCCAAAAAAGAAAAGCCTTTTTCGTGACAGTCGGATTTGCTGCAGTAAGTCGGAGAAAAACGGTCAAACGGAAACGTTTCTTACGAACGCTGCCTTAATGATGAGTGATGTATGATTCGTAGTTGCGGATATAGCACTAGTGAATAAATGAGTGTGTGAATGAGTGAGTGAACAGTTTGAATACAACTCAGCGAAGCGAGAGTGGTTCGGCTAGTTAATCTATAAACGTTGTATTATCTGCATAGGATCTGTACACAGTAACATGTAAAAGACAATAATAATATACACTTCAGACGGAAACCTTCATAGCGTTCTAGCATCTTTGATGATTATCGGGCGAGATCACTTACACTATCTTAAATATCAGAAAGGATAAGTTGATAATTTTTTTCTTATCATGGAAAACATTGTGTAGCTCAGGATTATAAGAAATTTAAAAAATAGACAAAATGCTCACTTGATCAGCATTTACTGATTATCCCACTTCTGATGGCAGCATTTTATTTCAACTTACATAATCATTTTTATCTCTTAGTTTAGTATTCTGAGTCTCAATAAGTAGTTTCAAGTGGTGTCCAAAGGTAGAGCTAGGCTAACCAAATCACCCCTATGTATATTACGCGATTTGTTACAAGCTATATAAGAACGTATTCGCTATTCCATGCAGAGTATTAATTTTCAAAAGAAAGATGGCGCGATCCGTTACTTTTCTGAATCTGCAGCAAACGGTAATTGATGTCCATTATTTAGAAAGCGATCGAACAGCTCCAACAGCTCGCTATGAACTGCCCAATACTTCAAATGCAACAGCTTGTGAAACTTCCACCACATTATTGATTTACGGAGGAAATTAATAATGAACCTAATTTTTGGATCTAACATTGAAAAGTAAAATCCAAATTTACGCTAATATTATAAAGAGAAAAGTATTTTTTTAGTTTTGTATGTTTGAAAAGAAAAAACTCTAAAACTAGAGCGATTTCAAAAATTCTTTCACCATAATAGTGTTACATTATTTCTGAGTAACATAGGCCATATTTATCATTTAAAAAAATTAGATATCCCTACTAAAATTTCAATAATGTAACCCAAGGCGTAAAAAAATTTTGCAATGTGTTTCATCGCATGTGCTACGGAAACTATTGATAATAGAACAAAACAATATTCTACAATATTAAACACCATATCCATATCGAAAAAAAAACTTCGCGAGACTATATGTCCAACTATTCTAATTATGTCACTGTAACTACTTTTCATATTATTTTAAGAGTTGATAGAAATGCTGACCAATATCAGACCATGATATCCATACATTTGTATTAATCCTTAACCAAATAAATCATTTCATATTCAATGTCTCAATACCTGTTGATTACTTTTTGAATTATTTAAATTGGATCAGGCGTTACTTTGCGGAAATTCATGATTTAAAAGGAACCAAAAGGTTACCTTGCTATAATCCGCGGCAATCTGAACAAGCAGACTCATATGGCACAACCCATAAGAGCACATTGTCCACATAAAAGTGAGATGTGCGAACCCGAACCAAGACACACCACACACCGATCGCGATCGACTTGTGTGGTTGACATTTTTGATCACTGTTTTGATCGTCTGGATCGTCTAGCTCGATCGCCATGATTGCCTCATTATCTCGATTGTCTCGGTGGTCTAGATAGCTTCGATTGTCTCGAGTGTGTCGATTGTCTTCGGGCTAGGCGCAATATGGTCAGAAGATAACTAAACATTATGATCTCTTACTATTTATTCTCTCAGGAACCCAAGCAGTGCCAAGCGCTCTTCAACACAATTGTAGCACTCACCTTCTCTTCCCAGGTTTGCTGTTTAAACCTAAGGTTAGGCTAACATAAGGCTAACCTTAGCTTAACTTACACTTCCGATAACAATATATTGGTATTGCCTGGGTCGCTTGTGCTAAATAACTTACCAACTACCGTAATTAGGTTACTTAGTACTTCACTGAACGCAATTTAATTAAATTTATATTGTAAACACTTAAAAATATGGAAAAATTATATTTAAACATGAGCAAGTACTTTAACATCTAAAATATTACGCAGTTGGTTATACTAACTACTGTACACTAATTAGGTTATAATTTTATATTAAACTCCACCTTTAAAAGTAGTGAAAAATTTAAACAGTAACTTTAGTCAAAAGTTTTTTTAATGAAATGAGAACAATCCAATTCACGGTTAATAATTAAAATTTACCGAATATTCGTGATTTAAAAAAAACTGATATACTTCGCAATATCTTTAACAGAACCATAATACTGCTACACTTACACTAACACCGCGCCAGGTAATGGTAATGTTCACGCAAGGAGTTTACTTGTCAGACTAAACTCTAGTCCGTAGGTACTCGAAAAAGGTATCGATACTTTGTGGTAGGTATTGTTTCGAATATTGGCGGAGACCTGTCCCTTCCGAGTGTGGTGGTGGCCATGCTCGGGAGTAAGGCGGGCTGGTTAGCGGTTGCCTCTTTCTGCGGTGATCTCGTTGAAGGAGGCCGCGGAGCGGGCCCGGGAGGCCGATGCCTCATCTGACCCGATCCGTAGAGGTCGACCGGCGGGAGACGACGTAGATACGCGCGCCTTCTGTCATCTGATGCTTCTGGGGAACCTAGAATGTCCCCATCACCCGGGACACCTCTCGGGAGGCGCGCAAGCCCATTTTAGTACGGGTCGACCGTCGAGGCGTTTGCGGTAGAGTGCGTTCAGCGTCCCCGCAACGTTTCATTATGACGAGGAAGGTAACCGCGGAGGTTTAGTAGGTATTGCGGCGAAGTGCTCGTCGGTGAGTCCCACATAACCCAGCCGGCCCCACCAGGGTCTAAAAGGGTATGTGTAAATGTATTCCTCCGCGAAAAAAAAAGGTATTGTTTCGAATAAGAAATTAAGTTTTTAAATGGGAAATTACTCATTTAAAACTTGCATTCACGGCTTGTTTATGGTTATGGCAACGCCATCTAGTTAACTCATTTTGAACCTTCTTAAACATTACATCGATCTTTGCTCGAAATCGTTCCTTCTGTGGACAGTTAAATTCCTAACCTTTCTTTCATTTATTTACTACCTACCTTTAGGCGGGATGGGGTCGTCAGGAGGGGAATAAAATCCGGAATATTTCTTAAAATTATATTTTTCTTAATTTTCTACATTTTTCATACTTCAGTATATAGAGGATATGTTTTATACCGGAATATAGACAGTTTTAGTGGGATAGAAAAGTATTATACCTGAAAAGTTGGAGCTTAGTATTTTAATATTAGTTTATCACTCATATTTCAATCACTTACTGACTCACTCACTCAAATCTTTCTTCCAGAAACTCTGTAGATTCTCTACAGGAACTAAGTGTAGTGTCGTCGACTTTAGGGGTGGGAGAAACGGGCAACTTCCGATGTTTGAGGGAAGGGTGTAATATTCGAGAATTCATGGCCGTTTTTATTCTGGAATAAATGACAGTTCCTGGATAAACAAGTTGAACTTATAACCAAACCTTCGACGACTTTTGGGGTGGGAGAAACGGGTAACTACCGGCGGGGGTTTTGGGGGGGGGCGCCAAGACTCGAGAAAGCGTTGACCTTTTTTATGGTCCTTTGTTATCTTTTTTATAGACCCATAGGAGTTTATAAATACACAAACAATGATAAAGGAACCAATTGAATAACGTATCTCAATTACAATAATTACAGATTGTAAAACAATCATTGAAAAAATGGTTTGAAGGGGTTGAAATAGGGGATGAAACATGGAGTGCTAGCTTCGGAAACCTCCTCGAGAGCCCACCATTTTGTGGGCCGATGCACCCTGGGCAACTACGGATAGTAATTTTCCACTATTACTATCCGGAGGCCAATATCCGCAGATGAGGGCGCGTAGGCGTAGTGGACGGTGGCTGCGTTGCAGCGGAAAATTCGGTGTGTCCCGCTGCGCCTCCGTTCATGGGGTAGCCACTCAGTGGCGCAACCGTGCTCCATGATCGGGGGGGGCAGTTGGACATATCTGATGCGTGGGCGTGAAAGCGTCATGGTGGGGCGCGTAAGCACGAATGTCTCTTGCGCTGGATGTTTCGCCGTCGACTCCTGTCTCGGTGTAGTAGCGTAATTCGGGATGGGGGGAGCGGTCGAGCGGCCAGCGCAGAGATTTGCGCCAAGGTTGGGCGCGGAGGTCGAGGAGCGCCGGCGTGACGGGCGTGGGCCTTAAACTCCAACGTTCGTACCCTGAGCGTCACAGACGGCGGTTAAGTCCAGGGGGGGTCCGGTGGCCAGAGGTACGGGTCGCTCCGGGTACTCCTCTGTTTGCAGAGATGACTTGTGAGCGACCTGATCTCGAGGGATAGAGCTTCTGACTCCTCCGGGGGGTTGGGTGTTTCAGTAGACATGTCCTGGCATCCCCTCTCAGTTAGGTGCTTGGTAAAGCGAGCCCATGGGCGGGTTTAAACGGGCGGCGTACACATACGGTACGGACGGTGGTGGGTTTTAGTGCGGTAGTCCAGCGCTTATCGCTGGGAGTCCCACATTACCCCTTTAAGGGGTATGCGTAAATACATTTCCCATTCCAAAATGTTAAACTGAAGTTATTTACTGACTGATATTGACCTATGGCCTATGCGCATAATGCCCTAAGAAAAGTACTCGATACCTTGAAGTATCGATATTTTTATGAGTACGATATTTTTTTGATAATACGCTTGAGTACTGTATCGATGAAGTTGACTGTGGCATTGGTAGGGGTAGAAGTAAAATCAAGCGATTCGATTGGATCTTAACAAACTTATTCCTTGCTATACATCCTCGCACACATCTGGTAGAAATCCTAAATCCAAAAAATTGTTTATGTAAAAGGTCTTAGAATCCAATAATGGAGTTTAGGCAGTTTACCTGAAATTGTTTTAATATTTACGCTCTTCTATTATTTACCAAATAAAAATATAAGGCAGAACTAATTTGAACTCGTAAACCCTTAGGCGAACCTTAAAAATCATTTTTGGACCTCAAAGAAAACAAACGCAAAGAGAATGTAAATACATCCGTCAAACAGCATTTTCAAACAAATACAATTTACACGGCAAGAAATTTTATTAAAAGCTTGGGAGGATCATAAAAAGAAATTTATTCATTCAAAGACATAATTCTGGTTTATTTTAATACAATGTTACTTGAGAGTTTAGATTTGAATTTTTCATGGGTCTGTCTGATTCATTTTGAGATGCCAAAACACTTTTATGACCCTGGAGAGGGCTTCGAGTATTATGCTTCTCTATATCAGGAAGAGAAGAAAAAGATAAGAGAGATAAAGAACTTGCAGAATAAGAGGCCCTAAAATAGTATATCATCATCGTCAATGGCCAAGGCAAGGCAAGTAAGGTGTTAGACCTTGTTTAGACGCTGATCCAATGCGGATTGGCAGACTTCACTCGCCTTTAAAAACTTTAGGAAATTTTCATCAGTGCTGGTTTCCCCTCGATATTTTCCTTTACCGTTATAGTGGCAAATAAAATATCCATCAGGAAAAAGATCTACCAGCTATATGAAAAATATTGTTCGAATATGTTTTGCGCATGAAAAAGTGAGTACCATCTCTACCTAAGTTTACCTTTCAACGTCTAGCCAGGTTAAACACCTTCCTAAGTGAGTTTATAGTATACTTGCCATTAATAAGAAAAAAAATAAAATTCGAAACTTACAATCGTTCAAAAAATTTCAAAAAAAACATTCCCACAAAATGCCAGTCAGAAGTAATGTAGTTTTCTCTCTGTGAAAGATTTTTTTTAAAATCGAATTAATAGCAACAAAATGGCCTTATTGTATTAATTGAAAATATATATGGCAACACTTCATCACCAATGTCACTCAAGAATAGTGTAGCTTGCGATCAGTGAAAGAATTTTCAAAATCAGATCAATAGTTCAAGAGAAAACCTTCACTGCACAAAATGACCATGTTATGACACTTAAATGGCCATATCTTTTTAATCAGATTATTTATGACAATACCACGTAGTTTATGTTACACGTAAAGGTCTTTCTATCGGTGAAAAAAATTTCAAAATCGGTTAAGTAGTATTTGAGCTTATTCGAAACAAACAAACAAATCAAATCCTTCCTCTTTACAAAATAGTGTGTATGTGGATGACCACAGATGGCCACAACCATTAAATAAACTCTTTTAATATAAGCTATGGTAATAAATTAAAATTATGGGCATTAAATTTCATATAAATTGTACTTTATTGCTCGCTTGTTATTCGCAGTTTTGATGACAAATTATGCTATCTCTATAATTTATGTTTAGCTTATCTATACTTGGTTGTTAGACCAATATTTGGGAACATTATCTATACTAATATACCTATAGTTAAAACTGAATTATTAATTTAAGCGTTAGCAGATCGGGTTTGAATTCAATTCCCCTCTGCCGCTGGGAGAGCATCTCGTAAGAGCCGAGTAACCCAGCACCCCCATTGGTGGCAGGTGATCTGTTCCCCGACTGGCTTGCGATCACCAGCATGCGAATCCGACCGCCTAGTTTCTCTAACGCGTTCCGGTTGAGCGCCATGTCGGCCTAGATCCCCTCCCTCTTCCATCCTATTAATGCTGTGGTTCTAGGGAATACCAGGTTCTTGCTCAGGGCCACTGAAACCGTCCTCCTATTAGCTTTCCCTTTCACCCTATCTTCTAGGCGGCAACGCATCGGCAAAGCAAGAGATACTCGATGTCAATGGGCGTCGGTGGCCACTTTCCATTAGGTGGACCGTCTGCTCGTTTGTCTCTTATCTGTCATTAAAAAAAGTTGGTTCAAATCCATGTTGTTGGACTACTGTGTGGCTTAACTGACTCATTAAGCCATAATATTTGACAGACTAACTCAATCTTATCGGAACGAAAGTTATATTGTCTAATCGAAATAAGATATAATGAACTACCCGCGAATAATAATTTATAAAAGGTTTTGCTAACAAATTCTCTCTTGAGTTTGGCTGATGTATAGGCTCATATAAATTTAATTTACTTTTACTTATTTTAGCTTTATTCAAATAAACATCAATAGTATATTTTTATGTCCTTTATGCCTAAATTCATTGACTTGCGTTTACACATAAAAAGGTTTACAAAAGATACGTAAAGGTCCAGAAAACCTTTCATTCATAGAAATACCTTTGCAGTTTGAACCAAATCTTTTGTATTTTAAATGGAGCACAGATATATTATGTATCTTTTTGTATTCTTACTAAAATGCTAGCAATCAGAAATATCAATACATTCCATGTTAGGTTAGATAGACTTTTCCTTTTTATATATAAAACACACTATCAAGCTGCACCGGCTTCGCGCGCTATTTCTCTATTATGTTATGCATGTATTACATATAAACCTTCTTCTTAAATCACTCTGTCTATTGGTGAAAACCGCATTAAAATCCGTTAAGTAGTTTCAAAGATCCAAGCGTACAGACCGCGGGAAGCCACTTTATTTTGCTCTATGTAAAAATAATTAATTTTAAAAAGAAATAAATTTGGATTACGTTTATTTATTTGTACGTCTTTGGAGCTTCCTATTTTGATGTCCTGTGGGATGTACTAATTGACATCATATTATGACAGCTAAAAATATATGGGTTAATAGTATGGACACACAGTTACAGCTTAAATGTTTTCAATGTAAAAAAAAACAAGACATTTGAGGCCAAATTTTAACTTACTAAATTGTGAAAACTGCTTGAACAAAGTAGGATAACTTTCAAAATTATGGTGTATTGTCGCAAATAATATTTTATACTAATATTATAAAGGTAAAGAGTTCGTTTCATTGAACGCGCTAATCTCAGAAACTACTTGCTTGAGTTGAAAAATTATTTAATTATTGAACAGCTCATTTTTCAAAGAAGGCTATAAGTTGTATAACATCACGCTAAGACCCATAGGAACGAAGCATCATTAACACCTACACGAAGTAAACAGATCACCGTTTAATCTTCTCATTAAAATTTTCCAAAAAAAATAAATTATTTCACTTTTTCATAGCAAAATATTTATAAAGGTAATAGAGCAAGATCACGTGATGATCAGATCTTCGTTATTTTATAAAACCTGAAAGTTTGTCTATGTATTTCCTTAATACAAAATTATATTATAAAGTAGAAAGTAAGTTTTAAAAAACGTAGGAAATACTTAAGAACACAAACTAAACAAACTAAAGTGCGATTTAATATACTATTTACGCAAGCTATTGACAAATAGATGCCGTCTGTCTGTCCGTTTCACAGTCAGGCTTAAATCACTGAATTAATTCTGATGAAATATGATACAGAGACACAGTAGACCTTGAGGAAGTGCATGTCGAGCTGGGAGGTCTTTATGTGTTTGAGAATTAGTCATATATGAATTTAAACGTCAATAGCTCAGTGGTTCGGGCGCTGGATTCCCGATCGACAACTCCCGGACATTGGACTACTGGCGTGGCCCACTCCTGAAGGGGTAAAGGGAATAGTAGTAGTATGTGATCCATACTGCTAGTAAGCTTTACAAAAAATGTAAAATATAGTATATAGCGTTTAAAATGTGACATTCAACACGTTGTAAATTGCAACAGGGCGAAGCCAGGACGGTTTGACGGCAGATATAAATGATCCTCAACAATGAAATTTGGATCACGATTGCTTTGAAAGAGAACAATGTCTATGGCAGACAAGATGTAATAACATCGAAACCTATATATATATATGGGCGCTCTAAGGAAGAGATTGATTATAATCTGTGGTATTGTCATCTGTATACAACGCCATCTAGTTTGCAATTAGTAATTAAATAAGATCGGAAATAAACTCTTATGGTAATTTATGGAATAATAGATATTTAATAAAAGATTTACAATTTATAATTATTTTAAGATTATAACTTGGTAATTCTTACATTATTAACAACAAATTATTAAGCAATTGTATTAACCACATCTAGGGTTTTGCTTTTGTTTTGTTTATACTATGTTAAGTTCCGTTTCAATTTATTCAGATTATTAACTTATTAAATTATTTAAATCACATTAAATTTATTTTAGAATTATATTAAAATTATTTTAGAAGGATCAATGATTATTTTTATATTAATATTAAATTAATATGTTATTAGATTTAAATAAGTCTATGGTTTTGTTTTGATTACACGGTATTAAGTTCCGTTTAAATTTATTTAAATTAGAAACTTATTAAATTATTTACAACATATTAAACTGTTTTGATATAATTAATAATTATTTTATATTATTTTATTATTTTATAAATATAAATAGAAACTATAATCGTAAGAAATAGTAAAATTATTTGTTATTTGATTCGGAAGCTAGTTTACCTAAAAAATAAATTTTGTCAGCATGGAGTCTTTGTCTAATCTTTGGATCGAAAGGTTATTAAAGCGTAGTTACTGTCCTGAAGCGTTTTAATCATGAATCCTGGGGACGAGTCTGGCGGGGCGCCGACATATACCTCTATTACACATACACAGCAAAACTTTCAGGTTTTATAAAACAACGAAGGTCTGATCGTTGCGGGATCTTGGACTATAATATCGTCCAAGGAAAAAAATGATGAAGGAGCAAAGCGGATTTAACGGAGTTTAGCTTTACTTAACCTATAAAAGCGGCTTATTCAAAACTTTTATAATAAACTTGCTCTTAATTAGCTCCTACTGGAATTTCCAGTTCATTCTTGCCTAAATTGTTTTACTTATTAGCCTTTATATTTCATATCTATCTATATTACAAGCGGCCCGCCCTCGCTTCCCTGCGGTTATTTAAAGCAAAATTATAATCCATATTTAAGCGATTTAATAATTTCACATTATTTATTAGTAACAAATGAATTGAATTGATAATGAAAGAGAGAATAGTGAGAAAGAAAGTAAAGAAACAGGTTGAAAGAGATAGAGAGAAATGTTAAAATTAAAAAGAGAAAAGGAGAGATAGAGGGAAATATTACAGATATTTCACTGTAAAATATTTTTTATAACCCTCTTAGTAAATACATTTTGTATTATAAACTGCCAAACATATGGCAACACTAAATATCAAAAGCGAGAAAGAATATCAAAAACGGTTCAGTAGTTTCATTAAATCCTACTAATATTATAAACGTATATATATACATACATCCATACATCCACACGTCAGTAGTCCAATGGATGTATGGATGTATGGATGTATGGATGTATGGATGTATGGATGAATGGATGTATGGATGTATGGATGTATGGATGTATGGATGTATGGATGTATGGATGTATGGATGTATGGATGTATGGATGTATGGATGTATGGATGTATGGATGTATGGATGTATGGATGTATGGATGTATGGATGTATGGATGTATGGATGTATGGATGTATGGATGTATGGATGTATGGATGTATGGATGTATGGATGTATGGATGTATGGATGTATGGATGTATGGATGTATGGATGTATGGATGTATGGATGTATGGATGTATGGATGTATGGATGTATGGATGTATGGATGTATGGATGTATGGATGTATGGATGAATGGATGTATGGATGTATGGATGTATGGATGAATGGATGTATGGATGTATGGATGTATGGATGTATGGATGTATGGATGTATGGATGTATGGATGTATGGATGTATGGATGTATGGATGTATGGATGTATGGATGTATGGATGTATGGATGTATGGATGTATGGATGTATGGATGTATGGATGTATGGATGTATGGATGTATGGATGTATGGATGTATGGATGTATGGATGTATGGATGTATGGATGTATGGATGTATGGATGTATGGATGTATGGATGTATGGATGTATGGATGTATGGATGTATGGATGTATGGATGTATGGATGTATGGATGTATGGATGTATGGATGTATGGATGTATGGATGTATGGATGTATGGATGTATGGATGTATGGATGTATGGATGTATGGATGTATGGATGTATGGATGTATGGATGTATGGATGTATGGATGTATGGATGTATGGATGTATGGATGTATGGATGTATGGATGTATGGATGTATGGATGTATGGATGTATGGATGTATGGATGTATGGATGTATGGATGTATGGATGTATGGATGTATGGATGTATGGATGTATGGATGTATGGATGTATGGATGTATGGATGTATGGATGTATGGATGTATGGATGTATGGATGTATGGATGTATGGATGTATGGATGTATGGATGTATGGATGTATGGATGTATGGATGTATGGATGTATGGATGTATGGATGTATGGATGTATGGATGTATGGATGTATGGATGTATGGATGTATGGATGTATGGATGTATGGATGTATGGATGTATGGATGTATGGATGTATGGATGTATGGATGTATGGATGTATGGATGTATGGATGTATGGATGTATGGATGTATGGATGTATGGATGTATGGATGTATGGATGTATGGATGTATGGATGTATGGATGTATGGATGTATGGATGTATGGATGTATGGATGTATGGATGTATGGATGTATGGATGTATGGATGTATGGATGTATGGATGTATGGATGTATGGATGTATGGATGTATGGATGTATGGATGTATGGATGTATGGATGTATGGATGTATGGATGTATGGATGTATGGATGTATGGATGTATGGATGTATGGATGTATGGATGTATGGATGTATGGATGTATGGATGTATGGATGTATGGATGTATGGATGTATGGATGTATGGATGTATGGATGTATGGATGTATGGATGTATGGATGTATGGATGTATGGATGTATGGATGTATGGATGTATGGATGTATGGATGTATGGATGTATGGATGTATGGATGTATGGATGTATGGATGTATGGATGTATGGATGTATGGATGTATGGATGTATGGATGTATGGATGTATGGATGTATGGATGTATGGATGTATGGATGTATGGATGTATGGATGTATGGATGTATGGATGTATGGATGTTACTCTTTCACGCAAAAACTACTAGAAGGATTTTGATGAAACTTTACAATAATATAGCTTACACATTAGAATATCATATAGGCAATAATTTATAAGGATATACTGTGAATAATCCAAAATATAGCGGGTGAAACCGCAAGGCGCAGCTAGTATTATATATTTGTACCACTCCATCCTTCTATGCCATGGAAACAGTGCATTTTTTTGGCTACAAAATACTCTTTGTATTAATTAACGTTCTTCTAAGTATTCTTGTACTAAATTTCATTTAAATCGGATCAGCCGTTTTACATGATGCGTGCTAACATGTCAAATTGTTCTGCTTTTTTCGTAGAATGAAATTGACTTAATATTCCGGATATTGACATTATATTATATTACACTAAACTAGATGGCGCTACTATTGTTTTAATTTTGATAAAGCAATAAAAAGTTTTTTTTTATTATAATATTATATTTAAAGTAGGTGAGAGTTTTAAAGGAAAGAAGGAAAATTATCGAATAGTTCAAAGAGCTCTTTCATAATATATTAACTCTCACCTCCACCACATCACCTCGCTTACTACAATAGATAAAAAAGTAAACTTATGTAGACGTCAAGAAGGACGACCTTAACCAAGACACTATAATACTAACTTCCATGAGCACTGAGCGACAACACCAGAGAGACTGACTTGTCTACGCAAGGATATACTTCACATAACACGAAAGGAATGAAGTAAAAATCAGCAAGTCAAGTCTCACCACTGAACTATAGACGCTTAGAACATTGAATACAACCTGTCACCATCTAATTTATTCCCCACTTCGCAAACAAAGAAAAATTCCACCAAAAGACCATTGTTTTCCAAAATAATAGACTACCTTATTTATATTTCAGACACAAAAAGGAAGTGGCGTGTAAAGAAAGTGGGAACTGTATAATATTCGCATTAAAGCCCCTTTAGTAGCTTCTATCGACTATCAAAGGTGGCTCAGCATGTTTGTGGTGTCTGAATGGTGGTTAATGTTCCGAATTATAAAATGGTACGATGATATTGTTAATGTGGTACATGTGAATGCAGTTATGGCTAAATGAGCATAATTTATTCAAACATTAAAGAATCTACTCTTATGAATGAGGAGGGTGTTAGGTATGGCCTAGTCCACCACGCTTAACCCAGTGTTCATACCTTTGAGAACTTAGGAGAACTCTCTGGAGTGCAGGTTTCCTCACGATGTTTTCCTTCACCGTTAAAGCAAGTGATGTTTAATTGCCTAAAACACACATAAGTCAGAGGTGTGTGCCCAGGATCAAAGGTCATTTGAAAAGAGTCATATAGATAAAGACAATAAAGCAGATCACATATTAAAAAAGAAGATAAAAGAGAGAGAAAGAAAGTATCAAATATAAATATAAGTGTGCGATTTGAGACCTTATGAAGTTCCTTCACAACGCATATCAAAGTTCGTCTCTATTGCTCGATCTCGCTGCCTAATCAGGTAGACAGGTTACCACACTTTATTACATTTACTACACTAAGTTAGACAATATTCACTCTATGAAAATAGTCGTCAAACTGCCTCTGATCTATCGGGTTATAAGTAATTCTTAAAAACTTTTCTTAAAATAAACCAATCAAAGGTTAACAAAAACGTTGTTAGAATAAAATATAATATGTCTATAGTAAATACTTGCAGCTAAGTGCTCGAGCACTCCCTATAATCAGATTTATTATGTAAAGTATTTTCTAAATAAGTGCATTAGTGTACAAAGTTTATTCCAATATTTCTTTATTCCATAGGTTAATGTCCGCGATCCATTTTTCCCCTAACCGCCCTTAGGGTTTGAATTTATGTGAATAAATAATGCGTTATTGATTCTTAATTTTATAGTGATGGTATATTTTGTATTGACTCTGAAGGAGATTTAGATACTTTAGCTGCTTAAAAAATAACTTTCAAAACCTTCCTCTTAAATCACTCTATTTATTAAAAAAAACGGATCAAAATCCGTTGCGTAGTTTTAAAGATCTAAGCATACATAGGGACAGACAGACAGTGGGAAGCGACTTTTTTTTATACTATGTAATGATTAACTTAGAAAATTTAATATAATTTCTTTTCTTCATTACATATTTTTCTCAATAAGAGTCTAATTTTATTTATCTGTGTTAGCTTTATTAAATTATTTAAAGGGAGGTTTAATATATTGACCTGGCAACACAGGCCTCTGATCCAACCTGTCGTTATTATAGTAAAGAGATGAGGGGGATATTTTGTATTATAAATAGGATGATTTCTACGCAAGAAGATTTAATTATTCTCGCAATTCATGTGACTTCAAAGTGTTGTGTATTTAAAGATAGTTTTCTAAGAATTTAAATAATGAGTGTAATTGCTGTTTTGCTGAAGAAGTGTTAAGAAAAGTGTTTTAATCCTGCACCTGGGACGCAGTCGGCTTCCATCTAGATTGGGTATTAAAAGCTTAGGTGTGTAGCTTAAAACTCTTTTTATTTTATTGTAATGAGCAGGTCCCATAAAATACTTCAATTTTAAATTCCAATTTCGATGTCGATTGCCTGGAGTGTCGAGTGGAGTGATGTCTATCAGATGTAATTACCTTAATGAATGTCGTATGGCGTTCAATTATTTTTAAACACTTAATTTCCTCTTAAAATATCAGGATTTTATATATTTTGTTATGAAAAATTTATTATAATTCTTTACAATACAGAAAATGTGACCAAAGTTGTTGTTGTCAAACAAATGTTTTGATAAATTCTATCATCTAAATTCTCAAGCTCTTGGTATTTAGGAGCTTTGATAGACGTAGACAACAATTACTTTCAATGCGGCTTATAATCAGCCATACTAACGAAAATGTTGACTGACCAATTCAATAACTATTACAGATCGCTTCCATTCCTTTATTAAACTCCATTGGAACAGCTTAGTAAATATCAGAAACTTTACAGCTAAAACAATAAATTGCTCTAGGTAAAGCAGTCAAGGTCATGATGATGGAGTGTTGGACGCCCCTGTACTGTCATGTCTGGTCCTCTTATGCTCATGTAATGGACTACCCACAGTTTAATCGACATTTTTTATGACAGATAAGGGACAAACGAGCAGACCATCCACCGAACGGAAAGTGTCCATCGTCGCTCATGGAAATTAGCAAAACTAGAGAGTATCTCTTATTTTGCCGATGCGTTGCCACCTCAAGAGTTGAGATAGGAGAGAAAACTAAGACAAGAATGCTGCGATTTCAGTGGCCCTGTGCGAGAACCCAGATTTTACTAGAATCGCAGCATTGATGGAACGGGAGAGGACACTTGGTGGTCAGATTCGTATGCTGGTGATCGCAAGCCAGTCGGAGAACAGATACCCTAACACCAAGGTGGTGCGGTAATAATTTAGTTATGATATCTAAATTAAAGATTTTCTAAATTTACCAAAGAACTACGTAACCTAAGGTATCTAGCAAAATATTTTTCAAATGTTTTCGTCCCCATGATTTTATTTTGCCCCCATTTATGTTATATCTAATTTTACAAGCTCTACCTGACTTTAATACCGTATATTTCATAGTTATTCTTCATAAAAGAGCCAATAAAATTTGAAAAACTGCAGGCGTTGAAGCAGTAAGTATGAAATGGACAATTGCCAATATGGAGGAGCATAATTTTAAAAAGACATTTAGTTAAAAGTTTTTGGATGTTCCACTGATATAGGACTATAGGTTAAGACCATTTGTGGGATAAAAATTTTTGTCTGGACTTCAAAATATATTGTAATTATCAATTTGACATTTAATGTTTAACAAAAACATACCACCGCGCTCTCGCAACGATCGGTCGCGTTGAGCGCTAAACGTTACGTCTTGGTTTACTTAATCACAACAGTTAATTAGTGACCAAATAATATTCAACCTTATCATATAGACTTTAGTGTATATTTTTCGTTCGCTTAGTGATATCTTGTGTTTTGTGTGACGCATCATTGGACTTGTGCGGCGACCGCCTCTTACCCACTTCAAAAAAGATGAGTGTTCGTCGGTCCCCTAACAAACTAGATACTAACGCACAAAGACAAATGCACACTGGATCTCAGCCAGACCTATCGAAAATATCTACCAATATGGATTCTGTTACAATACTCAGAAATAAAAGAAAAGAACCAGAATGTGATTTGCGACGTGATATTGCCGACTTCCGATCTGAAATGATGTCTTTCCTTCAGGACTTTAAATCCACCTACAAAAATGACATAAGTATTATTCGAAATGAAGTCACGAATATTAGAGATGACTTGAAAATAATTAACTCTGTTACTGAGAACCTGACCCGTGACGTCACCGAGGTGAAATCCGAATTATCTAGTGTCAGCAACTCTCTGGAATTTCATTCAAAGGAGCAGGAAGTCCTTAAATGTCAAGTACAGGAACTAACATCAAACGTCGCTGAAATAAATAAACTAAAACAGTCCCTTGAGGTTACAGAATCGGAACTATACAAACTCCAGAGCGAGCACAACGCTCAACAGCAGCGGGAACGCATGAACAACATCGAAATATCTGGAATTCCCCAAAAGAGCACCGAGAATGTCTTACAATATCTATTGTCCATAGCTACCGCGATTGGCATAAACCTCACTAAGGAAGATATAATACATATACACAGGGTCCCCTCGCGAGTATCTGGCAGACCAAAAAATATAATAGCAAAGTTCAAAAATATCACCCTCAAGGACACTATTATATCGGCTATCCGCAAAAAGAAAGTATTGACTACTTCTGAGATCGGGCTACCCGGGGAGACTCGTAATATATACGTAAACGAACATCTTACCCCATCTAACAAACAATTGTATGGTAAAACGAAGGAAGCAGTAAATATGGCGAATTTTAAGTATATATGGATACGTAACTGCAAGATCTATGTCAGGAGAAATGACACGTCCCCGGCTCTTCTTATACAACAAATAAGTGACATCAAAAATATTATATGACTAGACTATAATATCACTACTTTACGGATATCCTTATTTATTTTTTGTATCAAATAAGAAAAGTTATAGTACCATATGAATGTTCGATAAAATCAATACTTGGATTATGCCACCTACCTACAATATTTTATAATATTAACGTTGTATTCCACAATGAATCATTCTCACTAGTATCTATATTTTTGTTTTACCACAATAAGTTAAACATTCCAGCGCGTTATTATTACAGTATAAAACACAAACAATTATACCCTCTAATGTTACTATTTTATATAAATGGCAACTCGTTCATTTCATTATAGTAACATAGACTTATTATTATACTATCAGAACGTACGCGGGTTACGTACCAAGTGCCTAGATTTATACAATAATATTTTGTCTAATGACTTTAATATATTATTATTCACGGAGACCTGGTTACAGGATGACATAATGAGTTCAGAGCTTTGTGATAATAGGTATGAAATATTTCGATGTGACCGGAATCTACTTTTAACAAAGAAAAAAAGTGGCGGTGGCGTAATGATTTGTGGTAAGCGAGAACTAAGTCTCGTGCTGAAATATGCCTCGGCCAGTAAATATTGCGAACTTCTGTGCGTCACATTACCATCGCGCGCGTTGGACTCAACTACGGACCTTCATATTATTCTTGCATACATCCCACCTGAACCAAATGTACTATCACACGGCATCGAATTTTTGCAGTCTTATTTAAATCAGCTTGTTAATGCTTGCCCTGAGGACAACTTTTTACTTGTCGGTGACTTTAACTTACCTTGCATCTCATGGAATTCTAGTGGTCACAACATAAATAGCTCTGGTTCAAAACTAGTCATTGATACTGCTACCTCCTTCGTTGATGATATGAATTATTATAATTTTAATCAATATAATTTTATTACTAATTGTAAAAACAAAATTCTTGATTTATGTTTCAGCACTTTACCCCTCACAGTAAACACTTCACCTCAATCACTATCTAAAATTGATCCACTCCACCCACCAGTCATAGTGACCGTCCAAGACCTCAACATAAAACCCTTACGGGAAACATCTCTTCCTCGATTTAATTTTTATAAATGTAATTATAATACTATTAATTCGTATTTAAATAAAATTCGTTGGATCAACATTTTACAAGGTAACTCCATAGAAGAAGATGTTGAAATATTTTACGAACAACTATACAAATGTTTCTTACTCTATATCCCTATTTATAGAACAACCAGCTTAAAAGTTTGTTATCCTACGTGGTACAGTTCTGCTTTAATAAAAATCATTAGTGAAAAAAATAAAATGCATAACAAATGGCTAAAATATAAGAATCCCCGTGATTATGACGAATTCTCTTTACTACGTGCCAGACAACAACGGGTTGAAAATGAATGCTTTAATAACTTCACTCACATGTCTGAAAAACTTATTCGCCGCGCACCAAAATACTTTTGGAAATATGTTAAGAGCAAGAGAGGTGGTTCTAACTATCCAAAAAAAATTACTCTTGGACAAGAACAGTTTACAGATGGTCAAAGTATATGTCGCGCTTTTAGCAATTTCTTCGAAAGTGTATTCATTAAAAGTACCAACATAAGTTCCTGTAGCAATTTTAAACTTTCAAATAATTACAATTCTTGTGAATTCTTATCTCAAATAAGCGTATCTGAGGAAGCTGTACTGAGCTTGCTACAGTCGTTAGATATAAATAAAGGTTCGGGCTGTGACGGAGTTCCACCTATATTTTTATATTCCTGCGCTGAAAGCCTAACTACTCCTATTACTCTTCTATTTCGTAGATCACTAAAAGAAAGTGTTTTTCCTTCCATCTGGAAAAGAGCTCAGATCATACCAATACATAAAAAAGGTTCACTTACTTGTGCAGAAAATTACCGGCCGATATCTATTCTTAATTCTATATGTAAAGTATTTGAGCTATTAGTCTACAAAAATATTTATCCTCTCCTCGCAAAAGGAATATCTCAAACTCAGCATGGATTTCTGCGTGGTCGCTCCACTATTTCAAACCTAACTTTGTTCTCAGATTATGTCCTTCGCAATATGGAAAAAGGAGGTCAGATTGACGTAATCTACACTGATTTTGAAAAAGCTTTCGATCGTGTGGATCACGACATCCTTCTCCATAAGCTTGAAATCCTAGGTATTCATGGGGATTTACTTAGATGGGTTCAGTCATATCTTAAAAATCGTTCTCAGTTTGTCGTACTTGGGGGATATAAATCAGATTGTATAAGTATCCCCTCTGGTGTTCCTCAGGGTTCGCATCTCGGTCCTCTCTTTTACAACGCCTATATTATGGACATACATGAATGTATACATAATGCCAATCATATTTTATATGCTGATGACAAAAAGGTATTCATGAAAATAAATTCCCCTGCTGACTGTGAATTATTACAGGCTGACCTAAATAATCTTTTTAAATACTATACTAATAACAGAATTTCAGTAAGCATAGCTAAGTGTCAATGCATTACTTTCTCTCGTAAGTTAAAACCCAATAAATACCCATATCATTTTAACAATACCGTTATTGAAAGAACTGAGGTGGTAAGGGATCTCGGGGTTCATTTTGACTCAAAAATGATTCTATCCAATCACATTAATACAGTCGTAGAGAAAGCATATCGGAGCCTCGGATTTGTCATTAGAACCTGTAAGCCTTTTAAGTCTATACAAAGTCTAAAAGTGGTATTCTACGCGTATGTGCGTAGTATTCTGGAATATGCTTGTCCGGTTTGGTCTCCTTGTTACAATATTTACGTAAACCGTATTGAAGCCGTACAGAAAAAAATTTATTAAACATCTTAATTATAAATTTAAAAAACTATCTGGATCATATATTGATTGTTGTAGAAATTTTAGTCTTCTCACTTTAGCTGAACGTAGGCAAATGCTTGACATGGGCTTATTATTCGATATTGTTCGTGGACAAATTGATTGCCCTGCACTCACTGAGCAAATATTTCTCCGCGCACCCATAAAACGCACCCGACACACTACTCTTTTCCATGTACCATTCCATTGTTGCAATTATGGCGCTAACGCACCACTCTCGAGAATCTTGCGAACATATAACAATAATTTTAATGATATCGACCCCTTTGTAGGATCTAAAGCCTTATTTAAAAACAAGATAAAATCGAAATTACTAAACTCGTAAAGGATGAGTCTACACCACATGAGTCTAAATTTTTAGATACGTGTAAGGCAATTATCTACTCATATAATATTCTTATTTATCTACGTATATAGCATATATAATTAGTATGGAAGTATGTATATATGTATGTATATATATATGTATGCACGCATGTATCTATATATGTATCTATGTTTATGGTTTTTCTCGTAGTGTATATGATTCTTTAGATACTGTAACTGCAATACTTATATCAAATAATATTTGCTCAATATAAGTTAAGTCATAATCAATTTGTAACTTAAACTATACAACAATGCAACACGGGAACAACTATTATTGGCTTGTTCTAAAATATCAACTGTGCCAAATGTAATACTATAATTATTATTAAGCTGTTGTTGTTCTAAATAAAAATAAAATAAAATAAAATAAAAAGGATCCATTAAATAATTATGATGATTTCGAGATTTCATCATTACAACAATTTTATCTGAATACTCTACATCAGAAGTAACATGATATGTAACATGATTTTTTTTCTCAATATGAAGGATCGTTTGAAAAGATTTGAAAGGCTCATAACTTTATAGGAAATTAAATTATAAATTCGCCTAATTTCGCTTCTGAACTCTAAAGTTAAATCTAAATTTAGCGGCTATAAATAAACAATTTCATGAGACAAGCTCACAGCTCAACTGAGCGCTCAATCCATAAACTGTTGATGAATTAATGCATAATCATAAATTGACTCAAAATTATACCCACAGCCTATTTATCCGGCCAAGTGTGAATCGGACTCGCACCACCTTAAATAGTTATTTTATTATGTTTTTAATATTTGTTGTTATAGGGGGAACAGAAAGACATCATTTGTGAAAATTTCAACTGTCTAGCTATCACGGTTCATGGAGTCTTACTAATAAGGTCCCAAATTTACCCATTGAGTACGGAACCCTAAAAAACGAGAGATACGTGGATTAAATATATAATTAATGAAGAATCTAAGTGAAAAGAATTTAAGTGAAAAATAAAAATAAATCCATTAAAATCACAATACACAATTCAACTGTTAACGTATAGCACGAATGAATGAATGAATAAAATTAATTTCATTCAAATTAGCTCATTCAGGGTGGCTTCTGCGTAAACATTTACTTTCTTAATTGAAAAATTATCTTGCGGCACCGGCTTTGTTTTCACTCACTGAAGGTCTGTATTCATTTAGAGTTAATACTAGTGGTGACTTTAAATACAATTTTCACAAAAAAATCTTCTCAAAAATGCGTCTCTAAGTTTTTGATCACACCTTCCTTTGCCATTCCATAACAAACACATACAACCTTTTTTACGCATCCTTCCTTACTATTAAATTTAAAATAATAAAGGCAACATTCGATATAAAAATATTAAGTATTTTAAACGGTAAACACTCACGAAAAGTTTTTCTTTTTTTTTTTTGATTTTGTATTTCAGTTTCACTTAGTGCCTTCCTCAGAGAGTGGACCCGCGCGCTTTGACACAATAAAATGAATTAACTTACGTGTTTACCGTTTAAAATCTTTAATAAAATTAAGTATTAATGTAACTGCTATTAATTTTTGAAAAAGCACAATTTAGATTTCTGTTAATTTTTCAAAAATCCCATTAAAGTGAAACAATTATCCAAATCGGTTCAAGCGTCTTCGAGTAATCGGTGAACATACACAAAAAAAAGATTCCGGTAAATTATAAACCTCCTTCTTTTTTAAGTCGGTTATTAATAAAATGATAGTTTAAAATATAATAGCCTAATATTCCTCATCACTGTTTTAAACACCTTTAATTGGATATTAACTCCTGGTTCATACGTTTACATCTTGTTCCAATAGAAGCGTCAGTAGCTCAGGCGGTGGATTTCCGATCGATAAGTCGTGGGTTCAAATCCCACTCATTGGATTACTGACGTGGCCCCCTCCTAACACAAGCATTTAGCTTACTTGAAGAGGTTAACGAATACTAGTAGTATGTGATCCATACTTTAAAATAAATAGATCAAAAGCAGTTTGAAAGTAATTTCTTATAGTAATTTCTTATAAAAAAAAAAAAAAAGGTAAGACGGATAGATACCTTAACCACGACACTATAACACTAACTTCCATGTACACTGCGTGACATCACTAGCGAGACTGACTCTATCGCAACAAAGGTTGTATATTATCTGTTTCTTGTTTTACCGATGTCCATGGGCGATGGTGGCCACTTGCCATCAGGTGGACCATCTGCTCGTTTGCACCTTATCTATTATAAAAAAAAAAAGCTAGATGTCAAACACAGCTCACCTGGTGTCCATTATGACTGTGTGGTATGGTGGTGATACTGGGTCTCGATCTTACTCGATTTTCGTATTAAGTGCATATTATTATTGTCTTGTAGTATCCAAGTAGATAACACATATGAGTAGGACTGTACAGTAAAACGATCTATCTAACGAAATTCACAAGAGGTTTTACCTCTAATTCCACGTATGAGAGAGCAGCAAAAGCTTGAATATATTTAAACATGAATTCCACAAAATTTCGCAATTAAACTTAATTGCATTCCTCGAAAACATGACAATATTATACCGGAAATTGTACAGCCTTTGAAATCCTTGTCGTAAACCCGAATTTTTGGCGTTAAAAGAAGAATTTTGTAAATAAAATTTTGCAACACGCACAAGACAATAATAATATGCACTTAAAACGGGACACCGAGTATCCAATCATCATCACCGAGTATTTAATGGCCCACTGCTGAGCCGGGTCTCCTCCTCAGAATGAGGAGGGTATTAATTAGGCCATAGTCCACCACGCTGGGCCTGTGCGGGTTGGCAGACTTCACATACCTTTGAGAACTTTTAGGGAACTCTCAGGAGTGCAGGTTTCCTCACGATGTTTGCCTTCACCGTTAAAGCAAGTGATATTTAATTGCTTAAAACACACATAACTCAGAGTCAGAGGGAGAGTATACCCAGGATCGAACCTCGGTCTCCCGAGTAAGACTTGAAGTCTAAACCACTGGGCCATCACTGCTTGTGTGGTAACCAGGCAAGCTCCGTTTGACAACTGGCTCCAGTCTATCTGGACAGATAGCCGCGAGTATAAAGTTACCAATAAACGTTGTGGCTAAAACTCCCGAGGATACTTTAGACACAGCTCTCTCGCATAACTACTTGATTACTCGCGATGTAATAATAATGATACATGTCATGGCGTCCTATTCATTTTGTTACCTCTTACCTCAGTTGTGCCACTTTTTTAAGGAAAATTATTTTCAAATCAGTTGCCGATATCATAACCAACAGTATGTATGTGTTGTGATGTCCCGTGGTTTATAAGTCGGAAAAAAAGAAGAAGAAGAGGGAGGTGTTGAAAACACTAAGAGATGATATTACATGGACTAGGTAAACGCAACGTAGATACTGCTACTGAACCGATAAATAACTAAACATGATCTCTTACAATTACGACAGGAACCTAAGCAGTGCCTTGGGCTTGTGACCAAGTTGTCCGTGCAGGACGTCCGGTGCTTTTTTCTGGGCTATCGAGTCTGTTAAAATTATAGTTTTGAAAGTTTTTCTGTCTTACCAACAACATTCAGTGCTGAAAAAGTATATCTGGAGAGTTTTCCGGATTTTCTAGTAATTTGATGTTGACATCCAGATATAGATATTACCTTTTACTGTCAAATTGTCCTTTTTATGGCACTGAATTGATCATAATTATGCTGTTATGTGGTCCTCCTACACATGTGAGTTAATTATTTCAAGAACGGCGTAGCTTTCTGTGAAAAATTATCAAAATAGGTTTAGCAGTTTTTGAGCCCATTCACAACAAAAAATTCTCTTCTAAATCTTACTGATCAAATTGATGATTTATATTATATAAATTTTTTATTTTTGATTAATTTGTTTGCAATGACCATTATTTTGCCCCTTAAAATTTACAAACTATTTTTCTAGTTTTGATACGATAGTCGTACGAGTACGTAGTTTGTCTAAGAAATGGAGGACAATAGGAAACATAAATTAAGATAAAAAATATCTCACATGCGGTCACACTATGCGGTGATATTCTCAACTTTTACACAAGTGTATACATTAGTGTACACATTCAACATTAAGCACAGAAGTAGCACTTACATACATATTTATTTGAGTCAGCTAAATCGACCATAGTTTCACACGTTTAATGCCACACTCACAAGTTTGTGAGAGGACAATTCAACTATACGATATTTTCTGAAAATATATCTGTATTTTAAAATATTATTATTTCATAACTTTTAGATTTTTATACAATAAATTTAAAAATAAAATAAAATGATTTCTTTTCCAAAATGTCTGCATCCATTAAAAGCGCTTAAAGTCACAAGCTGATATAGGGTCCTTCAATTAAAAACGACTGTCAAAAATACTGTCAAAAATGAGGGAGGAATGATACCAATTACTGTACAGCAATACGTATTCACATGCAATTTAGACGGAGCCGAGCAGTACCTTGGGGTATAATAACACAGGAGCAGGGTTAAAGGGGTCTATTATAATATAATAACTCTCACCTCCACCACTCGACCGCGCTAACGACAATAAACTTACCTCAAGGAGAGTGACCTTAACCACGACACTATAACAATAACTTCCATGTACATACACTACGCAGAATCTCAGACTAATCTATCGCACTAAAGGTTATATATTGTTGTTGTTTTTTTTTGTTAAAAAGGCTTTCTAACGTTTCTATGTCGCTGACAGGATCCTTTTAATATTTAGATGAAATAATAGTTGAAGGAATGAAGCAGTACATAATAAAAGGTTAAAAAAAATTACTCTCGTATCGTACGGTACATATCATATCGTACATATTGTCGTATCGTACAAATAAAAGGGGTACGTTAACATCCCTTAAATGAAGTCTGTGTAATGAGGTGTAAAACAGCGTTATTTAGTGAACTAGTTACTGAGTTCATATTCAGAGGTTTATGGGCGCTTGTTTCAAACTTTTGTTGTTACGACGATTTGTTGGCTATTTTGTGTTTATTATTGTCTAAACTGTTAACTATGGGTATAGTTAACTATACACGTAGATCAACGGTATTACGACTTGATGACTGGAATATTACTCTCGAGAGTTACCTCGACTTCTTTTGAAGTTTATCAGCAGTGCCACTTGCGAAAGTCGAAATGCTAGTCAAATCAATGTTGCCAACAGCATAAGTAATATTTCTAATTATACATATATTTATACATTTATATTCGTCTGTCTGTTAGTTCACAGTAAACTCAAAAACTACTAATCGGCTTTAAATATTGAATTGAATCAGGCGTAACTTTGCGGAAATTCATAATGATACCTTAAGGTATAAAAGGCTGGTTTTTCAACAAAATTGTCACTTCGCAAGTGACGCGTGTAGAGTCAACAACTCCTGGAGATGCTTCGGTTACGAAGCGAAACGTACGTCGATTGTCGATCGAAATTTACTCATGTGGTGTGTCCTGTTTCGGGTTCGCGCGTCTCACGTTTCTGTGAACGGTTTGCTCTTCTGGATTGTGCCGTACGAGTCTGGTTGTTAGATCGTCGAGCTACCTACTTGTGTGGTGTGTCTTGGTTCGGGTTCGCGCGTCTCACTTTTATGTGGCCGGGATGCTCTTCTGGGTTGTGCCATACGAGTCTGGTTGTTAGATCGTCGAGCTACCTACTTGTGTGGTGTGTCTTGGTTCGGGTTCGCGCGTCTCACTTTTATGTGGGCGGGATGTTCTTCTGGGTTGTGCCATACGAGTCTGGTTGTTAGATCGTCGAGCTACCTACTTGTGTGGTGTGTCTTGGTTCGGGTTCGCGCGTCTCACTTTTATGTGGGCGGGATGCTCTTCTGGGTTGTGCCATACGAGTCTGTTTGTTCAGATTGCCGTGGATTATACTTAATAACAATATCAAAGGTCAAAGGTATGTTCATGCGGTTTTCACCAATAGACAGAGCAATTAATGAGGAAGCTTTTAGTAGATACATTTTTAAGGTTTTGTGTAAATTGTTTGAAATATGATGATAATTGTTGAAAATATCGGAAACAGTTAAGCAATATAACAAAAAAAATTAATTAATAATTAATGTCCAATAAGAGAGTAAATAGTGTGTTAATAAGTGAGTTAACGGATGGATGATTACAATATAACTCAGGCTGCTTTTTTACTAAAAAAAAAAGAAACTGAAGAGTATAAGAGTTGTTATCGAAAGAACAATAACTGGTCCACCCGCCCGGATTCGTATTTCAACCCCTGCAAGCCTTTTTAGCAATAAAATGTAATCTATGTCCTTTTAGTCTATCTCTGTACTAAATTTTATCATAATCGGTTCAGCGATTTAAGGGTGAAAGCGTAACAGATAGTTTCTTTCGCATTTATAATTTTCAAATATAATTCAATAACTAAGAAAAGCGAAGAAACCACCACTAATTATACAAGTTAAAAGACAGCAAGAACTTTAGAAATCGTTCCTGAGTCTGATGATCAAACTATAAAGTACAAACAAATATCTAAACAAGCGAAGTTCCTCACGAACAAAACAACCGTCAGCGGAACTGTCAAAACTATTCTGGACTTACACAAATGGGTGTCAAAGGAATTTTATCTTTAGTACTAGAAACATAAGGTCTTAATTAATATAGGAATTGTTCAGATCTTCAATATTTCATAGAGACGTCGCATACTTAGAGCAAATGCATATTGCTGGTAAGATTCACCCGTGAGGGGACGGGTTAGAATACTATTCCCCTCTGGCGCCGGGAGAGCATCTCGTAAGAGCCGAGTAACCCCGCACCCCCATAGTGGTAGGGGATCTGTTCCCCGACTACTTGAGAATCCGATCGCCAAGTGTCATAGACGCGTATATTTGGGCCTGACTTACCCCCTCCCTCTCCCAACCCGTGATGATGATGCTGCTATCTAGTGAACTCTGGGCTCTTGCTCAGGGTCCGCTGAAACCGCAGCATTTTTTTCTTCAAGTGGGGAGAGAGAGTCTCCCCACTCTGCCTTCGAGGATACAACGCATCGACAAAACATGAGGATATCTATTGTTTTGCCGATGTCCATAGGCGATGGTGGCCACTTACCATCAGGTGGACCATCTACTCGTTTGCAAAGTGCAAGCTGCCATAAAAAAAATTGATCATCATGTCTAAATAGCTAAAATAATCGTTATGAACTCAAAATAATAAGCGTGCTGCGTGCCTGTATTTGCAGTTCCATCCGCGAAGTTTACTATTTTGATAAATAGTAGACGCGCGAGAACTGAAACGTCACATAAGTACCAATCACGTGTGACGCTACTCTCGTGCTTCTTTAAACTTGGGTCTATTCGTAATCAAAAATATTCAATACTAGAGCTCTGATTGAATTTTGGGGCTAAGAGACGACTTTTAATTAAATATCACGTAAAGAATAAGTTTCTTGGACCAAGAATCCTTGAACGACTTTTATAAGTTTCTTAGTCTAGTCATAGTCTATTGATTTAATTATTCGGACGTTTTCATACCTTCCAAATCTTACCTGCAATTTTTGGCTTTATTTTACCTCCTAATCTTAACATATTCTGTACTTTTAAAGAAGTAGTTTTAACTGTAGTAGATCAGTGGTTAGGGCGTTGAATTCACCATCATACTCATTGCACTACTTACGCAGACACATTATCCTAATAAGCATTTACATTTTTAACCAAAATTGCTGGTTATCTTTTTAAAAAGACACATTTTTCGATGTGCCTTGATCCTAATAGTTGATCCAAGTTAGAATGATCATGAAACAGGATAGTTTGACGTTATAATAAAACTTTATATCATGAAATGAAAGTGTAGGAATTATGATGTAATTTATTAAATGGACCGTGTTGTAAATAACTTATTGGATGGTCCATATGAGTTCTGAGAATATTCAAGAAACGTGATCACTTGGACAATATGAGTGTATTTGTGAAAAGAGAATTTATCTATACGTAGAAAATAATTGTAAATTATATGAGATTGGTTAAAATAGATTTTGGGTCACAAGTTTCAGGTACAAATGGAACTGCGATTTAATATACTGCTTACGCCATCTATTGACGGGACGCAATTGCTGAATTGATTTTTATGAAATTCGGTGAAGAGATAGAATAGAGCTTTAGAAAGAGGTTAAAATAGGGGATGAATGGGAATTGCATCTGGGATAAGCCAGGAAGGGTCGACTTGTCTACGTCACAGTTCAAAACATAATAAATTGAAGCGAATTAATGTTTATTGTACCTGACGGAGTGGTTAGTACTTCAAATCACCTTCATGGTGTCATTACAACACTCAAGGATTTTTGTTACTCTCTGATCCCCACTGGTGGAGTATTATCTTGTCCCTTTATATTTCCTTTACCGATAAACTAAATGCTTAAACATGATCAAGACGATCAGAATCCACTGCTCAACCTCACAGTGCGATATTAATATTTAAAAAAGTACATAACTGATGTGATCCTCGTAAAGGAGACTTAGTACTACACAAAATTTTACTAGCCAATGTTTTTAGCCACGATTTTCTGTATTATCCATTTATACCGGGCAGTGAATAAAATAAACCGCAAAACTAAAGCACAGTACACATTACTGAACAAAGCAACTGTTACTTCCGAGTGATTTACGTTACACCGCGTTAAGGCGCAAATTGTAAGGAAAATCAAAATGGTGACTACTTTATATCTTTGGTTTTTATTGTAATGCTTATAGTGACCCGCTTTCATTTTATATTATTTCTTAACTTTTTACTTATTATTTTACCCATAAGCATATTTATTTATTTAGTGATTGTTGCATTGATTTACTCAATTAAACAGCAAATGGTAACATAAAGTTTCTGGAAAATTTTTCAATTAAAGAAATATCACTACATGGTATAAAATAAAGTCGCTTCCCGCTGTCTGTATGTCCCTATGTATGCTTAGATCTTTAAAACTAAGCAATGGATTTTGATACAGTTTTTTTTAATAAATAGAGTGATTTAATTGTAGAGGTTTATAATGGGATGTCCTAAATAAACCCATTTTATTCAGCTTACTTTGTAAACGCTGGGTGAACCCTTCGAGATAGATCAAAATAATGTACTACAATATTGTACACCTTAAAAAGGTCTACAAAAAAGTCCGCGATGGTATATGTCTATCTCTTAGGAATAACCTATAATAACCATCTTTTATCCTTTACTTTTTACGAGAAATAATGGTTTATGTACGAAGCGATTTTAAACAATACAGCATTAATACTTATCCAATTAAGTACATTAAATACATTGTGCATTTAATATAGATCAATATGGCCCTTTACAGCATTAAATTTAAATGAATATTTTCGAAGATATTACAGATTTAAAATACAGAGACGTAGCGGTTACGGCTAAATATATTATTCTTCGGTACGTCTTTCACGAGCGAAGGGACGGCATGACACTAATATTATCTATATGAGAGCAACATTACATACATACATGCATTGTGGAAAGAATGTATAGAAAACTAGTATATACAAATATATTAGTATAGTATTAAGCTTTTATATAGTTTGTGTATTTGTGAAGTTGTAGGGGGTAATCTCTGGATTTACTGAAATGATTTTGAAAATTCTTTTACCAATAGGAAGCCACATTTTTTGTGAATGTCAAAAAATGAAAATACTTTTTCGTGATAGTTGGATTTGCAAAGTAAGTCGAAGAAAAAACGGTCGAACGAACGCTGCCTTAACTATGAGAGATATAAATAATTCATAGTTGCAGTATGAATGAATGAGTGTGTGAGAGAGTGAAAAGTTTGAATACACCTCAGCGAAGCTAGAGCGGCTCGGCTAGTGTAAAATAAACATCGAACTGTAATGTTCTTAAGTATAAAACCATGGAAAAGAGTTAGTTTATTCTTTAACTTCACACTGTCCGCCATGAAACAGGAATAAGAGCAAAAATAAAGCTGATATTTGTTTTAAAGTTAAAGAATACGATATTCCTTCCAAGAATCCTTTGTGCAATTGAAAAAACATTTTCATACGACGGAGCAACTCGTAATGCACCGCTTGCTTTGTGTATCCTCATTAATATTAACATACTGCTTTTTACTTGCGTTTATATATACTTTTTTATTTATATGTCGGGGATTTTAAAACGATGTGAAATGGAGATGGAAGGAGGAAGATGGGGAATATTGGGGAACACTAAAAGGGGGTGATGGTATTGAGTGGAATATTGGGTAAACGCAACGTAGATACTTCTACTGAACCGATAAATGATCAAATATGATCTCTAACAATTACGAGAGAAACCTAAGCAGTGCCTTGGACTTGTGACCAAGGTGTAGGCTTAAGGACGTCCTTTAAGTAATTACAACACTCGCCTCCACTGCTAGGCTCTCTATTTAAACCCAAGGTTAAACGCACATAAACCGAATCTAACACAAGGCTAACCTAACCTAAGGCTAACCTAACCTAACATTGTGTTTACTTAACCACGTGGCAATTACATTGTAAGGACTTACGTGACCTTAGTTGGAGAGCACTTCCACACTACACTGCACTGCACTTGACACTATCACTATCACTAGCACTACTTTGATGTTCACTTCTTGAGAGACCGCGCACGACTAAGACTTCAGTCAGACTGTCGATCGCATAAAAAGGGTCGAGGGTAGAGACTGTCAAAACAACGGAAGTGACTACTACCCCACTCCAACGCCATAGACAACGATAACTATTCGATTAATCGATAATCTTTTACTATGCTCCGACATATATATCAGATATTAAAATACTAAGGCTGCGTATCCACCAGAGATGTGCGAGGATGTATACCAAGGGATGTGTTTAAGAACTAAAACCCTCAGTTCGGTTATCTAGCTTTGATTAGAGTGTGCTAAATAAAGTGATTTTTAAACACATCCCTCGCTACACATCCTCGCACATCTCTGGTGGGAACGCAGCCTAAAAAGGAGATTCGAATATACGCACACGTAGAGGCACAATGGATACCCTATCTCGAAAGCTACGAATGCAATACAGTCAGGAAATAACTAGACGTTGCGATCTGTTGCTATTCTGACAGGAACCCAAACAGTGCCTTGGACTTGTGACCAAGTGTGTAGGCTGCTTCCTACCACATATGTGAACACCTCCACTGCCTAGGTTGTCTATAAAAATGTAAATATTATTTTTATTCAAATAGTTTAATATTAAAAATGCATACACTACAGGGATCCAGTCTACAGTTATGATCTGTTATAAGTTTAAGTTGTGTATCTGGTTGTCCGTTTGTGCCATCGAAACGCACAAGATAATGTACCGAATCTGATGAAGTTTTATTTGTTTGAAAGGTAATTTAATCGAGATGGTTCTTAGCTATGTATTTTGAATATTTGGTCACCCGTTTGAACACTATCAGCTCATAGCTAACTTGAGAGCTGCCTCACAATATTAATATATTGACAATTATAAAAATACTGTAACCATGGCAACACACTCACATTGCTTACAATGAGTACAGATTAAACGGTATTTCTCAATACCTTTCGAATAAAATCGAGTATGAAGCTTCTCTATAGTACCTAACAGTATACGAATATTATAAACGCGAAAGTTTGTAAGAATGTATGGATCTCTAGATGTATGTTTGTTACTGTTTCACGAAAAAACTACTGAATGGATTTTGATGAAACTTTACAATAATATAGCTAACACATCAGAATAACACATAGGCTATAATTTATAATGATATAGAGTGAATTATCCAAAATATAGCGGGTTAAACCTTGGGTCGAAGCTAGTATTATATAAGTTAATATCGATACTTGGTGACTGTATTAAATTAGACTTTCATTTGGGTTTTTTTTTTAATATGGTCAAAATAATATAAAAACAAACCAAATGCATACCATAAAGGCTGTTGAAGCAGTTTATAGCGTATATAATCTGTTTGTCTTTACTTTATGAGTGTTTTACGATCTGGAACATGTTCATATGCTCGTGTCGTCGTTTTAACTCTCCTTCTTTATTACTTAACAGCTTAGAAGTTGCCAGATGCGTTTGACACTTGTACTATAAAGCTGTTATGGAGTTTTAGATGTATATTATGATAGTATATTTTAGTTTAGTTATAGTGTCGTGGTTAAGGTCACCCTTCTTGGGATCCACGGAAGTTAGCTTTATTATCTATTGTAGTTAGTGTACGGGCAGCGAAGGGAGGTGTTGTAATTATATAAAAGGCCTTTAACCCTACACCTTGGTCACAATTATTGCTGTACAGTAAAGGGTATCATTCCTCTTTTTTCTTTTTAAAACATACAAAATTAGTACGAGAATGGGATTGCATACAGACATCCAATATAAAATCTGTTTTATCTTCTATACTATACAACACTTCACACTGAAGCATGATAATTATTTTTTTATAACTAATATTGAATATATTATGATGAAAATTATCATAAGTTAAAAGAAAACTTCTAACAAATTAAACATTTTTGTAAGTCAAGTGGATAACAACTTTTATGATTCATAATATAAAAGAGTCTAACGTAAGTTTTAGAAGACATTTATTAAGTACTTTAGAAGTAATGACCTAAATTATAATACACAGATAGAAGATTCGTTTGCCCATTAACTGTCATAAAAAAGAAGGAAAGGCAAATCATAAGAAAAATAATGTGGCACCAATTTTGGTTGTTTTGGTACCAATTTGGAGTTTAATGAATATTTAATTTTTTTTTACTTAGAAAGGGAGCGTTCAAGTATTACGTAACACAATTTTTTAAAAATTTTAGATGCTCCCTTCCCCCCATGTAACGCACCGTCAATAACAATCACGTACACACAGTCGAGGGATTCCCCGCAGTCGAGGGATTCCCCGTTAAATATAAACGAAAAGGTTTGCCGATTTGGAAGGTTCTAATTCCCTAGTTTTTTTTAAATAAAAAAAATGTTACGTAACGCGTTGTTTAAATGATCCCCCTTCCGCCCTTGTAATGCAACGTAACGCTTTACAAGACCCCCCTACACCCGAATTGCGTTATGTAATACTTGAATGCTCCCAAAGGTATATTTCTTTTTCAATCACGGGTCGACATGTAGATGCCCTGTAGACAATTTAATTTAATATGAGATGTGACACAAACCGGCGATTTTCCCTGTATGCACTATGAGAATGCACCCAAGGACAATCCCCGGATTGTGTAGGACCATGCCAATATATGGAAACTACTAATGCTGGGCTTTGGATTGGGGTGATAGTGGACTCGGTAACTAGTGCTATGCATAAAACGTAATGTTATTTTTGTATTGAATAATGAGGGATCCCTCTGAAAAGGGACCTCTTCAATGGCTTCTAATGAATTACTACTTTCTGAGTATTTTTTTGTGTCTGCAATACAAAAAAATACTTTTTCATAAAGCTGAAAACTTTTGTAAACGTATACCTAAGTCTCAATATCTCAAAGAACAAACAAACCCCTAAACAAGCGAAGTTTCTTTGAGCAAAATAACCATGAGGGAAACTTTAGCAACTATACGAAGCTTTCACTAACAAGTGACGAAAAGTCGAGTACATAAGAAAATAATCTGTATTAATGTACATTATATCCTATTTATAATAGTTTCCATAAAGATATAGTTTTGTTAATTATGATGTTGGCAACACTAATTTGACTAACATCAATATTGGTAGCATTTTTTGTTTCTTGAGTGTTGGAGTTGAGTTGCAAAATAAAAACGTTATGACAGGATAATTATTATGAAATCGTGAGTATTCTAGCAGTAATGCTGTTGATCTGAGTCTAAAGTATAACCCCCAGGAGAATATTCTAGTCAAGCCGTCGTATTGTTGGTCTGCGTATAGACTATAATTTATGACTTCCTCTCAATTTTGAGGGAAAACTTGTGTATGGCGCCATTTCTCGTAGATAGATTGTAGATAGATTTTTTCCGGAGCTAGAAAAGTAAAGAGGACAAAGCCACTGACTAAAACTCGTTATCGTCGAGACAAGGACAAATCCGACTTATGATATCCTGGAATAATTTCATCACACCATACTTAAGCCAGACTTTCTTTTACTTATTTATTTCTATAGAACAAGTCACTATTTTTTCCTGTCTGCTTATTTGCTTACTACTCCTAAATAAAGTAATGGATTTAGGTTGAGCTTTTACTAATGGAATGAGTGATAAACAAGGAAGATTTGTAATATATAATTCGAATACTTTTAATTCAAAATGGCTGAACAATAATACTTCAAAAATAAGTGTTCGTACTACAATATCAATAGTTTCGAAGTTAAGTTAGTCGAAATACATTGGTAAAAGTACCCACATTTGTCTTAAAGCTTACATTAGAGGCTTACAGTAATCACTTGAGCAAGTTAGCAACTGTCACGAATACATACAACTATGTTTTAGATCCCAAACACCAGCTGACTTGTGATAAACTATCGCTATATTTCAAAGGGATGGTGACTTACCCTTAGACTTGTATTGAAATATTACACTTTAAATATAAACAAGGAATAGCATCAACGTTAATAATTTTATATCCGAGGGTAGTACAACCTCTGTTTCGATAGACTTGAGCCAGTTGTCAAACGGAGCTCGCCTGGTGATATTTATTGCTGTGTGCTGATGGTAAGTGATTACCGTTGACCATGAATATCTTCAAATTAAATGAATTAGGTATGCCGACTTTGGAAAAACTGTATCATGGGGTCTAGGAAAACTTCTGGAGACAAGTTATTCCACAACTTACAAGTTTGTGAGGGAAATAATTAAATGCATGTATTGGCGAAGAGTGGAAGACAGGTATAAAGATACCATAGACAACAAAAATAAGGCCTTTATATTCCATATCTCTAATTTCAATTCACCTATTCCACTGTCACGGAAACGTGGCACGGGAGGCAGCCAATGTGATGGACCAATATCCTGGTAAAAATAGCACGGAGAGCCTGGATGGTAGGCTAGGGGAAAATTGCCACTTCGCTAGTGACGCTTGTAGAGTCAACAACTACTGAAGATGCTTCGTTTACGGAGCGAAACGTACGTCGATTATCGATTGTGATCTGCTTGTGTGGTGTTTCTTGGTTCGGGTTCGCGCGTCTCACTTTGTGCAGTACAAATGTGATTATTCAGATTTCCGTGGATTATAGCAACGTAAGGAATGGTGTGATATAGAAGAGGGAGCTTAGTAGAAAGAGATAGTTTCAATGTGATATATAACTCGTAGAAAAATGATGAAAAGAAAAAAGATAATAGACTATCGGGTAAACGCAACGTAGATACTGCTATTGAACCGATAAACTAAACATCATGATCGCGTACAATTACGACAGCCACCTTCACTGCTTAGTTTCACTGTTTAAACCCAAAGTTAGGTTAACCTAAGCCTAACCTTAGGTTTACGCGCCAACATGTATAAGCTTTATCTCCTTTGAACAAAAGACCCAGAGAGCGCCCTGCGCTATAGGTTTTGGAAATTTAAGGAGATAGTAAAAAATCATCCATACAAATAAATAAAATTGGAGTGTCTGTTTGTAATATTAAAATAATCGCTTTTTACTAAGTGCATATGGATGTATACACGCACACACCACATATACTAACTACAACATTTTTCACAATTTTTATCTATCAGTTTGTTCCGGCTAATCTCTGAAATAGCTGCACCGATTTAGACGAGATTTTCTACGGCAGATAGCTGATGTAACAAGGAGTAACTTAGGCTATTTAACATCTCGCTACGACCCATAGGAGCAGAGCCACACGCGAATGAAGCCACGCGGGTCGGCTAGTTACTAAATATCTTTTGAACTTTTTAAAAGCTAAAATACCTTAACTGTATCTCTCTGATGTTTGCATTTCAGTAATTGGATGGAGGATAGACACTCAATTAGTGGATGTGGTCGAAAACGACTGCATCTAACTTTCATTACAGACGGAATTGGATCGTCCTATTTTTGCTTTTGGATTCTCAAAGCTACAAATTAGATTCAAATTCAAAGATAATTTAAATTTTTTCTCGACACATTTATATAAATTTCTATTAAACACAAGAAAAAAAAAATAAGTTTATTATAATTTACGTATTTTCCATCTATATAATGGTTAACAACACCGTTGACAACCCCCACATTTTGTTTTATTCCAAGATAGTATATAACCTTTGTTCCGATAGACTTGAGCCAATTGTCAAATGGAGCTTGCATGGTTTTTTTTTTACATACGTTGGCGTCTGACCGTACCTTGCCTGATGGTAAGCAATCACACGGTCTAGGATGGAACACGCCTTCCTAGGAGATACCTGTTCACTCTTGCTTTGAAGATACCCATATTGTACTTATCAGGAAACACAGACTCCGGCAGACCGTTCCACAGTTTCGCGGTGCGAATAAAGAAAGTGGTTTCGAAGCGCTTGGTACGTATTCGCGGGATATCCACCATGTACCTATGGCGCTTGGGTCGCGTTTGTCTGGCTGTCCGATAGAAGAAGGGGGAGGGCGGAATTAAATTGTGCAATTCCTGGGCACACTCTCCGAAATGTATCCGATAAAATACCGATAAAGAGGCGACCTTGCGACGATGTTCAAGGCTTTGCAGCTTGATTTTGAAAAAATTATCGTCTCCGATTAGTCTCCTGGCACGTTTCTCAATCGACTCCAGAGCCTCGAGTTGGTACTTGGCAGATCCGTCCCAAAGGTGAGAACGGTACTTGTTCTGGAGTAAAATAATGCCTCACCTTCGATAGGATACCAAGTTTCCGAGCGGCTAGTTGAGCCCTTGACTCAATATAATCATTACTGCATAAATCGTGTGGTGCTGTGATGTTGGAACTGCAATCTATTACTATCGTATTTTACAAATTACTGTACAGTCCCATATTTAATATTAATAATATATTTTGTACGGTTTTTTTTTTTGCTTTCGTGTAAGACACTTAATAATGGAAAGTTTCCATAAGCAAATTTATATTCACGTGTTATTTATTTTATTTCAAGTAGGTATATCTACGTCTGAAGCTGCGTTTCAAACAACTTCTATTAGTTCTTAACAAACACATCCTTCGCTATGGATCCTTGATCTTCTCTGGTAGAAACGCACCCTAAGTGTTTGATATTATTTCGTCTTTGTTTCCGTCTAAAGTTGTGTTTTACGTGTTCAACTCCCCTATAAATAATAATTGCATTATATTGTACTAGCCGACCCGACCTTACTTTAGGTGTATTCAAATCATTCGCTCAGTCACACATACTCATTCCATTACTCTCTTTCCTACCTAGGGTAGTCACACTCACTTTTTCTTTTAGGTACACTAACCTTGTCCTGACAATAACACAACAAAAAAAAATATTTTTTTAAATATAAAAAACTACTTACTTTTTGTAGGCATTATCAAGCTCTACAACTGTCCTCTAGAACTGAATCATATATTTCTCATAGTTAAAGCAGCGTTCGTAAGAAACGTTTTTGTTCAACAGCTTTAACTCAGACTTACTTTGCAAAAGGTAGTCGGCCATGAAAAAGTCTTTTCATTTTTCGGCTTTGTACTAATTTAATACACTCATAAATAATGTGGCTTTCAAATAGTAAAAGAATTTTCAAAATCGGTTCAGTAGATCCAGAGTAAACCCCTCTACAACCTTACAAACTTTACCCCTTTATAATATTAGTATAGATTAAGAAAATGTTTCGTAAGGTCGATACGATAATATAAATCATTAATGTATTGACATAGCTAAGTATATAATAAATGAATGATAATGAAACAGCATCTAAGGCCTCCATTCATCATGCTGCGGTCAGACCTTCGGGTAGGAATATCATGAATTAAGGAATTTATAATGCCCGGTAATCTAAAATAATACTAAATTAGCTTTTCATTTTATATTCAGACTGATAATTAATTTTAACTTTTGTTATAATTGTAATATTTGAGTACATAGGATATTTTTTTTATGGTAGATAAGGTGCAAACGAGCAGATGGTCTACCTGATGGTAAGTGGCCGCCATCGCCCATTGCATTCTCGTAGAGTGGACAGGGAGAGTGAAGAAAAAAATGCTGCGATTTCAGAGGACCCTAAGTAAGAGCCCAGAGTTCACTAGATCCGCAGCATTAATGGGATGGGAGAGAGAGGGGGCGAGTCTGGCCCACATGTGGCTCGACCTGAACGCGTCTATGACACTTGGCGGTCGGATTCGCATGCTGGCGTCGCAAGCCAGTCGGGTAATCTAAAATATCCCCTACCACCAAGAGGGTGCTGGGTTACTCGGCTCTTCCGAGATGCTCTCCCAGCGGCAGAGGGGAATAGTATTCTAACCCGTTGGATAATAAAAATATTATTTTTAGTTATGATGTTGGTACAAAAAAGTATTAATGCGAATACATAAACTGCACATACATGACGGCGCGTAAGTTAAGCTTGGAACCTGGGCAGTAGAGGCGAGTGTTTCATTTGAATAAAAGACGTCTTTAAGCCTACACCTTGGTCACAAGTCCAGGGCACTGCTTAGGTTTCTTTCGTGTTTGTAAGAGATCATAATGTTTGATTATTTATCGGTTTAATATTCACTCTTCTCTCCTCCTTCTCATCATAAATCGATATATGCTAAAATATATGTCGGAGATTTTAAACGATGAGAAGGAAAAGGGGAAAAGGGGAAAATTTGAAAACACTATCGGGGGGATGGTATTAAATACAATATTGGGTAAACGCAACGTAGATACTCCTATTGAATCGATAAATGATCAAATATGATCTGTAACAATTAGAAGAGAAACCTAAGCAGTGCTTTAGAATTGTGACCAAGGTGTAGGCTTAAGGATATCCTTTATTCAATCAAGACACTCACCTCCACTGCTCAGGCTCTCTGTTTAAACTAAAGGTTAAACTCGCATAAACCTAACCTAATACAAGACGTGGTAACTAGATTGTACGGTACTCACGTGACCTTGTTCGGACAGCACTTCCAGCACTAACACTACACTGCACTGCACTGCACAACACTAACACTATCCAGGGACTACTTCAAATCGACTAAGACTTCAGTTAGACCAACTACCCTACTCCAATGCCATAGACAGCGATAACGATTCGATTACTCGATAATCTTTTACTATTCTCCGACATATTATATGTTAATATTTTACTAATATTAATAAAATATGAAGTTATTTTGAAAACATTTAGTATTAAAATGAATTATACAATACAATAAAATAATTATTAATATTAGTTTTGGGAAGTTTCCACTAATAATTGATTAAATATTTAAATTGTATATATGTAGGTACCAATTCTTATTAAAAAAATATTTTTTGAAAATAAAACTAGACATTACTACTGCTAAGTATACGGGAGCTATATAATATGTAAGCCGAGCAGTGCCTCGGGCTTGAGACCCAGGAACAGGTTTAAAGACGTCTTTTACTATGCATAAACTCTTACCTCCACCGCTCTACCGAATAATCCTACTAATATTATAAACGCGAAAGTTTGTAAGAATGTATGGATGTATGTTTGTTACTTTCACGCAAAAACTACTGAATTGATTTTGATGAAACTTTACAATAATATAGCTTACACATCAGAATAACATATAGGTTATAATTTATTATGATATAGTGTGAGTTATCTAAAATATAGGGGGTGAAACCGTAATAAAGTACATTACTTACATGCTCCTCAATAACGGAGCCCTAACACAAAACTATAACACTAACTTCCATGTATACTGCGAGAAAACACCAGAGAACACTAACAGTTATATATTGTCTACACGTCGGTATACTTGACATAATATAAAATGATCTACCCTATACTACTACTGTATAAACGGCGTTTCTAACATTGATTTATACAAATAATAGGGGCCGTTCAAGTACCTACGTAACTTAATTTTTAAGCTTAATTACGTAAGCATTAAAGGGAGGGGGTGGGTCCTTGCTTTTCTTATAAATCAAGGAAGTATCTCAGCGATAAAAGTATTCCTGCTCAGAATGAGGAGGAAGAAAAACGTATGCATCATAGTTTACGTAAGCGCGGGGGGAGGGGTTAGGGTTTTGCTTACTTCTGGTGACATAGGGGGCGGAGGCGTTGATAATTACAAAACATCTGCTTAGGTAATACTTGAATGGCCCCATATCCACAATCATTTGCTCCGTTGTAGCGTATAACACTATCGCATCTGTTACGTTGGGCACTAGTTCCATAAGTGCTGAACTTTGAGTGCTATTAGCGTTGAGTGAAATTAATTTTAACTCATTTTAGGCGTAATATGTTAAGTTAATAGTTATATAAGGAAATTTACTATTCCTTTCCGTAACTATAGATATTTAATTATTATACAATTTTAATTATCCCCAACAGAAACTGTAGTACAATACAGTCACCAAGTATCAATAACCACACGACATCGATTTAGAAGAATCGATATTAACTTATATAAGTCGCTTTTTCGTATTGTTAACAACAAAATATAAAAACAGCAGTCAGTACAGACTTAACAAATATTCATAAAAAGCAAACTTTAAAAAAGCTTGATACTGATTCTATTCGATACTTCATATTGAAAGAAAGAAAATCGAGAAAAACCGTTTCATGTGTACTCAGTGTAAGCAGTGTGTGTGTTACCATGGTTACGAGATAGTTATAATTGTCAATATATTAGTATTGTAAGGCAGCTCTCAAGTTAGCAATCAGCTGATAGTCTCCAAACAGCTGAACAGATCTTCACAATACATAGCAAAGTACCATCTCGATTAAATTACCTTTCAAATAAATAAAACATCATCAGAATTGGTTCATTATCTTTGGCGTTACGATGCCATAGATACAGATACTCAGATACACACGCTAAACTTATAATACCCCTTCGTTTTAGCGTCGGGGGTTAATAAGTAGTCTATGTTTTATTGTGGCAAGAAATTCGAATTAGTTAAAAATGCAAAATTATCTGTATTATGAGTTGTGACGTCATAGTATACAATGCAATGTCAACAACTGTGAATAGTACGTGATTCGGTTTTTTGTGTAATTCCATGATGTAAAATAAATACTAAATATTGATAAATTACAGAACATGATATTTCTACACATTATAGACCGTGACGTTATGTTGCATCAAAATGGCGGACGTTTTCGTAACTGTTATTAAGTTTTTCTGTTTGAGTTTTTAGTGCAATGAAGGAAAATGTGTTTTCACCCAGTTAACACTATTTAAAGTAGTGCAAGTGGTATATCGGTTCTAGAATTACGTGAGTAGCTAGAAAAGCTCACTAGAAGAATAATAGAAGATGAAACCTTACTCAAAACCTCGAGGGAAGGTTGCTCCTTATCGGTTCTTTAACGAATACATTTCGGTGAGTGTGACCAGGAACTTTATAATTTGATTCCTGTCGTCCTTTTGTTCTACAGGACAGCCAGAAAATGTGAGTGAAGCGCCATCAGTACACGGTGGACATACCTCGGATACGTACCAAGCGCTTTCTCATTCGCACTACGAAGATCTGATGCGTGATCTGCGGATCTATTTATTTTTTTTTTTTTTTTAAAGATTACTAGCAGTATGGATCACATACTACTAGTATTCCCTTTACCCCTCCTAGTAAGCTAATAAATAGCTTGTGTCAGGAGTGGGCCACGCCAGTAGTCCAATGTCCGGGATTTGAACCCACGACTTGTTGATCGTGAATCCAATGCCCGAACCACTGAGCTACTGAATCAGTCAATCTATGTTTCCTGATAAGTACAACGATTGTGGTTTCCAATCTAGAGTGAACAGGTATCTCTTTGGTAAGCGTGCTCTATCCTATACCGTGTCGTTGGTCAAACACTGACCCATATTCCATTAAAAAAATTTTTTTTTTCTTTAAATTTTAATAAATTAAAACTGAATTGAGCAATATATGTTTAAATTCTGTGAAAAAGCCTTCTGAATTTGTATCTGGGTTACAAGCCCCGGGCACGCTCAACTTCCTGTTTAAAGTGCATATTTATACGTAGTAAATAGTAATTTAAATGTCCCATTTGATTAAATCGTGGTTTAAATAAACCGCAAGCAAGTACCGTGTCAGTGGCATTGCCATTTCGGCCTAGACGATTGCTCGATTTATCAATACTGCCTTTCGGGTCAAAGATTATGATTATTTGTACTCTATAATCAAAATTCCCTTGGCTTGGTCTTTTGACCTAGCAACATGATTTTTGGCAAAAAGCAAGGTCATATAGCACTAGTATGGGAAAAAATCAGAAAAAATGGCAATTTGTTGTTACATTACGAAAAAAATGATCTTTTATATATATAGGTCTTGTCGCATTATTTGAAGAATACGAGAAGTTATGAAATTGAAGTTTATACAAAACATGTAAGTCTATAATATCTTGAAGCTGTAAAAAAATCAAACTTCTAAGTGTAAGCAATCAATAAATATAGCCATTTATACTAAAGTGTTAACAAGTAGTTTTTCTATAGGCATCCACATATGCGGACTTGAAAAGAGTCGCGATTTTCAAGAAATTAAGCATTCCAAGAAAGGAAGACATTATTTGTAATGCAAATATTATAATTAAATAATTTATAGTATGTATAAAAGATTGTTTCTTAAAATATAAATTCCATTTATTGATCTATTAAATTATTAATTTTTAAAGGTCAATAAGGCTTAAAGAAAGGCACCTCTTCCACATACTCAAATTTTCAACGCCTTCTAGCTTAACGTTCATCAGGTTTTAAATCTGTACCGAAGATATGCATATGTATAACATATTCGAATGTTAGTAAATTCGCAAACATCGTCGTTTTTGTCGTCGTATCGTGTGAAATTAATCTAAAGCTATTTTAGCGAATATCCTAGTAACGACTGTTGACGATAAAAAAGAAGGTTCTATATTTGACAATATATATTTTATTGATATAATTCTACCGACTGCAAAATTACATGAATGTACATGTTCTTACATTTTATTGCATTTTTCAATTTTAAGTCGGTTAATTTTTTTGTTAAAAATGTTTTATTATGTTTTATTATGTTCTTTCTGTTAATATCAAAATATAATTTGATGGTGTTAGTTATGTTAATTGTACGGAACCCTCAGTGCGCGAGTTCCACACTATTTATATATACGATGGCATATCTATCAAATATTCTTTGAGTGTAAAGGCGGCAAACCGACCGCCTATTTATTTGGAACTACTGTATCACTTACGTAAGATTTACCCCCAGTATCTGCTCGGTTTGGTATCTGGTTACGGTCATCAACTGCAGCTATTTTCAACGCAATTACACCAATTCAGGGTTTTTATATTCCATATGTTAGGGGTTGCCCAGATAGTATAGGATTTATTGCTTAAACCGTCTGGAGGTTAAATGAAATTAATGTTTTGGAAAAATTAGTTTTTTTTACTATCTTAACTCTCAAGTGATTTATCTTAACAGCTTTGGATGAAAAATCTCATTATATAATTCGGAGAAAAAAGAGAAAAATGAGGGGAAGAGGAGGTATATGGAAAAACAGTACAAGAGGGGTGTGATATTGAATGGACTATTGGGTAAACGCAACGTAGATTCTTCTACTGAGCCGATAAATAACTAATTATAATGATCTCTAACAATTACAACAGGAACCTAAGCAGTGCCTTGGTGTATGACCTTGGTAACCAAGGTGTAGACTAAGGACGCCCTTTAACAGAATTCCAACACTCGCCTCCAGTGATTAGTTTCACATATTAGATTAACCTAAGCCTAACTTACGCGCCGACATATACTCAATATAGGCGTCGAAAAACTTTATAGTGCTCCTGCGAAATTACTCTCAGATCAGCTCAGCCATTTTGTTAGTACTGATCTTATCTATAAAATTCTTTAATTTATATCTACAATATTGCATTTCATTCGCTCTTTCTTCATTTCTCTTTTATCCTCTGTGCTTCGTTCTCTCTATTCTCACTTACTTTGTCTATCTCTTTTATTTAACTCTTTATTTTTTATATAAAATTAAGGTAGTAATAAACGGCTTTTTTTAACCTCGGGATTCAACCTTCAAACTTCAGCTAAATTAGAAACAAGCTTCCTCCCTCTGGTAAGAAAAAGCGTTTTTTTTGTGTACGGTATGAAGTATATTATATACTTATTGTGTTTTAAAATAAAGCTGAATTTCATACAACATATTTATACTGGTTGATTCAGCAAGAAGGGATTAACTAATTTTTATGTTAAATTATTTGTTCTGAACATATTTAGACCTTAAATACCAAATTCCAAAGATTTCAATTCTCAGGAAGAAATGGGCGTTCCACTTAATTTGACAATAAATCTGTCATATAGAAACGACGTAACAGACCAGAGATATGTGAGGATGCATGGGATGTTAAGAACAAATAAAATCGCTTCATTTTACTTGCTACGCATTCCCGAACAGCTCTGGGGGAAACGAAGCCTAATACACCCACACTTACAGGAATATTGTGGATATACAATATAATATTCAAGCAGTTCACGTTCCGAGTGCGAAACACGAACTGATTCAAGTATTTCCATTACAATCGTTCGACTTCTGTACAATTTCACAGATCATTTGATTTGTCTTTCAAATTCCTTTTTATTGACTGTTTCCTTTCTTTTCGTATCCATTAGGAAATATTTGCTTTATAATTGTTTATATTAAGCTTTTAAATTTATTATTTTATTTGACTTTACCCCGATTATCAATTTTGAAGGATCCAGGTATTTCAAATCGAAATTCGTTATGTGTGAAGTTGAATGCCATTAGTACAATGAAGGGGTGAATTACTGGCAACATCGACGATATCTTAGATTTAAATGGACTTTGGCTTAAAGGAAATTACAAATAGTACTTGTTAAAATGTGTGCGAAATCCTGGAGTGTCTGTCAATCTGAACATTGATTCTTAAGTTTAAAAATAAATTAGTAATGTTCGTTTTGATGACATGTTATTCCGTTCCTAGGTCAACTATGTCACTTAAGTTATCAAAACAATTTTTTACAGTTTGAGGTTAGTAGGGCTGACAGAGCAGCATTTTTATTTCCTTGAATGTTGGCCAACTGATAAAAAAAATCAAGGAGGTGGGGATTGCAAAATAAATACGTCGTCACGACTGAATAATGATGGATTACATCGCGAGTAATCCAGACAGTAACTCTGATACTCCGAGTCTAAAGTATAACCCCCAGGAGGACATTCTAGTCAAGCCGTCATACTATTAGTCTGCGTATAGACTAATAAGTCAAGCAGTGATGGCCCAGTGGTTGAGACTTCAAGTCTTACTCGGGAGGTCCGAGGTTCGATCCTGGGAGGTGTGTACCTCTGACTCTGAGTCATGTGTGTTTTAAGCAATTAAATATCACTTGCTTTAACATCGTGAGGAAACCTGCACTCCTGAGAGTTCCATAAAGTTATCAAAGGTGTGTGAAGTCTGCCAACCCGCACTGGGCCAGCGTGGTGGACTATGGCCTAATAAACCTCTATTCTGAGGAGGAGACCCGGCTCAGCAGTGGGCCATTGAAGGGTCGTGATGATGATAGACTAATACATTTACTCTTCTTCTCTCTCTTCTTATTAATTAACAGTATATATGAAGAGAATAGTTTACCAACAGAACAGTTAAGTTTAATCCGCAATCCAAATTATACGGTACTCAAATCCGACGTTTATTTGGTTGAATTTTTCAATAACATATACTATATACTCAAAAATTGTATTTTTTATTGTTATGTATTTTCGTGAGTAATACTATAATAAATATCTAAAACAATTTATTGAATTAAAACTATGCTTTGGCACCTCTTCCCTCCTTTATCTTGAAGGTATTGCAATATAGGAGGGTAGAGTGACAGCTACTAATCCTTGCCTTGTACTGTTTCCATTAAATTGTCAACTCAATTTGTGCGACAGTGACGAACGATGTTATGTTTAATCAAACATTTTCAATCTCAACTTATTTTATAAATGCTAAAGTAAGTCTATTACACTTTCACACTTAAGATACTCAACTGCACCAATTTTGATGAAATTTGTATGATTAGGAAAGGACATAGGTTAAATAAAAATGTAAAATATAGCGATAAAAGTGTATGTGAGTTCGTCATAGTCATATAAAGCAGTATCATGTTGAAAATTAAACCCAAATTCACGTGGTAAATTGCACCTGAACGAATCTAGGGCGGGTTGACTAGTATATACATATAAAACAATAAATATACATCATAGCTATAAATATAGAGAGAACATTTATTTGTCAATAACTATTTACAATTTAGATCTATTAAAATGAAAATTAAATTTTACCCGTGAGGGGATGGGTTAGAATACTATTCCCCTTTGCCACTGGGAGAGCATCTCGTAAGAGCCGAGTAACCCAGCACCCCCATTGGTGGTAGGGGATCTGTTCCCCGACTGGCTTGCGACCACCAGCATACGAATCCGACCGCCAAGTGTCTCTGACGCGTTCCGGCCGAGCCGCATGTGGGCCAGATCTACCCCCCTCCCTCTCTCATCCCATTACTGCTGCGGTTCCAATGAACACCGGCTTCTTGCTCGGGGTCCATTAAATCCGCAGCATTCTTCTCTTCGCTGCCCCTCCTCACTCTATCCTCGAGGCGGCAACGCATCGACAAAACAAGAGATACCCTCTAGTTTTGTCGATGTCCATGGACGACGGTGGCTACTTTCCACCAGGTGGACCGTCTGCTCGTTTGTCCCTTATACGTCATAAAAAAAAATAAGAAAAATATCCCTAGTGAACTAATATGCGTCTAAATAACGAATGCGAATGCGTAAAAATGAAGGACTATTCAATTAATTGCGTCAAAAATACTAACTTAATTCATCCTCATTTTGCGTTTAGTTAAAGTCGTAGCAATAATGTTTTGATGTCTAACAAACTAGGGGAAGGTCTAGAATATTGTAGAAAGGTCTGGGAGGTCTTAGATTATAAAATATCGATATTTTTTTAAGCTCTATATGGTCAGGTTCATTTAGGTCTTCTTTACCATCTTTAAATCAGCAACCTATCTAATTCAATTCTAAGGAGGCGCATACTCTGTCCTCTAGAACCAGCCATGTCTCTGTTTGCTTTATGGAGTTATCATTTCCTCGAGACGTGACCTGATGTAATCTTTGGTCTCGTCTCACGACGGAATACACTCACATCAAACTAATATTTTCTAACAAAATATTACAAACTATACGACAATTGTATTATCTTTGTCCGATCCGCAAAAATAACTTTTATCCTAGAATAGAATTTTAATGTAAGAATTGAAAGGAATGTTAAGCATGGTACGGTGGACGGTGGATGGTTGACGGTGGACAGTGGACGGTCGGTTACAAGCGCTGCAAAGCTGGGTGGGTATATAAGACCGTTTCAAACAAGGTTTTTCGTGCGTTATACTTGGTTTTATTGAAGTACGGTCAAACTTACAGCGGATTTTGGAAAACATTTTATTTCTAAGTTATACCGTGAATGTAATGTAATGCTTTATATATGAAATATGACGGTGGAATCAGGAATTATACATTTTATATATTGAAACATATATTAAAACATACTGTTAGCAACAAAAAACGCTCAATCTTTACATTAACTCGCTCCGTTCCCGCATCTCCATCCTTTTCCCTCAACCAGTACTTCTTCATGTGGGAAAGAGATAGACACAATTGAACGGCATGCAGGAAGCCTGGATTGAAGCGAGAGGACGTTCTGCTAATTAATAATTAAAACAATAAACGATTAAAGTGATTAAAACATTGCATTGTGTATGTGTGCGTTCAGCAACAATTCTAGCATTTCAACGGAAGATATAATACGGGTGGTACTGAATTTTATATTCTCTTTTCCCACCAAAACATTGGCTACCCCACACATTGCAAGACAGATTGCAAGTGTGTTGTAAAAATGAGAGAGTCCATTACCACATATGTACTGTATTACACATCTATGCTAATATTATAAAGAAGTAAGATTTGTATTTTTGTATGTAACGAATAAACATAAAAACTACTTGACCGATTTCAAAAATTCTTTCACCATTAGAAAGCTACATTATCCCTGAGTAACATAGGCTATATTTATTACAAGAAAAAATTAGAGATCCCCAGAAAATCTCACTAAAACCAACCCAAGGTGCAAAAAAAATAGCCATAAAATATCTTTCATCGCATGCGCTACGAAAAGTATTGATGATAGAACAAAAAAATGTTCTAGAATATTATAGAACGTATCAATATCTACAAAAAACTCCGCGAGACCATATGTCCAACTATTATAGTTATGTCACTATAACTACTTTTTTATATTTTAAAAGTTGATAAAAATGCCTATCAAAATCAGACCATGTTTTCTATACCTTTGTATTAATCCTTATCCAAATAAATTATTTCATATTCAAGACTGTTTCAATACCTGTAAATTACTTTTTGAATTATTAAAATCGGACCTTCCATTCAAAAGATATTACGAAATTAAAAATATCAATATAAACAAAAAATACACGCCGACGCGACGGGCCAGTGTAGTTCTATCTCGGTGATACTCGAAGTGCAGCGAGTGGCAGCGAGTAACGCCGAGGTAAAGGGGCACCGAAATGCGGGAGAGCCAAAATGTTTTAAACTAAAAATTCCACACGTGCGAAGCCGGGATGGGCCGCTAGTATATAATATAGAAAGTAAAATGAGTATAGAAGAGTACAAAGAAGGTAAAATAATACTTAAATTATTGCTATAATTCTCTGGATGGACATGTTTTAAACTTCCTCAATGCATACTAAACATATTCATAGGACTTCATGTACAAAGGAAGAGAGAATATAATTAAATATAAAAAAAAACAATATTTTCAAAAATTGCTAAACTTGATGCCAAACATGGCATCTTACAAAAGATTTTTATATATCCACGTTTTTGTGTCTAGACGTTGCCGTCTTAAGTATGACGTTACATACTCTATAACAAAGGTCACCCAAGCAGCGTCTTAAGATTACCTATTTGTCAAAATCAATAGCAATCCAAAATCCTCATTTTGGATAGATATACATTAAATATTTTGTATTTAATCTGTACTTTGACAAAATCGCTTTCACTCGGACCATATTATAAGTAGAGATTACCAGATACTTTGTGGCTTCAACCGGACAGTATTACTCCGGTCCCCTTTGATACTCGAATGGGATGTGTGTTATATTTCCATTTTATATTAAATATTACTGATATATTCAAATTATATATTTATATGTATCTATTTAGAAAAGATTTTCGAAGAATTAAAAAAGATTTTTTTAAATTTTTATCTAAATTGGACACAGAGCCAATACCGCACAGTGACACATACAAGATAATAATAATATGAGTTTAAAACGGAACACCGAGTAATAAAAGTATATTACACACTTAGGTACTCCACACCTTAGTAATGGAGACCTACCATCACAACAACACACCACTGCAATGCTATAATGGTCACCAGGCGAGCTCCGTTACACAATGGAGTCAAGTTTCTCTAAACAGAGGTTATATACAATCTTGGAATAAAATAAAAGTAATTTGTATTCCGCTCTCACTCTTATACAGTCTAAAGCGTAAACTATGAATAATACGTGTTACTGAAGAGACAGGAAGTAGAGCAGCGCCTGAGGCTTACGACTCAGGTGCAGGATTATCAAGTTCCTTTAACTCTTCTTTCTTGTTTGATTAATTTCCAAAGATAGATTGACATCCACTTCACCCCCACGTCGATAGATGGCGTACGAGCACACTCATTTGTTTACTTTGTATTCTTAAGTATTTCTTTCTCGATAAAACATAGCGTATGTCCTTCCTCAGGCTCTACTTTATCTCTATATCATATATCATCAAAATTGATTCAGTGATTTAAGCCTGATTGTGTAGCGGACAAACAGACACCACCTATTGACGAATAGTATAATAAATCGCTCTTTAAGTATTTCCTACTATAGTGAAAAAAGGGGTTGGTAACACAAAATATAAATTTGGAATAAATATCTTTATTAAAATTGATATATTATAATATCTAATAAATAAAAATCAGTTTTGCAAATACCGTTAAAGATAAAATCAATAAAAAACTGGGATCGCATTTCATAAATTCCGAAGGGGAAGAAAAATTAAAAGCTCCGGAGTCCGGACGCTGACTCGGAAAATAGTCGTGAGGGAATTCCAGCTTTATTAAATTCAGAAATTATTTCAATATTATATTGATGGGATTTTATTTATTGATACGTTATTATATATAAACTGATATAATATATGTCGGAGAATAGTAAACGATCGTCATCGCCATCTTCCGTCATTTTGACAGTCTCGACTTTTTATATGCCATCGACTGTCTGACTGTAGTCTTAGCCTTGTGAGGTCTTACAAGGAGTGCAGCGTTGTGTTAGTGAGCCTGAGCAGTGGAGGCGAGTTTTGGAATTCTGTTAAAGGTAGTCCTTAAGCTTACACCCTGGTCACAAATCCAAGGCACTGCTTAGGTTTCTCTCATAATTGTTAGAGATAATATTTGATTATTTATCGGTTCAGTAGCAGTATCTACGTTGCGTTTACCCAATACTCCATTGAATATCATCACCCCTTTGTAGTGTTCTTCAATATACCCCCTCTACCTCCTCCTTGTCATCATAAAATCGCCGAGATATATTATCTTTATTCTGTAATACATCCAGTATCAGCAATAAGTACTGGGTTCTAATATACCAACTAAAAATTAGGAATGTTATACTTTCGGAATATGAATAGTACCCAAACTTTTTATATAATATTTTATATAATTCAACTATTTACTAGGTTATATAAATAAAGTACATTTCATATTATAATTGTTTTGGTTATGAGAATGGTGCTACAATTACAGAAACAATATTTTTAGTATGACATTATTACTTGTATTTATAAATATGGCCCAAAACTGAAAATTATTTAGTTAATCTCATTATATCTTATTTAATAAATAAATAAACAAGGATAAATATTGTGTAAACTCCAATTAACACTATTAGTTTTAAAGACAAACTCTTACTTATTACTTGTATCTTCTTTATTTTACGACTAACACACCTTCGTGACTTAGTCCGCGTGATGCTCCACTCCTATGGGTCTTAGCGTGAAATTATATCGCAAATAGCCTTCCTCAATAAATGGGCTACCCAAGACTAAGAAATTTTTAAAATTTAAACTAGTAGTTCCTGAGATAAGCGCGTTCAACCAAACAAACATTTTAGATTTATAATATTAGTATAGATAATTCCCAATAACATAATAACATATTGATACACAGTATAGTTCCTGACACGTAAGTATAGGTTTGAACTTCAATGCACAGAAGTCACTATTAAGGCCTTTTTAGCGGTCAGCGCGGGGCGAGAGCAGCGCGTCATACGCGATTGGTTCTTATGCGATTTCAGTTCCCGCGCGTCTGCTACGTCACGGATGGAACTGCCAATACAGGCAAGCAGCACGCGTGACCGACCAGATCTAAAGTTAGCTGCCGGCTATTATATATGACAGCATATGATTTTTAAGTTCATTTTTTATTGCCTTGTAAGTAATCCGCAATTGGCTCTTCCAGCCATAATCGGATGGTTTAAAGTAAATGCTGTTACATGAGAGGAGCGCTCCTTGGAGCATCCTCCTCGCTCGTCTCAAACAATGGAGTTATCTCTGTCTGTCTCCAAATCCAAAATACGCCATCTCTTAAGTCTGCTATTGGTTTCGAGGTTCAACAATTTCCTTGCGAGAACGTTAGGGTGGCTTCGTCTACTTTCTTTGTATTTTTTACAGAAGAAATTGACTTATTCCTTTACTGTTGGCATCCCTAAGTACTCATGAATGAACCAAGGCGCCTTAGCAAATATTCTTAGGGCAGTATTTTGGAATCTTTGAAGAATTTCAAGGTTAGAATTGATAGCAACCCCCACAACTTTATGCCGTAGCCCAGATAGGTTTGATGATACATTTGTATATTAATAATTTGTTATTAATTGAAAGGGGTGACTGTAATCCCTCCCATAAGCCAGTTTAAGCTGTGAAGTTGCTGATTTGCCTCTCTTCTCTTGGATATGATATGTGTTGCCCACGTGAGTCGTCTGTCCAGATGGAGGCCCAAGTATTTTACGGCTGTGTTTGTTGGCAAATATTGTCCTCCCATTAAAGTTATATGCTTTGATTTCGCAACACTTGTTTTTATTCTCCATCTTGAAAGCCATTCACTTAACAAAAGAAGAAAACACCATGTAATTGACTTACCGTATGGTTTAAGTACTACGTTTATACATAAATTTTATTATTTCTTGGGACCTTTCATTTATAACAAAATCAACGAATTAATTAATATATATACTCTAGACAAAATAACCTGCAAAAAGAAAATAACATCTTACCTACAGAGCTTATCTTATGATGACACTGAAAATCTGCTTAAAATTCTTAATTAAAATCCCTAATTTATAATATAATTTATAATATCCATATACTAGAAAAATTAATCACACTCATACACTGCACAATAATTACACAACCTCTCTACATGCGCTCATATACAAGCATACGAACATAGCCATTCACATACACACACACACATACAGACACATACACACACACACATACAGACACATACACACACACCATGCATCGTATATAAAGAGAGGAAAAACGTAAAATAATATTTTGTTTTGTAATTATTTAAATATATATGCATGTTTATCTATATATCTATACATATATAACTATAATATAAATATACGCTCCGTATCTATCTATGTTATATGTACCAATAATCTAAATTTTATAATTGGTTAGCCAACCTAAAGACAAATGCCGAGGGGATTAGGCCCTGTAAGCCGAAACACAGATTGCTCTAGTTCGGTTACAGTTGCTGAAACTATTCGTATGTAACATTAAAAATTTGGCTATTGTATTAAGATATTATTATTAAGAAAAATGTAACTTTTTGGTCAATAAATATTTTCTTTCTTTCTTTTCTTTCTTCTTCTTTCTTTCTTTCATTCCTGAAGCTTATTCAATTGTGTCTGAAGTTCATTTTATAAAGTTACTTTTGTAAGTTATTACAATACTTAGGTAAACTATTGCGCCATTTAAAACTAAGCCTTATGGGTTTCAGTGTAAGCTAAACTTCAAAATGAGAATTATAAATTCTTCAGTGTCGTTGATCACTCACAACTAGTTCGCCTCAATGTTAACTAAGTACGCTACTTTCATTTGTATATATTCATATGTTAAATTTCTCATGTAAGTGAATACTGACAACTGGATATGTTGGTATATAAAGTTCTACTGTATATAGGGATCGTAAGCCTAACATAAATACGAAGAAGGCAACTTTTTGTGCTCACGCATACCGATTCTAAATATAATGGAAAAGTAAACAATGGCAAGTTGAGCGTCGTTCCATCAGTCGCGTGCAAATATTTAACTGTGGTACAAATTACAAGATTACATATTCATCATTTTATTTAAAATATTTTATTGCACACAGTAAAGTTAGCAACACCTGATAACTTTATACTCGCGGGTAGTAATGGTACTTGAGACAGTTTGTAGTGATTTCTCGCTGATTCCTCCAAACAAAAACTGCATGACCCAGGGCCCAGGACACTTTATTTGGTTTTTCCTCTCTTTTACAATATAATTTCTTGATATTTAATTCAAGGAATGTTAGCAACACTGTTTATAAAGTAGTAGAATCGGGTAGATCATTTTATATTATTTCGAGTATACCGTCGTGGAAACATTATATAACCTTTAGTGCGATAGATTAGTCTCAGTCTTTCTGGTGTATTCGTGCAGTGAACATGGAAGTTAGTGTTATAGTGTCGTGATTAAGGTTACCCTTCCCGAGGTCCACGTAAGTTTACTTTATTATCTATTGTCGTTAGCGAGGTCGAGTGGTGGAGGTGAGAGTTAATATATTATGAAAGAGTTCTTTAAACCTGCTCCTGGGTCTCAATCCCCAGGCACCGCTCGCCTCAGTCTAAATTGCATGTGTATACGTATTGCTGTACAGTAATGGGTATCATATTTCTCTCCATATTTATAGCAGGAACACGATTATTCTTCAAAATTTACAGATTTTTCTTAATGACAATTGCTTTCTTTATGTTTTTATATACTCAAAAAGTATTTTTACTATGTTTACCTTTTTTCTTTCACGATTAAAAAGAAAAAGAGCAGTTTTAAATACTGAACGTTAAAAGTCTTCATTTTAAAGCTAGTGGAAGCAATGGACTAAGGAGGAACTAAATTGTAAAGTCCTGCCCAGGGGTCTAGATGATACCTGGACAGGTCTGACAAATCACTACAAGTTGTCAAACGAAGCTCACCTAGTGACTATTGTGGCTATGCAGTGGTGTGGGGTCGTGATCTCCATTAAGGTTTGGAGTAAGTTTAGGATATATATTGTTTTCATTAGTTGAATACAATATAGTATTAACAATATCTTCTAAGAGCAACATTAATGTAATTGCTATGAATTTTTGTAGGAGCATAATTTAGATTTTTGTTGATTTTTCAAAAACCGATTGACCGATTTCGATAAATTTTAAATGGAAGCACCTGGGAAGTAAACACTTTTTTTTTTTATAATAATAGATAAGGTGCAAACGAGCAGATGGTCCACCTGATGGTAAGTGGCAACCATCGCCCATGGACATCGGAAAAACAAGAAACACTCTCTCGTTTTGTCGTCGATGCGTTGCATCCCCGAAGATAGAGTGGGAAGGGGGAATGAAGAAGAAAAATGATGCGGATTCAGCGGACCCTGGGCAAGAGCCCAGAGTCCACTAGACCCACAGCATTAATGGGATGGGAGAGGGAGGGGGTAAGTCTGGCCCACAAGCGGCTCACCCGGAACGCGTCTATGACACTTGGCGATCGGATTCGCATGCTGGTGGTCGCAAGCCAGTCGGGGAACAGATCCCCTACCACCAAGGGGGTGCTGGGTTACTCGGCTCTTACGAGATGCTCTCCCAGCGGCAGAGGGGAATAGTATTCTAACCCGTCCCCTCACGGGTGAAAAGGGACTTTGAACAAAAAAGATTTTTCAAAATCAGTTCAGGTGTCAATTGTAAACCTTTCTTTTTGAAGTCAGTTGACAATAGCATATATAAAATTAGTATAAACGAGAATATTTTTTCATTTGGACCAAAAGACATAACTTTCAGGGCTTCGTAAAAAGTTGAAAGGATTTCAGCGACACGGCAGCAAAATGAGAGAACTTACCGCATTATTTTTACTTACATCGCAACTTTTATTTGAAACAGCGAGCGTCATAATCACTTACCTGTCACGTCTACGTTTTACCTTTCTTTTTAAGGAGATTGCATGTCAAGCTACCGTAAATTATATGGAAATCCGGTTAGACATATTTAGGATTGTTTGTATTGTTATGTTGGTTTTCGTTTGTGAAATACTTTTGGTGTCAATTACATTAGCAACCAGCCTTGTTTGTTGACGTTAGTTAAATCACTGTGTAGATGTCGCAGTCATCTGGTTGAATCTGCTATTTGATTGAATGACTAGCGAGTTAACTGAATGGAAACATTCAATTGAATGACTAGGCCGAACGTTACAAGCGTCACTCAACGTCCGACTAGTTAGCGGATTGTAACATAGGCCTTTGAACACAGCGGAAGTAAAATCAGTCAGGTGACTGAAATTTAGTTCATTTTTGTCTCACTGCGGCGCTAGTAGTCACCAAAACAAATATGGCGTCAAACAGCTCGCACAGATAGCACTGTGTTGATATTTTTTTTGATTAAATTTACTTTAAATAAAATATTAAATGGCTCTCCTAGACTTTGATTCTTTGAATTCCTTGAATTAGTTAGTAAAAATAGTCAGTATTGCCTATCTTAAGACTTAAAATCATAATAAGCTATGTTATGTCATGTCATCGTTTTTGTTATCTAAAGTAAGTTACCTTATAACTTGCGAACTTATGGTCACCCTAAGCAAAAATTACAAAGTCGGCTATATCCCATTCAACGACTATGCTAAATGACGTTCAGTCAAGACGTTACATTAAACAACTTGACGAGTTGTCCTTTAGTCATTCTATTGAATGTTGTCATTCAATGAACGCGCCAGTCATTCAATCAAATAGCAGATTCAACCAGATGACTGCGACATACCTATGAAGTAATAATAACGTGCGTTTTAGATAGGAGGCCGTGCTGTTCCTAGGACTTGAGACTTAAGAGCAGGTTTGCAAGAACTCCTCGTTGCGCGCACAGTACCTACGCTGCTTGATCTCGTCATCGAACCCTTAACCAGGATAACAATAACTTCTACCTCACGATTTTTTTTAAATATCAACAGTGTTGCTAGCACAAGGATGTAAAAAGATAGTAATAGATTCACGAGGTAATGGATTTTAGCCTAAGTATATTTTGTAAATTTAATGTAACAAAAATCCTTGGAAACCTCAATGAAGCGAGGGTAATTTAACTATATAACACAGCTTAAACCTACCCAAACGACTTGTCCTTTTTAATGACCTCTGAAAGACCAAAGGATTTAATATAACAATTGAAGTAATCAAAAGTTTCGCCATCAAACCCCTCGTGTAAACTATACTTCATGAGACCGGCAGCCATTAAAATGCGCTTACGTTATCTTTGTCGGGTAATGTGTCTGTCAAAAAGCTATATATATTGTACTAGCGACTCGTCCCGGTTTTGCGCGGGTCGTAGAGTACATTCTACCTACATGTATCCCGCAATACATTGTTTCAATATATTTCAAAAGGTATAAGGCAGCAGCTCCTAGACGATGTGACTGAAGCCTTCTTTTCAACAATTATCTTCATATTTAAATTATTCACCGTATCTCATGAATCACTTTATCTATTGGTAAAAACCGCACGAAAATCTGTTCAGTAGTTTTTGAGCTTATTGCGAAAATACCAGCGTATGTCTTTATTTTGTTATATGTAGCAATGATAATAATTTAGTTTTTAATTTATTTTATCATATTTAACTATTGATTATCTAGTCCTTGATTTGGTTCTCTATAAGCGGTATAGTAGCCGTCAGCTAACTTTAAATAAAAAAAATAGTTGGGGAAAGTCGCGTATTGTGAGCGTGCTGCCTGCCTGTATTGGCAGTTCCAGCCGTGATAGCAGAAGACGCGCGAACCTGAAACTCCTCATAAGTGCTACAAAGTTTCTAAAACTGACATTTGAGCATTCAAGGTCAAACCAAGATCAATATCCGTGAGTTGAGTATCCGGACGGGCTAGAATACTAATTTCCTCTGCCGCTGGGAGAGCATCTCATAAGAGCCGAGTAACCCCTTAGTGGTAGAGGATCTGTTCCTCGACCACCAGCATGCGAATCCGATCGCCAAGTGTCATGGACGCATTCCGGTTGAGCCGCATGTGGGGCAGACTTACCCCCTCCTTCTCCCATTCCATGAATGCTTCCGATCTGGCGGACTCTGGGCTCTTGCTACCCACTCTATCTACGAGGATGCAACGCATCGACAAAACAAGAGAGTATCTCTAGTATTGCTGATGTCTATGGGCGGTGATGGTCACTTACCATCAGGTGGACCATCTGCTCGTTTGCACTTCATCTACCATAAAAAAATACCTATACTTATGTGCCAGCAGCTCTACTAAAGTTATATACATTTATTAGCGCTTGACCTTCAGTTTTTATTGTAAAATTTAGTATCTTGTTAATGATTATAGTGATTAGAGTCTGATAAAATACTAGTAGGACTGTTTCACTTTAGTAATTAAATAAATGCATCAAAACTTTTGTTTACCTTCTACAACTATAGCTAATAGATGCTTGTATGAAATGTATATATTTATTAAATATATATTATGAGTATATTAGTATATATCATACAATACACATCACGCGTTTGCCACATGAAAGCGAATTAATTGAACAAACATACATAATCCCTGTCAAAAGAGACATCACACGAGACGAGAATGTACGTGTAATCTTACTATTCATCTCAATATCCAGGGGTTATCAAATTTATTATTGTAGGTCGCGATGATATCCCCAATGATAAGAATTGAAAAATATATTTTAAATTTTAATTTTTTATACACAAATATAAATTGTATGTAATCCGTAATGTAAAAGTTTTTTGACCCCCTTCCCCCTATTTAAAAAAAATGAGAATAGGCCGACCCCCTACCCCTTGTTTAAACTTTATTACGTAAATTCTAAAGGAAAAAATGAATTCACGTTTGGTTAAGTATGAGTTCTCTTACGTAAGAACTATCGGGACACCCTCCCACCCCCTTGTAAGAAAAATAAGACATGGTCGACCCCCCTCCCCTAAATTGTCTTACGTAATTAATGAATGGTCCCTTAGTTAAGCTATCTATTCTAAATACAATATGGCTGAATCACAAAGATGGCGGATCAATTTCGTATGAATAGCAAATAAAAGAGTTCCTAAATGATATTTGTGATACATTAGGTCACAGTTTGTTTATTGAATATTCTAGAAATAATGCTTATGTTATGCTGTATGACACAAATTAACACGTTCGGTACATTACGAGATCTATCAGATCTCTTGCAGGACTTTTGTATTTTGCGTTGACTGTAATTGTGTTTTTTCACTCCTTGTGAGTTGCTCTAACGTGCAAAGTTCTTTAAGTAAGACAAATATACATATTTGCACCCTACTTAAGGGTGAATTTAAGGGAATGAGAAAAATAATTAGAGATGGATTAGGTGCCTAACGAACAGTAGTATAACTATTTTCATTCTTTGCATTAGGATACATGTCAATACTCGTGGAATCCTACGCCTCGTAGACGCAAGAGAGGAAGGGTGGGCAGCGTGGACGCTGCGTGACTTGATTTAGTGTTGTCCTAGCGTCAACGTAAGAAGGGAAACTTTTTCAATCAACAACTGAGATATTATTTTATTCTCGTCACTACTTACTACACATATTGAACTGTCTTCGGTTGCGGTACGAGATACAAACGATATACTGCGTGCAAAACTAGCAAAATATAGAGCAATAGGCTATCTTTGACCCACAAAAACCTCAAAATTATGTCATTCTACTTTAGGAAGATATAAATTACTTTCAAAACTTTATTTTTAGGAGACTGATTAGGTCTTCAACGCACCAAAGGCTAGGTTAGTTTCGAGATCCTTTAGGTCTCCAAAGCACCAGCTGAAAGTTCTTTGAAAATGACGATTCTCTTAGTGATTAAGATAATCTCACCTACAAAGTAATGAGCAATAAAACCTTCCTTACATTTAAGTAGAGCCCTAGCTTAGTTAGTCTTCAAATTTAATTAAACTCGTTCATGCTATGAATATTAGAGCTATACTACGCAGTAACATAAGATACGATGGACTTGCGACCAAGGTGTAGGGTTAAAGGACTTATATAACTACAACGCTCTCCTTCGCTGCCCGAACACTAACTACAGTAGATAATAAAGTAAGACTACGTGGAACTCAAGAAGGATAACCATAACTACGACACTATAATACTAACTACCATGTACAGTGTACACTCCACGACACCAGAGAGACTGACTCTAATCTATCGCACTAAAGGTTATATATTGTCTACACGTCAGTGGCTTACCCGCTTATAAACTCGTTCATGCTATGAATATTAGAGCGCCGTTACTAACATTCAATGTATTTTTGACATAAAAAAAACTTTTTTTAAGAATGTTACGTCTTGATTTCTTTATGAACCAATTTAGATTTATTTATTTTATTTAATTTATGATCAATTTTATTTAACTAATAAGTTATAAGTAATACTTACATTTATCTTCTTAGGAAGTGTAATAAATTATACCATGGTAAAGTGTTGTAACTTTTAGCGGGCCGAAGTTTTACCGCCACTTTAGGAGATGGGGTTAACAGCACTGCTAATGGAATACTATGATTTATGCATTATTTATTAATTATGTATGAATATCTTATATGATAGACATACATATATGAGTGTGTATTGCTTTATGCATTATTAAGATGCGAAGGCAATCAAATATTTTTTTGACTCCGATTTGATTCACATTTTTAGAAAAATAATTCTCACCCAATCTCAATCACAATTTAAATAAATAATAAAATTTCCACCCGTGGGGGGACGGGTTAGAATACAATTCCCCTCTGCCGCTGGGAGAGAATCTCGTAAGAGCCGAGTAACCCAGCATCCTATTAGTGGTAGGGGATCTGTTCCCCGACTGACTGCGACCATCAGCATGCGAATCCGACCGCCAAGTGTCATAGACGCGTTCCGGTAGAGCCGTATGTGGGCTAGACTCCCCCCCTCCCTCTCCCATCCCATTAATGCTGCGGATCTAATGGATTCTGGGCTCTTGCTTAGGGTCTGCTTAATCCGCATCATTTTTTTTCTTCACTCCCCCTTCCCTCTCTATCATTGGGGATGCAACGCATCGACAAAACGAGATAGTATCTCTTGTTTTGTCGATGTCCATGGGATATGGTGGCCACTTACCATCAGGTGGACCATCAGCTCGTTTGAACCTTATCTATTATTATTAAAAAAAAATTAAAAAAATAAGTTTTTTTCATTCCCCTAACCGTATACAATCCTAGCCACCCTTAGTAGCTCTCTTAGGTGTCTCTAAATTTCGAAAAATCCCTTCAAGTGAGTCGCCACGCCACACATGGAAAAAGAGAGCAGTCTTTTAGAATCGTAAACATCGTAAAAGTCCCACTATTTTAATATGTACTGCGTGAGACCGCTTGACAGACTAACCCAATCCTATTGGAACGAAGGTTATATACTGTCTATTTGAAATAAGATAAAATAAACTACCCGCGAATACTAATTTATAAACGGCGTTGCTAACACTATATCGTTTAAGAATAAATTTCCTAAAGTAAATTGTACAACTTCGACCCTTTGTACACCCGACAACCAATAAACCCAATTTTTTGCCCTAAAGACACAACAACGAGACCAGACAACGACTACCAACGACAGAACCTCAGACCAATTTATTTCTAGTGCGATACAATTCTACGCCAGCGCCATCTAGTTGAGAAGATACAAATTAGTATTAAATAACTTTGTGATAGCGCTGGGATCGAATGATTTCTTAACATAAATGATGTCCCTAAAAAATGGCAGTTTAGCTGTTGTGTAACCATTTTCTTAAATGTTTGTGGTACCTGCTATATAGCTATACTAGTCGACCCGCGCAACTTCGTCCGCCTGATTCTCCGCTCCTATTGGTCGTAGCGTGATGATATATAGCCTATAGCCTTCCTCAATAAATGGGCTATCTAACACTGAAATAATTTTTCAAATCTGACCAGTAGATCCTGAGATTAGCGCGTTCAAACAAACAAACTCTTCAGCTTTACATATTAATATAGATATTTAAGAT